>BSQW01000003.1:5000000-10000000 GCA_030161315.1 Eutrema japonicum
ATGTTTCTCCCTCCCACGTTGTGAAAATCAACATCTCTGCTCACAGCAAGAACCTACCAGCCGGGTCGTTCTGGTTAGACGGTAACGACGATGAGACAGCTCATTTGATAGAGATTCAATCTGCTTACCAAGACAGTTTCAATCGATCGTAAGTTCATTTAGAAAGCTAGTTATCGAAAGGCTTTAATGTTTCATTTAGTTACAGGTTAATGTATTCTCTTTGTATAGGGTTTTAATACAGAAGGATGCTCACCACTTGAGGGATCTGCGAATAATCGCCTACTTCAGGCAATGCATTAAAGGAAAAGAAGTAAACACGATCAAAGAGCTAACACATGAACTCGCGTCCCATATTCCTTATGAAGTTCCAATATCGAGTTTAACTATCAATCATCTCCATTGTCAGGTAAAAAAAACAATATAAAAGGTCATATTTTTTGTAACCTGTATGTTTGATGCCAATAACGGGTTTCTCGTTTTTTGTTTCTCGCTAGATCCCAAGTTCTGAAGTGTTTTATAGTTTGAATGCTTCGATTGTTGGCTTGGGCGTTAGCTCCGATGTGTTTGAAGATTTGCCTTCATGTGTAGGTCTTGGTAAGTTGCTCTTATCCATTGCAATTTTAGTGTGAAAAGCTTATTGAAACTGGGGGTTTATGGTTATATTTATTCAAAATTGGTTTTTGGATGTGAATAGGAATCGTGAGGGGAATAGACACTGAGAGAGGAATCTTATATGTGATCACTCCGGTTGCAGAAAATGTAGTTGAGAAAGTTGATCTTTTATTGCAAGGCTATATTCAGTTACCTACTTGTGTTTTGGAGGTGAAGGATTACAGGTCTCCATATTTATCTCCATATGTCTTAGCTTCCACCTAAATTTCTTCTTTTAAGACATTTTTGCTCATTTTTTGTTCTTCTGTTTTTTACTATATGTAACAGTTTTTTTTTTTTTATTGTTCAAACTCATATTATGCTAACCTTGATATCTTTGATTTTTCTTACAATATGTTTGATGATAATAATCTGCACACACTATTTATGTTTTCTTTATTAGATGTTCTAGAACATTGGGACAGATTGTAAAAGATATTAGTAGGACTTATGATCCCAAGGCCGTGGAAAATTAGTAGGACTTATGATTCTTAATTCAACACGAAGAACACCCTGTGTGAATCAAATGGCAGTCTTTTTCTTTTCGTAGCCTGTTTGTTCCATTGAAGGAGAATGATTGCAACTAACAGATATAGTAGTTTGAACGCATAATGTAGTTGGGAGACTGATGAGAGATGATAGCAAATTTATTTCAACTATGGGATTATGGAATTGGCTAATTATTATTGATGATTGTATAACAGTATATATACAACTTAACTCTATAAGGAAGTATGTCAATATATGTACTTGAGGAGCAAGTAATCGGGAAGACTCGAGAATGTTTCTAATACGTCCTCTCAAGATAGACCACCGGAAGTGAAACCAATTTTGACAAAAAACCAATCAAAGCAAGCACGTGGAAGAGGCTTGGTGAAAGCCACTACAAGAAAACACTCATTTTGCAACGATATATATCATTGTAAAATCGTTACAAAATAGGTGTAACCAAAATCGTCGTTAACTAATCGTCGCAAATCAAAAATCGTCGTAAATACGTCGCTAATAAATCGTCGTAAATTAACAACGATTTTACGACGATTTGTAATTATTTTTAGTTTACTTTATTAATGAATTATATTATTTTATTGTTATAATTTAATTTATTTCGAAATTATAAATTGAAAATTAAAAAATATTATATAATAAAATTTTCTTACAAAAATATTATATAATAAAATTTAGATTTCGAAATCCTAATCTAAAGAATTATTTCGTAATCTTCGAGAACCAAATCGTCTACGGGATGTGGTTCCTCATCTTTCGGCGCACCGGATGTCTGCGTCGGTGGCTGATTGCTTGTCTCCGCTTCTTGTGTCGCTGCTGCGTTTGCCTCTGCTCGTCTTCGTCTCTTTTCCCGCAACATGGCATGCATTTGCGGGTTCCCTATTGCCATGATGTCGAATAGCGAGTCATTCTCCGTAGCACCTATTTCAACCCGCTGCTGAAGACTCGCAATCTTCGCCTGATATGCCGTAGACTCGGTCTCAACCCGCTACTCAAGACTTGTAATTGTGGCACGTAAGACGACTTGATCATCTTCTAGCGATCGTTGTCGCGGAGCAAATGATGAGGCGGCCGAGACATCTCGAATAGATCCCATCCCGACGACCTTCCCCTTTCTCTTAGGGGCGACCTACATTGAAATTTACAGTTAATGAGAATTTTAAAAAATTAAGAACTAAAAATTATTAAGTACTAATTATTCTATATATCTCCTCGAAGATCAGGTCAATATCGGGTGTGGTCAACCCTCCATACATGACCGACGAACCGCCACGAGATAGTTGTTGAGAGAGCTGTGTCTCTCGCTCGGTGATCTTGGAAGTCACCTCTTTGAAGATCTGCTCGGCCTTCTCTGAAACAAAGGCACCATTCTTCTTTCAGTGCGTCCGCTCAAAAACCTTCGTCATCGGAGGGAGTACACCTCCGTCTTCGGCGGCCTAAGAAAAAAAAACAATGTTATTGATGAAATAAATTACGTAAACTAAATAATTTAAATAAATTTAATTACCATATTTAGATGAAAACATGCAAAAGGCGTTTGGCCTGCTGTATGAGGCATTTGGGTTTGCCGTTCGGACCAACAATGTTGCAGGAAGTCTAACATTTCTCCGAATTTCTTATCGAGTTCGGATCCAGCCAATACCGCACCAAGCCGTCCCATACGGCTTTATCCATGTACGTGGGCTTTGCTTCATCGCCATCCTTCTTCCATTCACCAACTATCCCTTGGATGCGAAACTTCACCCTCTCGAGGAACAATGATTGAACCTCGCCATAAATCGCAAGATCCCAGTCATATTTTTGCTGCAAGAAAAAAAAATATATTTTATAAAATTAAATTAACTATATATATATATATATATAAATAATTAAAATAAGGAAAAAACAAAAAATTTGTTCATACGTACCGCAAACATCTTGAACCATGTCTCCTTGACGTGTGTCGGGAGTTGTTTCCAGTTGGTATGAGGCTCGGAAAAGTAGGATTTGATGATGTCAGAAACGGTGCATCCGACCTTGCATTCAATACCAAACCTGAAACAATAATTCAAAAAAAAAAAATTAATTAAATATAAATATGTAATAATAAATGTAATTCAAATATATATATATATATATATATATATTACCATTATGCACCGTCAGTATGGTCCGGGTCTAATCTCGTAAGCCTATGACGGCCCAGCTGTACAAGCAAGTTATGGACCGTCATATGGGGCAGGAGCACGTCCTCCATCTTGTGGAATCTGAGGTGGTGGTGGCGGCGGTGGAGCACTATGTGTTTGCGTCGCCAGGACGCAATCCATCTATGTAGCCTCAGAAGACGTGGAACACGAAAAACTTTGTTCTTATTAAACAATCGCTTGTTTCTCCGATATGGATGGTGAATCGGTAGAAATCGGCGGTGACAATCAAACCAACTTGTTTTTCGACCATGTTTCAATTGAAACGCATCTGTCAGATTGAGACAATATGGATAAGACAATCACCCATACGTAGTCTACCCTGATAACATCCCGTACGCAGGGAAGTCGCTTATTGTCCACATAAGCACCTCACGCATTGTAAAAAAAATTCCTTGCAAAATCATATGTCTGAACCCCAATATACCACAACTGCTCTAATTCCTCTATTAAAGGCCGCAAAAACACATGAAGGGAACGCTTCATATGCTTCAGACCATGTAATAAAATACTCAAGAATAAAATTTCCCTTTGCATGCACATATTTGGAGGAATGTTGTAAGGCGTTAGAATTACTGGCCATAAAGAATATTGCCTACCAGACATACCAAATGGACTAAATCCATTTGTGCAAAGACCAAGATACACATTTTGTTTCTCTCTAGCAAACTCTGGGTGTACCGTCTTAAAGTGTTTCCACGCTTTTGCATCTGAAGGATGAGTAACCTCCCCATCTGTCTGCAAATGATCTGCATGTCATCTCATCGATGCAGCTGTCCTCTCAGACTGATACATTCTTTTTAACCTATCAGTTATAGGAATGTACCACATCCGCTGGAACGGTACATTACTCCGACAGTACCTTGCGGCTTACATTTTGGACTTATCATCATCTTTCCAAAAAAGCATGCAATTGTCAACACAAACATCTATCATCTCATAAGGCAACCCAAGACTATAAACCAGCTTCTGTATATCATAGTAAGTTTCAGCAGCTAAATTGTCCTCTAGCAATTACTCTTTAATCAAATCAGCCCAATCATCCATGCAAACCTCAGCTAAGTTATGATCAGTTTTAATAGTCATCATCCTAGCCGCCAACGATAATTTAGAATGCCATTCTCTACATCCATCGTAAAGTGGTTGATTTGCAGCATCTAGCATATCATAAAAAAAATTGCATCTAGATTGGGTTCCTCATCATGATGATCATGTGAAAATGTACTTACGGTTTCATGAAATGCATCTGTAACCATGTCATGAATCCTATCATGATCTTGACCATGTTGCTCAGCATGATAATCAAATTGATGAAAATTATTTGACTCATCAAAATTTGATGCTTGATAATTGCTACTACTACTAGCTGCATTTCCTCCATGATCCTCTCCATGATAATACCAGATATAGTAATGTGGCATAAACCATCTATTTAATATATGTGATCACACCTTTGAGGTAATGATAAATTTTCTAAACATGCATTTTGGACAAAGACAATACATCTTACCACTAGTAATCGTATTTTGTTACTTCCCTCCTGATGCATGAATCCTTCCACCCATCACTGAACTTCTTTGTTAGTGATCCCTCTGAATCAATACGATTATACATATATCTTCTAATTTCGAATATTGACATCTTTTGTTGGCCAGAGAGAAGTAAATGTTTCTGAATATGAAATTTTTATTATGAGGTTGGTCACCATATATAGATTTTTATTTTTGTTACCAACGAATTTAGCATCGATTTTGCAACGAATTTTAAAATTACCGACGAAATAACGACGATATGTTTCATCGTGAAAAACCGGTACACCCAGAAAAATAAATGTGTTCACCTAACTAAAAAAATCGTTGAGAAATCGTTGGTAAATTGCAACGGATATACATCGTCGGTAATTCGTAGCTAGTTAACGACGATTTTACAACGACGGAAATTGAACTCCCGATGGTGAATTTGGGATTATTGTGGGGAAGAAGCAAAAAATTGCGGTTTATCCGGACCGAAATCGTTGTAAAATCGTCGTTAACTAGCGACGAATTACCGACGATGTATAATCGTTGAAATTTACCAACGATTGTCCTACGATTTTCAAAGTCGTTGTTAAGGCGATGGTATTTTGCAACGAAAATAAATCGTTGTAAAAAATCGTTGCTAAAACAGTGTTTTCTTGTAGTGAGCTAGTTGGTCATCCGAAGTAACATGAGAGACGCGAACCTTTCCGGACAATTAGAATTCGAACAAAATGATAGTCTAAAACTATGTGTTTCATGCGGGAGTGAAAAACATGATTGATATTTAAGTAAGTAGCACCAATGTTATCATAGTATATCACCGGCCTAGAGTGGAATTTCAAATGCATCTCTGAAAGCAAAGAAATAAACTCAACACAATTCTTGAATTGTATTAGCAAGGGATCGATATTCAGCTTCTATGGAGGAACGATAAATGTAAATAAACTATCCGACTAGTGTACATTTTCTAAGTACCCTAGACGATAAATGTAAATAAACTATCCGACTAGCGTTGAACTTTTTTTTTTTCCCTAAAACATTGCTTATTACATAGAATCGTCCAACAATATTTAGGTAAAAAAAAACAGAAATGAATTGAGTTGGCATTATTTGACCTAATACCTGAAAAAGCAAAAGCAAGAGGTGTGGAGGTGGTTAAGTGGTTCTGCGCTAACTTTAAGTACTACAACTGAAAAAAAAGAAGGCGACAAGTTAACCAACTCATTAACCAAAATTTATTCTTCCATCTAATCGTATGAAAACAAAACCATGATTCTGGTTTTGCGTTTAATCTCTTCGAAATCAAATACATAAACATTTTTCATCAGAACAAATGGTTTGTGTAAATGTCGTCAATATGTCATAAATAAAAACAAATAGATGAAATATCCACTTGAATAAAATAACAAAGAGACGACATGACATTGGCAAATTGACGAAAGAGGAAATTTTTTGCCAACATTGAAATATGTATATAACACTACTACATATTTTGTTTCTTTCAAATATATGTTCTTTTTTTAATTATTTGAAATATTATCTATTATAAATTATGAGAACAATTATATGGACGATTCCACAACGGAAAATTCTATCTGCCTAAAAAGATTTACGATCAACAATTCTACCTGCAACATGCTCATGATGGAGCACTTTACCCTTGACACGCTGGACCACGACGAATGAATATGCTTGCACCGCGTTTGAAATCTCCTGACAATTTGCCTCCTCTAATTTGTATTCTCCAAAAATCGAATTCAGTGTAAAACCATTAATGAACATTTGGTTAACCACTGGACCGAGAGGGCTTCTTCTTCAAATATATGTTAGAAGTGTTAATTTTATTTCTACCAAAGGTCATGGGATTATAGGAGAGGAGTATTGACTCGCTCAACCCTAGTAATTTTCTCCTTACCACCTTCCATTATTTGTTCTTGTTAATGATGATTCATTATTTTTTGTTAAAGAAATGAAAATTCATTATAATATGTATTGATCTTATATCCTCTATATTATTGTCCTCTAGTGTCAAGCCACGTTTATATTCGTTTCTAATGTTTAGTGTCAAACCTCTTGCCTTCGGTGTCTTCTAGAGTTTTTACTCAGTTTTGAATCTTTGCTTTACTACTGTATATAAAAAAGTATCCTAAAATAACAAGAGTGCCTTTGAAGTACAAAAAATTGACATTTAATAGAAAATAATAGGGATAAGTCATTTTGTTGACCATTATTTTCCCTTAATTTAGTTGTTAGAGAATTATATTATGGTTTATATTATTACTCCAATCATGTTTTGGACCGAAACACGAAGAAGAAGCCGTTGTTGGTGTGCCGTCCACGACCCGCATGACCCTCCTTGACGTTGAACTTTTATATTAATTAAAATATCTCTATAATATTATTTAAAAAGATATTTTTAAAAATAAATTTTGTTTTGTATGTTATTACATAAAATGATATTATAAATAATAAAAAATAATTGAAATAGAAAATTATATAATTATCTTTTACATTTAGTGATAAAAATATGAAAAATATTTATTTTACATTAAAGATGTTATTTACTATATATTTTAAAATAATAATCAATTCATATATATTCAAACAAAAAAAAATCTATTTAAAATCTTGACATATTTTTCATTATAGTTTATTATAATTGTTTTGAATTTATATCAAAATAAAAGTTGTAAAATATTTTACTAATTTTATAAAAAGTTAGACACAAATTTTTTTATAAAGAGTTCATGAACTAACCACAAAACTATAGTCATTAAACAGTGCATAATAATTAATATAGTTATGTTTTTAAGATTATATGTTTTATAGGTTAGCCTGAATAATATTTTAGTCCACTGCAAAACGAGTTAAATAGACAAATTATTTCGTTTGACAATTATATCTATAATCATGAGTTATGCATTTTATAAAATTCAAATAAAAGTAAGTTTTCTTAAATTTTTAAAAAATTCTTAAAAATATTACCCCGTACTAATTATAGCGCGGGTTAAATCCTAGTATGCTATTAGAATATGGTTAGTATATGGTTTCAGGCCCGGCTTAACATAGGGGACAATGGGTGCGACCACCCCAGGGCCCAACTCCGTGTCCTAATAATTAAGGGCCCCGATTTTTTTATATATTTTTTTTATTAGAAAAACATATAAAATAATAAAATTTAGATCGAAAAATACCCATAAAATTATTTTTTATGTATTTTTTATAAAACAATTTTACAAAAACATTACACAGTTTTTTTAATTTTTTTTTAATTTAGTATAACACTTAAAAACAAAAAAAATAAGGGTCCAAATATTTTTTTGCCCTAAAGTTCCTAATAATATTGAGCCGGGCCTGTATGGTTTGGTTCGACTTATGTTAAGGTTATATTATTTCGTTAATGAATTTTTAGATACATGATCGTTATGTTTAACTGATAATTTATATGTTATATCGTTATTATAAAATGTGAAATAGTAGAACGATGGGCAGCTCGTTCTCTAGGTTAGCCAAGAGGACCGATAAATTTAATTAATTAGGTGAACGAAACTTAAGAGATAAATTACGTCGATCGTTGCTTTGCAAAGAGACATACATATATAAAACTATCCTATGTTTATTTTAGTCATGGAACTGTGGTATTATAAAACGAAATATTTTTGACCCGTCTCAAATCGTGCAACTATTTATTGCTAACCCTAATCCAGAACTAAATTAACTTATATGATTAAGATATGTTTCGAATTTAACTGATACTTTGTCATTATTCGATTGGATATTAATTTCGCCTGTGTATGCAATAAATCTTTTTGGTCCTCTCTTATCCCGAAGGAGATAAATTGCGTACATTATCGTCTCATTTTACTCTTTCTCACGAAAACATTTTTTATTTTTAGTTTGATCTAAAAAAACATTTTAATTAAATATTTTATTTGCGTAAACTAATCCTTAACCCTCATATATATTTTTTTTGTCGCCTCTGATATTTTTCTAAATTTATTTTATTTAACCGTTAGATAAATATTTAAAACTTGTCATACAATGATTCAAATTTTATTTATTTTAGAGACGACAAAAAAACAATATAATTTATTTTTACATCTAGATAAGGACAAGAAATATATATTCTCTCCGTTTTATATTAGTTGTCGTTTTAAAGTTTAAATTTTGTTTCATATTAGTTATCGTTTTGGAATTTTAATGCAAATGTTTGATAATATTTCCAATTTTATTTATACTGTTTTAGTTTATTAATTAATGTAATCATAATATATAAAATACATTAATAAGGAGTAAAACAAAAAAATTAAATTATTTTCTTAATCTACGTAAAACAATTTAGAACGACAACTAATATGAAACGGGAAGAGTATTTAAAACTTGTCATACAATGAGTCACAAATGATTGTTTATAAATAATTGTATCATATGATTTGAATTGTTCCACTAAACACGAACAATCATTTTAAAATCGGTACAAATTACTCGAGAAAGTCTCCTCTTATCATTGAGGGATATCAAAGTTGTATTTTTTTGAAGTCAATAAATAAAAGATAAGGACATCGCACTTTATGTTACTCGAAAAATACAAACTACTAGTATCTTTTTCGATGTCACAAATTCAACTTGATGTGTATATAAAAATAACGAAAATAAATAAATGTAGATAAATATAATAAATATCAACGAGGGTGTAATCATCTGAGAATTTTCTCCCGATTTAGCAATATGACTACACAACATATCAACCGTTAGATCAGAAACCATCTACGGTTCAAAGATGAGCAACGCAACTTAAAAAACAACGCGGGACCCACACATGGACCTGTTTTTCTTGTTCTAATGTATAAATGTAGAACAAGTGTTGTGTGTAAACGGAATGAACGAAAAAAAAGGAGAGAGAGAGAGAGAGAGAGTCAATTCAATTTCACATCTTCTGGAAAAATTTCAAATTTTTCTTCATTTCACGTATTAAATTCGATTTCCCATTAATCAAAAACATCTTCTTTCCCGTGCCCCAGAGCTCAATTTGCTCTTATTTGATCGAGTTTCGGCTATGTCTCAATCGAAGAGATAGAGAGAAAAAGAGAGTCTCATCTTCTGAAATTTTATTTCTTTGAATTTGATTACCCATTAATCAGAAACAGCTTCTTTCCCGTGCCCAATCCGAGTTTTTTTTTTCGTGGTTCTTGAATATCTCTCTCTATAATCTTTCATGGCTTCTTGTCTTGTTATGAACATAACATAATAATTCTCGATAGCTAATGATTAGTGATTCTGAAAAAGTTTCCATCTTTCTCGGAAAAAAAAAACAAAAACAAAGAAGAAAGCTCTCTGCTTTTTTTTCTGTTCAAATCCCGAATCCGTCGTTCGTTTTCTCACCAGATTCTGGAGAATTTCTTCTTCCATTGATGGGTAACTCAAAAGACAGGATCAAATTCAACGTTGGTGGTCGAATCTTCGAAACAACATCAACGACGCTCGCAAACGCAGGTCGCGATTCCTTCTTCGGCGCATTATTCGACGACGAATGGAACATCTCGCCGGAAGATCTTTTCATCGACAGAAACCCAGATTGCTTCGCCGTTCTTCTCGATCTCCTCCGCACCGGAGACCTCAACGTTCCCACAAACATCCCAGAACGTCTCCTTCACAGAGAAGCTTCCTTCTACGGCTTACTCAACCACATAAGGACCGCCAGATGGGGCCCATTCGACGGTAACCGTCTCCGTTTATCAGATTCCGTCAAAGGAATCGCTCCGGGAGACGGAACCGCCATAAGGGCCGGACCTGATGGCGGTTGCTGCGTGGCGCACGGGAGCGTAGTCCACGTGTTTGATTGGATGCTGGATGAGCATTATCCGATCAACCTCGATTACCAGAGAGTAAACGATGTTGGCTGGATTGATTCAGACAACATCGTACTCTCTGCTTGTGAGAAACTGGGAAGAGGAGACGGAGGCATGGGACTGTTTAGCTCATCCTCAGGGGATCTCCGGTATAAGTTTCAAGTCTCTCATGAGAATCAGGTGAAGAGTTATACAGCCGGAGCTTTGAGTTTTTCACCGGATTATAAGATCTTCTCTAGCTGCAAAGGTAGGAGTAATGAGTATGGGATCGGAGTTTGGGATCAGATAACCGGAAAACAAACCGATTTCTTCTACGAGAGTCCCGGTTGGTCACTAGGTGATGCTGATAAGCTTCAATGGTTGAATGGTAAGAACTGTCTTCTTGTAGCTACATTGTTTCCAAGAAAAGACAACTGTTACATTAGTTTGCTCGATTTTCGGGACAAGAATATGGTTTGGTCTTGGTCGGATATCGGGTCTCCTATGGCGATAGACGAGAAGAGGGTGAGGGATGCTATAGCTATGGAAGATAGCAACTCGATTTGCGTTGTGAATGAGTTTGAGGATTTGGGGTTTATTGATCTGAGGATGTATGGAGGTAGCGTGAGGTGGAGTTCTAGGAGCAGATTGATGAAAAGCAAGATGCCCGACGAGCCTTGTTACCCGAAGCTGGCGCTGCACGAAGGCCAGCTTTTCTCTTCGATGAATGATTCTATCTCTGTGTTTTGTGGACCAGACTGGGTTTTAACTTCTAGGCTAAGAAGAAGCTATGGTGGCTCCATTTGTGATTTCTCCATTGGTGGGGATCGGCTTTTCGCATTGCATAGCGAAGAGAATGTGTTTGATGTGTGGGAGACTCCACCTCCTCCGATCATCTGATTCTCTTCCTCAATACTCTGGTCTCTGCTCTTATTTCCGTTTGCGTGTTTGTTTGTGTTTTAGAGTCCCTTAGAAAACTACAGAGAAATAGCAATATAGACAAAGACAACTATAGCAAGCAATAGAGAAGAAGAAAAGTGCTTTAGACTGATCTTAGTTTTGTTCTATACCAAAAAAAAACTGTTCCTTATTGTGACCTGTGATATAAGAAATGATTATCGATTTATCGATCGATCTTGTGGCTCTTAAACCGATCAATGATTCAAAGTTCTTAGTTTCAGCTGTGTTGTGTTTGGATTTGTTCTTTATTTAGCTGTCTAAACTGTGAAGAGCATCTCCAAAATGACAAAATCTCAATCTCACTTTCTTTAAGGTTTTATGAGGATTCGTTCCCTTAGTTTAGGACATGTGAGTGGTTGCAACTGTTACTTACTGTCTTTTGGGGGCAGTTAAAGTTTTTATCTTTTTTTTCACTTTTCCCTAAAGATGTCCCCAAGAATTTAGCTTTAGTTTTTGAAGGCAATTTTTCTTTTTCTCTGTTTTATCCTTTTGACCAACGCTTTCTTGGAATTTTTTTTGTGGCATGCCAAATCTGAGCTAGCACATCGGATAAGCTCTGATCTTCAACGAATCTAATTCACGTCTTTCCATCACTCTGCAAAATCAATCTGATCACATGGACTGTTTGCATTCTTAATTGGTATATTCCCATTAAACAGAATGGGTCATGTGAAAGAATGAGATTTACTATATTGTGTCATTCTGATAGATCAGGACATCTATTTGAGATAAGTACACACGAAAGAAGAGAAAGAGGCTTGAAAGAGAAGGTGAATGGAATCTGTGGGCTCTAAAGAAAGCATATCGGAGGCTCACAATATAAGTATAGTAGACAACAATAAGAAGAATGACCATAACCATAAGGAAATGTAGAAATTAGTTTATTTGGATGAAAGCATGCATCAAACTTTTTGTAAACCATTGGGAAAGAAGAGGAAATTGAGCTAGCAAACAGAAGCTATAATTAGGCACCACTAGTTTAAACCAGAAGGTCAACATTTCCACACAAGAAAAGCAACTTACAATGTCATTATTACAGAAAATTAGCATTCCAAAATTGGACCTTAAGATAATCCTTGTTAAAGAGCTTATTGATTCTCCTACATCATGTTTTGGATTCTCCTACATGCTCTAAAAGAGCTTATTGAGACAGAAACGAAATTGAAAAAAAAACTAGCTCATATGAGCTTTATTCATGTGCAAAGAAAAAAGAAAAAGAAAGAGATTTTAGATTGTCACCAAGAACAAAATGATTCTAAATTGATACTTCATAAAATGAAGACAGAGAGTTGCTTTGTAGCAATTCTCAAGGATGAGTTTTTCCATTACATAACATGAATATTTATATAAAAACACTAGTTGGAGACCCTAAACACATGAGCCTTATTTGACATTTCATTACTTGTTGGAACAACATGGACTTGGGCTTGTCTAATTCAGGTATAAGAGACTTTTTTGGTTGAAATTCGGAGTGGAATAGTCAGTTCCGGCTCAACATTATTCGGGGTCTTAGGGCAAAATTTTTTTTTTGGACCCTTTAAATTTATTTATTAAGGTTTTTTACTATTTATTTTTAATAAAAATTGTTTGTGTAATGTTTTTGTAGAATTTTTTATTAAAAAAAATACTTATAAAATATTTATGGACCCTTTTCACTCTAATATTTATTATTATTTTTTTTAGTAAAAATATATATATAAAAAAAAACGGGCTCTTAATTATTAAGACACGGGTCGGGGTCTTGGGGCCGTCGCACTCCTCGCCCTTGCTACTGAGCCGGGGCTGGGAATAGTTGTGAAGACTCTGCTTCTGTCCTTGGATTCTTCTTCCCTGAAAAAGAAAAAATCAATCATATCACGTGGGACTATTAGTAGCAAAACAGATTTTCTCTACTTGCAGATCCATATTTCATTACATGAACACATTTCTTGAATGTCATGAGTCACGGGCAGAGCTAGAGAGAGACAGAACACAACTCACTGAGGTTGTTCTGGTCGTCTAAACCCGATCCATATTGAATATCACAACAATTGAATCATAAATTTCTCCATAAAGTGCAATTTCACTAAGACAGGAAGGCCTAGAAGAAGTTAAAAGAGTATTGACCATACCGAAAACATCATCGCCTAGTTTCAGCTCAGTTGGTAAGCTGCCAAACAAAGCACCTATATCCGCAAAAAATCTCATTAGACTTAGCTACAATATAGTTGCATTACTTTTACAAGTTACAAGAATGCCTTATCAAAGTTCTACTAGTGTTCACTGGAAAAATACCTGAAGCTGATTCCATCTCTTGTATGGTATAACTTTGGTTTCAATGCATAAGAGATAGACATGACTGTTGGAGGTGGGCCTAGCACCCCTAATTAGTTAGGTCCATCTTAGGAAAAATCCCTTTTCAGCTCGGCTGACGGCCTGAAGGCACCCGAGCTCCCGAGCTCCCGAGCTCCCGATGACGCACCTCGAGTCCGGCCTGACACCTCACCAAAGCAGGAGTGTCAGAAGAGCAGAAGGCACGTGGGAGCTGGTAGCACAGTGCCCTACCCGCGTAGAGATACGGCCTCGACTTAACGTCCCACCAACCCTGCAGAGTCGACGAAGAAGGAAAGGACACGTGGAGGAGAGTTGGCGAAACAGTGCGCTGCTCTGCAACACGCCACGCCGAGCTCATCATGACCTCCCTCCCCGAAAGCCGGAACACGCCTCCTAGGCCACCTTACCCGCGAAACAGGCCGAAGGCGCCACATGGCCCCGAGATCCCGAGGAGCAGGAAGTCAACTGCCGGTATAAATACCCCTCGATGTCATTAATGAGCAGAATGGAAAAAATCGGGCATCTCACCTACCACAAGTGACCCGACCTCTCTCTTTCTCTCTCTCTCTCTCGTTTGTAACTCAGCAGCACGTTTAGAACGCCGAACTGGATTTCAATCGAAACCAGTTCGTAACTCTAAACTGCTCACTTCATTCATCAATAAAAAGAACACGGCCCCCGGTGTGCCCGAAAATATTCCCGACTTCCCTTTATTTGTGGTTGACTCTCTAATTAACGAAAATCTCGCCTCTCTCTCCCTAATCGATTCCTTAAACACACTTAGTGATCCCCGGGATCAACAATGACCCATCCTAAGTAAGTAGCACTTCAATCGATTTCATCTCTTGTGTGGTATAACGTTGATCGCCGATATTGAGAAGAAAAGAAGAGATTAATGTGTCGAAGAGAATATAAAATTATGGTTTTTTCGATCTCAAATCGATTTGGAAACAATGTTGGAACTAATTTTTTGTCAAAGCTTGATGGCTTGATAAAATTGTGTTAGTGTGAAAAGAAATGAGTTAAGCTCTTTCTAATGAAATGTTTTCAATGACCGAGAAATATTTTCTCGTGTATATATGTTGGAATGGTTGTGTCATTAATTTAAATAATGAACAACAAGAGAGAAGAAAAGACCACACGTGCGACGATCGCACATTGGGCCTTGTTGGGCTCGTGGACTTTTAGAGGTATCGATCGATACCCCTAGGTATCGATCGATACTCAAAAGGCCGACTTAAAAATCGCAGCCGCTAGAATATTGTGAGGAATATTCCTTTTATGTCAGGGAAAAACCCTAGCCTCTATCCTATATATACAGTCCGATTTTCACTTTAAAAATCATACTCTGATACACTAAAAACACATCCTAAAAGTTCTAGCAAGAGTTCTCTCAATTCCCTACTGTTTAGAGTAAGTTTCTTTTCGAGAGTATCGTAGAATAATGGTCGACAGATCTGATATCATGGTGTTGATGATTCAGTTAAACTTTGGTTGTATCCTGGGACTCATGAATCTATAAAAATCCGTCACACTACTGGAAATTCTTAGAGTTAAGGAAAGAGATTCATCTCGCCTCCTTAGATCTTTTTATTGCTTTATCGTTTTATGAATCGTCTGTTCCTTAATGTTTATTTATATAATCGTGATTAAATCTTTCCTGTCTATTGTGTGAAATTTTTGGTCCTACAATCTTAACTCTAAGAAGATCCGATTTTGTTTTATTACTTCAATCGAATCTTTAATCACGAGTAAATAAACGTTTTCAAACGGTTTTCTAAAACGATTATTCTATTGCTGATGAAACTCAAACGTTATCAAAAAGCTTTTTAGCAACTTGAAACGTGTAGTAGAGGCAATCTCCATCTATTCTATTTTTAAGAAGATGTTAATCTGCTTGTGATACTCAAAGGTTATCAAAAAGCTGTTTAGCAACTTGAAACGTGTAGTAGAAGCAGTATTGCTTTAAACATCTTCTACAACCGTCTTTAATTGCGATTAATGAACGGTATAATCAACGAACGCACCTTGTGGTTCTTGATAGGTTCGATTGCGATCGAAACCTTGTGAGTATCTATCGACACTGAGGTGTATCGATCGATACTATGCAAAAAGTTGTATCGATCGACACTGAGGTGTATCGATCGATACTATGCAAAAAGTTGTATCGATCGACACTGAGGTGTATCGATCGATACTATGCATCGACAGACACAGTATGTGCATCGAGCATCGATCAACAACAGTGATGCATCGATCGATACCAAGGAGTATCAATCGACACCAGTTATGTATCGATCGACACCGAGTGTGCATTGATTGACACTGAGTGATTAAGCATCGATCGACACGTGTTATGTAAAAAGTTGTATCGACCGACACTGAGGTTTATCGATCGATCCTATGCAAAAGTTAAGTGCATCGATCGACACCAAGGGTGTATCGATCGACACTGAGTGCTTCGATCGATACTGAGTGTGCAACGATCGACACTAACCAAAAATTACTTTGCATCGACCATTTCGGGTCTGTATCGATCGACACTTAAGGTGTATCGATCGATACTGTGTATGCATCGATCGACACCATAGGTGTGTATCGATCGATACTGTGTGCATCGATCGATACAAAGGAATATCGATCGACACCAATGCTGTTTTGTTCGATATCAGGATTAGAATTACGATTCTTAACTATATATCGGTACAAATGCAAAGCTTGCGTACAAGCGAATGGAACGTTTTAAAACGCTTCCCGGGTTAGGATTTGCGAACACCTAACATCAAACTCGTTTAGAACGGTTTGAAGAACGCTCTGCGGAGGTTAATGTTAAACGCTTCATCGCGTCTCCCATAAAAAGGCTAATCAAACGTGTTTCGTGAAACCATTTGACGAACACTCTGAGGAGGTTCGAACTTGAACGCACGTTTGCGGTTCAAAACTTTAGAACGCGCACATGCGGTTCTAGTTGTTTCGATAAGCGGATCTTAAATTAAAATGTAATTCCGTATCGATAAATATCATCAATAAAAGGGTGATGGTTTATTAGTCACAGATAATAATCATCTCATTATTATATGAGTTCGCGGACGTTTATAAACGGTTCGACAAGTGACAACTTTATGGTATTAAAGTTTACGAACGTGTCATAGCGTTTCTCGTAGAACCGGCTAAAACAGTTATCAAACGCGATCCACGAAACGAATCAGCGAACGCTCTCCGGAGGTTCAGATTAGAACGCATGATAGCGATTCTAAAATGATTTCATAATCCGTTATAATCAGTTTTAAAACTGCGGTTTCAAAATCAAAAATAAAGAGTTTCAGATTCTCATCGAATACTCGTAATGATTAATTATTTAATAATTAAATTGATGACGTTGAAATCGTTAAACAGTCTTTAGTTTAAAGACGTGTTAAGTTGCAATATATTGCACATAGCTCAATACTATGTTTCCAAAAATTTGCTATTTTGGAAAAATTAATTGATGTTCAATTAAGTATTAGAGGCTGATTTAATCGGTTAATTAAATCATTGGGCTAAATTTGCAAGCTTCTTGCGATTCTTGATATGTTTTCAAGAAAAACTAATACAATTCGATATTGTATTAAGTTTATTAAATTGCGAACTTTCTGAATTAATTCTAGAAATCGAATTTAATTTTACCCTTTAACTTGAGAGTTGGGTATTGGTTAGTATATTAATTTGGTTTGATTCTCTTGAACAAAATCAAATTTCAATATGACTAACAACACCGATGTGATCATTGTTAGATCCAGTGGTGTAAAAGACAATGGAATTGCTGAAGCCAATTTAGTCGAGATAGACATGTGTAATGTCATCCTCAGAGTCAATATGGCTGAGCATAACCCAAATGAGTGGTGGTATTATACCAATGTAATAGCTCATATATGCGTTGATATGGGAATGTTTCCCTCCTACCATAAATAATGACAAGAATTTAATCATAGTGCTGAAGTTGACTTCTCAAAGAAGCTCACTCTCACTGATGTAAAGCATGTGTTAGAGATGCATAAAAATATTATTTAGGGCACAATGCTAATTAAGCATGTATTGACAAAGAATGTTGTCAATATTAAGGGCGGACTGGTCCAAATTAACGTTGAGACAGTCGGACTTAAAATTAATGTAACCAAGGTTGTTGACATAAATGAGAAAGAATCATTTGCTTATCGTACATAATCTCTTAGTATTTGATCTGAATATTTCAGTCACATTATATTCGAATCTATGCGTAAATTGGATGAGATCCTGAAATACAAAATAAGCAAAGATGAGTGTGAGGTTTGCGTTCAAACCAAACTCAATAAAACACCACAATCGAGCGAACCTCTTGGTTTAACTCATACAAAAGGTGGTGAGAAATATTTCGTTACTTTCGTTAAGGATTGTACGAAATATAGCTATGTCTAATTGCTAAGAAGCAAATACGAGACTTTGGAAAACTCTCAAGGAGTATAAACTCGAGGTTGAAAAATCAACTCGAGAGAACTATCAACATAGTTTTGAAGTGATAGAGGACATGAACATGATATTATCCATCAAACGATTGATCCCTATTCACTGGAATCTAATGGAGTTTCATAACAAATTACCGAATTATTTGATGAACTCATTATTCCTAAAAAATCTGGGTTAGTCCAGAAATGTGGGGGAAGCATTGCTTACCGCAAGTCTGAACTAAATACCACACAAAGTCACTGGAAATGTTTCATGCGAACTTTGGAAAAGTAATGTGTTTTTATACAAATACATGAAAATGTGGGGGTGCTTAGCAACCACCTAAGAAGGTGACAATCGGACCAAAAATGGTGGATTGTATCTTCATTGCATACGCACACAATGTAGTGCTGATTGATTTCTGGTGTATAAATGAGATATACCAGACATCCAAGTAAAGGATAAGCTCTAGTACCTCACGAATTGAGGCAAGCAATTGATCTCTTGGGCTCTTACGCTTTTAGAGGTATCTATCGATACCCAAGAGTATCGATCGATGCTTGACGGGCATTGGACCTTAGATCAAGTAATGGTAAAGAATTACCAAAGGCTAAAGTCGTATGCTGATTGGAATCACAACAATATGAGATCTTGTAATCCATCAAATGGATGTAAAATCTGTCTTTCTAAACGACCATTTAGAAGAGGAGATTTACATGAAACAACCCGAGGGTTATGTCACTCCTGAACAAGGAAAGAAAGTAAGTAGACTTGCAAAGTCCTTATACGAGCTTAAGTTAGCTCCTAAGCAATAGCTTGGAAAGTTTGACAACAAAGTGATGTCAAATAGCTTCAAAATCACTTAAGGTGATATACATCAAAAGTACTCCACATGGATACGTTTTGTTATGTTTATAAGATGACACGTTCATCATGGAAGCAAGAAGGACATAATCCAACACACTAAGAAAGTGTTTAGTGGGAAGTTTGATAGACATAAGATTAGTGGATAATCTTGTTTCAAGATCCTAGAATGTTTTGAGAACTACTCAAACAAGATTGCAATAACTCCAATTGTGATAAAGTTGTATCACAAGTGATGTATGCAAGAATTATCGGATGTCTAACGTACTTGATAAATCGTACTAGATCCGATTTAGCGCATTCAGTAAATAAGTCGCTACACGTGTAATCCATGTCATACTCTGTGGAAAGCAATAACTTGAATTTTAAATTATCCAGCGTTATATGTAGTCTCGATTTACATCAAAGTCTGGGGGGTTCAAGACTTTATGTTCACCTTTTGGTCTTGTAAATCTGACAGATATTATAAGTGGATAATACTTTTTTCTTGGGGGTGCAGCAGTATCCTGGAAATCTTCCAAACAAGCACTCTTGGCCTAATTAACCAAAGTTTAACTGAATTATCAACACCATGATATAACCATATCTGATATCATGGTGTTGATCGATACTCAATAGGCCGACTTAAAAATCGCAGCCACTAGAATATTCTGAGGAATATTCCTTTTCTGTTAGGGAAAAACCCAAGCCTCTCTCCTATATATACAGTCCGATTTTCACCTTAAAAATCATCCTCTGATACACTAAAAACACATCCTAAAAGTTCTAGCAAGAGTTCTCTCAATTCCCTACTGTTTAGAGTAAGTTTCTTTTCGAGAGTATCGTAGAATAATGGTCGACAGATCTGATATCATGGTGTTGATGATTCAGTTAAACCTTGGTTGTATCCTGGGACTCATGGATCTATAAAAACCCGTCACACTACGGGAGATTCTTAGAGTTAAGGAAAGAGATTCATCTCGCCTCCTTAGATATTTTTATTGCTTTATCGTTTTATGAATCGTCTGTTCCTTAATGTTTATTTATATAATCGTGATTAAATCTTTCCTGTCTATTGTGTGAAATTGTTGGTCCTACAAACAATTTATCTGAGTAATAAGAGGCTAACAGTGGATTTTCACAGTTACCAATTAATCATGTGTTAATTAGAATTAGCAGCGGTTAACGATTCTGTTAAAATTGTCAACGATAGTGAACTCGCGGGGAGGGAGGAACGAGAGAAACTGAAAAAGTATGAAACATGGTGTATCAAATAGTACCGAAATATTAGGTTAGGTATTTTCTTAGGCAACGAAAAAATTTGTGTAGTTTTCTAGCAAAACAAAAATAGTTGATGTGTTTTTAAAGAATTTTTCGTAACTAAAATTAACAGCCGTTAACGTTTCTGTTTAAGCTGTTAATGGCCGTTAACTCGCAAGGGGGGAAACTGGAATATTATGAAACGTGGTGTACTAAATAGTATCAAAAAATTATTTTGGGTAGTTTTTAGGTAAATTTTAAATAGGTCATGTATTTTTAAGTTTTTTCCCCTAAATATTTTTTCTAGAAATGCTTTTATTAATAAATTGATATATTTGTTTTAAGTTTTGAAATCGATTTTTAGAATTTCAACGCTTAATAAAAGCATTTCTAGAATTTTCAATTTATTAGTTTTAAGTTTTGAAATCGAAAGCTGAGAACCCTAAAAATCGAATTTTCAAAATCGATAGTTCAGCTCTGCGAATTATCTTCTAGGATTGTAAGTTTATAGTTAGGTTTGATTTTCGGGGTTTCTTATTTGATTTCTTAGTCCAATAGGTCGATTTCATACTGTAGAATATTTTGAACTCGAATCGCAGAGCTTGATGGATTATCAATGTTGTAGGTTTTGATTCGACGGTGAGGAAGATGAGCAATGTAACTGGAGCATCGAGTGGAGCATCAACTGCCCGATATCGAGGAAGATTAATGGGTGTTCCGAGGAGATGTTGGTGCGGGGAACAAATTTTGGCAAAGATCTCCAAATCCGAGAACAATTCGTACTGGCGATACTATAGGTGTTCTTATGCTTATGCTTATGCTTATGCACAGAAGGTAAGTACAAAGTATTTTGATTCTCATTCTTCTATGTTTTGGTTTGAACCCAATTTTGATTCACATTGCTATGAATGTTTGTAGCTAAAGAATGATAATCATGCTTGGAAGTGGATTGATGAGGCTTTGCTAGATGAGATAGAGGCATTGGGTTTTCGAGCAGAAAGACTTGAATACGAGTTGAAAGAGATTTCAAGAGCACGAATGGAGCTTGAGAAGATGGTCTTTGAGAAGATGCAAATGAAGTTAGAGAAAGAGATCTTTGAGAGAGTGGAAGAAGTGTTGGATGAAGCCAAATCAAACATGAAGAAAATGATGGTTCTTGTGTGTTTTGGGTGTATGTTCATTGTTGGTTGTAGTAAGCTAATAGGTTGAAAAAAATGATGATCACGATTGGAGCTTGTTTTGTGTTTGTTGTATCTATGTTATGTCTTTGTTGTGTTTTTGTTGTGTCATTGTTGTGTCTTTGTGGTTTGTTATGTCTTTGTTGACATTTGTTATCTTTGTATGCACGAATGAATCTTTAATATCAATGCATATGTTGTTAAAAGGGTTTTTAAAATGGACATGGACAAAAAGCTTACAAAATTAGAAAGGATCCCACAAGGTTCTGAAATCAAAAGCTTAAAAAAGGTTCCCACGAATATGACATTAGAATCCATAATATTCCACCAAAAAAGCTTCTTAAACCGAGAAACCATAAGGTTCTTAAACCAAAAAAATACAGGCCCCAACAACAAGCTTTAAACCAAGCTTTCTTAAACCGAGAAACCATAAGCATTCTCATAGACAAAAAACTACAAACTAGAAGCTTCTTAAACCCAAAAACTACAAACCAGAAGCTTCCAAAACACATCAACCCCCAAGCTGTTGCGTGAGAGTGCCTTGAGAAGTCTCAGTCTGAGAAGATTCACCTAGAGAACCCTGTAATAATCACAAAACCAGAGCCATATTAACTTCACAACATCACAACATCACAACATCACCAAAACCAAAGACAAACTCAGACATTAACAATAGTAATTAAACAGAGATTAACCAAAGAGACTAACCTGTTTCTTGTTTTTATTATGAAACTTTGAGTTATGATTATCTGTTCCACAAATTTCACAGTGCATTACCCTCTTCAATAGTTGTGGTTTCTTCTTCACATGAGATTCATTTTTCCCTTTCTTCCTTTGCTTATCCTTTTTACTAACCTTAAACGTTTCTCCTTTCTTTCGGCCATGATGTGGTCGCTCAGGAGGTTGATGCACGCGTGGTTCTTCTCCAACAGGCCAAAACCTAGCACCTCTCAGTGGCATTAGACCTTCCATGTATGTCTTTCTCCACATTGTTGTCCTAAACCAGTGGCACACGTAATCCTCAGCCTGAAGCTTCTTGCTGAGAATTACAGCATACGCATGCTCGCAAGGAATGCATGTGATCCTGCAAGCTCACACGGTAGGAACAACCACTAAGTCTAGCGTCATACGTGCCATTTGTGGATATACTGACCTTACAATCTGAAGCTTTCTTGTGCTCTTCTACGAGATAGTTAATGACATAAGGTGTGCACACACTTTTCCAGTTCAAAACTTTGACACCTCTTTTGGAAATACATATCATTGCCAATCTTGCAATTGTCTCTAACATCGGCACAAATGGCTTGTCTCTGGTTTTCACTATTGAAGCATTGCATGACTCAGTTGAATTATTCTCCACATCTTCACAGTAGTTGCCCATCTTGTAGAATGCTCTACACCAACTCTTTGGATTTATCTTCTCCACATCCGCAAACACAGCTGAGCCATAGCATTCAATCTTGTTCATGCTCTCGTTAAACTCTGCCAAGTTGTAGCTCCATACAAGATGTCAAATCAAGGGCTTCATACCCGGCTTCTTCCCATGTTTAACCTTCAAGTTAACATAGATGTGTCTCACACATTTTCTATGCTCGATCTTTGGAACCTCTAGCTCAACAGCTGAGATCAGTCCCTGGATAAAAAAAAAAAACAAATCAGTTTGGTTTTCACTGTCCAAACCAAAACAAAAAACAAAAAAACATACTTACCATGTGCCTATCCGAGATCATAATATATCCATCACCATCTTTCAAATCCAAATCAGCTTTGTTCTTCTTCACAAACCACAACCAATTGTCTTTATTTATGCTTGCACAACAGTCCATGCTATTGGATAAATAGCATTATCCGCATCTCGAGCCATATCAACCAATAACTGACCTTTCATTTTTGATCTTAAGTGGCATCCATAAAGTCCTATAAGCGGCCTACAAGTCTATTTCCATGTTCTTATAATCACATCAAAACAAACATATACATATGATATGTTGAAGACATCTAAACCTGCCTCGTTTGTCACACATTCAATCTCCACAGTAGAGTTTTTGTTTGACTCAATGATCTCACGACCATAATTACGGAGACGTGAAAACTTCTCATCATACTCTCTCTGGATCCATCTCATAGTTTTATTCCTAGCAGCTTGGCACTGAGACCTTGACACATTGATCTTCCAATATTCCATCATTAATTCTTTAATCTTCATCGGCATAAAATACTCAGGTTCCTCTCGGATTTTATCAACAAATATACGTGCAATCACTGGAACTTTTATCATCTCGCAAAACCCATTTGAAACACAACTATGCACATTCTTAAACACTTTAACCTGGCACTCTAAGTTCTTTCCCGTCGTTGAACAATATATCCTCCAACAACAACCATCAGCTGCACAATTATAGCCTAACTTATCTTTGTCATACATGTTCTGCTTGATGTTTCGGCCTGATTTTAGAGCGTAGTCAAGGACATCCTCCTTAAACGCTACTCCACTGAAGAAAAATTGACCTTCATACAAGTTACCATCACCTCTTTTGACACCCCCATCACCTCTGACTTGTTCCGAGAGTTGAATTTCGTCGTCCGCATCATCGGTCTCAGGATAGACATTGTGGAGAATAGGATCTTCATCAACAAAATGCATTACAGCTTGCTCGATGTTGTAATCGTTTCTTTCGCGTCGATCTTCTCCGTTGGAATCCTCCTCGAGAATTTTAGGAACTTCGTTCCACTCCACTAACGCCATTATCGATCACGAATCAGGAACAAGTTTGGGGATTTCGATTTCTGGGTTCGAGTTTTATCGATTTGTCAAGTTTGGGGATTTCAATTTATGGGTTCAAAATTTTAGGGTTCATACGTTTTTGGGGGGGTTTTAGATTTTAGTTTTGGGTGGGGATATGTAATCGGGTTTACGAGTTTAATCAGATATGTAATCAGGTTTAATTGTGGTTTTTGTGTGTTTTGTTGGTTAACCGTTGATTGGTATATAGTAAACCGAGTCAAATCGTGGTCCATGGAAAAATAGGTTTTTAACTTTGATTTCGTGGGAAAATAGGTTTTTAACTTTAATTTCGTGGGAAAATAGGATTCGAACTTTCGAATGGTGGGGAAATAGAATTAGGGTTAAACTTCGTGGGGATGTGTTATTATATGGAAGTTTTCTGGAAAAAATAGAACGTCAACCCATTTAAGAAAGCACTTACATCACAAAACATTGAACACAAAGAGCAATTATATGCTGATCATGAGAGGTTCAAACCGTAGAGATATAGAAGAACATACGAGAGAGTTGTTTGAACCTTGTAGTTAGCATGCAATTGTGTAGATTTGCAAGTATTGGAGAGTGTTGGAAGGACTCGAACCAAAGGTAAAGGAAAGATTATGTCTTAGGTTGAGAGTTTGGAGAGATAGGATGAGGAGTCTTAATCAAGAACTGCTAGCTTGCATCGAAGTGTCAGATCACTACAAGAAAACAGGCAATTTGCAACGATTTTTTGCGACGATTTTATTTCGTTGCAAATTGCCATCGTTTTTGCGACGAATTTACGACGATTATAAAAGACGTCGTAAAATCGTCGCAAACTTGGGACGAAAATATTCGTTGTAAAATCGTCGCGAATTAGCGACGATTAGACATCGATTACCGACGACATTACGACGATAATCAAAATCGTCGTAAAATCGTTGTAACTTAGCGACGATTTAACGAGGTTTGTATAAAACGTTGCAATATCGTCGTAAAATTACCCACGAATTAGCAATGATTATTATAAGTTGAACTGTACATCGATTTCCCAACGATAAATAAGTTAGGTGAGCACGTTTTAAGCCCACGGTGTTCGGTTAGGTAAACAAGTTTAATATCGTTGTAAAGTCGATGTAAACATTTTTAGATTCGTTGTAAAATCGATGTGAAATCGATGTAAAATCGTAGGTAATTCGATGGTAATGAAAATAAAAATCTATATATAGTGGCCAACTTCATAATCAAAATTTCATATACAAAAACAATATTTACTTATTTCTGACCAACAAAAAATGTCAATATACGAAATTAGAAGATGGATGTATAATCGTCTTGATTCAGAGGGATCGCTAACAAAGGAGTTCAATGATGGGGTGGAGGGATTCATGCATCAGGCAGGAAGTATACATAATACGATTATCAGTGGTAAGATGTACTGTCCTTGTGCCAGATGCTTGAATAGGAAATTTATCATTATCTCGAAGGTGTGGTCGCATATATTAAATAGAGGGTTTATGCCGCATTACTATATATGGTATTATCATGGAGAGGGTCATGGGGGAAATACAGCTAGTAGTAGTAGCAATTATCAAGCATCGAATTTTGATGAGTCAAATAATTTTAATCAATTTGATGATCATGCGGAGCAGCATGGTGAAGATAATGATAGGATTCATGACATGGTTATGGATGCATTTCATGAAACCGTAAGTACATTTGCACATGATCATCATGATGAGGAACCCAATCTAGATGCAAAATTTTTTTTATGATATGCTAGATGCTGCAAATCAGCCACTCTACGATGGATGTAGAGAAGGACATTCTAAATTGTCGTTGGCGGCTAGGATGATGACTATTAAAACTGATCATAACTTAGCTGAGGTTTGCATGGATGATTGGGCTGATTTGATTAAAGAGTATTTGCCAGAGGACAATTTAGCTGCTGAAACTTACTATGAGATACAGAAGCTGGTTTATAGTCTTGGGTTGCCTTCTGAGATGATAGATGTCTGTGTTGACAATTGCATGCTTTTTTGGAAAGATGATGATAAGTTGCTGGAATGTCGATTTTGCCATAAGCCAAGATATAAGCCGCAAGGTACTGGTCGGAGTAAGGTACCGTTCCAGCGGATGTGGTACCTTCCTATAACTGATAGATTAAAAAGAATGTATCAGTCTGAGAGGACAGCTGCATCGATGAGATGGCATGCAGATCATTTGCAAACAGATGGGGAGGTTACTCATCCTTCAGATGCAAAAGCGTGGAAACACTTTAAGACGGTACATCCAGAATTTTCTAGAGAGAAACGTAATGTGTATCTTGGTCTTTGCACAGATGGATTTAGTCCATTTGGTATGTCTGGTAGGCAATATTCTTTATGGCCAGTAATCCTAACGCCTTACAACCTTCCTCCAGATATGTGCATGCAAAGGGAATTTTTATTCTTGAGTATTTTAGTACCAGGTCCGAAGCATCCGAAGCGTTCCCTTGATGTGTTTTTGCAGCCTCTGATACAGGAATTGGAGCAGTTGTGGTATACCGGGGTTCGGACATATGATTTTGCAAGGAAAAAAAATTTTACAATGCGTGCGATGCTTATGTGGACAATAAGCGACTTCCCTGCGTACGGGATGTTATCAGGTTGGACTACGCATGGGCGATTGTCTTGTCCATATTGTCTCAATCGGACAGATGCGTTTCAATTGAAACATGGTCGGAAAACAAGTTGGTTTGATTGTCACCGCCGATTTCTACCGATTCATCATGCATATCGAAGAAATAAGCGATTGTTTAGAAAGAACAAAACTGTTCGTGTTCCTCCTCCTGTTTATATTTCCGGGGAAGATCTAGAAGCAGAAATTGATCATTATGGTGCATTGGAAACAGTCAATCGTGGTGGAAATTGGCACACTCCAGCTAATATGCCGGATGGATATGGGGAGCATCACAATTGGCATAAGAAAAGCATATTCTGGAAGCTTCCGTATTGGAAGGATCATTTGCTTAGACACAATTTGGATGTCATGCACATTGAGAAAACCTTTTTTGATAACATCATGCATACATTGTTAAACGTGCGTGGAAGGACTAAAGACAGCGGTAAGTCAAGGTTAGACTTGCCTGATCTTTGTTGTCGGAATGAGTTACATATTACAAGCAATGGGAAAGCACCTATCCCCATATTTCGAGTGGGTGCGGAAGAAAAGTCAGCTTTGTTCAAATGGGCGACATCTGATGTGAAGTTCCCGGACGGGTACGTATCTAATTTAGCTAAATGTGTTGAGAATGGCCAAAAGTTTTCCGGGATGAAGAGTCATGACTGTCACGTCTTTATGCAACGACTACTTCCTTTTGCATTTGCTGAACTTCTACCAGGAAATGTACACGAAGCAATTGCAGGCATTGGAGGGTTTTTTCGGGATCTTTGTACCCGTACTTTGTCAGAAGATGGTATTGCACAACTTGATGCTAGTATTCCTATTTTGTTGTGCAACATGGAGAAAATATTTCCCATAGCCTTTTTTGATGTTATGGAATATCTACCTATTCATCTACCTCACGAAGCAGAACTTGGGGGACCTGTGCAGTATCAATGGATGTACCCATTCGAGCGATTCATGGGACATTTGAAGCGGAAGGCTAAAAATCTAGCCAAAGTTGAAGGCTCAATAGTAGCAGGAAGTTTAACAGAAGAAACTTCTCACTTCACGGGGTACTATTTTGGCTCGAAGGTTCGCACTAGGAAAAGGGCAGCACGGCGATATGATGATGGAGGTGTAGGCCGAACATATGCTAATGAAGGTGTCCCAGATATCTTTTCTTCAATCGGTCGATTATGTGGAAGAGTGAAGTCAGTTTGGTTTGCCAATGAAAAAGACCATCATAGTGCACAAACGTATATCCTCTTAAATTGCGAAGAAGTTAGTCAATTTGAGACGTAAGTGTAAAAACATACGTCTTATATATATGGCTAAATTATATATATGCTAGCTTTATACCAATTACAAATACTTTTGTATGCAGTGAATTTGTTAGACAAGTCCGAGAAGTCATTGAAGGAATCTCAGACGATGAAATCAACAAGCGTAAAGATCAACATTTTGCCCCGTGGTTGAAGACGCAAGTACGTAAAATTTTAAGTGATCTGATTAATTACTAACTTGGACAATTAACCTAATACATATTTTGATTACTTTTTTAATTAAATTAATTATTGAAATATAGGTCGAGTATGGGGATACCGCATATCCACTATGGTTCCATGAGTTAATAAAAGGCCCCATATCGAAGATAACGAGTGCACCCATGTATTGCACACGCGGATATATATTTCATACATTCAAATACGGCAATCAAAGAGCTACTGCCAACTACGGGGTATGTGTGCGGGGCGAAATAGATTTTTATGGAGTGTTGCAAGACATAATTGAAGTTGAGTACCCTGGTTGCTTAGGTTTGAAATGCGTTCTGTTCAAATGCGACTGGTTCGATCCAACAGTTGATCGAGGTGTCCGTAAAAACAAATTTGGGGCAGTAGATGTCAACCAATCACGACGTTACAATAAGTATGAGCCATTTATCCTAGCATCACAAGCAGAACAAGTCAGCTTTGTTCCATATCCGCGAGTTCGCACCATCCGTATCTCATGGTTATCAGTTATAAAAGTTTCTCCGAGGGGTCGAATTGTGGGGGTTGATGAGGAACTACCAATGCAGCAAGATCATTGCTCTGATATGCCAGAACTAAATGAGAGCAATGAAGACATCCTTTTGATAGATCCTCAAAACAGACAAGTTGAATATCTCCCAGACGATACAGAGGAAGAAGATGAGGAAGATGAGTTCGAAGAAAGTGATGAACCAGATGATCAAGAAACGGATGTGTACTACTCTTCGTCCGAAAATGAATCAGAGTGACCGCGCTAGCTAGTAATTATTGTGAATTTAATGTATTAATATAATATTGTGATCGAGTTGTTATTGTGAAATTTAAGTGATATTATTTCAATGAAATCCCTTAAACCCCAAACTAAATTTCATCTCCGATCTCCACTCATTTTCCGCCGTAGGTGCGGCGATTAATAACTTACGAGACATATGTGTCTATGTGTCATGTAATTTATTAATTGCCCCAATAACGGTGGGAAATGAGTGGTGATCGGAAATGGGATTTAGTTTGGGGTTTAAGGGATTTCAAAGAAATCGTCGCTAACTCGTCGCTAATTTTGATAGTCACAAAATCGATGCACATTGGCGACGATTTGGCAACGACTTGAACTAATCGTGGCTAAATCGTCGCAAACATTGAAGGTTGCAAATTCGATGCCAATTTGCGACGATTTAGCGACGATTTGTCATAAACCCTAAACCCTTTGCCCTAAACCCTAAACCCTAACGTATTACCATCGCATTGTATTATGCATCTTTCAATGAAATAGATCGTGACTTTAGAGAATTGTCCGAAAATGAAAACTCGGTCAATCACAGTAATATCCACAAACTGAATCATTGTATTACTAATCTCTAACGTATACGCAAACTATATATTTTACTTATTTTTCAATATCGATGAACTTATCGATAATTTCATGAATTTGGATTTACGGTAAACATGTCAAGTTGTTTCTGGAACGTTGTAATCGACGTTACAGTTTTGTACCTATACCCTATACCCTAAAACCGATTTTACAAATATCCTCACTAATTCGATGCAAATTGGCGACGATTTAGCAACGAATTGAATAATCGTGGCTAAATCGTCGCAAACACTGAATGTTACAAAATCGATGCAAGTTGCGACGATTTCGCGACAATTTGTCATAAACCCTAAACCCTAAACCCTTTGCCCTAAACCCTAAACCCTAACGTATTACCATCGCATTGTATTATGCATCTTTCAATTAAATTGATCGTGACTTTAGAGAATTGTCCGAAAATGAAAACTCGGTCAATCACAGTAATATCCACAAACTGAATCATTGTATTACTAATCTCTAACGTATACGCAAACTATATGTTTTACTTATTTTTCAATATCGATGAACTTATTGATAATTTCATGAATTTGGATTTACGGTAAACATGTCAAGTTGTTTCTGGAACGTTGTAATCGACGTTACAGTTTAGTACCTATACCCTATACCCTAAAACCGATTTTACAAATATCCTCACTAATTCGATGCAAATTGGCGACGATTTAGCAACGAATTGAATAATCGTGGCTAAATCGTCGCAAACACTGAAGGTTGCAAATTCGATGCCAATTTGCGACAATTTCGCGACGATTTGTCATAAACCCTAAACCCTAAACCATTTGCCCTAAACCCTAAACCCTAACGTATTACCATCGCATTGTATTATGCATCTTTCAATGAAATTGATCGTGACTTTAGAGAATTGTCCGAAAATGAAAACTCGGTCAATCACAGTAATATCCACAAACTGAATCATTGTATTACTAATCTCTAACGTATACGCAAACTATATGTTTTACTTATTTTTCAATATCAATGAACTTATTGATAATTTCATGAATTTGGATTTACGGTAAACATGTCAAGTTGTTTCTGGAACGTTGTAATCGACGTTACAGTTTTGTACCTATACCATATACCCTAAAACCGATTTTACAAATATCCTCACTAATTCGATGCAAATTGGCGACGATTTAGCAACGAATTGAATAATCGTGGCTAAATCGTCGCAAACACTGAAGGTTGCAAATTCGATGCCAATTTGCGACGATTTGTCATAAACCCTAAACCCTAAACCCTTTGCCCTAAACCCTAAACCCTAACGTATTACCATCGCATTGTATTATGCATCTTTCAATGAAATTGATCGTGGCTTTAGAGAATTGTCCGAAAATGAAAACTCGGTCAATCACAGTAATATCCACAAACTGAATCATTATATTACTAATCTCTAACGTATACGCAAACTATATGTTTTACTTATTTTTCAATATCGATGAACTTATCGATAATTTCATGAATTTGGATTTACGGTAAACATGTCAAGTTGTTTCTGGAACGTTGTAATCGACGTTATAGTTTTGTACCTATACCCTATACCCTAAAACCGATTTTACAAATATCCTCACTAATTCGATGCAAATTGGCGACGATTTAGCAACGAATTGAATAATCGTGGCTAAATCGTCGCAAACACTGAATGTTACAAAATCGATGCAAGTTGCGACGATTTCGCGACGATTTGTCATAAACCCTAAACCCTAAACCCTTTGCCCTAAACCCTAAACCCTAACGTATTACCATCGCATTGTATTATGCATCTTTCAATTAAATTGATCGTGACTTTAGAGAATTGTCCGAAAATGAAAACTCGGTCAATCACAGTAATATCCACAAACTGAATCATTGTATTACTAATCTCTAACGTATACGCAAACTATATGTTTTACTTATTTTTCAATATCGATGAACTTATTGATAATTTCATGAATTTGAATTTACGGTAAACATGTCAAGTTGTTTCTGGAACTTTGTAATCGACGTTACAGTTTTGTACCTATATCCTATACCCTAAAACCGATTTTACAAATATCCTCACTAATTCGATGCAAATTGGCGACGATTTAGCAACGAATTGAATAATCGTGGCTAAATCGTCGCAAACACTGAATGTTACAAAATCGATGCAAGTTGCGACGATTTCGCGACGATTTGTCATAAACCCTAAACCCTAAACCCTTTGCCCTAAACCCTAAACCCTAACGTATTACCATCGCATTGTATTATGCATCTTTCAATTAAATTGATCGTGACTTTAGAGAATTGTCCGAAAATGAAAACTCGGTCAATCACAGTAATATCCACAAACTGAATCATTGTATTACTAATCTCTAACGTATACGCAAACTATATGTTTTACTTATTTTTCAATATCGATGAACTTATTGATAATTTCATGAATTTGAATTTACGGTAAACATGTCAAGTTGTTTCTGGAACGTTGTAATCGACGTTACAGTTTTGTACCTATATCCTATACCCTAAAACCGATTTTACAAATATCCTCACTAATTCGATGCAAATTGGCGACGATTTAGCAACGAATTGAATAATCGTGGCTAAATTCGTGGCTAAATCGTCGCAAACACTGAAGGTTGCAAATTCGATGCCAATTTGCAACGATTTTGCGACGATTTGTCATAAACCCTAAACCCTAAACCCTTTGCCCTAAACCCTAAACCCTAACGTATTACCATCGCATTGTATTATGCATCTTTCAATGAAATTGATCGTGACTTTAGAGAATTGTCCGAAAATGAAAACTCGGTCAATCACAGTAATATCCACAAACTGAATCATTGTATTACTAATCTCTAACGTATACGCAAACTATATGTTTTACTTATTTTTCAATATCGATGAACTTATTGATAATTTCATGAATTTGGATTTACGGTACACATGTCAAGTTGTTTCTGGAACGTTGTAATCGACGTTACAGTTTTGTACCTATACCATATACCCTAAAACTGATTTTACAAATATTCTCACTAATTCGATGCAAATTGGCGACGATTTAGCAACGAATTGAATAATCGTGGCTAAATCGTCGCAAACACTGAAGGTTGCAAATTCGATGCCAATTTGCGACGATTTCGCGAAGATTTGTCATAAACCCTAAACCCTAAACCCTTTGCCCTAAACCCTAAACCCTAACGTATTACCATCGCATTGTATTATGCATCTTTCAATGAAATTGATCGTGACTTTAGAGAATTGTCCGAAAATGAAAACTCGGTCAATCACAGTAATATCCACAAACTGAATCATTGTATTACTAATCTCTAACGTATACGCAAACTATATGTTTTACTTATTTTTCAATATCGATGAACTTATTGATAATTTCATTAATTTGGATTTACGGTAAACATGTCAAGTTGTTTCTGGAACGTTGTAATCGACGTTACAGTTTTGTACCTATACCCTATACCCTAAAACCGATTTTACAAATATCCTTACTAATTCGATGCAAATTGGCGACGATTTAGCAACGAATTGAATAATTGTGGCTAAATCGTCGCAAACACTGAAGGTTGCAAATTCGATGCCAATTTGCGACGATTTCGCGACGATTTGTCATAAACCCTAAACCCTTTGCCCTAAACCCTAAACCCTAACGTATTACCATCGCATTGTATTATGTATCTTTCAATGAAATTGATCGTGACTTTAGAGAATTGTCCGAAAATGAAAACTCGGTCAATCACAGTAATATCCACAAACTGAATCATTGTATTACTAATCTCTAACGTATACGCAAACTATATGTTTTACTTATTTTTCAATATCGATGAACTTATTGATAATTTCATGAATTTGGATTTACGGTAAACATGTCAAGTTGTTTCTGGAACGTTGTAATCGACGTTACAGTTTTGTACCTATACCCTATACCCTAAAACTGATTTTACAAATATCCTCACTAATTCGATGCAAATTGGCGACGATTTAGCAACGAATTGAATAATCGTGGCTAAATCGTCGCAAACACTGAAGGTTGCAAATTCGATGCCAATTTGCGACGATTTCGCGACGATTTGTCATAAACCCTAAACCCTAAACCCTTTGCCCTAAACCCTAAACCCTAACGTATTACCATCGCATTGTATTATGCATCTTTCAATGAAATTGATCGTGACTTTAGAGAATTGTCCGAAAATGAAAACTCGGTCAATCACAGTAATATCCACAAACTGAATCATTGTATTACTAATCTCTAAAGTATACGCAAACTATATGTTTTACTTATTTTTCAATATCGATGAACTTATTGATAATTTCATGAATTTGGATTTACGGTAAACATGTCAAGTTGTTTCTGGAACGTTGTAATCGACGTTACAGTTTTGTACCTATACCCTATACCCTAAAACCGATTTTACAAATATCCTCACTAATTCGATGCAAATTGGCGACGATTTAGCAACGAATTGAATAATCGTGGCTAAATCGTCGCAAACACTGAATGTTACAAAATCGATGCAAGTTGCGACGATTTCGCGACGATTTGTCATAAAATATACCGCGTGTCGGTCAATTAAACTCCCGCGTGTTTGAATATCACAAAATCGTTGCAAAGTTAGCGACGAATTAGCTACGGTTCAATTGCTTAGATATAGCCACGAATCGTCGCTGATTAGCGACGATTTAGCGACGACAAGTAATCTTATATATACACGCGAGTTCCTTGCCAATTCATTTACAAACAAATCTAAAAAAAACTCTGATCATAACTTCCTTGCGAATTCTTTGCGAAAAAGGTAAATTTTTTTTTTAATGTTTTTAATTAATTAGTATAGATAAAAATGAAACAATTTAGGTCGGTAGAAACGGAATCAAATTAGGAAAAATAGCAGACTGCCCGGATGTTTATAGATAGTAATTTGTTTTCATTTTTATGCAGATGGGCCAGCGTCGTGCACATTACGCTCAGTTTTTGAGAGATATTGGTGATGCTTCGGGTACCGGGTTGCCTCCGTCTTCTGAGGCTACAGAGACGGATTTCGTCCCGGTGACGCAACCTCCACCGCCTCCACAACCACCGCAGATTCCGCAATCTGGAGGCTATGCCCCGGCCCCGTATGCACACATGACGGTTCATGATTTGCTTGCACAGCCGGGGCGTCATAGGCTTAAAAGATTAGATCCGGATCATACTGACGGGTCGGAATGGTAATATATATAAATATATATTTTTTACATTTATTATTACATATTTATATTTATTTCTAACAATTCAAAATTTTACAATTTTTTGTTTCAGGTTTGGAGTTGAATCCAAAGTTGGACGCACCGTTTCCGACATCATCAAGTCTTTTTTTATCGAGCCGCATACCAATTTTTCCCAGCTTCCTCTACACGTCAAGGAGACATGGTTCAAGATGTTTGCGGTACGTATGGAAATTTTTTTTTTTCTCCCTTAATTATTTTAATTATATTTAAATATATATTTAGTTTAATTTTATAAAATATGTAAATATTTTTGTTTCTCGTGCAGCAAAAATATCATTGGGATCTTTCGATTCATGAGGAGGTTAAAACTTTATTTCTCGAGAGGGTAAAGTTTCGTATCCAAGGCGTGGTTGGTGAGTGGAAGAAAGCATGGAAGAAGGATGGCGATGAAGCAAAGCCCCTGCACATGGATAAAGCCGTTTGGGACGGCTTGGTGCGGTATTGGATGGATCCGAAATCCATCGTAACTGCTGAGAAGTGTTCGGCTTCCCGCAACACCGTTGATTCGGACGAGAGACTCAAGGCTCTGCCTCATACAGCTGGGCAAACACCTTTTGCGGGTGTTCGTCTACAGATGGTAATTAAATTTATTTAAATTAATTAATTTATTTAATTTACTTCGCCAATAACATAGTTTTTTTCTTTAGGCCGCCGAAGACGGAGGTGTACTCCCTCCGATGACCAGGGTTTTTGAGCGGACGCACCGGAAGAAGGATGGGTCCTTTATTTCCGAGACTGCCGAGCACATCTTCAATGAGGTGACTTCCAAAGTCACCGAACAAGAGACACTGCTCTCTCAACAGCTATCTCCCGGTGGTTCGTCGGTCATGTCTGGAGGGTTGACCACACCCGATATTGACCGGATCTTCGAGCAGGTATATATATAGAATAGTTAGTCCTTATTAATTTTTAGTTTTTGATTTTTTAAAAATTTCTAAATGAAAAATTTCAATATAGGTTGCCCCTAAGAGAAAGGGGAAGGTTGTCGGGATGGGATCTATTCGAGATGTCTCGGCTGCTTCTTCATATGCTCCGCGATGCCGATTGCCAGAAGATGATCCAGTCGTGTTACGTGCCACGATTACGAGTCTTCAGGGTTGAGACCGAGGCTACTCGGTCTCAGGCATATCAGGCGAAGATTGCGAGTCTTCAGCAGCGGGTTGAACTGGATGCTACGCAGAATGACGAACTCTTCGACATCTTGGCAACAGGGAACCCGACAATGCAGGCTATGCTACGGGAAAAGCGAAGACTCCGAGCAGAGGCAGATGCAGCGGCAGAGGCAGCGGCATGCACATCCGGTTCGCCGAGACGTCCCGAAGACGATGTGAATCTCGACGATTACGATATAGTTATTTAGATTTAGGATTTCGAATTCTAATTTTGGTTTTTTTTTTGTAACAGATTATAATATTTTTTTAAAAATAAAATATTATTATATATTATTTTTAAAATTTTTATTTTATAATTTCGAAATTAATAAAATTTTAAAAATAATAATAAAAATAATATATAGAATCGTCGGTGATTCGATTGTAATTCGTTGCTAAGTAATGGCTAATTTACAACGATTATACGACGATTTATTAGCAACGATGTTGCGACGATTATTTAGCAACGATTTTAGGACGATTTATTAGCAACGATGTTGCGACGATTATTTAGAAACGATTTTGCGACGATTTATTAGCAACGATGTTGCGACGATTATTTAGCAACGATTTTATGACGATTGATTTATTAGCAACGATGTTGCGACGATTATTTAGAAACGATTTTGCGACGATTTATTAGCAACGATGTTGCGACGATTATTTAGCAACGATTTTATGAAGATTGATTAGCAACAAATTAACGACGACAATTTTTTGCCATCGAATTACCAATGAAATATTTCCCTTCGAATTTCCATCGTTTTACGACGTATTTATATTCGTCGTAATTTCGATGTAATATTTACGACAATTTTACGACGGAAATTTGCCAACGATTTAGCGACGATTTTTTTTCCCTCGTACTTTCTCAACGAATTTACGGCGATTTTTGGTTTGCGACGATCAGTTAACGACGATCTCGTTTTCGTCGCAAATTCGATGCAAAGCCTCTTTTGCAACGATTTTACAACGAAATCGTTCGTTGCAAAAATGGTGTTTTCTTGTAGTGGATTGATGTCTTTTATAATCTTGCTTGCATGTCTTGAAGTTGAAGTATGCAGCCTTGCATCCCTCTTTGCTTCCAAAGTTCATAGATTACTGCTTGGAATAAGATCTTACAAATGATATTGAGTTTGCAGCTTGATGAGCGAGCAATAAACCATCTTAAAATGTCCTCAAACATAGAAGGAGAGCTGATAGATGAACGAGAGAAGAAGAAATCCCAGACTTCTTCTAATTACTCACATGCGAAGAATAAAGTAATGTACAAAAATTTATGTTTGAATTTCACAAAGAAGACAAGTCTTCGGGATACTTATTCTCCAACTCCTCAACCAGTTTGTAGTTGTTAAATGACCACGAACAACCAACCAAAAGATAAAACACACCTTTAGAGATGTTGTTCTTAAACCATACCGCCGGTTTCCAAGAGACTATATTGGTTAAAAGCAGATACGAGATCATCATACAAGAAGTATACAAATTATTTTGGTCTACTTAAATGTGATATATCATAGTTGATTGGAGTATTTATTGTTGAACAAGAAACATACATGAGACATAGAGATCATCATACAAGAAGTATACAAAATACTTTTGTCTACCGCAAACAGGTTATATATAAATTGGTTTCAACTTTTCAAGATCTAGAGACCACATTCTCTCCATCTCATATTATAATAACATATAACGTAATGTCAAGCTATGTGAAAACCAATAATATATACTATTTTCCTAGCCAATGATATTCGGATCAAAGAAACCAACTTTATTATCATCAAGTAAAAACATTGCAAATATATTTAGATAGAAAAAGAAATGTGCCTTTGAGTAAAGTAGGTAAATGAACCAAAACAAGGAGAAAGATACGTCGTCGTTTAGATAACAACTTCACCTTATTCTTCGTAGACTTCGACCAAAAGTTGGTTGGTTTTATCTCCCACTAACTCCACTTTTTTCTGTTTTGTTTTTGGTATCTCTTTGCCTAACCCCAAAGTTAACGGCCGTTATCACGGCTTCGAAATGGATACCGACTCTTTAACGACGATAGACGCTGATCCCTCCGTCAGACCGTTACCGTTACCATTTAACTTCACCGTGTTCGTTGACTGTACGGTCATACCGGAGAGATTGGGAGAAGAAGGACCTCCGACGTCAGCAGCCGCACCAGAGATCAAAGGGTTACGAGAATGACACGTGGCAGTTGAGATTGCGGTGGCTAAAGAGATAGGCATGAGACAAAGACCTTTCCCTTGAAGGTATTGCATCGCCGAGCCCATGTCTTCTTCCATCAGCTTCGCCACTTGATGCTCCGTCATCGTTAAACTGTCGTTTGAGTTTCCGGCCGTCTGGTTATCGCCGGCGACCGCGGAAAATGCGTTCCCATGGGACCCACCAGCCTGAAAAAATTATAAATAAAAAAAGTCATGAGACAAAAGATAAAGACAAGAAAGCGAAACCCTAAGTTAATAGTCGGCACGCGTGCTCTCTCTTTTCTCTATTTTAGTATTTGTCTTATTTTTCTGGTTTTGGAAACTTTATATATATACTTCGTTTAAGATTTATCTATTTTATTGTTTAAAAAAAAAGATTTATCTATTTTTGACACACACACAAAAATATGTAACGCAGGATATTTATATGATTTAATAATTTTCTCCATTAACTTTTATATTAATTGTTGGAGTTTATAGAAGTATTGAAATTAATTACCTCAGAGATTTGAGAAGAAACGGAAGCAGCACCACCCAATCTGCTCATGCTCAGTACCTAAAACGCAATTATTAAATTCAAAACAGAATTATTAAGTATACCGGTCCACTATTATTTAGATTAATTAAATATGACATAATTATGTAAATGACAATCCAGAAAAATAAATAAAGGAGAGGGAGCATAAGGAATTTTAGTTGCAGAGGCCCATATTTGATTAAGTGCTATGTAAATATTTAGTACTAATATAATATGTCAGCTTTTTTGTGTCTAATATGTCAACTATATAAGGCAAAATAAAGAATCTTCCATCAGTATTTAAGATAATAAAATAAAACATTTATGTAGATTGTTAAAAAAAAATACCCCTTCTACTATGAAACCAAATCTATAATCTTAGAAAGAGAGAGAGAGAGATTCACCTTGACTTGGAGTTGTAAAAACTTGACATAATCTATAATCTCATCGAGCATCGATGCCTTGTCTGTCTGTTCAATTATTATTTAAATAATTATACAAAAAACAATTCTGTCAGAACTGAGATCCTAACCCATTTATTACTGCATTAGTTAACGTTATTATTGTAGCCTAATTTGTTAGCTAATCAGTGTTTAATCATTTGATATATATATACAATTATATGAGTAAAACAAAAAAAATAATGAATTTACTTACTTGCTAAACTATGGCTTTAAATTCCTGATAAATTGACTAATGAAATGAATTACGGAAGAAAAAGAAATCATTTTATTTTCATTGTTTATCTTTTTCACCATATATAGGTTTTAAACTATTTATAGACATTATATAGTGATATTCTAAAATGTAAATTATCTATAAAAAATAATATGGATCAAACGTATACCATTAAAGAGTGATGATTCAAATGACATAAAATGTTGTTTTTTTTTCTTTAAATGATCCATTTAATATTTAGAAAATAAACTGAAAATGAATTAAAATAAAAATACCTTATTGCCGTTAGGGACGAGTTCTTGAAGAGCTTTCATTCTCTCCGCAATTCTCTCTCTTCGTAACTGCCCCATAAAAACATTTTTTCACAACTTTTCAGAAAAATACTACAAAAGTTATAAACTTTTTATTCAAAAAAAAACAAAATTAAAAGTTTCTAATTTCCACGCCTTTCTCGGTAACTGATACGAATTAATGCATCGAAACAAATGAGTTTAAAAAAAAAAAAAAAAAACCTAACCCTTTCGGCAATACTGTGAGGATCAGTGGCTTGACCTCTCCTAGCTCTGACTTTAGTCCTACTCTGCGGCGGAGCCGCCACCGTACCGGCAGTAGGTGTAGACGCACTCGCTTGCGGTTGCGTTTGCGTTTGCGTTTGTCCTTGTTGGTTCATCAATCCACCTCCCTAAATTTCATCATTCCGATTTTAACTATTTATCAAAGTAGATAGAGAGAGAGAGAGAGAGAGAGAGAGAGAGAGAGAGAGAGATTTTGTTATGGTTTATTGCCTGAGGGACGTGGAAAGGAAGAGATCCGGCGGCGGAGAAACCATTGTAAAGAGCGTGGACGGAGAAGGAGCCATCAACGACGTCGTTTTGATGATGTGACGACGATAAAGGCATCATCATGATCTGTTGATGCCTCGAGGAGTCGACGAAGCCATCGGAGGGAGGCGGAGGATGAGCTTCGTCAACGACGGAGGGCCACGGGGCGGAGGCAAATATGTGATCGAGGAAGTCTTCGTGGTCGAAAGTCGTCGCCGGAGTTTGGATATGGGAAGATGATGAAGAGGAAGGAGTTAGAAGAGAAGAGTTCATCATCTTTCTTCCACACTTCTTTTTTTTTCGGAGGAGGTTGATGAAAATGTTGAGGTTTGGCTTGATAATTATTATAAAGAGGAACTAAGTATTATTTTAAAAAAATTGAAATTAATTAATATCAATTTTTTTTTTTTGATGATGGTTCAAAAAAATATTAAAACATTCTTTTCTTTTTTTTGTTAGCAACCCATATTAATTGTAGGATGATGAATCAATGATGATTATCTTCGCCTTTAGTTTCCGTCTAAACTTTGGTTTATCTTTACTCCTTATCTTAATCATTCCTTTTTACTGCTTAATAGTACAAATTTAAATGAAAATATATTAAAATGAAACTTTTTGTTAAATACATTTATTGTTGTTATCATCTAAAAGGTCTTAATATAATATTTTCCCACATACAAACGTCAATATTATTTTTTAGATCATTCCTTTTATAATATTTTTTATTTTTAGAATTAATAATTAAGAAATAGTTATAGAATTAAAAAATTGATGGATTTAATTATTTATTTGCTAATTGAGTTTTGTTCCAAAGTTTTTTTTTTTGGGATTACCTGGAGGTTTTGGGCCGAAGCATATAATCTCCGACTCCATGCCCAGAACCACATCATGTAATATCATGTGACATTTAGGATTTGCCTAAAATAATTTTCCAGTCGAATTAATAACATTTGGTTTTTGCTCCAAAGTTAGCACAATAAATTTAAAGTTCCAAAAATAGCACAAATTATTGTGTGAAAATATTGAATTATCCTAAACTAATTACAAACAAAAATAAAACATTATATTTAGGTTCTCACATTCCAATTTAGGGTTTAGATTTCCTTTTTAAAAAAACGTTTTTAGTTATATTGATATTGAATTTGTGTTATTAATGGAACTTTTAAAAATTATTGTCATATTTGGATCCAAAACTAGTTTTAGTATTATTTGTAAGAATTGTTGAAACATTGATTGTTTGGCACCTTTACATGATAATGATGGTACGCCGATGATTATCCGATCATCTCTTACGTCTTAGTTCTATCTTCTCTTTATTCCAATTATATCAATAGTATAAATATTATCGTTGGTGTTGATTTTGTCTATAAAGTAATATCAAGCAGTAGCAGCCAATCACATTGGTAAAAATTAAGTTTTATTATTACCTGAATTGAATCATACTTGTACCACAACTTGGACTCGAATCCATAAAGAGATTGAAAGAAACACATTAGGAATGAATGCAAGAAATTACTTTAGCTAAGCTAGTCGGATTTTGGATTTTTTTTATTTATTTATAAAACTAATGAATGAATCACATATTAAAAAGAAACAAAAGCAAAAGAAATAAACAAAGATATAAGCAAGAAGATAAATAAAAACATTCACTAAAGGATCATCAAAGATCCAAGGATCCAAATACAATATATAAAAGAAGAAAGAAATGTATTTAAATCTGAAAGAGGTAAAGATTGTTTCAAATTTAGGTTTTTACACATTTTGACGATTTTACGAAGAATTAGATGCAATCGTCGTAACATTGCAACCATTACAAAAAAACAGTCTCATTGCAACATAATTTTATGATGAAACTAAATCGATGTAAAGTACTGTCGAATTTAAATCGACTTTACAACAAAAAATGTTTTTGATATAAATTCGTCGTAAATTTTTGCCATCGTAAAATCGTCGTAACATAAGCACGGTTTTGCATCAAAATTACGACGATGTCATAAATCGTCGTAATTTCGATGCAATATTACATCGAAATTACGACGAATATCATTTTTGAGTATTTTGTTGTAAATTCGATGATAATTTATATCGAATTTACAATGATCAATAATCGATACTGATATCGTATCACGTTGAAAGTAAAATTTTGGTATAACACATTTTCTTATAGGTTCACATAATAGTTTACAACGAATCGTCGTAAAATCATTCCAAAATCGATGTCTTCAGATGGTATGTTAATAGTGTTGTTAATTTCTATTTTTGTGCTTTTGTTATTTAATAACCATTAACCGTTTAGCTTTTTTGTATGTTTTGTTAGACAAACGGAGGGAAACTTTCTCCAATAACCATATTTTTTGACGAAACCCACAAAAAGAAAAATAGCATTTTTGTGGATGCTCGGGCGGAGAAGATCTACAATGACGCAATGGCAAAGGTCGCTGAACATCAAACTCATCTCTCTCAGCAGCTATCACATGGTGGTAGCTCCGTCTAATGCACACCGAATTCGACCACAACCGAGATGGACAAGATCTATGAAGAGGTAATAATTAAATTATATTTTTTCGGAATTCATTTGTATTTCACTTATTCTTTAATTACTAAATTTATAACGTTTATTTTTTTTTTAGGTTGTCCTGAAGAAAAGTGGCATACTTTTTGGGATGTGATCGATCCGAGATGTTCCGATCACCTTATCTTCCGGACACCGTACTTTCGAGGATCCGGTTGTGTTGCAGAACGAGTTAAATGTCGTTCACTCCGAGATCAACACTTTGCGGACGAAGCAAGAGGTTTATGATACGAAGATCCAAGAATACGACGCGCTATTCGACATTCTTGCCGCGAGTAAATCCATTTTGGCAAGCGCAATGAGGAATCGTCAAATGGATCAAGCATCGACATCGGATCCGAGGGATGAGCAGTTGGATGCGGATGGGTGGACAGACTTGGATTTTAAAATTGTATATTTTAATTTTTATTATATTATAATAAATTAAATTCGAAAATAAAAGTATTTATAAATAATTAATAAAAATCGATGGGAAATCATTGTTAAATAACATCGTATTTACATCGACTTGCCTTAAGACGAGTTTACATCGAATTGGTCCTTACGACATGTTTACCTCAAATATGGCTTTACGAAGAATTACCATCGATTTGATTTTCCAACGATTTACCATCAAAACTATTACGACGAATTGCCAATGTACATCATGATTCAATAAAATCAATATTTTGTTGTCAACCCGATGTAATTTTCTAACTACTTACCAACGATGTACCAACGACATTGATTTCGTCGTAAGATCAATGTTAAGGTGCCATTGACATTACGATATTTTTTTTTTGTAACAGATTATAACGACGAAACAGTTTGATCCCAATATTTCCAACGATATTACAACGATTTTGAATAACAACGATCCCATTACGACGTTTGCCAGTTATTGCTAAGTCGTCCCAAATCCCGTTTTACATCAATTTTACAACAAATTTAGCCGTTGTAATAGACCTGTTTTTGGTAATACTAGCATAATCTATTGAAATTATGGTTCTTCTAGCTAATTCATTTTGAACAAAATCCATTATAAAATCGGTAACTTTACTGACTCGAATCAACATGATTGTGATAACATATCAATGTTAATGGTATTGTATATCGAATACGTATATTGATGTTGATTTTTTTATTATTAAATTATATTATAATGTATTTAAAAAAAATTCTTGTGTTAACAATATATTTGCAAGAGAATTTAGGATTCCATACTGTACACACAAAAAAAACCAAAGCTTTTGGAGTCATGAGAGACACCAAAAGAAAGATAAAGATAACATGTTGAGAGCGAAAATAAGGCGATTCTTTTGGAAATTTATGCGATTATACCTCTTCGCGAATAGCCGTCTTCTCTCCAAGGAGAGCGTTTGTCGCCAGTTACCGGCGGTTACTTCAGGCGATAACATCGGGATTACTGTCTGCACTACAACCGTCAATCTTCTCGATGTATATATACCCTGTGTCTGTATTCCGAATTTACCTGTTAGTCTAAATCCAGGAAAATCTTTTCCTTTGTTCCTACTAATCATGGCGGACAAAGTACGAAGGCAATTACAAGAAATTTCTCTGGGCATCGAGGATGAGATCGTCAATCTCCCTATCGATCTCTGCGCGGAGGCTTTGAATGAAACTCGATTCAGTCTAATCGAGAAACCAGTGAATCCTAGGAGACAAAATCTAAAAGTGTTGATGATAGCGTTACCGAGACTTTGGGGAGTTGGAGATGAAGTTACTTGAATGATACTGGAGAACAAGAAGATTCAATTTTTATTCCAATCTGAAGAAGCTGTGCAATCTATTCTGCGTCGAGGGCCATGGTCCTTCAACGATTGGATGTGTGTGGTTCAGAAATGGACTCCTCTGCACAATGACGGCGACTTACATCATATTCCGTTTTGGGTACAAAGCAAAGGCATCCCGCTGCAATTTCTGACTCTTCGTATGGTGACGCATATAGGACGAATCATGGGAAATTTCATGGAAACATATTTCGACGGAGACGGAGCGCAACATGTGAATTATGTGCGAGTTTGACTTTTATTGAATATCGAAACACCTCTCCGTTTCCAACAAATGTTTCAATTTGGTAACGAAACTTATGTCTTGAAATTCCGTTATGAGAAACTGAGGAATTTCTGTTATGTCTGTGGAATCATGGCTCATGACACAACTGAATGCCCTGCTAACAACGAGCCAGCGCTTGATGCACCTGCGGATGATGATAATGATGATGACGATGGACCACTAGGCTTCCCCACGCCAAAGAAGACATCCAATTAAGTTCCAAGAGAAGAGCAAACTAAAGAAAATTCAGAACACAGCAAACAATCTGGCAAAAAAAGAAAAGCGGATGAGGATTCGAGTCCTGAGGCTATGGGTACACAGGTTAGTCGATGTGATGTTAGGCAAATGATTTCTACTGATGAATGCCATAAAAGCATATCGAAGAGGATAAGAACTCATGATGAAGTAATTGGAGTGCAAAACTGGGTAATGAAACCGAATGATGGGGCATGTTCATCCAACGCAGCAAGTGAAAGGAATTATTCGACTCAACCAAACCATGACCGAGACGGCACGGTGGGCCAGAAGCCACTGGAGGAAGGATGAATACAGCGTTTTGGAACTGCCGGGGCTTGAAAGGTTCCCTGGTAGTTCGACGCATAAAGGGGATTAAGGCAACTTACTCTCCTGACATACTCTTTCTGGTGGAAACAAAGAATCCTGATGATGTCGTCCGAGATGTGGCAGTCCAGTTGGATTATGATAATGTGAAGTGTGTTTCTCCTGTTGGTATTGGGGGGGGGGGGGGGGGGTTAGGTTTGATGTGGAACAATTCAATTTCTGTTAATTTCCATTATGTTGATGCAAGACTTATTGATTATACTATAAGTAATAAAGAAGGTTCCTACTATTTTTCCTGTGTTTATGGAAATCCCATCAGAGAACTGCGAAATCTTCTATGGGAAAGATTACAACGTATTGCTTCAAATAGAGTTGGTCATTGGTTAATGTGTGGAGATTTCAACGAAATCCTTAATTCTAACGAGAAAAAGGAGGTCGGATTCGTGAACCTTGGAGTTTTGTCGATTTCTGAAATATGGTTAACCATTTCCGTGTTAAGGATATCCCGTATAAAGGTAACAATATGACGTGGATTGGGAAACGACGAACATATACTGTAGAGAGTTGGATCGATCGTGTTATGGCAAATGATGAATGGAGAGCAGCATACCCAACTTCCGAAGTTGAATACCTGCAAGTCATTGAAACCGATCACCGACCAGGAATCATTAAGATTAGGAAACATTCTGATTATGGTATCCGACCCTTTAGATTTGATAGTCGGTTATGCAAAGTATAAGGCTTTGAGAACGTGATTAACGAAGGATGGAATCAAGTTGTGGATAATCAAAACACTCCAGTTTCAGAGCGTATCCGAGTGTGTCGAAAGGCTATTGCCAAGTGGAGTCAAACGAATAAAATAGATTAGTTTACAGATCGATGAAGCCCATACCGATCCATCTGTTTCATTAGAAATAATCCATGATTTACGAAGAGAACTATCTCTGGCTTATAACGATGAAAAAACTTACTGGAAAATCAAGAGCATAAATCAATGGTTAAAAAAAGGAGATAGGAATACTCGCTTTTACCATGCTACAACAAAGAACCGTAGAGCACGAAATCGTATAACCACCCTCAAGAATAGTAGCGGAACGGACATCTATGGAAATCGTGAGATTGCAAAGGAAGCTGAAATGTATTTTCGTCATCTCTTTACTAGATCTGGTGAACGTGATCTGTCTACAGTCTTAAATAACCTTAACAATGTCATCACGAATCAAATGAACACAGAGCTTACAAGGAATATTACACCGATGAGATTAAGAAAGCCATATTTTCCATTGGTGCCTCACGTGCTCCTGGTCCAGATGGGTTTACCGCATGTTTTTACCAAAATTATTGGAACGTCAATGAAGTTAAACGATTCTTCAAATATGGTATTTTCAATGGGAACTTAATCATACAAATCTTTGTTTGATTCTGAAACCTGACAATCCAACAACAATGAAAGATTTCAGACCGACTAGCCTCTGCAACGTCATTTATAAAATCATATCTAAGATCATCGTTCAACGATTAAGACAGATACTCCCATCAGTCATATCGGAAAGCCAAGCATCTTTTACTTCAGGAAGGTTCATCACAGATAATATTCTAATTGCGCATGAAGTTTTGCATTCTCTTAAGAGTAAACGATGTGCAACATCATATATGGTTGTCAAGACGGATATAAGTAAAGCCTATGACAGGATTGAATGGGATTTCTTGGAACATGTTCTTCGAAAAAGGGTTCAGTGATAAATGGGTTAATTGGATAATGAAATGTGTCACGACGGTATCTTTCTCCGTCTTAATAAATGGAAGTCCATACGGAAAATTTGGAGCTTCGCGTGGTATATGACAAGGTGATCTTCTATCGCCTTACCTCTTCATTATATGTTCAGATGTACTTAGCTCCCTGATCACTAAGGCTGAGCATGAGAGGAGAATTCAAGGGATTAGAGTCAGTATTGGCGGACCGTCGGTTTCACATTTACTATTCGCCAATGACTCTCTGTCTTTTATAAAATCAGATCTGAGGAATAGTACCCAATTATTAAAGGTCTTCAACGATTATGCCAAAGCTTACGGTCAGTTGATTAATCTGGATAAATCATCAATCACATTTGGAGAAAAGGTCTTTCAACACACTTGAGAAAGTATCCAACAGCTACTACGAATTCCGAATATTGGAGGAGGTGGAAAATATTTTGGCCTTCCTGAACAATTTGGGCGTAAGAAGAAAGAGATGTTTGCATATATTAAAGCAAATGTACAAAAGAAAATTAATGGTTGGCAAACAAGATTTTTGTCTACTGCCGTAAAAAAAAACTCATCAAAGCTGTTGGGTATGCGATGCCAGTGTATTCTATGAACTGTTTTCAGTTACCAAAGGAACTCTGCTCCGAGATTAATAGTATGCTATCTCGGTTTTGGAGGGGATCTACTGAAAATACAAAGAAAATAGTATGGGTTTCCTGAAAAAAGATGTCGCATTCAAAAAGATCTGGTGGAATGGGATTCAGAGACCTACATAAATTTAACCAAGCATTATTAGCGAATCAAGTGAGGAAACTACTACGACGCTCACAAAGCCTTCTATATCGTCTTCTTAAAGGAAGATACTTTAGAAAATGTAATCTTTTATCGGCGAAACCGGGTACGCGGCCATCCTATGGTTGGAGTTCATTACGATTTGGCTGTGAATTATTAAGTCACGGAATTCAGCATAGAATAGGGAACTGAGAAAATACAAAGCTTAATGATGCTTGGCTTCCAACCTTACCGCCACGACCACCAAATCTTATAATACATATGAATCCTGAAATCAGTGTGCAGGCTTTACTTCTTCCGCACGTATGTTAATGGGACGAAGACAAGCTTTATGAGATTATTGATCCAATGGATCACCATCTTATCCAAAAAATCTTTCTTCCCCAACGATCGATGGAAGATGACCATATATGGGCTTATAATGCTGATGAAAATTATTCGGTTAAATCCGGTTACTGGCTAGCATCGAACCTATGGACAGATGAAGACGAACCTCAACCTCCTTTAGCTAATAATTCAGACATTGCTTCTGGGATATGGAAGCTAAATATTGTTCCAAAACTACATCATTTCTTATGGAGAATAGTATCAATAGCAATAGGTGTATCGAAAAATCGGTGTTGTACAGAGGAAGAAACAAGTAATCATCTATTTTTTACTTGTGATTATGCAGCGACGGCTTGAAGATTAGTAGGCATACCCACCAATATACTATGCAACCCGACCTCTCCAATTGAAGACAAATTTTGGTATCTTCTTTCCCTTCATCGTGATGACCAACTGAATAACTTGCAACGGTGCATACCGTTTTGGATTATGTGGCGACTATGGAAAGGTTGTAATGAAATGTGTTTAAACAAAATAAACATCGATATAGGTGAAACAATTAATAGAGCTATACCAGATACAAGATAATGGCTATCAGTTATTTTAGAAGTGGACAAAGAGGCAATTGGCAATCCTCAACAATGATTACCTCGTTCGGGGAGATGGAAAAAACCACCACAAGATTGAGTGAAATGTAACTATGATGCTTCACACCATGAAGGGAACACTAACTCTGGCTTAGGATAAATTATAAGAAATCACAATGGGGTGTTCCTTGATTGTGGGATGGGGAAATATCATGGTCGGATATATGCAATGGAGACAGAATTTTCTGCCTTAATTTGGGCATTGCAAGCGACATGAGCCTTAGGCTATAGACATGTGGAATTTGAAGGTGACAACCTCAATGTCTCAAATCTTATAAACAATAAGGGGAACAACCTCAGAATTCAACACTACCTCGATGCGATTCATAATTAGAGATAGAGAGGCTAATATTTGCGCTGATTTATTGGTAAAAAAAGCTATCCAATGTAATATTCAATGGTCTATGTATCATATTTATCTTTCGTTGCTATAAACATATGTAAACAATGATATGAATTTCGAAAATTTATATAAGTGATTTAGACGGAAAAAAGAAAAAGAGAATTTAGAATTCCGCTGCTGATAAACTGAATTATGTGTTAACGAACTATTCATAAAAGTTAAACATATTTCCTATATATAAAATACAAAATGGGAATCAAATATAATACGTACTCATGTTTTTATGTCACGATGACAAAATATCTAAGATTATAATTAAACTCGATTTGGTACATTCATCAATGATGATCATTCCCATCACAAGTGTTTTCTCGAAATTCTACTGTTTTTGCCTTGTCCCCACGATCACAAACATCCTATCCCAAAGACGATACTCTCGTATTTGAAATTAAATATCACAAAATATGATAATAGATTTTCAAAATGAAATTCCGTATCAATATGATAACTTATCTTTGGAGATGAATATATATATATATATATATATATATATATATATATATATATATATATATATATAACGACTTGAAATTTTGATTACTTTTGTAGAACTAGATATTATTAATTTATATTGTGCCACAATCACCATTCTTTATTTTTTGAATAAATCTCTATAATATTATTTAAGAAAACATTTTTAAAAATGAATTTTATTTTGTAAGCATTTTTTTTTTTTTGTCAACAACCTTAATACCTATTCCGATTCGGTGAACCAAATAGGGGGTACTGAGTTTACATAAGTGAAATCTGATGGGTAGATACGAGCACCTCGTGCTAACTTGTCTGCCACTGTGTTGCTTGCGCGTGGGATGTGTGTGATAGAGAAAGAGGTGAAAACCTCATAGCTCTGATTGAACTCCTCAAAATGTAGTGTAAAGGCCGGCCACTCCTTGGGTGTAGACACCATCTTCACCAACTCTGAGCAGTCCGTTGCAAAGGCAATCGTCGTCTTGTGATTTGCAATCATGCAATGCATCGCCCAGATGAGCGCTTCCAATTCTACGTGCTGATATACTCAAATTAATACCCTAACAGTACTAAAGCAGTAGTTGTAATATAGCTAGGGGTCGAACCACAAAGACTCACAGAGATGCACAATAGATTGTATAGTTGAGAATTAAGCTAAGCCAAACAGATGTAATTGAAAGCAGTGCAGAAATTAAAGGAGTTGTAATTCAATGGAGGAAATATAGGCCTAGGGTTTTTCTCTGGAAATCAATGAATGCAGATAAACTAACTAATCAGGATTCAGATTTAGCGCAGTTCTTGAACTCAAATCACTATGGTATAATTAACCAATTGTCGTTGCGAAAATTATCTAAATCTAAATCCTAGGAATTCCAAATCTCTTTGCGAATCCTAAAGTCTAAATCAGCTTTAATATCAGGTTTGATATGTTCACAAATCAATTAAACCAAATCTCTTTGCGAATAATCAATTTGCTCACCTAGGTTCTATCAGGTAGTTAAACGCACTGTCGTGCCTAATCAATTATCCTAAGATCTAAGTTCCAGATTCGTCAACCTAGAATTAGCTTTGAACACAATCTAAGCGAAGAACTAATTCAGATGGTGAGTTCTAAACATATAATCAACCTAGCATTCAGAGAAAACCCTTATGAGAACCCTGAACCTAAAGTGGATCTACTCAGACATGGAGAATGAAACAATCAACATAACTGAATAAATCATCAAATAAATCAGAAAGAATAACAATAGGGTTTGAGATATGATCTCGGACGAAGGGAGATTCAGACTTGTCTCTCTAAAACCAAAGTATAGAAAATAAAGCTTAGTCTAACAGGTGGCTGAAAACCTAATTTATAAGCTAAAACACGTTCTGGGCCATCTTGTAAATATCATAGTCTTCTGGGCCAATTCTGCAATTCTTCAACTCTTCAATAAGTCGTGATCCTTCTGTTTCCTCATCGGGTATCGATCGATACCAGGGGGTATCGATCGATACTCATGTGATTTCGACGTCTCAGCTAGACGTATCTCTGCTTCGCTCCAGAATGTTCCAGAAAGCTCCAATATCTCCAATTATGCTCCAAACGTGCTATAACCTGTAAAAGTCTCTAAAGGACTACAAAACACTAGAAAGACTCTATAAAAAGGACTTATATCATTGCCTAAACAGGGTAAAAACCATGATATATCAACTCTCACAGACTTAGCCTTTGCTTGCCCTCAAGCAAATAGAAGACTAAACATAGAAAGAGGTTTGAAAACACGGAGACTCACATGTTCACGAACCATCGAAATGACCTTTTTCCCAAGTATCCAAATGTCACTAAATCAGCTTTTGATCTAACCACCATGTACTTCTCCGTAGACATTCGCAGCTTTCCCAGACTCCACACATTATCCCACAGCATTGTTCAAGTAAAGCCAGCCTCGCCAGTTTCATCGCTGCAGCCAATGTTCAAGAACCTTCTAGATTCTTTACCATACGATATCATGACAAGGAACCACCATTTTCACACTTTTTGGTATTAATTTCTCTCCCCCAGACTTATTTCTTATTATGTTCTTTCTTTTATTTTCAGCTTTGCATATACACATCAAGGTATGAGACGTGAGTATTGATGGTGTTTGCCACCAAATCCCCGGTTCTTCCCTCTCAATGTATCAAAGGATGTAGGCGAATAATGGCATCATAGGAAAATCCTAGCCTCGCTTCCAATCCTTTATGTGATCATTCCCTCTTAAGTAGAATAATGGGATCGCTGGAAATTTTCCTAACCCTCTACTCAGAAGAAAATTATTTCAATCTTTTATGCTCTTATTTATCAACCTATAACAGGGGAAGAGATATCATAACTCTAAACACATGGGTTCCTTTATCAGATATGAATGATGAATCAAGCTTTATGAACACTAACCATATCGATGAAGTGCAAAAATTTGGCTCAGGCTTCAGAAGAACTCTGCTGGAGACATGGATGTTTTCTAGTCAACTGGTCAGTCTTTGGATTTTTCATTAGTCGATCTAGAACTGATCCTGTAACACTGTGCACTCAAAAACAAAATCAAATCAATAGGTTCAAGCACAGGATCATCATCTCCAACAAGTTTTGACTCAATAAAACGACAATTTTTATTTTATTTTATGACTCTAAGAAAAACAAACACAATGTCAGCAGACACCTCCCCCAGACTTGAACAACACTGTCCCCAGTGTTATCTAGCCTAGAGTCAGTGCAATAAGACAAAAGAACATAATAAAATTAGGAAAAACAAGAAGTTACCTTGCTGGAACATAGAGTATCGACCGACACACAGCATGTATCGATCGATATAGGCTTAAGTCGACACATAATTTCATCATTGCCCGCAGAGTATCGACCGATACCAAAAGGGTATCGATCGATACCCTGGCGATTTTGTCAAGGCCAGTTCAGTTTCTCCTTGTTTGCTCCAATATGATTCACTCAAGACACAAAAAAGAAAAAAAAAAGAAAAAAAAAATCACCAGTGGGTTTCATCCCACCAAGCGCTCGTTTAACGTCAATAGCTTGACTGTAACTGCCTTCAGGCTGGATAAGAGTGCGAGCTTGCATCAAAACAGGCTCCACAACTTGACATCCCTAGCGTCAGAGTTTTGCTCATCATGCTGTCCACAAACTCCTGTCCTTTCTCTTTAAGCTCTGAAGTAAGAAGAACTCTAGCCTTAGAGAATGGCTTCGAAGCTCCTTTGCACTTCACCTTGTACTCAATCGAATCTCCATCACACTTCTGAGGAATCAATGTGACATGGGGATTCTCGACCTTTTTGCTCTTGGCCTTCTTCTTCTTTGTTGCCTTAGCCTTCTTGACAACTCCCTTGGGATTGCTGGGCGGTTCAGCTGAAATGTCTGCGACATTAGGCTCATCAGGAGGCTATTCCAAAAGATCATCTGCCAACGTCTCTCTTGTGACAACAGTGAAGCATGAAACATGTGTGGGAGCACCTCCAGAGGGAATGGCATCATAGTAGACCCCTCCGTCAATGTAAGAGAAAGAGAGTCTCTTATTAGGTGTGTCTATGATCGCGCCAGCAGTAGCCATAAACGGTCGTCCCATGAGCAAAGAAACTTCAGATGCTTCGTTCATCTCCACAACCTGAAAATCAGTGGGCACCAGACAATCTCCTACCTTAACAGGCAAAACATAGATAGTACCGTATGGAGGTGAGGTGCAGGATTTTGCAAACGTGAGAAGCATCGTAGGGAGTTTTATATCAGCCTTCAATCGTTCAGCAATTCCCCTCGATATGACATTGATGCTAGACCCTGAGTCAACGAGAGACTCGTCGAACTCAACTCCAGAGATGGAGCATGGAACCGCGAATTTCCCTGGGTCTTCTCTCTAGGTTAACTGCCTCAGTGGTGGTGACTTGCGTCTTGCCTCGATAAAGAGTGCTTCAACTTCTTCCAGAGTTTCTCTACAATCCTTGAAGTGGCTCAGCAGAGGCCAGTCCTCTAGAGCTTCTTCAAAAGTGTACGAGTGGGGAATCCTTCGTACCCTCTTCTCAAAGCCACGCAGCTGCTTTGGAGTGATAGGATCTCTGAGGTGTTTAGGAATAGGATTCAGCTTCTTGGACTTGCGAACTCTTTCTCCGACCACCTCAGATGTTTTCACAGTTTCTGGCTCGATCTGCGAGGGGTATTGATCGACACCAGGTAGGGTATCGATCGATACTCTTGTTCTTGAATCGTCCCTGGCAGATACATCATCATCAGAAAGAAGCTCCACATTCTGCTTATCCAGCAAATACTTGCATCTAGCGTCCTCCCATTCCTTCCTTGTCAGCTTAGAAAGTATAGGATAAGGTATCTTGGGTTTATACACCCTCTCCTTGACAATCTCAGGCTTCTTCTTTATCTGCTCCTCAGAAATCGCCTTGGTATCGACCGACACCAATGGGGTATCGATCGATATGCATGATTTTGGATTCCATCGGGCAGGTTCCTGGACTGGTATCGATCGATACTGGCTGGTATCGATCGATACTTGGGCGATTTCAGAATCCCAATCGTCATCTTCAACAGCATTGTCAAAAATTCCTGCATCAAAAGCCTTTTCTACCACTGCAGTGGCTCCCTTAACACATCCTATGGTGATTGCATTGACGTGTGCTCTTGGATTCTCAGTCTTTCCTGGAAGAAACCCTTAGTGTCTCTTTACAGCTGCTGCTGTCTGAGCGACCTGAGTTTCCAACTTCCTCTGGCTAAGATTGATGGCTTCGATTTTTCCATTTAGATCGATGTACAGAGAGTCAAACTTCCCATTGAAATCCCCCTGCAATTTCTCTTGTCCCCGAAGAAGCTGTTCCATCATGAGTTCCATTTTATTCTCTGTGGATTTTGGAGGAATGGGTTGGTACGAAGAGTTCCCGTAATTTCGATTGTTGTAGTTGAAGTTGCGGTTGTTGTTGTACCCAAATTGCTGACCCTGAAATCCTGAACCACCAACGTAGTTACAATCCTCCACTTCAGCTCCACCGATATCATCGACTCCATCAGCAAAGTGCACAGTCTTCTTCGACTTCCCAAGAAAAATATCTAGCTTCGCCTGAACTTCAGCAATCTGAGATCCATCAATTCCTGCTGCTTGCTTCTTCCTGTCGAAATCAGCATTCCTGGTGCTATTGCTAGACGCCAAGTTCTCAATCTGCATCATCTGGATACCTGGTGTTGAAGTTCCCATTACTCGCAGTATCCAGAGCCATCTGGTACCTCCAATCGATCCCTCTGTAGAAGGTGCCCAGCAGCTGAACCTGATTGAACCCATGGTGCGGACAATCTCTCTGATAAGACTTGAAACGAATCCAAGCAGCCTTGAGTCCCTCTGTTGGACCTTGAGAAAACTGAGAAATTTTGTTCCTGAGCTCTTCGGATCTCGCGTCATCATAGAAATTGCACAAGAATGCATTCTTCGTCTCATCCCATGTAGTTAGAGAATCAAGACCTAACTGCTTCAGCCAATAAGCAGCATCCCCACCAAGAGAGTATGGGAAAAGTTTGCAGAATAGGAACTCATTGGGCACTCCATTGTACTTCATACCAGTGACCAAATCCTCGAACCTCTCGATATGATCCATGGGATGCTCATGAGGTAGGCCATGGAAAGTACTCTGACTCAAGAGAGCATAGTACGCAGGCTTCAGCTCGAAGTCGTTCCTCTGAAAAGTTGGGATGCGAATCGCAGATCGATTGGCATAGAACTGATCATGTCTGTTGTGCTCGCCAAGTGTCCTAGCTCGAACACCTGCAGCATTCCCAACGTTGGCGCGCCCAGCTGGCGCGACAATCTCAACAACAGCATCAGGGACAACGACGTTTCCAGCTTCATCAAGTCGTTGCCCTCCTTCATTGCACACATGACCCTCTTGGTCTCTCAGAACTCCAGCTTCATCAGCTCTTAAAACCACTGGGTTGTTCATCCATGATGTTTGCTTGGTCTTTCTGTTTGTGCATTCCACAAGTGCTAGCTGTTCCAATGACAGTTCAACTAGCTGAGTGCTCTTGTTGCTTCTGGTTTCACGAACAGGCATACACCTGAAAACAAAACACTAGACAAGGCACGTAAGTAACCAACAAAAATACGTTGAGTATCGATCGATACAAAGTGGTGTCGATCGATATCAACAAAAAAGTCGCCTGAGTATCGACCGATACTAGTGAGTATCGATCGATACCGACGAACTTAGTCAAAATTCTCAAACTAAAATCTAATGGCGAATTGAGTCTCCGGCAACGGCGCCAAATTTGATATGCTCAAATTAATACCCTAGAAGTACTAAAGCAGTAGTTGTAATATAGCTAGGGGTCGAACCACAAAGACTCACAGAGATGCACAATAGATTGTATAGTTGAGAATTAAGCTAAGCCAAACAGATGTAATTGAAAGCAGTGCAGAAATTAAAGGAGTTGTAATTCAATGGAGGAAATATAGGCTCAGGGTTTTTCTCTGGAAATCAATGAATGCAGATAAACTAACTAATCAGGTTTCAGATTTAGCGCAGTTCTTGAACTCAAATCACTAAGGTATAATTAACCAACTGTCGTTGCGAGAATTATCTAAATCCTAGGAATTCCAAATCTCTTTGTGAATCCTAAAGTCTAAATCAGCTTTAATATCAGGTTTGATATGTTCACAAATCAATTAAACCAAATCTCTTTGCGAATAATCAATTTTCTCACCTAGGTTCTATCAGGTAATTAATCGCACTATCGTGCCTAATCAATTATCCTAAGATCTAAGTTCCAGATTCGTCAACCTAGAATTAGCTTTGAACACAACCTAAGCAAAGAACTAATTTAGATGGTGAATCCTAAACATATAATCAACCTAGTATTCAGAGAAAACCCTTATGAGAACCCTGAACCTAAAGTGGATCTACTCAGACATGGAGAATGAAACAATCAACATAACTGAATAAATCATCAAATAAATCAGAAAGAATAACAATAGGTTTTGAGATCTGATCTCGGAGGAAGGGAGATTCAGACTTGTCTCTCTAAAACCAAAGTATAGAAAATAAAGCTTAGCCTAACATGTGGCTGAAAACCTAATTTATAAGCTAAAACATGTTGTGGGCCATCTTGTAAATATCATAGTCTTCTGGGCCAATTATGCAATTCTTCAACTCTTCAATAAGTCGCGATCCTTCTGTTTCCTCGTCAGGTATCGATCGATACCAGGGGGTATCGATCGATACTCATGTGATTTCGACGTCTCAGCTAGACGGATCTCTGCTTCGCTCCAGAATGTTCCAGAAAGCTCCAATATCTCCAATTATGCTCCAAACGTGCTATAACCTGTAAAAGACTCTAAAAGACTACAAAACACTAGAAAGACTCTATAAAAAGGACTTATATCATGGCCTAAACATGATAAAAACTATGATATATCACGTGCAGTGGGGATAAACTTCTTCGCAGATTACGGGACCCCATAATTACTCCCTCGACTCCCTCCTGAAAGCAGAACCATCCTAGACCAAAATAGTTATCCGTTTCCTTCCATGAACCATCAATATAGCATGTCAGTCCATTATTTTTGTCTTGTTGACCCGTATTATGACCAATTTGTTGGGAAGTTATGCCTGGTTCACTATACTGTGCCGTTTCCCAAGTTATTGCTTCTGTTTCCACTATCCGCAGAATCTCTTGTGGATTTCTATCCACATTTGAGAACACCTTGTCGTTCCTTGCTTTCCAAATATTCCACACAATCCAAGGGAACATTGTATTCCTTTCCTCTTTTGGGAGTGTCCAAAAGAGATGATCAAAATTGGAGAAAACCGATGTCATCGGGAAAACTCCCGGGGCCGATGGAATATGAGAGAGTGCCCATGTTTGTAGCGCTGGTGGGCATTCAAACAGATCATGGTTGATCGTTTCCCCTTCCGCTCCACACCGAGGACATTGTGTATCACAATTGATTCCTCGAGCGCGTAAATTTGCTGAAACCAAGAGACATCCCGAAATGGTTTGCCAAAATTTTGTAAGTTATTACATGAAATGCCATTACAAATAACAAATAATAATTAAAATAAGAAATGATATAATAGTCTTTTAAAATTATTGATTAGAATATGGAAAGTATATATATTTTGCATTAAAGAGGTTATTTATTATTTAATTTTTTAATTATTTTTAATAATATATATTTTAAAATAATAATAAATTCATACATATTAAAAAAATATATATATTCAAAATCTTGCTATATTTTTCATTATAATTTATTATATTTTATTTTAATATATAGATCAAAACAAAAATTGAAAAATATTTTACTAATTTTAGAAAAAGTTAGACACAAGAAAACTATTTTTTTAAGAGTTCGTAGACTAACCACGAAAATTAGAGTCATTTAATAGTGCATATTAGAGTTATGTTTTCAAGATTATAAATTTTTGCGGGTTAACCCGAATAATATTTTAGTTCACTGCAAAACGGGTTAAATAGACAAATTATTACAAATTGACAGTTTTATCTATAATTATTAGTTAGCTATATTATAAATTTCAGATAAAAACAATTTTCTTAAATTTCAAAATAATTTTTTTTTTAAAAATTACTCCACACTATAATTAACACGTGTTAAATCCTAGTAACTAATTAAATAGGAATCACTACCCGGATGTCCTACACTTACTGTTTGGATCCATTTATAGATTTAGGGTTTGTAGCGTTATATTTTGTAGTGAAAAATTGTTTACCTTTTCCATTGCTATAACATGAACAAGTTTCCATGAAAAAAAAATTTGCACATAACGAAATTATTCATTCTTCAAAGCATATATATACTTATATAAGTACATATGTAAGCATGTATCTTCTCATGTTATGCACACGTATATCAGCCACTAATGCACATGTGTATATATATATATATATATATATATATATGTACACATATATAAATTAATGTATTGGTTCGCACCTTGGAACCAAGTTCATTGAATAATTCTCTCTAGTTTATAACAATTAAATAAACATATGCTCTCGGAAAAAGAAAAAAAAAACATATATATGCTCATCTACGTTCATGTATACCCAGGGACGGATCTATCAAGTTACGTACACATATCAATTATAGTTAAGTTGGCTCAATTTAGAAATGGTATATACATGTTATGTAGCAATGAGTTGTAACGAGTATATATCAATTATAGTCACAGTTACCGACTATATGTAACGAGTGTATATGACAAAATAATTGTTGTAAATTAGTCACGATATTATTTGAATATCCTTTTACAAAAAAAAAAAATATTTGTCACGATATTTGTTATACATATTATGTAGCAATGAGTTGCGATAATTAAAAGTTGCAAACGTAGTTGTAAAGATACAACAAATTTGCTGTAAAAATATTGTAGCATTAATACAATAAATTTAGCAAGAAATCAATTTATTGTAAATTTTTTTTTTTTTTGATGTCTTTCAGCCCCCGGGAGTAATCATAAGCCCAAAAGCTCAGACTAATCTCCTGGGTGGGAGTGACACAGCCCACTTATAATGCCCCACTTGGCCAAGGCTTGTCCTGGTAATTTCGCTCCCACGGAGAATCGATCCCTGGCCTAAACCAACAGAGCCGACACTCACCGCAGAAAGGGAACCACCCGACCACCAACAACTTAGTTAATTTATTGTAAAATTTGTAACTGTCTTTGCAACAAACACGAATTTGCAACAATCAAACAACAACAATATAAAATTTGTTTTACTTTTATTGTAAATTCATATTTGCAACAATATATTAACCTATTGTAACATCTTTTTTTTTATTGCAATATCACTATTTTCTTGTAGTGTATGGCTACGTATGTGCATGTGTGTATTGCATTTACATTTACACATATGAAATACGTATAAACCAACAATCTTAGGAACATTCTTTAACAAAACAAACAAAAGAACAATAATCCGTGTTATCACCTTATAGGTTTGAAAATGGTTAAAATTAGTTAATGTATTAGTTAAGAAAATTTTGATAAATATTATATGCATTTTTTCATACGTATGAAAAGTTATTTTAACAAAATGAAAGGAGTATTACCTTGATTTAAGAATCTCTGTTTAATTTTGTGAGGAAACCAATGCAACATATATATACACATAGTATATATATACACATAGCCGACCTTGGGTTTTAGAAGATAACAAGTTAGAGAATACTGTTTTGCACATTTTTTATTAAAAATTATAAAATAAGTCGTTTTAGAAAGCTGTAAGTCCATCAGAGCCACCCTATGCGTATAGGCAATAGTCTGAAACTATTTAAGTAAGTATACTAATTGGATTAGTTTTGATAAAATATTCTGCGTGATTAAGCACATGGGACATTCTGCGTTTGCACAAACTCACAAGGGGAGAGAAAGATGGGCTTTAATTACACTCATTTATTAACTGCAAATCTTGGTCAAATAATTAATGTGCTAGACAACAAAGCTAGAGAGGAAGATCGATGAAATAATAATATTATTATTAGGGATTAAGACAGAGAAGTACTTAAATTAAAATATGGTACTAGTTGTTTTTGTTTGTCTTAATAAAGTAAATCGAAGTCATAAAAAATGTTTTCTCACATTCTACTGAACAAAATAACAATTAATTAGAGATAAGTATATATATTGGTATACGTCTTTGTCTTTTTTTTTTTTTTTGCAACACTTTCTTTCATTACTTAATCATTCAAATGACAAATAGAGGGAATTAACCATCCTCTTTGACCATACAAATTAAAGACATTAACGCTTAAAGCAGATAAAGCTTGATAAGATGACAGCGAATCTGAGGCTAAGCTCAAATGCGTCGATAAAATCTCCACGACAAAGTCGGAATGTTTGAAGTTAGTCACTTTACTATGCGACATTGAAATTGAAGCTCTACCTCCGGGAATCGTCGAAACGATCTCGTTTGCCTCTTCTAGTCCCGTGCAGACCGCTACGCAAGAAGACAACTCGGTAAAGACATTCAAAAAGCTTCTCAGCCATAAGCTCGAGAGGAATTCACGTCTCATAAAGACGGAAGTTGCTGAAATCACCACCTCCAAAAATGGAATAATCGTGACTATCCCTGCAAACAGAACAAGGAAATCACCCACCGTTTTGGGCGTGTGAGATGGGCCAGATGCGATTGAAGGATGTGAGCTGTGAAGCTCACTTAGCTAGTAAATCGCGTCACATAATTTATCCTCGCCGATTGAGCAACGAGTATGATGGGAGACGGATGGAAGCGGAAGCGGAAGCCTTTTACGATGGCTTAATCGAATGAGTTGACGAAGGGTGGTGTATGTCCGAAGGAGGAACGCCGTTGGCCGCACCGATGAGGATATGAGACTCGACAGTGGGGCTATGACCGACGGCGAAGCAGTAAATGAAGATTTCCAAAGGATGGAAAGGGATAAACCTGGATCTGGTGGGTCCGGTGGATCTGGTGGTTCGGGTGGGAGGAGGAGATTCGCCTGCGCCAGAGGAATCACCAACCGAAGGTGGGAGAGAGACATGAACCAGTCGCTTTGAATCGTCGTCGCGGAGGAGAAGAGTTGGAGAACAAGCATCGGCACAAACTCAAACAAAACCGCAAATCAGAACAAGAAACTCGACCAAGAGTAGATCTGGGCTTCGATGAAAACTCTTGGTTGAGCCTGCGAGAGGAGGGGACAACAATGGTCAGGCGGAGCTCCGGTCGGAGGAGGATTGACGGAGGGTGGAGCTCATCCTGGATTCGTCGGCGGCTGCCTCGGGGCTTAGGCCTGAGAGAGAAAACCAATTAGGGCGAACTCCAACCGAAATATGTTTGTGAATGTTAGTTGTGTATACGTCTTTGTCATTTCTTCCTTTACACCTCAATCCGCATATTCCACATAGATTAGTAAATATATGTATACCAATTGTATTTTACATTTGATTTTGTCTAAAGATAATTAATTAGATAATTAATTGGTTTTAATCCTCATAAATGCTTCACGGAATTTTGAATTGGATAAGGTGAATTATGTTAATATGAGAAACCTAAATAAATGCATTTATTTGTACCCTTTTTTTAACCACTAGCCCACCACTTTCCGGACTAGTAGTGGACTAGTGGTAAATTGATTTGGGTCTTGTATGCTTTGCGCTGTGCATCTGAGTTCAATTCTCATCCGGTGGGATGCTTAAGGGCTCCACATTTGACTAGCGTTGAGATGTTTAAGGGCTCCACGCTGGCTCGAATCCCATTCTTTCTAGTGACACTAGTGTTGGCGGTCCGTAAAGGCTTGTAAAATGGTAGACGCACCACACAGGATTAGTCTTGAGGTCTAGAAAACTGATGGAATCCCCTTTATTTTTAAAAAAAAAATTATTATTTGTACCTTTTAGCGAGTGATGTATTGAAGATTTGAGGAAACGTGATTATTAGATTGGAAATACCAAAGATTGTGGTTGAAAAGAAAACGATACTACGTGATAGAATTATAGCCAATAATTAATTTTATGATAAATAAAAGTCAATGTGTCTAACGAAGTTTTTACCAAAAAAAAAAAGTGTCTAACGAAGTTTCATTTCCGTGTGGATGTCTTTAGGTGTGAGAAAATTTATATCGAATAAATCGCTTTTGTAGTTTTGTTTTCTTTCTTGGTTCAATTTTGAGGTTTGATCAATTTTTTAGGGGAAAATAGTGATAAGTCACATGGATATATGATATTCTTTACATAAACTCCGATATCTATCTCTGTTTATTTACGTTTATAAAATTGATATTTTAAACTTCAATTTTATTTTACATAAATGAATATTTTGATAATTTTATGTAAATATAATTGGCATTCTATCATCTATCAACTTTGATTTATTATGTCGAAATATTTTTGAAAAAAGAAAAGTTCATAATAATATATATACCAATAAAAGTTCATAAAAAGAAATATTTTTGAAAAAAGAAAAGTTCATAATAATATATATACAATTCGTCACATTGCACAACCGAAGGCAAAAATTTCGTCACATTGCACAACCGAAGGCACGTTACAATATGATAAATTGATGAGAGTAAAACACAAATGTGTTTCAAAAGAATTATTATTAGATTTTCATAAGAATAATTGTACAAGTTACATTTTCTTGTATAGAAATTGAAGTAGATCTAAGTTTTCTAAATTAAAATAAATATAAACTAGGATTTAATCCACGCTAATTATAGCGCGGATTATTATTTTTTAAAATAAATTTTTTAAAAATTTAAGAAAATTGCTTTTATCTAAATTTTACAAATTTACAATATAGCTAACTAATGATTATAGATAAAACTGTCAATTTGTAATAATTTATTTATTTAACCCGTTTTGCAATAAACTAAAATATTATTCGGACTAACCCGCAAAAATTTATAATCTTGAAAACATAACTCTAATATGCACCGTTAAATTACTTTAGTTTTTGTGGTTAGTCTACGAACTTTTTTAAAAAATAGTTTTTTGTGTCTAAATTTTTATAAAATTAGTAAAATATTTTTCAAGTTTTGTTTTAAAATATATTCAAATAAAATATAATAAATTATAGTGAAAAAATATAACAAGATTTTGAATAGATTTTGTTTCTTTGAATATATATGAATTGATTATTATTTTAAAATATATAGTATTAAAATAATTAAGATATTAAATTATAAATAATCTCTTTAATGCAAAATATATATTTTCCATATTCTAATCAATAATTTTAAAATACTATTATATCTTTTCCTATTTCAATTATTCTTTGTTATTTGTAATGGCATTTCATGTAATAACTTACAAAACAAAGTTCATTTTTAAAAATGACTTCTTAAATAATATTATAGAGATATAATAATATATATACCAATAAATGTAAACTTCATAAACTAATATATTGGCAAATATCTACAATCTTTCCATAATTAAATCTTGATCTCGGTTTATAATTTTGTCGATTTCGATTCGGTTTCGGTCGATTTTGTCGATCTTCCAATACAATATGTCTCCTAAAGACTCACAATTAAAGAAACCCGACCATTCAAAAAGTGGTCCCGAAACCTGCATAATTAAGGTAGTTTCCTATAAAAATCTTTCATTACTTCCAATGAAGAGGAGAGGATGAAAGTTTATTAATCCATGTAAACAATATATCAACTATCTAATATTACACAAGAGCAATATTATCAGAATTGCAAAATATTTATAGAAATTATGTAAATTGAAGGAAAAAATATTTATATATATGAAAACCATTTAAATATTATTATTTTTATATAAAGCTGAACGCGTTAACGTAAGCGTGACACGTAGAATAATTCTTACTCAAGAGATAGTTACATGTGTCGTTGTTAATTAAGATCGCGACATGTGTCAAAGTAATAATATAAACTTTCCCACTTAGTTTTGAATTTTTAAAAGAAAAAAATAACAAAAAAGGAAAAAGAATTGTGTTTTATATAATGAAAACTAATAACATTGAAAAAGTAAAGTAAGAGAAAAAATAAAAACTACCAAATAAAAAATAAAAAATGTTATATATAAAAAATATATATATATATATACGATTCATAATATATAAAATTAGAAGAAGACAAATTGTTATCTTATGTTTGGTAATTCTTGAACCCTCTCATTCGTTTAAAAAGATTGTTTATCAGATTTATGGATGATATGAATCAATTTAAAAAATTTTAAAATAAAAATTACAAAAAGTAATTCATGGATAAGTAAATGGAATTTTAATTTAAAATATAATTATATGGGTCATAATTAAGCATATTATCAATTTTAGAATCTAAATATTTTAGTTTTTATCCACGTATTATGCGGGGGCTAATCTAGTAATTTATAAGCTATATAAACATGAGAAAAAAAATCTACAAGTTCCAGCAATTAACTATACAAAAATCGTTGAATGAATAGAAAATATATTTTGAGTAAAGTCAACTACAAAAATTTAAGCATTTTTTTTACTACATAAACATCTCTTCATCATTTAAATTTGTTTAATTTAATTTGAAGCTTGAAGTATTAAAGCGTGCAACGATAAAATACCAAGAGTTGATGTATTAAAACAATGAGAACATAATTAAAGTTTCTACAATTCTATTTACAAAAATTAAAGGATGACAAATTATCAATAAACTAGATTAGGTTCTGCATATATGCGAGTTTTATAATATAATATTTTTAATTCATAAAAAAACTAAAGCGCAAAAAGTAGGAAAAATAATTTCATTACTCTCGGAAAAAAAGAAAATTAATTAAGATCGTTCAAAATATTAATTTTTTTTTAAGTTTTCATATTTCTATTTGAATTAGGTTTATTTTTTATTTAACTATTTATAAATCTATTTTCTTGAAACCTTGATGAATTGATTATAGTTTTGAAAAAAAATATTGGAATTTTGATTTTTTTTTTTTGGTGTGTAATTGAGAGCCTACCAAAATTTTTATATATAAGTGAGAATTGAGAAATTAAAATTATTTTCTATTAGTAGTCCATTTTTTAAGTTCCTTAATCAAAATTAAAAACGATAAAAAATATATATTTATATATATTTATTTATTAACTTTGTCTTTTAGAATAAAATTAATTTTTTAATAACTTTACATTTAAGGATTATCAATCGGTTATAATTTTTCTAATTTTTTAATTTCTTTTTTATTAACTTTGACGTTTAGAATAAACTAATATTTTATATTTTTTTCTTTCTGTTTATTAACTTTACATTTTATGATTTGAAATCGATTATAATTTCTTTTTTTAATATTATATGAAAACAAAAATTGGAAAACTTTTTTACACGTGTCAAAATCTTATCGATTGATTTAACACGTGTTATGATCAGGTGAATTACTAACTTCGAAATATTCAACTTTATATAATAAAATTACTTAATTTATCGAGTCTGTTTTTTTTTAAAGATGGATTTTGTGAAGATATTAAACAAAAATTATGTTATATTTCTTTATAACACACTATTTTTTATGACACTAAAATATTTATTAACTTTACTTGATATAAATATATCTTATTATATAAAGCAAAATGTTTCACAATTAGTAACTCGCATGATAGCGATATATGTTAAGTTAATCGATTAGATTTTGATATATATTTAATAAATTTTAAATTATATTTTGACAAGTGTTTAATAAATTTCTAATTATAGTTTGACACATTTTTAATAAATTTCTAATTATATTTTAACACATAATATTAACAATAAAATTGAAATTTATAATCGATTCCTAATCTTAAAATGTAAAAGGAAAAAATAATAGTTATGTTTAGATTAAGTAAATTAAACAAAAACTATAAATAAAAATAAAAGTTTTAGAAAGAAGTAAGAAAAACCATATTTTCAAATTAGAATAAGAAAATTAAACAATATATCTACCTTATAAAAAGAAAAGGAATAAAAGCCAAAAAAAAAATTAAAAAGGAAAAACCATATTTTGAGTTTAAAATAAGTAAATCTTATTATATAAAACTGAATGTTTCAAAGTTGTCAAGTCAAAGTTGGAAATTTTTAAAATCGATTAATAAAAAAAAACTTAAAAATTCTGATTTATAATCTTAAAAGATAAAAATACTAAAAACTAATAATAAAAAGGTTTAAAAAAAATTATCATAAAAGGTAAAAAAGGAAAAAAAAATCTTTAGTTTTTCTATTTAAATTAAGAAAACTAATCATAAAATAAAAAGAATTCTAATTTCTTAACTCTATATAAACCACAATTTGGTTGTATGTCAATTACACACTAAAAAATTAAAAGTCTAATAATCTTATCCAAAACTATTTACTGCATCTTTTCATTGTAAACTTTATTTCCAAATTTATGTATTATATTTTTTCACGGGTGATCTGATTTTGTTTTCTATTTTTTGTCTTTAATTTTTTTAACGGGTTATAAAATATTAAATTATAAATCCGTATATATACAAGTACTTATCTAGTTATATTATATATTTATTTAAATAACATGCTAGAAAAACATCTCTTATTTATATTTTTATTACATATTTTTTGTTGCCAATTTTAATAAATTAAAAAGAAAATTTGGCTATTTAGAAAAGAAGCCCGAAAAATATATATAACTTTTTGTATAGTTGAAAGGAAAAAGCTCTTTATATTTGATTTAATCTTTTTGTTAACTAAAATAGTTCAGTTGTCAATATCAGAATTGTCAATTTGACAAATTCTTAATAGTTTTGTATGATGACTATTATTTTCAGTGTAACTAAATTATTTAAATTGGAAAGAGAGAGCATTACACTTCCACAACTTATTAGGATATTCTTCCACCTAATAATTTGGTGATCATATTAAAAATGTCTCAATGACTACTGCAAGCAAGGATGAGAAATGAGACTTGAGAGTAGACTTTCTTACATCAATCAAATATAAACTGAATTTTTTTAAATAATTTATCTCTTCTTCTTGAACTTCGATAGTCATTGTTAAGGAAATCTCTAAAGTTGTTTGGAAAAAAACTATTTTGTTTACTAGTTTCGACATTAATCAAACGACCATATCTAACAAAACAAAAAAACACAACTCACATCTTACCATTTTTTTTTCCTTTTTCTCATAACTGAGGATCCCAAACTAACATCCAGATTAATTTCTGGAATCTGTACAATCCCGAGTATTCTTGCCATTTAAAATATTTACAATGACCAACCATAACTATGATCGCAATAAAAAAAATTCAAAACATGATTTTCCAACTCCACTATAGATCATTCAACCACTTGACTAGGTCTAAGCATTTTACCCATATCCAATATCTGAATCCAAACTGACCCGAAGTAGCGGGTTTGGATCAGGTTCGGATTCTCTAAAATATCTGAATGGAGTTTATCACTTAGTATATCGGATATCGGGTCGAGTTCGGATATAACCCGAAATCCGAAGTAAACCCGAACAAATCCGAAATCGGGTCGATGTTTAGTAAAGTCGAAGTTTTTATTTTGATCTTATCAATACTTGTAAACGTTTGTTGAATTATATTGCACTTACCCGAAATATCCGAAAAATACCCAAACCCATAGTTACTTCAGTTACAAAATACCCGATGTAACTGGATCCGAAATGTTATTCGGGTAATGGCGGGTTCTAATCAGTTTACAAAACCCGAACTGAACCCGATAAGTCCCGAACCGAACCCGATGGTTTAAAATACCCGAACGGGGCTTCTGAACCTAAACTCAAAAACCCCGAAAACCCGACCCGAACCCAAACGGGTACCCGAACGCCCATGCCTTGACTTGACTACCATAAATTTGTTACATATCTTACCATTTGATACAAGCTTTTCCATTATCTAACCACTCTTTTGTCATTAATTTGGACAAAGCTCTCATTATGTCAGTTTTGATTTAAATGAATTATATGTAAATCTATTTGTAATTGTAATAATACTTTAAAATCTTTGAAATGGTTCTAGGTGATTTGATTTGGCTTTTAAGTCCAAACTAACAAACCACGAACTAAGGGAACCGGATTTGCAGTAAAAAATTTTACTAAAAATTATTCATGAATTATAAACTGAAGTTAATCTTTAAAAAACAACAAATGAATCTTATCAGTAATAAGTTAATTTTGTCTGTCAAATCCTTAATTAGCTAATAACTGTTATGAATTTAGAAATGAACTCAGAGAGAACTTCACACCTTTTTTACCGCACAAAATATTCATTTGGACAGTTTGTACTTTCGATACCATCTGAAAGAATATACTTCTAATTATTGTAATGAAGTCGACATCATTATCATTCCTATTTTTCGAAATATATTGTTTTGAGAACTCTTTTTTGTCTTTTTTGAAATATTCCATCGGAGAAATCGATGAGATTGGTGTCAAATGATTATTTCAAGATAAAAACAAAGAAAAGTTAAAATTATAAACTCCAAAGACTCATCAAAACTCAAAAAGGGATCTTTGTGCTTCAGTCACAGTCGTGAGATGAAACCGTCTCCTGTTATAATACAACACATTTTATATTATACTAAAGCAATATCCTCTTATTGATTACATAGAGATTACAAACCATAATTGTTACGCTAATCACTCCATTTTATTCAATAGTTTTCGATTCAATCCGATACAAACAAGACAGACCGATTGATTTGATTCTAAGATGAAAAAACATAAAAAGGGAAACTAACCCATAGAGTAAGAAGGTGTAGGCAAGTTAATGACAGTGGTCTTCACTTTGGTCATCAAATTGATGCTATTCGTCACTCCTTGTGATCCTATCCCACTGTCCTTTAGTCCCTGTTTATTCGAATCCAAAACCGAGTTAGCTAACCGGTCATAACCAAGGCAAAAATGGGACTATAAATCAATGATTCACCTGGAAAGGGAAGTGGTCCGGTCCACGAGCTGGAGCAGAGTTTATCTGAACGGTTCCTGTCTCCATTGCATCACTGATCAGCATTGCCTTGTTGATGTCCTTTGTGAATACACATCCCTTCAAAATGAAATTGTTGGGTTAGCTCCGGTTAAGTGAAAACCAAGCAAACCAAACCCAAATAGCCAAAAGTTATGTTACCTGGAGGCCAAAGTTACTAGCATTGCAATGATTAATGCCTTCTTCAACGGAATTGATCCTCAAGACAGGCAAGACAGGACCGAACGGTTCCTCCCACGCGATCCTCATGTCCGGTCTAACATTGTCTAAAAGCAACGGCCAAATCAAGTTACCTTCTCTTTTATACTCTTGGCAAAACGTTGCTCCTTTCTCCTGAGCATCCATCACCAATCCTTCAATGAAATTAGCTGAAGATTCCGACACCACGGCTGTTATATCGCAGTTCTCTTCGGGCGGTCCCACCGTGAGTTTCGCCACTTTAGATTTCACTTTCTCAACAAGCTCATCCGCCACTGATTCCATCACTAGGACTACCTTAACTGCAGTGCATCTTTGCCCGCTGTTTAAGGTAGATAAAACCGGTTAACGCAGAATTCCAATATATCAATTAATTACACTCATTGTAAATTTTACCTGTAGGAGAATCCTCCTTTGATGATGTTGGAAGCGACTAAATCAAGATCAGCATCCTCCAAGACAATGCATGCATCTTTTCCTCCAAGTTCCATTTGAAGAGGAATCATACCAGCTTTCTTGGAGATTGAGATTCCGGTATCACCGCCCGTGAAACTGAAACCGGTCATCCGAAATTTAAGTAGTTAATAGGAACATAACCTGTTTGTTGAATGTATATATACCTGATGCAGTTAACAGCAGGGTGCATAGTGAGGAAATCGCCGATCTCAGAGCCTTTTCCGGTGATGCAGCTAATGAGACCTTTTGGGAAACCGGCTAAGTGAAAGCAATGCACCATATGAAGGCAAGAAACGGCTCCCTAGAGAAATCAACCGTAAAAGGATTTTGAAAACATCAATTTAAAAGTGTACAGTTTTGTTGGGAGGTAAAGTATTTTAGTTACTTGAGTTGGAGGTTTGAGGACAAGGGAGTTTCCGGCGATCAAAGCAGGAGCGATCTTCGATACAGCGAGATTGACCGGATAATTGAATGGAGGAATAGCCAAAACCACACCGAGCGGAATCTGTAGCTCAGGAAACAAACACATAGTTTGATCAAAACATTTGTTAAAACTTCAACCATTGATGCACACATATGAATCTAAGAGATTATACCTTGGAAGTGAGGCAGTACTTAGTACGTTCATTACCGGGGAAGCTATCCGAGAGCAGAAACTTCCCTTCACCTAAGATTCTAACACCTTCTTCAGCACAATAAGAGATCAAATCTCCAGACCTTACAACCTTTCACCAAAATCAAACATTATAGATCTTCAAGAAACAAACAAAAATGGTTTCAAATGAAGATTATGCATAGAGAGAGAGAGAGAGAGAGAGAGAGAGAGAGAGAGAGAGAGAGAAAGAGACCTCAGTAACAGAGTCTTTGGCTGGTTTAGCGATTTCCTTGACAAGAGACTCAGCAATGGGAGCTTTGTTATCCTTGAGGATTGCAGCAGCTTTGTGAAGATGCTCAGCTCTTTTCCAAAGAGGAGTCTTTGCCCACGATTTCTGAACCGATTTCGCCATCTCCATCACCTTGTTCACTTCTTCTTGTGTGCATGCTGCGTTTCACAGAAACAGAACATTTATCTTATCTTAATATCCTCTGTTTTTGTCTCCTCTGTTTCTCTTTGAAGTTTCTTGGGTTGTTATCTAAAGTTAAATCTCAATTTCCCAAATTTTTTAGAAGTTATATTATGTAATCGACCAATGTTCATTAAATTTCCAGAATATATCTCCAAATTTATCCAGAATCATTCAATAAATCTGCTATACAGGAAATCAAGTTCTGGTTTTTATGAAGACAATCTAAGATCAGCCAGAGGTGAATCGGTTTAAGGTTTCCAGCAAAACAACAAAACCCCATCTGAAATCTTGAAAGAATGAAGCTTAAGAAGGCATTAATGAGACATACCTTGAACCTTGTACTGTGTCTTCCTCGTGGTTGGATTCACGATGGCGACACTCTTACCGGAGGAAGAAGTTTTCCACTCTCCATCAGAGTAGTATTTGTAGACTTCTCCGTCGAGAATCTCTGTGAAAATTCCAGTCCCCGCCATTGATGCCTGAAACAAAGCTTAAAAGAGGAAGGAGATCAAAAGAACACAAATTGTGTTTGTGTTGTTTTGTGTCCGTTCACACAATGTGTGAATATATAGCCAGAGAGACAAAACAGAGAAGAAGACTCTCCTCTGTGTCTCGCTTCTTGAGTGTTGAGAGAGAGAGAGAGAGAGATGTAATTGATTAGTGGGTTTTATGAAAGGAGTGGTGAAAGAGCATGAAAGGTAGATAGATGGATATATGTAAAAGAAAATCTAGAAAAAGATAAAAGAAAGGAAGAGGACAAATTGTATGGTGAGAGATGAGAATTAGAGAGTGAAGAGTTTCTTGGTGTGTGATCGTTTTGTTGGTTATTGAATAGCTTTGGACCTACATCAACGTTTATTAAGTAAGGGACTCATGATAGCCACAACCACAAGCATGTCTATGAATTCATACACAAACAAACATGCATATATTTTAACTCACAATGTCCGTTTTTAATGGAATATTCTCATTTAGAAAAACACACACACACATATATATATATAAAGCTAGATCGCTCAGCGTAAACGTGATACGTAGGATAATTCTTACTCACGAGATCGTGACATATGTCATTGTTAATTAAAATCACGACATGCCTAAAAGTAATAATCTGAAAAAGGAAAAAATAAAAAGTATTAAGTATTAAGTATTTTTTTTAAAAATATAACTTACGAGATCGTGATATGTGTAAAAAAATCATTTAGGAAATTTCTAAATTTCTGAATTTCTACAGTGCATGGATCGGTCGATTTGTTTGTCCTTTCATGCGCATGCTTTTTTTGCTTGTCAAATTGGATTGTCTTTATTAAAACTGGCATAATTTTTTATCGCACCGTTGGAATGACTTCAAACCACTTCCAAATGAAAGTAACTCAATTTTATATCCTCTAAATATGAGCTCGATGGAAAGGCCTTAAAAGAATGTTAAATTTTTGACGCATATGCACGATTTTGTATCTACATGTGCTTATTTACACTCAAAATGGCTATTTTATTTCCAAAACGACATAAAATTTGAAAATACTCGATAAAAGATATAGTACTCTATAAAACACTTTCATTCGATAAAAAAACACAAAGATAAAGATTGGAAACCGATAACAACGTGTTTAGTGTTTATTTACTTTGTCTCATGTTGAAATGGTTATATTTTTTGGTGGGTTAATTATCTGATTTAAATTACAATGAGTTAGAAAAAAGAAACGATGACATTGAATAATGCCAAAAGCGGTTTTTGAACTGGAAGTTGTTATTTGCTTCATGGCCTTGCACGTTTTGTTTGTCTCTTTGGTTTTATGATGATGTCGTGACATAATTAATTTTTTTTTCCATCACTATTTTATGTAAATAGAACTTTGAATTGTCATCACTAATCTTTTTTTTTTGTTGGGTCACGTCATCACTAATGCAGTTAAAAACATTCAGACTTTATGTCATTTGAGACCGAACCCCAAGATTTATTTTGAGAGAATTACTTAAATAGCATAGAAATTATATAAAATGACTAGATTAAACAATAACTTTTTTTTATTATTGAAATGTTTTTCATATTCAGGATGCTCTTCTATGCATTTGATAACAAAAACGTAATTACAGGAATGTCATTACTTTTTTTCCACATCAGCGAAAAAACAGGCGCGACGCCTACGTGACACAAAAACTGCCTTCGTGTATTATGAAAGTCTGTCGCAGAAATTTCTTGCTGTAGTGACGGCAGACTTATAGGACGGCGGCTGATTTAAAAGAATGGCCGAATTATGAGTTAGTCGGCTGATTTATATTCATAAGTCAGCCATATGTCACGGAAGACTTATATGAACCTCGGCCGACTTATGAATTTTCGGCTGACTTAGGAGTACACGACACGGCTGATTTATATTCGGACGGCCGATTTATGAAAAATTTGGCTGACTTATTGCTATGACATGGCCGATTTATTGTTGCCCGACTGATTTATCGTAAATCCGGTTGACTTATTTGGCTGATTTATTTTGCAACGGCATACTTATGCGGGTTAATTGTGGCTGACTTATATTAAATCAGTCGTAATAAGACCGATTTACTTAAAAGTCGGCCTAATTACGGCTGACTAATTAGCGAAAGATTAATTATTGTAATAGTATGCTATTGACGACTGACTTATATGATGTAGCGTCTGACTTATGTTTTCCACCTGATTTATGTGTTTTGATGGCTGATTACTGGAAACTTTATTAATTACTTAAATAGTATTTTAGTGGCGACAGACTTATAGTTTTGTTTGATGGCTGATTTTACATGGCTGATTTATAAGTTCGTTTGATGGCATGTTTCCACGTCAGCAAAATAAAGATTACACATCAGCTCTGAACACATACATTATTAGGTTTAGACTCCGTCTTCGTCGTCTTCGTCGTCGTCGTCTGTATCTTTCTTCTTCTTCATCGTTGTTCTTTATCTCCATTCTTCATCCTTCTTCATCCTATACCAGATCTAAACTTTTGAGTGGAATATTAATGGATCCGGTGATTATTTTTTGCGGGATATGGGTTCATACAAATCGATATGTATTCAACGCCGACAAGAGAGGGTGTAGAGTTCTAGAAGTTAACGAACAAACAACCTACAACGATTTTGTACAGATGGTAATGGAGGATTATGGGTTGGATACACGGATCTGTAAAATTCAGCTGAGCTACATGTTCTCTAATAAGATTTTGAAAAAAAAATCTCGCACGATACTCCACCGGTTTATGTCTGTAATTCTCGCCAATTTCTACGTTTTTAAACGGCTGACTTAACTGTACGATACGGCTGACTTATCTGTACGATACGGCTGACTTATCTGTACGATACATATGACTTATCTGTACGATACGGCTGACCTCAAATCAGCCAAACCTCAAATCCGGCAGTTGTAAATCAGCCAAACCTCAAATCTGTGTGTTTGTATTTAAAAAAAAATTTTAATTTGATAGGTTCTATTAATAGTTTTATTTCAATATTAAGTAATTTTAAATCTTACATCAACAATGATTTATATTTGTAAGATTTACACTTCTTGTATGTTTATTCTTATCATGTTCATCTCAAACCCTAAACTACATACAATATAATTATTGCCATGTATTTATAATAATTTTCATAAATAAGCCTATAATATCATTATTTCATTGAGATTACTAAGTTATAAACATGTCATATCTATATTACCATAAACCTTATATATAGTAACAACATAATTCTTACCATGTATTATCTATATGGCTAATTATATTAGACTTAAGCCATAAATCCTACATTACATGTTTTGTAGTAACTATGTTATCATATATAACATAAAAAATCCCGTAATTCAATGTAAAACTCGTAATCCCATAAATTCAAAAATACTTGTGTGATCAGTCGGCCATAATAGATGACAAATCGGCCATAACTAGTTTGGTATGGTTCGTAAATCGGCCATACCTCAAATCGGTCAATCGTAAATCAGCCATAACGGTGTTTGGTATGGTTAAGGTTTCGCTTCGGGAATCGCCCATATAGGTTTTTCGTTTCTTTTTTCGCTTTGGAAAATTTATTTCTCTTATTAAGATCTGAATCGTTACAATTGATAGTAACGAGAAGAATCTGAATCGTTAAATTTTTTAATTAACAATAAATCTCACTTAAAACAGTAACTCCTAAATGGCATTATCGTTTAAAGACATAAATACATAAATCGGCCATCATATAAACATAAATCAGCCATCAAGTTTACATAAATCAGCCATCATATAAACATAAATCAGCTATCAAGTTTACATAAATCAACCATCAAATTATGCATAAATCAGCTATCAAGTTTACATAAATCAGTCATCAAGTATGCATAAATCAGCCATCAAGTATGCATAAATCAGCCATTAAGCTCGTGGCGAAGCGAGAGGCGCGCCGATAGTGAAAAAGTCGAAACAGAGAGGCGCGCCCAAGCTCTCTGATCTTCCCCCTTGCGGGGCGATTTACCGGCGAACCACCTAGAGTCTCGCGGCGATTCAACTATCCAGGGATAGATATTTGAATCAGCTTTTCAGAACCGCCGAGAGCGCCTCAATTGAATCCACCGTTCTAGAGTTATGGCCGAAACCGTGAAGCCACTACAATCTGGCCGAGCCCTCCGCCGGCGATTCCGATCAGTCACCTCAACGACGTTTTTCCGGCGACTCAGAAAGAATCAGGCGACGATCCAGCTATCCACAGAAATCCCCGGACGTCAGCTTTTTAGGAAGACCAGAATAGCCCCAAACGGAGTTGTACACCGAGATATATGACAAAATCTCCACAACAGGTGCAGTCTGCTAGAGGGGTTATTTGCAGAGGAAATCGTAAGAATGTATACTTTATTTGTATAAACACTAACCTGGTTTAGATCCTCTTCCTCCACAGGTTTCAACGACGTCGGAATCTGAGACGAGGAGGGAATTCGGGAACAAAACTGCGTATTCGCCCGAGCCGGAGCCAGAGCATAGGTGATTCGGCGAGTGAGAGAAGAAGAGTGAGAGATGCGGCTAGGGTTTTAGTTAGAAGAAAAAACGACAAGAGAAATAGAGAGAAATACGAAATTAATGTTTTTTTTCAATATATCTTATTTAAAAAAATATAAATGGCATTATCATTAATTACAGTTTGCACGCAGCCCTTAATAGATATTTCATTTAAAATTTGTATCATTTAAGTAATATCAAAAAGGTACGTATTACTCTAATCATATCACAACATTTTTATGCTATTTGAGTAATTGTCTCATTTATTTATCCACTATTTAATATTTAGTTAATCGAAAATTTAAGTGACCGATGTGAGTGGGAAGCTTTTGTCGAGAGTTCGTTATCTTCTTTGGCCATAACGATCCATTACACATTGACGCATTATCTTAACAATTACTCCATATATCTATGCATACTTATATTATCTTACATACATAGCTAGATGTTTTCCTCTTCAAATTTCCGGGAAAATTTAACTTGACAAGGACATTATTCTCGGAAAAATCTAATAATGTCAGGAGATTAGGCTGGGTTTCGCTTGGTTAATCGGTAATGACTAAAAAATGAGGCGTTCCACATGCCCTTTAAATAAATAAACATGATTTTAACCCGTATGTCCGCACGGGAAATTTTTTTTTTGATTTTTTTGTTTATGAAACTTTGTAATATAATTTTTGTTTAATTTTGTATTTAGATATAATTTGTTTTTGTATATTTAATTTTTGTAATATGAGACACATATTTATTTTGTGTTTAGATATAATTTATTTTGTAGATTTAATTTTCGTAATATGAGACAAATTTATTTTGTGTTCAGATATAATTTGTTTTTGTAGATTTAATTTTCGTAATATGAGACACATTTATTTTGTGTTCAGATATAATTTATTTTTGTAGATTTAATTTTCGTAATGTGACACATATTTATTTTGTGTGTTAGATATAAACGGGAGTTCATACTGTTGAAGATAACTCCAACGTTGTTCATAACAGTAGACAAACCTCATTTTTTTGGTACATGTAGTCATGTCAATTAAAAAAATCTTAATTCACACCGATTATAAGCAATGTATTATGCAACCATATAGAGTAATTTGGTTCATTGAAAGATTTTTTTGTGATAGTACCCGAAGAAATGAGACTCTCTCATGGATTATCTTATATGTTGTCTTTTGTATGCAACAACAATTCAATTCCATCCATTTGAATAAGAATCTTCCAAGTCTCAATCTTGGCCACCTATCAAAAAGGAGAAACATTATATTATTAATAATCAACGAGAAATGAATATAATTGTGCCTTGATGAAAATTTCGTATAAGAAAACATGATTGATCACTAAATAAGCCAATAAAATACTTTTTGAAATCTCGAAAAACATTAGAACTACTGTGAAATTTTACAAACAATCCAAACACCCAAAACTTCCCATTGAAACTCTCAAAGTCAATTAACGACCATAACCAATTAGCTAAAGAGACGATCAAAAACAAATAATCAGCTTTTGCAGAAGAAGAGAAAATCCACAAACAAAACTTGATCTATCTAAAAATACCAGAACGTTAGTTTCAAAATGAAGAAAGAAAGGTGAGATTAACATGGGTGCAATGTATATATTTATAAGTAGGGAAGCGTATATGATAAAAAAAAATTAGGTTTATCTATATTAAAAATAAAATCAATATCTTAATTGATTAAATGCAGATTTTATATCCAAATTACTGTTACGAATTTTTTGTTCAAATATTTGTAAATTTTCAAAATTAGTATAAACAAAATTAATGGCAACAAATTAGGAAACAAAATAGTTTAATAAGGATATATTTTATTCTTGGCCAGCCAATAATTTTTTTAAAAACAATTCACGTCCATTTGTTTAGATAGTAATCATAACTAACCAAATTTGATTAAATTTTGAAATAAATGCTAATAATAAAAAAATTAGAGAAATTGATCAAAATAGTACTTTTTAAAAAATTTCTGACCAAACTCGCACTAACCGTGAAAAGTCACATATTTAGCATTTCAAGCTGTCTACAAAGACAATTATACCCTCACTTTTCACGGTTGCAAACTTTAATTCGATATAAAATAAATAAAAAATAGATAAGAAAAGAGAAATAGATGTCGTCTTCCTCAGTCGATGATCTCAAATTTGATCACCACGATTTGCTGATTTCCGAATTGAGATTATCCCGGCCAGCTTGTAGTTGATGATTAACAAGAAGGTGCTTCTGAGCCCGGCCTAAGATTTGTCTCCGCTTCTGGTTGTCCCGGTGGAGACGCGGCGGAGATGAAGAATCTTTTCAAATCCAAGCCGCGGACTCCGGCTGATATTGTTCGACAGATTCGCGATCTCCTCGCCTACTCCGATCGATCCGTCTCCTTCCCTAACCTTCGAGAGTCCAAACGCGAGGAAAATGTTTCTCTTTTCATCACAATCTCCAAACTCAGCTCATGAACTCTGATTTATCGTTGTTGGTTTCATCCTTACGAATTATGTACTCTCGTGATTCGATTGATAGAGTCCTGCGCACTTTTCTTCAAATTCCTGGTTTGATTTATGACAATTGCTTGTAGCTGGCGGAACTAAACAAGAGCTTACGAGATTTGAAGTTAATTCTCTATGGAAACAGCGAGGCTGAGCCTGTAGCCGAAGCTTGTGCCCATTTGACTCATGAGTTCTTTAAGAGTTAGCATAAGCAAACAAGAAGACCGTGACCATCCAGCTAGCTGACAAGGAACAAGCTGTTGTCCACGCCACCACCAAGACCAAAAAGCAGAACAAGCCTAAGGTCTCTGTCAACAAGTCTATCCTGAATAAGGAATTCCCCAGGATGTCCAAGGCTGTTGCTAACCAGGTATGACTCAACTCTTTACTACTTTTGATGTTTGTGTCTATGCTTGTTTTGCTTATAGGTTTGCACTTTTGTTATGTTTGTTACTGTCATGGCTCTGATCTACAATTGGTCTTTATTTTCTTTACTTTACTTGTCAGCGAAGTGTTCATATATAAAAATTGATGGTAAAAAGCCATGATAAATAGATGTTTAGATAAATTTCCTGTGTGTAAAGATTAGAAGCTCAATTAGAAAAAGTACTCCTCCTTTGTGATGCTTCGATGATGGAATATTATAGTTACACTACTTGGCTTTTGGCATTGATTTGCACAATGTTTCTGTTTATCAGCTATTGTGTCTTGTCTCGTCTACATTTCATAATGTGGCTAACATATGTGAATTTAATCTAACTAAATTCTTGTGAAAATTGGTTCAGGTGGTGGACAACTACTAAAGGCCAGACTTGAATAAAGCTGCTCTTGCTAGACTCAGTGTCATCAGCAAAAGCCTTAGGGTTGCTAAGTCCGGTGCCAAGCAAAGAAACCGACAAGCTTAAGCTTTTTTCAGAATATGCTTTTTGAAGTAAAAGATTTTGCTGAACAGGTTTATTAAATTGTTTTGTTGAAGTTGAACCATAACACTAAATTTTGTTCATTTTTCATACAACTCAAATTTAGGAAGTCATCTTACATACTTAGGAAAACATTCATAAAACATATAAATGAGAATTTGTGTCCATTTTTTATACAACTCAAATTTAGGAAGCCATACTACACATTTATGAAATCATTCTTAAAACGTATAAATGAAAACTTTTTGGTGTCCATTTATATATTTATGAAGCCGTCCTATACAAAAATGTGCAATGATGTCAGATTGGTACAGTAGCTCATAGCTTTAGCTAGCAAGTTTGAATTAGTCAATTTGTACATATTTTGGAGGATCTTCCTAAATATGTATGATACATTACTAAATTAGGAAACATTTTTGAATATTTTGGAAGACCTTCCTAAAACATTAGTTATTTGACTTATAAAAGCTTGTGTATTAGTCGTTTAAACTACATTGTTTCTTGGACTAATTGTGCCAGTTTTTGCTTCAAAAATGCAATTGAATCAACTAATAACAAAGTTTATGATTCTTTTTGGTTTTGATCGTGCTTATGAGTTTATTCGAAGTAGATACTAGATGATAATCTGGTCATTATGGGCTCTACCAACAAAAAATACACTAATTCTATTATCTTGAAACTGTAAAGAAACAGTCGGGAGGGAAATCATTCCTAAACAGTCATCGCACATCGCTTGACTATGCGGTTAATATTGTCAAGAATACACCATTTCTTTGCCATATGGTGCACATCCTTAGCCGGGATCAGCCTGTAACCGTTGCCAAGACTGATTTAGGAAGTCGTCCTACGCATTTATGATTGTTTTCCTAAAACGTCTAGAATAACCAAACTCTCATCGAATATCTAGTTTACAAAACATTTCTAATGTTTTAGGAAGCTTTTCAGATGTTTTAAGAAATCTTTATAAACTTTTAGGAACGCTTCGAAAAGTTAGGGAAGTTACTAAAAAGATTTATAAAGGCTTTTTTGAAAGATTTATGAATGTTTCCTTAGGAAATTCCATTAATTAGAGGTTTACAAAGCACTTTTAATGTTTTAGGAAGTTTTTCAAATATCTTAGGAAGGCTTTCCTAAATACGTTATAGTCTTTTATAGTTTGTCTCTGCATGACTTAAGTGAGAGACATCTATTGAAGCAAATGATTAAATCTATAAGACATGACCTATAAACAAGAAAGTAACTTATTAAACATGGATAATTAACCTTGAAAGTTGTGGTAGTTTTGCTCATAACCCAAGAGTTCCATATTTGAATGGATGGGATGTTGCTCGATTTTAAAGCTATTCTCTCAGCAGCATTCTTCGCATCTCGTACTTGTGTCACTAGCCTTGACTTCCCAGCCCTCCACAAACATCCCAACTGCTTCAAAATAACAGCTTTCTGCCATTCTTCTTGCACGTTAAACCTCCCCTGAATCAAAATATGAAAAGATCAAACATGTTTATAATTTCATAGTTATTCAAAAAAGCAGAATGTCAAAATCGACAAGACAAAGTCTATATAAATCCAATACAAAACATACATATGATCACTACAAGAAAGGATCATTTTTCATCATTTAGGAAGGTTTTCCTAAATACGTTATATATGTTCCTAAATACGTTTCATTTTCTAGAAAATATCATTTTTCATCATTTAGGAAGGCTTTCCTAAATACGTTATATATGTTCCTAAATACGTTTCATTTCCAGAAAATATCAATTTTCATCATTTAGGAAGGCTTTCCTAAATACGTTATATATGTTCATAAATGGTTCCTAAATACGTTTCATTTCCAGAAATGATCATTTTTCATTATCTTTCTTTTTTTGTGTAGTCAAACAACAACACATGTTCTGATGCTTCATTTACGCATGATAATCAACAGTTAATATAGTATTTTAGAGTTTTTCCTGTTTCTTGTTCATTTACGAAGGCTTTCATAATTTAGTTATATATGTTCCGAAATGGTTCCTATATACGTTTCATTTCAAGGAAAAGATAATTTTTCATAAAATGTATATTTCTTTCTAAATACGTTTAGGAGGGCTTTCCTAAATACGTTATATGTGTTCCTAAATACATTTCATTTCCAGAAATGATCATTTTTCATCATTTAGGAAGGTTTTCCTAAATACGTTATATATGTTCCTAATACGTTTCATTTCCATAAAATATCATTTTTCATCATTTAGGAAGGATTTCCGAAATACGTTATATATGTTCCTAAATACGTTTCATTTACATAAAATATCAATTTTCATCATTTAGGAATGCTTTCCTAAATACGTTATATATGTTCATAAATGGTTCCTAAATACGTTTCATTTCTAGAAAGGATCATTTTCATTATCTTTCTTTTTTTTGTGTAGTCAAACAACAACACATGTTCTGATGCTTCATTTACTTTTTTATAATAGTCTTTTATAGTTTGTCTCTGCATGACTTAAGTGAAATCATACTTTTTTTTTGTTTTTTGTTGATTTAGGAAGGCTTTCCTAAATACGTTATATATGCTCCTAAATGGTTCCTAAATACGTTGCATTTACAAAAATGATCATTTCAACATTTGTATATTTCTTTCTTTGTGTAGGCAAACAACAACACATGTTCGGATGCTTCATTTACACATGAAAATCAACATATAATATAGTTTTTTATAATTTGTCTCTGCATGACTTAAGTAAAATCATATTTTTATGTTTCTTGTTGATTTAGGAAGACTTTCCTAAATATGTTATATATGTTCTTAAATGGTTCCTAAATACGTTGCATTTCCAGAAAAGATCATTTCAACATTTGTATATTTATTTCTTTGTGTAGGCAAACAACAACACATGTTCGGATGCTTCATTTACACATGAAAATCAACAAGTAATATAGTCTTTTATAGTTTGTCTTTGCATGACTTAAGTGAAATCATGATTTGTTTCTTGTTGATTTAGGAAGGCTTTCCTAAATACGTTATATATGTTTCTAAATAGTTCGTAATTACGTTGCATTTCCAGAAAGGATCATTTCAACATTTGTATCTTTCTTTCTTTGTGTAGGCAAACAACAACACATGTTCGGGTGCTTCATTTACACATGAAAATCAACATATAATATAGTTTTTTATAATTTGTCTTTGCATGACTTAAGTAAAATCATACTTTTTTATGTTTCTTGTTGATTTAGGAAGACTTTCATAAATATGTTATATATGTTCTTAAATGGTTCCTAAATACGTTGCATTTCCAGAAAAGATCATTTCAACATTTGTATATTTATTTCTTTGTGTAGGCAAACAACAACACATGTTCGGATGCTTCATTTACACATGAAAATCAACATGTAATATAGTCTTTTATAATTTGTCTCTGCATGAATTAAGTGAAATCATACTTTTCTGTTTCTTGTTGATTTAGGAAGATTTCTTAAATATGTTATAATATGTTATATATGTTCCTAAATGGTTCATAAATATGTTGCATTTCCAGAAATGATCATTTCAACATTTGTATCTTTCTTTCTTTGTGTAGGCAAACAACAACACATGTTCGTATGCTTCATTTACACATGAAAATCAACATGTAATATAGTATTTTATAGTTTGTCTCTGCATGACTTAAGTGAAATCATACTTTTTATGTTTCTTGTTGATTTAGGAAGGTTTTCCTAAATATGTTATATATGTTCCTAAATGGTTCATAAATACTTTTCGCTCTCTAAAAATGCATCTTCGTCATCCTGAATACAAAAACAAAAAAGAAGAAGTACAAGTTTAATAAATAAAATGAAACCCTTTTCTGGGGATCTCATAAATAGGAACAAGAACTAGTTAGATGCTGCTACTCACTAAGGTGAAAGTAGTTGTTTCTTCTTTGGTGTCTGCTGATCCTTGATTGGTTAGAAAGATTGAACATAATATAGGAATCATCTCCTGTTCACTCTCTTGCAACCCTTATGGTTTTGTAATAGGAAATCTAGCTGAAGCAATTATGAAATCACTGCATTCCTCTTCTTCTTTTTCATCTGTTGTCGCCCCACACTCAATTTGGGCAGTTTAATTTTGCTCCCACTAGTATTCTCCTTCCCTACACTGCATGTATCAATAGAAGGGCTTAGCTGCTCCATGTTGTTGTTGTTGCATGTTACTCTTCCTGCAAAAAGGATTGACCTTCATTTATCCGTAAAATGCACAAATTTATATTAGCATGTTGCAATTTCACATCTTAAACCATGATCGAAGCAACGATGCCAAACCAGAAAAATAAAAATCAGCGACAAAATGAAAAGAGTCCACAAACAACATCCTTACCTTTTGAGCGAGCAGGCGATAAGCTGCCTTGATGTCAGCTTGCGTGGAATTGCGAGCGATGCCCAAAACAACGTAGTGGTTCTACCCGCTGGTGTTGGAAGCCGACGACGCCGAAAAAGAAGAAGAAGCAACCGCCGTCTTCCAGCGATTGCGGTGCACCGAGATATGCCGTCACGGTGCCTTCGACGGTGATGGTTTAGGTCACGGCCAACAAGATTGAATGACGGAGGGAGGAGATGCAATGAATCCATTTCTCTCTTACTGGTTCGAAGAGCATCTGCACTAAGTACAAAAAAAAATCTCACAACTTTTCAACAGAACTAAAAAGCAGTATTGCAATATTCAAAAGTAAACATCCCAGAAACAAAAATCAAGCACTGAAAATGACTAATCTGGGCAACTTACTAGTTTCTTTTTTCGAGATTTCGATGAAACGAAACTAACATTACCTTGTCAATTGCAACCATAGCTATGGTTGCAATCGATTGATTGATGATAATGATTGATGCATGAATCGAATGATGATGATGATGATCGAAGACAATGATGATAGGGACACAAATGGATGATGATCCCGACATAGTAGTAGATCTCTGAATATAAGGAATGACGACGGTTTCCCGAGCGAGACTTTTGACTTCGTAATCTCCGACAACGATTTCAGCAAAAATGATAAGTATAATAGAGGGTAGTTTAGTATTTTTCTCCTTTAATGAATGCTAATTTTGTGATTTTCATTATTGGGTGCTAAATGTTTGAACTTTTAGTTTTTGTGTGCTATTTTGTAGAATTGCCCAAAAAATTATAATCAGGTAATTACTTTTTTGTGTGTTCTGAAATATTAGGCTAAAAAAATTATATATTCAAATTCCTTATTTGGTGAGCTAAATGTCAATTGTTATGTACAATTTTAATTCATAACTATATCGATTAAGGAGTTGTTTAAGGCTAAAAATTAGGAAACAATGGATTAGATAATATTGAATGCATCATATACGATAGGATGGAAATTTTTGAAAAGGAAAAATCGGAAAGAAAGATGAAGAACCAAATATAATTAATTTTTTTTTTTAATTCTGTTTGGCAACAGGAATAAAAAGAACGCATGCGCCCGTACGAAGTTTCTATAATTTATAAATTATATTACAAAGTTTTAAGAAAGAATATTATAATATATTGGAGGTTAAGTTTTTTTACTATGTTAATTTTGAAATTGTGGATTAATATGTCAATTTATTAGGTGCACAATAAAAAAAATTAAGATATCGTTTGAAATTTTTTTGGGAAGCAACTATTCAAATACTTCCCGAATTATATGATACTAATTGACGCTATTAACTATTTTCCTAAAAAAATGATTATGTGAGTTAATAATTTATTATCATACATCAATTACGTTTATGCAAGTAAAGATTTGTCGTTGGTAAATGCTATTTATCAGGTATTTATATTCAGAACAGGAAATTATTATGATTTTTAATAGCCTAATAGGATTTGAAAATATTTGATATTATTAGTATAGAGATGTCGTTCTTTTGGTGCTAATTACCATGGTGGCATGGTTTGATAATATTTACATTTCGAATTTAATTCTAAATTAATAATTCTTAAAATTATGTGATTTCTAAAAAATTAATAATCATTTTATATATGTACATAAAAAATATTGAATCTGTATTAGTAACTGAATGTTGTCTATTTGCATGATCGAATTTATGGTTGTGCAAATCTAATTAATAATATATTCCTTTTCAGTTTGAAAAATATTCAATTATAAATCCCAGTGTATTAATAAGATTTGAATTTAGAAGTAAAAATATTTTGTTATTAATTCCGAATATTTTGTTTGTAACTGTTGATGAAATCTCAGAAAATCTACATTAAATTCAAAATTTAATATGATATTTCAATGCAAATTGTTAAATTTGAATATGTAACTTTTAAAAAAAAAAATTATTAAAATATTTGGCATAATCTAAATTCTAAAATTCAAAATAAGTAATATTATTTTCGTCACAAAATAATAATAAAATTTTAATTATTTTGTAATATGTAATTTATATTAATCGATTTTATTTATAATTTTAAATATTTAATTTAATTTTTGGCATAGTCTAAATTTTTCTAATTACAAATGAAAATTAATTATATATAGATATAATCGGATTAATTAATTAAACTACTATTTAATTGAACTAAATATAATTAATTTGTAATTTAACCAAAAATATATATTTAGCAACATGAATAAAAAGAAGAGAATAATAGTTATCCATAATAGGAATGACTAAATTGTATTTTTCCCTGTTTGGATACAGATGTTTTGGGACCATTTACTTTGAAAGTTGGTCACCATATTGGTCTTGGTGAATAGTGAGTAAGATTGTGAGTTTATGTCCAGAGTTTGATCATTTTTGGCTTTTTTTCTTGTTTTAGTTTTTTTTTTTGATTGAATTAATGTCAAATTTATTCAATCCAAAAAAACCGTTGTTACAACGAGTGTTACATCATTTTAAGGGAAATTGAGGAAAACTTCTATTTACAAATAGATAAAAGAAAGAAAAGTATCCCAAAACTCATCTTGAGGCAAACCATGCTTCCATACCTCCTTCATATCTGTTATCGCCCAAATTACGAATGGAAGTCAGTCGATTTCTTACTTGCTTGTCGATGCTTTGAATGATATACTGAATTGGAGTTGGAGATTCACCGTGACGACGCTTGTTTCTTTCCCACCAGATATTGTAGATAGTGAGCTGAAATAGATATCTTACTAGCCATAACCGGAATTTGTCTCGCGATTCATCCACTAACCAGTCAAGAATGAGTTCCCATTGATTCGTAGTACCTTGTGTAAGCAGGTTCCAGGTAAGGTTTGCCCAGATTTTCTTCGAGTGTCTACATAAGAAAAAGAGATGACTTCTAGTTTCGATAGAGTCTTGACAAAACACGCATGAGGTATTAGCTCCCGTATTCCATCTAGCCACTCTGTCCCCTGTCGCGAGACGGTTGTGAACGGCAAGCCACGCTACAAATGTAAATTTTGGAGTAGCATATTGAAACCATATCCCCGGCCACCATTGTTTTATGGGTTGTGCTTCTCGAATCAGGTTTCATGTTTCCTTTGAGTTGAAAATCAGCCTAAAGTTATCGTTTCTTCTCCTCCACAGCACCACATCCACTTTCTTGTTTTAGTTAGGTTTTAGAAGAAAAAAAAAACCGAAGATCTCAAACCGAATAGAAAATCACGAATTTTAAATCGAAAAGGAATCGAATTATATTATATTTATCTTTTTAATAAACTCAAGTGGTAATAGGTTAGCGGTTTTATTTTGTTGAAAATTCGTTTAAACGGACGATGAAACTAATGGCGTGAAATTATCTTTTAAAAAAACTTCGATTTCTTTTAAGTCGTCTTAGGCCCAAACAGCGTCTAGGAGCTTTGACTTATGATGATCCGATTATAGAAAAAAATTAGTATCTTTCATAAAATGTTGAAACCAACGGCATCACGAAACTTAATGGAACTACAACAAATATTCACTGATGTAATATATAATTTTACCGAAAAACAAAGTAATGGGTAGGTGAAGAGATGGGAGAAATCTCATCACATAATTCTTGGTAGTTAAGAAGATCGAGGAACCACAAGTTCGGATAAAGAAAGAAAGAAAAAAACGTACAAAGTGATTAATTCGTAGGACCACAAAAACCATAACATAACATCAATATCCCCACAACCCACACCAAATTGGTACCAATCAATCACTCTTCCATCAATCTTGCGAACAAACCATAGCCTTGGAAATTTTAGTTTATTTTGTGAGTGACTATTGTTAAAAAGATTACTTGTTTGGCTTACGAGTTAATAGGTGAATTGGCTTTCATGATGCATTGACGTTAAAAAATGTCATTTTTCAATTGTATTTAGAGATAAATCGTCCTACCCTCCCTTTTCTTTTATCTAACGGTTATAAATTTTAATATTAGTCCCTACAATGCATTCACATCTCCTTTTTTCTTTGTTCTTTTAAGTTTGCTTTTAAGAAAACAAAAAAATATTCTTTGTTTTTGTTTTCGGCCTGAATGAGTCATTGACATGTCATGTTCATTATCATGTAGGTACAAACATAAAATTGAAGCATAATCATTCATGGGCTTGCACTATCTTTATCCACTTGTCTCTCGATCGGATATAGTTGAAGGGTTTCTACTCGATCCATCTTTAGTTGAGGGGTTTTTTCATTTAAAACTCTTGTTTTTTTTATAAAATTCTTGCCATTTATGTCTGTATGTGTGTCGTTTGTTTTTACAAAAACAAAACACTCTGTTTTGATTTAACGACATAGTTGACAGAGGGGTTAAATCATTAAAAATATTTACTTGAAGGGTTTATACATTACAAATATAGTTGAAAAGTTTCTACCTGATCCATCTTTAGTTTATGGGGTTTTTTCACTAAAAACCCTAAAAATAATTATTTGGTTGGGAAAAAAAAATCGTTTGTTGCTGATAAGTGAAAATTCAAAGATAAGCTACCCATTTCCAATGGCTTTAGGCTTTAGCAATGGATGCATGTCTATACAAAAACTAGATTAGGACCCGTATATATGCGAGTTTATAATTTAATATTTTATAATCCGTAAGAAAAAAAATAAAAACAGAAAATGAAAAACAAAATTAAATCACCAATAAAAATAAATAATATACTAATTTAGAAACGAAGTTTCCGAGAAAATAAATATATACCTTAAAGGAAGAATTTGTAAATAGCTTTGGAAACAATTATTGGACTTTTTATTTTATTTTGGTATGTAATTGATATACTACCAAATCTTATTATATAAAACAATAGTTTTTAATGAAAAAACCCGTCAACTAAAGATGGATCATATATAGATGAAGGATTTATACCCGATCCATCTTTAGTTGAGAGGTTTTTTCATTAAAACTGCTTGTTTTTTTATATAAAAGTCTTGCCTATTATTATGTTACTATTGAAACGAAAAAAACCCTCGTGTCTCTAAGACGATGGCGGCGGCGACACAAGAGTTCTGAGTATGATTCTGGCTCATCGATGGCGACGGCGGCGGAAGGTTTTCAACATCTCTCTTCCGGTCACGGCGTCATCTTCGGAAATCTCTGGTCGGTACATTGCGGTTCACATCCGATTTGGGTCATCGGATGAAGTTTTCGGTTTAAGAGTCGGTATAGATCGAGATCGACATACTTCAGGGGATATCGGATTTTCTCTGTCCAGTTTTGGAGATCTCCAGATTCTCAGCTTTGTGATATGGGCACATCTTTGGCTCGTGGTGGTGTATCTCCGGGTCTGGCGGGATCTGCGATTTGATTTTGTGAGTCCACAAATCAAGCCGGGGTCAGCGCGAGGGATTCTGGCATATCAGGATAGTTATCACTCGGGGTCACATGTTAGTTATCATTCGGATCTTCACGGGATACCAAATCGGATAACATGGATTCGAATCCAAGGGATTACAGTTTCATCGGCACAACTGAGGTTATTGGTTTTGCATCCGGTTTTAAGTACCGTATCTGAGCAGGGGATTTGGGCTGTAGATTTTCGTGATTTCAGAGCAGTGCATCACGGGGAAGATTATGGGTTTCATTTTTGGATCATGTTTCCCAGTTTTCGGAAGTTGTTTATTGAGGAGGATCGTCTTTAGATAGCGGATATAATACAAAGGATTGACAAAGAAACTGAGTATTTAGGGGAGTCCCAGAGGTTCGTTCTCAACACCACCCCTCTCCATTTTTGTTTTTGCTCGGTATTGGCATCTCTTATTCTCTTCAACAATATGCCGCAAAGTCATTTGGTCAAAAGAGATGGTTCGGAGATGAAGATGGATTCGACTCTGAAAAGGTTGAAGATCCGTGTGCCTCATTTCGATAACTCTGAAATCATAGCGGTTTATTCAAAGACGCTGATTGGGAGGTGCATGAACCCCAAGAAGCAAGATATGAAGGTCTTGCTGCACATGCTCCCTCGCATTCTGAACGTGGAGGAGGGGTGGCTGCGGCGGACCTAGGAATGGGTCGGTTTCAATTTGATTTTGATAGGGAGGAAGACATTGCGGAGATATTGAAGATGGAACCGTTCCACTTTGACTATTGGATGGTTTCACTAGTCCGATGGGAACTTGTGGTGGATAGCATATATCATTCAGCTATCACGTTTTGGATTCGGGTTATGGGAATTCCCCTGCATTACTGGGCTGAGCAGACGTTTCGTAGCATTGGCGAAGCTTTGGGTGTTGTGAAGGAGGTGTATCTCGACAATGGCAGAGTGCATGTGGTCTTGGACGGTTTCAAGCCATTATGCTTCGAGACCTCAGTGGAGTTTCACGGTGGCGAGGAGACAGTCATTATATTGCGGTATGAGAGGCTGTTCGGATATTGCAGGGGCTGCTTTAGTCTCTGCCACGACTAGTCAATGTGCCCTTGTCGGGAAGGAAGGGTAGAGAGCTATGAAAGCATATAGGAGGAATCGAAACATGGGCTGAATATTGTTAGCTACAAAGCTGCGGCAACCCATGGGGTGGGTGAACTCCTAGCTCATCAACAACCTGAAGGTTCAAGCAAAAATCAGTATGGGCAGGACAAGGGGAAAGGGAGGGGTCACGAGTCCAGAGAGGCGGGGGCTAATAACCATAATGGCAAAGAGTACCGCTACGGTACTTGGAAGGGGGACAGAAGATACAAAGACAGAGACTTCAAATCTGCCCCTTTATCAAGTTATTTGCCATCTAAGGAGGTGAATAAAAGGTACGCGATGCCTGTTTCGGGGTGGAATGAACTGCGTTCCTCAGGCACGGGGAATTGTTTATCTGATAACGAAAGGAAGATGCTTGAAGCCTTTCATGACAGAAAATCCGGGAACGATCAGGTGCCAAGAGACGGTGTAGCCTTAGAGGTCAGCGGTGAGGCAATACCAGACACATGAAAGGTTGTTCATCGGGGCCTTCTTTTTGAGGATGATGCAACTAACCTTACTGCGGTGGAGACTGTCAAAGGTCAGCTTTCTTAAAATCCGGTTTCTTCGGATACTTTCACTAGTGTTTTAGAAATGATTGATGAGTTGAGTACGGACCATTAGTTTGAGATAGAGGATATAGTGGAACATGAAAATGATAAAGGGGTATTGGAGAATGCTGGTGATGATATGGTTTTAGTAGACGATTATGTTGTAGGAGTTGAGAGCTTGATGGCAGATGACATTGATGAGGAATTGTTGGTAGAATCGGAGGATATTATGGTTAATGGGGAGGGTTCTAAGAAGGATAAGGAGGAAACTGCGAATGCAGGGTATGTTAAACAAATTCAGGGGTTGAAAAAGAAGAATAAATTGCTGGGAGTCGGATCAAAGAAGAGGCTAGTGCAGGGTATCATTTCACCAAGGAAGAAGGTGACGGCAAAGCATTTGGGACGGTTCGGTTATGCTCATCAGGCCGATGGTAAGCCTCCATCAAAACATAAAACTGAGGCAGAGACTTCAAATTCAGCAGCACCTGAATGAAAACCAAATACTGGAGCTTTCTTGTTTTGAGAATTAAGGGGTCGGTTCACATGCGGGGTTCACGGACGAAGCGTATACCAGTTTTTCATTTTCAGACTTCCAATCATTTGTTTTGCTTATGTACTGTTTTACATAATTTTCTGGGTTTTAATATTTTCATTATGGTTATGTATGATGGTTTTACTATCAATTTCACTAATTCATTTGAGACAAGGTGTTTAATTAAAAACAATCGACGAACTTTTCTAGGAATTGGACAAGTTCATGGGATTTTAAGGTTTTTCTTTTTAACCCATGTTGGGTTTAGATGGGAAATAAGTGTCACTCATCGGAAGGATGACAAGGGAATCTTATCTATAGGTTGTGAGATTGAGGTAGCGGTGAATATCGAAAATCAGAGGTGGGTTTGTGGAAAATTAAAGGAATACTTTATTCGATGCCGGCAAGTTCTGGATGTTATGCTTGCTATGCTACTCCCCATTGATTCTGCTTATATGACATGGAGATGGATGTTTTTGTTGGGAGTAAAAGATTTTTTGGGTTTTTTGGGGTGTAAATGGCATCGAAACACGGAATACCGCAACAGTGATTATATTAAATTTGGGAATAGGATGGACGATTCTAACCCAAGGAGGGATAATGCAAGCTCATTTAAATAATGCGAATTTTGAGTTGGAATTGTCAGGGACTCGGCAACCAGTATACAATAAGCTACTTTCGGGAGGTTTGGAAAAAAACATAAGCCAGAGTTTTTGTTTCTTTCCGAAACTAAACAAGTTTTTTCTTTTGTGCAAAATTTTCAATCACACTTCGGTTATGATCAATTGTACACAGTGAAACCGCGCGGTGCGAGTGGTGGCTTGGCTTTATTTTATGATAATTCTTATAACGTTAGTGTAATTTTTTCTAATAATCGGATAATTGATATTGAAGCGATGGTTCAAGGTAAAAAAGTTTATTTATCATTTATCTATGGTGATCCGGTACCAAAATTATGGGATCAAGTATGGGAACGACTAACACGGACGAATTTATCATGTTTGGATCCGTGGTTTATCATTGGTGATTTAAATGAAATAACCAGTAATGAGGAGAAAAAATGAGGAAAATTAAGACATGCATCAACATTCGTCTCTTTTAATCTCATGATACAAATATGCGGCTTTTTGGAATTCCCATGCTTAGGAAACACATTGTCTTGGAGAGGCAGACGAAACAGGAAGCTCGTTCGTTGTCGGCTAGATCGGGCTTTAGCCAATGGAGACTGGCACAAAATTTTATCTCATTCATTTGTCGAATACTTGGCAATGATTGGGTCGGATCATCGACCAATTATTACCACAATCGAGGACAAATTAAATCCCCCGGAGAAGAGCTCAATTCGGTTTGACAAGCGGTGGATTGGGCAAGACAGGTTAATGGACTCAATTACTAAGGGTTGGGAGAATAATCCAGGGGACATCAATCTACCTTTTGTCCAAAAAATTAGAAATTATCGGCGGGAGATATCAAAATGGCGAAAAAACAACTTACCTTACGGAAAAGAGAGGATCACTGAGTTACAACGGGCACTGGAAGAAATTCAAAATGATGACTCTAGGACTCAAGCAGAATTGACCGATATTATAGGAAAATTAAAAGAGGCTTATCGGGATGAGGAGATCTTTTGGCAACAGAAAAGTCGCACTCTTTGGCTAATGGTGGGGGATAAAAATACAAAATTTTACCATGCGCAAGTAATGCAAAAGAGGGCAAGGAACCGGATTGTTGGGCTGCATAATGCTTTGGGAGTGTGGGTAACAACAGACAAAGAGGTGGAACAAGTGGCGGTAAATTATTTTGACGAATTATTTACCACTACGTCACCGACGGATTTTGAGGAGGTTATGGGCGAAATCCAACCTTTAGTTTCGGAGCAAGATAATAATGATCTTACGGCAAGGGCTACCGAGGAGAAAGTATGAGCGGCACTTTTTATTAGGGGTGGGCATTTTAACCGAACCGAACCGAACCAACCGAACCAAACCGAACTCAAACCGATCCAAACCAAACCATAGTTAATACCCAACCATTTGGTTGAAGTTTTTCTCAACCCGAACGGTTCGGTTTGGTTCGGTTTTAAACCGAACCGAACCGATAAACCAATGTGTTTTTGTTAATTAGTTAATTAATAATATTAAAAATAATAACACATATGGTGATAGTTTTATAATAATGATATAAGCCTATAATGACTCATATAAGAGATGAATAAACATTAACTTGTATAATTAACTTATATTTAAGTTATTGACTTGTTGTATATTCATTTTAGTGGCATGGAAAGATTTGATTAAGTGGAATACTTTCAGTTTGGTTTTAAAATTTTAGGAAATGGTTTTTTTTATGACTTCGTTTTGTTTACGTTTCGTTAAGATTCTTGTTTTTATAAGTTGATTTTTTAAAACCGAACTAAAACCAAACCAAAGTACAACCGAACCGAACTACACCAAACCGAACTAAACCCAAACCGAACACAAACCGAACCAAACTTATTTCGGTTGAGTTCGGCTAGAGTTTTATTCAACCCGAATTAACCGAACCGAACCCGAACCGAACCCGAAATTAAACCGAAATGCCCACCCCTACTTTTTATGATGCATCCAGAAAAAGCCCCGGGCCCAGACGGAATGACATCACTATTTTTTCAACGATCCTGGCAAATAGTGAAGGCAGATATAGTAGGACTGGTAAACGGTTTCCTAGAGACTGGTGCTTTTGACCAACAACTGAATAGGACAAACATCTGTCTAATCCAAAAGACGGAAAGATGACCAAGCCGGATGACGAAGTTAAGGCCCATAAGCCTCTACAATGTGGGATATAAAATCATTTCAAAGGTTTTATGCCAAAGGTTGAAGCGGCTGCTACCGACTCTTATTTCAGAGACCCAATCATCCTTCGTGCCAGATAGATTAATTTCGGATAATATTCTCATAGCACAAGAGATGGTTCATGGTCTACGAACTAATAAGTCATGTAAAAGTACATTTATGGCGATAAAGACGGATATGAGCAAAGTTTATGATCGGGTGGAATGGTCCTTTATTAAGAAACTTTTGAGGAAATTCGGGTTCTCGAAAAATTGGATTACATGGACGATGTGGTGTATTACATCAGTGGAGTACAAAGTCCTTATCAATGGACAACCCAAAGGACGTATAATCCCAAAGAGAGGGCTCTGTCAAGGGGACCCTTTGTCACCTTATCTATTTATACTCTGCACGGAGGTGTTAATAGCAAATATTCAGAAGGCAGAAAGAGAGAAGTTACTCACAGGGTTAAAGGTTGCAAGAGAAAGCCCACCAGTATCACATCTTCTCTTTGCTGACGACAGTTTTTTTTCTGTAAGGCTACTAAGCAGGAATGTGAAACTATATTGCACATACTACAACAGTACGGGTCAGTGTCGGGCCAACAAATCAACTTTGGTAAATCATCTTTACAATTTGGTCACACGGTTAACGAGACGGCACAAAATGAAGCAAAACATATACTCGGAATTTCTAACATCGGCCTTATGGGCTTATACCTAGGCCTACCGGAAAGTCTCGGAGGAACCAAAACTAAGATTTTTAATTTTGTCGCAGAGAGACAACAAAATCGAATTAATGGATGGACCTCAAGGTTCTTATCCAAAGGTGGCAAAGAGGTTCTAATTAAATCAGTGGTATCAGCAATGCCAACTTTTGTTATGTCGTGCTTTCGATTACCCAAATCCATAATTACTAAACTTACTAGTGCGGCAGCACAATTCTGGTGGAGGTCAAATGGATAACACAAAGGAATGCACTGGATAGCATGGAGAAAATTATGTTGAAGTAAATCGGACGGGGGCATGGGCTTTCGGGCAGTTGAGGATTTTAACATAGCTTTACTGGCCAAACAATTATGGAGATTAATGGATAAACCGGATTCTTTGTTTGCGCGGGTTTTTAAGGGTCGATATTTTTGGAACACAGACCCTTTGGACCCTATACGATCTTACTCCCCATCGTACGGCTGGAGGAGTATTATTTCAGCTAGATCTCTGGTCACCAAAGGGCTGATTAAAAGAGTTGGATCAGGTTGTTCTATATCAGTATGGAACGAAAAGTGGATACCATCTACTATGCCGAGGTCAGCAACATGTAAGAGGTATAATTATTACCCGAATCTAATGGTCAATCAGATGATTGACCCAGCGACACAAACGTGGAATATGGTATTGTTGAACGCCATTATTGATCAGGCAGATGTGACGATTATTCGGGGTCTGCCCATAAGTAGCATTTATAAACCATACTATATTGGATGGCAATTCACGAAATCGGGAAGATATACGGTTAAATCGGGCTATCAAATAGAACAATTAGATCACACTACCTGCTACCATAGCCCATACGGCCCGAATGTGACGAATTTACAGGCTCACACATGGAAACTAAAGTGCTCCCCGAAATTACGACACTTTATTTGCCAAGCTATATCAGGATGTCTCGCGGTCTCATCAAATTTGCGAAGTAGAGGAATTGACTGTGATACACAATGTGTAAGGTCTGGATCGGAGAATGTAAATATCAATCATGTTCTTTTTGAATGCCCTCCAGCATTACAAACTTGGGCATTGTCAAAGATTCCAACGCCACCGGGTGTCTTTCCAATGTCATCGGTTTTTGCGAATTTTGATCACCTTTTTTGGAGACTGCCTCCAGACAATCCGGATAATAGTTTTCTTTGGATTTCGTGGTATATTTGGAAAGCGAGGAATGATAAGGTTTTTTCAAATGTGGACAGAGATCCACATGAAATCCTGAAGCTCGCAGAAACAGAGGCAATAGCCTGGGAATCAGCACAAAGTAGTGATCCCGAGGCGATGAGCCAATTTATTGACACTACTCTGGTGATTCCGCCTTATGAAGGATGGCGATGTCACATTGATGGATCTTGGAAGGAAACTGATAGTTTCTCCGGCTTAGGTTGGCATTGCTTTCAGGAGGGTGTTGAAGGGTCTATAATGGGAGCAAGGAATTTACGACGAAGTCTCTCTCCCCTTCATGCAGAATTGGAAGCACTTATCTGAGATATGCATTGCTTGATTACAAACCAGAAGACGGAAATATCATTTGCAACAGACTGCTTCGAGCTGGTAAAGATGGTGTCTACACCCGAGGAGTGGCCGGCTTTTGCATTACACTTGGAAGAATTCATGAAGAGTAAGGACGCTTTTTCCTTTTTCTCCATTTCTCTCGTCCAACGCGCAAACAACACAAAGGCAGACAAGTTATCAAGAAGTGCTCGTGTCTACCCAGTGGATATTACCTTTGTAAACTCGGTACCACCGGTTTGGATTTCCGAACTGTTCTAGGTATTTAGGCTGTCGACAAAAAAAAAAAAAAAAAAAATTATTGCCCATTTAAGTCTGTATGTGTGTCGTTTTTTTTACAAAAACAAAACGCCATGTTTTGATGTAACGACACTGTTGACGGATGGGTTAAATCATTAAAAAAACTTACTTGAGCGATTTCTACATTATAAATATAGTTGAAGAGTTTCTCTCTGATCCATCTTTAATTAAAGAATTTTGTCACTAAAAACCATAAAAATGATTATTTGGTTGGAAAAAAAAAATTATTTTGTTGGTGATAAGTGAAAATTCAATGATAAGATACCCATTTCCAATGACTTTAGGCTTTAGCAATGGATGCATGTCTATAAAAAACTAGATTAAAATCCGTATATATACGAGTTTATAATTTAATCCGTAAGAAAAAACTAAAAATGAAAAACAAAATTAAATCACCAATGAAAATAAATAATATACAAATTTAGAAACGAAGTTTACGAGGAAAAAATATATACCTTAAAGGAAGAATTTGTAAATAGCTTTGGAAACAATTATTGGACTTTTTTTTTAACGTCTAAAAGTTCATTAATCTTGAAACAGAGCAGTAGCTCAATACAAACCGGAGACAGAGACAACCAAACAGAGTATACGCTCAGTTAACATCAGACTCCTAAACTAAGGATTGCTAGATGTTGGTCATCGCTTCTCTTCGAATCTGATCATGAAGCCAAAATGGACCACCGATAGCCAAGTATGACTGGAACCTCCCATCTCTAGTGACACTCTTTGCTATTTCTCGAGCAATTTGATTGGTATTCGGCATTTCCCTTTCAAATTCGTAGGACTGAAAGCATGCTCTCAATCTTCCGATGTATTCTGTGAATGAACGGAATCGAAGCCAAAAGGAAGGATTCGAGATTGCTTCAAATGTTTCAGCATGATCGGTGGCGATAATTACCTTTTCAATGTGAAGATCCCGCAAGCTTTGTAGGGTCCAAATGATGCATCGAAACTCCGCAATCAGTCGATTTGGTGAGTGATCGGTAGACTTTTGATTTTGTGGTATGTAATTGACATACTACCAAATCTTATTATATGAAACTGAATGTTTCAAAGTTACTAACTCACATGATCGCGACACGTGTCAAGTCAATCCATCATATTCTAACATGTATAAAAACAATTTCCAAAAAAACATGTACTAAATTTATAATCGATTCCTAATCATAAAAGGTAAAATTACTAAACAAAAAGAAAAAAATGTAAATTTATCCTTAAAGCCAAAGTTAATAAATAAAAAGAAAAATCAAAACTTAATAATAGAAAAATTTAAAATCGATAATAACCGATTAATAATTTAAAAAAAAAACAAAATCGGGGAAATTAATAACTGATTCATAACTCACCTGATTGCGACACATGTCAAGTCAACCAATCAAATTCTAATATGTGTAAAAAAATCAAATTTCTTTTTACTAAATTTATAATGGATTCATAATACTAAAATGTAAAGTTACTAAAAAAAATTAGAAAATATAAATTTATCTTAAAAGCCAAAGTTAATAAGAATAAGAAAAACTAGAAAACTTTGGCTTTTAAATAAATTTATATTTTCTATTTTTCCTTTTGTTTAGTAACTTTATCATAAATTTACATATTTAAACTAAACATTGGCTTTTAAATAAATTTATATTTTCTAATTTTTTTTTGTTTAGTAACTTTATCATAAATTTACATATTTAAACTAAACTTATATTTTAACATTTATTCCCCTATAACTGTATTCGATTTTGATGTGCCTTTTGCTTTCCACCCCTATGTTATCTTTCACCTTTCTAGATTTTTTACCATTGTTTACAGGATCTATTTTACTCGATCGAGATTTTCACATCTACATATGGCTTTAGGCTTTAGCAATACTAGGTTTTGCACTCACGCTACGCGTATGTATTATTTTTAATACTATTTTGGTAAAAATCATATGCGAGCAATTATATTTATTGAAATATTATTTTATGTATAATGGTGATTGTAATAATATATATTAAAAATATTACAGTTTTAATCTCAGTAATTATATATAGTTTGTGAGGTTTCAACGGTCTTATTTTGAATCTATATATGTTCCGTTTGAAAAACGTATTATATGGTCGAACATTTATAAGTTAGTATATCAAAATTAACTAAAAGTGTAACAAAGTAATCAAGTGCTTTTTTTTCTTTTCTTTACATCAACACCCAAATCACCAACCTATCTATCAACTCCTTGTCGTTCCAAACTCAACACTTTTTGCTAAGTTCATTCAAAATTAGGCCTCACGACACACACAAGAGATGAAGGCTTGAAGGAAAGGCTTAGTTAAGGGTGTGGTTAACCGTTCCAAATATGGGAATCAGCTATTTGAGCTAACAAGAGAGTGGTAAAAAGGGGTAAGATAGCTCAAATATGTATATGACATCCATGAGTTCAACTTTTCAATGTACAAGCATGATAATTTCAAGTCAAGATTAGAGTTCATGTAGATAGAGTTAGATTCAATTCAAAGCATGCTTCAACCAAGACAAAAACATTCAAACCGCAAGATCAAAGCATGAATCATCCTTAACTTCGTGATCGCTCAAATGCATCAAAGAACTCCTAACGAGGGCATTAATTCAAGCTCTTAAGTTTATATTCTACATGGATAATTCTCCCAATGCAAGTGAATGCAAACCTATATGCATCTAGACTCAATCTTAAACATGCAAAATGCAACTAAATTTTTTTTTATGGTTTTTATATGCACTTATATGAATGAATGAGACTCAAAGATGGGAAAATAAAAATAAGATCACAAAACACAAGATCAAAAGACACAAATCCTTCCCCCGAACTTGAATTGCAACGTCTCGGTGCAACACAAATCAAAGAGAAGGTAAAAATATGCAAAAGTATGTACAATGAAATGGAGTTTGGATCATACCTTTGGATTGGAGAGAAATGTGACGTGCTGTAGCTATACCCATTCATGCATTAAGCACCACGACCTTGGACCCAAGAAAACTATAAACATCAAACAAAAACATTAAAAAGAACAAGAAAGAACGAAAATATATACAAAGATAGTCATGGGAATGCCTCCCAAGAGCGCTTGTTTTACGTCGCTAAGCTTGACGTTTCAACTGTTAATCATGAGAATCAAAAGGTTGAGCCAATGCACCTTTGGTCCTTCTCTTGTCAAGACAAGAAACAAAATATGCAACATGGCACACGACTATCCATGGCAAAGAGGCATAAATCACATCAAGAAAGGTTACTAAAAATATAGCATACATCTTGGAATTTTCCTTGATGATGAGATGTTCACGAGGACCAAATGCATTTGATGGAAAAATAAAGTCGATTTCATGTTTAAACGAGTTAATCACAAAATAGTCAACTTCATCTCCATCAATCATGTAAAACACATCCTCTTTCCTAGATTTCATCTCAACCTTAGGGTCATCTATCTCATTCAAGATCTTATCTACATCAAGCACACCCCCTAGGTAAGATTTTTCAAGAAGCGAACTAGATTCCTCAGGCATTGAAAGCTTAAACTCGATATCATGATCATTCAAAGCACATAGATAATTAATATCAAAACATACTTCATGATAATCACTAGCAAGCTTTTCTACTCTTAAGGTTTCTAGTATTTGAGACTCACATATTAAATCACAGCAATCATTAATGAGCTTGAGAGCATGTGAACTAGAAGCTACATCTTCAATGCAAGGCAAGTGACTATCCTCATAATCAACGATTTCAAAGGTTGTGTCAAAAATACCTTCTAGTTGGCATGGTGGAACCCAATAAATTACCTCTTCGAGTGCATGAGCTATCTTTATCTCAATATATGTGAGCTCCCTTCCCTCAAGCGCTGCCCGACGTGACATGAGGTTCAAACGGATCATAATCGCGAGATTACTCCTTGTCAATGCCGGGTTTTCTTTGCAAAGCTCATCCAACTCTACTTTTTGTTCTGATGTGAGTACACTTTCATCAAATGGTGGCTCCACATATGGCTCATCATCAATGCTTTCATCAAATGTGGCATCCTCTTCTTGTGGCCAATCATTGTAATCCATGGCCATCGACTCTAAGAAGCAAAAAAGAAGAAAATAAAAAGTTAGTAGAAGTCAAGAACTTAGTCTCAAATAGCACCCAAATCCTAATGGCTATTGCTAATCTCCCCGGCAACGGCGCCAAATTGATAGTGAACTTTTTACGGTTCGCACAATTACCCACTGTGCACAATGCCTCAATCTAATGGCATGTCATTGTAGCACTTTGGGATCGAATCCACAGGGAAATAAGAACGACGCACTAAGAATACAGGACGCTATCTAATCTAAGCAAATATCGGGTTTTGGTTTATTTATCGAACAATTTGAAACGTGCAAAATAGAGAAATAAACGAGTAGCAAAGCAAACAAGAAAACGATTGATATCAAATTTAAACAAACGAATTCTCGGGTAAAGCAATCGACTCGGGTGATTCTTTAATCTACTCAAGATGCTCAAACATTCGACTAAATATCTCCTTAGGCCTTAGAACACTACTAAAGATTAATCCACTTCCATGGTATTAACCCATTTCTTAGTCATCAATCGTCATAAACTTCCGTTCGCGATTCTATGACTAACAAGCATTAATAACAAGTCCACTTAGCCACAATTCACCTTAGACATCAACTCCCGTTGGCTAAGATATGAAAAGCACTCATTGAATTGGTTGGGGAATTTCATCGAACACCTTCCGGGCGAGAAATTCCCTATGATCTAAATCAACTTTGTCAAGGCTAATCCAGCATTAATAACACTCAATGAGAAAGGGTTTTAAGTAATCTAACTCTTAAACATCAAGAACAAACCTGGAATCACCCTAATCTACTTCACCCAAGAATCCTAAAAGAACTACTCACACATAGCTAAATCACAAATATAAACCATACAAATGAAAGCCATAAGCAAAATAAAAAGATTGGTAAAAAGAGTTTAAGAAAATCTTCACTAAAATGGTTTGGATCTTGAATCCTTCATACAAAACAAAAACAAGAAAAGAAGAAGAAAGAAATAAGTGGCTTAGAACCCTAAAAAGAAGCAGCCCAAAAAAAACTCCCTGTCTAATTAGGCTTAATTTGCTTAAGTAGATACAGATCGGGTCGGGTCAACCCGGGACAAACCGGGTTTGACCCGACAATTTTTGTGTCCGAGAAGGTTCACAGCGGTCAGCTCATACCGCTGCATGACCGCTGTGAAATGTCTGGTTTTTGCTCCGGATGGATCCGCAGCGGTCTGCTCTAACCGCTGCATGACCGCTGTGAAACGCCTGGTTTTTGCTCCGGATGGATCCGCAGCGGTCTGCTCTAACCGCTGCACCTGACCGCTGTGAATCTCTGTGTTTTTGACGGGAGGATCCGCAGCGGTCACTGTAGACCGCTGTGAGCTGGCCGCTGCGAATGTCTGGTTTTCTCCTTCATCACTTGATCATCTCCGTTTGCTGCGGGTACGTTCCTCCTAGTCCATGATCTTCCCCAAAACTCCAATAAGCTCCAAATGGTACCTAAAAGACTCCATAGCACACAAACATATGCAAAAACTAACCTAAGACTCACTAACTCTAAAATGGATGCAAACTATACCAAAAACAAAGAAATGAATGCAATAAGTCACAAAATGCTAACTAAAATGTATGCTAAAATGGGCTAAATTATGCAACTATCAACTCCCCCGAACTTGCCTTTTGCTTGTCCGCAAGCAAACAAACAAGAACAAATCGAAGAAGAGGTTGGAATGCGGGATATCATATCCAAGAATATTAACAAAAGAATTCAATTCAATGCACTTGGTAGTAGTTATGTGATGCACAAACAACCTCTACTTCAAAAGATTTAGCCATACTCGTCGCTACACGAATTTGGTATAAGCCTTAGCATCTACAAGTAATCATATCCTCTAACTCTTTAACATTCATTAAGTACAATGGTGAATCATGCTTAATAAAAATCAAGTGAACTCATTTGGCTTAGGGAAAAGGTTTTGAGATGAAAATAATCTCAATCATGTGGGTATTCCAATGCAATGGGATCTCTCACGAAAGAATGAACTTTGGCAAAATGCTAAGAGTAAAGAACAATTGATGCGTACAAGGATGACATCCGTCTACCCAATGCCCCAATATGAACTCCACTCCTATTTCTAAACTCATCAAGATCCATTCTAAACTACCCATATCACAAGGCATTTTGCCTTCTTAGACCACATTTCTTTTCTTCTTCTCTTTCAACAAATGGATTGGCTCTTCATCTTTTTCTTTTAGCTCTTTTTCACTTTCATAACTAGTCTTTCAATCATCATTTAGATGCCTTAGCCATATTTTTTTTTTTTTTTTTTTTTTTTTTTTTTTTCTACACACATAGAGACTTATACTTTCAACACCTAGAGCTATTCCACACTTTCATGCCAACCAATCCAAACTTTTTACTTTCCCCTATCCTTTTTCTCAATCTTCTCCTTTCTCCACACTTTCTTTTCTTTACATCAACACCCAAATCACCAACCTATCTATCAACTCCTTGTCGTTCCAAACTCAACACTTTTTGCTAAGTTCATTCAAAATTAGGCCTCACGACACACACAAGAGATGAAGGCTTGAAGGAAAGGCTTAGTTAAGGGTGTGGTTAACCGTTCCAAATATGGGAATCAGCTATTTGAGCTAACAAGAGAGTGGTAAAAAGGGGTAAGATAGCTCAAATATGTATATGACATCCATGAGTTCAACTTTTCAATGTACAAGCATGATAATTTCAAGTCAAGATTAGAGTTCATGTAGATAGAGTTAGATTCAATTCAAAGCATGCTTCAACCAAGACAAAAACATTCAAACCGCAAGATCAAAGCATGAATCATCCTTAACTTCGTGATCGCTCAAATGCATCAAAGAACTCCTAACGAGGGCATTAATTCAAGCTCTTAAGTTTATATTCTACATGGATAATTCTCCCAATGCAAGTGAATGCAAACCTATATGCATCTAGACTCAATCTTAAACATGCAAAATGCAACTAAATTTTTTTTTATGGTTTTTATATGCACTTATATGAATGAATGAGACTCAAAGATGGGAAAATAAAAATAAGATCACAAAACACAAGATCAAAAGACACAAATCCTTCCCCCGAACTTGAATTGCAACGTCTCGGTGCAACACAAATCAAAGAGAAGGTAAAAATATGCAAAAGTATGTACAATGAAATGGAGTTTGGATCATACCTTTGGATTGGAGAGAAATGTGACGTGCTGTAGCTATACCCATTCATGCATTAAGCACCACGACCTTGGACCCAAGAAAACTATAAACATCAAACAAAAACATTAAAAAGAACAAGAAAGAACGAAAATATATACAAAGATAGTCATGGGAATGCCTCCCAAGAGCGCTTGTTTTACGTCGCTAAGCTTGACGTTTCAACTGTTAATCATGAGAATCAAAAGGTTGAGCCAATGCACCTTTGGTCCTTCTCTTGTCAAGACAAGAAACAAAATATGCAACATGGCACACGACTATCCATGGCAAAGAGGCATAAATCACATCAAGAAAGGTTACTAAAAATATAGCATACATCTTGGAATTTTCCTTGATGATGAGATGTTCACGAGGACCAAATGCATTTGATGGAAAAATAAAGTCGATTTCATGTTTAAACGAGTTAATCACAAAATAGTCAACTTCATCTCCATCAATCATGTAAAACACATCATCTTTCCTAGATTTCATCTCAACCTTAGGGTCATCTATCTCATTCAAGATCTTATCTACATCAAGCACACCCCCTAGGTAAGATTTTTCAAGAAGCGAACTAGATTCCTCAGGCATTGAAAGCTTAAACTCGATATCATGATCATTCAAAGCACATAGATAATTAATATCAAAACATACTTCATGATAATCACTAGCAAGCTTTTCTACTCTTAAGGTTTCTAGTATTTGAGACTCACATATTAAATCACAGCAATCATTAATGAGCTTGAGAGCATGTGAACTAGAAGCTACATCTTCAATGCAAGGCAAGTGACTATCCTCATAATCAACGATTTCAAAGGTTGTGTCAAAAATACCTTCTAGTTGGCATGGTGGAACCCAATAAATTACCTCTTCGAGTGCATGAGCTATCTTTATCTCAATATATGTGAGCTCCCTTCCCTCAAGCGCTGCCCGACGTGACATGAGGTTCAAACGGATCATAATCGCGAGATTACTCCTTGTCAATGCCGGGTTTTCTTTGCAAAGCTCATCCAACTCTACTTTTTGTTCTGATGTGAGTACACTTTCATCAAATGGTGGCTCCACATATGGCTCATCATCAATGCTTTCATCAAATGTGGCATCCTCTTCTTGTGGCCAATCATTGTAATCCATGGCCATCGACTCTAAGAAGCAAAAAAGAAGAAAATAAAAAGTTAGTAGAAGTCAAGAACTTAGTCTCAAATAGCACCCAAATCCTAATGGCTATTGCTAATCTCCCCGGCAACGGCGCCAAATTGATAGTGAACTTTTTACGGTTCGCACAATTACCCACTGTGCACAATGCCTCAATCTAATGGCATGTCATTGTAGCACTTTGGGATCGAATCCACAGGGAAATAAGAACGACGCACTAAGAATACAGGACGCTATCTAATCTAAGCAAATATCGGGTTTTGGTTTATTTATCGAACAATTTGAAACGTGCAAAATAGAGAAATAAACGAGTAGCAAAGCAAACAAGAAAACGATTGATATCAAATTTAAACAAACGAATTCTCGGGTAAAGCAATCGACTCGGGTGATTCTTTAATCTACTCAAGATGCTCAAACATTCGACTAAATATCTCCTTAGGCCTTAGAACACTACTAAAGATTAATCCACTTCCATGGTATTAACCCATTTCTTAGTCATCAATCGTCATAAACTTCCGTTCGCGATTCTATGACTAACAAGCATTAATAACTAGTCCACTTAGCCACAATTCACCTTAGACATCAACTCCCGTTGGCTAAGATATGAAAAGCACTCATTGAATTGGTTGGGGAATTTCATCGAACACCTTCCGGGCGAGAAATTCCCTATGATCTAAATCAACTTTGTCAAGGCTAATCCAGCATTAATAACACTCAATGAGAAAGGGTTTTAAGTAATCTAACTCTTAAACATCAAGAACAAACCTGGAATCACCCTAATCTACTTCACCCAAGAATCCTAAAAGAACTACTCACACATAGCTAAATCACAAATATAAACCATACAAATGAAAGCCATAAGCAAAATAAAAAGATTGGTAAAAAGAGTTTAAGAAAATCTTCACTAAAATGGTTTGGATCTTGAATCCTTCATACAAAACAAAAACAAGAAAAGAAGAAGAAAGAAATAAGTGGCTTAGAACCCTAAAAAGAAGCAGCCCAAAAAAAACTCCCTGTCTAATTAGGCTTAATTTGCTTAAGTAGATACAGATCGGGTCGGGTCAACCCGGGACAAACCGGGTTTGACCCGACAATTTTTGTGTCCGAGAAGGTTCACAGCGGTCAGCTCATACCGCTGCATGACCGCTGTGAAATGTCTGGTTTTTGCTCCGGATGGATCCGCAGCGGTCTGCTCTAACCGCTGCATGACCGCTGTGAAACGCCTGGTTTTTGCTCCGGATGGATCCGCAGCGGTCTGCTCTAACCGCTGCACCTGACCGCTGTGAATCTCTGTGTTTTTGACGGGAGGATCCGCAGCGGTCACTGTAGACCGCTGTGAGCTGGCCGCTGCGAATGTCTGGTTTTCTCCTTCATCACTTGATCATCTCCGTTTGCTGCGGGTACGTTCCTCCTAGTCCATGATCTTCCCCAAAACTCCAATAAGCTTCCATAAGCTCCAAATGGTACCTAAAAGACTCCATAGCACACAAACATATGCAAAAACTAACCTAAGACTCACTAACTCTAAAATGGATGCAAACTATACCAAAAACAAAGAAATGAATGCAATAAGTCACAAAATGCTAACTAAAATGTATGCTAAAATGGGCTAAATTATGCAACTATCAATGGGCACGAAGGTGCACTTGAGCACGGCGTATCATCCTCAGACAGATGGGCAGTCCGAGCGAACCATCCAGACCTTGGAGGATCTGTTGAGGATGTGCGTGCTGGATTGGGGTGGTCATTGGGTGGATCACTTGAGCTTGGTTGAGTTTGCGTATAACAATAGTTACCAGGCGAGTATTGGGATGGCTCCATATGAGGCTCTGTATGGGAGGCCATGTCGTACCCCGTTGTGTTGGACACAAGTGGGGGAGAGGAGCACTTTGGGTGCGAGTTTTGTTCAGGAAACTACGGAGAAGATCCGGGTTTTGAAGCTGAACATGAAAGAGGCCCAAGATCGGCAAAAGAGTTATGCTGATCAGAGGCGGAAAGAGCTTGAGTTTGAGGTGGGAGATAGTGTGTATCTCAAGATGGCTTTACTGAGAGGTCCGAACAGGTCCATTGTTGCGACTAAGTTGAGTCCGAGGTATATGGGACCGTTCCGGATTGTGGAGCGTGTTGGACCGGTAGCGTATCGGTTGGAGTTACCCGCGGTTATGCAAGCATTTCATAAGGTCTTCCATGTGTCGATGCTAAAGAAGTGTTTGCATAGGGGTGACGAGGTATTGGCTGAGATTCCGTCAGATCTCCAGCCCAATATGACCGTTGAGGCGAGACCTTTGAGAGTTCTCGAGCGGAGGGTCAAGGAGCTTCGTCGGAAGAAGATTCCGATGATGCGAGTTCTGTGGGACTGTGACGGGGTGCAGGAGGAAACTTGGGAGCCAGAGGCTAGGATGGAAGCGAGGTTCCAGAAGTGGTTCCAGAAGCAAGCTGCGGCTTGAGTTCCATCGAGAGGTTCCAGTTTCGGTTGTAGCTGTGTGCTATGTGTGTTTCATTTTGTATTGCCGTTGTATAGAACGATGTTACATTATGATGCGTAATAAGATGAGTATTTCTTATTGGTGACTTTGGGAGTCACGGTTTTGCATTACGTTTGGGGTAAGAAACGTTAATGCAAGAGAGTGATAAGATGGATGTTCTTATTGCTATTGTGAGCGTTGCGTGTTTTCAGTTAAGCTTGTTCGGGAAAATGAGTCGAGTGACGAGACCGGGTTATTTCACCTAGCGGTTCTATGTGGTGGGTCGGATTGCGGGCGTATGGTACTTGTTTGTTTTATTACGTTTGTATTGATGACCTACTGCAGAGGGTTGTTGGGTGTTAAAGGTAGCCTAGTCAAAGTTGTCTTGACAAGTCCTTCTAAAGCAAGCTGACACTGGAAGGTGCGCAAGGGAGGTGCGATGGCCGGGTTATTGGTCATGCACGGCAGATATTCCGGGTATGGAATATGGGTGATGCCAGTGTTGCCTTGCGAGGATTTACACGGATCACGGGAGGTAGTTCAGTCGAGATGCTTAGAGATATGTGATTTATTGCTCGTTGAGAGGACTGGTTCCTCTGGTGCCGATAGCTCGCAGGACTGTGTGTCTTGGGAGTGTGAGTGGCGATGTATCCAGACTCGGGAGGTTTATAGCCTAGAGTGATACGTGATACCGTGGATTCGTAAGGAGTATGTCCCAGACGTGGGATATATTGCCTAGAATTGAGTGGTATGGGGTATTGAGACTCTTGTAGGTTATATTACTGAGTGGAGTGGTACGGCATATACCTAGAACTCGGAGATGCTGCGGTGTCTTGGGTGAGGTGGTATGGTGGATATCCTGCGGGATATGGCTGATGCTCGGAACTCAGAGATGCTGCGGTGTCTTGAGTAATGGGGTTGGCTGGTGTTTGAGCAATAAGTACATATGATGCCGCGGTGTTATAAGCATAGGGACTGAGTGGGAAACCTCGGAGGTTGGTATTGGACCTCGTGTGAGTATTGAGATGGCCGGGTTGGCCAAGGATTGTGTAATCGTTGCGACGATTGAGGTTCATTGGAGATGAACGGTTCATGGGAGATAACGGTAACGATGATTCGAGGACGAATCTAAGTTAGTGGGGGAGAATTGTAACGCCCGCGTTCCGGAGGAATTAATTATTGGGGAAAAATAATTAATTCGGAATTGTTCCGGGCTAGTATCGATCGATACTAGGGGTATCGATCGATACCAGTCGGGTTTTCTCCTTATAAGTCTTCTTCCTCTTCTCTTCTTGCGCGTGGAAACCATTCTTTTGGGAAAGAAAAGTCTTGGTCGCGAGAGAGAGAGAGAGAGAGAGAGAGAGAGAGAGAGAGAAGGAGAGCGTGAGAGAGGTGGAAGCTTGGTGAAGCTTGGATCTTGCGAGATCGAGAGAGATTCGAGCTTGGGAGAAGCTTGAAGAAGAGATCGGAAGAGTTTGGTCTTGGTTTTGGGCGTGAGCTTGTGGGAAGCAAGGGAGGTCGATTTTGAGCTCGATCCAGCCGATTTAAGGTGAGTTGGGACCAAAGGTTAGCAAGTAAGCTTGTGTGGTGCTTAGTTAAGCTTGATTGTTGAGTTTGGGGCTTTGCCTTGGTGATTTGTGGCGATTTCTGGGTTTAGATCTCGCGGAAGGTTGTGATTTGCAGGTGGGTATCGATCGATACCATGTGTGTGTCGATCGATACTAGACTCTTGTCGGTGGACTCGAGTCGTGTAGGCATCGATCGATACCAGGTGTGTATCGATCGATACCAGTTGTTGCCTGTGGGCATGTGTTGCTTGGCATCGATCGATACCAGGGGTGTATCGATCGATACCGGTTGTTTGCCTGAGGGCATGTGGTTGGGGTATCGATCGATACCAAGGGGGTATCGATCGATACTGGTTGTGGTTTGTGCTTTGAAGGCGTGTTGTGTGTTGCCTTTCAGGCTGTGTGTCTAGCTTTCCTTGGGATGGAATTGCTAGGCGTTGGTATAGTTTTTCATAGTGATGAATTGCTATTTGTGTTGGAAGTTTTAATTGGTGTTAATTAATTCTTCGTATTGATAATTGTTGTTGTTTGTGCTTATTGTTTAGCCTGTTGTTGGGATGATCTCTCACTCAGCGTTTGGTTAGCCAAATGTTGATGCATCACTTTTGTCGATGCAGGTAAAGATAAGGTGTGATCGTGGAATCGAGGCAGTGAAGAGGGGATGGTTAGGACCCGGGGTTTTTATTGTTGGTGTTGTTTGCTTTTGCTGTTTTAGAACTGTTGGCTTGTGTAAGCTGTAGAACTTGGATTGTTCTTGTATTTGTAATGTTTAATTATTTCTGCAAAAAAAAAAAAAAAGTGCGGTCGTTTCACATATGAAATGAATTTTGAAACTAATTTAAAATCACAAAAGATCGATAATTTTTTGTCAGTTTTATCTTGAAGATGTAAAGACCGGACTTTTGTCTTTTAACATATTGATTGTGGTAACTTTTAAATGATTCTTCAATGATTGTACCTTACTTCTTCCTATCAGAGTGAATAAGTTTTTTCATCATATTCATTTTCATTATCGTTATATCTATTTCCTATAAAAACAACCAAAAAAAGCAAAAAAGTCAAAAATTATTTTCCTTCCTTAACTATTTTAATCAATACAAAATTTTAATTTAATATACAAATCGAAAAGCAATTTAATAAACACAACTCTTGCTCTCATATCTATGAAAAAAATAATTTTGTAACCAAAATAATATATGAATATGATATGAATTTTGAAAAAAGTTATAATAACAAAAAACCGACAAAGTAAATATACTTTTTGTAAATTTTACATTGGAGAAATAGAAACAGGAATTTTGTCTGGTGACATATTTTACATTGGAGAGAGAGAAGCATGAATTTTGTCTGGTGACATATTGGATGTGGTAACTTTTCAATGGTTATTCGATGAGATCATAAACCTAAGCGATGAGGATTTAATTCTCATACTTAGGGGTCATTGCAAATAATATTGAAGTAACAAACATTATTTGATATCTGAGAAGATTGGTTTACATATAGTCATTTTTCCTTCATTATAGCCGTCTTTCTCAATCCATGGGTGAACTTTTTCTCATGTCGTTTTTTTTTAAATTCCATCAGAGCATAGTTTTGATCAAGAAGACAATTAAGTAGGCAAAATCAATACCCTTAGAAGCATATAGCATCAACTTTTATTAGTAATATATTTTATTTTGACATATAATTCCCTTTTTTTTGTTAAGCTTTTTATGTTGATTTTTCATAGAGTTAGCATAAATATTAAGTTAATTTCCTTTTAAATAATGTTTTCTAATTTTTTCTGGTGACATATTGGTTGTGATAACTTTTCAATGGTTCTTCGATAAGATCATAAACCTAATAGATGATGATTTAATTCTCATACTTAGGGATCATTGCAAATAATATTGAAGTAACAAACATTATTTGATATCTGAGAGTATTGGTTTACACATAGTCATTTTTCCTTCATTATAGTCGTCTTTCTCAATCAGAGCATAGCTTTGATCAATAAGACAATTAATTAGGCAAAATCAATACCCTTAGAGACATATAGCATCAACTTTTATTAGTAAGATTTTATTTTGACATATAATTTCCTTTTTCTTTTTTGTTTGTTAAGATTTTTATGTTAATTTTTCATATAGTTAGCATAAATATTAAGTTAATTTCCTTTTGAATATTTTTTTTTGTCAATTTAGCTCTTTTGATATTTATTTTTATTTTTGATTTTGATTTTGTTAATTTAGCTCTTTTGATATTTATTTCCATTTTAACATACACAATTTTTTTGGCATATAAATTCTTTTTTTTTGTTTGTTAAGCTTTTTATGTTGAGTTTTCATAGAGTTATCATAGATATCAAATTAATTTTCTTTTAAATGATTTTTTTTTTGTTAATTTATATTTTTTGATATTTATTTCCATTTTAAGAGATAATTTTTTTTGGAATTTTTGACATTATTTAAGATTTAATTAAAATGATGATTTGACATATTTTAATTGATCATTTAAAATTTAGGTCGACATCTTTAGATGCATATAATTTTAAATTTTATTAGTATAAGATTTTATTTTGACATATAATTTCTTTTTTTGTTAATATTTTTATGTTGATTTTCCATAGAGTTAACATAGATATCAAATTAATTTCTTTTTAAATTATTTTTCCTTTTGTTCATTTAGATCTTTTGATATTTATTTCCATTTTTTTTATTTCGTTAATTTAGCCTTTTGATATTTATTTATATTTTAAGAGATACGGTTTTTTAGAATTTTTGATATTATTTAAAATTTAATTAAAATATTGATTTGATATATTTTAATTGGTCGTTTAAAATTGGATGGGTACGGCCTATATCATCAATTTTTATTCCGGCCAAGTCGGCCAAGTCGGTTTATTCTGGCCAAGTCGGCCAACCTCGTTTATTCCGGCCAAGTCCGCCAACCCGATTTATTCCGGTTCTTTCCGGTTCATACCGGTCTAACCAGAAATTATGTTCAGATATTTTGTTACTCTGGTAAGACCATCTTCTCTTTTACTTAGAAACCCTAATTTCGGGGCTCTGTATTTGCAGACTCCCAGAATCGGCTCTGCTCTGAGGCTTTGCTCCCGGAAGTGCCTATGGTCTCGCCGTCGTTACCTTCCGGTGGAAGCGGAGCCAATGATCTTTAACTACCTGTTTGATCGAGCCACATACGCGCGATGATGAGCCTTGAGCGCTAATTTGATCTTCTTCTTCTTTGGGTCTGTGAGATGATTCGTTTGTTCTTAGGAGCGGAATTTTTCAAGAAAATTGAAAATGTTTTGATTTGATTATATTTCTGGAAACTTTTTGTTCAACTGCGTAATTGGTAGAATCACAGTCTGAGTAATGAATTAGATTAGACCTCAGAGCACCAGAAGCTCATTTCAGAATCTGAGAGAAACTTGAAACCATATTCTATTCTTTCTGAATGTTTGAATGGTTATTGCATCAATTATAGGATAACACGTTAAGTAAATTGTGGGCCTAAACCTTTTCTCTGTTTGTGCCCTTAAAAGAAGGGAATGAAAGAAACAAATCATGAAAGTGCTCAACTTTGGAAAAAAAGTTTGTGCCTTTGTGGTGCCTCGATTCAGCTCTCTCTTAGTTTTTATCAAGATTGTGACTTTTGTGGTGGAAGTATATTCAAGATTAAACCAGTTTAGACTTCCTAGGTTCTGTTGTTTGGAATTATTGGTGTTGAGATCTCAATTAATTTGAGAATTCTTATCAGAAACTATTCTAAGATAAGAACGTTGTTTCTTTTTCAATCTAATAGCCTCGTTGGTATTCTCAGTTGGGACCTTTCCCCAACCTTTTTGTTTTGGCAGTATTGTTCATGACAATCACTTGCAACAACCCAGGTTCCAGAAATCAATAGGAATTTAAGTAAATGTTGTAAAATCATTGAGGCTGGCTTTGTTTGGATCATACGGCCACTTGTGTGAAAGTTCGATTGATTAATACTCTTTTTTGTGTGTCATCATCGTCCTTGAGACTTGAGAGAGAGAGAGAGAGAGAGAGAGAGAGAGAGAGAGAGAGAGAGAGAGAGAGAGAGAGAGAGAGGGAGAGAGAGAGGCAGAATCATCATCACAAGTTCTGATAAAGGACAAAACTTTTTCTGATGCAACTCACGTTTTCCCTCCACAAGCTCCAAAAGAGTTTACTTGGGAAACCAAAACTTGACCGATGCAAAACCAATTTTATAAGCATAAGACCAAAGCCACTTCTTCTTCTTTTGCCTCCTTGCGTGTATTTGAGTTACTCTTGTTCTGAGAGAAAGAAATTAAAAAATGTCTGCTTGTTTGTGTCTTGTGTTCTTGTTCTTAACTAGTTTTGCAGAAGCAACGTATCCTCCAGGAGGTTTCCACCATCTTTCTTCTCTAAGACAAAACAAGAAGGCCTCTAAGTCAAAATCGGAGTTACCTTTTGAGACTCGTTACTTCCCTCAGAATCTTGACCACTTCAGTTTCAGACCAGAGAGCTTCAAAGTCTTCCACCAGAAGTACCTCATCAACAGCCGTTTCTGGCGCAAAGGTGGCCCCATCTTCGTCTACACTGGAAATGAAGGAGACATCGATTGGTTTGCGTCCAACACCGGTTTCATGTCCGATATTGCTCCCAAGTTCCGGGCTCTTCTTGTCTTCATTGAAGTATGAGCTTTTGCAAACCACATAATCTTATCTCTAGTTTCAAGAATGAGACTCAATACGTTTATAATGGTGTTTTGTCTGTTTGTTGCATATCATTGCAGCACCGGTTCTATGGAGAATCAACACCATTTGGGAAGAAGTTGCATAAGTCGGCTGAGACTTTGGGTTACCTGAACTCTCAGCAAGCGTTGGCTGATTATGCAATCCTGATAAGAAGCTTGAAGCAGAATCTATCATCCGAGGCATCTCCTGTGGTTGTCTTTGGTGGCTCTTATGGTGGAAGTAAAAGCTCATACCAACCATTTTTTTTATCATATCTTAGACCGAGAACACCTAATGCAATAATCAATTGACCATTACTCATTATTACTCATCAGGTCTCCTAAACTATGTTCTGTTGTGTGTCATGTCTTGAGACAGTGCTTGCAGCGTGGTTCAGGCTCAAGTATCCCCACATAGCAATAGGTGCACTGGCATCCTCCGCTCCAATTCTGCATTTTGATAACATCGTGCCATTGACAAGCTTCTATGATGCCATTTCTCAGGATTTCAAGGTGCTGTATGCTCTGTTCCCCCAAATTTCGTACAAAGTGATGTTACAATTTTATCATGAACTATTGTTACAAGCAGGACGCAAGTGTTAACTGTTTCAAAGTCATCAAGAGAAGCTGGGAAGAGCTGGAGGCAGTTTCCAACACGAAACATGGCTTGCCAGAACTCAGCAAAAAGTTCAGAACTTGCAAGTAAATTATGCTCTAAAGCTTGTCTTCAAACTTGCAGTGAAATTCATTCTCTAATCTCTAAATTCTAAAAAATGCTTAACCAGATCTCTTTTGCTCGAGTTGCAGAGGCCTTAATTCTAAATATTCAGCCAGAGATTGGTTAATGTCAGCCTTTGTTTATACAGCCATGGTTAATTATGCGACCGCAGCTAACTTCATGGCGCCACTGCCTGGTTTTCCCGTGGAGCAGGTGAGATAGTCATTTATGCCAAAGTGTGTCATCCAGTAATTTCTTTTCCCAATCAGAATTTAGACCAGTTTTCTTTTGCATCAGATGTGTAAGATCATCGACGGGTTCCCTCGAGGATCCAGTAATCTTGACCGTGCCTTTGCTGCTGCAAGCTTATACTACAACTATTCGGGTTTAGAAAAATGCTTTGAACTTGAACATCCAACTGATGATCATGGACTCGACGGTTGGGGGTGGCAGGTAATCTCATAAATACGAGTTTCCTCGATATTGAAAGAATGAATGAATCTGGGTTTGAATAAAGTTTAGACCGTCCTTCCAAATTTTGATTATCTGAGGGATAGAAGAACATATTTCAATGGATTGGCAACACAAATTGAAGATTTTATGAAACTAAAATTGATACAATGTGGTTTCGAATGGAAACAGGCATGTACGGAGATGGTAATGCCAATGAGCTGCTCGAACCAGAGCATGTTTCCACCGTATGACAATGACTATGAGGCATTCAAAGAACAATGCATGGGTACATATGGAGTTGAGCCTCGACCGCATTGGATCACCACAGAGTTTGGCGGGAAGGTCAGTTTCTATTCTCTTTCTCTCCATCAGTTTCTTTAGCTATCAAGATTCATCAATATCAGCTTGTTGGTAATGTTTTTCAGAGAATAGAGACAGTGTTGAAGAGATTCGGAAGCAACATCATATTCTCCAATGGAATGCAGGATCCGTGGAGCCGTGGAGGGTAAGTACTAAGTAGTACTTCTCGGTGTTGGTAGAACATCGATTTTATGGGTATTGGATCTCAACATATCCATTTTGTCGTCTATTTTCAGGGTACTGAAGAACATTTCGAGCAGCATCATCGCGCTTGTGACCAAGAAAGGTAACATTTTTCTGTCGGATGTTGGACATACATTATGCGAAAAATCGAAACCCAAACATTGTTTGTCTGAAACAGGAGCTCACCATGCGGATCTCAGAGCTGCTACGAAAGGCGACCCGGAGTGGCTGAAAGAGCAGAGGAGGCAAGAAGTTGCCATTATAGAGAAATGGATAAGTGAGTATCACAGAGGTTTGCAAGAAGAAGAGTTGTAAAGAAAGACCAACAGAAACCAAAAGTTTATTGCACAACATCAACAAATAAAAACTGTGTGCTGTGTTTTGAGATTCAGTTCGTGTAACAGAATCAATTTATGGTATTTAATTCCTTTTGCAACACGTTAAAAAACCTCCACTTCGAATTTGATGTTTCATTATGGGTTATTTCTTAAAACAATTGAAAATATAATGCCAATATTGGAAATGTTATGGAACTAGAAGAGCAAAATCGCAAATAGTGATATCGATGAGGAAAAACGACGTCGTTGCAGTGATTCAATCTCCCTCCAATCTCGCCATTATTGCTTCAGTCTGTGATCTAATCGATAGATTTCAAATGAAGCTTTCGTCGACCGTATCAATGGCGTGGAGATGTCTGGTGATATTCTCGGTGGTATCAGCTTTAGTTGTGTGTGGATCTTCTCGTAGCAACTCACTTTGTCCTCCTTGTGTCTGTGATTGTCCTCCTCCTTTGTCTCTCCTCCAAGTTTCTCCCGGTACTGTGACCCTTTTTTTCTTCTCTCGTTCGGATTGAATCTAGCATCTGAGTGCTCTGTTTAGGAGAAATTCGAGGCACCCATTTCTCCAAATTGATGTATTATGAATCCACTCTTTACAAAGCTACCGATTTTACATTTGATCTTTCGTTGTCTAAGAAGCCCTAAGAATCTCGATTTCTAACAAGTTTCGTTCTCTTATTTGAATACTTTTGGGCAGGGCTTGCGAACCTCTCCATTACAGGTTGGATCTTGATTTTGAAACTCTTGTTCTGTATTGTTTCTACCTATTTAGGGTTATTGATCTTACATAATAGCATGAGAGTTTCTTATCTGTTGCATTAGGAACATTTTTAAGAGATAGTTGTTATCTCTTTTTTTTTCCTTGTTTAAGTCCACGGAAACCGGAATATTGATATTGAATGAATTGTGTGACAGATTGTGGAAGTGGTGATCCAGAGCTCAAACAAGAGATGGAGAAGCAATTTGTGGATCTTCTAACAGAAGAGCTGAAGCTGCAAGAAGCAGTTTCAGAAGAGCATAGTCGTCACATGAATGTTACACTCGCCGAAGCAAAAAGGGTTGCTTCACTGTACCAAAAGGAGGCTGAGAAGTGTAACGCCGCCACGGAAATTTGCGAATCCGCTAGAGAGAGAGCTCAAGCATTGTTGCTCAAAGAGAGGAAGATCACTTCTTTGTGGGAGCGGAGGGCTCGGCGATTAGGTTGGGAAGGTGAGTAAGTAATTCACTGTTTAGTGACTTCCTCTCAGTCTACCCTGAAGAGTTTCTCCATGGGAGCTAACTAGATTTTCTCTTCCGCATACAACTCAAGAGAACATGGGAATCGCTTAATTCTCAAGGCAAAGTCTTATCTCCCATGTTCTCTATGTATGTAGCTTTTTTTGCTCTTGAATCCAAATATAGATAAAGAAAGGGTGTGCCTTGTATTGACTTTTCTTCAGATATATATATATATATATATATATATTTTTGTCTAGTCACAGTCGACGAGAAGGAGAAGTCACCGACTTCTGTATTTTATAGTTCATGTTCATTGGCAAACCCAACCATCAAATTCTCATTAGCCAGAGATAAATATATAATTATGGGTTTTGTGTTTGTTGAGATTTGCATCTGATTTGATTTTTTTTAAGAGGATTTGTGTTGCAGCTAATGTTTGATGCATGTCTGTGTGATATAAGCATGGCCTAAGCATAAGCGGGTCAAGAGTCACTTGGACTCTGTTTTCTTCTTTGTAAAGGCTAACACAAAGACTATTCAGATGTTTAAGAAACATGAGAATGTGTGAAGGGGGACAAGAGCAGAGAAGAGACAAAACTGGAGAAGTCAAAAACGCATTTGGGTTGACATAATGCAGCATATGATAGCTCCAGGTATCACGCGGTATCAACTTTCAATATTCATTCATGCACAAAAACAGCTGCTTTTTTCTATTTCTTTGATTTGTTTATTTTAGTGTCACATGGACAGATTCCATAAAGTTTTTTTTAATCAACGCTTTAGATCTACCATTAAAGAACAGATCTCGGTTCAGTGACTTCTGCAAACCGTCCAAACCCATGTGGGTTGTCCAAACTCTATAGCTTGAGGCTATTTGTTCTATTTTCAACTTATTCTTTGTGTTATGTTTCTTCGGTGTTCTTCTCTGAAGCTTCCTTTCGTGGACTTCTGCTGTTTTTTTCTAACTTTGGAATAATTTTTGTATATCTCTGGACACAGAGATTGTAATTTCTTTTTTCTTAAATGGAAGGTTCCATGAACAAGCGTGGATACGAATGCAGCCAAGAGGATACAGACAACTTGCCCGAAACAAAGAGACAAAAAGTGCCTGCTTTGGCCAGGTAACTTCCTTTTTTGTCATTTTTTCTGTTCAAAGTAGCTCAATGGTTATCCCTCACAACTATTGAAGGAGAACTGGGTTAGTTCATGGAGGAGAATGTAAACTCTCTTGCGTTTGAAACTAAGATTCTTGAACTCTTCTTGACTGGAGGAGATTTATCCTTTGTTGATAGATGGTTCTTTTTTGTTTAAGCTCTCAAAAGTTTGTTGTTAAGTTACCAAAGTTTGATGATTTGCTCATCCGTCATATGAAACAAACTGTTTACAGTGTTATTGTGGAAGCTGTCAAGGTAGATAGTCTGCAGAGGCTTTGCTCGTCTTTGGAGCCATTGTTTCGCAGAATTGTGAGTTTTTATCATATTCTTAAGTTAGACACGTAATGGTTTTAGAGTAATTTTTTGAGATGCTTGTGGAGTTGTAAACTTGGTATGGTGTGGACAAACAAACAGGTTAGCGAAGAGGTGGAACGAGCCTTGTCAAGGTTGGGAAATGCGAAGTTAACGTCGAGGTATTATCTCCAGTTATACCTTGTCCTCTTGAGTTGGTTCTGTGATATTTGTAGCGTTTGAGTTTGTGGTTAAACGAACATCTAATCTCCAGGTCACCTGAACCAAAGAGGATCCAAGGCCGTGATGGAAGAAACCTGCAACTTCACTTTAGGACGCGAATGCCTCCTCACTTATTCACAGGCGGGAAAGTCGAGGGAGAGCGAGGCTCGGCCATCCATGTGGTTCTTACAGATGCAAACACAGGAAATGTAGTCCAAACAGGAGAAGAGTCGGCTTCAAAGCTGAATGTTGTCGTGTTAGAGGGTGACTTCAATGATGAGGACGATGAAGATTGGACAGGAGAGCACTTTGAGAGCTTTGAAGTGAAAGAGCGAGAAGGTAAACGCCCAATCTTAACCGGTGACACACAGGTGGTGCTTAAGGAAGGTGTTGGAACTTTAGGAGAACTTACTTTTACCGACAACTCGAGTTGGATTAGGAGCAGAAAGTTTAGGCTTGGTGTTAAGGCGGCTCCGGGGTATGGTGATTGCTTTCGCATCCGTGAAGCCAAAACAGAACCGTTTGCTGTCAAAGATCATAGAGGAGAATGTGAGTTTTATTCTTTTGATATATTGACAAGTAGAGTGTTAAACTATTACTAACTTAACCCTGTCATCTGAAATTTTCTTTTTGCAGTATACAAGAAACACTATCCACCGGTTTTACACGATGAAGTGTGGAGACTGGATAGAATAGCGAAAGACGGAGTGCTACACAAGAAGCTGTTGAAAGTTAATATCGTGACAGTCGAAGACTTCCTTCGACTCCTTGTTAAGGATCCACAAAAACTGAGAAACGTAAGCTTCTTCTTTTGTTTATGTGAAGAAACACTAGCATAGCGAAAGATATATATACATCATGTTAATAATGTTCTTGTTCTTTCTTTTTGATATTGTAGTTGCTTGGGAGTGGAATGTCGAATAGAATGTGGGAGAACACGGTGGAGCACGCAAAGACATGCGTGCTGGGTGGGAAGCTTTATGTTTTTTACACAGACCAGACTCACACTACAGGCGTTGTCTTCAATCATATCTATGAATTCCGAGGCCTTATTGCAAATGGACAGTTCCTATCTCTGGAGTCTCTTAACCATGACCAAAAGGTAAATACAGACATTTCTTTCTCTGAAGATTTGAAAACAGTCTCTTTGGTTATTAAGCTGATCATTGGTTAGCTCACAGATTTCTGCAGACATTTTGGTGAAGATGGCTTACGAGAACTGGCACAAAGCTGTTGAATACGACGGTAAGCTGTTGAATTGCTTACCAGCTGCCGACAAGGAAATAAAGAGCTTACCGGAACCAAAAATGGCCACAGCACATACAGCTCAGAACCATCAACAGCTGCATAACCAGAATAATAGACAAACCATGCAATGTCATCAGAATATTATTACCTATTCGCCGGTCCCTCAACCGATAGAATACCCCCAGATTGTGCAGCAACATTGCAGCCAATTATTACCCTCATTACCTTGCAACGTACAAGATTACAACAGGTCGATGGAAAGTTCCAATGTCTCAGGGTCATACAATGGAGAAGATTGGTGTCGACCAAGAGCTACAGGACAAGGTCTTGAAGATATTTTCAGTGAAGAAATCAGACTAAGGAGCTCTGAGATGCTTGAAACTGACGATATGCAGAGACTGTTGAAGACGTTTGGGATCGGTATGAACACTATGGGAACACAAGGCGGGTTTGGTCAGACCGATGAGTCTTGTTACGGTTACAGCCTCCCGTACCAGGCTCAGATCGATAACACGTATAGGAGAGAGGGTAATAGAGGCTCGGGAAAAGCTGTAGTGGGATGGCTTAAGCTTAAAGCTGCATTGAGATGGGGTATCTTTATACGCAAGAAAGCTGCAGAGAGGAGGCCTCAGATTGTGGAGATCGAGTGAAATAAGAGCCTCTTGGGCTTTTTTTCTCTTTGAAGAGTTTTCGTTTTCGTCAAAGCTTGAAGACAAGAAGAGTTCATCTTTTGGATGAACAGTCTAAGAGTAGAGAGAAGTGGACTTTGCTTTGTATTGTAATGCTTTTATTTGTTTGCTCTCTTTTCATTTCCTGTTAATTTTTGGTTTTGTCATCGTTTTTCATGTTAATTATATTCACAATTTATATCATTCTATAACCTTTTCTTTTTATTATAAGAAGTGAACATTATGACATTAATTAGCTTATAACATTATTTTTAATTGGTTATTTGATGGGAATAAAACAAATTCAACAATTTCAGCTAAAAGATAAACTGAATCCATCAAATAATTTTAAAATATTTAGCCATATTACTTTTTTGTCATTTGATTTTGATTAATATTATCAAAATGAAGTACATTAACCAGCAGAACAACTTGAAAATCCCTCGAAACATAAGACCAAAAGAGGAAAAGCAAACCCAAACAAGGGAAATCATATTAGAACGAAATCTATAACCGAACCTAAACCAAACCTGATATTTTTATTATTATTATTATTATTATTATTTTTGTTTGATAATTTGGGTTTCCGGTTCAACGGTTCAACGGATACCATGAGCTCCGAGCTACTCTTCGGGTCAACGGAACATGAAATTTCATGTGATCCGACTAATCCTAGGGTCATGGGAACCATGTGAAAACCCATGTGGCCAACTCGAATCGAACCCATGCGACGGAAGCCCACATAGACATTCCTTTACTAACCGGGCCAACGTGGGTTGGTTACCAAACATGATTTTCCGAATAGAATTGAGAAAATAAATTTTAAACGCCAAAAAAACAGCCGGAAGAAGATAACACGAAAATAAAATATTTTCCAAACAAAGAAACTTGCCACGATACCAACCTGGATATTCGAATCGTGTCTGTCTCCTTCTAGTTGAAGCCATATTACTTTTAAGTTTGGTTAAGAGTTTAGTCATTCGTTTCTTGAGATTGATCGTTAGCGCGATACGTTGGAAAACGACTTCTCCAATAATGTTATAGAGATATTACGATAAAAGAAAATTTGTATATACAAAAATTAACCTTCGATTTGAAAAATATAATTGTCATGAATGAACATGTTATTTCTCAAAAATATCAACTTGGTTATTTTTATTTTCGAGCTTCTCTCATAATACATACATATATGTTTCCTTTGAATACATGAAACAACTGAAGATTAAGAAATTTAACTGAAGCTTAATTTTTTTTTTGTCAACTTAACAACTCTTCTTTAAAAAAACTACCAAAACATTAGTCAAAACTATAGAAAAAATTAACATTAGTATTTTAGGCTAGAGACTTAAAAAATACTTAATAACCAGTTAAAATTACCAAAATATTTATCATTAGTGTTTTATGGTAGATCATTTAAAATGAACATATCCTTACTATAGTAGATAATATAATATGAACATATCATTACTATAGTAGATAATTTAATAGTTCATATCATTATTATAGTAGATAATTGAGTAATAGCAACATATGATAATTAATAACTACAAAATTAAGTTTTTTTTTTACCAACTTCTGTTCACATTAAAAAGACTATCTAACCCCTATTTTGTACCACTAATTACAGTTGTGTATTTTCTCTCTCCTCAAACTTGTGCACGGCGAAGAAGAAGAAAGAAGAAGAAGAAAACACAAGAAGAAGAAGAGGAGTTGTAAACGAGATCGGCGGTGACGATGGAAAAGTCCGCGACGGTGGCGAAAGTGGTGACGGCGGCGACGCCGCCGGTGACGATAACACCGGTGGGTGGTGGTGGTCGGTGAGAGTAACTGTGTCGATGGACATTGATCGTGTCGATGACGGTGGTGGTTACGGCGCCGGCGACGGTCATGGTGGTGGTTTTAATTTTGCTTATTTTTATGTGGTATTTACGTTGTAGTTAATCAATAACAAAGTTATCCAATAGATTATCAGCATATATTTGTGATGATAACAAAGTTAGATAAACAATAACACATAGTTGCTATGATATGATAACCGGATTATCACAATAATTGTTATATTTGCATATTTCATATTTTCTCTGCGAAATGATAACTTTATTAACACGATAATTTATGATACGATAACTGGTTTAACATGACAATTTCATAAAAACGAACATGATAAATGGGTTAGCATCACAATATTAACGATATTAACTATATGTTAACGATGCTAACAATGATAACTGGTTTAACATGACAATGTTAACGATGTCAACAATATGTTTTCTGAGTATGAATAGTGGCCGTCGAGTTTTGATGAATAGTAACAACCGCCGCTGATGAACAGTATCACCGGAATCTTCTATCAAAAATGATTTTCAGACCAATGGCATTCCTGTAATTATTGAAAAATCAAAGGGTATTTTGGATTTTCTCTTTCCCCCCACCTAATTTCCAAATAACTATCTAATTTTGTGGTCAACTTATAATATTTACTAAATTTACTCCTGATAATTTAATATGTATATATGCTTACTATAGTAAATAATTTAATATGAACATATCATTACTATAGCAAATAATTTTATTATTGCTACTATGGTAGATAATTAAAAGGAGACATATATACTAGTATATCCAACCAGGATTTAACTTAATAAAATCGTGATTTGAGTCTGCGTCCAATGAGTTATTCTCCATCAACTTTCAAGGCATACATGCGGCATATGTTTCTAATTAACTTAACATCTAATTATGTAATTAGAAATTCTAATTACTTAATCAAAAATCTTTGTCTTCACCGTTGATATTTCGCTATTAGCGGATTATATTTAAAATATTTTTTTTCATCAAGCAATAAGTTTTAAATTTGTGTAGGTGAATAGGATGATATACTAATTATAGATGTACCTATTTTTTTTGTTTCACTCTCACTAATAATCAAAAAATAATGTTATGAAACATCTTTTGTGAATCACCACATATTTATTTATATTACTTTTGGTTTATAAATTGTCATATTGGCTAACTATTTTCATAATATCACTCTATTTTTATAAGACATATCAAGTGATATTTCATAATCATTTATTTTTCTATGATCGTAATTGCTGTTATAATAAAAAAATATTAGTCACATATTTTTGTATGATCGAAAACGCAATTTGTATTATTTCTTTACAACACGATTAGAACTTTTGAAACTGTTTATAATTAGGATTTTGTATTGAAAATGTTATACTATATTTTTGCAAATAAACTAAATATGATTTATTAGAATAGTTTTTTGTAGTTAGGAGAATTTACAGAAATGGATGACAAAAGCTGAAACAAAAATTAACTGGGAAATGTTCATGTTAGCAAAATTCCAATCTCCTACAATTGGAGCAAGCTTGAGCCAATCAAAAGCAAGGAAGCTTATGATTGTTGGCACCAAGCCCCACATTTCGGACTTGAATGCAGAACATTGTTTCAATTCAGAAGGAGAATAAAAATGAGAAATTGAAAACAAAATTTTTTCTCCTCTGCTTTATTACGAACTTCAGGTCGAGATATCTTACCGAGTTTTATGCTTCGAATACTAAGAACTGAAATTTTTCAACAAACGAGTTTTGCAATTGTTAAAGAGCGGTGAGATTTTTAGGATGAGACGAGAACGCGATCTTGTGAAACCATACATGTTTATGCATTCGGGTGATAAAACTTGTTGGACAATGTTTGATAAAGATTTTGAGAATTTTCGGAAACGATTAGTACGGGTACCCATTTAATATTCATTGGGAGGGAAGTGGAGGGCATTGTGGTGTGTCGATACGAGTTAGAGAGGCATAAGTGGTTCAAATGTCCTGCAATGACCACACCAAAGGGTCATGTATGGTTCTGCAAGCCGTGGATCCGATTCTTTTTTTTGCTGGAAGGATTAAGGTAAATGAAAAAGGGATCCATGAGGTTGTGAACACATCGGAGAAGTACAATGATGATACCAAAATATGGATTGTGATTCACATTGTGATTCATGGAATGCATAAGCAAAAGAAATTCAGCTCTAGGTGTTTCTTGCCGCGGCATATGTTGTTTTCTCTCGATTATTCTCTGGATGTGTAAGTAGGCATGACCACGGTACGGTTACGGTTACAATTTTTTTTTAACCTTAACTATTTAATATGCGGTTAAAACGGTTATGGTTAATACGGTTCCGGTTATTACGGTTACGGTTAGATACGGTTATGGTTATTTGATGACTATGATACGGTTATATCAACCAAAATTTCTACGATGATATCAACTAATATAAAGCTAAAATTTAGAGTATGAAATTATGATTATATTATTCAAAATTTTATGTGGTGAATTAGCTAAATAACCATGAATTATATAACATTATGCAAACTAAGAATGATTTGATTAGTAAGAAAAAGGGTCGTGCTTACTGATCGTGGATGAAATGGAGATATTGAACGATTTAAATCACAGTTTTTAGCACATTCATTAATATAATTTTATTATTTATAAATATTTTTGGATTAGTAATTATTTGATTATACATCATGTTTCTATGTTATATTAGTTATACTTATAAATAATAAATTATTAATTGTTATTTTATTTAAAAAATGATTACAGTTAATATTTTAAGGTTTTAACTTTGCGGTTAACCGACGGTTTTGATACGGTTACGGTTAATTAACGGTTACAGTTAGTAATTTTATTAACCATAACTAATATATTTTAACGGTTAACGGTTACGGTTTAAAAACTGTTTGGTTACTGTCCAAAATACGATTACGGTTTGATTTTGGTCATACCTATGTGTAAGGATGGTGAAATCACCCTAACTTGCCATGATACCAAACCTGCATTGTATTCCCATAGTGTTTATACCAATCTCAAATATCTTCAACTGTCGATATACAAAGACGGTTGAAGACGTTTGGGATCAGTATGAACACTATAGAAACACAAAGCGGGTTTGGTATTGTGATAATTGATGAATGTTTTTGGTAGATCTTTCCAGTTATTTTATAAGCCAACAGCTAACTATTTTTAAAATCTACCAAAAACATTTCATAAATTGTCATTGATCATTTTATTTTTATGAATTTCATTAACCAAGAAAAAAGACCGGTGATAGATCGGACCGGGATATGAAGTGACTAAACCGGACTTGGTTATTCTTTCAATACGGAAATTGAACAGAGAGGAGACGGACAGTGGAAGCTTCATCAAAAATGGCGGAAGATGTTGGAGAAGACGAGAGCGAATTCGACAGTGTCACTTTGTTAAAGACGAAACAGAGCTTTACGAAACCCAGAAATTCTGAATTTTCTCACTATTATTAAACTGAAGCAATTTGGTCTTAAATAGACCTTACAACTAAATCACCGAAACAAACTCCACTAAACCAGTTCTCAGCTAACGTGCTAAAACTACCTCTTATCAATTCCTACAAAACAGGAAGACTTATTCACCTCTGAAGATAAAGCTAAAATCAAAGACACTTCATCAATTCCTCCCCTAAACTGGAACGTCTCCTTCCAGTTTACTCCTTCTTGCTGCATACTCCCATTCTTCCTCTGAGCTTCTCAAACACTTCGAGCTTTACAGCTTTGGTCATGATGTAGACAACTGATCTTGTGTAGCACAGTAATCCAGCATTATAACTCCATCATTCACCAATTCACGCAAAAAATGATATCTCACATGAATGTGCTTGCTTCTTCCATGTAACACCGGATTCTTTGACAACTTGATAGTGGAACTGTTATCACAGAACAGAATTGTACCTTCTCCTTGAGTTGATCCAAGTTCTTCCAATATGTTCCTCAACCAAACTGCCTGACACGCTCCATATGCTGCTGAAACGAATTCAGCTTCTGTTGTAGACAAGGTCACTATAGGTTGCTTTTTCGATGCCCAAGAAACAGCTCCTCCTCCAAGCATAAAGATATAACCTGAAGTGCTTTTTCGATCATCAACATCTCCTGCATAATCACTGTCCACAAAACCAACAAGTTTCTGTTCTCCTCCTTTCTTGTATCTTATACCGAACCTTGAAGTTCCATGTACATATCTCAGAATCCTTTTTGCAGCCAACATGTGTTGCTCATTTGGATTCTCCATGTACCTACTAACCAAATTTACTGAGTAAATCAAGTCTGGTCTGGTAGCGGTTAGGTACCTCAAACTCCCAACAAGCTGTTTGAACATTGTTGAATCGACTGTATCTCCAGCTCCCACCTTTGACAGTTTGTGGCCGGGCACGATGGGGTTCTTCACTGAGTTACAGTTTTCCATTCCATACTTCTTCATAGTCTCTTCAGCATACTTCTGTTGATTGATGAATATCCCTTGCTCATCTTGAATGACTTCAACTCCCAAGAAATATTTCATCCTTCCAAGATCAGTCATCGAGAATTCCTTCATCATTGAATTCTTGAAACCTTCAAGCATAGAGACTGAATTACCAGTATAAATCAGATCATCCACATATAAACTTACAATCAAAATGTTGTCTTCTTCTTTTTTCACGAACAAGGTGTGCTCACAATAGCACTTCTCGAATTTCTCCTTCGTAAAATATCCTTCAATCCGACTGTACCATGCTCTTGGTGCTTGTTTCAGACCATATAGTGCCTTTTTCAGCTTGTATACTTTGCTGGATTCGTCTTTCACTCCAAAGCCCTTCGGTTGTTCAACATAGACATCTTCACTTAGTTCTCCGTGTAAGAATGCACTTTTCACATCAAGTTGAAACACGTTCCAGCTCTTCTCCGCAGCTAAGGCAAGGATCGATCTGATAGTGTCCCATCTTGCTACTGGTGCAAAGACTTCATGAAAATCCACACCATATTTTTGATGATATCCTTTCGCCACCAGTCTTGCCTTGAATTTATCAATCTCGCCTTTCTCGTTGAACTTTGTTTTAAAAACCCATTTTACTCCAATCACCTTAGCTCCGACTGGTAAGTCCATCAGCTCCCATGTATTATTCTCCTCTATTGATGTGATTTCAGCTTCCATTGCCTTTCTCCATACTTCATGTTGTTCTGCATCCTCAAAACAATCTGGATCTTCAGACGCAATGAACATCGCGATGATGTCTTCTCCATCTTCTGTGATGAGAAAGCCTGCATTTTCTGCAACATAGTCTTTCATCCACACTGGCGCTTGTCTCTGTCTCCCTTCTCGCACAGGAGCTTGAGAGGGACTGACTTGTTCCGCTTCTTCTTCTTCCATTACTTCCTCTTCTGTGCTTTCTTCTCCTTCAACATTCTCTTCTATCTCTGGTTTCTCAGTTGTATCATCTTCTTGAGGTTCAGTATTCTCTTCTCTTACTGTTTCTGTCACAATCTCGTCCCATGTTAGTTCCTTACTTAGCGAATCTGTTTCCCATTCCCATCCTTTGCTCTCATCAAAGTGGACATCCCTGCTCACTATTATCTTCTTTGTTTCTGGATTGTAAAGGCGATATGCCTTTGATTCTCTACTCAGGCCAAACATTACGCATTTGACACTCTTCTCGTCAAGCTTGATTCGCCTTTCATATGGTACCATGGCAAAGGCAACACAACCGAATATTTTGAGATGTTCCACCGACGGCTTGTGTTGACTCCACTTTTCTTCAGGTGTGATATCTCCCAAGACAGCTGATGGGCTCCTATTCAGTATGTGAACCGCATATTGAACAGCTTCTGGCCAAAATCTCCTTGGCACTGACATTTCTAGCAACATACACCTTGTCATATTCATGACACTTCTGTTTTTCCTTTCTGCTATGCCATTTTGTTGCGGCGTGTATGCAGCTGTGAGTTGTCTTTTTATCCCATTCTCTTTACAATAATCTTCAAACTCTTTAGAGTTGTATTCTCCTCCTCTATCTGTTCTCAGACACACTAACGTCTGCCCCGACTCCCTTTCTGCTGCAGATTTGAATTCTTTGAAGACCTTAAAGGTTTCAGATTTTTCTGACAAGAAGAATGTCCAGCATTTTCGGCTATAATCATCAATGAAATTGATTATATACCTTTTTCCACTTTCCGAGGTTGGAGAAATAGGTCCACATATGTCACTGTGAACCAGTTGAAGTCTCCGTGTTGATTTCCATTCACTCTTCTTTGGAATACTTTCACGATTCTGCTTCCCCTTCATACAGATTTCACATATGGTTTCAGCTTCTTCTAAGCTGATGATTGGTAGCCCGATCACCATTTTTTTCTCTGCTATTGACTTCAACCCTCTGTGATTTAGGTGTCCAAATCTCCTGTGCCACAATAGTTCCGCCTTTTGTGTCACTTGCAGGCACTTCGTCTCCTCTACTTCTCTCGCTTTTCTTACTGTGGCCAGAATGATAAACATTCTGTTTTTAGACATCGTTGAATGCATTATCATCCTCTTTTGCTGCTTGTGCCAGATTTCGCATACATCATTTTCAATAATCACTCTCAGCCCCTTCTGTTGCAGTTGCCCCACACTAAACAGATTGTTTTTCAGTCCTGGTACAAAATAAACAGATGTGATCACCTGAATGATTCCATTGATCTCCAGACGCAGACTTCCTTTTCCTTCCACCATCATTCTTCGATCATCTCCAAGTTTGACGTTTTGTTTGAAGTTGCTGTCGAATTCAATGAACCATTCTTTTGTCCCGCACATATGGTTACTGCAGCCTGAATCGAGAAACCATACATGTTCTTCTTCACCTTTGATCATATCAATATGCGCCATTAGCAGCATATCTTCATCCATCTCTGCATAATATGCCTCTTTTTCCCAATCTGGACATTCTGACTTGTAATGTCCCATCTTGTGACATTTGTAACACTCCACCCTATCTTTGTTGAAGTTGCCACGTCCTCTTCCTTGATATCCTCCTCGTCCTCGAGTTGGATATCCTCCTCTGCCTCTTCCGCTATTCGGCCTCCATTGGCCTTCCACCTTAAGAGCATGTTCTTCTCTTACATGTCTGCTCATGTTCTGCTCGTGCACCATTAAGGAGCTTTGTAGCCCATCCACTGTCAACTCCTTGATATCATTTGATTCTTCGATGGCACATACGACATATGTGAATTTATCAATCAGAGTTCTCAGTATTTTCTCCACAACCTTAGAATCTGGCATGTCTTCTGCCAAGTTTCTCATGTTGTTGGCAACTTCCATTACCCTAGAGAAGTAATCATTAATCGTTTCTCCCATCTTCATTTCAAGCACTTCAAAGTCTCTGCGCAACCTTTGCAAATGTGCGCTTTGAACTCTGTCATTTCCTTGATACTTCCTCTTCATCGATTCCCACAAATCCTTTGATGTCTCCTTCTTCAGAATTGTTTTGAGAATCGTCTTGTCTATGGAAGCAAACAGGTAGTTCTTCACCTTGTGATCTGTGACGGTCTTCTCCGCCAGCTCCGTTCTTTGTGGTTCTGTGAGGATCACATTTCTTTCCGTCCGTGTGATTCCTGTCTCAATTAGATCCCACCACTCCTTTGATCTGAGCAGATTCTCCATGAGCATAGCCCAATGCTCGTAGTCTCCATCGAACTTTGGAATGATCATCATATCCTTCTCACTCATTTCTTTGATCTCTCAGGCTCGCGACAAGCTCTGATACCACTTGTTAAAGACGAAACAGAGCTTTACGAAACCCAGAAATTCTGAATTTTCTCACTATTATTAAACTGAAGCAATTTGGTCTTAAATAGACCTTACAACTAAATCACCGAAACAAACTCCACTAAACCAGTTCTCAGCTAACGTGCTAAAACTACCTCTTATCAATTCCTACAAAACAGGAAGACTTATTCACCTCTGAAGATAAAGCTAAAATCAAAGACACTTCATCACACTTCATCTCAGAAATCTTTCCTAAAGAGCTGCCCTTTCGCCGACCCTGAGTCTCCTCCGACGAAATCTTCCGGCGATTCGGACAGCACTGAGATTCTCGGGAATCCGATTTCGCCGCCGGTTGTTCGAACTCCGGTTCTCTCGTTCTCTACTCCGACTAGCCTCGATTCTATCAACGATGACGACGTATTCCGTACTCCTCCTGAGAACACATCTCTCTCCTCTGCGGCCGATTCGGAACCCAGAGTTAGGGTTTCGGAGACGAAACCTGTATTTAACGGAGGGGGCTCGAAACTGAAATCTCCTTCTTCTAAATCCGATACGACGCCTGTTTCTGCTTCACCGTCTCTTACGGCGGAAAGGAATCGTCTTTCTGATTCCGTGGAAACTGTAAAGGAGGTAGTGCTTCTCTCTTCTCCGACGACTGTCGTGGCTGACGATGCTAGGACTCCGGGAAAGCATCCCGATCCCGATTCTCCTTCTCAGACTGCAACCAGTGTTTTGGAAAATCAACCTGTTACTGCTTCTCTGAGTTATACCGGAGTTTCCAAATCTCCTTCTCCTTCTAGGGTTCCGGGAAAGCATCTCGATCTCGATTCTCCTTCTCTGATTGCGATTGGAAGAAGCATAGTTTTGGAAAATCAACCAATTTCTGGTTTTGTGGCTAATACGAAATCTCCTTCTCCGGTAAAGCATCTGAGTCTCGATTCTTCTTCTCCGTCTGCAACTGAAACGGAAAATCCTGGTGGAGATGAAACTGATGTTCCATTCAAACAAGTTATCGAAGCCCTTCTTCGTAACAATGGAGAGATTCTCGACGAAAGAGATGAAAAAGTTAGCTACATTGACATCCTCAAACAATGTGGCCTGTAATTCCCCATAAACGATCATCAAAACCAATCGATGCCTCACTGATTTAGTAACGATTGCGTTGGAAAAAGTTTGGAGCTTTTCGGGTTTGGTTGCTTCAACTGCAAGTAATGACAAGTATATATAAATAAAAACAAACAAGAATTCCCACACTTTTGCTACATTACATTTCTTTTTACAGCGCTAAATCCTACAAAGATGAAATCTTGGTTCGCCATTGTGCATTAGTTGGCTTTGATGTGGTCATATTTGAGGAAATGACTCCTTTGTTGTGTGTTGCAACTTGCGTGTCTTGTGGTCTGTGTTTACTACTATCTTCAGATCCAGCTCTACTTTTTCCTGAACCTTAAGCACCGATTGTGCTTAGTTTCGTTGATGCTTGGCTCGTCGTCCAGTTGTTTTGATGGTGGATTGTTGAGAGCGAGTTTCTCCATCGCTTTTATGAACTTGCGCAGGTGCTTTATGTACTCTGGATATGTCTCCAAGTTGCAATGCCCACCTCCTTTAACCCACAATGGATCATACTTGTCCTTTGCAAGCTCCCACAATCGCTTCCCGTGCGACATATTCACAATCTCATCTTTTGTTCCCTGCAAGTTTCATAAACCAAGGTTAATGATCTCTCATTCACAGGTGCTCTCTGCATTGCGAGGAAAGAAAATAAAGCTAATGTAACCTTACATGTATGACAAGAACAGGGCATGTCACATGGCGGATCCTCTCAATGTTCTGCAGAAACCCACAAACAAAGAGTTTGAGAAACAGCACCAAATGTAACCAGAGAAAACCGAGAGAAATGAGATCAAGCTTACTTTGTATATATCGAACCAGAATGTCATTTTGACAGGGTACAAGACTCTAAGGCCAGAGAGAATTGCGCTGTGAAGAACAACCCCTCTTAGCGTCTTCAATCGAGATGCTAAATACAACGTTGGACCGCTTCCAACGGACTGGCCATATAGGATCATCTCCTCTTGCTTGAGTCCGTACTCGGTCCTCAAGCAATTGTACACAGCCTCGATATCGTGGTACGTATTGATCTCAGACGGCTATTTCGTAAAAGAACAACCAAATGTTAAACAAAAGAGGCATATCAATAAAAAAAGTTTGAATCATTTTTGAATGAATTTCTTTGTTACCTTGCCTGTTGAAGATCCATAGCCAGAATAATCATAGCTGTTTCATTGACATAAGAAGAGTTTAAAGGTTGGTTTATCATCAAAAATGAGAAAGTTTATGTTGTATATATATAAACCTCATAATGTTGACACGGAGATGAGCTCGGAGCTCGATGAAGAGCTCGACCATTTGGCCGAGATCCGCGGCATTGCCATGGGAATAAAGAAGAGTGAATCTTGCAAAAGGGTGTTTCCAGAATGTAGCTACGACTTTGTTGCCGGATTTAGTGGTAATCTGATGAACGTCCATGCTTTTTTCCGGCGTGACTCCGGTGAACATTAGCTTTCCGGTCTCTTCGTCTTTACTCACGCCGTACGTAGCCGGTGCCGGTGGGAAGAAAGCGAATTTCGCCGCCACGTTTGACGTCACATTCCCCATTTAGTTTAAATCAATTAGTTGCTAAACAGACAAGAAAAAGGAAAAAAAAAACCCTTTCTATGAGGAGAAGGAGAAAACAAAAACCCAAACCCCAAAATCTCTCCCTCCCTCTCTCTAGCGATCTAAGTAAAGAAAAAAGACCCAAAAAAAAGTAAGAAGTTTGTTTTTGGTGGGTTTATGTTTAGGGGAGATGAGGGAAAAAAATGGAAGGTGATGGTCAATATTTGATCCGCTCTTGGCGGGAGAAACTGTGTGATGAACAAACATTTTTCTCTAGTAATCAGCATTATTATTGAGATTATGATATTTTCTCATCGAAATGGAAAACCTACAATGACGAAAATTTCTAGCTCCTAATTTTCTAGTTCTTTAATGATTAGTTGTCGTCATGACTACGGTTGGGCATTCGGATATTCGGTTCGGTTCCGGATATTTCAGATAGAAAGGTTTAAGATCCATATAGGTACTGAAATGATTTTAGTTCAGTTCCGGTTCGGTTCCGGGTAGAGAGGTTTAGGAACCAGAAAATACCCAAATCTTTCGGATCTTTATTGGTTCTGGTTCGGTTCCGGATATTTTTTTACCCGAAATACTTAAAATATACCCGAAAATCTAAAAATATATTCAAAAACCTGATATATATTTAGTATTTTTGGATATATAATTATATTTCGGGTAATTCGGGTATCTGAAATATTTTCGGTTCGGTTCCAATATACCCACGGATATCAATAACTAGGATCCATATTTTGGCAATTTCGGTTCGGTTCTGGTTCAGATATTTGAATCGAATATAATTTACTCAACAATTTACCTTTTATCTCAAAAGGAAAAAATGAGAGGAAAAAAAAGGATAAATAAATAAAAAATAAAAACCTATTCGGATTGTCTGTGTTCAGACTTCATTCAACAATCAAAATTGCAAGCAGTTACAGATTCTCTTTAAGCTACAGACCATCTCACACATTCTTTCTATATCTCTCTTTCTAGCACAAAACACTTGAAAGCCTCTCTTATTTTTACCACACAGGAACTTTCTCCGGTTCGATTGGTGTCCCGCTCTCAGTTGTTTCCGGGGCTTCTTCCACAATCTCTGGAGGGACTGGACTGTTACCACGCTCACTAGTCGAGCTACTGCTATTCATCACTTCGCTTTCCATTGGCTTCAGAGGGACTGTATCTGCAGGAACAATAAGTGAATGCTCTTCTGAATGTTTCGGCTTGTTCAGGGCTTGACAATGAGGACAGTAGTAAGTCATGTACGGGAAGTCCTCTTTCCGGGCAAGTCCTGTGTTATGAGAGAGAGAAACATTGTTAAAACTATGTTATTAACGGAAAATACGTAGTAATCTGGTGTATTATAAGACGAAGACAAAAGACAAAGATGAATTGATCACTCACCGTTATGCATACGGCAGTTTCCGCAGACGAGTGCATATGACTGAGTTGGATCTTCGCCCACGAGGAGAGCCGCAATGCGTGAGATCCAGCTGCCGTCATGAGCAGCATATCCCTGAGGGTTATAATGCTCAAACACCATCTGTTGGTTTTGCTCTGTGCCGGTGGTTCCTTCGCTTGTTCCAGAATGGTTAGACTCGTTATCAGAATAATGGGTTAGAGTGGTGCGTCTTGTATTTGGTTGTCTTCGATTCCTGAGCCCTTGTGAGTGTTTGACTTCCATGTCATTGCTCTTGCCTGTGGAGGGGTCAAGTTGGGATTCATCTCCTACAAATACTTTCAAGCCTGAATCAGCACCCAACTTGGATGCCAGAATAGTTGCAGCGGCCGCCCTTGCAGCTGGGTCAGGGTCAAACCTCTGATACAAAATAGCTCAAGTTAAAAAAAACAAGTTCCAGTTGCCGAACCGGAAAACAACCCAACAGTCACAAGCATCCATTGAGATATATCAGCATTTCATTTCTCTTTCAAGGTCCTGAACATATTGCAATAAGAAGTAATTCCAGAACTCGAAAGTGCAGGTCTCCAATTAACTCGACTTGGGACACATATCACACTATGAATTTCAACCGTAACACTTTGAAGTTTAGATTCCTAATCGCCCTTTATCCAAAACTACAACCAAACAATCTTTGCCTAACACATAGAGCAACTAGTTTGACGGTTAATAAAGTTAGTGCAGCTTGAAAACTAGCGAAAAAGAGCCGTAGAAGGGTTGATTTTAATACCAGAAACCCAACAAAATCTGAAATGCAGTTGTGTGAACTAGCCTCGCTCACACAAGAAAATCTCTTTAACAGACCTGTGTCTTGGTAAACTTACACGAATGATATCTAGTGTGGTGAAATAATTGGTCCTCTCTTTTAACTCATCCATCTTTCCCAGCATTTCACGTTGAAGCTTTTCCAGTGTATTTTGATCTCGGCGGTCACCTAAACCACCACGATTAAGACACCAAACCTAAGACAAGATCCCAACGTTTCACATGAAGATGAGCGCATAAAAGAAGGAAAACACAAGACTCACACATCCTCGTGAAGCTAACGAGTGAAGAATATGCAAGAGAAGCAAGAGCAGGTAAAAGAAACATCGGCAAGATCCTGAAACTCCTCAGTCTCCAATCCAAATCCTCATCTCTGGTTGTCATGATCGCATAACCCACTGCAATTATCTGAAAGCAGAAAGAGAAACTGTTCATATCATATCATCCAAGCTCTAAAGGAAGGAATCATTTTCACTACACAAAAACTAAAAAAATCCGACTTTATTCATCAACAAAAGCAAAAACAAAAAACAGAAACTTTGTTCAGAGCTGACCTCAAAGAAGACAGAGAAAGCGATGAGATTTCTAACGAGCTTTCTCCTTGTAATCGATCTGCGCTTGATCCTGGATCGAACAGTCGCTTCTTCCTTTGAGATGCCTGAAAGTCTCTTCTCGAAATCGTCTCCTCTAACCCTAAATATCACATTCCAAATACGCGAGAACAAACCCTTACGCTTATTCTTCTTCTCGCCGCTTTCGCCGCCGCCGCCAGAGGCCGAGGGTACAACGGCGGAATCATTCTTCTCGCCGTTTTCAACCACCGTTCCTTCATGCTCCTTCTTTCCCACAGCCATCTCCTATATCCTTCGCAAAGCTTTTTTACACTAATCGAAGTACAGAAATGGTTTCTCACAAAAAACCAAAATTCTTCCCTCGGGGATCGAAGAATCGACCACTTTGCGGAATTCTTCTGATCTGGAATTCTCTGGAGAAGGAGACTTCGAATATCGTGAAGAGGAGGAGGCTAGATACGATGCTTCGCTCTCTCCGAAACTTTTCTTCCGCTTGGAGGAAGCAAAGTGGAACAAACTTATAATCTCAAACTTAAGTGATAATTAATTGATTTGGGGTTTATTGGACCGTTAATTTATGTTGATTTGTAATTTGGTATATTAATTTGAGGTTTTAGCTAAACTACTCCAAACTAATATAATTCCTTTGCGGAAATTTTCTAAAAAACCATCAACTTTCAAAATTTAGTGATTAAAAACATGAATTATATTGCATGGATTTCAAACTTTTAAATCATTATATTTGGTTGATTTCAAATTTAAATTATAAATTTTCGTTGAATCGAACCAAAAAGACATGACGTTAAATTCGTAAACGGGGTTAGAAAATCGTTTAAACTCATAATTAATTGATACCACGTCGTTTTGCTCTTAGATCTTAAAATCTCAAAATCAAATAAATCCCCAATTTCTCTTTTCTAACCCTAAATCCCCAATTTTGATCCCCAAATTCAGTTAAAACTAGGATTTAACCCACGCTAATTATAGTGCATAGTAATTTTTTTAAAAGAAATTGTTTTGAAATTTAAGAAAATTATTTTTATCTGAATTTTACAACATAGCTAACTAATGATTATAGATAAAGCTGTCAATTTGTAATAATTTGTCTATTTAACCCGTTTTGCAGTGAACTAAAATATTATTCAGGTTAACCCGCAAAAACTTATAATCTTGAAAACATAACTCTAATATGCACCGTTAAATGACTCTAGTTCGACAAAAAAAAAGACTCTAGTTTTTGTGGTTAGTCTACGAACTCTTAAAAAATAGTTTTCTTATGTCTAACTTTTTTATAAAATTAGTAAAATATTTTTCAACTTTTGTTTTGATATATATTCAAATAAAATATAATAAACTATAGTGTAAAATATAGCAAAATTTTGAATAAATTGTTTTTCTTTGAATATATATGAATTAATTATTATTTTAAAATATATAGTATTAAAAATAATTAAGATAATAAATAACCACTTTAATGCAAAATATATACTTTCTATATTCTAATCAATAATTTTAAAAGAATATTATATCATTTCCTAATTCAATTATTCTTTGTTATTTGTAATGGCATTTAATGTAATAACTTACAAAACAAAGTTTATTTTTAAAAATGTCTTTTTAAATAATATTATAGAGATTACGATTAGTAATATATTAAATGCTGTAGCAAAATGATAATCGTAATATATTAAATAAAGATAGTTTATTTCAATTATTTTTTAAAAAAAAATATCTTATGAGTTATATAGTTCAATACGTGTTTAGGTGTATCCATCAACTTCCTATATTGATTGAACAATAGTTGTATGATTGTATCCATCCACTTTCTTCCTAAGTCTATCATTATTGCACGCGTATTCTCTAGCCACAATTCCGGAAAAAATCATACTATATATTTTCTATAAACCCAACACAACACAACACAACACGTTCTCAACAATCAAAGATATCATACGTATGATGAATTATATATCATTTTCTCTATATACCCCAATGGGCAATGAAAGCTATATATAGTATGTGCAACAAATTCTCTACGACCTTTTGATTTTATTATACTTAACATCTGAAAGAACCCTACAGGTCGATCCAGTATGAACTTCCATTGGTGTTATGAATCGGTGAGACTGTAGGCAAAGCCACGCACCGACCATTCGTACCAAACCTGCCCACCAAATGTATTATACAATACAACACACAAGTGTGTGAATATTGTTGAGTTGACTCAGTTTTTACTCTCTTTTTTTTTTACTATTTACCTTTGTGGAATCGCTACATCTCCATAAATGTGCTTCTATTGGAGTGTTAGAGTGAACTTCAACAGGCTTCATCAATGGGAAAAAGATTGGAAACCTGCAGAAACAAAAAACAGAAAAAAACGTGGAAAATGAGAGTCAAGTGTCTTTAAAGTTTGAAAACACTTTTGGCTAACCAAAGGGAAAAATAAAAAAAAGAGACTCACAGGTTGAGAAGGAGCAAGTCTAGCTACACTGTGCAGTTTAACAGAATAAGCAGTTTCGAAGTAGGAATGATTGTAATGAGACTTAACCTGCAGATAGATGACAAAACGTACGTTGATATAGAGTTTATAGCTGCGTAATTGAAAGCAGAAATCAGAAGAAAACCCACATCACTGTAAAGTTTTGAAGTTGTAATTGGCTGTATGAAACTTGTATACCTGTTAAGAAACAAAAGAATAGATTTAATGTAATCATCTCTGACATATTTCAGTAGGAGTAGAGATCTTATTGTGATTTAACTGAGAATAGACATACTGAGAATAGACATAGGAGTAGGGACTCCTATGTCCTTTAAGGCTTTAGCAATTGCCCCTTTGATACTAGAAAAACAGAGATTGCCAATGGTATGATATTAGATTGTTCTAACATTACACATTCATTACTCTATCGACTATTTTCCTTCAGATGATCACAGTACCACTACAAGAAATATGCACATTATTAGCACGGAAAAAATGCTGTAATATGTCATTGATAGCGTTTTCATAAACGCTAAGACATCCCAAGCTATCGTAGGTTTCACCTCTACGATAGCGATTTTTTGGTATGTTATAATAGGTCGTGATACAATAGCAATATGCAGATGCTGTATTTTGTCTAATCGAAGGAACTATTTTTTTTTGTAATAAGCGATGTTTCTCGCTATGATAGATACATCTACAATAGCGATTCTGAACTGTCATAAATTTTATTATTATAGCGTTCTGAATTGCTGTAATAAACTATTTCTTAGCAAATTTTATGTGCCATGACATAATACAATAGCACTTTCGTATTTGTTATAATATGTGCTTTTCCGACAGGTAATAGCTCATTCGTATTTGCTATGATATCTGATTTCACCACAAATATGGCTTTGAAATTATTAAAAAGACACCCTGTTTTAGTACAAATAGTATCATTCAATTCATAACATAAGTGATATCCAATCCAACATACAAAACACAAGTCATAACATACTTTAGATTTCCAATCCAACATACTAGTCCAAAAGAGAAGTCTGGATCCAAAATACATTAAAGAAGTGATATAAACGCAAAGGTAGCTAATCCGGACCAAGGTTTCTTCATCCCCTGTAACAATCACCCATGTCTATATCAGTTTGCAATAATAGTAGCAGTTGTAAAACCAAAATAGCATGCACTAATCACAACACTTACCTGAGTTTGTTAAACTTATCAAACCATGCAAACTTTATTCTCTGGCCATGCAATATATGTTCCAAGTGCATCTTCCATACACTCGATTGCAGAAGACGACCTCCATAATGCTGCATCGGGTACATTCACTAGCTTAACCAGAACTTTGACTGCATTATCCCCCAAACGAACAAAGTGGACATTTTGGTCTGGATTATTTGAAACCCAGACTCCTTCAGCAACAACACGCTTCCCATTTGCAACATCCATCAACTTGCACATCTGATTTTCCTTCACCACCATTGTATTGGGATTCTTACGCTGCCATTTCAAGAATACAAACCATTCATTACATTATGACTAATAACCAGAATAAACTTCAAAATAAGCATATGGAGACAATAAAATTACCTAAGATTTTCGAATAGGGGAAACCGCAGTTGCTTGAATTTTCTTCTTAGGAGATTTTGGATCTTTTGAGGCATGAGACTTCTCAGTATGATATTTTGAATTTGTTCCGACTGGAGACTTCTCAATAGGAGATGGAGTATCTTTTGCTGCAGCTGTTGGACCTGTTCCTTGAGATATCTGAATTGGAGACTTTCGACCTAATGCTTGCTCATATGCTATAGATTTCTGAACAGATAATTTATGACCTGATGCAACTGTGGTGTTTTCTAGCACAACCTTTCTGGCAGGCCATGATACAAACGACTTAAAACAGTCCTCTAGGTATGTGATATCCTTAGTAGGCCGCCATATAAAGGTTTGAGGTTGAAGTATTGCATCCACAAATACTTTAACTGCATTTGGTCCGAGAGGGATTCCATTAACCAATGCTTCTGTTTCATCTGTTTGCCAAAGTCCTTCAGCAACAATTACATCATCTACACCCAAATCCAGTAGTTTGCATTTGTCCAAAGACTTAACCTGGAGATCAAGATCTTCTGGTTGTAACATTTGGTCTATAATGGTGTAGTGATTGGCAGACCATGCAATAATCTCTCCAACTGCTTCCTTAACTGTGTACATGTAAGTAGCAGGTCTCCAAAGAAAGGCTTCTGGTTTGATGACATAGTCAATACAGACTTTTACATCAATATGGCCTAAGCGAGTGCCATTGACTAAGTCTTCCGGAGAAGATGGAATTATACGGCCCTCAGCAACGTGATCATCAGTACCATCACAATCAATCAGCACACACTTAGGCTCTAATCGCTTGTTCACACTCTATACAATGTTTAAATATGTATTGCTGTCAAAAGTTATAAATCATAAGGAAATGACAACCTTGAACTAAATTAATTACTCTTACAGCTGAGTTTTCTCCTACTTCACGTTCCTGTCTCTGTAACACACAAAATGAGAAGGTAAAATAGATGTAATAACATATTTGAACATTTAAGGAACATGAGAAGTAAATATGTAACCTGATTCTTCATTTTAACAATCTCATCTTGCAACTCACTGACTTTTTGTATTAAACGAACTTGATTCGCTTCCATGTCTGCTATACACTTTTGCTTCACCTGAAAACATTCTAACTTCGTCTTACTCATGCCTCTACCCATTGCTCTCAGCCTACCAGGATTATCAGGTCCTAGAAGTTGGTTAAGTATATCGTCTCCAGGGTTCGTTTCAGTTGATGGAGCACCCCTATCAACCAACTCAGCAGCCTTTAACTGCAAAACATAGAATACAAAATAAGAGTCTCATATGTTACAGAAAACCAACACGAAATTCATTTTGTACTTACAAATTTCTCTGCGTCATTCGTATTCACTGGCGTACCATCTTTTCTGGTACGCGATTTGACCCAAACCTTGAGCATGTTCACTTCTGAGGGGTTTGAAGTAATTTGTTTCTATAATAAACCATCAAAATCATTCAACATATATGATAATTTCCATGTAGTATGTCTACTATACTTATAGATGCATGATAATATAGCTAATATACTTACCATTTCTTCTGTCAATCTCACCATTCCATTACGGCTACATGTGTGTGGTTTCTGTTTGGCCCTTCTTTGTTTGAATGAATCACTCAGAACCTGACAGATGAATGTAACTTAATAGTTTACTATCCAATATCAATCACACCATAAGTAATTGAAATCAAATTACCCTAAATGATGGGCTAGTTTTGACTTTGACAAATTTACGCCAATCTGTTGGAGAAACATTGGTAGGTCGCAGATTCATCCTTTGTTGGTTATTCTTTGCCTCAATAACCTTAGATACTAGGCGTGATTTAGATGACCGCCACAAACACCCCATCTGTTTAAAAACAACCTTCTTCTGATACGGTTGATCAAGTTCAAATCTTGCCTATGATCAGATTACACAAACAATCAGCAATAAACATAAAATATATAAACAAATATAAAATGAGTTACTCACAATGCAATGTGTAAATGGATATAAATATTCACCTGTATAGATCTCTAGAGAACTGTTTGTATTTCTTCGCTTAGTTTCTTCCAACCCTCAAGTGTCACTGGGACGTGTTCCCGTACCAGAGGACCTAAGTATGATGAGAGCTTAACCGAACCAGGACCACAAGGTTCGCATGTGACTGTGAAGTCAACTCGTTCTCTGATATTAGGATCCTTTGCTATGTTTTTCATCGTTGTTGGGCCTCTCTGTCTCTTCCTCTTAGGTTCATTCAAGTGAGCATCGTCTTCAGAAAGTTCTATTTCACCTGCAGGCTCATCATCAAGCAATCCATCTGCAGCAGATGTACTTACAGGCTGGGTATCTTTCAAACGTGTTTGCTCTTCCAAATCAGCTGGCTCTTCTAATTCCATTGGCTCTTCCAATTCCGTTGGCTCTTCCAAATGTTGTTCTGACTCCACCTGATTGTTGCACGCATGAGTTTTACTCCTTTTTGTATGACGCTTGTTCTTTTTTCGTGCCATCTTAATTCACCTGACCAATCAGAAATAAACCACACAGAAATAATACAAACATATATTACACTGCAATCACAATGACCAATCAGACTTCAGACAAACATAAAGAACAATCACACGATTTCACCACAAACATAAGACAAAGCATAGAGAACAATAAGTGACCACATAGAAATCAGACAAAACAAAGATAAGAATAGACTGATAATAAGCTACATTTCAAAAATAGATACCTTCACAATCAGTTCGAGCATTTGCAGATTCATCCAAGTCAACATCCATGTCGACATTTGAAGGTAATGGCCAAATATCTGCATTTCCATCTGCAACATCTTCCTTACTATATCTTCTTGAAGGACCTCTCATAACAACATACCAATCTGATGCACCATCCTCCCTTGAATAAAACACCTGTTTCGCTTGAGAAGCTAATATATACGGATCTCTCAAGAAGGATACTTGACTTTGATTAAGATTAACTAGAGTGAAGCCATCTTCAACCTTTACTCCATTGCCTCTTACTGCCCATTGACACCGGAATAAAGGAACATAGAAGACATTATAATCCATCAATATAATGTCAGTGACTCTCCCATAGTATTCCACCAAATCGAATACTTGTGATTTATCTTTCGCACTAGATCTACAAATTGTAGTTGCCTCATAATAAACCCCACTGTTTTGACTTTGCCTTTGCACTGAGCTGGTGTGAAAACGTTGCCCATTCACTATATATCATGTGTAAGATCTTGAACTACTACGAGGACCATATGCTAACCACTTTAGTGTTTCTCCATGTCTGTCTGAATTCACAGGTATCTACCAAGTATAGAAAATAAAACCAGCTGAGCAATCAATATTAACATATTTCATTAACTTAATTGTAGAGTATATTTAACTTGCCTGTTCTTTTAGCCAATCAGCAAAATTCTGAGTATGCATCCTCCATAAAACTGAAGCATCACGTTTGCACCTTTCATTTGAGTCTTGTAGATACTGCAGATGCATGCTTGTACAACATAAAAGATTCAGTCAGCTAAGGGTTTATAGGAAATGACAAAAGAAATGGAAAATTGCTTGAACTTACTCAACATATGGATCCACTACAGCCATGTTTTGAATGACAGCAAGGTGGGCTGTTTTCTTCTCCATTTCGGTAAAAGTAAATGGTTTTCCTGCTGATATTGGACGGCCCTCAAGAATAGAATTATTCTCATACTCAGTATTTCTCTTTAACTTTTCCTCCACATTTGTTGTCTTTTTCAAGAACTCATTACAGAAACTAATGCATTCTTCTGCAAGGTAAGACTCAGCTATACAGCCCTCTGGTCTTGCAGGGTTCCTCACATAGTCTTTCAAAACTTTCATATACCTAGACAGTAACAAACGATCGTCAGCTAACAAATCATATAATGAAATAAAATGAAAATACTTAATGCAATATACTATGAATTATACCTTTCAAATGGGTACATCCATCGAAAATGAACTGGTCCACCAAGTCAGGTTTCCCTTCCTAGATGTATTGTTAAGTGGACCATAATATCAAAGAAGGTAGAAAGGAAAAATCTTTCAAACATGCATAAAGTCTCAAAAATCTCAGCTTCCATAACTAAAATCTGGTCCAAATCAACGAATCGCTGACACAAGTGGTTGAAGAATGCGCATAAGCGTAAGATGGCTATCCTAGGTCATTTAGGCAACAACCCTCTAAGTGCAACCGGAAGAAGTTGTTGCATCAACACGTGATAGTTGTGTGATTTCAATCCTTTTACCGTACAATCCTCTAATGATACAGCCCTTGATATATTCGAGCAGTACCCATCTGGACCTTTAAAGTCAAAGAGCCGCTTACAAAATACTTTCTTCTCTGACTTGGACAACGACCATGGTGCTGGTGGAAGGTATGTTCTTTTCCCTTCGATATTTAGGTGCAAATGCTTCCTAATACCAAGATCCTCCAGGTCGTTGCGAGCATGAAGACCATCTTTAGATTTCCCACAGTGTAACAAAGTAGCGATTATACTTGCAACCACATTTCTCTCCACATGGATTACATCTAAGTTATGACGTACCAGGAGTTCCTAACCAATGGAAAGAAAATATTAATCAAAACCAAAACCAATATCAATCAGACCATCGAATCTGAGAAAGATTTTATTAGTTGTGATGAAAACTAACCTCCCAGTAAGGCAGTTTGAAGAAAATTGACCTTTTCTTCCATCTTGATAACTCCTCAATATCTATGTCTTCTTCCTCCTCCTCTGATTCACTTGACAGATCCTCACTCTCTGATTCTAATCCACTTACCTCGTTTTTCTTTATTTTCCTTGCAGATTTTTTCAGATTTCCAAAATCATTTTTGAAATTCTTTATGTTTCGGGAAATATTACGACCATTTAAGATTTTTCCCTTTCTTCCATATTCTGGATTTCCATCAAACCATGTCTTCTTTCCCCGATAACTATGTGTTGCTGGCAGACCCTTTCTGTGACTCATATACACATGTTTTCTGCTGTTCTTTAACCAGATGCTGTCTGTGTTTTTCCCACATAAAGGACATCCCATTTTACCCTTTACTTTCCAGCCAGCCAGATTCCCATAGGCAGGAAAATCACTAATGGTCCAAAGAAGCATCGCTTTAAGTGTAAAGGTAGTTTTACTGAAAGCGTCGTATGCTAACTCTCCATTGTTCCACAAATGGTTCAGATCCTCTATCAGGGGCTCTAAATACACATCAATATTATTACCAGGCTGGTGGGGACCAGGAATAAGCAATGTAAGAATGATGTTCTCCTCTTTCATGCATACATTAGGAGGCAAATTATAATTTACCAATAGCACAGGCCAGCAACTATAGCTAGTATTCTTCATGTCAAACGGATTAAATCAGTCAGTAGAAAGTCCAAGCCGTATATTCCTCTCTTCTACTGCAAACGAAGGGTACTTGTGATTCATTTGATCCCAAGTCACAGAATCTACCGGGTGACGCAACTTTCCATCGCTACTTTTGTTAGTAAAATGCCACCTCAATTCTTTAGCCATCTCCTTAGACTTGAATATCCTCTTCAGCCGTGGGATTATAGGGAAGTATCGTAGTACTTTTTGAGGGACTCCTTTCTTCACCTCACCAGTATGCATATTAGTCTTCCATCGTGAAGTCTTGCATTTTGGACAAGAGTCTAAGGTCTTGTATTGCTTCCTATATAGACAGCAGTCATTTATACACGCATGTATCTTTTGATAACCCATGTCAAAAGATTTCAAAAATTTCTTTACATCGTACAATGATGTGTGAAGCACATTATCTTCAGGTAACATCTCTGGCAATGTCGCTAGCATATCATTAAATCTCTTGTCAGACCATCCATTTTGTGTCTTCAGTCTAAACAGTTTGACAATAGCTGACAGCTTGCTATGGGTTACACAACTTGGGTATAGTGGTGTTTCCACATCTGCTAGCTTTGCAAGAAACTCATCTTCTTTCTTGTCATCACCCTCTGCAATCTCAAATAAGTCTTCCTTACTAGTAAACTCTACATCTAAATATTCAGCAGCTCTATACAATCCAAAAATCTCATCATTCCATTGATGGTTTACTTTGCTTTCACCTTCAGGCCCTTCCTTAACTTCTCCATGATGATACCAGTCCCTAGACATCTTGTAACCCTCATCCATTCCCCTGGTTACAAGATGCTCAACTACAACAGTAGTTGATTGCCGAAGAATATTTCGACAGTCAATACAAGGACATATGATCAGATTGCAGTCTCCTAACGCAGCAGCCACATACCGTACAAAATTTGAAGCCCCTCTTTCGTATGCAGGATCAGCTCTTCAAGGGAAAAGTAAAGGGAAAAAACTTAAAGTCTACAAACTCCCACGAGAAACCTAACTTATCTTGATTTAGTGTAATACCTGCAAAGGTGAACCCATGCCTTCTCCACCATTTTATGTACTAATTTAATTTATACCTTTGATAAAAACAATATTCAAACCCATAAGCAAAATTATCTACTTATAATTAACCAATTTAACCAAATTAAAACTTTCATAATAAACTGTGAAACATTCACAACCACCATGAGGACACAATCATAATGAAACAGAGATATACAACAAAATATATATTAATCAGCACAATAAATCAAGTTTCCACATACGTCAAACAAAGAATATTTTGCACTGATCAAAACACCATTCACATTAGCTTTAAGGAAATGGAAAGATGGTACATACCTGTTTTCTGGTAAGAGCCAAAGAAAAGCTTCAAGTTTCTCACAATTTCACTCAGTATCACTTGCAAAATAAAAATACAAAATGAGTATAAGGATATTCACGAATGTGAAAATCTAAAAGATGCAGTGCTTTAAACATATGCAATGCTTAGAACAGATTCAGTGCTTAAACAAACTAACTTATTTTAAAAGAGATGCTTCTAAAGTATCAGATAACAAATGAAGAAAGAATAAAAAAAACCAGAACATATGTGAAAATAGATGAAGATAGATCCAAAACATAACAGAGAAAATAGATGAAGATAAACGAACCAGCAACACCTAAATCAGATCCCACAAACCTAAATGTGAATTATATTTTCAAAATCCGCAAAGAACAAAGGCATGCATAAATAACTACTCTTTATGGATTCGAAACTGTTAAACCCTATAATTGAAACTAGTAAAACGAAAAACCCATTAAATGTCGTGTAGATCCAACACAGTTCAAAGGAAAGAAATGAGGTATGCATAAAAAGAAAGAGAGAAATCAAAGTAATAGACTTGTTGACATTCGAGACGAGCTCAATCGCGACGGAGAAGGGGATAATTAGGGCCGGCGACGGAGAAGGGAATAATTAGGGCCGGCGACGGTGTTAGTGGTCGTGGCGACTTTCAACGGCGGCGGAGGCGAGTTCAATTGGTGGGTGAAAGTACTCGGTATTTTGGGGAAAAAGGGAACACATCGTTTTCTGATTAAGGGTTTTTGGAGAAAAGGGAAAATTGTGGGAGTTTCCCGAAAAACTCGTGTATTTTTTCTAAGTGTTTGGCGGTATAAGTGATTTTAGTTTCCCTCCTAATGAAATTCATTCTTAACATTAAGCAAATGCTATCGTATAGGATCCAAATTTAAAACTCATCTACAATAGCAGTTTCAGAAATCGTGATATCGTAATATGCTATCATTGTCCATATTTCTTGTAGTGTACGACATAAAAAATGAGGAAATTTCATTAAAAATGTTGTGGAATAAAAACTAGCAAAAGGTAACAACATACTTGGATGTATTTAAAAGAGTCCTCCTCTAGCATGTCATAGGAGCCGGCTACTAGATTATCCTTCAGTGGCTGCATTTAAAAAACACTAAAAACACACGGAAAACGATATATAAAAATAGATGGATTAGTTACCAATACTAAGTAAAGTGAAACCATTTATAAAGAAGAGCTAACCTGCGATATTGTGCACAAACAATCTTTGTAGCACAACACTATGCGTTCTTGTTCAGAAAGTGGTTCCATACTATAGAACAGATTACTAACATAGTCCAAATACGGCTTATAGGGGTGCGTCTGCGTACCTGAGAGCCCAAATGAATAAAACATTTATTCACAAGTATACTACGGGAAACAGTCACAAAGGATAACAGCTGACCATCATCGCCCACAAGAACTAGAGAAAATTGACCCTCAGTGATATTAACAGATTCCTTTTGAAGATCATGCAGAGGTCTTCTGGAAATTATAACCTGGATAAGCAAGATTGTAGATTAGTTTTTAGGAAAAGTGAAATGAAAACATGTTTCTGACAAATGTCAAGATTGTAGGGAAAACCAAAAGAGAAAATTTCTTCTATAAATGATAAAGAATCTGAATGAGTCAAACTCTTGGCACCTGAATTAAATATTTTCTACATCACATATAATATTACCTGAACAGAATGATGAAAAAATCTTATTATTAGCTCTTCTCTGTAACTCTCTAACAAGTAACCGTGAGTAGTTGGTACGAAACACTGGCAATGGAATTAGAATCATATGTATGTATCAGAGGGTTGATTTCTTCAGTGCCTAATGATGTATAAAAAATATTTCTACGTCTGCTATTACTTCAGTCCTTATAATAGCATACTCCTAGAGAATGAAAAAATTGTTATGTCTGCTAAAAGGAAAGAAAAGAACATAGACTGTTTTCTCTGGACTCACCCAACATCAAGAGCAACAGACAAATTACTGTCATGGTCACAAAGAAGACGAAACGAAATCCATAGTTCCCACGAATCTTTCTGCAAATATAGAATAGAAGTAAGTGTATCAGGTGATAATATTAAAGAAAATTCACTTGTCTTTGTGGATATAAAAGGCAACTAACAGTAATCTTACTGGATATTCTGAATTAGAAGCCATCAGGGTACCATTAGACCCCCTCAGCGGGATCCTAAGAAATTAAAAAGAGTAAAGTATTAGTTCTTGCAAAGAAAGCTTGAATATAATAATGTACATATGTTTTCTGGTTTCATGAACAACACCAGAATCATAGTGACTGACAAAATCCCAAGAAAGCTTTACCATTAGAATTGGGCCATGGCTCATGGCATTGCGAGACAAAAAAAAATCAAAAGATATTTGTGCACGGATTATGCATGAAAACAAGCAAGATAATGAACCATTTAATTTAAACCGTCCAGCTCTTTAAAAAGCCATAAAAAAAATGCAAATTCTCAACTCTATTTGTAGAAATACCAGGCTATTTGTTTTGTCTCGCAATCCATTATCATGGTAAAACTCATAAATACAGAAAACACATAAGTAGAATTTTATGAAAAAAACACACCAAACTATTGAAAGAATAATATGACACAAAAGTTTCAAAGGAAATGACTTAGTTTTGATAATTTTTGTTGTGGTGAATATCATCCTCTTTTGGCGTTTGAACTAGCATCACGTCTGATATTTGACGTGACATTCAAATATTTCACTTTTTCGCAAAGAAATGTGACAACGACAATCGGTTCTATTTTTTTATTATTATTTTAGCCTCCTAAATCATCACATCTTTTAGTCTAGTATTGGCATACTCATAGAGAATGGAAAAACTGTTATGTCCGCTAAAAGGAAAAGAACATTGAGATTGTTTTCTGTGCACTCACTGATGCAATATCAAAAAGAGTGAATCAAGATCTTCAATACATGAGTTTATTATGAGAATTTCATCCTCATAGCTTCAAAAATAATCAAAGAATTCTCATTCAATGTCAAAAGCTAAATTGGTGGTAAAAAAACTATTATTTGATTTAGTTAATTTTTCTTTTTTTGTTTAAATGTAAATAATTTTTTTTAAAACAATCTTTGTTTTTGTTCTTTTCGGAAGCCCTTTCATATGTGCTATCAAGTAAATTAATCAAGTTTTGAAGACAAAACTTTGTGAAGAATGAGAGGACGCAATATCAAATAACCAGATCGTGGCCTCAATGCAATATTGAACGAATCCGATCAAGACATGAAGAATTAAATTTGATTAATGGCTCACGTTGACAATTAGAGACTCTTTTCTCATGATTGGCGTCATCCATGGAGAATAAACTTGCCATATCCTATCCTACATGATTATCTCCAAGCAAATATACATCTCTTAATCAAGACCAATGATATAGCTAAATGCATGATGAATGAATCACTTTTTTCTTATTCTTTTTTCCCTTTAATTTATTTCATTAAATTGTAATAATGTTGATTATTCTTTTCCATTTTGGTCGTTGACCTTGTACGATGTTGAGGTTATAAAGTCTCTTTTGTTTCATTGTAATATAGATAAGTTTTGAGAATTAATGAAAATCAGAGAAGAATTGTTTTTTCGTTTTTTTCCAAGATGTGTTCTTGAATATTTTTGGATCTATGTCTCATGTGTAGATTTATTGAGACTAAGTTTGTGAACTCATCATAAGGACGTTAATCTTCGATCCACATACCCTTCCATTTCGCTGCCTAAAGATCTAGATCCGAAGAGTTTGTGACAAGATTGAGTTTCTCCCTTGAATCTTATATCATTTGGTATCAGAACTTAAACGCTCCTATTACCTATCGTTTATTTTCTGTTTTATTTTTATTATAAAAATATATAAAAAAGAAGTTTTGATTCTATTTTATTTCGATTTAAAAAAACCCATAAGAAATTTCATTTAGTTTCTTCTTTTAAAATATAATAACAAAAAAAAATAGATTTACTTTATGATTTTGTGTCATTTTAAAACAAAAAAAAATCCCTTTTAATTTTCGTTTATATTTTCATTAAAATAAAAAAAACTTTTTTTAAAAAAAAAATCGCCTTCTTATTTATTTGTATTTAATCTATTGATTTTTCAAAACAAATCGAAAAAAATGGAAAAAAATTATTTTCAAGTTCGAGGGAAATCAATTTAAATTTCGTTACGGAGTGATATTTTTGGAGTAGGAATTAAGATTCCGTTGACCCAAAGAAAGCACCCTAAATATCATGTTTTGATGACAAAACTCCGTGAAAAAGGAGAGAATAATACAATATCAAAAAGAGTGAATCAAGGTCTTCAATACATGAGTTTATGATGAGAATTTCATCCTCATGAGAATCTCATCCTCATGAGAATTTCATCCACATAACTTCACAAATAATCAAAGGATTCTCATTCAATGTCTGATCCTAATAATTCTCAAAATTAACTCTAAAATGACAATTTTTTTGAAACAAAAAATTAACTCTAAAACGATATTTTTTTTTTGTGAAACGGAGGGAGTAATAACTAACTACTCACAAAGATGTGATAATGAGTTTTCAAATTTGTGGATTGATCGGTTTAGAGTTGTATCAAAAATTTATGTTGTATTTTTTTATTTTCTGTTTAGACAAAATTTAATTGTTAATGTACAACTATTATTTGTTTAATCATAATGTGAATACTAGAGGAGAATTTAAAACATCAAGGAGCATTTGAAAGATTCTTCACATTCTGAGTTTTGGTTCAGATTTCTTTAAATACATCTATTCTAATACAGTTATGATTATGAGTTTTCTGCAAAAAAACTTTTCAAGTGAATCAGATTTGCAAGTTAACAATTCACCTCAGAAAAATGCAGGTCAATCCTCCACCTGTCGGTCAAACCGCTATACGATCCTCGTCCGTGTATAGATTTTATAGTCCGTATATCACCGTGTATAAGTGATCAAAACGACAGCGTTTTGGACGTTTTTTATAAACATAGATAATGCAAAAATATGATTCAAACTCACTACCTCTAAACTTAAATCATATGAGAACAACCAATTTGATTCAATTCAATTTGATTCAAATCAATTTAACTTCCCCCAAATCCATGGACGCCATCGATTCTGTCGTGGATCCTCTTAGAGACTTTGCCAAGGACAGCATTCGCCTCGTCAAGCGTTGTCACAAGCCAGATCGCAAAGGCATTACCTTGTTCTAATCTATCTTCATCCTTCGAACGTTTGATTTCCCTTTTTTAGTTTGGACTTCGTGTCTATTGATCAATAATTTGCACTGTTCATACTCTATTGAAATGTCTAGGCCGGGTTTTCAATACTTTGATGAAATTGTTTGGTTATGTGATTTGATCAGGCTTTGAAAGATGGGATGAAGGAGAAGGTGGAATTATATACTTAAGTAAAATATAACAAATTATAGTGAAAAATATTGCAAGATCCCAAAATTTTTTTTGAATATATTTATTTAGTATTTAAAAATATATAATGTTTTTAATTTCCTCATAATTAAAAAACTAAATATTAAATACCCTCTTGAATGGGAACAAATATTTTTCATATTCTCTTCAATAATTTTAAAAGACAGTTATATAATTTTCTATTTCAATTATATTTTCTTATTTGTAATGGCATAATATGTAATAACTTACAAAAAAAAATTATTTTTCTAAATGACTCCTTAAATAATAATATAGATATGTGTTTCCCAATTATTTTATTTTTACTATTTTATTCATGTTTTGATTTTTCCTGAGATTTTGTTTCCTTGTGAATTGGAACATTTAATTCCACTATTTTCCTTTCAATAGTGAAGTTTTCGAGCTTAATAAGGAAAGCTAATCAAATGTAAATTGTAACATCCTGATTTGTTGTATATGCGGAGAGGCTTATAAGAATTGATTTGGCTACCTATGTCACCAAAGTGCACTTACCTTTTCCGATCACTTGCCCGAAAGAACTCCAGAGTTAAGGGTGCTTGGGCTGGAGTAGTCTAAGGATGGGTGACCTTCCGGGAAGTGATTCGCGGTAGCGTGTGAGTGAGGACAAAACACGGGGAAAGGTCACGTGGTGATTGCAGGGTCAGTAAACAAGTCATACAAGCCTCCCGGACTAACGCACCGGCCGTCGGACCAGGGTGGGGCCCACGTGCCGAGAGAGGGCATGGGGCCCAGGTAGGGGCGGTCGGGGCGTTATAAGTGGTATCAGAGCCGAACCCAAACACGTGTGTGGAGTCAGGTGGGCTCACACCGTCTAGGGTGACGATCCTGGTGCGCAACGAGGACGTTGCGCTCTATGAGTGGGGGTGATTGTAACATCCTGATTTGTTGTATATGCGGAGAGGCTTATAAGAATTGATTTGGCTACCTATGTCACCAAAGTGCACTTACCTTTTCCGATCACTTGCCCGGAAGAACTCCAGAGTTAAGGGTGCTTGGGCTGGAGTAGTCTAAGGATGGGTGACCTTCCGGGAAGTGATTCGCGGTAGCGTGTGAGTGAGGACAAAACACGGGGAAAGGTCACGTGGTGATTGCAGGGTCAGTAAACAAGTATTACAAGCCTCCCGGACTAACGCACCGGCCGTCGGACAAGGGTGGGGCCCACGGGCCGAGAGAAGGCATGGGGCCCACAGGTAGGGGCGGTCGGGGCGTTATATAAATAGTGTAGAGATAAGAATACATGTATTAGAGTTCTAATCATAATATAGTTGAGGAAACCTTTCGATCCAGTGGTTAAACCAAAAGTTCATTAGTGATTCTTTACTATAGGAGGTATGAAATTCGATTTCTAGATAATGTGATATAATGTAGATTAATAAAGATAAACTTACAAGAGATGTCATGCCGGGTGCAAGTAGAATCGTTCGTTATGGTCTCTCATGTCAAAGATAAAGATATCTATCGTGAGCATGGTGCAGATTGAATCGTCTGTCGTGAATCTTTGTAGACAGAATGAATTTTTGGTTGTAGAATTGTCCATAAAGTTGTTCTAATAATTTGTAATAGATAATAATTCAAACGATAAAAATAATAATCATAATCCAATTAGGAAACTAAGTTGTATATTTACTTGACACGTTAATAATAGAACCCATGTTTAGCTGCACAAACATTATAGAAGCTTTGATAAACTATGCTAACGAAATCTCACTTTTGAATTGTGAGAGTCCTAACGCATTCCATGGTGAGTTAACCCACTTAAGTTAAAATTAGAGTCCTAACGCATTCCAGAAAATATAGTTTCTGCAGATTAATAGTGTATATACAAAGTTTATCAAAGCTTCCATAATGTTGCATGTAGAGCTGTCTGTCATGGTTTTGTGTATTGCGGGAAAGGTTGTTCATCGTAGGTATGGTGGAGGTAGAACCATCTATATATTATGAATATGTGTGTTACAGAAAAATATGTATATTGTAGAGTCATTATTCCTGGAAGTGTTCATCATAATCGCATCCGCTACATATAATTGAATTCGATTAATTGATAATCTTTTGTAATATGATTAAAGCAAATATCTTAGATGATGATGTAACATAAGACCAAAAAACTTAATAAGAAAAGGTCTCTTTTAGTGTAACTTAATTTATATATTTTTTTTTGATATCTTCCTATATATTCTTTTTGAGAAATATCGCTTCTGGAAACCTTTTTAAAGAAAAATAAATACCTCTAATATTTTTTTTTTCAAAAATACCATAAACTACATTCAATTGTGATTAGGAAATTAATGATTCGTTTTCTTTTGGGTTTCGTCATAACTTTCAGATTTTTTAAAATACGTGCTAGCCCTGGGCAAAATACCTGAATCCGAAGAACCAAACTGAATCTGAACCGAACCCAAACCAAAACCGATAAAATACCCGAACGGATCCTAGATTTCTATATCCGAAGAACCAAAACCAAAATCGAACCGAACCGAACCGAAAACCGAATGGATACCCGAAATACAATTATATACCCAAAATATTAACTATATTTAGACTTGATAACCCAAAATTACAATTATAAATCCGAAGATATAAGTTATTTTTAAGCCAAAATGATTGAGAGACCCAAAATAACCAAAATATATGAAGTTTTTAATTATATTTGTTACGTTTTGACCAAATTTTATTTAAATTTAACCAATTTTCATTTTATTTTTATGATTTTTCGGGTATCCGAAATCGAACTATACCCGAATGGAATTGAACCGAACCCGAACCAATATTCTAAAATACCCTAATGGATTCTAAATCCTAAACCAGAAAACCCAAAATTCCGAATAATCCGAACCAAACATGATCGGATATCCGAACGCCCATAGCTAATATGTGCAATGCAAGAAATATTTAGATGCTAGAATTGATAACTTGTGTAATCATGACGCGTATAATTAGATTCTAGATTAAGAGCGGCGTTTAGTTATCCATAAATTACGTTTTGTAAACTACACTTAAGAAAATCTTAAATTGACCCAAATTACCCATATCCAAGAAACAATCATTCTAAAGGAATGAGAGGATTCCTTTTGACTCAAGGCCATTGATATGTTCTTAGGTCAACTTGACATATTGTCTGCACATTAGTATATATATATATATATATGTAACTTTGATCATCAATAACATACACAACTTCTTTCACTCAATCTTTTCCTTAATCCTCCATTTACCATCTCATTTGTCTCACCCTCCTCTAATAGAAAACATAGATGTTTAGATCTAGCTTTCGGTGTTTGGTGTCTTGACGTGTTCTAGAAGATGATATTTTGAAGAAGTTTATACGTGTATCATTGGAAAATTCGAGGGTCCAAGAGTTTTCTAAAACGTTCTTGGTGGAAAAAAAATATGAATGAAAGATCCCACTGAATTGAATTGGGTCCATGAATCTAAGAAATAGTGAGAATTCTTGATCTATCTCACTATTTCTCTCAATTCGAAACTAATTGGCGCGCTTGAGGAATAGTCAAAGCCATACCCAATCGAAAAAAGTTTTTTGGGCTTCAATGCTCTCATCTAAGAGTCTTTCGATTCTTTTGTAGAGCTTTATTGCCGGATAATCATTGTTGTCGACGGCTTTGGATCTATGGGTTAAAAATCCACCAACAGGGTTTCTGACTATGGTTTGGGTTCGAAGACTGTTTGAGATTTTTATGGAAGAGTTTCTGAAGGTCATTTATGATGCATCAAAATCACATTACATCGCGTTTTGATGTTTAAATTATGGAGATTGGACATAATTTCGCAATCTTTTCGGCGAAATCCATAATTTTCTCAACGAGATCATTTCCCTTTCGGTATTAGCTGTCTTATTATAAAGAGTTTAGCTCTAGAAGTGGATTACAAAAGACATATTTCATAACTAGGAGATTTTTTCGGTAGAGATGTTGATTACTATGATGTAATCACTCTTAATTGATTACATCATAGTAATCAATTAATGGTTTTTTTATTACAAAACCCATAGTAATCACTCTTAATTGATTACATCATAGTAATCACTCTTAATTATTATTATGATGTAATCACTCTTAATTGTTTTATAAAAAAAACCACTCTTAATTGTACTTATATTCTCATTTTGATGAATGGGTTTTTTTTTGGTCTTGTCTCTTTAGTCTAAATCGAGTTTGTCTATATATTCCCGTCTTGTTATCTATTCAATAAGAGGAAAAAAAAATATCGGCTCATGGATGATTAAAAAGATAATAATAATATTACTTTTATTAGAACAGAAATACAACTTGTGTCTGTAAAACACTAATTGGCTAACTGAGGCTATTATTCATATATATTAGTATTAAGAACCGCTCGAGGCTTTTTCATGAACTCCAAAGAGTATATGAAGGTTTATGTTCGGGATCATAACCGTTCGAGACTGTCCTCTTGACTCCAGTCAAATGACGATGTTCTAGTAAAGGAGGATTCTGTATAGGATTGTGACCTGATGGGACTTGATGGTACATTCTCTTGACTTCAATCAAATGACGATGTTCTAGTAAAGGAGGATTATGTATAACAGCCGTTGATGATTGCATTAAGAAGAAGCTTAGAGTTATGATTAATATCACAGTACCACCTTTCAACATTTGCATCTTTTCTCTCTCTCTCTCTCTCTTTCTTCGTTTTTATTTCTCTTCCTGCCTTTTTTTTATTCCTCTCTTTTCATATTTTATAGTGGACTTTGCCATATGCTCGTTAAGGGAATCTAACTAAATGTACATTAAGAGATAATTTTTAAGCTCTTATCAGAATTCAATTAGGAGAACTAAGTTGTATTTGTACTTGCCACTTGACACGTTCATCAAATTATATATGTTTTCCCTAATTAATTTATAGTAGTGAAATCTCACTTTTGAATTATAAAGAAAACTAGGTTTTGGATATTTTTTTTCTTAAAATTAATTTTAAAATTTTGGTTAAGTTAAAATTAGAGTCATAACCCGTTATATATTGGCGAGTTAACCCACTTATTTAACATGTTCTATGGCGAGTTAACTGAAATATTATTCGGGATAATCCGCAAAGAAGTATAATCTTGAAAGCACCAACTCTAATATGCACGCTTAATGATTATAGATTTTGTGGTCAGTACAAGAACTTTTAATAAATCAATTTGCTCGTAACTAATATTTTATAAAAATATATAACACGGACTTTGCCATATGCAAGTTAAGGGAATCTCGATTTTTTGTTTTTGAATATATTTATTTATTAATTAAAATATATAATGTTTTTAATTTTTTAATAATTAAAAAACTAAATTTTAAATACCCTCTTGAATGGGAACAAATATTTTTCATATTCTCTTCAATAATTTTAAAAAACAGTCATATATTTTCTTATTTCAATTATATTTTTTCTTTGTAATGGCATAATATATAATAACTTCCCAAATAAATTTCATTTTTTTATAAATGACTCCTTAAATAATAATATAGATATTTTCCCCCAATTATTTGACTCCTTAAATAATAATAAATTTCATTTTTCTATTTTATTCATTTTTTATTTTTTACTGAGATTTTGTTTCCTTGTGAATTGGAACATTTAATTCTACTAATAGTGAAGTTTTCGAGCTTAATAAGGAAAGCTAATCAAATGAAAATAGTGTAGAGATAAGAATATATGTATTAGAGTTCTAATCCTAATATAGTTGAGGAAGCCTCTCGATCCCGTGGTTAAACCAAAAGTTCATTAGTGATTTCTTCACTAGAAGATATGAAATCTGATTTCTAGATAATGTGATATAATGTAGATTAATAAAAACAAACTTACAAGAGATGTCCTGGCGGGTGAAAGTAGAATCGTTCGTTATGGTCCCGCATGTCAAAAATAAAGTTGTCTATCGTGAACATGGTGCAGATAGAATAGTCCGCCGTGGATCTTCGTAAACAGATATAATTTTTGGTTGTAGAATTGTCCATAAAGTTGTTCTAATAATTTGTAATAGATAATAATTCAAACGATAAAAAAAAATCATAATCTAATTAGGAAACTAAGTTGTATATTTACTTGAAACGTTAATAAGAGAACCCAAGTTTAGCGTAATTATACTATGCTAACGAAATCTTACTTTTGAATTGTAGGAAGTGGAAATTTTTTTGGTCTAGTAGTCAAGGGTTTAAAGTCTTCCTCTACATTAGGTTTGGGTTCTATTCCCAGAGAATATAGTTCATTAGTGATTCTTTACTAGGAGGTATGAAATTCGATTTCTAGATAATGTGATATAATGTAGATTAATAAAGACAAACTTACAAGAGATGTCATGCCGGGTGCAAGTAGAATCGTTCGTTATGGTCTCTCATGTCAAAGATAAAGATATCTATCGTGAGCATGGTGCAGATTGAATCGTCTGTCGTGAATCTTTGTAGACAGAATGAATTTTTGGTTGTAGAATTGTCCATAAAGTTGTTCTAATAATTTGTAATAGATAATAATTCAAACGATAAAAATAATAATCATAATCCAATTAGGAAACTAAGTTGTATATTTACTTGACACGTTAATAATAGAACCCATGTTTAGCTGCACAAACATTATAGAAGCTTTGATAAACTATGCTAACGAAATCTCACTTTTGAATTGTGAGAGTCCTAACGCATTCCATGGTGAGTTAACCCACTTAAGTTAAAATTAGAGTCCTAACGCATTCCAGAAAATATAGTTTCTGCAGATTAATAGTGTATATACAAAGTTTATCAAAGCTTCCATAATGTTGCATGTAGAGCTGTCTGTCATGGTTTTGTGTATTGCGGGAAAGGTTGTTCATCGTAGGTATGGTGGAGGTAGAACCATCTATATATTATGAATATGTGTGTTACAGAAAAATATGTATATTGTAGAGTCATTATTCCTGGAAGTGTTCATCATAATCGCATGCGCTACATATAATTGAATTCGATTAATTGATAATCTTTTGTAATATGATTAAAGCAAATATCTTAGATGATGATGTAACATAAGACCAAAAAACTTAATAAGAAAAGGTCTCTTTTAGTGTAACTTAATTTATATATTTTTTTTTGATATCTTCCTATATATTCTTTTTGAGAAATATCGCTTCTGGAAACCTTTTTAAAGAAAAATAAAGACCTCTAATAATTTTTTTTTTCAAAAATACCATAAACTACATTCAATTGTGATTAGGAAATTAATGATTCGTTTTCTTTTGGGTTTCGTCATAACTTTCAGATTTTTTAAAATACGTGCTAGCCCTGGGCAAAATACCTGAATCCGAAGAACCAAACTGAATCTGAACCGAACCCAAACCAAAACCGATAAAATACCCGAACGGATCCTAGATTTCTATATCCGAAGAACCAAAACCAAAATCGAACCGAACCGAACCGAAAACCGAATGGATACCCGAAATACAATTATATACCCAAAATATTAACTATATTTAGACTTGATAACCCAAAATTACAATTATAAATCCGAAGATATAAGTTATTTTTAAGCCAAAATGATTGAGAGACCCAAAATAACCAAAATATATGAAGTTTTTAATTATATTTGTTACGTTTTGACCAAATTTTATTTAAATTTAACCAATTTTCATTTTATTTTTATGATTTTTCGGGTATCCGAAATCGAACTATACCCGAATGGAATTGAACCGAACCCGAACCAATATTCTAAAATACCCTAATGGATTCTAAATCCTAAACCAGAAAACCCAAAATTCCGAATAATCCGAACCAAACATGATCGGATATCCGAACGCCCATAGCTAATATGTGCAATGCAAGAAATATTTAGATGCTAGAATTGATAACTTGTGTAATCATGACGCGTATAATTAGATTCTAGATTAAGAGCGGCGTTTAGTTATCCATAAATTACGTTTTGTAAACTACACTTAAGAAAATCTTAAATTGACCCAAATTACCCATATCCAAGAAACAATCATTCTAAAGGAATGAGAGGATTCCTTTTGACTCAAGGCCATTGATATGTTCTTAGGTCAACTTGACATATTGTCTGCACATTAGTATATATATATATATATATATATGTAACTTTGATCATCAATAACATACACAACTTCTTTCACTCAATCTTTTCCTTAATCCTCCATTTACCATCTCATTTGTCTCACCCTCCTCTGATAGAAAACATAGATGTTTAGATCTAGCTTTCGGTGTTTGGTGTCTTGACGTGTTCTAGAAGATGATATTTTGAAGAAGTTTATACGTGTATCATTGGAAAATTCGAGGGTCCAAGAGTTTTCTAAAACGTTCTTGGTGGAAAAAAATATGAATGAAAGATCCCACTGAATTGAATTGGGTCCATGAATCTAAGAAATAGTGAGAATTCTTGATCTATCTCACTATTTCTCTCAATTCGAAACTAATTGGCGCGCTTGAGGAATAGTCAAAGCCATACCCAATCGAAAAAAGTTTTTTGGGCTTCAATGCTCTCATCTAAGAGTCTTTCGATTCTTTTGTAGTGCTTTATTTCCGGATAATCATTGTTGTCGACGGCTTTGGATCTATGGGTTAAAAATCCACCAACAGGGTTTCTGACTATGGTTTGGGTTCGAAGACTGTTTGAGATTTTTATGGAAGAGTTTCTGAAGGTCATTTATGATGCATCAAAATCACATTACATCGCGTTTTGATGTTTAAATTATGGAGATTGGACATAATTTCGCAATCTTTTCGGCGAAATCCATAATTTTCTCAACGAGATCATTTCCCTTTCGGTATTAGCTGTCTTATTATAAAGAGTTTAGCTCTAGAAGTGGATTACAAAAGACATATTTCATAACTAGGATATTTTTTCGGTAGAGATGTTGATTACTATGATGTAATCACTCTTAATTGATTACATCATAGTAATCAATTAATGGTTTTTTTTATTAGAAAACCCATAGTAATCACTCTTAATTGATTACATCATAGTAATCACTCTTAATTATTATTATGATGTAATCACTCTTAATTGTTTTATAAAAAAAATCACTCTTAATTGTACTTATATTCTCATTTTGATGAATGGGTTTTTTTTTGGTCTTGTCTCTTTAGTCTAAATCGAGTTTGTCTATATATTCCCGTCTTGTTATCTATTCAATAAGAGGAAAAAAAAATATCGGCTCATGGTTGATTAAAAAGATAATAATAATATTACTTTTATTAGAACAGAAATACAACTTGTGTCTGTAAAACACTAATTGGCTAACTGAGGCTATTATTCATATATATTAGTATTAAGAACCGCTCGAGGCTTTTTCATGAACTCCAAAGAGTATATGAAGGTTTATGTTCGGGATCATAACCGTTCGAGACTGTCCTCTTGACTCCAGTCAAATGACGATGTTCTAGTAAAGGAGGATTCTGTATAGGATTGTGACCTGATGGGACTTGATGGTACATTCTCTTGACTTCAATCAAATGACGATGTTCTAGTAAAGGAGGATTATGTATAACAGCCGTTGATGATTGCATTAAGAAGAAGCTTAGAGTTATGATTAATATCACAGTACCACCTTTCAACATTTGCATCTTTTCTCTCTCTCTCTCTCTCTTTCTTCGTTTTTATTTCTCTTCCTGCCTTTTTTTTATTCCTCTCTTTTCATATTTTATAGTGGACTTTGCCATATGCTCGTTAAGGGAATCTAACTAAATGTACATTAAGAGATAATTTTTAAGCTCTTATCAGAATTCAATTAGGAGAACTAAGTTGTATTTGTACTTGCCACTTGACACGTTCATCATATTATATATGTTTTCCCTAATTAATTTATAGTAGTGAAATCTCACTTTTGAATTATAAAGAAAACTAGGTTTTGGATATTTTTTTTCTTAAAATTAATTTTAAAATTTTGGTTAAGTTAAAATTAGAGTCATAACCCGTTATATATTGGCGAGTTAACCCACTTATTTAACATGTTCTATGGCGAGTTAACTGAAATATTATTCGGGATAATCCGCAAAGAAGTATAATCTTGAAAGCACCAACTCTAATATGCACGCTTAATGATTATAGATTTTGTGGTCAGTACAAGAACTTTTAATAAATCAATTTGCTCGTAACTAATATTTTATATAATATATAACACGGACTTTGCCATATGCTAGTTAAGGGAATCTCGATTTTTTTGTTTTTGAATATATTTATTTATTAATTAAAATATATAATGTTTTTAATTTTTTAATAATTAAAAAACTAAATTTTAAATACCCTCTTGAATGGGAACAAATATTTTTCATATTCTCTTCAATAATTTTAAAAAACAGTCATATATTTTCTTATTTCAATTATATTTTTTTCATTGTAATGGCATAATATATAATAACTTCCCAAATAAATTTCATTTTTTATAAATGACTCCTTAAATAATAATATAGATATTTTCCCCCAATTATTTGACTCCTTAAATAATAATAAATTTCATTTTTCTATTTTATTCATTTTTTATTTTTTTACTGAGATTTTGTTTCCTTGTGAATTGGAACATTTAATTCTACTAATAGTGAAGCTTTCGAGCTTAATAAGGAAAGCTAATCAAATGTAAATATAGTGTAGAGATAAGAATATATGTATTAGAGTTCTAATCCTAATATAGTTGAGGAAGCCTCTCGATCCAGTGGTTAAACCAAAAGTTCATTAGTGATTTCTTCACTAGAAGATATGAAATCTGATTTCTAGATAATGTGATATAATGTAGATTAATAAAAACAAACTTACAAGAGATGTCCTGGCGGGTGCAAGTAGAATCGTTCGTTATGGTCCCGCATGTCAAAAATAAAGTTGTCTATCGTGAACATGGTGCAGATAGAATAGTCCGCCGTGGATCTTCGTAAACATATATAATTTTTGGTTGTAGAATTGTCCATAAAGTTGTTCTAATAATTTGTAATAGATAATAATTCAAACGATAAAAAAAAATCATAATCTAATTAGGAAACTAAGTTGTATATTTACTTGAAACGTTAATAAGAGAACCCAAGTTTAGCTGAATTATACTATGCTAACGAAATCTTACTTTTGAATTGTAGGAAGTGGAAATTTTTTTGGTCTAGTAGTCAAGGGTTTAAAGTCTTCCTCTACATTAGGTTTGGGTTCTATTCCCAGAGAATATAGTTCATTAGTGATTCTTTACTAGGAGGTATGAAATTCGATTTCTAGATAATGTGATATAATGTAGATTAATAAAGACAAACTTACAAGAGATGTCATGCCGGGTGCAAGTAGAATCGTTCGTTATGGTCTCTCATGTCAAAGATAAAGATATCTATCGTGAGCATGGTGCAGATTGAATCGTCTGTCGTGAATCTTTGTAGACAGAATGAATTTTTGGTTGTAGAATTGTCCATAAAGTTGTTCTAATAATTTGTAATAGATAATAATTCAAACGATAAAAATAATAATCATAATCCAATTAGGAAACTAAGTTGTATATTTACTTGACACGTTAATAATAGAACCCATGTTTAGCTGCACAAACATTATAGAAGCTTTGATAAACTATGCTAACGAAATCTCACTTTTGAATTGTGAGAGTCCTAACGCATTCCATGGTGAGTTAACCCACTTAAGTTAAAATTAGAGTCCTAACGCATTCCAGAAAATATAGTTTCTGCAGATTAATAGTGTATATACAAAGTTTATCAAAGCTTCCATAATGTTGCATGTAGAGCTGTCTGTCATGGTTTTGTGTATTGCGGGAAAGGTTGTTCATCGTAGGTATGGTGGAGGTAGAACCATCTATATATTATGAATATGTGTGTTACAGAAAAATATGTATATTGTAGAGTCATTATTCCTGGAAGTGTTCATCATAATCGCATGCGCTACATATAATTGAATTCGATTAATTGATAATCTTTTGTAATATGATTAAAGCAAATATCTTAGATGGTGATGTAACATAAGACCAAAAAACTTAATAAGAAAAGGTCTCTTTTAGTGTAACTTAATTTATATTTTTTTTTGATATCTTCCTATATATTCTTTTTGAGAAATATCGCTTCTGGAAACCTTTTTAAAGAAAAATAAATACCTCTAATAATTTTTTTTTCAAAAATACCATAAACTACATTCAATTGTGATTAGGAAATTAATGATTCGTTTTCTTTTGGGTTTCGTCATAACTTTCAGATTTTTTAAAATACGTGCTAGCCCTGGGCAAAATACCTGAATCCGAAGAACCAAACTGAATCTGAACCGAACCCAAACCAAAACCGATAAAATACCCGAACGGATCCTAGATTTCTATATCCGAAGAACCAAAACCAAAATCGAACCGAACCGAACCGAAAACCGAATGGATACCCGAAATACAATTATATACCCAAAATATTAACTATATTTAGACTTGATAACCCAAAATTACAATTATAAATCCGAAGATATAAGTTATTTTTAAGCCAAAATGATTGAGAGACCCAAAATAACCAAAATATATGAAGTTTTTAATTATATTTGTTACGTTTTGACCAAATTTTATTTAAATTTAACCAATTTTCATTTTATTTTTATGATTTTTCGGGTATCCGAAATCGAACTATACCCGAATGGAATTGAACCGAACCCGAACCAATATTCTAAAATACCCTAATGGATTCTAAATCCTAAACCAGAAAACCCGAAATTCCGAATAATCCGAACCAAACATGATCGGATATCCGAACGCCCATAGCTAATATGTGCAATGCAAGAAATATTTAGATGCTAGAATTGATAACTTGTGTAATCATGACGCGTATAATTAGATTCTAGATTAAGAGCGGCGTTTAGTTATCCATAAATTACGTTTTGTAAACTACACTTAAGAAAATCTTAAATTGACCCAAATTACCCATATCCAAGAAACAATCATTCTAAAGGAATGAGAGGATTCCTTTTGACTCAAGGCCATTGATATGTTCTTAGGTCAACTTGACATATTGTCTGCACATTAGTATATATATATATATATATATATATATATATATGTAACTTTGATCATCAATAACATACACAACTTCTTTCACTCAATCTTTTCCTTAATCCTCCATTTACCATCTCATTTGTCTCACCCTCCTCTGATAGAAAACATAGATGTTTAGATCTAGCTTTCGGTGTTTGGTGTCTTGACGTGTTCTAGAAGATGATATTTTGAAGAAGTTTATACGTGTATCATTGGAAAATTCGAGGGTCCAAGAGTTTTCTAAAACGTTCTTGGTGGAAAAAAATATGAATGAAAGATCCCACTGAATTGAATTGGGTCCATGAATCTAAGAAATAGTGAGAATTCTTGATCTATCTCACTATTTCTCTCAATTCGAAACTAATTGACGCGCTTGAGGAATAGTCAAAGCCATACCCAATCGAAAAAAGTTTTTTGGGCTTCAATGCTCTCATCTAAGAGTCTTTCGATTCTTTTGTAGAGCTTTATTGCCAGATAATCATTGTTGTCGACGGCTTTGGATCTATGGGTTAAAAATCCACCAACAGGGTTTCTGACTATGGTTTGGGTTCGAAGACTGTTTGAGATTTTTATGGAAGAGTTTCTGAAGGTCATTTATGATGCATCAAAATCACATTACATCGCGTTTTGATGTTTAAATTATGGAGATTGGACATAATTTCGCAATCTTTTCGGCGAAATCCATAATTTTCTCAACGAGATCATTTCCCTTTCGGTATTAGCTGTCTTATTATAAAGAGTTTAGCTCTAGAAGTGGATTACAAAAGACATATTTCATAACTAGGAGATTTTTTCGGTAGAGATGTTGATTACTATGATGTAATCACTCTTAATTGATTACATCATAGTAATCAATTAATGGTTTTTTTTATTACAAAACCCATAGTAATCACTCTTAATTGATTACATCATAGTAATCACTCTTAATTATTATTATGATGTAATCACTCTTAATTGTTTTATAAAAAAAATCACTCTTAATTGTACTTATATTCTCATTTTGATGAATGGGTTTTTTTTTGGTCTTGTCTCTTTAGTCTAAATCGAGTTTGTCTATATATTCCCGTCTTGTTATCTATTCAATAAGAGGAAAAAAAAATATCGGCTCATGGTTGATTAAAAAGATAATAATAATATTACTTTTATTAGAACAGAAATACAACTTGTGTCTGTAAAACACTAATTGGCTAACTGAGGCTATTATTCATATATATTAGTATTAAGAACCGCTCGAGGCTTTTTCATGAACTCCAAAGAGTATATGAAGGTTTATGTTCGGGATCATAACCGTTCGAGACTGTCCTCTTGACTCCAGTCAAATGACGATGTTCTAGTAAAGGAGGATTCTGTATAGGATTGTGACCTGATGGGACTTGATGGTACATTCTCTTGACTTCAATCAAATGACGATGTTCTAGTAAAGGAGGATTATGTATAACAGCCGTTGATGATTGCATTAAGAAGAAGCTTAGAGTTATGATTAATATCACAGTACCACCTTTCAACATTTGCATCTTTTCTCTCTCTCTCTCTCTCTTTCTTCGTTTTTATTTCTCTTCCTGCCTTTTTTTTATTCCTCTCTTTTCATATTTTATAGTGGACTTTGCCATATGCTCGTTAAGGGAATCTAACTAAATGTACATTAAGAGATAATTATTAAGCTCTTATCAGAATTCAATTAGGAGAACTAAGTTGTATTTGTACTTGCCACTTGACACGTTCATCATATTATATATGTTTTCCCTAATTAATTTATAGTAGTGAAATCTCACTTTTGAATTATAAAGAAAACTAGGTTTTGGATATTTTTTTTCTTAAAATTAATTTTAAAATTTTGGTTAAGTTAAAATTAGAGTCATAACCCGTTATATATTGGCGAGTTAACCCACTTATTTAACATGTTCTATGGTGAGTTAACTGAAATATTATTCGGGATAATCCGCAAAGAAGTATAATCTTGAAAGCACCAACTCTAATATGCACGCTTAATGATTATAGATTTTGTGGTCAGTACAAGAACTTTTAATAAATCAATTTGCTCGTAACTAATATTTTATATAATATATAACACGGACTTTGCCATATGCTAGTTAAGGGAATCTCGATTTTTTTGTTTTTGAATATATTTATTTATTAATTAAAATATATAATGTTTTTAATTTTTTAATAATTAAAAAACTAAATTTTAAATACCCTCTTGAATGGGAACAAATATTTTTCATATTCTCTTCAATAATTTTAAAAAACAGTCATATATTTTCTTATTTCAATTATATTTTTTTCATTGTAATGGCATAATATATAATAACTTCCCAAATAAATTTCATTTTTTATAAATGACTCCTTAAATAATAATATAGATATTTTCCCCCAATTATTTGACTCCTTAAATAATAATAAATTTCATTTTTCTATTTTATTCATTTTTTATTTTTTTACTGAGATTTTGTTTCCTTGTGAATTGGAACATTTAATTCTACTAATAGTGAAGCTTTCGAGCTTAATAAGGAAAGCTAATCAAATGTAAATAGTGTAGAGATAAGAATATATGTATTAGAGTTCTAATCCTAATATAGTTGAGGAAGCCTCTCGATCCAGTGGTTAAACCAAAAGTTCATTAGTGATTTCTTCACTAGAAGATATGAAATCTGATTTCTAGATAATGTGATATAATGTAGATTAATAAAAACAAACTTACAAGAGATGTCCTGGCGGGTGCAAGTAGAATCGTTCGTTATGGTCCCGCATGTCAAAAATAAAGTTGTCTATCGTGAACATGGTGCAGATAGAATAGTCCGCCGTGGATCTTCGTAAACATATATAATTTTTGGTTGTAGAATTGTCCATAAAGTTGTTCTAATAATTTGTAATAGATAATAATTCAAACGATAAAAAAAAATCATAATCTAATTAGGAAACTAAGTTGTATATTTACTTGAAACGTTAATAAGAGAACCCAAGTTTAGCTGAATTATACTATGCTAACGAAATCTTACTTTTGAATTGTAGGAAGTGGAAATTTTTTTGGTCTAGTAGTCAAGGGTTTAAAGTCTTCCTCTACATTAGGTTTGGGTTCTATTCCCAGAGAATATAGTTCATTAGTGATTCTTTACTAGGAGGTATGAAATTCGATTTCTAGATAATGTGATATAATGTAGATTAATAAAGACAAACTTACAAGAGATGTCATGCCGGGTGCAAGTAGAATCGTTCGTTATGGTCTCTCATGTCAAAGATAAAGATATCTATCGTGAGCATGGTGCAGATTGAATCGTCTGTCGTGAATCTTTGTAGACAGAATGAATTTTTGGTTGTAGAATTGTCCATAAAGTTGTTCTAATAATTTGTAATAGATAATAATTCAAACGATAAAAATAATAATCATAATCCAATTAGGAAACTAAGTTGTATATTTACTTGACACGTTAATAATAGAACCCATGTTTAGCTGCACAAACATTATAGAAGCTTTGATAAACTATGCTAACGAAATCTCACTTTTGAATTGTGAGAGTCCTAACGCATTCCATGGTGAGTTAACCCACTTAAGTTAAAATTAGAGTCCTAACGCATTCCAGAAAATATAGTTTCTGCAGATTAATAGTGTATATACAAAGTTTATCAAAGCTTCCATAATGTTGCATGTAGAGCTGTCTGTCATGGTTTTGTGTATTGCGGGAAAGGTTGTTCATCGTAGGTATGGTGGAGGTAGAACCATCTATATATTATGAATATGTGTGTTACAGAAAAATATGTATATTGTAGAGTCATTATTCCTGGAAGTGTTCATCATAATCGCATGCGCTACATATAATTGAATTCGATTAATTGATAATCTTTTGTAATATGATTAAAGCAAATATCTTAGATGGTGATGTAACATAAGACCAAAAAACTTAATAAGAAAAGGTCTCTTTTAGTGTAACTTAATTTATATTTTTTTTTGATATCTTCCTATATATTCTTTTTGAGAAATATCGCTTCTGGAAACCTTTTTAAAGAAAAATAAATACCTCTAATAATTTTTTTTTCAAAAATACCATAAACTACATTCAATTGTGATTAGGAAATTAATGATTCGTTTTCTTTTGGGTTTCGTCATAACTTTCAGATTTTTTAAAATACGTGCTAGCCCTGGGCAAAATACCTGAATCCGAAGAACCAAACTGAATCTGAACCGAACCCAAACCAAAACCGATAAAATACCCGAACGGATCCTAGATTTCTATATCCGAAGAACCAAAACCAAAATCTAACCGAACCGAACCGAAAACCGAATGGATACCCGAAATACAATTATATACCCAAAATATTAACTATATTTAGACTTGATAACCCAAAATTACAATTATAAATCCGAAGATATAAGTTATTTTTAAGCCAAAATGATTGAGAGACCCAAAATAACCAAAATATATGAAGTTTTTAATTATATTTGTTACGTTTTGACCAAATTTTATTTAAATTTAACCAATTTTCATTTTATTTTTATGATTTTTCGGGTATCCGAAATCGAACTATACCCGAATGGAATTGAACCGAACCCGAACCAATATTCTAAAATACCCTAATGGATTCTAAATCCTAAACCAGAAAACCCGAAATTCCGAATAATCCGAACCAAACATGATCGGATATCCGAACGCCCATAGCTAATATGTGCAATGCAAGAAATATTTAGATGCTAGAATTGATAACTTGTGTAATCATGACGCGTATAATTAGATTCTAGATTAAGAGCGGCGTTTAGTTATCCATAAATTACGTTTTGTAAACTACACTTAAGAAAATCTTAAATTGACCCAAATTACCCATATCCAAGAAACAATCATTCTAAAGGAATGAGAGGATTCCTTTTGACTCAAGGCCATTGATATGTTCTTAGGTCAACTTGACATATTGTCTGCACATTAGTATATATATATATATATATATATATATGTAACTTTGATCATCAATAACATACACAACTTCTTTCACTCAATCTTTTCCTTAATCCTCCATTTACCATCTCATTTGTCTCACCCTCCTCTGATAGAAAACATAGATGTTTAGATCTAGCTTTCGGTGTTTGGTGTCTTGACGTGTTCTAGAAGATGATATTTTGAAGAAGTTTATACGTGTATCATTGGAAAATTCGAGGGTCCAAGAGTTTTCTAAAACGTTCTTGGTGGAAAAAAATATGAATGAAAGATCCCACTGAATTGAATTGGGTCCATGAATCTAAGAAATAGTGAGAATTCTTGATCTATCTCACTATTTCTCTCAATTCGAAACTAATTGGCGCGCTTGAGGAATAGTCAAAGCCATACCCAATCGAAAAAAGTTTTTTGGGCTTCAATGCTCTCATCTAAGAGTCTTTCGATTCTTTTGTAGAGCTTTATTGCCGGATAATCATTGTTGTCGACGGCTTTGGATCTATGGGTTAAAAATCCACCAACAGGGTTTCTGACTATGGTTTGGGTTCGAAGACTGTTTGAGATTTTTATGGAAGAGTTTCTGAAGGTCATTTATGATGCATCAAAATCACATTACATCGCGTTTTGATGTTTAAATTATGGAGATTGGACATAATTTCGCAATCTTTTCGGCGAAATCCATAATTTTCTCAACGAGATCATTTCCCTTTCGGTATTAGCTGTCTTATTATAAAGAGTTTAGCTCTAGAAGTGGATTACAAAAGACATATTTCATAACTAGGAGATTTTTTCGGTAGAGATGTTGATTACTATGATGTAATCACTCTTAATTGATTACATCATAGTAATCAATTAATGGTTTTTTTTATTACAAAACCCATAGTAATCACTCTTAATTGATTACATCATAGTAATCACTCTTAATTATTATTATGATGTAATCACTCTTAATTGTTTTATAAAAAAAATCACTCTTAATTGTACTTATATTCTCATTTTGATGAATGGGTTTTTTTTTGGTCTTGTCTCTTTAGTCTAAATCGAGTTTGTCTATATATTCCCGTCTTGTTATCTATTCAATAAGAGGAAAAAAAAATATCGGCTCATGGTTGATTAAAAAGATAATAATAATATTACTTTTATTAGAACAGAAATACAACTTGTGTCTGTAAAACACTAATTGGCTAACTGAGGCTATTATTCATATATATTAGTATTAAGAACCGCTCGAGGCTTTTTCATGAACTCCAAAGAGTATATGAAGGTTTATGTTCGGGATCATAACCGTTCGAGACTGTCCTCTTGACTCCAGTCAAATGACGATGTTCTAGTAAAGGAGGATTCTGTATAGGATTGTGACCTGATGGGACTTGATGGTACATTCTCTTGACTTCAATCAAATGACGATGTTCTAGTAAAGGAGGATTATGTATAACAGCCGTTGATGATTGCATTAAGAAGAAGCTTAGAGTTATGATTAATATCACAGTACCACCTTTCAACATTTGCATCTTTTCTCTCTCTCTCTCTCTCTTTCTTCGTTTTTATTTCTCTTCCTGCCTTTTTTTTATTCCTCTCTTTTCATATTTTATAGTGGACTTTGCCATATGCTCGTTAAGGGAATCTAACTAAATGTACATTAAGAGATAATTATTAAGCTCTTATCAGAATTCAATTAGGAGAACTAAGTTGTATTTGTACTTGCCACTTGACACGTTCATCATATTATATATGTTTTCCCTAATTAATTTATAGTAGTGAAATCTCACTTTTGAATTATAAAGAAAACTAGGTTTTGGATATTTTTTTTCTTAAAATTAATTTTAAAATTTTGGTTAAGTTAAAATTAGAGTCATAACCCGTTATATATTGGCGAGTTAACCCACTTATTTAACATGTTCTATGGCGAGTTAACTGAAATATTATTCGGGATAATCCGCAAAGAAGTATAATCTTGAAAGCACCAACTCTAATATGCACGCTTAATGATTATAGATTTTGTGGTCAGTACAAGAACTTTTAATAAATCAATTTGTTCGTAACTAATATTTTATAAAAATATATAACACGGACTTTGCCATATGCTAGTTAAGGGAATCTCGATTTTTTGTTTTTGAATATATTTATTTATTAATTAAAATATATAATGTTTTTAATTTTTTAATAATTAAAAAACTAAATTTTAAATACCCTCTTGAATGGGAACAAATATTTTTCATATTCTCTTCAATAATTTTAAAAAACAGTCATATATTTTCTTATTTCAATTATATTTTTTTCTTTGTAATGGCATAATATATAATAACTTCCCAAATAAATTTCATTTTTTATAAATGACTCCTTAAATAATAATATAGATATTTTCCCCCAATTATTTGACTCCTTAAATAATAATAAATTTCATTTTTCTATTTTATTCATTTTTTATTTTTTACTGAGATTTTGTTTCCTTGTGAATTGGAACATTTAATTCTACTAATAGTGAAGTTTTTGAGCTTAATAAGGAAAGCTAATCAAATGTAAATAGTGTAGAGATAAGAATATATGTATTAGAGTTCTAATCCTAATATAGTTGAGGAAGCCTCTCGATCCAGTGGTTAAACCAAAAGTTCATTAGTGATTTCTTCACTAGAATATATGAAATCTGATTTCTAGATAATGTGATATAATGTAGATTAATAAAAACAAACTTACAAGAGATGTCCTGGCGGGTGCAAGTAGAATCGTTCGTTATGGTCCCGCATGTCAAAAATAAAGTTGTCTATCGTGAACATGGTGCAGATAGAATAGTCCGCCGTGGATCTTCGTAAACAGATATAATTTTTGGTTGTAGAATTGTCCATAAAGTTGTTCTAATAATTTGTAATAGATAATAATTCAAACGATAAAAAAAATCATAATCTAATTAGGAAACTAAGTTGTATATTTACTTGAAACGTTAATAAGAGAACCCAAGTTTAGCGTAATTATACTATGCTAACGAAATCTTACTTTTGAATTGTAGGAAGTGGAAATTTTTTTGGTCTAGTAGTCAAGGGTTTAAAGTCTTCCTCTACATTAGGTTTGGGTTCTATTCCCAGAGAATATAGTTCATTAGTGATTCTTTACTAGGAGGTATGAAATTCGATTTCTAGATAATGTGATATAATGTAGATTAATAAAGACAAACTTACAAGAGATGTCATGCCGGGTGCAAGTAGAATCGTTCGTTATGGTCTCTCATGTCAAAGATAAAGATATCTATCGTGAGCATGGTGCATATTGAATCGTCTGTCGTGAATCTTTGTAGACAGGATGAATTTTTGGTTGTAGAATTGTCCATAAAGTTGTTCTAATAATTTGTAATAGATAATAATTCAAACGATAAAAATAATAATCATAATCCAATTAGAAAACTAAGTTGTATATTTACTTGACACGTTAATAATAGAACCCATGTTTAGCTGCACAAACATTATAGAAGCTTTGATAAACTATGCTAACGAAATCTCACTTTTGAATTGTGAGAGTCCTAACGCATTCCATGGTGAGTTAACCCACTTAAGTTAAAATTAGAGTCCTAACGCATTCCAGAAAATATAGTTTCTGCAGATTAATTATAACGCCCCGACCGTCCCCACCTGTGGGCCCCATGCCCTCTCTCGGCCCGTGGGCCCACCCTCGTCCGACGGTCGGTGCGTTAGTCCGGGAGGCTCGTAAGACTTGTTTACTGACCCTGCAATCACCACGTGACCTTTCCCCGTGTTTTGTCCTCACTCACACGCTACCGCGAATCACTTCCCGGAAGGTCACCCATCCTTAGACTACTCCAGCCCAAGCACGCTTAACTCTGGAGTTCTTTCGGGCAAGTGATCGGAAAAGGTAAGTGCACTTTGGTGACATAGGTAGCCAAATCAATTCTTATAAGCCTCTCCGCATATACAAGAAATCGGGATGTTACAATCACCCCCACTCATAGAGCGCAACGTCCTCGTTGCGCACCAGGATCGTCACCCTAGACGGTGTGAGCCCACCTGACTCCACACACGTGTTTGGGTTCGGCTCTGATACCAAATTGAAACAACCGCACCCATTTTTCTTCTTCCTTTTTTTTTTTTTTTTTTTTTTTTGCAAATAATCATTAAAATCCCATAAAAATAACTGAACCTCACCAATTAATTCCCGGTTCAAGACTAAAAATCCGAACAATGCAAATCATAAATTATTAAATTAAATAATCAAATAAACGGCAAGTCTAGATCACCCCCTCTTCCTCGCCCTGATCCCACGGTCACACTTTCTCTTTTCCTGCATCAATTAAAATATAAGAGATGCATAAGTATTTCGATAAATACTTAGTGAGGCAATCCTCCCATCTACAGGCTAACAAATAATTAAGATAATTAATATAGACTATCACGAAAATACCGAATAAATCAAACATTTCATGAAACACTCGACCTAGACCCTCCGAGATCGTAAACGGCCTATAATCACGAAATCACACCAATTATCAAAATTATTAAATTACGCCTATGGTCCTGCACTCACCTTATTCCCGCACAGAAAGTTTCACGAGAAAATTCAGCAATTTTCTAGAACTCCCCGGGATGAATAACCTTCTATTAAACCACCTAGAAATAAAAAGAATAAAATAATCAAAAACAAAACAATATAAGATCGATGATTAACAACCGGTTTAAACCGGGAATCACTTCATCGTCTTCATCGCCGGAGCAACGACGTCCCGCCGGAGCTCACCACCGGACTTCACCATGGTCCAGCCCCGATCCACCATCCCGACTCCAAACCCACACCGGAGCTCACCACCGAAGCTCACCACGGCCTAAACCCGATCCACAATCCCGACCCAACCCACGCACCGTCGACCCTCTTCACCGTCGTGGCTTGACGACACCACCCTCCTTCTCCACCCTCCGTCGATCTTCTCCACCCTCCGTCGACCTTCTCCACCCTCCGTCGACTCGGCCGCACGACCCCTACACAACCCGGCATCGCACGAAACAACTAAGGAGGGAGAGAGAAGTTTTCTTACCGTGGAGAATACGAGATCGCGACACGACCCGGCTCACGACGATCCACTCACTCGAGCTTTCTCTCGATCTCTCACCACGCAGCAGTCGACGGCTAGGTTAATCGTAGAGGGAGATGCATACGGCGTACACATATGTGTGACCAAGTTTCCCTTATTACACCAACCGGTCCTCGCACTTCCTCCTCTTTCGAAAGTTGACCCCAAACTTTCAAAATTATCAATTAAACCCACCCGGAAAAAATGATTTACGCGAAATTAACCCCCAACTTCTAATTATTCAATTTCAACCTCAAAATTGAATTAGGGATGTTACATTAATAGTGTATATACAAAGTTTATCAAAGCTTCCATAATGTTGCATGTAGAGCTGTCTGTCATGGTTTTGTGTATTGCGGGAAAGGTTGTTCATCGTAGGTATGGTTGATATGCTCAATTTAATACCCTAAAGTACTAAAGCAGTTGTAATAGTATAGCTAGGGGTCGAACCACAGAAGACTCACAGAAACGCACAATAGATTCTATAGTGTCGAATTACGCTAAGCCAAACAGTTGTAATTAAAAGCAGTGCAGAAATTAAAGGAGTTGTAAATCAATTGAGAAATATAGGCTCAGGGTTTTTCTCAGGAAATCAATGAATGCAGACTAACTAACTAACAGGATTCAGATTTAGCGCAGTTCTTGAACTCAAATCACTAAAATATAGCTAACCAACTCTCGTTGCGAAAACTATCTAAATCTAAATCCCAAGAATTCCAAATCTCTTTGCGAATCCTAAATTCTAAATCAGCTTTAATATCAGGTTTGATATGTTCACAAATCAATTAAACCAAATCTCTTTGCGAATAATCAATTTGCTCACCTAGGTTCTATCAGGTAATTAATCGCACTCTCGTGCCTAATCAATTATCCTAAGATCTAAGTTCCAGATTCGTCAACCTAGAATTAGCTATGAACACAACCTAAGGTGAAGAACTAATTCAGATGGTGAATCCTAAACAGATAATTAACCTAGCATTCAAAGAAATCCTTTATGAGAAAACCCTAAACCTAAAGTGGATCTACTCAGACATGGCAATTGAATCAAAAGACATGTTTGAATAAATCATCAATAGAGTAGGAAGAAGGGTTTAGAGATCTGATCTCGGACGAAGGGAGATTCAGACTTGTCTCTCTAAAACCAAAGTGAAATCAAACACAGAAAATAAAAGTATAAAAAGGCATAGCCTAAACAGGTGGCTGAAAACTCCTATTTATAACCTAAAACACGATCTAGGGTCTTCTTGTAATTATTAAAGACTTCTGGGCACTTTTGCAATTCCTCAAGTCTTGGAAAACTCGCGGGTTGTGTCTTGCTGCGCTGAGTGTCGATCGATACCAAGGGGTATCGATCGATGCTCGACGTGAATTCAGGTTCTCAGCGACACGATCTTTAGCTCTGCTACAAACTGCTCCAGAAAGCTCCAATACTTCCAATAATCCTCCAAACGTGCTATGACCTGTAAAAGACTCTAAAAAGACTCCAAAATACTATAAATACTCTATAAAAAGGACTTATATCATGGCTTAAATAGGGTAAAAACCATGATATATCAACTCCCCCAGACTTAGCCTTTTGCTTGCCCTCAAGCAAATAGAAGACTAAACCAGAAAAAGAGGTTTGAAAACGTAGAGACTCACCTGTTCCTGAACCATCGAAAAGACCCTTTTCCCAAGTACCCAAATGTCACCTGATCAGCTTTCGATCTAACCACCATGTACTTCTCCGTAGACATTTGCAGCTTTTCCAGACTCCACACAAAATCCCACAGCATTGTTCAAGTAAAGCCCTCATCGCCAGTTTCATCTCTGCAGCTAATATTTAAGAACCTTCTAGACTCTTTACCAGACAATATCTTGACAAAGGAACCACCCTTTTTCACACTTTTTGTATCAATTTCTCTCCTCCAGACTTATTTCTTATTATATCCTTATTATTATTTTTTATTTTCAGCTTAGCATATACATATCAAGGTAGGAGACGCGAGTATTGATGGTGTTTGCCACCAAATCCCCGGTTCTTCCCTCTCTATGTATCAAAGGATGTAGGCGAATAATGGCATCATAGGAAAATCCTAGCCTCGCTTCCAATCCTTTGTGTGATCATCCCCTCTTAAGTAGAATAATGGGATCGCTGGAAATTTTCCTAACCCTCTACTCAGAAGAAAATCATTTCAATCTTTTATGCTCTTAATCTATCAACTTATTTCAGGGGAGAGAGATACCATAATTCTAAACACACGGGTTCCTTTATCAGATATGAATGATGAATCAAGCTCTATGAACACTAACCACATTGATGAAGTGCAAAAATTTGGCTCAGGCTTCAGAAGAACTCTGCTGGAGACATGGATGTTTTCTAGTCAACTGGTCAGCCTTTGGATTTTTCATTAGTCGATCTAGAACTGATCCTGTAACACTGTGCACTCAAAAACAAAATCAAATCAATAGGTTCAAGCACAGGATCATCATCTCCAACAAATTTTGACTCAATAAAACAGTTTTGACTCGATAAAACGACTGACTCTAAGAAAAACGAAAACAATGTCAGCAGACACCTCCCCCAGACTTGAACAACACTGTCCTCAGTGTTATCTAGCCTAGAGCCAGTGAAAGAAACAAAGAAAAAGGATAGAACGAAGAGAAACAAGAAATTACCATTCTGGAACAGTCGGTGTCGATCGACACACGGCATGGTATCGATCGATACCATGCTTAGATCGACTTTGTGAATTTTCATCCGCGATTGGTGTCGATCGATACCATAGGGCTATCGATCGATGCTTAGGCGATTTCGAGTTGCTCCTTGTTCATCCTGACACAGACTCAAAACAAACGAAAATAAAAATAAAAACGAATCAAAAACAGACTCACCAGTGGGTTGCCTCCCACCAAGCGCTCGTTTAACGTCAATAGCTTGACTGTAACGCCCTTCAGGCTGGATAAGAGTGAGAGCTTGCACCAAAACAGGCTCCATCACTTGACATTACTAGCTTCAGAGTTCTGCTTAGCATGCTGTCCACAAATTCCTGCCCTTTCTCTTTCAGCTCAGAAGTAAGAAGGACTCTGGCCTTGGAGAATGGCTTCAAGGCTCCCTTGCATTTGACCTTGTAATCAATCGAATTCCCATCACACTTCTGAGGAATCAGAGTGACATGGGGATTCTCGACCTTTTTGTTCTTGGCCTTCTTCTTCTTTGTTGCCTTAGTCTTCTTCTTGGGGATGTTGGGCGGTTCAGCTGGAACGTCTGTGACAGTAGGCTCATCAGGAGGCTCTTCCAGAAGATCAATTGCTAGCGACTCTCCTGTGATAACCTTGATGCTAGAGGTACGTGTGGGAATACTCCTAGGTGGAATGACATCATAGTAGACATCACCGTCAATGTAAGAGAAAGATAGTCTCTTATTAGGTGTGTCTATGATCGCGCCTGCAGTAGCCATGAACGGTCGTCCCAGGAGTATAGGCATACGAGATATCGCACCCATCTCCACAACCTGAAAATCAGTAGGCACCAGACAGTCTCCTACTTGGACTAGCAAACCAGCGATTTCACCATATGGAAGTGAGGTGGAATCGTTTGCAAACGTGATAGATGTCTTAGGAGATAGAATAGTAGCCCCCAACTGCTCTGCAATTGCCTTTGAGATGACATTGACACTAGCCCCTGAGTCGACAAGAGACTCTTTGAAATCAACTCCTGAGATGGAGCTTGGTACTGCGAATTTCCCTGGGTCTTCCCTCTGTGTCAATTTCCGTGGTTGTAGTGAATTGCGAACTCTTTCTCCTATCACCTCACGTGATTTCTTGGCTTCTGGTTCTTTCTGCGAGGGGTATCGATCGATACCAGGTAGGGTATCGATCGACGCCATGCGATTTGAATCGTTTCTGACAGGTACATCTTCATCAGAAAGAAGCTCCACGTTCGGGTTATCCAGCATATACTGTAGTCTAGCAATCTCCCATTCCTCCCTTGTCAGCTTAGGAACCATAGGATAAGGCATCCTGGTTACATACACTCGTTCTGCAACGACCTTAGGCACCACAGTCGAAGTTTCAACTGTTTCCTCAGAAATCGCCCCGGTATCGACCGATACCAATGGGGTATCGATCGATACACGGGTTTTCGAATCCATTCTAGCAGGCGTCTGGGCTGGTATCGATCGATACTGGGAAGTATCGATCGATGCTTGTGCGATTTCAGGAATGGCTTCGAGATTTTCTGCACGTAAGCTGATGGCATTGACGTGTGCATTGTGTGATTGAACCGCCTTTCCCTTGGAATTTGCTGCAGTCTGAGCTACTTGCGTCTCCAGCATCCTGTGGCTCGTATTTAGTGCCTCGATCCTTCCACTCAAATCGGTGTACATGGTGTCCATCTTACCATTGAAGGTGGCTGTCATCTTCTCCTGCCCTTGAACCAGGTGTTCAAGCATAGCCTCAATCTTACTCTCAGGAGCTTTGGGTGGTGGGGATTGGTACCCTCCTTGCTGAGCATTGTTGGTGAAGTTTCGATTGGAGTTGTATCCGAATCGCTGACCCTGAAAACCAGAACCACCAATGTAGTTAACATCTTCCACTTCATTCTCAGCAGCGAAGTGGACGGCCTTTGTTGTCTTTCCCAGCAGAAGACTGTGCATAGAATCCAGCTGAGCCTTCACTTCAGCGATCTGCGACCCATCCTGATTACCAGCCAGCCTCTTGCGCTCGAAATCTGCGCTCTTGGTGCTACTACTAGAGGCAAAGTTCTCGATCAACACAATAGCATCCTCAGGATATCTGGTGTTGAAATTACCATTGCTGGAAGAGTCCAGACCCATCTGATATCTCCAATCTACTCCTCTGAAGAAGATACCCAGCAGTTGCACATCAGAGTATCCATGATGTGGACAATCTCTCTGATACGATCTGAATCTTGTCCAAGCAGCCTTGAACGCCTCAGTAGGTCCTTGAGAAAATTGGGAGATTTTATTTCTCAGATCTTCAGATCTTCCATCATCGTAGAAGTTAATCAGGAAGGCTCTCTTGGTGTCCTCCCAATTAGTTAGCGATCCAGGAGATAGCTGCCTCAGCCAGTAAGTAGCTTCTCCACCCAGAGAGTAGGGGAAGAGCTTGCAGAAGAGGTAGTCGTAGGACACTCCATTGCTCTTGATGCTAGTGACCAAGTCCTCGAACTTCTCTACATGGTCCATTGGATGTTCATGAGGAAGACCATGGAAGAGATGTTGTCCTACTAGAGTGTAGTAAGCAGGTTTCAGCTCGAAGTCATTCCTCTCATAAGCAGGAGGACGAATCGCTGACCGATTGGCGAAAAACTGCTCTGGCCTGTTGTACTCACCAATCGTTCTTCCACGATTAACCACAGCATTCCCTGCGTTGGCGCGCCCAGCTGGCGCGATAATCTCAACAACCGCAGCAGGGACAACGATGTTACCAGCTTCATCAAGTCGCTGCCCTCTCTCATTACACACGTGACCCTCTTGGTCTCTCAGAATTCCAGCTTCATCAGCTCTTAAAACCACTGGGTTGTTCATCCCTGATGTTTGCTTGGTCTTTCTGTTTGTGCGTTCCACAAACGCTAGCTGTTCCAATGACAGTTCAACTAGCTGTGTGCTCTTGTTGCTTCTGGTTTCACGAACAGGCATACACCTGCAAACAAAACACTAGGCAAAGCACGTAAGTAACCAGAAAAATACGTTGCGTATCGATCGATACCAAGTGGTGTCGACCGATACCAACAAAAGAAGACGACGAGTATCGACCGATACTACAGAGTATCGATCGATACCGACGAACTTAGTCGAAATTCTAAACTAAAATCTAATGGCAAATTGAGTCCCCGGCAACGGCGCCAAAATTGATATGCTCAATTTAATACCCTAAAGTACTAAAGCAGTTGTAATAGTATAGCTAGGGGTCGAACCACAGAAGACTCACAGAAACGCACAATAGATTCTATAGTGTCGAATTACGCTAAGCCAAACAGTTGTAATTAAAAGCAGTGCAGAAATTAAAGGAGTTGTAAATCAATTGAGAAATATAGGCTCAGGGTTTTTCTCAGGAAATCAATGAATGCAGACTAACTAACTAACAGGATTCAGATTTAGCGCAGTTCTTGAACTCAAATCACTAAAATATAGCTAACCAACTCTCGTTGCGAAAACTATCTAAATCTAAATCCCAAGAATTCCAAATCTCTTTGCGAATCCTAAATTCTAAATCAGCTTTAATATCAGGTTTGATATGTTCACAAATCAATTAAACCAAATCTCTTTGCGAATAATCAATTTGCTCACCTAGGTTCTATCAGGTAATTAATCGCACTCTCGTGCCTAATCAATTATCCTAAGATCTAAGTTCCAGATTCGTCAACCTAGAATTAGCTATGAACACAACCTAAGGTGAAGAACTAATTCAGATGGTGAATCCTAAACAGATAATTAACCTAGCATTCAAAGAAATCCTTTATGAGAAAACCCTAAACCTAAAGTGGATCTACTCAGACATGGCAATTGAATCAAAAGACATGTTTGAATAAATCATCAATAGAGTAGGAAGAAGGGTTTAGAGATCTGATCTCGGACGAAGGGAGATTCAGACTTGTCTCTCTAAAACCAAAGTAAAATCAAACACAGAAAATAAAAGTATAAAAAGGCATAGCCTAAACAGGTGGCTGAAAACTCCTATTTATAACCTAAAACACGATCTAGGGTCTTCTTGTAATTATTAAAGACTTCTGGGCACTTTTGCAATTCCTCAAGTCTTGGAAAACTCGCGGGTTGTGTCTTGCTGCGCTGAGTGTCGATCGATACCAAGGGGTATCGATCGATGCTCGACGTGAATTCAGGTTCTCAGCGACACGATCTTTAGCTCTGCTACAAACTGCTCTAGAAAGCTCCAATACTTCCAATAATCCTCCAAACGTGCTATGACATGTAAAAGACTCTAAAAAGACTCCAAAATACTATAAATACTCTATAAAAAGGACTTATATCATGGCTTAAATAGGGTAAAAACCATGATATATCAATGGTGGAGGTAGAACCATCTATATATTATGAATATGTGTGTTACAGAAAATATGTATATTGTAGAGTCATTATTCCTGGAAGTGTTCATCATAATCGCATGCGCTACATATAATTGAATTCGATTAATTGATAATCTTTTGTAATATGATTAAAGCAAATATCTTAGATGATGATGTAACATAAGACCAAAAAACTTAATAAGAAAAGGTCTCTTTTAGTGTAACTTAATTTATATATATTTTTTTGATATCTTCCTATATATTCTTTTTGAGAAATATCGCTTCTGGAAACCTTTTTAAAGAAAAATAAATACCTCTAATAATTTGTTTTTCAAAAATACCATAAACTACATTCAATTGTGATTAGGAAATTAATGATTCATTTTCTTTTGGGTTTCGTCATAACTTTCAGATTTTTTAAAATACGTGCTAGCCCTGGGCAAAATACCTGAATCCGAAGAACCAAACTGAATCTGAACCGAACCCAAACCAAAACCGATAAAATACCCGAACGGATCCTAGATTTCTATATCCGAAGAACCAAAACCAAAATCGAACCGAACCGAACCGAAAACCGAATGGATACCCGAAATACAATTATATATCCAAAATATTAACTATATTTAGACTTGATAACCCAAAATTACAATTATAAATCCGAAGATATAAGTTATTTTTAAGCCAAAATGATTGAGAGACCCAAAATAACCAAAATATATGAAGTTTTTAATTATATTTGTTACGTTTTGACCAAATTTTATTTAAATTTAACCAATTTTCATTTTATTTTTATGATTTTTCGGGTATCCGAAATCGAACTATACCCGAATGGAATTGAACCGAACCCGAACCAATATTCTAAAATACCCTAATGGATTCTAAATCCTAAACCAGAAAACCCGAAATTCCGAATAATCCAAACCAAACATGATCGGATATCCGAACGCCCATAGCTAATATGTGCAATGCAAGAAATATTTAGATGCTAGAATTGATAACTTGTGTAATCATGACGCGTATAATTAGATTCTAGATTAAGAGCGGCGTTTAGTTATCCATAAATTACGTTTTGTAAACTACACTTAAGAAAATCTTAAATTGACCCAAATTACCCATATCCAAGAAACAATCATTCTAAAGGAATGAGAGGATTCCTTTTGACTCAAGGCCATTGATATGTTCTTAGGTCAACTTGACATATTGTCTGCACATTAGTATATATATATATATATATATATATATATATATATGTAACTTTGATCATCAATAACATACACAACTTCTTTCACTCAATCTTTTCCTTAATCCTCCATTTACCATCTCATTTGTCTCACCCTCCTCTGATAGAAAACATAGATGTTTAGATCTAGCTTTCGGTGTTTGGTGTCTTGACGTGTTCTAGAAGATGATATTTTGAAGAAGTTTATACGTGTATCATTGGAAAATTCGAGGGTCCAAGAGTTTTCTAAAACGTTCTTGGTGGAAAAAAATATGAATGAAAGATCCCACTGAATTGAATTGGGTCCATGAATCTAAGAAATAGTGAGAATTCTTGATCTATCTCACTATTTCTCTCAATTCGAAACTAATTGGCGCGCTTGAGGAATAGTCAAAGCCATACCCAATCGAAAAAAGTTTTTTGGGCTTCAATGCTCTCATCTAAGAGTCTTTCGATTCTTTTGTAGAGCTTTATTGCCGGATAATCATTGTTGTCGACGGCTTTGGATCTATGGGTTAAAAATCCACCAACAGGGTTTCTGACTATGGTTTGGGTTCGAAGACTGTTTGAGATTTTTATGGAAGAGTTTCTGAAGGTCATTTATGATGCATCAAAATCACATTACATCGCGTTTTGATGTTTAAATTATGGAGATTGGACATAATTTCGCAATCTTTTCGGCGAAATCCATAATTTTCTCAACGAGATCATTTCCCTTTCGGTATTAGCTGTCTTATTATAAAGAGTTTAGATCTAGAAGTGGATTACAAAAGACATATTTCATAACTAGGAGATTTTTTCGGTAGAGATGTTGATTACTATGATGTAATCACTCTTAATTGATTACATCATAGTAATCAATTAATGGTTTTTTTTATTACAAAACCCATAGTAATCACTCTTAATTGATTACATCATAGTAATCACTCTTAATTATTATTATGATGTAATCACTCTTAATTGTTTTATAAAAAAAATCACTCTTAATTGTACTTATATTCTCATTTTGATGAATGGGTTTTTTTTTGGTCTTGTCTCTTTAGTCTAAATCGAGTTTGTCTATATATTCCCGTCTTGTTATCTATTCAATAAGAGGAAAAAAAAATATCGGCTCATGGATGATTAAAAAGATAATAATAATATTACTTTTATTAGAACAGAAATACAACTTGTGTCTGTAAAACACTAATTGGCTAACTGAGGCTATTATTCATATATATTAGTATTAAGAACCGCTCGAGGCTTTTTCATGAACTCCAAAGAGTATATGAAGGTTTATGTTCGGGATCATAACCGTTCGAGACTGTCCTCTTGACTCCAATCAAATGACGATGTTCTAGTAAAGGAGGATTCTGTATAGGATTGTGACCTGATGGGACTTGATGGTACATTCTCTTGACTTCAATCAAATGACGATGTTCTAGTAAAGGAGGATTATGTATAACAGCCGTTGATGATTGCATTAAGAAGCAGCTTAGAGTTATGATTAATATCACAGTACCACCTTTCAACATTTGCATCTTTTCTCTCTCTCTCTCTCTCTTTCTTCGTTTTTATTTCTCTTCCTGCCTTTTTTTATTCCTCTCTTTTCATATTTTATAGTGGACTTTGCCATATGCTCGTTAAGGGAATCTAACTAAATGTACATTAAGAGATAATTTTTAAGCTCTTATCAGAATTCAATTAGGAGAACTAAGTTGTATTTGTACTTGCCACTTGACACGTTCATCAAATTATATATGTTTTCCCTAATTAATTTATAGTAGTGAAATCTCACTTTTGAATTATAAAGAAAACTAGGTTTTGGATATTTTTTTTCTTAAAATTAATTTTAAAATTTTGGTTAAGTTAAAATTAGAGTCATAACCCGTTATATATTGGCGAGTTAACCCACTTATTTAACATGTTCTATGGCGAGTTAACTGAAATATTATTCGGGATAATCCGCAAAGAAGTATAATCTTGAAAGAACCAACTCTAATATGCACGCTTAATGATTATAGATTTTGTGGTCAGTACAAGAACTTTTAATAAATCAATTTGCTCGTAACTAATATTTTATAAAAATATATAACACGGACTTTGCCATATGCTAGTTAAGGGAATCTCGATTTTTTGTTTTTGAATATATTTATTTATTAATTAAAATATATAATATTTTTAATTTTTTAATAATTAAAAAACTAAATTTTAAATACCCTCTTGAATGGGAACAAATATTTTTCATATTCTCTTCAATAATTTTAAAAAACAGTCATATATTTTCTTATTTCAATTATATTTTTTTCTTTGTAATGGCATAATATATAATAACTTCCCAAATAAATTTCATTTTTTATAAATGACTCCTTAAATAATAATATAGATATTTTCCCCCAATTATTTGACTCCTTAAATAATAATAAATTTCATTTTTCTATTTTATTCATTTTTTATTTTTTACTGAGATTTTGTTTCCTTGTGAATTGGAACATTTAATTCTACTAATAGTGAAGTTTTTGAGCTTAATAAGGAAAGCTAATCAAATGTAAATAGTGTAGAGATAAGAATATATGTATTAGAGTTCTAATCCTAATATAGTTGAGGAAGCCTCTCGATCCAGTGGTTAAACCAAAAGTTCATTAGTGATTTCTTCACTAGAAGATATGAAATCTGATTTCTAGATAATGTGATATAATGTAGATTAATAAAAACAAACTTACAAGAGATGTCCTGGCGGGTGCAAGTAGAATCGTTCGTTATGGTCCCGCATGTCAAAAATAAAGTTGTCTATCGTGAACATGGTGCAGATAGAATAGTCCGCCGTGGATCTTCGTAAACAGATATAATTTTTGGTTGTAGAATTGTCCATAAAGTTGTTCTAATAATTTGTAATAGATAATAATTCAAACGATAAAAAAAATCATAATCTAATTAGGAAACTAAGTTGTATATTTACTTGAAACGTTAATAAGAGAACCCAAGTTTAGCGTAATTATACTATGCTAACGAAATCTTACTTTTGAATTGTAGGAAGTGGAAATTTTTTTGGTCTAGTAGTCAAGGGTTTAAAGTCTTCCTCTACATTAGGTTTGGGTTCTATTCCCAGAGAATATAGTTCATTAGTGATTCTTTACTAGGAGGTATGAAATTCGATTTCTAGATAATGTGATATAATGTAGATTAATAAAGACAAACTTACAAGAGATGTCATGCCGGGTGCAAGTAGAATCGTTCGTTATGGTCTCTCATGTCAAAGATAAAGATATCTATCGTGAGCATGGTGCATATTGAATCGTCTGTCGTGAATCTTTGTAGACAGAATGAATTTTTGGTTGTAGAATTGTCCATAAAGTTGTTCTAATAATTTGTAATAGATAATAATTCAAACGATAAAAATAATAATCATAATCCAATTAGAAAACTAAGTTGTATATTTACTTGACACGTTAATAATAGAACCCATGTTTAGCTGCACAAACATTATAGAAGCTTTGATAAACTATGCTAACGAAATCTCACTTTTGAATTGTGAGAGTCCTAACGCATTCCATGGTGAGTTAACCCACTTAAGTTAAAATTAGAGTCCTAACGCATTCCAGAAAATATAGTTTCTGCAGATTAATAGTGTATATACAAAGTTTATCAAAGCTTCCATAATGTTGCATGTAGAGCTGTCTGTCATGGTTTTGTGTATTGCGGGAAAGGTTGTTCATCGTAGGTATGGTGGAGGTAGAACCATCTATATATTATGAATATGTGTGTTACAGAAAAATATGTATATTGTAGAGTCATTATTCCTGGAAGTGTTCATCATAATCGCATGCGCTACATATAATTGAATTCGATTAATTGATAATCTTTTGTAATATGATTAAAGCAAATATCTTAGATGATGATGTAACATAAGACCAAAAAACTTAATAAGAAAAGGTCTCTTTTAGTGTAACTTAATTTATATATATTTTTTTGATATCTTCCTATATATTCTTTTTGAGAAATATCGCTTCTGGAAACCTTTTTAAAGAAAAATAAATACCTCTAATAATTTGTTTTTCAAAAATACCATAAACTACATTCAATTGTGATTAGGAAATTAATGATTCATTTTCTTTTGGGTTTCGTCATAACTTTCAGATTTTTTAAAATACGTGCTAGCCCTGGGCAAAATACCTGAATCCGAAGAACCAAACTGAATCTGAACCGAACCCAAACCAAAACCGATAAAATACCCGAACGGATCCTAGATTTCTATATCCGAAGAACCAAAACCAAAATCGAACCGAACCGAACCGAAAACCGAATGGATACCCGAAATACAATTATATATCCAAAATATTAACTATATTTAGACTTGATAACCCAAAATTACAATTATAAATCCGAAGATATAAGTTATTTTTAAGCCAAAATGATTGAGAGACCCAAAATAACCAAAATATATGAAGTTTTTAATTATATTTGTTACGTTTTGACCAAATTTTATTTAAATTTAACCAATTTTCATTTTATTTTTATGATTTTTCGGGTATCCGAAATCGAACTATACCCGAATGGAATTGAACCGAACCCGAACCAATATTCTAAAATACCCTAATGGATTCTAAATCCTAAACCAGAAAACCCGAAATTCCGAATAATCCAAACCAAACATGATCGGATATCCGAACGCCCATAGCTAATATGTGCAATGCAAGAAATATTTAGATGCTAGAATTGATAACTTGTGTAATCATGACGCGTATAATTAGATTCTAGATTAAGAGCGGCGTTTAGTTATCCATAAATTACGTTTTGTAAACTACACTTAAGAAAATCTTAAATTGACCCAAATTACCCATATCCAAGAAACAATCATTCTAAAGGAATGAGAGGATTCCTTTTGACTCAAGGCCATTGATATGTTCTTAGGTCAACTTGACATATTGTCTGCACATTAGTATATATATGTAACTTTGATCATCAATAACATACACAACTTCTTTCACTCAATCTTTTCCTTAATCCTCCATTTACCATCTCATTTGTCTCACCCTCCTCTGATAGAAAACATAGATGTTTAGATCTAGCTTTCGGTGTTTGGTGTCTTGACGTGTTCTAGAAGATGATATTTTGAAGAAGTTTATACGTGTATCATTGGAAAATTCGAGGGTCCAAGAGTTTTCTAAAACGTTCTTGGTGGAAAAAAATATGAATGAAAGATCCCACTGAATTGAATTGGGTCCATGAATCTAAGAAATAGTGAGAATTCTTGATCTATCTCACTATTTCTCTCAATTCGAAACTAATTGGCGCGCTTGAGGAATAGTCAAAGCCATACCCAATCGAAAAAAGTTTTTTGGGCTTCAATGCTCTCATCTAAGAGTCTTTCGATTCTTTTGTAGAGCTTTATTGCCGGATAATCATTGTTGTCGACGGCTTTGGATCTATGGGTTAAAAATCCACCAACAGGGTTTCTGACTATGGTTTGGGTTCGAAGACTGTTTGAGATTTTTATGGAAGAGTTTCTGAAGGTCATTTATGATGCATCAAAATCACATTACATCGCGTTTTGATGTTTAAATTATGGAGATTGGACATAATTTCGCAATCTTTTCGGCGAAATCCATAATTTTCTCAACGAGATCATTTCCCTTTCGGTATTAGCTGTCTTATTATAAAGAGTTTAGCTCTAGAAGTGGATTACAAAAGACATATTTCATAACTAGGAGATTTTTTCGGTAGAGATGTTGATTACTATAATGTAATCACTCTTAATTGATTACATCATAGTAATCAATTAATGGTTTTTTTATTACAAAACCCATAGTAATCACTCTTAATTGATTACATCATAGTAATCACTCTTAATTATTATTATGATGTAATCACTCTTAATTGTTTTATAAAAAAAATCACTCTTAATTGTACTTATATTCTCATTTTGATGAATGGGTTTTTTTTTGGTCTTGTCTCTTTAGTCTAAATCGAGTTTGTCTATATATTCCCGTCTTGTTATCTATTCAATAAGAGGAAAAAAAAATATCGGCTCATGGATGATTAAAAAGATAATAATAATATTACTTTTATTAGAACAGAAATACAACTTGTGTCTGTAAAACACTAATTGGCTAACTGAGGCTATTATTCATATATATTAGTATTAAGAACCGCTCGAGGCTTTTTCATGAACTCCAAAGAGTATATGAAGGTTTATGTTCGGGATCATAACTGTAACATCCCGATTTCTTGTATATGCGGAGAGGCTTATAAGAATTGATTTGGCTACCTATGTCACCAAAGTGCACTTACCTTTTCCGATCACTTGCCCGAAAGAACTCCAGAGTTAAGGGTGCTTGGGCTGGAGTAGTCTAAGGATGGGTGACCTTCCGGGAAGTGATTCGCGGTAGCGTGTGAGTGAGGACAAAACACGGGGAAAGGTCACGTGGTGATTGCAGGGTCAGTAAACAAGTATTACAAGCCTCCCGGACTAACGCACCGGCCGTCGGACAAGGGTGGGGCCCACGGGCCGAGAGAGGGCATGGGGCCCACAGGTAGGGGCGGTCGGGGCGTTATAAGTGGTATCAGAGCCGAACCCAAACACGTGTGTGAAGTCAGGTGGGCTCACACCGTCTAGGGTGACGATCCTGGTGCGCAACGAGGACGTTGCGCTCTGTGAGTGGGGGTGATTGTAACATCCCGGTTTCTTGTATATGCGGAGAGGCTTATAAGAATTGATTTGGCTACCTATGTAACATCCCTAATTCAATTTTGAGGTTGAAATTGAATAATTAGAAGTTGGGGGTTAATTTCGCGTAAATCAATTTTTTCCGGGTGGGTTTAATTGATAATTTTGAAAGTTTGGGGTCAACTTTCGGAAGAGGAGGAAGTGCGAGGACCGGTTGGTGTAATAAAGGAAACTTGAAAAAAACACATATGTATCGCCGTATGCATCTCCCTCTCCAACCTTGTGCGTGCGTTGACCTAGCCGTCACGATTGCTGCGTGGTGAGAGATCAAGAGAAAGCGAGTGAGTGGATCGCCGTGAGCCAAGCCGGGACGCGACCTCCTCTCCTCCACGGTAAGAAACCCCTCTCTCTCCGTAGTTAGGTCCCGCGGTGCTTGGTGGTGCGTGTTGAAGGTCGGGATTGTGGATCGGGTTGGGCGGAGGTGAGCTTCGGTGGTGAGCTCCGGTGTGGGCTTGGAGTCGGGATGGTGGATCGGGGTTGAGCCGAGGTGAAGTCCGGTGGTGAGCTCCGGTGGGGCGTCGCTGCTCCGGCTATGGAAGTCGACGAAGTCGACTAACCGGTTTAGACCGGTTAATAATCGCATCGTATAATACGATTGTGTTTCAGTTTTGTGTTTGATTATTTTATTCTTTTTATTGCTAGGTGGTTTAATAGAAGGTTATTCATCCCGGGGAGTTCTAGAAAATTGCTGAATTTTCTCGTGAAACTTTCTGTGCGGGAATAAGGTGAGTGCAGGACCATAGGCGTAATTAAATAATTTTGATAATTGGTGTGATTTCGTGATTATAGGCCGTTTACGATCTCGGAGGGTCTAGATCGAGTGTTTCATGAAATGTTTGATTTATTCGGTATTTTCGTGATAGTCTATATTAATTATCTTAATTATTTGTTAGCCTGTAGATGGGAGGATTGTCTCACTAAGTATTTATCGAAATACTTATGCATCTCTTATATTTTAATTGATGCAGGAAAAGAGAAAGTGTGACCGTGGGATCAGGGCGAGGAAGAGGGGGTGATCTAGACTTGTCGTTTATTTGATTATTTTATTTAATAATTTATGATCTTGATTAGTCGGATTTATAATCTTGAACCGGAAATTATTTGGTGAGGTTTAGTTATTATTATTTATGGGAATTTTAATAATTAATTGCAAAAAAAAAATGGGTGCGGTTGTTTCAATGGGTGATCTAGGACGGTTTTAAAAAAATTTTCCGCTATTAGAACTGTCTATGGGAGTTAGTCAATTGTTGAGCTTGAAGTTCTAGATCATCCTCTTCGAGCCTTCAATGAGATTCCACGGTAAGACTCGTGTTCGTTTTACTATTGCTGTTGTCAATTAGTAACAAGTGGTTATTGCAGATGGTTGATTCTGATAGCATTGAGCAAGGTCTCAGAGGTCGGGGTGGTCGCGGCGGCCGTGGTCGGGGCGGCAGAACAGGCCGTGGCGGCAGAGGTGGCAGAGGTGGTAGAGGTGGCAGAGCAGCTGCGAATGTGACGCAGAGTGTCACGGTGGAGCAGGGGGCGTATGATCACGCCGAGGGGGAAGGTCAGTCGGAGCCAGCGGCCGTGTATGGTGCGATGCCGGCGCCGGGTGGTGCTCAGGCGGGTGCGGGCCCGAACCCGATGGCGGCTGTTTTGGGCATGTTGGCCCAGCTCTTGGAGAGGTTACCTGGTGTGGTACCGGCTCCAGCTCCAGTGGCGCCACAGGGGGTTGCCGCGATGCCGGGTGTTGTTGCTCCGGGAGTTCCGGGAGTGGTTGCTGAGGCCGAGCCAGTGGTTCCGTCGTACCTGAGGGTGATGGAGCATATGCAGAGGTTGGGCACCAAGTTTTTCAGTGGTGGTGCTCGACCGATTGAGTCTGATGAGTGGAGGTCCAGGTTGGAGAGGAACTTCCAGTCGATCAGATGCCCTGAGGAGTATAGGGTTGACTTGGCGGTGCATTATCTGGAGGGAGATGCACATGAGTGGTGGCAGGGTGTTGCTGCGAGGAGGGCGGGAGTAGTGTTGTCGTGGGACGAGTTCCGGAGGGAGTTCGATCTCAAGTATTTTCCGCGGGAGGCTCGCGACAGGTTACAGGCGGAGTTTCTGTACTTGTCACAGGGGATTCGTTCGGTCCGAGAGTACGAGGCCGAGTTTAACCGGCTGAAGCGGTTTGCTGGTCGGGGTGCAGATACCGAGTATGAGTTGATTGGTGCTTTCATGCGAGGTATGCGTATCGATCTCAGGAATCGGTGCATAGTCCGCAAGTTCGAGTCGGTATCCGAACTGGTGGAGTGTGCAGCGCAGCTTGAGGAGGGGATGAGGCAGGAGGCTAGTTTAAAGGCTGCAGTACCAGAGGTTCCGCGACGGCCTCAAAGTCAGAGTGTTGCTCCGAGCAAGGGCGGTAGGTCTGGTCAGCAGCAGGGACAGAAGAGGAAGTGGGAGGATACTTCCAGGGAAGCGGGTCCTGGGCCACGTTGTTTCGGGTGCGGAGCCCATGGACATCGCGTGGCGGATTGTTCTCGAGGGGGCCCGGTGTGCTTTCATTGCAAGGAACCCGGTCATCTCAGGAAGGATTGTCCGAAGTTGGCTCAGCCATTTGTGAGGATCGAGGCACCGCCTCCGAAACGGGCCGCAGTGGCACCGAGGGTGTTCACCATAGGCGCGGAGTCAGGCGAGGCGAGCGGCAGCAGACCGATTACTGGTTAGTTACCTTAACTATGTTCTTGTTTGATTGTAATTTCAGTTACTCGCTCTGTAATTGGTGTTTGCTATTTGCCGTGAATCCTTTTCGTGCTTAGGGACCCTTAATGTGGCTGGGGTAGAGTCACATGTGTTGTTTGACTCCGGAGCGTCCCACAGTTTTGCCACACCGGATTGGGTGTCGGGGAGCGGTATCCAAGAGTTGTGTGGGGACCACTCGGGTGTGGTGAGAGTTGCTGGGGGTCGCTTGTTGAGGACTCAGGGCTGTGTGGAGAATGTTGACATTCTTATCGCCGGAAAGCTGATGCCAGCGGATTTGATAGTGTGCCCAGTGGAACTCTATGACATCATTTTGGGTATGGACTGGCTGGGAAAGTTCAAGGCTCATTTGGACTGTCACCGGGGTCGTGTGGTTTTCGAGCATGCTAACAGAAGACTGGTTTATCAGGGAGTGAGACCGGTGCCGGGAGGCATCGTCGTTTCCGCGGTTCAAGCGGAGCGTTTGATCGAGCAGGGTTGTGAGGCCTATTTGGCTACCATTTCGATACCTGGGGAGGTTGGGGAGTCAGCGGTGCGGGATATTGAGGTGGTCTGGGAGTTCGAGGATGTGTTCCAGCAGTTGAGCGGGTTACCACCATCCAGGTCGGATCCTTTTACCATTGAGTTAGAGCCGGGGACGACCCCGTTGTCTAAGGCTCCTTACAGGATGGCTCCAGCGGAGATGGCTGAGCTTAAGAAGCAGCTCGAGGAGTTGTTGGAAAAGGGTTTCATTAGACCGAGCAGTTCTCCGTGGGGTGCACCAGTACTGTTCGTCAAGAAGAAGGATGGGAGCTTCCGGTTGTGCATTGATTATCGGGGGCTGAACCGGGTTACTGTGAAGAACAAGTACCCATTACCGAGGATCGATGAGTTGTTAGATCAGTTGCAGGGTGCTTCGTGGTTCTCTAAGATTGATTTGGCATCGGGTTATCATCAGATCCCGATAGCGGAGTCGGACATCAGGAAGACGGCTTTCAGGACGAGGTACGGGCACTACGAGTTTGTGGTGATGCCGTTTGGGTTGACGAATGCACCGGCTGCGTTTATGAGGTTGATGAACGGCGTGTTCCAGGAGTATCTGGATGAGTTCGTCATCATTTTCATCGACGACATTCTAGTGTATTCGAAGAGTCCTGAGGAGCACATGGTTCACCTGAGGAAAGTTCTGGAGAAGCTACGGGAGCAGAAGTTGTTCGCTAAGCTGAGCAAGTGTAGTTTCTGGCAGCGGGAGATCGGATTTCTGGGGCACGTCGTATCTGATCGTGGTGTTTCAGTGGATCCGGAGAAGATTCGCTCGATTGAGGAGTGGCCGAGACCGAAGAATGCCTCGGAGATTCGCAGTTTTCTGGGTCTGGCGGGTTATTACAGGAGGTTCGTCAAGGGGTTTGCTAGTATGGCGCAGGCCATGACCAAGTTGACCGGGAAGGACGTTCCTTTCGTGTGGTCGGACCAGTGTGAGGAGAGCTTTGTGAAGCTCAAGGAGATGCTGGTGAGTACTCCGGTGTTGGCCTTGCCTAAGCAGGATGAGCCATATGTTGTGTTCACAGACGCGTCCAGGCTGGGACTCGGTTGTGTATTGATGCAGCAGGGTAAGGTAATCGCATATGCTTCCAGGCAGCTGAGGAAACATGAATGCAACTATCCTACTCACGATCTTGAGATGGCTGCAGTGGTGTTTGCATTGAAGATCTGGAGGTCTTATCTGTATGGCGGTAAGGTTCAGGTGTTCACAGACCACAAAAGTCTGAAGTACATCTTTACCCAGCCGGAGCTGAATCTGCGACAGAGGCGATGGATGGAGCTTGTTGCGGATTATGACCTGGAGATAGCTTACCATCCCGGTAAAGCGAATCTTGTAGCCGATGCTTTGAGCAGGAAGCGGGTTATTTTAGACACTGAGCGAGATACCGAGGCGTTGGTAGGCATGGTGAGTGCCCTGAGGCTGTGTGCTGTGTCTGAGGAACCTGAGCCGTTGGGCTTAGAGGCGGTGGATCAGGCGGACATTCTGACTAGGGTGCGGGTAGCACAGCAGTTGGATGCGGAATTAATGCAGGCTGGCAGGGCAGAGCGGTCTGAGTATGAGTTATCCAGCAATGGAACGATCCTTTTGAGAGGCAGGGTGTGTGTACCGAAGGACGAAGTGCTGAGGCAGGAAATCCTGAGGGAAGCACATCAGAGCCGTTTCTCTATTCATCCCGGAGCTACCAAGATGTACCGTGACCTCAAACGGTATTACCAGTGGGTAGGGATGAAGAAGGATGTTGCCAACTGGGTTGCGGGGTGTGATACCTGTCAGTTGGTGAAGGCTGAGCATCAGGTTCCGAGCGGGTTGTTGAGGAGTCTACCCATTCCGGAGTGGAAGTGGGACATGATCACCATGGATTTCGTGGTGGGTCTGCCGGTTTCGCGAACCAATGACGCTATTTGGGTCATCGTCGATAGGTTGACCAAGTCCGCGCACTTCTTGGCCATAAAAAAGACCGACGGTGCGGAAGTGTTGGCCAAGAGGTACGTCAGGGAGATTGTGAAGCTGCATGGGGTACCGGTGAGTATAGTGTCAGATCGAGATCCGAAGTTCTCCTCGCTGTTCTGGGGCGCTTTCCAGAAGGAGATGGGCACTAAGGTACACATGAGTACAGCTTATCATCCCCAGACCGATGGGCAGTCGGAGCGGACTATCCAGACGTTGGAGGATCTGTTGAGGATGTGTGTGTTGGATTGGGGTGGACATTGGGCGGATCATCTGAATCTAGTGGAGTTTGCGTACAATAACAGCTACCAGGCTAGTATCGGCATGGCACCATTTGAGGCGTTGTATGGTAGGCCTTGCAGGACCCCGTTGTGTTGGACACAAGTGGGGGAGAGGAGCCTGTTGGGAGCTGACTTTGTGCAGGAGACGACTGAGAAGGTCCGGATTGTGAAGTTGAACATGAAGGAAGCTCAAGATCGTCAGAAAAGCTACGCAGATAGGCGTAGGAAGGAGCTGGAGTTCGCAGTTGGCGATTTGGTCTACCTGAAAATGGCCATGTTGAGGGGTCCGAACAGGTCCATTTCCGAGACGAAGTTGAGTCCACGGTATATGGGTCCCATCAGGGTGCTGGAGCGGGTCGGACCGGTGGCTTATCGGTTAGAGTTGCCGGAGTCTATGCAGGCCTTTCACAAGGTGTTCCACGTGTCGATGTTGAAGAAATGTTTGCACAAGGATGATCAGGTGGTCACGGGGGTGCCATCAGATTTGACACCGAGCATGGTGGTGGAGGCGAGGCCTCTGAGAGTCCTAGATCGTCGGGTGAGAGTGATCAGGAGGAAGAAGGTTCCTGAGATGCAGGTGCTGTGGGACTGCAATGGAGCCGAGGAGGTGACTTGGGAGCCGGAAGCGAAGTTGAAGCGCAAATTTCCCAAGTGGTTCGGCAAACTGGAGGGTTAGCCGGGTGTTTCCATATCGTTGTAACCATGGTGTTGGGATTTTGGGAGTTATTGCGTTGTTGTACTCGTCTATTTTTATGGTATTATAATTAATCGATGTACTTTGGAGTTTTTGACTATTCAATAAAAAGGTGTTTTCATTGAATATGTTGAGTGGTGGGTTTACTAGGGGATTAGTAGACAGGTTGGCGGGCTACTAGTGGTAGTGGTCCGATAGCGGGGTGCGGATACTAGGTGTTTGGTAGCCGCATAAGGCTGATAGTTCCGGATTGGTTTGGCACGGGGTGGTGGCCCCATATAGCGGCATCGGAGTGCACTGGTGAGTCACTGCCGAGTGTACCTGGCCGGTTGGGTTTCGATGTGATTCCTGATTGGTGAGACAGGTCACTAGAGAGATTGCCGTTGTCTGGCTCTCTATGCGTTAGACGGACCGATCCATGGTGTTGGGTCGTGAAGTCGTTGTACTCCCGGGTGTTGGAGTGGTTGGCCAAACCAAGTAGGGAACTATGGCACTATGGTGTTGAGCCGTGATACCGTTGTTGGTAGAGTTGGAAGAGCGGTCGTGCGACGCTGAGTTGGAATAGCGGTTGTGCTATGTTGTGGATGTTAGCTGGATGTTAGATTCGAGGACGAATCTATGTTAGTGGGGGAGAATTGTAACATCCCTAATTCAATTTTGAGGTTGAAATTGAATAATTAGAAGTTGGGGGTTAATTTCGCGTAAATCAATTTTTTCCGGGTGGGTTTAATTGATAATTTTGAAAGTTTGGGGTCAACTTTCGGAAGAGGAGGAAGTGCGAGGACCGGTTGGTGTAATAAAGGAAACTTGAAAAAAAACACATATGTATCGCCGTATGCATCTCCCTCTCCAACCTTGTGCGTGCGTTGACCTAGCCGTCACGATTGCTGCGTGGTGAGAGATCAAGAGAAAGCGAGTGAGTGGATCGCCGTGAGCCAAGCCGGGACGCGACCTCCTCTCCTCCACGGTAAGAAACCCCTCTCTCTCCGTAGTTAGGTCCCGCGGTGCTTGGTGGTGCGTGTTGAAGGTCGGGATTGTGGATCGGGTTGGGCGGAGGTGAGCTTCGGTGGTGAGCTCCGGTGTGGGCTTGGAGTCGGGATGGTGGATCGGGGTTGAGCCGAGGTGAAGTCCGGTGGTGAGCTCCGGTGGGGCGTCGCTGCTCCGGCTATGGAAGTCGACGAAGTCGACTAACCGGTTTAGACCGGTTAATAATCGCATCGTATAATACGATTGTGTTTCAGTTTTGTGTTTGATTATTTTATTCTTTTTATTGCTAGGTGGTTTAATAGAAGGTTATTCATCCCGGGGAGTTCTAGAAAATTGCTGAATTTTCTCGTGAAACTTTCTGTGCGGGAATAAGGTGAGTGCAGGACCATAGGCGTAATTAAATAATTTTGATAATTGGTGTGATTTCGTGATTATAGGCCGTTTACGATCTCGGAGGGTCTAGATCGAGTGTTTCATGAAATGTTTGATTTATTCGGTATTTTCGTGATAGTCTATATTAATTATCTTAATTATTTGTTAGCCTGTAGATGGGAGGATTGTCTCACTAAGTATTTATCGAAATACTTATGCATCTCTTATATTTTAATTGATGCAGGAAAAGAGAAAGTGTGACCGTGGGATCAGGGCGAGGAAGAGGGGGTGATCTAGACTTGTCGTTTATTTGATTATTTTATTTAATAATTTATGATCTTGATTAGTCGGATTTATAATCTTGAACCGGAAATTATTTGGTGAGGTTTAGTTATTATTATTTATGGGAATTTTAATAATTAATTGCAAAAAAAAAATGGGTGCGGTTGTTTCAACCTATGTCACCAAAGTGCACTTACCTTTTCCGATCACTTGCCCGAAAGAACTCCAGAGTTAAGGGTGCTTGGGCTGGAGTAGTCTAAGGATGGGTGACCTTCCGGGAAGTGATTCGCGGTAGCGTGTGAGTGAGGACAAAACACGGGGAAAGGTCACGTGGTGATTGCAGGGTCAGTAAACAAGTATTACAAGCCTCCCGGACTAACGCACCGGCCGTCGGACCAGGGTGGGGCCCACGTGCCGAGAGAGGGCATGGGGCACAGGTAGGGGCGGTCGGGGCGTTATAAGTGGTATCAGAGCCGAACCCAAACACGTGTGTGAAGTCAGGTGGGCTCACACCGTCTAGGGTGACGATCCTGGTGCGCAACGAGGACGTTGCGCTCTATGAGTGGGGGTGATTGTAACATCCCGATTTCTTGTATATGCGGAGAGGCTTATAAGAATTGATTTGGCTACCTATGTCACCAAAGTGCACTTACCTTTTCCGATCACTTGCCCGAAAGAACTCCAGAGTTAAGGGTGCTTGGGCTGGAGTAGTCTAAGGATGGGTGACCTTCCGGGAAGTGATTCGCGGTAGCGTGTGAGTGAGGACAAAACACGGGGAAAGGTCACGTGGTGATTGCAGGGTCAGTAAACAAGTATTACAAGCCTCCCGGACTAACGCACCGGCCGTCGGACAAGGGTGGGGCCCACGGGCCGAGAGAGGGCATGGGGCCCACAGGTAGGGGCGGTCGGGGCGTTATAATAACCGTTCGAGACTGTCCTCTTGACTCCAATCAAATGACGATGTTCTAGTAAAGGAGGATTCTGTATAGGATTGTGACCTGATGGGACTTGATGGTACATTCTCTTGACTTCAATCAAATGACGATGTTCTAGTAAAGGAGGATTATGTATAACAGCCGTTGATGATTGCATTAAGAAGAAGCTTAGAGTTATGATTAATATCACAGTACCACCTTTCAACATTTGCATCTTTTCTCTCTCTCTCTCTCTCTCTTTCTTCGTTTTTATTTCTCTTCCTGCCTTTTTTTTATTCCTCTCTTTTCATATTTTATAGTGGACTTTGCCATATGCTCGTTAAGGGAATCTAACTAAATGTACATTAAGAGATAATTTTTAAGCTCTTATCAGAATTCAATTAGGAGAACTAAGTTGTATTTGTACTTGCCACTTGACACGTTCATCAAATTATATATGTTTTCCCTAATTAATTTATAGTAGTGAAATCTCACTTTTGAATTATAAAGAAAACTAGGTTTTGGATATTTTTTTTCTTAAAATTAATTTTAAAATTTTGGTTAAGTTAAAATTAGAGTCATAACCCGTTATATATTGGCGAGTTAACCCACTTATTTAACATGTTCTATGGCGAGTTAACTGAAATATTATTCGGGATAATCCGCAAAGAAGTATAATCTTGAAAGAACCAACTCTAATATGCACGCTTAATGATTATAGATTTTGTGGTCAGTACAAGAACTTTTAATAAATCAATTTGCTCGTAACTAATATTTTATAAAAATATATAACACGGACTTTGCCATATGCTAGTTAAGGGAATCTCGATTTTTTGTTTTTGAATATATTTATTTATTAATTAAAATATATAATATTTTTAATTTTTTAATAATTAAAAAACTAAATTTTAAATACCCTCTTGAATGGGAACAAATATTTTTTATATTCTCTTCAATAATTTTAAAAAACAGTCATATATTTTCTTATTTCAATTATATTTTTTCTTTGTAATGGCATAATATATAATAACTTCCCAAATAAATTTCATTTTTTTATAAATGACTCCTTAAATAATAATATAGATATTTTCCCCCAATTATTTGACTCCTTAAATAATAATAAATTTCATTTTTCTATTTTATTCATTTTTTATTTTTTACTGAGATTTTGTTTCCTTGTGAATTGGAACATTTAATTCTACTAATAGTGAAGTTTTTGAGCTTAATAAGGAAAGCTAATCAAATGTAAATAGTGTAGAGATAAGAATATATGTATTAGAGTTCTAATCCTAATATAGTTGAGGAAGCCTCTCGATCCAGTGGTTAAACCAAAAGTTCATTAGTGATTTCTTCACTAGAAGATATGAAATCTGATTTCTAGATAATGTGATATAATGTAGATTAATAAAAACAAACTTACAAGAGATGTCCTGGCGGGTGCAAGTAGAATCGTTCGTTATGGTCCCGCATGTCAAAAATAAAGTTGTCTATCGTGAACATGGTGCAGATAGAATAGTCCGCCGTGGATCTTCGTAAACAGATATAATTTTTGGTTGTAGAATTGTCCATAAAATTGTTCTAATAATTTGTAATAGATAATAATTCAAACGATAAAAAAAAAATCATAATCTAATTAGGAAACTAAGTTGTATATTTACTTGAAACGTTAATAAGAGAACCCAAGTTTAGCTGAATTATACTATGCTAACGAAATCTTACTTTTGAATTGTAGGAAGTGGAAATTTTTTTGGTCTAGTAGTCAAGGGTTTAAAGTCTTCCTCTACATTAGGTTTGGGTTCTATTCCCAGAGAATATAGTTCATTAGTGATTCTTTACTAGGAGGTATGAAATTCGATTTCTAGATAATGTGATATAATGTAGATTAATAAAGACAAACTTACAAGAGATGTCATGCCGGGTGCAAGTAGAATCGTTCGTTATGGTCTCTCATGTCAAAGATAAAGATATCTATCGTGAGCATGGTGCAGATTGAATCGTCTGTCGTGAATCTTTGTAGACAGAATGAATTTTTGGTTGTAGAATTGTCCATAAAGTTGTTCTAATAATTTGTAATAGATAATAATTCAAACGATAAAAATAATAATCATAATCCAATTAGGAAACTAAGTTGTATATTTACTTGACACGTTAATAATAGAACCCATGTTTAGCTGCACAAACATTATAGAAGCTTTGATAAACTATGCTAACGAAATCTCACTTTTGAATTGTGAGAGTCCTAACGCATTCCATGGTGAGTTAACCCACTTAAGTTAAAATTAGAGTCCTAACGCATTCCATAAAATATAGTTTCTGCAGATTAATAGTGTATATACAAAGTTTATCAAAGCTTCCATAATGTTGCATGTAGAGCTGTCTGTCATGGTTTTGTGTATTGCGGGAAAGGTTGTTCATCGTAGGTATGGTGGAGGTAGAACCATCTATATATTATGAATATGTGTGTTACAGAAAAATATGTATATTGTAGAGTCATTATTCCTGGAAGTGTTCATCATAATCGCATGCGCTACATATAATTGAATTCGATTAATTGATAATCTTTTGTAATATGATTAAAGCAAATATCTTAGATGATGATGTAACATAAGACCAAAAAACTTAATAAGAAAAGGTCTCTTTTAGTGTAACTTAATTTATATATTTTTTTTTGATATCTTCCTATATATTCTTTTTGAGAAATATCGCTTCTGGAAACCTTTTTAAAGAAAAATAAATACCTCTAATAATTTTTTTTTCAAAAATACCATAAACTACATTCAATTGTGATTAGGAAATTAATGATTCGTTTTCTTTTGGGTTTCGTCATAACTTTCAGATTTTTTAAAATACGTGCTAGCCCTGGGCAAAATACCTGAATCCGAAGAACCAAACTGAATCTGAACCGAACCCAAACCAAAACCGATAAAATACCCGAACGGATCCTAGATTTCTATATCCGAAGAACCAAAACCAAAATCGAACCGAACCGAACCGAAAACCGAATGGATACCCGAAATACAATTATATACCCAAAATATTAACTATATTTAGACTTGATAACCCAAAATTACAATTATAAATCCGAAGATATAAGTTATTTTTAAGCCAAAATGATTGAGAGACCCAAAATAACCAAAATATATGAAGTTTTTAATTATATTTGTTACGTTTTGACCAAATTTTATTTAAATTTAACCAATTTTCATTTTATTTTTATGATTTTTCGGGTATCCGAAATCGAACTATACCCGAATGGAATTGAACCGAACCCGAACCAATATTCTAAAATACCCTAATGGATTCTAAATCCTAAACCAGAAAACCCGAAATTCCGAATAATCCAAACCAAACATGATCGGATATCCGAACGCCCATAGCTAATATGTGCAATGCAAGAAATATTTAGATGCTAGAATTGATAACTTGTGTAATCATGACGCGTATAATTAGATTCTAGATTAAGAGCGGCGTTTAGTTATCCATAAATTACGTTTTGTAAACTACACTTAAGAAAATCTTAAATTGACCCAAATTACCCATATCCAAGAAACAATCATTCTAAAGGAATGAGAGGATTCCTTTTGACTCAAGGCCATTGATATGTTCTTAGGTCAACTTGACATATTGTCTGCACATTAGTATATATATATATATATATATATATATATATGTAACTTTGATCATCAATAACATACACAACTTCTTTCACTCAATCTTTTCCTTAATCCTCCATTTACCATCTCATTTGTCTCACCCTCCTCTGATAGAAAACATAGATGTTTAGATCTAGCTTTCGGTGTTTGGTGTCTTGACGTGTTCTAGAAGATGATATTTTGAAGAAGTTTATACGTGTATCATTGGAAAATTCGAGGGTCCAAGAGTTTTCTAAAACGTTCTTGGTGGAAAAAAATATGAATGAAAGATCCCACTGAATTGAATTGGGTCCATGAATCTAAGAAATAGTGAGAATTCTTGATCTATCTCACTATTTCTCTCAATTCGAAACTAATTGGCGCGCTTGAGGAATAGTCAAAGCCATACCCAATCGAAAAAAGTTTTTTGGGCTTCAATGCTCTCATCTAAGAGTCTTTCGATTCTTTTGTAGAGCTTTATTGCCGGATAATCATTGTTGTCGACGGCTTTGGATCTATGGGTTAAAAATCCACCAACAGGGTTTCTGACTATGGTTTGGGTTCGAAGACTGTTTGAGATTTTTATGGAAGAGTTTCTGAAGGTCATTTATGATGCATCAAAATCACATTACATCGCGTTTTGATGTTTAAATTATGGAGATTGGACATAATTTCGCAATCTTTTCGGCGAAATCCATAATTTTCTCAACGAGATCATTTCCCTTTCGGTATTAGCTGTCTTATTATAAAGAGTTTAGCTCTAGAAGTGGATTACAAAAGACATATTTCATAACTAGGAGATTTTTTCGGTAGAGATGTTGATTACTATGATGTAATCACTCTTAATTGATTACATCATAGTAATCAATTAATGGTTTTTTTATTACAAAACCCATAGTAATCACTCTTAATTGATTACATCATTGTAATCACTCTTAATTATTATTATGATGTAATCACTCTTAATTGTTTTATAAAAAAATCACTCTTAATTGTACTTATATTCTCATTTTGATGAATGGGTTTTTTTTTGGTCTTGTCTCTTTAGTCTAAATCGAGTTTGTCTATATATTCCCGTCTTGTTATCTATTCAATAAGAGGAAAAGAAAATATCGGCTCATGGTTGATTAAAAAGATAATAATAATATTACTTTTATTAGAACAGAAATACAACTTGTGTCTGTAAAACACTAATTGGCTAACTGAGGCTATTATTCATATATATTAGTATTAAGAACCGCTCGAGGCTTTTTCATGAACTCCAAAGAGTATATGAAGGTTTATGTTCGGGATCATAACCGTTCGAGACTGTCCTCTTGACTCCAGTCAAATGACGATGTTCTAGTAAAGGAGGATTCTGTATAGGATTGTGACCTGATGGGACTTGATGGTACATTCTCTTGACTTCAATCAAATGACGATGTTCTAGTAAAGGAGGATTATGTATAACAGCCGTTGATGATTGCATTAAGAAGAAGCTTAGAGTTATGATTAATATCACAGTACCACCTTTCAACATTTGCATCTTTTCTCTCTCTCTCACTCTCTCTCTCTTTCTTCGTTTTTATTTCTCTTCCTGCCTTTTTTTTATTCCTCTCTTTTCATATTTTATAGTGGACTTTGCCATATGCTCGTTAAGGGAATCTAACTAAATGTACATTAAGAGATAATTTTTAAGCTCTTATCAGAATTCAATTAGGAGAACTAAGTTGTATTTGTACTTGCCACTTGACACGTTCATCAAATTATATATGTTTTCCCTAATTAATTTATAGTAGTGAAATCTCACTTTTGAATTATAAAGAAAACTAGGTTTTGGATATTTTTTTTCTTAAAATTAATTTTAAAATTTTGGTTAAGTTAAAATTAGAGTCATAACCCGTTATATATTGGCGAGTTAACCCACTTATTTAACATGTTCTATGGCGAGTTAACTGAAATATTATTCGGGATAATCCGCAAAGAAGTATAATCTTGAAAGCACCAACTCTAATATGCACGCTTAATGATTATAGATTTTGTGGTCAGTACAAGAACTTTTAATAAATCAATTTGCTCGTAACTAATATTTTATAAAAATATATAACACGGACTTTGCCATATGCTAGTTAAGGGAATCTCGATTTTTTGTTTTTGAATATATTTATTTATTAATTAAAATATATAATGTTTTTAATTTTTTAATAATTAAAAAACTAAATTTTAAATACCCTCTTGAATGGGAACAAATATTTTTCATATTCTCTTCAATAATTTTAAAAAACAGTCATATATTTTCTTATTTCAATTATATTTTTTTCTTTGTAATGGCATAATATATAATAACTTCCCAAATAAATTTCATTTTTTATAAATGACTCCTTAAATAATAATATAGATATTTTCCCCCAATTATTTGACTCCTTAAATAATAATAAATTTCATTTTTCTATTTTATTCATTTTTTATTTTTTACTGAGATTTTGTTTCCTTGTGAATTGGAACATTTAATTCTACTAATAGTGAAGTTTTCGAGCTTAATAAGGAAAGCTAATCAAATGTAAATAGTGTAGAGATAAGAATATATGTATTAGAGTTCTAATCCTAATATAGTTGAGGAAGCCTCTCGATCCAGTGGTTAAACCAAAAGTTCATTAATTAGTGATTTCTTCACTAGAAGATATGAAATCTGATTTCTAGATAATGTGATATAATGTAGATTAATAAAAACAAACTTACAAGAGATGTCCTGGCGGGTGCAAGTAGAATCGTTCGTTATGGTCCCGCATGTCAAAAATAAAGTTGTCTATCGTGAACATGGTGCAGATAGAATAGTCCGCCGTGGATCTTCGTAAACAGATATAATTTTTGGTTGTAGAATTGTCCATAAAGTTGTTCTAATAATTTGTAATAGATAATAATTCAAACGATAAAAAAAAATCATAATCTAATTAGGAAACTAAGTTGTATATTTACTTGAAACGTTAATAAGAGAACCCAAGTTTAGCGTAATTATACTATGCTAACGAAATCTTACTTTTGAATTGTAGGAAGTGGAAATTTTTTTGGTCTAGTAGTCAAGGGTTTAAAGTCTTCCTCTACATTAGGTTTGGGTTCTATTCCCAGAGAATATAGTTCATTAGTGATTCTTTACTAGGAGGTATGAAATTCGATTTCTAGATAATGTGATATAATGTAGATTAATAAAGACAAACTTACAAGAGATGTCATGCCGGGTGCAAGTAGAATCGTTCGTTATGGTCTCTCATGTCAAAGATAAAGATATCTATCGTGAGCATGATGCAGATTGAATCGTCTGTCGTGAATCTTTGTAGACAGAATGAATATTTGGTTGTAGAATTGTCCATAAAGTTGTTCTAATAATTTGTAATAGATAATAATTCAAACGATAAAAATAATAATCATAATCCAATTAGGAAACTAAGTTGTATATTTACTTGACACGTTAATAATAGAACCCATGTTTAGCTGCACAAACATTATAGAAGCTTTGATGAACTATGCTAACGAAATCTCACTTTTGAATTGTGAGAGTCCTAACGCATTCCATGGTGAGTTAACCCACTTAAGTTAAAATTAGAGTCCTAACGCATTCCATAAAATATAGTTTCTGCAGATTAATAGTGTATATACAAAGTTTATCAAAGCTTCCATAATGTTGCATGTAGAGCTGTCTGTCATGGTTTTGTGTATTGCGGGAAAGGTTGTTCATCGTAGGTATGGTGGAGGTAGAACCATCTATATATTATGAATATGTGTGTTACAGAAAAATATGTATATTGTAGAGTCATTATTCCTGGAAGTGTTCATCATAATCGCATGCGCTACATATAATTGAATTCGATTAATTGATAATCTTTTGTAATATGATTAAAGCAAATATCTTAGATGATGATGTAACATAAGACCAAAAAACTTAATAAGAAAAGGTCTCTTTTAGTGTAACTTAATTTATATATTTTTTTTTGATATCTTCCTATATATTCTTTTTGAGAAATATCGCTTCTGGAAACCTTTTTAAAGAAAAATAAATACCTCTAATAATTTTTTTTTCAAAAATACCATAAACTACATTCAATTGTGATTAGGAAATTAATGATTCGTTTTCTTTTGGGTTTCGTCATAACTTTCAGATTTTTTAAAATACGTGCTAGCCCTGGGCAAAATACCTGAATCCGAAGAACCAAACTGAATCTGAACCGAACCCAAACCAAAACCGATAAAATACCCGAACGGATCCTAGATTTCTATATCCGAAGAACCAAAACCAAAATCGAACCGAACCGAACCGAAAACCGAATGGATACCCGAAATACAATTATATACCCAAAATATTAACTATATTTAGACTTGATAACCCAAAATTACAATTATAAATCCGAAGATATAAGTTATTTTTAAGCCAAAATGATTGAGAGACCCAAAATAACCAAAATATATGAAGTTTTTAATTATATTTGTTACGTTTTGACCAAATTTTATTTAAATTTAACCAATTTTCATTTTATTTTTATGATTTTTCGGGTATCCGAAATCAAACTATACCCGAATGGAATTGAACCGAACCCGAACCAATATTCTAAAATACCCTAATGGATTCTAAATCCTAAACCAGAAAACCCGAAATTCCGAATAATCCAAACCAAACATGATCGGATATCCGAACGCCCATAGCTAATATGTGCAATGCAAGAAATATTTAGATGCTAGAATTGATAACTTGTGTAATCATGACGCGTATAATTAGATTCTAGATTAAGAGCGGCGTTTAGTTATCCATAAATTACGTTTTGTAAACTACACTTAAGAAAATCTTAAATTGACCCAAATTACCCATATCCAAGAAACAATCATTCTAAAGGAATGAGAGGATTCCTTTTGACTCAAGGCCATTGATATGTTCTTAGGTCAACTTGACATATTGTCTGCACATTAGTATATATATATATATATATATATATGTAACTTTGATCATCAATAACATACACAACTTCTTTCACTCAATCTTTTCCTTAATCCTCCATTTACCATCTCATTTGTCTCACCCTCCTCTGATAGAAAACATAGATGTTTAGATCTAGCTTTCGGTGTTTGGTGTCTTGACGTGTTCTAGAAGATGATATTTTGAAGAAGTTTATACGTGTATCATTGGAAAATTCGAGGGTCCAAGAGTTTTCTAAAACGTTCTTGGTGGAAAAAAATATGAATGAAAGATCCCACTGAATTGAATTGGGTCCATGAATCTAAGAAATAGTGAGAATTCTTGATCTATCTCACTATTTCTCTCAATTCGAAACTAATTGGCGCGCTTGAGGAATAGTCAAAGCCATACCCAATCGAAAAAAGTTTTTTGGGCTTCAATGCTCTCATCTAAGAGTCTTTCGATTCTTTTGTAGAGCTTTATTGCCGGATAATCATTGTTGTCGACGGCTTTGGATCTATGGGTTAAAAATCCACCAACAGGGTTTCTGACTATGGTTTGGGTTCGAAGACTGTTTGAGATTTTTATGGAAGAGTTTCTGAAGGTCATTTATGATGCATCAAAATCACATTACATCGCGTTTTGATGTTTAAATTATGGAGATTGGACATAATTTCGCAATCTTTTCGGCGAAATCCATAATTTTCTCAACGAGATCATTTCCCTTTCGGTATTAGCTGTCTTATTATAAAGAGTTTAGCTCTAGAAGTGGATTACAAAAGACATATTTCATAACTAGGAGATTTTTTCGGTAGAGATGTTGATTACTATGATGTAATCACTCTTAATTGATTACATCATAGTAATCAATTAATGGTTTTTTTATTACAAAACCCATAGTAATCACTCTTAATTGATTACATCATAGTAATCACTCTTAATTATTATTATGATGTAATCACTCTTAATTGTTTTATAAAAAAAATCACTCTTAATTGTACTTATATTCTCATTTTGATGAATGGGTTTTTTTTGGTCTTGTCTCTTTAGTCTAAATCGAGTTTGTCTATATATTCCCGTCTTGTTATCTATTCAATAAGAGGAAAAAAAAATATCGGCTCATGGTTGATTAAAAAGATAATAATAATATTACTTTTATTAGAACAGAAATACAACTTGTGTCTGTAAAACACTAATTGGCTAACTGAGGCTATTATTCATATATATTAGTATTAAGAACCGCTCGAGGCTTTTTCATGAACTCCAAAGAGTATATGAAGGTTTATGTTCGGGATCATAACCGTTCGAGACTGTCCTCTTGACTCCAGTCAAATGACGATGTTCTAGTAAAGGAGGATTCTGTATAGGATTGTGACCTGATGGGACTTGATGGTACATTCTCTTGACTTCAATCAAATGACGATGTTCTAGTAAAGGAGGATTATGTATAACAGCCGTTGATGATTGCATTAAGAAGAAGCTTAGAGTTATGATTAATATCACAGTACCACCTTTCAACATTTGCATCTTTTCTCTCTCTCTCTCTCTCTTTCTTCGTTTTTATTTCTCTTCCTGCCTTTTTTTTATTCCTCTCTTTTCATATTTTATAGTGGACTTTGCCATATGCTCGTTAAGGGAATCTAACTAAATGTACATTAAGAGATAATTTTTAAGCTCTTATCAGAATTCAATTAGGAGAACTAAGTTGTATTTGTACTTGCCACTTGACACGTTCATCAAATTATATATGTTTTTCCCTAATTAATTTATAGTAGTGAAATCTCACTTTTGAATTATAAAGAAAACTAGGTTTTGGATATTTTTTTTCTTAAAATTAATTTTAAAATTTTGGTTAAGTTAAAATTAGAGTCATAACCCGTTATATATTGGCGAGTTAACCCACTTATTTAACATGTTCTATGGCGAGTTAACTGAAATATTATTCGGGATAATCCGCAAAGAAGTATAATCTTGAAAGCACCAACTCTAATATGCACGCTTAATGATTATAGATTTTGTGGTCAGTACAAGAACTTTTAATAAATCAATTTGCTCGTAACTAATATTTTATAAAAATATATAACACGGACTTTGCCATATGCTAGTTAAGGGAATCTCGATTTTTTGTTTTTGAATATATTTATTTATTAATTAAAATATATAATGTTTTTAATTTTTTAATAATTAAAAAACTAAATTTTAAATACCCTCTTGAATGGGAACAAATATTTTTCATATTCTCTTCAATAATTTTAAAAAACAGTCATATATTTTCTTATTTCAATTATATTTTTTTCTTTGTAATGGCATAATATATAATAACTTCCCAAATAAATTTCATTTTTTATAAATGACTCCTTAAATAATAATATAGATATTTTCCCCCAATTATTTGACTCCTTAAATAATAATAAATTTCATTTTTCTATTTTATTCATTTTTTATTTTTTACTGAGATTTTGTTTCCTTGTGAATTGGAACATTTAATTCTACTAATAGTGAAGTTTTCGAGCTTAATAAGGAAAGCTAATCAAATGTAAATAGTGTAGAGATAAGAATATATGTATTAGAGTTCTAATCCTAATATAGTTGAGGAAGCCTCTCGATCCAGTGGTTAAACCAAAAGTTCATTAGTGATTTCTTCACTAGAAGATATGAAATCTGATTTCTAGATAATGTGATATAATGTAGATTAATAAAAACAAACTTACAAGAGATGTCCTGGCGGGTGCAAGTAGAATCGTTCGTTATGGTCCCGCATGTCAAAAATAAAGTTATCTATCGTGAACATGGTGCAGATAGAATAGTTCGCCGTGGATCTTCGTAAACAGATATAATTTTTGGTTGTAGAATTATCCATAAAGTTGTTCTAATAATTTGTAATAGATAATAATTAAAACGATAAAAAAAAATCATAATCTAATTAGGAAACTAAGTTGTATATTTACTTGAAACGTTAATAAGAGAACCCAAGTTTAGCGTAATTATACTATGCTAACGAAATCTTACTTTTGAATTGTAGGAAGTGGAAATTTTTTTGGTCTAGTAGTCAAGGGTTTAAAGTCTTCCTCTACATTAGGTTTGGGTTCTATTCCCAGAGAATATAGTTCATTAGTGATTCTTTACTAGGAGGTATGAAATTCGATTTCTAGATAATGTGATATAATGTAGATTAATAAAGACAAACTTACAAGAGATGTCATGCCGGGTGCAAGTAGAATCGTTTGTTATGGTCTCTCATGTCAAAGATAAAGATATCTATCGTGAGCATGGTGCAGATTGAATCGTCTGTCGTGAATCTTTGTAGACAGAATGAATTTTTGGTTGTAGAATTGTCCATAAAGTTGTTCTAATAATTTGTAATAGATAATAATTCAAACGATAAAAATAATAATCATAATCCAATTAGGAAACTAAGTTGTATATTTACTTGACACGTTAATAATAGAACCCATGTTTAGCTGCACAAACATTATAGAAGCTTTGATAAACTATGCTAACGAAATCTCACTTTTGAATTGTGAGAGTCCTAACGCATTCCATGGTGAGTTAACCCACTTAAGTTAAAATTAGAGTCCTAACGCATTCCAGAAAATATAGTTTCTGCAGATTAACAGTGTATATAAAAAGTTTTTCAAAGCTTCCATAATGTTGGATGTAGAGCTGTCCATCATGGTTTTGTGTATTGTTGGGAGAGTTGTTCATCGTAGATGTGGTGGAGGTAGAACCATGTATATATCATGAATCTGTGTGTTACAGAAAAATATGTATATTGTAGAGTCACTATTCGTTGAGGTGTTCATCATAATCGCATATACATATAATTGAATTCGATTAATTGATAATCATCTGTAATATGATTAAAGCAAATATCTTAGATGATGATGTAACATAAGACAAAAAAAACTTAATAAGAAAAGGTCTCTGATAGTGTAACTCAATTTTTTATATTTTTATTTTCCATATCTTCCTAGATATTTGTTTTTTGAAAAATATCGCTTCTGGAAACCTTTGTAGAGAAAAAAACAAATACCACTAATAATTTTTTTCTTTCAAAAATACCATAAACTACATTCAAGTGTGATTAGGAAATTAATGATTCGTTTTCTTTTGGGTTTCGTCAAGACTTTCAGATTTCTTATCATACATGCAGTGCAAGAAATATTTCGATGTTAGAATTGATAACTTGCGTAATCATGACCTGTATAATTAGATTCTAGATTAAGACCGGCGTTAAGTTATCCATAAATTACGTTTTGTAAACTGCAATTAAGAAAATTCAAAATTGACTCAGATTACTCATACCCGAGAAACAATCATCCCAAAAAAAAAGATTTCAGACGGCAAAAAAAAAAAAGGAATAAGATGATCCAAAAACAGATTAAAAATCTTATATAGCTTAAAAATGTATCTAATTGATAAATAAATATCCATCTTTATTAAAAAAAATAATATTATCTTCTAAAACTGAATTATTCTAACGTGTTTGATAATACTTTTATAACGAATTAGATTAGGCCCCGCATGATACGCGGGTAAATAATAAAATAATTTAGATTTTTTAAATTGATAACCCGTGTAAATATGACTCGTATAATTAGATTCTAAATTAAGGTTTCTGGTATTGTTTAGTTATTCAGAAATTATGTTTTGTAATTCACAATTAAAAAATTCGAAATTGATTCATACTACCGATTAACCTGATAAACATTCCTTCTAAATGAATGAGAAGGTTCCAAAAACAAATTTAAAATCTTTTATGACTTAAAACTGAATAAATTGATAAAATAAATCTCTTAAAAAAATATTAGCTCCAGAAACTAAATACACACAATAACGAAATGTATTAGTCTAATTTCATGTATTATGAATCATATATAGATTTTATAGTTTTTATTTTATTTTATAGTTTCTACTTTTTCTTACTTTACTTATTTTTCGATTTTATAGTTTTTATTTTAAGAAAACCAATTCCTTTTTTCTTTTTATTATTTTGTCTTCCTAAAAAAAACTAAAAAAAGAAAAATCATGTTATTGATTTGAGACATATCACGATTTAAATTAGCAATAACACTTATCATGATCTAATGAGTTAGAATTATCATCAGTGTCATACTTATGTTGAACTTATTCATTATGATATATTCAATTATTTTGACTAAATAATCTTTAAATTTGGTTTTGCTTCTTTTTCAAATATATCCCTCACGAATTTTCTTGATTAGATCAGAATGGCGGTTTCAACCCGATATAGTGTTAGGATCCCACATCGAAAATATAAAGGGACCATTACTAGTATATAAGAGATATGGACTAATCCACTCATTACCAATTGGTGTATGTCGACGATATATTAGTCACATGCAGCAGGGAACTAGACGTTCTATGCATCCTTCAATCACTTGCTGATCGTTTTTCTGTGAAAGATCATGAAGATCTCAATTAGTTTCTCGGGTTAGAAGCACACCGAACTGAAAGAGGGCTGCATGTATCCCTTAGGAAATACATCTTGGATCTCCTTCATAAACACAACATGCTCGATGCTAAACCGGGTGCTGACACCAATGGCCACATCGCTAAAACTTACACTCTCGTCGGGTATGCCTTTCCACCAGAACCTATGACCGTCAACCAAGCAAAGAAAGACCCGAAGTGGAGAGCTCCAATCTCAGAAGAGATCAATGCCTTCGTTCGAAATCAAACATTCGATATGGTCCCTCGCCCACCTGACAAGAATGTCGTTGGTTGTAAGTGGATATTTAAGCATAAATTTTAACCTGATAGATCGTTACACATGCGCCAAGCGAGGCTTGTAGCCAAAGGTTACAATCAACAATTGGGATGGGATTATACGGAAACGTTTAGTCCGGTGATCAAATCAACAACGATAAGACTCGTCCTCGATGTTGTCGTGACACGCTCATGGCCGATCAAACAACTCGATGTTAACAACGCGTTTCTTCAGGGAACTCTAACAGAGGAAGTGTACATGGAGCAACCACCTGGATTCATAGATTCGGACGACCCGAATCATGTATGCCGTCTACGAAAAGCCATATACGGATTAAAGCAGTCTCCGCGTGCGTGGTATCAGAGCTTCGTTTGTTGACCCAAGTAGGGTGGCCCAAGAAGGGTTTATTACTTGTCCTAAAGTGGGATTAATTCATTAAACTACTTTTTAATTGAAATAAATATAATTAATAATTAATTTTTAAATTTAACCAAAAATATATGTTTGGCAACAAGAATATTAGTTATCCAGGAAAAGAATAAAAGTTATCTAGAAAAAGAATAGACTTATATGTATGACAAAAAAATGTCTCTGTTTTGATAGATTAGATAGTGGACTTTGCCATGTAAATTTAGAGATAACAATGAGTATATTAGAAGATATGTTTTAAAGCTCTTATCAGAATTCAATTACGAGAACTAAGGCTTCGAATGGTGACAGCGATTTGAGCGGTGCGGAACAAACAGTTTAGGAGGTGCAGTGCGGTTTTACTGCGGTGCGGTTGGAAGAAACGCATCATGTAGATTAATGAGATTAATATGATTATAAATTAAAATTAATTATTTGTTAATGATCAAGTCTTTTTCATTAATTAATTACGAACCATAACTAAATAATTATTAAAATTTTAATAAATTTGTTTGGTATTTTACAATAATATATTTATTGCTAAAACAAATTAAAAAATACATCCCCAAAACACCAAGTAAAATAATATAATATAATACAATATAATATAATATAATCAAATTATTTTTAAAGTTAAAGTTTAATTTATAAATATAACAAACTATATTTGTTGTTAATAAATACATAAAATTCAAAATATCAAGTATAATACAACACCAAAAAAAAATCTTTTAACTGTAGCAAGTATAATTTTTTCACTTTTACTAAATAAATTCTAAAAATAACCGATGTACGTCTTTTAATTTATAAAATATTTGTCGACAAAAAAGAAGAACAACAATTATTAGAAATAACTTATTTAGTAAAAGTGAAAAAATTATTAAGAAATTTAAAAATTGGTTCACATGCTGACGAAACGTTAAAACCACACCATATTTGTGGTGTTTTAACTGTAGCAAGCGGTTATTCATAATTCTTCTTTCAGATGTCCCGCCTGCAGTCTAATCTCTTTTTTAAAAAAATATTTTAATTGATGAATAACACACCACGGATAACATATTTAATTTTTGTTGAATGGAAACGTAAAAGCGGTCCAAGCAAGATCTGCACCGAACCTCGCTTCCCATTCAAGGCCTATGAATAACCGCTTGCTACAGTTGAAACACCACAAATATGGTGTGGTTTTAACATTTCGTCAGAATGTGAACCACTTTTTAAATTTCTTAATAATTTTTTCACTTTTACTAAGTTATTTCTAATAATTGTTGTTCTTATTTTTTGTCGACAAATATTTTATAAATTAAAAGACGTACATGGGTTCTTTTTAGAATTTATTTAGTAAAAGTGAAAAAATTAAACTTGCTACAGTTAAAATATTTTTTTGTTGTGTTGTATTATACTTAATATTTTGAATTTTATGTATTTATTAACAACATATATAGTTTGTTATATTTATAAATGAAAACTTTAACTTTAAAAATAATTCAATTATATTATATTATTTTACTTGGTGTTTTGGGGATGTATTTTTTAATTTCATTTTAGCAATAAATATATTATTGTAAAATACCAAACAAATTTATTAAAATTTTAATAATTATTTAGTTATGGTTCGTAATTAATTAATGAAAAAGACTTGATCATTAACAAATAATTAATTTTAATTTATAATCATATTAATCTCATTAATCTATTTTTATTTATAAAATATTTATCTAAAATATATATTCCGCACCGCTTTTTAAATTTTCACCATTAACACATTTGGATCGCACCGCATGTTGTTTTTTTCACCATTCATATATTGTCCCGCACAGCTTGTTACGCAGTAACCGCATTAGTTCCGCATGATGCGTTTCTTCCAACCGCACCGCAGTAAAACCCCGCACCTCCTAAATTGCTTATTCCGCACCGCTCAAACCGCTGTCACCATTCGAAGCCTTAGTTCTCCGAATTGAATTCTGATAAGAGCTTTAAAACATATATTCTAATATACTCATTGTTGTCTCTAAATTTACATGGCAAAGTCCACTATCTAATCTATTAAAACAGAGATATTTTTGTGTCGAAACAGAAAAAAATGCATATAAGTCTATTCTTTTTCTAGATAACTTTTATTCTTTTCCTGGATAACTACTATTCTTGTTGCCAAACAGATATTTTTGATTAAATTTAAAAATTAATTATTAATTATTTTTGGTTCAATTAAAAAGTAGTTGAATTAATCTCATTTTATGGCCGGTAATAAACCCTTCTTGGGCCACCCTACTTGGGTCAACAAACGAAGCTCTGATACCACGCACGCGGAGACTGCTTTAATCCGTATATGGCTTTTCGTAGACGGCATACATGATTCGGGTCGTCCGAGTCTATGAATCCAGGTGGTTGCTCCATGTACACTTCCTCTGTTAGAGTTCCCTGAAGAAACGCGTTGTTAACATCGAGTTGTTTGATCGGCCATGAGCGTGTCACGACAACATCGAGGACGAGTCTTATCGTTGTTGATTTGATCACCGGACTAAACGTTTCCGTATAATCCCATCCCAATTGTTGATTGTAACCTTTGGCTACAAGCCTCGCTTTGCGCATGTGTAACGATCTATCAGGTTAAAATTTATGCTTAAATATCCACTTACAACCAACGACATTCTTGTCAGGTGGGCGAGGGACCATATCGAATGTTTGATTTGGAACGAAGGCATTGATCTCTTCTGAGATTGGAGCTCGCCACTTCGGGTCTTTCGTTGCTTGGTTGACGGTCATAGGTTCTGGTGGAAAGGCATACCCGACGAGAGTGTAAGTTTTGGCGATGTGGCCATTGGTGTCAGCACCCGGTTTAGTATCGAGCATGTTGTGTTTATGAAGGAGATCCAAGATGTATTTCCTAAGGGATACATGCAGCCCTCTTTCAGTTCGGTGTGCTTCTAACCCGAGAAAGTAATTGAGATCTTCATGATCTTTCACAGAAAAACGATCAGCAAGTGATTGAAGGATGCAGAGAACGTCTTGTTCCCTGCTTGCATGTGACTAATATATCGTCGACATACACCAATTGGCAATGAGTGGATTGGCCCATATCCCTTATATACTAGTAATGGTCTCTTTATATTTCTGATGTGGGATCCTAATACTATATAGGGTTGAAACCGCCATTCTGAATCAAGAAAATTCGTGAGGGACATATTTGAAAAAGAAGCAAAACCAAATTTAAAGATTATTTAGTCGAAAATAATAGAATATATCATAATGAATACGTTCAACATAAGTATGACACTGAGGATAATCCTAACTCATTAGATCATGATAAGTGTTATTGCTAATTTAGATCGTGATATGCGTCAATGAAATAACATGATTTTTCTATTTTTAGTTTTTTTTAAGAAGACAAAATAATAAAAAGGAAAAAGGAATTGGTTTTCTTAAAATAAAAACTATAAAATCAAAAAATAAGTAAAGTAAGAAAAAGTAGAAACTATAAAATAAAATAAAAACTATAAAATCTATATAAGATTCATAATACATGAAATTAGAATAATACTTTTCGTTATTGTGTGTAAAGAAATGTTATATTTTAATGTAACAACTTATGTTTAAAGTTTACCCATCTCAATTTTCACCATTAGATCTTATTATATAAATTTGAATATTTCAATGTAAGTGTGACACATAAGATAATTATAACTCATCAAATAGTGACATGTGACATTGCTAATTTAGATTGTGACATGTATCAGTGTAAAAATATAAAATTTCTTATTGTTAGTTATTTATTTTTCTAAAAGACAAAATAACAAAAAGAATAAAAGAATTGTATTTTTTTCTAAATGGAAACTAATAAAATCAAAAAGTAAAGTAAGATAAAAAAAAATTGAAAGTTTGTTAATATATCAAAAATAGAGAAATAATAGTTTGTTACCGGTGTTTGATAATTTCTTATAAAGAATCTCAAGACAAAAATTCATGAGTATGAATTTTAAACATGAATTAATACATTAAAATATAAATTTCTTAACATGTTCAAACAATTAAGTTTCCGGAGCTAATATTTTTTTAAGAGATTAATTTTATCAATTTATTCAGTTTTAAGTTATATAAGATTTTAAATATGTTTTTGGAACCTTCTCATTCATTTAGAATGAATGTTTATCAGATTAATCGGTAATATGTTTCAATTTCGAATTTTTTAATTGCGAATTACAAACCATAATTTCTGAATAACTAAACAATACCAGAAACCTTAATTTAGAATCTAATTATACGAGTCATATTTACACGGGCTATCAATTTTAAAAATCTAAATTATTTTATTTTTTATCCGCATATCACGCGGGGCCTAATCTAGTTCGTTATAAAAGTATTACCAAACACGTTAGAACAATTCAGTTTTAGAAGATAATATTTTATTTTTTTAATAAAGATGGATATTTATTTATTAATTAGATTCATTTTTAAGTTATATAAGATTTGTAATCTGTTTTTGAAATCCTCTCATTCCTTTGGATGATTGTTTCTCGGGTATGAGTAATCTGAGTCAATTTTGAATTTTCTTAATTGCAGTTTACAAAACGTAATTTATGGATAACTTAACGCCGGTCTTAATCTAGAATCTAATTATACGGGTCATGATTACGCAAGTTATTAATTCTAACATCCAAATATTTCTTGCACTGCATGTATTATAAGAAATCTGAAAGTCTTAACGAAACCCAAAAGAAAACGAATCATTAATTTCCTAATCACACTTGAATGTAGTTTATGGTATTTTTGGAAGAAAAAAAATTATTAGTGGTATTTGTTTTGTTTTACAAAGGTTTCCAGAAGCGATATGTTTCCAAAAACAAATATCTAGGAAGCTATGGAAAAGAAAAATATAAAAATTGAGTTACACTATAAGAGACCTTTTCTTATTAAGTTTTTTTTGGTCTTATGTTACATCATCATCTAAGATATTTGATTTAATCATATTACAAATGATTATCAATTAATCGAATTCAATTATATGTAGCGAATGCGATTATGATGAACACCTCCACGAATAGTGACTCTACAATATACATATTTTCTGTAACACACAGATTCATGATATATAGATGGTTCTACCTCCACCACACCTACGATACACAAAACCATGATGGACAGCTCTACATGCAACATTATGGAAGGTTTGATAAACTTTTTATATCTCTATAATATTATTTAAGAAGACATTTTTAAAAATGAACTTTGTTTTGTTAGTTATTACATGAAATGCCATTACAAATAACAAAGAATAATTGAAATAGGAAAGGATATAATAGTCTTTTAAAATTATTGATTAGAGTACGGAATGTATATATTTTGCATTAAAGATGTTATTTATTATTTAATTTCTTAATTATTTTTTAATACTATATATTTTAAAATAATAATCAATTCATATATATTCAAAAACAAAAAAAAATATTCTAAATTTTGCTATATTTTTCACTATAATTTATTATATTTTATTTGAATATATATCAAAACAAAAATTGAAAAATTAGACACAATAAAACTATATTTTTGTAAGAGTTCGTAAACTAACCACAAAAACTATAGTCATTTAACACTGTATATTAGAGTTATGTTTTCAAGATTATAAATTTTTACGGATTATCCCGAATAATATTTTAATTCACTACAAAACGGGTTAAATAGACAAATTATTACAAATTGATAGTTTTATATATAATCAGTAGTTAGCTATACTGTAAATTTTAGATAAAAATAATTTTCTTAAATTTCAAAACAATTTCTTTAAAAAAATTACTTCGCGCTATAATTAGCGCGGGTTAAATCCTAGTACACTATTAATCTGCAGAAACTATATTCTCTGGGAATAGAACCCAAACCTAATGTAGAAGAAGACATTAAACCCTTGACTACTAGACCAAAAAAATTTCCACTTCCTACAATTCAGAAGTAAGATTTCGTTAGCATAGTATAATTCAGTTAAACTTGGTTTCTCTTATCAACGTTTCAAGTAAATATACAACGTAGTTTCCTAATTAGATTATGATTTTTTTTTTATCGTTTGAATTATTATCTATTACAAATTATTAGAACATCTTTATGGACAATTCTACAACCAAAAATTATATCTGTTTACAAAGATCCAAGGCGGACTATTCTATATGCACCATGTTCACGATAGACAACTTTACTTTTGACATGCGGGACCATAACGAACGATTCTACTTGCACCCACCAGGACATGTCTTGTAAGTTTATTTTTATTAATCTACATTATATCACGTTATCTAGAAATCAGATTTCATATCTTCTAGTGAAGAAATCACTAATGAACTATTGGTTTAACCACTGGATCGAGAGGCTTCCTCAACTAGATTAGGATTAAAACTCTAATACATCTATTCTTATATCTACACTATTTACATTTGATTAGCTTTCCTTATTAAGCTCGAAAACTTCACACTATTGAAAGGAAAATAGTGGAATTAAATGTTCCAATTCACAAGGAAACAAAATCTCAGGAAAAAATAAAACATGAATAAAATAGAAAAATGAAATTTATTATTATTTAAGGAGTCAAATAATTGGGGGGAAAATATCTATATTATTATTCAAGTAGTCATTTATAAAAAATGAAATTTATTTGGGAAGTTATTATATATTATGCCATTACAAAGAATAAAATATAATTGAAATAAGAAAATATATGACTGTTTTTTAAAATTATTGAAGAGAATATGAAAAATATTTGTTCCTATTCAAGAGGGTATTTAAAATTTAGTTTTTTATTTATGAAAAAATTAAAAACATTATATATTTTAATTAATAATTAAATATATTCAAAAACAAAAAATCGAGATTCCCTTAACTAGCATATGGCAAAGTCCGTGTTATATATTTTTATAAAATATTAGTTACGATCAAATTGATTTATTAAAAGTTCTTGTACTGACCACAAAATCTATAATCATTAAGCGTGCATATTAGAGTTGGTGCTTTCAAGATTATAGTTCTTTGCGGTTTATCCCGAATAATATTTCAGTTAACTCGCCATGGAACATGTTAAATAAGTGGGTTAACTCGCCAATATATAACGGGTTATATATGACTCTAATTTTAACTTAACCAAAATTTTAAAATTAATTTTAAGAAAAAAAATATCCAAAACCTAGTTTTCTTTATAATTCAAAAGTGAGATTTCACTACTATAAATTAATTAGGGAAAACATATATAATTTGATGAACGTGTCAAGTGGCAAGTACAAATACAACTTAGTTCTCCTAATTGAATTCTGATAAGAGCTTAAAACTTATCTCTTAATGTACATTTAGTTAGATTCCCTTAACGAGCATATGGCAAAGTCCACTATAAAATATGAAAAGAGAGGAATAAAAAAAAGGCAGGAAGAGAAATAAAAACGAAGAAAGAGAGAGAGAGAGAGAGAGAGAGAGAGAGAGAAAAGATGCAAATGTTGAAAGGTGGTACTGTGATATTAATCATAACTCTAAGCTTCTTCTTAATGCAATCATCAACGGCTGTTATTCATGAAGTTCTGTTTTCGATTGGAGTCAAGAGAAAGATCCCACCAGGAGGTCCCAATCCTATACATAATCCTTCTTTACTAGAACATCGTCATTTGATTGAAGTCAAGAGAATGTACCATCAAGTCCCATCAGGTCACAATCCTATACATAATCCTCCTTTACTAGAACATCGTCATTTGACTGGAGTCAAGAGGACAGTCTCCAACGGTTATGATCCCGAACATAAACCTTCATATACTCTTTGGAGTTCATAGAAAAGCCTCGAGCGGTTCTTAATACTAATATATATGAAGAATAGCCTCAGTTAGCCAATTAGTGTTTTACAGACACAAGTTGTATTTCTGTTCTAATAAAAGTAATATTATTATTATCTTTTTAATCATCCATGAGCCGATATTTTTTTTTCCTCTTATTGAATAGATAACAAGACGGGAATATTTAGACAAACTCGATTTAGACTAAAGAGACAAGACCAAAAAAAAACCCATTCATCAAAATGAGAATATAAGTACAATTAAGAGTGATTTTTTTTTATAAAACAATTAAGAGTGATTACATCATAGTAATAATTAAGAGTGATTACTATGATGTAATCAATTAAGAGTGATTACTATGGGTTTTGTAATAAAAAAACCATTAATTGATTACTATGATGTAATCAATTAAGAGTGATTACATCATAGTAATCAACATCTCTACCGAAAAAATCTCCTAGTTATGAAATATGTCTTTTGTAATCCACTTCTAGAGCTAAACTCTTTATAATAAGACAGCTAATACCGAAAGGGAAATGATCTCGTAGAGCAAATTATGGATTTCGCCGAAAAGATTGCGAAATTATGTCCAATCTCCATAATTTAAACATCAAAACGCAATGTAATGTTATTTTGATGCATCATAAATGACCTTCAGAAACTCTTCCATAAAAATCTCAAACAGTCTTCGAACCCAAACCATAGTCAGAAACCCTGTTGGTGGATTTTTAACCCATAGATCCAAAGCCGGTCGACAACAATGATTATCCGGCAATAAAGCTCTACAAAAGAATCTAAAGACTCTTAGATGAGAGCATTGAAGCCCAAAAAACTTTTTTCGATTGGTTATGGCTTTGACTATTCCTCAAGCGCGCCAATTAGTTTCGAATTGAGAAAAATAGTGAGAGAGGTCAAGAATTCTCACTATTTCTTAGATTCATGGACCCAATTCAATTCAGTGGGATCTTTCATTCATATTTTTTTCAACCAAGAACGTTTTAGAAGACTCTTGGACCCTCGAATTTTCCAATGATACACGTATAAACTTCTTCAAAATATCATCTTCTAGAACACGTCAAGACACCAAACACCGAAAGCTAGATCTATACATCTCTGTTTTCTATCAGAGGAGGATGAGACAAAAGAGATGGTAAATATTGAGTGAAAGAAGTTGTGTATGTTATTGATGATCAAAGTTACATATATATATATACTAATGTGCAGACAATATGTCAAGTTGACCTAAGAACATATTAATGGCCTTGAGCCAAAAGGAATCCTGTCATTCTTTTAGAATGATTGTTTCTCGGATATGGGTAATTTGGGTCAATTTAAGATTTTCTTAAGTGTAGTTTACAAAACGTAATTTATGGATAACTAAACGCCGTTCTTAATCTAGAATCTAATTATACGCGTCTTGATTACACAAGTTATCAATTCTAGCATCTAAATATTTCTTGCACTGCACATATTAGCTATGGGCGTTTGGATATCCGATCATGTTTGGTTCGGATTATTCGGATTTTCGGGTTTTCTGGTTTAGGATTTAGAATCCATTAGGGTATTTTAGAATTTTGTTTCGGGTTCGGTTCGGTTCCATTCGGGTTCGGTTCGATTTCGGATACCCGAAAAATCATAAAAATAAAATGAAAATTGGTTAAATTTGAATAAATTTGATTAAATTTAAATAAAATTTGGTCAAAACGTAACAAATATAATTAAAAACTTCGTATATTTTGGTTTTTTGGGTCTCTCAATCATTTTGGCTTAAAAATAATTTATATCTTCGAATTTATAATTGTAATTTTGGGTTATCAAGTCTAAATATAGTTAATATTTTGGGTATATAATTGTATTTCGGTTATCCATTCGGTTTTCGGTTCAGTTCGGGTTCGGTTTTGGTTCTTCGGATATAGGAATCTAGGATCCGTTCGGGTATTATAACGGTTTTGGTTCGGGTTCGGTTCAGATTCAGTTTGGTTCTTCGGATTCGGGCATTCAAGAGGGTATTAAATACTAAATAAATATATTCAAAAAAAAAAATTGGGATCTTGCAATATTTTTCACTATAATTTATTATATTTTACTTGAGTATATATATATAGAAAACAATTTTTGAGAAAATATAGTGAAAAATCTCCTATTATGAAATATGTCTTTTGTAATCCACTTCTAGAGCTAAACTCTTTATAATAAGACAGCTAATACCGAAAGGGAAATGATCTCGTAGATAAAATTATGGATTTCGCCGAAAAGATTGCGAAATTATGTCCAATCTCCATAATTTAAACAACAAAACGCAATGTAATGTGATTTTGATGCATCATAAATGACCTTCAGAAACTCTTCCATAAAAATCTCAAACAGTCTTCGAACCCAAACCATAGTCAGAAACCCTGTTGGTGGATTTTTAACCCATAGATCCAAAGCCGGTCGACAACAATGATTATCCGGCAATAAAGCTCTACAAAAGAATCTAAAGACTCTTAGATGAGAGCATTGAAGCCCAAAAAAGGAATCCAATGATACACGTATAAACTTCTTCAAAATATCATCTTCTACAACACGTCAAGACACCAAACACCGAAAGCTAGATCTATACATCTCTGTTTTCTATCAGAGGAGGGTGAGACAAAGGAGATGGTAAATGCAGGATTAAGGAAAAGATTGAGTGAAAGAAGTTGTGTGTGTTATTGATGATCAAAGTTACATATATATATATATATATATATATATATATATATATATACTTAGTGCTGGGCATAATAACCGAACCGAAATTAATGGTTCGGTTTGGTTATGGTTACTTCACAATAACCGAATGGTTATTTTTTTGATATCCATTGGTTATGATAACCGAATGGTTATTAACTGATAACCAATGGGTATCGATGGATATAAAAAAAAGTTTATTTCCCCTAATTAACCGAAATATAACCGAAATAACCGGACCAAAATAACCGAAACTAACCGAAATTTAACCAAAATAACCGAAATATTTCCGAAATTCAACCGAAGTAATCGAAACATTTTGAAATGTAACCAAAATAACCGAAATATTTTGAAATTTAACCAAAACTTAACCGAAATAACCGAAACTAACCAAAAATATTTGAAATTTAACCGAAAATAACCGAAAATAACCGAAAGATTTCGGTTACCAAGCTGTTATTAATTTTGATAACCATACCGAACCGAACCGAATGGTAACCGAACCAAACCGAACAAAATAACCATATGACATAACCGAACCGAATAACCATATGCCCAAGAAGTTGTGTATGTTATTGATGATCAAAGTTACATATATATACTAATGTGCAGACAATATGTCAGGTTGACCTAAGAACATATTAATGGCCTTGAGTCAAAAGGAATCCTCTCATTCCTTTAGAATGATTGTTTCTCGGGTATGGATAATTTGGGTCAATTTAAGATTTTCTTAATTGTAGTTTACAAAATGTAATTTATGGATAACTAAACGCCGCTCTTAATCTAGAATCTAATTATACGCGTCATGATTACTCAAGTTATCAATTCTAGCATCTAAATATTTCTTGCACTGCACATATTAGCTATGGGCGTTCGGATATCCGATCATGTTTGGTTCGGGTTATTTGGATTTTCTGGTTTTCTGGTTTAGGATTTAGAATCCATTCGGGTATTTTAGAATTTTGGTTCGGGTTCGGTTCGATTTCGAATACCCAAAAAATCATAAAATAAAATGAAAATTGGTTAAATTTGAATAAATTTTGTTAAATTTAAATAAAATTTGGTCAAAACGTAACAAATATAATTAAAAACTTCCTATATTTTGATTATTTTGGGTCTCTCAATCATTTTAGCTTAAAAATAACTTATATCTTCGGATTTATAATTGTAATTTTGGGTTATCAAGTCTAAATATAGTTAATATTTTGAGTATATAACTGTATTTCGGGTATTTTGGTTATCCATTCGGTTTTCGGTTTGGTTCGGGTTCGGTTTCAGTTTTTCGGATATAGGAATCTATGATCCGTTCGGGTATTTTATCGTTTTTGGTTCGGTTTCGGTTCCTCTTTTCGGTTTGGTTCTTCGGATTCGTTTTCGTTCTTCAGATTCAGGTATTTTGCCCAGGGCTAGCACGTATTATAAGAAATCTGAAAGTTTCGACGAAACCCAAAAGAAAACGAATCATTAATTTCCTAATCACAATTGAATGTAGTTTCACTACAAGAAAACATGGCCATTTCCGACGGATTTCCGACTGGATTTCGACGAATGTACCATCCGTCGGAAAATCGTACCCGTCGGAAATATCCGACGGGTTTCCGACGACAACAAGCCGTCGAACCAATTCTGACGGATTTCTGACGGCCTTCCGACAAATGCTGATGTTGCCGACATATTACCGACAGATTTCCGACGACAGGCATCCGTCAGACACTTTCCGACAGATTTCCGACGGATATTCTACAGATGGTGTCCTTGTCGACATCTTGCCAACATCGTTGCCGACATCGATAATATTTACTTTGCATCCGTCGGAAAAAACGCATAATTTTCCTTATAAATAAAAACGTATCCACCCTTTCATTTACAATCACAAAAAAACAAAAAAACTTCTCTTATCTAATTCCTTACGATAATGTCCTCTTCAGATCATTATAATTATTTTTGATCATGGATGTACGAGCCTCATCAAATTCCGGACACGGACCTAGTTACGGAGGAATTCAAAGAAGGTATATAGGAATTCATGGCATTTACGGGTACGTAGAAGAAAGCAAAAAAACGGTAAAATCTACTGCCCTTGTAGTAATTGTCGGAATCGTAAATATATTGTGATAGATGAAGTATGGTCACACCTGTAATATCATGGGTTTGTGCCTGTAGGAAGTGGAAATTTTGTTGGTCTAGTAGCCAAGGGTTTAAAGTCTTCGTCTCCATTAGGTTTGGGTTCTATTCTCTCAGAATATAGCTTCTACAGATTAATAGTGTATATACAAAGTTTATCAAAGCTTCCATAATGTTGCATGTAGAACTATCTGTCATGGTTTTGTGTACATTGCGGAGAGAGTTGTTTATTGTAGGTGTGGTGGAGGTAGAACCATCTATATATCATGAATCTGTGTGTTACAGAAAAATATGTATATTGTAGAGTCATTATTCGTGGAAGTGTTCATCATAATCGCATGCGCTACAGATAATTGAATTCGATTAATTGATAATCATTTGTAATATGATTAATAAATCAAATATCTTAGATGATAATGTAACATAAGACCAAAAATAATTAATAAGAAAAGGTCTCTTATAGTGTAACTCAATTTTATATATATTTTTTTTGATATCTTCCTAGATATTTTGTTTTGGAGAAATATCGCTTCTGGAAATTAGGGGTGGGCAAAAAAACCAAACCGAACCAAACCAAACTGAACCAACCGAACTTAAACCGACCCAAACCAAACCATATTCTATATATAACCTAATCAGTTGAAGTTTTTCTCAACACAAACGGTTTGGTTAGGTTCGATTTAAAACCGAACCGAACCGATAAACCAATATGTTTTTTGTTAATTAGTTAATTAATAATATTAAAAATATAAACACATACGGTGGAATCTTCTTGCAGATCGACTACTGGTATTGAAGAGGCTTATGAAAAGGTGAAGTATTTCATAATGTCTACATTATGAAGAGGTTGTTCAATTTTCGGTGTATGTGTTCAACTGTATTTTTGGTATATGCAGTCATGCTATTTACTTAGCATCTTCCTCATATTTACACAAAATTATATGTTTCTTTCGAAGAGTTCGGACTATTTTAATACGTTCTAAATTAATCAAACTCGTCCATATTTATTTAACTATAATATTGCAAAGAGCAAAGGGGACCACAAAGAGGATGATCGAAGTGGAAAGAAACGAAAGTATGTATGGTTTCATTTGCAATTGCCGTTTCATTTGCAATTGCCGTTTATTTAGAAGGATTCATTTGCAATTGCCGTTTCTATTTAATATGTATGGTTTTGTTCTTCCATACATCTTACTAAATAGCAAATTATATATATTCAGGCCCTGTTCGTTTGCTAATCTGGGTGCCGCATCTAGAAACTGCATCTAGACGCAGTATTTAGACGCAACAACCAGACGCAGTTCGTTTATGTGTTTAGTTTTTGCATCTAAAATTGCATCTAGATGCAGTTTTGTTTGTTTGTGTGTTTGCATATTTTATTTGGATGCGTTTTAAAACCAAATGACCAAAAAGGACATGTTCTATGTTTATAACAATTTGTTTAATCTAAAGTATATTTACAACTAAATAATTATCAAATTAATATTTAAATAATTTATAAAATTCGATTTAATTAAATAATTATATTTAAAAAATATTTTTTTAAAAACGTTAAATAAAAATAAATAAATAAATATTTTTTTCAAAAAAACACTTTTTGCGGTTTTGGCGGCAAACCGCTAGTTTATGGTTTTGGCGGGAAACCGTTATTTGCGGTTTTGGCGGGAAACAACTTTTTGCGGTTTTGGCGGAAAACCACTATTTGGCGGGAAACAATTTTTTGCGGTTTTGGCGGGAAATCGCTATTTTGCAGTTTTAACGGAAACATCTATTTTACGGTTTTGGCGGGAAACCACTATTTTGCGGTTTTGGCGGGAAATCGTTATTTTGCGTTTTTGGCGGGAAACCGCTATTTTGCGATTTTGTTGGGAAACTGATTTTTTGCGGTTTTGGGGGAAAATCGCTATTTTGAGATTTTTACGGAAAAACTCTATTTTACGATTTTGGTGGAAAACTATTTTTTGCGGTTTTGGCAGGAAACCGCTATTTTGAAGTTTTTACGGAAAACTCTATTTTATGGTTTTGGTGGGAATCTGCTATTTTGCGGGAAACCGCTATTTTCTACATTTTCATAGCTTCTACACGTTCCTTCTATATATGAAGCTTTGTTCTTTTCAGTTTAAGGTGGAATATAAATTTTGCGGTTATATATGTTGTTTTTATCTTCATCCTAATACACAAATGATATGAATGACCTAATTCTTCTTTTGATGGTTTTTGATGTGATGCGTTGCCTTCTTTGAGTTGTCCAAAAAATGTGATTTTGCGTTGGAAAAGAGACAAACATGTCCTAATTTGTAGTTTTTTCTGAGACCATTCATAAAACATTGTGTTATACATAAAGTTATGATAAACCGCGTTTTTACCTATTTATAACCCTTGTTTTTGTGTCTTTTATCGAGTCAAAATTTGTTTTTAGAGTCTTTTAGTCATTTATCGAGTTTTTTCAAGGTTTAGGTGACTTATGGAGAAAATAAGCCGTTTTGGGTGAAAATGAGCATATGAAGATGCAGAATCATGCAGAGACGTGGCATTTGTTGAAAGACTTTCCACTGATGGATTGACCTCAAAGTTTGATGAAAGATAATACATTGGGTTAGCTTTCATTTGGAAGTGGTTTGAGGTCATTCCAACGGTGCGATCAAAGGCTACGACAGTTTTCGTGAAGACGGTCCAATCTAAACCGACCGGTTTAGTGAAACAGAAAAAAGAAAATTTTGATTTTCACTTATTTTGACCTGGTTTAACTAGGGTTTCGTGGAGAAAGACTCTAAACCTATTCATACATATTTTTAAGCCACTTTTGAGGCTACACTTTATTTTCTATTCAGACTTTTGACTTTTGGCAATTTGTAAGTTTTGGGGATACGAATATCTGACTCTACATCTTTTGAGAAGAATTTCTAAACCCTATTTGATTTTCTATCATATCGATTATGAGTTTTTCTTTATCTCATTGATTGTTCTCTCCTTCCATGTATGAGTAGTTTCATAGTTAGGTTTAGGGTTTCAAAGGGATTTATGAATCATTGAATTAGACATAGATAGAGATCTATCTTTTGTGGTCTTTCACTACATCAAAACATGGTATTTTCCAACGGAATTTTCGACAGAGGTAATTCCGTCGATAATTTTCGACGGAATTCAGACGAATTAACATCCATCGGAAAATAGTACCCGTCGGAAATCCGTGGGAAATTTCCCACGGATTTCCGACGGATGTTATCACCCTTTCGAAAAACCAAAAAAAAATATTTGTTAAGTAACATCCGTCGGAAATTTCCTACGGATTAGTGTAATTTCGCAAATCCTTGGGAAAACCGTGAGAAATTTCCGACGGATGTTATCACCCTTTCAAAAAACCAAAAAAAAAAATTGTTAAGTAACATCTGTCAGAAATCGGTGGGAAATTTTCCGACGGATGACCAAAAATGTGGTTTAGGGTTTAGGGTTTAGGTTTTTTTTTGTAGAAATTGTAGAGAAACAATTGTATGATGTATATACAATAGCTTCAACTTGTCAAATGTCAAAATAAATGTGTGTTATAGATTTTATAAAATTTGATGAAAGTGTTAGTATAAGTTAGAGTATAAGGTATAGAAGATGTTATGTGAAATGTTTAAGTTTTATGTTGTAAAAATAATAAACTCATAGAAAGTCTTTAACATTGATGAACTAACAATGTTTTTGAATGAAACCTGTAGATTAGGGATAGTTAAACTATATCACGTAACCTAAACCTCAAATATACCATAAATCCGTCGGAATTTTTTTACGGATTTCTGACGGATCTGGGTCCTTCAATATGTGTCGGTTGATGCCCCAATAGAAACACATACATGGTATATTCCCATATCCGTCGAAAATATGTCAGAAATTTCCCACGGATTTTAGTTTTTTTTTTACCGCGGGAAGATTGACCGCCTAAAATGAATTTTTTTTGGGAATCCGACGGATCCATCTGTCGGAAATCGATATATATCTTAAATCTGAGATGGTTCTTCTCATTTCTCACTTATACCTCTCTCTCTCTCTCTTCCGATCAATTCTCTCAACTCTCTCTCCATCTACTTCCGATTTCTTCTCAATTCCCTCTCATCTATCTCTAATAAACACAAATCTAAACCCAAATCTTCATTTCTAATGGATCCAAACATGTAAGTCTCTGAATCCCTTTTGTATATTAAATTTCATTGTTATGTATTGTTGTTTATTGAGTATAGGATGATATTTAGTGTAAATTTAGGTTTTAGGTGGTTAGAAAATAGGATTGGAATGAGATTGGTAGTTGTTAGGTTTGTTAAATATGTTTTTGTGAGATGAAAAATGGTTTAACAATTTTTTCGATTTTTAAAAAACGTTTTTGTAATTTTCGAACTCCTAAAACCATTTAACAAAATATTTGAAATTTAGAAACGTTATTTTGGGAATTATCTACCAATTCAAAACATTTTCTCATTTTTTTAAGATTAGAAACGTTTTTTTAAAATTATCTAGCTATTAAAAACATTTTAATAATTTTAAAAATTATGAAAGTTTTAGAATTTTAAAAACTTTTTTGAAAATTTTAGAATTTTAATGAAAATTTTGAATATCTTAGAACATTTGAAATTTTTGAAAATTTAGAATTTTTTATGAAATTTTAGAATTTTTTATGAATTTTGTGAATTTTTGAATTTTTGGATTTTTAGAAATTTTTGAATTTTCGGAAGTTTTAGAAAAAGTCGATTTTTTTTGAAAATATTGGAATTTTACAATTAAATATACTAACGTTATTATGTTTTTTCTTAGGAATAATGAGAACTCTCTCCGTTTGGGCTCTAATGGACGCAATCGTTCTCGGGGTACACCTCGTAACGATATGCTTCGTAGTACAAGGATGAAATCGAGAGGCTCATCCAAACGGTGAAAGACCATGACGCGAAGGTCGAGGAGTTGGAGTACGTACACAACTCAACCCGGGAAGAGCTCACGGATATAAAGAAGGTCATGAAGAACGCATTCCCATCTCTTTCCGAACTAAGTTTTTTATGTTTTATGTTTTTTTTATCACATTTTATGTTTTATGAATTTTTTTGTTTAATGAATTAATTAATTAATAAATTTATATATTATAATTGATTAATTAGATTATTATTTAATATATTTAAAAATTTTGAATTAATATTTAATAAAATTAATTTATTAAATAAAATTAAAAAAAAAACAAAATTATTTAGTTCCGTCATAAATCCGTCGGAAATCGTCCGTCGGAAATCCGTGGAAAATACATCCGTCATACATCCGTCGGTAATTTCTGAAGGATTTCCGACGAGGTAGAACCGAAGGTTAAAATTCGTCGGAAAACACATGTTTTCTTGTAGTGTTTGCTTATTGATGTGTTCATTGATTAGGCTAGATTGATCCTTTAGTCTATGATCTTGGGTTTAATCTATTAATCAAAAGTATTATAGATTGCTTGAAAGAACATAGGCGAGCGAATTGTCCTTAACCAACAAAAGTTGATGCTACGGCGATTCATGAACATATCAAACCAATTCGTTAATGCTGGTCTAGAATTTTAAGTTCAAACGACAGTTTGGAATCTTAGGTTGTTAGATTTAGTGATCAATACCACAACAATGGATTGATTAAAAATTTATGTTTGAGTTCGAGACTTGTGCTAAATCATTCTCTGAATAGTTGTATGGTTCATGATCTCTAGATTTCTGAGAAAAATTCTTAACCTAACACTTTTCCTTATTGATTTTCTTATCGTTATTAATTATTTTACTTTCATCTTGCAAATCAAAACCATACTTTCGTCTTAGCTCTATTTCATTTTGTAAGATTTGTAGTGTGACAATGGTCCTTGTGGATTTAATGCCATCTATATTACTGTGATAGTATGTTCTCTTGCAATATTTTATTTGGGTCATTCATGAAGTGTTTCAATTTATTTTGCAAAAACATAGAAACAATAAGTCATTCGATATATTTCTCATTTTAACATCTAAAATTTCAGATCTCAAAAGGTAAAAAACAAATTGTGTGGGAAAAATAACATACGCATATTGGGGGAAAAAAACCGCACATATGCGGGTATTGGCCTAATTATAATGATAAAGAAAAGGGTCTTGCTTTCAAATTGCATTTTAGAAAATCAAGTGAAAAACCCAAAAAGAATCTACGCCTTATTCAAGTTCTCAGTGCAAACCCAGAAACATCTCATTAATTCTTCTTTGATTTCTATTTAGATTTGTTAGTGGATTCAAAATTACGATAGAAAAAATTATATAATTCTTGAGTAGTCTACTTCCTTTCGAATGCCGGAAGACTATTTACCTTAAGTGAAAGGAATTCCTTAGAATTCATACGGGATTTATTTGTCTATGTATTGTTCCATTCGATCTTTTAGGTCATGCGTTATTAGAGATACTCAATAATGATAATTGAGATATGATTGACTAAATCATCGGTGCATATAATTCTCTTTAATTGTAGAATATTGTCTTGCCATAGTTGCTACTACAATCGTTGTATAAATGTATCAACTCTCTGTATAATGAAAATCATCTTCCAATACAAACTTACATGGTATCAGAGCAGTAATCGATCCTGCATAATTTCTCCAAATTTTTTTTTTCTTTTTTTTCTGCTCTTCTCTTTCTTTGCAGTTTTTCTTCCCTTTTCTCTCTTTGTTCCTTCACTTTACCTACCCAAACATGTCTTCTGCTGATCCACTTAACAACGGTGTGACTTCCAACACCGAAACTCTCCCTGCAACTGATAGCTGCATAATTTAGCCCATTTTAGCATACATTTTAGTTAGCATTTTGTGACTTATTGCATTCATTTCTTTGTTTTTGGTATAGTTTGCATCCATTTTAGAGTTAGTGAGTCTTAGGTTAGTTTTTGCATATGTTTTGGTACAATTGGAGTGTTTCAGGTACTTATTGGAGTCTTGGGGAAGATCATGGACTAGGAGGAACGTACCCGCAGCGAACGGAAATGATCAAGTGATGAAGGAGAAAAGCAGGAAGCGCAGCGGTCAGCATGCAGCGGTCTAGGGAGACCGCTGCACTTTCAAGTCTCGCAGCGGTCGGAGCACAGCGGTATGAGCAGACCGCTGCGGATCCAGCCGGAGCAAAAACCAGAAGTCTCGCAGCGGTCTCGCAGCGGTCAAACCAGACCGCTGCACTTTCAAGTCTCGCAGCGGTCAGGTGCAGCGGTACGAGCAGACCGCTGCGGATCCATCCGGAGCAAACAGCAGGCGTTTCACAGCGGTCATGCAGCGGTATGAGCTGACCGCTGTGAACCTTCTCGGGCACAAAAATTGTCGGGTCAAACCCGGTTTGTCCCGGGTTGACCCGACCCGATCTGTATCTATTTAAGCAAATTAAGCCTAATTAGACGGGGGCGGCTTCTTTTTAGGGTTCTAAGCCATTTATTTCTTTCTTCTTTTCTTGTTTTTGTTTTGTATGAAAGATTCAAGATCCAAACCATTTTAGTGAAGATTTTCTTAAACTCTTTTTACCATTCTTCTTATTTTGCTTATGGCTTTCATTTGTACGGTTTATATTTGTGATTTAGCTATGTGTGAGTAGTTCTTTTAGGATTCTTGGGTGAAGTAGACTAGGGTGATTCTAGGTTTGTTCTTGATGTTTAAGAACTAGATTAGTTGATATCCTTTCTCATTGAGTGTTATTAATGCTGGATTGGCCTTGACAAAGTTGATTTAGATCATAGGGAATTTCTCGCCCGGAAGGTGTTCGATGAAATTCCCCAACCAATTCAATGAGTGTTTTACATTCCTAGCCTATGGAAATAGATGTCTAGGGTGTTTAATGGCTATTTAGACTTGTTATTAATGCTTGTTAGTCATAGAATCGCGAACGGAAGTTTATGACGATTGATGACTAAGAAATGGGTTAATACCATGGAAGTGGATTAATCTTTAGTAGTGTTCTAAGGCCTAGGGAGATATTTAGTCGAATGTTTGAGCATCTTGAGTAGATTAAAGAATCACCCGAGTTGATTGCTTTACCCGAGAATTCGTTTGTTTAAATTTGATATTAATCGTTTTCTTGTTTGCTTTGCTACTCGTTTATTTCTCTATTTTGCACGTTTCAAATTGTCCGATAAAAACCAAAACCCGATATTTGCTTAGATTAGATAGCGTCCTGCATTCTTAGTGCGTCGTTCTTATTTCCCTGTGGATTCGATCCCAAAGTGCTACAATGACATGCCATTAGATTGAGGCATTGTGCACAGTGGGTAATTGTGCGAACCGTAAAAAGTTCACTATCAATTTGGCGCCGTTGCCGGGGAAATTAGCAATAGCCATTAGGATTTGGATACTATTTGAGACTAAGTTCTTGACTTCTACTAACTTTTTATTTTCTTCTTTTTTGCTTCTTAGAGTCGATGGCCATGGATTACAATGATTGGCCACAAGAAGAGGATGCCACATTTGATGAAAGCATTGATGATGAGCCATATGTGGAGCCACCATTTGATGAAAGTGTACTCACATCAGAACAAAAAGTAGAGTTGGATGAGCTTTGCAAAGAAAACCCGGCATTGACAAGGAGTAATCTCGCGATTATGATCCGTTTGAACCTCATGTCACGTCGGGCAGCGCTTGAGGGAAGGGAGCTCACATATATTGAGATAAAGATAGCTCATGCACTCGAAGAGGTAATTTATTGGGTTCCACCATGCCAACTAGAAGGTATTTTTGACACAACCTTTGAAATCGTTGATTATGAGGATAGTCACTTGCCTTGCATTGAAGATGTAGCTTCTAGTTCACATGCTCTCAAGCTCATTAATGATTGCTGTGATTTAATATGTGAGTCTCAAATACTAGAAACCTTAAGAGTAGAAAAGCTTGCTAGTGATTATCATGAAGTATGTTTTGATATTAATTATCTATGTGCTTTGAATGATCATGATATCGAGTTTAAGCTTTCAATGCCTGAGGAATCTAGTTATCTTCTTGAAAAATCTTACCTAGGGGGTGTGCTTGATGTCGATAAGATCTTGAATGAGATAGATGACCCTAAGGTTGAGATGAAATCTAGGAAAGAGGATGTGTTTTACATGATTGATGGAGATGAAGTTGACTATTTTGTGATTAACTCGTTTAAACATGAAATCGACTTTATTTTTCCATCAAATGCATTTGGTCCTCGTGAACATCTCATCATCAAGGAAAATTCCAAGATGTATGCTATATTTTTAGTAACTTTTCTTGATGTGATTTATGCCTCTTTGCCATGGATAGTCGTGTGCCATGTTGCATATTTTGTTTCTTGTCCTGACAAGAGAAGGACCAAAGGTGCATTGGCTCAACCTTTTGATTCTCATGATTAACAGTTGAAACGTCAAGCTTAGCGACGTAAAACAAGCGCTCTTGGGAGGCATTCCCATGACTATCTTTGTATATATTTTCGTTTTTTCTTGTTCTTTTTAATGTTTTTGTTTGATGTTTATAGTTTTCTTGGGTCCAAGGTCGTGGTGCTTAATGCATGAATGGGTAGAGCTACAGCACGTCACACTTCTCTCCAATCCAAAGGTATGATCCAAACTCCATTTCATTGTACATACTTTTTGCATATTTATACCTTCTCTTTGACTTTTGTTGCACCGAGACGTTGCAATTCAAGTTCGGGGGAAGGATTTGTGTCTTTTGATCTTGTGTTTTGTGATCTTATTTTTATTTTTCCATCTTTGAGTCTCGTTCATTCATATAAGTGCATATAAAAACCATAAAAAAAATTTTAGTTGCATTTTGCATGTTTAAGATTGAGTCTAGATGCATATAGGTTTGCATTCACTTGCATTGGGAGAATTATCCATGTAGAATATAAACTTAAGAGCTTGAATTAATGCCCTCGTTAGGAGTTCTTTGATGCATTTGAGCGATCACGAAGTTAAGGATGATCCATGCTTTGATCTTGCGGTTTGAATGTTTTTGTCTTGGTTGAAGCATGCTTTGAATTGAATCTAACTCTATCTACATGAACTTTAATCTTGACTTGAAATTATCATGCTTGTACATTGAAAAGTTGAACTCATGGATGTCATATACATATTTGAGCTATCTTACCCCTTTTTACCACTCTCTTGTTAGCTCAAATAGCTGATTCCCATATTTGGAACGGTTAACCACACCCTTAACTAAGCCTTTCCTTCAAGCCTTCATCTCTTGTGTGTGTCGTGAGGTCTAATTTGGAATGAACTTAGCAAAAAGTGTTGAGTTTGGAACGACAAGGAGTTGATAGATAGGTTGGTGATTTGGGTGTTGATGTAAAGAAAAGAAAGTGTGGAGAAAATAAAAGATTGGGAAAAAGGATAGGGGAAAGTAAAAAGTTTGGATTGGTTGGCATGAAAGTGTGGAATAGCTCTAGGTGTTGAAAGTATAAGTCTCTATGTGTGTAAAAAAAAAAAAAAAAAAAAAAAAAAAAAAAAAAAAAAAAAAAAAATATGGCTAAGGCATCTAAATGATGATTGAGAGACTAGTTATGAAAGTGAAAAAGAGCTAAAAGAAAAAGATGAAGAGCCAATCCATTTGTTGAAAGAGAAGAAGAAAAGAAATGTGGTCTAAGAAGGCAAAATGCCTTGTGATATGGGTAGTTTAGAATGGATCTTGATGAGTTTAGAAATAGGAGTGGAGTTCATATTGGGGCATTGGGTAGACGGATGTCATCCTTGTAAGCATCAATTGTTCTTTACTCTTAGCATTTTGCCAAAGTTCATTCTTTCGTGAGAGATCCCATTGCATTGGAATACCCACATGATTGAGATTATTTTCATCTCAAAACCTTTTCCCTAAGCCAAATGAGTTCACTTGATTTTTATTAAGCATGATTCACCATTGTACTTAATGAATGTTAAAGAGTTAGAGGATATGATTACTTGTAGATGCTAAGGCTTATACCAAATTCGTGTAGCGACGAGTATGGCTAAATCTTTTGAAGTAGAGGTTGTTTGTGCATCACATAACTACTACCAAGTGCATTGAATTGAATTCTTTTGTTAATATTCTTGGATATGATATCCCGCATTCCAACCTCTTCTTCGATTTGTTCTTGTTTGTTTGCTTGCGGACAAGCTAAAGGCAAGTTCGGGGGAGTTGATAGCTGCATAATTTAGCCCATTTTAGCATACATTTTAGTTAGCATTTTGTGACTTATTGCATTCATTTCTTTGTTTTTGGTATAGTTTGCATCCATTTTAGAGTTAGTGAGTCTTAGGTTAGTTTTTGCATATGTTTTGGTACAATTGGAGTGTTTCAGGTACTTATTGGAGTCTTGGGGAAGATCATGGACTAGGAGGAACGTACCCGCAGCGAACGGAAATGATCAAGTGATGAAGGAGAAAAGCAGGAAGCGCAGCGGTCAGCATGCAGCGGTCTAGGGAGACCGCTGCACTTTCAAGTCTCGCAGCGGTCGGAGCACAGCGGTATGAGCAGACCGCTGCGGATCCAGCCGGAGCAAAAACCAGAAGTCTCGCAGCGGTCTCGCAGCGGTCAAACCAGACCGCTGCACTTTCAAGTCTCGCAGCGGTCAGGTGCAGCGGTACGAGCAGACCGCTGCGGATCCATCCGGAGCAAACAGCAGGCGTTTCACAGCGGTCATGCAGCGGTATGAGCTGACCGCTGTGAACCTTCTCGGGCACAAAAATTGTCGGGTCAAACCCGGTTTGTCCCGGGTTGACCCGACCCGATCTGTATCTATTTAAGCAAATTAAGCCTAATTAGACGGGGGCGGCTTCTTTTTAGGGTTCTAAGCCATTTATTTCTTTCTTCTTTTCTTGTTTTTGTTTTGTATGAAAGATTCAAGATCCAAACCATTTTAGTGAAGATTTTCTTAAACTCTTTTTACCATTCTTCTTATTTTGCTTATGGCTTTCATTTGTACGGTTTATATTTGTGATTTAGCTATGTGTGAGTAGTTCTTTTAGGATTCTTGGGTGAAGTAGACTAGGGTGATTCTAGGTTTGTTCTTGATGTTTAAGAACTAGATTAGTTGATATCCTTTCTCATTGAGTGTTATTAATGCTGGATTGGCCTTGACAAAGTTGATTTAGATCATAGGGAATTTCTCGCCCGGAAGGTGTTCGATGAAATTCCCCAACCAATTCAATGAGTGTTTTACATTCCTAGCCTATGGAAATAGATGTCTAGGGTGTTTAATGGCTATTTAGACTTGTTATTAATGCTTGTTAGTCATAGAATCGCGAACGGAAGTTTATGACGATTGATGACTAAGAAATGGGTTAATACCATGGAAGTGGATTAATCTTTAGTAGTGTTCTAAGGCCTAGGGAGATATTTAGTCGAATGTTTGAGCATCTTGAGTAGATTAAAGAATCACCCGAGTTGATTGCTTTACCCGAGAATTCGTTTGTTTAAATTTGATATTAATCGTTTTCTTGTTTGCTTTGCTACTCGTTTATTTCTCTATTTTGCACGTTTCAAATTGTCCGATAAAAACCAAAACCCGATATTTGCTTAGATTAGATAGCGTCCTGCATTCTTAGTGCGTCGTTCTTATTTCCCTGTGGATTCGATCCCAAAGTGCTACAATGACATGCCATTAGATTGAGGCATTGTGCACAGTGGGTAATTGTGCGAACCGTAAAAAGTTCATTATCAGCAACTCAAGGTTCTCTCCTCAATGTCAACATGACAAATGTCACACGGCTGAACACCTCCAATTACATTATGTGGAGCCGACAGGTGCACGCTCTTCTTGACGGTTATGCCTTGACATCTTTCCTTGATGTCTCCATGAAGATTCCAGATCCAGTCCTCACTGTGAATGGAATAACAACTGAAAATCCAGCCTACACGCTTCACAAACGCCAAGATAAGCTACTATACAGTGCTATTATCGGTGCTATCTCGATGTCCATTCAACCACTCCTGTCAAAAGCAGAGACCACGGCTGAAATATGGGAACTCTTAGCTTCCACATATGCAAAGCCAAGTCGTGGACATATCAAGCAATTAAAGTACCAAATCAAGCAGTGGAAGAAAGGTACTAAAACGGTTTATGAGTACTTTCAAGGACTCACAACACGTTTCGATCAAATTGCTCTACTTGGCAAAGTCATTGATCTGGAAGACCAGATCGAATATGTTCTCGAAGGCTTACCGGAGGACTACAAGTTGATCATCGATCAATTTGAAGGACGAGATGCTCCTCCCACACTCACAGAGCTCCATGAAAAACTCATTAACCATGAGGCTAAGATCATTGCGGCTGAACCAACACAAACCTTCCCTGCTTCTGTCAATGTTGCTACAAACAGATTCAAGCAACAACACAAACAACCCAATCGCAATTAACCATGGCAGCCACAGCCACGACAATTTACTGAAAACAGTAATCAGCCTTGGCAGCCAAGACCATACTTAGGCAGATGTCAAATCTGCGGCATCTAGGGACACAGTGCTCGCCGCTGCAATCAGCTATCACGTCAACCCACTGGAATCCTACCTCGACCTCCTCAACATCAACCGAGAGCCAACTTTGCTGATGGTGGATCTCAGATCACTCAGCCATGGTTGCTGGATTCTGGAGCTACATACCACATCTCCTCAGACTTGGCGAATTTAGCCCTTCACCAACCATACACAGGAGGAGAAGAGGTCATCATTGGCGATGGAAATGGGTTATCAATTACACATACTGGTTCAACCATCTTACCCTCTTCTATACGCCCATTATCTTTGTCAAATGTGCTTTGTGTCCCTGACATCAAAAAGAATCTCATATCAGTTTATAAACTGTGCAACGCTAATCAAGTTTCGGTACAATTTTTCCCATCCTATTTTCAGGTGAGGGATCTCAGTACGGGGGCCCAATTACTCCAAGGACGCACTAAGGATGAGCTCTATGAGTGGCCAATCTCCTCTCCAACAACCTTTTTCACAGCCACCACAAATCACAAAACCACACTCACCGATTGGCATTCGAGATTAGGCCACCCCTCACCCTCTATCTTAAACAGTATTCTTAAACGTTTTTCTTTACCAGTTTCAAATTCTTTGTCTCAAACTATTTGTTGCAGCGATTGCTTATTGAATAAAAGTCAAAAACTTTCTTTCTCGCAAACAACTATTTCTTCAACTCGTCCTCTTGAATATCTTTTCACAGATCTTTGGGTTTCTCCAATTATTTCAATCGATAATTACAAGTACTACCTAGTAATTGTTGATCATTACTCGAGATACATTTGGTTTTATCCTCTCAAACTAAAATCTCAAGCTCGTGAAACATTTATTCGTTTTACAAATCTTGTTGAAAATCGCTTTCAAAGCAAAATTGGTACCTTGTTTTCGGATAATGGTGGGGAATTTTTAGCTCTTCGAGATTTCTTGGGTTCAAAAGGTATTTCTCATTTAACTTCTCCTCCACACACCCCTGAACATAATGGTTTAGCCGAAAGAAGACATCGACATATCGTCGAAACCGGCTTAACACTTCTTTCCCGAGCTTCAATTTCCAACACTTATTGGACTTATGCTTTCGCTACAGTTTATCTTATTAATCGAATGCCCACACCAACTCTATCTCTTCAATCTCCCTTCAAAACTCTTTTTCAAACCGACCCAAACTAAAACAAACTTCGTATCTTCCGATGTCTTTGTTTTCCATGGCTCCGCCCATATACATCAAACAAACTTCAACCAAGATCAAAACCCTGTATCTTATTGGGGTATTCTCTTACACAAAGCGCCTATATTTGTCTTGACCCAACACAAAATCGAGTCTATACTTCCCGACATGTTCGATTCGATGAAACCAAATTCCCATTTCAAACTCTTTTATCTTCAAACACAAAACAAATAATCGAAACACCTCCTCCCCTTTCCAATCCAATAATCACAACAATACCTCTCACCAACATGCCACTCATCGATGCACAATCCTCGGCTCCGCCAGCGTCATTAACCCATGCCCCTAGCTCGGATTCTTCACCAAGTGTCGCTGCTCCAACACAACCATCAAATCTAACGACGCCAATTTCACCTGCGTCGCCTACGATTCGACCTTTGCCGGCAGAACTGTCCTCTCCAGTGAACTCCGACGTCGATGAAAGCTCATCATTATCTCCATCTACGACCCAAATAAATCCAGCTCCTTTACAAAATCCTCCAAATCAAATTGGCCCAGATTTACCAAGCCCAGAAAATCAATTTGGCCCAATTCAAAATCCCACTCAAACACCAATCGATAATACCCAAAACCAACAAACCACAAATAACCAAATCACTAACCAACACCCAATGACCACTCGTGCCAAAAATAAAATCACAAAGCCAAACCAAAAATTCAGCCTCGTCTCATCCCTGTCCTCTTTCACCGACACGGAGCCACGAACATACAATCAGGCTCTCAAGGACAAACGATGGAGAAGCGCGATGTCTTACGAATACGATGCCCAAATCGTCAATCATACATGGGATTTGGTTCCACCATCACCAACCCAGAATGTCATCGACACAAAGTGGATTTTCCGAATCAAGTATCTAGCGGATGGATCGCTTGACAAATACAAGGCGCGACTTGTTGCTCGCGGATTCAATCAACAACAGGGAATTGATTTTGAAGAGACTTTCAGTCCCGTTATCAAGTCTACTTCAACTCGCACCATCCTCAAAGTCGCTGTAAGTAAAGATTGGTGTCTTCGACAGCTTGACATAAATAACGCTTTTCATCAGGGAACATTAGATGAGGAGGTATTTGTCAGCCAACCTCCTGGATTCATTGATGCTGACAGACCGGATTATGTATGCAAACTGAGGAAAGCACTGTACGGTCTCAAGCAGGCTCCCAGAGCGTGGTACATGGAGCTGAAACGGTACCTGGTTTCGAGTGGATTCAAAAATTCTTTAGCAGATGCGTCTCTATTCATACTTCATCAACAACGTGTTCTGGTCTATATTCTTGTCTATGTAGACGACATAATCGTCACCGGCAATAACAGGACGGCGGTGGAACGAGTCATCACCAATCTAGTCACTCGTTTCTCAGTCAAAGACATGGGAAACCTCTCATACTTCTTGGGAATAGAAGCGATTCGAACATCAGAAGGACTTCATCTAAACCAGCGAAAATACATCAATGATCTTCTGGCGAAGATGAATATGCACGACGCCAAACCAGTAACCACTCTGATGGCCTCATCTCCTAAACTCACTAAATCAGGTGAACTACATTCAAACCCAACTGAGTTTAGACAATTGGTTGGAAGTTTGCAATATTTGGCCTTCACACGTCCCGATATTTCTTATGCCGTGAACAAGCTATCACAGTACATGCAGTCCCCTACTTGTGAACATTGGCAAGCAGGAAAAAGGGTTTTACGGTACTTGGCCGGTACCACAACTCATGGTCTTTTCATTAGCAAATCAACCAATCTCAGTGTTCATGCCTTCACAGACGCAGATTGGGCTGAAGATACAGATGACTTTGTGTCAACAAATGGATACATCGTTTATCTCGGCGATCAACCAATTTCATGGTCATCAAAGAAACAAAAAGGAATAGCACGATCATCTACCGAAGCAGAATACCGCGCTGTCGCAAACACAGCTTCTGAGATCATATGGGTATGTTCATTACTCTCCGAACTCGGCATTCCTTTTTCTACTCCTCCGGTTATATACTGTGACAACATTGGAGCAACATATCTTTGCGCTAATCCCGTCTTCCACTCAAGAATGAAACATATTGCTCTCGACTATCACTTTATTCGTGAGCAAATTCAGAATGGGAAACTACGAGTAGCACATGTCTCTACACACGATCAGCTTGCAGATGGTCTAACAAAACCGTTGATGCGATCACGTTTCACTTCACTACGGCACAAGATTGAAGTTTCGCAAGCACCTCCATCTTGAGGGGGCATATTAAATATACTCAATAATGATAATTGAGATATGATTGACTAAATCATCGGTCCATATAATTCTCTTTAATTGTAAAATATTGTCTTACCATAGTTGCTACTACAATCGTTGTATAAATGTATCAACTCTCTGTATAATGAAAATCATCTTCCAATACAAATTTACATGCGTCATCTCGATGGTTATGCCAAAATATTTTTAAAGCATATATGTCAATTTTTTTTACATTTTCTTAAATAAAGAAATTATCTAAGAAAGTCAACAAAGAAAAAATCTCAATTTAAAGGGAAACAAGATCATAAAGAATCCCCAAAGTAACACACTCGTGAACATTGTAGACTTCTTTATTCTTTGTTACATCAAACCATATCCTCGAATTCTTATCTCATGCACCCTTAAACTTCCAATCTCAAATTCGTTTCACAGATTCTTCATCTCGGTCTACTCTATTCTCTCCATATTCATCGAAGCCGTTTGATAAATCTATTAAGAAATTGTATTCGGATCTTGCTTTTTGGAACAGAAAAGATGGTGCTTAGTATGAAACAGATGTCGTTGATCGTTTCTGCTTTAGGCGTCTTGTCGTTTCTTTTTGGAGTGATCGCAGAGAACAAGAAGGTAATAATAGCAAATTAATCAACCCTAGAAGAAGAATGATTAATCTTTATTTGCTGAAATACATGTTGGAACTTTATAATCCGATTTATTCATATAGTTAATTTATCATTGATAGAGAATCCGATTATTTGATCAATAATTCTGATTGTCTCTAATCAACACTACGCAAAATCTAACCCCGTCTAACATAAAAAAAAAAAAAAAAAAATTTTGCTGGCTTTCTTTTTACAACATGTTATCAAGTTGGTCACCAAAAAAAAAAAAAAAAAACATGTTATCAAGTTTGTGACTTATATATTACATTTTCTCTTCTTGTTTGTTAACATAGCCTGCGACTGGAACACCGATATGGAAAAGGAGTAATAATCTGTAAATATCCATCAGATCCAAGTGTTGCTTTGGGTTACCTATCAGTAGCATTTCTCTTGCTATGTACTGCAGCAGGATACAAATCATTGTTCTTTTCTTACAAAGGAAAGTCAGTTCCCAAATCTGTCTTGTTCAAAAGCGCAAGTTTCTCTGTTTTCTTTAACATTGCCTTGTAAGTAAGAATGATCTTTCCAATAATTTTTTTTTAGATTTTGGTAATTATATATATGAATCAAATCTGATCTTGAATTTTCCAATAATAAAAAAATCAGGATAACATCTGGACTTGCATTGTCTTTGCTTCTATGGCCAACCATCACTGAGCAACTACATTTGACCCGTAACGTTCATCGTAGTCTTGAAACTGATTGTCCCACGGCTAAGACCGGTTTGCTCGGTGGTGGGGCTTTTTTGTCATTGGACTCGTGCCTTTTCTGGTTGGTTGCTCTCATGCTTGCTAACAATGCGCGCGAAGATCACTTGGATGGAGTTGAAAACAGACAAATTGATGATAATTCGGGGGAGTTTGATCTCAAGATTGACCCATGCATGAGAGAATGAATATTGGTATTGGTATTGGTATTGGTATTGGTATTGGTATTGGTATTGGTATTGGGTAGATTCAAAATTACTTCTCTGTTTGTTTGATCAGGAAAATAATGATTCTTTTTCTTCTGCGTTTGATCTAAGACTTTCTGATTTGTTATAATACATTAATGCGTGCAATGCAAGTTTTTTCTTCTGCATTTAGATTCCTGAATTAGTGAATTGTATAAATCAGTGAATTGTATAAATCTAGTTTGATTTTCAATTACAAATATCTTTCAATTTGGTTTGTCTCTTTTCTGAATTTGTCCCTAACGCAAATTTTTTGGTTGTAGTTTTTAGATAATAATAGTGACAGATATTGGTTTTCACAATAAATAGTCATAAATCATAATTATAAACGTGGGCAAGTAGGCCTGTCAATTTGAGTGTTTATCCGTGGGATCCGCGGGTTTTGACCCACCGAGAGGTGGGTGCGGGTCAATTTTTTTTTTCAAATCGGGGCGGGTGCGGGTCGAGTGTCTTAAATTGCGGGGCGGGTGCGGGACGAGTGTCTTGGAACCGTGGGTTACCCGCATTAAAAAAAAACCAAGATCTACTTTTTTTTCTCATCCCTCTCTCTTCCTCTCGTCTTCTCCGCCACCCTCTTCCTCTCTTTCTCTCACCTCCATCTCTCCTCTTCTCTCTCCCTCTTCCTCTCCCTCTCTCACCTCACGCTCGCCTCCCTCTCTGTCTCCCTCGCCTCCCTCTCTCTCTCCCTCCCTCTGTCTTAAATTGCAGGGCGGGTGCGGGACGAGTGTATTGGAACCGCGGGTTTGCGGGTTACCCGCATTAAAAAAAAACAAGATCTACTTTTTTTTCTCATCCCTCTCTCGTCCTCTCGTCTTCTCCGCCTCCCTCTTCCTCTCTTTCTCTCACCTCCATCTCTCTTCTTCTCTCTCCCTCTTCCTCTCCCTCTCTCACCTCACGCTCGCCTCCCTCTCTGTCTCCCTTGCCTCACTTTCTCTGTCTCCCTCGCCTCCCTCTCTCTCTCCCTCGCCTCCCTTTCTCTCTCTCTCGCCTCCTCTCTCTTTCTCTTAAAACATGTGATTGTAACAATTCTTCCCTTGCTCAGCCTCCCCAACTCTCTCTCTCTCTCTCGATCTCTCGCCTCCCTCTTTTTTTTTTCATAACCCTCTGGTTACCCGCCTGACCCGCTTGACTAATGCGAGGCGGGTGCGGGTTAACGATATGGTGATTCCCGAATCTATGGCGGGTAATAAAAAAAAAGCATGTACACGCGGCGGGTCGGTCAGGCGGGGCAGATCCTTCCCGCTTGACAGGCCTATGAGCAAGGAGCACACGTGAAGTACGAAACCCCTAAATAATTAATAGTATATTCATCGGGGTCTTTGGGCTAAAACAAATTTCAATCCTTAAACAAAAAAAAAATTATTATTTTTTCTATTTTTGATTTTTTTTAACATAACATTTTTAAATTTTTATATTATATTGTTTTAGAAATTTGGTAATGGAAATAAAAAATACATATCTAATTTTTTTGTTTGTTAAAGTTGATCTTGTTTTGTATATACTTCAGATGCAAATAGTTGACACATTAGAGAAACAAAATGAGAGGAATTGACTATTCCCAGTGCCGTCCCTAAATATTTGGTGGCCTAAACCAATATGAAAAATGTGGCATTTGAATATTTTCAGAAACTTTAAATTTTGTTTTATTATTACAACATTCTTTTGATATGAATATATCTTGTTTCATATAGAAAAAATGGATTTGGTGTATCAAAAATAAGTTTCTACTATTTTTTGGAAAAACAAATCGATTTAATTTTGAAGTTGGTGCTGTAATTTTTTTTTAGGAAAATTATTTTACAAAAGTGATAAAAAAATCAATAAAAATCATTTAAATCAAGAAAAAATGAATTATTGTGTTTGAAAAATGAAAGAAGATTATATTTAATCATAATATTTTAGTTGATAATAATTGATAGTTAAAAATGAAATAAACATGACTATACTCATAAAACAGATTAAATTATTTTATAAGAAGAAGCTAAGAAGGTATGAAAAAAATACGTATAAAAGAAATCATCCATAACTATTAAGGTACTGCATGAAATCTAAAATGTATGGCCCTAAAAAGTGTATAATATAATTGTGGCCTAAAGCTAAAGTTTCATGTGTTTTAGAGGCCTATTCCTTTCGATTCCTCTAAAAATCAACTATTTAAGTTAAATTTACATTTCTCTAATTTATATTGGACCCACCAAAAAGTGGAATATAAGCCTAATTCCACTATACGTAAGAGTAAAAATGACTAATTCCACTATTTGTTTTTCCATTATCATTTATTTTTGTATTCCTCTCATTCCTCTCGCTCACAACCATTTGCACCCTTCTTTAAAAAAGAAAAATCTAGGTCAAAACTTAAAAAATATGGCCCCGTAGATCCAACGCTTTGCGCAACACGCTACAAAAATGGGTTTCACGCACTGTAAAAGCGACACCAGCCTCTTTTTGGTTGTCTCGCGGAAACACATGTTTTGGAACCAAATGCACCTATAATCATAGCCTCTCTTCTGCCTGGTTGGAGATTGGAATCAAACTATGAATTCTCTCATATTGGAAAGCTTTGGTTGATTTGGGACCCAAAGGTCTCTCTTATAGTGTACAGTAAGTCTCTTCAACAAATAACGTTAGGTGTTTCGTTCCCTGATAGAGGTTGGAACTTCACTGTCACTTTTGTCTACGCTTCAAATATCAGAGCTGTAAGGTGCGAGCTTTGGCAGGAGCTACAGTCTCTTGCAAGCTATTCTCCTCTAAGTAGCTCTCCCTAGTTGGTGACAGGGGATTTTAATCAAACTCTTTTTCCTTCGGAGCACTCTTTATGAGAAGAGTTTGACAGTGTGACGGCAGGAAGCAGAGAATTTCAAAACTGCATGAATGCCACTGGTTTGTTTGATCTGCCATATACTGGGCCTTTATTCACTTGGTGGAATAATAGGCCTGCAAACCCTATCACTGAGAAGTTGGATAGGATACTTAGAAATGATGACTGGCTTTTATCATTTCCGGAGGCAAGGATAAGTTTTGAGGAACCTCTTTTCTCAGATCATGATGTGTGTTGTATCAGATTGTTGGAACAAGGACCAAAACTCCGACGGCCTTTCAAGTTTAACTTGCACCTGCTTCACCATCCAGACTTTAAGACCACGGTAGAAACAACTTGGAGTAATTTCTCTACCTCAAGCTCATCAATGAATAAAGTGAGCCAAAAGCTAAAAGATTTGAAGCGAATTCTAAAAGATCTTGACCACTCAGCTTATTCTGGTATCCAACAAAGAAACGGCTGAAGCTCTCTCAGATCTAAAGCAATCTCAGCGCATAATGTTTTCAAATCATACCTCAGAAGAGGCGGAAAAAGAGCTTCACGCATTGAGAAAGTGGAAGGAGCTTGCTAAGGCAGAGGAAACTTCTCTGTTCCTAAAATCAAGAGTGAAGTGGCTCTCGGTTGGTGATAATAACTCAGGAGTCTTCCACCGATGGGCTGCAACAAGAAACGCTAGAAACTGTATCAAAGTGTTGAGGCGTGAGGATGGCTCTAGTATTTCAGAGTTGTATGAGATCAAGAGCACGTGTGTAGATTTCTATACTGCCTTACTAGGACATCCGTTCAGGTGTAATGAAGCTCAGAGGCAGAGTCTCGAACACCAATTCACGCTTGAGGAAATCAAAAAGGAATTCTTCTCCTTACCGTCTGGAAAACCCCGGGTCCAGATGGTTATACGGGAGAATTCTTTAAGCATTATTGGGATTTTATTGGTGAAGAGGTCTCCTTGGCTGTCTTGGAGTTCTTTGTAACATGAAAGATGGAGCCTCATTGGAACTCAACTATCATTGCTATGGTCCCTAAGACAATAAATGCAGATAATGCTGCATATTTTAGGCCGATCTCTTGCTTGAATGCAATGTAGAAAGTGGTTGCTAAGCTATTGGCTCGAAGGCTCCAGAACTTTCTCCCTTTGATGGCATCAGAAAACCAAACAACGTTTGTAAGTGGCAGGCAGATTTTTGAAAACGTCCTTTTGGCCACAGAAATGGTCCAGGGGTACAACTCACCAAAATTCTCTAAGAAAGGCATTTGACTCTGTCGAATGGAGGTTTATTCTTGACATTCTCAAGGCAATTAACTTCCCTGAAGTTTATATAAGATGGATTCAGCAGTGTATCTCTTCTACTAGATTCTTTGTGGCAGTGAATGGCGAGCTTTGTGGCTATTTCAAAGGTACCCGTGGGATTAGACAGGGCGATCCTTTGTCCCCTTCGTTTCACTGCAGGTCTTATTGGAGCTCATCCTAAAGCATTAAACCCTAAGATCTCCCACTTAGTTTTCGCAGATGATATGATGGTCTTCTTTGATGGATCATACCCTTCCTTGCAAGCGATTGTGAATTTGCTGGGTTATTTTTCTTCTATATCTGGCCTGAAAATGAATAGAACCAAATCGTCTCTGTTTCTGGCAGGCTCATCTCAAGTGGATAGCAAATTGCTTGCGGATAGTTTTGGCTTCACTTTGGGAACTCTCCCGGTACGCTATCTCGGATTACCTCTCCTCCCTAGGAGATTGTCTAAGTTAGACTATGCTCCTTTGATTGAGAAGGTAAAATCCAGATTGCACTCGTGGACCTCGAGGTTGAGGTCTTGGGGTGTGATTGATTGTAGCACCTTTTCCTGCGTTGCCCTTATAGCTACGATGTGTGGAGATTGTGTTTTCAGAGATTCAACGCTCCTTTTATGGGATTTCGAACTTGGGATGTGTTCCAGAGATGGTTGAAGCGTCCTTACTCAAATCCAACAGAAAACGGTTTGAGACTTGTGATGGCTCAAGCTGTCATCTACTCATTGTGGAGTCAACGTAACGACCGCATCTTCAATAACAAATCTGTTCCTGCTGAGGTGTTGTTCAAGAAAGTCGATAGGAAGGTGAGAGACACATGCCTGGCTCGTAAAGACCTGCCATGCTTCCAAGGTTCCCTTGCCATGTGGTTCCAAGGTACGTAATCCTTGATTTCTTTCTCTCTTCCTTTATTTTTCTTTGTGCTTTGTTTCACCTTCTTGGGATATGTCCCGAAGGCTTTAAGCGGTTGCTTTTTTCTTTCTTTTTTCCATTATGTAAGTCGTCCCTCTAAGATTAATACAACCAGAAAGTTTTAAAAAAAAAAAAAAAAAAGCCACACCTCTTTGTTCGTTCTTCAAGGCGGAAAAGAACTCGCTTACCTTCTTCTTTATGTTAATGATATAATACTCACATCCTCCTCACAAGAACTTCGCAGGTCGATTCTTTCCTCTCTCGAATCTAAAATTTTAATGACAAATCTTGGATTACTTCACTATTTTCTTGGCATTTCGCTCAACCTCCGGGTTTTGTGTTTTCCTCTGTGACAACCTCATTTCTTTGTCATCTAAACGAAAACCCATGGTTTCACGTTCAAGTGCCGAAGCTGAGTATCATGGTGTTGCCAATGCTGTTTCTGAAACCACATGAATCCGCAATCTTCTCCTTAACCTCCATTGCCCTCTCTCAAAGGCTACCATCGTGTATTGTGACAATGTAAGTGCCGTCTATCTCTCCACCAACCCAATTCAACACCATCGAACCAAACATAGGGAGCTAGATATTTTGTTTGTTAGAGAACGTGTTGCTCTCGGCCAAGTTTGTGTCCTCCATGTTCCCTCTTCACATCAATACGCTGATATCTTCACAAAAGAACTCCCAACTGTATTATTCAAGGAGTTCAAATCCAGTTTTCACGTTCAAGATCTCCATGTAACGACTGCGGGAGGGTATTAGAATAGGAAATCATATATTATTCTCTTATGACTCTCTTTCACATATTGCGCAACTCATTAATAGCTTCTAACGGCCACATTGTATTCTCTTGTGTATATAGCCTTCATCAATACAATAGAACCAATCATCGATTTGGTTAATCATCATTCAACACGTACTACCAGCACACTCGTTAACGTCTTAACAAAGACAATGGACTGAGTTCAATTCCAAACTCTGTTTTACAAGTTGAATTACATTTGTAATCTTCATACTCAAATGAAAGTATTGGGATAAACCATAGGGTAAACGTTTTATTTTCTCCTGATAACTTTCATATAATAACATATCCCCTTAAGTTTAACCCTAGTTCTATTTCTCCACAATTTGAAAGTTCGAATCCTATTTCCCTACGAAATCAAAGTTCCAAACCTATTTCTCCACGGATGTCGGTTTTATCGGTTTGATGTCGGATAATGTTCACAAACCAAACATAATTGATTAAACCAGATCATAAACCAAACTTAAATCGATTTCAACCAAACCCAACAAAAAAAACGACCAAAAAGCCAAAAGTCTCCTTCTTCTTCACCCGATTTTTGTTGTTGGAATTTTTAGAATTTTTTCCTTCTTTTATTTTCTGAAAAATTGAAAACTTTATTCTCACAGACTTATGGAATCACAAGTACACTGGTTTTGGAAGTAAAAATTTGATGTATTCATGTTACTTATAGAGGAATTCATATCGTGGATTAAACCCGTAAACAAACCGACCCGGCTTCTTCCTCTTCTTCACCCGACCAGTTTTTCTCTCTCCTCTCACCCGACTTCTTCTTCTTCACTGGCTTCTTCTTCTTCACCCAACACGATCGAGTTTCAGTCACGCCGATGTCGGAGGCGGCGTCTGATGATTCTCGGCCGAGATCGGTGGACGTAGCGGGAAGATTAACGACGGCCGTACCTGTTGGCGTGAGCAGCGGCGTAAATCGAGGGGAAAGCTGCATAGTCGGAGACATTTCCGATGGAAGGTCCGGCCAGGGATTAACGGAAGGAGAATGCGAAACTGCAACGATCGACGTCGAGCGCGCAGAGAGTGCTTAAGGGATTGCAGTTCAGATGTGGAAGAAAGTCGAGAAGAGATTTCTCAGATTTGGGAATTTTGATTTCTGGGTTCGGAATTTTAACTGGAATCACTGGGCAGGATGGATCATCTCCAGTTTCTCAACGATTTGAGTCGTAACGGAGACTCCGGAAGCGGTAGTAGCTGGGAGAGGGAGCTCGTGGAGATGACTCTGAAACTCGACGGCGATGACTCTGGAGCTCGACGGCGACGACTCCATTGTCGTCTGCGGAATGTCGGAGGCGGCGTCTGCTAATTTTAAAGAAGGGTTGCTCGCATGAGAGGATTTTGGAGAGTGCGTTGGTAAGTAATAAACCCAGAAAATCATATTAAAAATCTATACAAAAAATCTAGAAGATTTGAATAATGATAAATGTCAATCCAGATAATAATCACATTTATCATTCTTTTGCATTTATCATTCTTTGTATACACGATTATTATGTGGGTAAGTAATAAACCCAGAAAATCATATTAAAAGGAATTCGAAGCTCTGGCTCGAAGAAGAAGAAGAAGGCAGAAACTGGGTTAATGGGTTATTTAATTGGATTGTAATTGGGTTAATCTTGGTTTTCTGGTTTAATTGGATTGTAATTGATGTTTAATTGGTTAATTCTTGATTGGTATACAGTAAACCGAATCAAACCGTTGTTCGTGGGGAAATAGATTTGGAACTTTGATATTGTGGGGAAATAGGTTTGGAACTTTCATTTCGTGAGGAAATAGGATTCGAACTTTCAAATTATGAGGAAATAGGACCAGGGTTAAACTTCAGGGGATATGTTATTATATGGAAGTTCTAAGGGGGGAAATAGAACGTTTACCTAAACCATATTACATATAGACTTAAGCTCATAAATATGTTCTTAGGTCAACATTGTTTTAGAAGTCAAGAAAATTAGGCAGAGTATAGAGTCAATAATTGGGGCATAAATGGAGCCCATTATCTCTTACTTTTGCTTTCTATAAATGATCGGAATCGATTTATTGTAAAGAGAGTACATAGAGACAATACAGAAAATCATTACTCTCCCCACTCTCTCTCTACTACAAAAATCATCACCTTTATATACATATATTCTCTCCACTCACCTTTATAAATATATACGCATATCATTGTTATAAATACATATATAATATATCTTATTTTATTATCAGCACGATCGTTCCCCGATCCGTTCATATACCGAAAAGGTGAGGTTTAATTTATGTTCAATTTTTTTAAAGGTTTATATATTGTTTCGAGGTGATAGGCGATGCCTTCTCCGAACCGATCATTATGAAAGGCTATGCCTTCACGATCATGATCATATGAGACTATGTCTCCTCAGATCATATGGCAGGCTTTGCCTCCATGAAATAAATGTCCCAAAAACATTTATGAAAAAGTTCCAGAAGAACTGTATAAAAAATATATATATATATATATATCCAGAAGATATACATGATAGCGTTCCTGAAGAACTGCTTCGTCCAGAAGACAAATATATTACAATAATTTAATGACTTTAGTCATCATGATTTATTTATTTACTGTCAATATTATATTGGACGGCTGAGCCGCCACATATTTTTTATCTGCCGTTTAAATATGGTTAATAAATTTGCAGTTAATATTTGTTTATTTTATGGTTATTATGTTATATATAACCATTTTATCTGATGGCGACTCTCAAAGCGATTTTATTACGGTTATTTTTTCGCTTCTATCTCACCACTCCGGTGACGGTTTCTACTGATTTCGCCGGTGAATCAGGAGATAATGGGCTATCTCTCACAATGGCGGAAGTTATCCCCACCATCTTCTCCACGATCGATGGTGATGCTCATCCTCCCTCTTTATCGGCGATTCATTTAGCCTATAAATTGAGATTGCAAAATCGATTTTTCTCACAACTTCCATTTCATTCTCAATCAAAATCTTACTTCCATTTGAGATTCTACAAAATTCTACTACAAATGGGTGATAATCTTCGACGTGCAATCCAAGACCTGGACTTAGGGGTTGATGATGTGCCGATTGCTCTTCCGGTGGATGTAGTTAATCAAGCAGCAAATGAAAACCGTTTCATTATCATGGGCCGTCCTACAATCTCAAGGCGGCAAAACCTCCGATCGATTGTTGCAAGTCTTCCCCGTCTTTGGGGAAACGCTGGTCTGATTCATGGGCGAATTGTAGCCGATCGACGTTTTCAATTTGTCTTTCCTTCTGAAGAGGCCATGGAGAATGTTCTTCGACGTGGCCCTTAGGCCTTTGCTGACCGTATGTTAGTTCTTCAACGCTGGTCGCCCCTCCTGGATATGGAAATTCTCAACTTCATTCCTTTTTGGATTCAAATCCGTGGAATCCCCTGGCAATTCATGAACCAAGACGTCATAGCACACATCGGGAGAGCGCTCGGGATGCTTATGGATGTGAACTATAATGCTGAGGCTGCTGCACGTGCGGAGTATGTTAGAGTCCGCATCAACTGGGATATCAGACATCCTCTACGTTTCCAGAGACAGTTTCAATTTATTCCAGGTGAAAATACTCTCCTTTGATTCCGGTATGAAAGGCTTCGTGGTTTTTGTGAGGTCTGTGGAATGATCACACATGATTCCGGTAGCTGTCTGGTCCAAAATGGAGGTGTGGCAGAGAGATCCGATGGAGAAGATGAGGATGATGAGTACCATCAAAATGTCGCTCATAATGGGGTTCAGATTCGAGAGATTAATGACAATGAGGCAGAAATTATAAGAAGGGAGGCTGCTGAAAAGAACAATAATCTAAATGGCCATGATGATGGTGAGGCTGACGATTTGGATAATGATGAGGAGGTTCCTAGAGAAGAAGCTACCAACCAACTTCAAAATCTTCAGAATCAGATAGGAGACAGTGAGGATGAGAATTTCATAATGGAAGATGAGGTTTTTTTCAGAAACGGCAGCGTAAACAGAAGTGTCCAGATTCAACTGAAGGACATTCTGAGAACAAGATACAGAGTCGAGGTACAAGACAAGGTAGTGGACTGATTTCTGAATCCATAACTCAGACTGTGGGAGGCGCGGTGGGCCCTGAACCACCTCTTCCGCCATGAAGACAACCTGTTGGAACTGTAGAGGGATCGGCATTGACCTCACAGTTCGACACCTTAAGGAGATTAACAGAAAATATCTCCCAGACATCATATGCCTGTCAGAAACTAAGCAGAAGGATGATTATATTCGTGATCTAGGTTGTGAATTAGGATTTATGAATTATGTTTCAGTTCCACCGACTGGTCTTAATGGTGGATTAGTTTTATTTTGGAAGCAGCATTTAGATATAGTTGTTTTATTTAAATCCCCTAATCTTGTAGATTGTGAAATTTCAAGCAATGGAATCAAGTTTTTCTATTCTTTTGTCTATGGGAATCCAAATCCAAAGTTGAGAAATCACTTATGGGAAAGATTGGAAAGATTAAATATTAACAGAAGAGGAAAACCTTGGTTCTTATTAGCGGATTTCAATGAAATATTAGATAATAGAGAAAAAGAAGGTGGAAGAACAAGACCAGAAAGCTCTTTCAGAGATTTTCGAAGGTTGGTAAGGAGTTGTGAATTTTCAGATCTGAAATCAAGTGGGAATCGGTTTAGATGGGCTGGTCAGAGAGGGAAACATTATGCTACATGCTGTCTGGACAGAACCATGGCTAATGATGAATGGCATACACAATTTCCATCATCTGAGACAATCTTTCTCGAGTTTGCTGAATCAGACCATCGACCTCTTGTTACGTTTATCTCAGATACTACTAAAGATAAAAAGGATATTTTCGATATGACAGTAGATTGGACCACAAAGAAGACTTTAAGGATATGGCTCTTCAAGGGTGGAAATCATGATTTCAGACTCGAAAACTGATTACTCCATTGTCACAAAGACTATCAAGTTGCAGAAAAAGATATCACAATGGAAAAGGAGACATCGACTCAATGCAGCAGAAATAATTAGTTTCTTAAGAAGCAAACTGGATAGAGCAATAGCGTCGGGAACCTTATCACTATTGGAGAGAACAAAGCTAAAGAATGATTTGAATCAAGCTTACATCGATGAAGAAATCTACTGGAAACAAAAGTAGAATTCAGTGGTTAATAGAAGGAGATCGAAACACCCGCTTCTTTCATAACATCACCAAAGCAAAAAGAGCAAGAAACAGATTATTTTCGATTCAGAATGATGCAGGAGTTATTCACAGAGGGGATTCTGAAATCAGTTTGGTGGCAACTAAATACTTTCAGGAACTTTTCACATCTACTGCAACAAATGAGAATCTGTATACAGAGATTTTCCAAAATTTTCAAAGCAAGGTTTCAACTACTGTAAATGAAGACCTAACAAGAGAAGTTTATAAGGAAGAAATACGAAATGCGTTATTTGATATTGGCCCACATCGTGCCCCAGGACCTGATGGTTTTACTGGATATTTCTACCAAAAATTTTGGCCTGAAATAAAAGAAGACATTTGCTCTGAAGTGAAGCTCTTTTTTGAAACTGGTGAGCTTGATCCTTCCCACAATCATACTAATCTTTGTCTGATTCCCAAAGTAGAGCCTCCAACAACAATGTCAGAATTCCGGCCAATTGCTTTGTGTAATGTATCCTTCAAGATTATTTCAAAAATCTTAGTCAACAGGATGAAGAAACATCTAGGCGGTATTATCTCATAAAATCAAGCTGCATTCATCCCTGGAAGAATGATCACAGACAACATCATTGTTGCTCATGAAATTTTTCACAGTCTGAAATCTCGAAAACGACAAGCTAATAGCTACATGGCTTTGAAAACTGATATCACAAAGGCCTACGACAGATTAGAGTGGCGCTTTCTAGAGCAAACTATGCAGCATATGGGATTTCATTATAGATAGATCCAATGGATCATGAAGTGTGTTACAACAGTCAGTTTCTCAGTACTCATCAATGGCTCACCGTATGGACATGTTATACCAGAGAGAGGAATCCGACAAGGTGATCCTCTATCACCTTATCTTTTTATCCTATGTGCTGAAGTATTATCTCACATGATGAATAGAGCAATAGCCAAAAGAAGACTTCAGGGTATCAAAATAAGCCCACATGGTCCTGCTGTTAGCCATCTACTTTTTGCAGATGACTCTCTTTTTTTCACATTAGCGAATGCTCGATCGAGTAAAGCTATAAAACAGATCCTCTCTTCGTATGAAGTGGTTTCTGGTCAAGCTGTGAATCTACGAAAATCTTCCATTACCTTTGGAGCTCGAGTTCAAGAAACAACAAAAACAAAAATGCGACATATTCTGGGCATCTTTAACGATGGAGGACAAGGGAAATATCTGGGACTTCCTGAACCATTTGGCAGCAAGAAAGCTGATATGTTCAGGTAAATTATTGATAAAGTGAAAGAAAGAACACAAGGATGGAGTAGAAAGTTTCTGTCTCACAGTGGAAAAGAAATCCTGCTCAAGTCAATTGCTCTAGCCATGCCTATTTTCTCTATGAATGTTTTCAAGTTACCGAAAGAAATTTGTGAAGAAATCAACGCAATTATTGCAAAGTTTTGGTGGAGTTCTGGTGATGGGAATAAAGGAATGCATTGGCTATCTTGGAAGAGAATAAGTTTACCAAAGAAGGAAGGTGGAATGGGTTTTCGAGACATTGAAAATTTCAATCTGGCTCTCCTTAGCAAACAAATTTGGAGAATTATGCATTTTCCAAATTGTTTAATGGCTAGAGTTCTAAGAGGAAGATATTTTGGACAAAACAACGTACTAAACGCAACAATGGGAAAACAGAGTTCATATGGTTGGAAATCTCTATTGAAAGGACGAGATTTGATTAAACAAGGTCTTCGTTATGTTGTTGGTGATTGATCAATAATCAACACATGGACTGATCCATGGCTTCCGCTTCATCCTCTTCGTCCTCCACGTGCAAAAAACAATCCAGAAACGATCACGAGGGTTAGTCAACTTCTAAACACACACAATACCGGCTGGAACGAAACTTTGATTCGAGAATTAGTTCATGATGATGATGTTGATAAGGTTTTGAACCTTAAGATATGTCCTAATGCTAAAAGGGATCTACTTTGTTGGCATTACACGGATGATGGTATTTATACTGCTAAATCTGGATACTGGTTGGCTACTCACCTACCGGATAATAATCAAGTCCCCCCGCCTGCTGGAACTTCTCAAATGAAGACATTAATCTGGAAACTCAAAACAGCACCAAAATTGAAACATTTCTTGTGGAAAATTGATTCTGAGATTCTGCCAACGGGAGAGGTTTTACGAAAGAGACATATCAGTCAACTCTCACTCTGCAAAAGGTGTTGTAAAGCAGAAGAAACGATAAATCATCTGCTTTTTGACTGTGATTATGCTCAAGCAACATGGCGAGCTACATGTATACCAAACCCAATCTTATTTGACCATCACGCATCTTTTGAAGCTAAGATGTTAGCATGTCTTACGTGTAACTCAACAACACTACTCAGTCATTATAGACACCTTCCGTTATGGATATTATGGCGGTTATGGAAGAGTCGAAATACTCTTATTTTTCAGTGTAAACATATCCCATGGGGGAAGAATCTAGGGTATGCAAGAAATGATGCTACGGAATGGATGAACACAGAAGATTATGTGGATTTGCATCAATATGGAAACACACAAGGAGATACTCACGCACTGCGAATACACTCACGATGGAACACACCTCAGAAAGATTGGCTAAAGTGCAATTATAATGGGTCTTTCTACAATACTAATACTCAAGGAAAGATTGGTTGGATTCTTCGAGATTCGAGAGGTACGTATTATGGTTCGGGTCAAGCATGTGGTAACAGAGTTAACAATGCTCTAGAAGGAGAGTTACAAGCACTGATTATAGCTATGCAAAGTTGCTGGAGAAAAGGTTTTCGAAAGATCGAATTTGAAGGAGATAACAAATCTGTGGTTGAACTGATTCAAGGTAAAAAGCAAATTTTTGGGATTTATAATTGGATTAGAGAGGCAAGATAGTGGCAAAACAGATTTGAGGAAACAAAATTCATGTGGGTCAATCGAAACTTCAACAAACCGGCTGACATATTATCCAAGCAACATATCCCGAATAACAATACTTTTCATTTTTATAATTATGTACCCCATGTAATAACTCATGCTTTGCATGATGACTTTGTATCTTTTATATCATAATCATACATTTAGAGGAAGAAAAAAAACAATTTTATCTGAAATCTGGTAAATTTATCTGATTGATTATCAAAAGTTTTCAGATCGATTTTTCGCCATTTTCAACGGCTATAAACGGCTATAAAAACGGCTAGTAAACAGTATTTTTAATCTATAAATATACTTATCTTTCATTCATTCTTTTCACTCAAAATCTCTCATCTTCACTCAAAATCCTTTCTAAGAAAATCATTTGTTTTTACGAAGAATAAGAAGAAGAAGAAAAAATTGGTTCATCCGCTTTTAGTTTTTGTAATAGGTTTTATACTTGTTTCTTTTTACGGTTTACTCGTCGGAGAATTTTCTCCCGAGAAAAATGTGATGGTTTTTATTTTGATGTTTTATTCACTTGTATTTCTTTTAATTGCGCTATTTATTCCGGCGCCTCCTATGTTTTAAATTGCTATGTATTCCTTAAAATCGCAATATCTTATTTAAATTTATGATTAATAATATATTAATTTATGTTTACAGTAATCATGTCAAATTTAACGAAGCTCGAAATCGATGCCCTTGATATCTCTGAAAACAATTATATGAGATGGGCAGTAGCTGCAAAGATGCATTTAAATGGAAAAGAGCTTCTTGATACCATCGATAAATCAAAAACAACTCCTGAAGAGAAAAAGGCAAACGCCATGATATTTTTATTCCACCATATCCATGATGGTTTAAAAGATGAATATATCACGAAAGAAGATCCTGCAGATCTTTGGCAATCACTCAAAGATAGGTTTGATCACCAGAAATATGTGATCTTACCGAAAGCAAAACATGAGTGGTTGAACCTTCGGTTCCAGGATTATAAGAAAGTAAGCGAATATAATTCATCTCTATTTGGAATCACTTCCAGGATAATGTTATGTGGAGAAGAGATAAGCGATTTTGATATGATAGAAAAAACTCTCCAAACATTTCATCCTGGAAACGTAGTCTTGCAACAACAATACCGGGCAAGTGGATATAAGAAGTATTCAGAGTTAATGCAAGTTCTCTTGGTGGCAGAACAAAATAACGAACTCGTGACATTAAACCATCAGTCTCGTCCAACTGGATCAGCTCCATTCCCAGAAGCGAATGTTGTAGCATCCAGTTACAATAATTGGCAACAACATGGACCCGGTAGAGGCCGTGGTCGTGGACGCGGTCGAGGAAATGGTCGTGGTCGTGGACGAGGATATGGACGTGGACGAGGAAGGGAGTTCCATCCTTATGATTCCAATAGTGGAAGAAATAATAAAAGGTTCAATGGAAATGAAGTTGGTCGCGTGAATAATAAGCAACATGAGAATCCTTGCTACAGATGCGGCATGAAAGGACATTGGTCCCGTACCTGTCGTACGCCGAAACATTTTGCCGATCTGTATCAAGAATCATAAAAGATGAAAGGAAAAGAAGGTGAAACCAACTTCACATATGGTGAACCCGAACCTTCTTTTGATGGTATAAATGATGATACACATCTCGATATTTCTGATTTCGTGGTTGATCCTGAAGACATCAACGAACGACAAAACGAATAAGATCTTACTGAAGAAGAAAATATGACATGATAATTATATAGTTGTGCTTATTAATCTTTGTGAAGAAGAATAATTTTTATATTTTTCTGTGCTTTTTGTAAAATAGTTTTATTGCAATATAAAGCTTCTATCTTGCTATGTTTATTAATATCTTTTTAATAAATATTTTAAATTCAGAATATGTCAAAATCTGAGATCCAAGATGGAGATATATGTCTGGCAGACAGTGCTACAACGCACACAATACTTAAGGATAAAAAGTAATTTTCCTCTCTTAAAATGAAAGATTCCGCCGGAAACGTGAATACTATATCTGGTAATGCAAAAATTATTATGGGCTCCGGAAGAGTCAGTTTTTCAATGCCGAGGAGAACGAAATTTGAATCAAATGATGCATTATATTCCCCTAAATCTTACAGAAACTTGTTAAGTTTCAGAGATATCCGCAGAAATGGATATCACATAGAAACTATGAATAAAAACGGCATTGAATATCTTTGCATCACATCAGTTACTCCGGAGAGAAAACTTATATTAGAAGAATTACCAGTATTATCCTCCGGATTATATTCCACAAAAATAAATATGGTTGAATCATATATTACGGTAAACTCGAAGTTTACAAATACATTTAAAGTCTGGCATGAACGACTAGGGCATCCTGGTTCAGTCATGATGTGAAAAATTGTGGAAAATTCTATTGGTCATCCGTTGAAAAACCAGAAGATTTTTCAATCGAGCGAATTTTCATGTAATGCATGTTCTCAAGGAAAACTCATAATTTGGCCATCACCAGCCAAAATTGAGAATGAATCTCCAGTATTCTTGGAAAGAATACATGGTGATATATGTGGGCCTATCCACCCACCATGCGGGCCATTTCGATATTTTATGATATTAATTGACGCATCCAGTAGATGGTCACACGTATGTCTATTGACAACACGAAATACGGCTTTTGAAAAATTTACTGCCCAAATAATCAGGTTGAAAGCACAATTCCCTGATTACGTTATAAAGAAAGTTCGGCTTGATAATGCTGGTGAATTCACTTCACAAGCTTTTAATAGCTATTGTATGTCAATGGGAATCGATGTTGAGCATCCGGTCCCCCATGTACATACAAAAAATGGCATGGCTGAATATTTGATTAAGCGTCTGCAACTCATTGCTAGACCATTGATATTGAGAACAAAGCTCCCAATTTCTATATGGGGTCATGCTATCTTGCATGCTGCGTCATTGGTCCAGATAAGACCAAGCGCATATAATAAACATTTCCCTTTACAATTAACATCTGGCCAAGAGCCAAATGTATCTCATCTCCGTGTTTTTGGTTGTGCGATTTATGTTCCTATACCCCTACCGCAAAGAACAAAAATGGGACCACAAAGGAGATTGGGTATATACGTTGGTTATACATCACCAAGTATAATTCGGTACCTTGAACCGCAAACTGGTGACATGTTTACGGCTCGTTTTGCCGATTGCCATTTTAATGAAGCTGAATTTCCAGCGTTAGGGGGAGGAATTAAAGAAATTCCAAAAGATGTTACATGGTGCACACCGTCTTTATTGCACCTAGATCCCCCTACAAATCAACGCGAGCTCGAAGTTCAGAAAATAGTACACTTACAAAATATGGCAAATCAGTTACCAGATGCGTTCACCGATACAAAAAGGGTGACAAAATAATATATCCCTGCTGCAAATGCTTCATCAAAAGTTAACGTTCTTGAAGAACAAATTGATGGGAATAGAGCAAATGAACCCATAGTTCAGTTAAAAAGGAGGAGGCCAATTGGTTCTAAAAACAAAAATCCCCGGAAGAAAAATAAATTGGGAAAACAAAATGAAAAGGTTCCCGAAGAACCATATAAAGAAAAATGTCCAGAAGACATACATGAAAATGTTCAAAGAGAAACACATAAAGAGATTCATCCAGAAGATGAACATGATACAGAAAAATACGAGATTTCCATTAACTATGCCCAAGACGGAAAATTATGGGATATAAATGAAATAGAAGATAATGATGGAATTTTCTCATTTTCTGTATCCAAAGACATAAATTATGAAAGTGATGATCCAGACCCAAGGTCCTTATCAGAGTGCCATAAATTGCCTGATTGGGAGAAATGGCAAATGGCCATGAAAAATGAATTATTCTCCCTCAATAAAAAAAATGTTTTTGGACATATAGTCACTACACCCAAAGATGTAAAACCGGTTGGGTACAAGTGGGTTTTTGTGCGAAAAAGAAATGAGAAAAATGAAGTCACAAGATATAAAGCTCGACTTGTGGCACAAGGATTTTCTCAAAGACCGGGAATTGATTATGAAGAAACATATTCCCCGGTTATGGATGCAATTACATTCAGATTTTTAATGAGCCTTGCGGCATCTAAAAATCTAGAAATATATCTTATGGATGTAGTTACAACATATCTATATGGATCACTTGATAATGATATATATATATATATATATATATATATATGAGGATCCCAGAAGGGTTAAAAATGCCTGTAGCATTAAACTCAAAACCCAGAGAGATATGTGCGATCAAATTACAGCGATCACTTTACGGATTAAAACAATCTGGGCGCATGTGGTACAATCGCTTAAGCGAATATTTGCTAAAGAAATGGTATGTGAATAATACAATTTGCCTCTGCGTCTTTATTAAGAAATCCTCATCAGGATTTGTGATTGTTGCTGTATATGTTGATGACCTGAACATCATTGGAACTCAAAAGGAAATTGATGATGTAAGAACTCATATGAAAAAGAGTTCGAAATGAAAAATCTCGGACATACAAAATTTTGTCTTGGACTCTAGATAGAGCATTTCCGAGATGGAATATTCATTCATCAATCAAATTATACCAAAAGGATCCTAAAACGCTTTTATATGGATAAAGCAAATCCCTTGAGTACCCCGATGGTCAATAGATCGCTCAATGTTGAAAAAGATACATTCCGACCTCGTGAAGATAACGAGGAAGAGTTAGGTCCTGAATTACCATATATGAGCGCTATAGGAGGACTTATGTATCTTGAAAATTGTACGCGACCGGATATAGCATTTGCTACAAATCTACTTGCGAGATATAGTTCGTCACCTACACGCAGACAATGGAATGGAATAAAACATATATTTCGTTTTCTTCAAGGAACGATTGATTTGGGATTATTTTATCCTCGAAATCCCAAATTTGGTTTAGTTGGTTTTGCAGATGCAGGATATTTATCAGATCCGCATAAATCTCGGTCGCAGACTGGATATGTTTTCACCATTGGAGAAACTGTAATCTCATGGCGATCACAAAAACAAACTTTGGTTGCCATTTCTTCAAATCATTCTGAAATTATTGCACTTTGTATGGCTCAGATCCATCACTCAACACATTCAAGAAGCCACTGGAATAATCACCAGCAAAGAACCAACAATCTTGTATGAAGATAACGCTGCATGCGTTGCCCAGACAACATAAGGCTATATCAAGAGCGACAGAACAAAACACATCCCTCCAAGATTTTTCTCTTACACTCAAGAGCTCAAGAAAAATCAAAAAGTGGATATCCGATATATTCGCTCAAGTGACAACGCAGCAGATTTATTTACAAATGCGCTTCCTATTACAACATTCAAGAAACATATTCAAAGTATCAAAATGCGTCGTCTACGTGATCTATAACGAATATATCATATCCATCATTTTGAGGGGGAGACTGCACTCTTTTTTCCTTATCATGGTTTTTATCCCATTGGATTTTTTCATGATTAGGTTTTTAACGAGGCAGTATGTAAAAGATAATGCATATATATAACGCAAAAGATAATAATGACACTGGTTTCCAAGGGAGAGTGTTGTAGAAGTCAAGAAAATTAGGCAAAGTATAGAGTCAATAATTGGGGCATAAATGGAGCCTATTATCTCTTACTTTTGCTCTCTATAAATGATCGGAATCGATTCATTGTAAAGAGAATACACAGAGACAATACAGAAAATCATTACTCTCCCCACTCTCTCTCTACTACAAAAAGCATCACCTTTATATACATATATTCTCTCCACTCACCTTTATAAATATATACGCATATCATTGTTATAAATACATATATAATATATCTTATTTTATAACAAACATGATATATTGTCTGCACATTATATATATATATATATATATATATATATATATATATATATATAACTTTGATCATCAATAACATGCACAACTTCTTTCACTCAATATTTTCCTAAATCCTCCATTTACCATCACCTTTGTCTCACCCTCCTCTGATAGAAAACAGAGATGTATATTTTGAGCTTTCAGTGTTTGGTGTCTTGACGTGTTTTAGAAGATTATATTTTGAAGAAGGTTATACGTGTATCATTGGATTCCTTTTTTGGGCTTCAATGCTCTCATCTAAGAGTCTTTAGATTATTTTGTAGAGCTTTATTGCCGGATAATCATTGTTGTCGACTGGCTTTGGATCTATGGGTAAAAAATCCTCCAACAGGGTTTATGACTTTGGTTTGGCTTCGAAGACTGTTTAAGATTTTTTATGGAAGAGTTTCTGAAAATCATTTATGATGCATCAAAATCTTTTCGGCGAAATCCATAATTTTCTCTAAGAGATCATTTTCCTTTCGGTATTAGCTGTCTTATTATAAAGAGTTTAGCTCTAGAAGTGGATTACAAAAGACATATTTCATAACTAGGATATTTTTTCTGTAGAGATGTTGATTACTATGATGTAATCACTCTTAATTGTACTTATATTCTCATTTTGATGATTGGTTTTTTTTGGTCTTGTCTCTTTAGTCTAAATCGAGATTGTCTATATATTTCCGTCTTGTTATCTATTCAATAAGAGGGGAAAAATATATCGGCTCATGGATGATTAAAAAGATAATAATAATTTTAATTTTATTAGAAAAGAAATACAACTTGTGTCTGTAAAACACTAATTGGCTAACTGAGGCTATTCTTCATATAGATTAGTATTAAGAACCGCTCAAGGCTTTTCTATGAACTCCAAACAGTATATGAAGATATATGTTCGGGATCATAACCGTTCGAGACTGTCTCTTGACTTCAATCAAATGACGATGTTCTAGTAAAGAAGGATTATGTATTGAGACCTGATGGGACCTTTCTCTTGACTTCAATAAAATGACGTTGTTCTAGTATAGGAGGATTATGTATAGGATTGGGACCTGATGGGACCTTTCTCTTGACTTCAATAAAATGACGATGTTCTAGTAAAGGAGGATTATGTATAGGATTGGGACTTGATGAGACCTTTCTCTTGACTTCAATCAAAGGACGATGTTCTAGTAAAGGAGGATTATGTATAGGATTGGGACCTGATGGGACATTTCTCTTCACTCCAATCGAAAACAGATCTTCATGAATAACAGCCGTTGAAGATTTCATTAAGAAGAAGCGTAGAGTTATGATTAATATCACAGTACCACCTTTCAACATTTGCATCTTTGATATATCATGGTTTTTACCTTGTTTAAGCCATGATATAAGTCCGTTTTATCGAGTCTTTATTCTATTATAGAGTCTTTTACAGGTTTTAGCACATTTGGAGCATTATTGGAGATATTGGAGTTTATGGAGCATTCTTGAGCAAAACTGAAGTCTGGTGACTAAGTGCCTGATCGAAGCGTCAAGCATCGATCAACACCCATCGAGGAGATCACAAGTCGCAACTTTTAATGAAGTTTGAAGATTTGCAGAACTTGCCCAGAAGACTTTAATATTTACAAGAAGACCCCAATTCGTGTTTAGACTATTTAATTAGGTTTTACAGCCACTTTTGCTGTGTGCTTTTCATTACGTTTTAGGTTTTACCTTGGTTTTGGTGAGAGAGCTTTGAAGGGAGACAAGTCTGAAACTCTGTTCGTCCGAGAGAAGATTTTGAACCTTCTTGTTACTCTTTCTGTTTTATTTGATGATTTATTCAAACATGTTTATTGCTTCAATTTCCATGTCTGCGTAGACCTCTTGTTAGGTTCAGGGTTCTTATAATGGTTATCTCTGAATGCTAGATTAATTAGTTATTAGGATTCACCATCTGAAGTAGTTCTTCGCCATAGGTTGTTTGCAAGGCTAATTCTAGATTGATCACCTAGAACTTAGATCTTAGGATAATTGATTAGGCGCGGAAGTGCGATTAATTACCTGATAGAACCTAAGGTGAGCAAAATAACTATTCGCAAAGGAATTTGGTTTAGTTTTTTTGTGAACATATCAAACATGATTTAAAAAGTTGATTTAGACTTTAGGATTCGCAAAAGAATTTGGAATTTCTAGGGTTTAGATTTAGATAGTTTTCGCAGCGGAAGTTGGTTAACTATATCTTGGTGATTTAAGTTCAAGAACCGTGCTAAATCTGAATCCTGTTAGTTAGTTTATCTGCATTCATTGATTTCCTGTTAAATACCCTGAACCTAGCCTTCTCCTAATTGAATTTACAACCGTTTTAAATTACGTTCTGTTTTCAATACCATTGATCGTTTAGCTTGATTTTCACATATATAATCTATTGTGTGTTTTTGTGAGTCCTTGTGTTCGACCCCTACTTTACTGCAACTATTGCTTAGTACTTTTAGGGTATTAATTTGAGCATGTCAAATTTGGCGCCGTTGCCGGAGACTCAATTCGTCATTAGATTTTAGTCTGAGAATTTCGACTAAACTTGTCGGTATCGATCGATACTGTCTAGTATCGGTGGATACTCGATACGTTCTCTTTTTGATATCGATCGACACCATTTGGCATCAGTCAATACTCAACACGTTTTTTGTTACTTACGTTCTTGACTTCTGTTTTCAGGTGCATGCCTAATCATAAAACCAGAGGAAACAAGAACACTTTGCTAGTTCAACTGTCATTGGAGCAACTAACACTTGTGGAACGCACAAACAGAAAAGCAAAGAAACCAGCAGAGATGAACAACAATCAAGTAGAGTTGGTTCGAGATGAGGCTGGTGCCTACAGGGACCTAGAGGGTCGTTTGTGCAATGAGAGAGGACAACGTATGGATGAAGAGGGGAACATCATTCCACCTGCTCCTGTTGTCGCTGAGAATGCCGCTGGGAACGCGAACGCAGTGAATGCTGGGAACGCTGTGGTTAATCGCGGTAGGACGATTGGTGAGTGCAACAGACTTGACCAGTTTTACGCAAATCGCTCTGCGATCCGTCCTCCTGCTTTTCCAAGGAATGACTTTGAGTTGAAACCTGCATACTACACTCTTGTGGGACATCACCCTTTTCATGGTCTTTCCAGCGAGCATCCCATGGATCATGTTGAGAGATTCGAGGATTTGGTCACTAGCATCAAGAGCAATGGAGTGTCTTACGATTACCTCTTCTGCAAGCTTTTCCCATACTCTCTTGGTGGGGAAGCAACCTACTGGCTAAAGCAGCTACCTCCTGGATCGCTGACTAACTGGAAGGAAACTAAGACTGCTTTCCTGACCAACTTCTATGATGATGCAAGATCCGAGGATCTGAGAAACAAAATCTCTCAATTTTCTCAAGGACCGACTGAGGCGTTCAAGGCTGCTTGGACGAGGTTCAAATCATATCAGAGAGACTGTCCACACCATGGATATTCTGATGTTCAGCTGATGGGGTTCTTCTTTAGAGGACTTGATTGGAGGTACCAAATGACTTTGGATGCTTCGAGCAATGGAAACTTCAACACCAGGTATCCTGATGAAGCCTATGTCCTGATTGAGAACTTGGCATCTAGAAATAGCACCAAGAATGCTGATTTTGAGCGGAAAAGGCTAGCTGGTAACGTGGATGGTTCACAGATGGCTGACTTTCAAGCTAACCATCTCAGAACAGTGGGTATGTCAGGAATTACGGGAATTCATTTTATCAGCCTGTATATGCGAAGCTTCCAGATAGCAAGATCGAGTCTATGTTTGAACAACTGATTCAAGGACAGCAGCAGCTCACAGTGAATCTCAATGGAAAGATAGATGATGTGTACAAGGATCTGAGTGGAAGGATCGACGCGCTCGATACTTATCAGAAGATGTTGGAAACGCAAGTAGCTCAGACCGCCGCAGCTGTCAAAGAAAAGGCGACTCAGGCACAGAAGGAGTACGTCAATGCCATCACCTTGTGAGGTGCAGGAGATCTCGGAAACCTTGAAGAAGGTGATTCCGAACCTGACTCGTCAGTATCGATCGATACCACTGCCGGTATCGATCGATACCCCTCGGAGGCTGAACCAGAGATCGTGAAGAAACCAGAGATGGTTGAGGGACATGTCTACAAACCTAAGAAACCATATCCTCGACCACCTAAACACCTCAGAGATCCTATTTCTCCAAAGCAGCTGCGCGGCTTTGAGAAGATGGTACGAAGAATTCCACTCACAAATACTTTTGAAGAAGCCCTAGAATACCGCCCTCTGCTGAGTCACTTCCGAGACTGCAGAGAAACTGAGGAAGAGATTAAGGAACTTTTCGCCAAAGTTAGAAGTCCACCGCCTCCACTGAAGCGGTTGACTAAGAGGGAAGACCCAGGGAAATTTCCAGTTCCATGCTCCATCTCTGGAGTTGAAATCAAGGAATCACTAGTTGATTCAGGTTCTAGCGTGAATGTCATTTCGAAGGCACTTGCAGAGAAGCTTGAGATCGATGACATACGATCTACTCAGATGCCTCTCACATTCGCGAACTCTTCCACATATGTTCCGTACGGTACAATCTATGACTTGATGGTTAAGGTAGGAGACTGTTTGGTTCCTACTGATTTTCAGGTTGTGGAGATGCATGCAAGATCTATCACGCTTTTGATTCTTGAAAGACCGTTCATGGCTACTGCTGGTGCAGTTATGGACACACCCAGTAGGAAGATTTCATTCTCATACATTGACGAACAGATCTCCTACGAAGCCATCCCCTCTAAAAGAACTCCCACACAGATATCTTGCATCTCCGTTGGTGCAGGAGAAACATTGATGGTTGATCTTTTGGACGAGCCTGATACTGTGCCAACTGTCATAGAAGTTCTGGATCATCCTCCTATCATTTGTAAGAAAGTCATCAAAAAGACTAAGGCAAAGAAGAAAGTGAAGGACAAAAGCGTCGAGAGTGCTACATATGTCACCTTAACCCCATAGAAGCTCGATGGAGATTCGATCGAGTACAAGGTGAAGTGCAAGGGACGCTCGAACCCGTTCTCTAAGGCCAGAATCATCCTAACTTCAGAGCTGAAAGAGAAAGGGCAAGAGGTTATTGAGCGTATGCTGCGCAAAACTCTGAGTTTGGAAGTGTCTAGTTTTGGGACTTTCATGGGAGTGAGCTCCCTACTTCCTTCCGACTGATCGTCCGTAAAGTCAAACTCGTGACGTTAAACAAGCGCTTGGTGGGAGGCAACACACTGGTAAGTCTGTACATACGTTTTTACTTCATTTTGTTTTTGATTTTTGGTTTTGTGTTTTGTATCTTGTGTCAAGCGTGAAGCAGATTTGACGAGCAGTATCGATCGACACCAGTCAGTGTCGGTCGATACCAAGTGTCGTAAAAAGGAGCATAATTCTTCATAAGTGTCGATCGACACCATCTAGTGTCGATCGACACCATCCAGTGTCGACCATAAACGACAAGTATCGACCGATACCTCTGGGTAGCGATCGATACTCCACAGCCAGGTAAGTTTCCTTAAAACCCTACGGTTATTTTTTTCCTCACAATCCCTCATCTTTCGATACCGCCGCCTACCTCCCTCTCAAATTCCAACTTTTTCAAATCTTCACCGAATTGAGCAATTTAAGTGTCTGGATTCATTAGAATTTCATCTTCTATCCGTTTCTAGCACTTGTTTCTCAATCCAACAAAGGTATGATCTCGAAATTCTACTTTTTTAATCCGATTTTTAGGTTATGGGTTTGTGAAATTTCACTCTTTACAACTTGTTTTTATCGTTGCATGTCGTTTGCTGAGTTGTCCTAGGGTAGTTTCGAACCAATCTTTGCCTTTAAATTGCCTTGATTTTCATTGTTGATGATTTGGGATTTTGTGTGTCGATGAAACTGAAATTGCTTCAGGGTATCGATCGATACCCTCATACCTGCTTATGCGATTTTGCTTGTGTTGATCTGAGAGATGTTTGATTTATGTGGTATTGTTTGTTTGTCTCTGATTTCAGATGTCTGCATCAAAGAAAGCAAGGACTTCAGGTGAGCCGAGGAGATTTAATGTGAATGAGCGAGTTGAAGCAAGAATCTCATCGAGATGGGTTGAGGTAGTGGTTAAAGCTTGTCTTGACGACAACCGCTACAGAGTCATGCCGGTTAATCAACCCACCACCAGCATGTTAGTAAACAAGCATTCTATCTGCGCTATCCGTACGTCGAGCCCTAGCCAGTCATCGATAACGTACAAGCTGGATGAGAGGGTTGAGTATTGGGATGGTGAGTATTGGCGTCGAGGTTTCGTGAGCACTGTCCAGGGTCGTGACAATTACTGGATGGACTTTCTTTGCATCAGCTGGGTCTCGACACAAATTTGGCTCGTCTGCTTGAGCATTTTGGTTTTGGTCACATGGCTACACAGCAGCATGACCTCTACCCAGACTTGGTTCGTCAGTTTATGGCGACAGCTCGCGTTAGCTATTCAGATGAGCTTTTGCGAGACGCACGGGGTGGTAGCCTATCTTTCATAGCTCGCGGAATGAGGTATAGGATTCCACTCCCTGATCTCTGCGATCTCTATGGGTTTTGGAGGGATCGCAGGAGGATTGCTCTTTCAGCTGCCCATCCTGACATACATGGATTTCGGGCATGGTTTGGGAACGGTGTCTACGAGTCTAAGACGTCCACTCAGATGGACATACGACATCCGGTCCTATGTTGTTTTGTTAGGATCCTGAGCACTACCTCTTGTGCAAGATGGAGCCTAACAAGATGAGAGTGTCTGAGCTTCTGCTTCTGTTTCTGGCTGTCAGGAACATCAACCCTGAGCAGGATTTTGATTGGCCTGAGCTTGAGGATGTTAACCTTGGGGCTGTTTTTGCGCATCATATGATCTCTCTGAAGACCAAACCATTCACGGGGACGAGCACGAAGAAGGAGTCAGTTGGTAGTCTTCTTACACCTATCTTCCAGCACCTCAGGATCAGTACTACGAGCTGCAGGATCGTGACTACGCGTCGATATATGGATAAGGCTCATCTAAGGAACCTTCGATGGTTGAAGACCGGGAGGAAGTGGATTCTTAATCGATCTGATGGGAGCTTTCTGGTGCAGCTACCTAACAGGGATCTGACAGACGTATCTGAGGATCCTGCTCTGCTTCGTTTTGAGCCTCCTGCAGAGCTGTTGACTCCGATTCCTGTGACTAGACAACATGTTCGTCCACCTGCTGCTGACATCCCATCTACTTCACATCAGGGAAGACGTACACATGCTGCATCACGCCCACCTATTCCTGAGCCACAGTGGCCTGAGGACACAGACATCCCGATGGAGCCAACTACTTTCCAGAGACTGATGATAGCGAGCATGAAGAGCATCTGGGCTGCTGTTCGCTGCCATTGCACGACTGACACGGATGCTGACCCATCATCCCAGCCTGGACCTTCACATACCGCTGTTGCTGCTAACCATGAGAGTGATTCTGAGGACACGCAGGATTAGTCTTCTCTATCTTCACGTTTGTATTTTTCTTTCTTTTTCTTTTCTGTTGAACTTATGTTAGTATTTGTTTTTGCATTTGAACTTCTTTGGATTGATCTACCATGTTGCTTTTAACCTGTTTTTGAGTGTTCCTAACAGTGCTAACATCTAACACAATGGAATGCTTTCTCTGGTTAAGCGACTCGACACTCCTGATTTTCAATCAGTGTGTCGATATTGATTGTGCGAGTTTTTTAGGCTCGGCACGTCAATTACCCTCAACGTGCACAACACCGCAATCATGACGGCATGTCGTTTGTAGCACTTTAAGGTATCGATCCACGGGGAATAGAGACTACGGCACCGAAGATGCGAGAAACGAACTAGTCTAGAGCCAAACTCTTTTGAAGTTTGTATTTCCAAAAATTTGATTTATTTATCCCAATGATATTACATGGTTTATATAAACATAAAACTAACTTAACTCTACTTAAAACTTAACTATGGTAGAGTAAACATACTCCCTAAATTAAGGTGGAAACATACTCCCTAAATTAAGGTGGAAATTAAGGAAAATAAACAACTTGCAAATCACAATTAAACCCACTAAAAATACAACTTGCGTATGCTACAGTGAATGGTGGCTGGAAGCACATTTTGCTTGATCCAATTGTTTTGCTCGGAATAGTATTCTGATCAGCTCGGACCGACTTCACGAAATCGGGCATAACTGTCGATCGCGCCGTTGGATTGGCCTCAAACCACTTCTCAATTAAAGCTAAGTCATTTCTCTAGCTTGTCTCCAAATTTCAGATTAATCCAACGGTGGGAAGCCTGTCATCGATCTCCGAACTTCAGACGTTTCTTCTTTTGCTTCGATCCAAGCAACTCCCAAATACATAAAATTACACAAAATATTACAAAATACCACAAAGACTCTCTAGGACTTCTAAAATACAAATGAATAATTATGAGACATAAAATGCACTAAAACACACTAAAAAGACTCAAAGACAAAATAAAACTAACAAAAATAAATACTTTAAAACGGTAAAATATGCGCTTATCAATTCCCCCGGACTTGCCTTTTGCTTGTCCTCAAGCAAACAAGAAACGACAGCCCGGAAGAGTGATTTATTGAAATAATAAAAACAGAACTAAAGGATAGGCTTGTTTTACGTCACTAGCTTGACGAGGGATAGGATTGGGGAGGTCCCCAATGGCGCGTTTAACGTCACTAGCTTGACGGTTGTGTCTTCTAAATCTTACTCTCCTTGATTGTTTCCTTCACTCCAAGTAACGACGCCCAAGAGATCAAGATCACAAGAAAAGAGAAAAAGAATAGTAACAAAAGAAAAATAAAAAGATGAAAGAAGAAAACTCTAGTCCTAGCCCAAATCCTAACTCTGATGGCAATCTTACTATTCCCCGGCAACGGCGCCAAACTGATTGTGCGAGTTTTTTAGGCTCGGCACGTCAATTACCCTCAACGTGCACAACACCGCAATCATGACGGCATGTCGTTTGTAGCACTTTAAGGTATCGATCCACGGGGAATAGAGACTACGGCACCGAAGATGCGAGAAACGAACTAGTCTAGAGCCAAACTCTTTTGAAGTTTGTATTTCCAAAAATTTGATTTATTTATCCCAATGATATTACATGGTTTATATAAACATAAAACTAACTTAACTCTACTTAAAACTTAACTATGGTAGAGTAAACATACTCCCTAAATTAAGGTGGAAACATACTCCCTAAATTAAGGTGGAAATTAAGGAAAATAAACAACTTGCAAATCACAATTAAACCCACTAAAAATACAACTTGCGTATGCTACAGTGAATGGTGGCTGGAAGCACATTTTGCTTGATCCAATTGTTTTGCTCGGAATAGTATTCTGATCAGCTCGGACCGACTTCACGAAATCGGGCATAACTGTCGATCGCGCCGTTGGATTGGCCTCAAACCACTTCTCAATTAAAGCTAAGTCATTTCTCTAGCTTGTCTCCAAATTTCAGATTAATCCAACGGTGGGAAGCCTGTCATCGATCTCCGAACTTCAGACGTTTCTTCTTTTGCTTCGATCCAAGCAACTCCCAAATACATAAAATTACACAAAATATTACAAAATACCACAAAGACTCTCTAGGACTTCTAAAATACAAATGAATAATTATGAGACATAAAATGCACTAAAACACACTAAAAAGACTCAAAGACAAAATAAAACTAACAAAAATAAATACTTTAAAACGGTAAAATATGCGCTTATCAATTCCCCCGGACTTGCCTTTTGCTTGTCCTCAAGCAAACAAGAAACGACAGCCCGGAAGAGTGATTTATTGAAATAATAAAAACAGAACTAAAGGATAGGCTTGTTTTACGTCACTAGCTTGACGAGGGATAGGATTGGGGAGGTCCCCAATGGCGCGTTTAACGTCACTAGCTTGACGGTTGTGTCTTCTAAATCTTACTCTCCTTGATTGTTTCCTTCACTCCAAGTAACGACGCCCAAGAGATCAAGATCACAAGAAAAGAGAAAAAGAATAGTAACAAAAGAAAAATAAAAAGATGAAAGAAGAAAACTCTAGTCCTAGCCCAAATCCTAACTCTGATGGCAATCTTACTATTCCCCGGCAACGGCGCCAAACTGATTGTGCGAGTTTTTTAGGCTCGGCACGTCAATTACCCTCAACGTGCACAACACCGCAATCATGACGGCATGTCGTTTGTAGCACTTTAAGGTATCGATCCACGGGGAATAGAGACTACGGCACCGAAGATGCGAGAAACGAACTAGTCTAGAGCCAAACTCTTTTGAAGTTTGTATTTCCAAAAATTTGATTTATTTATCCCAATGATATTACATGGTTTATATAAACATAAAACTAACTTAACTCTACTTAAAACTTAACTATGGTAGAGTAAACATACTCCCTAAATTAAGGTGGAAACATACTCCCTAAATTAAGGTGGAAATTAAGGAAAATAAACAACTTGCAAATCACAATTAAACCCACTAAAAATACAACTTGCGTATGCTACAGTGAATGGTGGCTGGAAGCACATTTTGCTTGATCCAATTGTTTTGCTCGGAATAGTATTCTGATCAGCTCGGACCGACTTCACGAAATCGGGCATAACTGTCGATCGCGCCGTTGGATTGGCCTCAAACCACTTCTCAATTAAAGCTAAGTCATTTCTCTAGCTTGTCTCCAAATTTCAGATTAATCCAACGGTGGGAAGCCTGTCATCGATCTCCGAACTTCAGACGTTTCTTCTTTTGCTTCGATCCAAGCAACTCCCAAATACATAAAATTACACAAAATATTACAAAATACCACAAAGACTCTCTAGGACTTCTAAAATACAAATGAATAATTATGAGACATAAAATGCACTAAAACACACTAAAAAGACTCAAAGACAAAATAAAACTAACAAAAATAAATACTTTAAAACGGTAAAATATGCGCTTATCAATTCCCCCGGACTTGCCTTTTGCTTGTCCTCAAGCAAACAAGAAACGACAGCCCGGAAGAGTGATTTATTGAAATAATAAAAACAGAACTAAAGGATAGGCTTGTTTTACGTCACTAGCTTGACGAGGGATAGGATTGGGGAGGTCCCCAATGGCGCGTTTAACGTCACTAGCTTGACGGTTGTGTCTTCTAAATCTTACTCTCCTTGATTGTTTCCTTCACTCCAAGTAACGACGCCCAAGAGATCAAGATCACAAGAAAAGAGAAAAAGAATAGTAACAAAAGAAAAATAAAAAGATGAAAGAAGAAAACTCTAGTCCTAGCCCAAATCCTAACTCTGATGGCAATCTTACTATTCCCCGGCAACGGCGCCAAACTGATTGTGCGAGTTTTTTAGGCTCGGCACGTCAATTACCCTCAACGTGCACAACACCGCAATCATGACGGCATGTCGTTTGTAGCACTTTAAGGTATCGATCCACGGGGAATAGAGACTACGGCACCGAAGATGCGAGAAACGAACTAGTCTAGAGCCAAACTCTTTTGAAGTTTGTATTTCCAAAAATTTGATTTATTTATCCCAATGATATTACATGGTTTATATAAACATAAAACTAACTTAACTCTACTTAAAACTTAACTATGGTAGAGTAAACATACTCCCTAAATTAAGGTGGAAACATACTCCCTAAATTAAGGTGGAAATTAAGGAAAATAAACAACTTGCAAATCACAATTAAACCCACTAAAAATACAACTTGCGTATGCTACAGTGAATGGTGGCTGGAAGCACATTTTGCTTGATCCAATTGTTTTGCTCGGAATAGTATTCTGATCAGCTCGGACCGACTTCACGAAATCGGGCATAACTGTCGATCGCGCCGTTGGATTGGCCTCAAACCACTTCTCAATTAAAGCTAAGTCATTTCTCTAGCTTGTCTCCAAATTTCAGATTAATCCAACGGTGGGAAGCCTGTCATCGATCTCCGAACTTCAGACGTTTCTTCTTTTGCTTCGATCCAAGCAACTCCCAAATACATAAAATTACACAAAATATTACAAAATACCACAAAGACTCTCTAGGACTTCTAAAATACAAATGAATAATTATGAGACATAAAATGCACTAAAACACACTAAAAAGACTCAAAGACAAAATAAAACTAACAAAAATAAATACTTTAAAACGGTAAAATATGCGCTTATCAGATATACAGTTGGTGTCGATCGATACCTACCAGTATCGATCGATATCTTGTAAAGGTACGGTTTCTAATTTTTCATAATCCACTCATTTCATTTATTTGTTTTCACCAACTCTAGGCTTGATAACACTGGGGACAGTGTTGTTTAAGTCTGGGGGAGGTAGTCGCTAACTTTGTTGTTTTTGTTTTTCTTAGAGTCAGTCCGTTTTTGAGTCATTCGTTGCTTTATTGAGTCAAAACTTTGTCTGAGACTGTGATCTTTTTCTTGAATCCATTGATTTGAACTTGCTTCTAAGTGACCATTGTTACAGAATCAGTTCTAGATCGACTAATGAAAAATCCAAAGGCTGACCAGTTAACCAGAAGACACTCATGTTTCCAGCAAAGTTCCTTAAAGCCTGAGCCAATTTTTTGCACTTCATCAATGTGGTTAGTACGCATAGAGCTTGATTCATCATTCGTATCTGACAAAGGAACCCATGTGTTTTAAAATAACGGTATTTCTCTCCCTGTTACAAGTTAATTAATAAGCGCATTAAAAGATGAAATAATTTTCTTCTGAGTAGAGGGTTAGGAAAATTTTCAGCGATCCCATTATTCTACTCGAGAGGGAATGATCACACAGAGGATTGGAAGCGAGGCTAGGATTTTCCTATGATTCCATTATTCGCCTACATCTTTTGATACGTTGAGAGGGAAGAACCGGGGATTTGGTGGCAAACACCATCAATACTCGCGTCTCATACCTTGATTTGTATATGCAGAGCTAAAAACAAAAGAGAAAATATAATAAGAAATAAATCTGGGGGAGAGAAATAATACCAAAAAGTGTGAAAAATGGTGGTTCCTTGTCATGATATTGTATGGGAAAGAATCTAGAAGGTTCTTGATATTAAATCACAGCAATGAAACTAGCGAGGATGGCTTGATTGAACAATGCTGTGAGATAATGTGTGTAGTCCGGGGAGCTACGAATGTCTACGGAGAAGTACATGGTGGTTAGATCAAAAAGCTGGTTAGGTGACATTTTGGTGCTTGGGAAATTGGTCATTGCAACGTTTCATGAACATGTGAGTCTCTACGTTTTCAAACCTCTTTCTTTGGTTTAGTCTTCTATTTGCTTGAGGGCAAGCAAAGGCTAAGTCTGGGGGAGTTGATATATCATGGTTTTTACCTTGTTTAAGCCATGATATAAGTCCGTTTTATCGAGTCTTTATTCTATTATAGAGTCTTTTAGAGTCTTTTACAGGTTTTAGCACATTTGGAGCATTATTGGAGACATTGGAGTTTTATGGAGCATTTTGGAGCAAAACTAAAGTCTGGTGACTAAGTGCCTGATTGAAGCGTCAAGCATCGATCGATACCCCCTGGTATCGATCGACACCCATCGAGGAGATCACAAGTCACGACTTTTAATGAAGTTTGAAGAATTACAGAACTTGCCCAGAAGACTTTAATATTTTCAAGAAGACCCCAATTCGTGTTTAGACAATTTAATTAGGTTTTACAGCCACTTTGGTTGTGTGCTTTTCATTACGTTTTAGGTTTTACCTTGGTTTTGGTGAGAGAGCTTTGAAGGGAGACAAGTCTGAAACTCTGTTCGTCCGAGAGAAGATTTCGAACCCTCTTGTTACTCTTTCTGTTTTATTTGATGATTTATTCAAACATGTTTATTGCTTCAATTTCCATGTCTGAGTAGACCTCTTGTTAGGTTCAGGGTTCTCATAAGGGTTATCTTTGAATGCTAGATTAATTAGTTATTAGGATTCACCATCTGAAGTAGTTCTTCGCCATAGGTTGTTTGCAAGTCTAATTCTAGATTGATCACCTAGAACTTAGATCTTAGGATAATTGATTAGGCGCGGAAATGCGATTAATTACCTGATAGAACCTAAGGTGAGCAAAATAACTATTCGCACAGGAATTTGGTTTAGTTGTTTTCTGAACATATCAAACATGATTTAAAAAGCTGATTTAGACTTTAGGATTCGCAAAGGAATTTATAATTTCTAGGGTTTAGATTTAGATAGTTTTCGCAACGGAAGTTGGTTAAGTATATCTTAGTGATTTGAGTTCAAGAACCGTGCTAAATCCGAATTCTGGTAGTTAGTTTATCTGCATTCATTGATTTCCTGAGAAATACCCTGAACCTAGCCTTTTCCTAATTGAATTGACAACCGTTTTAATTTACGTTCTGTTTTCAATACCATTGATCGTTTAGCTTGATTTTCACCTATATAATCTATTGTGTGTTTCTGTGAGTCCTTGTGTTCGACCCCTACTTTACTGCAACTACTGCTTAGTACTTTTAGGGTATTAATTTGAGCATATCAATATTTTCGACAAAAGGCCTCAAGAGAAAGGAGGCAGAGAATTGTGAAAGGGGTTTATGTCTTATCTCAAAAAGGGATTTACACAAATATATACTGAAACACTTAGACCTACTTTCCTAAACTAATGAGATCACAAGAATATAGTAAATAGCAAGAGTGATAGTAGCCCACAAGAATATTACAAAGTAAATAGCAAGAGTGATAGTAGCCGTAACATTCGTAACACACTCTCTCTCTCTCTCTCTCTTTCTTCGTTTTGAAATCTCTTCCTGAACTTTTTTTTATTTCCTCTCTTTTCATATTTTACTAGATTTTAAACCCGTGCATCTGCACAATAATTTTTATTTGGTTATCAAATTTTGTAATATAATGTGTATTTTTTTTTGTGTTTAAATAAATTTTTTTGTATGTTTAATTTTTGTCATATGAAACACATAATTATTTTGGTGCTTAGATATAATTTGTTTTTTTTAATCCTCTCTAGAACGGGAGTTCAATATGAAAAGTAACGGGAGTTCATTATGTTGACATAATATTTTTATAATCCTCCCTAGAACGGGGATAGGCTTTAAATTTTGTTTTCTGATGTTTAATTTTATTTTTTCGACAAAATTTATTTGTGGATGTACAAGTTTAAGATTTGTTAACAATTTTATTTTTGGTATAAAATATATTATATAGTTTTCTAAAATTTTAATACACAATGAGAGAATGTGATAATTTTTTATTTGTTTTTGTTTTTATGTTTTCTATTTTGTATGGGAAAATATATTTTTGGTGTGACATGTATGATTCAAAATTAGTGATTTACCTAAATATTTTGACCCGTTTTGTTATATATTTTTTTAGTTTTATATTTTATTTTAAATATATTTTTAATACATAAATTATCCATTCGGACTCTTACTCATTGTTTTGTTATTAATTTGCGAATAAAACATAATCATAAATCTCTTATATAATCAACATAAATATCATATCATTTACACCTACAAATCATCATAAATATTTTATATTTAAAATATGACCATTATTTTATTTATGTGAATTATCTTTTTTGGTATTGGTAATTGAATGTTATCTATATACATAATCGAAATTATGGTTATGCAAATCTAATTAATGATATATATTGTGATTAATGGCAACAAAATTATAATATTGAAATTTTAGGAAACCACAAATTAATTCCTTTAGTATATTTATTTTTGTGAAAATGTATTTAATTTGTATAATAAGTCATGATGATTTTATAATTCTAATTAATTAATGCTTCTTTCCTTTTATCGTTGGAAGATTGTGGTAGAATTCTTAATTTTGAATTTGAATAGAATAATTATTTCTGGTTTATAATTTAAGATAATATTTTTAATAAATCTTTACTATTATAAACGAATATTAACAAAATTTGGACAATCTTACCAAGATTAATTAGATTTGCATTTCGAATTTAATTATAAATTAACAATTTCTGAAATTGTGTGATTCCTAAAATATTAATCATTTTATATATGTAAATACCAAATATTGAATCTGTATTAGTAACTGAATGTTGTCCATATGCATGATCAAATTTATGGTTGTGCAATTCTAATTAATAATATATTCATTTTTTAGTTTGAAAAATATTCAATTATAAATTCGAGTGTACTAATAAGATTTAAATTTACAAGTAAACATATTTTATTATTAAATACGAATATTTTGTTTAATTTTTAGCATAATCTGAAATTTTCTAATTACGAATTAAAATCATTATATATATATATATAATCGGATTAATTAATTAAACTATTTTTTAATTGAACCAAATATAATTAATAATTAATTTTTAAATTTAACCAAAAATATCTGTTTGGCAACAAGAATAGTAGTTATCCAGGAAAAAAATAAAAGTTATCTAGAAAAAGAATAGACTTATATGTATTTTTTCTGTTTCGACACATAAAATGTATCTGTTTTAATAGATTAGATAGTGGACTTTGCCATGTAAATTTAGAGATAACAAGGAGTACATTAGAATATATTTTTTAAAGCTCTTTATCAAAATTCAATTAGGAGAACTAATTGCATATGTTTTCCCTAATTATTTTATGGTAGTGAAATCTCACTTTTGAATTATTAAGAAAACTAGGTTTTGGATATTTTTTTTCTTAAAATTAATTGTCAACTGTCAAGTTGTATTTGTCTTGCCACTTGACACTTGACACTTGACAGTTGACACGTTAATCAAATTACATATGTTTTCCCTAATTATTTTATGGTAGTGAAATCTCACTTTTGAATTATTAAGAAAACTAGGTTTTGGGTATTTTTTCTTAAAATTAACTTTAAAATTTTGGTTAGTTAAAATTAGAGTCATAACCCGTTATATGGCGAGTTAACCCACTTATTTAACATGTTCCATGGCGAGTTAACTGAAATATTATTCGCGATAAGTGATAACCCGCAAAAACTACAATCTTAAAAGCATCAACTCTAATATGCACCGCTTAATGGTTTTAGATTTTGTGGTCAGTACACGAACTCTTAATAAATCAATTTTTCTCGTGTCTAACATTTTATAAAAATACTAAAATATTTCTCACTATATTTTCTCAAAACTTGTTATATATATATATATACTCAAGTAAAATATAACAAATTATAGTGAAAAATATTGCAAGATCCCAATTTTTTTTGATTATATTTATTTAGTATTTAAAAATATATAATGTTTTAAATTTCCTCATAATTAAAAACCTAAATATTAAATACCCTTTTGAATGGGAACACATATTTTTCATATTCTCTTCAATCATTTTAAAAGACAGTTATACAATTTCGTATTTCAATTATATTTTCTTATTTGTAATGGCATAATATGTAATAACTTACAAAAAAATTTATTTTCTAAATGACTCCTTAAATAATAATATAGATATGTGTTTCCCAATTATTTTATTCATGTTTTGATTTTTCCTGAGATTCTGTTTCCTTGTGAATTGGAACATTTAATTCCACTATTTTCCTTTCAATAGTGAAGTTTTCGAGCTTAATAAGGAAAGCTAATCAAATGTAAATAGTGTAGAGATAAGAATACATGTATTAGAGTTCTAATCATAATCTAGTTGAGGAAGCCTCTCGATCCAGTGGTTAAACCAAAAGTTCATTAGTGATTCTTCAATAGGAAGTATGAAATTCGATTTCTAGATAATGTGATATAATGTAAATTAATATAGACAAACTTACAAGAGATGTCATGCCGGGTGCAAGTAGAATCGTTTGTTATGGTCTCGCATATCAAAGATAAAGATGTCTATCATGAGCATGGTGCATATTGAATCGTCTGTCGTGGATCTTTGTAGACAGATAGAACTTTTGGTTGTAGAATTGTCCATAAAGTTGTTCTAATAATTTGTAATAGATAATAATTCAAACGATAAAAATAATAATCATAATCCAATTAGGAAACTAAGTTGTATATTTACTTGACACGTTAATAATAGAACCCATGTTTAGCTGCACAAACATTATAGAAGCTTTGATAAACTATGCTAACGAAATCTCACTTTTGAATTGTGAGAGTCCTAACGCATTCCATGGCGAGTTAACCCACTTAAGTTAAAATTAAAGTCTTAACGCATTCCAAAAAATATATATATATTGCATGGTTTTGTGTATTGCAGAAAAGGTTGTTCATCGTAGGTATGGTGGAGGTAGAACCATATATATATTATGAATCTGTGTGTTACAGAAAAATATGTATATTGTAGAGTCATTATTCCTGGAAGTGTTCATCATAATCGCATGCGCTACAGATAATTGAATTTGATTAATTGGTAATCTTTTGTAATATGACTAAAGCAAATATCTTAGATGATGATGTAACATAAGACCAAAAATATTAATAAGAAAAGGTCTCTTTTAGTGTAACTTAATTTATATATTTTTGTTTTTGATATCTTCCTATATATTGTTTTGGATAAATATCGCTTATGGAAACCTTTTTAAAGAAAACAATACCAGTAATAATTTGTTTTTTTCAAAAATACCATAAACACTACAAAAAAACAGCCATTTTCCGACGGCTGATTCCGTCGAAAATCCGTCAGAAAAGTCCTTTACGACGGATAAATTCCATCGGTTACAAGTTGTCGGAAAATAAAATCCGTCGGAAATCCGTGAGAAATTTCCGACGGATATACCGACGGCCTTATATCCGATGGATTACCGACGGTTTACCGAGGGCCCTATATTCGACGGATTTCCGACGGAAATTCCATCGGAAAAGTTCCGACGATATTCTGACGGATATTCCGACAGATCTTTGTAGGAAAAAGTAGTCTAGAATCCGTCTGAAATTCCCACAGATTGTTTCTGACGGATTTTCGACGGATTGTTTAATAATTGTTTTAATTATAAAATTTAATTTAATATATTTTAAAAGAAATTAATAATTTAATTATTAATTAATTTAATTTTTATTAAATATATTAATAAAAAGAATTTAATAATTAAAATTCATAAAACATTAAAAAAATAGTCATAAAACAAAATTATAATTGTTCAAAAAAACATTAAACAATTTAAACGTTCGGAGACTGGTCGGGATCGTCGAGGTTGGCGGGGTTGTTTTTTCGAAAGATATCTGGGAAGGCGCTTTGCATGATCTTCTGAAAGTCGGCGAGCTGTGACTAGGTCGAAGTTTGTTCATTCTTTAACTCCGCAACCTCGTCGTCACGGTCTTTAACCGTTTGGCTGAGCCTCAGGATTTCTTCCCGATACTCAGAAGGATACCGTGGAATCGAGGAAGAAGATCATGGGTCGGAAGTCCGCCTAATCCCGCGAATCGACCCTTTACTTTTCGAGTTTCCTACAAAATATTATAAATGCTAGTAATAAATTAAATTAACAGAACAAAAATATATAAAACAAATAAAAATTTACCCCGATAACAATTTGGTTGATCTCTTCCATGGATAAAACGTACTCATTCGAGTCCGAGGATCCGTCCAGAGTGAGCTGGGACATCGAAACTTCATGTTCCGTCTTCTTCTTCTTGCAGGTCTCTACAAGCTGACGCATGGCTTGGTCCTGGATCACACCCGATTTTTTGTTGGTGTGTCTCCTCTCGATGACTTTAAGGTAGTCGGGAGTTTTGCCATCTTCCTTCGCATGTACAATTTAATTAAGTAAAAAGTAATATTAAAAGAAATTAGTAATTATATATTGAAATTACAATTACCATTTCCATTGCCTCGCATTCGACGGTCTTTGCGCCCCCGTTGTGAATGTAGACCCCCTTCCCTCCTCGGTCGCTGTTGCGGTTCTTTGAATTTCTTTCGGAGGTCGCCTTCGTCTTCGGCTTACTCCAGTACTCGCAGAAGCCCTTCCACACATTGTCCTCAAGGTCCTTCGGCTTCTCTATGTCGTTCTTCCACTTCTGCTTCCACTCGTACATGTGATTCGAGTACGAAAGCGCGGCATACTTGTCGAATTCCTGATAACCTTTGTCGTAAGGTTAGAGTCCCACGTGAACTCTTGCTACAATTTAAAACATAACGTTAGTTTTGAAAATTTATATTAACAAAATGAACTAAAAAAAGAAGAAAAATCAAGAAAATATTTACCGCGAAACTCAGATGCGAGACGTCTTTCTCGTCGGAAGGCATGTTTGAGTACTTCTCGTACGGTTTGTCCAACATGTTGTGGAGCATCCGCAATATCACCTTTGTGATTTCATGCGACAACTGAAACCTGAAAATATGTTTAAAATAAAGTTAGTATGTTAAAATTCTAAATCTAAATAAATTGAACTTATAATAGAAATTTCACTTACCATGTCCCGGCCTCGTACTTCTGGTCGAGACGGATGCAGTGGGCCCGGTTTGGCTGCTGGACAAGGTCCTCGATCCTATTGTTGGACCGAGCAGCAGATTGCTGGAAATCCGGGATTTGAGTTCTCGAGCTCGATGGTGCAGTAGACGGAGCTCGATAATTACGAGAACAGCGTCCTTGGGAACCGCCCAAACGGAGAGAGTCCTTGTCAGCCATGCGGGAAAAAAAACGTTAATACATCGAATGCTAAACATTTCGGAAAATCTTTAAATTTCTGGGAATTTATATATTTTCCTGATTATTACAAATTTTTGGGATTTTTAAAATTTTCGTGAATTGTGAAATTCGTGGGATATTTGAACTTCTTGGGTTTTTTGAACTTCTCAGGAATTTTGAATTTCTCGGAATTGCTACTACCAACTCCATAAGCATGTGGAAAGAGATATTTGTATTAAAAACTCGGTTTCTTCTTGTTAGGACAATAAGGACACACAAAAGCAGAAAGTCACTTTCGGCTTGTGTTTGTCTTTTTGTCCTAACAAGAAGAAACTGAGTTTTCAATACAAAGATCTCCTTCAACATGCTTCTGGAGTTGGTAATAGCAATTCCGAGAAGTTCAAATTTCCCGAGAAGCTCAAATGTCCCATGAAAATTTCTAAACTCCCAAAATTTATTAATATTTTTTTTGACGTCAAAATCTCCATATATTATTAAGATGATTCGAATAGGGTGGCCTCGGAGGCCATCCAGATCGGGATCGTAGAATCTATATGGGAAAATACAATACCTCGGGCTCGAGCTCCTTTTGCAAGGGTATCAGAACGGACATTGAAATTACGAGGAATAAAAGAAATATCAAAATAATTAAAGGTATAACGTAAATGATTAAACTCATCAATTTCCGAGGCCAAAGAGGGCCATTATTTTTCTTCATTGATCACCTTAACTATCTGTAGGCAATCTGATTCAAAATGCATCGCTAGTACTGCTAGCTGAAAAGCGGTCTTCATGGCCCAAAGTAAGGTGTTAAATTCGGCATGAAGGGGGGAAATAGTTCTTCCATTCGCAAAGGTGCCGAAAGATCTTCGTCCGTTCTCTAGCTCGATTACACAACCACCCCCAAATAGGACGTCATCGGATGCCCATGAAGCATCGATTTGGCATCGAGGTCTTGGGCCATTTCTCTCAGCTTCTTGGGGTGAGGTCGTTGTTGTGCCGCTTTCTTCCCCTATTTACGAGGCCATTTGTGCAACTTTCCAATTTTCTGCTTCCTGGATGACGAGTTGGAGAGTTTCGACGGGGGATACATCCTTGCCATTAAAGGCTTTTTCATTTCTGGCCTTCCAAATATACCAGATTATCCAAGGGAAAGCCTCTAGATATTTTTCCATTACGCCTCCCTCATTTGCACGCCAAAGGAGATAATAAAAAAATTTGTATAGGGAATCGCTCGGGAATAGGCCCGGACTGGATGGGATCTCTGACAGTGCCCAGGTCTGGATTGCTGGGGGACACTCAAAGAGGAGGTGATTTATAGATTCCACCTCCGCTCCACATCTCGGGCAGAACCTGTCCGTGCCGCAGTGACGATTTGCCAGATTGTTACAAACGGGAACACATCCCGAGACTGCATGCCATAGGAAATGTTGGATCTTCCTTGGTGTTTTCAAAGTCCATACTTTTCTCTTTAGATGTGTAATACTGGGCTCCAGGATCTGTTGCGGACCTTCGCCCTCCTTCAGCTAACTGGCAAGTGCATAACCTGATTTTACCGAGTAGATGCCAGACTTGATATGATTCCAGCATAACATATGGGGAATTCGCTTTACTCACTTTCATCGGGGTTGAATAACGAAAATAAATGCCTTTAAGAACTCGGGTGAGGAGTGATGACGGGAATTGAATTAATCGCCAGAGTTGCTTCGCAAGGAGAGCGAGATTAAAGCTCTTTAGGTCTCAAAAGCCCAGGCCGCCCTTATCTAGAGGGAGGCAAATTTTATTCCATGCTATCCAATGGAGGCCCCGATTATTTTTCTTGGTACTCCACCAGAATTTCGAGATGGCGCTTATAAGTTTATTGATGATCTCCTGGGGTAAGAGAAAGCAGGACATAACATAGGCCGGGAGAGCTTGGGCTACTGATTTGATAAGAACTTCCTTTCCTCCTTTCGATAGGAACTTTGCTGACCAGGAGTTAATTATGTTGTTTAAACGCTCCTGAATAAAGGCGAAGGCCTGTTTTTTGGAGCCACAAATTTTTTCGGGTAGACCCAGATACATACCCATACCTCCTTCTTTCGAGATACCTAGCGTCCATTTGAGCTCAGCCTTTATCTCTGGAGCCACTTTGTTTCCAAAGAGTATGGACAATTTTGAGACATTTAGCTGTTGTCCCGAAGCCCGTCCATAGCAATTTATGATCTTCATCAACTCTGCACATTGCAGGACATCAGCTTTGCAGAAAAAGACTATCATCAGCAAACAAAATGTGGGAGACCGCTGGACTAGCTTGCGCTATTTTTAGCCCCGTTATACGTCCTTCGGCTTCTGCTCCCTGGAGCTGGGCGATAAGCGCTTCTGTGAGGATGATGAAAAGAAAGGGGGAAAGGGGATCTCCTTGGCGGAGACCTCGTGATGGACTTATATTTCCTTTAGGCTCACCATTGAGGAGGGCTTGGTAGGTTACCGAGGACATACACCATCGCATCCAAGAAACCCATTTCTAATCAAAGCCCTTTTTAAGCATTAGAGCTTCCAAGAAGCTCCACTCCACCCTGTCATATGTCTTACTCATGTCCGTTTTAATAGCCACGAATTTAGATCTGTCATATGTGCTTGATATCTTCTATTTTTTTGATGCGTTGGATGGGTTCAGTCGTCTCCATCTAGTTAAACGTTCCCATACATTTTCACGGCACTTAACGACCGAATCACCATACACAAATGTCATAAACACCTTTTTTCGTCGACCATAGCCTCAATGTCGATCATACGGTTATTCGAGAACAGAATTGTCACCTCAAAAGAATCCATATAAAAAGTGCTAGTCCACCGATTCTCCCTTCCGGTTCCACGGTAAACAATTTATTATAACCAAATAAAAATTGAAAGTCTTGCATAAAAGAAAAAGAACTTCGGGAGGAATCTTTTTAGCCGTTTACACAAAATTTTGGAGATAATCTTGTAGCTTACATTGCAAAGGCTGATGGGTCTAAATCCCGTCATCTCTCTGGGTCGTTCTGTCTTTGTGATTAAGCATATATTAGTTTGGTTGAGACGAGCGTCAAAACTTACAATAACAAAAAAATCTTTTACCATCTGAATGATGTATTTTGCTAGCACATCCCATAACTTTTGGTAGAATAAGCCCGTCATCCCATCAGGACTTGGAACTTTTTACGGGTTTATTTCAAAGACTGCCTTTTTTATCTCCTCATCCGTATGAGGCCAGGTGAGGGAAGCATTAATTGCTGTGGTAACTTGTGCGGTAACGTACTGGAGAGCTTCCTTGAACTCATTGGTATGTGTTGACGTGAAGAGATTCTGAAGATAGTCAGTGGCTACCTTTTCAATACCGTCTTCATCCTCTGCCCAAGATCCATCGTGTCTTTTAATCTTTGTAATACGATTATGGGCCCGTCGATGTTTTGTAGTCCCATGGAAAATTTTAGTATTGCGGTCTCCCTCCTTTAGCCAAAGAACACTGCTTTTTTGTTGCCAATATAGCTCTTCTTCTCGGTACGCAGCACATAAGTCCCATTTTAGATTGAGGATCTCGTCACTCGGGAAGGAGTCATCTATCTGGGCTTGCTCAAGTATGTGCTTGATATATTCTATTTTTTTTTATGCGTTGGATGGGTTCAGTCGTCTCCATCTAGAGATCGCTTTACGACAATTCCCTATTTTGAATGGAAATCTCTCGCATCAGGGCCATCAGAGGGACCCCAGCCCTCTACAATAGTATCATTGAGTCCAGCCTTCCCCAACCAGCGTTTATCAGATTTAAACCCCTTTAGCGCTATGCCCGTTTTTGATCGAATTCTAGCCAAGACTGGCCGATGATCTGATCCCCACAACTTCAAATACTCCACATTAGTGTGGGAAAAGAGATGATGCCACTCCTCATTACCAGTAGCTCTATCTAGTTGGCATTGTATTCTTCCGTTTTTTCTAAAACAGAGACAAGAGATAAAATTACCCTTGTACGGGAATTCAATCATACCACAATTTGAGAGCATGGTTTTAAAAGGTAGAAAGGATGATTCAGAACGCTTACGACCACCTTTCTTTTTTTGATTGCTAGTGATTTCGTTAAAATAACCTATCATAAGCCATGCTCCCGTCCTCGATATGCTCATCCTAGTTAAACGTTCCCATACATTTTCACGGCACTTAACGACCGAATCACCATACACAAATGTCATAAACACCTTTTTTCGTCGACCATAGCCTCAATGTTGATCATACGGTTATTCGAGAACAGAATTGTCACCTCAAAAGAATCCATATAAAAAAGTGCTAGTCCACCGCTTCTCCCTTCCGGTTCCACGGTAAACAATTTATTATAACCAAATAAAAATTGAAAGTCTTGCATAAAAGAAAAAGAATTTTTAGTTTCTGAAAGAAAAAGAATTTTTAGTTTCTGAAAGAAAAAGAAAATCAGGAGAAAAGCAGCGGTGCAAGCTCCCGCAGGTGCTGCTTTGTCAAGTAGGCTCTCGCCCCTTGACCGTTCCAGGCTATTGTACTCATATATTTTTAGGATCAATTTCTATTATACTCATCCAAGTGAAACCCATTTCTAAAATACTCCTCCCATTTCTAAATTACTCATCTGTGGACCCCACATCAAATTTTAAAACAAAAACTCAAACACTATCCCTTCTTCTCTCCCACGCGCCCGACTTCTTCTTCTATAATAGAAATTGATCCTTAAATGAAACACAACAAATGGGACCCACACCCCAACCAACTCCCCAACCAACCATTAAACAATCGAAATCTCTTCTTCTTCATTAAACGATCTCGTACGGACAAAACCAAAAACAAGAGATTTCGAGCTTCTCTCGTCCGCTCTCATCCTCTGTCTGTTGTCCGCCATTGGAGCTAGCAGAAGGAGCTCAGTTTTCGCCATTGAAGCTGCATTTTGAAGGTGGTTGCTACGTTTGAAGAGGGAGAGAACGATTTGAGGTCGGGTTGGATTCGGATCTTGATTGAAGCTCGTTTCAGGTAATGTGCATCATCAATATGGGTATATTGTAATGGGTTAGTGACGGGATTGGTGAATCGTTGCTCGGTATTGTGTATTACTCAGAAAAGAGGTACTACGGATACAACTGATATTACTAAGATATTGTGTACAACTGATACAACTAGTATTACTATGAAAATAGGTACTACTGATACAACTGATATTACTAAGACATTATGTACAACTGAGTAACGCTGAATTTTATTCCTTTCAGGGTATAATGAATAAAAAGCAGCGGACTCTCATACACTTTGATTATGGGGGACATTATCTAAGGAAGGGAACTGAAGTTGTATGGATTTCAAGAGAAGATGTTCATCACGCTCTTATGATGAAAAAATTGAGTGAGGAGGTCACTTATATGCTATTGGTTGAAGGTATATGCAAAAAGATGGATGTCGATGAAGCTAGGTCTGTGATGAAAATTAGTTACATTCCACTTTTAGTGGATCCTAAGAAACCAATCTATATCTTCGATGATGATGATCTTTTGTGTTATTTGGAGTTGTATGAAGATCATATGAAAAGTGTGTTGCATGTGGAGGTTGTGAATAATCAGAGTTATGAGAAAATTCAGGGATGTGATAAACGTCTAAGAGATGATGTAGTAAGTCAATTTGGTGCAAGTAATGAAGACATGATTAGTGCCAGAGAAAATTATCGAGTTGATTATGGCAACATGAATCAAGCTGCAAGTGAACCGTCCGAACATTATGCATTGGCTGTACACGATGAAGAACGAGGAGACTTGGATAATATTGGATGTGAAGTACGAGGAGAATTGGATAATATTGGATCTGAAGAACGAGGAGACTTCGATAACGTGTTTATGAATGAAGATATCGAGGTGAGATGTAGTGAAGTCGCACCTTCTGTAGAAGGAGATCAGCCTGCGAATCTGGAATGGGAAGATGGTATGAATGTGAATTTAGGCCAAGAATTTGCAAGCAAGGCAGACGTGCAAGATTTAGTAGAAAGAGCCGCACATATGAACTGTTTTCAGTATGTTATTGTGAATTCTGATAAATTGCGGTACGTGGTAAAATGTTGTGGAGAAAAAAAAGGTTGCAAGTGGTATTTACGAGCTACGAGGCATAAGGATTCGAGTTGCTTCTCGATTAGAACGTACATAAAGATTCATACGTGTTCTCGTACATCTTCAAGTACAACTACAAGGAAAAGATGTGGCACAACACGGTTAGTTGCATCTGTTTTGCATGATGATTTTCCAGGTACACTTGAAACCCCATGTTCAAAGAATATCATTGATTTGGTACAAGGAAGAATTGGCGTTAAAGTATCACACACTACCGCGTGGAGAGGGGAAAACAAAGCTTGTGCACATGTACGCGGTACTCCAGAGGATAGCTATAAGACTTTGTTTTCTTATATGTACATGTTAGAGAAGATGAATCCGGGTACAGTTACGTATGTGGAATTAGATGAAGATCAGAAGTTTAAGTACCTATTCTTCGCGTTGGGAGCAAGCATTGAAGGCTTTGCAGCCATTAGAAAAGTGATCGTTGTGGATGGAACTCACCTTAAGCATGTGATTGGTAGAGTGCTAATAGTTGCGACGGCGCAAGATCCTGATCATCACCACTATCCGATTGCTTTTGGTGTTGTTGATGGTGAAAAACACTCGAGTCTTATTTGGTTTTTCAGTAAGTTGAAATCAGTAGTACCGGATAGTGGTGATCTAGTATTCGTGACGGATAGAGGTGTAAATCTTATCAACTCAATAGCCGAGGTGTACCCGCTAGCTCTGCATGGGTATTGTACCTATCACATATCTCAGAATGTGAAGAATAACTGTCCCCATGTCCACAAAGCAACACTTGCGAAAACATTCAGGGCAATAGCGGAAGTGTACACGGAGTATGAGTTCATAAAATGCTACGGTGATTTTAGGAAAAGGTATCCTGCGGCAGGGGCATATCTTGATAAAAATTGTAAAGAAACTTGGAAATGGGCAAGATGTTATTTCCCGGGAGAGAGGTACAACATCTACACCAGTAATGCATGTGAATCTATTAACAACGTTTTCAGAGAAGCAAGGAAATACTCTCTTTTACCGATGATCGATGTGATTGTTGCGAAGCTAGCAGAGTGGTTTAACACGCGTCGGCAGGATTCTACTAATGGGGAGATTTTGGTGCCTTTTATTGAGAAATTGTTGGACCCTTTGTGCCCCGATGCGCAGCGTTTGAAGGTGATAGTGTTAAACAATTTCTTCCTTGTTTTCAACGTGCTGGGACGCGATGGAAATATTTATTTGGTTGATCTGAAAATGAAAATTTGCTCATGCAAGCGCTTTGATATTGACAAGTATCCGTGTATCCATGCAATAGCGGCCCTTATGGAAGCAAGGAAATGCGGATACACAGAAATGCAAATACATGATTTGTGTTCCAAGTATTATTGGATCTCGCATTGGGCCCTGGCCTATTACAGGACGATATATCCTGTTCCTCATATGTCTCAGTGGATAATTCCTGACCATGTACGCAATATGGTTGCCTTTCCTCCTTCTTATGTCAGCAAAAGAGGAAGACCCCAAGTAACAAGGTTTCCATCAGCTGGGGAACATGGGCGAAGGAGAAGCAAGTCTTCCACGGGGGTTTGTATTCGTGGTTTGAGTGTAGTAGTAGTAACCAAAGAGAGTGAAATTTTATGTGTATGTTAAATCTGTTTGTCTTTCGTTTTGAAAACTCTGTATTATGGATTATCTGTCTAAGGTATTACTGCTATAACTAGATATTACTAGTACAACTATGTATTAGTATACAACTAGATATTACTAGTACAACTATGTATTAGTATACAACTAGATATTACTAGTACAACTATGTGTTAGTATACAACTAGGTATTACTAGTACAACTATGTATTGGGTATATTGCACTCATATGGTTATTTTTAAAGGTATATTACACTCATACTGATATATTGGGTTACTGAAACCACTATTGTCAATGTAATTATCATATCTAATTTATTACAAAAAAATTAGAAAATGTTTTGTTGTGATCTTAAAATATCTTAAAATATCTTAGACATGTATGGGTATTTCCTAGATACTTAGACCATTATGATGTGAGTCATAGAACATTATAATTTGACAAAAGTTTTTCTATGAAAGTTTACTAAAATTAATTTATTTACGTATTGTAATTTATACAACTAGAAAAAGTACATAAAGATATTGATACTACTAGTTAAACCTTAAAACAACAATTGTACAACTATGTATAAGTTGAATACTACTGTATAACTAAATACAACTAGGTATGAACGCATATATTTAATAAAAAAATTTGTAGTGTGAACAAGTGTGAACGCATATATTTAATAATATTTTAATTTTTTTTTTAATTCAGTTTATCCTAATAATCCAACTACATAGTAATACGTAGTTGTACCTAGTAATACTTGGCAGGAATAATATGCAAATACATCCTAAACAGAAAGAGTTCCCAAAGTTCAAAAACCCAACAACTGAAAGATGAAAATGTTCTGAAAATAGCCACATAAAACAGAAAGATATGGAAAATCTAAAAAACCATTTTTCAAACATATGGGTACTTCTTGAACTTTGAAGGTTGTCCTCTCCTCTTCGGTTTAGCTGGAGGAGATGGATGGTTCTGTACGTCTCCTTCTTTCTCTTTCGCTTCTCCTTGTTCAGCTGGATGCATTTCTTCATCCTTGTCTTCATCCTCAGCATCCTCATCTTCATCCTCATCATCTTCTTCTTCCTCAGCTGGATGCATTTCTTCATCCTTGTCTTCATCCTCAGCATCGTCATCTTCATCCTCATCATCTTCTTCTTCCTCAGCTGGATGCATTTCTTCATCCTTGTCTTCATCCTCAGCATCCTCATCTTCATCCTCATCATCTTCTTCTTCCTCAGCCTTCTTTAAGGCAGCAGCCTTCTCCCTCGCCCCAGCTGAATACTTTCCAGCAGCCTCTTCTTCTGATGAGAATGTTTCTTCTGAGGAGGACTTTTCTTCAGTACCCTCTACCAACTTAGCAGTATTCTCCTTCGCAGCATCAACAACTTCTACACCATACATAGTATACAAATCTTCCATACCTTCATCATCTCTACGCTGACCAAATGCACTACAACCGCCAATAACAGCTTCCTCTTCTTCTGAGGAGGCTTCTACTGCCACAGCCTTCCCCTTCTTCTTCGCATCAGCCTTCGCAGCAACAGCAACCTCCACATTAGCTTCTCCATCTCCACTATTACCAAAAGCAGATTTATTATTCGCAGCAGGATCACCATATTCAAGAGCTGTAACCCTTCTCTTTAAGTCATCAATCTCTTCTTGCATCGCCTTCACAAGAACCTCTAGTTCATTGTTAGGAACCCCCGCCGGGATATTTCCAGATTTTTTTTTCTGTCTTGCCATATCCAATGCCCGACCAGCTTTATCTAATTCGAAGAACTCCTCCCATAAGATTTGCTTCTCTCGCCGGAGGAGGCGTCGCTTCTCTCGCCGGAGGAGGAGTTGCTTCTGCCGCCGGAGGAGGATTTGCTTCTCTCACCGGAGGAGGCGTCGGTTCTCTCGCCGGAGGAGGCGTTGCTTCTCTCGCCGTGCTCCTCGTCCTACGGCCAGTCTTCTTCGAGCTTGCTTCTGCCGCCGGAGGAGGATTTGCTTCTCTCACCGGAGAAGGCGTCGGTTCTCTCGCCGGAGGAGGCGTTGCTTCTCTCGCCGTGCTCCTCGTCCTACGACCAGTCTTCTTCGAGCTTCCGCCGCCGCGAGTTATAGGCATTGCTTAGGGTCTAGGGTTTCAGTTTGGGGATTTCCGAAATTGGGAGAAATATGAGATTTAAGAAAGAGAGAGAGAGATTTCGATTTTAAGGTTTAGTGACGGGAGAAATTTCGGATTGCTTTCAGTTTCAAAGCGTGGAGAAACAAATCGAAAGCTGGAGGAAGAAGAAGGAGAGGTGGGGCCCTGACCCGATGGGTAACCCGGATTTGTTTTTTTACAGCATGGATCCTTGGTATGGATCGTAATAAAATTAAAAGGGTATGGATAGTGATGTCTTTTAAGTATTTTCGAGTTAAAAAAAAAATTCAAAAGAAATTGAAAAATAGGGGAAGAGTATAATAGAAATACTTTTCACTTGGATGAGTATAATAGAAATTGATCCTATATTTTTACTGGGTGGTTTTTGGGACACCACCAAACCTGAAATAGGAGAGGGAAACTTGCTTATAGCAGAGGGAAACACCTCGAAACGAGGGATTTGTGAAGAATTAGAAGAATTAAAAGCATTACCCGTCCCTGGCTTCTTCTTTGACGATGGATGGACACGAAGTGAATTAAATTTTTTTGATGCCTTTACACCTTTGAGCTCGGGACTCTTTGGGGTTTTCTTTTTTGGTGTCGCGTTTGACCCAGCAGTCAATTGAGAACCAGCTTTTTTATTTAGAACACCCGTAGAGCTTGATTTTTTTACGACATTTTTCTTATGCATCAACTCCTTACGGGACAGTTTCTGGGAATTTTCCCGTGTAGAAATACCTGGTGACAACTGGGAAATAGCATCAATTTTCTCGGCCTCATGTTCGGGAGCATCACCCAATAAATCATCATTCTCAATCATTTCCTCATCCATCATCACATCGTCACCAATCAACATCTGGTTCATTTCTTCTTCATTGTATAGCGAATCCTCTAAATCAGAACCATTCCCCAGCACAAATTGCCCATCTTCTAGACCACCTTGCCTATTACCCAGAACCGATTCCCCATTATCAACATCACCACGAAGAGATTGGGAGACATACCGTGTGTTATTTGAGATGTTCTGGTTACCCGGACTACGAGGTTCACTGATTGTGAGTGCTCCACTTCGCTTTTCCAACCCAGAATTACGACCTGGGTCTGATTTATCCTGCGAAGTTGGAGTTTCCGTCATCAGAGCCTTGCCCTTAAGCCTTCTCGTTCTCGCTTCCTCTGTTTCTTTAGGATACACCACGAGGCGTCCAGATGTTAGCCGATCTGACCTTCCGTTGTCGTGACGGATCTCTGAAAAAATTCTTTGAGAATCAGATGGTGATCTTCGATTATTACCACTGAAGCGCAAATTTCCCAAGTGGTTCGGCAAACTGGAGGGTTAGCCGGGTGTTTCCATATCGTTGTAACCATGGTGTTGGGATTTTGAGAGTTATTGCGTTGTTGTACTCGTCTATTTTTATGGTGTTATAATTAATCGATGTACTTTGGAGTTTTTGACTATTCAATAAAAAGGTGTTTTCATTGAATATGTTGAGTGGTGGGTTTACTAGGGGATTAGTAGACAGGTTGGCGGGCTACTAGTGGTAGTGGTCCGATAGCGGGGTGCGGATACTAGGTGTTTGGTAGCCGCATAAGGCTGATAGTTCCGGATTGGTTTGGCACGGGGTGGTGGCCCCATATAGCGGCATCGGAGTGCACTGGTGAGTCACTGCCGAGTGTACCTGGCCGGTTGGGTTTCGATGTGATTCCTGATTGGTGAGACAGGTCACTAGAGAGATTGCCGTTGTCTGGCTCTCTATGCGTTAGACGGACCGATCCATGGTGTTGGGTCGTGAAGTCGTTGTACTCCCGGGTGTTGGAGTGGTTGGCCAAACCAAGTAGGGGACTATGGCACTATGGTGTTGAGCCGTGATACCGTTGTTGGTAGAGCTGGAAGAGCGGTCGTGCGACGTTGAGTTGGAATAGCGGTTGTGCTATGTTGTGGTTGTTAGCTGGATGTTAGATTCGAGGACGAATCTATGTGAGTGGGGGTGATTGTAACATCCCGGTTTCTTGTATATGCGGAGAGGCTTATAAGAATTGATTTGGCTACCTATGTCACCAAAGTGCACTTACCTTTTCCGATCACTTGCCCGAAAGAACTCCAGAGTTAAGGGTGCTTGGGCTGGAGTAGTCTAAGGATGGGTGACCTTCCGGGAAGTGATTCGCGGTAGCGTGTGAGTGAGGACAAAACACGGGGAAAGGTCACGTGGTGATTGCAGGGTCAGTAAACAAGTATTACAAGCCTCCCGGACTAACGCACCGGCCGTCGGACGAGGGTGGGGCCCACGGGCCGAGAGAGGGCATGGGGCCCACAGGTAGGGGCGGTCGGGGCGTTATAAGTGGTATCAGAGCCGAACCCAAACACGTGTGTGAAGTCAGGTGGGCTCACACCGTCTAGGGTGACGATCCTGGTGCGCAACGAGGACGTTGCGCTCTGTGAGTGGGGGTGATTGTAACATCCCGGTTTCTTGTATATGCGGAGAGGCTTATAAGAATTGATTTGGCTACCTATGTCACCAAAGTGCACTTACCTTTTCCGATCACTTGCCCGAAAGAACTCCAGAGTTAAGGGTGCTTGGGCTGGAGTAGTCTAAGGATGGGTGACCTTCCGGGAAGTGATTCGCGGTAGCGTGTGAGTGAGGACAAAACACGGGGAAAGGTCACGTGGTGATTGCAGGGTCAGTAAACAAGTATTACAAGCCTCCCGGACTAACGCACCGGCCGTCGGACGAGGGTGGGGCCCACGGGCCGAGAGAGGGCATGGGGCCCACAGGTAGGGGCGGTCGGGGCGTTATAACGAGAATACGAAGCACCGTTGTTACGGGAAATCTTACCATCAGTAGAATCTCTTCTCGGAGAGCCATCTTTACGGCATGATGTCTAAATTTCTAAATTCCTGGATAAATTTCCCGTAACAACGGTGCGGATAAATTCCCGGATAAATTACGGTATGATGTCTAAATTTATTAATAATCTGGATAAATTTCTAAATTCCCGGAAATTTATAATATTTTCCGAAAATATTATAAATTCCCGTCTAAGTTTATAATTAGTAAAAATTATAAAAACATAAACGTATGTGTAGGTCGAACGATGATTCAATTCTATACATATTTCACCACTCTCGATCTTCGTCATCGCCGCGGCTATCATACTCTTGCGTATTATATCCCACATCAACTGGGTCCTAAAGCAGTGACATGTTACTGCTTTCCGGTTCCGGTTGCTGTGAGATCCAATAAGCATCGTATGGTAGCCGCGACGATGACGAAGAAGAGAGTGGTGAAATAGATATATAATTAAAACGCATCATCGACGTACACTTACGTTTTTATTTTATAATTTTGCTTTTATAAAAATATTATTTTGATTTTATATTTCGAGTAGTATTTAACAATTTGTAATTTTTAAAATTATTATTTTATAATTTTGCTTTTATAAAATTATAATTTGTTAGATTAGTGATTTAGATTAATAATTTGTTAGATTAGTATTTATAATTTTGATTTAATATTTTCCAAAAAGGTTTTTATATAATATTTATATTTACACAAAAACGTTTTTAATTTTATAAATTCCAAAAACGATTTATAAAATTTGGAAAATGTTTTAACAACCTAAAAACAAAATTATATAAAAATTACTAATTATAAATACTAATCTAAAAACAAAATTATTAACAACCTATTTCACTATATTTACAAATTTACAAATCCTAACATTTTATTAATCTAAATCACTAATCTAACAAATTTTTATTCTAAATCACTAATCTAACAAATTTGAAAATTTACAAATCCTAACATTTTTAACTACCTAATTCACTAAAATTACAAATATAGGAACTTACATTTAGAAAGAATAGTGGACTGTGGCGACTCACGGCGGGCGGCGGAGGAGGGTGGCGACTCACCGCGACGGCGGACGGTGGTGGCGGCGGACAAAAACAGATTAGAAAAGATTAAGAGAAGAAAAAGAGAAGAAGAGAAGAGAAGAGGAAGAGAAGACTCACGGCCCGGGCGAGATGAGGAGACCGGCGGCGGCGGCGAGATGAGGAGACCGGCGGCGGCGGCGAGATGAGGCGAACGGAGGCGGTGGGGAGACGAGCTTCAAGTACGGGGGCGGCGGTAGAATGGAACCGTCAATGTAAGAGAGTGAGAAAGAGAGAGAGAGAAAAAAAAATAGATAAATGAGAAGATGAAGTCGATTCGAAGATATAAATTGATTTTCGACGGAAATATCCGTCGTAAATCCGTGGGTTCTTAAAAAAATAAAATTATGGCGGTCAATCTTCCCACGGTATCGAAAAAACCAAATTCCGTCGGAAATCCATCGGAACTTTCCCACGGATTTCCGATGGATATGGAAATATACGGTATATTCCGTGCATGTGTTCCTATTGGCCAGTCAACCGACACGTGTTACCCTGAATCCGTCAGAAATAGAAATATACGGTATATTCCGTGCATGTGTTCCTATTGGCCAGTCAACCGACACGTGTTACCCTGAATCCGTCAGAAATCCGTGAGAAATTTCCATCGGAAAGCCGTCAGACATAGCATAAAATTGGGGTTTAGGGTATTGTGAACTGATTTAGCAATACCTAATCTACATGTCTCATTAAAAAAATAGTAAATCCATCAATGATAATAACATTTAATGAGTTTAAAACTTTAACAACATCAAAACCTATACATTTTACATAAATCAACTATAACTTATACAAACACTTCCATCAAATGTTATAAATTCTATATAACCCAGTTTTTTAAAATTTTGACAAAATGAAGCTACCGTATAAACATCATACAAGTGTTCGTATATAATTCATATTAAAAAAACTAAACCCTAAACCACTTTTTTAGTTTATCCGTCGGAAATCCGTGGGAAAGTTCCGACGGATTTAGTTAATCTCCAGCTAAAATTCCCCCGGCTAAAATTCTATCGGTTATAACTTACCCTCGGCTAAAATTCCCTCGGCTAAAACAGAATCCGTTAGAAATCCGTGGGAAATTTCTTACGGATTTCTGACGGATTCAGTTAAATCCCCGGCTAAAATTACCTCGGCTAAAATTGCATCGGTTATAACTTACACTCGGCTAAAATAGAATCCATCAGAAATTTCCGATGGATTCAGTTAAATCCCCAGCTAAAATTTCACCGGTTAAAACTTACCCTCGGCTAAAATTCCCTCGGTTATAACTTACACTCGGCTAAAATTCCCTTGGCTAAAACAGAATCCGTTGGAAATTTTCGACGGATTTCCGACGTATTCAGTTAAATCCCCGACTAAAATTCCCTCGGCTAAAATTCTCTCGGTTATAACTTACCCTCGGCTAAAATTCCCTCGGCTAAAACTGAATCCGTCGGAAATCCGTGGGAAAGTTTCCACGGATTTCCGACGGATATTATAAAATGGAAGTATACTTAGCATTTTATTGGGTTTTTAAAATGGATTATTACACTTAAGTACATCAAATGTCTAATTTTATAAAACTTCCACATAACTAATACATTATACATAACAAATATCAAGTAGAAGTACAAATACATATTCTAAAATGGTAATTTTATTAAATTACTCCGAATCTGATGATGAGTAATCTGATTCTCCTGATTCGGAAGTTTCCCTAAACTCGTCTAATTCTTCCTCTGAATCCTCAAATACCCGATCATCTATAGGTATGTTGAAATCAACAACAAGGTCAACCTCAAGGGAATGTTCAATTGAACCCAAAACAACGAAGCTTTGTTGGAGGGGTTCATGATCGGACATCCGATAAACCCTACCTCTGGGGTTTATCGAGGTAACTGTAATTCACGGATCTTGTTTGTTTGTCAGTCGTGGATAGGGAATATAGCATACCTACACAATGTAATATTAAAATTAAACCATGTATGTCTTCACAAATACTAAAAAAACATATATAAAATAAAGAATAAAACGAACCTGGTCCGCTTGTGAAGCAAGTATGAAAGGCTCGTATTTCTGGAGTCGCCTTATGCTATGTAATGATGTAACACCAAATTGGTCGTGTCGCACACCGCTTCCTACTAATGGGTCGTTCCAGTCGCATAAAAATGCAACGCATCTTAAACCTAGCATTCCCGGGTACTGGACATCAAATAGCTCACGTACGTTACCATAGTATACAAGATCACCAGACTGAGTTGATACACCGTAATCTGCAATTGCGGAACTCCTGTCATCCCGAAGAATCTTAAAAGCGTACCCCCGGGTGCTATACATCACATGTGACTGCACAATTGCTAGTGGAAAGCGCACAATTTCTTCTAACCACGTAGGAAATATTTGTCCATTAGCCTTCTCTGTCGTGACCTGCACCAAAAAAAATAAATGTCAAATAAATCATTCATTATATATATATATATATATATATATATATATGATACCTAGTTAAGAACAAGGCAATGACAACTTACGTAATCTCTTAACCAACGACCGAACTCTTCCTCTTTAAGCTCGATTAGCTCGTCCTCTGTTTTGTCCGGAAATGCAAAACGCTGATATGCCATATACATCATGTGAGATTGAAGTGATAATAACGTTACCATATATATAATCAAGGACCCAATATTTAATTAATAATTTGGTTCAATAGAATATATACATCTCATATTCATCAACTCCGTCGCAGTTTGTGAGAATATACATATGCAAATGGTGTCGCTCCTGTGGTGAATGTCTCTGCTTCTTGCCTTTTCCACTAAGTCGTCCAATCTCTAAGAATATATGAGGAACATCGACCGGATAAAAAGGTATTACGCCTCCATCATCATGTCGAGCTGCTCTACGACTCTTCGTTTTGACTTGTGATGGAAATTAGAACTCGGCAAAATGTGAAGTTTCTTCATTGATGCTCTGTGCGACAATAGAACCCTCCACTCTGCTCAAAATTTTCACCTTCTTCTTTAGATGAAACATATAACGCTCAAAATGATACATCCAACGATACTGAACAGGGCCCCCAAGCTCTGCTTCTCGAGGGAGATGAATTGTTAGATGTTCCATAACATCAAAGAAGGATGGCGAAAATATCTTCTCCAAATTGCAAAGGATTACGGGTATATTATTCGCAAGGTTGCGGATACCGTCTGATGTAAGAGAGCGCAAACATATATCTCGAAAAATGCACCAATCCCTGCATATATAATAAGCATACGAAATTAATAAATAAAGACTAAAGTATTGTACATGGAAAGTATTAAAATAAATAAATTTATTGATTGTACCTGCAATTGCTTCATGGACATTACGTGGTAGAAGACATGCAAAGGCAAATGGAAGGAGGCGTTGCATCACAACATGGCAATCATGACTCTTCATCCCAGTAAACTTCCCTTCTCCATGATTAACGCAGTTCCAAAGGTTAAATGCGTATCCATCCGAGAATCTAACACGATCGGAAATCCAGTTAAAAAACTCGGCCTTTGAACGTTCATCTAACCGAAATGTTGGGACTGGAGCCTTCCCGTTCTCTGTCACATATAGTGCCCTATGAGAACAAATGTCTGGCAAGTCCAATCTAGACTTCAAATTGTCATTTGTCTTCCTTTGGACATTGAGAACGTTGTTCATAATATTGTCAACAAAATTCTTCTCAATGTGCATGACATCCAGATTATGCCTCAAAATATGGTCCTTCCAATAAGGCAAATCCCAGAAAATACTCTTCTTGTGCCAATTATGTACATTGCCACAACCATCAACATGATTATGCCCGTTACCACCACAATCAACCGTCCTCTCTGCACCAAAATCCATGAACTGAGTCAACAAATAGTGTCCATCTAACTCAGGAGGTGGACCATCAACTACTTTCCGGTTCTTCCTAAACAATGTCGTGCCCCGGCGATAAGGATGATCGCTTGGAAGAAATCGCTTGTGGCAATCAAACCAAGACGTTTTGTGTCCGTGCTTCAACTGGAACGCATATGTGTTATCTTGACAGTATGGGCACGATAACCTTCCGTGCGTTGTCCATCCTGATAACATGCCATATGCTGGGAAATCGCTAATGGTCCACATAAGTACCGACCGCATTACAAAATTCTGCTGACAAGAAACATCAAACGCCTCAACACCTTGGTCCCATAACATTCGCAACTCATAAATCAATGACTGCAAAAACACATCAAGTGATCTCTTCGGATGCTCTGGTCCAAGAACAAGAATGCTAAGGAACAAGAACTCCCGTCTCATGCACAAAGATGGCGGCAAATTGTAAGGTGTTACAATTACTGGCCACAAAGAATATTGTCTGCCGTGCTTCCCAAAAGGGTTAAAACCATCGGTACATAATCCAAGGTATACATTCCTCGCCTCAAACGCAAAACTGGGATACATTGACTGAAAATGTTTCCATGCTTATGTGTTTGACGGATGACCGATTTCTCCATCCGTTGTATGCTCTGCATGCCATCTCATTGCTCCCGCTGTGCGTTATGACTGGTATAACCTCTTCAATCTCTCTGTTAATGGCAAATACTACATCTGTTTATATGCCACATACACTCTTCCACCTGTTTCCTTATACCGAGGTTTGCGACAAAAACGGCAACTCGAACGGTCTGCGTCCTCTCTCCAGTAGAGCATACAATTGTCAATGCATACATCTATCATCTGATACGGCAATCCTAGACCTTGAACAAGTTTTTGTATCTCATAGTATGTTGCCGGTGCAAGATTATCTTCTAGCAAAATTTCTTTCACAAAATCAGCGATTGCATCCACGCACTCTTCACTCAAATTGAAATCCGTCTTTATACCCATCATCCTAGTTGCAGTTGATAAAGGGGAATGCCCACCTCTACATCCATCATATAACGGATGTTTAGCAGCGTTTAACATATAAGTTAGGTTCTTCTCCTCTATCTCCATACTCAGCAACCTATGGTATAGTTTCACGAAATGCATCGTTCACCATCTGAACATGACCTACAGTACTTTCTACTTCAATTGCAGGTTCTTCTAAGTTAGCGTTATCCCCAATATACTGTTCACTAGTACTAGCAATATTATCCACCACTGTATCATTTTCTCCATCAATAATACCAAACCTTGTAACTAAAATTCAAAAATGAGATTTCGTTAGCATAGTATAATTCAGCAAAACTTGGGTTCTCTTATTAACGTGTCAAGTAAATATACAACTTAGTTTCCTAATTGGATTATGAATTTTTTGTTATCGTTTGAATTATTATCTATTACAAATTATTAAAACAACTTCATGGACAATTCTATATGTCTACAAAGATCCACGACGGACGATTCTATATGTACCATGTTCACGATAGACAAATTTATCTTTGACATGCAAAACCAGAACAAACGATTATACTTACATCCGGCAGGACATCTCTTGTAAGTTTGACTCAATTAATATGCATTATATCACCTTATCTAGAAATCGAACTTCATACCTCCTAATAAAGAATCACTAATGAACTTTTAGTTTAACCACTGGATCGAGAGACTTCCTCAACTAGATAATGATTAGAATTCTAATACATCTATTCTTATCTCTGCACTATTTACATTTTATTAGCTTTCATTATTAAGCTCGAAAACTTCACTATTAAAAGGAAAATAGTGGAATTAAATGTTCCAAATCACAAGAAAACAAAATCTCAGGAAAAATCAAAACATGAATAAAATAATTGGGAAACATATATCTATATTATTATATAAGAAGTCATTTAGAAAAATAAAATTTATTTTATAAGTTATTACATATTATGCCATTACAAATAAGAAAATATAATTGAAATAGGAAAATGTATAATTGTCTTTTAAAATTATTAAAGAGAATATAAAAAAATATTTGTTCCCATTCAAGAGAGCAATAATTTTTTAGGTTTTTAATTATGAAAAAATTAAAAACATTATATATTTTATAATAATAAATAAATATATTCAAAATAAAAAATATTTGAGATCTTACAATATTTTTCACTATAATTTGTTATATTTTACTTGAGTATATATAAAAACAAGTTTTGAAAAATATTTTACTATTTTTATATATAAAACAAGTTTTGAAAAATATTTTGCTAATTTAGATCGTGATATGTGTCAATGCAATAACATAATTTTTCAATGCAATAACATAGTTTTTTAGTTTTTTTTAAGAAGACAAAATAATAAAAAGGAAAAAGGAATAACTATAAAATCGAAAAATAAGTAAAGTAAGAAAAAGTAGAAACTATAAAATAAAACTATAAAATCTATATAAGATTCATAATACAGTTCGTTATTGTGTGTAAAGAAATGTTATGTTTTAATGTAACAACTTATGTTTAAAGTTTACCCATCTTAATTTTCACCATTAGATCTTATTATATAACGTTGAATAGTTCAATGTAAGCGTGACATGTAAGATAATTATAACTCATCAAATCGTGACATGTGACATTGCTAATTTAGATTATGACATGTGTCAGTGTAAAAATATAAAATTTCCAATTAAAAGTTATTTATTTTTCTAAAAGACAAAATAACAAAAAAGAATAAAAAAATGTATTTTTCTAAATGGAAACCAATAAAATCGAAAAAGTAAAGTAAGATCAAAATTGAAAGTTTGTTAATATATCAAAAATAGAGGAATAATAGTTTGTTACCGGTGTTTGATAATTTATTATAAAGATTCTAACGAAAAAAATTCATGAGTATGAATTTTAAACATGAATTAATACATTAAAATATAAAAAAATTAACATGTTCAAACAATTAAGTTTCCGGCGCTAATAATTTTTAAGAGATTAATTTTATCAATTTATTCAGTTTTAAGTTATATAAGATTTTAAATTTGTTTTTGGAACCTTCTCATTCATTTAGAATGAATGTTTATCATGTTAATCGGTAGTATGAATCAATTTCAAATTTTCTTAATTGCGGATTACAAAACATAATTTCTGAATAACTAAACAGTACCAGAAGCTTTAATTTAGAATCTAATTATAGGAGTCATATTTACACGGGTTATCAATTTTAAAAATCTAAATTATTTTATTTTTTACCCGGGTATCACGCGGGGCCTAATATAGTTTGTTATAAAAGTATTATCAAACACGTTAGAACAATTCAGTTTCAGAAGATAATATTTTATTTTTTAATAAAGATGGATATTTATTTATCAATTAGATTCATTTTTAAGTTATCTAAGATTTGTAATCTGTTTTTGGAATCCTCTCATTCCTTTAGATGATTGTTTCTCGGGTATGAGTAATCTGAGTCAATTTTGGATTTTCTTAATTGCAGTTTACAAAACGTAATTTATGGATAACTTAACGCCGGTCTTAATCTATAATCTAATTATACGGGTCATGATTACGTAAATTATCAATTCTAGCATCTAAATATTTCTTGCACTGCACGTAGAGATGTCAGACGGGCCAGCCCGCGTCCAAATAGCCCGACCCGTTGCAGTTTTATTTTTTTTTCGGGCCGCGGTCCCAAAATGATGTGTCCAAGCCCAACACGCTTATATTCTACGGGTTTGCGGGCTGACCCGCGGGTTTCTTGCCTTTTTTTTCACCTCGGATTCCTTGTCTTTATGGGTACAATGTTCGTTCCGTTTGAGTTTTAATAAGAAGAAAGAAAAAGTAGAACATATTTGTTTCAAACAAAAAGAAAAGAAAATATGAAACTAAAGAATGTAATTCTATCATCTGAACAATCGCTTGGTAAAATTTAAACAAATTCAAACTGAAACACTAACAATCCAAGAAGCAACATTCCAACAATCTGAGAGGCAAGAGAATAAAATTCCGAGAAAGAAACATAGTTCTTCAATTTTCATCTTGGTCTTCGACAATGGATTGAAAAGATGGTAGTGTCTCATCTTCGTCATCGGAGTTTTCTTCGTCATCTACATATGTGATTAACTTAAGTTAGTGAACTTAATAAGTTATGATCAAATAAGTGTAAAAGTTATTGAAAGGATTTGTTTACCCTTTTCATATGCTTCAAATCCCCGTAGCCAATTGCCACTGCATATCAAAGCTTGCACGTTTTTGGGAAGAAGCAGACTTCTTAGCTTTTCATAAGCTGTTCATACTAAAATATGTTTCCATAAACCAGTTCATATAATGTACTAACTTATTTAACCTTAGCTGAAAGTGCATATTTTAGTATGAATAGCTTATGAAAAGCGAACTTATTTACTAACTTATTCAATAAAATCCCATTTATATGAACTGGCTTACAGAAAGTCAACTGGTTTACAACATATTTATGTACTAACTTATTCAATAAGATGGTCGGTGAACAGCTTATGAAAAGTTATGAAAAGTGGGATATTATGAAATCATTATATGAACTGGTTTACAAAATGGGATCTTATTTAATAAACTTCCACTTACAGGCTGTGAGAAATTACGTTAAGCATTCGAATTATTGAATAAACTTTCACTTACAGGATGTGTGGGATTACATTAAGAAACAAACTATCCCACAAACTAGTCCACAAACTAACTATCCCATAAACAAACTATCCCACAAACTAGTCCTTTTGTTTCTCCTTACGTATTTTTAGTAGTGAATGATTGAACAAGAGGAGTGAAGCGAGAGCATTAAGAACATTGATTAAAACACCAGACTTAAGCGATTCATTGCTCACGATGATCAGTTCAGCCACAAAGTTATGATACCACATGTGATGATGTGAAGTGAAACTTACAAGGTCTATTGTCCACGATGATCACGTCTCACGATCACGTCGCAGCCGATGATCACGTCTATTGTCTCCGTCTCTCAAACTCTCTCACGATCACGATCACGTCTCAGCCGAGTTTAAGTTGCATTTAGGCTAAATTAGGTTAATAATAGTAGGGTTTACCGTAAAAGTGACTCTAATTGGTGCAAAAGGTTTCAACTAATTATAATTGTAAATAAACCCATCTATTCAGCCGAGTTTTCCGTTTTTTGTAGACTTGTAATTGTAAAGAAACTAATCTAGTCAATCTGAAAACAACATGTGCAAGACTAATATAAACAAGTAAAGATGAGAAGACATGTACTTGCCTTCAGATGGATGCTAAAATCCTGAGTCAACAATAGCTCTGAAAGCAGCAGACAATGGCTTACGAAGAATCTCCATGAAGGAATTCTACTCTTCTCCCTTGACTATCATTTGCTCACCAAAACGAGACAATACAATTTTAGGGACAAACTTTCGGATCCATGGAAAAGCCAATTTGAAAAATCAAAAAAACGAGACAATTAATTTTACTACCTTGTAATACTCCTCGAAATCAAGAATCGACAAAGTGCGATTCTGGATGTTTGAATCAAAGTAAGCATCGGATTTTAGGACTTTACAAACATTTGCTTTGCTATTTTCTAATTGATTTCTGTGCGACTCTGAACGACTTCCTCTGTGTCGTCTTCCTCTTCCAATTCTTTTTTTTTGGGTAAAATCCTATTCTTCTTCTCTTCCAATTCTTGTTGACTCCGTCGTCAAGTTTGAGTTTTAGCCGGCAGCGTCGTAGAGTTTCCGTCGTCGAGGTTCATCAGAATTGGCATCGGTACCGCATCGGAATCGATTTCACTTCTTGAAATTGTGAAATAATGAATTTTGCGGTTTAGACCGCAGACCCGCAAACCCAGGACGGGTCAACCCGCGCAACCCGACTTCCCGCAAGGGTCAAGCCCGCGAGGCCCGCTTTTTTGGACAATTTTTTTTGTGTCCAGGCCCGCTCCACTGCGGTTCATCTTGGGCCGAGCCCGCGAGTCTGCACGTATTATAAGAAATCTGAAAGTCTTGACGAAACCCAAAAGAAAACGAATCATTAATTTCCTAATCACACTTAAATGTAGTTTATGGTATTTTTGAAAGAAAACAAAGTATTAGTGGTATTTTTTTTCTATACAAAGGTTTCCAGAAACGATATTTCTCAAAAAAAAAATATCTATGAAGATATCGAAAAGAAAAATATAAAAAATTGAGTTACACTATAAGAGACCTTTTCTTATTAAGTTTTTTTGGTTTTATGTTACATCATCATCTAAGATATTTGTTTAAACATATTACAAATGATTATCAATTAATCGAATTCAATTATATGTAGTGCATGCGATTATGATGAACACCTCCACGAATAGTGACTCTACAATATACATATTTTTCTGTAACACACAAATTCATGATATATAGATAGTTCTACCTCCACCACACCTACGATGATCAACTCTCCCAGCAATACACAAAACCATGATGGACAGCTCTACATGCAACAAGGACCGGTTATGGGCCAAGCCCATTAAAACATTTGCCTTGCTCCCGTTTTATTTTTCTTTTTTTTGGCCCCCAAATTTTATTTTTATTTTTTGGTCCCTGAAATTTTTTTTTGTTCATTTTTTAGCCAAATAAAAAATAAAAACTTTAAAATTGGTTTTCGGCCCCCAAAATTTCAAGGCCGGCCATGCATGCAACATTATGGAAGCTTTGATATACTTTGTATATACACTTTTATATACACTATTAATCTGCAGAAACTATATTCTCTGGGAATATAACCCAAACCTAATGTAGAAGAAGACTACTAGACCAAAAAAATTTCCACTTCCTACAATTCAAAAGTGAGATTTCGTTAGAATAGTATAATTCAGCTAAACTTGGGTTCTCTTATTAACGTTTCAAATAAATATACAACTTAGTTTCCTAATTAGATTATGATTTTTTTATATCGTTTGAATTATTATCTATTACAAATTATTAGAACAACTTTATGGACAATTCTACAACCAAAATTTTTTATGTCTACAAAGATCCACGACGGACGATTCTATATGCACCATGCTCACGATAGACAACTTTATCTTTGACATGTGAGACCATAACGAATGATTCTACTTACACCTAGCAGGACATATCTTATAAGTTTGTCATTATTAATGTGCATTATATCACATTATATAGAATTCAGATTTCATATCTCCTAGTAAAGAATCACTAAAGAACTTTTGGTTTAACCACTGGATTAGGAGTAGAACTCTTATACATCTATTCTAATCTCTACACTATTTACATTTGATTAGCTTTCCTTATTAAGCTCGAAAACTTCACTCTTGAAAGGAAAATAGTGGAATTAAATGTTCCAATTCACAAGGAAACAAAATCCCATGAAAAATCAAAACATGAATAAAATAGAAAAATGAAATTTATTATTATTTAAGGAGTCAAATTAATAATTGGGAAACAAATATCTATAGTATTATTTAAGGAGTCTTTTAGAAAAAAATGAAATTTATTTGGTAAGTTATTATATATTATGCTATTACAAATAAGAAAATATAATTGAAATAGAAAAATGTATGACTGTTTTTAAAACTTATTGAAGAGAATATGAAAAATATTTGTTCTCATTCAAGAGGGTATTTAATATTTAGTTTTTTAATTATGAAAACATTAAAACATTCTATATTTTAAATAATAAATAATATATTCAAAAAACAAATCGAGATTCCCTTAACTAGCATATGGAAAAGTCTGTGTTATATATTTTTATAAAAAATTAGACACGAGCAAAATGATTTATTAAAAGTTCGTGTACAGACCACAAAATCTAAAATCATTAAACGGTGCATATTAGAGTTGGTGCTTTCAATATTGTAGTTCTTTGCGCGTTATCCCGAATAATATTTCAGTTAACTCGCCATGGAACAGGTTAAATAAGTTGGTTAATTCGCCATATAACGGGTTATGACTCTAATTTTAACTTAACTAAAATTTTAAAATTAATTATAAGAAAAAAATACCCAAAACATAGTTTTCTTAATAATTCCAAAGTGAGATTTCACTACTATAAATTAATTAGGGAAAACATATATAATGTGATGAACGTGTCAAGTGGCAAGTACAAATACAACTTAGTTCTCCTAATTGAATTCTCATAAGAGCTTTAAAACATATCTTCTAATATACTCATTTTTATCTCTAAATTTACATTTAGTTAGATTCCCTTAACTAGCATATGGCAAAGTCCACTATAAAATATGAAAAGAGAGGAATAAAAAAAAAGTCAGGAAGAGAAATCAAAACGAAGAGAGAGAGAAAGAAAGAGAAAAGATGCAAATGTTGAAAGGTGGTACTGTGATATTAATCATAACTCAAAGCTTCTTCTTAATGAAATCATCAACGGCTGTTATTCATGAAGATCTGTTTTCGATTGGAGTCAAGAGAAAGGTCCCATCAGGTCCCAATCCTATACATAATCCTCCTTTACTAGAACATCGTCATTGGATTGAAGTCAAGAGAAAGGTCCCATAAGGTCCAAATCCTATACATAATCCTCCTTTACTAGAACATCATCATATGATTGGAATCAAGAGAAAGGTCCCATCAGGTCCTAATCCTATACATAATCCTCCTTTACTAGAACATCGTCATTTGATTGAAGTCCAATCTCCATAATTTAAACATCAAAACGCGATGTAATGTGATTTTAATGCATCATAAATGACTTTCATAAACTCTTCCATAGAAATCTCAAACAGTCTTCGAACCCAAACCAAAGTCAGAAACCCTGTTGAAGCATTTTTAACCCATAGATCCAAAGCCGGTCGACAACAATGATTATCCGGCAATAAAGCTCTACAAAAGAATCTAAAGACTCTTAGATACACGTGTAAACTTCTTTAAAATAGCATCTTCTAGAACACGTTAAGACACCAAACACCGAAAGCTAGATCTATACATCTATGTTTTCTATCAGAGGAGGGTGAGACAACGGAGATGGAAAATGGAGGATTAAGGAAAAGATTGAGTGAAAGAAGTTGTGCATGTTATTGATGATCAAAGTTACATATTGTAGGAGATAATCACAAATCTATGATTTGTTTATATCATATCTTTGAGTATCTTAACGATACAACCAATTCTCTGTATATATACTTGTACTACGTATCTCGTACAAGTATCAATAACAATCATCTTCTCAACACATCTATATGGTATCAGAGCCCTTTTCCTTCCTAGGGCTGTGAATTTTTTCGATCTCTCTATTTCTCCCACAATTTTCTCTTCTCTCTCTCACCATGACCTCTTCGATGACATCTGATGCCACCTCCGTTGACTCATCAAACCTACTTGTCACAATCAACATGACGAATGTGACAAAGCTTTCTCGCACCAATTACCTCAATCCAGCCGCTAATCCAGCCGCTAATTGCGAGCTCCACCACCTCTCTCGCTGCCTGGAATTCTCTTGCATCTACCTATGGAAAACCAACAAGGGGACACATCAAGCAGCTGAAACAACAATTGAAACACTGCAACAAAGGGACAAAGACGATTGATGAATATATGCAGGTTGTGAAAACAAAGTCCGATGCTCTTACTCTCCTCGGGAGTCCTTATGATCATGAAGATTTAACTGACATCATTCTCGATGGTCTCAGAGATGAATTAAAATATGCTCGAGACACACTTTCCAGTGCGCTTCTCCCAACTCCAACTCCGTATCCGGTGACTGCAAACTTTGTTCAAAATCGATCCCCAAATTGGCGTCCTCCGAACAACAACAATTCAAATCAGCGACACACCAACAACAACAACTCGCATCAACGGTTCAACAACAACAACAACAATCTAAATCACCGTAACTAGAAGCCGTACCTTGGGAGATGTCAGGCATGTGGTGTTCAAGGACACAGTGCGAAATAATGTCCACAGTTTCGTCTTGTGTCACATACTGGTTCTGGTGCTTCTCAATTCAGTGGCGGACAAAACTCGACACCACGAGCATACAATGTCACCACACAAGCTCCCGAAACTCCTTCTTGGCTCTTGGATAGTGTGAGAGCAGAATCTCACAACCTCAATCCTTGACTACTTTGAGGTTGTAGTGTATTAAAAAGACTTACGAAAAACTTGTAAGAACTCGAGAGAAATATTATATGTTATTATTGTCTTTTTCGTTGTCAATAATTTGATATCTCATTACATTGTAGCTGATGGTCAAATTTATACAAGCTCAGAAAAGATAACTGCATGATACTACACTTAATTATAGAATTAAATCCATAATCTTTGTCTTTAATGTAAGGCTTGATTCTAGGAAGTGAAGTAATTGTGTTTGACCAGGTTTGAACTTTGGCCGAGCTCGTACTATTGTCTTTCTGCGAGCTCGCTCCTTTCCTGCGAGCTCGGTGCTTTCAGCATCTCACTGCTTTCAGCATGCTCGCTGCTTTCAGCATGCTCGCTGCCTCCAGCATGCTCGCTGCCTCCAGCATGCTCGCTGCTCCCAGCACGCTTGTTTTAACTTGTGCCTTTCTTACTTCAGCTTGTAAACAATCTCATGAGACCTCGTCGTGGGCCGAGCCTTAATTGTTGAGCATGCTTATTCGGGCTGGATTTAGGGTGCTAAATTCGGGCCCAACAGTAGCCCCCCCAACATCCTTAGTGACGTGTCACTGAGGGTGCGGTCCTGCAATCTCGGGATTTACTTGATCTTTAAATCATGTTCGAATTTGTTGTTGAACTTGTTATGCCCCAGTGGGCCTTTTGGTTGAACTTATGCTCCTGCGAGGAGGTTTAATTTAATTTTCTTTGATAATCTTTCGTTTTTTCTTAGAATGATTTATCATTTTCGCCATTTAGAGGCTGACACTTTTCAAAGGATCACAGGCAGTCTTTCAGCCAAAGATCCAGGCCGTTCAGAGACCTTGCTCCCAGGTCGTTTAGAGACCTCAGGAGCTGACCATGCGATTTTAGGACGCAAGGTCGAAGCCGTTTAGAGGCAGGCATGCAACCTAAACAGTTTAGACGTAGAGGTTGTTGTCATTTAGAGACTAAAAAACTTGTGACCTTGCAATTTAGACGCAAAGTCGAGTCATGCTAGCTGGTAGCATGATCTAGCTCGTAAGGTTGTTCATTTATGGAGTAAGCTTTTAGCTTGTAGATGGAAGTTGGAAAACTTCAGGCTGCGTTTAGCAGGCTCAATTTCTGCTCCCAGGTCGTTTAGAAACCTAGGGAGCAGACCATCTGATTTTAAGACGCAAGGTCGAAGATGGAAGTTGAAGAACTTCTTGCTGCTTTTAGCAGGCTTAATTTCTGATTTTTTTATTTAACAGCTGCACCCTTGTGAGGTTGCCTACATACCCTGAGGAGGGATCAAACCTTTTGCCATTTGGAGGCTGACACTTTTCAATGGGTCAAAGGCAGTTTTTCAGCTAATGACCCGGGCCGTTTAGAGACCCTACTCCTAGGTCGTTTAGAGACCTAGGTAGCTGACCATGTGATTTTAAGACGCAAGATCAAAGCCGTTTAGAGGCAGGCATGCAACCTTAACAGTTTAGACGTAAAGGTTGTTGTCATTTAGAGACTAAAAAGGTTGTGACCTTGCAATTTAGACGCAAAGTCGAGTCATGCTAGCTGGTAGCATGCTCTAGCTCGTAAGGCTGATCATTTATGGAGTAAGCTTTTAGATTGTAGATAGAAGCTGAAAAGATCTCAGGCTGCGTTTAACATGCTTAAGAGAAGAAGATTTTTTTTATTTTAATAGCTGCACCCTTTTGAGGTTGCCTACGTACCCTGAGGAGGGATCAAGCCTTTCGTAGATCCATTTTTACAAGTGTCTTCTGCTTTAATGGTAGTATTTCTTCAAGTTCATGGCATTCCATGAGTTCCTTTCAGGTGTGTTATCATGCACCCTTGCGAGCTTGTATACGCCGTTCTTTATTGTGTCGGAGATCTGATATGGACCTTCTTGTGATCAGGGCGCTCTCGCCTCGTTGCATCCTCGGAATAGCGTTCTCGCTTACGATCATCCTCAGATAGGCGATCTCGCCGTTCTCCATCTCGAGCTGGGTAATAGTTCCTCCTCGGAGGAGGTTCCTCCAGCTTGACATTACCTAGTTCTCCTGCTGCGAATTTTGCAGCGAGCTGCTTTTTTACCTCGTAGCACTCCTCAGTCGAATGACCCATGATTTCATGAAAATCACACCACTTGTTGGGATCATACGAATCGATTTTGTTATGAGGTGGGCTTCCCGAGGTTGCGGATGCCTGTTGAGCTGCACTTGCCTCCTCGAGAATAATCCAGCGTGAAGCGCGGTGTAGCGCATCGTCTAGCGACACCGGCTCCCGGACTGTGAGCTCCTCGAAGAATTTTGAGGTTTTCAACCGTCCGTTTTGAAGGGCTTTCAAGGTCGTTGGGTTATGTAGATCGGCAATTTTTGCCTTAACGGCTTTAAAACTGTCAATGTACTTCCGCAACGAGTCGCCTAACTTTTGAGTAAGTACCCATAGATCGGCCTCCGAGGTCTCGATCTGGATAAATATCGAATATTGTTTCAAGAATGCAGCTTAAAGTTGGGTGAAGTTGTCAATCGAGTTCGGTTTCAGGGAGGTGAACCATTCCAGGGCCGAATCTGTTAGATTTTCGGCGAAGAAACGGCAGCGAGCTGACTCGAGGTCGCCCCCGAGTAGCCGCACCCTCAAAAAGGCGAATTTGAAACTTCTCATAAATGCCTTGGGGTCGGTTTCTCCGTTATATCGGGGAAATCGGATGTTCCCGACATCGCCGAGCTGAGGGCTCGCAATCCGCGAGGTGAATGGGGTCTGATTGACTTCATCAATCACCCTATCTATTTCGGGTGCTGAGCTTAGAGCAGCATGGACCTGCGATCTCATCCGCTGAAGTTCAACATTAGTTTCTTCGTAATATTTTTTAATCGACTCGAACCCATGTGAGGCGCCGGATCCCAGATAGTTTTCGATATTGCCCGGGAACCAGAGCTGAGAATCTCTAGCGAGCTGGGCATGGATGCTGATCCTATTTCCAGGTCGCGTTTCGACCTCGGGATTGTCTCGAGCTTCAGTTGGGGGAATCCTTCCTTCCGCGATCTGGATTGTAGAAGGAGTACATATGGGGTTCGATATTAATGAGCTGAACCGCGAGGTGGTGGCTGAGCCGACCATTCTGCTGGTCGAGGCATCAATACCGAAAACGTTTAACCTCGTTATCGGTGGAGGTGTTAGTCCTCCATGCTCTGGTGCAAATGAGGTTTGCATTCCAGGTTGGAAAAAAGATCGTCTGATTGCTCCTGCCCGAGTCGCTCTTTCGAGGTCGTCTTGGCGAGCAACCATTGCCCGATTATGTTGTATGAGAATCGATATTAAATTCCGGATCTCAGCTATTTGATCCGGAGCTTGCTGGTTTAAGACTGTATTTCCCGAAGGATCAACATTTTCGTTGGTCCCAGCCATGACATTCGCTTCCGAGCCGGTTATTGGAACGTTTGTTGTCCCATCTGAGCCCCACGGAGCGGTGATATCAGACTGGGATGGTGGAACAGGGGTGTTCATAGCTCTTGATGAAGCTGTGACTGTTAATCCCATGGTTTCTGACATCTTCTTCGTTTGGATAATCGATTTCGTAGGTTAAGAGGAGGAAATTGTTTTGCTCCTCCCCACAGACGGCGCCAATATGTGAGAGCAGAATCTCACAACCTCATTCCTTGACTACTTTGAGGTTGTAGTGTATTAAAAAAACTTAGGAAAAACTTGTAAGAACTCGAGAGGAATTTGAGAGAGAAATATTATATGTTATTATTGCCTTTTTCGTTGTCCCGAATTCGATATCTCATTACATTGTAGCTGATGTTCAAATTTATACAAGCTCAGAAAAGATAATTGCATGATACTACACTTAATTATAGAATTAAATCCATAATATTTGTCGTTAATGTAAGGCTTGATTCTAGGAAGTGAAGTAATTGTGTTTGACCAGGTTTGAACTTTGGCCGAGCTCGTACTATTGTCTTTCTGCGAGCTCGCTCCTTTCCTGCGAGCTCGGTGCTTTCAGCATGCTCGCTGCTTCCAGCATGCTCGCTGCTCCCAGCACACTTGTTTTAACTTGTGCCTTTCTTACTTCAACTTGTAAACAGTCTCATGAGACCTCGTCGTGGGCCGAGCCTTCATTGTTGAGCATGCTTATTCGGGCTGGATTTAGGGTGCTAAATTCGGGCTCAACAGATAGCGGTGCGTCGCACCACATCACCTCTGACCTTGCAAATCTATCATTCCATTCTCCTTACTCTGGTGGAGAAGAAGATCAAGTTGGAAATGGAACGGGTTTGGAGATAACACACACTGTTTTTTCTACTCTTCCCTCATCACATAAACCATTTCAATTGCAGAATGTTCTTCGAGTTCCTTTGATTTCTCGAAATATGATATCTGTGAATCGGTTATGTACTGATAATTAGGTCTCTGTGGAATTCTTTCCTACTAAATTTCAGGTGAAGGATCTCAACACGGGGGCGCCGATGCTAACCGGACCAACTAAAAATGGCGGGTATGAATGGCCAGTTTGTGATGCTTCATCAATATTTGCTTTCTCATCAATAAAAAGTTCTCTTCCAGTGTGGCACTCTCTCCTCGGGCATCCTGCTTTACCTGTTCTTAAAAAAGTTGCCTCTGATTTTTCTCTTCCTGTCTTGAATAATGATTTATCTCTACTTTGCAATTCTTGTTCTATCAATAAAACACATAAAATTCATTTCTCTACATCATCTATCGTTTCTACAAAACCACTTGAAATCATTTTTCAGACGTATGGACTTCTCCTATTCTCTCTTTGGATGGATTTAAATATCATGTTATCTTTGTTGACCATTTTACTCATTATCTCTGGCTCCATCCCATTCGAAAGAAATCTGATGTTTTTGAAATTTTTACTCGTTTCAAATCTCTTGTCGAAAATCGATTCCAAACTCGAATAATTACTCTTTACACCGACAATGGTGGTGAGTACATCTCTCTTTCTACCTTTCTCTCTTCTCATGGCATTACCCATCTCACTACACCTCCGCACACTCCGAAACATAATGGTTTTCCGAAAGACGACATCAGCACATTATCGAAACCGGTCTTTCCCTTTGATCTCATGCATCGATTCCAACTACTTATTGGCCTTATGCTTTTGCCACAACTACATATCTAATCAATCGTATGCCCACTTCCACTCTCTCTGATCTCTCTTTGTATGTCTTTTCGGTTCTGCTCCAAATTACACTAAGTTACGTGTTTTTGACTGCCTCTGTTACCCTTGGCTTCGGCCCTATGCATCTCATAAACTTGATACTCGCTCAGCTCCTTGTGTATTTATGGGTTATTCTTTGACGCAAAGTGCTTTTTTATGTCTCGATCCCTCTTCAAAAAAAATATGGGTTTCCCGTCATGTCCAATTTCATGAATTTTTTTTTCCTTTCTCTTCTCTACATCACGTCTCTACCTCTGATTCAATCTCAGTGATCTCTGGCCCTTCGCTCTCGCTGTCGCCTGTAATGCCCCCACGTTCAGATCCTTCCCTTGAAGAGACTCCACCAGCTGCGACCGAGAAGCCTTCCGCCTCTGACGCTGGAATCAGCTCTTCTGCTGAGCCAATTCTCATGCCCTCTGAAACTGGTGTTTCACGGGAATCATCTCCGCCGCTTCTGATGCAGACGAGTCACCGCCACCATATAATACACATTCAATGGTGACCATAGGCAAGAACAAAATTGTTAAACCGAACTCCCGATATGTGTTAAGTTTCATGGGCTTTCAACTCAAAACCAATTGGCAATGAGTGGATTGGCCCAAGTCCCTTATTTATTAGTCAATGTCCATTTTCACTTTCGATGTGGGACAATATTCACTAGAGATTAAGGTCCATGGCCCATTAATCTCTACTTAATCCTAATACCTCCCCTCGAGATAATGGCTCATCTAGCCATTAATCTCGACAGACCATCAATCCTTGGGTCGGGGGGTCGTGCCTTCTTATGGGCCGGATTACGGGCAATGTGTGTTCGGGCTCTGATACCATGTTAAGTTTCTTGGGCTTCCAACTCAAAACCAATTGGCAATGAGTGGATTGGCCCAAGTCCCTTATATATTAGTCAATGTTCATTCACACTTTCGATGTGGGACAATCTTCACACACTCCATAGAGATTAAAGCCCATGTCCCATTAATCTCTACTTAATCCCAATAATATGCTTTGATTGCAGATATTTGTGAGAGCAGAATATCACAACCTCAATCATTGGCTTTTCAGGTCGTATTTTTGAAGAAATAACAAAAAATACTTATAAGAATTTGAGAGAGAAAAATGTGTATATTAGTATTATTGCCAAGAATTCGGTGTCCCTTACAATGAAGTTCACATTCGAACTTATACAAGTTTAAAAATACAAACGTCTCAATCTCATTCAAAACATGGAATTGAATTTGTGATCTTTGATTAAATGATCAGCTTGATTCTGGGGAGAACACATTTAATGTATTTGACCTGCTTGCTGCGAGCTCCTTCTCCCATCTATCTCCTTCTTCCCTTCGTGCTCGGCTCCTTCCCAGATCGCTCTACGAGGCTTTTTAGTAAGCTGGGCTTGACTCCAGGCCTGTTTGATCAAGCTGGACTTCAGGTGTGGAATTTGGGCCCAACCGTTGCCCCCAGCATCTTTAATGATTTATCATTGAAGATGCGGAATTGCGATCTCGAGATTTAATTGATCCTCCAACTGGCACGATCTCGCAATCTCGGGTTTCTGTTTAATCTCTAGCTTGTTCATAGGGCGAATTTGCAGCGATCCTGTAGCGTATGCGCGACTTTTAAGGGATATGACTGGACGAGTGGGCGAGTGGGTATAAATGAGCGGTTCTTATTGTTTCAACTTCTCACGCCGCTTCAGCTCCCACTTACCGAGGTAATGATATCTTTTTACTTTTCCCCTTCTTCTTTTTTTTTGTTATTTTTACTCCATTAATTGAACTGTCTTCACTTTATTCTTGTTTTTACCCAGGATATTCTTCCCTGTGAAAGTTCAGCTTCCATCGTTTCCGGTCGAATTTCCTTCTTTTTCAAACTCGATTTTCTTTGCTTTTTCTGCAATGGCTTCTACTTCTCAGCTGGATGCTCCTCCTCCCCTTTCCGAGCGATTTGATTCTCATTCGAAGACCACGATTTCGGCTACTGAGCTCGCGAATATCTCCTCTGCTTCAAATCCAAGCTCTGGCTCCCGCTCCGTCCATTATCCCGATACTCGAGGCCATTGATAAAGATTTAGCCCGCGTTGAGATTGATCCCCCGGCTGGTTCCCAGGTGCCAGATACTGCCCTTGCTACCTCCCAGGTTGATCTTACTCATAGCGAGAGCTCCACCGAATCCATCAAGATGGTTCCTCCTAAGAAGCCGCATCGCCTTTCTTACAGGGAGAGGATGCGATTGCCCTCTGTCCCGACGCTAGCCAGTGCTCTTGATAAGAGGGTCAAAGAGGCTCTTGAGAAGTCCATTCGTGCTGAGACCCCACAACGAGAAGAGGTTGAAAAAGATGATCATTGTGAGCCTGAAGCTGATCATGGTGGTGGTGGCGTTCCGCCAAAGGGTGATGAATCCGAGGTTACCCAACATGATGTTCGAGCTAGGGGTCCTCAAAAGTCAGCTTCCTGGGTGTCTTCTAAAGAGCCGAGTCGTTCTGCCGAGCATCAGTCTCGCACCAAGCGCTCTCGTGGCGACGAGTTTGATGGCGAGGAGACATCAAGGAGGCAAGTGGCACCTCGTTCTCAGGGTAGTGGAGGTATTTCTTCGAATGCCTTTAGGTTCGATTTTGACGGACCTGAGGCAATTGTTGAGAACAACTCCCAGTTTCTGAATCTCTTTAGGCATGTTAGGCCTTCGCCTGCTCCTTGCCATCTCTTAGGAACATGAAGAAGCCTGAGGGCTATGTTCAGTTCGCAATTGCGATGGGCCATGTAGTTTTTGCTATCTTTACTTTGCTCCTTGTTAGTTTGGTTTTTATCTGCTGAATTTTTATGTTCCTTTCCCAGGCTGTTTCCGCCGCCAATAAGCTGATTACCTCTTTTGAGCAAGATCTCCGTTCTGCTACCCAGCCCGAGGAGGTGGATAGGGCAGCTAGGACCATTGCATACCTCATTACTGAAAGGGACGAGCTGATGAGGAAACTCACTCGGAACGAGGAGAGGATGGCCGAGGTTGCTCTTTTGGAAAGCCAATTTAAGGACCAAGCTGTTTTGGCCAAGAGATGGGAAGATTCCTCCCGGGAGGCTCAAGCTCGGATTTATGTGTTGGAGAAATTAAATGAGGATTTGAAGGTGGATCTCCGTGTTGCCGAGGGGCGAGATGGAGCTGCTGAGGTTGGTCTTCGTTCAGCCAGCGAAAATATAGTTGATTTGAGGGTCCAAATTGAGAAGGTTACAGAGGAATCGAAGAAGCTTGCCAAGAGGCAGAAGGAGATGGTGAAGAAAGCTGAAAAAGCCGCGAGGAGGGAGATATCCAAAAAATATTGCTCCATTATTTCGGAGATAAAGGATAAATGGGAGAAGAAGAAGATCGAGGTCGATACCGAGACTCAGGCTATGGAGTGTAAATCCAATATTCTTCTTCTTGATGATATTATCAACCAGACCATCAACGATTTTGAGGATGAAAGGAAGAGCATCCAGGTTGAGAAGCTGAGGTTGGACGCGGAGCTTGCCATCGTCCATGTATCAGATTTTTCCCTGGATAAAATTGATATTCCTCTGGTATCCGATGACTCGGTTACGCTGCCTGCTGGGCCGAGCGCACAATTCAATGATCAGCTAGACCTTGGTTCTCAAGAGCTTAGGAAGGATTTCCCGCTGCCCTTGAATCAACCTGCCCCAGAGGATAAACCAGCTGATCCTGCTTGCTAGAGATACCTTTACTGTTTTTCGTCTTTTGTAGTTCTTTTGAACTTGGTGCCTGGGGAGGCCTTTAAACCCTTTTCCGGTTTGTTTGTTGAACTCGTTTATGCCCTAATAGGCTTTTTGGTTTGAAATTATGCTCCTTTGAGGAGGCTCTATTTACTTTGATGATTTGAAAATCTTTTATTCATGATTTTTGCCGTTTTTAGAGGCTGTCTTTTTTTTAGATCAAAAGCGGTTTTTCAGCCAAAGACCCAGGTCGTTTAGAGACCTTGCTCCTATGTCGTTTAGAGACCTCGGGAGCTGACCAAACGATTTAAAGACACAAGGTCGAAGCTGTTTAGAGGCATGCGTGTAACCTAAACAGTTTAGACGTAGAGGTTGTTGTCATTTAGAGACTAGAAAGGTTGTGACTCTGCAATTTAGACGCAAAGTCGAGTCGTGCTAGATGGTAGCACGCTTTAGCTCGTAAGGCTGTTCATTTATAGAGTAAAGCTTTTAGCTTGTAGATGGTAGATGAGAGGTCTCAGGCTGCGTTTAACAGCCTCAAGGAAGGATATTTTTTATTTTAATAGCGGCACCCTTATGAGGTTGCCAACGTACCCTGCAGAGGGATCAAGCCTTTTTGTAGTTCGATTTTTACAAGTATCTTTTTAATGATAATACTTCTTTAAATTCATTGCATTCCATGAGTTCCTTTCAGGTGTATTGTCGTGCATCCTGGCGAGCTTGTATACGCCGTCCTTTACTATCTCCGAGATCCGGTATGGACCTTCCCAGTTGGTGAACAACTTAAAGGAGCTGTGAACCGTTGTCGGTTACAATCTCGTACGGGACTCCGTGCCGGCAGACTATGTTTTGCCATACGAATTCCTGTACGTGGTTTGCTTTAATTTGCTGGAAAGATCCTGCCTCCACCCATTTGGTGAAATAGTCAGTGAGGACGAGTAAGAAGCGACACCTTCTTTTTCCCGAGGTTACCATGGGCCCCACTATATCCATTGACCACCTTATAAAGGAGTATTGAGATGAAATGGAAGATAAGTTTTCAGTAGGTTGATGCAACATGGGAGCATGTCGTTGGCATTTGTCGCACGCTTTAGCATGTTCTTTGCAATCAGCGAACAAGGTGGGCCAAAAGTATCCTTGTCTTTTGATCCTGATGGCTAATTCCCTTCCTCCTGAGTGGCTGCTACATGAGCATCCGTGTATTTCTGATAGTATCGTAAAAGCTTCGGGCCCGTGGACGCATACTAGGTAGGGACCGTTTACACTTCGCTTGTAAAGGCGGGAGTTGATTTTACAATATCTTGAAGCTATGGTTTTGAGCTTACGAGCTTCCCACTTGCAGGGGGGAGCCTCTCCCCCTCAATGTATTATATAATCGTTACTCGCCAGACAGCTCTCGCGATCATTTTTCGCGGAGGGTAACGTGCCTGGCGTCAAGCCGGTCTGGCTCTGGGTCTGCGACTTCTCCTTCTTCGAGGGGGAGGTCGCCTGTTACTGGGGCTATTATTATGTCCAACTCCATATCGTCATTGTCTATTTCCATTGAATCCTCGATATCCTTATCGATTTTGATGCTTGGTTTTTCAATTCCTTCTACTGGAATTACTATTTTTACAAGTGGATTCGAGGTTGACACCAGAGCTGTCAGTGCATCTGCGATAGTGTTTTCACCTCGCGGTATTCGCGTTAGACTGAAGGCTTCGAATTGTTTAGCTAGCACATGGACTATGGCTAGATAGGATTCCATCCTGCTATCTCTGGTTTCGTATTCTCCATGAAACTGGCTTGTAATAAGCTGGGAGTCGCTGAACGCATTTAGTTTGTGTATTCCTATTCCAACTGCGAGTCGGAGACCCGCTATTAAGGCCTCGTATTCGGCTTCGTTGTTCGATGATGAGAATCCGAGTCTGAAAGACTGTTCCACGACTTCGTTAGTTGGGGATACAAGGTGGATTCCCACACCTACCCCTTGTTTCGAGGAGGCTCCATCGACATAAGGCTACCATGTCTCGACACTCATTCTGGTAACCTGGCTGTTGGCTGTGAGCTCGATAATGAAATCAGCTAGTACATGTGCTTTGGCGCTTGTCCGAGGTCGATATTCGATGTCGTACTCGCTCAACTCGATGGCCCATTTGGCTAGCTTGCCAGACTGGCTGGGGCTGTGCAATACTGTGCGTAATGGCTGTGTTGTCATTACCACGATAGGGTGCGATTGAAAATACAGCATGAGCTGAGATTAATACTGCCAAGGCCAGTTTTTCCATTCGTGGCTATCTGGTTTCGGCGTCTACTAAAGATTTGCTCACGTAGTAGATCGGTTTTTGCTCAGCTCATTTCTCTTATGAGGATGCCACTCACTGCGGCTTCGGAGATTGCTACGTATAGGTAAAGTGGCTCACCCTCAATTGGTTTCGATAAAATGGGGGGCTCGGAGAGGTACGCCTTTAGTTGCTTAGAGGCCTCTCCGCACTTGTCATCCCATATGAATTTTTTGTTTCCCTTTAGTAACTGGTAAAAAGGGAGACATTTATCAGTCGACCTGGAAATAAACCGATTTAACGCGGCAATGCGGCCTGTCAGCCTTTGCACCTCTTTTACCAAGCTCAGAGGTTGCATTTACAAGAACGCACTGATTTGTTTGGGATTTGCTTCTATTCCTCGCTGAGTTACTATGTAACCTAGGAATTCGCTTGAGGCGACCCCGAAGGTGCACTTCGAAGGATTAAGTTTCATCCCGTACTTGTTTAGTAAGGTGAAACATTCCCCAAGCTGATTTATGTGATCTTCCTCTTTTAGAGATTTGACCAGCATGTCAACGATGTAGACTTCCATTGACTTACCCAGGAGGCTGGCAAACATCTTGTTCATAAGTCTTTGGTAGGTTGCTCCTGCGTTTTTAAGGCCAAATGGCATCACCTTATAGCTGTACGTTCCTCGTTCCGTTATGAAGGAAGTTTTGTCTTGGTCCTCAGGGTTCATTTATATTTGGTTATATCTTGAGAATGCATCCATAAAGCTGAGCAGCTGGTGCCCTGCAATAGCTTCAACCAGCTGGTCGATGTGAGGTAGTGGGAAGCTATCCTTAGGACATACTCTCCATATGCCAATTTTCTTTTTTTCTACAACCGGATTTGCTAGCCAATCAGGATATTTTACCTCTTTGATGAATCCAACGTTTAGTAACCTGGTGACCTCACTATTAACAGCCTCGGTATTATCATGTCTAAATTTTCGACGCTTTTGACGTACTGGTTTGTGGTTTGGATCCACATTGAGCTCATGTGAAATAATGTTTAGATCGATTCCAAGCATGTCAGTTGTTGTCCATGCGAATGAGCCGAAATTTTCTTTGAGAAATGATATTAACTTTTCCTTTTGAGATTTGCAGAGCTCGGACCCAATTCCTACTTTCTTAGGATGAGACTCGTTGACCACGATTTTCTCGATAAAGTCTCTGCGAGGTCCGATGAAGCCTGTACCACTTTTTTTTTTGGCTAGGCGGTATGTAAGCTCATCTTTTCATTGTAGTTGGTATATAGCACTATCCTTTGCGATCTGCAAACCTGCCATGTAGCACATTCATGATTCCTTTTGACTTCCCTTAATTGTTGCGATCCCATGCTGTGTGGCGAATTTTATGCACTTGTGGTATGTTGAGGATACATCCCTCATTAAATGTATCCAGGTTCTTTCCAGGATGGCATTGAATGGAGCTGGCCTGTCTATCACTGTGAATTCGACCATTCTTCTTACTTCGGCTGCTATTACAGGGAGTTTTATCGTTCGGAGAGATAGCGTGGTTTCTCCGGAAAAGCCAGTTAACACCATCTTATTATCTTCGATTTCGTGATCTGGTATATCCATTTCCCTAAGGACGCTTAGGAGGATGAGTTCTACAGAGCTCCCCGTGTCTATGAGCATCTTAGTGAGCTCATATTCACCCACTTCTAGCATGATGAGGAGAGCATCGTCATGTGGAGAATCTAGCTCAACGGCCTCGCTTTCCCATAACGAAATTTGTGTGTAAGGTCCCTTGAATGGGGTCCTGTCACGTGTGTCGGTGTTTACCCTTCGTTGATGTTTCTTAATTGAGTTTACGGAGTTGCGACATAGCTGGGATCCTCCATGAATAAAGTTAATTCTTTTCTTCGTGCTGGGAGGGGGCAGCTCTGTTTCCCTGTCTTTGGAGGGATCTCGCCTCGTCACGTCCTCGGATGAACGTTCTCGCTTATGATCATCCTCGGATGGGCAATCCCGCCTTTCATAGTCTCGATCTGGGTAATAGTTCTTCCTTGGAGGAGGTTTCTCCAGCTCGATTTTGCCCAGCTCTCCTGCTGCGAATTTGGCAGCAAGCTGCTTCTTCACCTCATGGCACTCTTCTTTCGAGTGGCCCTTAATCTTGTGGAAATCACACCACTTGCTGGAATCGTAAGGCTTGAATCTATTACGAGGTGGGCTTCCTACTGATTATGAATGTATCCCCTGGCTTTGTTTCTGATCTTGGGACTCCTTTCTCCCAGATTTTTTAGATCCTTGGGAGTTGGTTGTCTGAGCTTGCTTAGTCGAGGTTGCGGGTGCATGCTGCTTTGGTTGAGCTGCACTCGAGGATAATCCAGCGCGAAGCGCGATGTAATGCATTATCTAGTGATACGGGCTCCCGAACTATAAGCTCCTCAAAGAATTTTGAGGTTTTTAGCAATCTGTTTTGGAGGGCTGTTGGATTATGCAGATCATCGATTTTCGCTTTGACGGCTTTAAAGCTGTCAATATACGTTCGCAATGAGTCGCCTGGCTTTTGAGTAAGTACCCACAGATCGGCCTCCGAGGTCTCGATCTGGATGAATACCGAGTATTGCTTCAAGAATGCAGCTTGAAGTTGGGTGAAGTTGTCAATTGAGTTCAGTTTCAGGGAGGTAAACTATTTCAAGGCCGAATCAGTTAGATTTTAGGCGAAGAAACGACAGCGCGCTGACTCGAGGTCGCCCCCGAGTAGTCGCACCCTTGAAAAGGCGAATTTGAAACTTCTCATGAATGCCTTGGGGTCGGTTTCTCCGTTATACCTAGGAAATCGGATATTCCCGACATCGCCGAGCTGAGGGCTCGCGATTCGCGATGTGAATGGGGTCTGATTGACTTCATCAATCACTCTGTCTATCTCAGCTGCTGAGCTTAGAGCAGTGTGGACTTGCGATCTCACTCGCTGTAGCTCGGCGTTTGTTTCTTCGCAATATTTCTTGATTGACTCAAACCCATGTGAGCTGCTGGATCCCGGGTTGTTTTTGTTATTGCTCGGGAAGCGGAGCAGGGATTCTCTGGCAGGCTGGGGATGGTGGCTGCCATCAAGATTATCCGGAGGTTAGGCCTCGTTTACGTTCCCAGAGCGACCACGACCGATTAGTAGATTAGAGGTCGGGTCTACTCCTGGTAAGGTCGCAATTGGCGTAATTTCTCCTTCGCGACCTGGACCGTGGAAGGAGTGAATATGGGGTTCCATATTTTCGAGTTGAACCGTGAGGTGGTGGCTGAGCCGACCATCCTGATGGTTGAAGCCTTAATATCGGAAAAGTTTAGTCTTGTCACCGGTGGAGGTGGGAATGGCAATCCTCCCTGCCCAGGGGCAAAAAGGGATTGTGTCCCAGGTGGGATGGCGAGCTGACCAAAGGTTCCTGTCCGAGCCGCTCTTTCGAGTTCATCCTGGCGTGCTGCCATTGAGCGATTCTGCTATATGAGGCACGATATTAGGTTCCGGATCTCAGCTATTTGATCCGGAGCCGATTGGTTCAAGGTTGCAGGTCCCGAGGGGTCGGCAATGTCATTGGTCCCAGTCGAGACGTTCGCTCCCGAGGTGGTAATGGAAGCGTTTGTTGTTCCGTCCAAGTCCGTTAGAGCGATGTCGGCGGACTGGGTTAGAGGAATGGAGGTGTTTATGACTCCAAATGAGAGAGAAAACTGTGTATATTAGTATTATTTCCAAGAATTCGGTGTCCCGTTGTGTCCGCCATTGTCTTCTTTTGGGTGGTTAGTTTCGTAGGTTACGAAGAGGAAGTTGTCTTGCTCTTCCCCACAGACGGCGCCAAATTGTGAGAGCAGAATCTCACAACTTCAATCCTTGGCTTTTCAGGTCGTATTTTTGAAGAAATAACAAAGAAATACTTAAAAGAATTTGAGAGAGAAAACTGTGTATATTAGTATTATTGCCAAGAATTCGGTGTCCCGTTGTGTCCGCCACTGTCTTCTTTTGGGTGGTTAGTTTCGTAGGTTACGAAGAGGAAGTTGTCTTGCTCTTCCCCACAGACGGCGCCAAATTGTGAGAGCAGAATCTCACAACTTCAATCCTTGGCTTTTCAGGTCGTATTTTTGAAGAAATAACAAAGAAATACTTAGAAGAATTTGATAGAGAAAACTGTGTATATTAGTATTATTTCCAAGAATTCGGTGTTCCTTACAATGAAGTTCACATTCGAACTTATACAAATTAAAAAATACAAACGTCTCAAACTCATTCAAAACGTGGAATTGAATTTGTGATCTTTGATTAAATGCTCAGATTGATTATGGGGAGAACACATTTAATGTATTTGACCTGCTTGATGCGAGCTCCTTCTCCCATCGATCTCCTTCTTCCCTTCGTGCTCGGCTCCTTCCCAAATCGCGAGCTCGCTCTACGAGGCTTTTTAGTAAGCTGGGCTTGATTCCAGGCCTGATTGATCAGGCTGGACTTCAGATGTGGAATTTGGGCCCAACAATATTGTTGGTGCGTCCACTGAACCAACCTTAATTTCTCAAGCGCTTAAGGATCCTAAATGGCGATCATCTGGCCCCGATGAATTCAATGCTCAGTTGCGCAATGGAACATGGGATTTGGTGCCTCCGAATCCGTGATACAATCTCATTGGTAACAAATGGGTTTTTTCGTATCAAGGAATTCGCAGATGGTACAATCGATTGCTACAAATCACGTCTTGTAGCCAAGGGATTTCACTAAAGACCAGGGATAGATTACACAGAGACTTTTAGTCAAGTTATTAAGGCACCTATGATTCGTTTGATCCTTGGGATTGATGTTTCTAAAGATTGGTGTCTTCGACAGATTGATGTTAATAACGCATTTCTACAGGGACACTGATACGTTGAAGACTTGATGACCGATGACGTGGAGTCAGATGCTGACGTGGACCTGTAAAAAGAACGAAGTTTGTTAGTAAAGAACGAGTATATGTAGAACTTTGATTTCTTGTTTTCGGGGGATCGATTGTTTTAGATTGATCTTTCTGGGTTGTTAGAGACTTGTTCTCTGCAATTGGGCGATTCTCAAGAGCCTGTTCTTGAGATTCGAAGGACCAATTCGTCTTGGAGGAGTTCTTCTTTGGCGAATTGGTATTGTAAATCTTTGATAAGTGCATAAACATAGTTGTTTTCTTATCAAATTAGTGCAGTGAGCAGCGATTCACGACGAAGATCGATGGTGGAGGTTGAAATCGGTACGGCGGAGCTACAGGAATCGTACACCAAGCTGAATCACGAAGTCGAGCGATTGACGCGACGACAAACGATGCCGGAGATGGATCGAGCTACGATGGAGTGGAACGGTCAGATCGAAGCATCGCAGGTGGGATTCGTGGAGATTCTTGTGTTCAATGGTGTTGGATTGGGACCATGGATTGACTAGATGGAAAAAGAATTCGTACGGACTGAGGCGTCGGAGTTTCAGAAATTGCAATTGGCTCACGGTTTCATCGAGGGAGAAGCTAAATATTGGCTCAACGCGAGACAATCGTTGTTTCCTTTTCGAAACTGGAAAGAATTGCGGGAAGAATTGCTGATGGAGTATGGTGATGACACTGATCCAGTACGATATTGGTTGCTTGCGGAACGTGATCGAGTGATGAGGAGATTGAGAACTTCTAGGATTCAGAAGGAGATATTTTCGCTCGAGCCAGAGGAAACAACATCATCGATGAGAGGAACAGAAGCATGTGGTGTAACAGTATCGAAGAAGACGAGTTGTGGAAAAGAATCCTTGGCGACAGAAATGATTGAAGCTAACCAGGTACACTCTAACGATTATCATGAAGGTCGGAAAAACAATGCGTTAGGTTATCGGGGAACTCGTAGTGTGTTAGAGAATCGAAATGGTGTGTTAAAGAAAATTGAGCTGCATGTGTGTGATGGTTCCCGTCCTTACGGATGGATAACGCAAGCGGAGAGAGTTTTCAAACTAGGCCAGTATAACGATGACGAGAAATTGGATTTGATGCCGCTATGCTTGCAAGGTCCTGTTCTGAACTGGTATAATCGGGAATTAGAGGGAGATGGTTTTTTATAGCTGGTCTCAATTCAAGAAGAGATTAATTGAAAGGTTTAGTCATATAGTTGTGGAGAATCCGAGAAAGAGGATTGTTGTTCAAGAGACATAATTGCCAATTGAGAAAGAAATTCATGAGCAACCTACAATGGAGAAGGAATCAATTTCCGAGACTGTTGAAGTGGTAGAATCGAGATGTGAAATAGAATCAATTGCAACATTCGAAATACAGAAGATAGAATCTTCAATGGTGGAAGAGTTTCATGAGAAATATGTTGAAGAAGACCTTGAGATGTCTCAGAATGGAACTGATATCTCGGAGCTTGATGGTGCACACCAAATGTTTGATATTATGTATCAACAGCAAGCACGAATTAAGACTAAGAAAAACTTGAAGAAGTGTTTTAAATCTTGGAGATTCAAGTTCAAAAAGAAGTCCAGCATTCGAGAGGTTAAGAATTCAAATCTCACTAAACGTCATCTGATCTCATCTAAGAGGTGCTGGAATTATGAATTTTCTGTTTGGCATTGTTTGCGAATCAAGACATTACAGAAAAGCTACGGCAGATTATTAAGATGTCTTCTGAGTGTATGTTGCTGGAGCAGAAGAGCATATTCAGATTAGTTGATGGAATTATAACTGAAGCTCATAGTACGGTTGGTCCTATTGAGTGGAGACATAACACTCGAACTTTGGAGAAAGAGGTTGTAAACGAGCATGGATTACCAGGATTGGTATGGGATTCTAGAGCAGGTGAAGTTTCAGGCCCTATGTCATTTGAATGCATCACTTTTCAGTTTGATAAGGGATGTGGAATGAGAGGTATGCTGGGAACTACAAGAGATATTGAAGTTTCAACACCATTATTAGTTCCACCAATTCCATCTCAAATTCAAATTGAAAGCAGCGTGCAACATGGAGCATATGAAGTGGGAATTCACAAATATTTGCTGCTGTTACAAGTTCAGACTCAATCAAGGCTTGAAATTGCGTATACATGGGGTTCAAATGTCGACAAATACAATGATTACATATTTGTTTTGGGGGATGACAATGGCAGAAGATCCATAATGCAGCTTCATAAATTAGCTTTAGCTCTTTGGTGGGCACTTGAAAAGGAATCATCTTCTCTGTGGCATCGATGGCGACGTAAGGACAGCCACTGTGCTTTTGAGATACTCGTAAGCATTAGCAAGACTTCATTTGTCGAGGCGGGTTTGAACAATGAGCTGCAAACTGTGTTGGCCAATTGGAGAGTGCAGCTTTGATATTAGCATATGGGCTTGAACTTTGGAAGGAAGCAAGCACAATAGGAGTTGCATCAGTTCTTCTCTCTTCAAGCTTGAGGACAAGCTTTTCTAAAGGGGCGGGTATTGATACGTTGAAGACTTGATGACCGATGACGTGGAGTCAAATGCTGACGTGGACCTGTAAAAAGAACGAAGTTTGTTAGTAAAGAACGAGTATATGTAGAACTTTGATTTCTTGTTTTCGGGGGATCGATTGTTTTAGATTGATCTTTTTGGGTTGTTAGAGACTTGTTCTCTGCAATTGGGTGATTCTCAAGAGCCTGTTTTTGAGATTCGAAGGACCAATTCGTCTTGGAGGAGTTCTTCTTTGGCGAATTGGTATTGTAAATCTTTGATAAGTGCATAAACATAGTTGTGTTCTTATCAGACACCTAGAGGAGGATGTTTATATGGTTCAGCCGTCGGGGTTCGTTGACAAGGATCGACCTCACTATGTCTGCAAATTGAAGAAAGCATTCTATGGGCTTAAGCAAGCACCACGAGCGTGGTATTTAGAGCTTCGCAGTTTTCTTCTTCAATCTGGCATTGTTAATTCACTTGCGGATGCATCTCTGTTCATTCTCAACTCGGCAGGTGTTCTCATTTATGTTTTGGTTTATGTTGGTGATATAATCATCACGGTCAATGATGCATCAAAAGTTCAGAAGTTTATCTCCTTACTCAGTGATCGTTTCTCGTTGAAAGACTTGGGCGATATTGATTATTTCTTGCGCATGGAAGCTAAACGTTCTGCTTCAGGACTTCTTCTCATTCAAAATAAGTACATCACATACCTGCTCACGCGGACCAACATTCTCACATGTAAGCATGTTTCTTTTCCTATGGCTTCCTCATGTCAGCTCACTATTTCTGCTGGTAATGCGATTCCAGATGGATCTGAATACAGAATGATTGTGGGCAGTTTGCAGTATTTAAATTTGACACGACCTGACGTTAGTTATGCAGTAAACAAGCTCTCTCAGTTTATGCATAAACCAATGGATCTTCATTGGCAAGCTATTAAACGTGTTTTACGGTATTTATCGGGAACACGAGACAAATGTATCTTCTTCCGTTGTGACAACGCAGCATCACTTCATGCCTTTTCTGATGCGGATTGGGCTGATAATCGTGATGATTACACTTCGACTGGAGCTCACATTGTGTATCTCGGGTCGCATCCTCTTGTTTGGTCCTCGAAGAAGCAAAAGACTGTCGCACGTTCGTCAATGGAGGCTGAATACACGGCTGTTGCGGATACTGCTTCAGAACTCCAATGGATTCATGCTCTCTTAGGTGAGCTTGGTATCTCTATTTCCTCTCAGCCTATGATATATTGTGACTACATTGGAGCTACTTATCTTTCAGCAAATCCAGTCTTTCACTCCCAAATGAAGCATGTGGTGCTTGACTATCATTTTATACGACAGCTTGTTCAATCTGGTTTTCTTCGGGTGACTCACGTCTCTACACATGATCAGTTAGCAGACGCCTTGACCAAACCATTGTCTGGTCATCGGTTTGATATTCTTTGTGACAAGATTGGCCTCCTCAACGGACGCTCATCTTGCGGGGGCATGTAGGATATAATCACAAATCTATGATTTGCTTATAACATATTTTTGAGTATCTTAACGATACAACCAATTCTCTGTATATATACTTGTACTATGTATCTCGTACAATTATCAATAACAATCATCTTCTCAACACTTCTATACATATATATATATATACTAATGTGCAGACAATATGTCAAGTTGACCTAAGAACATATTACGCTACAAGAAAACAGGGCCATTTCCGACGGGATTTGGACGATCGTATTATCCGTCGGAAATCCGTATATACAACAATCCGTCAGACATTTCCGACGAATTTCCGATATATTTCCGACAAATAATGATGTTGCCGACATGTTGGCGACGGGTTTCCGACGATGGCTATCCATCGGACAATTTTCGACGGGTTTCTGACGGATTTCTGACAAATGCTGATGTTGCCGACATTATTACCGACGGGATTCCGACGACGGCCATACGTCGGACAATTTCCGACGTATTTCCAACAAATTCTGATGTTGCCGACATGGTTACCGACATCCATAATATCTTCGGAAATCCGTCGGAAAACGCGCACAATTTTCTTATAAAAACGTATCCACCATTTTATTTACAAACACAACAAAAACAAAAATTCTCCTATCTAATTCCTTACAAAAATGTCTTCTTCAGATCCTTATAATTATTTTCGATCATGGATGGAGAAGCCTCATCAAATTCCAAACACGGGCCTAGTTACGGAAGAATTCAGAGAAGGTCTGCAGGAATTCATGGCAATTGCGGGTAATCATAAGAAAGCCAAAAAAACTGGTAAAATCTACTGCCCTTGTAAGAATTGTGGGAATCGTAGATTAATAGTGATAGAGGAAGTATGGTTACACGTTTATTGTCATGGGTTTATGCTGGGTTACAAGATTTGGTATTATCATGGAGAAAATGATACAATGGTAGATAATTATGCTAGTACTAGTGAACAGTATATTGGGGATAACGCTAGCTTAGGAGAACCCGCAATGGAAGTAGAAATTATTTTAGGTCATGTTCAGATGGTGAACGATGCAATTTGTGAAAGTATACCATCGGTTGCTGAGTATGGAGATAGAGGAGAAGAACCTAACTTAGAATCTCGGAGATTCTTTGATATGCTAGACGCTGCTAAACATCCGTTATATTATGGGTGTAGAGGTGGACATTACCCTTTATCAACTGCAACTAGGATGATTGGTATAAAGACGGGTTTCAATTTGAGTGAGGAGTGCGTGGATGCAATCGCTGATTTTGTGAAAGACATTTTGCCAGAAGATAATCTTGCACCGGCATCATACTATGAGATACATAAACTTGTTCGAGGTCTAGGATTGCCGTATCAGATGATAGATGTATGTATCGACAACTGTATGCTATAGTGGAGAGAGGACGCATACCGTTTGTCTTACCGTTTTTATCGCAAACCTCGGTATAAAGAAACAGGTGGAAGAGTGTCAGTGCCATATAAACGGATGTGGTATTTGCCGTTAACAGAGAGATTGAAGAGGTTATATCAGTCAGAGCGCACATCAGGAGCAATGATATGGAATGCAGAGCATACAACGGATGGAGAAATCGCCCATCCGTCAGACGCAGGAGCATGGAAACATTTTCAATCTACGTATCCCAGCTTTGCGTATGAGGCGAGGAACGTATACCTTGGATTATGTACCGATGGTTTCAACCATTTTGGGAAGCACGGCATGCATTATTCTTTGTGGCCTGTAATTGTAACACCTTACAATTTGCCGCCATGTTTGTGCATGCGAATGGAGTTCTTGTTCCTTAACATTCTCGTTCCTGGACCAGAGCATCCGAAGAGATCACTCGATGTGTTTTTTCCGCAATTTATTTATGAGCTGCGAATGTTATGGGACCAAGGTGTTGAGGCGTTTGATGTTTCTTGTCACCAGAATTTCATCATGCGGTCGGTACTTATGTGGACCATCAGCGATTTTCCAGCATATGGCATGTTATCATGATGGACAACTCACAGAAGGTTATCGTGCCCGTACTGTCAAGATATCACTGATTGTCATAGGCGATTCCTACCTAGCGATCATCCTTATCGTCGTAGCACCACATTGTTTAGGAAGAACCGTAAAGTATTTGATGGTCCACCTCCTGAGTTAGATGGAGAGTATTTGTTGACTCAATTCAGAGATTATGGTGCAGAGAGAACCGTTGATTGTGGTGGTAAAGGGCATCATCCAGTTGATGGTTGTGGCAACGTACATAATTGGCACAAGAGGAGTATTTTCTGGGATTTGCCTTACTGGAAGGACCATCTTTTGAGACATAATCTAGATGTAATGCACATTGAGAAGAATTTTTTCGACAACATTATGAACACCGTTCTCAATGTCCAAGGGAAGACAAAGGACAATTTGAAGTCTAGTTGGACTTGCCATATATTTTTTCTCGAAGAGCACTACATGTGATAGGGAGCGGGAAGCCTCCGGTCCTGGTTTTTTCGTTTGGATGAACCTTCAAAGGCCTTATTTTTTGACTGGATTACCGAAATTGTTAGATTCACGGACGGATACGCATCTAACCTTCGGAACTGCGTTGATCATGGATAAGGGAAGTTTACTGAGATGAAGAGTCATGATTGCCATGTGGTGATGCAGCGCCTACTTCTATTTGCCTTTGCATGTCTTTTACAACGTAATGTCCACGAAACAATTGCAGGTACAATCATTAAATTTATTTGTTAATACTTTACATAATATATACTTTAGTATTTCTTTATTCATTTTTTATCCATATTATGCAGGAATTGGTGCCTTTTTCGAGATATATGTTCGCGCTCTCTTACATCAGACGGTATACGCAATCTTGCGGATAATATACATGTAATCCTTTGCAATTTGGAAAATATATTTCTGCCTTCCTTCTTTGATGTTATGGAACATCTAACCATTCATCTCCCTCGAGAAGCAGAGTTAGGGGGTCCGGTTCAGTATCGTTGGATGTATCCTTTCGAATTGTATATGGTTCATCTAAAGAAGAAGGTAAAAAATTTGAGCAGAGTTGAAGGTTCTATTGTTGCACATAGCATTAATGAAGAATCCTCACATTTTGCCGAGTTCTACTTTCCATCACAAGTGAAAATGAAGAGTCGTAGAGTAGTTCGACATGATGACGGAGGCGTACTACCTTTCTATCATGTCGATGTTCCTCATATATTCTTAGAGATTGGACAACTTAGTGGAAAAGGCAAGAAGCGGAGACGTTCATCACATGAGCGGGATCATTTGCATATGTATATTCTCACAAACTGCGACAGAATTGAAGAATATGAGAGGTATTATATTGAACCAAATTATTAATTACATATTAGGTCATTGATTATATATATATATATGTTAACGTGATGATCGTTTCAATGTCACAGCTTGTATATGGCTTATCAACATTATTCATATCCAAACAAAACAGAGGATTATGTTAGTGTTTTAATTGCCTTGTTTTAACTTTCATATATAATGAATGATTTCTTTAACTCATTTAACTGTAATATTCCATTTCTAAACTTGGAATTGTAAAATATGTACTTGTATTTGTAATAGATATTTGTTTTGTGGAATGTATTAGTTATGTGAATTGTACTTGTATTTAAACATTTATGTAATATTCCATTTCTAAACTTAAACATTTATGTAATATTCCATTTATGATATACTTAATTGTAATATTCCATTTCTAAAATTTAAAAAAATTGCTAAATACTAATCCGTTGGAAATTCGTCGGATTCAGTTTTAGCCGATTATCCAGACAGTCTGAAACAGATTTTAGCTGAAGGAATCATACATCCGTCAGAAATTTCCGACGGAATAAGTTTAGCCGATGGTCCAGAATTTCCGAAACCAGTTTTAGCCGAAGGAAGTATACATCCGTCGGAATTCCGTCGAAAATTTCCTTCGGCTAAAACTGGTTTCAGACTGTCTGAACCTTCGGCTAAAACTGAATCCGTCGGAAATCCGTCGGAAATGTCCTTCGGCTAAAATTTGTTTCGGATTGTCTGCACCTTCGGCTAAAACTAAATCCGTTGGAAATTTCTGACGGATTTCCGACGGCTGTTAAAAATGTTGTTTAGGGTATAGGGTATAGGGTATAGGGTATAGGTTTTTTTGTTTAGAAATTGGTTACAAACAATTGTATGATGTATATACAATAGTTTAAACTTGTCAGACAGTCTATATAAATGTGTTATATAGAATTTAGAAAATTACACGAAAATGTTTATATAAGGTATAGTTGATTTATGTGAAATTTATAGGTTTTGATGTTGTATAAGTTATAAACTCTTGCAAAGTCTTTAACATTGATGAATTTCTTATTTTATGATTGAAACATGTACATTAGGTGTCTCTAACTCATATAACCATACCCTAAACACTAAACCCCAAATATACCCTAAATCCGTCAAAACTCCGTCGGAAATTTCCGACGGATCTGGGACTTATGTCGTGTGTCTGTTGACTGGCCAATAGAAATGCATGCAGGGAATATGCCGTATATTCGTACATCCGTTGGAAATCCGTCGGAAATTTCCGACGGACTTTGGTTTTTTCGAGACCGCGGGAAACTGAACCGCCTAAACGAAAAAAAATTAAAAAACCGACGGATTTCCGACGGATATGGCCGTCTTAAATCCGAATATATCTGAGATACGATTTTGTTTCTCTTCACTTTTCTGTTCTCTCTCTCTCTTCATTTGATTTTATCTCGTCTCTCTCTTCTGTTCTTGCGAATAAACGTTTATAAATCCTCTAATTTGTCCTCTCAATCCTCTTCTCAAACCTCAATCCTTCAATCCTCACGGATCCCAACATGTAAGTCCCTCTAATTTTCAAAAATCACTCATTTTCATTGTTAGATTAGTAATTAGAATTGTTAGATTAGTTGTTAGAATTTGTTAGATTTTCGGAATGAAATATTAGGGTTTATGAGATTGGGAATGGTATTTAGAATTTGTTAGGGTTGTTAGAATTTTTCTATAATTTCAAAAATTAGTATATATAATTTTAGGATTATATAAAACGTTTTTGTAATATTAGGATTATGTAAAACGTTTTTATATAAATATTAGGTTGTTAGTTTTGATTTTTAGAAAAATGTTTACAAACATTTTTATATATTTTTAGAGTTTTTAAAAATGTTTTTGTGTATTATTAGGGTTTTAGAAAATTATAATTGATTTTTCAGAATTTATTACTAATTAAAAATGTTTTTGTAATTTAAAATTTTAGATTTGGTAATTTATAAGTTTGTAAAAACGTTTTGGTATAAATAGTATTAGATTTTTTATGAAATTTTGGTATAAATGTTTTGAATAATTATTTTTAAAAAACCTTTTTTAAATTTGTTTTTGAGATTTTATGGAATTTTAGGAATTGTTTTGAATTTTTAGGGAATTTTTGAATTTGTTTTTGAATTTTGGGGAATCTTTGAAATTTTTTGAATTTTTGAAATTTTCGGGATTTTTGGGAAATTATGAAAATTTCCGGAAATTTTGAAATTTTCGGGAAATTTTGAATTTTTAGAAAATTTCGGAAAATTTTGAATTTTTCCGGGAATTTTTAGAAAATTTCAGGAAATTTTGAATTTTTTCGGGAATTTTGAAATTTTCGGGAAATTTCTTGAACTTTCGGAATTTTTAGATTTCAATGTACTAACGATTTTACGTTTTTCCCGCATGAATAACGAGGACGCACTACAATTGGGTGACGGCTCCCAAGGCCGCCGTTCCCTGGGTTCTCCGGCTACGGCTCGTGACGGATCGAGCTCGGGAACTCAAGTCTCGGAGTCACAGCAATCCGAAGCTCGGAGCCATATTAGCATCGAACAACTAGTCCAACGGCCCAACTGGTGCCATTGCATCCGCCTCGACCCCAAGTTCGACGAAGGGACTTGGTAAGTGAAATTTTGATTATTATTTCAATTTTTTAAGATTTTGAATTTAATTAAACGGACTAAATTCTTTTTAAAAATATTTTCAGGTTTAAGTTGTCGCCTGAGATAACAAAGTCGATCTTGCGGATGCTCCACAACTTGTTGGACAAACCGCACGAGAAGTACTCGGAAATGCCGAAAGACGAGAAGGACTTGTGGCACCGTACTTTCGCGGTAAGTAAACTTACGATTTGTATTCTTTTTTAGTTAATTTTGTCAATTTTAATTACAAATACTAGCTTACGGTTTTTTTTAAAAAAAATGTAGCAAGAATTCACTTGGCACAATTCCCTTACGAGGGAAGTACTTGCCCAATTCGACAAGTATGATGCGTTTTCGTACTCGAACCACATGTACGAGTGGATGCAGAAGTGGAAGCACGGCAGGGACAAGCCGAAGGACTTCGACGACGACGTATGTAAGGGCTTCTGCGATTATTGGAGCAAACCGAAGACGAATAAGCTCTCCGAAACAAACACGAAGAACCGGAAGAGCGAAAGAGGAGGGAAGGGGATGTACATTCACAACGGCGGCGCAAAGACCGTCGAACGGGATGCAATGGAAATGGTAAGTCTAATTTCAATTTTTAATTTTTTTTTCTATTATTATGTATTTAACAAGATTTTACAGGAGAAAAGAGACGGTGTAGCTCTCGATTACCAAGTGATCGAGCAGAGGCACACCTATAAAAAACTGGTGTGATACAGGATCCCGGCATGCGTGAGCTCGTTGCGAAGTGCAAGAAGAAGAAGGAGGATCGGGAACAAGAAGTTGGAATCTCGCAGCTCACTCTCGATGGATCGTCGTCCTCGAACGAGTTACCCCGGGAATAGATCAACAACATTGTCATCAATGTAAGTTTCTAAGTCTTTTCAATTATCTTTTTTTTTTCAAAATTTCATTACTAACATTATTTTGATGTTTTATTTTTATAGGTAACTTGGAAAGTTAAAGGGCGATTCGCTGGCTTAGGCGGACTTCCGACCCAGGAATCGTCTTCTTCCTTTCCTCGGTCTCCTTCGGGGTAGAGAGATGAGATCGAGAGGCTCATCGAAACGGTGAAAGACCGTGACGACGAGGTCGACGAGCTAAAGTCCGCACACTCCGAGCTTAAGAAGATCATGCATAACGCCTTCCCTTATCTCTTTCGTCCGAACAACCCCGACGATCCCAACAACTCTCCAACCGTTTAAAATACATGTTTTTTTTAACATTAACTTATTTTGTGTAATGAATTATTATTTTTATGCTAATGAATTATTTTTAATTAATTTCTTTTCATTTAAATTATTTATTATTAAATTCGAATTAATTAGATAATTTCAAAAAAAATCAAATCCAATATATGTCGGAAATCCGTCGAAATCCAATAACCGTCGGGACGTAATCCGTCGTAAAATCCGTCGGCACAAAATCTGTCGGAAATCCGTCAGAATGTAATCCGTCGGAAAATCCGTCGGAAATATTGCCCGTCGGAAATATTTCCGACGGCGTTCCGACGTTTTGTTCCGACCTAACATCCGTCGGAAAAGCCGTCGGAATTATGTCCCGTTGGAATCCCTTCATAAACATATCTGACGGATTTCCGACGATTTGTTCCGACCTTATATCCGTCGGAAACGTTGCCGTCGCTAATCCATCGGAAATTTCCGACCCTTTTCCGACGACCAATTTCCGTCGGAATAGTCCGACGGATACTAATTTCTGACGAGCTGAAACCGACAGATATTTCTCGTCGGAAATCGCATGTATTCTTGTAGTGTTAATGGGCTTGAGTCAAAAGGAATCCTCTCATTCCATTTGAATGATTGTTTCTCGGGTATGGGTAATTTGGGTCAATTTAAGATTTTCTAAAGGATAGTTTATAAAATGTAATTTATGGATAACTAAACGCCGCTCTTAATCTAGAATCTAATTATACAGGTCATTACGCAAGTTATTAATTCTAGCATCTAAATATTTCTTGCAGTGCACGTATTAGCTATGGGCGTTCGGATGTCCGATCATGTTCGGTTTGGGTTATTCGGATTTTCGGGTTTTCGGGTTTAGGATTTAGAATCCATTCAGGTATTTTATAATTTTTGTTCGGGTTCGAGTTCGGTTCGGTTTCGGGTACCAGAAAAATCATAAAAATATAATAAAAATTGGTTAAATTTGAATAAAATTGGTTAAATCTACCTTATAAAGAGTGAAGGGGCACCCTGTGCGGGCTCCAGTGTCGTAATAAGTACGATATTAGAAATTTTACATTAGTCTATATCACCACGAAAATACAAATATGTTTACAAAAAAAAAAAAAAATCTTGGAATGTTGTAAGGAGATCATTAAGAAATAAAAGATTGGGAGTGTTCTAACATATTCAACCGCCCCGATTACTCAGAAAGAAAATCGATATCTACAAACCTACGAAAGATCTTGAAATCAGTTAAAAAAACAATTATACAAAGGAGTATGGATTAACCAACTTGTTTATCGATTAATACCTTCAGATCACATATTTTTGCCGGGTTTAAGAATATTTCTAAATTTATACTTTATCCACAAATTGTTTATCGACTATCATTATTATTTATCCAAAAATGGAAATCCAAAATGACCTATAGATGAAGAGGAAGTCGAAAAAAATTATCCATTAGGATTCACATATTTTAGTATGTGATAAGGATGAACACGGCTGAACCTTTTATAAATGCTATCCTTCACCACTTTTATTCCATAAGTCCTCCATAACACTATCAAAGACATGCGTCAATCATAACTCTCATGTTTGATCGTTTCGTAACCTTAATCTCGCACAAACATCTTTCAATAAGGATGTGATTGGCTCATGTTTATGAGGAGGTATCGGAAAATCCATTTTTAATATCCACCTAGAGAGCATAATAGCTATCTAATATGAATCATTTGGCCTCAGAAAGACGCTTCTTTCGAGTCCACATGCTACAAGGAACCATCAATCAAGATAGATGAGAAGGTGATGGTGACGATATTGGTGGTGATACATACATTAAGACGACCTCCCAAAAATGAGTACAATCGCCAAATGTATTTAGTGCCAAATCATACTCCTAGCGATTCAAGTTTTATCGAAGGACAACAACTTTTTATTGAATGTTTTACTGGTTACCATAGCTGCACAAGGTACAACTAAAGTGCTTACAAAACTTTTTAAGTCTTTGTGAGCTCACCCATATACTATGTTTTGCATGCATTGTATGTTTTAAAAAACCAAGCTTTTAAAGAGCTAGAAATCTGACATCCTTTAAACACTACTATAAGGTCGTAGTTGTCTTGAGATTAAAACTTTGTTAAGAATTCGTAGGGAAAAGTTAATGCAAAATGCCCTATTTACATGTTTTTAACCAAAAAGGAGGTTGATTAGTTTGTTACATGTGGATACACAGGTCTAAACTACATGTTTATGATGATGTAAATTTGTTAAGAAACCTCATGATACCGCGAGATTAAAACTTTGTTAAGAATCTTCATGATCATGTAAATTACCTGTTTACATGCTTTCTTTGGATGATCGTTAAAAATATTTTATGCTAGTGCACCAAAACATTCATTTAGATCATATATAGAGTTATTTTTTGACGCTAACCTGGTAGATAGAGAACCATAACCATAGCAAAACCAACCAGAATTCTCATAGCGCGGGCTACATCAACAGGATAAGGAGGTAATGAGAAATAAATAAAAAATGAGAGTGTTTTAACATATTCATTTGTTCCAGTTACTTAGATAGAAAACTGATATCTAAAAATCTACGAAAGATCTTAAAATTAGTATTTAAAAAACAAACAATTATACAAAGGAGTATGGATTAAGCCAACACGTTCGATTAATACACTAACTATAACTAATCAGACTGAGATCGGATGAACCCTTTATAAACGGTATCCCTCACCACTTCTATTCCATGAGTTTTTTCTTAACACTCTTAAAGACATGAGTCAATCACAACCGTCATGTTAGATCGTTTCGTAACTTTATTCTCGTGCAAACTTCTTTCGGTAGGGATGTGATTGGCTCATGTTTATGAGGTAGTACTTGAGCAGCCATTTTGAGTATCCATCTAGCGAGTAGAAGAGCTATCAAATATGGATCATCTCACTTCGTTAGATGTTTCCGTCGGGTTCACATGATATACGAAACCATCAGTCAAGATAGATGAGAAGGTGATGGTGGTGACGATATGTATCCTTGTAGAATATGTAGATTGAAGTTGAACGGACTATATCTATAAGGAAATAAAGTTTTCAACGTCTAAAGACAGTTTCTCTTGATTCACGATGCTCTGATTTCATGGTTTTAATGAATGATGATTTTGATTATTTTGTTACATGTTGATACACAATTTTGGATTTTCGTTTTTTGTTACACAGATACCGAAAAAACGAATAAGAATTGCTAGGAGTTAATTGTTAATCAGGTTGGATGATTGATAACACCGTATTTTTACCCATTTTATCGCTTATTTTAGAACATTTTAATAAGTGTTTCATTCACTTTTATATGCTTTTATTATGGTTTTATATTTTTGTCATCGTCCAATAAACCCAATGCATAGCATGCATCCTTTTTTTTTTGATAACTCAGGTGATCCGGCTGAATTAGGGACGGCCAACGCCGAGAGGTGCAGGATGGCAAGTCCTATTACACCTTGGGTCCGCAACACATCCCCCAACACCGACTAATCATGGGGTCCGGAGAGACCATGTGAAAGCCCCGGTGGCCAAATGGATTAAATGTTGCAATTCCGCTTCCGTGGGGAGTCGATCCCTGATCTTGACCAACAGGGCCTACCCTCACCACAGAAGGGAACCACCCCACTACCACCACTTGGTTCATAGCATGCATCCTTAAATTTTGGGTAGTTCTTACCGCGTATTGTTTTTATATCCTCAAAACACGCTGGACCTTTTACCACATTGAGAAAAACCCTCAAATAATATAGTTGATCTAACATGGGAGGCATGTATGTAATCCTTACTTATTTTAATTTTCTCACCTTCTGACTTTCGAGTTTTGTTTGAATATCGAAAAGTATTACGTTTGAATATCGCTAGAAAACTAAAACCGATTTCATGTTACGTTTGAATATCAGATCAAAATAGTTTGTATAAATAGAATGTCATGCCATGGCCTTAGAAAATACCATCAGAATAATACAAAAGAGAAGAAGCTTTTTGAACTCCAACGTTTCATTATATACCATAAATATGAATCAAAATGCGAAGCAAAATGGGTCATTAATTCCTCGTAATGTTATACATTACTTTTGCTCACAAAAACTGACAATATTATTTTTCTCATCTATTTGAAAATTAAATATTAGTTTTAGTTATCTAATATTTGTGATAACTAAGTTATTGTATTTGTATCATCTAACACATAACGTAAGCGTTTAGACAATACTCCATACAGTCCAAACTTATAGTAAGTGTTTCCACATCATACTATTAAAAAATAATTTAAAAGTCTGAAGTGAGGCAATAAAAAGACATCATACTATTAACAATGGAAGAGCTGCATGGAATCAGAAACGGATACGCGGAAGCATTTAGAAGCGGAAAAGCAGGTTTTTTTATAACAAATTTAGGAAGTGTATATGTGTTGGAAGTATATATATATCATGAAACACCAAACATAAAATCATTTAAAAATGTTTTAAAATTTAAATATCAAAAATTAAATACATAATAGAAATATTATGAATCAAGTGAAGATGAAGTTTAAACAACAAAAATCATCTTTGTAGAAGGTGATTATATTTTTTATAATTAGGTTTATAAAATTCTGTTAAAGAAACAATTAAATGTTGTTAAGAAAAACAAATAATGAAATAAAGTTAGTGCCAAACGTAATTGGGTTTGGAAAGTGGAAACAAATTAAAAGCCCAACTAAAAAGCAATTTGACACGTTTTCTTCATCTTTTTTTTTTTTGGATAACCATGAAGTTTTTGGCCAAAACCTGTACATCCCCTAGGTCTAAGCCTGCCTTTATAATTTTTACATGTCTCAGTTGTCACTTGATCATGTCACCTCTTGGATTATCCCATGGTACTTTTCCAGTTGAGTTATCAACCTCTGTGTCTTCTTCATTTTCTTCAAGTTTCGATTTGGATTTTTTCAGGCGACGCTTCCGATATATATCACGAACTCGCTTTCAACTCCGAATGGGATGCTTCCCCAGCGTTTCCAAACATCAAATTTCCGGAATCGTGATTTCCGATCGATTCCAAGAAATTCCGAGCAATTCTGAATTCGGACCAGGAATCAGAGCTTCGCTGGCGCTTTCGTGTAACGTAATGGAACCATTTGCACAAAGATTCAAATCCTTTTAACCAAACCCAAAAAAAACCATGCTACTACGTGTATATACACAAACAAAACTCTGTAAAGTAATATGCACATTGTAATCAAAAAACAATCTGAAGCCAAGAAGAAAACACCAAACCATCCTAAACCGAAATAAACAAAAAAGCAGACAAATCTTCATCTTTTGAATATGATGCTAATTTAATTATATTGCAGATCTTGCTTCAAGTGATTTCGATCATCATAGGTTCAAAAGATAAGAGGTGCTGAATTACTCTTTATAATGTGTCGATTAATGTAAGGATCAGTTTGTGAATCCTCATGATCGTGTTTTGCTTCTTTTATTAGTATCAAACCAGCTCAGATTCAAAAAGGGGATAATTTAAAGCTGAGAGATAACGAACCATTGTAATGAAGCTTACATCCATAGAAAATTTGAACCAAATCTCTATTTTTACCTTAAAAATTTATGAATCCTCAAAATCATTTTTCTTAAAGACTAAGAAGCTTCATTTTCACGTAACCAACTTTATTATAGAGACTTAAGGCACAAACTACGTGCGACATTAATATCAAATCAGATGTGGAAGCTGCTCAACCACCTACATGAACATATATAGCCTACTGGTATGGCCTCAATCTTATCTCTCAAAGACAAAACCAAATAATTTCTAGCCTCAAACTCTTCCTTAGACCGGACATTAGTCTTTTCATATCAATGTATAAATTCCAAAGAATCAAAATATCAGATTTTATGTGTCAATAACTGTGATGCACCTCTCAAACCCAAGAATTCAACGTCGCTTCCACTACATGTCTCATCAATCTCTCTGATCGCTTTCTTTAGGCCCAACCATGATCATCCCCATCAAATCTTGAAAGAGACAATGAAAGAACATTTGCAACCTATACAATCACTAACCGTGTGATCAGCAAGATTATCACAGACTCTGCAACCTCACCATAATTGTTCAGTTCCTCAAAAAATCCTCATACAAATTATGGAAATGAACAAATACATTCTTAATATTTGGAACATATCATACGCGTATACATAGATATTTTTTCGGTTGTGAGGAATGAGATTAATGAGAATGAAACAAACATAGATAGGAAAATATTCTAAATGCACAAAGACTGCCACATTTGGTAAAAACTCATCCAATACAAAGTTATAGATATACAAATACATGAAAGCTAATTTATTTTATTCCCAAGTCGCTCATGCAGTGCAACCATATGATGATTACAGCTAAGTACAAACTACAACAACGAAGCGAGGCTGTACTTAATTCAGCCAAAGTGAAAGAAGCTGTCTGTAAGCTTCTTCTTTCCCTCATACATTAGGAAGGTAAAATTAGGTAAAATAAAATGACACCAATTTTTAGACGCAAAAAAAAGACTTAAAATGAGTCGTATTTATATAATACCATGACATGCATTAGGGTTTTATTTATAACGATAATCACTGTAATTTTCCATATTTTTTCAACTAACCAATAGCTGCAATATTAAAAAAAATTTATTCATATATAACTTTTTGGATATGGACACGATTTACCTTAATCATTATCGATAATAAAATATAAAAATTCCTTCTATAAAATTATCAATATAACCAAAGTTTTACTTTTTAACAACATTTACGATTCAGATATTAATAAATTTTTATTCATATCTAAATTTTTGGATATAGACACAATTTATCTTAAACATTATCGATAAAATATAAAAATTCCATTTACACAATTATCGATATAACCAAAATTTTATTTTTTAATCCAAAGAATAAAAAAATAAAATAAAAAAACTATCTAACCAAATCAAAGTGCTATCAACATGATATCGAAGACTTGATAGACTAAACCGTCCTGTATGAAGGTAATGCTTATGCTTACCAACACATAATGGAAGAACCATATCTAAATCCACATGAATAACTCGGCTCCGGTTTTTAAAAAAGAAGGTAACCGGTTCCAATTAGGCCAAACACAGAATATAGCATCTAATCGGGTTTAGGAGATTAAAAATTTGAACCGAGATGGAAACCAAGCAATACAATTAATATTACACCGGTTCGTACAAAACGAAAGACGGGATAGATCAGTAAACCGAGATCACGCAACTAAATGTCGGGTTGGAATACAAACCAAACTATACGATTAATTAACTCAACATCGGTTCGTTTTAAGTGAATTAAACACATCAGCATATCGGAATGAACGATAACTCGCCACATGGCATCGCGAATGATTCATCGAAAGAAAGGAGGTCATTTTGCAGCTGAAATCGATCTGAGCACGCCACATCAGATTATCACTTCACAATTACTATAGAGATATATAATTAATATTTTGGGTATATAATTGTATTTTGGGTATTTCGGTTATCCATTCGATTTTTGGTTCGGTTCGGGTTTGGTTTCGGTTCTTCGGATATAGGAATCTAGGATCCGTTTGGGTATTTTATCGGTTTCGGTTCGGTTTCTCTTTTTTGGTTCGAATTTGGGTATTTTACCCAAGGCTAGCACGTATTATAAGAAATCTGAAAGTTTTGACGAAACCCAAAAGAAAACGAATCATTAATTTCCTAATCACACTTGAATGTAGTTTATGGCATTTTTGAAAGAAAACAAATTATTAGTGGTATTTTTTTTCTTTAAAAAGGTTTTCAGAAGCGATATTTCTCCAAAAAAATATCTAGGAAGATATCAAAAAGAAAAATATATAAATTAAGTTACAATATAAGACACCTTTTCTTATTTATTTTGTTGGTCTTATGTTACATCATCATCTAAGATATTTACTTTAATCATATTACAAAAGATTATCAATTAATCGAATTCAATTATCTGTAGCGCATGCGATTATGATGAACACTTCCAGGAATAATGACTCTACAATATACATATTATTTTGTAACACACAGATTCATAATATATAGATGGTTCTACCTCCACCACACCTACGATGAACAACCTTCCCCGCAATACACAAAACCATGACGGATAGCTCTACATGCAACATTATGGAAGCTTTGATAAACTTTGTCTATACACTGTTAATCTGCAGAAACTATATTTTCCGGAATGCGTTAGAACTCTAATTTTAACTTAAGTGAGTTAAATCTCCATGGAATGCGTTAGGACTCTCACAATTCTTTTTTTTTTTTTTTGTCAACAGTTTAAGTACCTAGAACGATTTGAAATCCAAATCGGTGGTACCGAGTTTACATATTCAATATCCACTGGGTAGACGCGAGCAGTTCGCGCGTGGGATGAGTGAGATTGAGAAGAAAGAAAAAGCCTCCTTACTCTTCACGAATTCCTCCAGGTGTAGTGCGAAAGCCGGCCAATCCTCGGGTGTAGACACCATCTTCACCAACTCGGAGCAGTCAGTTGCAAAAGCTATTTCCGTCTTCTGGTTTGCTAGCAAACAATGCCTGGAAGTTGAAATGTTCCCCGAAGTTAAGACACTTTATTTGGCAAGCTATATCGGGCTGTCTCGCGGTCTCATCTAATCTGCGAAGTAGAGGAATTAATTGTGATACGCGATGTGTAAGGTGTGGATCGGAATATGAATCAATCAATCATGTCCTCTTCGAATGTCCTCCGGCATTACAAACATGGGCACTTTCAAAGATTCCAACACCTTCGGGTATTTTTCCAATGTCATCGGTTTTCGCTAATTTTGATCATCTTTTTTGGCGGCTTACACCCAATAATTCGGATAACAGCTTTCCATGGATTGCGTGGTACATTTGGAAAGGGAGAAACGATAAGGTTTTTTCGAATGCGGACAGAAGACCACATGACATACTACAGCAGGCGGAAACAGAGGCCATGTCCTGGGAGGCGGCACAGAACAGTGACCCATATGTGATAATTCAAAACTTTACCCCTTCTCTGGTAATTCCGCCATATGACGGTTGGCGATGTAATGTTGATGGATATTGGAAGGCGACCGATAGTTTTTCCGGAGTAGGTTGGTACTGTTATCAGGAAGGAGTCGAAGGAACCATAATGGGTGCGAGGAGTCTGCGAAGAAGCATATCCCCCCTACACGCAGAACTGGACTCTCACAATACAAATGTGAGATTTCGTTAGCATAGTTTATCAAAGCTTCCATAAATTTCATTAGTGATTCTTCACTAGGAGTTATGCAGTTTATCAAAGCTTCCATAAGGTTCTCTTATTAACGTGTCAAGTAAATGTGAGAGCTGAATCACACAACTTCAATTCTCGGCTTGCGTTAGGTTGAATGTATTTAGAAAAACTTATATGAATGAGAGAAAAGTTGTATGTTATTCTGTTTGCCAATAATTCGGTCATTTACAATGAGGCTGGTGTTTCAAACTTATACCAGCTGAAAACGTAACTGCCTAGTCTTAATTATTTACATTAAATGCATAATTAAATCTATAATCTATGTCTTTAATGCTGAGCTTGATTCTAGGATCCCATGTTAGCGCATTTGACTTAGTCAAATGCACGCTCCTGCTCCTAACGACGTCGCTTCTTTCCTTAGTGCTCGGTGATTTCAGCATACTCGCTGCTTCCAGCACGCTCATTTTAACTTGTGCATTTCTTTTATCTCTCCGAGCCTGCCTATTCGTCCTGGATTTAGGGTGCTAAATCCGGGTCCAACATTAGCCCCCAGTATCCTTGGTGATGTGTCACTGAGGATGCGGTCCTGCAATCTCGGGATCTACTTGATCTTTAAATCATGTTCGAATTTGTTGTTGAACTTGTTATCCTAGTGGGCCTTTTGGTTGAACTTATGCTCCTGCGAGGAGGCTTAATTTTATTTATTTTTATCTTTAAAAATCTTTCGTTTTTCCTTAGAATTATTTATCATTTTTGTCATTTAGAGGCTGACACTTTTCAATGGATCAAAGGCAGTCTTTCAGCCAAATATTCGGGCCGTTCAGAGACCTTGCTCCCAGGTCGTTAAGAGACATCGGGAGCTGACCATGCGATTTTAAGACGCAAGGTCGAAGCCGTTTAGAGGCAGGCATGCAACCTAAACAGTTTAGACGTAGAGGTTGATCTCATTTAGAGACTTAAAAATTTGCGACCTTGCAATTTAGACCCAAAGTCGAGTCATGCTAGCTTGTAGCATGCTCTAGCTCGTAAGGTTGTTCATTTAAGTAATTAAGCTTTTAGCTTGGAGATGGAAGTTGAAGAACTTCAGCCTGCTTTTAGCCTGCTCAATTTCTGTTTTTTTTATTTAACAGTTGCACCCTTGTGAGGTTGCCTACGTATCCTGAGGAGGGATCAAGCTTTTCGCCATTTAGAGGCTGACCCTTTTCAATGGGTCAAAGGCAGTTTTTCAGCCAAGGACCCGAGTCGTTTAGAGACCCTACTCCCAGGTCGTTTAGAGACCTAGGGAGCTGACCAGGCAATTTTAAGACGCAAGGTCGAGACCGTTTAGAGGCAGACATGCAACCTAAACAGTTTAGACATAAAGGTTGTTGTCATTTAGAGATTAGAAAGGTTGTGACCTTGCAATTTGGACGAAAAGTCGAGTCATGCTAGATGGTAGCATGCTCTATCTCGTAAGGCTGTTTGTTTATGGAGTAAAGCTTTTAGCTTGTAGAGAGAAGTTGAGAAACTTTAGGCTGCTTTTAGCAGGCTTAAGAGAAGATTTTTTTATTTTAATTGATGTACCCTTGTGAGGTTGCCTACGTACCCTGAGGAGGGATCAAGCCTTTCGTAGTTCGATTTTTACAAGTATCCTTTACGTTAATGATAATATTTTCTCAAATTCATGGCATTCCACGAATTCCTTTAAGGTACGTTGTTATGCACCCTAACGAGCTTGTACACACCGTTTTTACTATTTCGGAGATCCGGTATGGACCTTCTTGTGAGCAGGGCGCTCTCGCCCCGTTGCATCCTCGGATGAGCGTTCTCGCTTACGATCATCCTCAGATAGGCAATCTCGCCGTTCTCCATCTCGAGCTGGGTAATAGTTCCTCCTCGAAGGAGGTTTCTCCAGCTCAACATTCCCTATTTCGCAGAGAGCTGCTTCTTCACCTCGTAGCACTCCTCAGTCGAATGACCGTTGATTTCATGACAATCACACCACTTGTTGGGGTCATACGGCTCAATTTTGTTATGAGGTGGGCTTCTCGAGGTTGTGGGTGCCTGTCGTTTTGCTTGAGCTGCACTTGCCTCCTCGATAATAATCCAGTGTGAAGCGCGGTGTAGCATATCATCTAGCGACACCGGTTCCCGGACTGTGAGCTCCTCAAAAAATTTTGAAGATTTTAGCAGTCTGTTTTGAAGAGCTTTCAGGGCCGCTGGGTTATGTAAATTGGCAATTTTTGCCTTAACGGCCTTAAAACTATCAATGTACTTCCGTAACGAGTCACCAGGATTTTAAGTACCCACAGATCGGCCTCCGAGGTCTCGATCTGGATAAATACCGAATATTGCTTCAAGAATGCTGCTTGAGCTGGGTGAAGTTATCAATCGAATTCGGCTCAAGGGAGGTGAACCATTCCAGGGCTGAATCCGTTAGATTTTCAGCAAAGAAACGACAGCGTGCTGCCTCGAGGTTTCCCTCGAGTAATCGTACCCTTGAAAAGGCGAATTTGAAACTTCTCATAAATGTCTTGGGGTCGGTTTCTCCGTTATATCGGGGAAATCGGATGTTCCCGACATCTCCGAGCTGGGGGCTCGCAATCTGCGAGGTGAATAGGGTTTGATTGACTTCATCAATCACCCGATCTCTTTCAGGTGCCGAACTCAAAGCAGCGTGGACCTGCGATCTCATCCGCTGAAGCTCAGCACTGGTATCTTCATAGTATTTCTTAATTGACTCAAACCCATGCAAAGCGCCGGATCCTAAACCGTTCTCGTTATTGCCCGGAGACCGGAGAAGGAATCCTCCTGTGAGCTGGGCAAGGTTTCCTACCTCATTTTCAGGTCGCGTTTTGATCTCGGGATTGTCCCGAGCTTCAACTTCATTGGCGCTCCCAGAGCGATCATGACTGGCAAATCGGTCTGAGGTCCGACCTGTTCCCGGAAAGGTCGCAATTGATGGAGTCCCTCCTTTCGCGATCTAGATAGTGGAAGGAGTGAATATAGGGTCCGATATTACCGAGCTGAACCGCGAGGTGGTGGCTGAGCCGACCATTCTGCTGGTCGAGGAATCTATACCGGAAAAGTTTAGCATCGTTACTGGTGGAGGTGAAAACATTAGCCCTCCTTGTCCTAATGCGAATGGGGCTTGTGTCCCAGGTTGGAGAGTCGATCGCGCCTGCCCGAGCCGTTCTTTCGAGATCGTCTTGGCGAGCAACGATTAGGCAATTCTGTTCTATGAGAACTGATATCAAGTTCCGGATCTCAGCTATTTGATTCGGAACCGGCTTGTTTAAGATTGCAGGTCTCGAAGGATCAACATTTTTGTTGGTCCCAATCGTGACATTCGCTTCCGAGGTGGATATCAGAACGTCTGTTGTTCCATTCGAGCTCACCGGAGCGGTGGTGTCAGGCTGGGATGGTGAGATGGAGGTAGTTATAGCTCCGGATGAAGCCGTGATTGTTGCGCTTGTTGTGCCCGACATTATCCTTTTTTGAATGATCAGTTTCGCAGGTTAGAATGAGGAAATTGTTTTGCTCCTCCCCACAGATGGAGCCAAATTCTGAGAGCTGAATCTTACAACCTCAATTCTCGGCTTGCGTTAGGTTGAATGTACTTAGAAAAACTTAAATTAATGAGAGAAAAGTTGTATGTTATTCTGTTTGCCAAGAATTCAGTCCTTTACAATGAGGCTGGTGTTTCAAACTTATACCAGCTGAAAACGTAACTGCCTTGTCTTAATTATTTACATTAAATGCATAATTAAATCTATAATCTGTGTCTTTAATGCTGAGCTTGATTCTAGGATCCCAAGTTAGCGCATTTGACTTGGTCAAATGCACCCAACGACGTCGCTCCTTTCCTTCGTGTTCAGTGCTTTCAGCATGTTCGCTGCTTCCAGCACATTCATTTTAATTTGTTCCTTTCTTTTATCTCGCCGAGCCTGCCTATTCGTCCTGGATTTAGGGTGCTAAATCCGGGTCCAACAGTAAATATACAACTTAGTTTCCTAATTGGATTATGATTATTTTTTTTTATCGTTTGAATTATTATCTATTACAAATTATTAGAACAATTTCATGAACAATTCTACAACCAAAAATTCTATCTGTCTACAAAGATTCACGACAGACGATTCAATCAGCACCATGCTCACGATAGACATCTTTTGTAGGACCAAAATTTACACTACAGACAGGAAAGATTTAATCACAGTAATATGTAAATAAACAGTTTAAGGAACAGACGATTTATATACGATAAAGCAATACAAGATCTGAGGAGGCGAGATAAATCTCTTTCCTTAACTCTAAGAATCTCCCGTAGTGTGACGGGGTTTTATAGATCCATGAGTCCCAGGATACAACCAAAGTTTAACTGAATCATCAACACCATGATTCATATCTATCGACCATTATTCTACGATACTCTCGAAATAAAAAAACTTACTCTAAGCAGTAGGGAATTGAAGAAACGATTGCTAGAACTTTTAGAAAGTGTTTATTGTGTGTCAGAGGATCATTTTTTAGGTGAAAATCGTGTTGTATATATAGGAGAGAGGCTAGGTTTTTTCCATGACAGAAAAGGAATATTTCTAGAATAACCTAGGCGGCTGCGCTTTTTTAAGTCGGCCCGCTGGGTATCGATCGATACCAAGGGGTATCGATCGATACCTCAAAAAGTCCACGGGCCCAATCAAGGCCCAAGATGCGAACGTCGCACGTATGGCTTTTCTTCTCTCATGTTGTTCATTTAAGACACAACCATTCCAATATATACACGAGAAAACATTTCTCGGTTAATGAAAACATTTCATTAGAAAGAGCTTAACTCATTTCTTTTCACACTAACATAATTTTATCAAACCCTCAGGCTTTGACAAAAAATTAGTTCCAACAATCCCCCACATGAATAGAAATGACTCTAGAACATATGAAAATTGTACAGACTAGACTTTACTAGACATACTTGACTAGACTCATCTAGACGTAGACAGACTTTCGAGAGTATACGAAAATGTAACTGTCACTGAATGGTAGCGTTTTTCAGCTTTGAACCAAACAATTTTAATATCTGTTGCGTTTACTCGGCCAGGAGGTGAACATGATGTCTTGAACCACCCGGATTTTGATGTAAACTGATACAACAGATATCGCACAGCGACATTTTCTCGTAGAACTTTGTTCTCTATTGGGTTCATTTTGGCCTTGAACATTCCTGGTATTCGTGAGTGAATTTGGAGAATATAGCCTTATCCTTCATTCTCCTAGAAACGGCCCCATTTCACACTTCACAAGGTGATATTTTATTAGCTTGTTTTCAAAAGTGTCCTGTCACACTCCACTATCTACACAGCTATGCAATCATTAAAAGCCAACGCTTATCCTTACTATCCACAGGTAGCACTGTTTTATCATCCTAGGAACTGGGCAGAGACATAGTCTCACAGTGCTCAACTCGAATCAGTTTAATTTTGTTTCCCTTTGAACCTAGATCTTGGGATCTCCAGTCACATAGGTTGGGTATCTGTCAAACGTCATCTTTTTCTATAGGCTTTAAACCCATTCCTTTTGATGATTTAACAAACTTGATCTCGCGGCAAACCTTTGGTAAACGGATCCGCTAGGTTATCAGCCGACTTGATGTAATATATCGTTATTACACCAGTTGAGATCAATTGTCTAATGGTCTTATGTCGTCTTCTTATATGACGAGACTTGCCATTATATAGATTACTCAGTGCCTGAGAGATAGCTCACTAACTCTCATAGTGTACACATAATGCTGGCACTGGTTTTCCCACATCGGGATATCTTCTACAAAGTTTCGAAGCCATTCTGCTTCCTTTGCAGCTTTATCTAAAGCTATAAACTTTGACTCCTTGGTTAATTAGGCCAAGAGTGCTTGTTTGGAAGATTTCCAGGATACTGCTGCACCACCAAGAAAAACTATTATCCACTTATAATATCTGTCAGGTTTACTAGGCCAAGAGGTGAACATAATGTCTTGAACCCCCAGACTTTGATGTAAAACGAGACGACATATAACGATGGATAATTCAACATTCTAGTTATGGTTTTCCACAGAGTATGACCTGGATTACTCATATAGCGACTTGAATACGCTAGATCGGATATAGTACGATTCATTAAGTACGTTAGACTTCCGATAATTCTTGCATACATCACTTGTGATACAACTTTATCACAATTGGATTTATTGCAATCTTGTTTGAGTAGTTCTCAAAACATTCTAGGATCTTGAGACAAGATTATCCACTAATCTTATGTCTATCAAACTTCCCACTAAACACTTTCTTAGTGTGTTGGATTATGTCCTTCTTGCTTCCATGATGAACGTGTCATCTTATAAACAAAACGTATCCATGTGGAGTACTTTTGATGTATATCACCTTAAGTGATTTTGAAGCTATTTGACATCACTTTGTTGTCAAACTTTCCAAGTTATTGCTTAGGAGCTAACTTAAGCTCGTATAAGGACTTTGTAAGTCTACTTATTTTCTTTCCTTGTTCAGGAGTGACATAATCCTCGGGTTGTTTCATGTAAATCTCCTCTTCTAAATGGTTGTTTAGAAAGACAGATTTTACATCCATTTGATGGATTACAAGATCTCATATCAATCAGCATACGACTAATTTCAACTTTAGCCTCTTCTGCTTCTTTACAGAAGTACCAGAATTGCTCGATCTAGGTCCAATGCCCGTCAAGCATCGATCGATACTCATGGGTATCGATCGATACCTCTAAAAGCGTAAGAGCCCAAGAGATCAATTGCTCGCTTAGAGCTTATCCTTTACTTGGATGTCTGGTATATCTCATTTATACACCATAAAGCAATCAGCACTACATTGTGTGCATATTCAATGAAGATACAATCCACCGTTTTTGGTCCGATTGTCAGCTTATTAGGTGGTTGCTAGGCACCCCCACACTTTCATGTATTTGTATAAAAACACATTACTTTTCCAAAGTTCGCATGAAACATTTCCAGTGACTTTGTGTAGTATTTAGTTCAGGATATAACTTGTGGTAAGCAATGCTTCCCCCCACATTTCTGGACTAACCCAGATTTTTTTTTAGGAATAATGAGTTCATCAAATAATTCGGTAATTTGTTATGAGACTCCATTAGATTCCAGTGAATAGGGATCAATCGTTTGATGGATAATACCATGCTCATGTCCTCTATCACTTCAAACTATGTTGATAGTTCTTTCGAGTTGGTTTTCAACCTCGAGTTTGAACTCCTTGAGTTTTCCAAGGTCTCGTATTTGCTTCTTAGCAAATAGACATAACAATATTTCGTACAATCCTCAACAAAAGTCACAAAATATTTTTCACCACCTTTTGTATAAGTCAAACCAAGAGGTTCGCTCGATTGTGGTGTTTTAGTGAGTTTGGTTAGAACGCAATCCTCACACTCATCTTTGCTTATTTTGTATTTCAGGATCTCATTCAATCTACGCATAGATTCGAATATAATGTGACTGAAACATTCAGATCAAATACTAAGAGATTCTGTACCATAAGCAAATGATTCTTTCTCATTTAATGTCAACACCATTGGTTACATTGATTTTAAGTCCGACTGTCTCAACGTTAATTTGGACCAGTCTGTCCTTAATATAGACAACATTATTTGTCAATACATGCTTAATTAACATTGTGCCCTAAATAAGATTTTTATGCATCTTTAGCACATGCTTTACATCAGTGAGAGTGAGCTTCTTTGAAAAGTCAACTTCAGCACTATGAATAAATTCTTGTCATTATTTATGGTAGGAGGGAAACATTCCCATATCAACGCATATATGAGCTATTACATTGGTATAATACCACCACTCATTTGGGTTATGCTTAACCATATTGACTCCGAGGATGACATTACACATGTCTATCTCGACTAAATTGGCTTCAGCCATTCCATTGTTTTTTACACCACCAGATCTAACAATGATCACATCGGTGTTGTTAGTCATATTGAAATTTGATTTTGTTCAAGAGAATCAAACCAAATTAATATACTAACCAATACCCAACTCTCAAGTTAAAGGGTAAAATTAAATTCAATTTCTAGAATTTAATAAACTTAATACAATATCGAATTGTATTAGTATTCTTGAACTCATATCAAGAATCGCAAGAGGCCTGTTGAGTATCGATTGATACCAATGAGTATCGATCGATACCTCAAAAGTCCAATGATTTAATTATTCAAATTAAATCAGCCTCCAATATTTAATTGAATTTCAATTAATTATTCCAAAATTCGTAAATTTTTGGACACATAATATTGAGCTACACGTCTTTAAATTTGGTCCAAGGCTTTATCTTTACTCCGCAGTAGAAAGATGTATCAATATCTCGTGCAATCGTCTATGAATGCCATGAAATATTTATTGCCTCCTCTGGTTTGAATATATTTCAAATCACATAACTCTGTGTGAATTAAACCTAGAGGTTCTGTTGTTCTTTGAACGCTGGGTGATGGCGTTTTAGTGAGTTTGGCTTGGACACAAACCTCACATTTGTCTTTGCTTAATTTGCATTTAGGAATCATGTTCATGTTCATTAATCTACTCATAGACTTGAAATTAACATGTCCTAATTGTTCATGCCAAATAGCAAATGGTTTCTTATCATTAATCTTTAGGGTTCTACGAGGTGGATGCCTCGGTTACATTATCTTTTCGGATTACTTCCTCAACAGATATCTTACACAGATTATCACATACAAAACCCTTACCCACATACATCCCATTTTTCGTTAGGATTAGCTTATCACCTTCCAGCTTCACAGAGAATCCATGCTTACTTATGAGCGATCCTGAGATCAGATTCTTGCGTATGTCTGGTACATGGACGACGTTCGTGAGAACCAGTTCCTGTCCAGAGGTGAGCTTCAGAACAACCTTCCCGTGACAATCAACTGTCGACGAGGCGGAATTTCCCATCAAGAGTTTATCACCACTCTTGTTCTTTGTGTATGTCGAGAACATCTCGCGATCCATACAGATGTGTCTGGTTGCACCACTGTCGAACCACCAAGTCTTTGGATGGCTCTCTGCAACATTGGCCTCAGTGACCACGGCACACATGTCAGCTTCTGTCAAGTTCGCTTGAGCTTTCACTGTTTTGATCAGACTCGTAGTCGTTTGATCCACTTTGTCACTGGTTTTCTCCATAGTTCCAGAGTTGTTGTCAACGTTGTTTGTCATTTTAAGCTAATGAGAACACAACTTTCAGTTAGTACCGATATATAAACTCAAGAATCGCAATTCTAAGACTGATATCGAACTGAATCGCATTGGTGTCGATCGATACTCCTTGGTATCGATCGATACACATTCAATGTCTATTGATGCACCCATATGGTGTCGATCGATGCACCGTAGGTTTCGATCGATGCTCGATGCACATACTGTGTTAATCGAAGCATCTTGGTGTCGATCGATACACATTGAGTGTCGATCGATACACCCTGGGTTCCGATTGAAGCTCGATGCACATACTGTGTCATTCGAAGCAAACTGGTATCGATCGATACACGCTTAGTGTCGATTGATATACCCTGGGTGTCGATCGATACAAGTGAATTTCACAGGATCGATCATAGCACCAGTGTCGATCGATACCTGTGTCTTATACACAGTATCGATCGACATAGACCAACTTGGTCGATGCAAAGTATCGATCGATACACTGAGGTGCCGACCGATACACTGTTTGCATGGTATCGATCGATACACTTAAGTGTCGACCGATACAATTTAGTCCAATATCGACCGATACCATAGGGTGTCGATCGATACTCACAAGGCCTCGATCTGAATCGAACCTATCAAGAACAGATGTGTGTTCGTTGATTATACCGTTCTTTAATCGCAATTAAAGACGGTTTTTTTTTTTAGAAGATGTTTAGGCAGATCTGCTTCTACTACACGTTTCAAGTTGCTAAACAGCTGTTTGATTAACGTTTGAGTATCACTAGCAAAAGAACATCTTCTTAAAAAATAGAGAGAGATGAAGATTGCCTCTACTACACGTTTCAATTTGCTAAAAGCTTTTTGACAACGTTTGAGTATCATCAGCAGTAGAAGAATCGTTTAAAAACCGTTTGAAAACGTTTATTTACTCGTGATTAAAGATCCAATTGAAGTAATAACAAAAATTGGATCTTCTTAGAGTTAAGATTGTAGGACCAAAATTTACACTACAGACAGGAAAGATTTAATCACAGTAATATGTAAATAAACAGTTTAAGGAACAGACGATTTATATACGATAAAGCAATACAAGATCTGAGGAGGCGAGATAAATCTCTTTCCTTAACTCTAAGAATCTCCCGTAGTGTGACGGGGTTTTATAGATCCATGAGTCCCAGGATACAACCAAAGTTTAACTGAATCATCAACACCATGATTCATATCTATCGACCATTATTCTACGATACTCTCGAAATAAAAAAACTTACTCTAAGCAGTAGGGAATTGAAGAAACGATTGCTAGAACTTTTAGAAAGTGTTTATTGTGTGTCAGAGGATCATTTTTTAGGTGAAAATCGTGTTGTATATATAGGAGAGAGGCTAGGTTTTTTCCATGACAGAAAAGGAATATTTCTAGAATAACCTAGGCGGCTGCGCTTTTTTAAGTCGACCCGCTGGGTATCGATCGATACCAAGGGGTATCGATCGATACCTCAAAAAGTCCACGGGCCCAATCAAGGCCCAAGATGCGAACGTCGCACGTATGGCTTTTCTTCTCTCATGTTGTTCATTTAAGACACAACCATTCCAATATATACACGAGAAAACATTTCTCGGTTAATGAAAACATTTCATTAGAAAGAGCTTAACTCATTTCTTTTCACACTAACATAATTTTATCAAACCCTCAGGCTTTGACAAAAAATTAGTTCCAACATCTTTATCTTTGACATGCGGGACCATAACGAACGATTCTACTTGCATCCGACATGACATCTCTTGTAAGTTTGTCTTTATTAATCTACATTATTTAGAAATCGAACTTCATACCTCCTAATGAAAAAATCACTAATGAAGTTTTGATTTAACCACTGGATCGAGAGGCTTCCTCAACTAGATTATGATTAGAACTCTAATACATCTATTCTTATCTGTACACTATTTACATTTGATTAGCTTTCCTTATTAAGCTCGAAAACTTCACTATTGAAAGGAAAATAGTGGAATTAAATGTTCCAATTCACAAGGAAACAAAATCTCATGAAAAATCAAAACATGAATAAAATAGAAAAAACAAAATAATTGGGAAACACATATCTATATTATTATTTAAGGAGTCATTTAGAAAAATGAAATTTATTTTGTAAGTTATTACATATTATGCCATTACATATAAGAAAATATAATTGAAATAGGAAATTGTATAATTGTCTTTTAAAATTATTGAAGAGAATATGAAAAATATTTGTTCCCATTCAAGAGGGTATTTAATATTTAGTTTTTAATTCTGACGAAATTAAAAACATTATATATTTTTTAATAATATATAAATATATTCAAAAAAAAAAATTTGGGATCTTGGAATATTTTTCACTATAATGTTTTATATTTTACTTGAGTATATATATAAAACAAGTTTTGAGAAAAGATAGTGAAACATATTTTACTAATTTTATAAAATGTTAGACACGAGAAATATTGATTTATTAAGAGTTCGTATACTGACCACAAAATCTAAAATAATTAAGCGGTGAATAGAACTGAAAATATATATAACAAAACGGGTCAGACAATTTAGGTAACTAAAATCACTAATTTTGAATCATACATGTCATACCAAAAATATATTTTTCCATATAAAATAGAAAACATAAAAACAAAAACAAATAAAAAATTGCCGCATGCCCTCATTGTGTATTAAAATTTTAGAAAACTATATAATTTATTTTATACTAAAAATAAAATTGTTAACACATCTCAAACTTTTACATCCACAAATACATTTTGTCGAAAAAATAAAATTAAACATCGGAAAACAAAAATTAAAACTTACCCCCGTTCTAGGGTGGATTAGAAAAAGATTATTTCAACATAATGAACTCCGTTACTTTTCATATTGAATTCCCATTGTAGAACGGATTAGAAAAAAAAAATTATATCTAAGCATCAAAATAATTATGTGTCTCATATGACAAAAATTAAATATACAAAAATCTTATTTAAACACAAAAATAAAGACACATTATATTACAAAATTTGATAAACAAAAAAAATTCATGTGCGGACACACAGGTTTAGAATCTAGTAAAATATGAAAAGAGAGAAAATAAAAAAAAAGTTAGGAAGAGAAATCAAAACGAAGAAAGAGAGAGAGTGTGTGTTACGATTGTTTCGGCTACTATCACTCTTGCTATTTACTTTGTAATCTTCTTGTGATCTTGCTATTTACTTTGTAATATTCTTGTGATCTCATTAGTTTAGGAAAGTAGGTCTAAGTGTTTCAGTATATATTTGTGTAAATGCCTTTATGAGATAAGACAGAAAACCCTTTTCACAATTCTCCGCCTCCTTTCTCTCGAGGCCTTTTGTCGAAAAGATGCAAATGTTGAAAGGTGGTACTGTGATATTAATCATAACTCTAAGCTTCTTCTTAATGAAATCCTCAACGGCTGTTATTCATGAAGATCTGGTTTCGATTGGAGTCAAGAGAAAAGTCCCACCAGGTCCCAATCCTATACATAATCCTCCTTTACTAGAACAGCGTCATTGGATTGAAGTCAAGAGAAAGGCCCCATCAGATCCCAATCCTATACATAATCCTCCTTTACTAGAACATCGTCATTTGATTGAAGTTAAGAGAGATATCCCACCAGGAGGTTCCAAGCCTCGAGCGGTTCTTAATACTAATCTATATGAAGCATAGCCTCAGTTAGCCAATTAGTGTTTTACAGACACAAGTTGTATTTTTGTTCTAATAAAATTAAAATTATTATTATCTTTTTAATCATCCACGAGCCGATATTTGTTTTTCCTCTTATTGAATAGATAACAAGACGGGAATAGAGACAATCTCGATATAGACTAAAGAGACAAGACCAAAAAAAAACCCAATCATCAAAATGACAATATTAGTACAACTAAGAGTGATTACATCATAGTAATCAACATCTCTACCGAAAAATCTCCTAGTTATGAAATATGTCTTTTGTAATCCACTTCTAGAGCTAAACTTTTTATAATAAGACAAGCTAATACCAAAAGGGAAATGATCTCTTAGAGAAAATTACGGATTTCTCTGAAAAGATTGCGAAATTATGTCCAATCTCCATAATTTAAACATCAAAACGCGATGTAATGTAATTTTGATGCATCATAAATGACTTTCAGAAACTCTTCCATAAAAATCTCAAACAGTCTTCGAACCCAAACCAAAGTCAGGGTTTTTGGAGGATTTTTAACCCATAGATCCAAAGCCGGAAGACAACAATGATTATCCGGCAATAAAGCTCTACAAAAGAATCTAAAGACTCTTAGATGAGAGCATTGAAGCCCAAAAAAGGAATCCAGTGATACACGTATAAACTTCTTCAACTTGTAATTCAACGAGTATGAAGATTACAAATGTAATTCAACTTGTAAAACAGAGTTTGGAATTGAACTCAGTCCATTACCTTTGTTAAGACGTTAACGAGTGTGCGGGTAGTACGTGTTGAATGATGATTAACCAAATCGATGATTGGTTCTATTGTATTGATGAAGGCTATATACACAAGAGAATACAATGTGGCCGTTAGAGGCTATTAATGAGTTGCGTAATATGTGAAAGAGTCATAAGAGAATAATATATGATTTCCTATTCTAATACCCTCCCGCAGTCGTTACATGGGGATCTTGAACATGAAAACTGGATTTGAACTCCTTGAATAATACAGTTGGGAGTTCTTTCGTGAATATATCAGCGTATTGGGAACATGGAGGACACGAATTTGGCCGAGAGCAACACGTTCTCTAACAAACAAAATATCTAGCTCCCCATGTTTGGTTTGATGGTGTTGAATTGGGTTTGGTGGAGAGATAGACGGCACTTACATTGTCACAATACACGATGGTGGCCTTTGAGAGAGGGCAATGGAGCTTAAGGAGAAGATTGCAAATTCATGTGGTTTCAGAAACAGCGTTGGCAACACTATGATACTCAGCTTCGGCACTTGAACGTGAAACCGTGGGTTGTCGTTTAGATGACAAAGAAATGAGGTTGTCACCGAGGAAAACACAAAACCCGGAGGTTGAGCGAAATGCCAAGAAAATAGTGAAGTAATCCAAGATTTGTCATTGAAATTTTAGATTCGAGAGAGGAAAGAATCGACCTGCGAAGTTCTTGTGAGGAGGCTGTGAGTATTATATCATCAACATAAAGAAGAAGGTAAGCGAGTTCTTTTCCGCGTTGAAGAGCGAACAAAGAGGTGTCGCTTTTTTTTTTTTTTTTTAACTTTCTGGTTGTATTAATCTTAGAGGGACGACTTACATAATGGAAAAAAAAAAAAAGCAACCGCTTAAAGCCTTCGGGACATATCCCAAGAAGGTGAAACGAAGCACAAAGAAAAATAAAGGAAGAGAGAAAGAAATCAAGGATTAGGTACCTCGGAACCGCATGGCAAGGGAACCTTGGAAGCATGGCAGGTCTTTACGAGCCAGGCATGTGTCTCTCACCTTCCTATCGACTTTCTTGAACAACACCTCAGCAGGAACAGATTTTTTATTGAAGATGCGGTCGTTACGTTGACTCCACAATGAGTAGATGACAGCTTGAGCCATCACAAGTCTCAAACCCTTTTCTGTTGGATTTGAGTAAGGACGCTTCAGCCATCTCTGGAACACATCCCAAGTTCGAAATCCCATAAAAGGAGCGTTGAATCTCTGAAAACACAATCTCCACACATCGTAGCTATAAGGTCAACGCAGGAAAAGGTGCTACAATCAATCACACCCCAAGACCTCAACCTAGATTTTGTGGAAAGCCTATCAAGAAAAGCAAGCCACAAAATGAAAGCATGTTTAGGGACATTACCCGAGAACCACACCTCTTTATGCCATGGAACCTCCGTGAAGGATGCATTAGTTTGGAGTCTCGCAATAGAAAATTTGAACTTGTCCTTGAGGGGACCAACTCCATCTTTCCACTTAAAAGTATCTTCAATATCTGAAAACAACTGAACCGATGTCAAGTGGCAAAGGAGGGAAACCACGTTATCACTACGGGCACCCCTGAAATTCCACCCATCTTCCGTAGCCGCAAATGAGACTTTTGAGTCAAGAGGAATCCCGTAGATTCTCGGACAAGATGGGCCAATAAAGGACAGAAGCTCTCCGAAGGGGTTCCAATTATCATACAAAAATAACAATCACTCCCATTACCAACTCTGCAAGAGATGAAATCCTTTGCTAGATATCGTAACTTTAGAAGTTGGAACCAGGTTGATGATCCACTACTATCCTCAGAGAGACTCCAAAAGTATTTCCTTCTCAGCTTATTCTTTTTACACCAAGCCACCCACAACAACCCAGAATTGGAGAAAAGCATCCAAATCAATATAAGTCCAAAAATCTTATTCCAAGAGTGAAGATCTCTCAGACCTAAACCACCAGCAGCCTTTGGAGAACAAACCTGAGCCCATTTTACCTTTGCCTTATTTTTTTTTCCGGGTCTCCAGACCATAAGAATCTTCTACACAAACTGTTTATCTCCTTGGTGCACCTTTTTGGGAGCACAAAAACTGCGCACCAGTAGGCCATAATACTCTGAATGACTGAGGAGATGAGCTGAGTTCTTCCTGCATAAAACAGAAGCCTCGAGGTCCACGAGTGCAATCTGGATTTTACCTTCTCAATCAAAGGAGCATAGTCTAACTTAGACAATCTCCTAGGGAGGAGAGGTAATCCGAGATAGCGTACCGGGAGAGTTCCCAAAGTGAAGCCAAAACTATCCGCAAGCAATTTGCTATCCACTTGAGATGAGCCTGCCAGAAACAGAGACGATTTGGTTCTATTCATTTTCAGGCCAGATATGGAAGAAAAATAACCCGGCAAATTCACAATCGCTTGCAAGGAAGGGTATGATCCATCAAAGAAGACCATCATATCATCTGCGACAACTAAGTGGGAGATCTTAGGGTTTAATGCTTTAGGATTAGCTCCAATAAGACCTGCAGTGAAACGAAGGAGACAAAGGATCGCCCTGTCTAATCCCACGGGTACCTTTGAAATAGCCACAAAGCTCGCCATTCACTGCCACAAAGAATCTAGTAGAAGAGATACACTGCTGAATCCATCTTATATAAACTTCAGGGAAGTTAATTGCCTTGAGAATGTCAAGAATAAACCTCCATTCGACAGAGTCAAATGCCTTTCTTAGAGAATTTTGGTGAGTTGTACCCCTGGACCATTTCTGTGGCCAAAAGGACGTTTTCAAAAATCTGCCTGCCACTTACAAACGTTGTTTGGTTTTCTGATGCCATCAAAGGGAGAAAGTTCTGGAGCCTTCGAGCCAATAGCTTAGCAACCACTTTCTACATTGCATTCAAGCAAGAGATCGGCCTAAAATATGCAGCATTATCTGCATTTATTGTCTTAGGGACCATAGCAAATGATAGTTGAGTTCCAATGAGGCTCCATCTTTCATGTTACAAAGAACTCCAAGACAGCCAAGGAGACCTCTTCACCAATAAAATCCCAATAATGCTTAAAGAATTCTCCCGTATAACCATCTGGACCCGGGGTTTTCCAGACGGTAAGGAGAAGAATTCCTTTTTGACTTCCTCAAGCGTGAATTAGCGTTCCAAACTCTGCCTCTGAGCTTCATTACACCTGAACGGATGGACATATTTTATACACTCCACTATAGAAGGGCTTCTCCTCGCTTCAGGTCTTAGTAAGGCAGTATAGAAATCTACACACGTGCTCTTGATCTCAGACAACTCTGAAATACTAGAGCCATTCTCACGCCTTAACACTTTGATACAGTTTCTAGCGTTTCTTGCTGCAGCCCATCGGTGGAAGAGTCCTGAGTTATTATCACCAACCGAGAGCCACTTCACTCTTGATTTTAGGAACAGAAAAGTTTCCTCTACCTTAGCAAGCTCCTTACACTTTCTCAATGCGTGAAGCTCTTTTTCCGCCTATTCTGAGGTATGATTTGAAAACATTATGCGCTGAGATTGCTTTAGATCTGAGAGAGCTTCAGCCGTTCTTTGTTGGATACCAGAATAAGCTGAGTGGTCAAGATTTTTTAGAATTCGCTTCAAAGCTTTTAGCTTTTGGCTCACTCTATTCATTGCTGAGCTTGAGGTAGAGAAGTTTCTCCAAGCTGTTTCTACCGTGGTCTTAAAGTCTCGATGCTGAAGCAGGTGCAAGTTAAACTTGAAAGGCCGTCGGAGTTTTGGTCCTTGTTCCAACAATCTGATACAACACACATCATGATCTGAGAAAAGAGGTTCCTCAAAACTTATCCTTGCCTCCGGAAATGATAAAAGCCAGTAATCATTTCCAAGTATCCTATCCAACTTCTCAGTGATAGGGTTTGCAGGCCTATTATTCCACCAAGTGAATAAAGGCCCAGTATATGGCAGATCAAACAAACCAGTGGCATTCATGCAGTTTTGAAATTCTCTGCTTCCTGCCGTCACACTGTCAAACTCTTCTCATAAAGAGTGCTCCGAAGGAAAAAGAGTTTGATTAAAATCCCCTGTCACCAACTAGGGAGAGCTACTTAGAGGAGAATAGCTTGCAAGAGACTGTAGCTCCTGCCAAAGCTCGCACCTTACAGCTCTGATATTTGAAGCGTAGACAAACGTGACAGTGAAGTTCTAACCTCTATCAGGGAACGAAACACCGCACGTTATTTGTTGAAGAGACTTATTGTACACTATAAGAGAGACCTTTGGGTCCCAAACCAACCAAAGCTTTCCAATATGAGAGAATTCATAGTTTGATTCCAATCTCCAACCAGGCAGAAGAGAGGCTATGATTATAGGTGCATTTGGTTCCAAAACATGTGTCTCCGCGAGACAACCAAAAAGAGGCTGGTGTCGCTTTTACAGTGCGTAAAACCCATTTTTGTAGACGCCCGAGGTAATTGTTTGAGTTCGTATAGAGATTTTTGTAGAAGACAGACTTCCGGATCTACGGGGCCATATTTTTAAGTTTTGACCTAGATTTTTCTTTTTTAAAGAAGGGGGCAAATGGTTGTGAGCGAGAGGAATGAGAGGAATAAAAAGATAAATGATAATGGAAAAACAAATAGTGGAATTAGGCTTATTTTACATTTTTTGGTGGGGTCCAATATAAATTAGAGAAATGTAAATTTAACTTAAATAGTTGATTTTTAGAGGAATCGAAAGGAATAGGCCTCTAAAACACATGAAACTTTAGCTTTTGGCCACAATTATATTATACACTTTTTAGGGCCATATATTTTAGATTTCATGCAGTACCTTAATAGTTATGGATGATTTCTTTTATACGTATTTTTTTCATACCTTCTTAGCTTTTTCTTATAAAATAATTTATTCTGTTTTTATGAGTATAGTCATGTTTATTTCATTTTTAACTATCAATTATTATCAACTAAAATATTATGATTAAATATAATCCTCTTTCATTTTTCAAACACAATAATTCATTTTTTCTTGATTTAAATGATTTTTATTGATTCTTTTTATCACTTTTGTAAAATAATTTTCCTAAAAAAAATTACAGCACCAACTTCAAAACTAAATCGCTTTGTTTTTCCAAAAAAAAGTAGAAACTTATTTTTGATACACCAAATCCATTTTTTCTATATGAAACAAGATATATTCATATCAAAGGAATGTTGTAATAATAAAACAAAATTTAAAGTTTCTGAAAATATTCAAATACCACATTTTTCATATTGGTTTAGGCCACCAATTATTTAGGGACGGCACTGGGAATAGTCGGTTATGAAAAAAAAAGATAAGGAGGAGAGAGAGAGAGAGAGAGAGAGAGAGAGAGAGAGAGAGAGAGAGAGAGAGAGAGAGAGAGAAAGAGAGAGAGAGAGAGAATTGGGGAGGCTGAGCAAGTGAAGAATTGTTACAATCACATGTTTTAAGAGAAAGAGGGAGAGGAGGCCAGAGAGAGAGAAAGGGAGGCGAGGGAGAGAGAGAGGCAGGCGAGGGAGACAGAGAAAGGGAGACGAGGGAGAGAGAAGAAGAGAGATAGAGGTGAGAGAAAGAGAGGAAGAGGGAGGCGGAGAAGACGAGAGGAAGAGAGAGGGATGAGAACAAAAAGTAGATCTTTGTTTTTTTAGTGCGGGTAACCCACAAACCCGCAGTTCCAAGACACTCGTCCCGCACAAGCCCTGCAATTTAAGACAGAGGGAGGGAGAGAGAGAGGGAGGCGAGGGAGACAGAGAGGGAGGCGAGCGTGAGGTGAGAGAGGGAGAGGAAGAGGGAGAGAAAAGAAGAGAGATGGAGGTGAGAGAAAGAGAGGAAGAGGGTGGCGGAGAAGACGAGAGGAAGAGAGAGGGATGAGAAAGAAAAAAGTAGATATTGGTTTTTTTTTTTTAATGCGGGTAACCCACGGTTCCAAGACACTCGTCCCGCACCCGCCCCGCAATTTAAGACACTCGATCCGCACCCACCCGATTTGAAAAAACAAAAATTGACCCGCACCCACCTCGCGGTGGGTCAAAACCCGCGGATCCCGCTGATAAACACTCAAATTGACAGCCCTACTTGTCCACGTTTATAATTATGATTTATGACTATTTATTGTGAAAACCAATATCTGTCACTATTATTATCTAAAAACTACAACCAAAAAAATTGCGTTAGGGACAAATTCAGAAAAGAGACAAACCAAATTGGAAGATATTTTTAATTGAAAATCAAACTAGATTTATACAATTCACTAATTCAGGAATCCAAATGCAGAAGAAAAACTTGCCTTGCACGTATTAATGTATTATAACAAATCAGAAAGTCTAGATCAAACGCAGAAGAAAAAGAATCATTATTTTCCTGATCAAACAAACAGAGAAGTAATTTTGAATCTACCCAATACCAATACCAATACCAATACCAATACCAATACCAATACCAATATTCATTCTCTCATGCATGGGTCAATCTTGAGATCAAACTCCCCCGAATTATCATCAATTTGTCTGTTTTCAACTCCATCCAAGTGATCTTCGCGCGCATTGTTAGCAAGCATGAGAGCAACCAACCAGAAAAGGCACGAGTCCAATGACAAAAAAGCCCCACCACCGAGCAAACCGGTCTTAGCCGTGGGACAATCAGTTTCAAGACTACGATGAACGTTACGGGTCAAATGTAGTTGCCAGTGATGGTTGGCCATAGAAGCAAAGACAATGCAAGTCCATATGTTATCCTGATTTTTTTATTATTGGACAATTCAAGATCAGATTTGATTCATATATATAATTACCAAAATCAAAAAAAAAATTATTGGAAATATCATTCTTATTTACAAGGCAATGTTGAAGAAAACAGAGAAACTTGTGCTTTTGAACAAGACAGATTTGGGAACTGACTTTCCTTTGTAAGAAAAGAACAATGATTTGTATCCTGCTGCAGTACATAGCAAGAGAAATGCTACTGATAGGTAACCCAAAGCAACACTTGGATCTGATGGATATTTACAGATTATTACTCCTTTTCCATTTATCGATTTTCCAGTCGCAGCCTATGTTAACAAACAAGAAGAGAAAATGTAATATATAAGTCACACAAACTTGATAACATGTTTTTTTTTGATGACCAACTTGATAACATGTTGTAACAAGAAAGCCAGCAAAATTTGTTTTTTTTTTTTTTATGTTAGACAGGGTTAGATTTGAAGATGCAGTTTTTGAAGCAGTCGTTGTACCAGTAGATGTATCAGTTGAAGTAGCTCAGGAAATGGTACAGGCGAGCAGTTGTGTGACTAATAACGAGGAGCATAAGTTATGGGTTTGGATTGGGCTTATGGATTAGACCCATAAGTGAATATATTGAAGATCCACTGGGCTGATGCATCTCCTGTACCAGTTGAGAAGTAGTACAGGAAGTGATACATGCGAGCTTCCCAAGGCATTGGACGACTTGGAACAAGGGAGATTACTTGGACCAAGCTTGTGAAGCCACCTGGATGCACCAGGAAGTTGTAGCTGAGCTGGAAGAGCATCTTGGAGAGGATTCCTTAGTATATTGGAGATAAGGAACATTTCCTGAATCTTACCATAAGAAAAAGGAAATATGACTTATTGTTAGAGATTTGTCTTTATCGTTAGTATGACGGTGTAGGCTTGTATTGGCCACGAACTATTGTGTATAAATTGGTGTGTCTAACCTTTGTATGAGGTTAACACAACAGATAGAGAATTTTTAGCATAGGGCGAGTGATTGTCTTGTAAGAAATCAAGGGCTAAGGGGTTTATCTATGGGTTCTTGGATCGTGTACATATCTTTGAACGTGTGAGGCTAGATAGACAAGTCAAGGTGTGTCTTGAGCTTGTTGTAGATCGTTTTGAGTTGAACTTGTATGGTTACTTAAAAGATTGGCTAGTAAAATATCCTTGTAAGGAAAACTCTGTGTCAGATTCTGTTACAGTTCCTGTCTAAGCAGCTCTTGCGCTTTCAATTGGTATCAGAGCGGGCACATGTGTGTAATACAAATAGGTGTGGTCCTGCGGAGAAGATGCAGAGCTGTGAGGCTTTGGGTAATTATTCAAAGGTGATATCGGATTCAAAAGATTTAGAAGAGCTGAGCAACTTTGTTGCTTTTGTGGGAATTACCGAGTTTGAGGAAGGAAAAGAGCTTTCTGGATCTGAGTCAGAGGAAGAACAAGATGATGATCTTATTGAGAGTTATAAGGAAGTTCGAAAGACTCTGATCATAATCGGAAAGGAGAACTCAGACTTGAAGAAGGAAAATTTGCAGCTTGATACACTTGTTGGGTCACTGCAGAAAGATCTGGAAGCAGCTCAGAAACTTGGTCAAGAGAGTGTGAAACTGATCAAGAAGAAGCTGATCCTGGCAAACAAAGCAGAGGAACTGAGTCAGCTGCTGAAGACAGAGAAAGACATCTCCACCAATCTCCAAGCAGAACTTAATCATCAACATAAGAAGATACACATGTTTGCTGGTACAAAGAAACTTGATAAGATTCTGAGTTATGGACGAACAGTGGATGTAAAAAGAGGCCTAGAATACACTGGAATGAAAAGTCCTGAGACTGCGAAAATCAACTTTGTGTCTGCAGGTTTTCAACAACAAGCAGAAACTAAGTCTGTAAGTAGTAAAACACAAAATGGTGGATGTTACTTCTGTGTAAAGTATGGCCACATCAGGGCATACTGTTACAAGTTCTGGGATAGAGTGAAGAGGATCAGGAATCAAGGTAGGTTCACATGAAATGGTTTTCGGAATCAGATATGGGTAAGGAAGTATGATCTGCTACAGGCAACCAAGAAATCTGATCTGCTACATAAAAACCAAGAAGTCTGATCTGCTACAGGAAACCATGAAGTTTGATCTGCAACAGACAAACACGAAGTCTGACCTGCAATAGACAAACACGAAGTCTGACCTGCAACATGCAAACATGAAGTACGATCTGCAACAGACAAGAAGTACATCAAGTGGTATTATAGGACATGGATTTCAGACATCCACAAGAAAAACACCAAGGGGTACTTCAAGACTTGGTTTCGGGTGCAATATGGTCATTGTAGAAGATGAACATGATGACAGTAGCTGCTCACGACACATAATAGGTACAGAAAGCAACCTGCAAAATATCAAGAAGCTCAAAATAGGGTATAAGTGCTACAATGCAAAGGATGATATCAATCTGTGGCACCAACGTCTTGGTCACATGAATGTAAGGACTCTAACTACTCTTGTTGATAAATAAATAGTACGAGGAGTGCCTCAAATCAAGGAAGAAAACAAGATGGTGTGTGATTCGTGCTACAAAGGAAAGCAGGTGAAAGTTCAACATAAAAATGTGCCAAATGTGCAAACAAAAGCAGTGTTGGATCTGGTTCACATGGATTTGATGACAATGCAAGTTGAAGGCCTAGCCGGGAAGATATATGTGCTCGTTCTGGTGGATGACTATTCCAGAGTCACTTGGGTTAGATTTATTCGTGAAAAATCTGAGATAGCCGATAGCTTCAGAATATGGGCACTTCCTATGATCAATGAAAAAGGAGGTATCAAGAGGATTTGCAGCGGACGTTGTGATGAATTTCAAAGTGAGTCTATGAAGATGTTTTGTGAAAGTCATGGAATCGCACATCATCCTTCAGATTCAAGAACACCACAACATGATGGGGTTGTAGAGAGGAAGATTAGAACTCTTCTAGAGATGGCCAGAGCAATGATACATGGCAACAATGTACCTGTGAAGTTATAGGCAGAAGCATTAAAAACAACGTACTACATCATTAACAGGGTCTATGTCAGGAAAGGGACCACTAAGACTCCATATGAGCTGTGGAAAGGGAAGACGCCTAACCTGAGCTACTTTCATGTATTTGGATGCAAATGCTACATCTTGAATGACAATGATCATCAAGGAAAGTTCGATGGAAGGAATGATGAAGGGATGTTTTTGGGTTACTCAGGAAGTAGTACAGCCTTCAGAGTGTACAACACTCAAACTGATATGGTCATAGAGACGGTCCATGTGGTGTTCGATGAGTATTATCTCCCGAAGTGGAATTGGCTTAATACAGACAGCGACTCAGAATGTGATGAATCAAAGAAGCTTACTATTTCAGAAGACCAGTCTGGTTCTGTCTTAGAACAGGGAGTAATACAGCATGCTTCAGAACAGTCTGATTCAGAACATGAGGTGATACAACGAGTTCATCGGAATCACTCACTATATGATGTGATCGGGGATGTGACCGAAGGGAGGAAAACACGTGGAGTTCAAATTAACTTCAAAGAGATGCTTCAATTGAAGTCGAAATAGCCGTATCGAGCTAAGTATGCATATTGCTTCAAGTGCATGTGTTTTTAACTTATGTGTGCTCACAAGCAGGGGGAGATAAGAATTGTGGGGGAGTAACCAAATCAGAGATTATGGGGGAGTCAAGGAAATCGCTGTTACTCAGGTGCTTGAGAGACACACAAAGCTAAAAAGGGGGAGATTGAAGATGCAGTTTTTGAAGCAGTCGGTGTACCAGTAGATGTACCAGTTGAAGTAGCTCAGGAAATGATACAGGCGAGCAGTTGTGTAACTAATAACGAGGAGCAGAAGTTATGGGCTTGGATTGGGCTTATGGATTAGACCCATAAGTGAATATATTGAAGATGCACTGGGCTGATGCATCTCCTGTACCAGTTGAGAAGTAGTACAGGAAGTGATACAGGCTAGCTTCCCAAGGCATTGGACGACTTGGAACAAGGGAGATGACTTGGACCGAGCTTGTGAAGCCACCTGGATGCACCAGGAAGTTGTAGCTGAGCTGGAAGAGCATCTTGGAGAGGATTCCTTAGTATATTGGAGATAAGGAACATTTCCTGAATCTTAGCCTAAGAAAAAGGAAATATGACTTATTGTTAGAGATTTGTCTTTATCGTTAGTATGACGGTGTAGGCTTGTATTGGCCACGACCTATTGTGTATAAATAGGTGTGTCTAACCCTTGTATGAGGTTAACACAACAGATAGAGAATTCTTAGCATAGGGTGAGTGATTGTCTTGTAAGAAATCAAGGGTTAAGGGGTTGATCTATGGGGTTCTTGGATCGTGTATAGATCCTTGAACGTGTGAGGCTAGCTAGACAAGTCAAGATGTGTCTTGAGCTTGTTGTAGATCGTTTTGAGTTGAACTTGTATGGTTACTTAAAATATTGGCTAGTAAAATATCCTTGTAAGGAAAACTCTGTGTCAGATTCTATTACAGTTCCTGTCTCAGCAGCTCTTGCGCTTTCAAGATTTTGCTTAGTGTTGATTAGAGACCATCAGAATTATTGATCAAATAATCGGATTCTCTATCAATGATAAATTAACTATATTAATAAATCGGATTATAAAGTTCCAACATGTATTTCAGCAAATAAAGATTAATCATTCTTCTTCTAGGGTTGATTAATTTGCTATTATTACCTTCTTGTTCTCTGCGATCACTCCAAAAAGAAACGACAAGACGCCTAAAGCAGAAACGATCAACGACATCTGTTTCATACTAAGCACCATCTTTTCTGTTCCAAAAAGCAAGATCCGAATACAATTTCTTAATAGATTTATCAAACGGCTTCGATGAATATGGAGAGAATAGAGTAGACCGAGATGAAGAATCTGTGAAACGAATTTGAGATTGGAAGTTTAAGGGTGCATGAGATAAGAATTCGAGGATATGGTTTGATGTAACAGAGAATAAAGAAATCTACAATGTTCACGAGTGTGTTACTTTGGGGATTCTTTATGATCTTGTTTCCCTTTAAATTGAGATTTTTTCTTTGTTAACTTTCTTAGATAATTTCTTTATTTAAGAAAATGTAAAAAAAATTGACATATAAGATTTAAAAATATTTTGGCATAACCATCGAGATGACGCATGACCTAAAAGATCGAATGGAACAATACATAGACAAATAAATCCCGTATGAATTCTAAGGAATTAGGCCAATACCCGCACATATGTGCGGGTTTTCACTTGATTTTCTAAAATGCAATTTGAAAGCAAGACCCTTTTCTTTATCATTATAATTAGGCCAATACCCGCACATATGTGCGGGTTTTTTTCCCCAATATGCGTATGTTATTTTTCCCACACAATTTGTTTTTTTTCCTTTTGAGATCTGAATTTTTAGATGTTACAATGAGAAATATATCGAATGACTTATTGTTTCTATGTTTTTGCAAAATAAATTGAAACACTTCATGAATGACCCAAATAAAATATTGCAAGAGAACATACTATCACAGTAATATAGATGGGATTGAATCCACAAGGACCATTGTCACACTACAAATCTTACAAAATGAAATAGAACTAAGACGAAAGTATGGTTTTGATTTGCAAGATGAAAGTAAAATAATTAATAACGATAAGAAAATCAATAAGGAAAAGTGTTAGGTTAAGGGTTTTTCTCAGAAATCTAGAGATAATGAACCAGACAACTATTCAGAGAATAATTTAGCACAAGTCTCGAACTCAAACATAAATTTTTAATCAATCCATTGTTGTTGTATTGATCACTAAATCTAACAACCTAAGATTCCAAACTGTCGTTTGAACTTAAAATTCTAGACCAGCATTAACGAATTGGTTTGATATGTTCATGAATCGCCTTAGCATCAACTTTCGTTGGTTAAGGACAATTCGCTCGCCTATGTTCTTCAAGCAATCCATAACACTTTTGATTAATAGATTAAACCCTAGATCAGAGACTAAAGGATCAATTTAGCCTAAGTAATGAACACACCAATAAGCAAACACTACAAGAAAACAGGAGTTTTCCGATGGATTTTAGCTGTCGGAAATTACCGACGGATGTATGACGGATGTATTTTCCACGGATTTATGACGGAACTAAATAATTTTATTTTTTTATAATTTTATTAAATATTAATTCAAAAATTTTAAATATATTAAATAATAATCTAATTAATCAATTATAAATATAAAATTTTCTTAATTAATTAATTCATTAAACAAAAAAATTCATAAAACATAAAATGTGATAAAAAAAAACATAAAACATAAAAAAATTAGTTCGGAAAGAGATGGGAATGCGTTCTTCATGACCTTCTTCATATCCATGAGCTCTTCCCGGGTTGAGTTGTGTACGTACTCCAACTCCTCGACCTTCACGTCATGGTCTTTCACCGTTTGGCTGAACCTCTCGATTTTCTCCTTGTACTACGAAGCATATCGTTACGAGGCGTACCCCGAGAACGATGGCGTCCATTGGAGCCCAAACGGAGAGAGTTCTCATTATTCATAAGAGAAAAACATAATAACGTTAGTATATTGAATTGTAAAATTCTAAAATTTTCAAAAAAAAACGATTTTTTTTTAAAACTTCCGAAAATTCAAAAATTTCTAAAAATCCAAAAATTCAAAAAACTCATAAAAATTCTAAATTTTCAAAAAAATTCAAAAATTTCATAAAAAATTCTAAATTTTCAAAAATTTCAAATGTTCTAAGATATTCAAAATTTTCATTAAAATTCTAAAATTTTCAAAAAAGTTTTTAAAATTCTAAAACTTTCATAATTTTTAAAATTATTAAAATGTTTTTAATAGCTAGATAATTTTAAAAAATGTTTCTAATCTTAAAAAAATGAGAAAATGTTTTAAATTGGTAGATAATTCCCAAATTAACGTTTCTAAATTTCAAATATTTTGTTAAATGGTTTTAGGAGTTCGAAAATTACAAAAACGTTTTTTAAAAATTGAAAAATTGTTAAACCATTTTCCATCTCACAAAAACATATTTAACAAACCTAACTACAACCAATCTCATTCCAATCCTATTTTCTAACCACCTAAAACCTAAATTTACACTAAATATCATCCTATACTCAATAAACAACAATACATAACAATGAAATTTGATACACAAAAGGGATTTGAGAGACTTACATGTTTGGATCCATTAGAAATGAAGATTTGGGTTTAGATTTGTGTTTATTAGAGATAGATGAGAGGGATTTGAGAAGAAATCGGAAGTAGATGGAGAGAGAGTTGAGAGAATCGATCGGAAGAGAGAGAGAGATATAAGAGAGAAATGAGAAAAACCATCTCAGATTTAGGATATATATCGATTTCCGACAGATGGATCCGTCGGATTCCCAAAAAAAATTCATTTTAGGCGATCAATCTTCCCGCGGTCTAAAAAAACTAAAATCCGTGGGAAATTTCCGACATATTTCTGACGGATATGGGAATATACCATGTATGTGTTTCTATTGGGCCATCAACCGACACATATTGAAGGACCCAGATCCGTCGGAAATCCGTGAGAAATTTCCGACGGATTTATGGTATATTTGGGGTTTAGGGTTACGTGATATGGTTTAACTATCCCTAATCTACATGTTTCATTCAAAAAAATTGTTAGTTCATCAATGTTAAAGACTTTCTATAAGTTTATTATTTTTACAACATAAAACTTAAACATTTCACATAACATCTTCTATACCTTATAATCTAACTTATACTAACACTTTCATCAAATTTTATAAAATCTATAACACAAATTTATTTTGACATTTGACAAGTTGAAGCTATTGTATATACATCATACAATTGTTTCTCTACAATTTCTACAAAAAAACCTAAACCCTATACCCTAAACCACATTTTTGGTCATCCGTCGGAAAATTTCCCACCGATTTCTGACAGTTGTTACTTAACAATTTTTTTTTTGGTTTTTTGAAAGGGTGATAACATCTTTCGGAAATCCGTCAGAAATTTCCCACGGTTTTCCCACGGATTTGCGAAATTACACTAATCCGTGGGAAATTTCCGACGGATGTTACTTAACAAATATTTTTTTTGGTTTTTCGAAAGGGTGATAACATCCGTCGGAAATCCGTGGGAAATTTTCCACGGATTTCCGACGGGTACTATTTTCCGACGGATGTTAATTTCGTCTGAATTCCGTCGAAAATTATCGACGGAATTACCTATGTCGGAAAACACCATGTTTTGTTGTAGTGAAAGACCACAAAAGATAGATCTCTATCTATGTCTAATTCAATGATTCATAAATCCATTTGAAACCCTAAACCTAACTATGAAACTACTCATACATGGAAGCAGATAACAATCAATGAGATAAAGAAAAACTCATAATCGATATGATAGAAAATCAAATAGGGTTTAGAAATTCTTCTCAAAAGATGTAGAGTCAGATATTCGTGTCCCCAAAACTTACAAATTGCCAAAAGTCAAAAGTCTGAATAGAAAATAAAGTGTAGCCTCAAAAGTGGCTTAAAAATATGTATAAATAGGTTTAGAGTCACTACAAGAAATATGGGTATTAATAGCGGCTGTTAAATGCTATGATTCAACTACCATAGCGTTTCCTAAAACGCTCTGACAGCGCCCGTCATTGTAGGTCGGGCACTTTAGATAGTGGACTTGACGTATGCTATAGTTAATTAAAGAACGATAGCGTTCTTTTCTCTGCAATTGTTAATATTTATAATAACGTTTGATAATTGTTATTAAAACTAATTAATAATAGCGTTTGGTATTTTATTTTCTATAGCATTGGATTTGTATTATAATTGGGTTATACCTATAGCAGTTTGTTTTACATAGATAGCAAATTATTTGTGTTATTAATTTATTTTATAATTACCCGAATTTTAATAAATGCAATTTCTTTTTTTTAATTGTAATATATTATTGGAATATTTGTTATAATAATAATAATAAAAACAGTTAATTCATATTATAAAAACCATAAAAACAATTAATCCATGTTTACAAAACCATAATTCATAAACCTATCAATCTACCACTAATAACCCTTCACAATCATTCCTAACATAAACACTATCATCATCAGAAGCTTGACCATCCAGATGATCGACTTCTTGGACAGGCAAAGCTACACCACCTAAATCCTCCTCTGTTTCCAACTCATGATAGCCTCTAGGTGGTGCTCTCATAACAACATACCAATTTGAAGAATCATCTTCCCTAGAGTAGAAAACATGTTTCGCTTGAGAAGTTAGAATGAATGGATCTTTCAAATATGCTGTTTGGTTCATATGAAGGTTCACAAGAGTGAAGCCATCTTCTTCCTTCACACCGTTCCCTGTGTTGGCCCAATTGCATCTAAACAGTGGTACTTTGAACATGTGGTAGTCCATAAGTAAAATCTCCTTTATCACTCCATAATATGTAAGCATATCAGCCACTTGTCTTGTATCTCGAGCACTTGATCTACACATGCTAAATGCTTCATAAGTTACTCCACTGTTTTGTGTCTTCCGCTTAACCGCATCTGTATGAAATCGCTGCCCATTAATGATAAATCCTCTATGTGCTAAAGCATAATTTCTTGGTCCAAATGTCAACCACCTTATCTCCTTTGAATGACTTTCTTTTGAGTCTGAATGAGTCTGATGCAGGAAATACACCAATTTCAGAACAATCAGTTTTGTTAATTAAATGAGCAATCAAGCTAAACATTTGTTACTAAACTAAAAATATGAACATGAACATCAAACAAACAATATGTGTATTTATTAAACTAAAAATATGAACATGATCATGAAGCAAACAAGCTATTAATTAACTAAACTAAAATCAGAACATAATAATACAGGAAGATAACAAGCTGTACATTTACTAAAATGATAATCAAGAAAATGAAATAAGATGAAAACTTTTTTTTTACCCATTGTGCAAACTGCTCAGTATGGTTTTTCCACAACAATGTTTCATTTCTAGCACATCGAGCATCATTAACTTGTAATTCTTCCAAATGCATCCTGATTTTATAATAAACAACAGTTATGAAAATGAAATTATAATTAAAAATAGTTGAAACTTAAAGGGTAAACTCTTACTCAACATAGGGATCCATAGATGCCATGTTCATTAGCACATAGCGATGTGCAATGTCTCTATCTTTATCAGAAAGGGTAACCTCTTTATCCTTCTGCAGAGGTCGACCTTCAACCACCATTCTATCATCCTTAATATCTTCATTACGATTAACTGTTTCTTTAACTGGTACTGAATCTTGAAGGAACTCTAAACAAAATGCTATGCATTCTCCAGATAAATACCCCTCAGCCATACATGCTTCTGGCCTTGCATGATTCTTAACATAAGCCTTTAGTTTTTTCATGTACCTACAACTCAGTCAAGAAATATGAATATTAGTCAAACATCATTGCAGGAAATACATCTATTGAAGCAAATGAGTACATCAAACCTTTCGAAGGGATACATCCAGCGGAAGTGTACTGGTCCTCCCAAACGTGCCTCTTTTGATAGATGTATTGGAAGGTGGAACATGATATCAAAAAGGGATGGAGGGAAGAACCGCTCCAATTGACACATTGTTTCCACAAACTCATTCTCCATTGATATAAGTTTCTCCGGGTCAATGATACGCTGACACAATCTGTTGAAGTAATTGCATAATCTGTTTATGGCAATCCTAGGTCCTTTATGTAGCAACCCTCTTAACGCAGCTGGTAACAAGTTATGTACTAGGACATGATGATCATGCGACTTCAAACTACCTATATTAGGAGGGTTAACTGAAACACTATTAGCAATATTACCACAATAACCATCAGGACCTTTAAACTTAGATAACCTTTGGCAAACAATGGTCTTCTCTTTCTTGGATAACCAATAGGCTGCTGGAGGTAAGTAAGTTTTCTTTCCCCTAACGTCTGTGTGCAAGTGTTTTCTGATTCCAATATCTTCTAAGTCTTTTCTTGCTTTCAACCCATCTTTTGACTTGGCACTTTGCATCAAGATAGACAATATAGCATCCGACACATTCTTTTCTACGTGCATCACATCAATATTGTGACGAACAGGCATATCCTACCACAAGAAACAATAAACTGTTAGGCATATTCGTATACATAGCATAATTGAGAATATAGTTCAGTTACTATACTTTACCTTCCAGTAAGGTAGTTCGAAAAATATTGATCTCTTCTTCCACCGCCATAGATCATTTGATTCTTCACACTCTTCTTCTTGAACCATCTCATCCAATTTCAAATATGTTCTCTTTCTTTTTTTTTTCCTTATCTAGAGGTCTTCCAAAATCATTCGTAAACGCTTTTAGTGTCTCATATATTTCAGCACCAGATGGTATCCTATATGCATTCCCATCCTCAACAGTGTTGTCAAACCAACCTTTTTTGTATCTGTAAGGATGGCCAGGCGGTAGTCTCTTTCTATTTCCCATGTATACATACTTACGGCTAAACTTAAGCCACCTAGAAGGTGTATCCTTTCCACATACATTGCAAGCTTGTTTTCCCTTCACTTTACATCCAGACAATATCCCTAAGGCTGGATAGTCACTGATACTCCAAAGCAGCAAGGCTCTAAGTGTGAAGTTCTCCTTCACAAATGAGTCATACACTTCAATACCCCCAGCCCACTAATCTTGTAAAATGTCTATCAATGGTGCTAAGTAAACATCTATGTTATTACTAGGAGCTGTTGGACCAGGGATCAACAAAGTCAACATTATATTTTCAGCCTTCATGGAGGCGTGTTATAGTTCACTAACAACACTGGCCATGTGCTGTAATTGGTGTTTTGCATGGAGAAAGGGTTCATCCCATCTGTACAAATTCCAAGTCTAAGATTCCTTGGTTCAGCTGCAAATTCTGGCCATTTATCATTCACTTGTGCCCAACATAGAGAATCAACAGGATGTCGCATTGTACCATCTTCAGTGGCATTGGTAGAATGCCAACGCAAATCTTCAGCCATCCTTTTTGATCTAAACATCCTCCTAAATCTGTCCTTGATTGGAAAATATCTAAGGATCTTTGCTGGAATCCCTACCTTTATCTCATTACTGTGCTTATCCTTTTCCCATCTTGAAACTTTGCATTTTGGACAGCTTTCCAGCTTTTCAAACTCCTTCCTATATAGTATGCAATCATTCTTGCAAGCATGAATATTGTCGTAGCCGAAACCAAACATCTTCAGAAATTTTTTGATTGATTCTGTACTCTTTGGAAGAACATTGTCTTCAGGTAGCATATCATGAATTAAAACCAACAGCTGATCAAAGTAGTTCTCAGACACACCACCCTTAACTTTGATTCTGTAAAGTCCCATGATTGCTGCAACCTTTGTGTATTTGATACAAGTAGAGTACAATGGAGTTTCAGCTTCTCTTAACTTTTTCCTAAATTATGTTTCGTCATCATCATCATTTGTTTCCCCATTGTCATTCGTCTGACTTGGACTACCTTCACCCATACAAAATGCTGTCTTCAACAAATCAAATGCCTCAGTTTCAGATTCAAGAGCATTGTCTTTTGTATCATCTCTTTTTCACCATGAATACTCCAACAAGAACTCTTATACTTCTTATCCATACCCCTAATCACTAGATGCTCAACTATTTTATCTAATAACTGATGGCATAAATTGCGGCAATCTCTACATGGGCATAGCATTTCAGACAGATTACCCAATCTTCTTGCTGATGAATTCACGAAATTAGTTGCTCCTTCTGAGTACTCAGGACTAGTCCTACATGTTAAATCGGAAAATACAAGTTAGCCTAACAAGTTTAATCGGCGAATAAAAGTTTGATGGAGAGATTTGAGTTCATACCTTCGCAGCCAAATCCATGCCTTATCCATTTCAAAACAATTGAGCTCGAGTGCGTTTTGTTCGTGGTGATATTTGTGTAACGAAGAATGAGGCGTGGGAGAAGGAAAACGATTTGTTTAATCTGAAATTTTTCGAAAACATAAATCGAACCAATAGAATGTGGTTTGAATAACAGCCGATAAGAAACGAATGGATCGAGATGAACCACCGTAAGAGGGAACGAGAGAGAAGGCTTAGTGTGGGTCGACGGCGAAGGAGACGAAGAGTAGGAGAAGAGGAGAAAAAGAAGGAGTTGATTAATGTCCGTGGGATTGAATTTTATCAATGGTTGAGATTAAAACAAAAGTGGAATCCTTATGAATATGGATTAACCAATCAGGTGCTTTTATTTGGTAATATAGTTTTTAATTTAATTTTGATGTTTAAATCTACCATCTAAAATTTATAGTTCATAATTTATAATTTATAGTTCATAGTTCATAATTTGGAAAATATGTTTCAAACGTGAATCATTTACACTATACTCCAATACTATAAATCCTAAACCTTATACACTAATTGAAACCCTAAACCTAAACCCTAAACACTAAATCAAACTCTAAACCTTATACACTAAGTCTATTGTGGTATACACTAAATCAAATTCAGAAATTCTTCTAATTATTTTTATTTTCATTTATTAAGAGACAAATAGTCAAAATATGTTTCAAGTGTAAATTATAAACCCTTATACTCCAATGCCCTAAACCCTAAACCTTAATATGAAACAATAAAACTAAAAAATATTTGATTTTAAGATTTATATTTTTTGTAATTGACGAATCTGGAAAATATGTTTCAAACGTGAATCGTTTACACTATACTCCAATACTATAAATCCTAAAACGAGAGACTTTAATTGAAACCCTAAACCTAAACCCTATACACCAAATCAAACTCTAAACCTTATACACTAAGTCTATTGTGGTATATACTAAATCAAATTCGGAAATTCTTCTAATTATTTTTATTTTCATTTATTAAGAGACAAATAGTAAAAATATGTTTCAAGTGTAAATTATAAACCCTATGCCCTAAACCCTAAACCTTAATATGAAACAGTAAAACTAAAAAATATTTCAAACCCTATACCATATACCCTATACCCTAAACTCTAAATCAAATTCACTAACTTTTTTGTATTTTGTAATAGTATTTTGTATTTTACGGTATAATTTGAAATAATTTATCGAATTTGTTTTAAGGTTTAAATAAAACATATATCACATAATATTACATTAGTACAAAAATACAACAAGTTTGATTTCAACATGAAGCATAACCGGAAATACACATATATGTTTATTACCAAACCAGACCAGCATCTTAGACTACCAAACCATGTCTTAAGTTTCAAATGAACAATAGTTTGTCATTTGGCCATGCCACAGTTGAACCTATTGCATCAGAAATGTATGCAATCTCTGAATTTGGTCTCCAGACACTTGCATTACCAAGCTTAGCCACTTCAATCCAAACCTTGCTTGCATTTGGACCTAGGGGTACAAAGTGGCACACATCTTTCGGATCAGTTGAAGTTACTCTCCCTTCAGCTACCTTGCGTCCAGAGTTGTTGCATTCTAAAAGAATACACTTCTTCTTTGCACTTTTGGTGGAACTATTGCTAGTGATTGGACTCTACATTTCAAACAAGATAATATAAGCAAGTTCCAACATCAATACAACAGACAAACAAATAAAATAACAGACAAACATCTTGTTCTTGCTGAGACCCTTGGTTCTCAGTAACTTCTTTCTGAGAAATTTCTTTCTCAGCAACTTCATCTTCAGCCATTACTTTCTCAGCCTCATCCTCATCATCTTCATTAACTTCATTAACTTCAGCGTCAACATCTTCTTCCACAACATCTTCTTCCACAGCATCTTCTTCCACATCATCTTCTTCCACATCATCTTCTTCCACAGCATCTTCTACATCATCAGGTTGAGCAACCACTGTCTTTTTCCTACCAGTTCTTCTCTTAATCACCTTTAGTGTTATTGCAGGTGTGGCCTCCAAGCCTTGATTACGTTTACTACGACGGATTACAACTTCTCCTCGTCGTATTGGCTTTCCCATTTCTGAAACTGATGAATAAACATAATGAATCTCAAACTCAATCTTAATAAAAAAATCATAACAGAAATCTACAGAACCCAACATGCATCAAAACTCAAACAGAAACAAAAATCAAAACTCAAACAGAAACTCAGAATGAAAACCCAAAATCGATGTGTCTAAAATCGATGTGTCTAAACCTCAAAATCGATGTGTCTAAACCTCAAAATCGATGTGTCTAAACCTCAAAATCGATGTGTCTAAAATCAATTCTTGCTAAGACTCTTGTTTCTCTGATTGAATGCTAACAAACCTTTTTGATTGAACAATGAAGCTTCGAATCGATGGGAAATGATCGCCAAAGGAAGAAAAAGAGAGTTTGGGATTTTCTGAAAATCACAGTAGATTTTCGTGTTCCGGGTTAAGTGTCGGGAAATTGGAGCCAAAGGGACAAGAGGGAAGAGGGAAGAGGGAAGAGGGAAGAAGGAAGAGGGAAAAAATTTCCCCAAATTTTGGCTAAGTGTCGCGGGTTCTGAGACTAAGTGTCGCGGGTTCCACAAATTTTCCCAAAATTGTTTTGACACACAAATCTCATCAACTGCAAGCCAGAAATCAACTCATTCTTTCTAATGTAAAAGACGTGATCAAAACTCCAACGAATTCAAAGATATATGCTGATAAGCCCCTTTAAGTTAAAAATAAGAACACATCTAAAGCCACTCTTACAAAATACATAGTTCATAGTTTTGGTCGTTTTCTTCTTATTCATATTATCAAACACATTACAAAATACATAGTTTAAACTAAATACATAGATTCCCATTAAACCAACTAGTCTTTTTACACATTACAAAATACATAGCTTATGCTCCTTAGTCTCGACGACGACCCTTGCCTCTTGAGGATTCTCCTTGTTCTTGTTTTGATCGTTTCATTGAAGCTGAGTTGAGTTGGTTTGTGAGCTTTTGTTCTTCCTTTCTGAGGTGTGGAATAATTCTTCGGAAATCATGTTCAATGTCTTCATCGTCTTCCTCAGCCCGTATCATGTATCCACGGTGAGCGAGAGAGCGTCTATACTCTAGTTGCGTGATCTCCTCCACATCACTTCCTGTATCAACTTGAGATTCTTGTCGTGCCTGTTGGAGGAAGTGTGGTACGATTCCATACGCCGGTAGTCCGCAAATGATCTCTTTCCTTGCTTCCATTATGTCCTCCTTTTTTTTACTGGTCCAAAAGGCAAACAAAGATCATAGTGAAACAGTTCATGGGAATACCATCATCGGTTCATTGTCATTAAACGATCGCAATCATAGCAGTCATAATAAATGAGAAGTGAAATGCGAAGCTTTATCCATTTTACAACAGCTCCAAGCAAATGTGCATACAATTAATTCACAATGCAAAGAAAAAGCTTATTATGCAGGTGGTGAGAAATCATATTATGTAACTTCACAATGCAAAGCTTATTAAGCTATTTTAGAGGTGAGACTAGCTAGGTACCAATCTCAATCTCAAAGAGACTTAAAACTATACTACAGGTGCAAAACAAAGATCATGAACAAAAGAATCGTGATACCCAAAACAATTAGGCAACTTAAAAATCACACTGCAAAGCCAATCCATATCAATGCCATAGCTAACTGCAAACAACAACAACAGTGAAGTAAATTGTGAGACTTGTTAGCTACCATTTACATTAGGGTGTTTTCAAAATACCATTCAACACAGAGAATATGAGAAGAACTCAGTTAAGAAATTTCTTGTACTGAACGGACACTCAAACACCATACCATTCAACACAGAGAATATGAGAAGAAGTGAGTCACATAACTTATGAATCACCTGCTTAATTTGTGTTCGTATTTGTTGACTGCAAACCCAAAGCTCTCTGCAAAAAAATGGAAGCATCGATTACAGTTAGAAAAAAACACTTATAAAAGATATACAACACTTAGACTTGGAGATGCTAAGCCCTAAATCGATTGCAACTAGAGGAACAGTGGATCAAAAACACAAATTGAAACAAAAACCCAATAAATTGGACATACTTTTCACTCACTCGCACCCTGAAAGCTACCTGGAAAACAGTAACATAGGATTTCGGGTTGGGGAATTGAGATTTCGAGATGGAGAGTGAGGATTCGAGAGGGAGAGTGAGGATTCGAGAGGGAGAGTGAGGATTCGCGAGGGAGAGTGAGGATTCGCGAGGGAGAGTGAGGATTGGAGTGGGGAATTGAGATTTCGATATGAAACAAAGATGTTTAGATCTGTTTTGTTTTGCACGAATGGTCTGTTCTAAGTGATTTTGGGGGAAAATTTTCTAAGTGTCGCGGGAGAGTATACCGCCTAACACTTCCATAACGTTTCAATTATGGTTCTGCTATAAAACGAGACGCCTAATTTTTGTTTAACATCTATGACTCTATCATAGCGTTTACAAATATACAAACGCTATGTAAAAACAAGATATATGTCAACCATAGCATAATCGAAAAAACGCTATCCTGGCCTGCTATAAAAACCCTAATTTCGCAGGTTAGAATGAGGAAATTGTTTTGCTCCTCCCCACAGATGGAGCCAAATTCTGAGAGCTGAATCTTACAACCTCAATTCTCGGCTTGCGTTAGGTTGAATGTACTTAGAAAAACTTAAATTAATGAGAGAAAAGTTGTATGTTATTCTGTTTGCCAAGAATTCAGTCCTTTACAATGAGGCTGGTGTTTCAAACTTATACTAGCTGAAAACGTAACTGCCTTGTCTTAATTATTTACATTAAATGCATAATTAAATCTATAATCTGTGTCTTTAATGCTGAGCTTGATTCTAGGATCCCAAGTTAGCGCATTTGACTTGGTCAAATGCACCCAACGACGTCGCTCCTTTCCTTCGTGTTCAGTGCTTTCAGCATGTTCGCTGCTTCCAGCACATTCATTTTAATTTGTTCCTTTCTTTTATCTCGCCGAGCCTGCCTATTCGTCCTGGATTTAGGGTGCTAAATCCGGGTCCAATAGTAAATATACAACTTAGTTTCCTAATTGGATTATGATTATTTTTTTATCGTTTGAATTATTATCTATTACAAATTATTAGAACAATTTCATGAACAATTCTACAAACAAAAATTCTATATGTCTACAAAGATCCACGACAGACGATTCAATCAGCACCATGCTCACGATAGACATCTTTATCTTTGACATGCGGGACCATAGCGAACGATTCTACTTGCACCCGACATGACATCTCTTGTAAGTTTGTCTTTATTAATCTACATTATCTAGAAATCGAACTTCATACCTCCTAATGAAAAATCACTAATGAAGTTTTGATTTAACCACTGGATCGAGAGGCTTCCTCAACTAGATTATGATTAGAACTCTAATACATCTATTCTTATCTGTACACTATTTACATTTGATTAGCTTTCCTTATTAAGCTCGAAAACTTCACTATTGAAAGGAAAATAGTGGAATTAAATGTTCCAATTCACAAGGAAACAAAATCTCATGAAAAATCAAAACATGAATAAAATAGTAAAAACAAAATAATTGGGAAACACATATCTATATTATTATTTAAGGAGTCATTTAGAAAAATGAAATTTATTTTGTAAGTTATTACATATTATGCCATTACATATAAGAAAATATAATTGAAATAGGAAATTGTATAATTGTCTTTTAAAATTATTGAAGATAATATGAAAAATATTTGTTCCCATTCAAGAGGGTATTTAATATTTAGTTTTTAATTCTAACGAAATTAAAAACATTATATATTTTTTAATAATATATAAATATATTCAAAAAAAAATTTGGGATCTTGGAATATTTTTCACTATAATGTTTTATATTTTACTTGAGTATATATATAAAACAAGTTTTGAGAAAAGATAGTGAAACATATTTTACTAATTTTATAAAATGTTAGACACGAGAAAAATTGATTTATTAAGAGTTCGTATACTGACCACAAAATCTAAAATAATTAAGCGGTGAATAGAACTGAAAATATATATAACAAAATGGGTCAGACAATTTAGGTAGCTAAAATCACTAATTTTGAATCATACATGTCATACCAAAAATATATTTTTCCATATAAAATAGAAAACATAAAAACAAAAACAAATAAAAAATTACCGCATGCCCTCATTGTGTATTAAAATTTTAGAAAACTATATAATATATTTTATACTAAAAATAAAATTGTTAACACATCTCAAACTTTTACATCCACAAATACATTTTGTCGAAAAAATAAAATTAAACATCGGAAAGCAAAAATTAAAACTTACCCCCGTTCTAGGGTGGATTAGAAAAAGATTATTTCAACATAATGAACTCCGTTACTTTTCATATTGAATTCCCATTCTAGAACGGATTAGAAAAAAAAAATTATATCTAAGCATCAAAATAATTATGTGTCTCATATGACAAAAATTAAATATACAAAAATCTTATTTAAACACAAAAATAAAGACACATTATATTACAAAATTTGATAAACAAAAAAAATTCATGTGCGGACACACGGGTTTAGAATCTAGTAAAATATGAAAAGAGAGAAAATAAAAAAAAAAGTTAGGAAGAGAAATCAAAACGAAGAAAGAGAGAGAGTGTGTGTTACGATTGTTTCGGCTACTATCACTCTTGCTATTTACTTTGTAATATTCTTGTGATCTTGCTATTTACTTTGTAATATTCTTGTGATCTCGTTAGTTTAGGAAAGTAGGTCTAAGTGTTTCAGTATATATTTGTGTAAATCCCTTTATGAGATAAGACAGAAACCCCTTTTCACAATTCTCCGCCTCCTTTCTCTCGAGGCCTTTTGTCGAAAAGATGCAAATGTTGAAAGGTGGTACTGTGATATTAATCATAACTCTAAGCTTCTTCTTAATGAAATCCTCAACGGCTGTTATTCATGAAGATCTGGTTTCGATTGGAGTCAAGAGAAAAGTCCCACCAGGTCCCAATCCTATACATAATCCTCCTTTACTAGAACAGCGTCATTGGATTGAAGTCAAGAGAAAGGCCCCATCAGATCCCAATCCTATACATAATCCTCCTTTACTAGAACATCGTCATTTGATTGAAGTTAAGAGAGATATCCCACCAGGAGGTTCCAAGCCTCGAGCGGTTCTTAATACTAATCTATATGAAGCATAGCCTCAGTTAGCCAATTAGTACTGTTTTACAGACACAAGTTGTATTTTTGTTCTAATAAAATTAAAATTATTATTATCTTTTTAATCATCCACGAGCCGATATTTGTTTTTCCTCTTATTGAATAGATAACAAGACGGGAATAGAGACAATCTCGATATAGACTAAAGAGACAAGACCAAAAAAAAACCCAATCATCAAAATGACAATATTAGTACAACTAAGAGTGATTACATCATAGTAATCAACATCTCTACCGAAAAATCTCCTAGTTATGAAATATGTCTTTTGTAATCCACTTCTAGAGCTAAACTTTTTATAATAAGGCAAGCTAATACCAAAAGGGAAATGATCTCTTAGAGAAAATTACGGATTTCTCTGAAAAGATTGCGAAATTATGTCCAATCTCCATAATTTAAACATCAAAACGCGATGTAATGTAATTTTGATGCATCATAAATGACTTTCAGAAACTCTTCCATAAAAATCTCAAACAGTCTTCGAACCCAAACCAAAGTCAGGGTTTTTGGAGGATTTTTAACCCATAGATCCAAAGCCGGAAGACAACAATGATTATCCGGCAATAAAGCTCTACAAAAGAATCTAAAGACTCTTAGATGAGAGCATTGAAGCCCAAAAAAGGAATCCAGTGATACACGTATAAACTTCTTCAACTTGTAATTCAACGAGTATGAAGATTACAAATGTAATTCAACTTGTAAAACAGAGTTTGGAATTGAACTCAGTCCATTACCTTTGTTAATACGTTAACGAGTGTGCTGGTAGTACGTGTTGAATGATGATTAACCAAATCGATGATTGGTTCTATTGTATTGATGAAGGCTATATACACAAGAGAATACAATGTGGCCGTTAGAGGCTATTAATGAGTTGCGTAATATGTGAAAGAGTCATAAGAGAATAATATATGATTTCCTATTCTAATACCCTCCCGCAGTCGTTACATGGGGATCTTGAACATGAAAACTGGATTTGAACTCCTTGAATAATACAGTTGGGAGTTCTTATGTGAATATATCAGCGTATTGGGAACATGGAGGACACGAATTTGGCCGAGAGCAACACGTTCTCTAACAAACAAAATATCTAGCTCCCCATGTTTGGTTTGATGGTGTTGAATTGGGTTGGTGGAGAGATAGACGGCACTTAAATTGTCACAATACACGATGGTGGCCTTTGAGAGAGGGCAATGGAGCTTAAGGAGAAGATTGCAGATTCATGTGGTTTCAGAAACAGCGTTGGCAACACTATGATACTCAGCTTCGGCACTTGAACGTGAAACCGTGGGTTGTCGTTTAGATGACAAAGAAATGAGGTTGTCACCGAGGAAAACACAAAACCCGGAGGTTGAGCGAAATGCCAAGAAAATAGTGAAGTAATCCAAGATTTGTCATTGAAATTTTAGATTCGAGAGAGGAAAGAATCGACATGCGAAGTTCTTGTGAGGAGGCTGTGAGTATTATATCATCAACATAAAGAAGAAGGTAAGCGAGTTCTTTTCCGCGTTGAAGAGCGAACAAAGAGGTGTCGCTTTTTTTTTTTTTTTTTTTAACTTTCTGGTTGTATTAATCTTAGAGGGACGACTTACATAATGGAAAAAAAAAAGCAACCGCTTAAAGCCTTCGGGACATATCCCAAGAAGGTGAAACGAAGCACAAAGAAAAATAAAGGAAGAGAGAAAGAAATCAAGGATTAGGTACCTCGGAACCGCATGGCAAGGGAACCTTGGAAGCATGGCAGGTCTTTACGAGCCAGGCATGTGTCTCTCACCTTCCTATCGACTTTCTTGAACAACACCTCAGCAGGAACAGATTTTTTATTGAAGATGCGGTCGTTACGTTGACTCCACAATGAGTAGATGACAGCTTGAGCCATCACAAGTCTCAAACCCTTTTCTGTTGGATTTGAGTAAGGACGCTTCAGCCATCTCTGGAACACATCCCAAGTTCGAAATCCCATAAAAGGAGCGTTGAATCTCTGAAAACACAATCTCCACACATCGTAGCTATAAGGGCAACGCAGGAAAAGGTGCTACAATCAATCACACCCCAAGACCTCAACCTAGATTTTGTGGAAAGCCTATCAAGAAAAGCAAGCCACAAAATGAAAGCATGTTTAGGGACATTACCCGAGAACCACACCTCTTTATGCCATGGAACCTCCGTGAAGGATGCATTAGTTTGGAGTCTCGCAATAGAAAATTTGAACTTGTCCTTGAGGGGACCAACTCCATCTTTCCACTTAAAAGTATCTTCAATATCTGAAAACAACTGAACCGATGTCAAGTGGCAAAGGAGGGAAACCACGTTATCACTACGGGCACCCCTGAAATTCCACCCATCTTCCGTAGCCGCAAATGAGACTTTTGAGTCAAGAGGAATCCCGTAGATTCTCGGACAAGATGGGCCAATAAAGGACAGAAGCTCTCCGAAGGGGTTCCAATTATCATACAAAAATAACAATCACTCCCATTACCAACTCTGCAAGAGATGAAATCCTTTGCTAGATATCGTAACTTTAGAAGTTGGAACCAGGTTGATGATCCACTACTATCCTCAGAGAGACTCCAAAAGTATTTCCTTCTCAGCTTATTCTTTTTACACCAAGCCACCCACAACAACCCAGAATTGGAGAAAAGCATCCAAATCAATTTAAGTCCAAAAATCTTATTCCAAGAGTGAAGATCTCTCAGACCTAAACCACCACCAGCCTTTGGAGAACAAACCTGAGCCCATTTTACCTTTGCCTTATTTTTTTTTCCGGGTCTCCAGACCATAAGAATCTTCTACACAAACTGTTTATCTCCTTGGTGCACCTTTTTGGGAGCACAAAAGCTGCGCACCAGTAGGCCATAATACTCTGAATGACTGAGGAGATGAGTTGAGTTCTTCCTGCATAAGACAGAAGCCTTGAGGTCCACGAGTGCAATCTGGATTTTACCTTCTCAATCAAAGGAGCATAGTCTAACTTAGACAATCTCCTAGGGAGGAGAGGTAATCCGAGATAGCGTACCGGGAGAGTTCCCAAAGTGAAGCCAAAACTATCCGCAAGCAATTTGCTATCCACTTGAGATGAGCCTGCCAGAAACAGAGACGATTTGGTTCTATTCATTTTCAGGCCAGATATGGAAGAAAAATAACCCAGCAAATTCACAATCGCTTGCAAGGAAGGGTATGATCCATCAAAGAAGACCATCATATCATCTGCGACAACTAAGTGGGAGATCTTAGGGTTTAATGCTTTAGGATTAGCTCCAATAAGACCTGCAGTGAAACGAAGGAGACAAAGGATCGCCCTGTCTAATCCCACGGGTACCTTTGAAATAGCCACAAAGCTCGCCATTCACTGCCACAAAGAATCTAGTAGAAGAGATACACTGCTGAATCCATCTTATATAAACTTCAGGGAAGTTAATTGCCTTGAGAATGTCAAGAATAAACCTCCATTCGACAGAGTCAAATGCCTTTCTTAGAGAATTTTGGTGAGTTGTACCCCTGGACCATTTCTGTGGCCAAAAGGACGTTTTCAAAAATCTGCCTGCCACTTACAAACGTTGTTTGGTTTTCTGATGCCATCAAAGGGAGAAAGTTCTGGAGCCTTCGAGCCAATAGCTTAGCAACCACTTTCTACATTGCATTCAAGCAAGAGATCGGCCTAAAATATGCAGCATTATCTGCATTTATTGTCTTAGGGACCATAGCAATGATAGTTGAGTTCCAATGAGGCTCCATCTTTCATGTTACAAAGAACTCCAAGACAGCCAAGGAGACCTCTTCACCAATAAAATCCCAATAATGCTTAAAGAATTCTCCCGTATAACCATCTGGACCCGGGGTTTTCCAGACGGTAAGGAGAAGAATTCCTTTTTGACTTCCTCAAGCGTGAATTAGCGTTCCAAACTCTGCCTCTGAGCTTCATTACACCTGAACGGATGGACATATTTTATACACTCCACTATAGAAGGGCTTCTCCTCGCTTCAGGTCTTAGTAAGGCAGTATAGAAATCTACACACGTGCTCTTGATCTCAGACAACTCTGAAATACTAGAGCCATTATCACGCCTTAACACTTTGATACAGTTTCTAGCGTTTCTTGCTGCAGCCCATCGGTGGAAGACTCCTGAGTTATTATCACCAACCGAGAGCCACTTCATTCTTGATTTTAGGAACAGAAAAGTTTCCTCTAACTTAGCAAGCTCCTTACACTTTCTCAATGCGTGAAGCTCTTTTTCCGCCTATTCTGAGGTATGATTTGAAAACATTATGCGCTGAGATTGCTTTAAGACACTCGATCCGCACCCAGCCGATTTGAAAAAAAAAAAAATTGACCCGCACCCACCTCGCGGTGGGTCAAAACCCGCGGATCCCGCGGGTAAACACTCAAATTGACAGCCCTACTTGTCCACGTTTATAATTATGATTTATGACTATTTATTGTGAAAACCAATATCTGTCACTATTATTATCTAAAAACTACAACCAAAAAAATTGCGTTAGGGACAAATTCAGAAAAGAGACAAACCAAATTGGAAGATATTTTTAATTGAAAATCAAACTAGATTTATACAATTCACTAATTCAGGAATCCAAATGCAGAAGAAAAACTTGCCTTGCACGTATTAATGTATTATAACAAATCAGAAAGTCTAGATCAAACGCAGAAGAAAAAGAATCATTATTTTCCTGATCAAACAAAAAGAGAAGTAATTTTGAATCTACCCAATACCAATACCAATACCAATACCAATACCAATACCAATACCAATACCAATACCAATACCAATACCAATACCAATACCAATATTCATTCTCTCATGCATGGGTCAATCTTGAGATCAAACTCCCCCGAATTATCATCAATTTGTCTGTTTTCAACTCCATCCAAGTGATCTTCGCGCGCATTGTTAGCAAGCATGAGAGCAACCTACCAGAAAAGGCACGAGTCCAATGACAAAAAAGCCCCACCACCGAGCAAACCGGTCTTAGCCGTGGGACAATCAGTTTCAAGACTACGATGAACGTTACGGGTCAAATGTAGTTGCTCAGTGATGGTTGGCCATAGAAGCAAAGACAATGCAAGTCCAGATGTTATCCTGATTTTTTTATTATTGGACAATTCAAGATCAGATTTGATTCATATATATAATTACCAAAATCAAAAAAAAAATTATTGGAAAGATCATTCTTACTTACAAGGCAATGTTGAAGAAAACAGAGAAACTTGTGCTTTTGAACAAGACAGATTTGGGAACTGACTTTCCTTTGTAAGAAAAGAACAATGATTTGTATCCTGCTGCAGTACATAGCAAGAGAAATGCTACTGATAGGTAACCCAAAGCAACACTTGGATCTGATGGATATTTACAGATTATTACTCCTTTTCCATTTATCGATTTTCCAGTCGCAGCCTATGTTAACAAACAAGAAGAGAAAATGTAATATATAAGTCACACAAACTTGATAACATGTTTTTTTTTTTGATGACCAACTTGATAACATGTTGTAACAAGAAAGCCAGCAAAATTTGTTTTTTTTTTGTTATGTTAGACAGGGTTAGATTTGAAGATGCAGTTTTTGAAGCAGTCGTTGTACCAGTAGATGTACCAGTTGAAGTAGCTCAGGAAATGATACAGGCGAGCAGTTGTGTGACTAATAACGAGGAGCAGAAGTTATGGGTTTGGATTGGGCTTATGGATTAGACCCATAAGTGAATATATTGAAGATCCACTGGGCTGATGCATCTCCTGTACCAGTTGAGAAGTAGTACAGGAAGTGATACATGCGAGCTTCCCAAGGCATTGGACGACTTGGAACAAGGGAGATTACTTGGACCGAGCTTGTGAAGCCACGTGGATGCACCAGGAAGTTGTAGCTGAGCTGGAAGAGCATATTGGAGAGGATTCCTTAGTATATTGGAGATAAGGAACATTTCCTGAATCTTACCCTAAGAAAAAGGAAATATGACTTATTGTTAGAGATTTGTCTTTATCGTTAGTATGACGGTGTAGGCTTGTATTGGCCACGAACTATTGTGTATAAATTGGTGTGTCTAACCTTTGTATGAGGTTAACACAACAGATAGAGAATTTTTAGCATAGGGCGAGTGATTGTCTTGTAAGAAATCAAGGGCTAAGGGGTTTATCTATGGGTTCTTGGATCGTGTACATATCTTTGAACGTGTGAGGCTAGATAGACAAGTCAAGGTGTGTCTTGAGCTTGTTGTAGATCGTTTTCAGTTAAACTTGTATGGTTACTTAAAAGATTGGCTAGTAAAATATCCTTGTAAGGAAAACTCTGTGTCAGATTCTGTTACAGTTCCTGTCTTAGCAGCTCTTGCGCTTTCAATTGGTATCAGAGCGGGCACATGTGTGTAATACAAATAGGTGTGGTCCTGCGGAGAAGATGCAGAGCTGTGAGGCTTTGGGTAATTATTCAAAGGTGATATCGGATTCAAAAGATTTAGAAGAGCTGAGCAACTTTGTTGCTTTTGTGGGAATTACCGAGTTTGAGGAAAGAAAAGAGCTTTCTGGATCTGAGTCAGAGGAAGAACAAGATGATGATCTTATTGAGAGTTATAAGGAAGTTCGAAAGACTCTGATCATAATCGGAAAAGAGAACTCAGACTTGAAGAAGGAAAATTTGCAGCTTGATACACTTGTTGGGTCACTGCAGAAAGATCTGGAAGCAGCTCAGAAAATGGGTCAAGAGAGTGTGAAACTGATCAAGAAGAAGCTGATCCTGGCAAACAAAGCAGAGGAACTGAGTCAGCTGCTGAAGATAGAGAAAGACATCTCCACCAATCTCCAAGCAGAACTTAATCATCAACATAAGAAGATACACATGTTTGCTGGTACAAAGAAACTTGATAAGATTCTGAGTTATGGACGACCAATGGATGTAAAAAGAGGCCTAGAATACACTGGAATGAAAAGTCCTGAGACTGCGAAAATCAACTTTGTGTCTGCAGGTTTTCAACAACAAGCAGAAACTAAGTCTGTAAGTAGTAAAACACAAAATGGTGTATGTTACTTCTGTGTAAAGTATGGCCACATCAGGGCATACTGTTACAAGTTCTGGGATAGAGTGAAGAGGCTCAGGAATCAAGGTAGGTTCACATGGAATGGTTTTCGGAATCAGATATGGGTAAGGAAGTATGATCTGCTACAGGCAACCAAGAAATCTGATCTGCTACATAAAAACCAAGAAGTCTGATCTGCTACAAGAAACCATGAAGTTTGATCTGCAACAGACAAACACGAAGTCTGACCTGCAATAGACAAACACGAAGTCTGACCTGCAACATGCAAACATGAAGTACGATCTGCAACAGACAAGAAGTACATCAAGTGGTATTATAGGACATGGATTTCAGACATCCACAAGAAAAACACCAAGGGGTACTTCAAGACTTGGTTTCGGGTGCAATATGGTCATTGTAGAAGATGAACATGATGACAGTAGCTGCTCACGACACATAATAGGTACAGAAAGCAACCTGCAAAATATCAAGAAGCTCAAAATAGGGTATAAGTGCTACAATGCAAAGGATGATATCAATCTGTGGCACCAACGTCTTGGTCACATGAATGTAAGGACTCTAACTACTCTTGTTGATAAATAAATAGTACGAGGAGTGCCTCAGATCAAGGAAGAAAACAAGATGGTGTGTGATTCGTGCTACAAAGGAAAGCAGGTGAAAGTTCAACATAAGAATGTGCCAAATGTGCAAACAAAAGCAGTGTTGGATCTGGTTCGCATGGATTTGATGACAATGCAAGTTGAAGGCCTAGCCGGGAAGATATATGTGCTCGTTCTGGTGGATGACTATTCCAGAGTCACTTGGGTTAGATTTATTCGTGAAAAATCTGAGATAGCCGATAGCTTCATAATATGGGCACTTCATATGATCAATGAAAAAGGAGGTATCAAGAGGATTCGCAGCGGACGTTGTGATGAATTTCAAAGTGAGTCTATGAAGATGTTTTGTGAAAGTCATGGAATCGCACATCATCCTTCAGATTCAAGAACACCACAACATGATGGGGTTGTAGAGAGGAAGATTAGAACTCTTCTAGAGATGGCCAGAGCAATGATACATGGCAACAATGTACCTGTGAAGTTATAGGCAGAAGTATTAAAAACAACGTACTACATCATTAACAGGGTCTATGTCAGGAAAGGGACCACTAAGACTCCATATGAGCTGTGGAAAGGGAAGACGCCTAACCTGAGCTACTTTCATGTATTTGGATGCAAATGCTACATCTTGAATGACAATGATCATCAAGGAAAGTTCGATGGAAGGAATGATGAAGGGATGTTTTTGGGCTACTCAGGAAGTAGTACAGCCTTCAGAGTGTACAACACTCAAACTGATATGGTCATAGAGACGGTCCATGTGGTGTTCGATGAGTATTATCTCCCGAAGTGGAATTGGCTTAATACAGACAGCGACTCAGAATGTGATGAATCAAAGAAGCTTACTATTTCAGAAGACCAGTCTGGTTCTGTCTTAGAACAGGGAGTAATACAGCATGCTTCAGAACAGTCTGATTCAGAACATGAGGTGATACAACGAGTTCATCGGAATCACTCACTATATGATGTGATCGGGGATGTGACCGAAGGGAGGAAAACACGTGGAGTTCAAATTAACTTCAAAGAGATGCTTCAATTGAAGTCGAAATAGCCGTATCGAGCTAAGTATGCATATTGCTTCAAGTGCATGTTTTTTTAACTTATGTGTGCTCACAAGCAGGGGGAGATAAGAATTGTGGGGGAGTAACCAAATCAGAGATTATGGGGGAGTCAAGGAAATCGCTGTTACTCAGGTGCTTGAGAGACACACAAAGCTAAAAAGGGGGAGATTGAAGATGCAGTTTTTGAAGCAGTCGGTGTACCAGTAGATGTACCAGTTGAAGTAGCTCAGGAAATGATACAGGCGAGCAGTTGTGTAACTAATAACGAGGAGCAGAAGTTATGGGCTTGGATTGGGCTTATGGATTAGACCCATAAGTGAATATATTGAAGATGCAATGGGCTAATACATCTCCTGTACCAGTTGAGAAGTAGTACAGGAAGTGATACAGGCTAGCTTCCCAAGGCATTGGACGACTTGGAATAAGGGAGATGACTTGGACCGAGCTTGTGAAGCCACCTGGATGCACCAGGAAGTTGTAGCTGAGCTGGAAGAGCATCTTGGAGAGGATTCCTTAGTATATTGGAGATAAGGAACATTTCCTGAATCTTAGCCTAAGAAAAAGGAAATATGACTTATTGTTAGAGATTTGTCTTTATCGTTAGTATGATGGTGTAGGCTTGTATTGGCCACGACCTATTGTGTATAAATAGGTGTGTCTAACCCTTGTATGAGGTTAACACAACAGATAGAGAATTCTTAGCATAGGGTGAGTGATTGTCTTGTAAGAAATCAAGGGTTAAGGGGTTGATCTATGGGGTTCTTGGATCGTGTATAGATCCTTGAACGTGTGAGGCTAGCTAGACAAGTCAAGGTGTGTCTTGAGCTTGTTGTAGATCGTTTTGAGTTGAACTTGTATGGTTACTTAAAATATTGGCTAGTAAAATATCCTTGTAAGGAAAACTCTGTGTCGGATTCTGTTACAGTTCCTGTCTCAACAGCTCTTGCGCTTTCAAGATTTTGCTTAGTGTTGATTAGAGACCATCATAATTATTGATCAAATAATCGGATTCTCTATCAATGATAAATTAACTATATTAATAAATCGGATTATAAAGTTCCAACATGTATTTCAGCAAATAAAGATTAATCATTCTTCTTCTAGGGTTGATTAATTTGCTATTATTACCTTCTTGTTCTCTGCGATCACTCCAAAAAGAAACGACAAGACGCCTAAAGCAGAAACGATCAACGACATCTGTTTCATACTAAGCACCATCTTTTCTGTTCCAAAAAGCAAGATCCGAATACAATTTCTTAATAGATTTATCAAACGGCTTCGATGAATATGGAGAGAATAGAGTAGACCGAGATGAAGAATCTGTGAAACGAATTTGAGATTGGAAGTTTAAGGGTGCATGAGATAAGAATTCGAGGATATGGTTTGATGTAACAGAGAATAAAGAAATCTACAATGTTCACGAGTGTGTTACTTTGGGGATTCTTTATGATCTTGTTTCCCTTTAAATTGAGATTTTTTCTTTGTTAACTTTCTTAGATAATTTCTTTATTTAAGAAAATGTAAAAAAAATTGACATATAAGATTTAAAAATATTTTGGCATAACCATCGAGATGACGCATGACCTAAAAGATCGAATGGAACAATACATAGACAAATAAATCCCGTATGAATTCTAAGGAATTAGGCCAATACCCGCACATATGTGCGGGTTTTCACTTGATTTTCTAAAATGCAATTTGAAAGCAAGACCCTTTTCTTTATCATTATAATTAGGCCAATACCCGCACATATGTGCGGGTTTTTTCCCCCAATATGCGTATGTTATTTTTCCCACACAATTTGTTTTTTTCCTTTTGAGATCTGAATTTTTAGATGTTACAATGAGAAATATATCGAATGACTTATTGTTTCTATGTTTTTGCAAAATAAATTGAAACACTTCATGAATGACCCAAATAAAATATTGCAAGAGAACATACTATCACAGTAATATAGATGGGATTGAATCCACAAGGACCATTGTCACACTACAAATCTTACAAAATGAAATAGAACTAAGACGAAAGTATGGTTTTGATTTGCAAGATGAAAGTAAAATAATTAATAACGATAAGAAAATCAATAAGGAAAAGTGTTAGGTTAAGGGTTTTTCTCAGAAATCTAGAGATAATGAACCAGACAACTATTCAGAGAATAATTTAGCACAAGTCTCGAACTCAAACATAAATTTTTAATCAATCCATTGTTGTTGTATTGATCACTAAATCTAACAACCTAAGATTCTAAACTGTCGTTTGAACTTAAAATTCTAGACCAGCATTAACGAACTGGTTTGATATGTTCATGAATCGCCTTAGCATCAACTTTCGTTGGTTAAGGACAATTCGCTCGCCTATGTTCTTCAAGCAATCCATAACACTTTTGATTAATAGATTAAACCCTAGATCAGAGACTAAAGGATCAATTTAGCCTAAGTAATGAACACACCAATAAGCAAACACTACAAGAAAACAGGAGTTTTCCGATGGATTTTAGCTGTCGGAAATTACCGACGGATGTATGACGGATGTATTTTCCACGGATTTATGACGGAACTAAATAATTTTATTTTTTTATAATTTTATTAAATATTAATTCAAAAATTTTAAATATATTAAATAATAATCTAATTAATCAATTATAAATATAAAATTTTCTTAATTAATTAATTCATTAAACAAAAAAATTCATAAAACATAAAATGTGATAAAAAAAAAACATAAAACATAAAAAATTTAGTTCGGAAAGAGATGGGAATGCGTTCTTCATGACCTTCTTCATATCCGTGAGCTCTTCCCGGGTTGAGTTGTGTACGTACTCCAACTCCTCGACCTTCGCGTCATGGTCTTTCACCGTTTGGCTGAACCTCTCGATTTTCTCCTTGTACTACGAAGCATATCGTTACGAGGCGTACCCCGAGAACGATGGCGTCCATTGGAGCCCAAACGGAGAGAGTTCTCATTATTCCTAAGAGAAAAACATAATAACGTTAGTATATTGAATTGTAAAATTCTAAAATTTTCAAAAAAAATCGATTTTTTTTTAAAACTTCCGAAAATTCAAAAATTTCTAAAAATCCAAAAATTCAAAAAACTTATAAAAATTCTAAATTTTCAAAAAAATTCAAAAATTTCATAAAAAAATCTAAATTTTCAAAAATTTCAAATGTTCTAAGATATTCAAAATTTTCATTAAAATTCTAAAATTTTCAAAAAAGTTTTTAAAATTCTAAAACTTTCATAATTTTTAAAATTATTAAAATGTTTTTAATAGCTAGATAATTTTAAAAAATGTTTCTAATCTTAAAAAAATGAGAAAATGTTTTAAATTGGTAGATAATTCCCAAAATAACGTTTCTAAATTTCAAATATTTTGTTAAATGGTTTTAGGAGTTCGAAAATTACAAAAACGTTTTTTAAAAATTGAAAAATTGTTAAACCATTTTCCATCTCACAAAAACATATTTAACAAACCTAACTACAACCAATCTCATTCCAATCCTATTTTCTAACCACCTAAAACCTAAATTTACACTAAATATCATCCTATACTCAATAAACAACAATACATAACAATGAAATTTGATACACAAAAGGGATTTGAGAGACTTACATGTTTGGATTCATTAGAAATGAAGATTTGGGTTTAGATTTGTGTTTATTAGAGATAGATGAGAGGGATTTGAGAAGAAATCGGAAGTAGATGGAGAGAGAGTTGAGAGAATTGATCGGAAGAGAGAGAGAGATATAAGAGAGAAATGAGAAGAACCATCTCAGATTTAGGATATATATCGATTTCCGACAGATGGATCCGTCGGATTCCCAAAAAAAATTCATTTTAGGCGATCAATCTTCCCGCGGTCTAAAAAAACTAAAATCCGTGGGAAATTTCCGACATATTTCTGACGGATATGGGAATATACCATGTATGTGTTTCTATTGGGCCATCAACCGACACATATTGAAGGACCCAGATCCGTCGGAAATCCGTGAGAAATTTCCGACGGATTTATGGTATATTTGGGGTTTAGGGTTACGTGATATGGTTTAACTATCCCTAATCTACATGTTTCATTCAAAAAAATTGTTAGTTCATCAATGTTAAAGACTTTCTATAAGTTTATTATTTTTACAACATAACACTTAAACATTTCACATAACATCTTCTATACCTTATACTCTAACTTATACTAACACTTTCATCAAATTTTATAAAATCTATAACACACATTTATTTTCACATTTGACAAGTTGAAGCTATTGTATATACATCATACAATTGTTTCTCTACAATTTCTACAAAAAAACCTAAACCCTATACCCTAAACCACATTTTTGGTCATCCGTCAGAAAATTTCCCACCGATTTCTGACAGTTGTTACTTAACAATTTTTTGTTTGGTTTTTTGAAAGGGTGATAACATCTTTCGGAAATCCGTCAGAAATTTCCCACGGTTTTCCCACGGATTTGCGAAATTACACTAATCCGTGGGAAATTTCCGACGGATGTTACTTAACAAATATTTTTTTTGGTTTTTCGAAAGGGTGATAACATCCGTCGGAAATCCGTGGGAAATTTTCCACGGATTTTCGACGGGTACTATTTTCCGACGGATGTTAATTTCGTCTGAATTCCGTCGAAAATTATCGACGGAATTACCTATGTCGGAAAACACCATGTTTTGTTGTAGTGAAAGACCACAAAAGATAGATCTCTATCTATGTCTAATTCAATGATTCATAAATCCATTTGAAACCCTAAACCTAACTATGAAACTACTCATACATGGAAGCAGATAACAATCAATGAGATAAAGAAAAACTCATAATCGATATGATAGAAAATCAAATAGGGTTTAGAAATTCTTCTCAAAAGATGTAGAGTCAGATATTCGTGTCCCCAAAACTTACAAATTGCCAAAAGTCAAAAGTCTGAATAGAAAATAAAGTGTAGCCTCAAAAGTGGCTTAAAAATATGTATAAATAGGTTTAGAGTCACTACAAGAAATGTGGGTATTAATAGCGGCTGTTAAATGCTATGATTCAACTACCATAGTGTTTCCTAAAACGCTCTGACAGCGCCCGTCATTGTAGGTCGGGCACTTTAGATAGCGGACTTGACGTATGCTATAGTTAATTAAAGAACGATAGCGTTCTTTTTTCTACAATTGTTAATATTTATAATAACGTTTGATAATTGTTATTAAAACTAATTAATAATAGCGTTTGGTATTTTATTTTCTATAGCATTGGATTTGTATTATAATTGGGTTATACCTATAGCAGTTTGTTTTACATAGATAGCAAATTATTTGTGTTATTAATTTATTTTATAATTACCCGAATTTTAATAAATGCAATTTCTTTTTTTAATTGTAATATATTATTGGAATATTTGTAATAATAATAATAATAAAAACAGTTAATTCATATTATAAAAACCATAAAAACAATTAATCCATGTTTACAAAACCATAATTCATAAACCTATCAATCTACCACTAATAACCCTTCACAATCATTCCTAACATAAACACTATCATCATCAGAAGCTTGACCATCCAGATGATCGACTTCTTGGACAGGCAAAGCTACACCACCTAAATCCTCCTCTGTTTCCAACTCATGATAGCCTCTAGGTGGTGTTCTCATAACAACATACCAATTTGAAGAATCATCTTCCCTAGAGTAGAAAACATGTTTCGCTTGAGAAGGTAGAATGAATGGATCTTTCAAATATGCTGTTTGGTTCATATGAAGGTTCACAAGAGTGAAGCCATCTTCTTCCTTCACACCGTTCCCTGTGTTGGCCCAATTGCATCTAAACAGTGGTACTTTGAACATGTGGTAGTCCATAAGTAAAATCTCCTTTATCACTCCATAATATGTAAGCATATCAGCCACTTGTCTTGTATCTCGAGCACTTGATCTACACATGCTAAATGCTTCATAAGTTACTCCACTGTTTTGTGTCTTCCGCTTAACCGCATCTGTATGAAATCGCTGCCCATTAATGATAAATCCTCTATGTGCTAAAGCATAATTTCTTGGTCCAAATGTCAACCACCTTATCTCCTTTGAATGACTTTCTTTTGAGTCTGAATGAGTCTGATGCAGGAAATACACCAATTTCAGAACAATCAGTTTTGTTAATTAAATGAGCAATCAAGCTAAACATTTGTTACTAAACTAAAAATCTGAACATGAACATCAAACAAACAATATGTGTATTTATTAAACTAAAAATATGAACATGATCATGAAGCAAACAAGCTATTAATTAACTAAACTAAAATCAGAACATAATAATACAGGAAGATAACAAGCTGTACATTTACTAAAATGATAATCAAGAAAATGAAATAAGATGAAAACCTTTTTTTTACCCATTGTGCAAACTGCTCAGTATGATTTTTCCACAACAATGTTTCATTTCTAGCACATCGAGCATCATTAGCTTGTAATTCTTCCAAATGCATCCTGATTTTATAATAAACAACAGTTATGAAAATGAAATTATAATTAAAATAGTTGAAACTTAAAGGGTAAACTCTTACTCAACATAGGGATCCATAGATGCCATGTTCATTAGCACATAGCGATGTGCAATGTCTCTATCTTTATCAGAAAGGGTAACCTCTTTACCCTTCTGCAGAGGTCGACCTTCAACCACCATTCTATCATCCTTAATATCTTCATTACGATTAACTGTTTCTTTAACTGGTAATGAATCTTGAAGGAACTCTAAACAAAATGCTATGCATTCTCCAGATAAATACCCCTCAGCCATACATGCTTCTGGCCTTGCATGATTCTTAACATAAGCCTTTAGTTTTTTCATGTACCTACAACTCAGTCAAGAAATATGAATATTAGTCAAACATCATTGCAGGAAATACATCTATTGAAGCAAATGAATACATCAAACCTTTCGAAGGGATACATCCAGCGGAAGTGTACTGGTCCTCCCAAACGTGCCTCTTTTGATAGATGTATTGGAAGGTGGAACATGATATCAAAAAGGGATGGAGGGAAGAACCGCTCCAGTTGACACATTGTTTCCACAAACTCATTCTCCATTGATATAAGTTTCTCCGGGTCAATGATACGCTGACACAATCTGTTGAAGTAATTGCATAATCTGTTTATGGCAATCCTAGGTCCTTTATGTAGCAACCCTCTTAACGCAGCTGGTAACAAGTTATGTACTAGAACATGATGATCATGCGACTTCAAACTACCTATATTAGGAGGGTTAACTGAAACACTATTAGCAATATTACCACAATAACCATCAGGACCTCTAAACTTAGATAACCTTTGGCAAAAAATGGTCTTCTCTTTCTTGGATAACCAATAGGCTGCTGGAGGTAAGTACGTTTTCTTTCCCCTAACCTCTGTGTGCAAGTGTTTTCTGATTCCAATATCTTCTAAGTCTTTTCTTGCTTTCAACCCATCTTTTGACTTGGCACTTTGCATCAAGATAGACAATATAGCATCCGACACATTCTTTTCTACGTGCATCACATCAATATTGTGACGAACAGGCATATCCTAACACAAGAAACAATAAACTGTTAGGCATATTCGTATACATAGCATAATTGAGAATATAGTTCAGTTACTATACTTTACCTTCCAGTAAGGTAGTTCGAAAAATATTGATCTCTTCTTCCACCGCCATAGATCATTTGATTCTTCACACTCTTCTTCTTGAACCATCTCATCCAATTTTAAATCTGTTCTCTTTCTTTTTTTTTCCTTATCTAGAGGTCTTCCAAAATCATTCGTAAACGCTTTTAGTGTCTCATATATTTCAGCACCAGATGGTATCCTATTGGCATTCCCATCCTCAACAGTGTTGTCAAACCAACCTTTTTTTTTCTGTAAGGATGGCCAGGCGGTAGTCTCTTTCTATTTCCCATGTATACATACTTACGGCTAAACTTAAGCCACCTAGAAGGTGTATCCTTTCCACATACATTGCAAGCTTGTTTCCCCTTCACTTTACATCCAGACAATATCCCTAAGGCTGGATAGTCACTGATACTCCAAAGCAGCAAGGCTCTAAGTGTGAAGTTCTCCTTCACAAATAAGTCATACACTTCAATACCCTCAGCCCACAAATCTTGTAAATCGTCTATCAATGGTGCTAAGTAAACATCTATGTTATTACTAGGAGCTGTTGGACCAGGGATCAACAAAGTCAACATTATATTTTCAGCCTTCATACACATTGTTGGAGGCGTGTTATAGTTCACTAACAACATTGGCCATGTGCTGTAATTGGTGTTTTGCATGGAGAAAGGGTTCATCCCATCTGTACAAATTCCAAGTCTAAGATTCCTTGGTTCAGCTGCAAATTCTGGCCATTTATCATTCACTTGTGCCCAACATAGAGAATCAACAGGATGTCGCATTGTACCATCTTCAGTGGCATTGGTAGAATGCCAACGCAAATCTTCAGCCATCCTTTTTGATCTAAACATCCTCCTAAATCTGTCCTTGATTGGAAAATATCTAAGGATCTTTGCTGGAATCCCTACCTTTATCTCATTACTGTGCTTATCCTTTTCCCATCTTGAAACTTTGCATTTTGGACAGCTTTCCAGCTTTTCAAACTCCTTCCTATATAGTATGCAATCATTCTTGCAAGCATGAATATTGTCGTAGCCGAAACCAAACATCTTCAGAATTTTTTTGATTGATTCTGTACTATTTGGAAGAACATTGTCTTCAGGTAGCATATCATGAATTAAAACCAACAGCTGATCAAAGTAGTTCTCAGACACACCACCCTTAACTTTGATTCTGTAAAGTCCCATGATTGCTGCAACCTTTTTGTATTTGATACAAGTAGAGTACAATGGAGTTTCAGCTTCTCTTAACTTTTTCCTAAATTCTGTTTCGTCATCATCATCATTTGTTTCCCCATTGTCATTCGTCTGACTTGGACTACCTTCACCCATACAAAATGCTGTCTTCAACAAATCAAATGCCTCAGTTTCAGATTCAAGAGCATTGTCTTTTGTATCATCTCTTTTTTCACCATGAATACTCCAACAAGAACTCTTATACTTCTTATCCATACCCCTAATCCCTAGATGCTCAACTATTTTATCTAATAACTGATGGCATAAATTGCGGCAATCTCTACATGGGCATAGCATTTCAGACAGATTACCCAATCTTCTTGCTGATGAATTCACGAAATTAGTTGCTCCTTCTGAGTACTCAGGACTAGTCCTACATGTTAAATCGGAAAATACAAGTTAGCCTAACAAGTTTAATCGGCGAATAAAAGTTTGATGGAGAGATTTGAGTTCATACCTTCGCAGCCAAATCCATGCCTTATCCATTTCAAAACAATTGAGCTCGAGTGCGTTTTGTTCGTGGTGATATTTGTGTAACGAAGAATGAGGCGTGGGAGAAGGAAAACGATTTGTCTAATCTGAAATTTTTCGAAAACATAAATCGAACCAATAGAATGTGGTTTGAATAACAGCCGATAAGAAACGAATGGATCGAGATGAACCACCGTAAGAGGGAACGAGAGAGAAGGCTTAGTGTGGGTCGACGGCGAAGGAGACGAAGAGTAGGAGAAGAGGAGAAAAAGAAGGAGTTGATTAATGTCCGTGGGATTGAATTTTATCAATGGTTGATTATTTTTATTTTCATTTATTAAGAGACAAATAGTCAAAATATGTTTCAAGTGTAAATTATAAACCCTTATACTCCAATGCCCTAAACCCTAAACCTTAATATGAAACAATAAAACTAAAAACTATTTGATTTTAAGATTTCTATTTTTTGTAATTGACGAATCTGGAAAATATGTTTCAAACGTGAATCGTTTACACTATACTCCAATACTATAAATCCTAAAACGAGAGACTTTAATTGAAACCCTAAACCTAAACCCTATACACTAAATCAAACTCTAAACCTTATACACTAAGTCTATTGTGGTATATACTAAATCAAATTCGGAAATTCTTCTAATTATTTTTATTTTCATTTATTAAGAGACAAATAGTAAAAATATGTTTCAAGTGTAAATTATAAACCCTATGCCCTAAACCCTAAACCTTAATATGAAACAGTAAAACTAAAAAATATTTCAAACCCTATACCCTAAACTCTAAATCAAATTCACTAACTTTTTGTATTTTGTAATAGTATTTTGTATTTTACGGTATAATTTGAAATAATTTATCGAATTTGTTTTAAGGTTTAAATAAAACATATATCACATAATATTACATTAGTACAAAAATACAACAAGTTTGATTTCAACATGAAGCATAACCGGAAATACACATATATGTTTATCACCAAACCAGACCAGCATCTTAGACTACCAAACCATGTCTTAAGTTTCAAATGAACAATAGTTTGTCATTTGGCCATGCCACAGTTGAACCTATTGCATCAGAAATGTATGCAATCTCTGAATTTGGTCTCCAGACACTTGCATTACCAAGCTTAGCCACTTCAATCCAAACCTTGCTTGCATTTGGACCTAGGGGTACAAAGTGGCACACATCTTTCGGATCAGTTGAAGTTACTCTCCCTTCAGCTACCTTGCGTCCAGAGTTGTTGCATTCTAAAAGAATACACTTCTTCTTTGCACTTTTGGTGGAACTATTGCTAGTGATTGGACTCTACATTTCAAACAAGATAATATAAGCAAGTTCCAACATCAATACAACAGACAAACAAATAAAATAACAGACAAACATCTTGTTCTTGCTGAGACCCTTGGTTCTCAGTAACTTCTTTCTGAGAAATTTCTTTCTCAGCAACTTCATCTTCAGCCATTACTTTCTCAGCCTCATCCTCATCATCTTCATTAACTTCATTAACTTCAGCGTCAACATCTTCTTCCACAACATCTTCTTCCACAGCATCTTCTTCCACATCATCTTCTTCCACAGCATCTTCTTCCACAGCATCTTCTACATCATCAGGTTGAGCAACCACTGTCTTTTTCCTACCAGTTCTTCTCTTAATCACCTTTAGTGTTATTGCAGGTGTGGCCTCCAAGCCTTGATTACGTTTACTACGACGGATTACAACTTCTCCTCGTCGTATTGGCTTTCCCATTTCTGAAACTGATGAATAAACATAATGAATCTCAAACTCAATCTTAATAAAAAAATCATAACAGAAATCTACAGAACCCAACATGCATCAAAACTCAAACAGAAACAAAAATCAAAACTCAAACAGAAACTCAGAATGAAAACCCAAAATCGATGTGTCTAAAATCGATGTGTCTAAACCTCAAAATCGATGTGTCTAAACCTCAAAATCGATGTGTCTAAAATCAATTCTTGCTAAGACTCTTGTTTCTCTGATTGAATGCTAACAAACCTTTTTGATTGAACAATGAAGCTTCGAATCGATGGGAAATGATCGCCAAAGGAAGAAAAAGAGAGTTTGGGATTTTCTGAAAATCACAGTAGATTTTCGTGTTCCGGGTTAAGTGTCGGGAAATTGGAGCCAAAGGGACAAGAGGGAAGAGGGAAGAGGGAAGAGGGAAGAAGGAAGAGGGAAACAATTTCCCCAAATTTTGGCTAAGTGTCGCGGGTTCTGAGACTAAGTGTCGCGGGTTCCACAAATTTTCCCAAAATTGTTTTGACACACAAATCTCATCAACTGCAAGCCAGAAATCAACTCATTCTTTCTAATGTAAAAGACGTGATCAAAACTCCAACGAATTCAAAGATATATGCTGATAAGCCCCTTTAAGTTAAAAATAAGAACACATCTAAAGCCACTCTTACAAAATACATAGTTCATAGTTTTGGTCGTTTTCTTCTTATTCATATTATCAAACACATTACAAAATACATAGTTTAAACTAAATACATAGATTCCCATTAAACCAACTAGTCTTTTTACACATTACAAAATACATAGCTTATGCTCCTTAGTCTCGACGACGACCCTTGCCTCTTGAGGATTCTCCTTGTTCTTGTTTTGATCGTTTCATTGAAGCTGAGTTGAGTTGGTTTTTGAGCTTTTGTTCTTCCTTTCTGAGGTGTGGAATAATTCTTCGGAAATCAGGTTCAATGTCTTCATCGTCTTCCTCAGCCCGTATCATGTATCCACGTTGAGCGAGAGAGCGTCTATACTCTAGTTGCGTGATCTCCTCCACATCACTTCCTGTATCAACTTGAGATTCTTGTCGTGCCTGTTGGAGGAAGTGTGGTACGATTCCATACGCCGGTAGTCCGCAAATGATCTCTTTCCTTGCTTCCATTATGTCCTCCTTTTTTTTACTGGTCCAAAAGGCAAACAAAGATCATAGTGAAACAGTTCATGGGAATACCATCATCGGTTCATTGTCATTAAACGATCGCAATCATAGCAGTCATAATAAATGAGAAGTGAAATGCGAAGCTTTATCCATTTTACAACAGCTCCAAGCAAATGTGCATACAATTAATTCACAATGCAAAGAAAAAGCTTATTATGCAGGTGGTGAGAAATCATATTATGTAACTTCACAATGCAAAGCTTATTAAGCTATTTTAGAGGTGAGACTAGCTAGGTACCAATCTCAATCTCAAAGAGACTTACAACTATACTACAGGTGCAAAACAAAGATCATCAACAAAAGAATCGTGATACCCAAAACAATTAGGCAACTTAAAAATCACACTGCAAAGCCAATCCATATCAATGCCATAGCTAACTGCAAACAACAACAACAGTGAAGTAAATTGTGAGACTTGTTAGCTACCATTTACATTAGGGTGTTTTCAAAATACCATTCAACACAGAGAATATGAGAAGAACTCAGTTAAGAAATTTCTTGTACTGAACGGACACTCAAACACCATACCATTCAACACAGAGAATATGAGAAGAAGTGAGTCACATAACTTATGAATCACCTGCTTAATTTGTGTTCGTATTTGTTGACTGCAAACCCAAAGCTCTCTGCAAAAAAATGGAAGCATCGATTACAGTTAGAAAAAACACTTATAAAAGATATACAACACTTAGACTTGGAGATGCTAAGCCCTAAATCGATTGCAACTAGAGAAACAGTGGATCAAAAACACAAATTGAAACAAAAACCCAATAAATTGGACATACTTTTCACTCACTCGCACCCTGAAAGCTACCTGGAAAACAGTAACATAGGATTTCGGGTTGGGGAATTGAGATTTCGAGATGGAGAGTGAGGATTCGAGAGGGAGAGTGAGGATTCGAGAGGGAGAGTGAGGATTCGCGAGGGAGAGTGAGGATTCGCGAGGGAGAGTGAGGATTGGAGTGGGGAATTGAGATTTCGATATGAAACAAAGATGTTTAGATCTGTTTTGTTTTGCACGAATGGTCTGTTCTAAGTGATTTTGGGGGAAACTTTTCTAAGTGTCGCGGGAGAGTATACCGCCTAACACTTCCATAACGTTTCAATTATGGTTCTGCTATAAAACGAGACGCCTAATTTTTGTTTAACATCTATGACTCTATCATAGCGTTTACAAATATACAAACGCTATGTAAAAACCAGATATATGTCAACCATAGCATAATCGAAAAAAACGCTATCCTAGCCTGCTATAAAAACCCTAATTTCGCAGGTTAGAATGAGGAAATTGTTTTGCTCCTCCCCACAGATGGAGCCAGATTCTGAGAGCTGAATCTTACAACCTCAATTCTCGGCTTGCGTTAGGTTGAATGTACTTAGAAAAACTTAAATTAATGAGAGAAAAGTTGTATGTTATTCTGTTTGCCAAGAATTCAGTCCTTTACAATGAGGCTGGTGTTTCAAACTTATACCAGCTGAAAACGTAACTGCCTTGTCTTAATTATTTACATTAAATGCATAATTAAATCTATAATCTGTGTCTTTAATGCTGAGCTTGATTCTAGGATCCCAAGTTAGCGCATTTGACTTGGTCAAATGCACCCAACGACGTCGCTCCTTTCCTTCGTGTTCAGTGCTTTCAGCATGTTCGCTGCTTCCAGCACATTCATTTTAATTTGTTCCTTTCTTTTATCTCGCCGAGCCTGCCTATTCGTCCTGGATTTAGGGTGCTAAATCCGGGTCCAACAGTAAATATACAACTTAGTTTCTTAATTGGATTATGATTATTTTTTTATCGTTTGAATTATTATCTATTACAAATTATTAGAACAATTTCACGAACAATTCTACAACCAAAAATTCTATCTGTCTACAAAGATCCACGACAGACGATTCAATCAGCACCATGCTCACGATAGACATCTTTATCTTTGACATGCGGGACCATAGCGAACGATTCTACTTGCACCCGACATGACATCTCTTGTAAGTTTGTCTTTATTAATCTACATTATCTAGAAATCGAACTTCATACCTCCTAATGAAAAATCACTAATGAAGTTTTGATTTAACCACTGGATCGAGAGGCTTCCTCAACTAGATTATGATTAGAACTCTAATACATCTATTCTTATCTGTACACTATTTACATTTGATTAGCTTTCCTTATTAAGCTCGAAAACTTCACTATTGAAAGGAAAATAGTGGAATTAAATGTTCCAATTCACAAGGAAACAAAATCTCATGAAAAATCAAAACATGAATAAAATAGAAAAAAATAATAATTGGGAAACACATATCTATATTATTATTTAAGGAGTCAGAAAAATGAAATTTATTTTGTAAGTTATTACATATTATGTCATTACATATAAGAAAATATAATTGAAATAGGAAATTGTATAATTGTCTTTTAAAATTATTGAAAAGAATATGAAAAATATTTGTTCCCATTCAAGAGGGTATTTAATATTTAGTTTTTAATTCTGACGAAATTAAAAACATTATATATTTTTTAATAATATATAAATATATTCAAAAAAAAAAATTTGGGATCTTGGAATATTTTTCACTATAATGTTTTATATTTTACTTGAGTATATATATAAAACAAGTTTTGAGAAAAGATAGTGAAACATATTTTACTAATTTTATAAAATGTTAGACACGAGAAAATTTGATTTATTAAGAGTTCGTATACTGACCACAAAATCTAAAATAATTAAGCGGTGAATAGAACTGAAAATATATATAACAAAACGGGTCAGACAATTTAGGTAGCTAAAATCACTAATTTTGAATCATACATGTCATACCAAAAATATATTTTTCCATATAAAATAGAAAACATAAAAACAAAAACAAATAAAAAATTGCCGCATGCCCTCATTGTGTATTAAAATTTTAGAAAACTATATAATATATTTTATACTAAAAATAAAATTGTTAACACATCTCAAACTTTTACATCCACAAATACATTTTGTCGAAAAAATAAAATTAAACATCGGAAAACAAAAATTAAAACTTACCCCCGTTCTAGGGTGGATTAGAAAAAGATTATTTCAACATAATGAACTCCGTTACTTTTCATATTGAATTCTCATTCTAGAACGGATTAGGAAAAAAAAATATATATCTAAGCATCAAAATAATTATGTGTCTCATATGACAAAAATTAAATATACAAAAATCTTATTTAAACACAAAAATAAAGACACATTATATTACAAAATTTGATAAACAAAAAAAATTCATGTCCGGACACACGGGTTTAGAATCTAGTAAAATATGAAAAGAGAGAAAATAAAAAAAAGTTAGGAAGAGAAATCAAAACAAAGAAAGAGAGAGAGTGTGTGTTACGATTGTTTCGGCTACTATCACTCTTGCTATTTAATTTGTAATATTCTTGTGATCTTGCTATTTACTTTGTAATATTCTTGTGATCTCATTAGTTTAGGAAAGTAGGTCTAAGTGTTTCAGTATATATTTGTGTAAATCCCTTTATGAGATAAGACAGAAAACCCTTTTCACAATTCTCCGCCTCCTTTCTCTCGAGGCCTTTTGTCGAAAAGATGCAAATGTTGAAAGGTGGTACTGTGATATTAATCATAACTCTAAGCTTCTTCTTAATGAAATCCTCAACGGCTGTTATTCATGAAGATCTGGTTTCGATTGGAGTCAAGAGAAAAGTCCCACCAGGTCCCAATCCTATACATAATCCTCCTTTACTAGAACAGCGTCATTGGATTGAAGTCAAGAGAAAGGCCCCATCAGATCCCAATCCTATACATAATCCTCCTTTACTAGAACATCGTCATTTGATTGAAGTTAAGAGAGATATCCCACCAGGAGGTTCCAAGCCTCGAGCGGTTCTTAATACTAATCTATATGAAGCATAGCCTCAGTTAGCCAATTAGTGTTTTACAGACACAAGTTGTATTTTTGTTCTAATAAAATTAAAATTATTATTATCTTTTTAATCATCCACGAGCCGATATTTGTTTTTCCTCTTATTGAATAGATAACAAGACGGGAATAGAGACAATCTCGATATAGACTAAAGAGACAAGACCAAAAAAAAACCCAATCATCAAAATGACAATATTAGTACAACTAAGAGTGATTACATCATAGTAATCAACATCTCTACCAAAAAATCTCCTAGTTATGAAATATGTCTTTTGTAATCCACTTCTAGAGCTAAACTTTTTATAATAAGACAAGCTAATACCAAAAGGGAAATGATCTCTTAGAGAAAATTACGGATTTCTCTGAAAAGATTGCGAAATTATGTCCAATCTCCATAATTTAAACATCAAAACGCGATGTAATGTAATTTTGATGCATCATAAATGACTTTCAGAAACTCTTCCATAAAAATCTCAAACAGTCTTCGAACCCAAACCAAAGTCAGGGTTTTTGGAGGATTTTTAACCCATAGATCCAAAGCCGGAAGACAACAATGATTATCCGGCAATAAAGCTCTACAAAAGAATCTAAAGACTCTTAGATGAGAGCATTGAAGCCCAAAAAAGGAATCCAGTGATACACGTATAAACTTCTTCAACTTGTAATTCAACGAGTATGAAGATTACAAATGTAATTCAACTTGTAAAACAGAGTTTGGAATTGAACTCAGTCCATTACCTTTGTTAAGACGTTAACGAGTGTGCTGGTAGTACGTGTTGAATGATGATTAACCAAATCGATGATTGGTTCTATTGTATTGATGAAGGCTATATACACAAGAGAATACAATGTGGCCGTTAGAGGCTATTAATGAGTTGCGTAATATGTGAAAGAGTCATAAGAGAATAATATATGATTTCCTATTCTAATACCCTCCCGCAGTCGTTACATGGGGATCTTGAACATGAAAACTGGATTTGAACTCCTTGAATAATACAGTTGGGAGTTCTTATGTGAATATATCAGCGTATTGGGAACATGGAGGACACGAATTTGGCCGAGAGCAACACGTTCTCTAACAAACAAAATATCTAGCTCCCCATGTTTGGTTTGATGGTGTTGAATTGGGTTGGTGGAGAGATAGACGGCACTTACATTGTCACAATACACGATGGTGGCCTTTGAGAGAGGGCAATGGAGCTTAAGGAGAAGATTGCAGATTCATGTGGTTTCAGAAACAGCGTTGGCAACACTATGATACTCAGCTTCGGCACTTGAACGTGAAACCGTGGGTTGTCGTTTAGATGACAAAGAAATGAGGTTGTCACCGAGGAAAACACAAAACCCGGAGGTTGAGCGAAATGCCAAGAAAATAGTGAAGTAATCCAAGATTTGTCATTGAAATTTTAGATTCGAGAGAGGAAAGAATCGACATGCGAAGTTCTTGTGAGGAGGCTGTGAGTATTATATCATCAACATAAAGAAGAAGGTAAGCGAGTTCTTTTCCGCGTTGAAGAGCGAACAAAGAGGTGTCGCTTTTTTTTTTTTTTTAAACTTTCTGGTTGTATTAATCTTAGAGGGACGACTTACATAATGGAAAAAACAAAAAAAAGCAACCGCTTAAAGCCTTCGGGACATATCCCAAGAAGGTGAAACGAAGCACAAAGAAAAATAAAGGAAGAGAGAAAGAAATCAAGGATTAGGTACCTCGGAACCGCATGGCAAGGGAACCTTGGAAGCATGGCAGGTCTTTACGAGCCAGGCATGTGTCTCTCACCTTCCTATCGACTTTCTTGAACAACACCTCAGCAGGAACAGATTTTTTATTGAAGATGCGGTCGTTACGTTGACTCCACAATGAGTAGATGACAGCTTGAGCCATCACAAGTCTCAAACCCTTTTCTGTTGGATTTGAGTAAGGACGCTTCAGCCATCTCTGGAACACATCCCAAGTTCGAAATCCCATAAAAGGAGCGTTGAATCTCTGAAAACACAATCTCCACACATCGTAGCTATAAGGGCAACGCAGGAAAAGGTGCTACAATTAATCACACCCCAAGACCTCAACCTAGATTTTGTGGAAAGCCTATCAAGAAAAGCAAGCCACAAAATGAAAGCATGTTTAGGGACATTACCCGAGAACCACACCTCTTTATGCCATGGAACCTCCGTGAAGGATGCATTAGTTTGGAGTCTCGCAATAGAAAATTTGAACTTGTCCTTGAGGGGACCAACTCCATCTTTCCACTTAAAAGTATCTTCAATATCTGAAAACAACTGAACCGATGTCAAGTGGCAAAGGAGGGAAACCACGTTATCACTACGGGCACCCCTGAAATTCCACCCATCTTCCGTAGCCGCAAATGAGACTTTTGAGTCAAGAGGAATCCCGTAGATTCTCGGACCAGATGGGCCAATAAAGGACAGAAGCTCTCCGAAGGGGTTCCAATTATCATACAAAAATAACAATCACTCCCATTACCAACTCTGCAAGAGATGAAATCCTTTGCTAGATATCGTAACTTTAGAAGTTGGAACCAGGTTGATGATCCACTACTATCCTCAGAGAGACTCCAAAAGTATTTCCTTCTCAGCTTATTCTTTTTACACCAAGCCACCCACAACAACCCAGAATTGGAGAAAAGCATCCAAATCAATATAAGTCCAAAAATCTTATTCCAAGAGTGAAGATCTCTCAGACCTAAACCACCAGCAGCCTTTGGAGAACAAACCTGAGCCCATTTTACCTTTGCCTTATTTTTTTTTCCGGGTCTCCAGACCATAAGAATCTTCTACACAAACTGTTTATCTCCTTGGTGCACCTTTTTGGGAGCACAAAAACTGCGCACCAGTAGGCCATAATACTCTGAATGACTGAGGAGATGAGCTGAGTTCTTCCTGCATAAAACAGAAGCCTCGAGGTCCACGAGTGCAATCTGGATTTTACCTTCTCAATCAAAGGAGCATAGTCTAACTTAGACAATCTCCTAGGGAGGAGAGGTAATCCGAGATAGCGTACCGGGAGAGTTCCCAAAGTGAAGCCAAAACTATCCGCAAGCAATTTGCTATCCACTTGAGATGAGCCTGCCAGAAACAGAGACGATTTGGTTCTATTCATTTTCAGGCCAGATATGGAAGAAAAATAACCCGGCAAATTCACAATCGCTTGCAAGGAAGGGTATGATCCATCAAAGAAGACCATCATATCATCTGCGACAACTAAGTGGGAGATCTTAGGGTTTAATGCTTTAGGATTAGCTCCAATAAGACCTGCAGTGAAACGAAGGAGACAAAGGATCGCCCTGTCTAATCCCACGGGTACCTTTGAAATAGCCACAAAGCTCGCCATTCACTGCCACAAAGAATCTAGTAGAAGAGATACACTGCTGAATCCATCTTATATAAACTTCAGGGAAGTTAATTGCCTTGAGAATGTCAAGAATAAACCTCCATTCGGCAGAGTCAAATGCCTTTCTTAGAGAATTTTGGTGAGTTGTACCCCTGGACCATTTCTGTGGCCAAAAGGACGTTTTCAAAAATCTGCCTGCCACTTACAAACGTTGTTTGGTTTTCTGATGCCATCAAAGGGAGAAAGTTCTGGAGCCTTCGAGCCAATAGCTTAGCAACCACTTTCTACATTGCATTCAAGCAAGAGATCGGCCTAAAATATGCAGCATTATCTGCATTTATTGTCTTAGGGACCATAGCAATGATAGTTGAGTTCCAATGAGGCTCCATCTTTCATGTTACAAAGAACTCCAAGACAGCCAAGGAGACCTCTTCACCAATAAAATCCCAATAATGCTTAAAGAATTCTCCCGTATAACCATCTGGACCCGGGGTTTTCCAGACGGTAAGGAGAAGAATTCCTTTTTGACTTCCTCAAGCGTGAATTAGCGTTCCAAACTCTGCCTCTGAGCTTCATTACACCTGAACGGATGGACATATTTTATACACTCCACTATAGAAGGGCTTCTCCTCGCTTAAGGTCTTAGTAAGGCAGTATAGAAATCTACACACGTGCTCTTGATCTCAGACAACTCTGAAATACTAGAGCCATTCTCACGCCTTAACACTTTGATACAGTTTCTAGCGTTTCTTGCTGCAGCCCATCGGTGGAAGAGTCCTGAGTTATTATCACCAACCGAGAGCCACTTCACTCTTGATTTTAGGAACAGAAAAGTTTCCTCTACCTTAGCAAGCTCCTTACACTTTCTCAATGCGTGAAGCTCTTTTTCCGCCTATTCTGAGGTATGATTTGAAAACATTATGCGCTGAGATTGCTTTAGATCTGAGAGAGCTTCAGCCGTTCTTTGTTGGATACCAGAATAAGCTGAGTGGTCAAGATTTTTTAGAATTCGCTTCAAAGCTTTTAGCTTTTGGCTCACTCTATTCATTGCTGAGCTTGAGGTAGAGAAGTTTCTCCAAGCTGTTTCTACCGTGGTCTTAAAGTCTCGATGCTGAAGCAGGTGCAAGTTAAACTTGAAAGGCCGTCGGAGTTTTGGTCCTTGTTCCAACAATCTGATACAACACACATCATGATCTGAGAAAAGAGGTTCCTCAAAACTTATCCTTGCCTCCGGAAATGATAAAAGCCAGTAATCATTTCCAAGTATCCTATCCAACTTCTCAGTGATAGGGTTTGCAGGCCTATTATTCCACCAAGTGAATAAAGGCCCAGTATATGGCAGATCAAACAAACCAGGGGCATTCATGCAGTTTTGAAATTCTCTGCTTCCTGCCGTCACACTGTCAAACTCTTCTCATAAAGAGTGCTCCGAAGGAAAAAGAGTTTGATTAAAATCCCCTGTCACCAACTAGGGAGAGCTACTTAGAGGAGAATAGCTTGCAAGAGACTGTAGCTCCTGCCAAAGCTCGCACCTTACAGCTCTGATATTTGAAGCGTAGACAAACGTGACAGTGAAGTTCTAACCTCTATCAGGGAACGAAACACCGCACGTTATTTGTTGAAGAGACTTATTGTACACTATAAGAGAGACCTTTGGGTCCCAAACCAACCAAAGCTTTCCAATATGAGAGAATTCATAGTTTGATTCCAATCTCCAACCAGGCAGAAGAGAGGCTATGATTATAGGTGCATTTGGTTCCAAAACATGTGTCTCCGCGAGACAACCAAAAAGAGGCTGGTGTCGCTTTTACAGTGCGTAAAACCCATTTTTGTAGACGCCCGAGGTAATTGTTTGAGTTCGTATAGAGATTTTTGTAGAAGACAGACTTCCGGATCTACGGGGCCATATTTTTAAGTTTTGACCTAGATTTTTCTTTTTTAAAGAAGGGGGCAAATGGTTGTGAGCGAGAGGAATGAGAGGAATAAAAAGATAAATGATAATGGAAAAACAAATAGTGGAATTAGGCTTATTTTACATTTTTTGGTGGGGTCCAATATAAATTAGAGAAATGTAAATTTAACTTAAATAGTTGATTTTTAGAGGAATCGAAAGGAATAGGCCTCTAAAACACATGAAACTTTAGCTTTTGGCCACAATTATATTATACACTTTTTAGGGCCATATATTTTAGATTTCATGCAGTACCTTAATAGTTATGGATGATTTCTTTTATACGTATTTTTTTCATACCTTCTTAGCTTTTTCTTATAAAATAATTTATTCTGTTTTTATGAGTATAGTCATGTTTATTTCATTTTTAACTATCAATTATTATCAACTAAAATATTATGATTAAATATAATCCTCTTTCATTTTTCAAACACAATAATTCATTTTTTCTTGATTTAAATGATTTTTATTGATTCTTTTTATCACTTTTGTAAAATAATTTTCCTAAAAAAAATTACAGCACCAACTTCAAAACTAAATCGCTTTGTTTTTCCAAAAAAAAGTAGAAACTTATTTTTGATACACCAAATCCATTTTTTCTATATGAAACAAGATATATTCATATCAAAGGAATGTTGTAATAATAAAACAAAATTTAAAGTTTCTGAAAATATTCAAATACCACATTTTTCATATTGGTTTAGGCCACCAATTATTTAGGGACGGCACTGGGAATAGTCGGTTATGAAAAAAAAAGATAAGGAGAGAGAGAGAGAGAGAGAGAGAGAGAGAGAGAGAGAGAGAGAGAGAGAGAGAATTGGGGAGGCTGAGCAAGTGAAGAATTGTTACAATCACATGTTTTAAGAGAAAGAGGGAGAGGAGGCCAGAGAGAGAGAGAGAAAGGGAGGCGAGGGAGACAGAGAAAGGGAGGCGAGGGAGAGAGAAGAAGAGAGATAGAGGTGAGAGAAAGAGAGGAAGAGGGAGGCGGAGAAGACGAGAGGAAGAGAGAGGGATGAGAACAAAAAGTAGATCTTGGTTTTTTTAGTGCGGGTAACCCACAAACCCGCGGTTCCAAGACACTCGTCCCGCACCAGCCCTGCAATTTAAGACAGAGGGAGGGAGACAGAGAGGGAGGCGAGCGTGAGGTGAGAGAGGGAGAGGAAGAGGGAGAGAAAAGAGGAGAGATGGAGGTGAGAGAAAGAGAGGAAGAGGGTGGCGGAGAAGACGAGAGGAAGAGAGAGGGATGAGAAAGAAAAAAGTAGATATTGGTTTTTTTTTTTAATGCAGGTAACCCACGGTTCCAAGACACTCGTCCCGCACCCGCCCCGCAATTTAAGACACTCGATCCGCACCCACCCGATTTGAAAAAAAAAAAAAATTGACCCGCACCCACCTCGCGGTGGGTCAAAACCCGCGGATCCCGCGGGTAAACACTCAAATTGACAGCCCTACTTGTCCACGTTTATAATTATGATTTATGACTATTTATTGTGAAAACCAATATCTGTCACTATTATTATCTAAAAACTACAACCAAAAAAATTGCGTTAGGGACAAATTCAGAAAAGAGACAAACCAAATTGGAAGATATTTTTAATTGAAAATCAAACTAGATTTATACAATTCACTAATTCAGGAATCCAAATGCAGAAGAAAAACTTGCCTTGCACGTATTAATGTATTATAACAAATCAGAAAGTCTAGATCAAACGCAGAAGAAAAAGAATCATTATTTTCCTGATCAAACAAACAGAGAAGTAATTTTGAATCTACCCAATACCAATACCAATACCAATACCAATATTCATTCTCTCATGCATGGGTCAATCTTGAGATCAAACTCCCCCGAATTATCATCAATTTGTCTGTTTTCAACTCCATCCAAGTGATCTTCGCGCGCATTGTTAGCAAGCATGAGAGCAACCAACCAGAAAAGGCACGAGTCCAATGACAAAAAAGCCCCACCACCGAGCAAACCGGTCTTAGCCGTGGGACAATCAGTTTCAAGACTACGATGAACGTTACGGGTCAAATGTAGTTGCTCAGTGATGGTTGGCCATAGAAGCAAAGACAATAAGCAAAGACAATGCAAGTCCAGATGTTATCCTGATTTTCTTATTATTGGACAATTCAAGATCAGATTTGATTCATATATATAATTACCAAAATCAAAAAAAAAATTATTGGAAAGATCATTCTTACTTACAAGGCAATGTTGAAGAAAACAGAGAAACTTGTGCTTTTGAACAAGACAGATTTGGGAATTGACTTTCCTTTGTAAGAAAAGAACAATGATTTGTATCCTGCTGCAGTACATAGCAAGAGAAATGCTACTGATAGGTAACCCAAAGCAACACTTGGATCTGATGGATATTTACAGATTATTACTCCTTTTCCATTTATCGATGTTCCAGTCGCAGCCTATGTTAACAAACAAGAAGAGAAAATGTAATATATAAGTCACACAAACTTGATAACATGTTTTTTTTTTTATGACCAACTTGATAACATGTTGTAACAAGAAAGCCAGCAAAATTTGTTTTTTTTTTTTTATGTTAGACAGGGTTAGATTTGAAGATGCAGTTTTTGAAGCAGTCGTTGTACCAGTAGATGTACCAGTTGAAGTAGCTCAGGAAATGATACAGGCGAGCAGGTGTGTGACTAATAACGAGGAGCAGAAGTTATGGGTTTGGATTGGGCTTATGGATTAGACCCATAAGTGAATATATTGAAGATCCACTGGGCTGATGCATCTCCTGTACCAGTTGAGAAGTAGTACAGGAAGTGATACATGCGAGCTTCCCAAGGCATTGGACGACTTGGAACAAGGGAGATTACTTGGACCGAACTTGTGAAGCCACGTGGATGCACCAGGAAGTTGTAGCTGAGCTGGAAGAGCATCTTGGAGATGATTCCTTAGTATATTGGAGATAAGGAACATTTCCTGAATCTTACCCTAAGAAAAATGAAATATGACTTATTGTTAGAGATTTGTCTTTATCGTTAGTATGACGGTGTAGGCTTGTATTGGCCACGAACTATTGTGTATAAATTGGTGTGTCTAACCTTTGTATGAGGTTTACACAACAGATAGAGAATTTTTAGCATAGGGCGAGTGATTGTCTTGTAAGAAATCAAGGGCTAAGGGGTTTATCTATGGGTTCTTGGATCGTGTACATATCTTTGAACGTGTGAGGCTAGATAGACAAGTCAAGGTGTGTCTTGAGCTTGTTGTAGATCGTTTTGAGTTGAACTTGTATGGTTACTTAAAAGATTGGCTAGTAAAATATCCTTGTAAGGAAAACTCTATGTCAGATTCTGTTACAGTTCCTGTCTTAGCAGCTCTTGCGCTTTCAATTGGTATCAGAGTGGGCACATGTGTGTAATACAAATAGGTGTGGTCCTGCGGAGAAGATGCAGAGCTGTGAGGCTTTGGGTAATTATTCAAAGGTGATATCGGATTCAAAAGATTTAGAAGAGCTGAGCAACTTTGTTGCTTTTGTGGGAATTACCGAGTTTGAGGAAGGAAAAGAGCTTTCTGGATCTGAGTCAGAGGAAGAACAAGATGATGATCTTATTGAGAGTTATAAGGAAGTTCGAAAGACTCTGATCATAATCGGAAAGGAGAACTCAGACTTGAAGAAGGAAAATTTGCAGCTTGATACACTTGTTGGGTCACTGCAGAAAAATCTGGAAGCAGCTCAGAAACTGGGTCAAGAGAGTGTGAAACTGATCAAGAAGAAGCTGATCCTGGCAAACAAAGCAGAGGAACTGAGTCAGCTGCTGAAGACAGAGAAAGACATCTCCACCAATCTCCAAGCAGAACTTAATCATCAACATAAGAAGATACACATGTTTGCTGGTACAAAGAAACTTGATAAGATTCTGAGTTATGGACGAACAGTGGATGTAAAAAGAGGCCTAGGATACACTGGAATTGAAAGGACCGCACTTTTTTTTTTTTTGCAACATATAACAATAATAAACAATTATTATTACACAACCACACACGGTCTACAGCTTACACAAGCTCACGGTTACAACCGCCAAACAACACGTATCGATCGATACCCCCCTGGTGTCGATCGATACCCCAACAACAGAAGCAACTCCCGGGTCCTAATCATCCCCTCCTCACTGCCTCGATTCCACGATCACGCCTTATCTTTACCTGCATCGACAAAAGTGATGCATCAACATTTGGCTAACCAAATGCTGAGTGAGATTGATCATCCCAACAACAGGCTATCAAATAAGCACAACAACAGCAATATCAAATAGCCAAACCAAGAATTAATTAACACCAATTAAACTTCCCGGCACGAAGCCACCGGTATCGATCGACACTCCACGGGTATCGATCGATGCCCAACAACACATGACCCCCCAACCAGGGTCCTGGTATCGATCGATGCCCAAACAACACACTAGTATCGATCGATGCCAACACAACTCGAGTCTATCCACACACAACTCGAGACCACCGCCAAGGGACAGGTATCGATCGATACCCACATGGTATCGGTCGATACTCCCTGCGAAAACCCAAGCACCACCGCGAGATCTCACCCAGAACTCGCCAGGACCACACACACAACACACCAATCAAGCTTAACAACACACACACAAGCTCAATTGCTAACCTTTGGTCCCAACTCACCTTAAACCGGCTGGATCGAGCTCTAGAAGACCTCTCCTCTTCTCAACAGCTCACGCCCCAGCCAAGCTTCTCCCAAGCTCTCCTTCGAGCTTCTCTCCAAGCTCGAATCCTCTTGATCTCGCAAGATCAAAGCCTCACCAAGCTTCACCAAGCTTCTCTCGCTCTTCCTCTCCTTCTCTCTCTTTCTCGACCTTCCCTTGGTCTTATCCTCACAAGGACAACCTTTTATACTCGAAAGAAGATAAGAGAAGAAGATAACCACGAGGAAAACCCGGCTGGTATCGATCGATGCCTGCCAGTATCGATCGATACCGCCCCCCGGAACAACCCGAATTAATTATTCCTCCACAATAATTAACTCTTCCGGAACACGGGCGTTACAATTCTCCCCCACTAACTTAGATTCGTCCTCGAATCTTCGTTACCGTTCATCTCCCATGAACCGTCCATCTCCAATGAACCCTAATCGTCGCAACGATTACACAACCCTTGGCCAACCCGGCCAACGCAATACTCACACGAGGTCCAAAACTAACCTCCGAGGTTTCCCACTCAGTCCCTATGCTTATGACACCGCGGCATCATATGTACTTATTGCTCAACACACGCCAACCCCATCACTCAAGACACCGCAGCATCTCCGAGTTCCGAGCATCAGCCATATCCCGCAGGATATCAACCATACCACATCACCCAAGACACCGCAGCATCTCCGAGTTCTGGGTATCTGCCGTACCACTCCACTCAAGAATATAACCTACAAGAGTCTCGATACCCCATACCACTCAATTCTAGGGAATATATCATACGTCTACGATATACTCCTTACGAATCCACGGTATCACGTATTACTCTAGGCTATAAACCTCCCGAGTCTGGGTACATCGCCACTCACACTCTCAAGACACACAGTCCTGCGAGCTATCGGCACCAGAGGAACCAGTCCTCTCATCGAGCAATAAGTCACATATCACTAAGCATTCGACTGAACTACCTCTCGTGATCCGTGTAAATCCTCGCAAGGCAACACCGGCATCACCCATATTCCACACCCGGAATATCTGGCGTGCATAACCAATAACCCGGTCATCGCACCGCCCACAACAGCAATAAGAACATCCATCTTATCACTCTCTTGCATTAACGCTTTTACCCCAAACGCAATGCGACACCGTGACTCCCAAAGTCACCAGTAATAAGAAATACTCATCTTATTACACATCATAATGTAACATCGTTCTACACAACGGAAATACAAAATGATACACACAACTATAACCGAAACTGGAACCTCTCGATGGAACTCAAGCCGCAGCTTGCTTCTGGAACCACTCGTGGAACCACGTTCCATCCTAACCTCTGGCTCCCAAGTTTCCTCCTACACCCCGCCACAGCCCCACAGGACACGCATCATCGGAATCCTCTTCCGACGAAGCTCCTTGACCCTCTGCTCGAGAACTCTCAAAGGTCTCGCCTCAACGGTCATATTGGACTAGAGATCTGGCGGAATCTCAGCCAATACCTCGTCACCCCTATGCAAACACTTCCTCAGCATCGACACCTCGAAGACCTTATGAAATGCTTGCATAACCGCGGGTAACTCCAACCGATACGCTACCGGTCCCACACGCTCTACAATCCGAAACGGCCCCATATACCTCGGACTCAACTTAGTCACAGCAATGGACCTGTTCGGACCTCTCAGTAAAGCCATCTGGAGACACACACTACCTCCCACCTCAAGCTCTTTCCGCCCCTTATCAGCATAACTCTTTTGCCGATCTTGGGCCTCTTTCATGTTCAGCTGCAAAACCCGGATCTCTTCCGCGGTTTCCTGAACAAAACTAGCACCCAAAGTGCTCCTCTCCCCCACTTGTGTCCAACACAAGGGGGTACGACATGGCCTCCCATACAGAGCCTCATATGGAGCCATCCCACTACTCGCCTGGTAACTATTGCCATAGGCAACCTCCACCAAGCTCAAGTGATCCACCCAGTGACCACCCCCAAACCAGCACACACATCTTCAACAAATCCTCTAGAAACTGGATGGTCCTCTCGGACTGCCCATCTGTCTGAGGATGATACGCCGCTCAAGTGCACTTTCGTGCCCATCTGTCTGAAACGCATTCCAGACCAGAACTCCGCACTCCGCCCTTCTAAGGACAGCTCGCCACTCGGTGATCCATGCTTCCGCAACCAAAGCAACCCGGACCACCCTGACTACCTCTCGAAGCGCTCTCTCGCTTCCGCTTCGGTCCTTGCATCGGCTTACCGCCTCTGCTCGGACCGGACTGCTGCTGCACAGATCTCGCCTGAAGACTCGGTGTAACCACTACCACCTCGTCCTTCAGACCCTCCTCCAGCAAGCCGCAGTCTCAACCAACTCATCAACCGTGCAAAAAGCCCTCACATGCAACGGTTCCTCAAGTCAACCCGAAGACCCATCAGGAATCTCTACACACGGGCCGACTCACTCTCAACCGCTCGTCTAACATAAGACCCGAGCCGGTTGAACTCCACCTCATACTCGCGTACCAACCGATCCCCCTGAGTCAAACTCGCAAGTCTTGACTCGACCCGGTTGAACGCCTCCTGAGGGAAATACTTGAAGTTAAACTCTTCCACAAAATCCGCCCAAGCCATCGCTGCCTGAACTCTCCGTGCTGCCACACCCCTTCCTCAGAGATGCGCATTACCAAAGATCACCTGGTATCCCGCAGGACACCTACTCGAGAGGAAATTCCTCTCTACCCTCCTCAACCACGCTCTCTAGCCATCTGCACGCGTGCAGAAGCACAAGCTAAGAGAACTACAACAATCATCACAATAAAGATACTCACCATGGAATCCCACAAGGCTCGAAGAGGATGATTCTACGACCCCGCACAACGCCCAATTATTCTAGAACCACCAAGGCTCCTAGAACCGCATAGGCTCTGATACCAAATTGAAAGGACCGCACTTTTTTTTTTTTTGCAACATATAACAATAATAAACAATTATTATTACACAACCACACACGGTCTACAGCTTACACAAGCTCACGGTTACAACCGCCAAACAACACGTATCGATCGATACCCCCCTGGTGTCGATCGATACCCCAACAACAGAAGCAACTCCCGGGTCCTAATCATCCCCTCCTCACTGCCTCGATTCCACGATCACGCCTTATCTTTACCTGCATCGACAAAAGTGATGCATCAACATTTGGCTAACCAAATGCTGAGTGAGATTGATCATCCCAACAACAGGCTATCAAATAAGCACAACAACAGCAATATCAAATAGCCAAACCAAGAATTAATTAACACCAATTAAACTTCCCGGCACGAAGCCACCGGTATCGATCGACACTCCACGGGTATCGATCGATGCCCAACAACACATGACCCCCCAACCAGGGTCCTGGTATCGATCGATGCCCAAACAACACACTAGTATCGATCGATGCCAACACAACTCGAGTCTATCCACACACAACTCGAGACCACCGCCAAGGGACAGGTATCGATCGATACCCACATGGTATCGGTCGATACTCCCTGCGAAAACCCAAGCACCACCGCGAGATCTCACCCAGAACTCGCCAGGACCACACACACAACACACCAATCAAGCTTAACAACACACACACAAGCTCAATTGCTAACCTTTGGTCCCAACTCACCTTAAACCGGCTGGATCGAGCTCTAGAAGACCTCTCCTCTTCTCAACAGCTCACGCCCCAGCCAAGCTTCTCCCAAGCTCTCCTTCGAGCTTCTCTCCAAGCTCGAATCCTCTTGATCTCGCAAGATCAAAGCCTCACCAAGCTTCACCAAGCTTCTCTCGCTCTTCCTCTCCTTCTCTCTCTTTCTCGACCTTCCCTTGGTCTTATCCTCACAAGGACAACCTTTTATACTCGAAAGAAGATAAGAGAAGAAGATAACCACGAGGAAAACCCGGCTGGTATCGATCGATGCCTGCCAGTATCGATCGATACCGCCCCCCGGAACAACCCGAATTAATTATTCCTCCACAATAATTAACTCTTCCGGAACACGGGCGTTACAGGAATGAAAAGTCCTGAGACTGCGAAAATCAACTTTGTGTCTGCATGTTTTCAACAACAAGCAGAAACTAAGTCTGTAAGTAGTAAAACACAAAATGGTGGATGTTACTTCTGTGTAAAGTATGGCCACATCAGGGCATACTGTTACAAGTTCTGGGATAGAGTGAAGAGGCTCAGGAATCAAGGTAGGTTCACATGGAATGGTTTTCAGAATCAGATATGGGTAAGGAAGTATGATCTGCTACAGGCAACCAAGAAATCTGATCTGCTACATAAAAACCAAGAAGTCTGATCTGCTACAGGAAACCATGAAGTTTGATATGCAACAGACAAACACGAAGTCTGACCTGCAATAGACAAACACGAAGTCTGACCTGCAACATGCAAACATGAAGTACGATCTGCAACAGACAAGAAGTACATCAAGTGGTATTATAGGACATGGATTTCAGACATCCACAAGAAAAACACCAAAGGGTACTTCAAGACTTGGTTTCGGGTGCAATATGGTCATTGTAGAAGATGAACATGATGACAGTAGCTGCTCACGACACATAATAGGTACAGAAAGCAACCTGCAAAATATCAAGAAGCTCAAAATAGGGTATAAGTGCTACAATGCAAAGGATGATATCAATCTGTGGCACCAACGTCTTGGTCACATGAATGTAAGGACTCTAACTACTCTTGTTGATAAATAAATAGTACGAGGAGTGCCTCAGATCAAGGAAGAAAACAAGATGGTGTGTGATTCGTGCTACAAAGGAAAGCAGGTGAAAGTTCAACATAAGAATGTGCCAAATGTGCAAACAAAAGCAGTGTTGGATCTGGTTCACATGGATTTGATGACAATGCAAGTTGAAGGCCTAGCCGGGAAGATATATGTGCTCGTTCTGGTGGATGACTATTCCAGAGTCACTTGGGTTATATTTATTCGTGAAAAATCTGAGATAGCCGATAGCTTCAGAATATGGGAACTTCATATGATCAATGAAAAAGGAGGTATCAAGAGGATTCGCAGCGGACGTTGTGATGAATTTCAAAGTGAGTCTATGAAGATGTTTTGTGAAAGTCATGGAATCGCACATCATCCTTCAGATTCAAGAACACCACAACATGATGGGGTTGTAGAGAGGAAGATTAGAACTCTTCTAGAGATGGCCAGAGCAATGATACATGGCAACAATGTACCTGTGAAGTTATAGGCAGAAGCATTAAAAACAACGTACTACATCATTAACAGGGTCTATGTCAGGAAAGGGACCACTAAGACTCCATATGAGCTGTGGAAAGGGAAGACGCCTAACCTGAGCTACTTTCATGTAGTTAGATGCAAATGCTACATCTTGAATGACAATGATCATCAAGGAAACTTCGATGGAAGGAATGATGAAGGGATGTTTTTGGGCTACTCAGGAAGTAGTACAGCCTTCAGAGTGTACAACACTCAAACTGATATGGTCATAGAGACGGTTCATGTGGTGTTCGATGAGTATTATCTCCCGAAGTGGAATTGGCTTAATACAGACAGCGACTCAGAATGTGATGAATCAAAGAAGCTTACTATTTCAGAAAACCAGTCTGGTTCTGTCTTAGAACAGGGAGTAATACCGCATGCTTCAGAACAGTCTGATTCAGAACATGAGGTGATACAACGAGTTCATCGGAATCACTCACTATATGATGTGATCGGGGATGTGACCGAAGGGAGGAAAACACATGGAGTTCAAATTAACTTCAAAGAGATGCTTCAATTGAAGTCGAAATAGCCGTATCGAGCTAAGTATGCATATTGCTTCAAGTGCATGTGTTTTTAACTTATGTGTGCTCACAAGCAGGGGGAGATAAGAATTGTGGGGGAGTAACCAAATCAGAGATTATGGGGGAGTCAAGGAAATCGTTGTTACTCAGGTGCTTGAGAGACACACAAAGCTAAAAAGGGGGAGATTGAAGATGCAGTTTTTGAAGCAGTCAGTGTACCAGTAGATGTACCAGTTGAAGTAGCTCAGGAAATGATACAGGCGAGCAGTTGTGTAACTAATAACGAGGAGCAGAAGTTATGGGCTTGGATTGGGCTTATGGATTAGACCCATAAGTGAATATATTGAAGATGCACTGGGCTGATGCATCTCCTGTACCAGTTGAGAAGTAGTACAGGAAGTGATACAGGCTAGCTTCCCAAGGCATTGGACGACTTGGAACAAGGGAGATGACTTGGACCGAGCTTGTGAAGCCACCTGGATGCACCAGGAAGTTGTAGCTGAGCTGGAAGAGCATCTTGGAGAGGATTCCTTAGTATATTGGAGATAAGGAACATTTCCTGAATCTTAGCCTAAGAAAAAGGAAATATGACTTATTGTTAGAGATTTGTCTTTATCGTTAGTATGACGGTGTAGGCTTGTATTGGCCACGACCTATTGTGTATAAATAGGTGTGTCTAACCCTTGTATGAGGTTAACACAACAGATAGAGAATTCTTAGCATAGGGTGAGTGATTGTCTTGTAAGAAATCAAGGGTTAAGGGGTTGATCTATGGGGTTCTTGGATCGTGTATAGATCCTTGAACGTGTGAGGCTAGCTAGACAAGTCAAGGTGTGTCTTGAGCTTGTTGTAGATCGTTTTGAGTTGAACTTGTATGGTTACTTAAAATATTGACTAGTAAAATATCCTTGTAAGGAAAACTCTGTGTCAGATTCTGTTACAGTTCCTGTCTCAGCAGCTCTTGCGCTTTCAAGATTTTGCTTAGTGTTGATTAGAGACCATCAGAATTATTGATCAAATAATCGGATTCTCTATCAATGATAAATTAACTATATTAATAAATCGGATTATAAAGTTCCAACATGTATTTCAGCAAATAAAGATTAATCATTCTTCTTCTAGGGTTGATTAATTTGCTATTATTACCTTCTTGTTCTCTGCGATCACTCCAAAAAGAAACGACAAGACGCCTAAAGCAGAAACGATCAACGACATCTGTTTCATACTAAGCACCATCTTTTCTGTTCCAAAAAGCAAGATCCGAATACAATTTCTTAATAGATTTATCAAACGGCTTCGATGAATATGGAGAGAATAGAGTAGACCGAGATGAAGAATCTGTGAAACGAATTTGAGATTGGAAGTTTAAGGGTGCATGAGATAAGAATTCGAGGATATGGTTTGATGTAACAGAGAATAAAGAAATCTACAATGTTCACGAGTGTGTTACTTTGGGGATTCTTTATGATCTTGTTTCCCTTTAAATTGAGATTTTTTCTTTGTTAACTTTCTTAGATAATTTCTTTATTTAAGAAAATGTAAAAAAAATTGACATATAAGATTTAAAAATATTTTGGCATAACCATCGAGATGACGCATGACCTAAAAGATCGAATGGAACAATACATAGACAAATAAATCCCGTATGAATTCTAAGGAATTAGGCCAATACCCGCACATATGTGCGGGTTTTCACTTGATTTTCTAAAATGCAATTTGAAAGCAAGACCCTTTTCTTTATCATTATAATTAGGCCAATACCCGCACATATGTGCGGGTTTTTTTCCCCAATATGCTTATGTTATTTTTCCCACACAATTTGTTTTTTTTCCTTTTGAGATCTGAATTTTTAGATGTTACAATGAGAAATATATCGAATGACTTATTGTTTCTATGTTTTTGCAAAATAAATTGAAACACTTCATGAATGACCCAAATAAAATATTGCAAGAGAACATACTATCACAGTAATATAGATGGGATTGAATCCACAAGGACCATTGTCACACTACAAATCTTACAAAATGAAATAGAACTAAGACGAAAGTATGGTTTTGATTTGCAAGATGAAAGTAAAATAATTAATAACGATAAGAAAATCAATAAGGAAAAGTGTTAGGTTAAGGGTTTTTCTCAGAAATCTAGAGATAATGAACCAGACAACTATTCAGAGAATAATTTAGCACAAGTCTCGAACTCAAACATAAATTTTTAATCAATCCATTGTTGTTGTATTGATCACTAAATCTAACAACCTAAGATTCCAAACTGTCGTTTGAACTTAAAATTCTAGACCAGCATTAACGAATTGGTTTGATATGTTCATGAATCGCCTTAGCATCAACTTTCGTTGGTTAAGGACAATTCGCTCGCCTATGTTCTTCAAGCAATCCATAACACTTTTGATTAATAGATTAAACCCTAGATCAGAGACTAAAGGATCAATTTAGCCTAAGTAATGAACACACCAATAAGCAAACACTACAAGAAAACATGAGTTTTCCGATGGATTTTAGCTGTCGGAAATTACCGACGGATGTATGACGGATGTATTTTCCACGGATTTATGACGGAACTAAATAATTTTATTTTTTTTATAATTTTATTAAATATTAATTCAAAAATTTTAAATATATTAAATAATAATCTAATTAATCAATTATAAATATAAATTTTTCTTAATTAATTAATTCATTAAACAAAAAAATTCATAAAACATAAAATGTGATAAAAAAAAAACATAAAACATAAAAAATTTAGTTCGGAAAGAGATGGGAATGCGTTCTTCATGACCTTCTTCATATCCATGAGCTCTTCCCGGGTTGAGTTGTGTACGTACTCCAACTCCTCGACCTTCGCGTCATGGTCTTTCACCGTTTGGCTGAACCTCTCGATTTTCTCCTTGTACTACGAAGCATATCGTTACGAGGCGTACCCTTAGAACGATGGCGTCCATTGGAGCCCAAACGGAGAGAGTTCTCATTATTCCTAAGAGAAAAACATAATAACGTTAGTATATTGAATTGTAAAATTCTAAAATTTTCAAAAAAAATCGATTTTTTTTTAAAACTTCCGAAAATTCAAAAATTTCTAAAAATCCAAAAATTCAAAAAACTCATAAAAATTCTAAATTTTAAAAAAAATTCAAAAATTTCATAAAAAATTCTAAATTTTCAAAAATTTCAAATGTTCTAAGATATTCAAAATTTTCATTAAAATTCTAAAATTTTCAAAAAAGTTTTTAAAATTCTAAAACTTTCATAATTTTTAAAATTATTAAAATGTTTTTAATAGCTAGATAATTTTAAAAAATGTTTCTAATCTTAAAAAAATGAGAAAATGTTTTAAATTGGTAGATAATTCCCAAAATAACGTTTCTAAATTTCAAATATTTTATTAAATGGTTTTAGGAGTTCGAAAATTACAAAAACGTTTTTAAAAAATCGAAAAATTGTTAAACCATTTTCCATCTCACAAAAACATATTTAACAAACCTAACTACAACCAATCTCATTCCAATCCTATTTTCTAACCACCTAAAACCTAAATTTACACTAAATATCATCCTATACTCAATAAACAACAATACATAACAATGAAATTTGATACACAAAATGGATTTGAGAGACTTACATGTTTGGATCCATTAGAAATGAAGATTTGGGTTTAGATTTGTGTTTATTTGAGATAGATGAGAGGGATTTGAGAAGAAATCGGAAGTAGATGGAGAGAGAGTTGAGAGAATCGATCGGAAGAGAGAGAGAGATATAAGAGAGAAATGAGAAGAACCATCTCAGATTTAGGATATATATCGATTTCCGACAGATGGATCCGTCGGATTCCCAAAAAAAATTCATTTTAGGCGATCAATCTTCCCGCGGTCTAAAAAAACTAAAATCCGTGGGAAATTTCCGACATATTTCTGACGGATATGGGAATATACCATGTATGTGTTTCTATTGGGCCATCAACCGACACATATTGAAGGACCCAGATCCGTCGGAAATCCGTGAGAAATTTCCGACGATTTATGGTATATTTGGGGTTTAGGGTTACGTGATATGGTTTAACTATCCCTAATCTACATGTTTCATACAAAAAAATTGTTAGTTCATCAATGTTAAAGACTTTCTATAATTTTATTATTTTTACAACATAAAACTTAAACATTTCACATAACATCTTCTATACCTTATACTCTAACTTATACTAACACTTTCATCAAATTTTATAAAATCTATAACACACATTTATTTTGACATTTGACAAGTTGAAGCTATTGTATATACATCATACAATTGTTTCTCTACAATTTCTACAAAAAAACCTAAACCCTATACCCTAAACCACATTTTTGGTCATCCGTCGGAAAATTTCCCACCGATTTCTGACAGTTGTTACTTAACAATTTTTTTTTTGGTTTTTTGAAAGGGTGATAACATCTTTCGGAAATCCGTCAGAAATTTCCCACGGTTTTCCCACGGATTTGCGAAATTACACTAATCCGTGGGAAATTTCCGACGGATGTTACTTAACAAATATTTTTTTTGGTTTTTCGAAAGGGTGATAACATCCGTCGGAAATCCGTGGGAAATTTTCCACGGATTTCCGACGGGTACTATTTTCTGACGGATGTTAATTTCGTCTGAATTCCGTCGAAAATTATCGACGGAATTACCTATGTCGGAAAACACCATGTTTTGTTGTAGTGAAAGACCACAAAAGATAGATCTCTATCTATGTCTAATTCAATGATTCATAAATCCATTTGAAACCCTAAACCTAACTATGAAACTACTCATATATGGAAGCAGATAACAATCAATGAGATAAAGAAAAACTCATAATCGATATGATAGAAAATCAAATAGGGTTTAGAAATTCTTCTCAAAAGATGTAGAGTCAGATATTCGTGTCCCCAAAACTTACAAATTGCCAAAAGTCAAAAGTCTGAATAGAAAATAAAGTGTAGCCTCAAAAGTGGCTTAAAAATATGTATAAATAGGTTTAGAGTCTTTCTCCACGAAACCCTAGTTAAACCAAGTCAAAATAAGTGAAAACCAAAATTTTCTTTTTTCTGTTTCGCTAAACCGGTCGGTTTAGATTGGACCGTCTTCACGAAAACTGTCTTAGCTTTTGATCGCACCGTTGGAATGACCTCAAACCACTTCCAAATTAAAGCTAACCCAATTTATTATCTTTCATCAAACTTTGAGCTCAATCCATCAGTGGAAAGTCTTTCAACGAATGCCACGTCTCTGCATGATTCTACATCTTCATATGCTCATTTTCACCCAAAATGGCCTATTTTCTCCATTAGTCACCTAAACCCTGAAAAGACTCGATAAATGACTAAAATACTCTAAAAAACAATTTTGACTTAATAAAAGACACAAAAACAAGGGTTATAAATAGGTAAAAACGCGGTTTATCATAAATTTCTGTATAACACAATGTTTTATGAATGGTCTCGGAAAAAAACTACAAATTAGGACATGTTTGTCTCTTTTCCAACGCAAAATCACATTTTTTGGACAACGCAAAGAAGGCAACGGCATCACATCAACAACCATCAAAAGAAGAATTAGGTCATTCATATCATTTGTGTATTAGGATGAAGATAAAAACAACATACATAACCGCAAAATTTATATTCCACCTTAAACTGAAAAGAGCAAAGCTTCATATATAGAAGGAACGTGTAGAAGCTATGAACGTGTAGAAAATAGCAGTTTCCCGCAAAATAGCGGATTCCCACCATAACCGCAAAATAGCGGATTCCCACCAAAACCGCAAAATAGAGTTTTTTCGTAAAAACTTCAAAATAGCGGTTTTCTGTCAAAACCGGAAAAACAGTTTCCCACCAAAATCGCAAAATAGAGTTTTTCCGTAAAAACTTCAAAATAGCGGTTTCCCGCCAAAACCGAAAAAATCAGTTTCCCAACAAAATCGCAAAATAGCAGTTTCCCGCCAAAACCGCAAAATGACGGTTTCCCGCCAAAACCGCAAAATAGTGGTTTCCCGCCAAAACTGCAAAAATCGATTTTTCGCCAAAACCGTAAAATAGATGTTTCCGCTAAAACTGCAAAATAACTATTTCCCGCCAAAACCGCAAAAAATTGTTTTCCGCCAAAACCGCCAAATAGTGGTTTTCCGCCAAAACCGCAAATAACGGTTTCCCGCCAAAACCGCAAATAGCGGTTTCCCGCCAAAATTACCAAATAGTGGTTTTCCGCCAAAATCGCAAAAAGTTGTTTTCCGCCAAAACCGCAAATAACGGTTTTGCCGCCAAAACCGTAAAATAGCGGTTTCTCGCCAAAACCGCAAAAAGTGATTTTTTGAAAAAAATATTTATTTATTTATTTTTATTTAACGTTTTTAAAAAAATATTTTTTAAATATTATTATTTCATTAAATCGAATTTTATAAATTATTTAAATATTAATTTGATAATTATTTAGTTGTAAATATACTTTAGATTAAACAAATTGTTATAAACATAGAACATGTCCTTTTTGATCATTTGGTTTTAAAATGCATCCAAATAAAATATGCAAACACACAAACAAACAAAACTGCATTTAGATACAATTTCTAGATGCAAAAATGCAGTTTCTAGACGCGGCACCCAGATTAACAAACGAACGGGCCTGAGTATATATAATTTGCTATTTAGTAAGATGTATGGAAGAACAAAACCATACATATTAAATAGAAACGGCAATTGCAAATGAATCCTTCTCAATAGTTGCTGGTGAGAAGAATAGCAATTGCAAATGAATCCTTCTCAATAAACGGCAATTGCAAATGAAACCATACATACTTTCGTTTCTTTCCACTTCGATCATCCTCTTTGTGGTCCTCTTTGCTCTTTGCAATATTATAGTTAAATAAATATGGACGAGTTTGATTAATTTAGAACGTATTAAAATAGTCCGAACTCTTCTAAAGAAACATATAATTTTGTGTAAATATGAGGAAGATGCTAAGTAAATAGCATGACTGCATACACCAAAAATACAGTTGAACACATACACCGAAAATTGAACAACCGTATGATTTTCTTGCCCTGGATTTCGAATGTAGACATTATGAAATACTTCACCTTTTCATAAGCCTCTTCAATACCAGTAGTCGATCTGCAAGAAGATCCCACTGTATGTGTTTATATTTTTAATATTATTAATTAACTAATTAATAAAAAACACATTAGTTTATCGGTTCGGTTCGGTTTTAAACCGAACCTAACCAAACCGTTTGTGTTGAGAAAAACTTCAACCGATTGGGTTATATATAGAATATGGTTTAGTTTGGATCGGTTTAAGTTCGGTTGGTTCGGTTTGGTTTGGTTCGGTTCGGTTTTTTTTCCCACCCCTAGTTTCCAGAAGCGATATTTCTCCAAAACAAAATATCTAGGAAGATATCAAAAAAAAATATATAAAATTGAGTTACACTATAAGAGACCTTTTCTTATTAATTATTTTTGGTCTTATGTTACATCATCATCTAAGATATTTGCTTTATTAATCATATTACAAATGATGATGTAACACTTCCACGAATAATGACTCTACAACATACATATTTTTCTGTAACACACAGATTCATGATATATAGATGGTTCTACCTCCACCACACCTACAATAAACAACTCTCCCCGCAATACCCAAAACCATGACAGAGAGTTCTACATGCAACATTATGGAAGCTTTGATAAACTTTGTAAAACTTTGTATATACACTATTAATCTGTAGAAACTATATTCTCAGGGAATAGAATCCAAACCTAATGGAGACGAAGACTTTAAACCCTTGGCTACTAGACCAACAAAATTTCCACTTCCTACAATTCAAAAATGAGATTTCGTTAGCATAGTATAATTCAGCTAAAGTTGGATTCTCTTATTAACGTGTCAAGTAAATATACAACTTAGTTTCCTAATTGGATTATGAATTTTTTTGTTATCGTTTGAATTATTATCTATTTCAAATTATTAAAACAACTTCATAGACAATTCTATATGTCTACAAATATCCACGACGGACGATTCTATATGTACCATGTTCACGATAGACAATTTTATCTTTGACATGCAAAACCAGAACAAACGATTATACTTACACCCGGTAGGACATCTCTTGTAAGTTTGCCTCTATTAATATGCATTATATCACATTATCTAGAAATAGAACTTCATACCTCCTAATGAAGAATCACTAAGGAAATTTTGGTTTAACCACTGGATCGAGAGGCTTCCTCAACTAGATAATGATTAGAATTCTAATACATCTATTCTTATCTCTACACTATTTACATTTGATTAGCTTTCATTATTAAGCTCGAAAACTTCACTATTAAAAGGAAAATAGTGGAATTAAATGTTCCAATTCACAAGAAAACAAAATCTCAGGAAAAATCAAAACATGAATAAAATAGAAAAAATAAAATAATTGGGAAACATATATCTATATTATTATATAAGAAGTCATCTAGAAAAATAAAATTTATTTTATAAGTTATTAAATATTATGCCATTACAAATAAGAAAATATAATTGAAATGGGAAAAGGTATAACTGTCTTTTAAAATTATTGAAGAGAATATGAAAAATATTTGTTCCCATTCAAGAGGGCATTTATTTTTTATGAAAATAAATATATTCGAAATAAAAAATATTTGAGATCTTACAATATTTTTCACTATAATTTGTTATATTTAACTTGAGTATATATAAAAACAAGTTTTGAAAAATATTTTACTATTTTTATATATAAAACAAGTTTTGAAAAATATTTTGCTAATTTAGATTGTGATATGTGTCAATGCAATAACATAATTTTTTAATGCAATAACATAGTTTTTTAGTTTTATTTTTAAGAAGACAAAATAATAAAAAAGAAAAAGGAATAACTATAAAATCAAAAAATAAGTAAAGTAAGAAAAAGTAGAAACTATAAAATAAAATAAAAAAACTATAAAATCTATATAAGATTCATAATACAGTTCGTTATTGTGTGTAAAGAAATGTTATGTTTTAATGTAACAACTTATGTTTAAAGTTTACCCATCTTAATTTTCACCATTAGATCTTATTATATAACGTTGAATAGTTCAATGTAAGCGTGACACGTAAGATAATTATAACTCATCAAATCGTGACATGTGACATTGTTAATTTAGATTGTGACATGTGTCAGTGTAAAAATACAAAATTTCCTATTGTTAGTTATTTATTTTTCTAAAAGACAAAATAACAAAAAAAAATAAAAAAATTGTCTTTTTTCTAAATGGAAACTAATAAAATCGAAAAAGTAAAGTAAAATAAAAATTGGAAGTTTGTTAATATATCAAAATAGAGGAATAATAGTTTGTTACCGGTGTTTGATAATTTATTATAAAGATTCTAACGAAAAAAATTCATGAGTATGAATTTTAAACATGAATTAATACATTAAAATATAAAAAATTTTAACATATTCAAACAATTAAGTTTCCGGAGCTAATAATTTTTTAAGAGATTAATTTTATCAATTTATTCAGTTTTAAGTTATATAAGATTTTAAATTTGTTTTTGGAACCTTCTCATTCATTTAGAAGGAATGTTTATCATGTTAATCGGTAGTATGAATCAATTTCTAATTTTCTTAATTGAGAATTACAAAACATAATTTCTGAATAACTAAACAGTACCAGAAACTTTAATTTAGAATCTAATTATACGAGTCATATTTACACGGGTTATCAATTTTAAAAATTTAAATTATTTTATTTTTTACCCGCGTATCACGCGGGGCCTAATATAGTTTGTTATAAAAGTATTATCAAACACGTTAGAACAATTCCGTTTCAGAAGATAATATTTTATTTTTTAATAAAGATGGATATTTATTTATCAATTAGATTCATTTTAAGTTATATAAGATTTGTAATCTGTTTTTGGAATCCTCTCATTCCTTTAGATGATTGTTTCTCGGGTATGAGTAATCTGAGTCAATTTTGGATTTTCTTAATTGCAGTTTACAAAACGTAATTTATGGATAATTTAACGCCGGTCTTAATCTAGAATCTAATTATACGGGTCATGATTACGTAAATTATCAATTCTAGCATCTAAATATTTCTTGCATTGCACGTAGAGATGTCAGACGGGCCAGCCCGCGTCCAAATAGCCCGACCTGTTGCAGTTTTTTTTTTTGGGCCCCGGTCCCAAAACGATGTGTCCAAGCCCAACCCGCTTATATTCTACGGGTTTGCGGGCTGACCCGCAGGTTCCTTGTCTTTTTTTTTTCACCTCGGATTCCTTGTCTTTATGGGTACAATGTTCATTCCGTTTGAGTTTTAATAAGAAGAAAGAAAAAGTAGAACATATTTGTTTTAAACAAAAAGAAAAGAAAATATGAAACTAAAGAATGTAATTCTATTATCTGAACAATCGCTTGGTAAAATTTAAACAAATTCAAACTGAAATACTAACAATCCAAGAAGCAACATTCCAACAATCTGAGAGGCAAGAGAATAAAAATACGAGAAAGAAACATAGTTCTTCAACTTTCATCTTCGTCTTCGACAATGGATTGAAAAGATGGCAGTGTCTCGTCTTCGTCATCGGAGTTTTCTTCGTCCTCTACATATGTGATTAACTTAAGTTAGTGAACTTAATAAGTTATGATCAAATACGTGTAAAAGTTATTGAAAGGATTTGTTTACCCTTTTCATATGCTTCAAATCCCCGTAACCAATTGCGACTGCATATCTAAGCTTGCACGTTTTTGGGAAGAAGCAGACTTCTTAGCTTTTCATAAGCTGTTCATACTAAAATATGTTTCCATAAACCAGTTCATATAATGTACTAACTTATTTAGCCTTAGCTGAAAGTGCATATTTTAGTACGAACAGCTTATGAAAAGCGAACTTATTTACTAACTTATTCAATAAAATCCCATTTATATGAACTGGCTTACAAAAACTCATCTAGTTTACAACATATTTATGTACTAACTTATTTAATAAGATGGTCGGTGAACAGCTTATGAAAAGTTATGAAAAGTGGGATATTGTGAAATCATTATATGAACTGGTTTACAAAATGGGATCTTATTAAATAAACTTCAACTTACAGGCTGTGAGAAATTACGTTAAGCATTCGAATTATTGAATAAACTTTCACTTACATGATGTGTGGGATTACGTTAAGAAACAAACTATCCCACAAACTAGTCCTTGTGTTTCTCCTTACGTATTTTTAGTAGTGAATGACTGAACAAGAGGAGTGAAGCGAGAGCATTAAGAACATTGATTAAAACACCAGACTTAAGCGATGATCATGATGATCAGTTCAGCCACAAAGTTATGATACCACATGTGATGATGTGAAGTGAAACTTACCAGGTCCATTGTTCACGATGATCACGTCTCACGATCACGTCGCAGCCGATGATCACGTCACACGATCACAAACGCCTTAAACCTCTGTCTCCGTCTCTCAAACTCTCTCACGATCACGTCTCAGCCGAGTTTAAGTTGCATTTAGGCTAAATTAGGTTAATAATAGTAGGGTTTACCGTAAAAGTGACTCTAATTGGTGCAAAAGGTTTCAACTAATTGTAATTGTAAATAAACCCATCTATTCAGCCGAGTTTTCCGTTTTTTGTATACTTGTAACTTAGTTTCCTAATTAGATTATAATTTTTTTATATCGTTTCAATTATTATCTATTACAAATTATTAGAACAACTTTATGGACAATTCTACAACCAAAAAATTTATATGTCTACAAAGATCCACGACGGACGATTCTATATGCACCATGCTCACGATAGACAACTTTATCTTTGACATGTGAGATCATAACGAATGATTCTACTTGCACCCAGCAGGACATATCTTATAATTTTGTCTTTATTAATCAGCATTATATCACATTATCTAGAATTCAGATTTCATATCTCCTAGTGAAGAATCACTAAAGAACTTTTGGTTTAACCACTGGATTAGGATTAGAACTCTAATACATCTATTCTTATCTCTACACTATTTACATTTGATTAGCTTTCCTTATTAAGCTCGAAAACTTCACTCTTGAAAGGAAAATAGTGGAATTAAATGTTCCAATTCACAAGGAAACAAAATCACATGAAAAATCAAAACATGAATAAAATATAAAAATGAAATTTATTATTATTTAAGGAGTCAAATAATTGGGAAACAAATATCTATATTATTATTTAAGGAGTCTTTTAGAAAAAAAAATGAAATTTATTTGGTAAGTTATTATATATTATGCCATTACAAATAAGAAAATATAATTAAAATAAAAAAATGTATGACTGTTTTTTAAACTTATTGAAGAGAATATGAAAAATATTTGTTCTCATTCAAGAGGGTATTTAATATTTAGTTTTTTAATTATGAAAACATTAAAAACATTCTATATTTTAAATAATAATTAATATATTCAAAAAACAAATCGAGATTCCCTTAACTAGCATATGGCAAAGTCTGTGTTATATATTTTTATAAAAAGTTAGACACGAGCAAATTGATTTATTAAAATTTCGTGTACAGACCACAAAATCTAAAATCATTAAGCGGTGCATATTAGAGTTGGTGTTTTCAATATTGTAGTTCTTTGCGCGTTATCCCGAATAATATTTCAGTTAACTCGCCATGGAACAGGTTAAATAAATGGGTTAACTCGCCATATAATGGGTTATGACTCTAATTTTAACTTAACTAAAATTTTAAAATTAATTATAAGAAAAAATATCCAAAACCTAGTTTTCTTAATAATTCCAAAGTGAGATTTCACTACCATAAAATAATTAGCGAAAACATATATAATTTGATGAACGTGTCAAGTGGCAAGTACAAATACAACTTAGTTCTCCTAATTGAATTCTCATAAAAGCTTTAAAACATATCTTCTAATATACTCATTTTTATCTCTAAATTTACATTTAGTTAGATTCCCTTAACTAGCATATGGCAAAGTCCACTATAAAATATGAAAAGAGAGGAATAAAAAAAAAGTCAGGAAGAGAAATCAAAACGAAGAGAGAGAAAGAAAGAGAAAAGATGCAAATGTTGAAAGGTGGTACAGTGATATTAATCATAACTCTAAGCTTCTTCTTAATGAAATCATCAACGGCTGTTATTCATGAAGATCTGTTTTCGATTGGAGTCAAGAGAAAGGTCCCATCAGGTCCCAATCCTATACATAATCCTCCTTTACTAGAACATTGTCATTGGATTGAACTCAAGAGAAAGGTCTCATCAGGTCCAAATCCTATACATAATCCTCCTTTACTAGAACATCATCATATGATTGGAATCAAGAGAAAGGTCCCATCAGGTCCTAATTCTATACATAATCCTCCTTTACTAGAACATCGTCATTTGATTGAAGTCCAATCTCCATAATTTTAACATCAAAACGCGATGTAATGTGATTTTAATGCATCATAAATGACTTTCATAAACTCTTCCATAAAAATCTCAAACAGTCTTCGAACCCAAACCAAAGTCAGAAACCCTGTTGAAGGATTTTTTGTAGGACCAAAATTTAGCACTATAGACAGGATAAGATTTAATCACGATTATATAAATAAACAGTAAAGAACAGACGATTCATAAAATGATAAAGCAATAAAAAGATCTAAGTAGGCGAGATGAATCTGTTTCCTTAACTCTAAGAATCTCCCGTAGTGCGACGGGTTTTAATAGATCCATGAGTCCCAGGATACAATCAAAGTAATCTGTATCATCTACACTTGATATCAGATATGTCGAACATTATACTACGATACTCTCGAATAGAAACTTACTATAAACAGTAGGGAATTGAAGAAACTTTTGCTAGAACTTTTAGAATGTGTTTTTAGTGTATCAGAGGATGATTTTTAAGGTGAAAATCGGACTGTATATATAGGAGAGAGGCTAAGGTTTTTCCCTGATAGAAAAGGAATATTTCTCAGAATATTCTAGCGGCTGCGATTTTTAAGTCGGCCTGTTGAGTATCGATCGATACCTCTAAAATTCCACGAGCCCAACAAGGCCCAATGTGCGATCGATGCACGTGTGGTCTTTTCTTCTCTCATGTTGTTCATCATTTAAATTAATGACACAACCATTCCAAAATATATACACGAGAAAACATTTCTCGGTCAATGAAAACATTTCATTAGAAAGAGCTTAACTCATTTCTTTTCACACTAACACATTTTATCAAGCCCTCGAGATTTGACAAAAAAAATAGTTCCAACAATCCCCCACATGAATAGAAATGACTCTAAACAAATGAAAATTATACAGACTAGACTTGACTAGACATACTTGACTAGACCCATCTAGACGTAGACAGACTTTCGAGAGTATACGAAAATGTAACTGTATCTGAGAGGTAGAATTTTCCAGCTTTGAACCAAACATTTTTAATATCTGTCGAGTTTACTCAGCCAGGAGGTGAACATGATGTCTTGAACCGCCCGGATTTTGATGTAAACTTAGACAACAAGTATCGCACAGAGACATCTTCTCGTAGAACTTTGTTCTCTATTGTGTTCATTTTGGCCTTGAACATTCCTGGTATTCGTGAGTGAATTTGGAGAATATAGCCTTCTCTTTCATTATCCTAGAAACAGCCCCATTTCACACTTCACTAGGTGATCTATTTATTAGCTTGTTTTCAGAAGTGTCCTGTCACACTCCACTATCTACACAGCTATGCAATCATTAAAAGCCAACGCTTATCATTACTATCCACAGGTAGCACTGTTTTATCATCCTAGAAATTGGGCAGAGACATAGTCTCACAGTGCTCAAATTCGAATCAGTTTAATTTTGTTTCCCTTTGAACCTAGATCTTGGGATCTTCAGTCACATAGGTGGGGTATCTATCAAACGTCATCTTTTTCTATAGGCTTTAAACCCATTCCTTTTGATGATTTTACAATTTGATCTCGCGGCAAACCTTTGGTAAACGGATCCGCTAGGTTATCAGCCGACTTGATGTAATCTATCGTTATTACACCAGTTGAGATCAATTGTCTAATGGTCTTATGTCGTCTTCTTATATGACGCGACTTGCAATTATATAGATTACTCAGGGCCCGAGAGATAGCCGACTGACTATCACAGTGTACACGTAATGCTGGCACTGGTTTCTCCCACATCGGGATATCTTCCAAAAAGTTTCGAAGCCATTCTGCTTCCTCAGCAGCTTTATCTAAGGCTATAAACTCTGACTCCATGGTTGATTTGGGCAGGAGTGTTTGTTTGGAAGATTTTCAGGATATTGCTGCACCAGCAAGAGTAAAGACATATTCACTCGTGGATTTGGAGTTTCTTGAATCTGAAATCCAATTGGCATCACTGTAACCTTCCGGCACTGCTGGTTCTTTACCGAAGTGCAGCCCATAACTTTTGGTGTATATTAGATAATTTAATACCCTAGTTATGGCTCTCCAATGGGTATGACCTGGATTACTCGTGTAACGAGTTAGTACGTTTACCGAGTGTGCTAAATCGGGTCTAGTACAATTCGTTAAGTACATTAGACTCCCGATGACTCTTGCATATTCCACTTGTAACATTGCTTCACCTGAATTCTTTGTCAAGTGAAGTTGAGGATCAAGCGGAGTTTTTGCAGTCCCATTGGAGTAGGTCTTAAACCTCTCTAGGATTTTTGTAGCGTAATGATCTTGAGACAGAATTATTCCTTTTGAATTTTGAATAATCTTAATCCCTAGAATTACATCAGCTAATCCCATGTCTTTCATATCAAACTTTCCACTTAACATGTTCTTTGTTTGAATGATTATATCTGTGTTGCTTCCCATGATTAGCATGCCTTATATTTGTCTATAGAGCCATCGATTTTTAACTTAGTGGTGAAGACCCATTTACAACCTAGAGGTTTGCAACCTTGAGGTAGGTCTACCAACTCATAAGTATGATTTTGCATAATTGAGTTGATTTAACTATTAAATGCCTCCCTCCAGAAAGGTGCATCAGGTGTATACATCGCTTCCATGAAAGTTCTTGGACCACTTTCCGCTAGGAATGCCATTATGAACTCAGAGCCAAATGTCTTCTCCTTACGAGCTCTCTTGCTTCATCTCGGTTCAGCTTCTTCTTCTTTTGCAGAAGTGTCTGAAGTGCTTGTCTCATTGCTAGCATCTCGTTCGTCACGAGTTTGTTTAGGATTTCCTCTATCCTTACATGGAAACACATTTTCAAAGAAGGATGCATTCCTTGACTCCATTATTGTGTTTACATGAATGTCTGGTATATCTGATTTATGTACCAGAAATCGATAGGCACTACTGTTGTGCGCATATCCGATGAAAATACAATCTACCGTTTTAGGTCCAATGGTGACCTTTTTCGGAAGTGGTACTGCAACTTTTGCCAGGCACCCCCACACTTTCAGGTATACATACGAAGGTACATTACCTTTCCAAAGTTCATAAGGAGTTTTTCATGTGACTTTGTGTGGAATTTTGTTCAGGATATAATTTGAGGTAAGCAGAGCTTCCCCCCCACATGTTCTGGGCTAACCCAGATTCCTGCAACATTGCATTCATCATTTCCTTGAGAGTTTTGTTTTTTCTTTCAGCAACTCCATTGGATTCAGGTGAGTAGGGAGCAGTTGTTTGATGAATAATGTCATGTGCTCTACAGAATGCATCAAATGGTTCACTATATTCACCACCCCTATCACTTCTGACCTTTTATATGGTCTTGCCGAGTTGGCTTTCAACTTCCAGCTTGTATTCTTTAAATTTGTCCAAGGCTTCATCTTTACTCCGCAGTAGAAAGATGTAACAATATCTCGTGCAATCATCTATGAAGGTCACAAAATATTTCTTGCCTCCTCTGGTTTGAATATATTTCAAATCACATAAGTCTGTGTGAATTAAACTTAGAGGTTTTGTTGTTCTTTGAACGCTGGGTGATGGCGTTTTAGTGAGTTTCGCTTGGACACAAACTTCACATTTGTCTTTGCTTAATTTGCATTTAGGAATCATGTTCATGTTCATTAATCTACTCATAGACTTGAAATTAATATGTCCTAATCGTTCATTCCAAATATTAAAAGACTTAGCGAGATAAGCAATTGGTTTCTTATCATTAATCTTAGGGTTCTTCGAGGTGGAAGCCTCGGTTACATTATCCTTTCGGATTACTGCCTCAACAGACATCTTAAACAGATTATCACAAACAAAACCCTTACCCAAATACATCTCATTCTTCGTTAGGATCAGCTTATCACCTTCCAGCTTCACAGAGAATTCATGCTTACTTATGAGCGATCAAGAGATCAGATTCTTGCGCATATCTGGTACATGGACGACGTTCGTGAGAACCAGTTCCTGTCCAGAGGTGAGCTTCAGAACAACCTTCCCGTGACCATCAATTGTCGACGAGGCATAATTACCCATCAAGAGTTTTTCACCATTCTTGGTCTTTGTGTATGTGGAGAACATCTCTCGATCCATACAGATGTGTCTGGTTGCACCAGTATCGAACCACCATGTCTTTGGATGGCTTTCAGCAACATTGGCCTCAGTGACCACAGCACACATGTCAGCTTCTGTCAAGTTGGCTTGAGCCTTCTTGCTACGACAATCGACGGATTTGTGTCCTTGCTTCCCACAGAAGTTACATATTCCTAAGAACCTTTGAGAAGTCTGACCATTCTGACCACTCTTGTTCTTGAACTTTTGGAAGTTCTTTGGTGGCATCTTCCCTTTGCCTTTGTTTAGGCGACCTTTGTTCTGCCACTTACCTTGATTGGGGTTTTGGTGTTCAACCATGTTCGCATTGTGTTCACGAATTTTCACACCTACATTGATCTGTTGTTCCCGATTCGTAGACTCTACGCGGAGCTTAACAATCAGATCTTCAAGACTCATCTTCTTTTTCTTTAGTCAGAGGTAGTTCTTGAAGTCCGTCCAACCAGAAGGTAGCTTCTCAATGATGCAGCAACCTTGGTAGGTTTCACACAGTCGCATTCCCTCAGCATGAATGTCGTGTAGGAGCCTCTGCACCTCATCGACTTGTTCCATTAGTGGTCTTGAATCCACCATATGGTACTGTATGAATTTTGCCACAGTGAATTTCTGAGTACCAGAATCTTCAATGCGGTACTTCTTGTCTAATGAATCCCACAGATCCTTAGAAGTCTCAGCGTTTTCGTACACCCTAAACAAAGAGTCCGATAGGCTATTCTGAATATAGCCCTTGCACAAGAAGTCAGCATGTTCCCAAGCGTGGACACTCGCAAGCGCACGTGGGTCAGAGTTATCTTCTGGGAGAACAGGTTTCACCTCACTAGTGTACTTCTACATATTCAATGTAGTCAGATAGAAGAACATCTTCTTTTTCCACATCTTGAATGCTGTCCCATCAAACTTGGTCGGAGGAGCGACATGGTTCCCAGATGGAACTTTGACCGTCTCGATCTGACTCGTAGTCGTCTCAACCTTCTCACCGGTTTTCTCCACCAATCTAGAGTTGTTTTCCACATCAATTGTCATTCTGTTAAGACAAAGAAAACACAACTTTCAGTTAGTACCGATATATAAACTTAAGAATCGCAATTCTAAGACTGATATCGAACTGAATCGCATTGGTGTCGATCGATACTCCTTGGTATCGATCGATACACACACAATGTCTATTGATACACCCATATGGTGTCGATCGATGCTCGATGCACATACAGTGTCAATCGATGCATCACTGGTGTCGATCGATACACGCTTAGTGTCGATCGATACACCCTAGGTGTCGATCGATGCAAGTGAATTTCACAGGATCGATCGATGCCCCACAGTGTCGATCGATACCTGTGAATTATACACAGTATCGATCGACATATACCCAACTTGGTCGATGCATGGTATCGATCGATACACGTCAGTGTAGACCGATACAACTCGATGCAAAATATCGATCGATACGCCTCAGTGTCGACCGATACATATTTTGTGTAGTATCGATCGATACCATAGGGTGTCGATCGATACTCACAAGCCTTCGATCACAATCGAACCTATCAAGAACCATACATTGTGTTCGTTGATCATACCATTCTTTAATCGCAATTAAAGACGGTTGTAGAAGATGTTTAAAGCAGTACTATTTCTACTACACGTTTCAAGTTGCTAAACAGCTTTTTGATAACGTTTGAGTATCACTAGCAGATTAACATCTTCTTAAAAAATAGAATAGATGGAGATTGTCTCTACTACACGTTTCAAGTTGCTAAGAAGCTTTTTGATAACGTTTGAGTATCATCAGCAGTAGAAGAACCGTTTTAGAAAACCGGTTGAAAACGTTTATTTACTCGTGATTAAAAATCCAATTGAAGTAATAAAACAGAAATTGGATCTTCTTAGAGTTAAGATTGTAGGACCAAAATTTAGCACTATAGACAGGATAAGATTTAATCACGATTATATAAATAAACAGTAAGGAACAGACGATTCATAAAACGATAAAGCAATAAAAAAGATCTAAGGAGGCGAGATGAATCTCTTTCCTTAACTCTAAGAATCTCCCGTTGTGCGACGGGTTTTAATTGATCCATGAGTCCCAGGATACAACTAACATAATATGTATCATCTACACTTGATATCAGATCTGTCGAACATTATACTACGATACTCTCGAATAGAAACTTACTCTAAACAGTAGGGAATTGAAAAAACTTTTGCTAGAACTTTTAGAATGTGTTTTTAGTGTATCAGAGGATGATTTTTAAGGTGAAAATCGGACTGTATATATAGGAGAGAGGTTAGGGTTTTTCCTTGACAGAAAATGAATATTCCTCAGAATATTCTATCGGCTGCGATTTTTAAGTCAGCCTGTTGAGTATCGATCGATACCAAGGGGTATCGATCAATACCTCTAAAATTCCACGAGCCCAACAAGGCCCAATGTGCGATCGATGCACGTGTGGTCTTTTCTTCCCTCATGTTGTTCATCATTTAAATTAATGACACAACCATTCCAAAATATATACACGAGAAAACATTTCTCGATCAATGAAAACCTTTCATTAGAAAGAGCTTAACTCATTTCTTTTCACACTAACACAATTTTATCAAGACCTCGAGCTTTGACAAAAAAATTAGTTACAACAATTTTAACCCATAGATCGAAAGCCGGTCGACAACAATGATTATCCGGCAATAAAGCTCTACAAAAGAATCTAAAGACTCTTAGATACACGTGTAAACTTCTTCAAAATAGCATCTTCTAGAACACGTTAAGACACCAAACACCGAAAGCTAGATCTATACATCTCTGTTTTCTATCAGAGGAGGGTGAGACAATGGAGATGGAAAATGGAGGATTAAGGAAAAGATTGAGTGAAAGAAGGCGTGCATGTTATTGATGATCAAAGTTACATATTGTAGGAGATAATCACAAATCTATGATTTGTTTATATCATATCTCTGAGTATCTTAACGATACAACCAATTCTCTGTATATATATACTTGTACTATGTATCTCGTACAAGTATCAATAACAATCATCTTCTCAACACTTCTATATGGTATCAGAGCCCTTTTCCTTCCTAGGGATGTGAATTTTTTCGATCTCTCTATTTCTCCCACAATTTTCTCTTCTCTCTCTCACCACCTCCGTTGACTCATCAAACCTACTTGTCACAATCAACATGACGAATGTGACAAAGCTTTCTCGCACAAATTACCTCACATCGAGCATTCAAGTTAAGTCTCTTCTCAAAGGCTATGATCTTGTCAAATTCATTGACAACACCATTGATCCACCATCGGAGAAAATTACAGTGGCCGATAAGGAGGAACCAAATCCTGCCTTCATCCTCTGGCAGAGGCAAGATTGCCTCATTTACAGTGCTTTAATGGGCGCCATTGAAACCCCAATCCAGCCGCTAATTGCGAGCTCCACCACCTCTCTCACTGCCTGGAATTCTCTTGCATCATGATTTACATGTTCTACATGTTCTTAAAAGAGTTGTCTCTGATTTTTCTCTTCCTGTCTTGAATAATGATTCATCTCTATTTTGCAATTCTTGTTCTATCAATAAAACACATAAAATTCATTTCTCTACATTATATATCGTTTCTACAAAACCACTTGAAATCATTTTTCAGACGTATGGACTTCTCCTATTCTCTCTTTGGATGGATTTAAATATTATGTTATCTTTGTTGACCATTTTACTCATTATCTCTGGCTCTATCCCATTCGAAAGAAATCTGATGTTTTTGACATTTTTACTCGTTTCAAATCTCTTGTCGAAAATCGATTCCAAACTCGAATAATTACTCTTTACACCGACAATGGTGGTGAGTACATCTCTCTTTCTACCTTTCTCTCTTCTCATGGCATTACCCATCTCACTACACCTCCGCACACTCCAGAACATAATGGTTTTTCCGAAAGACGACATCGGCACATTGTCGAAACCGGTATTTCCCTTTTATCTCATGCATTGCTTCCAACTACTTATTGGTCTTATGCTTTTGCCACAACTACATATCTAATCAATCGTATGCCCACTTCCACTCTCTCTGATCTCTCTCCGTATCAATGTCTTTTCGGTTCTTCTCCAAATTACACTAAGTTACATGTTTTTGACTGCCTTTGTTACCCTTGGCTTCGGCCCTATGCATCTCATAAACTTGATACTCGCTCAGCTCCTTTTGTATTTATGGGTTATTCTTTGACGCAAAGTGCTTTTATATGGGGTCAAGGGCTGGTATACCATTTTCATTAGAAAAAAAGAGCGCAGATCTCCCTGTAGGGTAAAATGTTGCCAGCTCTTAATGAAAGGTTTTAAGAGTCAAATAGAATTAAATCGGTAAAGGGACAACGAAAAACACGGTAGCTCAGTGGTTGCGAGCTCCACGCGCGTCACCCGCGGGCACGCGCGACCAGGTTTCGAATCCCCTCTGCGTGGTATAACCAGGTAATACTAGGGTATAACCAGGAAATACTAGGTAATACTGGTAATACTAGGGGAATAATAGGGGATACTGTTAATACCAGTAATACCAGCAATACCAGTAATATTGGGGTAATGAAATATAATGAAATATAAACGCCCTAGTTATAACATCTCAGGGGTATTTTCGTCGTTTCATAAAAGTGAGGGGCTATGGGGATTAATCGGGGACAATAGTGATTTAAAAAGTCTTCTGAAGGACATAGGAGACGATTACCCCAGTGCGAGAAAGTAAGAAACTTCAAAAAAAAAAATTTGTCTTCTTACTCTTCTTAATCGGGTGAAGAAGAAAGAAGAAACGGGTCGGATTGGTTTGTCGGGTCGGATTTAGTTGTAATTGGATTTAATTTTGGTTTAGTATTATGTTTAGGTGGTTAAGTTTGGATTGGTAAATAGTAAACCGAAAATAATTGTGGTCCGTGTGTAATTTAGTTCAGTAGTATCATTGTGTGTGTACATAGGTTTTGAAGTTTGATTATGTGTGGAAATAGGTGTAAAACTTTCATCTGATGGGGATCTATGCCGAGGTCAAAACTTCGTGTGGATCTGTTACTAGGTAATACTTTTCTGAGGGGGAAATAGGAAGTTTACCCTATAATTTATCATTTTTATAATCGAATAAACTTCTTTACTCACTTCATTTGTCCAGGCGGTGCAGCACCATATTCTTTCATTGTTGGTCGCCATAGGCTGGAAAGTCTTGACCAATTTGAAAGATCATTTAACGTAGTTAAAATAATTGAATTCTTGGACCTGCAACTGAAAATGACATATATTGATATTTCAAACATAATTATAACAAAAAAGCAACATTTATGAACAACGATTGGAGTTAGAATTTTTAAGTTTTGAAATTAGTAGTAACTTCAATTCACATGGAACCGTTATTCATATTTGGATGGATTGAGACTTGAAACAGCCTATAACATGTAACAAAACCATTATAATCTATTATGAAAGTAGTAATATTCATTTGAAAGAGTAATCGATCTTGAATTGAATTTGTGGTGTGAGATTGGTCAAGGGAATTTGCAATATATATAGGAGAAGAAGACTAAATTATAGGGTTTGCGATATTTTAGTTTTGAATATAATAATTAATCATAATGACCAACAAAATCTTTCCAATAGTTGAAAAACTTCCTAAAATTAAGATATTGATAGAGATTTGTGATTAATTAGATTAGTTAATATATTGTAAATAAAATATTTAGGAACGGAAATTTATCGATAAGTTCCAAAAATATCAATACAAAATCCGTGCGCTAATATAGTTTGTGTTTGTTGTGTTTAGATATAATTTTTTATATATTTAATTTTTGTCATATGAGACACAAAATTATTTTGGTGTTTAGATATAATTAGTTTTTTCTAATCCGCCATAGATCGGGACTTCATTGTGTTGACATAATCTTTTTTTAATTCGACAAAGAACTGGGGTAAGTTTTTTTAAAAATTATGATGTTTATTAAATATACAATTTCGTTGGAGGGTTCCATCCTTTGATCTCTTCAAAAACAAAAACAATCTGTAAACAAATAATATTTTTCTAATAAGTGACATGACTTAATTGGTATTAAAAAGGAAATAGAATGGAATCGTTTATTTAGTATACGATATAAAGTTGTGAAGACGTTGATTTTTGAACCGTGTAGATAACTTTATACATACATATGGTTTTGCGGCTTGCCAAGCTTCATCTTATTCTTCATTGTTTTCTTCGTTGTCATTGTATCAAATAACAAATATCTAACATGAAATTATAACAATTATAAGATCTGATACAACTGATTTCAGTGTGATTTCACCAAGTCAATTAATAACTAAAGTGCACACTATAGCGCAATCATAACGGTAGTCGATTGTAGCACTTTAGGATCGAATCCACAGAGATCAATGTTACGACTATGAGAATGCATGATGAAATTAAAGCTAAGACGAATGATAGATTTTTGTTGGTTTTATGTTTTCAATACTAAGAACGACAACTAAAACGGTGTAAATTCAAATTAAGAAAGCGTTAAGCCTCGGGTGACGTTGCGGAAAATCACGAACAACGGTTAATGCATCTTAAACAGGGGATTGCATTAAGAATCGTCTAGAACTCAATTCTAATAATAGATTAACCTCCTCCCGGAGTATTAATCCATATGCTTAAAACTATGAATACTAACTCCCGTTGAATTCAAAGGTTCTAAGCATGCTTTTCTAGTTCGATTTGATAAGTTCACAAGAACGCTTTAACATCAACTCCCGTTGGATAAGGACGCTTTACTAATCTAGGATAATTCCGGCATCTAGACAAACACTCCCGTGCGCTAGATAACCCAAGATCATGAACTAAGTGATCAGTTTAATTCAAGCAATAAGAACACCCTAGACGAAGAATCCACCGAATAAATCTCCGTTTAATCTATCCTAAACCGTTAAATCATGAAATCCCTTAACACCCTTAGCTTAACTAATAAACTACTCACTCATAATTGCAGAACAAATACAGAGAAATGATGAAGAACACATGATTAACAAAAACAGAAATAAGATAGAGATTACGAAAACTTCTCCAATTATGTAGATTCAAAGGTTTGCTTTCCAAGCTTACAAATCACCAAGATCCAAGAGAGAAGTAGAGAGACAAGTAGATATATTACATACGAAGTTCTTGCCCTTATTTTCGAGTTTTGGGCGTTTTTAGAGAAGAAAAGTAGGTGAAATAGTTTAAAACACGTTTTTAAAACTGTTTTCGGAGGCTGGTTTTCGGTTTGATACGTGTTCACGAAATCGGCCATAACTCTTACACTATAGATCAGAATGACTTGAAACCACCTCCATTGGGAAGCTACCTCAAATATCTACAACTTTCAAGAAGAACTCTGAAGCTATATACGAATGTAAACCGTTATTCTGAGTCGATATTTAGAGAACTTCGGATGGTTTCGGCCCAGAAAATGGTCAACGGTGGGGATCGATTGATAACCGATCGGGTAAGCGATCGGAGAATTTTTTTAACCGATCGCAGTTTTTCAACCGATCTGAGAAACCGATCTGGTGATATTCTGATTGGTTGCTAACCGATCTGAGCAACCGATCTGGCCTGTTTCTCCACCTTCTTCTTTTGCTCGCCAGACTGGACCATCGTCACGAAAATTGGCATAACTTCTGATCGCACCATTGTAATTGCCTCAAACCACTTCCAAATGAAAGATAATCCATTGTTCTATCTTTTTTAAAAATCTGAGATCAATCCATCGGTGAAAAGTCTTTCATACAATGTCAAACTTATGACGTCTTAACCTGATCCTGCATCTCTGTATTCCGAAATGACCTTTTTGGTGGCTATCTTCACTCCTCCAACTCCTATGACTTCAAGAACACCTAATAAAGGCTCAAACAAGCCAAAAAGAATGCAAAGATAACCTAGGACATCTAAAATGCATTGCAATGCAAATGAGACTCAAATGCATGAAAATATCCCAAAACTATATAATGTGAGATCAAAGCATATGAAAATAAAGTCCTAAAAACATGTAAAATATGGTGTTATCAACTCCCCCGGACTTGCCTTTTGCTTGTCCGCAAGCAAACAAGAAAATACAAACCGAAAGAGAGGTTTAAAAGCGGGAACTCAAAACCAAAAGATCTTAGTAAGCATTTGATGTGATCACCTTGAATAATACTAGCATGTTGCAAAAACAAACACTTATTCCACTCTAACTCTTCAAGGCTTATCGCAACTCATAATCTTTTCTCTTAACCACAATGTCTCATGCCTACAAGTTCTCTTCTCAACCAACCCTCACATTCATTTGATATTTCTTAAGGTGCGGTCTCACATATGGGCAAGTGATCAAGTCCAATCGGTTTGGAAGAAAATGCATTTGGCACTAGTAAATGTGAGTGCAAGGCGGTTCATTCTCTTTTTGGGTGACTTACTCTCAAGAAAAAGGAATGATATATGTTATGCAAAAGCAAGGAAGACTAGAAACAATTTATGCATACAAAGTTAAGCTCACATTGTTCTACCCTCCTAGCAAAGCATTCTACCCGAATGGTGATTCCATTTCCTCTTCTTATCTTACTACCTTGTAGCTCATTAAACCCCCAAAACCTTTTTGGCTAAATCAAACATCCTTTTCTCTTTCCAAAACACCAAACTTCAAGAGAACATTTTAAATCGACCCCTTTCTTTTCTTCTTACTCTCCCTAAAAATTTTAATTCTTTCTCTTTTTCAAACATGGAGAGTCTTTTTCTTTTCTTTTCCTAGGGTCTTTCTTGTAAGTTCGTCTCTAGAGTTTTCTTTTCCAACCAAGGATTCTTTTTCTACCATTTCTCATCTCACTTTTCATGAGCTCATGCTCCCCAAACCCAATACCATTCATTTCATTAATCCTCATCTTAATGCTAGCCTCTTTTCTTTGAACAACAATGACTAGCTAAAAATGAAAGCTAACATTTGTCGTTTCTGATACTTACAAGATTTTACACACAATAGCATATCAAGAAAAGGCCTCACTCAATCAAACAACGAGGGGTGGAAAGAAAACGGTTAAGGTGAAAGGTAGGGAACCATTCTAAAATGAGAATGGCCACTCAGGTTATTAGAGAGTGGTAAAAGTGGATAAGATAACCCGAGTGTTTTCTTTGAACCTTGGTTATGTATCACAAGCCCATAAGCGAGAAGGTTATATTCATTTAAGTCCAATTATCAAGGGGTTGATTTCAAATTAAACAAGTATTTACAAGATAAAGAGTTAAGAGTAGAGAGATCAAAGCAAATGTATACAAGTTTCAAAAAGGTTGTTCAAGCAACATGATAATATTACTTATGGTATCACATCGAGTTCTAGACTAAGTGGTTTCTATCATTGTCCCCTATGCATATGCAATGCAATTCTATATGATTCTAGACTTAATCCTAAAATGAAGATGAGACAATGCAAACTACATGATTTCTTTTTGGATTTTTCAAATTTTTTGATTTTTTGGGTTTTTCTATGCAATAAACATGTACAATGCAAGACTCAAGAGAAAAATAAAATAAGACAAAGAAAAAGATGAGAAAACACATTCGAGACAGAGTTATTCCACAAAAGATGGAGATATTCATGACTCAAAGTGACTCAAAGACAAAGAAAATAAGACAAAGAAAACAATGTTAAATGACAAAGACATCTCCCCCGGACTTAAATCACACCGTCTCGGTGTGAAATGAATCCAAAGAGAGAGTAAAAATGCAAATTAAAAAGTATGTACAAGATGTGCAGTTAGGTACCTTGGAGTTGAGTGTGTGGGGTTTATCGGTCAGGACCCCGATTAAACAACCTTCATATTTTCCAGAGTTGCCGAGATCGGCCAATCTTTATCGGTCAGGACCCCGATAATTTTCTGCTACTCACCAGTTCCCTGCAAAATCAAAACACACTAAAACAAAGATTAAAATCACACTCAAAACAAACAAATACACATATATACAAAGGATATAATTGGGGGAGTCCCCAATGGCGCCAATGTGCTCTGAGGTCCCGTGTCCAGCAACCACATGATCACCGTTATCAGCTCTGTCTGCATCTACACCCTAAAATTGTTTTTTTTTTTTTGAAATTTTAAATCAAAACCAAAAATTAGAAAGATTAGTGAAAATAAATGGAAAGGAAAATTATATACACTTACCGGTGGGTTGCCTCCCACCAAGCGCTCGTTTTTAGTCATTAGCTTGACTCCGGGACCGTTTATGGGTCAGCACGAGCATAAGAACTTGCCCTGAAACAAGTTCCACATTTCAACATCTTCAGCTTCATAACTTTGCTCAACAAACCTTTCACAGCATCTTTTCCTTTCTCTTTCAGTTCCAAAGATAGAATAGCTCTAACCTTAGAGAATGGCTTTGAGGTTCCTCTGCATTTTACCTCATACTCAATTGAATCTCCATCGCACTTCTGAGGATTCAAAGTAATATAGGCATCTCCCTTGATTCTTTTGCTCTTTACTTTCTCCTTTGCCTTAGCCTTTATGATGTCGCTCGTGGTGATGATAAGAGGATCATCGAAGACTTTCTTGAGCTGATTCCCATCAAGAGGCTCTCTCGTAGGATCAATATCCAGCTTCTCTCTTGTGATAATAGTGATGCAGGAGACGTGTTTGGGAACTCCCATTGTTGGAATGGCTTTATAGAAGACCTTTTTGTCAATGTTAGAGAATGAGATTCTCTTATATGGTATGTCTACAATTGCACCCACTGTGGCCATGAATGGTCTTCCAAGAATCAAAGGCATATCAGAATCTTCGGTCATCTCCACTATCTGAAAATCGGTAGGCACCAGACAATTTCCTACTTTAACAAGCAAATCAGGGATGGTACCATATGGAATCGTGGTGGAAGAGTTCGCGAATGTGAGAGTCATCTGAGGAGGTCTCATATATGCAATTCCCAACTTCTCTGCAACAGCTTTTGACATGAGATTCACGCTAGACCCAGTATCAACAAGAGACCCTTTGAACTCAACTCCAGAGATGGAGCATGGAACAGGAAACTTCCCAGGGTCTTCAATCTTAGTCAATTGCTTCATTGGTGGTGGTGTGCTCCTTGCTTTGATGAAAAGCGCCTTAACCTCTTCAAGATCTTCTCTGCAATTCTTGAAGAAATCAAGCAAGGGTCTGTATTCCAAGGCTTCTTCAAATGAGGTCTCATGGGGAATCCTCCTTACCATTTTATCAAAACCACGCAGCTTCTCTGCACTAATAGGATTCATTAGAAGTTTGGAGGGTTTAGGGTATGGCACCTTAGGAACATATTATCGCAAGGGGATGGAAGTGTGCTCCTCCTCTATTACCGCATCATGAGCTTCTATCTCATTTCTCAGCTCAAGTGCAATCTTCATTTCTTCCTGGCCAAGGATTACATTGCAATGCTCTCTAGGATTTTGTTCAACCTTTCTAGGAAGAACTCCCCTAGGTCCTTTGATCACTTCCACCGTTTGAGCTACTTGAGTCTCAAGTTTCGTCACATGAGTTTGAATGGCCTCGAATTTGCTGTTGAGATCCTGATACATTCCATTTACCTTGACGTTAATCTCATTAGCCGTTTTCTGCTGATTAACCATCAATTGTTGCATCATCGCCTCAAGTATAGACTCTTGGATGGGTTGAGGATTATCGAATTGTTGTTTCTGCTAAAAACCGCCTTGGTTTTGGAAACTAATATGTCCTTGGTCTTGCCCGAACTGCTGTCTTGATTGATAACCGCCTTGGTTAGGCACAAACTGTTTCTGCTGAAAACCGCCTTGTGCATATGGTTTCCGTTCCTGATTTTTCACCCCTTGCTGACCTTGGAAACCCTTGGAGAATATGCTAATCCCCTGATTTGGAGCGGTCGGTTTTGGCTGAAAACCAGTTTGTTGCGGGTAAACTTGGTCTTCCGGGTTTTCAACGTTGGTGTTTCTGTATGAGAAATTGGGATGATCTCTGTAGTTCTGGTTGAAGCCTTTGTTGAATAACCCCTGATTTTGTACGTAGTTCACCTCATCTTCGTACTCTTGTTCTTGCTCAGCACTCTCTTTGTAGAGCCCTTCCTCTCTAGTGTCTTCACAAGAGTTGACAGCTTTTTGATTTCCCTTAAGTAGTGCAGCAATGCCATTAACCTTTGCGAAAATCTCATCCAACCTTTGTGTTTCAACACCACTCACACGTCGCGTTCTATCATACTCGGGATTGCGATGACTTGAACTCGTGGAAAGGTTTTCAATAAGCTCATAAGCTTCCTCCTTGGTATTTGTCATGAAGTTGCCATTTCTGGCCGCATTTAGACAGTTCTTGGAGTCCCAATCTACTCCATCGTAGAAGATGTTCAAGACTTGTTCGTCTGAATAGCCATGATGAGGGCATTCTCTTAGATATTCTCTAAACCGCTCACATGTTTCATTGAAAGATTCACCGCTGTTTTGTTGGAATTGAGTAATCTTGACCCTGAGAGAAGCGGTCTTGTATTTGGTGTAGAACTGATCCAAGAAGGCTGACCTGATTGCATCCCAAGAAGTCAAAAAACCCGTCTCTAGAGATTTGAGCCATCTCGCTGCTCGATCAGCTAAAGAGAAAGAGAAAAGCTTGCACCTCAAATAGTCCGCAGGGACTCCATTTGAGCTCGTAGTGCTGCAAATCTCTTCGAACATTTCAATGTGATCCAAGGGATTCTCCGAAGCTTTCCCATAGAAAAGATGTCTCTCGACAAGAGCAATTATCTGAGGTTTGATCTCGAAGTTCTGCCTCTGAATATGCGGTGGACGAATAGCGGTTATGTCCTGGTAAAATTGGTGAGGAGTATCAATGGCTCCGATGGGTCTGCGTGGAGGCTGTCTTTGATTTAAATGGTGTTGAGCAGCAGAAGCTTGCCTCCGAGCTTCAGCTCTTCTATGGATATCAGCCATCATGAGCAAGAGGAGGAGGGTTCAAGAGGTTCCCTTCTTCGCCATACTCGTGATGTTCATCTCCATCAACAGGCAGATTTTGATCGTCCGGTAAATTAGCCATTCTTCTTTGCAATCTAGCTCTGTTGTTTTCTCGTTCCACTCTTGCCAAATCTTCGTACTCAACTCAAGCAGATTTTCAGAGCCTTGGCTCCTGGTCATGTACCTGAGATGTACGAAAGAAAGCAACAATAAAACGATTTAGTAACGACAAAAAAAAAATTCTTAGTCTGAACTTTCGTCCAAGACTCATAGGCAACAATTGGTCTCCGGCAACGGCGCCAAATTGATTTCAGTGTGGTTTCACCAAGTCAATTAATAACTAAAGTGCACACTATACCGCAATCATAACGGTAGTCGATTGTAGCACTTTAGGATCGAATCCACAGAGATCAATGTTACGACTATGAGAATGCAGGATGAAATTAAAGCTAAGACGAATGACAAATTTTTGTTGGTTTTATGTTTTCAAAACTAAGAACGACAACTAAAACGGTGTAAATTCAAATTAAGAAAGCGTCAAGCCTCGGGTGACGTTGCGGGAAATCACGAACAACGGTTAATGCATCTTAAACAGGGGATTGTATTAAGAATCGTCTAGAACTCAAACCTAATAATAGATTAACCTCCTCCCAGAGTATTAATCTCTATGCTTAAAACTATGAATACTAACTCCTGTTGAATTCAAAGGTTCTAAGCATGCTTTTCTAGTTCGATTTGATAAGTTCACAAGAACGCCTTAACATCAACTCCCGTTGGATAAGGACGCTTTGCTCATCTAGGATAATTCTGGCATCTAGACAAACACTCCCGTGCGCTAGATAACCCAAGATCATGAACTAAGTGATCAGTTTAATTCAAGCAATAAGAACACCCTAGACGAAGAATCCACCGAATAAATCCCCGTTTAATCTATCCTAAACCGTTAAATCATGAAATCCCTTAACACCCTTAGATTAACTAAGAAACTACTCACTCATAATTGCAGAACAAATACAGAGAAATGATGAAGAACACATGATTAACAAAAACAGAAATAAGATAGAAATTAAGAAAACTTCTCCAATTATGTAGATTCAAAGGTTTGCTTTCCAAGCTTACAAATCATCAAGATCCAAGAGAGAAGTAGAGAGACAAGTAGATATATTACATACGAAGTTCTTGCCCTTATTTTCGAGTTTTGGGCGTTTTTAGAGAAGAAAAGTAGGTGAAATAGTTTAAAACACGTTTTCAAAACTGTTTTCGGAAGCTGGTTTTCGATTTGATACGTCTTCACTAAATCGGCTATACCTCTTACACCATAGATCCGAATGACTTGAAACCACCTCCATTGGGAAGCTAACTCAAATATATACAACTTTCATGAAGAACTCTGAAGCTATATCCGAATGTAAACCGTTCTTCTGAGTCGATATTTAGAGAACTTCGGATGGTTTCGGCCCAGAAAATGGTCAACGGTGGGATCGATTGATAACCGATCAGGTAACCGATCGGAGAATTTTTGTAACCGATCGCAGTTTTTCAACCGATCTGAGAAACCGATCTGGTGATATTCTGATCGGTTGCTAACCGATCTGAGCAACCGATCTGGCCTGTTTCTCTACCTTCTTTTTTTGCTCGCCAGACTGGACCGTCGTCACGAAAATTGGCATACCTTCTGATCACACCGTTGTAATTGCCTCAAACCACTTCCAAATGAAATCGAATCCATTGTTCTAGCTTTTGTTAAAATCTTAGATCAATCCATCGGTGGGAAATCTTTCATCCAATGCCAAACTAATGACGTCTCAACCTGATCATGCATCTCTGTATTCCGAAATGACCTTTTTGGTGGCTATCTTCACTCCTCCAATTCCTATGACTTCAAGAACACCTAATAAAGGCTCAAACAAGCCAAAAAGAATGCAAAGATAACCTAGGACATCTAAAATGCATTGCAATGCAAATGAGACTCAAATGCATGAAAATATCCCAAAACTATACAATGTGAGATCAAAGCATATGAAAATAAAGTACTTAAAACATGTAAAATATGGTGTTATCAACAACAATTATTAAATATATATAAAAAATAGAGTAGCCAACATTCTTGAAAACACATACCTTGAGTGTGTTGCTCATTTTCTACACCCGTGTCATCTTTTTTTCTTCTGATTTGCTTGTTTATCTATTTATAGTTAGTAAACAAAAAGAACAAAAATAAAACGCATTACAATTTTGTTAATCTAAAATATACCATTACTGTGTTGATCCTCTTCTTCGATGGAGTTACCATATGATTGCATTGTAATTCCTACAATAAGATTACAAACGACCCAAAATGAATGTGTTTAAATCCAAAATAATTCTCAAAATGGCTAAAAAGAAAGAAAAATGCTAAAAACCTGAGAGGTAGACGAATCTATATTATTCCTTGCAGATATCGAAACTGCTTCTCAGATTTGTATTCGGTCCAGAGGAAAATGATGAATTCATATGCAGCAGCGATTGAGACATACTCAAACTTAATTGGTTTCAGAGGCAGGTGATCATTTCCATTTTTCATATTGTATAAAGAATCAAATGCCATACAAATTGTCAGAACAAACATTAAGATTAAAAAAAAATCAATAGCTCAAAAAAAAAAAAATTCTAGAAACTGGATTATACTTGAGGTTTTCGAAAGTGTATTTATAAAGATTGTAAGGTTGGAATTAAGGGTGTCAATTAGGGTCAAAGCCCGAGGACCGGCCCGGCCCTGAAAAACATAGGGCTCATGCCTAGAAATATAAGTCCGAAAAATATCGGACCTTTCGGGCTAGTGTATTTTTCGGGCTTAACCCGAAAAACCTGGAACTTTATATTTTAATTAGTTAGAGATTTTATTTCAATATTTATCTTTCTAAAAATAATAATTTGACATATTTTCTATAAATTTCGTGATTCAGGTACCATTATCATTCATCCATATTTACTTCATTTTTTTAGAATCATTATCTATAGATTTTCAATGACATTTCTATATGATTTATAATGTCAAAACTTAATATATATATATATATATATATATATTATATGTACTTCTTGATGGTGATGAGGATTTAGAATACGATGAATGATATTCTAATCTAAACTCTACCTAGATTTGAAGTGTTTTGATTTTATGTTTTATTTGGTAATACAATTTATTTGAATTTTATTTGCTTTTTGTCAAACTTTTTCTTTAAATTTAATTGGATTTGATTTAATACATTTCAATTTAGATTTATTTTTATAAATATTTTGTTTTAATTATTTATTTGAGAATTATGAATTTTTGTGTTTGTAAAGAAAAGCCCGAAAAACTCTAAAGCTCTGTCCGGGCCGGACCGGGCTTTGGAATATAGGCCCGATTGTTTTTTGGACCGGGCCGGACCAGACTAAAATATATGCGGACTTTACGGGTTTCGGGCCGGGTCGGGCCGGACCGGGCTAGCCCGATTGACATCCCTAGTTGGAATTATTAGCTATAATTTTTTAATTAAAAGTTAAGCTTGCTGAGCAATACGAATGCATTGATTTCTTAGCAAAAAATCTAAAAATTTCTTAACCCGTCCGTCCAAGACGGGAATTTTTTCATTTTTTTAATCAAAATTTTTTAATATGATTTGTGTTTATTTTTATATTTATATATAATTTGTTTTTGTAGGCTTATATTAGATAATAAATATGAGACACATATTTATTTTTGTGTTTAGATTAAAATAAATTTGTACATTTTATTTTTTAATATGGTTATCTGTTTAATTATGATTTTTGTGTTTAGATATAATTTGTGTTATTCAAGGTTTTATATTTAGTAACAAAATAAATATAAAACCGATATATAAGTTAAATAGGGTTACCACAAGATGGTTATACATATTTAACTTACATAAAAATAGAAAACAAAAGTATAGTGAAATATGAAAAATACTTACTTTTAATCGGCTAAACAAATAAATTAATGGAATTTTCCAACAAATATGAGTGATATCTTGGAATATATTTTAAATTTAAATATAGAAAGTGCTTTCCAATCCGATTTATATGGTTTCCTTTCTAGATATTTTTTTTGTAGTTGGATAGTAAATAAATGAATTACAGAATTAATTAGTTTAATTTGAATCATACGACTTAGAAAACAATAAATTCACATCAATGACATATCCATTCATCCGTTATATTGTTTCCGTTTTATCTTTTAGACAGTTTCTGTTATTATATTTTCAATAACAAAGAAAGATCATCCCTAAGAATAAGTGGGGGTTATTGGTTCTTGCATTTTAATGGATTTTTCAGATTTAGAAATCTTAATAAATCCATTGATTTTAAAATAAGAGAAGTGGATTTCAAAGTTAAATAATTAGATTTCAAAGTTAAATAATTGGATTTCAAAATCAAATAATTGGATTATTGTAAATTAACCAAATAGATTTACAAGAATTTTAGTATTATAAGAAAATAAAATAAAAACAAACCAAAAAAAAATTCGTTCTTTTTCTTTCAGTAATCATCTAATATTCTCCTAAAGTATAGAATATGTCCACATATTTGTTGCAATTATTGCTCTCAATTGATTGGCATGCTCTCTTTCTTGATCCTTGGTTCCTAGAATTTCTTCATCATTGTTATTAACTTCTTCAAGATCTTCTTCTTCTTCATCAGACTTTGTTTCTTCAGGAAAACTATATGTTCGACAGTACTTTCGAATAAAATTATGTAAACCACCACATGTAAGTACAATTTTTGTCTGTGTCTTATAAGGAAAAGGAGGAGCAGACTTAAAAATTAGAAATCAAGATTTGAAGATACCTAAGATTCTTTGAACAATGTGTCTCAATGAGGCATGTCGATGGTTAACTCTTTTTTATTTCGTGGAGTAGATGATGTGTGGGCTGACTACATAAAGGTAAATTTTATTTTTTTAAAACGATTTATGGCTTCTTTGATATATGCATAGATTTTCATTATGTTAGTTTTTTTTATCGTATTTTAGGGGCACATCCGAACTATAAAAAAATTTGTGACGAAACTTTTGAAGAGTTTGATGATCTCAAAGTGATATTTGAAAAGAATGTACCGTCGGGTAGGAGTGTGATTGGATTGAGAGATACTACTGATGCTCGAACAGATGGATTTATGGAAACAAAAAAGGAGCAAACAAATTCTGGTGAAGAGTTTTTCATGAATGTCGAGGAAAATTATGAAACACAATCATCTTTTTTTTTGCAGCGGTTCAAATAATACTTTGGAAAAACTTCCTTTAAAAAAAAGACGGATAACTAATCATTTTAACAATGTTGATGATCCAATCATTCAAAAATTGATAGGTGTCTTTTATTTTTAATTCTACATAGTAGTTTCATCTTGAAAAAGAGAAAAACACTTGTAAATCCAAATCCAACCAAATAACAAGGTTTCAATCGATATTTGTTCCTTTGTATTTTACTCTTAAAAACACTTGTAAATCCATTCAAATCCAAATTAAAATCAAATCCTTATGAAAATACTTACTATTGAATAACACTTGATTTTAACATGGATTTTAAAATCATAGAACCAATAACACAATATTTGAATATGGATTTCAGAATTATAGAACCAATAACACTTGATTTGGTTTGGATTTCTAAATCCATTAAAATGCAAGAACCAATAACCCCCCCTAAATGTAAAGAGAAAAAATACAAAAAATCATCACAGTCGAAAAATATTTTAAGTGTTGGAGGAACTCGTTGGATATTCTTCAAATTCTCAACACATGTTCTCCAAATTCAAGGCATGTGTTCTTGATCACCACTCTCTTTGCATTCTCCTATAAATTCAGAAAAAGAAAGTTAATGTTAAAATTCAGAGATGATGTTACCTTTTTAATCTACAACCTAGTTCCTCAGAATAATTTGATATTTTTCTTCCACATGTACTTGTAATGAGGAAACCATATGGTTAATTCATCCGCTCTCAATCTTTTACCTACAAAAATAACTGAGTATAGCATCCAAGCATTAAAAAGAGAAGTTAAAGCTTTGATGAGTACAATTGATTATGAGATACTAATCGAAGTGTGTGCTAAGAAAATAATAGTAGTATATTTTTGGGTGTTTATCCAAGAAAACTCTTGGAAACAAAACAAACCAAATCCCCAAACTAACGAAGCAACAAAATATAATCCAAATGTGGAAGTCATATTGAGACCAAAAATATTCCAAAATAAATCCAGGAATCTAAAGACAAAAATACAAAAAAGCTAATAAAATTGAGACCAAAATCCAAAAAGAAACAACAACAAAGTAATGTATTAAGTATATTGAAGGGAATATAGAAAGCAGAGACTCAATTCAACTTACATTCACAACTAATCTTTAGCTCGTTACTTTTTCAAATGCATTTATGTCTGCAAATTATTGATCAGAAACTTTCCTAACATATGGGGAAAAAACATATGGACATATCAAGCACAAAACTTGTAAAAAATGAAGGCTTTATCAAATCAATTTTCAAGGGCTTGGGACCGTCTAACTGTCTAAGGATCGAGTAGCAGAGTTTCCTCCGAATTGTATTCTTCCCAAACTTCAATAATAATCAAGGTTAAAAAGACGGAGTAAAGATTTTCCTTACGTTGAAGTTTTTTTTTGGAAAGAAACGAAGAAATCACTTACATCGGCAAATGTTTGTCGTATGCGAAAATTGAATCATTCCATTTGATGTCGTATATGTCATGATTAAAATATTTACACAACCAATCTAGACCGAACAGTTTTTTTCAAAAAGATAGACATGAACATACTTATTGAGAAACTCTTCATCAATGTCAACAGAGACATGGAGAAGATTCCATTCTTCTTTGAGATTCCCGCAAATTCCACTTCTGAAGAAATAAATTAAACTAAAACACATTAGTATAAATTAAAATATCGTTCGAATATGCAATCATAAGAGAGAAACAAATTAATGAAGATAATATTACCTTTGTGTCATGTTTAATCTTTTAAGTTGCTAATTCAAAACAAAGAAAAGTATTAGCAAACTTGTTGAATTGAGTTTTCAATTTGTGGCATGGCCATCTTGATGCGTTAGTCAACCTATTATCGCATTAAATAGCCTAGGTTAATGTATTATTCATGCTTAAGTGTGATAAGAGACATACCAGTTTCTTCATTTCATCTTCCAGCTTGTCCCAGTCCTTTATTTTTTTAGAAGATGAATACGTTGACCTCTACACCATCATACAAAACAGCATAAGATTCACATGTCAAGAGACAGTAAGTAATCTCATCAAATGCAACTCAATAAGAAAAAGGTAGCAAACCTGATGAGGCATTTGGCTTTGGCAACACCAAAGGCTTTTTGACATGTTCAAGAGAGAGGCCAATGTGAACAAATCGTCTTTTGCAAGACGAATCTCAATTTTAGTTGACATAATTTCATATATGCACTTATCTGGTACTCTCTGAATATATACCGTACAAAGATCATGATGTGTGTCGAACTCATAGTACTGAAAGGAAAACCACAATTGATTCATTCGAAATATAAATTACCTCTGGTGGAGATGATACGTCTCCTCTACAGGAACATCAATAGCAACACTCAAGTGTAAAGCAAAAAACAATACCGAAAAATTAACACACAATTACATAGAAGCGTCATAGAGGTGGGTTTGGTAATACCCGTGTCTAACACAACTATGTAACAGATATTTAATGATTCTTAAACTTAAAAAATGATTAAAAAAACATTGTTTACTACAATGAAACTACTTGTACTTAGCTTTTGTTGGTGTTGCAGGGGCAGGGATAATATCAACTTCCGATATCCTGGCGCCGTAGTTATTCAAAGCAAAGTCAACGACACCGGTTGAACCAAATCTTAGCTTTTGTTTTCTTTCTCGTTGCACCAACATTGTATTCAATCTCTGTGTGCAAACTGATTAGAGAAGAAAACAAAAATCTCAATTAGCATTAAATCTTAAGAAACGCAAAAAAAAAAACAAAAACTATGAGATCATTGAAGATGAAAGAAACCGATGAAATTCTTATATGGGCTTAAGATTTAGTAGAACTTCTTTAAGAAGTTTTGATGATAAATGAATATAAAATCAAATAAAAGGGAAAAGTAATATTATAAATTAAAAAGATAAATACAAAATCTTGAATGTAGTTATTATTTACCAAAATCATAGCTCAAAGATACTAACAAAAGCGCAAATCACGTAATAAATATATCTTTCAAATCAGGTCAGATTTCGAGATTTAACGAATATATGGTACGATTAGATTTGTGTAAGATTTGTTTCTGGAACGATTATTGTTGTAACGGAAATAGAATATCCATTGGAGTTTAAGGAATTAGTTAGTCCCGAAAATATTTGATAATTGATACTGTCAACTAAATATAGTACATTCCCACATTCGAAAAATTCATTTACCTCCACTATTGTTTATTCCAATTTCCAGATATCATCTCCATATTCAAATTCTTGCATAATAATTACATGTTATTATTTAAAACTTCAAATTGATGCAAAATAAATACATGTTATTATTATTATTATTATTATTATTGTTATTATTATTATTATTATTATAATTTTAACTAGATTCTACCCCGTGCATCCACAAGGGAATTGTTTTGTTTTTTTTGTTTACCAAATTTTGTAATATATTTTTTTGTATTTAAATATAATTTGTTTTATAGATATAATTTTTCTAATAAGTGACAAAGATTTATTTTTGTGTTTAGATATAGTTTGTTTTTGTAGATTTAAGTTTTTCTAATATTAAATATGACTGTGATTATAAAAACATAATTTTAACTCGTCCATTCATATTAATCCAAGAATGACCGCGATTATAAAAACATAATTCTAACCCGCCCATTCGTATTACCGTATAATATAAATATTTACTAATTTCAAATATTTAAAATTTTAGGCTGATTGATTATGATAAAAATATACAATAACATATCGTTTATCATATTTACTATTTTTAAACTATAAGAATATACAATAACTTTTAAACTTTATAAATATACAAATAACTTTTAAACTTTATAAATTTGAATATTATGAAAATATTATTTAAATTTGAATATTTAAATTAAATCTAAATTAATATCCAGTTTATTATTTTTGTAAAGAAATAACTGGTTTTGTGATTTTTGATCATTAATCTAACATATATTTAAGGAAATCCAAACTAATCTAAATTAAAGTTTGAATTTTTAGAATTATTTTTAAATATAAATCAAAATAATTTTTTTATTAATATTGTACTAAATTGACTTGTTTGGCAACTTGGATAGTAGTTATCCAAGTAAACAATAGTCTAATATGAAGGTTTTCAAGTTTGGACACAAAAAATGTATATGTTTTAAATTTACTTGTGGTCGAATTCTTAATTTTGAATTTGAATAGAATAACTATTTCTGGTTTAGATTTTATGATAATAATTTTTTAATATATTTTTATTAATATAAAAGAATATTAAAAGAATATCAAAATAACTAATACTATTTTTGTAACAAAATAATAATAAAAATTTAAATTATTTTTGAAATATTTAATTTACATATTTTTGAAATAATAGATTTTATTTATAATTTTAAATATTTAATTTAATTTCTGGCATAGTCTAAATTTTTATAATTACGAATTAAAATTAATATATATATATATATATATATAATGAGATTAATTAATCTTTAATTGAATCATATTAATTAAATGAATTTTTAATTGAACAAAAGTCATTGAACAAAAGTCAACTGTTTGGAAACAGGGAATAGTTATCCACAAAAATCTAAAGTTTAAAAATTATCCAGGATAAGAATAGATTTATTTTCATTTTTTCCAGTTCGGACACAAAATAGCACTCTGTTTTAATAGATTAGATTCTAGAATAGATAAATAGTTATAAAATATTTTATGTATAGCTAAACTTATTAAAAATAATTATGATTAACTTATTTTATTAGTTCTACGTTTTTAAATAAATTTGTGTGCATTTACTAAATTTTGCAAAATTTAAATCCTCAATAATACATGATACATGATATATTATTTTTGTTTCTTGATCATTACATATTTAAGTAGTGTTCAATTATTTATTTTGCTGTGAACGATGACAATTACATTTATTTTTAATGTGTACAATATAAATTCCATAATTTAATATATTGTGAACTTCAAGTACTGTTTGGTTATTGTGATAGTGGGAGGAAATAATTGAATTAATTAAATCCGAATTAATTGATAAAACTATTTAAAGAAAGTAATTGTGTTTGGATGTAGAGATAGTAGGAGAAAAAAGAATGAATTATTTAAACAAATGTATGCATAATGTTAAATTATCTCAGAAATTCGTGTTTGGATATAAAGATAGTAGGAGAAAAAAAGGAATTAAATAACAGAAACATGATATTCAAACATAGCACACAGTAAATGAATACAAATAGAAAAATATCAATACAAAATCTTGAATATAATTGAAACCTACCAAAATAATAGCATTAAGATAATAATAGGAAAAAGATAATAACAGAAACATGATATTCAAACATTGATTCCACGAATATTTCTTAAATGATTGAACTGTAATAAATAATATTTCTTAATTTAATATCCAAAATTATTATTTAGGAAATCGACTTTAAAAAAAAGTTGTTTGGAAACAGGATTAAAAAAGAAGGGATAGTAAATATCCGGAATAATGGGATTAGACTAAAATCTGTTTGGTTACAAAATGTTACCCTGTTTTAATAGTATAGATATTCTTGTGATCATGCTATTTACTTTGTAATATTCTTGTGATCTCATTAGTTTAGGAAAGTATGTCTAAGTGTTTCAGTATGTATTTGTTTAAATCCCTTTATGAGATAAGACAGAAAACCCTTTTCACAATTCTCCGCCTCCTTTCTCTCGAGGCTTTTTGTCGAAAAGATGAAAATGTTGAAAGGTGGTACTGTGATATTAATCATAACTCTAACCTTCTTCTTAATGAAATCCTCAACAGCTGTTATTCATGAAGATCTGGTTTCGATTGGAGTCAAGAGAAATGTCCCATCAGGTCCCAATCCTATACATAATCCTCCTTTACTAGAACAGCGTCATTGGATTGAAGTCAAGAGAAAGGCCCCATCAGGTCCCAATCCTATACATAATCATCCTTTACTAGAACATCGTCATTTGATTGAAGTTAAGAGAGATATCCCACCAGGAGGTTCCAAGCCTCGAGCGGTTCTTAATAATAATCTATATGAAGCATTGCCTCAGTTAGCCAATTAGTGTTTTACAGACACAAGTTGTATTTTTGTTCTAATAAAATTAAAATTATTATTATCTTTTTAATCATCCACGAGCCGATATTTGTTTTTCCTCTTATTGAATAGATAACAAGACGGGAATAGAGACAATCTCTATATAGACTAAAGAGACAAGACGAAAAAAAAGCCCAATCATCAAAATGACAATATTAGTACAATTAAGAGTGATTACATCATAGTAATCAACATCTCTACCGAAAAATCTCCTAGTTATGAAATATGTCTTTTGTAATCCACTTCTAGAGCTAAACTCTTTATAATAAGACAAGCTAATACCAAAAGGGAAATGATCTCTTAGAGAAAATTACGGATTTCGCCGAAAAGATTGCAAAATTATGTCCAATCTCCATAATTTAAACATCAAAACGCGATGTTATGTGATTTTGATGCATCATAAATGACTTTCAGAAACTCTTCCATAAAAATCTCAAACAGTCTTCGAACCCAAACCAAAGTCAGAAACCCTGTTGGAGGATTTTTAACCCATAGATCCAAAGCCGGAAGACAACAATGATTATCTGGCAATAAAGCTCTACAAAAGAATCTAAAGACTCTTAGATGAGAGCACTGAAGCCCAAAAAAGGAATCCAGTGATACACGTGTAAACTTCTTCAACTTGTAATTTAACGAGTATGAAGATTACAAATGTAATTCAACTTGTAAAACAGAGTTTGGAATTGAACTCAGTCCATTACCTTTGTTAAGACGTTAACGAGTGTGCTGGTAGTACGTGTTGAATGATGATTAACCACATCGATGATTGGTTTTATTGTATTGATGAAGGCTATATACACAAGAGAATACAATGTGGCCGTTAGAGGCTATTAATGAGTTGCGCAATATGTGAAAGAGAGTCATAAGAGAATAATATATGATTTCCTATTCTAATACCCTCCCGCAGTCGTTACATGGGGATCTTGAACGTGAAAACTGGATTTGAACTCCTTGAATAATACAGTTGGGAGTTCTTTTGTGAAGATATCAGCGTATTGATGTGAAGAGGGAACATGGAGGACACGAACTTGGCCGAGAGGAACACGTTCTCTAACAAACAAAATATCTATCTCCCCATGTTTGGTTTGATGGTGTTGAATTGGGTTGGTGGAGAGATAGACGGCACTTACATTGTCACAATACATGATGGTGGCCTTTGCGCGAGGGCAATGGAGCTTAAGGAGAAGATTGTCGAATCATGTGGTTTCAGCAACAGCATTGGCAACACCATGATACTCAGCTTCGGCACTTGAACGTGAAATCGTGGGTTGTCGTTTAGATGACCAAGAAATGAGGTTGTCACCGAGGAAAACACAAAACCCGGAGATTGAGCGAAATGCCAAGAAAATAGTGAAGTAATCCAAGATTTGTCATTAAAAATTCAGATTCGAGAGAGGAGAGAATCGACCTGCGAAGTTCTTGTGAGGAGGCTGTGAGTATTATATCATCAACATAAAGAAGAAGGTAAGCGAGTTCTTTTCCGCGTTGAAGAAGGAACAAAGAGGTGTCGCTTTTACAGTGCATGAAACCCATTTTTGTAGCGTGTTGCGCAAAGCGTTGGAACCACGCCCGAGGTGATTGTTTGAGTCCGTATAGAGATTTTTGTAGAAGACAGACGTGATGTAGGTTGTCCGGATCTACGGGGCCATATTTTTTTAAGGGGGTGGTATTCAATTAAAGAATTTAATTGAATTGTAAGGAATTAGACTTTCTATAAAATTCTAGTGTTATTCAATGATGTATTTCATGAATTCTTTTAAATTCATGTGTTATTGGATTAGATATTTGTAATCATTCTTTTATATTACTTTAAATTCTAGTGTTATTCAATTTTTGGATTTTTTAATTCTATTAAATGTTAGTGTTATTCAATTTTACTGCAGTATTGATGATAGTGTCATTTGATAGGAATTTAATAGAATTTGAATAAAAAATTGTAAAGAGTCAATTCCGAACATTTTGACTGTCATTTTGATAGAATTCATTAAAATTCCAACAAAAAACTTTTAAATTACTCAAAATCAATTGATTTTGAATTCATTTGCATTCTCTTAAATTCAATCATCCAATACCCCCACCTAAGTTTTGACCTAGATTTTTTTTTTTAAGAAAGGTGCAAATGGTTGTGAGCGAGAGGAATGAGAGGAATAAAAAATAAATGATAATAGAAAAACATATAGTGGAATTAGTCATTTTTAATCGAACGTTTTTCTCTCCTCTATTGTAGAAGAACAAATTATAGTGGAATTAGGCTTATTTCCCACTTTTTGGTGGGGTCCAATAAAAATTAGAAAAATGTAAATTTAACTTAAATAGTTAATTTTTAAAGGAATCGAAAGGACTAGGCAGGCCGGCCCTAAAGCACATGAAACTTTAGCTTTAGGCCACAATTATATTATACATTTTTGAGGGCCACATATTTTAGATTCCATGCAGTACCTCAATAGTTATGGATGATTCATTTTATACATATTTTTTTATACCTTCTTAGTTTCTATATATATAAAGAAACATTTTCTCTCTTCTCATGCTGCCACCTCAGCATCCACCTGTACAGTATTAAAAAAAAAAAAATTGGTCTTCACTATCTCAAGGATAGATTACCAAATGCTGAGCCATTAAAACGAAGAAAAGAAGGAAAAACAAAACATAAAAAACAAACAGAGAGAGGCAAGACGAGAAATAGATTCATCTTCTTCATATCTTACCAACCCATTAAAAATAAACAGAACAAAAATCACCAATTAAATATTTTCTATCACTTACATACTATGATATCACCTTGCTTAAGGTCAACAACAGATTCACCTTCATATCTTATCAACCCATCAAAAAATTCAGAATCATTCGACATACATAGATTTAAAAAGAAAATAAGGAATTCATAAATGAAACCCGAATTGTAAATACTTGGTTTAAACTATGGAAATCAACTACAGTCCATCACAAACAAAAAAAAATATAAATAGATCAGGATTACCTTTCTCCATTTAAAAAAAAAAAAATGGGTCTTCACTATCTCAAGGATAGATTACCAAATCCTCAGCCATTAAAACGAAGAAAAGAAGGAAAAACAAAACATAAAAAAACAAACAGAGAGAGGCAAGACGTGAAATAGATTCATCTTCTTCATATCTTACCAACCCATTAAAAAAACATAACAAAAATCACCAATTAAATATTTTCTATCACTTACATACTATGATATCACCTTGCTTATGGTCAACAATAGATTCACCTTCATATCTTATCAACTCATAAAGAAATTCATAATCATTCGACATTCATAGATTTAAAAAGAAAAGAAGGAATTCATAAATGAAACCGGAATTTTAAATACTTGGTTTAAACTATGGAAATCAACTACAATCCATCACAAACAAAAAAAATTATGAATAGATCAGGATTACCTTTCTCGATTTTAAAAAAAAAAATTCGATTCTACGCCTCCATTGTTAACCATGGTTTGTGTTGGTCATTTTAATTGGTCATTTTTAACATCATTTTAATTATTATTTTTTAACAATTGGTTTTAATTACATAACTAAGATCATTAATGAATAAATTTTATTTATACATATAAAACAAAAACATACTGATAATTAGTTTCAACGAAAAATAAAATATATTGATATCTACCACATTTTTAATATTTAATATATAAAAACTATCCTCAAAATAAGGTTAAATATCAAAATATGATAATTTATTTCAACCCTCACATTTTGATAAACACAACAAAATTACAACTAAATATAAATACAAATTAAACACCACATACAACAAAACTTAGAATCTAATAAAAATATTAAATAAACATCGAGGAAAAAAAATCCACATCAAAACAGCAATTCGAATGAAATCATATAAATCTTCTCTATGAAGATGCAGCAAAATTACTCGGCTATTACATGACACAAGCACGACCGGCTCACTAATAAAGTGGACCATGTGCATATTATTAAAAAAATCTAATTTTAGGCATATAAACAATTTTTTTTATAAAGAACCCTTAAATATTTACAAATAAAACTTTCAAACATGACAAAATTTTGCAAAAATAAGTTGGTCACTGTGCATTTGCACCTTCAACACTTGCCTAGAGGATAGATTACCAAATGCTCAGCCATTAAGACGAAGAAAAGAAGGAAAAACAAAACATAAAAAAACAAACAAAGAGAGGCAAGACGGGAAATAGATTCATCTTCTTCATATCTTACCAACCCATTAAAAAAAACATAACAAAAATCACCAATTAAATATTTTCTATCACTTACGTACTATGATATCACCTTGCTTAAGGTTAACAATAGATTCACCTTCATATCTTATCAACTCATAAAGAAATTCAGAATCATTCGACATACATAGATTTAAAAAGAAAAGAAGGAATTCATAAATGAAACCCGAATTGTAAATACTTGGTTTAAACTATGGAAATCAACTACAGTCCATCACAAACAAAAACAATTATGAATAGATCGGGATTACCTTTCTCGATTTAAAAAAACAAAAAAAATCTATTATACGCCTCCATTGTTAACCATGGTTTGTGTTGGTCATTTTAATTGGTCATTTTTAACATCATTTTAATTTTTTTTTTAACAATTGGTTTTAATTACATAACTAAGATCATTAATGAATAAATTTTATTTATACATATAAAACAAAAAACATACTGATAATTAGTTTCAACGAAAAATAAAATATATTGATATCTACCATATTTTTAATATTTAATATATAAAAGTATCCTCAAAATAAGGTTAAATATCAAAATATGATAATTTATTTCAACTCTCACATTTTGATAGACACAACAAAATTACAACTAAATATAAATACAAATTAAAAACCACATAAAACAAAACTTAGAATCTAATAAAATTATTAAATAAACATCGAGGAAAAAAAATCCACACCAAAACAGCAATCCGAATGAAATCATAGAAATCTTATCTATGAAGATGCAGCAAAATTACTCTGCTACTACATGAGAGAAGCAGGACTGGTTCACTAATAAAGTGGACCATGTGCATATATTATTAAAAAAATCTAATTTTATGCATATAAACAATTTTTTTTAAAGAACCCTTAAATATTTACAAATAAAACTTTCAAACATGACAAAATTTTGCAAAAATCAGGTGGTCACTGTGCATTTGCACCTTCAACACTTGCCTAGAATCGGCCCTGGACACAAGATACTAATGAAAAATATGTGAAAAATCATAATAAATCAAATTTCTTATCATGTTGTCACTTCATCATCCACATATCAAATTTTAATTGGTCATTTTTTAACATCATTTTAATTATTATTTTTTTAACAATTGGTTTTAATTATGTAACTAAGATCATTAATGAATAAATTTTATTTATACATATAAAACAAAAAGCATACTGATAATTAGTTTCAACAAAAATAAAATCTATTGATATCTACCACATTTTTAATATTTAATTTATAAAAAATATCCTCAAAATAAGCTTAAATATCAAAATATGATAAGTTATTTTAACTCTCACATTTTGATAAACACAAAAAAATTACAATCACAAATTAAACACCACATCAAACAAAACTTAGAATCTAATAAAATTATTAAATAAACATCGAGGAAAAAAAAATTCACACCAAAACAGCAATCCGAATGAAATCATAGAAATCTTCTCTATGAAGATGCATCAAAATTACTCGGCTACTACATGACACAAGCAGGACCGGCTCATTAATAAAGTGGACCATGTGCATATTATAAAAAAAAAATCTAATTTTAGGCATATAAACAATTTTTTTTATAAAGAACCCTTAAATATTTACAAATAAAACCTTCAAACATGACAAAATTTTGCAAAAATCAGGTGGTCACTGTGCATTTGCACCTTCATGACTTGCCTAGAGCCGGGCCTGGACACAAGATACAAATGAAAAATATGTGAAAAATCATAATAAACCAAGACTTGGATATGTATGTTTTATTATCATATTTATCTACACTTGAAGACTTATTACTTAAAAATTGGAAACAAAAAGACTTAACAATTAGAAACATATTTTACACAATAATAAGGATTAGAATCGTACATCAACAATATTGGAAATAATACTAAAAAAAACAAAAAAAAAACACAATATTACTCGAGGAAGACAAGAGTCACAAACCTAAATTTCGGTGCAACTAGCTCCATCCCAAAGCACAATATCTAATTCTAAGTAAAGATAAACCCAACATCCGCCACATATGCTTCAGAACCAAACTCTCAACCTCCTTCCGCAATAACTCTAAAACAAAACAACTCCTTTAGTGTATTTTTATCTCTTTTGTGCCTTCATTACGCTTTAATGTAACTACTTCAAAGATGAACTTTGCGACATCAATTAACATATAATTAATACACTCTAACTGATATAAATTAAAATAAAAATGCATTATTACAGATTCCTAATATTTTCTACTATAAAAACGCAAAATAACAAACTTTAAACAAAAAAATTGCATAAATTGACATCTATTTTTATAAAAAAAATAATATTGAAAATAATATATGTAAAGTATTAAACTATCAAAAACAAAATATATAAAGAAAAAACGTTAACACGCCCGCGCGTAGCGCGGATCACATTCTAGTATTCTTCTAAAATAATTTAATCTATTTTTATGAGTGTAGTCATGTTTATTTTATTTTTAACTATCAATTATTATCAACTAAAATATTATGATTAAATATAATACTCTTTCATTTTTCAAACACAATAATTCATTTTTTCTTCTTTTAAATGATTTTTATTGATTCTTTTTATCACTTTTGTAAAATAATTTTCCTAAAAAGCAAATTACAGCACTAACTTCAAATATAAATAGATTATTTTTTCCAAAAAATAGTAGAAACTTATTTTTATACACCAAATCCATTTTTTCTATATGAAACAAGATATATTCATATCAAAAGAATGTTGTAATAATAAAACAAAATTTAAAGTTTCTGAAAATATTCAAATGCCACATTTTTCATATTGGTTTAGGCCACCAAATATTTAGGGACGGCACTGGGAACAGTCAATTCCACTCATTTTTCTTCTTCTAATGTATCAATCATTTGCATCCGAAATATATACAAAACAAGATCAACTTTATCAAACAAAAAATTTAGATATGTATTTTTTTATTTCCATTACCAAATTTCTAAAAAAAATATTATATAAAAGGTTAAAAATGTTATGTTAAAAAAAAGTCAAAAATAGAAAAAAAAAAAAAAAAGTTTAAGGATCTGAAATTTTTTACCATATCTGAAATTTAGATATGTATTTTTTATTTCCATTACCAAATTTCTAAAAAAAATATATAATATAAAAAGGTTAAAACTGTTATGTTAAAACAATTCAAAAATAGAAAATAAATAATAATTTTTCTCAAAAGATGTAGAATATGAAATTCAAATAGGGTTCGGAGATTCTTCTCAAAAGATGTTGAGTCAGATATTCGTCTCCCCAAAACTTACAAATTGCCAAAAGCCAGAAGTCTGAATAGAAAATAAAGTGTAGCCTCAAAAGTGGCTTAAAATATGTATAAATAGGTGTAGAGTCGTTCTCCAAAAAACCCTAGTTAAACTAGATCAAAATAAGTGAAAACCGAAATTTTCTTTTTTCTATTTTGCTAAACCGGTCGGTTTAGGTTGGACCGTCTTCACGAAAACTGTTGTAGCCTTTGATCGCACCATTGGAATGACTTCAAACCACTTCCAAATGAAAACTAACCCAATGATATATCTTTCATAAAAATTTGAGCTCAATCCATCGGTGGAAAGTCTTTCAACGAATGCCACGTCTCTGCACGATTCTGCATCTTCATATGCTCATTTCACTACAAGAAATCAGCCGATTTCCGATGGCCATATCGGTAGAGAACCCATCGTAAAACGGCTTTCCAGACGAATTTCCGACGGATTTGAACCGCCAGGACTATCGCGTCGGAAATCAAAATCAGTCGGAATTCGGTTGGGAATTTTCGACGGATTCCTGACGACCGATTTACCGACCAGATTCCGACGGATTTTAGTAGTCTGAAAATTCCCGACGATTTACCGCGGTACCAAAATACGATCGATTTCTGATGGTAATAGTCGTCAGATATTTTCCAACGATATTACGACTGAAATCCGAGAGGCATAATCCCGACCGATTTCCGAAGGTCAACTATCCCGACCAATTCCCGACGTGACATTTCCCGACCATATTCCGACTGAAATCCGAGGGAAATAATCCCTACCAATCCCCGACGGTCATCTATCCTGACCGTTTTCCGACGCATTTTTAAAGAATCTGTAATTTTAAAATTAGTAAAAAATAATGATTTTTTATTAAATTAAATTAATAACTCAAAAAGATTAAAATTAAAAATAATCTTTGTTTTAAAATTAATTTGTGCATATTTAATAATAGTTGTTTTCAAAATTCAAAAACAGAAAAACTAATTTCCCGTTCCCGATCCCGATGTTCCCTTTCTCCTTTCCCTTTCCGTTCCTGGGAAATCCAGGAACTTCGATTTCATCCAATCCGACATCTCAGTGAATTCCGACTTTGTCTATGTAAGCTCCTCTTGCGTAGCACCTAACTTCATTTCGGTGTCCGATTTCGCCGCCTACAAAGCTGCTACTTTTGTCTTCAGCTCTTCATTCTGTTGGACGAGATCTTTAGAGTAATCGTGAAAACCCGATGTAGCCCGGGAGGAGTCCATATCCGGGACCTTACCCAAACCCCCACGATGCCGCCTTTTTTATCAAGAGGAAATTCCTATAGAAAGTAAAAATAAATTAGAACATTATAAAATTATAATATAAAAACTAAATGAAAACAAACAAAAAAAACTTACGCTGATAACGAGACGGTTGATCTCTTCCCACATCACCTCGAAGGAAGAGGAGGAGTCGTCTTGTGATTGTTGGGTCAACTCAAGCTTCTTCTTCTTCACTTTCTCGTAGATCTCACTCATGAGGGGATCCTGAATAACCCTGGTTGTCTTGTTCGCGTGGCACGTCCACATCAACTCCAAGTGATCCGAACGCACACCTCCGGCCTCATTGATCTACAAAAAAACGATGGAAATTAAATATTAATAAATAATTTAACAATTAAATGTAGAAAACAATGTAAACAATAAAAGATTACCATTTATATTTCTTGGGTCCGGAAGCTGCTCGATCCTGAGTTGTGGACGTAATGTCCCTTACCGGATCGATCACTCTTTCGGTTTCCCGAATTAGACTTCGAGGTTTTTTTCTGTGTTGGAATTTTCCCAATATGGTTTGTAGTCCTTCCAAACGTCGAGGTTCAAGTCTTTCGGTTTGTCTGCCCCTTTCCTCCACTTTTGCTTCCACTCGTTCATGTTTCTTTTGAATTGAATAGACGACTCGTTCATAAACGTCGTTTCCACTCTTGTTGGAATAATGCCACGTAAACTCTTGTTGTGAAAACGAAAATTAAAACGTATCAAAAATATAAATAAAACATATAAATATGAAAAAAAAAATGTAATTTACAACTTCGCGCAAACTGTCTAAACCAAATTTGCTTCTCCTCATACGAGATATCATAAAACTTCTTGTGCGGTTTGTCGAGGATCGAATGCAACATCCTCAAAGCGGACTTGCTAATCTCGTTGTTCGATATACCAAACCTACAAACAAATATTAACTATTAATAATTTCACACGGTTTCGAAAGAGAAAAAAAAGTTCATTTACCATGTCGATCTTCCGCGGAGTCGTGGATCGAGCCTGACTAGTAAGTCCCGCCCCGGTTGTTGGTCTAACTCCTTGATGCTCATGATCTGAGGAGTAGCTTCACTATGCGACTCCAGGACATGAGAAAGCCCCGGACTTTGTCTTGGACTAGGGGGCCTCGTTGGCGAACCGTCTTGTTGACGTGGTTGTGTCCTTTGAGATGAACCACCGCTATGTTGATGTGGTTGCTGCCCTCGTGACGAACCACCGCGGCGAATGTTATCGAAACCCTCGGGGAAAAAAAAAGCAAACTTTGTTAGTTTTTTGTAATTATTTATAAAAAATGTAAAAAATACTAAAACTATTACCAAAAACCCGAAATTTGTTTAGGAAAATTCTAATATTACAAAAAAACCCGAATTTTATTATGAAAAAATATTAAAAAATCACTTGTAAAATGCTAAAAAATTATACTATTTTAAAAAATGTTGAAATCACTTGTAAAATGCTATAAAGTTATTCTAAAACATTTTAAATTTACTAAAACCCTATTCTATTATAGAAAACCCTTTTTGAATTTAAACAAAAATATTCTAAATTTTTTTCAAAATAAAACAACATAAAATCTACAAAACAATCATCTTCAAAATCATCTAACAACTTAATCTAACCAAAATTTATAACCTAAACACTATTTAACAACCTAAAATCTACACAAATCTAACCTAAAATCTAATTACACAAATCTAACCTATAATATAACAAAATGTTCCAAAATCAAAGGAATGGTGAAGGAAGCTTACATGGTGAAGGAAGATGGCGGCGGCGGAGGCGCGATTCTGGCGAGGAAGGTCGGCGGAGGCGCGATTCCAGCGAGGAAGGTCGGCGGCAGCGACGAACTAATAAAGAAGGAAAAGGATTAAAGAAGAGGAAGAGAAGATAAAGATAAAGAGAAGAGAGAAGAAGCTTATTTGGCTTTCAAAGTCACAGCGAGGCGACGGGAGACGACGGATGGCGGAGAGAGATCTAAGAGAGAGGAGGAGATGAAACCAAATGAAGAAGAAGAAGAGAATGAGTCGATTTATTTGCAATTGATTTTCGACCGACCGGTTCGGTCGGAAATCAATTAATAAACCGCCTAAATATTTCGTTTTGGCGGTGGATTTTCCTGGAGTTTTTATAGGGTACATCGGAAATTCTTCGAAATTTCCGACCAATTTCCGACGGATGTAAATATTGCATGGTCTTTGATTGGGTAGTAAACACGTGTTAATGTCATATCCGTCGGAAATTCTGACAGATTTCCGACGGATATGAAAAAATTTCGAAAAATGCTAAGGGTAAAATGAAGTGTAAAATAAATCATTAATAAATCCCGTCGGAAATCAGTCGGAAACCGATTTCTGACCATTTAGGGTTTAGGGTATGAAATACTAAATTTAGAAACCATATAGGGTTTAAGAAACATCTACTAATCTTATTTCATGTCAACTAACTTAATAGGTAAACATAAAATGGATCATATGACGATTCGAGAACGAGTTTATCCTTTCATAACGATACATATAACTTATACTCACACTTTTCGGTTTCTTGTCAGGTTTTGATTAATAGCTCAAAAAGAGTGATTATTAACATATTTTAACATTGAATTATTTCGATATATCATAACTAGCCCTAACAATCATAAACCTAATCAATTTTTTACCATTTGAGATTTTGAAACCACAAATGGCCGGTAATTCGTCAGGAATTCCCGACCGATTACTGACGGGTGAAACACATGTTTTAAATGTATATCGACAAGTTTATTTCTTGTTTGTAAAAAATATCCAAGGCCGTCGGGAATCAGTTGGAAATTTCCGATGGATTCCCGACCAACCAGAGTAAAGTTGGTCGGAATTCGTTTGGAAATTTCGACTAATTTCCGACCGATTTGGATAATTTTCCAAAATAATTAGAAAACATATATGTGACTTCAAAACTATTAATATATGATTCATTACAATATTTCAAAATCCGTACAATTAATTAATGTATATGGAAAAACTTTCTAAATTTTGATATTTAAAAATAAATGTATATTAGACATTTGTTACAAATTTATTCTGAGTCCGATGAATAATCTGAAGTAGCTGAATCGGAATCCTCATCAAGTTCTCATCTCTCTTCTTCAGAATCCTCAAATACTTTGTAATCCCCGCCCATACCGGTGAAGTCAACCACAAGTTCAATCTCAAGAGAATGCTTGATTTGACCTAAGTTACCAATTAGAGTTTCATGTAAAGAGTCATGCTCGAAAACACCAGATATCATTCCTCTTGGTTGTATCGACGTTACTACAATCCACAGGGCTTGCTTGTTCCTAACTCGGGGGTATCAAATGTAGGAAACCTAGTCCGCTTGTGAAGCAAGAATAAATGGATCGTATTTCTGATGTCGCTTTCCAGAGTGAACAGATGTTACACCGAATTTGTCTTGACGTAGACCTTCCATTGGATCATACCAATCGCAATAGAACACAATGCACCTCAAACCAATCATTCCTGGATATTTGACTTCTAATATTTCGCGGAGTACACCGTAGTAGACAAATTCTCCGGATGTAGACGATATACCGTAAATGCAAGTTGTCCTTGAGCTCCCTTCATGATAAACCTTAAAAGCATACTCCCGAGTGCAATACATCGGATAAACCATTGGAACAAAAGTATGGCTACACACCATCTCACTAACCATGTGGGAAACGTTTCCCATGTAGTAGTCATCTGATCAACCTGTACAAATTGTGGATAATCATAAACAATCTGTGCAAATGTAAGCATGTAAAATTTAGTTAAATTGAGTGAAATCGAGCACTTACGTAATATTGCAACCAAGCCGAGAATTTATTTTGTTTATGGACCGCAAGCTCATCTTCTATGTAATTTGGAAACCAATCACGAATTTGGGCCATGTATATCCTGTGAATAAAAAAAATTAAATACATTATGCAAAATACTATCAAGGATTTTTGGTAAATACTAAACATCAAAATCAGGTACGTACCTCTCATATTCCAAAACGTCATTGCAGTTTGTCAGAATATATGTTTGCAAATGCTTTTGTTCCTCCTCTGTTAGTCGTCGAGGCCTCCCTTTGCCACTAAGACTTCCAATTTGTGCAAATAGATTTGGGACATAGACTGGATACGGAGGTTTTTCTCCTCCATCATCATGTCGTGCATGTCGTCTACTTTTAGTCTTGACCAAAGATGGAAAGTAGTAGCTCGCAAAGTTGGATGCTTCTTCATTAACGCTATGTGCAACAATAGAACCCTCGACTCTTGCAATGGTGAATGATGTGTTTCGTGAAAACATAGCATCATATCATGTTGAGGATGGTAATATAATTGAAGAACCAAATTTAGAAGCTCGTAAGTTTTTTTATATGCTAGATGCGTCTAAGCAGCCATTATACAAAGGTTGTATAGATGCAATATTGCCTCTATCAGCTGCAAGCAGATTGATAACTATAAAGATGGATTTCAACTTTGTCGGGGATTGTGTCGATGCGATAGCTGATTTTGTGAGAGATATCTTACCTGAAGATATTATTTCATCGGCTTCATACTATGAGATTCATAAACTTGTAGTTGGTCTTGGATTGTTGTATATCATATGATATATGTGTGCATCGACAACTATATGATCTACTAGAGAAAGGACAAAAACCAAGTGTCACTTTTGTCACAAACCTCGGTATCAGGAAACAAGTGGCAAAGTACTTGTTCCACATAAACGGATGTGGTATTTGCCCCTAGCTGATATAGGTTGAAAATGTTATATCAATTTGAGCGCACGGTAGGGCATATGAAATGGCATGCAGCATAACTCATATTGAGAGATTGCGCATCCCTCAAATGCAGAAGCATGGAAATATTTTCAAGAGGTATATCCTAGTTTTACGTGTGAGCCAAAGAACGTATACATCGGGTTATCTACGGATGGATTCAACCCTTTTGGAAAGCATGAGAGGCAATATTCGTTGTTGAAAGTAATCGTCACACCTTACAATTTGCCGCCAACTCTGTGCATAAAACAAGAGTTTTTGTTTCTCATGATCCTCGTCCCCGGTTCAGAACATCCTAAGAGATCCCTTGATATTTTCTTGCAGCCATTAATTTATGAGTTGAGAATGTTATGGAAAAATGGTGTTGAGGTGTTCGATGTTTCCCTCCAATATAATATTATGATGTGTGCGGTACTTATGTGGACCATAAGTGATTTCTCAGCATATTGTATGATATATGGATGGTCACCTGATAGTAAGATTTTTCGCTATCAATTACTCAAATCCTACTCATGTCATTGTAGTGTTTGAGATATCGAACCATAATGGGTTGGGATTAAAAACCAAGAATACATAAAACTTCTTAATCTAAGCAATCCAAGAATTGGTTTTGGTTTTTATCGGACAATTTGAAACATACAAAATAGAGAAATAAACGAGTAGCAAAGCAAACAAGAAAACGATTAATATCAAATTTAAACAAACGAATTCTCGGGTAAAGTAATCGACTCGGGTGATTCTTTAATCTACTCAAGATGCTCAAACATTCGACTAAATATCTCCTTAGGCCTTAGAACACTACTAAAGATTAATCCACTTCCATGGCATTAACCCCTTTCTTAGTCATCAATCGTCATAAACTTCCGTTCGCGATTCTATGACTAACAAGCAATAAGCACAAGTCTAATTAACCACAATTCACCTTAGACATCAATTTTCCGTTGGCTAAGATATGAAAAGAATTCATTAAATTCGTTCAGGAATTTCATCAAACACCTTCCGGGTGATGAAACTCCCTAGGTTTTAGATCAACTAGATCAAGGTCAATCTAGCATTAAGAACACTTAATGAGCAAGGATTTTAAGTAATCTAACTCCTAAACATCAAGAGCAAACCTAGAATCACCCTAATCTACTTCACCCAAGAATCCTAAAAGAACTACTCACACATAGCTAAATCACAAATATAAACCGTACAAATGAAAGCCATAAGCAAAATAAGAAGATTGGTAGAAAGAGTTTAAGAAAATCTTCGCTAAAATGGTTTTGATCTTGAATCTTTCATACAAAAAACAAGAAAGAAGTAGTTGGCTTAGAACAGTAAAAAGAAGCAGAGATTCTTCATATTTTCGTGCCTAGAGTCCTCATTAAAAAGAAGAAAAGTTGACAATTATATTACATAAGTGGTTGGTTCCCAAAATCATGCTGAAAATCCGGAAGCATTGTCGATCGGTTATGGCGATCGGTTATGACCGATCGCCTGAAGCAATCTTGATCGGTTTCAGCGATCGGTTTGTAACCGATCGAGCATGTTTTTCGTTTTGTCGTGGATCGCTTTCAGCGATCGGTTATGACTGATCGCCAGTGTATTTCCGGTCTTCACGTTCCTTCTTCGATCTTTGCGGTTTCCTTCCGTCCGCGCTCATCCAAATCAGTCCCGAACACCTGAGAAAGGCTATAACAAGCCAAAAAGAACACAAAAACAACCTAGGACATCCTAAATGCAATGCGACTCGATTTGGACCTAAATGCGACGTAAATGTTATGAAAACAACATGAAACACAAAGAAAACATAGGAAAATATGGGACTCAAGATGGTAAAATACAGGGTTATCAACTCCCCCGGACTTGCCTTTTGCTTGTCCTCAAGCGAATAAAGCAAAGTAAGCCAAGAAGAGAGGTTTGAAGGTGGGGACTCATATCCAAAAGGAAACACATCAAACTTTCAACTCAATGTCCTTAGGTAAAAATGCCATAATGCCAAAATCGCTTCTACTCTAACGAACTTCTCCATACTTATCGCAACTTGAATTTTTTTACTTTAGTGCCTAAGACTTTGGAATCCAAAAGCATTCATATCAACCAACTCTTTAACATTCAATTAAATCTTTTCAAGTGCGGTCTCACATAAGGGAATCTAATACATTCTCAATCGGTTTTGGTGAGAAAGGCTAGAAAGCAATATACGAGGAGGTTCAAATTTTACGGGTGACTTTCTCTCACAAAAACGTAATGCATGGCAATTCGAAAAAGCAAGGAAGGAATAGAACAATGATGTATCAAAGATTATCTTCCATCCTATCCTAGCTTTCTAATCTCTCGTCTTAAGCTCATTGCCTCACAATCTCTTATCCCGTAAATAAAACCCATAGCCCCTTTTTGGCTAAATATACACATTGCTCACAACCTCGTTTCTTTTATTTTTCTTAACACTCTAGGAGAATTTCTCTTCTTAGTCTAAACTCTTATTCTGTTTTCTCTTTTTTTTTTTTTTATATATATCGAGAGTTTAGATAACTTTAGATATACGGTTTCTCCTAGAGTTTCTCGCTTTCTTTTCTTTTTCTTTTTACACCTTAGGCTCTTTCTTTAGCCTACACCCGATTTTCTCTCACCATCTCCCTTTTTTCACTCACCATTCATTCCGACTTATCTTAACCATTCTATCTATCAAATCCCAAGTCATTTATCTAAGGAAGATAAGCCTTGTCGTTCTTTTCTCTTACAAGATTTTTCAATTGTATGCACTTTCAAGAAAAAGGCCTCACTCACAAATAACATGGGTTTGAAACAATTGGCTTAGGTGATGAGGTGGGGAACTATCCTAAAGATGAAGATAGCTACTCGAATTAGCACAAGAGTGGTAAAATGGATAAGAAAATTCGAGTATATAGATTAAGACCATGAGAATGCATTTCGAATCCCTAGGTGAGACAATTAATGTTCAAATTAGGTTCAAGTAGATAGAGTTGGAATCAAATCGCAACGAGCTTCATCATAATCAAAGATATTCAAGCCAAGAGATCAAAGCATGGATTTTCCAAATTTTCGAAGCAGTTCAAGCATCATAACATGATTAACGAGAGCAATGTTTTCAAAGTTCAAGCGCTTAATCATTGTCCCCTATGCATATGAATGCATCCTATATGCTTCTAGACTCAATCCTATGAAAAATGAAGAAAGAAAAATCAAATTCTAAATGAGCAAAATGATTTTCGTTTTTTTTTTTTTTTTTTTTATGATATATATATATATATATGCAAATGCAAAATGCAAAAACTTCTTGAGACAATTTTTTTATGATATATATATTTACTATCAATTTGGCGCCGTTGCCATTTGGGTTTTGCATTAATCATTAGGATTTTAAATCTTCTTGAGACTAAGTTTTATTTTTAATTTGTTACTAATCTCTTTCACTTGGTTTTTCCCCTTCTCATAGGTGTATGAACACGAGATCACAAGGCACATCAAATCTTATAGACCGTGTTGACAACATCCGTGCTCTAGAACGAGCAAACACAAGGGCAAGACAAGAGAGAGAGAGACACCTTCAACGGTTAGGAATGGAGGGTGAACAAGTTCCTCCGGTTGCAAACCAAGATGCACCCGTGCTAGGTGTTGATCACCAAGGTGTTGGTGTGAACCGAATTCCAATTCATCCACCACGACCTGCACGACCAATTGGAGCCGGTGATGCACCAAACACACATACTAACCGTCAAGGAATTGCACCACCACCAGTTGAACACAACAACTTTGAGATCAAATCCGGTATTATCTCTATGGTGCAAAACAACAAGTTCCATGGGCTGGCCATGGAGGACCCATTGGATCACTTGGATCAATTCGACCAAGTGTGTGGTTTGGTGAAGATCAATGGCATCTCTGAATATGCATTTAAGCTGCGGTTATTCCCTTTCTCTCTAGGGGATAAAGCTCGGCAATGGGAAAAGAACTTACCTCAAGGTTCCATTACTTCATGGGACCAATGCAAGAAGGCATTCCTGTCAAAATTCTTCTCCACAACAAGGACAGCTCGACTAAGGAATGACATCTCAAGCTTCACACAAAAGAATAATGAAGGCTTTAGTGAGGCATGGGAGAGGTTCAAAAGCTACACCATGCAATGCCCACACCACGGGTTTTCGGATGAATCTCTTTTAAGCACTTTGTATCGTGGTGTTCTGCCCAAGTACCGAATGCTTCTCGATACCGCGAGCAACGGGAACTTTCTGGGTAAGGAGGTTAATGATGGGATGGAGCTTGTAGAGAACTTAGCTCAAAGCGACGGTAACTATGGAGAAGACTATGACAGATTTTCACGAGGAGGTGGAGACTTCGATAACCAAAAGATGAGACAGGATATTAAAGCTCTTAATGACAAGCTGGACAAGCTTATCCAAGTCTCACAATCAACCGTAAACTTTGTTGGTGAGTTCGATGAAAACCAAGGCCATCAAGAGGGAGTTGAGCATGAAGATAAGCAAGAAGAAGTCAATTATGTAGGTGGTCAAGGTGGCTACCAAGGTGGCTTCAACGCAAACTATAGGAATCATCCCAATTTTTCCTATAGAAGCAACAATGTCGCAAACCCTCAAGACCAAGTGTATCCCCAACAAAACACTCAAGGTCAAGGATTTCAACAAAAGAACTTCATCTCTACAAACCAACAAAGACCATTTGTTCCAAGGAACAATTATCAAGGAAACCAAGGTGGGTTTCAACCAAAGCAACAATCTAACCCACCCGGTTTTGCACAGCAAGGACAACCAAGCAACACAACGCCTCAAGACACCGAGATGAAGAACATGCTTCAACAAATATTACAAGGCCAAGCTCAAGGAACCATGGAATTGAGTAAGAAAATGGCGGAAATCCACAACAAGGTGGACTGTTCTTACAATGATCTCAACTCCAAATTTGAGTCATTGTCGTCTAGAGTCAAACAACTCGAAGGACGAGGAGTTGCTTCATCGTCACGCCCTCAAGGTACCTTACCGGGAAAACCCGAGGCTAATCCGAAGGAGTTTTGTAACGCTATCACATTGCGTAGCGGAAAAGAGCTTCCCCCACGGGAGCTTCCATCTAATCTCAACGAGGACATTGAGAACCAAAGTGGGGAGGTGGTCATTGAGAATGAAGCAAATATGGGTGCAGAAGACGCTGTTTCGGGAAAAGCTAAAGGAACAAGGACAATAGAAGACGAAACCGTGGTAGCACATACAAAGAAGAAGTCTTTTGTCCCACCGCCTTATGAACCCAAGCTTCCTTTCCCGGGCCGCTTTAAGAAGCAACTCATGGAGAAATACAGAGCGATCTTCGATGAGCAAATCAACAAAGTCCAAGTGACTATGCCCTTGGTTGATGCTTTCTTGTTAGTCCCACAATACACTAAGTTCCTTAAAGATGCAATCAAGGATAGAACCAAGGACTTAGAAGGAATGGTTGTGCTTTCCCATGAGTGTAGTGCAATAATTCAACGGAAAGCCATACCAAAGAAGTTGGGAGATCCAGGAAGTTTTACTCTTCCATGTGCTCTTGGACCACTTGGTTTTGATCATTGCTTGTGTGACCTTGGAGCAAGTGTAAGCTTGATGCCTTTCTCAGTGGCAAAACGTCTAGGCTTCACTGCCTACAAAGCTTGCAAAATTTCTCTCGTGCTAGCGGATAGGTCGGTGAGACACCCAATTGGAATGCTTGAAGATCTACCGGTGAAAATTGGAGATTTTGAGGTACCCACCGATTTTGTTGTTCTTGAGATGGATGAAGAACCCAAAGATCCTCTCATCTTTGGAAGACCATTTTTAGCCACCGCCGGGGCTATCATAGATGTGCGAAAAGGGAAGATTGATCTTCATTTGGGCAAAGACGATGTGCTTAACTTTGACATCAATGCAATGATGAAGAAGCCCACAATAGATGGTCAAGCCTTCTACATTGAAACTATGGAGGAGCTAGCGGATGAGCTTCTAGAAGAGTTGAACTTGGAGGATCATCTTCAAATTGCTTTGACTAAAGAGCATGGAGAGAATGGGTATCTTCATGAAGAAAGTGTTGGTTACATGAAGTTGCTAAACTCGCACAAAGCACTAGTTGGAGAAAATTCGTTTTTGGAACTAGAGCACAAAGAAACTGTTGAAGACGGATTGGAAAACAATGTAAGTGCTTTGGAAATTGACTACATGAGTGCTTTAGATGTCGACTTGGAGGACGAGCAAGAAACTAGCAATGGTGAGACTAGTTTCGACGAAGATTGGAGCGAACTCAAAGCCCCAAAAGTCGACCTCAAACCACTCCCAAGTGGACTAAGGTATGCGTTCTTAGGTCCAAATGAGTCTTATCCGGTCATAGTAAATGAGAGTTTAGATAAAAATGAGTTGACCGCCCTTTTGAGAGAGTTGAGGAAATTTAGAAGAGCAATAGGCTACTCTTTAGATGATATAAAAGGAATTTCCTCTTCTCTATGTACACACCGAATCCATCTAGAAGATGAGTCTATGAGCTCTATTGAACATCAAAGACGGTTAAACCCGAATTTGAAAGAAGTGGTTAAGAAGGAGATTCTTAAACTTCTAGATGCGGGGATAATATATCCCATTTCGGATAGTACATGGGTCTCACCGGTTCATGTGGTTCCCAAAAAGGGTGGGATAACGGTTATACGGAATGATAAAGATGAATTGATTCCCACTAGAACTATAACCGGACATAGGATGTGCATAGATTATAGAAAACTAAACTCGTCTACTCGAAAAGATCATTTCCCTTTGCCTTTTATTGACCAAATGTTAGAAAGATTGGCAAATCACCCATATTATTGTTTCCTTGATGGATATTCGGGATTCTTTCAAATCCCCATCCACCCCAATGATCAAGAGAAAACGACCTTTACATGTCCCTATGGTACCTTCGCATATCGAAGAATGCCATTTGGACTTTGTAATGCGCCCGCGACTTTTCAACGGTGTGTAATGTCTATTTTCTCGGACTTAATTGAGGACATGGTAAAGGTGTTTATGGATGATTTTTCTGTATATGGTGCCTCGTTTGCTTCTTGTTTGTCAAATCTTTGCAAGGTACTCACTAGGTGCGAAGAAGCAAATCTCGTCTTGAATTGGGAGAAATGTCATTTCATGGTGCGAGAAGGCATTGTCTTGGGGCATAAGATCTCGGAAAAGGGCATTGAGGTCGACAAGGCTAAGATCGAAGTGATGATGGGTTTGGAACCGCCAACCACGGTGAAGGGCATTCGAAGTTTTTTGGGCCATGCCGGGTTTTATAGACGGTTCATCAAGGATTTCTCGAGGATAGCGAAACCTCTAACAAGGCTTCTTTGCAAAGAAGTAGAGTTCAATTTCGATGGAGAATGCCTTGAGGCATTTTTGGAAATCAAGAAAGCTCTTGTGAGTGCTCCAATTGTGCAAGCACCGGATTGGGATCTTCCGTTCGAAATCATGTGTGATGCTAGTGACTTTGCGGTTGGCGCGGTTTTGGGTCAAAAGAAAGACAAAAAGATTCATGTCATCTACTATGCTAGTAGAACCTTGGATGATGCTCAGACGAGATATGCAACCACGGAAACGGAGCTCTTAGCGGTGGTTTATGCTTTCGAAAAATTCCGCTCCTATTTGGTGGGATCCAAGATCGTGGTATACACGGATCATGCCGCCTTGAGACACTTGATAGCAAAGAAAGATGCCAAACCGAGGCTTCTACGGTGGATCCTTCTTCTTCAAGAGTTCGATATGGAGATTAAAGACAAGAAAGGCATTGAAAACGGCGTTGCGGACCACTTGTCTAGATTAAGAGTTGAAGAGACAATTCCCATAGATGATTCTCTTCCCGAAGAACATCTTATGATTGTTGGGATGTTGAAGAAAAGCTATCATGCGGGGTTGAAACTAGAAGAGGTCATGAGTTTGAGTGATCTCGGTTTGCCGTGGTACGCTGATTTCGTGAACTATTTAGCTTGCGGGAAGGAACCACCAAACTTGGACAGTTACAACAAGAAGAAGTTCTTTAGAGATGTAAACCATTTCTATTGGGACGAGCCTTATCTATACAAGAGATGCTCGGATAGTCTGTACCGGAGATGCATCCCGGAGGAAGAAGTGAATGGAGTGCTGTATCATTGTCATGGTTCGGTATATGGAGGGCACTTCGCATCCTTCAAAACCGCAACAAAAGTGCTTAATTCCGGGTTATGGTGGCCAAGCTTGTTCAAAGACGCCCACACCTACGTTTCGTCATGTGATTCTTGCCAAAGAAAAGGCAACATAAGTAGAAGGGATGAGATGCCTCAAAATCCCATCTTAGAAGTCGAAGTGTTTGATGTGTGGGGAATAGATTTCATGGGACCATTCCCCTCGTCTTACGGAAACCAATACATATTGGTGGCGGTGGACTATGTTTCTAAGTGGGTCGAAGCCGTTGCGAGCCCAACTAATGACGCCAAGGTGGTCATTAAGCTATTCAAGACGATCATTTTTCCGAGGTTTGGAATACCTAGAGTGGTGATTAGTGATGGTGGAAGTCATTTTATTAACAAGGTGTTTGAGAGCTTGCTCAAGAAGCATGGAGTCAAACACAAGGTTGCCACACCCTATCACCCTCAAACGAGCGGGCAAGTGGAAGTCTCTAACCGCCAAATCAATGCAATATTGGAGAAAACGGTGAGTAGCTCGAGGAAAGATTGGGCCAAGAAGCTAGACGATGCTTTGTGGGCATATCGAACCGCATTCAAGACTCCCATTGGTACTACACCGTTCAACCTACTTTATGGGAAGTCATGTCATTTGCCCGTTGAATTAGAGTACAAAGCATTGTGGGCGGTTAAGTTGCTGAACTTCGATATTAAGACGGCTTCGGAAAGACGTCTAATCCAACTACATGAGCTAGATGAGATCCGTCTCGATGCCTATGACAGCTCAAGGATTTACAAGGAACGGACTAAGGCGTTCCATGACAAGAAGATTTTCAAGAAAGGTTTCCAAGTTGGAGACCAAGTGCTGCTTTTCAATTCCCGGTTGAAGCTGTTTCCCGGAAAATTGAAATCGAGATGGTCGGGACCGTTCAAAGTCAAAGAAGTACAGCCTTACGGAGCGGTAACGCTATGGAACAACACTGGCGGGGAATTTACGGTTAATGGGCACAGACTCAAACCGTACTCAGCATCAGCATTCATCGAGGAAGGGATCTCGGTTCCGCTCTCGAATCCGTCTCCTGCCTAAAGGGTTTGCAAAGTCAAGCTTAGTGACTTTAAACAAGCGCACTTGGGAGGCAATCCCATGTTATCCTTTGTAAATATGTTCATATGTGTGATTTAGATTTAAATTTATGTTTATTTTGGTGTGTTTCCAGTGTTACAAGACGGCATGATTAGCAGGAGAACGTCCGGGATCAAAGAAGAAAATTGAAAAAAAAAAAAAAAAAAAAAAAAAAAGGAGACAGGCGATCGGTCTTGGCGATCGGTCATAACCGATCGAAATTTGCCTCGATCGGTTATGCCGATCGGTTATGAGATAGCGACCAGTTACGATGGAAAATCAGGTTGCCTCGATCGGTCTTGGCGATCGGTTATAACCGATCGAAATTTGCCTCGATCGGTTATGCCGATCGGTTACGAGATAGCGACCTGTTACGACGAAAAATCACGCCTCGTCGATCGGTCTTGGCGATCGGTTATAACCGATCGAAATTTGCCTCGATCGGTTTCATCGATCGGTTATAACCGATCGCGACACCAGGTAAGTGATTTCTTCTTCTTTTCACGCGACGTTCTCTCTCCCTCACTTCTTCTTCTCCGCAAAATCAAAAAAAAAAAAAAAAAAAAGAGAAAGAGATTTTTGAGAGAACTCTCTCAATTCTACATCGATTTTGCTCAAATCTTTACCCTTCTCACTCATTTTTCGAACCCAATCCCAATTCTAAGAAGATTTCAATCATCCACCATCAATCTCTCAAGGTAAACAACTTCAAATCCCTAATCTCCATGGATTTTTCAAAGGTTTGAAACTTTTCAAATTCTCATGAACTAGACCAAATTTGCTATGGATTCTACAGTCAAATGCTAGTTCTAGGATAGTTAAACATTGGAGAACCACGATTAGAGAACGAATCATGGATTTTGAGTGTAAAATTTTTTGGTGTTCTTGAGCGAGGGATTTGTTGAAATTTTGGGGATTTTGATTGAAATTGATTCATTTGAAGTGCATAAATAATTACAATAATTTTGATTCACCATGGATTCACAATTACCGGGCTATTGGATTTTTATTGGAATATTTTTGGATTTGTGAAATTGGTTAATTCTTAATTTTTGTGGATTATACTCTATGTTCTTGTTAATTGGGATTGTTTGCTTGATTGGAATGTGCCGTGTTCTTAATCTCCAAATATATTTTGTAGGAAATGGCAACTCAAGCGAAGAAAGCAACCGCCAAACGATCGAATAAAGCACGTGCTAGCGTCCCAACGGAACAACAAACTGTCGTATGGACAGAGCCGGAAAAGAAAGCACTGCAGGGGTTCGAGAAATTCAAGATGCACTCGACGCGGTTTCCAGATAAAAGAGTGTTGGAGAACTTGGGTTTATTGGATGACGTGACCACCTTCCTGGACTCTATCGGCATGGGTGTCTTGATGAGAATGGACGCGCCCACGTTTGAAGTTCCGGTCCGCCACCTATTGGCCACCGTAACGGTTGACTACAAGGATCCCAAAGAGAAGATAGCGCAAGACGGGATGCTTCGATTCAAGGTGGATGACAAGGAATATGCGTCGTCCATCTTTGATGTGTGCGAGGCATATGGGTTTCCAAAGAGGACCCAAGTTCAGTTCCCGGTCTTGCACGCTGCAAATTCTGTGTGGAACACCGTTGCGGAAGGATTCTACTCGAGTCACAGCGCGAAGGTGACGTGTGTGCGGAACCCGGTCATCCGGTATGCTTGCAAGCTGTTTGCAAACACGATCTATGCGAGACACGGAACCGGAGCGGTATTGCTAGAGGAGTTGTGCTTGGTCCACCAAGGGATCAAGGGAATGTTGAGATATGCCGACGGAGATCCCATTGAAGACGAGTTGGGCGACAACGTAAACTACGGGAGTCTCCTAGCGGCAAGACTCGTAAGCCTTAGGAGCTGGTCTCGAAGAGCAAAGATCCACCACCTATGGCTAGGAGGGTTTCTTACACCGCTCCTAGAAAAGGCGGGAGTAGACCTACGTCGCTACACTCCACATCACGAACGCAACTACCTCGACCGCACTTATCTCATCAAGAACAGGTTCTTGAAGGCGGGAAGAGACAATGCGTACAAGCTGTACGACGAGAACAAGAAGACGCGCACCTTCCGACTTCCCAACACCGCACGGACCACCTTGTTGGGCTTGGATAACGTTGTGTTCCGGCTGCGAGAAGACGAGTATCTCGATGCCATCGCCCACGGCGAGGAGCAGCAGCAACAACCGGAGCAAGAGCAACCCATCGAAGAAGAAGGGAACCCGATGGATGATGAAGAGACGGGTGACGATCTATACGGGAACATCAACGACGAACTTCTCGAGATCGACTTCAACCCGAGGACCAAGAGGGAAAAGATCGTCCATCAAGCATACAAGATGCAAAGGCGGATCAACGAGATGCAGCGGAAGATCAACGCGGCACAAAAGAAGCTATTCGCCAAACTTTTGCGCAAAGTCAAGAAACTTCAACCGCCTAATTACGTCTCCTCGGAAGATGACGACGATGAAGAGATGGACGATGACCCTACCAACCACGCCACGGATTATGACGCAGGCCCGAGCACGTCCTGAAGAGAAAGCAAAAACAAGATCACATTTAGTGAGTTTTTCCAACTTTTGCACATTTTATTCTTGCGTTTTCTATTTATGAACTTTTGTTACCTCTCGACTCGTGATACACCGAGATGGTGTAACTCAAGTCCGGGGGAGTACTAATTTGAGTTTATTTGTTTTTGAGTTTTATTTGTTTCTTTTTATTTTCGTTTTTGCATTTTGCATTTGCATATATATATATATATATATATATATCATAAAAAAAACTCATATCCCCGGCAACGGCGCCAAATTGATAGTAGGATTTTTCCTATCAATTGCTCAAATCCCACTCATGTCATTGTAGTATTTGAGATATCAATCCATAATGGGTTGGGATTAAAAACCAAGAATACATGAAACTTCTTAATCTAAGCAATCCAAGAATTGGTTTTGGTTTTTATCGGACAATTTGAAACATACAAAATAGAGAAATAAACGAATAGCAAAGCAAACAAGAAAACGATTAATATCAAATTTAAACAAACGAATTCTCGGGTAAAGTAATCGACTCGGGTGATTCTTTGATCTACTCAAGATGCTCAAACATTCGACTAAATATCTCCTTAGGCCTTAGAACACTACTAAAGATTAATCCACTTCCATGGCATTAACCCCTTTCTTAGTCATCAATCGTCATAAACTTCCGTTCGCGATTCTATGACTAACAAGCAATAAGAACAAGTCTAATTAACCACAATTCACCTTAGACATCAATTTTCCGTTGGCTAAGATATGAAAAGCACTCATTAAATTAGACTCAAATCCCCGGCAACGGCGCCAAATTGATAGTAAGATTTTTCGCTATCAATTACTCAAATCCTACTCATGTCATTGTAGTGTTTGAGATATCGAACCATAATGGGTTGGGATTAAAAACCAAGAATACATAAAACTTCTTAATCTAAGCAATCCAAGAATTGGTTTTGGTTTTTATCGGACAATTTGAAACATACAAAATAGAGAAATAAACGAGTAGCAAAGCAAACAAGAAAACGATTAATATCAAATTTAAACAAACGAATTCTCGGGTAAAGTAATCGACTCGGGTGATTCTTTAATCTACTCAAGATGCTCAAACATTCGACTAAATATCTCTTTAGGCCTTAGAACACTACTAAAGATTAATCCACTTCCATGGCATTAACCCCTTTCTTAGTCATCAATCGTCATAAACTTCCGTTCGCGATTCTATGACTAACAAGCAATAAGCACAAGTCTAATTAACCACAATTCACCTTAGACATCAATTTTCCGTTGGCTAAGATATGAAAAGCATTCATTAAATTCGTTCAGGAATTTCATCAAACACCTTCCGGGTGATGAAACTCCCTAGGTTTTAGATCAACTAGATCAAGGTCAATCTAGCATTAAGAACACTTAATGAGCAAGGATTTTAAGTAATCTAACTCCTAAACATCAAGAGCAAACCTAGAATCACCCTAATCTACTTCACCCAAGAATCCTAAAAGAACTACTCACACATAGCTAAATCACAAATATAAACCGTACAAATGAAAGCCATAAGCAAAATAAGAAGATTGGTAGAAAGAGTTTAAGAAAATCTTCACTAAAATGGTTTTGATCTTGAATCTTTCATACAAAAAACAAGAAAGAAGTAGTTGGCTTAGAACAGTAAAAAGAAGCAGAGATTCTTCATATTTTCGTGCCTAGAGTCCTCATTAAAAAGAAGAAAAGTTGACAATTATATTACATAAGTGGTTGGTTCCCAAAATCATGCTGAAAATCCGGAAGCATTGTCGATCGGTTATGGCGATCGGTTATGACCGATCGCCTGAAGCAATCTTGATCGGTTTCAGCGATCGGTTTGTAACCGATCGAGCATGTTTTTCGTTTTGTCGTGGATCGCTTTCAGCGATCGGTTATGACCGATCGCCAGTGTATTTCCGGTCTTCACGTTCCTTCTTCGATCTTTGCGGTTTCCTTCCGTCCGCGCTCATCCAAATCAGTCCCGAACACCTGAGAAATGCTATAACAAGCCAAAAAGAACACAAAAACAACATAGGACATCCTAAATGCAATGCGACTCGATTTGGACCTAAATGCGACGTAAATGTTATGAAAACAACATGAAACACAAAGAAAACATAGGAAAATATGGGACTCAAGATGGTAAAATACAGGGTTATCATCACCGCATAGAAGGTTAGCGTGTCTGTATTGTTAAGATAACACTGATGCGTTCCAATTGAAGCACATACGAAAGACCTCTTCGTTCGATTGTCATCGATGATTTATTTTCCATTTCTAATATTAATTTTTCTTTTCGTAGCAAAAATTTAATTGGAGGTCCACCGACACAAGGGAGGTGGAGAATGAGTTTAAAAAGGAGGCGGCCACATAATTCTCGTGCAACATGTGTGAGTGCAAGAAGGCTTGGAGACTGGGGAATGATAAGCCAAAAGGCTTGGACGATTCCGTTTGGGTGGATTTCATCCCATACTGAGAATCCTCCGACACCGAAGCTCTCTCGGTGACTAACTCCGGAAATCGGAAGAGCCCGCGAAATGGGAAGGAAATGTATGTTCACAACAACGGTTCGACGAGCTTCAGAACTACCAAAATTATAATGGTAATTTTTTATTTTTTTAAGTTGTTTTCAATATTATTTTTTCAATATATCTATAATTACGAACTAACGATTTTATTTATGTTCTAGACGCAAGAAGACGGCAAACGTCTGGATCACCTGCGATTGATGGAGAGGGTGAACACCAACAAGAAAACCAAAAAGGTTCAATATCCTGTCATGAGCGAGATCATCGATAAGGCCCAAATTGTATGTTCCCCATATCAGTATGTATATAAGTAAAAGAGGAAACTGTTTTAACAAATAGCACAAGTGGTCTACTGGTAGATTAGTACTCTGCCATGATACAGATCTGGGTTCGATTCCTGAATGGTGCAACGAGCTATGAGGATTTAGGCTTTAGGCTTTAGCGTTGGTTGGGTTCTTCGCACTCTTTTGATTTTTCAGATGTGATAAGGCCTTGTAACTGAGCTCTATATATTTTTTTAAAATCGTTCTGAGGATAAGAACTTTGCTGTGGAGTCATCTGATTGTGTTTGTTAGTTGGATTGGATTATATCTTTTTTTCTTTTTTTTTCATTTACTTAACAACATTGTATAAGATAATGTTTATGTGTCTCCGCCACATCATTTATATATTGAATGTGTTACGGATTGACTAAAATCAAAATAAATCTATGAGTCGATGCTAATGCAAATAGGCTAATAGGCTATTTTACAAAATTACTAGACGAATAGGTAAATCAACGAAATAGGAAAACAAAAGAGGTGATTTTGGAAAAAATATATTATAATATCAGGAATCTTTTTGTTGTAAAATTTAATGTCTCCTCTCCAATATTCTTCCGTTTTCCTCACATTATCAAGTGTTTCGTCTTTCCTATTTTTCTCTTAAAAATCCTAATTGATGTGGTCTTCGTAGTCGCATAGTTTGGTGATAAACAAAAAGGAGGGAAGTTGAATTTAGGGTTTGCAATTAGAGTATTTGGGAGAAGATGATGATGCACACGTGAATTGGGCATGAGTTTACTAAAAATTAGAGTATTTTATGTTCCAACAAAAAAATTGGAGTCTTTGGAAAAAAATGATGATGTGCATGTGAGTTGGGCATGCGTTCAGTGTTGGCTCAACCATGAGCGAGCGGTGCGACAGCCCCGGGGTCCATGATATTTGAAGCCTAATATTATTTTTTAAAGGTTTGGATTTAGATTTTTTTTTTAAAAGGGTGCAAATGGTTGTGAGTGAGAATAATAAGAGGAATAAAAAGAATAATGATAATGGACAAAAAAAAATTAGTGAAATTAGGCACGTCTTCCTATTACATCTTTTCTCGAATCTCCTATAATAGAATTAAGCACGTTTTCTTCTCCTCTATTGTAGAGGAATAAATTTTAGTGGAATTAGACTTATTTTCCATTTTTTGGTGGAGTCCAATATAATTTAGAAGAATATAAATTTAACCTAAATAGTTGATTTTTAGAGGAATCTAAAAGAATAGTTTCCGTCAACCATTTGCACGTGAAGTATATACAAAATAAGATTAACTTTAACAAAAAAAAAAATTTAGATATATGTTTTTTATTTCCATAACCAAATTTCTAAGAAAATATAATATAAAAGAGATTAAAAAATGCTATGCTTAAAAAACGATTGAAAAATAGAAAAAAAAAATCTATTCTTTTTTTTGTTTAAGGGCCTGAAATTGTTTTTTTAGCACAGGGCCCCGTAAAATCATGAGACGACGCTGCATGCGTTTACTTAACTTTTATCCCAGATCGGCTAAATTTTTTTTTTTTCCACATCGGCTAATTACTACCATAATCATAAGTATACAGCTGTTGATTATGCTAATAATAACATCTCATGGGACATGGTGGTTTGGGACAATAAGGTTTGTTTAAACAAGTGTCCCGAGTGGTCACATCCCGGTCCGTACTCCTTCTGGCAAAGGGTCCTAGGGGCAAGCCTGTTTCTCGACAAGAGGTCCATTCTCGTGGACACATCGCCACTTTTTTTGTATATTCAGTGAGGTTATTAATGGAAAATTTCAATAAACCATTAGACTTTTTTTTTCCTGCCATTAACAGTCATGTTTAATATATGTCGACACTTTTATATAGTTCATTATTGTTTCCAGATAACTGGAAGAAAAATTTTAGGAAACCAAGTGGTGGGTTGTGCAAGACGATTATGAAGGTTTGTGATGCAGTTCGTCTAATTGGTATTAGGTCACGTTTCATTATTAGCCTTTGTCCTCTATGAACTTTTTTTTTTAACTAGGGTGTGATCCGCGCTACGCGCGGGCGTTGTAAACAATTTTTCTAAACAGTTTTTATTGTCTATTATTTTATTTTTTTTTGAATCTGGTAGTTAATTGAATTGTCTATCAGCTTAAAATATGTGTATTTTTTATTTATTGGTTTATTTTCTTAATTTCTTAAATTTATGATTTTATATTATTTTTTTAGTGGATAGTACACATTTTTACTTATTTTTTTTCTTTGTTGGTCAATTTCATGCAATTAGTTGGTTTTTTAGGGAAGATCTTAACAATTTAAATTTTTCTTTGCATAATTTTTGTTTTGTCTTTTGTTTCATCTAAAATCTATTTGTTGAAGCCCTTATAGATACGTTTCCTTTTAATATTAAGGAATGAAGGAATTTGGGCAACTTTTAATATTTTAGTTAGATAATTTTTTTTTAAAAATATGTTGGATGTATATATACTATGCGCGGGCGTGGTCGACATTTTTTTTAATTTTGTTTTGATTGTGTAATAGTATTTTATTTTCTTGGTTTTGGAGTTAATGGAACTGTTTCTAACAGTTTAATATTGGGTGGTCTCTTATTTCATTTTATTTTCCATTTTTATATTATTTTTTAATCGTGTATTTTTTTTAACATCATTCTTTTTAATCGTGTTTCATGTTGGATTCTAATTAGGCCTGTCAAGCGGGGCAAGTTTTCCCTCTTCTCATGATGAATAATAAAAACTTAAAATTTCTCGATCCGCACCTGACCCGCACCCGACCGGCGACGGATTAAACGGGGCGGGATCCGTGGATAATGACTCAAATTGACAGCACCGATTTATGTGTATTTTGGAATTTTTGTTTTATGTTTGAGTTTTTTTTTTGATCTTTTGGTTTATGTGTGTGTGTGTGTGTATTTTTTTTTTTTAATGTTTGTTGTTTAGGTGGAAGGTGAGGTAGCATCATGAGAAAATAACAAAGCTAACTTTATATATATAGATTACCAGGAGGTTCTGGACCGAAGCCCGTAATCCCTCTAGGCCCCGAACCACATCATCTCTATAATATTATTTAAAAATATATTTTTGAAAATGAACTTTGTTTTTTAAGTTATTACATGAAATGTCATTACAAATAACAAAAAATAATTGAAATAGAAAATGATATAATAGTCTTTTAAAATTATTGATTAGAATATGGAAAGTATATATTTTGTATTACCGAGGTTTTTTATAATTTAATTTCTTAATTATTTTTAATACTATACATTTTAAAATAATAATCAATCTATATATAGAGGATACAAGAAAAAAATCTATTCAAAATCTTGCAATATTTTCACTATAATTTATTATATTTTATTTGAATATATATCATAACAAAAGTTGAAAAATATTTTACTAATTTTATAAGAAGTTAGACACAAGAAAACTATTTTTTTTTAAGAGTTCGTAGACTAACCACAAAAACCAGAGTTATTTAACGGTGCATATTAGAGTTATGTTTTCAAGATTATAAGTTTTTGCGGGTTAACCCGAATAATATTTTATTTCACTGCAAAACGAGTTAAATAGATAAATTATTATAACTTAACATTTTTATCTATAACTAGATAAGTACTCGCATATATGCGGGTTTGTAATTTAATATTTTATAACCCGTGATATAAAAATTTAACAAAAAAAATAGAAAACAAAATTAGATCACCCGTGAAAATATATAATACATAAATTTAGAAACAAAGTTTAAGATGAAATAAATATAAACCTTGAAAGAAGAATTTGTTGAAAATATGCAGTAAATAATTTTGGATACGATTATTGGAGTTTTATTTTTTTGGTGTATAATTGACATACTACCAAATTGTGGTTTATATAGAAGTGAGAAATTAAAATTCTTTTCCTTTTATGATTAATTTCCTTATCCTAAATGGAAAAACTAAGGAATGTTTTTTCTTTTTATATTAATTTTGCATTTTAGGATAAATTATTTTTTTGAAATTTTATTTTTATTTTTTTAGTAACTTTATCTTTTAAGATTTTTTTTTTTGTCAATAGCCTAAATACCTATACCGATTCAGTAAACCTAACCGGGGGTATCGAGTGTACATAAGTAAAATCTATTGGGTGGACTCGAGCACCTCGTGCTAGCTTGTCCGCCACTGTGTTGTAAGCGCGTGGGATGTGTGTGATAGAGAACATGGTGAACTCCTCCTTACTCCTCGCGAACTCCTCCAAATGTAGTGTAAAGGCCGGCCACTCCTCTGGTGTAGACACCATCTTCACCAATTCTGAGCAGTCTGTTGCAAAATCTATCGCCGTCTTCTGATTTGCAATCATGCAATGCATCGCCTAAATGAGCGCTTCCAGCTCGACGTGCAGCGGGGAGAGATTTCGTCGCAGGTTTCGTGACCCCATCATGGTTCCTTCAACTCCCTCCTAAAGACAGTGCCATCCTATACCAGAATAATTATATGTTTCCTTCCACGAACCATCGATGTAACATCTCAATCCATCATAATCGGCATTTTGAGCCATCTCTGTACCCATTTGTTGTGATATTATATATGGTTCACAACGATGTGTCGTTTCCCAAGTTATGGCCTCCCTCTCCGCTATCCGCAGTATCTTTTGTGGGTTCCTATCCAAATTTGAGAACACCTTATCATTCCTTGCTTTCCAAATATTTCACACAGTCCAAGGGAAAGCTGCGTTCTTGTCCGCTTTTGGGAGTCTCCAAAATAGATGATCAAAATTAAAAAACACTGATGCCATCGGGAAAGTTCCCGGGGCCGATGGAATATGAGATAGTGCCCATGTTTGTAAGGCCGGTGGGCACTCGAAAAGAACATGATTAATCGTTTTCCCGTCCGTTCCACACCGCGCGCATTGAGTATCACAATTTATTCATCTAGCACATAAATTCGCTGAGACCGAGAGGCACCCCGAGATGGCTTGCCATAAGAAATGTCTCAATTTCGGTGGGCATGCTAACTTCCATGTATGTGCCTGTAATTTCGTCACGTCCGGACCGTAGAGGTCATTCCCGATATTGTCCGTTTTTTGTTGCTCGATCTGATATCCCGACCTAACCGTATATTTTTCTGTCTTTGTATAAGGCCAACCAAGAATATATGCTCGATAAGAGCTACTGATAGGTAGACGGCGAATGATTTCCGCATCGTCCGGGTCGATAATTGCATTTATCAACTCCATATTCCACGTTTGTGTCGCTGGATCAACCAAGTGATTGACCTTGAGATTTGGGTAATAATTATACCCCTTACATGTTGCTGACCTCGGGGAAGATGATGGTATCCATGGGTCGTTTCATACTGAGATAGACCCACCTGAACCAACTCTTTTAATGAGCCATTTTGCAACCATAGATCTAGCCGAAACAATGCTCCTCCATCCAAAAGACGGGGAGTATGATTTTATAGGATCTAGTGGGTCTGTATTCAGAAAATAGCGACCCTTAAAAACTCGAGCGAATAACGATTCCGGCTTATCCATTAGCCACCATAGTTGTTTTGCCAGAAGTGTTGTGTTAAAATCCTCTATTGATCTAAACCCAATTCCACCATATGATTGCTCCGGCACATCTTTCTCCAAGCTAGCCAGTGCATTCCTTTCTGTTGTCCGTCAGAGCTCCACCAGAATCTTGCTGTCGCACTAGTTAGTTTTGCGGTAACGGACTTGGGTAAGCGAAAACATGACATAACGAAAGTGGGCATAGCCAATGCCACCGATTTAATGAGAACCTCTTTACCTCCTTTTGTCAGTAATCTTGATGTCCATCCATTTATTCGGTCATTATGTCTCTCGACTACGAAATTAAAAATTTTACTCTTTGCTCCTCCGAGACTTTCCGTGAGACCCATATAAGACCTCATCCCTCCCATATTTGGGATTCCTAGCACCTGTTTAATCTCATCTTGTACTGTATCTTGTACCGTATGTCCAAAATTTAAGGATGATTTTGTAAAATTAATTTGTTGCCTGAGACCGACTCATACTGTTTAAGTATGTGTAAGATGGTTTGACACTCCTGCACCGTAGCCTTGCAGAAAAACAAACTATCATCCGCAAAGAGTAAGTGTGAGATTGCGGGGCCTGCCCTTACTACTTTTAACTCGGTAAGTTTTTTATCCCTCTCTGCTTTCCGTATATTGGCTATCAAAACCTCCGTACAAAGTATGAATAAATATGGTGATAATGGGCCACCTTGCCACAACCCTCTGTGTGGATTTATGTGGCCTTTAGGTTGTCCGTTAATAAATACCTTGTATTGTACCGATTGTATGCACCACATCATCCATTTTTCCGCAAAACCAAATTTTCTCAATAGCTGTTCTATGAATGGCCACTCTACCCGGTCATATGCTTTGCTCATATCCGTCTTAATCGCCATAAATTTACTTTTGCAAGATTTGTTGGTCCGTAAGCCGTGAAACATCTCCTGGGCGATCAGAATGTTATCGGAGATCAGTCTCTCTGATACAAATGCTGATTGAGTCTCTGATATCAGGTCCGGTAACAGTCTCTTTAATCTCTGACATAAAACCTTCGAAATAATCTTGTAGCCCACATTGCATAGACTTATAGGTCTTAATTTCGTCATACGAGTGGGGCGTCCTGTCTTCGGGATTAGACAAATATGTGTCATATTCAGCCGTTGATCAAAAGACCCCCTTCCCAGGAAACCGTTAACCAATCCTACTATATTTGTCTTCATAATCTGCCATGAACGCTGGAAAAATAATGCCGTCATCCCGTCCGGTCCCGGAGCCTTTTCGGGATGCATCATGAAAAGAGCCATGCGAACTTCCTCTTCCGTTGCCGTTGTCGTGTGCATATCATTGTCCTGATCCGAAACTAGAGTTGGGATATCGCTTAGCGCAATCTCAAATTCCGTCGGAGAAGTCGAGGTGAATAATTCCTCGAAGTAGTTAACTGCCACTTGTTCTACCTCTTTATCCGAGGTAACCCAAGTTCCTGGCGCATTATGAAGGCCAGTAATCCGATTTCACGCCCGTCTTTGCTTTACCTGAGCGTGTTAGAACTTTGTGTTTCTGTCCCATCGCCGTTGCCCATAAAGTTCGACTTTTCTGTTGCCAAAATATTTCCTCGTCTATATAAGCCTCTTTTAATTTCCGTGTAATATCCAGTAGTTCCTCCTGGGTAATTGCAATCCACCACCGGTTCCCATCGTACCAGAGATAACATCCAGTAATCAAAATGAAAAGTCTCCATTTTCATCACCTCCTTTATGTCGTCCTCCTTGTCAAAATCAAACTGAAACCATCCCAGCCCCAAGTCTGCACCTGCCACACGATCCTCTACGTTCCATATGCCTGGAAGCATAAACAGCAGAGTCTTCATATCCTGCATCCCCGGGTTCATGCATCTGCCAATCAGGGTCCGAGAGTATCCTGCAATGAGGCTTGAGTTGTCGAATTTTGGTATCACGATCTTCATTTTCTTCATGTTAATCTGTCTGTTTTTTACCGAACCAGACTTGTTCACCAGATTACCTTGCGTCATTGTGAGCCTTACAGTGACCTAGAAAAAAACAACAAAGTTTATGGAAGTGGTATATCGAATGTGTTTGTGCCTTCGAAGCTTGTCCAGGTTTGCTCATATATAGTTTCCAGGTGAGTATCGCGACATTCCCGTATCTTGACGATCTCGCATATCCCCTTTATTAAGTTGCTTCACGATCTCGGTCCATACCGTGAAACCAAACCCAAGAAGGCGCCATGAATCTTCTGTTGATATCCTCAAATTAACTCCAAACCTGATCTTGTGAATCCCAAATTGATCCTCGATTTGAAACTTAAACATGGCGCTCAGTTTCTCTTGATGCTCTGAACCCGATTTCATGCTCATCGAGATCTCTGTGATTTCCTTTCTCATTCCGCCCAATCGCTTGCCTCTGTTCAAACTCGTAATCCCGCGTAATCTCCTTGGACGAAGCTTAAGATCTGCCGCAATCAATCTTTCTAAATCCCTGAGGATGCGATCTCCAACTGTAAGTAAACATTTTCCTCTCCAAATCCTTGACAGTATCCATTGATATCCCGATATTGATGCCGTTGATTTCCAGATTTGCTCTTGACTGAGCGAATCTCCGGCATCAAATATGTTACTATCCCGACTCCAAATCCCTTGGAGAGCAAACCGTAGTAAAAACTGTATTATAAACCGTATTTGAGAGATTCCCTGAGATGGATCTGCTCCCATCTCATGTCGCCGGCGCCATCGTCATTCGTGAGAGAAAAAATCGCCATCCTCATTATTGGACTTTTTATTTTTGGTATGTAATTTTCATATACAACCAAATTATTTATGTAGAGCTGAGAAATTAGAGTTTTTTTTTCTTTTAAGATTATTAATTCATTGTTTTATTTCCTTAATCTAAATAGAAAAACTAAAAAAAAATTCCTTTTTTAATAACTTTGCCTTTTAGGATAAATGTAGATTTTATTTTATATTTCTTTTTTTAAGTAATTTTAGCTTTTAGGATTATGAATTGATTATTAATTTTTTCAAATTATATATTTTCCTTTTTATGTTTTTCTTTTTATATTTTTCTTTTTGTAAAGTAACTTTACCATTTAGGATTATCGATCGATTATTAATCTTTCTAAATTTATGTTTTTTATTAATTGGTTATTAATCGATTTTAAATCTTTCCATTATAAATTTTTGATTTTTTCTCTTTTTATTAACTTTAGCTTTTAGGATCAATTTACATTTTCTATTTTTCCTTTATTATTATTTTAAATTTCTTTTTTATATAGATTGTTTTTTATTTAGTTTAACATTTTTAACATTTACTTTAATTCATTTTTACTAAGATTGCCTTTTTTAGTTTAACATTTTTAATATTTACTTTAATTCATTTTTACCTTTTTCTAATTAAATTGACACATGTCATTATCTAAATTAACAATCGTGATAAATATCACAATCTCGTGATTGAAAATTATCTTACGTGTCATACTCACGTCGAGGGATCCAGCTTTATATAATAAGATATATATATATATATATATATATATATATGTATGAAAATTAAAAATACATACCATATAAGTCATATGTTTTATCTTGTAGTTTGACAAAATCTTGATAAGATTGAAGACGAAACTTCTCTAAAGGGATTTTGCAGAATTCTTGTCCAACATTAGTAACCTTTGTTCTTTCTGTTAATCTTATAAAAGACTGATGGCTAGAAACTTTATATTTCTTGTTGTTAGCATATTGAATATTAAAGTTGCAAATTTCGATGATGCTTCCTACGCATAGTTCATCTCCAAATTTTTGAAGAAGAGAATGATGCACAAAACCATGAATTGTATTAGGGCAAATTGCTGTTTTTACACCAAAATTTCGTTTTTATGACAAAAATACACTGTCCTTTCAATCAAATGATGCGCTACTCTTTTGGGGGTGGAAAATTACAGTTACCCCCTTATGACCAAACAAAAAACGCGAAACCGCTATTACCATTTTAACCTTCGCGACATGTCAGACTTCTATAGAGGTCTTACAGTTAGACTCTAATAGAAGTCTGATTGATTTCTCTTACCAGACTTTTATCATACGTATTCGAGAAGTTTGATACAGATTAAAACCGTAAATTTAAATTTAAAAATTAAAAAAAAAAAATTAAAAACTTTTTCTACAATAATTAAATATAGACTATTTTGATGTATAGAAATTAATATTTCATAAAATTGAATCAAATTAAACAAGGTTAGTTAATTATGCCTATACCTCAATAAATATCAGACTTCTTCAAGAAGTCTGATACAGATTTAATTAGTAAATTTAAATTTAAAAATTGTAAAAAAATTATTTTGTTAAAAAATTCTTATCATAAATTAAATATAGACGATTTCAAAATATTAAAATTAAATTTCATAAAATTGAATCAAATTAAAAACATGTAAGGCAAAGTAGGTTGTAAACCTCAAAACATGTTTTGTAATGGAAACATTTACATATAACTTTAGGGTTAGATTGAGAGTTTCTAAATTTTTAATTCATAATGTTTTTTTTACATATACTGGTTAGTTTGTGACTAAGTTAAACGAGTTTGATGTTTGTTATAAGTTTTCTATATAATATGATGGTATTTAAGTAGTAATTATCAAGTTTATGGTTTATCAGACTGCCATTTCAGTCTGATCATGTCCATGGTTTATCAGACTTCTTGATGGAAACCTGTTAATTAACCTGAAATAAGTTACCTTACTTGTGATTTTACCCCATATATAAACTAAAGTTACCAACCCTAATCTGTAAAAGTCATTATCGACTTTCTCTCTCTAAAACAGGAAGAATCTCTCTCTCTCTAAACTCTCTCAAACATCTCTCTGGAAACCCTCGTCGCCACCGCCGTCGTCAGCTTCTTCAGTCTGGTAATTACCTCTCCTTTTTCGCCTTCTACTCTACTTTTTCTGCAAAAAATTTTTAGATCTATACGAATAAGACCATTTTTTCATGTTCTTTGCATAGATCTAAACAAACAGATGGGTTATTTGCCTAGATCTAATTAATTTCGTTTTAGATCTACTTGAAAATTACTATATTAGAAGTCTGAAAGTGAATTAGACTCGATACGAAGTCTGATACTTGAACTGATCTGAATTAGACTCGATTAGAAGTCTGAAATTATACTTTCATTTAATTAGACTCTGTAAGAAATCTGAAATTATAATTTCATTTAATTAGACTATGTTAGACTCGATTAGAAGTCTCTCACTCTCTCTGTGTTGCTTTACGTTTTGATTCAGAACTGGATGTGAGGAAAGGCATAATCTGCGGACTCCCGGCAAACGGAATCATACCACAGCTCCACCCACAGCCACCACAAGGCATAATTTGCGGACTCCCGGCAAACGGAATCATACCACAGCTCCACCCACAGCCACCACAAGAAGCAGATGATGATCGAGGAAGTGATGTGGTGGAGCTCACACGAGTAGATTACCTGAGAGCTATGGGATACTTGATACGGGTTAAGTCAGACGAAGAAGACATCGAACCTGAGTACCGAAGACTTGTCCAAAACCTCAGAAAGGAAGAACAAAGGCTCAGAAACCAAGAACTCAACTCCGCTGCAATGAAACGACCAAAACAAGATCAAGGAGAGTCCTCAAGAGGCAAGGGTCGTCGTCGAGGCTAAGGAGCATAAGCTGAAGGTATTAATGAATTTACTTATGAACTTGGTTTAATTTATCACTATGTAATTTGTAAGTTTAGTTTAAACTATGTATTTTGTATTTGAGGTGTGTTTGATAGTATCAACAATGTTTTGTAAACCTCAAGTTAGTTAATGTGAATCTATTTTTTCCATGGAGACAATGCAAGGGGTATTTCCACAACAACACATTTCATTTAGTGTATAATGCATAAGAGTTCAATTGTATCTTGATCATAAACTCTAAATTTAAAATTGTAAAACTCTTAAAAAAATATCAAATAATATACAAAAAATAATCCAACAATTATAACAAATTTCAGAATTGATAATACAAAACAAAACAAATAAATTCTTGAGTTTGATTTAGTGTATAGGGCTTAAGGTTTGATTTAGTGTATAATGCATAAGGTTTAGGGAATTGGAGTATAGAGTTTAATGTGTGAAATATAATTTTTTGTAATTTCTCAATTAACAATAGAATATACAATAAATTTTTACTTTATATGTATAACATAATATTTATATAAAATATTTTTTTAAGAAAAAACTTAAAAAGAATTAAGCGTTGAGTATTTGATTTAGGGTTTAGGGTATTGGCGTTTAGGGTTTAGGTTATGTTGATTTAGGGTTTATGCTATATTGATTTATGTTAGGTTATGTTGTCAATTAACAAATGAAAATGATTGCCAATGATTGGAAATGATTGCAAAATCATTGCAAAAATGATTACAAACAAATATACAAACCTTACAAACTAATGATAAGTTACTAAGAGTTTAGGGCATAGGGTTTGAGGTTTAGGGCATAGGGTTTGAGATTTAGGGTTTAGGGTTATGATATTTTTTCTTGTTCTATTAACAAAAGAAATATAATTTTAAGTATTAATGAGTGTTTGATCTAGTATATATGGATTCACACTTGTAAGAATTTTTTTATATTTCTCAATTAGAAAACAAGAGTTTTGTCTATGTTCGACATATGAAGTTAGATATCATGTTCTTATCTGTAGGGTTAGATTGAGAGTTTCTAAATTTTTAATTCATAATATATTTTTTTACATATACTTGTTAGTTTGTGACTAAGTTAAACGAGTTTGATGTTTGTTATAAGTTTTCTATATAATATGATGGTATTTAAGTAGTAATTATCAAGTTTATGGTTTATCAGACTGCCATTTCAGTCTGATCATGTCCATGGTTTATCAGACTTCTTGATGGAAACTTGTGAATTAACCTGAAATAAATTACCCTACTTGTGATTTTACCCCATATATAAACTAAAGTTACCAACTCTAATCTGTAAAAGTCATTATCGACTATCTCTCTCTAAAACAGGAAGAATCTCTCTCTCTCTAAACTCTCTCAAACATCTCTCCGGAAACCCTCGTCGCCACCGCCACCGCCGTCGTATGCATCTTCAGTCTGGTAATTATCTCTCCTTTTTCGCCTTCTACTCGACTTTTTCTGCAAAAGTTTTAGATCTATACGAAATAAGACCATTTTCCATGTTCTTTGCATAGATCTAAACAAACAGATGAGTTATTTCCCTAGATCTAATTCATTTCGTTTTAGATCTACTTGAAAATTACTATATTAGAAGTCTGAAAGTGAATTAGACTTACGAAATCTGATACTTGAAAATTACTATATTTTAAGGTGTAGATCTTATTATTTTTTTGGTCGCGTTTTATTCTTTTGGTCGTGATTATTATTGTTTTGGTCATGGTTGTTTTTTTTAAGTGGTTATTTTATAAGTTTCCTTTTTTAAGGTGTAGATTTTTTTTTTCCTTTTTTTAAGATTGCCTTTTTTAAGTTAAACATTTTTAATATTTACTTTAGTTCTAAGTTTTCTTTTTTTATTATAAGTTTTCTTTGTTTATTCTTGTTTTTCTTTTTGTAAGATTGTCTTTTTTAAGTTAAACATTTTTCAATATTTACTTTATTTGTTTTTTTTACTTTGTTAATGAAATTGACACATGTCAAGATCTAAACTAACAACCGTGGCAAATGCCACAATCTCGTGAGTTATAATTAATCTACATGTCACGCTCACGTCGAAAGATTCAGCTTTATATAAAAATATGATACTAAGATTTAACCAGCGCTAATTATAGCGCGGAATAATTTTTTTTAAAAGAAATTGTTTTGAAATTTAAAAAAATTATTTTTATCTGAATTTTACAATATAACTAACTAATGATTATATATAAAGCTGTCAATTTATAAAAATTTATCTATTTAACCAGTTTTGCAGTGAACTAAAATATTATTCGGGTTAACCCATAAAAACTTATAATCTTGACAACATAACTATAATATGCACCATTAAATGACTCTAATTTTTGTGGTTAGTTTACGAACTCTTAAAAAATAGTTTTCTTCTATCTAACTTTTAATAAAATTAGTAAAATATTTTTTAACTTTTGTTTTGATGTATATTCAAATAATACAATAAATTATAATGAAAAATATAGTAAAATTTTGAAATATATATCCTAATATAAAGGTTTTCATGATTGGACACAAAATATATATATGTTTTAGTTTTGCTTGTGGTAGAATTCTTAATTTTGAATTTGAATAGAATAACCATTTATGGTTTAGATTTTATAATAATATCTTTTTAATAAATCTTTATTAATATAAACGAATATTAACATAATCTGGACAATCTCGAATTTAATTCTAAATTAACAATTCCTAAAATTGTGTGATTCTTAAAAGATTAATTATTTAATATATGTAGATAAAACATATTGAATTTGTATTAGTAATTGAATGTTGTCCATATGCATGATTAAATTTATGGTTGTGCAAATCTAATTAATAATATATTCATTTTTCAGTTTGAAAAATATTCAATTATAAATCTGATTGTATTAATAAGATTTAAATTTAGAAGTAAGTATACTTTGTTATTAATTATGAATATTTTATTTGTAACTATTGTTAAAATCTTAAAAAATCTACATTAAATTCAAAATTTAATATTATCTTTCAATGAAAACTGTTAATTTTGAATCTGTAACATTAAAAAAACTTGATTATTAAAATATTTGGCATAATCTAAATTTAAAAATTCAAAATAACTAATATTATTTTCGTAACAAAATAATAATAAAAATATAAATTATTTTTGAAATTTTAATTCACAAATTTTGAAATAATCGATTTTATTTATAATTTTAAATATTTAATTTAATTTCTAACATAGTTTGAATTTTTCTAATTACGAATTAAATTTAATATATATATATATAGTAAGATTATTTAATTAAACTACTATTTAATTGAATCATATTAATTAAATAAATTTTTAATTGAACAAAATTATTCAGTTTGGAAACATGGATAGTTATCCACAAAAATCTAAAGTTTAAAAGTTAACCAAAATATGAATAAATTTATATTGATATTTTCCTGTTTTGACACAAAATAACACTATGTTTTAATAAATTAGATAATAAATAACCTCTTTAATACAAAATATAGATTTTCCATATTGTAATCAATGATTTTAAGAGACTATTATATCTTTTCCTATTTCAATTATTTCTTGTTATTTGTAATGGCATTTCATGTAATAACTTACAAATTAAAGTTCATTTTTTAAAATGTCTTCTTAACTAATATTATAGAGATTAATAATTTTCCTTTTTAAGTTTTATTTTGTCATAATGGAAAAGATTATAAACTTCTAAGTTTGGTCGTATATTAATAATTTTCCATTTAAGTTTATAGTATATTTATAAAAAAAAATTTAATTTTGGTCGTGGTTGTAAATTATAAACTTATAAGTTTCTTTTTGTCAATTTTCTTTATTATAAGTTTTCCTTACTTATTATTGTTTTTTTTTTAATATTGCCTTTTTTAGTTTAACATTTTAATATTTATTTTAATTCATTTTTACCTTTTTAATTAAATTGACACATGTCAATATCTAAATTAATTGTGACAAATGTTACGATCTAGTGATTGATAATTATCCTACGTGTCAAGCTCACGTTGAGGGATCCAACTTTATATAAAAAAATTATCTCATGCTATAATTAGTGCGGGTTAAGTCATAGTGTAATATTAGTTCCGTCAGGCTTTACCTAAGATATTTTTCCAGTCGAGCTAATGACACTTGATTCTCTATCAGCTTATTTCAATTGGGTTTTAAACCATATTGTGGCAATAGGTCCACGATTGTAGCAATGCAAATGTCGATGATCAAGAAGAATGACGACATCTTGACCCAGCAATCTCAAGATTGCTCCAACAATTCCAGCGGACCTCCCTCAGGTAGAAATCAATCGCCTCGTGTTTGAGATAATCATTTAACTATATATTATCATTTAACTTTAGATATATTTATTTGTTATATTCTAATGTTTTTTTGTAGGAGATATGTGTTCCTCTTTTACATCTGAACCATACCATAAGTCTTTCCCTTCAAAGACACGCCGCCATTGGATTTATTTAGGCTGCAGTTAGGAGGGACGTCAAGAATCCTCCATGAATTAGAGTTAATCTCACAAATTTTCGAACTTTTGGCCATGACAATTACCACTGATGCTTAATATTTTGTAGCTATTACTGCGGGATTTGTTGTTTTGGTATACGATCCAAGAGTATAGGAGTTGGCCAATTGCTTGCAACGATTTCTAGGTTGGATCCACTTGGTTTGTGCAGTAAAAAGGTTCCAAATAACGGTTGATGGTGCGTGCATAACAACAAACCGTCGCAATAAGACACTTCGTTTATATTGATTTGAGCTGAATTAGAAAGGGAATCATTAGGGCTACGGTTACGATATACTTGCAAACCATGGAACCGTTTATTGAACGATAGCATATTCACAAGAAAGCACTTTCGATAAAGCTGCAAGGAATCTGCTATCGTTGAATAAACGGTTTCATCGTTTGCAAATATATCGTAACCGTTTGAGAGATGTGGTCGGAACGCTACAGAGTATCTCCTCTAACAAATCTCCGGGAAGGTCCGACATCATCATTGTGATCTCTGTCAAGGAAGAAAGTGCCGGTGGCGATTATTATTAGGGTTTTCATATTTCACGTGTGATCCTTGCTTCCTCTTAAATACACGAACTCCCGACCCAAACCGGGGATCAACCGAGATTACAACCGAACTTTACCAAAAGCAAACAAACCGGGAAAAAGATCAAGCGATACCAAAAATGGTTCGCTGGTTAGAGAGAACCGAGCCTGTTTAAATCACGAACTCTTTAAATACTTCGTCAATTTTTTGTTGGGTTGAAATATTAGGATGAGTAAGAATGTCAAATTTTGGTTACTAATATATATTATGATTTATATTTCTAGAAAACACATCTGTAAATTTCTGTGGTATCTTAGAAAATTCGACAATATTGAAGAACTTACCAAATATATAAAAACTATGATTTAATCCCCGCTAATTATAGCGTAGAGTAATTTTTTTAAAAGAAATTATTTTAAAATTTAAGAAAACTTCTTTTATCTGAAATTTACAATATAGCTAACTAATGCTTATAGATAAAACTGTCAATTTATAATAATTTATCTATTTAACCTGTTTTGCAGTGAACTAAAATATTATTTGGGCTAACCCGCAAAAACTTATAATCTTGAAAACATAACTCTAATATGCATTGTTAAATGACTATATTTTTTGTGCTTAGTCTACGAACTCTTTAAAAAATAGTTTTCTTGTGTCTAATTTTTTATAAAATTAGTAAAATATTTTTCAATTTTTGTTTTGCTATATATTCAAATAAAATATAATAAATTATAGTAAAAAATATAGCAAGATTTTGAATATATTTTTTTCTTTAAATATATATGAATTGATTATTATTTTAAAATATATAGTATTAAAAATAATTAAGAAATTAAATAATAAATAACATCTTTAATGCAAAATATATGTTTTCCATATTCTAATCAATAATTGTAAAAAACTATTATATCATTTCCTATTTCAATTATTCTTTGTTATTTGTAATGGCATTTCATGTAATAACTTACAAAACAAAGTTTATTTTTGAAAATGTCTTCTTAAATAATATTATAGAGATTGACTAATAAAACTTCTTTTTCTCAATAGTAAAATATTCCTTTTTTGTGGTTTTTTTTTGTTGTTGTTGTTGTGGAAGCCTTCTTGCCCTGACTCATTAATGGTTCATTGATATTTCTATACCATAAGATCTATGTTTCGAATTTCAAAGATTGCGATTTATTATCATTTATACAGATTAATAGATATAAGCTTATAGGAGATTTTCAATGTGGTGTATGTGAAACCGTTTGGCGTGAATGCTTATACGGTGGTAGAATTGTCTGTTTTAGAATCGTCGATAATTTGTAATAGAATAATAAATTGTGTTAAAAAAATAATATTCTTTTTAATTAATAATATGATAAACGTATATATATATATATATATTTGTTTAGTTCAATAATATGATCCCAATATTATTATCACGTAATTAAATCACTACAGTCCAAAACAATTTATGTGCGAGGGAGGGAAATTGGGCGAGGCACTACGCAGATGGGACATTTATAACAGAAGTGTGGTGAACAATTTCTCATAAGCTTTGTTCCCGACGATTCTTCTTCACCAATTCACCGGCGACGAGCGATAGAATCGCAGGCGGCGAGAGGTACGAAGATGGCTGAAGGATTAGATTCGCTAACATTCCCGATGCCGAGAGAATCCGAGTCCGCTTCTCGACTGAGAGCAATTATCTCCGATATGATTCCTCTCTTCTCTGACTATTACTCCGACGACGAAGACGTCATTACTGTTCGTCACCTTCTTTCTCATCTTCATGCTCGTCTTGTTCTGTAGAGGATTCCTAGGGTTTCATCTTGTTGCATTGTAGAGATTGCAGGTTGATGCCTGATTTTGTGTGAGGAACGATTGATTTCGTAGAGATTACTCATGAATTCAGCTTGTTTCAGGAGTATATTACGGTGATTGTTTGTAACGGAAAGAGTCAGAGACAGGCAAGAGACTATTTGGAGGCATTTCTTGGGGAGAAATCTGGGGAATTTGTTGCCTGGTTTGCTCTTTGAAATCCCCTTTTTGATATACGTTGAGATGCTGAAAAGGTATTAACAAGATATGTGTTTTTTGTCTTCAGTTTATGGGAGCTTCTTTTGAAAGACTTCTCTCAAGGTAAACAGGAAAATTCTGGTTCTGAACCTAAGACTGCGGTTGACTGTGGGTCTCATGATACTCTAATCGAACAAGGTTCAAGCTCCGGAAGGCTTAATGACTATGATCACAAAGCTACTAATGCTACTTACTGGATGAACGTAAGATTAAGACATTTGTTGCTTTCATATGTGTGAATGCTGCACCGGTTCCTTTGGCATATTCTCATTGTGAATGTCTTTGCAGGATAAGCTGATATCAGCAACTGCTCGAGAAGATGTTGAGACTCATGTTTCACCAAAAGTTAAAAGCATGAAGATGTTACGACAAGAGCTCATTAATAGCCCTTGTAAAAGAGCACAACCAAAAGAGAAAGATGATTGGGACTCTGCTGGTGTTAATTACTCTAGAAAAATACTGCGTTCCCTTGTCGTTTCAGCCACTAAGCAACCATGTCGTATGAATCCTGATAAATATGAAAAGGTTGGAAAAGTTCATTTTCTGGTTCTGAGTTGGTTTTTCAATTGTTTATGAAATTTCCATCCTCTAACTTGACCCTTGCATATATGCAAAGCTGTCTATGGATGAAAGGAGTGGAATCCTGCAGAAACGCCTATACTTCCCAGAAAGAGAAACGAAGCCTCATGTTAGTGTTTGGGATCGTCTGAGCCGACCAAGTTCCAAGCAAGTCCTTGACAAAGAATACCCTACATTGCCTAACTTTAGAATTCAGGTAAATGAAAAGAAAGTGCATCAGCAGCATGGACCAGCAGCGTATAGTGAACAACATAGGGAGACATTTCAAAGAGAAGTTCCTGCAGTCGGTTACAGGCACAAAGTTTTCCAATCCCATAAAGCTAGGAAACCCAAGAGTGGAACTATTACATACACTGAACCTCATACCGCGCATAACCTCATCAGGAAGAGGCGTTATGGCATCATCAACCCCAATTTAGGAGATGCTTCAGTTGGTGAGTTTAGCAGCGTTCTTCACTATGAGCAAGCTAATCAGGATGTTGAAAAGCCAAGCCTGCTCTCCTATCAGTCAGCAAAGCCAGATCTTTTCACTGTACGTGCTGCGCTGTTATTGGTTATGATTTGTTGCTGTCATTCATGTGACTCTAGATTCCTCACATCTCAAATACTGATGTTCTTTCTTTCATCAGGAAATACTGAACATGAAACAAAAGCTGAAACAACTAGAAATCCAAATTAATCAAGCAAAGCAGTTGAAGAAACAGAAAGTTGGAGAACACAAACGCTCACCACAATCTGGTATGGAAACTCATCTTGCGTTTTGGAACAGCTAATAATCCCCCTCCATTTAGAATAATTCATTGCGGCTTAACTTCTCTGACTGTCTGCCTTGTGTCACGTGACAAATTCTCCTGCGCAGGCGAATTGCAGCATCAAGAAGATGTCACAGAATCAAGAATCATACATGTTACTAACGTAAATCCAACAGGGTCCCCTTTTATATTTTTCTTTGTGACAATATCTATTTTCTTAAACTTGCTTCCCTGGATGAGGTTAGAATCTAGAACTCATCGAAATAACTTCTCCTTGAGCTTATCAGGTACACTATGCGGCAAAGAAAGAGGCTATATCAATGTTATTCAGCAAGTGTGGAATTGTCGAAAACGTTACAATTGTAACTGATCCAGTAACTCGACATCCAAAGGGGTAAAATCCTCTCTTGCTCATAATCTCTTGTTCGTTGCAACAGCAGACTCATTTTAAGCAAGCAATCGTCCTTATTTGCAATTGATTTCATCCCTTCCCCAGAGCTGCTTTTGTGACTTTTGCTACAAAAGAGTCAGTTAACAAAGCAATAGCTCTGAGCAACACAATCTTCTATTCAAGACCAATCAAGGTCCACTTCAGTTCTTATCTCTCTCTCTCTCGAACCATATTACTCGTTTCAGACACAACCAAAAATTATATTCCAACTTTCCAGGTTTGGAGACACATGTGATAACTTTCTGGAGTATTGTCACAGAAACTTTATGATAGTACAAAGAGAGCCTAAATACATCACCTTAACGACGTCGTTGTACAGCTTTTCTGGAATCGTATCATACGATAGGAAACGAGTGGAAGTAACTGAAAAACTCTTATATATCGTTACTGATGTCACAATTGATGCCACTTTTGACAGTTTTTTTTTTTAGCTCATTTACGTTTCATGGGACACAATTAGCGATGAATTTGAATGAGTAAAGAGGTAACAAATGACGAGACGTGAAGAAATGGTATCACATAGGGCTGGGATAAACCAAACCGAATCGAAGTTTTGTAAATTCGGTTATGGTTCGGTTATTTTCGGTAAAATTTAAAATTAATTTCAGTTCGGTTTGGTTAAACTGATTGGTTAACCGAATTTTTTTAAAAAAAAAATTAAGTTTTTTTTTTATTTTTTTCGAAAATACCTGAAAATAACCGAACTAAACTGAATGTGTCAATATTTTGGTTATTTTTGGTTATAAAAAAAAAATTGAACTACCCAATAACCGAACCGAACATATATTTTATTCAATTATTTGCGGCAGAATTTTTGAAAACCGAACTACTCGAACCGAATTACCCGAAGTAACTGAATTCCCAGCCCTATCACACTTGCAAGTAAAAAATAAATAATAAGCAAACATCTGTTCAGATAGAAAGAGTCCCACCTTTAAGCTCTTTTCGTTTTTTTTTTTTTACGACAAACAATTTCATTGATTTCAAATTGAGATTACAAAGTCATACAGAATTTTCGAGAAACAAATTATTACATAAGCATATATATGCGCCATATAGTGAAAAGGATACAACAAAAGAGTGAATTTGACGATGCTTTCCGTAGATAAGCCTTACTCGCTAACGAAATAAGATCCGTTATTTCCTTCTCCGTATTCGATCTTAATCTAATGCGAATTATGTGCGTAGGTAGCATCTCTTGGCTAAACCTTTTAATTGCACACCGCATGACAAAACCCGATGCTTCCAACACTAGTCCTGGAACTTCGGCAATCTGATACCAACGATTCCGTATCAGAGCCTTCTGAAATATTTTGACTTTTTGTTCTTCCGATTCGATATAATATAAAACTTTATTCCTTCTTCTAAGAAAATGATTTTTCCAGTGATTCCGGGATCAAAAATCCAAGTGAAACCTCTATACCACGGGGGATGAGGACAATCACCGGTTGATAACCGAACATTCCGCCGGCAGAGAGAAAACTCACCGGAAACAAGTACTCTACTAAGAGAGACATCGAAGTTAACTATCACTAGGGTAAACAAAGATAGAAAGCGGTTCCACTTACCAAAGAAACTGCTATAAGCGAATTTGATTGAGCAAAGTGCGTAGATCCTTTTCTGATTTTGATATTCCACCACCCATGTCTGAATCGGAACCCATGACGACAGATCCCAATGAAATTGTACCGGTGGTGTGTACACATTTACAATCACCACCACAAGGCGATGTAAAAACCACCATAGGATCAACAAATCAAAAGCCCATAAATTCACAAGAGCCAAATTAAAAATATCGGAGATTACCGGCGATTGCATCAAGGAAAGAAAGAAATTGACCCAATTTGATTCGGAAATCTCTCTAGCAATCGAAGGATGTCATGTCTCTGATAAGAATTTATTGGAATAAACTTATTTACAAACAAAAGAAAAAAACAGTCGGTGCCGGAGCGACACCGGCCGGAGAGAAAACAAGTCGAAGAAACGCTTAGATGGAAGTCGCTTTTGTTATCGCCTCTTTTTTGGGAGAGAAGCGGTTCGTTATCTTAACCGTTAATTTCCCCCTACTAATTCCTCTAAATTACTCTTAACGTTTAACCACTCACTCACACCTAAACTCTTTAAGTGGGAAAAAAACCCTCTCTAAGTGTATCTTACATGAAAATACGCGATGGTACATTACCTATCAACATGTATATAGCAAATATATACATTGGTTTAAGGACTCTGGAATGTCCGGTTTATATGCTTAATTATACTAAACCAGTTTGGTTATTTCTGATGTAATTGAGTGTGTTCTGTATATAGATTGTAACAGACTATATTCTTGATTAATAAGAAATTCTGGGTTTCATAACTTTCTCTCTCTCTAAGATAAAGAACACTAATATGGTATCAGAGCATTTCTCGCTCAAATTTCTCTGATTCTTCATCATTTGAACTCAGATTCTTCTAATTTCTTTGTTTTCACCGATTAATTTTCGATTCGAATCAAAATCTGTGTTGCGATTGAACTCTTGAACTCCCGAGTCACTTCTGTGAGTTTCAATTTCTTCGTTCATCTTCACATTTAAGTTTCGATCGTTTCCAATGGTGAAGCAAGGAAAGAAAGCGCGTGGTCAAGGATCTTCTCTGGAACAGACGCCGACTCCTAATCAATCACATGAGGAAGAGATCGCGTTAACTCCATATCCAGGATTCGCGACGCTTCGAGCTCGATCTACTTCGAAAGTGGAATCATATGACAATGTTCACTCTCCTTTCTTCCTTCACTCCGCAGATCATCCAGGTTTGTCTATTGTTACTCACATACTCGATGGAACAAATTACAACAACTGGTCAATAGCTATGAGAATGAGTTTAGATGCAAAGAATAAGCTTAGCTTTGTTGATGGATCTCTACCTAGGCTAGATATTAATGATAATCTGTTTAAGATATGGAGTCGCTGTAACAGTATGGTCAAGGCTTGGATCTTGAATGTGGTGAATAGAGAGATATACGATAGTATTCTCTATTATGAAGATGCTATGGAAATGTGGAACGATCTACTCCTACGGTTTAGAGTCAGCAATCTTCCGAGAAAATATCAGCTTGAGCAGGCCATTACTTCTCTTAAGCAAGGAAATTTGGAATTGTCTGCTTACTACACGAAGAAGAAGACACTTTGGGAACAATTGGCTAACACCAAAACTACCATTGTGAAGAGATGTAACTGTGATCATGTTAAGGAGCTGTTGGAAGATGCTGAAACGAGCAGGATCATTCAATTTCTTATGGGACTGAATGATACCTTTGCTAATATCCGTGGACAGATTCTGAATATGAAGCCTAGGCCTGGTTTGACAGAGATTTATAACATGCTTGATCAAGATGAGAGTCAGCGTCTTGTTGGTGGAATAACTCAAACAATATTCTCCAACCCAGCTGCATTTCAAGTTCAAGCTTCCCTTGGTCCTGATCAATCTCAGATACTACTGGCTCATAGTGGTTTTCAGAAACCAAAATGCTCTCACTGTCATAAAATTGGTCATACAGCTGATAAATGTTACAAGTTACATGGATATCCTCCAGGATCTGGTCCAAAATGGAAGAAGCCTCAGAACATCGGTGCTACTAATTTGGCTACAACACAGTACCAAACACAACCTGAGCAGAAGGTTGACAGATCGGATTCTTCTTATGGACACATGTCCAAAGATCAAATCCAGACTATGATTTCTTATCTTAGTTCTAAGTTTCAGACTTCATCTGGTGAATCCATACCTGACAAGACTTGTGCTTCAACTTCAAATTATGTACCTGTGATTTCACAGATTTCAGGTACATTTCTCGATCTTTATTCAAAATCTTATTACGACATGCTTATTTCTTCTATATCTACGGAACCAGCTGTGTCTCTTAGAGCTTAGGTAATAAATTCAGGGGTTACACACCATGTCACTCATAATAAAGAACTTTATGTAGAATACACTACAAGAAAACAGGTCAGATTTTGACCACGAATACAGTCAAAAAATGGTGCGAAAACATCTGTTTTTGATCATTTTTCGACCAAAAAGAGTTGTCGATAATCGATGGTCGAAAATGACTTTTGGTAAAAAAATGGTCAAAAATTTTTAACCAAATAAAGTCGTCGAGACTCTTTTTGACCAAATAAGTGGTCGAAAAAGTTTGACCAAACAAATTGGTCGAAAATTTATGACCAATTAATGTGGTCGAAAATGTTTGACCAGATAAATGATCAAAATTTTTTGACCAATTATTGACCATGTATTTTCAATTTTTGACCAAAAAATTAAAAATAAATTCCGAAAAATATTAAATTATAATAAAATGTGTACTATTAATTATGTAACTTCGATTTAAAATTAAAATTGTTGAAATAAAACAAATATTCAAATCTGTTTAAAAAAAATACATATCCAAAAACATCAAAAAAAAAGTTTACACACAAAATAAACACACTTATTACTCATCATCATCATCATCATCATCATCATCATCATCATCATCATCATCATCATCATCATGTTCAGTAACTAAACCTGGAAATTGCTTGAGTAACAGACTCTCTAAATGCTCGAGCTTTTTCGCCTGCTTAGCTTGCGACTTCGCATGCTCTGCCTGCATTTTCTCCATCTCAGCAATTTTCATATTTGCGGTTCGCAACTCTTCATTTAATTCTGGTGTAGAGGTGTAGACGGATGAGGAATCGCCAAAGACTTGAAGAGATCCAAAACCGAAACGACGTCATTTGACACATTGGACCTCCTGTAATACCAAAAGTAATCATGCTTTGTGAAAAATCTATTTCCATCGTAACTTGCTGCAGACAGGTAAATACACAAGAAAGAAGGAAAAAATCAGCAATGGAAGCAGGCTAACAAACATATAAGTAACTAGCAGGAACATGAACAAAAAGACCAGATATATTACATGTGACAGGAATAAATCTCTGGCATGTCTTTACAATGAAGTTGTCGGATAGGTCTGTATCATCTTCTTCACTTGAAAATAACTGTATTAAGACATCAGGCAAAGGAAATCTAAGTGACAGAGCACCCTTTATGTTCCATACCACTAGTTGTGTGTAATCATACGTATAAATGCTAAGATTAGGAAATATGCACCTTGAAAGATGAATATAAGAGAACTGCTGCAAGCAGTAGGTTGACTGCTGCAAACCTCTGAAAGATATTAGAGAGGATTTAGAAATTGATCTCAAATGAGGCCGGAAAAACGAAAAAAAATAAACAGCAAAATTCACTGTCAAACGTTGTGAATCTTGTTATCCAAACATAGAAATCACCTGAAGAGTGACTGTTCCTAGCAATATGAGCGAGAAGCGGAAGACAATTGCACCAGCTACACCATAGGTAAGTACCCGATTCTATAGATCCAATATAGTAAATTATATTAGAATCAGAAAAATCTATTATAGTCAAGAGCTAAATCTCTGTGCAGATAATTTGGTACCTGATACATGAGTGGCACTTTGAAGTATTTGAAGACAAGAACAAAAACAAACAAGTTGTCCACTGACAAGCTTTGCTCCAATAAATAGCTGCAAGGGTTGAAAAAACAGTTAATTTAAGAAATCTCCTTCAAAGCTAAGCGAACTTCAACATATCATATTTTAAGTATTTAAAAATAGTCAAGAGCAAGTCATTGATCGACAATTGCGAAAATGAAGTTGATCCTTGGCTCCCAGGACCGTTGCTCGTTCCTTCTCGCGGTGGTGGTGTTTCAGCAGAAGTGCCAGCTAGTTGTGCCTGACTTCGATGTTCTTTCCATTGTTGAAAATCAAGCCACTCTTGAGTTTCTGTAAAATCAGCTCGCTCCATCTAAAAATAGACAAATAAATCAGTAGACAGATCTAATCGAATCGAAAATCAGAGAATCGAAATTCCAGGAAAAATCCAGAAACTGGGCAAGATAATCTATGCAAGGGACATAAAAAAAACTTACTACTCGAGCTAATCGAATATCAGAGCAATTACGGAAGAGATCGAAGAAGAGAGATAGAGAGATCGAAGAAGAGAGATAGAGAGATCGAAGAAGAAGAGAGAAGAAGAGGAGAAGATGAGATTACGGAAGGGAAGAAGAAGAGAAGAAGAAGAGATTACAGGAGAGAGAGAGAGAGAGAGAGAGAGAGAGAGAGAGAGAGAGAGAGAGAGAGAGATCGAAGAAGAGAGATAGAGAGATCGAAGAAGAAGAGAGAAGAAGAGGAGAAGATGAGATTACGGAAGGGAAGAAGAAGAGGAGAAGAAGAGATTACAGAAGAGAGAGAGAGAGATCGAAGAAGAGAGATAGAGAGATCGAAGAAGAAGAGAGCGAGAGAGACAGATCGAAGATGAAGAAGAGGAGAAGATCGCGAAAAAAAAAAAAACGGCTGCTATGAGTAAAGCGATAAGATGAGTTTTATTATTTAGTTATCTTAGGGTTAATGATAATGGTCAGAAATTGGTCACAAATATTTGATCAAATCTAAACCATAAATTTTGGTCGATAATTCGTCAGTAATTTTGACCATTTTTTTTTAGAAATAAATGGTCAAAAACTTTCGACCGTTTTTTGACCAAAATTTGAATCAGTCAAAATTTGGTCGAAAATAACTGACAAATTTTCGACCAATATGAAACGGTTAGAGACAGCTATAAACGGCTATATAATTGGTCGATAATTGGTCAGTCAATTTCGACCAATTTTCCTCAGATAACAGTCGTCAAAACTTTTCGACCAAAATTTGACTGTTTCAGGTAACGGTCGCAAAATGGTCAAAAATCTTTGACCAAATCTAAACCATCAATTTTTGTCAAAAAGTTTCGACTAAATATCGACCGATTGAATTTCAGTCGTTTTTGGTCTAAAATCAGTCGATAATTTTTCGACCAAAAAAAAAGTGGTCAAAAATCGACTTGTTTTCTTGTAGTGATATAGCATTTTAGTTAGAACCTTTGTTACTCTACCTAATGGTTACACTGTCAAGATAGAGGGCATATGGTTTATTCAATTGACTGATGCTATCTCTCTACATAATGTGCTTTATATACCTGAATTTAAATTCAATCTTATCAGTGTTAGTGTGTTAACAAAGACATTGCGTTCTAAGGTTAGTTTCACTTCTGATGAATGGTTTATTCAGGATCTTACACAGGAGTTGATGATTGGTCGAGGTAGCCAAGTTGGCAATTTATATGTCTTGGATTTTCATGAGTCTGATCATTCTGTTTCATTAAAAGGTACCACTACCATTTGTTCCTCCCCACCTATATGTTATAGTGTCATAGTGGATTTAAATACATGGCATACGAGATTGGGTCATCCATCTCTATCTAAAATAGATGTACTTGCTGATATATTGAAGTTGAATATGAATAAAAAGGCTAATAACACAACATCTAGTATTTGTCATATTTGTCATCTATCAAAACAAAAGCATCTCCCTTTTAAATCTAGACAGAATATGTGCAAGGCTTCATTTGAATTAGTTCACATAGATACATGTGGTCCTTTCTCAGTTCCTACTATAGATGGATTTAAATATTTTTTTAACAATTGTCGATGACTATAATAGAGCTACTTGGATTTATTTGATGAAATTTAAATCAGATATCTTGCATATATTTCCTGGTTTTATTGCGATGGTTGAAACTCAATATCAGACTAAAGTCAAATCTGTTAGATCAGATAATGCTCATGAGTTGAAATTTACTGACCCATTCAATGTAAAAGGTCTAGTTGCATATCATTCATGCCCTGAAACACTGATATATCATGGTTTTTATCCTGTTTAGGCCATGATATAAGTCATTTTTATAGAGTCTTTCTAGTGTTTTGTAGTCTTTTAGAGTCTTTTACATGTTATAGCACGTTTGGAGCATTATTGGAATTATTGGAGCTTTCTGGAACAGTTTGGAGCAAAAGCTGAAGTCGTGTTGCTGAGTACCTGATTTCACGACGAGCATCGATCGATACCCCCTGGTATCGATCGATACCCCCTGGTATCGATCGATACCCCCTGGTATCGATCGACACCCATCGGAGCAAGACACGACCCGCGAGTTTTCCAAGACTTGAAGAATTGCAAATTGGTCCAAAAGTCTTTAATAATTACAAGAAGACCCAACTCGTGATTTAGGTTATTTATAGGATTTTTACAGCCACTTTGTGGGCTATGCTTTATTTTGTAAGCTTTTATTTTACTTTGGGTTTGGGAGAGACAAGTCTGAATCTCCCTTCGTCCGAGATCAGATCTCAAAAACCTCTTGTTATTCTATCTATTTTATTGATGATTTATTCAAACATGTTGATTGTTTCATTCTCCATGTCTGAGTAGATCCACTTTAGGTTTGGGGTTTTCTCATAAAGGATTTCTTTGAATGCTAGGTTGATTTATTATTAGGATTCACCATTTGAATTAGTTATTCGCTTAAGTTGTGTTCAAAGCTAATTCTAGGTTGATGAATCTGGAACTTAGATCTTAGGATAATTGATTAGGCACGAGAGTGCGATTAATTACCTGATAGAACCTAGGTGAGCAAATTGATTATTCGCAAAGAGATTTGGTTTAATTGATTTGTGAACATATCAAACCTGAACTTTAAAGCTGATTTAGACTTTAGGATTCGCAAAGAGATTTGGAATTCCTAGGATTTAGATTTAGATAGTTTTCGCAACGAGAGTTGGTTAGCTATATTTTAGTGATTTGAGTTCAAGAATCGTGCGTAATCTGAATCATGTTACTTAATTTAGCTGCATTCATTGATTTCGTGAGAAAAACCCTGGGCCTATATTTTCCTCCATTGATTTACAACACTTTTAATTGCGTACTTGTTTTCGTTTGCATCTTTTGATTTAGCGTATTTTGGATCTATATAATCTATTGTGTGTTTTTGTGAGTCCTTGTGTTCGACCCCTAGCTATACTACGACAACTGCTTTAGTATCTGAATAGGGTATTAATTTGAACATATCAAACACCTGAACAAAATTATGTGGTAGAGAGAAAGCATCAACACATATTGAATGTAGCTAGGGCCCTATTGTTTCAGTCTAATGTTCCTCTAGAGTTTTGGGGGGGGGGGGGGGGGGGATTGCGTATTGACAGCAGTGTTTCTAATAAACAGATTACCAACTCCAGTCCTTGAGAACAAGTCTACTTATGAGAAATTAACTAACAAAACACTAGATTATCAGTCTCTGAAAAGTTTTGGTTGTTTATGTTATAGTTCTACATCTCCTAAGCATAGAAATAAATTTGAACCTAGAGCTAGAGCTTGTATTTTCTTAGGCTATCCTGCTGGTTACAAGGGGTATAAGCTACTAGATATAGAGACACACTGTTTCTATTTCAAGACATGTCATTTTTCATGAGGATGTTTTTCCTTTGGTATCCTCTAACATCACGGATGTTACCAAATATTTCTTTCATCATTTTCATTCTCCTGCTTCCAATGATGATCATTTGCCTCTTTTACAAACATCTTCTGATGCACATCCTCATCAAGATGTGTCATCTTCCGAGACTTTGGTTCCTTCTGAATCCAAGTCTCACAGACAAAAGAAACCACCTAAACACTTGTAGGATTTTTATTGTTATAATAATACTAGTACTATACTATATCCAATTGCAAACTATATCTCTTATTCATATCTATCTGAGCCTTTTCGTGCTTTCATTAACACTATCACCAACACTTTTATACCACAAACGTATTCCGAAGCCAAGGATTTTGAGGTGTGGTGTGACTCGATGAAGGTTGAACTTGGTGCAATGACAAGAACTCATACATGGAGTGTTACTGTCTTACCACCAAACAAGAAGGCAATTGGTTGTAAATGGGTGTTTACAATCAAATATAATGCGGATGGAAGTATTGAGAGATATAAAGCACGTCTTGTTGCAAAAGGTTATACGCAACAAGAGGGGTTGGATTATGAAGAAACCTTTTCTCATGTTGCTAAACAATCTTCAGTTTGTATGCTCTTACTACTTGCAGCTAAGATGAACTGGTCTGTGAGTCAACTTGATATCTCAAATGCATTTTTGAATGGTGATCTCGATGAAGAGATATATATGAAGGTTCCTCCAGGATATGCTGAGCTGCAAGGAGAGATTTTACCACCTAATGCAGTGTGTAAACTTCATAAATCCATATACGGTCTCAAACAAGCTTCCAGACAATGGTTTCTCAAACTATCTTCTACTTTACTTAGTTTGGGTTTTGAGAAATCTGTTGCTGATCACACTCTCTTCATCAAGTATAAATCATGTATCATCCTTGGAGTATTGGTTTATGTGGATGATATAATGATCATTAGTAACAATGATGATGCTGTGATTGAGTTCAAAGAAGCCTTGAAATCGTATTTTAAGCTGAGAGATCTTGGTCCAACAAAGTACTTTCTAGGACTGGAAATAGCAAGATCATCTGCTGAAATTTCAGTTTGTCAAAGGAAGTACATCTTGGAGTTACTTTCAACTACTGGTTTTCTAGGAAGCAAACCTTCTTCCATTCCTTTGGATCCAAGTGTAAAATTGTCAAATGATGTAGGAATCCCTCTGACTGATCCATCATCCTATCGCAAGCTGGTTGGCAAGCTGATGTATTTGCAGAATACAAGGCCAGACATTTCCTATGCCGTCAACACTTTATGTCAGTTCTCTCATGACCCTAGAGACATTCATCTCAATGATGTTCATAAATTGTTGAGGTACTTGAAAGGAACAGTAGGACAGGGCATGTTCTTTCCTGCGGATGCTAAGTTTGATTTGAGAGGTTTTTCAGACTCTGACTGGGCTGCCTGTGTTGATACACGAAGATCTTTCACAGGATTTTGCATGTTTATTGGTGATTCCTTGGTTTCCTGGAAATCAATGAAGCAAGCTACGATATCCTGTAGTAAAGTTGAAGCAGAATTCAGAGCCATGGCCTTAGCCACGAAAGAGATGATTTGGCTTTCTAGGTTGTTGATTGATCTAAAGATCCCTTTTACTCCACCTGCTCACCTTTATTGTGACAACACTGCATCAATTCATATTGCTATCAATTCAGTGTTTCACGAAAGGATTAAACACGTGGAACTTGATTGCTACAAGACTCGGGAAGCAATTGATTCTGGATTTTTAAAGACCATGTATGTGAAGACAGGTAATCAATTGGCTGATGCATTAACCAAAGCTCTGCATCCAGCTCCATTCCGAGAGTTAATATGCAAGATGGGAGTTAGCAACATCTTTACACCTCCATCTTGAGGGGGGCTATCAACATGTATATATCAACATTGGTTTAAGGACTCTGGAATGTCCGGTTTATATGCTTAATTATACTAAACCAGTTTGATTATTTCTGATGTAATTGAACGTGTTCTGTATATAGATTGTAACAGACTATTCTTGATTAATAAGAAATTATGGGTTTCATAACTTTCTCTCATCTAAGATGAAGAACACTAATATTACCTCCAATCAAAAACCCTTTAAGCTCTTTTCGTTTTCTTCTTAATTTAGAACAAAAATAAACTAGAAAATCAGCAAGTAGTCTAAAATGGTGGTAAAAAAAAATTACTTTCTTAAACCAATATTGACGGCGCGAATTAGAGAACCGATGTTAGGGGTTTTATATGGAAATTTCATAGTTTAGAGATTTTTATATGAAAAAATGAAAAATTTGGAGGTTTAAAAGTAGAAATGAAACTATACAAATATTCGGATTGTTGTAAAACAGTAAAATTAGGCAAGAGCGATCGGGTTCAGATCAGATATTTTGGGTATTTCGAGTTTAGGTTTAGAGGACCCGTTTGGGTATTTTAAACTATCTGATCGAATTCGGTTCGGTACTAATCAGGTTCAGTTATAACCGAAATAACTATGATTTCGGATAAGTTCGGGTAAGATCGGGTATATTCGGGTATTTTTACCATAATATGATCAAAACTATGAAACTATGATCCATAAATTTTCTGTTCGGGTATTTTTCTAGTTCAAATCGGGTTCGGATCGAGTTTTTCGGGTCGGGTTCATGTTCGGATACAGTTAAAACGCACAGCCCTAAACTTTACTCAGAGATATTTATTCGGGTATAACAAAGAGATTAATTTCCTAAGTTAGCTTCGAATTTATAATTTGGGTTTCGGTTCAGTTCAGGTATTATCCGAAACTCAAAGTACTTAGGTAATAATATCCATTCAGTTATTTTTCTATTTGGAATCGGTTGGGATATGGTTAAAACGCCTAGCTCTGGCATTGAACGGTGGCATATATAAATACGACCGTTCCTTTCTCTCCTTTCCTAAAACTTCTCTCCCTCTTCTGTAGGGTTTCGATTTCAATTTCACGTTCTGTCTCCGATTGAATTCGTCGATTATCAACGCATCGTCGGATTGTTTCCTTGATTCGTGACTATGTTCTCTGTGTGATTTCCTCGGATATTTCTTAATCGGCTTCTCGTGTTGTCTTTATTGGTATCGTGTTTGATTCCGGATCCGGGCTCGCCTGAGATTTTGGTGATTCGTTCTTGTCTAGTTTTTTTCTTCTTCATTTTCCGCTGTTTGGTTTGCTCAAGAGAAATCAGAGAAACGAAATATCTTGCCAAATTGGGAATTTGGATTGTGGTAAATTCTGTTGTTTTGCCATTGATTGATGGACCTTAATGCTTCACCCCAGCCCGAAGAAGACGATGACCCTTTTAAGAGACGTCGTCTTGAAGATCGAACTGAATCTGCAGTTGAGATCGCAAGACGGGTATAATCACAGACTATATACATTACCAAGTGTATACTTGAATGTGTTTGAATGTACTTGTAATTGGTAACTGTGCAGTGAGGAATTTGAAACTTTGGGTTGATATCATCTTTTCTTCAATTGTTTTACATTTTGTTATAGGAGCGTGAAGAAAGAAGGAAAAGAATGAGAGTAGACAGGCCAACCCGAATTTCTCAACCTGTTTTCCGTGATCAGTATCATCAGAACAGAGATACTACTACTAGATTTTATGATAAAAGCAAGATCCCTCAAGGTAATAATCTATGCTTGGGCATATTTCCTCGAAAGATTTCTTTTTTGTTACCATTAGGCTCAATGGTTTCATATAGTATGTGTTTCTACAGGTTGGCTAGACTGTCCTGGTTTTGGTCTGGAAATAGGATACATTATTCCTTCAAAGGTTCCCCTTAGTGAATCTTACAACGAACATGTTCCTCCTGGAAAAAGATACTCTTTTAAACAGGTGGTCCGAAACCAGGGAATAAATGGAAGAAAAGTGAGTTTGAACATTTCATCAATTTTTTTTCAATGCTATGCAACTCTCTAAAAATGGGTATGTATAACTAATACAACTCTTTGTCGTCCTCGTCTCTCACGATGTGAACTTTTTAAATGCTATGCAACTCTCTAAAAATGGGTTCTTTTTTCAGCTTGGTCTTGTGATTGATCTAACTAATACAACTCGTTACTATCCTACACTAGACTTAAAGAAGGATGGCATCAAACATGTTAAGGTGAAATGGAATACATGTTCTTTTTATCGTCCGTATCATCTTCTTCACCAGCATTAAAATATTGCTTTATCTTCTTCTTTTTTCCTGTTGTAGATTGCCTGTAGGGGTCGTGATGCAGTTCCAGATAATGTATCTGTAAACAACTTCGTCCATGAGGTACTTGTTTCATAAGTCCAGTTCTCTTGATTGACATAAAACACACAAAACTGTCTTTTTTCCGCTTGCGTTTTAATTGTTATCTACTGCTGTTAGTAGCTTATCTCAAGGGTACTGTCTTCAGGTTAATCAGTTCATCTTTAATCAAAAAAACACAAAGAAGTATGTCCTCGTCCACTGTACACATGGGCATAATCGGACAGGATTCATGATAGTTCATTATCTTATGCGCTCTACGCCCATGAATGTTACACAGGTTCAATTATTTCACATTTTTACTTGCGCACTTGTTATATCGATCATGTTTATAATGGAGAAGCTTACCTCTCTGTGGCCTTTGGCAGGCGTTGAAAATGTTTTCTGATGCCCGCCCACCTGGGATTTATAAACCAGATTACATTGGTGCTTTATATACTTTTTATCACGAAATAAAGCCCAAGAGTGTTACTTGCCCACCAACTCCTGAATGGAAGAGATCTGCCGAGCTTGATCTTAATGGTGAAGCAGTTCAAGATGATGATGACGATGATGAGGCTCCACATGGCCCTGTACAAGTAAGCGTGGTGCAGTTTAGTGGTTATTGTATGTATATTAATCTCTTAATTTTAACACATATTGACAGCAATTTTCATTAAATGAATATCATGCATGCAATTTTATGCTTCAGATGTGCTCTTTTCCTTGTTAATATAGACTTGCTAATCTAAAGAATTGCGTATTTTTCTATTCCAGCTTCATAACTATTGTTTCTAGCCTTCATGGTCATTTACTTACCACTCAGTGATCTTGGAAAACAGCGTCTAAACAAAGATATTCTCTGTAGATATTATGATCGCTTTTTACTTCTGAGTCAATTTATTTGGGTGCAGTTGAGTCTTTTAAAGGCTGAAAAGGTTTGTTGTTTCAGGAAAACAATCAAGAGAATGTGATGATGTCGAATGATGACATTTTGGGTGATGAAATACCCCATTATCAGGAGGAAGATTACAGGCAATTCTGTTATAAGATGCTTATGCTTGGGGTAGGAACTTAAAATGTTTATTTCTTATTCCTAGTTTTTCTCTCTATGTGCTCTTATGGAGTATTAATGTATTATGTTTAGGCCTACTTTTTTTCTTGCATGTATCTTTCATTAAAAGCATGCTAAACGTATGTTTGTGCTAATGTAATAGCAAGCTTCAGTGAACTTAGTCATTATGACTTTGGCTGAATATTAACCGAAGTTTTGCTTGTCTTGTAGTTTTTTTTCTGCATTCCATTGGCTTTTCCTTCTCGTCTTGAAGATTCTTTGATATAGCTTATGGTATAGCTTCATGGAGTTCCTTCGTTTTGGTTTGACTAGCATTTGCGTTTCCCTCAAGTGATTGGATACAATTATGTTTCTTCTTTCATTTTTCTCGCTGTTGTATGAGTGTGATTAGCCAAATCTAACACTGCCTTTTGTGGATTAAATTTTCTCTGATCCAGGGAAGAGGATGTACGCAATTTCCAGGTTCGCACCCTGTATCTTTAGACAGGTCAGACTCTCTGCTTTACTTTTGGTATTGCATACAAAGACGATTTAGCAAGTTTATGTCGTTAATTTCAGGGGTTCTATATTCCTACTTTCTCAATGTAGCTAACTCTTACGCTTACTTATACACAGGGAGAGTTTGCAACTGTTGAGGCAGCGGTACTATTATGCGACATGGAAAGCAGATGGAACACGTTATATGATGCTCATTACTATAGATGGATGCTATTTAATTGATAGGAACTTTAAGTTTAAAAGGGTACAGATGCGGTTCCCCTCTAAGAACCAAACTGAAGTGAGTAGTTTGCTATCTTTGCTTAGAGGCCTTTTGTGTCAATACCGAAAACTTGTGAATTCCCTAACCTATTTGGTTTTTGGTTGGTAGGGAATATCTGATAGAGTGCATCATTACACTTTGCTTGATGGAGAAATGGTTATAGATAATGCCAAGGATGAAAAAGGGAAGGCGAGGAGAAGGTACCTCGTATATGACATGGTAGCAATCAATGGTGAATCGGTCGTAGAGGTTGGGAACTGTCATTATTTCCTCACATGTTCCTCGTGTTATTAATTTCCTTGGAATAACTTCAATTGAATTTTGAAAAAAATTGAAACAGCGGACTTTCGGTGAAAGATGGAACATGGCTCAGAGTGAGGTTATCAATGTCCGCAATGCCGAGAAGCACAAAAGTCATTGCTACAGATACGACCTTGAGCCTTTTGGGGTGAAGTTTTGCGAGTTGCAATTTTCTGTCACATGCCATATTTTCTTTCCTTCTCATTTTGGTATAAAATTGTTTGGTTAAAATTTTGTTTGTTACGCTTAAAGGTATGGATAAAGGGTTTTTGGTTACTTTCTACTGTTGAGAAGATTTTGAAGAATACTATTCCGTCGCTTTCACATGAAGCAGATGGCCTAATATTTCAGGTAACCTAAGGGATGTTTATATTTATAAGATTAGTATTTCTGAAGGAAGTAGGAAGATTAGATTCCTTGAGCTAACATGTATATTGGGTTTTGTGGAGTAATTAATAGGGCTGGGATGATCCTTATGTTCCGCGAACCCATAAAGGCCTATTGAAATGGAAGTATGCGGAAATGAACTCGGTGGACTTTCTGTTCGAGACGGGCGAGAATGATGACCGCGGAATGCTCTTCTTGCATGAAAGAGGGAAGAAAAAGCTTATGGATGGTTATTCGGTTGAGTTTAGAGACGGTGATTCGGATCCGTCGAGTTACAATGGGAAGATTGTAGAGTGTTCATGGGATAAAGAGAAGAAAGTATGGGTTAGCATGCGGATCAGAGTTGATAAAACTACACCTAATGATATCAACACTGCTCGTAAGGTCAGTGTTAGTGAAACGAATTCGAATTTATTTCAAACTCGGGAAAACAAATGTTGATCTGTTTGGTTCTTGTGTCTGAAAAATAGGTGATAAAAAGCATAAACGACAACATCACAGAGGAAGTGTTGCTTCAGGAAATAAGAGAGATCATTCGTCTCCCAATGTACGCAGAGCGCATTCAAAGTGACCTTCGAGCTGCTAATGCTAATCGCCGAAGGTGACAAAGAATTATACTAATAGTTGGTCTCTCTCGATCTGTAGGAAACAGTTTTTGGGGTTAACAGGTATCTCTTCTCTCAATACTTATACAACTAAATCAAGTTATGGAACCAAAACATTAAATTGTTTTGTTTTATTTTTGGGACTGAATGACCATATCCATTAAATTTCCTTTTTCCTTTTTTTTTGAATCCATGTAATTATATTTACAGTATTGATGTAACCCAAATTGGGTCATATGACATTTAAGTTATAACTGAGTGGAAATTGGGTCTACGAGTTAATTACACTACACTGAAGAGACTGTAAAAAAGATTGAAGAAATGGTGGGACAAGTGATAGAAATAGTGTTTGATCCATTGAAGCTGCAAAGTTGTGTTCTTTTCGATATTGAAAACCCGCAGAGGAATTCGATAGCAGTGCAACTCCCTGGTGGAGAGATCGCTGAACGTATGCACAAATAACGTTGCCGTTTCAACCTTCTAAACGGGCAAGCTCTTGTAGTCTCAATGCAGAAGAAAACTTCTAGTCTCACAAAAGCTGTCGAGACAGTTGGCCCGGATTTTTCTCATCAGAGAGGTCACTGAATTCATCATACCCATATCATGTTGCAATGCATCATATAAAGTCATTTCCTTCCAAAATCATTGCTCGGCGTTTGCAAGCAATGATTTCTAAACCTCAAACGGCTTTTATTCGTGAAAAACCGATTTAGTTCAAAACGTGTTTTGGCTTACTTCGGGGACTATAACAGGCAGATGCCTTCTAAAGATAGATTTGTGGATGCCAAAGAGACCCTTTTTCTCCTTACCTTTCTGTCGGTTTAATCCCGGACTGATTGGGTTATCATCCGAGAACATCAACATCCGGTTATCTCGCACCTGGTATTTGTTGACGATGTAATGGTCTGTCAATCAGTCATCATCACTACATGGTATTATTGTCAGCTTCCTATTTCTTGCCTTGATTTCCTGTTTTTGGCCAAGCTCCATCCGAGTTACACTTGAGCCAGGTTGGTGCCTTGCCTTGATTTCCTGTTCTAGTGCATCACAGAGGAACTATTTCTGCTTCTCTAGGGTGTAGAAGATAGATGTTCAGTACCCTATGAAAATTGGTAAACAACATGTTCCAACAATCTTTAAGTTGGGCACACAAAGAGACCCACCTTCAATTTCTTCTTTTGGCTTTCTTCTTAATTAACAGGTGAAAACCCCTCAGTCTAAAATGGTGGTTGGGTGGTAACTTAATTCTCCTATCTTGAGAAAACAAAATACATTCAGTTTCTTTTAGAAATACACAAACACACACACATAGACACACAAACTTTTAATCTAAAAAGCCCTTTTCTTCTTATATGTTTTCATCTTTTCTCACTTGGGATTTTATTTAGTCGATCGTCATTGGTTGACTCATGCAACATCTGAAACGGGCTTTTCTAGCTGTCGTCATTATCTCTGTTTCCGCAGCTTCAAGCAGACTCACAACCTCCACAAAACATGGACGCACTTCCGGATTAGCGTCCCAACAACGAGTCATGATCTCACTCAGCACTGGGAGACAATCGTTTGGGACCGTTGGACGGACTCCTCGGTTCACAACCGCAAACGCGGCCTGTACGGCTGTCATGTTCTGGAACGGTAACAATCCTGTGATCAACTCCCACAGGACGATCCCAAAACTATACACGTCCACTTTTTGATTGTAGGTTCTATGCTGTATCATCTCTCTGCACCCATCAACAGAAACATAATCTATATTCATGTAACTTGCACATAGAGACAAGAATGATACAGAAAAAATGTGAAAAAAACAAAAAATCCAAGAATTTGTTTCGAAACTTACGGAGCCATCCATCTGTAAGTTCCGGTTTCTGGTGTCATTCCTTCGGTTTGAACTTCGATTCTAGCAACACCAAAATCTGCAATCTTGATTGACTTATCGGCTGAGATGAGAAGGTTATCTGACTTGAGATCTCTGTGTATGAAGTTGCGTCCATGGACATAAGCCATACCCCTAGCAACATCCAACGCCTGTTTAACAGCTAACTTCAAAGGCACTGCTCGGTTCTGTCTCTTTGTCAGAAACTGCCTCACGGAACCTCCTTTAGCGTACTCAGTCACTATACACCACACCATTGGCTTACGACACGCACCAATAAACCTCACGATGTTTGGGTGCTTCAAATTCGCAAGCATAGACACCTCTTGCTGAAACTGCTGTTCCATGAACTGTGCCTTTTCCGGACTGTTCTCTGGCCGCTCAAGTATCTTGATCGCTACATCCTCCCCATTGTACGTCCCTTTGTATAATTTTCCAAAAGCCCCTTGAGCAAAAGCAGGACCCATGTATAGATTCCTGAGATCTATCGTCCACTCTTCATAGTTAGCCAGCCCTTGGGTTGGATTCCTGCTATCCATCAGTGCTTGAGCTAAGGCGTCATCATTCAACGCATGGGTGACTTTCCCCGGGCGAAATACGCTCTGCCCGACCGAGAGTGAGTAGACATGGCGCAATGGCTTCAGACCCGGGTGGCCAATAAGAGCATCACTAGAACCAACGCTACTGTTATCCACAGACATTGACACGGAACCTCCAGCGTTACTCGTCTGCATACTCTCCATGGACATGTTTGAACCTTCATTAAGCTTTTGATAGAACTCTTGCGTGAAAGCATAGTCATTGTTGTGATTCCCAACAGCCATCACGTTGAACTTTGCTCCCTCGAGCATCTTTCTAATCTCCTCTTTACGCTTTTCTGACCAAACTGTGCAAGGGCACAATAAGCAATCACTTCCAAAAGCAAAGAGATCAAATAGGTTAACTCTTTACCATTAGATTCGAATTAAGAAATTAAGCAGAAACCAGAGCCATTACAGAAAGAACAACAACAACAACAACAAAAACCCAAATTTGATAGCTACAGATCATGAAAGAGCTCTGAAATCAAAACCCAGAACACAGATCCAATGATTCAAGTACGGGAGAAGAAGAAATTAGGGTTTACTTACCTAGAGCTTTCTAAGCCCAATAAAACAGTCGATATACGCGGGAACACATAAAAGACGCCTCTTTCTCATCCGATGAGTACAAAAGATCGAAGAGAAGAAGAAGAAGATAGTGACACAAACATCCGATTCGAGAAATTACGAACCCTAGCTCATCAAATCGCGAAATTTAAACGTTTTACCTCCGATCAAAACCAGAAACCTAGAAGAAGAGAGAAAAGGGAACGAAGAAGGAAGAAGAAGACTTCAAGTCAGTCTAATTTTATTTTATTTTGGTTCGTTTTAATTAATTTTTGATCCGTCATTTATTTATTAATTTTACCGGCAAATTCCTTTTCGTAGCCACACTCTCGCTCATGGAAACAGTAACGCACGCGCTATGAGAAAGTGACACGTGTTGAATATTTATTTGCTGTTACGAGTTCGTCGAATGAGGCGGCGCGTTGCCGCTTTAATTCTACGGCAACAGTTCTATTTTCTTAGTCACGCTTATCTTCTTTTACACAATTATTATTATTATATATACTAGTGTGTACGCGCGGATGTGAACACAATTTTGTTTTAAAAAAATTGGTATAATATTATTTTAGTTTTATTAGTATGATTGTTAATGGATTTGTCTCTATTAGCTTAAGAAATATGAATTGTTTATTCTTAAGTTTTTTTTTCCTTTCTTAATTTTATGTTTATTTATGTATTTGTTTAGTGAGTGATCCACAATTTGATTATTTTTTTTGGTTGACTATTTATTTAATTAGTTGGTTTTTAAAAGTTAAGTTTTTGTCATTTTAAAGTTTAGGGAATTGTATATTTTTTAACCCAACTACTAATAAAATAAATACTTCAAAATAGGGTTAGTTTTGTATAGTCTGAAAGTTATTTCGAATACTAATAAAAAGAAAGTTAGTTTTGTGAATTTAGAATTCTCCGAACTTTAAAAAAAAAATACTTCGAAATAAGTCACTGTATTTTTTTCTTTTTTTTACCTAAAACCGAATACTATTAAAATGTTCAGAATTTACTATTATTCATTTTTGATGATCCAGTGTTGGTGACTACAAAATGAATCTAATTTTATTTGAAAAACGATTTAATTTCTATCACTAATTTACTATCAAAATCATCGTAGATGTATAAGTTAATGAGAATATTTTAGATAATATGGGCCGATTTGGAAAAATATAAGAAATATGGGGTCGAGCGTCGATTTAAATATTTAGAGAGAGAGAGAGAGTTCTTGTGAATATGATTATCCTGTAAAAAAATATTACCCACTTCACTAAAACCCTCGTCTTCTCCGAAAGCTTCCCCCATCGCCGGTGAGATTTCACTTTCAATTTCAATCACAAAAGGTGTGATCCGCACGGACGTGGTAAACAATTTTTTTAATCTAATGGTATTTTATTTTATTTGGTCTCGTAGTTAATTTAATTATCTCTCTCAGCTTAAGATCTGTGTATTTGTTTTTTTAATTTATGATTATCTATGTGTTTATTTATTGGATGATACATATTTTTACCTCTTTTTTTCTTTGGTGATCAATTTTATGCAATTAGTTGAGTTTTTTAAAAAGAAGATATTTACATTTTAAAGGGAAAATATTTACATTTTAAAGTTGCATAATATTTTTTAAAAATTTTGTTTCATGTGAAGTTATTATTTTTGGAATGTTTCATGTATGATTTTAACCCTATTTATGTGTGCAATATGTTTGTGATTCCTAAATCTATTTGTCTTTTATTTTTGTTGAAAAATATTTCCATATATAACTGATCGTTTGAAGTCACAACATTTGTTTGATTTTATTTAGAATAAATCTAATCCATAATTTATAAACACTAAATTCTATAGTTTTTCTAAACTATATAAATAAAATGATAAAAGTAAATTATTAAATTGAAATTTCTTTAGATTAATTCAATATAATCTATCATCTATTAAGTAAATATCTTTTCAAATTCTAGGGAAAACTATTATATTAATGGATGGTAATTATTATGAGAATTGAAATATATTTACATCACATGATATATATTTTGCATATACAAAGCTTTTATTTTCTTCTCATGTTGTAGTTACATTTATTTTTATTTTTTTTTGTTAAAAATAATATCACAAAACACAACGATCTTAAATTTTTAAACTTAATTTATATTTTTGTGTAAATACTTTTAATATGTTTCTTAATTTTTTTGGCTCTTATTCTCTTTTTTATAGTTATGTATAATTACAATTATTATGTTAAGTATACCTAAATTTTATTTATTTGTCTCTTTATTAGATGTAAAACTTGCCAACTTATATTTTGCTTTATGAATTTAGTTACATATTTAACTTATTTGTTTAATTCTTAGGACTTGTTTGATATTTTAGTTTTTTTATAATATTTTCGATACAACTTAAACTAATTAAATATTTATAAAAGTTGAAATATATGATGATAACCAAATTTATTAAATCTGTTATTATTTCAAAGAACTATATTCATAGAAGTTTATTATTTTCTGGTTTAATTTAGAATATGAATAATGCATTTTCAAATTCTTTTCATAATGTTAAAACCAAATTTATAGCTAATATATGTATTTAGTATGTACATTAAATTTTTAGGATGCTGAAGTGGCAGCATGAGAAGAGAGAAAATGTTTCTTTATATATAGAAGAACTATATTCATAGAAGTTTATTATTTTCTGGTTTAATTTAGAATATGAATAATGTCTTTTCAAATTCTTTTCATAATGTTAAAACCAAATTTATAATTAATATATGTATTTAGTATGTGTATTAAAGTTTTAGGATGTTGAGGTGGCAGCATGAGAAGAGAGAAAATGTTTCTTTATATATAGATACCCGCGCAGATTTAAAGCTATATCACGTTTGAAATTATCGTTATTATTTTAATTTTATTTTAAATATTTAATTTGTATGTTTAGCTAGTTTAATTTTTTATTTGCTTAAATAATTTTTATCAACAATTTTATATTAACTAAAACGGTTTAACCGTTTACATCGATAATATCAAATAAATAAAGTTTAACATTCTTTGCTTACTAAAATACTAAATATGTGAATTCGATGTATGTAAAATTTTGTATATTTGAATATACTAAAAATGAAATATATACTATTTGGTTCTACTATTCACCAATTATCTCCGACGTGGTCTTCATGCCCATGATCGATGGCCAATCACAGTGGAGTTCAAAAGATATTTTGGGATCTCTTATCCCAAAACTAGTAAGGCGAAATCGTAATCAGGCTTTCATCTTCCTTCTACTAATGGAAGATAATCAATCAGAGAAGTTACATGATGGGATGATGGTGATCGGTCGCTTCTGGCCATTGGAATACGATGTTGGTCAGGAGTTTTGGGATCTAATTTTGATTTTCTTCGACGATTTTACTATGTTAGATATGGCGTTACTATGTAATCAATGGAAACCACCATGGAGGGGAAGAAGTTTTGGAGCGGAAGATGCAATTTCCTTGTTATATGGCGACATTCGTACATTCGTTGAAATTTGGCAATCTCAAGTTTTTTTTCAATCGAAAGAATCAATAAATTGGGTTCTTTTTCAAAAAATATTTTTAGCTCTTATCTAGGAATGTGTCAATGACATACAACATGAGAAATGATGGATCATAGCTAAAGAAAATCGCATCAAATCAAATGCGATTATGAGTAAAGAAAGTGTAGACACTCCAGCAAGAAAAACTCGGAAGAAAGAATCGTTAAAACCCATTTTCGTTGTTGTTTTATTGTTTTGTATGTTTACTTTAATGTATTGTTGTTTTAATGCAATTTTATTTTTATATTAATAAAGATAGATGTTAAAAAAAAAACAATCAAAACTGAATTAATGTAGTAGTACGAAATGCATGGTGGTATAGTTAATAGTCGTAATAGATAACAGAACGATAAGTGATGACAGTTTAACAATAAATAAAATTGATGATGACATTATAGTGGGTTGTAAAGATATATAACATTTTATTAATGTACTAGTGGATTATCCGCGCTTCGCGCGGTATATTATATATTTATTTATTGATGTAGTTAAAAAATATATGGTAATAACAATTTTTTTTAATTAAACTTAGTATTTTGCAAAAAAAAATTATAATAATAATTTAGTATGGCTCTGTTTGGCGCTAGACTTTGGGAAATTTTAAGCATTTAACAGTGCTTAAAGTCTTTTTTTTCCAAAACTGACTTTTACTACTTTATTAATTTTAAAGTCTCAAAAACAAGATTTTTTTTGTCATGATTTCTAAAAGCTACGTTAGATGAGCTTTACACAAAAAAAATAAAAAAGTAAATATATTTAATTTATTTTTTTCTTTCTTCTTCTCCCAAAATCATTCAAAAGACTTTATAGATTTATAGATTTATATATAGGTAATTACTAACTAAATTTAATTGATTAATTATTTTATTTTTTCTGTTTTCTTTTGAGATCCATTTCTTTAAAAAAAATTTCATTTTTTTTCATAAAGTCTTGAATGCTTATTTACAAAAAAAATTATCTGTAATTTTTAAAGTAACAATCAGTTTCTACAATTTTTACTACCAAACATATTTTTATCATTTTTTTTAAGTAACAGCTAAAGCTTTAACAACTAAAAGTTTTTAAAGCCAAAAGTTTACAGTCAAAGCCAAAAGTAACAGCTCTTACCAAGCAGACCATATATCTAGTATTTGATGGGTTTAAAACATATAATAAATACAATTTAAAACCTCCGTTAAAGAATAATTGTTATATATACTTTTTTCTTTTGAAATATGGATCAATTTTCCATTCATCTACATCAATCTCATTCTGAAATCATCTAACATATTTTCAAGATGCACTCATAATCTTTCTCTCATTTTATCTCACTCTCTATCTTTTTATTTATTTAGAAGAATCTCACTATCTATCTCTCACTTATGAACGCGATAAAACTGCATACCACATTTTAGTATGATTAACCTAATAATTTAAATTCATCTACATCAATCTCATTCTGAAATCATCTAACATGTTTCCAAGATGCACTCATAATCTCTCTCTCACTTTATCTCACTCTCTATCTCTTTTTTTTATAAGAATCATACTCTCCATCTCTCACTTATGAACGCGATAAATTGAACTACATACCACATTTTGGTATGATTTAACCTAATTTTCACTGTCTTCATATTTTCGATTTTTTGGCCAATTTTGGTGTCTACTTCCTGACTTCAGTGTTGGAGAGCTTTGGGAAGACTTCACCCATTCGTCCTCTCAGTGATTGGTTTGAACACGTGATCATTTTGGGATACTACAATTTGCCTCTCATAACATGCATTCTTGCATACTCATCAAAAGATTGGAGTTGCAATTCGAGCTTGTGGAAGCTTTTGCGAGTATCTTTTGTTGAACGAATCCTTGTTCGCATGCTTAAACAATGATTTCTAACCATCAAAACGCATTGTTTTTTCCCTATAACCTACTTGAAATTAACTAACAAATTCCAAAAGTTTGTCTAAAACAACGACTACACAACATTCTTTATTTTATTTAGAAAACAAATAAATGCATAAATTATAAACACTAAATTCTACAATTAGAGTCTTGTCCAATAAGACTAATAAGCCATGAGAAACCAGTTAAATGTTTTTATATCCAAATAAAATTATAAAATAATATTAAGTGTATATAATATTTATGTTAAATTTTATTTTATGATTTTATGTTTTAAATTTTTATAATTTATATTATTATAATATTTTGCTTTTTAATGGATTTGGATATTCGCAGATATTAGAAAATCCCGATTCCAATTTTTTTTTTTTTGGATTTAGGAAAATTATATATGAATCCGGTTAACCTATCCGTTTCTATCTAATCTTATATCTTATTATAATTACACATTACTTTATCAATTTATATAATCTATTTATCATAGAATCATAACTTTTTACTTTATATTAAGCTAAGTTTATAATGTAGTAAAATTATTATTAATATTTTCATGTATTCATCTAAAAGTAAATATTTTTCTAAACTCTATTAATAAATCTCATAAAACTAAAATTCATCAGTTGAAATATGTTTAGATCAATAATATATGAGATATCTTGTCTAACAAAATGTCTTTTCATATTCTAAGGAAAACTATTATATTAATGGATGACAATTATTATGAGAATGAATGTATGATAACACAATTATTATGAGAATTATGGAATTAAGTGATTATGTGATTAAATGATGTAATAGAGAATAAGTGAATGCTGAGGTGTCAAGATTATAGAGTATGTGAGAATGAGGTGGCAGCCTAAGAAGAGAAATAATTCTCCTTTATATATATAGATATTATTGTGGTAACTAGGTATGGGCATAGAAACCAGAACCGAAATACCCGAACCGGAACCGATCCAAAATTTCTAAAATATTCATTGGATCCTAATCATTGATACCCATGAGTATCGGAAAATATTGGAACTGAACCGAAAATATTGCGAGTACCCGAATACCCAAAATATAATTATATATCCAAAAATATTAAATATATATAAGGTTTTTGGGTATATTTTCGGTATTATGGGTATATTTTATTTAGTTTTTTTTGTTTTTGGGTATATTTTTGGGTTTTCGGATATAATTTCGGGTTTTTTGGTATACTTTTGGTATTTTGGGTATATTTTCCTTTACAAATTTCGGGTTTTCGGGTATATTTTCGGGTTTTCGGGTATATTTTAGGTATTTCGGGTAATAAATATCTGGAACCAACTCGGAACCGAAAAAGAACAGAAAAAGTTCGGGTATTTAATTTCTGGTTCTTAAATCTCGGACCCGAACCGACCCGGAACCGATTGGTACCGAACCGGAACCGAACCGAAATCATTTCGGTACCTATATGGATCATAAAACTCTATACTCGAAATACCCAGAACCGAATGGTTCCTTACCCGGAACCGAACCGAATACCCGAATGCCCATTTTAATAGGTAGCTCTTAAGTATTATGACCATTGATTCTTTTTAGTGTTGAAATTTTAAAACAAAATATTTTAAAATTGAAAAATACATATTATACTACTATAAATTTTTCTAACTTTTCTTATATGGTTTAAGTGTGACCACGGATTTTATCTATTGTATATATAACTAAATTCAACGATATTTAGTTGTCTTTGATCTCGTTATGATCTTCAATCTCCTTAAACTCATTTTCACTTAATGATGGCTATTTACAATCTTTTGACCACTTGTTTCTTTCTATTGTGGCTTATTAGGCCTGGGTATATTATCCGGATCCAAAAATCCATACCCGAAAAACAAAAAAAAATCGGATTCGGTTCGAGTTCGGATCTTTAAAAATAACCGAATGGATCTTTAGTGTGAGTAACTTCGGATTTCGCTTCGGTTCGGTTAATATCCAAAATCCGTTCGGATATCCGAACTAACCAAACATATAATATTTCGGTTATACTTCGGATCGGTTTTTTCGGGTTTTTCAGTTTTTTCCAGTTTTTTCGGATATTTTTTGGTTTTTTGATTGTATTCGGTTGCAATATAACCGAATAATCCGAATCCTAAATTTTTCATAAATCCGAAGTTTTCATAAATCCAAATTTTTTCATAAGTCCGAAATTTTTTTCGATTTTTTTTTCCGGTTTTTCGGATATTTTTTGGTTTTTTGGTTGTATTCGGTTACAATAAATCCGAATAATCCAAACAATCCAAAAAAATTTCGGATTAATTTTGGATCTTGATTACAATATCCAAACCAAACCGAATCCGATTATAACCGAACCGATCCGAAAATACAAAATATCCGAATGGATATTAAATTTATGAATCAGAAAATCCGAAAAATCCGATCGATTCGGATATCCGAATGCCGAGGCCTACAGGCTTATATAGCCTTTTTATATTCTCTTATCTTTGTTCGTATTTTACATATTTTAGACTTTGTGAAAATAAATTGTTAAAACTTATCTTTATCATAAATCCATAGCATTTCTTTTTAACCCTTAAATAATCTACAATGTAGATACAACATATTTATTCTTGTAGTTTCTACTCATATTTTTCAGTAAGTTATTGCTTTTAAAAACTAAATATTAAAACAATCTTATGTTTCTCTCTTGAATTGTTAATTTAAAAATATAGTTATTCAGATTAATTTTTACTATATCAATTAAATTTTATTTCTATTCTTAAATTCATATCACATTTTAAATTTGTAATAGGATTAGTATTAAATATTTTTGGTTTAAATTCTCACATTACATAATAGATTTTACTTTTTTCCACCCATTCATTTGTTTTTTTATTAAAGAAAAAACAAATTTCTCGTATTTTAATGAAGTTTTTTTTTTGATTCCTTACGGATTCGAGACCCATACTAATCTTTCGAGAAGCGTAAGGTCGCCCAGTAACACCTCACATGGCTAAGCAATTGTGTTGGTAATTCTGCTCTCGCAGAGAGTCGATTCTTGGCCTAGACCAGCAGGGCAACTCTTTCAACGAGAGGGAACCACTCCACTACCACCTCTTAGTTATATTAACAGGGCAACTCATATTTTAATAAAGTTACAAATATATTTGAAAATACAATGGCATATGACATATGTTTTTTTCACAATCTTTAATAGAATAGCAAACCAAATGTTAGAATATCACTTCTCAAAATTTTTGGCAAATAGGTCAGCAATTAACCAAATCCATTTCTTTAATACGGAAAAACTCCTACTACATCACTCTATCTTTAATAGCGTGACAAAATTTGCACCGCTGGCATGGAAAGAGAGGTGTGTACATGGGAAATGGGAATCCTCAAATTTGTATTTACGTTTTTAGCCTTCCAAATAAATGAAAATCTTCACTTAATCTTTAGCTTTTTTCTTAAATTTGATTAAAAACAAAAAATCTAACAAAATTGTAATGAGGATGAATGTACCATCTCAGCGAGATTTTGTTTACTTAATCGGCATGCATGTTTTGGAGAGATTTTGTTTACTTCATGGACGCGTGTCAAAGGTTTATCTTAAACTAGTAATATCACCTTATCTTTTTTTTTTTGGAGACCAAATTCTCACATTATCTTACAAAAACTAAATCAGATTTAAAATTATAAAAGAAATTTGAACTATTCATAGAAAGACATGTATTACAAGAATTTTTTATGGACTTTTCAAATTTTCTTAAATAAAAACCAAGTCTCATTTATTTTCTTTTTCTAGTTTGTAATATGAAAAACTCATGGCAATATCTCCAATGAAAAATGTTCACTTATGTACTAAATATAATCATCACTAAAATTCATCAAATTATAACCTAAACTTACAATAACTATCATGATTGTACAAAACCAACTTAAGTAAAAAATTATTTATAAAATATAGAATCAAATTCCAAAAAAATAAAATCAAATGTAGTCAATTAAATATTAGAATGGTATAGTTATAATTTTGAAAAGTTTAAAAAGTATAAAGCAAAATAACAAAATAATTCTTTCAGTAATGAGTGCAAGAAGAGAAAATTGATGACTTTTCATCTCTCATACGTGTTCGATTATGATTTATGATTGTGTTCAGTATTTTTACATGTTTTTTTGTCATTTAATCTTTTTTTTTGTTTTTAACTCTTGAAAAATATGGATGTTGGAAAAGTTACTGGAGGTCAGTTACTGTTGCAAAGTATTCTAAAAACAGGGGAAAATCAAAAGGAAAAAAAAACACAAATAAAACCGATCAGCTACATAGAGGTAGCCATCTTTTCCGACATCACAAATTCCTTCAACCACGCCGGTTCACCATAGGCCACATACGATTGCCATCGATTCTCAGATGTCACACTTTTAGCAATCAGACCTGCATATTTGTTTGTTTTTCGAGTTTCAGGACACCATCTCCATTCGTCTATCTCACTTAAAACTTCTCTTAGTTCGTCAGATTGTGATAGAAAAACTGGCCATGCTTTTGGTCTTGTAATCGCTCCAATTAGTTCCGATGCTTCAGTGGCGAAAATAACTTTCTCAATGTGGAGGCTACACATACTTTCGACCGCCCATAAATGGGCTTTAGCTTTTGCTTCATTCAACCCTTCCATTCCACTAAAAGCTCTTCTGCTATGTGACAATACGTCTCCTTTTGAGTCCCTCAGAATCCATGCAGCTCCACCCATTCTCTTTTGTCTTGACCAGGATACTCCAATATTACATTTCATCATGCCTTCTTCTGGAGATGTCCACCGTTTAATCATTTTAGGGTCATCTGGGTTATCTCCTACTTTATTCAAAGATGCATTTTGAACTTTAAACCACTGAGTAGTATCCTCCCATATCTCTTCCGTCGTTTCCTTTGCCGAGAAAATCCTTCCTTCAAACAAAAACAAATTCCGATTTTTTCAGATTTGCCACACGATCCACGGGGAACACCGGCTGATTTCTAGTGGGATAGAAGGATTTTTCTGACAATCAATGATATATTTGATATTCTCGTAGATCGATCGCTTCTCAAAGCCATCTATTGGGAAGGGAAAATTAGCTTGGGCCCAAATTTGTCTGGCCATTGTGCAATCAAAGAAAACATGGTTGATTGATTCACCTTCTTTCCCACATGCTTGACACACGTCATCTGTCTTCATTCCTCTGTGTCGTAGTGTATCTCCAACACCCAGCGCATTGTGCAAGATTTTCCAAAGGAACATTTTTATTTTTGGCACCGTCTTCACATCCCAAACTCTGGCTCTAAGTGGGTTTAGGGAAGGGCACACCATAGCCTCCATTCTCACCTCTGTTATTTTAAGATTTCTTCCTAGCCAATATCCAGATCGTACAGAGTGCGCCCCACACCGGTTATGAATCCACTCGTAACTATCCTTCATGTTCACCACCGGATGGATTTGCAGTATACGATCTATATCTTTTGGGAAAAAAAATTGTCTTCTAGCTTTCCTCGATCCCATGTTTTTGACTGTCCATTGATCAGATCCGAGAACTTCAGATTGACATTGAAAAATTGGGGCCTCCGATACGGTGCTATAGGGATCTCATCCACTAACCACGGACCAGTCCACACATTGATGTTCTCACGCGACCCCACTGCATTTCTCAGCCCTTTCCGGAGTAATTCTCGGCCATGTATGATACTTCTCCAAGCATATGAGGGTCTGCCTCCGATATTAGCATTCAGGAAATTTGAGTTTGCAAAATACCTACTCTTTAACACTTGCGTGCAAATATTATCCTGATCCATCAGTATTCTTCATGCTTGTTTTGCGAGTAGGGCTTGATTAAACAGCTCAATATCTCTGAAACCCATACCTCCGAGTTCTTTTTCCAGGCACATATTTTCCCATGAAACCCAATGGGTCTTCCTTTGTCCCTCTTGCGCGTCGCACCAGAACCTCGACATCGCAGTTGTTAGGTTCTGACATGTCGTTTTCGGAAGCTTAAAGACTGACATCGCGAAAACCGGCATTGCCATCGCCATCGATTTCAATAAAATTTCTTTTCCTCCTTGGGATAAGAGCCGATCGTACCATCCATGAAATCTCGATTTCATCTTCTCCTTGATGTAATTCATCATGTCTACCTTTGAGCCGCTAAAACATTCTGGAAGACCCAGATATTTGCCAGTTCCGCCTTCATTCTAAATCCTAAGTTTTTCCTGAATTTTAACTTTTAGATTCGGATCGATCTGAGCTCCAAAGCTAATGGCTGATTTATTGAAGTTTATCTTCTGACCCGAGACTCTTTCATACTCCTGCAGAATGTTAAACATCTCTCCACATTGTATCTCATCTGCTTTACACAGTAGTAAGCAATCGTCCGCAAAAAGCAAGTGGTGTATTGATGGTCCATGAGCATTGAAACAAATTCCTTCAATCTTTCCGGCTTTTTCCGCTTGACATAGGAGGTGTACCAGACCTTCAGTGTACCAGATCGCGTGTGGGAGTGCGTAACCTTCGTTGATTGGAACTGCGTGGCTTACACCAACTCCTGAATTCAAGACAACACCTAAAGAGGAAGAAAAATTAACAGAGTAAGTCAGAAATGCAATTTATGCATGCGTTTGAAATCCTTTGCTACATGCAGAAACAATGAACCTCAAAGCTTACAAGCTATAATAAAATTTTAGGTCTTTTTAGAGGAGTTTTGAAACTTGTGACTTACCTGTGGAGCGACCACTGGCATAGATAGAGAGAAGTTCCTGAATGGCAACGTACATAGCAGGAGTATGGAAGGTCTCAAACATGATCTGCATCATCTTCTCGCGATTGGCCTTTGGGTTTAGAGGAGAGTCAGAGAGAAGCACAGGGCGTTCTTGAGGAGCCACACGCATCTCGTTGTAGAAAGTATGGTGCCAAATCTTCTCCATGGCATCCCAATCTTTAACGATACCATCCTCGATTGGGTATTGAAGAGTAAGAATATCTCTCTTGGCTTGAGCTTCATCTCCCACATAAAATTCCTTCTGATTCATTCCAACCATCGCCCCCGTGCATGGACGACCACCCACGATGCTTGGAAACACAACGCTTGGTGCATCCTCTCTAGCAAATCCCGCCTTCAATGTGTTTCACCAATCATTTTTTTTTTCCGATTATTAAGAGATTTTGGGCTGAAGTCAGTAATCCCCCAAATACTTTTTCAGTCGAATTAATGACACTTGGTGGTGTTTCACCAATCATTACATTTGCTATCTTGATTGTTCATTTGTTTATGTGTATAAATATTTATCTAAATCATTGCACAATCGGAATTGTAGCTAAAATTTATTTTAAATGTAGATAGAAAACATTTGCGTGCACTTTGCAAAATGTTTTTTGAAAAATGGAAAAATATTTTAAATTTCAAAATTGTGATTTTTTTTTCATACATAATCATAAATTGTGTTTTTATTTTCTCCTCACCCTGATCATTCCAGTTCCATTGTCGCACACGATAGCTTATGTTTCCCACATTATCTACAGCACAATTTTAAAACATATATATATCATCGTTAAGAAGTTCTAACGTTACGCATCGTTAACATTTAATTTTATTTATATAATCGGGGTTTAAACTAGACATATATCAGCCTGATTTAATTTTGTTTCTTATATTATAGACTAATGATCAATAGCCAAACCATGAAACGATTGGTACCACTTGATCACCATAAATTTAGCCACACACAGCATTAACATAGCATAGCAGAATTATATAACAACCAAAATTAAATCACAAACCTTTCAAGATATATAGGCGGTACAGATATCATGCGTATTCCTAGCAATTAACACCTTATTGAATCTTAGTTATAAGATCATGACTCAACTAATTGACATTTTCAATTGTAGGTACCATAAAAAATACCGATGAGACTGAGATTGAAGATGCTAGAAATACAGCGATTAGCTCAGGAATAGAAGGCTCAAGATCAGGAAATTCAAGCATGCCATAAGAATAATGGTATTTCTTTATGCTCAAGTTTGTTTGTCTTTTTATGTGTTCGAAACTTGTTTATAAATTCTCTTGCTTGACGAATTAAGTTTTATTTCTGATTTTTTATTTTGCAGTTTAGACTGAAGAAAAAAATCAAGTTTAAGTCAAAGATAACCTCCAAAAATATTTATATTATAATTTTGTGTTTTTTAAAACATAATGTTTATGTTATAATTTTGTATTGGATTTTGTTATTAATTACTTTTGTTTTTTTGGTAAAATATGATAATATTCCAACTGAAATATATACATATATAAGATCTCGTTTAGTTTACTATTAATGTTATGGTTTATATGTCTTTATTTGTTTTTACACTGAATAATAGTTTACTAAGAGATCAAAAATTAATTGGAAAAATCCCACCAAAAATAAAAATAAAAAACTTTGCGAGATCTAAAATTAATTAGAAAAAACCAAACAAATCAAAGAAAAAATAGCAAAGAAACCAACCAAACCGATGTCGGAGCTATAGAAGTCTCCAACCAAATTTTATGTCTTAAAAAAAAAGCCTAAACAAACCGGTTTAAGCCCGATGAGTTTTAATTTAAACGGGCTTAAAAGGGTACCTACATAAACATGCTTAAATGGACATGCCTTAAACGGGCAGGACCTAAACGGACCCGAACCGCCCATATTAACATCACTATAAGATTCATGAGATATCAGGTATTACATCGAAAAATCAACAGAAAATCTTTACTTTTCTCAGTAAAATAGCTTTTCATGACTTCATCCCATACGAAATGATTACCGTACCACATAATTAAGGAGAAAATGAGGTGAGCGAAATTCAGAAACCAAGATAGAAAATGGAGTGAAAAGAGAAGTTAAAGACTTGATTATACTCGCCGATGATGTGAGATCACAAGAATCCTAAATATTTCAGTGAACAATGACAAACATTGATGCAGAAACAAGATCACAAACAAAAATAAAACGTCAAAAATAAATCGAAATGGAGGTAGACGAACGAGGAATTAAGGGACCATAAAACCAAAGAGGAATAATAGTTCTCCTACGTACTTTCAAAGATAGTCTCTCTCTCCCTCTCTGTTGTTGTTGTTGTTCTTCTTCTTCTTCCTTCTCTCGTCTCACCAATAAGAACGCGTTTGAGAAAAATACGATGTCTTATTTATATAGCGAAGGGCATGCAAGGATAGGTCATAGGTGTGGGTCCCACACTAAGTAATAATTAACATTATGCCAAAAAGAAACACAACGACTTTCCGACGAATACGGTCGGAAATCCTCAAAACCATGTATATTGTGATAATCTAAATTATTTATTTCCTAATTCATGATTTAAATTGAGACCAAATAAAAATGTAACCCAAAACAACTTATCCTGGATGAATATAACATTTTTTTTTTGAATCTTAATGAATAATAATGTGACACATGTAATTCGGAAACCATCAAAACCATGTATAATGTGATAATTTAACTAATTAATTTTCTTAATCAATGATTTAAATTTAGTTAACTTTATTAATTTATAATCTCATACAATTATAATAGGAGCACATTTTCATTACATTGATTCCATGATTAATGATTTAAAATATATTTTTTCATAAAAAGATATAGGTATATTTTATAAAATTAAATAAAAACATGTGTCGTTGATGACCAAAAATAAAAATAAAAACACATGTCAGAGAGACTGATAAGTGATTATTACTCATATCTAGTAATCTTAATCATATAAGCTAATCTTACAATAACTATATCATGATTTGTACCAATCTAGTATAAGTAAATTTCTCTCAATAAAATATAGAATTATTACATCAAATACAAAAGAATTCATATGTATTCAAATTCAAGTGCATATCCAAATGGAATAGTTTAAATTTTTAACAAATCTAATATATTAAAACATAGTGCTATTTTGTGTCCAAACAGAAAAAAATAAAAATAAATCTATTATTATCATGGATAACTTTTAAACTTTAGATTTTTTTGGATAGTTATTCCCTGTTTCCAAACAGTTGAATTTTGTTCAATTAAAAATTTATTTAATTAATCTGATTCAATTAAAGATTAATTTATTTAATTAATTAATCTCATTATATATATATATATATATATTAATTTTAATTTGTAATTATAAAAATTCAGACTATGCCTGAAATTAAATAAAATATTTAAAATTATAAATAAAATTGATTATTTCAAAAATATGTAAATTAAATATTTTAAAAAGAATTTAAATTGTTATTATTATTTTGTTACGAAAATGGTATTAGTTATTTTGAATTTTTGAATTTCGATTATGCCAAAATAATTTAATAATCAAATTTTTTTGAATGATACAGATTCAAAATTAACAATTTTCATTGAAAGATAATATTAAATTTTGAATTTAATGTAGATTTTCTAAGATTTCATCAACAGTTACAAACAAAATAGTCACCGCTGGCATGGAAAGAGAGGTGTGTACATGGGAAATGAGAATCCTCAAATTTGTATTTACGTTTTTAGCCTTCCAAATAAATGAAAATCTTCACTTAATCTTTAGCTTTTTTCTTAAATTTGATTAAAAACAAAAAATCTAACAAAATTGTAATGAGGATGAATGTACCATCTCAGCGAGATTTTGTTTACTTAATCGGCATGCATGTTTTGGAGAGATTTTGTTTACTTCATGGACGCGTGTCAAAGGTTTATCTTAAACTAGTAATATCACCTTATCTTTTTTTTTTGGAGACCAAATTCTCACATTATCTTACAAAAACTAAATCAGATTTAAAATTATAAAAGAAATTTGAACTATTCATAGAAAGACATGTATTACAAGAATTGTTTATGGACTTTTCAAATTTTCTTAAATAAAAACCAAGTCTCATTTATTTTCTTTTTCTATTTTGTAATATGAAAAACTCATGGCATTATCTCCAATGAAAAATGTTCACTTATGTACTAAATATAATCATCACTAAAATTCATCAAATTATAACCTAAATTTACAATAACTATCATGATTGTACAAAACCAACTTAAGTAAAAAATTATTTCTAAAATATAGAATCAAATTCCAAAAAAAAAAAAATCAAATGTAGTCAATTGAATATTAGAATGGTATAGTTATAATTTTGAAAAGTTTAAAAAGTATAAAGAAAAATAACAAAATAATTCTTTCAGTAATAAGTGCAAGAAGAGAAAATTGATGACTTTTCATCTCTCGTACGTGTTCGATTATGATTTATGATTTTGTTCAGTATTTTTACATGTTTTTTTGTCTTTTAATTTTTTTTTTGTTTTTAACTCTTGAAATATATTGATGTTGGAAAGTTACTGGAGGTCAGTTACTGTTGCAAAGTATTCTAAAAACAGGGGAAATCAAAAGGAAACAAAAAAACACAAATAAAACCGACCAGCTACATAGAGGTAGCCATCTTTTCCGACATCACCAATTCCTTCAACCACGCCGGTTCACCATAGGCCACATACGATTGCCATCGATTCTCAGATCTCACACTTTTAGCAATTAGACCTGCACATTTGTTTGTTTTTCGAGTTTCGGGACACCATCTCCATTCGTCTATCTCACATAAAACTTCTCTTAGTTCGTCAGATTGTGATCGAAAAACTGGCCATGCTTTTGGTCTTGTAATCGCTCCAATTAGTTCCGATGCTTCAGTGGCGAAAATAACTTTCTCAATGTGGAGGCTACACATACTTTCGACCGCCCATAAATGGGCTTTAGCTTTTGCTTCATTCAACCCTTCCATTCCACTAAAAGCTCTTATGCTATGTGACAATACGTCTCCTTTTGAGTGCCTCAGAATCCATGCAGCTCCACCCATTCTCTTTTGTCTTGACCAGGATACTCCAATATTACATTTCATCATACCTTCTTCTGGAGATGTCCACCGTTTAATCATTTTAGGGTCATCTGGGTTATCTCCTACTTCATTCAAAGATGCATTTTGAACTTTAAACCACTGAGTAGTATCCTCCCATATATTTTCCGCCGTTTCCTTTGCCGAGAAAATCCTTCCTTCAAACAAAAACAAATTCCGATTTTTCCAAATTTGCCACACGATCCACGGGGAACACCGGCTGATTTCTAGTGGGATAGAAGGATTTTTTCTGACAATCAAGGATATATTTGATATTCTCATAGATCGATCGCTTCTCAAAGCCATCTATTGGGAAGAGAAAATTAGCTTGGGCCCAAATTTGTCTGGCCATTGTGCAATCAAAGAGAACATGGTTGATTGATTCACCTTCTTTCCCACATGCTTGACACACGTCATCTGTCTTCATTCCTCTGTGTCGTAGTGTATCTCCAACACCCAGCGCATTGTGCAAGACTTTCCAAAGGAACATTTTTATTTTTGGCACCGTCTTCACATCCCAAACTCTGGCTCTAAGTGGGTTTAGGGAAGGGCACACCATAGCCTCCATTCTCACCTCTGTTATTTTAAGATTTCTTCCTAGCCAATATCCAGATCGTACAGAGTACGCCCCACACCGGTTATGAATCAACTCGTAACTATCCTTCCTGTTCACCACCGGATGGATTTGCAGTATACGATCTATATCTTCCGGGAAAAAAATTGTCTTCTAGCTTTCCTCGATCCCATGTTTTTGACTGTCCATTGATCAGATCCGAGACCTTCAGATTGACATTGAAAAATTGGGGCCTCCGATACGGTGCTCTAGGGATCTCATCCACTAACCACGGATCAGTCCACACATTGATGTTCTCACCCGACCCAACTGCATTTCTCAGCCCTTTCCGGAGTAATTCTCGGCCATGTATGATACTTCTCCAAGCATATGAGGGTCTGCCTCCGATATTAGCATTCAGGAAATTTGAGTTTGCAAAATACCTACTCTTTAACACTTGCGTGCAAATATTATCCTGATCCATCAGTATTCTTCATGCTTGTTTTGAGAGTAGGGCTTGATTAAAGAGCTCAATATCTCTGAAACCCATACCTCCGAGTTCTTTTTCCAGGCACATTTTTTCCCATGAAACCCAATGGGTCTTCCTTTGTCCCTCTTGCGCGTCCCACCAGAACCTCGACATCGCAGTTGTTAGGTTCTGACATGTCGTTTTCGGAAGGTTAAAGACTGACATCGCGAAAACCGGCATTGCCATCGCCATCGATTTCAATAAAATTTCTTTTCCTTCTTGGGATAAGAGCCGATCGTACCATCCATGAAATCTCGATTTCATCTTCTCCTTGATGTAATTCAGCATGTCTACCTTTGAGCCGCTAAAACATTCTGGAAGACCCAGATATTTGCCAGTTCCGCCTTCATTTGAAATCCTAAGTTTTTCCTGAATTTTAACTTTTAGATTCGGATCGATCTGAGCTCCAACGGTAATGGCTGATTTATTGAAGTTTATCTTCTGATCGAGACTCTTTCATACTCCTGCAGAATGTTAAACATCTCTCCACATTGTATCTCATCTGCTTTACACAGTAGTAAGCAATCGTCCGCAAAAAGCAAGTGGTGTATTGATGGTCCCTGAGCATTGAAACAAATTCCTTCAATCTTTCCGGCTTTTTCCGCTTGACATAGGAGGTGTACAAGACCTTCAGTGCATAGGTCAAACAAAAAGGGAGAGAGCGGATTTCCTTGACGCAGTCCCCGTTCTGGTTTAATCAAACCATGAGCATCCCCATTAACCAAGACTGTATACGTGACTGAAGTTACGCATAACATGATCCAAGTAGTAACTTTCGGGTCGAAACCAATGGCTTTAAGAAGAGATTCCAGAAAACTCCATTCAATTCTATCGTAGGCCTTGGACATGTCAGTCTTTATGGCCATACATTCTCTGGAGATGCGTGGATGTGTCCTTAGAGCATGAACCATTTCATGGGCTATGATGATATTATCGGATATAAGACGGTCCGACACAAACGCAGATTGTGTAGGTGAAACGATATCATTTAGCAAAGGCTGGATCCTTGAAAGCAAAATCTTTGAGATGATTTTATACAATACCGAGCACAGGCTGATTGGTCTTAAATCCGTCATCGAGGTTGGTTTGTTTATCTTCGGAATAAGACATATTTGTGTATAATTCTACTCCAACGGAAAGGCTCCTGTTTCGAAAAATTGCTGGATATCTTTTACGACCTCTGGACCTACAACATCCCAATAATGTTGAAAGAAAAACCCATTCATCCCATCACAGCCTGGGGCACTCGAGGGTTTAATCGAGAAAACATCTTCTCTTACTTCCCGCGCAGTTATTTCTTTCAACATGCTCCTGTTCATATGACTTGTCACCTTTGCTTGGAAATCTTCGAAGAAAACCCCCATATCACCATTGCTAGTTTTCGTGAACAAATTCTTGAAATAATTTCCAGCAATTTCCCCCATTGAGCCTGTCGAAGTAACTGTCCTTCCCGCTTCGTCAACCAGTTTTTCCAAATGGTTTTTAGATCTTTGGGCTTTAACCGAAGCATGAAATAAACTGGTATTGTTGTCACCGTGTATATTCCATTGATCTTTACTCTTATGTCTCCAGAAAATCTCTTCTTCGCGAAACCCCTTTGCAATTTCAAATCTCAGCTCTCTCATATAATCTAAACGTGGGTGTAAAGACGAAATTTCCAATTCTAGGTCCTCCCCGCACTTCTGGATACGATCCATAGAGTTGTGTTGGTTTTCTCTTTTCCAATTTCCAAGCGCTTTCCTACACTTTCCTAATCGATCCATCAAAGAGATTGGAGCAGATTCATGTTCTCCTATCCACGCACCCCGAATAGTTTCCAAAACCAGAGGCTTCCCAATCAATCTTCTATCAAAGTGGAAAGCTCCTCTTGCTCCATTTTGCTTTGTCATCAGGTTTACCAAAACTGGGCTATGGTCGGAGCCAAGCTTCTCCATAAAGTTCTGATTAGCAAGCGGAAATTGTAATTTCCATGCTTTGTTACCAAAACAGCGATCGAGTTTGCTCTGAATCCAATGTGTGCCTCTCCTACCTGCCCAAGTGAAGGCATTCCCGGAGCTATTCAATTCCACCATCCCACAAGCTCGCAACATCTTCGCAAAAGGTAGGAAAGAAGTATCGGACCGTGGCGGTCCTCCCAACTTTCCCTCATTATTCAAAATCTCATTGAAATCCCCAACCATACACCAGCTCTCTCTTCTTTGAACTCCAATTCTTGTAATCCTTTTCCACACATGCTCTCTTCCTTTAATCATCAGATCACCATAGACAAAAGACACAAAGAACTTAAAAGACCCGTACTGTACACAACAATCGATGAGGTGTTTATCAGCAAACTTCACCTCCACTGATACACTACTCTTCCAACATAAAGCTAAACCACCACTCCATCCAATTGGATCCACCGTGAAAACCCTGTCATACCCCAACCAAACTTGTAAGTCAACCACTTCATCTTTACATTTCTTTGTCTACATTAAGAACAACATCTCCGGGAAATGTTTGCCACGCATTTCCTTGAGACGGGGAATTGTCAAGTCTTGTGCCCGGCCCAATCCTTGAAAATTCCAGCTCAGTATGCTCATTAAGCGTTCAGCAGTCCTCATTCGGGACCGCCTCTGAAATGGTACACTTTGTGATTTTTGAGAAACCTTCTGCAACTTCAATAGCCTTCCTCTTAGGCGTTGGTCCGATCCCTTTCCTTTCCTGACACATTAATTACACAAGCTTCACTCTTTGACATGACTCTCGTGTGTTTTTGGTTTCTTCCCGACTTCCTACTACCTCTGAAAATCTTTTTATCAATTCCAGAGGAACTCGCCTCTGAAGAACCAGCTCCAAACACCATTGAACAGTCTTTGAAAGAACTGTTTTCAGATACGAAGTTAGCTGCAGCTCTTTCAGAGTGAGTGATTTCCGCGCTTGATGTTCTCTTCATAACAACACCCGCATTTATTGCAGCCGACATCACCTTTTGTTGTCCAGGTACCCCTTTCGTCTTCTTCTATTTATCCATTTTTTCCCCAGGAGTAAACACTATTCCTTTTCCTTTGTCAACTTCCGAGGTTATCGCTGGTGGAGGTAATAATCTGAGGATCGATCTTTGACCAAAAACATCATTTTTCAAATCCTTAATCGATTTTTTAACCCTCTCCTCACGCACTCTCCTCTCAGGTCCAGTAGCTGCCAACAGATATTCTCGCATACCTTGTAGTACAAAAGAGTCGATTCGTAATTTGCCCGTGTTAGGGTCTAATCCAACCTCATCTTCTTTCAGCACCCCCCATAACGGATCTGTATCAACAATGATCTGCTGAGTGCTCTGTTTTTCGTCCAAGACTCTCTGTTTCCTCTCCATAGCTTTATCCTTCCTCTGTTTTATCAATAGCGGGCATTTATCCTTCTCATGTGTCAACCTCTGGCATGCGTAGCATCTTTTTGTATCCTCTAAAAATCATACCATATGGTTGTGGTTTCTCCATCCGGTAAGTTCACAACCTTCAATCTTCGAACAGGCCGCGAAACATCAAACTTGACACGGACTCTCACATAGTCATTGTTTTGTTCCTTTTCCGGGTCAAAAGCCACTTCCCTCACTTCCCCGACTAAATCGCCCAGAGCCGTGATTGCCTCCGCGGTGTAGTAATTCACTGGAATCCTTCGGATCTGCACCCACACCAAAAAGTATTGCAGATAATCCTCCGGTGGATGTTCCATCCAACGGTCAATGACAATTGACCATTCATTGAAAGTCCACACTCTTTTCTTCAGTATCTCTTCAAGGTCATGTTCATATTTGAAAATGAACTGGAACCTTTCCTTCGTTAACGCGATACCCCGCACACGATCATAAACCTGCCACTTTCTTGGCATGTCTAGGATTAGGTCCGCCATATTTTGACACTCAGGGTTCAGAATACGTTCAATAATGCTCATTGTATTCCTTTCACGTGAGCAGAATTCAGGCAGATTCGGCAAGTTGAAAGGCAGGTCTTCTTCATCTTCCAAAGACATCCCTTTAAAAGCCTTATCAATGTTTGTCATCATCACCAGAAACACTCCAAAGCAACCACAGTATGCTCCAAAGATTTTGAGGGCAACAGGAAACTCGACACTTAGGGTTCTTAAAACTCAAGGTGACACTTTTAGAACCCTAGAAAAACCACAATAAAACACTCACTAACAGAAAAATCTTCTACAAATCCACCAGAATAATGTTAAGATAACACTAAATCTCGACAATAGGGGAAATAACCCAGCCAAAAGCCCCACTTCCTTTAGAGTCAAATACTCTTTTTGAAAGGGAGAGTCCTAAGAAAAAAAACCATAATCTTATAAAAGAAAACTAAATTTTGATGAGATTAAAAGGACGTCTGTCATTTAATCTTTATTTATATAAAAATCAAGCTACATCAAAAATATATAGTATAAAAACAATACAAAGCGATAAAAAAAATAAAATAAATTTTGTCAATTTTTTTCTCTAAGAAATTTTACTCGCATAGAGAGTGTACATCCTTCCCCTCCTCAAATTTGCATACAATCTGATGCGATCTTCCTCTTTAGCTATTATCTATGTTTTCCCAAGTTGTATTAGATTGACCCATTCTCAATTAGAATCTAAAATTGTTCGTCGAAAAAGAACCCAATTTACTGATTCTTTCGATCGAAATAAGATTTGAGACTGCCAATCTTCAATGACTGTACAAATGTCGTCATACAACAAGGGTGCATCTTTCGTTCCAAACCGTCATACCCTCCATGGTGGTTTTCATGGTGTTAATATACCCGGAAAAAATCAAACTAAAAATAACATAAATATACGATTTTCCCGAATCCCAGATTCTTCGACCCAAAGACCATTTGCAAAGGTCGGGACTCCATCATTGAATCGCTTGAACTCGATCATTGAAGGCCCAAGATCTTTTGTTTATTACCGAATGCATCAATTCATCGGGAGAGAAGATGGATTGAATCATTCGATTCCAAATTTGACGGTTGAAAGATTTCAATTTCGTTATGTCATCGTAGTGGTTGGAGATCTCCACTACAGAGATGGATAGCCCACAAGACCCATGAACGAAACCGTCATAGAACCGCCCCACTTCGCAGTCAGATTGGGAGGTAACCGTCCTCGAAGAGAGGAAAGAGAGAAGAAGACGAAGAAGCCGTCGAAACGCTAAATAAATCGCCTTCATCGAGAGAATAGATCTTCTGCGCCTCGGTCAAAGACCCATCGGCCTCGATCGCACGGATCTCTGCAAAGAGGGATGATTCGTCGGGTTTTTCTTTTTGTTTTATGTCCTAAAAAAAGAGTAAATGAATTGGTAACCGTAGAATAAAAAAGTGAAATGGTGATTTCTATGGTTAAAGATGCATGTTTGATCTAAGTTAGAGACAAGTCAGACAATGTTTTTGGTGACTATAGACAATGAATTTGAGGTATGAAAGAAGGATATATGATGTTGGAAGAGAAGATTAGAAAAAAGATATATATAAAGAGACCTAAAGTGATACTTAGCAAGACAAGCAAGGGAAGGATAAGCCTCGATGCCAGAAAAAATTAGAAAATTCCAACGCAAATGGAAAAAGAGTCTCCGGATATATATATATGGAGATGCCAGACAAGATATCTTTTACAACATCCATCAAAAGTTGTTACTAAATCACATGATGAGACAATACTTGCTACGTTGCACCAGATGTAGGTGCGGTGGTTACAAGCTCTGAAATAGTTACCACAATCGCACAAGCTACTCCTGCGAGAACTACTACTAGCCCCATTGTATTGGCTCAGGCCATACCCACTTCAGTTTCACCATGTGAAGAGGTGGAGCCAGCAACTCCAATTGTTTCTTCACACACTTCTGAGTTAGTACATGCCAACACTATTTTTTCCTCTAATTTGCCTCCTACTTTGGTAACTGTTTTCACTCCTCTTCAGTCAGATTCATTGGTTATGAGGTTGTTGAAAGGAATGTCTTTGGTGGCAACCTTTTTGCCTCTTTAGACTCGAGAAAATTTTACAGGTTATGAAATTGGAGATTTATCAATGAAGATTCGAGGAGGAATGCCAATTAAACCCACACAAAAAGTCCAAAAAATGCACTGGACTTTAGTTCGAGGGCGGGATAAAAGAGGACGTGATGGTCGAGGCGGCCACGGTCCAACATCATAAGAGTCCTACAAGAATTATCTCTGGATCTTCTTATTCTCTATTTACTTTCTCTACTTTGTTGTACTTCTCTACTCATTTTCTAATTAACTCTCAAAAACTATATGACCACAAGTCATAGCCTTGTCCCTTTCATTTTTGCTTTTTAATTGAATACCCTTTTAAAAAAAATAATATATATATATATGGACGAATTAGGTTGCTCGGTTATTTTTTTCATGTGATGTAAAGGTTAGATTCGCTCATCGTAATGGATAAAATTATATAAGAAACAAAAAAAACATCATCTAATGGTGATGTAACACTACAAGAAAACATCCCGATTTCCGACCAAATTTCCGACCAATTTAAAATGGTCGGGAATTTCCGACCACATACCGACGACATTCCGATTAAAACACACCCGTCGGAAATTGGTCGGTAATTCCCGACCATTTTAAGTTGGTCGGAATTTTGGTCGGAAATCCCGACGGATTTCCGATGGATTGGAGACCGACTTACAATCGTCGGAATTTGACAATAAAGACCGATTTCAACTTGGCGGAGGATTGTGTGGATGCGATAGCTGATTTTGGGAAAAATATTTTACCCAATGTTCAAAATATCGCTAGGCGATAGCTAGGCGTGTGATGGGGACTAGAGCCTAGGGAGATTAATCGGGGCCTAGGCGAGGCCTAGGCGTTAACAAATGTTTTATTAATATATTAATATATTTTATATTTTATATTTATATAATATATATTTTTTAAGTTTTTAGTGTTTTATTTGAAAATTACATTGGTAAAATTTCAGTTTTTTTGGTGCTTTTCACTTCTTTAAACGACATCACATTGAAAAATCAAAAAAAAAAAATTGAAAATAACTAAACCAGGTACCAAACCGATTTGTCCGATTTTGTCCGATTTGGTCCGACTAAAACCGACTAAACCGGGACACCGATTTTTCTCAGCGATTTTACTAAAATCGGGTCGGTCACGTCCGAACCGGCGCCTAGCCGTGCGCCTAGGCCGAATTTTTGAACAGTGATTGTACCTGAAGATAATCTCTCACCGGCTTCATACTACGAGGTTCAGAAATTGGTCGGAAATTGGTCGGTAATTCCCGACCATTTTAAGTTGGTCGGAATTTTGGCCGGAAATCCCGACGGATTTCCGATGGATTGGAGACCGACTTACAATCTTCGGAATTTGATAATAAAGACCGATTTCAACTTGGCGGAGGATTGTGTGGATGCGATAGCTGATTTTGTGAAAGGTATTTTACCCAATGTTCAAAATATCGCTAGGCGGTAGCTAGGCGTGTGATGGGGACTAGAGCCTAGGCAGATTAATCGGGGCCTAAGCGAAGCCTAGGCGTTAACGAATGTTTTATTAATATATTAATATATTTTATATTTTATATTTATATAATATATATTTTTAAAGTTTTTAGTGTTTTATTTGAAAATTACATTGGTAAAATTTCAGTTTTTTTTGGTGCTTTTCACTTCTTTAAACGACATCACATTGAAAAATCAAAAAAATAATAATTGAAAATAACTAAACCAGGTACCAAACCGATTTGTCCGATTTTGTCCGATTTGGTCCGACTAAAACCGACTTAACCGGGATACTGATTTTTCTCAGCGATTTTACTAAAATCGGGTCGGTCAGGTCCGAACCGGCGCCTAGCCGTGCGCCTAGGCGGCGCCTAGGCCGATTTTTTGAACAATGATTTTACCTGAAGATAATCTCTCACCGGCTTCATACTACGAGGTTCAGAAACTTGTAGCTGGTCTTGGATTGCCGTATCAGATGATAGATGTGTGTATCGACAATTGTATGATATACTGGGGAAAGGACGAAAACCGTCGCAAGTGTCGTTTTTGTGGGAAACCTCGGTATCAGGAAACGGGTGGAAGAGTACCAGTTCCACATAAACGGATGTGGTATTTGCCGTTAACAGATAAGTTGAAGAGGTTATATCAATCCGAGCGCACGACAGGAGCTATGAGATGGCATGCAGAACATAACTCAGATGGAGAGATTGCGCATCCCTCAGATGTTTTTCCTCTTCTCTCCCTCTTCTCTTCTCTTCTCTCCCTCTTATCTTCCTCTTTTCTTCTCCTAATTGTTTTTCCTTCTCTTGGTTTGTAGATCGCCTGAGCCTGACCCGTCCGCCGGAGCCGCTGTCCGCATGAGCCGCCGTCCCTCCTCCGCCGCCGACATCTTCTCACCATGTAAGTATTTTTGAGATATGTGGTTGTTGTTGTTGGGATTTGAAGATTAGGATGTTAGTTGTTTTAGCTTGAGCTTTGTGGGTAGATTGAAGATTAGGATGTTAGTTGTTATGATTTGTGGTTAGATTTGTGAGATTTGTGGGTTAGATTTGTAGGATTTGTTGTTAGATTATAATTTTTGGATTTGTTGTTTACACATATTGTTTTTCGAAATTTTTTGGATTTTTTTGTTTAATAACAATTTTTTATATAAATATAAAACTTTAATAGATAATTTTTAGATTAAAAATACAAAATATATTTTTAAATTTTATAAAAATCATGTATATAAAACGTTGTTAAATCTAAGATATTTTTTAAGATTTTTTGAATTTTTTGAATTTTATCATTTGTATAAAAAACGTTTTCATTACTTTTGCATAATTAATAAATTTATTATTACTCTTTTTCATAAATTTCTTATAATTTTATGAATTTTTGAAATTTTCATAAAAACCGTTTTGATAATTTTCATAATGTTTTTGGATTTTTCGTAATATTTTGGGTTTTTGGTAATTGTTTCCTGTTTTTGGTAATTGTTTCGCGTTTTTGTGAATACTTTTATAGTAATCGTTTTTTCTTTTGCGTTTTATTTATAGTTTGTGTTTTATTTATAATTTGCTTTTGCGTTTAATATCTAACAAATTTTGCGTTTTTTTTTCAAGTCGTACGAGGGTTTCGCGAACATGCGCATCGGTGGTTCGTCTCAAGGGATGCAACAACCTCCACGTATTGGTGGTTCGACTCGAGGGACAGAACCACCAAGTCCGGCCGCATCGACTATCCCAGAGTCGCAGAGTCAAGCTCCTCGAATCATGACCATCGACGAGTTAGTCCAACAACCGGGCCGGGACTTGCACATCCGGCTTGATCCACATCGAGTTGGAAGATCGACATGGTAAAAACCCTTAGTTCATATATATATATATATATATATATATATATATATATAATATCAATTGTTTATAGTTTATCTTTTTTGTAGGTTTGGTATATCGAACAACGGGATTAGCAAGGCCATTATGAGGATGTTCCATTCGATCCCCGACAAACCGTATAAGAAGTTTTCAGAAGTCCCGTATGATGAGAAGCAAATTTGGTTTAGACAATTTGCGGTAAGTTGTCAATTACTATATTTTTTCCTATATTTATAAGTATTTTTTTAATATTTTGCTAAGCATTTTTATTTATGTTTTCGTAGCAAGAGTTTACATGGCATCCCTCTCACAGTGTCACGGTGGAAAAGTTATTTATGAAGGAAGCGAGTACGCAGTTCAAGAGACACATGAACGAGTGGAAAAAAAGTGGAAGAAAGGAGCAGACAAGCCGAAAGGCTTGAATTTGGAGGTTTGGAATATCTACAGGCCATATTGGCAACAGCCGGAGACAGAGAAACTCTCGAAGACGAATTCGGGAAACCGAAAGAGTGAGCGCAACGGGAAGGGCCAATACATCCACAACTCCGGTTCGAGCAGCTTCCAGACCCGAGAAATTCAAATGGTAATCTTTTATTGTTGACATTGCTTTCTCTCTTTAATTAATTATTAAATTATTTATTCATATTTAAATTTATTCGTTTTTATAGACTAATGAGGCCGGAGGTGTGCGTCCGAATCACTTGGACTTAATGAAGAGGTGCCACACGAACAAGACAACCGGGCTTATTCAGGATTCCCTCATAAGGGAAATCTACGAGAACGTGACGAAGCAGAAGACCGACATCGAGCTGACCCAACAGTCACAAGGTGACTCCTCCTCCTCCTTCGAGATGTCGCTGGAAGCGGTCAACCATCTCGTTATGAACGTAAGTTTTTTTTTTCTTATAGTTTTACATTATAATTTTATTATGTTCTAATTTATTTATATTTTATACAGGAATTTCCCCTTGATAAAAAAGGGCTGTGTCGCGGGGGTTTGGGTACGATCCCGTTTATGGACGACGGGTCTTCTTCTGGTTCATTTTTATCTGAAGATCTCATCAAGCAGAATGAAGAGCTCAAGTCCAAAGTAGAAGTTTCGGAGGCGGCCAAAACGGACACCGAATTCAAGTTAGGTGCCACGCAAGATGAGCTTTCGGAGGCGATGTCAGATATCGCTAGCATGTCGTCTTGGATGAGAGCGAAGTTTCTGGATTACCCGGGAACGGGATCAGGATCGGGATCCGCAAATGTTTAATATGTTTAATGTTTTAAAAACACTTTCTGTTATTTTATTTTCAAAACTATTTTATTTTATAATATTTTAATGTTTAATATTAATTTAAATTTTCATTTTCGAATTAATTAAATTAAATTAAATTAATTAATCAAAATTCAAAAAATTTTAAAATAATTTCGAATTATACAGTATTTCAAGTTGGTCGGAATTTAGTCTGAATTTAGATTGGTCGGAATTTGGTCGGAATTTAGGTTGCTCGGAATTTGGTCTGAATTTAGGTTGGTCGGAATGTGGTCGGGATTTTGTTTAGTCGGAAGTTGGTCGGAAGTTAGATTGGTCAGAATATGGTCGGAAACCGTCGGGTATGAATGTGGTCGGTGTTTGGTCGAAAAAAGTATGGTCGGTATTTGGTCAGAAATAAGTTAGTCGGACTGTTGTCGGTAACTCGTCGGGTAATAACCAACGCTTTATAACGTTGGTAATTGGTCGTGAAAATAATGGTCGGGAATCCGTCAGAAATTCCAGACCAATTTCCGACGCGATAGTCCCGACGAGCCAAATCGGTCGGAAATTAGTCGGGAAAGCCGTTTTCCGATGGTTTTCCGACCAATATGGCCGTCGGAAATCGGATGTTTTTTTGTAGTGTAACATAAAAAAAACAGATTATATCGAAGCACTTCCACAGAGACATTATATAATTAGGTCCATCTAATTCTCCAAATTGGAGTCCAAAATGGATTTTTAACAAATTAATATTTTTCCAAACATAATGCCGTATTGGAATTTGGAACTCCAATTAGTAGTTAAGAATAATGACATTTCGACTAGCTAAATTATTTCATAAGAATTACGATGCTGTAAAGTAAAAAAAGGAATTAAGATAACTGTAACAGTAATCAACACACAATCACAATGGAAATGTTGTTATTGTACACCAACATAAAGTTATAAAAACAAAGAAATATGAAATCCCTCAAAACAATATATTTCACCAAAGAACGATCATCAGTCATCAGTCATCAGTCATCAGTCATCAGTCATCAGTCATCACCAGAACGAATCTCAATTTAGAAGCATTTAATGTGAATAATCCTCGCTCCATTTTCTTCATACTCGGCCTTAGTTATCAACATCTGCAATATAGACATCACAACTTTGCATTATAACAAGTTAACAACCCCAAGAAACTCACATTAAATTATATAAACTCTTAAAATCATATAATATTTTATTTACCTTTTGAAAGGTGTCTAGAGAAGCCAAAATGGAGCCTCCAATCCAAACACTATTCTTCCTTTCCGGAGGACACACAATTCTAATCTTCATATCAGCAGGTGCAAGCGCAATGATCTCTTCGGCCATCCTCTGAGCAAGACCAGGGAACAACGTCGTGCCACCACTCAACACAATGTTTCCATACAAAGCCTCTCTTATAGCAACATCACACTTGAGGATCGAATTGTGAGTCGCCTCGTGAATACCGGGAGATTCCATCCCGACCAAAGACGGCTGGAAAAGAACCTCAGGGCACCTGAATCTCTCGGCGCCTAACGTGATCACTTGACCATCGGGAAGCTCGTAGGTTCTATTGATTGTCGAGCTCCTAGTAGCCTTCTCCAGTTCTTCTTCGTAGTCGAGAGCTACGTAACCGAGGTTCTCTTTGATGTCTCGGATTATCTCACGCTCGGCGGATGTTGTGTATGTGTAGCCACGTTCGGTCATGGTTTTCATGAGGTAGTCGGTTACGTCACGGCCTGCTAGGTCTAGACTCAGGATCGCGTGTGGGAGTGCGTAACCTTCGTTGATTGGAACTGCGTGGCTTACACCAACTCCTGAATTCAAGACAACACCTAAAGAGGAAGAAAATTTAACAGAGTAAGTCAGAAATGCAATTTATGCATGCGTTTGAAATCCTTTGCTACATGCAGAAACAATGAACCTCAAAGCTTACAAGCTATAATAAAATTTTAGGTCTTTTTAGAGGAGTTTTGAAACTTGTGACTTACCTGTGGAGCGACCACTGGCATAGATAGAGAGAAGTTCCTGAATGGCAACGTACATAGCAGGAGTATGGAAGGTCTCAAACATGATCTGCATCATCTTCTCGCGATTGGCCTTTGGGTTTAGAGGAGAGTCAGAGAGAAGCACAGGGCGTTCTTGAGGAGCCACACGCATCTCGTTGTAGAAAGTATGGTGCCAAATCTTCTCCATGGCATCCCAATCTTTAACGATACCATCCTCGATTGGGTATTGAAGAGTAAGAATATCTCTCTTGGCTTGAGCTTCATCCCCCACATGAAATTCCTTCTGATTCATTCCAACCATCGCCCCCGTGCATGGACGACCACCCACGATGCTTGGAAACACAACGCTTGGTGCATCCTCTCTAGCAAATCCCGCCTTCAATGTGTTTCACCAATCATTTTTTTTTTCCGATTATTAAGAGATTTTGAGCTGAAGTCAGTAATCCCCCAAATACTTTTTCAGTCGAATTAATGATACTTGGTGGTATTTCACCAATCATTACATTTGCTATCTTGATTGTTCATTTGTTTATGTGTATAAATATTTATCTAAATCATTGCACAATCGGAATTGTAGCTAAAATTTATTTTAAATGTAGATAGAAAACATTTGCGTGCACTTTGCAAAATGTTTTTTGAAAAATGGAAAAATATTTTAAATTTCAAAATTGTGATTTTTTTTTTCATGCATAATCATAAATTGTGTTTTTATTTTCTCCTCACCCTGATCATTCCAGTTCCATTGTCGCACACGATAGCTTCTGTTTCCCACATTATCTACAGCACAATTTTAAAACATATATATATCATCGTTAAGAAGTTCTAACGTTACGCATCGTTAACATTTAATTTTATTTATATAATCGGGGTTTAAACTAGACATATATCACCCTGATTTAATTTTGTTTCTTATATTATAGACTAATGATCAATAGCCAAACCATGAAACGATTGGTACCACTTGATCACCATAAATTTAGCCACACACAGCATTAACATAGCATAGCAGAATTATATAACAACCAAAATTAAATCACAAACCTTTCAAGATATATAGGCGGTACAGATATCATGCGTATTCCTAGCAATTAACACCTTATTGAATCTTAGTTATAAGATCATGACTCAACTAATTGACATTTTCAATTGTAGGTACCATAAAAAATACCGATGAGACTGAGATTGAAGATGCTAGAAATACAGCGATTAGCTCAGGAATAGAAGGCTCAAGATCAGGAAATTCAAGCATGCCATAAGAATAATGGTATTTCTTTATGCTCAAGTTTGTTTGTCTTTTTATGTGTTCGAAACTTGTTTATAAATTCTCTTGCTTGACGAATTAAGTTTTATTTCTGACTTTTTATTTTGCAGTTTAGACTGAAGAAAAAAATCAAGTTTAAGTCAAAGATAACCTCCAAAAATATTTATATTATAATTTTGTGTTTTTTAAAACATAATGTTTATGTTATAATTTTGTATTGGATTTTGTTATTAATTACTTTTGTTTTTTTGGTAAAATATGATAATATTCCAACTGAAATATATACATATATAAGATCTCGTTTAGTTTACTATTAATGTTATGGTTTATATGTCTTTATTTGTTTTTACACTGAATAATAGTTTACTAAGAGATCAAAAATTAATTGGAAAAATCCCACCAAAAATAAAAATAAAAAACTTTGCGAGATCTAAAATTAATTAGAAAAAACCAAACAAATCAAAGAAAAAATAGCAAAGAAACCAACAAAACCGATGTCGGAGCTATAGAAGTCTCCAACCAAATTTTATGTCTTAAAAAAAAAGCCTAAACAAACCGGTTTAAGCCCGATGAGTTTTAATTTAAACGGGCTTAAACGGGTACCTACATAAACATGCTTAAATGGACATGCCTTAAACGGGCAGGACCTAAACGGACCCGAACCGCCCATATTAACATCACTATAAGATTCATGAGATATCAGGTATTACATCGAAAAATCAACAGAAAATCTTTACTTTTCTCAGTAAAATAGCTTTTCATGACTTCATCCCATACGAAATGATTACCGTACCACATAATTAAGGAGAAAATGAGGTGAGCGAAATTCGGAAACCAAGATAGAAAATGGAGTGAAAAGAGAAGTTAAAGACTTGATTATACTCGCCGATGATGTGAGATCACAAGAATCCTAAATATTTCAGTGAACAATGACAAACATTGATGCAGAAACAAGATCACAAACAAAAACAAAACGTCAAAAATAAATCGAAATGGAGGTAGACGAACAAGGAATTAAGGGACCATAAAACCAAAGAGGAATAATAGTTCTCCTACTTACTTTCAAAGATAGTCTCTCTCTCCCTCTCTGTTGTTGTTGTTGTTGTTCTTCTTCTTCCTTCTCTCGTCTCACCAATAAGAATGCGTTTGAGAAAAATACGATGTCTTATTTATATAGCGAAGGGCATGCAAGGATAGGTCATAGGTGTGGGTCCCACACTAAGTAATAATTAACATTATGCCAAAATGAAACACAACGACTTTCCGACGAATATGACTGTCGGAAATCCTCAAAACCATGTATAGTGTGATAATCTAAATTATTCATTTCCTAATTCATGATTTAAATTGAGACCAAATAAAAATTTAACCCAAAACAACTTATCCTGGATGAATATAACATTTTTTTTTTGAATCTTAATAAATAATAATGTGACACATGTAATTCGGAAACCATCAAAACCATGTATAATGTGATAATTTAACTAATTAATTTTCTTAATCAATGATTTAAATTTAGTTAACTTTATTAATTTATAATCTCATACAATTATAATAGGAGCACATTTTCATTACATTGATTCCATGATTAATGATTTAAAATATATTTTTTCATAAAAAGATATAAGTATATTTTATAAAATTAAATAAAAACATGTGTCGTTGATGACCAAAAATAAAAATAAAAACACATGTCAGAGAGACTGATAAGTGATTATTACTCATATCTAATAATCTTAATCATATAAGATAATCTTACAATAAATATATCATGATTTGTACCAATCTAGTATAAGTAAATTTCTCTCAATAAAATATAGAATTATTACATCAAATACAAAAGAATTCATATGTATTCAAATTCAAGTGCATATCCAAATGGAATAGTTTAAATTTTTAACAAATCTAATATATTAAAACATAGTGCTATTTTGTGTCCAAACAGGAAAAAATGAAAATAAATCTATTATTATCATGGATAACTTTTAAACTTTAGATTTTTGTGGATAATTATTCCCTGTTTCCAAACAGTTGAATTTTGTTCAATTAAAAATTCATTTAATTAATCTGATTTAATTAAATATTAATTTATTTAATTAATTAATCTCATTATATATATATATTAATTTTAATTTGTAATTATAAAAATTCAGACTATGCCTGAAATTAAATAAAATATTTAAAATTATAAATAAAATCGATTATTTCAAAAATATGTAAATTAAATATTTCAAAAAGAATTTAAATTGTTATTATTATTTTGTTACGAAAATGGTATTAGTTATTTTGAATTTCTGAATTTCGATTATGCCAAAATAATTTAATAATCAAATTTTTTTGAATGATACAGATTCAAAATTAATAATTTTCATTGAAAGATAATATTAAATTTTGAATTTAATGTAGATTTTCTAAGATTTCATCAACAGTTACAAACAAAATAGTCACCGCTGGCATAGAAAGAGAGGTGTGTACATGGGAAATGGGAATCCTCAAATTTGTATTTACGTTTTTAGCATTCCAAATAAATGAAAATCTTCACTTAATCTTTAGCTTTTTTCTTAAATTTGATTAAAAACAAAAAAAATCTAACAAAATTGTAATGAGGATGAATGTACCATCTCAGCGAGATTTTGTTTACTTAATCGGCATGCATGTTTTGGAGAGATTTTGTTTACTTCATGGACGCGTGTCAAAGGTCTATCTTAAACTAGTAATATCACCTTATCTTTTTTTGTTTGGAGACCAAATTCTCACATTATCTTACAAAAACTAAATCAGATTTAAAATTATAAAAAAAATTTGAACTATTCATAGAACGACATGTATTACAAGAATTTTTTATGGACTTTTCAAATTTTCTTAAATAAAAACCAAGTTTCATTTATTTTCTTTTTCTATTTTGTAATATGAAATACTCATGGCAATATCTCCAATGAAAAATGTTCACTTATGTACTAAATATAATCATCACTAAAATTCATCAAATTATAACCTAAACTTACAATAACTATCATGATTGTACAAAACCAACTTAAGTAAAAAATTATTTATAAAATATAGAATCAAATTACAAAAAAATAAAATCAAATGTAGTCAATTGAATATTAGAATAGTATAGTTATAATTTTGAAAAGTTAAAAAAGTATAAAGAAAAATAACAAAATAATTCTTTCAGTAATGAGTGCAAGAAGAGAAAATTGATGACTTTTCATCTCTCGTACGTGTTCGACTATGATTTATGATTTTGTTCAGTATTTTTACATGTTTTTTTGTCATTTAATCTTTTTTTTTGTTTTTAACTCTTGAAATATATTGATGTTGGAAAAGTTACTGGAGGTCAGTTACTGTTGCAAAGTATTCTAAAAATAGGGGAAAATCAAAAGGAAACAAAAAACATAAATAAAACCGATCAGCTACATAGAGGTAGCCATCTTTTCCGACATCACCAATTCCTTCAACCACGCCGGTTCACCATAGGCCACATACGATTGCCATCGATTCTCAGATCTCACACTTTTAGCAATTAGACCTGCACATTTGTTTGTTTTTCGAGTTTCGGGACACCATCTCCATTCGTCTATCTCACATAAAACTTCTCTTAGTTCGTCAGATTGTGATCGAAAAACTGGCCATGCTTTTGGTCTTGTAATCGCTCCTATTAGTTCCGATGCTTCAGTGGCGAAAATAACTTTCTCAATGTGGAGGCTACACATACTTTCGACCGCCCATAAATGGGTTTTAGCTTTTGCTTCATTCAACCCTTCCATTCCACTAAAATCTCTTCTGCTATGTGACAATACGTCTCCTTTTGAGTGCCTCAGAATCCATGCAGCTCCACCCATTCTCTTTTGTCTTGACCAGGATACTCCAATATTACATTTCATCATACCTTCTTCTGGAGATGTCCACCGTTTAATCATTTTAGGGTCATCTGGGTTATCTCCTACTTCATTCAAAGATGCATTTTGAACTTTAAACCACTGAGTAGTATCCTCCCATATATTTTCCGCCGTTTCCTTTGCCGAGAAAATCCTTCCTTCAAACAAAAACAAATTCCAATTTTTCCAGATTTGCCACACGATCCACGGGGAACACCGGCTGATTTCTAGTGGGATAGAAGGATTTTTCTGACAATCAAGGATATATTTGATATTCTCGTAGATCGATCGCTTCTCAAAGCCATCTATTGGGAAGGGAAAATTAGCTTGGGCCCAAATTTGTCTGGCCATTGTGCAATCAAAGAGAACATGGTTGATTGATTCACCTTCTTTCCCACATGCTTGACACACGTCATCTGTCTTCATTCCTCTGTGTCGTAGTGTATCTCCAACACCCAGCGCATTGTGCAAGACTTTCCAAAGGAACATTTTTATTGTTGGCACCGTCTTCACATCCCAAACTCTGGCTCTAAGTGGGTTTAGGGAAGGGCACACCACAGCCTCCATTCTCACCTCTGTTATTTTAAGATTTCTTCCTAGCCAATATCCAGATCGTACAGATTACGCCCCACACCGGTTATGAATTCACTCGTAACTATCCTTCCTGTTCACCACCGGATGGATTTGCAGTATACGATCTATATCTTCCGGGAAAAAATTGTCTTCGAGCTTTCCTCGATCCCATGTTTTTGACTGTCTATTGATCAGATCCGAGACCTTCAGATTGACATTGAAAAATTGGGGCCTCCAATACGGTGCTCTAGGGATCTCATCCACTAACCACGGATCAGTCCACACATTGATGTTCTCACCCGACCCAACTGCATTTCTCAGCCCTTTCCGGAGTAATTCTCGGCCATGTATGATACTTGTCCAAGCATATGAGGGTCTGCCTCCGATATTAGCATTCAGGAAATTTGAGTTTGCAAAATACCTACTCTTTAACACTTGCGTACAATTATTATCGTGATCCATCAATATTCTTCATGCTTGTTTTGCGAGTAGGGCTTGATTAAAGAGCTCAATATCTCTGAAACCCATACCTCCGAGTTCTTTTTCCAGGCACATTTTTTCCCATGAAACCCAATGGGTCTTCCTTTGTCCCTCTTGCGCGTCCCATCAGAACCTCGACATCGCAGTTGTTAGGTTCTGACATGTCGTTTTCGGAAGGTTAAAGACTGACATCGCGAAAACCGGCATTGCCATCGCCATCGATTTCAATAAAAAAATTTTCCTCCTTGGGATAAGAGCCGATCGTACCATCCATGAAATCTCGATTTCATCTTCTCCTTGATGTAATTCAGCATGTCTACCTTTGAGCCGCTAAAACATTCTGGAAGACCCAGATTTTTGCCAGTTCCGCCTTCATTTGAAATCCTAAGTTTTTCCTGAATTTTAACTTTTAGATTCGGATCGATCTGAGCTCCAAAGGTAATGGCTGATTTATTGAAGTTTATCTTCTGATCGAGACTCTTTCATACTCCTGCAGAATGTTAAACATCTCTCCACATTGTATCTCATCTGCTTTACACAGTAGTAAGCAATCGTCCGCAAAAAGCAAGTGGTGTATTGATGGTCCCTGAGCATTGAAACAAATTCCTTCAATCTTTCCGGCTTTTTCATCTTGACATAGGAGGTGTACCAGACCTTCAGTGTATAGGTCAAACAAAAAGGGAGAGAGCGGATTTCCTTGACGCAGTCCCCGTTCTGGTTTAATCAACCCATGAGCATCCCCATTAACCAAGACTGTATACGTGACTGAAGTTACGCAGAACATGATCCAAGTAGTAACTTTCGGGTCGAAACCAATGGCTTTAAGAAGAGATTCCAGAAAACTCCATTCAATTCTATCGTAGGCCTTGGACATGTCAGTCTTTATGGCCATACATTCTCTGGAGATGCGTGGATGTGTCCTTAGAGCATGAACCATTTCATGGGCTATGATGATATTATCGGATATAAGACGGTCCGACACAAACGCAGATTGTGTAGGTGAAACGATATCATTTAGCAAAGGCTGGATCCTTGAAAGCAAAATCTTTGAGATGATTTTATACAATACCGAGCACAGGCTGATTGGTCTTAAATCCGTTATCGAGGTTGGTTTGTTTATCTTCGGAATAAGACATATTTGTGTATAATTCCACTCCAACGGAAAGGCTCCTGTTTCGAAAAATTGCTGGATATCTTTTACGACCTCTGGACCTACAACATCCCAATAATGTTGAAAGAAAAACCCATTCATCCCATCACAGCCTGGGGCACTCGAGGGTTTAATCGAGAAAACAGCTTCTCTTACTTCCCGCGCAGTTATTTCTTTCAACATGCTCCTGTTCATATGACTTGTCACCTTTGCTTGGAAATCTTCGAAGAAAACCCCCATATCACCATTGCTAGTTTTCGTGAACAAATTCTTGAAATAATTTCCAGCAACTTCCCCCATTGAGCCTGCCGAAGTAACTGTCCTTCCCGCTTCGTCAACCAGTTTTTCCAAATGGTTTTTAGATCTTTGGGCTTTAACCGAAGCATGAAAGAAACTGGTATTGTTGTCACCGTGTATATTCCATTGATCTTTACTCTTATGTCTCCAGAAAATCTCTTCTTCGCGAAACCCCTTTGCAATTTCAAATCTCAGCTCTCTCATGTAATCTAAACGTGGGTGTAAAGACGAAATTTCCAATTCTAGGTCCTCCCCGCACTTCTGGATACGATCCATAGAGTTGTGTTGGTTTTCTCTTTTCCAATTTCCAAGCGCTTTCCTACACTTTCCTAATCGATCCATCAAAGAGATTGGAGCAGATTCATGTTCTCCTATCCACGCACCCCGAATAGTTTCCAAAACCAGAGGCTTCCCAATCAATCTTCTATCAAAGTGGAAAGCTCCTCTTGCTCCATTTTGCTTTGTCATCAGGTTTACCAAAACTGGGCTATGGTCGGAGCCAAGCTTCTCCATAAAGTTCTGATTAGCAAGCGGAAATTGTAATTTCCATGCTTTGTTACCAAAACAGCGATCGAGTTTGCTCTGAATCCAATGGGTGCCTCTCCTACCTGCCCAAGTGAAGGCATTCCCGGAGCTATTCAATTCCACCATCCCACAAGCTCGCAACATCTTCGCAAAAGGTAGGAAAGAAGTATCGGACCGTGGCGGTCCTCCCAACTTTTCCTCATTATTCAAAATCTCATTGAAATCTCCAACCATACACCAGCTCTCTCTTCTTTGAACTCCAATTCTTGTAATCCTTTCCCACACATGCTCTCTTCCTTTAATCATCGGATCACCATAGACAAAAGACACAAAGAACTTATAAGACCCGTACTGTACACAACAATCGATGAGGTGTTTATCAGCAAACTTCACCTCCACTGATACACTACTCTTCCAACATAAAGCTAAACCACCACTCCATCCAATTGGATCCACCGTGAAAACCCTGTCATACCCCAACCAAACTTGTAAGTCAACCACTTCATCTTTACATTTCTTTGTCTCCATTAAGAACAACATCTCCGGGAAATGTTTGCCACGCATTTCCTTGAGACGGGGAATTGTCAAGTCTTGTGCCCGGCCCAATCCTTGAAAATTCCAGCTCAATATGCTCATTAAGCGTTCAGCAGTCCCTCATTCGGGACCGCCTCTGAAATGGTACGCTTTGTGATTTTTGAGAAACCTTCTGCAACTTCAATAGCCTTCCTCTTAGGCGTTGGTCCGATCCCTTTCCCCTTTCTTGACACATTAATTACACCAGCTTCACTCTTTGACATGACTCTCGTGTGTTTTTGGTTTCTTCCCGACTTCCTACTACCTCTGAAAATCTTTTTATCAATTCCAGAGGAACTCGCCTCTGAAGAACCAGCTCCAAACACCATTGAACAGTCTTTGAAAGAACTGTTTTCAGATACGAAGTTAGCTGCAGCTCTTTCATAGTGAGTGATTTCCGCGCTTGATGTTCTCTTCATAGCAACACCCGCATTTATTGCAGCCGACATCACCTTTTGTTGTCTAGGTACCCCTTTCGTCTTCTTCTGTTTATCCATTTTTTCCCCAGGAGTAAACACTATTCCTTTTCCTTTGTCAACTTCCGAGGTTATCGCTGGTGGAGGTAATAATCTGAGGATCGATCTTTGACCAAAAACATCATTTTTCAAATCCTTAATCGATTTTTTAACCCTCTCCTCACGCACTCTCCTCTCAGGTCCTATAGCTGCCAACAGACATTCTCGCATTCCTTGTAGTACAGAAGAGTCGATTCGTAATTTGCCCGTGTTAGGGTCTAATCCAACCTCATCTTCTTTCAGCAACCCCCATAACGGATCTGTATCAACAATGATCGACTGAGTGCTCTGTTTTTCGTCCAAGACTCTCTGTTTCCTCTCCATAGCTTTATCCTTCCTCTGTTTTATCAATAGCGGGCATTTATCCTTCTCATGTGTCAACCTCTGGCATGCGTAGCATCTTTTTTGTATCCTCTAAAAATCATACCATATGGTTGTGGTTTCTCCATCCGGTAAGTTCACAACCTTCAATCTTCTAACAGGCCGCGAAACATCAAACTTGACACGGACTCTCACATAGTCATTGTTTTGTGCCTTTTCCGGGTCAAAAGCCACTTCCCTCACTTCTCCGACTAAATCGCCCAGAGCCGTGATTGCCTCCGCGGTGTAGTAATTCACTGGAATCCTTTGGATCTGCACCCACACCAAAAAGTATTGCAGATAATCCTCTGGTGGATGTTCCATCCAACGGTCAATGACAATTGACCATTCATTGAAAGTCCACACTCTTTTCTTCAGTATCTCTTCAAGGTCATGTTCATATTTGAAAATGAACTGGAACCTTTCCTTCGTTAACGCGATACCCCGCACACGATCATAAACCTGCCACTTTCTTGGCATGTCTAGGATCAGGTCCGCCATATTTTGACACTCAGGGTTCAGAATACGTCCAATAATGCTCATTGTATTCCTTTCACGTGAGCAGAATTCAGGCAGATTCGGCAAGTTGAAAGGCAGGTCTTCTTCATCTTCCAAAGACATCCCTTTAAAAGCCTTATCAATGTTTGTCATCATCACCATAAACACTCCAAAGCAGCCACAGTATGCTCCAAAGATTTTGAGGGCAACAGGAAACTCGACACTTAGGGTTCTTAAAACTCAAGGTGACACTTTTAGAACCCTAGAAAAACCACAATAAAACACTCACTAACAGAAAAATCTTCTACAAATCCACCAGAATAATGTTAAGATAACACTAAATCTCGACAATAGGGGAAATAACCCAGCCAAAAGCCCCACTTCCTTTAGAGTCAAATACTCTTTTTGAAAGGGAGAGTCCTAAGAAAAAAAAACCATAATCTTATAAAAGAAAACTAAATTTTGATGAGATTAAAAGGACGTCTGTCATTTAATCTTTATTTATATAAAAATCAAGCTACATCAAAAATATATAATATAAAAATAATACAACGCGATAAAACAAATAAAATAAATTTTGTCAATTTTTTTCTCTAAGAAATTTTACTCGCATAGAGAGTGTACATCCTTCCCCTCCTCAAATTTGCATACAATCTGATGCGATCTTCCTCTTTAGCTATTATCTATGTTTTCCCAAGTTGTATTAGATTGACCCATTCTCAATTAGAATCTAAAATTGTTCATCGAAAAAGAACCCAATTTACTGATTCTTTCGATCGAAATAAGATTTGAGACTGCCAATCTTCAATGACTGTACAAATGTCGTCATACAACAAGGGAGCATCTTTCGTTCCAAACCGTCATACCCTCCATGGTGGTTTTCATGGTGTTAATATACCCGGAAAAATCGAACTAAAAATAACATAAATATACGATTTTCCCGAATCCCAGATTCTTCGACCCAAACACCATTTGCAAAGGTCGGGACTCCATCGTTGAATCGCTTGCACTCGATCATTGAAGGTCCAAGATCTTTTGTTTATTACCGAATGCATCAATTCATCGGGAGAGAAGATGGATTGAATCATTCGATTCCAAATTTGACGGTTGAAAGATTTCAATTTCGTTGTGTCATCGTAGTGGTTGGAGATCTCCACTACAGAGATGGATAGCCCACAAGACCCATGAACGAAACCGTCATAGAACCGCCCCACTTCGCAGTCAGATTGGGAGGTAACCGTCCTCGAAGAGAGGAACGAGAGAAGAAGACGAAGAAGCCGTCGAAACGCCAAATAAATCGCCTTCATCGAGAGAATAGATCTTCTGCGCCTCGGTCAAAGACCCATCGGCCTCGATCGCACGGATCTCTGCAAAGAGGGATGATTCGTCGGGTTTTTCTTTTTGTTTTATGTCCTAAAAAAAAGAGTAAATGAATTGGTAATCGTAGAATAAAAAAGTGAAATGGTGATTTCTATGGTTAAAGATGCATGTTTGATCTAAGTTAGAGACAAGTCAGACAATGTTTTTGGTGACTATAGACAATGAATTTGAGGTATGAAAGAAGGATATATGATGTTGGAAGAGAAGATTAGAAAAAAAGATATATATAAAGAGACCTAAAGTGATACTTAGCAAGACAAGCAAGGGAAGGATAAGCCTCGATGCCAGAAAGAATTGGAAAATTCCAACGCAAATGGAAGAAGAGTCTCCGAATATATATATATATATATATATATGGAGATGCCAGACAAGATATCTTTTACAATATCCATCAAAAGTTGTTACTAAATCACATGATGAGACAATACTTGCTACGTTGCACCAGATGTAGGTGCGGTGGTTACAAGCTCTGAAATAGTTACCACAAATGCACAAGCTACTCCTGCGAGAACTACTACTAGCCCCATTGTATTGGCTCAGGCCATACCCAATTCAGTTTCACCATGTGAAGAGGTGGAGCCAGCAACTTCAATTGTTTCTTCACACACTTCTGAGTTAGTCTATGCCAACACTATTTTTTCCTCTAATTTGCCTCATACTTTGGTAACTGTTTTCACTCCTCTTCAGTCAGATTCATTGGTTATGAGGTTGTGGAAAGGAATGTCTTTGGTGGCAACCTTTTTGCCGCTTTAGACTCGAGAAATTTTACAGGTTATGAAATTGGAGATTTATCAAAGAAGATTCGAGGAGGAATGCCAATTAAACCCACACAAAAATTCCAAAAAATGCACTGGACTTTTCGAGGGCGGGATAAAAGAGGACGTGATGGTCGAGGCGGCCACGGTCCAACATCATAAAAGTCCTACAAGAACTTTCTCTGGATCTTCTTATTCTCTATTTACTTTCTCTACTTTGTTGTACTTCTCTACTCATTTTCTAATTAACTCTCAAAAACTATATGACCACAAGTCATAGCCTTGTCCCTTTTATTTTTGCTTTTTAATTGAATACCCTTTTTAAAAAAATAATATATATAGATATATATATATGGACGAATTAGGTTGCTCGGTTATTTTTTTTATGTGATGTAAAGGTTAGATTCGCTCATCGTAATGGATAAAATTATATAAGAAACAAAAAAAAACATCATCTAATGGTGATGTAACACTACAAGAAAACATCCCGATTTCCGACCAAATTTCCGACCAATTTAAAATGGTCGTGAATTTCCGACCACATACCGACGACATTCCGATTAAAACACACCCGTCGGAAATTGGTCGGTAATTCCCGACCATTTTAAGTTGGTCGGAATTTTGGTCGGAAATCCCGACGGATTTCCGATGGATTGGAGACCGACTTACAATCGTCGGAATTTGACAATAAAGACCGATTTCAACTTGGCGGAGGATTGTGTGGATGCGATAGCTGATTTTGTGAAAGATATTTTACCCAATGTTCAAAATATCGCTAGGCGGTAGCTAGGCATGTGATGGGGACTAGAGCCTAGGCAGATTAATCGGGGCCTAGGCGGGGCCTAGTCGTTAACGAATGTTTTATTAATATATTAATATATTTTATATTTTATATTTATATAATATATATTTTAAAGTTTTTAGTGTTTTATTTGAAAATTACATTGGTAAAATTTCAGTTTTTTTTGGTGCTTTTCACTTCTTTAAACGACATCACATTGAAAAATCAAAAAAATAATAATTGAAATAACTAAACGAGGTACCAAACCGATTTGTCCGATTTTGTCCGATTTGGTCCGACTAAAACCGACTAAACCGGGATACCGATTTTTCTCAGCGATTTTACTAAAATCGGGTCGGTCAGGTCCGAACCGGCGCCTAGGCCGATTTTTTGAACAGTGATTTTACCTGAAGATAATCTCTCACCGGCTTCATACTACGAGGTTCAGAAACTTGTAGCTGGTCTTGGATTGCCGTATCAGATGATAGATGTGTGCATCGACAATTGTATGATATACTGGGGAAAGGACGAAAACCGTCGCAAGTGTCGTTTTTGTGGGAAACCTCGGTATCAGGAAACGGGTGGAAGAGTACCAGTTCCACATAAACGGATGTGGTATTTGCCGTTAACAGATAAGTTGAAGAGGTTATATCAATCCGAGCGCACGACATGAGCTATGAGATGGCATGCAGAACATAACTCAGATGGAGAGATTGCGCATCCCTCAGATGTTTTTCCTCTTCTCTCCCTCTTCTCTTCTCTTCTCTCCCTCTTCTCTTCCTCTTTTCTTCTCCTAATTGTTTTTCCTTCTCTTGGTTTGTAGATCGCATGAGCCTGACCCGTCCGCCGGAGCCGCTGTCCGCATGAGCCGCCGTCCCTCCTCCGCCGCCGACATCTTCTCACCATGTAAGTATTTATGAGATATGTGGTTGTTGTTGTTGGGATTTGAAGATTAGGATGTTAGTTGTTTTAGCTTGAGTTTTGTGGGTAGATTGAAGATTAGGATGTTAGTTGTTATGATTTGTGGTTAGATTTGTGAGATTTGTGGGTTAGATTTGTAGGATTTGTTGTTAGATTATAATTTTTGGATTTGTTGTTTACACATATTGTTTTTCGAAATTTTTTGGATTTTTTTGTTTAATAATAATTTTTTTATAAATATAAAACTTTAATAGATAATTTTTAGATTAAAAATACAAAATATATTTTTAAATGTTATAAAAATCATGTATATAAAACGGTGTTAAATCTAAGATATTTTTTAAGATTTTTTGAAATTTTTTAATTTTATCATTTGTATAAAAACGTTTTCATTACTTTTGCATAATTAATAAATATATTATTACTCTTTTTCATAAATTTCTTATAATTTTATGAATTTTTGAAATTTTCATAAAAACCGTTTTGATAATTTTCATAATTTTTTGGATTTTTCGTAATATTTTGGGTTTTTGGTAATTTTTTCCTGTTTTTGGTAATTGTTTCGCGTTTTTGTGAATACTTTTATAGTAATCGTTTTTTCTTATGCGTTTTATTTATAATTTGTGTTTTATTTATAATTTGCGTTTGCGTTTAATATCTAACAAATTTTGCGTTTTTTTTTCAGGTCGTACGAGGGTTTCGCGAACATGCGCATCGGTGGTTCGTCTCAAGGGATGCAACAACCTCCACGTAGCGGTGGTTCGACTCGAGGGACAGAACCACCAAGTCCGGCCGCATCGACTATCCCAGAGTCGCAGAGTCAAACTCCTCGAATCATGACCATCGACGAGTTAGTCCAACAACCGGGCCGGGACTTGCACATCCGGCTTGATCCACATCGAGTTGGAAGATTGACATGGTAAAAACCCTTAGTTCATATATATATATATATATATATATATATATTATCAAATTGTTTATAGTTTATCTTTTTTTGTAGGTTTGGTATATCGAACAACGGGATTAGCAAGGCCATTATGAGGATGTTCCATTCGATCCCCGACAAACCGTATAAGAAGTTTTCAGAAGTCCCGTATGATGAGAAGCAAATTTGGTTTAGACAATTTGCGGTAAGTTGTCAATTACATTATTTTCTCCTATATTTATAAGTATTTTTTTAATATTTTGCTAAGCATTTTTATTTATGTTTTCGTAGCAAGAGTTTACATGGCATCCCTCTCACAGTGTCACGGTGGAAAAGTTATTTATGAAGGAAGCGAGTACACAGTTCAAGAGACACATGAACGAGTGGAAAAAAAGTGGAAGAAAGGAGCAGACAAGCCGAAAGGCTTGAATTTGGAGGTTTGGAATATCTACAAGCCATATTGGCAACAGCCGGAGATAGAGAAACTCTCGAAGACTAATTCGAGAAACCGAAAGAGTGAGCGCAACGGGAAGGGCCAATACATCCACAACTCCGGTTCGAGCAGCTTCCAGACCCGAGAAATTCAAATGGTAATCTTTTATTGTTGACATTGTTTTCTCTCTTTAATTAATTATTAAATTATTTATTCATATTTAAATTTATTCGTTTTTATAGACTAATGAGGCCGGAGGTGTGCGTCCGAATCACTTGGACTTAATGAAGAGGTGCCACACGAACAAGACAACCGGGCTTATTCATGATTCCCTCATAAGGGAAATCTACGAGAACATGACGAAGCAGAAGACCGACATCGAGCTGACCCAACAGTCACAAGGTGACTCCTCCTCCTCCTTCGAGATGTCGCTGGAAGCGGTCAACCGTCTCGTTATGAACGTAAGTTTTTTTTTTCTTATAGTTTTACATTATAATTTTATTATGTTCTAATTTATTTATATTTTATACAGGAATTTCCCCTTGATAAAAAAGGGCTGTGTTGCAGGGGTTTGGGTACGATCCCGTTTATGGACGACGGGTCTTCTTCTGGTTCTTTTTTCTCTGAAGATCTCATCCAGCAGAATGAAGAGCTCAAGTCCAAAGTAGAAGTTTCGGAGGCGGCGAAAACGGACACCGAATTCAAGTTAGGTGCCACGCAAGATGAGCTTTCGGAGGCGATGTCAGATATCGCTAGCATGTCGTCTTGGATGAGAGCGAAGTTTCTGGATTACTCGGGAACGGGATCGGGATCCGCAAATGTTTAATATGTTTAATGTTTTAAAAACACTTTCTGTTATTTTATTTTATAATATTTTAATGTTTAATATTAATTTAAATTTTCATTTTCGAATTAATTAAATTAAATTAAATTAATTAATCAAAATTCAAAAAAATTTAAAATAATTTCGAATTATACAGTATTTCAAGTTGGTCGGAATTTAGTCTGAATTTAGGTTGCTCGGAATTTGGTCTGAATTTAGGTTGGTCGGAATGTGGTCGGGATTTTGTTTAGTCGGAAGTTGGTCGGAAATTAGATTGGTCAGAATATGGTCGGAAACCGTCGGGTATGAATGTGGTCGGTGTTTGGTCGAAAAAAGTATGGTCGGTATTTAGTCAGAAATAAGTTAGTCGGACTGTTGTCGGTAACTCGTCGGGTAATAACCAACGCTTTATAACGTTGGTAATTGGTCGTGAAAATAATGGTCGGGAATCCGTCAGAAATTCCAGACCAATTTCCGACGCGATAGTCCCGACGAGCCAAATCGGTCGGGAATTAGTCGGGAAATCCGTTTTCCGATGGTTTTCCGACCAATATGGCCGTCGGAAATCGGATGTTTTTTTGTAGTGTAACATAAAAAAAACAGATTATATCGAAGCACTTCCACAGAGACATTATATAATTAGGTCCATCTAATTCTCCAAATTGGAGTCCAAAATGGATTTTTAACAAATTAATATTTTTCCAAACATAATGCCGTATTGGAATTTGGAACTCCAATTAGTAGTTAAGAATAATGACATTTCGACTAGCTAAATTATTTCATAAGAATTACGATGCTGTAAAGTAAAAAAAGGAATTAAGATAACTGTAACAGTAATCAACACACAATCACAATGGAAATGTTGTTATTGTACACCAACATAAAGTTATAAAAACAAAGAAATATGAAATCCCTCAAAACAATATATTTCACCAAAGAACGATCATCAGTCATCAGTCATCAGTCATCAGTCATCACCAGAACGAATCTCAATTTAGAAGCATTTAATGTGAATAATCCTCGCTCCATTTTCTTCATACTCGGCCTTAGTTATCAACATCTGCAATATAGACATCACAACTTTGCATTATAACAAGTTAACAACCCCAAGAAACTCACATTAAATTATATAAACTCTTAAAATCATATAATATTTTATTTACCTTTTGAAAGGTGTCTAGAGAAGCCAAAATGGAGCCTCCAATCCAAACACTATTCTTCCTTTCCGGAGGACACACAATTCTAATCTTCATATCAGCAGGTGCAAGCGCAATGATCTCTTCGGCCATCCTCTGAGCAAGACCAGGGAACAACGTCGTGCCACCACTCAACACAATGTTTCCATACAAAGCCTCTCTTATAGCAACATCACACTTGAGGATCGAATTGTGAGTCGCCTCGTGAATACCGGGAGATTCCATCCCGACCAAAGACGGCTGGAAAAGAACCTCAGGGCACCTGAATCTCTCGGCGCCTAACGTGATCACTTGACCATCGGGAAGCTCGTAGGTTCTATTGATTGTCGAGCTCCTAGTAGCCTTCTCCAGTTCTTCTTCGTAGTCGAGAGCTACGTAACCGAGGTTCTCTTTGATGTCTCGGATTATCTCACGCTCGGCGGATGTTGTGTACACTACAAGAAAACATCACGATTTCCGACCAATTTAAAATGGTCGGAAATTTCCGACCACATACCGACGACATTCCGATGAAACAGAACCCGTCGGAAATTAGTCAGGAATTCCCGACCATTTTAAATTGGTCGGAATTTTGGTCGGGATTTCCGACCAATTTCCGACGGATTGGAGACCGAATAAAATCGTCGGAAATTGGTCGGTATTACAGACCGATTTTCGACTGTTTTCCGACGAGATATAGAGTATTAGGATGGTCGGATATTGGTCGGAAATTGCATAAAATTTCCGACCAATTTCCGACCAGTACGGACCGATTTTCGACTGTTTTCCGACAAGATATACACGTTAATATACCTGTTGCATTAGCCGTTTATAGCCGTTGGCTAGTATTAGAAGGGTCGGAAATTGGTCGGAACTCTAATCAAATTTCCGACCAATTTCCGACCAGTACGGAATCCGACCAACTCCCAACGAAAATATAAACGTTAATCTACCCGTTGCAGTAGCCGTTATATAGCCGTTTGAATTTTTAGACTGGTCGGAAATTGGTCGGAAATAGGTCGGAAATCCGCGGAAATTTTAATTATAAATACAACACCACCCTCATTCACAATTTACACAAAAAAAAAACATAGAAAATGTCTTCTTCAAATCCAAACACTAGAGATTATTTTCGATCGTGGATGGATAGACCACGACAAGATCCAGCGACAAATCTATTGACGGAGGAGTATGCACAAGGTGTTGAGGAATTCATGACATTTGCGACAAACAGTAGCATGACGTCGGAATACGGTAAATTGTATTGTCCTTGTCCTAAATGTCGGAATCATAGATTAGTCTCTGTTGGGGAAGTATGGAAGCATCTTTATAGGAATGGGTTAATGCCGAGTTATAAGATTTGGTATACGCATGGAGAAACTGATGCAATGGTGCAACATCATTGTAGTGGTTTTAATTATTCTGGTAGAATAGAGGAACCAACACCGGAAGTAGATGCAAACGTTCAGATGGTGAATGATGCGTATCGCGAAAACGTAGCATCGTATGTTCCGGATGGTATTAGAATAGAGGAACCTAATTTAGAAGCTCGAAAGTTTTTTGATATGCTAGATGCAGCTAAGCATCCACTATACGAAGGATGTAGAGAGGGAATATCGCCTTTATCAATTGCAAGCAGGTTGATGACAATAAAGACCGATTTCAACTTGGCAGAGGATTGTGTGGATGCGATAGCTGATTTTGTGAAAGATATTTTACCCGAAGATAATCTCTCACCGGCTTCATACTACGAGGTTCAGAAACTTGTAGCTGGTCTTGGATTGCCGTATCAGATGATAGATGTGTGCATCGACAATTGTATGATATACTGGAGAAAAGACGAAAACCGTCGCAAGTGTCGTTTTTGTGGGAAACCTCGGTATCAGGAAACGGGTGGAAGAGTACCAGTTCCACATAAACGGATGTGGTATTTGCCGTTAACAGATAGGTTGAAGAGGTTATATCAATCCGAGCGCACGGCAGGAGCTATGAGATGGCATGCAGAACATAACTCATATGGAGAGATTGCGCATCCTTCAGATGCAGAAGCGTGGAAACATTTTCAAGAGGTGTATCCTAGTTTTGCGGCTGAGCCAAGTAACGTATACCTCGGGTTATCTACAGATGGATTCAACCCTTTTGGGAAACATGGGAGGCAATATTCATTGTGGCCAGTAATCGTCACACCTTACAATTTGCCGCCTAGTTTGTGCATGAAACGAGAGTTTTTGTTCCTCACGATTCTTGTCCCCGGACCGGAGCATCCTAAGAGATCCCTTGATATTTTCTTGCAGCCATTAATTTATGAGTTGAAAATGTTATGGAAAGATGGTGTTCAAGCGTTCGATGTTTCTCTCCAACAGAATTTTACGATGCGTGCGGTACTTATGTGGACCATAAGTGATTTTCCAGCATTTGGTATGCTATCTGGATGGTCGACTCATGGAAGGTTGGCGTGCCCGTATTGTCAAGATAACACTGATGCGTTCCAATTGAAGCACGGTCGAAAGACTTCTTGGTTCGATTGTCATCGACGATTTCTGCCGCATGATCATCCATATCGTCGGAGCACGACATTGTTTAAGAAGAACAAAAAAGTATTTGATGGTCCACCTCCTGAGCCGGATGGGAATAACATCATCACTCAGTTGAGAGATTTTGGTGCTGAGAAGACGGTTTCATGTGGTGGTAATGGTCATTTTCCCGTAGATGGTTGTGGCGAGTACCACAATTGGAACAAGAGGAGTATTTTTTGGGATTTTCCATATTGGAAGAACCATCTGCTGCGCCATAATCTAGATGTCATGCACATTGAAAAAAACTTTTTTGACAACATCATGAATACTGTTCTAAATGTGCAAGGGAAGACGAAAGATAATTTGAAGGCCAGATTGGATTTGCCAGAAATTTGTTCTCGGAAGGAACTCCATATAATGGCGAACGGAAAATCTCTGGCCCCCGTTTTCCGTTTGGATGAGCCTTCAAAAGAGGTGTTCTTCGACTGGATTACGCATAGTGTTCAATTCCCAGACGGATACGCATCTAACCTTCGTAATTGCGTTAATATTGGAGAAGGGAAGTTTTCAGGGTTGAAGAGTCATGATTGTCACGTTATCATGCAACGCCTCCTTCCATTTGCCTTTGCCGGTCTTCTTCCTAGAAACGTCCATGGAGCTATTGCAGGTACATTTATAATTTACAAAATTATATCTAAATTTTACTAAATTTATCTAAATTGTCTAAATTTTACAAATTTTATTTATCATATATGCAGGGATCGGTGCTTTCTTCCGAGATTTATGCACGAGATCACTTACAGCAGACGGTATCCAAAATTTGGAGGAGAAGATACCGGCTCTCCTATGCAACCTCGAGAAAATATTTCCACCAGCATTTTTCGATGTTATGGAACATCTTCCTATTCATCTTCCTAAGGAAGCAAGACTTGGTGGGCCAGTTCAATATCGATGGATGTATCCGTTTGAGCGATATATGCTCCACCTAAAGAAGAAGGTGAAAAATCTTGCAAGAGTCGAGGGTTCTATTGTTGCACAGAGCGTGAATGAAGAAGCATCCAACTTTGCTAGCTACTACTTTCCATCTTCGGTGAAGACTAAAAGTAGACGACCTGCACGTCATGATGATGGAGGAGAAAAACCGCTGTATCCGGTCTATGTCCCAAATATTTTTGCAGAAATTGGAAGGCTTAGTGGAAAAGGAAGGTCTAGACGACTAACAGAGGAGGAACAAAGGCATTTGCATACATATCTTCTGACAAACTGCGAAGACGTTTTCGTATATGAGAGGTACGTCACTTGATTTTGAATAATGTATTTGTTTAGTAATTACCAAAAATTAATCCTTGATAGTATTTTGAATAATGTATTTGTTTTATTCACAGTATATACATGGAGCAAATAAGGAATTGGTTTCCAAATTGCACAGAGGATGAGCTTATGGTCCGTAAACAGAATGAATTCACGGATTGGTTGAAATATTACGTAAGTGCTCGATTTCCCGCAATTAAACTAAATTTTACATGCTTACACATATTGTTTATGAGTGTCCACAAATTGTACAGGTTGATCAGATGAATACTACCGGGACATCGATTCCCACATGGTTAGTTGAGATGGTGCGTGGCCCTACTTTTGTTCCAAGTGTTTATCCGATGTATTGCACTCGGGGGTATGCTTTTAAGGCTTTTCGGGATGGGAGTTCAAGGACAACATGCAACTACGGTATTTCGTCTACATCCGGAGAATTTGTCTACTACGGAATACTCCGCGAAATATTAGAAGTCAAATATCCAGGAATGATTGGTTTGAAGTGCATTGTGTTCTATTGCGATTGGTATGATCCAGTGGAAGGTCTACGTCAGGACGAATTCGGTGTGATATCTGTTCACGGAGGCAAGCGACATCGGAAATACGATCCATTTATTCTTGCTTCACAAGCAGACCAGGTTTCCTACATTCGATACCCCCGGGTTAGGAACAAGCAAGATCCGTGGATTGCAGTAACATCGATACAACCAAGAGGAATGATATCTAGTGTTTCCGAGCATGACCCTTTACAGGAAATGTCAATTGGTAATTTAGGTGAAATCGAGCATTCTCTAGAGGTTGACCTTGTGGTTGACTTCACCGGCATGGGCGAACTATTTGAGGATTCTGAAGAAGAGAGAGGAGAATTTGATGAGGAATCCAATTCAGCTTCTTCAGATTATTCATCGGACTCAGAATAGATTTTTGTAAAAAATATTTTATATGCATTTATTTTTAAGTAACAAATTTATGAAACTTTTTTCACATGCTTTAATTAGTTGTACGAATATTTTTAATTAATAAGGATTCCTATACATCTATTTAATTTAATTAATAAAGATTCCTATATTGTTAAGAATAAAATTTTAACAATGTTTTTTCATATGCATATGTTTTAAATCAACAAATTTTTCAAAAATTTTCAAATGCTTAAATATGGTCTACGTATTTTTTAATACATTTAATTATATATTCCGACCATTCTCTATTTATTTTTATTTTTGCACCCGAGTCTTAAAATATTTGTTTGGATCAAACATGTTACAATACGTTTAAATCACGAAGGAAATTTCCTTTCCTACTAATTTATAAAAACCGAAAAGTATAAATATAAAATGAATATTTTTCTTTGTTTGGTCGGAAACTGGTCGGAATATCTCGAATATTCCGACCAATTTCCGACCACTTTGAAAATATTTTTTTGTTTGGTCGGAAACTGGTCGGAAATGGCGAGATATTCCGACCAGTTTCCGACCATTTGGGGTTTCGAAACCTCAAACCGCATCAATTTGATATGGACTACGTTTAATATGGTTAGATATGATCTTTTGAAAGAATTCAATGTCCATATATCTTAACTAAACCAATTTTGGAGCATATCCTATAAAACCTATAAAAACCCGAAAAGTATAAATATAAAGTGAATGTTTCGTTATGAACGGTTTAATTCGATATACTATAATGTTCTCTATTTATTTTTATTTTTGCACCCGAGTCTTAAAATATTTGTTTGGATCAAACATGTTACAATACGTTTAAATCACGAAGGATATTCCGACCAGTTTCCGACCAAAATTTAATACGAGAAAATGTCCTCTAATTATAAACACTTAGCATTTTTCAGAAATATTCATATTAGTCGGAAATTGGTCGGAAAATTCCGACCAATTTCCGACCAATCCGAAATAAAACCCGCGGAAATTAACCGCTAAATGAAATATTTTGCTGGTTTGATATTTTCATACCCGACTAAATTCCGACCGATTTGGTGGTCGGAATTTCGTAGATCTAAATACCACATACGCCTCTTCTTCTTCGTTTCTTCGTTCTCTCTTCTCTCAAACCGATTCTCTCTCTCCGCCGATTCTCTTCACCGTCCGCCGGAGCCGATTCTCTTCACCGTCCGCCGGAGCCGATTCTCTTCACCGTCCGCCGGAGCCGATTCTCTTCACCGTCCGCCGGAGCCGATTCTCTTCACCGTCCTCCGGAGCCGATTCTCTTCACCGTCCCCGCCTACTTCTAACCATGTAAGTAATTTTAAGATTTGTGCTTGTTGTTGTAGCTTGAGATTTGTGGTTAATTGTTGTGATTTGAGGTTAGATTTGTGAGATTTGTGGGATTTGTTGTTGGATTTTTTTTTGAATCCGATTTGCGTGAGGATGTTCCATTGAAGTTAAGTGTGCATATATAACTCTCAAGTTGGTTTCATTCCTTTCCGATTTTGTTTTTTACTCTTTTTAAAATCATGTGCGTGGAGAAGCCTGATTTCCTTACACCGGGAAACAAATTGGATCGGTGTAGCCAATTTGCACTTCAAACTCTTACTTGTTGAGGCCGGTTAGTTTGGTTTAGGTATTTCGCTCTATTACTTTCTTCTTCTTGAGCTTGTGATGTGGTAAATGGTTATCAAGGGAATGGTTTACTAGCAAGTAGATTATATGTTGCGATTTAGAGAGTTTGCATTTGCTACATTTGGAATCTTTAATTCTATCGACATGAGAGCATACAAAATAGGATTCTAGCTTAGCGGCGGTTAGTGTTGGTGAGGTCTTATGTGCTTAATAGACTTGTGGAGATACGTTCTCACTTACATGTGTTTATTGTTTACTCTTCTAGTGAGAGTTGTTTGGTAGCTGAGGAATTTCAACAAAGGTGATTTCTTTGGAGTTTGGTTTTGGACCAAAACTTTTGGTCCCAAGGTTTTATTGCCAAAAAGGGTGGTGTTATGGTTTTATTAAAAATGGTTTTTTTCTTTCTTTTTTGGATCTTTTGCATAGTCTTTGTTTGGTCTTACACATTTCTCCTTTTGTGTATTGTGTTACACTTGCACCCTCTACAAGCAAATCAAAATAGAAGTACGGACGATTTGGTCCCATGATAACTTAACTCCGTATTTTTGTATTTCAACGGTTAAGTACAAAATTGTAACCTTTTTTTACTCCTTGGATGTTTTTTGTTTTGGTTAACGATTTAGGTAATATTTGTGAGAAAGTTGTTGCTACGGTTTTGAATTAATTGTTTATTTGTGTTTCTGATTGCAAGTGCATATTTGATAGGTTTCTTAACACTTAACAATATTAATGTAATAAGCAGGGGTCAATGTTAGGTTTAACTTAACCACACCGAGTTTAATACATAGATATGATCTTGAAAATACATATCTTGAATCTAACAAATTTTGCGTTTTTTGGTAAGGTCTTACGACGGTTTTGCAAACTTGTCCATCGGTGGTTCGTCTCAAGGGGTTCAACAACCTCCACGTGGCGATGGTTCGACTCGAGGGGCACAACCACCAAGTCCGGCCACATCGAATATCCCGGAGTCGCATAGTCAAGTTCCTCGAATCATAACCATCGACGAGTTAGTCCAACAACTAGGCCGGGACTTGCTCATCCGGCTTGATCCACATCGAGTTGGAAGATCGACATGGTAAAAACCCTTACTTCATATATATTTAATATCAAATTGTTTATAATTTATCTTTTTTTGTAGGTTTGGTATATCGAACAACGGGATTAGCAAGGCCATTATGAGAATGTTCCATTCGATCCTCGACAAACCGTACAAGAAGTTTTCAGAAGTCCCGTATGATGAGAAGCAAATTTGGTTTAGACAATTTGCGGTAAGTTGTCAATTACTATATTTTTTCTTAGATTTATAAGTATTTTTAAAATATTTTACTAAGCATTTTTATTTTTGTTTTCGTAGCAAGAGTTTACATGGCATCCTTCTCATACTGTCACGGTGGAAAAATTATTTATGAAGGAAGCGAGTACGCAGTTCAAGAGACACATGAACGAGTGGAAGAAAAAGTGGAGGAAAGGGGCAGACAAGCCGAAAGGCTTGAATTTGGAGGTTTGGAATCACTACAGACCCTATTGGCAACAACCGGAGACAGAGAAACTCTCGAAGACTAATTCGGGAAACCGAAAGAGTGATCGCAACGGGAAGGGCCAATACATCCACAACTCCGGATCGAGCAGCTTCCAGACCCGAGAAATTCAAATGGTAATATTTTATTGTTTACATTGTTTTCTCTACTTAATTAATTATTAAATTATTTATTCATATTTAAATTTATTTGTTTTTATAGACTAATGAGGCCGGAGGTGTGCGTCCGAATCATTTGGACTTAATGAAGAGGTGCCACACGAACAAGACAACCGGGTTTATTCAGGATCCCCTCATAAGGGAGATCTACGAGAACGTGACGAAGCAGAAGACCGACATCGAGCTGACCCAACAGTCACAAGGTGACTCCTCCTCCTCCTTCGAGATGTCGCGGGAAGCGGTCAACCAACTCGTTTTGAACGTAAGTTTTTTTTTTTCTTATAGTTTTACATTATAATTTTATTATGTTAATTTATTTATATTTTATACAGGAATTTCCCCTTGATAAAAAAGGGCGACGTCGCGGCGGTTTGGGTACGATCCCGTTTATGGACGACGGGTCTTCTTCTGGTTCTTTTTTCTCTGAAGATCTCATCCAGCAGAATGAAGAGCTCAAGTCCAAAGTAGAAGCTTTGGAGGCGGCGAAAACGGACACCGAATTCAGGTTAGGTGCCACGCAAGATGAGCTTTCGGAGGCGAGGTCAGATATCGCTAGCATGTCGTCGTGGATGAGAGCGAAGTTTCCGGATTTTCCGGGAACGTGATCCGGATCCGAATCCGGATCTGCAAATGTTAACAATGTTAATTTTAAATGTTTTAAAAACACTTTTTTAATTTCTAAACTATTTTGTTTTTAAATATTTTAATGTTTAATATTAATGTTTAATGTTTAATAATTAATATTAATTTTATTTTTAATTTTCATTTTCGAATAAATTTATTTTCAATTTTATTAATATTGATAATTTTTAATAAAATTATCAATATTAACAAAATCATATATTTTGTCGGAATTTGGTCGGAAATTGGTTAGGTCGGAATTCGGTCGGAAATAAAACACGTCGGCATTTGGTCGGAAACGGGTCATCGGAAATTGGTCGGTAAATCGTCGGGTATTATTATAGTCGGAATTTGGTCGGAAATTAGAAACGTCGGCATTTCGTCGGAAACAAAGGCATCGGAATTTTGTCGATAAATCGTCGGGTATTAGTATTGTCGGAATATGGTCGGAATTTAGTTTGGTCGGTATTTGGTCAGGAATGGTTGCATCGGACTTTAGTCGGGAAATCGTCAGGTATTAGTATTGTCGGAATATGGTCGGAACTTAGTTTGGTCGGTATTTGGTCGGTATTTGGTCGGGAATGGTTGCATCGGACTTTAGTCGGGAAATGGTCGGGAATATTCTGGTCGGGAATCGGTCGGGAATTACCGACCAATTTCCGACCATATTGGATTTCCGACGCGATACTTCCGACGGGCGAAATTGGTCGGAAATTCGTCGGGAAAGACGTTTTCCGACCGTTTTCCGACCAATATACCCGTCGGAAATCGAGTGTATTCTTGTAGTGGTATGTGTAGCCACGCTCGGTCATGGTTTTCATGAGGTAGTCGGTTACGTCACGGCCTGCTAGGTCTAGACTCAGGATCGCGTGTGGGAGTGCGTAACCTTCGTTGATTGGAACTGCGTGGCTTACACCAACTCCTGAATTCAAGACAACACCTAAAGAGGAAGAAAAATTAACAGAGTAAGTCAGAAATGCAATTTATGCATGCGTTTGAAATCCTTTGCTACATGCAGAAACAATGAACCTCAAAGCTTACAAGCTATAATAAAATTTTAGGTCTTTTTAGAGGAGTTTTGAAACTTGTGACTTACCTGTGGAGCGACCACTGGCATAGATAGAGAGAAGTTCCTGAATGGCAACGTACATAGCAGGAGTATGGAAGGTCTCAAACATGATCTGCATCATCTTCTCGCGATTGGCCTTTGGGTTTAGAGGAGAGTCAGAGAGAAGCACAGGGCGTTCTTGAGGAGCCACACGCATCTCGTTGTAGAAAGTATGGTGCCAAATCTTCTCCATGGCATCCCAATCTTTAACGATACCATCCTCGATTGGGTATTGAAGAGTAAGAATATCTCTCTTGGCTTGAGCTTCATCCCCCACATGAAATTCCTTCTGATTCATTCCAACCATCGCCCCCGTGCATGGACGACCACCCACGATGCTTGGAAACACAACGCTTGGTGCATCCTCTCTAGCAAATCCCGCCTTCAATTAATGTGTTTCACCAATCATTTTTTTTTTCCGATTATTAAGAGATTTTGGGCTGAAGTCAGTAATCCCCCAAATACTTTTTCAGTCGAATTAATGATACTTGGTGGTATTTCACCAATCATTACATTTGCTATCTTGATTGTTCATTTGTTTATGTGTATAAATATTTATCTAAATCATTGCACAATCGGAATTGTAGCTAAAATTTATTTTAAATGTAGATAGAAAACATTTGCGTGCACTTTGCAAAATGTTTTTTGAAAAATGGAAAAATATTTTAAATTTCAAAATTGTGATTTTTTTTTTCATGCATAATCATAAATTGTGTTTTTATTTTCTCCTCACCCTGATCATTTCAGTTCCATTGTCGCACACGATAGCTTCTGTTTCCCACATTATCTACAGCACAATTTTAAAACATATATATATCATCGTTAAGAAGTTCTAACGTTACGCATCGTTAACATTTAATTTTATTTATATAATCGGGGTTTAAACTAGACATATATCACCCTGATTTAATTTTGTTTCTTATATTATAGACTAATGATCAATAGCCAAACCATGAAACGATTGGTACCACTTGATCACCATAAATTTAGCCACACACAGCATTAACATAGCATAGCAGAATTATATAACAACCAAAATTAAATCACAAACCTTTCAAGATATATAGGCGGTACAGATATCATGCGTATTCCTAGCAATTAACACCTTATTGAATCTTAGTTATAAGATCATGACTCAACTAATTGACATTTTCAATTGTAGGTACCATAAAAAATACCGATGAGACTGAGATTGAAGATGCTAGAAATACAGCGATTAGCTCAGGAATAGAAGGCTCAAGATCAGGAAATTCAAGCATGCCATAAGAATAATGGTATTTCTTTATGCTCAAGTTTGTTTGTCTTTTTATGTGTTCGAAACTTGTTTATAAATTCTCTTGCTTGACGAATTAAGTTTTATTTCTGATTTTTTATTTTGCAGTTTAGACTGAAGAAAAAAATCAAGTTTAAGTCAAAGATAACCTCCAAAAATATTTATATGATAATTTTGTGTTTTTTAAAACATATTGTTTATGTTATAATTTTGTATTGGATTTTGTTATTAATTACTTTTGTTTTTTTGGTAAAATATGATAATATTCCAACTGAAATATATACATATATAAGATCTCGTTTAGTTTACTATTAATGTTATGGTTTATATGTCTTTATTTGTTTTTACACTGAATAATAGTTTACTAAGAGATCAAAAATTAATTGGAAAAATCCCACTAAAAATAAAAATAAAAAACTTTGCGAGATCTAAAATTAATTAGAAAAAACCAAACAAATCAAAGAAAAAATAGCAAAGAAACCAACCAAACCGATGTCGGAGCTATAGAAGTCTCCAACAAAATTTTATGTCTTAAAAAAAAAGCCTAAACAAACCGGTTTAAGCCCGATGAGTTTTAATTTAAACAGGCTTAAACGGGTACCTACATAAACATGCTTAAATGGACATGCCTTAAACGGGCAGGACCTAAACGGACCCGAACCGCCCATATTAACATCACTATAAGATTCATGAGATATCAGGTATTACATCGAAAAATCAACAGAAAATCTTTACTTTTCTCAGTAAAATAGCTTTTCATGACTTCATCCCATACGAAATGATTACCGTACCACATAATTAAGGAGAAAATGAGGTGAGCGAAATTCAGAAACCAAGATAGAAAATGGAGTGAAAAGAGAAGTTAAAGACTTGATTATACTCGCCGATGATGTGAGATCACAAGAATCCTAAATATTTCAGTGAACAATGACAAACATTGATGCAGAAACAAGATCACAAACAAAAATAAAACGTCAAAAATAAATCGAAATGGAGGTAGACGAACAAGGAATTAAGGGACCATAAAACCAAAGAGGAATAATAGTTCTCCTACGTACTTTCAAAGATAGTCTCTCTCTCCCTCTCTGTTGTTGTTGTTGTTCTTCTTCTTCTTCCTTCTCTCGTCTCACCAATAAGAACGCGTTTGAGAAAAATACGATGTCTTATTTATATAGCGAAGGGCATGCAAGGATAGGTCATAGGTGTGGGTCCCACACTAAGTAATAATTAACATTATGCCAAAAAGAAACACAACGACTTTCCGACGAATACGGTCGGAAATCCTCAAAACCATGTATAGTGTGATAATCTAAATTATTTATTTCCTAATTCATGATTTAAATTGAGACCAAATAAAAATGTAACCCAACACAACTTATCCTGGATGAATATAACATTTTTTTTTTGAATCTTAATGAATAATAATGTGACACATGTAATTCGGAAACCATCAAAACCATGTATAATGTGATAATTTAACTAATTAATTTTCTTAATCAATGATTTAAATTTAGTTAACTTTATTAATTTATAATCTCATACAATTATAATAGGAGCACATTTTCATTACATTGATTCCATGATTAATGATTTAAAATATATTTTTTCATAAAAAGATATAGGTATATTTTTAAAATTAAATAAAAACATGTGTCGTTGATGACCAAAAATAAAAATAAAAACACATGTCAGAGAGACTGATAAATGATTATTACTCATATCTAATAATCTTAATCATATAAGCTAATCTTACAATAACTATATCATGATATGTACCAATCTAGTATAAGTAAATTTCTCTCAATAAAATATAGAATTATTACATCAAATACAAAAGAATTCATATGTATTCAAATTCAAGTGCATATCCAAATGGAATAGTTTAAATTTTTAACAAATCTAATATGTTAAAACATAGTGCTATTTTGTGTCCAAACAGGAAAAAATAAAAATAAATCTATTATTATCATGGATAACTTTTAAAATTTAGATTTTTGTGGATAGTTATTCCCTGTTTCCAAACAGTTGAATTTTGTTCAATTAAAAATTCATTTAATTAATCTGATTCAATTAAATATTAATTTATTTAATTAATTAATCTCATTATATATATATATATATATTAATTTTAATTTGTAATTATAAAAATTCAGACTATGCCTGAAATTAAATAAAATATTTAAAATTATAAATAAAATCGATTATTTCAAAAATATGTAAATTAAATATTTCAAAAAGAATTTAAATTGTTATTATTATTTTGTTACGAAAATAGTATTAGTTATTTTGAATTTCTGAATTTCGATTATGCCAAAATAATTTAATAATCAAATTTTTTTGAATGATACAGATTCAAAATTAACAATTTTCATTGAAAGATAATATTAAATTTTGAATTTAATGTAGATTTTCTAAGATTTCATCAACAGTTACAAACAAAATAGTCACCGCTGGCACGGAAAGAGAGGTGTGTACATGGGAAATGGGAATCCTCAAATTTGTATTTACGTTTTTAGCCTTCCAAATAAATGAAAATCTTCACTTAATCTTTAGCTTTTTTCTTAAATTTGATTAAAAACAAAAAAATCTAACAAAATTGTAATGAGGATGAATGTACCATCTCAGCGAGATTTTGTTTACTTAATCGGCATGCATGTTTTGGAGAGATTTTGTTTACTTCATGGACGCGTGTCAAAGGTCTATCTTAAACTAGTAATATCACCTTATCTTTTTTTGTTTGGAGACCAAATTCTCACATTATCTTACAAAAACTAAATCAGATTTAAAATTATAAAAGAAATTTGAACTATTCATAGAACGACATGTATTACAAGAATTTTTTATGGACTTTTCAAATTTTCTTAAATAAAAACCAAGTTTCATTTATTTTCTTTTTCTATTTTGTAATATGAAATACTCATGGCAATATCTCCAATGAAAAATGTTCACTTATGTACTAAATATAATCATCACTAAAATTCATCAAATTATAACCTAAATTTACAATAACTATCATGATTGTACAAAACCAACTTAAGTAAAAAATTATTTCTAAAATATAGAATCAAATTCCAAAAAAAAAAAATCAAATGTAGTCAATTGAATATTAGAATGGTATAGTTATAATTTTGAAAAGTTTAAAAAGTATAAAGAAAAATAACAAAATAATTCTTTCAGTAATGAGTGCAAGAAGAGAAAATTGATGACTTTTCATCTCTCGTACGTGTTCGATTATGATTTATGATTTTGTTCAGTATTTTTACATGTTTTTTTGTCATTTAATTTTTTGTTTGTTTTTAACTCTTGAAATATATTGATGTTGGAAAAGTTACTGGAGGTCAGTTACTGTTGCAAAGTATTCTAAAAACAGGGGAAAATCAAAAGGAAACAAAAAACACATAAATAAAACCGATCAGCTACATAGAGGTAGCCATCTTTTCCGACATCACCAATTCCTTCAACCACGCCGGTTCACCATAGGCCACATACGATTGCCATCGATTCTCAGATCTCACACTTTTAGCAATTAGACCTGCACATTTGTTTGTTTTTCGAGTTTCGGGACACCATCTCCATTCGTCTATCTCACATAAAACTTCTCTTAGTTCGTCAGATTGTGATCGAAAAACTGGCCATGCTTTTGGTCTTGTAATCGCTCCTATTAGTTCCGATGCTTCAGTGGCGAAAATAACTTTCTCAATGTGGAGGCTACACATACTTTCGACCGCCCATAAATGGGCTTTAGCTTTTGCTTCATTCAACCCTTCCATTCCACTAAAAGCTCTTATGCTATGTGACAATACGTCTCCTTTTGAGTCCCTCAGAATCCATGCAGCTCCACCCATTCTCTTTTGTCTTGACCAGGATACTCCAATATTACATTTCATCATACCTTCTTCTGGAGATGTCCACCGTTTAATCATTTTAGGGTCATCTGGGTTATCTCATACTTCATTCAAAGATGCATTTTGAACTTTAAACCACTGAGTAGTATCCTCCCATATATTTTCCGCCGTTTCCTTTGCCCAGAAAATCCTTCCTTCAAACAAAAACAAATTCCGATTTTTCCAGATTTGCCACACTATCCACGGGGAACACCGACTGATTTCTAGTGGGATAGAAGGATTTTTCTGACAATCAAGGATATATTTGATATTCTCGTAGATCGATCGCTTCTCAAAGCCATCTATTGGGAAGGGAAAATTAGCTTGGGCCCAAATTTGTCTGGCCATTGTGCAATCAAAGAGAACATGGTTGATTGATTCACCTTCTTTCCCACATGCTTGACACACGTCATCTGTCTTCATTCCTCTGTGTCGTAGTGTATCTCCAACACCCAGCGCATTGTGCAAGACTTTCCAAAGGAACATTTTTATTGTTGGCACCGTCTTCACATCCCAAACTCTGGCTCTAAGTGGGTTTAGGGAAGGGCACACCATAGCCTCCATTCTCACCTCTGTTATTTTAAGATTTCTTCCTAGCCAATATCCAGATCGTACAGAGTACGCCCCACACCGGTTATGAATCCACTCGTAACTATCCTTCCTGTTCACCACCGGATGGATTTGCAGTATACGATCTAAATCTTCCGGGGAAAAATTGTCTTCGAGCTTTCCTCGATCCCATGTTTTTGACTGTCCATTGATCAGATCCGAGACCTTCAGATTGACATTGAAAAATTGGGGCCTCCGATACGGTGCTCCAGGGATCTCATCCACTAACTACGGATCAGTCCACACATTGATGTTCTCACCCGACCCAACTACATTTCTCATCCCTTTCCGGAGTAATTCTCGGCCATGTATGATACTTCTCCAAGCATATGAGGGTCTGCCTCCGATATTAGCATTCAGGAAATTTGAGTTTGCAAAATACCTACTCTTTAAAACTTGCGTTCAATTATTATCGTGATCTATCAGTATTCTTCATGCTTGTTTTGCGAGTAGGGCTTGATTAAAGAGCTCAATATCTCTGAAACCCATACCTCCGAGTTCCTTTTCCAGGCACATTTTTTCCCATGAAACCCAATGGGTCTTCCTTTGTCCCTCTTGCGCGTCCCACCAGAACCTCGACATCGCAGTTGTTAGGTTCTGACATGTCGTTTTCGGAAGCTTAAAGACTGACATAGCGAAAACCGGCATTGCCATCGATTTCAATAAAAACAATTTTCCTCCTTGGGATAAGAGCCGATCGTACCATCCATGAAATCTCGATTTCATCTTCTCCTTGATGTAATTCAGCATGTCTACCTTTGAGCCGCTAAAACATTCTGGAAGACCCAGATATTTGCCAGTTCCGCCTTCATTTGAAATCCTAAGTTTTTCCTGAATTTTAACTTTTAGATTCGGATCGATCTGAGCTCCAAAGGTAATGGCTGATTTATTGAAGTTTATCTTCTGATCGAGACTCTTTCATACTCCTGCAGAATGTTAAACATCTCTCCACATTGTATCTCATCTGCTTTACACAGTAGTAAGCAATCGTCCGCAAAAAGCAAGTGGTGTATTGATGGTCCCTGAGCATTGAAACAAATTCCTTCAATCTTTCCGGCTTTTTCCGCTTGACATAGGAGGTGTACCAGACCTTCAGTGTATAGGTCAAACAAAAAGGGAGAGAGCGGATTTCCTTGACGCAGTCCCCGTTCTGGTTTAATCAAACCATGAGCATCCCCATTAACCAAGACTGTATACGTGACTGAAGTTACGCAGAACATGATCCAAGTAGTAACTTTCGGGTCGAAACCAATGGCTTTAAGAAGAGATTCCAGAAAACTCCATTCAATTCTATCGTAGGCCTTGGACATGTCAGTCTTTATGGCCATACATTCTCTGGAGATGCGTGGATGTGTCCTTAGAGCATGAACCATTTCATGGGCTATGATGATATTATCAGATATAAGACGGTCCGACACAAACGCAGATTGTGTAGGTGAAACGATATCATTTAGCAAAGGCTGGATCCTTGAAAGCAAAATCTTTGAGATGATTTTATACAATACCGAGCACAGGCTGATTGGTCTTAAATCCGTCATCGAGGTTGGTTTGTTTATCTTCGGAATAAGACATATTTGCGTATAATTCCACTCCAACGGAAAGGCTCCTGTTTCAAAAAATTGCTCGATATCTTTTACCACCTCTGGACCTACAACATCCCAATAATGTTGAAAGAAAAACCCATTCATCCCATCACAGCCTGGGGCACTCGAGGGTTTAATCGAGAAAACAGCTTCTCTTACTTCCCGCGCAGTTATTTCTTTCAACATGCTCCTGTTCATATGACTTGTCACCTTTGCTTGGAAATCTTCAAAGAAACCCCCCATATCACCATTGCTAGTTTTCGTGAACAAATTCTTGAAATAATTTCCAGCAACTTCCCCCATTGAGCCTGCCGAAGTAACTGTCCTTCCCGCTTCGTCAACCAGTTTTTCCAAATGGTTTTTAGATCTTTGGGCTTTAACCGAAGCATGAAAGAAACTGGTATTGTTGTCACCGTGTATATTCCATTGATCTTTACTCTTATGTCTCCAGAAAATCTCTTCTTCGCGAAACCCCTTTGCAATTTCAAATCTCAGCTCTCTCATGTAATCTAAACGTGGGTGTAAAGACGAAATTTCCAATTCTAGGTCCTCCCCGCACTTCTGGATACGATCCATAGAGTTGTGTTGGTTTTCTCTTTTCCAATTTCCAAGCGCTTTCCTACACTTTCCTAATCGATCCATCAAAGAGATTGGAGCAGATTCATGTTCTCCTATCCACGCACCCCGAATAGTTTCCAAAACCAGAGGCTTCCCAATCAATCTTCTATCAAAGTGGAAAGCTCCTCTTGCTCCATTTTGCTTTGTCATCAGGTTTACCAAAACTGGGATATGGTCGGAGCCAAGCTTCTCCATAAAGTTCTGATTAGCAAACGGAAATTGTAGTTTCCATGCTTTGTTACCAAAACAGCGATCGAGTTTGCTCTGAATCCAATGTGTGCCTCTCCTACCTGCCCAAGTGAAGGCATTCCCGGAGCTATTCAATTCCACCATCCCACAAGCTCGCAACATCTTCGCAAAAGGTAGGAAAGAAGTATCGGACCGTGGCGGTCCTCCCAACTTTTCCTCATTATTCAAAATCTCATTGAAATCTCCAACCATACACCAGCTCTCTCTTCTTTGAACTCCAATTCTTGTAATCCTTTCCCACACATGCTCTCTTCCTTTAATCATCGGATCACCATAGACAAAAGACACAAAGAACTTAAAAGACCCGTACTGTACACAACAATCGATGAGGTGTTTATCAGCAAACTTCACCTCCACTGATACACTACTCTTCCAACATAAAGGTAAACCACCACTCCATCCAATTGGATCCACCGTGAAAACCCTGTCATACCCCAACCAAACTTGTAAGTCAACCACTTCATCTTTACATTTCTTTGTCTCCATTAAGAACAACATCTCCGGGAAATATTTGCCACGCATTTCCTTGAGACGGGGAATGGTCAAGTCTTGTGCCCGGCCCAATCCTTGAAAATTCCAGCTCAGTATGCTCATTAAGCGTTCAGCAGTCCCTCATTCGGGACCGCCTCTGAAATGGTACGCTTTGTGATTTTTGAGAAACCTTCTGCAACTTCAATAGCCTTCCTCTTAGGCGTTGGTCCGATCCCTTTCCCCTTTCTTGACACATTAATTACACCAGCTTCACTCTTTGACATGACTCTCGTGTGTTTTTGGTTTCTTCCCGACTTCCTACTACCTCTGAAAATCTTTTTATCAATTCCAGAGGCACTCGCCTCTGAAGAACCAGCTCCAAACACCATTGAACAGTCTTTGAAAGAACTGTTTTCAGATACGAAGTTAGCTGCAGCTCTTTCAGAGTGAGTGATTTCCGCGCTTGATGTTCTCTTCATAGCAACACCCGCATTTATTGCAGCCGACATCACCTTTTGTTGTCCAGGTACCCCTTTCGTCTTCTTCTGTTTATCCATTTTTTCCCCAGGAGTAAACATTATTCCTTTTCCTTTGTAAACTTCCGAGGTTATCGCTGGTGGAGGTAATAATCTGAGGATCGATCTTTGACCAAAAACATCATTTTTCAAATCCTTAATCGATTTTTTAACCCTCTCCTCACGCACTCTCCTCTCAGGTCCTGTAGCTGCCAACAGATATTCTCGCATTCCTTGTAGTACAGAAGAGTCGATTGGTAATTTGCCCGTGTTAGGGTCTAATCCAACCTCATCTTCTTTCAGCACCCCCCATAACGGATCTGTATCAACAGTGATCGGCTGAGTGCTCTGTTTTTCGTCCAAGACTCTCTGTTTCCTCTCCATAGCTTTATCCTTCCTCTGTTTTATCAATAGCGGGCATTTATCCTTCTCATGTGTCAACCTCTGGCATGCGTAGCATCTTTTTGTATCCTCTAAAAATCATACCATATGGTTGTGGTTTCTCCATCCGGTAAGTTCACAACCTTCAATCTTCTAACAGGCCGCGAAACATCAAACTTGACACGGACTCTCACATAGTCATTGTTTTGTGCCTTTTCCGGGTCAAAAGCCACTTCCCTCACTTCTCCGACTAAATCGCCCCGAGCCGTGATTGCCTCCGCGGTGTAGTAATTCACTGGAATCCTTCGGATCTGCACCCACACCAAAAAGTATTGCAGATAATCCTCTGGTGGATGTTCCATCCAACGGTCAATGACAATTGACCATTCATTGAAAGTCCACACTCTTTTCTTCAGTATCTCTTCAAGGTCATGTTCATATTTGAAAATGAACTGGAACCTTTCCTTCGTTAACGTGATACCCCGCACACGATCATAAACCTGCCACTTTCTTGGCATGTCTAGGATCAGGTCCGCCATATTTTGACACTCAGGGTTCAGAATACGTCCAATAATGCTCATTGTATTCCTTTCACGTGAGCAGAATTCAGGCAGATTCGGCAAGTTGAAAGGCAGGTCTTCTTCATCTTCCAAAGACATCCCTTTAAAAGCCTTATCAATGTTTGTCATCATCACCATAAACACTCCAAAGCAGCCACAGTATGCTCCAAAGATTTTGAGGGCAACAGGAAACTCGACACTTAGGGTTCTTAAAACTCAAGGTGACACTTTTAGAACCCTAGAAAAACCACAATAAAACACTCACTAACAGAAAAATCTTCTACAAATCCACCAGAATAATGTTAAGATAACACTAAATCTCGACAATAGGGGAAATAACCCAGCCAAAAGCCCCACTTCCTTTAGAGTCAAATACTCTTTTTGAAAGGGAGAGTCCTAAGAAAAAAAACCATAATCTTATAAAAGAAAACTAAATTTTGATGAGATTAAAAGGACGTCTGTCATTTAATCTTTATTTATATAAAAATCAAGCTACATCAAAAATATATAATATAAAAATAATACAACGCGATAAAACAAATAAAATAAATTTTGTCAATTTTTTTCTCTAAGAAATTTTACTCGCATAGAGAGTGTACATCCTTCCCCTCCTCAAATTTGCATACAATCTGATGCGATCTTCCTCTTTAGCTATTATCTATGTTTTCCCAAGTTGTATTAGATTGACCCATTCTCAATTAGAATCTAAAATTGTTCGTCGAAAAAAAACCCAATTTACTGATTCTTTCGATCGAAATAAGATTTGAGACTGCCAATCTTCAATGACTGTACAAATGTCGTCATACAACAAGGGTGCATCTTTCGTTCCAAACCGTCATACCCTCCATGGTGGTTTTCATGGTGTTAATATACCCGGAAAAATCGAACTAAAAATAACATAAATATACGATTTTCCCGAATCCCAGATTCTTCGACCCAAACACCATTTGCAAAGGTCGGGACTCCATCGTTGAATCGCTTGCACTCGATCATTGAAGGTCCAAGATCTTTTGTTTATTACCGAATGCATCAATTCATCGGGAGAGAAGATGGATTGAATCATTCGATTCGAAATTTGACGGTTGTAAGATTTCAATTTCGTTGTGTCATCGTAGTGGTTGGAGATCTCCACTACAGAGATGGATAGCCCACAAGACCCATGAACGAAACCGTCATAGAACCGCCCCACTTCGCAGTCAGATTGGGAGGTAACCGTCCTCGAAGAGAGGAACGAGAGAAGAAGACGAAGAAGCCGTCGAAACGCCAAATAAATCGCCTTCATCGAGAGAATAGATCTTCTGCGCCTCGGTCAAAGACCCATCGGCCTCGATCGCACGGATCTCTGCAAAGAGGGATGATTCGTCGGGTTTTTCTTTTTGTTTTATGTCCTAAAAAAAAGAGTAAATGAATTGGTAATCGTAGAATAAAAAAGTGAAATGGTGATTTCTATGGTTAAAGATGCATGTTTGATCTAAGTTAGAGACAAGTCAGACAATGTTTTTGGTGACTATAGACAATGAATTTGAGGTATGAAAGAAGGATATATGATGTTGGAAGAGAAGATTAGAAAAAAGATATATATAAAGAGACCTAAAGTGATACTTAGCAAGAAAAGCAAGGGAAGGATAAGCCTCGATGCCAGAAAGAATTGGAAAATTCCAACGCAAATGGAAGAAGAGTCTCCGGATATATATATATATATATATATATATATATATATATATATATATATATGGAGATGCCAGACAAGATATCTTTTACAACATCCATCAAAAGTTGTTACTAAATCACATGATGAGACAATACTTGCTACGTTGCACCAGATGTAGGTGCGGTGGTTACAAGCTCTGAAATAGTTACCACAAATGCACAAGCTACTCCTGCGAGAACTACTACTAGCCCCATTGTATTGGCTCAGGCCATACCCAATTCAGTTTCACCATGTGAAGAGGTGGAGCCAGCAACTTCAATTGTTTCTTCACACACTTCTGAGTTAGTCTATGCCAACACTATTTTTCCTCTAATTTGCCTCATACTTTGGTAACTGTTTTCACTCCTCTTCAGTCAGATTCATTGGTTATGAGGTTGTGGAAATGAATGTCTTTGGTGGCAACCTTTTTACTGCTTTAGACTCGAGAAATTTTACAGGTTATGAAATTGGAGATTTATCAATGAAGATTCGAGGAGGAATGCCAATTAAACCCACACAAAAATTCTAAAAAATGCACTGGACTTTAGTTCGAGGGCGGGATAAAAGAGGACGTGATGGTCGAGGCGGCCACGGTCCAACATCATAAAAGTCCTACAAGAATTTTCTCTGGATCTTCTTATTCTCTATTTACTTTCTCTACTTTGTTGTACTTCTCTACTCATTTTCTAATTAACTCTCAAAAACTATATGACCACAAGTCATAGCCTTGTCCCTTTTATTTTTGCTTTTTAATTGAATACCCTTTTTAAAAAAAAAATATATATATATATATATGGACGAATTAGGTTGCTCGGTTATTTTTTTCATGTGATGTAAAGGTTAGATTCGCTCATCGTAATGGATAAAATTATATAAGAAACAAAAAAAAACATCATCTAATGGTGATGTAACACTACAAGAAAACATCCCGATTTCCGACCAAATTTCCGACCAATTTAAAATGGTCGGGAATTTCCGACCACATACCGACGACATTCCGATTAAAACACACCCGTCGGAAATTGGTCGGTAATTCCCGACCATTTTAAGTTGGTCGGAATTTTGGTCGGAAATCCCGACGGATTTCCGATGGATTGGAGACCGACTTACAATCGTCGGAATTTGACAATAAAGACCGATTTCAACTTGGCGGAGGATTGTGTGGATGCGATAGCTGATTTTGTGAAAGATATTTTACCCAATGTTCAAAATATCGCTAGGCGGTAGCTAGGCGTGTGATGGGGACTAGAGCCTAGGCAGATTAATCGGGGCCTAGGCGGGGCCTAGGCGTTAACGAATGTTTTATTAATATATTAATATATTTAATATTTATATAATATATATTTTTAAAGTTTTTAGTGTTTTATTTGAAAATTACATTGGTAAAATTTCAGTTTTTTTTGGTGCTTTTCACTTTTTTAAACGACATCACATTGAAAAATCAAAAACAAAATAATTGAAAATAACTAAACCAGGTACCAAACCGATTTGTCCGATTTTGTCCGATTTGGTCCGACTAAAACCGACTAAACCGGGATACCGATTTTTCTCAGCGATTTTACTAAAATCGGGTCGGTCAGGTCCGAACCGGCGCCTAGGCCGATTTTTTGAACAGTGATTTTACCTGAAGATAATCTCTCACCGGCTTCATACTACGAGGTTCAGAAACTTGTAGCTGGTCTTGGATTGCCGTATCAGATGATAGATGTGTGCATCGACAATTGTATGATATACTGGGGAAAGGACGAAAACCGTCGCAAGTGTCGTTTTTGTGGGAAACCTCGGTATCAGGAAACGGGTGGAAGAGTACCAGTTCCACATAAACGGATGTGGTATTTGCCGTTAACAGATAAGTTGAAGAGGTTATATCAATCCGAGCGCACGACAGGAGCTATGAGATGGCATGCAGAACATAACTCAGATGGAGAGATTGCGCATCCCTCAGATGTTTTTCCTCTTCTCTCCCTCTTCTCTTCTCTTCTCTCCCTCTTCTCTTCCTCTTTTCTTCTCCTAATTGTTTTTCCTTCTCTTGGTTTGTAGATCGCCTGAGCCTGACCCGTCCGCCGGAGCCGCTGTCCGCATGAGCCGCCGTCCCTCCTCCGCCGCCGACATCTTCTCACCATGTAAGTATTTTTGAGATATGTGGTTGTTGTTGTTGGGATTTGAAGATTAGGATGTTAGTTGTTTTAGCTTGAGTTTTGTGGGTAGATTGAAGATTAGGATGTTAGTTGTTATGATTTGTGGTTAGATTTGTGAGATTTGTGGGTTAGATTTGTAGGATTTGTTGTTAGATTATAATTTTTGGATTTGTTGTTTACACATATTGTTTTTCGAAATTTTTTGGATTTTTTTGTTTAATAATAATTTTTTTATAAATATAAAACTTTAATAGATAATTTTTAGATTAAAAATACAAAATATATTTTTAAATGTTATAAAAATCATGTATATAAAACGTTGTTAAATCTAAGATATTTTTTAAGATTTTTTGAAATTTTTTAATTTTATCATTTGTATAAAAACGTTTTCATTACTTTTGCATAATTAATAAATATATTATTACTCTTTTTCATAAATTTCTTATAATTTTATGAATTTTTGAAATTTTCATAAAAACCGTTTTGATAATTTTGATAATTTTTTTGGATTTTTCGTAATATTTTGGGTTTTTGGTAATTGTTTCCTGTTTTTGGTAATTGTTTCGCGTTTTTGTGAATACTTTTATAGTAATCGTTTTTTCTTTTGCGTTTTATTTATAGTTTGTGTTTTATTTATAATTTGCGTTTGCGTTTAATATCTAACAAATTTTGCGTTTTCTTTTCAGGTCGTACGAGGGTTTCGCGAACATGCGCATTGGTGGTTCGTCTCAAGGGATGCAACAACCTCCACGTAGCGGTGGTTCGACTCGAGGGACAGAACCACCAAGTCCGGCCGCATCGACTATCCCAGAGTCGCAGAGTCAAGCTCCTCGAATCATGACCATCGACGAGTTAGTCCAACAACCGGGCCGGGACTTGCACATCCGGCTTGATCCACATCGAGTTGGAAGATCGACATGGTAAAAACCCTTAGTTCATATATATATATATATATATATTATCAAATTGTTTATAGTTTATCTTTTTTTGTAGGTTTGGTATATCGAACAACGGGATTAGCAAGGCCATTATGAGGATGTTCCATTCGATCCCCGACAAACCGTATAAGAAGTTTTCAGAAGTCCCGTATGATGAGAAGCAAATTTGGTTTAGACAATTTGCGGTAAGTTGTCAATTACTATATTTTTTCCTATATTTATAAGTATTTTTTTAATATTTTGCTAAGCATTTTTATTTATGTTTTCGTAGCAAGAGTTTACATGGCATCCCTCTCACAGTGTCACGGTGGAAAAGTTATTTATGAAGGAAGCGAGTACGCAGTTCAAGAGACACATGAACGAGTGGAAAAAAGTGGAAGAAAGGAGCAGACAAGCCGAAAGGCTTGAATTTGGAGGTTTGGAATATCTACAGGCCATATTGGCAACAGCCGGAGACAGAGAAACTCTCGAAGACTAATTCGGGAAACCGAAAGAGTGAGCGCAACGGGAAGGGCCAATACATCCACAACTCCGGTTCGAGCAGCTTCCAGACCCGAGAAATTCAAATGGTAATCTTTTATTGTTGACATTGTTTTCTCTCTTTAATTAATTATTAAATTATTTATTCATATTTAAATTTATTCGTTTTTATAGACTAATGAGGCCGGAGGTGTGCGTCCGAATCACTTGGACTTAATGAAGAGGTGCCACACGAACAAGACAACCGGGCTTATTCATGATTCCCTCATAAGGGAAATCTACGAGAACGTGACGAAGTAGAAGACCGACATCGAGCTGACCCAACAGTCACAAGGTGACTCCTCCTCCTCCTTCGAGATGTCGCTGGAAGCGGTCAACCGTCTCGTTATGAACGTAAGTTTTTTTTTTCTTATAGTTTTACATTATAATTTTATTATGTTCTAATTTATTTATATTTTATACAGGAATTTCCCCTTGATAAAAAAGGGCTGTGTCGCGGGGGTTTGGGTACGATCCCGTTTATGGACGACGGGTCTTCTTCTGGTTCTTTTTTCTCTGAAGATCTCATCCAGCAGAATGAAGAGCTCAAGTCCAAAGTAGAAGTTTCGGAGGCGGCGAAAACGGACACCGAATTCAAGTTAGGTGCCACGCAAGATGAGCTTTCGGAGGCGATGTCAGATATCGCTAGCATGTCGTCTTGGATGAGAGCGAAGTTTCTGGATTACCCGGGAACGGGATCGGGATCGGGATCGGGATCCGCAAATGTTTAATATGTTTAATGTTTTAAAAACACTTTCTGTTATTTTATTTTCAAAACTATTTTACTTTATAATATTTTAATGTTTAATTTTAATTTTAATTTTCATTTTCGAATTAATTAAATTAAATTAAATTAATTAATCAAAATTCAAAAAAATTTAAAATAATTTCGAATTATACAGTATTTCAAGTTGGTCGGAATTTAGTCGGAATTTTGGTTGGTCGGAATTTAGGTTGCTCGGAATTTGGTCTGAATTTAGGTTGGTCGGAATGTGGTCGGGATTTTGTTTAGTCGGAAGTTGGTCGGAAATTAGATTGGTCAGAATATGGTCGGAAACCGTCGGGTATGAATATGGTCGGTGTTTGGTCGAAAAAAGTATGGTCGGTATTTGGTCAGAAATAAGTTAGTCGGACTGTTGTCGGTAACTCGTCGGGTAATAACCAACGCTTTATAACGTCGGTAATTGGTCGTGAAAATAATGGTCGGGAATCCGTCAGAAATTCCAGACCAATTTCCGACGCGATAGTCCCGACGAGCCAAATCGGTCGGAAATTAGTCGGGAAAGCCGTTTTCCGATGGTTTTCCGATCAATATGGCCGTCGGAAATCGGATGTTTTTTTGTAGTGTAACATAAAAAAAAACAGATTATATCGAAGCACTTCCACAGAGACATTATATAATTAGGTCCATCTAGTTTTTATCGATGACGAAGAAACCTTCAATTTTGCTAGGGTTCTGAGAATGTTCTCTGAGTATCGATGGTTAGGGGTATTTGTCTTCCCCATTTCGGCAGGGGCTCCTTCAACGGAAAATCTGGGGTGGCGGAAGAGATCCTTTGGTTACGATGTCGATTTGGTTTGGATGCAGGGGAGTGTAGGGGTGTCGATTAAGTTACGGGACTTCGGATTCATCGGTTATCCGCTTTCCTGTTTCGGTGAGCCATATCTCTTCGAGTCTGCGAATTGTGGAAGGATCTGCCTCGTTCTTGTCGGGATTTTATTTTCGGTAAAGTCTCGGTCTTCTAGGGATTTGATGGAAGATTCGGTGACCTCGGTTTTTAATACAATGCGGGTTAATAGGGTATTCGATTCTATCATCTCAATGGAGACTTTACGGTTAGCTGATCAATTGAGATCTTTCGGGCAATCACACCAGATTTCACCACCTTCATTTGATCCGATTTACGGGAAAACAAAAGTATCATCAGCAAACATTAGGAAAGATTGGTCTGTGGCAGATTCGGGGAATCCCATTTGGAGTGTAATTGGATTCCTTTCGGCGGTTTGGCAAGGGGAGAACGTCATTCGGAAAATCATCAATGGTGATTCCCAGATCATTTCAGAAATTTTGGAGATCTCACCAGATCTTGGTTCATCAAGCAGAGGTGAACATGTGTATAAATGGGAATCAGGAAGCTTTTCCATTCGGTACCACTTCATCTCAACTATTCACAGTAGTTTTTCTCTGGCATTTGCTCCTTCTCGGAAAACAAGAGTATTATCAACAAACTTTAGGAAAGAATGGTCTGAGGCAGATTTGGGGAATCTCATTTGGAGCTTAATTGGATTCCTTTCGAAGGTTTGGAAAGGGGAGATCTTTATTCGGATAATCCACAATGGGGATTCGCAGATCATTTCGGAAATCTTGGAGATCTCCTCAGATTTTGTTTCATCAAACAGAGGTGAAAGTGTGTATAAATGGGATAGAGGAAGTTTTGACACTCGATACCACTTCTTCATAACTATTCAAAGCAGGTTAGTCAAGAGAGAGGGTCCAGAGAGGAGAATGGGAGCGAGCCCGAAGAAACTGAAGATTAAGGTTCCTCATTTCGACAATTCGGAACTCATAGCGGGCTATGCTAAAACGCTGATTGGGAGGTGTATGAACCCCAAGAAGCAGGATATGAAGGATCTGCTTCATATGCTTCCACGTATACTGAATGTGGAAGAAAGAGTTGTTGCGGCGGATTTAGGAATGGGTAGATTCCAATTCGATTTCGACAAAGAGGAGGATATTACGGAAATTTTGAAGATGGAGCCGTTCCACTTCGATTACTGGATGACGGTGGAATCATGCGGTGCCAGCGGTGGATTTGTTCTATTCTATTATGAGCCCTCGCAGACTTATGTAATTTTTTCCACTAATGGGAGAATTGATATTGAAGCAAATAGGCAAGGAAAAAGGCTTATTCATCATTTGTGTATGGAGATCATGTACCACACATACGGGATCGGGTATGGGAAAGTCCAACTCGAACAAGTCTATCCCGTTCAGGTCCGTGGAGAATAATTGGGGATCTAAACGAATTGAAAGGTAATAATGAGAAACAAGAGGGAAACTTAAGATATGCATCAAATCCGGTGAATATATCTGGTTTTAGGCTTCGTTATTTTTTCAGGTTTTTTTGGGACCTACTATTATTAATTCGGCGGTACAATGTTGTTTCAATGGCGGTTTCTCGTTTATACATAAAAAAAATTTTCGAGGTCTATTTTTGGCTACATCAAAATATTTCACACGTTATGAGAGCAGAATTACTTTGGAAGGATAGCGGAAACACTTCGGGTCGTCTAAAGGTTGGATCAGGTCAAATGGCTCCAAATGGAGCAAAACATATTACATATTGGTTAATTTATGAGAATCCTTAGTTGGAATTGCCAGGGACTTGGGAATAAGTATACAATAGGTTATCTTAGGGAGGTGTGGAAGAAACATAAACCTGAGTTTTTGTTTCTTTCAGAAACTAAACAAGATTTTTCTTTTATGCAAAAATTTCAGTTTCATCTCGGTTATAATAAATTGTTCACGGTTGAGCCGCGTGGTGCGAGCGGAGGACTGGCTTTATATTATGATGATTCTTTTAATGTTACGGTTTTATACTCTAGTAATCGAATAATTGATATCGAGGCAACAATACAAGGAAAAAAAGTATTCTTATCATTTATATATGGTGACCCGATACCAAAAAAGAGAGACCAAGTTTGGGAACGGTTAACACGGACGAGTCTAACAAGAGCGGCTGCTTGGTTTATAATAGGGGATCTAAATGAAATAACGGGAAATAACGAGAAGCAAGGAGGCAATTTAAGACCCGCTTCCTCCTTTATGTCATTTAACCTGATGATACAACACTGCGGTTTTATGGAATTTCAATGTTTGGGTAATACAATGTCCTGGCGAGGCAGACGAAACTCGAAAATTGTGCGGTGTCGACTGGATAGGGCCTTAGCAAACGAGGATTGGCATGAGATTTTCTCCCATTCATTCGTAGAATATTTAGCAATGATTGGGTCGGATCATAGGCCGATTGTCGCCACTATAGAGGACAAAATACCCCGGAAACGGGGTCAGTTTCGGTTCGATAAACGGTGGATTGGGCGAGATGGTCTGATGGAAACAATAGCAAAGGGCTGGGAAATTAACACAGCGGGAAGCGAGACTCTCTTTATAGAGAGAATAAATAATTGTCGGAGAGAAATTTCAAAATGGCGGAAAACCAATTTGCCATATGGCAAAGAGAAAATTAGGGACTTACAACAAGCATTAGAGGTGATCCAAAATGATGACAATAGTACAAATGAGGAACTCATGGATATTACGAGGAAATTGAAAGAGGCGTATCTGGATGAGGAGTTATTCTGGCAACAGAAGAGTCGCACCCTATGGGCAACGGTGGGGGACAGAAATACAAAGTTTTACCACGCGCAAGTTAAAACACGCAGGGCGAGAAATCGAATCACGGGACTACACGATGTAGTAGGAGCTTGGGTTACCTCAGACAAAGAGGTAGAATAAGTAGCGGTAAACTATTTCGAGGAATTATTCACATCCACTTCACCGAGGGAATTTGAGGAGGCCCTCAGTGAGATTCCATCATTAGTTTCGGAACAAGATAATGATATGCTCACGGCAAAGGCCACGGAAGAGGAAGTTCGTAGAGCACTTTTCATGATGCATCCAGAGAAGGCTCCGGGCCCGGACGGAATGACGGCTTTATTTTTCCAAAGATCATGGCATATAATAAAGTCAGAGGTAGTAGATCTGGTTAACGGTTTTCTGGAAACGGGTTCCTTTGATCAAAGGCTGAATATGACTAACATATGCCTCATACCAAAATCGGGAAGACCAACTCGTATGACGGATTTAAGACCTATAAGTTTGTGCAATGTGGGGTATAAGATCATCTCGAAAGTGTTATGTCAGAGGTTAAAGATATTGCTCCCGGATCTGATTTCTGAGACTCAATCAGCCTTTGTATCAGGGCGACTGATATCGGATAATATTTTGATTGCCCAGGAGATGTTTCACGGATTACGAACCAATGAATCTTGCAAAAGCAAGTTCATGGCAATCAAGACGGATATGAGCAAAGCATATGATAGAGTGGAATGGACTTTCATTGAACACCTATTGAGGAAATTTGGTTTTGCGGAAAAGTGGATTTCAGGGATTATGTGGTGCATACAATCGGTACAATATAAGGTACTCATTAACGGTAATCCGAAAGGACAAATAACGCCATACAGAGGATTGCGGCAAGGCGACCCATTATCTCCATACTTATTCATCCTCTGCACGGAGGTCTTGATAGCCAATATACGGAAAGCAGAAAGGGAGAAATCACTTACGGGGCTAAAGGTAGCGAGGGCAGGGCCAGCGATCTCACACTTACTCTTTGCGGACGATAGTCTTTTTTCTGCAAGGCTACGGTACAAGAGTGTCACACTATACTACATATACTTAAGCAATACGAGTTGGTCTCGGGGCAACAAATTAATTTTTCAAAATCTTCTTTAAATTTCGGACACACGGTTCCAGAAACGGTACAGGACGAGATGAAACTATTGCTAGGAATCCAAAATATGGGAGGGATGGGTACTTATCTGGGTCTGCCGGAAAGTCTCGGAGGGGCAAAGAGCAGGATTTTCAATTTTGTTGTCGATAGACACAATGATAGAGTCAACGGGTGGACATCCAGACTCCTGACTAAAGGAGGTAAAGAGGTTCTACTTAAATCGGTAGCCACGGCTATGCCAACTTACGTCATGTCATGTTTTCGGTTACCTAAATCTATTATCGCAAAGCTAACCCGTGCGGCAGCGCAGTTCTGGTGGAGCTCAGACGGTCAACTGAAAGGAATGCATTGGATGGCATGGAAGAAGATGTGCCGGAATAAGTTAGACGGCGGAATCGGATTTCGATCAATAGAGGAATTCAACACAGCATTACTAGCAAAACAGCTATGGCGGTTAATGGAACAACCAGAATCGCTTTTCGCTCGGGTTTTTAAGGGACGGTACTATCGGAACACAGACCCTTTAGACTCTATTAAGTCGTACTCCCCGTCCTTTGGATGGAGGAGTATCATTTCGGCTAGACCTCTGGTTACAAAAGGGCTCATCAAAAGAGTTGGTTCAGGAGGCACCATATCAGTATGGAATGACCCATGGATACCATCCTCTCCCCCGAGGTCTGCAATATGCAAAGGGTACAATTATTACCCAAATCTCAGGGTCAACCATTTGGTTGATCCAGCGACACAAACGTGGAACCTGGAATTGATAAACGCAATCATCGAACCGGCCGATGTGGAACTAATACGCGGAATACACATCAGTAGTTTATATCGACCAGATACGCATGGTTGGCACTATACAAAATCAGGGAAATATACGGTAAAGTCGGGATATCAGGTTGCCCAACAAATCACAGACAACGACGACAACTACTTCTACGGTCCAGATATAAAGAAGTTACAGGCTCACTCATGGAAATTGACTTGTCCACCGAAATTACGACATTTTATATGGCAAGCAATCTCGGGGTGTCTGTCGGTCACAGCGAACCTACGCGCTAGAGGAATAAATTGTGACACACAATGTTCTAGGTGTGGTGTGGAGGGAGAAACGATCAACCATGTATTGTTTGAATGCCCACCAGCATTACAAACATGGGCACTCTCTCATATTCCATCGGCCCCGGGAGCTTTCCCGATGACATCGGTTTTCGCAAATTTTGATCATCTATTTTGGAGACTTCCAGATGAGGAAAAGAATATAATGTTTCCGTGGATTGTGTGGAACATTTGGAAAGCAAGGAACGACAAGGTGTTCTCAAATGTAGATAGAAACCCACAAGAGATTCTGAGGATAGCGGAAACAGAAATAGCAACTTGGGAAGCGGCACAAAATAGTGAACCTGATATATATCCCCAACTACCGGGGCTCAATAAGGGAATAAATGAACAAAATGAATATAATGGGTTCACATGCTATATTGATGGCTCATGGAAGGAAGGGGATCAATTTTCTGGTTTAGGATGGTTTTGCTTTCAGGAGGGAATTGAAGGAAAGATTTTGGGGGCCCGTAATCTACGAAGAAGCCTATCCCCGCTACACGTGGAATTGGAAGCGCTCATATGGGCGATGCATTGCATGATTGCAAACCACAAGACGGCGATAGCTTTTGCTACAGACTGCTCAGAGTTGGTGAAGATGGTGTCTACACCGAAGGAGTGGCCGGCATTTACGTTACAGTTGGAGGAGTTCAAGAGGAGCAAGGAGGTCTTCACCTATTTCTCTATCACACAAATCCCGCGCACAAGCAACACAGTGGCAGACAAGTTAGCACGAGGTGCTCGAGTCTACCCATCAGTTTTCACCTATGTAAACTCGATACCCCCGATTTGGTTCACCGAATAGGGTTAGGTATCAAGGCTGTTGACAAAAAAAAAAAAAATAATAATAATAATTAGGTCCATCTAATTCTCCAAATTGGAGTCCAAAATGGATTTTTAACAAATTAATATTTTTCCAAACATAATGCCGTATTGGAATTTGGAACTCCAATTAGTAGTTAAGAATAATGACATTTCGACTAGCTAAATTATTTCATAAGAATTACGATGCTGTAAAGTAAAAAAAGGAATTAAGATAACTGTAACAGTAATCAACACACAATCACAATGGAAATGTTGTTATTGTACACCAACATAAAGTTATAAAAACAAAGAAATATGAAATCCCTCAAAACAATATATTTCACCAAAGAACGATCATCAGTCATCAGTCATCACCAGAACGAATCTCAATTTAGAAGCATTTAATGTGAATAATCCTCGCTCCATTTTCTTCATACTCGGCCTTAGTTATCAACATCTGCAATATAGACATCACAACTTTGCATTATAACAAGTTAACAACCCCAAGAAACTCACATTAAATTATATAAACTCTTAAAATCATATAATATTTTATTTACCTTTTGAAAGGTGTCTAGAGAAGCCAAAATGGAGCCTCCAATCCAAACACTATTCTTCCTTTCCGGAGGACACACAATTCTAATCTTCATATCAGCAGGTGCAAGCGCAATGATCTCTTCGGCCATCCTCTGAGCAAGACCAGGGAACAACGTCGTGCCACCACTCAACACAATGTTTCCATACAAAGCCTCTCTTATAGCAACATCACACTTGAGGATCGAATTGTGAGTCGCCTCGTGAATACCGGGAGATTCCATCCCGACCAAAGACGGCTGGAAAAGAACCTCAGGGCACCTGAATCTCTCGGCGCCTAACGTGATCACTTGACCATCGGGAAGCTCGTAGGTTCTATTGATTGTCGAGCTCCTAGTAGCCTTCTCCAGTTCTTCTTCGTAGTCGAGAGCTACGTAACCGAGGTTCTCTTTGATGTCTCGGATTATCTCACGCTCGGCGGATGTTGTGTATGTGTAGCCACGTTCGGTCATGGTTTTCATGAGGTAGTCGGTTACGTCACGGCCTGCTAGGTCTAGACTCAGGATCGCGTGTGGGAGTGCGTAACCTTCGTTGATTGGAACTGCGTGGCTTACACCAACTCCTGAATTCAAGACAACACCTAAAGAGGAAGAAAAATTAACAGAGTAAGTCAGAAATGCAATTTATGCATGCGTTTGAAATCCTTTGCTACATGCAGAAACAATGAACCTCAAAGCTTACAAGCTATAATAAAATTTTAGGTCTTTTTAGAGGAGTTTTGAAACTTGTGACTTACCTGTGGAGCGACCACTGGCATAGATAGAGAGAAGTTCCTGAATGGCAACGTACATAGCAGGAGTATGGAAGGTCTCAAACATGATCTGCATCATCTTCTCGCGATTGGCCTTTGGGTTTAGAGGAGAGTCAGAGAGAAGCACAGGGCGTTCTTGAGGAGCCACACGCATCTCGTTGTAGAAAGTATGGTGCCAAATCTTCTCCATGGCATCCCAATCTTTAACGATACCATCCTCGATTGGGTATTGAAGAGTAAGAATATCTCTCTTGGCTTGAGCTTCATCCCCCACATGAAATTCCTTCTGATTCATTCCAACCATCGCCCCCGTGCATGGACGACCACCCACGATGCTTGGAAACACAACGCTTGGTGCATCCTCTCTAGCAAATCCCGCCTTCAATGTGTTTCACCAATCATTTTTTTTTTCCGATTATTAAGAGATTTTGGGCTGAAGTCAGTAATCCCCCAAATACTTTTTCAGTCGAATTAATGATATTTGGTGGTATTTCACCAATCATTACATTTGCTATCTTGATTGTTCATTTGTTTATGTGTATAAATATTTATCTAAATCATTGCACAATCGGAATTGTAGCTAAAATTTATTTTAAATGTAGATAGAAAACATTTGCGTGCACTTTGCAAAATGTTTTTTGAAAAATGGAAAAATATTTTAAATTTCAAAATTGTGATTTTTTTTTTCATGCATAATCATAAATTGTGTTTTTATTTTCTCCTCACCCTGATCATTCCAGTTCCATTGTCGCACACGATAGCTTCTGTTTCCCACATTATCTACAGCACAATTTTAAAACATATATATATCATCGTTAAGAAGTTCTAACGTTACGCATCGTTAACATTTAATTTTATTTATATAATTGGGGTTTAAACTAGACATATATCACCCTGATTTAATTTTGTTTCTTATATTATAGACTAATGATCAATAGCCAAACCATGAAACGATTTGTACCACTTGATCACCATAAATTTAGCCACACACAGCATTAACATAGCATAGCAGAATTATATAACAACCAAAATTAAATCACAAACCTTTCAAGATATATAGGCGGTACAGATATCATGCGTATTCCTAGCAATTAACACCTTATTGAATCTTAGTTATAAGATCATGACTCAACTAATTGACATTTTCAATTGTAGGTACCATAAAAAATACCGATGAGACTGAGATTGAAGATGCTAGAAATACAGCGATTAGCTCAGGAATAGAAGGCTCAAGATCAGGAAATTCAAGCATGCCATAAGAATAATGGTATTTCTTTATGCTCAAGTTTGTTTGTCTTTTTATGTGTTCGAAACTTGTTTATAAATTCTCTTGCTTGACGAATTAAGTTTTATTTCTGATTTTTTATTTTGCAGTTTAGACTGAAGAAAAAAATCAAGTTTAAGTCAAAGATAACCTCCAAAAATATTTATATGATAATTTTGTGTTTTTTAAAACATATTGTTTATGTTATAATTTTGTATTGGATTTTGTTATTAATTACTTTTGTTTTTTTGGTAAAATATGATAATATTCCAACTGAAATATATACATATATAAGATCTCGTTTAGTTTACTATTAATGTTATGGTTTATATGTCTTTATTTGTTTTTACACTGAATAATAGTTTACTAAGAGATCAAAAATTAATTGGAAAAATCCCACCAAAAATAAAAATAAAAAACTTTGCGAGATCTAAAATTAATTAGAAAAAACCAAACAAATCAAAGAAAAAATAGCAAAGAAACCAACCAAACCGATGTCGGAGCTATAGAAGTCTCCAACCAAATTTTATGTCTTAAAAAAAAGCCTAAACAAACCGGTTTAAGCCCGATGAGTTTTAATTTAAACGGGCTTAAACGGGTACCTACATAAACATGCTTAAATGGACATGCCTTAAACGGGCAGGACCTAAACGGACCCGAACCGCCCATATTAACATCACTATAAGATTCATGAGATATCAGGTATTACATCGAAAAATCAACAGAAAATCTTTACTTTTCTCAGTAAAATAGCTTTTCATGACTTCATCCCATACGAAATGATTACCGTACCACATAATTAAGGAGAAAATGAGGTGAGCGAAATTCAGAAACCAAGATAGAAAATGGAGTGAAAAGAGAAGTTAAAGACTTGATTATACTCGCCGATGATGTGAGATCACAAGAATCCTAAATATTTCAGTGAACAATGACAAACATTGATGCAGAAACAAGATCACAAACAAAAATAAAACGTCAAAAATAAATCGAAATGGAGGTAGACGAACGAGGAATTAAGGGACCAAAAAACCAAAGAGGAATAATAGTTCTCCTACGTACTTTCAAAGATAGTCTCTCTCTCCCTCTCTGTTGTTGTTGTTGTTCTTCTTCTTCTTCCTTCTCTCGTCTCACCAATAAGAATGCGTTTGAGAAAAATACGATGTCTTATTTATATAGCGAAGGGCATGCAAGGATAGGTCATAGGTGTGGGTCCCACACTAAGTAATAATTAACATTATGCCAAAAAGAAACACAACGACTTTCCGACGAATATGACGGTCGGAAATCCTCAAAACCATGTATAGTGTGATAATCTAAATTATTTATTTCCTAATTCATGATTTAAATTGAGACCAAATAAAAATGTAACCCAAAACAACTTATCCTAGATGAATATAACATTTTTTTTTGAATCTTAATGAATAATAATGTTACACATGTAATTCGGAAACCATCAAAACCATGTATAATGTGATAATTTAACTAATTAATTTTCTTAATCAATGATTTAAATTTAGTTAACTTTATTAATTTATAATCTCATACAATTATAATAGGAGCACATTTTCATTACATTGATTCCATGATTAATGATTTAAAATATATTTTTTCATAAAAAGATATAGGTATATTTTATAAAATTAAATAAAAACATGTGTCGTTGATGACCAAAAATAAAAATAAAAACACATGTCAGAGAGACTGATAAGTGATTATTACTCATATCTAATAATCTTAATCATATAAGCTAATCTTACAATAACTATATCATGATTTGTACCAATCTAGTATAAGTAAATTTCTCTCAATAAAATATAGAATTATTACATCAAATACAAAAGAATTCATATGTATTCAAATTCAAGTGCATATCCAAATGGAATAGTTTAAATTTTTAACAAATCTAATATATTAAAACAGAGTGCTATTTTGTGTTCAAACATGAAAAAATGAAAAAAAATCTATTCTTATCATGGATAACTTTTAAACTTTAGATTTTTGTGGATAATTATTCACTGTTTCCAAACAGTTGAATTTTGTTCAATTAAAAATTCATTTAATTAATCTGATTCAATTAAAGATTAATTTATTTAATTAATTAATCTCATTATATATATATATATATATATTAATTTTAATTTGTAATTATAAAAATTCAGACTATGCCTGAAATTAAATTAAATATTTAAAATTATAAATAAAATCGATTATTTAAAAAATATGTAAATTAAATATTTCAAAAATAATTTAAATTGTTATTATTATTTTGTTACGAAAATGGTATTAGTTATTTTGAATTTTTGAATTTCGATTATGCCAAAATAATTTAATAATCAAAATTTTTTGAATGATACAGATTCAAAATTAACAATTTTCATTGAAAGATGATATTAAATTTTGAGTTTAATGTAGATTTTCTAAGATTTCATCAATAATTACAAAAAAAAATAGTCACCGCTGGCATGGAAAGAGAGGTGTGTACATGGAAAATGGAAATCCTCAAATTTGTATTTACGTTTTTAGCCTTCCAAATAAATGAAAATCTTCACTTAATCTGTAGCTTTTTTTTAAATTTGATTAAAAACAAAAAATCTAACAAAATTGTAATGAGGATGAATGTACCATCTCAGCGAGATTTTGTTTACTTAATCGGCATGCATGTTTTGGAGAGATTTTGTTTAATTCATGGACGCGTGTCAAAGGTCTATCTTAAACTAGTAATATCACCTTATCTTTTTTTGTTTGGAGACCAAATTCTCACATTATCTTACAAAAACTAAATTAGATTTAAAATTATAAAAGAAATTTGAACTATTCATAGAACGACATGTATTACAAGAATTTTTTATGGACTTTTCAAATTTTCTTAAATAAAAACCAAGTCTCATTTATTTTCTTTTTCTATTTTGTAATATGAAAAACTCATGGCAATATCTCCAATTAAAAATGTTCACTTATGTACTAAATATAATCATCACTAAAATTCATCAAATTATAACCTAAACTTACAATAACTATCATGATTGTACAAAACCAACTTAAGTAAAAAATTATTTATAAAATATAGAATCAAATTCCAAAAAAATAAAATCAAATGTAGTCAATTGAATATTAGAATGGTATAGTTATAATTTTGAAAAGTTTAAAAAGTATAAAGCAAAATAACAAAATAATTCTTTCAGTAATAAGTGCAAGAAGAGAAAATTGATGACTTTTCATCTCTCGTACGTGTTCGATTATGATTTATGATTTTGTTCAGTATTTTTACATGTTTTTTGTCATTTAATTTTTTTTTTGTTTTTAACTCTTGAAATATATTGATGTTGGAAAAGTTACTGGAAGTCAGTTATTGTTGCAAAGTATTCTAAAAACAGGGGAAAATCAAAGGAAACAAAAAAACACAAATAAAACCGATCAGCTACATAGAGGTAGCCATCTTTTCCGACATCACCAATTCCTTCAACCACGCCGGTTCACCATAGGCCACATACGATTGCCATCGATTCTCAGATGTCACACTTTTAGCAATTAGACCTGCACATTTGTTTGTTTTTCGAGTTTCAGGACACCATCTCCATTCGTCTATCTTACTTATATATATCTGACCAATCAGAGTTTCCTTGCGGGAATTCACAATAGTAACTGACTTCCCATATGGTTGATACCCGAAAAGCACCGGAGTATCCAATAAGCACAACTCGCGAATTCACGGTAATAATTAATTAACTTTACTCATGAGGCAGAGAAAATAAACAGTAAAAAAAGGAAATGTATTTTTTTCCGGCGGTAAATATTAAATGCCAGCGACGTATATGCCCTATCGCGAGTAAAAATTAAGTTCCCTTGTCGATTTGCTTCACGAAGAAAAGCTGAATACGGGTTTGATTATTTTTTGTTGTTCTCGATGTCGTCTTCGATTGAAGATTCAAAAAGATAAGTTTGTTGTATTTTTGAAATCTGAATTAGTTTTTAAATTTATTGTTAGACCGCTTACATATTTAATAACGTGTTATATTTATATGTAGCACACTAAGCAAATTAGTAACACCTATTACCAATCTATATAACTCAATATTGTTATCAATCTAACATGTTCTTTACCGTGCAAAAAAATATATCAAACTCTTATATATATATATCTGACCAATCAGAGTTTCCTTACGGGAATTCACAATAGTGATTGACTTCCCATATGGTTGATACCCGAAAAGCACCGGAGTATCATAGAGGAGATTTTATGATTATGTAGATAAGTTTTTAGTTTACCAGTTAACAATATTGATTACGATTACTAAAATTCATTACACGGATAACAATAGGTTGGATAGATAACCACAATATTAACAAAGTAATATGATTATTACCAGATAACATTATTATTTTTATCGTTAACGATATTGATTTTGAGTGATAACAACGAGGTTACCGATTTCGTATTGGAGTCTAATAGATCAAGTTTTGATAACTGATCAACAGTTAAATGAATTACATATTTGCTAACATATAACAAATAGGTTGGATAGATAACATCAACGTTATCAAAGTAACAAATTATTTATTAGTGATGTGTAACGGGTAACATGTGTAATAGCTGATAACAAATTATATATGATAATATCTATTGTTACATGCTAACAAGGACACATTCATGTTTATGCTATATATACATATAAGCCATCGTCATATCTTGAAGATTCACCAGATTTTTGCCGAATCGTCACTTCACCATCACCATCATCGGAACTATGGGTTTCGTTGGATTTGCTTCCTTCACCTTCAAAGCTTTTTTCAGACACCGTCACCATCATTGGAACTATGTGTTTCATTGTTGGATTTGCTTCCTTCACCTTCAAGAGCTTAAACACAAACACCACCATCACCGCCATTACTATGGCCTTGGTAGAGAGAGAGAGAGAGAGCACTACAAGAAAACAGGCAATTTGCAACGATTTTTTGCGACGATTTTATTTCGTTGCAAATTGCCATCGTTTTTGCGACGACTTTACGACGATTCTTAAAGACGTCGTAAAATCGTCGCAAAATTGGGACGAAAATTTTCGTTGTAAAATCGTCGCTAATTTGCGACGATTATACAACGATTACCGACGACATTACGACGATTATCAAAATCGTCGTAAAATCGTTGTAACTTAGCGACGATTTACCGAGGTTTATATAAAACGTTGTAATATCATCGTAAAATTACCCACGAATTAGCAATGATTATTATAAGTTGAACTTTACATCGATTTCCCAACGATTAATCAGTTAGGTGAGCACGTTTTAAGTTCACGGTGTTAGGTTATGTAAACATGTTTAATGTCGTTGTAAAGTCGATGTAAACATTTTTAGATTCGTTGTAAAATCGATGTAAAATCGTAGGTAATTCGATGGTAATGAAAATAAAAATCTATATATAGTGGCCAACTTCATAATAAAAATTTCATATTCAAAAATATTTACTTCTTTCTGACCAACAAAAAATATGTCAATATACGAAATTAGAAGATGGATGTATAATCGTCTTGATTCAGAGGGATCGCTAACAAAGGAGTTCAGTGATGGGGTGGAGAGATTCATGCATCAGGCAGGAAGTATACATAATACGATTATCAGTGGTAAGATTTACTGTCCTTGTGCCAGATGCTTGAATAGGAAATTTATCATTATCTCGAAGGTGTGGTCGCATATATTAAATAGAGGGTTTATGCCGCATTACTATATATGGTATTATCATGGAGAGGGTCATGGGGGAAATGCAGCTAGTAGTAGTAGCAATTATCAAGCATCGAATTTTGATGAGTCAAATAATTTTAATCAATTTGATGATCATGCGGAGCAGCATGGTGAAGATAATGATAGGATTCATGACATGGTTACGGATGCATTTCATGAAACCATAAGTACATTTGCAAATGATCATCATGATGAGGAACCCAATCTAGATGCAAATTTTTTTTTATGATATGCTAGATTCTGCAAATCAGCCACTCTACGATGGATGTAGAGAAGGACATTCTAAATTGTCGTTGGCGGCTAGGATGATGACTATTAAAACTGATCATAACTTAGCTGAGGTTTTCATGGATGATTGGGCTGATTTGATTAAAGAGTATTTGCCAGAGGACAATTTAGCTGCTGAAACTTACTATGAGATACAGAAGCTGGTTTATAGTCTTGGGTTGCCTTCTGAGATGATAGATGTCTGTGTTGACAATTGCATGCTTTTTTGGAAAGATGATGATAAGTTGTTGGAATGTCGATTTTGCCATAAGCCAAGATATAAGCCGCAAGGTACTGGTCGGAGTAAGGTACCGTTCCAGTGGATGTGGTACCTTCCTATAACTGATAGATTAAAAAGAATGTATCAGTCTGAGAGGACAGCTGCATCGATGAGATGGCATGCAGATCATTTGCAAACAGATGAGGAGGTTACTCATCCTTCAGATGCAAAAGCGTGGAATCACTTTAAGACGGTACATCCAGACTTTGCTAGAGAGAAACGTAATGTGTATCTTGGTCTTTACACAGATGGATTTAGTCCATTTGGTATGTCTGGTAGGCAATATTCTTTATTGGCCAATAATCCTAACGCCTTACAACCTACCCCCAGATATGTGCATGCAAAAGGAATTTTTATTCATGAGTATTTTAATACCAGGTCCGAAGCATCCGAAGCGTTCCCTTGATGTGTTTTTGCAGCCTCTGATACAGGAATTGGAGCAGTTGTGGTATACCGGGGTTCGGACATATGATTTTGCAAGGAAAATTTTTTTTACAATGCGTGCGGTGCTTATGTGGACAATAAGCGACTTCCCTGCGTACGGGATGTTATCAGGTTGGACTACGCATGGGCGATTGTCTTGTCCATATTGTCTCAATCGGACAGATGCGTTTCAATTGAAACATGGTCGGAAAACAAGTTGGTTTGATTGTCACCGCCGATTTCTACCGATTCATCATGCATATCGAAGAAATAAGCGGTTGTTTAGAAAGAACAAAATTGTTCGTGTTCCTCCTCCTGTTTATATTTCCGGGGAAGATCTAGAAGCAGAAATTGATCATTATGGTGCATTGGAAACAGTCAATCGTGGTGGAAATTGGTACACTCCAGCTAATATGCCGGATGGATATGGGGAGCATCACAAATGGCATAAGAAAAGCATATTCTGGAAGCTTCCGTATTGGAAGGATAATTTGCTTAGACACAATTTGGATGTCATGCACATTGAGAAAAACTTTTTTGATAACATCATGCATACATTGTTAAACGTGCGTGGAATGACTAAAGACAGCGGTAAGTCAAGGTTAGACTTGCCTGATCTTTGTTGTCAGAATGAGTTACATATTACAAGCAATGGGAAAGCACCTGTCCCCATATTTCGAGTGGGTGAGGAAGAAAAGTCAGCTTTGTTTAAATGGGCGACATCTGATGTGAAGTTCCCGGACGGGTACGTATCTAATTTAGCTAAATGTGTTGAGAATGGCCAAATTTTTTCCGGGATGAAGAGTCATAACTGTCACGTCTTTATGCAACGACTACTTCCTTTTGCATTTGCTGAACTTCTACCAGGAAATGTACACGAAGCAATTGCAGGCATTGGAGGGTTTTTTCGGGATCTTTGTACCCGTACTTTGTCAGAAGATGTTATTGCACGACTTGATGCTAGTATTCCTATTTTGTTGTGCAACATGGAGAAAATATTTTCCCCAGCCTTTTTTGATGTTATGGAACATCTACCTATTCATCTACCTCACGAAACAGAACTTGGGGGACATGTGCAGTATCGATGGATGTACCCATTCGAGCGATTCATGGGACATTTGAAGCGGAAGGCTAAACATCTAGCCAAAGTTTAAGGTTCAATAGTAGCAGGAAGTTTAATAGAAGAAACTTCTCACTTCACAGGGTACTATTTTGGCTCGAAGGTTCGCACACGGAAAAGGGCAGCACGGCGATATGATGATGGAGGTGTAGGCCGAACATATGCTAATGAATGTGTCCCAGATATCTTTTCTTCAATCAGTCGATTATGTGGAAGAGTGAAGTCAGTTTGGTTTGCCAATGAAAAAGACCATCATAGTGCACAAACGTATATCCTCTTAAATTGCGAAGAAGTTAGTCAATTTGAGACGTAAGTGTATAAACATACGTCTTATATATATGGCTAAATTATATATATGCTAGCTTTATACCAATTACAAATAATTTTGTATGCAGTGAATTTGTTAGACAAGTCCGAGAAGTCATTGAAGGAATCTCAGACGATGAAATCAACAAGCGTAAAGATCAACATTTTGCCCCGTGGTTGAAGACGCAAGTACGTAAAATTTTAAGTGATCTGATTAATTACTAACTTGGACAATTAACCTAATACATATTTTGATTACTTTTTTAATTAAATTAATTAATGATATAGGTCGAGTATGGGGATACCGCATATCCACTCTGGTTCCATGAGTTAATAAAAGGCCCCATATCGAAGATAACGAGTGCACCCATGTATTGCACACGCGGATATATATTTCATACATTCAAATACGGAAATCAAAGAGCTACTGCCAACTACGGGGTATGTGTGCGGGGCGAAATAGATTTTTATGGAGTGTTGCAAGACATAATTGAAGTTGAGTACCCTGGTTGCTTAGGTTTGAAATGAGTTTTGTTCAAATGCGACTGGTTCGATCCAACAGTTGATCGAGGCGTCCGTAAAAACAAATTTGGGGCAGTAGATGTCAACCAATCACGACGTTACAATAAGTATGAGCCATTTATCCTAGCATCACAAGCAGAACAAGTCAGCTTTGTTCCATGTCCGCGAGTTCGCACCACCCGTATCTCATGGTTATCTGTTATAAAAGTTTCTCCGAGGGGTCGAATTGTGGGGGTTGATGAGGAACTACCAATGCAGCAAGATCATTGCTATGATATGCCATAACTAAATGAGAGCAATAAAGACATCCTTTTGATAGATCCTCAAAACAGGCAAGTTGAATATCTCCCAGACGATACAGAGGAAGAAGATGCGGAAGATGAGTTCGAAGAAAGTGATGAACCAGATGATCAAGAAACGGATGTGTACTACTCTTCGTCCAAAAATGAATAAGAGTGACCGCGCTAGCTAATAATTATTGTGAATTTAATATATTAATATAATATTGTGATCGAGTAATTATTGTAAAATTTAAGTGATATGATTTCTATGAAATCCCCAAAACCCCAAACTAAATTCCATCTCCGATCTCCATTCATTTTCCGCCGTAGGTGCAGCGATTAATAAATTACGAGACATATGTGTCTATGTGTCATGTAATTTATTAATTGCCTCAACAACGGCGGGAAATGAGTGGTGATCGGAAATGGGATTTAGTTTGGGGTTTAGGGGATTTCAAAGAAATCGTCGCTAAATCGTCGCTAATTGTGATTGTTACAAATTCGTTGCAAAATGCGCGACGATTTAGCAACGAATTGATAATAATCGTTGCTAAATCGTCGCAAACTATGAATGTCGCAAAATCGATGCAGAGTTGCGACGATTTAGCAACGAATTGTCATAAACCCTTTGCCCTAAACCCTAAACCCTAACATATTACCATCTCATTGTATTATGCATATTTCAATGAAATTGATCGTGACTTTAGAGAATTGTCCGAAAATGAAAACTCGGTCAATCACAGCAATATCCACAAACTGAATCATTGTATTAATAATCTAACATATACGCAAACTATATGTTTTACTTATTTTTCAATATCGATGAACTTATTGATAATTTCATGATTTTGGATTTACGGTAAACATGTAAAGTTGTTTATGGAATGTTGCAATCTACGTTACAGTTTTGTACCTATACCCTAAACCCTAAAACATATTTTACAAATTTCCTCACTAATTCGTTGCAAAATAAAATGTTACAAAATCGATGCAAATTGGCGACGATTTAGCAACGAATTGATACGGATCGTGGCTAAATCGTCGCAAACTATGATTGTCACTAATTCGTTGCAACATTAGGAGCGATTTAGCAACGAATTGAGACTAATCGTGGCTAAATCGTCGCAAACTATGAATGTCGCAAAATCGATGCAAATTTGCGACGATTTAGCCACGAATTGTCATAAAATATACTGTGTGTCGGTCAATTAAACTCCCGCGTGTATGAATGTCACAAAATCGTTGCAAAGTTAGCGACGAATTAGCTACGGTTTGATTGCCTCGATATAGCGACGACAAGTAATCTTATATAGACACGCAAGTTCCTTGCGAATTCATTTACAAACAAATCAAAAAAAAATAATGATCATAACTTTCTATCGAATTCCTTGCGAAAAAAGATAAAATTTTTTTTAAATGTTTTTAATTAATTAGTATAGATAATTTGTTTTAGATAGTAATTTTTTGCGAAAAAATTAGCAGACTGCCCGGATGTTTATAGATAGTAATTTTTTTTCATTATTATGCAGATGGGCCAGCGTCGTGCACATTACGCTCAGTGTTTGAGAGAGATTGGTGATACTTCGGGTACCGGGGTGCCCGTGTCTTCTGAGGCTACAGAGACGGATTTCGTCCCGGTGACGCAACCACAGAGTGCTCCGCCGCCTCCACAACCACCTCAGATTCCGCAACCTGGAGGCCATGCCCCGGCCCCATATGCACACATGACGGTTCTTGATTTGCTTGCGCAGCCGGGCGGTCATAGGCTTAGAAGATTAGATCCGGATCATAGTGACGGGTCGGAATGGTAATATATATAAATATATATTTTTTACATTTATTATTACATATTTATATTTATTTTAACAATTCAAAATTTTACAATTTTTTGTTTCAGGTTTGGAGTTGAATCCAAAGTTGGACGCACCGTTTCCGACATCATCAAGTCTTATTTTATCGAGCCTCATACCAATTTTGCCCAGCTTCCTTCACACGTCAAGGAGACATGGTTCAAGATGTTTGCGGTACGTATGGAAAAAATATTTTTTTCTCCCATAATTATTTTAATTATATTTACATATATATTTAATTTAATTTTATAAAATATGTAATTATTTTTGTTTCTCATGCAGCAAAAATATCACTGGGATCTTTCGATTCATGGCGAGGTTGAAACTTTATTTCTCGAGAGGGTGAAGTTTCGTATCCAAGGCGTGGTTGGTGAGTGGAAGAAATGATGGAAGATTTCTGGGGATTTAGCAAAGCCCCTGCACATGGATAAAGCCGTTTGGGACGGCTTGGTGCGGTATTGGATGGATCTGAAATCCATCATAACTGCTGAGAAGTGTTCGGCTTCCCGCAACACCGTTGATTCGGACGGGAAACTCAAGGCTCTGCCTCATACAGCTGGGCAAACACCTTTTGCGGGTGTTCGTCTACAGATGGTAATTAAATTTATTTAAATTAATTAATTTATACTTCGTCAATAACATAGTTTTTTTCTTTAGGCCGCCGAAGACGGAGGTGTACTCCCTCCGATGACCAAGGTTTTTGAGCGGACGCACCGGAAGAAGGATGGTTCCTTTGTTTCCGAGACTGCCGAGCACATCTTCAATGAGGTGACTTCCAAAGTCACCGAACTAGAGACACAGCTCTCTCAACAGCTATCTCCAGGTGGTTCGTCGGTCATGTCTGGAGGGTTGACCACACCCGATATTGACCGGATCTTCGAGCAGGTATATAGAATAGTTAGTACTTATTAATTTTTAGTTTTGGATTTTTTAAAAATTTATAATTGTAAATTTAAATATAGGTTGCCCCTAAGCGAAAGGGGAAGGTTGTCGGGATGGGATCTATTCGAGATGTCTCGGCTGCTTCTTCATATGCTCCGCGACGACGATCGCCAGAAGATGATCCAGTCGTGTTACGTGCCACGATTACGAGTCTTCAGGAGCGGGTTGAGACCGAGTCTCAGGCATATCAGGCGAAGATTGCGAGTCTTCAGCAGCGGGTTGAACTGGATGCTACGCAGAATGACAAACTCTTCGACATCTTGGCAACAGGGAACCCGACAATGCAGGCCATGCTACGGGAAAAGCGAAGACTCCGAGCATAGGCAGATGCAGCGGCAGCGGCAGAGGCAGCGGCAGAGGCAGTGGCAGGCCCATCCGGTTCGTCGAGACGTCCCGAAGACGATGTAAATCTCGACGATTACGATATAGTTATTTAGATTTAGGATTTCGAATTCTAATTTTGGTTTTTTTTTTTGTAACAGATTATAATATTTTTTTTTAATAAAATATTATTATATATTATTTTTAAAATTTTTATTTTATAATTTCGAAATTAATAAAATTTTAAAAATAATAATAAAAATCATATATAGAATCGTCGTTAATTCGATGGTAAACAATAATCCTCGTTGATTCGTTGCTAAATTAATCGTCATAAAATCGTGGCTAATTTACATACGATGATTTATTAGCAACGATGTTGCGACGATTATTTAGAAACAATTTTAGGACGATTTATTAGCAACGATGTTGCGACGATTATTTAGCAACGATTTTATGACGATTGATTAACAATGAATTAACGACGACAATTTTTTGCCATCGAATTAACAATGAAATATTTCCCTTCGAATTTCCATCGTTTTTACGACGTATTTATATTCGTCGTAATTTCAATGTAATATTTACGACGATTTTACGACGGAAATTTACCGACGATTTAGCGACGAATTTGTTTCCCTCGTACTTTCCCGACGAATTTACGACGATTTGTGGTTTGCGACGATCAGTTAACGACGATCTCTTTTTCGTCGCAAATTCGATGCAAACCCTCTTTTGCAACGATTTTACAACGATATCGTTCGTTGCAAAAAGGGTGTTTTCTTGTAGTGGAGAGAGAGAGAGAGAGAGAGAGAGAGAGAGAGAGAGAGAGTGTAAATTGAAGATGAGTGTGTGGCTGGGATTTCTCTACCTAGATATGCTTAAGATCTTAATACTCACCTACGTAATGATTACACACCTCCATTAAGCTAAACACCAAACAACGTGGTATTCTATTCAGGGACAATATGGATATTTGTGACAATAACGGGAATAGTATCTACATGAAAGTGTATTGTTGACTGAGATTTAGAATGTTGCTGGGGCAGAACATGACACAGATGATGAGACATAAATCAACAAAGACAATCCACACAGTTGCTGAGATAGAAGCTTTCACATATACCAGAAGTGTGACATGGTGGTAAAGTTAGAAAGAAAGAGGCGAGGACTTTGAAGAAAAGGAAAGAAGGTAGGACTTTGAAGAAAAGGAAAAAGATTTAACAAAAAAGGAAATTGGGTTTTTTCTAATTTGTGTATAATTAGAAAAATGTTTGTGTTTTAGTCTCTATAAATATAGGACTAGTGAGGTCTTAGAAAGTTATGCAAAAAGAGTTTAACATTTCAAAGGCAAAAAGGATTTAGGGTTTTTTGTATGGAAATCAAGAGAGAAGCTTTCCATACTTGTATGGTTTGAGAAGCTTGAGAGAGGTTAGATTTTCTAGTGGTTAGAAAGTTATACTTGTAAGTTCTCTGGTTTGGTAGACTTGTAAGTTACCATTAAAAAAGATAATCTAGTGGAATTGTTTTGAGAAAAACATGTGTTCTTTACATATTGCATCTGTCTCTATAGCTCTTGCTTTTTCACTACATATTTTTGATTGAGTAATAGCTCTCTTTCTCTCTCATCAAACGAAGGACGAGGTTGGTGTCGGTGACGATGATGATGGTGGTGACGGCGGTGACGATAACACCTCGGATGATGGTGATGGTGTCCGTGAGAGTAAAAATGTTGGTGGCAGTGATCGTGTTGGTGATGCATGGTGGTGGCGGCGGTGGTCACTGTGGTGGTGTTAAATTTGAAGATGTTTATGTGTTTAATTACGTTGAAGTTAACCAATAACAAAATTATCTAATTGATTATCGGTATAATTTTGTTATGATAAAAAGTTAGTTAATCTATAACACATGTTTTCTATGATATGATAACTAGCTAGGATATCACGATAATTTTTATATTTTCATATTTCATATATTTATGTGATATGATAACCTGATGAACATGATAATTTATGATATGATAACTGATTTAATATAACAATTTCATATTTTTATGATATGATAACTAAATATTTAAGTGGAATTTTAATACAAATACAAAAGTTGCATGAACTTTTTGCTGATTTGAGCATAAAAAAATCTTATTGGTGATTGATATATCATGGTTTTTACCCTTTTTTAGCCATGATATAGGTCCTTTTTATAGAGTCTTTATAGTGTTTTCGTAGTCTTTTAGAGTCTTTTCAGGTTTTAGCACGTTTGGAGCACAATTGGATAAAATGAGCCGTTTTGGGTGAAAATGAGCATATGGAGATGCAGAGTCATGCAGAGACGTCAGAAATTTGACATTCGTTGAAGAACTTTCCACCGATGGATTGCGCTCAAATTTGGATATAAGAGAGATCAATGGATTAGCTTTCATCTGGAAGTGGTTTGCGGCCATTCCAACGGTGCGATCAAAGGTTATGCCAGTTTTCGTGAAGACAATTCAGTCTGGCGAGCAGAAGAGTCGACACGCAAGCTTGGTATCGATCGATACCACTAATGGTGTCGACCGATACCGACTTCAGGAAGAAGAAAACGTGACTTTTTACAAGTTTGAAGTTTGCACCTTGGTCCAGAAGACTTTAATAATTACTAGAAGCCCCAAAACGTGTTTTAGGTTATAAATTAGGTTTTTCAGCCACTTTTGTTGGCTAAGCTTTATTTTATTCTGGTTTTGGAGAGAGAGCTTTGTGAGGGAGTTGATAACCCTGTATTTTACCATCTTGAGTCCCACATTTTCCTATGTTTTCTTTGTGTTTCATGTTGTTTTCATAACATTTACGTCGCATTTAGGTCCAAATCGAGTCGCATTGCATTTAGGATGTCCTAGGTTGTTTTTGTGTTCTTTTTGGCTTGTTATAGCCTTTCTCAGGTGTTCGGGACTGATTTGGATGAGCGCGGACGGAAGGAAACCGCAAAGATCGAAGAAGGAACGTGAGAACCGGAAAAATACACAGGCGATCGGTTATAACCGATCGGCCATAACCGATCAAGATTGCTTCAGGCGATCGGTCATAACCGATCGCCATAACCGATCGACAGTGCCTCCGGATTTTCAGCATGATTTTGGGAACCAACCACTTATGTAATATAATTGTCAACTTTTCTTCTTTTTAAAGAGGACTCTAGGCACGAAAATAGGAAGAATATCTGCTTCTTTTCACTGTTCTAAGTGAACTACATCTTTCTTCTTCTCTCTAGTTTTTGTATGAAAGATTCAAGATCAAAACCATTTTAGTGAAGATTTTCTTAAACTCTTTCTACCAATCTTCTTATTTTGCTTATGGCTTTCATTTGTACGGTTTATATTTGTGATTTAGCTATGTGTGAGTAGTTCTTTTTGGATTCTTGGGTGAAGTAGATTAGGGTGATTCTAGGTTTGTTCTTGATGTTTAAGAGCTAGATTAGTTGATATCCTTTCTCATTGAGTGTTATTAATGCTGGATTAGCCTTGACAAAGTTGATTTAGATCATAGGGAATTTCTCGCCCGGAAGGTGTTCGATGAAATTCCCCAACCAATTTAATGAGTGCTTTTCATATCTTAGCCAACGGGAGTTGATGTCTAAGGTGAATTGTGGCTAAGTGGACTTGTTATTAATGCTTGTTAGTCATAGAATCGCGAACGGAAGTTTATGACGATTGATGACTAAGAAAGGGATTAATGCCATGGAAGTGGATTAATCTTTAGTAGTGTTCTAAGGCCTAAGGAGATATTTAGTCGAATGTTTGAGCATCTTGAGTAGATCAAAGAATCACCCGAGTCGATTACTTTACCCGAGAATTCGTTTGTTTAAATTTGATATTAATCGTTTTCTTGTTTGCTTTGCTACTCGTTTATTTCTCTATTTTGTATGTTTCAAATTGTCCGATAAAAACCAAAACCAATTCTTGGATTGCTTAGATTAAGAAGTTTTATGTATTCTTGGTTTTTAATCCCAACCCATTATGGATTGATATCTCAAATACTACAATGACATGAGTGGGATTTGAGCAATTGATAGCGAAAATACCTACTATCAATTTGGCGCCGTTGCCATTTGGGTTTTGCATTAATCATTAGGATTTTAAATCTTCTTGAGACTAAGTTTTATTTTTAATTTGTTACTAATCTCTTTCACTTGGTTTTTCCCCTTCTCATAGGTGTATGAACACGAGATCACAAGGCACATCAAATCTTATAGACCGTGTTGACAACATCCGTGCTCTAGAACGAGCAAACACAAGGGCAAGACAAGAGAGAGAGAGACACCTTCAACGGTTAGGAATGGAGGGTGAACAAGTTCCTCCGGTTGCAAACCAAGATGCACCCGTGCTAGGTGTTGATCACCAAGGTGTTGGTGTGAACCGAATTCCAATTCATCCACCACGACCTGCACGACCAATTGGAGCCGGTGATGCACCAAACACACATACTAACCGTCAAGGAATTGCACCACCACCGGTTGAACACAACAACTTTGAGATCAAATCCGGTATTATCTCTATGGTGCAAAACAACAAGTTCCATGGGCTGGCCATGGAGGACCCATTGGATCACTTGGATCAATTCGACCAAGTGTGTGGTTTGGTGAAGATCAATGGCATCTCTGAAGATGCATTTAAGCTGCGGTTATTCCCTTTCTCTATAGGGGATAAAGCTCGGCAATGGGAAAAGAACTTACCTCAAAGTTCCATTACTTCATGGGACCAATGCAAGAAGGCATTCCTGTCAAAATTCTTCTCCACAACAAGGACAGCTCGACTAAGGAATGACATCTCAAGCTTCACACAAAAGAATAATGAAGGCTTTAGTGAGGCATGGGAGAGGTTCAAAAGCTACACCATGCAATGCCCACACCACGAGTTTTCGGATGAATCTCTTTTAAGCACGTTGTATCGTGGTGTTATGCCCAAGTACCGGATGCTTCTCGATACCGCGAGCAACGGGAACTTTCTGGGTAAGGAGGTTAATGATGGGATGGAGCTTGTAGAGAACTTAGCTCTAAGTGACGGTAACTACGGAGAGGACTACGACAGATTTTCACGAGGAGGTGGAGACTTCGATAACCAAAAGACGAGACAGGATATTAAAGCTCTTAATGACAAGCTGGACAAGCTTATCCAAGTCTCACAATCAACCGTTAACTTTGTTGGTGACTTCGATGAAAACCAAGGTCATCACGAGGGAGTTGCGCTTGATGATAAGCAAGCAGAAATCAATTATGTGGGTGGTCAAGGTGGCTACCAAGGTGGCTTCAACGCAAACTATAGGAATCATCCCAATTTTTCCTATAGAAGCAACAATGTCGCAAACCCTCAAGACCAAGTGTATTCCCAACACAACACTCAAGATCAAGGATTTCAACAAAAGAACTTCATCTCTACAAACCAACAAAGACCATTTGTTCCAAGGAACAATTTTCAAGGAAACCAAGGTGGGTTTCAACCAAAGCAACAATCTAACCCACCCGGTTTTGCACAGCAAGGACAAGGAAGCAGCACTACTCCTCAAGATAACGAGATGAAAATCATGCTTCAACAAATATTACAAGGCCAAGCTCAAGGAACCATGGAATTGAGTAAGAAAATGGCGGAAATCCACAACAAGGTGGACTGTTCTTACAATGACCTCAACTCCAAATTTGAGTCATTGTCGTCTAGAGTCAAACAAATCGAAGGCCGAGGAGTTGCTTCATCATCACGCCCTCAAGGTACCTTACCGGGAAAACCCGAGGCTAACCCAAAGGAGTTTTGTAACGCTATCCTTTCAAGTGATGAGGAAGAACATGCTATTGAAGAGTTCATGGACCTACTCTATGGTCCAAATGATGAAGATATTCCCTCAAAGGTCACTGAGTTGGTCATTGAAGATGACGGTAATGAGCCCATTGCAAAGAACGAGCCACTAGTTGCTATACAAGTGGAGGTTGAGAAGAATGGAGTTTCTTGCAATGCACCTCCTCCACTCATGCCCAAATCGATTCCAAAGCTTGGAAATCCGGGTAAATTTGTCATCTCCTGTTCCCTTGGTCATTTGAATATTGATGACGCCTTGTGCGATTCTGGATCAAGCGTGAATGTGATCTCTTACGAGATGGTGAATAGTCTTGGAATCAAGAGCATGACACACTACACATCTTCAATCACATTTGGAGATTCTTCTTCAAAATGCCCACTTGGAATCATCGAAGATTATCCTCTCAAAATTGGAGATTGTCTTATTCCAACGGATTTCTTGGTAATGAAGATGAAGAAAAACCACAAGCTCCCTCTTCTTCTTGGAACACCTTTCCTAAACACTACCGGTGCAAGCATAGATTTCCCGAATAAGAGGGTAGTGCTCGAGTATGTGAATGACAAAGTTTCTTATCCCGTCAAACCTTACTTCACAAAGTACTGTGGTGCCATCGCTTATAAGAATGAAGAAGTTCAAGTTCAAACAATGGAGTACATGGGTAGTGTTGAGAAGATGGTTTTAGCTTCACCCCCAAAGTCTTGTGAGATAAAGAAAACCAAAGAGAAACAACCTCCCGACCTTGTCAAAAATGAACCCAACAATCATGACCTCAAAGAGAAAGGCCAAGCCGGTCTTCAAGAGATGATGATCAAGCTCAAGTTCAAGGAACCACCGTGGAGTCATTCTACTCTTTCCATCCACGCCTAAAAGGGTTTGCAAAGTCAAGCTTAGTGACTTTAAACAAGCGCACTTGGGAGGCAATCCCATGTTATCCTTTGTAAATATGTTCATATGTGTGATTTAGATTTAAATTTATGTTTATTTTGGTGTGTTTCCAGTGTTACAAGACGGCAGGTCGCAGGAGAACGTCCGGGATAAAAACGAGAAAAATCGCAAGTCTAGACATGCTGGATCGGTCTTGGCGATCGGTCATAACCGATCGAAATTTGCCTCGATCGGTTATGCCGATCGGTTATGAGATAGCGACCAGTTACGATGGAAAATCAGGTTGCCTCGATCGGTCTTGGCGATCGGTTATAACCGATCGAAACTTGCCTCGATCGGTTACGCCGATCGGTTACGAAATTGCGATCGGTTATGATGCTTCAGCAATCGGTTATAACCGATCAAGATCTTCATCGATCGGTTACTCAGATCGGTTACTCAGATCAGTTATAATAGATCGCGAGCCCATGTAAAAAAAAAAAAAAAAAAAAAAAAAAAAAAAACCGTCAAGCTAGAGACGTTAAACGCGCCATTGGGGACTCCCCCAATCCTATCCCTTGTCAATGCTAGAGACATAAAACAAGCAATGTTATCATTTACTTCTTGTTTTATGGGTTTTATTGTTTGATAAATTTTGTTTTCATGTTTTTGTAGGAGCAATAAGGGTGAATAAATGGGACGTATGGAATGGTCAAAGTCCGTGAGCTTCAACGCACAAAGCTTCCTCCTCGTGAATCCACTGCACTCCAAGGTACCACTAACTTATCCCTTTGTATATACCATTTCGTTTTTGTTTTTGTTTATGTTTGTCTTACTCTCTCTTTGGCTCAATTCACACCGGGACGGTGTGATTTAAGTCCGGGGGAGAGGTTCTTGTGTTTTGACATTGTGTATTTTGTCTTATTTTTATTTTCTTGAGTCATTGCATTGTATATTTTCAATTGCATAAAAAAAACGAAAAACAAAAAAATCATCATGTAGTTTGCATTAGTCCATGTGCATTCTAGACTTGACTTGATCACTCATTTCTAGATCATATTGGTTGCATTCATGTGCATGGGAGTTCATAAAACATGTATGATAAGCTTTCATTGTGATGCTCTCGATAATGGTTTTATATTGCTTAAACGATTTCAAAAGACTTGAAAACTTCGTACTTTGATCTCTCTACTCTTAACTATTTGTCTTGTAAATACTTGTTTAATTTGAAATCAACCCCTTGATAATTGGACTTAAATGAATATAATCTTCTTGCTTATGGGCTTGTGATACATAACCATGGTTCAAAGAAAACATTCGGGTTATCTTATCCATTTTTACCACTCTCTAATAACCCGAGTGGCCATTCTCATTTTTAGAATGGTTCCCTACCTTTCACCTTAACCGTTTTCTTTCCACCCCTCGTTGTTTGATTGAGTGAGGCCTTTTCTTGATATGCTATTGTGTGTAAAATCTTGTAAGTATCGGAAACGACAAAGGTTAGCTTTCATTTTTAGCTAGTCATTGTTGTTCAAAGAAAAGAGGCTAGCATTAAGATGGGGATCAATGGATTGAATGGTATTGAGTTTGGGGAACATGAACTCATGAAAATTGAGATGAGAAATGGTTAAAAAAAAAAAAAAAAAAAAAAAAAAAAAAAAGCAAACTCTAGAGAAGAGCTTAAAAGAAAGACCCTAGGAAAAGAAAAGAAAATACACTCTCCATGTTTGAAAAAAGAGAAAGAACAAAAAGTTTAGGGAGAGTGAAAAGAAAAGAAATGGGTCGAATAAAAATGTCTCTAGGAGTTTGGTGTTTGGAAAAGAAAAAGGGGTTAAAAAGGGAGTTTTGATTTAGCCAAAAGGGCTTTGGGAGTTTAATGAGCTTCAAGTAAATAAGATAAGAAGAGGAAATGGAATCACCATTTGGGTAGAATGCTTTGCTAGGAGGGTAGAACAATGTGAGCTTAACTTTGTATGCATAAATTGTTTCTAGTCTTCCTTGCTTTTGCATAACATATAGCATTCCTTTTCTTGAGAGTAAGTCACCCAAAAAGAGAATGAACCTCCTTGCACTCACATTTACTAGTGCCAAATGCCTTTTCTTCCAAACCGATTGGACTTGATCACTTGCCCATTTGTGAGACCGCACCTTTAGAAAGATCAAATGAATGTGAGGGTTGGTTGAGAAGAGAACTTGTAGGCATGAGGCATTGTTGTTAATGGAAAAGATTAGGAGTTGCGATAAGTCTAGAGAAGTTAGAGTCATAATTGAGATACGTTTTTGCAATGTCTTGGTATTATCTTGGGCATAGAATTCTCACTTTGAATGCTTTGACATGTCTTTTAGTTGTGAATTCCCACTCTTTTAAACCTCTTTTTCGGTTTGTCTTTTCTTGTTTGCTTGAGGACAAGCAAAAGGCAAGTCCGGGGGAGTTGATAACCCTGTATTTTACCATCTTGAGTCCCACATTTTCCTATGTTTTCTTTGTGTTTCATGTTGTTTTCATAACATTTACGTCGCATTTAGGTCCAAATCGAGTCGCATTGCATTTAGGATGTCCTAGGTTGTTTTTGTGTTCTTTTTGGCTTGTTATAGCCTTTCTCAGGTGTTCGGGACTGATTTGGATGAGCGCGGACGGAAGGAAACCGCAAAGATCGAAGAAGGAACGTGAGAACCGGAAAAATACACAGGCGATCGGTTATAACCGATCGGCCATAACCGATCAAGATTGCTTCAGGCGATCGGTCATAACCGATCGCCATAACCGATCGACAGTGCCTCCGGATTTTCAGCATGATTTTGGGAACCAACCACTTATGTAATATAATTGTCAACTTTTCTTCTTTTTAAAGAGGACTCTAGGCACGAAAATAGGAAGAATATCTGCTTCTTTTCACTGTTCTAAGTGAACTACATCTTTCTTCTTCTCTCTAGTTTTTGTATGAAAGATTCAAGATCAAAACCATTTTAGTGAAGATTTTCTTAAACTCTTTCTACCAATCTTCTTATTTTGCTTATGGCTTTCATTTGTACGGTTTATATTTGTGATTTAGCTATGTGTGAGTAGTTCTTTTTGGATTCTTGGGTGAAGTAGATTAGGGTGATTCTAGGTTTGTTCTTGATGTTTAAGAGCTAGATTAGTTGATATCCTTTCTCATTGAGTGTTATTAATGCTGGATTAGCCTTGACAAAGTTGATTTAGATCATAGGGAATTTCTCGCCCGGAAGGTGTTCGATGAAATTCTCCAACCAATTTAATGAGTGCTTTTCATATCTTAGCCAACGGGAGTTGATGTCTAAGGTGAATTGTGGCTAAGTGGACTTGTTATTAATGCTTGTTAGTCATAGAATCGCGAACGGAAGTTTATGACGATTGATGACTAAGAAAGGGATTAATGCCATGGAAGTGGATTAATCTTTAGTAGTGTTCTAAGGCCTAAGGAGATATTTAGTCGAATGTTTGAGCATCTTGAGTAGATCAAAGAATCACCCGAGTCGATTACTTTACCCGAGAATTCGTTTGTTTAAATTTGATATTAATCGTTTTCTTGTTTGCTTTGCTACTCGTTTATTTCTCTATTTTGTATGTTTCAAATTGTCCGATAAAAACCAAAACCAATTCTTGGATTGCTTAGATTAAGAAGTTTTATGTATTCTTGGTTTTTAATCCCAACCCATTATGGATTGATATCTCAAATACTACAATGACATGAGTGGGATTTGAGCAATTGATAGCAAAAATCCTACTATCAGGGAGACAAGTCAGAACTTTGTTCGTCTGAGAGAAGATTTCGAACCCTCTTGTTACTCTTTTCTTTTTGTTTTAATTTAATGATCTATTCAGTTATGTTGATTGTTTCATTCTCCATGTCTGAGTAGATCCATCTTAGGTTTAGGGTTTTCTCTGATTGCTGGTAATTGATTAGTTAGGATTTACCATCTGAATTAGTTCTTCACCATAAGTTGTTCTCAAATCTAATTCTAGGTTGACGAATCTGGAACTTATATCTTAGATTAATCAATTAGGCACGACAGTGCAATTGAGTAATCTGACAGAACCTAGGGTGAGCAAATTGATTATTCACAAAGAGATTTGGTTTAGTTGAATTTTGAACATATCAAACTCGGTATTAAGGCTGATTTATTCTTAGAAATTTGAAAAGAGATTTGGGATTCTGAAGTTTAGATTTAGATAATTCTCGCAACGACAGTTGATTAATTATAGCTTAGTGATTTGAGTTCAAGAACCGCGCTAAATCTGAATTATGACTGATTGGTTACCTGCATTCATTGATCTCCTGAGAAATACCTTGGGCCTATATTCTTCCATCGATTTTACAACTCTTTTATTGTTTATTGCTTTTTGTTTCAACCGAATTGCTTAGCTTGATTCGAAACTATTCGGTATATTGTGTGATTTTCTTGAGTCCTTGTGTTCGACCCCTACTTTACTACAACTACTGCTTTAGTACTTTTAGGGTATTAATTTGAGCATTTAGGGTATTAATTTGAGCATATCAAATTTGGCGCCGTTGCCGGGGACTCTAAAATTCGCCATTAGATTTTAGTCTAGAATTTCGACTAAGCCCGTGTATCGATCGATACTAATCAGTGTCGGTCGATACTCGTCATTTTCTTTTGTTACTTACTTGCCTTGCCTAGTGTGTTTCAGGTGTATGCCCACTCGCGAAACCAGGAGGAATAAGAGCACTCAGCTAGTTGATCTTTCCAACAAGGAGCTAGCAAATTTAGAACGTGCAAACTGGAAAGCGAAGAAACCAGCAGAGATGAACAATCCAATTGTATTGATTCGTGATGATGTTGGAGCTTTGAGAGGTCAAGAGGGTCAATTGTGCAATGAGAGAGGACAGTGACTTGATGAAGCTGGAAACATCGTTGTCCCTGCAGCTGTTGTGAATGTTGGGAATGCTGCGGTTGATCGTGGTAGAACGATTGGTGAATACAACATGCCTGATCAGTTCTATGCCAATCGATCAGAGATTCGCCCTCCTGCTTTTCAGAGGAATGACTTTGAGCTGAAACCTGCATACTTCACTCTTGTGGGTCAGCACCTTTTTCATGGTCTTTCCCATGAGCATCCCATGGATCACATCGAGAGGTTTGAGGATTTGGTTACTAGCATAAAATACAATGGAGTGTCCAATGATTTCTTCTTCTGTAAGCTTTTCCCATACTCTCTTGGTGGAGATGCAGCTTATTGGTTTAAGCAGTTGCCTCCTGGTTCGCTGACTACATGGGAGGAGATGAAGAATGCGTTCCTAAATAATTTCTATGATGATGCGAGATCCGAAGAGTTCATGAACAAGATTTCTCAGTTTTCTCAGGGAGCGACTGAGGCGTTCAAGGCTGGTTGGATTCGTTTCAGGTCATATCAGAGAGATTTTCCGCACCATGGGTTCACTCAGGTTCAGTTCCAGGGTACTCTTTACAGAGGGATTGATTGGAGGTACCAGATGGCTTTGGATGCTACGAGTAATGGAAATTTCAACACCAGGTATCCTGACGATGCTTATGTGCTTATTGAGAACTTGTCATCTAGCAATAGTACCAAGAATGCAGACTTTGAGCGAAGGAAGCAGTCTGGAGGTATGGATGGATCGCAGATTGTTGAGGTGAGGGTTTACAAACCTAATGTGCCATATCCTTTACCACCTAGACATCTCAGAGCTCCCATTACTGCAGAGAAGTTGCTCGCTTTTGAGAAGATGGTAAGGAGGATTCCCCATACGATGTCTTTTGAGGAAGCTTTGGAAAACCGCCATTTGCTTGGTCACTTCCGAGATTGCAGAGAAACTCTAGAAAATATCAAGGCACTCTTCATAAAAGCAAGAAGCACACCACCATCAATGAAGCAGTTGACTAAGAGGGAAGACCCAGGAAAATTTTCAGTTCCATGCTCTATCTCTGGAGTTGAATTCAAATAGTCTCTCGTTGATACAGGGTCTAGCGTCAATGTCATGTCAAAGGCAATTGCAGAGAGGCTGAAAATTGGTGATATTAGATTTGCTCAGATGTCTCTTGTATTCTCTAACTATTCCACCTCAGTTCCATATGGTATAATCCCTGATTTGCTGGTTAAAGTAGGAGATTGTCTGGTTCCTACTGATTTTCAGGTTGTGGAGATAAGTACAAGATCTAGTACGCCTTTGATTCTTGGAATACCGTTCATGGCTACAATTGGTGCAATTATAGATACGCCCAGTAAGAGAATCTCGTTCTCATACATTACCAAGGAGGTCTCCTATAAAGCCATTCCTTCTAGAAGAGTTCCCAAACATATCTCTTGCATCACTATTGTCACAGGGGAGACGTTGATGGTTGATCTTTTGGACGAGCCTTATAATGAGCCTTATAATGAGCCAACTGTCATAGACATTTTAGATGGTCATTCTATCATCACCAAGAAAGACATCAAAACAGCTAAGGTAAAGAAGAAGGTGAAGAACAAAAGAGTCGAGAGTGCTACTCATGCGACCTTAATCCCTCAGAAGTGGAATGGAGATTCGATTGAATATAAGGTGAAGTGCAAGAGAACTTCGAAACCATTCTCTATGGTTAGAGTTAATCTCACTTTAGAGCAGAAAGAGAAAGGAAAGGATGTTGTGAAGGGTATGTTGGAGCAGAATTATGAAGCTGTAGATATCAAGTTGTGGAGCTTGTTTTGGAGCAAGTTCTCATTCTTCTCCTGACTGATCGTAAGTAAAGTCAAGCTCGTGACGTAAAACAAGCGCTTGGTGGGAGGCAACCCACTGGTAAGTCTGTATATAAGTTCTTTTATTTTATTGTTTTTATTTTTGTGTCTTGTGTTGTGCGTGAATCAGATACAACGGAGTGTATCGATCGATACCAGTAACGGTATCGGTCGACACCACTTGCGCGATGAAAAGAAGTTTCCGTGTCGGCCTACGCCTGGTATTGATCGATACCAGGTTGTGTGTCGGTCGATACGGAAACCCCAATCCGGTAAGTTCTCTGGTTTTCACGACTACACTCGTTTCTTTTGGTTTCTTTTACCAATTCTAGACTATATAACACTGGGGACAGTGTTATTTAAGTATGGGGGAGGTAGTTGTTGACATTGTTTTGTTTTTCTTAGAGTCCGTTAGTTAAAAAAAAAAAAAAAAATTATCGAGTCAAAACCTGTTCGAGATTATGATCTTGTGCTTGAATCTATTGTTCTGATTTTGCTTTTGAGTGACCAGTGTTACAGGATCAGTTCTAGATCGACTAATGAAAAATCCAAAGACTGACCAGTTGACTAGAAAACACTCATGTCTCCAGCAGAGTTCCATTAAAGTCTGAGTTAAATTTTTGCACTTCATCGATGCAGTTGATGTTTACAGTGCTTGATTCCTCATTCATATCTGACAAAGGAACCCATGTGAAGAAAGTAATGGTATTAATCTCCCTTATTATAAGTAAAAGCATGAAAAGATGAAATGATTTTCTTCTGAGTAGAGGGTTAGGAAAATTTTCAGCGATCCCATTATTCTACTTGAAAGGAATGATCACACAAAGGTTGAAAGCGAGTTTAGGAAAATTTTATGTGATACCATTATTTGCCTACATCTTTGATACGTAGAGAGGGGAGAACCGGGGATTTGGTGGCAAACACCATCAATACTCGCGTCTCAAACCTTAATATGTATATGCAAGAGAACATGATGTGAAATAAGTCTGGGGGAGAGAAAAACAATACCAAAAAATATGAAAATTGGGTGGTTCTTTTGTCATGATATTGTATAGGAAAGAATCTAGAAGGTTCTTGAACATTGGTTGCAGCGATGAAACTGGCGATGAGGACTTTATTGGACAATGATGTGAGATAATGTGTGGAGTCTGGGAAGCTGCGAATGTCTACGGAAAAGTACATGGTGGTTAGATCTAGAACTGGTTAGGTGACATCTGGAAAGCTTAGGAAAAGGGTCATTGCGATGGTTCAGGAACAGGTGAGTCTCCGTGTTTTCAAACCTCTTTCTCTGGTTTGGTTTTATGTTTGCTTGAGGGCAAGCAAAGACTAAGTCTGAGGGAGTTGATATATCATGGTTTTTACCCCTTTTTAGCCATGATATAGGTCCTTTTTATAGAGTCTTTCTACTGTTTTCGTAGTCTTTTAGAGTCTTTTCAGGTTTTAGCACGTTTGGTGCACAATTGGAGAAAATGAGCCGTTTTGGGTGAAAATGAGCATATGGAGATGCAGAGTCATGCAGAGATGTCAGAAGTTTGGAATTCGTTGAAGAATTTTCCACCGATGGATTGAGCTCAAATTTGGATACAAGACATATCAATGGATTAGCTTTCATCTGGAAGTGGTTTGAGGCCATTCCAACGGTGCGATCAAAAGTTATGCCAGTTTTCGTGAAGACAATTCAGTCTGGCGAGCAGAAGAGTCGACACGCAAGCTTGGTATCGATCGATACCACTAATAGTGTCGACCGATACCGACTTCAGGAAGAAGGAAACGTAACTTTTTACAAGTTTGAAGTTTGCACCTTGGTCCAGAAGACTTTAATAATTACTAGAAGCCCCAAAACGTTTTTTAGGTTATAAATTAGGTTTTTCAGCCACTTTTGTTGGCTAAGCTTTATTTTATTCTGGTTTTGGAGAGAGAGCTTTGTGAGGGAGACAAGTCAGAACTCTGTTCGTCTGAGAGAAGATTTCGAACCCTCTTGTTACTCTTTTCTTTTTGTTTTAATTTAATGATCTATTCAGTTATGTTGATTGTTTCATTCTCCATGTCTGAGTAGATCCATCTTAGGTTTAGGGTTTTCTCTGATTGCTGGTAATTGATTAGTTAGGATTCACCATCTGAATTAGTTCTTCACCATAAGTTTTTCTCAAAGCTAATTCTAGGTTGACGAATCTGGAACTTAGATCTTATATTAATCAATTATGCACGACAGTGCAATTTAGTAATCTGACAGAACCTAGGGTGAGCAAATTGATTATTCGCAAAGAGATTTGGTTTAGTTGAATTGTGAACATATCAAACTCGGTATTAAGGCTGATTTATTCCTAGGAATTTGCAAAGAGATTTGGGATTCTGAAGTTTAGATTTAGATAATTCTCGCAACGACAGTTGGTTAATTATAACTTAGTGATTTGAGTTCAAGAACCGCGCTAAATCTGAATTCTGACTGATTGGTTACCTGCATTCATTGATCTCCTGAGAAATACCTTGGGCCTATATTCTTCCATCGATTTTACAACTCTTTTACTGATTATTGTTTTTTGTTTCGACTGAATTGCTTAGCTTGATTCGAAACTATTCGGTCTATTGTGTGATTTTCTTGAGTCCTTGTGTTCGACCCCTACTTTACTACAACTAATGCTTTAGTACTCTTAGGGTATAATTTAAGCATATTAGTGATATCCATTTGTCGTGGCGGGGATGTTCTCACTTATTATGATGTACGAATTTGCTTATCAAGTATCAATTCTTATCTTTGAACCCGTTTCTATCCACCAGACATCATATCTCATCGACACACCATGCATTCTAACCTTACTATTTACTAAAAACAAAAATTCTCTCATGATATAATTTTTTCATCTATATTGTATTATGATTTTAGCTACACATAATTTTTGATTTTGATTTTCATAGAATGTGTAACTTGTTGCAAAAATATGTAACTTAAAAACTCATTAAAAAGTCTAATTTTTTTCCTGAAAATAATTATTCTTATTTTGAGTAAAAACTGTTTAAATTTTATATTTACTATTACACTTAACTTGTAATTTTTTATTATCCTAAATAATTTATAACTATTAGAAAAATGCTTTTTGATCCATTTAATATATTTTAACGTGATAATTTCCCTATTTCTTTAAAAGTAATTGCTGCTTCATTAACTATATGTTAATATATAATTATATAATTTTATATTCATCCAATCTCTATTCATTTTTTATTGTGTTTTATTTTTCTTGTTTTTATTGTTTTAGCCTTTTGTAAAAACAATTTTGATGAAAAATAATAATTATAAAAAGTATGTGAATTAATTGAGTCATTAACTTTAGTGTAAGTGTTTTCTCTCTCTCTTTTTAATGAAAAATATTAGTTATTACAAAGTGTGTGAATTAATTGAGTCATTAACTTTAGTTTTAGTTTTAGTTTTCTTTTTCTTTTCTTTAGCTTTAGTTTTTTTTCTGATGTGGGCACCTTATATGAAGAGAGAACTCTCCTATTATATATAATAAGATTCGTAATTTTAATTGATATTTCATATTTTATATGATACGATAACCTAATTAACATGATAAACATGCGGTTAACACGTAACATGTAAACTTATTGTGATACTATGATAGTTATCATGATAACCAAATAGCTAACCATCAGGATAAACAATATAAGTGGTATTAGATGGACAATGTTAACGATACTATATAACATGCTATTATTGTTAGCACGTTAACATTTTATATAAAACGTTAGAATAATAGTTATCATGTTAATTATTGTTAGTATGTTAACAACATATTTTTCCGGTGATGAACAGTGGTTATAGACTTTTGGTAAATAATAACACCGGTCATTTGATGAATAATATCACGGGCAACCCAACATTGGAAAAGAATTATTATGATCAATGACATTTTTGTAATTTATGTAAGGGTGATTTTGGTGAATATAAATGGTTGACTCAAAAATTAGGTAGATAATTGAAATTAGGTGGTTATGAGAGAGAAAGAAATTTCATCCCACATTTATCCTTCAATTTTATGTTAATTACGAAAATGCCATTCATAACAAAATATTCTTTTCTGAAGTTGGGTTGATTTAGTTAACGCAGTTATCGTCAGTTATCAATAATATTTGACATGTTATCATGGTTATCAGTTATCATCGATAACATGGTTATCAATCGTTAATATGATATCATGGTTATCAATATCATGTTTATCAATTATCGGTATCATGGTAATCATCGATATCCTGGTTATCGATGTCATGGTTATCACTTAATCATTGATATCATGGTTATCAGTCCTTAGTATCGATGATATCATGGTTATCATGATACTATGGTTATCAGTTAATCATCGATATCATTGTTATCAGTCCTTAGTATCGATGATATCATGGTTATCATGATTCCTTAGAAATCGATACAGGTGGAGAAAGAGAAAGAGAGAGAGAGAGAGCGAGAGAGGGCGAGAGAGGCGGAGAGAGATCGATACATGTGGAGAAAGAAAGAGCGAGAGATCGATATAAGTGGAGAGAGAGAGAGCGAGAGAGGCAGAGAGAGAGAAAGAGCGAGAGAAGCGGAGAGAAAGGGAGAAAGACCGATTCAATTGATACTCAAACGCAACCATGTGAAATTAAAGAACATAATTATGTTTTTCGATGAGATTCTTTTCAATTGGTGGTCGGAGTGAGGTTTGAGAGAATGGTTAAGGGGATGGTTTCACCGGAGAAGAAAAGAGAGAGACATAGAAAGAGAAAGAGAGGGAGAGAGATAAGGATATAAAGAAGAGAGAGATAAAAACAAAAACAAAACTTGGTCGGAGATTGTCAGAGAGAAAGAGAAGATTAAAAAAAAAACCAAAAGGGGTAGAGAGTAAATTCCACTGCCCAATTATTATTGAAAAAGTTGTCCGAACCTGTCGCTTAATTTTGCTATTATTCATTGATATCCATTGCAATTACCCTTTATGTAACTTGAAAGAATAAATATGGGATAATTTTGTTTTTCTTTCCTAATTTCTGAGTTAACTATGCTATTTACCTAATTTATTAGTCAACCAAGGCTATTTGCTAAATTCACCCTTTTTATTCTTTTTTGTTACTTTACTAATTTCGATCACATTCTCGGTTTTTCAACCAATTGACTCATTAAAATATTATTGGGGTCAATTATTCGGCGAGGCTCCCCCTTTACACACACTCGAGTGAATACACAAGGAAGATAAATACATAAAACATACATATACACAGTATATTTATCTTCTTTTCAATGTTCCTCCTATGTTCTGTTCTCTCCGGAGACTCAGTCAGTGGTCATTGGTTGAACACAGCACCTGAACCTGGCTTTACGAATGTTGTTCATTATTTCTGCCTCGGCTCGCTCGAGCATCATCACAATCTCAGTGAATGGCGGACGCACTTCAGGGTTTGCATCCCAACAACGAGTCAAGATGTTGCTAAGCACGGGAAGGCAATCATTTGGGATCGCTGGTCTTACTCCTCTGTTCACAACCGCAAATGCCGCTTGTACGGCTGTCATGTTCTGAAACGGGACCATCCCGGTCAATAGCTCCCATAGCACGATACCAAAGCTGTACACATCAACCTTCTGCGTGTAAGGCCTGTGCTGGATCATCTCCCTGTAAAAATACCATCAATGATTATGATCTTTCTTTTTTTTCCCAACTATTGTCTATATCCTTCAGCATATTCCAAGGAAAGCTGGAACACAATTGGATTCTATTCTCAGAGATTGACTCTAGTAAGGGTTTGACAAAAATAATAATAATGTTAATAGCATATGCTTAGGATATAGACAATTTGGTCAAAAAAGTAAGTTTATGCCATATCATATTCATTATGCTTCTCTCAACTTGGTTCAAGATTCTACTAGGGGAAATCAAATAAGATTCATATCCCTGAATCACCATAGCATGTTTGACTATCACCATTGATGGGAAACTAGTGGATTACACTATTTACAAAATTAAAATAAAACAACAAAGGAAAAAAAAAACACTCATCAAGTGGGCAAAAATATAACAGGAAACAAAAGTCCTGTCCACAATCAATGCCTTTCTTCTTATAAAAAGCAAGAATCTGCTTATGGTCCTATGATACCTTTTAGAATTATGAATTGGTTTGCATGAAATTAAAAGTCATAGAGACCAAAGCCTATTAGCTATTGAATTCACTAAGTACAAAATTAGACAACTTAGGCAGTATGAAGGTAACTGAACAGATACCCGAAATATTATGCAGTGGACATTGTTTGTGTTGCCTTATATCGCACGATACATGGAATATGCAAGAAACGTTATGCATCATAAAAGGAGAAGATCTAGCAAACTAAGGCTAATGAGACGAGATTAGGGTAGCAGAATGTATAGAGAGAAAGATATGGACTTACGGGGCCATCCAACGGTAAGTCCCTGTCTCTGGAGTCATTCCTTCTGTTTTGACCTCGATCCTAGCAACACCAAAATCTGCAATTTTGATGGATCTATCCGCGGAAATTAGAAGATTATCTGATTTCAAATCTCTGTGAATATACCCAAGCCCATGAACATATGCCATTCCGGTAGCGACATCCAATGCCTGCTTAACTGCCAATTTCAAAGGCACAGCTCGATTTTGCCTCTTTGTCAAAAACTGTCTTACGGACCCTCCCTTGGCATACTCTGTAACAATGCACCAGACCACTGATCTACGGCAGGCACCAATAAACCTGACGATATTGGGGTGCTTAAGCGTAGCAAGCATCATCACCTCCTGTTGAAACTGTTGCTCCATCAGCTGCGCCTTCTCAGGGTCATTTTCAGGCCTATAAAGTATCTTAATGGCCACATCCTCCCCGTTGTATGTTCCTCGATAAAGCTTACCAAAGGCTCCTTGAGCAAAAGCAGGACCCATGTGGAGTTTCCTTAAATCAATCGTCCATTCATCGAATTCCGCCAATCCTTCAACCGGATATCTACTATCCATCAAAGCTTGTGCTAGAGCGTCATCGTTAAGCTCATGGTTCCCTGGACGGTAAACACTGTTTTCTGCAGTGCCGGTGTAGTTTTGGCGCACTGGTCCTAGACCTGGATGGCCTAAAATGTGGGTTTTAGAATCATTCGACCCAACACTGCTGTTATCCCTCGACGTTGCTACAGAACCCCCAACAGTACTCGTCTGTAAACTATCAATAGACATGTTAGAACCTTCAAGTTTTTGGTAGAGCTCATAGTAACTGTTGTTGTTGTGATGATTTCCTCCGATGAACCCGTTGAACTTTGGTGCGTCGATCATTTTCCCAATCATTCAACAACTTGTAAAGCGCTGATGAAAAATAAAGGCCGAGTTTTTGAACTGGCAGCAAAAAATGTTCCCAGCAAACTGCTAAATCACAAGGCTTTGATTCTGTACAATGAACAGATAAGAAACAAAAAAAACACAACTTAGACATAAAGACTATAAGACATTGCACACACACTACCAAAACATTAAGATATCTCAAGACCTAAGTAACTTCTATTTATGGTTATGTGAGGATATTTCCCTAAAAGCAATACCTTTAGGGTTTTCTATATTTGTCCCAACATTAGGATAAACAAAAAATACTCAGAAATAGAAGATTTTTAATTCAATTCTCAGCCTTTTTTTTATGACTATTCTCACTTCCATCATCCAAAACTCGAAGCAGTTGCAGACAAATATCTGAGGTAACACAAGTCTGGATTCTGATCGTTTCAAACCACTTTCGATTCAAAAACGAGAAACAAAATTAAAAAGGGGAGGAACCCAAAATCTGGGTTTGGATCAACCATTACTAGGTCAAAACCTGAGGACAAGAGTTGCGAATTTTCACCAAAAAACTGTTTTGACTATTCGAAGATGATGATTAGCAGATACAGTACGAAGAAGAAGTAACGAGATAATTACTGATTTCGAAAGAGAGAGAGAGAGATAACATCGGAATGGTAATTACCTAATCCAGAAGACAATTCCGGGAGAGAGAGAGAAGAGAGGCTGACCAAAACGACGAACGACAATGAGGGAGATACAGAGGGAGAGAGAAAAGTCGTGTCAGTCTTTTTGATTTTTTTTTTTATTTCTTACAATCATTTTAATTTCTAATATTCTGACATATTTTTTTTTATAATGAAAATTTCATTTAAACAAAAAATAATAATAATGAAAATCTCAAAATCGAGAGCATTAATTACGATTCGTTCCCATTTGGTTCTAAATTAGGAAGATTCCGGTCAATTACTATACCATGTTAAGATATTCAATGTATTCGCTTCCGGTTCTGATCGGTTCTTTCCGTTAGTTAGGATATAAACATTTTGTAACCATTTAAAAACCGATAAAAAATCGGTTCGGGTATCTTCGGATTCGGTTCGATATTGATATTCGATGTCAAAACCGAACTATAACCAATACAAATTTGGTTTCGGCTCGGATTGATTACATTTTAGTAGAACTACTTGAAAGTATCCAAAAGTACCTATAAATATTTGAAATACTAGCAAACTTTTAAAAATAGATCAATTTTAATGAATTTTGGTTAAATTTTACTAAAAATAATATTTAATTTTGACAAATATAACTAAGTATTTTTAGATATTTCGTGTATTTTGATTATTTGTTATAAACATAACTAAATTATGATTTTGGGTATCTCGGTTATTTTAAATCTAAATATAACTGATATTTTTGGGTATATAATTATATTTTGGACACTTATTCGGTTCTTGGTTCGGTCGCGGTTCAATTTTGATTTTTCAGATATAGAAGTCTAAGATCTTAGTTATTGGTTCCTAAGGGGGTTTATTGGTTCTTGTATTTTAATGGATTTAGAAATCCAAACCAAATAAAGTGTTATTGGTTTTATAATTTTGAAATCTATATTCAAATCTTGTGTTATTGGTTCTATGATTTTAAAATTCATATTAAAATCAAGTGTTATTCAATAATAAGGATTTTCATAAGGATTTGATTTTAATTTGGATTTGAATGGATTTACAAGTGTTTTTAAGAGTAAAATACAAAGGAGCAAATATCGTGTGAAACCTTGTATATGTTTATGTCGATATTTTTATTATTTATCATTATATACGCAACTACTAAATTTGTTTACATGAAAAACTACAACAACAACGATGTTAAAAAAAAAAAAAAATGATTACCTGCCTCTCTTTTAAATCATATTATCGAAAAGTTTGTTCCATCATAGATGATGTTCAAGAAATCATCGAGGGTCAAAGATTGACATGGTTATTTGCGGCATCGTGGAAGAAGACTCGCCTTCTCGAAGTGAGCCTGGCTCATCAGGAGATTTAGGCTTAAGAATTTGCTGCGTATCATCGCTTCCGAGCATCGAAACCACCGACGACATCGTTGGTCTGTCTACTGCCAGTTCTTGAACACACAAGAGGCCGATCTGTACGCAGCATAGAGCCTGTTTTAGTTGAAATCCGGATGATGAATCCTTGATGACCGGATCTACGATCTCTAGCCCTTTTCCTTCACTCCAATGTCTCCATATCTGTTTTCATAAAGATAGTTAGCGTTTTTATAAATGCCGAGTAAAAAAAGGTATAGAATAAGATTTGCTTTTAAGCTTACGAAGCTTAGAAGACTATCTCCATCGTTCAGCCTAGAGAACTCGCGGTTTTTCTTGCCACTGACAATCTCAAGAAGCAAGACCCCAAAGCTGAAAACATCAGACTTGGCTGAGTATACCTTCTCCCTCGCGTATTCCGGTGCCATGTAGCCTCTGAGTAAACGAAACAGTGTAAGAGCTCAACGTTTTTGAAAATATAAAAATAAAGAGGATACTCTGATATCTTGAATGCTCACAACGATCCCGCAACCCTCGTCACAGTAGCTTCGGTCTCATCCCCTCTAAGGATCTGGGCCAGTCCGAAATCGGAAATCTTTGGGACCATGTCTTTACCGAGCAATATGTTACTCGGCTTCATATCTAAATGTATGATCCTAAACCTAGAATCTTGGTGAAGATATAAAAGTCCCCGAGCAATACCATTTGTTATATCTAATCTCTGATCCCACTTTAGAATGGAGCTTCGGGTTGTGTCTGTGAAAGGATCAAACGTTAGTTCATTAATTCCAACATTAGTCATTTTAGTTTTAATCAATCTCTAAATCGTGGCTTCTCACTAACCGAAGAGATAAGTGTCGAGGCTGGAATTCTCGAGGAACTCGTAAACCAGTATCTTGTTGATATGATTTGAGAAATACCCAAGAAGCCTGACTATGTTGAGATGCTGCACCACAGCGATGAATCTCACCTCATTATTAAACCCTTCAATACCCTGAGGAGACATTTCCGTTAATCGTTTAACGGCCACCTCTTGCCCGTCAAGCAACCTTCCCTGTCACCACAGAGATTTTGTAAGTAAAACCAGAGATCTATGTTTTCAGTGTTGAGAGATATGGACTAAAACAGAGGGTAACATCTCAGACTTCAAGAAAGAAGAATCGGAGGGTACTCCAAACTTCAAGAAAGAAAGATTCACGGAAAAGGCTTGAATCGAACAAGGCGAGTTCAAGTATGTGGAATCGGAAAATTTGTAAGTTAAATCCTTCAATGGTTCAAATTCTACAGGTTCAATGTGCAAGTTGGGTTTTTAAAAGCACAAGAAAGGAGAATCAGAGACCTGATGAAGAAAGATTATATACCATTCCAAACAAAGTGTTCTTGCTCTGTTTGTGTTAAAGCAAATTGAAGATGGTGTAGGATGAAGGTTCTCATCGGCAAAATTTGGATTCTGGTTTCAGTAAGGTATGAGTTCTAGTAATGACTCAGGGCTGTGAAGATCAGAATCAGTTCACCATTTCTCAAAGACCAAAAGCTTGAAGACTATCAATTTGCAACTGTGATGATCATGATTGTTGTTCCTAAATCTAATGGTCTGCAATAGAAGGGAACCAAGGATATGTTGAAGAACAAATTAGTATGTTCACTGTGCAAGGTTTTAGCCAGATTCAGTACTAGGTGTTAGTGTGTTTTTTGTTTTGTTAAGACAGTGTGGGAGAGTTTTTTTTAATGCAAATTTGTGTTCAAGATGTGTAAAGAACAGATACGAAGAAGCACATAAAAGTCCAGGGACGCTTTAATTGTTGATTGGTAATATGTGGTTGTAATTGTTGTTTGGACATCATTCAAAGTGATGGGATACAAGATGAGAAGCTTCACAAGGGTCAAGGTGATGTTGAGGTGGCAAGAAGATCACAAAGAAGTCCATGAATTACGATGCCAAAGAACCCACTCCGCCAACTAACCCACTACTCCACCAATATCTCCTTGAAATAAGGAAAGTGGTCTCCCATTAGTATCTTAATTCATGTACGTGTATTGCCTCATCAAAGTCTCCCTTTGCTCTATATATATATATATATATATATATATCAATGTTCAAAATCAGAATAGGGGAGAAATTTGTTAAGTATTTGTGTTCTTGTTCTTATTTGTATTGTTTTGATCAACAATTGATTATCCTATAACTGGGACTTAACACAAAGCTTGATAATCAGAAGAGGAAATGCAGTTAATTTCAAGGAGTCTGCTAAAACAACTTTAGGTGTATGTGCAATTGTTTGAGAAAGGGATTGACACAGATTCAGTATCAGAGGTAAGCATCAGATTCTCAAGAAATCTTAGAGGCTCAAAGTATGTAATGATCAAGGTCTGTGTTAGATCATCATGGAGCCGGTTCTCAAGAAATCATAATAATTCTAATTACCTTGTAAACAATGCCGAAGCCACCTCTCCCTATTTGGTTTGTGTCTGAAAAGTTGTCGGTGGCTTCGGCTATGGCGTCAAACTCCATGTGCGCAGACTTCCAGTCCTCGGTTAATTCCAGGGGTATATTCCGGTTGCTTTCTCGAGACGCTGTTTCCATTCACAATCAAAAATGTTTACAGAAAATTAAGAAGAAGAGGAATGTATCAATATATGTATAATATACCAGCAGCAGCAATTGCTCTTGCTTTCTTCTTTCTTCTTTTCAAAAGGCAAAGCGTGATGAAACCTATAAGAAGCAATCCGCTGGCTCCAACCGTTAATCCAATGATGGTCTTATTTCTTAATCGATTCTTGTTTTTCTTTTGACCTGAACGAACAAACAATTGAAGAGTTGTGTATTTAATTTTTTTTTTGTTTTGTTTTTTAAATATTAAGAGAGAGAGAAGTAACCAACCGAGACCAGCCACTCTGACAAATAGATCTTGACCCTCGTCGGTTTTGTAACTCCGGATGTCTTCCAAGTCTCCTGTCCACATCACACAACCTGAACCGCCATTTTGCAAGCCTGCGGTTGGAATCGCAAACGCTGTGCAATTGCAATCCTTGAGGCATCTTGCTTTACATTCCTCCAATCCGAGTTTTGTGTCCACGATAGTCTCCATAGTAGTCTCTGGTAGCTTTACAGACTTATGTGGCCAAAACATATCTTCAAGGCAGTTGGGCTGAGCCTGCCTCACACATCTAAATGGAGGTTTGTCACTGCGCTGGAAACCTAATATACATCTACAAGTCCGCCAAGGTTTCATCTCACAGTAATTGTTGCTGTCACATGTATTGTATATATCACACTCATCAGCTGGGATAAATGATTTCATTTCGATGTTCCATTCTCCGGCTGTTGTCCACTCCAACAACGTTAAATATCCAGTCATGGTCACTTGCAAGGCAGCATTCATACCCTCTCGCAAAGTGTAAGCTACTTTTTCCCTGCTATTTGTTATATTAAATATTGATGTGTAGCTCGGGTCGATACGATACTGAATTCTCCGATTACGTTTCTCCCTTACATAGCCCTGAAAAACCTTCCAAGAAGATGCGTCCATTCCGAACTCGAAATCTCCACTTGACGGATCATGTGAGGTATCCCATGATGTTAATGAGTTTCTGCCCAAGATCAGTTGCATACCCGGAAGTAAAGTATTCGTAGGGTAATCAAAGCTCTGCCACAAAGTCCCATCAGGGTTCCTTCTGTTGTTGTTTCTGCTTCTGTTGGAGTATCTCAGCAGGAAATTTCCGTTATCCTGAAGCTCGGCTACCAATTTTGCATTACTGATCAGATCTTCTGTCAGTGGACTCTTCCACACAATGCCACCAGAATGATTTAGCAAGATAATGTCGAAATGGGATACCTTGATGTTTCCGGTGGGATTGTATAGAGGCTCTTTTTTATTTGCGACCCATACTACAATGGTAGGTTGTCTTCTAAACCAGATACCTAGAAACCATCGATCTAACTCTGAATATCTTTCTCTGGTGCCTTTAAAGAGCCCCAACTGGAATATCCCCTCACGGGAAACAATGTTACTGTTACCTTCAGAAATGGTAACCGACTCTCCTGCAGACAGATTCAAGACGTTGGAACAGATGCTTGAAATAGTGGAGAACAAGAAAATCATGAAAAAGAAAAATTTCGTCATGAAAAATCTGTTTTTTTTTTCTTTCTTTCTGGGTGCAAATGATTTTCAGCTGTATATCTTGTTTCTTCGTCTTCTTCATATATCAAATTCATTCAATTCACCCAATTTTTCCACTTTCCATTGACTATGCATCACTTCAGTTAATTCAGTTCGGCCAAATCATGATCATTGTCGACACAGTTTAGCTAATGATTTTACAAAGACAAAAGAATAATTTGAAAAACAAAAGCAAGAAGAATACAATTTAGTTTACTTTAATACAATTTATCTAAACAAAATTCGAAACCTGATCTAGGATTTCTCGGCTTCCACTATTCCGATGAATTCATCCCCTCCGATTTGATCTTATCAGACAATCTGGTTCAATTTCTTTTTTTCTTTTTGGTTTCCGTTTGGGCTTAAATTATTGTAATGGGCTTCTACCCAAAAAAGCACTGATGGGCTGTAACATGTCACGTCTTTATTTAATTAGTAAACCATTAAAAAAAAAAAAAAAACCTGTTACGCAATTGAAGTTTACTCTAAGAAAATCGAATCATGTAGTAAAAACTTTGCTATTGAGTATAAGTAAACACTCATTCAAAGCCGATCCTCTCTTGAAAGTTGGGAATCCAAAACGCAATCCGGTACAAATTACATTTCATCCAACCTTTACAAAAATATTGTAGTCCATATTTTTATGCTGCTAGACCACAAGTGTCTCTTTCATCGAATTGAATTTTTAAGTGAAAATATTATCAAGAATAAGCAAGTGGGTCAGTGGTTGGCACATCTCTGCTGTCATCTTATCGGTGTCGAGTTCGACTCCACCTGTCTTCCATGTATGGAGTATTTGGATATTGGACCGACCTGTTGTGCCCTAAAATAATGAAAAAATGGTAAAAATATGATCATCTTTTTTATACGCACACTTAAGTTTATGCGAATTAGATATCGTGTTTGAAAACAAAAATTATATACTTGGAAACTGTTTTTTTTTCTATTCTAAAAATAGCAAAAGAATGGAGATCATCAGATTTGTATTATTTTCTTTCTTTGCATCTGTTCTATAGGCATTTATCACGGATTACTCTTGTTTCTTTCTTAAAAAAGAAATGCAAACTCTTTAAATATATCCTATCCTATCAAAAAAAAAAAACGAAAGGGATATTAACAAAAGACAAGAAAAATGGCCAAGGGTGTACAACTTGTTAGCTTCATCACTTTTGTGATGATCACTATGTTGATTTCAACAGGTAATAAATATTACTACATATGAATATGATCATTTCACCAATTTTTTCATTATTTGTTTGTATTTGCGTTTGACTTCTCAAATAAATAAACAATTTTTAAAAAATAACTGTAAACAGCAAACCCAAACAAAACTTCTTCTTTTTTGGATTTTGGCATTTGTGTGTTACATTATTTAAAAGAAAGTCTTTTATTTATCAAATATGGGATTGGTTTTCTTTCTTTATTTTAAAATTTTTTTAAAACATTTTTAAAATGTAAGCGCAACCACAATTAAACAATAGGTGATGTTTAATAAAAAAATATACTAGATTCTAACATGTCCGCCAATACGGGAATTGTTTTTTTAGTTTATCAAAATTTGTAATCTAATTTGTGTTTATTTTATGTTTAGATATAATTTGTTTTTGTATATTTAATTTTTGTAATATGAGACACGTTTTTATTTTTGTGTTTAGATAGAATCAATTTCTTGAGTTTACTAAAATTAATTTTTATATGTTTATTTTGATATTAAGCTAATTATATTTTTGTAATATGTTTATTTTGATCACGCAATATTTTTTAATATGTTTTTTTGAGTTTACAAATTTTAATATAATATTCCTACTAATTAAAATGTTCAGAAGAAATATTATATAGATTGCATACGGGTTAGACAAATTTAAAAATCATACTTGTAACAATATTTATAATAAGATTTAATAAAATTAAAAATCATACTTGTAACAATCTTTTTAAGAGATTTGAGATTTGATTTTTTTGGTGCTGAATAATAAATTTTGTGTCATTTTATTTATATAGATTTGATTCGAGATTTATTTATAGTGATAAGATCTCATAAGTTAGATTTTCTGTGAGTATATTCATATGTAAGGTTAAGTCAATCTCGATATGCTTTTAACACTCGATTTGGTAAGATTTAATAAGATTGTGTACATAATTAGTTGTGGATGATAAACCGTAAATTGTAGATGGTCAAAATTAATTTCTTCTGGTTAACTTGAACATTGATCGATTTGGTTTAGTGATGATTGCAGGTCATCTTCAAGCTATGTCCAAGTCGAGTGTTTCTTATCACATCCCAAAATCTAAAGGTTAGCTCTCTTTTTTTTGCTCACAAATAAGACTTTGAAGGTTTGCTCAACATGTTCTCACAATTCACGATCTATAACATGTCAAGTTTCTGTATACATCTTAGCATTTTATGATCATCTAACATTGATAGTTTGCTTCTTTTGCTAGTAGATAATAAATAATTAATTTTAACTATGATTCAATCTGCGCTAATTATATATATAAGTTTGAGATGTGTTAACAATTTTATTTTTGGTATAGAATATATTATATAGTTTTCTAAAATTTTAATCCACAATGAGTGCATGCGATAATTTTTTATTTTTTATTTATTTTTGTTTTTATGTTTTCTATTTTGTGTGGAAAAAAATATTTTTGGTATGACATGTATAATTCAAAATTAGTGATTTTAGCTACCCAAATTTTCCGACCCATTTTGTTATATATTTTTTTAGTTCTATATTTTATTTTAAATATATATTTTTAATACCTAAATTATCCATTCAGACTTTTATCCATTTTTTTGTTATTAATTTGTGAATAAAGCATAATCATAAATATTTTATATAGTCAACATAAATATCATATCATTTACACCTACAATTCATCATACATAATTTATATTTAAAATATGACCATTATTTTTTATATGTGAATTTTTTTTTTTTTCAAATAAAATAGTATGGGAAGACGATCTATTTCCCCACGATAAGTATCGCATCTTTTCAGATGTCTCCCAAACTAAGACCTCGTTTCAAATCCCCACGAAAACAAAGTTAATGATCTATATCCCCGAAAAAAATTCTAAACGTATATACCCACAAATATCAGTTTTAATGGCTTTTGATCTAAACCAGATACCAAACCACCAAACACAAAACTAAACTGAACAAAAAACCCGACCTGTATATCCGTCCAAAAACCTAATTCCCCCAAATACTATTATTTTATTTATTTCCTTATAATAATAATAATATTTTTAAAAAACTATATGAGAAGAAAAAAAAAATTAGAGCATGGATCTATCAATACCAAATCGAAATCCACTAACATTAGGTTCATAAATTCCCAAATTGCTCAGTTGATTTCTAGTAAATTGTTGGAGACGTGTCTTTTCTTCATTTTCTATTTCTTCTTCTTCTTCTTCTATGATGTTCACACGATGAACACTTTCGCAAAGACCCAAATCATAAGCACCTATATTTATACTCATCAGCAACAGCACTATTGTTGTAATGCTTTGAAATCATCATCCCAAATGGATGGAGAAGCGAATCGAGAAACAATCAAACTCAGCCCCTAAATTTAATTCAAAGTCGATTCATTAATTTAATTTATATTTTAATCCGAGATCCGAAGAAATATTATGTTTTAATTGTTTAATTTAATATTTAAAATAATTATTTTTTAATTGAACCAAAAATAGACTTGTTTGGTAACATGAATAATAGTTATCCACAAAATGAATAGCCTAAAATTAAGCTATTCCTGTTTCTACACAAAAAAATGTCTATGTTTTAATAGATTAGATATATCTGCAAGGACCTAATTAAAACTAAAATGTGCGTTTTATCAAAAATATTTCAACATTTCTGACTTATCTATTTTTTTTTATATATCAGAGCCAAATCGAAAAGGACCACCGTGTGTACATATAACCAATATTCCCTGCAAAGGACCAAGTGATCTTTCGGAGTGCAAAATCATTTGTCAACCTTATATAGAAGCAAAATGTCAATCTTTCAAAGTGCTGAAGAATGTCAAACTGGTAACCCTATATTTATGTGAATGCTCAAAATTTCCAGGTTTCCGATGCTGAATATCAACCTACAACAAATGAAACAATCATCGTCAATAAAAATATTTGATTAAAAATTGGTATATTTGTTGTCTGGTCTACGGTCCACATTTAGTTTTCACATATTTCATTGTTTGTTTTAGATAATATTGTTTTATGCCCCTTTATTTTTACATCAATCTTTATATTTATTTATCTCAAGTATAAATGTATAATGTATATGGGATTGATCGGATTGTGACAATTTAAGAAAATAAAAAAAACAAAAATCTAGATTGTGAAGGATCTAAAACGTTGAACCAATAGAGACTGCAAAAATTCATAAGCAATATGTTTTTTTTTGTACATAAGGGATTACTTTGTAAATAAAGAGTTCTAATCTAAAATTATTGAAATGAATAAACTAATTGTTGTTAATATAGTTTTTTGTACATAAGGGATTACTTTGTAAATAAATAGTTCTAATCCAAAATGAAAGAAATGAATTAACTAATTGTTGTTAATATAATTTTTTTTTGTCGTCTGGAATATTTTCAATTTTAAATTATGAGAACAACTATAAGGATGATTTTACAACATAAAATTCTACCGGCCTACAACGATTCACGATCAACGGTTCTACATGTACCATGTTTGTGATGAATCACTTTACTTTTGACATGCTGGACCACGACAAGTGGCTATGCTTACACCGTGCTGGAAATCTCCTGAAATTTTGTCTCATTTAATTTGCATTCTCCGGAAATTGAACTCTCTACCTTATGCTGGCGTAGAAATATTAATGAACCCTTGATCAACCACTTGATCGAGGGGGCTTTCACAATATAGTTTTGTTTAAGTAGAAAATTCAAAATTTGACAAAAAAAAAAAAGAGAGTACGAAATTAAAACATATAGGTATAAAATGAAAACATATCTAAGCTAAGAAATATTTTAACAAAAAAACAAGGATTGACGACCTATTTAACTATCTGAACTATCATATAACACTAATTTCATGTTTTGTTTGCTGAAGAAACGTTCCATTTTGCATCGGCAACACCTCCATCTTTGTCGAGTTTTTCTCCGCCTCAACCGCCGACACCACCAATTCTGCGACTTCTTCCGCCGCCGCCACCTCTAACCAACTTCATCGCCTCCACAACCACCTCCTCCGCCTCCCACATCCACTGGTCACTCGCATCAAGCATGGCATCACCAAACCACAAATGCGCCTTTGCCTCCACGCTACAGTTGTCTCTCCCTTACCTTTGTTCCATGTTCATGCTGTGATATATCCTAATTGGACTAGTGCCATGAATGAGGAACTTAGTGCTCTTATTAAAAGTGGAACGTGGTAATTCGTACTACGGCCCAAGTCTATTAATGTGGTTCGTTCTATGGTTATTTAAGCACAAATTTGACGCTCAAGGTAATCTTGCACGATATAAGGCTCGCTTGGTTGCTAACGGAAAGTCTCAGCTTGCTGGTGTTAATTGCGATGAGATATATAGTCATGTTGTTAAACTATCTACTATTTGTATGGTTCTTGTCGTCGCTAAATCTCATTGTTGGTCACTTCATCTACTTGACGTGAAGAACATATTCCGCAATTTCGATCTCCATGAAACCGTTTACATGCATCAACCACCTGGTTTTCATTATCCAAGCAAACCCGATTATGTTTGTCTTCTATGATAGTTGCTTCATGGTTTGAAGAAAGCACCTCTTGCTTGTTACACTTGCTTTGCCACTTTCGATCGACGTATCGGTTTCAAGCAAAGCATCTATGACACCTCTCTTTTCATACTTATGCGTGGTTCGGAGGTATCATATCTTCTCTTATATGTCGATGACATTAATCTAACGGCCTCGTAACAGTCACTTTTGCAGTCTATCATCGATGCACTTCACTCCGAGTTTGCCATGACGGATCTCAGTCTCGTACATCATTTTCTCGGCATCTCGGTTACACAAAATCAGTTTCGCTTGTTTCTTCACTAACAGAACTATGCCACTGATATACTCCATCGTGCTGGCATGACTAACTGCAATCCGTGCCTTACTCCGGTTGACACCAAACCGAAGCTCAAGGCTGATCAAGGTCCACCAATTCAGGATCCAACGCTTTATCGTAGTTTTACAGGAGCCCTTCAATACTTGACTTTCACTCGCTCGGACATCTCTTATGTGGTTCAACATGTGTGTTTGTTCATGCATGATCCTTAAGAGGTTCATTTTCACATTTTAAAGTGAATTCTACGCTATTTTAAGGGGACGATATCAAAGGGACTTCAACTCCATAAATCGACTTCCTCCTCTCTCTCGGCATATTCCGACGTTGATTGGGCTAGTTGTTCTGACACTCGTTGTTCTACCTCTAGCTTATGCGTGTTCTATGGTGACAATTTGATCTCGTGGTCCTCTAAACGTCAACATACGATCTCGCGATCTAGTGTTGAGGCAGAGTATTGGACTGTTGCATAATTAACTTGGCTTCAAAATCTTTTTGGGTGAGCTTCGTCGTCCGCTTCACAAGGCTTCACTTGTTTTTTGTGATAATGTGAGTGATAAGTGGATAATTACAAATCCTTTGTCAATTACCCAAATGATATCTTTGTAGCACTTAGGGATCAATCCGAGTGATATGAACCTCCCTAGATCGACACTCTAGAGCTGGGCAGAAGGGGGATAAACCTTGCAAGCACAAGTGCTTCAAGGGCTGTGGATCGAATGGTCCCATAAAGGAGGTGGAGATCCTTTGATTCACCTTTGTTCTCTCTAGATATTACACAATAAAGAAGAACAATCACAGGATATTACACACCAGCAAAGGAAGAAGAGATGAACTCGAGTTCTTTGAAAGAAAAAGAGGCTGCGCCTTTGATTAAAAAGTAGGGTAAATGTTTATGTCGGCATTACAAGAGTTTATAAAGCCAAAAATCGACCAAAGAAAGGAAAAATTAAAAGAAAGGAAAAATTAAAAGAAAGGCAAAAATAAAAGAAAAATGAAAACTTGATCAGTTGGACGCGCATCCACTGTTGGGCCTTTTCTGAGCGATTCACTGGGCCGATTGGCGAGATCTTGATTGTTTTGGAAACTAGACCCACGGGGCTTTTGGATCCATATATCGTAAATTTTCTGGGACTTTGTGAGCTAACAGCGACACTCAATTGAACAAGGCATAGTCGTGAATCGCTGGGCTTGGATTATGATCAACAAATGGGCTAAGGGGATGTGATCCACTTGCCTCATTAAAAACCTTACTTTGGAAAATCCATTAGGACAAAACCAAAGCAAGGGAAAAAGAGTGCAAATGGGTCACATACCCATTTGTTGATCCATTTGATGTTCCCGGATCAAATGTTGTTGTTAAGATAAGCCATTTCTTCATCTTCAAACTTGTTTCATAACCAGAATGGTTTGAAATAATTCTTCTCATTATGGTTTTGTTGAGCTTCTTAGAGTATTGATGAATGGATCCAACTGGTTCATGCTTAGCTTCCTCGGCTACAAGCTCAGGTTCAAGCTGCTCCTTCTTGACGCTTGCCATGATCACATCACCGAGGAGGTATAAAGAACAACACACTAAGAATGCAAGAGTTTGCTTAATCTAAAGCTAATCGAATAAATGTTTTCTAATGATCCTAATCAAATTAAAGACAAGACAAGGAATAACTAAGCAAATAAGTTAAACGAGATTAAAATCAATACTAAAAGCGAATCCAATGATGAGGTTATTGATTTCGAGAAATTATAGAGCTAATACATGATGTCAATTACTCAAACAATTGATAATCCTTTGGTTCAGATCACTAATTAAGACTAATCCACCTCCATGGCACTAATCACTTTGCTAATTATTTAATCAAGAACAAATTCTCATTTGTGATTAAGCACTCAACAAGCATTAATCATAAGATCATATAACCAATAAACTTCTTAGACATCTATTTCCATAGGATAAGCAAGTAAATCTCTTTAAAAGTTCTTTGAGGAATTTCATCGAACACCTTACGGGCGAAAAAATCTATAAGTTCTAAATCAACCAAATCAAAGCTAATCTAGCATTTAACACACTTAATAAGAAAAAGATATTATCTAAACTAAGCCCTAACATCATGGATCTACTCTAATCATCACCTTAATTTACCTCATCCTATGGATCATAAAGAATTTACTCATTAATCATAATAGAACCAACAAATCCCATTAGAGAAGTGTTAATAACCATGATTAGTAAAATATTAAAAGATATAATAAGAAGAACACTAATAACTTGCATTAAACCTCAAAGATTCAAATACAAAAGTATCAAAATCTCAAAAGAAAAGTTTGCAAAGGGAAAGAAGATTGAAAAAAACTTGCAAATAAAATTAGGTCTTGGGCTATTTATAAGAAATTGGGTCGAACCGGGTCAACCCGAAATAAATCGGGTTTTGACTCGGTGGGTTTGGGTGTGCGCAGCTGGTATCGGTGTGCTTCATCCCGATACACCATCCCGATACGGTTTAGTCGAGGGACGGGCAAGCTCATATCAGTGTTCTTCTTCCCGATATGGTTTAGTCGAGGGAAGGGCAAGCTCATATCAGTGTGCTTCATCCCGAGACGGCTCCCCAATAATTTTCTTGGTGGTCCGTCAGACAGAGTGTATCGGTGTGCTTTATCCCGATACACCATCTCGATAATCTTTCTGGTGGTCCGTATGCGCGCCAGACATATATGTTCTTACTAAATATGTTGTATCTCTTGAACCACTACTCGGAATGAATTGAAACAAATGCCAAACGAAAGCTAACTCGGTTATCTATGAATTTCATCAGATCTACGAAGCTAAACCCAAATGGAAAGCCTTCATATGGCATGATCTTTCAGTCACTTCGGATGGACTCTGCATTTTCCTTGATTTTTGGGCATAGTTCTTGCTCCAAACTGGTCCCTCTTGTCCCATGATCTTCATCTAAACTCCATTAGACTTCTTTAACTCCCAAAAGACTTCTCTTTGGTCCAAGTAAGCTTCAAATCCTTGATTCCACTCCAAAACCTAATATATGCAAATGCAACTAATTTTATCTAAATATGAACATAAATGCATAAAACAAGAAAAAGCATGGATATAAATCATGTAAAATGCCAAAATATCAGTGAGTGCGGTCTATCTCTCTTCCAACCATGTTCAACACCAACGTACAAAACACATTGAGATTAACATGTATTTTGTACGTGAATGGGTTGCTCTTGTTGGACCAAGATATATACCTGTTGAGATTTTGACCTCGTTTTGTATTTTGTAACTTTTTTGTAACATTTCAATCAAGAGAATTGATTCTCACGTTAATCACATAATGACTAATTCAAAATTGAATTTTTTTGTAACGTACAAAGTCAATTTACGTCATTATGGGAGAATCAAAAACGTCTATATCCACTTTATGGCTCTTGTTGAGCATTTGGTATATAAAAGAGAAAGCTATCATCTTCTTCCTCGTACGATCAGATTTATTCTGTTCAGTTTCTAGAAGAAAAAAAAATTCGGAAGTACAAGAAATCAATTATACAATTTAACTTTTTTGGAGTTGAATTTTTTGCCAAAAATTATAGAAAAATTAATTTACTTGGTCTGATACTTGTTGATTTTTTCAACAAAATTTATTAATTTATTTTTTGGTGGTTTATTTGATTAAATTGTGGATTTTCCAAAACAATTCTATTTTGGAAAATTATTTTTGAGTCTATTCTTGCAATTTATTTAATTGCTGGTTTGAACTTCTATTATCTTTAGTATACTCGTTCGGGTTTGCTTGTGTGCAAAACGAAACGAAAAGTATCACTAAAATGAGAACATTTACAAGAACGTGTCTAATTGTGTCAAGTCTGGTGAGTCGATACCCCAAGTTGGGAGTGGTCTGCCACCTGAGACTTTGTCTTGCTTCGAAGAGCAAAATGCTTATAAGAAGTTCAATGGCATATGACTTAAGAGGAAGTTTGGCATGAACGGTTAGGGCATGTGAATTATAAATCTATCCAAAGATTGATTAATTTAATTTCAATCAAGAAATGCAAAATAAGCAAAAATAAATGTCAGACATGCGTACAAGCAAAACTCATGAAAACTCCATCACCTCGTGTCGAACGAACAACCGAACCTCTAGGTCTAATACACACATATTTGTGCGACTTAAAAATCGTTCAAACTAGAGGAGGTAAAAAGTATTTTGTAACCTTCATAGATGATTGCACAAAATACTGCTACGTATACTTACTACGTAGTAAAGATGAAGTCTTGGAAAAATTCAAAAACTATAAAATCGAAGTTGAAAATCAACTCGGAAAAACTATTAAAATAGTTAGAAGTGATAGAGGAGGTGAATATGATGGACCTTTCAATGCTTTCTGTCAAGAAAAAAGCATTATACATCAGACCACTGCTCCCTACTCACCATAATCTAACGGAATTGCGGAACGAAAAAACCAAACTCTAAAAGAAATGATGAATGCAATGTTGCAGGAATCTGGGCTACCCCGGAATATGTGGGGGGGAACTGGCAGCAAAAAATGTTCCCAGCAAACTGCTAAATCACAAGGCTTTGATTCTGTACCATGAACAGATAAGAAACAAAAAAACACAACTTAGACATAAAGACTGCAAGACATTGCACACACACTACCAAAACTTTAAGATATCTCAAGACCTAAGTAACTTCTATTTATGGTTATGTGAGGATATTTCCCTAAAAGCAATACCTTTAGGGTTTTCTATATTTGTCCCAACATTAGGATAAACAAAAAATACTCAGAAATAGAAGATTTTTAATTCAATTCTCAGCCTTTTTTTTATGACTATTCTCACTTCCATCATCCAAAACTCGAAGCAGTTGCAGACAAATATCTGAGGTAACACAAGTCTGGATTCTGATCGTTTCAAACCACTTTTGATTCAAAAACGAGAAACAAAATTAAAAAGGGGAGGAACCCAAATCTGGGTTTGGATCAACCATTACTAGGTCAAAACCTGAGGACAAGAGTTGCGAATTTTCACCTAAAAACTGTTTTGACTATTCGAAGATGATGATTAGCAGATACAGTACGAAGAAGAAGTAACGAGATAATTACTGATTTCGAAAGAGAGAGAGAGAGATAACATCGGAATGGTAATTACCTAATCCAGAAGACAATTCCGGGAGAGAGAGAGAAGAGAGGCTGACCAAAACGACGAACGATAATGAGGGAGATACAGAGGGAGAGAGAAAAGTCGTGTCAGTCTTTTTTATTTTTATTTTATTTCTTACAATCATTTTAATTTCTAATATTCTGACATATTATTTTTTATAATGAAAATTTCATTTAAACAAAAAATAATAATAATGAAAATCTCAAAATCGAGAGCATTAATTACGATTCGTTCCCATTTGGTTCTAAATTAGGAAGATTCCGGTCAATTACTATACCATGTTAAGATATTCAATGTATTCGCTTCCGGTTCTGATCGGTTCTTTCCGTTAGTTAGGATATAAACATTTTGTAACCATTTAAAAACCGATAAAAAATCGGTTCGGGTATCTTCGGATTCGGTTCGATATTGATATTCGATGTCAAAACCGAACTATAACCAATACAAATTTGGTTTCGGCTCGGATTGATTACATTTTCGTAGAACTATTTGAAAGTATCCAAAAGTACCTATAAATATTTAAAATACTAGCAAACTTTTAAAAATAGATCAATTTTAATGAATTTTGGTTAAATTTTGCTAAAAATAATATTTAATTTTGACAAATATAACTAAGTATTTTTAGATATTTCGTGTATTTTGATTATTTGTTATAAACATAACTAAATTATGATTTTGGGTATCTCGGTTATTTTAAATCTAAATATAACTGATATTTTTGGGTATATAATTATATTTTGAACACTTATTCGGTTCTTGGTTCGGTCGCGGTTCAATTTCGATTTTTCAGATATAGAAGTCTAAGATCTTAGTTATTGGTTCCTAAGGGGGGTTTATTGGTTCTTGTATTTTAATGGATTTAGAAATCCAAACCAAATAAAGTGTTATTGGTTTTATAATTTTGAAATCTATATTCAAATCTTGTGTTATTGGTTCTATGATTTTAAAATTCATATTAAAATCAAGTGTTATTCAATAATAAGGATTTTCATAAGGATTTGATTTTAATTTGGATTTGAATGGATTTACAAGTGTTTTTAAGAGTAAAATACAAAGGAGCAAATAAGTTAAACGAGATTAAAATCAATACTAAAAGCGAATCCAATGATGTGGTTATTGATTTCGAGAAATTATAGAGCTAATACATGATGTCAATTACTCAAACAATTGATAATCCTTTGGTTTAGATCACTAATTAAGACTAATCCACCTCCATGGCACTAATCACTTTGCTAATTATTTAATCAAGAACAAATTCTCATTTGTGATTAAGCACTCAACAAGCATTAATCATAAGATCATATAACCAATAAACTTCTTAGACATCTATTTCCATAGGAAAAGCAAGTAAATCTCTTTAAAAGTTCTTTGAGGAATTTCATCGAACACCTTACGGGCGAAAAAATCTATAAGTTCTAAATCAACCAAATCAAAGCTAATCTAGCATTTAACACACTTAATAAGAAAAGATATTATCTAAACTAAGCCCTAACATCATGGATCTACTCTAATCATCACCTTAATTTACCTCATCCTAAGGATCATAAAGAATTTACTCATTAATCATAATAGAACCAACAAATCCCATTAGAGAAGTGTTAATAACCATGATTAGTAAAATATTAAAAGATATAATAAGAAGAACACTAATAACTTGCATTAAACCTCAAAGATTCAAATACAAAAGTATCAAAATCTCAAAAGAAAAGTTTGCAAAGGGAAAGAAGATTGAAAAAAATTTGCAAATAAAATTAGGTCTTGGGCTATTTATAAGAAATTGGGTCGAACCGGGTCAACCCGAAATAAATCGGGTTTTGACTCGGTGGGTTTGGGTGTGCGCAGCTGGTATCGGTGTGCTTCATCCCGATACACCATCCCGATACGGTTTAGTCGAGGGACGGGCAAGCTCATATCAGTGTGCTTCTTCCCGATATGGTTTAGTCGAGGGAAGGGCAAGCTCATATCAGTGTGCTTCATCCCGAGACGGCTCCCCAATAATTTTCTTGGTGGTCCGTCAAACAGAGTGTATCGGTGTGCTTTATCCCGATACACCATCTCGATAATCTTTCTGGTGGTCCGTATGCGCGCCAGACATATATGTTCTTACTAAATATGTTGTATCTCTTGAACCACTACTCGGAATGAATTGAAACAAATGCCAAACGAAAGCTAACTCGGTTATCTATGAATTTCATCAGATCTACGAAGCTAAACCCAAATGGAAAGCCTTCATATGGCATGATCTTTCAGTCACTTCGGATGGACTCTGCATTTTCCTTGATTTTTGGGCATAGCTCATGCTCCAAACTGGTCCCTCTTGTCCCATGATCTTCATCTAAACTCCATTAGACTTCTTTAACTCCCAAAAGACTTCTCTTTGGTCCAAGTAAGCTTCAAATCCTTGATTCCACTCCAAAACCTAATATATGCAAATGGAGATGCAAATGCAACTAATTTTATCTAAATATGAACATAAATGCATAAAACAAGAAAAAGCATGGATATAAATCATGTAAAATGCCAAAATATCAGTGAGTGCGGTCTATCTCTCTTCCAACCATGTTCAACACCAACGTACAAAACACATTGAGATTAACATGTATTTTGTACGTGAATGGGTTGCTCTTGTTGGACCAAGATATATACCTGTTGAGATTTTGACCTCGTTTTGTATTTTGTAACTTTTTTGTAACATTTCAATCAAGAGAATTGATTCTCACGTTAATCACATAATGACTAATTCAAAATTGAATTTTTTTGTAACGTACAAAGTCAATTTACGTCATTATGGGAGAATCAAAAACGTCTATATCCACTTTATGGCTCTTGTTGAGCATTTGGTATATAAAAGAGAATGCTATCATCTCCTTCCTCGTACGATCAGATTTATTCTGTTCAGTTTCTAGAAGAAAAAAAAAATTCGGAAGTACAAGAAATCAATTATACAATTTAACTTTTTTTGGAGTTGAATTTTTTGCCAAAAATTATAGAAAAATTAATTTACTTGGTCTGATACTTGTTGATTTTTTCAACAAAATTTATTAATTTATTTTTTGGTGGTTTATTTGATTAAATTGTGGATTTTCCAAAACAATTCTATTTTGGAAAATTATTTTTGAGTCTATTCTTACAATTTATTTAATTGCTGGTTTGAACTTCTATTATCTGTAGTATACTCGTTCGGGTTTGCTTGTGTGCAAAACGAAACGAAAAGTATCACTAAAATGAGAACATTTATAAGAACATGTCTAATTGTGTCAAGTCTGGTGAGTCGATACCCCAAGTTGGGAGTGGTCTGCCACCTGAGACTTTGTCTTGCTTCGAAGAGCAAAATGCTTATAAGAAGTTCAATGGCATATGACTTAAGAGGAAGTTTGGCATGAACGGTTAGGGCATGTGAATTATAAATCTATCCAAAGATTGATTAATTTAATTTCAATCCCGAAATGCAAAATAAGCAAAAATAAATGTCAGACATGCGTACAAGCAAAACTCATGAAAACTCCATCACCTCGTGTCGAACGAACAACCGAACCTCTAGGTCTAATACACACATATTTGTGCGACTTAAAAATCGTTCAAACTAGAGGAGGTAAAAAGTATTTTGTAACCTTCATAGATGATTGCACAAAATACTGCTACGTATACTTACTACGTAGTAAAGATGAAGTCTTGGAAAAATTCAAAGACTATAAAATCGAAGTTGAAAATCAACTCGGAAAAACTATTAAAATAGTTAGAAGTGATAGAGGAGGTGAATATGATGGACCTTTCAATGCTTTCTGTCAAGAAAAAAGCATTATACATCAGACCACTGCTCCCTACTCACCATAATCTAACGGAATTGCGGAACGAAAAAAACCAAACTCTAAAAGAAATGATGAATGCAATGTTGCAGGAATCTGGGCTACCCCGGAATATGTGGGGGGGAACTGGCAGCAAAAAATGTTCCCAGCAAACTGCTAAATCACAAGGCTTTGATTCTGTACCATGAACAGATAAGAAACAAAAAAACACAACTTAGACATAAAGACTACAAGACATTGCACACACACTACCAAAACTTTAAGATATCTCAAGACCTAAGTAACTTCTATTTATGGTTATGTGAGGATATTTCCCTAAAAGCAATACCTTTAGGGTTTTCTATATTTGTCCCAACATTAGGATAAACAAAAAATACTCAGAAATAGAAGATTTTTAATTCAATTCTCAGCCTTTTTTTTATGACGATTCTCACTTCCATCATCCAAAACTCGAAGCAGTTGCAGACAAATATCTGAGGTAACACAAGTCTGGATTCTGATCGTTTCAAACCACTTTCGATTCAAAAACGAGAAACAAAATTAAAAAGGGGAGGAACCCAAATCTGGGTTTGGATCAACCATTACTAGGTCAAAACCTGAGGACAAGAGTTGCGAATTTTCACCAAAAAACTGTTTTGACTATTCGAAGATGATGATTAGCAGATACAGTACGAAGAAGAAGTAACGAGATAATTACTGATTTCGAAAGAGAGAGAGAGAGATAACATCGGAATGGTAATTACCTAATCCAGAAGACAATTCCGGGAGAGAGAGAGAAGAGAGGCTGACCAAAACGACGAACGACAATGAGGGAGATACAGAGGGAGAGAGAAAAGTCGTGTCAGTCTTTTTGATTTTTTTTTTTATTTCTTACAATCATTTTAATTTCTAATATTCTGACATATTTTTTTTTATAATGAAAATTTCATTTAAACAAAAAATAATAATAATGAAAATCTCAAAATCGAGAGCATTAATTACGATTCGTTCCCATTTGGTTCTAAATTAGGAAGATTCCGGTCAATTACTATACCATGTTAAGATATTCAATGTATTCGCTTCCGGTTCTGATCGGTTCTTTCCGTTAGTTAGGATATAAACATTTTGTAACCATTTAAAAACCGATAAAAAATCGGTTCGGGTATCTTCGGATTCGGTTCGATATTGATATTCGATGTCAAAACCGAACTATAACCAATACAAATTTGGTTTCGGCTCGGATTGATTACATTTTAGTAGAACTACTTGAAAGTATCCAAAAGTACCTATAAATATTTGAAATACTAACCAGGACATGTAGCCTAGCGGTTTGTGCTTAGGCGGTCTCTGTGTTACCACCCGGGTTCGACTCCGGCTTGCTGCGTCTTTGGATGCTTATTAGTATGTTTGATGTCAAAAAAAAAAAAAATATTTGAAATACTAGCAAACTTTTAAAAATAGATCAATTTTAATGAATTTTGGTTAAATTTTGCTAAAAATAATATTTAATTTTGACAAATATAACTAAGTATTTTTAGATATTTCGTGTATTTTGATTATTTGTTATAAACATAACTAAATTATGATTTTGGGTATCTCGGTTATTTTAAATCTAAATATAACTGATATTTTTGGGTATATAATTATATTTTGGACACTTATTCGGTTCTTGGTTCGGTCGCGGTTCAATTTTGATTTTTCAGATATAGAAGTCTAAGATCTTAGTTATTGGTTCCTAAGGGGGTTTATTGGTTCTTGTATTTTAATGGATTTAGAAATCCAAACCAAATAAAGTGTTATTGGTTTTATAATTTTGAAATCTATAATCAAATCTTGTGTTATTGGTTCTATGATTTTAAAATTCATATTAAAATCAAGTGTTATTCAATAATAAGGATTTTCATAAGGATTTGATTTTAATTTGGATTTGAATGGATTTACAAGTGTTTTTAAGAGTAAAATACAAAGGAGCAAATATCGTGTGAAACCTTGTATATGTTTATGTCGATATTTTTATTATTTATCATTATATACGCAACTACTAAATTTGTTTACATGAAAAACTACAACAACAACGATGTTAAAAAAAAAAAAAATGATTACCTGCCTCTCTTTTAAATCATATTATCGAAAAGTTTGTTCCATCATAGATGATGTTCAAGAAATCATCGAGGGTCAAAGATTGACATGGTTATTTGCGGCATCGTGGAAGAAGACTCGCCTTCTCGAAGTGAGCCTGGCTCATCAGGAGATTTAGGCTTAAGAATTTGCTGCGTATCATCGCTTCCGAGCATCGAAACCACCGACGACATCGTTGGTCTGTCTACTGCCAGTTCTTGAACACACAAGAGGCCGATCTGTACGCAGCATAGAGCCTGTTTTAGTTGAAATCCGGATGATGAATCCTTGATGACCGGATCTACGATCTCTAGCCCTTTTCCTTCACTCCAATGTCTCCATATCTGTTTTCATAAAGATAGTTAGCGTTTTTATAAATGCCGAGTAAAAAAAGGTATAGAATAAGATTTGCTTTTAAGCTTACGAAGCTTAGAAGACTATCTCCATCGTTCAGCCTAGAGAACTCGCGGTTTTTCTTGCCACTGACAATCTCAAGAAGCAAGACCCCAAAGCTGAAAACATCAGACTTGGCTGAGTATACCTTCTCCCTCGCGTATTCCGGTGCCATGTAGCCTCTGAGTAAACGAAACAGTGTAAGAGCTCAACGTTTTTGAAAATATAAAAATAAAGAGGATACTCTGATATCTTGAATGCTCACAACGATCCCGCAACCCTCGTCACAGTAGCTTCGGTCTCATCCCCTCTAAGGATCTGGGCCAGTCCGAAATCGGAAATCTTTGGGACCATGTCTTTACCGAGCAATATGTTACTCGGCTTCATATCTAAATGTATGATCCTAAACCTAGATTCTTGGTGAATATATAAAAGTCCCCGAGCAATACCATTTGTTATATCTAATCTCTGATCCCACTTTAGAATGGAGCTTCGGGTTGTGTCTGTGAAAGGATCAAACGTTAGTTCATTAATTCCAACATTAGTCATTTTAGTTTTAATCAATCTCTAAATCGTGGCTTCTCACTAACCGAAGAGATAAGTGTCGAGGCTGGAATTCTCGAGGAACTCGTAAACCAGTATCTTGTTGATATGATTTGAGAAATACCCAAGAAGCCTGACTATGTTGAGATGCTGCACCACAGCGATGAATCTCACCTCATTATTAAACCCTTCAATACCCTGAGGAGACATTTCCGTTAATCGTTTAACGGCCACCTCTTGCCCGTCAAGCAACCTTCCCTGTCACCACAGAGATTTTGTAAGTAAAACCAGAGATCTATGTTTTCAGTGTTGAGAGATATGGACTAAAACAGAGGGTAACATCTCAGACTTCAAGAAAGAAGAATCGGAGGGTACTCCAAACTTCAAGAAAGAAAGATTCACGGAAAAGGCTTGAATCGAACAAGGCGAGTTCAAGTATGTGGAATCGGAAAATTTGTAAGTTAAATCCTTCAATGGTTCAAATTCTACAGGTTCAATGTGCAAGTTGGGTTTTTAAAAGCACAAGAAAGGAGAATCAGAGACCTGATGAAGAAAGATTATATACCATTCCAAACAAAGTGTTCTTGCTCTGTTTGTGTTAAAGCAAATTGAAGATGGTGTAGGATGAAGGTTCTCATCGGCAAAATTTGGATTCTGGTTTCAGTAAGGTATGAGTTCTAGTAATGACTCAGGGCTGTGAAGATCAGAATCAGTTCACCATTTCTCAAAGACCAAAAGCTTGAAGACTATCAATTTGCAACTGTGATGATCATGATTGTTGTTCCTAAATCTAATGGTCTGCAATAGAAGGGAACCAAGGATATGTTGAAGAACAAATTAGTATGTTCACTGTGCAAGGTTTTAGCCAGATTCAGTACTAGGTGTTAGTGTGTTTTTTGTTTTGTTAAGACAGTGTGGGAGAGTTTTTTTTAATGCAAATTTGTGTTCAAGATGTGTAAAGAACAGATACGAAGAAGCACATAAAAGTCCAGGGACGCTTTAATTGTTGATTGGTAATATTGTTAGAGGGGGGATTAGCACCCCCTGGTTTAACTCGGTTCGAACCGAGATCGGTTCAATCAAGACCGGTTTACGATGGTTCGGATCGAGGATAAGTCTGCCCGAAAACATTGGGCCGAGCTCGGGATCTCGCTGAAAGCCCACCTCGGCTATCGATCTAGGCCCATCACAAGCCCAGTCCGTTACAACAGATGAAACCGGAATATTTCCTCTTTCCCGCCGATCTCGGAAATGGAAATATTCCTTGCGAATAGACCGCCGAAGAATAAGGAATATATCCTTATCTCGGAGGGGAATCCGGAATATTTCCATTCCCTAATCAAGCAAGGAAAAGGGAATATTCACATTTAGAGCCGCCTCAAGACAATATAAATAGAGGAGAAGCCCCTCCTTCTAGCGAACATCCACAACTTCCGCAAAGACAGAGAATATAAGAGAGCTCATTACCGATCTCGAATCCTTTTGTCTTTACCTTCTTACTTAAACTCTGTTGTAACGCCGACCTTGATCAATAAACGAGATTCCGATTAAAAGTACTGTTTTACCCCTTTTGTGTGATTTACGGATCAACAATTGGCGCCGACTGTGGGGACAAATAGAACAGTACTTTCAGATATCGTTTGATTGAAGCTCGGCAATGGTTCTTCCAGTCGATACCACCACAGCCCTCGTCAACGGCTCAGAAACCGATGATCAAAACCCACGGATCGACGAGCTCAATCCTATCGATACCGAACTGCAGACAACCGGAGGAAGACCCCCTCCGACCATACCTGTTGGAGAAGACAATCAGGTCAATCCATCTCGGACTCTTCCACAGCCTCCGGCTGCTTCGATATTCACGGATCCGACCGTCTTCATAGAAGCTATGACAGCGCAGTTCGCCGAAATTAACAAAAAGAACGAAGAGCGGATCGCGTCTCTCATAGCATCCCATTTTGAGCGCCGAAATCAGATCGGTATCCTCGATCCAAACCCGATCACCCCCGCCAACGTAAACACGTTACGCCGAAATCTCTTGTCCGACTTAACCGACGCTCAACCCCCAGGCACGATCGACCCGCCGACAAGAAGATCTTCCGCGACCGGTTCGGAAATCAACATCACGGACCAAGCCGCCGTGAATTTGGAATTCGCCAAGGTCCAGGCCCAACTACAAGATATGCGGACCAAAGTCCATCAGGCTACGAGTTCGGCGCCGGAGATCGACCAAGTAATTCAAGAGTCACAGAGGACGCCGTTTACCGACAAAGTCGTCAACACTCCAGTCCGACGATTGGAAAGAGTCAAGATCACATCATACGACGGGTTTACCGATCCTAAACACTTCTTGACCTCGTTTGTCATCACAATGAACCGATTTCGTTTTGGCTCGGAAACCGAGAAGGACGCAGCCATGTGCCAACTTTTCGTGGAGAACTTATCCGGAGCCGCGCTCGATTGGTTTTCAACGCTCGAGCCAAGTTCGGTAAACAGCTATAACGAGCTCACTACCAAATTCCTCAAACGCTTCACCATGTTTATCAAGCAGAAAACAAAGAACGCCGAACTCTGGGCCCTCGAGCAGAAGCAGGACGAGCCCCTACGCAACTTCATGGAACGTTTCAAAGCGGTTGTATCCCATTCCACGATCGACGACGAAGCCGCAATCGAGGCTCTTTACAAAGCCACCTGGTACGAATCGGACTTTCACAGGGAGATCAAACGCAATAATCCAAAGATCGGGAGGACAACGTGGAAACTCAACAACCTCCGCAGGTTCGGAAACGTATCAACATGATCATGGGTGCATTGGAAACATGCAACTACTCCGTCCGAGCTCTGAAGACATACAGTAAGGAAGCAGTGGCCGCAAAACAGTCACATCAGACTACACCCTGCGGAACGCCGATCACCTTCTCTGAGGCCGACACGGAAGGACTTCATATGCCGCATAACGACCCGTTAGTCGTCGAGACACTCATCGGTGATGTCGTAGTCGGGCGAATTTTGATCGACACTGGGAGCTCGGTTAACGTGATTTTCAAGGATACGCTGAAAAATATGGATTTTCCCGACAACCAAATCAGACCGAACATCGAACCACTCACCGGATTCTCGAGCGAGCAAACCATGACAGCAGGAACGGTTAAAATTCCTATGTATACCGGGGGAATATGCCGAATGGTCAAGTTCTTGGTGTTAAACAAACCAGCGATCTACAACGTGATACTTGGCACGCCGTGGATATTCTCAATGCAAGCAGTCGTGTCAACGTATCACCAATGCGTCAAGTTCCCAACACCTTCCGGAATCTTCACCCTTAGAGGCGACCAGGTGATGTCCCGAACGTGTTTCATAAACGAATGCAAACTAAGGACCACTCCCCGCACCTGCGTGATCAATAAGAAGAAAAATCCAAACGATCCCGATTTACCGCGACGCGAAACGATCGTCCAAGTCAATATCGACGATTTCAATCCGGAGAGATGCGTAGGAATCGGAGCCGAGCTCGACGAGGACATCAAAGCAGATTTAAAGCGAATTCCACGAACCCCCATTCCCCGTTCGTGGAATTCCATGAACCTCAAGCGGTACTACATCTAGGCCAACCCTCAAGCGCCAAAAAAAAAAAAAAAAAAAAAAAAAAAAAATATATATCCGAGCTACTACACATACGCTCGATTCTAATATGTAATATGAACTACGAATGGCTTGATCCTTCTTTCGAAGGTACGTAGGCAGCCCTCACAAGGCGCAGCTATAACATTAATAAAATTTTACCAAGGCATTCTACCGAACTCCAATAGTTCGTACCTTCAAAGCCAAACTTTTAGTTTGCCGAACTCCTACAGTTCGTATTTTCTAAGTCAAACTTTTAGTTTGCCGAACTCCAACAGTTCGTATTTTCTAAAGTCAAACTTCTAGTTTGCCGAACTCCAACAGTTCGTATTTTCTAAGTCAAACTTTTATTTAGTTTGCCGAACTCCAACAGTTCGTATTTTCTAAGTCAAACTTTTAGTTTGCCGAACTCCAACAGTTCGTATTTTCTAAGCCAAACTTTTAGTTTGCCGAACTCCAACAGTTCGTATTTTCTAAGCCAAACTTTTAGTTTGCCGAACTCCAACAGTTCGTATTTTCTAAGTCAAACTTTTAAGTTTGCCGAACTCCAACAGTTCGTATTTTCTAAGTCAAACTTTTAGTTTGCCGAACTCCAACAGTTCGTATTTTCTAAGTCAAACTTTTTCGTTTGCCGAACTCCAACAGTTCGTATTTTTTAAGTCAAACTTTTAGTTTGCCGAACTCTAACAGTTCGTATCTTCTAAGTCAAACTTTTAGTTTGCCGAACTCCAACCGTTCGTATTTTCTAAGTCAAACTTTTAGTTTGCCGAACTCCAACAGTTTGTATTTTATAAATCAAACTTTTAGTTTGCCGAACTCCAACAGTTCGTATTTTCTAAGTCAAACTTTGCGTTTGCCGAACTTCAACAGTTCGCATTTTCGACCACCAACGGTTCCCATATCAACGTCCTGGCCAGACGATCTGATAAAGCCGAGCTTAGCTCGCACGCATCCTCATGGTGCAATGGATAATACACTTTCCACATTCAAAGCCGAGATCAGTCTCGCACCAACTTCTCAGATTATCCGAGCCAAATAAGCCGAGCCCGTCTCGCACACTCGGATTCAATGTGAGAAACCTAGAGCATATTAAGATGAGCTGTTCACGTACTCTTAAACTAAACTCTAGGGTCAAGCCGAACGTCCTTCCTCGCAAATCTAAGCCGACTTCTCAACAGTCGCAAAAACTAGTAAGCCGATTTCTCAACAGTCGCAAAAACAAGTAAGCCGATTTCTCAACAATCGCAAAAGCAGTAAGCCGATCTACGATAGGGATTGCCGACCTCGAACAGGTTCAGTCGAATTTATCCTCTTCACCCGGCTAAGACCGTACAGTTTACGGCACCACTGTGTACGATAAATTCGAGAGGTTCGTATTATGTACGACTTCAAATATATCAGAACTCGGCATAAGAATAACTTGAGAAATAAAGCATAACACTCAAAATAAAAAGAAGATCGATAAAAATCAGATTCGTTCAAAAGCCCCTCGGGCAAAACCACAAAACGGATACCGGACTTTAAAAACCCTCCGGTCCAAGAGGTCTAGTTATAAGCCCATTCGGGCAAAAGAAAACTAGAAACAAATTACATGAAGTAGGAAAAAGGCCTAAACACCTTGCCTCCGCATCGCTTCAGCTTGATCCGCCGACATCGAAGCTCGGTTAGTACCGAACTCATCAAGCCCTGGCGGTACTTCGTTACCCATCGAGGGCGAAATTCCCGGGTGAACCGGATCAGTAAAGGGCGAGACGATTAGATCCGCATCTTCCAGCTCGCGGAGGTCGATCGCCTCGTACTCTGCCGACTTCTCAGCCTTAAGCTTCTCGAGCTTTTCAATACGAGACGGCGGGACGACGATACCGTGCTTCGTCTTCAGACTCTGGCAGAAGCTGAGAATCCCATGTGTTAGAGGGGGGATTAGCACCCCCTGGTTTAACTCGGTTCGAACCGAGATCGGTTCAATCAAGACCGGTTTACGATGGTTCGGATCGAGGATAAGTCTGCCCGAAAACATTGGGCCGAGCTCGGGATCTCGCTGAAAGCCCACCTCGGCTACCGATCTAGGCCCATCACAAGCCCAGTCCGTTACAACAGATGAAACCGGAATATTTCCTCTTTCCCGCCGATCTCGGAAATGGAAATATTCCTTGCGAATAGACCGCCGAAGAATAAGGAATATATCCTTATCTCGGAGGGGAATCCGGAATATTTCCATTCCCTAATCGAGCAAGGAAAAGGGAATATTCACATTTAGAGCCGCCTCAAGACAATATAAATAGAGGAGAAGGTCCATTCATCAAGACATCCACAACTTCTGCAAAGACAGAGAATATAAGAGAGCTCATTACCGATCTCGAATCCTTTTGTCTTTACCTTCTTACTTAAACTCTGTTGTAACGCCGACCTTGATCAATAAACGAGATTCCGATTAAAAGTACTGTTTTACCCCTTTTGTGTGATTTACGGATCAACAATTGGCGCCCACCGTGGGGCTAAATAGAACAGTACTTTCGGATATCGTTTGATTGAAGTTCGGCAATGGTTTTTCCAGTCGATACCACCGCAGCCCTCGTCAACGGCTCAGAAACCGATGATCAAAACCCACGGATCGACGAGCTCAATCCTATCGATACCGAACTGCAGACAACCGGAGGAATACCCCCTCCGACCATACCTGTTGGAGAAGACAATCAGGTCAATCCATCTCGGACTCTTCCACAGCCTCCGGCTGCTTCGATATTCACGGATCCGACCGTCTTCATAGAAGCTATGACAGCGCAGTTCGCCGAAATTAACAAAAAGAACGAAGAGCGGATCGCGTCTCTCATAGCATCCCATTTTGAGCGCCGAAATCTGATCGGTATCCTCGATCCAAACCCGATCACCCCCGCCAACGAAAACACGTTACGCCGAAATCTCTTGTCCGACTTAACCGACGCTCAACCCCCAGGCACGATCGACCCGCCGACAAGAAGATCTTCCGCGACCGGTTCGGAAATCAACATCACGGACCAAGCCGCCGTGAATTTGGAATTCGCCAAGGTCCAGGCCCAACTACAAGATATGCGGACCAAAGTCCATCAGGCTACGAGTTCGGCGCCGGAGATCGACCGAGTAATTCAAGAGTCACAGAGGACGCCGTTTACCGACAAAGTCGTCAACACTCCAGTCCGACGATTGGAAAGAGTCAAGATCACATCATACGACGGGTTTACCGATCCTAAACACTTCTTGACCTCGTTTGTCATCACAATGAACCGATTTCGTTTCGGCTCGGAAACCGAGAAAGACGCAGCCATGTGCCAACTTTTCGTGGAGAACTTATCCGGAGCCGCGCTCGATTGGTTTTCAACGCTCGAGCCAAGTTCGGTAAACAGCTATAACGAGCTCACTACCAAATTCCTCAAACGCTTCACCATGTTTATCAAGCAGAAAACAAAGAACGCCGAACTCTGGGCCCTCGAGCAGAAGCAGGACGAGCCCCTACGCAACTTCATGGAACGTTTCAAAGCGGTTGTATCCCATTGCACGATCGACGACGAAGCCGCAATCGAGGCTCTTTACAAAGCCACCTGGTACGAATCGGACTTTCACAGGGAGATCAAACGCAATAATCCAAAGACATTGGAGGACATCCTGCACAGGGCGCATATCTTCATCATGGAGGAGGAGGAAAGATCCGAGAAAGATAGGCGATACGCAATCACGAAACAGCCCGCCACTAAGGACAGACTGTACGTTCCCCCGAAACAACCCGTCAATGCGGTCCAAACTCAGCAATCCTGGTCAAACACTTGGGTTCGGTCGGATGAGCCAAAAGAGCCCGACACCACTGAGCCCGACACCACTGAATCCGCACCGTACTGCAATTTCCATAACCGGTATGGAAATCATTCGACCGAAGTGTGCCGACATCTACAGGAGTTCCTGATGATGAAGTACAAAAAGGGGGAAGTTTCAGTCGAAGGAGCCTTCCAACCCTCGAACAGATCGCGCCGTAACGATAACGGTAGGAGACGTAACTCCAAACCGAACAAGCCTGCCGAGCAAAAGAAAGACAAAACCGACGACGAACAACCGAAACGAGATCGGGAGGACCACGTGGAAACTCAACAACCTCCGCAGGTTCGAAAACGTGTCAACATGATCATGGGTGCATTGGAAACATGCAACTACTCCGTCCGAGCTCTGAAGACATACAGTAAGGAAGTAGTGGCCGCAAAACAGTCACATCAGACTACACCCTGCGGAACGCCGATCACCTTCTCTGAGGCCGACACGGAAGGACTTCATATGCCGCATAACGACCCGTTAGTCGTCGAGACACTCATCGGTGATGTCGTAGTCGGGCAAATTTTGATCGACACTGGGAGCTCGGTTAACGTGATTTTCAAGGATACGCTGAAAAATATGGATTTTCCCGACAACCAAATCAGACCGAACATCGAACCACTCACCGGATTCTCGAGCGAGCAAACCATGACAGCAGGAACGGTTAAAATTCCTATGTATACCGGGGGAATATGCCGAATGGTCAAGTTCTTGGTGTTAAACAAACCAGCGATCTACAACGTGATACTTGGCACGCAGTGGATATTCTCAATGCAAGCAGTCGTGTCAACGTATCACCAATGCGTCAAGTTCCCAACACCTTCCGGAATCTTCACCCTTAGAGGCGACCAGGTGATGTCCCGAACGTGTTTCATAAACGAATGCAAACTAAGGACCACTCCCCGCACCTGCGTGATCAATAAGAAGAAAAATCCAAACGATCCGGATTTACCGCGACGCGAAACGATCGTCCAAGTCAATATCGACGATTTCAATCCGGAGAAATGCGTAGGAATCGGAGCCGAGCTCGACGAGGACATCAAAGCAGATTTAAAGCGAATTCCACGAACACCCATTCCCCGTTCGTGGAATTCCATGAACCTCAAGCGGTACTACATCTAGGCAAAACCCTCAAGCGCCAAAAAAAAAAAAAAAAAAAAAAAAAAAAAAAAAAAGATCAACGAGCTACTACACATACGCTCGATTCTAATATGTAATATGAACTACGAATGGCTTGATCCTTCTTTCGAAGGTACGTAGGCAGCCCTCACAAGGCGCAGCTATAACATTAATAAAATTTTACCAAGGCATTCTACCGAACTCCAATAGTTCGTACCTTCAAAGCCAAACTTTACGTTTGCCGAACTCCAAAAGTTCGTATTTTCTAAAGCCAAACTTTATGTTTGCCGAACTCCAACAGTTCGTATTTTCTAAGCCAAACTTTATATTTGCCGAACTCCAACAGTTCGTATTTTTTAAGTCAAACTTTTAGTTTGCCGAACTCTAACAGTTCGTATCTTCTAAGTCAAACTTTTAGTTTGCCGAACTCCAACAGTTCGTATTTTCTAAGTCAAACTTTTAGTTTGCCGAACTCCAACAGTTCGTATTTTATAAATCAAACTTTTAGTTTGCCGAACTCCAACAGTTCGTATTTTCTAAGTCAAACTTTGCGTTTGCCGAACTTCAACAGTTCGCATTTTCGACCACCAACGGTTCCCATATCAACGTCCTGGCCAGACGATCTGATAAAGCCGAGCTTAGCTCGCACGCATCCTCATGGTGCAATGGATAATACACTTTCCACATTCAAAGCCGAGATCAGTCTCGCACCAACTTCTCAGATTATCCGAGCCAAATAAGCCGAGCCCGTCTCGCACACTCGGATTCAATGTGAGAAACCTAGAGCATATTAAGATGAGCTGTTCACGTACTCTTAAACTAAACTCTAGGGTCAAGCCGAACGTCCTTCCTCGCAAATCTAAGCCGACTTCTCAACAGTCGCAAAAACTAGTAAGCCGATTTCTCAACAGTCGCAAAAACAAGTAAGCCGATTTCTCAACAATCGCAAAAGCAGTAAGCCGATCTACGATAGGGATTGCCGACCTCGAACAGGTTCAGTCGAATTTATCCTCTTCACCCGGCTAAGACCGTACAGTTTACGGCACCACTGTGTACGATAAATTCGAGAGGTTCGTATTATGTACGACTTCAAATATATCAGAACTCGGCATAAGAATAACTTGAGAAATAAAGCATAACACTCAAAATAAAAAGAAGATCGATAAAAATCAGATTCGTTCAAAAGCCCCTCGGGCAAAACCACAAAACGGATACCGGACTTTAAAAACCCTCCGGTCCAAGAGGTCTAGTTATAAGCCCATTCGGGCAAAAGAAAACTAGAAACAAATTACATGAAGTAGGAAAAAGGCCTAAACACCTTGCCTCCGCATCGCTTCAGCTTGATCCGCCGACATCGAAGCTCGGTTAGTACCGAACTCATCAAGCCCTGGCGGTACTTCGTTACCCATCGAGGGCGAAATTCCCGGGTGAACCGGATCAGTAAAGGGCGAGACGATTAGATCCGCATCTTCCAGCTCGCGGAGGTCGATCGCCTCGTACTCTGCCGACTTCTCAGCCTTAAGCTTCTCGAGCTTTTCAATACGAGACGGCGGGACGACGATACCGTGCTTCGTCTTCAGACTCTGGCAGAAGCTGAGAATCCCATGTGTTAGAGGGGGGATTAGCACCCCCTGGTTTAACTCGGTTCGAACCGAGATCGGTTCAATCAAGACCGGTTTACGATGGTTCGGATCGAGGATAAGTCTGCCCGAAAACATTGGGCCGAGCTCGGGATCTCGCTGAAAGCCCACCTCGGCTACCGATCTAGGCCCATCACAAGCCCAGTCCGTTACAACAGATGAAACCGGAATATTTCCTCTTTCCCGCCGATCTCGGAAATGGAAATATTCCTTGCGAATAGACCGCCGAAGAATAAGGAATATATCCTTATCTCGGAGGGGAATCCGGAATATTTCCATTCCCTAATCGAGCAAGGAAAAGGGAATATTCACATTTAGAGCCGCCTCAAGACAATATAAATAGAGGAGAAGGTCCATTCATCAAGACATCCACAACTTCCGCAAAGACAGAGAATATAAGAGAGCTCATTACCGATCTCGAATCCTTTTGTCTTTACCTTCTTACTTAAACTCTGTTGTAACGCCGACCTTGATCAATAAACGAGATTCCGATTAAAAGTACTGTTTTACCCCTTTTGTGTGATTTACGGATCAACAATTGGCGCCCACCGTGGGGCTAAATAGAACAGTACTTTCGGATATCGTTTGATTGAAGTTCGGCAATGGTTTTTCCAGTCGATACCACCGCAGCCCTCGTCAACGGCTCAGAAACCGATGATCAAAACCCACGGATCGACGAGCTCAATCCTATCGATACCGAACTGCAGACAACCGGAGGAATACCCCCTCCGACCATACCTGTTGGAGAAGACAATCAGGTCAATCCATCTCGGACTCTTCCACAGCCTCCGGCTGCTTCGATATTCACGGATCCGACCGTCTTCATAGAAGCTATGACAGCGCAGTTCGCCGAAATTAACAAAAAGAACGAAGAGCGGATCGCGTCTCTCATAGCATCCCATTTTGAGCGCCGAAATCTGATCGGTATCCTCGATCCAAACCCGATCACCCCCGCCAACGAAAACACGTTACGCCGAAATCTCTTGTCCGACTTAACCGACGCTCAACCCCCAGGCACGATCGACCCGCCGACAAGAAGATCTTCCGCGACCGGTTCGGAAATTAACATCACGGACCAAGCCGCCGTGAATTTGGAATTCGCCAAGGTCCAGGCCCAACTACAAGATATGCGGACCAAAGTCCATCAGGCTACGAGTTCGGCGCCGGAGATCGACCGAGTAATTCAAGAGTCACAGAGGACGCCGTTTACCGACAAAGTCGTCAACACTCCAGTCCGACGATTGGAAAGAGTCAAGATCACATCATACGACGGGTTTACCGATCCTAAACACTTCTTGACCTCGTTTGTCATCACAATGAACCGATTTCGTTTCGGCTCGGAAACCGAGAAAGACGCAGCCATGTGCCAACTTTTCGTGGAGAACTTATCCGGAGCCGCGCTCGATTGGTTTTCAACGCTCGAGCCAAGTTCGGTAAACAGCTATAACGAGCTCACTACCAAATTCCTCAAACGCTTCACCATGTTTATCAAGCAGAAAACAAAGAACGCCGAACTCTGGGCCCTCGAGCAGAAGCAGGACGAGCCCCTACGCAACTTCATGGAACGTTTCAAAGCGGTTGTATCCCATTGCACGATCGACGACGAAGCCGCAATCGAGGCTCTTTACAAAGCCACCTGGTACGAATCGGACTTTCACAGGGAGATCAAACGCAATAATCCAAAGACATTGGAGGACATCCTGCACAGGGCGCATATCTTCATCATGGAGGAGGAGGAAAGATCCGAGAAAGATAGGCGATACGCAATCACGAAACAGCCCGCCACTAAGGACAGACTGTACGTTCCCCCGAAACAACCCGTCAATGCGGTCCAAACTCAGCAATCTTGGTCAAACACTTGGGTTCGGTCGGATGAGCCAAAAGAGCCCGACACCACTGAGCCCGACACCACTGAATCCGCACCGTACTGCAATTTCCATAACCGGTATGGAAATCATTCGACCGAAGTGTGCCGACATCTACAGGAGTTCCTGATGATGAAGTACAAAAAGGGGGAAGTTTCAGTCGAAGGAGCCTTCCAACCCTCGAACAGATCGCGCCGTAACGATAACGGTAGGAGACGTAACTCCAAACCGAACAAGCCTGCCGAGCAAAAGAAAGACAAAACCGACGACGAACAACCGAAACGAGATCGGGAGGACCACGTGGAAACTCAACAACCTCCGCAGGTTCGAAAACGTGTCAACATGATCATGGGTGCATTGGAAACATGCAACTACTCCGTCCGAGCTCTGAAGACATACAGTAAGGAAGTAGTGGCTGCAAAACAGTCACATCAGACTACACCCTGCGGAACGCCGATCACCTTCTCTGAGGCCGACACGGAAGGACTTCATATGCCGCATAACGACCCGTTAGTCGTCGAGACACTCATCGGTGATGTCGTAGTCGGGCGAATTTTGATCGACACTGGGAGCTCGGTTAACGTGATTTTCAAGGATACGCTGAAAAATATGGATTTTCCCGACAACCAAATCAGACCGAACATCGAACCACTCACCGGATTCTCGAGCGAGCAAACCATGACAGCAGGAACGGTTAAAATTCCTATGTATACCGGGGGAATATGCCGAATGGTCAAGTTCTTGGTGTTAAACAAACCAGCGATCTACAACGTGATACTTGGCACGCAGTGGATATTCTCAATGCAAGCAGTCGTGTCAACGTATCACCAATGCGTCAAGTTCCCAACACCTTCCGGAATCTTCACCCTTAGAGGCGACCAGGTGATGTCCCGAACGTGTTTCATAAACGAATGCAAACTAAGGACCACTCCCCGCACCTGCGTGATCAATAAGAAGAAAAATCCAAACGATCCCGATTTACCGCGACGCGAAACGATCGTCCAAGTCAATATCGACGATTTCAATCCGGAGAAATGCGTAGGAATCGGAGCCGAGCTCGACGAGGACATCAAAGCAGATTTAAAGCGAATTCCACGAACACCCATTCCCCGTTCGTGGAATTCCATGAACCTCAAGCGGTACTACATCTAGGCAAAACCCTCAAGCGCCAAAAAAAAAAAAAAAAAAAAAAAAAAAAAAAAAAAGATCAACGAGCTACTACACATACGCTCGATTCTAATATGTAATATGAACTACGAATGGCTTGATCCTTCTTTCGAAGGTACGTAGGCAGCCCTCACAAGGCGCAGCTATAACATTAATAAAATTTTACCAAGGCATTCTACCGAACTCCAATAGTTCGTACCTTCAAAGCCAAACTTTACGTTTGCCGAACTCCAAAAGTTCGTATTTTCTAAAGCCAAACTTTATGTTTGCCGAACTCCAACAGTTCGTATTTTCTAAGCCAAACTTTATATTTGCCGAACTCCAACAGTTCGTATTTTTTAAGTCAAACTTTTAGTTTGCCGAACTCTAACAGTTCGTATCTTCTAAGTCAAACTTTTAGTTTGCCGAACTCCAACAGTTCGTATTTTCTAAGTCAAACTTTTAGTTTGCCGAACTCCAACAGTTCGTATTTTATAAATCAAACTTTTAGTTTGCCGAACTCCAACAGTTCGTATTTTCTAAGTCAAACTTTGCGTTTGCCGAACTTCAACAGTTCGCATTTTCGACCACCAACGGTTCCCATATCAACGTCCTGGCCAGACGATCTGATAAAGCCGAGCTTAGCTCGCACGCATCCTCATGGTGCAATGGATAATACACTTTCCACATTCAAAGCCGAGATCAGTCTCGCACCAACTTCTCAGATTATCCGAGCCAAATAAGCCGAGCCCGTCTCGCACACTCGGATTCAATGTGAGAAACCTAGAGCATATTAAGATGAGCTGTTCACGTACTCTTAAACTAAACTCTAGGGTCAAGCCGAACGTCCTTCCTCGCAAATCTAAGCCGACTTCTCAACAGTCGCAAAAACTAGTAAGCCGATTTCTCAACAGTCGCAAAAACAAGTAAGCCGATTTCTCAACAATCGCAAAAGCAGTAAGCCGATCTACGATAGGGATTGCCGACCTCGAACAGGTTCAGTCGAATTTATCCTCTTCACCCGGCTAAGACCGTACAGTTTACGGCACCACTGTGTACGATAAATTCGAGAGGTTCGTATTATGTACGACTTCAAATATATCAGAACTCGGCATAAGAATAACTTGAGAAATAAAGCATAACACTCAAAATAAAAAGAAGATCGATAAAAATCAGATTCGTTCAAAAGCCCCTCGGGCAAAACCACAAAACGGATACCGGACTTTAAAAACCCTCCGGTCCAAGAGGTCTAGTTATAAGCCCATTCGGGCAAAAGAAAACTAGAAACAAATTACATGAAGTAGGAAAAAGGCCTAAACACCTTGCCTCCGCATCGCTTCAGCTTGATCCGCCGACATCGAAGCTCGGTTAGTACCGAACTCATCAAGCCCTGGCGGTACTTCGTTACCCATCGAGGGCGAAATTCCCGGGTGAACCGGATCAGTAAAGGGCGAGACGATTAGATCCGCATCTTCCAGCTCGCGGAGGTCGATCGCCTCGTACTCTGCCGACTTCTCAGCCTTAAGCTTCTCGAGCTTTTCAATACGAGACGGCGGGACGACGATACCGTGCTTCGTCTTCAGACTCTGGCAGAAGCTGAGAATCCCATGTGTTAGAGGGGGGATTAGCACCCCCTGGTTTAACTCGGTTCGAACCGAGATCGGTTCAATCAAGACCGGTTTACGATGGTTCGGATCGAGGATAAGTCTGCCCGAAAACATTGGGCCGAGCTCGGGATCTCGCTGAAAGCCCACCTCGGCTACCGATCTAGGCCCATCACAAGCCCAGTCCGTTACAACAGATGAAACCGGAATATTTCCTCTTTCCCGCCGATCTCGGAAATGGAAATATTCCTTGCGAATAGACCGCCGAAGAATAAGGAATATATCCTTATCTCGGAGGGGAATCCGGAATATTCCCATTCCCTAATCGAGCAAGGAAAAGGGAATATTCACATTTAGAGCCGCCTCAAGACAATATAAATAGAGGAGAATGTCCATTCATCAAGACATCCACAACTTCCGCAAAGACAGAGAATATAAGAGAGCTCATTACCGATCTCGAATCCTTTTGTCTTTACCTTCTTACTTAAACTCTGTTGTAACGCCGACCTTGATCAATAAACGAGATTCCGATTAAAAGTACTGTTTTACCCCTTTTGTGTGATTTACGGATCAACACCATGGATCTGATTAACGGCCAGGAATGGTTTCTTTGCCTGATCAACCGCCGCCAGATGGTCCTTAACTTTTTGAAGACGAACCTGGCATTTTTCAGTTACCGCTTTCCTCTTCAGGATTTGATGAGAGCGGCCAGCCCGCAACCTTGAAGTCTCTGTGAATAGCTTCGTCGCAAGGGCATCCTTTTCCAACTCCAGCTCGGCATTGGATCTCTTCAGCACGGCTAGTTCGCAGGTCAGCTCGGCTACTGCACGATCGCCGGCTTCCACTCTATCCTCAGAGACTCGGAGCTCTTTGCGGAGTTCCACGGCTTGGACGTTCGCTTCGAAAGCCTTACGGCGCGAAGCTCCGAGTTCACGATCGTATGACCCGACGATCTCATTCGTCTGGGCAATCATCTGTCAAAAACAGCGAACATCAGAAAGAAGAATCGAAAGAAAGAAGAGACGAACTTGAAAAAGGCATTTACCTCGGCAGTAGTCTGGGCCAATTTCCTGAACTCATCCGACTTATACAGACGATCGACCGGAGGGAGGAATTCCGGGCCGAAGCTAACCTGCCGATACGTCTCGGCAAAACCCAGTGACTCGACCTCCGGTGCTGAAGCCCGATGCCTCTTCGAGACAGGAGAATCGTCCGACAGGACCACCGTCTCCTCTTCGGCTCGTTGGGGTTCAGAACCCCCATCATCACCTCCAACATTTTGGGGGCCGGTATTCCCTTCGTCGCCTTCAGCAGGCGTAGTACCGACCCCGGCTGTGTGATCAGCCTTTTTCCGGGCTCCTTTTTTAGTCTTCCTTCTCCTCTTCTTTTCGGCGGGAGAAGAGGTGCGCCCTTCAGCAGGAACTTGCTCCCCAGCAGGAACATCGTCCCCAACGATGCCTTCATCAACAATTGTCGGTTCGGCTTCAGGAGGAGGAGGAATTTCAGAATTCATCTCCCGCTCGTCACCGTCAAGATCGGCAGATAGATCGGGGATGTCATCAAACTTCATCTTCCGACGACGAGACGGTTTAGCTGAAAAAGGGGAAAACGATAAGTAAATAAAAGAAAAGGAAATGGGAGATCGGTATCAACAGACTACGAAGAAAAGTCGACCGACCAACCTCTAAGAACTCTTTTTGCTTTCAAGTCAAGCTTCTCTTGGTAGGCTTCAGGCCACCGAACTTTCCCAGCCGCACTCAGCTGCTTAGCGTGAGCAAAAGTGAATCCTGGCGTGGTGATAAGGAAGCCTGGAGGATGACGAGCTGAAAACAGAAAAGAAAAATATAATTTAGGCAAAATAAGGCACTAAGGTGAAATCAAGAACAAGTATCTACCAATAGGAGTCCTCCATTGAGTTCGGTAACTCCCTCCCGGACACTCAACGGAAGATTTGTCGATCTTCACAAAGAAGTATCGGGCGCTCCAATGGTTGACCTTGCTCGGTTTGTTCCCAGTAACAAGGTCGGCTTCCGGTTTCGCATTTGCCGATAGAAACCACGGTTTTGCCTTCGACAGGTTCACCCGGAACAACCTCTCGAAAACCTTCGCCGTAATAGGGATACCGCACTCCTCCCCGAGAGAAAGAAGACCCATAAGGTTTATCACCGTGGCCGGCATCAACTGAGAGATCGCGACGTGCCGCCTCTTACAGTACTTATAGACGAGCTCTGGGATGGGAAACCGAAGCCCGCAACTTCTGAGATGCTCCTCGTAGACACAAACGTAACCGTCAGGAGCATCCCACGGGTGATCCGTAGCCTTCGGGATCTTAAAAAGCAAGTCATTTGGAGCATCGCACCGCTCCAAGGTGATCTGGATCGTCTCCGCAGTGGACCGAGATGGGCCGATGTTGGCCGGCCTCTCAACCATCCGCCTAGCAGCCGATACGGGACCGTCGTCTCCTTCGTTAGGACGACCTGCTGGAGAAGCAGCACGGTTGTCCAGATCGGCCGCATCCTCATCCTCGGCAAGCCGAGCGGCGAATTCGGCATCTGCCCGAACTTGCTCATTCGACTCAGCAGTTTCTTCAGACAAGTCTTCATCGACGAGATGCGGGACCTCGACCGAAACTCTAGGATTGCTCGGCCCCGCCGCGGAACGCTGAGAGTTGCGTCTGAACATCTCCCGTTCGACGTCACTTAACCCATCCGAATTCGAATCAGAGCTGTTGACGAACAACCCAAGGTCGGGAAATTTAGATGGAGAAGCTCGGTCTTTAACAGAAGGAGAAGAAGTCCTTGAAACCATATCGATCGAAAGAAAGAAATGATGAAGAACAACTTGAATACTGACGAAGAACAGCTTGAAGATCGCCCAGAAAGTTCGAAGATCTTCAAACAGATCGGAAGAATCACGGCGGAGAAACGATCGGAGAACGGAAAGAGAAATAAATTCTAGAGAGAAGGGAGAGCTCTAGAGAGAGAGAGAAATACCTTTTTGAAGAAAATGAACAGAAGTGAGAAATGAAGGAGGATCGAACGGTATTTATAAAGAAAAACGCAATGATGACGACTCTTCGAATTCTGTAGCCAAAGAATACGAATCGACACGCGGCTCTTCGAATTCCGCGACTAAAGAAGATAAAGCGGCACACTCTTCCCGAGAAAATTCTGCCGAACTCGAAAGTTCCAAAATCTATTCGATCACGGGAGTTCCGATCTACACTTTCGAAAGAAGTTCGCCGAACTCAAAATTCGCCAAACCCAAAAATCCGCCGCACTCGAAATAGAATCTGATCAGATCGTACCGATCTCAGTTTTAACCGAGCTAAAGAATACTCCCCAAAAATTCACCGAACTCGTAAACTCCCTCGCCGAACTGAGGGGGGGACCAATTGTTAGAGGGGGGATTAGCACCCCCTGGTTTAACTCGGTTCGAACCGAGATCGGTTCAATCAAGACCGGTTTACGATGGTTCGGATCGAGGATAAGTCTGCCCGAAAACATTGGGCCGAGCTCGGGATCTCGCTGAAAGCCCACCTCGGCTACCGATCTAGGCCCATCACAAGCCCAGTCCGTTACAACAGATGAAACCGGAATATTTCCTCTTTCCCGCCGATCTCGGAAATGGAAATATTCCTTGCGAATAGACCGCCGAAGAATAAGGAATATATCCTTATCTCGGAGGGGAATCCGGAATATTTCCATTCCCTAATCAAGCAAGAAAAAGGGAATATTCACATTTAGAGCCGCCTCAAGACAATATAAATAGAGGAGAAGCCCCTCCTTCTAGCGAACATCCACAACTTCCGCAAAGACAGAGAATATAAGAGAGCTCATTACCGATCTCGAATCCTTTTGTCTTTACCTTCTTACTTAAACTCTGTTGTAACGCCGACCTTGATCAATAAACGAGATTCCGATTAAAAGTACTGTTTTACCCCTTTTGTGTGATTTACGGATCAACAAATATGTGGTTGTAATTGTTGTTTGGACATCATTCAAAGTGATGGGATACAAGATGAGAAGCTTCACAAGGGTCAAGGTGATGTTGAGGTGGCAAGAAGATCACAAAGAAGTCCATGAATTACGATGCCAAAGAACCCACTCCGCCAACTAACCCACTACTCCACCAATATCTCCTTGAAATAAGGAAAGTGGTCTCCCATTAGTATCTTAATTCATGTACGTGTATTGCCTCATCAAAGTCTCCCTTTGCTCTATATATATATATATATATATATATCAATGTTCAAAATCAGAATAGGGGAGAAATTTGTTAAGTATTTGTGTTCTTGTTCTTATTTGTATTGTTTTGATCAACAATTGATTATCCTATAACTGGGACTTAACACAAAGCTTGATAATCAGAAGAGGAAATGCAGTTAATTTCAAGGAGTCTGCTAAAACAACTTTAGGTGTATGTGCAATTGTTTGAGAAAGGGATTGACACAGATTCAGTATCAGAGGTAAGCATCAGATTCTCAAGAAATCTTAGAGGCTCAAAGTATGTAATGATCAAGGTCTGTGTTAGATCATCATGGAGCCGGTTCTCAAGAAATCATAATAATTCTAATTACCTTGTAAACAATGCCGAAGCCACCTCTCCCTATTTGGTTTGTGTCTGAAAAGTTGTCGGTGGCTTCGGCTATGGCGTCAAACTCCATGTGCGCAGACTTCCAGTCCTCGGTTAATTCCAGGGGTATATGATAAAATGAGAAAAAACAGAATTTATTGATTTTTCTCCACACCCATCAACGTATCATCATTACAACTTATATAGAACTTGGGTCATCCACTAAACCCTAAACTAGCTACCACAATTTTCGAGCAAGTGTTTCGTCCTCCGCCACTCGTTGCAGACTCTCCAATTTGTAAAGAACACTTCACCCGTTGGCTTTGTATCTTTGAGGCCCACTGTCATGTTTTTTTCCTGTGACATCTTTGAGGCCCAATGCTGAGCCCACATGTGCTTCTTCTTCATTTCGCGACTCTGGTTTTGTCGCTAACAGAGGAGCTGTGCTTTCATCCTCCCGCAAACTTGTGATGGGGAGAATCCCAACACCAAGTTTGGTACGCAAGACCGTGAAGGAACGTCGAGGAAGAGACTTCGTAAATATATCCGCCAATTGAAGTTCTGCCGGAATGTGTTGAATTTCGATGAGACCAAGAGCTACCCGTTCTCGAATGTAGTGGTAGTCTACTTCAATGTGTTTTGACCGACTATGGAATCCAGGATTAGCAGAAAGATGAACGGCTGAGAGTTATCACATTTGAGGAGAGATGGTCCTGATTGTGGAATTCGTAGGTCACGAAGAAGGGTGTTTGTCCAAGTCAATTCTGCAGCGGTGTGAGCAAGAGCCCTGTATTCAGCTTCCGTCGACGAGCGTGAAACCGTCGGTTGTCGTTTGGCACACCATGAGACAATGTTTGATCCCAGAAGTACACAGAAACCCGTGGTTGATCTTCTCGTGTCTTGACAGCCCGCCCAATCGCTATCACTGTATGAGTTAAGGGATAGAGAGCTGTCTTTATATAGGTGTAATCCAAACGCAGAGGTTCCTCGGATGTACCTTAGTATGCGTTTTATAAGGGTGAAGTCAGACATCGTTGGTGAATGCATTCTCTGGCATACAAAGTTGACAGCGAATTGAATATCCGGTCGCGTAAGTGTCAAGTATTGCAACTTTCCAGCGAGGCTCCTGAAATATGTTGGGTCTGGAAACATGATTGTATCTTTGAAGGCAGAATCAAGACGTATTGGAAGAGGTGTCGGCATTGGATTTGCTTCTGTCATTCCTGCTTCATACAAAATCTCCTCAACATATCTTGATTGGCTGAGAAAGAGGCCCTTGTCATGGAATTGTGCTTGTATCCCGAGGAAATAATGGAGTGAACCCATATTCTTCATGGAAAACTTATTGCTGAGTTCTTGAATCAAGGTAGTGATCAAGTCTGGTGTATTCCCTGTGAGCAGAACATCATCCACATAGAGAAGAAGAACCAAAGTTTGATTACCATGATGAAACGTGAATAGTGATGGGTCTGCATTACTACAAGTAAACCCAAATTCGAGGAGAAAGTTGGTGAACTTATTGAACCAAGCTCGTGGTGCTTGCTTTAACCCGTAAAGAGCTTTGTTCAAGCGACACACATGAGTAGGAAATGCAGGATTGACAAATCCAGGTGGTTGTTCCATAAACACCTCTTCTTGAAGCTCACCATGGAGAAAGGCGTTTTTAACGTCTAGTTGTGTGATGGGCCAATTTTTTGATGTTGCAACACTGAGTACAGCTCGTATAGTAGATGTTCTGACCACAGGACTATAAGTCTCAACAAAATCCACACCTTCCTCTTGAGCAAAGCCCTTTGCAACCAAGCGAGCTTTCAGCTTGTCAAGTGTCCCATCTGCCTTAAGTTTAACAGTGAAGATCCACCTGCAGCCAAGAACGTGGATACCAGGTTTAAAAGGAACCAAAGACATAGTTTCATTCTGAGATTGTGCATCCATTTCATCAACCATCGCATTTGTCCATCCCTCGTGTTTTAGAGCTGATGCTACAGTTTTTGGTATAGGTGGAAGATCAACTCTGGAGAGCAATGCATAACGAGGATTCTGTTTTCGAATCCCTTTTTGAAGTCGTGTTGTCATTGGATGCGTACGAGCCACAGGAGGTGCATTCGATGACTCAGTTGCTAGAGGTTCAAGGGGGCAGACCGGAGACAGTTCAGAGCTTGAACTTTCAGCTTGTGTATTGTCATCTAACGGCCTAAACTCAACTGGATAGTCAATACCTGTTTGAACTTTCTCACCTACTCGTTCTTCCTCTCGTGGTGAAACTGAAATAGGAACCGAAGGGAGGAGCTGTGGTGGTGGCGGAGCTGACTGCCATGCCCAAAGTAGAGGAGTGGTGTATGATTCAACAAAATTTCGATACCGATCTGTGAATGGGAAGCAATCTTCATCAAATATGACATGGCGAGAGATGTATATTCTTCCTGTCGGTGGATATAAACATCGATATCCTTTATACTGAGCATGGTATCCAAGGAAAACACATTGGAGAGACCGAGGATCAAACTTATGACTTGTGTAAGGTCGGAGACACGGATAACACGCAGTTCCGAAGACCCGCAGAAATGAATACTCTGGTTTTTGTTTATGCAGCAACTCAGAGGGACTTTTAAATTGCAACGGGGCAGAAGGCAGAAGGTTACTCACAAAATTTGCAGTGTAGAACGCTTCGACCCAGTATTTGAAAGGTGTTTTACTGTTAAACAGCATCGAGAGAGCTAACTCTGTTAAGTGACGATGTTTACGTTCCGCAAGACCATTTTGTTGCGGCGTCGAGGGACAAGACATTTGATGCCGTATACCATGATCAGACATAAGCTTTCGAAATATATTGCTTGTAAACTCCCCACCTCCATCACTTTGAAACACTTTAATCTTCTTGTTGTGTTGATTTTCAACTTGTTTTTGAAAAACCACAAATACTTGATAGAAATCTGACTTTGCTTTGAGAGGGAACAACCAGGAATATCGAGAATAATCATCCACAAAGACAACATAGTATTTGAAACCTTGATTGGATACAATAGGTGATGGTCCCCATAGATCACAATGTATTAGATCAAGTGGTTCCAATGCACTAGACATAGAAGCAAAAAAAGGTAATTTTGAGCTTTTTCCCATTTGGCAAGGCTCACAAATGGTTGACGTGCTGCTCTTATGCGTAGATATCTCCTTGCTGTTCTTTAGATGTTGAAGAATCTGGAAATTCGCATGTCCAAGACGTTGATGCCACACCATATCACTAGTAATCACCTGTCGATTTGAATAAAAAACCACGAAATCTGGATTCTTCAACACATAGAGACTATCATGTCGAGGTCCTTTGGTCACCACTTTCTGAGTTTGTAAATCAATGACATACACCGAGTTAGCATCAAAAAATACCCCACACGGGTAGTCATCACATAATTTCGAAACCGATAACAGAGATTTCTGTATTGCTGGACAAACCAGAACGTCAAGCAAAAGGATACTACCTTGAGGAGTTGTGATGACTGTAGAACCAACATGTGTTATTGGGAGTTGATTTCCATTACCAACCAACACAGTTTCAGGCCCGTGATAAGGAGTGGGATTCTGAAGTGAAGAGGCTGAAGCTGTGATATGAGCTGTGGCACCAGAATCAGGGTACCATTCGTTACCGGTGTCATCTGAGACACGAAGAGCAGCCAGAGCTTGTGGAACATCCTCGCTTTGATAGGCATTATCAAACCGGTTCCAACATTTGAGAGCAGAGTGACCGATGCGACCACAAATTTGACAAACAGGACGGTTGTAGTTGGTCCCTTCTGATGATTGAGCTCGATTCCACCCAGATGAGTTCACTTGTTGGGAAAAACCTCTTCCACGAGTGGAAAATCCACCACGACCTCTGCCTCCAAACCGAGAAGAAGAGTTACCTCGACCACGCTGTCCGGGATTGTAGTAGCCAGATTTCTGGGTTTGAAAAGCAGTAAATGGTGTCACATCAGCTGGCGTTTCATAGGACATGAGACGGATGTGAAAACCAGAGATTTCTGAGACAACATCACTAAATGTTGGTGGTGGGAGGCGGGACATAGAGCTTTGAACGACCGTTGAGATGGGGTCATATTCCCGAGTCAAACCATTCAGGAAAGTGAAGATTTTCATAGATTCTTCAACAGGCTTTCCGATGGAACTGAGTTGGTCACAGATAACACGAAACTCTCGGCAGTAAACTTGAAAATCTTTACCTCGAGTGGTCAGCAACTGGAGGCGACGTCTGAGATCAAACTCTCTAGCAACAGAACTTTTGTTGAAGTTATCCGCAAGAGAGAGCCAAACATCTTGAGATGTGGCTAGACCATGAACATACCCAAGTACTTCTTCAGTAAGAGTTCCAAACAGCCAGGATTTTATGAGCTGATCAGTACACGTCCAGGCTTCAAACGCTGGATTTGGTGTTGTAACTGCAACATTGTTGACCATATTGGTTATCGTCGTTGCAGGAGCACCGACTTGGCCATTGACAAAACCAAAAAGCTTTTGACTACAAAGTAGAGACTCAAACTGAACTTTCCAGAGCAAATAATTGCTGTCATTGAGCTTTAGGGTAACATTACTAGTAACATGAAGATTAGAAGGAAAAGGGTAAGGATCTTGAGCATCTGCCATCACAGCACCTGTTAGGGTTTATAGAAGCTCTGATACCATGATAAAATGAGAAAAAACAGAATTTATTGATTTTTCTCCACACCCATCAACGTATCACCATTACAACTTATATAGAACTTGGGTCATCCACTAAACCCTAAACTAGCTACCACAATTTTCGAGCAAGTGTTTCGTCCTCCGCCACTCGTTGCAGACTCTCCAATTTGTAAAGAACACTTCACCCGTTGGCTTTGTATCTTTGAGGCCCACTGTCATGTTTTTTTCCTGTGACATCTTTGAGGCCCAATGCTGAGCCCACATGTGCTTCTTCTTCATTTCGCGACTCTGGTTTTGTCGCTAACAGAGGAGCTGTGCTTTCAGTATATTCCGGTTGCTTTCTCGAGACGCTGTTTCCATTCACAATAAAAAATGTTTACAGAAAATTAAGAAGAAGAGGAATGTATCAATATATGTATAATATACCAGCAGCAGCAATTGCTCTTGCTTTCTTCTTTCTTCTTTTCAAAAGGCAAAGCGTGATGAAACCTATAAGAAGCAATCCGCTGGCTCCAACCGTTAATCCAATGATGGTCTTATTTCTTAATCGATTCTTGTTTTTCTTTTGACCTGAACGAACAAACAATTGAAGAGTTGTGTATTTAATTTTTTTTTTGTTTTGTTTTTTAAATATTAAGAGAGAGAGAAGTAACCAACCGAGACCAGCCACTCTAACAAATAGATCTTGACCCTCGTCGGTTTTGTAACTCCGGATGTCTTCCAAGTCTCCTGTCCACATCACACAACCTGAACCGCCATTTTGCAAGCCTGCGGTTGGAATCGCAAACGCTGTGCAATTGCAATCCTTGAGGCATCTTGCTTTACATTCCTCCAATCCGAGTTTTGTGTCCACGATAGTCTCCATAGTAGTCTCTGGTAGCTTTACAGACTTATGTGGCCAAAACATATCTTCAAGGCAGTTGGGCTGAGTCTGCCTCACACATCTAAATGGAGGTTTGTCACTGCGCTGGAAACCTAATATACATCTACAAGTCCGCCAAGGTTTCATCTCACAGTAATTGTTGCTGTCACATGTATTGTATATATCACACTCATCAGCTGGGATAAATGATTTCATTTCGATGTTCCATTCTCCGGCTGTTGTCCACTCCAACAACGTTAAATATCCAGTCATGGTCACTTGCAAGGCAGCATTCATACCCTCTCGCAAAGTGTAAGCTACTTTTTCCCTGCTATTTGTTATATTAAATATTGATGTGTAGCTCGGGTCGATACGATACTGAATTCTCCGATTACGTTTCTCCCTTACATAGCCCTGAAAAACCTTCCAAGAAGATGCGTCCATTCCGAACTCGAAATCTCCACTTGACGGATCATGTGAGGTATCCCATGATGTTAATGAGTTTCTGCCCAAGATCAGTTGCATACCCGGAAGTAAAGTATTCGTAGGGTAATCAAAGCTCTGCCACAAAGTCCCATCAGGGTTCCTTCTGTTGTTGTTTCTGCTTCTGTTGGAGTATCTCAGCAGGAAATTTCCGTTATCCTGAAGCTCGGCTACCAATTTTGCATTACTGATCAGATCTTCTGTCAGTGGACTCTTCCACACAATGCCACCAGAATGATTTAGCAAGATAATGTCGAAATGGGATACCTTGATGTTTCCGGTGGGATTGTATAGAGGCTCTTTTTTATTTGCGACCCATACTACAATGGTAGGTTGTCTTCTAAACCAGATACCTAGAAACCATCGATCTAACTCTGAATATCTTTCTCTGGTGCCTTTAAAGAGCCCCAACTGGAATATCCCCTCACGGGAAACAATGTTACTGTTACCTTCAGAAATGGTAACCGACTCTCCTGCAGACAGATTCAAGACGTTGGAACAGATGCTTGAAATAGTGGAGAACAAGAAAATCATGAAAAAGAAAAATTTCGTCATGAAAAATCTGTTTTTTTTTTTCTTTCTTTCTGGGTGCAAATGATTTTCAGCTGTATATCTTGTTTCTTCGTCTTCTTCATATATCAAATTCATTCAATTCACCCAATTTTTCCACTTTCCATTGACTATGCATCACTTCAGTTAATTCAGTTCGGCCAAATCATGATCATTGTCGACACAGTTTAGCTAATGATTTTACAAAGACAAAAGAATAATTTGAAAAACAAAAGCAAGAAGAATACAATTTAGTTTACTTTAATACAATTTATCTAAACAAAATTCGAAACCTGATCTAGGATTTCTCGGCTTCCACTATTCCGATGACTTCATCCCCTCCGATTTGATCTTATCAGACAATCTGGTTCAATTTCTTTTTTTCTTTTTGGTTTCCGTTTGGGCTTAAATTATTGTAATGGGCTTCTACCCAAAAAAGCACTGATGGGCTGTAACATGTCACGTCTTTATTTAATTAGTAAACCATTAAAAAAAAAAAAAAACCTGTTACGCAATTGAAGTTTACTCTAAGAAAATCGAATCATGTAGTAAAAACTTTGCTATTGAGTATAAGTAAACACTCATTCAAAGCCGATCCTCTCTTGAAAGTTGCGAATCCAAAACGCAATCCGGTACAAATTACATTTCATCCAACCTTTACAAAAATATTGTAGTCCATATTTTTATGCTGCTAGACCACAAGTGTCTCTTTCATCGAATTGAATTTTTAAGTGAAAATATTATCAAGAATAAGCAAGTGGGTCAGTGGTTGGCACATCTCTGCTGTCATCTTATCGGTGTCGAGTTCGACTCCACCTGTCTTCCATGTATGGAGTATTTGGATATTGGACCGACCTGTTGTGCCCTAAAATAATGAAAAAATGGTAAAAATATGATCATCTTTTTTATACGCACACTTAAGTTTATGCGAATTAGATATCGTGTTTGAAAACAAAAATTATATACTTGGAAACTGTTTTTTTTTTCTATTCTAAAAATAGCAAAAGAATGGAGATCATCAGATTTGTATTATTTTCTTTCTTTGCATCTGTTCTATAGGCATTTATCACGGATTACTCTTGTTTCTTTCTTAAAAAAGAAATGCAAACTCTTTAAATATATCCTATCCTATCAAAAAAAAAAAACGAAAGGGATATTAACAAAAGACAAGAAAAATGGCCAAGGGTGTACAACTTGTTAGCTTCATCACTTTTGTGATGATCACTATGTTGATTTCAACAGGTAATAAATATTACTACATATGAATATGATCATTTCACCAATTTTTTCATTATTTGTTTGTATTTGCGTTTGACTTCTCAAATAAATAAACAATTTTTAAAAAATAACTGTAAACAGCAAACCCAAACAAAACTTCTTCTTTTTTGGATTTTGGCATTTGTGTGTTACATTATTTAAAAGAAAGTCTTTTATTTATCAAATATGGGATTGGTTTTCTTTCTTTATTTTAAAATTTTTTTAAAACATTTTTAAAATGTAAGCGCAACCACAATTAAACAATAGGTGATGTTTAATAAAAAAATATACTAGATTCTAACACTCGATTTGGTAAGATTTAATAAGATTGTGTACATAATTAGTTGTGGATGATAAACCGTAAATTGTAGATGGTCAAAATTAATTTATTCTGGTTAACTTGAACATTGATCGATTTGGTTTAGTGATGATTGCAGGTCATCTTCAAGCTATGTCCAAGTCGAGTGTTTCTTATCACATCCCAAAATCTACAGGTTAGCTCTCTTTTTTTTCTCACAAATAAGACTTTGAAGGTTTGCTCAACATGTTCTCACAATTCACGATCTATAACATGTCAAGTTTCTGTATACATCTTAGCATTTTATGATCATCTAACATTGATAGTTTGCTTCTTTTGCTAGTAGATAATAAATAATTAATTTTAACTATGATTCACTCTGCGCTAACTATATATATAAGTTTGAGATGTGTTAACAATTTTATTTTTGGTATAGAATATATTATATAGTTTTCTAAAATTTTAATCCACAATGAGTGCATGCGACAATTTTTTATTTATTTTTGTTTTTATGTTTTCTATTTTGTGTGGAAAAATATATTTTTGGTATGACATGTATAATTCAAAATTAGTGATTTTAGCTACCCAAATTTTCCGACTTATTTTGTTATATATATTTTTAGTTCTATATTTTATTTTAAATATATATTTTTAATACCTAAATTATCCATTCAGACTTTTATCCATTTTTTGTTATTAATTTGTGAATAAAGCATAATCATAAATATTTTATATCATCAACATAAATATCATATCATTTACACCTACAATTCATCATACATAATTTATATTTAAAATATGACCATTATTTTTTATATGTGAATTATTTTTTTTTTCAAATAAAATAGTATGGGAAGACGATCTATTTCCCCACGATAAGTATCGCATCTTTTCAGATGTCTCCCAAACTAAGACCTCGTTTCAAATCCCCACGAAAACAAAGTTAATGATCTATATCCCCGAAAAAAATTCTAAACGTATATACCCACAAATATCAGTTTAATGGCTTTTGATCTAAACCAGATACCAAACCACCAAACACAAAACTAAACTGAACAAAAAATCCGACCTGTATATCCGTCCAAAAGCCTAATTCCCCCAAATACTATTATTTTATTTATTTCCTTATAATAATAATAATATTTTTAAAAAAACTATATGAGAAGAAAAAAAAATTAGAGCATGGATCTATCAATACCAAATCAAAATCCACTAACATTAGGTTCATAAATTCCCAAATTGCTCAGTTGATTTCTAGTAAATTTTTGGAGATGTGTCTTTTCTTCATTTTCTATTTCTTCTTCTTCTTCTATGATGTTCACACGATGAACACTTTCGCAAAGACCCAAATCATAAGCACCTATAATTATACTCATCAGCAACAGCACTATTGTTGTAATGCTTTGAAATCATCATCACAAATGGATGGAGAAGCGAATCGAGAAACAATCAAACTCAACCCCTAAATTTAATTCAAAGTCGATTCATTAATTTAATTTATATTTTAATCCAAGATCCGAAGAAATATTATGTTTTAATTGTTTAATTTAATATTTAAAATAATTATTTTTTAATTGAACCAAAAATAGACTTGTTTGGTAACATGAATAATAGTTATCCACAAAATGAATAGCCTAAAATTAAGCTATTCCTGTTTGTACACAAAAAAATGTCTATGTTTTAATAGATTAGATATATCTGCAAGGACCTAATTAAAACTAAAATGTGCGTTTTATCAAAAATATTTCAACATTTCTGACTTATCTATTTTTTTTTATATATCAGAGCCAAATCGAAAAGGACCACCGTGTGTACATATAACCAATATTCCCTGCAAAGGACCAAGTGATCTTTCGGAGTGCAAAATCATTTGTCAACCTTATATAGAAGCAAAATGTCAATCTTTCAAAGTGCTGAAGAATGTCAAACTGGTAACCCTATATTTCTGTGAATGCTCAAAATTTCCAGGTTTCCGATGCTGAATATCAACCTACAACAAATGAAACAATCATCGTCAATAAAAATATTTGATTAAAAATTGGTATATTTGTTGTCTGGTCTACGGTCCACATTTAGTTTTCACATATTTCATTGTTTGTTTTAGATAATATTGTTTTATGCCCCTTTATTTTTACATCAATCTTTATATTTATTTATCTCAAGTATAAATGTATAATGTATATGGGATTGATCGGATTGTGACAATTTAAGAAAATGAAAAAAACAAAAATCTAGATTGTGAAGGATCTAAAACGTTGAACCAATAGAGACTGCAAAAATTCATAAGCAATATGTTTTTTTTTGTACATAAGGGATTACTTTGTAAATAAAGAGTTATAATCTAAAATTATTGAAATGAATAAACTAATTGTTGTTAATATAGTTTTTTGTACATAAGGGATTACTTTGTAAATAAATAGTTCTAATCCAAAATGAAAGAAATGAATTAACTAATTGTTGTTAATATAATTTTTTTTTGTCGTCTGGAATATTTTCAATTTTAAATTATGAGAACAACTATAAGGATGATTTTACAACATACAATTCTACCGGCCTACAACGATTCACGATCAACGGTTCTACATGTACCATGTTTGTGATGAATCACTTTACTTTTGACATGCTGGACCGCGCTGGAAATCTCCTGGAAATCTCCTGAAATCTCCTGAAAAAATGTACAAGTGGCTCTGCTTACACCGCGCTGGAAATCTCCTGAAATTTTGTCTCATTTACGCACACTTAAGTTTATGCGAATTAGATATCGTGTTTGAAAAAAAAAATTATATAATTGGAAACTGTTTTTTTTTTCTATTCTAAAAATAGCAAAAGAATGGAGATCATCAGATTTGTATTATTTTCTTTCTTTGCATCTGTTCTATAGGCATTTATCACGGATTACTCTTGTTTATTTCTTAAAAAAGAAATGCAAACTCTTTAAATATATCCTATCCTATCAAAAAAAAACGAAAGGGATATTAACAAAAGACAAGAAAAATGGCCAAGGGTGTACAACTTGTTAGCTTCATCACTTTTGTGATGATCACTATGTTGATTTCAACAGGTAATAAATATTACTACATATGAATATGATCATTTCACCAATTTTTTCATTATTTGTTTGTATTTGCGTTTGACTTCTCAAATAAATAAACAATTTTTTAAAAATAACTGTAAACAGCAAACCCAAACAAAACTTCTTCTTTTTTGGATTTTGGCATTTGGGTGTTACATTATTTAAAAGAAAGTCTTTTATTTATCAAATATGGGATTGGTTTTCTTTCTTTATTTTAAAATTTTTTTAAAACATTTTTAAAATGTAAGCGCAACCACAATTAAACAATAGGTGATGTTTAATAAAAAAATATACTAGATTCTAACATGTCCGCCAATACGGGAATTGTTTTTTTAGTTTATCAAAATTTGTAATATAATTTGTGTTTATTTTATGTTTAGATATAATTTGTTTTTGTATATTTAATTTTTGTAATATGAGACACGTTTTTATTTTTGTGTTTAGATAGAATCAATTTCTTGAGTTTACTAAAATTAATTTTTATATGTTTATTTTGATATTAAGCTAATTATATTTTTGTAATATGTTTATTTTGATCACGCAATATTTTTTAATATGTTTTTTTGAGTTTACAAATTGTAATATAATATTCCTACTAATTAAAATGTTCAGAAGAAATATTATATAGATTGCATACGGGTTAGACAAATTTAAAAATCATACTTGTAACAATATTTATAATAAGATTTAATAAAATTAAAAATCATACTTGTAACAATCTTTTTAAGAGATTTGAGATTTGATTTTTTTGGTGCTGAATAATAAATTTTGTGTCATTTTATTTATATAGATTTGATTCGAGATTTATTTATAGTGATAAGATCTCATAAGTTAGATTTTCTGTGAGTATATTCATATGTAAGGTTAAGTCAATCTCGATATACTTTTAACACTCGATTTGGTAAGATTTAATAAGATTGTGTACATAATTAGTTGTGGATGATAAACCGTAAATTGTAGATGGTCAAAATTAATTTCTTCTGGTTAACTTGAACATTGATCGATTTGGTTTAGTGATGATTGCAGGTCATCTTCAAGCTATGTCCAAGTCGAGTGTTTCTTATCACATCCCAAAATCTAAAGGTTAGCTCTCTTTTTTTTGCTCACAAATAAGACTTTGAAGGTTTGCTCAACATGTTCTCACAATTCACGATCTATAACATGTCAAGTTTCTGTATACATCTTAGCATTTTATGATCATCTAACATTGATAGTTTGCTTCTTTTGCTAGTAGATAATAAATAATTAATTTTAACTATGATTCAATCTGCGCTAATTATATATATAAGTTTGAGATGTGTTAACAATTTTATTTTTGGTATAGAATATATTATATAGTTTTCTAAAATTTTAATCCACAATGAGTGCATGCGATAATTTTTTATTTTTTATTTATTTTTGTTTTTATGTTTTCTATTTTGTGTGGAAAAAAATATTTTTGGTATGACATGTATAATTCAAAATTAGTGATTTTAGCTACCCAAATTTTCCGACCCATTTTGTTATATATATTTTTTAGTTCTATATTTTATTTTAAATATATATTTTTAATACCTAAATTATCCATTCAGACTTTTATCCATTTTTTTGTTATTAATTTGTGAAAAAAGCATAATCATAAATATTTTATATAATCAACATAAATATCATATCATTTACACCTACAATTCATCATACATAATTTATATTTAAAATATGACCATTATTTTTTATATGTGAATTTTTTTTTTTTTTTCAAATAAAATAGTATGGGAAGACGATCTATTTCCCCACGATAAGTATCGCATCTTTTCAGATGTCTCCCAAACTAAGACCTCGTTTCAAATCCCCACGAAAACAAAGTTAATGATCTATATCCCCGAAAAAAATCTAAACGTATATACCCACAAATATCAGTTTTAATGGCTTTTGATCTAAACCAGATACCAAACCACCAAACACAAAACTAAACTGAACAAAAAACCCGACCTGTATATCCGTCCAAAAACCTAATTCCCCCAAATACTATTATTTTATTTATTTCCTTATAATAATAATAATATTTTAAAAAAACTATATGAGAAGAAAAAAAAAATTAGAGCATGGATCTATCAATACCAAATCGAAATCCACTAACATTAGGTTCATAAATTCCCAAATTGCTCAGTTGATTTCTAGTAAATTGTTGGAGACGTGTCTTTTCTTCATTTTCTATTTCTTCTTCTTCTTCTATGATGTTCACACGATGAACACTTTCGCAAAGACCCAAATCATAAGCACCTATATTTATACTCATCAGCAACAGCACTATTGTTGTAATGCTTTGAAATCATCATCCCAAATGGATGGAGAAGCGAATCGAGAAACAATCAAACTCAGCCCCTAAATTTAATTCAAAGTCGATTCATTAATTTAATTTATATTTTAATCCGAGATCCGAAGAAATATTATGTTTTAATTGTTTAATTTAATATTTAAAATAATTATTTTTTAATTGAACCAAAAATAGACTTGTTTGGTAACATGAATAATAGTTATCCACAAAATGAATAGCCTAAAATTAAGCTATTCCTGTTTCTACACAAAAAAAATGTCTATGTTTTAATAGATTAGATATATCTGCAAGGACCTAATTAAAACTAAAATGTGCGTTTTATCAAAAATATTTCAACATTTCTGACTTATCTATTTTTTTTTATATATCAGAGCCAAATCGAAAAGGACCACCGTGTGTACATATAACCAATATTCCCTGCAAAGGACCAAGTGATCTTTCGGAGTGCAAAATCATTTGTCAACCTTATATAGAAGCAAAATGTCAATCTTTCAAAGTGCTGAAGAATGTCAAACTGGTAACCCTATATTTCTGTGAATGCTCAAAATTTCCAGGTTTCCGATGCTGAATATCAACCTACAACAAATGAAACAATCATCGTCAATAAAAATATTTGATTAAAAATTGGTATATTTGTTGTCTGGTCTACGGTCCACATTTAGTTTTCACATATTTCATTGTTTGTTTTAGATAATATTGTTTTATGCCCCTTTATTTTTACATCAATCTTTATATTTATTTATCTCAAGTATAAATGTATAATGTATATGGGATTGATCGGATTGTGACAATTTAAGAAAATGAAAAAAACAAAAATCTAGATTGTGAAGGATCTAAAACGTTGAACCAATAGAGACTGCAAAAATTCATAAGCAATATGTTTTTTTTGTACATAAGGGATTACTTTGTAAATAAAGAGTTCTAATCTAAAATTATTGAAATGAATAAACTAATTGTTGTTAATATAGTTTTTTGTACATAAGGGATTACTTTGTAAATAAATAGTTCTAATCCAAAATGAAAGAAATGAATTAACTAATTGTTGTTAATATAATTTTTTTTTGTCGTCTGGAATATTTTCAATTTTAAATTATGAGAACAACTATAAGGATGATTTTACAACATACAATTATACCGGCCTACAACGATTCACGATCAACGGTTCTACATGTACCATGTTTGTGATGAATCACTTTACTTTTGACATGCTGGACCACGACAAGTGGCTATGCTTACACCGTGCTGGAAATCTCCTGAAATTTTGTCTCATTTAATTTGCATTCTCCGGAAATTGAACTCTCTACCTTATGCTGGCGTAGAAATATTAATGAACCCTTGATCAACCACTTGATCGAGGGGGCTTTCACAATATAGTTTTGTTTAAGTAGAAAATTCAAAATTTGACAAAAAAAAAAAGAGAGTACGAAATTAAAACATATAGGTATAAAATGAAAACATATCTAAGCTAAGAAATATTTTAACAAAAAAACAAGGATTGACGACCTATTTAACTATCTGAACTATCATATAACACTAATTTCATGTTTTGTTTGCTGAAGAAACGTTCCATTTTGCATCGGCAACACCTCCATCTTTGTCGAGTTTTTCTCCGCCTCAACCGCCGACACCACCAATTCTGCGACTTCTTCCGCCGCCGCCACCTCTAACCAACTTCATCGCCTCCACAACCACCTCCTCCGCCTCCCACATCCACTGGTCACTCGCATCAAGCATGGCATCACCAAACCACAAATGCGCCTTTGCCTCCACGCTACAGTTGTCTCTCCCTTACCTTTGTTCCATGTTCATGCTGTGATATATCCTAATTGGACTAGTGCCATGAATGAGGAACTTAGTGCTCTTATTAAAAGTGGAACGTGGTAATTCGTACTACGGCCCAAGTCTATTAATGTGGTTCGTTCTATGGTTATTTAAGCACAAATTTGACGCTCAAGGTAATCTTGCACGATATAAGGCTCGCTTGGTTGCTAACGGAAAGTCTCAGCTTGCTGGTGTTAATTGCGATGAGATATATAGTCATGTTGTTAAACTATCTACTATTTGTATGGTTCTTGTCGTCGCTAAATCTCATTGTTGGTCACTTCATCTACTTGACGTGAAGAACATATTCCGCAATTTCGATCTCCATGAAACCGTTTACATGCATCAACCACCTGGTTTTCATTATCCAAGCAAACCCGATTATGTTTGTCTTCTATGATAGTTGCTTCATGGTTTGAAGAAAGCACCTCTTGCTTGTTACACTTGCTTTGCCACTTTCGATCGACGTATCGGTTTCAAGCAAAGCATCTATGACACCTCTCTTTTCATACTTATGCGTGGTTCGGAGGTATCATATCTTCTCTTATATGTCGATGACATTAATCTAACGGCCTCGTAACAGTCACTTTTGCAGTCTATCATCGATGCACTTCACTCCGAGTTTGCCATGACGGATCTCAGTCTCGTACATCATTTTCTCGGCATCTCGGTTACACAAAATCAGTTTCGCTTGTTTCTTCACTAACAGAACTATGCCACTGATATACTCCATCGTGCTGGCATGACTAACTGCAATCCGTGCCTTACTCCGGTTGACACCAAACCGAAGCTCAAGGCTGATCAAGGTCCACCAATTCAGGATCCAACGCTTTATCGTAGTTTTACAGGAGCCCTTCAATACTTGACTTTCACTCGCTCGGACATCTCTTATGTGGTTCAACATGTGTGTTTGTTCATGCATGATCCTTAAGAGGTTCATTTTCACATTTTAAAGTGAATTCTACGCTATTTTAAGGGGACGATATCAAAGGGACTTCAACTCCATAAATCGACTTCCTCCTCTCTCTCGGCATATTCCGACGTTGATTGGGCTAGTTGTTTTGACACTCGTTGTTCTACCTCTAGCTTATGCGTGTTCTATGGTGACAATTTGATCTCGTGGTCCTCTAAACGTCAACATACGATCTTGCGATCTAGTGTTGAGGCAGAGTATTGGACTGTTGCATAATTAACTTGGCTTCAAAATCTTTTTGGGTGAGCTTCGTCGTCCGCTTCACAAGGCTTCACTTGTTTTTTGTGATAATGTGAGTGATAAGTGGATAATTACAAATCCTTTGTCAATTACCCAAATGATATCTTTGTAGCACTTAGGGATCAATCCGAGTGATATGAACCTCCCTAGATCGACACTCTAGAGCTGGGCAGAAGGGGGATAAACCTTGCAAGCACAAGTGCTTCAAGGGCTGTGGATCGAATGGTCCCATAAAGGAGGTGGAGATCCTTTGATTCACCTTTGTTCTCTCTAGATATTACACAATAAAGAAGAACAATCACAGGATATTACACACCAGCAAAGGAAGAAGAGATGAACTCGAGTTCTTTGAAAGAAAAAGAGGCTGCGCCTTTGATTAAAAAGTAGGGTAAATGTTTATGTCGGCATTACAAGAGTTTATAAAGCCAAAAATCGACCAAAGAAAGGAAAAATTAAAAGAAATGAAAAATTAAAAGAAAGGCAAAAATAAAAGAAAAATGAAAACTTGATCAGTTGGACGCGCATCCACTGTTGGGCCTTTTCTGAGCGATTCACTGGGCCGATTGGCGAGATCTTGATTGTTTTGGAAACTAGACCCACGGGGCTTTTGGATCCATATATCGTAAATTTTCTGGGACTTTGTGAGCTAACAGCGACACTCAATTGAACAAGGCATAGTCGTGAATCGCTGGGCTTGGATTATGATCAACAAATGGGCTAAGGGGATGTGATCCACTTGCCTCATTAAAAACCTTACTTTGGAAAATCCATTAGGACAAAACCAAAGCAAGGGAAAAAGAGTGCAAATGGGTCACATACCCATTTGTTGATCCATTTGATGTTCCCGGATCAAATGTTGTTGTTAAGATAAGCCATTTCTTCATCTTCAAACTTGTTTCATAACCAGAATGGTTTGAAATAATTCTTCTCATTATGGTTTTGTTGAGATTCTTAGAGTATTGATGAATGGATCCAACTGGTTCATGCTTAGCTTCCTCGGCTACAAGCTCAGGTTCAAGCTGCTCCTTCTTGACGCTTGCCATGATCACATCACCGAGGAGGTATAAAGAACAACACACTAAGAATGCAAGAGTTTGCTTAATCTAAAGCTAATCGAATAAATGTTTTCTAATGATCCTAATCAAATTAAAGACAAGACAAGGAATAACTAAGCAAATAAGTTAAACGAGATTAAAATCAATACTAAAAGCGAATCCAATGATGAGGTTATTGATTTCGAGAAATTATAGAGCTAATACATGATGTCAATTACTCAAACAATTGATAATCCTTTGGTTTAGATCACTAATTAAGACTAATCCACCTCCATGGCACTAATCACTTTGCTAATTATTTAATCAAGAACAAATTCTCATTTGTGATTAAGCACTCAACAAGCATTAATCATAAGATCATATAACCAATAAACTTCTTAGACATCTATTTCCATAGGATAAGCAAGTAAATCTCTTTAAAAGTTCTTTGAGGAATTTCATCGAACACCTTACGGGCGAAAAAATCTATAAGTTCTAAATCAACCAAATCAAAGCTAATCTAGCATTTAACACACTTAATAAGAAAAAGATATTATCTAAACTAAGCCCTAACATCATGGATCTACTCTAATCATCATCTTAATTTACCTCATCCTATGGATCATAAAGAATTTACTCATTAATCATAATAGAACCAACAAATCCCATTAGAGAAGTGTTAATAACCATGATTAGTAAAATATTAAAAGATATAATAAGAAGAACACTAATAACTTGCATTAAACCTCAAAGATTCAAATACAAAAGTATCAAAATCTCAAAAGAAAAGTTTGCAAAGGGAAAGAAGATTGAAAAAAACTTGCAAATAAAATTAGGTCTTGGGCTATTTATAAGAAATTGGGTCGAACCGGGTCAACCCGAAATAAATCGGGTTTTGACTCGGTGGGTTTGGGTGTGCGCAGCTGGTATCGGTGTGCTTCATCCCGATACACCATCCCGATACGGTTTAGTCGAGGGACGGGCAAGCTCATATCAGTGTTCTTCTTCCCGATATGGTTTAGTCGAGGAAAGGGCAAGCTCATATCAGTGTGCTTCATCCCGAGACGGCTCCCCAATAATTTTCTTGGTGGTCCGTCAGACAGAGTGTATCGGTGTGCTTTATCCCGATACACAATCTCGATAATCTTTCTGGTGGTCCGTATGCGCGCCAGACATATATGTTCTTACTAAATATGTTGTATCTCTTGAACCACTACTCGGAATGAATTGAAACAAATGCCAAACGAAAGCTAACTCGGTTATCTATGAATTTCATCAGATCTACGAAGCTAAACCCAAATGGAAAGCCTTCATATGGCATGATCTTTCAGTCACTTCGGATGGACTCTGCATTTTCCTTGATTTTTGGGCATAGCTCTTGCTCCAAACTGGTCCCTCTTGTCCCATGATCTTCATCTAAACTCCATTAGACTTCTTTAACTCCCAAAAGACTTCTCTTTGGTCCAAGTAAGCTTCAAATCCTTTATTCCACTCCAAAACCTAATATATGCAAATGCAACTAATTTTATCTAAATATGAACATAAATGCATAAAACAAGAAAAAGCATGGATATAAATCATGTAAAATGCCAAAATATCAGTGAGTGCGGTCTATCTCTCTTCCAACCATGTTCAACACCAACGTACAAAACACATTGAGATTAACATGTATTTTGTACGTGAATGGGTTGCTCTTGTTGGACCAAGATATATACCTGTTGAGATTTTGACCTCGTTTTGTATTTTGTAACTTTTTTGTAACATTTCAATCAAGAGAATTGATTCTCACGTTAATCACATAATGACTAATTCAAAATTGAATTTTTTTGTAACGTACAAAGTCAATTTACGTCATTATGGGAGAATCAAAAACGTCTATATCCACTTTATGGCTCTTGTTGAGCATTTGGTATATAAAAGAGAAAGCTATCATCTCCTTCCTCGTACAATCAGATTTATTCTGTTCAGTTTCTAGAAGAAAAAAAAAATTCGGAAGTACAAGAAATCAATTATACAATTTAACTTTTTTTGGAGTTGAATTTTTTGCCAAAAATTATAGAAAAATTAATTTACTTGGTCTGATACTTGTTGATTTTTTCAACAAAATTTATTAATTTATTTTTTGGTGGTTTATTTGATTAAATTGTGGATTTTCCAAAACAATTCTATTTTGGAAAATTATTTTTGAGTCTATTCTTGCAATTTATTTAATTGCTGGTTTGAACTTCTATTATCTTTAGTATACTCGTTCGGGTTTGCTTGTGTGCAAAACGAAACGAAAAGTATCACTAAAATGAGAACATTTACAAGAACGTGTCTAATTGTGTCAAGTCTGGTGAGTCGATACCCCAAGTTGGGAGTGGTCTGCCACCTGAGACTTTGTCTTGCTTCGAAGAGCAAAATGCTTATAAGAAGTTCAATGGCATATGACTTAAGAGGAAGTTTGGCATGAACGGTTAGGGCATGTGAATTATAAATCTATCCAAAGATTGATTAATTTAATTTCAATCCCGAAATGCAAAATAAGCAAAAATAAATGTCAGACATGCGTACAAGCAAAACTCATGAAAACTCCATCACCTCGTGTCGAACGAACAACCGAACCTCTAGGTCTAATACACACATATTTGTGCGACTTAAAAATCGTTCAAACTAGAGGAGGTAAAAAGTATTTTGTAACCTTCATAGATGATTGCACAAAATACTGCTACGTATACTTACTACGTAGTAAAGATGAAGTCTTGGAAAAATTCAAAAACTATAAAATCGAAGTTGAAAATCAACTCGGAAAAACTATTAAAATAGTTAGAAGTGATAGAGGAGGTGAATATGATGGACCTTTCAATGCTTTCTGTCAAGAAAAAAGCATTATACATCAGACCACTGCTCCCTACTCACCATAATCTAACGGAATTGCGGAACGAAAAAACCAAACTCTAAAAGAAATGATGAATGCAATGTTGCAGGAATCTGGGCTACCCCGGAATATGTGGGGGGGGGAACTGGCAGCAAAAAATGTTCCCAGCAAACTGCTAAATCACAAGGCTTTGATTCTGTACCATGAACAGATAAGAAACAAAAAAACACAACTTAGACATAAAGACTGCAAGACATTGCACACACACTACCAAAACTTTAAGATATCTCAAGACCTAAGTAACTTCTATTTATGGTTATGTGAGGATATTTCCCTAAAAGCAATACCTTTAGGGTTTTCTATATTTGTCCCAACATTAGGATAAACAAAAAATACTCAGAAATAGAAGATTTTTAATTCAATTCTCAGCCTTTTTTTTATGACTATTCTCACTTCCATCATCCAAAACTCGAAGCAGTTGCAGACAAATATCTGAGGTAACACAAGTCTGGATTCTGATCGTTTCAAACCACTTTTGATTCAAAAACGAGAAACAAAATTAAAAAGGGGAGGAACCCAAATCTGGGTTTGGATCAACCATTACTAGGTCAAAACCTGAGGACAAGAGTTGCGAATTTTCACCAAAAAACTGTTTTGACTATTCGAAGATGATGATTAGCAGATACAGTACGAAGAAGAAGTAACGAGATAATTACTGATTTCGAAAGAGAGAGAGAGAGATAACATCGGAATGGTAATTACCTAATCCAGAAGACAATTCCGGGAGAGAGAGAGAAGAGAGGCTGACCAAAACGACGAACGATAATGAGGGAGATACAGAGGGAGAGAGAAAAGTCGTGTCAGTCTTTTTGATTTTTATTTTATTTCTTACAATCATTTTAATTTCTAATATTCTGACATATTATTTTTTATAATGAAAATTTCATTTAAACAAAAAATAATAATAATGAAAATCTCAAAATCGAGAGCATTAATTACGATTCGTTCCCATTTGGTTCTAAATTAGGAAGATTCCGGTCAATTACTATACCATGTTAAGATATTCAATGTATTCGCTTCCGGTTCTGATCGGTTCTTTCCGTTAGTTAGGATATAAACATTTTGTAACCATTTAAAAACCGATAAAAAATCGGTTCGGGTATCTTCGGATTCGGTTCGATATTGATATTCGATGTCAAAACCGAACTATAACCAATACAAATTTGGTTTCGGCTCGGATTGATTACATTTTCGTAGAACTATTTGAAAGTATCCAAAAGTACCTATAAATATTTAAAATACTAGCAAACTTTTAAAAATAGATCAATTTTAATGAATTTTGGTTAAATTTTGCTAAAAATAAAATTTAATTTTGACAAATATAACTAAGTATTTTTAGATATTTCGTGTATTTTGATTATTTGTTATAAACATAACTAAATTATGATTTTGGGTATCTCGGTTATTTTAAATCTAAATATAACTGATATTTTTGGGTATATAATTATATTTTGAACACTTATTCGGTTCTTGGTTCGGTCGCGGTTCAATTTCGATTTTTCAGATATAGAAGTCTAAGATCTTAGTTATTGGTTCCTAAGGGGGGTTTATTGGTTCTTGTATTTTAATGGATTTAGAAATCCAAACCAAATAAAGTGTTATTGGTTTTATAATTTTGAAATCTATATTCAAATCTTGTGTTATTGGTTCTATGATTATAAAATTCATATTAAAATCAAGTGTTATTCAATAATAAGGATTTTCATAAGGATTTGATTTTAATTTGGATTTGAATGGATTTACAAGTGTTTTTAAGAGTAAAATACAAAGGAGCAAATAAGTTAAACGAGATTAAAATCAATACTAAAAGCGAATCCAATGATGTGGTTATTGATTTCGAGAAATTATAGAGCTAATACATGATGTCAATTACTCAAACAATTGATAATCCTTTGGTTTAGATCACTAATTAAGACTAACTCACCTCCATGGCACTAATCACTTTGCTAATTATTTAATCAAGAACAAATTCTCATTTGTGATTAAGCACTCAACAAGCATTAATCATAAGATCATATAACCAATAAACTTCTTAGACATCTATTTCCATAGGATAAGCAAGTAAATCTCTTTAAAAGTTCTTTGAGGAATTTCATCGAACACCTTACGGGCGAAAAAATCTATAAGTTCTAAATCAACCAAATCAAAGCTAATCTAGCATTTAACACACTTAATAAGAAAAGATATTATCTAAACTAAGCCCTAACATCATGGATCTACTCTAATCATCACCTTAATTTACCTCATCCTAAGGATCATAAAGAATTTACTCATTAATCATAATAGAACCAACAAATCCCATTAGAGAAGTGTTAATAACCATGATTAGTAAAATATTAAAAGATATAATAAGAAGAACACTAATAACTTGCATTAAACCTCAAAGATTCAAATACAAAAGTATCAAAATCTCAAAAGAAAAGTTTGCAAAGGGAAAGAAGATTGAAAAAAACTTGCAAATAAAATTAGGTCTTGGGCTATTTATAAGAAATTGGGTCGAACCGGGTCAACCCGAAATAAATCGGGTTTTGACTCGGTGGGTTTGGGTGTGCGCAGCTGGTATCGGTGTGCTTCATCCCGATACACCATCCCGATACGGTTTAGTCGAGGGACGGGCAAGCTCATATCAGTGTGCTTCTTCCCGATATGGTTTAGTCGAGGGAAGGGCAAGCTCATATCAGTGTTCTTCATCCCGAGACGGCTCCCCAATAATTTTCTTGGTGGTCCGTCAAACAGAGTGTATCGGTGTGCTTTATCCCGATACACCATCTCGATAATCTTTCTGGTGGTCCGTATGCGCGCCAGACATATATGTTCTTACTAAATATGTTGTATCTCTTGAACCACTACTCGGAATGAATTGAAACAAATGCCAAACGAAAGCTAACTCGGTTATCTATGAATTTCATCAGATCTACGAAGCTAAACCCAAATGGAAAGCCTTCATATGGCATGATCTTTCAGTCACTTCGGATGGACTCTGCATTTTCTTTGATTTTTGGGCATAGCTCTTGCTCCAAACTGGTCCCTCTTGTCCCATGATCTTCATCTAAACTCCATTAGACTTCTTTAACTCCCAAAAGACTTCTCTTTGGTCCAAGTAAGCTTCAAATCCTTGATTCCACTCCAAAACCTAATATATGCAAATGGAGATGCAAATGCAACTAATTTTATCTAAATATGAACATAAATGCATAAAACAAGAAAAAGCATGGATATAAATCATGTAAAATGCCAAAATATCAGTGAGTGCGGTCTATCTCTCTTCCAACCATGTTCAACACCAACGTACAAAACACATTGAGATTAACATGTATTTTGTACGTGAATGGGTTGCTCTTGTTGGACCAAGATATATACCTGTTGAGATTTTGACCTCGTTTTGTATTTTGTAACTTTTTTGTAACATTTCAATCAAGAGAATTGATTCTCACGTTAATCACATAATGACTAATTCAAAATTGAATTTTTTTGTAACGTACAAAGTCAATTTACGTCATTATGGGAGAATCAAAAACGTCTATATCCACTTTATGGCTCTTGTTGAGCATTTGGTATATAAAAGAGAAAGCTATCATCTCCTTCCTCGTACGATCAGATTTATTATGTTCAGTTTCTAGAAGAAAAAAAAAATTCGGAAGTACAAGAAATCAATTATACAATTTAACTTTTTTTGGAGTTGAATTTTTTGCCAAAAATTATAGAAAAATTAATTTACTTGTTCTGATACTTGTTGATTTTTTCAACAAAATTTATTAATTTATTTTTTGGTGGTTTATTTGATTAAATTGTGGATTTTCCAAAACAATTCTATTTTGGAAAATTATTTTTGAGTCTATTCTTACAATTTATTTAATCGCTGGTTTGAACTTCTATTATCTGTTGTATACTCGTTCGGGTTTGCTTGTGTGCAAAACGAAACGGAAAGTATCACTAAAATGAGAACATTTATAAGAACATGTCTAATTGTGTCAAGTCTGGTGAGTCGATACCCCAAGTTGGGAGTGGTCTGCCACCTGAGACTTTGTCTTGCTTCGAAGAGCAAAATGCTTATAAGAAGTTCAATGGCATATGACTTAAGAGGAAGTTTGGCATGAACGGTTAGGGCATGTGAATTATAAATCTATCCAAAGATTGATTAATTTAATTTCAATCCCGAAATGCAAAATAAGCAAAAATAAATGTCAGACATGCGTACAAGCAAAACTCATGAAAACTCCATCACCTCGTGTCGAACGAACAACCGAACCTCTAGGTCTAATACACACATATTTGTGCGACTTAAAAATCGTTCAAACTAGAGGAGGTAAAAAGTATTTTGTAACCTTCATAGATGATTGCACAAAATACTGCTACGTATACTTACTACGTAGTAAAGATGAAGTCTTGGAAAAATTCAAAGACTATAAAATCGAAGTTGAAAATCAACTCGGAAAAACTATTAAAATAGTTAGAAGTGATAGAGGAGGTGAATATGATGGACCTTTCAATGCTTTCTGTCAAGAAAAAAGCATTATACATCAGACCACTGCTCCCTACTCACCATAATCTAACGGAATTGCGGAACGAAAAAAACCAAACTCTAAAAGAAATGATGAATGCAATGTTGCAGGAATCTGGGCTACCCCGGAATATGTGGGGGGGAACTGGCAGCAAAAAATGTTCCCAGCAAACTGCTAAATCACAAGGCTTTGATTCTGTACCATGAACAGATAAGAAACAAAAAAACACAACTTAGACATAAAGACTACAAGACATTGCACACACACTACCAAAACTTTAAGATATCTCAAGACCTAAGTAACTTCTATTTATGGTTATGTGAGGATATTTCCCTAAAAGCAATACCTTTAGGGTTTTCTATATTTGTCCCAACATTAGGATAAACAAAAAATACTCAGAAATAGAAGATTTTTAATTCAATTCTCAGCCTTTTTTTTATGACTATTCTCACTTCCATCATCCAAAACTCGAAGCAGTTGCAGACAAATATCTGAGGTAACACAAGTCTGGATTCTGATCGTTTCAAACCACTTTCGATTCAAAAACGAGAAACAAAATTAAAAAGGGGAGGAACCCAAATCTGGGTTTGGATCAACCATTACTAGGTCAAAACCTGAGGACAAGAGTTGCGAATTTTCACCAAAAAACTGTTTTGACTATTCGAAGATGATGATTAGCAGATACAGTACGAAGAAGAAGTAACGAGATAATTACTGATTTCGAAAGAGAGAGAGAGAGATAACATCGGAATGGTAATTACCTAATCCAGAAGACAATTCCGGGAGAGAGAGAGAAGAGAGGCTGACCAAAACGACGAACGACAATGAGGGAGATACAGAGGGAGAGAGAAAAGTCGTGTCAGTCTTTTTGATTTTTTTTTTTATTTCTTACAATCATTTTAATTTCTAATATTCTGACATATTTTTTTTATAATGAAAATTTCATTTAAACAAAATATAATAATAATGAAAATCTCAAAATCGAGAGCATTAATTACGATTCGTTCCCATTTGGTTCTAAATTAGGAAGATTCCGGTCAATTACTATACCATGTTAAGATATTCAATGTATTCGCTTCCGGTTCTGATCGGTTCTTTCCGTTAGTTAGGATATAAACATTTTGTAACCATTTAAAAACCGATAAAAAATCGGTTCGGGTATCTTCGGATTCGGTTCGATATTGATATTCGATGTCAAAACCGAACTATAACCAATACAAATTTGGTTTCGGCTCGGATTGATTACATTTTAGTAGAACTACTTGAAAGTATCCAAAAGTACCTATAAATATTTGAAATACTAGCAAACTTTTAAAAATAGATCAATTTTAATGAATTTTGGTTAAATTTTGCTAAAAATAATATTTAATTTTGACAAATATAACTAAGTATTTTTAGATATTTCGTGTATTTTGATTATTTGTTATAAACATAACTAAATTATGATTTTGGGTATCTCGGTTATTTTAAATCTAAATATAACTGATATTTTTGGGTATATAATTATATTTTGGACACTTATTCGGTTCTTGGTTCGGTCGCGGTTCAATTTTGATTTTTCAGATATAGAAGTCTAAGATCTTAGTTATTGGTTCCTAAGGGGGTTTATTGGTTCTTGTATTTTAATGGATTTAGAAATCCAAACCAAATAAAGTGTTATTGGTTTTATAATTTTGAAATCTATATTCAAATCTTGTGTTATTGGTTCTATGATTTTAAAATTCATATTAAAATCAAGTGTTATTCAATAATAAGGATTTTCATAAGGATTTGATTTTAATTTGGATTTGAATAGATTTACAAGTGTTTTTAAGAGTAAAATACAAAGGAGCAAATATCGTGTGAAACCTTGTATATGTTTATGTCGATATTTTTATTATTTATCATTATATACGCAACTACTAAATTTGTTTACATGAAAAACTACAACAACAACGATGTTAAAAAAAAAAAATGATTACCTGCCTCTCTTTTAAATCATATTATCGAAAAGTTTGTTCCATCATAGATGATGTTCAAGAAATCATCGAGGGTCAAAGATTGACATGGTTATTTGCGGCATCGTGGAAGAAGACTCGCCTTCTCGAAGTGAGCCTGGCTCATCAGGAGATTTAGGCTTAAGAATTTGCTGCGTATCATCGCTTCCGAGCATCGAAACCACCGACGACATCGTTGGTCTGTCTACTGCCAGTTCTTGAACACACAAGAGGCCGATCTGTACGCAGCATAGAGCCTGTTTTAGTTGAAATCCGGATGATGAATCCTTGATGACCGGATCTACGATCTCTAGCCCTTTTCCTTCACTCCAATGTCTCCATATCTGTTTTCATAAAGATAGTTAGCGTTTTTATAAATGCCGAGTAAAAAAAGGTATAGAATAAGATTTGCTTTTAAGCTTACGAAGCTTAGAAGACTATCTCCATCGTTCAGCCTAGAGAACTCGCGGTTTTTCTTGCCACTGACAATCTCAAGAAGCAAGACCCCAAAGCTGAAAACATCAGACTTGGCTGAGTATACCTTCTCCCTCGCGTATTCCGGTGCCATGTAGCCTCTGAGTAAACGAAACAGTGTAAGAGCTCAACGTTTTTGAAAATATAAAAATAAAGAGGATACTCTGATATCTTGAATGCTCACAACGATCCCGCAACCCTCGTCACAGTAGCTTCGGTCTCATCCCCTCTAAGGATCTGGGCCAGTCCGAAATCGGAAATCTTTGGGACCATGTCTTTACCGAGCAATATGTTACTCGGCTTCATATCTAAATGTATGATCCTAAACCTAGAATCTTGGTGAAGATATAAAAGTCCCCGAGCAATACCATTTGTTATATCTAATCTCTGATCCCACTTTAGAATGGAGCTTCGGGTTGTGTCTGTGAAAGGATCAAACGTTAGTTCATTAATTCCAACATTAGTCATTTTAGTTTTAATCAATCTCTAAATCGTGGCTTCTCACTAACCGAAGAGATAAGTGTCGAGGCTGGAATTCTCGAGGAACTCGTAAACCAGTATCTTGTTGATATGATTTGAGAAATACCCAAGAAGCCTGACTATGTTGAGATGCTGCACCACAGCGATGAATCTCACCTCATTATTAAACCCTTCAATACCCTGAGGAGACATTTCCGTTAATCGTTTAACGGCCACCTCTTGCCCGTCAAGCAACCTTCCCTGTCACCACAGAGATTTTGTAAGTAAAACCAGAGATCTATGTTTTCAGTGTTGAGAGATATGGACTAAAACAGAGGGTAACATCTCAGACTTCAAGAAAGAAGAATCGGAGGGTACTCCAAACTTCAAGAAAGAAAGATTCACGGAAAAGGCTTGAATCGAACAAGGCGAGTTCAAGTATGTGGAATCGGAAAATTTGTAAGTTAAATCCTTCAATGGTTCAAATTCTACAGGTTCAATGTGCAAGTTGGGTTTTTAAAAGCACAAGAAAGGAGAATCAGAGACCTGATGAAGAAAGATTATATACCATTCCAAACAAAGTGTTCTTGCTCTGTTTGTGTTAAAGCAAATTGAAGATGGTGTAGGATGAAGGTTCTCATCGGCAAAATTTGGATTCTGGTTTCAGTAAGGTATGAGTTCTAGTAATGACTCAGGGCTGTGAAGATCAGAATCAGTTCACCATTTCTCAAAGACCAAAAGCTTGAAGACTATCAATTTGCAACTGTGATGATCATGATTGTTGTTCCTAAATCTAATGGTCTGCAATAGAAGGGAACCAAGGATATGTTGAAGAACAAATTAGTATGTTCACTGTGCAAGGTTTTAGCCAGATTCAGTACTAGGTGTTAGTGTGTTTTTTGTTTTGTTAAGACAGTGTGGGAGAGTTTTTTTTAATGCAAATTTTTGTTCAAGATGTGTAAAGAACAGATACGAAGAAGCACATAAAAGTCCAGGGACGCTTTAATTGTTGATTGGTAATATTGTTAGAGGGGGGATTAGCACCCCTGGTTTAACTCGGTTCGAACCAAGATCGGTTCAATCAAGACCGGTTTACGATGGTTCGGATCGAGGATAAGTCTGCCCGAAAACATTGGGCCGAGCTCGGGATCTCGCTGAAAGCCCACCTCGGCTACCGATCTAGGCCCATCACAAGCCCAGTCCGTTACAACAGATGAAACCGGAATATTTCCTCTTTCCCGCCGATCTCGGAAATGGAAATATTCCTTGCGAATAGACCGCCGAAGAATAAGGAATATATCCTTATCTCGGAGGGGAATCCGGAATATTTCCATTCCCTAATCAAGCAAGGAAAATGGAATATTCACATTTAGAGCCGCCTCAAGACAATATAAATAGAGGAGAAGCCCCTCCTTCTAGCGAACATCCACAACTTCCGCAAAGACAGAGAATATAAGAGAGCTCATTACCGATCTCGAATCCTTTTGTCTTTACCTTCTTACTTAAACTCTGTTGTAACGCCGACCTTGATCAATAAACGAGATTCCGATTAAAAGTACTGTTTTAACCCTTTTGTGTGATTTACGGATCAACAATTGGCGCCGACTGTGGGGACAAATAGAACAGTACTTTCAGATATCGTTTGATTGAAGCTCGGCAATGGTTCTTCCAGTCGATACCACCGCAGCCCTCGTCAACGGCTCAGAAACCGATGATCAAAACCCACGGATCGACGAGCTCAATCCTATCGATACCGAACTGCAGACAACCGGAGGAAGACCCCCTCCGACCATACCTGTTGGAGAAGACAATCAGGTCAATCCATCTCGGACTCTTCCACAGCCTCCGGCTGCTTCGATATTCACGGATCCGACCGTCTTCATAGAAGCTATGACAGCGCAGTTCGCCGAAATTAACAAAAAGAACGAAGAGCGGATCGCGTCTCTCATAGCATCCCATTTTGAGCGCCGAAATCAGATCGGTATCCTCGATCCAAACCCGATCACCCCCGCCAACGTAAACACGTTACGCCGAAATCTCTTGTCCGACTTAACCGACGCTCAACCCCCAGGCACGATCGACCCGCCGACAAGAAGATCTTCCGCGACCGGTTCGGAAATCAACATCACGGACCAAGCCGCCGTGAATTTGGAATTCGCCAAGGTCCAGGCCCAACTACAAGATATGCGGACCAAAGTCCATCAGGCTACGAGTTCGGCGCCGGAGATCGACCGAGTAATTCAAGAGTCACAGAGGACGCCGTTTACCGACAAAGTCGTCAACACTCCAGTCCGACGATTGGAAAGAGTCAAGATCACATCATACGACGGGTTTACCGATCCTAAACACTTCTTGACCTCGTTTGTCATCACAGTGAACCGATTTCGTTTCGGCTCGGAAACCGAGAAGGACGCAGCCATGTGCCAACTTTTCGTGGAGAACTTATCCGGAGCCGCGCTCGATTGGTTTTCAACGCTCGAGCCAAGTTCGGTAAACAGCTATAACGAGCTCACTACCAAATTCCTCAAACGCTTCACCATGTTTATCAAGCAGAAAACAAAGAACGCCGAACTCTGGGCCCTCGAGCAGAAGCAGGACGAGCCCCTACGCAACTTCATGGAACGTTTCAAAGCGGTTGTATCCCATTGCACGATCGACGACGAAGCCGCAATCGAGGCTCTTTACAAAGCCACCTGGTACGAATCGGACTTTCACAGGGAGATCAAACGCAATAATCCAAAGACATTGGAGGACATCCTGCACAGGGCGCATATCTTCATCATGGAGGAGGAGGAAAGATCCGAGAAAGATAGGCGATACGCAATCACGAAACAGCCCGCCACTAAGGACAGACTGTACGTTCCCCCGAAACAACCCGTCAATACGGTCCAAACTCAGCAATCCTGGTCAAACACTTGGGTTCGGTCGGATGAGCCAAAAGAGCCCGACACCACTGAGCCCGACACCACTGAATCCGCACCGTACTGCAATTTCCATAACCGGTATGGAAATCATTCGACCGAAGAGTGCCGACATCTTCAGGAGTTCCTGATGATGAAGTACAAAAAGGGGGAAGTTCCAGTCGAAGGAGCCTTCCAACCCTCGAACAGACCGCGCCGTAACGATAACGGTAGGAGACGTAACTCCAAACCGAACAAGCCTGCCGAGCAAAAGAAAGACAAAACCGACGACGAACAACCGAAACGAGATCGGGAGGACAACGTGGAAACTCAACAACCTCCGCAGGTTCGGAAACGTATCAACATGATCATGGGTGCATTGGAAACATGCAACTACTCCGTCCGAGCTCTGAAGACATACAGTAAGGAAGCAGTGGCCGCAAAACAGTCACATCAGACTACACCCTGCGGAACGCCGATCACCTTCTCTGAGGCCGACACGGAAGGACTTCATATGCCGCATAACGACCCGTTAGTCGTCGAGACACTCATCGGTGATGTCGTAGTCGGGCGAATTTTGATCGACACTGGGAGCTCGGTTAACGTGATTTTCAAGGATACGCTGAAAAATATGGATTTTCCCGACAACCAAATCAGACCGAACATCGAACCACTCACCGGATTCTCGAGCGAGCAAACCATGACAGCAGGAACGGTTAAAATTCCTATGTATACCGGGGGAATATGCCGAATGGTCAAGTTCTTGGTGTTAAACAAACCAGCGATCTACAACGTGATACTTGGCACGCCGTGGATATTCTCAATGCAAGCAGTCGTGTCAACGTATCACCAATGCGTCAAGTTCCCAACACCTTCCGGAATCTTCACCCTTAGAGGCGACCAGGTGATGTCCCGAACGTGTTTCATAAACGAATGCAAACTAAGGACCACTCCCCGCACCTGCGTGATCAATAAGAAGAAAAATCCAAACGATCCCGATTTACCGCGACGCGAAACGATCGTCCAAGTCAATATCGACGATTTCAATCCGGAGAAATGCGTAGGAATCGGAGCCGAGCTCGACGAGGACATCAAAGCAGATTTAAAGCGAATTCCACGAACACCCATTCCCCGTTCGTGGAATTCCATGAACCTCAAGCGGTACTACATCTAGGCCAAACCCTCAAGCGCCAAAAAAAAAAAAAAAAAAAAAAAAAAAAAAAGATCACTGAGCTAGTACACATACGCTCGATTCTAATATGTAATATGAATTACGAATGGCTTGATCCTTCTTTCGAAGGTACGTAGGCAGCCCTCACAAGGCGCAGCTATAACATTAATAAAATTTTACCAAGGCATTCTACCGAACTCCAATAGTTCGTACCTTCAAAGCCAAACTTTACGTTTGCCGAACTCCAAAAGTTCGTATTTTCTAAAGCCAAACTTTATGTTTGCCGAACTCCAACAGTTCGTATTTTCTAAGCCAAACTTTATGTTTGCCGAACTCCAACAGTTCGTATTTTTTAAGTCAAACTTTTAGTTTGACGAACTCTAACAGTTCGTATCTTCTAAGTCAAACTTTTAGTTTGCCGAACTCCAACAGTTCGTATTTTCTAAGCCAAACTTTTAGTTTGCCGAACTCCAACAGTTCGTATTTTCTAAGCCAAACTTTTAGTTTGCCGAACTCCAACAGTTCGTATTTTCTAAGTCAAACTTTTAAGTTTGCCGAACTCCAACAGTTCGTATTTTCTAAGTCAAACTTTTAGTTTGCCGAACTCCAACAGTTCGTATTTTCTAAGTCAAACTTTTTCGTTTGCCGAACTCCAACAGTTCGTATTTTTTAAGTCAAACTTTTAGTTTGCCGAACTCTAACAGTTCGTATCTTCTAAGTCAAACTTTTAGTTTGCCGAACTCCAACAGTTCGTATTTTCTAAGTCAAACTTTTAGTTTGCCGAACTCCAACAGTTCGTATTTTATAAATCAAACTTTTAGTTTGCCGAACTCCAACAGTTCGTATTTTCTAAGTCAAACTTTGCGTTTGCCGAACTTCAACAGTTCGCATTTTCGACCACCAACGGTTCCCATATCAACGTCCTGGCCAGACGATCTGATAAAGCCGAGCTTAGCTCGCACGCATCCTCATGGTGCAATGGATAATACACTTTCCACATTCAAAGCCGAGATCAGTCTCGCACCAACTTCTCAGATTATCCGAGCCAAATAAGCCGAGCCCGTCTCGCACACTCGGATTCAATGTGAGAAACCTAGAGCATATTAAGATGAGCTGTTCACGTACTCTTAAACTAAACTCTAGGGTCAAGCCGAACGTCCTTCCTCGCAAATCTAAGCCGACTTCTCAACAGTCGCAAAAACTAGTAAGCCGATTTCTCAACAGTCGCAAAAACAAGTAAGCCGATTTCTCAACAATCGCAAAAGCAGTAAGCCGATCTACGATAGGGATTGCCGACCTCGAACAGGTTCAGTCAAATTTATCCTCTTCACCCGGCTAAGACCGTACAGTTTACGGCACCACTGTGTACGATAAATTCGAGAGGTTCGTATTATGTACGACTTCAAATATATCAGAACTCGGCATAAGAATAACTTGAGAAATAAAGCATAACACTCAAAATAAAAAGAAGATCGATAAAAATCAGATTCGTTCAAAAGCCCCTCGGGCAAAACCACAAAACGGATACCGGACTTTAAAAACCCTCCGGTCCAAGAGGTCTAGTTATAAGCCCATTCGGGCAAAAGAAAACTAGAAACAAATTACATGAAGTAGGAAAAAGGCCTAAACACCTTGCCTCCGCATCGCTTCAGCTTGATCCGCCGACATCGAAGCTCGGTTAGTACCGAACTCATCAAGCCCTGGCGGTACTTCGTTACCCATCGAGGGCGAAATTCCCGGGTGAACCGGATCAGTAAAGGGCGAGACGATTAGATCCGCATCTTCCAGCTCGCGGAGGTCGATCGCCTCGTACTCTGCCGACTTCTCAGCCTTAAGCTTCTCGAGCTTTTCAATACGAGACGGCGGGACGACGATACCGTGCTTCGTCTTCAGACTCTGGCAGAAGCTGAGAATCCCATGTGTTAGAGGGGGGATTAGCACCCCCCTGGTTTAACTCGGTTCGAACCGAGATCGGTTCAATCAAGACCGGTTTACGATGGTTCGGATCGAGGATAAGTCTGCCCGAAAACATTGGGCCGAGCTCGGGATCTCGCTGAAAGCCCACCTCGGCTACCGATCTAGGCCCATCACAAGCCCAGTCCGTTACAACAGATGAAACCGGAATATTTCCTCTTTCCCGCCGATCTCGGAAATGGAAATATTCCTTGCGAATAGACCGCCGAAGAATAAGGAATATATCCTTATCTCGGAGGGGAATCCGGAATATTTCCATTCCCTAATCGAGCAAGGAAAAGGGAATATTCACATTTAGAGCCGCCTCAAGACAATATAAATAGAGGAGAAGGTCCATTCATCAAGACATCCACAACTTCCGCAAAGACAGAGAATATAAGAGAGCTCATTACCGATCTCGAATCCTTTTGTCTTTACCTTCTTACTTAAACTCTGTTGTAACGCCGACCTTGATCAATAAACGAGATTCCGATTAAAAGTACTGTTTTACCCCTTTTGTGTGATTTACGGATCAACAATTGGCGCCCACCGTGGGGCTAAATAGAACAGTACTTTCGGATATCGTTTGATTGAAGTTCGGCAATGGTTCTTCCAGTCGATACCACCGCAGCCCTCGTCAACGGCTCAGAAACTGATGATCAAAACCCACGGATCGACGAGCTCAATCCTATCGATACCGAACTGCAGACAACCGGAGGAAGACCCCCTCCGACCATACCTGTTGGAGAAGACAATCAGGTCAATCCATCTCGGACTCTTCCACAGCCTCCGGCTGCTTCGATATTCACGGATCCGACCGTCTTCATAGAAGCTATGACAGTGCAGTTCGCCGAAATTAACAAAAAGAACGAAGAGCGGATCGCGTCTCTCATAGCATCCCATTTTGAGCGCCGAAATCTGATCGGTATCCTCGATCCAAACCCGATCACCCCCGCCAACGAAAACACGTTACGCCGAAATCTCTTGTCCGACTTAACCGACGCTCAACCCCCAGGCACGATCGACCCGCCGACAAGAAGATCTTCCGTGACCGGTTCGGAAATCAACATCACGGACCAAGCCGCCGTGAATTTGGAATTCGCCAAGGTCCAGGCCCAACTACAAGATATGCGGACCAAAGTCCATCAGGCTACGAGTTCGGCGCCGGAGATCGACCGAGTAATTCAAGAGTCACAGAGGACGCCGTTTACCGACAAAGTCGTCAACACTCCAGTCCGACGATTGGAAAGAGTCAAGATCACATCATACGACGGGTTTACCGATCCTAAACACTTCTTGACCTCGTTTGTCATCACAATGAACCGATTTCGTTTCGGCTCGGAAACCGAGAAGGACGCAGCCATGTGCCAACTTTTCGTGGAGAACTTATCCGGAGCCGCGCTCGATTGGTTTTCAACGCTCGAGCCAAGTTCGGTAAACAGCTATAACGAGCTCATTACCAAATTCCTCAAACGCTTCACCATGTTTATCAAGCAGAAAACAAAGAACGCCGAACTCTGGGCCCTTGAGCAGAAGCAGGACGAGCCCCTACGCAACTTCATGGAACGTTTCAAAGCGGTTGTATCCCATTGCACGATCGACGACGAAGCCGCAATCGAGGCTCTTTACAAAGCCACCTGGTACGAATCGGACTTTCACAGGGAGATCAAACGCAATAATCCAAAGACATTGGAGGACATCCTGCACAGGGCGCATATCTTCATCATGGAGGAGGAGGAAAGATCCGAGAAAGATAGGCGATACGCAATCACGAAACAGCCCGCCACTAAGGACAGACTGTACGTTCCCCCGAAACAACCCGTCAATGCGGTCCAAACTCAGCAATCCTGGTCAAACACTTGGGTTCGGTCGGATGAGCCATAAGAGCCCGACACCACTGAGCCCGACACCACTGAATCCGCACCGTACTGCAATTTCCATAACCGGTATGGAAATCATTCGACCGAAGAGTGCCGACATCTACAGGAGTTCCTGATGATGAAGTACAAAAAGGGGGAAGTTCCAGTCGAAGGAGCCTTCCAACCCTCGAACAGATCGCGCCGTAACGATAACGGTAGGAGACGTAACTCCAAACCGAACAAGCCTGCCGAGCAAAAGAAAGATAAAACCGACGACGAACAACCGAAACGAGATCGGGAGGACCACGTGGAAACTCAACAACCTCCGCAGGTTCGAAAACGTGTTAACATGATCATGGGTGCATTGGAAACATGCAACTACTCCGTCCGAGCTCTGAAGACATACAGTAAGGAAGCAGTGGCCGCAAAACAGTCACATCAGACTACACCCTGCGGAACGCCGATCACCTTCTCTGAGGCCGACACGGAAGGACTTCATATGCCGCATAACGACCCGTTAGTCGTCGAGACACTCATCGGTGATGTTGTAGTCGGGCGAATTTTGATCGACACTGGGAGCTCGGTTAACGTGATTTTCAAGGATACGCTGAAAAATATGGATTTTCCCGACAACCAAATCAGACCGAACATCGAACCACTCACCGGATTCTCGAGCGAGCAAACCATGACAGCAGGAACGGTTAAAATTCCTATGTATACCGGGGGAATATGCCGAATGGTCAAGTTCTTGGTGTTAAACAAACCAGCGATCTACAACGTGATACTTGGCACGCCGTGGATATTCTCAATGCAAGCAGTCGTGTCAACGTATCACCAATGCGTCAAGTTCCCAACACCTTCCGGAATCTTCACCCTTAGAGGCGACCAGGTGATGTCCCGAACGTGTTTCATAAACGAATGCAAACTAAGGACCACTCCCCGCACCTGCGTGATCAATAAGAAGAAAAATCCAAACGATCCCGATTTACCGCGACGCGAAACGATCGTCCAAGTCAATATCGACGATTTCAATCCGGAGAAATGCGTAGGAATCGGAGCCGAGCTCGACGAGGACATCAAAGCAGATTTAAAGCGAATTCCACGAACACCCATTCCCCGTTCGTGGAATTCCATGAACCTCAAGCGGTACTACATCTAGGCCAAACCCTCAAGCGCCAAAAAAAAAAAAAAAAAAAAAAAAAAAAAAAAAGATCACTGAGCTAGTACACATACGCTCGATTCTAATATGTAATATGAATTACGAATGGCTTGATCCTTCTTTCGAAGGTACGTAGGCAGCCCTCACAAGGCGCAGCTATAACATTAATAAAATTTTACCAAGGCATTCTACCGAACTCCAATAGTTCGTACCTTCAAAGCCAAACTTTACGTTTGCCGAACTCCAAAAGTTCGTATTTTCTAAAGCCAAACTTTATGTTTGCCGAACTCCAACAGTTCGTATTTTCTAAGCCAAACTTTATGTTTGCCGAACTCCAACAGTTCGTATTTTTTAAGTCAAACTTTTAGTTTGACGAACTCTAACAGTTCGTATCTTCTAAGTCAAACTTTTAGTTTGCCGAACTCCAACAGTTCGTATTTTCTAAGTCAAACTTTTAGTTTGCCGAACTCCAACAGTTCGTATTTTATAAATCAAACTTTTAGTTTGCCGAACTCCAACAGTTCGTATTTTCTAAGTCAAACTTTGCGTTTGCCGAACTTCAACAGTTCGCATTTTCGACCACCAACGGTTCCCATATCAACGTCCTGGCCAGACGATCTGATAAAGCCGAGCTTAGCTCGCACGCATCCTCATGGTGCAATGGATAATACACTTTCCACATTCAAAGCCGAGATCAGTCTCGCACCAACTTCTCAGATTATCCGAGCCAAATAAGCCGAGCCCGTCTCGCACACTCGGATTCAATGTGAGAAACCTAGAGCATATTAAGATGAGCTGTTCACGTACTCTTAAACTAAACTCTAGGGTCAAGCCGAACGTCCTTCCTCGCAAATCTAAGCCGACTTCTCAACAGTCGCAAAAACTAGTAAGCCGATTTCTCAACAGTCGCAAAAACAAGTAAGCCGATTTCTCAACAATCGCAAAAGCAGTAAGCCGATCTACGATAGGGATTGCCGACCTCGAACAGGTTCAGTCGAATTTATCCTCTTCACCTGGCTAAGACCGTACAGTTTACGGCACCACTGTGTACGATAAATTCGAGAGGTTCGTATTATGTACGACTTCAAATATATCAGAACTCGGCATAAGAATAACTTGAGAAATAAAGCATAACACTCAAAATAAAAAGAAGATCGATAAAAATCAGATTCGTTCAAAAGCCCCTCGGGCAAAACCACAAAACGGATACCGGACTTTAAAAACCCTCCGGTCCAAGAGGTCTAGTTATAAGCCCATTCGGGCAAAAGAAAACTAGAAACAAATTACATGAAGTAGGAAAAAGGCCTAAACACCTTGCCTCCGCATCGCTTCAGCTTGATCCGCCGACATCGAAGCTCGGTTAGTACCGAACTCATCAAGCCCTGGCGGTACTTCGTTACCCATCGAGGGCGAAATTCCCGGGTGAACCGGATCAGTAAAGGGCGAGACGATTAGATCCGCATCTTCCAGCTCGCGGAGGTCGATCGCCTCGTACTCTGCTGACTTCTCAGCCTTAAGCTTCTCGAGCTTTTCAATACGAGACGGCGGGACGACGATACCGTGCTTCGTCTTCAGACTCTGGCAGAAGCTGAGAATCCCATGGATCTGATTAACGGCCAGGAATGGTTTCTTTGCCTGATCAACCGCCGCCAGATGGTCCTTAACTTTTTGAAGACGAACCTGGCATTTTTCAGTTACCGCTTTCCTCTTCAGGATTTGATGAGAGCGGCCAGCCCGCAACCTTGAAGTCTCTGTGAATAGCTTCGTCGCAAGGGCATCCTTTTCCAACTCCAGCTCAGCATTGGATCTCTTCAGCACGGCTAGTTCGCGGGTCAGCTCGGCTACTGCACGATCGCCGGCTTCCACTCTATCCTCAGAGACTCGGAGCTCTTTGCGGAGTTCCACGGCTTGGACGCTCGCTTCGAAAGCCTTACGGCGCGAAGCTCCGAGTTCACGATCGTATGACCCGACGATCTCATTCGTCTGGGCAATCATCTGTCAAAAACAGCGAACATCAGAAAGAAGAATCACGGCGGAGAAACGATCGGAGAACGGAAAGAGAAATAAATTCTAGAGAGAAGGGAGAGCTCTAGAGAGAGAGAGAAATACCTTTTTGAAGAAAATGAACAGAAGTGAGAAATGAAGGAGGATCGAACGGTATTTATAAAGAAAAACGCAATGATGACGACTCTTCGAATTCTGTAGCCAAAGAATACGAATCGACACGCGGCTCTTCGAATTCCGCGACTAAAGAAGATAAAGCGGCACACTCTTCCCGAGAAAAATCTGCCGAACTCGAAAGCTCCAAAATCTATTCGATCACGGGAGTTCCGATCTTCACTTTCGAAAGAAGTTCGCCGAACTCAAAAATCTGCCGAACTCGAAAGTTCCAAAATCTATTCGATCACGGGAGTTCCGATCTACACTTTCGAAAGAAGTTCGCCGAACTCAAAATTCGCCAAACCCAAAAATCCGCCGCACTCGAAATAGAATCTGATCAGATCGTACCGATCTCAGTTTTAACCGAGCTAAAGAATACTCCCCAAAAATTCACCGAACTCGTAAACTCCCTCGCCGAACTGAGGGGGGGACCAATTGTTAGAGGGGGGATTAGCACCCCCTGGTTTAACTCGGTTCGAACCGAGATCGGTTCAATCAAGACCGGTTTACGATGGTTCGGATCGAGGATAAGTCTGCCCAAAAACATTGGGCCGAGCTCGGGATCTCGCTGAAAGCCCACCTCGGCTACCGATCTAGGCCCATCACAAGCCCAGTCCGTTACAACAGATGAAACCGGAATATTTCCTCTTTCCCGCCGATCTCGGAAATGGAAATATTCCTTGCGAATAGACCGCCGAAGAATAAGGAATATATCCTTATCTCGGAGGGGAATCCGGAATATTTCCATTCCCTAATCGAGCAAGGAAAAGGGAATATTTACATTTAGAGCCGCCTTAAGACAATATAAATAGAGGAGAAGGTCCATTCATCAAGACATCCACAACTTCCGCAAAGACAGAGAATATAAGAGAGCTCATTACCGATCTCGAATCCTTTTGTCTTTACCTTCTTACTTAAACTCTGTTGTAACGCCGACCTTGATCAATAAACGAGATTCCGATTAAAAGTACTGTTTTACCCCTTTTGTGTGATTTACGGATCAACACCATGGATCTGATTAACGGCCAGGAATGGTTTCTTTGCCTGATCAACCGCCGCCAGATGGTCCTTAACTTTTTGAAGACGAACCTGGCATTTTTCAGTTACCGCTTTCCTCTTCAGGATTTGATGAGAGCGGCCAGCCCGCAACCTTGAAGTCTCTGTGAATAGCTTCGTCGCAAGGGCATCCTTTTCCAACTCCAGCTCGGCATTGGATCTCTTCAGCACGGCTAGTTCGCGGGTCAGCTCGGCTACTGCACGATCGCCGGCTTCCACTCTATCCTCAGAGACTCGGAGCTCTTTGCGGAGTTCCACGGCTTGGACGCTCGCTTCGAAAGCCTTACGGCGCGAAGCTCCGAGTTCACGATCGTATGACCCGACGATCTCATTCGTCTGGGCAATCATCTGTCAAAAACAGCGAACATCAGAAAGAAGAATCGAAAGAAAGAAGAGACGAACTTGAAAAAGGCATTTACCTCGGCAGTAGTCTGGGCCAATTTCCTGAACTCATCCGACTTATACAGACGATCGACCGGAGGGAGGAATTCCGGGCCGAAGCTAACCTGCCGATACGTCTCGGCAAAACCCAGTGACTCGACCTCCGGTGCTGAAGCCCGATGCCTCTTCGAGACAAGAGAATCGTCCGACAGGACCACCGTCTCCTCTTCGGCTCGTTGGGGTTCAGAACCCCCATCATCACCTCCAACATTTTGGGGGCCGGTATTCCCTTCGTCGCCTTCAGCAGGCGTAGTACCGACCCCGGCTGTGTGATCAGCCTTTTGCCGGGCTCCTTTTTTAGTCTTCCTTCTCCTCTTCTTTTCGGCGGGAGAAGAGGTGCGCCCTTCAGCAGGAACTTGCTCCCCAGCAGGAACATCGTCCCCAACGATGCCTTCATCAACAATTGTCGGTTCGGCTTCAGGAGGAGGAGGAATTTCAGAATTCATCTCCCGCTCGTCACCGTCAAGATCGGCAGATAGATCGGGGATGTCATCAAACTTCATCTTCCGACGACGAGACGGTTTAGCTGAAAAAGGGGAAAACGATAAGTAAATAAAAGAAAAGGAAAGGGGAGATCGGTATCAACAGACTACGAAGAAAAGTCGACCGACCAACCTCTAAGAACTCTTTTTGCTTTCAAGTCAAGCTTCTCTTGGTAGGCTTCAGGCCACCGAACTTTCCCAGCCGCACTCAGCTGCTTAGCGTGAGCAAAAGTGAATCCTGGCGTGGTGATAAGGAAGCCTGGAGGATGACGAGCTGAAAACAGAAAAGAAAAATATAATTTAGGCAAAATAAGGCACTAAGGTGAAATCAAGAACAAGTATCTACCAATAGGAGTCCTCCATTGAGTTCGGTAACTCCCTCCCGGACACTCAACGGAAGATTTGTCGATCTTCACAAAGAAGTATCGGGCGCTCCAATGGTTGACCTTGCTCGGTTTGTTCCCAGTAACAAGGTCGGCTTCCGGTTTCGCATTTGCCGATAGAAACCACGGTTTTGCCTTCGACAGGTTCACCCGGAACAACCTCTCGAAAACCTTCGCCGTAATAGGGATACCGCACTCCTCCCCGAGAGAAAGAAGACCCATAAGGTTTATCACCGTGGCCGGCATCAACTGAGAGATCGCGACGTGCCGCCTCTTACAGTACTTATAGACGAGCTCTGGGATGGGAAACCGAAGCCCGCAACTTCTGAGATGCTCCTCGTAGACACAAACGTAACCGTCAGGAGCATCCCACGGGCGATCCGTAGCCTTCGGGATCTTAAAAAGCAAGTCATTTGGAGCATCGCACCGCTCCAAGGTGATCTGGATTGTCTCCGCAGTGGACCGAGATGGGCCGATGTTGGCCGGCCTCTCAACCATCCGCCTAGCAGCCGATACGGGACCGTCGTCTCCTTCGTTAGGACGACCTGCTGGAGAAGCAGCACGGTTGTCCAGATCGGCCGCATCCTCATCCTCGGCAAGCCGAGCGGCGAATTCGGCATCTGCCCGAACTTGCTCATTCGACTCAGCAGTTTCTTCAGACAAGTCTTCATCGACGAGATGCGGGACCTCGACCGAAACTCTAGGATTGCTCGGCCCCGCCGCGGAACGCTGAGAGTTGCGTCTGAACATCTCCCGTTCGACGTCACTTAACCCATCCGAATTCGAATCAGAGCTGTTGACGAACAACCCAAGGTCGGGAAATTTAGATGGAGAAGCTCGGTCTTTAACAGAAGGAGAAGAAGTCCTTGAAACCATATCGATCGAAAGAAAGAAATGATGAAGAACAACTTGAATACTGACGAAGAACAGCTTGAAGATCGCCCAGAAAGTTCGAAGATCTTCAAACAAATCGGAAGAATCACGGCGGAGAAACGATCGGAGAACGGAAAGAGAAATAAATTCTAGAGAGAAGGGAGAGCTCTAGAGAGAGAGAGAAATACCTTTTTGAAGAAAATGAACAGAAGTGAGAAATGAAGGAGGATCGAACGGTATTTATAAAGAAAAACGCAATGATGACGACTCTTCGAATTCTGTAGCCAAAGAATACGAATCGACACGCGGCTCTTCGAATTCCGCGACTAAAGAAGATAAAGCGGCACACTCTTCCCGAGAAAAATCTGCCGAACTCGAAAGTTCCAAAATCTATTCGATCACGGGAGTTCCGATCTACACTTTCGAAAGAAGTTCGCCGAACTCAAAATTCGCCAAACCCAAAAATCCGCCGCACTCGAAATAGAATCTGATCAGATCGTACCGATCTCAGTTTTAACCGAGCTAAAGAATACTCCCCAAAAATTCACCGAACTCGTAAACTCCCTCGCCGAACTGAGGGGGGGACCAATTGTTAGAGGGGGGATTAGCACCCCCTGGTTTAACTCGGTTCGAACAGAGATCGGTTCAATCAAGACCGGTTTACGATGGTTCGGATCGAGGATAAGTCTGCCCGAAAACATTGGGCCGAGCTCGGGATCTCGCTGAAAGCCCACCTCGGCTACCGATCTAGGCCCATCACAAGCCCAGTCCGTTACAACAGATGAAACCGGAATATTTCCTCTTTCCCGCCGATCTCGGAAATGGAAATATTCCTTGCGAATAGACCGCCGAAGAATAAGGAATATATCCTTATCTCGGAGGGGAATCCGGAATATTTCCATTCCCTAATCAAGCAAGGAAAAGGGAATATTCACATTTAGAGCCGCCTCAAGACAATATAAATAGAGGAGAAGCCCCTCCTTCTAGCGAACATCCACAACTTCCGCAAAGACAGAGAATATAAGAGAGCTCATTACCGATCTCGAATCCTTTTGTCTTTACCTTCTTACTTAAACTCTGTTGTAACGCCGACCTTGATCAATAAACGAGATTCCGATTAAAAGTACTGTTTTACCCCTTTTGTGTGATTTACGGATCAACAAATATGTGGTTGTAATTGTTGTTTGGACATCATTCAAAGTGATGGGATACAAGATGAGAAGCTTCACAAGGGTCAAGGTGATGTTGAGGTGGCAAGAAGATCACAAAAAAGTCCATGAATTACGATGCCAAAGAACCCACTCCGCCAACTAACCCACTACTCCACCAATATCTCCTTGAAATAAGGAAAGTGGTCTCCCATTAGTATCTTAATTCATGTACGTGTATTGCCTCATCAAAGTCTCCCTTTGCTCTATATATATATATATATATATATCAATGTTCAAAATCAGAATAGGGGAGAAATTTGTTAAGTATTTGTGTTCTTGTTCTTATTTGTATTGTTTTGATCAACAATTGATTATCCTATAACTGGGACTTAACACAAAGCTTGATAATCAGAAGAGGAAATGCAGTTAATTTCAAGGAGTCTGCTAAAACAACTTTAGGTGTATGTGCAATTGTTTGAGAAAGGGATTGACACAGATTCAGTATCAGAGGTAAGCATCAGATTCTCAAGAAATCTTAGAGGCTCAAAGTATGTAATGATCAAGGTCTGTGTTAGATCATCATGGAGCCGGTTCTCAAGAAATCATAATAATTCTAATTACCTTGTAAACAATGCCGAAGCCACCTCTCCCTATTTGGTTTGTGTCTGAAAAGTTGTCGGTGGCTTCGGCTATGGCGTCAAACTCCATGTGCGCAGACTTCCAGTCCTCGGTTAATTCCAGGGGTATATTCCGGTTGCTTTCTCGAGACGCTGTTTCCATTCACAATCAAAAATGTTTACAGAAAATTAAGAAGAAGAGGAATGTATCAATATATGTATAATATACCAGCAGCAGCAATTGCTCTTGCTTTCTTCTTTCTTCTTTTCAAAAGGCAAAGCGTGATGAAACCTATAAGAAGCAATCCGCTGGCTCCAACCGTTAATCCAATGATGGTCTTATTTCTTAATCGATTCTTGTTTTTCTTTTGACCTGAACGAACAAACAATTGAAGAGTTGTGTATTTAATTTTTTTTTTGTTTTGTTTTTTAAATATTAAGAGAGAGAGAAGTAACCAACCGAGACCAGCCACTCTGACAAATAGATCTTGACCCTCGTCGGTTTTGTAACTCCGGATGTCTTCCAAGTCTCCTGTCCACATCACACAACCTGAACCGCCATTTTGCAAGCCTGCGGTTGGAATCGCAAACGCTGTGCAATTGCAATCCTTGAGGCATCTTGCTTTACATTCCTCCAATCCGAGTTTTGTGTCCACGATAGTCTCCATAGTAGTCTCTGGTAGCTTTACAGACTTATGTGGCCAAAACATATCTTCAAGGCAGTTGGGCTGAGCCTGCCTCACACATCTTATAACGCCCCGACCGCCCCTACCTGTGGGCCCCAACGACATCTCCCGGCCCGTGGGCCCCACCCTCGTCCGACGGCCGGTGCGTTAGTCCGGGAGGCTTGTAATACTTGTTTACTGACCCTGCAATCACCACGTGACCTTTCCCCGTGTTTTGTCCTCACTCACACGCTACCGCGAATCACTTCCCGGAAGGTCACCCATCCTTAGACTACTCCAGCCCAAGCACGCTTAACTCTGGAGTTCTTTCGGGCAAGTGATCGGAAAAGGTAAGTGCACTTTGGTGACATAGGTAGCCAAATCAATTCTTATAAGCCTCTCCGCATATACAAGATTCCGGGATGTTACAATCACCCCCACTCACAGAGCGCAACGTCCTCGTTGCGCACCAGGATCGTCACCCTAGACGGTGTGAGCCCACCTGACTTCACACACGTGTTTGGGTTCGGCTCTGATACCACTTATAACGCCCCGACCGCCCCTACCTGTGGGCCCCAACGACATCTCCCGGCCCGTGGGCCCCACCCTCGTCCGACGGCCGGTGCGTTAGTCCGGGAGGCTTGTAATACTTGTTTACTGACCCTGCAATCACCACGTGACCTTTCCCCGTGTTTTGTCCTCACTCACACGCTACCGCGAATCACTTCCCGGAAGGTCACCCATCCTTAGACTACTCCAGCCCAAGCACGCTTAACTCTGGAGTTCTTTCGGGCAAGTGATCGGAAAAGGTAAGTGCACTTTGGTGACATAGGTAGCCAAATCAATTCTTATAAGCCTCTCCGCATATACAAGATTCCGGGATGTTACACATCTAAATGGAGGTTTGTCACTGCGCTGGAAACCTAATATACATCTACAAGTCCGCCAAGGTTTCATCTCACAGTAATTGTTGCTGTCACATGTATTGTATATATCACACTCATCAGCTGGGATAAATGATTTCATTTCGATGTTCCATTCTCCGGCTGTTGTCCACTCCAACAACGTTAAATATCCAGTCATGGTCACTTGCAAGGCAGCATTCATACCCTCTCGCAAAGTGTAAGCTACTTTTTCCCTGCTATTTGTTATATTAAATATTGATGTGTAGCTCGGGTCGATACGATACTGAATTCTCCGATTACGTTTCTCCCTTACATAGCCCTGAAAAACCTTCCAAGAAGATGCGTCCATTCCGAACTCGAAATCTCCACTTGACGGATCATGTGAGGTATCCCATGATGTTAATGAGTTTCTGCCCAAGATCAGTTGCATACCCGGAAGTAAAGTATTCGTAGGGTAATCAAAGCTCTGCCACAAAGTCCCATCAGGGTTCCTTCTGTTGTTGTTTCTGCTTCTGTTGGAGTATCTCAGCAGGAAATTTCCGTTATCCTGAAGCTCGGCTACCAATTTTGCATTACTGATCAGATCTTCTGTCAGTGGACTCTTCCACACAATGCCACCAGAATGATTTAGCAAGATAATGTCGAAATGGGATACCTTGATGTTTCCGGTGGGATTGTATAGAGGCTCTTTTTTATTTGCGACCCATACTACAATGGTAGGTTGTCTTCTAAACCAGATACCTAGAAACCATCGATCTAACTCTGAATATCTTTCTCTGGTGCCTTTAAAGAGCCCCAACTGGAATATCCCCTCACGGGAAACAATGTTACTGTTACCTTCAGAAATGGTAACCGACTCTCCTGCAGACAGATTCAAGACGTTGGAACAGATGCTTGAAATAGTGGAGAACAAGAAAATCATGAAAAAGAAAAATTTCGTCATGAAAAATCTGTTTTTTTTTTTCTTTCTTTCTGGGTGCAAATGATTTTCAGCTGTATATCTTGTTTCTTCGTCTTCTTCATATATCAAATTCATTCAATTCACCCAATTTTTCCACTTTCCATTGACTATGCATCACTTCAGTTAATTCAGTTCGGCCAAATCATGATCATTGTCGACACAGTTTAGCTAATGATTTTACAAAGACAAAAGAATAATTTGAAAAACAAAAGCAAGAAGAATACAATTTAGTTTACTTTAATACAATTTATCTAAACAAAATTCGAAACCTGATCTAGGATTTCTCGGCTTCCACTATTCCGATGACTTCATCCCCTCCGATTTGATCTTATCAGACAATCTGGTTCAATTTCTTTTTTTCTTTTTGGTTTCCGTTTGGGCTTAAATTATTGTAATGGGCTTCTACCCAAAAAAGCACTGATGGGCTGTAACATGTCACGTCTTTATTTAATTAGTAAACCATTAAAAAAAAAAAAAAACCTGTTACGCAATTGAAGTTTACTCTAAGAAAATCGAATCATGTAGTAAAAACTTTGCTATTGAGTATAAGTAAACACTCATTCAAAGCCGATCCTCTCTTGAAAGTTGCGAATCCAAAACGCAATCCGGTACAAATTACATTTCATCCAACCTTTACAAAAATATTGTAGTCCATATTTTTATGCTGCTAGACCACAAGTGTCTCTTTCATCGAATTGAATTTTTAAGTGAAAATATTATCAAGAATAAGCAAGTGGGTCAGTGGTTGGCATATCTCTGCTGTCATCTTATCGGTGTCGAGTTCGACTCCACCTGTCTTCCATGTATGGAGTATTTGGATATTGGACCGACCTGTTGTGCCCTAAAATAATGAAAAAATGGTAAAAATATGATCATCTTTTTTATACGCACACTTAAGTTTATGCGAATTAGATATCGTGTTTGAAAACAAAAATTATATACTTGGAAACTGTTTTTTTTTTCTATTCTAAAAATAGCAAAAGAATGGAGATCATCAGATTTGTATTATTTTCTTTCTTTGCATCTGTTCTATAGGCATTTATCACGGATTACTCTTGTTTCTTTCTTAAAAAAGAAATGCAAACTCTTTAAATATATCCTATCCTATCAAAAAAAAAAAAACGAAAGGGATATTAACAAAAGACAAGAAAAATGGCCAAGGGTGTACAACTTGTTAGCTTCATCACTTTTGTGATGATCACTATGTTGATTTCAACAGGTAATAAATATTACTACATATGAATATGATCATTTCACCAATTTTTTCATTATTTGTTTGTATTTGCGTTTGACTTCTCAAATAAATAAACAATTTTTTAAAAATAACTGTAAACAGCAAACCCAAACAAAACTTCTTCTTTTTTGGATTTTGGCATTTGTGTGTTACATTATTTAAAAGAAAGTCTTTTATTTATCAAATATGGGATTGGTTTTCTTTCTTTATTTTAAAATTTTTTTTAAACATTTTTAAAATGTAAGCGCAACCACAATTAAACAATAGGTGATGTTTAATAAAAAAATATACTAGATTCTAACATGTCCGCCAATACGGGAATTGTTTTTTTAGTTTATCAAAATTTGTAATCTAATTTGTGTTTATTTTATGTTTAGATATAATTTGTTTTTGTATATTTAATTTTTGTAATATGAGACACGTTTTTATTTTTGTGTTTAGATAGAATCAATTTCTTGAGTTTACTAAAATTAATTTTATATGTTTATTTTGATATTAAGCTAATTATATTTTTGTAATATGTTTATTTTGATCACGCAATATTTTTTAATATGTTTTTTTGAGTTTACAAATTTTAATATAATATTCCTACTAATTAAAATGTTCAGAAGAAATATTATATAGATTGCATACGGGTTAGACAAATTTAAAAATCATACTTGTAACAATATTTATAATAAGATTTAATAAAATTAAAAATCATACTTGTAACAATCTTTTTAAGAGATTTGAGATTTGATTTTTTTGGTGCTGAATAATAAATTTTGTGTCATTTTATTTATATAGATTTGATTCGAGATTTATTTATAGTGATAAGATCTCATAAGTTAGATTTTCTGTGAGTATATTCATATGTAAGGTTAAGTCAATCTCGATATGCTTTTAACACTCGATTTGGTAAGATTTAATAAGATTGTGTACATAATTAGTTGTGGATGATAAACCGTAAATTGTAGATGGTCAAAATTAATTTCTTCTGGTTAACTTGAACATTGATCGATTTGGTTTAGTGATGATTGCAGGTCATCTTCAAGCTATGTCCAAGTCGAGTGTTTCTTATCACATCCCAAAATCTACAGGTTAGCTCTCTTTTTTTTCTCACAAATAAGACTTTGAAGGTTTGCTCAACATGTTCTCACAATTCACGATCTATAACATGTCAAGTTTCTGTATACATCTTAGCATTTTATGATCATCTAACATTGATAGTTTGCTTCTTTTGCTAGTAGATAATAAATAATTAATTTTAACTATGATTCACTCTGCGCTAACTATATATATAAGTTTGAGATGTGTTAACAATTTTATTTTTGGTATAGAATATATTATATAGTTTTCTAAAATTTTAATCCACAATGAGTGCATGCGACAATTTTTTATTTATTTTTGTTTTTATGTTTTCTATTTTGTGTGGAAAAATATATTTTTGGTATGACATGTATAATTCAAAATTAGTGATTTTAGCTACCCAAATTTTCCGACTTATTTTGTTATATATATTTTTAGTTCTATATTTTATTTTAAATATATATTTTTAATACCTAAATTATCCATTCAGACTTTTATCCATTTTTTGTTATTAATTTGTGAATAAAGCATAATCATAAATATTTTATATCATCAACATAAATATCATATCATTTACACCTACAATTCATCATACATAATTTATTTTTAAAATATGACCATTATTTTTTATATGTGAATTATTTTTTTTTTCAAATAAAATAGTATGGGAAGACGATCTATTTCCCCACGATAAGTATCGCATCTTTTCAGATGTCTCCCAAACTAAGACCTCGTTTCAAATCCCCACGAAAACAAAGTTAATGATCTATATCCCCGAAAAAAATTCTAAACGTATATACCCACAAATATCAGTTTTAATGGCTTTTGATCTAAACCAGATACCAAACCACCAAACACAAAACTAAACTGAACAAAAAATCCGACCTGTATATCCGTCCAAAAGCCTAATTCCCCCAAATACTATTATTTTATTTATTTCCTTATAATAATAATAATAATATTTTTAAAAAAACTATATGAGAAGAAAAAAAAATTAGAGCATGGATCTATCAATACCAAATCAAAATCCACTAACATTAGGTTCATAAATTCCCAAATTGCTCAGTTGATTTCTAGTAAATTTTTGGAGATGTGTCTTTTCTTCATTTTCTATTTCTTCTTCTTCTTCTATGATGTTCACACGATGAACACTTTCGCAAAGACCCAAATCATAAGCACCTATAATTATACTCATCAGCAACAGCACTATTGTTGTAATGCTTTGAAATCATCATCCCAAATGGATGGAGAAGCGAATCGAGAAACAATCAAACTCAACCCCTAAATTTAATTCAAAGTCGATTCATTAATTTAATTTATATTTTAATCCAAGATCCGAAGAAATATTATGTTTTAATTGTTTAATTTAATATTTAAAATAATTATTTTTTAATTGAACCAAAAATAGACTTGTTTGGTAACATGAATAATAGTTATCCACAAAATGAATAGCCTAAAATTAAGCTATTCATGTTTGTACACAAAAAAATGTCTATGTTTTAATAGATTAGATATATCTGCAAGGACCTAATTAAAACTAAAATGTGCGTTTTATCAAAAATATTTCAACATTTCTGACTTATCTATTTTTTTTTATATATCAGAGCCAAATCGAAAAGGACCACCGTGTGTACATATAACCAATATTCCCTGCAAAGGACCAAGTGATCTTTCGGAGTGCAAAATCATTTGTCAACCTTATATAGAAGCAAAATGTCAATCTTTCAAAGTGCTGAAGAATGTCAAACTGGTAACCCTATATTTCTGTGAATGCTCAAAATTTCCAGGTTTCCGATGCTGAATATCAACCTACAACAAATGAAACAATCATCGTCAATAAAAATATTTGATTAAAAATTGGTATATTTGTTGTCTGGTCTACGGTCCACATTTAGTTTTCACATATTTCATTGTTTGTTTTAGATAATATTGTTTTATGCCCCTTTATTTTTACATCAATCTTTATATTTATTTATCTCAAGTATAAATGTATAATGTATATGGGATTGATCGGATTGTGACAATTTAAGAAAATGAAAAAAAACAAAAATCTAGATTGTGAAGGATCTAAAACGTTGAACCAATAGAGACTGCAAAAATTCATAAGCAATATGTTTTTTTTTGTACATAAGGGATTACTTTGTAAATAAAGAGTTCTAATCTAAAATTATTGAAATGAATAAACTAATTGTTGTTAATATAGTTTTTTGTACATAAGGGATTACTTTGTAAATAAATAGTTCTAATCCAAAATGAAAGAAATGAATTAACTAATTGTTGTTAATATAATTTTTTTTGTCGTCTGGAATATTTTCAATTTTAAATTATGAGAACAACTATAAGGATGATTTTACAACATACAATTCTACCGGCCTACAACGATTCACGATCAACGGTTCTACATGTACCATGTTTGTGATGAATCACTTTACTTTTGACATGCTGGACCGCGCTGGAAATCTCCTGGAAATCTCCTGAAATCTCCTGAAAAAATGTACAAGTGGCTCTGCTTACACCGCGCTGGAAATCTCCTGAAATTTTGTCTCATTTACGCACACTTAAGTTTATGCGAATTAGATATCGTGTTTGAAAAAAAAAATTATATACTTGGAAACTGTTTTTTTTTTTCTATTCTAAAAATAGCAAAAGAATGGAGATCATCAGATTTGTATTATTTTCTTTCTTTGCATCTGTTCTATAGGCATTTATCACGGATTACTCTTGTTTCTTTCTTAAAAAAGAAATGCAAACTCTTTAAATATATCCTATCCTATCAAAAAAAAAACGAAAGGGATATTAACAAAAGACAAGAAAAATGGCCAAGGGTGTACAACTTGTTAGCTTCATCACTTTTGTGATGATCACTATGTTGATTTCAACAGGTAATAAATATTACTACATATGAATATGATCATTTCACCAATTTTTTCATTATTTGTTTGTATTTGCGTTTGACTTCTCAAATAAATAAACAATTTTTTAAAAATAACTGTAAACAGCAAACCCAAACAAAACTTCTTCTTTTTTGGATTTTGGCATTTGGGTGTTACATTATTAAAAAGAAAGTCTTTTATTTATCAAATATGGGATTGGTTTTCTTTCTTTATTTTAAAATTTTTTTAAAACATTTTTAAAATGTAAGCGCAACCACAATTAAACAATAGGTGATGTTTAATAAAAAAATATACTAGATTCTAACATGTCCGCCAATACGGGAATTGTTTTTTTAGTTTATCAAAATTTGTAATCTAATTTGTGTTTATTTTATGTTTAGATATAATTTGTTTTTGTATATTTAATTTTTGTAATATGAGACACGTTTTTATTTTTGTGTTTAGATAGAATCAATTTCTTGAGTTTACTAAAATTAATTTTTATATGTTTATTTTGATATTAAGCTAATTATATTTTTGTAATATGTTTATTTTGATCACGCAATATTTTTTAATATGTTTTTTTGAGTTTACAAATTGTAATATAATATTCCTACTAATTAAAATGTTCAGAAGAAATATTATATAGATTGCATACGGGTTAGACAAATTTAAAAATCATACTTGTAACAATATTTATAATAAGATTTAATAAAATTAAAAATCATACTTGTAACAATCTTTTTAAGAGATTTGAGATTTGATTTTTTTGGTGCTGAATAATAAATTTTGTGTCATTTTATTTATATAGATTTGATTCGAGATTTATTTATAGTGATAAGATCTCATAAGTTAGATTTTCTGTGAGTATATTCATATGTAAGGTTAAGTCAATCTCGATATACTTTTAACACTCGATTTGGTAAGATTTAATAAGATTGTGTACATAATTAGTTGTGGATGATAAACCGTAAATTGTAGATGGTCAAAATTAATTTCTTCTGGTTAACTTGAACATTGATCGATTTGGTTTAGTGATGATTGCAGGTCATCTTCAAGCTATGTCCAAGTCGAGTGTTTCTTATCACATCCCAAAATCTAAAGGTTAGCTCTCTTTTTTTTGCTCACAAATAAGACTTTGAAGGTTTGCTCAACATGTTCTCACAATTCACGATCTATAACATGTCAAGTTTCTGTATACATCTTAGCATTTTATGATCATCTAACATTGATAGTTTGCTTCTTTTGCTAGTAGATAATAAATAATTAATTTTAACTATGATTCAATCTGCGCTAATTATATATATAAGTTTGAGATGTGTTAACAATTTTATTTTTGGTATAGAATATATTATATAGTTTTCTAAAATTTTAATCCACAATGAGTGCATGCGATAATTTTTTATTTTTTATTTATTTTTGTTTTTATGTTTTCTATTTTGTGTGGAAAAAAATATTTTTGGTATGACATGTATAATTCAAAATTAGTGATTTTAGCTACCCAAATTTTCCGACCCATTTTGTTATATATTTTTTTAGTTCTATATTTTATTTTAAATACATATTTTTAATACCTAAATTATCCATTCAGACTTTTATCCATTTTTTTGTTATTAATTTGTGAATAAAGCATAATCATAAATATTTTATATAATCAACATAAATATCATATCATTTACACCTACAATTCATCATACATAATTTATATTTAAAATATGACCATTATTTTTTATATGTGAATTTTTTTTTTTTTTCAAATAAAATAGTATGGGAAGACGATCTATTTCCCCACGATAAGTATCGCATCTTTTCAGATGTCTCCCAAACTAAGACCTCGTTTCAAATCCCCACGAAAACAAAGTTAATGATCTATATCCCCGAAAAAAATTCTAAACGTATATACCCACAAATATCAGTTTTAATGGCTTTTGATCTAAACCAGATACCAAACCACCAAACACAAAACTAAACTGAACAAAAAACCCGACCTGTATATCCGTCCAAAAACCTAATTCCCCCAAATACTATTATTTTATTTATTTCCTTATAATAATAATAATATTTTAAAAAAACTATATGAGAAGAAAAAAAAATTAGAGCATGGATCTATCAATACCAAATCGAAATCCACTAACATTAGGTTCATAAATTCCCAAATTGCTCAGTTGATTTCTAGTAAATTGTTGGAGACGTGTCTTTTCTTCATTTTCTATTTCTTCTTCTTCTTCTTCTATGATGTTCACACGATGAACACTTTCGCAAAGACCCAAATCATAAGCACCTATATTTATACTCATCAGCAACAGCACTATTGTTGTAATGCTTTGAAATCATCATCCCAAATGGATGGAGAAGCGAATCGAGAAACAATCAAACTCAGCCCCTAAATTTAATTCAAAGTCGATTCATTAATTTAATTTATATTTTAATCCGAGATCCGAAGAAATATTATGTTTTAATTGTTTAATTTAATATTTAAAATAATTATTTTTTAATTGAACCAAAAATAGACTTGTTTGGTAACATGAATAATAGTTATCCACAAAATGAATAGCCTAAAATTAAGCTATTCCTGTTTCTACACAAAAAAAAATGTCTATGTTTTAATAGATTAGATATATCTGCAAGGACTTAATTAAAACTAAAATGTGCGTTTTATCAAAAATATTTCAACATTTCTGACTTATCTATTTTTTTTTATATATCAGAGCCAAATCGAAAAGGACCACCGTGTGTACATATAACCAATATTCCCTGCAAAGGACCAAGTGATCTTTCGGAGTGCAAAATCATTTGTCAACCTTATATAGAAGCAAAATGTCAATCTTTCAAAGTGCTGAAGAATGTCAAACTGGTAACCCTATATTTCTGTGAATGCTCAAAATTTCCAGGTTTCCGATGCTGAATATCAACCTACAACAAATGAAACAATCATCGTCAATAAAAATATTTGATTAAAAATTGGTATATTTGTTGTCTGGTCTACGGTCCACATTTAGTTTTCACATATTTCATTGTTTGTTTTAGATAATATTGTTTTATGCCCCTTTATTTTTACATCAATCTTTATATTTATTTATCTCAAGTATAAATGTATAATGTATATGGGATTGATCGGATTGTGACAATTTAAGAAAATGAAAAAAACAAAAATCTAGATTGTGAAGGATCTAAAACGTTGAACCAATAGAGACTGCAAAAATTCATAAGCAATATGTTTTTTTTGTACATAAGGGATTACTTTGTAAATAAAGAGTTCTAATCTAAAATTATTGAAATGAATAAACTAATTGTTGTTAATATAGTTTTTTGTACATAAGGGATTACTTTGTAAATAAATAGTTCTAATCCAAAATGAAAGAAATGAATTAACTAATTGTTGTTAATATAATTTTTTTTTGTCGTCTGGAATATTTTCAATTTTAAATTATGAGAACAACTATAAGGATGATTTTACAACATACAATTATACCGGCCTACAACGATTCACGATCAACGGTTCTACATGTACCATGTTTGTGATGAATCACTTTACTTTTGACATGCTGGACCACGACAAGTGGCTATGCTTACACCGTGCTGGAAATCTCCTGAAATTTTGTCTCATTTAATTTGCATTCTCCGGAAATTGAACTCTCTACCTTATGCTGGCGTAGAAATATTAATGAACCCTTGATCAACCACTTGATCGAGGGGGCTTTCACAATATAGTTTTGTTTAAGTAGAAAATTCAAAATTTAACAAAAAAAAAAAGAGAGTACGAAATTAAAACATATAGGTATAAAATGAAAACATATCTAAGCTAAGAAATATTTTAACAAAAAAACAAGGATTGACGACCTATTTAACTATCTGAACTATCATATAACACTAATTTCATGTTTTGTTTGCTGAAGAAACGTTCCATTTTGCATCGGCAACACCTCCATCTTTGTCGAGTTTTTCTCCGCCTCAACCGCCGACACCACCAATTCTGCGACTTCTTCCGCCGCCGCCACCTCTAACCAACTTCATCGCCTCCACAACCACCTCCTCCGCCTCCCACATCCACTGGTCACTCGCATCAAGCATGGCATCACCAAACCACAAATGCGCCTTTGCCTCCACGCTACAGTTGTCTCTCCCTTACCTTTGTTCCATGTTCATGCTGTGATATATCCTAATTGGACTAGTGCCATGAATGAGGAACTTAGTGCTCTTATTAAAAGTGGAACGTGGTAATTCGTACTACGGCCCAAGTCTATTAATGTGGTTCGTTCTATGGTTATTTAAGCACAAATTTGACGCTCAAGGTAATCTTGCACGATATAAGGCTCGCTTGGTTGCTAACGGAAAGTCTCAGCTTGCTGGTGTTAATTGCGATGAGATATATAGTCATGTTGTTAAACTATCTACTATTTGTATGGTTCTTGTCGTCGCTAAATCTCATTGTTGGTCACTTCATCTACTTGACGTGAAGAACATATTCCGCAATTTCGATCTCCATGAAACCGTTTACATGCATCAACCACCTGGTTTTCATTATCCAAGCAAACCCGATTATGTTTGTCTTCTATGATAGTTGCTTCATGGTTTGAAGAAAGCACCTCTTGCTTGTTACACTTGCTTTGCCACTTTCGATCGACGTATCGGTTTCAAGCAAAGCATCTATGACACCTCTCTTTTCATACTTATGCGTGGTTCGGAGGTATCATATCTTCTCTTATATGTCGATGACATTAATCTAACGGCCTCGTAACAGTCACTTTTGCAGTCTATCATCGATGCACTTCACTCCGAGTTTGCCATGACGGATCTCAGTCTCGTACATCATTTTCTCGGCATCTCGGTTACACAAAATCAGTTTCGCTTGTTTCTTCACTAACAGAACTATGCCACTGATATACTCCATCGTGCTGGCATGACTAACTGCAATCCGTGCCTTACTCCGGTTGACACCAAACCGAAGCTCAAGGCTGATCAAGGTCCACCAATTCAGGATCCAACGCTTTATCGTAGTTTTACAGGAGCCCTTCAATACTTGACTTTCACTCGCTCGGACATCTCTTATGTGGTTCAACATGTGTGTTTGTTCATGCATGATCCTTAAGAGGTTCATTTTCACATTTTAAAGTGAATTCTACGCTATTTTAAGGGGACGATATCAAAGGGACTTCAACTCCATAAATCGACTTCCTCCTCTCTCTCGGCATATTCCGACGTTGATTGGGCTAGTTGTTCTGACACTCGTTGTTCTACCTCTAGCTTATGCGTGTTCTATGGTGACAATTTGATCTCGTGGTCCTCTAAACGTCAACATACGATCTTGCGATCTAGTGTTGAGGCAGAGTATTGGACTGTTGCATAATTAACTTGGCTTCAAAATCTTTTTGGGTGAGCTTCGTCGTCCGCTTCACAAGGCTTCACTTGTTTTTTGTGATAATGTGAGTGATAAGTGGATAATTACAAATCCTTTGTCAATTACCCAAATGATATCTTTGTAGCACTTAGGGATCAATCCGAGTGATATGAACCTCCCTAGATCGACACTCTAGAGCTGGGCAGAAGGGGGATAAACCTTGCAAGCACAAGTGCTTCAAGGGCTGTGGATCGAATGGTCCCATAAAGGAGGTGGAGATCCTTTGATTCACCTTTGTTCTCTCTAGATATTACACAATAAAGAAGAACAATCACAGGATATTACACACCAGCAAAGGAAGAAGAGATGAACTCGAGTTCTTTGAAAGAAAAAGAGGCTGCGCCTTTGATTAAAAAGTAGGGTAAATGTTTATGTCGGCATTACAAGAGTTTATAAAGCCAAAAATCGACCAAAGAAAGGAAAAATTAAAAGAAAGGAAAAATTAAAAGAAAGGCAAAAATAAAAGAAAAATGAAAACTTGATCAGTTGGACGCGCATCCACTGTTGGGCCTTTTCTGAGCGATTCACTGGGCCGATTGGCGAGATCTTGATTGTTTTGGAAACTAGACCCACGGGGCTTTTGGATCCATATATCGTAAATTTTCTGGGACTTTGTGAGCTAACAGCGACACTCAATTGAACAAGGCATAGTCGTGAATCGCTGGGCTTGGATTATGATCAACAAATGGGCTAAGGGGATGTGATCCACTTGCCTCATTAAAAACCTTACTTTGGAAAATCCATTAGGACAAAACCAAAGCAAGGGAAAAAGAGTGCAAATGGGTCACATACCCATTTGTTGATCCATTTGATGTTCCCGGATCAAATGTTGTTGTTAAGATAAGCCATTTCTTCATCTTCAAACTTGTTTCATAACCAGAATGGTTTGAAATAATTCTTCTCATTATGGTTTTGTTGAGCTTCTTAGAGTATTGATGAATGGATCCAACTGGTTCATGCTTAGCTTCCTCGGCTACAAGCTCAGGTTCAAGCTGCTCCTTCTTGACGCTTGCCATGATCACATCACCGAGGAGGTATAAAGAACAACACACTAAGAATGCAAGAGTTTGCTTAATCTAAAGCTAATCGAATAAATGTTTTCTAATGATCCTAATCAAATTAAAGACAAGACAAGGAATAACTAAGCAAATAAGTTAAACGAGATTAAAATCAATACTAAAAGCGAATCCAATGATGAGGTTATTGATTTCGAGAAATTATAGAGCTAATACATGATGTCAATTACTCAAACAATTGATAATCCTTTGGTTTAGATCACTAATTAAGACTAATCCACCTCCATGGCACTAATCACTTTGCTAATTATTTAATCAAGAACAAATTCTCATTTGTGATTAAGCACTCAACAAGCATTAATCATAAGATCATATAACCAATAAACTTCTTAGACATCTATTTCCATAGGATAAGCAAGTAAATCTCTTTAAAAGTTCTTTGAAGAATTTCATCGAACACCTTACGGGCGAAAAAATCTATAAGTTCTAAATCAACCAAATCAAAGCTAATCTAGCATTTAACACACTTAATAAGAAAAAGATATTATCTAAACTAAGCCCTAACATCATGGATCTACTCTAATCATCACCTTAATTTACCTCATCCTATGGATCATAAAGAATTTACTCATTAATCATAATAGAACCAACAAATCCCATTAGAGAAGTGTTAATAACCATGATTAGTAAAATATTAAAAGATATAATAAGAAGAACACTAATAACTTGCATTAAACCTCAAAGATTCAAATACAAAAGTATCAAAATCTCAAAAGAAAAGTTTGCAAAGGGAAAGAAGATTGAAAAAAACTTGCAAATAAAATTAGGTCTTGGGCTATTTATAAGAAATTGGGTCGAACCGGATCAACCCGAAATAAATCGGGTTTTGACTCGGTGGGTTTGGGTGTGCGCAGCTGGTATCGGTGTGCTTCATCCCGATACACCATCCCGATACGGTTTAGTCGAGGGACGGGCAAGCTCATATCAGTGTTCTTCTTCCCGATATGGTTTAGTCGAGGAAAGGGCAAGCTCATATCAGTGTGCTTCATCCCGAGACGGCTCCCCAATAATTTTCTTGGTGGTCCGTCAGACAGAGTGTATCGGTGTGCTTTATCCCGATACACAATCTCGATAATCTTTCTGGTGGTCCGTATGCGCGCCAGACATATATGTTCTTACTAAATATGTTGTATCTCTTGAACCACTACTCGGAATGAATTGAAACAAATGCCAAACGAAAGCTAACTCGGTTATCTATGAATTTCATCAGATCTACGAAGCTAAACCCAAATGGAAAGCCTTCATATGGCATGATCTTTCAGTCACTTCGGATGGACTCTGCATTTTCCTTGATTTTTGGGCATAGCTCTTGCTCCAAACTGGTCCCTCTTGTCCCATGATCTTCATCTAAACTCCATTAGACTTCTTTAACTCCCAAAAGACTTCTCTTTGGTCCAAGTAAGCTTCAAATCCTTGATTCCACTCCAAAACCTAATATATGCAAATGCAACTAATTTTATCTAAATATGAACATAAATGCATAAAACAAGAAAAAGCATGGATATAAATCATGTAAAATGCCAAAATATCAGTGAGTGCGGTCTATCTCTCTTCCAACCATGTTCAACACCAACGTACAAAACACATTGAGATTAACATGTATTTTGTACGTGAATGGGTTGCTCTTGTTGGACCAAGATATATACCTGTTGAGATTTTGACCTCGTTTTGTATTTTGTAACTTTTTTGTAACATTTCAATCAAGAGAATTGATTCTCACGTTAATCACATAATGACTAATTCAAAATTGAATTTTTTTGTAACGTACAAAGTCAATTTACGTCATTATGGGAGAATCAAAAACGTCTATATCCACTTTATGGCTCTTGTTGAGCATTTGGTATATAAAAGAGAAAGCTATCATCTTCTTCCTCGTACGATCAGATTTATTCTGTTCAGTTTCTAGAAGAAAAAAAAATTCGGAAGTACAAGAAATCAATTATACAATTTAACTTTTTTGGAGTTGAATTTTTTGCCAAAAATTATAGAAAAATTAATTTACTTGGTCTGATACTTGTTGATTTTTTCAACAAAATTTATTAATTTATTTTTTGGTGGTTTATTTGATTAAATTGTGGATTTTCCAAAACAATTCTATTTTGGAAAATTATTTTTGAGTCTATTCTTGCAATTTATTTAATTGCTGGTTTGAACTTCTATTATCTTTAGTATACTCGTTCGGGTTTGCTTGTGTGCAAAACGAAACGAAAAGTATCACTAAAATGAGAACATTTACAAGAACGTGTCTAATTGTGTCAAGTCTGGTGAGTCGATACCCCAAGTTGGGAGTGGTCTGCCACCTGAGACTTTGTCTTGCTTCGAAGAGCAAAATGCTTATAAGAAGTTCAATGGCATATGACTTAAGAGGAAGTTTGGCATGAACGGTTAGGGCATGTGAATTATAAATCTATCCAAAGATTGATTAATTTAATTTCAATCCCGAAATGCAAAATAAGCAAAAATAAATGTCAGACATGCGTACAAGCAAAACTCATGAAAACTCCATCACCTCGTGTCGAACGAACAACCGAACCTCTAGGTCTAATACACACATATTTGTGCGACTTAAAAATCGTTCAAACTAGAGGAGGTAAAAAGTATTTTGTAACCTTCATAGATGATTGCACAAAATACTGCTACGTATACTTACTACGTAGTAAAGATGAAGTCTTGGAAAAATTCAAAAACTATAAAATCGAAGTTGAAAATCAACTCGGAAAAACTATTAAAATAGTTAGAAGTGATAGAGGAGGTGAATATGATGGACCTTTCAATGCTTTCTGTCAAGAAAAAAGCATTATACATCAGACCACTGCTCCCTACTCACCATAATCTAACGGAATTGCGGAACGAAAAAACCAAACTCTAAAAGAAATGATGAATGCAATGTTGCAGGAATCTGGGCTACCCCGGAATATGTGGGGGGGAACTGGCAGCAAAAAATGTTCCCAGCAAACTGCTAAATCACAAGGCTTTGATTCTGTACCATGAACAGATAAGAAACAAAAAAACACAACTTAGACATAAAGACTGCAAGACATTGCACACACACTACCAAAACTTTAAGATATCTCAAGACCTAAGTAACTTCTATTTATGGTTATGTGAGGATATTTCCCTAAAAGCAATACCTTTAGGGTTTTCTATATTTGTCCCAACATTAGGATAAACAAAAAATACTCAGAAATAGAAGATTTTTAATTCAATTCTCAGCCTTTTTTTTATGACTATTCTCACTTCCATCATCCAAAACTCGAAGCAGTTGCAGACAAATATCTGAGGTAACACAAGTCTGGATTCTGATCGTTTCAAACCACTTTTGATTCAAAAACGAGACACAAAATTAAAAAGGGGAGGAACCCAAATCTGGGTTTGGATCAACCATTACTAGGTCAAAACCTGAGGACAAGAGTTGCGAATTTTCACCAAAAAACTGTTTTGACTATTCGAAGATGATGATTAGCAGATACAGTACGAAGAAGAAGTAACGAGATAATTACTGATTTCGAAAGAGAGAGAGAGAGAGATAACATCGGAATGGTAATTACCTAATCCAGAAGACAATTCCGGGAGAGAGAGAGAAGAGAGGCTGACCAAAACGACGAACGATAATGAGGGAGATACAGAGGGAGAGAGAAAAGTCGTGTCAGTCTTTTTGATTTTTATTTTATTTCTTACAATCATTTTAATTTCTAATATTCTGACATATTATTTTTTATAATGAAAATTTCATTTAAACAAAAAATAATAATAATGAAAATCTCAAAATCGAGAGCATTAATTACGATTCGTTCCCATTTGGTTCTAAATTAGGAAGATTCCGGTCAATTACTATACCATGTTAAGATATTCAATGTATTCGCTTCCGGTTCTGATCGGTTCTTTCCGTTAGTTAGGATATAAACATTTTGTAACCATTTAAAAACCGATAAAAAATCGGTTCGGGTATCTTCGGATTCGGTTCGATATTGATATTCGATGTCAAAACCGAACTATAACCAATACAAATTTGGTTTCGGCTCGGATTGATTACATTTTCGTAGAACTATTTGAAAGTATCCAAAAGTACCTATAAATAATTAAAATACTAGCAAACTTTTAAAAATAGATCAATTTTAATGAATTTTGGTTAAATTTTGCTAAAAATAATATTTAATTTTGACAAATATAACTAAGTATTTTTAGATATTTCGTGTATTTTGATTATTTGTTATAAACATAACTAAATTATGATTTTGGGTATCTCGGTTATTTTAAATCTAAATATAACTGATATTTTTGGGTATATAATTATATTTTGAACACTTATTCGGTTCTTGGTTCGGTCGCGGTTCAATTTCGATTTTTCAGATATAGAAGTCTAAGATCTTAGTTATTGGTTCCTAAGGGGGGTTTATTGGTTCTTGTATTTTAATGGATTTAGAAATCCAAACCAAATAAAGTGTTATTGGTTTTATAATTTTGAAATCTATATTCAAATCTTGTGTTATTGGTTCTATGATTTTAAAATTTATATTAAAATCAAGTGTTATTCAATAATAAGGATTTTCATAAGGATTTGATTTTAATTTGGATTTGAATGGATTTACAAGTGTTTTTAAGAGTAAAATACAAAGGAGCAAATAAGTTAAACGAGATTAAAATCAATACTAAAAGCGAATCCAATGATGTGGTTATTGATTTCGAGAAATTATAGAGCTAATACATGATGTCAATTACTCAAACAATTGATAATCCTTTGGTTTAGATCACTAATTAAGACTAATCCACCTCCATGGCACTAATCACTTTGCTAATTATTTAATCAAGAACAAATTCTCATTTGTGATTAAGCACTCAACAAGCATTAATCATAAGATCATATAACCAATAAACTTCTTAGACATCTATTTCCATAGGATAAGCAAGTAAATCTCTTTAAAAGTTCTTTGAGGAATTTCATCGAACACCTTACGGGCGAAAAAATCTATAAGTTCTAAATCAACCAAATCAAAGCTAATCTAGCATTTAACACACTTAATAAGAAAAGATATTATCTAAACTAAGCCCTAACATCATGGATCTACTCTAATCATCACCTTAATTTACCTCATCCTAAGGATCATAAAGAATTTACTCATTAATCATAATAGAACCAACAAATCCCATTAGAGAAGTGTTAATAACCATGATTAGTAAAATATTAAAAGATATAATAAGAAGAACACTAATAACTTGCATTAAACCTCAAAGATTCAAATACAAAAGTATCAAAATCTCAAAAGAAAAGTTTGCAAAGGGAAAGAAGATTGAAAAAAACTTGCAAATAAAATTAGGTCTTGGGCTATTTATAAGAAATTGGGTCGAACCGGATCAACCCGAAATAAATCGGGTTTTGACTCGGTGGGTTTGGGTGTGCGCAGCTGGTATCGGTGTGCTTCATCCCGATACACCATCCCGATACGGTTTAGTCGAGGGACGGGCAAGCTCATATCAGTGTGCTTCTTCCCGATATGGTTTAGTCGAGGGAAGGGCAAGCTCATATCAGTGTTCTTCATCCCGAGACGGCTCCCCAATAATTTTCTTGGTGGTCCGTCAAACAGAGTGTATCGGTGTGCTTTATCCCGATACACCATCTCGATAATCTTTCTGGTGGTCCGTATGCGCGCCAGACATATATGTTCTTACTAAATATGTTGTATCTCTTGAACCACTACTCGGAATGAATTGAAACAAATGCCAAACGAAAGCTAACTCGGTTATCTATGAATTTCATCAGATCTACGAAGCTAAACCCAAATGGAAAGCCTTCATATGGCATGATCTTTCAGTCACTTCGGATGGACTCTGCATTTTCCTTGATTTTTGGGCATAGCTCTTGCTCCAAACTGGTCCCTCTTGTCCCATGATCTTCATCTAAACTCCATTAGACTTCTTTAACTCCCAAAAGACTTCTCTTTGGTCCAAGTAAGCTTCAAATCCTTGATTCCACTCCAAAACCTAATATATGCAAATGGAGATGCAAATGCAACTAATTTTATCTAAATATGAACATAAATGCATAAAACAAGAAAAAGCATGGATATAAATCATGTAAAATGCCAAAATATCAGTGAGTGCGGTCTATCTCTCTTCCAACCATGTTCAACACCAACGTACAAAACACATTGAGATTAACATGTATTTTGTACGTGAATGGGTTGCTCTTGTTGGACCAAGATATATACCTGTTGAGATTTTGACCTCGTTTTGTATTTTGTAACTTTTTTGTAACATTTCAATCAAGAGAATTGATTCTCACGTTAATCACATAATGACTAATTCAAAATTGAATTTTTTTGTAACGTACAAAGTCAATTTACGTCATTATGGGAGAATCAAAAACGTCTATATCCACTTTATGGCTCTTGTTGAGCATTTGGTATATAAAAGAGAAAGCTATCATCTCCTTCCTCGTACGATCAGATTTATTCTGTTCAGTTTCTAGAAGAAAAAAAAAATTCGGAAGTACAAGAAATCAATTATACAATTTAACTTTTTTTGGAGTTGAATTTTTTGCCAAAAATTATAGAAAAATTAATTTACTTGGTCTGATACTTGTTGATTTTTTCAACAAAATTTATTAATTTATTTTTTGGTGGTTTATTTGATTAAATTGTGGATTTTCCAAAACAATTCTATTTTGGAAAATTATTTTTGAGTCTATTCTTACAATTTATTTAATTGCTGGTTTGAACTTCTATTATATGTAGTATACTCGTTCGGGTTTGCTTGTGTGCAAAACGAAACGGAAAGTATCACTAAAATGAGAACATTTATAAGAACATGTCTAATTGTGTCAAGTCTGGTGAGTCGATACCCCAAGTTGGGAGTGGTCTGCCACCTGAGACTTTGTCTTGCTTCGAAGAGCAAAATGCTTATAAGAAGTTCAATGGCATATGACTTAAGAGGAAGTTTGGCATGAACGGTTAGGGCATGTGAATTATAAATCTATCCAAAGATTGATTAATTTAATTTCAATCCCGAAATGCAAAATAAGCAAAAATAAATGTCAGACATGCGTACAAGCAAAACTCATGAAAACTCCATCACCTCGTGTCGAACGAACAACCGAACCTCTAGGTCTAATACACACATATTTGTGCGACTTAAAAATCGTTCAAACTAGAGGAGGTAAAAAGTATTTTGTAACCTTCATAGATGATTGCACAAAATACTGCTACGTATACTTACTACGTAGTAAAGATGAAGTCTTGGAAAAATTCAAAGACTATAAAATCGAAGTTGAAAATCAACTCGGAAAAACTATTAAAATAGTTAGAAGTGATAGAGGAGGTGAATATGATGGACCTTTCAATGCTTTCTGTCAAGAAAAAAGCATTATACATCAGACCACTGCTCCCTACTCACCATAATCTAACGGAATTGCGGAACGAAAAAAACCAAACTCTAAAAGAAATGATGAATGCAATGTTGCAGGAATCTGGGCTACCCCGGAATATGTGGGGGGGAACTGGCAGCAAAAAATGTTCCCAGCAAACTGCTAAATCACAAGGCTTTGATTCTGTACCATGAACAGATAAGAAACAAAAAAACACAACTTAGACATAAAGACTACAAGACATTGCACACACACTACCAAAACTTTAAGATATCTCAAGACCTAAGTAACTTCTATTTATGGTTATGTGAGGATATTTCCCTAAAAGCAATACCTTTAGGGTTTTCTATATTTGTCCCAACATTAGGATAAACAAAAAATACTCAGAAATAGAAGATTTTTAATTCAATTCTCAGCCTTTTTTTTATGACTATTCTCACTTCCATCATCCAAAACTCGAAGCAGTTGCAGACAAATATCTGAGGTAACACAAGTCTGGATTCTGATCGTTTCAAACCACTTTCGATTCAAAAACGAGAAACAAAATTAAAAAGGGGAGGAACCCAAATCTGGGTTTGGATCAACCATTACTAGGTCAAAACCTGAGGACAAGAGTTGCGAATTTTCACCAAAAAACTGTTTTGACTATTCGAAGATGATGATTAGCAGATACAGTACGAAGAAGAAGTAACGAGATAATTACTGATTTCGAAAGAGAGAGAGAGAGATAACATCGGAATGGTAATTACCTAATCCAGAAGACAATTCCGGGAGAGAGAGAGAAGAGAGGCTGACCAAAACGACGAACGACAATGAGGGAGATACAGAGGGAGAGAGAAAAGTCGTGTCAGTCTTTTTGATTTTTTTTTTATTTCTTACAATCATTTTAATTTCTAATATTCTGACATATTTTTTTTTATAATGAAAATTTCATTTAAACAAAAAAATAATAATAATGAAAATCTCAAAATCGAGAGCATTAATTACGATTCGTTCCCATTTGGTTCTAAATTAGGAAGATTCCGGTCAATTACTATACCATGTTAAGATATTCAATGTATTCGCTTCCGGTTCTGATCGGTTCTTTCCGTTAGTTAGGATATAAACATTTTGTAACCATTTAAAAACCGATAAAAAATCGGTTCGGGTATCTTCGGATTCGGTTCGATATTGATATTCGATGTCAAAACCGAACTATAACCAATACAAATTTGGTTTCGGCTCGGATTGATTACATTTTAGTAGAACTACTTGAAAGTATCCAAAAGTACCTATAAATATTTGAAATACTAACCAGGACATGTAGCCTAGCGGTTTGTGCTTAGGCGGTCTCTGTGTTACCACCCGGGTTCGACTCCGGCTTGCTGCGTCTTTGGATGCTTATTAGTATGTTTGATGTCAAAAAAAAAAAATATTTGAAATACTAGCAAACTTTTAAAAATAGATCAATTTTAATGAATTTTGGTTAAATTTTGCTAAAAATAATATTTAATTTTGACAAATATAACTAAGTATTTTTAGATATTTCGTGTATTTTGATTATTTGTTATAAACATAACTAAATTATGATTTTGGGTATCTCGGTTATTTTAAATCTAAATATAACTGATATTTTTGGGTATATAATTATATTTTGGACACTTATTCGGTTCTTGGTTCGGTCGCGGTTCAATTTTGATTTTTCAGATATAGAAGTCTAAGATCTTAGTTATTGGTTCCTAAGGGGGTTTATTGGTTCTTGTATTTTAATGGATTTAGAAATTCAAACCAAATAAAGTGTTATTGGTTTTATAATTTTGAAATCTATAATCAAATCTTGTGTTATTGGTTCTATGATTTTAAAATTCATATTAAAATCAAGTGTTATTCAATAATAAGGATTTTCATAAGGATTTGATTTTAATTTGGATTTGAATGGATTTACAAGTGTTTTTAAGAGTAAAATACAAAGGAGCAAATATCGTGTGAAACCTTGTATATGTTTATGTCGATATTTTTATTATTTATCATTATATACGCAACTACTAAATTTGTTTACATGAAAAACTACAACAACAACGATGTTAAAAAAAAAAAAATGATTACCTGCCTCTCTTTTAAATCATATTATCGAAAAGTTTGTTCCATCATAGATGATGTTCAAGAAATCATCGAGGGTCAAAGATTGACATGGTTATTTGCGGCATCGTGGAAGAAGACTCGCCTTCTCGAAGTGAGCCTGGCTCATCAGGAGATTTAGGCTTAAGAATTTGCTGCGTATCATCGCTTCCGAGCATCGAAACCACCGACGACATCGTTGGTCTGTCTACTGCCAGTTCTTGAACACACAAGAGGCCGATCTGTACGCAGCATAGAGCCTGTTTTAGTTGAAATCCGGATGATGAATCCTTGATGACCGGATCTACGATCTCTAGCCCTTTTCCTTCACTCCAATGTCTCCATATCTGTTTTCATAAAGATAGTTAGCGTTTTTATAAATGCCGAGTAAAAAAAGGTATAGAATAAGATTTGCTTTTAAGCTTACGAAGCTTAGAAGACTATCTCCATCGTTCAGCCTAGAGAACTCGTGGTTTTTCTTGCCACTGACAATCTCAAGAAGCAAGACCCCAAAGCTGAAAACATCAGACTTGGCTGAGTATACCTTCTCCCTCGCGTATTCCGGTGCCATGTAGCCTCTGAGTAAACGAAACAGTGTAAGAGCTCAACGTTTTTGAAAATATAAAAATAAAGAGGATACTCTGATATCTTGAATGCTCACAACGATCCCGCAACCCTCGTCACAGTAGCTTCGGTCTCATCCCCTCTAAGGATCTGGGCCAGTCCGAAATCGGAAATCTTTGGGACCATGTCTTTACCGAGCAATATGTTACTCGGCTTCATATCTAAATGTATGATCCTAAACCTAGAATCTTGGTGAAGATATAAAAGTCCCCGAGCAATACCATTTGTTATATCTAATCTCTGATCCCACTTTAGAATGGAGCTTCGGGTTGTGTCTGTGAAAGGATCAAACGTTAGTTCATTAATTCCAACATTAGTCATTTTAGTTTTAATCAATCTCTAAATCGTGGCTTCTCACTAACCGAAGAGATAAGTGTCGAGGCTGGAATTCTGGAGGAACTCGTAAACCAGTATCTTGTTGATATGATTTGAGAAATACCCAAGAAGCCTGACTATGTTGAGATGCTGCACCACAGCGATGAATCTCACCTCATTATTAAACCCTTCAATACCCTGAGGAGACATTTCCGTTAATCGTTTAACGGCCACCTCTTGCCCGTCAAGCAACCTTCCCTGTCACCACAGAAATTTTGTAAGTAAAACCAGAGATCTATGTTTTCAGTGTTGAGAGATATGGACTAAAACAGAGGGTAACATCTCAGACTTCAAGAAAGAAGAATCGGAGGGTACTCCAAACTTCAAGAAAGAAAGATTCACGGAAAAGGCTTGAATCGAACAAGGCGAGTTCAAGTATGTGGAATCGGAAAATTTGTAAGTTAAATCCTTCAATGGTTCAAATTCTACAGGTTCAATGTGCAAGTTGGGTTTTTAAAAGCACAAGAAAGGAGAATCAGAGACCTGATGAAGAAAGATTATATACCATTCCAAACAAAGTGTTCTTGCTCTGTTTGTGTTAAAGCAAATTGAAGATGGTGTAGGATGAAGGTTCTCATCGGCAAAATTTGGATTCTGGTTTCAGTAAGGTATGAGTTCTAGTAATGACTCAGGGCTGTGAAGATCAGAATCAGTTCACCATTTCTCAAAGACCAAAAGCTTGAAGACTATCAATTTGCAACTGTGATGATCATGATTGTTGTTCCTAAATCTAATGGTCTGCAATAGAAGGGAACCAAGGATATGTTGAAGAACAAATTAGTATGTTCACTGTGCAAGGTTTTAGCCAGATTCAGTACTAGGTGTTAGTGTGTTTTTTGTTTTGTTAAGACAGTGTGGGAGAGTTTTTTTTAATGCAAATTTGTGTTCAAGATGTGTAAAGAACAGATACGAAGAAGCACATAAAAGTCCAGGGACGCTTTAATTGTTGATTGGTAATATTGTTAGAGGGGGGATTAGCACCCCCTGGTTTAACTCGGTTCGAACCGAGATCGGTTCAATCAAGACCGGTTTACGATGGTTCGGATCGAGGATAAGTCTGCCCGAAAACATTGGGCCGAGCTCGGGATCTCGCTGAAAGCCCACCTCGGCTATCGATCTAGGCCCATCACAAGCCCAGTCCGTTACAACAGATGAAACCGGAATATTTCCTCTTTCCCGCCGATCTCGGAAATGGAAATATTCCTTGCGAATAGACCGCCGAAGAATAAGGAATATATCCTTATCTCGGAGGGGAATCCGGAATATTTCCATTCCCTAATCAAGCAAGGAAAAGGGAATATTCACATTTAGAGTCGCCTCAAGACAATATAAATAGAGGAGAAGCCCCTCCTTCTAGCGAACATCCACAACTTCCGCAAAGACAGAGAATATAAGAGAGCTCATTACCGATCTCGAATCCTTTTGTCTTTACCTTCTTACTTAAACTCTGTTGTAACGCCGACCTTGATCAATAAACGAGATTCCGATTAAAAGTACTGTTTTACCCCTTTTGTGTGATTTACGGATCAACAATTGGCGCCGACTGTGGGGACAAATAGAACAGTACTTTCAGATATCGTTTGATTGAAGCTCGGCAATGGTTCTTCCAGTCGATACCACCACAGCCCTCGTCAACGGCTCAGAAACCGATGATCAAAACCCACGGATCGACGAGCTCAATCCTATCGATACCGAACTGCAGACAACCGGAGGAAGACCCCCTCCGACCATACCTGTTGGAGAAGACAATCAGGTCAATCCATCTCGGACTCTTCCACAGCCTCCGGCTGCTTCGATATTCACGGATCCGACCGTCTTCATAGAAGCTATGACAGCGCAGTTCGCCGAAATTAACAAAAAGAACGAAGAGCGGATCGCGTCTCTCATAGCATCCCATTTTGAGCGCCGAAATCAGATCGGTATCCTCGATCCAAACCCGATCACCCCCGCCAACGTAAACACGTTACGCCGAAATCTCTTGTCCGACTTAACCGACGCTCAACCCCCAGGCACGATCGACCCGCCGACAAGAAGATCTTCCGCGACCGGTTCGGAAATCAACATCACGGACCAAGCCGCCGTGAATTTGGAATTCGCCAAGGTCCAGGCCCAACTACAAGATATGCGGACCAAAGTCCATCAGGCTACGAGTTCGGCGCCGGAGATCGACCGAGTAATTCAAGAGTCACAGAGGACGCCGTTTACCGACAAAGTCGTCAACACTCCAGTCCGACGATTGGAAAGAGTCAAGATCACATCATACGACGGGTTTACCGATCCTAAACACTTCTTGACCTCGTTTGTCATCACAATGAACCGATTTCGTTTTGGCTCGGAAACCGAGAAGGACGCAGCCATGTGCCAACTTTTCGTGGAGAACTTATCCGGAGCCGCGCTCGATTGGTTTTCAACGCTCGAGCCAAGTTCGGTAAACAGCTATAACGAGCTCACTACCAAATTCCTCAAACGCTTCACCATGTTTATCAAGCAGAAAACAAAGAACGCCGAACTCTGGGCCCTCGAGCAGAAGCAGGACGAGCCCCTACGCAACTTCATGGAACGTTTCAAAGCGGTTGTATCCCATTGCACGATCGACGACGAAGCCGCAATCGAGGCTCTTTACAAAGCCACCTGGTACGAATCGGACTTTCACAGGGAGATCAAACGCAATAATCCAAAGACATTGGAGGACATCCTGCACAGGGCGCATATCTTCATCATGGAGGAGGAGGAAAGATCCGAGAAAGATAGGCGATACGCAATCACGAAACAGCCCGCCACTAAGGACAGGCTGTACGTTCCCCCGAAACAACCCGTCAATACGGTCCAAACTCAGCAATCCTGGTCAAACACTTGGGTTCGGTCGGATGAGCCAAAAGAGCCCGACACCACTGAGCCCGACACCACTGAATCCGCACCGTACTGCAATTGCCATAACCGGTATGGAAATCATTCGACCGAAGAGTGCCGACATCTACAAGAGTTCCTGATGATGAAGTACAAAAAGGGGGAAGTTCCAGTCGAAGGAGCCTTCCAACCCTCGAACAGACCGCGCCGTAACGATAACGGTAGGAGACGTAACTCCAAACCGAACAAGCCTGCCGAGCAAAAGAAAGACAAAACCGACGACGAACAACCGAAACGAGATCGGGAGGACAACGTGGAAACTCAACAACCTCCGCAGGTTCGGAAACGTATCAACATGATCATGGGTGCATTGGAAACATGCAACTACTCCGTCCGAGCTCTGAAGACATACAGTAAGGAAGTAGTGGCCGCAAAACAGTCACATCAGACTACACCCTGCGGAACGCCGATCACCTTCTCTGAGGCCGACACGGAAGGACTTCATATGCCGCATAACGACCCGTTAGTCGTCGAGACACTCATCGGTGATGTCGTAGTCGGGCGAATTTTGATCGACACTGGGAGCTCGGTTAACGTGATTTTCAAGGATACGCTGAAAAATATGGATTTTCCCGACAACCAAATCAGACCGAACATCGAACCACTCACCGGATTCTCGAGCGAGCAAACCATGACAGCATGAACGGTTAAAATTCCTATGTATACCGGGGGAATATGCCGAATGGTCAAGTTCTTGGTGTTAAACAAACCAGCGATTTACAACGTGATACTTGGCACGCAGTGGATATTCTCAATGCAAGCAGTCGTGTCAACGTATCACCAATGCGTCAAGTTCCCAACACCTTCCGGAATCTTCACCCTTAGAGGCGACCAGGTGATGTCCCGAACGTGTTTCATAAACGAATGCAAACTAAGGACCACTCCCCGCACCTGCGTGATCAATAAGAAGAAAAATCCAAACGATCCGGATTTACCGCGACGCGAAACGATCGTCCAAGTCAATATCGACGATTTCAATCCGGAGAAATGCGTAGGAATCGGAGCCGAGCTCGACGAGGACATCAAAGCAGATTTAAAGCGAATTCCACGAACACCCATTCCCCGTTCGTGGAATTCCATGAACCTCAAGCGGTACTACATCTAGGCAAAACCCTCAAGCGCCAAAAAAAAAAAAAAAAAAAAAAAAAAAAAAAAAAAAAAAAGATCACCGAGCTACTACACATACGCTCGATTCTAATATGTAATATGAACTATGAATGGCTTGATCCTTCTTTCGAAGGTACGTAGGCAGCCCTCACAAGGCGCAGCTATAACATTAATAAAATTTTACCAAGGCATTCTACCGAACTCCAATAGTTCGTACCTTCAAAGCCAAACTTTACGTTTGCCGAACTCCAAAAGTTCGTATTTTCTAAAGCCAAACTTTATGTTTGCCGAACTCCAACAGTTCGTATTTTCTAAGCCAAACTTTATATTTGCCGAACTCCAACAGTTCGTATTTTTTAAGTCAAACTTTTAGTTTGCCGAACTCTAACAGTTCGTATCTTCTAAGTCAAACTTTTAGTTTGCCGAACTCCAACAGTTCGTATTTTTTAAGTCAAACTTTTAGTTTGCCGAACTCCAACAGTTCGTATTTTATAAATCAAACTTTTAGTTTGCCGAACTCCAACAGTTCGTATTTTCTAAGTCAAACTTTGCGTTTGCCGAACTTCAACAGTTCGCATTTTCGACCACCAACGGTTCCCATATCAACGTCCTGGCCAGACGATCTGATAAAGCCGAGCTTAGCTCGCACGCATCCTCATGGTGCAATGGATAATACACTTTCCACATTCAAAGCCGAGATCAGTCTCGCACCAACTTCTCAGATTATCCGAGCCAAATAAGCCGAGCCCGTCTCGCACACTCGGATTCAATGTGAGAAACCTAGAGCATATTAAGATGAGCTGTTCACGTACTCTTAAACTAAACTCTAGGGTCAAGCCGAACGTCCTTCCTCGCAAATCTAAGCCGACTTCTCAACAGTCGCAAAAACTAGTAAGCCGATTTCTCAACAGTCGCAAAAACAAGTAAGCCGATTTCTCAACAATCGCAAAAGCAGTAAGCCGATCTACGATAGGGATTGCCGACCTCGAACAGGTTCAGTCGAATTTATCCTCTTCACCCGGCTAAGACCGTACAGTTTACGGCACCACTGTGTACGATAAATTCGAGAGGTTCGTATTATGTACGACTTCAAATATATCAGAACTCGGCATAAGAATAACTTGAGAAATAAAGCATAACACTCAAAATAAAAAGAAGATCGATAAAAATCAGATTCGTTCAAAAGCCCCTCGGGCAAAACCACAAAACGGATACCGGACTTTAAAAACCCTCCGGTCCAAGAGGTCTAGTTATAAGCCCATTCGGGCAAAAGAAAACTAGAAACAAATTACATGAAGTAGGAAAAAGGCCTAAACACCTTGCCTCCGCATCGCTTCAGCTTGATCCGCCGACATCGAAGCTCGGTTAGTACCGAACTCATCAAGCCCTGGCGGTACTTCGTTACCCATCGAGGGCGAAATTCCCGGGTGAACCGGATCAGTAAAGGGCGAGACGATTAGATCCGCATCTTCCAGCTCGCGGAGGTCGATCGCCTCGTACTCTGCCGACTTCTCAGCCTTAAGCTTCTCGAGCTTTTCAATACGAGACGGCGGGACGACGATACCGTGCTTCGTCTTCAGACTCTGGCAGAAGCTGAGAATCCCATGTGTTAGAGGGGGGATTAGCACCCCCTGGTTTAACTCGGTTCGAACCGAGATCGGTTCAATCAAGACCGGTTTACGATGGTTCGGATCGAGGATAAGTCTGCCCGAAAACATTGGGCCGAGCTCGGGATCTCGCTGAAAGCCCACCTCGGCTACCGATCTAGGCCCATCACAAGCCCAGTCCGTTACAACAGATGAAACCGGAATATTTCCTCTTTCCCGCCGATCTCGGAAATGGAAATATTCCTTGCGAATAGACCGCCGAAGAATAAGGAATATATCCTTATCTCGGAGGGGAATCCGGAATATTCCCATTCCCTAATCGAGCAAGGAAAAGGGAATATTCACATTTAGAGCCGCCTCAAGACAATATAAATAGAGGAGAAGGTCCATTCATCAAGACATCCACAACTTCCGCAAAGACAGAGAATATAAGAGAGCTCATTACCGATCTCGAATCCTTTTGTCTTTACCTTCTTACTTAAACTCTGTTGTAACGCCGACCTTGATCAATAAACGAGATTCCGATTAAAAGTACTGTTTTACCCCTTTTGTGTGATTTACGGATCAACACCATGGATCTGATTAACAGCCAGGAATGGTTTCTTTGCCTGATCAACCGCCGCCAGATGGTCCTTAACTTTTTGAAGACGAACCTGGCATTTTTCAGTTACCGCTTTCCTCTTCAGGATTTGATGAGAGCGGCCAGCCCGCAACCTTGAAGTCTCTGTGAATAGCTTCGTCGCAAGGGCATCCTTTTCCAACTCCAGCTCGGCATTGGATCTCTTCAGCACGGCTAGTTCGCAGGTCAGCTCGGCTACTGCACGATCGCCGGCTTCCACTCTATCCTCAGAGACTCGGAGCTCTTTGCGGAGTTCCACGGCTTGGACGCTCGCTTCGAAAGCCTTACGGCGCGAAGCTCCGAGTTCACGATCGTATGACCCGACGATCTCATTCGTCTGGGCAATCATCTGTCAAAAACAGCGAACATCAGAAAGAAGAATCGAAAGAAAGAAGAGACGAACTTGAAAAAGGCATTTACCTCGGCAGTAGTCTGGGCCAATTTCCTGAACTCATCCGACTTATACAGACGATCGACCGGAGGGAGGAATTCCGGGCCGAAGCTAACCTGCCGATACGTCTCGGCAAAACCCAGTGACTCGACCTCCGGTGCTGAAGCCTGATGCCTCTTCGAGACAGGAGAATCGTCCGACAGGACCACCGTCTCCTCTTCGGCTCGTTGGGGTTCAGAACCCCCATCATCACCTCCAACATTTTGGGGGCCGGTATTCCCTTCGTCGCCTTCAGCAGGCGTAGTACCGACCCCGGCTGTGTGATCAGCCTTTTTCCGGGCTCCTTTTTTAGTCTTCCTTCTCCTCTTCTTTTCGGCGGGAGAAGAGGTGCGCCCTTCAGCAGGAACTTGCTCCCCAGCAGGAACATCGTCCCCAACGATGCCTTCATCAACAATTGTCGGTTCGGCTTCAGGAGGAGGAGGAATTTCAGAATTCATCTCCCGCTCGTCACCGTCAAGATCGGCAGATAGATCGGGGATGTCATCAAACTTCATCTTCCGACGACGAGACGGTTTAGCTGAAAAAGGGGAAAACGATAAGTAAATAAAAGAAAAGGAAAGGGGAGATCGGTATCAACAGACTACGAAGAAAAGTCGACCGACCAACCTCTAAGAACTCTTTTTGCTTTCAAGTCAAGCTTCTCTTGGTAGGCTTCAGGCCACCGAACTTTCCCAGCCGCACTCAGCTGCTTAGCGTGAGCAAAAGTGAATCCTGGCGTGGTGATAAGGAAGCCTGGAGGATGACGAGCTGAAAACAGAAAAGAAAAATATAATTTAGGCAAAATAAGGCACTAAGGTGAAATCAAGAACAAGTATCTACCAATAGGAGTCCTCCATTGAGTTCGGTAACTCCCTCCCGGACACTCAACGGAAGATTTGTCGATCTTCACAAAGAAGTATCGGGCGCTCCAATGGTTGACCTTGCTCGGTTTGTTCCCAGTAACAAGGTCGGCTTCCGGTTTCGCATTTGCCGATAGAAACCACGGTTTTGCCTTCGACAGGTTCACCCGGAACAACCTCTCGAAAACCTTCGCCGTAATAGGGATACCGCACTCCTCCCCGAGAGAAAGAAGACCCATAAGGTTTATCACCGTGGCCGGCATCAACTGAGAGATCGCGACGTGCCGCCTCTTACAGTACTTATAGACGAGCTCTGGGATGGGAAACCGAAGCCCGCAACTTCTGAGATGCTCCTCGTAGACACAAACGTAACCGTCAGGAGCATCCCACGGGCGATCCGTAGCCTTCGGGATCTTAAAAAGCAAGTCATTTGGAGCATCGCACCGCTCCAAGGTGATCTGGATCGTCTCCGCAGTGGACCGAGATGGGCCGATGTTGGCCGGCCTCTCAACCATCCGCCTAGCAGCCGATACGGGACCGTCGTCTCCTTCGTTAGGACGACCTGCTGGAGAAGCAGCACGGTTGTCCAGATCGGCCGCATCCTCATCCTCGGCAAGCCGAGCGGCGAATTCGGCATCTGCCCGAACTTGCTCATTCGACTCAGCAGTTTCTTCAGACAAGTCTTCATCGACGAGATGCGGGACCTCGACCGAAACTCTAGGATTGCTCGGCCCCGCCGCGGAACGCTGAGAGTTGCGTCTGAACATCTCCCGTTCGACGTCACTTAACCCATCCGAATTCGAATCAGAGCTGTTGACGAACAACCCAAGGTCGGGAAATTTAGATGGAGAAGCTCGGTCTTTAACAGAAGGAGAAGAAGTCCTTGAAACCATATCGATCGAAAGAAAGAAATGATGAAGAACAACTTGAATACTGACGAAGAACAGCTTGAAGATCGCCCAGAAAGTTCGAAGATCTTCAAACAGATCGGAAGAATCACGGCGGAGAAACGATCGGAGAACGGAAAGAGAAATAAATTCTAGAGAGAAGGGAGAGCTCTAGAGAGAGAGAGAAATACCTTTTTGAAGAAAATGAACAGAAGTGAGAAATGAAGGAGGATCGAACGGTATTTATAAAGAAAAACGCAATGATGACGACTCTTCGAATTCTGTAGCCAAAGAATACGAATCGACACGCGGCTCTTCGAATTCCGCGACTAAAGAAGATAAAGCGGCACACTCTTCCCGAGAAAAATCTGCCGAACTCGAAAGTTCCAAAATCTATTCGATCACGGGAGTTCCGATCTACACTTTCGAAAGAAGTTCGCCGAACTCAAAATTCGCCAAACCCAAAAATCCGCCGCACTCGAAATAGAATCTGATCAGATCGTACCGATCTCAGTTTTAACCGAGCTAAAGAATACTCCCCAAAAATTCACCGAACTCGTAAACTCCCTCGCCGAACTGAGGGGGGGACCAATTGTTAGAGGGGGGATTAGCACCCCCTGGTTTAACTCGGTTCGAACCGAGATCGGTTCAATCAAGACCGGTTTACGATGGTTCGGATCGAGGATAAGTCTGCCCGAAAACATTGGGCCGAGCTCGGGATCTCGCTGAAAGCCCACCTCGGCTACCGATCTAGGCCCATCACAAGCCCAGTCCGTTACAACAGATGAAACCGGAATATTTCCTCTTTCCCGCCGATCTCGGAAATGGAAATATTCCTTGCGAATAGACCGCCGAAGAATAAGGAATATATCCTTATCTCGGAGGGGAATCCGGAATATTTCCATTCCCTAATCAAGCAAGGAAAAGGGAATATTCACATTTAGAGCCGCCTCAAGACAATATAAATAGAGGAGAAGCCCCTCCTTCTAGCGAACATCCACAACTTCCGCAAAGACAGAGAATATAAGAGAGCTCATTACCGATCTCGAATCCTTTTGTCTTTACCTTCTTACTTAAACTCTGTTGTAACGCCGACCTTGATCAATAAACGAGATTCCGATTAAAAGTACTGTTTTACCCCTTTTGTGTGATTTACGGATCAACAAATATGTGGTTGTAATTGTTGTTTGGACATCATTCAAAGTGATGGGATACAAGATGAGAAGCTTCACAAGGGTCAAGGTGATGTTGAGGTGGCAAGAAGATCACAAAGAAGTCCATGAATTACGATGCCAAAGAACCCACTCCGCCAACTAACCCACTACTCCACCAATATCTCCTTGAAATAAGGAAAGTGGTCTCCCATTAGTATCTTAATTCATGTACGTGTATTGCCTCATCAAAGTCTCCCTTTGCTCTATATATATATATATATATATATATCAATGTTCAAAATCAGAATAGGGGAGAAATTTGTTAAGTATTTGTGTTCTTGTTCTTATTTGTATTGTTTTGATCAACAATTGATTATCCTATAACTGGGACTTAACACAAAGCTTGATAATCAGAAGAGGAAATGCAGTTAATTTCAAGGAGTCTGCTAAAACAACTTTAGGTGTATGTGCAATTGTTTGAGAAAGGGATTGACACAGATTCAGTATCAGAGGTAAGCATCAGATTCTCAAGAAATCTTAGAGGCTCAAAGTATGTAATGATCAAGGTCTGTGTTAGATCATCATGGAGCCGGTTCTCAAGAAATCATAATAATTCTAATTACCTTGTAAACAATGCCGAAGCCACCTCTCCCTATTTGGTTTGTGTCTGAAAAGTTGTCGGTGGCTTCGGCTATGGCGTCAAACTCCATGTGCGCAGACTTCCAGTCCTCGGTTAATTCCAGGGGTATATTCCGGTTGCTTTCTCGAGACGCTGTTTCCATTCACAATCAAAAATGTTTACAGAAAATTAAGAAGAAGAGGAATGTATCAATATATGTATAATATACCAGCAGCAGCAATTGCTCTTGCTTTCTTCTTTCTTCTTTTCAAAAGGCAAAGCGTGATGAAACCTATAAGAAGCAATCCGCTGGCTCCAACCGTTAATCCAATGATGGTCTTATTTCTTAATCGATTCTTGTTTTTCTTTTGACCTGAACGAACAAACAATTGAAGAGTTGTGTATTTAATTTTTTTTTTGTTTTGTTTTTTAAATATTAAGAGAGAGAGAAGTAACCAACCGAGACCAGCCACTCTGACAAATAGATCTTGACCCTCGTCGGTTTTGTAACTCCGGATGTCTTCCAAGTCTCATGTCCACATCACACAACCTGAACCGCCATTTTGCAAGCCTGCGGTTGGAATCGCAAACGCTGTGCAATTGCAATCCTTGAGGCATCTTGCTTTACATTCCTCCAATCCGAGTTTTGTGTCCACGATAGTCTCCATAGTAGTCTCTGGTAGCTTTACAGACTTATGTGGCCAAAACATATCTTCAAGGCAGTTGGGCTGAGCCTGCCTCACACATCTAAATGGAGGTTTGTCACTGCGCTGGAAACCTAATATACATCTACAAGTCCGCCAAGGTTTCATCTCACAGTAATTGTTGCTGTCACATGTATTGTATATATCACACTCATCAGCTGGGATAAATGATTTCATTTCGATGTTCCATTCTCCGGCTGTTGTCCACTCCAACAACGTTAAATATCCAGTCATGGTCACTTGCAAGGCAGCATTCATACCCTCTCGCAAAGTGTAAGCTACTTTTTCCCTGCTATTTGTTATATTAAATATTGATGTGTAGCTCGGGTCGATACGATACTGAATTCTCCGATTACGTTTCTCCCTTACATAGCCCTGAAAAACCTTCCAAGAAGATGCGTCCATTCCGAACTCGAAATCTCCACTTGACGGATCATGTGAGGTATCCCATGATGTTAATGAGTTTCTGCCCAAGATCAGTTGCATACCCGGAAGTAAAGTATTCGTAGGGTAATCAAAGCTCTGCCACAAAGTCCCATCAGGGTTCCTTCTGTTGTTGTTTCTGCTTCTGTTGGAGTATCTCAGCAGGAAATTTCCGTTATCCTGAAGCTCGGCTACCAATTTTGCATTACTGATCAGATCTTCTGTCAGTGGACTCTTCCACACAATGCCACCAGAATGATTTAGCAAGATAATGTCGAAATGGGATACCTTGATGTTTCCGGTGGGATTGTATAGAGGCTCTTTTTTATTTGCGACCCATACTACAATGGTAGGTTGTCTTCTAAACCAGATACCTAGAAACCATCGATCTAACTCTGAATATCTTTCTCTGGTGCCTTTAAAGAGCCCCAACTGGAATATCCCCTCACGGGAAACAATGTTACTGTTACCTTCAGAAATGGTAACCGACTCTCCTGCAGACAGATTCAAGACGTTGGAACAGATGCTTGAAATAGTGGAGAACAAGAAAATCATGAAAAAGAAAAATTTCGTCATGAAAAATCTGTTTTTTTTTTTCTTTCTTTCTGGGTGCAAATGATTTTCAGCTGTATATCTTGTTTCTTCGTCTTCTTCATATATCAAATTCATTCAATTCACCCAATTTTTCCACTTTCCATTGACTATGCATCACTTCAGTTAATTCAGTTCGGCCAAATCATGATCATTGTCGACACAGTTTAGCTAATGATTTTACAAAGACAAAAGAATAATTTGAAAAACAAAAGCAAGAAGAATACAATTTAGTTTACTTTAATACAATTTATCTAAACAAAATTCGAAACCTGATCTAGGATTTCTCGGCTTCCACTATTCCGATGACTTCATCCCCTCCGATTTGATCTTATCAGACAATCTGGTTCAATTTCTTTTTTTCTTTTTGGTTTCCGTTTGGGCTTAAATTATTGTAATGGGCTTCTACCCAAAAAAACACTGATGGGCTGTAACATGTCACGTCTTTATTTAATTAGTAAACCATTAAAAAAAAAAAAAAACCTGTTACGCAATTGAAGTTTACTCTAAGAAAATCGAATCATGTAGTAAAAACTTTGCTATTGAGTATAAGTAAACACTCATTCAAAGCCGATCCTCTCTTGAAAGTTGCGAATCCAAAACGCAATCCGGTACAAATTACATTTCATCCAACCTTTACAAAAATATTGTAGTCCATATTTTTATGCTGCTAGACCACAAGTGTCTCTTTCATCGAATTGAATTTTTAAGTGAAAATATTATCAAGAATAAGCAAGTGGGTCAGTGGTTGGCACATCTCTGCTGTCATCTTATCGGTGTCGAGTTCGACTCCACCTGTCTTCCATGTATGGAGTATTTGGATATTGGACCGACCTGTTGTGCCCTAAAATAATGAAAAAATGGTAAAAATATGATCATCTTTTTTATACGCACACTTAAGTTTATGCGAATTAGATATCGTGTTTGAAAACAAAAATTATATACTTGGAAACTGTTTTTTTTTTCTATTCTAAAAATAGCAAAAGAATGGAGATCATCAGATTTGTATTATTTTCTTTCTTTGCATCTGTTCTATAGGCATTTATCACGGATTACTCTTGTTTCTTTCTTAAAAAAGAAATGCAAACTCTTTAAATATATCCTATCCTATCAAAAAAAAAAAACGAAAGGGATATTAACAAAAGACAAGAAAAATGGCCAAGGGTGTACAACTTGTTAGCTTCATCACTTTTGTGATGATCACTATGTTGATTTCAACAGGTAATAAATATTACTACATATGAATATGATCATTTCACCAATTTTTTCATTATTTGTTTGTATTTGCGTTTGACTTCTCAAATAAATAAAAATTTTTTTAAAAATAACTGTAAACAGCAAACCCAAACAAAACTTCTTCTTTTTTGGATTTTGGCATTTGTGTGTTACATTATTTAAAAGAAAGTCTTTTATTTATCAAATATGGGATTGGTTTTCTTTCTTTATTTTAAAAATTTTCTTAAACATTTTTAAAATGTAAGCGCAACCACAATTAAACAATAGGTGATGTTTAATAAAAAAATATACTAGATTCTAACATGTCCGCCAATACGGGAATTGTTTTTTTAGTTTATCAAAATTTGTAATCTAATTTGTGTTTATTTTATGTTTAGATATAATTTGTTTTTGTATATTTAATTTTTGTAATATGAGACACGTTTTTATTTTTGTGTTTAGATAGAATCAATTTCTTGAGTTTACTAAAATTAATTTTATATGTTTATTTTGATATTAAGCTAATTATATTTTTGTAATATGTTTATTTTGATCACGCAATATTTTTTAATATGTTTTTTTGAGTTTACAAATTTTAATATAATATTCCTACTAATTAAAATGTTCAGAAGAAATATTATATAGATTGCATACGGGTTAGACAAATTTAAAAATCATACTTGTAACAATATTTATAATAAGATTTAATAAAATTAAAAATCATACTTGTAACAATCTTTTTAAGAGATTTGAGATTTGATTTTTTTGGTGCTGAATAATAAATTTTGTGTCATTTTATTTATATAGATTTGATTCGAGATTTATTTATAGTGATAAGATCTCATAAGTTAGATTTTCTGTGAGTATATTCATATGTAAGGTTAAGTCAATCTCGATATGCTTTTAACACTCGATTTGGTAAGATTTAATAAGATTGTGTACATAATTAGTTGTGGATGATAAACCGTAAATTGTAGATGGTCAAAATTAATTTCTTCTGGTTAACTTGAACATTGATCGATTTGGTTTAGTGATGATTGCAGGTCATCTTCAAGCTATGTCCAAGTCGAGTGTTTCTTATCACATCCCAAAATCTACAGGTTAGCTCTCTTTTTTTTCTCACAAATAAGACTTTGAAGGTTTGCTCAACATGTTCTCACAATTCACGATCTATAACATGTCAAGTTTCTGTATACATCTTAGCATTTTATGATCATCTAACATTGATAGTTTGCTTCTTTTGCTAGTAGATAATAAATAATTAATTTTAACTATGATTCACTCTGCGCTAACTATATATATAAGTTTGAGATGTGTTAACAATTTTATTTTTGGTATAGAATATATTATATAGTTTTCTAAAATTTTAATCCACAATGAGTGCATGCGACAATTTTTTATTTATTTTTGTTTTTATGTTTTCTATTTTGTGTGGAAAAATATATTTTTGGTATGACATGTATAATTCAAAATTAGTGATTTTAGCTACCCAAATTTTCCGACTTATTTTGTTATATATATTTTTAGTTCTATATTTTATTTTAAATATATATTTTTAATACCTAAATTATCCATTCAGACTTTTATCCATTTTTTGTTATTAATTTGTGAATAAAGCATAATCATAAATATTTTATATCATCAACATAAATATCATATCATTTACACCTACAATTCATCATACATAATTTATTTTTAAAATATGACCATTATTTTTTATATGTGAATTATTTTTTTTTTCAAATAAAATAGTATGGGAAGACGATCTATTTCCCCACGATAAGTATCGCATCTTTTCAGATGTCTCCCAAACTAAGACCTCGTTTCAAATCCCCACGAAAACAAAGTTAATGATCTATATCCCCGAAAAAAATTCTAAACGTATATACCCACAAATATCAGTTTTAATGGCTTTTGATCTAAACCAGATACCAAACCACCAAACACAAAACTAAACTGAACAAAAAATCCGACCTGTATATCCGTCCAAAAGCCTAATTCCCCCAAATACTATTATTTTATTTATTTCCTTATAATAATAATAATAATATTTTTAAAAAAACTATATGAGAAGAAAAAAAAATTAGAGCATGGATCTATCAATACCAAATCAAAATCCACTAACATTAGGTTCATAAATTCCCAAATTGCTCAGTTGATTTCTAGTAAATTTTTGGAGATGTGTCTTTTCTTCATTTTCTATTTCTTCTTCTTCTTCTATGATGTTCACACGATGAACACTTTCGCAAAGACCCAAATCATAAGCACCTATAATTATACTCATCAGCAACAGCACTATTGTTGTAATGCTTTGAAATCATCATCCCAAATGGATGGAGAAGCGAATCGAGAAACAATCAAACTCAACCCCTAAATTTAATTCAAAGTCGATTCATTAATTTAATTTATATTTTAATCCAAGATCCGAAGAAATATTATGTTTTAATTGTTTAATTTAATATTTAAAATAATTATTTTTTAATTGAACCAAAAATAGACTTGTTTGGTAACATGAATAATAGTTATCCACAAAATGAATAGCCTAAAATTAAGCTATTCATGTTTGTACACAAAAAAATGTCTATGTTTTAATAGATTAGATATATCTGCAAGGACCTAATTAAAACTAAAATGTGCGTTTTATCAAAAATATTTCAACATTTCTGACTTATCTATTTTTTTTTATATATCAGAGCCAAATCGAAAAGGACCACCGTGTGTACATATAACCAATATTCCCTGCAAAGGACCAAGTGATCTTTCGGAGTGCAAAATCATTTGTCAACCTTATATAGAAGCAAAATGTCAATCTTTCAAAGTGCTGAAGAATGTCAAACTGGTAACCCTATATTTCTGTGAATGCTCAAAATTTCCAGGTTTCCGATGCTGAATATCAACCTACAACAAATGAAACAATCATCGTCAATAAAAATATTTGATTAAAAATTGGTATATTTGTTGTCTGGTCTACGGTCCACATTTAGTTTTCACATATTTCATTGTTTGTTTTAGATAATATTGTTTTATGCCCCTTTATTTTTACATCAATCTTTATATTTATTTATCTCAAGTATAAATGTATAATGTATATGGGATTGATCGGATTGTGACAATTTAAGAAAATGAAAAAAACAAAAATCTAGATTGTGAAGGATCTAAAACGTTGAACCAATAGAGACTGCAAAAATTCATAAGCAATATGTTTTTTTTTGTACATAAGGGATTACTTTGTAAATAAAGAGTTCTAATCTAAAATTATTGAAATGAATAAACTAATTGTTGTTAATATAGTTTTTTGTACATAAGGGATTACTTTGTAAATAAATAGTTCTAATCCAAAATGAAAGAAATGAATTAACTAATTGTTGTTAATATAATTTTTTTTTGTCGTCTGGAATATTTTCAATTTTAAATTATGAGAACAACTATTAGGATGATTTTACAACATACAATTCTACCGGCCTACAACGATTCACGATCAACGGTTCTACATGTACCATGTTTGTGATGAATCACTTTACTTTTGACATGCTGGACCGCGCTGGAAATCTCCTGGAAATCTCCTGAAATCTCCTGAAAAAATGTACAAGTGGCTCTGCTTACACCGCGCTGGAAATCTCCTGAAATTTTGTCTCATTTACGCACACTTAAGTTTATGCGAATTAGATATCGTGTTTGAAAAAAAAAATTATATACTTGGAAACTGTTTTTTTTTTCTATTCTAAAAATAGCAAAAGAATGGAGATCATCAGATTTGTATTATTTTCTTTCTTTGCATCTGTTCTATAGGCATTTATCACGGATTACTCTTGTTTATTTCTTAAAAAAGAAATGCAAACTCTTTAAATATATCCTATCCTATCAAAAAAAAAACGAAAGGGATATTAACAAAAGACAAGAAAAATGGCCAAGGGTGTACAACTTGTTAGCTTCATCACTTTTGTGATGATCACTATGTTGATTTCAACAGGTAATAAATATTACTACATATGAATATGATCATTTCACCAATTTTTTCATTATTTGTTTGTATTTGCGTTTGACTTCTCAAATAAATAAACAATTTTTTAAAAATAACTGTAAACAGCAAACCCAAACAAAACTTCTTCTTTTTTGGATTTTGGCATTTGGGTGTTACATTATTAAAAAGAAAGTCTTTTATTTATCAAATATGGGATTGGTTTTCTTTCTTTATTTTAAAATTTTTTTAAAACATTTTTAAAATGTAAGCGCAACCACAATTAAACAATAGGTGATGTTTAATAAAAAAATATACTAGATTCTAACATGTCCGCCAATACGGGAATTGTTTTTTTAGTTTATCAAAATTTGTAATCTAATTTGTGTTTATTTTATGTTTAGATATAATTTGTTTTTGTATATTTAATTTTTGTAATATGAGACACGTTTTTATTTTTGTGTTTAGATAGAATCAATTTCTTGAGTTTACTAAAATTAATTTTTATATGTTTATTTTGATATTAAGCTAATTATATTTTTGTAATATGTTTATTTTGATCACGCAATATTTTTTAATATGTTTTTTTGAGTTTACAAATTGTAATATAATATTCCTACTAATTAAAATGTTCAGAAGAAATATTATATAGATTGCATACGGGTTAGACAAATTTAAAAATCATACTTGTAACAATATTTATAATAAGATTTAATAAAATTAAAAATCATACTTGTAACAATCTTTTTAAGAGATTTGAGATTTGATTTTTTTGGTGCTGAATAATAAATTTTGTGTCATTTTATTTATATAGATTTGATTCGAGATTTATTTATAGTGATAAGATCTCATAAGTTAGATTTTCTGTGAGTATATTCATATGTAAGGTTAAGTCAATCTCGATATACTTTTAACACTCGATTTGGTAAGATTTAATAAGATTGTGTACATAATTAGTTGTGGATGATAAACCGTAAATTGTAGATGGTCAAAATTAATTTCTTCTGGTTAACTTGAACATTGATCGATTTGGTTTAGTGATGATTGCAGGTCATCTTCAAGCTATGTCCAAGTCGAGTGTTTCTTATCACATCCCAAAATCTAAAGGTTAGCTCTCTTTTTTTTGCTCACAAATAAGACTTTGAAGGTTTGCTCAACATGTTCTCACAATTCACGATCTATAACATGTCAAGTTTCTGTATACATCTTAGCATTTTATGATCATCTAACATTGATAGTTTGCTTCTTTTGCTAGTAGATAATAAATAATTAATTTTAACTATGATTCAATCTGCGCTAATTATATATATAAGTTTGAGATGTGTTAACAATTTTATTTTTGGTATAGAATATATTATATAGTTTTCTAAAATTTTAATCCACAATGAGTGCATGCGATAATTTTTTATTTTTTATTTATTTTTGTTTTTATGTTTTCTATTTTGTGTGGAAAAAAATATTTTTGGTATGACATGTATAATTCAAAATTAGTGATTTTAGCTACCCAAATTTTCCGACCCATTTTGTTATATATTTTTTTAGTTCTATATTTTATTTTAAATATATATTTTTAATACCTAAATTATCCATTCAGACTTTTATCCATTTTTTTGTTATTAATTTGTGAATAAAGCATAATCATAAATATTTTATATAATCAACATAAATATCATATCATTTACACCTACAATTCATCATACATAATTTATATTTAAAATATGACCATTATTTTTTATATGTGAATTTTTTTTTTTTTTCAAATAAAATAGTATGGGAAGACGATCTATTTCCCCACGATAAGTATCGCATCTTTTCAGATGTCTCCCAAACTAAGACCTCGTTTCAAATCCCCACGAAAACAAAGTTAATGATCTATATCCCCGAAAAAAATTCTAAACGTATATACCCACAAATATCAGTTTTAATGGCTTTTGATCTAAACCAGATACCAAACCACCAAACACAAAACTAAACTGAACAAAAAACCCGACCTGTATATCCGTCCAAAAACCTAATTCCCCCAAATACTATTATTTTATTTATTTCCTTATAATAATAATAATATTTTAAAAAAACTATATGAGAAGAAAAAAAAATTAGAGCATGGATCTATCAATACCAAATCGAAATCCACTAACATTAGGTTCATAAATTCCCAAATTGCTCAGTTGATTTCTAGTAAATTGTTGGAGACGTGTCTTTTCTTCATTTTCTATTTCTTCTTCTTCTTCTTCTATGATGTTCACACGATGAACACTTTCGCAAAGACCCAAATCATAAGCACCTATATTTATACTCATCAGCAACAGCACTATTGTTGTAATGCTTTGAAATCATCATCCCAAATGGATGGAGAAGCGAATCGAGAAACAATCAAACTCAGCCCCTAAATTTAATTCAAAGTCGTTTCATTAATTTAATTTATATTTTAATCCGAGATCCGAAGAAATATTATGTTTTAATTGTTTAATTTAATATTTAAAATAATTATTTTTTAATTGAACCAAAAATAGACTTGTTTGGTAACATGAATAATAGTTATCCACAAAATGAATAGCCTAAAATTAAGCTATTCCTGTTTCTACACAAAAAAAAATGTCTATGTTTTAATAGATTAGATATATCTGCAAGGACTTAATTAAAACTAAAATGTGCGTTTTATCAAAAATATTTCAACATTTCTGACTTATCTATTTTTTTTTATATATCAGAGCCAAATCGAAAAGGACCACCGTGTGTACATATAACCAATATTCCCTGCAAAGGACCAAGTGATCTTTCGGAGTGCAAAATCATTTGTCAACCTTATATAGAAGCAAAATGTCAATCTTTCAAAGTGCTGAAGAATGTCAAACTGGTAACCCTATATTTCTGTGAATGCTCAAAATTTCCAGGTTTCCGATGCTGAATATCAACCTACAACAAATGAAACAATCATCGTCAATAAAAATATTTGATTAAAAATTGGTATATTTGTTGTCTGGTCTACGGTCCACATTTAGTTTTCACATATTTCATTGTTTGTTTTAGATAATATTGTTTTATGCCCCTTTATTTTTACATCAATCTTTATATTTATTTATCTCAAGTATAAATGTATAATGTATATGGGATTGATCGGATTGTGACAATTTAAGAAAATGAAAAAAACAAAAATCTAGATTGTGAAGGATCTAAAAGGTTGAACCAATAGAGACTGCAAAAATTCATAAGCAATATGTTTTTTTTGTACATAAGGGATTACTTTGTAAATAAAGAGTTCTAATCTAAAATTATTGAAATGAATAAACTAATTGTTGTTAATATAGTTTTTTGTACATAAGGGATTACTTTGTAAATAAATAGTTCTAATCCAAAATGAAAGAAATGAATTAACTAATTGTTGTTAATATAATTTTTTTTTGTCGTCTGGAATATTTTCAATTTTAAATTATGAGAACAACTATAAGGATGATTTTACAACATACAATTATACCGGCCTACAACGATTCACGATCAACGGTTCTACATGTACCATGTTTGTGATGAATCACTTTACTTTTGACATGCTGGACCACGACAAGTGGCTATGCTTACACCGTGCTGGAAATCTCCTGAAATTTTGTCTCATTTAATTTGCATTCTCCGGAAATTGAACTCTCTACCTTATGCTGGCGTAGAAATATTAATGAACCCTTGATCAACCACTTGATCGAGGGGGCTTTCACAATATAGTTTTGTTTAAGTAGAAAATTCAAAATTTAACAAAAAAAAAAAGAGAGTACGAAATTAAAACATATAGGTATAAAATGAAAACATATCTAAGCTAAGAAATATTTTAACAAAAAAACAAGGATTGACGACCTATTTAACTATCTGAACTATCATATAACACTAATTTCATGTTTTGTTTGCTGAAGAAACGTTCCATTTTGCATCGGCAACACCTCCATCTTTGTCGAGTTTTTCTCCGCCTCAACCGCCGACACCACCAATTCTGCGACTTCTTCCGCCGCCGCCACCTCTAACCAACTTCATCGCCTCCACAACCACCTCCTCCGCCTCCCACATCCACTGGTCACTCGCATCAAGCATGGCATCACCAAACCACAAATGCGCCTTTGCCTCCACGCTACAGTTGTCTCTCCCTTACCTTTGTTCCATGTTCATGCTGTGATATATCCTAATTGGACTAGTGCCATGAATGAGGAACTTAGTGCTCTTATTAAAAGTGGAACGTGGTAATTCGTACTACGGCCCAAGTCTATTAATGTGGTTCGTTCTATGGTTATTTAAGCACAAATTTGACGCTCAAGGTAATCTTGCACGATATAAGGCTCGCTTGGTTGCTAACGGAAAGTCTCAGCTTGCTGGTGTTAATTGCGATGAGATATATAGTCATGTTGTTAAACTATCTACTATTTGTATGGTTCTTGTCGTCGCTAAATCTCATTGTTGGTCACTTCATCTACTTGACGTGAAGAACATATTCCGCAATTTCGATCTCCATGAAACCGTTTACATGCATCAACCACCTGGTTTTCATTATCCAAGCAAACCCGATTATGTTTGTCTTCTATGATAGTTGCTTCATGGTTTGAAGAAAGCACCTCTTGCTTGTTACACTTGCTTTGCCACTTTCGATCGACGTATCGGTTTCAAGCAAAGCATCTATGACACCTCTCTTTTCATACTTATGCGTGGTTCGGAGGTATCATATCTTCTCTTATATGTCGATGACATTAATCTAACGGCCTCGTAACAGTCACTTTTGCAGTCTATCATCGATGCACTTCACTCCGAGTTTGCCATGACGGATCTCAGTCTCGTACATCATTTTCTCGGCATCTCGGTTACACAAAATCAGTTTCGCTTGTTTCTTCACTAACAGAACTATGCCACTGATATACTCCATCGTGCTGGCATGACTAACTGCAATCCGTGCCTTACTCCGGTTGACACCAAACCGAAGCTCAAGGCTGATCAAGGTCCACCAATTCAGGATCCAACGCTTTATCGTAGTTTTACAGGAGCCCTTCAATACTTGACTTTCACTCGCTCGGACATCTCTTATGTGGTTCAACATGTGTGTTTGTTCATGCATGATCCTTAAGAGGTTCATTTTCACATTTTAAAGTGAATTCTACGCTATTTTAAGGGGACGATATCAAAGGGACTTCAACTCCATAAATCGACTTCCTCCTCTCTCTCGGCATATTCCGACGTTGATTGGGCTAGTTGTTCTGACACTCGTTGTTCTACCTCTAGCTTATGCGTGTTCTATGGTGACAATTTGATCTCGTGGTCCTCTAAACGTCAACATACGATCTTGCGATCTAGTGTTGAGGCAGAGTATTGGACTGTTGCATAATTAACTTGGCTTCAAAATCTTTTTGGGTGAGCTTCGTCGTCCGCTTCACAAGGCTTCACTTGTTTTTTGTGATAATGTGAGTGATAAGTGGATAATTACAAATCCTTTGTCAATTACCCAAATGATATCTTTGTAGCACTTAGGGATCAATCCGAGTGATATGAACCTCCCTAGATCGACACTCTAGAGCTGGGCAGAAGGGGGATAAACCTTGCAAGCACAAGTGCTTCAAGGGCTGTGGATCGAATGGTCCCATAAAGGAGGTGGAGATCCTTTGATTCACCTTTGTTCTCTCTAGATATTACACAATAAAGAAGAACAATCACATGATATTACACACCAGCAAAGGAAGAAGAGATGAACTCGAGTTCTTTGAAAGAAAAAGAGGCTGCGCCTTTGATTAAAAAGTAGGGTAAATGTTTATGTCGGCATTACAAGAGTTTATAAAGCCAAAAATCGACCAAAGAAAGGAAAAATTAAAAGAAATGAAAAATTAAAAGAAAGGCAAAAATAAAAGAAAAATGAAAACTTGATCAGTTGGACGCGCATCCACTGTTGGGCCTTTTCTGAGCGATTCACTGGGCCGATTGGCGAGATCTTGATTGTTTTGGAAACTAGACCCACGGGGCTTTTGGATCCATATATCGTAAATTTTCTGGGACTTTGTGAGCTAACAGCGACACTCAATTGAACAAGGCATAGTCGTGAATCGCTGGGCTTGGATTATGATCAACAAATGGGCTAAGGGGATGTGATCCACTTGCCTCATTAAAAACCTTACTTTGGAAAATCCATTAGGACAAAACCAAAGCAAGGGAAAAAGAGTGCAAATGGGTCACATACCCATTTGTTGATCCATTTGATGTTCCCGGATCAAATGTTGTTGTTAAGATAAGCCATTTCTTCAACTTCAAACTTGTTTCATAACCAGAATGGTTTGAAATAATTCTTCTCATTATGGTTTTGTTGAGCTTCTTAGAGTATTGATGAATGGATCCAACTGGTTCATGCTTAGCTTCCTCGGCTACAAGCTCAGGTTCAAGCTGCTCCTTCTTGACGCTTGCCATGATCACATCACCGAGGAGGTATAAAGAACAACACACTAAGAATGCAAGAGTTTGCTTAATCTAAAGCTAATCGAATAAATGTTTTCTAATGATCCTAATCAAATTAAAGACAAGACAAGGAATAACTAAGCAAATAAGTTAAACGAGATTAAAATCAATACTAAAAGCGAATCCAATGATGAGGTTATTGATTTCGAGAAATTATAGAGCTAATACATGATGTCAATTACTCAAACAATTGATAATCCTTTGGTTTAGATCACTAATTAAGACTAATCCACCTCCATGGCACTAATCACTTTGCTAATTATTTAATCAAGAACAAATTCTCATTTGTGATTAAGCACTCAACAAGCATTAATCATAAGATCATATAACCAATAAACTTCTTAGACATCTATTTCCATAGGATAAGCAAGTAAATCTCTTTAAAAGTTCTTTGAAGAATTTCATCGAACACCTTACGGGCGAAAAAATCTATAAGTTCTAAATCAACCAAATCAAAGCTAATCTAGCATTTAACACACTTAATAAGAAAAAGATATTATCTAAACTAAGCCCTAACATCATGGATCTACTCTAATCATCACCTTAATTTACCTCATCCTATGGATCATAAAGAATTTACTCATTAATCATAATAGAACCAACAAATCCCATTAGAGAAGTGTTAATAACCATGATTAGTAAAATATTAAAAGATATAATAAGAAGAACACTAATAACTTGCATTAAACCTCAAAGATTCAAATACAAAAGTATCAAAATCTCAAAAGAAAAGTTTGCAAAGGGAAAGAAGATTGAAAAAAACTTGCAAATAAAATTAGGTCTTGGGCTATTTATAAGAAATTGGGTCGAACCGGGTCAACCCGAAATAAATCGGGTTTTGACTCGGTGGGTTTGGGTGTGCGCAGCTGGTATCGGTGTGCTTCATCCCGATACACCATCCCGATACGGTTTAGTCGAGGGACGGGCAAGCTCATATCAGTGTTCTTCTTCCCGATATGGTTTAGTCGAGGAAAGGGCAAGCTCATATCAGTGTGCTTCATCCCGAGACGGCTCCCCAATAATTTTCTTGGTGGTCCGTCAGACAGAGTGTATCGGTGTGCTTTATCCCGATACACAATCTCGATAATCTTTCTGGTGGTCCGTATGCGCGCCAGACATATATGTTCTTACTAAATATGTTGTATCTCTTGAACCACTACTCGGAATGAATTGAAACAAATGCCAAACGAAAGCTAACTCGGTTATCTATGAATTTCATCAGATCTACGAAGCTAAACCCAAATGGAAAGCCTTCATATGGCATGATCTTTCAGTCACTTCGGATGGACTCTGCATTTTCCTTGATTTTTGGGCATAGCTCTTGCTCCAAACTGGTCCCTCTTGTCCCATGATCTTCATCTAAACTCCATTAGACTTCTTTAACTCCCAAAAGACTTCTCTTTGGTCCAAGTAAGCTTCAAATCCTTGATTCCACTCCAAAACCTAATATATGCAAATGCAACTAATTTTATCTAAATATGAACATAAATGCATAAAACAAGAAAAAGCATGGATATAAATCATGTAAAATGCCAAAATATCAGTGAGTGCGGTCTATCTCTCTTCCAACCATGTTCAACACCAACGTACAAAACACATTGAGATTAACATGTATTTTGTACGTGAATGGGTTGCTCTTGTTGGACCAAGATATATACCTGTTGAGATTTTGACCTCGTTTTGTATTTTGTAACTTTTTTGTAACATTTCAATCAAGAGAATTGATTCTCACGTTAATCACATAATGACTAATTCAAAATTGAATTTTTTTGTAACGTACAAAGTCAATTTACGTCATTATGGGAGAATCAAAAACGTCTATATCCACTTTATGGCTCTTGTTGAGCATTTGGTATATAAAAGAGAAAGCTATCATCTCCTTCCTCGTACAATCAGATTTATTCTGTTCAGTTTCTAGAAGAAAAAAAAAATTCGGAAGTACAAGAAATCAATTATACAATTTAACTTTTTTTGGAGTTGAATTTTTTGCCAAAAATTATAGAAAAATTAATTTACTTGGTCTGATACTTGTTGATTTTTTCAACAAAATTTATTAATTTATTTTTTGGTGGTTTATTTGATTAAATTGTGGATTTTCCAAAACAATTCTATTTTGGAAAATTATTTTTGAGTCTATTCTTGCAATTTATTTAATTGCTGGTTTGAACTTCTATTATCTTTAGTATACTCGTTCGGGTTTGCTTGTGTGCAAAACGAAACGAAAAGTATCACTAAAATGAGAACATTTACAAGAACGTGTCTAATTGTGTCAAGTCTGGTGAGTCGATACCCCAAGTTGGGAGTGGTCTGCCACCTGAGACTTTGTCTTGCTTCGAAGAGCAAAATGCTTATAAGAAGTTCAATGGCATATGACTTAAGAGGAAGTTTGGCATGAACGGTTAGGGCATGTGAATTATAAATCTATCCAAAGATTGATTAATTTAATTTCAATCCCGAAATGCAAAATAAGCAAAAATAAATGTCAGACATGCGTACAAGCAAAACTCATGAAAACTCCATCACCTCGTGTCGAACGAACAACCGAACCTCTAGGTCTAATACACACATATTTGTGCGACTTAAAAATCGTTCAAACTAGAGGAGGTAAAAAGTATTTTGTAACCTTCATAGATGATTGCACAAAATACTGCTACGTATACTTACTACGTAGTAAAGATGAAGTCTTGGAAAAATTCAAAAACTATAAAATCGAAGTTGAAAATCAACTCGGAAAAACTATTAAAATAGTTAGAAGTGATAGAGGAGGTGAATATGATGGACCTTTCAATGCTTTCTGTCAAGAAAAAAGCATTATACATCAGACCACTGCTCCCTACTCACCATAATCTAACGGAATTGCGGAACGAAAAAACCAAACTCTAAAAGAAATGATGAATGCAATGTTGCAGGAATCTGGGCTACCCCGGAATATGTGGGGGGGGGGGGGGGGGGACTGGCAGCAAAAAATGTTCCCAGCAAACTGCTAAATCACAAGGCTTTGATTCTGTACCATGAACAGATAAGAAACAAAAAAACACAACTTAGACATAAAGACTGCAAGACATTGCACACACACTACCAAAACTTTAAGATATCTCAAGACCTAAGTAACTTCTATTTATGGTTATGTGAGGATATTTCCCTAAAAGCAATACCTTTAGGGTTTTCTATATTTGTCCCAACATTAGGATAAACAAAAAATACTCAGAAATAGAAGATTTTTAATTCAATTCTCAGCCTTTTTTTTATGACTATTCTCACTTCCATCATCCAAAACTCGAAGCAGTTGCAGACAAATATCTGAGGTAACACAAGTCTGGATTCTGATCGTTTCAAACCACTTTTGATTCAAAAACGAGACACAAAATTAAAAAGGGGAGGAACCCAAATCTGGGTTTGGATCAACCATTACTAGGTCAAAACCTGAGGACAAGAGTTGCGAATTTTCACCAAAAAACTGTTTTGACTATTCGAAGATGATGATTAGCAGATACAGTACGAAGAAGAAGTAACGAGATAATTACTGATTTCGAAAGAGAGAGAGAGAGATAACATCGGAATGGTAATTACCTAATCCAGAAGACAATTCCGGGAGAGAGAGAGAAGAGAGGCTGACCAAAACGACGAACGATAATGAGGGAGATACAGAGGGAGAGAGAAAAGTCGTGTCAGTCTTTTTGATTTTTATTTTATTTCTTACAATCATTTTAATTTCTAATATTCTGACATATTATTTTTTATAATGAAAATTTCATTTAAACAAAAAATAATAATAATGAAAATCTCAAAATCGAGAGCATTAATTACGATTCGTTCCCATTTGGTTCTAAATTAGGAAGATTCCGGTCAATTACTATACCATGTTAAGATATTCAATGTATTCGCTTCCGGTTCTGATCGGTTCTTTCCGTTAGTTAGGATATAAACATTTTGTAACCATTTAAAAACCGATAAAAAATCGGTTCGGGTATCTTCGGATTCGGTTCGATATTGATATTCGATGTCAAAACCGAACTATAACCAATACAAATTTGGTTTCGGCTCGGATTGATTACATTTTCGTAGAACTATTTGAAAGTATCCAAAAGTACCTATAAATAATTAAAATACTAGCAAACTTTTAAAAATAGATCAATTTTAATGAATTTTGGTTAAATTTTGCTAAAAATAATATTTAATTTTGACAAATATAACTAAGTATTTTTAGATATTTCGTGTATTTTGATTATTTGTTATAAACATAACTAAATTATGATTTTGGGTATCTCGGTTATTTTAAATCTAAATATAACTGATATTTTTGGGTATATAATTATATTTTGAACACTTATTCGGTTCTTGGTTCGGTCGCGGTTCAATTTCGATTTTTCAGATATAGAAGTCTAAGATCTTAGTTATTGGTTCCTAAGGGGGGTTTATTGGTTCTTGTATTTTAATGGATTTAGAAATCCAAACCAAATAAAGTGTTATTGGTTTTATAATTTTGAAATCTATATTCAAATCTTGTGTTATTGGTTCTATGATTTTAAAATTTATATTAAAATCAAGTGTTATTCAATAATAAGGATTTTCATAAGGATTTGATTTTAATTTGGATTTGAATGGATTTACAAGTGTTTTTAAGAGTAAAATACAAAGGAGCAAATAAGTTAAACGAGATTAAAATCAATACTAAAAGCGAATCCAATGATGTGGTTATTGATTTCGAGAAATTATAGAGCTAATACATGATGTCAATTACTCAAACAATTGATAATCCTTTGGTTTAGATCACTAATTAAGACTAATCCACCTCCATGGCACTAATCACTTTGCTAATTATTTAATCAAGAACAAATTCTCATTTGTGATTAAGCACTCAACAAGCATTAATCATAAGATCATATAACCAATAAACTTCTTAGACATCTATTTCCATAGGATAAGCAAGTAAATCTCTTTAAAAGTTCTTTGAGGAATTTCATCGAACACCTTACGGGCGAAAAAATCTATAAGTTCTAAATCAACCAAATCAAAGCTAATCTAGCATTTAACACACTTAATAAGAAAAGATATTATCTAAACTAAGCCCTAACATCATGGATCTACTCTAATCATCACCTTAATTTACCTCATCCTAAGGATCATAAAGAATTTACTCATTAATCATAATAGAACCAACAAATCCCATTAGAGAAGTGTTAATAACCATGATTAGTAAAATATTAAAAGATATAATAAGAAGAACACTAATAACTTGCATTAAACCTCAAAGATTCAAATACAAAAGTATCAAAATCTCAAAAGAAAAGTTTGCAAAGGGAAAGAAGATTGAAAAAAACTTGCAAATAAAATTAGGTCTTGGGCTATTTATAAGAAATTGGGTCGAACCGGGTCAACCCGAAATAAATCGGGTTTTGACTCGGTGGGTTTGGGTGTGCGCAGCTGGTATCGGTGTGCTTCATCCCGATACACCATCCCGATACGGTTTAGTCGAGGGACGGGCAAGCTCATATCAGTGTGCTTCTTCCCGATATGGTTTAGTCGAGGGAAGGGCAAGCTCATATCAGTGTTCTTCATCCCGAGACGGCTCCCCAATAATTTTCTTGGTGGTCCGTCAAACAGAGTGTATCGGTGTGCTTTATCCCGATACACCATCTCGATAATCTTTCTGGTGGTCCGTATGCGCGCCAGACATATATGTTCTTACTAAATATGTTGTATCTCTTGAACCACTACTCGGAATGAATTGAAACAAATGCCAAACGAAAGCTAACTCGGTTATCTATGAATTTCATCAGATCTACGAAGCTAAACCCAAATGGAAAGCCTTCATATGGCATGATCTTTCAGTCACTTCGGATGGACTCTGCATTTTCCTTGATTTTTGGGCATAGCTCTTGCTCCAAACTGGTCCCTCTTGTCCCATGATCTTCATCTAAACTCCATTAGACTTCTTTAACTCCCAAAAGACTTCTCTTTGGTCCAAGTAAGCTTCAAATCCTTGATTCCACTCCAAAACCTAATATATGCAAATGGAGATGCAAATGCAACTAATTTTATCTAAATATGAACATAAATGCATAAAACAAGAAAAAGCATGGATATAAATCATGTAAAATGCCAAAATATCAGTGAGTGCGGTCTATCTCTCTTCCAACCATGTTCAACACCAACGTACAAAACACATTGAGATTAACATGTATTTTGTACGTGAATGGGTTGCTCTTGTTGGACCAAGATATATACCTGTTGAGATTTTGACCTCGTTTTGTATTTTGTAACTTTTTTGTAACATTTCAATCAAGAGAATTGATTCTCACGTTAATCACATAATGACTAATTCAAAATTGAATTTTTTTGTAACGTACAAAGTCAATTTACGTCATTATGGGAGAATCAAAAACGTCTATATCCACTTTATGGCTCTTGTTGAGCATTTGGTATATAAAAGAGAAAGCTATCATCTCCTTCCTCGTACGATCAGATTTATTCTGTTCAGTTTCTAGAAGAAAAAAAAAATTCGGAAGTACAAGAAATCAATTATACAATTTAACTTTTTTTGGAGTTGAATTTTTTGCCAAAAATTATAGAAAAATTAATTTACTTGGTCTGATACTTGTTGATTTTTTCAACAAAATTTATTAATTTATTTTTTGGTGGTTTATTTGATTAAATTGTGGATTTTCCAAAACAATTCTATTTTGGAAAATTATTTTTGAGTCTATTCTTACAATTTATTTAATTGCTGGTTTGAACTTCTATTATATGTAGTATACTCGTTCGGGTTTGCTTGTGTGCAAAACGAAACGGAAAGTATCACTAAAATGAGAACATTTATAAGAACATGTCTAATTGTGTCAAGTCTGGTGAGTCGATACCCCAAGTTGGGAGTGGTCTGCCACCTGAGACTTTGTCTTGCTTCGAAGAGCAAAATGCTTATAAGAAGTTCAATGGCATATGACTTAAGAGGAAGTTTGGCATGAACGGTTAGGGCATGTGAATTATAAATCTATCCAAAGATTGATTAATTTAATTTCAATCCCGAAATGCAAAATAAGCAAAAATAAATGTCAGACATGCGTACAAGCAAAACTCATGAAAACTCCATCACCTCGTGTCGAACGAACAACCGAACCTCTAGGTCTAATACACACATATTTGTGCGACTTAAAAATCGTTCAAACTAGAGGAGGTAAAAAGTATTTTGTAACCTTCATAGATGATTGCACAAAATACTGCTACGTATACTTACTACGTAGTAAAGATGAAGTCTTGGAAAAATTCAAAGACTATAAAATCGAAGTTGAAAATCAACTCGGAAAAACTATTAAAATAGTTAGAAGTGATAGAGGAGGTGAATATGATGGACCTTTCAATGCTTTCTGTCAAGAAAAAAGCATTATACATCAGACCACTGCTCCCTACTCACCATAATCTAACGGAATTGCGGAACGAAAAAAACCAAACTCTAAAAGAAATGATGAATGCAATGTTGCAGGAATCTGGGCTACCCCGGAATATGTGGGGGGGGGGGGGGGGGGGGGGGGGGAACTGGCAGCAAAAAATGTTCCCAGCAAACTGCTAAATCACAAGGCTTTGATTCTGTACCATGAACAGATAAGAAACAAAAAAACACAACTTAGACATAAAGACTACAAGACATTGCACACACACTACCAAAACTTTAAGATATCTCAAGACCTAAGTAACTTCTATTTATGGTTATGTGAGGATATTTCCCTAAAAGCAATACCTTTAGGGTTTTCTATATTTGTCCCAACATTAGGATAAACAAAAAATACTCAGAAATAGAAGATTTTTAATTCAATTCTCAGCCTTTTTTTTATGACTATTCTCACTTCCATCATCCAAAACTCGAAGCAGTTGCAGACAAATATCTGAGGTAACACAAGTCTTGATTCTGATCGTTTCAAACCACTTTCGATTCAAAAACGAGAAACAAAATTAAAAAGGGGAGGAACCCAAATCTGGGTTTGGATCAACCATTACTAGGTCAAAACCTGAGGACAAGAGTTGCGAATTTTCACCAAAAAACTGTTTTGACTATTCGAAGATGATGATTAGCAGATACAGTACGAAGAAGAAGTAACGAGATAATTACTGATTTCGAAAGAGAGAGAGAGAGATAACATCGGAATGGTAATTACCTAATCCAGAAGACAATTCCGGGAGAGAGAGAGAAGAGAGGCTGACCAAAACGACGAACGACAATGAGGGAGATACAGAGGGAGAGAGAAAAGTCGTGTCAGTCTTTTTGATTTTTTTTTTATTTCTTACAATCATTTTAATTTCTAATATTCTGACATATTTTTTTTTATAATGAAAATTTCATTTAAACAAAATATAATAATAATGAAAATCTCAAAATCGAGAGCATTAATTACGATTCGTTCCCATTTGGTTCTAAATTAGGAAGATTCCGGTCAATTACTATACCATGTTAAGATATTCAATGTATTCGCTTCCGGTTCTGATCGGTTCTTTCCGTTAGTTAGGATATAAACATTTTGTAACCATTTAAAAACCGATAAAAAATCGGTTCGGGTATCTTCGGATTCGGTTCGATATTGATATTCGATGTCAAAACCGAACTATAACCAATACAAATTTGGTTTCGGCTCGGATTGATTACATTTTAGTAGAACTACTTGAAAGTATCCAAAAGTACCTATAAATATTTGAAATACTAGCAAACTTTTAAAAATAGATCAATTTTAATGAATTTTGGTTAAATTTTGCTAAAAATAATATTTAATTTTGACAAATATAACTAAGTATTTTTAGATATTTCGTGTATTTTGATTATTTGTTATAAACATAACTAAATTATGATTTTGGGTATCTCGGTTATTTTAAATCTAAATATAACTGATATTTTTGGGTATATAATTATATTTTGGACACTTATTCGGTTCTTGGTTCGGTCGCGGTTCAATTTTGATTTTTCAGATATAGAAGTCTAAGATCTTAGTTATTGGTTCCTAAGGGGGTTTATTGGTTCTTGTATTTTAATGGATTTAGAAATCCAAACCAAATAAAGTGTTATTGGTTTTATAATTTTGAAATCTATATTCAAATCTTGTGTTATTGGTTCTATGATTTTAAAATTCATATTAAAATCAAGTGTTATTCAATAATAAGGATTTTCATAAGGATTTGATTTTAATTTGGATTTGAATAGATTTACAAGTGTTTTTAAGAGTAAAATACAAAGGAGCAAATATCGTGTGAAACCTTGTATATGTTTATGTCGATATTTTTATTATTTATCATTATATACGCAACTACTAAATTTGTTTACATGAAAAACTACAACAACAACGATGTTAAAAAAAAAAAAAATGATTACCTGCCTCTCTTTTAAATCATATTATCGAAAAGTTTGTTCCATCATAGATGATGTTCAAGAAATCATCGAGGGTCAAAGATTGACATGGTTATTTGCGGCATCGTGGAAGAAGACTCGCCTTCTCGAAGTGAGCCTGGCTCATCAGGAGATTTAGGCTTAAGAATTTGCTGCGTATCATCGCTTCCGAGCATCGAAACCACCGACGACATCGTTGGTCTGTCTACTGCCAGTTCTTGAACACACAAGAGGCCGATCTGTACGCAGCATAGAGCCTGTTTTAGTTGAAATCCGGATGATGAATCCTTGATGACCGGATCTACGATCTCTAGCCCTTTTCCTTCACTCCAATGTCTCCATATCTGTTTTCATAAAGATAGTTAGCGTTTTTATAAATGCCGAGTAAAAAAAGGTATAGAATAAGATTTGCTTTTAAGCTTACGAAGCTTAGAAGACTATCTCCATCGTTCAGCCTAGAGAACTCGCGGTTTTTCTTGCCACTGACAATCTCAAGAAGCAAGACCCCAAAGCTGAAAACATCAGACTTGGCTGAGTATACCTTCTCCCTCGCGTATTCCGGTGCCATGTAGCCTCTGAGTAAACGAAACAGTGTAAGAGCTCAACGTTTTTGAAAATATAAAAATAAAGAGGATACTCTGATATCTTGAATGCTCACAACGATCCCGCAACCCTCGTCACAGTAGCTTCGGTCTCATCCCCTCTAAGGATCTGGGCCAGTCCGAAATCGGAAATCTTTGGGACCATGTCTTTACCGAGCAATATGTTACTCGGCTTCATATCTAAATGTATGATCCTAAACCTAGAATCTTGGTGAAGATATAAAAGTCCCCGAGCAATACCATTTGTTATATCTAATCTCTGATCCCACTTTAGAATGGAGCTTCGGGTTGTGTCTGTGAAAGGATCAAACGTTAGTTCATTAATTCCAACATTAGTCATTTTAGTTTTAATCAATCTCTAAATCGTGGCTTCTCACTAACCGAAGAGATAAGTGTCGAGGCTGGAATTCTCGAGGAACTCGTAAACCAGTATCTTGTTGATATGATTTGAGAAATACCCAAGAAGCCTGACTATGTTGAGATGCTGCACCACAGCGATGAATCTCACCTCATTATTAAACCCTTCAATACCCTGAGGAGACATTTCCGTTAATCGTTTAACGGCCACCTCTTGCCCGTCAAGCAACCTTCCCTGTCACCACAGAGATTTTGTAAGTAAAACCAGAGATCTATGTTTTCAGTGTTGAGAGATATGGACTAAAACAGAGGGTAACATCTCAGACTTCAAGAAAGAAGAATCGGAGGGTACTCCAAACTTCAAGAAAGAAAGATTCACGGAAAAGGCTTGAATCGAACAAGGCGAGTTCAAGTATGTGGAATCGGAAAATTTGTAAGTTAAATCCTTCAATGGTTCAAATTCTACAGGTTCAATGTGCAAGTTGGGTTTTTAAAAGCACAAGAAAGGAGAATCAGAGACCTGATGAAGAAAGATTATATACCATTCCAAACAAAGTGTTCTTGCTCTGTTTGTGTTAAAGCAAATTGAAGATGGTGTAGGATGAAGGTTCTCATCGGCAAAATTTGGATTCTGGTTTCAGTAAGGTATGAGTTCTAGTAATGACTCAGGGCTGTGAAGATCAGAATCAGTTCACCATTTCTCAAAGACCAAAAGCTTGAAGACTATCAATTTGCAACTGTGATGATCATGATTGTTGTTCCTAAATCTAATGGTCTGCAATAGAAGGGAACCAAGGATATGTTGAAGAACAAATTAGTATGTTCACTGTGCAAGGTTTTAGCCAGATTCAGTACTAGGTGTTAGTGTGTTTTTTGTTTTGTTAAGACAGTGTGGGAGAGTTTTTTTTAATGCAAATTTGTGTTCAAGATGTGTAAAGAACAGATACGAAGAAGCACATAAAAGTCCAGGGACGCTTTAATTGTTGATTGGTAATATTGTTAGAGGGGGGATTAGCACCCCTGGTTTAACTCGGTTCGAACCGAGATCGGTTCAATCAAGACCGGTTTACGATGGTTCGGATCGAGGATAAGTCTGCCCGAAAACATTGGGCCGAGCTCGGGATCTCGCTGAAAGCCCACCTCGGCTACCGATCTAGGCCCATCACAAGCCCAGTCCGTTACAACAGATGAAACAGGAATATTTCCTCTTTCCCGCCGATCTCGGAAATGGAAATATTCCTTGCGAATAGACCGCCGAAGAATAAGGAATATATCCTTATCTCGGAGGGGAATCCGGAATATTTCCATTCCCTAATCAAGCAAGGAAAAGGGAATATTCACATTTAGAGCCGCCTCAAGACAATATAAATAGAGGAGAAGCCCCTCCTTCTAGCGAACATCCACAACTTCCGCAAAGACAGAGAATATAAGAGAGCTCATTACCGATCTCGAATCCTTTTGTCTTTACCTTCTTACTTAAACTCTGTTGTAACGCCGACCTTGATCAATAAACGAGATTCCGATTAAAAGTACTGTTTTACCCCTTTTGTGTGATTTACGGATCAACAATTGGCGCCGACTGTGGGGACAAATAGAACAGTACTTTCAGATATCGTTTGATTGAATCTCGGCAATGGTTCTTCCAGTCGATACCACCGCAGCCCTCGTCAACGGCTCAGAAACCGATGATCAAAACCCACGGATCGACGAGCTCAATCCTATCGATACCGAACTGTAGACAACCGGAGGAAGACCCCCTCCGACCATACCTGTTGGAGAAGACAATCAGGTCAATCCATCTCGGACTCTTCCACAGCCTCCGGCTGCTTCGATATTCACGGATCCGACCGTCTTCATAGAAGCTATGACAGCGCAGTTCGCCGAAATTAACAAAAAGAACGAAGAGCGGATCGCGTCTCTCATAGCATCCCATTTTGAGCGCCGAAATCAGATCGGTATCCTCGATCCAAACCCGATCACCCCCGCCAACGTAAACACGTTACGCCGAAATCTCTTGTCCGACTTAACCGACGCTCAACCCCCAGGCACGATCGACCCGCCGACAAGAAGATCTTCCGCGACCGGTTCGGAAATCAACATCACGGACCAAGCCGCCGTGAATTTGGAATTCGCCAAGGTCCAGGCCCAACTACAAGATATGCGGACCAAAGTCCATCAGGCTACGAGTTCGGCGCCGGAGATCGACCGAGTAATTCAAGAGTCACAGAGGACGCCGTTTACCGACAAAGTCGTCAACACTCCAGTCCGACGATTGGAAAGAGTCAAGATCACATCATACGACGGGTTTACCGATCCTAAACACTTCTTGACCTCGTTTGTCATCACAATGAACCGATTTCGTTTTGGCTCGGAAACCGAGAAGGACGCAGCCATGTGCCAACTTTTCGTGGAGAACTTATCCGGAGCCGCGCTCGATTGGTTTTCAACGCTCGAGCCAAGTTCGGTAAACAGCTATAACGAGCTCACTACCAAATTCCTCAAATGCTTCACCATGTTTATCAAGCAGAAAACAAAGAACGCCGAACTCTGGGCCCTCGAGCAGAAGCAGGACGAGCCCCTACGCAACTTCATGGAACGTTTCAAAGCGGTTGTATCCCATTGCACGATCGACGACGAAGCCGCAATCGAGGCTCTTTACAAAGCCACCTGGTACGAATCGGACTTTCAAAAGGAGATCAAACGCAATAATCCAAAGACATTGGAGGACATCCTGCACAGGGCGCATATCTTCATCATGGAGGAGGAGGAAAGATCCGAGAAAGATAGGCGATACGCAATCACGAAACAGCCCGCCACTAAGGACAGACTGTACGTTCCCCCGAAACAACCCGTCAATACGGTCCAAACTCAGCAATCCTGGTCAAACACTTGGGTTCGGTCGGATGAGCCAAAAGAGCCCGACACCACTGAGCCCGACACCACTGAATCCGCACCGTACTGCAATTTCCATAACCGGTATGGAAATCATTCGACCGAAGAGTGCCGACATCTACAGGAGTTCCTGATGATGAAGTACAAAAAGGGGGAAGTTCCAGTCGAAGGAGCCTTCCAACCCTCGAACAGACCGCGCCGTAACGATAACGGTAGGAGACGTAACTCCAAACCGAACAAGCCTGCCGAGCAAAAGAAAGACAAAACCGACGACGAACAACCGAAACGAGATCGGGAGGACAACGTGGAAACTCAACAACCTCCGCAGGTTCGGAAACGTATCAACATGATCATGGGTGCATTGGAAACATGCAACTACTCCGTCCGAGCTCTGAAGACATACAGTAAGGAAGCAGTGGCCGCAAAACAGTCACATCAGACTACACCCTGCGGAACGCCGATCACCTTCTCTGAGGCCGACACGGAAGGACTTCATATGCCGCATAACGACCCGTTAGTCGTCGAGACACTCATCGGTGATGTCGTAGTCGGGCGAATTTTGATCGACACTGGGAGCTCGGTTAACGTGATTTTCAAGGATACGCTGAAAAATATGGATTTTCCCGACAACCAAATCAGACCGAACATCGAACCACTCACCGGATTCTCGAGCGAGCAAACCATGACAGCAGGAACGGTTAAAATTCCTATGTATACCGGGGGAATATGCCGAATGGTCAAGTTCTTGGTGTTAAACAAACCAGCGATCTACAACGTGATACTTGGCACGCCGTGGATATTCTCAATGCAAGCAGTCGTGTCAACGTATCACCAATGCGTCAAGTTCCCAACACCTTCCGGAATCTTCACCCTTAGAGGCGACCAGGTGATGTCCCGAACGTGTTTCATAAACGAATGCAAACTAAGGACCACTCCCCGCACCTGCGTGATCAATAAGAAGAAAAATCCAAACGATCCCGATTTACCGCGACGCGAAACGATCGTCCAAGTCAATATCGACGATTTCAATCCGGAGAGATGCGTAGGAATCGGAGCCGAGCTCGACGAGGACATCAAAGCAGATTTAAAGCGAATTCCACGAACCCCCATTCCCCGTTCGTGGAATTCCATGAACCTCAAGCGGTACTACATCTAGGCCAAACCCTCAAGCGCCAAAAAAAAAAAAAAAAAAAAAAAAAAAAAAAAAAAAAAGATCACTGAGCTACTACACATACGCTCGATTCTAATATGTAATATGAACTACGAATGGCTTGATCCTTCTTTCGAAGGTACGTAGGCAGCCCTCACAAGGCGCAGCTATAACATTAATAAAATTTTACCAAGGCATTCTACCGAACTCCAATAGTTCGTACCTTCAAAGCCAAACTTTACGTTTGCCGAACTCCAAAAGTTCGTATTTTCTAAAGCCAAACTTTATGTTTGCCGAACTCCAACAGTTCGTATTTTCTAAGCCAAACTTTATGTTTGCCGAACTCCAACAGTTCGTATTTTTTAAGTCAAACTTTTAGTTTGACGAACTCTAACAGTTCGTATCTTCTAAGTCAAACTTTTAGTTTGCCGAACTCCAACAGTTCGTATTTTCTAAGTCAAACTTTTAGTTTGCCGAACTCCAACAGTTCGTATTTTATAAATCAAACTTTTAGTTTGCCGAACTCCAACAGTTCGTATTTTCTAAGTCAAACTTTGCGTTTGCCGAACTTCAACAGTTCGCATTTTCGACCACCAACGGTTCCCATATCAACGTCCTGGCCAGACGATCTGATAAAGCCGAGCTTAGCTCGCACGCATCCTCATGGTGCAATGGATAATACACTTTCCACATTCAAAGCCGAGATCAGTCTCGCACCAACTTCTCAGATTATCCGAGCCAAATAAGCCGAGCCCGTCTCGCACACTCGGATTCAATGTGAGAAACCTAGAGCATATTAAGATGAGCTGTTCACGTACTCTTAAACTAAACTCTAGGGTCAAGCCGAACGTCCTTCCTCGCAAATCTAAGCCGACTTCTCAACAGTCGCAAAAACTAGTAAGCCGATTTCTCAACAGTCGCAAAAACAAGTAAGCCGATTTCTCAACAATCGCAAAAGCAGTAAGCCGATCTACGATAGGGATTGCCGACCTCGAACAGGTTCAGTCGAATTTATCCTCTTCACCCGGCTAAGACCGTACAGTTTACGGCACCACTGTGTACGATAAATTCGAGAGGTTCGTATTATGTACGACTTCAAATATATCAGAACTCGGCATAAGAATAACTTGAGAAATAAAGCATAACACTCAAAATAAAAAGAAGATCGATAAAAATCAGATTCGTTCAAAAGCCCCTCGGGCAAAACCACAAAACGGATACCGGACTTTAAAAACCCTCCGGTCCAAGAGGTCTAGTTATAAGCCCATTCGGGCAAAAGAAAACTATAAACAAATTACATGAAGTAGGAAAAAGGCCTAAACACCTTGCCTCCGCATCGCTTCAGCTTGATCCGCCGACATCGAAGCTCGGTTAGTACCGAACTCATTAAGCCCTGGCGGTACTTCGTTACCCATCGAGGGCGAAATTCCCGGGTGAACCGGATCAGTAAAGGGCGAGACGATTAGATCCACATCTTCCAGCTCGCGGAGGTCGATCGCCTCGTACTCTGCCGACTTCTCAGCCTTAAGCGTCTCGAGCTTTTCAATACGAGACGGCGGGACGACGATACCGTGCTTCGTCTTCAGACTCTGGCAGAAGCTGAGAATCCCATGGATCTGATTAACGGCCAGGAATGGTTTCTTTGCCTGATCAACCGCCGCCAGATGGTCCTTAACTTTTTGAAGACGAACCTGGCATTTTTCAGTTACCGCTTTCCTCTTCAGGATTTGAAGAGAGCGGCCAGCCCGCAACCTTGAAGTCTCTGTGAATAGCTTCGTCGCAAGGGCATCCTTTTCCAACTCCAGCTCGGCATTGGATCTCTTCAGCACGGCTAGTTCGCGGGTCAGCTCGGCTACTGCACGATCGCCGGCTTCCACTCTATCCTCAGAGACTCGGAGCTCTTTGCGGAGTTCCACGGCTTGGACGCTCGCTTCGAAAGCCTTACGGCGCGAAGCTCCGAGTTCACGATCGTATGACCCGACGATCTCATTCGTCTGGGCAATCATCTGTCAAAAACAGCGAACATCAGAAAGAAGAATCACGGCGGAGAAACGATCGGAGAACGGAAAGAGAAATAAATTCTAGAGAGAAGGGAGAGCTCTAGAGAGAGAGAGAAATACCTTTTTGAAGAAAATGAACAGAAGTGAGAAATGAAGGAGGATCGAACGGTATTTATAAAGAAAAACGCAATGATGACGACTCTTCGAATTCTGTAGCCAAAGAATACGAATCGACACGCGGCTCTTCGAATTCCGCGACTAAAGAAGATAAAGCGGCACACTCTTCCCGAGAAAAATCTGCCGAACTCGAAAGCTCCAAAATCTATTCGATCACGGGAGTTCCGATCTTCACTTTCGAAAGAAGTTCGCCGAACTCAAAAATCTGCCGAACTCGAAAGTTCCAAAATCTATTCGATCACGGGAGTTCCGATCTACACTTTCGAAAGAAGTTCGCCGAACTCAAAATTCGCCAAACCCAAAAATCCGCCGCACTCGAAATAGAATCTGATCAGATCGTACCGATCTCAGTTTTAACCGAGCTAAAGAATACTCCCCAAAAATTCACCGAACTCGTAAACTCCCTCGCCGAACTGAGGGGGGGACCAATTGTTAGAGGGGGGATTAGCACCCCCTGGTTTAACTCGGTTCGAACCGAGATCGGTTCAATCAAGACCGGTTTACGATGGTTCGGATCGAGGATAAGTCTGCCCGAAAACATTGGGCCGAGCTCGGGATCTCGCTGAAAGCCCACCTCGGCTACCGATCTAGGCCCATCACAAGCCCAGTCCGTTACAACAGATGAAACCGGATTATTTCCTCTTTCCCGCCGATCTCGGAAATGGAAATATTCCTTGCGAATAGACCGCCGAAGAATAAGGAATATATCCTTATCTCGGAGGGGAATCCGGAATATTTCCATTCCCTAATCGAGCAAGGAAAAGGGAATATTCACATTTAGAGCCGCCTTAAGACAATATAAATAGAGGAGAAGGTCAATTCATCAAGACATCCACAACTTCCGCAAAGACAGAGAATATAAGAGAGCTCATTACCGATCTCGAATCCTTTTGTCTTTACCTTCTTACTTAAACTCTGTTGTAACGCCGACCTTGATCAATAAACGAGATTCCGATTAAAAGTACTGTTTTACCCCTTTTGTGTGATTTACGGATCAACACCATGGATCTGATTAACGGCCAGGAATGGTTTCTTTGCCTGATCAACCGCCGCCAGATGGTCCTTAACTTTTTGAAGACGAACCTGGCATTTTTCAGTTACCGCTTTCCTCTTCAGGATTTGATGAGAGCGGCCAGCCCGCAACCTTGAAGTCTCTGTGAATAGCTTCGTCGCAAGGGCATCCTTTTCCAACTCCAGCTCGGCATTGGATCTCTTCAGCACGGCTAGTTCGCGGGTCAGCTCGGCTACTGCACGATCGCCGGCTTCCACTCTATCCTCAGAGACTCGGAGCTCTTTGCGGAGTTCCACGGCTTGGACGCTCGCTTCGAAAGCCTTACGGCGCGAAGCTCCGAGTTCACGATCGTATGACCCGACGATCTCATTCGTCTGGGCAATCATCTGTCAAAAACAGCGAACATCAGAAAGAAGAATCGAAAGAAAGAAGAGACGAACTTGAAAAAGGCATTTACCTCGGCAGTAGTCTGGGCCAATTTCCTGAACTCATCCGACTTATACAGACGATCGACCGGAGGGAGGAATTCCGGGCCGAAGCTAACCTGCCGATACGTCTCGGCAAAACCCAGTGACTCGACCTCCGGTGCTGAAGCCCGATGCCTCTTCGAGACAAGAGAATCGTCCGACAGGACCACCGTCTCCTCTTCGGCTCGTTGGGGTTCAGAACCCCCATCATCACCTCCAACATTTTGGGGGCCGGTATTCCCTTCGTCGCCTTCAGCAGGCGTAGTACCGACCCCGGCTGTGTGATCAGCCTTTTGCCGGGCTCCTTTTTTAGTTTTCCTTCTCCTCTTCTTTTCGGCGGGAGAAGAGGTGCGCCCTTCAGCAGGAACTTGCTCCCCAGCAGGAACATCGTCCCCAACGATGCCTTCATCAACAATTGCCGGTTCGGCTTCAGGAGGAGGAGGAATTTCAGAATTCATCTCCCGCTCGTCACCGTCAAGATCGGCAGATAGATCGGGGATGTCATCAAACTTCATCTTCCGACGACGAGACGGTTTAGCTGAAAAAGGGGAAAACGATAAGTAAATAAAAGAAAAGGAAAGGGGAGATCGGTATCAACAGACTACGAAGAAAAGTCGACCGACCAACCTCTAAGAACTCTTTTTGCTTTCAAGTCAAGCTTCTCTTGGTAGGCTTCAGGCCACCGAACTTTCCCAGCCGCACTCAGCTGCTTAGCGTGAGCAAAAGTGAATCCTGGCGTGGTGATAAGGAAGCCTGGAGGATGACGAGCTGAAAACAGAAAAGAAAAATATAATTTAGGCAAAATAAGGCACTAAGGTGAAATCAAGAACAAGTATCTACCAATAGGAGTCCTCCATTGAGTTCGGTAACTCCCTCCCGGACACTCAACGGAAGATTTGTCGATCTTCACAAAGAAGTATCGGGCGCTCCAATGGTTGACCTTGCTCGGTTTGTTCCCAGTAACAAGGTCGGCTTCCGGTTTCGCATTTGCCGATAGAAACCACGGTTTTGCCTTCGACAGGTTCACCCGGAACAACCTCTCGAAAACCTTCGCCGTAATAGGGATACCGCACTCCTCCCCGAGAGAAAGAAGACCCATAAGGTTTATCACCGTGGCCGGCATCAACTGAGAGATCGCGACGTGCCGCCTCTTACAGTACTTATAGACGAGCTCTGGGATGGGAAACCGAAGCCCGCAACTTCTGAGATGCTCCTCGTAGACACAAACGTAACCGTCAGGAGCATCCCACGGGCGATCCGTAGCCTTCGGGATCTTAAAAAGCAAGTCATTTGGAGCATCGCACCGCTCCAAGGTGATCTGGATTGTCTCCGCAGTGGACCGAGATGGGCCGATGTTGGCCGGCCTCTCAACCATCCGCCTAGCAGCCGATACGGGACCGTCGTCTCCTTCGTTAGGACGACCTGCTGGAGAAGCAGCACGGTTGTCCAGATCGGCCGCATCCTCATCCTCGGCAAGCCGAGCGGCGAATTCGGCATCTGCCCGAACTTGCTCATTCGACTCAGCAGTTTCTTCAGACAAGTCTTCATCGACGAGATGCGGGACCTCGACCGAAACTCTAGGATTGCTCGGCCCCGCCGCGGAACGCTGAGAGTTGCGTCTGAACATCTCCCGTTCGACGTCACTTAACCCATCCGAATTCGAATCAGAGCTGTTGACGAACAACCCAAGGTCGGGAAATTTAGATGGAGAAGCTCGGTCTTTAACAGAAGGAGAAGAAGTCCTTGAAACCATATCGATCGAAAGAAAGAAATGATGAAGAACAACTTGAATACTGACGAAGAACAGCTTGAAGATCGCCCAGAAAGTTCGAAGATCTTCAAACAGATCGGAAGAATCACGGCGGAGAAACGATCGGAGAACGGAAAGAGAAATAAATTCTAGAGAGAAGGGAGAGCTCTAGAGAGAGAGAGAAATACCTTTTTGAAGAAAATGAACAGAAGTGAGAAATGAAAGAGGATCGAACGGTATTTATAAAGAAAAACGCAATGATGACGACTCTTCGAATTCTGTAGCCAAAGAATACGAATCGACACGCGGCTCTTCGAATTCCGCGACTAAAGAAGATAAAGCGGCACACTCTTCCCGAGAAAAATCTGCCGAACTCGAAAGTTCCAAAATCTATTCGATCACGGGAGTTCCGATCTACACTTTCGAAAGAAGTTCGCCGAACTCAAAATTCGCCAAACCCAAAAATCCGCCGCACTCGAAATAGAATCTGATCAGATCGTACCGATCTCAGTTTTAACCGAGCTAAAGAATACTCCCCAAAAATTCACCGAACTCGTAAACTCCCTCGCCGAACTGAGGGGGGGACCAATTGTTAGAGGGGGGATTAGCACCCCCTGGTTTAACTCGGTTCGAACCGAGATCGGTTCAATCAAGACCGGTTTACGATGGTTCGGATCGAGGATAAGTCTGCCCGAAAACATTGGGCCGAGCTCGGGATCTCGCTGAAAGCCCACCTCGGCTACCGATCTAGGCCCATCACAAGCCCAGTCCGTTACAACAGATGAAACCGGAATATTTCCTCTTTCCCGCCGATCTCGGAAATGGAAATATTCCTTGCGAATAGACCGCCGAAGAATAAGGAATATATCCTTATCTCGGAGGGGAATCCGGAATATTTCCATTCCCTAATCAAGCAAGGAAAAGGGAATATTCACATTTAGAGCCGCCTCAAGACAATATAAATAGAGGAGAAGCCCCTCCTTCTAGCGAACATCCACAACTTCCGCAAAGACAGAGAATATAAGAGAGCTCATTACCGATCTCGAATCCTTTTGTCTTTACCTTCTTACTTAAACTCTGTTGTAACGCCGACCTTGATCAATAAACGAGATTCCGATTAAAAGTACTGTTTTACCCCTTTTGTGTGATTTACGGATCAACAAATATGTGGTTGTAATTGTTGTTTGGACATCATTCAAAGTGATGGGATACAAGATGAGAAGCTTCACAAGGGTCAAGGTGATGTTGAGGTGGCAAGAAGATCACAAAGAAGTCCATGAATTACGATGCCAAAGAACCCACTCCGCCAACTAACCCACTACTCCACCAATATCTCCTTGAAATAAGGAAAGTGGTCTCCCATTAGTATCTTAATTCATGTACGTGTATTGCCTCATCAAAGTCTCCCTTTGCTCTATATATATATATATATATATATCAATGTTCAAAATCAGAATAGGGGAGAAATTTGTTAAGTATTTGTGTTCTTGTTCTTATTTGTATTGTTTTGATCAACAATTGATTATCCTATAACTGGGACTTAACACAAAGCTTGATAATCAGAAGAGGAAATGCAGTTAATTTCAAGGAGTCTGCTAAAACAACTTTAGGTGTATGTGCAATTGTTTGAGAAAGGGATTGACACAGATTCAGTATCAGAGGTAAGCATCAGATTCTCAAGAAATCTTAGAGGCTCAAAGTATGTAATGATCAAGGTCTGTGTTAGATCATCATGGAGCCGGTTCTCAAGAAATCATAATAATTCTAATTACCTTGTAAACAATGCCGAAGCCACCTCTCCCTATTTGGTTTGTGTCTGAAAAGTTGTCGGTGGCTTCGGCTATGGCGTCAAACTCCATGTGCGCAGACTTCCAGTCCTCGGTTAATTCCAGGGGTATATTCCGGTTGCTTTCTCGAGACGCTGTTTCCATTCACAATCAAAAATGTTTACAGAAAATTAAGAAGAAGAGGAATGTATCAATATATGTATAATATACCAGCAGCAGCAATTGCTCTTGCTTTCTTCTTTCTTCTTTTCAAAAGGCAAAGCGTGATGAAACCTATAAGAAGCAATCCGCTGGCTCCAACCGTTAATCCAATGATGGTCTTATTTCTTAATCGATTCTTGTTTTTCTTTTGACCTGAACGAACAAACAATTGAAGAGTTGTGTATTTAATTTTTTTTTTGTTTTGTTTTTTAAATATTAAGAGAGAGAGAAGTAACCAACCGAGACCAGCCACTCTGACAAATAGATCTTGACCCTCGTCGGTTTTGTAACTCCGGATGTCTTCCAAGTCTCCTGTCCACATCACACAACCTGAACCGCCATTTTGCAAGCCTGCGGTTGGAATCGCAAACGCTGTGCAATTGCAATCCTTGAGGCATCTTGCTTTACATTCCTCCAATCCGAGTTTTGTGTCCACGATAGTCTCCATAGTAGTCTCTGGTAGCTTTACAGACTTATGTGGCCAAAACATATCTTCAAGGCAGTTGGGCTGAGCCTGCCTCACACATCTAAATGGAGGTTTGTCACTGCGCTGGAAACCTAATATACATCTACAAGTCCGCCAAGGTTTCATCTCACAGTAATTGTTGCTGTCACATGTATTGTATATATCACACTCATCAGCTGGGATAAATGATTTCATTTCGATGTTCCATTCTCCGGCTGTTGTCCACTCCAACAACGTTAAATATCCAGTCATGGTCACTTGCAAGGCAGCATTCATACCCTCTCGCAAAGTGTAAGCTACTTTTTCCCTGCTATTTGTTATATTAAATATTGATGTGTAGCTCGGGTCGATACGATACTGAATTCTCCGATTACGTTTCTCCCTTACATAGCCCTGAAAAACCTTCCAAGAAGATGCGTCCATTCCGAACTCGAAATCTCCACTTGACGGATCATGTGAGGTATCCCATGATGTTAATGAGTTTCTGCCCAAGATCAGTTGCATACCCGGAAGTAAAGTATTCGTAGGGTAATCAAAGCTCTGCCACAAAGTCCCATCAGGGTTCCTTCTGTTGTTGTTTCTGCTTCTGTTGGAGTATCTCAGCAGGAAATTTCCGTTATCCTGAAGCTCGGCTACCAATTTTGCATTACTGATCAGATCTTCTGTCAGTGGACTCTTCCACACAATGCCACCAGAATGATTTAGCAAGATAATGTCGAAATGGGATACCTTGATGTTTCCGGTGGGATTGTATAGAGGCTCTTTTTTATTTGCGACCCATACTACAATGGTAGGTTGTCTTCTAAACCAGATACCTAGAAACCATCGATCTAACTCTGAATATCTTTCTCTGGTGCCTTTAAAGAGCCCCAACTGGAATATCCCCTCACGGGAAACAATGTTACTGTTACCTTCAGAAATGGTAACCGACTCTCCTGCAGACAGATTCAAGACGTTGGAACAGATGCTTGAAATAGTGGAGAACAAGAAAATCATGAAAAAGAAAAATTTCGTCATGAAAAATCTGTTTTTTTTTTTCTTTCTTTCTGGGTGCAAATGATTTTCAGCTGTATATCTTGTTTCTTCGTCTTCTTCATATATCAAATTCATTCAATTCACCCAATTTTTCCACTTTCCATTGACTATGCATCACTTCAGTTAATTCAGTTCGGCCAAATCATGATCATTGTCGACACAGTTTAGCTAATGATTTTACAAAGACAAAAGAATAATTTGAAAAACAAAAGCAAGAAGAATACAATTTAGTTTACTTTAATACAATTTATCTAAACAAAATTCGAAACCTGATCTAGGATTTCTCGGCTTCCACTATTCCTATGACTTCATCCCCTCCGATTTGATCTTATCAGACAATCTGGTTCAATTTCTTTTTTTCTTTTTGGTTTCCGTTTGGGCTTAAATTATTGTAATGGGCTTCTACCCAAAAAAGCACTGATGGGCTGTAACATGTCACGTCTTTATTTAATTAGTAAACCATTAAAAAAAAAAAAAAAACCTGTTACGCAATTGAAGTTTACTCTAAGAAAATCGAATCATGTAGTAAAAACTTTGCTATTGAGTATAAGTAAACACTCATTCAAAGCCGATCCTCTCTTGAAAGTTGCGAATCCAAAACGCAATCCGGTACAAATTACATTTCATCCAACCTTTACAAAAATATTGTAGTCCATATTTTTATGCTGCTAGACCACAAGTGTCTCTTTCATCGAATTGAATTTTTAAGTGAAAATATTATCAAGAATAAGCAAGTGGGTCAGTGGTTGGCACATCTCTGCTGTCATCTTATCGGTGTCGAGTTCGACTCCACCTGTCTTCCATGTATGGAGTATTTGGATATTGGACCGACCTGTTGTGCCCTAAAATAATGAAAAAATGGTAAAAATATGATCATCTTTTTTATACGCACACTTAAGTTTATGCGAATTAGATATCGTGTTTGAAAACAAAAATTATATACTTGGAAACTGTTTTTTTTTTCTATTCTAAAAATAGCAAAAGAATGGAGATCATCAGATTTGTATTATTTTCTTTCTTTGCATCTGTTCTATAGGCATTTATCACGGATTACTCTTGTTTCTTTCTTAAAAAAGAAATGCAAACTCTTTAAATATATCCTATCCTATCAAAAAAAAAAAACGAAAGGGATATTAACAAAAGACAAGAAAAATGGCCAAGGGTGTACAACTTGTTAGCTTCATCACTTTTGTGATGATCACTATGTTGATTTCAACAGGTAATAAATATTACTACATATGAATATGATCATTTCACCAATTTTTTCATTATTTGTTTGTATTTGCGTTTGACTTCTCAAATAAATAAACAATTTTTTAAAAATAACTGTAAACAGCAAACCCAAACAAAACTTCTTCTTTTTTGGATTTTGGCATTTGTGTGTTACATTATTTAAAAGAAAGTCTTTTATTTATCAAATATGGGATTGGTTTTCTTTCTTTATTTTAATTTTTTTTTAAACATTTTTAAAATGTAAGCGCAACCACAATTAAACAATAGGTGATGTTTAATAAAAAAATATACTAGATTCTAACATGTCCGCCCATACGGGAATTGTTTTTTTAGTTTATCAAAATTTGTAATCTAATTTGTGTTTATTTTATGTTTAGATATAATTTGTTTTTGTATATTTAATTTTTGTAATATGAGACACGTTTTTATTTTTGTGTTTAGATAGAATCAATTTCTTGAGTTTACTAAAATTAATTTTTATATGTTTATTTTGATATTAAGCTAATTATATTTTTGTAATATGTTTATTTTGATCACGCAATATTTTTTAATATGTTTTTTTGAGTTTACAAATTTTAATATAATATTCCTACTAATTAAAATGTTCAGAAGAAATATTATATAGATTGCATACGGGTTAGACAAATTTAAAAATCATACTTGTAACAATATTTATAATAAGATTTAATAAAATTAAAAATCATACTTGTAACAATCTTTTTAAGAGATTTGAGATTTGATTTTTTTGGTGCTGAATAATAAATTTTGTGTCATTTTATTTATATAGATTTGATTCGAGATTTATTTATAGTGATAAGATCTCATAAGTTAGATTTTCTGTGAGTATATTCATATGTAAGGTTAAGTCAATCTCGATATGCTTTTAACACTCGATTTGGTAAGATTTAATAAGATTGTGTACATAATTAGTTGTGGATGATAAACCGTAAATTGTAGATGGTCAAAATTAATTTCTTCTGGTTAACTTGAACATTGATCGATTTGGTTTAGTGATGATTGCAGGTCATCTTCAAGCTATGTCCAAGTCGAGTGTTTCTTATCACATCCCAAAATCTACAGGTTAGCTCTCTTTTTTTTCTCACAAATAAGACTTTGAAGGTTTGCTCAACATGTTCTCACAATTCACGATCTATAACATGTCAAGTTTCTGTATACATCTTAGCATTTTATGATCATCTAACATTGATAGTTTGCTTCTTTTGCTAGTAGATAATAAATAATTAATTTTAACTATGATTCACTCTGCGCTAACTATATATATAAGTTTGAGATGTGTTAACAATTTTATTTTTGGTATAGAATATATTATATAGTTTTCTAAAATTTTAATCCACAATGAGTGCATGCGACAATTTTTTATTTATTTTTGTTTTTATGTTTTCTATTTTGTGTGGAAAAATATATTTTTGGTATGACATGTATAATTCAAAATTAGTGATTTTAGCTACCCAAATTTTCCGACTTATTTTGTTATATATATTTTTAGTTCTATATTTTATTTTAAATATATATTTTTAATACCTAAATTATCCATTCAGACTTTTATCCATTTTTTGTTATTAATTTGTGAATAAAGCATAATCATAAATATTTTATATCATCAACATAAATATCATATCATTTACACCTACAATTCATCATACATAATTTATTTTTAAAATATGACCATTATTTTTTATATGTGAATTATTTTTTTTTCAAATAAAATAGTATGGGAAGACGATCTATTTCCCCACGATAAGTATCGCATCTTTTCAGATGTCTCCCAAACTAAGACCTCGTTTCAAATCCCCACGAAAACAAAGTTAATGATCTATATCCCCGAAAAAAATTCTAAACGTATATACCCACAAATATCAGTTTTAATGGCTTTTGATCTAAACCAGATACCAAACCACCAAACACAAAACTAAACTGAACAAAAAATCCGACCTGTATATCCGTCCAAAAGCCTAATTCCCCCAAATACTATTATTTTATTTATTTCCTTATAATAATAATAATAATATTTTTAAAAAAACTATATGAGAAGGAAAAAAAATTAGAGCATGGATCTATCAATACCAAATCAAAATCCACTAACATTAGGTTCATAAATTCCCAAATTGCTCAGTTGATTTCTAGTAAATTTTTGGAGATGTGTCTTTTCTTCATTTTCTATTTCTTCTTCTTCTTCTATGATGTTCACACGATGAACACTTTCGCAAAGACCCAAATCATAAGCACCTATAATTATACTCATCAGCAACAGCACTATTGTTGTAATGCTTTGAAATCATCATCCCAAATGGATGGAGAAGCGAATCGAGAAACAATCAAACTCAACCCCTAAATTTAATTCAAAGTCGATTCATTAATTTAATTTATATTTTAATCCAAGATCCGAAGAAATATTATGTTTTAATTGTTTAATTTAATATTTAAAATAATTATTTTTTAATTGAACCAAAAATAGACTTGTTTGGTAACATGAATAATAGTTATCCACAAAATGAATAGCCTAAAATTAAGCTATTCATGTTTGTACACAAAAAAATGTCTATGTTTTAATAGATTAGATATATCTGCAAGGACCTAATTAAAACTAAAATGTGCGTTTTATCAAAAATATTTCAACATTTCTGACTTATCTATTTTTTTTATATATCAGAGCCAAATCGAAAAGGACCACCGTGTGTACATATAACCAATATTCCCTGCAAAGGACCAAGTGATCTTTCGGAGTGCAAAATCATTTGTCAACCTTATATAGAAGCAAAATGTCAATCTTTCAAAGTGCTGAAGAATGTCAAACTGGTAACCCTATATTTCTGTGAATGCTCAAAATTTCCAGGTTTCCGATGCTGAATATCAACCTACAACAAATGAAACAATCATCGTCAATAAAAATATTTGATTAAAAATTGGTATATTTGTTGTCTGGTCTACGGTCCACATTTAGTTTTCACATATTTCATTGTTTGTTTTAGATAATATTGTTTTATGCCCCTTTATTTTTACATCAATCTTTATATTTATTTATCTCAAGTATAAATGTATAATGTATATGGGATTGATCGGATTGTGACAATTTAAGAAAATGAAAAAACAAAAATCTAGATTGTGAAGGATCTAAAACGTTGAACCAATAGAGACTGCAAAAATTCATAAGCAATATGTTTTTTTTTGTACATAAGGGATTACTTTGTAAATAAAGAGTTCTAATCTAAAATTATTGAAATGAATAAACTAATTGTTGTTAATATAGTTTTTTGTACATAAGGGATTACTTTGTAAATAAATAGTTCTAATCCAAAATGAAAGAAATGAATTAACTAATTGTTGTTAATATAATTTTTTTTTGTCGTCTGGAATATTTTCAATTTTAAATTATGAGAACAACTATAAGGATGATTTTACAACATACAATTCTACCGGCCTACAACGATTCACGATCAACGGTTCTACATGTACCATGTTTGTGATGAATCACTTTACTTTTGACATGCTGGACCGCGCTGGAAATCTCCTGGAAATCTCCTGAAATCTCCTGAAAAAATGTACAAGTGGCTCTGCTTACACCGCGCTGGAAATCTCCTGAAATTTTGTCTCATTTACGCACACTTAAGTTTATGCGAATTAGATATCGTGTTTGAAAAAAAAAATTATATACTTGGAAACTGTTTTTTTTTTCTATTCTAAAAATAGCAAAAGAATGGAGATCATCAGATTTGTATTATTTTCTTTCTTTGCATCTGTTCTATAGGCATTTATCACGGATTACTCTTGTTTATTTCTTAAAAAAGAAATGCAAACTCTTTAAATATATCCTATCCTATCAAAAAAAAACGAAAGGGATATTAACAAAAGACAAGAAAAATGGCCAAGGGTGTACAACTTGTTAGCTTCATCACTTTTGTGATGATCACTATGTTGATTTCAACAGGTAATAAATATTACTACATATGAATATGATCATTTCACCAATTTTTTCATTATTTGTTTGTATTTGCGTTTGACTTCTCAAATAAATAAACAATTTTTTAAAAATAACTGTAAACAGCAAACCCAAACAAAACTTCTTCTTTTTTGGATTTTGGCATTTGGGTGTTACATTATTAAAAAGAAAGTCTTTTATTTATCAAATATGGGATTGGTTTTCTTTCTTTATTTTAAAATTTTTTTAAAACATTTTTAAAATGTAAGCACAACCACAATTAAACAATAGGTGATGTTTAATAAAAAAATATACTAGATTCTAACATGTCCGCCAATACGGGAATTGTTTTTTTAGTTTATCAAAATTTGTAATCTAATTTGTGTTTATTTTATGTTTAGATATAATTTGTTTTTGTATATTTAATTTTTGTAATATGAGACACGTTTTTATTTTTGTGTTTAGATAGAATCAATTTCTTGAGTTTACTAAAATTAATTTTTATATGTTTATTTTGATATTAAGCTAATTATATTTTTGTAATATGTTTATTTTGATCACGCAATATTTTTTAATATGTTTTTTTGAGTTTACAAATTGTAATATAATATTCCTACTAATTAAAATGTTCAGAAGAAATATTATATAGATTGCATACGGGTTAGACAAATTTAAAAATCATACTTGTAACAATATTTATAATAAGATTTAATAAAATTAAAAATCATACTTGTAACAATCTTTTTAAGAGATTTGAGATTTGATTTTTTTGGTGCTGAATAATAAATTTTGCGTCATTTTATTTATATAGATTTGATTCGAGATTTATTTATAGTGATAAGATCTCATAAGTTAGATTTTCTGTGAGTATATTCATATGTAAGGTTAAGTCAATCTCGATATACTTTTAACACTCGATTTGGTAAGATTTAATAAGATTGTGTACATAATTAGTTGTGGATGATAAACCGTAAATTGTAGATGGTCAAAATTAATTTCTTCTGGTTAACTTGAACATTGATCGATTTGGTTTAGTGATGATTGCAGGTCATCTTCAAGCTATGTCCAAGTCGAGTGTTTCTTATCACATCCCAAAATCTAAAGGTTAGCTCTCTTTTTTTTGCTCACAAATAAGACTTTGAAGGTTTGCTCAACATGTTCTCACAATTCACGATCTATAACATGTCAAGTTTCTGTATACATCTTAGCATTTTATGATCATCTAACATTGATAGTTTGCTTCTTTTGCTAGTAGATAATAAATAATTAATTTTAACTATGATTCAATCTGCGCTAATTATATATATAAGTTTGAGATGTGTTAACAATTTTATTTTTGGTATAGAATATATTATATAGTTTTCTAAAATTTTAATCCACAATGAGTGCATGCGATAATTTTTTATTTTTTATTTATTTTTGTTTTTATGTTTTCTATTTTGTGTGGAAAAAAATATTTTTGGTATGACATGTATAATTCAAAATTAGTGATTTTAGCTACCCAAATTTTCCGACCCATTTTGTTATATATTTTTTTAGTTCTATATTTTATTTTAAATATATATTTTTAATACCTAAATTATCCATTCAGACTTTTATCCATTTTTTTGTTATTAATTTGTGAATAAAGCATAATCATAAATATTTTATATAATCAACATAAATATCATATCATTTACACCTACAATTCATCATACATAATTTATATTTAAAATATGACCATTATTTTTTATATGTGAATTATTTTTTTTTTTCAAATAAAATAGTATGGGAAGACGATCTATTTCCCCACGATAAGTATCGCATCTTTTCAGATGTCTCCCAAACTAAGACCTCGTTTCAAATCCCCACGAAAACAAAGTTAATGATCTATATCCCCGAAAAAAATTCTAAACGTATATACCCACAAATATCAGTTTAATGGCTTTTGATCTAAACCAGATACCAAACCACCAAACACAAAACTAAACTGAACAAAAAACCCGACCTGTATATCCGTCCAAAAACCTAATTCCCCCAAATACTATTATTTTATTTATTTCCTTATAATAATAATAATATTTTAAAAAAACTATATGAGAAGAAAAAAAAAATTAGAGCATGGATCTATCAATACCAAATCGAAATCCACTAACATTAGGTTCATAAATTCCCAAATTGCTCAGTTGATTTCTAGTAAATTGTTGGAGACGTGTCTTTTCTTCATTTTCTATTTCTTCTTCTTCTTCTTCTATGATGTTCACACGATGAACACTTTCGCAAAGACCCAAATCATAAGCACCTATATTTATACTCATCAGCAACAGCACTATTGTTGTAATGCTTTGAAATCATCATCCCAAATGGATGGAGAAGCGAATCGAGAAACAATCAAACTCAGCCCCTAAATTTAATTCAAAGTCGATTCATTAATTTAATTTATATTTTAATCCGAGATCCGAAGAAATATTATGTTTTAATTGTTTAATTTAATATTTAAAATAATTATTTTTTAATTGAACCAAAAATAGACTTGTTTGGTAACATGAATAATAGTTATCCACAAAATGAATAGCCTAAAATTAAGCTATTCCTGTTTCTACACAAAAAAATGTCTATGTTTTAATAGATTAGATATATCTGCAAGGACCTAATTAAAACTAAAATGTGCGTTTTATCAAAAATATTTCAACATTTCTGACTTATCTATTTTTTTTATATATCAGAGCCAAAACCAAAACCACCACCGTGTGTACATATAACCAATACTCCCTGCAAAGGACCAAGTGATCTTTCGGAGTGCAAAATCATTTGTCAACCTTATATAGAAGCAAAATGTCAATCTTTCAAAGTGCTGAAGAATGTCAAACTGGTAACCCTATATTTCTGTGAATGCTCAAAATTTCCAGGTTTCCGATGCTGAATATCAACCTACAACAAATGAAACAATCATCGTCAATAAAAATATTTGATTAAAAATTGGTATATTTGTTGTCTGGTCTACGGTCCACATTTAGTTTTCACATATTTCATTGTTTGTTTTAGATAATATTGTTTTATGCCCCTTTATTTTTACATCAATCTTTATATTTATTTATCTCAAGTATAAATTTATAATGTATTTGGGATTGATCGGATTGTGACAATTTAAGAAAATGAAAAAAACAAAAATCTAGATTGTGAAGGATCTAAAACGTTGAACCAATAGAGACTGCAAAAATTCATAAGCAATATGTTTTTTTTTTGTACATAAGGGATTACTTTGTAAATAAAGAGTTCTAATCTAAAATTAAAGAAATGAATAAACTAATTGTTGTTAATATAGTTTTTTGTACATAAGGGATTACTTTGTAAATAAATAGTTCTAATCCAAAATGAAAGAAATGAATTAACTAATTGTTGTTAATATATTTTTTTTTTGTCGTCTGGAATATTTTCAATTTTAAATTATGAGAACAACTATAAGGATGATTTTACAACATACAATTCTACCGGCCTACAACGATTCACGATCAACGGTTCTACATGTACCATGTTTGTGATGAATCACTTTACTTTTGACATGCTGGACCACGACAAGTGGCTATGCTTACACCGTGCTGGAAATCTCCTGAAAATTTGTCTCATTTAATTTGCATTCTCCGGAAATTGAACTCTCTACCTTATGCTGGCGTAGAAATATTAATGAACCCTTGATCAACCACTTGATCGAGGGGGCTTTCACAATATAGTTTTGTTTAAGTAGAAAATTCAAAATTTGACAAAAAAAAAGAGAGTACGAAATTAAAACATATAGGTATAAAATGAAAACATATCTAAGCTAAGAAATATTTTAACAAAAAAACAAGGATTGACGACCTATTTAACTATCTGAACTATCATATAACACTAATTTCATGTTTTGTTTGCTGAAGAAACGTTCCATTTTGCATCGGCAACACCTCCATCTTTGTCGAGTTTTTCTCCGCCTCAACCGCCGACACCACCAATTCTGCGACTTCTTCCGCCGCCGCCACCTCTAACCAACTTCATCGCCTCCACAACCACCTCCTCCGCCTCCCACATCCACTGGTCACTCGCATCAAGCATGGCATCACCAAACCACAAATGCGCCTTTGCCTCCACGCTACAGTTGTCTCTCCCTTACCTTTGTTCCATGTTCATGCTGTGATATATCCTAATTGGACTAGTGCCATGAATGAGGAACTTAGTGCTCTTATTAAAAGTGGAACGTGGTAATTCGTACTACGGCCCAAGTCTATTAATGTGGTTCGTTCTATGGTTATTTAAGCACAAATTTGACGCTCAAGGTAATCTTGCACGATATAAGGCTCGCTTGGTTGCTAACGGAAAGTCTCAGCTTGCTGGTGTTAATTGCGATGAGATATATAGTCATGTTGTTAAACTATCTACTATTTGTATGGTTCTTGTCGTCGCTAAATCTCATTGTTGGTCACTTCATCTACTTGACGTGAAGAACATATTCCGCAATTTCGATCTCCATGAAACCGTTTACATGCATCAACCACCTGGTTTTCATTATCCAAGCAAACCCGATTATGTTTGTCTTCTATGATAGTTGCTTCATGGTTTGAAGAAAGCACCTCTTGCTTGTTACACTTGCTTTGCCACTTTCGATCGACGTATCGGTTTCAAGCAAAGCATCTATGACACCTCTCTTTTCATACTTATGCGTGGTTCGGAGGTATCATATCTTCTCTTATATGTCGATGACATTAATCTAACGGCCTCGTAACAGTCACTTTTGCAGTCTATCATCGATGCACTTCACTCCGAGTTTGCCATGACGGATCTCAGTCTCGTACATCATTTTCTCGGCATCTCGGTTACACAAAATCAGTTTCGCTTGTTTCTTCACTAACAGAACTATGCCACTGATATACTCCATCGTGCTGGCATGACTAACTGCAATCCGTGCCTTACTCCGGTTGACACCAAACCGAAGCTCAAGGCTGATCAAGGTCCACCAATTCAGGATCCAACGCTTTATCGTAGTTTTACAGGAGCCCTTCAATACTTGACTTTCACTCGCTCGGACATCTCTTATGTGGTTCAACATGTGTGTTTGTTCATGCATGATCCTTAAGAGGTTCATTTTCACATTTTAAAGTGAATTCTACGCTATTTTAAGGGGACGATATCAAAGGGACTTCAACTCCATAAATCGACTTCCTCCTCTCTCTCGGCATATTCCGACGTTGATTGGGCTAGTTGTTCTGACACTCGTTGTTCTACCTCTAGCTTATGCGTGTTCTATGGTGACAATTTGTTCTCGTGGTCCTCTAAACGTCAACATACGATCTCGCGATCTAGTGTTGAGGCAGATTATTGGACTGTTGCATAATTAACTTGGCTTCAAAATCTTTTTGGGTGAGCTTCGTCGTCCGCTTCACAAGGCTTCACTTGTTTTTTGTGATAATGTGAGTGATAAGTGGATAATTACAAATCCTTTGTCAATTACCCAAATGATATCTTTGTAGCACTTAGGGATCAATCCGAGTGATATGAACCTCCCTAGATCGACACTCTAGAGCTGGGCAGAAGGGGGATAAACCTTGCAAGCACAAGTGCTTCAAGGGCTGTGGATCGAATGGTCCCACAAAGGAGGTGGAGATCCTTTGATTCACCTTTGTTCTCTCTAGATATTACACAATAAAGAAGAACAATCACAGGATATTACACACCAGCAAAGGAAGAAGAGATGAACTCGAGTTCTTTGAAAGAAAAAGAGGCTGCGCCTTTGATTAAAAAGTAGGGTAAATGTTTATGTCGGCATTACAAGAGTTTATAAAGCCAAAAATCGACCAAAGAAAGGAAAAATTAAAAGAAAGGAAAAATTAAAAGAAAGGCAAAAATAAAAGAAAAATGAAAACTTGATCAGTTGGACGCGCATCCACTGTTGGGCCTTTTCTGAGCGATTCACTGGGCCGATTGGCGAGATCTTGATTGTTTTGGAAACTAGACCCACGGGGCTTTTGGATCCATATATCGTAAATTTTCTGGGACTTTGTGAGCTAACAGCGACACTCAATTGAACAAGGCATAGTCGTGAATCGCTAGGCTTGGATTATGATCAACAAATGGGCTAAGGGGATGTGATCCACTTGCCTCATTAAAAACCTTACTTTGGAAAATCCATTAGGACAAAACCAAAGCAAGGGAAAAAGAGTGCAAATGGGTTACATACCCATTTGTTGATCCATTTGATGTTCCCGGATCAAATGTTGTTGTTAAGATAAGCCATTTCTTCATCTTCAAACTTGTTTCATAACCATAATGGTTTGAAATAATTCTTCTCATTATGGTTTTGTTGAGCTTCTTAGAGTATTGATGAATGGATCCAACTGGTTCATGCTTAGCTTCCTCGGCTACAAGCTCAGGTTCAAGCTGCTCCTTCTTGACGCTTGCCATGATCACATCACCGAGGAGGTATAAAGAACAACACACTAAGAATGCAAGAGTTTGCTTAATCTAAAGCTAATCGAATAAATGTTTTCTAATGATCCTAATCAAATTAAAGACAAGACAAGGAATAACTAAGCAAATAAGTTAAACGAGATTAAAATCAATACTAAAAGCGAATCCAATGATGAGGTTATTGATTTCGAGAAATTATAGAGCTAATACATGATGTCAATTACTCAAACAATTGATAATCCTTTGGTTTAGATCACTAATTAAGACTAATCCACCTCCATGGCACTAATCACTTTGCTAATTATTTAATCAAGAACAAATTCTCATTTGTGATTAAGCACTCAACAAGCATTAATCATAAGATCATATAACCAATAAACTTCTTAGACATCTATTTCCATAGGATAAGCAAGTAAATCTCTTTAAAAGTTCTTTGAGGAATTTCATCGAACACCTTACGGGCGAAAAAATCTATAAGTTCTAAATCAACCAAATCAAAGCTAATCTATCATTTAACACACTTAATAAGAAAAAGATATTATCTAAACTAAGCCCTAACATCATGGATCTACTCTAATCATCACCTTAATTTACCTCATCCTATGGATCATAAAGAATTTACTCATTAATCATAATAGAACCAACAAATCCCATTAGAGAAGTGTTAATAACCATGATTAGTAAAATATTAAAAGATATAATAAGAAGAACACTAATAACTTGCATTAAACCTCAAAGATTCAAATACAAAAGTATCAAAATCTCAAAAGAAAAGTTTGCAAAGGGAAAGAAGATTGAAAAAAACTTGCAAATAAAATTAGGTCTTGGGCTATTTATAAGAAATTGGGTCGAACCGGGTCAACCCGAAATAAATCGGGTTTTGACTCGGTGGGTTTGGGTGTGCGCAGCTGGTATCGGTGTGCTTCATCCCGATACACCATCCCGATACGGTTTAGTCGAGGGACGGGCAAGCTCATATCAGTGTTCTTCTTCCCGATATGGTTTAGTCGAGGGAAGGGCAAGCTCATATCAGTGTGCTTCATCCCGAGACGGCTCCCCAATAATTTTCTTGGTGGTCCGTCAGACAGAGTGTATCGGTGTGCTTTATCCCGATACACCATCTCGATAATCTTTCTGGTGGTCCGTATGCGCGCCAGACATATATGTTCTTACTAAATATGTTGTATCTCTTGAACCACTACTCGGAATGAATTGAAACAAATGCCAAACGAAAGCTAACTCGGTTATCTATGAATTTCATCAGATCTACGAAGCTAAACCCAAATGGAAAGCCTTCATATGGCATGATCTTTCAGTCACTTCGGATGGACTCTGCATTTTCCTTGATTTTTGGGCATAGCTCTTGCTCCAAACTGGTCCCTCTTGTCCCATGATCTTCATCTAAACTCCATTAGACTTCTTTAACTCCCAAAAGACTTCTCTTTGGTCCAAGTAAGCTTCAAATCCTTGATTCCACTCCAAAACCTAATATATGCAAATGGAGATGCAAATGCAACTAATTTTATCTAAATATGAACATAAATGCATAAAACAAGAAAAAGCATGGATATAAATCATGTAAAATGCCAAAATATCAGTGAGTGCGGTCTATCTCTCTTCCAACCATGTTCAACACCAACGTACAAAACACATTGAGATTAACATGTATTTTGTACGTGAATGGGTTGCTCTTGTTGGACCAAGATATATACCTGTTGAGATTTTGACCTCGTTTTGTATTTTGTAACTTTTTTGTAACATTTCAATCAAGAGAATTGATTCTCACGTTAATCACATAATGACTAATTCAAAATTGAATTTTTTTGTAACGTACAAAGTCAATTTACGTCATTATGGGAGAATCAAAAACGTCTATATCCACTTTATGGCTCTTGTTAAGCATTTGGTATATAAAAGAGAAAGCTATCATCTCCTTCCTCGTACGATCAGATTTATTCTGTTCAGTTTCTAGAAGAAAAAAAAAATTCGGAAGTACAAGAAATCAATTATACAATTTAACTTTTTTTGGAGTTGAATTTTTTGCCAAAAATTATAGAAAAATTAATTTACTTGGTCTGATACTTGTTGATTTTTTCAACAAAATTTATTAATTTATTTTTTGGTGGTTTATTTGATTAAATTGTGGATTTTCCAAAACAATTCTATTTTGGAAAATTATTTTTGAGTCTATTCTTACAATTTATTTAATTGCTGGTTTGAACTTCTATTATCTGTAGTATACTCGTTCGGGTTTGCTTGTGTGCAAAACGAAACGAAAAGTATCACTAAAATGAGAACATTTACAAGAACATGTCTAATTGTGTCAAGTCTGGTGAGTCGATACCCCAAGTTGGGAGTGGTCTGCCACCTGAGACTTTGTCTTGCTTCGAAGAGCAAAATGCTTATAAGAAGTTCAATGGCATATGACTTAAGAGGAAGTTTGGCATGAACGGTTAGGGCATGTGAATTATAAATCTATCCAAAGATTGATTAATTTAATTTCAATCCCGAAATGCAAAATAAGCGAAAATAAATGTCAGACATGCGTACAAGCAAAACTCATGAAAACTCCATCACCTCGTGTCGAACGAACAACCGAACCTCTAGGTCTAATACACACATATTTGTGCGACTTAAAAATCGTTCAAACTAGAGGAGGTAAAAAGTATTTTGTAACCTTCATAGATGATTGCACAAAATACTGCTACGTATACTTACTACGTAGTAAAGATGAAGTCTTGGAAAAATTCAAAGACTATAAAATCGAAGTTGAAAATCAACTCGGAAAAACTATTAAAATAGTTAGAAGTGATAGAGGAGGTGAATATGATGGACCTTTCAATGCTTCCTGTCAAGAAAAAAGCATTATACATCAGACCACTGCTCCCTACTCACCATAATCTAACGGAATTGCGGAACGAAAAAAACAAACTCTAAAAGAAATGATGAATGCAATGTTGCAGGAATCTGGGCTACCCCGGAATATGTGGGGGGGAACTGGCAGCAAAAAATGTTCCCAGCAAACTGCTAAATCACAAGGCTTTGATTCTGTACCATGAACAGATAAGAAACAAAAAAACACAACTTAGACATAAAGACTACAAGACATTGCACACACACTACCAAAACTTTAAGATATCTCAAGACCTAAGTAACTTCTATTTATGGTTATGTGAGGATATTTCCCTAAAAGCAATACCTTTAGGGTTTTCTATATTTGTCCCAACATTAGGATAAACAAAAAATACTCAGAAATAGAAGATTTTTAATTCAATTCTCAGCCTTTTTTTTATGACTATTCTCACTTCCATCATCCAAAACTCGAAGCAGTTGCAGACAAATATATGAGGTAACACAAGTCTGGATTCTGATCGTTTCAAACCACTTTCGATTCAAAAACGAGAAACAAAATTAAAAAGGGGAGGAACCCAAATCTGGGTTTGGATCAACCATTACTAGGTCAAAACCTGAGGACAAGAGTTGCGAATTTTTACCAAAAAACTGTTTTGACTATTCGAAGATGATGATTAGCAGATACAGTACGAAGAAGAAGTAACGAGATAATTACTGATTTCGAAAGAGAGAGAGAGAGATAACATCGGAATGGTAATTACCTAACCCAGAAGACAATTCCGGGAGAGAGAGAGAAGAGAGGCTGACCAAAACGACGAACGACAATGAGGGAGATACAGAGGGAGAGAGAAAAGTCGTGTCAGTCTTTTTGATTTTTTTTTTATTTCTTACAATCATTTTAATTTCTAATATTCTGACATATTTTTTTTTATAATGAAAATTTCATTTAAACAAAAAATAATAATAATGAAAATCTCAAAATCGAGAGCATTAATTACGATTCGTTCCCATTTGGTTCTAAATTAGGAAGATTCCGGTCAATTACTATACCATGTTAAGATATTCAATGTATTCGCTTCCGGTTCTGATCAGTTCTTTCCGTTAGTTAGGATATAAACATTTTGTAACCATTTAAAAACCGATAAAAAATCGGTTCGGGTATCTTCGGATTCGGTTCGATATTGATATTCGATGTCAAAACCGAACTATAACCAATACAAATTTGGTTTCGGCTCGGATTGATTACATTTTAGTAGAACTACTTGAAAGTATCCAAAAGTACCTATAAATATTTGAAATACTAGCAAACTTTTAAAAATAGATCAATTTTAATGAATTTTGGTTAAATTTTGCTAAAAATAATATTTAATTTTGACAAATATAACTAAGTATTTTTAGATATTTCGTGTATTTTGATTATTTGTTATAAACATAACTAAATTATGATTTTGGGTATCTCGGTTATTTTAAATCTAAATATAACTGATATTTTTGGGTATATAATTATATTTTGGACACTTATTCGGTTCTTGGTTCGGTCGCGGTTCAATTTTGATTTTTCAGATATAGAAGTCTAAGATCTTAGTTATTGGTTCCTAAGGGGGTTTATTGGTTCTTGTATTTTAATGGATTTAGAAATCCAAACCAAATAAAGTGTTATTGGTTTTATAATTTTGAAATCTATATTCAAATCTTGTGTTATTGGTTCTATGATTTTAAAATTCATATTAAAATCAAGTGTTATTCAATAATAAGGATTTTCATAAGGATTTGATTTTAATTTGGATTTGAATGGATTTACAAGTGTTTTTAAGAGTAAAATACAAAGGAGCAAATATCGTGTGAAACCTTGTATATGTTTATGTCGATATTTTTATTATTTATCATTATATACGCAACTACTAAATTTGTTTACATGAAAAACTACAACAACAACGATGTTAAAAAAAAAAAAATGATTACCTGCCTCTCTTTTAAATCATATTATCGAAAAGTTTGTTCCATCATAGATGATGTTCAAGAAATCATCGAGGGTCAAAGATTGACATGGTTATTTGCGGCATCGTGGAAGAAGACTCGCCTTCTCGAAGTGAGCCTGGCTCATCAGGAGATTTAGGCTTAAGAATTTGCTGCGTATCATCGCTTCCGAGCATCGAAACCACCGACGACATCGTTGGTCTGTCTACTGCCAGTTCTTGAACACACAAGAGGCCGATCTGTACGCAGCATAGAGCCTGTTTTAGTTGAAATCCGGATGATGAATCCTTGATGACCGGATCTACGATCTCTAGCCCTTTTCCTTCACTCCAATGTCTCCATATCTGTTTTCATAAAGATAGTTAGCGTTTTTATAAATGCCGAGTAAAAAAAGGTATAGAATAAGATTTGCTTTTAAGCTTACGAAGCTTAGAAGACTATCTCCATCGTTCAGCCTAGAGAACTCGCGGTTTTTCTTGCCACTGACAATCTCAAGAAGCAAGACCCCAAAGCTGAAAACATCAGACTTGGCTGAGTATACCTTCTCCCTCGCGTATTCCGGTGCCATGTAGCCTCTGAGTAAACGAAACAGTGTAAGAGCTCAACGTTTTTGAAAATATAAAAATAAAGAGGATACTCTGATATCTTGAATGCTCACAACGATCCCGCAACCCTCGTCACAGTAGCTTCGGTCTCATCCCCTCTAAGGATCTGGGCCAGTCCGAAATCGGAAATCTTTGGGACCATGTCTTTACCGAGCAATATGTTACTCGGCTTCATATCTAAATGTATGATCCTAAACCTAGAATCTTGGTGAAGATATAAAAGTCCCCGAGCAATACCATTTGTTATATCTAATCTCTGATCCCACTTTAGAATGGAGCTTCGGGTTGTGTCTGTGAAAGGATCAAACGTTAGTTCATTAATTCCAACATTAGTCATTTTAGTTTTAATCAATCTCTAAATCGTGGCTTCTCACTAACCGAAGAGATAAGTGTCGAGGCTGGAATTCTCGAGGAACTCGTAAACCAGTATCTTGTTGATATGATTTGAGAAATACCCAAGAAGCCTGACTATGTTGAGATGCTGCACCACAGCGATGAATCTCACCTCATTATTAAACCCTTCAATACCCTGAGGAGACATTTCCGTTAATCGTTTAACGGCCACCTCTTGCCCGTCAAGCAACCTTCCCTGTCACCACAGAGATTTTGTAAGTAAAACCAGAGATCTATGTTTTCAGTGTTGAGAGATATGGACTAAAACAGAGGGTAACATCTCAGACTTCAAGAAAGAAGAATCGGAGGGTACTTCAAACTTCAAGAAAGAAAGATTCACGGAAAAGGCTTGAATCGAACAAGGCGAGTTCAAGTATGTGGAATCGGAAAATTTGTAAGTTAAATCCTTCAATGGTTCAAATTCTACAGGTTCAATGTGCAAGTTGGGTTTTTAAAAGCACAAGAAAGGAGAATCAGAGACCTGATGAAGAAAGATTATATACCATTCCAAACAAAGTGTTCTTGCTCTGTTTGTGTTAAAGCAAATTGAAGATGGTGTAGGATGAAGGTTCTCATCGGCAAAATTTGGATTCTGGTTTCAGTAAGGTATGAGTTCTAGTAATGACTCAGGGCTGTGAAGATCAGAATCAGTTCACCATTTCTCAAAGACCAAAAGCTTGAAGACTATCAATTTGCAACTGTGATGATCATGATTGTTGTTCCTAAATCTAATGGTCTGCAATAGAAGGGAACCAAGGATATGTTGAAGAACAAATTAGTATGTTCACTGTGCAAGGTTTTAGCCAGATTCAGTACTAGGTGTTAGTGTGTTTTTTGTTTTGTTAAGACAGTGTGGGAGAGTTTTTTTTAATGCAAATTTGTGTTCAAGATGTGTAAAGAACAGATACGAAGAAGCACATAAAAGTCCAGGGACGCTTTAATTGTTGATTGGTAATATGTGGTTGTAATTGTTGTTTGGACATCATTCAAAGTGATGGGATACAAGATGAGAAGCTTCACAAGGGTCAAGGTGATGTTGAGGTGGCAAGAAGATCACAAAGAAGTCCATGAATTACGATGCCAAAGAACCCACTCCGCCAACTAACCCACTACTCCACCAATATCTCCTTGAAATAAGGAAAGTGGTCTCCCATTAGTATCTTAATTCATGTACGTGTATTGCCTCATCAAAGTCTCCCTTTGCTCTATATATATATATATATATATATATATCAATGTTCAAAATCAGAATAGGGGAGAAATTTGTTAAGTATTTGTGTTCTTGTTCTTATTTGTATTGTTTTGATCAACAATTGATTATCCTATAACTGGGACTTAACACAAAGCTTGATAATCAGAAGAGGAAATGCAGTTAATTTCAAGGAGTCTGCTAAAACAACTTTAGGTGTATGTGCAATTGTTTGAGAAAGGGATTGACACAGATTCAGTATCAGAGGTAAGCATCAGATTCTCAAGAAATCTTAGAGGCTCAAAGTATGTAATGATCAAGGTCTGTGTTAGATCATCATGGAGCCGGTTCTCAAGAAATCATAATAATTCTAATTACCTTGTAAACAATGCCGAAGCCACCTCTCCCTATTTGGTTTGTGTCTGAAAAGTTGTCGGTGGCTTCGGCTATGGCGTCAAACTCCATGTGCGCAGACTTCCAGTCCTCGGTTAATTCCAGGGGTATATTCCGGTTGCTTTCTCGAGACGCTGTTTCCATTCACAATCAAAAATGTTTACAGAAAATTAAGAAGAAGAGGAATGTATCAATATATGTATAATATACCAGCAGCAGCAATTGCTCTTGCTTTCTTCTTTCTTCTTTTCAAAAGGCAAAGCGTGATGAAACCTATAAGAAGCAATCCGCTGGCTCCAACCGTTAATCCAATGATGGTCTTATTTCTTAATCGATTCTTGTTTTTCTTTTGACCTGAACGAACAAACAATTGAAGAGTTGTGTATTTAATTTTTTTTTTGTTTTGTTTTTTAAATATTAAGAGAGAGAGAAGTAACCAACCGAGACCAGCCACTCTGACAAATAGATCTTGACCCTCGTCGGTTTTGTAACTCCGGATGTCTTCCAAGTCTCCTGTCCACATCACACAACCTGAACCGCCATTTTGCAAGCCTGCGGTTGGAATCGCAAACGCTGTGCAATTGCAATCCTTGAGGCATCTTGCTTTACATTCCTCCAATCCGAGTTTTGTGTCCACGATAGTCTCCATAGTAGTCTCTGGTAGCTTTACAGACTTATGTGGCCAAAACATATCTTCAAGGCAGTTGGGCTGAGCCTGCCTCACACATCTAAATGGAGGTTTGTCACTGCGCTGGAAACCTAATATACATCTACAAGTCCGCCAAGGTTTCATCTCACAGTAATTGTTGCTGTCACATGTATTGTATATATCACACTCATCAGCTGGGATAAATGATTTCATTTCGATGTTCCATTCTCCGGCTGTTGTCCACTCCAACAACGTTAAATATCCAGTCATGGTCACTTGCAAGGCAGCATTCATACCCTCTCGCAAAGTGTAAGCTACTTTTTCCCTGCTATTTGTTATATTAAATATTGATGTGTAGCTCGGGTCGATACGATACTGAATTCTCCGATTACGTTTCTCCCTTACATAGCCCTGAAAAACCTTCCAAGAAGATGCGTCCATTCCGAACTCGAAATCTCCACTTGACGGATCATGTGAGGTATCCCATGATGTTAATGAGTTTCTGCCCAAGATCAGTTGCATACCCGGAAGTAAAGTATTCGTAGGGTAATCAAAGCTCTGCCACAAAGTCCCATCAGGGTTCCTTCTGTTGTTGTTTCTGCTTCTGTTGGAGTATCTCAGCAGGAAATTTCCGTTATCCTGAAGCTCGGCTACCAATTTTGCATTACTGATCAGATCTTCTGTCAGTGGACTCTTCCACACAATGCCACCAGAATGATTTAGCAAGATAATGTCGAAATGGGATACCTTGATGTTTCCGGTGGGATTGTATAGAGGCTCTTTTTTATTTGCGACCCATACTACAATGGTAGGTTGTCTTCTAAACCAGATACCTAGAAACCATCGATCTAACTCTGAATATCTTTCTCTGGTGCCTTTAAAGAGCCCCAACTGGAATATCCCCTCACGGGAAACAATGTTACTGTTACCTTCAGAAATGGTAACCGACTCTCCTGCAGACAGATTCAAGACGTTGGAACAGATGCTTGAAATAGTGGAGAACAAGAAAATCATGAAAAAGAAAAATTTCGTCATGAAAAATCTGTTTTTTTTTTTCTTTCTTTCTGGGTGCAAATGATTTTCAGCTGTATATCTTGTTTCTTCGTCTTCTTCATATATCAAATTCATTCAATTCACCCAATTTTTCCACTTTCCATTGACTATGCATCACTTCAGTTAATTCAGTTCGGCCAAATCATGATCATTGTCGACACAGTTTAGCTAATGATTTTACAAAGACAAAAGAATAATTTGAAAAACAAAAGCAAGAAGAATACAATTTAGTTTACTTTAATACAATTTATCTAAACAAAATTCGAAACCTGATCTAGGATTTCTCGGCTTCCACTATTCCGATGAATTCATCCCCTCCGATTTGATCTTATCAGACAATCTGGTTCAATTTCTTTTTTTCTTTTTGGTTTCCGTTTGGGCTTAAATTATTGTAATGGGCTTCTACCCAAAAAAGCACTGATGGGCTGTAACATGTCACGTCTTTATTTAATTAGTAAACCATTAAAAAAAAAAAAAAAACCTGTTACGCAATTGAAGTTTACTCTAAGAAAATCGAATCATGTAGTAAAAACTTTGCTATTGAGTATAAGTAAACACTCATTCAAAGCCGATCCTCTCTTGAAAGTTGCGAATCCAAAACGCAATCCGGTACAAATTACATTTCATCCAACCTTTACAAAAATATTGTAGTCCATATTTTTATGCTGCTAGACCACAAGTGTCTCTTTCATCGAATTGAATTTTTAAGTGAAAATATTATCAAGAATAAGCAAGTGGGTCAGTGGTTGGCACATCTCTGCTGTCATCTTATCGGTGTCGAGTTCGACTCCACCTGTCTTCCATGTATGGAGTATTTGGATATTGGACCGACCTGTTGTGCCCTAAAATAATGAAAAAATGGTAAAAATATGATCATCTTTTTTATACGCACACTTAAGTTTATGCGAATTAGATATCGTGTTTGAAAACAAAAATTATATACTTGGAAACTGTTTTTTTTTTCTATTCTAAAAATAGCAAAAGAATGGAGATCATCAGATTTGTATTATTTTCTTTCTTTGCATCTGTTCTATAGGCATTTATCACGGATTACTCTTGTTTCTTTCTTAAAAAAGAAATGCAAACTCTTTAAATATATCCTATCCTATCAAAAAAAAAAAACGAAAGGGATATTAACAAAAGACAAGAAAAATGGCCAAGGGTGTACAACTTGTTAGCTTCATCACTTTTGTGATGATCACTATGTTGATTTCAACAGGTAATAAATATTACTACATATGAATATGATCATTTCACCAATTTTTTCATTATTTGTTTGTATTTGCGTTTGACTTCTCAAATAAATAAACAATTTTTTAAAAATAACTGTAAACAGCAAACCCAAACAAAACTTCTTCTTTTTTGGATTTTGGCATTTGTGTGTTACATTATTTAAAAGAAAGTCTTTTATTTATCAAATATGGGATTGGTTTTCTTTCTTTATTTTAATTTTTTTTTTAAACATTTTTAAAATGTAAGCGCAACCACAATTAAACAATAGGTGATGTTTAATAAAAAAATATACTAGATTCTAACATGTCCGCCCATACGGGAATTGTTTTTTTAGTTTATCAAAATTTGTAATCTAATTTGTGTTTATTTTATGTTTAGATATAATTTGTTTTTGTATATTTAATTTTTGTAATATGAGACACGTTTTTATTTTTGTGTTTAGATAGAATCAATTTCTTGAGTTTACTAAAATTAATTTTTATATGTTTATTTTGATATTAAGCTAATTATATTTTTGTAATATGTTTATTTTGATCACGCAATATTTTTTAATATGTTTTTTTGAGTTTACAAATTTTAATATAATATTCCTACTAATTAAAATGTTCAGAAGAAATATTATATAGATTGCATACGGGTTAGACAAATTTAAAAATCATACTTGTAACAATATTTATAATAAGATTTAATAAAATTAAAAATCATACTTGTAACAATCTTTTTAAGAGATTTGAGATTTGATTTTTTTGGTGCTGAATAATAAATTTTGTGTCATTTTATTTATATAGATTTGATTCGAGATTTATTTATAGTGATAAGATCTCATAAGTTAGATTTTCTGTGAGTATATTCATATGTAAGGTTAAGTCAATCTCGATATGCTTTTAACACTCGATTTGGTAAGATTTAATAAGATTGTGTACATAATTAGTTGTGGATGATAAACCGTAAATTGTAGATGGTCAAAATTAATTTCTTCTGGTTAACTTGAACATTGATCGATTTGGTTTAGTGATGATTGCAGGTCATCTTCAAGCTATGTCCAAGTCGAGTGTTTCTTATCACATCCCAAAATCTACAGGTTACCTCTCTTTTTTTTCTCACAAATAAGACTTTGAAGGTTTGCTCAACATGTTCTCACAATTCACGATCTATAACATGTCAAGTTTCTGTATACATCTTAGCATTTTATGATCATCTAACATTGATAGTTTGCTTCTTTTGCTAGTAGATAATAAATAATTAATTTTAACTATGATTCACTCTGCGCTAACTATATATATAAGTTTGAGATGTGTTAACAATTTTATTTTTGGTATAGAATATATTATATAGTTTTCTAAAATTTTAATCCACAATGAGTGCATGCGACAATTTTTTATTTATTTTTGTTTTTATGTTTTCTATTTTGTGTGGAAAAATATATTTTTGGTATGACATGTATAATTCAAAATTAGTGATTTTAGCTACCCAAATTTTCCGACTTATTTTGTTATATATATTTTTAGTTCTATATTTTATTTTAAATATATATTTTTAATACCTAAATTATCCATTCAGACTTTTATCTATTTTTTGTTATTAATTTGTGAATAAAGCATAATCATAAATATTTTATATCATCAACATAAATATCATATCATTTACACCTACAATTCATCATACATAATTTATTTTTAAAATATGACCATTATTTTTTATATGTGAATTATTTTTTTTTTCAAATAAAATAGTATGGGAAGACGATCTATTTCCCCACGATAAGTATCGCATCTTTTCAGATGTCTCCCAAACTAAGACCTCGTTTCAAATCCCCACGAAAACAAAGTTAATGATCTATATCCCCGAAAAAAATTCTAAACGTATATACCCACAAATATCAGTTTTAATGGCTTTTGATCTAAACCAGATACCAAACCACCAAACACAAAACTAAACTGAACAAAAAATCCGACCTGTATATCCGTCCAAAAGCCTAATTCCCCCAAATACTATTATTTTATTTATTTCCTTATAATAATAATAATATTTTTAAAAAAACTATATGAGAAGAAAAAAAAATTAGAGCATGGATCTATCAATACCAAATCAAAATCCACTAACATTAGGTTCATAAATTCCCAAATTGCTCAGTTGATTTCTAGTAAATTTTTGGAGATGTGTCTTTTCTTCATTTTCTATTTCTTCTTCTTCTTCTATGATGTTCACACGATGAACACTTTCGCAAAGACCCAAATCATAAGCACCTATAATTATACTCATCAGCAACAGCACTATTGTTGTAATGCTTTGAAATCATCATCCCAAATGGATGGAGAAGCGAATCGAGAAACAATCAAACTCAACCCCTAAATTTAATTCAAAGTCGATTCATTAATTTAATTTATATTTTAATCCAAGATCCGAAGAAATATTATGTTTTAATTGTTTAATTTAATATTTAAAATAATTATTTTTTAATTGAACCAAAAATAGACTTGTTTGGTAACATGAATAATAGTTATCCACAAAATGAATAGCCTAAAATTAAGCTATTCCTGTTTGTACACAAAAAAATGTCTATGTTTTAATAGATTAGATATATCTGCAAGGACCTAATTAAAACTAAAATGTGCGTTTTATCAAAAATATTTCAACATTTCTGACTTATCTATTTTTTTTATATATCAGAGCCAAATCGAAAAGGACCACCGTGTGTACATATAACCAATATTCCCTGCAAAGGACCAAGTGATCTTTCGGAGTGCAAAATCATTTGTCAACCTTATATAGAAGCAAAATGTCAATCTTTCAAAGTGCTGAAGAATGTCAAACTGGTAACCCTATATTTCTGTGAATGCTCAAAATTTCCAGGTTTCCGATGCTGAATATCAACCTACAACAAATGAAACAATCATCGTCAATAAAAATATTTGATTAAAAATTGGTATATTTGTTGTCTGGTCTACGGTCCACATTTAGTTTTCACATATTTCATTGTTTGTTTTAGATAATATTGTTTTATGCCCCTTTATTTTTACATCAATCTTTATATTTATTTATCTCAAGTATAAATGTATAATGTATATGGGATTGATCGGATTGTGACAATTTAAGAAAATGAAAAAAACAAAAATCTAGATTGTGAAGGATCTAAAACGTTGAACCAATAGAGACTGCAAAAATTCATAAGCAATATGTTTTTTTTTGTACATAAGGGATTACTTTGTAAATAAAGAGTTCTAATCTAAAATTATTGAAATGAATAAACTAATTGTTGTTAATATAGTTTTTTGTACATAAGGGATTACTTTGTAAATAAATAGTTCTAATCCAAAATGAAAGAAATGAATTAACTAATTGTTGTTAATATAATTTTTTTTTGTCGTCTGGAATATTTTCAATTTTAAATTATGAGAACAACTATAAGGATGATTTTACAACATACAATTCTACCGGCCTACAACGATTCACGATCAACGGTTCTACATGTACCATGTTTGTGATGAATCACTTTACTTTTGACATGCTGGACCGCGCTGGAAATCTCCTGGAAATCTCCTGAAAAAATGTACAAGTGGCTCTGCTTACACCGCGCTGGAAATCTCCTGAAATTTTGTCTCATTTACGCACACTTAAGTTTATGCGAATTAGATATCGTGTTTGAAAAAAAAAATTATATACTTGGAAACTGTTTTTTTTTCTATTCTAAAAATAGCAAAAGAATGGAGATCATCAGATTTGTATTATTTTCTTTCTTTGCATCTGTTCTATAGGCATTTATCACGGATTACTCTTGTTTATTTCTTAAAAAAGAAATGCAAACTCTTTAAATATATCCTATCCTATCAAAAAAAAAACGAAAGGGATATTAACAAAAGACAAGAAAAATGGCCAAGGGTGTACAACTTGTTAGCTTCATCACTTTTGTGATGATCACTATGTTGATTTCAACAGGTAATAAATATTACTACATATGAATATGATCATTTCACCAATTTTTTCATTATTTGTTTGTATTTGCGTTTGACTTCTCAAATAAATAAACAATTTTTTAAAAATAACTGTAAACAGCAAACCCAAACAAAACTTCTTCTTTTTTGGATTTTGGCATTTGGGTGTTACATTATTAAAAAGAAAGTCTTTTATTTATCAAATATGGGATTGGTTTTCTTTCTTTATTTTAAAATTTTTTTAAAACATTTTTAAAATGTAAGCGCAACCACAATTAAACAATAGGTGATGTTTAATAAAAAAATATACTAGATTCTAACATGTCCGCCAATACGGGAATTGTTTTTTTAGTTTATCAAAATTTGTAATCTAATTTGTGTTTATTTTATGTTTAGATATAATTTGTTTTTGTATATTTAATTTTTGTAATATGAGACACGTTTTTATTTTTGTGTTTAGATAGAATCAATTTCTTGAGTTTACTAAAATTAATTTTTATATGTTTATTTTGATATTAAGCTAATTATATTTTTGTAATATGTTTATTTTGATCACGCAATATTTTTTAATATGTTTTTTTGAGTTTACAAATTGTAATATAATATTCCTACTAATTAAAATGTTCAGAAGAAATATTATATAGATTGCATACGGGTTAGACAAATTTAAAAATCATACTTGTAACAATATTTATAATAAGATTTAATAAAATTAAAAATCATACTTGTAACAATCTTTTTAAGAGATTTGAGATTTGATTTTTTTGGTGCTGAATAATAAATTTTGTGTCATTTTATTTATATAGATTTGATTCGAGATTTATTTATAGTGATAAGATCTCATAAGTTAGATTTTCTGTGAGTATATTCATATGTAAGGTTAAGTCAATCTCGATATACTTTTAACACTCGATTTGGTAAGATTTAATAAGATTGTGTACATAATTAGTTGTGGATGATAAACCGTAAATTGTAGATGGTCAAAATTAATTTCTTCTGGTTAACTTGAACATTGATCGATTTGGTTTAGTGATGATTGCAGGTCATCTTCAAGCTATGTCCAAGTCGAGTGTTTCTTATCACATCCCAAAATCTAAAGGTTAGCTCTCTTTTTTTTGCTCACAAATAAGACTTTGAAGGTTTGCTCAACATGTTCTCACAATTCACGATCTATAACATGTCAAGTTTCTGTATACATCTTAGCATTTTATGATCATCTAACATTGATAGTTTGCTTCTTTTGCTAGTAGATAATAAATAATTAATTTTAACTATGATTCAATCTGCGCTAATTATATATATAAGTTTGAGATGTGTTAACAATTTTATTTTTGGTATAGAATATATTATATAGTTTTCTAAAATTTTAATCCACAATGAGTGCATGCGATAATTTTTTATTTTTTATTTATTTTTGTTTTTATGTTTTCTATTTTGTGTGGAAAAAAATATTTTTGGTATGACATGTATAATTCAAAATTAGTGATTTTAGCTACCCAAATTTTCCGACCCATTTTGTTATATATTTTTTTAGTTCTATATTTTATTTTAAATATATATTTTTAATACCTAAATTATCCATTCAGACTTTTATCCATTTTTTTGTTATTAATTTTTGAATAAAGCATAATCATAAATATTTTATATAATCAACATAAATATCATATCATTTACACCTTCAATTCATCATACATAATTTATATTTAAAATATGACCATTATTTTTTATATGTGAATTATTTTTTTTTTTCAAATAAAATAGTATGGGAAGACGATCTATTTCCCCACGATAAGTATCGCATCTTTTCAGATGTCTCCCAAACTAAGACCTCGTTTCAAATCCCCACGAAAACAAAGTTAATGATCTATATCCCCGAAAAAAATTCTAAACGTATATACCCACAAATATCAGTTTTAATGGCTTTTGATCTAAACCAGATACCAAACCACCAAACACAAAACTAAACTGAACAAAAAACCCGACCTGTATATCCGTCCAAAAACCTAATTCCCCCAAATACTATTATTTTATTTATTTCCTTATAATAATAATAATATTTTAAAAAAACTATATGAGAAGAAAAAAAAAATTAGAGCATGGATCTATCAATACCAAATCGAAATCCACTAACATTAGGTTCATAAATTCCCAAATTGCTCAGTTGATTTCTAGTAAATTGTTGGAGACGTGTCTTTTCTTCATTTTCTATTTCTTCTTCTTCTTCTTCTATGATGTTCACACGATGAACACTTTCGCAAAGACCCAAATCATAAGCACCTATATTTATACTCATCAGCAACAGCACTATTGTTGTAATGCTTTGAAATCATCATCCCAAATGGATGGAGAAGCGAATCGAGAAACAATCAAACTCAGCCCCTAAATTTAATTCAAAGTCGATTCATTAATTTAATTTATATTTTAATCCGAGATCTGAAGAAATATTATGTTTTAATTGTTTAATTTAATATTTAAAATAATTATTTTTTAATTGAACCAAAAATAGACTTGTTTGGTAACATGAATAATAGTTATCTACAAAATGAATAGCCTAAAATTAAGCTATTCCTGTTTCTACACAAAAAATGTCTATGTTTTAATAGATTAGATATATCTGCAAGGACCTAATTTAAACTAAAATGTGCGTTTTATCAAAAATATTTCAACATTTCTGACTTATCTATTTTTTTTATATATCAGAGCCAAAACCAAAACCACCACCGTGTGTACATATAACCAATACTCCCTGCAAAGGACCAAGTGATCTTTCGGAGTGCAAAATCATTTGTCAACCTTATATAGAAGCAAAATGTCAATCTTTCAAAGTGCTGAAGAATGTCAAACTGGTAACCCTATATTTCTGTGAATGCTCAAAATTTCCAGGTTTCCGATGCTGAATATCAACCTACAACAAATGAAACAATCATCGTCAATAAAAATATTTGATTAAAAATTGGTATATTTGTTGTCTGGTCTACGGTCCACATTTAGTTTTCACATATTTCATTGTTTGTTTTAGATAATATTGTTTTATGCCCCTTTATTTTTACATCAATCTTTATATTTATTTATCTCAAGTATAAATTTATAATGTATTTGGGATTGATCGGATTGTGACAATTTAAGAAAATGAAAAAAACAAAAATCTAGATTGTGAAGGATCTAAAACGTTGAACCAATAGAGACTGCAAAAATTCATAAGCAATATGTTTTTTTTTTGTACATAAGGGATTACTTTGTAAATAAAGAGTTCTAATCTAAAATTAAAGAAATGAATAAACTAATTGTTGTTAATATAGTTTTTTGTACATAAGGGATTACTTTGTAAATAAATAGTTCTAATCCAAAATGAAAGAAATGAATTAACTAATTGTTGTTAATATATTTTTTTTTTGTCGTCTGGAATATTTTCAAATTTAAATTATGAGAACAACTATAAGGATGATTTTACAACATACAATTCTACCGGCCTACAACGATTCACGATCAACGGTTCTACATGTACCATGTTTGTGATGAATCACTTTACTTTTGACATGCTGGACCACGACAAGTGGCTATGCTTACACCGTGCTGGAAATCTTCTGAAATTTTGTCTCATTTAATTTGCATTCTCCGGAAATTGAACTCTCTACCTTATGCTGGCGTAGAAATATTAATGAACCCTTGATCAACCACTTGATCGAGGGGGCTTTCACAATATAGTTTTGTTTAAGTAGAAAATTCAAAATTTGACAAAAAAAAAGAGAGTACGAAATTAAAACATATAGGTATAAAATGAAAACATATCTAAGCTACGAAATATTTTAACAAAAAAACAAGGATTGACGACCTATTTAACTATCTGAACTATCATATAACACTAATTTCATGTTTTGTTTGCTGAAGAAACGTTCCATTTTGCATCGGCAACACCTCCATCTTTGTCGAGTTTTTCTCCGCCTCAACCGCCGACACCACCAATTCTGCGACTTCTTCCGCCGCCGCCACCTCTAACCAACTTCATCGCCTCCACAACCACCTCCTCCGCCTCCCACATCCACTGGTCACTCGCATCAAGCATGGCATCACCAAACCACAAATGCGCCTTTGCCTCCACGCTACAGTTGTCTCTCCCTTACCTTTGTTCCATGTTCATGCTGTGATATATCCTAATTGGACTAGTGCCATGAATGAGGAACTTAGTGCTCTTATTAAAAGTGGAACGTGGTAATTCGTACTACGGCCCAAGTCTATTAATGTGGTTCGTTCTATGGTTATTTAAGCACAAATTTGACGCTCAAGGTAATCTTGCACGATATAAGGCTCGCTTGGTTGCTAACGGAAAGTCTCAGCTTGCTGGTGTTAATTGCGATGAGATATATAGTCATGTTGTTAAACTATCTACTATTTGTATGGTTCTTGTCGTCGCTAAATCTCATTGTTGGTCACTTCATCTACTTGACGTGAAGAACATATTCCGCAATTTCGATCTCCATGAAACCGTTTACATGCATCAACCACCTGGTTTTCATTATCCAAGCAAACCCGATTATGTTTGTCTTCTATGATAGTTGCTTCATGGTTTGAAGAAAGCACCTCTTGCTTGTTACACTTGCTTTGCCACTTTCGATCGACGTATCGGTTTCAAGCAAAGCATCTATGACACCTCTCTTTTCATACTTATGCGTGGTTCGGAGGTATCATATCTTCTCTTATATGTCGATGACATTAATCTAACGGCCTCGTAACAGTCACTTTTGCAGTCTATCATCGATGCACTTCACTCCGAGTTTGCCATGACGGATCTCAGTCTCGTACATCATTTTCTCGGCATCTCGGTTACACAAAATCAGTTTCGCTTGTTTCTTCACTAACAGAACTATGCCACTGATATACTCCATCGTGCTGGCATGACTAACTGCAATCCGTGCCTTACTCCGGTTGACACCAAACCGAAGCTCAAGGCTGATCAAGGTCCACCAATTCAGGATCCAACGCTTTATCGTAGTTTTACAGGAGCCCTTCAATACTTGACTTTCACTCGCTCGGACATCTCTTATGTGGTTCAACATGTGTGTTTGTTCATGCATGATCCTTAAGAGGTTCATTTTCACATTTTAAAGTGAATTCTACGCTATTTTAAGGGGACGATATCAAAGGGACTTCAACTCCATAAATCGACTTCCTCCTCTCTCTCGGCATATTCCGACGTTGATTGGGCTAGTTGTTCTGACACTCGTTGTTCTACCTCTAGCTTATGCGTGTTCTATGGTGACAATTTGATCTCGTGGTCCTCTAAACGTCAACATACGATCTCGCGATCTAGTGTTGAGGCAGAGTATTGGACTGTTGCATAATTAACTTGGCTTCAAAATCTTTTTGGGTGAGCTTCGTCGTCCGCTTCACAAGGCTTCACTTGTTTTTTGTGATAATGTGAGTGATAAGTGGATAATTACAAATCCTTTGTCAATTACCCAAATGATATCTTTGTAGCACTTAGGGATCAATCCGAGTGATATGAACCTCCCTAGATCGACACTCTAGAGCTGGGCAGAAGGGGGATAAACCTTGCAAGCACAAGTGCTTCAAGGGCTGTGGATCGAATGGTCCCACAAAGGAGGTGGAGATCCTTTGATTCACCTTTGTTCTCTCTAGATATTACACAATAAAGAAGAACAATCACAGGATATTACACACCAGCAAAGGAAGAAGAGATGAACTCGAGTTCTTTGAAAGAAAAAGAGGCTGCGCCTTTGATTAAAAAGTAGGGTAAATGTTTATGTCGGCATTACAAGAGTTTATAAAGCCAAAAATCGACCAAAGAAAGGAAAAATTAAAAGAAAGGAAAAATTAAAAGAAAGGCAAAAATAAAAGAAAAATGAAAACTTGATCAGTTGGACGCGCATCCACTGTTGGGCCTTTTCGGAGCGATTCACTGGGCCGATTGGCGAGATCTTGATTGTTTTGGAAACTAGACCCACGGGGCTTTTGGATCCATATATCGTAAATTTTCTGGGACTTTGTGAGCTAACAGCGACACTCAATTGAACAAGGCATAGTCGTGAATCGCTAGGCTTGGATTATGATCAACAAATGGGCTAAGGGGATGTGATCCACTTGCCTCATTAAAAACCTTACTTTGGAAAATCCATTAGGACAAAACCAAAGCAAGGGAAAAAGAGTGCAAATGGGTCACATACCCATTTGTTGATCCATTTGATGTTCCCGGATCAAATGTTGTTGTTAAGATAAGCCATTTCTTCATCTTCAAACTTGTTTCATAACCAGACTGGTTTGAAATAATTCTTCTCATTATGGTTTTGTTGAGCTTCTTAGAGTATTGATGAATGGATCCAACTGGTTCATGCTTAGCTTCCTCGGCTACAAGCTCAGGTTCAAGCTGCTCCTTCTTGACGCTTGCCATGATCACATCACCGAGGAGGTATAAAGAACAACACACTAAGAATGCAAGAGTTTGCTTAATCTAAAGCTAATCGAATAAATGTTTTCTAATGATCCTAATCAAATTAAAGACAAGACAAGGAATAACTAAGCAAATAAGTTAAACGAGATTAAAATCAATACTAAAAGCGAATCCAATGATGAGGTTATTGATTTCGAGAAATTATAGAGCTAATACATGATGTCAATTACTCAAACAATTGATAATCCTTTGGTTTAGATCACTAATTAAGACTAATCCACCTCCATGGCACTAATCACTTTGCTAATTATTTAATCAAGAACAAATTCTCATTTGTGATTAAGCACTCAACAAGCATTAATCATAAGATCATATAACCAATAAACTTCTTAGACATCCATTTCCATAGGATAAGCAAGTAAATCTCTTTAAAAGTTCTTTGAGGAATTTCATCGAACACCATACGGGCGAAAAAATCTATAAGTTCTAAATCAACCAAATCAAAGCTAATCTAGCATTTAACACACTTAATAAGAAAAAGATATTATCTAAACTAAGCCCTAACATCATGGATCTACTCTAATCATCACCTTAATTTACCTCATCCTATGGATCATAAAGAATTTACTCATTAATCATAATAGAACCAACAAATCCCATTAGAGAAGTGTTAATAACCATGATTAGTAAAATATTAAAAGATATAATAAGAAGAACACTAATAACTTGCATTAAACCTCAAAGATTCAAATACAAAAGTATCAAAATCTCAAAAGAAAAGTTTGCAAAGGGAAAGAAGATTGAAAAAAACTTGCAAATAAATTTATAAGAAATTGGGTCGAACCGGGTCAACCCGAAATAAATCGGGTTTTGACTCGGTGGGTTTGGGTGTGCGCAGCTGGTATCGGTGTGCTTCATCCCGATACACCATCCCGATACGGTTTAGTCGAGGGACGGGCAAGCTCATATCAGTGTTCTTCTTCCCGATATGGTTTAGTCGAGGGAAGGGCAAGCTCATATCAGTGTGCTTCATCCCGAGACGGCTCCCCAATAATTTTCTTGGTGGTCCGTCAGACAGAGTGTATCGGTGTGCTTTATCCCGATACACCATCTCGATAATCTTTCTGGTGGTCCGTATGCGCGCCAGACTGATAACCCTGTATTTTACCATCTTGAGTCCCATATTTTCCTATGTTTTCTTTGTGTTTCATGTTGTTTTCATAACATTTACGTCGCATTTAGGTCCAAATCGAGTCGCATTGCATTTAGGATGTCCTAGGTTGTTTTTGTGTTCTTTTTGGCTTGTTATAGCCTTTCTCAGGTGTTCGGGACTGATTTGGATGAGCGCGGACGGAAGGAAACCGCAAAGATCGAAGAAGGAACGTGAGGACCGGAAATACACTGGCGATCGGTTACAAACCGATCGCTGAAACCGATCAAGATTGCTTCAGGCGATCGGTCATAACCGATCGCCATAACCGATCGACAGTGCCTCCGGATTTTCAGCATGATTTTGGGAACCAACCACTTATGTAATATAATTGTCAACTTTTCTTCCTTTTTATAAGGACTCTAGGCACGAAAATGGGAGAATATCTGTTTCTTTTCACTGTTCTAAGTCAAGAACATCTTCTTCTTCTCTCTAGTTTTTGTATGAAAGATTCAAGATCAAAACCATTTTAGTGAAGATTTTCTTAAACTCTTTCTACCAATCTTCTTATTTTGCTTATGGCTTTCATTTGTACGGTTTATATTTGTGATTTAGCTATGTGTGAGTAGTTCTTTTAGGATTCTTGGGTGAAGTAGATTAGGGTGATTCTAGGTTTGTTCTTGATGTTTAAGAGCTAGATTAGTTGATATCCTTTCTCATTGAGTGTTATTAATGCTGGATTAGCCTTGACAAAGTTGATTTAGATCATAGGGAATTTCTCGCCCGGAAGGTGTTCGATGAAATTCCCCAACCAATTTAATGAGTGCTTTTCATATCTTAGCCAACGGGAGTTGATGTCTAAGGTGAATTGTGGCTAAGTGGACTTGTTATTAATGCTTGTTAGTCATAGAATCGCGAACGGAAGTTTATGACGATTGATGACTAAGAAAGGGATTAATACCATGGAAGTGGATTAATCTTTAGTAGTGTTCTAAGGCCTAAGGAGATATTTAGTCGAATGTTTGAGCATCTTGAGTAGATCAAAGAATCACCCGAGTCGATTACTTTACCCGAGAATTCGTTTGTTTAAATTTGATATTAATCGTTTTCTTGTTTGTTTTACTACTCGTTTATTTCTCTATTTTGTATGTTTCAAATTGTCCGATAAAAACCAAAACCCGATATTTGCTTAGATTAGATAGCGTCCTGTATTCTTAGTGCGTCGTTCTTATTTCCCTGTGGATTCGATCCCAAAGTGCTACAATGACATGCCATTAGATTGAGGCATTGTGCACAATGGGTTAATTGTGCGAACCGTAAAAAGTTCATTATCAATTTGGCGCCGTTGCCGGGGAAATTAGCAATAGCCATTAGGATTTGGATGCTATTTGAGACTAAGGTCTTGACTTCTACTAACTTTTTATTTTCTTCTTTTTTGCTTCTTAGAGTTGATGGCCATGGATTACAATGATTGGCCACAAGAAGAGGATGCCACATTTGATGAAAGCATTGATGATGAGCCATATGTGGAGCCACCATTTGATGAAAGTGTACTCACATCAGAACAAAAAGTAGAGTTGGATGAGCTTTGCAAAGAAAACCCGACATTGACAAGGAGTAATCTCGCGATTATGATCCGTTTGAACCTCATGTCACGTCGGGCAGCGCTTGAGGGAAGGGAGCTCACATTTATTGAGATAAAGATAGCTCATGCACTCGAAGAGGTAATTTATTGGGTTCCACCATGCCAACTAGAAGGTATTTTTGACACAACCTTTGAAATCGTTGATTATGAGGATAGTCACTTGCCTTGCATTGAAGATGTAGCTTCTAGTTCACATGCTCTCAAGCTCATTAATGAATGCTGTGATTTAATATGTGAGTCTCAAATACTAGAAACCTTAAGAGTAGAAAAGCTTGCTAGTGATTATCATGAAGTATGTTTTGATATTAATTATCTATGTGCTTTGAATGATCATGATATCGAGTTTAAGCTTTCAATGCCTGAGGAATCTAGTTCTCTTCTTGAAAAATCTTACCTAGGGGATGTGCTTGATGTAGATAAGATCTTGAATGAGATAGATGACCCTAAGGTTGAGATGAAATCTAGGAAAGAGGATGTGTTTTACATGATTGATGGAGATGAAGTTGACTCGTTTAAACATGAAATCGACTTTATTTTTCCTTCAAATGCATTTGGTCCTCGTGAACATCTCATCATCAAGGAAAATTCCAAGATGTATGCTATATTTTTAGTAACCTTTCTTGATGTGAGTTATGCCTCTTTGCCATGGATAGTCGTGTGCCATGTTGCATATTTTGTTTCTTGTCTTGACAAGAGAAGGACCAAAGGTGCATTGGCTCAACCTTTTGATTCTCATGATTAACAGTTGAAACGTCAAGCTTAGCGACGTAAAACAAGCGCTCTTGGGAGGCATTCCCATGACTATCTTTGTATATATTTTCGTTCTTTCTTGTTCCTTTTGATGTTTTTGTTTGATGTTTATAGCTTTCTTGGGTCCAAGGTCGTGGTGCTTAATGCATGAATGGGTAGAGCTACAGCACGTCACACTCCTCTCCAATCCAAAGTGTTACAAGACGGCAGGATTAGCAGGAGAACGTCCGGGATCAAAGAAGAAAATTGAAAAAAAAAAAAAAAAAAAAAAAAAAAAGAGACAGGCGATCGGTCTTGGCGATCGGTCATAACCGATCAAAATTTGCCTCGATCGGTTATGCCGATCGGTTACGAGATAGCGACCTGTTACGACGAAAAATCACGCCTCGTCGATCGGTCTTAGCGATCGGTTATAACCGATCGAAACTTGCCTCGATCGGTTACGCCGATCGGTTACGAAATTGCGATCGGTTATGATGCTTCAGCAATCGGTTATAACCGATCAAGATCTTCATCAATCGGTTACTCAGATCGGTTATAATCGATCGCGAGCCCATGTAAAAAAAAAAAAAAAAAAAAAAAAAAAAAACCGTCAAGCTAGAGACGTTAAACGCGCCATTGGGGACTCCCCCAATCCTATCCCTTGTCAATGCTAGAGACATAAAACAAGCAATGTTATCATTTACTTCTTGTTTTATGGGTTTTATTGTTTGATAAATTTTGTTTTCATGTTTTTGTAGGAGCAATAAGGGTGAATAAATGGGACGCATGGAATGGTCAAAGTCCGTGAGCTTCAACGCACAAAGCTTCCTCCTCGTGAATCCACTGCACTCCAAGGTACCACTAACTTATCCCTTTGTATATACCATTTCGTTTTTGTTTTTGTTTATGTTTGTCTTACTCTCTCTTTGGCTCAATTCACACCGGGACGGTGTGATTTAAGTCCGGGGGAGAGGTTCTTGTGTTTTGACATTGTGTATTTTGTCTTATTTTTATTTTCTTGAGTCATTGCATTGTATATTTTCAATTGCATAAAAAAAAACGAAAAACAAAAAAATCATCATGTAGTTTGCATTAGTCCATGTGCATTCTAGACTTGACTTGATCACTCATTTCTAGATCATATTGGTTGCATTCATGTGCATGGGAGTTCATAAAACATGTATGATAAGCTTTCATTGTGATGCTCTCGATAATGGTTTTATATTGCTTAAACGATTTCAAAAGACTTGAAAACTTCGTACTTTGATCTCTCTACTCTTAACTATTTGTCTTGTAAATACTTGTTTAATTTGAAATCAACCCCTTGATAATTGGACTTAATGAATATAATCTTCTTGCTTATGGGCTTGTGATACATAACCATGGTTCAAAGAAAACATTCGGGTTATCTTATCCATTTTTACCACTCTCTAATAACCCGAGTGGCCATTCTCATTTTTAGAATGGTTCCCTACCTTTCACCTTAACCGTTTTCTTTCCACCCCTCGTTGTTTGATTGAGTGAGGCCTTTTCTTGATATGCTATTGTGTGTAAAATCTTGTAAGTATCGGAAACGACAAATGTTAGCTTTCATTTTTAGCTAGTCATTGTTGTTCAAAGAAAAGAGGCTAGCATTAAGATGGGGATCAATGGATTGAATGGTATTGAGTTTGGGGAACATGAACTCATGAAAATTGAGATGAGAAATGGTTAAAAAAAAAAAAAAAAAAAAAAAAAAAAAGCAAACTCTAGAGAAGAGCTTAAAAGAAAGACCCTAGGAAAAGAAAAGAAAATACACTCTCCATGTTTGAAAAAAGAGAAAGAACAAAAAGTTTAGGGAGAGTGAAAAGAAAAGAAATGGGTCGAATAAAAATGTCTCTAGGAGTTTGGTGTTTGGAAAAGAAAAAGGGGTTAAAAAGGGAGTTTTGATTTAGCCAAAAGGGCTTTGGGAGTTTAATGAGCTTCAAGTAAATAAGATAAGAAGAGGAAATGGAATCACCATTTGGGTAGAATGCTTTGCTAGGAGGGTAGAACAATGTGAGCTTAACTTTGTATGCATAAATTGTTTCTAGTCTTCCTTGCTTTTGCATAACATATAGCATTCCTTTTCTTGAGAGTAAGTCACCCAAAAAGAGAATGAACCTCCTTGCACTCACATTTACTAGTGCCAATTGCCTTTTTCTTCCAAACCGATTGGACTTGATCACTTGCCCATTTGTGAGACCGCACCTTTAGAAAGATCAAATGAATGTGAGGGTTGGTTGAGAAGAGAACTTGTAGGCATGAGGCATTGTTGTTAATGGAAAAGATTAGGAGTTGCGATAAGTCTAGAGAAGTTAGAGTCATAATTGAGATACGTTTTTGCAATGTCTTGGTATTATCTTGGGCATAGAATTCTCACTTTGAATGCTTTGACATGTCTTTTAGTTGTGAATTCCCACTCTTTTAAACCTCTTTTTCGGTTTGTCTTTTCTTGTTTGCTTGAGGACAAGCAAAAGGCAAGTCCGGGGGAGTTGATAACCCTGTATTTTACCATCTTGAGTCCCATATTTTCCTATGTTTTCTTTGTGTTTCATGTTGTTTTCATAACATTTACGTCGCATTTAGGTCCAAATCGAGTCGCATTGCATTTAGGATGTCCTAGGTTGTTTTTGTGTTCTTTTTGGCTTGTTATAGCCTTTCTCAGGTGTTCGGGACTGATTTGGATGAGCGCGGACGGAAGGAAACCGCAAAGATCGAAGAAGGAACGTGAGGACCGGAAATACACTGGCGATCGGTTACAAACCGATCGCTGAAACCGATCAAGATTGCTTCAGGCGATCGGTCATAACCGATCGCCATAACCGATCGACAGTGCCTCCGGATTTTCAGCATGATTTTGGGAACCAACCACTTATGTAATATAATTGTCAACTTTTCTTCCTTTTTATAAGGACTCTAGGCACGAAAATGGGAGAATATCTGTTTCTTTTCACTGTTCTAAGTCAAGAACATCTTCTTCTTCTCTCTAGTTTTTGTATGAAAGATTCAAGATCAAAACCATTTTAGTGAAGATTTTCTTAAACTCTTTCTACCAATCTTCTTATTTTGCTTATGGCTTTCATTTGTACGGTTTATATTTGTGATTTAGCTATGTGTGAGTAATCTCGCACATAGCTAAATCACAAATATAAACCGTACAAATGAAAGCCATAAGCAAAATAAGAAGATTGGTAGAAAGAGTTTAAGAAAATCTTCACTAAAATGGTTTTGATCTTGAATCTTTCATACAAAAACTAGAGAGAAGAAGAAGATGTTCTTGACTTAGAACAGTGAAAAGAAACAGATATTCTCCCATTTTCGTGCCTAGAGTCCTTATAAAAAGGAAGAAAAGTTGACAATTATATTACATAAGTGGTTGGTTCCCAAAATCATGCTGAAAATCCGGAGGCACTGTCGATCGGTTATGGCGATCGGTTATGACCGATCGCCTGAAGCAATCTTGATCGGTTTCAGCGATCGGTTTGTAACCGATCGCCAGTGTATTTCCGGTCCTCACGTTCCTTCTTCGATCTTTGCGGTTTCCTTCCGTCCGCGCTCATCCAAATCAGTCCCGAACACCTGAGAAAGGCTATAACAAGCCAAAAAGAACACAAAAACAACCTAGGACATCCTAAATGCAATGCGACTCGATTTGGACCTAAATGCGACGTAAATGTTATGAAAACAACATGAAACACAAAGAAAACATAGGAAAATATGGGACTCAAGATGGTAAAATACAGGGTTATCACAGACATATATGTTCTTACTAAATATGTTGTATCTCTTGAACCACTACTCGGAATGAATTGAAACAAATGCCAAACGAAAGCTAACTCGGTTATCTATGAATTTCATCAGATCTACGAAGCTAAACCCAAATGGAAAGCCTTCATATGGCATGATCTTTCAGTCACTTTGGATGGACTCTGCATTTTCCTTGATTTTTGGGCATAGCTCTTGCTCCAAACTGGTCCCTCTTGTCCCATGATCTTCATCTAAACTCCATTAGACTTCTTTAACTCCCAAAAGACTTCTCTTTGGTCCAAGTAAGCTTCAAATCCTTGATTCCACTCCAAAACCTAATATATGCAAATGCAACTAATTTTATCTAAATATGAACATAAATGCATAAAACAAGAAAAAGCATGGATATAAATCATGTAAAATGCCAAAATATCAGTGAGTGCGGTCTATCTCTCTTCCAACCATGTTCAACACCAACGTACAAAACACATTGAGATTAACATGTATTTTGTACGTGAATGGGTTGCTCTTGTTGGACCAAGATATATACCTGTTGAGATTTTGACCTCGTTTTGTATTTTGTAACTTTTTTGTAACATTTCAATCAAGAGAATTGATTCTCACGTTAATCACATAATGACTAATTCAAAATTGAATTTTTTTGTAACGTACAAAGTCAATTTACGTCATTATGGGAGAATCAAAAACGTCTATATCCACTTTATGGCTCTTGTTGAGCATTTGGTATATAAAAGAGAAAGCTATCATCTCCTTCCTCGTACGATCAGATTTATTCTGTTCAGTTTCTAGAAGAAAAAAAAAATTCGGAAGTACAAGAAATCAATTATACAATTTAACTTTTTTTGGAGTTGAATTTTTTGCCAAAAATTATAGAAAAATTAATTTACTTGGTCTGATACTTGTTGATTTTTTCAACAAAATTTATTAATTTATTTTTTGGTGGTTTATTTGATTAAATTGTGGATTTTCCAAAACAATTCTATTTTGGAAAATTATTTTTGAGTCTATTCTTGCAATTTATTTAATTGCTGGTTTGAACTTCTATTATCTTTAGTATACTCGTTCGGGTTTGCTTGTGTGCAAAACGAAACGAAAAGTATCACTAAAATGAGAACATTTACAAGAACGTGTCTAATTGTGTCAAGTCTGGTGAGTCGATACCCCAAGTTGGGAGTGGTCTGCCACCTGAGACTTTGTCTTGCTTCGAAGAGCAAAATGCTTATAAGAAGTTCAATGGCATATGACTTAAGAGGAAGTTTGGCATGAACGGTTAGGGCATGTGAATTATAAATCTATCCAAAGATTGATTAATTTAATTTCAATCCCGAAATGCAAAATAAGCAAAAATAAATGTCAGACATGCGTACAAGCAAAACTCATGAAAACTCCATCACCTCGTGTCGAACGAACAACCGAACCTCTAGGTCTAATACACACATATTTGTGCGACTTAAAAATCGTTCAAACTAGAGGAGGTAAAAAGTATTTTGTAACCTTCATAGATGATTGCACAAAATACTGCTACGTATACTTACTACGTAGTAAAGATGAAGTCTTGGAAAAATTCAAAAACTATAAAATCGAAGTTGAAAATCAACTCGGAAAAACTATTAAAATAGTTAGAAGTGATAGAGGAGGTGAATATGATGGACCTTTCAATGCTTTCTGTCAAGAAAAAAGCATTATACATCAGACCACTGCTCCCTACTCACCATAATCTAACGGAATTGCGGAACGAAAAAACCAAACTCTAAAAGAAATGATGAATGCAATGTTGCAGGAATCTGGGCTACCCCGGAATATGTGGGGGGGAACTGGCAGCAAAAAATGTTCCCAGCAAACTGCTAAATCACAAGGCTTTGATTCTGTACCATGAACAGATAAGAAACAAAAAAACACAACTTAGACATAAAGACTGCAAGACATTGCACACACACTACCAAAACTTTAAGATATCTCAAGACCTAAGTAACTTCTATTTATGGTTATGTGAGGATATTTCCCTAAAAGCAATACCTTTAGGGTTTTCTATATTTGTCCCAACATTAGGATAAACAAAAAATACTCAGAAATAGAAGATTTTTAATTCAATTCTCAGCCTTTTTTTTATGACTATTCTCACTTCCATCATCCAAAACTCGAAGCAGTTGCAGACAAATATCTGAGGTAACACAAGTCTGGATTATGATCGTTTCAAACCACTTTTGATTCAAAAACGAGAAACAAAATTAAAAAGGGGAGGAACCCAAATCTGGGTTTGGATCAACCATTACTAGGTCAAAACCTGAGGACAAGAGTTGCGAATTTTCACCAAAAAACTGTTTTGACTATTCGAAGATGATGATTAGCAGATACAGTACGAAGAAGAAGTAACGAGATAATTACTGATTTCGAAAGAGAGAGAGAGAGAGATAACATCGGAATGGTAATTACCTAATCCAGAAGACAATTCCGGGAGAGAGAGAGAAGAGAGGCTGACCAAAACGACGAACGATAATGAGGGAGATACAGAGGGAGAGAGAAAAGTCGTGTCAGTCTTTTTGATTTTGATTTTATTTCTTACAATCATTTTAATTTCTAATATTCTGACATATTATTTTTTATAATGAAAATTTCATTTAAACAAAAAATAATAATAATGAAAATCTCAAAATCGAGAGCATTAATTACGATTCGTTCCCATTTGGTTCTAAATTAGGAAGATTCCGGTCAATTACTATACCATGTTAAGATATTCAATGTATTCGCTTCCGGTTCTGATCGGTTCTTTCCGTTAGTTAGGATATAAACATTTTGTAACCATTTAAAAACCGATAAAAAATCGGTTCGGGTATCTTCGGATTCGGTTCGATATTGATATTCGATGTCAAAACCGAACTATAACCAATACAAATTTGGTTTCGGCTCGGATTGATTACATTTTCGTAGAACTATTTGAAAGTATCCAAAAGTACCTATAAATATTTAAAATACTAGCAAACTTTTAAAAATAGATCAATTTTAATGAATTTTGGTTAAATTTTGCTAAAAATAATATTTAATTTTGACAAATATAACTAAGTATTTTTAGATATTTCGTGTATTTTGATTATTTGTTATAAACATAACTAAATTATGATTTTGGGTATCTCGGTTATTTTAAATCTAAATATAACTGATATTTTTGGGTATATAATTATATTTTGAACACTTATTCGGTTCTTGGTTCGGTCGCGGTTCAATTTCGATTTTTCAGATATAGAAGTCTAAGATCTTAGTTATTGGTTCCTAAGGGGGGTTTATTGGTTCTTGTATTTTAATGGATTTAGAAATCCAAACCAAATAAAGTGTTATTGGTTTTATAATTTTGAAATCTATATTCAAATCTTGTGTTATTGGTTCTATGATTTTAAAATTCATATTAAAATCAAGTGTTATTCAATAATAAGGATTTTCATAAGGATTTGATTTTAATTTGGATTTGAATGGATTTACAAGTGTTTTTAAGAGTAAAATACAAAGGAGCAAATAAGTTAAACGAGATTAAAATCAATACTAAAAGCGAATCCAATGATGTGGTTATTGATTTCGAGAAATTATAGAGCTAATACATGATGTCAATTACTCAAACAATTGATAATCCTTTGGTTTAGATCACTAATTAAGACTAATCCACCTCCATGGCACTAATCACTTTGCTAATTATTTAATCAAGAACAAATTCTCATTTGTGATTAAGCACTCAACAAGCATTAATCATAAGATCATATAACCAATAAACTTCTTAGACATCTATTTCCATAGGATAAGCAAGTAAATCTCTTTAAAAGTTCTTTGAGGAATTTCATCGAACACCTTACGGGCGAAAAAATCTATAAGTTCTAAATCAACCAAATCAAAGCTAATCTAGCATTTAACACACTTAATAAGAAAATATATTATCTAAACTAAGCCCTAACATCATGGATCTACTCTAATCATCACCTTAATTTACCTCATCCTAAGGATCATAAAGAATTTACTCATTAATCATAATAGAACCAACAAATCCCATTAGAGAAGTGTTAATAACCATGATTAGTAAAATATTAAAAGATATAATAAGAAGAACACTAATAACTTGCATTAAACCTCAAAGATTCAAATACAAAAGTATCAAAATCTCAAAAGAAAAGTTTGCAAAGGGAAAGAAGATTGAAAAAAACTTGCAAATAAAATTAGGTCTTGGGCTATTTATAAGAAATTGGGTCGAACCGGATCAACCCGAAATAAATCGGGTTTTGACTCGGTGGGTTTGGGTGTGCGCAGCTGGTATCGGTGTGCTTCATCCCGATACACCATCCCGATACGGTTTAGTCGAGGGACGGGCAAGCTCATATCAGTGTGCTTCTTCCCGATATGGTTTAGTCGAGGGAAGGGCAAGCTCATATCAGTGTGCTTCATCCCGAGACGGCTCCCCAAAAATTTTCTTGGTGGTCCGTCAAACATAGTGTATCGGTGTGCTTTATCCCGATACACCATCTCGATAATCTTTCTGGTGGTCCGTATGCGCGCCAGACATATATGTTCTTACTAAATATGTTGTATCTCTTGAACCACTACTCGGAATGAATTGAAACAAATGCCAAACGAAAGCTAACTCGGTTATCTATGAATTTCATCAGATCTACGAAGCTAAACCCAAATGGAAAGCCTTCATATGGCATGATCTTTCAGTCACTTCGGATGGACTCTGCATTTTCCTTGATTTTTGGGCATAGCTCTTGCTCCAAACTGGTCCCTCTTGTCCCATGATCTTCATCTAAACTCCATTAGACTTCTTTAACTCCCAAAAGACTTCTCTTTGGTCCAAGTAAGCTTCAAATCCTTGATTCCACTCCAAAACCTAATATATGCAAATGGAGATGCAAATGCAACTAATTTTATCTAAATATGAACATAAATGCATAAAACAAGAAAAAGCATGGATATAAATCATGTAAAATGCCAAAATATTAGTGAGTGCGGTCTATCTCTCTTCCAACCATGTTCAACACCAACGTACAAAACACATTGAGATTAACATGTATTTTGTACGTGAATGGGTTGCTCTTGTTGGACCAAGATATATACCTGTTGAGATTTTGACCTCGTTTTGTATTTTGTAACTTTTTTGTAACATTTCAATCAAGAGAATTGATTCTCACGTTAATCACATAATGACTAATTCAAAATTGAATTTTTTTGTAACGTACAAAGTCAATTTACGTCATTATGGGAGAATCAAAAACGTCTATATCCACTTTATGGCTCTTGTTGAGCATTTGGTATATAAAAGAGAAAGCTATCATCTCCTTCCTCGTACGATCAGATTTATTCTGTTCAGTTTCTAGAAGAAAAAAAAAATTCGGAAGTACAAGAAATCAATTATACAATTTAACTTTTTTTGGAGTTGAATTTTTTGCCAAAAATTATAGAAAAATTAATTTACTTGGTCTGATACTTGTTGATTTTTTCAACAAAATTTATTAATTTATTTTTTGGTGGTTTATTTGATTAAATTGTGGATTTTCCAAAACAATTCTATTTTGGAAAATTATTTTTGAGTCTATTCTTACAATTTATTTAATTGCTGGTTTGAACTTCTATTATCTGTAGTATACTCGTTCGGGTTTGCTTGTGTGCAAAACGAAACGAAAAGTATCACTAAAATGAGAACATTTACAAGAACATGTCTAATTGTGTCAAGTCTGGTGAGTCGATACCCCAAGTTGGGAGTGGTCTGCCACCTGAGACTTTGTCTTGCTTCGAAGAGCAAAATGCTTATAAGAAGTTCAATGGCATATGACTTAAGAGGAAGTTTGGCATGAACGGCTAGGGCATGTGAATTATAAATCTATCCAAAGATTGATTAATTTAATTTCAATCCCGAAATGCAAAATAAGCAAAAATAAATGTCAGACATGCGTACAAGCAAAACTCATGAAAACTCCATCACCTCGTGTCAAACGAACAACCGAACCTCTAGGTCTAATACACACATATTTGTGCGACTTAAAAATCGTTCAAACTAGAGGAGGTAAAAAGTATTTTGTAACCTTCTGATACGGGATATTTTCGTGTCAATTATCCCAAGTGTACTCATGTCATTGTAGTACTTGAGATGTCAATCCATATGGGGTTAAGATTGAAACACTAAGAATGCAAGAAACTTCTTAAGCTAGAGCAAACATTGTTTTTGGTTTTTTTTATGTATATGAGAAAGGAAACAAATGCAAGAAGGAAAACAAAACACAAGACTAAAATGTTGGATCATGAACTAAGCTATCAATTAGATGGGTGACAATCAAACAATGAATCTTTTGGAAGCATTAATCACTATCTTAGAACATGGAATTCACAAATATGACTAATCCATTTCCATGGCACTAATCACCTTGTTAATTATCTAATCAAGAACAAATTTCCATTTGTGATTAAATAATTAACAAGCATTAAGGAACAATTCCAATTAGTTCACTAAACACCCTAAACATCAACTTTCGTTGGCTAGGATATGTAAAGCTCACAAAAGGTTCGGATCAAGCAATTCATTTAAACTCGAGTCATGAGTGAAATGCCTAAGATCTAGAAACGAATGAACATACCTAATCTAGTACTAACACCGCTTACTCGAATCTATCCCTAATGCATGGGATGAGACCAAAAATCTAACTAATCTAAGGTGTAGTACTAGGTTTCGGTTTATCATGTCAAATCTAGCATTACGAACCAACCTAAGTGAAAGACTCATCCAAGATCATCCTAAATCACCATCATCTAACCGTCAATCAACCATTGACTAATGATGCCTAAACATTCAATGCACATTCATTCTTATGACATGGATCACATAAGTAGATTAGTTCACTTCCATGATACTAATCCATTTACATATCATCTAGTTATCAAGAACTTCCGTTCACAACTAAATGATCCATAATCATTAAGCATTAGCCCATACAAGTCAACAATTCACCTTAATCATCAATTTCCATTGGCTAAGAATTGAATTGCATGCTTAGAAGTTTTCTAGACATTTCATCGAACACCTTCCGGGCGAGAAATGTCTTGAGTTCTAGAAATGAGTTGTCAATTCGATTCTAGCATTAAGATCCCTCCTAACATGAGAACAAATGATTATCTAAGCCTAAACATCAATAATCAACCATCAAACCATCTAAATCAAACAAAATCCAAAATCCAACAAAAAGTCAACTCACAAGAAGAACATCAAAATCAAACCATAGAAATGAAGAACAAGAATCAACAAGACATAATATATATAAAGAGGTGAAGAAATCTTCTCTTATATGGCATGAAAATGAAGATCCATCAAGAACACCAAGTGGTGTTCTTGAGCTTTCCCAAGTTTAAGAAGAAGAATCTTTAAGAAGAAGAAAGAAGAAATCAAAGCATATATATAAGTGAAGAATCCTTCGAAAGTGTGGATTATACATGAAGAACAACCCAAGAAACTCTAGAGAGAGTTCCTGGGTTGAGCACACACAAAAAATGAAGAAGAAAGCTTAGAAAACAACAAATGGGTCTAATTGTATTTATGGGCAAAAGGGGTCGCGCAGGTCGCATCGGTCTCCTGCTCCCGATACATCGCATCGATGCGGATTTCTGTTTTTCAGAAGTTCCATCGGTCAGAGGTATCGTGCAGAGGTCGACCGATGGACTTCTTCAGGTAGCTCATTCGCGCGCCAGGCTGGACCGTCGTCACGGAAATTGGCATAACTTCTGATCGCACCGTTGGAATTGTCTCAAAGCACATCCAAATGATAGTTAATCCATTGCTATATCGTGTGTTAAAATATGAGCTCAATCCATCGGTGAAAACTCCTTCATCCATTGCCAAACTTATGACGTATCAACCTGATCCTGCATCTATGTATTCTGAAATGAACTTTTCGTGGCTATCTTCACTCCTCCGACTCCTATGACTTCAAGAACACCTGAAAATGGCTCAAGCAAGCCAAAAATAATGCAAAGACAACCTAGGACATCTAAAATGCAATGAGACTCAAGTTGGACCTAAATGCATGAAAATATCCAAAAACTATACAAAGTGAGATTAAAAACCTATGAAATTAAACCTTAAAAACATGTAAAATATGGTGTTATCACCTTCATAGATGATTTCACAAAATACTGCTACGTATACTTACTACGTAGTAAAGATGAAGTCTTGGAAAAATTCAAAGACTATAAAATCGAAGTTGAAAATCAACTCGGAAAAACTATTAAAATAGTTAGAAGTGATAGAGGAGGTGAATATGATGGACCTTTCAATGCTTTCTGTCAAGAAAAAAGCATTATACATCAGACCACTGCTCCCTACTCACCATAATCTAACGGAATTGCGGAACGAAAAAAACCAAACTCTAAAAGAAATGATGAATGCAATGTTGCAGGAATCTGGGCTACCCCGGAATATGTGGGGGGGAACTGGCAGCAAAAAATGTTCCCAGCAAACTGCTAAATCACAAGGCTTTGATTCTGTACCATGAACAGATAAGAAACAAAAAAACACAACTTAGACATAAAGACTACAAGACATTGCACACACACTACCAAAACTTTAAGATATCTCAAGACCTAAGTAACTTCTATTTATGGTTATGTGAGGATATTTCCCTAAAAGCAATACCTTTAGGGTTTTCTATATTTGTCCCAACATTAGGATAAACAAAAAATACTCAGAAATAGAAGATTTTTAATTCAATTCTCAGCCTTTTTTTTATGACTATTCTCACTTCCATCATCCAAAACTCGAAGCAGTTGCAGACAAATATCTGAGGTAACACAAGTCTGGATTCTGATCGTTTTAAACCACTTTCGATTCAAAAACGAGAAACAAAATTAAAAAGGGGAGGAACCCAAATCTGGGTTTGGATCAACCATTACTAGGTCAAAACCTGAGGACAAGAGTTGCGAATTTTCACCAAAAAACTGTTTTGACTATTCGAAGATGATGATTAGCAGATACAGTACGAAGAAGAAGTAACGAGATAATTACTGATTTCGAAAGAGAGAGAGAGAGATAACATCGGAATGGTAATTACCTAATCCAGAAGACAATTCCGGGAGAGAGAGAGAAGAGAGGCTGACCAAAACGACGAACGACAATGAGGGAGATACAGAGGGAGAGAGAAAAGTCGTGTCAGTCTTTTTGATTTTTTTTTTTATTTCTTACAATCATTTTAATTTCTAATATTCTGACATATTTTTTTTTATAATGAAAATTTCATTTAAACAAAAAATAATAATAATGAAAATCTCAAAATCGAGAGCATTAATTACGATTCGTTCCCATTTGGTTCTAAATTAGGAAGATTCCGGTCAATTACTATACCATGTTAAGATATTCAATGTATTCGCTTCCGGTTCTGATCGGTTCTTTCCGTTAGTTAGGATATAAACATTTTGTAACCATTTAAAAACCGATAAAAAATCGGTTCGGGTATCTTCGGATTCGGTTCGATATTGATATTCGATGTCAAAACCGAACTATAACCAATACAAATTTGGTTTCGGCTCGGATTGATTACATTTTAGTAGAACTACTTGAAAGTATCCAAAAGTACCTATAAATATTTGAAATACTAGCAAACTTTTAAAAATAGATCAATTTTAATGAATTTTGGTTAAATTTTGCTAAAAATAATATTTAATTTTGACAAATATAACTAAGTATTTTTAGATATTTCGTGTATTTTGATTATTTGTTATAAACATAACTAAATTATGATTTTGGGTATCTCGGTTATTTTAAATCTAAATATAACTGATATTTTTGGGTATATAATTATATTTTGGACACTTATTCGGTTCTTGGTTCGGTCGCGGTTCAATTTTGATTTTTCAGATATAGAATTCTAAGATCTTAGTTATTGGTTCCTAAGGGGGTTTATTGGTTCTTGTATTTTAATGGATTTAGAAATCCAAACCAAATAAAGTGTTATTGGTTTTATAATTTTGAAATCTATATTCAAATCTTGTGTTATTGGTTCTATGATTTTAAAATTCATATTAAAATCAAGTGTTATTCAATAATAAGGATTTTCATAAGGATTTGATTTTAATTTGGATTTGCATGGATTTACAAGTGTTTTTAAGAGTAAAATACAAAGGAGCAAATATCGTGTGAAACCTTGTATATGTTTATGTCGATATTTTTATTATTTATCATTATATACGCAACTACTAAATTTGTTTACATGAAAAACTACAACAACAACGATGTTAAAAAAAAAAAAAAATGATTACCTGCCTCTCTTTTAAATCATATTATCGAAAAGTTTGTTCCATCATAGATGATGTTCAAGAAATCATCGAGGGTCAAAGATTGACATGGTTATTTGCGGCATCGTGGAAGAAGACTCGCCTTCTCGAAGTGAGCCTGGCTCATCAGGAGATTTAGGCTTAAGAATTTGCTGCGTATCATCGCTTCCGAGCATCGAAACCACCGACGACATCGTTGGTCTGTCTACTGCCAGTTCTTGAACACACAAGAGGCCGATCTGTACGCAGCATAGAGCCTGTTTTAGTTGAAATCCGGATGATGAATCCTTGATGACCGGATCTACGATCTCTAGCCCTTTTCCTTCACTCCAATGTCTCCATATCTGTTTTCATAAAGATAGTTAGCGTTTTTATAAATGCCGAGTAAAAAAAGGTATAGAATAAGATTTGCTTTTAAGCTTACGAAGCTTAGAAGACTATCTCCATCGTTCAGCCTAGAGAACTCGCGGTTTTTCTTGCCACTGACAATCTCAAGAAGCAAGACCCCAAAGCTGAAAACATCAGACTTGGCTGAGTATACCTTCTCCCTCGCGTATTCCGGTGCCATGTAGCCTCTGAGTAAACGAAACAGTGTAAGAGCTCAACGTTTTTGAAAATATAAAAATAAAGAGGATACTCTGATATCTTGAATGCTCACAACGATCCCGCAACCCTCGTCACAGTAGCTTCGGTCTCATCCCCTCTAAGGATCTGGGCCAGTCCGAAATCGGAAATCTTTGGGACCATGTCTTTACCGAGCAATATGTTACTCGGCTTCATATCTAAATGTATGATCCTAAACCTAGAATCTTGGTGAAGATATAAAAGTCCCCGAGCAATACCATTTGTTATATCTAATCTCTGATCCCACTTTAGAATGGAGCTTCGGGTTGTGTCTGTGAAAGGATCAAACGTTAGTTCATTAATTCCAACATTAGTCATTTTAGTTTTAATCAATCTCTAAATCGTGGCTTCTCACTAACCGAAGAGATAAGTGTCGAGGCTGGAATTCTCGAGGAACTCGTAAACCAGTATCTTGTTGATATGATTTGAGAAATACCCAAGAAGCCTGACTATGTTGAGATGCTGCACCACAGCGATGAATCTCACCTCATTATTAAACCCTTCAATACCCTGAGGAGACATTTCCGTTAATCGTTTAACGGCCACCTCTTGCCCGTCAAGCAACCTTCCCTGTCACCACAGAGATTTTGTAAGTAAAACCAGAGATCTATGTTTTCAGTGTTGAGAGATATGGACTAAAACAGAGGGTAACATCTCAGACTTCAAGAAAGAAGAATCGGAGGGTACTCCAAACTTCAAGAAAGAAAGATTCACGGAAAAGGCTTGAATCGAACAAGGCGAGTTCAAGTATGTGGAATCGGAAAATTTGTAAGTTAAATCCTTCAATGGTTCAAATTCTACAGGTTCAATGTGCAAGTTGGGTTTTTAAAAGCACAAGAAAGGAGAATCAGAGACCTGATGAAGAAAGATTATATACCATTCCAAACAAAGTGTTCTTGCTCTGTTTGTGTTAAAGCAAATTGAAGATGGTGTAGGATGAAGGTTCTCATCGGCAAAATTTGGATTCTGGTTTCAGTAAGGTATGAGTTCTAGTAATGACTCAGGGCTGTGAAGATCAGAATCAGTTCACCATTTCTCAAAGACCAAAAGCTTGAAGACTATCAATTTGCAACTGTGATGATCATGATTGTTGTTCCTAAATCTAATGGTCTGCAATAGAAGGGAACCAAGGATATGTTGAAGAACAAATTAGTATGTTCACTGTGCAAGGTTTTAGCCAGATTCAGTACTAGGTGTTAGTGTGTTTTTTGTTTTGTTAAGACAGTGTGGGAGAGTTTTTTTTAATGCAAATTTGTGTTCAAGATGTGTAAAGAACAGATACGAAGAAGCACATAAAAGTCCAGGGACGCTTTAATTGTTGATTGGTAATATGTGGTTGTAATTGTTGTTTGGACATCATTCAAAGTGATGGGATACAAGATGAGAAGCTTCACAAGGGTCAAGGTGATGTTGAGGTGGCAAGAAGATCACAAAGAAGTCCATGAATTACGATGCCAAAGAACCCACTCCGCCAACTAACCCACTACTCCACCAATATCTCCTTGAAATAAGGAAAGTGGTCTCCCATTAGTATCTTAATTCATGTACGTGTATTGCCTCATCAAAGTCTCCCTTTGCTCTATATATATATATATATATATATATATCAATGTTCAAAATCAGAATAGGGGAGAAATTTGTTAAGTATTTGTGTTCTTGTTCTTATTTGTATTGTTTTGATCAACAATTGATTATCCTATAACTGGTACTTAACACAAAGCTTGATAATCAGAAGAGGAAATGCAGTTAATTTCAAGGAGTCTGCTAAAACAACTTTAGGTGTATGTGCAATTGTTTGAGAAAGGGATTGACACAGATTCAGTATCAGAGGTAAGCATCAGATTCTCAAGAAATCTTAGAGGCTCAAAGTATGTAATGATCAAGGTCTGTGTTAGATCATCATGGAGCCGGTTCTCAAGAAATCATAATAATTCTAATTACCTTGTAAACAATGCCGAAGCCACCTCTCCCTATTTGGTTTGTGTCTGAAAAGTTGTCGGTGGCTTCGGCTATGGCGTCAAACTCCATGTGCGCAGACTTCCAGTCCTCGGTTAATTCCAGGGGTATATTCCGGTTGCTTTCTCGAGACGCTGTTTCCATTCACAATCAAAAATGTTTACAGAAAATTAAGAAGAAGAGGAATGTATCAATATATGTATAATATACCAGCAGCAGCAATTGCTCTTGCTTTCTTCTTTCTTCTTTTCAAAAGGCAAAGCGTGATGAAACCTATAAGAAGCAATCCGCTGGCTCCAACCGTTAATCCAATGATGGTCTTATTTCTTAATCGATTCTTGTTTTTCTTTTGACCTGAACGAACAAACAATTGAAGAGTTGTGTATTTAATTTTTTTTTTGTTTTGTTTTTTAAATATTAAGAGAGAGAGAAGTAACCAACCGAGACCAGCCACTCTGACAAATAGATCTTGACCCTCGTCGGTTTTGTAACTCCGGATGTCTTCCAAGTCTCCTGTCCACATCACACAACCTGAACCGCCATTTTGCAAGCCTGCGGTTGGAATCGCAAACGCTGTGCAATTGCAATCCTTGAGGCATCTTGCTTTACATTCCTCCAATCCGAGTTTTGTGTCCACGATAGTCTCCATAGTAGTCTCTGGTAGCTTTACAGACTTATGTGGCCAAAACATATCTTCAAGGCAGTTGGGCTGAGCCTGCCTCACACATCTAAATGGAGGTTTGTCACTGCGCTGGAAACCTAATATACATCTACAAGTCCGCCAAGGTTTCATCTCACAGTAATTGTTGCTGTCACATGTATTGTATATATCACACTCATCAGCTGGGATAAATGATTTCATTTCGATGTTCCATTCTCCGGCTGTTGTCCACTCCAACAACGTTAAATATCCAGTCATGGTCACTTGCAAGGCAGCATTCATACCCTCTCGCAAAGTGTAAGCTACTTTTTCCCTGCTATTTGTTATATTAAATATTGATGTGTAGCTCGGGTCGATACGATACTGAATTCTCCGATTACGTTTCTCCCTTACATAGCCCTGAAAAACCTTCCAAGAAGATGCGTCCATTCCGAACTCGAAATCTCCACTTGACGGATCATGTGAGGTATCCCATGATGTTAATGAGTTTCTGCCCAAGATCAGTTGCATACCCGGAAGTAAAGTATTCGTAGGGTAATCAAAGCTCTGCCACAAAGTCCCATCAGGGTTCCTTCTGTTGTTGTTTCTGCTTCTGTTGGAGTATCTCAGCAGGAAATTTCCGTTATCCTGAAGCTCGGCTACCAATTTTGCATTACTGATCAGATCTTCTGTCAGTGGACTCTTCCACACAATGCCACCAGAATGATTTAGCAAGATAATGTCGAAATGGGATACCTTGATGTTTCCGGTGGGATTGTATAGAGGCTCTTTTTTATTTGCGACCCATACTACAATGGTAGGTTGTCTTCTAAACCAGATACCTAGAAACCATCGATCTAACTCTGAATATCTTTCTCTGGTGCCTTTAAAGAGCCCCAACTGGAATATCCCCTCACGGGAAACAATGTTACTGTTACCTTCAGAAATGGTAACCGACTCTCCTGCAGACAGATTCAAGACGTTGGAACAGATGCTTGAAATAGTGGAGAACAAGAAAATCATGAAAAAGAAAAATTTCGTCATGAAAAATCTGTTTTTTTTTTTCTTTCTTTCTGGGTGCAAATGATTTTCAGCTGTATATCTTGTTTCTTCGTCTTCTTCATATATCAAATTCATTCAATTCACCCAATTTTTCCACTTTCCATTGACTATGCATCACTTCAGTTAATTCAGTTCGGCCAAATCATGATCATTGTCGACACAGTTTAGCTAATGATTTTACAAAGACAAAAGAATAATTTGAAAAACAAAAGCAAGAAGAATACAATTTAGTTTACTTTAATACAATTTATCTAAACAAAATTCGAAACCTGATCTAGGATTTCTCGGCTTCCACTATTCCGATGACTTCATCCCCTCCGATTTGATCTTATCAGACAATCTGGTTCAATTTCTTTTTTTCTTTTTGGTTTCCGTTTGGGCTTAAATTATTGTAATGGGCTTCTACCCAAAAAAACACTGATGGGCTGTAACATGTCACGTCTTTATTTAATTAGTAAACCATTAAAAAAAAAAAAAAAACCTGTTACGCAATTGAAGTTTACTCTAAGAAAATCGAATCATGTAGTAAAAACTTTGCTATTGAGTATAAGTAAACACTCATTCAAAGCCGATCCTCTCTTGAAAGTTGCGAATCCAAAACGCAATCCGGTACAAATTACATTTCATCCAACCTTTACAAAAATATTGTAGTCCATATTTTTATGCTGCTAGACCACAAGTGTCTCTTTCATCGAATTGAATTTTTAAGTGAAAATATTATCAAGAATAAGCAAGTGGGTCAGTGGTTGGCACATCTCTGCTGTCATCTTATCGGTGTCGAGTTCGACTCCACCTGTCTTCCATGTATGGAGTATTTGGATATTGGACCGACCTGTTGTGCCCTAAAATAATGAAAAAATGGTAAAAATATGATCATCTTTTTTATACGCACACTTAAGTTTATGCGAATTAGATATCGTGTTTGAAAACAAAAATTATATACTTGGAAACTGTTTTTTTTTTCTATTCTAAAAATAGCAAAAGAATGGAGATCATCAGATTTGTATTATTTTCTTTCTTTGCATCTGTTCTATAGGCATTTATCACGGATTACTCTTGTTTCTTTCTTAAAAAAGAAATGCAAACTCTTTAAATATATCCTATCCTATCAAAAAAAAAAAACGAAAGGGATATTAACAAAAGACAAGAAAAATGGCCAAGGGTGTACAACTTGTTAGCTTCATCACTTTTGTGATGATCACTATGTTGATTTCAACAGGTAATAAATATTACTACATATGAATATGATCATTTCACCAATTTTTTCATTATTTGTTTGTATTTGCGTTTGACTTCTCAAATAAATAAACAATTTTTTAAAAATAACTGTAAACAGCAAACCCAAACAAAACTTCTTCTTTTTTGGATTTTGGCATTTGTGTGTTACATTATTTAAAAGAAAGTCTTTTATTTATCAAATATGGGATTGGTTTTCTTTCTTTATTTTAAAATTTTTTTAAAACATTTTTAAAATGTAAGCGCAACCACAATTAAACAATAGGTGATGTTTAATAAAAAAATATACTAGATTCTAACATGTCCGCCCATACGGGAATTGTTTTTTTAGTTTATCAAAATTTGTAATCTAATTTGTGTTTATTTTATGTTTAGATATAATTTGTTTTTGTATATTTAATTTTTGTAATATGAGACACGTTTTTATTTTTGTGTTTAGATAGAATCAATTTCTTGAGTTTACTAAAATTAATTTTTATATGTTTATTTTGATATTAAGCTAATTATATTTTTGTAATATGTTTATTTTGATCACGCAATATTTTTTAATATGTTTTTTTGAGTTTACAAATTTTAATATAATATTCCTACTAATTAAAATGTTCAGAAGAAATATTATATAGATTGCATACGGGTTAGACAAATTTAAAAATCATACTTGTAACAATATTTATAATAAGATTTAATAAAATTAAAAATCATACTTGTAACAATCTTTTTAAGAGATTTGAGATTTGATTTTTTTGGTGCTGAATAATAAATTTTGTGTCATTTTATTTATATAGATTTGATTCGAGATTTATTTATAGTGATAAGATCTCATAAGTTAGATTTTCTGTGAGTATATTCATATGTAAGGTTAAGTCAATCTCGATATGCTTTTAACACTCGATTTGGTAAGATTTAATAAGATTGTGTACATAATTAGTTGTGGATGATAAACCGTAAATTGTAGATGGTCAAAATTAATTTCTTCTGGTTAACTTGAACATTGATCGATTTGGTTTAGTGATGATTGCAGGTCATCTTCAAGCTATGTCCAAGTCGAGTGTTTCTTATCACATCCCAAAATCTACAGGTTAGCTCTCTTTTTTTTCTCACAAATAAGACTTTGAAGGTTTGCTCAACATGTTCTCACAATTCACGATCTATAACATGTCAAGTTTCTGTATACATCTTAGCATTTTATGATCATCTAACATTGATAGTTTGCTTCTTTTGCTAGTAGATAATAAATAATTAATTTTAACTATGATTCACTCTGCGCTAACTATATATATAAGTTTGAGATGTGTTAACAATTTTATTTTTGGTATAGAATATATTATATAGTTTTCTAAAATTTTAATCCACAATGAGTGCATGCGACAATTTTTTATTTATTTTTGTTTTTATGTTTTCTATTTTGTGTGGAAAAATATATTTTTGGTATGACATGTATAATTCAAAATTAGTGATTTTAACTACCCAAATTTTCCGACTTATTTTGTTATATATATTTTTAGTTCTATATTTTATTTTAAATATATATTTTTAATACCTAAATTATCCATTCAGACTTTTATCCATTTTTTGTTATTAATTTGTGAATAAAGCATAATCATAAATATTTTATATCATCAACATAAATATCATATCATTTACACCTATAATTCATCATACATAATTTATATTTAAAATATGACCATTATTTTTTATATGTGAATTTTTTTTTTTAAATAAAATAGTATGGGAAGACGATCTATTTCCCCACGATAAGTATCGCATCTTTTCAGATGTCTCCCAAACTAAGACCTCGTTTCAAATCCCCACGAAAACAAAGTTAATGATCTATATCCCCGAAAAAAATTATAAACGTATATACCCACAAATATCAGTTTTAATGGCTTTTGATCTAAACCAGATACCAAACCACCAAACACAAAACTAAACTGAACAAAAAATCCGACCTGTATATCCGTCCAAAAGCCTAATTCCCCCAAATACTATTATTTTATTTATTTCCTTATAATAATAATAATATTTTTAAAAAAACTATATGAGAAGAAAAAAAAATTAGAGCATGGATCTATCAATACCAAATCAAAATCCACTAACATTAGGTTCATAAATTCCCAAATTGCTCAGTTGATTTCTAGTAAATTTTTGGAGATGTGTCTTTTCTTCATTTTCTATTTCTTCTTCTTCTTCTATGATGTTCACACGATGAACACTTTCGCAAAGACCCAAATCATAAGCACCTATAATTATACTCATCAGCAACAGCACTATTGTTGTAATGCTTTGAAATCATCATCCCAAATGGATGGAGAAGCGAATCGAGAAACAATCAAACTCAACCCCTAAATTTAATTCAAAGTCGATTCATTAATTTAATTTATATTTTAATCCAAGATCCGAAGAAATATTATGTTTTAATTGTTTAATTTAATATTTAAAATAATTATTTTTTAATTGAACCAAAAATAGACTTGTTTGGTAACATGAATAATAGTTATCCACAAAATGAATAGCCTAAAATTAAGCTATTCCTGTTTGTACACAAAAAAATGTCTATGTTTTAATAGATTAGATATATCTGCAAGGACCTAATTAAAACTAAAATGTGCGTTTTATCAAAAATATTTCAACATTTCTGACTTATCTATTTTTTTTTATATATCAGAGCCAAATCGAAAATGACCACCGTGTGTACATATAACCAATATTCCCTGCAAAGGACCAAGTGATCTTTCGGAGTGCAAAATCATTTGTCAACCTTATATAGAAGCAAAATGTCAATCTTTCAAAGTGCTGAAGAATGTCAAACTGGTAACCCTATATTTCTGTGAATGCTCAAAATTTCCAGGTTTCCGATGCTGAATATCAACCTACAACAAATGAAACAATCATCGTCAATAAAAATATTTGATTAAAAATTGGTATATTTGTTGTCTTGGTCTACGGTCCACATTTAGTTTTCACATATTTCATTGTTTGTTTTAGATAATATTGTTTTATGCCCCTTTATTTTTACATCAATCTTTATATTTATTTATCTCAAGTATAAATGTATAATGTATATGGGATTGATCGGATTGTGACAATTTAAGAAAATGAAAAAAACAAAAATCTAGATTGTGAAGGATCTAAAACGTTGAACCAATAGAGACTGCAAAAATTCATAAGCAATATGTTTTTTTTTGTACATAAGGGATTACTTTGTAAATAAAGAGTTCTAATATAAAATTATTGAAATGAATAAACTAATTGTTGTTAATATAGTTTTTTGTACATAAGGGATTACTTTGTAAATAAATAGTTCTAATCCAAAATGAAAGAAATGAATTAACTAATTGTTGTTAGTATAATTTTTTTTTGTCGTCTGGAATATTTTCAATTTTAAATTATGAGAACAACTATAAGGATGATTTTACAACATACAATTCTACCGGCCTACAACGATTCACGATCAACGGTTCTACATGTACCATGTTTGTGATGAATCACTTTACTTTTGACATGCTGGACCGCGCTGGAAATCTCCTGGAAATCTCCTGAAATCTCCTGAAAAAATGTACAAGTGGCTCTGCTTACACCGCGCTGGAAATCTCCTGAAATTTTGTCTCATTTAATTTGCATTCTCCGGAAATTGAACTCTCTACCTTATGCTGGCGTAGAAATATTAATGAACCCTTGATCAACCACTTGATCGAGGGGGCTTTCACAATATAGTTTTGTTTAAGTAGAAAATTCAAAATTTGACAAAAAAAAAGAGAGTACGAAATTAAAACATATAGGTATAAAATGAAAACATATCTAAGCTAAGAAATATTTTAACAAAAAAACAAGGATTGAAGACCTATTTAACTCTCTGAACTATCATATAACACTAATTTCATGTTTTGTTTGCTGAAGAAACGTTCCATTTTGCATCGGCAACACCTCCATCTTTGTCGAGTTTTTCTCCGCCTCAACCGCCGACACCACCAATTCTGCGACTTCTTCCGCCGCCGCCACCTCTAACCAACTTCATCGCCTCCACAACCACCTCCTCCGCTTCTAACGTAAAACAAGCCTATCCTTTAGTTCTGTTTTTATTATTTCAATAAATCACTCTTGTTTGCTTGATCCAATTGTTTTGCTCGGAATAGTATTCTGATCAGCTCGGACCGACTTCACGAAATCGGGTATAACTTTCGATCTCGCCGTTGGATTGACCTCAAACCACTTCTCAATTAAATCTAAGTCTCTAGCTTGTCTCCAAATTTCAGATTAATCCAACGGTGAGAAGTCTGTCATCGATCTCCGAACTTCTGACGTTTCTTCCTTTGCTTCGATCCAAGCAACTCCCAAATACATAAAATTACACAAAATATTACAAAATACTACAAAAAACTCTCTAGGACTTCTAAAATACAAATGAATAATTATGAGACATAAAATGCACTAAAACACACTAAAAAGACTCAAAGACAAAATAAAACTAACAAAAATAAATACTTTAAAACGGTAAAATATGCGCTTATCAATTCCCCCGGACTTGCCTTTTGCTTGTCCTCAAGCAAACAAGAAACGACAGCCCGGAAGAGTGATTTATTGAAATAATAAAAACAGAACTAAAGGATAGGCTTGTTTTACGTCACTAGCTTGACGAGGGATAGGATTGGGGAGGTCCCCAATGGCGCGTTTAACGTCACTAGCTTGACGGTTGTGTCTTCTAAATCTTACTCTCCTTGATTGTTTCCTTCACTCCAAGTAACGACGCCCAAGAGATCAAGATCACAAGAAAAGAGAAAAAGAATAGCAACAAAAGAAAAATAAAAAGATGAAAGAAGAAAACTCTAGTCCTAACCCAAATCCTAACTCTGATGGCAATCTTACTACTCCCCGGCAACGGCGCCAAATTGATTGTGCGAGTTTTTTAGGCTCGGCACGTCAATTACCCTCAACGTGCACAACACCGCAATCATGACGGCATGTCGTTTGTAGCACTTTAAGGTATCGATCCACGGGGAATAGAGACTACGGCACCGAAGATGCGAGAAACGAACTAGTCTAAAGCCAAACTCTTTTGAAGTTTGTATTTCCAAAAATTTGGTTTTTTTATCACAATGATATTACATGGTTTATATAAACATAAAACTAACTTAACTCTACTTAAAACTTAACTATGGTAGAGTAAACATACTCCCTAAATTAAGGTGGAAATTAAGGAAAATAAACAACTTGCAAATCACAATTAAACCCACTAAAAATACAACTTGCGTATGCTACAGTGAATGGTGGCTGGAAGCATATTTTGCTTGATCCAATTGTTTTGCTCGGAATAGTATTCTGATCAGCTCGGACCGACTTCACGAAATCGGGTATAACTTTCGATCTCGCCGTTGGATTGACCTCAAACCACTTCTCAATTAAATCTAAGTCATTTTTCTAGCTTGTCTCCAAATTTCAGATTAATCCAACGGTGAGAAGTCTGTCATCGATCTCCGAACTTCTGACGTTTCTTCCTTTGCTTCGATCCAAGCAACTCCCAAATACATAAAATTACACAAAATATTACAAAATACTACAAAAAACTCTCTAGGACTTCTAAAATACAAATGAATAATTATGAGACATAAAATGCACTAAAACACACTAAAAAGACTCAAAGACAAAATAAAACTAACAAAAATAAATACTTTAAAACGGTAAAATATGCGCTTATCAGCCTCCCACATCCACTGGTCACTCGCATCAAGCATGGCATCACCAAACCACAAATGCGCCTTTGCCTCCACTCTACAGTTGTCTCTCCCTTACCTTTGTTCCATGTTCATGCTGTGATATATCCTAATTGGACTAGTGCCATGAATGAGGAACTTAGTGCTCTTATTAAAAGTGGAACGTGGTAATTCGTACTACGGCCCAAGTCTATTAATGTGGTTCGTTCTATGGTTATTTAAGAACAAATTTGACGCTCAAGGTAATCTTGCACGATATAAGGCTCGCTTGGTTGCTAACGGAAAGTCTCAGCTTGCTGGTGTTAATTGCGATGAGATATATAGTCATGTTGTTAAACTATCTACTATTTGTATGGTTCTTGTCGTCGCTCAATCTCATTGTTGGTCACTTCATCTACTTGACGTGAAGAACATATTCCGCAATTTTGATCTCCATGAAACCGTTTACATGCATCAACCACCTGGTTTTCATTATCCAAGCAAACCCGATTATGTTTGTCTTCTATGATAGTCGCTTCATGGTTTGAAGAAAGCACCTCTTGCTTGTTACACTTGCTTTGCCACTTTCGATCGACGTATCGGTTTCAAGCAAAGCATCTATGACAACTCTCTTTTCATACTTATGCGTGGTTCGGAGGTATCATATCTTCTTTTATATGTTGATGACATTAATCTAACGGCCTCGTAACAGTCACTTTTTCAGTCTATCATCGATGCACTTCACTCTGAGTTTGCCATGACGGATCTCAGTCTCTTACATCATTTTCTCGGCATCTCGGTTACACAAAATCAGTTTCGCTTGTTTCTTCACTAACAGAACTATGCCACTGATATACTCCATCGTGCTGGCATGACTAACTGCAATCCGTGCCTTACTCCGGTTGACACCAAACCGAAGCTCAAGGCTGTTCAAGGTCCACCAATTCAGGATCCAACGCTTTATCGTAGCTTTACAGGAGCCCTTCAATACTTGACTTTCACTCGCTCGGACATCTCTTATGTGGTTCAACATGTGTGTTTGTTCATGCATGATCCTTAAGAGGTTCATTTTCACATTTTAAAGTGAATTCTACGCTATTTGAAGGGGACGATATCAAAGGGACTTCAACTCCATAAATCGACTTCCTCCTCTCTCTCGGCATATTCCGACGTTGATTGGGCAAGTTGTTTTGACACTCGTTGTTCTACCTCTAGCTTATGCGTGTTCTATGGTGACAATTTGATCTCGTGGTCCTCTAAACGTCAACATACGATCTCGCGATCTAGTGTTGAGGCAGAGTATTGGACTGTTGCATAATTAACTTGGCTTCAAAATCTTTTTGGGTGAGCTTCGTCGTCCGCTTCACAAGGCTTCACTTGTTTTTTGTGATAATGTGAGTGATAAGTGGATAATTACAAATCCTTTGTCAATTACCCAAATGATATCTTTGTAGCACTTAGGGATCAATCCGAGTGATATGAACCTCCCTAGATCGACACTCTAGAGCTGGGCAGAAGGGGGATAAACCTTGCAAGCACAAGTGCTTCAAGGGCTGTGGATCGAATGGTCACACAAAGGAGGTGGAGATCCTTTGATTCACCTTTGTTCTCTCTAGATATTACACAATAAAGAAGAACAATCACAGGATATTACACACCAGCAAAGGAAGAAGAGATGAACTCGAGTTCTTTGAAAGAAAAAGAGGTTGCGCCTTTGATTAAAAAGTATGGTAAATGTTTATGTCGACATTACAAGAGTTTATAAAGCCAAAAATCGACCAAAGAAAGGAAAAATTAAAAGAAAGGCAAAAATAAAAGAAAAATAAAAACTTGATCAGTTGGACGCGCATCCACTGTTGGGCCTTTTCTGAGCGATTCACTGGGCCGATTGGTGAGATCTTGATTGTTTTGGAAACTAGACCCACGGGGCTTTGGATCCATATATCTTATATTTTCTGGGGCTTTGTGAGCTAACAGCGACACTCAATTGAACAAGGCATAGTCGTGAATCGCTGGGCTTGGATTATGATCAACAAATGGGCTAAGGGGATGTGATCCACTTGCCTCATTAAAAACCTTACTTTGGAAAATCCATTGGGAAAAAACCAAAGCAAGGGAAAAAGAGTGCAAATGGGTCACATACCCATTTGTTGATCCATTTGATATTCCCAGATCAAATGTTGTTGTTAAGCTAAGCCATTTCTTCATCTTCAAACTTGTTTCATAACCAGAATGGTTTGAAACAATTCTTCTCATTATGGTTTTGTTGAGCTTCTTAGAGTCTTGATGAATGGATCCAACTGGTTCATGCTTAGCTTCCTCAGCTACAAGCTCAGGTTCAAGCTGCTCCTTCTTGACGCTTGCCATGATCACATCACCGAGGAGGTATGCAAGAGTTTGCTTAATCTAAAGCTAATCGAATAAATGTTTTCTAATGATCCTAATCAAATTAAAGACAAGACAAGGAATAACTAAGCAAATAAGTTAAACGAGATTAAAATCAATACTAAAAGCGAATCCAATGATGAGGTTATTGATTTCGAGAAATTATAGAGCTAATACATGATGTCAATTACTCAAACAATTGATAATCCTTTGGTTTAGATCACTAATTAAGACTAATTCACCTCCATGGCACTAATCACTTTGCTAATTATTTAATCAAGAACAAATTCTCATTTGTGATTAAGCACTCAACAAGCATTAATCATAAGATCATATAACCAATAAACTTCTTAGACATCTATTTCCATAGGATAAGCAAGTAAATCTCTTTAAAAGTTATTTGAGGAATTTCATCGAACACCTTACGGGCGAAAAAATCTATAAGTTCTAAATCAACCAAATCAAAGCTAATCTAGCATTTAACACACTTAATAAGAAAAGATATTATCTAAACTAAGCCCTAACATCATGGATCTACTCTAATCATTACCTTAATTTACCTCATCCTATGGATCATAAAGAATTTACTCATTAATCATAATAGAACCAACAAATACCATTAGAGAAGTGTTAATAACCATGATTAGTAAAATATTAAAAGATATAATAAGAAGAACACTAATAACTTGCATTAAACCTCAAAGATTCAAATACAAAAGTATCAAAATCTCAAAAGAAAAGTTTGCAAAGGGAAAGAAGATTGAAAAAAACTTGCAAATAAAATTAGGTCTTGGGCTATTTATAAGAAATTGGGTCGAACCGGGTCAACCCGAAATAAATCGGGTTTTGACTCGGTGGGTTTGGGTGTGCGCAGCTGGTATCGGTGTGCTTCATCCCGATACACCATCCCAATACGGTTTAGTCGAGGGACGGGCAAGCTCATATCAGTGTGCTTCTTCCCGATATGGTTTAGTCGAGGGGAGGGCAAGCTCATATCAGTGTGCTTCATCCCGAGACGGCTCCCCAATAATTTTCTTGGTGGTCCATCAGACAGAGTGTATTGGTGTGCTTTATCCCGATACACCATCTCGATAATCTTTATGGTGGTCCGTATGCGCGCCAGACATATATGTTCTTACTAAATATGATGTATCTCTTGAACCACTACTCGGAATGAATTGAAACAAATGCCAAACGAAAGCTAACTCGGTTATCTATGAATTTCATCAAGATCTACGAAGCTAAACCCAAATGGAAAGCCTTCATATGGCATGATCTTTCAGTCACTTCGGATGGACTCTGCATTTTCCTTGATTTTTGGGCATAGCTCTTGCTCCAAACTGGTCCCTCTTGTCCCATGATCTTCATCTAAACTCCATTAGACTTCTTTAACTCCCAAAAGACTTCTCTTTTGTCCAAGTAAGCTTCAAATCCTTGATTCCACTCCAAAACCTAATATATGCAAATGGAGATGCAAATGCAACTAATTTTATCTAAATATGAACATAAATGCATAAAACAAGAAAAAGCATGGATATAAATCATGTAAAATGCCAAAATATCAGTGAGTGCGGTCTATCTCTCTTCCAACTATGTTCAACACCAACGTACAAAACACATTGAGATTAACATGTATTTTGTACGTGAATGGGTTGCTCTTGTTGGACCAAGATACCTGTTGAGATTTTGACCGCGTTTTGTATTTTGTAACTTTTTTGTAACATTTCAATCAAGAGAATTGATTCTCACGTTAATCACATAATGACTAATTCAAAATTGAATTTTTTTTGTAACGTACAAAGTCAATTTACGTCATTATGGGAGAATCAAAAACGTCTATATCCACTTTATGGCTCTTGTTGAGCATTTGGGATATAAAAGAGAAAGCTATCATCTCCTTCCTCGTACGATCAGATTTATTCTGTTCAGTTTCTAGAAGAAAAAAAAATTTCGGAAGTACAAGAAATCAATTATACAATTTAACTTTTTTTGAGTTGAATTTTTTGCCAAAAATTATAGAAAAATTAATTTACTTGGTCTGATACTTGTTGATTTTTTCAACAAAATTAATTAATTTATTTTTTGGTGGTTTATTTGATTAAATTGTGGATTTTCCAAAACAATTATATTTTGGAAAATTATTTTTGAGTCTATTCTTGCAATTTATTTAATTGCTGGTTTGAACTTCTATTATCTTTAGTATACTCGTTCGGGTTTGCTTGTGTGCAAAACGAAACGAAAAGTATCACTAAAATGAGAAAATTTACAAGAACGTGTGTAACATCCCTAATTCAATTTTGAGGTTGAAATTGAATAATTAGAAGTTGGGGGTTAATTTTGCGTAAATCAATTTTTTATGGGTGGGTTTAATTGATAATTTTGGGAGTTTGGGGTCAATTGAGAATTCAAAAAAAAATGGATCCCACACACATAGGTTTATATAAGCGTATGTATCTCCCTCTCCGACCTTTGTGCGTTTAACCTAGCCGTCAAGTCCTCGTCGCCACGGTAAGAACCCTTCCCTCTCTCCTTAGTTTTTCTTGCGGGCGGGGTGGACCGGAGCTGTGCGGTGGTGAGCGACGGTGCGTGGGTTTGGAGTCGGAGTGTGGATCGGAGTTTTGAGCCGTGGTGAGCTTCGGCGGTGGGCGACGGTGCGTGGGTTGGAGCCGGGATCGGGGATCGGAGGTTGGGCCGTGGTGAGCTTCCGTGGTGAGCTCCGGTGATGAGCACTCGCCGGCGTGCGAGTTTGAAGTCGGGATCGTGGATCGGGGTTGGGCCGTGGAGAGCTCCCGTGGTGAGCTCCGGTGGTGAGCTCCGGTGTGGGTTGGAGTCGGGATTGCAGATCGGAGGTTGGGCCGCGGTGAACTCCGGTGGTGACGTCGTTGCACCGGCGATGGTGAAGACGGGAAGTCGATGACCGGTTTAAGACCGGTTTAATAATCGTATCGAGTATCGAGTGTGTTTGTTTTGTTTTTGAATATTTTATTATTTTTATTTTTAGGTGGATTAATAGAAGGTTATTCATCCCGGGGAGTTCTAGAAAATTGCTGAATTTTCTCGTGAAACTTGCTGTGCGGGAATAAGGTGAGTGCAGGACCATAGGCGTAATTAAATAATTTTGATAATTGGTGTGATTTCGTGATTATAGGCCGTTTACGATCTCGGAGGGTCTAGATCGAGTGTTTCATGAAATGTTTGATTTATTCGGTATTTTCGTGATAGTCTATATTAATTATCTTAATTATTTGTTAGCCTGTAGATGGGAGGATTGCCTCACTAAGTATTTATCGAAATACTTATGCATCTCTTATATTTTAATTGATGCAGGAAATGAGAAAGTGTGACCGTGGAATCAGGGCGAGGAAGAGGGGGTGATCTAGATTTGTCGTTTATTTGATTATTTAATTTAATAATTTATGATCTGCATTGTTCGGATTTTTTAGTCTTGAACCGGGAATTAATTGGTGAGGTTCCGTTATTATTTATGGGATTTTAATGATTATTTGCAAAAAAAAAAATGGGTGCGGTTGTTTCAATTTGGTATCAGAGAATTTACGGTTCTAGGACGGTTTTAAAAAAAAAAATTTTCCGCTATTAGAACTGTCTATGGGAGTTAGTCAATTGTTGAGCTTGAAGTTCTAGATCATCCTCTTCGAGCCTTCAATGAGATTCCACGGTAAGACTCGTGTTTGTTTTACTATTGCTGTTGTCAATTAGTAACAAGTGGTTATTGCAGATGGTTGATTCTGATAGCGTTGGGCAAGGTCTCAGAGGTCGGGGTGGTCGCGGCGGCCGTGGTCGGGGCGGCAGAACAGGCCGTGGCGGCAGAGGTGGTAGAGGTGGTAGAGGTGGCAGAGCAGATGCGAATGTGACGCAGAGTGTCACGGTGGAGCAGGGGGCGTATGATCACGCCGAGGGGGAAGGTCAGTCGGAGCCAGCGGCCGTGTATGGTGCGATGCCGGCGCCGGGTGGTGCTCAGGCGGGTGCGGGCCCGAACCCGATGGCGGCTGTTTTGGGCATGTTGGCCCAGCTCTTGGAGAGGTTACCTGGTGTGGTACCGGCTCCAGCTCCAGTGGCGCCACAGGGGGTTGCCGCGATGCCGGGTGTTGTTGCTCCGGGAGTTCCGGGAGTGGTTGCTGAGGCCGAGCTAGTGGTTCCGTCGTACCTGAGGGTGATGGAGCATATGCAGAGGTTGGGCACCAAGTTTTTCAGTGGTGGTGCTCGACCGATTGAGTCTGATGAGTGGAGGTCCAGGTTGGAGAGGAACTTCCAGTCGATCAGATGCCCTGAGGAGTATAGGGTTGACTTGGCGGTGCATTATCTGGAGGGAGATGCACATGAGTGGTGGCAGGGTGTTGCTGCGAGGAGGGCGGGAGTAGTGTTGCCTTGGGACGAGTTCCGGAGGGAGTTCGATCTCAAGTATTTTCCGCGGGAGGCTCGCGACAGGTTACAGGCGGAGTTTCTGTACTTGTCACAGGGCATTCGTTCGGTCCGAGAGTACGAGGCCGAGTTTAACCGGCTGAAGCGGTTTGCTGGCCGGGGTGCAGATACCGAGTATGAGTTGATTGGTGCTTTCATGCGAGGTATGCGTATCGATCTCAGGAATCGGTGCATAGTCCGCAAGTTCGAGTCGGTATCCGAACTGGTGGAGTGTGCAGCGCAGCTTGAGGAGGGGATGAGGCAGGAGGCTAGTTTAAAGGCTGCAGTACCAGAGGTTCCGCGACGGCCTCAAAGTCAGAGTGTTGCTCCGAGCAAGGGCGGTAGGTCTGGTCAGCAGCAGGGACAGAAAAGGAAGTGGGAGGATACTTCCAGGGAAGCGGGTTCTGGGCCACGTTGTTTCGGGTGCGGAGCCCATGGACATCGCGTGGCGGATTGTTCTCGAGGGGGCCCGGTGTGCTTCCATTGCAAGGAACCCGGTCACCTCAGGAAGGATTGTCCGAAGTTGGCTCAGCCATTTGTGAGGATCGAGGCACCGCCTCCGAAACGGGCCGCAGTGGCACCGAGGGTGTTCACCATAGGCGCGGAGTCAGGCGAGGCGAGCGGCAGCAGACCGATTACTGGTTAGTTACCTTAACTATGTTCTTGTTTGATTGTAATTTCAGTTACTCGCTCTGTAATTGGTGTTTGCTATTTGCCGTGAACCCTTTTCGTGCTTAGGGACCCTTAATGTGGCTGGGGTAGAGTCACATGTGTTGTTTGACTCCGGAGCGTCCCACAGTTTTGCCACACCGGATTGGGTGTCGGGGAGCGGTATCCAAGAGTTGTGTGGGGACCACTCGGGTGTGGTGAGAGTTGCTGGGGGTCGTTTGTTGAGGACTCAGGGCTGTGTGGAGAATGTCGACATTCTTATCGCCGGAGAGCTAATGCCAGCGGATTTGATAGTGTGCCCAGTGGAACTCTATGACATCATTTTGGGTATGGACTGGCTGGGAAAGTTCAAGGCCCATTTGGATTGTCACCGGGGTCGTGTGGTTTTCGAGCATGCTAACAGAAGACTGGTTTATCAGGGAGTGAGACCGGTGCCGGGAGGCATCGTCGTTTCCGCGGTTCAAGCGGAGCGTTTGATCGAGCAGGGTTGTGAGGCCTATTTGGCTACCATTTCGATACCTGGGGAGGTTGGGGAGTCAGCGGTGCGGGATATTGAGGTGGTCTGGGAGTTCGAGGATGTGTTCCAGCAGTTGAGCGGGTTGCCACCATCCAGGTCGGATCCTTTTACCATTGAGTTAGAGCCGGGGACGACCCCGTTGTCTAAGGCTCCTTACAGGATGGCTCCAGCGGAGATGGCTGAGCTTAAGAAGCAGCTCGAGGAGTTGTTGGAAAAGGGTTTCATTAGACCGAGCAGTTCTCCGTGGGGTGCACCGGTACTGTTCGTCAAGAAGAAGGACGGGAGCTTCCGGTTGTGCATTGATTATCGGGGGCTGAACCGGGTTACTGTGAAGAACAAGTACCCATTACCGAGGATCGATGAGTTGTTAGATCAGTTGCAGGGTGCTTCGTGGTTCTCTAAGATTGATTTGGCATCGGGTTATCATCAGATCCCGATAGCGGAGTCGGACATCAGGAAGACGGCTTTCAGGACGAGATACGGGCACTACGAGTTTGTGGTGATGCCGTTTGGGTTGACGAATGCACCGGTTGCGTTTATGAGGTTGATGAACGGTGTGTTCCAGGAGTATCTGGATGAGTTCGTCATCATTTTCATCGACGACATTCTAGTGTATTCGAAGAGTCCTGAGGAGCACATGGTTCACCTGAGGAAAGTTCCGGAGAAGCTACGGGAGCAGAAGTTGTTCGCTAAGCTGAGCAAGTGTAGTTTCTGGCAGCGGGAGATCGGATTTCTGGGGCACGTCGTATCTGATCGTGGTGTTTCAGTGGATCCGGAGAAGATTCGCTCGATTGAGGAGTGGCCGAGACCGAAGAATGCCTCGGAGATTCGCAGTTTTCTGGGTCTGGCGGGTTATTACAGGAAGTTCGTCAAGGGGTTTGCTAGTATGGCGCAGGCCATGACCAAGTTGACCGGGAAGGACGTTCCTTTCGTGTGGTCGGACCAGTGTGAGGAGAGCTTTGTGAAGCTCAAGGAGATGCTGGTGAGTACTCCGGTGTTAGCCTTGCCTAAGCAGGATGAGCCATATGTTGTGTTCACAGACGCGTCCAGGCTGGGGCTCGGTTGTGTATTGATGCAGCAGGGTAAGGTAATCGCATATGCTTCCAGGCAGCTGAGGAAACATGAATGCAATTATCCTACTCACGATCTTGAGATGGCTGCAGTGGTGTTTGCATTGAAGATCTGGAGGTCTTATCTGTATGGCGGTAAGGTTCAGGTGTTCACAGACCACAAAAGTCTGAAGTACATCTTTACCCAGCCGGAGCTGAATCTGCGACAGAGGCGATGGATGGAGCTTGTTGCGGATTATGACCTGGAGATAGCTTACCATCCCGGTAAAGCGAATCTTGTAGCCGATGCTTTGAGCAGGAAGCGGGTTATTTTAGACACTGAGCGAGATACAGAGGCGTTGGTAGGCATGGTGAGTGCCCTGAGACTGTGTGCTGTGTCTGAGGAACCTGAGCCGTTGGGTTTAGAGGCGGTGGATCAGGCGGACATTCTGACTAGGGTGCGGGTAGCACAGCAGTTGGATGCGGAATTAATGCAGGCTGGCAGGGCAGAGCGGTCTGAGTATGAGTTATCCAGCAATGGAACGATCCTTTTGAGGGGCAGGGTGTGTGTACCGAAGGACGAAGTGCTGAGGCAGGAAATCCTGAGGGAAGCACATCAGAGCCGTTTCTCTATTCATCCCGGAGCTACCAAGATGTACCGTGACCTCAAACGGTATTACCAGTGGGTAGGGATGAAGAAGGATGTTGCCAACTGGGTTGCGGGGTGTGATACCTGTCAGTTGGTGAAGGCTGAGCATCAGGTTCCGAGCGGGTTGTTGAGGAGTTTACCCATTCCGGAGTGGAAGTGGGACATGATCACCATGGATTTCGTGGTGGGTCTGCCGGTTTCGCGAACCAATGACGCTATTTGGGTCATCGTGGATAGGTTGACCAAGTCGGCGCACTTCTTGGCCATAAAAAAGACCGACGGTGCGGAAGTGTTGGCCAAGAGGTACGTCAGGGAGATTGTGAAGCTGCATGGGGTACCGGTGAGTATAGTGTCAGATCGAGATCCGAAGTTCTCCTCGCTGTTCTGGGGCGCTTTCCAGAAGGAGATGGGCACTAAGGTACACATGAGTACAGCTTATCATCCCCAGACCGATGGGCAGTCGGAGAGGACTATCCAGACGTTGGAGGATCTGTTGAGGATGTGTGTGTTGGACTGGGGTGGACATTGGGCGGATCATCTGAATCTAGTGGAGTTTGCGTACAATAACAGCTACCAGGCTAGTATCGGCATGGCACCATTTGAGGCGTTGTATGGTAGGCCTTGCAGGACCCCGTTATGTTGGACACAAGTGGGGGAGAGGAGCCTGTTGGGAGCTGACTTTGTGCAGGAGACGACTGAGAAGGTCCGGATTGTGAAGTTGAACATGAAGGAAGCTCAAGATCGTCAGAAAAGCTACGCAGATCGGCGTAGGAAGGAGCTGGAGTTCGCAGTTGGCGATTTGGTCTACCTGAAAATGGCCATGTTGAGGGGTCCGAACAGGTCCATTTCCGAGACGAAGTTGAGTCCACGGTATATGGGTCCCGTCAGGGTGCTGGAGCGGGTCGGACCGGTGGCTTATCGGTTAGAGTTGCCGGAGTCTATGCAGGCATTTCACAAGGTGTTCCACGTGTCGATGTTGAAGAAATGTTTGCACAAGGATGATCAGGTGGTCACGGGGGTGCCATCAGATTTGACACCGAGCATGGTGGTGGAGGCGAGGCCTCTGAGAGTCCAAGATCGTCGGGTGAGAGTGATCAGGAGGAAGAAGGTTCCTGAGATGCAGGTGCTGTGGGACTGCAATGGAGCCGAGGAGGTGACTTGGGAGCCGGAAGCGAAGTTGAAGCGCAAATTTCCCAAGTGGTTCGGCAAACTGGAGGGTTAGCCGGGTGTTTCCATATCGTTGTAACCATGGTGTTGGGATTTTGGGAGTTATTGCGTTGTTGTACTCGTCTATTTTTATGGTGTTATAATTAATCGATGTACTTTGGAGTTTTTGACTATTCAATAAAAAGGTGTTTTCATTGAATATGTTGAGTGGTGGGTTTACTAGGGGATTAGTAGACAGGTTGGCGGGCTACTAGTGGTAGTGGTCCGATAGCGGGGGTGCGGATACTAGGTGTTTAGTAGCTGCATAGGGCTGATAGATCCGGATTGGTTTGGCACAGGGTGGTGACCCGTATAGCGGCATCGGAGTGCACTGGTGAGTCACTGCCGAGTGTACCTGGCCGGTTGGGTTTCGACGTGATTCCTGATTGGTGAGACAGGTCACTAGAGAGATTGCCGTTGTCTGGCTCTCTATGCGTTAGACGGATCGATCCATGGTGTTGGGTCGTGAAGTCGTTATACTCCCGGGCGTTGGAGTGGTTGGCCAAACCAAGTAGGGAACTATGGCACTATGGTGTTGAGCCGTGATACCGTTGTTGGTAGAGTTGGAAGAGCGGTCGTGCGACGCTGAGTTGGAATAGCGGTTGTGCTATGTTGTGGATGTTAGCTGGATGTTAGATTCGAGGACGAATCTATGTTAGTGGGGGAGAATTGTAACATCCCTAATTCAATTTTGAGGTTGAAATTGAATAATTAGAAGTTGGGGGTTAATTTCGCGTAAATCAATTTTTTCTGGGTGGGTTTAATTGATAATTTTGGGAGTTTGGGGTCAATTGAGAATTCAAAAAAAAATGGATCCCACACACATAGGTTTATATAAGCGTATGTATCTCCCTCTCCGACCTTTGTGCGTTTAACCTAGCCGTCAAGTCCTCGTCGCCACGGTAAGAACCCTTCCCTCTCTCCTTAGTTTTTCTTGCGGGCGGGGTGGACCGGAGCTGTGCGGTGGTGAGCGACGGTGCGTGGGTTTGGAGTCGGAGTGTGGATCGGAGTTTTGAGCCGTGGTGAGCTTCGGCGGTGGGCGACGGTGCGTGGGTTGGAGCCGGGATCGGGGATCGGAGGTTGGGCCGTGGTGAGCTTCCGTGGTGAGCTCCGGTGATGAGCACTCGCCGGCGTGCGAGTTTGAAGTCGGGATCGTGGATCGGGGTTGGGCCGTGGAGAGCTCCCGTGGTGAGCTCCGGTGGTGAGCTCCGGTGTGGGTTGGAGTCGGGATTGCAGATCGGAGGTTGGGCCGCGGTGAACTCCGGTGGTGACGTCGTTGCACCGGCGATGGTGAAGACGGGAAGTCGATGACCGGTTTAAGACCGGTTTAATAATCGTATCGAGTATCGAGTGTGTTTGTTTTGTTTTTGAATATTTTATTATTTTTATTTTTAGGTGGATTAATAGAAGGTTATTCATCCCGGGGAGTTCTAGAAAATTGCTGAATTTTCTCGTGAAACTTGCTGTGCGGGAATAAGGTGAGTGCAGGACCATAGGCGTAATTAAATAATTTTGATAATTGGTGTGATTTCGTGATTATAGGCCGTTTACGATCTCGGAGGGTCTAGATCGAGTGTTTCATGAAATGTTTGATTTATTCGGTATTTTCGTGATAGTCTATATTAATTATCTTAATTATTTGTTAGCCTGTAGATGGGAGGATTGCCTCACTAAGTATTTATCGAAATACTTATGCATCTCTTATATTTTAATTGATGCAGGAAATGAGAAGGTGTGACCGTGGAATCAGGGCGAGGAAGAGGGGGTGATCTAGATTTGTCGTTTATTTGATTATTTAATTTAATAATTTATGATCTGCATTGTTCGGATTTTTTAGTCTTGAACCGGGAATTAATTGGTGAGGTTCCGTTATTATTTATGGGATTTTAATGATTATTTGCAAAAAAAAAAATGGGTGCGGTTGTTTCAACGTGTCTAATTGTGTCAAGTCTGGTGAGTCGATACCCCAAGTTGGGAGTGGTCTGCCACCTGAGACTTTGTCTTGCTTCGAAGAGCAAAATGCTTATAAGAAGTTCAATGGCATATGACTTAAGAGGAAGTTTGGCATGAACGGTTAGGGCATGTGAATTATAAATCTATCCAAAGATTGATTAATTTAATTTCAATCCCGAAATGCAAAATAAGCAAAAATAAATGTCAGACATGCGTACAAGCAAAACTCATGAAAACTCCATCACCTCGTGTCGAACGAACAACCGAACCTCTAGGTCTAATACACACATATTTGTGCGACTTAAAAATCGTTCAAACTAGAGGAGGTAAAAAGTATTTTGTAACCTTCATAGATGATTGCACAAAATACTGCTACGTATACTTACTACGTAGTAAAGATGAAGTCTTGGAAAAATTCAAAGACTATAAAATTGAAGTTGAAAATCAACTCGGAAAAACTATTAAAATAGTTAGAAGTGATAGAGGAGGTGAATATGATGGACCTTTCAATGCTTTCTGTCAAGAAAAATGCATTATACATCAGACCACTGCTCCCTACTCACCATAATCTAACGGAGTTGCGGAACGAAAAAACCAAACTCTAAAAGAAATGATGAATGCAATGTTGCAGGAATCTGGGCTACCCCGGAATATGTGGGGGGGAAGCGCTTCTCGCCACAAACTATATCCTCAACAAAATACCGCACAAAGTAACTGGCAACACGCCATATGAACTCTAGAAAGGTAACGTACCTTCGTACAAATACCTGAAAGTGTGGGGGTGCCTAGAAAAAGTCGCAGTACTACCTCCTTAAAAGGTCTAAATTGGACCTAAAACCGTTGATTGTATCTTCATTAGATATGCACACAACAGCAGTGCTTACTGGTTTCTGGTTCACAAATCAGACATACCAGATATTCATGTAAATACAATAATGGAATCAAGGAACACGTCTTTCTTTGAACACATCTTTCCGTGCAAGGATAAACAAAATCTAAAATGCACTCCGGAAGAGAAAAATGCTACCGCCTCTACAAATGAGGCTAGCACTTCTGGAATTTCAGTAACCGAAGCAGACGAAAATGAACCTAGACGAAGCAAAAGAGCTCGTAAGGAAAAATCATTCGGTCCTGACTTAAACGAACCAAGAACATTTACTGAAGCTATGACTACACCTGAAGCACCTTTTTGGAAGGAAGCTGTCAATAGTGAGTTCGACTCCATTTAGCAAAATCATTCATATGAAATAACTGATTTACCTGAAGGGTTTAAAGCACTAGGGTGTAAATGGATCTTCAAAACAAAATTGAAGAATGATGGCGCAATTGATAAGTACAAGGCCAGACTTGTGGTGCAAGGATTTCGACAAAAAGAAGGTCAGGATTTCTTTGACACCTATTCTCCAGTAACGAGAATAACTTCAATTCGAATGCTTATTGGCATTGCAGCCTTAAGAAATTTGGAAATCCATCAAATGGATATTAAAACTGCTTTTCTAAACGGTGAATTAGAAGATGAGATATATATGAAACAACTCGAAGGATTTGTAGTCCCGGGACAAGAACACAAAGTCTGTAGACTTGTAAAGTCATTATACGGACTTAAACAAGCTCCAAAACAATGGCATGAAAAATTTGACAACACAATGATGTCAAATGGCTTCAGCATCAACGAATGTGATAAATGCATCTACATAAAAACTACTCCTAGTAGGTATATACTACTATGCTTGTACGTAGATGACATGCTAATTATTGGCAGCAATAAGGAAATTATCCAACAAACTAAGAAAATGCTTAGTGGACAGTTTGACATGAAAGACATGGGTCTAGCAGATGTCATTCTCGGGATTAAAATCACAAGAACTTTCGACGGAATCACTCTGTCTCAAGCTCACTATGCTGAAAAGATCCTTGAACGGTTTAAGAACTATTCAAATGGGACTGCAAAAACTCCAGTTGACTCTCAACTTCACTTGACTAAAAATTCAGGTGAAGCTGTGTCACAAGTAGAGTATGCACGGGTAATTGGTAGTTTTATGCACTTAACCAACTATACTAGACCCGATCTAGCACATGCGGTAAACTTACTAAGTCGCTACACAAGTAATCCAGGTCACAAACACTGGAAAGCCATAACTAGAGTACTAAACTACGTACGATACACTAAAAGTTATGGGCTGCACTATGGGAAAGAACCCGCAATTTTGGAAGGATACAGTGATGCAAACTGGATATCATATTCCAAAAACTCGAAATCCACAAGTGGATATGTCTTCATCATTGGAGGTGCAACAATATCATGAAAATCTTTCAAACAAACTCTACTGGCAAGATCAACCATGGAGTCGTAATTTATTGCTTTAGACAAAGCTGCAGAAGAAGCTGAATGGCTTCGAAATTTCCTGGAAGATATTCCAATGTGGGAGAAACCAGTACCGGCATTACGTGTACATTGTGATAGCCAATCGGCTATTGCTCGGGCACTGAATAATCTCTATAATGGTAAATCAGGTCATATAAGAAGACGTCATAAAACCATTAGAAGCTTAATTACAACTGGCGTAATCACCATAGATTATGTCAAATCTGCTGACAACCTAGCAGATCCATTTACTAAAGGTTTAGCACGTGATCAAGTTGAAAAATCATCAACGGGAATGGGTTTAAAACCTATTACTTAAAGATATTGTTTGATGGAAATCCCACCTACGTGACTGGGGATCCCAAGATGTAAGGTTCAAAGTGACAACTAAATCAAACAAAATCTAATGAAATCACTGAAAGACTTCTCATCTCTACCTAGTTCCCAAGATGATAAACAGTGCTTACATACATATACTTAATGTATGTATAAAAGGATATGCATAGCGTTTAATGATGAGACCATAGCTCTGATATATCAGTGGAGTATTACATATACTTCTTAAAACAAAGACTACTGGCAAATCACCTAGTGAGTGTGAATTGAGGCTGTTTCTAGGAGAATCTAACAGGTTATACTCTCCAAGTTCACTCATGATCAACCAGACAAGTTCAAGGCCAAAATGAACACAATAGATAACTTAGTTATACGAGAAAATGAAACAGGGTTGTACCTGTTGTCCCGATCTACATAAAAATCTACATCATGTTCACCTCCTGGAGAAGTAAACCCGACATATATTAACAATGAAGTGGTTCAAGGCTGAAACACGCTACCATCTCAAACACAGTGATTTTTCGCCTATACTCTAATAAGTCTGTCTAGTCTAGTCAAGTCTAGTTTATCGAGTCAATCTAGTCTCCATGCATTTAGAGTAATTTCTATCCATGTGGGGGATTGTTGGACCAAAACTTAATAAAGCCCATTGGCTTATTAAGTTGTGTTAAATGTGAAAAGAAATAGCCCATGGCTAAGTAAATGAAAATGGCAAATTCCCACATCGGAAAGCAATGGGAAAAACCTCTAATATAAACAAGAGGAAACATTAGTCTAAATTCAAAAAACTTAGAGGGAACCAAGGGACTTCACGCGCACGCCACCACCGCCGCCGGACCTGACCGGGCTCGGGTCTCGGGTCTCAGGTCTTGGTGAATGTGGCCCAAGGGCCACAAAAAAGGCCACCTGAATTTATCTTGGCTCAAAAACGAATTAAATGGGCCAAAGCTTTTTTCAGAAAATCTCACCCTATTAATTCGAGCGGTCAATCGAGAATCTCACCCACCATTACTCTGCGAGATCTGATTGGTCAAAGAGCCATAAACGCAGCCTTTAATGCGTTGGTCTCCTCTCCAAGTCTTCTAAGACTATAAAAAGAGAGCTTCCCCTTCTCATTTCACTCACTCACTCACAACTCACTTATCACAGATAAGAAACACAAAGCTCATCAATCCCTCTCGTCTTTTTCATCTTATTTAAGAGTAAGTCTGAGAGTATAGCGTAGAACAATAAGTTCGTACATTCTATGATCGGGTGATGCGATCATAGTCTTCAAATGGTTGTATCATGTGATTCATTATCTTACAAAACCGCCACACTGCATGAGATATTTAGAATTAAGGAAAGAGATCATCTCGGCTTCATTATCTTACAAAACCGCCACACTGCGGGAGATATTATCTTAGGTACTACCTATATAAGGATTACAATGTTAATAGAAATCTATTCGGAGTTTATTCATCTTACACACGTTTGACTTCTCAAAGAAATATACAAGCTTAAACAATTTTGGGGGAAAAAAATTGTTAACAGCAAACCCAAACAAAACTTCTTCTTCATTTTTTTATTTTTGATTTTGGCATTTGCGTGTTACATTATTTAAAAAGAAAGTCTTTTATTTACCAAATATGGGAATGGTTTTTTTCTTTCCTTATTTGATTTTTTTAATACATTTTTAAAATGCAAGTGCAAACACAATTAACTTAAAAATTCCAAGCCAAACAATTAGTGATGTTTAACAAAAACAAATATTTGTTAAGATCAAATTAATAATAAAATGTGCTTTTATTAAGGGATATTTGCAAAAATGACTCACAATTTGTGGTCAAATGCAAATATAACCCATTTTTGTTTTTTCTATTTTCAACAAATACCACTTTCTATCCATTATATCCTTCAAAACCACATCTATTCACAAAAATGCCATTATGTTCTTAATTTATTTTTATTTTTTTTAATTAGCAAAAAGACACAATAATCCATAGCATATCACTTATTTACGAAAATGACATATTCTTCAATTTTTTCAACCACCATTGACAACCAATTTCAAGCTTTAAATGCTTACCCAACCTATTTTCTAGCTCTAAGTGCTCAATATGTGAGTTCATAACCTCATAATCTTTCATTTCCTCTCTAATTTCATCAAAAACTCTCTAATTTACGTTTTAAAAATTCCAAATTCATTGATCTTGTGATTTTCGGTGATATTTGTATTAAAAACGATTGGGCTTCTTTAGTATTGGTGAAATTTGAAGTTCTAAGCGCTTGACGAAGCTAAAAACGAGTTCAACCCGGATCTAGGTAATTACCCACTTGATTTTCATAATTTTCAGATCTGTTTCGCGATAACAGACTTCATGTGAAGTCTGCACTATATCGAAGACTTCAGATGAAGTCTTATAGTCGACGCAGAGGTTAGTTTTGCAATTGACCATTTTTTTAAGTTTTTCAAAGGAGACTTCATGCGAAGTCTGCGAATTCTCCTTTGAAAACAAAAAACAAATCATGCAGACTTCGCATGAAGTCTGCGTAAAAGCGAGGTTAGTTTTGCATTTGACCAAAACTTTAACTTTTTTAGAGCAGACTTCACATGAAGTCTACTCTAGGTCAATTTTGCATTTGACAAAAACTTTGACTTTTTAGAGAGGTTAGTTTTTCGTTTGACAAAATTTTCAAATATTGACCAGGAAAATCATTTAACTAGCAGACTTCGGGTGAAGTCTGCTTAATTGCGTAGACTTCATGCGAAGTCTCCAATTATCTTAATTCGAGATTTTAGTCAAATACAAAACTAACCTAGTGTAGACTTCGTATGAAGTTCGTATGAAGTCTGCACGTTTCAGACTTCACATGAAGTCTGCTTTACTAAATTCAAACTTGGTCAATTGCAAAACTAACCTCTAGTAGAATTCGTTTTTAGGGTTGACTTCATGTGAAATTTCGCAGGCTTCACTTGAAGTCAAATAATTGTCAAATTCTGGTCAATTTCAAAACTAACATGTTTATTCTGCAGACTTCACCTGAAGTCTATTCTTGAAAAGTCAAACTTATGGTCAATTACAAAAATAACCTAAAATACAAACTTCGGTGTGAAGTCTACTTTCATATAGGGGACAGACTTCACACCGAAGTATGTTTTTTTATACGTAACAGATTTCAGTGTGAAGTTTGTGTGGTTAATTTTGTTAAAAATGCATTTATAGCATATTTGTAACGACTTTTTTAGATTTTCTTGTTCCCACATGTATGTTTATTGTTGTTGTTGCGAGTTTGACGTCTTTATGTGTTATAATTATGGGAAAATCAATTTTCTTATTTGTGATAGTGAACTTTTTACGGTTCGCACAATTAACCCATTGTGCACAATACCACAATCTAATGGTATGTCATTGTAGCACTTAGGGATCGAATCCACAAGGAGGCACGAGAACAACACACAGAGAATGCGAGACACTTCTTAATCTAAGCTAATCGAATAAAGGTTTTCTAATGATCCTAATCAATTTAAAGACATGATAATAAACAACCCAGCATATAACAAATGTAATTAAAAGACTAACAAGTTTTGCACTAAAACGTAACGAAAACGATTTAAACAAGAATAAGCAAACGAACTTCGGGTAATGGTAATCGACTTGGACATTCTCTAGCTAAACCATGATACTCAAACAATGCTAATCCTTAGGCCTTAGATCACTAATTTAGACTAATCCACTTCCATGAAAATAATCACTTCACTAATCACTTAATTGAGAACAAACTTCCATTTGCAATTAAATGATCAACAAGCATTAATCTCAAGTTTAAATAACCATTAAACACCCTAGACATCCATTTCCATAGGCTAGGAATGTAAAACACTTGCTAAGTTTGGTTGAGGAATTTCATCGAACACCTTCCGGGCATGAAATTCCTTAAGTTCTAAATCAACTTTGTCAAGGCTAATCTAGCATTAATCACACCTAACAAGTAAGGATTTTTCATAAACTAAGTCCTAAGCATCATGATTTAGCAAGAAAACATCTTAATCTACCATACCCAAAGTTCTAAAGAAACTACTCACAAACCATGATAATCTCAACAAATCCTATGTAGGAGGCGTTTAGATTCATGGTTAGATGATTAGAAATAGATAGATAGATGAAAAGAAACAAGAACTTTCATAAAAACACTAAGAATCTCTTAAAATCTCCAAACTCTCTCTAAGAAGAGTGTTTTTACAAGTTAAAAATGAGATATATCCTCAAACAACAAGGTTTTTGGCCTAAATATCAAAGCAGGTCGTAGGTTGCAGCGGTCTACAGTTGCCCGATGCAGCTGGCCGCTGTGGATTTCCGGTTTTGCTCCGTTTGCAGGTCAGGCGGACATGCGCTTACTAAAGTTGTCTTATCTCTCTAACCCAAGATCTGAATGACTTGACACTGGTTCCATTAGAACGCTAACTCACATATCTACAACTTTCATGAAGTACTCTGAAGCTAAATCCGAATGGAAACTGTCTTTCCGAGTCGATCTTTGAAGCACTTCGGACGGACTCTGCATTTTGCTCAGGAGGGAACCACAGCGGTCTGGCTCTCCCCGCTGCATGACCGCTGTGAATCTCTGTGTTTTTGACGGGAGGATCCGCAGCGGTCACTGTAGACCGCTGCCACACACCGCTGTGAGCTCCATGTAGCTCATTCGCGCGCCAGACGGACGTATGCTCAGTGAAATGGTGATAACTTCCGCAATACAGCTCAGAACTTGATGAAACAACGTCCGTTGGAAAGATGACTCAATTACCTACAAACTTTATCAAGTGTTCCAAAGCTTAATCTGAGCGCAAGAGCTTCTTCTGACCCAATCTTTAGAGCACATCGGATGGCTTCTGCATTTTTCTTGATTGTTTGGGTTTATTTTGCCCCATGATCTTGGTCCAAGCTCCAAAATGATTCCATAAGCTCCAAATGGTACCTAAAAGACTCCATAGCACACAAACATATGCAAAAACTAACCTAAGACTCATTAACTCTAAAATGGATGCAAACTAGACCAAAAACAATGAAATGAATGCACAAAGTCACAAAATGCTAACTAAAATGTATACTAAAATGGACTAAATTATGCAACTATCAACTCCCCCGAACTTGCCTTTTGCTTGTCCGCAAGCAAACAAACAAGAACAAGTCGAAGAAGAGGTTGGAATGCGAGAGATCATATCCGAGAATATTAACAAAATAATTTAATTCAATGCCCTTGAGAGTAGTTATGTGATGCACAAACAACCTCTAATTCAAAAAATTTAGCCATACTCGTCGCTATACGAATTGGTCTAAGCCTTAGCATCTACAAGTAATCATATCCTCTAACTCTTTAACATTCATTAAGTACAATGGTGAATCATGCTTAATAAAAATCAAGTGAACTCATTTGGCTTAGGGAAAAGGTTTTGAGATAAAAATGATCTCAATCATGTGGGTATTCCAATGCAATGGGATCTCTCACGAAAGAATGAACTTTGGCAAAATGCTAAGAGTAAAGAACAATTGATGCGTACAAGGATGACATCCGTCTACCCAATGCCCCAATATGAACTTCACTCCTATTTCTAAACCCATCAATATTCATTCTAAACTACCCATATCACAAGGCATTTTGCCTTCTTAGACCACATTTCTTTTCTAACTTAGGGGATTCTTTTCTTCTTATCTTTCAACAAATGGATTGGCTGGCTCTTCATCTTTTTCTTTTAGCTCTTTTTCACTTTCATAACTAGTCTCTCAATCATCATTTAGATGCCTTAGCCATATATATATTTTTTTCTTTTTTGGTTCTTTCTTTCTTCTACACACATAGAGACTTATACTTTCAACACCTAGAGCTATTCCACACTTTCATGCCAACCAATCCAAACTTTTTACTTTCCCCTATCATTTTTCCCAATCTTTTATTTTCTCCACACTTTCTTTTCTTTACATCAACACCCAAATCACCAACCTATCTATCAACTCCTTGTCGTTCCAAACTCAACACTTTTTGCTAAGTTCATTCAAAATTAGGCCTCACGACACACACAAGAGATGAAGGCTTGAAGGAAAAGTATAGTTAAGGGTGTGGTTAACCGTTCCAAAAATGAGAAACGACTATTTGAGTTAACAAGAGAGTGGTGAAAAGGGGTAAGATAGCTCAAATATGTATAAGGTATCCATGAATTCACTTTTCAATGTACAAGCATGATAATTTCAAGTCAAGATTAAAGTTCATGTAGATAGAGTTATATTCAATTCAAAGCATGCTTCAACCAAGACAAAAACATTCAAACCGCAAGATCAAAGCATAGATCATCCTTAACTTCGTGATCGCTCAAATGCATCAAAGAACTCCTAACGAGGGCATTAATTCAAGCTCTTAAGTTTATATTCTACATGGATAATTCTCCCAATGCAAGTGAATGCAAACCTATATGCATCTAGACTCAATCTTAAACATGCAAAATGCAACTAATTTTTTTTTTTTATGGTTTTTATATGCACTTATATGAATGAATGAGACTCAAAGATGGAAAAATAAAAATAAGATCACAAAACACAAGATCAAAAGACACAAATCCTTCCCCCGAACTTGAATTGCAACGTCTCGGTGCAACAAAAATCAAAGAGAAGGTAAAAATATGCAAAAGTATGTACAATGAAATGGAGTTTGGATCATACCTTTGGATTGGAGAGGAGTGTGACGTGCTGTAGCTCTACCCATTCATGCATTAAGCACCACGACCTTGGACCCAAGAAAACTATAAACATCAAACAAAAACATCAAAAGGAACAAGAAAGAACGAAAATATATACAAAGATAGTCATGGGAATGCCTCCCAAGAGCGCTTGTTTTACGTCGCTAAGCTTAACGTTTCAAACCGTTTTAGGCTTGGAGAGAAGGAGTAGTGGAACTCCATGGCGGGTCTTCGAGCTTGAGTGTGAGAACCTTGCTCATGATCTCTTGAATTCCCGTTGGACCTTTTTCTTTGAGCTCGGGTGTGATGATTGCTCTAACCATGGCAAAAGGTTTTAACCTTCCCTTACACTTGATCTTGTACTCAACCACACCATCTTCATATCTCCACGGTGTCAAGGTCATAGTGGCGAGTTTGGGAAAAATTGATCTAACCTCATTAGGCTTGCTCGTCACGCCTTTGACAAGGGTGGGAGGGTGGGTATCATTGGGTTTCTTCTTTTTGGCCTTAGTGCCCTTACCCTTCTTTTGAACCTTTATACTCTCAACCTCATTTTCCATAGAGGTATGGAAAAGAGATTCCAAGCAAACACCATCCAGCGCTAAGGCTTCTTCAACATTACCATAACCCAAAGCTTTCTCTTCATGAGAATCTTTCTTCTTTTTACAAGCTTTTGGGGGTGAAACCAAATTCATCTTCTCACAACTTCCCACATACTCAACCTTTTTAACTTCCACTTCATCATCCTTACAAACAATGGTGCCACAAAGCTTGGTGGAAGAGGGCTTCATGGAATAGAAGACTTTGTCATTCACGTTCTTGAGAACGACCTTCTTGTTTTGGAAGTCCATGCTTGCACCGGTGGTATTGAGGAATGGAGTTCCAAGGAGGAGCGGGAGTTTGCTGGTTTGCTTCATCTTCATAACTATGAAATCGGTTGGAATGAGACAATTTCCGATCTTGAGAGGATAATCTTCAACAATGCCAAGTGGTTGCTTAGAAGAAGAATCTCCAAAAGTGATGTGTGATGGGTGGTGCTTCATGCTCTTGATTTCAAGACTCTTCACCAATTCAAGTGACATCACATTCACACTTGATCCCGAATCACACATGGCATCATCAACATTCAAATCACCAAGGGAGCAAGAGATGACAAATTTACCCGGATTTCCAAGCTTGGGAATCGATTTGGGCTCACGTTGAGGAGGTTCAATGCAAGAAGTCTCTTTCCTCACAATTGTCTTGGCCTCCACATCTTTTTTCTCAACTACTTCGTTGCTAGCAACCACTACGACTTCATCTTTGGATTCATGGAGAACTCTCTTGATCTCTCGTATAGCTTCTTCAATCTCGTCACTTGAGAGGAGAACATTGCAATACTCCATTGGGTTTGCATCGATTTTGCCCTTTAATTTCTCCATGGGTCTACTAGAATGGGAACCTCCTTGAGTGTGTTGTTGATCCAAGCGTTTGATTCTAGAGGATAGATCTTCAAATTTTGCGTTGAGATCGTTGTATGAGCAATCCACCTTATTGTGAATCTCGGTCATCTTCTTATTCAACTCATTTGCTCCAAGAGCTTGCCCCGTCAAGAGTTGTTGAAGCATACCCTTCATTTCGACATCTTGTTGTGTCGAGTTGCTTCCTTGCTCTTGTTGAAGTTGAGGTGCAAAATATGGTTTGCTTGGGTAACCACCTTGGTTTTCTTGGAATTGGTTTCTAGGAATAAACCCTTGTTGCGGGAAGTTGGAGTTGAAGTCTTTGTTGTAACCGTCTTGGTTTCCCACAAAGTGAACTTCCTCTTGGTAACCTTTGCAATCCCTTACATAGTTCACTCGCCTTTGTGTGGCTTCCAAGACCTTGTCTAACTTCTCATTTAGGGCTTTCATCTCTCTTCTTGTTCGTTCCTCATACTCTCCACTTCCTCTCAAAGCTATATCATAATCCTCACCATAATTCCCATTGCTTTGGGCAAGATTCTCAACAAGCTCCATCCCATCATCAACTTCTTTTCCCAAGAAGTTGCCATTGCTTGCGGTATCAAGGAGCATCCTAAACTTGGGCAAAACTCCTCGGTATAGAGTGCTTAAGAGCGATTCTTCGGAGAAGCCATGGTGTGGGCATTGCATTGTGTAGCCTTTGAATCGTTCCCACGCTTCACAAAAGCTCTCATTCCCTTTTTGAGTGAAGCTCGAGATCTCGTTTCTTAACCTTGATGTTCTTGTAGTAGAGAAGAACTTGGCAAGAAAGGCTTTCTTACATTGATCCCAAGAAGTGATGGATCCTTGAGGTAGGTTCTTTTCCCATTGGTGGGCTTTGTCTCCAAGAGAGCATGGAAACAATCGAAGCTTGAACCCATCTTCCGAGACTCCATTGATCTTGACCATTCCACAAATTCGATCGAATTGATCCAAGTGGTCTAAGGGATCCTCCACCGGTAAACCGTGGAACTTGTTTCCTTGCACCATGGAAATGAGACTCGCCTTGATCTCAAAATTATTACTCTCCACCGGTGGTGGATGTATACCGGCGCGATTTCCATGGGCGTTGGGAGCATCACCCGCTCCAATCAACCTCGGTGCTCTAATCCTTTGAGCAACCTCTTCTCGGTTCTCATTTGCATCTCTAACCGGTGGTGCTAGATTCATATTCATACCTCGCCTTTGAAAGTTCATGCACCTATAGAGAGAAGAGCAAACAAGGTGGAAAGATTAGTAAACAAAGAAAAATAAAACTTAGTCTCAAAAAGAGTCCTAATCCCTATGGCTATTGCTAAACCTCCCCGGCAACGGCGCCAAATTGATAGTGAACTTTTTACGGTTCGCACAATTAACCCATTGTGCACAATACCACAATCTAATGGTATGTCATTGTAGCACTTAGGGATCGAATCCACAAGGAGGCACGAGAACAACACACAGAGAATGCGAGACACTTCTTAATCTAAGCTAATCGAATAAAGGTTTTCTAATGATCCTAATCAATATAAAGACATGATAATAAACAACCCAGCATATAACAAATGTAATTAAAAGACTAACAAGTTTTGCACTAAAACGTAACGAAAACGATTTAAACAAGAATAAGCAAACGAACTTCGGGTAATGGTAATCGACTTGGACATTCTCTAGCTAAACCATGATACTCAAACAATGCTAATCCTTAGGCCTTAGATCACTAATTTAGACTAATCCACTTCCATGAAAATAATCACTTCACTAATCACTTAATTGAGAACAAACTTCCATTTGCAATTAAATGATCAACAAGCATTAATCTCAAGTTTAAATAACCATTAAACACCCTAGACATCCATTTCCATAGGCTAGGAATGTAAAACACTTGCTAAGTTTGGTTGAGGAATTTCATCGAACACCTTCCGGGCATGAAATTCCTTAAGTTCTAAATCAACTTTGTCAAGGCTAATCTAGCATTAATCACACCTAACAAGTAAGGATTCTTCATAAACTAAGTCCTAAGCATCATGATTTAGCAAGAAAACATCTTAATCTACCATACCCAAAGTTCTAAAGAAACTACTCACAAACCATGATAATCTCAACAAATCCTATGTAGGAGGCGTTTAGATTCATGGTTAGATGATTAGAAATAGATAGATAGATGAAAAGAAACAAGAACTTTCATAAAAACACTAAGAATCTCTTAAAATCTCCAAACTCTCTCTAAGAAGAGTGTTTTTACAAGTTAAAAATGAGATATATCCTCAAACAACAAGGTTTTTGGCCTAAATATCAAAGCAGGTCGTAGGTTGCAGCGGTCTACAGTTGCCCGATGCAGCTGGCCGCTGTGGATTTCCGGTTTTGCTCCGTTTGCAGGTCAGGCGGACATGCGCTTACTAAAGTTGTCTTATCTCTCTAACCCCAGATCTGAATGACTTGACACTGGTTCCATTAGAACGCTAACTCACATATCTACAACTTTCATGAAGTACTATGAAGCTAAATCCGAATGGAAACTGTCTTTCCGAGTCGATCTTTGAAGCACTTCGGACGGACTCTGCATTTTGCTCAGGAGGGAACCACAGCGGTCTGGCTCTCCCCGCTGCATGACCGCTGTGAATCTCTGTGTTTTTGACGGGAGGATCCGCAGCGGTCACTGTAGACCGCTGCCACACACCGCTGTGAGCTCCATGTAGCTCATTCGCGCGCCAGACGGACGTATGCTCAGTGAAATGGTGATAACTTCCGCAATACAGCTCAGAACTTGATGAAACAACGTCCGTTGGAAAGATGACTCAATTACCTACAAACTTTATCAAGTGTTCCAAAGCTTAATCTGAGCGCAAGAGCTTCTTATGACCCAATCTTTAGAGCACATCGGATGGCTTCTGCATTTTTCTTGATTGTTTGGGTTTATTTTGCCCCATGATCTTGGTCCAAGCTCCAAAATGATTCCATAAGCTCCAAATGGTACCTAAAAGACTCCATAGCACACAAACATATGCAAAAACTAACCTAAGACTCATTAACTCTAAAATGGATGCAAACTAGACCAAAAACAATGAAATGAATGCACAAAGTCACAAAATGCTAACTAAAATGTATACTAAAATGGACTAAATTATGCAACTATCAATTTGATTAGACTTTTAGCTCATTGTGCAGACTTCATGTGAAGTCTGCTTCATAATACGGGACAAACTTCGGGTGAAGTCTTTATTTGTCTTTAATAGGTTATAAAATATTAAATTACAAACCGGCATATGCTGGTACTTATCTAATCTTATTATATAAAGCAAAATGTTTTAAAGTTAGTAACTCGCATTATCTCAACACATGTTAAGTTAATCGCAAAGGAGGGAGAATGTGTGATGAAAGACTGGTCGTGACATTTTGTTGTGGATAATCGCAAAGGAGGGAGAAAGTTCTTTAACGTTTATATAACGTTTATAACATATTATAATGTACTTGTCGTATCATGAAAGGAAACATAACAACAAAATATGCTTTCGGATTCAGTATACCACATCAGACTTGACATAGATGAACAAGACGATAAACATATTGAAAGCGACATGTCCCTTGACTTGTGGATTCCACCGATTTTTCATGGAAACCTACAACGAAACAAACAATAACATTGATAATTATTGTTTATGACCGCAAGGAATCTATCGATGATGACATTGATTGTGAGATAAAGGGTTTCCTCCAGATCTGGAAACAGCAAGAGTTAGAGCTATATTGATGGAAAATATCAATTAGTAAATAAGGAAGAGAAAATTACAAGAAGCTAACCAGAATTGGTTCGATGTTTACACATTTGAGGGAGAGGTAACCGGCGGCGGCAAGCAAATCTGCAAAAAATAAAATTAGAAAAGTTTTCGTCGGCCACAAAAAGAGGAAGAGGGAGGAAGAACGAAGGCTTACCATTTTGCGTTGGCAACCGGCGGCGGCAAGCAGATTTGCAAAAAAAAAATGTAATGAAAAAGGATTTTTTCTGGTTGCGAAAAGAGGAAGAGGGAGGAAGAGCGATGGCTTACCATTTCGTGCTGGCGACAAACGAGAGATCCGGCGGCGAGAAGAAACAGCTGACGGCGGCGAGAAAACACAGCTGACGGCGGCGAGAAGAAGCAGCTGACGGTGGCGAGAAGACACAGCTGACGGCGGCGATGAGCACTTCGATAGCAGATCGCCACTTAGAGCGCCGCTAGGTTTTTTTTGTCTACATTATAAATAGACTTCACTTGAAGTTCTCAGAAGTTAATCAGACTTCACATGAAGTCTCTATATTGGTACAAACTTCATGTTAAGTCTGCTAAACCTAAACATTAAATCAAATATTTTTCACATAATAGTAAAACCCTAAATAAAAATTTATATCAAAAATTCGAATCGTTTAATATATTCACAATTTAACACTTTTATGCAAATTTAACATTTTAAATAAAAATTTTATAAATCCTAAATGTAAAAACATGATTTCCAATCTATAATGTCAAACCCTAAGCGATATACCGAACTCATAATTCAGAGACATATGCACAATTAAATACATAACTCAAAATTTAACCCTTCTTATAGTTCTTATAGTTAAACTATATAAACCGAACCCAACACACAACCACATTAATATCTAAACCTATGGTTATGCACTATGTATTATGTATTAATTTTATTAGTAGTATGCATGAGATTATAACCTAATTTATCCTTATTGGTCTAATTTGATTCAATTGTATGAATTTTTAATTTATATACATCACAATTGTTTATATTTAGTTTATGCAGACAAATTTTTAATCAAATTATTTTTATATTTTTTAAAAATTTAAATATAAGATTTAATTATATATCAGACTTTTTTATGAAGTCTATATAGTAGACTTCTCTACTTCTTTATATACTTCACAAGGTTATAAATATAATTGAGACTTCTGTTTTTTGTTTGGTCATAAGGGATATAATTGTAATTTATCTACCCCTTTGAGTTATTTTTGATTTAAATTGAATAAGGAGTCTACTTTTGCATTTAAAATCAAAGTGTGGGTTATTTTTGGCAATTTTCCCTTTTATTAATAAGATTTCAATATTTATAACACATCTGTTATTCTTATATAAGTGCAGCCAAAAAGACATACAGAACCGAAGAACCCTGCGAAGATAGGTCCATGTTTCTACTTAGCTATGAACCACTTGATGACAAAAAAAAAAAAAAGCTATGAACCACAATATATGCAGTGATGACCGGGAGTGCCTACAAAGTTGTGGTGACCACATTATAAAGATGGAAAATGTAAACCTTTCGGAAGAGATAGGCAATGCGTATGCTCAAAAGTAACTATCCCATGCAGATGAATCTCAACCTACAACTTTGAGGGCCCGAAAATTCTGGTTCAATTTGTTAGTCAACATTGGTTGGTGGAATTTTTTGTCAACAATGGAGGGAAGCTTCATTTTGTCAACAATGGAGGTTTCATTTTTGGTCAAGAATTGTGTCTCACCAAACCCAAATCTCTCCTATAAATACATGGTGATCTTCTCAATCAAAGATCATCCCAAATCTCAACAAGAGAAAGAAAACAAGAGAAATAATCTTTCTTTGTAAGAAAATTATATGTAATTTTCTTGATTATTTATTCATTTTCACTCTGAGACTAAGTCCTCAAAAATCATTGATTCTTGAGTTGTGAAAGGATAAGTTTGGGTTCGTGTGTGAGTTGAGAGTGTTGTAAAATTCCCGGTTAATAATAAAAGATCTGCAGCAGGTCCGGAGACGTAGGCAAAGTTGGCCGAACTCCGTTAACAAATTGTGTGTTTTATCGTTTCCATAATTCTGATTTATCGGAAATTTGTCGTTATTTCCTAACAACTGGTATCAGAGCGCGGGTTGGGTGATCTCGGTCAAATTTCATGCGAGGTTACTGTTCACGTGAATAGTGAATTCGTGAACAGTGAAATTTTGTCGGCGACATCGGTTTGTCGACGGAGGTGTTCAAATACACGGTGATTCGCAAAAAATAATCAGAAACGATGGGAGGCGAAGATGGTTCGGCACACGGTATCGGGAAATTTGACGGTACAGATTATGCATTTTGGAGAATGCAAATCGAGGATTATCTGTACGGAAGGAAGCTTCATCAACCACTGAGCAAGAAACCTGAGAAGATGGATCAGGAAGAGTGGGATCTCCTTGACAGACAGGTTCTGGGTGTTATTAGGTTAACACTGTCGAAAAACGTTGCTCACAACGTTGCGAAGGAGAAGACCACAGAAGGGCTCATGAAAGTTCTCTCGGATATGTATGAGAAACCTTCAGCAAATAACAAGGTATTTCTCATGAAGAAACTCTTCCACTTGAAGATGGAAGAAGGTGGCCCTGTTGCAGCACATGTGAACGAGTTCAACACGATCGTCAATCAATTATCATCCGTTGAAATTGAGTTTGATGATGAAGTGCGAGCACTGATTTTGCTGGCATCTCTGCCAAATAGTTGGGAGCCAATGAGGGCAGCGGTTAGTAATTCTGTGGGTACTCAAAAACTTAAATTTAATGATGTTCGAGATCGTATCCTTGCGGAAGAAGTTCGTAGGATAGACTCTGGAGAAACATCAACGAGCTCTGCTTTCAACGTGGAAAACAGAGGCAGAAACCAAGACAGAAACAACCGGAATAGAGCCAGATCAAAGTCAAGGAATGGAAGAAGTCATTCCAAATTCAAGCAGCCTACTGAATGTTGGAATTGTGGAAAGACAGGCCACATCAAAAAGAATTGTTGGGCACCACCGAAGAAGGAAGACAATAAGGGAGGCGGAGCCAATGCAGTTACCCATGAAATTGCTGATCCATTGGTAGTATCTGTTGATTCTCCGAGAAAAAGTGAAGCTCATGATGCAGCTGTAAACACCGCCAAAGCATCGATCTCCTATGTTGATAGTCCGATCGATTCTTGGGTTCTTGACTCTGGAGCATCATTCCACACCACACCACACCACAACATTATGGAGAATTATGTTGCTGTAAATTATGGAAAGGTATATCTAGCCGATGGTTTACCTTTGGACATAGTTGGTATTGGAGATATCAACTTGAAGATGTCAGATGGACGCGTGTGGAAGATCACAAAGGTTAGACATGTGCCAAAGTTGATGCGAAATCTGATCTCAGTAGGACAACTTGATGATACAGGGCACATTGTCAATTTTGGTGGTGGAGCCTGGAAAGTAAAGAAAGGTTCTATGGTGGTTGCTAAAGGTCATAAAAGAGGCACTCTCTATATGACGATGAGTTATCAAGATACAGTTGCTGTTGTCGAGAATGCCAAACAAACCAAGTTGTGGCATTGTAGATTAGGACACATGAGTGAGAAAGGCATGAAGATTTTGGTAGCAAATGGCGTGCTTCCGAATCTAAAGACGGTGGATCATGAGATGTGTGAAAGTTGCATCCTTGGAAAACAGAAACAGGTTAGTTTCTCAAAAGAAGGTAGAGAGCCAAAATCTGAGAAGTTGGAGCTGGTGCACACTGATGTGTGGGGACCCGCATCTGTCGCATCGTTAGGAGGTTCGTACTACTATGTGACCTTTATTGATGACTCCACAAGGAAAGTGTGGGTCTACTTCATGAAGAACAAGTATGAAGTGTTCTCGGTTTTCAAAAGATGGAAAGCCATGGTTGAGATTGAGACGAATCTCAAGTTGAAGTGCCTAAGGTCTGATAATGGTGGAGAGTACATTAGCGAAGAGTTCAGAAGTTACTGCGCTGATAATGGGATAAAGATGGTGAAAACTATTCCTGGAACGCCTCAACAAATTGGAATAGCTGAAAGGATGAACAGGACCTTGAATGAGCGTGCAAGGAGCATGAGATTGCATTGTGGATTGCCTAAGACATTTTGGGCGGATGCAATCAATACCGCAGCCTTCTTAATAAACAGAGGACCGTCTGTTCCATTGGGATTCAAGATCCCTGAAGAAGTTTGGAGCGGAAAGAAAGTAAATCTTTCTTATCTAAAAGTGTTTGGCTGCTTAGCCTATGTTCATGATGATAATGCTGCAAGAAGTAAACTTGATGCAAAATCTAAGAAGTGTTACTTCATTGGTTATGGTAACACGGAGTTCGGTTACCGGTTTTGGGATGAAAAAAATCGGAAGATCATCCGCAGCAAGAATGTTGTGTTCAATGAAAGATCCTTGTACAAGGATAAGCAAAAAGAAAGCTCGGAAAGGAAGGAGTCTGTAGCTGTTGATTTGGGAGATATCCAAGCACCAGAGTTGCAAGAGGATACGCCAACACTAGAAGAACATATTTCTCAAGAAGAGAATAGTGAGGTAGATGAGAATGATGATTCCGAAGAGATCCCACATACGCCAGTTACAGAGTTGCGACGGTCAAACAGAATCATCAAGAAACCTGTAAGATTTTCTCCATCGCTCAACTACATTCTACTCACAGATAGAGGTGAGCCTGAATGTTATGAAGAGGCAATGCAAGTAGATGAATCGATTAAGTGGGAGCTTGCAATGAAAGATGAGATGGACTCGTTGATGTCCAATCACACGTGGGAGTTAGCTGAGTTGCCTAAGGAGAAAAAGGCATTGCACAACAAGTGGGTCTACCGAATAAAAGAAGAACATGATGGAAGCAAGCGTTATAAAGCGAGGCTTGTTGTGAAGGGATTCCAACAAAAAGAAGGCATAGACTACATAGAAATCTTCTCTCCTGTAGTCAAGTTGGTGACAATTAGAACTGTTCTTGGCCTGGTAGCAATGGAAGACTTACATCTTCAACAGATGGATGTAAAAACAGCATTTCTTCACGGTGATTTGGATGAAGAAATCTACATGAAGCAACCCGAAGGCTTTGAAGTCAAAGGAAAGGAAAAGCTAGTCTGTAAGCTTCAAAGGAGTTTGTATGGCTTGAAACAAGCTCCAAGGCAGTGGTATAAAAGGTTTGACAGCTTCATCAAAGGAGCTGGTTTCTTGAGGTGTGAGGCTGACCACTGTTGTTATTTCAAGAGGCTTGAAGAGTCCTACTTGATATTGCTCCTGTATGTTGATGACATGCTTATAGTGGGAGCAGAGTTGCATGAGATCAACAACTTGAAGACGAAACTCTCAGAAGAATTTGCGATGAAAGACCTGGGAGAAGCAAGACAAATTCTTGGGATGAGAATTAGTAGAAGCAAGGAGGGTCTTAAGTTATCTCAAGAGGAGTATGTGAAGAAAGTCCTCAAGAGGTTTAATATGGATGACGCGAAGCCAGTTAGTACTCCACTGGCAAGTCATTTTCGGTTATCCAGAGATCAGTCCCCAGTGACTGAAGACGATATGGCATATATGGATAAAGTCTCATATGCTTCTGCTATTGGCAGCCTGATGTACGCGATGGTATGTACAAGGCCAGACATTGCACATGCAGTGGGAGTCGTTAGCAGGTTTATGAGCAATCCCGGCAAGGAACATTGGGAAGCTGTTAAGTGGATTTTCAGGTATCTGAAGGGAAATCCAAGTTTATCGTTGTGTTTCATGAAGTCGGAGATGGGATTGCAGGGATATGTTGATGCTGACAATGGAGGTGACATTGACAGTAGGAAGAGCACATCCGGGTATATCTACACTTTTGGTGGTACTACAATTTGTTGGGTTTCAAAGTTGCAGAAAATTGTAGCTCTATCAAGCTGTGAAGCTGAGTATGTTGCGGTAACAGAGGCAACAAAGGAGATGATGTGGTTACAATCATTTCTACGAGAGCTAGGTCGCGACCAAGAGAAGAATGTGTTGTACTGTGATAGTAAGAGTGCCATTGATTTGGCAAAGAATCCAGTTTACCATGCTCGGACAAAGCACATACAACTTCGGTATCATTTCATCAGATCAGCTTTGGAAGATGGAGTGTTGGTGCTTGAAAAGATCCCAGGAAGTAAGAATCCGGCAGACATGCTAACAAAGGTCGTGCCGTATGATAAGCTGAGGTTGTGTGCAACCTCAGTTGGCTTGCTAAAGTAACAAGCCTAGAAGACCTGCTGCATTGATCAAGGTGTGAAGACAGATTGAAATCAGTCTTCAAGTGGGAGATTGTTAGTCAACATTGGTTGGTGGAATTTTTTGTCAACAATGGAGGGAAGCTTCATTTTGTCAACAATGGAGGTTTCATTTTTGGTCAAGAATTGTGTCTCACCAAACCCAAATCTCTCCTATAAATACATGGTGATCTTCTCAATCAAAGATCATCCCAAATCTCAACAAGAGAAAGAAAACAAGAGAAATAATCTTTCTTTGTAAGAAAATTATATGTAATTTTCTTGATTATTTATTCCTTTTCACTCTGAGACTAAGTCCTCAAAAATCATTGATTCTTGAGTTGTGAAAGGATAAGTTTGGGTTCGTGTGTGAGTTGAGAGTGTTGTAAAATTCCCGGTTAATAATAAAAGATCTGCAGCAGGTCCGGAGACGTAGGCAAAGTTGGCCGAACTCCGTTAACAAATTGTGTGTGTTTTATCGTTTCCATAATTCTGATTTATCGGAAATTTGGCGTTATTTCCTAACACAATTGACTACTACTTAATATTGATTAATGTAACAGATGAAATAATCATCGTCAATAAAAATGTTTGATAAAAAATTGGTATATTTGTTGTCTTGTCTACGTACGGTCCACATGGGATTGTGACAATTTCAAAAAATGAAAAACACAAAATTCAATTGTGAATGATTATTGGGATTAGGTAGAGATTAATGGACCATGAACATTAATCTCTAGAGAATGTGGGACTCTAGAGAATGTGTGAAGATTGTCCCACATCGGAAGTGGGAATGGATATTGAGTAATATATAAGGGACTTAGGTCAATCCACTCATTGAGTTGGAAGCCCAAGAAATTTAACATGGTATCAGAGTCCGAACACACATTGCCCGTAATATGGCCCAGAAGAAAGCTCGACCACCCCGACCCGAGAATTGATGGTCTGTCGGGTCGTAATCCGTCAGTCGCTCTCTCTCGAGTCTCAAGGGACAAATCTAATTAGGGTTTTAATACCTATAAGGCCCGACCACCATGTACGTGAGATTATTATTATTTCTTGTTTGTTTGTTTGTTAATCAATTAAATCAAAGAAAGAGATGAAAAGACAAGAAACAATAGAGTCGAAGGTGAGGTCGTTGAGGTTGAATTGCGGGAATTTCTAGCTTGCTGAACATTAACTATGGCGAAGAGAGATCGAAATTGGAGAACGATTAAGTCGAAGAAGGAGAGGGAATAAAGTTATATGAGTAAAATGATATCTAAGACTTTAATTTTTAAACATCACTCAACGTATGTTAGGAGTGAGAAGTGCTTTAGAGTGTAATTAGAGTTTAGAAAAGTGTCTATAAATATAATATTCTCATTTCTCCTATATTAATATGTTGACTAATTCTTGACTGAAAGGTTAATTCTTAAGTGTAATATCCCGATCTAAACAGAATAGCCAATTAAGGTTAAAATTGTGTATTTAGATTGTAAGATATCATATGGTAATTTGTGCTTGTTGTGGTTAGATTTTGATAAGAAGCGAAACAATTTGGATTTCAAAAATGAAGATTCAACTAAAGAGTGATGATTTAGTAAGACAATATAACATTTTACCATAAACAAAAACTTAAAACATTTATTAGGATAAAAATTTCTTACGAAATTAGATCGGCTAAAAGAAAAAGAAAAACTGATTCAGATAATTTAAATTCTGGAAATTTAAATTTATGTTATTAGAATCCCTAACTATTCAAAATAGAACATGAATTATAATAGATCTGCTCATGTTGGTCCTTGTGAAAATAATTTTTTTTGGGGTCGTCGATGTTTAAGTTGATAAACTCTCTCTCCCTCATACGTGTCTTTGAAATAACTGTAGACCAAGAATAAGTAGAACTTTGAATACGAATAGCAAAACATTTGTCTTTATTAAGAATACCTTAAACAAATTATTACAATCGGTTTAATCAGTGTTACGCAACATCACCAACATGTGATTTGTTCCTGAATCTATTCCTAATCTAACTACCTTACCACAACAACAACTATGTATCTCGTATATTCACTCACTGATTTAAGTGTTTTTACACAGTTAATTAATAACTAAAGTGCACACTACCGCAATCGTAACGGTATATCGATGTAATATTTTAGGATCGAATCCACATAAATCAAGTGAAACACTACGAGAATTCATGAGGAAAGTAAATCTAAGACGAATAATGTTTGTGGTTTTATGAATGAACTAAAACTAAGAATGCAAATAAAACGATGTAAATTTGATGGAGGGAAACTGATTTACGTATTTTCACTAAGTCAATTAAAACCTTAAGTGTACACTACCGCAATCTAACAGTATTTCGATGTAGTATTTAAGGATTGAATCCAAAAAGATCAATCGTTACGCTACGAGAATGTAAGAGAAAAGTAAAGCTAAAACGAATGCAATGGTTGTGGTTTTGTAACTGGACTAAACTAAGAATGCAATTGAATTCGATGTATATTTATATGAGAAAAGCGCTAGGCCTTTAGGTAATTCGCGGGAAATCAAGATTCACTAAACAGATTGTCGAGCAGGGAATGAATTAAGAACTGTTATAGAACTCAAACATGAATGTATAGTTAGCCCACTGCCGTGGTACTAACTAGTATGCCTAACAACCTAAGAATCTAAACTGTCATTTGACTTTAGAATTCTAGACAAGCATTAAAGTTCAGGTTTGATTGGTTCACAAATCGCATTAGCATCAGCTTTCGTTGGTTAATGACAATTTGCTCATCTATGTTCTTTCAGGAAACCTAAATCACTTTTGATGTTTAGATTAATCCTAAGATCAGAAACTAGGTGATCAATCTAGTCTAAGCCTTAATCTCAACAATAGATGAAGAACCTTATGTAATTCCCTAATCTAACCGATCCGTTTCAGAGATTCTTGAAATTCTTTTGAAACCCTAAAAACCTAACAGGGTGATTACTCATACATGATTCCAGGGAAAACACAGAGATTGAAAAAGGTTTGCTGATACGGGATATTTTCGTGTCAATTATCCCAAGTGTACTCATGTCATTGTAGTACTTGAGATGTCAATCCATAAGGGGTTAAGATTGAGGCACTAAGAATGCAAGAAACTTCTTAAGCTAGAGCAAACTTTGTTTTTGGTTTTTATATGTTTATGGGAAAAGAAAACAAATGCAAGAAGGAAAACAAAACACAAAGACACAAGACAAAGTGTTGGATCAAGAACTAAGCTATCAATGAGATGGGTAACAATCAAACAATGAATCATTTGGAAGCATTAATCACTATCTTAGAACATGGAATTCACAAATATGACTAATCCATTTCCATGGCAATAATCACTTTGTTAATTATCTAATCATTGACAAATTTCCATTTGTGATTAAATAATCAACAACATTAAGAAACAATCCCAATTGTTCACTAAACACCCTAAACATCAACTTTCGTTGGCTAGGATATGCAAAGCTCACAAAAAGTTCGGGTCAAGCAACTAAACTCGGGTCATGAGTGAAATGCCAAAGATCTAGAAATGAATGAACAATCCTAATCTAGTACTAACACCGCTTACTCGAATCTATCCCTAATCCATGGGATGAGACCAAAAATCTAACTAATCTAAGGTGTAGTACTAGGTTTCGGTTTATCATGACAAATCTAGCATTACGAACCAACCTAAGTGAAAGACTCATCCAAGATCATCTTAAATAACCATTATCTAACCATCAAGACAATTGACTAATGATGCCTAAACATTCAATGCACATTCATTCTTATGACATGGATCATACAAGTAGACTGGTTCACTCACATGATACTAATCCATTTACAAATCATCTAGTTATCAAGAACTTCCGTTCAAAACTAAATGATCCATAATCATTAAGCATTAGTCCATACAAGTCAACAATTCACCTTAATCATCAATTTCCATTGGCTAAGAATTGAATTGCATGCTTAGAAGTTTTCTAGACATTTCATCAAACACCTTCCGGGCGAGAAATGTCTTAAGTTCTAGAAATGAGTTGTCAATTCGATTCTAGCATTAAGATCCCTCCTAACATGAGAACAAATGATTATCTAAGCCTAAACATCAACAATCAACCATCAACCATCCAAATCAAACATTATCTAAAATCCAACAAAAAGTCAACTCACAAGAACATGAAGAACACAAGAGAAAAAGACATAGAAATGAAGAACAAGAATCAAATAAGCATAATATAAAGATAGAGTGAAGAAATCTTCTCTAGAATGGCATTTGTATGAAGAACAATCCCAAAACATCAAGAAGAGAGAGTTGGGGACGAGCCCCACTCTTAGAAGAAGAAAAGTTCTTTATAAAATTAGGTTTTTTGGCTTTTAATAGAGTTTGGGTCGAATTTTTGAGTTTCAGATGATCCACAGCGGTCAGCTCATACCGCTGCATGACCGCTGTGATTCTCTGTTTTTTTTCGACGGATGAACCCGCAGCGGTCACTGTAGACCGCTGCGGTACACCGCTGCGAGCTCCACTGAGTTCCTTCGCGCGCCAGACTGGACCGTCGTCACGGAAATTGGCATAACTTCTGATCGCACCGTTGGAATTACCTCAAACCACTTCCAAATGAAAGCTAATCCATTGATATATCTCGTGTTAAAATTTTAGCTCAATCCATCGGTGGAAAGTCCTTCATCCAATGCCAAACTTATGACGTCTCAACCTGATCCTGCATCTTTGTATTCCGAAATGAACTTTTTGATGGCTATCTTCACTCCTCCAACTCCTATGACTCCAAGAACACCTGAAAATGGCTCAAGCAAGCCTAAAAGAATGCAAAGACAACCTAGGACATCTAAAATGCAATGAGACTCAAGTTGGACCTAAATGCATGAAAATATCCAAAAACTATACAAATTGGAACTAAAAACCTATGAAACTAAACCTTAAAAACATGTAAAATATGGTGTTATCATTTGCATAATCAAATAATGGAAAAATCGATAACAGGGTTCAGAAATCTTCTCCGGTATGAAGTACAGATTCGTCTCCCTCAAATCTTACAAAGCAAAAGCCAGAAGTTCTCTAATGAATAAAAATAAAAGAGTCTCTAAAAGAAAACCTAAAAAAATGTTTTTATTAAGTTGCAGGTCAAATCGGGTCGAAATCAGGTGTAATTGGGCTGAAACAGGGAAAACCGGGCCAGATCTGCGAATTTCAGGGGTTGGATTGATCGATCCCAAGGGGGGGGGGGGGGGGGGGGGGATCGATCGATCTGGTCTTGGCTTGAGATCTTCTCCATTTCGTCGGGGCTGGATCGATCGATCTAGGTGGTCCGATCGGTCCAGGAATGAGCGTGTTGAGGGATCGATCGATCCAGTGGTGGGATCGATCGATCACAGGCGATGAACGGTCGATCTGGCCTTCTGGTCGGTCCGGAAAAAGGCGTGTCAAGGGATCGATCGATCCTAGGGAGGGATCGATCGATCCAGTCATAATTTTCTGGAATTTTCGCCTTTTCGCTTATTGGTCCAAACTTCATCATGAAATGTCTCTTGACCTAAAATGTCTCCTGACCTGAAATGTCTCCTGGCCTGAAATGACTCGAAATAGACTAAAACGACTCGATAGAGACTCAAAAACGATTCAAAATGAGAGTTAGTATGCGTTAAAAACGCAACACACCAACTCCCCCAGACTTAGCTTTTTGCTTGCCCTCAAGCAAACATAGAAACCAAGAACAAGGAAGAAGTTTGAAAACACGGAGATTCACATTTTCTTCAGAATTCTGCAATCACCATTATTTTAGCGATCCACATATTGCCTAACTAACTTCAAATCAAACCACCATGTACTTCTCCGCGGGCATTGCAGCTTTCCCAGATTCACCACATTATCTCACAGAATGACTCAAAGGCCATCATCGCTGGGTCTCATCGAAAGAGCATGGTGCTAAAGACCTTCTAGACTATTTTCCTTTCGATATCATGGCAAGACAACTACACAACTTTGGTATCTTTCTCTCCCCCAGACTTATTCTTTTCTCATTCTCTTTTTTCGCAGGGTTAATGGCTGGTGGAACGCGAGTACTGATGGTTTTTGCCACCGAATCCCCAGTTCATTTTAGTGCCACCCTTTCATTCTAAGGTGTAGGCGAATAATGGTATCACGGGAAATTTTTCTAACCTCGCTTCCAACCTTAGTGTGATCATCTCTTTCGAAGTAAAATAATGGGGCCGATGGAAATTTTCCTATCCCTTTACTCGAAAGAAAATCATTTCATCTTTTCTGCTTATCTAACAAATGAGGGGGAGAATTACCATATTTTCACACTTATTGTCTTTGTCAGATACGAATGAGGAGTCAAGCCCTGAAGACACTAATCCCCAACGATGAGGTAAAAGGAAGAGCTCAGAAACTAGCTCATGCCAATGAATTTCTGTAGAGACATGGATGTCTCTGATGAACTGGTCAGCCCTTGAATTTTTCATTAGTCCGATCTGAAGCTAAATTCTGCAACAATGTTCACTTAAACGTAGATAAGAACAGAAATTCCAAGAAAGTGATCATAATCTCCAACAAGTTTTGACTCAATTAAACATAGTCTGACTCAAGAAAACATCAAAGTGACTCAAGAGAAAAACAAAAGAAAGAAAACAACGTTAGTAACGACAGAGACCCTCCCCCAGACTTACTTCACACCGTTTCAGTGTGAAAATAAACCAGAGAGAAGGCAAAAACGAGTTGTGAAATTTTTCTTTTTTTTCGAAAACTCACCTGGGATCGATCGGTCCGGCTAGCAGGTCGATCCAGAAATGGGCGTTTTTTGGGTTCGATCAATCCGAGGGAGGGATGAAGGAGGGATCGATCGATCCGATCCTTCGACTTTTTTTTTTAAAACCTGAAACAAAGAAAAACAAAACCAAAAATCAACTGCAAAAGGACAAAGAAAAGAGTAGTATGTACACGTACCGGTGGGTTGCCTCTCACCAAGCGCTTGTTTAAAGTCGCTAGCTTGACTTTGGCTCAGGTATCAGTCAGGATGAGCATGAAAACTTGCCCCGAAACAAGTTCCGCAATCAGACATCTTCACCTTCAGAATTCTGCTCATCATACCCTTAACAGCTTATTTTCCTTTCTCTTTCAGCTTCGAAGTGAGAATTACTCTAACTTTAAAGAAAGGCTTTGAGGTTACTTTTCACTTCACCTCATACTCAATCGAGTCTCCATCACATCTCTGAGGGATCAAAGTCATGTGAGAAGAACCCTTGACTCTCTTGTTCTTCATCTTCCCCTTTGCCTTAGCCTTAGCCTTAGCCTTTTTGATGTCCATCTTGCTGATGATAGGAGGATCATCTAAGATTTCCTTGACTTCGTTCTCCTCATAAGGTTATATCCAAGGATCGACCACCAGCGTTTCTCCTGCGACAACAGTGATGCAAGAGACGTGTTTTGGAGCTCCTCTGGTGGGGATGACTTTATAGAAATTTTTTTTGTCCACGTTAGAGAATGAAATTCTCTTATTGGGCATGTCCAGAACTGCACCCACTGTGGCCATGAATGTTCTTCCAAGGATCAAAGGCATATTCGAACCTCCACTCATCTCCACAACCTTAAAATCAGTAGGAACCAGACAATCTCCTACTTTAACAACCAAATCAGAGATGGTACCATATGGGGTCGTGGTGGCAGAGTTTGCAAATGCGAGAGTCGCATATGAGGTCTTATATCAGCAATTTTCAATCACATTGCAACAGCCTTTAACATGAGATTCACATTAGATCCAGAATCAACAAGAGCCTCTCTAAATTCAACCCCAGAGATAGTGCATGGAACATAAAACTTTCTAGGGTCTTCAATCGTAGACAGCTGCCTCATTGGTGCTGGTGTGCTCCTTGCCTTGATGAAGAGGGCCTTAATCTCTTCTAGAGTTTCTCTGCAATACTTGAAGGGATCAAGCAAAGGTCGATCTTCTAAGGCCTATTCAAATGAGATCTTATGGGGAATCTTTCTCACCATCCTGTCAAAACCACTCAACTTCTCTGCACTAATGGGATTCCTGAGGTGTCTAGGGGGCATGGGATACAGGATCTTAGGGACAAATAGTCGTGGGGGTGATGGAGGTGTGCTTCTCCTCTGCTACAACATCATGTGCTTCATGCTCATCCATCAACTCAGGTGCAGTCTCCATCTTATCATCAACTATTACCGCGTTGCAATGCTCTCTGGGATTTGTCTCAACTTTTCCAGGAAGATTTCCTGGCTGTCTCCTAATAGCGTCTGCGGTCTGAGCTACATGAGTATCAAGCTTCTTCACATGAGTCTGGATGGCTTCATATTTGCTGTTGAGATCCTGATACATCACATCTACCTTGACATTCATCTCATTAGCCGTATTTTGTTGATGTATCATCAGCGGTTGCATCATAGCTTCAAGTTTAGATTCCTGATTGGGCTGAGAGTTGGAGAATTGTTGTTGTTGCTGAAATCCTCCTTGATTCTGCTGGAAATTGTTCTGCCCCTGATTTTGCACAAACTGTTTCTACTGAAAACCCTGTGCGAATGGCTTCTGTCCCTGATTTTGCACGCCAGTCTGCTGAAGTCCCTTAGAGAAAATGCTGACGCCCTGATTTTGCAAGCCCTGAAAATTTTGCGCGCCCTAATTTTGCACGCCCTGATTTTGTTGTGGATAAACCTGATCCTGAGGATTTTCAACATTAGTGCTTCTGTATGACAGGTTTGGATGATTCATGTAGTTCTGGTTGAACCCTTTGTTGAAAACCCCTGATTCTGCACGTAGTTCTCTTCATCTGCATTCTCCGAATCTCCCTCATAGACCTTCTGATTGTACTCATCATCTCCAGTATCTTCACATAAATTAACTCCTTTTTTATTGCTTTGGAGAAGCAATGTCAAGTTGTTAACCTTGGTAGTTAAATCAGCAATGACTCATGTCTAAACACTGTTGACATGTCGTGTCCTATCGTAGTCAGGATTACGATGACTCGAGCTCGAAGCAAGGTTCTCAATCAGTTGGTATGTCTCCTCCTTAGTCTTGATTATGAAATCACCATTACTCGCAATGTTCAGAGAGTTCTTGAAGTCCCAGTCGACTCCATCATACAAAATATTCAGCACTTGCTCATCTGAGTACCCGTGGTGAGGGCACTCTCGCAGATACTCTCTGAATCGTTCCCAAGCCTCGTTAAAAGATTCACCTCCATTCTGCTGGAACTGAGTGATCTTGATCCTGAGAGAAGCCGTCTTGGTTTTGGTGTAAAAGTGATCCAAGAATGCTGATCTGGTCAGCTCCCAACTGGTCAAAGAACCTGGAGCCAAAGATTTAAGCCACCTCAGAGCTCTGTCACTCAAAGAGAATGAGAAGAGCTTGCAGTTCCGATAATCAGCAGGGACTCCATTGGCACTAGTCGTGCTGAAAATCTCCTCAACCGTCTCAATGTGGTCCATGGGATTCTCAGTAGCTTTCCCATATAACAAGTGTTGCTTGACAAGAGAGATGATATGTGGCTTAATCTCGAAATTCCGCCTCTGAATGGGCGGTGGGCGAATAGCAGCCATGTCCTGGTAGAATGCATATGGAGTGTCCATAGCGCCAATGGCTTTGCGTGGAGGCTGTCTCGGATTCCTGGGGTTTGGTGCATTTGGGTTCATCCCATTCCGTCCTCGTCCACGCCCGAGTGCAACAGCAGCAGCTAATCTCTGTTGTTCTTCAGCTTGTCTCTGAGCAGCAGCAGCGGGATCATTTGGGTCAACATCATCAAGGAGGGGGTTTATGAAATTCTCCTCCTCGTTAAACTCGCCCTGATTGTTGCCATCAACAAGTGGTTACTGGAGCTCACGGTTCTCTGGCAAGTTAGAAATCTCTCTCCTTCTTCTGTTGTTTTCGCGTTCTACTTGTGCTAACTCCTCGTTGTCCAATTGAAGCAGGTTTCCAGAACCGTCGCTTCTGGTCATAAACCTGAAACACACAAGAGAAAGCATAAATAAAACAAGTTAGTACTAGCAAAAAGTAATTCTTAGTCTGAACTTTCGTCCAAGACTCATAGGTAATCGCAATTGATCCCCGGCAACGGCGCCAAATTGATTTACGTGATTTCACTAAGTCAATTAAAACCTTAAGTGTACACTACCGCAATCTAACGGTATTTCGATGTAGTATTTAAGGATCGAGTCCACAAAGATCAATCGTTACGCTACGAGAATGCAAGAGAAAAGTAAAGGTAAAACGAATGGAATTGAATTCGATGTATATTAATATGAGAAAAGCGCTAAGCATTTAGGTAATTCGCAGGAAATCAAGATTCACTAAACAGATTGTCGAGCAGGGAATGAATTAAGAACCGTTATAGAACTCAAATATGAATGTCTAGCTAGCCCACTGTCGTGGTACTAACTACTATGCATAACAACCTAAGAATATAAACTGTCGTTTGACCTTAGAATTCTAGACAAGCATTAAAGTTCAGGTTTGATTGGTTCACAAATCGCATTAGCATAAGCTTTCGTTGGCTAAGCACAATTTGCTCATCTATGTTCTTTCACGAAACCTAAATCACTTTTAATGTTTAGATTAATCCTAAGATCAGAAACTAGGTGATCAATCTAGTCTAAACCTTAATCTCAACAATAGATGAAGAACCTTATGTAATTCCCTAATCTAACCGATCCGTTACAGAGATTCATGAAATTCCTTTGAAACCCTAAAACCTAACAAGGTGATTACTCAGACATGATTGCAGAGAAAACACAGAGATTGAAAAAGGTTTGCATAATCAAATAATGGAAAAATTGATAACAGGGTTCGGAAATCTTCTCCGGTATGAAGTACAGATTCGTCTCCCTCAAATCTTACAAAGCAAAAGCCAGAAGTTCTCTTATGAATAAAAATAAAAGAGTATCTAAAAGAAAACCTAAAAAGTGTTTTTATTAATTTGCAGGTCGAATCAGGTCGAAATCAGGTGAAATTGGGCCGAAACAGGGAAAATCGGGCCAGATCTGCGAATTTCAGGGGCTGGATCGATCGATCTGGTCTTGGCTTGAGATCTTCTCCGTTTCGTCGGGGCTGGATCGATCGATCTGGGTGGTCCGATCGGTCCAGGAATGAGCATGTTGAGGGATCGATCGATCCAGTGGTGGGATCGATCGATCCCAGGCGATTAACGGTCGATCTGGCCTTCTGGTCGGTCCGGAAAAAGTCGTGTCAAGGGATCGATCGATCCCAGAGGAGGATCGATCGATCCAGTCATAATTTTCTAGAATTTTCGCCTTTTTCGCTTCTTAGTCCAAACTTCATCCTGAAATATCTTCTGACCTGAAATGACTCGAAATAGACTAAAACGACTCGATAGAGACTCAAAAACGATTCAAAATGAGAGTTAGAATGCGTTAAAAATGCAATACATCAGAAACGCTAGGTATTCGGGTAATTCGCAGGAAATCAATAATCACAAATCAGAGAATTAAATAGAGAAATCTTTAAGCACGTTCTAGAACCCAAATCACTGTTTTATAATCAACCTACTGTTGTAGTATTAATTACTATGCCTAATAACCTAATATTCTAAATTGTCGTTTGAATTCAGGAAACTAAACATGCTTTAAGATCGAGTTTGATATGTTCACAAAACGCCTTAACATCACCTTTCGTTGGTTAAGGACATTTTTCTCATCTATGTTCTTTCAGGCTTTCAAACAAACATTTTTGATGCGTTAAATAACCTAAGATTAGAAACAATAATAGATGAAGAACTAGAAGATAGATCCCAATTCCAACCAATGTGATTCAACGATTTATGAAGTTCCCTTGAAACCCTAAAACCTAACTATGAGATTACTCAGACATAGAATCAGAGAAACCACAAAGAGATGAAGAAGAGATCGTAATCCAATAGAAATAATAAATTATGGTTTAGAAATCTTCTCAAAAGCCTGTAGAGTCAGAGATTCGTCTCCCCAAAGAAAGAGATGTAAAAGTATGTAGAAAATAAAGCTTATCTTTAGAAAGTGTCTTAAAATAAGTATAAATAGGTCTTGGGTCGAATTGGGTCGAGTTGGGGCGATTCCAAGGCAAAATAGGAAGTTAAAAACAGCATTTTTTAGTCAGAAAAGTGGATCGATCGATCCCAGGGGGGATCGATCGATCTGGGCTTGATCTGGTCGATCCAGATGAGTCTGATCGATCCAAAAAATGTCCGCAAAGTTGGATCGATCGATCCAAGGGGTTGATCGATCGATCCAGTCCCCTCTCTGCGCATGCTTCTTCTGCTCGCCAGACTGGACTATGTTCACGAAAACTGGTATAACTTTTGATCGCACCGTTGGAATGACATCAAACCACTTCCAAATGAAAGCTAATTCATTTATCTATCTTGTACCAAAATTTGAGCTCGAACCATCGGTAGGAAGTTCTTCAACTAATGCCAAAATTCTGACGCCTCTGCATGATTTTGCATCTCCATATGCTCATTTTCACCCAAAACGGCTCATTTTCTTTCCAAGTCACCTAAAACCTGAAAAGACTCGATAAAGGACTAAAAGACTCTAAAAACAAACTTTGACTCGATAAAAGACACAAAAACGAAGGTTAGAAACAGGTAAAAACACGATTTATCACTCACCAAGAACCCCTTAAACCTTTTCGCTAGATTTCATATGAGAGAAGAACAGTTCTTCAAGGCCTAACCCTAATTTGTGAGTCGCAGCCGGTTTATATATCACAACCTTCAAACATGAAGCTTTCTATTAACCATGGGACACAATTATGTATCCCACGTAGAGGTTAGAGTCCCGTCTGCTTAGTTTCTTGTGTAGCAACTCTCATCACCTCCTTTTTGCAACAACAGTTTCTCTTTGCTCGTGTCCAACACGCTTTTTTCCTTACTCGATGTGCCACGTCATAGTTGACTTTGGTGCCACTTAATTTTCCCGCCACTATTGTGTTGCTCAGCTTCACATTGTTGAACAAGAACAAATAGTTCTTTCAATCTCTCCCTTTTTACATGAGTGTGACACCTCAAGCTTCATGCAACCATAATAGAACCAAGACAAGCAAGCAACCAAGCCAAGATAACCAGTGATGCAATAATAAAGGTCATAGATCAGAAACACAAATAGACAACTAGCCTTCATTCCGTTAAGAAAAAAACCACTACAAGAAAACAGGTTTTTTACTACTGCAAAAACAGTCAGAAATCAGTAGCAAAACACCATGTTACGACTGATTACCGACTGATTTCTGTAGTAAGTAAATGTCTCGTCGTTAAAAAAAATCAGTCGCAAAATTGCTACTGATTTTCGACTGATATTAGGCGGTCACTATTCAGTCGCTAATCAGTAGCAAAATTTTACGACTGATTAGTGACTGAATAGTGACTGAATTTTGCTACTACAGTCGTAGTCGGTAATCAGTCATAAAATTTAACTACTGAATTGCAACTGATTACCTACTACTTTAGCTACTGATTTGCTACTGGTTTGTGATTTTTTTAACGACTGATTTGCTACTGGTTTGTGATTTTTTTACGACTGATTTGAGCTATTCAGTAGCAAAATATAGCTAATGATTAGCGACTGATATATTATTTAAATTAAAAAAAATTCAATTTATTAATATAAATGTAGACTAATTACATATAAAACATTCAAGTTTACAAAAGTAAAGTAAAACAAATGAAGAACACAAATCCATACACCAAAAAACCAAAGAAAAAACAGTTAACATCCAATATATAACAAAGAATCTGAAACTCTAATAACCAACATGTAACGACGATGCCATAATGATGGTCTTTTTTTCGCCTGCGAGTTTATTATCAACCATATCATTTGTCTTAAAGTCTGATTGTTGAAAATCTGTTAAATAGTGAGAGACAATGAAAGATAATGACTCAGCTCGCTGGGAAGAGATTTGATCGGGAGATAGATGCTCTGCCGTCAAAGTGAAGAGAAGTATCCTCATCATCACCTAAAAATCAAAGGAAGTTGCTTTAGTACCTCTTCTTCTGAAGCTAAGTGAAGAGAAGTATCCTCTTCTTCTGAAGCTATCAAATGATCACTTTTCATTTGTCATTTCCTGAGTTATCAAATGATTCTTTAGCAGGTGTTTTTTTTTCCCTGCACACAGTAAACAAAGAAAGGAATTGAGTTATGGCACATAATTATCACTTTTCATGCCAGCAATGGAAAACTTATGTTGCCTCTTCCCCAGGATGAAGAACGCTTTGCATTGACTGTTGATAAACCAGTAATTTTATTTGCAGGTTTCTCAGCTGAAGTTGTGTATCTAGGGGCAGTGAGAGGAGTAGTGAGATTGACTGATGGCATAGCCTCTCTCCCTGATTCATAACAATTTTCAGTAGGTGATACGCTGGAAACTTCTATATCTTTAATTGGTTCTTCAATATGTCTTTTCACTCTAGTGGGCAAGTCTGTACTCTCGGCTGAACAATGGATGTCTTTAGGAGACTCAGCATCTGAATCTTCAACACCAAATCCCTGAGAGAAAGCACACTCAAGGAAAGAATAAATTAGGATGGATTTTCTTGCAGCTTTAAATATTGCCAGTTTCGCTAAGAATAATTATAAAGTTCAAACACCCAACTGCTTTACCTCTTGTGAATGTGTAGTTCCTTGGGAACCAATTAAATAATAAATTAGGATGGATTTTCTTGCAGCTTTGTATTTGCTTATGAACTCTTCCGAGGGCTTTGACCTCGCCGAGAATTCGTAGTCCACTCCGAAACTCACCAACCCTTTCTCGTGCATCCCTAGGAACAGCCCAAAACAGTGGAACGAGCTCTGTTGATCCATGTTGCAGTGAGCTGAGAGGAAAAACCCTTGACCGCCTAAGTGAAAGGCCTGAGAATAGACTCTTCCTGAGGGGAATAATCCTACGCATTCTTTTCTTTTCAGGTCTAGGTAGACCACGCACTGTGGTCGAGGAAGCTCAAACTCGACAACTTTTACGGGTCGGTATTTGTAAGCCCTCTCTATGAGGCGGCGGTTCACGGAGGCTGATTCTTCGGCGGCTGAACAGAATTGTGGGTATCATGACATAGCGTGTTAGAAGCAAAGAACATGGGAGATGTCAAATACAGCTGGGACTTGATTAGATCTCAATAGAATAAGAGTCATCAATCATCATACATGAGAAAAATTTAATTCGTTCCCCAAAACCTCAAGGGTTATTGTACAGGTGCTTGGAGAATTCAACCTAATAATACAGCAAAAGTGTCAGATTTGTTCAACTACTCAATTCGAAAACCAAAGCAGTGGCTCAAACTCTAAGGAACTAACTGAAATATTTCTGAAAAATATAAAATTAATCCTCAAAAGAATCAAGAGGGGAAGCTCACTGGTAAATGATTCTACCTGAAGCAGCAAGATCTCGACTTAACAGAAATGTCGGAACTTGAAAACAACTAACAAGATAACAACCACTAAATATGCTATAGCTAATATGATCGTTCCCGAACCAAAAAGACCATACTCATTTGGTTTTTCGCGAAAACCATATATAGTGGATAGATAAAGTGGAATACCTGTCGGATCCATTTGTTCTTCGTCTGGATTCTTTCTTGATATCCTCTCTTCTCCTCTTCCGATGGCGAGCCCAATCCCCGATACTCGTACACTACAAGAAAACAGGGAATTAGCGACTGAAATTTGCGACTAAAAAGGTGGTCGCCAAAATGGCGACTAGGTTGCGACTACATGGCGACGGAGTTGCGAGTAAAATAAATTCGTCGCCACTCAGTCGCTATTTTGCGACTAATTTAATTAGTCGCAAAATAGTCACTAAATGGCGACGAAGTTGCGACCAAATTCGTCGGGTCGCCAAATTTTTTTTTAAAAAGACACGTGTTGATCGTGTGTGGTATGTGAAAATAATTTTTGCGACTACTAAAATTAATCGCCAAATAGTAGTAAAATTGCGACGAAGTTGCGACTAATTTCAGTGGGTCGCTAAAAAATGTGGGAAAACCACGTGTAACTACTTTTTGCGACTACAAAATGGAGTCGCAATTTAGTCGCAAAAAAGTCTATATAAGCAAGCTTCGCACATTGTTTCATCTCACTCCACACGTAAACCGTTCCAAGAAGTTGAGAGAAATTTTTTTTTTTTTTTTTTTTCAAACGAGAATCTATTTATGAGTTGAGTTGAATAACCGGTTTGTAAATTAGTTACACCTATTTATGAGTTGAAAATTTGGCACAGGTTTTGGAAAGGTGGACACCTGATCTTTTATGAGTGGTGAATAACCACATGCCATTTCACCAAATATAATAATGTTCACATCAGATGAAATGTTGAAATCATGATTGTAAATATTTTTAAAAAAAATAATCTGATAGAAAATGACTTAATACTCACTTTAGTTGGTTGATATAACTTGATACTACTATTTCGATTAAAAAAACAAATAGATAACTTGATACTCATTAAAGAAAACGAAATGCGAACTAGTTTTAAGTTGTCGTAGTTGGAATTGTTTTTTAATCAGACCGCAAACCCAAATTCTCTTAAGATTTTATCTTCTTACGAATTTACATATCAGGTATTGCGAACTAGTTGTAACAACTTATACGAGGAGACTCTCCTTCTGTTTACAAAGTAGTCAAGTACTAATAATATAACAATTACTAATTATAGTGTCGTATATATAAATATATGTTTGAAAATAAAGAAAATTTTCAAAATGGACCAACGAAAAATGTTGTTGGCCAACGTCTGAAATTGAGATGGACCAAAGTAGAGATGATGGCACATGGTGAGGGGGTTGGCAGAATGTGAAAAATGGATAGGGATGATATGGAGTTATACACCATTTTACATTTTTTTCAAAAATACACCATCTTATATATGTGTGTATATAGAGTACGGTTGTTTTCAATAACATGGTCTTCTTTTGTTTGGTTATAGTGAGGCAAATTAATTTGATCTGTGATCTATAATTTAATCAAATCATAAATATGACATTTCTCAAAGTTTATCTTTTCTATCAGCTTCTCAAGCGGATCAAGTTTGTTATATCTCATACCCATACAAGAAGAAACCGAAGCAATTGTGGCTAAATGTTGTTAAAGTCAACCTGCGAGGACATATTTCAGAAGAATATGACTACACAAAACCGACTCTTTTGCAACAAGAAAATGATGATCATGTAGTGCTGATGACTACAATTGAAGATCTCGTAGTGCGAGACGAGAATCTGGTACAAGGAGAGAACCCAATAAATCTCGATTACGATGTCGGAGATGCGGAAGGAAACGACAAATTCCAATGTAATTCATCGTCTTCAGATGATGAAATTGATGAAGAACCTTACTAAATAATATTGTAATGCATAAGGTAGTTATATTTGATAATGAAGTTTATTAATGGTTTAGCTTATTTATTTGGGTTAACAAAAATTAAAACTTAAGAAAAAATTATACAAAAATTAAGAAAAAATTATACAAATAAGGTTAACAAAAATTAATCAAATTAACTAATTTGGGCCTATAGCGACTCCTTTGCGACTTACGTTGCGACTATTGGGCCCAAATTTTTGCCAAAATTCACGAGGGAACATTTCCCTCTAACACCAATTGCTTTAGCAAGGCCCGCGAAAAACCCAAAATATTCGCTAAGTCTCTCATTTGTCTTGGTCCATTTTTTTTCTCTGATAACCCTAGCCACCGATTCTCTCTCAAACCCTACCAAATCTCTCTCAAACCCTACCAAATCTCTCCAAATGCCGATGTCTGGCCGTGGAAAAGCTGTGACTAGAGGACGAGGAGCACGACGCATTGCGACAACAACCACGAATCGAGGACCCATATCTCCCGGTGAGACAAGGATCTCGCCTCCGAAGGGAAAATCAAAGAAAACCGCCTCGTCGCTTCCGCCTCAGTATTCATTCACGCCGGCGGACGCTTCAACCTCCGTGACTCCTCGTAGCCGTGTCCCAGTATTCTCCAAAGGTGTCAAATATTTCCCTCCTCCGCCGCAGCTTTTGACCAGTAGGAGCTAACCAGGATCTGGAAACTCAGGAACCGATCCTCGAGCCTCTGCTTCTCCTCCTGCTGCGACTCAAGCTACTGCGACTCAAGCTGCTGCGACTCAAGCTCGATCCGCTGCGAGGAGTCACAGAGCTCCACCCGCTGCGAGGAGTCACGGAGCTCCACCCGCTGCGAGGAGTCACGGAGCTCCACCCGCTGCGAGGAGTCACGGAGCTCCACCCGCTGCGAGGAGTCACGGAGCTCCACCCGCTGCGAGGAGTCACAGAGCTCCACCCGCTGCGAGGAGTCACAGAGCTCCACCTGCTGCGACTCAAGATCGACCTCCACCTGCTGCGACTCAAGCTGAGTTTGTCTTGTTTTGTTTTTGTTTTGTTTTCGAGTTTTGGGTAGGGTTAGCTTAGCTTAGCTTTTTGTTTCTGTGAATGATGGTTTAGAGTAATGTTTTGTTATATTATGGATCTGTTATTGCTTTTAAAACATACAGTTAGGGTTCCTTTTGCTCGGATTCGATTTTGTTTAGAGTTATGTTAGAGTAATGTTTTAGAGTATTGTGAATGATGTGATGTTAGAGTATTATGGATCTGTATTGTGAATGTTGTGATGTTAGAGTATTGTGAATGTTGTGATGTTATAGTATTGTGAATGCTGTGATGTTAGAGTATTGTGAATGCTGTGATGTTAGAGTATTGTTTAGAGTAATGTTAGAGTATTATGGATCTGTGAATGCTGGTTTAGTCCTTTTGCTCTGATACAATTTCTTTTATCTGTTTATCCCATTGATTGTATATGAGACTTAACATTTTTGTTTATCTGTTTGTAGGTTTATAGGTAAGGACAAGTCTGCATTGACTCGTAAGATCACAAGGATATTTACAAACAAGTTCGATCAGCCTTACTACAACTGGGGTTTTGTCCCAGTTCCTAAAAGAGAAAAATACTTTCTTGAATTCGCGGTAATCTTCTTAACCTCTCAATCTGTTCTTAATTTTCTGTTTTGTTTGTTTTTTTTATCACTAACACTTTGCTCTTATCTTGTTTTGTAGAAAGAACACACATGGCATCCCATACACACTGTTCTTGTCCAATCAAAGTTCGAGAAGATTTGCCAAGTGAGACTCAAGGACATGGTTTCTAAGGCGGGGACGAAAAGAAAGCAACCGAAGTGGATTGGCGATACGGTGTGGGGACAAATGTGTGACTATTGGATCACAGAAGAAGCCAAAGCAAGGCATGACACTACATCAGCATCTCGAATGTCTGAGAGGAGGATAACGAAATCTTCTACAAGGTAAAATACTTCTCTAAGCTTGAGTTTGTCAGATTTTTAAGTTTTCGAAATCTTTGATAACTAATAATCTGTGTTTTGTTATTGCAGTCTACTCCCCCTCTAGGTTCCTAATCCCCCTCTAGGTTCCTCAGCATCAAAGACCCAGACTTTTTTGCATTCCTTGCTAATGAAGAAGATCCCTCTAATCCCCCTCTAGGTTCCTAACTTCTCAACTCTCTCTGACTCTGAACTTGTGTTTGTTATGCTTTTGTTAACTCCTATATTGGAGTTTGAACTTGTCTCCTTTTGTTAACTCTTAGATTTGTAGTTTGAACTTCTATGCTTTAGGTTTTTAGTTTGTAAATCTTGAATGTTTATGTTATTAGTTCTTATGTTTCTACTACAAAGCTCATTTGCATCTTTTTTTTTTTAATCATCTGAGATTGATAGTGTCAAGAGTTTGGATCTGAAACAGAGCAAAAGTAAAAAAAAATAGGAATACCAAAATGCTAAACCGATGAACATCTTAGTCGCTATCTAGTCGCAAAACCAGTTGCAAAATATTCTAACTTAGTCGCCAAAACCAGTAACAAATTTAGTCGCCAAAACCAGTAACAAATTTAGTCGCAAATTACGTCGCAAAACTAGTCGCAAAACCAGTCGCAGACAACGTCGCAAAACAAGTCGCAAAACTGGTCAGAAGAAGTCGCAAATCATGTCGCAAAACCAGTCGCAAAACCAGTCGTAGATTCAGTCGCACCTTCGTCGCCACAACGGTCACAATACCGTCGCTAAAGTAGCGACCACATTGCGACTTGACCGCGACGAAAATAAAATAGTCGCAAAAGAGTCGCTAATTGGCGACCGCATGGCTACTAATTGATTTAGCGACGAGGTCTTTTGCGACCACGTATTTTAGTCGCAACACAGTCGCAAATCAGTAAATGGTGACTGTTTAGCGACTGATACTGTAGTCGCGAAATCCTTGTTTTCTTGTAGTGGTACAGCCTTCAGCGTCGGACCTAGAATCAGAGGGCCCACCCATGATCTTGATCCGAAGCAAGCGATCGGAGAACTTGCTGTCATTAAAAGCGAATCCAAAATCCCCGTCGGAGAAGTTGCCTTGAAGGGAGATGAAGGAAGAGGAGAAGAAGGGGACAAGAGGCAAAAAAAAACAAATTAGATTTGTCCGTTGGATTTATTATATCAACGGTAGATGATAAATAAAAGTGCAATCCTTGTCTCAATGGATTATCCAATAAGAAAAAAAGCTTTCATTATATTATCATTTGGTTAGATTTATGCTTAAAAATAATTATAAGTACATAGTTTAAGATTGGTTTTATGTAAAGTATATATATAAATGGTGTAAAATATTGGTTTTATGTATATATAATGATTATATTTTGATTTTATGGTTTATGATTTAACTTCTATGATTAAAAGTTTAAATTTTAGGGTTTGGAGTATAGGTTTAAAGTTTAGGATATGGGGTTTGGGGTTTAGGTTTAAGAGTTAATGTTTGAAAAAGATTTATAAAACTTGACTTTTTTATAAGTGTTGGATCTTAGTTTATGATTTAGGGTTTGGAGTTTGGAGTTTAGGTTTAAAGTTTAGGGTATGGGGTTTGGGGTTTAGGTTTAAGAGTTAAGGTTTGAAAAAGATTTATAAAACTTGACTTTTTTTATAATTGTTGGATCTTAGTTTATGATTTAGGATTTGGACTTTGGAGTTTAGGTTTAAAGTTTAGGGTATGGGTTTGAGGTTTAGGTTTAAGAATTAAAGTTTGAAAAAGATTTATAAAACTTGAGTTTTTTATAAGTGTTGGATCTTAGTTTTGGGGTATATTATAGTAATTAATTATAAGTTTAGGTGTAAAGTTTTATTTTTTTCTAAGTATTATATGAAAACCAAATTTTTTGGTGCTAAAAACCAAATCCTCCGCCAAACCAAAAATTTGGTGCCAAAAACCAAAAGAGCAAATTGTGGCTGTTTTAGATCTAGTTTGGGGTTTAGAATTTATGATTTATAAGATGATTATATTTATAAAAATTGTAAGTGTTGAATTTTTTGATATTTATGTGTAAGATCTAGTTTACAAATTAAGATTTATAGTTTATGAGGGTTAGAGTTTTAGGGTTTATGGTTAATGGTTTGTGTTTGGGGTTTAGAATTTATGACTTATAAGATGATTATATTTAAAAAATTGTAAGTGTTGATTTTTTGTATATTATTTGATATACATGTGTAAGATCTAGTTTACAATTTAAGATTTATAGTTTATGATTAAGGTTTAGGGTATGTGTTTGGGTTTTAGAATTTAATATTTATAAAGTGATTATATTTTAAAAAAAATTGTATGTGTTAATTTTTTTTGTATATTATTTGATATTTATGTGTAAGATCTAGTTTACAATTTAAGATTTAGAGTTTATGATTAAGGGTTAGAGGTTTAGGGTTTAGGGTTAAGGGTTTGTGGTTGGGTTTAGAATTTATGATTTATAAAATGATTATATTTAAAAAATGTGTAAGTGTTGAATTTTTGTATATTATTTGATATTTATATGTAAGATTTAGTTAGAAAATATATAGAAAATTTCCCGACTAATTCCCGACTGCAAACCAAATTAGGTACACCAACCACCAAATAAAATCCACGTGATTTATAACTACTTTTTGCTACTGTTTTGCTACTGTTTTGCTACTGATTTGCTACTGTTCTACGACCCACCGAATTCAGTAGCAAATCAGTCGCTAAAATTACTACTGATTAGCTACAGCATGTTTCCGACTACAATTCAGTCACTAATCAGTCGTAAAACGGCTACTAAATAACGACTGAAATTTTTAGTCACTAAATACCTACTGATTTGCGACTGTATGAAAATAGTCGCAAATCAGTCGGAAATCAGTAGCGAAACAGTCGGTAAATTTACCGACTGCCTAATCAGTAGCAACAATCAGTAGCAAAAACCCTGTTTTGGTGTAGTGAACAGAGCAAGGACCCGATGACCTGAGTCACATGCAACTAGAGAAGTTCAAGGAAGTTTTAAAAGGGATGCTCATTACAGAGCTGAGCCAAGGGAGAACGTTTTAAACATTTTCAAGTTTCCTGGTAAGGAGCATAATATAAGAAGATACAAAAGAAATAACGGAGACTAGCTTGCTCTTCCATTAACTCCTGGGTTGCATCACCATAAGGATTCACCATCAACATCACGACCTTCCTCACTAACTGGCTACTCACCGTATTCTCCCCCTGTTTGAGTGCACATTCATGTAAAAATCATAAAAGAAGTTTACATAAATAGTGAAGGACATAACTTATGAATGAGCTTGAGATGCATATCATTCACCAGGTGTACGACATGCTTGAGATCATCATACATAGTGGACGATGAGAGATCTGAAATACCACCCACCAGAAACGAGTTAGCAGCATCGAGATTGAATTCTTGTGGGGGGTCAGATGTGGTGTAACATCCCGATTTCTGGTATATGCGAAGAGTCTTATAAGAATTGATTTGGCTACCTATGTCACCAAAATGCACTTATCTTTTCGGTCACTTGTCCAGAGAGAACTCCAGAGTTAAGCGTGCTTGAGCTGGAGAAATTTAAGGATGGGGGACCTACCGGGAAGTGATTCGCGGTACTGTGCGACTGGGGACAAAACACGAGGAAATATCATGTGGTGATTGCAGGGTCAGTAAACAAGTCTTACGAGCCTCCCGGACTAGCGCACCGGCCGTCAGACGAGGGTGGGGCCCACGGGCCGATAGAAGGCGTGGGGCCCACTGGTAGGGGCGGTCGGGGCATTATAAGTGGTATCAGAGCCGAACCCAAAAACGTGTGTGGAGTCATGTGGGCTCACACCGTCAAGGGTAATGGTCCTGGTGTGCAACGAGGACGTTGCGCTCTGTGAGTGGGGGTGATTGTAACATCCCGATTTCTGGTAAATGAGGAGAGTCTTATAAGAATTGATTTGGCTACCTATGTCACCAAAGTGCACTTATCTTTTCGGTCACTTGTCCAGAGAGAACTCCAGAGTTAAGCGTGCTTGAGCTGGAGAAATTTAAGGATGGGTTACCTACCGGGAAGTGATTCGCGGTACTGTGCGAGTGAGGACAAAACACGGGGAAAGATCATGTGGTTATTGCAGGGTCAGTAAACAAGTCTTACGAACTTCTCGGACTAGCGCACCGGTCGTCGGACGAGGGTGGGGCCCACGGGCCGAGAGAAGGCGTGGGCCCACTGGTAGGGGCGTTATATGTGGAGTCCTTGGGATTTGTCGGAGCAGAGCGTTGATAGTCAAGCAGTTGAGCAATCAGATTTGGCAGAACGAGCCGATGAGATGGCTTAGCATTGGCACAAGTATTAATCTGCTCACAAACCGATTCACACAAAGTATATTTAAAGACAATTGGGATCGGGAAATCTCGTTTTATTAACAATCTCGACGAAGTACAAGAGTTTTTGTGATCGAAAAGGAAGAACTAAGAAACTAAGCCGTAATTCTCGTAGCTAAGTCTCTTAGGGCTTTTGCGGGAAAGTGGGCGTGGTGGTGAATGAGGTGGTCCTTGGTATTTATAAGGTTCTAAGGCGATCTGATTTCCTTATTCTTCGCGGGCTGATAAGAGGAAATATTCCTTTTTCCCCGGAACTGATAAGAGGAAATCTTCCTTTATTCTCGCGAGCTCCTCTTTCCTTTTCGGAAGTCGGCGCCGACTAAAGTAGTCGAGCCTAGAGGCGGATTGATGGGCCGAGATAGGCCTTAGTCGAATATGGAGACTGGAGCCGAGGTGGACCGATGTGGGCCAAACAGGTTTGTCCTGGTTAGTGCAAGTCAACGCGCGGAGTTGATCAGTTTAAATTCGGTTTACGATGTATTAATATTTTGGTCCTGGTTAAGATTCAAAAGTCGTAGCTTCTTGTTTTCTTCTCACTACTTTCTTGTTATATAAGACCCTTAGATTTCTCTTTTACAACTTTTTTGGTTGTTGTTTTGAATTGACTTTCTACTATATTATATTTTTTGGTCATCTGGTTCTTTACAAAGATTCTCTACATCATGTGATAGATCAAGAAAAACTTAGAACTTGCATAATACACCAAACAAATTAAGGCCATTGAAAACTTGAAATTGCTTCATGGGCATACAAAGATTCAGAGAAGCATTAAATTCAAGGAATTCAATTAATAGTCCCATAACACTGAAATAGGTTTATGATATGATAGCAAAACGTAACACATTTTTTCAGTGAGATGGTGATATAACTTTATGGTAAGTTTGTCGACATACCTCCTCATTTATAAGGATTGCATTTTCTTTCAATATATGGTTAAGTTGGATTATAAGAAGTGATATGTACAATTTTTTGAAACACTTTCTCTACAAGGGAAAGACACTCTACTACATCTCCTTATACTACGAGCATGCAAGTTCTTCAATTGTTCATTTTCATGACCATATTTAAACTTTCCTCAATTTGTACTTGAGGCTTCTTGTCTACTTTAGTTAACACTGTAACCTCCAAGTTATATCTCAATCATGTAAAATTTCCTCTTCTTTTGTGCAGATCACTGAGGCACGGAGATGGAAGCACCACTCATCTGTTCCTGCAAATGTGTTGTGAAGGAGAAGACATAAGCTGAGTAATATTCAATGGATTATAGTTTCTTGCTTTTAGCTATAATCAGTTCTCACCAGTTTCAAGGAATTTTGGCTTCCGGTTTGGGATGGTCTGGGGCTATTGATGAATTATACAGAATGTGTAGATTCTTCAGCAAGTGTTCTTAATCTGTTTAGCTCTGGCAATATAACTTTAGCAAGATCAGGTCTGTCTTTTCGTCTTAGCTCTCCGCATTTGAGCGCTAACTTGGCAAAGTCTGCGGTATCTTCAAGTGGCCAATCTGAAACAGCTGGATCCAGTAAATCTTCCAAAGTCCCTTTCTCGAGAGCTCTTTCGACATAATGAGTGAGACCCATTGGTGGTTTTGCTGTTATTAACTGCAGAAACATAATGCCGAGCGAGTAAATATCAGATTTCACACCCAACATTCCTGTTTGCTGATACTCTGGGTCGATGTAGCAGAACGTGCCAGCGGTTGAAGTCATGCGGTATTGTGTCACAGTGTCTGCAACCGATGGAGGGACTAATCTGGCTAAACCAACATCAGAAATCTTGCAGACAAAGTTACGGTCTAGCAAGATATTTCCTGGTTTGAGATCACGGTGAACCAGAGGCTCTGGTTTAGCTTGGTGCAAGAACAACAATCCAGTGCCGATCTCTGCAGCAATTCTGAACCTCATCTGCCACGATAGAGGCGGGCTGTTGCCTAATCTGAAAAGACGATCTTCTAAGCTTCCGTTAGCCATGTACTCGTAGACTAAGCATCCACATTCTGGGCAAGCCCCAAGAAGTAGAACCATGTTAGGATGTCTAATGCAGCTCAATACCTCAACCTGTGTTTCAATATGATCAAACAAAATGAGAAAGAAGAAGAGGAATTATGAGAAAAGTTATGTGTTTATTAATTACAAGAATTCGTCACCTCTTGTTGAAATTGAGATCTTCCTTGAGCTGCATCCGGGCGAAGAACTTTAACAGCAACTGGTGTGTGATCAAGATAACATTTGTAGACAGGTCCATAACCACCTTCCCCTATTTTGTATTTCTCAGCAAAAAACTCGGTTGCCCTCTCAATCTCTTCAATGGAGTACTTCCTATACCTTACGTCTGAGTTTGCTAAAGCGGTAAGGGCCTTTGTTTTCTCTTCAGACTCCCTGAGAGCTTTCATTTCCGCGTTAACTCTCTTCTTAGCCTCGAGTTCAGCAATCCTCTGAGCTGCCTCAGCTGCCTCCATAGCTGCTTTGGACTTTGCTTTCTCTTTCTCTGCAATGGCCAATGCTGCTTCCTCTGCAAGTCTTGCCTCTTCCAGTTTCCTCTCTTCTTCTAACTTCCAACGCTGAAGCTCAGTCGCCTGCAATTACCAGCACGTTAAGAAACAAAACTTATGACAATAACATTTTATTTCGCAGAAACCATATATACCTTCTGTTTTGCTGTAAGTGCTTCTTTGCAAGCTGTACTGTACATTTCCATTGTCTGCTTCAGCTCCAATTTAAGCCTCCTCATCTCAGACTCTACATCATCCTGTTATGGTAATTTTCAAAATTTCAAGTCATAGACTGAACAAAAGATTTATGGGGAAGATTATCAGTCTTACCATTGCTGAAGCAGATGAAAATCTTTCGCTTTCAAACGAGCCTGATGAAAAATCAGTAGGTGAGCTTATATCCACTGATCTCCTTCCGTAGTTAGAGGACTGATCAAAGCTAGGACCATAGTCCATATCAGAGAAATTTGACAGCCTAGGAGGGGTTCGGTTAGGATCATTATTGTCATACAGATTAGGGAAGATACGATCAATGCTAGGTCTACCAGAACTGACAAAGGATATGTCTGATTCCGGAACAGATAGGTCCCCATATGATCTCCCATTGCCTCTTCTAGTAAAAGGAGATCTGTTTTCATCCATGGATTTTCAGTTTCAAGGCTGTGAGTTTTTCTTCAAGATCAATGTCCAAATGAAAACACAAGAGAAATGTACCTGAAGGACTCTGATTGATCCTCCATAGACCTGCGTTGTTGATCCTCCATGGACCTACGTTGTTGATCATCCATGGACCTGCGTTGCTGATCTTCGATAGACCTGCGTTGTTGAGACTCAAAAGACCGTCTCTCAACTGCATAAAAGAAGATAAACCAACAAAATTTAAAGGTGAAATCAACAAATGAAAGAAGCGGAAAGGAAGAGATGTTTTGTTTGTTTTTTTAAAAAAATTTAAAACCTCGCATGTTGGTGGAAGTAGAAGGCACAGGTTGAGGTGGCTTTAAGCTAGGTGGTTGAACCGGACTGCGTAGAGGAGCAGTGGTTGGTGCAGAACGAGAAGCTGATCTCATTGTTGAAATCTTCCCTTTGGATATGACATAAACCGTGCAGAAATCAGGTGCGGTTTTCGTTATGGTCCCTGGAATATCTGTAGGCTTGTTGAACCTACAGATTGACATAACATCCACCATTCAATGGAAAATCAAGATTCAGCAAAAGATGAAGAAGGCAGAGAAAGAGGGTAATTTTCTACCTGAGAAAACCACCTTTGTTGGAGGAACCAACCACCAAAACTTCAATGGCGGCTTGGTTTGCATATTCAACTAATGCTTTTGCTACATCGGACTCCTCAAGCAACACATCTTGGCATTGAATCTAGACAGTTTTCGTTGCACAATACCATAAGCATACAAGAAAGGTAAACATAGATCGAAGAATCTAAACTGAGAAACTCACATCTTTGCGCGTGCAGAAGCAACGGAAAGGAAGGAATATCTCCTTGGAAGCTCCTTCTGGATCTCTACATACCAATGAAGAATCTTGGCTGAGCTCTGAAACAGAAACACAAACCATTAGAAACAGAGAAAAACGAAAGGAAGGAGAGGAAACAAAGGAAAACAGAAGAAGGGAAGAAGAAGAAGAAGAAGAAAGGGTTTGTTTGTTTACTTGCAGAGGAAGCATGAAGAGAAGGGCTATTGGTCAAAGGAGAAGGTCGAAGCTTGACATGGACGAGAATAACAGATTGGCCTCTCTGCAACAAATGATCAACGGCCCATTTAAGCGCGTGTTGGCTGCTTTTGTCTTTGTCTATAGCAACAGCCACAACTCCGGTCGATCCTCCTCCTTCCTTGATTCCCACGTTATTGTTCTTCGCCATCCACATCTTTGTGTGTCTCTCTTTCTCTCTTTCTCTTCTTCAGGATTTCAAGATTCAGGAAACTTGAGGGAAGATATCGAAAGAGAAAGAGAGAGAGAGAGACGTTTTGTGGTCTGATAATGGTTTTTTTCTTTTTTTGTTGTTTCTCTTAAACTTTTGGGTTTGTCTCTTTTTCTCCGAAATCTGCTGGGTTATTTCTCCGAAATTTGTAGGAAGCGAAATAAGAGGATGAAGAGAAGAGAGTTTCTATAAAAATAGTATTGTCTTTTGTTTTCTCTCTCTCTCTCTCTCTCTATGAACGCTTCTCCTTCTTCTCCTCCATTAACTTCTCTTCGAACATTTTACAAAACAAAATAAAAAAAATAAAACAATAAATCGAAAACGTATCCAAATTGTGTATAGATTGTAGTGGAAGACTAGAAGATGTATTCAAACTTTAAAAATAGCTTATCTAATAATGAAGATGAAAAATCAAATTAAGCTTTGGGATAGTAAAAGAAAGAAAGAAAAACATTGACTTCAACTGTCTCCTTACCTAGGTAGCATGGAAGCTTCACCGAAGGTCCGCTTCCCGCTTCCTGATACGGGATATTTTCGTGTCAATTATCCTAAGTGTACTCATGTCATTGTAGCACTTGAGATGTCAATCCATATGGGGTTAAGATTGAAGCACTAAGAATGCAAGAAACTTCTTAAGCTAGAGCAAACATTGTTTTTGGTTTTTATATGTTTATGGGAAAAGAAAACAAATGCAAGAAGGAAAACAAAACACAAGACTAAAATGTTGGATCATGAACTAAGCTATCAATTAGATGGGTGACAATCAAACAATGAATCTTTTGGAAGCATTAATCACTATCTTAGAACATGGAATTCACAAATATGACTAATCCATTTCCATGGCACTAATCACCTTGTTAATTATCTAATCAAGAACAAATTTCCATTTGTGATTAAATAATTAACAAGCATTAAGGAACAATTCCAATTAGTTCACTAAACACCCTAAACATCAACTTTCGTTGGCTAGGATATGTAAAGCTCACAAAAGGTTCGGATCAAGCAATTCATTTAAACTCGAGTCATGAGTGAAATGCCTAAGATCTAGAAACGAATGAACATACCTAATCTAGTACTAACACCGCTTACTCGAATCTATCCCTAATGCATGGGATGAGACCAAAAATCTAACTAATCTAAGGTGTAGTACTAGGTTTCGGTTTATCATGTCAAATCTAGCATTACGAACCAACCTAAGTGAAAGACTCATCCAAGATCATCCTAAATCACCATCATCTAACCGTCAATCAACCATTGACTAATGATGCCTAAACATTCAATGCACATTCATTCTTATGACATGGATCACATAAGTAGATTAGTTCACTTCCATGATACTAATCCATTTACATATCATCTAGTTATCAAGAACTTCCGTTCACAACTAAATGATCCATAATCATTAAGCATTAGTCCATACAAGTCAACAATTCACCTTAATCATCAATTTCCATTGGCTAAGAATTGAATTGCATGCTTAGAAGTTTTCTAGACATTTCATCGAACACCTTCCGGGCGAGAAATGTCTTGAGTTCTAGAAATGAGTTGTCAATTCGATTCTAGCATTAAGATCCCTCCTAACATGAGAACAAATGATTATCTAAGCCTAAACATCAATAATCAACCATCAAACCATCTAAATCAAACAAAATCCAAAATCCAACAAAAAGTCAACTCACAAGAAGAACATCAAAATCAAACCATAGAAATGAAGAACAAGAATCAACAAGACATAATATATATAAAGGGGTGAAGAAATCTTCTCTTATATGGCATGAAAATGAAGATCCATCAAGAACACCAAGTGGTGTTCTTGAGCTTTCCCAAGTTTAAGAAGAAGAAAGAAGAAATCAAAGCATATATATAAGTGAAGAATCCTTCGAAAGTGTGGATTATACATGAAGAACAACCCAAGAAACTCTAGAGAGAGTTCCTGGGTTGAGCACACACAAAAAATGAAGAAGAAAGCTTAGAAAACAACAAATGGGTCTAATTGTATTTATGGGCAAAAGGGGTCGCGCAGGTCGCATCGGTCTCCTGCTCCCGATACATCGCATCGATGCGGATTTCTGTTTTTCAGAAGTTCCATCGGTCAGAGGTATCGGGCAGAGGTCGACCGATGGACTTCTTCAGGTAGCTCATTCGCGCGCCAGGCTGGACCGTCGTCACGGAAATTGGCATAACTTATGACGCACCGTTGGAATTGTCTCAAACCACATCCAAATGAAAGCTAATCCATTGCTATATCGTGTGGTAAAATATGAGCTCAATCCATCGGTGAAAACTCCTTCATCCATTGCCAAACTTATGACGTATCAACCTGATCCTGCATCTATGTATTCTGAAATGAACTTTTTGTGGCTATCTTCACTCCTCCGACTCCTATGACTTCAAGAACACCTGAAAATGGCTCAAGCAAGCCAAAAATAATGCAAAGACAACCTAGGACATCTAAAATGCAATGAGACTCAAGTTGGACCTAAATGCATGAAAATATCCAAAAACTATACAAAGTGAGATTAAAAACCTATGAAATTAAACATTAAAAACATGTAAAATATGGTGTTATCAACTCCCCCGGACTTGCCTTTTGCTTGTCCGCAAGCAAACAAGAAAAGACAAACCGAAAGAGAGGTTTAAAAGAGTGGGAAATCACAACTAAAAGACATGTCAAAGCAATCAAAGTGGGAATTCTATGCCCAATATAATACCAAGACATTGCAAAAACGTATCTCAATTATGACTCTAACTTCTCTAGACTTATCGCAACTCCTAATCTTTTCCATTAACAACAATGCCTCATGCCTACAAGTTCTCTTCTCAACCAACCCTCACATTCATTTGATCTTTCTAAAGGTGCGGTCTCACAAATGGGCAAGTGATCAAGTCCAATCGGTTTGGAAGAAAAGGCATTTGGCACTAGTAAATGTGAGTGCAAGGAGGTTCATTCTCTTTTTGGGTGACTTACTGGTGTAAGCCTCGGTGGTGAGGTCTTAACCGGATAGACGGTGGAACCAAAGACAGGCGGTCGCCCTCTCCTTTGGTCGAAAGATGGTCGAAGGCGGATGGACTTGACACGATGGCGATCGCTTCTCTCGTGTGGAGTCGATGAGTGGGCTGATGGTTTTTGATTGACTCTCTCAATCTAGTGATCGAACCAACTTATTTGAATCACACAAATAAGTTAAATCCGAGGTTTCTTAAGAACAAGGTGTATCGCACACAATATTCAAAAGAAGTGGACAATTCTTCAAAGACACTCTTTGGAAGAAAAAACGAAAATACTTGTATTAATTTTATTGAAAGGTTGACTACAAATGAAAACAAGGCTGAGCTTATATAGTGCTCGTACAAGAACATTCTAGAAAGATAAAATCAAAGGACTAAATCGCAAAGCAATCACAACTAGCCGTTAGGCTTAATTGCTCGTCTTGGCCAAATAAGGTAAGTGGATCTGCGCTTGAGTCTTGACAGCTTGGGCGAGTAGGTGTGATGCCTCGGGGCGTCCAGGTGCGTTGAATCTATGCTGAAGTTGCAGTATTTTCGAAAATATAGCTGTTGGTGATTTAAGCCCCCAAGTGTGAACGTGACCATAAAAGGAAAGTCGATTTGCAAGGGGATCCGCCTATCCTGTGCGTGCTGGTGCATGGTGGAATGATATTTGAGGCCTCTAATTGGTAAATGAACTCTCCTGGTCGCCATTGTCGATTTTGTAATGAATTGACCCAATTGGATCTCGGACTTGCCTTAAACGGAACCAGGTAAACCCGTATTGGGAAAAATGGCATAACTTGAGGATCCGATGGCCATTTCCTTTGATCTTGGGCTTGTTGGAACCATAAGAGATCCACTAAGATTCTCCAATTGGTTTCAGGTCGATATCGTTGCTGAGTTGGGCTGTGTAGCACGATCTTTGGCCTTATCGCGGAATTGGGTTCTAAGCAGGTCCATTGACTTGTAAAATCAATAACTTCCAAGTCTGAACTGCTTTTGGGATGAATCCAATTCTCGGTCTTCCTATGATGGATCAAGTTTCCATACCAAGTCAGTTTGTAGTTTAATTCCTCCTGGTTTGGTCGGAATCCTTCAATTAGTGCGTATGTGTCCAAATCGGGTAAGTTGGGAATCACCCGAATTGTAAATTCAATAACTCCTTCTTCTGATCTCCGTTTGGGTTGATTCCACTTCGAGACATGCTCTGGGTGAGCTAAGAATGTAACCCAAGTGGTTTTTGGGCTGGACCAGTTGATCTTGATCTCCATTTGGACTGAACAAGGCACATGGGTCTTCTCGGGTGGCTTTGCTTGCAATTGTGGGTTTTGGAATCGGTTGAAGTGCAACTGAGGGACTCGACCAGGGTCTTCAGCATGGTTGGTTGGTCGAGAGAAATGGTTTCCCTGGGTTGATTCGATGCATGATTTCCTCAGTTCAACTCCGGTAAGATTTCCCTCAGTTTTGGGGGAAATGTCTTCATCGTCGGTTTTCTTGAATTGGGGCTGAGGGATTTGACCAAAGTGCTGGCTATAGTCACTTTGTCGATGAAAGTGTGATCCCTCAGTTAGTAGCTTAGGAGCAACTGTCCCAACAACAAGAAAGGTCCTGCTGTCGCCAATAGGATCAGGATCTAGGCCTGCCGTACGCACAGTACAGTCTCTTTCTGAGGTGGTAGTAGTTCCATGAGCTTTCACGGTTATGATGTCCCGTGCGTGCAGCAACTTGGTGAAGTCTTCTAGTTCTTGTGATTCCTTAGCTTCAATGCCTTCTTTAGCCCGTTGTTGGTCTTCCCCGGCTAGGCGGCTTGTGAGTGAAGAAGCTGGCTGTTCTGCATCTCTAAGAAGGAAACTGCTCGTCCCGTTAGCCTTAAAATATGCATTTGGTCGAGATAACTTACCTCCCTCAGTGAAGGTCAGATCGTTTGGACCATCGTTTGGGCTTGGCTCCTTTGTCTCGGCTAAAACTGTCTCCGAGTAAGGTTCCTCGGCTAGAACTGGCTCCGTGGCTGTAGGGCTAAAACCACTCGTCCTGTTAGTCTTATCATGGTCACTTGGACGAGAGAACTTACCTCCCTCAGTGACGATCAGGTCGTTCGGACGGTCATCTGGCATGGGTTCTCTTCTCTCGGCTAAATCTTGAAATGGGTCGCCTGGTCCGGTTGTAGAGCCGATGTCCTCATCACTTACTCTCAAGAAAAGGAATGCTATATGTTATGCAAAAGCAAGGAAGACTAGAAACAATTTATGCATACAAAGTTAAGCTCACATTGTTCTACCCTCCTAGCAAAGCATTCTACCCAAATGGTGATTCCATTTCCTCTTCTTATCTTATTTACTTGAAGCTCATTAAACTCCCAAAGCCCTTTTGGCTAAATCAAAACTCCCTTTTTAACCCATTTTTCTTTTCCAAACACCAAACTCCTAGAGACATTTTTATTCGACCCATTTCTTTTCTTTTCACTCTCCCTAAACTTTTTATTCTTTCTCTTTTTTCAAACATGGAGAGTGTATTTTCTTTTCTTTTCCTAGGGTCTTTCTTTTAAGCTCTTCTCTAGAGTTTGCTTCTTTTTTTTTTAACCATTTCTCATCTCAATTTTCATGAGTTCATGTTCCCCAAACTCAATACCATTCAATCCATTGATCCCCATCTTAATGCTAGCCTCTTTTCTTTGAACAACAATGACTAGCTAAAAATGAAAGCTAACCTTTGTCGTTTCCGATACTTACAAGATTTTACACACAATAGCATATCAAGAAAAGGTCTCACTCAATCAAACAACGAGGGGTGGAAAGAAAACGGTTAAGGTGAAAGGTAGGGAACCATTCTAAAAATGAGAATGGCCACTCGGGTTATTAGAGAGTGGTAAAAATGGATAAGATAACCCGAATGTTTTCTTTGAACCATGGTTATGTATCACAAGCCCATAAGCAAGAAGATTATATTCATTTAAGTCCAATTATCAAGGGGTTGATTTCAAATTAAACAAGTATTTACAAGACAAAGAGTTAAGAGTAGAGAGATCAAAGTACGAAGTTTTCAAGTCTTTTGAAATCGTTTAAGCAATATAAAACCATTATCGAGAGCATCACAATGAAAGCTTATCATACATGTTTCATGAACTCCCATGCACATGAATGCAACCAATATGATCTAGAAATGAGTGATCAAGTCAAGTCTAGAATGCACATGGACTAATGCAAACTACATGATGATTTTTTTGTTTTTCGTTTTTTTATGCAATTGAAAATATACAATGCAATGACTCAAGAAAATAAAAATAAGACAAAATACACAATGTCAAAACACAAGAACCTCTCCCCCGGAATTAAATCACACCGTCTCGGTGTGAATTGAGCCAAAGAGAGAGTAAGACAAACATAAACAAAAACAAAAACGAAATGGTATATACAAAGGGATAAGTTAGTGGTACCTTGGAGTGCAGTGGATTCACGAGGAGGAAGCTTTGTGCGTTGAAGCTCACAGACTTGGACCATTCCATCTGTCCCATTTATTCACCCTTATTGCTCCTACAAAAACATGAAAACAGAATTTATCAAACAATAAAAAACATAAAAAAAAGAAAAGTAAAGGATAGGATTGCTTGTTTTATGTCTCTAGCATTGACGAGGGATAGGATTGGGGGAGTCCCCAATGGCGCGTTTAACGTCACTAGCTTGACGGTTGTGTCCTCTTACTCCTTCTCTCCTTGCATATTTCCTTTACTCCTAGTTACCTAAGAGATCAAGAGCACAAGAAAAGAGAAAAAAGATTAACAACAAAAGAAAATAAAAAGGCTCTAGTCTCAAGAAAAATCCAAATCCTAATTATCAATGCTAAAGCCCAATGGCAACGGCGCCAAATTGATACGGGGATTTTTCCTTTCAATTACTCAAATCCCCGGCAACGGCGCCAAATTGATACGGGATATTTTCGTGTCAATTATCCCAAGTGTACTCATGTCATTGTAGCACTTGAGATGTCAATCCATATGGGGTTAAGATTGAAGCACTAAAAATGCAAGAAACTTCTTAAGCTAGAGCAAACATTGTTTTTGGTTTTTATATGTTTATGGGAAAAGAAAACAAATGCAAGAAGGAAAAGAAAACACAAGACTAAAATGTTGGATCATGAACTAAGCTATCAATTAGATGGGTGACAATCAAACAATGAATCTTTTGGAAGCATTAATCACTATCTTAGAACATGGAATTCACAAATATGACTAATCCATTTCCATGGCACTAATCACCTTGTTAATTATCTAATCAAGAACAAATTTCCATTTGTGATTAAATAATTAACAAGCATTAAGGAACAATTCCAATTAGTTCACTAAACACCCTAAACATCAACTTTCGTTGGCTAGGATATGTAAAGCTCACAAAAGGTTCGGATCAAGCAATTCATTTAAACTCGAGTCATGAGTGAAATGCCTAAGATCTAGAAACGAATGAACATACCTAATCTAGTACTAACACCGCTTACTCGAATCTATCCCTAATGCATGGGATGAGACCAAAAATCTAACTAATCTAAGGTGTAGTACTAGGTTTCGGTTTATCATGTCAAATCTAGCATTACGAACCAACCTAAGTGAAAGACTCATCCAAGATCATCCTAAATCACCATCATCTAACCGTCAATCAACCATTGACTAATGATGCCTAAACATTCAATGCACATTCATTCTTATGACATGGATCACATAAGTAGATTAGTTCACTTCCATGATACTAATCCATTTACATATCATCTAGTTATCAAGAACTTCCGTTCACAACTAAATGATCCATAATCATTAAGCATTAGTCCATACAAGTCAACAATTCACCTTAATCATCAATTTCCATTGGCTAAGAATTGAATTGCATGCTTAGAAGTTTTCTAGACATTTCATCGAACACCTTCCGGGCGAGAAATGTCTTGAGTTCTAGAAATGAGTTGTCAATTCGATTCTAGCATTAAGATCCCTCCTAACATGAGAACAAATGATTATCTAAGCCTAAACATCAATAATCAACCATCAAACCATCTAAATCAAACAAAATCCAAAATCCAACAAAAAGTCAACTCACAAGAAGAACATCAAAATCAAACCATAGAAATGAAGAACAAGAATCAACAAGACATAATATATATAAAGGGGTGAAGAAATCTTCTCTTATATGGCATGAAAATGAAGATCCATCAAGAACACCAAGTGGTGTTCTTGAGCTTTCCCAAGTTTAAGAAGAAGAATCTTTAAGAAGAAGAAAGAAGAAATCAAAGCATATATATAAGTGAAGAATCCTTCGAAAGTGTGGATTATACATGAAGAACAACCCAAGAAACTCTAGAGAGAGTTCCTGGGTTGAGCACACACAAAAAATGAAGAAGAAAGCTTAGAAAACAACAAATGGGTCTAATTGTATTTATGGGCAAAAGGGGTCGCGCAGGTCGCATCGGTCTCCTGCTCCCGATACATCGCATCGATGCGGATTTCTGTTTTTCAGAAGTTCCATCGGTCAGAGGTATCTGGCAGAGGTCGACCGATGGACTTCTTCAGGTAGCTCATTCGCGCGCCAGGCTGGACCGTCGTCACGGAAATTGGCATAACTTCTGATCGCACCGTTGGAATTGTCTCAAACCACATCCAAATGAAAGCTAATCCATTGCTATATCGTGTGTTAAAATATGAGCTCAATCCATCGGTGAAAACTCCTTCATCCATTGCCAAACTTATGACGTATCAACCTGATCCTGCATCTATGTATTCTGAAATGAACTTTTTGTGGCTATCTTCACTCCTCCGACTCCTATGACTTCAAGAACACCTGAAAATGGCTCAAGCAAGCCAAAAATAATGCAAAGACAACCTAGGACATCTAAAATGCAATGAGACTCAAGTTGGACCTAAATGCATGAAAATATCCAAAAACTATACAAAGTGAGATTAAAAACCTATGAAATTAAACCTTAAAAACATGTAAAATATGGTGTTATCACTTCCGAATCGGAATCGGAATCGGAAGCTTTTGGAATCTCGCTTCCATAGCGCTTCCAAAAAAAAATATTTTCAAAACTGTATTTGAAGCTTGCGCTTCCGTTTCCGTTTTAAAAACATGGTTTCCTTAAAAAGTATGAATGGTAAAGTTATTTTTGATATGTTTCTCATTTTATAAAAGAAAAAAAAACGAAAACTAATATAGTATAATGACATTATTAAATACTAATTTATGTATTTTATACTAATCATATGTGAAATGTTGGAAGTGGTCAACTTTAATTAAATGTTGGAAGATTTGAGTTTGATGATCTTTCTTTCTACAACTAAGAGTTTTAATTATTTTAAGTTGATTGTGTAATATGGATGAATTCAATTTGTGTTATTCATAACTTTAAAAAAAAAAAAATAGAATAATTTTTAGTTATATATATGCTTCCAATACCTATATGTTTCCTAATTTTTTTTAAAAAAATCATTTTTTCTGCTTCCATACGCTTCCGCGTACCCACTTCCGCGTACCCGCTTCCTATGAGTAAATTTACAAAAGTGTTTCCGACAAAGCATTGGACTTTCTTTCTTTACTTTAAAATTCTAAGGGTTATGACTTTTAATTATGATATTAGTTTGTTCTTTGCCGTTTGCATGTTTATCATATATATATATATATGCTTAACTCATTTTCCTTAAAAACTAACTCATTATCCTTAAAACAAACTAACTCATTATGCTTAAAATAAATTAACTCATTATGCTTAAACGAACTAAAGCATTATGCTTAATTCTGACCCCAAGAAAAAAGGGCACACCTAAAGGTTAAACAGACTAACTCATTAGGCTTAAATCTCGCTTTGATAGTTCGTCAATTCATCCAAACACCTCGATTGTGGAGTTCCACTAAGCGTTTAGAGACATTACAAATGAACCTTATGTTCTTGGAAAAACATATTCAGAGTTTTACACGGTCATGAAGGTGTTTACATTAGTTTCCGACAAGTTTGCTCCCAAGAAAACAACATTTGAAGGAATCGAGTGATGTCATGAAATATGAATATTGAAGAGCTTATTTGGCTCCCTACAAACATACAAAATGGAGATGAAGATGTAAGATCAAAGCAGAGATCATTATAGTTTCAAAGAACCTATTGATACATCGTTCAATCCTTACATTTCAATTGCTCTTAATTACAAACTAGTTTCTTTGAGCTTTCAAAAATGATGGTGTTTCTCGTTCGTTCACACATTATAGAATCACCCCATCAGATAAAAGTGAGAAGTTTTACCTTGATTTGGGAACAAGCAAACAATTTAATTATGTCGGTTGATTTATATGGTTTTGATTCTTCTATTGAACATTAAAGACTCTGTGGCCCAATGGATAAGGCGCTGGTCTACGAAACCAGAGATTCTGGGTTCGATCCCCAGCAGAGTCGTTTATTTTTTTTTTTTTCTGTTGGTGTCTCAATTAGGCATGACCAAAATGGAACCGTAACCGTATTTCGGACCGTAACCGTACCGTTTTCTAACCGTAACCAGACCGTAACCGTGTCAGACGGTTAAAAACCGTAGCCGTTAACCGTAAAAATATATTAGTTATGGTTAAAAAAATTATTAACTGTAACCGTTAATTAACCATAACTGTATCAAAACCATTGGTTAACTGCAAGGTTAAACCGTAAAATTTTAACCGTAACCGTTTTAAAAATAAAATTATATATACTAATAATTATAATTAGTTCTGTAAAATTAAAAATTCAAAAAAAATTTATATATAATCAATTTACCAATAGCAAATGCAAATTTAACAAATAGAAATCTCTATAATATTATTTAAGAAGACATTTTTAAAAATAATAATTGAAATAGAAAAAGATATAATAGTATTTTAAAATTATTGATTAGAATATGAAAATTATATATTTTGCATTAAATATGTTATTTATTATTTAATTTCTTAATTATTTTTAATACTATATATTTCAAAATAATAATCAATACATATATATTCAAAGAAAAAAATATGTATTCAAAATCTTGCTATATTTTTCACTATAATTTATTATTTTTTATTTGAATATATATCTAAACAAAAGTTGAAAAATATTTTACTAATTTTATAAAAAGTTAGACACAATAAAACTATTTTTTTAAAGAGTTCGTAGACTAACCACAAAAACTAGAGTCATTTAACGGTGCATATTAAAGTTATGTTTTCAAGATTATAAGTTTTTGCGGGTTAGCCCGAATAATATTTTAGTTCACTGCAAAACGGGTTAAATAGACAATTTAGTACAAATTGACAGCTTTATCTATAATCATTAGTTATCCATATTGTAAAATTCAGATAAAAGCAATTTTCTTAAATTTTAAAACAATTTTTTTTAAAAAGTAATCCGCGCTATAATTAGCGCGGATTAAATCCTAGTATTAATTAAAACTTAAACGTGATAGACTAATTAATATTTTCTAACACATTTAAAAAATATTTTAACAAAACAGTTTTATGAAGAAATATACTCCCTATGTTTCACAATGTTTGATTTTCTGAATATTTGGGAAGCAAGCAAAAAATTTCAAATTTAAAGTTCACATATACAAAAAAAAACAAATAGAGCTGAATCTCATAATGGAGCTAAATAAAAAAAATGTAAACATAGTGGTCATCGTCATTCGTCAAAAGAGATAATTTTTATTTATTATTATAAAATTTATAATTATTTAATTATAAATCATGACATTAACATTTATTGTCATCAGGTAACCGTAACCGTATTAACCGGATTCGTATTTAACCGTAACTGTTTTAACCGTATATTAAATGGTTAAGGTTAATGTTAAAAAAAAATTCTAACCGTAACCGGTGGTTAAATAACCTTAACCGCATTAACCTTAACCGTGGTCATTCTTAGTCTCAATTCTCAAACGTTTCAAATTCAATTAATTAATCTGTTCTTCTTCGTTTCGCGACATTCCTCCTGTGATTTCGTTTTTAAATGTAAGTTTTAATTTTCAAAGATGTAAATGTAAATTTCCTTTATTGATAAACCCTAATTGTTCATATTCTATAAAATTTATGGATATAATCGCAAGGATTTTTTTAGATTTGGGAATCGAAAGTTTATTTTGATGTTTAGGTTGCCGAATTATAATATAGGTTCGGTTATGGGCACTTGTTAATTGATCAACAATAACATTACAAAATCCATTCGGGTTTCGATTGGGTTTGGTGGTGATCGGTTTTTCGGTTTTTTTTCATCTTACCAAATTTAACAAATATATATATATATAAAACTGCCAACCGAATAATTGAACTAACCGGATGTATATGATTTTAACCTAATTTGAACCAAAATGCTAAAAACCTCGGTTATTTTCGGTTTAAAATTTAAACCCAAACTTCCTGTTCACCAAACTGAACCGAATCGTATTTTACTTTGGTTAGTTTTGGTAGAATTTTGAAAACCCAAATTACCCGAAAAACCAAAAACTGACTCAAACTAAATCGTATTATCCAAACTTGCAGCCCTAGTTTGTGGACTCTGAGTAGTGGTGGACATTCGGTTACTCGGTTCAATTCGGGTTATTCGGTTTTTGAGTTTTAGAAAATAGGTCTCATTCCGAATTAAATTTTATATCGGTTTGGTTATTAATAAATCGGTTCGGTTCGGATACGTGTTCTATTTGGTTTCAGACAAAACTATTATAACAAAAATATAAATAACTAACTTTTAAATAATGCTTTAGATTTTAGTATATTTTTAATATATATTTAATTGAAAAAATTAATTATTTTTTTGAGTTTCGGTTAGTTTGATTAATTCGGTTAATTCTATTTAGTTTTATATAATTCGGGTTCGGTTCGTTTTGAAATTAGATAATTCGGTATAGACATTTTTATTTTATTTTATAATTCGGTTCGGATTCAGGTTCGCAAATTTTGGTTCGGTTGGAGAATTATGCCCACCCTTAAACCGGATGTCTCTTAGCATAATTTAAGTTATATTTGTGTCAAGATGATGGACTAATTTGTAAGGCCCAAAGAATCTGTGAGAGAGACGGACGTTGCAATATCGAAGATCCTCGGCCGAAGAAGATGAGTGTTACTGTTACAGTGGCGGCAATGCACAGTGTGTTCGTCTACGGCAGTCTCATGGCGGACGACGTCGTTCGATTGCTCCTCAAGCGTGTCCCTCGCACCGCCTCCGCGATCCTCCCTAATTTGTACGATTCGTTTCTCTCTGTGATCGATTTTGTGGTTGTTGAAATCGAATCGATTTTGGGATTTTTTCAGCCATAGATTCAGCATCAAAGGACGTGTTTATCCCGCGATTTTACCTGCCGAGGCCGATAAAGTCCCTGGCAAGGTTTCTTCCTCTCTTTTCGTTATGATCGAATCGATGAAGATTCGAATCAGATTCCTAAGGATTTGATTTTGTGTTGCAGGTACTATTTGGAATCACTGATGATGAGCTTTACATTTTAGATGAGTTTGAGGATATTGAGTATCGAAGAGACAACGTCCAAGTTTTGCTAACAGTGAGTCAAATCATCAGATTATTAGAAGTTTTAGACGCAGAGAAGTTGAGATATTGTTTCCTTCTTCAATCCCCACAGGATAGCTCAGAGGAGCTGCAGACAAAAACTTACATCTGGGCAAACAAAGATGATCCTGATCTGTACGGTACATGGGAATTCGAGGTGAGATGTCTTAAACCTTGTTCATAGATTTGGGTCGTTTTATATGGATCATGACTTGTTTGAAATTGGTATGTATTTCCCAAAGGAATGGAAGAAACTTCACATGGAAGGTTTCTTGAAGATGACTACTGTTGATCCGTAAATCACACAAAAAGGGTAAAACAGTACTTTTAATCGGAATCTCGTTTATTGATCTAAGTCGGCGGTTACAACAGAGTTTAAGTAAGAAGGCAAAGACAAAAGACTTGAGATCGGTAATGAGCTCTCTTGTATTCTCTGTCTCTGCGGAAGTTGTGTCCTTGAATGAGGCGATGGCCTCCTTATTTATAGTGTCTTTGAGGCGGTTGAAAGGAAGATTTCTCCTTTTCCGAGTTCGATTAGGAAGAGGAAATCTTCCGGTTTTCTCGCCGAGATAAGGATAAATTCCTGATATCTCGACGAGTCGACCCAAGGGAATATTTCCTTTTCCGAGATCGGTGGGAAAAGGGAAATATTCCGGTTTCATCTGTTGTAACGGACCGGACTTGTGATGGGCCTAGATCGGTAGCCGAGGTGGGCTTTCAACGAGATTCCGAGCTCGGCCCAATGTTTTCGGGCCGACTTATCCTCGATCCGAACCATCGTAAACCGGTCTTGATTGAACCGATCTCGGTTCGAACCGAGTTAAACCAGGGGGTGCTAATCCCCCCTATAACAATTGGTCCCCCCCTCAGTTCGGCGAGGGAGTTTATGAGTTCGGCGAATTTTTGGGGAGTATTCTTTAGCTCGGTTAAAACTGAGATCGGTATGATCTGATCAGATTCTATTTCGAGTTCGCCTTGATGATACGAACTGTACGAGTTCGGCGAACTGACTGAGTTCGGCTTGATGATACGAACTGTACGAGTTCGGCGAACTGGCTGAGTTCGGCTTGATGATACGAACTGTACGAGTTCGGCGAACTGCTTGAGTTCGGCTTGATGATACGAACCGTACGAGTTCGGCGAACTGTTTAAGTTCGGCTTGATGATACGAACTGTTCAAGTTCGGCGAACTGCTTAAGTTCGGCTTGATGATACGAACTGTACGAGTTCGGCGAACTGACTGGGTTCGGCTTGATGATACGAACTGTTCAAGTTCGGCGAACTGCTTAAGTTCGGCTTGAAAGGACGGATCCTCTTTAGATTGGGGTTCTTACGGTTGAATCGATTTTACAAACTTTCGAATTCGGTGAGTTTTTGGTATCGAGCTCTGATATATTTGAAGTCGTACTTTATACGACTTCTCAAACTTGTCGTACACAGTGGTGCCGTAAATAGTACGGTCTTAGCCGGGTGAAGAGGACAAGTTCGACTGAACCTGCTCAAGGTCGGCAATCCATATTGTAGATCGGCTTATCGATTTTGCGGTTTGTTGAGAAACCGGCTTACTGGTTTTTGCGACTGTTGAGAAATCGGCTTATTAGTTTTTGCGACTGTTGAGAAGTCGGCTTAGATTTGCGAGGAAGGACGTTCGGCTTGACCCTAGAGTTTAGTTTAAGAGTACGTGAACAGCTCATCTTAATATGCTCTAGGTTTTCTCACATTGAATCCGAGTGTGCAAGACGGGCTCGGCTTATTTGGCTCGGATAATCTGAGAAGTTGGTGCGAGACTGATCTCGGCTTTGAATGTGGAAAGTGTATTATCCATTGCACCATGAGGATGCGTGCGAGCTAAGCTCGGCTTTATCAGATCGCCTGGCCAGGACGTTGATATGGGAACCGTTGGTGGTCCAAAATGCGAACTGTTTGGAGTTCGGCAAACATAAAGTTTGGCTTAAAATACGAACTGTTGGAGTTCGGCAAACATAAAGTTTGGCTTTTAAAATACGAACTGTTGGAGTTCGGCAAACATAAAGTTTGGCTTTAAAAATACGAACTGTTGGAGTTCGGCAAACATAAAGTTTGGCTTTGAAGGTACGAACTGTACGAGTTCGGTAGAATGCCTTGGTAAAATTTTATTAATGTTATAGCTGCGCCTTGTGAGGGCTGCCTACGTACCTTCGAAAGAAGGATCAAGCCATTCGTAGTTCATATGGTATTAGAATCGAGCGTATGTGTAGTAGCTCGGTGATCTTTTTTTTGCGAGCGTTTGGAGCTCGGGAGCGTTTGGAGCTCGGTTCTTGTAGTGCGAGCGTTTGGAGCTCGGCTCTTTTTTTTTTTTTTTTTTTTTTTTTTTTTTTTTTTTTTTTTTTTTTTTTTTTTTTTTTTTAATGGCGCGGTCTGTTCGAGGGTTGGAAGGCTCCTTCGACTGGAACTTCCCCCTTTTTGTACTTCATCATCAGGAACTCCTGTAGATGTCGGCACTCTTCGGTTGAATGATTTCCATACCGGTTATGGAAATTGCAGTACGGTGCGGATTCAGTGTTGTCGGGCTCTGTTGGCTCATCCGACCGAACCCAAGTGTTTGACCAGGATTGCTGGGTTTGGACCGCATTGACGGGTTGTTTCGGGGGAACGTATAGTTTGTCTTTCTCGGATCTTTCTTCCTCCTCCATGATGAAGATATGCGCCCTGCACAGGATGTCCTCCAATGTCTTTGGATTATTGCGTTTGATCTCCCTGTGAAAGTCCGATTCGTACCAGGTGGCTTTGTAAAGAGCCTCGATTGCGGCTTCGTCGTCGATCGTGCAATGGGATACAACCGTTTTGAAACGTTCCATGAAGTTGCGTAGGGGCTCGTCCTGCTTCTGCTCGAGGGCCCAGAGTTCGGCGTTCTTTGTTTTCTGCTTGATAAACATGGTGAAGCGTTTGAGGAATTTGGTAGTGAGCTCGTTATAGCTGTTTACCGAACTTGGCTCGAGCGTTGAAAACCAATCGAGCGCGGTTCCGGATAAGTTCTCCACGAATAGTTGGCACATGGCCGCGTCCTTCTCGGTTTCCGAGCTGAAACGAAATCGGTTCATTGTGATGACAAACGAAGTCAAGAAGTTTTTAGGATCGGTAAACCCGTCGTATGGTGTGATCTTGACTCTTTCCAATCGTCGGACTGGAGTATTGACGACTTTGTCGGTAAACGGCGTCCTCTGTGACTCTTGAATTACCCGGTCGATCTCCGGCGCCGAACTCGTAGCTTGATGGACTGTGGTCCGCATATCTTGTAGTTGGGCCTGGACCTTGGCGAATTCCAAATTCAGGGCGGTTCGGTCCGTGATGTTGATTTCCGAACCGGTCGCGGAGGATCTTCGTGTCGGCGGGTCGATCGTGCCTGGGGGTCGAGCGTCGGTTAAGTCGGACAAGAGATTTCGGCGTAACGTGCTTTCGTTGGCGGGGGTGACCGGATTCGGATCGAGGATACCGATCTGATTTCGGCGCTCAAAATGGGATGCTATGAGGGACGCGATCCGCTCTTCGTTCTTTTTGTTAATTTCGGCGAACTGCGCCGCCATAGCTTCCATGAAGACGGTCGGATCCGTGAATATCGAAGCGGCCAGAGGCTGGGGAAGAGTCCGAGATGGATTGACCTGATTGTTTTCTCCAACAGGCACGGTCGGAGGGGGTCTTCCTCCGGTTGTCTGTAGTTCGGTATCGATAGGATTGAGCTCGTCGATCCGTGGATTTTGATCGTCGGTTTCTGAGCCGTTGACGAGGGCTGCGGTGGTATCGACTGGAAGAACCATTGCCGAACTTCAATCAAACGATATCCGAAAGTACTGTTCTATAGTCCCCACAGTCGGCGCCAATTGTTGATCCGTAAATCACACAAAAAGGGTAAAACAGTACTTTTAATCGGAATCTCGTTTATTGATCTAAGTCGGCGGTTACAACAGAGTTTAAGTAAGAAGGCAAAGACAAAAGACTTGAGATCGGTAATGAGCTCTCTTGTATTCTCTGTCTCTGCGGAAGTTGTGTCCTTGAATGAGGCGATGGCCTCCTTATTTATAGTGTCTTTGAGGCGGTTGAAAGGAAGATTTCTCCTTTTCCGAGTTCGATTAGGAAGAGGAAATCTTCCGGTTTTCTCGCCGAGATAAGGATAAATTCCTGATATCTCGACGAGTCGACCCAAGGGAATATTTCCTTTTCCGAGATCGGTGGGAAAAGGGAAATATTCCGGTTTCATCTGTTGTAACGGACCGGACTTGTGATGGGCCTAGATCGGTAGCCGAGGTGGGCTTTCAACGAGATTCCGAGCTCGGCCCAATGTTTTCGGGCCGACTTATCCTCGATCCGAACCATCGTAAACCGGTCTTGATTGAACCGATCTCGGTTCGAACCGAGTTAAACCAGGGGGTGCTAATCCCCCCTATAACAACTACAGAATTTGCAGAAGAGATGAATTTACCCGGAATCTGAGACATGACTGAGTCAGTAGATGAGATCTGGTATTGTTCATCAATGGAAAACACTAAGATTGTGTTGACATATATATTATTGGTATTCTTGAAGATTCTTCTACTTCATGAACGCATACATATTAGCACTTGGGTTTTGTGATAGTTCTTTCAACTAAACGAGTTTATAAGAAAACAGCTGCAGATTTTTCTTGTATGTTATGTTACAATACATGTTATTAGCTTCGATTGTTTGTTTGCGTTTATGTTTTGCGAGAGCTCGATTGCTATGATATTGAGTATGGCTTGCTATGTTTGAGTCGAACGATTTACGATTTGTGAATTTGCCACAATACTGGTCATGGATTTTGGAAGAAGTCTAGAAACAAGACCACCAGTAAAGTGATGCTGAAGAACTTGTGGTCATTGGTCAAAGCTTTTTGTTATGTGTTTATGTTTGATCCAAGTGTTAATGTGCTATGACTTAACCCATTATCGGTCCACTAATTACTGTAACCGCGGAATTTTGTGTTGAGAAATTAGAATCAACCCGCCACGGAAGTTGGATTGATGAGAATATAAAAATTAAACTGGCCACCATATCTATCACTATTTCATTGATACCAAATTACCAATATATGTCTCTCACTAAGATGTGAGAGCTAATGTCGTAGCCTGATCGATAAGCTTGTGATTCTGTGTATGAAGGAAAAGAAAGAAATGGATGAAATGGCTTACCTTGATTTCACCTACCAAGGAAATAATATCTTGAAAACTTTCAAAAGTTTAGCACCCAACTCTGTTTTTAGTATGGGGGAATGAGAAGCAAACTGTTGTACAACGAATGACATCAACAATCAATCAGCTTCGCCTCGCAAAGTTTCGTTACAAGAAGAAAAGTAGACTAAAAAGAGGCTACTTAGCTCTTTGTGGAGCTACAGCTTGCCTCACCACTGACTTTATTATCCAGCATTGTAGTTGCAGACAATTTGCAATCAATAATTTTAGAAACCTTCTTATCCTTCTCAAGAGACTCAACTTCAACTTCATCTGTCCTTGAGCTTGACTCCCAAGAACCAGTTTCATAAACTAAACTAAAACCGCACTTCAATACCTCACAATTCTTAACCTCACCAATATCATATGTCACTTGAAATTTAATTGAAGCCTTAGTAGGAACACATCCCTTCTTACCATCTTCTTCTTGACATTTCTTGATATTCAACCAATTGGTGTAGCCAATGAACACATGTGTAGATTTAATCGTGCGTTGCTCATCGCCTGTCTCGGATAAACCTCCAACAGGGCAATTGAAGTAGCTAGAGGATGTCTTAACATTGTTGAAGTCACATATGCATTTCACCTGGAGGTTGTTGTTTCGAATTTGTTGTTCTTCAAACGAGACAATAGCGCATAGAGCTATTCCAACAAAACCACTTTCACTCCAGTGTCGAGGCAGCTCAGGCTCCAACACTGCTCCAGAAGCTTTGTGACCAAACCAAGCAGGAACTTCACTTCCAGGAAAGCAAGTGGCAACCAAAGCTTCAAAAGAAAGACCCTGCAAAGTCAACCGAATAGACATAACAGAATTTTAAACTTTGGACTTGCAAGATAGAGTGGAGCTCTGACTGTATGGAGGGATTGTTTAGGCCTCTGCAATGCAAGTATTATTAAAAGCTGGTCGCAAACCTTGCGAAACGATGGACCAGAGTCCCAGAACGTTTTGGTTATAAAAAAAATAAAGAAGAAATATAGAGAGTAAAGCTCTAGCAGAAAGAAATACCTTATTGTGGCGATTCAATGTTTCTGACAGGAGCCGGCCCTTATTGTGACCATAGCATGTGATTTCATTCTTGGCGACGTGCGTTAGTTTTTCACAGTTTGTGAAAATGAATGAGGAGGGCACTTGCTCTGTTGGCATAAGGCGGGCTAGCGGACTGGCTACTGTTTTAAGTGAGATACAAGCATGCGCATCTAAGCATTGAAGATTTGGTGGTAACATGGAAATAGATTCAAGCTTCTTGCAATACTTCAAGTCGATCCATTTCAAATGATAAAGATCACTAATACTAGATTGCAGGCTGTTGATCATATCATTTCTACTTAAGCATAGACGCCGCAACAAGGATAGGCCACTCATCCGGGGTGACCGTTGGAAATTCACCTGGTCTACGGGGTTAGCGTAGCGTAATAATATCTTTGGCACGTCTCTGATTTTCGTCCCATCGAGTAGCAGAATCTGCAGATTTTCCATGTTCTCCTTAATTTCAGGAAAACTCCTAAGCCTTGAACAACCAGAGAGTATTAGTTCTTCAAGAGCCTTCAGTTTGTCGAGACAACCTGGAAGAAACTCCAGCATTTTGCAGTCTTTCAGATTCAATACAATAAGTCTTTGGAGCTGCTGGATCGTCTGGGGAAGCTCCACGATTTCCGTGCCATCTAAATGTAGATGTTCAAGATTTTTAGCTTTCACTTTAAAGTCATCAAACCTTGAGCAGCCACTGAGGATGAGAGTCTTAAGACAGATTAAATTCTCCATCTCTGGAAGAGACGAGAGACTTGTGCATCCTCTGAGATTCAAGAAAGCAAGATTCTTCATATTTTCCGTATCTTCAGGCAAACTAACAAGATTAGTGCAGCCTTCAAGATTTAATCTTTGAAGAGATTCAGCTTTCCACAAAGCTGACAGGTCGATCAACTCTGTAGAGTGACTTAAATCAACCCACTTCAGTTTTGGTGTATCCTGTGGCAAGCACTCAGAAAACAACCACCAATCAGCTAAAACTTCACAGGTTACTTAATGAAATCTAGAAGTGAACAAGAAGACACACCTTCACAACATCCCAAACACGTTCAATCTTACTGTATGGCAGCCTGAGGTCAACAAGATTCTCCGGTTTGAAGTCTGATGGAAGTTGCATCGACGGAAATTTCAGCCAGTGGAGATATCGAATCTTTTCCAAAGGCAACTCAAGTTCTTCGGGCAAGTGTACTTTGCAGTCACCAACGTCAACAACTTTACATTGCCGAGGACAGCGAGAGTCAAAGATTTTGAGATATCGCAGGTTCGGCATCAAGGTCAACTTGTTTGTGTCTATGGCGAATTCGTCTTTTAATTTCGACACGTCGAGTAAGATACCTCTCACAGTACTATCTTTTTCCTATTAACAGATTACACAAGAAGTTAGGTCTCTATCAACTTCAAGAATGCTAATTGATGAGGGTGAGTTTCTTTTACTTTCCATCTAATAAGCCTTTGATATTTTCTACAATAGAAACATTGATTTCATATTTCTCTCTGTAATGGATGATTCTTACCTCGTTGTTGACCAAAGCGTTAATAACTGTATCATGATCCCATAGCCTTCTCTTTCCCAGATTGTCTTCTACTGATGCTAATAAACCAAGTTCTTTGCCCAATGAACACAGTATATCAGGCATCTCGATTTGGCCAGCAGAGACATTTATCATGAACTTGTCGGCGAGATCTCTAACTTCCCTCGCAGCCAGTAAACTTGTGACACAATCCTCATCTTCTGATCTGAAGAAACAAGCTATGTCAAGAAACGCATCCTTTTGTTGATCAGTCAGTTTGTCATAACTGGTTTTTAGTTCTCTTTTGATATTCTCGTTGCAACAATGTGGCAGCGTTTTTAGCCTTGCTTCCCATTGAGCCTCGTTTTTACCACAAAGCTCCTTCCCTAATTCCTCGAGGGCTCGTGGATTGCCTCCAGCATAATCCACAAACTTCTTGGATAGAATGTTGATGTTCTGTGTGGGAGTAGAGTCTTGGTTATTGAAGGCATGATAGCGAAAGAGTTGTAAGGCTTCGTTGTCGTTCAATCCAGGGACCACATAAGTATGGTTAACCAGTCTTCCGATCCATGCCTTGTCGCGCGTTGTAATCACAATCTTGCTTCCTTTTATAATCTGGCCAAGATTGTCGAGTAGAGACTGTATTTGTGTCTCTTCGCTCACGTCATCCAGAAAAATGAAACTTTTCTTTTCGAAAATTTTATCTCCAAGTTCTTGAATCAGCCAAGCTGACCCGTCCTCAGTCTTTGACCTCTCATGAATACCAAGAAGACTCTTGTTAACTGCTAACCTCTTTTTCCACTTATCGAAATGCTTTTGTGCGAGAATGGTTTTACCAATCCCGGCCATACCAACAATTCCAAGAATTTGAGTAACGGCAGGATCAAAACAAAACCTTTCTTCCAATTGCTCAAGGCGCTGCTGCTCGTAAGCAATTGGAATAGATGCTGTACCTGTAAGGTTTCTGATAGGTGCAGCATCGGAAGAGGAACGTTCTCTTTCTCTATTTTCTGATAGAATTATGGTTTCCACTTCCTTGACTTTCTTGATTAGGTCGAGGAGGAAATCGACTTCCGTACTGAAATACGAATGAGAGAAAAACAAAATGAATGGAAAAAACTATAGGCTTAGGAAATAATGAGATGGGGTCTGTTCGTTTGCTGCAGCCAAACTTTGTTCGTTTAACAGACGCAGCCTCCTGCTGCCAAACGCATTTGGGCCAACAAACGAACAGACCCATGGTAAAAAAAAAAAAAAAAGTCGTGACCTTTGCTCCGTCAATACCAACCCCATCCTTGTGGGAACAGACTCTAAAGCATCTTCCCATTGCGGCATCCTGGGTCTCCTACGGCGACCTTCTCCGTATAACGCAACGCCGAACTCTCCCTTTTGCCCTTTCACGTCATCTGGCGTCACCTTGAAGAAGACAGGGATGACTCTGAGTTTTCCTTCCTCCATGTTCTTCATAATTTCCACCAACTCGTCCAAGCACCAAGCTGACTCTGCGTAACGTTTTGAGAAGAACACCAGCGCGATTTGCGACTCTCTGATCCTGTCGAAAAGGATCTCAATAGGTGCGCCCCGGGGCTCGTCACAGTCGATATAGTACTTGATATTATTCTCTCTCAAGTCCCTCCTCAAGAAGCCGATGAAGCCTTCGCGAAGATCGGCCCCCCGGAAGTTGATGAACACTTGAGGCCGCCACTGAGAGAGTTTTGGATCGTCCTTGGAATCAGCAGTGATCGCCATCGGAGAGTTTTGGATCGGTCAACGTTATACCAAATGCCTTTACTAAACTAATTTCCATTGTGTATTTAAATCAGACCATGGTAAGATCTCTCCACTGTGGTTAGATTTAAATCATGATTACATCATTTAGAATCTTTCTTACCAAAATAATAGAATGCTAATATTTTTCACCTATCTCTATATTATTATTTAAGAAATTAGGAAAATGAACGTTATTTTATAAGTTATTACATATTATGTCATTACAAATATCAAAAAATAATTGAAAAAGAAATGATATAATTGTCTTCTAAAATTATTGAAGAAAATATGAAAATTATTTGTTGTCATTAAAGACGTTATTTATTATTTAATTTCTTAATTATTTTCAATATTATATATTTTAAAATAATTATCAATCCATATATATTCAAAGAAAAAATATATATTCGAAATCTTGCAATATTTTTCACAATAATTTATTATATTTTATTTGAATATATATATATCAAAACAAAATATGAAAAATATTTTACTAATTTTATAAAAAGTTAGACACAAGAATTTTTATTTATTTTTTTAAGAGTTTGAAAACTAACCACAAAAACCAGAGTCATTAAACGGTGCATATTAGAGTTATGTTTTCAAGTTTATATGTTTTTGCGAGTTAGCCCGAATAATACTTTAGTCCATTGCAAAACGAATTAAATAGACAAATTATTACGAATTGACAACTTTATCTATAATCATGAGTTAGCCATGTTGTAAAATTCAGATAAAAACAATTTTAAAGATATAGTTAGTGCGGGTTAAGTCCTAATCTTATTATATCTATCTATTTATCTTCTATATATATAAAAGAGAATGATTCAAAGTTAGTAACTCGCCAGATCGCGACACGTGTCGAGTTAATCTATAAGATTTTGACACGCGTAAAAAATTATCAATTAGATTTTGACACATAATATTTAACAATAAAGAAAAAAAAAATATAATCTAGACTTAATCATAAAAGTAAAGTTAGCACAAAAAAAAAAGAAAATAAATGTTGCTTTTAGATTAAAGAAATTTATCTTAATGTTTTTTTATTTAATAATAAATAAAAAAATATAATCTAGATTTAATCCTAAAAGTAAAGTAAGCAAAAAAAAAAGTTGCTTTTAGATTAAGAAAATTTATCATATTTAAAAGCTGATTTTAAATAAAAGTTACTTTAAAAGTTGCTTTTAAAGTAAACTTACAAATATAGAAATTAAACATATTTTACATTAGAATATCCTAAAAATTAAAGTAAAAAAAAAAGATAAAAGCTAAAGTTTTAAAAAAGAATATACAAAATTTTCTATTTTGATTAAGGAAATTAAAAAAAAGAATACAATCCTATTTTGATTAAGGAATTTCTCACCTCTATATAACCAATTTGATAGTTTCTCAATTTTACAATAAAAAACTTCGTTATATACACCCACTACACATAAGCTACACCGAAGTAATTTTCTGTGTAATCAAAATTATGATGTATGTTATGAAATTTTATTTTATTCAAATTATAAATGTTTTAAGAAATTGATTTAAGACTCTTATACATTTCATTTAGAATTAATCCTTAGTGATTGTTTGAGTCACAACATTTGTTTGATTTTATTTAGAAAAAATCTAATCCATAATTTATAAACACTAAATTATATATTTTTCTAAACTATATAAATAAACTGATAAAACTAAATTATTAAACTGAAGTTTCTTTAGATTAATTCTATATAATCTATATTTTATTAAGTAAATGTCTTTTCAAATTCTAGGGAAAACTATTGTATTAATGGATGGTAAATATTATGAGAATTGAAGTATATTTACATGATATATATTTTGCATTTACAAAGCTTTTATTTTCTTCTCCAATTGTAGTTACATTTTTATTTTATTTTTGTTAAAAATAATATCACAAAACACAACGAACTTAAATTTTCAAATTTAATTTATATTTTTGTGTAAATACTTTTAATATGTTTCTTAATTTTTTTTGCTCTTATTCTCTTTTTCATAGTTATGTATAATTGCAATTATTGTTTTAAGTATACCTAGATTTTATTTATTTGTCTCTTTATTAGATGTAAAACTTGCCAACTTATATTTTGTTTTATGAATTTAGTTACAGATTAACTTATTTGTTTAATTGTTAGGACTTGTTTGATATTTTAGTTTTTTATAATATTTGCGATACAACTTAACCTAATTAAATATTTATAAAATTTGAAATATATTAGGATAACCAAGTTTATTAAATTTATAGTTTAATTTAGGATAATCTAATTTAATGAACTATATTCATATAAGTTTATAATTTTCTAGTTTAATTTAGGATATGAATAATGCCTTTTCAAATTCTTTTAATAATGTTAAAACCAAATTTATAATTAATATGTGTATTTAGGATATGATTTTTTCTGGAAATGATGAGGTATTGCTTGAAGAGTTCAAACAGTCTATGAAGCAATAGTTCGAGATGACTGGTGAGGGGTTTGGCTAAACACTCACAAAGTAATTGGGCCTTAAAAGCCCAGATCGAAATTGACCAGGAAAACACTATGGCCCAAGCAGAATAGACTTTCGACATTCACGTGAGAGGTTACAAGAGATGTGCAAGGCACAAGACACTAAAAAGCAGAGGTTTCTAAAAGGGAGGAAAAGTCAAGACAACATAGTATGGAGAAATACTAATAGAATACAAGTCTAGAAGGAAGAGAAAAACATAGGGAAACAGAATGTTTTTCTCTTGTCTTTAAGAGACGTTGTAGTTGTCTTCTTCATTAAGCTTCTTGTAGTTTCTTGTTGCAAAAGAACCTGCAACAAAGAGAACCACACAGAAAGATGTTAGTGTGTGTTCTAAAGATGTAACCTCTTTGAGATAGTGAATTGGGAGCCCGAGTGCTCCCCCGAGACGTACCGGAAAGAGTCCGGGAACTCGGTGATCAAATCCGTGTGTTGTTCTTTCTTTAGCAAACGTTTCCGCAAGGCGAAATACTCAACATGACTGATCTCGGGTTGATGAGATTCTTTTTTGCTGTGAAAGTTCGCCAAAGTGCCGATGGAGTCCATATATGCCAAAAGACGTATGCTCAGGAAGTGCTAGAGAGGTTTAAGATGGCGGATTGCAACCCAGTCAAGAATCCCATTGTGTCGGGAACTAGACTTTCAAAGGAAGGGGTGGGAGAAGAAGTCGATGCTACTTTGTACAAGCAATTGGTTGGCTGCCTTATGTATCTCACTGTCACAAGGCTCGGTATGATGTATGTAGTGTATTTGATATCCCGTTTCATGGCAAAACCAAGGGAAGAGCATATGCAAGCTGCAAAGAGAGTGTTGAGGTATTTAAAAGGTACGCTGGATTTTGGTATCTTTTATAGGAAGGAAACTGAGCTGAAGGTGAATGCATACATGAATAGTGATTATGCGGGAGACGTTGATGATCGAAAGAGCACTTCATGCTATGTGTTCTTACTGAGTGGAGCAGCGGTATGTTGGAGTTCAAGGAAGCAAGATGTGGTCACTTTGTCATCCACATAGGCTGAGTATGTGGCGGCAACATCATGTTCGTGTCATGGTGTTTGGGTGAAAGGGGTTATGGAGCAGAATTTTCTTAAGCTGTGTAAGTGTTTGGATATCTTTTGTTACAACACGTTGTCGATTAAACTTTCCAAGAATCCACTGATGCATAGGCGGACAAAATACATTGATGTAAGGTTCCATTATTTGCATGATCTTGCAAGTCAAAAAGTTGTGAAGCTAGTGTTTTGTGGTACGGAAGAACAAGTTGCAGATATCATGACAAAGCCGGTGAAGCTGGAGACATTTAACAAGCTACAAAGTTTATTTGGAATGAAGGCACAAGGAGATTAAACTGGATGCTTCACTAGCATTTCCAGTTTAAGGGAGAGATTTGTTGGAGTTGTCGAAGAAGTACTTTGCAGAAGAAAGTCTTTGCAAGACTTAAGTCTTTGAGTCGTTGTTGATTTGGTCTTTTAGTGGTTGTTGAATTTGTCAATAAGGCTAGCTTTTAGGAGTTAGTTTCGTTCAAGTGTGGTTGTAGGTGTAGTCAAGTAGTGGTCCGAGTTTTTCTCCGTTTCAGTTTGGTTATAGGCTATTTAAAGCCATTTCATGTTTCAGTTCAACACAATCTAGAGGAGTATTCTCATAAACCTTAAGCTTCAATTTAACAAGGTTTAGGTTGATTTGATTTTTTGTTTTGTTTTTTATTTGGGTTAATTTAATTTTTTTATAAGAAAAAATAAAAGGCTAAATGACATTTTCGTAATATAAACGAAAACATGGATATACAACATGTCTTGTGTAAACTTTCCAACGTTAGTCTAGTTAGAACATCCTCACACAAAGTTAGTCTAGTAATATTCATACTTTCCAAGGTTATTTTAGGTAATTTTCTCTTTAATATATGATAGTTGAATGTAACTCTCAATGGATTGACAATTCATCATTTGAAAGAAAATAAAAAATTAACATGTGTCTAATTATCAATGCATATAAAAACTATTTAATTTGTATGTTAAAAATCAACAAATCAAAATCATAAAATAAATAAATAAATTTCAAATTTAATTTAGAAACATCATAAACATTAACCTTGCAAAAAATTATTAATGGATGGAAGAATTCGAAAAAAATAATGGATGGAAGAGATTACTAGAGTTATCAAAAAAAAAAGTTACAAAACAACGCAAGAGAGGATGAAAGTCGAATTGGAGATCTAAAAACATACAGTATTTATTAACAACACAAAATAAAACTTATAAGATGTCAAAAAAAAAAAAAAACTTATAATAGTTGAATGAAACTCTCCATAGATTGACAACTCACCATTTGAAAGCAAAAAAAAAAATTAACATGTGTCTAATTATTAATGTATATAAAACTATTTAATTTGTATGTTAAAAATTATTAAACCAAAAGCATAAAATAGATAAAATCTAAATTCAATTTAGAAACATCATAAACATAAACCGTGCAAAAGATTACTAATGGATGGAAGAATTCGAAAAAATAATGGATTGAAAAGATTACTAGGATCATCAAAAGAAAAAATTACAAAAACAACGCAAGAGAGGATGATAGTCGAATTGCAGATCTGAATACATACAATATTTATTAACAACACAAAATAAAACAAGAACCGCGTTGATTCTGTTCTAGTAACTATAAAAGTTATAATCCCTCCCAGACTTTATCGAACTATGAAGATTTTGCTTCACTTTCTCATGACTCTTGAGATTAAAATCAAACTCAGTAGCTCAAGATCCAACTCATTTAGGATTCTCACCTTACTAACAATTGTCTCGACAAGAGTTTTGTGTTTTGCTTCACGTGGGATGTTCTCAACCCTCTATTGGAGTTCAGTTTTAAAATCTGAACGTATATTTTCCCTTTCTTCGGGTGCATATACCAAACTAAATCCACACTTCACCACCTCGCAACCTTTGATCTCTTCCATACCATCTGTCACTTCAAACTCAACAGAGGTTTCAGTACAAACACATTCATCGTCCTCTTCACTAATTTTGTTGATATCCAACCAACTCGTAAAGCCAATAAAGACATGAGACGACACAATCTCCCGCGGTGTGTTACTTGGTTCGCTCCAACCTCCAACAGTGCAGCTAAAGCGGATACTAGACCCGTCTTCATTCTTGAACTCACTATTACATTTCAATAATAAACGTTTCCTCTGGTTGTGGTAGCCATCAAATACGATAACAGCGCATAGACCAATCCCAGTAAACTTCTTGTCACACCAGTGTGGAGGCAGCTTCGGCTTTAACACCGATCCAAAGGCTTGGTGACTGAACCACGCCGGTACTTCCCATCCAGGAAAACAAGTTCCAATCAAAGCTTCCAAAACTAAACCCTGCAAAAGAGAATACCAAAACAAAGTCAGATACCACAGATGCAGCAATGAAGACTGGAAAGTGATAGAGAGAAATAGACATACCCCATTGTATCGTGTGAGTTCATCAAGCACTAACTGGCTTCTCCATCGAGTATAGGATATGATATTATCCTTTGCGTCTTGATCCAACTTGTTGCAGTTGGAAAAATTGAAAGTGGCATGGATCGGGTCAGACAACACGGAAAAGGCTACAGGATTTGCAACTGTTTCCAGTGAATCACAACCATGTGCATCAAAGTACTGAAGTCTTGGTGGAAGCATCGGAACAGATATGAGCTTCTTGCACTGCTTCACATCGAGCCATTTAAGATTATCAAGTGTCCTAATGTCAGGATGCAGGGTGACAAAATCATTTCCACTTAAACATAGACGTCGCAGGGAGGATACTCCACTAACACCACATGGCCGTTCTCTCACGCTGCAATGTGATCCTAGAGGTTGTAAGAACATATCTGCAGAAGCTGGGCTTTCACATCCAGTGAAGCATGAGATGCTTGGCATCTCATTTGCTCCTGTCCCATCAAGAAGTAAAATCTGGAGATGTTTTAAGCTATTCCTGACATCCGGAAGATTCTTAAGCCTTGAACAACCAGAGAGTATTAGCTTGTCAAGAGCTTTCAGGTCACCCAGACAATTGGGAAGACACTCCAACATTTTGCAGTTTTTCAAATTCAACATGACAAGCCTCCGGAGGTTCTGTATAGCCAGAGGAAGTCCTTTGATTGCTGTGCCATCTAAATGTAGAAATTCTACACTTTCTGAAATTAGCTGAAAGTCCTTTAGGTTTGAGCAATCACTGAGGATGAGTGTTTTCAGAGAGATTAAATTCATCTTAAGAGACCAAAGACGTATGCATCCTCTCAGGTTCAGGAAAACAAGAGACTTCATATTTTGAATCTCCACCGGCAACTCATCCAAACTCGTGCAGCCTTCCAGATTGAGTCTTTGAAGATTTTCAGCCCTTGACAATGCTGACAAGTCAAGCAACTCACTCGAGTGGCTTAGATCTACCCATTTCAGCCGTGGTGTATCCTATCAAAATTCAACCACCGATCAAAAAATACTTAAGGTATCAAGTGAAAACATATATGCAAAAAGATGGCACACGAAGACACACCTTTACGCCTTCCCAAACACGTGTAAGCTTACTGTATGGCAGCCTAAGGTCAACAAGATTCTCTGGTCTGAAGTCGGGTGGAAGCTCCTCCAATGGAAATTTCACCCAATGAAGATATCGAACCTCTTCCAAGGGGAAGTCAAGCCCATCCGGGAAGTTTAATTTGCCGTCAGCTTTACATTGCCGCGGACAACAAGAATCGTATATTTTCATGTATCGAAGATTGGGCATATCAATGAAGGTTGAAATGTCCAAGCACATGCTCTTCGTTAACTTTGAAGTGTCTAAGAAAATACCTCTTACATTATTGGCATCCTGTTCGCAAGTCGAAAGAAAACATGTTAACAAAGCATACACGAAGTCTTAGTGTAACTGAAAATTTATAGTTTAAGAAGAAACCTTGTCTATATAAATGTTTTTCTATTTTCTAAGTTACCATTTATTACTGTTATTTCCTGTTTTCAAAGTACATAGTGGAAAAAGAGTTCACGATCCATCTTAAGAATTTACTTATTGTTGATTTATCTCAGTGTTCAGGTTTCAGACAGGGCAACAATTTTTTCCTTATTTCCTATGAAATATTATCTGTAAATTTATTTCAGAAAAGCCAGTGAATGTTAGAAACATGATTGGGTATTCTCTCACAGGAAATAAATAAACTTACTGATTTTTCCATTTTCGTTAGCTCGTTGATGATACCTTCGTAGTTCGACAGCCTAAGCCACCGAGGAGAACCTTGGTCCTTAGAGAACGTATGTAGTGGAACATTCATCCTTACTCGGCCATCAGCAATTGTAATCAGGAACTTGTTGACGAGATCTTTTACTTCACTCACAGCATCAGTAGAGTCAGGATCTCCTGAATCTAGTAAACTCCTAACAAAGTACTCATCCTCTGATTCAAAAAAGCACACTATGTCGAGAAACACATCTTTCTGTTTGTCACTCAGTTTTAGTTGATCAGTAGAGAATCTCCAGGCATCTAGGGCCATCATATTGGATTTTTCTGTCACCATTTCCAATTCAGCCTCGTCTTTCCCATAAAGTTCTCTACCTAGTAATTTGAGAGTCAATGGGTGTCCTCGAGCGTAATCCACAAACATTCTAGACAGCGTCAGGAAGGTACTGGTGGGGCTACATTGATCATCGAAGGCATGATATCTTAAGAGTTGAAAGGCCTCTCCATCGTTCAATTCCGGGACCACATAAGTATCATCAGCAAATCCCTCAAGCAATGACTTGTCACGCGTTGTAATAATAATCTTGCTTCCCTTCTTAATCCAGTCACGTTCACCGAGGAGAAACTCTAACTGTTCCTTGTCACTCACGTCATCGAGAACAGCAAAAATCTTTGTCTTAAGTAGTTCAACTTTCACAGATCCATGTGTTGTCTCTTCACTTATTGCTGGAAACTTTCCCTCGAGTAAAATTTCCAGGAGTGTCTTTCGCAGCCACGCTGGCCCATAGTCCTCTGAATTCTTACGGATATCTAGAAAAGGAACGCAACGTATAAACTTGCGGTTCCACTTTTCATGCAACATCATTGCGAGAGTGGTTTTACCAATACCAGGCATCCCAACAACTCCAATAATCCGAGTATCATTGCAATCAAACTCTAACTTCTTCTCCAATTGCTTTGTACGTTGCTCCATTCCAAAGAGTTGACACTGGTTAAGATAAGTTTCACGCTTTTCTCCTTTTCCTATGGGCAATCCAGTACTTTTTCCTTTCTCTGTAGAAGGAAATAGAGACGGTTTTTCTCCTTCTTGCTGCGAAATAATCGTCAGGACAGTCTTGACGATCTGAGTGATCATCTCACTCTCAGAACTGCCATAACCATTAAGTAAAAAAACCGGATAAGAGGCAACGTTCATATAAGCCTGAAGAATCTAGTAATTTCAACAATAATCAATTCAAGCCAATAATAAATTATAAATCTCAACCACCTGTACTCATTCAAGATGATGCCCATTATGGACGCAGTAGATTCCAAAGATTCCAAAGCTTCCTTCCATTTCATGATATGCCCAGCCCGACTACCACGGCACAACCTCCAAAAGTTGTCACCAAATTCTCCCACCTGTTTTCTAACCTCCACTGGCTCCACCTTGTAGAAAATGGGAATCGCAATGAGTTTGCCTTCCTCAACTCGTTCTTTGATCTTCACCAGCTCGTTTAAGCACCATGCCGATTCAGTGTACCTTTTCGAGAAGATTACGAGCGCGATCTTCGACTCTTCGATCCTCATAAGAAGGCTTCCAATATCTTCACCCTGCAACTCATCATTCGCCATGGCGAGACTGACTCCATTACTATCTAAGGCCATCACGAGGTGGCTGACAAAGCCATAACGCAACTCGGCTCCCCGAAAATTGATGAACACTTTATGCTTTTTGGTAGAGCTTTCGCTTACATTTTCTTGCTTCTTTTCTTCATTGGCTGAGCCAACGCTATTGTTCTCCTGTAGCTTAGGGGTTGCATCAGAGTTTGTTTCACCGAGGAAATCATCGTCCTTTCTTAATTTTCCGGGAAACTTAGCTTCAGCTTCCCTTGGAAGAAGGCTCAGAACATCTTTGACATGATAGATGATTTTATTGATAAACGTGGATTCACTACTGCAAAATGAATGTAAGAAAAACAATGAGACTCCCTAAGGCCTAAGCAGTGGTTCCATTACTTGTAATAATTGCTCTTCGAATCCATACCTGTTCTTATCTAACACGAGCCCAACCCTTGTCGAAACGAAATCCAAAGCTTCCTTCCATTTCTTGAGCTTGTCGAAGTCAGAAATATGATTCCCAAGATTCCACAAGTTAAGTCCGAAATCTCCATTAAGCCTTCTCACTTGGGATGGATCAAGCTTGTAGAAAATGGGAATCACCATGAGTTTGCCTTCCTCAACTCGTTCTTTGATCTTCACCAGCTCGTCTAAGCACCATGACGATTCAGTGTACCTTTCCGTGAAGATTACAAGCGCCACCTTCGACTCTTCGATCCCCACGAAAACGCGTGAAAGATCTATACCCCTCCTCGAGATTCCAACGTCTACATAGACGTTGACTCCGACGTTTCTCAAGGCCCTCTCGAGGTGAGCGACAAAGCTCTGGCGCAGCTCGGCTCCTCGAAAATTGAGGAACACTTGTGGAGGCTGTAACCGGGTGTCTTCGTTGACCGCCATGGAAGAATTTCTCGCACGGAATTTTGTTTCCAGAGACGAATTCGAAAATTTGGGGAAAAGATTTAGAGATGAACATCTTCTTCGTCAACGTTTCGTAACATACATATATCCAATTTTTAAAGATTGTTTATTCCACAAATTAGAGTGAATTACACTATGAGTCTATGGCTAGTGGCTACTTTCCCACTTTCACGTTACAAGAAAACGTGGACTAGTGTATTTATTTATTTTTTTCTCTTTTTTCTCTTCTTTTTTTGCTTTTGTTTTGACACCCCAATTAATTTGTTTTACTTATTTCTTTTAATAAAAAAATAATAGGTGAATTACACTAAAATACACTTTTGTCACTTTTTGTTACAAAAAGGCACTTTCAACTCTTAAGGCACTTTTTCACTGTTCATGGGTGTGAAAACCCAATTTTATCCTTATGTTAATTTTTTTTTTGTTACTTTCTCTCACATCTCTCTCTTTTTCTCTCGCGTCTTCTTCATCTCTCTTTTTCTCTCACATCTCTCTCTTTTTACATCTCACACCAATAAATCATCTCTCTCACATCTCTCTATTTTACCCCACTTGATTTGTTTTCTATTTTTTTTATAATGTGAAAGACATAAAACAATTTTCTGTAAACAATATATGATAATTCTATTTTTCCAACATTTTAAGATCCATTTTGCTATAGTTTTTATGTGAAACAAGAAATCTACTTGTAAATATCAAGAACTATATCTACACATGATCATCTACACATGCTCATCCATATATGACCATCCACACATGACCATCCACACTAGAAAATCAAAAATTAGAGTCAAATAAATATTACCTCACTTGATTTGTTTTTTATTTTTTTATAATGTGAAAGACATAAAACAATTTTCTGGAAACAATATATGATAATTCTATTTTTCTAACATTTTAAGATCCATTTTGCTATAGTTTTGATGTGAAACAAGAAATCTACTTGTAAATATCAAGAACTACATCTACACATGACCATCCACACATGACCATCCACATATGACCATCAGTAAGTTATTATCCACACATGACCATCCACACTAGAAAATCAAAAATTAAAGTACAATAATTATTACCCCACTTGATTTGTTTTCTATTTTTTTTATAATGTGAAAGACATAAAACAATTTTCTGGAAACAATATATGATAATTCTATTTTTCCAACATTTTAAGATCCATTTTGCTATAGTTTTGATGTGAAACAAGAAATCTACTTGTAAATACCAAGAACTATATCTACACATGATCATCCACACATGACCATCCACACATGATCATCCACACTATAAAATCAAAAATTAGAGTAAAATAAATATTATCCAACTTGATTTGTTTTCTATTTCTTTTATAATGTGAAAGACATAAAACAATTTTTTGGAAACAATATATGATAATTATATTTTACCAACATTTTAAGATCCATTTTGCTATAGTTTTGATGTGAAACAAGAAATCTACTTGTAAATATCAAGAACTATATCTACACATGATCATCCACACATGACCATCAATAAAGTATTATCCACACATGACCATCCACACTAACAATACGTTCACGGTTTTGTCTACACACAATTGTCCACGGTTTCATGTCCACGTCGATCTCGATTTCATATGTTTAGATTTTTTGTTTTTTTTCGAATCAAAACTATAGCAAAATAGATCTTAAAATGTAGAGAAAAAAAATTATCATTCATTGTTACCAAATAAATTATTTTATGTATTTCACAATATAAAAAATAGAAAATAAATCAGATGGGGTAAAAGAGAGATGTGAGAGAGATGGGTAAAAATTATTTTATGTATTTCACAATATAAAGAAATAGAAAATAAATCAGATGGGGTAAAAGAGAGATGTGAGAGAGATGGGTAAAAAAAAAAATATAAGATAAATAAATGGTGGTTTAAAGCGAGAGAGTAAAAAAAAGAGAGAGAGAAAAAAAAAGCGTAATAGAGAAGTAAGGGTAATAGAGAAGTAAGGTGAAAGTTACATAATGGTAAGAAGGTAAAATTCAGCAACAAAAGTGCCTTAAGAGTTAAAAGTGTCTTATCCTGTAATAGAGAAGTCAAAAAGTGCCTTATAAAGTAAATTTCTTAATATTTTATTAACATGTGGTTCGAACACATTGGTCGAACGCATACATATTGATATTCGCATATTTTAACTCTTTTTGTCATGCACATCATCTAGTTTTTGTGCCTTGTTTTGTAGTTTCATAGAGTTTTTCTTTAGTTTTGCATTCATAAGTAGAAGTTAATAGATTTTAGATAGGTCCTAGAGAGTTTTGGTACAATTGGAGTGTTTCAGGTGCTTATTGGAGTGTAGGGGAAGATCACGGACTAGGAGGAACGTACCCGTAGAACGGAGAAGGCAAACAAAAGAAGAAGAAAAATCCGCAGAGGCAATATCGCCCGGAGGCATCGGCCGCAGGAGACCGATGCAGGACGAAGGAACAACGGCAGGAGTCCATCGGTCGGCATCCCACCGATGCATCTGACCGATGGAAATTCTGGAAATCCGAGGATCATATCGGTGCGATGCATCGGCCGCAGGAGACCGATGGAATCTCACAGCATCGACGTCAAGAAGTCCATCGGTCGGCCTCCCACCGATACACCCGACCGATGCAAAATTCTGGAAAAACCGAGACTGCATCGGTGCGATGTATCGGTTGCAGGCGACCGATATGACCCGCTGAAAAACTCAACCCGATGGGTTGACCCGACCCGACCTGTATTTACTTAAGCAAATTAAGCCTAATTAGGCAGACACTTGTTTTTTAGACTTAACCAAAAAACGTTTTTAGGGCCTTGAAGGAGATTGTAAGAGATTCTTGAGTGATTTATGCAAGTTCTTGTTGGATTATATCATTTATCTATTTTCTTATCATCTTTTATGATTCTCAACACTTCCTTTATGGGATTTGTGGAGAAAACCATGTGTTGTGAGTAGTTTTCTAGGGTTCTTGGGTGAAGTAGATTTAGGTAATTTTAGTGTGAATCAATGATGTTAGGGCTTTGATTATTAATGATCCTTCCTTGTTTAGTGAGTTTAATGCTAAATCATCCATGATCAAGTTGATTTAGATCATAGGGAATTTCTCGCCCGGAAGGTGTTCGATGAAATTCTCCAATGAACTAATCAAGGGATATTTCATTCTTAGCCTATGGAAATAGTTGTCTAAGGTGTTTATTGATTGAATGATCTTGTTTCTAATGCTTGAAAGTTATTAAATCACAAATGGGAATTTGTTCTTGATTTAGTAAATTCCAAAGGGACTAATTCCAAGGGATTGGATTAGTCTTGTTAAATGATCATAGTTTAAGGATTAGCATTGCTTGAGTTTATTGGCATCATTGTGAACCACTAAAGTTACCAACAATCGTATACTTCACCCTTGGATTCGTTTTTTAGAACTTTCTTTAAACCGTAATTTACATTCTCGTTTAAGTTTCTATCTTTGCTTTAGTTGGAAATAGTTTGCTTTTAAAATCTTTTAGGTTGCTACAAAACCAATTCTTGAACCGCTTAGATTAAGAAGTTTTATGTATTCTTGGTTTTTAATCCCAACCCATTATGGTTCGATATCTCAAACACTACAATGACATGAGTAGGATTTGAGTAATTGAAAGGAAAATCTCACTATCAATTTGGCGCCGTTGCCGGGGAGATTAGCAATAGCCATTAGGATTTGGATGCTATTTGAGACTAAGGTCTTGACTTCTACTAACTTTTTATTTTCTTCTTTTTTTGCTTCTTAGAGTCGATGGCCATGGATTACAATGATTGGCCACAAGAAGAGGATGCCACATTTGATGAAAGCATTGATGATGAGCCATATGTGGAGCCACCATTTGATGAAAGTGTACTCACATCAGAACAAAAAGTAGAGTTGGATGAGCTTTGCAAAGAAAACCCGACATTGACAAGGAGTAATCTCGCGATTATGATCCGTTTGAACCTCATGTCACGTCGGGCAGCGCTTGAGGGAAGGGAGCTCACATTTATTGAGATAAAGATAGCTCATGCACTCGAAGAGGTAATTTATTGGGTTCCACCATGCCAACTAGAAGGTATTTTTGACACAACCTTTGAAATCGTTGATTATGAGGATAGTCACTTGCCTTGCATTGAAGATGTAGCTTCTAGTTCACATGCTCTCAAGCTCATTAATGAATGCTGTGATTTAATATGTGAGTCTCAAATACTAGAAACCTTAAGAGTAGAAAAGCTTGCTAGTGATTATCATGAAGTATGTTTTGATATTAATTATCTATGTGCTTTGAATGATCATGATATCGAGTTTAAGCTTTCAATGCCTGAGGAATCTAGTTCTCTTCTTGAAAAATCTTACCTAGGGGATGTGCTTGATGTAGATAAGATCTTGAATGAGATAGATGACCCTAAGGTTGAGATGAAATCTAGGAAAGAGGATGTGTTTTACATGATTGATGGAGATGAAGTTGACTCGTTTAAACATGAAATCGACTTTATTTTTCCTTCAAATGCATTTGGTCCTCGTGAACATCTCATCATCAAAGAAAATTCCAAGATGTATGCTATATTTTTAGTAACCTTTCTTGATGTGAGTTATGCCTCTTTGCCATGGATAGTCGTGTGCCATGTTGCATATTTTGTTTCTTGTCTTGACAAGAGAAGGACCAAAGGTGCATTGGCTCAACCTTTTGATTCTCATGATTAACAGTTGAAACGTCAAGCTTAGCGACGTAAAACAAGCGCTCTTGGGAGGCATTCCCATGACTATCTTTGTATATATTTTCGTTCTTTCTTGTTCCTTTTGATGTTTTTGTTTGATGTTTATAGCTTTCTTGGGTCCAAGGTCGTGGTGCTTAATGCATGAATGGGTAGAGCTACAGCACGTCACACTCCTCTCCAATCCAAAGGTATGATCCAAACTCCATTTCATCGTACATACTTTTGCATATTTTTACCTTCTCTTTGATTTGTGTTGCACCGAGACGTTGCAATTCAAGTTCGGGGGAAGAATTTGTGTCTTTTGATATTGTGTTTTGTGATCTTATTTTTCTTTTTGCATATTTGAGTCTCATTCATTCATATAAGTGCATATAAAAACCATTAAAAAAAAAATATTTAGTTGCATTTTGCATGTTTAAGATTGAGTCTAGATGCATATAGGTTTGCATTCACTTGCATTGAGAGAATTATCCATGTAGAATATAAACTTAAGAGCTTGAATTAATGCCCTCGTTAGGAGTTCTTTGATGCATTTGAGCGATCACGAAGTTAAGGATGATCCATGCTTTGATCTTGCGGTTTGAATGTTTTTGTCTTGGTTGAAGCATGCTTTGAATTGAATCTAACTCTATCTACATGAACTCTAATCTTGACTCATAATTATCATTTTTATGTATTGAAAAGTGAATTCATGGATACCTTATACTTATTTGAGCTATCTTAGCCCTTTTCACCACTCTCTTGTTAGCTCAAATAGCCGTTTCCCATTTTTGGAACGGTTAACCACACCCTTAACTATACTTTTCCTTCAAGCCTTCATTTCTTGTGTGTGTCGTGAGGCCTAATTTTGAATGAACTTAGCAAAAAGTGTTGAGTTTGGAACGACAAGGAGTTGATAGATAGGTTGGTGATTTGGGTGTTGATGTAAAGAAAAGAAAGTGTGGAGAAAGGAAAAGATTGAGAAAAAGGATAGGGGAAAGTAAAAAGTTTGGATTGGTTGGCATGAAAATGTGGAATAGCATGAAAGTATAAGTCTCTATGTGTGTAGAAGAAAGAAAGAGCCAAAAGAAAAAAAAAATATATGGCTAAGGCATCTAAATGATGATTGAGAGACTAGTTATGAAAGTGAAAAAGAGCTAAAAGAAAAAGATGAAGAGCCAATCCATTTGTTGAAAGAGAAGAAGAAAAGAAATGTGGTCTAAGAAGGCAAAATGCCTTGTGATATGGGTAGTTTATAATGGATCTTGATGAGTTTAGAAATAGGAGTGGAGTTCATATTGGGGCATTGGGTAGACGGATGTCATCCTTGTACGCATCAATTGTTCTTTACTCTTAGCATTTTGCCAAAGTTCATTCTTTCGTGAGAGATCCCATTGCATTGGAATACCCACATGATTGAGATTATTTTCATCTCAAAACCTTTTTCCTAAGCCAAATGAGTTCACTTGATTTTTATTAAGCATGATTCACCATTGTACTTAATGAATGTTAAAGAGTTAGAAGATATGATTACTTGTAGATGCTAAGGCTTAGACCAAATTCGTGTAGCAATGAGTATGGCTAAATCTTTTGAAGTAGAGGTTGTTTGTGCATCACATAACTACTACCAAGGGCATTGAATTGAATTCTTTTGTTAATATTCTCGGATATGATATCCCGCATTCCAACCTCTTCTTCGATTTGTTCTTGTTTGTTTGCTTGCGGACAAGCAAAAGGCAAGTTCGGGGGAGTTGATAGTTACATAATTTAGCCCATTTTAGCATACATTTTAGTTAGCATTTTGTGACTTATTGCATTCATTTCATTGTTTTTGGTATAGTTTGCATCCATTTTAGAGTTAGTGAGTCTTAGGTTAGTTCTTGCATATGTTTGTGTGCTATGGAGTCTTTTAGGTACCATTTGGAGCTTATGGAAGCATTTTGGAGCTTGGAGGAAGATCATGGGGCAAAATAAACCTGTTTGGAGCAAGAGCTATGCCCAAATATCAAGGAAAATGCAGAGGCCATCCGACGTACTCTAAAGATCGGCTCAGACAAAGATCTTGAGCTCCGATTTAGCTTCGCGAATCTTCATCAAAGTCGTAGATAATCGAGATACCTTTATAATGGAGGTGGTTTCAAGTCATTCGGAGCAGCCGTTCAAAAGATACGACATATTTGGTGAGCACAGGTCCGTCTGGCATCGATTTGGACTAATGGCAGAAGTCCATCGGTGTGCATCCGACCGATACACCCGACCGATGGAAGTTCTGGAAATCCGACAGATCATATCGGTGCGTTGTATCGGTTGCAGGAGACCGATGGAAGCTCACATCAAGAAGACCATCGGCAGCCTCCCACCGATACACCCGACCGATGGAAGTTCTGGAAATCCGAGGGTTCCATCGGTGCGATGTATCGGTTGCAGGAGACCGATGTGATTCCTGCGACCCACTTTGCTATTTAGGCCAAAAACTTGTTATTTTGAGATAACTCATTTTTAACTTGTAAAAACACTCTCTTAGAGAGAGTTTGGGGATTTTTGAAGAGATACTTTGTTTTTAATGCAAGTTCTTGTTTGTTTTCATCTTTCTATCTATTTCTTATCATATTCCATGAATCTAAACACTTCATTTATGGGATTTGTGGAGAAAACCATGTGTTGTGAGTAGTTTTCTAGGGTTCTTGGGTAAAGTAGATTAGGGTGATTTTAGGTTTGTTCTTGATGTTTAAGAGCTAGATTAGTTGATATCCTTTCTCATTGAGTGTTATTAATGCTGGATTAGCCTTGACAAAGTTGATTTAGATCATAGGGAATTTCTCGCCCGGAAGGTGTTCGATGAAATTCCCCAACCAATTCAATGAGTGCTTTTCATATCTTAGCCAACGGGAGTTGATGTCTAAGGTGAATTGTGGCTAAGTGGACTTGTTATTAATGCTTGTTAGTCATAGAATCGTGAACGGAAGTTTATGACGATTGATGACTAAGAAAGGGATTAATACCATTGACGTGGATTAATCTTTAGTAGTGTATCTAGGGCCTACGGAGGCAATTGATTGAATGTTTGAGTGTCTAGAATGGAGTGAGAATCACCCGAGTCGATTGCTTTACCCGAGAATTCGCTTGTTTAATTTTGCTATTTAACGTTTGAGCTTGTCTTGTTGCTCGTTTTAGTTTGCTAAACTACTTGTTTATTTTTCTGTTTTTGTATATTTCAAATTGTCCGATAAAAACCAAAACCCGATATTTGCTTAGATTAGATAGCGTTCTGTATTCTTAGTGCGTCGTTCTTATTTCCCTGTGGATTCGATCCCAAAGTGCTACAATGACATGCCATTAGATTGAGGCATTGTGCACAATGGGTTAATTGTACGAACCGTAAAAAGTTCACTATCAATTTGGCGCCGTTGCCGGGTATAAAGGTATCTCGATTATCTACGACTTTGATGAAGATTCGCGAAGCTAAATCGGAGCTCAAGATCTTTGTCTGAGCCGATCTTTAGAGCACGTCGGATGGCCTCTGCATTTTCCTTGATATTTGGGCATAGCTCTTGCTCCAAACAGGTTTATTTTGCCCCATGATCTTCCTCCAAGCTCCAAAATGCTTCCATAAGCTCCAAATGGTACCTAAAAGACTCCATAGCACACAAACATATGCAAGAACTAACATAAGACTCACTAACTCTAAAATGGATGCAAACTATACCAAAAACAATGAAATGAATGCAATAAGTCACAAAATGCTAACTAAAATGTATGCTAAAATGGGCTAAATTATGTAACTATCACATATTCACATACACACGTGGACGCATTTAAATGGATAGACATGTGCGTATCCATGTGTATATCGTTCACGTGTACACAAGTACATGGATGTATATGTGTATCCACGCAAAAATCGTCCACTTGTACGTAACTACATAGATATGCATGCATATCCACTCGAATATCATCCACGTGCACACATCTACATGGACACGCATGCGTCATATCCAAATTGTTCGACTTCCGAGCCATGCATTTTCTTGTTTGGGTTATCGTTACCCTTGTTTGGAGTTCAAATCCGAGATTGAGGAGGCTTAGCCAAATGGATATATATTCACAAACGGGGCATAAATACGACGTCCTAATTTTTCCATCGGATATCCAACAGCTTTCTGACGGGGGATTCTAACTACAATGCCCGTCGGGAAGACGTTGGAAAATTTCCGACGGATATCCGACAACTTTCCGACGGGGCATTCGAACTAAAACTCCGTCGGAAAATCATCGAAAATTCCTCCGACGGGGACTGGTTGTTGGAAATCTGTCGGAAAATACGGCAGAAAATCAATCGAAAAAAGTTACGACCATTTTCGCACGACCAGTGTCCGTCGGAATGTTCCGACGGAATTTGATTTCCGACGAGCTATAACTGAAGGATTTAGTTTCGTTGGAAATCTGACGGATAAATCACGACTACAATGCCCCCGCCAGTTTTCACATCTAATTAAAAGGTGTGGAACTTGTATCGAAATATAGAGAAAAAAATATAATCTGATTGTGAAAAAATAATAGTTAGAATACCAATTCTCAAAAAAACTTTAAAAATTCTTTATTTTTAATAAAATTTGGTTAAATTTTGCAAAAATTATTTAATTTTGACAAATATAAAATGAACCATTCGAGTAATTATAAATATCCAGTTCAGTTCAGTTCGGTACCTTCTAATTCGGTTCTTTTCTGGTTTTGGGTATTTTGCCCATGTCTATCTCTCTCCATTTTTGTTAAAATCAAATCAACAAGAAAATGTGAAAAAACCAAAGAGACCAGAGAAAAACAAAAACAAAAAAAGAGAAAGAGAAAGAGATGGAAGAGAGAAGAGATAATGGTGTGGGTAATATAGTAAAATTACACAAAGTATGCTAAATGTAAGTATGAAAAATGTAAGGATGAATGTGTTTTAGAGTGTAATTCTACTTTAAAAAAGTGTCTCTTTTCTTTTTTTATTGACCAATTTCGAATCAGCCACTTCCTTGTTAAGTTGTACCTAGCCTGGTCCCTACAACAAAATAATTGATGCTCGAGACAAAATAATTGAGGAAAAAATGTAAAAGATAATAATATGAACTTTCTAATTTTGGTAATTCAAATCATGAACTATCACTTGGATAGTTTAAATCATCAATTTCTATTAATTTTTAAATTTAAATCATAAATTTTTATTGACTGAGTCAAATTAGACATGGCGTTAAGTCGATAAACAGAACAAATAAACGAGGTTAAAAAACCGTTGTAGTCATGATTTATCAAAACTTTCAACTTTCAAATGAATATCCCAAAAAGATGGTTGATATTTTTCGTGATTTGAGGTTTTAAAAAGAAAGAGAAAACGACGTCGTATCACTTAACCAAGATTTACAACGGTTTTTTAACCTCGTTTATCGAATTAACGTCGTGTCTAATTTGGCTCAGTCAACAAAATTTTGTGATTTTAATTTAAAATCAACATAAATTGATGATTTAAACTGTTCTCGCGGTAGTTTAAGTTTTGAAATGCCAAAATTTGAAAGTTGATGTTTTTTTATACGTTTTTGTGTGACAATTTTCCCAAAATAATTGATGCTGAAGTGTAGTCATAATTAGTCAAAGCTCTGTTATGGGTTTTATGTAAGATCCAAGTTAATGGGCCTTCACTTGACCCTTTTATCGGCCCATTAATTACTCATAACCGCAGAATCTGTGTTGAGAGAATCAACCGCCACGGAAGTTGGATTGGAGAAGCAGAGCAAAATGGCGACTTGGATAACGTTACAGCCTCCGAATTCATCTTATTTACGGTTTATGCCATCATCGCCGTCGCCGGATTCATCCCCGTCGCGTCGACGTCACCGTTATCTCTTTAAGCCGTTTCGATGCGTTCCACTTCAGCAACAAGAGCGCCAGCTCGAGCAGTCGCAGGTACCATTTGACGACTGAGAAAAAGAAAAAAACGATGAAACTGGAATCGGAATTGTTCTGATTTGACGATTGATTTGATGATTTTCCGTTAAAAGGGAGACGATGAAGCGGTGATTCTGTGTGAGGACTGTAACGGGAAAGGATGGTTGCTCTGCGATTTCTGCAAAGGACAGAAAACAAATGTTAAATCTGAGAACAAGAGAATCTACCGTCGATGCCCATCTTGTAGAGCTGTAAGTAATCGTAGGGAATTCGATTACATAACCTAAAGTTATTAGCTTTGTCTGATTTCGTGAAGTTGAATAATGTTTACAGGTGGGATATGTGTTGTGTAGAAAGTGTAAAGTGTTCAAGTGTCTCACATTTCCTAATACAGAAGATGGCGAGGAACTTTTGTTCTAAGCTCATCTTCAAGGACACATTTGATGTTTCAGGTTTTCTTCTTTGTCACATGGTTTATATATAACTGTTGTCTTACTTGCCAAGCTCGAATATCCTATTTAGTCATATGTATTAGCACATTTGTAACATTTATCAGACTAGTGATTGCATTGGCTTCTTCACTGATCTCTATGTTCATGTGTGAACCTTTCCTGGTTTGTTTTTTTGTCTGCAATGTGCCTCTGTAGATATTTATATGCATTCGTTGATTAATGCTTGAAAATTTGATTCCATTGTCGTTTAGCTTATAACCTTGAAAATTTGATTCCATTGTCGTTTAGCTTATAACCTTGAAAATTTGATTCCACTCTTCTTCAAGGACACATTTGATGTTTCAGGTTTTCTTCTTTTTCCCATTGTTATATATATAACTGTTGTCTTACTCGCCAAGCTCGAGTATCCAATTTAGCCATATGTATTAGCACATTTGTAACATTTATCAGATTAGTGATTGCATTGGCTTCTTCACTGATCTCTATGTTCATGTGTGAAAATTTGATTCCCTTGTCGTTGAGCTTATAATCTCGATGATCAATTTCCGTCTTTTTAAGAAGGAAACTATGAGCCTCGGACGTACACTCCAACGGTTTATATGTTTCTAAGGCATATGGTTGTTCTTGTTAATCTGCTGCTGGATCTTGCTGTCTTTTTTATAGAATCTGCAACTCCTTTCCCCAAGGTTCTTATTTGATTATCCTCGATATCAGGTTCAGGAGATTAGTTTAGAATTTTTGATGGTATTAAATCTCAGGTACAGATGTCATGTGGCCTTTTTCTGATTTATCGGATCTCGAATCCCCATGTTTATGGTTTTGACTTTGACCCTCATTAATCATATGGCAGAGAACGAACATATGATTCCATGAACATCTCTCTCACTCTCTAGCTTTCTTGAATCTTGATTGGTTTATGAGATGGTCAAATCAGTCCTTTTGATCTGCCGTACTCGTTCGAGATGAACGTATATGCATGTGAACACAATAATGGAGCTAATTAGTTTACATAAGAATATTCATGTGCCTCTGTTATTAGCATATTATACTACTAAGTACCCTTATTATAGCTTTAGTTTCCGTAAGACAAGCTTAGGATACCGTACTTTTTGGCCTTTGAATAGTTTAACGACCACATTCCAGTTGGTGATTAATAGTACAATTCCGTAATTACTGTTATGATTCCATTATTGATTATTCTATTGATTTTTAATCTCTGATTACTTTAACATAATTGCAACTTCAATTCACATGGTTGTTCCGGAAAGAACGCAAACTGCACAAATAGAAACATGAACCATTTTGTTTTCTGTCTCTTAAGTAACATAGCATTTTGGAATCTTTTGATTTCTGCTTAAAGTTAAAAGACAAGATTTAGATGTTTGATCCATGTGACTCATTCTCCTCCATTTTCATTAGGTTCTTTCTGCAGAGATTTATATATCAACTTGTATGATATTCCAAACTAATAGATATTCAAAACATTCGGTTACATCAAGAAAAGGAGGGTGAAAGGGGGTGGTTGTGTCATGAATTTGCTTGCCGGTGTTTTTACTTACTTGTGTTGCAAATGCAGACGACTGAGTGACAAAGGATTTAAATCTTTCTGTGTATGAAAAGTTCAAATATTGTTTTTGCTTGATTCACTTTACACAGTATTTGATTTGTTCTTGTACGACGAGGCTACTGCATTTGTCATCAGGAATAGATGGTTATATCGATGGGTTGGGGGATTCTTGTAAGAAATTTTATCAGAGAATCTGACAAAGTCATTTTAAGTTTTCATCAGTCAGAGCTCAGAGGTAACCGCAACAAAAATCGAAAACAGAGCAGAGAAAGAACAACGGCTCTCCAGGAACAGAGGTCCTCATTTCAGTTTCAATGATCGGATTGTACATTCCATTATTCAAAATCTCTCTTCTCTCCCTCAGAAGTTATAAGCACACAAATCCAAATCCCTAGAGAAAAAGTGGGAACATGGAAATAAGCAGAATGGCTCAAGTAAACAAGAGAGGAAGATGATGCAGAAGCAAGCAATGAACAAAACTATCTGCACATTGGGCTGTGAGGTTGGTGCGAAGGAGTCCGAGGACATTCCGATGGATGCCGGTAACTTGTTCCGTCATCTGCTGCTGCATTAAATTTACAATCCTGTTTAGCTGTTGTTGTCATCACCAGGTACCCTTCGTTCTTCTCCTCCATTATCTTCAATATGCTCTCGAAAACAGCAACTTCACAAGGTATCCGCAAGACACCGGCTTGTTGAAACCCAAACTCTTCTTCTGCTTCACGCAGAAGAACAAGGAAAGCTTGGTGGCTAAGGTACTCTGTTGGTATTGTGTACCTCTTCTTCTCTAGGCCGATCGAGACAGCTAGATACCCTTTAGGCACAGCTGTTGCATCTGTAAATGAAAGTGTCCTCTTCAGAAACTTGATGCTCTTGCTTCCTCCGCCATTGCTGTTGTTGGTGTCTTCGTTGTTGTTGTTGTTGTTGGCTGCTTTTGATGCATTTGCTTGTTTCCGCCATTTCTTGAGGATCTGTTGAAGCTTAACGATCTCTTTTATCTTGTTCGACTTCTTGGCTTCCATGGTGGAGATAGAAAACAAGAAATAGGGTTTTGTGCTCTGTTTTGTCTATGTGATGGTTTAGTGTTTGTGTCTCTTTCTATGTGTGTGTAGTGATGAAGACGTGGTGGATTTTGAGAGTTGGGGATTTATAGAGGTGTTGGCCTTGGAATTCTGATGTAATTGATTACAGAATAAAGGTTAATTATTTTTGTAGTTTTAAAGTTAAAATATTGGGCTAATCATCTACTTTAGGGTATTTTAATTGATCTACACCAACTTGAACTTGTTGACAAAAACAAATATGACCTTGAAAATTGTGTTTTCTTACAAATCTCTTCAGATCATAAAATAAAATTATTACATGTTGCAAAAGTGAATGCATTGTGTTTACATTTGCAGAGTGTAATTAGGTAGATATACATTAGTGTAATTAGATAGATATGTTTGAAACATTGTTACAAATATGATAATCCAACTTTATTCCTATCTACTTTTCTTCTCTTTTATCCTGGATTTGCGACATCATTTTTCCCTCTTTCTTTTCTCTTCTCTCAAATCTTCCATATTTATCATTTTCTTTCTCTCTCGAATCTCTTAGATCCTTTTTTTTTACAACATATGTGAAGGAGACGAGATTTAGAGGAGACGTTGGAGTCGATCCGCAGCAGAGATCCATGATCCATGGAAGCAATTTTGCGTTTGGTACTTTCGATTTCGTCGAAGAAGCCGCACGCACTTACGACGCCATCGCAAGAAATCCTCCGATTCTTCTCGCCGTTACTCTGGCGAAGCCACCACTATTGTGACCTCCATCTCTGACGGAAACAGAGGATGAAACCGCCGATGACAACAAAGGATTGTTCTTCTGTTCCAGCAGAAGAGGAAGAAAGTGAAGACGACAACAAACACATAGAAGTATTCGAAGATGACGGCAGAGGAAGAAGAAGAGGAGAGGGAGATTCCGATTGTACGGACGGTGGTTGTGAGTTCACGCTATCGTCGTTTCACAGTTGAGAATAGTCCTGGGCCTTCGGGTCTGTGGTTCGGGTCGGGTTTTTCGGGTTTCGGGTTATTCGGGTCTAGAGGAATTGGACCCATATGGTTCTAGTGTGTAATTCGGGTCGGTTCGGGTCGGTTCTTTTCGGGTTCGGGTCGGGTCTTGAATTTTTTAAAAAACCCGGTTTAGAACCGAAAATTTTTTCGGGTCTGTTCGGGTTGTGATGGACCCGAAAACCCGAAAAAACTGTACCTGAAATGTAAGTGTAAAACAAAGAATTTTGAATCTTACAATCAAAACATCATAATTCAACTCCAAATGAAAGTGTTTAAGCAATATTCAAACTTATGTAACTCCAAAACAAGAGTAGTTAGACAACAAAAACATTTCAAAGTTCCAAAAGCTATCCAAAAACATTTCCGAGGCAAGTTAGAAAGTCTAAATGAACACAAAGAACACAACCAAAAAGAAGATCAGACTAAGTGTCTCACTGTGTGCTCTCAGACTCTCAGCCTCTTCATTCCGTCTGTAAGTTGTCTAATGATACTCCTTGTTCTGCAAAAATCAGGGTTTAGCATAAGAGATATTCAGGGTTAAAGAATTCATGTGTCATACCTTATTGCCGATGAGGAATTCAAGACTTGAAGCACAACAAACTCAGAAACTATTAAGAGATAGAATAAGGTGATAGTGTCATACCTTATTGCCGATGAGGAATTCAGCCTTCAGTTCCACCAACAGAGTCGAACTCTAACATAAATTAATGAAGCTAATGTTAAAACTTAAAACGTAAAAACCAGAAGCATGAACAACTAAAAAGAATAAACCATAAGCTAATGTTTACCTCTCTGTAGTTTGTCTTGCATTTCAATCTCATCAAGCATTTGTTCTTTCGTAACAGCAGCTCCCTTCTCATTCAAGTGCATCTCACACTTCATCCATTGTTGAGTGCACATTAAAACTTCTATCATACAGTGAGTCAAGCAACTCCTAGAAGGGCTTACAATCCGATTACTTGTGCTGAATGCGGACTCTGATGCAACCGAAGTAACTTGCATTGCAAGAACATCCCTTGCAATCTCGGATAAGACAGGATACTTTTGACTGTTGAGACGCCACCAACCCAACACATCATATTCAACACCAGCCATAGTTGTCTTTGGATTCTATGTTCTCTCCTTTAGATATAAGTCCAACTCGTTACTTGCATCCTGAAATCCGATTTCACTTGCCATCTCTTTGTACAAGGAGTCCATTCTTTCATATCCCAGCTCTGACTCAAAGTCTAAATCGCCTGCAACCTGCTCTTGAGACTCTTCTGCATTGTGATTCTGAGTCTGAGATGATGATGTGATATATCATGGTTTTTACCCTATTTAAGCCATGATATAAGTCCTTTTTATAGAGTCTTTATAGTATTTTGGAGTCTTTTTAGAGTCTTTTACAGGTCATAGCACGTTTGGAGGATTATTGGAAGTATTCGAGCTTTCTGGAGCAGTTTGTAGCAGAGCTAAAGATCGTGTCGCTGAGAACCTGAATTCACGTCGAGCATCGATCGATACCCCTTGGTATCGATCGACACTCAGCGCAGCAAGACACAACCCGCGAGTTTTCCAAGACTTGAGGAATTGCAAAAGTGCCCAGAAGTCTTTAATAATTACAAGAAGACCCCAAATCGTGATTTAGGTTATAAATAGGATTTTACAGCCATTGTTTAGGCTATGCTTTTCTAGGCCTGTGAATGCCTTTTTATGCTTTTATTTTCTGTGTTTGATTTTACTTTGGTTTTAGAGAGACAAGTCTGAATCTCCCTTCGTCCGAGATCAGATCTCTAAACCCTTCTTTCTATTCTATTGATGATTTATTCAAACATGTCTTTTGATTCAATTGCCATGTCTGAGTAGATCCACTTTAGGTTTAGGGTTTTCTCATAAAGGATTTCTTTGAATGCTAGGTTAATTATCTGTTTAGGATTCACCATCTGAATTAGTTCTTCACCTTAGGTTGTGTTCATAGCTAATTCTAGGTTGACGAATCTGGAACTTAGATCTTAGGATAATTGATTAGGCACGAGAGTGCGATTAATTACCTGATAGAACCTAGGTGAGCAAATTGATTATTCGCAAAGAGATTTGGTTTAATTGATTTGTGAACATATCAAACCTGATATTAAAGCTGATTTAGAATTTAGGATTCGCAAAGAGATTTGGAATTCCTAGGATTTAGATTTAGATAGTTTTCGCAACGAGAGTTGGTTAGCTATATTTTAGTGAATTGAGTTCAAGAACTGCGCTAAATCTGAATCCTGTTAGTTAGTTTATCTGCATTCATTGATTTCCTGAGAAAAACCCTGAGCCTATATTTCTCAATTGATTTACAACTCCTTTAATTTCTGCACTGCTTTTAATTACAACTGTTTGGCTTAGCGTAATTCGACACTATAGAATCTATTGTGCGTTTCTGTGAGTCTTCTGTGGTTCGACCCCTAGCTATACTATTACAACTGCTTTAGTACTTTAGGGTATTAAATTGAGCATATCAATTTTGGCGCCGTTGCCGGGGACTCAATTTGCCATTAGATTTTAGTTTAGAATTTCGACTAAGTTCGTCGGTATCGATCGATACTCTGTAGTATCGGTCGATACCCGTCGTCTTCTTTTGTTGGTATCGGTCGACACCACTTGGTATCGATCGATACTCAACGTATTTTTCTGGTTACTTACGTGCTTTGCCTAGTGTTTTGTTTGCAGGTGTATGCCTGTTCGTGAAACCAGAAGCAACAAGAGCACTCAGCTAGTTGGACTATCACTGGAACAGCTAGCGCTTGTGGAACGCACAAACAGAAAGACCAAGCAAACATCAGGGATGAACAACCCAGTGGTTTTAAGAGCTGATGAAGCTGGAATTCTGAGAGACCAAGAGGGTCATGTGTGTAATGAGAGAGGGCAACGACTTGATGAAGCTGGAAACATCGTTGTCCCTGCTCCTGTTATTGAGATTGTTATGCCAGCTGGGCGCGCCAACGCAGGGAATGCTGTGGTTAATCGTGGAAGAACGATTGGTGAGTACAACAGGCCAGAGCAGTTTTTCGCCAATCGGTCAGCGATTCGTCCTCCTGCGTTTGAGAGGAATGACTTTGAGCTGAAGCCTGCTTACTTCACTCTAGTGGGACAGCATCTCTTCCATGGTTTGCCTCATGAGCATCCAATGGATCATGTAGAGAAATTCGAGGACTTGGTCACTAGCATCAAGAGCAATGGAGTGTCCTACGATTATCTCTTCTGCAAGCTCTTCCCCTACTCTCTAGGTGGAGAGGCTACTTACTGGCTGAGGCAGCTACCTCCTGGATCACTGACTAATTGGGAAGACACCAAGAGAGCCTTCCTAATTAACTTCTATGATGATGGACGATCTGAAGATCTGAGGAATAAGATCTCCACTTTTTCTCAAGGACCTACTGAGGCGTTCAAGGCTGCTTGGACAAGATTCAGATCGTACCAAAGAGACTGTCCACACCATGGATACTCTGATGTGCAGCTGCTAGGTATCTTCTTCAGAGGAGTAGATTGGAGGTATCAGATGGCTCTGGACTCTTCAAGCAATGGGAACTTCAACACCAACTATCCTGAGGACGCCTATGTGTTGATTGAGAACTTTGCCTCTAGTAGTAGCACCAAGAGCGCAGATTTCGAGCGCAAGAGGCTGGCTGGTAATCAGGATGGGTCGCAGATCGCTGAAGTGAAGGCTCAGCTGGATTCTATGCACAGTCTTCTGCTGGGAAGGACAACAAAGGCCGTCCACTTCGCTGCTGAGAATTAAGTGGAAGATGTTAACTACATTGGTGGTTCTGGTTTTCAGGGTCAGCGATTCGGATACAACTCCAATCGAAACTTCACCAACAATGCTCAGCAAGGAGGGTACCAATCCCCACCACCCAAAGCTCCTGAGAGTAAGATTGAGGCTATGCTTGAACACCTGGTTCAAGGGCAGGAGAAGATGACAGCCACCTTCAATGGTAAGATGGACACCATGTACACCGATTTGAGTGGAAGGATCGAGGCACTAAATACGAGCCACAGGATGCTGGAGACGCAAGTAGCTCAGACTGCAGCAAATTCCAAGGGAAAGGCGGTTCAATCACACAATGCACACGTCAATGCCATCAGCTTACGTGCAGAAAATCTCGAAGCCATTCCTGAAATCGCACAAGCATCGATCAATACTCCCCAGTATCGATCGATACCAGCCCAGACGTCTGCTAGAATGGATTCGAAAACCCGTGTATCGATCGATACCCCATTGGTATCGGTCGATACCGGGGCGATTTCTGAGGAAACAGTTGAAACTTCGACTGTGGTGCCTAAGGTCGTTGCAGAACGAGTGTATGTAACCAGGATGCCTTATCCTATGGTTCCTAAGCTGACAAGGGAGGAATGGGAGATTGCTAGACTACAGTATATGCTGGATAACCCGAACGTGGAGCTTCTTTCTGATGAAGATGTACCTGTCAGAAACGATTCAAATCGCATGGCGTCGATCGATACCCTACCTGGTGTCGATCGATACCCCTCTCAGAACGGACCAGAAGTTATGAAAACACCTGAGGTGATCGGAGAAAGAGTTCGCAATTCACTACAACCGCGGAAATTGACACAGAGGGAAGACCCAGGGAAATTCGCTGTTCCATGCTCCATCTCAGGAGTTAATTTCAAAGAGTCTCTTGTCGACTCAGGGGCTAGTGTCAATGTCATCTCAAGGGCAATTGCAGAGCGGTTAGGAGCTGATATTCGATCACCAGAGGCATCTATCACATTCGCGAACAACTCCACCTCGCTTCCACACGGTACTATCCATGGTTTGCTGGTCAAAGTAGGAGACTGTCTGGTGCCTACTGATTTTCAGGTTGTGGAGATGGGTGCGATATCTCGTATGCCTATACTCCTGGGACGACCGTTCATGGCTACTGCAGGCGCGATCATAGACACACCTAATAAGAGACTATCTTTCTCTTACATTGACGGTGATGTCTACTATGATGTCATTCCACCTAGGAGTATTCCCACACGTGCCTCTAGCATCAAGGTTATCACAGGAGAGTCGCTAGCAATTGATCTTCTGGAAGAGCCTCCTGATGAGCCTACTGTCACAGACGTTCCAGCTGAACCGCCCAACATCCCCAAGAAGAAGACTAAGGCAACAAAGAAGAAGAAGGCCAAGAACAAAAAGGTCGAGAATCCCCATGTCACTCTGATTCCTCAGAAGTGTGATGGGAATTCGATTGATTACAAGGTCAAATGCAAGGGAGCCTTGAAGCCATTCTCCAAGGCTAGAGTCCTTCTTACTTCTGAGCTGAAAGAGAAAGGGCAGGAATTTGTGGACAGCATGCTAAGCAGAACTCTGAAGCTAGTAATGTCAAGTGATGGAGCCTGTTTTGGTGCAAGCTCTCACTCTTATCCAGCCTGAAGGGCGTTACAGTCAAGCTATTGACGTTAAACGAGCGCTTGGTGGGAGGCAACCCACTGGTGAGTCTGTTTTTGATTCGTTTTTATTTTTATTTTCGTTTGTTTTGAGTCTGTGTCAGGATGAACAAGGAGCAACTCGAAATCGCCTAAGCATCGATCGATACCCCTATGGTATCGATCGACACCAATCGCGGATGAAAATTCACAAAGTCGATCTAAGCATGGTATCGATCGATACCATGCCGTGTGTCGATCGACACCGACTGTTCCAGAATGGTAATTTCTTGTTTCTCTTCGTTCTATCCTTTTTCTTTGTTTCTTTCACTGACTCTAGGCTAGATAACACTGAGGACAGTGTTGTTCAAGTCTGGGGGAGGTGTCTGCTGACATTGTTTTCGTTTTTCTTAGAGTCAGTCGTTTTATCGAGTCAAAACTGTTTTATTGAGTCAAAATTTGTTGGAGATGATGATCCTGTGCTTGAACCTATTGATTTGATTTTGTTTTTGAGTGCACAGTGTTACAGGATCAGTTCTAGATCGACCAATGAAAAATCCAAAGGCTGACCAGTTGACTAGAAAACATCCATGTCTCCAGCAGAGTTCTTCTGAAGCCTGAGCCAAATTTTTGCACTTCATCAATGTGGTTAGTGTTCATAGAGCTTGATTCATCATTCATATCTGATAAAGGAACCCGTGTGTTTAGAATTATGGTATCTCTCTCCCCTGAAATAAGTTGATAGATTAAGAGCATAAAAGATTGAAATGATTTTCTTCTGAGTAGAGGGTTAGGAAAATTTCCAGCGATCCCATTATTCTACTTAAGAGGGGATGATCACACAAAGGATTGGAAGCGAGGCTAGGATTTTCCTATGATGCCATTATTCGCCTACATCCTTTGATACATAGAGAGGGAAGAACCGGGGATTTGGTGGCAAACACCATCAATACTCGCGTCTCCTACCTTGATATGTATATGCTAAGCTGAAAATAAAAAAATAATAATAAGGATATAATAAGAAATAAGTCTGGAGGAGAGAAATTGATACAAAAGAAGTGTGAAAAGGGTGGTTCCTTTGTCAAGATATTGTCTGGTAAAGAGTCTAGAAGGTTCTTAAATATTAGCTGCAGAGATGAAACTGGCGATGAGGGCTTTACTTGAACAATGCTGTGGGATTTTGTGTGGAGTCTGGAAAAGCTGCAAATGTCTACGGAGAAGTACATGGTGGTTAGATCAAAAGCTGATCAGGTGACATTTGGGTACTTGGGAAAAGGGTCTTTTCGATGGTTCAGGAACAGGTGAGTCTCTACGTTTTCAAACCTCTTTTTCTGGTTTAGTCTTCTATTTGCTTGAGGGCAAGCAAAAGGCTAAGTCTGGGGGAGTTGATATATCATGGTTTTTACCCTATTTAAGCCATGATATAAGTCCTTTTTATAGAATCTTTATAGTATTTTGGAGTCTTTTTAGAGTCTTTTACAGGTCATAGCACGTTTGGAGGATTATTGGAAGTATTGGAGCTTTCTGGAGCAGTTTGTAGCAGAGCTAAAGATCGTGTCGCTGAGAACCTGAATTCACGTCGAGCATCGATCGATACCCCTTGGTATCGATCGACACTCAACGCAGCAAGACACAACCCGCGAGTTTTTCCAAGACTTGAGGAATTGCAAAAGTGCCCAGAAGTCTTTAATAATTACAAGAAGACCCCAAATCGTGATTTAGGTTATAAATAGGATTTTACAGCCATTGTTTAGGCTATGCTTTTCTAGGCCTGTGAATGCCTTTTTATGCTTTTATTTTCTGTGTTTGATTTTACTTTGGTTTTAGAGAGACAAGTCTGAATCTCCCTTCGTCCGAGATCAGATCTCTAAACCCTTCTTTCTATTCTATTGATGATTTATTCAAACATGTCTTTTGATTCAATTGCCATGTCTGAGTAGATCCACTTTAGGTTTAGGGTTTTCTCATAAAGGATTTCTTTGAATGCTAGGTTAATTATCTGTTTAGGATTCACCATCTGAATTAGTTCTTCACCTTAGGTTGTGTTCATAGCTAATTCTAGGTTGACGAATCTGGAACTTAGATCTTAGGATAATTGATTAGGCACGAGAGTGCGATTAATTACCTGATAGAACCTAGGTGAGCAAATTGATTATTCGCAAAGAGATTTGGTTTAATTGATTTGTGAACATATCAAACCTGATATTAAAGCTGATTTAGAATTTAGGATTCGCAAAGAGATTTGGAATTCCTAGGATTTAGATTTAGATAGTTTTCGCAACGAGAGTTGGTTAGCTATATTTTAGTGAATTGAGTTCAAGAACTGCGCTAAATCTGAATCCTGTTAGTTAGTTTATCTGCATTCATTGATTTCCTGAGAAAAACCCTGAGCCTATATTTCTCAATTGATTTACAACTCCTTTAATTTCTGCACTGCTTTTAATTACAACTGTTTGGCTTAGCGTAATTCGACACTATAGAATCTATTGTGCGTTTCTGTGAGTCTTCTGTGGTTCGACCCCTAGCTATACTATTACAACTGCTTTAGTACTTTAGGGTATTAAATTGAGCATATCATGATGCTACAGACTGAGAAGATGTGGTATTCACAGCTGGGACCAGAGCAGTATTGTACTCATCAAATAACCTCTTCATAACATCTATGACCGAATCATGAAGTTCCTTAGCTTCCACACTATCCTTACCGTAAACCATATCAAAGCACATATCTGCAAACTTCATTTTGTTCCTCGGATCCAAAATACTAGCAACTATCAACAGCCTATTGATTTTCTTGGTTCCTTCCCAATACTTATCGAATTTTTCTCTCATAGCTGTGGCTTTTTTCCTCAGTGGTTCATCAATATCATTGCTCAACTTAATGAGATTTCTTTCAATCGTTACAATCTCATTGTAACACTTGTAAGAATTGACAGTAGTAGAAGCTGAAACCACTAGAGTAGAGTTGTAAAAAATGATGAGAAACCTCACTAACCTTGCCACAGAATCCCAATCATCTGTTGTAGGTGGCCCAATCCTTTTCTTTCCGTCAACCTTTTCTTGAAAATGATCAGTATACAACTTGTCTTTTGCTGCCATTTTGATGAAAGTAGACTTGAACTTCAGAGCTCTCAATAGCATCAAGTAAGTTGAGTTCCATCTAGTTTTGCAGTCCAAACTTAAACTTCCCCTTGTCATCTTCCGTGATTCAACTCTAGAATCAAATGCTTTCACTCTGTTTGTAGAAGCTCTTACATAAGTGACATCATTGCGAATAGCAGTCACAGCATTATCCACTTCATGCAAACCATCCTTCACAACTAGGTTGATAATATGAGCAGAACATCTGAGATGCATAAACTCTCCTCTTAAAACTAACTCACCTCCTGCCTGAGTGAATGCCTCCTTGAACCTCCTCAAAGCTGATGTATTAGCAGTGGCATTGTCCACCGTGATGGTGAACAACCTCTTTATATCCCACTCAGCCAAAACCTCCATCAGAATAGCACATATAGTCTTCCCCTTATGGTCTGTGACGGTCCTAAACCCAATAATTAGCTTCCTCAACTTCCAAAATGCATCGATGAAGTGTGCAGTAATCACCATATAAGAAGCAGCTGTCGTTGGAGCAACCCAGATGTCTGTTGTCAAGGATAGCCTTTGCTTATTAGCCCTTAGAATATTCATCATCGCTGCTTTCCTAATGATAAACATCTTCACAATGTCACGAGTTGCTTGTCTTCTAGAATGTGGTGTGGGAAGATTAAGCCTTGCACAAAAATGTCTGAAAGCCAAACTCTCTACGAATGCTAAAGGCAATTCACCCAAAACCAACATCTCATTGCAAACTTCATAGAAAACCGCTTCAGAAACTTTTGATAACTTCAACGCACCTTCTTCACCTTCCTGATTTAGAGTGTGTTGGGATTGAGATTTGGTCTCATTCCATGTGGCGAATGCTTTGCAACAGCCTAGATGTTTCTTCAAGCTCGTAGTCCCGGATGATGTTTTACAGCACATTTCCTTACCACAGTAATTGCAATTGCACATATCCTCATCGCGGACGGTTCTCGTGTAGTGTTCCCAGACAAATGACCTTGGTGTCGTCTTTTTCTTTGTCTTCGTCTTAGAATTTCCAGCGACGCTACTCGGATTTGCTTTCCTCTTCTTTCCAGTTGCAGGTGGAGGAGCAGGAGTCTGTAATTCATCTCCTCCGTCTTCTGGTTCGTAATCATTTGGGTGAGGCGATGAAGAACCCATCTGCAAATTCATCTAATCAGTCAATATCAATCGATTCAATCCCTTATCCCCAAATCAAAACAAAAAGAGAAAGAGAGGAGAATCAACAAAGCGTACATGTGTTTGATTTCTCGATGAAGCTGTGTCGGAAATTCGATTTGGAGGAGACGGTGTCGGTGACCGGAGGCTTCGATTTAGACGTAGGTCTTCCAGTTTGTTTTGTGTATTTACAAAGGGTTAAGGGGATATGAATCGAAAAAATCAGAAAAAGTGAGAGAGAGAAAGGGTAATGTTCGACTTCGACATAACAAAAAATGTGAGAGAGAGAAAAATGTACACACACATTTAATACATAATGTTTTTTTTTCGGGTTATCCGGGTACCCGAATGGGTCTCGGGTCCAACCCGAACCGAACCGATACCCGATACAGATTTGAAGAGGAACCATTCGGTTATTATGGAAGAACCGAAACTGAACCGAACCGCGTTTTTCGGGTCGGGTCTTTCCGGGTCGGTTTTTAAGCCCAGGACTAGTTGAGAAGATCGAGTAGATCTGGACCTTGTTTTCTCTCCTTCCGTTGATGTCTACTTCAAGGGACATATTGTGGAGGAGGTTAAGCCACTGTCTTCAGGAAGTTAGATGTTTATCGCGTTGAATAAATTAAGAGAAAATTACCCAGAATAATACTAATCTTTAATGTAATTACCAGAATAACACTCCCGAAACCGAGTTGACTAGAATAACACAACTCTTTTGTTAAAAGACAGAAACCCCCTATTTGAGTTCTTTATTTACAGAATTGCCATTTTGATTTATTTTTTACAGAAAAAAAAATAAAAATATAAAACTAAAAAAAAACCCATTCTCTCCCTTAAATCTATTCAGACCAAAAAAAAAAAAAATCGTGCCTCGCCGCGCCTCGCTCGCCCTCGCCCTCGCCGCGCTTCGCCCTCGCCGCGCCTCGCCTCACCTCGCCCTAGCCGCCGGAACCAGCGACTCGCCGCCCTCGTTCTCGTTCATCATTGTCGTCGCCGTCATCGTCTATTCTCTCTCTCTCTCTCTCGCGACTTTTCGTTTTCCTTTTAGATGCAGACTTGTTTTCATGTGTTGCAGACTTGTTTTCATGTGTTGCAGACTTGTTTTCAGCGTTCATAACTGTCCTCGTCGTCCTCGTTCATCATTGTCGTTGCCGTCATTTTCTATTTTTTCTCTCTCTCGCGTCTTTTCATCTTCCTCTTAGATGCAAACTTGTTTTCATGTGTTGCATACTTGTTTTATTGTTGTGTTGCAGACTTGTTTTTTTTTGTGTTGCAGACTTGTTTTATTCCTTACATACTTGTTTTATTGTTGTGTTGCAGACTTGTTTTATTTGTTGCAAACTTGTTTTATTGTTGTGTTGCAGACTTGTTTTATTTGTTGCAGATTTGTTTTATTTGTTGCAGACTTGTTTTATTGTTGTGTTGAATACTTGTTTTATTTGTTGCAGACTTGTTTTATTTGTTGCAGACTTGTTTTATTTGTTGCAGACTTGTTTTATTGTTGTGTTGCAGACTTGTTTTATTTGTTGCAGACTTGTTTTATTGGTTGCAGACTTGTTTTATTCCTTACATACTTGTTTTATTGTTGTGTTGCAGACTTGTTTTATTTGTTGCAGACTTGTTTTATTGTTGTGTTGCAGACTTGTTTTATTTGTTGCAGACTTGTTTTATTTGTTGCAGATTTGTTTTATTTGTTGCAGACTTGTTTTATTGTTGTGTTGCAGACTTGTTTAATTTGTTGTGTTGCAAACTTATCTTCTTACTTTTGTTTTGCAACATATGGTCTCCTTCATGCATTTGTTAGGGAAGAGGTCTCTCCGAGTACCTACCCCATTCCGGACAGAAAGAATTGCCTTCCTTGACCAATGGTTTATGTACAATCGTAATTTATGTACTTAGATCCAGATATATAGACTTATGTTAACTGTATTGCAGACTTATTTATATTGGTTTATGTACTTAGATCATTTTGTCACAGACTTTTGTATGTAGACTTATGTTAACTGTATTACAGACTTATTATAACCTTGTTGCAGACTTATTTTAATCTTGTTGCAGACTTATTATAACCTTCTTGCAGACTTGTTGACAAGTTAAAATGAGATATGTCCAAATAATGAGGTTTTTGGCTTAAATAACAAAGTGTTTCGTGCAGGTTGCATCGGTCGGCGTCCGCCCGATACATCTGGCCGATATGAATTTCTGGTTTTGCTCTGTTTACAGGTCAGACGGACATGCGCTTGGTAAAGTTATCGTATCTCTTTAACCACTGGTCAGAATGACCTGAAACCACTCCCATTGGAAAGCTAGCTCAATTTCCTATAACTTTCATGAAGATCTCCAAAGCTAAATCAAACGGAAAGTCTTCTTCTGACACGATATTTCAGTCCCCTCGGACGGACTCTGCATTTTGCTCCGGAGGAAACCATATCGGTCGGTCTCTGCCCGATACCACACACCGATGGGAGATTCTGATTTTTCTCCTGTTTTCCAGCTTCTTTATCGGCCAGATGCATCGGTTGGAGGCACACCGATGGACTTCTGCCATTAGTCCAAATCGATGCCAGACAGACCTGTGCTCACTAAATGTGTTGTATCTTTTGAACGGCTGCTCCGAATGACTTGAAACCACCTCCATTAGAAAGGTATCTCGATTATCTACGACTTTGATGAATATTCCCGAAGCTAAATCGGAGCTCAAGATCTTTGTCTGAGCCGATCTTTAGAGAACGTTGGATGGCCTCTACATTTTCCTTGATATTTGGGCATAACTCTTGCTCCAAACTGGTTTATTTTGCCCCATGATCTTCCTCCAAGCTCCAAAATGCTTCCATAAGCTCCAAATGGTACCTAAAAGACTCCATAGCACACAAACATATGCAAGAACTAACCTAAGACTCACTAACTCTAAAATGGATGCAAACTATACCAAAAACAATGAAATGAATGCAATAAGTCACAAAATGCTAACTAAAATGTATGCTAAAATGGGCTAAATTATGTAACTATCATCTGCAACAAAACAAAATAAGTCTGCAATGAACAAACAAGTCTGCAATAAACAAAACAAGTCTGCAATAAACAAAATAAGTCTGCAACACATTGTATAAGTCTGCAACACATTGGATAAGTCTGCAACACATTGGATAAGTCTGCAACACATTGGATAAGTTTGCAACGACTAACAAATTGAATAAGTCTGCAACGCATTCAATAAGTCTGCATAACATAACAAATCTGCGACAAACAAAGTGTTATTCTAGTCAGAAAACAAGTCTGCAACACAGTCTAATAAGTCTGCAGTTTTTAATGCCACGTAAGCAATTTACAAATAAGTTTGCGACGTTAAGCATTAAATCTGTGACATTGTAAATAAATCTGCGACAAGCGATGTTATTTCAGTAAGACATTTCATGTGTCGCAGACTTGTCTTCTTGTCGCATATTTTCCAAAAATCTGCAACAAAGCATTTAAGTCTGCAACAAACAGTTGCAGATTTGTTATAAGTCTGCATAACAAGTCTGCAAATGAACATAAGTCTGCGACAAAGGGAATTAATCTGCGTAATAAGTCTGCAATCAAAACAAGTCTGTGCAGACTTATTAAGTCTGCAACAAAGCACATTAAGTCTGCGTCGAAAAGTCTGCAACACGCATAATAAGTCTGCAGATGTGCGCAGACTTAATAAGTCTGCAACATTGAAAAATAAGTCTGCATAACAAGTCTGCAAAACAAGTCTGCATAACAAGTCTGCAGATGTTTGCAGACTTAATAAGTCTGCAACATTGAAAAATAAATCTGCATAACAAGTCTGTGCAGACTTAATCTGAAAAACGCGGTGGCATTTTTGTAAATAACTCAAACTTTTGCTTACGTGGAAATAATTTCGTAATGGTAGTTTCGTAATTACGTTTTTCCTAACAAGCGAAAATAAGGGTAAAATGGGCCAAAAACATACTTTTTCCTTCCCAGTTATTATGTGTTATTCTAGTCCTTAGCCAATTTATAAGTGTCATTCTAGTTTTTTTCCCATAAATTAATAACACATAATACACAAACTATGAAAAACTTTCTATCACGACTATAGTTACATTAATATGAAAGTTAACATTCAATAATTTAGTTAGTGAGTTAAATAGAAAGTTAGATGTACATCTACATGTTTATATGATACAATAAATAATTAGCATATTACAAAAATATATAACCTTGTTAAATATAAAGTTAGTGATACATTTAAATGATCATCTACATGTTTATATGATACAATATATATGTTAGCATGTTACAAAAATATATTACCTTGTTAAATATAAAGTTAGTGATACATTTAAATGTTTATCTAGTACTATAAATATTTAACATGTTAAAAGAAGTTATACTGTGCTATTTAAAATAATAGACAACAACAACAACAAGTTATAACGTGGATTTCTCAGCACACTCAATCAAGAGTAAACACGTAAAAACCTTACTCGACAACAACAATGAATTGAACATTATATCACATCATGGTCATATAGCTAACTTTGGTTCGGTTTGTGTATATGTAGCTAGTTAACTCAAAAAAAAAAAATCATAGTAGGTTAAATTGCGTATTTAACTTCACTTTTTGTGTTCTATCATTTCTTTCTTATTGTCGGGGTGAAATGGGTAACCGAGATCGCGGGATGAGCCAAAAGGCCCACCGATGTGAAAGTTTACGGTCAAAAGAGATTAAATATTGAATCGTTAGTCAAATCCGACGAGGCCGAAGACTCATTCAAACATGTGAACTAAAGACGTAACGACCATATCTTCTGACTTAAACACCATTCATGGCGAATCAGGTAGATTAAACGGAGACGTTAAGCACGATCTCGGAGTATAAAACAAGGACAAGAACAAGGAGCAATGGACCAGAATCCAACTCTCTACACCACTCTCAACTACAATTTAGCTCTAGACCCAAACACTTTTATTTTTATGTTCTTGTTCTTTTAAATCGCTCTCGGGAATTGCAATACTAATCTAGTTTACTCCGCAAAAACTTTGTCCAAATCACTTCTAGATTATGTTTGATCTCGTCGAGCAACAAACTTTATGTGTATTGCTCGATAGTCCTTTGGTTCTTCTTTTCTTAAAGATAAGCCTAAGTCCTCCGTTTATTCCTATTTACAAATTTTGATCGTTGTATTTCCAGCTACAACAGTTTAGCGCTAGAAGGAGGGGGATATGCAAGTCTAAACTCATCGCAAAAGAACAACCATGGAAGAACATGCAGTATTGCGTGAAGTAGCAGATATGGTCACCACTGATCTTACCGCAGTCTTAGAAGGGGCAATGACCGCGATGAACCAAAACCTTGAAAAAGTTATTTCAGTTTAAGCAGCATTGGCCCAATCATTTGTTGAGATCCGCTCAGAGGTGGTAAGAATGCAAGTTCCACCACCGCCAAGTGTTTTACTGACACTAGCTCCACAAGTTGTTTCATCAACACTGGTGACCCAAGGTAATTCACTGGCATCCACTGTGCCACTTGGAAGTAACGGAAATAAAAGTACAACAACCTCGAGTGTGCCTCACTTAGGAACTGGTCCGTTCTACCAAGCGCATGGAAGTGGAAGTGCACGAGTGCCATTGAAGGATGGAATATGGGTTGATCTGTCGGCTTTTCCTCCACCTCTTCCTTTCGTTCCGTTAAACCAGCATCCTCGGAACCCGGATCAAAGGCTAATTTTGACCCCGGAGGCCGAGCGAAGAAACATACAATGGGATAGATCTCACGGCCTATATATCCTCCACCACCACATTTTGATCCACTTAATTCGCATCAGTGAAACCCGCATCAAAGACCCGTCCTAACTCCCGATTCTGAACAGACAAGGACAATTCAGTCCGAAGTGAAAGAATGGATCATCGAGAAAGAGGTCAATCCAGCATAATTCAAGCATTTGCGGTTCAAAAAGAAGAAGAAAGTTAATCGACTAAGACTAGGTTTTCAACTGCGGTGAAGTGAATTTTCTTAAGCGGGATCTAGTCACCGCATTACAGAATTAAGGGGCTAACTGTGAGGTTAAAATCCCGACCCAGTAAATTGAGCCCAATAAATCTATGGTAAAAATACATGGTGAAGTCAGAGAAGCCATACGAGGTTAAATGAGTAACCGAGATCGCGGGTCGAGCCGAAAGGCCCACCGGAGTGAAAATCTACTGTCAAAAAGGATTAATTGTTAAACTGTTAGTCAACCCTGACGAGACCAAAGACTTATTCAAATCGATGAACTAAAATTTCTGGACGTAATGACCGGATGTTCAAATTTAAAAACCATTCATGACCATTGTATTTTCAACTACAACAGTTATCACTAAATTTGTACTACGTACATCGATGGTTTTTGTTCTGTAGAACGTATTTGTAAACCTTGCTTCAAAGTAATCAAAAAGAAAGATGTTACTAATATATATATATATATATATATATATATATATAACTATTAAATCATATGCTTTGAATAAAAATTATTTGACCAAAAAAAAAAGAAAAAAAATTATTTCAACAACAACTTTCGACTTAACCATATATAAACACATTTTTGTTACAAAAAAACAAATAAATAAACACATAAGTTTAAAGTTGGCGTCGATTTTTAGACACAAACCAACAAACGTCTAAATTTAGTTACTTTTAAAAGATTTAAACCGTTAGTTAAACTGATTTATATAAGTGAAAATTACCCAGAATAACATGAATCTTTTATGTAATTACTAGATTAACACCCTCAGAACTGAGTTGACTAGAATAACACAACTCTTTTGTCAAAAGACAAAACACCCCTATTTGAGTTACTTATACACAGAAATGCCATTTTGATTTATTTTTCTCAAAAAAAAAAAAAAAACTGCACGCTTTGAATTCAAAACATTTTTGTCTTTCTAAAACATTTTCACTTCCCTCGTCTTCCCTAGAAACGTAAAAAACAGTTTTCATATTCCTCTTCCACACGAGTCCGTCGCCGTCGTCCTCCTCTCTTCTTCTTAAGCCTCACCGTCGTCCTCCTCGCCGTTGTCCGCCACTCGTTTGCTATTTTCTGTTCTTCAGCCTCGCCGTCGTCCTCCTCTCTTCTTCTTCTTCATTCGCCGTCGAGAAACCCTAAAACCAAGCCGCTTCTCTTCCATCTTCTCTTTCTTCGCCGCCGTCAGGAAACCCTAAAACCCAGATTCCGGTATTCTTCGTCTATTATTTTGATTTTGATTTTGCCGCGGATTATGCAGATTTGTTGGTATTGTTGCAGAATTGTTTGTTTTGTGTGTTGCAAATTTGTTCCTTTTTGCAGATTTGTTATTATGTTGCAGATTTGTTTGTTTTGTGTGTTGCAGATTTGTTCATCATGTTGCAGATTTGTTTTTTGTTGCAGACTTGTTTTTTGTTGCAGACTTGTTATTTGTTGCAGACTTGTTTTTGTTGCAGGCTTGTTTTTTGTTGCAGACTTGTTATTTGTTGCAGACTTGTTTTTTGTTGCAGACTTGTTTTTGTTGCAGACTTGTTTTTTGTTGCAGACTTGTTTTTTGTTGCAGACTTGTTTTTGTTGCAGACTTGTTATTTGTTGCAGACTTGTTATTTGTTGCAGACTTGTTTTTGTTGCAGACTTGTTATTTGTTGCAGACTTGTTATTTGTTGCAGACTTGTTATTTGTTGCAGACTTGTTACATATCGACTTATTATAACCTTGTTGCAGACTTGTTTCATATGTTATGTTGCAGACTTATTATAACCTTGTTGCATACTTGTTTCATATGTTATGTTGCAGACTTATTATAACCTTGTTGCAGACTTGTTTCATTTGTTGCAAACTTATTATAACCTTGTTGCAGACTTGTTTCATATGTTGCAGACTTATAGGTAACTATGTTTATTAGGTACTGATAATAAATAGAGGGTAAGGATGGTGATTTAAACATTGCAGAAAGGTCTTAACATAAGGTTTACAGAAAGGTCTTATAAAACATGATTAAAAAGTTCAAGTTATAAAATAAGTTGGTAACCAAAATATCCGAATAACATAAACAAAACAACAATGAATCATGTGTTGAGTCTTAGAAAGGAGTAAAGCCTCGCTTGTGATCATTGTTGTAACTCTGTGGTAGAGGAAATGGGTACCTGACAATAGTGATTGATGAAAATTAGTAATCCGAAAATACTATTAAGAACTCATATTTTATACTAACATATATTTGAAACGATATTACCTATTCAGAAATTGGTAGAGTTCAGGAAATGTGTAATCTTCAAACTCTATATCTGAGAGCCCTTCTTCTGCTGTAAGCCATGAATGATCTTTAAAAAACAAAATAGGTTGTTAGTACATTGTTAGCCATGAATGATGATTTAACAAAAAAATTGGTTGTTAAACTCTATTCTGTTTAACTTACGGACTAATGTGGAGACACGGAAACACCTTAGGATTCCAAATATGTGCCATTCATGCTCACGACAAAATCGTCTTGACAATTCCTCAGCCAACTTTCCGTAAGCTAAACATTCCAATCCTTTAAACCTGAACGATTGGAAACAATTTCAAAACGTATCTAAAATATGTAACATATCTCATTTTGATGATCACAAAAAGCCACTTACTCTTGGTTTCTAATCGTAAATTGAACCATTGCCCTCATCCTAGGCTTCTCATAGGAAAGTTGATTCCACCATTTCCAGTTAATCTTTCCAACCCAAGTAATCACTCCTAGAACATCTATAAAGAACACAAAATTCAAAAAATAAAAACTCAAAATAGTATGATCTAAAAAGATATACTCTGTTTTACCTATAGGGTAACGTTCTGAGACAGTTTGACTTAGGACATCAACGATTGGAGTGAAAACCAAGAAATGATGGTGGTTTGGAAAGTCAGCGAGTAGTCTCATTTCTGTGTTTGAGTTGAAGTCGATCTCATAAGTGTGGCGAGTGGTTTTGCCAAGAATAAAACCAAATGAAACGCTAAAATCTTTAAGGGAGAACCAATAACGATTGAAATGCTTAAGCCATGCATAAACATTTAAGGCTTCACCGTCAACATTTGCTGAAATTCTGTTTCCCTGAAAACAAATGGAGTTTGATATGTATTTCAGAATAAAGAAGATTTCTCTAATAACAAACACTTTAGAAACGAAACCGAATTCCTATACTAGATCTGGCATGTACAGAATGAAAATTTCATCAATATATAAGAAGTGTTGAGATATTACCTCTTCATCACACAAAATAAGATGCATGGTTGGGGCAGACAAAACAAACTCTTTAGTCCAAACACGCAAGATCTTCACTCTTAGGTTCCAATCTTTCTTGCGCCTATTGATTTCTGAGATCATATGGACAGTTTCGTTTGCCATAATCTTCTCAACAAAGTGTCTGGTTTAGAAAAAGAGAGAGAAAGATATGAAAGACGAACGGTTTAAAATGTTAGAGAGAAGAAGCTATGAACGAAATATAGTAAACTCAAGCCAATGAAGAAGTTGAAAGGTTGCGTTAAAAGAAGTTGAAAGGTTGCGTTAAAAGAAGTTCAAAGGTTGCGTTAAAAGAAGTTAATAAATAATCATTAAACAGACGAAATATTTAGTTTAGATTTGATTTGATGTTTGATTTTACATCTAGATTTAGTGATAAAAATCTAAGTAGTTCGTAAATGATTTCCCTACGATTTGGTTCGATTACAATCTATGGAAATCATAGATTAACTAAATATTTAGTTTAGATATGATTAGATTTGTTTATAACCTTGTTGCAGACTTGTTTCATATGTTGCAGACTTATATTGACAGTGTTACAGACTTGTTTCCTATGTTATGTTGCAGACTTATTATAACCTTGTTGCAGACTTGTTTCATATGTTGCAGACTTATTATAACCTTGTTGCAGACTTGTTTCATATGTTGCAGACTTATATTGACAGTGTTGCAGACTTGTTTCATATGTTGCAGACTTATATTGACAGTGTTGCAGACTTGTTTCCTATGTTATGTTGCAGACTTATTATAACCTTGTTGCAGACTTGTTTCATATGTTGCATACTTATTATAACCTTATTGCAGACTTGTTTCCTATGTTGCAGACTTATTATAACCTTGTTGCAGACTTGTTTCATATGTTGCAGACTTATAGTTAACTATGTTTATTAGGTAATGTAAAATTAAAAACAAAGTCATCATACAAATACAAATACAAGTCTGCAGAACCACACGAGTCTTTAAACCATAATAAAAAGTGAAGAATCACATGACACATGTACGCACATTATGTCCACTTTGTTTGCAATTGGAGCAAATGTGTTGCTTCCTCGGGATTTTCTTCTCCATTGCTTTCTCCAACGCAGATTTGTATCTAGAATTCTTTGGCCTTCCGGGTGGTTGTCGAACTTCAGGAGGTAAACACAATTTCGCAGCGACATGTTCAGGAATTGGTTGAGCTACATCGCTTGGCATAATGCACATGGCGTAAGCGTTACTGAGGTAGTTCTTATAGTAGTACGGAGAAGTCAGACCAACAGGGGACATTCTCTTAGCTTCTCCACCAGCAATTGCGTGAGCACAAGGCAACTTATCCAAGTCAAACCTACGACATGTGCATTTACGTTCCCGTACATTAACAACATATACATGCTTCCCATTACTGACTTGCACTTGATCCGCATCTATTTCTTGCACGGTCAACAGCCTCAAATCATTAACACGTGGCTGCCAAAATGTTAATAAAATTAGTGAAGACTTAAAACATGTCTTGTTGCAGACTTATTAGACTTGTTGCAGACTTATTAGACTTGTTGCAGACTTATTAGATATGTTGCAGACTTATTAGATTTGTTTCTTCTATTAATTTTTCTGCAGCACGTGTGAGTGTTGTAGTCATTAGGCCTGCTTGAAACCTCCGCTTTGAGAACCATCTTGTTAACATGGACCGTATGGCGTCTAAGAGCTTAGAAATGGGTAGGTTCCTAGCATCCGAGAGCACTCTATTTATTGACTCCGCTATGTTGGAAGTTAATATGTTGTACCTGTGTCCGGGAAAATAAGCACGACTCCACACCTTCACATCAGCCTTCTGCGGATAAGAGTGAAGTGCATGATTGATGTCTTCGATCGCATTGAATAAAGCATTGAAATCCGCTATCTTATATGCGTTTGCTGCTTTTTTTACCAACCGAAATGCTTCACGTCCTTTAAACCTTGTTATTATGTTCTTGTACATATGATATGTACATATGCCACGACTCGCCAATGGATACACCTTTTTAATGGCCTTCGATATCGATCTATGCCTGTCAGAAATGATGGAGAGACTAAAATCATCTGGAATCACACAACTAAGCTGTGTAAAGAACCATTCCCATGATGCATCATTCTCCGTGTCAACTACGGCAAATGCTATTGGGAAAATATTAAAGTTCCCATCCTGACATGTTGCGAGAAGGAGTGTTCCTTTATATTTCCCTCGGAGATATGTCCCATCAACAACAACAACTTTGCGCATGTACTGAAAGCCGTTTATGCTTGCACCAAATGAGATGAACAAATACTTGAATCGATCTTCTGCATCGACTTCAAGACGCGTATAAGTACCAGGATTAGCTCTTCGTATCAAGTATAAGTACGAAGGTATTTGCTCATATCCACTCTCCGGTGAACCCATTGCCAAGAGTCGTGCATGCTTTAAGGCTCGATAAGCTTTCCAGTATTCCATCTGTCATGTCACATTCATAAAACAATAAGTCTGTGATAAACAAAACAAGTCTGCGACAACTGACCAAAATAAAACAAGTCTACAACAAAACAAAACAAATCTGCAATAAACAAAACAAGTCTGCAACTAAACAAAACAAGTCTGCAACAAAACAAAACAAATCTGCAACAAAACAAAACAAATCTGCAATAAACAAAACAAGTCTGCAACAAAACAAAACAAGTCTGCAATAAACAAAACAAATCTGCAATAAACAAAACAAGTCTGCAATAAACAAAACAAGTATGCAATAAACAAAACAAATCTGCAATAAACAAAACAAGTCTGCAACTAAACAAAACAAGTCTGCAACAACTGACCAAAATAAGTCTGCAACAAAACAAAACAAGTGTGCAACAAAACAAAACAAGTCTGCAGCCATACCTTAATACCATATCGTTTGTTCAGAGCATCTGCAACATGACTAGGTAACACTTTTGAACCGATGCCACCCACAAAATCCTTGTACAATTGTCCCAAAATCTCGTGTGTAGCTTGGCGAGAACGGGCTCCACGGTCTGTCACAGAACATGTATGTTCTTTAACATATACTTTTATAAAGAAACATGGAGAATCTCCAACTGTAGTAGCTCGGACTCTCCATGTGCATCCTTCTATCCAACATCGAACAATTAATAAGGTTGGCGTTGAATAATCAACCTTGAAATCAAACTTCTGCGCAACAGAAAGAATCTTCAACCTCATCTCCAATGCTTCTTTGTTATCATACCTTTGTCCTACCGATATATCCAACGAAGTCATTTCCATTTTCTGGTATTCTTCATGAACTTTGTAATCATTCCTTTCTGCCCTTTTTTGTGTGGCACGCTTGCTTTCTCTTCCTTCTCTTCCTCCTCACGAAGCTTTCCATATAGACAGTAATCCTCATCACCAGAACTAGCACCGTCCGGATCGTCGCAACAATCAAACCTGTATTGGTCCTTCTCGTCCTCATCCTCATCACCAGAACTAGCATCCCCTTCTTCTTTTGCATTACCAACAAATTCAACTTCTATTTTTGCTCGCTTCAGCGATGGTCTACCTTTTCCACGATTATCTTCACCATCTTAACGCTTTGCCTTCGGCAGATTTTTTGCATTACCATCAAATTCATCTTCCATTTTTGCTCGCTTCAGCGATGGTTTACCTTTTGCACGATTGTCTTCACCATCGTGCAGCTTTTGAGCGTCTTTTAACTCCAATGATACCTCCTTATCTGATACACATAGCCGCATCGTATCTGATTTGAATTGTTCAAAGAAACCTTGCAATTGTCTCGTATTACCAACAAAGACAGGAGGAGTGTCTACTGGTAACTTGACCAATATCTTCTTCGGAAACATGTAGCTCAATTCAACTTCGTACTTAGTCTTATCAACTCCATAATCCTCGTACACCATTTGAATGAATTCGTCGAACGAAGTTGCAGCATTGGTTCCAAGAACTCGAGAACCTCTCCTACTATCGACAACAAAAATCCATCTACTCTTCTCAAATCTCCAATTACCCCAAACCAATATAATTTGCAGCATTGCCGGCGACGATGGAGAACGATATCGGCAGCGACGATACACATCGAGAGCGGGGCGGCGACGACGATAGACAGCGAGATCGGCGGAATTTGATAATGGCGGAGATGACAATGGAGAACGAGATCGGCCGCCGTACATACCTTAATGGTGCAGTGGCATTTTTCGTAAATAAGTTACATATAAGGGACATATTAAGTCTGCAACACATTGAATAAGTCTGCAACACATTGAATAAGTCTGCAACACATTGGATAAGTCTGCAACAAAACACATTGAATAAGTGTGCAACGCATTCAATAAGTCTGCATAACATAACAAGTCTGCGACAAACAAAGTGTTATTCTAGTCAGAAAACAAGTCTGCAACACAGTCTAATAAGTCTGCAGTTTTTAATGCCACGTAAGCAAATTACAAATAAGTCTGCGACGTTAAGCATTAAATCTGCGACATTGTAAATAAATCTGCGACAAGCGATGTTATTTCAGTAAGACATTTCATGTGTCGCAGACTTGTCTTCTTGTCGCAGATTTTCCAAAAGTCTGCAACAAAGCATTTAAGTCTGCAACAAACAGTTGCAGATTTGTTATAAGTCTGCATAACAAGTCTGCAAATGAACATAAGTCTACGACAAAAGGAATAAATCTGCGTAATAAGTCTGCAATCAAAACAAGTCTGTGCAGACTTATTAAGTCTGCAACAAAGCACATTAAGTCTGCGTCGAAAAGTCTGCAACACGCATAATAAGTCTGCAGATGTGCGCAGACTTAATAAGTCTGCAACATTGAAAAATAAGTCTGCATAACAAGTCTGCAAAACAAGTCTGCATAACAAGTCTGCATAACAAGTCTGCAGATGTTTGCAGACTTAATAAGTCTGCAACACTGAAAAATAAATCTGCATAACAAGTCTGCATAACAAGTCTGTGCAGACTTAATCTGAAAAACGCGGTGGTATTTTTGTAAATAACTCAAACTTTTGCTTACGTGGAAATAATTTCGTAATGACAGTTTCGTAATTACGTTATTCCTAACAAGCGAAAATAAGGGTAAAATGGGCCAAAAACAGACTTTTTCCTTCTCAGTTATTATGTGTCATTCTATTCCTTAGCCAATTTATACGTGTTATTCTAGTTTTTTTCGAGCATTAAAAATTACAAAGAAACAATATATATTTATCGAGCATTAAAGTTTTGACTTTGACGGTGACGATATCTGCTTGTGCCGGTGGAAGCCACTGCATATAGAATAAACTGTAATGTGATATTGAACACCTGGAAAAGGAAAAAAAAAAAAAAAAATCGTCTTTTATTTTGTTAAAATCGGAGTACATGTTCTTGTGGTTACGTTGCATGTGAATGATGTGATTGTGTGTATATAATATTTTTATAATGGATATTCTAGTTAAAAGCAAGCATACATTTATTTTATTTTTTAAACATATCTCTACTAGTTTAAATTGTCAATAATAGCATAATTTTTCTTTTTTAAAATAATACCTTTTTTTAGTAGTTTTCCCCCAAAAGGAAACTATTTGGAGCTACAGACATATGCCCCATTTTATATACGAAAAAATGAGACTGAAAGATTAAATAATAACACAAATTCAATATTAAAATGAGTCAAAACTCCTTCATAATAAACAAAATCTAAATTTTCAAACTTGAAAAAAAAAACTCAAACATAATGTGTAGGCAAATTTTAACCAGTTCGTAAACAAATAGTTCTATATAATGAAGAGAGAAAATATATTTTATTAATCAACGAGTTTGGTTCTCAATTGCCCCGAATTACAAGAAATTGATATCACAAACTGCTAAAAGATGATCTCTAAGGTCGCTCGTCTCTTGCTGAAAACTTTGGCTGAATTCATTTTTGCTATCCCTGGGATTCGGCAAAAATATAACTCTTAGGGTTTTCTCGAGATTGTTGTGTGTCTTCTTTGCTTCCAGGTCCCTTTAGTTATAGAGGTTTCTCAATCCTAATACTAATCGATTTAGGTTTGTATGTCGGTCGTAACCTTAGTTGGGATGGGCTCGACATGTCGGTCATAATCCTAGTTAGATTAGAACTAGTATGTCGATCGTTATTCTAGTTCTCTTCAAACTAGGATGATCATATAGATATATCATACATAGCGACCTATCATTAGGATATATGACCTATTAATAAAATATACGACCTATTCATACGATATACGACCCATCAACATGATATACGACTTATTATCAGTTTAGACTTACCTAACCGAAGTTAATTAAGAGAGAATTTATTTTTCCCAACACATATTGTTTTAATTTTGTTTGTAATTTATTTAGAGTAAAAAAAAGTATTTTCCACACAATAATTTGTGTTATTTTTGATTTTTTAAACTTGATATAATAGGTTTAGAAAGAAAAAAAACTAATTTTTATACTATTTTGAAATATTTCACATAATAAAATGTCAAAATAATACAAAAATCCAGTCCACGTCTAGTTTGTTTTTCGAAATAGAAAATAACAAATTAAAGGAAACAGTTGTTAAAAAATCAATTTAGCTGAACCAAGTAGGATCATCTTCCGGTACATTCTTCATGAATTCCTTAGAAACAAAAACACATTAATGATAGTTTGTGTTTCGAGGCTTTTTCTCATTATGGGAAAGCAATCCACCTACGCAAGAAACAACGCGCTGAATTCCGGAAAACACGATTAGGAGGTGTTTTCCGAGGACGTTCTGACGCTCATATCAATAAATAAGAGAGTAAATTAAGGACCACAATTTGGGCGTCGGGTCCGAAGATAATCAGAAAATAGGAAAGAATGGTTTAGTGACTTAGGGTCCGAGAAAATGGATGGATCCGCTAAGTATATGGGATTTGTGAAGCTATTTGAAGTGAAGAAAGTGGAAAAGGTGAGAACTTCAGGGTGTTTCTAGTCAGAATGTCAGAACCGATTCAAAGAATATCGTAGAGAGTTTTCCGTATTTCGAGAAAAGAGAGAGAAGATAAAAAAATTAGGTTAAGAGACTGTGTGTGAGTGTGCAAGTGAATGGATGTCCGTCCCCTGCCCTCAAGGAGCGCATGTGACTTTTATAGAGTATATCTGTCACAAATCATATACATGTCGTATTTCTGGGTCGGGTCGTTGGACTGTCTGAGCTGGCTCCTTGCACGATGTTTTAGCTTTTTGTCGTGACCATTTTTTCTGCTAGTGGCTCTATCTTGGGCCGAGTTGTCCTTTCTATGTGCCTCACAGGTTTGGCGCCGCGTGGTCTGCTCGTCCCATATTGCATGCGTCTTGAGATTCTGCGATACGTCGCTTTCCTCCGTCTCTGACCCTGAAACCGCGTAGCGTGAATCTTCTGCTAAGTGTTTAGGCGGAAATAGATTGAATTGCAAAACATTATCTATGGAGGGAAAATAGTGAAAGACTCGTGTGTGATGAGTCTCTTTATACATTCACAATAACCTGGTAAGGGGTATCGGATTTCCCTTACCTTCCTAAGTATTACTATCCGGTTACCTGAGAGCTTACACTACAAGAAAACAGGGGTATTTCCGACGGATTTAAGCTGTAGGTTACAGTTCGTCGGAAATATGGCTTCCGTCGGAATCCGTCGGAAATTTCCGACGGATTGTGGTCGTCGGAAATCCGTCGGCAATTTCCGACGGATTTCCGACCGCTTACTTTCCGACGGCATTTCCGACCGAATATCCATCGGAAACTCCGTCGGAAGTCCGTCGGTTAACCGTCGGGAATTTCCGACGGTATTCCGACGGATATATTACCGACAGCATTTCCGACAGATGGTGATCGGATGAATTTGTCGGAATTCTGTCGGAAATCCGTCGGAAATTTTTCCGACGGATTTCCGACGGTAACTATTTCCGACGGATAATTTGATCGGAAGTTATCTCGGAAGTCCGGCGTTTCTTCATCGGAAATAAAATCCGTCGGAAGTCCATCGGAAACTTATTCCGACGGATTTCCGACGGAATTGCGACGTATTTTGAATTTTATTTTGAATTATATAATTATTTGTTTTTTTGAAATTTATAAATTAAAATTATATAAATTAGAAATAGAAATTAAAAATAGAAATAATAAATATATAAATTCATTAAACAAAATTAAAAAATTCATTACACATTAAAAAAAATTGTTCAAAAAAAAAACCATTAAAAGAAAATATTTAAGCGGTTGGAGAATCCCCGTCGTCGTCGTCGGGATTATTATCCCGAAACATATGCGGGAAACATTTCTGCATCATCTTCTCCAACGAGGAGAGCTTCTTGTTGGTAGTCACTTGCTCCGTCTGTAGCTCTTCAACCTGCTGGTCACGGTCTTTCACCGTTTGGGTGAGCTTCTCGATTTCTACCCGGTACTCCGAAGGATAACGAGGAAGCGAGGAAGAAGATTCCTGGGTCGGAAGGGTGCCTAACCCAGCGAATCGACCTTTCACTTGCCGAGTTTGCTGCGAATAATTATAACCGTTAATAATTAAATAACGAAAAAAAAAAAAACGAAATGAAATTATAACTTACCTCAAGTACAATCTGGTTTATCTCTTCCCGGGATAAAGAGTTCGAGGACGTCGAGCCGTCGATAGTGAGCTGCGATATTGATACTTCACGGTCCAGCTTCGTCTTCTTGCTCTTCTCGACAACATCCCGCATCCCCAAGTCCTGTATCTGACCGGTTTTCTTGTTGGTGTGTCTCTACTCGATGAGTTTAAGATAATCGGGTTCGGAACCAGATTCTCTCGCCTGCGAAAATTTGTTAAGTTAAATAAATATAAAAAACAGAATTAGTAATAAAAAATTTAAATTAAACTTACCATTTCCTGCGCTTCCCGTTCGATGGTCTTTGCGCCCCCGTTGTGGATGTAGACCCCTTTCCCGCCTCGTTGGTTATTTCGGTTCTTCGACTGTTGCTCAGAGGTCTTTTTCGTCGCAGGCCTACTCCAGTAGTCACAGAAGCCCTTCCAGACGTCGTCGTCAAGGTCCTTCGGCTTGTCTTTGTTGTGTTTCCACTTCTGCTTCCACTCGTACATGTGCTTCGAGTACGAGTTTGCGGCATACTTGTCGATTGTGTCAAGGACTTTGCGCGTATGATGAGAGTCCCATGTGAACTCTTGCTACAATTTTTAAAAAATATATGTTACATGTCAAAAAGAAAAATTGACAAAATGAAATTCAAAATAAATAATATATCAATAAATAACTTACCGCGAAAATCCGGTGCCACACGTCTTTCTCCTCAGTAGGCATGTCCGAATACTTCTCGTACGGTTTGTCCAACATGTTGTGGAGCATCCGTAATATCACCTTGGTGATCTGAGTCGACAGCTTAAACCTGAAAACATTATGAAAAGATATAAATATGTGAAGTTTAAAAATCTAAATAAATTGAAATAATGTACAAAAATTATCTTACCAAGTCCCGTCCTCAAACTTCGGGTCGAGTCGAATGCAATGGCCACGGTTAGGTTGCCGGACTAGCTCCGCGATCTCAATGTGGCTCCGAGCAACGGATTGCTGAGAATCTGGGATGTGAGTTCCCGAGCTCGTTGGTCCCGGAGGCGTACACCGAGAACCCCGAGAACGGCGTCCTTGGTTGCCGCCTCCCAACTGAAGAACGTCGTCGTGATCCCTGCGGAAAACGGTAAAATTGTTAGTAAATTAACAAAAATTTCAAAAGTTACCGAAAATTTTGAAATTTTCGGAAAAAAATTTAGGAAAAATTAAAAATTTCTGAAAAAGTTAAATTTTCCAAAAAATTCAAATTTTCCGAAAAATTCAAATTTTTCAAAAAATTCAAATTTTTCAAAAAATTCCAAAATTTGGGTAAATATTTTAAAATCAGTTTTAATATATAAACATATTAAAAAAACGTTTTATTACTAAAAAAAAAAATATAAACGATTTTATTACTAAAATCATATTTGAAAAACGTTTTTATTATTAAAAAAATATTTTAACTTCAACTTTAATATATAGAAATATTTTAAAAACGTTTTTATTAGTTAAAAAATATTATAAACGATTTTAATATATATAAATATTATAAAAACGTTTTTATTACTTAAAAATATATTAAAATCGTTTTTAATATATACAAATATTGTCTAAACGTTTTTATTACTTAAACAATATTTTAAAAACGATTTTAATATATACAAATATTTATAAAAATTCAAACAATATCTACAAATGTTTTTAAAATATTTTTAGAAAATCAAACAAGATCTAAAAACGATTTTAATATAAACAAACGTTTTTAAAAAATCAAAAATTTGTTTTCTAGATCTAACAATTCTAAATCAACAATCTAAACACATAAACCCTAACACTAATATTATTCTACATAACAAATTCTATTCTAACCACCTCAATTCACATAAATAGAATTCTAACATCCTAACTAATATATTCCCTAAAACTAACAAGATATAAAAAAAAATTAAATGAATTGATGAAACTTACATGCTTTTGATGAAGAAAAGTTGAGGAATTGATGAAGTTGAGGAGTTGAGGAGTTGTGGAGTTGTGGATTTGAAGACTAAAACCGAAATTGTGAAGAAGAAGAAGAGAACAAAAGGTTTTCGGTAAGGAAGAAGAAGAGAGAAGAGGGAGAAGAAGAGTCGGAAGAGAGAGAGACAGAAGAGAGAAATAAGGAAAAAAACTTACGCTTTGTCGATATATTTCGAAGTCCGTCGGAAATCCGTCGGATTTCGAAAAATAATTTCATTTACGCGATTGATATTCCCGCGGTCTCGAAAATATCAAAGTCCGTCGGAAATCCGGCGGAAATTTCCGACGGATTTCCGACGGATTGGAGAGGATAAGGTATATTCCTTGCATGTTTGTCGATTGGCCAGTCAACAGGCACGTGTCAAATTTTCCATATCCGTCGGAAATCCGTCGGAAATTTCCGACGGAATTAGGGTATATTTGGGGTTTAGAGTTTCTTTTTATGATTTAGGGACATGTAATTTACATGTTTCATTCAATATATATATTAAGTTCATCAATATTAAAGGCTTTGCATTAGTTTAAAAATTAAACATCAAAACATATCATTTCACATAAATCAACTATATCTTATACTATAACTTATACAAACACTTCCATCAAAATTTATAAATTCTATATAACACATTTTTTTGATGTAAATACAAGGTTAACCTATTTTATATACATCATACAAGTATTTGTAAACTTTTGCCACAAAAAAAAACCTATACCCTATACCCTAAACATGATTTTTGAATATGTCCGTCGGAAATCCGTCAGAAATTTCCGACGGATTTAGTTGCATCGGCTAAAAACTCAATCCCTCGTTTGAGTTATATCCGAGGGATTGAGTTTTTAGCCGATGCAACTAAATCCGTCGGAAATCTGTCGGAAATTTCCGACGGATTTAGTTGCATCGGCTAAAAACTCAATCCCTCGTTTGGGTTATGTCCGAGGAATTTCCGACGGATTTCCGACGGATTCAGTTGCCTCGGCTAAAAACTTTAACTGAATGCCTCGGCCAAAATTTTTTTTTTTAATTTCCGCTTTTGTTACACTTAATCAAATGTCTAAGTTTATAAAACTTCGACATAACTGATATGTTACACATTACAATTCTAGTTCAAATATATGTTCATATTTTACGGTGCAAATTTTATAATTAAAACTATTGTCAATCCGATGATGAGTAATCTGATTCTCCTGAATCGGAAGGTTCCCCAAATTCGTCAAATTCTTCTTCGGAATCCTCAAATACCCGATCGTCTGCCTGTATGGTGAAATCAACGACAAGGTCGACCTCAAGGGAATGCTCGATTGAACCCAAACCTACGGAGCTTTGTTGGAGGGGTTCATGATCAGACATCCCATGAACTCTACCTCTCGGGTTTATCGATGTGACTGTAACCCACGGGTCTTGCTTGTTTGTCACCCGCGGATAGGGAATGTAGCATACCTACACCATGTACAAATTTAACCACGGGAATGCAACAAAACTAAATTAAAAATTAACGTAAAAGAAAAACAAATCTGGTCTGCTTGTGATGCAAGTACAAATGGCTCGTATCTCTGGAGTTTTCTTCTGCTATGTAATGATGTAACACCAAATTGGTCGTGTCGCACACCGCTTCCTACTAATGGGTCGTTACAGTCGCATAAAAATGCAACACATCTTAGACCGAGCATTCCCGGGTACTGAACATCGAAAATCTCACGTACGACACCATAGTATACAAGATCACCTGACTGAGTTGATACACCGTAATCTGAAGTTGTCGCACTCCTATCATCCCTAAGAATCTTAAAAGCGTACCCCCGTGTGCTATACATCACATGTGACTGCACGGTTGCTAGTGGAAATCTCACAATTTCTTCTAACCACGTGGGAAATGTTTGTCCATTAGCCTTCTCTGTCGTCACCTGCACAATTAAAATAAAAAAACATCAAATAATTAAATCTTTCATTACATATGATGATTGCTAAAAACAAGACAATTAAAAGACTTACATAATCTCTTAACCAACGTCCGAACTCTTCCTGTTTGAGCTCGATTAGCTCGTCCTCTGTTTTGTCAGGAAATGCAAAACGTTGATAAGCCATATACATCCTGTGAGATTGAAGCAATTATCACGTTAGTACATATATATATAATCAAGAACCCAATAAGTAATTAAAAATTAAGTTCAATATAATACCTCTCATATTCATCAACTCCGTCGCAGTTTGTGAGAATATACATATGCAAATGCTCTCGCTCTTGTGGTGAAAGTCTCCTCTTCTTACCTTTTCCACTAAGTCGTCCAATCTCTAAAAATATATGAGGTACATCGACCGGATAGAAAGGTAGGACGCCTCCGTCATCATGTCGAGCTGCTCTACGACTCTTTGTTTTGACTTATGATGGAAAGTAGGATTCGGCAAAATGTGAGGTTTCTTCATTGATGGTCTGTGCGACGATAGAACCCTCCACTCTACTCAAATTTTTCACCTTCTTCTTTAGATGTAACATATACCGTTCGAAAGGATACATCCAACGGTACTGAACCGGGCCCCCAAGCTCTGCTTCTCGAGGGAGATGAATTGTTAGATGTTCCATAACATCAAAGAATGAAGGAGGAAATATCTTCTCCAAATTGCAAAGGATTACAGGTATATTCGCCCCAAGATTGCGGATACCGTCTGATGTAAGAGAGCGAGAACATATATCTCGGAAAAAAGCACCAATCCCTGCAAAATATGGATAACAAATGAATAATTAAATAATGAAGTATATATTGTATAAAGTAGTAAATAAATAATTTCATGATTGTACCTGCAATTGCTTCGTGGACATTACGTGGTAGAAGACATGCAAAGGCAAATGGAAGGAGGCGCTGCATCACCACATGACAATCATGACTCTTCATCCCAGTGAACTTCCCTTCTCCATGATCAACGCAGTTCCGAAGGTTAGATGCGTATCCGTCCGGGAATCTAACACTTTCGGTAATCCAGTCAAAAAACTCGGCCTTTGAAGGTTCATCGAAACGAAAAGCCAGGACCGGAGGCTTCCCGTTCCCTGTCACATGTAGTGCTCTACGAGAACAAATGTCTGGCAAGTCCAATCTAGACTTCAGATTGTCCTTCGTCTTCCCTTTGACATTGAGAACGGTGTTCATAATGTTGTCGAAAAAATTCTTCTCAATGTGCATGACCTCCAGATTATGCCTCAAAAGATGGTTCTTCCAATAAGGCAAATCCCAGAAAATGCTCCTCTTGTGCCAATTATGAACGTTGCCACAACCATCAACAGGATGATGCCCGTTACCACCACAATCAACGGTCCTCTCTGCACAAAAATCTCTGAACTGAGTCAACAAATACTCATCATCTAACTCAGGAGGTGGACCATCAAATACTTTCCGGTTCTTCCTAAACAATGTGGTGCTCCGACGATAAGGATGATCGCTAGGTAGGTATCGCCTATGACAATCAAACCAAGACGTTTTCCATCCGTGCTTCAATTGGAACGCATCAGTGTTATCTTGACAGTACGGGCATGATAACCTTCCGTGCGTTGTCCATCCTGATAACATGCCATATGCTGGAAAATCGCTAATAGTCCACAAAAGTACCGACCGCATGATGAAATTTTCGTGACAAGAAACATCAAACGCTTCAATACCTTGATCCCATAACATTCGCAGCTCATAAATCAATGGTTGCAAAAACACATCAAGTGATCTCTTCGGATGCTCTGGTCCAGGAACGAGAATGCTAAGGAACAAGAACTCCCTTCGCATGCACAAAGATGGCGGCAAATTGTAAGGTGTTACAATTACTGGCCACAAAGAATATTTTCTGCCGTGCTTCCCAAAAGGGCTGAAACCATCGGTACATAATCCAAGGTATACGTTCCTCGCCTCAAACGCAAAGCTGGGATAAATGGATTGAAAATGTTTCCATGCTCCTGCGTCTGACGGATGGGCGATTTGTCCATCTGTTGTATGCTCTGCATGCCATCTCATTGCTCCCGCTGTGCGCTCTGACTGATATAACCTCTTCAATCTCTCTATTAACGGTAAATACCACATTCGTTTATATGGCACTGGCACTCTTCCACCTGTTTCCTTATACCGAGGTTTGCGACAAAACGGCATGTCGTACGGTCTACGTCCTCTCTCCAGTAGAGCATACAGTTGTCTATGCATACATCTATCATATGATACGACAATCCTAGACCTTGAACAAGTTTCTGTATCTCATAGTATGATGCCGGTGCAAGATTATCTTCTGGCAAAATTTCTTTCACAAAATCAGCGATTGCATCCACGCACTCCTCCCTCAAATTGAAATCCGTCTTTATACCCATCATCCTTGTTGCAGTTGATAAAGGGGAATGTTCACCTCTACACCCATCATATAACGGATGTTTAGCAACGTCTAACATATCAAAGAATCTCCGAGCTTCTAAGTTAGGTTCTTCTTCTCTATCTCCATACTCAACAACCGATGGTATACTTTCACGAAATGCATCGTTCACCATCTGAACATGACCTACAGTACTTTGTACTTCCATTGCGGGTTCTTCTAAGCTAGTGTTATCCCCAATATAATGTTCACTAGTACTAGCATAATTATCCACCATTGTATCATTTTCTCCATGATAATACCAAATCTTGTAACCCGGCATAAACCCATGACAATACAAGTGTGACCATACTTCATCTATCACGATAAATCTACGATTCCCACAATTGGTACAAGGACAATAGATTTTACCGGTTTTTTTTGCTTTCTTCTGCATACCCGCAAATGCCATGAATTCCTGTAGACCTTCTTTGAATTCCTCCGTAACTAGGCCCGTATCCAGAATTTGATGAGGCTTGTCCATCCATGATCGAAAATAATTATAAGGATTTGAAGAAGACATTTTCGTAAGGAATTAGATAAGAGAGATTTTTTTTTTTGTGGTTATAAATGAAGCGTGGATACGTTTTTATAGGGAAAATTTTGTGTATTTTCCGACGGCTTTCCGACGGATCTAAAGTAGATATTATCGATGTCGGCAACCATGTCGGCAAAGACACCATCCGTCGGAACTCCATCGGAAAGCCGTCGGAAAATTCCGACGGATGGGCGTCGTCGGAAATCCGTCGGCAGTATGTCGGTAACATCAGAATTGCTCGGAAAGTCGTCGGAAATCTGTCGAAAAGTGTCCGACGGATTATGGTCGTCGGAAATCCGTCGGAATTTTCGACGGATTTCCGACGGGTTCGCTTTTCCGACGGATTTCCTACGGATGAAAAGTTCGTCGGAAATTTCCGACGGAATTATGGCCGTCGGAATTTCCGTCGGAAATACCCCTGTTTTCTTGTAGTGTTACCTTTTCAGGCATTACTGCCCGGCTTACGATGATGTAGATGGGAAGTCGACCTGTACATGTTCGGGTTATTCATCTCCCTAATATCGCACTCTCTATGTTACATGGCACGAGTTGGCGGGTTTGGGAAAAGGCAACCCTTCTTAACCTCGGGGCCACTCGACTCCTTTCTTCCCGCTCCCACTAATCGAGAACGGTTTTGGGAGAATGTGGTGTTTCATTTTCCTGTCCTAACATGTTCTATGGTTTGACCACCTAGCATTGTAACCGCACTCTCTCTAAGTGGCACGCTTTTAGGTTAAGTGGACGTCTAATCTATGGTGACACGTCATACAACATGTCCTACCATGTCTTAAAGTTTGACCACCTAGCCTCGTAACCGCATCTTCTCGAGGTGGTCCAGTTTTAGGTCAAATGGCCATTTAATCTAGTACGACACGTGCCATTCTGATTCGCCAATCTAAAGGGGAATTATTTATTACCAACCGTTTGTTTTAAGGAGTAAACCATTATTTGTTCCAGCCTAAATGATTGAACTAATTTTTCCAAAAAAAAAATGATTGAAATAATGAATAATGGAGAAATTAGTTAATTTGTTAAAATCAGCTGACTTTTTATTCTGCATCTTCTATACGTGCCATATTCAATGACGACCTTACTGATTGTTATATGATTAAACAGAGAATGATCATTCAATAATAAAATATATATCAAGGAATATTAGAACATCAGCATCCATGAAACATCTTAATTGTTATATAAGACATCTTGAGGGTGTCTCAAAATAAAAATATTATTTTTTTAGTTAAATAATTAAGTTTAAAAACAAAAAATTGGACCTATCAAAACGTGACACATAAGCAAAAGAGTGTCTCAACTTTTATTTTTTAAAGCACCCTCATTGATAACTTTTTGAGGGTGTCTCAACAATATAAAAAATAAAAAATAATGAAAAAGCAAATGAGAGAGAAAAAACAGGATGCGAGTGTGTCTCCTGCTAGACACTCAACAAACAGTATGAGACACCATATTCATACGTGTCTTCTTTTTATTTGTCCAATTTTTATTTTTAATTAAAATTTAATTAAATTATATTAAAAGAATTAATATTTAATTCCTAAGACACCTTCTTTAAGGTGTTTACCGATGAGGGTGATAAGTGTCTCAAATAAGACACTCTTCTCGGTCTCTCTTTTCTTTTTTTCATTTTTTTATTGCAACCCCAATGCACATGCCCTTAGCTCGACTCAAAAAAATATTATTTTCCATATTTTGGTTTTCGGTTTTAGTTCTGAACCTTGTACAATAAATCATAAAAATTAGAAGATGGTATAATATTTTCTTGTTACATTGACGGATCTTATAATTATAGAAGTGACACACATACCAACAAGATCGGACGACCATTTTCTTGGATAACAAGGGAGTCGAAGGGAAATTTCTCCCCTCCATTTAAAAACTATTTAGTCTAATATGGGTCTTGTCCAACATAAACAGGAAGATTCGACTATGCTCACATTTTTGTGGTTGATTTAATGGATTTGACTCAAATCCAGGGTTCTTCCTCGTTTCACTCTTGTCCACCAACCTCACAAAGAGTTATTTTTTAAATGTCTTGCTTGAATAAATTAAATAGAAAGTTTACTAAGAATCAAAATAGAACCAAGAACCAAAAGCAAAGAGAAACAACGACAACACTCGATATAGAATTTAGGGAAGAAGGGATCAAAGATCAACGCTGAGCATGTGTTTCTAAGATGAGAGAAGATCATCGAAACATGCAATAACTTCCGGAGAGAAGGTGGTGCCTTGGTGTAGACGCCTGTTACGTTCCCTCCAAAATCATATAGACACGCATTCCAACCTTGAAGAAGAGCAAGGGAGAGGCTTGCGGAAGAGCAGACTTTTGGAAGCCAAAGAAGAGTTACATTCCACGAGGAAGGAGGAGAGGAGAAGAGAGGTGTAGTTTAAGTGTTACCTTTTTCAAGAATTCAAAAGAATAGGCACACTCAAAAAAGAGGTGGTCACGAGTTTCAGTGTTCGTGCCACATAGCAGGCAAGTGCTTTCCACATCAAGACCCCATGATTCCATTCTAGCAAGAGTTGGATTCCGGTTCAACATGAAGAGCCACGCATTAGTCGCATGACGAGGAGAGGCAGCCCTTGTGCCAGATAAGAGGATACCAATTCGAGACAAGATTCTTTGAAGGTCTCAAACAGTTCCACACAGCCTTAGAGGAGAACACGTTCTGAACAGAGCCATCAACGGTCCAAATAGGCAGATCACTCGCCGAGGATGGTTGGAGAGATGATTAAAAACAAAAAAATGTGAAGTTGGAGTTGTTTGTCAGTCCTGGCATGAGGAAGTAGCCAACCTTCTGAGGAATGGACATCACTAACTGTGGAGCACAAGGGAATGCCAAGCAGGGAAGGTCCATCTGAACCCAAAAACTGATATAGTGGCCCATATCTGTTTCCCTCACAAAGAATAACAGAGCAAATTTTCTAGCAAGGAAGTTCCGAGACATGAATTCAGTTTTTTTCTCTCTCTTTATTATCACTTTTATTTGTCTTGGTTAGTTGACTCATGTAATGTATTCAGATATGTAAGTGCAAAAACTCAAGAGAACACACAATTTCTACGATTTGGAACGCACCAAGTCTAATGTTTTTTTTTGTTTTTTTTACTAGAAATCTTACACAAGTTACACTTGATCGAAGTTACTGAAGTCTAAAGTCTTGAATGGTATGTACCTTTTTCACAATTCACGTTTTGAAAACGTGATTCCGTTGAGCACATACTATTCACAATAAAACGTATGGAATGATCAAATATGAAAACTAACAAGTGATTTTTAAATTCATCCCACACATTTTAATTTTATAACTAGATTAGATAAAACTTTATTCATATACTAAATATAGTAGATATCTTTTATTCAATTGTTTCACAATTCGAGCACGAGGTTTTTTATTTTCCCATGTAAGTCAGACAGAGTCGGTAGGGGTTGTTCCACGGAACCACACTTTTTTATCGACCAAAACTTGATTTAATCAGATGAGTAGTTGACAAAAAAAAATTGTTTCACAATTCTATTTTAGTTTGATTCTACTATTTCATGATTTAGCTATTCCACTATTCTCTATAAATAACTAAACTGGAAAATATATACATTATAATCCATTTGTATTTGTAAGTTATTATTATGAACTTAAAAGTACAATTGTAACTTTACCACCCAAAAGTGTTGATTTAGTGTTCGTATATATATAGAGCAATTTTCCAAAAAATACAAACCGAACTAAATCACATACGGTGATTTTAATAGTTGGGTAATCACATACGGTTGCTTCTATAATAATTTATCAGTTTTGTTTCCTTTTTAAGCAATGGAATGGTTTGGTTTGGTTGGTTTTATAACTTTTAATATTCGATTCAATGTTAAAACTTAAAAGTCGCGGGAAGTGTTGACACAATCACATTGAAGAGATAATAATACCCAAGTTTGACAAAACCAATTTAAGCCTATTAATAATCTCTTTACGGCCCAACTAAACCCATTTATTTTCCCCTGTACAACTGTACCACCTACCCTAAGTTCTTGAGCCGTGTGAACTTAACACGTGCGCAGGAGCAACCCAACAACATTATCACATAAAAATAATAATTTTAAGTTTGATTTTTGAGTATTTGTGTAAACAATTTCTGAATAATTTTAAGTTTGATTTTTTCAAATTTTTTTTTTTGTAAAGGAATCATGATATATTTTCTCATATTTTAAGTTTGATTTTTTTTCATTCCGAAAACAATCTGATTTTTTTTTTTGCAAAGGAATGAGGATATATTAATGAAAAATATTTTAAAATACTATAAAATTTATTTATTTTTTCCAAACTTAACATCCTAAATTTAAAATTTTTAAAATAACACAAATAATTATATAAAAATACGTATTTACAAAATAAATTTAAATAGTATATTTGAGTTCATTATTTTCAATTACTTTTTTTTATTATTAAAAATGATTTTATGATATTTTAATATTAAATTTATGCTATTATTATCAAAATTTGGATTATTTTTTTGGACAATTCTACAAAATAGCACAAAAAAAACTAAAAGTTCACAAATTTAGCACCCAATGGTGAAAATCACAAATATAGCACCAATTTTGACAATATTAGCACAAAATTAATATAAAAATGACTTATAATCATTTTCTAATAGGAAAAAACTAAACCCTAAATTGGAAATAGTGAACCCAAACATAATGTTTAATTCTATTTTAAATTTATTTTTGGTAAATAAGTATTTTAAAATAATTAATTATGCTATTTTTGGTATTTTAAATTTAGGGTGCTAGTTTTGGAACAAAAAATAATTTTTGTGCTATATGAGGGTATTTCTCTATTTTTATCATTTTCAACAAATAATATTAAGTTTGGAATAAAATTTTTAAAATATATTATTTTGGTCAATCACCCATTATTAATTGGAGCTAATAACCAACAAAAAAAATTACAATTAAATGGATGACCAAATCAGAACTATGGTAATGATCTTAAAATCTTGCCACGTGTTAGCCACGAAACCACATTTCATATTCTTCCTGATCAACAAAAAATAAAAAAAAACCTGCTCGTCTTTTTGTGCTCTTCTCATTTCGTAATCATCAAAAAAAAAAAACTCATAAATCTCACAAGCGAGATCAGATTTCCTCTTGTCGGCAAATCTCCGGCGATCATCTTTCTGTTTTTGTTACTCTTCGAGTTTCAGACATGGCGGCCGCGAAGCTCGTGGCTTTGTTTCTACTTCTCGCCTTCGTTTTCACCACCGGTGTCTTTTCCGATGCCGGAATCGACGGCGTTGAAGAATCTAAGCCCGCCGGATCCGACGGCGGTGTGGATTTCGCTTCTGAGATCAAATTGGATCAGCTTAATGTTAAAATTCGTGCCCTAGGTTAGCTTTGTTTGCCTCTTGAAGATGATTCTAACAGTTACTATTTTCAAATTGGATCAGCTTAATGCTAAGATTCTGATCAATTTGATTTAAACGGATTCTCAAATCGGAGTTTAGACCCAAGCTTGTAGCTTTGTTTATGACTTTTTTTTTGGTTGGTGAAGAATCCCAAATTGATGATAAAACCAGAGAACTTAAAGGGAGAGAAGAGTTAGTAGCAGAGAAGGAGAAGCTTCTTAAAGAGAGACAAGACAAGGTTTCTTCCTTGGAGACTGAGGTTTCATCACTAAGAGTATGCATCTTATAGTCTCACTTCAATTGATTCCTTGTTCAGACATCTTTGTTTAGATTTTTCCAAGTGTTCTTTGAGCTTCTTTAGATCAATCTTGCTTTCGGTTTTGGAGTCTTAGATTGTTTTTGTTTTCACTTTTCTACAGAAAAAAGGTTCATCAGATTCTGTGGAATTGTTGGGGAAAGCTGAAGCACGAGCTGCTGAATTAGAGAAGCAGGTAAGATCTTTATTTGAGAACTTATCTTCTGTTTGCCTGTAATTTGCAAACGGCATGTGATTGGTACTGCTGCATTTAGGTTGAGGTACTTAAGAACTTTCTGGAGCAAAAGAACAAGGAGAAAGAATCCACAGAAGCTCGGACTAGTGAAGCCGAGAAAAAACTAAACGAATTGAACTCGAGAGTGGAGAAAGTATGTTCTTTACATCCCTTGGTTCAATTTCTCTTGACACTCATTATTATCACTTTTTTTTCAGTTTCGAATCATTTCCTCGTCTTTATCTTCCGTGTTTCAGTTTTAGCACTGGACTTTGTTAAGGTTTAAGCCAAATTTTTTATTCAATGTCATCTTTTACCACTCTCTATTATTTGCTAAAAGGCTCGTTCTGTTTTATGGTCTTTCCTTTTGGAAGTTTCTTAGCTGTGTATTAAAGCCCTTTCGTACTTGTGTTTGATCTGAACTTTAGATATCTAGAGTTGTGTGCAAGTTGCTTGATAGATATGTGCGTTTTGTTTCTGCCAATTTTAACAAGAAAGTCCTGCAGCTTCACAAGACAAATGAAGAGCAGAAGAACAAAATACGAAAACTTGAGCGTGCTCTTAAAATTTCTGAGGTATGATGATGCTCTTGGATTAAGTTTATGTTGCCCTCGACTTTTGGTTTCTGCCATCACTTTTGACTCTTATCAAAATAAAATTATAGGAAGAAATGTTGCGGAGAAGGCATGAAGCAGCCACAAAGGCTAAGGAACTGCTGGAGGTAAGTTCTCTATACTGTGTTTGTTGGGTGTTTGAGTTCTCCTAATAAAGTATGAGATTTTCATTGTTCGAGGCAAGCTGGTAAACTTGAGAAGAAGGTTAATACTTGAATGGTTTATTTGACCAGGTTCATGGCTCGTGGCTTCCCCCTTGGCTTGCTGTACACTGGGTTCATTTTCAGGTTAGATTAATACGGTTTTATCTTTACTGTTTTTCTAAGACAAGAGATTTTCTCACTGAACTTGGGCAATTCCTCGACTCAGACTGTTTCTGGGACACATTGGGATGCCCACGGGAAACCGGTTATGGAGAAAGTAACTCAAAAGGTACTGTTTTATCCTGTTAAAATGGCTATACAGGTCTATGTGAGCAAACTTATGCCTAACTATGTTTGATTATATATCAGTTGACGCAAGCGAAGACTCGAGCTGAAAAGTGGGCTGAACCGCACATGGTTAATATTAAAACTGTAAGCACCTTACAGGCAATGTACTTTATTACTCAGATGAGGCTCTTGTGGTAATGCTTATAAAATTCTACTTGCAGAAATATATTCCAGCTATGAAAGAGACTGTCAAAACACATGTTGAGCCACACGTACAGACACTATCTACCAAAGCGAAAGAGGCTTACCATGCTTCCAAGAGTACTGTTACTCCACATATTGTCAAGTTTCAAGAACATGTAGATCCTTATTACCAGGTGAAGTAATTTTTTATATAGCTAAAACTTTTACATGGATACTAATCTTTCAGCTCCATCGGCTGATGACAATATCCACTCAATGCGTTTATAATCTCTACAGGAGGCTAAAAAGTTTAGCAAGCCATATGTTGATCAAGTGGCCACGGCCACAAAACCACATGCTGATAAGGTGAGAGCTACCATGAAGCCTTACACGAAGCAGGCTATTCACCACTACAAAGAGTTTCTAAAATCTGCCACAACATATCACCATCAGGTCAGAATCGAAATCACTGTGTATAATATATAGTCTCTAGATATGTATATAGTGCCATTTCAGAATCAGTTGACTTTTAAGCTAATAACTGTGAAGGTTCAAGCCAATGTCAAAAGTAAATTGAAGAGCCATGAGCTGTTGGAACCTTTTGCCACCAAAGAGTTCATTTGGTTTACAGTATGTTTTCTGGTCTTGCACTCCTAAGACAACATGCTTCTCTGTTGTTTCCTCTCTTAACTTACAAATTGAGAAACTGTTTACTGCAGGCATCTGCTTTGTTGGCGTTACCCATTTTCATAGTGTACAAATTCCTATGTTCTCTCTTCTGGCAAGTCTTTTATAACTAATCCGTCATTTATAAGATGTTAATATTAGTTTTCAGTAAATATACTCCATACTTGATTCCACCATATGACCTTCAGTTTGTTTGTTGCAGCACAAAGACAAAGAAGCCTACTCAACACTCTCATCACCATGGTCGTCGTAGGGCCAAACGGGGTGGTCATTCTGACAAGTGAAGTAACATGATTTTGTGCTATTTTCACTCTGAAAATATTAGTGGTACGACTCGCTTTCTGCTTAAATACTCGTCTGTGACAGATCATGAACAAAGAATCTGTGGTTGCTGAATTGATCGATAGGCCTAGCCAGAACTTACTTTCCATAGACTGAGTCTGTCTGATGTTGATATGTGGATAGTGTGTATCCTATACGCATTAGTCCTTTTGTTAAATCCAAAACGCTTTCAACACTTGCTCATGTTGTGTAGAATATTAGCAACTAGTGACTGAGGTTAAAACTTTGGAATGATCATAGACCCTTGTGTCTACTGTTTCTTCACCTTTCCATACTCTTGCAGGTAACGACGGGTTTTGATGCGGTCTCTTTGTGCCTCGGCAACAGGGATATGTTGTCTAAACAGCCCATGTTAGAGGTATCTAAGGTTATTATGCTTTTTGTTGAAGCTCGCTGTGCAAAAGTGTTTCGTCACTCTCTTTTTTTGAGATGCCTTTTGGATAAAGTTTTCAGTCTTTTTATACAGAAAAGGTTAGACATATCTTAGAATGAAGAAATGTAGTAAAGGCTTGGTTTGTGTATTTTGTGGATAGATTTGAGACTTGTTCTTCTACTATTTAAAAGCTATTACTCTCTCGTCTTATCCTTTTGACCTCAATTGTTTGTTTGCGTTTGCGTTAAATTTAGTGTTTTTTTTGTTTGAACTCACAACTTTACGCATTTTAAACAAGATTTATATGTTAATTGTAAACGTAATTGTCAAATGCAATGTATCCAAATGAAAACAACAAATTGGGATATTGATACAACATTTCTTTTATTTGTAGGCAAAAGAATTTGCTATGAAAGTCAGACCATAATTGGTTTGACTAGTTTTGATTCTTAATCATTTCCTTTTATAGCTAAAACAAATGCAATAACAAAAACAAAAACAAACAGTAAATATAACTTTCTTCCTCAAACCAACAACATTAAAACCATAATTTAAACTGACAATTACTAATCAATAAGATGGCCAGTATCCATCCAAGTCCATGCACTGGCTCATTTCCACATTTCCAAACCCGTTTTCGCCATTGAAAGAAGCACTAACCGCAACAACATCCTCGAGCGACACAGTAGGAGGAGGCGGCTGGACCAATCCACCACCAAGGTTGAGATTGAGCCCTGAGACAGGCATGTGGGTGTAGCTCATTAGCTGCTGAGAAGAGTCCATGGTGCTGCTTGTGGAGGCACGGAAGACTCTAGAGAGCTCGGCTAGGTGAACGGCGTTAGCCATGAGGGTGTGGTTGATATTGAGGCTGTTATGTGGTTGTAGATGTGGTGGGAGCTGAAGGAGGTCTGATGAGTAATTAGGATTGTTGTTGTTGGTTGATAGTAACGAGGCTCTTGTGTGGTTTTGGTGATGATGACTTGTGCTGCTGCTACTATTGCTTATGTATTTCTTGGTTGCTTCTGTTTTTTTGAACACTCTACACACCACCCATTCGTCTTGCTGCGTTTACATGTTACACAATGAGAAAAGGAGAATTATTGAGTATTTTTATGTATATTCTTCTTGTGAAACAAGAGTACACTCTTTTATGATTTAATAAAAACTAAATCCTTTTTAACCATCTTTACTGGATTATATATATATATATATATATATATATATATATATATATATATATAGCCATTCAAAGTCATGCCAAAACCACTACAATTGTGTCTTGTTTCAATCAAGATCAATATTATGTCTTCACTCGACATACACATTAGCCACTATATGAATACTTAAAAAAACAAAAGCAATATGTGGCATCCAACAACATGCATTATGTAAGTTTGAAATGATTGATGATGCAACAATGACACTACCACAAACCACCGTACTACATTAACGGGTCAATTTTAGTCCAAAAAAAAACTCGGATTATCGGAGCCATTTGAATCATGACCATGATATATATGCATTTTAGCTTATATAAATGGTAGAACAAATCAAAAGAAAATAAGAGAGTACTATATATAGGTTAACCATGCTCACTCTAGTATATATATATATATATATATATATATATATATTTATTTTTTGATATACCCTATCAGCTGATCCGGTTAGCCCCGGTATGAACGCATCGATGTGTTACATAGTGGATTTCTCTCCGAATGACCACCACACTGCCTATCTCAAATTTTTTTTTTTGTCACTCTAGTATATTAGACCCAAATATTAACCATGTTTACTATAGTCTATAGCCAAGAAAATTTACACGACAATGATAGTAACTATAGAGGTTTTTAGATGAAATGAGTTACCTTGGAGGTTCTATAGGAGGACTTAGAGTGAAGTCGATATTCATGCATGACCCAACTAGTCTTCTCCCCACGAGGAGCTCTTCCTCTGTAGAAGACCAAAGTCTTCTTCATTCCGACCAACTCCGAAGTTGTGCTATTAAATATCTCTTTGTCTTTTCCTGTTGTTTTCCAATATCCTGTATTTGTCGCCCGATTTGTTCTCACTCCCGTCGGGTACTTTCTATCGCGTAGGCTAAAAAAATACCATTCTTTTCCTCCCATTTTCGCCTTCTCTATAATTTTTTTACTCAAACAGAAACTTTGTAAGTAATGAATTAACTTAGCTAAACAAACTAACTTTGTTTTTTGATTATTTTTTTTATCCAAAATAACTTCTCACTAGTAAGTGAAAAGCTTTGCTTTGATAATCGATGATAATATATATATATATATATATATATTATTTCACTGATATTTGGTAGAGTGTAAAGAACTCTATGAAATAATAATGCGGAATATTGACAAATTTGTTAACTTGAAATCGGTTCGGTTTAGAACCAAGAAAAGAAACAAAGATATTGTTAACTTATTGGATTATAGATGAACTAGATAAGACAAACGAGTAGATGAGAAATTAACGTACGTACGGTAGTGAATCCATGACTTCCGTTGATGTAATTACAGTTTGTTAGGAAACTTTATCGTGTGATTATCCATTTTTAAAAGATGCTTACAAATTTTTCCAATCGAGTTTTTTTTTCTTCTTTTTCTTTATAACAGAAATTCAAAACTATTCATAGTAGATTTACATTTAGTATACATCTATAGCCTTCACTCCACACTACTTAATTACGATTTGTAATCAAGAATATATTCATGATTTTATTGCATTTTTTTCATTATAAGAACATATGTATACCCAAAACTACAAAAGTAGTGTCTAAACTTTAAGATGCTATACCTAAATTAGAAAGATCACTAAACATATGAACATTATGTCGTCTGCTATAAATGCATACTCACATTTATGTGTATATGTGTGCATGTTCTTAACACTATACGACTCATTTATGTCTCACATCATGTTATGTATATATATACCAATACCATATGCTTAAAGTATAAGAAACATACATATATCTATACGTTTATCAAAAAAAGATATATACCTAAAAAAATGCATATATACTTAAAAAGAAAAAAAATGCCTATATTGCTTTGGATTTCTTTTAACCAAACGTAATTAGGTCTGACCAAGTTTGAATTAAATGTCATATATATAAATATATACATGTATCCACCCATAAAGAAATATGTTAAAAACATATCATATAGTTATATACACATGTGTGATCTTTTGTGTATGTTGTGTACGAAGAAAATATATGATATGTAGTAATTAACGTACCAGGAAGCTCCCACGGCTCTGACTTGTTGAGATCAACGTCGGCGATGGCTTTTCCGGTGAAGTTTTGATCGGCGATCTTATTAACCAAGTAATACGAGATTAGCTCCTCATCCGTTGGATGAAACCTGAAACCCGGAGGCAAAGCTTCTTCTTCTTTCTTCTGCTGCTGATGATCTCCTTGTTCCATTTTATATACTCTTTAATTTACTCCAAATCCAAATACCTTTTATATCTGCTTCAAATACAAAGCAAAGTGTCTAAGAGATCACCATCCATGAGAATACGAGAGGACATCGATCCTAACGTTCTAAAAATGTTTTCATTCCAAAATCAATGACCTAAAGGAGGAACTTGAAAGAAGAAAATAACAAGGTTTATATATATTATAATATATAGGGTAAGAGATTGGGCTTACTCACATGGAAGAAGAAAAACCAGACAACCAAAACTTTTATGAGATTAGGGTTTTGGTGGTATTTATATGTCATGGGACAGGGATGACTTGTGACTATTCTAAGGAGGAAGATAAGAAGGAAGAAGACAAAGAGTAGGTTTTCTTTTTCTTCTTTCTTTTGTCATGCATGCAATTAAAAAAAAAAAAAATTCTAACACGGCCCTTGCCTTATATTGAAGATCAATTTTCTAATAGATGCACATATTTATCTATTCAAAATTTCGTTTTGTTATATTCAGGAAACCCAATTACCATAAAAGTAAAGAATTTTCCAATTGAGACTGCTTTGTAAGAATTTTAAATTTCTTGACAACCTTTTAACAAAAAGAATTTTAAATTTGAAGAGAAGATTTTTTGTGATTATTTATAAATAAGTAATTAAATAAGATAAATATCGAATTGAGTAGAATTTATAATATAGAAAGTGTGCATGAAGCTCTCACCTAATAAGGGTCTTCAAGTACAAGGTACATGCAGCTAAACCTCCCACGTCCAAATTTTATCCTTTGTTTATTTTGTGTAGTTGGTCAAGAAATTCTCCTTTTAGGACCCTTATTAATTTATCTTACCTTATACATATACATACTCATATAGGTATATATATACACACATGTGTATATTAATTATACCTATAAACTTTATATGTAATTATATTCGAATGTAATTATGTAAACATCCGATAAAATAGTAATGATTTCGAAACTAATTAATATGATTAGTCCACAAATACGACATACAAAACCTTTAAATTTATGCATCTCTAATAGCAAGCAAAATATCACACCTTCACTGCAACAAAATATAAGCTATGTTGCGTATATATGCAATTTTGGTTGGTTTGGAAATTGATAAAATTCAACTAAACGTTCCGAGTTTAAAGGCGCATCTTAATGCGGTTACCAAAGTATTTAAATGATGAATACTGTTGAAGGTATTGGATTCAGCCAGGCCTCATCACAAATTATTAGACAAACGCAATTAATATGTTGGATTCTCTAAACGATTCATAGTTTTATCTTTCCAATTCCAACAATTCAATTCAACTCAACTGTGTATATTCGATTTATGGGCTTGATTGATATGTCAGCAGAATAGTTGAATAATAAAACATCAGAATTAATAGAACGAAAAACTTAAAACTGAATAAACTTACAATACCAAAAAACTACGTACTACTTATTAGATGAATAAAGTTTTGTATAAACTAGTTTTAAATTTAAAATGTGTTATTTTCACTTTTTATTATTTCGTGCTTATTATTGTGAATGGTGTGTACTTGACGGAATCACGTTTTCAAAACGTCAAAATGCTATATACTATTCAAACATATCTACCACCTCGTAAAAATATGTTTACCAAAATAAATAGATACCAAAACTCATCAAATCTACCGTCCATCAAATAAATCTACTGGCCGAAAAATAAGTCTAATGTGTGGAATTTAAGTCTACCGAAAATAAATATATATGCCATCAAAGAACGGTAGACTTTCGTATCTGAGCGCGCACTGATTTTTCCGTAAATATATCCAACTTTTTCCTACGTGGATTAAAAATAGTAATGACAGTTTTGTAATTACATTTTTGTCAATAAATGCCAAAAAGACAAAATAGATACCCTAAATCATTCTAATAATTTTGAAAGATTAGCATTGTTTTAATAATTTACACACTTTTGAAAGTTACTCTCTCTATATATTATTAAAGATCACACATTTTTAGGCACATTCTAATGTTTCAAGTTAATAGTATTATTTTTCTATTTACATGGATGGGTGTGACGCGCTTGATATTCAAATGTTTCATGTTAATAGTATTATTCCTCTGCCAACTATGTATGACTTATATGAGAAAATAAGATGTCTCGTATTCGAGTCTCTTTTGCAAGAAAATTGGCACAAACGTTTAAAATACGATGAATAAAGGATAAACTAAAATCTCCAAAGGTAAGAAGGTGAAATGAGTCTAGTTCTGATATAAAAGCTGATAAATCCGCCAGATTCTTGATCATGCTCACCAAATCCGAACAATATGTCTCAAAGTGCATCGAAGATATTTGTCTTTCTCTTAGGTATGTCATAGCCCAGATGATACCATCCATCTCAGCATGTAAGGCCGAGAGGTTTCTACGACATCCATGTTGTCCAAAAATCTTGTATCCCATGTAACCCCTAAGGCACCATCCTAGTCCGCTAACCGGTCCATGATCGATCCATGAAGCTATCTGATAAGTCGGGATTCGGAGGACCAGGGAGGGAACCCTTGTGTCGATTTGGTCTTGCATGCAGAGCTTCTACCTCCTCTTCGTCTTCCTTTCGATTCGTGATCCTCCAACTTTCCGCTTACAAGGTCGCATGATGAAGTGTGTTCTCCGGTGAAATCTCTTTCCCATTGAAAACTTTGCCGTTTCTTGTTTTCCAAATGTACTATATGATTCGCAGATATATATATCTTTTTGTGGTTCCGGTAGATCTAACTCTTTTGTTTTTCCAAAATAAAAAATTCATATTTTCGTAAATAGATGTACTCGGGAAATAGTTCGGAAGGGACGAAAAATCCGATAACGCCCAAACTTACAAAGCCAAGGCACATTCAAATAGAAGATGATTGATCGATTCCTCTAGAACACCACATTTAGGACAACGCTTGTCAGTCCCCATATGTCTATAAGTAAGGTTCTAACAAGTTGCAACACATTCAAATAGCGCTTGCCACATAAAATATTTGATATTCTCAGCCGTGCGAACTTTCCATACCTGGTTCTGAAGAACGGTAATACTCAGTTCTCTCACTTCAATAGTGTCTCAGAGAATATTGATCATTTACGGTCTGAGGATATCCCTCTTATCCTTGGATTGAGACTTAACCATAATTTTACCTAGATAAATATGCGTGGAATCATACGAAGTCACAGACGTATATACAGTTGAATATAAATTTGGATATCAAGCTCACATCTTAGGTTTCGTCACTTCGATATCATTTGGTATAAAGTATAAACTTACTATATGTTCAGTCTTTACGGTCACACTATTGGCTTCTTCCAAAAATCTTCCGACTTTCCCAAAAATATTAATTTGGCCCGACAAACAAACGCTTATATAGTAATCAATTAATCGAAACCCAACATCTCATTTTGAAATTCCGGTTTGACTGACTAATGGTAGGAAATTAGGAATAACTTGAAACAAAACAAAATATCAAACTTGGAAAGTTTTTCTTGGACTACGTCGTCAGTGAAAAGAATAATAATTCAGAAAATAATTAAACAATAGAGCATACACTAGACATTTACTATTAATAAAACAAGGCATTTGTTTCAATAGTTATCGTAATTATTGCTTAAAATATAGAAATTTGGGCTAAAAAAATACTCAATTTAAACAAAGTTGCTCAAATTTTTCATTGAACTCAATAATATTTTATATATTTTTTTTATCAGATGAAAACATGTTATTGAATTTTGATAATACCAACGATTATTATACTTTAAAGTACAAAAAAGTAAGAAATTTCTGAAGATATGTTATAGTATTTCCCTTATATTCTGAGTCTTCCAGAAAAATAATTGGTTTAACTTATAAAACACTTCATGTAAGAAAACGAAATGTGTCTTTAATCAAAGACGAATGTCCCGATCATTAAAACCTACCGTTCTTTGTACATTTTTCTCCTAATGTTTCCTACGAAGCTATCATCATTACGTACAACCATTTATTTATTTAAGAAAAATCTAAAAGATAACCAAGTTGTTGGTGGTCGGGTAGTTCTTTTCCTGCGGTGAGTGTCGGTCATGTTGGTCTAGGCCAGGGATCGATTCCCCGCGGGAGTGAAATTACCAGGACAAGCACTTGGCCAAGTGGGGCATTATAAGTGGGCTGTGTCACTCCCACCCGAGAGATTAGTCTGAACATTTGGACTTAGGATTACTCCCGGGGGCCGAAAGGCATAAAAAAAAAAAAATCTAAAAGATTGTTATAATCTGTTTACAGTTCAAAATTTTCAAATGTTAGGATATGTTCACTCCTACAAGAAATTACGACACATTTATCTCTTCATATCATCATTATATGATCATAACATGCATCTCTCGCGTGTATTATTGGGCAACCATTTTGTATTTTATTATTATTATTTTTTTCAGTATTGGGCAATCATTTTTACTACGAGAAATTATAGAAGTCGGTTATAAAACAATCTTAAATAAATTCGCACGGCTAGTCTTTAAAAATCAGAACGTGCCTTATATTTTGGCAAGAGACCCACAAAACTATTTATATTTTGAAGATCCCATTTTACATAAAAAAACAAATTTTAATGAGCTTTTTTTTGTTTGCACTATGATCATGTAAATTATAGTTTTGAATTTTTGTTTATATGGATTAGTACGATCTGTTTAAAAAATTGCAAAAAACAATCTCATATGTTATGATCTCACGCCTAAAATTAAATTGAGCCTAAAATGTTATATAAAAAATACACCATTTCACTTTTATCAGTTGAATTTGAATTGAAAATCCATGAAATACAACATGGGATCAGAGCCATATATATATATATATATATATATATATATATATATTGATCCAAGTAGCTTGACTCAGATATAGCTTATATGGTAATTAGAGTAGGATCTGGTACAATTAATAGGTCGATAAAAATCTTCATCTTCATGAACCGTGTTAAGATCCCATATCTCAATAATATTATTTGAAAAGATATTTTTGAAAATGAACTTTATTTTGTAAGTTATTACATATTATGTTATTATAAATAAGAAAATATAATTAAAATAGCAAATAATATAATTGTCTTTTAAAATTATTGATGAGAATATGAAAAATATTTATTTATCATTAAAGATGTTATTTACTATTTACTTTCTTAATTATTATTAATATTATATATTTTAAATAATAATCAATCTATATATATTCAAAAAAAAAATCTATTTGAAATATTGCTATATTTTTCATTATAATTTATTTGAGTATATATCAAAATAAAAATTGAAAACTATTTTACTAATTTTATAATAAGTTAGACACAAGAATTTTTTTTATTACGATTTAAGAGTTCGTGAACTAACCACAAAACTAGAGTCATTAAACGGTGCATATTAGAGTTATGTTTTTAAGATTATAGGTTTTGCGGGTTATCCCGAATAATATTTTAGTCCACTGCAAAAAGGATTAAATAGACAAATTATTCTGTTTGACAACTAGTTCTCTATCTATAATCATGAGTTAGACATATTATAGATTTTAAATAAAAATATCTTTCTTAAATTTCAAAATAATTTCTTATAAAAAAATATCATGCGCTAATTATAGTGGATATTAAGTCATAGTCTTATATATTAATTGAGAAGTCATTTTAGAAATTAACATTAAATTTGTAGTTTATTATATATTATGCCACTGCAAATAAAAAAACATAATTGAATTAGAAAAAAATATAATTATTTTTTAGAATTATTGTAGAGAATATGGAAAATATTATTTTTCCATTCAAGAGTGTATTTAGTTTTTTAATTATTATAATATTAAAAAACTTATTTCATTTTAAATAATAATAATTCATATATATTCAACGAAAAACTATATTTGTAGTTCTTTGCTGGTTAACCAGAAAAATATTTTAGTCTATTGCAAAACGGATTAAGTATACAGGTTATCCCGCCACGGGACGGGTTAAGACTCAAATTTTCAAGTGCCCACAAAAACGGATCTCGCAAGTCAAAATAATAACTTATAAAGTATTTTTTCCATTCGAGAGTGTATTTAGTTTCTTAATTATTACAATATTAAGAAATATTATTTCATTTTAAATTAAATTATAATAATTCATATATATTCAAAGAAAAAAAAATTGTAGTTCTTTGCTGGTTACCAGAAAAATATTTTAGTACATTGCAAAATGGATTAAGTAGACGGGCGCCACGGGACGGGTTAAGACTATAATTTTCAAGTGCCCACAAAAACGGATCTCGCAAGTCAAAATAATATTTTTTAGTTTAAAGATAGATGTTTCTAATACTCAATTTACTAAATAATATGAATTTTTCTTTGAAAATTAACTTTCATTTCTTATATTTTTTTATTTGTGTATATATCAAAATCAAGAGTCATTAAACGGTGTACATTAGAGTTAATAAAAGAAGCCCTTTGATTGCACTATAATTTTTTACTTAACCATGATCTATCCATATCAACGATCATGTCCGGTTCCCAGTTATTTATTGAGTTTTTTTATGGGTTTTACCGGATTTTATAGTCTGGATTCCGGGTTTTTCAGGATCTGAAAACATTATATTAAATCTATAAAAAATTATCTTAGGCGGACGCGCGGATGAAAATTTAGTGCCTCTTTAATTTTTGTCCTTACTTCTCTGTTGGCAGTGAAGCAGCAGAACATGTTTACTGATTACAAGACTGAAAATGAAGAACTCTCTGTAACACCAGAAAATGCAACGATAAGTTGAAGAAGTTTGTGACAAAAGGGTTTGTCTCTAACCTATTACCCTTTCTGCACGTATTTTTACTTGCTTTGAATAGTTTGGTTGGTTGTTTATGATCTTGGAATAGTATGTTTGGTTGTTTATGATATCTACCCTTTTTATCAATGCTTACTACATGTTTGATGAATAAAGTAAATCTGATTATCTTGTTAACAGAATAGTCATCATTTTCTATAATTTTGTTTGGTTCATCAGGAATACGTCCTCTCAAGTTTTATGGTTTTCTCATCCATCATATCACTACAAGAAAATATGTGAATTTTCAACAGAAAATTTCCGATGCATTTTTGGTCGGAAAAATTCCAACAAGATTCCAACAAAATTACGACGAAAGGATAAATTTCTTGAAATTTCCTCAAAATTTCCGACAAAAATCGGTTCTTCGGAAATTGGTAGGACATCTCGTCAGAATCTTCTCGAAATTTTTGACGAAATGTTTTCTCTGTTCCTTCGGAAACTAGTCTGACAATTCTTACCAAACATATTAGTCGAAAATTTATCGAATACTTTGTCAGAAAATGATCGGAAATTTTATTTATTTTTATTTTTTTTAATATCGTCGGAAATTTATCGGACATTCCGAGGAGATTAAATAATTAAATAAATAAAATTGATAGTTAAATTATTATTTTTATTTAATAAATGTCATCGGAAATTCATCGGGAATTTCTGAGGAATTTCCGACGAAATTTATTAAAAAAAATAAATAATTAATTAATTTTTATTTATTTTTTAATGTTGTCGGAAATTCATCAGAATTTTTTGATAAATTTTCGACGAAAATAATGTTTATTTATTTAATATTATCGGAATTTAATCCGAATTTTTTAAAAAATAATTTAAATTTGGCAGTTTTTATTTTCGACAAATCGTTTATCGGAAATATTTCCTATATAAAGAACTTCTACCCATCAAACAAAATTACAACACAATATCTCTCAATCTCTACATATCCTCTCAATCTCTCCAAATCCTCTTCCAATTTCTCTCAACTATTTCTCTTTTAATTTTAAATTTATTTTTTTAATTTAGTTAAAATCTCTTAATCTCTCTTATAAATTCTAATTTCTTTGAACTTTATAATTTTTTTAGTTTTAGTTTATATATATATATATATATATATATTAAACAATTGAATTGAAAATGTAGTTTTTCCCTTGTATATTGCTCCTCTGCATTACATGATCTCAGCTACCTTTTCTAGCTCTGGAGAAGCTTCCATGGTATGGTGGACGGTTGTGCGTGAAATTCGAGCCACTTGTGAGATAATATCACCTAGGAGATCATTTGGAAAATTCTCAATGAATGACAATGGGGCATTTGGAGGCATTTTTTTCTCTATATATTTTGGTAATGCTGTTTTTTTTTTGCTTATTTGGGTGAGTTTATATATTTGAGTTTACTTGTGTTGCTTCATGGTATTAATTCTCTATTCATTGACATTTAATTCTCATTATGTTGGTAGTGGTCTTTTATTTCTCCTAATTTAGTATAGCCGTTATGATGAGAATCTTTTGTTTCATTTGTAACTGTAATTTTTTAAACCCTTTATTCTTTTTGTCTGGCGATTGTTCTTATATTCCATTTATATTTAGTGTATTTTATACTTTGTTTTTGTTGGACTATTTTTCCTTTCGTTATTTTTGTAAATTTCTCAAATATAATAATCGTCTAGGTAAGTGACGGCATAGTTTTACTTTTTTTTTTAAATTTCATGTAGATGTTTCTAGTTTGGAAAACATTGAGAAGTGTTGTAGTTATGTTTATTAGTTTTTCCTTTTAGTTATATTACATGATGATCATTTATACTCCCATGTATAAAGTATAGGTCCGGTGAATGGTACAACTTTTCTAAGATGTGTTTTGACCTGTTTCGTTTGTGCCATTCTAAATTTATATTATTGGTTTACACCGTTAATCTACTTTGTATGTTGATTAAAGTCTATGGTTTATTAATGTTGGAACTTAATTGTTGTTTAATCTTATCTTAGTCTTCCTCAAATCCATTATGGTTTCTATATGGTTGCTTCCTTGTTGTATTTGCAATACTTAAGCCCTGATAATTTGAATTCACACACGATGTCGTATATATTTTGTGTGTGTTTTCTTTGCATTGTATTTGTAAATTTCTATTTTTAAAGTATGATTTTTTTCAATGAGTCAGAAAAACTATCCTTTTAGTCATGTGTGTAGTGAGTGTTACATTTGTAATGTCATATACTTATTTCTCCCTCGGATCTCCATTGTCGCCATACATGTTTTGTTTTTGTGTTTCAAGGTTATTGTTGGACCTTTTTTTTAATGTGTTGTTAATTATTGGTCCATTATGTGGCCCATTTAGAGTGTTTAATTAATTCATCAAATCGTATGGAGTGAGTGAAAAGAAGATTATAGTAAAGGATGAAATGAAACTTAATGAATGATTTGGTATCACAAATATAGAGTATGAGTAAATGAAGTGGCAGCCTAAGAAAAAATTGAATTCCCCTTTATATATATAGATGTGAAATATCGTTAACTTTAAAACAAGTGATAATAGTTGACGTAAAAGATACGATTTTCGTTTAACGTATTATTTTCTTGGTCAACATTGATTCAATATTGGTGGAATGTGTTTAGGAAATTGTTTAAACTAAAATTGGCCAAGATATCAGATTATCAACATATATAGATATGTATATCAGTATATTTAGTGTAGCAGACCAATAAACTATTTTTACTAGACCAAAATATAATCAATTGGTAATAAGTAGATTGTTTAATTTTAATTTGAGACTAGGATTTAACCCGTGCTACAGCATGTGTCAAAGTTTTTTTTATTTTGAATTAAGTGATATTTTTTTTTAAAAAAAATTCAATTTGGTATAACGTTACATGATTATATATTGTTTTTTTGGCAAATTATAACATATATATATATTGAGAATATGAATTTGGTTGTCAAGTTTTTATTTATTTAAAAATATATGATTAATTTTGGTTAATGAATTCTATAATATGTCTAACTGATGATTATAGATAGATGTGTCAAAATGGGCTATATCTCAGAGATTTATTAGTTTTCATAATATATATAATTTTACTATATATATATAATTTTACTAATTTCAAGCACCTTAAAGGTATTCTACAAGATATTCAATGTCTTTGTAGATCCTTTGAATTTATCTCTTTTTCTTTTACTCCTCGAAAGAGAAATGTTGTTGTTGATTCCTTAGCTAAGGCATCACTTGTATCTGTAAACAATGCCTCCATTCTTGGAGAGTAAGCTTCTATAAAATTATTGTTCGAACAAAAAAAAAAAATACTAAACCAAAAAAATCTCAAAAATCTTTTGTATGTTGTCTAATAAAATCTGTTAAACCATAGATTGTCAACAGCGCCTCTCACGTACAAAGATTTTCTGAAGATATTATATTTAAATTTATATATTATCCTAAATTTGGAATTATATTTATTTTTATGTATTTATATTTGTAAAAAATAACTGGGATAATGTTAAAATAGTTTCCAAACATATCTTTTTTAAAAAAATATGGAGTGTTTGGATGCATATATTAAAAGTGCTTATATTTTAATAGAATAGATGACTTAACTCTTTTTCCCAAAAGAAATGCCATAGTCAAATTCCTCATCTGCAACGCATTTGGTATTCTTGCGCAAGTTGAGATTTATTATTAGACATAATTGCATATGATGTCACTTATTTCAACTTTTATTAGTAAGTTAGCATTTTCTTAAAGTGTTAAAAATACTTGTTACTTTTTGTGTGAAAAAAATGATTTTACCCATATTATTGCTACATCGTTATCGTACACACCATACTGTACAAGGGTAAAATTGGGTTGAACACTGAAATAAGTGTTATATTTTACTAAGGTTTTAAAAAATGTCAACATACTAATGAAACTTCAATTAAGTGACCTACATGCAAAACCCCCATCATTATTAGACATAATTGCACATGATATCACTTATTTCAACTTTTATATGTCACTTATTTCAACTTTCATTAGTAAGTAAGCACTTTCTTAAAGTGTTAAAAATAGTTGTTTTAAAAATAGTTGTCACTTTTTGTGAGAAAAAATAATTGTACCCCTATTATTGCTACATCGTGTACCGTACATGATCGTACACGCCGTACTGTACATAGGTAAAATTAGATTGAACAATCAAATAAGTGTTATATTTTACTAAAGGTTTTAAAAATTGTCAAAATAATAATAAAACTTTAAGTACATGCAAAACTCCCTTATTATTATAAGAAAAGGACCAAAAGGCAATGGATAATTTCAGAGAAACCAATGCATTTAGATCAAATAGAAACACTATAGGGAACACCCATTCCGGTAACACCGGGTTCAGAGATGGGCTTCAAAAGCTCGTACTTAACAACACCAGCTCCAGCTCTGTTCTTTAGAGAAACGTTCACGTTCCTCTCTTCTATTACTCCTTCTAGATATTGGAGCCTGCCTTTGAATTTTTCATATGCAGCATAGATGACAGGATCATTGGCCCAAGATGCTTCTGGCTCTTCTCCCAGGTACTCTTCGTCAGGTGAATGAGTCGATAAGAGATCCAGTGTCACCATCACTTTTGTCGCCTGACTCTGCGACGGGAATGTCTTAAGCAACACCTTCTCTGGTTCCTCATAGAACTCTTTTAGCTCTTCCTCTGTCGGCTCTTCCACTGGCATTCTTATCCTTGCTGTGGTTGGTCGGTTAGGAAAGTATCCTCCATACCCGTACTGTCCAAAATTTACAGCTGCATGGTGACCTGAGGCCACCCACGCAATCGTAGTCACCACGCCGATCAAGTCATCTTGTGTTTTGATGACAGGCCACCATGGTTCGTCTTTCTTGTCTCCATGCCCTATGTTCCTCACTTCACTCCACCATCCTTGGAGTTCCTCATCCAACATGATCAGTCCTGCATCTGGATAATAGTGCTTCACATAGTCTGTTATCCATTCCTTAAGTGCATCCCACAGCATTAGACCGTCATTCGCAAACGGGTAGTCTGGTATCGCCAGCCGTACCCCATGTTCTGCGGTCTCATCTTCCACAGCCATCCCCCTGTTTTTTTTTTGTGTGTGTTTAAAAAACAAAATTTGATAGCTTAATTAGTTATTTTAGCTGTGGTGATACAATATTTACTAAAAAAACAATATGAATTTCTCACCTGCTGATGAGGTCTGCAGGTAAGCCTTCCCTGTCGAACCTCCAAAGTTTACCATAGACGTCTGAACTTATCTCTATTGAATACTTGCCGGGCCAGAAACAAGACTCTATGATTCCACCTGCGTTGATGAGACTTTGGCGTGCACGAGCGTTGATCTCCATGGTGTAGCGGAAGTGGGGATGCAAAAGCCTATAGATGGGATGCATGGCGCTTAGTTGTCTGTTTGCAGCTATTATGTATGGCTCCATACAGCAGTGAGTCCTCAGCCTGTAAATTTTTGCATCTCTCTGCTAGTTAGCGATAACCCATACATGTGCAGTTAAAACCAAATTTTGTTGTCAACAAAAAATAAACCATATAAATTGCTCATGAATACCAGTGGGAAATAAGCTGGTGATAACCGGCATCATGAGCAACAACGTGAGTCTTAGCAAGACTCCATAGCCAGCAGGAGGTAGCATCATAGCCCGGCGTGAAGACCTGCTTCCATTGGGGTCTGTTGGCATCTGGGGGACGAGTCAACTCAATGGCAACAGGCCTCAATGTGCTATCATCGCTGAGGAAGAATAGTGTTCGAGATGCATATAAGGTGGTATCATCCAACTCTCTCACTTTGTTCACATACGGTAGAAGCAAATCGTGATAATCTAACATGAACAATCTTTTATTCTTTAGTGCCTGCATACACCCATCGATATTATTCATTCATTCATTAAGGATAACCATAAACTCCATATGATTGATGACAATAATCATCTTACCTCATCAACTGACATGACTCCTCGGATTTCTCTTTCCACAACTTCCCAAGTAATGAGTGAGTTGGGATCACCATAAACCGCAGGGTCTAGTTTGCTTTTCAACGGAAACTCCTAGAATAACAGTGCCATCTTAATTAACTCGGTTTGTTATACTTCTATAATATTTTTTTCTTTCCACCAACCATATACGTACACATGGATATTGCTTTATTGGAACAAGCAGAGCAAACAAAAAACTAAACTATTTAGTAGAAGGCGTAAATAGCTTACTCGAACTAGCTGAATGGAATAGGGATTAAGGCCTGCAAGTGTCTGGCGAGCGAACTCGTCGTCTCGGATCCATGAAAATCTATCCTCTGAATTAATGTGAATGATATAAGAAAGTGAGATTAATTAATTGTAGCTAGTACTATAGAACTGGAATAATATAATGGTGGAATAATATAAAAGAGAAGAGGGAGCTTGGTACTGTTGAGGAGAATAGGGGGATCAAACTGGAGAAGATCATCATGAGCTTCAGAAACAACTTTGATAAGTCTGGGGATCATAGGTAAAAGGCCAGCATCCTTGGGAAGCTGGATGCCTACTTCAAAAAGATCTTCTATGGCCTTGAAGTGTGGGAAGGGCAAGTTGGGGTCCAGCAGAACAGACTCGATCTGTGGGAACACAGAAGGAAGAGCTGCCAAGATGGCTTTGCCCGTGAATGAAGCGCCCTTGGCTGTAGAGAACTCCTCGTCTCTAGGGACATAGAACTCCCCTTGGCGTTTCTCTGAGGAGGGGTCCTTGTCGCAGAGTTTGCGACCAGTCTTGCAGCGCCTTGGATACGGATGACTAAGGCCTCCAATAACGGGACGGGCATGTTCGGGATCTTTCTCAGGGTCACCCAGATCGTTGTACACGTCATAATCGTAAACGCGCTCGAACTTGTTGAATTCACCAACTAGCTCGCGCTTCTTGCCCTGTAAAGTCTCCAGCTCCTCCTTTCGCAGCTGTTTAAGAGGCTCCGGGGTTTGGGCAGGCAAATAGCACTTGTTGGAGAAGAATATCCGCTTTGCTGGGTCAACGGACTTGGGGGCCACCCACGAATCACATGTAAACGTAACGGAGCCGTCGGGCAACTCAAGCTCCATTTCCTTGATGAACATCTCTCTATGGTGCTGGTTTTGAACCCTAATGGCCCCTACGGCTCCAAAGTCTTCGGGCATGTCGAAGACACACTCATACTTCTCATCGGGGGCTTCAAACCATACACGTTGTGCGTAGTCTTTTACCGGTTCCTTTCCCATTAGCGTCCCTGACATTTGTGTACTTGGTTATACGTATTGTTACCCTTAATTGATCAGCCATGAATGCATTAACCTAATTTTTACTTCATATCATCATTATATATATATATATATATATATATATATATATATATATATATATATACTATAAATGCGCTACTAGCTTCTCATGTTTAAAAACATATATAATGTTTGTTTGATAAATTATATGTACTCACGAGGGTCAGTCTCGGCGCTAATAAGTTCGACGAGCAGTGATCTGCCGCTGATATCGGTAATGTCATCGAGAGGTCTCGACCAACCTAGGCCCTCCAGCAACCCTTCTTGGGCCGTTATGAGTCCCTTTACTTTGATTTTATTAACGTTTTTTTTCACAATTGTACCTTTCGGATCAATTTTATACTGTGAGGCTGTGACCTTACATCGTCGACCACCGAAGTTTGGACGAAGACACAACTTGTCTCGACGTTCTGCCGATATGGGGTAGATGAGTGCTGATGGTTTAGGGAACAGAGAGCTTATACTCTTTGCTATGTTCAAGGCCTGGAGACTCGATGACGACTCTCTACAAAACATCTTTTATTTCTTTGCTTTTATTTTGCTTACCCTCTTCTGCATCCCGTCTAGGCCACTACATCTATTTATACAAGAAAAATATAAGAAATAGAAAATATATTTTATAAAACATCTTTTATTTCTTTCCTTTTACAAAAAATTGATACTATTTTTAGAAAGGACAAAAATAGAGAGTAGGTCGCTACATCTACATAGAGAACCCATTACACTCGTGACTCGTCTATCCTTTTTTTTTTTTTCTGCTTAATCCACCGGTTTGGATGTCACTTTTATTGCTTGTGTGACTGGCAACTGTGAAGATGCATGGATTTTTAATTCAATTTGATTAAAACTATATAACAATTAAGATAGATTTTAATTATAATTAGGATTTATTAGCGCATAATAATTTTTTTTAAAAGAAATTATTTTGAAATTTAAAAAAATTATTTTTATCTGAATTTTACAATATAGCTAATTAATGATTATAGATAAAATTGTCAATTTGTAATAATTTCTCTATTTAATCCGTTTTGCAGTGAAATAAAATATTATTCAGGCTAACCCGCAAAAACTTATAATCTTGAAAACATAACTCTAATATGCACCGTTAAATGACTATAGTTTTTGTGGTTAGTCTACGAATTCTTAAAGAAAAATAGTTTTCTTGTGTATAACTTTTTATAAAATTAGTAAAATATTTTTCAACTTTTGTTTTGATATATATTGAAATAAAATATAATAAGTTATAGTGTAAATATAGCAAGATTTTGAATAGATTTTTTTCTTTGAATATATATGAATTGATTATTATTTTAAAATATATAATATTAAAAATAATTAAGAAATTAAATTAGAAATAACCTTTTTAATGCAAAATATATACTTTCCATATTTTAATCAATAATTTTAAAATACTATTATATACTTTCCTATTTCAATTATTTTTTGTTATTTGTAATGACATTTCATATAATAACTTACAAAACACATTTTATTTTAAAAAATATCTTCTTAAATAATATTATAGAGATATATACTTTTAATTCACTATACATGCCAGAAAAATAAAGAATTGTTGAAGATGGTTATATCTTTATAATGTTTGAGGTTGCCTCATTTTTTTTTTTTTGCTTAGATTCATCTTATTTAAATATCTTTACCCAAAAAGTTTGAGTAATTCAGATTGGATACTGTAACGCCCCGACCGCCACCGTTCGTGGGCCTCCACGCTCTCTCTCGGCCCGTGTGCCTCACCCTCGTCCGACGGTCGGTACGCTAATCCGGGAGGTTAGCAAGACTTATTTACTGACCTTACAAATCACCACGTGATCTTTTCCCGTGTTTTGTCCTCACTCGCATGATATCACAAATCACTTTCCGGTAGATCACCCATCTTTAAATTGTTCCAGCTCAATCACGCTTAACTATGGAATTCTCTCTGGACAAGTGACCGAAAAGATAAGTGCATTTTGGTGACATAGATAGCTAAATCAATTTTTATAAGTCTCTCCGTATATAACATAAATCGAGATGTTACAGATACGGAACCCAACCCATAATGTGGAGGCCTAATAGCAAGTAGTAGAGATCGGATAAACAAATGTCCATAGAGCTATGAAAAAGAAGAAGAACGAATTTTCCCACTTTCAAAAGATAAAACAATCTTAATTCGTTTTTTAACAAAAAATAATTAAAATAATATATTTTTTAATTTTGACTTTTTTTTTTTAAATACACATTTGTTATAAAAAGGTACAAATTCAAAACATATTAAAAAATAGTACTATATTATATATGATGCATGTTTTTTAAAATGCGATTAATGTAATAGCAGTTATTGATCCCTTCTCGTCGTCGTTACCGAATACGTTTCTCTCTCGGTTTTGGTATTCATTAGCGCTACCCTCGGTGGCTTCTCCTTGTTTGGTGAAAGCAATAGAGAGAGCTGGTTTTGTACTGAGTTTCAATCGGAAGATGAAATGGTGTTGAAGGGATAATTAATTGTTCGTTTTCAGGCTAGTGTTGCTCTTCCCCTCGGTCCTACAGTTTCCTTGTCAAGCGGTCTGGGCTTACTTTGTCTACTCGCCGTTGGAGGCAGTTGTCTTCATTGTGTTTCGGTTCATTTTACTTATTCGGAAGAATTTTTTTGCAGTGCCGTCTTCCTTGTATTGAAGACCCATACTCCGAATAAGACTTCCAGCTGTAATGAAACTTATATATCTTGATCTTTACAAGAAAAATATCTTCCAAAAAAAAAATCTTTTAGTTATCTAGAGAAGTGACTAGGAAAGCGCGCACGTTTTTGTTGTTGTTGCCCAACTTATAACAAAAAATTGATGAATGTGCACCATACGAATCTCTCATCTTATCTCCGTATAGTATCACATGCATGAGGACGCTAACTTCCAATTGTTACCAATAAATTCTTTCACAAATATAGAATATATGGGACCACATGCAAGTTGCAAACTTGCAATTATAGTGTACTACGTACTCTCATTATTGGGTTTTGGGCATTGCGAATTTTGGAAGATGCTAGTTTTTGCGATGGTTCAACTAATATTTAAACTTGTCTCAATCATCTTTTATAAAAAAACTAGGTAAGTATCCGACGCACGGAGTTGTCTCTTCTTAATTTTGTTTGTTTTGAATCTGTACATTTCAACAATTTCGTAAGAACTAATACGATAATCTATCTCTTGCTAAATGCTATTAACATAATAAGAGAAACCAATAAAAAAAAACACACAAATGTTATAAATTACAAAATGCAATATATATATATATATATATATATATTATTTTATTTTTTTTCTCCTTTGGCGATAAACAAGACGATGAACAAGGCAATAACAAGACGATTGGCTCACCACTTGGTTCTTGGTATTTCAACCCTCGATTATGGCTAGTCACTCCTAAATCATTAGAGCATCACCATTAATGAATCCCTAAGAGAGGTTTTTAAGGAGTTCTTAAATTTTTTATCCTCGCTGAACTTCATTAGAAGTTCTTAAAAAAAAAATTTAATATGTAAAGATTCCAATTCATTAATATATAAAAAAAGTTTAGAATTCTAAAGTTGAAGTTAAGAAAAAGTTTTTTTTAAAAAAAAGTTAAGAATTTTTTTATTAAGTTAAAATTAAGAAAAAGTAAAAAAAAAATCTGACAAAAACAAAATCCGGCGAATTACCTATTGATACGTGGCTAAGAACCCCTCTTAAGAACCGGTTCTAAAAATTCTCATTTAAGAACCGGTTCTTAACTATTACAATTATTTTCTATTTTTTTTTTGGTTAAGAACCCCATGTTAGAACCTCCGTTGGAGGTTGTCTTATGTATGTAAGATATCATTTTATCTCTGTATCCCTAATGGGTTTTTTATGACATTTTTTTCGTTTCACAAAGAGTTTTATTTTTTATGGTTAATGCAAAATTTTAAACGAAAAATCCAATTTTAATCCTAACTAGATTTTAAACCCGCACGTTCGCGCGGGATAATGTTTTTTGTTGTAATATATAAAATGTGAAATGAGGAATAAAAACTAATTTAAGTGTTACTGATTCAATAATAGATTTAATAAAGTTTTTTTTATGCTTTCTATTTTGTATGGAAAATATATTTTTGGTATGAAATGTATGATTCAAAATTATTAATTTTAGAGATAATTGGAAATATAAGACACTTTTACCTAAGAATTGTCCTTATAAGATTTATTAAACTAAGAATTGTCCCATTAGGATTTAGATTAATAGTTTTCCCACACTACCCTTAAATTATTAATTATAATTGTTTTAGAAAATAAAAAAAATTAGGAGAGATCAAAATTATATCATTGGTCCACATAAAAAGGAAAACTATTAATTTTTTTTCTCAAAATAACCTTTTCTTTTCATCTTCCTACCTCTCGACATCTCCTCTCGACATCTCCGTCGAGAAAAACCCAACCCTTTTCGACCGTGTAGTCAAAGTTACACCAAGGAGAATTTCACAAAGAAGTCTCGTCATCGACACAAAAACATACTAAAAACTCTTTTAAACAATTTGTTTCCTTCACTTCCAATGGCTTTTCTTTTTCACGGCTACAGCAATAGGGCAAGTCCTAATTATACGACCGGTTCTGATTAGAATTAAGACATATTTGCTAAAATAGAATCAAGATTGCAAAAGTAGTGATTTTTTTGTGGTTCTGTAAAATCTCTTTAAAATGAGCGAAAGTAAAACATGGAACTCTCGTTTTATTCAAATTATTTTTGCTGCGGAGTATTAAGCGATTGTTAATTGATCTGTTATGCATTATTTGTTTATCACGAATTGTAAGAAAAAAATTGGCCATCAATTGTTTATCATGAACTGTATCATGGCACAAACACAAGCAAAAAGAAGATGAAAAACAAATAATAAAATGGAAAGAGTATATTGCGTATATACCACCATTGTTTTGTTGATTTTTCAACCGTATAGTCAAAGTTGCGGACATTGTTTTCCAAAGCAACTTTCGGCTGCACTTGCACAACTTCTTCAAACGGCTCTTTATTCAAATCAATGTTGATTGTATTCTCTCGTCGTTCAACTGTAAATGTGACACACAAATTTATCAAGGTATTCTTCCTTGCATAGCCAACAAAGTTTTTCAGTTGACGATCAGTGACGATAATAACTGGGGGAGATTCAATCAAATCGCTCGGTAGATAACTGAACTCGACATTCTTTTTCACTATTCCAAAGTCCTCCAAAACCATCGTTTTTAACTCTTCAAGAGTAGTACTTGATTCCAAAGTTAGTAATCTACCTCTTTTGCCTTCATCAACAACAAAAATCCAGCCCTTATTGATATCCGACCTCTTCCATACACTAGTCGATACATATTTATGCATCATATTTGCGAAAGAGTAAACAACATTAAGAAAAGATTTTTTTTTTCAAAATCGTCGATGAAGAGAAGAAATCAGAAAAAGAAGTCGATAAAGAGAAGGAAAAGAAGGAAAAAAAAGGGAAAAAAACGTAGAGAAAAAATGGAAAAAGAATATTTTCCATAAGTATTTGCAGGTTTTTGGATATACTAAGATCACCCATGATCCTAGATTTACTCAGATTTTGTTAACTACTTCCTAGAATAGGAAATCTACATTCCATATAACAAAAAGATAGTTACATAACTTATATTCTTTAAAAAGTAGAATATATTGTGAAATCCAAAATCTATAGAATACATAACAAGTTGTAGAAATCGTATTCTAGAGGGCCCGTAGAAGACAGAACAAGTAATAGAATGTCGAATCTACCTTTCGTAGATTTTTTTTTTTTGTCAACAACCTAAATACCTATACCGATTCAGTAAACCAAACCAGGGGTATCGAGTGTACATAAGTAAAATCTACTGGGTGGACTCGAGCACCTCGTGCTAGCTTGTCCGCCACTGTGTTGTAAGAAAAGAGTAAACAACGTTAAGAAAATAATTTTTTTTTCAAAATCGTCGATGAAGAGAAGAAATCAGAAAAAGAAGTCGATGAAGAGAAGGAAAAGAAGGAAAAAAGGGAAAAAAACGTAGAGAAACAATGGAAAAAGAATATTTTCCATAAATTTTTGCAGTTTTTTGGATATATTAAGATCACCCATAACCCTAGATTTACTCAGATTTTGTTAACTATTTCCTAGAATAGGAAATCTACATTCCATATAACAAAAACATAGTTACAGAACTTATATTCTTTAAAAAGTAGAATATATTGTGAAATCCAAAATCTATAGAATACATAACAAGTTGTAGCGTATTCTAGAGGGCCCGTAGAAGACAGAACAAGTAATAGAATGTCGAATCTACTTTTTGTAGATTTTTTTTTTGTCAACGGCCTAAATATCTATACCGATTCAGTAAACCAAACCGGGGGTATCGAGTGTACATAAGTAAAATCTACTGGGTGGACTCGAGCACCTCGTGCTAGCTTGTCCGCCACTGTGTTGTAAGCGCGTGGGATGTGTGTGATAGAGAACATGGTGAACTCCTCCTTACCTTTCGTAGATTAGAGAGGAAACAATAGAAAACAAATTTTACGTTTGTAGAATAAATATTCTACGTTTCGTAGACAAGGTAAACAAATATTTTTTAAAACACAATCTTTTCTAAAATGATTATCAAATATATTTGTATTTTCATTTTTGATATTTTCGAATTTTTTAGAAATTTAAAAATATTTATTTTCAATTATAAAACAATAATAAAAGGGTATTTTGGTCAAAAAGTTGCAAAAGTCTAATTAATCTTATAGGAACAATAGTTTGTTCAATGTGTCCTATATTTACAATTCTCCCTTAATTTTAGCTATCCAAATTTTCGGATCCGTTTTGTTATCTATATTTTATTAAAAATTATCCATTCGAATTCTTACCCATTGTTTTGTTATTAATTAATAATGCATAATCCTAAATACTTTATATAATCAACATAATTATCATATCATTTACACCTACAAATCATCATAAATATTTTATATTTTAAATATGAACACTATTTTCCATATGTGAATAATCTTTTTTTTTTAATAAAATAGTATTGGTAATCTTAATAAAGTGTAATTTGTTACTCGATTCCAAAGACATCACGAATCAGTTAGCCACTTCGACCAATTTATATTCATTTTTCTTGATCTTTCACATCTACCTAGAATTATTTTATTCAGTATGGGTTTAAATATATTGACCACTGATTTTTTGTGACTTTGGCAAGTGACCTAACTTATATTTAAGGAAAATCTGAAATTTTTGATTTTGTGCCATAATTTGGCCGATTAGATAATTTTTGAATTACAAAATTAAAGCAAAATATTATACCAATTAAAACTATATTTTATATCATATATAGATTTCGGTATTCTCTATAAACAAAAAAGTCTTCTATATATTACCAAACCAGAGAGTCTACGAATGCTAAATATTTGCGGTAAATCAAATCTTAACAAAACGCTAAATATTAATCGCTTAATTTAAATTGATTTTTTTAGGTCAACTTATGATTTTTAAAAAACTAAAATATTTAATGAAATATGATTAGGGTTACTTATAACTTATTGCTTCCCTAAACTCTTCCTAGAAAATAACGGTCGCCGTTTTCATCTCCTCCATGGCCAGTTCTAGCAAGAAATCGGCCGCCAATGCTAATTTATTGGGTAAGCGAAAGCCGGAAAATGATTTGGAGACCAAACCGATTCTGAGGAAACATAAGGAAAAATCCGAGGAGAAGGAATTCGACGCAAGAAAAAAAGACGCTCCTTGTTGCCAAACTCTCTCCCCAAACTGAAATATCACAGATCATCAATTTCTTCAAGGATGTTGGAGAAGTTGTTCGTGTTCAACTTAGGTTAAGACGCACGGGTGAGCTTGCTGGATTTGGCTATGTTGAGTTTGCATCTGCTAACGAAGCAAAACAGGCGCTGGAAAAGAAGAACGGTGAATATTTGCACGATCGTATGATTGTTCTTGAAGTGGCTAAGGCAGTTCGAGCCCCTCGACCCAAGTATTGCATAGAGCACAAGGTGGTTTGTTACGAAGACTACCTTCGACAAGAGACAGTGGAAGGACTTGTTGAGGAATTCGACGCAAGAAAAAAGACACTATTTGTTGCCAATCTCTCTCCCCAAACTTACATATCACTTATCTACCATTTCTTCAATTATGATGGAGAAGTTTTTAGTGTTCGACTTATTGTAAACCAAGAGGGTAAGCATGTGGGCTGTTGCTTTGCTGAGTTTGCTACTGCTAACAAAGCAAAGAAGGTGCTGGAAGAGAAGAATGGTGAATATTTGGACGATCATAAGATATTTCTTGATGTGGCTAAGATAGCTCCATACCCTCCACGAGCCATGTACAACTTTGCAGAGAAGCTTTGGTACGAAGACTACCTTCTACGAGAAACCCTTCTGCTAGATGAAGATAAGACAGTGGAAGGGCTTAATGAAAATACGCTCTTTGTTGCCAATCTCTCTCCCCAAACTGAAATATCACATATCCTCAATTTCTTCAATAATGTTGGAGAAGTTGTTCGTGTTCAACTTATTTTAAAACGCAATGGTGATCGTGCTGGCTTTGTTGAGTTTGCTTCTGCTAACGAAGCAAAGAAGGCGCTACAAAAGAATGGTGAATATTTGCATGATTGTAAGATTTTTCTTGATGTGGCTAATAAGGGAGATACATTCATTAAGATTTTTCATGATGTGGCTTTTATGGGAGCTACACACCTAATACCCAAGTATTGCATAGATCACAAGGTTTGGTACGAAGACTACCCTCGACAAGAAAGCCGTCTGATGATAGAAGAAGATAAGACAGTGAATGGACTTGTTAAGGAAGTTGCTGCAAGAAAAAAGACGCTCTTTGTTGCCAATCTCTCTCCCCAAGCTGAAATACATCATATCGAACATTTCTTCAAAAATATTGGAAAAGTTGTTAGTGTTCGACTCATTGTAAACTACGAGGGTAAGCGTGTGGGCTGTGGCTTTGTTGAGTTTGCTACTGCTAACGAAGCAAAGAAGGCATTGCAAAAGAAGAGTAAGATGATGAAGGGTCGTAAGATTTTTGTTGACGTGGCTAAGATAGCTCCATACCCTCTACGACCCAAGCACAGCCTTGCAGAGAAGCTTTGGTACGAAGACTACCTTCGAGGAGAAAGCGTTCTGGAAAAAGAAGATGATTTAAAGACCAAACCGATCCAGTTCTGCGGTAAGAAGACTAACTTCGTTGACGACGAGGAAGCCTTCTGCTAGAAAAACATGCTCTTTGGTGTTTTAAACTTGTGATACAATGCAACCTTTTTTTTTTTCTTACTTGGGCTTTTATTATGTTCTAGTTAAGATTTTGTCTTAACGTTAAAATGTGTTATAATTTTGAGTGTTAAACTAGGTAATTACCCGCATTACACCGCCGGACTTTTTTTGATCATTTTTGTATTTTTTTTATTGATTTAATATTATATTTTATTTGATAAATCTGAGTTTTACATTCTAGTGTTTAAATCACTTTTATATTAACAGTTAACACCACATAAGAACACATTTCGCTTGTATTTGCTATTCCTTTATCTCCTTTACGAATCTATTTAGAGGGAATTCAGATTTTGGTTACTTTGGTTTAGTTGGCTTGAGAGAAAATGTGAGGAATAGAAAGTGAAGTAACCACAGGATGAAAAAATGACATGAATTTTTTGTTTTTTTGGGTGGAAAATGACATGACCTTTTGTATCATATACAGTTTAGCTAAAAAATCATTTACTTTCGGTAATTTTATATATGTTTGATTCGGTTTAGATTTTGATTGGAGGATTTGTAGCCAACTATAGTAACTTAGTGTTAAGATTATAACTTTAAATAATGCCATGCTTCGTTATGGTATCAAAGCTCTGCAAGGGCTAACTCTACTACTCTAGTGATATGGTAAAAACAAAATCACCATTTTCAAAATAAAAATTGGGAATCTAATCTTTTTCACGATGACAATTTGTCTTCCTTAAGAACCAAAAAAAAACAAAAAAAAAAAACTCGCACCAACTTCAACTTAAACGATTTGTCATCAAAATAATCAACTTCTCTATTCAGTACTCGTTAGCTTCTGCCAATTTGGTTATTACTCAATCTCTTTGGATGAAGATAGCCACAATGTGTTTTGAATAAAATCTTAAATAAATCTAGTGAAATAACTCAAAGTAAGCTTTGCTTAGCGGACTCTTGTCAAAATGAAATCAACTGCTTCCTCGACTGTGTCAACTACCTGAAAACGTTAACCGCTTTAACATGAACATCACCCGCGGCAGTAATGATAAGCATCTAAAGGCTAACTAATGGTGGTGTTATGATGTGGACATCGGTACCGAGAAAGCGATTGGAACGACTACCACCTCAGAAAGAGACTGTACTGTGCGTACGGCAGGCTTAGACCCTGATCCTATTGGCGACAGCAGGACCTTTCTTGTTGTTAGGACAGTTGCGCCTAAGCTACTAATTGAGGGATCACACTTTCATCGACAAAGTGACTATAGCCAGCACTTTGGTCAAATCCCTCAGCCCCAATTCAAGAAAACCGACGATGAAGACATTTCCCCCAAAACTGAGGGAAATCTTACCGGAGTTGAACTGAGGAAACCATACATCAAATCCACCCAGGGAAACCATTTCTCTCGACCAACCAACCATGCTGAAGACCCTGGTCGAGTCCCTCAGTTGCATTTCAACCGATTCCAAAACTCCCAATTGCAAGCTTTAGCCGATAGAAGAAAGCCCAGGCCAGATGACCGTCCGAACGACCTGACCTTCACTAAAGGAAGTAAGTTCTCTCGTCCAAGTGCCCATGATAAGACTAACAGGACGAGTGGTTTTAGCCCTACAGCCACGGAGCCAGTTCTAGCCGAGGAACTTTACTCGGAGACAGTTTTAGCCCAGACAAAGGAGTCAAATCCAAACGACGGCCCAAACGACCTGATCTTCACTGAGGGAGACTACTTTCACCGACCTAACTCACCTCCTAGAACCAATGGTCGAAGCAGAATCCCATTTGGACGAGCCAATCCTTCTGTGGCCCCTAAAGCCGCATCTAGGCCATCCTACGAGCTCAAATCACAACCCAACTTCAACTCTGATGAAACAGGCCATTTCAGCTTCAAGATTCATCGACAAACCATCTACAATAGCATATTTGATTGTGGAAGAATACCCCTTGAACAAGCTCTACCCGAAGCTCCCCGAAGCACTCCATTCGGACCCTACCGGGAGTCGTATCATGAGTTCAAAGATGAACTCCATTACTTTAGAGTTACTGCAGGATCTCAAGTCATTGGAGATCACCTTAGACGTGCATGGAAGAAGAAATCACGCTCATATTATATTTGGAGCGTTCACACTAGGGACAAGCCACATGGACCAAGACTTGCCTTAAACGGACCCGTTCACACTTGGGTTCACACTGGCCGAGATTTAGAGAATAAAACTCGTGGTCCCACTTGGAAGAAGCGCCCTCCAAGGCTTCTAGAAGATCAACCAAGGCAGGATCCCGTTTCCTTTTCTACGCCAAGGCATTAACATGCAACGGCTAGTTTTTCCGTTTAATTTGTAATATTTACTTTCCTTATTTTCTTTGTGACCGTTTTTGTACGAGCTACTATAAAGCTCTGTCTCTGCTCATTGTAGAACTCACGCTTTCTCCTAAGAATTAATCAAACTTTTAGTTTTCCCTCAAAGAATTGTCTTTGTGTGCTTTCATTTCAAGTCTAGTGTGGATTCACTTTGCTTGTGTGATTGGCGAGTCTAATAGCTTGTGGATTCAAGTTATTCTATTCGTGGTTGAGTGTGGATTCATTCAACAAATCCCCATCTCCATCTCTACCTTCGGCCCATTTCCGCGAAAAGCTTGGAATCTCTCGATCATCGTGTGATCATAAGTTTGGTGGATTCCGAGGCTTATATCATCTGGTATCAGAGCTCAAAAGCTCCTATCCCCCAGGTTGTGTTCATCCAACCTTTATCTCTTACAATTCTGTTTTTTTATTTTTTTTCGTATAAACCGAAAATTAAAAAAAAAAAAAAAAAAAAAAAAAATTTTTTTTTTGCATATTCTTTTAATTTTGTTTAATGTTTATTTGAATTTCATAAAATCATAAAAACCATAAAAATATTTATCAGAATTTATTTTCCTTTTATTTGAGTTGATTTCGAAATTTATTTTCATAAAAGTTAAAAAAAAAAAAAAATATTTGTTTAAATCCTTGTTAAATTCTCGTTTCATAAAAGGAAAATCCATAAAAATATTGTCGATTTATTTTATTGTATTATTTCCATTTAAGCAAAGGAAAATAAACCTTCCTTGCTTTCGTTTGAATTTTAAAGGCAAAGATCATATTTCCATAATTGTTCTTACCTTAAATATTTTTTTGGGATATACGCTTGCTTGATTATTCCCTTGAAGCAGAATTTTGATTTACCCTACCTTTGTTTTGCGAGGAAAAACTCTGAAGAACAGCCGCCATGGATTCAAGTGAAGAAGAAGAGGAGCACCTCGACTTTAATGGCGAGGAGTATGAAGAGTCGAGCCAAGGATGGTCCGACCAAGAAGAGGATTATGAGTCTCCGCCATGGCCAGGAGATGACTACGCGAGTTCCGGTTCTGAAGACGAGACATATAGTGAAGGAGAACCATGGCATGAAGATGCTTGTTCAGAATCAGATTTTGAGGACGAACAAGGCTGCCAAGAGAGTTCACCAAAGCCACCGGACAACACATGGAGCCTCACCTACCAAACCCCAAACAAATCCGAACCTATGGTAACTTACGAATCTGATTATGAATCGGATAATGAGCCTCAATTTTTTGGATTTTCAGGTGGTAGACGTGATTGCCTAGCCAGGGGAGAATTGAGAACCAGAATAGTAGGAGGAGGCAAGCTGTACCACGGCCCAAGATCAGGCCAAGTGCAAGCCCGATTCACCCGAACCTACATAAGAAAAATCAGGTTATCTCTAGACAATGGCTATAAATATTTTGGACCAGAATTCTTTGAATTTCGTGGTGAAAGATCAGGCTATCTAGAATGGGAAGGAAACATGGATAAATACTTTAGGTATTATTCCATTCCCGACAAAGAGAAGCTACCACTAGCACTCGGACAACTCATGGGCGAAGCACTAAAATGGTGGGATAAGGAAGAATACGAACGATGGTACTATAAGGAGCCAAAGATCAGAACGTGGGAGAACTTAAAATGGATTATGTATAAGAGATATTCACCACAAAACCTGACACCAGCAAGCAAGACGACTTACCTTCCAAGGGAGCCAAGCCGAGAAGGCACAACTTCTAAAATTGTGCAAGACTCTAAACAAGTCAAGGAACAAAGTGAGTGCTCTGTTTTTAAAAATCCCTTAGAGTTGACTTGTTATAATTGTAAGAACAGGGGTCATATAGCAAAAGATTGCCCAAGAAAAAGGTCAACATCATCAAACGGAGTCCAAGCTGAAAAGTGTGTACCACAAGAAACCGTGAGTGATGAAATCCGACCAGCAGCCTCTGGATCGGTTAAGGAACTCATTACCATCAGTCCAGCCCCAATGGGACGTGTTCAAGAAGCCTTTAAGAAGGAACCGGAGCCATGCTCCAACTCGTGGCTTAAATCGCAAGAGAATCAACTTGAAAGCATTCAAGTCTCCGCTAGTAACAAGGTTAATTATGAACTTAATGAGATTGATTCATTGTGTCAAACTACTAGTATGATGCAATTGCCTCAGGAACAGAATGTTGAAATAGACTTAGGTACCAAAGGAAAAATAGATCAACGCCTATGTAATGTTCGGCAAGAAAACAAGAAAAAGAGATTGTCTCGCTCCTTACAAATGAAACGGTCCAACCTAATTTGTTTCAATCTATGACTGTGATAACGCACTTGCCTCTTGTCAAAAGTGTAGAGACTATTTCAGGAACCGAGGAGAAGCAACAAGAGACAAGACGTCAAAAGATCAATGGCAACATCGAAAGTGAAAAAGGAGATTTCACTAAAACGACTACCGTCCTGCCCAAGACAATCAGCAACACACCTTGGAGAGGAGTCATTGCCTCTTTGTTGATCAAAGAAGAACCACCGGATGCGCAGCATCAATCCCACCGGAACTGCAACGAAAAAATTCCCCGAGGTAAATCTCTAGACCCACTCCTTTACGAAGATACTAATTTGCTCTATTTTGGTGCAGGTAAAGAAGAAGTTTCGAGGACGAAACTTTTCCAAGATAGAGGGTATGATGTGAACATCAGTACCGAGAAAGCGATTGGAACGACTACCACCTCAGAAAGAGACTGTACTGTGCGTACGGCAGGCTTATACCCTGATCCTATTGGCGACAGCAGGACCTTTCTTGTTGCTGGGACAGTTGCGCCTAAGCTACTAACTGAGGGATCACACTTTCATCGACAAAGTGACTATAGCCAGCACTTTGGTCAAATCCCTCAGCCCCAATTCAAGAAAACCGACGATGAAGACATTTCCCCCAAAACTGAGGGAAATCTTACCGGAGTTGAACTGAGGAAACCATACATCAAATCCACCCAGGGAAACCATTTCTCTCGACCAACCAACCATGCTGAAGACCCTGGTCGAGTCCCTCAGTTGCATTTCAACCGATTCCAAAACTCCCAATTGCAAGCTTTAGCCGATAGAAGAAAGCCCAGGCCAGATGACCGTCCGAACGACCTGACCTTCACTAAAGGAAGTAAGTTCTCTCGTCCAAGTGCCCATGATAAGACTAACAGGACGAGTGGTTTTAGCCCTACAGCCACGGAGCCAGTTCTAGCCGAGGAACTTTACTCGGAGACAGTTTTAGCCGAGACAAAGGAGTCAAATCCAAACGACGGCCCAAACGACCTGATCTTCACTGAGGGAGACTACTTTCACCGACCTAACTCACCTCCTAGAACCAATGGTCGAAGCAGAATCCCATTTGGACGAGCCAATCCTTCTGTGGCCCCTAAAGCCGCATCTAGGCCATCCTACGAGCTCAAATCACAACCCAACTTCAACTCTGATGAAGCAGGCCATTTCAGCTTCAAGATTCATCGACAAACCATCTACAATAGCATATTTGATCGTGGAAGAATACCCCTTGAACAAGCTCTACCCGAAGCTCCCCGAAGCACTCCATTCGGACCCTACCGGGAGTCGTATCATGAGTTCAAAGATGAACTCCATTACTTTAGAGTTACTGCAGGATCTCAAGTCATTGGAGATCACCTTAGACGTGCATGGAAGAAGAAATCACGCTCATATTATATTTGGAGCGTTCACACTAGGGACAAGCCACATGGACCAAGACTTGCCTTAAACGGACCCGTTCACACTTGGGTTCACACTGGCCGAGATTTAGAGAATAAAACTCGTGGTCCCACTTGGAAGAAGCGCCCTCCAAGGCTTCTAGAAGATCAACCAAGGCAGGATCCCGTTTCCTTTTCTACGCCAAGGCATTAACATGCAACGGCTAGTTTTTCCGTTTAATTTGTAATATTTACTTTCCTTATTTTCTTTGTGACCGTTTTTGTACGAGCTACTATAAAGCTCTGTCTCTGCTCATTGTAGAACTCACGCTTTCTCCTAAGAATTAATCAAACTTTTAGTTTTCCCTCAAAGAATTGTCTTTGTGTGCTTTCATTTCAAGTCTAGTGTGGATTCACTTTGCTTGTGTGATTGGCGAGTCTAATAGCTTGTGGATTCAAGTTATTCTATTCGTGGTTGAGTGTGGATTCATTCAACAAATCCCCATCTCCATCTCTACCTTCGGCCCATTTCCGCGAAAAGCTTGGAATCTCTCGATCATCGTGTGATCATAAGTTTGGTGGATTCCGAGGCTTATATCATGTTACTTACCAGATCAGCAGGAAACTCAACATGATTATCTTACCCTTTGAAAACTCTGGTTCTTGTCAAGATTGAGACCCGGCCTGTCACACAGACAAGCCAATGGTTAAAGCCTTCGGGTAAGATAAGAGGAATGTTTTTGTGGCGAGCAAACCATCTCTACACTGAGAGAAAGAGCACAAAACCTGTCGTGCGCCTCTGATGTCGATTGTAGGGTTGTCTCCGACCATATACAGTGTCCTGAAGTGGCGACTTCCTTGATTTGAATGGGTATGAGTTATTGAATTAAAGATTGCTTGATTATTATTCATGTACAATGCTCTGTATATATGTACAGAGGAGAAAGGTATACAAGGAAACACAATATACAGGAGTAAAGAAGACGTAATTAAAGGGAGCATGATGAGTCATGTTTCCATAATCTTACACACCCCCTCAAGACGGACGTCCGGTAGAGAGTCCAATCTTGACACTAAGATTTTCAAATTGAGCTCGTGGTAGAGGTTTGGTCAGTGCGTCGGCGAGCTGATCTGCGGAGGAGACGTGAGAGACACGAAACTGCTTAGTCTGAATATAATGTCTAACAAAATTATAGAATCTCGATATTATGAACTCAAAGGTTAATAAGAAGAACTCTCTTATTAGTATTAAGGAAAATAACTCAAAACCTTAAGCACTCAATCTCATAAGTTATGCCACATCTTAGCACCTCCTTATATAAGACTTGATAATTCCTAGTCCAAATAGGAAACACATAGATTTAGATAACTCCTAAATCTTAGACATGTATATCTAGATAACTCCTAAATATACTTGACTTAGTCTCTAAGTTATTTCAAGTTAACAACAACATTCTCCCCCTTAAGCTTGAAATAACCTTCCTTTACTTCTTGAACTCCAACAAGTCTTCTCATTTCTTTGAACTTGGTTCGTCCGAGTGCTTTCGTCAAAATGTCAGCCTTTTGTAAAATACCTGGAACATGCTCAACCTCCACTTGCTTATTCTCAACACATTCTCGAATAATGTATATGTTTGCTGCGGCCGTGAAACACTGGATTTTTGGTTAGAGCTATTGCAGATTTGTTATCAACACGAATAGTCACCTTTTCACATTCTTTTCCAGTTATCTCTGCGAAAAGTTCTTGAAGCCACAGTGCTTGCTTTGATGCCTCTGTCGCTGCCATAAATTCAGCTTCACAAGATGATAAAGCTACTGTTTCTTGTTTTTGTGAGCACCATGTAATCGGGCATCAATCAAAGTAGAAAACATGACCAGTTGTGCTCTTTCCGTCATCCACATCAACGTTGTAACTACTGTCACTGTAGCCAACAAGTCCAGTACGATTCGATCGAGCAAAGACCAGACCATATGACAGAGTTCCTTGTAGATACCTCAATACTTGTTTTAACGCGGCTCCATGTGACTCCTTTGGCTCTTGCATGTATCGGCTGAGTACTCCAACACTGAACGAGAGGTCCGGCCTGGTATGAAGAAGGTATCAGAGACACCCAATACTCCTTCGATACTTCTTTTCATCGATGCATTTTTCTTTCCCATTCTTAGATAACGCCACATTTTGATCCATTGGAATATGAGTTGCATTACACTCCTTCATACCAAATTCCGCAAGAATTTTGAATGCATATCTTTCTTGTTTCAGTGTTATACCAGCTTCGCATTGAGATACCTCAATGCCTAAGTAGTAAGACAATTTCCCAAGATCACTCATTTCGAAAACTGTTGCCATCTCTGCCTTGAAGTCGATTATCAACTTTAAATTTGATCCAGTCACCAAGAGATCATCTACATATACAGCAACAATAGTGAGATGTCCCTTCTCCTCCTTTCGATATAGTGATGACTCCTTCGTGCATCTATCAAAACCCAATTCTTTGAGAACTTGATTTAGTTTTTCATTCCACGCCCTTGGTGCTTGTTTTAACCCATAAAGTGCTTTGTTTAGCTTGTATACCTTGTCCTCTCTCCCTTTTATTACAAATCCTTCTGGTTGTGTGATATATACTTCTTCCTTTAATTCTCCATGTAGAAAAGCGGTTTTGACATCCAGGTGATGTATCTCCCAAGCCTTTGAAGCTGATAAGCTAATGATGAATCGAATGGTTTCAATACGAGCTACCGGAGCAAACACTTCATCGAAGTCAATACCATGTCTTTGTACGTATCCCTTTGCAACAAGTCTTGCTTTATATTTGTTAATACTTCCATCAGGGTTACGTTTGATTTTGAACACCCACTTGAGTCCAATTGCCTTTGCTCCAATAGGTAGATCGGCTAAACTCCATGTTTTGTTCTTTGTTATAGAACATATCTCATCTTCACATGCTAGAATCCAATGCTTTGATTCCTTGGCTTCCTGGAAATCGTAGGGTTCTTCATTTATCATCAAGAGGAGCTATTCATATTTGAGCTCAGCAAGACAAACATAATCATCCAAGTAGTCGGGTCTCTTGGTTGATCTCGTTGATTGTCGTCTGGTAGGTTGATCGTGATTTAGCTCCCTATTGTTAGGGTCATTATTCCCAATAGACACTTCTTCATTATCGCGATTCTCATCACGTTCTTCTTCGCTCTCCTCTGTTTCTCCTCTGTTTTCTTCATTCTCGTTACTTGCATCAATGGCTCGGGTCTCTTGTTCCGTTTTTACAGATTCCACAACATCATCGTCTCTTCGAATTCCTCGGTTCCCAAATTCTCCAAAGAATACATCAAAATTTCCAGATTCTTTATCGTTTTCTTCTCCTTGATTTTTCCACTTCCAGCCTTTTGATTCATCGAAGATGACATCTCTGCTAATGACAACTTTTCGTTTGTCTGGATCATACAGACGATAGGCTTTTGACCCGGGCTCTGTTCCTAGATGTACCAACGTCCTTGACCTGTCATCGAGCTTCTTTCTGCCAACAGCCTATGTCCTTTCATAACTAACACACCCGAATACTCGAAGATGTTCAAGGTTTGGCTTTTGTCCTTTGAAGAGTTCATACGGAGTTGTTTCCGAAAGGGATCTCGTTCATACTCTATTTAATCAAGTAAGTGGCGTGTCTAACAGCTTCTCCCCACATATGGTTCGGTATCTCCATATGTTTCAATAAGCTTCTCGTCATACCAAGCAATGTTCTATTCCTCCTTTCCACAACTCCGTTTTGCTGAGGAGAGTATGGAGCAGTTAAATGTCTTTGGATACCCTTTTGTTCACAAAACTGTTGAAATTCATGAGATGTGAATTCTCCACCTCTATCCGTACGAAGGGTTTTAATTGTGTTTTTTGTCTCTTGTTCTACTATGGTCTTGAATTTCTTGAACTTGTCAAATGCTTCACTCTTTTCTTTTAGCAGAATGGTCTACATGTATCGAGAGTAATCATCAATAATCACAAACACGTATCTCTTGTGTGCTGGTGTAGGAGGTGTAATGGGTCCACATAGATCTCCGTGTAGCAGTTCTAGGACTTGGGATGCTCTTTATAGAGTGGCTTGTGGGAAGGTTTGCCGTGTTTGCTTTCCAAACAAACACGATACGCACGTCTCTCTCTCGATCTTCATTCTTGGTAGGCCTCTCACAAGTTCTTTATTCACCATCAGCTTCATGGTCTCCCAATTGACGTGTCCCAATCTCGCGTGCCACCTACTTGACTCGCTTAGCCCCATTATTTGTAAGCATTTGATGTTATCAACATCCAGAAGTACTTTGTATAAGCGATTTCTTGATCTACTAATGTTCACAAGTAGAGTACCATTCCGATCAAATAGCTTAAGAGCATCGTTTTTCATGTTTACTTCACATCCAACTTCTGTAGCTTGACCCAAGTTTATAATGTTACTCTTTAGTTCCGGGATAAAGTAGACATTCTTCAGTACTTTCCTCTCATCATTGTTGAATACAAACCGTATTGACCCTTTTCCTTCGATATCTATCCGAGAGTCGTCACCAAATCTCACTTTTCCCTTAATTGTCTCATCAAGATGCATAAAGAAGCTTCGATTTCCACACATGTGATTGCTAGCTCCATTGTCTAGATACCACACATTACATGTGTCTAGATTGGCTTCAAATAATTTTGGTTTTACATTCTTCTCATTGAGTAAAACTACTTCATGCATCATTATTTCATCAGCATCTTGAGTATCTTCATCTTTCTTCTCCATCGCTTCTTGTAGTTTGAGCAATCTGTCGGGACAATCTGACGCGTAGTGACCTTTCTTATCGCATCGATAGCAGGTGATCCTTGACTCATACTCCTTATCTCGTCCTTGTTGGTAACCAAATCGGCCACGTCCTCTACCTCTCCAGGGAGAGCGACCTCCTCGTCCTCTTCCTCTGTTTCCACCGTTATTATACTGAGAGGTTTGTTTCGAAGACTCAGCATCGGTATACATAAGTTTTTCATGATCTTCTTGATGCTCTTCTTCTTCTTCGCAAATCCTTTCCTCGTAGGCTTTTATTCGACCGATGATGTCTTCGAAGCTTGTTTTATTGAGATCTAGCACTTGTTCAAGAGATGCTACAATGTGTATGTACTTCTTTCGAGGAAGACTTGACATGAACTTCTTAACCATCTTAGGTTCTTCTATTTCTTCCCCTAATGCAGCTGATTTTGATGAGATTGCCGAAAATTTTCCGACAAAATCGTCGATCTTTTCCGTGTCTTTCATCTTAAGACGATCAAACTCTGCCGTTAGGGTCTGCAGTCTTGCCTCTTTAACTCTGTCTGCTCCTAGGTGTCTTGTTTTGATTGCCTCCCATACTTTCTTAGCTGTTTCTAGGTCGCCGACTTGAAGAAGAATAGATTCGGGGATTGATTGGACTATTAGAGCTATGGCTAGATCATTCTTTGTCTCGTCGATGTTGCCTTTGTCAACTACTTCCCAAGCTTTATGAACCCTCAGCAAGATCCTCATCCTCATGGTCCAAACCGTGTAATTAGTTGAGTTTAACATGGGATATTTAATGGAAGGAGAAGATCATGTTTCTTCTTTTGGTTTTGACATTGTTGATGTCTCGGCCGGTAATGCCTCCTCCTTCTCATCTCCGTTTGTCATTGTTGTATCTTCGCACAAGTCTTATTGGCTCTGATACCAAATATAGAATCTCGATATTATGAACTCAAAGGTTAATAAGAAGAACTTTCTTATTAGTCTTAAGGAAAATAACTCAAAACCTTAAGCACTCAATCTCATAAGTTATGCCACATCTTAGCACCTCCTTATATAAGACTTGATAATTCCTAGTCCAAATAGGAAACACATAGATTTAGATAACTCCTAAATCTTAGACATGTATATATAGATAACTCCTAAATATACTTGACTTAGTCTCTAAGTTATTTCAAGTTAACAACAACAAAAATGATAATCGAGAGCGATGTACTTCATCCGTGAATGGAATACGGGATTTGCGGCGAGGTACGTGGCTCCTATGTTGTCACAGTAGATAACATGTATCTGTTGTTGTGGGACAGCAAGTTCTTTAAGCAAGGACATGATCCAACACACCTCTGATGTAGTGGAAGCGAGTGATCGATATTCTGCCTCGGTAGACGATCTCGCAACACCCGTTTGTTTCTTGGATGACCAGGCTATCGGATGACGACCAATGTAGACAATGTAAGCTCATGTTGAGGTGAAGTCGTCTTTGTTCCCAGCCCAGTCGGCGTCGGTAAAAGCGTGAAGAACGGGCGTGTTGTTGGATGGAAGGAATATGCCGTGAGTTTGCGTGCCGGCAAGATAACGTAGAACCCTCTTGACAGCATTCCAATGGTCGGATGTGGGCCTGTGCATAAATTGCGAGAGCTTGTTGACACTGAACGATATGTCCGGTCTTGTAAGATATAAATATTGTAAGCTTCCGACTACGGTTCTATATTCGGAAGGATCATCTAAGGCAGTCCCCGTGAAGAGTGTGAGTGAAGTTTACGGGCACATAGGCGTTGGAAGCAGCCTGCAGTCCTGCATCTTTGTTTTGTGTAATAAATCTGCAATATAACGATGTTGTGTTAGTAACATACCCTCTTTTGTGCGTTGGACTTCAATACCAAGAAAAAAAGATAAATCATCAAGATCTTTTAAAGAGAAGCGTTGAGAAAGAGATTCGATAAACCGATTTGTATGCATAGTGTTGTTGCCGGTGATGATTAAATCATCAACATAGACTAGCATATAAATGAGGACACCATCTTTGGTGTAGATAAACATAGAGGCGTCGGCTAAGGAGTTGGTGAAGCCCGAGTGAAGAAGAAACTTTCGGAGTTCATTGTACCAAACTCGTGGAGCTTGTTTGAGGCCATAGATCGCTTTGCGTCATTTACACACCGCTTGAGGGTTGTCTTTATCGATGAAACCAGGTGGCTGAGCCATGTAAACATCATCCTCAAGAGTGCCTTGCAAGAACGCATTGTTGACGTCTAATTGTCGAATATTCCAATTTCGGGAGACTGAGATGCTGAGAATGATTCTGATTGTTGCGGGCTTGACAACGGAGCTGAATGTTTCATGGTAGTCGATTCCGGGTCGTTGGTTGAACCCTTTAGCCACAAGTCGAGCTTTATACCGTGCAATAGTTCCGTCCGGATTACGTTTGATTGTAAAAATCCATTTGCACCCTACAACATTAGAAACGTTAGAAAGATATACTAGATCCCACGATCTATTTCCCGTTTGAGCATTGTACTCGGCACTCATTGTTTTTCGCCAATGGGTGCTCTTAAGGGCTTGAGCAACGGAAGTAGGTGGGGTTTCTAAGGCAGGGGTGACCGTGGTGTGGAGGTTAAGCTTTTGAATTGGTTTCCTAGTGCAAGTGCTAACACGTTGAGGTGCTGGAAGAACTACTGCTTGTGTTGTTTCAGTTGACGAAACTGGAGGTGGAGAGATGGGTAATGGAGCATTTCTTGGAGAAGAAGGTAACGGCGATACAGGTTGTGTTTCCAGGTTTTGTGAAATAGAGGAAGTCGGGTTTGTTTCTAGTATAATTGAGCTGGGTTGGGGATCCTGTCTTACAGTGGGTGGAGAGATGACTCGAACCACGGGAAAGGATTTTTGAGTAGTATCGGTTTGAGTATCATGATCTATGGAAGGACGGGGCTTTGAAAACGGAAAAACGGACTCATGGAAAACAACGTGTCTTGAAATATATATTCTTGAGGTAGATTTATCAAGACACAAGTATGCACTTTGTGTTATGGAATACCCAATAAAGACACATGGTGTCGATTTGTCATCTAACTTGTGAGATGCATAAGGGCGTAACCATGGAAAACAAAGGCATCCAAATACTTTTAGTTTTTGATAATTTGGAAATTCTCTATGAAGTTTTTGAAAAGGAGATTGAAAATCAAGAATTGCCGTAGGCATTCTATTAATTAAATAAACCGCCGTCGCAAACGCATATGTCCAAAGTGACTTTGGCATCGAGGCATTAGATAACAAGGCCAGGCCCGTTTCAACGATATGGCGGTGACGCCTTTCGGAAATGCCATTATGCTCGGGAGTATGCGGAGGACTAGTCATATGAGAGATACCGTGGGTGGAGAGAAATGGAGTTAAACCAATATATTCACCCCCATTGTCGGTGTATAAGGTTCGAAGTTTGGATTGAAATCTGTTTTCAACCAAGACTTTAAACCGTGTGAAAATTTCAAAAACTTGAGATTTTTTCTTTAAAGGATACAACCATGTGTATCTTGTAAAATGATCAACAAAAATTATATAATATTTAAAACCGTCAAGAGAAATAAGCAGAGATGTCCATACATCTGAAAACACGATATCAAGAGGATGATGGGATTTAAGAGTAGAATTTTGAAAAGGCAACTTGTGCATTTTATTAATCGAGCAAGCATTGCAAAGCTGAGCCAATAAAGCGTTTGAAGAAATAGGTAAATCAAATTGCGAAATAACTTTTTGAAGAATCGAACTAGCGGGATGCCCTAAACGAGAGTGCCAATCCGACATTGAAGTTTTCACAGCGGAAGCAAAAGCAAGAGAAGGAGGTGGATTGGTTTTGGGAGTCAGCCATTCATACGTTCCATCCTTAGGTTTGCCCTCCAGACGTAGAGTCCCCGTTGCCAAATCTCTCACCTGAAAATACGTGGGTGTGAAGGTGACCGCAACACCATTAGTATTACACAATTGAAAAACAGAGATAACATTTTTCTCTAAAGAAGGAACACATAAAACATTATTTAAAAAGAAAGGACGAGAATAAGAGGGTAAGGAAAAGGAACCGGTATGTGATATTGGTAGGCTTGAGCCATCACCAAGTAGCACATCATCACCAACAACGTATGGATTGTGAAGAGACAGGTTTGACAAATTCGATGTCATGTGATGAGAGGCTCCTGTGTCGAAGAGCCAAGTAGAGGAGTCCGACATCATAGCAGGATTTGCGCGTGGCTGCCATGATTGTGGAGACGAAAAGACACTCCATTGTTGTTGATTGCGCATCTGAGATGGCTGAGGAGATGGATGAGCAGATCCGCGAACAATTCTGAACTCAGGACAATACTTTGCACTATGTCCTTGAGTTCCACAAGCTTGACACCGTCCCAATTAAGGGCGAGGGAATCGATTTTGGCCTTGTTGGTGATTGTTGTTGCGTGATTGATTTCCGCTTGAATGATTTCTCCATTGTTGGCGAGGTCTAGTGTCTGTGGCATGAGCAACGATGGGCACAACAGAGAATGATTCTTTGCACATAATCATAGCCTCGCGATTAAGAAGTCTCTCATGGAGTTCGGTGTAAGAGATCGAAGCATCATGACCATGAATAGCATCAATCTCAGGCTTGTAATCTTCGCTTAGGCCTGCAAGGATCTTGTCGGTGAGATCCTCCTGATCCATGGGTTTGCCGAGCAGCGCGAGTTCATCGGCTTTGGACTTGATATGGCAGAGGTATTCACTGATCAACTTTGTTCTCTTGGTACATGAATCGATCTGATATTTGAGTTACCGCATATGATCGCGAGAGGGATTCCCGAATGTGCCGGCAAGGATTTCCCAAACTTCTTTTGTTGTGGTTGCACTTGAGACCACCGTTTGAACCGATAATGATATTGCTCCAATGAGAGAGCTGTAGAGAAGTCGATCTTGGCGTCTCCAAGGAACATATGCAGGATTTGGTGAAGAAACACCATTGACGAGGACAGAAGGAGGTGGAGCCTCAGTTGTGGCTTCAATAAAGTGGTGGAGTTCGTGTCTCTCAAGCAAAGCCCGAACCTGTCTACTCCACATGAGATAATTCAGGTTGGTGAGTTTGGTAATGCTCGACATATTGACCGAGAGGAGAGTGCTCTGTGGGTCTTGAGCGTTGAATACGACAGTGCGTTCAGCAGTAGAATCAACCATGATTGAGAAAAGTAAAAGATGCAGAGAGTAGAGAGAATAGTAGATCGAAGGAAAAAAAACTGAGAGGAGGATGAAGAAGCAAAGAGAAGAGAGGCGGCTGAAAAAAATTGGTTAGAAACCTAAAGAGGCTCTGATACCATATTGAATTAAAGATTGCTTGATTATTATTCATGTACAATGCTCTGTATATATGTACAGAGGAGAAAGGTATACAAGGAAACACAATATACATGAGTAAAGAAGACGTAATTAAAGGGAGCATGATGAGTCATGTTTCCATGATCTTACATGAGTGGATGCAGCGATTTCATTCAGAACATCTTATGCGTTGTTGAACACGAACGGATTTGGTTTCCCAAAAGATGTGTACTCCAGAGGCTCATCATGGATTCTGCATATATATCCAAACACAATCATGCAATACCGAATTGAATAAAACTCGTATTTATTATGCTTTTAAAGAACATTCTCGTGTTTCTGAGAGATGTTCACTGTCATATGGAAGACGTGTGCTTGATTTAGGCTATTACATGTTGAAGATGGATTCTAACACGATTCTAAAAGCTCACATGCCAAAACGTTCAGTAGGAAACGCAGTCTGCCTTCAGTTCACAATGCATCAGTTTCCTATATAATAAGTCAGAAGAATGGAGAAAAAAAAAATGGATGGGATCACCAGAACCTGGTAGTCTAAATCGTCGTTGGCAAAGTACAAATGAGGTAGAGGTCCAATCTCTTTCCCATGAAGTCCTCCCATTCGTAAAATGTCACAAGGGACCTAAGCGAAAGCATCGATCAGTTATTCGCTGTGAGCACAAAAAAATCTAAAGAAGCTGGGTCTGTTCGTTTGCCTGCCGCAGGCGGCTGCGGCTTGCGGCCAAACGCTGCGATCAGACGCGGTTGATATTGTTCGTTTGGCTGCCGCGCGGCTGGACACTGCGACTGGTCGCAGACCTGTTCGTTTACCTGCCGCGCGGTTGGCCTCTCTAATCGCAGACGCACCTCTAATCGCAGACGCACCTCTAATCGCAACGCAACGCTGGAGAAATCTAGCGTCCAAAAATTGCGATCGCAGGTCGCTGCGACCAGACGCTGCGTTTGGCCGCAGAAGGCTGTGTCAAGTAAACAAACAACTTTTGGCCGCTGGCCACAGCCGCAGCCTCCTGCGGCAGGCAAACGAACAGACCTGCTATGCTCCAACAGAATCTATGAGAAATCTACCCCCAGAAACCACACAATCGTGAAGCCGGTGATATGGAAACACACAGGGCAACTATATATGTTTTGATATATTTATTATCATGTGTGCTTATAAGAATTGTTCGCAATCAAAAGAATGAAAACAACACCTACGTAAAAGATAAGTATCATTTTAGCAAATAGATTTGAATCAGGAATTTAATAAAAAGTTCATGTAATTTGAACAACAAAGGGGAATGATAACCTGGATGTCTCGGCTCCAATCAACCGGATCACTTACTATAAATGCTACACGAACTCTATTGGATAGAACATTTAATTTGCTCTTGATCTAGAATATTAAGAGACTATTAAGAGATTTTGTTTACAATTTTTTGGAAGTACATGTGTGGCTGATGTGTAAAAACTTTAGCTGACATGTATTAATTAAAATGTTGTAATTATCTCAATATTTTTATGAGGTGTCAGCTTCTAAAAGAATGAAAAAGCTGAGTTGTCAACCTATGGAGAGGCACAAGAAATTTTATTGTATTGATTAATGAAATATGATATGTTTGGCAACTGTTATAGTTATCCATATAAATTATATCATTATCTTAATGTTTTCTTGTTTGGACACAAAGTGTGCTTCCATTTTAATAGTATAGTTGTTTTAATATACTAATTAGGAAAAAATTGTATTTAATGTATTAATAAGAGATAAAGTAGAATTTTTAGTTTTCTTAATATGTGTTTGTAAAATATACTCTTTCTAAAATAAAGAGAGATATTTTAAAAAAAAAAACCAAGGTGTGGCGATGCCTTCTATTTCTCCAGTCTGGTTGGCATCCGGAGCCCATCTTTCGTGATGTGCCCTTTCTTTTTGCCTTGAATTTTTGTTGTTTTGACTGCTCCTCACCTCTCTAGTCTTCGTATCCTCTCGAGACTGTTGTATCGGTTATGAAACTAAATGTTAAACATGTAAAATCAAGAATGGAGCTCAGAGACTTTCGTTTATTAAAGTTTTAGCTCGGCAATTACAATGAGACACGTAGGTCGTTTAGTCAACGAACTACAATGAGATGTTTGAATTCGGTGGCTAAACAAACTGTAATGAAATGATCTTAGGAGATCGGAAGTCGGTAGTTATTACTGTTTGAGAGCTCTTTCCTTAATTTCTGGATCCCTCTTCTTAATGGATATTTTCTTATTTATAGAGAAATTAAGGCAATGGATTAAAGATATTTTAGATCGTAGGTTGTATTGTCTGACACAATAGATCTAGAAGTCGGGCACAATAGGCTGGCCGACCTTTTTCCTGTAGGTCGTATGGTCGGGCTCAAGGGGCCTCACTGATCGATTGGTGGGCCGTAGTCGAATGGGCCGATGTCGAGTGGGCCGATGTCGAATGGGCCAAACTAGATTGGGGAAAAGCTTATAGAGGGGTTGTTAGAGGGGGGATTAGCACCCCCTGGTTTAACTCGGTTCGAACCGAGACTGGTTCGATCAAGACCGGTTTACGATGGTTCGGATCGAGGACGAACCTGCCCAAAAATATTGGGCCGAGCTCGGAATCTCGCTAAGCCCATCTCGGCCACCGATCTAGGCCCAGGGCAAGCCCAGTCTGTTACAACAGATAATAACCGAAATATTTCCCTTTTTCCGCCGATCTCGGAAAAGGAAATATTCCCCTGGACTGAGTCTTCGAGATATTAGGAAGATATCCTTATCTCAAAGAGAAAACCGGAATATTTCCTTCTCCTAATCAGACTCGGAAAAGGAAATATTCTCCTTTCAAACCGCCTTAAGACCTTATAAATAGGGAGGAGAGTCGATCATTCAAGAGGACCAGAACTTCCGCAGAGACCAGAGAATACGAGAGAGCTACTTTACCGATCTCGAGTTTTCTGTCTTTACCATCTTACTAAAACTCTGTTGTAACGCCGATTCTTGATCAATAAACGAGATTCCGATAAAAGTATTGTTTTACCCATTTTGTGTGATTTACGGATCAACAATTGGCGCCGACTGTGGGGACAAATAGAACAGTACTTTCGGATATCGTTTGATTGAGTTCGGCAATGGTTCTCCCAACCGACACCTCTGTAGTCAACATCAACGGCTCGGAAAACGATAATCAAAACCCTCGGGTCGATGAAATTAATCCAACCGACACTGGATTACCAACCATTGAAGGAGGACTCCCTCAAACCTTACCTACTGGAAGGGATAATCAGACTAATCCCCCGAGGACTCTTCCACCGCCTCTAGCTTCTCCAACATTCATGGATCCGAGCATCTTTATGGAGGCCATGGTAGCACAGTTCGCAGAAATCAATAAAAAGAATGAAGAGCGAATCGCGTCTCTAATAGCATCCCATCTCGAACGCCGAAGCCAGATCGGTACCCTCGATCCGAGCCTGATCACCCCCGCCAACGGAAACGCATTACGCCGGAACCTCTTGCCTGACCTGACCGACACTTAATTCCCGGGTGCGACCGATCTGCATACTAGGAGATCCGCAGCCGATTCAGAAATCCACATCGCGGATCAAGCCGCCATGAACCTAGAATTCGCAAGGGTCCAGGCCCAGTTACAGGACATGCGGTCTAAAGTCCATCAGGCAACGAGCTCGGCGCCAGAAATCGATCGGGTGATTCAGGAGTCAAAGAGGACACCATTCACGGAACGAGTCATCAACACTCTAGTCTGACGATTGTAGAGGGTCAAGATCACGCCATACGATGGGTTTACCGATCCTAAGCATTTCCTGACCTCCTTCGTTATCATGGTGAATCGATTTCGTTTTGGCTCGGAAAACAAAAAGGACGCAGCCATGTGCCAGCTATTTGTAGAGAACCTATCCGGAGCCGCGCTCGATTGGTTTTCGATGCTCGAGCCAAATTCAGTCAACAGCTACAACGAGCTCACTACCAAGTTCCTCAAACGTTTCACCATGTTTATAAAGCAGAAAATGAAGAACGCCGAACTCTGGGCCCTCGAACAGAAGCAGGACGAGCCCCTACGCAACTTCATGGAACGTTTCAAAGCGGTCGTATCCCACTGTACGATCGACGACGAAGCTGCGATTGAGGCTCTTTATAAAGCGACCTGGTACGAATCAGACAATCCGAAGACATTGGAAGATATCTTACACAGGGCGCACATCTTCATCATGGAGGAAGAGGAAAAATCCGAGAAAGATAGGCGGTATGCAGTTACGAAACAGCCTGCTGCTAAGGATAAACAATATGTCCCTCCAGCCCGTCAACACGGTCCAAACTCAGCAATCTTGGTCAAACACTTGGGTTCAGTCGGACGAACCAAAAGAGCCCGATACCGAGTCCGGACTATACTGCAACTTCCACAACCGAGTCAGAAATCATTCAACTGAAGAGTGCCGACACCTACAGGAATTCTTGCTGATGAAGTACAAAAAGGGAGAAGTTCCAGTCGAAGGACCCTTCCAACCTTCGAATAAACCTCGCTGTAACGATAACGGAAGGAGACGTAACTTCAAACCGAGCAAGGCAACCGAGCAACCTAAAGATAAGACCGACGACGAACAACCGAAACGAGATCGGGAGGAAAAAATGGAGGCTCAACAACCTCCACAGGTTCGGAAGCATGTCAACATGATCATGGGCGCTTTGGAGTCATGCAGCTATTCTGTCCGAGCTCTAAAAACGTACAGTAAGGAAGCAGTGGCCGCGAAACATATAAACCATATTACATCTTGCGGAATGCCGATCACCTTCTCTGAGGCCGACACATAAGGACTCCACATACCGCATAACGATCCGCTGGTCGTCGAAGCACTCATCAGTGATGTTGTAGTCGGACGAATTCTGATCGACACTGGGAGCTCGTTCAATGTGATTTTCAAAGATACACTAAAGAACATGGACTATCCCGACGATCAGATCAGACCAAACATCGAACCACTCACCGGTTTCTCAAGTGAGCAAACCATGACTGCCGGGACGGTCAAGCTCCCCATGTATACCGGAGTGATTTATCCGATGGTCAAGTTTCTGGTACTGAACAAACCCGCAATCTACAATATAATACTTGGCACACCGTGGATATTTTCGATGAAAGCCATCGTATCAACATATCACCAGTGTGTCAAATTCCCAACACCTTTCGGAGTCTTCACTCTTAAAGGCGACCAGGTGAAGTCCCGAACGTGTTTTATCAACGAATGCAAACTAAGTACCGCGCCCCGCACTTACATCATCAATAAGAAGAAAATTCCGAATGATATCGATCTGCCGCAACGCGAAACGATTGTCCAAGTCAACATCGACGACTTCAATCCAGAGAGATGCATGGGGATCGGAGCCGAGCTCGATGAAGACATCAAGACAGACTTGATCTGATTCCTCAAAAGAAACGTTTCGACCTTCGCCTGGTAAATCACATACATGCCAGGGATCAATCCAAAGATAACGAGTCACGAGCTCAATATTGATTCCACCTTCAAGCCGATCAAGCAGAAACGACGCAAACTCGGTCCTAGAAGGCCCGAGCCGTTAACGACGAAGTCGAAAGATTACTTAGCGCGGGATCGATCACAGAAGTACGATATCCGGACTGGTTGGCAAACCCATTTGTTGTCAAAAAGAAGAATGGTAAATGGATGATATGCGTCGATTTTACCGATCTAAACAAAGTCTGCCCAAAGGATAGTTTTCCGCTCCCACATATCGACAGACTCGTCAAAGCCACTACTGGGAACGAACTCCTCTCGTTCATGGACGCCTTCTCAGGCTACAATCAGATACTCATGCATCCGGACGATCGTGAGAAGACCTCCTTCATTACCGACTGTGGTATCTATTGCTACAAGGTTATGCCCTTCGGCCTGAAGAACACCGGTGCAACTTATCAACGACTCGTTAATCGGATGTTTGCCAGCCAGCTCAGCAAGACAATGGAGGTCTACATCGACGATATGCTCGTCAAATCGCTAGTTGCCAAGGATCATATCGGACACCTCAACACATGCTTCGACATCTTAAACGAGTACGGCAAGAAGCTTAACCCGACCAAATGCACATTCGGCGTGACCTCGGGAGAATTCCTCGGATATATCGTAACTCAAAGGGGAATCGAAGCCAATCCTAAACAGATCTCGGCAATCCTCGACCTACCATCTCCGACGACAATAAAGGAAGTGAAAAGACTTACGGGACGTATTGCCGCACTCAACCGGTTCCTCTCCCGATCTACCGACAAGTGTTTCCCCTTCTACCAACTGTTGCGCGGTAACAAAGATCTCGAGTGGGATGACAAGTGCGAAGAAGCATTCAAGCAACTTAAGGAATACTTATCGACTCCACCAGTCTTGGCAAAACCCAAAGAAGGTGAGACTCTCTATCTCTATATCGCAATCTCGATCTCGGCGGTCAGCGGGGTCCTTGTCCGAGAAGACCGGGGTGAACAAAAGCCAATCTTCTATATCAGCAAATCACTCGATGGCGCTGAAGGTCGATATCCAACTCTCAAAAAACTGGCTCTCGCCGTTGTTATTTCAGCTCGGAAGATACGCCCCTACCTCCAGTCACACTCAATCACCGTCTTAACCAACAAGCCACTCCGGACGATTCTGCATAGTCTGAGCCAGTCCGGCCGACTTGCTAAATGGGCTATTGAACTCAGCGAGTACGACATCGATTATAAGAGCCGAACAAGCATCAAGTCGCAAGTCCTCGCCGATTTTCTCATCGAGTTATCTCCAGACTACGTCAATACTGATGTCGTAACTGCCGAACAATGGATCCTTCACGTCGACGGGTCTTCATCTCATCGTGGTTCTGGAATAGGCATTCGCCTCAAATCTCCAACGGGAGAAATCTTAGAGCAATCCATCCGCCTGGCATTCAACGCATCAAACAACGAGTCAGAATATGAAGCGTTAATTACCGGACTACGTTTGGCCAAAGCCATCGGCGCAACACGCATACATGCCTACTGCGACTCGCAGCTCGTCGCACGTCAATTTAGCGGGGAGTATAATGCTAAGAATGATCTAATAGATGCATATCTCAAGCTCGTAAAGCAACTCGCTGCAGAATTCGATTCGTTCGAACTAACCAAGATACCGCGGGGAGAAAACGCTCCAGTCGACGAACGATTCCGGTCGAAAGTATATCAGAGCCAAGTATCGGAAGCACGGAGCAATGTATTATCACGACTCGTAGACGAGATTACGAGGAAAATCCTGCGACCGAACCCGTCCTACGTCGACAAAGACGGATTCCGACCGTCGAGCCTGATCAGGACACCGAGCTCGAACATACTACTATTGCCGAAGGTAATGATGACCCACCGCAAACCGATGAGTCAGCCCAATCAAATAACGAAGCGGAAGAGTAAACAGACGGCCTTCACGAGCCGATAAACCTCGAACAGATTGACGAACAGACGCCCGCCAATTGGACACTAGAAATAAAAATATACATCATCGATGGTGACGTCCCGGCGGACAGATGGGCTGCTCGGCGACTCAAAATGCGAGCTGCTCGCTACATACTCATCAAAGATGGACTGTTTCATTGGAGCGCGGCAGGTATCCTCCTCAAATGCATCTCAGGCGATGAGATCCAGGAAGTCATGAAGAAAATACATGAAGGCGACGGCGGTAATCACTCAGGTGGCCGATCTCTAGCCCTTAAAATAAAATGAGCAAGCTATTATTGGCCAAGCATGCAAGCAAACTGCGAGAAGTTCGTTGTAAAGTGCGATAAATGTCAACGACACGGCCCAATGATACATCTTCCTACCGAGCTGCTAACCACTTCGACAGCTCCATATCCATTCATGCGCTGGGGCATGGACATCATCGGCCCTTTCAGACGATCCACCACGCAGAAAAAGTTCATTCTCGTCATGACGGATTACTTTACCAAGTGGGTAGAAGCCGAGGCATATCCCGTCATCCTCGCTTCTGACGTTCATAAGTTCGTCTGGAAATTCATCATCTGCCGACATGGAGTTCCATACAAAATTATCACCGATAACGGACCCCAATTCATATCAACGCTATTCAACGATTTCTGTGCCAAGTGGAAAATTCGGCTAAGTTTCTCTACACCAAGATACCCATCGAGCAACGGTCAGGCCGAAGCAACAAACAAGACCATCATCGCTGTCCTCAAGAAACGATTGGATACTCTGAAAGTAACCTGGTCTGATAAACTCGACAGAGTCTTATGGTCATATCGCACGACTCCAAGGTCGTCAACGGGACAATCCCCTTTCTACATGGCTTATGGTGTGGAAGCCCTATGCCCCGTCGAACTCACCATCATGACTATCCGTCGAACAATGCTTGTGCAAAACCCCGATCTTAACGATAAGATAATGCTCGACAACCTCGACAATCTCGAGGAACAACGCGATCAAGCCTTACTTCGAATTCAGAATTATCAGAACTTGGCAGCACGCTACTACAACAAGAAAGTCCGCGGACGTCATTTCACTGACGGCGACCTGGTTCTGAGAAAAGTCTTCGAGGGCACTGAAGAAAAGAATGCCGGCAAGCTCGGCACAAACTGGGAATGACCTTATCAGGTCATGAGGGTAGTCAAACCATGCGTCTACGAGCTCATAAAGCTAGACGGAACTCCTATTCCCCGTTCATGGAATTCAATGAACCTCAAGCGCTACTACATCTAGGCCAGCTCTCGAGCGCAAAAAAAAATAAAATAATATCATCGTGCTCTTACACTTAGGCTCGATTTCAATATGTAATATGAACTACGAATGGCATGATCCTTCTTTCGAAGGTACGTAGGCAGCCCTCACATGCGCAGCTATAACATTAATAAAAATTCTTATTATGCGAAGGCACTTTACCGAACTCCAACAGTTCGTATTTCCAAGTCAAACTTTACGTTTTCCGAACTCCAACAGTTCGAATTTCCAAGTCAAACTTTATGTTTGCCGAACTCCATCAGTTCGTATACACAAGTCAAACTTTACGTTTGCTGAACTCCAACAGTTCGTATTTCCAAGTCAAACTTTATGTTTGCCGAACTCCAACAGTTCGTACTTCCAAGTCAAACTTTATGTTTACCGAACTCCAACAGTTCGTACTTCCAAGCCAAACTTTATGCTTGCCGAACTCCAACAGTTCGAATTTTCGACCACAACGGTTTCCATATCGACGTCCTAGCCAGACGATCGAATAAGCCGAGCTTAGCTCGCACGCATCCTCATGGTGCAATGGATAACACACTTTCCACATTCAAAGCCGAGACCAGTCTCGCATTAACTTCTCAGATTATCCAAGCCAAATAAGCCGAGTCCATCTCGCACACTCGGATTCAATATGAGAAAAACCTAGAGCATATTAAGATGAGCTGTTCACGTACTCTTAAACCAAACTCTAAGGTCAAGCCGAACATCTTTCCTCGCGAATTTAAGCCGATTTCTCAACAGTCGCAAAATTAGAAAGCCGATTTCTCAACAATCGCAAAACCAGTAAGCCGATTTCTCAATAATCGCAAAATCAGTAAGCCAATCTACGATATGGATTGCCGACCTCGAAACAGGTTCAGTCAAACTCATCCTCTTCACCCGGCTAAGACCGTACTATTTACGGCACCATTATGTACGACGAGCTTGAGGAGTTCGTATAATGTATGACTTCAAATATACCAAGACTCAGCATAGAAATAACTTAGAAAGCGACTAAGTATAATATCGAAGGGCGCAATCAATAAATACTGGGATTCATTTAAAATGCCCCCTCGGGCAAAATAACAAAGTGGATACCAGACTATAAAAACCCTCCAGTCCAAGAGGTCAAGTTATAAGCCTCGTCGGCCAAAAAGCAAAAAAGTCTTCAACAAAACAAGTAAGAATATTAGACATTCTTGTTCCGCATCGCGTCAGCTCGATCATCGGACATCGCAGCCTGATTGGAACCAAACATATCGATCCCTGCTGGCACTTCAGTGCCCATCGGAAGAGAAATCTCTGGGTGAATCGGGTCGGTGAAGGGCGAGACGACCATATCTCCTTTTGCCAGCTCACAGAGATCTACCGATTCATATTCCGCCAACTTCGCAGCTCTGATTTTCTTGAAACGCTCGACACAAGATGGCGGACGATAACACCGTGCTTCGCCTCGAGGCTGTTACAGAAGTTGAGAACCCCTTGAGCTTGGTTAACCGCAAGGAACAGTTTTTTGGCCCGTTCAAGAGCTGCCAGATGATCATGGACCTTCTGAAGCCGAACCTGAGACTTCTCGATCACCTTCTTCCGCTTCATGATCTGCGATGTTCGACCAACTCGCAGACAAGAAGTTTCCTTGACCAAAGTATGAGCAAGAGCATCTCTCTCCTTGGTGAGCTCGGCTCTCGAGGCCTTCAAATCGGCAATCTCCTTCGCCAACTCGGCAACCGCATAATCTCCAGCATGCGTCCTATCTCGCTCAATGAGCAACTTTTTACGGAGCTCGACAACCTGTAGGCTGGTCTTAAGAGCCTTTTGACGAGCCGAATCGAGCTCACGATCATAGGTGCCAACAAGCTCGTTCGTTTGAGCGACCATCTAAAAAAATGTGTGTGAAGGGAAAACCGGTCACGACAAAGGTATCCAAAAACAAAAATAACAATACCAACTAAAACCGAGATGCTCGCTTACCTCAGCAGTAGTCCGAGCCAACCTTTTGTAAGCATTGGACTGGAAAAGATCCTCGACCGGAGGAAGCGCCTCCGAACTGAACTTCAGTTGTCGATACAGTTCGGCGCAAGCCCCAGCGTCACTCGTCACCGGTTCGCCCTTGTCATACACAAAGCTGACAGAATGGGCCGCGCCTCCAGAAGTCCGCTGCCTCTTCGACGAGGCAGAACGGTCCGATATAACTACCGTTTCGGGATCAACGCTTCGAGGTTCGGCGTTTACCGTATCGGCCTCAGAAGCTTGCCTCACGGGCCTCTTACCCCTCTTCTTCCTTCTCCGCATCTTCGCCGCATCCATCAAAGATGTAGGCTTCTCGAAAGGAGCCGGCTCATCACGCGGAACCTGCTCCTCGACGACCTCCACGTCGGCAGCAGCTTGCCCATCTTCAACAACAGGCGGGACTTCAACATTGTCTTCACCATCCATCTCGGCAGAAAGATCAGGAATATCATCGAGCTTCATATCTTTCGGCGACGAGAGGGGTTTGCTGTGGAAAGAAAGAATAATACAGATAAAAAAAGGGAAAGAAACCACCGGACTACAAAGGAAAGTTTACTGACATACTTTTAAGAGCTCTTTTTACCTTTAACTCGAGCTTCTCTTGGTAGGCTTCAGGCCACCGAACTTTCCCAGCCGCACTTAACTGCTTCGCGTGAGCAAAAGTGAATCCTGGTGTGGTGATAAGGAAGCCCGGTATGTGACGATCTGAAAAGAAAAAGGAGAAATATAACTTAGGCAAAATAAAGCAATAGATAGAAATCGAGAACCAATGTCTACCGATAGGAGTCCTCCACTGAGTACGGTAACTCCCGTCCGGACGCTCAACGGAAGATTCGTCAATCTTCACAAAGAAATACCGGGCATTCCAGTTGTTGACCTTGCTCGGCTTGTTCCCGGTAACGAGATCGGCTTCCGGCTTCGCGTTAGCTGATAAAAACCAAGGCCTGGCCTTCGACAAATTCACCCGAAACAGCCTTTCAAAGACCTTGGCCATGATGGGAATACCGCACTCTTCCTCAAGAGTAAGGAGACCCATGATATTTATTACCGTGGCCGGCATGAGCTGAGAAATCACGACGTGTCACCTCTTGCAGTGCTTATAAAAGAGCCCCGGGATAGGAAACTGGAGTCCGCAGCTTCTGAAATACTCTTCATAGATGCATATATAGCCGTCAGGAGCGTCCCACGGACGATCGGCAACTTTCGGGATCTTGAAGAGCAGGTCCTTCGGAGCGCCGCACCTCTCCAAGGTAACCTGGACCGTCTCCGCAGTAGAGCGAGACGGTCCGATGTTCGCAGGTTTTTCAACCACCCGTCTGGCAGCCGACATGGGAACATCATCTCCTACATCCTGACGAACCGCTGGCGAAGCAGCGCGATCGTCTGGACAAGCAACATCATCGCCCTCTGCGAGTCGAGCTACAAATTCCTGATCTACCCGAACTTGATCGTTTGATTCGGCAACCTCCTCTTCAGGCTCATCCTCATCGATAAGATGAGGGACTTCGATAACGACCCTTAGATTACTCGGCCCAGCAGCAGTACGTTGGGAGTTACGTCTGATCAGCTCCTGGTGAACATCGTCCAGACCATCCGAACTCGAATAGGAGCTATCGACGAACGGCTCGAGATCGGGGGATTTCGACGGTGGAGTTCGGTCATTAACAGAAGAAGAAAAAGAAGCCCTTGAATCCATATCGATCGAAAGGAAGAAGTTGATGAAGAACAAGATGAAGAACTCAAAAATCTTCAAGGAAATCGGAGAAACCACGGCTGAGGAGATGATCGGAGAACAGAAAATAAATATATTTTAGAGAGAAGGGAGAGCGCTAGAGAGAGAAAGAAGAATACCTTTTGAAGGAAATAAACAGAAGTGAGAAACGGAAGGAGGTTCGAGCGATATTTATAGAGAAAAAGTAATGATGACGACTCCTCGAATTCTGCGACTGAAGAAGAAGAATCGACACGCGACTCCTCGAATTCCACGACTAAAGAAGACGAAACGACACCCTCTTCCCGAGAAAAATCTACCGAACTCAAGGATATTGAGAAAGGCTTGCCGAACTCGAATAAATAGACGAGCCATACCGATCTCAGTTCTAACCGAGCTAAAGAATACTTCTTAGAAATTCACCGAACTCATAAACTCCCTCGCTGAACTGAGGGGGGACCAATTGTTAGAGGGGGGTTAGCACCCCCTGGTTTAACTCGGTTCGAACCCAGACTGGTTCGATCAAGACCGGTTTACGATGGTTCGGATCGAGGACGAACCAGCCCAAAAACATTGGGCCGACCTCGAAATCTCGCTAAGCCCATCTCGGCCACCGATCTAGGCCCAGCGCAAGCCCAGTCTGTTACAACAGATAATAACCGGAATATTTCCCTTTTTCCGCCGATCTCGGAAAAGGAAATATTCCCCTCGACTGAGTCTTCGAGATATTAGGAAGATATCCTTATCTCATAGAGAAAACCGGAATATTTCCTTCTCCTAATCAAACTCGGAAAATGAAATATTCTCCCTTCAAACCGCCTCAAGACCTTATAAATAGGGAGGAGAGTCGATCATTCAAGAGGACCAGAACTTCCGCAGAGACCAGAGAATACGAGAGAGCTACTTTACCGATCTCGAGTTTTCTGTCTTTGCCATCTTACTAAAACTCTGTTGTAACGCCGATTCTTGATCAATAAACAAAATTCCGATAAAAGTACTGTTTTACCCCTTTTGTGTGGTTTACGGATCAGCAGTGGTGCGCTGCCTACCTCCAACAATAAGCCCCCCAGTTTGCTGAAGGAGAGTTGGTCGAGTTCAGCGAATTTATGAACTGAAGCTTCTAGTTCGGCGTAAATCTAGGTCAGCCAAATTTTCCGAGAATTGAATTATTATGAAAATCTTACCCGTTTGATCTCAACCGTTTGATTTGTTGCATGGATCTTGATCTTCGCGCATATGCTGAATTCGAAGAGTCGTTTTAGGCATAGTAATTAAGCTTCTTGGTAACCGCTCATTTTTTCCTATATATTCTCCTTTTGGCTCTCCTTAGTTCATTTTTACTCTCCAGTTGAAAAGATAACACCCTCTTCTTTCTCTCTCTATTCTCTCTGAATTTCTTTGGGTTTTAGATCTCTTTGAATTTTCCGACGTCGCGCAGCCGTGTTCTTGAATAACGCAACCTGATTTCTCTGATTTGTTCGAAGATCGTTGAAGTTTCTGGTTAATCTCCATCAAGCTTTGCATTCGTTCCTTGATCTTCATCATCTCTTTCTGGAACCATCATGAGGTGAGAGGTGAGTCTGGAATCGGGTTCTGTAGAAGGGGATGGAAGGTCGCCATCGAGCGTTTCAAGGAGCTCGCCGAATAAAAGTAGTTCATCAAACGAAGAATTAACTAGCTCGTCGCTTGTCGTTCATCACAGTGGAGTGGAGCTAAATTATCATGACTCAGATGCTAATTCAGGGGACGATGAAAGGGAGAGGATAGTTAAGCCTCGTAGGAGAAGTAGGAAAAACCGGAAACCGACCATTCATCATGTTCCTAATAACGAATTCGCCGTTTTGCCGACCTACTCTACTGAGGAGTCCGTAGAAACAATGTTTAATGCATGTGGTTGATATGTGTATATTTTGCATCGTTTTCACTTAGTTTTTACATTAGTTTCCATCCATATTTGCATTTATTTTATCATCATCCATGCATTTTAGACTAGTTTTCTTCCATCTTGCATATTAGAGTCCTAGAATGTATATGTTGCATTTGCACTTGTATTTTGGTCGTTTTAGGTACTTCAAGAGCATGGAAGAGAAATGGCTCAAAGGATATAAGCATGGAAATGAGGAGGAGCCAAAGAAGTGAGGAAACAAGAGAAAAAAAAAGGCTTGCATCAGTTGCTGGACCGATGCAGGATGGCGCCATGACGAGCACGACAAATCTCGACCAAGTCCCCATGAGATATGTGCATCGTTGCTGGACCGATGCAAGAAACCAACATGAGAAACTAAAGAAGGAGCAAAAGCTTATGGTGCAAAGGGCAGTGGTCCAAATGGCGATAAGGCTGACCGATGGGATGAGCAAAATTGCAGATAAAAGAGCAACAATCTGGAGACGTTCGCACCGGCCTCTCGACCGATGCCCCTAACCGATGTGTCGAAGCTGAAGCTGAAGATGGAGAGATTCGTTCTCCGAAGACCAGCATGTCGGTCGCCTGACCGCCACACACTACCGATGTGACGAGCATCTTTTGTTTATTTTTGATCCAACCCGGTTTATCCCGGGTCGACCCGGTCCTAGTTTGCAACTCTATAAATAGAGATCATTTCTTGACCTAAGTTTCATTCTACTTTTAGCCCACTACCTCTTTTCTCTCTAAAATTATAGGTTTTATTGGATCTTGAACCACTTTCATTATCTAGTAAAATTTATTTGTTAATATCTTTCTTCTTGCCATTATGTCTTCTCTTAATGAATTTACTTTGTTTTCTTTAATCATGAGTGCGTAGTCTCCTTATGGGCCTTTGAGCTAAGTAGATTAAGGTGATTAAGAATTGGACTAATGGTGTTAAGTGCATAGATTTACATATCTAAATGGTAAGGGACTATTAATACTAGGGTTAGAAGTAGCTAATCTAGGTCTAGTTTTGTTGAAATTTCATGCACTAAAGGTGTTTGATGAAATGTCTAGCTCAACCCTAACCATGCATTTTATGCTTAGTCCAACGAGTCTTGCATGCCTAGGATAATTTATAGCTAAATAGGTTTTTGTTCTTAAATTCACAAAGCTCTTAACTACTATTGAAGAATTGACTAGTTAAGTGATTAGTGAAGGGATTAAGATAAACAAAGATTAGTCCACTTTAGTAAACTTATGCTTTAGATTGAGCTTGTTTAAGATTTTTGTATTACTAATAACCAACTTCTAGTCACACAAAGTCAATGACTTTAGCCCAAAGCCCATAATTCACATTTTATAAGTTTACATATTTGTTAGTCATTTGCTCATTTACTTGTCTTGTTTCATTTTGCTAAGCATTTCATTCATTAGGACTAGACGAACCATCCCCTCATCATTAGAACTAAACTATTAGGTTTCTTGCATTCTAGATTAGCCTTAAGGCCTCTTTGTGGTTCGATCTTTAACTTACTCTTCGATAGTATTTTGCACTTGGGATAGTTTAAGATTAAGTTTAGGATTAAAAACTTGGATCTAACCAAGTTTTTGGCGCCGTTTCCGAGGAAGCGAAGGCCATTTAGATTTAGAATCCTTTTAGGATTAGTTCATAATTCATTTTTGAGTTACTTTACTAATCTATCTATATTTTGTTTCCTCTTGAACCGTGTAGGTGCATGAACCTAAGGAGCTCATGAAAAGAAGTTATTGGATTTTTTCAAGAGCTTGGAAGGTTAGAAAGATCCAAGAAAAAAGAAAAGAAAGTTTAAGCAAGATAACACAGAGAAAGATAACAAGAGCTACGCTTGGGGATGTTAGGTATGGAAAACCGACCGGTCCAACAACAAGCTAACGTAAATTAAGCTGAGAATAAGGGGCAAGCTCATCCGGGAGCACCACCACCGAGAGTGCCTGTGCACACCCCTAGAGAAGAAAGGAGGATTGGGGACTTCGATGAGCCCATTACCAATGGAACTAAGATGGGAATCCGCCCACCTCCTTGCGCTATCAACAATTGGGAGATCAAGTCAAGCTTGATCAATATATCAAGTCAAGCTTTATCAATATGGTTCATAACAATAGGTTATTTGGTCTTCCAAATAAACATCCAATAGAGAATCTTGACAATTTTGATAGATTGTGTGGAACTGTCAAGATGAGTGGAGTGCCTGAAAATGTGCTCAAGTTGACTATTTTCCGTTTTTCATTGGGAGATAAGGCTGCACAATGGGAGAAGAGTGTTGTTACTTCATCAATAACAACATGGGATGAGTGTAAGAAGCGGTTCTTATCAAAGTTCTTCTCCACACAAAAGACTGCAATGTTGAGAAACGATATAACTACAAGAATACAAGAAAACACAGTTTTTGTGACCAAATTTTGTGACTCTTTTTTTGGTCGCAAAAAAGTGGGACGAAAGTGTGACTAATTTGCGACTATTCGCAATGCAGTGGTAAAACAGTCGCAAATTAACGACGAAACAGAGGAGTCACAAAAGAATCGCAAATTTGTGACTGGTTTGTAGTATGACTTTGTAGTCGCAAAAGTAGTCTCAAATTTGTGACTGATTTGCTTCGGTTTTACCACTCTAGTCGATTTTTTTTAAAAAAATTAACAATGAAACATAGGGATCACAAAAAAGTCGCATATTTGTGACTGATTTGTAGTTTTACTTTGTAATCGCAAAATTAGTCCCAAATTGGTAACTGATTTGCTTCTACTCATAACATGTATAAGTAGTCACAAAAGGGTCTCAAATTTGCGACCGTTTAGCAACTCCATTCCATTTTTTTAATAGTAGTCACAAAAAGTCCTAAATTTGCGATCGTTTAGCAACTTCACTCAATTTTTTTTATTAAAAAATATCAATATTGAATTGTAAATATGTTAATTTGTACGTTTTTACATAGATTTAAACTACTATATACATTGAATCATGATAACAGAGAAAAAAACTTTTAAATTCTAATATTTTTAAATTTATGTTTGTATATTCTTAAAAATGTAGTAAGTGTATATGTTTTTTATATGGAATGATTTTGAAAGATAGATTAGAATTAGAATAAGAATGGTTGCAAAGTCATATTTAGAATAAAAATGATTGAAAGTTTAGGGTTTAGAGTATATATTTGTGATTTATTAAATATAGTCACAAAACAGTCTCACATTTGCGACAATTTTGTGACTATTTCAAATTTCATAAAATTTTTTGATGAAATATTAAGCGGTAACTGATCTGTCCTTTTTTGTTATTTGCGACCACTTTTCCGACTAAGACTCCTTCAGATAATTACTAAGTGAAGTTATTATCCTTGTCTTTTTCTTTTCCCTTATATTGTCGATGTCTCAACTCCCAATCTCTGAAACTCTCACTCAAACTCAATCACCGAATCGTTTCTTCTTCTTCTATTGTCGATTGACTCTCCTTCTTTCTTCTCTGCATCGTTTCTTCTTGGTTCGACTCGTTCTCACCATATACAGGTTGGTCTCTCTCTCTCTTTCTTTTTTTTTGAATAAATTTCTTTCCTTTATCTTTCGCTGAGCGCTTGAATGCTAATGGATTGGCCTTGGTTTCCTTTATTCATATTCAAATTATCGATTTCAGTGGCCTTGGTTTCAAGGCATTGGATTAAACTCTTTTTTGAGTCTATGAGCGTCGATTGGTGTGATACTCCTTCGTTTTAGTGATCTCTGCTGTGAATCTTTCAATCTTACGAAATTCGGATTTGTTCTCTGTACAAATGGAAGCTTCGATTTCGTTTCTTGTGTCAACAACGCCATCGCGGTATTCTGCTCGTGATTTTGTTCATTCTCCCTTAGCTTTTACTTTTGTTCCCCTTTAGATAGATTTGCTCTTATTTTTGTTTGGGGCTCAACCTTATCCGTTCTTTCGCTGTATTTGATTATCTGGGAACCGTGATTGAGGTAATAGTGCTATTAGCAATAAACTGTTTTGAAAAATTTCTCATACATGTCTGATACCTGTAATTGTCCTTTCTCTTTGAGCATTGTGATGCAGGCTGGCTGCAAATTTCTAGTATTTGCACATCATCAGTCCATGCTTGAGGCATTACAACAGTTTTTTAAAGTAAGGCATTGAACTCTCAGCAAAGCTTCCAAAAAGTCCCTCTGTTTCTCATACGAGTTACAAAAAAAATTGCAGAAAAAGAAAGCGGGCTGCATCCGTATTGATGGAAGCACCCTTGCCTCCTCTAGACAAGCCTCGGTTCTGCCTTACCCGCATTGATATCTTGAGAAGAGTTGAAAACAAGTATAAGGACGTGTGATGAATCATCATCTCCAAAAGGTTAAGTTTCTTCTTGCTGCTTCTAGATTGGAGTGTTTAATTTCAGCTTCAACACTTTGTTTCTGGTTAGATTTAAGCTTTTAGTTTCAGGTGGTGAACCATCTTGTAAATATCTTCTTCTTTTTTAGTTTCTGCTAGTTCTATAGGGTTTAAACAATTTTCGTTATTACTTCAGATTGAAGCGAAGAAGCAGACATACAACTCGTTCGAGGATCTGTTTGTGAACTCTGATAAGCCAGTTCCGGTTGACTTGTCTGCGACATGGTGAGTCTGTTTTCTCTCTGTACAGTTCGAAGTTTAGTGTCGGTAGAGATGGAGTTTCATGTTTTAGCTAGCTACCTTTATATAGACTGTTAAGTGTGAAAGGAGTATATAATGCTTTGTATGCAAGCTGTGTAGTCTGTCCTCACACTTAGGGTTTTCTGGTTTTGATTGTTCTTTCCGCAAAATGGCAGAACAGAAATGGAGTCAAGTTTTTGTATTGAGACCCATAACTATCTGCTTTTCATCCTTAAGGTGTGGGATTTCTTCCTATATTAAATTAATCCCTTTCAATCATTGGTGTTTTGCCTTTTATTGCTACATATGTGTTAGACTAAGCTTAACATTGTCTTTATCTCCCTGCTTGATACATGTTTTGGTTGTCATGTCATATGAGAATTGTTTGATCACATCATTTAGCTCTGAAGATTGATAATTAGCTGCATCTCCTTCCGAAGTTATAGGACTGAGCTTAGGAGCTTCGTTTAACTAGTTAGTGTATGTCCATAAGATATTTCCAAACTCTAGTGACGCTACATCAAAGAAAAGAGGGTAATCTTGCTTTGTGTGGCAGCTAATTAGTTTCTTCTTTCCATAGGTTTTTATATTTATATTTCTGTATTCTTTTATGTGAATATTTTTACTTTCCTTCTGAGAATCACTCCTACCGCATTAGTTTATATTTGTTTTGGTAAGTTCATCTAAGGCTCAGATGGTCGGAAGCATGATTATCATATCCCTTTTCAAAATGTGTGCCTTTTGTCCTTGCTTGCATAGTGTCATGGAGTAATCTTTGTCTGTAGAGAATTATATGAAAAGGCTCTCTCGTAATTACTCTTTTAACCCAAGTGATTAATTTCTAGATATAGACTTGTTGCTATCAGATGCAATGTATGTGGAACATGAGATCGAGAAGACTTTTTGCAAAACTCTTTTTGCAGTTAAAGCGAGCATTAAGGTGAAGGCTATAGATGTGATATTTGATGTTCCTGCAGCAGACGAAAATTTTGAGAAGCCTATGGAGCTAGCTGATTCTAGAATCTGGTCTTCTGTCCACGTTTGACTTTCTGTATATATAATTATATGTTTGCTTATTTTTGGTTTTGTTGTTTTTTCAGTGTGGGCAGATGCAGACACATGGTTTGAGCGGCAGCAACAAGAAAAGTCCTTAAAAGGATTCTGATGGAGCAGAGAAGGAACTGTACTAGAAGATGAAATTGGCTTTATCTAGTTTGAGTAATTTTGATATTTTTGGATATTGAATTTTATGTTTTGGTATTTTTTTTTGTAATTTTCGGATATTGAATCAGATTTATGGGAATTTTTTTTTTTTTTTTTTTTACTGGTAAAAGGAAAGGCTATCAAGACCGTATTCTCTGAGCACACAACTTCAGGCACCTTGGCCTTATAGTAGTAAGCTGTTGTTTTAAATAGCGTGAGGCGCACTGAGGCTCCAAGGTCATGAGCATGCGCCCTGAGCCTAGGCGCAGAGCCTTTAGTACATGAGGCGCAATACTAAAGCAAAGTTTGATTCATCCATGATGATGATGAAATAGTAGGAAGTATAGATGATAGAAGAAACTGTGCGAGCAAAGACTTAGAAGAGAACATAGACTTAGAAGAAAAAAGTGAATATGAAGTTCTGAGGAGCAGAACCGTTAGAAGAACAGATACTTATAGGAGAAAAGTGAAGTTGAAGAGGCAAAAAAAGACAGAAACGTGTTGTGTTAAAGGGTTGGTTGGAAAAACTTTTTTAGGTTTTAAGTCTAGCAGACAATGATTAATGTGAAATTAGGTATTGAAACATAAAAAGGTAACTAAATACGAAAGGTTTAAGTATAATTTACCTAAAAAATTATATCAGAGATTTAGAATGAAGTTTTATAGAAAGTTAATATTTTTTCTTCCAAGGCGCGCTTCAGGCTCAGGCTCGCTCCATGGCAAGGCGCACGCTCCAGCTATGCTAGGTGATAGGGGCTGAGCCTTGGTGAGCCTTGCGCCTAGGCGCGCCTTTTAAAACAAAGGCGCTCGTTTGACTGAAGGGCGCTACTGGTCACTTAATAAATCTCTGTGTCTGCAAATAAATAAAAGAGAGGTCACTTAATAAACTTTTTCCCTCGTTTGACTGAAGGGCGCTACTGGTCATCTTCTTGGGGCAGCTGGAGCTGTGGAAGCTATATTCACCATCCTTTCTATACATCATGTAAGCATTCTCATTTAGTCTTCTGGTTCTTTGTTTGATGATTGAGGTTTTGTAACCTAACCAAGAACCTGCAATAACCTAACCAAGAACCTAACCTAACTGTGTAGGGGGTTGCTCCTCTGACGCTGAATGTCAAGAATCCAGATCCCATCTTCGACCAAACTTTCATGCCTTTAACCACTTCAAAAAAGATGCTCGTTAGAACCGCAATGTCGAATTTTTTTGGCTTTGGAGGAACGAATGCATCTTTGCTCTTTGCCTCTATCTAAAGTTGTGTAAACATTAGGTCAAAAGTTTCGAACCAATCTTTCTTTGGCTGCATAGAAGAATTCTTTTTTCATTTCACTCTGTGTTAACTTACATTGGCGAATCCCTACGAAAGTACATACAGATGTTCCAAATCCCTCAATTTCCTTGCAATATCCTTTGAGCTCTTTTACGTATATTTTGACCTGAAATCTTCTGTAAGAGGAATAACTTTTGCAGACACTTTTGACTGCAACTTAAGCACAGCTTCGCGAATTTTCTGCTCATTGCAACCAGAAGCATATGATGAAATACATGATAAGTGATAAACAATTTACTAAAGAGATTAAATCAAATGAAACTATCACCTCTATGTGGTAACGTGATAAGAAATGCGTCAATAATACAGTTTTGCTTCGGATCCACTTTGCATTCTCAATGATCTGCAAATTGTTCATGGAAATTGCTTTTACAGTGTAGTTCTACGAGTGTTTGAATATAAATAGGATCATACCTGAGATATATGAGTGTGGCCGAGTGCCTGCGCATGCTCAGTGCTAAAACTTTCATCCAAGAACGTTGCCTGCCAGAGCAATTGAGCTCAGAAGCTATAATATAATCCAGTAAAGTTTTGAAAGACTAGATCGTTAACATTGATGCAAATGATATACAATCCCGCAAATAGGATTCAGATGCGCACCTCGGTTATAAGAACTTTTGCCCTCAATGCATCAGAATTACGAGGGTCAAGCATATACTCTGCAGTTGTATCTCCAGTGAAGGCTATCTTAGGGGATAATATCATGTCTGTAATCTGCAATTAAGTCCATTCCGTGGTAAAAATGTTTCTAATGAAGCATTCTAGGAGAAATTCATATTTTTCAAAAAATTTAAGAAATTCATAGGGATTATTGGCCCACAAGTTTCAAAAATTTAGTACGTTTTGTCATTATTCTCGAAAGTTGAATGAAACATGTAAATAGCGGAAGATATGTTGTTTCAACACTACTCAGTGGTAAAGGGGTCTCTAATGAAACATTCTAGAAGAAAATCATAGAGATCCACAAATTTCAAAAATTTAGTGCATTTTGACATTATTCCCGAAAGATGAATGAAACATGTAAAAACGGAAAATTAGTTGTTTCAATACTATGTTGTGGTAAAGGGATCTCTAATGTGGCATAATACGAGAAAATCCCTTTTAAAAATAAAAAAAAATTAAGAAACTCATAGTGGTTAGTCCACAAATTCCAAAAATTTAGTGCGTTTTGATGTTATTCCTGAAAGATGAATAAAACCTTTTAAAAACGGGAAATAATTTGTTTCAACACTATTCCGTGGTAAAGAGATCTCTAAAGAAGCATTTTACTAGAAAATCTCATTTTTCAAATTTTTTAGAAATTCATATTGGTAACCCCACAGATTCCCAAAATTTAGTGCGTTTTGACATTATTCCTGAAAGATGAATGCAACATATGTAAAAGGGAAAATAAGTTGTTTCAACACTATTTCGTGATAAATGGATCTCTAATGAAGCATTCTAGGAGAAAAACTCATTTTTTCAAAAATTTTAAGAAACTCTTAGGAGTTAAGCCTACATGTTCTAAAAGTTTAGTGCATTTTGACGTTACTCCCTAAAGTTGAATTAATCTTGTGAAAAGCGGAAAATAAGTTTTTTAACATTATTTTGTGGTAAAAATGTCTCTAATTAAGCATTATAGGAGAAATTCTTAATTTTTACAAAAATTTAAGATTTCAAAATTTAGTGTGTTTTGACATTATCCCTGAAAGATGAATGAAACATGTGAAAAGCAGAAAATAAGTTGTTTCAACACTATTTTCTGGAAAGGGGTCTCTAACGAAGCATTTTTAAGAGAAGTGGGCAAAAGAAATTTGGCGTTACCCGGACGTCCACTTCTCAGAGTCTTCCGGTACCATTTAAACATTTGTTTCTTGACCTCCTCATCAGCCACCTCTAGACCACCTGTTTCATGCTAGAACATATCAGAAATTTGTTTCTTAACAAGGATAATATAACTGAAGTGTTTCATTCTATATCAACTTACTTTTCCCAAAAATCTGCAAGTCCACCTTGCTTTCATCATCCCTAAGACCGGTCACAACATGGGGTGGGATCTTCTTAGTCTCGGAGGCTATGGCTATGACCTTAACCTCTCCAGTATAGCCAAGCTTTTTGATTGCCTCTATGACACGAGTACCGATCCATTTTATGTTTTTGTGGTTGAGCTCTGCAGGAATTCGATGATTCTCGATGTCCCACCACACTTTGGTGGGAGCTTTCATCGCTAGAATTCTCCTTCTCGTGAACATGATAGCCAATTGTTTCCTCAACATGGACGTGCACAAGAAGTTAACATCAAATCTCCTCTTGAAGACCTGAAAACCAAACAACAAAAAAGGATCCAAAAATTCAGATTATTCTGCTCATTATCACAACAACATATCATCAAATTCGTCAAACAAAAACAAAACAAGAAACATATTATCGTCTTACCAGTGGTGTCTTGGACACTTTGTGAGCACGTCTTGCCTTGGTTGTATTCTCGTATTTGGTCCGGCATCTAGGAAATTTATTCTGCTCATGCACCTTGACCCTTTCGTAGCATTTGTTATAGAGAAGGTGTGGACAGGATTTGCACGCCCTGAACTGTTTCTGATCATCGTTTTTGTGCGGACAGTTCTTGCAACTCCATGTAACCATTGTGGAAAGAGAGCACGCCTAAACATTTCAATGAACACAAAATCAGAAGCTAAAAGGTTTATGAATCTCTTTGCTATAAACTTGTCTGATCTCTCTTTTAACTTCTAGTAAACAATCCGACCTACCAAATGCCCATGAATAACAAGATCATCGTCTTATCAAACTTCATGAATAGAAAGAAAGCATTCGAAATTAACAATTGGAATTAAAGATTTGGTTTCGATTGATCATCATCACATTAAACATAAAACTCCATATTCGGATGGAAATTTGAACAATCTGGCTTATCAATTCCATGAAACAACCACAATTGCAAACAAAATCATGTCTTTCCACAAAGAGCATTCCGCAATAACAAACTGAAATTCCAGATCGATCAATCAACATGCATAAACTCTAGATTCTGAAGAAATTTGGACAACTCTTGCAAATTTTCTTTCTTTCTTATCCGATAAGCAGTAGAAAATGCACAAACAAACCAAACTGAGTTACAAAATCTTTCCCTAAACTGAGTTTGTGAACGACTAACCATAAACACTGGCAATGCATATGAATTAAAGCTTTAAATCGAAGCTTTTACCTCAGAAATTGGTTCTTTGAGAGCTTTTCGAGTGACACGAAACCGAAACCGAAATCAAGGAAGATAAAACCCAGAACTGATTCCTCTTCTTCTTCAAAACCCAGAATCGATTTCTCTTCTTCTTCAAAACCCAAAATCTAATTCAGAACCCAAAATCGATGCTCAGAATCCAAGCAATCAGCTTCACATCGCAGCTCGAAACACCATAAACATCGACATCGTGAAGTGAAAGTGAAGACGAGGAAAGCAGCTGAGATTCTCAGAATGTATGAACAAGATTTCTTCAAAACTAGGGGAAACGACGTATTTCTCTCTCAAATGTATCATATAGGTGCAGATCCACCCGAAGTTTCGACCTCAGCGTAGATCCCCACAATTGGAAAGTTAAAAACATATTTATCCCCAATTAAAAAATTCAAAACCAATTTACACACAAACCGCGGTTTATTTTGGTTTATAATATACCAGTCTAATTTTAACTACTTAAACATAAAATTAAACCGATTACAACCAATTACAACTTTAACCAATTGTAACCATGTTTTCCCAATAAACTTCAGAAAAAAAAAAAAATTGGAGATGCGTTTGAATCTCGCATCGCCGACCCACCAGATTTTCTCGTCCCACTTTCCACCTCCCTTCCTTCGATTTTTGCCGAAGTTCACGATTGAGGATATGGGTTGTAAACGACCCGACCTGGTCTTCTTCTTCCCCTGATCTAGATTTCTAAATATTACAGAAAATATTACTTCTAAGGATCGCAAGAAAAAAATGAAATCCATGAGAAATTTCAGAAATCTAGATTCATACATGTATTCTCTTCACCCAAATCAATCAATCGCACCAGAGATAACACTAATTTGATTGTCGTTGAATGACCTTAATAAATTGATGACATAAGGCATATATCAGAAGAGAAAGAGTTGATGGCAGAAAGAGTGGAGAAATTGAAAGATGAATGGGAATCTCAATGACTTTCATTCTTTGAACAAACCAGGCTTGACCTTTTAGATTTTTCGTCTCATAACCAATGAACCTTGATGTGGATTTGTGACTTATGGGTCGAGAATAATATTGGGCCGAAAACAATATTGAGCCCAAAAGACATATGTTTTGCCCATTAAACAAAACGACGAAGCATCATCCTTCGTCTACATCTAACAGAAGAATAACAAACTCTGTAACAAGAAGAGGAAGAGAGAGAAAAACACAGAGAAGCTAGATAGAGAGAGAAAGGAAGATTCAGTGAAGTCTGCTTCTCCGGCGAGTCTCGTCAGCTAAGGTGTTCTTCTCCAGCGAGTGCTTCAACAGCTTGCGATCAGGTTCTAAGCTTCGGTCTCTGTTTCATTCCTGTAGCAAGAACAGAGGGAGATTAGTTCTTTGTATCCAAGCTTGTAATCCAAGATCAGGGAGGTTCTGATCAGAGAGTGGATAGTGAATTCGCAGGAATTGCGTTAACATCCCCCGGACGTAGCCTACGGGTGAACCGGGAAAACAATTTCTATTGTGTTCATAAGTTCTTAGATCGCGATAGCTTAATAATATCACACAGGATTATAGGTTAAAATCCTACAAGTGGTATCAGAGCTCAAGGTTGAGCATAATCTGTGTGATAAGTCGCTTTCTAAGGGAACACAAGATCCAGTCAAAGTTCAGTCACCACGGTACCAAGATCCGTAGTCAAGAAAGCTCAGAATAGTACCGGTAAGAAGGGTAAGGGTAAGGTTGCAAACTTATCTGGTTATCTGTGTTGTTACAGGAGCTGCTTGTTCCGCAAGTTCCTTCTTGGTAGTTTGAAGTCGACTTGAGAGTACCTCACCATCTTAAGCCTGCGTATTCTGCAAAGGTTAAAGCAGAAGAAGACACAGCAATGGAAATGGTACAACGACTGGATGTAGAAAAGTTTGATGGTAAGATGGATTTTGGGTTGTGGAAATTTAAGGTTCTAAGTCAATTGGAATTGTTGGGATTAGATTTTGCTCTTAAAGAAGAAGCCTCTGTAGTAGAAACATCTGAAGGTGAAAAAGGTAAAGGCGTTGAAGGAGGAGAGGTCAAGCCTGATCAATCAAAAATTGAAAAGGTCAAAAGATGTAAGAATATGATTTGTATGTGCTTATCAAACTCGATCTTGAGAAAAGTCATGAAGGAACCAACGGCTTTAGCAGTTTGGAAAGCACTCGAAAAAGATTACCAAACGAAGTCTCTCCCAAACAGAATATACCTAAAGCAGCAGTTTGCAAGCTACAGAATGGTGGAGTCAAAGAGCCTTGAAGAAAATTTAAATGATTTTCTCAAGCTAATAGATGATCTTGGTAGTCTGAACATAACTGTTTCAGAAGAGGACCAAGCAATCCAGGTCCTAACCAGTCTCCCACCAAAATTTGAACAACTGGTCCATACATTGAAGTATGGCAGTGGGAAGGACACATTGACATTGGATGATGTGGTGACTGGAGCTTATGCTAAAGAGGTTGAGCTTAAGCAGAAAGGTTTTCTAAGTAAACAGAAGGTTGAAGCAGAAGGGTTGTATGCTGGGGATCGTGGCAGGTCAGAAAAGAGAAATGATTACCAAGGAAAGGGCAAAAGAAATAGGTCTAAGTCCAAAGGTAAAAACGGCAAAAACAACAAAGGCTGTTTCATATGTGGAAAGGAAGGACATTGGAAGAGAGAGTGCCCTGAAAGAGGAAAACAGAAGCAACAAGGAAGCTCTTCAAATGTGGTAGTTAAAGTAACAGAACCAACCATCCTAACAGCTAGTGAGGACTACATCGATGATGAGTGGGTTCTGGACTCAGGAAGTTGTTATCACATTACCCCAAATAAATGTCTACTATATGATCTAGAGGAGTTCAATGGCGGAAGGGTTTTAATGGGAAACAATACCTACAGTGACATTAAAGGAAAAGGCAAGATAAAGATCACTAAACAAGATGGGTCAGTTGTGATCTTATCAGATGTGAAGTACATGCCAACAATGGGCAGAAATTTGATTTCCTACGGATGCCTTGAAAAAGCAGGCTGTAAGTATGAGGGTGAAGATTTTGTTGTGAAGTTCAAGAAGGAAGGAAAGGAAGTGATCTCAGGGAAGTTCAGAAATGGACTATACTATCTAGAAGGAACAGTATCACGAGGAGAATCCTGTTCAGCCAAGGCAGTTGTGGATTCAACAAGAAAGTGGCACTCTAGATTGGGACATATGAGTCACAAAAATATGGAAAGACTAGTGACAGAGGGATATCTGAAGAAACGTGATGTAAGAGAGCTTGGATTCTGTGAAGACTGTGTATTGGGAAAATCCCACAAACAAAGTTTCAAGAAAGGGAAGCATACATCTAAGGAGATTCTTGAATATGTTCACTCTGATCTCTGGGGTTCACCAAATGTGACACCAAGTTTAGCAGAGAATCAGTACTTCATCTCATTTATAGATGACTATTCAAGAAAAGTCTGGATATTCTTCTTAAGGACTAAGGATGAAGCTTTCCAGAAGTTCAAGGAATGGAAAGTGTTTGTTGAAAATCAGACAGGCAAGAAGTTGAAATGCTTAAGGACAGATAATGGTTTGGAATTCTGCAACAACCAGTTTGATAATTTCTGTAAAAATGAAGGGGTTAACAGACACAGAACGTGCACCTATACTCCACAACAGAATGGGATCTCTGAGAGAATGAATAGAACCATCATGGAACGTGTGAGGTGTATGCTAGCTGAGAGTGGTTTGGGTGAAAGGTTTTGGGCAGAAGCTGCTTCAACAGCAGTGTATCTAATTAACAGATCACCAAGTTCAGCAGTTGGTTACAAGTTACCAGAAGAATTGTGGTCAGGGTTCAAGCCCAATTTTAGTCATCTCAGGAGATTTGGGTGTGCTGCTTATGTTCATGTTGTTAAGTCAAAGACCAGTCCTAGAGCAGCTAAGGGTTTCTTCGTAGGCTATCCACAAGGCACAAAAGGGTTCAGAGTCTGGTTACCAGAAGAAGGAAAGTGTACCATCAGTAGAAATGTTGTGTTTCATGAGGAAGAGGTCTTCAAAGATTCACATGTGATAGAAGGTATTACTCAGAAGGAGGACAAAACTGAACGAGAATATGATCGAAAAGGGTCAAAGAGGGTGTCATTCAGTCCAAATCTAGTTCAAGGTCCTACACTAAGCTCTAAAAGTGCAAGCTCATGTGATTCAAGTGAAGCTACTTCAGAAACAGATGAAGAACCAGAAAGTATTAGCAGAGAGACAGTGGTTATTTCAGACAGTGAAGGAGAAGAAGCAGAGTCAGGGGCTGAAGATGTACAAGACTATGTTTTGGCAAGAGACAGAGTAAGAAGGAGTACAAAATGTCCATCTAAATTCGATGATTATGATATGGTAGCATATGCTCTAATAGCAGCTTCAGAGATTGATATAGATGAACCCATATCATTTTCAGAAGCCAAAAGGCACAGAGATTGGAAATTTTGGAGTCTTGCAGGGGATGAGGAAATGGATTCTCTACATAAAAATGAAACTTGGAAATTGGTGAATAAGCCAGAAGGGAAGAAGGTGATTGGATGTAAGTGGGTATTCAAACTGAAACCAGGAATTCCAGGAGTAGAAAAACCGAGGTACAAGGCTAGGTTGGTGGCGAAAGGTTATTCACAGGTGGAGGGAATAGACTACAATGAAGTTTTTTCTCCCGTCGTAAAGCATGTGTCAATAAGGATCATGCTATCTCTGGTGGTGAATCAAGATTTTGAGCTGGAACAACTGGATGTTAAGACGGCTTTTCTACATAGGACTCTAGAGGAAGAAATTTTTATGAGTCAACCAGAAGGGTATGTAGTGAAGGGTCAGGAGGAAAAGGTCTGTTTTCTGAAGAAGTCATTGTACGGGCTTAAGCAGTCACCAAGGCAGTGGAACAAAAGGTTTGATAGTTTTATGAAATCTAAGAAGTTCAGTCAAAGTGAACATGATCCGTGTGTCTACATTAATGGTGAGAAATTTTCAGAAAGGATATATCTTCTCCTATATGTGGATGATATGTTGGTTGCATCAAGAGACATAGGTAAAATTCAGAAGTTAAAGGAGGTTTTAAGTACTGAGTTTGAGATGAAGGATTTGGGTGCAGCAACAAGGATTTTGGGAATGGACATAATCAGAGACAGGAAGAAAGGAATTCTAAAACTTTCTCAATGCAGATACATTAAGCAAGTGGTGAGAACCTTCAATATGACTGATGCTAAAGCAGTAGCCACACCTACTGGTTCTCAGTTTAGGCTAAAGAGTCTAAGTCAGGAAGAACAGGAATCAGAAGCTACAATAATGAGGGATGTCCCATATGCAAGTGCAGTTGGGAGTCTCATGTATGCAATGGTAGGCTCAAGGCCTGATTTGGCTCATGCTGTAGGGTTGGTAAGCAGATTCATGGGTAATCCAGGCCGTGAGCATTGGGAAGCAGTTAAGTGGATTTTGAGGTATCTTAAGGGTGCATCAGTTTTAAGCTTGACATTTACTCAAAATGAAGATTTCAAAGTGGTTGGGTTTTCAGATGCTGACTATGCTACAGATTTAGATCGTAGAAGATCAATTACAGGTTATGTGTTTCAAGTTGGAGGAAATACAGTGAGTTGGAGATCTGGTCTCCAACATGTAGTTGCTCTCTCAACCACAGAATCAGAATACATGGCTTTAGCAGAAGCATTTAAAGAAGCGTTATGGCTTAGAAGGTTTGTTACTGAGTTAGGGATTAAACAGGATGATGTTAAAGTGTTTCCAGATTCTCAGAGTGCTATACACTTGATCAAAAATGGAGGTTTCCATGAGAGAACCAAGCATATACACACAAGGTACAATTTTATGAAGGAAACAGTTGAGGATGGTGAAGTTTCAATTAACAAGATTCACACATCGGTGAATCCTGCGGATCTCCTAACTAAAGGCTTACCTGGAAACAAGTTTGAGCAGGGGCGTGTTCTGCTCAAAGTCCTGGAGTAGCTGAAACTCTAAGTGTTGTGAGGTGTTCATGTTGCTCACCATCTCGCATACACAGAAAAAAAAAAAAGACAAGGTTAGTCTTATAAAGGAAAGGGCAAAAGCAACAGAAAGCAGTTTTTTTCTAATCAGGCTACAGGGAAATCAGATCAAGGAATCGGAGGGACTCATAACAGATAAGTTACCTGTATCTTTGGGTTTTGGGAAAGCTAAGGTTGAAGTTCAGATGATAACTCACCTGAGAGATGGTGAAGCTAGTATCAAGAGTCTTCAAACAAAGAAAAAAAAAGGGAACCGGTTTCAGAAATCAAGGGTTTACCTGAAGGTGGAGTTCTTAAAATCGTTTCGGTTCGGGTGTGAAATCGACGGGTTGACGAGTTCGGATGGTCACCGTCTCACATACAGAAAAAGGGGGTCAGAAACGGATTAAATAGTAAGAAGCCTACAGATCGACAAAGGGAACAGTAAGCTAAAACCATCACTAAGCAAAAAGAAGCCGAAAGAGTGAAGGGTTTACCTTAAGGGTTCTGTCGAAAGTAGAGGAGACGACTGTGATCATTTTGATCGGTTCAGATCGTCGGGTTGATGAGCAAAGGCGAAAGCACGGTAAAATCGCCGCAGAGCTGTGTTAGAGTGTCGGAGGCGGAGGTCTCGGAAGTATGTCTGAAAATCGATAAGTTTAGGTCACGACCAAAAGTCAAGGTGGAGTTTGTGGATTTGTGACTTATGGGTCGAGAATAATATTGGGCCGAAAACAATATTGAGCCCAAAAGACATATGTTTTGCCCATTAAACAAAACGACGAAGCATCATCCTTCGTCTACATCTAACAGAAGAATAACAAACTCTGTAACAAGAAGAGGAAGAGAGAGAAAAACACAGAGAAGCTAGATAGAGAGAGAAAGGAAGATTCAGTGAAGTCTGCTTCTCCGGCGAGTCTCGTCAGCTAAGGTGTTCTTCTCCGGCGAGTGCTTCAACAGCTTGCGATCAGGTTCTAAGCTTCGGTCTCTGTTTCATTCCTGTAGCAAGAACAGAGGGAGATTAGTTCTTTGTATCCAAGCTTGTAATCCAAGATCAGGGAGGTTCTGATCAGAGAGTGGATAGTGAATTCGCAGGAATTGCGTTAACATCCCCCGGACGTAGCCTACGGGTGAACCGGGAAAACAATTTCTATTGTGTTCATAAGTTCTTAGATCGCGATAGCTCAATAATATCACACAGGATTATAGGTTAAAATCCTACACTTGACAACAAAAATCAAGAGTTACAATCAATCTACCGTGGAAAACGAACAAATTGTGCCTTTCTCTTCCTCCGCCATGGATTCCGGCCAGTAACTCCACCTCTGAGGAAGCCTCTACGGATTATAAAATCCCTAATTGGAAGGAAATCTCCGACATAAGTAACACCTCCGAGCGCGAACGCCTCCGTAATCAGCTCTCGAGCTTCTTTATTCTCATCGTTTTCCTCGCCGTAGTTACGTTTTCCGACGACCACCCTCATAACGATGTTAAACGTAAGCCCATAAAGCAACTATATGAGTTACCATCTTGTTGTTGTAAGCATCACGTGTATTCTTTCGGCGAACGGAGCCGTGGAGCTCGGGTCAATGGTGCAGATCCAACAGAGCTCAATTCCTTGATTTCCGGAGCTGGTCCGGCGATGACGCCGTCGACGAGGAGGTGACGGATACAAAGTGGTTTTTCTTGTAATTGGGTTGAAATTGGGTTTTATTTTGGTTTTATTTGATTAAGACTGAATTGGTATAGAGTAAACCAAAATTAACTGTGGTTTGTGTGCAATTTGGTTTCAAATTTCATTTGGTGGATAGATAAGTTTTGAAATTTCATTCGGTGCATAAATACGTTTCAAATTTTTATTTCGTGTGGATCTACGCTGCGATCGAAACTTCGGGTGGATCTGCACTTATATCATACTTCTGAGGGGGAAATACGTCGTTTTCCCTCAAAACTATGAGCAGAACCGTGAATCAGAGAACTTCTAAACCCAGAACCGATTTCTTCTTCTTCAAAAATCCAAACTCAAACTCGATTCGAAACCCAGAATCGACATCGTGAAGTGAAACCAGGCCCGACCCAACAAAAATGGTGGTCCGAGACCAAGAAAAAAATGTGGCCATTTGTAAAATGTATAAGCTGTCTTGCAAGTCCTAGGTCCTAAGAGACTTTGAAGCCATCTCGAGACTGGCTATTAGTGTTGTCCAAATTTCTTCCGAATTTAGAGTTTATGCATGTTGATTGATCGATCTGGAATTTCAGTTTGTTATTGCGGAATGCTCTTTGTGGAAAGACATGATTTTGTTTGCAATTGTGGTTGTTTCATGGAATTGATAAGCCATATTGTTCAAATTTCCATCCGAATATGGAGTTTTATGTTTAATGCGATGATGATCAATCGAAACCAAATCTTTAATTCCAATTGTTAATTTCGAATGCTTTCTTTCTATTCATGAAGTTTGATAAGACGATGATCTTGTTATTCATGGGCATTTGGTAGGTCAGATTGTTTACTAGAAGTTAAAAGAGAGATCAGACAAGTTTATAGCAAAGAGATTCATAAACCTTTTAGCTTCTGATTTTGTGTTCATTGAAATGTTTAGGCGTGCTCTCTTTCCACAATGGTTACATGGAGTTGCAAGAACTGTCCGCACAAAAACGATGATCAGAAACAGTTCAGGGCGTGCAAATCATGTCCACACCTTCTCTGTAACAAATGCTACGAAAGGGTCAAGGTGCATGAGCATAATAAATGTCCTAGATGCCGGACCAAATACGAGAATATAACCAAGGCAAGACGTGCTCACAAAGTGTCCAAGACCCCACTGGTAAGACGATAATCTGTTTTCCTGTTTTGTTTTTGTTTGACGAATTTGATGATATGTTGTAGTGATAATGAGCAGAAAAATCTGAATTTTTGGATCCTTTTTTGTTGTTTGGTTTTCAGGTCTTCAAGAGGAGATTTGAAATATCTCCGTCTTCGAAAGCTCACTCAAATTCTCCGGGAAATTCGATTTCATTGTGTTCTCGATGTCTCACCACACTGTGGTGGGAGATTTCATGGCTAGAAATCTTCGTTTTGTGAACCTGATAGCCAATTGTTGCTTCAATATCGTAGTGCACAAGAACTTGACATCAAACCTCCTTTTAAACACCTGAAAATGTGTTTATGGGAAGCTTTGAGAAGAAGACTTTCATATGGACTGTAACATTCGATAAGAGCCAGATTCTTTTGAATTCGGAATGCTCTACATAACTAAAAATTAAAAGAGAAAGAGAAAAAATTTAATTAAACAATCATAGAGAGAAAATCAAAGTAAACAATCTGTCAGAATCGCACACGAAGGAAATACGATTCTGAGAAATTCTCTCTTGTATTCACATAACGGCTATTACACATATATACACCATCTTATGACGTTTGACCTAAGCCTTAATTAAGTCCAACCAAGTCCATATAATATAAAGCCCAAATATCTCATTACCCCCTTCAAGTTGGAGTGTGTAGATCAAGAACACCCAACTTGTCGAGAAAATCTTTAAACTCCTTTTTTCTCAAGGCTTTGGTGAAGATATCTGCGAGTTGAGAATGTGTAGACACATGTTGTGTTGCAATTGTACCGTCAACAATTGCATCCCGAACAAAATAACAATCAACCTCCACATGTTTGGTTCTCTCATGAAACACTGGATTAGAACTGATGTGGAGCGCCGCTTGACTGTCACAAAACATACTCATCGGACTTGTGTGATGTACACCAAGATCGGCCAAAAGAGCTTTAATTCTTATCAACTCGGCAAGAAGCATTCTCATAGCCCGACATTCCGCTTCCGCAGAAGAAAGTGATACAATATTTTGTTTCTTTGTCTTCCAAAAAATGGGTGAAGTACCAAGCTGAACAAACCACCCAGTAAGGGACCTTCGCGTCACAGGACAACCAGCCCAGTCGGAATCACACCAACCATAGACATGCAAATCACAATCAGCTCGAAGAAGAATACCTTGGCCAGGATTCGCTTTGAGATATCTAACTACACGAATTGCAGCATCCCAATGTTCGAGACGAGGAGCTTGGAGAACCTGTGAAAGAATGTGAACTGCATATGTGAGATCCGGACGAGTAACAGCAAGATATACCAAGCGACCAATGAGACGACAATAACTCTCAGGATCCGTAAGCAAAGCACTATCAGCTAGCGCCAATCTATGATTTTGATCAAGAGGAAAGTTTACCGGATTGTCGAAATCCATATTGTTTTAAAGCAGCTCCAAGCTTCGCAAACCAACAGCGAGGAGCCTGTTTGAGACCATACAACGACTTCCTAAGACGACACACAGTTCCACGAGAGCTACCACGAAATCCCTGTGGAAGACGCATATACACTTCCTCCTCAAGATCACCATGAAGGAATGCATGATGAACATCCATTTGGTGAAGCTCCCAACTCTTAGCCACAACAACTTGGAGAAGAGTACGCACGGTGCTCATCTTGGCAACAAGAGCAAATGTATCTTTATAATCCAAACCTTCCACTTGTCTGTTGCCAAGCGCTACTAATCTGGCTTTATACCTCTCTACTGATACGTCTGCTCGGTATTTGATTGTAAACACCCACTTACATCCAATAGCCTTCTTTCCCGACGGAAGTGACTCCAAATCCCATGTATGATTCTTTTCTTGTGCAGAGATTTCTTCTCGCATAGCAGCACACCATCGTTCATCAGCAACCGATTCCGCGTACGAACGTGGTATACGATCAGCATATATAGAAGCTAGAAAAACTCTGTGTGCAGGAGAGAAATTAGCGTAATCTTTGTTCTCAAGAGAATAATGCGATGTGGTTGTAGGAGCAACCATAACACCACTCATAAGATAATGTTAACACAATTTGTCACAAAACCATCAAGCTTCACAGATTTTTGTTTTTCTCGATGACCACGACCAAGAGGTGCATGTCCTATCACGTCTGTACCTCCACTCTCTGCAACTCATATACCTGTCGCATCATATGTGACTGATGCAGGGACGCTGGATGACCCATTCTCTGCCTCTGCAACTACTGCAGGTTCTGTGTTACACACATCTGTCTCCTGTGTAGCTTCTACAGGTTCTGTATGTACTGCAGGTTCTGTGTTACACACATCTGTCGCATGTGTAACTTCTGCAGGCGTCGTATGTGACACATGCTCCGTTTGTGTTACAACTGCAGGCACTATCGCTGCAACATCCTCATATGGTGTCACACCTACTCCAACCTCAGCTTGTGTCACTGAAACATCAGTAGCGATATCATTACAACCCGAAGAAGACACCGAAGCATACATAAACTTATCTTCTGAGAAAACAACATCACGAGATACGAGGAATACATTCCTGACTAAGTCATACACACGTCATCCTTTTTGTCCATACGGATACCCCACAAACATACAACGACGACTCCGACTAGCAAACTTATCACCGCGATGGTCTTGATTATGAACGTAGCACAAACATCCAAACACTCTAAGATTATCAAACGAAGGCACCTTACCATGCAACACCTCATATGGCGTCTTCCCATGAAGAATCATCGATGGTGTACGATTAATCAAATAAGCCGCAGCAAAAATACTTTCTCCCCAAAACTCGAGAGGTAATTTTGCTTGGAACAGCAAAGCACGTCCCACATTAAGAATATGACGGTGTTTGCGTTCCACCCGTCTGTTCTGTTGCGGTGTACCCACACATGATGTCTCATGTAATATGCCATGACTTTGAAAGTAGTGCTTAAGACACATGAACTCTGTGCCATTGTCACTACGCACTGTTTTAACCAAGACATCGAATTGTCTTTCTACCATAGCCACAAAATTGTAGAGATGTAGAGCCACTTCAATTTTTTCTCTCATCATATACAACCAAATTCCACATGAAAAATCATCCACAATCGTCAAAAAATAACGAGCTCCACTAGAAGACGCAGTTCGATACGGCCCCCACACATCACAATGAATCATCTGAAATGCTGATATCGTCTTATTCGTACTCGACTGAAAACAATCACGAGTTTGCTTAGCTTGGATACAAATCTCACATTCTTTGTCGTGAACCCTAGTATCATGATATGCTCAAATTAATACCTTATTCAGATACTAAAGCAGTTGTCATAGTATAGCTAGGGGTCGAACACAAGGACTCACAGAAACACACAATGGATTATATAGGTGAGAATTAAGCTAAGCAATTCAGATGTAATTGAAAGCAATGCATAAATTAAAAGTGTTGTAATTCAATTGGAGAAAGATAGGCTCAGGGTATTTCTCAAAAAATCAATGAAAGCAGATAAACTAACTAACAGGATTCAGATTTAGCGCAGTTCTTGAACTCAAATCACCAAGGTATAATTAACCAACTGTCGTTGCGAGAATTATCTAAATATAAATCCTAAGAATTCCAAATCTCTTTACGAATCATAAATTCTAAATCAGCTTTAAAGTTCAGGTTTGATATGTTCACAAATCAATTGAACCAAATCTCTTTGTTCAAATAAAACCCTCATCGCCAGTTTCATCGCTGCAGCCAATGTTCAAAAACCTTCTAGATTCTTTACCATACAATATCATGACAAGCAACCACCCTTTTTCACACTTTTTGGTTTTATTTCTCTCCCCCAGACTTATTTCTTATTATGTTCCTTGCATTTACACATTAAGGTTCGAGACGCGAGTATTGATGGTGTTAGCCACCGAATCCCCGGTTCTTCCCTCAAAAGTAATCAAAGGTGTAGGCGAATAGTGGTATCACAGGAAATTTTCCTAACCTCGCTTTCAACCTTTGTAGAATAATGGGATCCTTGGAAACTTTTCTAGCCCTCTACTCAGAAGAAAATCATTTCATATTTTAATGCATCTTATCAACTTGTAACAGGGAGAGAAATACCATTATTTTAAACACATGGGTTCCTTTGTCAGATATGAATGATGAATCAAGCTCTAAAAACACTAACCACATTGATGAAGTGCAAAAATTTGGCTCAGGCTTCAGAAGAACTCTGATGGAGACATGAATATTTTCTAGTCAACTGGTTAGTCCTTGGATTTTTCATTAGTCGATCTAGAACTGATCCTGTAACACTGTGCACTCAAAAACAAAATCATATCAATAGGTTCAAGCACAAGATCATCATCTCCAACAAGTTTTGACTCAATAAAACGTTTTTGACTCGATAAAACAACCGACTCTAAGAAAAACAAAAACAATGTCAGCAAATACCTCCCCCAGACTTGAACAACACTGTCCCCAGTATTATCTAGCCTAGAGTCAGTGAAAGAGAACAAAAGAACATAATAAAATTGGGAAAAACAAGAAGTTACCTTGCTGGAACATCGAGTATCGATCGACACACAGCCTGGTATCGATCGATACCAGGCTTAAATCGACTTGATGAAATGTCTATTTTGGATTGGTGTCGATCGATACCAGGGGGTATCGATCGACACTAGGCGATTTCGAGTTTTGCTCCTTGTTTATCCTGACACAAACACAGAACGAAAAATAAAAAGAAAAAAAAACGACTCAAAAACAGACTCACCAGTGGGTTGCCTCCCACCAAGCGCTCGTTTAACGTCAATAGCTTGACTGTAACGCCCTTCAGGCAGGATAAGAATGCGAGCTTGCACCAAAATAGGCTCCACAACTCGACATTGCTAGCTTCAGAGTTCTGCTCAACATGCCTTCCACGAACTCCTTTCCTTTCTCTTTCAGCTCCGAAGTAAGAAGTACTCTAGCCTTAGAGAATGGTTTCGAGGCTCCTTTGCACCTCACCTTGTACTCAATCGAATCTCCATCACACTTCTGAGGGGTTAAAGTGACATGAGGATTCTCGACTCTTTTGCTCTTCACCTTCTGCTTTGCCTTAGCCTTCTTGACAACTTCCTTGGGGATGCTGGGCGGTTCAACCAGAATGTCTATGACAGTTGGGTCGTCAGGAGACTCTTCCAAAAGATCAACTACCAACGTCTCTCTTGTGACAACAGTGAAGCATGAGACATGTGTGGGAGCACCTCCAGAGGGAATGGCATCATAGTAGACCCCTCCGTCAATGTAAGAGAAAGATAGTCTCTTATTAGGTGTGTCTATAATCGCGCCAGCAGTAGCCATAAACGGTCGTCCCAGGAGCAAAGAAACTTCAGATGCTTCGTTCATCTCCACAACCTAAAAATCAGTGGGCACCAGACAATCTCCTACCTTAACAGGCAAAGCATGGATAGTACCGTATGGAGGTGAGGTGCAGGAGTTTGCAAACGTGAGAAGCATCGTAGGGGGTTTTATATCAGCCTTCAATCGTTAAGCAATTCCCTTCGATATTACATTGACGCTAGACCCTGAGTCAACGAGAGACTCATCGAACTCAACTCCAGAGATGGAGCATGGAACCGCGAATTTCCCTGGGTCTTCTCTCTGGGTTAACTGCCTCAATGGTAGTGACATGCGTCTTGCCACGATAAAGAGTGCTTCAACTTCTTCCAGAGTTTCTCTGTAATCCTTGAAGTGACTGAGTAGAGGCCAGCCCTCTAGAGCTTCTTCAAAGGTGAACGAGTGGGGTATCCTTCGTACTCTCTTCTCAAAGCCAAGCAGCTACTTTGGAGTGATGGGGTCTCTGAGATGTTGAGGAATAGAATTTATCTTCATGGGCTTGCGAACTCTTTCTGCAATCAACTCACGTGTTTTCACAGTTTCTAGCTCGTTTTGCGAGGGGTATCGATCGACACCGGGTAGGGTATCAATCGATACTCTTGTTCTTGGATCGTCCCTGGCAGATTTATCATCATCAAAAGGATGCTCCACAACTGATTTATCCAACAAAGCCTTACATCTGGCGTCCTCCCATTCCTTCCTTGTCATAATACGAGGCATAGGATAAGGTATCCTGGGTATATACACTCGTTCTGCAACTACCTTAGGCACCACAGTCGAAGTCTCAGTTGTCTCCTCAGAAATCGCCTCAATATCGACTGACACCAATGAGGTATCGATCGATACGCATGATTTTGGATTCCATCGAGCAGGTTGCTGGACTGGTATCGATCGATACTTGGGCGATTTCAGAATCCCAATCGTCATCTTCAACAACATTGTCGAAAATTCCTGCATCAAAAGCCTTTTCTACCACTGCAGTGGCTCCCTTAACACATCCTATGGTGATTGCATTGACGTGTGCTCTTGCATTCTCAGTCTTTCCTGGAAGAAAGCCTTCTTGTCTCTTTACAGCTGTTGCATCAAAAGCCTTTTCTACCACTGCAGTGGCTCCCTTAACACATCCTATGGTGATTGCATTGACGTGTGCTCTTGGATTCTCAGTCTTTCCTGGAAGAAAGCCTTCTTGTCTCTTTACAGCTGCTGCTGTCTGAGCGACATGAGTTTCCAACTTCCCCTGGCTAAGATTGATGGCTTCGATTTTTCCATTTAGATCGATGTACAGAGAGTCAAACTTCCCATTAAAATCCTCCTGCAATTTCTCTTGTCCCCGAAGAAGATGTTACATCATGAGTTCCATTTTATTCTCTGTGGATTTTGGAGGAATGGGTTGGTACGAAGAGTTCCCGTAATTTCGATTGTTGTTGTTGAAGTTTCGGTTGTTGTTGTACCCAAATTGTTGACCCTGAAATCCAGAACCACCAACGTAGTTACAATCCTCAACTTCAGCTCCACCGATATCATCGACTCCATCAGCAAAGTGCACAGTCTTCTTTGACTTCCCAAGCAAAATATCCAGCTTCGCTTGAACTTCAGCAATCTGAGACCCATCAATTCCTGCAGCTTGCTTCTTCCTCTCGAAATCAGCATTCTTGGTGCTATTGCTAGACGCCAAGTTCTCAATTAGCACGACTGCATCATCTGGATACCTGGTGTTGAAATTTCCATCACTCGCAGTATCTAGAGCCATCTGGTACCTCCAATCGATCCCTCTGTAGAAGGTGCCCAGCAGCTGAACCTGATTGAACCCATGGTGCGGACAATCTCTCTGATAAGATTTGAAGCGAATCCAAGCATCCTTGAGTCCCTCTGTTGGACCTTGAGAAAACTGGGAAATTTTGTTCCTGAGCTCTTCGGATCTCGAATCATCATAGAAATTACACAGGAATGCATTCTTCGTCTCTTCCCATGTAGTTAGTGAACCAGGAGTCAACTGTTTCAGCCAATAAGCAGTATCTCCACCAAGAGAGTATGGGAAAAGTTTGCAGAAAAGATACTCATTTGGCACTCCATTGTATTTCATACCAGTGACCAAGTCCTCGAACCTCTCGATATGATCCATAGGATGCTCATGAGGTAGGCCATGGAAAGGACTCTGACTCACGAGAGCATACTACGCAGGCTTCAGCTCGAAGTCGTTCCTCTGAAAAGTTGGGATGCGAATCGCAGATCGATTGGCATAGAACTGATCAGGTCTGTTGTGCTCGCCAAGCGTCCTAGCTCGATCACCTGCAACATTCCCAATGTTGGCGCGCTCAGCTGGCGCGACAATCTCAATAACAGCAGCAGGGACAACGACGTTTCCAGCTTCATCAAGTCGATGCCCTCTCTCATTGCACACATGACCCTCTTGGTCTCTCAGAACTCCAGCTTCATCAGCTCTTAAAACCACAGGGTTGTTCATCCCTGATGTTTGCTTGGTCTTTCTGTTTGTGCGTTCCACAAGTGCTAGTTGTTCCAGTGACAGTTCAACTAGCTGAGTGCTCTTGTTGCTTCTGGTTTCACGAACATGCATACACCTGAAAACAAAACACTAGACAAGGCACGTAAGTAACCAAAAACAAAATACGTTGAGTATCGATCGATACCAAGTGGTGTCGATCGATATCAACAAAAAGAAGACGACGAGTATCGACCGATACTTCTTTGTTCCATTAGAAGTATCCATCTGTTAATAAAAACATAATCAACCATCATATAAACATAACTCATATATGCAAAACATAAATCAGCCATAAATCAGTTGTCAAGTGTGCATAAATCAGCAATTAATGTAAAATCATCTTTTACGCAAACATAAATCAGCCATCATGCAAACATAATTCAGCCATCAAATATGTAAATCAGCTGTCAAGTGTGCATAAATCAGCCATCAATGTAAAATCATCAGACTCGGATTTTGAAATGAAAGGCCGGAATATGGCTGGAAAATTGATTATGGGACCATCGATTATGGAAAATTAACAGTATAACTTCATAAAATCGTTGACTTACAGTAGTTAGTTTTCACCTTTCAAACGATGAAAATCCTTCAAACCTTCGAAAAGGGTGCGTATGTGGTTTTCTTAATAGACGAAATGCGACTGCGGCGAGACGGACGAGACGAGTCGCAATCGGAACTCGGAAGAGATGAACATGCAACACCGGCGGTTCGGCAATCGCCTAGAGAGGTTTTTCTTTTTCCTGTTAGTGATGAGAAAATATTGAATCGACACTTTCTTTCTCTACATTAGTAAATTAGAAAAAACTGAATCGTCATATTAATTAATAATAAATCTCACTTAAATGCATAAATGAGCCATCATATTAACATAAATCAGTCTTCAAGCAAACATAAATCAGCCATCATGCAAACATAAATCAACCATCAAATATGTAAATCAACTGTCAAGTGTGCATAAATCAGCTATCAATGTAAAATCATCAGACTCGGGTTTTGAAATTAAAGGCCGGAATATGGCCGGAAAATTGATTATAGGGATATGGATTATGGAAAATTAACTGTATAACTTTATAAAATCATTGACTTACAGTAGTTAGCTTCCAATTTTGAAACAATGAAAATCCTTCAAACCTTCGAAATGAGACTGCGGCGAGGCGGACGAGACGAATCGCAACCGGAAGATACGAACATGCAACACCGGCGGTTAGGGCATCATCGATTATGGAATCATGAATCAGTTTCTGTAATTTTTTTAAAATTAACCGTAAATCGCACTTAATAAATATAAATGACATTATCGTTAATTACAGTTTTAAACTGCCTTTAATAGACATTTCTTTTAGAGTTTGTATTATTTAAGTAATATCTAAAAGTTATGTATTACTCTAGTCATATCACAACATTTTGTGCTATTTGAGTAATTTTCTCTAGTTTTTAAGAGCATTTTCTAACTGAAGAAGATGCTTTTGCCTATGTCCAAATTGTGTTTCCTCCATTTACAACAAATGAATAAGCAATGGAATATTCGTAAGAGTATATGAGACTTAAACAAAAACCACAAATTTTGCAGTTCAATAAACAAAGGCAAAGCAGAACAATGTTGGGAATTTAACAAAAGAGCCTTGCATGGAATGAGGGTGATGAGGAAAAGACGCTACATGACAACACTCCGAGCCAATAGACACAGTATATGTGACCTGAAAAACCTCAACACCACATGTAACAATTGTTACTACTACAAGCATATGGTGAAGTTTTTTTTTCTTCATTTGAAACCACCTACATCCTTCAGTATCTACCTAAGTACTGTTACATTTTCAATTTCAATAAGAGAAGTGAAAGTGTCATGTACTTTTTAAATTTAAACAATATGATCAAAATCATTGCCTCGGTCTACAATGTTCGTCTAAGAAATACAATATATGACCGAAAAAAGATTATAGAAACATTATACATTGGAATCTTAAGAAAATGTTACAATGTTTTTGTTCAAGTGAAGCCAAAATAATCCCAAATGACCATAAAATCACATTATAAAAACACACAAACCACAACTGTGTAAATACAAGTAACAACAGCGGAAAAAATAAATAAGATTAATAAACAAATACTAACCATTAGACACAGATACAGCCGAACATCATCTAATTTTCATATATTTCCAGTCGACGGCTCCGGAAGATAAACACACAAAGTTCGAATATTAGAAATTCCTCATCAGCCGACATTAGAGAAGACAACAATTACACTCTTTCGTCGAAACAGACAACCGTGACAACTAAATATACTCCCCGTCATTCGGCCGACATGAATCACAACACACCTCGGCGTCGGCGCATCAACTCTATGATGCAGATAAATGAGGTCCAAACTTTTAGTCGACGAGAGTAAAAAGAAGCTCATGTAGGAGATTGCAAACGAGCTTCGAGAAGGAACAAGATACGAAGCCCAATTTCGTATGCCGCACCGGTTATGGCGGTAGTGAAAGCGATTGTACTGTCGATTGTGGAGAAGTAGGAAGAAGAGTAGCATCGTGAACATAATTATTTTCTTAGATAAACTTAACATACAGATCAATATAAGCGAGATGTTTTTTTCTTACACAAATATTGTTATTGGGCTCTAATATAGTCCAATAAATAAATATTGAAAGAATGAATCCAAAACGAAAATAGCATCTTCTACAAAAAAGGAGGTAATACAAGAAGCAAAAAAAAAGTAATAAACTAAAACAAATTCGCGCAGATCACACCTAATACATTTCAATATAGAGAAGCCCAATTCAAAGCTGTTTGGCAGTCTCCTAAGTCCTAAATACTAGTAAATTTGACGAGAAAAAAGAGTAATATATAATAGTAAATTACAAGTTGATACATATTTAATTTTAATCAAGAAAGTGAAATATTAATGGAAAAAAGGATTGATTTATGCAGAATTCATGCTTGGTATGCTACTTGTAGCACACTTCAAATATAATTCAAGTATTTTTACCGTACGCTTATTAACAAAAATCTTTGCTGTCTTTTTTTTTTTTCTTATGAAGAAAAACCTTTGATGTTGATTACTAATTTGTCATCATCTTAATAAACAATCTTTTTAGATGGGCACGTACCTGGTAGTCCAATTCCAATAGTAGTATCGACTTTGGCGCAATGGCGCTACTGGCAGATTCCATATTTTTCGTTACATTTTTTAAACGTATGTTATGATGTTTAGACTCTGTGAATACTCCCATGTTCCAAGTACTTTTGGTATCTTCAATCTTCAGAACCTTAAAATAAATGTAAATCTTTGTTATTGTAAGTATTAAGAAATGATATCCCATATCGAAAATTGAAAGAGTAAAATACATATGCCAGTCCATTCATTGTCGGAATCTTTATATGGTATTAGAGTCCGATCCATGGTGTCCTACCTGATTCATAACCAATCCGACCTAAATTGGTTCCATCGAAATCGACCCGATCCAAAATTGATCACGTCGATCCATGTTCAAATATATCGAGATCAATGATCAAAAAGCTATCATTTTGAGATGGCGTATTAGAAAATAATATCCCACATCGGAAGTTGAAAAAGATCTTAAATAATATATAAAAGACATGCACCAATTCACTCATTACCAATTGGTTTTAAATTGAAAAACCATGTAATTAATGTTTCTCAATCTTGAAAACATCTCAATGATGTATTCATAAAAGTTAAATTGTGATCTCACCTCTATAATAATAAAAGCTTTATTTATGAAGCAAGTTCTAAATTACGCTAAATGAAAACACATATAAGAATCATCTAGAAGACAGTTTGAAGATTATCATGCTTTCTAATAGAAAAAAAAATAGAAAAACAAAAAACAAATAATTGTGATTACAGGAGTGGTGGGAAATGAGAAGAAAAACGATTGGATCCCAACACACGATATTGTCAGGAGACTCTGACTAAAGGGAAAACTTGTTCTCCCCAAGAATGTGGCGTGCTGTGTGTGAAGAAGAGGCAGGGGGGGGGGGGAGGTCTCGTTGCTTTGGTGATTCCAAAGTTGGTTACGAGTGTCTTTGTATATATCCTTGTTCTAAATAATTACAATAAAACTCAAAATCATATTTATAATATTTTATTTTTCTTAATTATTTTGTTTCTTGCAAGTAATAAAAACGAGAAACAAGAAATAAGATTCGAGTATAAAATGTTAATTTTTCTGTATCCAAATCAAATAAAACAAGATTCTATTTATATAATATAAAAAATGATGAATTTTAGTTAAAAAAAAAATTACTGATCAGATAAAAATATCAAAAATTTTGGCAGTCAATGACAACACAATACAAGTCCCAATCCAGACCAACCTGCTCCAGAACGTGCCACATGGCACTGGCAGTCCCCATCTCTTCCTTATACAAACGGATAATTTTGTTCAACTCCATTTAATCCAACTAGATTCAACTCCATATTTCAACACCCTCGTTAAATGGATTCAACTATTTAATCATTTTTTCAACACTCCCCATAGTAACTAGTTTTACCAATAAAGTTAGATTCTGATCTCACCTGGATAATAATTAGTTTAGTTTCATTTATTATACAAGTTCTAAATTAAACTAAATTATCACATATAAAAATTATGCAGAAACCAGTTAGAAGATTATCATGCTTTCTAATAGACAACAATTAAATCATTACCACATATATTTTAAAAATGGTATTTTTACGAGCACAAACAATTGGGAAAACGACATATTCTCCTATGAACTAATTAGTTCATGATTATTTATATACGATCTATTGACCAATGCCATAAACTATCAAATATTTTGAATTTCCTACATGACATTTTCAAATATGGTCGATTCCACCAAACCGCAAACGGTGTGAGTTTAACCGTTAACGGTCGCTGACTAGACCGACACGTGACAACGTAAAACGGCTTCGTTTTGATCTGGTTAAAATTTATATAATTTTTTTAAAAAACCCGATTGTACCACAACGACGTCGTTTTGGTCTTAATGTCGCAAATTGACATACGACAAAATTACGTCGTTTTGATTTGGGGGCAAAACATATAATTGGGGTTCTTCTTTCTTCATGAGTTTGAGACTTAGAGAGTGTTTCAGGAACTGATTAACAGAGATTGATAATTGTGAGTTAGGGTTAGTCGTGGATCAAGTCGATTAAAAGAGGTGTTTTTCCGAACTAACATAGGTGTTCTTGTTTTCGCGAGTTCAAACTCTGTTTCCCGAGCTCGAATTCAACAATGAGGTAAGCCATGCCTGATTTTTTTTTGTGAAATTCTTAGTTTTGAGTAGATTATAGGTCTCGAAGTATGTTAGTTTTCATCTAGGATTAGTTCATTTAGGCTAGTGTAGCCATTTATGTTCGATTTTCATGATTATAGAGTGAGATCGTAACATGTCAAAGAGTTCGATTAAATGTGTCAAAGAGTTTAAGTTGGTTTTAATTTAATTGCTATAGTATTCAGTGTAATGGGAGGCAGAGGGGCCTAGTCGTGAGAGGAAAGATAAAACATTGTTCATCAATTATCTTGATTCTCGAATGTATTTTATTAGAGATTGTATTAAGTCCGTTATGGCTGTGTAAAAAGAATCAAACAGATTTTCTTATCGTTTTGGACTTAAAAATGGTTAGTGCTCTCGTACTTGCTAATTCACACCATTTTCCTCAAAAAGCTCTGATTTTGAGCTTTCTCATTTTCTCAAAAATCAAAACGACCAGTTTTGGTTCTGTTAAAATTTGGGCATTAATACCAAAAAAGGTCGTTTTGTCTAATTTAAAAAAAAAAATTTGCATTACCACATGTCACCCACATTAGCACCGTTAACATGGAAACTGATCACATCATCTACGGTTTTTGTGAAATCAACCATATTGAAAAGATCATATAGGAAATTCAAAATATTAAGTAGTTTGTGTTGTGTATGCCATTGATTAATAGGTCGTGTATGAATAATCATAAACCAATTAGTTCATAGGAGAATATGCCGATTTCCCAACAAACAACACGAATTGCAATTTATGAGTCGTTTTTTCATGGATTCATCAAATCAGTGTGTAGCCATAACTTTCACGGTGTGTTGAAATGATGATATTTCGTCCAAAACACCATTATTATTTTGGATCCGATTGATAACCACATTTAAAAAAATTATATAATAGAATGTTTGTAGCGGTTGTAGGAAAATACGTTAAGAAAGAAGGCGGTTAAACGTAGTAAGAGAAAACGATAGCAAAAAAAGCAGCTATTTTTAAAAATGATTATGATTGATAACAATTGGTTAAAAATGTAACTAATTACAAAAAAATAACGTAATAATATGATAAAAATCAGAAATTTATTTTTATTTTGAAAACATTCTTGGAAATATAATTAAGCTCCGGAATGATTTATTGCGGAATCGCGTTTAAATCACAATTTTGCCATTCGGCAGCTCCAATCAGAGCCCAACTTTATCCAAATGATAACAAAGAAAAACGGTTGAGCGTCCAATCATACCCTTTGTTATTTTGTTTTAATCCTGACCGTCCATTCAAATTTCATGTGACGTGTCCTTCCAAAGTTAAATCTAGTCACTTCTAACGTCTTTTTAACAAGCATTAAACAATAAAAAAGAAACAAGAAAAAGTGAAAGAAGAGACGAGAGAGAAGAGAAGAGAGCATATTGGTGCGGAGGTTTTTCGGCGACGGAAGCTTTTCTCTCTCTCACTCTCATTGTCCGTACAAATGGCGCCGCGGAAGAGCAAGGTTAACGGAGAAGACAAGGGGAAAGCTGTGGTGGTTACGCCGACGAGGCAGACTCGAAGCATGGATCGGCAGACTCGTAGCCAAACTCAGCGACGCGGTGGTAACTCGGCTGGTTCTTCTTCCTCCAAGCTCATGAAGTTCGAATCTCCCGAGAAGAAGAAAAGGAAGACGAAAGCGAAGGGAGGTGGAGCGGCGACGAAGAAGATAAAGAAAGAAGAGGATGCAGCTGTTGAAGTCAAGACGGAGGAGGAATCGGAGGAGGAAGACGATGCTGCTGCAGAAGAAGACGACTCCGAGAAAAAGAAGATTGTGATCGAGCACTGGTAAACGACAATGTCTTCCCTCATTTTTGCTTTTCTTCTCTTTTAGGTTTCGTGAGAAAATTGGGGGAAAATGTAGAAGCGAGTATTTAGGTCTTTTTTTCCTCCGAGTGTTGCTAATCGTTGTGCGTTGGAAAATTTCGTGTTCTAGAGTTTTCATATCTTGTTTGTTAGGGTTTCGTTCTTGAATCTGCACACATTATTCCTTGTTTTATAGTGCTGTTTTGTGCGCAATATGTCACTCGCCTTTCTGATAAATGTGTTGTTCTGAAGAGGAATTGGTTGTGTGCTTTCTCAGGATTACATGTTCTTTATGCTAATGAGAGGTTCTTAGTGTGTGTATTGTTGATGTTCGAGGAAAAAAAAAACTAAACATTCATCTAACTGCATTTGAATGTTGTTGTTTTCTTAAAGCAAACAATGCAAATCCTTCAAGGAGAGAGCGAACGAGCTGAAGGAAGGCCTTGAGATTGCTGTTCCTGGCATCTTAGTGACTGTGAATGCTGAAAAGGTAGCAAAATCTCTAACTGCATTTGAATGTTTGATATGTTCCTCTGATTGTTTTTGAGGTTGTTTGTCTCATATCTTGTCCATTGCTAATTCTTTCCTTTTTTGATTTGCTTTAACAGCCAAGGCGTGGTTGCTTTGAGATTCGAGAGGAAGGCGGCGAAACATTTGTCAGTCTTTTGGTAAGCCTTTAGTTCTCGTGCTTCAATATAATATGTCAATCAGCCTCACTTATGTGAGAGACTTGTTCCATTTGAATGAGTTTTCTCGTCTTTTCCGTATTCATTCTCATAACACAGTTTCTTTGATGATAATGCTTTTAGAAAATGAAAAACAAAAATCAGTTTTTGATCCTTAGATGCCTATAATCTGATTAGTCATCTGATCACGAATGAAGTTTTGTGAGCATCATAAAATGGCTTTTGGCTGAATCAAGTTGTGTGCTATAAGTAGTTTGAAATAAGAATAACTAGCAAATCAGATTGTTAGTGACTAGGTATGCAATATGAAAATGTTTGCTCTCATGATCTTAATTTTCAGAGGTATATAGAAGATGATGTGACTTTCTTCTTATGTAGGATATGAAGCGCCCATTTACACAGATCAAGGAACTTAACATGGAAGAAGTCATTGCGAACATCGTAGAGAGGATTAAATGACAGGCTGCACATGCCGAATCTTTTGTTTCTTCCTCGGCCCTTGGCATAATCAAATAGTCTTTTCAGTATCCTAACTGGCTAGAGCAACTGCAGGATTTTTGAGACTTACTTTTGATGTTTTGGTGAAAACCCTTTAAGCACGGTTTCGTCATTTTGCAGTGCTTGATCGGTTTTGTGCAGTTTCTTTATGCTAAAACTTTCTGATATATTTGGTTGATTTGGAATGATCCATGTCGTTTGGGATTAAGTCATTTCCATAATGCTAGTTTGAAGCAATTCATTGCACTTATTGTTGGATTGCGTATGTACGAGTTGGATGAATGAGGTTAAAACATATACACAGTTACTTTCATTCCTTAATGATAAATGATTGAGGCACATTAATGAGAGTACAAACTGTTTATGTTTTTGATCCACTTCATATCACAATGCTCCTCTCAATGGTCGAGTCTCATTTTCAGTTTACTGTCCTCCACTCGCTCTGTCTTAAACCATCTTAGAACCCGGCAAAGCTAGCCACAAACCCGAGAACAAGGACAGCACCAAAGCTCAAACCGGTGTTGGAAGCAGAGGAAGGTGGTTCAGCTTCATCAGCTGCTGCCATCTTCTTCTTACCAGCGTTCTCTGGAGCCGGAGCAGGAGAACCATCTTCCGATGGGGCTGATGCAGGTGCGGTTTCTGGAGCTGCACCAGGAGGAGAGTCTGCGTAATCCTCTTCCTCAGCTGGTCCAGGAGCTGGAGTGGCTGCAGCCTTCTTGGGAGATGGAGCCGGTGGTGAAGACATGGGTGGTGGTGGAGGAACCTTAACCGGAGACCCGAGTCCAGGAGCCACAATGGGCATGCTGATTTGGACCACAGAGAGATTGTAGGGGTTGCGGAACACGGTTGTGATGTACTCAGCGGTTTGAGGAGCGCCTTTCACAGCAGACCCGAAGTAAATCTTTCCATTAGATTTGGAGCAGTTGAGGAAACCGTTTTGCTGCTGGCCCAAACCGGTGGACTGGTAAAGGGTAGTGAGCAATGTGCTCTTGTCCTTAATAGCCTTGAGCTTGAGCTCATCGTAGTAGTCAAGAACCACATGGTTCATAAGAATGTTCTTAAGCTCTTCCTCGGGTCTACCAGAGATGGAGCCGATTGCATCGTTGCTAAGAGCCAACACGGTGATGGTCTGACGTTTGTTGATAATCGGTGTGAGCTCGGTCTTGGCGAAAAGCTCGGTCATGGTGCTGAATTCAGGGTATTTCTCGAGTGCTCGGGTAATGTTAACCGCTGATACAATGGAAGAGACACCGAGTAAGATGGCGAGACAGAGGAGAGAAGAGGAGGCCTTGAGACCCATCTTTGGGTGTTTTTATTTATTTATTACCCTTACTTTTCTATAGTAAAATCTAAACCTCAAAGCCTGAGTTTGCAATAAGAGGATCTGGTTGGGTATATATACAGACCTTGAGAGGACCTCAAGATTAATGGTGGAGAGACATTTTCTAAGATTATGTTTTGGCTAAATTTGAACTTGTCTTTGTTGTTTACCTCTATATTTGGATTTAAACTGTTTTATTTCTTACATTTAGTTTTAGAATTCGATAGGAACATCAACATCAACAGTGATTTAAAAAAGAAAACATCACAAAGCAATCATCTCGCAAACATTCAACAGATTCCAGTAACATTCGTGTCTTGTCTCGGCTTGTAACTGATGAGATTGTTGTCGAATCCAAACGGAGAGACTTGCCACAACAAGGACCCTTGCTGATGACGGTATCCCTCAAAGTTACCCATAAAGAGTACATCGTCGTGCCTTGTATCTCTGCTCCTTCGTCGACAGTAGAATCGGATACTTGTGCGATATGTCTGGAGAATATGTCGGAGTCGGAACCACTCAGCCAACCGCCTAATTGCGTGCATAGGTTTCATGAAGACTGTTTCATCAAGTGGTTGGATCGACATGACTCATGCCCTCTCTATCGCAAATCGCCAAACACTTCAACCAACAAACAGAGTAAAGCTTAGGGCTTAGGGGAAGTTAAGAGAAGAGGCTTAATTAGGGTTTCAAGTAATGATCTAGTTGTTGTTAATCCGTGTGTTGGAAAGTCTAAAATTAGGGTTACACTTATGTTTGTGATTTCTTTGTAGTAGACTTCTTTTAAGAGGTAATTAGGGTGTTTTCATTGTTTATGTATCGTTTTACTATTTTTGTTTGCAACAATGTAATGAAAATTTTGAATTAATTCTCGTCTTAAAATTCACATCATAATTTTCATTACAAGCTTGATTCTGGTATATAATTCTCGTCTTAAAAGAACACAACTCAATCTGGATTTACTTTATCACAAAATAGATCACATAGTATGTTTGAAGATGACTGTCTCGGCATTTCTTAGTGACATGTACCAATCTAACAGTTTCTGTCTCTTCTTGTTCATGTGATGCTGACAATGGAACAGATGGCTATGCGCATTCTGCAGGAAGTTGCAAACTAGAAACAACCTTGACACTTCGCTTGTTTATGGCTTCTCTTCTGTTAGCAGCATGCTTGTTCATATATTGTTGAACTCTAAGCAGATATGCTTGGATTTGAATCAATAAACTTTTCTTTGTTTGCAAGTCCAACATCATAGTAATCCCTTTTCCAAACTGCAGCAGCCGTAATTTGTATTTATCCAAAACTGTGTGTAACTCTGCTGTAATCAATGTAGCTCTGTGTCTCATAAGTTCAGCCCGAACACCCACAATCACAGCCTTATGAATTTTGTATCCCTTTCTAATTGTCCCTGCACGTGAGGTGTAGCAGCTGAAGTAACAAACATAACATCCCAAGTTCTAAAACTGCATGAAATGTCTCATATTCAGCACAATGCCCTGCTCTTTGAATCATGCAACTCTCTGTATGGGCTTCTGTGTTTCTAGTAATTGAGTTCACCTGCAGAAATCTTGCATTTGAAACTGCTCATACACTTTCTAGTAACACGGCAGCTGTATGTTTTGAAACCTGCTCAGAGACTATGACAGCCAGTATGTGGTAAACTCCCTTTGCCACAGAGTATAGATGATGCACAGACTCTCCTCTCAAGCGGCCAGTTGTTTGCGTCATCTGCTATTGAATCTTCCTTTGTGAAGGAACCGTAAGGGCCAAACCGGCGAAAATGGACCGTAAGGGCGTCTTCAAGGATATTATTTCGGTCTTGACACCTAATGTGGTAAAGAAGGACGTGGGAGAGACCAAAGTGAAACCTAAAGATGTGCCAAAGTCTTTTGCAAAGTTACAAATAATGCTCCCCGAGGAGATGGATGCAAAAGACGAGGACACCATGAAGAAAAAGCTCGAAAACACTTTGAAGCTTTTCCCGAAGGTATTCGTTCTTAAAAACGACATTGGAGGCAAGCTTCAGGAGCTCACAATCCCTCCCGACCCTCCGAGTGCAGAGACACAAGAAGCTAAAGGAGATTCACTTCCTTTAGTGGATTCATCCTCCGCTTAAATCGAAAAGGAGTCGAGCTAACGACTTAAAACAAACGCTGTGTGGGAGGCAACTCACAATGTTTTTTAATTTTATTTTAATTTTTATAACTCTATTATATGCTTAATTATTTGATTTTCAGTTTTAGAAATTTTTCAAAAAAGTTTTAAAAATACAAAAAAAAATAGGTTTTTGACGAAGAACGGAGAAGAAACGAGAAGAGGTCCAACATTGGGTGCTGAAATCGGCCTAGAAGTGGTCCAGCCCGAGCATGTGCCTTAAAATGAGGTTGAGCTCGACCCAGGAAAAGAAGTCCTCGGGTCGATCCCTCCTAACCCGACCCCGAGCCTCAAAATGTGGCCGAGCTCGACCCGGGATAAGCAAACCCCCGGCCCGATCCCTCCTCACCCGACCCCGACCTCCAAAACATGACGGAACTCGACCGCCAGCAACGGCCCAGCCCTGCCTTGCTCTCGGCCGGTCCCAGGTAAGTTTCTCATCCCCCTTGGTTTAACTTCTCCCAAACCGACCCTGAACCAATTTAAACCGGAATTTTTCCTTCCCCACCTCATAAAAACGATTTTTAAGTCCAAGGAAGGGGATTTTTTGGATCAAAACACACAAAAACGAAGGGGAATTTTAAGTTAACTCTACTTCTAAACCTATCAACCATGGAGGCTCCCAATCCTGGCAACTTGTCCATGCTCCCTCTCGATATCCTCAGATCTCTGTTTGAGCGTTTGAGTTTTGTTGATTTCCACCGCGCTAAGATGGTTTGTTCGAACTGGTTTTGTGGTTCGAAACAAACGGTCCCCCATAAAAGCGAATCTCCATGGCTCATACTTTTTACAGACAACGGTGGTTGTGTGCTGTACAACCCGGACGAAGACAAGGTTTACAGGAATCTGAGAGACTTCTCAGGGACTCGATTCCTGGCAAACTCCGGTAAGTGGTTCTTGGTGCTAGATTCTCGATCCAATCTATATATTTTAGATGTCTTTAGCGAGAGAAGGATCGTTCTTCCGCCTCTAGAAAAGCGCCTATCAACTACGTGTACTCTCAAACGTGTGGGAGATGAGGAATTTAAAAGGGCAAAAAATGGTCTTGTCTTATCTTTCACTCTGAGAGCCGATACTCTGAGGGGACTTCTGTGGGTAGACGAGAAGACGGAAGAGTATGTTGTAGTGTACTTCTTCGACTCCCCTGCAAATTATTTAAGCTTTTGCAAGAAAGGGGATGATTATTACACTGACATTCCGCTGCGTCTGGGATACCCCAAGCTGCTTAACGGATTGACTGATCTGGTACTCCGGGGTTACCGTCTTTACATCTTAACAACCCGTTGTTACATTCGAGTCCTAGATTTGTCTGGACAGAATGGTTTCGTGGATCTCACTGAAAGTATTCCTTACCAAATGTGTTCTCCTCGTAGTCCACGCCCATTCAATTCCTATTCCAGCATTGTGGTTACAACCGCAGGAGAGGTTTTGTTGGTTGAGAGCATAATCACTGAAAGCCAGAGGAGCTTCCATCTCTACAAGAAGGATCCTAATCTACTCCCAGATGGTTACCGCCACGACCTTCTTGAGGTAGATTCTCTTGGTGATGAGGCCCTGCTTCTCGACTTGGGTATCACTGTTCCTGCTAACCGTACCCTTGGTATCAAACCAAACTCTATCTATTTCACCCGTCACGACCGTGCCCGTCTCCGGATGGATTTTAACCTGGACATCTGTGTATGCAATCTTGCGTCTAAGACCGTCAAACCCTTCTCTGATCTCGCCAACATGAATCTCAAGGATGCTCGATGGTTTCTCCCTACTTGATTCCAAATCAACAAGTCTCTTTTGCCTCTGTCTTATTCTTCCTTTTATTTCTATGTTTCTGTCTAGTCGCCTTTCTTCGTTTCCTTTATGCTGTGGACTTGAAGGATCTTACTTGGCACTTTTGAGTTAACGAAACATCACTTAACTCATACCTACGAAGATGTTCACTATCATTTCAATTTTGTTTTCTGCCCCTGTTTTTTTTTATTGTTTTTGGTGTTTCCATGTTTTGGACCTTGGTATTGAACTATTTGAAAGGAAACAGAACATAACCGAAAAGATAGTCGAAGTTCTGTTTATAAATGTTCTCTTAGCCTTTTTGCTAATATTAGCATATATGTTCCAACGCCTTTGAAACCCAAATTGTTTCATTTGATAAACAAAAAATTGTGAATATGTTCTTATTTGCAAGAGTCAGAAAGGAATGTGAAGATGGTAGGAGGCGAGAGAAGAGACAGAGACGATGCGGTTGCGATCGATCAAGACAAAGGAAGTCGGGCTGCACTGAAATGGGCTTTTGTAAATCTTCTAACCCCTGGAGAGACTCTTAATCTTGTTCATGTTTGATATCAAGCAAACTCTAGCTATAAATGGTATCACCCTAGTTCTCATTATTCCCCTAATCAACTAGTTGTAAAAATACCTTCAATAAAACATCATTACGTTGATTCAATGTTGTTGATGCTGCAACCAACCCCCATAGGTTTAGAGATGATGTCGAGGAATTTTTTATTCCATTCCGGAGCGTCTGTACCAGAAAAGACCTGAGTTTTGAGCCTCACTTCATAGGTTTCTTTAAGTATTATCGCCATTGTCGCATAAAAACAAGGGAGGATCAATTTCATCATTTTAATTTACCGGTCAGAATAATAGTTTTGGTCAGAAATGTCAAAGATTGAGGGCATTGTGTTGTTCATGCAACAGATAAATTGTGAAGATGTGGTATTGGAGGTCGGTGATGCTGCTAAAGAAAAATCATAGACTATGTGCAAGAGAAAGCAATCAATATTCTAGTACTTGGTGCATCCAAGATGACACTGTTAAAGTAAGAAGAATTCTTCTGGCTTTTCAGACTACTCTTCTTTATCAACAGACAAATAGTTAGTTTCTTGTTTGTGTTGTGATGTTGTGTTTCGATAGGAGGTTCAAAGATGCAGATGTTACGAGCACAGTGATGAAAGGAGCAGCCAATTTCTCACATTTTATTCAATCTCTAGAGGTAAAATCTCGTCCCTTAGATCAGCTACGTCTTTACCTCTTCCACTCTGCAATATACGTCCACAGTTACCAGCTCGGCCCAGCAGCAACAACTCCATTCCCAGAGCAACAATGCCTCAACGTGAAGCTGAAAGACCAATGTACGAGATTCATAATCTGTGGCACAAATCTGAGTAATGATAATTTGAATAGGTCTCCATTCTTGAGAAGAGTATATGACCAGGCCTCAGTGGCATACTCCGACATATCGTTTGTGAGTAGTGATAGGCCAGGCGTGGATTGATGTTCCCAACGCCTCGTCTCTCTGTTAGCTCTGAGTTTGAAGAAAACCGATGCAGCTTTGGGACATCCTCATGCTCATCCTAAAAGCAGTCTGTAGACTCAGGTTCTCGATATTCTGCATTCTCCTCAAGCTCTCAGGAAAGTGGGAGACTCTCCTTATGGTCACTACATAGCCAGGTGAAGAATAGTATTCATTAATCTTCCCAGGCTTAATCATTAATTACCCTATAAATATTACAGGATGATGTAGAAGCTGGGATGAGAAGGTTGAAAATGGAGCTCAAGTATACAATGGGAATGTATAGCACTGCCTGCAAAGAAGCATTTGCAGCCAAGAAAATGGTTAGTATATGTACTCGAAATAATCATTTTAAAATTTAGGAAAACGAGACCTGAATATGTGTCTTCTCAGACTACTGAGTTACAGAAATGGAAAGCAGAGAGGGAACATAAGCTAGAAGAAACAAGGCTTGCCAAGGAAGCAGCAATGGCTATGGCAGAGAATGAGAAGGCAAAGAGCAGAGCAGCCTTGGAAGCAGTAGTGACCGCTCATAAAATAGCAGAAATTAAAACTCAGAAGAGAAAACAAATCGAAACGGCAGCTCTGAGAGAAGGAAACAGAGCGATGTGCTCTTTAGCTAAGATTGATAGAAGGTATAGGGAATACACAGTTGAGGATATTGAAGAAGCAACAGAAGATTTCTCAGATACTCACAAGATTGGTGAAGGTAGTTATGCACCCGTTTACAAGGGTACTCTAGGTTACACACCAGTGGCAATAAAAGTCGTGAGACCGGACGCAGGGCAAGGAAGATCGAAATTCCAACAAGAAGTTGAGGTGCTAACCTGCATAAGACATCCAAACATGGTTCTCTTGCTTAGAGCCTGCGCAGAATACCAGTGTTTAGTCTATAAATACATGGCCATTGGTAGCTAAGAAGACCGTCTCCTCAGACGAGGAAACTCTCCAGTGCTTTCGTGGCAGCTAAGAGTCCGCATTGTAGCTGAAATCGCCACCAGTCTTATTTCCTTCACCAGATGAAACCAGAGCCACTGGTTCCTGCGACCTTGAACCAGCGCACATTTAACTTGACCAGCACATGGTCAGAAAGATCGCAGATGTCGGGTTGGCAAGGCTTGTCCCTCCCTCGGTTTCTGACACCGAAGCACAGTATAGAATGACGTCAGCTGCTGGAACGTTGTGTTACATTGATCCAGAGTATCAGCAAACGGGTATGCTTGGAACCAAATCAGACATATAGTCATTCGGGATTTTGCTCTTGCAAATACTTACAGCAAAGCCACCAATGAGCTTGACTCACCAGGTCTAGAAAGCAATTGAAGTAAGAGTGGGTTGTCTCAGTCTTACAGTCATATTCTCATGGTTTTCATAATCTCATCACACTATGGATTTGGTTGATGTTTGGTTATTTGAATATTAAATTCAGAGAATCTTTCGTACAACATTTACAGATAATCGTATGAAGTTGTCAATCCAGATCTTATGTAGCTTCAGTAGGACTTTATATATTCAAGACACATGTATCTCCAAAATTTCTCTTATGAGTCGATTACTTAACTTTTGACTATATATATATACTAGTGTGTGATCCGCGCTACGCGCGGACATGAACACAATTTTGTTTTTAAAAAATTTGGTATAATATTATTTTAGTTTTATTAGTATGATTGTTAATGGATTTGTCTCTATTAGCTTAAGAAATGTGGATTGTTTATTTTTAAGTTTTTTACCTTTATTAATTTTATGTTTATTTATGTATTTGTTTAGTGAGTGATCCACAATTTGTTTTTTTTTTTTTTGGTTGACTATTTATTCAATTAGTTGGTTTTTAAAAGTTAAGTTTTTGTCATTTTAAAGTTTAGGGAATTGTATATTTTTAACCCAACTGAATACTAATAAAATAAATACTTCGAAATATGATTAGTTTTGTATAGTCCGAAAGTTACTTCGAACACTAATAAAATGAAAGTTAGTTTTGTGAATTTAGAATTCTCCGAACTTTTTAAAAAAGAATACTTCGAAATAAGTCACTGTATTTTTATCTATTTTTACCTAAAACCGAATACTAATAAAATGTTCAGAATTTACTATTATTCATTTTCGATGATCCAGTGTTGGTGACTACAAAATGAATCTATTTTTATTTGAAAAACGATTTAATTTTTATCACTAATTTACTATCAAATTCTTCATAGATATATAGGTTAATGGGAGCATTTGAGAGAATATGGGCCGATTTGGAAAAATATAAAAATATGGGGTCGAGCGTCGATTCAAATATTTAGAGAGAGAGAGATATAGAGTTCTTGTGAATAGGATTATCCTGTAAAAAAACATTACCCACTGCTCTAAAACCTTCGTCTTCTCCGATATCTTCGCCGGTATGATTTTAACCCTATTTATGTGTGCAATATGTTTGTGATTCCTAAATCTATTTTTCTTTTATTTTTGTTGAAAAAGATTTCCATATATAACTGATTGTTTGAATTCACATTATTTTTTGATTTTATTTAGAATAAATCTAATCCATAATTTATAAACACTAAATTCTATAATTTTTATAAACTATATAAATAAACTGATAAAAGTAAATTATTAAATTGAAATTTCTTTATATTATTTCAATATAATCTATCTTCTATTAAGTAAATGTCTTTTCAAATTCTAGGGAAAACTATTGTATTAATGGATGGTAATTATTATGAGAATTGAAATATATTTACATCACATGATATATATTTTGCATATACAAAACTTTTATTTTCTTCTCCTGTTGTAGTTACATTTTTTTTTGTTAAAACTAATATCACAAAACACAACGATCTTAAATTTTCAAACTTAATTTATATTTTTGTGTAAATACTTTTAATATGTTTCTTCAATGTTTTTGGCTATTATTCTCTTTTTCATAGTTATGTATAATTGCAATTATTATGTTAAGTATACCTAAATTTTATTTATTTGTCTCTTTATTAGATGTAAAATTTGCCAAATTATATTTTGCTTTATGAATTTAGTTACATATTTAACTTATATGTTTAATTGTTAGGACTTGTTTGATATTTTAGTTTTTTATAATATTTGCGATACAACGTAACCTAATTTAATATTTATAAAAGTTGAAATATATTATGATAACCAAATTTATTAAACCTGTTATTATTTTAAAGAACTATATTCATATAAGTTTATTATTTTTTGGTTTAATTTAGAATATGAATAATGCCTTTTCAAAATTTTTTCATAATGTTAAAACCAAATTTATAATTAATATATGTATTTAGTATGTGTATTTAATTTTTAGGATGCTGAGGTGGCAGCATGAGAAGAGAGAAAAGCTTATTTTATATATATATATATATATATATATTAGATTAGGTCCCGCGTGATACGCATATAAAGGATAAACTATATTAACTCTAAAATTGATTATTAGCGTAAATATGATATGTATAATTAGATTCTAAATTAAGAGACAAAAACTTAAATTGTATTTTATTAATATTTGCAATGAGTACGTATACTAACCTTTTTGATGCAACGCAGAATTAAAAATATTAAGATAAATATGTATTATTTACCTTTTATGTATTTTAACAGTTTAACTATTTTAATTAGGATTAAGTTTTAGGGTTTCTTATGTTTTTTTTATAAATAACCTACTAATCCTATGGTTTTATGCAGTTGTTATTTTGATATTTGATATTTACAAAAGAGCTTTTGATAAGCAGTGAGAAAAGTATTCTCAATCCTTGTTTTCGGCTAGAGCTTTAGACATCTCAACGAGTTCAAGAAGGCTTGGTTTATTCGGAAATTCTAAGACTAAACGAATATCCTTGCATCTATCTGCTTCCGCTACGTCAGTTGGTATCAGAGCCGCGTCCTTTGATTTTTTCATCGAAGACCGATTTTGGATGTCATGTTGATTGGCAGTCACTACACTTTCGAGGACGAAAGTCCTTTTGCCGAGAGAGAAGATCCTGAGATCTATGGTGATCCGATCTACGACGTATATGAAGAAGATGTCCTTGTTATCGACTTTGTCTTTGAAGAAAATCTGAGGCGTGCAAAATCCGTGTGCAATCAGATTGATTCCGATTTTGATTTCGTGCATAATCCGGTTTGTGCGAAAATTGTGCATAATCAAGTTTCTGAAAAAAATCGTGCAAGTTTGTGCAGATCTGGGACAACTGTTGGGGTCGGATTCCATCCGTTCGAAATTAACAATTCGAGACAACAAGGCATACCGACTCGAAAAGATAAGAAAGACTCGAGTCGAAGCATGACATCCTTGGATAGCCCTTTTTGGATGCCTCACCTCGTCTAGAAGGGCAAAGCCGAACCGAAGCCGAAATAATGACATTCCCCGACTAAACCGAAGCCAAACCACGACAAGCCGGTTTCGCCCAAAAGGAATGGCCGAACCCATCTAAATGCAAATGGGCCGAGACACAAATCATTCACCAACTCTCTTGGGCCGAGTTAGAAGCCCAAATCGTCAGTTACCCTAGCCAAAGCCCGAGTCGGTGGCCGCATGAAGCAAAAAGGAAATATTCCTCTTATCTCCGAGATTCTCGCTTACGAACTTGTATAAATAGCAGTCATAATCACATGTAAAAAACGATCTAAAAACCCTAGCATAAGCTCTAAGCAACATTACTCTTGTACTGAAACGCTTATAAACAGCAATAAAACCATCTTTGGATCTCTTACTGAGTTTTCATCCCAAAAACTTATGTTCCCTTAAAAGTCCTTGACAAAAATCGATTGTGCGAGTTTCGACTCACACAATTTGGTGCCGTCTGTGGGGATAAGAAGCTTTTTAACTCACGGAAAATAGCAGAAAAAGAGATATGAAGAGATGGTCGGAGATGAACAAAGACTCGACGATGATGCGAACGACAACCGCAGAAGAGAGGTCGATCCCAGTGACACTCCTCTTGCGACCATGGAGACGACCTCGAAGCCTTTAGCCGAATTGAAGGATATGCTCTCCTCACTGCTAAAAAAGGCGGAGGAGCAAGACAAGCTGAACAAAACCCTAGTGGAAAGGGTCGAGACGCTGACATCTGAAGGTCGGACCCGAGACCTGCAAACGGGATGCCTCGGCTCGAACATGTCTCCAAGGATGCTCACGAGGAGGCTCGGCCTCAAACCGATAACCCTTGACTTCTCAACACCCACAAGAACCTCGGCTGACGTAGGACTACCACTATTGCACCCGTTGATAACAAGAATTTTTAGTCTCATCTAGAATCAATCACTCTAGATGCTATGTAGCATTAGAGGTATGAATCCAAATGGGTTAAGTTCCAAGCACTAGAAATGCATAAAACTTCCTAATTCAAGCACACAAAGTTGTTTTAGGGTTTTTATCTAGTAGCCTGATTCAAATTGATAGCAAACAAGACAAGAAACTAAGCAATGCTAATCGATATTAATGCAACGATAAAAAAGGGAACCCTTGGGTGAGGTTATTGATTGGGGGATCTAATAGCTAATCTATGATGTCCAAGCAATTAAACAAATGCTAATCCTTAAGTCTAAATCATTAATTAAGACTAATCCACTCTCATGGCACTAATCTTTTTGCTAATCACTTAATCAAGAACAAACTCACATTTGTGAAAAAGTAATTACCAAGCATTAATAACAAGATCAATAAACCAAAATGCTCTTTAAACATCTACTCTCATAGGTTAAACAAGCAAATCCTCTATTTTGCTCTTTGGGGAATTTCATCAAACACCTTGTGGGTGTGAAATTCCCTAAGGTCTAAATCAACTTTCTCAAGCTAATCAAGCATTATAAACACTAAATAGTGAAGGAAAAAAAGAATATATAACCTAGACATCAAAGATTAACCATAAAATCCCCCTAATCTACCACACCCATGAGCACTCAAAAAGACTACTCACTAATCATGAAGAATACACCAAATCTCATGAAAGAGGTGTTGTTAATCATGATTAGAGATTAAAATAGAAGATAGATTAAAAAAACAAGATGAGATATTGCATTAAACTCCAAAGAATCTCTTACAAATCTCCAAAAACTCAAAAAGGAAAGGTTTTTCAAAAGGGGAAAAAGTTGCTCTACAAATCAGGTCTAGGGCCTTTATATAGGGGAGACCCACGACCTGGGTTTGGAGAGCTCTACACCGACCAGTGGTTGGCCGGTGTCGCTTGGCCAGTGTGGAGATTTGTCTTCTACATCGGGCAATCTTCAAGCGGTGTAGGCGGCCGGTGTTTCTTCTGTCCAAGGTTTGGTTAAGCACCTGGTGGAGTTGGGGCGGTGTGATTGTGATATATCATGGTTTTTACCCCGTTTAAGCCATGATATAAGTCTGTTTTATCGAGTTTTTATTCTATTTTAGAGTCTTTTAGAGTCATTTACAGGTTTTAGCACGTTTGGAGCTTAATTGGAGTTTTTGGAGGATTCTGGAGCATTTTGGGAGAAAAGGAGCAGAGTCATGCAGAGACTTTAGAAGTTTGGCATTCGTTGAAGAACTTTACACCAATGGATTGAGCTCAAATTTGGACAAAAGACAGATCAATGGATTAGCTTTCATTTGGAAGTGGTTTGAGGCCATTCCAACGGTACGATCGAAAGTTATGCCAGTTTTTGTGAAGACAGTCCAATCTGTCGATCGACACTGTACGGTGTCGACCGACACCAGTCCAGTATCGACCGACACCAACTGCAGACGGGGAAAAACGTGATTTTACAAGTTTAAAGACCCTGCAACTTGGTCCAGAAGACTTTATTAATTACAGAAAAGGCCCATAGCGTGTTTTAGCTTATAAATTAGGTTTTCAGCCACCTGTTTAGGCTATGCTTTATTTTACTTTGGTTTTTGAGAGAGATTTTTAGGGAGACAAGTCCGAAACTCTGTTGATCCGAGAGAAAATTTCGAACCCTTGTTTTACTCTTTCTGATTATTTATTTGATGATTTATTCAGTTATGTTGATTGTTTCATTCTCCATGTCTGAGTAAATCCACTTTAGGTTTAGGGTTTTCTCATAAGGATTTCTTTGAATGCTAGGTTGATTATCTGTTTAGGATTCACCATCTGAATTAGTTCTTCGCCATAGGTTGTTCTCAAAGCTAATTCTAGATTGACGAATCTGGAACTTAGATCTTAGGATAATTGATTAGGCACGACAGTGCGATTAATTACCTGATAGAACCTAGGTGAGCAAATTGATTATTCGCAAAGAGATTTGGTTTAATTGATTTGTGAACATATCAAACCTGAACTTTAAAGCTGATTTAGACTTTAGGATTCGCAAAGAGATTTGGAATTCCTAGGATTTAGATTTAGATAATTCTCGCAACGACAGTTGGTTAATTATACTTTAGTGATTTGAGTTCAAGAACCGCGCTAAATCTGAATCTTGTTAGTTAGTTTATCTGCATTCATTGATTTCCTGAGAAGAACCCTGGGCCTATACTCTCCCAATTGAATTTACAACTCGTTACTGTTTACTGTTTTTGTTTCATCCTATTTGCTTAGCTTGATTTGACGCTATACAATCTATTGTGTGATTTCTCTGAGTCTTTGTGGTTCGACCCCTAACTATATTACAACTTCTGCTTTAGTACTGTTAGGGTATTAATTTGAGCATATCAGATTGGCCGGTGTGGAGATGAGGTACAACACCGGTAAAGACTCAGCATGTGTGATTTGGATGGTGTGGTGATGTTCTTGGAGAAAAGAGGCAACACCGGGTGGAATGTGGTCGATATGCTTGCCCGGTGTTCTCCCTGTCCAAGGTTTGGTTCAACACCGGTTCATGACACCAGTTGGTGGTCTAGGGATCTCCTTTGGCCGGTGTTCTTGGCTGTTGCAACACCAATTGGTTCCACCGGTCGAAACTGGGCCGGTGTTCTTTGAGAAGAACTCGTTTGGGCGCCAGACAGACTTGTCCTTGCCATATCTGCTGTATCTTTCGAACCACATCTCAGAATTACTTGAAACCACCTCCAGACGACAGCTGACTCAATCGTATAAAACTTTCATGAATACATATGAAGCTAAATATGAATGAAAACTCTTCGTCCTGCCTGATCTTTCAGAAACTTCGGGTGGCTTCGGCTGGTTTGGGTGAGAACGGATTTGGATCGACCGATCCAGCATTATATCGATCGATATGAAATGTCCTGCCTTAGACTTTGCTCCAAATGACTCCTTCTTGGTCCTTGATCTTATCCTAAACTTCATCAAGCCTCTCTAACTCCAAAGGGTACCTAAAAGACTCCAAAATGCAACAAAACATGCAGTAGCTAATCTAAAACCCACTATACCTTATATATGAATGCAAAACCAAATAAAACTATGAAAACACATGCATGAGACTCAAAATGCTAAGTTAAATGGATGCTAAAATGGGTAAAATATGAGAATATCAACTCCTCCAAACTTATTCATTTGCTTGCCCTCAAGCAAACAAACAAAAACAAGAAGAGAGAGAGAGAGGTTTGAAGGTGGGAACTCCAATCCAAAAGCATCACAAGAAGAAATCGAATTCAACGTCCAAGTTTGTAATTCTAAAATGCATCAAGTGAGTCTACTCCAAAAGAGTTAGCCATTTGTATCTCCACATGCATCAAGCTCAAGTCCCAACCTACACAAGTATTCTTATCCTTCAACCCTTTGACATTCATTAATGGTTTATTGGGAATCATGCTTATGAAAAATTAAACGAACTCGTTTGGTTAAGGGATAAGGCTTTGAGATGAAGATGATCTCTATCACATGTGCGGGTATTCCAATGCAAGGATCTCTCTAGGAATGAGCAAACTTTAGCAAAATGCTAAAGGTAAAAGGTAACTTATGCATACAAGGGTGAATTCTCATCTACCCAATGCCTAAGATGTCTCTAACCTTAATTAGTCTCTCTAACTCATGAAGCCCCAAACCTAAGCGACCATTTTTCACAAGGCATTTTGCCTTCAAGTCCCAATGCTTTCTTGTTTCTCCACTTCATCTTTTTCTCATTTGGGGGATATCTTCTTCTCCATTGAACTTGTGTCTTGGTGCTCTTCTTTCTCGTTGCCTTAGCTCTTATTTTTCTTCATTCTTTATCTTGCCTCATTTCTCATCACTTGATGCCGTTGCCAATTTTTTTTGCTTCTTTCTTTTTCACTTTACACTTTGAGGCTAAATCTAACATTAAGAGCTAATCTTATACATTGTTACCAACCACTTCACATTTTGCATCCCCCTTTGCCTTCTCCCCATCTTTTCCTTTGTGTTCCACCTTTCTTTTTCACCAAATCCCCTTCGTTTGTCTTCTCTCACCCGTTCCCAATAAGCACCCCAAGAATTCCCATCCTAGCTAACTTATTCCTAGACTAGCTCCTTGATATTGGAGCTAGATCTTCATGAGAACACATCCTTGTCCCCCTAAACCTAACACTTTTTGCCAAATTTGCTCGAAAAATATGCCTCTCCATCACTCATAAAAGTTTTAGGCTAGAAAGGAGGTTTAGTTCAAGGTGTGGGGAACCATTCCAAAAGTGGGATATGGCTACTTGGATCCACAAGGGTGGTAAAAAGGAAAAAAGAAGATCCAAGTATGTATATAGGTATCCACGAGTTCATTCAAAGATGCACAAACAAGATAATTGCAAGTCAAGATTAAAGTTTTTTTATTAATAGGGTTGAATTCAATTCACAACTTGCTTCAATCAAGACAAGAACATTGATGCATGGAATCTAAAGATGACACATCCTTACTTGCAAACTCATTTTGAATGCATTGCTTTGATTCAATTTCTTAAAGTGATACCCTACAAGGAATGCTCATCATTTCTCTCAATGTAATATGCAATGCACCATATATGCAAACTAGACTCAATCATATACATGAAATGCAACTAGATGATTTCAAAAAATTTTGTTTTTTTGTTTGTGTTTTTCTATGCCATAAGTGAATGCATGATATTCATGAGACTCAAGATGCAAAATCGAAAATAAGAATAAAGAACACAATGTTAAATACCGCTCCCTCCCCCAAACTTAAATCACACCGTCTCGGTGTGAAAGAAATTCAAAGAAGAGACCAAAAACAAAGATAAAATGCAAATACTCAAAAGAAAATTGCAACTTACAATGGAGGAGTGGTACCATGGGAATGGAGAGAATGCTTGGTGGAGGCGGACCCATGAGGAGAGGGTTGGAGAGCTTTCCAACATCAAACACTGTTGTTGCTTTGCCATGACCTTGCTACCATCAAGAACCTTGAGACCACTTAACAAAAAAATTAAAAAACACTTAAAAAGATAGAAAATATTTACAAAGATAGACATGGGAATGTCTCCCAAGTGCACTTTGTTTAACGTCACTAAGCTCGACGTTTGTTACCCTTTTAGGCGGGTGGAGGAATGGTGGAACTCCTTGGTGGGTCCTTGAGCTCAAGTTTTAGAACCTTGCTCATGATCTCTTGAAGACCGACTTGACCCTTCTCTTTAAGCTTCGGTGTGAGGATTGCTTTAACCGAGACAAAATGCTTGGACCGTCCCTTACACTTGATCTTGTAGTCAATCACCCCATCTTCATGTTTCCAAGGAGTGAGAGTCATGATGGAAGGCTGGTCTAGCATAGTCTTGTCCCCATCAAGCTCGATTGGTTCATTCTTAGCAAAGGTAAAAGGGTGGTGCTTGTCTTGTGTCTTCTTTTTGGCTTTTGTGCCTTCACCCTTTTCTTGCTTCTTGTTATTTTCATTCTCTTTCCTCATTGTGGTAAAGTAAAGAGATTCCAAGCAAGCTTTATCAATTCCCATAGCTTCTTTACCATTACCATTACCCAAACCCTTGTTCTCATGAGACTCTTTTTTTTTTATATAAGTTTTTGGATGTGTAGTTTCATCAACCATATCACAACTACCCATATATGAACATCCGAAGCCGTATAGTCTTCAATGGCTAAATAATGAAGAGATGAAGGTGAAAAATCAAGTCTCGGTTCCTATAACCATTGGTACATATCAAGATGAGGTGCTGTGTGACGTTTTGCCCATGGAATCAAGCCACATCCTTCTAGGAAGACCCTGGCAATTCGATCGACGAGTTCTTCATGACGGGTTCAATAATCGGTATTCGTTTAATTACGAAGGAAATAAGATCACTTTGGTTCTCATGTCAACAAGCGAAATTTATCAAGATCAAATTATTCTCAAGCAAAAAGGTAAAGAGGCTGTAAGTGTTTCTTCTAACTCTTCCAAGAAAAATAAAAAGTGTCTTTTGATTGATTTTTCGAAAGCTCCTTTGAGTTTAACTAACCATGCACCGGAGCTTGCACTTCCGAGTGAGAAACCTTTTCTTTTGCAGAAAACTCAAGCTAAAATCAACAAAGGTGATTCACGGCAAAAGGAAAAATTGATCAATGACTCCTGGTCCGGAAGAATTGATTTCGATCGATCGATCCTCTTGCGATCCGATTACAAACACGTGAACTATTTAGTTCGATTGAGGGAGGAATTTGAGCAACGAGTTTTCAACAAATCTAATCATTTTCATCGACCAACTGGATATTTTGAGGAGACTGATCGAAACCAAATTCCAGTAGCATACACCGATCTTCATCCTCCTTTGCAAACCATCTCAACGGTCGAAACGGAGCAAGTGGAACAAAAGACTCGACCAAACGATCAAATCTCTACGGGGTCAGGTAAGTTTCCTCAACCAAACACTTATTTTAAGACTAATGGTCGTGGTGTTTTCTTGTTTAGTCACGCAGATTTTAAGTTGCTTCACAACACCCAATTCGGACCCGAGGAAAATCAAAACACCCGAGGCAAAACGGTGAAAGATGGCCGACCTATTTTGGCGAGTTCTAAAGAGCATCAATCACTTCCAACAGCATCACATACCAACTCCAACACATCCAAGACCTGTCCCCAAGGTGAGCATAATCCGACGTTGAACTTCAAATTTACTAACTTAGCTCGTTTCCGTGTAGGTTCTTCGGATTTGAGGTCAAATCCTTTTAAAGAGAGGGGGGATGATATGATCCCGGATGAGCAGCTCGAACCAGGGCTTGGAGCATTGCTTGAACCAGTTGGAAAGCTCGAAGAAAGAACTCGATCGGTTGCTAACCAATCCAAATGTTACTCAAAGATAGGCGCTAAGGCCAAAAGATTCAAAATGGTCTTAGGGAGGTTGTATCATCAAGGGTACTTGGGTCAGGACGTAGAAGATGCATTCAAACCTCACCGGTATTGAAATCAGGCCCAGGTAGATCGACCATTGGCTCAAGTGATTTATTTGTGCTATTTTCCTTCGTTTCGGTTTTGTCCCAATGGGTTTTCCGAAGCAAGGTTTTTAACGAGGCAAATATTTCACTTCCAATAAAATCCAATATGTTGATCTAAGCCCATGAAGCCCACGAAAATCACAAGTCAAAGTCCAACAAAATTCAACAAAAATATCAAGAATCCAAAGGGGCATTTTCGCATGGAAGGACAAGGGGCATTCAAACTTGTGTTTTAATTTTTAGTCAAGTCTTTGTTCAAACTTTGTGTTTAATTTTTCTGTAATTTTCGAGGTTGTTTATTGCTGTGCATGCAACACATCTTGTTTCTCTTTAAAACCCCTTTGTAACTCATTATCGAAAATCATCTAGACTTTTTATCAAAAATCTTTCTGAATTTCTAGATCTTGTTGATGAGTAATATTCAACAAAAACTTTCGATTCTTTTGGTGAGTAATATCCTTGAGAATCGATTGTGGAATATCAAGGGCCTTCCGCAACCCTTGTGAGACCATTCAATCCACATCCTTTGTTCTTTGAAGCTTTTCGGTTTCATAGAAGCAAAGCGTATCCCCTTTTACCAACTTCGAGTGAGAATCCTTGAGAGAATCGTATTATTTGGTATCACAAAATTCAGTGTGCGATCTAGGGGATTCGTAACACAGTGTTGTTCTTCTGAGTAGAGGGCTAGGAAAGTTTTCAAAGATCCCATTATTCTACTTAAGAGGGAATGATCACCAAAGGTGAAAGCGAGGTTAGGAAAATTTCCTGTGATACCATTATTCGCCTACACCTTTGATTACTTTTGAGGGAAGAACCGGGGATTCGGTGGCTAACACCATCAATACTCGCGTCTCGAACCTTAATGTGTAAATGCAAGGAACACAATAAGAAATAAGTCTGGGGGAGAGAAATAAAACCAAAAAAGTGTGAAAAAGGTGGTTCCTTGTCATGATATTGTATGGTAAAGAATCTAGAAATTTCTTGAACATTGGCTGCAGCGATGAAACTGGCGATGAATGTTTTATTTGAACAATGCTGTGGGATAATGTGTGGAGTCTGGGAAAGCTGCAAATGTCTACGGAGAATTACATGGTGGTTAGATCAAAAGCTGATTAGGTGACATTTGGGTACTTGGAAAGAGGGTCATTTCGATGGTTCATGAACAGGTGAGTCTCCGCGTTTTCAAACCTCTTTCTCTGATTTAGGCTTCTATTTGCTTGAGGGCAAGCAAAGGGTAAGTCTGGGGGAGTTGATATATCATGGTTTTTACCCTGTTTAGGCCATGATATAAGTCCTTTTTATAGAGTCTTTATAGTATTTTGGAGTCTTTTAGAGTCTTTTACAGGGTATAGCACGTTTGAAGTATTATTGGAATTATTGGAGCTTTCTAGAACATTTGGAGCAAAGCAGAAGTTCGTGTTGTTGAGAACCCGATATGAAGCCTTGGTATCGATCGATACTGGCTAGTATGGATCGATACCCATCGCAGCAAGACACGACCCGCGAGTTTTCCAAGACTTGAAGAATTGCAAAAGTGCCCAGAAGTCTTTAATAATTACAAGAAGCCCCAATTCATGTTTTAGGTTATTTATAGGGATTTTACAGCCACTTTTATGGCGATACTTTATTTTGTATGCTTTATTTTACTTTGGTTTGAGAGAGACAAGTCTGAATCTCCCTTCGTCCGAGATCAGATCTCAAAACCTCTTGTTACTCTTTCTATTTTATTGATGATTTATTCAGTTATGTTGATTGTTTCATTCTCCATGTCTGAGTAAATCCACTTTAGGTTTAGGGTTTTCTCATAAGGATTTCTTTGAATGCTAGGTTGATTATCTGTTTAGGATTCACTATCTGAATTAGTTCTTCGCTTAGGTTGTGTTCAAAGCTAATTCTAGGTTGAAGAATCTTGAACTTAGATCTTATGATAATTGATTAGGCACGACAGTGCGATTAATTACCTGATAGAACCTAGGTGAGCAAATTGATTATTCGCAAAGATATTTGGTTTAATTGATTTGTGAACATATCAAACCTGATATTAAAGCTGATTTAGACTTTAGGATTCGCAAAGAGATTTGGAATTCCTAGGATTTAGATTTAGATAATTCTCGCAACGACAGTTGGTTAATTATACCTTAATGATTTGAGTTCAAGAACTGCGCTAAATCTGAATCATGCTAGTTAGTTTATCTGCATTCATTGATTTTCTGAGAAATACCCTGAGCCTATCTTTCTCCAATTGAATTACAATTCTTTTAATTTCTGCACTGCTTTCAATTACATCTCTTGGCTTAGCTTAATTCGATACTATACAATCTATTGTGTATCTCTGTGAGTCTTTGTGGTTCGACCCCTAGCTATATTACAACTACTGCTTTAGTACTGTTAGGGTATTAATTTGAGCATATCACGTCTCCTCTATCTCCATACTCAGCAACCGATGGTATACTTTCACGAAATGCATCGTTCACCATCTGAACATGACCTACAGTACTTTGTACTTCCATTGCGGGTTCTTCTAAGCTAGTGTTATCCCCAATATAATGTTCACTAGTACTAACACACTACAAGAAAATGTCGTATATAGAGCACCACATAAACGCTATAACAAGATACCATAGCGTTATCGCAAACGCTCCATCTTCGCCCGTCATAATAGGTCTGACGCTTTAGATAGCGTTTTTTCCTTATGCTACGCTAGTTATTTTTTTCCATGGCATTTACTAGTTTTGCAATTGTATATTTTATAATAGCATTTTATATTTGTTATTATTTATTGTTCATTTCAATAATTTTTAGCTGGGCTATTTCGATCAGGATTTTTTTTTTACCGGATTTATTTTTTCTGTTCTATTTTGATCATTAAAGAAATATATTGATAAAAAGCAAATCTTATTACCAAATAAAAACACTCATAGTTAGATTACAATAAAATTACATTTACAAGAAACTATAAACTACAGAAACAAGATAATGAGGTTTTAGCATCATCGATAGCATCATGTTCCTCCTTTGGTTTGGCCCCTGCAAGTTTAAAAGTCTCACTTGTCTTCTGCGCAAGTACTTTTGGCGACTCGTAGAGCAGGTGTAAGACCTCAGGCACACTACAAGCCTATTTAACAGAACAAATATCCAAACAGTTTGGTTAACAATTACCAACGCATTGATGTGCATAGAAGTTGAAGCAAAGTGAAGATTATTACCTCCAAATCCATATGATCCACTATGTGTATGATCGAGCCACCACCGTCACAAGGCCGTATCAAGTACCCACTGTTACAGAAATACAAAACAAACCGTTAAGGAAAAGTAGAATAACTCCTTGATATCTTACACTATGCAATTACCAGAAACAAAATTAGATGCATACCTTCATTCCAGGCATCTGTACCCACTCAACAGCGGTTCCAGTTGCCTTTGAAAGAAACTCTGCTAAAGTTTCTTCTGCAATGGACAAAAGTCTGAAAACAAAAATGGTACAGTTTAATCTCAGATAAATAATGGCAGCATGAAACTGTTTAACTAACAGAGTAACATTTTCCCACTAAAGCACTAACCATGCAGGACTAGCATCTCTGGGAGGATTCTGTGATGCTAATTGGTGCTGACCACTCGTCACCACCGATTCACAGCTTGTACCAAAGAAGCCTCTAAGCTTCTACATTTCACATCAGTAGATCACCTGAAATTCGAAGCAATCATGAACAAGTGTAGAGGATGGTTAGTGTTAGCAAAACCCGTGTATATATATATATATATATATATTATAACCAAATCAATCAAGGATTCAAATTGAGACTTTTTTTTGTAATAATTACAGGGTTTAGAGAATGAGCCTGATCAAGCACATTTAGTTAAATCTGAATGAAGTTGGAAAATTCATGTATGGCTCATAATGCATCAAGCAATACCATATACAGAGCCAAATCGGCGCAAGAAACAGATGCATAGAAATCAAACATTAGGCATTGAGATTTCAGACAAAAAAGGTAGTTAAGACATTTAGTTGATAGTCACTTCATACGACATATTTTCTTATCGGACCAATATCATGAATTAAGATTGATGAGGATTACAATATGACAAGCAATTCGAACAAATCTGAATGAAATGTAATTTTGAATTGACAGATGCTGAGAAATCACATTCGGTTTCTTAAATCAGTTCCTAAATCGTAAATAAAAAACATGGAAAGATCTGAAGAAAGAAAAAACTGAGATTGGATACTAATAAATGATGGAAAGAGTAAGACATTACCGCCTGTGTTGTTGGACAAACTTCGAGTTCTTGGCGTCTTCCTCTGCAAATTAATCAAAAAAGAAAATTTACATAAATTAGGGTTTCCACAACCATCGATCCAATAATCAACCACGAGACACAATACATAAGAGAGCCTCAGATATATCTGATCTCTGATTCCACAAATACGGATCAATTGAGGATTAGCTCTGTCATTTCAATAGAAGATCGGGCAGATCTGAACAACTTACCGGTGAGTCCCGCCGTGAGCTTGTACCAAAGAAGCCACACTTGTTCAGTTCATTTTCATATGGTCCCAAAGAGGCTTCTAAGCAAACGATATCAACAAGAAAATCAGAAGGTACCCGGGGAAGCAGATTTAATCGATTCCCGTCGATTAGTCGAGGAAAATGGAGAGAATAGAGGTGAAGGTAGAGATGAGAATAGAGGTGAAGATGGAGAGAGGAGACGATGAAGGCCGTCACAGGAGAGGAGAAGACTCTGATACCGATAAACATCCGCCACCTTCGTGAAGCACCACAAAAGCTTTAGTGGCAAAGTAGCGGAGATACGTCTGGACAGAGACTGGAGAGGAGAGAGGCGAAAGAGAGCTGCCCAGATCTGTAGTCGGAGTCCGTCCACCGGAGCCCAGAGCCGTACACCGCAGTGGCTAGGGTTTTCTAGAGAGAATCCATGAACGAAATGGGGAAAAGATTTTTGTTCTTTTTTTTTTGGTCGAACAATGAAATTGTTTGTGGGAAATGAAAAATGAGAGGGGAGTTAAAAAAAATTTAGGAGAACGAAATTTTCACTGTTTTAGCCGGGAAATGAATTAATTTTTCCGCCTAAACTAAACACAGCGTTTCAAAGATACAAATGATATCTAAAATAAAGAGTTATTAAGTTTTAGAATCCGAAAACACAAAGATAGCATTTGCGTTTTTGAAAACGCTATCTTAAACCGAGTGTTATATCAAAGATAGCATTAATGTACAAAACACTATCTTCTTATGCTATATTTACTATATTTTCTTGTAGTGACATAATTATCCATCATTGTATCATTTTCTCCATGATAATACCAAATCTTGTAACCCGGCATAAATCCATGACAATACAAGTGTGACCATACTTCATCTATCACGATAAATCTACGATTCCCACAATTGGTACAAGGGCAATAGATTTTACCTGTTTTTTTGCTTTCTTCTGCATACCCGCAAATGTCATAAATTCCTGTAGATCTTCTTTGAATTCCTCCGTAACTAGGCCCGTGTCCGGAATTTGATGAGGCTTGTCCATCCATGATCGAAAATAATTATAAGGATTTGAAGAAGACATTTTCGTAAGGAATTAGATAAGAGAGATTTTTTTTGTTGTGATTATAAATGAAGCGTGGATACGTTTTTATAAGGAAAATTTTGTGCATTTTCCGACGGATTTCCGACGGATCTAAAGTAGATATTATCGATGTCGGCAACCATGTCGGCAACTATGTCAGCAAAGTCACCACCTGTCGGAAATCCGTCGAAAATTTCCGACGGATGGGCGTCGTCGGAAATCCGTCGGCAGTATGTCGGCAACATCAGAATTGCTCGGAAAGTCGTCGGAAATCTGTCGAAAAGTGTCCGACAGAAATTCCGACGGGTAAACTTTTTCGACGGATTTCCGACGGATGAGAAGTCCGTCAGAAATCCGTCGATAAACGTCGGAAATTTCCGACGGAATTATCGCCGTCGGAATTTCCGTCGGAAATACCCCTGTTTTCTTGTAGTGAATGGAAACTAAATCAATTAAGATAGAAGTCAGTGCAAGTGCAACGCGTCAAGATCCGTCGTCGTTAGGGGTTTCAAGCACGGTGGTTATCAGTAGAAGTCGGCAAGTTGAGGAATTCATTGTGAACGAGAGTGATGATGGTAGGATCTCGAGTCTCGGATCTTACCAAGATTCTTCTTTTCACAACAAACTAATCATTCTCAGACTCCAATATTTCAGACCAAACCTTGTCTATCAACATGTCCATGAAAAGCTCCACAATCGTGTCTTGTCCCGGCTTGTAACTGATGAGATTGTTGTCGAATCCCAACGGAGAGACTTGCCACAACAAGGACCCTTGTTGATGACGGTATCCCTCAAAGTTACCCATAAAGAGTACATCGTGGTGCCTTGTATCTCTGCTCCTTCGTCGACAATAGAATTATCGGATACTTGTGCGATATGTCTGGAGAATATGTCGGAGTCGGAACCACTCAGCCAACCGCCTAATTGCGTGCATAGGTTTCATGAAGACTGTTTCATCAAGTGGTTGGATCGACATGACTCGTGCCCTCTCTGTCGCAAATCGCCAAACACATCAACCAACAAACCGAGTAAAGCTTTGGGGAAGTTAAGAGAAGAGGCTTAATTAGGGTTTCAAGTAATGATCTAGTTGTTGTTAATCCGTGTGTTGGAAAGTCTAAAATTAGGGTTTCACTTATGTTTGTGATTTCTTTGTAGTAGACTTCTTTTAAGAGGTAATTAGGGTGTTTTCATTGTTGATATATCGATTTACTATTTTTGTTTGCAACAATGTAATGAAATTTTTGAGTTAATTCTCGTCTTAAAAATTCACATCATAATTTTCATTACAAGCTTGATTCTGGTATAGGACAACACAACATCTGATAAAAGAACACAACTCAATCACAAAATAGAGATGAAGTACACACTGTCTCGGCATTTCCTAGTGACATGCACCAATCTAACAGTTTCTGTCTCTTGTTCATGTGATGCATTCTGCAGGAAGTTGCAAACTCGAAACTGCCTTGCCACTTCGCTTGTTTATGGCTTCTCTTCTATTAGCAGCATGCTTGCTCATATATTGTTGAACTCTAAGCAGATATGCTTGGATTTGAATCAATAAACTCTTTTCTTTGTTTGCAAGTCCAACATCATAGTAAGCCCTTTTCCAAACTGCAGCAGCTGTGGTTGTTCTGCAATTACAGATTTGTATTTATCCAAAACTGTGTGCAACTCTGCTGTAATCAATGTAGCTCTGTGTCTCAGAAGTTCAGCCCCAACACCCACAATCACAGCCTTATGAACTTTCAGCCCCAACACCCACAATGTAGCACGTGAGCTAGCAATATATCTCTGTCTGTCAAAACGCCTGCCAAGCGGCCAGTTGTTTGCGTCATCTGCTATTGAATCTTCCTTTGTGAAGGAACTGTTGTAGCTAGTAATAGAGTTGTAACTTCATCAGCTCTTGTGTTCCATCCTGAGAATTCACATCATTGACTTAAGTGAAGACTAACAAGTTCAAACAACAAACAGCCTGAAACTCTCCGCCATGACTCACACTCGTAAACAACTTCAAGTTCACATCCCAATACACTGGTCAGGCTCCTTCGACATTCTTTAGTTACTCCTTTCGGCTCTAGCAACTAGGCTCGTCCCTATTTTTATATAAGCCTTAGGCAAATAAAAAAATTTGGATCTTTTTTTAAATAATTTTTTTTTTTTTGGCCTTTTTCCCTTGAAGATTTTTTTTAAAAAAAAATTAGACCCATGGCAAATGCCCAGATTGCCATGGGCCTGGGCCGGCCCTGCTAGCAACATGTTGAGTATCATCTTCAAGGACCTAAATGTGGGGAAAATGGTCAAAATCAACATGTACTAAATTCAGTGTGCCAAAAAAAACCCGTACTAAAATAAGGTGCCATTTCCTACATAAACGACATAAATATTCAAATTTGCTACCTGAACTTTTATTGATAGGTCAATTTCTGCATTGACTTTAGTCAATCGTTAACAGATGCTGACGAAGCATGACGGAAGCTGAGTTGGCATGACACGGTGTCACGGGATTCAAAACGACGCGTTTTGAATGTTACAAAAATCATCTACCGAGGATCGAACACTTGATCTTAATAATAGTAGACAGACATGAAAACCACATGAGCTATAAGACCTTTTTGATTAATATTACAAACATATTTATATATTATTATCCATGTAAATTATCATCTTTGTAAATCGAAATCCTGGATTCAAGTGCAGATGGGTGATCGATACATCAAGTTAATTAAATCAAAGGTTTCGTTTTTTTTCTATGTCGAATTTGTAACAACACAAACGCAGAACATAGAATTCTTTTCATCTCTGTAAATCAAGGATATATTGGTTTTCTTTTCTAGAATGAAAAAGTAGAAGAAAGAGGAAAAATCTCAATCTCTCTCTCGATCTCTTCGATTGGAATCGTTTTGTGAATTTTTCTTCCATTTTCGTGTTTGAAATTGTATATATACTAGATCGATTTGTTCGTCATGTTTGTGTATAATACTTTTACTTTACCCTAATTGGATTTGGGTTTCTCGAATTTCGTGTTGCTGCTATTTCTGGGTTTCATTTGATTTCTGAAATCTGAAACTTGCGATTCTGAATCATACGGAGGAACCTCACTGAATCTCAAAAGCCCAATCTCAGATGAAGATGAACAGTTCAAAAAAAAAAGGAGGAATCGTATGATTGGATTTGTACCTTCTTCGCAGCTTTCTCGACCAGCTTTTTCACGAACCTGGTCGGAGAGATAGACAGTGAATTGATTTCGATTTACAAGAGAAGAATCTTGGATATTGCTCGGAGAGATAGACATTTACGGATTTGGATGAGGTTAGGATTCGAAATCTAGATTTAGTTTATGTGAAAGTTAGGTGAAAACAGATCGGAGAAGAAGAAGAGAGTACGCATCACAAAAGCCATTTATTACGAAAAAATGTTAAGATATGTCACTGTCCGACAAAATGACAATTTCACCTTTAATGATGATTTGTATGTGTTAAATAGCATTGTATCGGTAAGGATTCGTTGAAATACACGGTAGCTCAGTGGCGAGCGTCATGCGCATCCCTCGTGTTTGACCCGCGTCCAGGGTTCGAATCCCTTTTGCGGGGTTCAACTGGTACAACAGGAGGATTATTGTAGTAGTTGTACCGAAGGTACAAATACTACAGGGTACCAGTTGTACCTATAGGGCCAGTTGTTGTACCGAAGGTACAACTGGTGGTACATAGGTACCAGTTGTACCGACTTCGGTACAACTGTGAGCGTTGGTACAACTAGGAGAGTTGGTACAATTAGGTGTGGTGAGTACAACTAGAGACCAGTTGTACACAACGAACCTTTAAGGAAAGTTTCGTCCATTCATTAAAAGTGAGATCAGTTGACTTTTCATTTGACTTTCATTAAGGGTAGTTTCGTCCATTCATTAAAAGTGAGTGGAAAGCTGATTAAAAAGTGGCATGGTGGTTAAATAGAGAATTTGATCCAGAAGAAGATGAAGTGTTTGTAAGAAATATCAATATATTAATATATATATATCTTTGTACGAAATATCAAAAATGTATCATGGTTCAATTGGTTAGTGGTTGGTTTCCACTGTTTTTGGGTTCGAGTCCAGGGAAGAGAAATTTTTTATTTATTTTTCAAACAATGAAAACGACATCGTTTTACTAAGGTGATAACGTGTCATGCCAAGTCATACTCCGCCACGCCTTGTTAGCGTTTTTTAACAGGTAGATTTTTGACCTATCAATAAGAGTTCAGATAGCAAATTTGAATATTTATGTCGTTTAGGTAGAAAATGGCACCCTATTTTAGTTCGGGTTTTTTTCGGCACAGTGAATTTAGTACAGGTTGATTTTGACCCTTTTCCCCCTAAATATGTTAACATGATGCATTTCAAGATCCCAACTTTAATTTTGTGAAAATGCTACAAAACGTAGATAAATTACCTGAACCGAATCCTCTTGAGATCATTCCCTTCCTCAGGCAATGATACAAATGTGATGAGCATCCCATTCTTTGGGCTCATCTTCTTCATCCATGAACAATGTGGACTATGTCCTGCCACCCATGGATTCAAGTGTTCCTTCTCCACTCAAAAGCCCTTTCAACCTTGAACCCAATACCGCTGCTTCCCGCTCTCTTTTATGCACAATGGAACCTCCCAGAAGCTGATGCAGCATCTTCGGTTCTGATTCCGGTTTGACGACCCAACAATGAAGCGATTAATGCTCTGTTTTCTTCAAAAACTGAAGAAGAGAAACAAGAGGATCGCACAATATTTTTCCTGCAATATATAGAGCTGCCAAGAAAACACATGCATCAAGATTCGTCCTCGTAACTAGTTTTTGTTTTTGTTTTGGCTCTCTCGTGTTTGAGTGAGCAGCAGTGTCCTCCACCAAATAATCTTAGACCTGAAAGATGGTTTGAATTACCAAAAGTATTTAACTTCACTAAAGCCTCTAAAGGGAAAGTCACAAAGAGAGAAAATAAATGTTCACTATTTGGGAAAGTCACAAGGAGATATCTGCATAGAGAAAGTCACAAAGTTTTTTTTTTATGCAATGGGAGGAAGCCAAAATTTTTTTTTACTATTCACTATGCAGATATCTCCGGTGTTGGCTTCCTCCCATAGCATTATGACATCAATTTAGGTACAATGGATCTTTGTATGCTAGATTTGAGTATTCTTCAAATTCTATTCATCTCCACTATTTGGTTTGGAGATATAATTTGGGTATTCGATCCAGACATCATTGGAATATGGGGAATTAATGAGTGCACTCCATCAACGGAAGAATCTTTTGGATCAGATGATTCTAGATCGATTCTTATCGGTGTTTTTACTCTGATATATATGACATTTCAATGGAATCAACCACCGTGGAAACCGCCATGGAGCGTACGAGGGTTTGGAGCGGAAGACGTAATTTCTTTGTTATATAGCGACATTCGTACAGTCGTTGAAAATTGACAATCTCAGGTATTATTTATATCGAAAGAATCAATAAATTGAGTTCTTATTCAAAGAATATTTCTAGTTCTTACTTGGGGATGTGTCAATGTAATACAACATGAGAAATATTGGATAACAGCCAAATATCGCATCAGATCAAATGCGAATATGAGGAATGGAGGCGTGGACTGTTTTATTGTTTGTAATTTTCTATTTTATGTATTATGTTTGTTTATGTAATTTGTTCTATTTGTATTATCCGCTGATTAATATAATATGAGTTGACAAAAAAAAGAAGAAAATACAACTACATCAATAAATAAACGTTAAAATGTTTTTCTTTAAATAAAACAAAAAAAAATTGATAAAAAGGAAAGAGAGCTTTGCATAATTTTCATATACGCGTTATTAAATAATGACCGTTAGAGCAATTTTTATAAATAAATACATAAACATCTTGTCACAATTCTCATCCTAATTTTTTTATTTTCACAACAATCTCTCACTACAAGAATACATGCAAATTTCCGACGGTTATATCCGTTGGGAATCCGTCGAAAAACGTTTTTCTTGATCATTTTCCAACCAATTTGATCCACCGATTTCAACATGGTCGCTCAAAGATGGCAGGATCAGATCACCGATAAGCCCATCGGTGAAACAGTAAGCTTCACCAGGGATGACGCCGCGGGCATAGATCAACCACACAACGACCCTCTCGTTATCGAACTCAGAATCGGCGACTGTGAGATCTCACGAATATTAATAGACACCGGCAGCTCGGTGGATCTCATCTTCAAAGAAACCCTGGATAAAATGGAGATCGCCGACCATCATCTCAAGCCATCCATCAAACCGCTCACGGGATTCAGTGGAGATACGACCATGACGATCGGGACAATTAGACTACCGGTGTATGTCGGGAAAACTACGAAGCTTGTCAAATTCGTCGTCGTCGACAAACCAACAATCTACAATGCTATACTGGGTACGCCGTGGATCCATGCGATGAAGGCCGTCCCATCCACCTACCATCAATGCATCAAGTTCCCCACCCCTCACGGAGTTAAGACGATCCAGGGAAATCAGGAAATGTCCCGAACGTGCTTCATCACCGAGCACAAACTACGAAATTCGGCATCCAACCGACCTGAAACGTGTCTAATGATTAAACACAGGATCCATACCGAACTCCCACCCCAAGATAAGCCAAGGCGCGAGACCATCCTCCAAGTCAACATAGACGAAGGCAACCCAGAGCACTGCGTCGGCATCGGGGCCGAGCTCAAAGATGACATTAAAATCGAACTGATCCGTCTCTTACGCCGAAATACATCAACATTTGCATGGTCGGTAAGCGATATGGTCGGGATAGATCCAGCAATTACCCGCCACGAGCTTAACGCCGATCCAACTTTCAAACCAATCAGACAGAAGCGACGAAAGCTAGGCCCAGAAAAAGCCAAGGCCGTCCACGACGAAGTTGAACGTCTGTCAGCAGCAGGATCCATCACCGAAGTACAATATCCCGAATGGTTGGCCAACCCGGTGGTCGTCAAGAAAAATAGTGGAAAATGGAGAATTTGCGTCGACTTCACCGATCTCAATAAAGCCTGCCCAAAAGATAGCTACCCGCTGCCACACATCGATCGTTTGGTGGAGGCAACAGCCGGCAATGAACTACTGTCCTTCATGGATGCCTTCTCCGGCTACAACCAGATAATGATGCATCCCGATGACCGGGAGAAAACGGCATTCATAACCGACCGCGGCACCTACTGTTATAAAGTCATGCCCTTCGGCTTAAAGAACGCGGGAGCAACCTACCAACGACTGGTCAATCGCATGTTCGCCGAGCAACTCGGGAAGACGTTGGAAGTTTACATAGACGATATGCTCGTCAAATCGCTAACCGCTGGCGATCACATCGGCCATCTCTAAACTTGCTTCGACACCCTGAATCAGTACCAGATGAAGCTGAACCCGTCAAAATGCACATTCGGCGTAACTTCGGGCGAATTCCTAGGATACATCGTCACCCAACGAGGAATTGAGGCCAACCCCAAACAAATAACGACGATAATCGACCTACCTTCGCCACGAAACACGCGAGAGGTACAACGATTAACTGGCCGAATCGCTGCCCTGAATCGATTTATCTCCAAATCCACCGATAGATGTCTGCCGTTTTACCAACTGCTACGAGGGAACAAACGTTTCGAATGGGATGACAAATGCGAAGAAGCCTTCCAACTGCTAAAAATCTACCTTACGACACCACCGATTTTAGCAAAGCCAGAAGAAGGCGAAACCTTGTATCTCTACATATCAGTTTCCAGATCGGCGGTGAGCGGTGTGCTGGTAAAGGAAGATCGCGGAGAACAGAAGCCGATCTTCTACATCAGCAAGACGTTGGACGACGCGGAGACACGATACCCGACCTTGGAGAAGCTCGCGCTCGCAGTCATCACCTCGGCGCGAAAGCTACGACCCTACTTTCAGTCTCATTCTATCATCGTCCAAACCAACCAGCCACTTAGAACTATCCTACATAGCCCAAGCCAATCGGGACGAATGGCAAAATGGGCAGTCGAACTGAGCGAGTACGACATAGAATATAGAAACCGAACCAGCGTCAAGTCACAAGTCTTAGCCGACTTCATCGTCGAACTCCCCCCCCGAACTGACCAGCGACGACCTCGCTACAAAAGAGGGAAAGTGGCTGCTCTACGTCGATGGTTCATCGTCACAACGCGGATCGGGCGTGGGAATCATGCTACAATCTCGCACGGAAGAAATCCTAGAGCAATCCTTCCGCCTAAATTTCCAAGCCTCGAACAACGAGGCAGAGTACGAGGCATTGATCGCCGGACTAAGACTAGCCAGAGGAATCGGGGTGAAAACGATAGAAGCATTCTGCGACTCACAACTGGTGACGAATCAATATAGCGGCGACTACGAGACCAAGAACGAGAGAATGGAAGCCTACCTCCAGGTCGTCAAAAAACTTGCAGAGGAGTTCGACTCTTTCACACTCACCAAAATTCCAAGAAGCGATAACGCATCGGCGGACGCACTGGCAGCACTTGCATCGACCTCGGATCCGGATCGGCGCCGCATAATACCAGTGGAGAGCATCGACATGCCGAGCATCGACCTACCTAAAGGAATATGCTTCATCAACGATCTCCAAAATAACCAGGAGAGCGACATCGCCACCACCGACCAGATAGAAGCAGAAGACGAGCCTGCCCTAGAAGACGACATAGCCAATACAACCGACCCCGAGGACTGGAGAACTGAAATTCTACTTTACATCTGCGACGGAATCGTCCCACCCGACCGATGGGCAGCTCGGCGACTCAAAGCCAAAAGCGCCCACTACACCCAACTCGGTGGCGATCTATTCCGCGTCAACAGTTATGGCGCCCTACTTGGATGCCTGAGCAGCGAGGAAAGCCAAAACGTGATGAAGGAGACCCACGAAGGAGCAAGCGGTAACCACTCCGGAGGCCGATCCCTGGCTTTACGGATCAAGAATCACGGCCACTTCTGGCCATTCATGGAAACCGACTGCATCAAGTTCGTAGCCCGATGTGAGCCCTGTCAGCGACATGCGCCGATGATCCATGTTCCCACCGAGCTACTAACTACCATCACGGCCCCGTACCCCTTCATGAGATGGGCGATGGACTTGATAGGCCCACTCCCCCGATCCCGCCAAAAACGATTCGTATTAATCATAACTGATTACTTCACCAAGTGGGTGGAAGCCGAGTCTTACACACAAGTCCATGCCACCGATGTGCAAAAATTCGTTTGGAAAAATATTATATGTCGGCATGGATTGCCGTACGAGATCGTAACAGATAACGGATCCCAATTCACATCCGCTATCTTTGAGGGGTTCTGCGCGAAGTGGAAAATCCGACTAAGCAAATCAACGCCCAGATATCCGCAAGGCAACGGCCAGGCCGAGGCAACAAACAAAACCATTATCGATGGTTTAAAGAAGCGACTCGAGGAGAAAAAAGGTCTCTGGGCCGATGAGCTAGATGGAGTACTATGGTCGCACCGAACTACCCCACGACGATCTACTAACAAAACGCCCTTCTCGCTATCACACGGAATAGAAGCATTGGCTCCAGCCGAGGTCGGTATACCCAGCCTCCGACGAACAATGCTAACACAAGCACCAAAGCTCAACGAAGAAATGATCAGAGATCGACTAGACCTGATAGAAGAAGACCACGATCGAGCCCTGCTCCGCATGCAAAACTACCAACAACAAGCAGCTCGATACTACAACCAAAAAGTCAAAGGAAGAAACTTCGAGGACGGCGACCTGGTACTTCGGAAAGTCTTCGAAAATACAACCGAGCCCAACGCAGGAAAGCTCGGCGCCAACTGGGAAGGACCATATCAGATATCAAAAGTCGTCAAACCAGGAGTATACGAGCTAACAACCATGGCCGGAGAACCGATCCCACGATCCTGGAACTCGATGAACCTCAAAAAGTACTACTACTAGATCGGCAACAACGCCAAAAAAAAAAAAAAAAAAAAAAAAAAAAAAAGAAGGCTCCTTGAGCTATATCTATGTAATGTGAACTACGATCGGCTTGATCCTTCCTCGGAAGGTACGTAGGCAACCCATTTCGGGGTGCAACTGCTTATATATAAATAATTTTTATTTTCTCCTAAAGTACTATCTCACAGCCACCCACATCGGCATCAACCCACATCGGCATCCTAGCTAGATGTTCGATTTAGCAAAACGCATTCCCAATGGATGCAGTGGTGAAATAACCCACACACTAAGCCGGGCCCAGTCCTGCACACATCTTAGATCGGCCGAATACAAACGCCGAACACATCTTCGCATATTCACATCCGATCTAAGAAGTTAACAGATGGACCGAGCTAAGACTCGCATCTACTAACGTAATAAGCCGAGCCCAGACTCGAACCTTACAGGATAAGCCGAACTTTATGTCTCGCACCTATAAATTATACAAGACGAGCCCGACCTCGCATTCACCAATAAATAAGAAAGTTTCGAAGAAAGCGATTTCATTCATTAGCAACAGCAAACCAAGCATTTTTTACAAGAGAAACGGGTTTAAGTTCGAACCAACAAACAAAATCTATTTCACAAAAAGGGGGAGCTACATCAGCAAAAGAAACAAAAACAAAAAAAAACAACTAAGGAAAAGATTATCGGCCGGCCAACTCCTTTGCCCGATCGGCCACGGTAACCAGGTCAGCAGGATCCTCATACTCGTCCGACCCAGGAACCTCTGGAGTTAAAGGCAGATCACCCTTAGAGCCCCGATCCTCATCCTGAGCAGGTCGGTCCTCCAGACCCTTGGGATCACCATCCTCAGCAACAACCTCAACAACAGAAATCGCCGAAGAACTCGGGGCGAGTTCGGCGGGGACAAGCAGCACATCCAAGTCGCCGGCTAAGAGATCGGTGATCTGCACCTTGCTAACTACGTCACGCGACTCGGCCTTGTCCTCCTCAAATCTGGTAAAGTAAGAATCAGGAATGTCAACACCCTCGTCCTTCATCAGTTGAAGGTAATCAAGTATCCCGGTGACCTGATTAGCGATCAGGACCGCGTCCCGGGCCACCTCTAGATCTTCAAGATGCGTCTTAAAACGCTTAAGCCGAGGCGCGTAAGCCCCATTGACCTCCTCCCAAACCCGTTCCCTCTCTTGCTGAACCTTACTCCTCGACAACCTCTCCAACCGAACTGATTCAGAAACCACCTCCTTCTCCAATCTCACCTTCTCCCGAGTTATCTCCTCCAAACTCGTCAGGAGGTCCGAGTTCTCTGTCCCAAGCTCGGAGACCGTGGACGCAAGCTCGAGGTTGCTCTTATCAAGCATCTCCGACCTCGCCTTCTCCTCCGCGTGCTGCCTTTTAACCGACTCTAGCTCCCTCATCAGTTGCCGACCCGCAGCTTTGATCTTTAGCGCCTCGTCCGATTTCTCGGTCCTCGCCCTTTTCAACTTACGGTCATATGACGCCGTAAGTCTGTTCACGCAGGCCGCCGTCTGATATCAACAAATGAAGAAAGGAAGAGAGACATTAGGAACCCTAATCAAGCAGGAAAGAATAAAGAGGAGAAGCAATCCGACTCACCTTCATAAATTGACGAGCCAGCTCCTGATAAGTCTCTTCCTCCTCCAGCTTGCCATAGGGCGGCAAACTACTTGAGCTGCTGCCGATCTCACGGAGCAGATCGGAGCAGGCGGCCTTGTCATTGACGAACGGCTCATCCTTCCCATACTTGAAGACAAAACCTTGCAGGCCGACCTTCTGCCTCTTCGAAGGTCTATCTTCGCCGACCCGCTGTTCCGCAGAAGGAACGTCCGGATCGGCGGATTTACGCCGATCCCCCTGCGGCTCAGGTGGCCTCGAAGAATGCTTAGAGGATTTCTTTGAGGAATGCTTCCTTTTCCTCCTCCCCTCGTCGGCCCTCGCTGTCGGATCCGCGACATCCTCCCCTTCGACCCTCAGCGCCGGATCCGCCACGGTCGCATCCATCCCCTATCGAACGTGCTCGCCCGCCTGCTCATCCCGCGAGCTATGAAGATCGCCTTGACTGACGGTATTATGGGAAGTGCCGACCTCAGCGACCTCCCTTTGAGATCGATCATCCCCGATATTCAAGGGATCGGCAGGATCCGATCTGACGGCGAGAGCGGTGCCCGCATCAACCAGAGGAACATTGGCCGACCTAACCCTCGCTCTGCTCGCATAACTCGGCAAAGCATTGACGTCCACACCACCCATATTGATATTATTTCGAGAAGAACGATCGACCGCGCCCCAAGTAGCTGTGAAAACAAAGACAATCAAATCGAATAAACGACCACGAACCTAGAAAGGATGAAGAAATAACATTGAGATCGGCTTACCGGAATGAATACGAGCTAGACTCAATTGGATCCTTCGAAGATGAATTTCAGGCCACCGTCTCTGACCCAACTCCCGAATCCTTGCCAAATCTGCTTCAAAATCCACTGGAGGCGCCTTGGAAATAGGATGCCGAACTGAAACGACCAGAAGGGAAATATTAGACCAAGGAAAATAAGACAAAGAGTCGTAATAAGAAACTAATATCTACCAAAGTCCCTATTCCACCGAGTCCTGTATCTCCTTCCGACCTCGATGACCGACGCCGAATTAACCTTGACATAAAAGTACCGATACTCCCAATCATTGAACTTGCTGACGCTGTCACCTAAGATCACCTTATGATTGCTCTTTGCGGCAACGTAGACCGTCCCGGGGGTCTTGCCATTCGTACTGATGCGAGACATCTCTTCGAAAAAACGAAGATCAACGTTGACGCCACACTCGGCCCCCAACACCAAAGCTGCGACCATGTTGCGAATCCCGGCAGGGGTTATCTGACTAATAGCAAGCTCCCTGGCATCGCTGTAATCAATCAGCAGCTTCGGTAGAGGAAACCAGAGTCGACACTGAGTAAAGTACGCCTCGTACAAACAGATCCACCCTTTAGGAGCGGTCCACGGTCGATCCTCCGGGGATGGCGACGCGATTTCCAATCCAGAGACCAGTTGCGCCCCCATACGCATTCGCTCCAGAGAAGTATAATCCAACCTCGAAGGAATATCCACCAAACGAAGCCGACCGCGAGGGATTGACCGACTTCTAGACCTGGGAACCGATCTACGAATCACCCCGGTTTTGGCTCCAGCGACCTCCAGTGCCAACTGCCTATCCGTTGCAAGTAACTCGGCCTCAAATTTGACGTCGGTGATCTCTTCATCCACCAGATGGGGAACAACGATCTCTAGACGAGCCGAGCTAGAACTAGCACCATCCGGTCGCGTTCGGATAGCCAACTCCCGGATCGGCGAGATGGCCGCTATCGCCGAGCTATCCGAGGTCGTCGTCGTATCCGAAGAAGAATCGCTACTAACCGAGACAGCGTTTTCCTCGACCGACCTCGAAGACAAACTCGATTCAATATGCGCCATTTGCTTTTGAAGATCTAAGAGCAGGAAGAAAACAAAGACTACGAAGAACGATCTACCGACCCAGCATAAGTTTCGATCTAATCAGAGAAATCACGCCGCGAAATCAGCAAAATCACGGAGGCGACGCGGCGGACTTATAAAGATAGAAGAAAGCAAGCGATAAAGCGAAGCCGAGAGAGAAACGAGAGAGAGACTATACCTTTTTTCTGCTGAAGAATGAAATGAAGGAGAAGAGAGGAGGGGCGCGACAGCCGAGGAGACACAATGATTACACCTACGAAACTCTTCGTTTCCCGCGCACCTATGCGACCCTTCGATTCCCGCGCGCCTAAAACGACCCTTTCGTTTCCCACGCCTCGATATATGGGCTCGGGTATCATGGGCAAAGGCCCAATAAGAAGCCCACCGAGTGCTACTATAAGAAGCGCCGATCTCGATCACAGTCTTACCGACCCCACAGTTTCGCCAAACTCAAAGACATCCTTCATCCTTCGCCGAACTGGGGGGGGGACAATTGTTGGAGGTGGGTCTCGCAACCCCCCCACTTTCCATAAAAGGCCCACGCTCAAAATCAAGATCGGCCCATCCGATTAATCGGCCCATTAAGCCATCGGTCATCTGAGTAAAACGGCCTATCCAGATCGGCCGTACGAGGAAGGACAGGTGGACTGCCACCGAGACCGGTCAGTACACTCTACCCAACCAAGCGACCTGTCCTGACCCATCATCAATCGTTCTGCCCGACCAACGAGTCCGCCCTGACCGACCGTACAAATTAGGGTTTTAGAGATCTTAAACCGCCATCCTAAACTTAGTATAAATAGAGGAGTACCTTCATTTGTAAAAAGGGGACAAAAAAGATTAAGAGAGAACCGATATTACTATTCACTTACAAGAGAACAGTGTAATCATCTCGATTCAAACCGACCTCATTCGATTATAATATACGCCGACATAAGACTTTAACCTAAACGAAATTCTCCGAGCCTTGATACGATAAGAATATAAGTTATATCGGTGTGCTAATAACCGATACAACATCGGTGCATCTAAGATGACACTGTTAAAGTAAGAAGAATTCTTCTGGCTTTTCAGACTACTCTTCTTTATCAACAGACAAATAGTTAGTTTCTTGTTTGTGTTGTGATGTTGTGTTTCGATAGGAGGTTCAAAGATGCAGATGTTACGAGCACAGTGATGAAAGGAGCAGCCAATTTCTCACATTTTATTCAATCTCTAGAGGTAAAATCTCGTCCGTTAGATCAGCTACGTCTTTACCTCTTCCACTCTGCAATATACGTCCACAGTTACCAGCTCGGCCTAGCAACGCCAGCAGCAACAACTCCATTCCCAGAGCAACAATGCCTCAACGTGAAGCTGAAAGACCAATGTACGAGATTCATAATCTGTGGCACAAATCTGAGTAATGATAATTTGAATAGGTCTCCATTCTTGAGAAGAGTATATGACCAGGCCTCAGTGGCATACTCCGACATATCATTTGTGAGTAGTGATAGGCCAGGCGTGGATTGATGTTCCCAACGCCTCGTCTCTCTGTTAGCTCTGAGTTTGAAGAAAACCGATGCAGCTTTGGGACATCCTCATGCTCATCCTAAAAGCAGTCTGTAGACTCAGGTTCTCGATATTCTGCATTCTCCTCAAGCTCTCAGGAAAGTGGGAGACTCTCCTTATGGTCACTACATAGCCAGGTGAAGAATAGTATTCATTAATCTTCCCAGGCTTAATCATTAATTACCCTATAAATATTACAGGATGATGTAGAAGCTGGGATGAGAAGGTTGAAAATGGAGCTCAAGTATACAATGGGAATGTATAGCACTGCCTGCAAAGAAGCATTTGCAGCCAAGAAAATGGTTAGTATATGTACTCGAAATAATCATTTTAAAATTTAGGAAAACGAGACCTGAATATGTGTCTTCTCAGACTACTGAGTTACAGAAATGGAAAGCAGAGAGGGAACATAAGCTAGAAGAAACAAGGCTTGCCAAGGAAGCAGCAATGGCTATGGCAGAGAATGAGAAGGCAAAGAGCAGAGCAGCCTTGGAAGCAGTAGTGACCGCTCATAAAATAGCAGAAATTAAAACTCAGAAGAGAAAACAAATCGAAACGGCAGCTCTGAGAGAAGGAAACAGAGCGATGTGCTCTTTAGCTAAGATTGATAGAAGGTATAGGGAATACACAGTTGAGGATATTGAAGAAGCAACAGAAGATTTCTCAGATACTCACAAGATTGGTGAAGGTAGTTATGCACCCGTTTACAAGGGTACTCTAGGTTACACACCAGTGGCAATAAAAGTCGTGAGACCGGACGCAGGGCAAGGACGATCGAAATTCCAACAAGAAGTTGAGGTGCTAACCTGCATAAGACATCCAAACATGGTTCTCTTGCTTAGAGCCTGCGCAGAATACCAGTGTTTAGTCTATAAATACATGGCCAATGGTAGCTAAGAAGACCGTCTCCTCAGACGAGGAAACTCTCCAGTGCTTTCGTGGCAGCTAAGAGTCCGCATTGTAGCTGAAATCGCCACCAGTCTTATTTCCTTCACTAGATGAAACCAGAGCCACTGGTTCCTGCGACCTTGAACCAGCGCACATTTAACTTGACCAGCACATGGTCAGAAAGATCGCAGATGTCGGGTTGGCAAGGCTTGTCCCTCCCTCGGTTTCTGACACCGAAGCACAGTATAGAATGACGTCAGCTGCTGGAACGTTGTGTAACATTGATCCAGAGTACCAGCAAACGGGTATGCTTGGAACCAAATCAGACATATAGTCATTCGGGATTTTGCTCTTGCAAATACTTACAGCAAAGCCACCAATGAGCTTGACTCACCAGGTCTAGAAAGCAATTGAAGTAAGAGTGGGTTGTCTCAGTCTTACAGTCATATTCTCATGGTTTTCATAATCTCATCACACTATGGATTTGGTTGATGTTTGGTTATTTGAATATTAAATTCAGAGAATCTTTCGTACAACATTTACAGATAATCGTATGAAGTTGTCAATCCAGATCTTATGTAGCTTCAGTAGGACTTTATATATTCAAGACACATGTATCTCCAAAATTTCTCTTATGAGTCGATTACTTAACTTTTGACTATATATATATATATATATATATTAGATTAGGTCCCCCGTGATACGCAGGATAAACTATATTAACTCTAAAATTGATTATTCGCGTAAATATGATATGTATAATTAGATTCTAAATTAAGAGACAAAAACTTAAATTGTATTTTATTAATATTTGCAATGAGTACGTATACTAACCTTTTTGATGCAACGCAGAATTAAAAATATTAAGATAAATATGTATTATTTACCTTTTATGTATTTTAACAGTTTAACAATTTAAATTTGGATTAAGTTTTAGGGTTTCTTATGTTTTTTTTATAAATAGCCTACTAATCCTATGGTTTTATGCAGTTGTTATTTTGATATTTGATATTTACAAAAGAGCTTTTGTTAAGCAGTGAGAAAAGTATTCTCAATCCTTGTTTTCGGCTAGAACTTTAGACATCTCAACGAGTTCAAGAAGGCTTGGTTTATTCGGAAATTCTAAGACTAAACGAATATCCTTGCATCTATCTGCTTCCGCTACGTCAGTTGGTGTCAGAGCCGCGTCCTTTGATTTTTTCATTGAAGACCGATTTTGGATGTCATGTTGATTGGCAGTCACTACACTTTCGAGGACGAAAGTCCTTTTGCCGAGAGAGAAGATCCTGAGATCTACAGAGAGATCTATGGTGATCCGATCTACGACATATATGAAGAAGATGTCCTTGTTATCGACTTTGTTTTTGAAGAAAATCTGAGGCGTGCAAAATCCGTGTGCAATCAGATTGATTCCGATTTTGATTTCGTGCATAAACCGGTTTGTGCGAAAATTGTGCATAATCAAGTTTCTGAAAAAATCGTGCAAGTTTGTGCAGATCTGGGACAACTGTTGGGGTCGGATTCCATCCGTTCGAAATTAACAATTCGAGACAACAAGGCATACTGACTCGAAAAGATAAGAAAGACCCGAGTCGAAGCATGACATCCTTGGATAGCCCTTTTTGGATGCCTCACCTCGTCTAGAAGGGCAAAGCCGAGCCGAAGCCGAAATAATGACATTCCCCGACTAAACCGAAGCCAAACCACGACAAGCCGGTTTCGCCCAAAAGGAATGGCCGAACCCATCTGAATGCAAATGGGCCGAGACACAAATCATTCACCAACTCTCTTGGGCCGAGTTAGAAGCCCAGATCGTCAGTTACCCTAGCCAAAGCCCGAGTCGGTGGCCGCATGAAGCAAAAAGGAAATATTCCTCTTATCTCCGAGATTCTCGCTTACGAACTTGTATAAATAGCAGTCATAATCACATGTAAAAAACGATCTAAAAACCCTAGCATAAGCTCTAAGCAACATTACTCTTGTACTGAAACGCTTACAAACAGCAATAAAACCATCTTTGGATCTCTTACTGAGTTTTCATCCCAAAAACTTATGTTCCCTTAAAAGTCCTTGACAAAAATCGATTGTGCGAGTTTCGACTCACAAAATTTGGTGCCGTCTGTGGGGATAAGAAGCTTTCTAACTCACGGAAAATAGCAGAAAAAGAGATATGAAGAGATGGCCGGAGATGAACAAAGACTCGACGATGATGCGAACGACAACCGTGATATATCATGGTTTTTACCCCATTTAGGCCATGATATAAGTCCTTTTTATAGAGTCTTTATAGTATTTTGGAGTCTTTTTAGAGTCTTTTACAGGTTTTAGCACATTTGGAGTATTCTTGGAGATATTGGAGTTTATGGAACATTTTGGAGCGAAACTGAAGTCTGCTGGCTAAATTACTCGAATTCACGTCAAGTATCGATCGATACCCCCTGGTATCGATCGATACCCATCGAAGCAGATTTCAAAGTCGCGACTTAATGAAGTTTGAAGAATTGCAAAAAGTGCCCAGAAGACTTGGATAATTACAAGAAGACCCCAATTCGTGTTTTAGGTTATTTATAGGATTTTGCAGCCATTGTTTAGGCTATGCTTTATTTTCTGTGTTTGATTTTACTTTGGTTTTAGAGAGACAAGTCTGAATCTCCCTTCGTCCGAGATCAGATCTCTAAACCCTTCTTTCTATTCTATTGATGATTTATTCAAACATGTTGATTGTTTCATTCTCCATGTCTGAGTAGATCCACCTTAGGTTTAGGGTTTTCTCATAAGGGTTTTCTTTGAATGCTAGGTTAAATATCTTTTAGGATTCACCATCTGAATTATAGTTCTTCGCTTAGGTTGTGCTCATATCTTGTTCTAGATTAGCTACCTAGAATATAAATCTTAGGATAATTGATTAGGTACGAGAGTGCAATTAATTACCTGATAGAACCTAGGTGAGCAAATTGATTATTCGCAAAGAGATTTGGTTTAATTGATTTGTGAACATATCAAACCTGTTGTTAAAGCTGATTTAGACTTTAGGATTCGCAAAGAGATTTGGAATTCCTAGGATTTAGATTTAGATAGTTTTCGCAACGAGAGTTGGTTAGCTATATTTTAGTGATTTGAGTTCAAGAACTGCACTAAATCTGAATCCTGTTAGTTAGTTAGTCTGCATTCATTGATTTCCTGAGAAAAACCCTGAGCCTATATTTCTCAATTGATTTACAACCCTTTTAATTTCTTCATTGTTTTTAATTACATTCGTTTGGCTTAGCGTAATTCGACACTATAAAATCTATTGTGCGTTTCTGTGAGTCTTCTGTGGTTCGACCCCTAGCTATACTATTACAACTGCTTTAGTACTTTAGGGTATTAAATTGAGCATATCAATTTTGGCGCCGTTGCCGGGGACTCAAATTCGCCATTAGATTTTAGTTTAGAATTTCGACTAAGTTCGTCGGTATCGATCGATACTCTGTAGTATCGGTCGATACCCGTCGTCTTCTTTTGTTGGTATCGGTCGACACCACTTGGTATCGATCGATACTCAACGTATTTTTCTGGTTACTTACGTGCTTTGCCTAGTGTTTTGTTTGCAGGTGTATGCCTGTTCGTGAAACCAGGAGCAACAAGAGCACTCAGCTAGTTGGACTATCACTGGAACAGCTAGCGCTTGTGGAACGCACAAACAGAAAGACCAAGCAAACATCAGGGATGAACAACCCAGTGGTTTTAAGAGCTGATGAAGCTGGAATTCTGAGAGACCAAGAGGGTCACGTGTGTAATGAGAGAGGGCAGCGACTTGATGAAGCTGGTAACATCGTTGTCCCTGCTGCGGTTGTTGAGATTGTCGCGCCAGCTGGGCGCGCCAACGCAGGGAATGCTGTGGTTAATCGTGGAAGGACGATTGGTGAATGCAACAGGCCTGACCAGTTTTTCGCCAATCGTTCAGCAATTCGTCCCCCTGCGTTTGAGAGGAATGACTTTGAGCTGAAGCCTGCTTACTTCACTCTAGTGGGACAGCATCTCTTTCATGGTCTTCCTCATGAACATCCAATGGACCATGTAGAGAGGTTCGAGGACTTGGTCACTAGCATTAAGAGCAATGGAGTGTCCTACGACTATCTCTTCTGCAAGCTCTTCCCCTACTCTCTAGGTGGAGAAGCTACTTACTGGCTGAGGCAGCTATCTCCTGGATCGCTAACTAATTGGGAGGACACCAAAAGAGCCTTCCTGATTAACTTCTATGATGACGGAAGATCTGAAGATCTGAGGAATAAGATCTCCACTTTTTCTCAAGGACCTACTGAGGCGTTCAAGGCTGCTTGGACAAGATTCAGATCGTACCAGAGAGATTGTCCACATCATGGATACTCTGATGTGCAGCTGCTGGGTATCTTCTTCAGAGGAGTAGATTGGAGGTATCAGATGGCTCTGGACTCTTCAAGCAATGGGAACTTCAACACCAACTATCCTGAGGACGCCTATGTGTTGATTGAGAATTTTGCATCTAGCAGCAGCACAAAGAGTGCCGATTTCGAGCGCAAGAGGCTGGCTGGTAACATGGATGGGTCGCAGATCGCTGAAGTGAAGGCTCAGCTGGATTCTATGCACAGTCTTCTGCTGGGAAAGACAACAAAGGCCGTCCACTTCGCTGCTGAGAATGAAGTGGAAGATGTTAACTACATTGGTGGTTCTGGTTTTCAGGGTCAGCGATTCGGATACAACTCCAATCGAAACTTCACCAACAATGCTCAGCAAGGAGGGTACCAATCCCCACCACCCAAAGCTCCTGAGAGTAAGATTGAGGCTATGCTTGAACACCTGGTTCAAGGGCAGGAGAAGATGACAGCCACCTTCAATGGTAAGATGGACACCATGTACACCGATTTGAGTGGAAGGATCGAGGCACTAAATACGAGCCACAGGATGCTGGAGACGCAAGTAGCTCAGACTGCAGCAAATTCCAAGGGAAAGGCGGTTCAATCACACAATGCACACGTCAATGCCATCAGCTTACGTGCAGAAAATCTCGAAGCCATTCCTGAAATCGCACAAGCATCGATCGATACTCCCCAGTATCGATCGATACCAGCCCAGACGCCTGCTCGAATGGATTCGAAAACCCGTGTATCGATCGATACACCATTAGTATCGGTCGATACCGGGGCGATTTCTGAGGAAACAGTTGAAACTTCGACTGTGGTGCCTAAGGTCGTTGCAGGACGAGTGTATGTAACCAGGATGACTTATCCTATGGTTCCTAAGCTGACAAGGGAGGAATGGGAGATTGCTAGACTACAGTATATGCTGGATAACCCGAACGTGGAGCTTCTTTCTGATGAAGATGTACCTGTCAGAAACGATTCAAATCGCATGGCGTCGATCGATACCCTACCTGGTATCGATCGATACCCCTCGCAGAAAGAACCAGAAGCCAAGAAATCACGTGAGGTGATAGGAGAAAGAGTTCGCAATTCACTACAACCGCGGAAATTGACACAGAGGGAAGACCCAGGGAAATTCGCTGTTCCATGCTCCATCTCAGGAGTTAATTTCAAAGAGTCTCTTGTCGACTCAGGGGCTAGTGTCAATGTCATCTCAAAGGCAATTGCAGAGCAGTTGGGGGCTACTATTCTATCTCCTAAGACATCTATCACGTTTGCAAACGATTCCACCTCACTTCCATATGGTGAAATCGCTGGTTTGCTAGTCCAAGTAGGAGACTGTCTGGTGCCTACTGATTTTCAGGTTGTGGAGATGGGTGCGATATCTCGTATGCCTATACTCCTGGGACGACCGTTCATGGCTACTGCAGGCGCGATCATAGACACACCTAATAAGAGACTATCTTTCTCTTACATTGACGGTGATGTCTACTATGATGTCATTCCACCTAGGAGTATTCCCACACGTACCTCTAGCATCGAGGTTATCACAGGAGAGTCGCTAGCAATTGATCTTCTGGAAGAGCCTCCTGATGAGCCTACTGTCACAGACGTTCCAGCTGAACCGCCCAACATCCCCAAGAAGAAGACTAAGGCAACAAAGAAGAAGAAGGCCAAGAACAAAAAGGTCGAGAATCCCCATGTCACTCTGATTCCTCAGAAGTGTGATGGGAATTCGATTGATTACAAGGTCAAATGCAAGGGAGCCTTGAAGCCATTCTCCAAGGCCAGAGTCCTTCTTACTTCTGAGCTGAAAGAGAAAGGGCAGGAATTTGTGGACAGCATGCTAAGCAGAACTCTGAAGCTAGTAATGTCAAGTGATGGAGCCTGTTTTGGTGCAAGCTCTCACTCTTATCCAGCCTGAAGGGCGTTACAGTCAAGCTATTGACGTTAAACGAGCGCTTGGTGGGAGGCAACCCACTGGTGAGTCTGTTTTTGATTCGTTTTTATTTTTATTTTCGTTTGTTTTGAGTCTGTGTCAGGATGAACAAGGAGCAACTCGAAATCGCCTAAGCATCGATCGATACCCCTATGGTATCGATCGACACCAATCGCGGATGAAAATTCACAAAGTCGATCTAAGCATGGTATCGATCGATACCATGCCGTGTGTCGATCGACACCGACTGTTCCAGAACGGTAATTTCTTGTTTCTCTTCGTTCTATCCTTTTTCTTTGTTTCTTTCACTGACTCTAGGCTAGATAACACTGAGGACAGTGTTGTTCAAGTCTGGGGGAGGTGTCTGCTGACATTGTTTTCGTTTTTCTTAGAGTCAGTCGTTTTATCGAGTCAAAACTGTTTTATTGAGTCAAAATTTGTTGGAGATGATGATCCTGTGCTTGAACCTATTGATTTGATTTTGTTTTTGAGTGCACAGTGTTACAGGATCAGTTCTAGATCGACTAATGAAAAATCCAAAGGCTGACCAGTTGACTAGAAAACATCCATGTCTCCAGCAGAGTTCTTCTGAAGCCTGAGCCAAATTTTTGCACTTCATCAATGTGGTTAGTGTTCATAGAGCTTGATTCATCATTCATATCTGATAAAGGAACCCGTGTGTTTAGAATTATGGTATCTCTCTCCCCTGAAATAAGTTGATAGATTAAGAGCATAAAAGATTGAAATGATTTTCTTCTGAGTAGAGGGTTAGGAAAATTTCCAGCGATCCCATTATTCTACTTAAGAGGGGATGATCACACAAAGGATTGGAAGCGAGGCTAGGATTTTCCTATGATGCCATTATTCGCCTACATCCTTTGATACATAGAGAGGGAAGAACCGGGGATTTGGTGGCAAACACCATCAATACTCGCGTCTCCTACCTTGATATGTATATGCTAAGCTGAAAATAAAAAATAATAATAAGGATATAATAAGAAATAAGTCTGGAGGAGAGAAATTGATACAAAAAAGTGTGAAAAGGGTGGTTCCTTTGTCAAGATATTGTCTGGTAAAGAGTCTAGAAGGTTCTTAAAAATTAGCTGCAGAGATGAAACTGGCGATGAAGGTTTTACTTGAACAATGCTGTGGGATAATGGGTGGAGTCTGGAAAAGCTGCGAATGTCTACGGAGAAGTACATGGTGGTTAGATCGAAAGCTGATCAGGTGACATTTGGGTACTTGGGAAAAGGGTCTTTTCGATGGTTCAGGAACAGGTGAGTCTCTACGTTTTCAAACCTCTTTTTCTGGTTTAGTCTTCTATTTGCTTGAGGGCAAGCAAAAGGCTAAGTCTGGGGGAGTTGATATATCATGGTTTTTACCCCATTTAGGCCATGATATAAGTCCTTTTTATAGAGTCTTTATAGTATTTTGGAGTCTTTTTAGAGTCTTTTACAGGTTTTAGCACATTTGGAGTATTCTTGGAGATATTGGAGTTTATGGAACATTTTGGAGCGAAACTGAAGTCTGCTGGCTAAATTACTCGAATTCACGTCAAGTATCGATCGATACCCCCTGGTATCGATCGATACCCATCGAAGCAGATTTCAAAGTCGCGACTTAATGAAGTTTGAAGAATTGCAAAAAGTGCCCAGAAGACTTGGATAATTACAAGAAGACCCCAATTCGTGTTTTAGGTTATTTATAGGATTTTGCAGCCATTGTTTAGGCTATGCTTTATTTTCTGTGTTTGATTTTACTTTGGTTTTAGAGAGACAAGTCTGAATCTCCCTTCGTCCGAGATCAGATCTCTAAACCCTTCTTTCTATTCTATTGATGATTTATTCAAACATGTTGATTGTTTCATTCTCCATGTCTGAGTAGATCCACCTTAGGTTTAGGGTTTTCTCATAAGGGTTTTCTTTGAATGCTAGGTTAAATATCTGTTAGGATTCACCATCTGAATTATAGTTCTTCGCTTAGGTTGTGTTCATATCTTGTTCTAGATTAGCTACCTAGAATATAAATCTTAGGATAATTGATTAGGTACGAGAGTGCAATTAATTACCTGATAGAACCTAGGTGAGCAAATTGATTATTCGCAAAGAGATTTGGTTTAATTGATTTGTGAACATATCAAACCTGTTGTTAAAGCTGATTTAGACTTTAGGATTCGCAAAGAGATTTGGAATTCCTAGGATTTAGATTTAGATAGTTTTCGCAACGAGAGTTGGTTAGCTATATTTTAGTGATTTGAGTTCAAGAACTGCACTAAATCTGAATCCTGTTAGTTAGTTAGTCTGCATTCATTGATTTCCTGAGAAAAACCCTGAGCCTATATTTCTCAATTGATTTACAACCCTTTTAATTTCTTCATTGTTTTTAATTACATTCGTTTGGCTTAGCGTAATTCGACACTATAAAATCTATTGTGCGTTTCTGTGAGTCTTCTGTGGTTCGACCCCTAGCTATACTATTACAACTGCTTTAGTACTTTAGGGTATTAAATTGAGCATATCAAACCGCAGAAGAGAGGTCGATCCCATTGACACTCCTCCTGCGACCATGGAGACGACCTCGGAGCCTTTAGCCGAATTGAAGGATATGCTCTCCTCTAAAAAGGCGGAGGAGCAAGACAAGCTGAACAAAACCCTAGTGGAAAGGGTCGAGACGCTGACATCTGAAGGTCGGACCCGAGACCTGCAAACGGGATGCCTCGGCTCGAACATGTCTCCAAGGATGCTCACGAGGAGGCTCGGCCTCAAACCGATAACCCTTGACTTCTCAACACCCACAAGAACCTCGGCTGACGTAGGACTACCACTATTGCACCCGTTGATAACAAGAATTTTTAGTCTCATCTAGAATCAATCACTCTAGATGCTATGTAGCATAAGAGGTATCAATCCAAATGAGTTAAGTTCCAAGCACTAGAAATGCATAAAACTTCCTAATTCAAGCACACAAAGTTGTTTTAGGGTTTTTTTATCTAGTAGCCTGATTCAAATTGATAGCAAACAAGACAAGAAACTAAGCAATGTTAATCGATATTAATGCAACGATAAAAAGGGAACCCTTGGGTGAGGTTATTGATTGGGGGATCTAATAGCTAATCTATGATGTCCAAGCAATTAAACAAATGCTAATCCTTAAGTCTAAATCATTAATTAAGACTAATCCACTCTCATGGCACTAATCTTTTTGCTAATCACTTAATCAAGAACAAACTCACATTTGTGAAAAAGTAATTACCAAGCATTAATAACAAGATCAATAAACCAAAATGCTCTTTAAACATCTACTCTCATAGGTTAAACAAGTAAATCCTCTATTTTGCTCTTTGGGGAATTTCATCAAACACCTTGTGGGTGTGAAATTCCCTAAGGTCTAAATCAACTTTCTCAAGCTAATCAAGCATTATAAACACTAAATAGTGAAGGAAAAAAGAATATATAACCTAGACATCAAAGATTAACCATAAAATCTCCCTAATCTACCACACCCATGAGCACTCAAAAAGACTACTCACTAATCATGAAGAATACACCAAATCTCATGAAAGAGGTGTTGTTAATCATGATTAGAGATTAAAATAGAAGATAGATTAAAAAAACAAGATGACATATTGCATTAAACTCCAAAGAATCTCTTACAAATCTCCAAAAACTCAAAAAGGAAAGGTTTTTCAAAAGGGGGAAAAAGTTGCTCTACAAATCAGGTCTAGGGCCTTTATATAGGGGAGACCCACGACCTGGGTTTAGAGAGCTCTACACCGACCAGTGGTTGGCCGGTATTGCTTGGCCAGTGTGGAGATTTGTCTTCTACATCCGGCAATCTTCAAGCGGTGTAGGCGGCCAGTGTTTCTTCTGTCCAAGGTTTGGTTAAGCACCGGGTGGAGTTGGGGCGGTCTTATTGGCTGGTGTGGAGATGAGGTACAGCACCGGTAAAGACTCAGCATGTGTGATTTGGACGGTGTGGCGATGTTCTTGGAGAAAAGAGGCAACACCGGGTGGAATGTGGTCGATATGCTTGCCCGGTGTTCTCCCTGTCCAAGGTTTGGTTCAACACCGGTTGGTGGTCAAGGGATCTCCTTTGGCCGGTGTTCTTGGCTTTTGCAACACCAGTTGGTTGCACCGGTCGAAACTGGGCCGGTGTTCTTTGAGAAGAACTCGTTTGGGCGCCAGACAGACTTGTCCTTGCCACATCTGCTGTATCTTTCGAACCACAGCTCAGAATGACTTGAAACCACCTCCAGACGACAGCTGACTCAATTGTATACAACTTTCATGAATACATATGAAGCTAAATATGTATGAAAACTCTTCGTCCTGCCTGATCTTTCAGAAACTTTGGGTGGCTTCGGCTGGTTTGGGTGAGAACGGATTTGGATCGACCGATCCAGCATTAGATCGATCGATCTGAAATGTCCTGCCTTAGACTTTGCTCCAAATGACTCCTTCTTGGTCCTTGATCTTCTCCTAAACTTCATCAAGCCTCTCTAACTCCAAAGGGTACCTAAAAGACTCCAAAATGCAACAAAACATGCAAGAGCTAATCTAAAACCCACTAGACCTTAAATATGAATGCAAAACCAAATAAAACTATGAAAACACATGCATGAGACTCAAAATGCTAAGTAAAATGGATGCTAAAATGGGTAAAATATGAGAATATCAACTCCTCCAAACTGATTCCTTTGCTTGCCCTCAAGCAAACAAACAAAAACAAGAAGAGAGAGAGAGAGAGAGGTTTGAAGGTGGGAACTCCAATCCAAAAGCATCACAAGAAGAAATCGAATTCAACGTCCAAGTTTGTAATTCTAAAATGCATCAAGTAAGTCTACTCCAAAAGAATTAGCCATTTGTATCTCCACATGCATCAAGCTCAAGTCCCAACCTACACAAGTATTCTTATCGTTCAACCCTTTGACATTCATTAATGGTTTATTGTGAATCATGCTTATGAAAAATTAAACGAACTCGTTTGGCTAAGGGATAAGGCTTTGAGATGAAGATGATCTCTATCACATGTGCGGGTATTCCAATGCAAGGATCTCTCTAGGAATGAGCAAACTTTAGCAAAATGCTAAAGGTAAAAGGCAACTTATGCATACAAGGGTGAATTCTCATCTACTCAATGCCTAAGATGTCTCTAACCTTAATTAGTCTCTCTAACCCATGATGCCCCAAACCTAAGCTACCATTTTTCACAAGGAATTTTGCCTTCAAGTCCCCATGCTTTCTTGTTTCTCCACTTCATCTTTTTCTCATTTGGGGGATATCTTCTTCTCCATTGAACTTGTGTCTTGGTGCTCTTCTTTCTCGTTGCCTTAGCTCTTATTTTTCTTCATTCTTTATCTTGCCTCATTTCTCATCACTTGATGCCGTTGCCAATTTTTTTTGCTTCTTTCTTTTTCACTTTACACTTTGAGGCTAAATCTAACATTAAGAGCTAATCTTATACATTGTTACCAACCACTTCACATTTTGCATCCCCCTTTGCCTTCTCCCCATCTTTTCCTTTGCGTTCCACCTTTCTTTTTCACCAAATCCCCTTCGTTTGTCTTCTCTCACCCGTTCCCAATAAGCACCCCAAGACTTTCCATCCTAGCTAACTTATTCCTAGACTAGCTCCTTGATATTGGAGCTAGATCTTCATGAGAACACATCCTTGTCCCCCTAAACCTAACACTTTTTGCCAAATTTGCTCGAAAAATATGCCTCTCCGTCACTCACAAAAGTTTTAGGCTAGAAAGGAGGTTTAGTTCAAGGTGTGGGGAACCATTCCAAAAGTGGGATATGGCTACTTGGATCCACAAGGGTGGTAAAAAGGAAAAAAAGAAGATCCAAGTATGTATATAGGTATCCACGAGTTCATTCAAAGATGCACAAACAAGATAATTGCAAGTCAAGATTAAAGTTCTTTATTAATAGGGTTGAATTCAATTCACAACTTGCTTCAATCAAGACAAGAACATTGATGCATGGAATCTAAAGATGATGCATCCTTACTTGCAAACTCATTTTGAATGCATTGCTTTGATTCAATTTCTTAAAGTGATACCCTACAAGGAATGCTCATCATTTCTCTCAATGCAATATGCAATGCACCCTATATGCAAACTAAACTCAATCATATACATGAAATGCAACTAGATGATTTCAAAAAATTTCGATTTTGTTTTTGTGTTTTTCTATGCCATAAGTGAATGCATGATATGCATGAGACTCAAGATTCAAAATCGAAAATAAGAATAAAGAACACAATGTTAAATACCGCTCCCTCCCCCAAACTTAAATCACACCGTCTCAGTGTGAAAGAAATTCAAGGAAGAGACCAAAAACAAAGAAAAATGCAAAGACTCAAAAGAAAATAGCTACTTACAATGGAGGAGTGGTACCATGGGAATGGAGAGAATGCTTGGTGGAGGCGGACCCATGAGGAGAGGGTTGGAGAGCTTTCCAACATCAAACACTGTTGTTGCTTTGCCATGACCTTGCTACCATCAAGAACCTTGAGACCACTTAACAAAAAAATTAAAAAAACACTTAAAAAGATAGAAAATATTTACAAAGATAGACATGGGAATGTCTCCCAAGTGCACTTTGTTTAACGTCACTAAGCTCGACGTTTGTTACCCTTTTAGGCGGGTGGAGGAGTGGTGGAACTCCTTGGTGGGTCCTTGAGCTCAAGTTTAAGAACCTTGCTCATGATCTCTTGAAGACCGACTTGACCCTTCTCTTTAAGCTTCGGTGTGAGGATTGCTTTAACCGAGACAAAATGCTTGGACCGTCCCTTACACTTGATCTTGTAGTCAATCACCCCATCTTCATGTTTCCAAGGAGTGAGAGTCATGATGGAAGGCTGGTCTAGCATAGTCTTGTCCCCATCAAGCTCGCTTGGTTCATTCTTAGCAAAGGTAAAAGGGTGGTGCTTGTCTTGTGTCTTCTTTTTGGCTTTTGTGCCTTCACCCTTTTCTTGCTTCTTGTTATTTTCATTCTCTTTCCTCATTGTGGTAAAGTAAAGAGATTCCAAGCAAGCTTTATCAATTCCCATAGCTTCTTTACCATTACCATAACCCAAACCCTTGTTCTCATGAGACTCTTTTTTTATATAAGTTTTTGGGGGTGTAGTTTCATCAACCATATCACAACTACCCATATATTTCACTTCCTCAGCACGAAACTTATCATCCTCAATAGTAATTGTGCTGCAAAACTTGGTGGAAGAAGCCTTCATTGGGTAGTAAACTTTATCGTTCACATTCATGAGCACCACCTTTTGGTTTTTAAATTCCATGCTTGCACTGGTGGTGTTGAGGAATGGAGTTCCAAGGAGGAGTTGAAGCTTGTTGGCCTTCTTCATCTTCATAACAACGAAATCCGTTGGAACAAGACAATCCCCGACTTTAAGCGGATAATCTTCAACAAGACCAAGTGGTTTCCTTGAAGAAGCATCCCCAAAAGTGATGGGTGATGGGTCATGCTTCTTATCCCTAGACTCTTAAGAATCTCAAGGGACATAACGTTTACACTTGAACCGGAGTCACATAAAGCAACATCGATCTTCAAATCTCCAAGAGATCAAGAGATGGAGAATTTACCGGGGTTCCCAATTTTGGGAATAGACTTAGGCGCAACCCTTGTCAATCTTTGTGAATCAATGCAAGAACTACCCTTGCTAACCTTGAGAACCTTCTCAACTTACTCTTGTAGCCACCATTGACTCTTCAACTATGCTTTGATCTTTGTCTTCAACCAAAATCACGTCATCATTCACAAAGGTCAACCCCCCCTCCCCACCTTGTTCCTCAATGTCCTCATTGAGCTTTGAGGGAACATCTCTAGAGGGAAGTTCTTCGACTTGTGAACCATAGAGTAGAATCTCAATTTCCCTAATAGCGGCTTCATTCTCATCATTGGGATGTGATTCATTTGAGAATATAACGTTGCAATACTCCTTTGGGCTCTCATCGATTTTTCCTTTGAGCTTCTCCATGGGTTTATTAGAGAGGGAGCTTCCTTGAGTACCTTGATTCTCCAAATGTTTGAGCATAGAAGCCATGGTTTCAAGCCTTGAGTTGAGATCGTGGTATGAGCAATCTATCTTTGTTGTAGTCTCGGCTTGACCCTTGAGTATTTGTTGAAACATCCCATTAAGGTCAAAGTAATGTGGCTTGGAAGAGCTAGGTTGACCTTGAAGATCAAAACGTGGGAAACTTTGTTGAGGTATAAAAGGAGCCTTGTTTTGATAGTCTCCTTGGTTCCCTTGAAATTGGCTTCGAGGAACAAACCCTTGTTGTTGAAAGTTGGATCCTTGAGCTTGGGGTCCTTGGTTGTAAGCTTGGGTTTGAGGATTTTGGAAGTTTGGGTTGAAACCTTTATTGTAACCGCCTTGTCCTCCAACATAGTTAACCTCTTCTTGTGTACCCAGATCCACATTTTTCTCTTGAAACCGTTGGTTTGCATCAAAATTTCCAACAAAATGAACCGAGTTTTGAGAAGCATTGAGAAGCTTGTCGATCATGGTGGATTGCTTGTCCATCATGGTAGAATGCTTTTCCATAATGGCATGGAGAGCCTTTATTTCCTTGGTTCTCCTTTGCTCCTCAAAATCACTTGTGGCCCTTGTAGCCCGATCATATTCATCACCATAGGTTCCATCACTTTGTGCAAGATTTTCCACTAGTTCCATCGCTTCATTGACATCTTTGGCTAAGAAATTACCATTTGAAACCGTGTCTAGAAGCATCCAGATCTTGGGCAATGCTCCACGGTATATAGTACTCAAGAGAGAAGCATCCGAGAACCCATGGTGCAGGCTTTGCGTTGTGTATCCTCTAAACCGTTCCCATGCTTCATTGAAACTCTCATTTGCTCTTTGGGTGAAGCTCATTTCTTAGCTTGACCGTCCTAGAAGGTGAGAAAAACTTGGCAAGGAATGCTGTCTTGCATTGATCCCATGAAGTAATAGACCCTTGAGACAAATTCTTCTCCCATTGGCGTGCTTTGTCTCCAAGTGAGAATGAAAATAATAGGAGTTTGAAGCCATATTCGGACACTCCATTCATCTTGGTGAGACCACAAATTCTATCAAATTGATCAAGATGACCCAAGGGATCTTCCACCGCCAATCCATGAAACTTGTTACCTTGTACCATGTTAATGAGACCCATCTTGACCTCAAAATTGTTGTTTTTCACCGGTGGTGGTTGTATGCCTTGGCGGTTCACGTGAGCATTGGCCGCATCACCCGCTCCAACAATGTTTTGGGCTCGTGGAGGGTGGTTTGGAGCTCTAGCATTACAGGCGGGTGGTGGTGGGTGTTATTGCATGTTCCCACCATGTGCTTGAGCTTGTGGGTTTCCATTTCCACCGTTGGCTCCGTGGTTTCCATTACCACCGTTCCCTTGTTGCTCATTAGCAACATTCTCATAGTTTTTACCAATTGGAGGCTCGTCAACATTGTTCATACCCAACCCTCAATGTGTTGAGCTCGTTTTCTTTCTCTCCTTTCTCTAATCCCATGTTCCAATAGATGTATGTCGTCGATTGGTTCAACAAGGTTGTGTCCACCTCTAGCCTTTGTGTTCATACACCTATATGAGAAAAGTAGCAAATGAATTGAAAGAGATTAGTAATCAAAAGAAAAATAAAGCTTAATCTCAAGAAGATTTAAAATCTTAATGTTGAAAGCTAAACCCCAATCGGCAACGACGCCAAATTGATAACAAGACTTTTTAGTCTCATCTAGAATCAATTACTCTAGATGCTATGTAGCATAAGAGGTATCAATCCAAATGGGTTAAGTTCCAAGAACTAGGAATGCATAAAACATCCTAATTCAAGCACACAAAGTTGTTTTGGGGTTTTTACCTAGTAACCTAATTCAAATTGAAAGCAAACAAGACAAGAAACTAGGCAATGCTAATCAATATTAATGCAATGATAAAAAGGGAACTCTTGGGTGAGGTTATTGATTGGGGGACCTAATATCTAATCTATGATATCCAAGCAATTAAACAAATGCTAATCCTTAAGTCTAGATCGTTAATTAGAACTAATCCACTTTCATGGCACTAATCTTTTTGCTAATCACTTAATCAAGAACAAACTCTCATTCGTGAAAAAGTAATTACCAAGCATTAATAACAAGATCAATAAACCAAAATGCTCTTTAAACATCTACTCTCATAGGTTAAACAAGCAAATCCTCTATTTAGCTCTTTGGAGAATTTCATCAAACAGCTTGTGGGTGTGAAATTCCCTAAGGTCTAAACAAAAATTCTCAAGCTAATCAAGCATTATGAACACTAAATAGAGAAGGAAAACAAGAATCTATAACATAGACATCAAAGATTAACCATAAAATTACCCTAATCTACCACATCCATGAGCACTCAGAAAGACTACTCACTAATCATGAAGAACACACCAAATCTCATGAAAGAGGTGTTGTTAATCATGATTAGAGATTAAAATAGAAGATAGTTAAGAAAACAAGATGAGATATTGCATTAAACTCCAAAGAATCTCTTACAAATCTCCAAAAACTAAAAAAGGAAAGGTTTTTCAAAAGGGAAGCAAAGTTGCTCTACAAATTAGGTCTAGGGCCTTTATATAGGGGAGACACACGACATGGGTTTAGAGAGCTCTACACCGACCAGTGGTTGGCCGGTGTTGCTTGGCCAGTGTGGAGATTTGTCTTTTACACCGGGCAATCTTCAAGCGGTGTAGGCGGCCGGTGTTTCTTCTATCCAAGGTTTGGTTAAGCACCGGGTGGAGTTGGGGCGGTGTGATTGGGCCGGTGTGGAGATGAGGTACATCACCAGTCAAGACTCAGCAGGTGGGGTGATGTTCTTGGAGTAAAGAGGCTTGAAACGACCTCTAGATGAAAGATAACTAAATAGTCTACAACTTTAAGAAGAGCTTCAAAGCTAAATATGAATGGAAACTCTTCGTCCGGCCAGATCTTTCAGACACTTTGGGTGGCTACGGTTGGTTTGGGTGAGAACGGATTTGGATCGACCGATATCCAACATTAGATCAATCGATCTGAAATGTCCTGCCTTAGACTTTGCTCCAAATGACTCCTTCTTGGTCCTTAATCTTCTCCTAAACTTCATCAAGCCTCTCCAACTCCAAAGGGTACCTAAAATACTCCAAAATGCAACAGAACATGCAAGAGCTAATCTAAAACTCACTAGACCTTAAATATGAATGCAAAACCAAAGAAAACTATGAAAACACATGCATGAGACTCAAAATGCTAAGTTAAATGCATGCTAAAATGGGTAAAATATGAGAATATCATTCGTCTGGAGAGGGGACGCCTGCGGTGACAAGGCCACTCTTATTCGATCCACCTCGATCGAACCTCAGAACGGAGCAACAAACCCACAAGCCCACAAGATCTTTGCCTCAGAACAATCGAAACCGCCAATTGATATATCATGGGTTTTACCCCTTTTAGACCATGATATAGGTCCTATTTATGGAGTCTTTCTAGTATTTTGGAGTCTTTCTAGTATTTTGGAGTCTTTCTAGTATTTTGGAGTCTTTTTGAGTCTTTTACAGGTTTAGGTACGTTTGGAGCTTAATTGGAGATATTGAAGCATTCTGAAGCATTTTGGAGCATATGGAGATGCAGATTCATGCATAGACGTCAGAAGTTTGGCATTCGTTGAAGAACTTTCCACCGATGGATTGATCTCAAATTTGGACACAAGACAGAGAAATGGATTAGCTTTCATTTGAAAGTGGTTTGAGGCCATTCCAACCGTGCGATCGAAAGTTATGCCAGTTTTCGTGAAGACAGTCCAGTCTGGCGAGCACAGTGTACTGGTGCCGACCGACACCAGTCCAGTATCGACCGACACCAACTGCAGACGGAAAAAAACATGATTTTACAAGTTTAAAGACTATGCAACTTGGTCCAGAAGACTTTAATAATTACCAGAAGCCCCAAAACGTGTTTTAGCTTTATAATTAGGTTTTTCAGCCACTTTGGTGGCTACGCTTTCTTTACGCTTTCATTACTTTTGATTCTACTTTAGTTTTTGGAGAGATAACTCTGAACTCTTGTTTTCTATTGTTTTCTTTGATGATCTATTCAATCATGTTGTTTTCATTCTCCATGTCTGAGTAGATCCACTTTAGGTTCAGGGTTCTCATAAGGGTTTTCTCTGAATGCTAGATTGATTAGTTGATTATGATTGGTGAGTATAACAGGCCTGATCAGTTCTATGCCAATCGATCAACGATTTGCCCTCCTGCTTTTCAGAGGAATGACTTTGAGCTGAAACCTGCATACTTCACTCTTGTGGGTCAGCATCCTTTTCATGGTCTTTCCAATGAACATCCCATGGACCATATTGAGAGGTTTGAGGATTTGGTCACTAGCATCAAGAGCAATGGAGTATCCTATGATTACCTCTTCTGCAAGCTTTTCCCATACTCTCTTGGTGGAGATGCAACTTACTGGCTGAAGCAGTTTTCTCATGGTTCGCTAACTACATGGGATGAGACGAAGAATGCGTTCTTGAACAACTTCTATGATGATGCACGATCTGAGGATCTCAGGAACAAGATTTCTCAGTTTTCTCAAGGTCCAACTGAGGCACTCAAGGCTGCTTGGATTCGTTTCATGTCATATCAGAGAGATTGTCCGCACCATGGTTTCACTCAGGTTCAGCTGCTGGGTACTTTCTACAGAGGAGTCGATTGAATGTATCAGATGTCCTTAGATGCTGCAAGTAATGGGAATTTCAACACCAAATATCTCGACGATGCCTATGTGCTTATTGAGAACTTGGTTTCTAGCAATAGTACTAAGAATGCAGACATGGAGCGCAAGAAGCAAACTGGTAATTTGGATTGCAGTCAGATTGCTGAGGTGAATGCTAAGTTAGATTCAATGCACAATTTGTTGATGGGCAAGCAGCAGAAGGCTGTTCGTTTTGATGAAAAGGATGGAGTGGAATTTGTTAACCACATCGATGGAGTTGGATTTCAAGATCAAATGTATCAATGCCCACCCACACCACCCAGAACTTCTGAGAGCAAGGTTAAGTCTATGCTTGAACAGATTCTTCAAGGACAACAGAAGATGACACTAAACCTCAATGGGAAGATGGACGCTATGTACACAGATCTGAATGGGAAAATTGAGTCTCTCAGTATTCATCAGAAGATGCTGGAAACTCAAATAGCAGAGATTTCCGTCAATCTTGCCAAGGATGACGATGAGATTTCAGACACCACCCCTGTGTGATATATCATGGTTTTTATCTTTTTTAGGCCATGATATAAGTCCGTTTTATAGAGTCTTTATGCTATTATTTAGTGTTTTAGAGTCTTTTATAGGTCCTAGCACGTTTGGAACATAATTGGAGATATTGAAGCTTTCTCGAGCATTTTAGAGCAAAGCTGAAGTTCGTGTTGCTGAATACCCGATTTCACGTCAAGCATCGATCGATACCTCCCTGGTATCGATCGACACTCATCACAGCAGACACGACCCACAACTTTAATGAAGAGTTGAAGAATTGCAACTTGGTCCATAAGTCTTTAATATTTACAAGAAGCCCCAAAACGTGATTTAGGTTATTTATAGGGATTTTACAACCACTTTGTTGGCTATGCTTTATTTTACTTTGATTTGTGAGAGAGATTTTGAGGGAGACAAGTCTGAAACTCTGTTCATCTGAGAGAAGATTTCGAACCCTTGTTTTACTTTCTCTGATTATTTTATTGATGATTTATTCAGTTATGTTGATGTTTTCATTCTCCATATCTGAGTAGATCCACTTTAGGTATAGGGTTTTCTCATAAATGATTTCTTTGAATGCTAGGTTGATTATCTGTTTAGGATTCACCATCTGAATTAGTTCTTCGCCATAGGTTGTTCTCAAAGCTAATTCTAGGTTGACGAATCTGGAACTCAGATCTTAGGATAATTGATTAGGCACGAGAGTACGATTAATTACCTGATAGAGCCTAGGTGAGCAAATTGATTATTCGCAAAGAGATTTGGTTTAATTGATTTGTGAACATATCAAACCTGAACTTTAAAGCTGATTTAGACTTTTGGATTCGGAAAGAGATTTGGAATTCCTAGGATTTAGGTTTAGATAGTTTTCGCAGCGAGAGTTGGTTAATTATATCTTAGTGATTTGAGTTCAAGAACAGTGCGTAATCTGAATCCTGTTAGTTAGTTTATCTGCATTCATTGATTTCCTGAGAAAAACCCTGGGCCTATATTTTCCTCCATCGATTTACAACACCTTTAATTGCATACGTGTTTTCAATTACATCTTTTGATTTAGCGTATTTTGGATCTATATAATCTATTGTGTGATATCTTGAGTTCTTGTGTTCGATCCCTGATTTACTGCAGCAACTGCTTTAGTACTATTTATGGTATTAATTTGAGCATATCACTGTGTCGACTGATACTCCCTTGTATCGATCGACACTCGTCCAAGAATCTGTCGAGGACGTCTCGAAGGAGAAAGCATCGATCGTCACCCTCCCTGTATCGATCGATACCCACCCAGATACTGCGAAGGAGCCGCGTAAGAGTGTTAACAGACTTCGCAAGACCAAGAAGCAGAATCCTATTCCTCAACACCTACGAGCCCCCATCACTCCAAATCAGTTGCGTGGCTTTGAGAAGATGGTACGAAGGATACCCCACTCGTTCACTTTTGAAGAAGCTCTAGAGGGCTGGCCTCTTCTAAGTCACTTATAAGATTGCAGAGAAACTCTGGAAGAGATCGCAATACTCTTTATCAAGGCAAGAAGCAAGTCCCTACCGCTGAGGCAGTTGACCAAGAGGGACGACCCAAGAATATTCTCCGTTCCATGCTCCATCTCTGGAGTTGAATTCAAAGAGTCTCTCGTTGACTCAGGGGCTAGCGTCAATGTCATGTCAAGGGCAATTGCAGAGTGTTTGGGAGCTGATATTCGATCTCCAAAGTCATCTATCACATTCGCGAACAGCTCCACCGCACTCCCATATGGTACAATCCCTGATCTGCTGGTTAACGTAGGAGACTGCTTGGTTCCTACTGATTTTCAGGTTGTGGAGATGAGTGCACAATCTCGTACGCAATTGATTCTTGGAAGACCGTTCATGGCTACGGTTGGTGCCATTATGGACACACCCAGCAAGCACATTTCGTTCTCATACATTGACAAGGAGGTGTACTACAAAGTCATCCCTAGAGGAACTCCCACACATATCTCTTGCATCACCGTTGTTACAGGAGAAACATTGGTAGTTGATTTTTTGGAGGAGCCTCCTGACGAACCAACTGTCATAGATCTTGTAGATAGTCCTTCTATCATCACCAAAAAAGACGTCAAAACAGCTAAGGCAAAGAAGAAGGTGAAGAGCACAGGAGTAAAAGGTGCTCCTTCTATGACCTTAATCCCTCAGAAGTGTGATGGGGATTTAATTGAATACAAAGTGAAGTGCAAAAGAACCTCAAAACCATTCTCTAAGGCTAGAGTTATTCTCACTTCGGAGCTAAAAGAGAAAGGACAGGAGTTTGTGGAGCGCATGATGAGCAGAACTCTGAAGCTGGCGATGTCTAATTTGGGAGCTTGTTTCAGCGCAATTTCTCATTCTTCTCCGGACTGATCGTCCGTACAGTCAAGCTCGTGACGTTAAACAAGCGTTTGGTGGGAGGCAACCCACTGATGAGTCTGTACATAAGTCTTTTATTTTTATTTTTCTTTTTTCGTTTCTTTTGAACCTATGTCAGCTTTATTTTTGCATTTGAACTCATGGATTTATGCTTGATTATCTTGTTGCTATTAACTTGTTTTTGAATGTTCCTAGCAGTGCTAACTTCTAACACTTTGGATCACTTTCCCTGGGTTAAGCAACTCGATACCATTGCTTTGAAATCAGTGTGTCGACATACAACTGGTGTCGATCGATACCAGTCTGTATCGATCGACACTCATCACCTTCACATGTAAGTGATATGCTCAATTTAATACCCTAACAGTACTAAAGCAGTAGTTGTAATATAGCTAGGGGTCGAACCACAGAAGACTCACAGAAACGCGCAATAGATTATATAGTTAAGAATCAAGCTAAGCCTAATAGATGTAATTAAAAGCAGTGCAGAAAATAAAAGAGTTGTATTCAATCAGGAAAATATAGGCCCAGAGTTTTTCTCAGGAAATCAATGAATGCAGATAAACTAACTAACATGATTCAGATTTAGCGCAGTTCTAGAACTCAAATCACTAAAGTATAATTAACCAACTGTCGTTGCGAAAACTATCTAAATCTAAATCCTAGGAATTCCAAATTTATTTGCGAATTCTAAAGTCTAAATTAGCTTTAATAACAGGTTTGATATGCTCACAAATCAATTAAACCAAATTTCTTTGCGAGTAATCAATTTGCTCACCTAGGTTCTATCAGGTAATTAATCGCACTGTCGTGCCTAATCAATTATCCTAAGATCTAAGTTCCAGATTCGTCAACCTAGAATTAGCTTTGAACACAACCTAAGGCGAAGAACTATAATTCAGATGGTGAATCCTAAACAGATAATTAACCTAGCATCCAAAGAAATCCTTTATGAGAAAACCCCAAACCTAAAGTGGATCTACTCAGACATAGAGAATGAAACAATCAATATGCTTGAATAAATCATCAAAAGAATAATAACAAAGGGTTCTTGAGATCTGATCTCGGACGAAGGGAAATCAGACATGTCTCAAACCAAAGTAATAAAAAGCATAAAAAGGCATAGCCTAAACAAGTGGCTGTAAAATCCTATTTATAACCTAAATCACGACTTGGGGTCTTCTTGTAATTATCAAAGACTTCTGGGCACTTTTGTAATTCTTCAAGTCTTGGAAAACTCGCGGGTCGTGTCTTGCTGCAATGGGTGTCAATCGATACCAAGGGGGTATCGATCGATATTAGACGTGAAATCAGGTACTCAGCAACACGACTTCAGCTTCTGCTCCAAACTGCTCCAGAAAGCTCCAATACTTCCAATAATACTCCAAACGTGCTAAGACCTGTAAAAGACTTTAAAACACTACAAAACACTTAGAAAGACTCTATAAAAAGGACTTATATCATGGCCTAAACAGGGTAAAAACCATGATATATTAACTCCCCCAGACTTAGCCTTTGCTTGCCTTCAAGCAAATAAAAGACTAAACAGAGAAAGAGGTTTGAAAAGGTAGAGACTCACCTGTTCATGAACCATCGAAATGACCCTTTTCCCAAGTACCCAAATGTCACCAAATCAGCTTTTGATCTAACCACCATGTACTTCTCCGTAGACATTCGCAGCTTTTCCAGACTCCACACAAAATCCCACAGCATTGTTCAAATAAAGCTCTCATCGCCAGTTTCATCGCTGCAGTTAATATTCAAGAACCTTCTAGACTATTTACCAGACAATATCATGACAAGGAACCACCCTTTTTCACACTTTTTGTATCAATTTCAACTCCCCCAGACTTATTTCTTATTATGTTCTCTTTATTTTTTTATTTTCAGCTTAGCATATACACATTGAGGTATGAGACGCGAGTATTGATGGTGTTTGCCACCAAATCCCCGGTTCTTCCCTATCTATGTATCAAAGGATGTAGGCGAATAATGGCATCATAGGAAAATCCTAGCCTCGCTTCCAAACCTTTGTGTGATCATCCCCTCTTAAGTAGAATAATGGGATCGCTGGAAATTTTCCTAGCCCTCTACTCAGAAGAAAGTCATTTTAATCTTTTATGCTCTTATCTATCAACTTATAACAGGGGAGAGAGATACCACAATTCTAAACGCATTGGTTCCTTTATCAGATATGAATGATGAATCAAGCTCTAAGAATACTAACCACATTGATGAAGTGCAAAAATTTGGCTCAGGCTTAAGAAGAACTCTGCTGGAGACATGGATGTTTTCTAGTCAACTGGTCAGTCCTTGGATTTTTCATTAGTCGATCTAGAACTGATCCTGTAACACTGTGCACTCAAAAACAAAATCAAATCAATAGGTTCAAGTACAGGTTCATAATCTCCAACAAATTTTGACTCAATAAAACAGTTTTGACTCGATAAAACAACTGACTCTAAGAAAAACGAAAATAATGTCAGCAGACACCTCCTCCAGACTTGAACAACACTGTCCCCAGTGTTATCTAGCCTAGAGTAGGTAAAAGAAGACAAAAGAATAGAAGAAACGAAGAGAAACAAGAAATTACCGTTCTGGAACACCGAGTGTCGATCGACACATAGCGTCGATCGACACATAGCATGGTATCGATCGATACCATGCTTAGATCGACTTGGTGAACTTTTCATCCGCGATTGGTGTCGATCGATACCAATGGGGTATCGATCGATGCTAAGGCGATTTCGAGTTGCTCCTTGTTCATCCTGACACAGACTCAAAACAAACGAAAATAAAAAGAAAAACGACTCAAAACAGACTCACCAGTGGGTTGCCTCCCACCAAGCGCTCGTTTAACGTCAATAGCTTGACTGTAACGCCCTTCAGGCTGGATAAGAGTGCGAGCTTGCACCAAAACAGGCTCCATCACTTGACATTACTAGCTTCAGAGTTCTGCTTAGCATGCTGTCCACAAACTCTGGTCCTTTCTCTTTCAGCTCAGAAGTGAGAAGTACTCTAGCCTTGGAGAATGGTTTGGAGGCTCCTTTGCACTTCACCTTGTACTCAATCGAATCTCCATTACACTTCTGAGGTATCAAAGTGACATGAGGATTCTCGACCTTCTTGCTCTTAGCCTTCTTCTTTGTTGCCTTGGTCTTCTTGGCAACTTCCTTGGGGATGCTGGATGATTCAGCTGGAACGTCTGTGACAGTAGGTTCATCAGGAGGCTCTTCCAAAGGATACGATATCAACGTCGCTCCTATTACAGCATCGATGCAAGAGGTACGCGTAGGAGTTCCTCTAGGGATGGCTGTGTAGTACACCTCCTTGTCGATGTATGAGAATGAGATGCGCTTGCTGGGTATGTCCATAATCGCACCAACCGTAGCCATGAACGGTCTTCCGAGAATCAACTGCGTACGAGATTTTTCATTCATCTCTACAACCTGAAAATCAGTAGGCAGCAGGCAATCTCCTATTGTGATCATCAAATCAGTAATCGCCCCATATGGAAGAGAGGTGGTATCGTTTGCGAACGTGATAGATGTCTTTGGAGGTTGAATATCAGCTCCCAATCTCTCTGCGATTGCCCTGGACATGACATTGAATTCGACTCCAGAGATAGAGCATGGAACTGAGAAGATCCCTGGGTCTTCTCTCTTAGTCAACTGTCTTGTTGGAGGTGTAGGTGTAGCTCTGGCTTTAATGAAGAGAGCCTTGATCTCTTCCTCGGTTTCTCTGCAATCTTTGAAGTGACTCAGCAGAGGCCAGTCCTCTAGAGCTTCTTCAAAAGTGAACGAGTGGGGAATCCTTCGTACTCTCTTCTCAAAGCCACGCAGCTCCTTTGGAGTGATGGGATCTCTGAGGTGTTTAGGAACATGATTCACCTTCTTGGGATTGCGAGCTCTTTTCTCAGCTCGTTCCTTAGCTATCTGTGCCTGATACTCGGTTTCCTGGTCTTCCCAAAATTGGGCGATGTTAAATCGTGCTGCTTCTACTTGAGGCTCCTCAGTCGAAATCTCATGTGCCTCCTCAGAAATCGCCTTAGTATCGATCGACACCAATGGGGGTATCGATCGATACACGGGTTTTTGAAGTATCCCGTTTTAGAATTGTAACCGGCATCGATCGACACTTGGGGGTATCGATCGATGCCCTGGCGATTTCAGGTTCCTCATCGAAATTTCCTGCACTCGAGATGATGGCATTGACGTGTGCGTCGTGTGGATGAACTGTCTTTCCCTTGATGTTTTCAGCAGATTGAGCCACTTGCGTTGCCAGCATCCTGTGATTGGTATTGAGAGCCTCGATTTTCCCATTCAGATCAGAGTACATATGGTCAAGCTTCCCATTGAAATCCACTTGCAATTTCTGTTGTCCCTAAAGAATCTGCTCAAGCATGGATTCCATCTTATTGTCTGCATACTTGGGAGGGATGGGCTGGTACGAAGAGTTCCCGTAATTGCGATTGTTGTTGGTGAAGTTCCTGTTGTTGTTGTATCCAAATTGCTGACCCTGAAATCCAGAACCACCAACATAGTTACAAACCTCCACTTCATCCTCATCAGCAAAGTGAACCGCTTTCTGATTCTTCCCGATCAAGAAATCCAGCTTAGCTTGAACCTGAGCAATCTGCGATGCATCAATTCCTCCAGCATGCTTCTTCCTGTCGAAGTCAGCATTCTTGGTGCTATTGCTAGACACCAAGTTCTCAATTAGCACAACTGCATCATCTGGATATCTGGTGTTGAAATTTCCATTACTCGCAGTATCCAGAGCCATCTGGTACCTCCAGTCGATTCCTCTGTAAAATATGCCCAGCAACTGAACTTGATTGAACCCATGGTGCGGACAGTCTCTCTGATATGACTTGAAACGAATCCAAGCAGCCTTGAGTCCTTCTGTTTGGTCTTGAGAAAATTGGGAAATTTTGTTCCTGAGCTCTGTAAAATATCATCGTAGAAGTTGCACAGGAATGCTCTCTTCGTCTCTTCCCATGTAGTTAGAGAATCAGGAGCCAACTGCTTCAGCCAATAAGCAGCATCTCCACCAAGAGAGTACGGGAAGAGTTTGCAGAACATGAACTCATTGGGCACTCCATTGTACTTCATGCCAGTGCCCAAGTCCTCGAATCTCTCGATATGATCCATGGGATGCTCATGAGGTAGGCCATGGAAAGGGCTATGACTCACAAGAGCGTAGTACACAAGCTTCAGCTCGAAGTCATTCCTCTGAAAAGTCGGTATGCGAATCGCAGCTCGATTGGCAAAGAACTGATCAGGCCTGTTATGTTCAGCAAGTGTTCTACCTGCAGCATTCCCAACGTTGGCGCGCCCAGCTGGCGCGACAATCTCAAAAACAGGAGCAGGGACAACGATGTTTCCAGCCTCATCGAGTCGCTGTCCTCTCTCATTACACACATGACCCTCTTGGTCTCCCAGAATCCCAGCTTCATCAGCTCTTAAAACCACAGAGTTGTTCATTCCTGATGTTTGCTTGGTCTTTCTGTTTGTGCGTTCCACAAGCGCTAGCTGTTCCAGTGTTAGCTCAACTAGCTGTGTGCTCTTGTTGCTCCTGGTTTCACGAACAGGCATACACCTGCAAACAAAACACTAGGCAAAGCACGTAAGTAACCAGAAAAATACGTTGAGTATCGATCGATACCAAGTGGTGTCGATCGATACCAACAAAAGAAGACGACATGTATCGACCGATACTACAGAGTATCAATCGATACCGACGAACTTAGTCGAAATTCTAAACTAAAATCTAATGGCGAATTGAGTTCCTCGGCAACGGCGCCAAAATTGATATGCTCAATTTAATACCCTAACAGTAATAAAGCAGTAATTGTAATATAGCTAGGGGTCGAACCACAGAAGACTCACAGAAACGCGCAATAGATTATATAGTTAAGAATCAAGCTAAGCCTAATAGATGTAATTAAAAGCAGTGCAGAAAATAAAAGAGTTGTATTCAATCAGGAAAATATAGGCCCAGGGTTTTTCTCAGGAAATCAATGAATGCAGATAAACTAACTAACATGATTCAGATTTAGCGCAGTTCTAGAACTCAAATCACTAAAGTATAATTAACCAACTGTCGTTGCGAAAACTATCTAAATCTAAATCCTAGGAATTCCAAATTTCTTTGCGAATCCTAAAGTCTAAATTAGCTTTAATAACAGGTTTGATATGCTCACAAATCAATTAAACCAAATTTCTTTGCGAGTAATCAATTTGCTCACCTAGGTTCTATCAGGTAATTAATCGCACTGTCGTGCCTAATCAATTATCCTAAGATCTAAGTTCCAGATTCGTCAACCTAGAATTAGCTTTGAACACAACCTAAGGCGAAGAACTATAATTCAGATGGTGAATCCTAAACAGATAATTAACCTAGCATCCAAAGAAATCCTTTATGAGAAAACCCCAAACCTAAAGTGGATCTACTCAGACATAGAGAATGAAACAATCAATATGCTTGAATAAATCATCAAAAGAATAATAACAAAGGGTTCTTGAGATCTGATCTCGGACGAAGGGAAATCAGACATGTCTCAAACCAAAGTAATAAAAAGCATAAAAAGGCATAGCCTAAACAAGTGGCTGTAAAATCCTATTTATAACCTAAATCACGACTTGGGGTCTTCTTGTAATTATCAAAGACTTCTGGGCACTTTTGTAATTCTTCAAGTCTTGGAAAACTCGCGGGTCGTGTCTTGCTGCAATGGGTGTCAATCGATACCAAGGGGGTATCGATCGATATTAGACGTGAAATCAGGTACTCAGCAACACGACTTCAGCTTCTGCTCCAAACTGCTCCAGAAAGCTCCAATACTTCCAATAATACTCCAAACGTGCTAAGACCTGTAAAAGACTTTAAAACACTACAAAACACTTAGAAAGACTCTATAAAAAGGACTTATATCATGGCCTAAACAGGGTAAAAACCATGATATATTAACTCCCCCAGACTTAGCCTTTGCTTGCCTTCAAGCAAATAAAAGACTAAACAGAGAAAGAGGTTTGAAAAGGTAGAGACTCACCTGTTCATGAACCATCGAAATGACCCTTTTCCCAAGTACCCAAATGTCACCAAATCAGCTTTTGATCTAACCACCATGTACTTCTCCGTAGACATTCGCAGCTTTTCCAGACTCCACACAAAATCCCACAGCATTGTTCAAATAAAGCTCTCATCGCCAGTTTCATCGCTGCAGTTAATATTCAAGAACCTTCTAGACTATTTACCAGACAATATCATGACAAGGAACCACCCTTTTTCACACTTTTTGTATCAATTTCAACTCCCCCAGACTTATTTCTTATTATGTTCTCTTTATTTTTTTATTTTCAGCTTAGCATATACACATTGAGGTATGAGACGCGAGTATTGATGGTGTTTGCCACCAAATCCCCGGTTCTTCCCTATCTATGTATCAAAGGATGTAGGCGAATAATGGCATCATAGGAAAATCCTAGCCTCGCTTCCAAACCTTTGTGTGATCATCCCCTCTTAAGTAGAATAATGGGATCGCTGGAAATTTTCCTAGCCCTCTACTCAGAAGAAAGTCATTTTAATCTTTTATGCTCTTATCTATCAACTTATAACAGGGGAGAGAGATACCACAATTCTAAACGCATTGGTTCCTTTATCAGATATGAATGATGAATCAAGCTCTAAGAATACTAACCACATTGATGAAGTGCAAAAATTTGGCTCAGGCTTAAGAAGAACTCTGCTGGAGACATGGATGTTTTCTAGTCAACTGGTCAGTCCTTGGATTTTTCATTAGTCGATCTAGAACTGATCCTGTAACACTGTGCACTCAAAAACAAAATCAAATCAATAGGTTCAAGTACAGGTTCATAATCTCCAACAAATTTTGACTCAATAAAACAGTTTTGACTCGATAAAACAACTGACTCTAAGAAAAACGAAAATAATGTCAGCAGACACCTCCTCCAGACTTGAACAACACTGTCCCCAGTGTTATCTAGCCTAGAGTAGGTAAAAGAAGACAAAAGAATAGAAGAAACGAAGAGAAACAAGAAATTACCGTTCTGGAACACCGAGTGTCGATCGACACATAGCGTCGATCGACACATAGCATGGTATCGATCGATACCATGCTTAGATCGACTTGGTGAACTTTTCATCCGCGATTGGTGTCGATCGATACCAATGGGGTATCGATCGATGCTAAGGCGATTTCGAGTTGCTCCTTGTTCATCCTGACACAGACTCAAAACAAACGAAAATAAAAAGAAAAACGACTCAAAACAGACTCACCAGTGGGTTGCCTCCCACCAAGCGCTCGTTTAACGTCAATAGCTTGACTGTAACGCCCTTCAGGCTGGATAAGAGTGCGAGCTTGCACCAAAACAGGCTCCATCACTTGACATTACTAGCTTCAGAGTTCTGCTTAGCATGCTGTCCACAAACTCTGGTCCTTTCTCTTTCAGCTCAGAAGTGAGAAGTACTCTAGCCTTGGAGAATGGTTTGGAGGCTCCTTTGCACTTCACCTTGTACTCAATCGAATCTCCATTACACTTCTGAGGTATCAAAGTGACATGAGGATTCTCGACCTTCTTGCTCTTAGCCTTCTTCTTTGTTGCCTTGGTCTTCTTGGCAACTTCCTTGGGGATGCTGGATGATTCAGCTGGAACGTCTGTGACAGTAGGTTCATCAGGAGGCTCTTCCAAAGGATACGATATCAACGTCGCTCCTATTACAGCATCGATGCAAGAGGTACGCGTAGGAGTTCCTCTAGGGATGGCTGTGTAGTACACCTCCTTGTCGATGTATGAGAATGAGATGCGCTTGCTGGGTATGTCCATAATCGCACCAACCGTAGCCATGAACGGTCTTCCGAGAATCAACTGCGTACGAGATTTTTCATTCATCTCTACAACCTGAAAATCAGTAGGCAGCAGGCAATCTCCTATTGTGATCATCAAATCAGTAATCGCCCCATATGGAAGAGAGGTGGTATCGTTTGCGAACGTGATAGATGTCTTTGGAGGTTGAATATCAGCTCCCAATCTCTCTGCGATTGCCCTGGACATGACATTGAATTCGACTCCAGAGATAGAGCATGGAACTGAGAAGATCCCTGGGTCTTCTCTCTTAGTCAACTGTCTTGTTGGAGGTGTAGGTGTAGCTCTGGCTTTAATGAAGAGAGCCTTGATCTCTTCCTCGGTTTCTCTGCAATCTTTGAAGTGACTCAGCAGAGGCCAGTCCTCTAGAGCTTCTTCAAAAGTGAACGAGTGGGGAATCCTTCGTACTCTCTTCTCAAAGCCACGCAGCTCCTTTGGAGTGATGGGATCTCTGAGGTGTTTAGGAACATGATTCACCTTCTTGGGATTGCGAGCTCTTTTCTCAGCTCGTTCCTTAGCTATCTGTGCCTGATACTCGGTTTCCTGGTCTTCCCAAAATTGGGCGATGTTAAATCGTGCTGCTTCTACTTGAGGCTCCTCAGTCGAAATCTCATGTGCCTCCTCAGAAATCGCCTTAGTATCGATCGACACCAATGGGGGTATCGATCGATACACGGGTTTTTGAAGTATCCCGTTTTAGAATTGTAACCGGCATCGATCGACACTTGGGGGTATCGATCGATGCCCTGGCGATTTCAGGTTCCTCATCGAAATTTCCTGCACTCGAGATGATGGCATTGACGTGTGCGTCGTGTGGATGAACTGTCTTTCCCTTGATGTTTTCAGCAGATTGAGCCACTTGCGTTGCCAGCATCCTGTGATTGGTATTGAGAGCCTCGATTTTCCCATTCAGATCAGAGTACATATGGTCAAGCTTCCCATTGAAATCCACTTGCAATTTCTGTTGTCCCTAAAGAATCTGCTCAAGCATGGATTCCATCTTATTGTCTGCATACTTGGGAGGGATGGGCTGGTACGAAGAGTTCCCGTAATTGCGATTGTTGTTGGTGAAGTTCCTGTTGTTGTTGTATCCAAATTGCTGACCCTGAAATCCAGAACCACCAACATAGTTACAAACCTCCACTTCATCCTCATCAGCAAAGTGAACCGCTTTCTGATTCTTCCCGATCAAGAAATCCAGCTTAGCTTGAACCTGAGCAATCTGCGATGCATCAATTCCTCCAGCATGCTTCTTCCTGTCGAAGTCAGCATTCTTGGTGCTATTGCTAGACACCAAGTTCTCAATTAGCACAACTGCATCATCTGGATATCTGGTGTTGAAATTTCCATTACTCGCAGTATCCAGAGCCATCTGGTACCTCCAGTCGATTCCTCTGTAAAATATGCCCAGCAACTGAACTTGATTGAACCCATGGTGCGGACAGTCTCTCTGATATGACTTGAAACGAATCCAAGCAGCCTTGAGTCCTTCTGTTTGGTCTTGAGAAAATTGGGAAATTTTGTTCCTGAGCTCTGTAAAATATCATCGTAGAAGTTGCACAGGAATGCTCTCTTCGTCTCTTCCCATGTAGTTAGAGAATCAGGAGCCAACTGCTTCAGCCAATAAGCAGCATCTCCACCAAGAGAGTACGGGAAGAGTTTGCAGAACATGAACTCATTGGGCACTCCATTGTACTTCATGCCAGTGCCCAAGTCCTCGAATCTCTCGATATGATCCATGGGATGCTCATGAGGTAGGCCATGGAAAGGGCTATGACTCACAAGAGCGTAGTACACAAGCTTCAGCTCGAAGTCATTCCTCTGAAAAGTCGGTATGCGAATCGCAGCTCGATTGGCAAAGAACTGATCAGGCCTGTTATGTTCAGCAAGTGTTCTACCTGCAGCATTCCCAACGTTGGCGCGCCCAGCTGGCGCGACAATCTCAAAAACAGGAGCAGGGACAACGATGTTTCCAGCCTCATCGAGTCGCTGTCCTCTCTCATTACACACATGACCCTCTTGGTCTCCCAGAATCCCAGCTTCATCAGCTCTTAAAACCACAGAGTTGTTCATTCCTGATGTTTGCTTGGTCTTTCTGTTTGTGCGTTCCACAAGCGCTAGCTGTTCCAGTGTTAGCTCAACTAGCTGTGTGCTCTTGTTGCTCCTGGTTTCACGAACAGGCATACACCTGCAAACAAAACACTAGGCAAAGCACGTAAGTAACCAGAAAAATACGTTGAGTATCGATCGATACCAAGTGGTGTCGATCGATACCAACAAAAGAAGACGACATGTATCGACCGATACTACAGAGTATCAATCGATACCGACGAACTTAGTCGAAATTCTAAACTAAAATCTAATGGCGAATTGAGTTCCTCGGCAACGGCGCCAAAATTGATATGCTCAATTTAATACCCTAACAGTAATAAAGCAGTAATTGTAATATAGCTAGGGGTCGAACCACAGAAGACTCACAGAAACGCGCAATAGATTATATAGTTAAGAATCAAGCTAAGCCTAATAGATGTAATTAAAAGCAGTGCAGAAAATAAAAGAGTTGTATTCAATCAGGAAAATATAGGCCCAGGGTTTTTCTCAGGAAATCAATGAATGCAGATAAACTAACTAACATGATTCAGATTTAGCGCAGTTCTAGAACTCAAATCACTAAAGTATAATTAACCAACTGTCGTTGCGAAAACTATCTAAATCTAAATCCTAGGAATTCCAAATTTCTTTGCGAATCCTAAAGTCTAAATTAGCTTTAATAACAGGTTTGATATGCTCACAAATCAATTAAACCAAATTTCTTTGCGAGTAATCAATTTGCTCACCTAGGTTCTATCAGGTAATTAATCGCACTGTCGTGCCTAATCAATTATCCTAAGATCTAAGTTCCAGATTCGTCAACCTAGAATTAGCTTTGAACACAACCTAAGGCGAAGAACTATAATTCAGATGGTGAATCCTAAACAGATAATTAACCTAGCATCCAAAGAAATCCTTTATGAGAAAACCCCAAACCTAAAGTGGATCTACTCAGACATAGAGAATGAAACAATCAATATGCTTGAATAAATCATCAAAAGAATAATAACAAAGGGTTCTTGAGATCTGATCTCGGACGAAGGGAAATCAGACATGTCTCAAACCAAAGTAATAAAAAGCATAAAAAGGCATAGCCTAAACAAGTGGCTGTAAAATCCTATTTATAACCTAAATCACGACTTGGGGTCTTCTTGTAATTATCAAAGACTTCTGGGCACTTTTGTAATTCTTCAAGTCTTGGAAAACTCGCGGGTCGTGTCTTGCTGCAATGGGTGTCAATCGATACCAAGGGGGTATCGATCGATATTAGACGTGAAATCAGGTACTCAGCAACACGACTTCAGCTTCTGCTCCAAACTGCTCCAGAAAGCTCCAATACTTCCAATAATACTCCAAACGTGCTAAGACCTGTAAAAGACTTTAAAACACTACAAAACACTTAGAAAGACTCTATAAAAAGGACTTATATCATGGCCTAAACAGGGTAAAAACCATGATATATTAACTCCCCCAGACTTAGCCTTTGCTTGCCTTCAAGCAAATAAAAGACTAAACAGAGAAAGAGGTTTGAAAAGGTAGAGACTCACCTGTTCATGAACCATCGAAATGACCCTTTTCCCAAGTACCCAAATGTCACCAAATCAGCTTTTGATCTAACCACCATGTACTTCTCCGTAGACATTCGCAGCTTTTCCAGACTCCACACAAAATCCCACAGCATTGTTCAAATAAAGCTCTCATCGCCAGTTTCATCGCTGCAGTTAATATTCAAGAACCTTCTAGACTATTTACCAGACAATATCATGACAAGGAACCACCCTTTTTCACACTTTTTGTATCAATTTCAACTCCCCCAGACTTATTTCTTATTATGTTCTCTTTATTTTTTTATTTTCAGCTTAGCATATACACATTGAGGTATGAGACGCGAGTATTGATGGTGTTTGCCACCAAATCCCCGGTTCTTCCCTATCTATGTATCAAAGGATGTAGGCGAATAATGGCATCATAGGAAAATCCTAGCCTCGCTTCCAAACCTTTGTGTGATCATCCCCTCTTAAGTAGAATAATGGGATCGCTGGAAATTTTCCTAGCCCTCTACTCAGAAGAAAGTCATTTTAATCTTTTATGCTCTTATCTATCAACTTATAACAGGGGAGAGAGATACCACAATTCTAAACGCATTGGTTCCTTTATCAGATATGAATGATGAATCAAGCTCTAAGAATACTAACCACATTGATGAAGTGCAAAAATTTGGCTCAGGCTTAAGAAGAACTCTGCTGGAGACATGGATGTTTTCTAGTCAACTGGTCAGTCCTTGGATTTTTCATTAGTCGATCTAGAACTGATCCTGTAACACTGTGCACTCAAAAACAAAATCAAATCAATAGGTTCAAGTACAGGTTCATAATCTCCAACAAATTTTGACTCAATAAAACAGTTTTGACTCGATAAAACAACTGACTCTAAGAAAAACGAAAATAATGTCAGCAGACACCTCCTCCAGACTTGAACAACACTGTCCCCAGTGTTATCTAGCCTAGAGTAGGTAAAAGAAGACAAAAGAATAGAAGAAACGAAGAGAAACAAGAAATTACCGTTCTGGAACACCGAGTGTCGATCGACACATAGCGTCGATCGACACATAGCATGGTATCGATCGATACCATGCTTAGATCGACTTGGTGAACTTTTCATCCGCGATTGGTGTCGATCGATACCAATGGGGTATCGATCGATGCTAAGGCGATTTCGAGTTGCTCCTTGTTCATCCTGACACAGACTCAAAACAAACGAAAATAAAAAGAAAAACGACTCAAAACAGACTCACCAGTGGGTTGCCTCCCACCAAGCGCTCGTTTAACGTCAATAGCTTGACTGTAACGCCCTTCAGGCTGGATAAGAGTGCGAGCTTGCACCAAAACAGGCTCCATCACTTGACATTACTAGCTTCAGAGTTCTGCTTAGCATGCTGTCCACAAACTCTGGTCCTTTCTCTTTCAGCTCAGAAGTGAGAAGTACTCTAGCCTTGGAGAATGGTTTGGAGGCTCCTTTGCACTTCACCTTGTACTCAATCGAATCTCCATTACACTTCTGAGGTATCAAAGTGACATGAGGATTCTCGACCTTCTTGCTCTTAGCCTTCTTCTTTGTTGCCTTGGTCTTCTTGGCAACTTCCTTGGGGATGCTGGATGATTCAGCTGGAACGTCTGTGACAGTAGGTTCATCAGGAGGCTCTTCCAAAGGATACGATATCAACGTCGCTCCTATTACAGCATCGATGCAAGAGGTACGCGTAGGAGTTCCTCTAGGGATGGCTGTGTAGTACACCTCCTTGTCGATGTATGAGAATGAGATGCGCTTGCTGGGTATGTCCATAATCGCACCAACCGTAGCCATGAACGGTCTTCCGAGAATCAACTGCGTACGAGATTTTTCATTCATCTCTACAACCTGAAAATCAGTAGGCAGCAGGCAATCTCCTATTGTGATCATCAAATCAGTAATCGCCCCATATGGAAGAGAGGTGGTATCGTTTGCGAACGTGATAGATGTCTTTGGAGGTTGAATATCAGCTCCCAATCTCTCTGCGATTGCCCTGGACATGACATTGAATTCGACTCCAGAGATAGAGCATGGAACTGAGAAGATCCCTGGGTCTTCTCTCTTAGTCAACTGTCTTGTTGGAGGTGTAGGTGTAGCTCTGGCTTTAATGAAGAGAGCCTTGATCTCTTCCTCGGTTTCTCTGCAATCTTTGAAGTGACTCAGCAGAGGCCAGTCCTCTAGAGCTTCTTCAAAAGTGAACGAGTGGGGAATCCTTCGTACTCTCTTCTCAAAGCCACGCAGCTCCTTTGGAGTGATGGGATCTCTGAGGTGTTTAGGAACATGATTCACCTTCTTGGGATTGCGAGCTCTTTTCTCAGCTCGTTCCTTAGCTATCTGTGCCTGATACTCGGTTTCCTGGTCTTCCCAAAATTGGGCGATGTTAAATCGTGCTGCTTCTACTTGAGGCTCCTCAGTCGAAATCTCATGTGCCTCCTCAGAAATCGCCTTAGTATCGATCGACACCAATGGGGGTATCGATCGATACACGGGTTTTTGAAGTATCCCGTTTTAGAATTGTAACCGGCATCGATCGACACTTGGGGGTATCGATCGATGCCCTGGCGATTTCAGGTTCCTCATCGAAATTTCCTGCACTCGAGATGATGGCATTGACGTGTGCGTCGTGTGGATGAACTGTCTTTCCCTTGATGTTTTCAGCAGATTGAGCCACTTGCGTTGCCAGCATCCTGTGATTGGTATTGAGAGCCTCGATTTTCCCATTCAGATCAGAGTACATATGGTCAAGCTTCCCATTGAAATCCACTTGCAATTTCTGTTGTCCCTAAAGAATCTGCTCAAGCATGGATTCCATCTTATTGTCTGCATACTTGGGAGGGATGGGCTGGTACGAAGAGTTCCCGTAATTGCGATTGTTGTTGGTGAAGTTCCTGTTGTTGTTGTATCCAAATTGCTGACCCTGAAATCCAGAACCACCAACATAGTTACAAACCTCCACTTCATCCTCATCAGCAAAGTGAACCGCTTTCTGATTCTTCCCGATCAAGAAATCCAGCTTAGCTTGAACCTGAGCAATCTGCGATGCATCAATTCCTCCAGCATGCTTCTTCCTGTCGAAGTCAGCATTCTTGGTGCTATTGCTAGACACCAAGTTCTCAATTAGCACAACTGCATCATCTGGATATCTGGTGTTGAAATTTCCATTACTCGCAGTATCCAGAGCCATCTGGTACCTCCAGTCGATTCCTCTGTAAAATATGCCCAGCAACTGAACTTGATTGAACCCATGGTGCGGACAGTCTCTCTGATATGACTTGAAACGAATCCAAGCAGCCTTGAGTCCTTCTGTTTGGTCTTGAGAAAATTGGGAAATTTTGTTCCTGAGCTCTGTAAAATATCATCGTAGAAGTTGCACAGGAATGCTCTCTTCGTCTCTTCCCATGTAGTTAGAGAATCAGGAGCCAACTGCTTCAGCCAATAAGCAGCATCTCCACCAAGAGAGTACGGGAAGAGTTTGCAGAACATGAACTCATTGGGCACTCCATTGTACTTCATGCCAGTGACCAAGTCCTCGAATCTCTCGATATGATCCATGGGATGCTCATGAGGTAGGCCATGGAAAGGGCTATGACTCACAAGAGCGTAGTACACAAGCTTCAGCTCGAAGTCATTCCTCTGAAAAGTCGGTATGCGAATCGCAGCTCGATTGGCAAAGAACTGATCAGGCCTGTTATGTTCAGCAAGTGTTCTACCTGCAGCATTCCCAACGTTGGCGCGCCCAGCTGGCGCGACAATCTCAAAAACAGGAGCAGGGACAACGATGTTTCCAGCCTCATCGAGTCGCTGTCCTCTCTCATTACACACATGACCCTCTTGGTCTCCCAGAATCCCAGCTTCATCAGCTCTTAAAACCACAGAGTTGTTCATTCCTGATGTTTGCTTGGTCTTTCTGTTTGTGCGTTCCACAAGCGCTAGCTGTTCCAGTGTTAGCTCAACTAGCTGTGTGCTCTTGTTGCTCCTGGTTTCACGAACAGGCATACACCTGCAAACAAAACACTAGGCAAAGCACGTAAGTAACCAGAAAAATACGTTGAGTATCGATCGATACCAAGTGGTGTCGATCGATACCAACAAAAGAAGACGACATGTATCGACCGATACTACAGAGTATCAATCGATACCGACGAACTTAGTCGAAATTCTAAACTAAAATCTAATGGCGAATTGAGTTCCTCGGCAACGGCGCCAAAATTGATATGCTCAATTTAATACCCTAACAGTAATAAAGCAGTAATTGTAATATAGCTAGGGGTCGAACCACAGAAGACTCACAGAAACGCGCAATAGATTATATAGTTAAGAATCAAGCTAAGCCTAATAGATGTAATTAAAAGCAGTGCAGAAAATAAAAGAGTTGTATTCAATCAGGAAAATATAGGCCCAGGGTTTTTCTCAGGAAATCAATGAATGCAGATAAACTAACTAACATGATTCAGATTTAGCGCAGTTCTAGAACTCAAATCACTAAAGTATAATTAACCAACTGTCGTTGCGAAAACTATCTAAATCTAAATCCTAGGAATTCCAAATTTCTTTGCGAATCCTAAAGTCTAAATTAGCTTTAATAACAGGTTTGATATGCTCACAAATCAATTAAACCAAATTTCTTTGCGAGTAATCAATTTGCTCACCTAGGTTCTATCAGGTAATTAATCGCACTGTCGTGCCTAATCAATTATCCTAAGATCTAAGTTCCAGATTCGTCAACCTAGAATTAGCTTTGAACACAACCTAAGGCGAAGAACTATAATTCAGATGGTGAATCCTAAACAGATAATTAACCTAGCATCCAAAGAAATCCTTTATGAGAAAACCCCAAACCTAAAGTGGATCTACTCAGACATAGAGAATGAAACAATCAATATGCTTGAATAAATCATCAAAAGAATAATAACAAAGGGTTCTTGAGATCTGATCTCGGACGAAGGGAAATCAGACTTGTCTCAAACCAAAGTAATAAAAAGCATAAAAAGGCATAGCCTAAACAAGTGGCTGTAAAATCCTATTTATAACCTAAATCACGACTTGGGGTCTTCTTGTAATTATCAAAGACTTCTGGGCACTTTTGCAATTCTTCAAGTCTTGGAAAACTCGCGGGTCGTGTCTTGCTGCAATGGGTGTCGATCGATACCAAGGGTGTATCGATCGATACTCGACGTGAAATCAGGTACTCAGCAACACTATTTCAGCTTCTGCTCCAAACTGCTCCATAAAGCTCCAATACTTCCAATAATACTCCAAACGGACCTGTAAAAGACTCTAAAACACTACAAAACACTTAGAAAGACTCTATAAAAAGGACTTATATCATGGCCTAAACAGGGTAAAAACCATGATATATCAGTAAGATTGGCGATTTTCACAATCCACTTGGTTCATTTGTTTTCTTTCACCAACCTTAGGCTAGATAACACTGGGGACAATGTTGTTCAAGTCTAGGGGAGGTAGTCGCTAACATTGTGTTTGTTTTTTAGAGTCAGTCGTTTTTGAGTCATTCGTTGTTTTATTGAGTCAAAACTTTGTTGAAGACTGTGATCTTTTTCTTGAATCTATTGATTTGACCTTGCTTCTAAGTGACCATTGTTACATAATCAGTTCTAGATCGACTAATGAAAAATCCAAAGGCTGACCAGTTAACTAGAAGACACTCATGTTTCCAGCAAAGTCCATTAAAATCTGAGCCAAATTTTTGCACTTCATCAATGTGGTTAGTATCCATAGAGCTTGATTCATCATTCGTATCTGACAAAGGAACCCACATGTTTAAAGTAATGGTATTTCTCTCCTTGTTACAAGTTAATTAATAAGATGCATTAAAAGATGATATGATTTTCTTCTAAGTAGAGGGTTAGGAAAATTTCCAACGATCCCATTATTCTACTTCAGAGGAGATGATCACACAAAGGTGGAAGCGAGGTTAGGAAAATTTCCTGTGATACCATTATTCGCCTACACCTTTGATTACTTTTGAGGGAAGAACCGGGGATTCGATGGCAAACACCATCAATACTCGCGTCTCATACCTTGATGTGTATATGCATATATAAAAAAAGAGAAGAGAACATTATAAGAAATAAGTCTGGGGGAGAGAAATAATACCAGAAAGTGTGAAAAAATGGTGGTTCCTTGTCATGATATTGTATGGGAAAGAATCTAGAAGGTTCTTGGTATTAATCGCAGCGATGAAACTGGCGAGGATGGCTTGATTGAACGATGCTGTGAAATAATGTGTGTACTCTGGGAAACTGAGAATGTCTACGGAGAAGTACATGGTGGTTGGATCAAAGGCTGGTTAGGTGACATTTGGGTGCTCATCGATGTGGTTAGAAGAGGAAGAAAACATCCTCTAGGTGGAGCAAATGCAATGTGCCGACGAGTTAAAGTCGAATCAAAGCCAGTATGACGAATTGGCGAAGACAAACCAACCTCGGACAGATGATACGAACATGATCAAAGTCTTTTTAGCTCAAAACAACACCGAGAGACGAACCATCAATCCAAAGGAGTATCGTGCAATCGGCGCAGAGCCCGTGGTCAATCGAAAGGAAAAGCGAGAAACCCCCTTTACGGCAACGATTACCGACGCAATCGTTCCTGACCAAGAAAGGGTCAGAATCTCGCTCTACGACGGATCGACTGATCATAAAGACCACATAACGGTTTTCCACATGGCGATGTGCCGAGCCGGACTCGAGGAAAGTAAAGAAGACACAAGATTTTGTCGTCAATTCGTAGAACATTTAAAGGGTGCCGCCCTCGATTGGTTCTCAAACCTTGAACGAAATTCGATCGACAACTTTCGACAACTATCCACTCAATTCCTGAAGCAATTCGCCGTACTTATAGGGCCAGAAACCCCCGATGCTGATCTGTGGACCCTGACTCAAGGACCAACAAAACCATTACGAGGTTTCATAGAACGATCGAAAGTAATGGTCTCGAAAGCGGGAGATGTGAACGATCAAGCCATGATATGCTCAAATTAATACCCTATTTAGATACTAAAGCAGTTGTCGTAGTATAGCTAGGTGTCGAACATAAGGACTCACAAAGACACACAATAGATTATATAGACGAGAATTAAGCTAAGCAATTCAGATGTAATTGAAAGCAGTGCGTAAATTAAAAATGTTGTAATTCAATTGGGGGGAAAGATAGGCTCAGGGTATTTCTTAGGAAATCAATGAATGCAGATAAACTAACTAACAGGATTCAGATATAGCGCGGTTCTTGAACTCAAATCACTAAAGTATAATTAACCAACTCTCGTTACGAGTTATCTAAATCTAAATCCTAGGAATTCCAAATCTCTTTGCGAATCCTAAAGTCTAAATCAGCTTTAATTCCGAGTTTGATATGTTCACAAATCAATTAAACCAAATATCTTTGCGAATAATTAATTTGCTCACCTAAGGTTCTATCAGGTAATTAATCGGACTGTCGTGCCTAATTAATTATCCTAAGATCTAAGTTCCAGATTCGTCAACCTAGAATTAGCTTTGAACACAACCTAAGGTGAAGAACTAATTCAGATGGTGAATCCTAATTAACTATCAACCTAGCATTCAGAGAAAACCCTTATGAGAACCTTGAACCTAAAGTGGATCTACTAAGACATGGAGATTGAAAGCAACATGATTGAATAGATCATCAAAGAAATCAATAAAAACAGGAGTTCAGAGTTGTCTCTCCAAAAACCAAGGTCGAATCAAAGTAGAATAAAGCTTAGAAAATAAAGCATAGCCAACAAAGTGGCTGAAAAACCTAATTATATAGTCTAAAACACGAATTGGGGTATTCTTGTAAATATTAAAGTCTTATGGGGCAAATCTGCAATTTTTCAATTCTTGGAAAAGTCGCGACTTGTAATCTGCTTCGATGGGTGTCGATCGATACCAGGGGGTATCGATCGATGCTTGACGCTTCGATTGGGCACTTAGTCACTACAATTCCATTTCTCTTCAGAATGCTCCTAAAAGCTCCAATATCTCCAATTATGCTCCAAACATGCTAAAACCTGTAAAAGACTCTAAAAGACTCCAAAATACTAGAAAGACTCTATAAAACGGACTTATATCATGGCCTAAAAGGGGTAAAAACCATGATATATCAACTCCCCCAGACTTAGCCTTTGCTTGCCCTCAAGCAAATAGAAGACTAAACCAGAGAAAGAGGTTTGAAAACACGGAGACTCACCTATTCAGGAACCATCGCGAAGATCCTTTTACCAATCACCCAAATGTCACCTAACCAGCTTTTTGATCTAACCACCATGTACTTCTCCGTAGACATTCGCAGCTTTTCCAGACTCCACACATTATCTCGCAGCATTGTTCAAATAAAGCCCTCATCGCCAGTTTCATCGCTGCAGCCAATGTTCAAGAACCTTCTAGATTCTTTACCATAGAATATCATGACAAGGAACCATCCAATATTTTCACACTATTTGTATCACCTTCTCTCCCCATACTTATTTCTTATTATGTTCTTTTTTTTTTTTTTAGATCTGCATATACAAGGTCCGAAACGCGAGTATTGATGGTGTTTGCCACCGAATCTCCGGTTCTTCCCTCTCTATGTATCAAAGGTTTAGGCAAATAGTGGCATCACGGGAAGTTTTCCTAACCTCACTTTCAACCTTTGTGTGATCATTCCCTCTTAAGTAGAATAATGGGATCGCTGGAAATTTTCCTAGCCCTCTACTCAGAAGAAAATCATTTCATCTTTTATGCTCTTATTTATCAACTTATAACAGGGGAGAGAGATATCATTACTTTAAACATATGGGTTCCTTTGTCAGATATGAATGATGAATCAAGCTCTGTAAACACTAACCACATCGATGAAGTGCAAAATTATGGCTCAGGCTTCAGAAGAACTCTGCTGGACACATGGATGTTTTCTAGTCAACTGGTCATTCCTTGGATTTTTCATTAGTTGATCTAGAGCTGATCCTGCAACACTGGTCACTCAAAAACAAAATCAAAACAACAATTCAAGCACAAGATCATCATCTCCAACAAGTTTTGACTCAATAAAACGTTTTTGACTCGATAAAACAACTGACTCTAAGAAAAACAAACACAATGTCAGCAGACACCTCCCCCAGACTTGAACAACACTGTCCCCAGTGTTATCTAGCCTAAGGTTGGTGAAAGAAAACAAAAGAACATAATAAAATTGTGAAAAAAACAAGAAGTTACCGTGCTGGAACATCTGGTGTCGACCGACACATGGCCTGGTATCGATCGATACCAAGCGATACCAAGCTTAAGTCGACATGATGAACTGTTCATTCGCGTAGGGTGTCGACCGATACCAATGGGGTATCGATTGATACTCAGGCGATTTCGAGTTTTGCTCGTTGTTTTTCCTGACACAAACACAAAACGAAAAATAAAAAGAATAAGACTCAAAAGACAGACTCACCAGTGGGTTGCCTCCCACCAAGCGCTTGTTTTACGTCATGAGCTTGACTGTACGGACGATCAGTTTGTGGAAGATTGAGAGCTTACTCCAAAACAAGCTCCACAATTTGACATCGCCAGCTTCAGAGTTCTGCTCATCATGCCCTCCACAAACTCCTTTCCTTTCTCTTTCAGCTCTGAAGTAAGAAGAACTCTAGCCTTAGAGAATGGTTTCGAGGCACCTTTGCACTTCACCTTGTATTCGATCGAATCCCCATCATACTTCTGAGGGATTAAGGTCATAGAAGCAGCATCCTTCACTCCTTCGCTCTTCATCTTCTTCTTTGCCTTAGATGTTTTGACATCTTTCTTGGTGATGACAGAAGGACCATCTAGAAGGTCTATGACAGTTGGCTCGTCAGGAGATTCTTCCAAAAGATCAACTACCAACGTCTCTCCTGTGACAACAATGAAGCAAGAGACATGTGTGGGAGCTCCTCTAGAGGGAATGGCATTATAGTAGACCTCCCCGTCAATGTAAGAGAAAGAGATGTGCTTGTTGGGTGTGTCCATAATGGCACCAACCGTAGCCATGAACGGTCTGCCAAGAATCAACTGCGTACGAGATTGTGCGCTCATCTCCACAACTTGAAAATCAGTAGGAACCAGGCAATCTCCAACCTTAACCATCAAATCAGGGATTGTACCATATGGAACCGATGTGGAAGAGTTTGCGAATGTGAGAGCCATCTGAGGAGATCTTATGTCATCGATTTCCAGCTTCTCTGCAAGTGCTCTCGACATGACATTTACGCTAGACCCTGAATCAACCAGAGATTCCTTGAATTCAACTCCGGAGATGGAGCATGGAACCGAAAATAGTCTTGGGTCTTCCCTCTTGGTCAACTGCCTCAGCGGTAGTGATGTACTTATAACCTTGGTGAAGAGTGCCCTAATCTCTTCCTCAGTTTCTCTGCAATCTCGGAAGTGTCTGTAAAGAGGGCGATACTCAAGAGCTTCTTCAAAAGTGTGTGTGGGTGGAATTCTTCGTACCATCTTCTCAAAGCCACGCAGCTGCTTGGGAGAGATGGGGTCTCTGAGATGTTTGGGTGGTCGAGGATCTGGAATTTTGGGCTTGCGAAGTCTGTCAACACTCATACGCGGCTCCTTTGCAGTATATGGGCAGGTATCGATCAATGCTGGTAGGGTGTCGATCGATGATTTCTCCTTCGAGACGTCCTTGACAGATTCTGGGACGGGTGTCGATCGATGCTGCAGGGTGTCGATCAATGCCTGGGTGATTTCCAAAATCTCTTCGTCATTCTCAGCAAGATTGACCAAAATCTTTGCAGTGGAGCTCCTCTGCACTCCTGGGTGTTCCTCACTTCCACTCTGCGAGGGGATAGCAGTGATGTTTTCGTACTGTGAATGATCCATTAGTCCCTTGCCAATTGCTGCATTCTGGGCTACCTGAGTATCCAGAATCTTCTGACGAATAATGAGAGTTTCGATTTTTCCATTCAGATCAGTGTACATGGCATCCAACCTCCCGTTGAAATTCACTGCCATCTTCTACTGTCCTTGAATAATCTGTTCATGCATAGATTCAAGCTTACTCTCAGAAGTTCTGGGTGGTGTGAGTGGGCGTTGATTTCTTTGATCTTGAAATCCAAGTCCATCAATGTAGTTAACAAATTCCACTACATTCTTTTCAGCAAAACGAACAGCCTTCTGCTGCTTGCCCATCAACAAATTGTGCATTGAATCTAACTTAGCATTCACCTCAGCAATCTGACTGCAATCCAAGTTACCAGCTAGCTTCTTCCGCTCATAATCAGCATTCTTGGTGCTATTACTAGACGCCAAGTTCTCAATCAGTACATAGGCTTCATTAGGATACCTGGTGTTGAAGTTTCCATTGCTCGAAGCATCCAAAGTCATCTGATATCTCCAATCGAGTCCTCTGAAAAAGAATCCCATCAACTGAACATCAGAGTATCCGTGATGTGGGCAATCTCTCTGATACGATCTGAATCTCGTCCAAGCAGACTTGAACGCCTCAGTAGGTCCTTGAGAAAACTGGGAGATCTTGTTCCTCAGATCCTCAGATCGTGCATCATCATAGAAATTGTTCAGAAAAGTAGTCTTAGTTTGATCCCAAGTAGTCATCGATCCATGGGTCAACTGCTTCAGCCAGTAAGTCGCTTCTCCACCAAGTGAGTATGGGAAAAGCTTGCAAAAGAGGTAGTCGTAAGACACTCCATTGCTCTTGATGCTAGTGACCAAGTCCTCGAACCTCTCAAGGTGATCCATAGGATGTTCATGAGAAAGACCATGAAAAAGATGCTGACCCACAAGAGTGAAGTATGCAGGTTTCAGCTCAAAGTCATCCCTCTGAAAAGCAGGAGGGCGAATCGCTGACCGATTGACATAGAACTGATAAGGCCTGTTGTACTCACCAATCGTCCTACCGCGAGCAGCCACATCATTCCTTGCATTCGTGTTCCCAGCGATATTCCCAGCGACAACAGGAGCAGGTGAAATGATGTTCCCCTCTCCATCCAGACGTTGTCCTCTCGTATTGCACAACTGACCCTCTTGGTCTCTTAAAGCTCCAGCAGCATCCTGAATCAGAATCATTGTGTTGTTCATCTCTGCTGGCTTCTTTTCTTTCATGTTTGCACGTTCCAAGTTCACACCTGAAACACACTAGGAAAAGAACGTAAGTAACAAAAACACGTTGAGTATCGACCGATACCAAGTGGTGTCGATCGATATCAACTAGAAAAAACGTCGGGTGTCGACCGATACTAGGTAGTATCGATCGATACCGATAAGCTTAGTCGAAATTCTCAGACGTAATCTAATGGTGAATTGAGTCCCCGACAACGGCGCCAAATTTGATATGCTCAAATTAATACCCTATTTAGATACTAAAGCAGTTGTCGTAGTATAGCTAGGGGTCGAAAACAAGGACTCACAGAGACACACAATAGATTATATAGACGAGAATTAAGCTAAGCAATTCATATGTAATTGAAAGCAGTGCGTAAATTAAAAGTGTTGTAATTCAATTGGGGGAAAGATAGGCTCAGGGTATTTATCAGGAAATCAATGAATGCAGATAAACTAACTAACATGATTCAGATTTAGCGCGGTTCTTGAACTCAAATCGCTAAAGTATAATTAACCAACTCTCGTTGCGAGAATTATCTAAATCTAAATCTTAGAAATTCCAAATCTCTTTGCGAATCCTAAAGTCTAAATCAGCTTTAATACCGAGTTTGATATGTTCACAAATCAATTAAACCAAATCTCTTTGCGAATAATTAATTTGCTCACCTAAGGTTCTATCAGGTAATTAATCGCACTGTCATGCCTAATCAATTATCCTAAGATCTAAGTTCCAGATTCGTTAACCAAGAATTAGCTTTGAACACAACCTAAGGTGAAGAACTAATTCAGATGGTGAATCCTAATTAACTATCAACCTAGCATTAAGAGAAAACCCTTATGAGAACACTGAACCTAAAGTGGATCTACTCAGACATGGAGATTGAAAGCAACATGATTGAATAGATCATCAAAGAAATCCATAAAAACAGGAGTTCAAAGTTGTCTCTCCAAAAACCAAGGTCGAATCAAAGTAGAATAAAGCCTAGAAAATAAAGCATAGCAAACAATGTGGCTGAAAAACCTAATTATATAGTCTAAAACACGAATTGGGGTCTTCTTGTAAATATTAAAGTCTTATGGGGCAAATCTGCAATTCTTCAATTCTTGGAAAAGTCGCGACTTGTAATCTGCTTCGATGGGTGTCGATCGATACCAGGGGGTATCGATCGATTCTTGACGCTTCGAATGGGCACTTAGTCACTTCAATTCCATTTCGCTTCAGAATGCTCCAAAAAGCTCCAATATCTCCAATTATGCTCCAAATATGCTAAAACCTGTAAAAGACTCTAAAAGACTCCAAAATACTAGAAAATCTCTATAAAAAAGACTTATATCATAGCCTAAAAGGGGTAAAAACCATGATATATCAAGCCGCAATCAATGCACTAAAATGGGGGCTGCACCACGATTCAGACTTCCAAAGAGAACTCATGCTGAGAGCACCCCCGACGATCCAGGATGCTCTGCACCAAGCCTCAAATTTTAAGGAAAAGCTGAGAGATGCTCCACCCGAAGCCCGACCAATGATCAACCGAGATTGCACCTCAGCTAACACAACGCGATATCTCATGATGCGATTATCCGCCATCCAGGAAAGAACCCATTCTACGACGGTACGACATACCCCGAAGCCTATATAACGGCTTTCTGCATGGCAATGGGCCAAGCTGATCTCGAAGGAAGCTGATAAGCTCAAATGTAATACCCTAAGGTACTAACAGCTTTGTCGATTGTAATACTTAGGGTTCGAATCCACAGAGACTCAAGAATCACACAATATATTTTAAGGGTTGACTTAAGCTAAGTGATCAATGTAATTGAAACCAATAACGTAGATTAAACTTGTTGTAAATTCGATGGAGCAAAGATAGGTTCAGCGTATTTCTCAGGAAATCAATGAATGCAGACAAACTAACTAGTCAGGGTTCATGTTATGCACGGTTCTTGAGCTCAAATCACTAAACTGTAATTAACATCCTGTCGTTGCGAGAATTATCTAACTCTAAATCCCAGAATCCCAAATCTCTTTGCAAATCCTAAAGATCTAAACCAGCTTTAAAGTTCAGGTTTGATATGTTCACAAAACAACTAAACCAAATCTCTTTGCAGATAGCTATTTTGCTCACCCTAAGTTCGGTCAGATTATCAATTGCACTGTCGTGCCTAATCGATTAACCTAAGATCTAAGTTCCAGATTCGTTAAGCTAGAATTAGCATTGAGAACAACCTATGGTGAAGAACTAATTCAAATTATGAACCCTAATCAACCAATTAACCTAACATTCAAAGAGATCCTTTATGAGAACCCTAAACCTAAAGGAGATCTACTCAGATATGATCAATGGAACATATATCATAGATGAATAGATTTGCATAAAAGAAATCAATAAGAAACAAGGGTTCAGAGTTGTCCCCAAAAAACCCTGGAACAAATCTCTCTCAAAGTATCAAGAATAAAATAAAGCTTAGCCAACAAAAGTGGCTGAAAAACCTAATTTATAACCTAAAACACGTTTTGGGGCTTCTAGTAATGATTAAAGTCTAATGGACTAAGGTGCAAACTTCAAACTTGTAAAAAGTCACGTTTCCTTCTTCTTGAAGTCGGTATCGGTCGACACCATTAGTGGTATCGATAAATACCAAGCTTGCGTGTCGACTCTTCTGCTCGCCAGACTGGACTGTCTTCACAAAAACTGGCATAACTTTTGATCGCACCGTTGGAATGGCCTCAAAACACTTCCAAATGAAAGCTAATCCATTGATCTGTCTTGTATCCAAATTGGAGCTCAATCCATTAGTGGGAACTGATTCAACGAATGCCAAACTTCTGACGTCTCTGCATGACGCTGCATATCCATATGCTCATTTTCACCTAAAACGGCTCATTTTCTCCCAAAGTCACCTAAAACTTGAAAAGACTCGAAAAGACTCCAAAATAATAGAAAGACTCTATAAATAAGACCTATATCATGGCTAAAAACGGGTAAAAACCATGATATATCAACTCCCCCAGACTTAGCCTTTTCTTGCCCTCAAGCAAATAGAAAGCTAAACAAGAGAAAGAGGTTTGAAAAACACGGAGACTCACTTGTTCTTGAAACATTGCAATGACCATTTTTCTTAGTGCTCCACATATCACGTAACCAGTTCCAAATCTAACCACCATGTACTTCTCCGTACACATTCGCAGCTTCCCAGACTACACACATTATTTCACAACATCGTCCAATAAAGCCCTCATCGCCAGTTTCATTGCTGTAATCAATGCCAAGAACCTTGTAGACTCTTTTCCATACAATATCATGACAAAAGAACCACATAATTTTCACACTTTTGGTATTGGTTCCTCTCCCCCAGACTTATTTCACATCATGTTCTCTTGCATATACATATTAAGGTTCGAAACGCGAGTATTGATGGTGTTTGCCACCGAATCCCCGGTTCTTCCCTCAAAAGTAATCAAAGGTGTAGGCGAATAATGGTATCACAAGAATTTTTCCTAACCTCGCTTCCACCTTTGTGTGATCATTCCTTCTGAGGTAGAATAATGGGATCGCTAGAATTTTTCCTATCCCTCTACTCAGAAGAAAATCATTTCATCTTTTCATGCTTTTATCTATTAACTTATAACAAGGGAGAGGAATACCATTACTTTCTACACATGGGTTCTCTTACTGGGCGTATCTATAATTGCACCAACTGTAGCCATGAACGGTCTTCCAAGAAACAAAGGTGTACTAGATCTTGCACTCATCTCCACAACCTGAAAATCAGTAGGAACCAGACAATCTCCTACTTTGTACCATATGGAACTGAGGTGGAAGAGTTAGCGAATACAAGAGACATCTGAGGAGATCTTATATCAGCAATTCCCAACCTCTCTGCAATTGTCTTTGACATGACATTGACGCTAGACCCTGAATCAACGAGAGATTCTTTGAATTCAACTCCAGAGATAGAGCATGAAATTGAAAATTTTCCTGGGTCTTCCCTCTTAGTCAACTGCTTCATTGGTGGTGGTGTGCTTCTTGCCTTGATGAAGAGTGCCTCGATCTCTCCTAGATTATCTCTGCAATCTCGGAAGTGACAAAGCAAATGGCGGTATTCCAAAGCTTCTGCAAAAGACATCGTATGGGGAATCCTCCTTACCATCTTCTCAAAAGCGAGCAACTTCTCTGCAGTAATGGGAGCTCTGAGATGGTTAGGTAGTCTAGGATATGGCACCTTAGGTTTGTAAACCCTCTCCTCAACAATCTTCGGTGTTTTCACAATTTCCAGCTCAGTCTGCGAGGGGTGTCGACCGACACCAGATTGGTGTTGATCGACACAAGGCTCGTGTGTCGTCTCTTCAGGTAGGTGTCGATCGATACCAACAATGGTGTCGATCGACACAGACGTATCAGGCTCAAAATCACCTTCAACCTCTTCTATCTCAAATTTTTCTGCATTCAAACCCTTTTCTACCACTGCAGTGACCTCTATTACACTTCTTAAGGTGATTGCATTGACGTATTCATTCTGTGAATGAACCATCTTTCCCTTGACAACTTCTGTAGTCTGAGCTATTTGAGTTTCCAGCATCTTCTGATGAATACTGAGAGACTTAATTTTCCCATTCAGGTATGTGTACATAGCATCCATCTTCCCATTGAAATCCACTGTCATCTTCTGCTGTCCCTCAAGAATATGTTCCAGCATAGATTCAACTTTGCTTTCAGGAGTTTTTGGTGGTGGAGATTGGAATGACGAATTTCCATAGGTTCTAAAACCAGCTGGGTTGATTTCAGATTTGCCATCTGTCCTGCGCTGCCTTGTGAGGATCCTGAGCAACACTTTGTTGTGTAAGATGGGGAACCAAACAAGATGAGAGTTGCTGAGCTGATTGTTCTGTCTATTGGGATTGGAGACCTCATTTCTGATGAGGCATATGAGTGGCCTGAGATGGACCTCACGGTCAACTTAGGTGCTGTATTCGCACACCACTTGGAGTCGCTGAAGGTTAAGCCTTTTACAGGACGCATCAAGACTTCTAGGATTGCAGGCCGCCCGAAGACCGCGACGGTGGACTGTCTTCTCACTCCCATCTTTCTGCACCTAGGAATCAGCACCACTAGTTGCTCGATCATGACTTCCCGCGAGCTTATGGACGAGGCGCACTTGGAGCACTTGCGTTGGCTGAAGCCTGACAGGCGTTGGGTTTTCAGCACTTCTGTTGGGGACTATCTTGTTCAGCTCCCCAACACCGATCTGACATACATAGGCGGTAACCCTGCTCAGTTGCTTTTCGCACTTGCTCCTACTTACATGGAGCCTGCACCGGTCACTCGACGTCGAGGCTCATCTACTAGAGCACGACCACCTGCATCTGGCCCTACTGGGGGTCAACCGCGACGCGAGCCATCTCCCATTGCTGCTGCGCTTTCCCTTCCTCCATTACCTACCATGGAGATGGATCCTTTTCAGAGATATGTAGTCGCGAGTCTGCAGACGATCTGGACCGCCATTTCCCATTGCCGCTGCATGGCTTCTCAGCATCCTGTTTCACCATGTTCACCGCGCACGCCCACTGACGTTGGTCCATCTGGCACTGCTGGCGATGACTCTGACGCCACTGAGGAGGATTAGTCCTCTTTCTATCTGATCATCATGTTTGCTGTTTCTTTTTCCCTTTTCTTTTTATTTTCGTTTGAACTTATGCTTTTAAACCTGTGGATTTATGCTTCTATGATATTTTGTTGCACCTAACTTGTGTTCGAATGGTCTAACAATGCTAACATTTAACACCTGGATTGTTTGACACATTTTTGGAGTTACATATGACCTTAGACATTGAAAACGAATCACCTGTGTCGACCAATACTTGGTATCGATCGATACCAAGTTGGGTGTCGGTCGACACTCGTACCCCACTTCGGTAATTTTTCGTTTTTCACAAATCCACTCGTTTCATTTGCTTTCTTTCACCAACCTTCGGCTAGATAACACTGGGGACAATGTTATTCAAGTCTGGGGGAGGTAGTCGCTGACATTGTTTTTTTGTTTTCTTAGACTCAGTCGTTTTTGAGTCAAAGTTTGTTTTATTGAGTCAAAACCTGTTGGAGATTGTGATATTTTTCTTGAATCTTTTGTTCTTACCTTGCTTCTAAGTGACCATTGTTACATAATCAGTTCTAGAGTGGGCTAATGAAAAATCCAAAGGCTGACTAGTTAACTAGAAGATACCCATGTTTCCAGCAAAGTTCTTTAAAGCCCGAGCCAAATTTTTGCACTTCATTGATTTGATTGATATCCATAGAGCTTGATTCCTCATTCGTATCTGACAAAGGAACCCATGTGTTTAAAGTAATGGTATTTCTCTCCCTGTTACAAGTTAATAAATAAGATGCATTAAAAGATGAGATGTTTTTCTTCTGAGTAGAGAACTAGGAAAATTTCCAGCGATCCCATTATTCTACTTCAGAAGGAATGATCACACAAAGGTGGAAACGAGGTTAGGAAAATTTCATGTGATGCCATTATTCGCCCACAACTTTGATTACCTTTTGAGGGAAGAACCGGGGATTCGGTGGCAAACACCATCAATACACGTGTCTCGAACCTTAATATGTATATGCAAGAGACATAATGAGAAATAAGTCTAGGGGAGAGAAAATAATACCAGAAAGTGTGAAATTGGATGGTTCCTTGTCATGATATTGTATGGGAAAGAATCTAGAAGGTTCTTGGTAGTAATCACAACAATGAAACTGGCAAGGAAGGCTTGATTGAACGATGCTGTGAAATAATGTGTGTAGTCTGGGAAGCTGCGAATGTCTACGGAGAAGTACATGGTGGTTAGATTTGGAACTAGTTAGGTGATATGTGGAACACTAAGGAAAAGGGTCATTGCAATGTTTCAAGAACATGTGAATCTCCGTGTTTTCAAACCTCTTTCTCTGGTTTACTTTTCTGTTTTGCTTGAGGGCAAGCAAAGGCTAAGTCTGGGGGAGTTGATATCATGGTTTTAACCCCTTTTAAGCCATGATATAAGTCCCTTTTATAGAGTCTTTCTACTATTTTGTAGTTTTTAGAGTCTTTTACAGGTTTTAGCACGTTTGGAGCATAATTGGAGATATTGGAGCTTTCTGGAGCATTTTGGAGCAAAGCAGAAGTTCGTGTAGCTGAGTACCAACTAACACGACGAGTATCGACCGACACTGACTAGTATCGATCAATACACGGGCTTAGTCGAAATTCTAGACTAAAATCTAATGGCGAATTAAGAATCCCCGGCAACGGCGCCAAATTTGATAAGCTCAAATGTAATACCCTAAAGTACTAACAGCTTTGTCGATTGTAATACTTAGGGGTCGAATCCACAGAGACTCAAGAATCACACAATAGATTTTAAGGGTTGAATTAAGCTAAGTGATCAATGTAATTGAAAGCAATAACGTAGACAAATTTGTTGTAAATTCGATGGAGGAATGATAGGTTCAGGGTATTTCTAAGGAAATCAATGAATGCAGACAAACTAACTAGTCAGGGTTCAGGTTATGCACGATTCTTGAACTCAAATCACTAAGCTATTATAAACCAACTGTCGTTGCGAGAATTATCTAAGTCTAAATCCCAGAATCCCAAATCACTTTGCAAATCCTAAAGATCTAAACCAGCTTTAAAGTTCAGGTTTAATATGTTCACAAAACAACTAAACCAAATCTCTTTGGGATAGCTATTTTGCTCACCCTAAGTTCTGTCAGATTATCAATTGCACTGTCGTGCCTAATCGATTAACCTAAGATCTAAGTGTTGAGATTTGTCTTCTACACCGGGCAATCTTCAAGCGGTGTAGGCGGCCGGTGTTTCTTCTGTCCAAGGTTTGGTTAAGCACCGGGTGGAGTTGGGGCGGTGTGATTGGGCCGGTGTTGAGATGAGGTACATCACCAGTCAAGACTCAGCAGGTTGGGTAATGTACTTGGAGCAAAGAGGCTTGAAACGACCTCTAGATGAAAGATAACTAAATTGTCTACAACATTAATGAAGACCTCCGAAGCTAAATATGAATGGAAACTCTTCGTCCGACCAGATCTTTTAGACACTTCAGGTGGCTACGGTTGGTTTGGGTGAGAACGGATTTGATCGACCGATCCAGCATTAGATCAATCGATCTGAAATGTCATGCCTAAGACTTTGCTTCAAATGACTCCTTCTTGGTCCTTAATCTTCTCCTAAACTTCATCAAGCCTCTCCAACTCCAAAGGGTACCTAAAATACTCCGAAATGCAACAGAAAATGCAAGGGCTAATCTAAAACTCACTAGACCTTAAATATGAATGCAAAACCAAAGAAAACTATGACAACATATGCATGAGACTCAAAATGCTAAGTTAAATGCATGCTAAAATGGGTAAAATATGAGAATATCATTCGTCTGGAGAGGGGACACCTGCGGTGATAAGGCCACTCTTATTCGATCCACCTCGATCGAACCTCAGAACAGAGCAACAAACCCACGAGCCCACAAGATTTTTGCCTCAGAACAATCAAAACCGCTAATGATGAAGCAAACCGAGGCAAAGGAACCAATGCCTTAGAACGTATCACCGGTGGCGAGCTCACCTTGGCACCTGAAGGGGAAAGATCCGTAGGAGACACCCCTTGCTCAAGCCGACTCGGTCTCGACCCGACCACCCTCCACTTCTCCACACCTATGACGACCTCGGCATGAAGGCTCCAATCACCATACCCGTTTGGAGGGGTGAGACTAGCGGTGTCAAGGCCGCTCTTATCCGATCCATTTTGGTCGTATCGCAGAACAAGGCAGCAAACCCCCAAAGCCGTAGAAATTCAGCTCTGAGCAATGATCAAAACTACCAATGACGGAACGACCCAAACCAGAAGAACCAACACTTCTGGTTGCGTCATAAGTGCTGAATACGCCTCGGGACTAGAAGGAACGAACATTCGCAGTCCAAGTTAGCTCGGCAACAATTTGACGGAAGAGGAAGAAAATCTCCTCTGGGTAGAGCAAATGCAACGTGTCGACGAGCTGAGGAGGATGAACCAGAAACGATGTAACGAACTGGAAGCAGTAGTGTTTTCGGAGAATAGCCATAGCTCAGGTCGGTTCGGCAATGACCTAACAGAAGAGGAAGAAAACATCCTTTAGGTGGAGCAAATGCAATATACTGACGAGTTAAAGACGAATCAAAGCCAGTATGACGAATTGGCGAAGACGAACCAACCTCGGACAGATGATACGAACAGGATCGAAGTTTTTTCAGCTCAAAACAACACTAAGAGACGAACCATCAATCCGAAAGAGTATCGTGCAATCGGCGCATTGCCCGAGGTCAATCGAAAGGAAAAGCGAGAAACCCCCTTTACGGCAAGGATTACCGACGCAATCGTTCATGACCAAGAAAGGGTCAGAATCTCGCTCTACGACAGATCGACTTATCATAAAGACCACATAACGGTTTTCCGCATGGCGATGTGCCGAGCCGGACTCGAGGAAAGTAAAGAAGAGACAAGATTCTGTCGTTAATTCGTAGAACATTTAAAGGGTGCCGCCCTCGATTGGTTCTCAAACCTTGAATGAAATTCGATCGACAACTTTCAATAACTATCCACTCAATTCCTGAAGCAATTCGCCGTACTTATAGGGCCAAAAACCCCCGATGCTGATCTGTGGACCCTGACTCAAGGACCAACAAAACCATTACGAGGCTTCATAGAACGATTCAAAGCAATGGTCTCGAAAGCGGGAGATGTGAATGATCAAGCCGCGATCAATGCACTAAAATGGGGGCTGCACCACGATTCAGAATTCCAAAGAGAACTCATGCTGAGAGCACCCCCGACGATCCATGATGCTCTGCACCAAGCCTCAAATTTTAAGGAAAAGCTGAGAGATGCTCCACCCAAAGCCCGGCCAATGATTAACCGAGATTGCACCTCAGCGAACACAACGCGATATCTCATGAAGCGATTATCCGCCATCCAGGAAAGAACCCATTCTACGACTGTACGACAGACCCCGAAGCCTATATAACGGCTTTCTGCATGGCAATGGGCCAAGCTGATCTCGAAGGAAGCTGATAAACTCAAATGTAATACCCTAAAGTACTAATAGCTTTGTCGATTGTAATACTTAGGGGTCGAATCCACAGAGACTCAAGAATCACACAATATATTTTAAGGGTTGAATTAAGCTAAGTGATTAATGTAATTGAAAGCAATAACGTAGATTAAACTTGTTGTAAATTCGATGGAGCAAAGATAGGTTCAGGGTATTTCTCAGGAAATCAATGAATGCAGACAAACTAACTAGTCAGGGTTCAGGTTATGCACGGTTCTTGAGCTCAAATCACTAAGCTATAATTAACATCCTGTCGTTGCGAGAATTATCTAAGTCTAAATCCCAGAATCCCAAATCTCTTTGCAAATCCTAAAGATCTAAACCAGCTTTAAAGTTCAGGTTTGATATGTTCACAAAACAACTAAACCAAATCTCTTTGCGGATAGCTATTTTGCTCACCCTAAGTTTGGTCAGATTATCAATTGCACTGTCGTGCCTAATCGATTAACCTAAGATCTAAGTTCCAGATTCGTTAACCTAGAATTAGCTTTGAGAACAACCTATGGTGAAGAACTAATTTAGATTATGAATCCTAATCAACTAATTAACCTAACATTCAAAGAGATCCTTTATGAGAACCCTAAACCTAAAGGAGATCTACTCAGACATGATCAATGGAACATATATCATAGATGAATAGATTTGCATAAAATAAATCAATAAAAAACAAGGGTTCAGAGTTGTCTCCCAAAAACCCTGGAACAAATCTCTCTCAAAGTATCAAGAATAAAATAAAGCTTAGCCAACAAAAGTGGCTGAAAAACCTAATTTATAACCTAAAACACGTTTTGGGGCTTCTAGTAATTATTAAAGTCTTATGGACCAAGGTGCAAACTTCAAACTTGTAAAACGTCACGTTTCCTTCTTCCTGAAGTCGGTATCGGTCGACACCATTAGTGGTATCGATCGATACCAAGCTTGCGTGTCTACTCTTCTGCTCGCCAGACTGGACTGTCTTCACGAAAACTGGCATAACTTTTGATCACACCGTTGGAATGGCCTCAAAACACTTCCAAATGAAAGCTAATCCATTGATCTATCTTGTATGCAAATTGGAACTCAATCCATCGGTGGGGAAGTTCCTCAACGAATGCCAAACTTCTGACGTCTCTGCATGAATCTGCATCTCCATATGCTCATTTTCACCCAAAACGGCTTTTTTTTCCCAAAGTCACCTAAAACTTGAAAAGACTCCAAAAGACTCCAAAATACTAGAAAAACTCTATAAATAAGACCCATATCATGGCTAAAAACTAATACGCCCTTGACCGCAAGATCTCTCAAGTACTGGGTAGATTCGAAGATTGGGATAATCCTTGGAAATAATTCTCGAAAGAATTAAGAACAAGGCGATGGTGATCTCGGCTTGGAAACGTGGAGAGGCTAAAAAGGCGTGGGAATCACTCCCGAAAATCCTTTTGAAAACACACTCGCTATTGAAGCTTCTTCACGGGGATCGGTTGAATGGTGACTCAAAGGATGGCGGAAAATCCTTTGACAAAACCCGACGATTATTTCCGGAATCACTCTAAAAATAATCGAAGTTTCTCACAAGACTCTCGAGAATCACTCTCTAAAAATCGATGTGAAAGAAAGATGTTTATTAAAAAGATTGTTGTTTTTCTCCAAGAGATTACATAGTTTAAATAAGCAAAGAAGATAAAGAGTCTAAGCCTTTCTCGAAAATGAGAGAAGACTTCTCGAAAATGAGAGAAGAAAAGTCTAGAAAATGATGTAAAATAAATGCTGAAATTTGACTAAGAAATTCGGATGTCCCTTGGTCTTCTTGAGGGATTTGCTGAGGGAAATCTTGAGGGAAATTGCTGCGGGAAATGCTGAGGGATACGCTGAGGGAAATGGGCTTGAGGGAAGAAGTGTTCCAAGGCCTCGTTAAAAACCTTGTCACGTAAAACCCATTGGGAAAAACCGGGACTAAGGAAAAGAGCACACTTGGACTTGTATCGAAACAATTGCGGTTCGAAGCACTTCCTCCTCCAAACCCACGGTCTCATGAACGTGTTGAATAAGTCCTCCTAATGCCTCCTTGAGCTTCTTCGCTTTAGCTCTCGTCAAAGGTCCTTCCGGAATGTGTAAAGCTTCCTCGGGTTCAAGCTGCTCCTCGGCAAGTGTTTCCTCGGCTAAGTGATTAACCTCCGTTGTGTCGTCTAGGATCATATCATCCCCCTCCTCTTGAAAAGGATTTGTCCTCAAATCTGGACTATCTGCAACAAAAGGAATTAAGTTAGAAAAACTGAAGATGGGATTAAAATTATGCTCACCTTGCAAACAGATCTTGTAGGCATTGATCTGTTCTATGACTCGGAGTTGACAGTCTCCTCTTAGCATCGGTTTGGAATTCTTTTGGGATGGAAAGCATTTCTCCTTCATGCGAATCCAAAACCGGTAACCAGGCTTGAAGATCACGTTGTTCTCTTCTTGTATACCCTGTGCACTTTCAAAAACTCGAAACAAAAGATTATAGGTGCAAAAGACATACTCTTTACGACTAGCACACATTTCAGTACTTAGATCATCCAAAATAAATTTCAAAGGCTCGTCATGATCATCTAAGTTTTTATTAAAATTCAGAGTGCTATCAAAGTAAAAAATTTCCCTAAAGAAAGATTCAACGAGTCGTGAAGTGCTAGCAATTTTAGAGAATTTATCAATCAACACAGAATTTCTCAAAGCATAATTAAGTTCACACGATTTGTTTTTATCAAATAGAAAACCCTTTCGCTTAAAGAACTTTCCAAAGAAAAATCTCTCACCATACTGAAATACATCTAGCAAATTATTATTGAGAGTAGAGAGTACATCATACCTTTGAATTATTGTATCAACAATAATTTCCTTACCTTTTTCGATGTCATAAGGATTCACCTTAATGTTTGCTCCTTGTAAGCACTTCTTGTATGTTTTGAAAGTGATCGGTGCTGTGATTTGAAATGAATCATGTTCTTTGGCTTCTTCAAAATCAGAACGGTCTTTGTTCATGAATTTCAGTAGTCCCTCAGCTTCCGTTCCTTTTCCTTGTCCGAATATGTGTCTTTTTGATTCGAAAAGTGATTTGTGAAGCGAGATAGAACCTGTATGTCCTAACAACAAAGCACCACGATTATCAGTTCCAAAATATGTAATTGGTCGAGAAAATTTACCTGACTCATCAGTATTCTGATCGTTTGTATGCTTCTTTTTCTCGGCATGCTTTTCCTTAGACGTAAGTGTGGTTTTCAACGGAAACTTTGAATCGTCATGAGCTACTTGATGTTTGCCTGGACTATTCTCTTCTAAAGGTGTTGTTGGTTGGCAAAAATGGTTTCCCTCGGTGGAAATTCTTTGATTTAGTTCATCCCTCAATCGCTCCAAGTAATTGCACGTTTTACGTTCGGGTAAAAAGGATTGATCGAACTTTTTTGCCGGGCATGTTTTGAGCGGATTTTCTTCTTCTTGGTTGGATGGGGACTTTGTGGGATCACCTCCTGTTTCTTTAAGATCCTGCAAAAGAAAAGATTTCTCACTCGGAGATGGCAACTCCGGTGCAACGTTAATTAAACTCGTAGGAGTTTTCTCAAAATCATTCAAAATATTTTTTTTCTTTTTGTTGAAGAAGGTTAAGAGATTCACTTACAAACTGCCTTACTCTTTGCTTTATGATTAGCAGATCTTGTTGAATTTCATTTGGTGTCATCGAAATCAGACTCATCTGTCTTCCTTTGTATCGAAACAAAAATCGGTTTTTAAGACCGTCATGGATTGCTTGATGTTTATTCTGCCATGGTCTTCCAAGAAGGATGTGACATGATTCCATTGGTAGGACGTCACACAGCAACTCGGCTTCATACGTTCCAATGGTGATGGAAATCGTCACTTGGCTGCTCACTCTTAATTTGTAATTATCATCGAACCACATGTTCTGCTTCTCCTTTAGTCCGAGCTTCCGGACCATATACTCGCTTACCACGTTGTTGCAATTTTTCTCATCGATCATGATGATGCATACCTTGCCTTGAACACGACACCTTGTGTAGAACATATTTTCTCCTTGTGCCATGATGACCTGAAATAAATCAACAGCAAGTTAGTATGATAAACAAAAATCAAACGGTGATTGAAAGAAACAGAAAAGGAAAAAGATCGCTTAGTCGTTTGGATTTTTTCTCGGCAATTTTGGATCCCTCGGCTAAATCCCTCGGTTGGAATTTTCCTCGGAAAAATCCCTCGGATTTATTTTCCCCGGAAACTTCTCCTCGGTTTGCTGTTTCCCCCCGGGAAATCCCACAGATTGATTTTTCCCCGGAAAAATTTCCATCGGTTCCTCGAATTGGTTTTCCCTCAGAAAACCCCTCGGTTCCTCGGATCGATTTTCCCCTCGGAAGAAATCCCTCGACTCCTTGGATTCCACGGATTGCTGCTCTTGATTTCCTCGAAAATATTCACCACACAAACACGAATTTGACTTGTTCTAAGAATCAAACACAATCAAACCAAAATATATATATATATATTTTTTTTTTGTTGAAAAGATCGATTAAAACAAAAAATATTATGAATGATTTTTTTTTTTTTTTTTGATTAACGATGAAACTAAACAACCTAACAATGATCTAAATGCAAAAATTTAAATTAAAACACTACTGCAATTAACCCAGAAAATCGATGAACACTAAAAGAAGATGAACGGTTTTTATGCAAAAAAATCGAAAAAAAGATGAACTAGAGATGGAACGAATTTACCTGATTGACTTGAGTGGCTCTTATACCACTTTATACGCCCTTGACCGCAAGATCTCTCAAGTGCTGGGTAGATTCGAAGATTGGGATAATCCTTGGAAATAATTCTCGAAAGAATTAAGAACAAGGCGATGGTGATCTCGGCTTGGAAACGTGGAGAGGCTAAAAAGGCGTGGGAATCGCTCCCGAAAATCCTTTTGAAAACACACTCGCTATTGACGCTTCTTCACGGGGATCGGTTGAATGGTGACTCAAAGGATGGCGGAAAATCCTTTGACAAAACCCGACGATTATTTCCGGAATCACTCTAAAAATAATCGAAGTTTCTCACAAGACTCTCGAGAATCACTCTCTAAAAATCGATGTGAAAGAAAGATGTTTATTAAAAAGATTGTTGTTTTTCTCCAAGAGATTACATAGTTTAAATAAGCAAAGAAGATAAAGAGGCTAAGCCTTTCTCGAAAATGAGAGAAGAAAAGTCTAGAAAATGATGTAAAATAAATGCTGAAATTTGACTAAGAAATTCGGATGTCCCTTGGTCTTCTTGAGGGATTTGCTGAGGGAAATCTTGAGGGAAATTGCTGCGGGAAATGCTGAGGGACACGCTGAGGGAAATGGGCTTGAGGGAAGAAGTGTTCCAAGGCCTCGTTAAAAACCTTGTCACGTAAAACCCATTGGGCAAAACCGGGACTAAGGAAAAGAGCACACTTGGACTTGTATCGAAACCAATGCGGTTCGAAGCACTTCCTACTCCAAACCCACGGTCTCATGAACGTGTTGAATAAGTCCTCCTAATGCCTCCTTGAGCTTCTTCACCTTAGCTCTCGTCAAAGGTCCTTCCGGAATGTGTAAAGCTTCCTCGGGTTCAAGCTGCTCCTCGGCAAGTGTTTCCTCGGCTAAGTGATTAACCTCCGTTGTGTCGTCTAGGATCATATCAAAAACGGGTAAAAACAATGATATATCAACTGCCCCAGACTTAGCCTTTGCTTGCCCTTAAGCAAACATAAAGCTAAACAAGAGAAAGAGGTTTGAAAAACACGGAGACTCACTTGTTCTTGAAACATTGCAATGACCCTTTTTCTTAGTGCTCCACATATCACGTAACCAGTTCCAAATCTAACCAGCATGTACTTCTCCGTAAACATTCGCAGCTTCCTAGACTACACACATTATTTCACAGCATCGTCCAATAACGCGCTCATCGCCAGTTTAATTGCTGTAATCAATGCCAAGAACTTTGTAGACTCTTTTCCATACAATATCATGAAAAAAGAACCACATAATTTTCACACTTTTGGTATTGGTTCCTCTCCCCCAGACTTATTTCACATCATGTTCTCTTGCATATATATATTAAGGTTCGAAACGCGAGTATTGATGGTGTTTGCCACCGAATTCCCGGTTCTTCCCTCAAAAGTAAACAAAGGTTTAGGCGAATAATGGTATCACATGAAATTTTCCTAACTTTGCTTCCACCTTTGTGTGATCATTCCTTCTGAGGTAGAATAATGGGATCGCTGAAAATTTTCCTATCCCTATACTCAGAAGAAAATCATTTTATCTTTTCATGGTTTTATCTATTAACTTATAACAAGGGAGAGGAATACCATTACATGGATTCCTTTGTCAGATATGAATGAGGAATCAAGCTCTATGAACACCAACCACATCGATGAAGTGCAAAAATTAGCTCATGCTTTAATGGATTCTGCTGGAAACATGGGCGTTTTCTAGTAACTGGTCAGCCTTTGGATTTTTCATTAGTCTGATATAGGACTGATTCTGTAACAATGGTCACTTAGAAGCAAGGTCAGAACAATAGATTCAAGAAAAATATCATCATCTCCAACAAGTTTTGACTCAAAAACGAGTGACTCTAAGAAAAACAAACACAATGTCAGGAACTACCTCCCCCAGACTTAAACAACACTGTCCCCAGTGTTATCTAGCCCAAAGGCGGTAAAAGAACTTATAACAGCCAAGTGAATGCATGAAAATCAGAGAATTTACCTGAGTGGAGTACGGGTGTCGACCGACACACATCATTGGTATCGAACGATACCATGCTTAGGTCGACACATAGACTCTTTGACATCGACATTGATGCATGTGGTGTCATGTTTTTCCCAGTGGGTTGCCTCCACGCTCACCACACCATTGTTTTTTGGTGTGGTGTCAACCGAAACCACTCTGGTGTCGCCCGACACTGAGCCTCTTTGCACCTGATTCACATAAAACACAAAAAAACCAAAAACAAAAATTAAAAGAAGTAAAAAAACTTATGTACATACTCACCAGTGGGTTGCCTCCCACCAAGTGCTTGTTTTGTGTCACTAGCTTAACTTTTTCTCAGGTGATCAGTTAGGAGAAAATTGAGAACTTACTCCCACGCAAGTTCTACAACTAGACACTTCCAGCTTCAGAGTTCTGCTCAACATGCTCTCCACAACCTCCTTTCCTTTCTCTTTCAGCTCCGAAGTAAGAATAACTCTAGCCTTAGAGAATGGTTTTGAGATTCCTTTGCACTTCACCTTATACTCAATCGAATCTCCATCACACTTCTGAGGGATTAAAGTCATATAGGCAGCACACTTGGCTCTTTTGTTCTTCACCTTCTTCTTTCCCTTAGCCATTTTGATGTCTTTCTTGGTGATGATAGAAGGACCATCTAAAATGTCTATGACATTTGGCTCATCATAAGGCTCTTTCAAAAGATCAACCATCAACGGCTCTCCTGTAACTACGGTGATGCAAGAGATATGTTTAGGAGCTCTTCCAGAGGTAATGACTTTGTAGAAGACCTCCTTCTCAATGTATGAGAACGAGATTCTCTTACTAGGTGTATCTACAATTGCACCAACTGTAGCCATGAACGGTCTTCACAACTTAAAAATCAGTTGGCGTACTAGATCTTGCACTTATCTCCACAACCTGAAAATCAGTAGGAACCAGACAATCTCCTATTTTAACCAACAAATCAGGGATTGTACCATATGGAACTGAGGTGGAAGATTTAGCGAATACAAGAGACATCTGAGGAGATCTTATATCAGCAAATCCAAACCTCTCTGCAATTGCATTTGACATGACATTGACGCTAGACCCTGAATCAACGAGAGATTCTTTGAATTCAACTCCAGAGATAGAGCATGGAACTGAAAATTTTCCTGGGTCTTCCCTCTTAGTCAACTGCTTCATTGGTGGTGGTGTGCTTCTTGCTTTGATAAAGAGTGCCTCGATCTCTTCTAGAGTTTCTCTGCAATCTCGGAAGTGACAAAGCAAAGGGCGATATTCCAAAGCTTCTGTAAAAGACATCGTATGGGGAATCCTCCTTACCATCTTCTCAAAAGCGAGCAACTTCTCTGCAGTAATGGGAGCTCTGAGATGGTTAGGTTGTCTAGGATATGTCACCTTAGGTTTGTAAACCCTCTCCTCAACAATCTTCGGTGTTTTCACAATTTCTGACTCAGTCTTCGAGGGGTGTCCACCGACACCAGATTGGTGTTGATCGACATAAGGCTCATGTGTCGTCTCTTTAGGTAGGTGTCGATCGATACCAACAATGGTGTCGGTCGACACAGACGTATCATGCTAAAAATCACCTTCAACCTCTTCTATATCTACAAATTTTTCTGCATTCAAACCCTTTTCTACCACTACAGTGACCTCTTTAGCACTTCTGAAGGTGATTGCATTGACGTATTCATTATGTGAATGAAACATCTTTCCCTTGACAACTGCTGTAGTCTGAGCTATTTGAGTTTCCAGCATCTTCTGATGAATACTGAGAGACTCAATTTTCCCATTCAGGTCTGTGTACATAGCATCCATCTTCCCATTGAAATCCATTGTCATCTTCTGTTGTCCCTCAAGAATATGTTCCAGCATAGATTCAACTTTTCTTTCAGGAGTTTTGGGTGGTGGAGATTGGTAGGACGAATTCCATAGGTTCTAAAACCAGCTGGGTTGACTTCAGATTTGTACACTCCTTGCTGAGCATTGTTGGTGAAGTTTCGGTTGTTGTTTTGCTGGTATTGATTTCTCTGACCTTGAAAACCAGAACCACCAATGTAGTTAACACCTTCCACTTCATCCTCATTGAATTTCTCAACCTTATCAGCAAAATGAACAGCCTTCACTGTCTTTCCCAAAAAGAGATTATGCACTGCATCCAACTTAGCTTGAACCTCAACAATCTGTGATCCATCCATGCTCCCAGTCTGCTTCCTTCGCTTAAAGTCTGCATTCTTGGTACTATTGCTAGATGCCAATTCTCAATAAGCACATAAGCATCGTCAGGATACCTGGTGTTGAAGTTCCCATTACTCGCAGCATCTAAGGCCATCTGATACCACCAATCAATCTCTCTGAAAAAGATACCCATCAACTGAACATTCGTAAACCCGTGATGTGGACAGTTCCTTTGGTATGATCTGAATCTGGTCCAAGCAGCCTTCAATGCCTCAGTCGCTCCGTGGGAAAATTGGGAGATCTTATTCCTAAGCTCCTCGGATCTTGCATCATCATAGAAATTATTCAGGAAGGCATTCTTAGTCTCCTCCCAAGTAGTCAGTGATCCAGGGGGCAACTGCTTAAGCCAATAAGCTACATCTCCACCAAGAGAGTATGGGAAAAGCTTACAGAAGAGGAAATCATTGGACACTCCATTGTATTTGACGCTAGTAACCAAGTTTTTAAACTTCTCAATGTGATCCATGGGGTGTTCATGAGAAAGACCGTGAAAAAGGTGCTGACCCACAAGAGTGAAGTATGTAGGTTTCAGCTCAAAGTCATTCCTCTGAAAAGTAGGAGGGCGAATTGCTGATCGATTGGCATAGAATTGATCAGGCCTGTTGTACTCACCAATCGTTCTACCACGATTAACCACATCATTCCCAACATTCACAACAGCTGCAGGGACAATGATGTTTCCATCCCCATCAAGTTGTTGCCCTCTCTCATTGCACAATTGACCCTCTTGGTCTCTCAAAGCTCCAATATCATCACGAGTCATTACCACTGGATTGTTCATCTCTGCTGGCTTCTTTGTTTTCGGTTTGTGCGTTCCAAGTTTGCTAGCTCCTTGTTGGAAAGATTGAGTAGCTGAGTGCTTTTGTTCTTCCTGGTTTCGTGATATATCATGGGTTTACCCTTTTTAAACCAAGATATAAGTCCGTTTGATAGAGTCTTTCTACTATTTTGTAGTGTTTTAGAGTCTTTTACAGGTTTTAGCAGGTTTGGAGCATAATTGGAGATATTGGAGCTTTCTGGAGAATTTTGGAGCAAAGCAGAAGTTCGTGTAGCTGAGTACCCGATTTGAAGCCTCAGTATCGATCGATACTGACTAGTATCGGTCGATACTCACTGCAGCAAGACACGAGTCGCGACTTTTCCAAGAGTTAAAGAATTGCAAAATTGCCCAGAAGACTTTATTATTTACAAGAAGCCCCAAAACGTGACTTAGCTTATTTATTAGGATTTTACAGCCACTTTGATGGATATGCATTATTTTACTTTGGTTTTGGGAGAGAGCTTTTGAAGGGAGACAAGTCTAAAACTCTGTTCGTCCGAGAGAAGATTTCGAACCCTCTTGTTACTCTTTCTTATTATTTATTTGAGTATTTATTCAGCCATGTTTATTGCTTCAATTTTCATGTCTGAGTAGATCTCCTGTTAGGTTTAGGGTTCTCATAAAGGATTTCCTTTGAATGCTAGTTTGATTAGTTGTTAGAGTTCATAATCTGAATTAGTTCTTCACCATAGGCTGTTTTCAAAGCTAATTCTAGATTGATCACCTAGAACTTAGATCTTAGGATAATTGATTTGGCACGAGAGTGCGATTAATTACCTGATAGACCTTAGGGTGAGCAAAATAAGTATTCGTAAAGAGATTTTGTTTAGTTGTTTTGTGAACAAATCAAACTTGAACTAAAAGTTGGTTTAAACTTTAGGATTCACAAAGAGATTTGAAATTCTAGGCTTTAGGCTTAGATAATTCTCGCAACGAGAGTTGGTTAATTATACCTTAGTGATTTGAGTTCAAGAAATGTGCGCAACCTGAGCCCTGATTAATTAGTTTGTCTGCATTCACTGATTTTCTGAGAAATACCATGAATCTATCTTTCTCCAATCGAACTTACAACCAGTTTAATTTACGTATTGTTTTCAATTACATTGATCACGTAGCTTAATTCTCATCTATATAATCTATTGTGTGTTTCCGTGAGTTCTTGTGTTGGACCCCTACATATACTACAACGACTGCTTTAGTACTTATAGGGCATTAATTTGAGCATATCAAATTTGGCGTCGTTGCCGGGGACTCAATTCGCCATTAGATTTTAGTTTGAGAAGTTGCTCGCTTTTGAGAAGACGGTAAGGAGGATTTCCCACACTATATCTTTTGAAGAAGCTTTTGAAAACCGTCCTTTGGAGTGTTACTTCAATAATTGCAGAGAAACTGAGGAAGAGATTAAGGCCCTCTTCATCAAGGCCAGAAGTACACCACCTCCACTGAAGCAGCTACCTAAGAGGGAAGACCCATGAATATTCTTAGTTCCATGCTCTATCTCTGGAGTTGAATTCAAAGAGTCTCTCGTTGACTCGGGGGCTAGCGTCAATGTCATGTCAAGGGCAATTGCAGAGATATTGGGAGCTGATATTCGATCTCCCAAGACATCTATCATATTCGCGACATCAGTTCCATACGGTACAATCCCTGATTTAATGGTTAAAGTAGGCGACTGTCTGGTTCCTACCAATTTTCAGGTTGTGGAGATGCATGCAAGGTCTAGTACACCTTTGATTCTTGGAAGACCGTTCATGGCTACGACTGGTGCAATTATGGATACGCCCAGTAAGAGAATCTCGTTCTCATACATTGACGAACATGTCTCCTACAAAGCCATTCCTGCTGGAAGAGCTCCCAAACATATCTCTTGCATCACCGTTGTTACAGGAGAGAAGTTGATGGTTGATCTTTTGGAAGAACCTTATGATGAGCCAACTGTCATAGAAGTTCAAGATCATCCTCCTATCATCACCAAGAAAGTCATCAAAAAGACTAAGGCAAAGAAGGAGGTGAAGAACAAAAGAGTCGAGAGTGCTACACATGTGACCTTAATCCCTCAGAAGTGCAATGGAGATTCGATCGAATATAAGGTGAAATGCAAAGGGACCTCAAGACCATTTTCTAAGGCTAGAGTTCTTCTTACTCCGGAGCTGAAAGAGAAAAGACAAGAGGTTGTGGAGAACATGTTGAGCAGAACTCTGGAGCTGGAGATGTCAAGTTGTAGAGCTTGTTTTGCTGCAAGCTCTCATTCTTATCCTGACTGATCGTCCGTAAAGTCAAGGTCGTGACGTAAAACAAGCGCCTGGTGGGAGGCAACCCACTGATAAGTCTGTACATATGAGTCTTTTATTTTTATAGTTTTTGTTTTGTGTTTCGTTGTGACCCGTGAATCAGATTTGGAGGTCCAATATTGATCGATACCACTTGGTATCGGTCGATACCACTTGGTATCGGTCGATACCCGTCATTAAACGTACACATTCTGGACTGATCTCCGTGTGGCGAGCAAAACATTCCATTACCTCAGTATCGATCGACACCAACTGGTATCGATCGATACTCCACGCGCATGTAAGTTTCCTTATAAACCCTACGGTTTTTGTTTTCCCCCTTATAGCCTCCATCGACCAACACACGCACACATTCACCAAAAATTGCCAAATCTTTGTTTCTCAACGAATTTGAGTGATTTTTGAGTCTATTATGCTCAGATTTACGTGCTCTATCTCATTCTCTCACTCATTCTCACGATCTACAAGGTATGAAACACGAATTTTCACCTTTTCAATACGTGAACCAAGGTTGGATTTTCAACTTTTAGGCTCTTAGAACTAGTTTTGCAGGATGATCATCACTTGATTTGTGTGTTATAGGCCTAGCCGAACCTTTCCTTACACTTAATTACCCTTGGTTTGCATTTTTGGAATTTTCGGATTGGTGTTCTTCGTGGTGCTCGATACCTATATGAGTATCGACCGATACCACATTGGTATCGGTCGATGCTCACTGTTTCACTTGGCCGAGATTGCTGTGCTTGAGATAGATGTTGGATTTATGATGTGTTTTGTGTTTGTTGATGATGCAGATGGCACCTAAGAAGAAAGCACGCACTGATACCGCATCCAGCTCTAACCCATCAGAGAAAGAGTACTCGTTGGGTGCTCGAGTTGAGTTCTTAGATGAAGGGGTTTGGATAGTAGGATCGGTTATCGCTTGTCTTACCTAGAACCGCTACAAGGTTCAGACCGCCAACTCTGCAGACTTTACAATGGTTTTCAGTACAAACTTACGTGACGCACCACCCAAGGCTCTTACATCTTCATCACCATTGCCTCCTCGCACAACAGTTCAGTTTCCATGGCCTAAGATCAGTGAGAAGGCTAGGATACGTTTGAGGGGTGATTACGAAGGTTCAGATAAGGAGATTACGGAGAGCAGAGCTTGAACCCACATGCCTATTTCCGAGGAGTGGGACGATTATGACTCGATCTTCTACAACGCATGGCAGGAGGTTGATGTGCGCCCCCACTCGGTTTGTTGATACGCACACTATGAGGCACTTAGGTTTTGACAGGGAGCTTGATGGACTGATCCGCAAGATCGGATTGGGGACGATGCCTACGCGACAGTATGACCTCTACCCTGACTTGGTTCGCCAGTTCCTTGCCTCTGTTCGCGTCTACTACACTGGTGAGCCTCCAGTGACTGCACAGCAGGGTGTTCTGACTTTTCTGATTCGCGGTGTGCAGTATAGGATATCATTTCAGGAGCTCTGCGATATCTATGGGTTTCACAGGGACTTCTTGAGGTGCGAGTTTCCTCGCAAGTTCATGGATGTTGAGGCGTTCTGGTCTCACTTTGGGCATGGAGTCTATGATAGCAAGACCACTACACAGATGGATGTGCACCATCCTGTCCTGCGCTGCCTTGTGAGGATCCTGAGCAATACTTTGTTGTGTAAGATGGGGAACCAAACAAGATAAGAGTTGCTGAGCTGATTGTTCTGTCTATTGGGATTGGATACCTCATTTCTGATGAGGCATATGAGTGGCCTGAGATGGACCTCGCGGTCAACTTAGGTGTTGTATTCGCACACCACTTGGAGTCGCTGAAGGTTAAGCGTTTTACAGGACGCGGCAAGACTTCTAGGACTGCAGGCCGCCCGAAGACTGCGACGGTGGGCTGTCTTCTCACTCCCATCTTTCTGCAGCTAGGAATCAGTACCACTAGTTTCTCGGTCGTGACTTCCCGCGAGCTTATGGACGAGGCGCACTTGGAGCACTTGCGTTGGCTGAAGCCTGACATGCGTTGGGTTTTCATCACTTCTGTTGGGGGCTATCTGGTTCAGCTCCCCAACACCGATCTGACAGACATAGGCGGTGACCCTACTCAGTTGCTTTTCGCACCTGCTCCTGCTGACATGGAGACTGCACCATTCACTCGACGTCGAGGCTCAGCTACTAGAGAACCACCACCTGCATCTGGCCCTGCTGGGGGTCAACCGCGATGTGAGCCATCTCCCATTGCTGCTGCTATTTCCCTTCCTCCATTACCTACCATGGAGATGGATCCTTTTCAGAGATATGTAGTCGCGAGTCTGCAGACGATCTGGACCGCCATTTCCCATTGCCGCTGCATGGCTTCTCAGTGTCCTGTTTCACCACGTTCACCGCGCACGCCCACTGACGTTGGTCCATCTGGCACTGCTGGCGATGACTCTGATGCCACTGAGGAGGATTAGTCCTCTTTCTATCTGATCATCACGTTTGCTGTTTCTTTTTCCCTTTTCTTTTTATTTTCGTTTGAACTTATGTGTCTTATGTCAGCCTCTTCTTATGCTTTTAGACCTGTGGATTTATGCTTCTATGATATTTTATTGCACCTAACTTGTGTTTGAATGGTCTAACAGTGCTAACATTTAACACCTGGATCGTTTGACACATTTTTGGAGTTACATCTGACCTTAGACATTGAAAACGAATCACCTGTGTCGACCAATACTTGGTATCGATCGATACCAAGTTGGGTGTCGGTCGACATTCGTACCCCACTTTGGTAATTTTTTGTTTTTCACAAATCCACTTGTTTCTTTTGATTTCTTTCACCAACCTTCGGCTAGATAACACTGGGGACAGTGTTATTCAAGTCTGGGGGAGGTAGTCGCTGACATTGTTTTTTGTTTTCTTAGAGTCAATCGTTTTTGAGTCAAAGTTTGTTTTATTGAGTCAAAACCTGTTGGAGATTGTGGTCTTTTTTTGAATCTTTTGTTCTGACCTTGCTTCTAAGTGACCATTGTTACAGAATCAGTTCTAGATTGGACTAATGCAAAATCCAAAGGCTGACCAGTTAACTAGAAGACTTCCATGTTTCCATCAAAGTTCTTTAAAGCCCGAGCCAATTTTTTGCACTTCATTGATGTGATTGATATCCATAGAGCTTGATTCCTCATTCGTATCTGACAAAGGAACCCATGTGTTTAAAGTAATGGTATTTCTCTCACTGTTACAAGTTAATAAATAAGATGTATTAAAAGATGAGATGTTTTTCTTCTGAGTAGAGAGTTAGAAACATTTCCAGCGATCCCATTATTCTACTTCAGAAGGAATGATCACACAAAGGTGGAAGCGAGGTTAGGAAAATTTCCTATGATACCATTATTCGCCCACACCTTTGATTACCTTTTGAGGGAAGAACCGGGGATTCGGTGGCAAACACCATCAATACTCGCGTCTCGAACCTTAATATGTATATGCAAGAGACATAATGAGAAATAAGTCTGGGGGAGAGAAAATAATACCAGAAAGTGTGAAATTGGATGGTTCCTTGTCATGATATTGTATGGGAAAGAATCTAGAAGGTTCTTGGTATTAATCACAACAATGAAACTGGCAAGGAAGGCTTGATTGAACGATGCTGTGAAATAATGTGTGTAGTCTAGGAAGCTGCGAATGTCTACGGAGAAGTACATGGTGGTTAGATTTGGAACTGGTTATGTGATATGTGGAGCACTAAGGAAAAGGGTCATTGCAATGTTTTAAGAGGGCAAGCAAAGGCTAAGTCTGGGGGAGTTGATATCATGGTGTTTACCTATTTTAAACCAAGATATAAGTCCGTTTTATAGAGTCTTTATACTATTTTGTAGTGTTTTAGAGTCTTTTACATGTTTTAGCACGTTTGGAGCATAATTGGAGATATTGGAGCTTTCTGGAGCATTTTGGAGCAAAGCAGAGGTTCGTGTAGCTGAGTACCCGATTTGAAGCCTCAGTATTGATCGATACTGACTAGTATCGGTCGATACTCACTGCAGCAAGACACGAGTCGCGACTTTTCCAAGAGTTGAAGAATTGCAAAATTGCACAGAAGAGTTTATTATTTACAAGAAGACCCAAAACGTGACTTAGGTTATTTTTTTAGGATTTTATGGCCACTTTGATGGCTATGCATTATTTTACTTTTGTTTTGTGAGAAAGCTTTTGAAGGGAGACAAGTCTGAAACTATGTTGGTCCGAGAGAAGATTTCGAACCCTCTTGTTACTCTTTCTTATTATTTATTTGAGTATTTATTCAGCCATGTTTATTGTTTCAATTTCCATGTCTGAGTAGATCTCCTGTTAGGTTTAGGGTTCTCATAAAGGATTTCCTTTGAATGCTAGGTTGATTAGTTGTTAGGGTTCATAATCTGAATTAGTTCTTCACCATATGTTGTTTTCAAAGCTAATTCTAGATTGATCAACTAGAACTTAGATCTTAGGATAATTGATTTGGCACGAGAGTGCGATTAATTACCTGATAGAGCTTAGGGTGAGCAAAATAACTATTCACAAAGAGATTTGGTTTAGTTGTTTTGTGATTAAATCAAACTTGAACTAAAAGCTGGTTTAGACTTTAGGATTCGCAAAGAGATTTGGAATTCTAGGATTTAGGCTTAGATAATTCTCGCAACGAAAGTTGGTTAATTTTACCTTAGTGATTGGAGTTCAAGAACCGTGCGCAACCTGAGTCCTGATTAATTAGTTTGTATGCATTCATTGATTTTCTGAGAAATACTGGGTGGGTGTCGATCGATACCAACTAGCACGACGATTATCGACCGACACTGACTAGTATCGATCGATACACGGGATTAGTCGAAATTCTAGACTAAAATCTAATGGCGAATAAAGAATCACCGGCAACGGCGCCAAATTTGATAAACTCAAATGTAACACCCTAAAGTACTAACAGCTTTGTCGATTGTAGTACTTAGGGGTCGAATCCACAGAGACTCAAGAATCACACAATAGATTTTAAGGGTTGAATTAAGCTAAGTGATCAATGTAATTGAAAGCAATAACGTAGATTAAATTTTGTTGTAAATTCGATGGAGGAAAGATAGGTTCAGGGTATTTCTCAGGAAATCAATGAATGCGAACAAACTAACTAGTCAGGGTTTAGGTTATGCACGGTTCTTGAACTCAAATCACTATGCTATAATAAACCAACTGTCGTTGCGAGAATTATCTAAGTCTAAATCCCAGAATCCCAAATCACTTTACAAATCCTAAAGATCTAAACCAGCTTTAAAGTTCAGGTTTAATATGTTCACAAAACAACTAAACCAAATCTCTTTGCGGATAGCTATTTTGCTCACCCTAAGTTCTGTCAGATTATCAATTGCACTGTCGTGCCTAATCGATTAACCTAAGATCTAAGTGTGGAGATTTGTCTTCTACACCGGGCAATCTTCAAGCGGTGTAGGCGGCCGGTGTTTCTTCTGTCCAAGGTGTGGTTAAGCACCGGGTGGAGTTGGGGCGGTGTGATTGGGCCGGTGTGGAGATGAGGTACATCACCAGTCAAGACTTAGCAGGTGGGGTGTTGTTCTTGGAGCAAAGAGGCTTGAAACGACCTCTAGATGAAAGATAACTAAATTGGCTACAACTTTAATGAAGACCTCCGAAGCTAAATATGAATGGAAACTCTTCGTCCGGCCAGATCTTTCAGACACTTCGGGTGGCTACGGTTGGTTTGGGTGAGAACGGATTTGGATCGATCGATCCAGCATTAGATAAATCGATCTGAAATGTCCTGCCTTAGAATTTGCTCCAAATGACTCCTTCTTGGTCCTTAATCTTCTCCTAAACCTAAAATACTCCGAAATGCAACAGAACATGCAAGAGCTAATCTAAAACTCACTAGACTTTAAATATGAATGCAAAACCAAAAAAAACTATGAAAACACATGCATGAAACTCAAAATGCTAAGTTAAATGCATCCTAAATTGGGTAAAATATGAGAATATCATTCGTCTGGAGAGGGGACGCCTGCGGTGACAAGGCCACTCTTATTTGATCCACCTCGATCGAACCTCAGGATGGAGTAACAAACCCACGAGCCCACAATATCTTTGCCTCAGAACAATCGAAACCGCTAATGATGAAGCAAACTGAGGCAAAGGAAACAATGCCTTAGAACGTATCATCGGTGGCGAGCTCACCTTGGCACCGGAAGGGGCAAGATCCGTAGGAGACACCCTTTTCTCAAGCCGACTCGGTCTCGACCCGACCACCCTCCAATTTTCCACACCTATGACGACTGAGGCCAAGCTGATCTCGTAGGAAGCTGATAAGCTCAAATGTAATACTCTAAAGTACTAACAGCTTTGTCGATTGTAATACTTAGGGGTCGAATCCACAGAGACTCAAGAATCACACAATAGATTTTAAGGGTTGAATTAAGCTAAGTGATCAATGTAATTGAAAGCAATAACGTAGATTAAACTAGTTGTAAATTCGATGGAGCAAAGATAGGTTCAGGGTATTTCTCAGGAAATCAATGAATGCAAACAAACTAACTTGTCAGGGTTCAGGTTATGCACAGTTCTTGAGCTCAAATCACTAAGCTATAATTAACCAACTGTCGTTGCGAGAATTATCTAACTCTAAATCCCAGAATCCCAAATCTCTTTGCAAATCCTAAAGATCTAAACCAGCTTTAAAGTTCAGGTTTGATATGTTCACAAAACAACTAAACCAAATCTCTTTGCGGATAGCTATTTTGCTCACCCTATGTTCTGTCAGATTATCAATTGCACTGTCGTGCCTAATCGATTAACCTAAGATCTAAGTTCCAGATTCGTCAACCTAGAATTAGATTTGAGAACAACATATGGTGGAGAACTAATTCAGATTATTAACCCTAATCAACCAATTAACCTAACATTCAAAGAGATCCATTATGAGAACCCTAAACCTAAAGGAGATCTACTAAGACATGATCAATGGAACATATATCATAGATGAATAGATTTGCATAAAAGAAATCATTAAGAAACAAGGATAAAATAAAGCTTAGCCAACAAAAGTGGCTGAAAAACCTAATTTATAACCTAAAACACGTTTTGGGGATTTTAGTAATTATTAAAGTCTTATGGACCAATGTGCAAACTTCAAACTTGTAAAAAGTCATGTTTCCTTCTTCCTGAAGTCGGTATCGGTCGACACCATTAGTGGTATCGATCGATACCAAGCTTGCGTGTCGACTCTTCTGCTCGCCAGACTAGACTGTCTTCACGAAAACTGGCATAACCTTTGATCGCACCGTTGGTATGGCCTCAAAACACTTCCAAATGAAAGCTAATCCATTGATTTGTCTTGTATCCAATTTGGAACTCAATCCATCGGTGGGAAGTTTTTCAATGAATGCCAAACTTCTGACGTCTCTGCATGACTCTGCATATCTATATGCTCATGTTCACCCAAAACGGCTCTTTTTCTCCCAAAGTCACCTAAAACTTGAAAAGACTCCAAAATACTAGAAAGACTCTATAAATAAGACCTATATCATGTCTAAAAACGGGTAAAAACCATGATATATCAACTCCCCCAGACTTAGCATTTGCTTGCCCTCAAGCAAACAGAAAGCTAAACAAGAGAAAGAGGTTTGAAAAACACGGAGACTCACTTGTTCTTGAAACATTGCAATGACCTTTTTTCTTAGTGCTCCACATATCACGTAACCAGTTCCAAATCTAACCACCATGTACTTCTCCGTAGACATTCGCAGCTTCCCAGACTACACACATTATTTCACAGCATCGTCCAATAAAGCCCTCATCGCCAATTTCATTTCTGTAATCAATGCCAAGAACCTTGTAGACTCTTTTCCATACAATATCATGACAAAAGAACCACCTAATTTTCACACTTTTGGTATTGGTTCCTCTCCCCCAGACTTGTTTCACATCATATTCTCTTGCATATACATATTAAGGTTCGAAACGCGAGTATTGATGGTGTTTGCCACCGAATCCCCAGTTCTTCCCTCAAAAGTAATCAAAGGAGTAGGCGAATAATGGTGTCACATGAAATTTTCCTAACCTCGCTTCCACCTTTGTGTGATCATTCCTTCTGAGGTAGAATAATGGGATCGCTGGAAATTTTCCTATCCCTCTACTCAGAAGAAAATCATTTCATCTTTTCATGCTTTTATCTATTAACTTATAACAAGGGAGAGGAATACCATGACTTTATACACATGGGTTCCTTTGTCAGATATGAATGAGGAATCAAGCTCTATGAACATCAACCACATCGATGAACTGCAAAAATTAGCTCATGCTTTAATGGATTCTGCTGGAAACATGGGCGTTTTCTAGTAACTGGTCAGCCTTTGGATTTTTCATTAGTCTGATCTAGAACTGATTCTGTAACAATGGTCACTTAGAAGCAAGGTCAGAACAATAGATTCAAGAAAAAGATCATCATCTCCAACAAGTTTTGACTCAATAAAACAAATTTTGACTCAAAAACGACTTACTCTAAGAAAAACAAACACAATGTCAGTAACTACCTCCCCAGACTTAAACAACACTGTCCCCAGTGTTATCTAGCCCAAAGGCTGTAAAAGAAATTATAACAGCCAAGTCAATGCGTGAAAATCAGAGAATTTACCTGAGTGGAGTACGGGTGTCGACCAACACACATCAATGGTATCAAGCGATGCCATGCTTAGGTCGACACATAGACTCTTTGACATCGTCATTGATGCATGTGGTGTCATGTTTGTCCCAGTGGGTTGCCTCCACGCTCAACTTTTTCTCAGGTGATCAGTTAGGAGAAAATTGAGAACTTACTCCGAGGCAAGTTCTACAACTAGACACTTCCAGCTTCAGAGTTCTGCTCAACATGCTCTCCACAACCTCCTTTCCTTTCTCTTTCAGCTCCGAAGTAAGAATAACTCTAGCCTTAGAGAATGGTTTTGAGGTTCCTTTGCATTTCACCTTATACTCAATCGAATCTCCATCACACTTCTGAGGGATTAAAGTCATATAGGCATCACCCTTGGCTCTTTTGTTCTTCACCTTCTTCTTTCCCTTAGCCGTTTTGATGTCTTTCTTGGTGATGATAGAAGGACCATCTAAAATGTCTATGACATTTGGCTCATCATAAGGTTCTTTCAAAAGATCAACCATCAACGGCTCTCCTGTAACTACGGTGATGCAAGAGATATGTTTGGGAGCTCTTCCAGAGGGAATGGCTTTGTAGAAGACCTCCTTCTCAATGTATGAGAACGAGATTCTCTTACTGGGCGTATCTATAATTGCACCAACTGTAGCCATGAACGGTCTTCCAGGAATCAAAGGCGTACTAGATCTTGCACTCATCTCCACAAACTGAAAATCAGTAGGAACCAGACAATCTCCTATTTTAACCAGCAAATCAGGGATTGTACCATATGGAACTGAGGTGGAAGAGTTAGCGAATACAAGAGACATCTGAGGAGATCTTATATCAGCAATTCCCAACCTCTCTGCAATTTCCTTTGACATGACATTGACGCTAGACCCTGAATCAACGAGAGATACTTTGAATTCAACTTCAGAGATAGAGCATGGAACTGAAAATTTTCCTGGGTCTTCCCTATTAGTCAACTGCTTCATTGGTGGTGGTGTGCTTCTTGCCTTGATGAAGAGTGCCTCGATCTCTTCTAGAGTTTCTCTGCAATCTCGGAAGTGACAAAGCAAAGGGCGATATTCCAAAGCTTCTGCAAAAGACATCGTATGGGGAATCCTCCTTACCATCTTCTCAAAAGCGAGCAACTTCTCTGCAGTAATGGGAGCTCTGAGATGGTTAGGTAGTCTAGGATATGGCACCTTAGGTTTGTAAACCCTCTCCTCAACAATCTTCGGTGTTTTCACAATTTCCAGCTCAGTATGCGAGGGGTGTCGACCGACACCAGATTGGTGTTGATCGACACAAGGCTCAGGTGTCGTCTCTTGAGGTAGGTGTCAATCGATACCAACAATGGTGTCTCAGGCTCAAAATCACCTTCAACTTGTTCTATCTCCACAAGTTTTTCTGCATTCAAACCCTTTTCTACCACTGTAGTGACCTATTTAGCACTTCTTAAGGTGATTGCATTGACGTATTCATTCTGTGAATGAACCATCTTTCCCTTGACAGCTGCTGTAGTCTGAGCTATTTGAGTTTCCAGCATCTTCTGATGAATACTGAGAGACTCAATTTTCCCATTCAGGTCTGTGTACATATCATTCATCTTCCCATTGAAATCCACTGTCATCTTTCAGGGGTTTTGGGTGGTGAAGATTGGTAGGACGAATTTCCATAGGTTCTAAAACCAGCTGGGTTGACTTCAGATTTGTATCCTCCTTGCTGAGCATTTGTTGGTGAAGTTTCGGTTGTTGTTTTGCTGGTATTGATTTCTCTGACCTTGAAAACCAGAACCACCAATGTAGTTAACACCTTCAACTTCATCCTCATTGAAGTTCTCAACCTTATCAGCAAAATGAACAGCCTTCATTGTCTTTCCCATCAAGAGATTGTGCACTGCATCCAACTTAGCTTGAACCTCAGCAATCTGCGATCCATCCATGCTCCCAGTCTGCTTCCTTCGCTCAAAGTCTGCATTCTTGGTACTATTGCTAAATGCCAAGTTCTCAATAAGAACATAAGCATCGTCAGATACCTGGTGTTGAAGTTCCCATTACTCGCAGCATCTAAGGCCATCTGATACCTCCAATCAATCCCTCTGAAAAAGATACCCAGCAACTGAACATTGGTAAACTCGTGATGTTGACAGTCCCTTTGGTATGATCTGAATCTAGTCCAAGCAGCCTTGAATGCCTCATTCGCTCCCTGGGAAAATTGGGATATCTTATTCCTAAGCTCCTAAGATCTTGCATCATCAGAGAAATTATTCAGGAAGGCATTCTTAGTCTCCTCCCAAGTAGTCATTGATCCAGGGGGCAACTGCTTAAGCCAATAAGCTGCATCTCCACCAAGAGAGTATGGGAAAAGCTTACAGAAGAGGAAATCATTGGACACTCCATTGTATTTGACGCTAGTAACCAAGTCTTCAAACTTCTCAATGTGATCCATGGGGTGTTCATGAGAAAGACCGTGAAAAAGGTGCTGACCCACAAGAGTGAAGTATGCAGGTTTCAGCTCAAAGTCATTCTTCTGAAAAGCAGGAGGGCGAATTGCTGATTGATTGGCATAGAACTGATCAGGCCTGTTGTACTCACCAATCGTTCTACCACGATTAACCACATCATTCCCAACATTCACAACAGCTGCAGGGACAATGATGTTTACATCCCCATCAAGTCGTTGCCCTCTCTCATTGCACAATTGACCCTCTTGGTCTCTCAAAGCTCCAGCATCATCACGAGTCAATACAACTGGATTGTTCATCTCTGCTGGTTTCTTCGTTTTTCGGTTTGTGTGTTCCAAGTTTGCTAGCTCCTTGTTGGAAAGATTGACTAGCTGAGTGCTTTTGTTCCTCCTGGTTTCGCGAGTGGGCATACACATGAAACACACTAGACAAGGCACGTAAGTAACAAAAAAAAAACGATGAGTACGACCGATACTGGGTGGGTGTCGATCGATACCAACTAACACGACGAGTATCGACCGACACTGACTAGTATCGATCGATACACGGGCTTAGTCGAAATTCTAGACTAAAATCTAATGGCGAATTAAGAATCCCCGGTAACAGCGCCAAATTTGATAAGTTCAAATGTAATACCCTAAAGTACTAACAGCTTTGTCGATTGTAATACTTAGGGGTCGAATTCACAGAGACTCAAGAATCACACAATAGATTTTAAGGGTTGAATTAAGCTAAGTGATCAATGTTATTGAAAGCAATAACGTAGATTAAACTTGTTGTAAATTCGATAGAGGAAAGATAGGTTCAAGGTATTTCTCAGGAAATCAATGAATGCAGACAAACTAACTAGTCAGGGTTCAGGTTATGCACGGTTCTTGAACTCAAATCACTAAGCTATAATTAACCAACTATCGTTGCGAGAATTATCTAAGTGTAAATCCCAGAATCCCAAATCTCTTTGCAAATCCTAAAGATCTAAACCAGCTTTAAAGTTCATGTTTAATATGTTCACAAAACAATTAAACCAAATCTCTTTGCGGATAGCTATTTCCCCCCCCTAAGTTCTGTCAGATTATCAATTGCACTGTCGTGCCTAATCGATTAACGTAAGATCTAAGTTCCAGATTCGTCAACCTAGAATTAGCTTTGAGAACAACCTATGGTGAAGAACTAATTCAGATTATGAACTCTAATCAACCAATTAACCTAACATGCAAAGAAATCCTTTATGAGAACCCTAAACCTAAAGGAGATCTACTCAGACGTGATCAATGGAACATAAATCATAGATGAATAGAGTTGCATAAAAGAAATCAATAAGAAACAAGGGTTCAGAGTTGTCTCCCAAAAACCATGGAACAAATCTCTCTCAAAGTATCAAGAATAAAAAAGCTTAGCCAACAAAAGTGGCTGAAAAACCTAATTTATAACCTAAAACACGTTTTGGGGATTTTAGTAATTATTAAAGTCTTCTGGACCAAGGTGCAAACTTCAAACTTGTAAAAATTCACGTTTCCTTCTTCCTGAAGTCGGTATCGGTCGACACCATTAGTGGTATCGATCGATACCAAGCTTGCGTGTCGACTCTTCTGCCCGCCAGACTGGACTATCGTCATGAAAACTGGCATAACTTTTGATCGCACCGTTGGGATGGCCTCAAACCACTTCCTAATGAAAGCTAATCCATTGATCTGTCTTGTATCCAAATTTGAGCTCAATCCATCGGTGGAAAATTCTTCAATGAATGCCAAACTTCTGAGGTCTCTGCATCTCCATATGCTCATTTTCACCCAAAACGGCTCATTTTCTCCCAAAGTCACCTAAAACTTGAAAAGACTCGAAGAGACTCCAAAATACTAGAAAGACTCTATAAATAAGACCTATATCATGGCTAAAAACGGGTAGAAACCATGATATATCAGAAGCAAGAGTGAAGATGGATTTAGGGAGCCGCCCTCGATTGGTTCTCAAAACTTGATCGGAACTCGATCCACAACTTTCAACAATTTTCTGTTGGACTTATAAGGCGTTTTTTTGCGTTCATAGAGCGAGGAGCCTACGACGCTAGTTTTTGGACTCTAAGTCAAAGCCCAACGGAGTCACTACAGAACATTATAGGGCGTTTAAAACTTCACTTTCGAAGGAAGAAGGCGTGAGTGACCAAGTTGCACTTAATACACTAAAACGGGGGCTGTGGCACATATCATACTTCCGAAGAGAAATCATACTCAAAAAGCCATTGACAGTCCATGACGCCCTTCACCGAGCCTCATATTTCATTTCCAAGGAGGCACATAAGAAAGACACTCCATCCCAAAGCCAGATCCACGATCAACCAAGAACACAACTCGGTGAATATAATAGGACCAAGAATGCTCCAAGACGCCCTAAGCGCAAGAGATTCACTTCGACCTAGGATAACAGACTCGACGAAATCTCTTGCCCACCCCATCAGAAGAACCTGCCACAGACAGCATATATGTCATACATCGATTCCTTCATGTCCCACGATACCACATATTCCTACTGCAAATCTTACTCCACCTTCGCACCTACCCCTCCCATATCCACACAACATCGCTGAAATAGATGATCTCTTCACTTATGAAATATGCGGAAGACCAAATGAGATACTTTACAAAATTCGGGAACAAGGACAATTTCTCATCTCGTGCAACATCCAAGGCGTCAATTTCACTAACGTACTGTGCGACTCCGGAGCTTGCCTTATCATCATCTCCAAATCAACTGCCAAAGGCCTCGGCATCAAGCATATCCAACTAACTTGAACAAGGACCAGCATAACCAATCAGTCCCGTACAATAATAAAAGGGATCGCTCGTGATGTACCTGTAAAGATCAGAGATGTCATAGCCCCCCGTCGACTTCTACATTTTCAAAGCAGAAAAGATCTATTCGGCTCTGATAATCTTTGGATGGCCATTCTTAGCCATGACCGAAGCAATCATGGATTGACCACGTCAACGCCTATCTCTCACCCACATCGACAACAATGTCTTCTACCCCGCCGACCAGCTCAAACATGAAGAAGAAGGTTCCTTAGAATCACAGTGTAGCAATGACAAGCCAACCGAGGAAGCCATCGGGAAACTCAAGAAGACCCGTCTAAGGGGAAAACTCTCCTTCGACTAGAACCACCTGACCATAATGACCCACGGGACGACTTGATCCTTGCAAAGGGTACGTAGGCAACCATTCTTCGGTAAGGTGCTCCTGTCCCCACTCTTTTAAAAAGAGGGGGAGTGGGTACGTATACACCTACTTCCATCTTTTGTAAACGCGATCTTTCGCACTTTTTAAGTTTTATCAATATATATTGCATTTACACTCATCATTCTCGTCTGTTTCTGGCCACAACAATGAGCTCATACATCCTCTTGGGATTCTAACCTCTATCTTATATGGATCGCGGTTCTTTTACAATCCACTACGGATTAAAGCGCGCTATACAAATTTTAGGCGGGTATATCCGGACCAGAGGAAGGAAAAGATATACCTCAACATCGCAAACCCTAAAACCGAAGTAAAATCTAAACCCAATCATCATTCGCTTCATAGCACACTGGTCTTTAACATCTCAACACACAACACCGAGTGGATCATCACATAACACACCACTTTGTATGAGATTCAAAATACGCTTTGAAACACGGTTTCACAAAACTCTAAATGGCAAGGAAACCAATCCCTACGAAAACAATTACACCTCGTTCCCATTACCTAATCGGTTAGAACCTCAACAAAAACAAGAACACAATACAGACCAAAGCTCCATAGCATACCATTTGATAAGCCGTCGAAGAATATATTCAAAAGTACATTTAAGACAAACCTAAAGAAAAACATATCGTTTAGGACCTTGCAACAAAAAGGAGAAAAATAACTATTCAACTTGGTTCGCCTCTACACCACCCCGACGGTAGGTTCAGTAGAACCCTGAGCATTCTCGTCAGTCCCAACGGGCTCGGTCACAACATCTTTAGTTGTAGCAGGGTTAGTCGGCTCGGTGTCACGTAGAGAGCCCTCCAAATTTTATGAGATCAGGGAAAGGTTAAGCTCATCCCTCAAGAAAGTTTCGATCCTCACGAACTCCTCGTCGACACCAACCAACTCGGCTTTCCAAGAGTTCAGTTTATCCACCTCGGCCTCGAGAGATGTGACCTTTCCCTTTTGGAGATCGTCGATGAGTTGCAAATTACAGTGAACCTCCGCTAACTCAAACTCTTTGTTTTTGGCATCCTTCAATTTCTCGATCTCTCCCTCGCCTTAGAAACATGATCCTCGAACTTACGAGCCGACTCACGCCTAGCTTCCTTTCGAGTCTTCTCGATATCGGCTGCGTGCAAGGCATCCTTCTCCTCGATTTGCCGCTTCAGGGAAGCTATCCCTTTTGATTTTCAATTCGAGTTGCGAAGTCCGCGGATTTTGCAGCCTCTTCCCTCAGAGCAGTTTTCTCCTTTTCAAGGTCCGCGATTTTGGTTGAAGACGAGGTCAATTTGCTTTCCACCTCGGCGAGATGGCCCTTCATCGACGAAGCATCCCTCCTCGCATCGTCAACTCGGCGTTTATTGCGACGAGTCTCAGACGCATAAGCGGCCACCATCTCGTTGATAGAAGCAATAAACTGCAAGACAAAGAGACAATCAACAAAAATCCGAAACGTTACCTCACATTTATCATAGCGAGTGGTGCATTATTTCTTCTCAACAGTGTTTCCTCGATCTCTTTGCGACGAGGAATGCTTTTGAGTCAGCTCGTGCCTATGCCCCGTAGAAGTTAGAGGAGGCTTGGAAGTCTGGGGAAGGGCCGACGCAACTCTCCCCTCGTTAGCTGAAGCGGGAGGATCAGAAGGATTAGCCAGATCTCTTCCAGTATCATCAACGTTCGCTGCGGCAATAGCAGCGCCCATGACCGTCACCTATGTATAAACCACGTCGTTATTTGTCATCTTGATGGTAGAAGAATTTATGTTCGTCTCGCTGTTTCTTCCGCCTCGGCGGCCCGTCTTGCCGTTTCCTCCGCCTCGGCAGCTTTCCTCTCCAACTCCTTCGCCTTAAGCTCTTTCTTCGCACGAATCGACTGTCTTGCCATGCTCGTCAAAGTAGGTTAAGCTGGTAGAAGTTCTGAGTTCACTGGATCCTCGTCACAGATAGCTCGAGCCCTCTTAACTCTCTCAAACGAGAAATCCTTCCTCCAGTCAACCTTTTCAGCCCACAAAAGGGTCTACACCTCGGATAGATTGTTTGGACACGGAGGAAGCACATCACTAACTACAAAGATGAAAACACAAAATTAAGTAAAGAGTATAAAGCAGCAAATTGAACCACGAGTATACGAGGAAACTACCAAACGATCCCTAGCTCGTCATAACTACTAAGAGATAGGCCCGATCAACGGAGGCCTCAGAAATCCGGACAAAGAAGAAGCGGCTCTCCCAGTCGTTATCTTTGCTCGAGAAATCTCCAATAATCCTAAAATCATCTTTATTGGAAATATAGACCCTCTCCGAGTTAGGGACTCTTCAGACCTCTAGGAGATTTAGAAGGTATTTGATATTAACTTCGACACGACACTCGACACATCTGACAAGGATCCCAATCAAATGTCGAATCCCCGAGCCATGACCTGACTCAGAGCGATCTTGTGTTTCCAAAGATATCGTATAACAAGCTTCGGCATGGGGAACCACAAAAAACATAAGGAGAAGAAGCTCTCGTAGACGGTGAAGCAATCTGAAGGAGGGTTATTGGGTCGATCAGATGGATCAGGAAGGACGAATTCAACCTCCTCATATATCTCGAAGCGTCGCCTCAGCTCGTTAAGGGACATCTTGGAAGAAAAAGAAACTCGAGCAGATGCATAGACAAATTCGGATATGGAAGGTCTGTCACCTCGGGTAACCTGCTAACTTTGGGATTAGGAGACTGATATGCTTAGTTTTTATCGTTCTCTAACTCACGTATAGTATTCCTTTCAAACGTTTTATCGAGTCAAAGTTCGTTTTTAGAGTCTTTTAGTCCTTTATTTAGATATATCAGGTAAAAAGGCATTTAAGGAAGAAAATGGAGTTACGCAGGCAAAAACGCATGGAACCGTGAAGAAAAGGGCAGAATCGGTCGATGCAAGGAGTGCATCGACCAATGCAAACACCACCCGAGGAATCAAAATCGACCGATGCGAGGAGTGCATCGGTCGGTTCAGGCTTACCCGAGGAACCATAATCGATAGTGCATCGACCGATGCAAACACCACCCGATGAATGAGAATCGACAGATGGAAGGAGTGCATCCTTGCATCGGTCGGTTCAGGCTTGCCCGAGAAACTGGAATCGGTTCAGGATGCGTGCCTGCGAGAATAAAAAGGAAATTTCAGAATTTCCTGTTTTACCCCGGAAACTGCCTGTTTCGACCTATTTCGACCTAGGACCTATATATAGTCTATTTTTAGCCTATTTTACGGCTACGCTCTATTTTGCTATTCAGACTTTTTTCTCTTGATCATTGTAAGCTTTGGAGAAGAATCTTTGCATCTATTTAGAAGAATCCTTTCTCTATTTTTATATTATGAGTTTTTCATCTCCTTGCTTGTTCTCCGTTACCATGTCTGAGTAGTTCCATAGTTAGGTTTAGGGTTTCGAAAGGATCAATGAATCATTGAATTAGACACAAATAGATATTTATCTTTTGTGGTTTTTGCTTATTGTTGTGTTTATTGCTTAGGCTTGAGCTAACCGCTAGGTCTATGAACTAGGGTGCAGCTTACCCTATGAGCACGAGAGTGGATTAGGATACATTTTAGCCTATGAGCATGAGAGTGGATTAGGTTACATAGAAAGAACATAAGCGAGCGAATCGTCCTTAGCCTGCGAGAATTGATGCTAAGGCGATTTGTGAACATATTGAACCTGCTCTTTAATGCTGACCTAGAATTCTATGAGCACGAGAGTGGATTAGGTTGTTATGTTTAGTAACCATGAGCACGAGATTGGATTGGTTAATATTTATGTTTGAGTTCGAAACTTGTGTTTAATTATTCCCTGAATATTTGTCTGATCTGTGATCTCTGGATTCCCAAGAACAAACCCTTGACCTAACGTTTTTCCTTATTGAATTTACATCATTTGAATTGCGTTCGTTACTCTTTCCAAAACCAAATATAATCTTGTCTTATCTTAGTTTCATAATTGTGAGAATTGTACTGTAACCGTGGTCTCTGTGGATTCGATCCTAAAATACTGCATTGACAATCGTTATTATTGCGGTAGTGTGAGCTTTAGTTTTAATTGATTGAGTGGTAAAACACACAAATCAATTTGGCGCCGTTGCCGGGGACCAATAGCGTTACCTTCAATTCTGAATTTGAATTTTAGTCTAAGATTTACTAACTTTTTATTTTCTTCATTTTGTTTCTTATAGTTGATGGCCATGGACTATAATGATTGGACACAAGAAGAGGATACCACATTTGATGAATACACTATTTGATGAAAGTGTACTCACACCAGAACAAAAAGTGGAGTTGGATAAGTATCATGAAGAGAACCCAACGATGAAAAGGAGTGACCTAGCCGCTATGATTCGTTTGAACCTCATGTCGCATCGGCCAGAACTTGAGGGAAGGGAGCTCACAATGTCCGAGATAATGGTAGCTCACGCACTTAAAGAGGTAATTTATTGGGTTCCACCAAGCCAACTAAAAGGTATTTTTGACTCAACCTTTGAAATCTATGATTATGAGGATAGTCATTTGCCTTGCATTGAAGATGTAGCTTCTAGTTTGCATACTCATGTGCTCATTGATGAATGCTATGATTTAATATGTGAGTTTCAAAGAATAGGTTCCTTAAGAGTAGAAAAGCTTGCTAGAGATTACTATGAAGTATGTTTTGATATTAATTATCTATGTGCTTTGAATGTTCATGATCTTGAGCTGAAGTTTTCAATGCCTGAGGAATCTAGTTCTCTTCTTGAAAAATCTTACTTAGGGGATGTGCTTGATGAAGATAAGATCTTGAATGAGATAGATTGAGATGGAATCTAGGAAAGAGGATATTGTGTTTTACATGTTTGATGGAGATGAAGTTGACTTTATTTTTCCATCAAGTGCATTTGATCCTCATAAGAATCTCACCATCAAGGAAAATTCCAAGATATATGCTACATTCGTAGTAAACTTCCTTGATGTAAGTTTTGTTTCTTTGCCATGGATAGTTGCATGCCTTGTTTCACATTTTGTTTCTTGCCCTAACAGGAGAAGGACCAAAGGTGCAGTGGCTCAACCTTTTTGATTCTCATGATTAACATTTGAGTCCGAAGTCAAGCTAACGACTATAAACAAGCGCTTGGTGGGAGGCCACCCACCGGTAAGTTTTCTTTTCTTTTGTTTTATTTTTGCTTTCTCCAACATTTTCTAATTTTTACTTTTGAGTCTAAGTGTCTCAGGTTAAAAAAAAAAAAGACGATCTGAACAGATGCAATGTACGCATCGATCGATGCAGGGCGTCCATAGAAACAAAAATCGATCGATGCATATCTTGCATCGACCGATACCGACCCAGGTAAGTCAACTTTGATTTTTTCTTGATTTTTTTTCTTTGAGTCTGTTTCGCCTTCTTCTTGGTTTATTTTCACACAGAGACGGTGTGAAGTAAGTATGGGGGAGTGTCTCTATCGTTACCAATGCTATTATTTCTTTCTTTTGTTTTTCCTTTTTGAGTCATTTTGATGTTTTCCTTGAGTTATTTTGTTTTATTGAGTCAAAAGTTGTTGGAGATTATGATCACGACCTTTGAATTCTTAACTAATTTTGCATCTAAGTAACCATTGTCGCAAGGCTAGTTTTAGATCAGACTAATGAAAAATCTAAAGGCTGACCAGTCAAACAGAGGCACACATTTTTCTGAGAAAATTCAAAAGCTTGAGCTAGTTTCTGAGCTCTTCCTTTTAACTCATCATCGTGATTGGCGCCTTCAGAGCTAGACTTCTCACTTGTATCTGACAAGATAGCCTGTGTAAAAATATGGTACTCCTCTCCCTTATTTAAGATAAAAAGTAGAAAAGATGAAATGACTTTCTTTCGGGTAAAGGGCTAGGAAAATTTCCAAAGATACCACTATTCGTCTATACCAAAGAGGGTTGCACTCAAATGAACCGGGGATTCGGTGGCAAAAACCATCAATACTCGCGTTCCATACGCCATTAACCCTACGAAAGAAAATGAGAAAAGAATAAGTCTGGGAGAGGGAAAAAGTACCCAAGGTTGTGTTGTTATCTTGTCACGATATCGAAAGGGAAAGAGTGTACAAGGTTCTTGGCACCATGATCTTTGATGAGACCCAGCGATGATAGCTTTTGATTGATCCGCGGAATAATGAGTTGAATCTGGGAGGCTGTGATGATTGCAGAGAAGTACATGGTGGTTCGATCTAGAGCTAGTTCGGCAAAACGTGGATTACTAAGGTAATGGTCATTACATAATTCTAAAGGAAATGTGAGTCTCCGTGCGTTTTCAAACTTTTTCTTCTTGCTTAGTTTTCTGTTTGCTTAAGGACAAGCAAAAGGCTAAGTATGGGGGAATTGATATGCTTAGTTTTTATCGTTTTCTAACGCACGTTTAGTATTCATTTCAAACGCTTTATCATGTCAAAATTTGTTTTTAGAGTCTTTTAGTCCTTTATTTAGATATTTCAGGTAAAAAGGCGTCTAAGGAAGAAATTGGAGTTACGCGGGCAAAAACACATGGAACCAAGAAGAAAAGGGCAGAATCGGTCGATGCAAGTAGTGCATTGACCGATGCAAACACCACCCGAGGAATCAAAATCAACCGATGCAAGGAGTGCATCGGCCGGTTCAGGCTTGCCCGAGGAACCAGAATCGATCGATGCAAACACCACCCGATGAATGAGAATCGACCGATGCAAGGAGTGCATCGGTCGGTTCAGGCTTGCCTGAGAAACTGGAATCGACCGATGCAAGAAGTGCATCGGTCGATACGTGCCTGCGAGTAAAAAGGAAATTTCTGAATTTCCTGTTGTACCCCGGAAACTGCCTGTTTCGACCTAATTCGACCTATGACCTATATATACTCTATTTTTAGCCTCTTTGACAGCTATGCTCTATTTTTATATTCAGACTTTTTGCTCTTGATCATTGTAAGCTTTGGAGAAGAATCCTTGCATCTATTGAGAAGAACTCTAAACTCTTTCTCTCTTTTTATATTATGAATTTTGCATCTCCTTCTCCATTACCATGTCTGAGTAGTTCCATAGTTAGGTTTAGGGTTTCGAAGGGATCCATGAATCATTGAATTATACACAACACAAATAGAGATTTATGATATATCATGGTTTTTACCTTGTTTAGGCGATGATATAAGTCCTTTTTATAGAGTCTTTCTAGTGTTTTGTAGTCTTTTAGAGTCTTTTACAGGTTATAGCACGTTTGGAGCTTAATTGGAGATATCGGAACTTTCTGGAGCAATTTGGAGCAGAATCTGAAGTCGTGTTGCTGAGTACCTGATTTCACGTCGAGCATCGATCGATACTCATCGCAGCAAGACACGACCCGCGAGTTTTCCAAGACTTGAAGAATTGCAAAAGTGCCCAGAAGACTTTGATAATTACAAGAAGACCCTAACTCGTGATTTAGGTTATAAATAGGATTTTACAGCCACTTGTTTAGGCTATGCTTTATTTTGTACTACTTTGATTTTACTTTGGTTTGAGACAAGTCTGAATCTCCCTTCGTCCGAGATCAGATCTCAAAACCTTCTTTGATTTTTATTTGATGATTTATTCAGTTATGTCTATTGATTCAATTGCCATGTCTGAGTAGATCCAATTTAGGTTTAGGGTGTTCTCATAAGGGTTTTCTCTGAATGCTAGGTTAATTATCTGTTTAGGATTCACTATCTGAATTAGTTCTTCACCATAGGTTGTGTTCAAAGCTAATTCTAGGTTGACGAATCTGGAACTTAGATCTTAGGATAATTGATTAGGCACGACAGTGCGATTAATTACCTGATAGAACCTAGGTGAGTAAATTGATTATTCGCAAAGAGATTTGATTTAATTGATTTGTGAACATATCAAACCTAATATTAAAGCTGATTTAGACTTTAGGATTCGCAAAGAGATTTGGAATTCCTAGGATTTAGATTTAGATAATTCTCGCAACGACAGTTGGTTAATTATACTTTAGTGATTTGAGTTCAAGAATTGCGCTAAATCTGAATCCTGTTAGTTAGTTTATCTGCATTCATTGATTTCCTGAGAAAAACCCTGGGCCTATATTTTCCCAATTGAATTACAACTCCTTTAATTTCTGCATTGCTTTTAATTACATCTGTTTGGCTTAGCTTAATTCTCAACTATACAATCTATTGTGCATCTCTGTGAGTCTTTGTGGTTCGACCCCTATCTATATTACAACTACTGCTTAGTACTGTTAGGGTATTAATTTGAGCATATCAATTTATCTTTTGTGGTTTTCGCTTATTGTTATGTTTATTGCTTAGGCTTGAGCTAATCGCTAGGTCTATGAACTAGGGTGCAGCTTACCCTATGAGCACGAGAGTGGATTATGGTACATTTTAGCCTATGAGCACGAGAGTGGATTAGGTTGCATAGAAAGAACATAAGCGAGCGAATCGTCCTTAGCCTGCGCCAAATTGATACATGACTTTTTAGTCTCTAGGAGGCATCAATAACTCCAATACGTGAGGTATGAAGGTTATCAATCCATAAAGGGATTTATCCTAATCACTAAGAATGCAAGGTGCTTATAGTAAGTTAAGCTAAACAAGTGTTGTTTGTGGTTAATTATCGATTAAAAACAAGTGAATAGCAAAGCAAACACTAAATGAGATGTAATTCAAATAACAAAGGCGGAACTAGAGATGAGATTATTGATATAAGGTGATCTAAATCCAATTAGTGGTGCTCATTCACTCAAGGAAGCTAATTCCTAGGCAGTAGATCTCTAATTTTGATTAGTTCTTTTTCAAGCAACTAATCACTATGTTAATTATCAAGTCCATTAGAAATTATCATTCGTGGATTAACAACTAACAAGCATTAAGAATCATAACAAGATCAACCAAAGATATGCCCTACACAACTAATATCTTAGGTTAGGAACATAAATCTCTTGTCTAGTTCATCAAGGCATTTCATCAAATACTTGGTGTGCATGAAATGCCTTATGATCTAGATCCACTCTTTCAATCTAGATCTAGGATTAGGGGCACTAGACAAGAAGGAATATAAGATAATCTAACCCTAAGCACCACTAATCAAGCTTTAGATCACCCTCATCTACTGTGAGAGCATAATCTCACAACCTCAATCCCCGGCAACGGCACCAAAATTGATATGCTCAATTTAATACCCTAACAGTACTAAAGCAGTAGTTGTAATATAGCTAGGGTTCGACCCACAGAAGACTCACAGAAACGCACAATAGATTATATAGAATAGAATTAAGCTAAGCCAGAAGATGTAATTAAAAACAGTGCAGAAATTAAAAGGAGTTGTATTCAATCAGGAAAATATAGGCCCATGGTTTTTCTCAGGAAATCAATGAATGCAGATAAACTAACTAGCAGGATTCAGATTTAGCGCAGTTCTAGAACTCAAATCACTAAAGTATAATTAACCAACTGTCGTTGCGAAAACTATCTAAATCTAAATCCTAGGAATTCCTAATCTCTTTGCGAATCCTAAAGTCTAAATCAGCTTTAATAACAAGTTTGATAAGATCACAAATCAATTAAACCAAATTTCTTTGCGAGTAATCCATTTGCTGACCTAGGTTCTATCAGGTAATTAATCGCACTGTTGTGCCTAATCAATTATCCTAAGATCTAAGTTCCAGATTCGTCAACCTAGAATTAGCCTTGAACACAACCTAAGCGAAAAACTATAATTTAGATGGTGAATCCTAAACAGATAATTAACATAGTATTCAAAGAAATCCTTTATGAGAAAACCCTAAACCTAAGGTGGATCTACTCAGACATAGAGAATGAAACAATCAATATGCTTGAATAAATCATCAATAGAATAATAAACAAGGTTTAAAGATCTGATCTCGAACGAAGGGAAATCAGACTTGTCTCAAACCAAAGTAATAAAAAGCATAAAAAGGCATCAAAGGCATAGCCTAAACAACTGGCTAAAGAATCCTATTTATAACCTAAATCACGAGTTGGGGTCTTCTTGTAATTATCAAAGACTTCTGGGCACTTTTGTAATCCCTCAAGTCTTGGAAAACTCGCGGGTCGTGTCTTGCTGCGATGGGTATCGATCGATACCAGGGGGTATCGATCGATACTGGACGTGAAATCAGGTACTCATCAACACGATCTTTAGCTCTGCTCCAAACTGCTCCAGAAAGCTCCAATACTTCCAATAATCCTCCAAATGTGCTAAGACCTGTAAAAGACTCTAAAACACTACAAAACACTAGAAAGACTCTATAAAAAGGACTTATATCATGGCTTAAACAGGGTAAAAACCATGATATATCAACTCCCCCAGACTTAGTCTTTGCTTGCCCTCAAGCAAATTAAAGACTAAACAGAGAAAGAGGTTTGAAAACGCGGAGACTCACCTGTTCTTGAACCATCGAAATGACCCTTTCCCAAGCACCCAAATGTCACCAAATCAGCTTTTGATCTAACCACCATGTACTTCTCCGTAGACATTCGCAGCTTTTCCAGACTCCACACAAAATCCCACAGCATTGTTCAAGTAAAACCCTCATCGCCTGTTTCATCTCTGCAGTTAATATTCAAGAACCTTCTAGACTCTTTACCAGACAATATCATGACAAGGAACCACCCTTTTTCACACTTTTTGTATCAATTTCTCTCCCCCAAACTTATTTATTATTATGTTCTTATTAATTTTTTTATTTTCAGTTTAGCATATACACATTAAGGTATGAGACGCGAGTATTGATGGTGTTTGCCACCAAATCCCCGGTTCTTCCCTCTCAATGTATCAAAAGATGTAGGCGAAAATGGCATAATAGGAAAATCCTAGCCTCGCTTCCAATCCTTTGTGTGATCATCCACTCTTAAGTAGAATAATGGGATCGCTGGAAATTTTCCTAACCCTCTACTCAGAAGAAAATCATTTCAATCTCTTATGCTCTTATCTATCAACTTATAACAGGGGAGAGATATACTATAACTAAACACACGGGTTCCTTTCTCAGATATGAATGATGAATCAAGCTCTAAAAACACTAACCACATTGATGAAGTGCAAAAATTTGGCTCAGGCTTCAGAAGAATTCTGCTGGAGACATGGATGTTTTCTAATCAACTGGTCAGTCCTTGGATTTTTCATTAGTCGATCTAGAACTGATCCTGTAACATTGTGCACTCAAAAACAAAATCAAATCAATAGGTTCAAGCACAGGTTCATAATCTCCAACAGGTTTTGACTCAATAAAACAATGTTGACTCAATAAAACAAATGATTCTAAGAAAAACGAAAACAATGTCAGCAGACACCTCCCCCAGAATTGAACAACACTATCCCCAGTGTTATTTAGCCTAGAGTAGGTAAAAGAAGACAAAAGAATAGAAGAAACGAAGAGAAACAAGAAATTACCATCCTGGAACACCGAGTGTCGATCGACACACTGCATGGTATCGATCGATACCATGCTTAGATTGACTTGGTGAACTTTTCATCCGCGATTGGTGTCGATCGATACCAGTGGGGTATCGATCGATGCTAAGGCGATTTCGAGTTGCTCCTTGTTCATCCTGACACAGACTCAAAACAAACGAAAATAAAAACCAAAAATGAATCAAAAACAGACTCACCAGTGGGTTGCCTCCCACCAAGCGCTCGTTTAACGTCAACAGCTTGACTGTAACGCCCTTCAGGCTGGATAAGAGTGAGAGCTTGCACCAAAACAGGCTCCATCACTTGACATTACTAGCTTCAGAGTTCTGCTTAGCATGCTGTTCACAAACTCCTGCCCTTTCTCTTTCAGCTCAGAAGTAAGAAGGACTCTAGCCTTGGAGAATGGCTTCGAAGCTCCTTTGCATTTGACCTTGTATTCAATCAGTGACATGAGGATTCTTAACTCTTATGCTCTTGGCCTTCTTCTTTGTTGCCTTGGCCTTCTTGGCAACTTCCTTGGGGATGCTGGATGATTCAGCTGAGATCTCTGCGACAGTAGGCTCATCAGGAGGCTCTCCCAAAATATCAATCGCTAGCGACTCTTCTGTGACAACCTTGATGCTAGAGGCACGTGTGAGAGCACCTCTAGTGGGAATGGCCTTATAGTAGACATCTCCGTCAATGTAAGAGAAGGAGAGTCTCTTAATAGGTGTGTCTATGATTGCGCCAGCAGTAGCCATAAACGGTCTTCCCAGGAGTAAAGAAACCTCAGATCCTTCGCTCATCTCCAAAACCTGAAAATCAGTGGGCACCAGGCAATTTCCTACTTTTACAGGCAAAGCAGGGATAGTACCGTATGGAGGCGAGGTGGAGGAGTTTGCAAACGTGAGAAGCAAAGTAGGGGGTCTTATGTCAGCCTTCAACCGTTCAGCAATTTCCTTCGACATCACATTGACGCTAGACCCTGAGTCAACGAGAGACTCTTTAAACTCGACTCCAGAGATGGAGCATGGTATTGCGAATTTCCCTGGGTCTTCCCTCTTTGTCAATTGCCGCGGCTGTAGTGACTTGGGAACTCTTTCTCTGATCACATCACGTGTTTTCTCATGTTCTACCTCTTTCTGAGAGGGGTATCGACCGACACCAGGCAGGATATCGATCGATACTGCCGGTTTTGAATCCTTATAGGCAGATACATCGACATCAGAAAGAAACTTCGCGTTCGGGTTATCCAGCATATACCTTAGTCTAGCAATCTCCCATTCCTCTCTTGTCAGCTTAGGAACTATAGGATAAGGCATCCTGGGTATATACACTCGTTCTGCAACTACCTTAGGCGCCACAGTCGAAGTCTCAGCTGTCTCCTTTGAAATCGCCTCAGTATCGACCGATACCAGTGGGGTATCGATCGATACACGGGGTTTGGAAGTATCCCGTTTCAGAATTGTAACCGGCATCGATCGACACCTGGGGGTATCGATCGATGCCCTGGCGATTCCAGGATGTTCATCGAAATTTCCTGCACTCGAGATGATGGCATTGACGTGTGCATCGTGCGGATGAGTTGTCTTCCCCTTGATGTTTACAGCAGACTGAGCCACTTGCGTTGCCAGCATCCTGTGATTGGTATTGAGAGCCTCGATTTTCCCATTCAGATCAGAGTACAGATGGTCAAGCTTCCCATTGAAATCCACTTGCAATTTCTGCTGTCCCTGAATAATCTGTTCCATCATGGATTTCATCTCGTTATCTGTGGATTTGGGAGGGATAGGCTGGTACGAAGAATTCCCGTAGTTGCGATTGTTGTTGCTGAAGTTCCTGTTGTTGTTGTACCCAAATTGTTGACCCTGAAATCCAGAACCACCAACATAGTTACAATCTTCCACTTCATCCTCATCAGCAAAGTGAACCGCTTTCTGATTCTTCCCGATAAGGAAATCCAGCTTAGCTTGAACCTGAGCAAGCTGCGATGCGTTAATTCCTCCAGCTTGCATCTTTCTGTCGAAGTCAGCATTCTTGGTGCTATTGCTAGACACCAAGTTCTCAATTAGCACGACTGCATCGTCTGGATACCTTGTGTTGAAATTCCCATTACTCGCAGTATCCATAGCCATCTGGTATCTCCAATCGATTCCTCTTTAAAATATGCCCAGCAGCTGAACCTGATTGAACCCATGGTGCGGACAGTCTCTCTGATATGACTTGAAACGAATCCAAGCAGCCTTGAGTCCCTCTGTTGGACCTTGAGAAAACTGGGAAATTTTGTTCCTGAGCTCTTCAGATCTCGCATCATCGTAGAAGTTGCACAGGAATGCTCTCTTCGTCTCATCCCATGTAGTTAGAGAATCAGGAGCCAACTGCTTCAGCCAATAAGCAGCATCTCCACCAAGAGAGTACGGGAAGAGTTTGCAGAACAAGAACTCGTTGGGTACTCCATTGTACTTAATTCCAGTGACCAAGTCCTCGAATCTCTCGATATGATCCATGTGATGCTCATGAGGTAAACCATGGAATGGGTTCTGACTTACAAGAGCATAGTACGCAGGCTTCAGCTCGAAGTCATTCCTCTGAAAAGTCGGTATGCGAATCGCAGCTCGATTGGCAAAGAACTGATCAGGCTTGTTGTGTTCAGCAAGTGTTCTACCTGCAGCATTCCCAACGTTGGCGCGCCCAGCTGGCGCGACAATCTCAAATACAGGAGCATGGACAACGACGTTTCCAGCCTCATCGAGTCGTTGTCCTCTCTCATTACACACCTGACCCTCTTGGTCTCTCAGAATCCCAGCTTCATCAGCTCTTAAAACCACTGGGTTGTTCATCCCTGATGTTTGCTTGGTCTTTCTGTTTGTGCGTTCTACAAGCGCTAGCTGTTCCAGTGTTAGCTCAACTAGCTGTGTGCTCTTGTTGCTCCTGGTTTCACGAACAGGCATACACCTGCAAACAAACACTAGGCAAAGCACGTAAGTAACCAGAAAAATACGTTGAGTATCGATCGATACCAAGTGGTGTCGATCGATACCAACAAAAGAAGACGACAGGTATCGACCGATACTACAGAGTATCGATCGATACCGACGAACTTAGTCGAAATTCTAAACTAAAATCTAATGGCGAATTGAGTCCCCGACAACGGCGCCAAAATTGATATGCTCAATTTAATACCCTAACAGTACTAAAGCAGTAGTTGTAATATAGTTACGGGTCGAACCACAGAAGACTCACAGAAACGCGCAATAGATTATATAGTTAAGAATCAAGCTAAGCCTAATAGATGTAATTAAAAGCAGCGCAGAATATAAAAGAGTTGTATTCAATCAGGAAAATATAGGCCCAGGGTTTTTCTCAGGAAATCAATGAATGCAGACTAACTAACTAGCAGGATTCAGATTTAGCGCAGTTCTAGAACTCAAATCACTAAAGTATAATTAACCAACTGTCGTTGCGAAAACTATCTAAATCTAAATCCTAGGAATTCCAAATCTCTTTGCGAATCCTAAAGTCTAAATCAGCTTTAATAACAAGTTTGATATGTTCACAAATCAATTAAACCAAATTTCTTTGCGAGTAATCAATTTGCTCACCTAGGTTCTATCAGGTAATTAATCGCACTGTCGTGCCTAATCAATTATCCTAAGATCTAAGTTCCAGATTTGTCAACCTAGAATTAGCTTTGAACACAACCTAAGCGAAGAACTATAATTTAGATGGTGAATCCTAAACAGATAATTAACCTAGCATTCAAAGAAATCCTTTATGAGAAAACCCTAAACCTAAGGTGGATCTACTCAGACATAGAGAATGAAACAATCAATATGCTTGAATAAATCATCAATAGAATAATAAACAAGGTTTAGAGATCTGATCTCGGACGAAGGGAAATTAGACTTGTCTCAAACCAAAGTAATAAAAAGCATAAAAAGGCATCAAAGGCATAGCCTAAACAAGTGGCTAAAGAATCATATTTATAACCTAAATCACGAGTTGGGGTCTTCTTGTAATTATCAAAGACTTCTGGGCACTTTTGTAATTCCTCAAGTCTTGGAAAACTCGCGGGTCGTGTCTTGCTGCGATGGGTATCGATCGATACCAGGGGGTATCGATCGATACTGGACGTGAAATCAGGTACTCAGCAACACGATCTTTAGCTCTGCTCCAAACTGCTCTAGAAAGCTCCAATACTTCCAATAATCCTCCAAACGTGCTAAGACCTGTAAAAGACTCTAAAACACTACAAAACACTAGAAAGACTCTATAAAAAGGACTTATATCATGGCTTAAACAGGGTAAAAACCATGATATATCACTAGTTCATCAAGGCATTTCATCAAACACTTGGTGTGCATGAAATGCCTTATGATCTAGATCCACTCTTTCAATCTAGATCTAGCATTAGGGGCACTAGACAAGAAGGAATATAAGATAATCTAATCCTAAGCACCACTAATCAAGCTTTAGATCACCCTCATCTACTGTGAGAGCAGAATCTCACAACCTCAATCCTTGGCCTTTTTCAGGTCGTATGTTCTTGAGAAATAATATGAAGAATTGCTTAGATGAGTTTGAGAGAGAAAATGTTTATATTATTATTAGCCAAGAATTCGGTACTCTTTCCAATGAGGTTCTCCCTCGAACTTATACAAGTTTTAAGAATGCAAACGTCTCAATCTCATTCAAAACATCGAAATGAATTTATGATCTTCAACTAAATGCCCAGCTTGATTCTGGGGGGAACACATTTAATGACTTTGACCGGCTTGCTGCGAGTTCCTTTTCCCAACGATCTCCCCCTTCCTGCATACTCGACTCTTTCCCAGCTCGCGAGCTTACTCTACGAGACCTTTCAGTAAGCTGGGCTTGATTCCATGCCTATTAAATCAAGCTGGACTTTAGGTGTGGAATTTGGGCCCAACAGTTGCCCCATAGCATCTTTAATGATTTATCATTGAGGATGCGGAACTGCGATCTCGGGATTTAATTGATCTTCCAACTGGCACGATCTCGCAATCTCGGGCCTCTGATTGATCTCTAGCTTGCTCATAAGCCGAGTTTGTAGGGATCATGTAACGTTTGCGCGACTTTTGAGGGATGTGACATGATGAGTGGGCGAGTGGGTATAAATGAGCGGTTCTCATTGATTCAACTTCCCACGCCGCCTCAGCTCCCAATTACCAAGGTAATGATGTCTTTTCTCCTTTTCCCTTCTCTCTCCATTTTATTATTATTTTTACTCCATTAATTGAACTGTCTTCACCCCCTTTTCATTTTACTTTTATCCGAGATACTTCTCTGTGAAAGTTCAGTTTCCATCGTTTCCGATCGAGTTTCTTTCTTTTTCGAATTGTGAAAGTTCGGCTTGATATCGGCGATCTGTTCATCCCGCCGGCTGATAGCTCCCCGGAGAGTCCTCTGGAGGGTTATGCGTGTGGTTACGCCGCGTTCTTCCTGAGATGCCGCCTTATTTTTCCCATCCCGGCAGCTATCTCTAATATCATCAGTGACCTCAGACTTGCCATTCCGCAGCTTATGCCCAGTGCGATGAGGTCCCTTGTCGCACTCTGGGTGCGTTCTAAGGAGTCTGGGGTTGTATTTGACACTGAGGTCTTTCGCCAGCTTTTCAATGTCTAAAAGACTCCAAAATACTATAAAGACTCCATAAATAGGACTTATATCATGGTTTAAAAGGGGTAAAATCCATGATATATCAACTCCCCCAGACTTAGCCTTTGCTTGCCCTCAAGCAAATAGAAGACTAAACCAGAGAAAGAGGTTTGAAAACATAGAGAGTCACATGTTCTTGAAACGTTGCAATGACCCTTTTCCCAAGCACCCAAATGTCACCTAACCAACTTTTGATCTAACCACCATGTACTTCTCCGTAGACATTCGCAGCTTCCCAGACTACACACATTATCTCACATCATCGTTCAATCAAGCCTTCCTCGCCAGTTTCATCGCTGTGATTAATACCAAGAACCTTCTAGATTCTTTCCCATACAATATCATGACAAGGAACCACCATTTTTCACACTTTCTGGTATTATTTCTCTCCCTTATACTTATTTCATATTATGTTTCTTACATGTACATATTAAGGTTTGAGACGCGAGTATTGATGGTGTTTACCACCGAATTCCTGGTTCTTCCCTCATAAGTAATCAAAGGTGTAGGTGAATAATGGTATCACATGAAATTTTCCTAACCTCGCTTCCACCTTTGTGTGATCATTTCCTCTGAAGTAGAATAATGGGATCGCTGGAAATTTTCCTAACCCTTTACTCAGTAGAAAATCATCTCATCTTTTAATTCATCTTATTTATTAACTTGTAACAGGGAGAGAAATACCATCACTTTAAACACGTGGGTTCTTTTCTCAGATATGAATGATGAATCAAGCTCTATGGACATTATTCACATCGATGAAGTGCAAAAATTTGGCTCAGGATTTAAAGAACTTTGCTGGAAACATGAGTGTCTTCTAGTTAACTTGTCAGCCTTTGGATTTTTCTTTAGTCGATCTAGAACTGATTCTGTAACAATGGTCACTTAGAAGCAAGGTCAGATCAATAGATTCAAGAAAAAGATCACAGTCTCCAACAGATTTTGACTCAATAAAACAACGAATGACTCAAAAACGACTAACTCTAAGAAAAACAAAAACAATGTCAGCGACTACCTCCCCCAGACTTGAACAACACTGTCCCCAGTGTTATCTAGCTTAAGGTTGGTGAAAGAAAACCAAAGAACGAAATAGGATTGTGAAAAACAAGAAGTTACCGTGCTGGAACATCGAGTATCGACCGACACACGACCTGGTATCGATCGATACCAGGCTTAAGTCGACATGATGAACCTTTCTCATTCGCGTAGGGTGTCGACCGATACCAATAGGGTATCGATCGATACACGGGCGATTTCGTGTTTTGCTCCTTGTTTATCATGACACAAACACAAAACGAAAAATAAAAAGAAAAAGACTTATATACAAACTCACCAGTGGGTTACCTCCCACCAAGCGCTCGTTTAATGTCATTAGCTTGACTGTACGGACGATCAGGCCGGATAAGAATGAGAACTCGCGCCGAAACAAGCTCCACAATTTGACATCGCCACCCGCAGAGTTCTGCTCATCATGCTCTCCACAAACTCTTGTCCCTTCTCTTTCCGCTCTGAAGTGAGAATAACTCTAGCCTAAGAGAATGGTTTTGAAGTTCCCTTGCATTTCACTTTGTATTCAATCGAATCCCAATCACATTTTTTAGGGATTAAAGTCATAGAAGCAGGACCCTTCACTCATTTGCTCTTCACCTTCTTCTTTGTCTTAGTTGTTTTGACGTCTTTCTTGGTGATGACAGAATGACTATCTAGAACGGTTATGACATTTGGTTCGTCAAGAGGCTCTTCCAAAAGATCAACGACCAATGTTTCTCGTATAACAACGGTGATGCAAGAGATATGTGTGGGAGTTCCTCTAGGGATGGCTTTGTAGTACACCTCCTTGTCAATGTATGAGAACGAGATTTGCTTGTTGGGTGTGTCCATAATGGCACCAACCGTAGCCATGAACGGTCGTCCAAGAATCAACTGCGTACGAAAGTGTGCACTCATCTCCACGACCTGAAAATCAGTAGGAACCAGGCAATCTCCTACTTTAACCGTCAAATCAGGGATTGTACCATATGGAAGTGAGGTGAAACTGTTCGCGAATGTGATAGATGACTTGGGAGATCGAATATCAGCTCCCAATCTCTCTGCAATTGCCCTTGACATGACATTGACGCTAGCCCCTGAGTCAACGAGAGACTCTTTAAATTCAACTCTATAGATAGAGCATGGAACGGAGAATATTCCTGGGTCTTCCCTCTTGGTCAACTGCCTCAGCGGTAGTGACGTGCTTCTTGCCTTGATAAAGAGTACTTCTATCTCTTCCAGAGTTTCTCTGCAATCTCGGAAGTGACTCAGCAGAGGGCGGTACTCTAGAGCTTCTTCAAAAGTCAGTGTGAGGGGAATCCTTCGTACTATCTTCTTAAAGCCAAGCAGCTGCTTTGGAGAAATGGGGTCTCTGAGGTGTCTGGGTAGCATGGGGTATGGCACCTTAGGTTTGTAAACCCTTTCTGCACCACACCTGTGTCGATCGATACTTTTGCTCTGGAATCGACCCGGGCAGAACGTTGGACGGGTGTCGATCGATACAAGAGAGTATCGGTCGACGCCGAGGTGGTGCCCAAAATCTCATCGTCATCCTTGGCATGAGGGACGAAATCTCTGCAGTTGAGCTCTTCTGCACTCCTGGGTGTACCATCAGTCCCTTGACAGTTGCTGCATTCTGGGCTACCTGAGTATCCAAAATCTTCTGATGAATAATGAGAGTCTCGATTTTTCCATTGAGATCAGTGTACATGGCATCCAACCTCCCGTTGAAATTCACTTTCATCTTCTGCTGTCCCTTAAGGATCTGTTCAAGCATGGATTCCATCTTACTCTCAGAAGTTCTGGGTGGTGTGGGTGGGCATTGATACCTTTGATCTTGAAATCCAACTCCATCAATGTGGTAAACAAATTCCACTCCATCTTTTTCAGCAAAACGAACAGCCTTCTGCTGCTTGCCCATCAACAAATTGTGCATTGAATCTAACTTAGCATTCACCTCAGCAATCTTAATGCAGTCCAAGTTACCAGCTTGCTTCTTGCGCTCCATGTCTTCATTCTTGGTACTATTGCTAGAAACAAGTTCTCAATAAGCACATAAGCATTGTCAAGATACCTCGTGTAGAAATTTCCATTGCTTGCAGCATCTAGAGCCATCTGATACCTCCAATCAATCCCTCCGCAGAAAGTACCCAACAACTGAACATGAGTGAACCCATGGTGCGGACAATCTCTCTGATATGACTTGAAACGAATCCGAGCAGCCTTGAGTGCTTCTGTTGGTCCTTGAGAAAACTGAGATATCTTGTTCCTTAGCTCCTCGGATCTCGCATCATCAAAAAATTGTTCAAGAAGGCTTTCTTCGTCTCTTCCCAGGTATTCAGCGACCCAGTAGGTAACTGTTTCAGCCAGTAAGTTGCATCTCCACCAAGAGAGTATGGGAAGAGCTGGCAGAAAAGGTAATCATAGGACACTCCATTGCACTTGATTCTTGTAACCAAATCCTCAAACCTCTCAATGTCATCCATAGGGTGTTCATTAGAAAGACCATGAAAAAGATGTTGACCCAGAAGAGTGATGTATGCAGGTTTCAGCTCAAAGTCATTCCTCTGAAAAGCAGGAGGGCGAATCGCCGATCAATTGGCATAGAACTGATCAGGCCTGTTGTACTCACCAATCGTCCTACCGCGATTAATCACAGCGTTCCCTGCATTCACAGCAATTGCAGGGACAATGATATTTCCATCTTCATCAAGTCGATGCCCTCTCTCATTGCACAATTGACTCTCTTGGTCTTTCAAAGCTCCAGCATCATCATGAATCAGACTCATTGTATTGTTCATCTCTGCTGGCTTCTTTGCCTTCCTGTTTGCACGTTCCAAATTCACACCTGAAACACACTAGGCAAGGCACGTAAGTAAAAAAAAAACACATTGAGTATCGACCGACACTGGGTGGTGTCGTTCGATATCAACAAAAAGAGAACGACGAGTATCGACCGATACCGACGAGCTTAGTCGAAATTCTCAGACTAAAATCTAATGGCGAATTGAGTCCCCGGAAACGGCGCCAATTACGTGAACTCATCTTGAGAAGTGGCCAAATTTGATATGCTCCAAATTTGATATACCCAGTGTCGGTCGATACTCAACCTGTTTTTTGTTACTTACGTGCCTTGCCTAGTGTGTTTCAGGTGTGAATTTGGAACGTGCAAATAGGAAAGCAAAGAAGCCAACATAGATGAACAATACAATGATTTTGTTTCAGGATGCTGCTGGAGCTTTGAGAGACCAAGAGGGTCAATTGTGCAATGAGAGAGGGCAGCGACTTGATGAAGCTGGAAATATCATTGTCCCTGCAATTGCTGTGAATGCAGGGAACACTGTGATTAATCGCGGTAGGACGATTGGTGAGTACAACAGGCCTGATCAGTTCTATGCCAATCGATCAGCGATTCGCCCTCCTGCTTTTCAGAGGAATGACTTTGAGCTGAAACCTGCATACTTCTCTCTTGTGGGTCAGCATCTTTTTCATGGTCTTTCTCATGAACACCCTATGGATCACATTGAGAGGTTTGAGGATTTGGTTACAAGCATCAAGTGCAATGGAGTGTCCTATGGTTACCTCTTCTGCAAGCTTTTCCCATACTCTCTTGGTGGAGATGCAACTTACTGGCTGAAGCAGTTGTCTCCTGGTTCGCTAACTACATGGGATGAGACGAAGAATGCGTTCCTGAACAACTTCTATGATGATACGCGATCCGAGGATCTCAGGAACAAGATTTCTCAAGGTCCGACTGAGGCACTCAAGGCGGCTTGGATTCGTTACTGGTCATATCAGAGAGATTGCCAGCACCATGGTTTCACTCAGGTTCAGTTGCTTGGTACTTTTTATAGAGGAGTCGATTGGAAGTATCAGATGTCCTTAGATGCTGCAAGTAATGGGAATTTCAACACCAGGTATCCCGACGATGCCTATGTGCTTATTGAGAACTTGGTTTCTAGCAATAGTACCAAGAATGGAGACATGGAGAGCAAGAAGCAAGCTGGTAACTTGGATTGCAGTCACATTGCTGAGGTGAATGCTAAGTTAGATTCAATGCACAATTTGTTGATGGGCAAACATCAAAAGGCTGTTCATCTTGCTGAAAAGGATGAAGTGGAATATGTTAACCACATTGATGGAGTTGGATTTCAAGATAAAAGGTATCAATGCCCACCCACAACACCCAGACCTTCTGAGAGCAAGATTGAATCTATGTTTGAACAGCTTCTTCAAGGACACAGAAGCTAACTGTGGAATTTAATGGGAGGATTGATGTCATGTACAATGATCTGAGTGGTAGGATCAATGCTATTAATATTCAGCAGAAGATGTTGGAAACTCAGGTAGCTCAGACTGCAGCAACTGTCAAGGAACTGGTGGGTCATTCATAGAACGAATACGTCACTACTATCCCCTTGAGGAGTTGAAGTGAGGTACACCCAGGAGTGTAGAGGAGCTCAACTGCAAAGATTTTAGTCAATCTTGCCAAGGATGACGAAGATATTTCGGAAATCACCTCTGTGTTGACTGATACCCTCTTGTATCGATCGACACCCGTCCAAGAATCTTTCAAGGACGTCTCAAGGGAGTAAGCATCGATCGATGCCCTCCCAGATACTGCGAAGGAGCCGCGTATGAGTGTTGACAGACTTCACAAGCCCAAGAAGCTGAATCATATTCCTCAACACCTCCGAGACCCCGTCACTCCAATGCAGTTGCGTGGCTTTGAGAAGATGGTACGAAGGATACCCAACTCGTTCACTTTTGAAGAATCTCTAGAGGGCTGGCCTCTGCTAAGTCACTTCAAAGATTTCAGAGAAACTCTGGAAGAGATCGAAGTACTCTTTATCAAGGCAAGAAGCAAGTCACTACCGCCGAGGCAGTTGACCAAGAGGGAAGACCCAGGAATATTCTCTGTTCCATGCTCCATCTCTGGAGTTGAACTCAAAGAGTCTCTCGTTGACTCAGGGGCTAGCGTCAATGTCATGTCAAAGGCAATTGCAGAGAGATTGGGAGCTAATATTCGACCGCCCAAGTCATCTATCACATTCGCGAACAGTTCCACCTCACTTCTATATCGTACAATCCCTGATTTGACGGTTAAAGTAGGAGATTGCCTGGTTCCTACTTATTTTCAGGTTGTGGAGATGAGTGCACAATCTCGTACGCAGTTGATTCTTGGACAACCGTTCATGGCTACGGTTGGTGCCATTATGGACACACCCAGCAGGAGAATCTCGTTCTCATACATTGATAGGGAGGTGTACTGATACGTGCTCAAGTGTTGAAGAAGCTGGACTAAGGTCTCTCTCTTCTGTCAACGGGATAAGATGGATGTTGCTGGTGGGGCGATGAGAACCACAAGAGAGGCGACGGTCTCTTGATACTTCAAGGGGTTTCCCTAAGGATCGGTCTCACTCACGATCTAAAGAGAGGAAACTTTTTTGTGAAGAACAAAAACTCGAAAATAACCAAGGAAAATTCTTATTGTCTGCATGTGGAAGAAAGGAAAAAGCCTTAGGGTTTTTAAAGAAAACACACGCCCAAAAGAAAAGGAATAAATCGAAAAAGAAATAACAAGATGGGTCCTTAAAAATTTAGGCCCGTTTACAAAAGTTGATCTTTGACCGATTGGTGTAGCTTTTTCACGTCCGCGGCCTTCTTGGCTCCATCGAGGTTTAAGAAATCCGTTTGAGGTAGAGGCTTAAGATCCAATGGTGTATGTGGATTAAATTCATATGCAACCTGAAAAGGAGATAAATGAGTAGCACTATGGACAGCTCTATTATAAGCAAACTCGACAAAAGGTAGAGCTTCAAGCCAAGTTTTAAGATTTCTCCCTATTATTGCTCGAAGGAACGTTCCAAGTGTACGGTTAACGACTTCAGTTTGGCCATCGGTTTGTGGATGGCAGGTCGTGGAGAATAGCTGCTTGGTTCCTAGCTTCTTCCAGAGGGTTCTCCAAAAGAGGCTCAGGAACTTGGTATCACGATCGGAGACGATAGTCCTAGGTACTCCATGTAGTCGGACAATCTTTTTGAAAAAGAGGTCCGTGGTTTGTGTAGTATCGTTTGTCTTGGCACATGGAATGAAGTGTGCCATCTTTGAGAACCGATCCACCACGACAAAGATGGAGTCCTTGTGTCTGATCTTAGGCAAAACTAGCACAAAGTCCATAGAAATATCAATCCATGGTAAAGTAGGAATCGGTAAAGGAAGATACAAACCGTGCGGGTGAACCCGAGACTTGGCTTTCTTGCAAGTGATACATCTTGCACAGAAAGTTTCGACCGACTTCTTAAGGTGTGGCCAAAAGAAATGCTCCTTCAGCATGGAAAGTGTCTTCTCAATGCCGAAATGACCCATGAGGCCTCCTCCATGAGCTTCTCGGACTATAAGCTCTCTTAACAAGCATTGCGGAAGGTGATATGCTCAAATTTATACCCTAAACAGTACTAAAGCAGTTGCTGCAGTATATCAGGGGTCGAACACAAGAACTCAGAGAAATCACACAATAGATTAAATAGAATCGAATCAAGCTAAGCAGTTCAGATTAAACAAAAGCAGTAAGCAGTAACGAGTTGTAATTCGATGGGAAAGAGATAGGTTCAGGGATATTTCTCAGGAAATCAATGAATGCAAAATAAACTAACTAATCAGGGTTCAGGTTAAGCACGATTCTTGAACTCAAATCACTAAAGTATAATTAACCAACTGTCGTTGCGAAAACTATCTAAATCTAAATCCTAGGAATTCCAAATCTCTTTGCGAATCCTAAAGTCTAAATCAGCTTTAATTTCAAGTTTGATATGTTCACAAATCAATTAAACCAAATCTCTTTGCGAATAATCAATTTGCTCACCTAAGGTCCTATCATGTAATTAATCGCACTGTCGTGCCTAATCAATTATCCTAAGATCTAAGTTCCAGGTGATCAATCTAGAATTAGCTTTGAGAACAACCTAAGGCGAATAACTAATTCAGATTATGAACCCTAAATAACTAATCAACCTAGCATTCCAAAAAATCCCTTATGAGAATCCCCAAACCTAACAAGAGATCTACTCAAACATGGAAATTGAATCAATAAACATGTTTGAATAAATACTCAATAGAAAATAAGAAAGAAACAAAAAGGGTTCAAAATCTTCTCTCGACGAACAGAGTATCAGACTTGTCTCCCTTGAAAAGCTCTCTCACAAATCCAGAATAAAATAAAGCGTAGCCAACAAAGTGGCTGTAAAATCCCTATAAATAACCTAAGTCACGGATTGGGGATTTTTGTAATTATTAAAGATTTCTGGAACAAGTTGCAATTCTTCAACTCTTCATTAAAGTCGCGGGTCGTGTCTGCTGCGATGAGTGTCAATCAATACCAGGGGGTATCGATCGATGCTCGACGTGAAATCAGGTACTCAACAACACGATCTTCAGCTTTGCTCCAAGATGCTCCAAAAAGCTCCAATAATCCCAATTATGCTCCAAACGTGCTAAGACCTGTAAAAGACTCTAAAACACTACGAAATAGTATAAAGACTTTTTAAAACGGACTTATATCCACTACAAGAAAACACGCTAGAACCGACGGCAAAATCCGTCGGAAATCCGTCGGAAATGGGTGTTTCCGACGGATTTCCGACGGATATTGTCCGTCGGTTCTATTTCGTCGGAATTGAAAATCCGTCGGAAATCCGTCGGAAATTTCCGACGGATTTCCGACGGCCAATTTTCCGACGGCTTTCCGACGAGTTTTCCGTCGGGAATAATTTCGACGATAATCCGAGGAATTTCCGACGGATAATTTCCGACGGATTTCCGACGGATTGAGAATCCACTCCGACGGCTTGTTTATCGACGGATTTCTGACGGCTAGTTTACCGACGGATTTCCGACGGCTTTTTTATCGACGGATTTCCGACGGCATTTTTACCGACAGATTTCCGACGGATTTCCGACGGCTTTTTTCCGACGGAGTTTTTACCGACGGATTTCCGACGGATTTTTTACCGACGGCTTTCCGAAGAGTTGTTTACCGACCGATTTCCGACGGCATGTTTACCGACGGATTTCCGACGGTGTATCCGTCGATGAGGTTCTCAAACCGTCGGAAATCCGTCGGAAATTTCCGACGGATTTCCGACGGTAATGTTGTAATTTTGTTTTATATTTAAAATATATATTTAATTAATATTTATTAAAATTATATATATTAATTAAATTAAATGATTTAAAAACGAAAATTAATTATATAAATAAAATTTTACAAAACATAAATATTTAAAAGTTTTAGAAATTGTTGAAATTACATTAAAAAAAACATAATCAAAATAAATCCGGGGGCAGGTCCGGGAACTTCGTCTTGAAGAAATCCGCCCACTTGGTTTGCTTGTCCTCCAATACCGTGACCTTCGCCGTGAGCTCTTCGTTTTTCCGGATAAGGTCTTCATCCATCGAAAAACCGGCCGAAGAAGAAGTGGATTGGGTCGCAATCTTACCCAACCCCGGCCGACGACCTTTCCTAACTGGTACCTCCTACGAAAACAATTAAAAAGTTTAGAATTTCAAAAAAATAAAATTATCTTAATAAATATTATCATAAGTTTTACTTACCGCGAGGAATAGCTTGTTAAGCTCGGCGCGGGTGACTTCGTTGGATCCGGTGTAATCGTCTTGCGATCTCTGGGTGAGCAAATCGTCTTTCGCCCTCTTCACGGTTTCGACATACTCCCTCACTTCTGAATCTTGAATTTGGCCCGTCTTCTTGTTGGTGTGCGTCCTCTCCATCAATGCAAGGTGATCCGGCTCTTCGCCCAATTCCGCCGTCTACGAAATATATAAAACGGTTAAAGAAAATCGTTTTTTAATTAAAAAGAACTAAAAACCGAAAAGTACTTACCATTTCGTCGGACGTTGTCAAGTAGCTCTTTGCCCCGTTGTTGTGAACTGCTTCTCCCTTCCCCTTCCGGTCACTCCTTCGGTTCTTGGTGTGAGTCTCAGAAACAGCTATGGTAGTCGGCAAATTCCAGTAGGGCTGGTACCCATTGTACACAACGTCGTTCAAACCTTTCGGCTTATCTTTCCCCTTCTTCCAAGCCTTCTTCCAATCGCAGATGTGGCGAGAGAATTGTCGGGCAGCCTCCGAGTGAAATTCTCCCTCGACCGTCTTCGTGAGCGTAGACTTCCAATTAAACTCTTGCTACAAAAGAAATAGATATAAACTTTGTTAACAAAATCTCAGAATATAATACAAACAAGTAATTAAATTATGACTTACCGCAAAGGTACGAAACCACATATCTTGGTCGTCCGACGGCATAGAGACATATGTCGGGTACGGGTGTTTGAGGAGGCTGTGCAACATCCTCAAAATCGACTTGCTAATGCCATTCCCGGAGTATCCAAACCTATGAAAAAAACAAATAATAAATCAATAATAAATATAAAAATATTATTATTTAAGAAAAGACATAGAATTACCAAGTAGATCTCGGGGTGCGGCGTTTCGGATCGAGAACTATGAGTAGTTCTCGTCCCGGCTGTTGAACGAGCTCCTCGACGGTCATGATCGTCGGTTGACCAACACTCTCTGCATCGAGAGTAGGTGAAGGCGCCGTAGGCGGGACAAAACCCGGGTTCGGATTTGAGGCTGCGTGCCTCCGCCCTCCTTGCCCAGAACCGCCGGCACGGTCAAAGTCAAAATTCCCGTAAGACCTACAACAATTAAAAAAAAGTAAACGAAATCATTTGAAAATTTATATAAGCAATAAATACATGTAAAAAAACAAAACCTTACATAAAAAACATTGTAGCATTACATATATATAAAAACGTTTTATACACATATTAAATATATAAAAAATTTACAAAAAAACGTTTTTAATATATAACTATATAAAAAAGATTTTTTAAATTAACATTTTTATAAAAAACGTTTTATATACATATTAAATATATAAAAAATGTACAAAAAACGTTTATAATATATAATTATATTTCTATTTTTTTAAAAATTTACATATATATAAAAACCGTTTTATATACATATTAAATATATAAAAAATTTATAAAAAACGTTTTTAATATATAACTATATAAAAAACTTTTTTAAATTAACATTTTGATAAAAAAAATGTTTTATATACATATTAAATATATAAAAATTTACAAAAAACGTTTATAATATATAAGTATATAATTTTTTTTTTAATTTACATATATATTACAACTGTTTTCTATACATATTAAATATATAAAAAATTTACAAAAAACATTTTTAATATATAACTATATAAAAAAACGTTTTATATACATATATATATAAATTTTTCAAAATACGTTTTTTATATATAAATATATATAAAAACGTTTTTTGAAATACATATATATATATAAATGGTTTTTACATAAATCTAAATTTGATGAAATGTTTTTCATAAATGTTTTTCATAAATTTTTTGCATATATATAAATTTTCATACATGTTTTTCTTATATATAACCTAAGCTAAAAACATAATCTAAATCCACCTAGAAAAATTTCAAGAAATATATAAATCTAGATCTATATCCAACCTAAATCTAAAAACAAAAACACAAAATCAAACCACAAACAACATCTATATCTAAAACCACAAACACCAAATCTCTTCCCCTAACAGTACCAAATCACAAATCTAAATCAAAAAAAAAAAAAACTTACATCAAAGAAGTGGATTTGGCTCGGCGAGGGGAGAAGAAGAGGGGAGAAGAAGAAGAGAGAAGAAGAAGAGAGAAGAAGAAGAGAGAAGATTTCCTGGGAGAAGAAGAAGAAGAAGAGAGAAGAAGAGGGGAGAAGAAGAAGAAGAAGAGAGAAGAAGATAGAAGAAGATAGAATAATAAATGGAAGTTTGAAGATATAATAATTCACGTCGTTTCCGATGGACGGATCCGTCGGTTTCCCGTCGGAAATCGGAAAAATTTAACCGCTCCATTTTTCAACAATTTTCGTTACGCGGTTCAATTTCGCGGGAAACTATATAAAATCCGTCGGAAATCCGTCGGAAAAAGCATCGATCGATAACAAGGGATATCGATCGATACCAAGTATATTTCCGACGGATTTCCGACGGGTCCTAGAATTTTCTTATATCCGTCGGAAATTTCCGACGGATTTCCGACAAATATGGGGTTTAGGGCTTAAAATGAAAAATTAGATAAATTTTGATGTTTAAATACCATTTGTGGTATTTACTTATAAGAAAAACATTTGAAACCCAATCAGAACAAGTCATATACGTTTTTGTAAAAATCGATCGATGAACAATATCAAGCATTCATAAAAACTTATAGAACATCTAAGGACATGTACGAGATTGCTTCGGTTTCAATTAAAAAGTTTAAAATGTTTGATTATTAGCATTTTTTTATAGAAAAAGTTTAGATTTGTTACTTCTACACAAATAAAGACCAAGTGTGTTCAAAATATTGTAAATTTAAACCCTATACCCTAAATCAGTCGGAAATCCGTCGGAAATTTCCGACGGCTTTAGGAATGTTAAGAAAATCATTGGACCGGTCGGAAATCCGTCGGAAATTTCCGACGGATTTCCGACGGCTTTAGGAATTTTAAGAAAATATATCATTGAACCCATCGGAAATTGGGCGACTTGCCCGTTATAAGTTTTAGCCGGGGCTTAACATTTCTTCGGCTAAAACCGTGAACCCGTCGGAAATCTGTCGGAAATTTCCGACGGATTTCCGACGGCTTTAGGAATTTTAAGAAAATCAGTGAACCCGTCGGAAATGTCCGAGGTATCGATCGATACCCCTTGGTATCGATCGATACTTGATGGAAATTGGGCGACTTGCCCGTTATAAGTTTTAGCCGGGGCTTAACATTTCTTCGGCTAAAACCGTGGGCGGTCGGAAATCCGTCTGAAATTTCCGACGGATTTCCGACGGCTTTAGGAATTTTAAGAAAATCAGTGAACCCGTCGGAAATCCGTCGGAAATTTCCGACGGATTTCCGACGGCTTTAGGAATTTTAAGAAAATCATTGAACCCATCGGAAATGTCCGAGGTATCGATCGATACCCCTTGGTATCGATCGATACTTGACGGGAATTGGGCGACTTGCCCGTTATAAGTTTTAGCCGGGGCTTAACATTTCTTCGGCTAAAACCGTGGGCCGTCGGAAATCCGTCGGAAATTTCCGACGGATTTCCGACGGCTTTAGGAATTTTAAGAAAATCATTGAACCCGTCGGAAATCCGTCGGAAATGTCCGAGGTATCGATCGATACCCTATGGTATCGATCGATACTTGACGGGAATTGGGCGACTTGCCCGTTATAAGTTTTCCTCGGCTAAAACCGTAAATCCCCCGGATAAAATTGTAAATATTGCGTTACTATATTTATGTTTAATTTACGGGAAGAAAGCTTGGTTTTTATTTCATAAAAATGTTAAAACATGATAGATAAATACAATATATTACATGAAATTCATTACTCGGAATCCGTAGAATAATCTGACGTAGCTGAATCGGAGTGCTCGTCAAATTCGCCTATCTCTTCTTCTGAATCCTCAAAGACCTCGTAATTCTCGTCCATGGTGAAATCAACCACAAGATCAACTTCAAGAGAATGCTCGATCGGACCTAAGTTACCTATTACCGGAACCTGCAAAGGGTCGTGCTCTTCCACACCATAATCTCTTCCCCTTGGGTGGATCGACGTTACTGTAATCCAAGGGTCTTGCTTGTTTCTAACCCGGGGGTATCGAATGTAGGATACCTGATCCGCTTGTGAAGCAAGAATAAAAGGATCGTATTTTTGAAGTCGCCTTCTAGAGTGGACAGATGTAACACCAAATGCGTCCTGGCGTACACCTCCTACTGGACTATACCAATCACAATATAACGCAATGCACCTCAAGTCGAGCATCCCCGGATAATGGACCTCCAATATTTCGCGGAGGACACCGTAGTACACAACTTCTCCAGATTGAGTTGATATACCAGAATTACAAGTTGTCTTTGAGCTTCCTTCCCGATGAGCCTTAAAAGCATACCCTCGGGTGCAATATATCGGATAAGACTTTGCAATAAACGTCGGGCCCTTCATCACCTCAACTAACCAGGTCGGAAACTCATTACCGAGAGCAGTCATCTGACGAACCTGTTAAAAGTTCAAGTGGACAATAATCGACACAATGTTTATATATAAAAATTATTATTCTAATTTAAATATATAATAATAAATCATGGTTTAGGAGTTACATGATATTTCAACCAATCAACAAAGTCATTCTGCTTGACGACATCAAGCTCATCATCTGTGTAATTTGGATACCATTCGCGTATTTGGGTCATGAACATCCTGTGCATGAACAAATGCATTAGAAAATTATAATAACATTAACCAATAAAAAATTAACATTTAATTAGGTACCTCTCATATTCCAAAACGTCATTGCAGTTTGTCAGAATATACATATGCTAGTGCCTTTGCTCCTCCTCTAATAGTTGTCGATCCTTGCTTTTTCCACTTAGTCGTCCAATCTGAGTAAATATATCGGGAACATAGACAGGATAAATAACTCTGTTGCCTCTATCATCATGACGTGCGGGGCGTCTACTTTTTGTTTTGACTTGCGCTGGAAAATAGTAGCTAGCAAAGTTGGAAGTTTCTTCATTAATGCTCTGTGCGACAATAGAACCCTCGACTCTAGAAATATTTTTCACCTTCTTCTTTAGGTGGAACATATACCGCTCAAAAGGGTACATCCATCGGTATTGAACAGGCCCACCAAGTGCTGCTTCTCGAGGGAGATGAATAGGAAGATGTTCCATAACATCAAAAAAGGCAGGAGGAAAAATTTTCTCGAGGTTGCAAAGGAGAACCGGGATGTTTTCCCCTAGATTTCGGATTCCGGTTGATGTAAGTGATCTCGTGCATAGATCCCGGAAGAAGGCACCAATCCCTGCATATATAATACACATACAAAATTAAATAACTTCCGTTTAATAATTAAAAATATAAAATCACCATACGTACGTAATAGTGTAAATGTATGTAAACCTGCAATAGCTCTATGGACGTTTATAGGAAGAAGACATTCAAAAGCAAATGGAAGGAGGCGCTGCATGACAACATGACAATCATGACTCTTCATCCCAGAAAACCTCCCTTCTGAACTATCGACGCAATTACGAAGGTTAGATGCGTATCCGTCTGGGAATTTTACACCGTGCTTAATCCAATCGAAGAACTCCTCCTTGGCAGACGCATTCATCCGGAAAACAGGGGGATGTAGTGATTTCCCGTTCGCCATTACATGCAACTCCTTACGGGAACAAATATCTGGCAAGTCCAATCTGGCCTTCAAATTATCTTTCGTCTTTCCTTGCACATTTAGAACAGTGTTCATGATGTTGTCAAAAAAGTTCTTTTCAATGTGCATCACATCTAGATTATGGCGCAGCAAATGGTTTTTTCAATATGGTAAATCCCAGAAAATACTCTTCTTGTGCCAATTGTGGTACTCACCACAACCGTCAACGGGATAATGCCCATTACCCTCTCAGGAAACTGTCTTCTCGGCACCAAAATCTCTTAACTGATTCATAATATAATTCCCATCTACCTCAGGAGGTGGACCATCGAAAACTTTTTTGTTCTTCTTAAACAATGTTGTGCTCCGACGAAATGGATGATCATGCGGTAGAAATCGTCGATGACAATCGAACCAAGAAGTCTTACGTCCATTCTTCAATTGGAACGCATCAGTGTTATCTTGACAATACGGACACGCCAACCTTCCATGCGTCGACCATCCAGATAGCATACCGTAAGCTGGGAAATCACTTATGGTCCACATAAGTACCGCACGCATCATAAAATTCTGTTGCAGGGATACATCGAACGCTTCAACACCATCTTTCCACAACATTTTCAACTCATAAATTAATGGTTGTAAGAAAATATCAAGCGATCTCTTAGGATGCTCTGGACCTGGGACGAGGATCGTGAGGAACAAAAACTCTCGTTTCATGCACATAGATGGCGGTAAATTATACGGTGTGACGATTACTGGCCAACACGAATATTTCCTCCCATGCTTTCCAAATGGATTGAATCCATCCGTAGATAACCCCAGGTATACGTTCCTCGGCTCACATGCAAAACTAGGATAAACCTCTACAAAATGTTTCCATGCTTCTGCATCTGAAGGATGCGCTATCTCTCCAGCTGAGTTATGTTCTGCATGCCATCTCATAGGCCCTGCCGTGCGCTGGGATTGATATAACCTCTTCAACCTATCAGCTAGGGGAAGATACCACATCCTTTTATGTGGAACAGGTACTCTGCCTCATGTATCCTGATAGCGAGGTTTGTGACAAAAACGACACTTCAACCGGTTTTCATCCTTTCTCCAGTAGATCATACAGTTGTCGATGCACACATCTATCATCTGATAAGGTAATCCAAGACCAGCTACAAGCTTCTGAATCTCGTAGTATGAAGCCGGTGAAATATTATCTTCAGGTAAGACATCTCTCACAAAATCAGCTATCGCATCAACACAATCTTCGGCCAAGTTGAAATCCATCTTTATAGTCATCAACCTGCTTGCAGTTGAAAGAGGCGATATTCCATCTCTACATCCTCTGTATAATGGCTGCTTTGACGCATCTAGCATATCAAAAAACTTTTGCGCTTCTGAATTTGGTTCCTCAATCCTGTTACCATCCTCAACATGATGATACGATGCAATGTTTTCATGAAACGCATCATTCACCATCTGAGTGTAACATGCGTTTACATCTACTTCCGGTGTTGGTTCCTCTAACCTAGTACCCGAAGTACTACCAAACCTATCTGATGTGCTACCATAGTATTGCACCATTGAATCGGTTTCTCCGTGGGTATACCAAATCTTGTAACCAGGCATAAATCCATTCCTATATAAGTGCTTCCTTACTTCCATAACTGAGACTAATCTATAATTCCGACATTTAGTACAAGGACAATACATTTTACCGTATTCTGATGTCATGCTATTGTTTGCCGCAAAATTCATAAACTCCTCCACACCTTGTGCGAACTCATCCGTCAATTCCCCCGTCACAGGATCACGCAGAGGTTTGTCCATCCACGATCGAAAATAAGACATTGTATATGTGTTTGTTTTTTTTTTTATTGATTCTAAATGAATGAGGTGAGTACGTTTTTATAAGCAAAATTTTGTGAGTTTTCCGACGGCATTCCGACGGCTTATTCCGTCGGAATATTAGATATTATTGATGTCGGCAATGATGTCGGCAACCATGTCGGTAAAGTCTAATCCGTCGGAAAGCCGTCGGAAATTACCGACGGGTGCAATCGTCGGAAAACCGTCGCCATCATGTCGGCAAGATCAGCATCCGTCGGAAACACCGTCGGAATAAATACCGACGGCTTATTCCGTCGGAAAACCGCCGCATCATGTCGGCAAGATTAGCATCCGTCGGAAATACCGTCGGAAATTCGTCGGAATAAATATCGACGGCGTATTCTGTCGGATATAAATACCGACGGCGTATGCCGTCGGAAATCCGTCAGAAATTTCCGACGGAAAAAAATTCCGACGGATTTCCGACGGATAGTCCACCCGTCGGAAATCTGTCGGATTGCCGTCGGAAATTTTTGACGGATTTTCGCCCGTCGGAAATCGCTCTGTTTTCTTGTAGTGATCATGGCTTAAAAGGGGTAAAAACCATGATATATCAACTCCCCCAGACTTAGCCTTTGCTTGCCCTCAAGCAAAACAGAAAACTAAACTAGAGAAAGAGGTTTGAAAACACGGAGACTCACCTGTTCAGAAACCATTGCAGAGATCCTTTTCTCCAGCACCCAAATGTTACCTAACCAGCTTTTGATCTAACCACCATGTACTTCTCCGTAGACTTTCGCAGCTTTTCCAGACTCCACACATAATCTCGCAGCATTGTTCAAATAAAACCTTCATCACCAGTTTCATCGCTACAGCCAATGTTCAAGAACCTTCTAGATTCTTTACCATACAATATCATGACAAGGAACCACCTTTTTCTCACTTTTGTATCAATTTCTCTCCCCCAGACTTATTTTTTATTATGTTCTTTCTTTTCTTTTCAGCTTTGCATATACACATCAAGGTATGAGACGCGAGTATTGATGGTGTTAGCCACCGAATCCCCGGTTTTTCCCTCTCAATGTATCAAAGGATGTAGGCGAATAATGGCATCATAGGAAAAACCTAGCCTCGCTTCCAATCCTTTGTGTGATCATTCCCTCTTAAGTAGAATAATGGGATCGCTGGAAATTTTTCTAACCCTCAACTCAGAAGAAAATCATTTCAATCTTTTATGCTCTTATTTATCAATTTATAACAAAAGGAGATAGATACTATTACTCTAAACACATGGGTTCCTTTATCAGATATGAATGATGAATCAAGCTCTAAAAACACTAACCACATCGATGAAGTGCAAAAATTTGGCTCAGGCTTCAGAAAAATTCTGCTGGAGACATGAATGATTTCTAGTCAACTGGTCAGTCTTTGGATTTTTCATTAGTCGATCTAGAGCTGATTCTGCAACACTGGTCACTCAAAAACAAAATCAAAACAACAATTCAAGCACAAGATCATCATCTCCAACAAGTTTTGACTCAATAAAACGTTTTTGCCTTGATAAAACAACTGACTCTAAGAAAAACAAACACAATGTTAGTAGACACCTCCCCCAGACTTGAACAACACTGTCTGCAGTGTTATCTAGCCTAGAGTAGGTAAAAGGAAACAAAAGAACAGAATAAAATTGGGAAAAACAAGAAATTACCTTGCTGGAACATCGAGTATCGATCAACACACAGCCTGGTATCGATCGATACCTGGCTTAAATCGACTTGATGAACTTTTCCATTCGCGTAGGGTATCGACCGATACCAACAGGGTATCGATCGACACTGTGGTGATTTCGAGTTTTGCTCCTTGTTTATCCTGACACAAACACAAAACGAACGAAAATAAAAAGAAAAACGACTCAAAAACAGACTCACCAGTGGGTTGCCTCCCACCAAGCGCTCGTTTAACGTCATTAGCTTGACTATAACGCCTTTCAGGCTGTGGGTGCATCATCCAAAGGCATTATTTGCCCTGTTGGAATCTCGGCTTTCGCCCAATAGTGTTTCACCCTCTGTCCATTTACAGTAAACTCATCGCCTGTACAACGTCTGGATGAACAACAATCAAGTGGGGTTGGTTCGTGATGCAGCTGGTGCTTACAGAGACCAAGAGGGTCGGTTGTGCAATGAGCAAGGACAACGTCTGGATGGAGAGGGGATCATCATTCCACCTGCTCCTGTTGTCGCTGAGAATGCCGCTGGGAACGATGTGGTTAATCGTGGAAGAACGATTGGTGAGTACAACAGGCCATATCAGTTTTTCGCCAATCGGTCAGCGATTCGTCCACCTGCGTTTGAGAGGAACGACTTTGAGCATCCAATGGACCATGTAGAGAAACCTGCTTACTACACTCTAATGGGACATCATCTTTTTCATGGTCTTCCTCATGAACATCCAATGGACCATGTAGAGAAATTTGAGGACTTGGTCACTAGCATCAAGAGCAATGGAGTGTCCTACGATTATCTCTTCTGCAAGCTTTTCCCCTACTCTCTAGGTGGGGATGCTACTTACTGGCTGAGGCAGCTACCTCCTGGATCGCTGACTAATTGGGAGGACACTAAGAGGGCATTCCTGATTAATTTCTATGATGATGGACGATCTGAAGATCTGAGGAATAAGATCTCCACTTTTTCTCAAGGACTTACTGAGGCGTTCAAGGCTGCTTGGACGAGATTCAGATCGTATCAGAGAGATTGTCCACATCATGGATACTCTGATTTGCAGCTGCTGGGTATTTTCTTTAGAGGAGTAGATTGGAGATATCAGATGGCTCTGGACGCTTCAAGCAATGGCAATTTCAACACCAGGTATCCTGAGGACGCTTATGTGTTGATTGAGAACTTTGCATCTAGCAGTAGCACCAAGAGTGCAGATTTCGAGCGCAAGAAGCTGGATGGTAATCAGGATGGGTCGCAGATCGCTGAAGTTAAGGCTCAGCTGGATTCAATGCACAGTCTTCAGCTGGGAAAGACAACAAAAGTCGTTCATTTTGCTGAAGATGTTGAGGTATTCAATGAGAGTGAAGCAGAAGATGTCAACAACAATCGGAGCTTCAACAACAACTTCCAGCAAGCAGGATTCAACCAGAAGCCTACCCAGAACAGCGGTTACACCAGGAACTACGGAAGTTCTTCTTACGAACCTGTGCCTGCTAAAACATCAGAGAACAAGATTGAGGCCATGCTTGAAACAATCGTTCAAGTACAGCAGCAGATCACAGTAACCTTCAACGGTAAGATGGACGCCATGTACAAAGATCTGAGTGGAAGGATCGATGCTCTTGGTATTGGTCAGAAGAAGTTGGAAACTCAGGTAGCTCAGACTTCGGAAGGTTCGAGAAGACAGGAAGGTTTTCTTCCAGGAAAAGGAGAGAACCCAAGGGCACACATCAATGCCATTACCTTGAGAAGTGGTAAGGAGGTCACTTCAGGAGCGAGAGTAGACCAAACTGCTGAAAATTTCGAGTGGTCTGACGATGAAGACACTGAAATCGCCAAGGCATCGATCGACACTACCCAGCATCGATCGACACCGATCAAAATTCTCACACGGGAAAACTCAAAATCCTGTGTATCGATCGATACCCCCCCTGTATCGATCGATACCGAACCTGAAGATGATGCAGAATTTGAAGTTACGAAGGAGAAGGCTAAAGCGGTACCAGAGAGGGTCTACATACCGAAGATACCTTATCCTAGAGCTCTTGGGAAGACTAAGAAGGAGGTAGAGGACGCTAGATGCAAGGAAATTTTGGACAAGCTGGTTGTTGAACTTCCCTTCATCGATGCTATCAAAACTTCTGCAGCCTTCAGGAGATATGTGAAGAAGATGGTGTCTAGCAATGTGAACCTTGAAGACGGTTGTCTGATGATCACTCATGAGTGCAGTGCAATCCTAAACAACAGGATCCCAACGAAACTACCAGATCCAGGGAGCTTTGTCTTGGATTGCACAATCGCTACTGATAGGTTTGAGCGTTCTCTTTGTGAACTTGGCTTAAGTGTCAACCTCATGCCTTACTCGGTTGCTAAGAGAATGGGAATGACATATTTCACTTCTACGAGAATCTCACAGATACTCGCTGATCGTTCAGTTAGACTTCCAGAAGGATTGCTCGAGGATGTTCTGATTATGATTGGGAATTGCTTAATCCCAACTGATTTCATTGTCTTGGAGTATGATTCGGAACCCAGAGATCCTCTCATCTTGGGAAGGCCATTCCTAGAAACAGCTGGTGCTCTGATTGATTGCAGGAATGGGAAGATAAGTCTTAACATTGGTGAGTTGGTCATGACTTTTAACATGGAGAAGATGATGAAGAGACCAACCATCGATGGACAGACTTTCTTCGTTGATACCTTCTCTGATATTGCTGAGGAGTACTTCCTGGAGATGCATCCTGAGGACCCATTGGAGAGGGCATTGGTATGTTCGGCTGAGTCAGAGGTTAATGCAAATGATGCTGCTGCTGAATACGGGAAGATGCTGGATTCAGCACGACCAGTATCGATCGATACTCCCCTAGTATTGATCGATACCCTGCGGCCAGAAAGAAGTTTGGCCGAAAAAACTAAGCAAGCTGCTGGGCTTGGAGATTGGAGCGAGGAGACAGCTCCTAAAGTGGAACTCAAGCCACTTCTTGCGAATTTAAGGTATGGTTTTCTTGGTCCTAATTCTACGTTCCCAATAATCATTAATGCTTCTTTGAACAACGCAGAGGTTACCTTACTGCTGAGCAAGCTGCGCAAGTATCGCAAAGCTCTTGGCTATTCTCTTGATGATATTTCAGGTATATCACCGGATCTGTGCATGCATAGGATTCATCTTGAGGACGAGTCAAAGGCTTCAATTGAGCATCAAAGGCGGCTGAATCCGAACCTGAAGGAGGTGGTTAAGAAAGAGGTCATGAAACTCTTAGATGCAGGAGTTATCTATGCTATCTCAGATAGCTCTTCGGTCAGTCCAGTGCACGTTGTTCCTAAGAAAGGAGGGATAACAGTGGTGAATAATGAGAAGGATGAGATGATTCCTACGAGGACTATCACTGGACATCGAATGTGCATTGACTACAGGAAGTTGAATGCAGCCACACGGAAAGATCACTTCCCATTGCCATTCATTGACCAGATGTTGGAGAGGTTGGCTAGTCATCCCTACTACTGCTTCCTTGATGGATATTCAGGTTTCTTCCAGATTCCTATCCATCCAGATGACCAAGGGAAGACCACCTTCACCTGTCCCTATGGCACATTCGCATACAGGAGAATGCCATTTGGATTGTGTAACGCTCCAGCCACCTTTCAGAGGTGCATGGTGTCTATCTTCACAGACATGATTGAGGATTTCATGGAGGTGTTCATGGATGATTTTTCAGTATATGGATCATCATTCAAGGACTGTTTGGCTAACTTGTGTAAGGTGCTCCAGAGGTGTGAAGAGAAACATTTGGTCCTTAATTGGGAAAAGTGTCACTTTATGGTTCAGGATGGCATCGTACTTGGGCACAAGGTCTCTGAAGCTGGAATCGAAGTTGACAAAGCCAAGATTCATGTCATGACAAGTCTCCAACCACCGACTTTTGTGAAGGATATTCAGAGTTTCCTTGGTCATGCTGGGTTTTACAGGAGGTTTATCAAGGATTTCTCCAAGATAGCACGCCCACTCACTGCTTTACTGTGCAAGGAGATCAAATTCGACTTCACACCTGATTGTCTTGCAGCCTTTGAGGAAATCAAAAAGGCTTTGGTGAGTGCTCCTATTGTGCAACCTCCTGATTGGACTCTGCCTTTTGAGATCATGTGCGATGCTAGTGATTTTGCTGTTGGGTCAGTTCTGGGTCAGAGGATAGATAAGAAGCTGCACGTCATCTACTATGCCAGCAGGACTTTGGATGATGCTCAGAGGAATTACATCACCACAGAGAATGAGCTACTTGCAGTTGTCTTCTCCTTTGAGAAATTCCGATCCTACTTGATTGGGAGCAAGGTGGTTGTTCATACTGAACATGCTGCTCTCAAGTATCTGATGAATAACAAGGATCTCAAACCTCATCTTTGTCGTTGGGTTCTCTTGCTACAAGGATTCAACATCGAGGTTAAAGACAAGAGAGGCATAGAGAACGGGGTCGCTGACCATCTCTCGCGGATGCGGATCGATGTAGACGTCCCAATTGATGATCAACTACCTGAGGAAGCCATTTACTTCATTGAAACTGGTTTCCAGACGAATCTCGCACAGAATCATCAATTTTCACGAGTTGCAGGTTTCGGTATCGATCGATACCCTTCTGGTATCGGTCGATACCCTGGCGATCCCGAACCTGTTTGGATTGTTGATCATCCTGGTGTTTCAGGAAACCATCTCGTCGCTGCAGCTGATTCTGATAGTCCATGGTACGCTGATATTCCCAATTACCTCGCTGCAGATGCAGAGCCAATACACCTCAAGAAGTATGACAAGAAGAAGTTCATGCGCGACATAAGGAGATTCTTTTGGGATGAACCTTACTTGTACAAGCATTGCTCTGATGGTATATACAGGAGATGCGTTGCTGAATCAGAGGTTCCAGATGTTTTGTTTCATTGCCATGGATCCGACTATGCTGGACACTTTGCCACTTTCAAGACAGTGTCCAAGGCTCTACAAGCAGGCTTCTGGTGGCCTACCATGTTTAAGGATGCTCATGCTTTCGTCTCACAGTGTGATGCATGTCAAAGGAGAGGGAAGATCAGTAAGAGACATGAGAAGCCACAAAATTTCATCCTTGAGGTTGACGTTTTCGATTGCTGGGGTATCGACTTTATGGGTCCCTTTCCATCATCACACAAGAAAAACTACATCCTGGTTGCTGTGGACTATGTATCCAAATGGGTGGAAGCGATAGCTAGTGAGAAAAATGATTCTGCAGTGGTTCTTAAGATGTTTAAGACCATCATTTTTCTCCGCTTTGGAGTACCTCGAATTATGATAAGTCATGGTGGCTCTCACTTTATCAACAAAGCTTTCGAGAGGTTGCTGAAGAAGTATGGTGTAAACCATCGTGTAGCTACTCCATATCACCCTCAGACAAGTGGGCAAGTCGAGGTCTCCAACAGGCAGATCAAGGAGATTTTGGAGAAGACAGTGAGTGCTTCTAGGAATGATTGGTCTACAAAGTTGGATGATGCGCTATGGGCATACATGACTGCTTTCAAGACACCGCTGGGTACTACACCTTTCCAAATGATGTATGGGAAAGCATGTCATCTTCCTGTGGAGATTGCGCACAAGGCTGCCTGGGCAACGAAGCTGCTGAAATTCGACATCAAACCTGCTGCTGAGAGGAGATTGATTCAGCTGAACGAGCTGGATGAGATCAGGCACCACGCTTATGAGAACTCAAAGCTGTTCAAGGAGAGAACCAAGACCTATCATGATAAGAAGATCATCTCCAGACACTTCGAACCAAACGACCAGGTACTTCTGTATAACTCTCGCTTGCAATTGTTTCCTGGTAAATTGCGTTCTCGTTGGTTAGGTCCCTTCACAGTCAAAGAGGTCAGGCCACATGGTGCTGTAGTGCTAATCAATCGCAAAGGCGAAGAGTTCACTGTCAATGGACAAAGAGTGAAACACTATTGGGCGAAAGCCGAGATTCCAACAGGGCAGATAATGCCTTTGGATGATGCACCAACAGCATGAATGGCGTTACAGTCAAGCTATTGACGTTAAACGAGCGCTTAGTGGGAGGCAACCCACTGGTGAGTCTGTCTTTGAGTCGTTTTTCCTTTTATTTTTCGTTCGTTTTGTGTTTGTGTCAGGATAAACAAAGAACAGACTCGAAATCGCCTTAGCGTCGATCGATACTCCATTAGTATCGATCGACACCGATCGCGAAAATATGGTTCATCAAGTCGATTTAAGCCTGGTATCGATCGATACCAGGCTGTGTGTCGATCGATATTTGACGTTCCAGCACGGTAACTTCTTGTTTCTCTTCGTGTTATCCTCTTCTTTGTTTTCTTTCACTGACTCTGGGCTAGATAACACTGGGGACAGTGTTGTTCAAGTCTGGGGGAGGTGTCTGCTGACATTGTTTTTGTTTTTCTTAGAGTCAGTCGTTTTATCGAGTCAAAATTGTTTTATTGAGTCAAAACTTGTTGGAGATAATGATCATGTGCGTGAGTTGTTGCTTTGATTTTGTTTTTGAGTGCACAGTGTTACAGAATCAGTTCTAGATCGACTAATGAAAAATCCAAGGACTGACCAGTTGACTAGAAAACATCCATATCTCCAGCAGAGTTCTTCTGAAGCCTGAGCCAAATTTTTGCACTTCATCAATGTGGTTAGTGTTTTTAGAGCTTGATTCATCATTCATATCTGATAAAAGAACCCATGTGTCTAGAGTTATGGTATCTCTCTCCCCTGTTATAAGTTTATAAATAAGAGCATAAAAGATTGAAATGATTTTCTTCTGAGTAGAGGGTTAGGAAAATTTCCAGCGATCCCATTATTCTACTTAAGAGGGAATGATCATCACACAAAGGATTGGAAGCGAGGCTAGGTTTTTCCTATGATGCCATTATTCGCCTACATCCTTTGATACATTGAGAGGGAAAAACCGGGGATTTGGTGGCTAACACCATCAATACTCGCGTCTCATACCTTGATGTGTATATACAAAGCTGAAATGAAAAGAAAGAACATAATAAGAAATAAGTCAAGGGGAGAGAAATTGATACAAAAGTGTGAAAAAGGGTGGTTCCTTGTCATGATATTGTATGGTAAAGAATCTAGAAGGTTCTTGAACATTGGCTGTAGCGATGAAACTGGTGATGAAGGTTTTATTTGAACAATGCTGCGAGATTATGTGTGGAGTCTGGAAAATCTGCGAAAGTCTACGGAGAAGTACATGGTGGTTAGATCAAAAGCTGGTTAGGTAACATTTGGGTGCTTGAGAAAAGGATCTCTGCAATGGTTTATGAACATGTGAGTCTCCGTGTTTTCAAACCTCTTTCTCTAGTTTAGTTTTATGTTTTGCTTGAGGGCAAGCAAAGGCTAAGTCTGGGGGAGTTGATATATCATGGTTTTTACCCCTTTTAAGCCATGATATAAGTCCGTTTTATAAAGTCTTTATACTATTTCGTAGTGTTTTAGAGTCTTTTACAGGTCTTAGCACGTTTGGAGCATAATTGGGATTATTGGAGCTTTTTGGAGCATCTTGGAGCAAAGCTGAAGATCGTGTTGTTGAGTACCTGATTAGGGTATTAATTTTCAAATCTTCAAATCTTGGGAAAAATTCGCGATCCCATTATTCTACTTAAGAGGGAATGATCATCACACAAAGGATTGGAAGCGAGGCTAGGTTTTTCCTATGATGCCATTATTCGCCTACATCCTTTGATACATTGAGAGGGAAAAACCGGGGATTTGGTGGCTAACACCATCAATACTCGCGTCTCATACCTTGATGTGTATATACAAAGCTGAAATGAAAAGAAAGAACATAATAAGAAATAAGTCAAGGGGAGAGAAATTGATACAAAAGTGTGAAAAAGGGTGGTTCCTTGTCATGATATTGTATGGTAAAGAATCTAGAAGGTTCTTGAACATTGGCTGTAGCGATGAAACTGGTGATGAAGGTTTTATTTGAACAATGCTGCGAGATTATGTGTGGAGTCTGGAAAATCTGCGAAAGTCTACGGAGAAGTACATGGTGGTTAGATCAAAAGCTGGTTAGGTAACATTTGGGTGCTTGAGAAAAGGATCTCTGCAATGGTTTATGAACATGTGAGTCTCCGTGTTTTCAAACCTCTTTCTCTAGTTTAGTTTTATGTTTTGCTTGAGGGCAAGCAAAGGCTAAGTCTGGGGGAGTTGATATATCATGGTTTTTACCCCTTTTAAGCCATGATATAAGTCCGTTTTATAAAGTCTTTATACTATTTCGTAGTGTTTTAGAGTCTTTTACAGGTCTTAGCACGTTTGGAGCATAATTGGGATTATTGGAGCTTTTTGGAGCATCTTGGAGCAAAGCTGAAGATCGTGTTGTTGAGTACCTGATTAGGGTATTAATTTTCAAATCTTCAAATCTTGGGAAAAATTCGCGGGTCGTGTCTGCTGCGATGAGTGTCGATCGATACCAGGGGGTATCGATCGAAGCTTGTTGCTCAGATCGGGCACTTAGTCACCAGACTTCAGTTTCGCTCCAGAATGCTCCAGTATCTCCAATAATACTCTAAATGTGCTAAAACCTGTAAAGGACTCTAAAAGACTCCAAAATACTATAAAGACTCTATAAAAAGGACTTACACCATGGCTTAAACAGGGTAAAAACCATGATATATCAACTCCCCCAGACTTAGCCTTTGCTTGCCCTCAAGCAAATAGAAGACTAAACCAGAGAAAGAGGTTTGAAAACGTGGAGACTCACCTGTTCATGAACCATTGCAGAGATCCTTTTCCCAAGCACCCAAACGTTACCTAACCAGCTTTTGATCTAACCACCATGTACTTCTCCGTAGACATTCGCAGCTTTTCCAGACTCCACACAAAATCCCACAGTATTGTTCAAGTAAAGCCCTCATCGCCAGTTTCATCGCTGCAGCTAATATTCAAGAACCTTCTAGACTCTTTACCAAACAATATCATGACAAGGAACCACCCTTTTTCACACTTTTTGTATCAATTTCTCTCCCACAGACTTATTTCTTATTATGTTCTTTCTTTTATTTTCAGCTTTGCATATACATATCAAGGTATGAGACGCGAGTATTGATGGTGTTTGCCACCAAATCCCCGGTTCTTCCCTCTCAATGTATCAAAGAATGTAGGGGAATAATGGCATCGTAGGAAAATCCTAGCCTCGCTTCCAATCCTCTGTGTGATCATTCCCTCTTAAGTAGAATAATGGGGTCGCTGGAAATTTTCCTAACTCTCTACTCAGAAGAAAATCATTTCAATCTTTATGCTCTTATTTATCAACTTATAACAGGGGAGAGAGATACTATTACTCTAAACACATGGGTTCCTTTATCAGATATGAATGATGAATCAAGCTCTAAAAACACTAACCACATCGATGAAGTGCAAAAATTTGGCTCAGGCTTCGGAAAAACTCTGCTCGAGACATGAATGTTTTCTAGTCAACTGGTCAGTCCTTGGATTTTTCATTAGTCGATCTAGAGCTGATTCTGCAACACTGGTCACTCAAAAACAAAATCAAAACAATAATTCAAGCACAGGATCATCATCTCCAACAAGTTTTGACTCAATAAAACGTTTTTGATTCGATAAAACAACTGACTCTAAGAAAAACAAACACAATGTCAGTAGACACCTCCCCCAGACTTGAACAACACTGTCCGCAGTGTTATCTAGCCTATAGTAGGTAAAAGGAAACAAAAGAACATAATAAAATTGGGAAAAACCAGAAGTTACCTTGCTGGAACATCGAGTATCGATCGACACACAGCCTGGTATCGATCGATACCAGGCTTAAATCGACTTGATGAACTTTTCCATTCGCGTAGGGTATCGACTGATACCAACAGGGTATCGATCGACATTGTGGCGATTTTGAGTTTTGCTCCTTGTTTATCCTGACACAAACACAAAACGAACGAAAATAAAAAGAAAAACGACTCAAAAACAGACTCACCAGTGGGTTGCCTCCCACCAAGAGCTCGTTTAACGTCATTAGCTTGACTATAACACCTTTCAGGCTGTGGGTGCATCATCCAAAGGCATTATTTGCCCTGTTGGAATCTCGGCTTTCGCACAATAGTGTGTCACCCTATGTCCATTGACAGTAAACTCATCGCCTGTAGGACTAAGCAGCACGACAGCTCCATGTGGTCTGACCTCGTTGATGGTGAAAGGACCTGACCAAGGAGAACGCAGTTTACCAGGAAACAATTGCAAACGAGAGTTATACAGAAGTACCTGGTCATTCGGCTCGAAGTGTCTGGAGATGATCTTCTTATCATGATAAGCCTTTGTTCTCTCCTTGTACAGCTTCGATTTCGCGTAGGCGTGGTGCCTAATCTTATCCAGCTCGTTCAGCGGAATCAATCTCCTTTCTGCAGCAGGCTTGATGTCAAAGTTCAGCAACCTCGTCGCCCATGCTGCCTTGTGCTCAATCTCCACTGGAAGGTGACATGCTTTCCCATACATCAAGTGAAATGGTGTAGTGCCCAACGGTGTCTTGAAAGCAGTCCTGTAAGCCCATAGCGCATCATCCAACTTTGTAGACCAATCCTTGCAAGAAGCACCCACTGTCTTTTCCAGAATCTCCTTGATTTGCCTATTGGAGACCTCGACTTGCCAACTGGTTTGAGGGTAATATGGAGTAGCCACTCGATGGTTTACACCATACTTCTTCAGCAACCTCTCGAAAATCTTGTTGATAAAGTGAGAGCCACCATCACTTATCACAATTCGAGGTACTCCAAATCGAGGGAAGATGATGGTCTTAAACAGCTTAACGACAACCGCGGAGTCATTCTTTTTACTAGCAATCGCTTCCACCCATTTGGACACATAGTCCACAGCAACCAGAATGTACCTGTTCTCGTGTGACGAGGGAAAATGACCCATAAAATCGATGCCCCAGCAATCGAAAACTTCAACCTCAAGGATGAAATTCTGTGGCATCTCATGTCTCTTGCTGATCTTCCCTCTCCTCTGACAGACATCACACTGTGAGATATAGGCATGAGCATCCTTGAACATAGTAGGCCACCAGAAGCCTGCTTGAAGAACCTTAGATACCGTCTTGAAAGTAGCAAAGTGACCAGCATACTCAGACCCATGGCAATGAAAAAGAATAGTTGGCATCTCAGACTCTGCAACGCATCTTCTGTAGATACCATCTGAGCAATGCTTGTATAGGTAAGGCTCATCCCAGAAGAATCTCCTTATCTCGCGCATAAACTTCTTCCTTGCATATTTTGTGGGATACTTTGGCTCAGTCTCTATAGCAAGGTAGTTGGCAATGTATGCGTACCATGGACGTGCAGCACTAGAGTCATCAGCTAGATAGACATCATAGGAGTTTAAGTGCTCTACAGACAAAACAGGTGCAGGTCGCGACGGGTATCGATCGATACTTGGTGAGTATCGATCGATATCGAAAGTCTGCATTCTTGAAAATTGCAGATTTTCGGGATAAATGTCTTGAAGCTGAGCTTCAATGAGGTAAGCACCTTCCTCTGGCAAAAAATCATCAATAGGGACGACCTCATCGACCTTTAGTCGCGATAAGTGGTCAGCAACGCCATTCTCAACTCCTTTCTTGTCCTTGATCTCGATGTCGAAACCTTGGAGCAAAAGAACCCATCGGCATAGACGAGGCTTGAGGTCCTTGCTATTCAGCAGGTATTTGAGAGCAGCATGGTCTGTGTGAACAATGACCTTGCTCCCAATCAAGTAGGACCGGAATTTCTCATAAGAGAAAACGACTGCCAGCAATTCCTTCTCAGTGGTGCTGTAATTTCGCTGAGCATCATCCAACGTCCTGCTGGCATAATAAATATCATGGAGTTTCTTGTCTTTCCTCTGACCCAACACAGCTCCAACAGCAAAATCACTGGCATCACACATAACCTCAAAAGGCAAGCTCCAATCAGGTGGTTGGACTACAGGAGCACTCACCAATGCATTCTTGATTTCCTCGAAGGCTACAAGGCAATCAGATGTGAAATCAAACTTGACTTCCTTACATAACATGGCTGTGAGTGGACGTGCAAGCTTAGAGAAATGTTTGATGAACCTCCTGTAAAACCCAGCATGACCAAGGAAGCTTCGTATCTCAGGAACAGATCGTGGAGGTTGCAAGCTCGTCATGACCTGAATTTTAGCCTTGTCGACTTCGATCCCTGCCTTAAAAACCTTGTGCCCAAGAACAATGCCATTTTGTACCATGAAGTGGCACTTCTCCCAATTAAGAACTAAGTGCTTCTCCTCGCATCGCTGAAGCACCTTGCACAAGTTATCCAGACAGTCCTTGAATGACGATCCATACACAGAAAAATCATCCATGAAGACCTCCATAAAGACCTCAGTCATATCTGTGAAAATCGACATCATGCATCGCTGAAAGGTCGCTGGAGCGTTACATAATCCAAATGGCATTCTTCTGTAGGTGAATGTGCCATAGGGACATGTAAAGGTCGTCTTTCCCTGGTCCTCTGAATGTATAGGAATCTGGAAAAAGCCTGAGTACCCATCGAGAAAACAGTAGTATGGGTGACTCGCTAACCTCTCCAGCATCTGGTCAATGAATGGCAATGGGAAGTGATCCTTCCGTGTAGCCGCATTCAGCTTCCTGTAGTCAATGCACATCATGTGACCAGTGATTGTCCTTGTAGGGATCAGCTCGTCCTTCTCGTTCTTCACCACAGTTATGCCTCCTTTCTTAGGCACAACGTGAACTGGACTAACCCATGAACTATCCGAGATGGCATAGATAATCCCTGCTTCCAACAGCTTCATCACTTCCTTCCTGACCACTTCCTTCAGGTTCGGATTCAGCCTCCTCTGACACTCAATCGAAGACTTTGACTCGTCTTCCAGGTGAATCCGATGCATGCACAAGTCTGGTGCTATACCTGAAATGTCAGCAAGAGAATAGCCAAGAGCTTTGCGATACTTGCGCAACTTGCACAGCAGTAAAGCAACCTTTGTGGTATTCAAGGAAGCATTAACGATTATTGGGTATGTGGAATTAGGACCAAGAAAACTATACCTCAGATTCGCTGGAAGTGGCTTTAGTTCCACCTTAGGAGCATTCTCTATACTCCAATCACCAAGACCAACAGCTTGCTTAGAACCATCGACCAACTCTCCTTCTGGCCGTAGGGTATCGATCGATACCAGAGGGGTATCGATCGATACTGGTGATGCTGAATCAAGCATCTTCGAGTATCCAGCAGTTTCGTCCCATGAACGGACCTCCAAAGTGGCCGAACAGACCAATGCTCTCTCCAGTGGATCCTCAGGGTGCATCTCTAGGAAGTACTCTTCAGCTATGTCACTGAAGGTGTCCACATAGAATGTCTGCCCATCGATGGTTGGCCTTTTCATCATCTTTTCCATGTTGAAGGACATCACCAAGTCACCGATGTTGAGAGCGATCTGTCCATTCCTGCAGTCAATTAAGGCTCCAGCAGTTGCAAGGAATGGTCTACCCAAGATAAGAGGATCCTTAGGCTCAGCATCGTACTTCAGGACGATGAAATCTGTTGGGATCAAGCAATTCCCAATCTTGATTGGGACTTCTTCAAGTAGTCCCTCTGGAAGTCGAACTGAGCGATCAGCAAGTACCAGTGAAATCCTTGTAGATTGGAAATCTGTCATCCCCATTCGCTTGGCAACTGAGTGTGGCATAAGGTTCACACTCGACCCAATATCGCAGAGAGCTTGCTCAAATCTCTATGTGAAGATAGTGCAGTCCAAAACAAAGCTCCTTGGGTCTGGTAGCTTCTTGGGAATTTTGTTGAGCAGGATCGCACTGCACTCAGCTGTGATCATCATGACACCTTCCTCTAGGTTCACATTGCTAGAGACCATCTTCTTCACATATCTTCTGAAAGCTGGAGAAGTCATAATAGCATCAACAAAAGGAAGCTCCACAACCAACTTATCCAGCATAGACTTGCATCTGGCATCTTCCCATTCCTTCCTTGTCAGCTTAGGAAGTATAGGATAAGTTGCCTTGGGTGTATACACCCTCTCCTTGACAATCTCGGGCTCCTTCTCTGGCTGTGTCTCAACATCGATCGATACTTCAGGGGTATCGATCGATACACGGGATTTTGGATCCACTCGGGCAGATGTGTGGACTGGGGTCGATCGACACTGGCTGGTATTGAACGATACATGTGGATTCTCAGAATCCCAATCGTCATCTCCAGCAAGATCGACGAGATTTCCTGCAATTGGGCTGTTCTTCACTCCTGTAAGCACCTCTTTTCCACTCCTCAAGGTGATGGCGTTGATGTGTGCCCTTGGATTCTCAGTTTTCCCTGGAAGAAAACCTTTCTGCCTCTTTACAGCTGCTGCTGTCTAAGCCACCTGAGTTTCCAGCTTCTTCTGGGAAAGATTGATGGCTTCGATTTTCCCATTCATATCGATGTATAGAGAGTCAAATTTCCCATTGCAATCCCCCTACAACTTATGCTGTCCCTGAAGAATCTGTTCCATCATGGATTCCATCTTACTCTCCATGGTTTTTGGAGAGATGGGTTGGTATGAAGAATTCCCAAAATTTCGAGTGAAATCGCTGCTCTGAAGTGGTTTCTGAGTAAATTGCTTTGCCCCGAAACCAGATTGGTTCCCCTCTAACTTGTACCCACCTTGCTGATTGTTGTTGTTGAAGTTTCGTTTGTTGTTGTACCCAAATCGCTGACCCTGAAAACCAGAACCACCAACGTAGTTAACATCCTCTTCTTCTTCTTCCACATTAGCGACTTCATCAGCAAAGTGCACAGATATCTTTGACTTCCCGATTAGGAAATCCAGTTTGGCCTGCATGTCAGCAATCTGCGATCCATCAATTCCTCCAGCTTGCTTTTTCCTCTCGAAATCAGCATTCTTGGTGCTATTACTAGACGCCAAGTTCTCGATCAGCACAACCGCATCATCCGGATACCTGGTGAAGAAGTTCCCATTACTCGCAGCATCCATACCCATCTGGTATCTCCAATCAACCCTTCTGTAGAAAGTGCCCAGCAGCTGCACCTGAGTGAACACATGGTGCGGACAATCTCTCTGATAAGACTTGAAATGAATCCATGAAGCTTTGAATGCCTTTGTCGGACCCTGAGCGAATTGAGAGATCTTGTTCCTGAGCTCCTCGGATCTTGCATCATCATAGAAATTTATCAGGAACGCATTCTTCGTCTCATCCCATGTAGTTAGCGAATCAGGAGCTACCTGCTTCAGCCAATAAGCAGCATCCCCACCAAGAGAGTACGGGAAGAGTTTGCAGAAAAGGAATTCATTGGGCACTCCATTGTACTTCATACCAGTGACCAAGTCCTCGAACCTTTCGATATGATCCATGGGATGCTCATGAGGTAGGCCATGGAATGGGTTCTGACTTACGAGAGCGTAATACGCAGGCTTCAGCTCAAAGTCATTCCTCTGAAAAGTTGGGATGCGAATCACAGCTCGATTGGCATAGAACTTATCAGGCCTGTTGTGCTCACCAAGTGTTCTAGCTCGATCACCTGCAGCATTCCCAACGTTGGCGCAACAATCTCAACAACAACAGCAGGGACAACAACGTTTCCAGCTTCATCAAGTCGCTGCCCTCCCTCATTGCACACATGACCCTCTTGGTCTCTTAAGACTCCAGCTTCATCAGCTCTTAAAACCACTGGGTTGTTCATCCCTGATGTTTTCTTTGTCTTTCTGTTTGTGCGTTCTAAACGTGCTAGCTTCTCTAACGATAGATTGACTAGCGGAGTGCTCTTGTTTCTTCTGGTTTCACGATTAGGCATGCACCTGAAACACAAAGATCAAGAACGTAAGTAACCAAACAAAATACGTTGAGTATCGATCGATACTGGATGGTATCGATCAATATCAACAAAGAAATCGCCTGAGTATCGACTGATACTAGAGAGTATCCATCGATACCGACGAACTTAGTCGAAACTCGACAGCTAAAATCTAAAGGCGAAATTGAGTCCCCGACAATGGCGCCAAATTTGATATGCTCAAATTAATACCCTAAACAGTACTAAAGCAGTTGCTGCAGTATATCAGGGGTCGAACACAAGAACTCAGAGAAATCACACAATAGATTAAATAGAATCGAATCAAGCTAAGCATTTCAGATTAAAAAAGCAGTAAGCAGTAACGAGTTGTAATTCGATGGGAAAGAGATAGGTTCAGGGATATTTCTCAGGAAATCAATGAATGCAAAATAAACTAACTAATCAGGGTTCAGGTTAAGCACGGTTCTTGAACTCAAATCACTAAAGTATAATTAACCAACTGTCGTTGCGAAAACTATCGAAATCTAAATTCTAGGAATTCCAAATCTCTTTGCGAATCCTAAAGTCTAAATCAGCTTTAATTTCAAGTTTGATATGTTCACAAATCAATTAAACCAAATCTCTTTGCGAATAATCAATTTGCTCACCTATGGTCCTATCAGGTAATTAATCGCACTGTCGTGCCTAATCAATTATCCTAAGATCTAAGTTCCAGGTGATCAATCTAGAATTAGCTTTGAGAACAACCTAAGGCGAAGAACTAATTCAGATTATGAACCCTAAATAACTAATCAACCTAGCATTCAAAGAAATCCCTTATGAAAATCCCCAAACCTAACAAGAGATCTACTCAGACATGGAAATTGAATCAATAAACATGTTTGAATAAATACTCAATAGAAAATAAGAAAGAGTAACAAAAAAGGGTTCGAAATCTTCTCTCGACGAACATAGTATCAGACTTGTCTCCCTTGAAAAGCTCTCTCACAAATCCAGAATAAAATAAAGCGTAACCAACAAAGTGGCTGTAAAATCCCTATAAATAACCTAAGTCACGGATTGGGGCTTCTTGTAATTATTAAAGACTTCTGGACCAAGTTGCAATTCTTCAACTCTTCATTAAAGTCGCGGGTCGTGTCTGCTGCGATGAGTGTCGATCGATACCAGGGGGTATCGATCGATGCTCGACGTGAAATCAGGTACTCAGCAACACGATCTTCAGCTTTGCTCCAAGATGCTCCAAAAAGCTCCAATAATCCCAATTATGCTCCAAACGTGCTAAGACCTGTAAAAGACTCTAAAACACTACAAAATAGTATAAAGACTCTATAAAACGCACTTATATCATGGCTTAAAAGGGGTAAAAACCATGATATATCAGAATGCATAGGCGTTTATCTTTAAAAAGATAACCGTCATGGACATAGTAAGAAGCGTGGGCTCCCTTTCCATGGTTCTTGTATATCTCTGCAAAATCAACATCAGATTCATATAATAGAATAATCATTTCAAATCCAAGAACCTTGGCTTCCATGGTCGATATTAGCGCATATCTCCGAGATAGGGCATCGGCCACCACATTATCTTTTCCTTTCTTGTACTTGATCACATAGGGGAACGTCTCTATAAAATCCAGCCACTTAGCATGTCTTCGCTTGAGGTTAGTCTGACCCCTAAGATGCTTCAAAGTCTCATGGTCCGTGTGGATGACACACTCCTTCGATAGTAGGTAATGCTGCCACGTCTCCATTGCTCGGACTAAGGCGTAGAGCTCCTTGTCATAAGTAGGATAGTTGAGAGTGGCTCCAATAAGTTTCTCACTGAAGTAAGCAACATGTTTGCCTCCTTGAGTAAGCACAGCACCGATCCCTAAACCTGAGGCATCACACTCAATTTTAAACGTTTTAGAGAAATCGGGTAAAGTTAAAACGTGAGCATGAGTCAAACTATCCTTTAGGCCTTTGAAGGCCTTTTCCTGGGCTTCTCCCCACTTGAATGCTACGTCCTTCTTGATGATGGCAGTTAGAGGTGCAGTAAGGGTGCTGAAGTCCTTCACGAACCGTCGGTAAAAGCTAGCCAAGCCGTGAAAGCTTTGAACTTGGCTAACGGTTGTTGGCGTAGGCCATTCTTGGATGGCTTGGACCTTCTCCTGGTCCACTCTAAGTCCATGTGAACTCACAACAAAGTCTAAAAACACAAGCTCATTAGCGCAAAATGTGCACTTCTTCAAGTTGGCGTAAAGACCATCTCGTTGAAGCGTCTTAAGAATTTGTTCTAAATGAGCTAAATGTTCAGCTAGAGTTCGACTATAAATGAGAATATCATCGAAGTATACCACTACAAACTTACTAATGTAGGGTCTAAGAACCACGTTCATGAGTCGCATGAAGGTACTTGGCGCGTTAGTTAGCCCGAAAGGCATAACTAGCCATTCGTAGAGGCCTTGCTTCGTCTTGAAGCCCGTCTTCCATTCGTCACCTTCTCTCATTCGTACTTGGTGGTATCCACTCCTGAGATCAATCTTGGAAAATAAATTAGAACCAGAAAGCTCATCAAGCATGTCATCTAACCTTGGTATCGGATGTCGGTATTTGACCGTTATGTTGTTTATCGCGCAACAATCCACGCACATCCTCCACGTCCCATCCTTCTTTGGCACCAAAAGGACTGGCACGGCACATGGACTAAGGCTCTCACGAACATAGCCCTTGTCCATAAGTTCTCTCACTTGCTTCTCTAGTTCCTTGGCTTCGTCCGGATTAACGCGATATGAAGCTCCATTGGGTAATGGGGCTCCGGGCACAAAATCGATCTGGTGCTCTATTCCTCTTATAGGAGGTAAGCCATGAGGTATCTCATCAGGAAACACATCAGCAAATCGGTCCAAGAGTTGAGTAACGTCAGTAGGAAGCTGTTGCTCCAACGCCCTAGAACCTGCACTTAAAGTCTCCTTAAAGATCATTAGTGATACCGGTTCCTTGCAAGTGATTGCCTTAGAAATATAACTGGACTTGATAAACAAATTGTTCCTGGTCATTGCATCTTTTTCTTTTAACATTTTAACTTGTAATTCGTGTACTTGAGTAGGTGTAAGAGGTGTTAAATTATACTTCTTTTTATCATGCACAAACGAATACATGTTAGTTCGGCCATGGTGAATGGCGTCCTTGTCAAACTGCCAAGGTCTACCAAGAAGAAGATGGCCATCTTGCATAGGAACAACATCACACACAACTTCATCCGAGTACTTGAAAGATGTTGAAAGATGGAACATCTTGTATGAAAGATGTTGTCTCTTTGGGCTGTCTCGTCAGGATGAACTGTGAGGTTCAAGGCTCGTCTTATGACCAGAGACTCACCATATTCAGCCTCAAAATATACTTCTTCAGTGGCTGCTTCGGTCATTCGCACATCGGCCTCATCTTGAGACTCGTACTCACCCGAATCCAACATGATCATAACTCGGGGATTTGGGCATTCTCTAGCCATGTGTCCTATGCCCTTGCACTTAAAACATGTTATGTCACGAGTTCTAGAAGTACTTGGGTTAGAAAACTTACCTTGATTAGGCTCAGAGGCCTTAGAAGTGAACCTAGGATCGATTTCGACCGACTTGCCCTTCTTCGCGGCCTTAGAGGGAAAGCTGGTTGGAGTTTGGGTCTTGGCTCGGTTCTGGTCCCATGTTTGGTTACTCCATGTCCTTCCAGTAGCATAGGACTTCTTCTTCAAGTGTTGCTCAGCTTGAATGGCATGGTGTAAGATGTCCTTCAAGTCGTGGTATGGAAGCTTCTCCACTTTGTGACTTAGCCGTTCGTTGAGTCCGTCTAAGAACTGAGCCATGAGGGTCTCAGTGTCTTCATCAAGCTCTAGATGGTTCCTTAGGTGCTCGAACTCTTCAAAATATTCCTCCACACTCCTAGTCCCTTGGGTTAATTTTCAAAACTTCTTTTGGAGGTCTCGGTGATAGTAAGCGGGGACGTATCTTTTCTTCATAAGCTGCCTCATCTCTCACCAAGTAAGGACTTGAGGAGATTGGCTCCTTCTTCGGTCAGAAACCTCATGGTCCCACCATGAGAGAGCATGGTCCGTGAGTTGAGCTACGGCTAAGGCTAGCCTCTTTTGCTCGTTGTAGTCATAGTAGGCGAATATATGCTCCATTCGTTGCTCCCATTCCAAGCAAGCTTCGGGATCTACTCGGCCAGCAAAGGTTGGGGCCTTTAGCTTCATGTCCGTGGAGTGGTGCCTCTGAAAGTCACCTTCGGCCTCTTCAAAACCGTTGTGCCTCGGTCCTCTTCTCCTCACTTGAGGCTGTTCCTCCATCGGAACATCGTCCGGATCTTTGCCTAGGTTGTTGGCTCGTCGTTGTGCTCTTGGTGGAGGATTGTTGTTGGCTTGAGGCAGCTCCATATGATCAAGCCTTTGGACTACTCTCTGGAGCTGTTGTTGCATAGCCGTGATTGCTTGCATGAGAATGGCATTAGGGTCTTGCGGTACAGCATTGTTTTCCATTGTTTCTCTTTGCAAAAAAAAATTTCACAAAGTGTATCAATGGAGCTCAAAAATCGACAAGCACAAGTAATAAGGTAAAAAAAAAAAATTCTTAAATCTAAAATACTCTCTTTTCTTTTTTTGATTAACTTAACAAAAAAAAAAGGGAATTAACAAAATCGAAAATCCTAATGTATGGTTCTTTTTTTTTTTTTTTTTTTACTAACAATCCTAAAAGGAACAATTAATTTTCGACATACTAAGGGGATGCTAAGTTTCCTTTTTGTTTTCATTAATATTGCTAAGGTACACAAAGAAATCGACAAAAAAAAATTAGGGTTCTTCTATATATATATATATTTTTTGAATCTAGCAACCTAGACAAGAACAAAACAAATACAGAAAATTAAAAGATGATAAGGGAACGTTTACACCTTAGATTCAGGAGCTTTTTGAAGCTTTGATACCAAAATGATACGTGCTCAAGTGTTGAAGAAGCTGGACTAAGGTCTCTCTCTTCTGTCAACGGGATAAGATGGATGTTGCTGGTGGGGCGATGAGAACCACAAGAGAGGCGACGGTCTCTTGATACTTCAAGGGGTTTCCCTAAGGATCGGACTCACTGACGATCTAAAGAGAGGAAACATTTTTGTGAAGAAGAAAAACTCGAAAATAACCAAGGAAAATTCGTATTGTCTGCGTGCGGAAGAAAGGAAAAAGCCTTAGGGTTTTTAAAGAAAACACAGCCCCAAAAGAAAAGAAATAACAAGACGGGTCCATAACAATTTAGGCCCGTTTACAAAAGAATTAAAAAGACTAAGAGAGATAGAAGGGAGGCCTCGTGTGCTTGGTCTTCAAGGTTTGCAGATGGTCATTTATTGGGCCAATAATATTGCAAGCCGTTTAGCCTCGGTAAAAACCCATCTTCGCAAAACCCAGTGGGATAAAAACGAAGATTGGGAAAAGAGCACCAAACGACTTACAAACCCAACTAATGACCTTCCTTGGGCCTAAGTCGTCTCTGGTGAAGTGAGATCGACCATAGATAAGTGGGCCACGAACCTGGGCTTGATGAGTGGCCACTTAGTGTTATCGGCCAGCAAAGGATCCAGCCAATATGTCTTCAGTGTTTGGACGTTCTGGTCCGAATGGTAAGGAGTCTTCGGCTGATCTCTAGTGTTCTGGAAACTAGACTCAAAGAGCTTCAAATCCATATGTGTATTGCCTTCTGGATCGTCCGGGATCATGAGTGGATCCTGCTTCAAAGAATCGGCCCAATAACTGCTCGCAAACGGGCTTAGCGGACTAGTGTCCATCTTGAATAAACCTTCTTGTCTGAGCTGGTCCATGAACATGTTGAACTTCTTTTCCATGTCCCTGCTCCTGGTTCTAGTCACTGGTCCACTTGGTACTAGTGGTGCTTGTATGACTTGGGTCGTTGACTCGATGTCCTCATCATGTACTACGAAGCCATTCCTACTAGAGGACCTCCCAGACTTATATCTTGCATCACTGTTGTTACAGGAGAGACATTGGTAGTTGATATTTTGGAAGAGCCTCCTGACGAGCCAATTGTCATAGATCTTCTGGATAGTTCTTCTGTCATCACCGAGAAAGACGTCAAAACAGCTAATGCACATAAGAAGGTGCAGAGCAAAGAAGTGAAGGGTGCTACTTCTATGACTTTAATCCCTCAGAAGTGTGATGGGGATTCGATTGAATACAAGGTGAAGGTCAAAGGAACTTCGAAACCATTCTCTAAAGCTCGAGTTATTCTCACTTCGGAGCTGAAAGAGAAAGGACATGAGTTTGTGGAGAGCATGTTGAGCAGAACTCTGAGTCTGCAAGTATCTAGCTGTGGAACTTGCATGGGGGGTAAGCTCTCAATCTTCTCCTGGCTGATCACCTGAGCCAAAGTCAAGCTACTGACTTAAAACAAGCGCTTGGTGGGAGGCAACCCAATGGTGTATCTGTACATAAGTCTTTTATTTTTCTTTCTATTTTTCGTTTCTTTTGAACCTATGTCAGCTTTATTTTTGCATTTGAACTCATGGATTTATGTTTGATTATCTTGTTGTTATTTCACTTGTTTTTGAGTGTTCCTAACAGTGCTAACTTCTAACACTTTGGATCAATTTCCCTGGGTTAAGCAACTCGATACCATTGATTTGAAATCAGTGTGTCGACATACGACTGGTGTCGATCGATACCAGTCTGTATCGATCGACACTCATCACCTTCACAGGTAAGATTGGCGATTTTCATAATTCCACTTGGTTCATTTGTTTTCTTTCACCAATTCTAGGCTAGATAACACTGGGGACAGTGTTGTTCAAGTCTGGAGGAGGTAGTCGCTGACTTTGTTTTTATTTTTCTTAGAGTCAGTCGTTTTTGAGTCATTCGTTGTTTTATTGAGTCAAAATTTTGTTGGAGACTGTGATCTTTTTCTTGAATCTATTAATCTGACTTTGCTTCTAACTGTCCATTGTTACAGAATCATCTCTACATCGACTAATGAAAAATCCAAAGGCTGACCAGTTAACCAGAAGACACACATGTTTCCGGAAAATTTCTTTACAGCCTGAGCCAAATTGTTGCACTTCATCGAGGTGATTAATGTCTATAGAGCTTGATTCCTCATTCGTATCTGACAAAGGAACCCACGTGTTTAAAATAATGGTATTTCTCTCCCTGTTACAAGTTAATAAATAAGATGCATTAAAAGATGAGATGATTTTCTTCTGAGTAGAGGGTTAGGAAAATTTCCAGCGATCCCATTATTCAACTTCAGAGGAGATGATCACACAAAGGTCGAAGCGAGGTTAGAAAAATTTCATGTGATACCATTATTCGCCTACACCTTTGATTTACTTTTGAGGGAAAAACCGGGGATTCGGTGTCCAACACCATCAATACTCGCGTCTCTAACCTTAATATGTACATGCAAGAAATATAATAAGAAATAAGTCTGGGGGAGACCATTAATACCAGAAAGTGTGAAAAATGGTGGTTCCTTGTCATGATATTGTATGAGAAAGAACCTAGAAGGTTCTTGGTATTAATCACAGCGATGAAACTGGCGAGGATGGCTTGATTGAACAATGCTGTGAAATAATGTGTGTAGTCTGGAAAGCTGCGAATGTCTACGGAGAAGTACATGGTGGTTAGATCAAAAGCTGGTTAGGTGACATTTGGGTGCTTGGGAAAAGGGTCATTGCAACGTTTCAAGAACATGTGAGTCTCTATGTTTTCAAACCTCTTTCTCTGGTTTAGTCTTCTATTTGCTTGAGGGCAAGCGAATGCTAAGTCTGGGGGGGTTGATATATCATGGATTTTACCCCTTTTAGACAATGATATAGGTCCTATTTATGGAGTCTTTATAGTATTTTGGAGTCTTTTAGAGTCTTTTACAGGTTTAGGTACGTTTGGAGCTTAATTGGAGATATTGAAGGATTCTGGAGCATTTTGGAGCATATGGAGATGCAGAGTCATGCAGAGACGTCAAATATTTGGCATTTGTTGAAGAACTTCCCACCGATGGATTGACCTCAAATTTGGACACAGGACATACCAATGGATTAGCCTTCATTTGGAAGTGGTTTGAGGTCATTCCAACGGTGAGATCGAAAGTTATTCCAGTTTTCGTGAAGACAGTCCAGTCTGGCGAGCACAGTGTACTGGTGTCGACCGACACCAACTGCAGACGGAAAAAAAAAGTGATTTTACAAGTTTAAAGACTCTGCAACTTGGTCCAGAAGACTTGAATAATTACCAGAAGCCCCAAAACGTGTTTTAGCTTTATAATTAGGTTTTTTCCGCCACTTTGGTGGCTATGCTTTATTCAATGCTTATTTTATTCTGGTTTTTGTGAGAGAGCTTTTGAAGGGAGATAAGTTTGAAACTCTGTTCGTCCGAGTGAAGATTTCGAACCCTCTTGTTACTCTTTTTGTTTTATTCGGAACAAACCGGGTCTTGACCCGGACGGGTTTGGGTTATCGAAGGCTCATGACGGCACACCGGATGGTTGCACTGGATGGTGGATCCGGTGTGGAATGGCTTTGACGAATTCCTGATGTTGCACTGGATGGTTGCACCGTACGGTGGGTCCGGTGGGTCCGGTGTAGAATGGCCTTGGCTCGTGCTGTGTGAGCTCCTGATTTTTCACCGGATGGTGTGTCCGGTGAAGACGCTCTGAAGATGCATACCGGATGAACGGGTCGGTGTGGAATGGCTTCGCGCGGTGTTGGGATCCTGGTGGCACAGCGGACCGTTGCACCAGATGGTGGGTCCGGTGTTGAAGACTTCATGTGGCGCGATGGAACGCACACCGGACGCACGGAACGGTGCAGAATGGTCGCCGTGCGGTGCTGAGCTTCATGTGGCACACACCGGACCGTTGCACCGGACGGTGGATCTGGTGTAGAATGCTCGGCGGTCAGGCGGACATACTCTCTGTAAAATGACCATATCTCAGGAACCACATATCCGAATGACCTGAAACCACCTCCTATAGTCAGATAACTCTCTTGGATACATCTTTCGTAAAGGCCGTTGAAGCTGAATCAGATCGGGGATCCTTTTTCCTGCCAGTTCTTTTAGACGCTTCGGAAAGGCCTTTTTTGCTCCAGTACTCCAAACTTCTCCAAAATGACTTCAAGAACCTATATATAAAACACTCTAAATACATGCAAGAATCAATAGGACATAATGCAAACATCTTATACTCTAATTTAGACCAACATGCTAAACAAAGTTATGATTATGCATGCAAATGACTCAAAATGCTAACTAAAATGTAAGCTAGAACATGTAAAATATATGAATATCAACCATCCGCAGACGAGTGGACAGGTCGAAATTTCCAACCGGGAGATCAAGGGTATCCTGCAAAAGACCGTGAACACAACGAGGAAAGATTGGGCTAAAAAGCTGGATGATGCTCTTTGGGCATACATGACTGCCTATAAGACACCATTGGGCACGACACCATTCCATCTTATCTATGGAAAATCATGCCATCTTCCTGTGGAGCTCGAGTACAAGGCATCATGGGCTTTAAAGTTGATGAACTTCGACATCAAATCTGCTTCTGAAAGAAGGACGATGCAACTACATGAGCTAGAAGAGATTCTTGCGTGTTCTTTGCTACTATGTCTGAGTAGTTCCATATTTAGATTTAGGGTTTCAAGGGAATCCATGAATCATTGGATTAGACGCAAATAGGGATTTATCTTTTGAGGTTTTCGCTTATTGTTGTGTCTATTGCTTAGGCTGAAATTATCACTTAGTCTATGATCTAGGGTTTAACCTATTCATCAAAAGTGTTGTAGGTTGCTAGAAAGAACATAAGCGAACGAATCGTCCTTAGACAACGAAAGCTGATGTTAAGGCAATTTATGAACATATTAAACCAACTCGTTAAGGCTGATCTAGAATTCTAAATTCAAAGACAGTTAGGATCTTATGTTTCTAGATTTAGTAATCAATACCATGACTGTGGATTGGTTAAATATTTATGTTTGAGTTTGAAACTTGCGTTAAAACATTTCCTGAATAGTTGCCTGGTTCATGATCTCTGGATTTCTGCGAAGAAACCCTTGGCCTAATGTTTTTCTGTTATTGAATTTACACCGCTTTTAGTTATTTTCATTACTTTGCAAATCAACCCTTATACTCTTCTTAGCTTAATTTTATCTTGGGTGAATCGTAGTGTAACCTTGTTCTATGTGGATTTGATCCTAAAGTACTACATTGACATACTGTTATGATTTCAGTAGTGTGCACTTTAGTTATTAATTGACTATGTGAAAACACCTAAATCATCTTGTTGGGTGAAAGGGGTTTGAAGGGGAATTTATGGTTCGACTATTATTAGGTTTTAAGTCTAGGATGATTAGGGTTCTTCGTTCTATCCTTGTTGTTAATGCGTTGCTTTACTAACTGTCTTAGCAATTTATATTAGGCATTTTAGAGCCACGAGAGTGTTGTATCTAATCGCTTGACCTAGGGTAGACGAGCAAATCCGTCGTAAGATTTTGAAAGTATACTTACAGAGGAATTGTTGGAATAAACGACCTTTGAGAGTGTCATTTACTTCTTGCGCGGGCGGAGACAAAAACTACCGTCCGAGTACTGAAATGAGTAGGTGTGTAGGATTACGGGAGTAGACTACACGCAGCGTACGTGTTCCAAGTTCAAGAACCCAAAGACAACAAAAAGTCGCTTTAGAAATACTAGAAATTTCATAGTAAAAATCGGCCACAAACCCTAGAAATTCCCGATCGCCCAACGCTTCGTTTAATTGATTCACAACCTCGAAATAATTATTGCTTGCTACTGTTCACCTAGATTATATTTATTTTCATTGCTTAACTTAGTTTATTTTTCTTGCTACAACGTGACAAAACCATAAAAATATATTTTCCGTCTAGACATAAGTTAGAACTCGTTAGAAATTGAACAACGTCTCCACGTGGATTCGATCCCTAAATACTACTGCATGTGTCGTACACTTGCGGCCTAGTGAAGGGTAAAACCCGCATGCTGGGTAAATCCCAGTGTGTCAAGTTTTTGACGCCGTTGCCACCGGGGAAAGTATTGCTTGGTTGATTTCGTATTCTAATTTCTGCTCTAGACACTTTTGATTTTCAAGTTCTTTTTTGTTCTTTTGACTTTCTCCTTTATCTTTGTCTTTTGTTCTAAGGTGCATGCACACTAGCAGAACTCCTAGAGGAACCGTACCGCTACTAGACTATATCGACAAACACGAGAGAGAACCCCGAAGACTCAAAAGAAGTTTAAGGATGGCCGAAACGACCACCCGGAAGATCAACTAAACCGTGATCAACTAGATCACGATGATGACCGTGATTTTTCGGATCACGAAGAAGATCAAGAGGCTGTCCATGGTGCTAATGACCAGCCACATCTCGATCCCGAAGAAAACCACAACCAAAACCAAAATGCTGAAAATCTGAGGCGATAACTTTTTGTCGATCGTGATGCACCAAGGAACGATGCTCAAGCTAATGCACCAATTCCTCCTAATGGCGTAAACGCCAACCGTCCCGTACTGCCCGCTGATTTAAGCGTTTTCACTCAGTCAATTAAAACTAAAGTTCACACTACCGCAATCATAACGGTTGTCAATGCAGTACTTTAGGATCGAATCCACAGAGACCAAGGTTACACTACTATTCTCAAAAATATGAAATTAAGCTAAGACATAAATAAGGTTCGTTTTAGAAAGGTAACGAGAGCGATTTAAACGATGTAAATTCAATAAAGGAAAAAGCGTTAGGTCGAGGGTTTATTCGTAGGAATCCAAAGATCATAAATCAGACAGCTATTCAGGGAATAATTAAAAGCAAGTTTCAAACTCAAACATAAATATCTAACCAATCCACTTTCGTGCTCATGGTTACTAAACCTAGCATCCTAATCCACTTTCGTGCTCATAGAATTCTAGATCAGCCTTAACGAGCAAGTTCAATATGTTCACGAATCAACCCAATACAATCTCGCGCTACTAGGTGATTCACTCGCTTATGTTCTTTCTCGCAATCTTCACACTCTCACACTATTAGATTAAGCCCTAGTTCATAGACCTAGCGGTTAGCTCAAGTCTAAGCAATAAACACAAAAATAAGCGAAAACCACAAAAGATAAATCCCTATATGTGTCTAATTCAATGACTCATGGATCCCCTTGAAAACCGTAACCTAACTATGGAACTACTCATACATAGTAACGGAGAACAAGCAAGGAGATGAAGAAATCATAATATAAATAAAGAGAGAAAGGGTTTAGAATTCTTCTCAATAGATGCAGAGATTCTTCGCAAAAGCTTACAATGACTCAATAGCAAAAAGTCTGAATAGAACAAAAGGTGGCTGCCTCCAAGAGGCTAAAAATAGAGTATATATAGGTATAGGTCGAATTAGGTCGAAACAGGAAGTTCCTCGAGCAAAATAAGGAAAACAAAAGTTTCCTTTCTTCTTCTCGTCGGCTGGTATCGGTCGATACCAGCTTAGCATCGGTCGATGCTGACCTCTCGGGTAGAGGTAGCATCGACCCGTCTCCTTCAGCATTGGTCGATTCTGACCTCTCGGGTAGGGGTAGCATCGACCTGTCTCCTTCAGCATCGGTCGATACTAACCTCTCGGGTAGGGGTAGCATCGACCCGTCTCCTTCAGCATCAGTCGATGCTGACCTCTCGGGTAGAGGTAGCATCGACCCGTCTTCTTCAGCATCGATCGATGCTGACCTCTCGGGTAGGGGTTAGCATCGACCCGTCCCACTGGTATCGACCGATACTGGCTCTTTCTTCATGGTTTCGTGCGTTTTTGCCCTCGTGACTCCAATTTCATCTTTGAACGCCTTTTTACCTAAGATATCTAAATAAAAGACTAAAAGACTCTAAAACGGACTTTGACTCGATAAAACGTTTGAAAGAAACATTAAAACATACGTTAGAAAGCGGTAAAAACCAAGCATATCAATTCCTCCAGACTTAGTTCTTTGCTTGTCCTCAAGCAAACATAAAACTAAGCACGAAAGAAAAGTTTGAAAAACATGGAGACTCACACTTCCTTTAAAGTTCTGCAATGACCGTTACCTTATTAATCCACGTATTGCTAGCTCCTGATTGGACCACCATGTACTTCTCTGCAAGCATTTGCAGCCTCCCAGATTCGACACATCATCTCATAGAATAATTCCAAAGCTATCATTGCTGAGTCTCATCAAAGATCATAGTGCCAAGAACCTTCTAGACTCTTTCCCTTTCGATATCGCGACAAGACAACAACACAACCCTTGGTACCTTTCCTCTCCCCCATACTTATTATTTTCTCATTTTTTTCCATAGGGTTAATGGCTGATGGAACGCGAGTATTGATGGTTTTTGCCACCGAATCCCCGGTTCATTTTAGTGCCACCCTTTTAATCTAAGGTGTAGGCGAATAGTGGTATCTTCGGAAATTTTCCTAAACTCGCTTCCAACTTTAGTGTGATCATCTCCTTCGAAGTCAAATAGTGGGATCGATGGAAATTTTTGTAGCCCTCTACTCGAAAGAAAATCATTTCATCTTTTCTACTTTTTAATTAAAAACGAGGGAGATAAGTACCATACTTTTACACGGGTTGCCTTGTCAGATACGAATGAGGAGTCAAGCTCTGAAGATACCAATCACGATGATGAGGTAAAAGGAAGAGCGCATAAACTAGCTCAAATTTTGAACTTTTTCTGGAAATATGGATGCCTCTTATTAACTGTTTGGCCTTTAGATTTTCCATTAGTCTTATCGGGAGCTAAATCTGTAACAATGGTCACTTAGATGCAAAATCACATTAAAAATTCAAAGGTAGTGATCTTAATCTCCAACAAGTTTTGACTCAATAAAACATAAAAATGACTCAAGAGAAAAACAAAAGAAAGAAACGATAGTGTTAGTAACGATAGATACCCTCCCCCAGACTTACTTCTCACCATCTCGGTGTGAAAATAAGTTAGGAAGAAGGTGGAACAGACTCATGAAAAATAAAATAAAAGCGAAAATAAAAGAAAACATACCGGTGGGTTGCCTTCCATCAAGGGCTTGTTTTAAGTCGTTAGCTTGACTTTGGCTCGGGTATCAGTCAGGAAGAGCATGAGAGCTTGCCCCGAAACAAGTTCCACCATCAAACATCTCCAACTTCAGTATTTTGCTTATCATTCCCTTTACAGCATCTTTTCCTTTCTCCTTCAGCTCTGAAGTGAGAATTGCTTTAACCTTTGAGAATGACTTCGATGTTCCCTTGCACTTTACCTTATACTCAATCGAATCTCCATCACACTTCTGAGGGATCAAGGTTATATAAGCATCTCCCTTGACTCTTTTGCTTTTTACCTTCCCTTGTGCCTTGGTCTTTATGATGTCGCCCTTGCTGATGATAGGAGGATCATCTAAGACTACTTTGACTTCATCCTCTTTATAAGGCTCTTTCCAAGGATCAACTAACAACGTCCCTCCCGTGACAACAGTGATGCAAGAGACGTGTTTGGGAGCTCCTCTAGCGGGGATGGCTTTGTAGAATGCTTTTTTGTCAATTATAGAGAGTGAGATTCTCTTGATGGGCATGTCTACAACTGCCTCCACTGTAGCCATGAATGGTCTTCCCAGAATCAAAGGCATATAAGAACCTTCACTCATCTCCACAACCTGGAAATCAGTAGGAACCAAGCAATTTCCTACATTAACAAGCAAATGAGGGATGACACCATATGGGGTTGTGGTAGAGGAGTTGGCAAACACAAGAGTCATCTGTGAAGGCTTCATATCGGCAATTCTCAACCTCTCTGCAAAAGCCTTTGACATCAGATTTACGCTAGACCCAGAATCTACAAGTGATTCTTTAAATTCGACTCCAAAGATAAAACATGGAACAACGAACTTTCCGGGGTCTCCAATCTCTGACAACTGCTTCATCGGTGGTGGTGTGCTCTTTGCCTTGATGAAGAGTGCCTTAATCTCTGCTAGAGTCTCTCTGCAATTCTGGAAGAAATCTAACAAAGGTCGGTCTTCCAAGGCTTCTTCAAACGAGATCTCATGGGGAATCCTCCTTACCAACTTATCAAAACCACTCAGCTTCTCTGCACTAATAGGCTTCATGAGGTGTATGGGTGGCATAGGGTATGGCACCTTAGGAACATATGGTGATGGGGTGATGGAAGCGTATTTCTTCTCTGCTGCAACAACATGTGTTTCAACCTCATTCTTCAACTCATGCACAGTCTTCATTTCTCATAATAAACAAGGTTTAAAGATCTGATCTCGGACGAAGGGAAATCAGACTTGTCTCAAACCAAAGTAATAAAAAGCAATAAAAAGGCATAAAAGGCATAGCCTAAACAGATGGCTGAAAACTCCTATTTATAACCTAAATCACGACTTGGGGTCTTCTTGTAATTATCAAAGACTTTTGGGCACTTTTGCAATTCTTCAAGTCTTGGAAAACTCGCGGGTCGTGTCTTGCTGCAATGGGTATCGATCGATACCAGGGGGTATCGATCGATGCTTGCCGTCAAAACAGGTTCTCAGCAACATGATCTTTAGCTCTGCTCCAAACTGCTCCAAACTGCTCCAATACTTCCAATAATCCTCCAAACGTGCTAAGACCTGTAAAAGACTCTAAAACACTACAAAACACTAGAAAGACTCTATAAAAAGGACTTATATCATGGTTTAAACAGGATAAAAACCATGATATATCAACTTAGGATAATTGATTAGGCGCGAGAGTGCGATTAATTACCTGATAGAACCTAAGGTGAGCAAAATAACTATTCGCAAAGAGATTTGGTTTAGTTGTTTTGTGAACAAATCAAACTTGAACTAAAAGCTGGTTTAGACTTTAGGATTCGCAAAGAGATTTGGAATTCCTAGGATTTAGACTTAGATAATTCTCGCAACGAGAGTTGGTTAATTATACCTTAGTGATTTGAGTTCAAGAACAGCGCTAAATCTGAATCCTGCTAGTTAGTTTATCTGCATTTAGTGATTCCCTGAGAAATGCCCTGAACCTATCTTTCTCCAATTGAATTTAAAACCGTTTTAATTTACGTTTTGTTTTCAATATCATTGATCGCTTAGCTTAATTCTCATCTATATAATCTATTGTGTGTTTCTGTGAGTCCTTGTGTTCGACCCCTACTTTAAGGCAACTAATGCTTAGTACTTTTAGGGTATTAATTTGAGCATATCAAATTTGGCGCCGTTGTCGGGGACTCAATTCGCCATTAGATTTTAGTCTGAGAATTTCGACTAAGTTCGTCGGTATTGGTCAATACTATCTAGTGTCGGTCGATACTCGTTGTTATCATTTCGTTGAAATCGATCGACACCACCAATTGTAGGTCGATACTCATCGTGTTACCGAGTTACTTACGTTCTTGACTCTTGTTTCCAGGTGTATGCATATTCGCGAAACCAGAAAGAGCAAGAAAACTCAGCTAGTTGATCTATCACTCGAGTAGCTAGAACTTTTGGAACGCACAAACAGGAGAGCAAAGAAGCCAGCAGAGATGAACGATATAATGATTTTGATTCAGGATGCTGCTGGAGCTTTGAAAGACCAAAAGGGTCAATTGTGCAATGAGAGAGGACAGCGACTTGATGACGCTGGAAACATCATTGTCCATGTAGTTGCTGTGAATGCAGGGAACGCTGTGATTAATCGCGGTAAGACGATTGGTGAGTACAACAGGCCTGATCAGTTTTATGCCAATCGATCAGCGATTCGCCCTCCCGCTTTTCAGAGGAATGACTTTGAGCTGAAACCTGCATACTTCACTCTTGTGGGTCAGCATCCTTTTCATGGTCTTTCCAATGAACATCCCATGGACCATATTGAGAGGTTCGAGGATTTGGTCACTAGCATCAAGAGCAATGGAGTGTCTTACGATTACCTTTTCTGCAAGCTCTTCCCATACTCTCTTGGTGGAGATGCGACTTACATGCTGAAGCAGTTACCTCCTGGATCGTTGACTACTTGGGAAGAGACTAAGACTGCTTGCCTGAACAACTTCAATGATGATGCACGATCCGAGGATCTCAGGAATAAGATTTCTCAGTTTTCTCTAGGACAGACTGAGGCACTCAAAGCTGCTTGGATTCGTTTCAAGTCATATCAGAGAGATTGCCCGCACAATGGTTTCACTCAAGTTCAGCTGCTGGGGACTTTCTACAGAGGGATCCATTGGAGGTATCAAATGTCCTTTGATGTTGCAAATAATGGGAATTTCAACACCATGTATCCCGACGATGCCTGTGTGCATATTGAGAACTTGGTTTCTAGCTGGTAACTTGGATTGCAGTCAGATTGCTGAGGTGAATGCTAAGATAGATTCAATGCACAATTTGTTGATGGGCAAGCAGCAGAAGGCTGGTCGTTTTGATGCAAATGATGGAGTGGAATTTGTTAACCACATTGATGGAGTTGGATTTCAAGATCAAAGGTATCAACGCCCACCCACACAACCCGGAACTTCTGAGAGCAAGCTTGAGTCTATGCTTGAACAGATTCTTCAGGGACAGCAGAAGATGACATTGATTTTCAACGGGAGGTTGGATGCCATGTACACTAATTTGAATGGAAAAATTGAAACTCTCATTATTCATCAGAAGATTATGGACACTCAGGTAGCCCAAAATGCAGCAACTGTCAAGGGACTGATGGATCATTCACAGAACGAAGACGTCACTGCTATCCCCTCGCGGAGTGGAAGTGAGGTACACCCAGGAGTGCAGAGGAGCTCAACTGCATAAATTTTAGTCAATCTTGCCAAGGATGACGAAGAGATTTCGGAAATCACCTCGGTCAAGGGCATCTCGAAGGATGACCAAGATTTCGGAAATCTTGTAAAAATTTTAGTCAATCTTGCCAAGGATGACCAAGAATCTGTCAAGGGCATCTCGAAGGAGCAAGCATCGTTCGATGCCCTCCATACATCGATCGATACCCTCCCAGATACTGCGAAGGAGCCGCGTATGAGTGTTGACAGACTTCACAAGCCCAAGAAGCTGAATCCTATTCCTCAACACCTCCGAGCTCCCATCACTCCGGGGTTGGTGTAACGATTTTATGCGACTAGAAGATGTAGTCGCCTTTCAGACGCCGTGTAGTAGCTATTTAGTCGGCAGAAATGTCTATATAAGCTCAATTAATCCCATTTCTCCTCCTCATTCGATCTTCAACACAAATTCAAACGTATATCTTCTCTTCATAATATTTTCCGGTTATATAATGTCGGGAAATCCTAATTTTAATAATTTCCGGGAGTGGATGTATAAGAGGTTCGATGAAGAGACGGGAAATTTCTCGGAAGAGTTTAGAACGGGGGTGGATGGATTCATGACATTTGCAAATAGCCAGCCTCTATCATAGAGTAATGGCGGTAAGTTTTTCTGCCCTTGTAGTGTTTGCAAGAACGAGAAATTTATCCCAAGGACAAGAATTTGGAATCATCTTTATAGCAGAGGATTTATGCCAGATTATTATGTTTGGTATAAGCATGGAGAAGAAATCAATATGGATTTAGGATCGAGTTAAGTTGATACGCCATATATAAGTGGGAGTGAAAATGTGGGAGTTGTAGTAGAAGATAGATATGTGGATATGGTGAATGATGCATTTCGGCATAACGTGAGTTTTGATAACTATCATCGGGATGGTAGTTATCAGAATGTAGAAGAACCGGTACGTAACCATTCAAAGAAATTTTACGACTTGTTAGAAGGTGTAAAGAATCCATTATACGATGGTTGTCGTGAAGGTCACTCGCAGTTATCCTTAGCTGCTCGAGTCATGTAAAATAAGGCAGAATATAATATGAGTGAAAAGTTAGTTGATTCGGTTTGCGAAATCTTGATAGACTATATACCAGAAGGAAACAAGTCAACCGGATTACATTACGAGACAGAAAAATTGATGCGCAATTTAGGCCTCCCATATCATACAATTGATGTTTGTATTAACAATTGTATGATCTTATGGAAAGAGGACGAGAAGGAAGATAAATGCTTGTTTTGTAGTGCACAAAGATGGAAGCCTAAGAACGACCGACGTAGAACCAAAGTACCATACAGTCGTATGTGGTATCTACCTATTGCTGACAGATTGAAGAGAATGTATCAGAGCGAGAAGACTGCATCGGCAATGAGATGGCATGCCGAGAACCAATCAAAGGAGGGAGAAATGTGTCATCCTTCTGATGCGGCAGAGTGGAGATATTTTCAAGATCAAAATCCCTGGTTTGCCGGAGAACCCCGTAACGTTTATCTTGGATTATGTACCGATGTGTTCAATCCATTTGGCATGTCTCGTAATCATTCGCTGTGGCCCGTGATCTTGACTCCATATAATTTACCCCCTAGTATGTGCATGAATACAGAGTATTTATTTCTTACAATTCTGAATTCTGGGCCAAATCATCCGCGAGCTAGTCTCGATATCTTCCTCCGACCTCTTATTGAGGAGTTAAAAGAGTTGTGGTCTAATGGGGTCGATGCATACGATGTGTCCTTGAATCAAAATTTCAATCTAAAAGCAGTGCTAATGTGGACAATAAGCGATTTTCCGGCGTATAGCATGCTATCCGGATGGACAACCCATGGTAAATTGTCTTGTCCAATTTGCATGGAAGATACACAGTCTTTTTTATCTATCTAAGGGAAGGAAGACGTGTTAGTTTGATTGTCACCGAAGATTTCTTCCTCATGGTCATCCAATGAGGAGGAATAAAAAACACTTCCTTAAGGGAAAAGACGCGTCGAGAGAGTATCCACCGCAATCTTTGACCGGTGAGCAAGTTTATTTCGAGCGACTGGCTGGTGTAAACCCATCAAAAACAAAGGAAGTCGGTGGAAACGGGCACGAGAAGAAGAAGTCGGGCTACGGGAAGCAACATAAATGGCACAAGGAAAGCATATTATGGGAGCTACCGTACTAGAAGGACCTCAATCTCAGATATTGTCTTGATGTGATGCATATAGAGAAGAATTTGTTTGAAAATATCATGAATACTCTTATGAGTGTGAAGGGTAAATCGAAAGACAACATCATGTGAAGATTGGATATTGAACAATTTTGTTATCGGCCACACTTACATATTGATAGTGAGGGTAAAGCTCCTTTCCCAGCCTTCACATTGACAGAAGAAGCCAGAAAAAGTTTACTAGAATGTGTGAAACATGCAGTTAAATTTCCAGATGTGTTGATATGAACAACCAAAAGTTGTCAGGCATGAAGAGTCATGACTGCCATGTTTTTATGGAGCTGTAACTTCCATTTATCTTTGCAGACCTTCTAGACCGGAATGTCCACCTTGTGTTATCAGGTACTAATTATTTAATTACGACTATTTCGTTAAATAAATATGATTATAGTAATTTATATAGTAACCGCTCCGTAATTTTCACGTATATTGTAGGGGTTGGAGCATTTTTCCGGGACTTATGTTCGAGAACTTTGCATAACACTCGCGTTCAAATTCTAAAACATAACATAGTTTTGATCCTATGCAATTTGGAAAAGATCTTTCCACCTTCATTTTTCGATGTGATGGAGCACCTGCCTGTACATCTCCCCTATGAAGCTGAATTAGGAGGCCCTGTCCAATATAGGTGGATGTATCCTTTTGAAAGGTTTTTCAAAAAGTTGAAAGGGAAAGCAAAGAACAAAAGATATGCGGCATGATCGATTATTGAATCATATATCAATGACGAGATTGCTTATTTCTCAGAGCACTACTTTGCCGCGAATATACAAACGGAATCAAGGTAAATGCTAAATTCAATCACTTCATGTCCACAATGTCATTGATATTGTATACACATGCTATGTATTTTAATGTGAATTACTTTTCACTCATTCGGCCAGGTTAACAAGATTCGATCAAGGTGAAGTCCCCGTATATCAAGGTGATACCATTTATTCTAGGTACGTATACTTATATATATATATAGCAATTTATTAATGTCGATATCATATATATATATATATATATCCATATGTATAACTTATATTGAAAACAGCATCGCAAGCGGAGCAAGTTTGTTATATTCCGTACCCATACACAAAGAAACCGAAGCAGTTGTGGATCAATGTTCTAAAAGTGAATCCGAGGGGAAATATTTCAGGGGAATATGATAAAAAAGAACCGACTCTTCTGCAAAACGAAAATGATGATGCTGTATTGATGACTACAATTGACGATCTCGAACTCGACAATTTCGTAGAAGGAGTAAACCCAATAAACCTCGATTACAAGGTCGGAGATGCAGAACCAGAAGATGAATTTCAGTGTAATTTTTCGTCTTCTGATGAAGAACCAGATGACGAAGAACCCTACTAATTAACTATATTACTTATGTGACAATGTTAATTATGTTATTTATGTCAAATTATGGGAACTAAAATTCTATAAATTTGTCGTTTACATTATTGAACTCAAAAATAAAGTTTTCAAATTAATTTAAAATAACATTCTAATCAACAACTCAAAAAATTTCAAATTAATTTAACAGAACCAATTAACCATTGATTTTTGGTTGAACCTTTGTACCAATGAGTTTTTTTAAAATTATTGTCAACATAATTTAAATTTTGATCTTTGTACCAATGACCCTAACCAAACCGGTTCAGTCAATTACAACATCTGTAAAACATCCCAGGAACTCGGTACTGACGTAAACCTGATGCAAAATTGGGCTCTTCCTTTTCCTGAATATGTTCTGTCCCTGCATCACAATTTCATAACAATATTAGGCTCATGATATATATTACAATTATATTATATATATATATATATATGTTGGTATATATATATATATTAACATAATCTTCTAACAAATCAAAGTGAATCATTGCCTTAGTTGAAAAATTGGTTTTGTATATGACAGTTTAATCTTACCGATGCAACTGTTCCCGACTTTTTAGGCTTCCTCGACTTTTCCCCTTCGAAACTCTTCGGTTTTTGCCTAGTTACAATATATCTGAAAAGTTTTCCTGCGGTTAATCATTGCCATTTTGAAAAATGGGAAGTGTAAATGACAGTTGAGAATCTTACCGACGCAACAGTATCTGCCTTTTTAGCCTTCCTCGACTCTCCCATTTCTAAACTCTTCGGCAACCCCTAAAAGTTACATATTTTCCTCAGGAAAAAGAAAAATATACTCAGAACGTAAGAAAAAAATCTGTAGAACTTGAGAAATGGCAACTCAATCTTCCCACTTACTATCACAAATCAACACAAAAAAAAACTCTTTGGAATATGAAAGTGAAGATCCTGCGTGCTTGGACCAGAGACTGGGATTTGTCTGGACCATCTCTGCACCTACTACTTTGTGATGAAGAGGTAGCTTAATCTATCTTCTATTCTTTTATAGTGCTTCTAAAAACTAACTATTTTGTCTTCAGGGAACAAGAATACAAGCAGGCGTTTCTGGTTCTCAGACATTGAGAAAGTTTTCTTGGGTGAAGCACTTTGAACGGTACTGGTTCTCACTAAAGGGTTTTTATGTGAGGTTTTCCGATATTCTTGGCAAAACCTGTCGCCACACCTATCAAATTTATTTCATGGATGACACCGAGTGCATCTTGCTCAAAGATCACCCAAACTACTCAGGTTTCTTGTTTTTCACTCCCATCCTCGAGATCACCCGAGGCACTGTCCCAGAACGCTATTCTATAGGTATCATCACCCAATGCACTATCACTACTCAAATATGTTGTATTGTTTATAAAGTAACATATTTTTGTTGTTATAGACGTTCTAGGAGTAATAACGTGGGTTGGAAAGAAGGAAAGAAGATGGTCGGATGAATCATCTTATCAGATTGCAAGGATGAAATCAAGTGTTGAGTTTACTATCCGTGACAGAGAGTAAGTGAAATCTAATTCTCAAGTTTAGCATATGGTGATTTGGCTGACTTCATATTCCTATATGCATGTCAGGTTTAATGGGTTAGAGTGTGTGGCATATGGTGATTTGGCTGACTTCATATCCTCAAGTTTTACCAGTGCTAATGATTTGCACATTTTCTGTGTTCTACGCTGTTTCCGTGAACAAAACTTCTGCGGTCAGTTTATCTTGTTAATCGATGTCTATTTTATGTTTTATAAACGACCTTACTAACAACCTCAAACTCTTTCAACTATAGGTCATTCCTGGCTAACAGCAGAAGAAGGGCTTTCAAATATAGAGACTGAAGATTATAGTATCCCACAACTCTACTCATTTATGAATGGGTAAGATTATAGTTTCAGATTATAGGGCATAAACTGTAATCTGAGTTTGCAGGCTGCGTATAGTTTCTGATTATAGGACAGAAGTGAGGTTGAACCTTATAGTTTCAGAAGTGAGGTTGAACATTATAGTTTCAGAAGTTTATGGTTTCAGATTATAGTTTGCAGGTTGCTTATAGTTTCTGAGTTTGCATGTTGCTTATAGTTTACCAGTACTGAGTTTGATGTTGATTTGAGTTTGAATATTATAGTTTCAGATTTGATGTGTTTACTAAATTTGAAAGCCTTTAAATGTTTACTGGTACCCTTATCCTCTACCTGAAAGATACAGCAATGAACACAATATTGGATTTAAGCCATTACACCTTTAAATCCAGCTTCATCTTATCTTGTTCATTGTCTCGAATTCCCGGATATTTTGGTTAATGTTGTTATTTGGATATTTTGTTGGTCTTGAACAAAAAACTTATTTCGGATGTTGTTGTTATTTAAACAAATTATGTTTTCAAGTCATTCTGTTTTCAAGTACTTATGTTTTCGGATAATGTATGTTTTCAAGCAAAGTAGACATTAAAACAGGAATGATTGCGGTAGGGATTTTACCAGAGATGATCTTGTATTCTTTTCCATTGTAGATCCACCGGAGGGACCACTCTAAACATCTGTTTGGTCTGGTTGTCGTAGCCGTGAATCCTCTTCTCCGACAACAACAAATTGGCCTACCAACAAAAGAAGTTTCAGAATTTCAGAAATAAAACAAAATCATATCAAATATTTGGCCATATTGATTTATGAAACCATGATTACGGGCTAGATTTTACCTCTACAGATTGATCTATGAAACCACGATTGAAAGCTGATCTGACTTGCTATCTCTGGAATTTTTTTTTTTTATGTGTAGGTAAAAATTATGGATGTGGGAGACAGCAAATATCTCAGGTTTAGCCACTAAGTTACGACTACTAAACACAAAAAACATAAAAATTTGGGTTGAGGCCCAAACCAATTTCGCAAAAACAGAACTCGTGAATCTAACTACGAAACCCTAAGTCATGCGTTTTGTTCTTCCCCTTCGTCTTCGATTCCTCTTCCATTCCTCTCCTTCAATTCCACTTTTGCTATAAACTTCTTCGATTCTGCTTCGATTCCACTTCTTCGACTCCTCTTCTTCAATTCCTCTTCTTCATATATCAGAGAAGATCATACGATGCCTACAGAGAAGGGCCGTAACGGACGAAAGAGAAAAATCGTTCCCAACGTTTCTCAGAGAGCCGTAGGGTCAAATCGCTCCACCTCTTCATCGCGAACAGCCAACCATCTACCGCAGCAGTACAATTTCACGCCGGCACCACCGGAACTCCCCATCCGCGATAAAACGACAACGTCAGAACCAACTGTCCGGAGCTATCCACCGCCACAACAACTTTTCGAAAACACCATTCCTCAACCCCGTGGACAAGACCTCCCTGCGACTGCTTCGGCTCCACTGGAGGAAGCTCCGGGGTCACCACTTCGTGACTCTCATGATCAGAGTCATCCTTCTTCTCAAGGACACAACTGCCATGATGAAACTGCTCCAGTGTTGTCGGATCTCCTTGACGACACGCTCCGGGCTCTGAATGCTCTGCTTATGGTGCCAGACCGGGATAAGTTCACCACCGTTCTCTCTTCCACACCAACGCCGAACTCGACTTGGTAATTGTATTGCATCTGGTAAAATGTGATTGTATTGCCCAGTTCATCTGACTTGGTAATTGTATCACATCTTGTTCGTTAAATGAGATTGTATTGTTCACCAATGTCTCTTGTTAAGTGTTAGGTTATTGTTCTAGCTGATTTGAATCGTTATTGTTCTAGCTGTTTTGGAAGATTACTGTCTTTTGTAGTCGGCTCTAAGTGTTACATCCAATCGGTCTCTTATTTGTATTGTTCTAGCTGTTTCTTAACTGATATCTGGTAAGTTATCGCATCTCAAGGTTGGTTTCTTAGTTTGTTTCTGCTAAGTGTTAGATTATAAGTGTTAGATTCTAGCTAAGTGTTTGTTTCTTGGTTTGTTTTAATGGAGTAACAAAGCTTCTCTTTCTGTTGCCTTTGCTTATTGGCTTAGCTTCCAGTCATTGTCTTTCTGTTGCGGTTGGTTAATCTTAGGGTCAGTTTGGTGTCTAAGTGTACAAACATGCTTCTGGTTTCATGTTTCATGTTTGATTGTATTCTTTCCTTAATTGTCTTGTCAAATCTGTAATGTGTAGTATTGATCACAAGGCATGTAAGAGATATCTCTTTTCTGGTTTCATGTTTCATGTTTGATTGGTTTCACGTAAATGATTGGTTTCATGTTTCTGTATTACATGCTTCTGGTTTGTATTATGTCCTTCTTTTTTTCATGTGTGTTTGCAGGTTTACTCGCGACAAGGGATCGAAACTGGTTTGGGCAATTACTAAAGTGTTTACAAACAAATTCGATGCTCCTTACTATAGCTGGACATGTGTGCCTCGAGACAGACAAGAAAGATACTTCCTCGAGTTCGCGGTACAGTTTTCGGTCCTATATCCTTCACATATAGGTTTGCTTGTGATGTTTTCACTAACATCATCCTATTCTCTTTGTTTTGTAGAAAACCCACACCTGGGATCCCTTGATAACAGGGACATTTCAAGGGTTTTTCGAGGAGATCTGTCAACGCCGGATGAAAGACATGGTTAGCACCGCGAGGACTAGTCGAGAGCGACCTAATTGGATCAGCGACACTCTCTGGAAAACAATGACGGACTACTGGGACACTGAAGAAGCAAAGCTCAAGAGTCTCACCTATTCCAATGCTCGTATGTCTGACCGTAAAGGTCACGGTCCTCACATCCACTTATCAGGGCCAAAGTCGTATCAACAAATCCAACAAGAAATGGTTAGTTACTTTAACTTTTTCCTTCTTCTCAACAACTTAAAATTATGTTTCTGCTTTCATGTTTCTGGTTTCATGTTTGATTGGTTTCATGTTTCTGGTTTACTTGCTATCCTTGCTTATAGGAAGAGGAATTGGGAAGACCGGTTAGTCTTGGTGAGGTTTTCATTAGGACACATACAAGGCCAGATGGTACTTATGTCGATAGGAAGGCGGAGAAAATCGTTCAAACATATGAGCAGAAGATGCAAGAGAAGTTGTATGAGCTCATGACAGAGCCTTCAGAAGTTTCGGACGGTGCTTCGCAACCTCGTGCGCTAACAACAGATGAATATACAAGCCTCTTTCTTCAGGTAAAGTAACATATAGACTACACTTCACATTTATATAGTCTTGAATTTTGTCATTAAGGTTTTTCTCATACTTTTGACAGTCCACTGAGTTGGATTCACGAGGAACTCCTTATGGAGTTGGAAGCCTCAAGGAGACTCTTCTCAATGGCAAGCGCAAGCAACCGGGAGACTCTTCATCGTTTGTTACACTCCAAGAGCAACTGAAAGAAGCTCAACAGAGAATAGAAGAGCAGGCAGCTTATAATGAACGGCGTGATGCTGAGATTGCTGTCCGTGAAGCAGAGCACTCCCGAGCTGCGGCTGAGCAAAAGGACAAGCTTGACCACTTATCCTTGGTGGAGAAGTACATGTGATATATCATGGTTTTTACCCTGTTTAAGCCATGATATAAGTTGTTTTATAGAGTCTTTCTAGTGTTTTGGAGTCTTTTTAGAGTCTTTTACAAGTCTTAGCACGTTTGGAGCATTATTGGATTTACTGGAGCTTTTTGGAGCACTTTGGAGCAGAAGTTGAAGTTGTGTTGTTGAGTACCTGATTTCACGGCAAGTATCGATCGATACCCCCTGGTATCGATCGATACCCATCGCAGCAAACACAACCCGCGAGTCTTTCCAAGACTTGAAGAATTACAAAAGTGCCCAGAAGACTTTTAGTATTTACAAGAAGGCCCAAAACGTGTATTAGGTTATAAATATGAGTTTTCAGCCACTTGTTTAGGCTACGCTTTATTTTAGAATACTTTGGTTGTGAGAAACAAGTCTGAATCTCCCTTCGTCCGAGATCAGATCTCTAAACCTTTTTGATTATTTATTTGATGATTTATTCAGTTATGTCTATTGATTCAATTGCCATGTCTGAGTAGATCCACCTTAGGTTTAGGGTTTTCTCATAAAGGATTTCTCTTAATGCTAGGTTAATTATCTGTTTAGGATTCACCATCTTAATTATAGTTCTTCGCCTTAGGTTGTGTTCAAAGCTAATTCTAGGTTGACGAATCTGGAACTTAGATCTTAGGATAATTGATTAGGCACGACAGTGCGATTAATTACCTGATAGAACCTAGGTGAGCAAATTGATTATTCGCAAAGAGATTTGGTTTAATTGATTTGTGAACATATCAAACCTGAGATTAAAGCTGATTTAGTCATTAGGATTCGCAAAGAGATTTGGAATTCCTAGGAATTAGATTTAGATAATTCTCGCAACGACAGTTGGTTAATTATACTTTAGTGATTTGAGTTCTAGAACCGTGCTTAATCTGAGTCATGTTAGTTAATTTAGCTGCATTCATTGATTTCCTGAGAAATACCCTGAGCCTATATTCTCTCCATTGATTTACAACCTTTTTAATTTCTGCACTGCTCTCAATTACATCTGTTTCACTTAACGTAATTCAGCATCTAGAATCTATTGTGTGTTTCTGTGAGTTCTTGTGTTCGACCCCTAGCTATACTACGACAACTGCTTTAGTACTGTTAGGGTATTAAATTGAGCATATCAACATGCGACAAACAGATCCGGCGTTTCTAGACTTCATGGCTTCTCAGTCAGCTCCAGCAACAAGTGCTTTGCTTCCATCAACCAATCTTCCTCGACCATATCCAAGAACAACCCCATCTGGTTCTGGTTATGCTTCTTAGGTTTTGTGCTTACTTTTCTAAACCTTGCTACTTGTGAACTCATGAATTTGTTATTTTTGTTTACGTTTTCGCATTTCTTATGGAGGTTGAATACTGTAGTTAAATTTTTTAATCAAATGTACTGAGTTTGAATCAAATTTCTTTAATTTTGTAACACATATTACCAATTGCGAAACAAAACGAACACCATATTCTTAATTTGCTTTCGATTTCAGTTACTAAACAGTAGTCTGTTAGTCGCCAAATAGTCGCAGAATAACAACTGATTTGTCGCAAAATATTTACATCTTCGCAACTTGATGTTCCAATTAGTCGCCAATTAGTCGTTCATTAAGTCATAGAATAGTCGCTAAATAGTCACTAACATTTACGACTTCTTCGTGACTAAAACTTTCCGACTGCATCTATACATATTCCATAATCGTTAACTAGTCGCAAATATAGTCGCCAATTAGTCGCATAAGAGTAGCTAATTTGTCGCACATTATTTACATCTTTGCAACTTGATGTTCCTATTAGTCGCCAAATAGTCGTTTTATTAGTCGTAAAATTGTTGGTAAATAGTAACTAAAATGTACGACTATTTAGTGACTAAAACTATCCGACTGCATCTAGACCCTTTCTATAGTCGTAACCTAGTCGCAAAAGTAGTCGCTGTGTAGTCGTAAATATTTGCGACTACTTTACGACTACTAAACGGCTACACAGAGTAGTCGTAATGTAGTCGCTATTTGGCGACTAATTTTACGACTACAGACTTTAGCGCCTAAACATTAACGACTACATGGTTTAGTCGCATAGTAGTCGTAACAGACCTTTTAGCGACAAATTGGTGACTTCTTCTACAGTCGTAAAAACGCTATTTTCTTGTAGTGTTAGGCCATGATATAAGTCCGTTTTATAGAGACTTTCTAGTATTTTGGAGTCTTTTAGAGTCTTTTACAGGTTTTAGCACGTTTGGAGGATAATTGGAGATATTGGAGCTTTCTGGAGCATTCTGGAGCAAAGCAGAAGTTCATGTTGTTGAGAACCCGATTTGAAGCATCAGTATCGATCAATACTGCCTTGTATCGATCGATACCCATCGCAGCAGACACGACCCGCGACTTTTCCAAGAGTTGAAGAATTGCAGAATTGCCCCAGAAGACTTTAGTATTTACAAAAAGCCCCAGAACGTATTTTAGCATTATAATTAGGGTTTTCAGCCACTTTGATGGCTACGCTTTATTCTACTTTGATTTTACTTTGGTTTTTGGAGAGACAACTCTGAACTCCTGTTGTTTTATTGATTTCTTTGATGATCTATTCAATCATATTGCTTTCATTCTCTATGTCTGAGTAGATCAACTTTAGGTTCAGGGTTCTCATAAGGGTTTTCTCTGAATGCTAGGTTGATTAGTTTATTAGGATTCACCATCTGAATTAGTTCTTCGCTTTAGGTTGTGTTCAAAGCTTGCTCTAGATTAGCTACCTAGAATATAGATCTTAGGATAATTGATTAGGCACGACAGTGCGATTAATTACCTGATAGAACCTAAGGTGAGCAAATTGATTATTCGCAAAGAGATTTGGTTTAATTGATTTGTGAACATATCAAACCTGAAATTAAAGCTAATCTATTCTTAGGAATTTGCAAAGAGATTTGGGATTCTGAAGTTTAGATTTAGATAATTCTCTCAACGACAGTTGGTTAATTATACTTTAGTGATTTGAGTTCAAGAACCGCGCTAAATCTGAATCTTGTTAATTAGTTTATCTGAATTCATTGATTTCCTGAGAAATACCCTGAATCTATATTTTTCCCATCGAATTTACAACTCTTTTACTGTTTATTGCTTTTGTTTCATCTTATTTGCTTAATTTGATTCGATACTATACAATCTATTGTGTGATTTCTGTGAGTCCTTGTGTTCGACCCCTACACTTACTACAACTACTGTTTTAGTACTTTTAGGGTATTAATTTGAGCATATCATCAACCCATAATTGGGATTTATCCTAATCACTAAGAATGCAAGGTGCTTATAGTAAGTTAAGCTAAACAAGTGTGTTGTGATTAAGTAACCAAATTAAGGCAAATAAGCAACTAAGCAAGATATAAATCAATAAGAAAAGCGGATTCAAAGATAGGATTATGGATATAAGATGACCCAAGTTCAAATCATGATGGTTATTTACTCAAACAAGCTAATCCCTAGGCATAAGATCCTAAACTTGACTCATTCTCTTTCAAGCAATTAATCACTATGCTAATCACTTAATCCATTAACAAACTCTCATTTGTGGATCATTGATTAGCAAGCATTAAGTTTAATTCAACAAGATCAACCAAAGAAACACCCTAGACACCTATTATCATAGGCTAGGAGTGTAAATATCTTGTTTAGTTCATCAAGACATTTCATCAAACACTAGGTGTGCATGAAATGCCTTATGATCTAAACTTACTTTTTCAAGCTAGATTTAGCCTTAAGAACACTAAACAAGAAAGGATATAACAAGATATAACCCTAAACACCATGAATCAAGCCTTTGATCATCCTAATCTACCCCATCTCTAAATCCTAAAAGACTACTCAAGACCCATCAAGAACAACCCAAAATCGATATGGATAGAGGTTGAATCCATGGATGAGTGTTGGATAATCAAGATAGAAAGAAGATAGATGGCGAAGAGATTGATAGAAATCAACATTAAATTGCATAAAACAAAGGATCCTTCTTACAAATCTCAAGTTCTCTCTCAAAGATGAGGGTTTTAGACTTAACAAAACCTTAGTCCATAAAAATTAGGGGTTTAGAGTATTTATAATAAAAAGAGGGGAACCTGGTCAACCCGGGACAAACCGGGTTTTGACTTGGACATTTTTGGGTCAGAAATCGACCCCGGCCGGTTTGCGTCCGGTGTAGTGGGCCGGGACGAGAGTTGTTGCCGAGAGGTTTGGTGTCGGGCTGCTTCAGGCCGGGATTCTCACTGCCCGAGGAAAGGTCTTGTGCCGGGATGGCGTGCCGGCTTCGTCTTGCCCGGGACGGTGCTGAGGGAAAAATCTCCGAGGGAGAAAGATGCAACACCGGTGGAGATCGGTCCGGGACACGCAGCCGGGAAAGTCTTTGTGCGGGTGAAAATCTCATGCCGGCTGAGGGACTTCTTGTGCCGGCTTCTTCTTGCCCGGGATGGTGCAGAGGAATTGTTGCCGAGAGAGACTAAGCTTTCACACCGGGCGTTGTGGAGCCGGGACGAACGGCCGGGAATCCTCCTGCCCGAGGGGAAATCTCATCCCGGCTGAGGGAGACTTTTGTCCCGGGCCGGTGCTGAGGGAGATCCGAGGGGGAAAGTTTTGGCGAGGGAGAAATATTTCCGAGCTTTCATGTTTCTAACCATCGATTCAAGATCCCGAGCTAAGTGCGAACTCCTCCAAAGTATCTGAAAGCCTCCAAAGTACCTAATAAGGACTCCAAAACATGCAAGACTCTCTAGGACATATCATGACACCCCTAAACTATAATTGGGACAAACAAATTAAGAAAAGCTATGAAACCATATGCATATGAGATGAAACCTATGCTAAATGAGTGCATGAAAGGGACAAAATATGGGAATATCAGCGGTAGCTAGAGTGATTTCAATGCGACATCGCCAGAGGATTTCGAGCCATAGAAATTATTTCTGACATGATATACGAGCTCATTTTATTTGGACTTAATCTATATTTAATTTTCTTATCAATTGTTTTAGGCGAGACAACGAGTCATACACCTAGGAAATCTTTTTATTTTTACTACTTTTTGTTGTCCTAGATGGCCGGTTCATCTTTAGCTGGTATCCCACCTGAAACGTAACCTTTGTTCAAACCTCATGCAACTCTCTTGTTGTCTTACGTGCTGATATGTGTTAAAACGCCAAAGAGGGAGGAACGACACCGTTTTTAAGTCACTCAAAAAAACGAGAGACTAGACGAATTTGGTTGTGGAGGTATCGACAAATCAAGCTAAAACATTGCCTTGGAAATCGTTTGTAACTGGTAATTTTCATACTCTCTAAGGCTCCGGTTTAAAGGCGTTTCCGCTTTCTAAAAAAAAAAAAAAACTGAAAGGAAAGGAAATAAAAGCCTAAGAGTCTTAGAGTAGTCTATATTTTTACCAAGGCAACTGTGTTTCAATATGTGAGGAGTAAGAAGCCGTTCGAATCATTACCCAGAGAAAAATCAAAGTCCGGGGGAACGATAGAAAAGTTCTGTCAATGGGAGAAGAGTCCCGACGAATGAGGAGTTTTGCAGCAATACTTATGCGAGCAAGGAGTGACTGAAAACTTATGGGACATTCTCTCTTGAAATGCCCAGCCTTTCCGCAGTAGTAGCAAGATTTTCCCTCATTATTTCCCCTGAGCGATCCTTGATCATTCCCCGGACAGTTTTGGATTTTGTGATCCTTACTGCCACACTTAGCACATGCTCCGGATTCCTTCCAGCATATGCCCCCGTGCCTCTTTCCGCACGAACCACATTCCCCGGGCTTGGTCGAGGACTGGTTTCTTTCCTCCACTTGGTCATATTTCTTCTTCCGGTTATCCACGATTTTACTCGCCAAGGTAGGACGATGTGGTGCCTTTCCGCGGTGTTCCTCTTACATTCTAGATTCCACCATTGATGCCCGTTCCACCACTTCGACCACGGAGTCGAACGTTCGGATTGAGCTGTGCGTCCGTAGTTCCACCCTTAGTCCCCGGAGAAACCGACGAACTTGCAACTTGTCATCCAACAGTTCTCTAACCACGTATCTCCGTGATATTCATATATTTTACATGTTCTAGCTTGCATTTTAGTTAGCATTTTGAGTCATTTGCATGCATAAATAACTTTGTTTAGCATTTTTGTCTCATTTAGAGTTTATGACGTTTGCATTAGGTCCTAGTGGGTTTTTGCATTTGGAGTGTTTCTAGGTGTTTTGGAGATATTTGGGATGATTGGAGTGATTGAGCTTAAAAGAAGGAAGAGTTCACCTGAGGTGTCTCAAAGATGTGGCTGGAAGAAGACCTTCCGATCTGATTCAGCTTCAACAGTTTTCATAAAAGTTGTAGATAAAGGAGTTAGCTGTCTACTGTAGTTGGATTCAGGTCATTAGGATGTGTGGTTCAAGCGATATTGCCGCATTACTGAGGGCATGTCTGTCTGGCGCGCATACGGACCACGAGGAAAAGGATCGATCGATCGGTGTACAAATGATCGACCAGGAGCTCAAAGGATTGACCAGGAGCAAAAAGGATCGACCAGAAGCAAAAAGGATCAATCCATCATTTCCCATTCGACCCACTTTGGTATAAATACTCTTGAAACCTATTTTTTGGCTAAGTCTTCTTCTCCCATGAGTTGGGCACGACCCAAACTCCTTTTTGAGAGATTTTGATTGTTATTCATACATATGCCATTCTAGAGAAGATTTCTTCACCATTTATCTTTTATTTATGCAATTCCCTTATTTTATGTCTTTTTCTCTTTTGTTCTTCATGTTCTTTAGACTTTAGACTTTTTGTTGGATCATGGTTTGCTTGATTATGATGATTTGGTGATTGATTTATGATGCTTATGTTATGAATCCTTGCTTTCCTTTTATTAAGTGTTCTTAATGCTAGATTAGGCTTGAGAAAGTTAATCTAGAACTAAGGGAATTTCATGCACACCAAGTGTTTGATGAAATTCCCCAAAGAACTAAATAAAAGATTTAGATATCTTAGCTCATGAGAATGGTTGTCTAAGGTGTATTTTGGTTATTGGAACTTGATATTAATGCTTGTTAGTCATTTAATCACAAATGAGAATTTGATCTTGATTAAGTGATTTATAAAGAGGTTAGTGTCATGAGAGTGAATTAACCTTATTCAAGTGTTCTAGACCTAAGGAATAGCATAGATTGTGTGCATTTGAATCATTAGTTAATTGTCTTGATGTTTAGATGATGATGATTTAGATTGATTCTTGTTAGATCTTTCACTTAAGTTAGTTCTTAATGCTAGATTTAGATTCAGAGATCAAATCTAGAACTAAGGCATTTCACGCTCGAGAGGTGTTCGATGAAATGCTTGAACCAAGCCTTTTGTGAGCTTTTCACATCCTTGCCAATGAGATTTGATGTCAAGGGTGCTTAGAGAACTAATTGGGATTGTTTATTAATGCTCATTGATTATCTAATTGCAAACAATAGTTTATGTTAATTAGGTGATTAGTGAAGTGATTAGTGCTATGAGAATGGATTAGTCATATTTATGAATCCCATGTTCTAGGATAGTGTTTAATGCAATCTTTGTCATCATATTTTGATTGTTAATCATTTCTTTGATAGTCCAATCCATGATCCAACACTTTTATCTTTTGTTTTCTTTCTTGCATTTTACTTTCTTAATTTAAAAACATAAAAACCAAAACATTTGCTCTAGCTTAAGCCATTTCTTGCATTCCTAGTGTGTTGTTCTTTGTGCCTCCTTGGATTGATCCTCTTGTACTACAACGATATGAGTAGACTTGAGTAATTAATTAAGACTCCAAAAAGTCTACTATCACGCCGAAGGAGATTATACTCCTCTTCGTAGTGCCGAACTATCCTATATCCTTGGAAAAGTTCCAGGAACTTCGTCTCGAGTTTATCCCACATCTTCGAAGGAAAATACTTCTGGTTGAATTCGGCTTCAAACTCCGCAAAGGTGTCGATACCCCCTGCGCGTTTTTCATCGGCAATCTACTAGTTGTGCGCGTCTCCTTCCAGAAAGTGGACCGCAATATCTTTCTTGTAATCCTCCGGGCAATGCGTCGATTGGAAATTCCTGCCAAGGCGACTCCTCCATTCGTCCGCCTCTATCCGGTCGGAAGTGCCCTTGAAGTGCCTTGTTACCAGCCGGGATACATGTTTCAAGATGATTAGATAGTCCACTTTTCAGACTGTTTTAACCGGTGGGGGATCTAATTCAACCACCTCTGGAATCACTCCCAAATTTTCCCCCGCTAATGGCACAGCCGTGCGGATCTGATAACACCGGTTTTTGACCATTTTTATGGATCACTTTCATATTCTTTTGCATGTGTTTAAACTCCGTTTTCAATAGTTTTCAAATGATTTCCATGTTTTAAAGTTTTGAAAGACATTACAGGTAGCTCGGAGTAAAAGAGTGCATTTCGGAAGAAAAGTACGTTTTTGGATAAACTCGGACCATCAGAAGTCTTGCCATCATAGGAGGCCTTCTTATATGATCATGGACAGCATGAAGCTTGAACCAGAAGATGAGCTAGAATCTGAGGAGCATGAACCAGAGGAGCTTGTAGCCGAGGAGACCTTGACCATCCCAACTAGTCCAATGACACGTTCCAAGTCTAAGAAGCTCAAGGAAGATGTTGCCGGAATATTTAGCCAAATCCAGGAGCAACCTAGTTACTTGAATCAAATGGGAAATGTAGCTACATTAGTGACATTCAAATTTCAAGAATGTTAGTGAGCTTGTGGTCTAGTTTTGTGCTCTTTTTCCTTGTCTCCGTTTTTGTCCAACAGGGTTTTACGGAGATAGTTTCTTAACGAGGCAAAACTAGATCACCCTCCCTTAGCTCACTCGCCAACTTGAAGCCTCCTTTTTCTTCTCGCAGGCTAAAAATGGAGTATATATAGGCCCTAGGTCGAATTAGGTCAAAACTGGCCGTTTCCGGGGCAAAACAGAAACTTCATAAATCTCCTTTTTCTCCTCGCAGGTACGCATCGGTCGATTTCAGTTCTTCGGGCAAGCTTGCATCGACCGATGCACTCCTTGCATCGGTCGATTTCAGTCCTTCGGGGTGGCGTGCATCGATCGATGCACTATAGGCCATCGATCGATTTCGGGTACTCTTACCAGCTCGCATCGGTCGATTCAGCTTCCTCGGGTGGTTCTGCATCGCTCGATGCACTCCTTGCAATGACCGATTCTGGCTTTCTCTTCACGGTTCTGTGCGTTTTTGCCCATGTAACTCCAATTTCTCCCTTAGACACCTTTTTACCTGAGATAACAAAATAAAAGACTAAAAGACTTTAAAAACGAACTTTGACTCGATAAAACATTTGGAAGGGATACTAAACATGCGTTAGAAAACGACAAAAACCAGGCATATCACTTAGAAAGGAAAAGCTTTTTGCTAATCTTAAGAAATGCACGTTTTGTACAGATAACTTGGTCTTTTTAGGTTTTGTTGTGATTGCAGATGAAATTAAAGTGGATGAAGAGAAAGTTAAAGCCATAAGAGACTGGCCTAGTCCGAAATCTGTAGGACAAGTGCGAAGCTTCCATGGCCTTGCTGGATTTTATAGGCGATTTGTTAGAGACTTCAGCACTCTTGTTGCCCCACTTATTGAAGTAATCAAAAAGGATGTTGGCTTTAGATGGGAGGCAGCACAAGAAGAGGCGTACCAGGCCTTGAAAGACAAACTCACTCACGCCCCTCTCTTGTCTTGACCAGATTTTCTTAAAACTTCAAAATTGAGTGTGACGCGTCTGGTTTAGGTATCGGAGCAGTTCTAATGCAGGACAAGAGCCTATTGCGTTCTTCAGTGAAAAGATAGGATGAGCCACTCTCAACTATCCAACATACGACAATGAGCTGTATGCTTTGGTGGGAGCTCTACAAACGTGGCAACACTACTTGTGGCCCAAGGAGTTCATTATTCACACTAACCACGAATCCCTCAAGCATCTAAAAGGTCAGCAAAAGCTTAACAAGAGACCCTCCAGGTGGGTTGAATTCATTGAGACATTCCTATATGTCATCAAATAAAAAAAAAGGTAAGGATAATATAGTTGCTGATGCACTATCTCAAAGGTACGCACTCCTCTTTACTCTTGATGCTAAACTGCTAGGATTTGATCAACTTAAGCATTTGTATAATTCTGATTCTGACTTTCAAGGAGTGTACAAATCGTGTGAGAAGTTTGCTACTTGTCATTACTATCGAAATGAAGGATTTCTCTTTTATGATAATCGTCTTTGTGTTCCTAACTGTTCTGTTCGAGACTTACTTGTCAGGGAAGCTCATGGAGGAGGCTTGATGGGGCATTTCGTGATTGCTAAGACACTGAAAGTGATGCAAGATCACTTCCATTGCCCTCATATGAAGAGAGACGTGGAGAGAATCTGTAACAGATGTGCTACATGTAAACAAGCTAAGTCTAAGGTTCAACCTCACGGTATGTATACTCCTCTCCTTATCCCTTCTCATCCTTGGAATGATATCTCGATGGACTTTTTTTTAGGACTTCCTTGGACTAGAACAGGGAAGGATTCTATTTTTGTTGTAGTAGATCGCTTCTCTAAGATGCTCATTTTATTGCTTGTCATAAAACATATGATACATCTCATGTAGCTAGTCTGTTCTTCAAAGAAATTGTTAGATTGCATGGCATGCCTAGAACCATTGTTTCTGATCGTGATACTAAATTCCTTAGCTATTTCCGGGAAACGGTATGGTCTAAGCTAGGTACTAAGCTTTTGTTTTCTACTACTTATCACCCGCAGACTGATGGTCAGACATAAGTTGTTAATAGAACTCTAGGAACACTTATGCGTTGTTTGATTAAAAAGAATCTTAGACTTGGGAAGAATGTCTGCCTCATATAGAATTTGCATACAATAATGATGTGCATTCTGCTTCTAAATTTTCCCCATTTCAGATTGTCTATGGTTTTAATCGTTTATCCCCATTGGATCTAACTCCTTTACATGTGAGTGAAAGATTAAGCTTAGATGGAAAAGAGAAGGCTGAACTTGTCAAACAGATTCATGAGAAAGCCAGAACAAACATAAAGGAGAAGACGAGGCAGTACGCTAAGCACGCCAACAAGGGCAGACGCAAGATGGTCTTTGAGGAAGGAGACCTCGTTTGGGTGCACTTGAGGAAGGAAAGATTTCCAGATCAAAGGAAGTCCAAACTGATGCCCATTGTAGATGGTCCATTCAAGATCACAAGGAAGATCAGTGACAACGCCTACAAGATTGATCTCCAAGGTAAGTACAATATTAGTAATAGCTTCAATCACCTATATGACACAAAAGGGAAGACCGAAAATTGTTTGGAAAAACTTTCTCAAAATCATGAGGAACACGACTCAACGCTTGATGACTCCCAAGAACAAGAATCCAAATGACTCCCAAGAACAAGAAAACACCGAAAGAGATGAAAAAGACGACAAACCGGTCAAGTCTCCAGGGACTCCTCTCACCACTGGCGCGAGCCTTCCAGCCACGGCCAGCCCTCCTCTCGCCGCGCTTCCACATTCTCGACCCGCGGCCGAGATGCCATCCGCGACCGCCTGCGTCCCACCGACCCGCGGCCAGCTCATGTTCGTCCTACTTTGTGTCATTCGAGTCCCGAACACTCTCCTTCGAGCAAGATGCCTTCTTCATTGATTCTCAAGCCTCAATAGGCCCTACAACCAACCTAGAACCAGACTCTATTGCCCCTTGCAACATGGTTCTTGCTACTCAACCATCCGAGCAAATTGAAGAACAATACTCCGAAGAAGAAGGTCCAAGGTCATTCCTCCATCACTCCGATCTTAGCTCTATTTGTGACTCTGACTTCGACCGAACACATCCCTCAAGCCCAATCCCAGAAGAACCAAAGACGCAAAGTATTACGCTAGAGAGATTGATCGAGTTCAACAACTTAGTGAAGTCAATCCCGATGTACGTTTCTTTCAGAAAAAAGTGTGGGAAATGGGACCGCTAAACTCTTTCTTTGGCTACAGCAATGATAGCAAGGAAGACATCCACACCTATTTCATGAGAGCAAGACGTTCAACAACTCCTTATGCCGCTTCTCACGCCATCCGAATCTACCGTCCCGAGAAGTACCGAGAGTACCCGAACAAGATAAGCCGAGAGAAGTTAGAGGAGTTCTACAACGTGGTTCGAAATCTACTTAGAGGTACTGCTTTAGCTAGAGCTTGCATGGATCATATGATTAGTCACTTTTTGTGAAATCAAAGAATTCGTCAAGGAGATAGAAGATCTTTTCACGCATGTTATGAACGGAAAACCCATTAGGAGTCTCCATAAGATTGAAGAGGGATGTCAGTTTCTAATCACTTGCAACATACGTGGATTTAAGTTTAAACATTTTCTTTGTGATTCCAGAGCTTGCCTGAGCATCACGTCAAAATCGACCGCCAAGCGTATTATATGCTCAAATTAATACCCTAAAAGTACTAAGCAGTTGTTGCAGCAATAGTAGGGGTCAAACACAAGGACTCACAGAAATCACACAATAGATTAAATATATTCGAATTAAGCTAAACCAAAAGATGTAATTGAAAGCAATACGTAAATTAAACAAGTTGTAAGTTCGATGGGAGAAATATAGGTTCAGGGTATTTCTCAGCAAATCAATGAATGCAGATAAACTAACTAGCAGGATTCAGATTTAGCGCGGTTCTTGAACTCAAATCACTAAGATATAATTAACCAACTCTCGTTGCGAAAACTATCTAAATCTAAATCCTAGGAATTCCAAATCTCTTTGCGAATCCTAAAGTCTAAATCAGCTTTTAGATCAGGTTTGATTTGTTCACAAAACAACTAAACCAAATCTATTTGCGAATAGTTATTTTGCTCACCCTAAGTTCTATCAGGTAATTAATCGCACTGTTGTGCCTAATCAATTATCCTAAGATCTAAGTTCCAGATTCGTCAACCTAGAATTAGCGTTGAACACAACCTAAGGCGAAGAACTAATTCAGATGGTGAATCCTAATCAACTAATCAATCTAGCATTAAGAGAAAACCCTTATGAGAACCATGAACCTAAAGTGGATCTACTCAGACATGGAGAATGAACACAACATAACTGAATAGATCATCAAAGAAAACAATAGAAAACAGGAGTTCAGAGTTGTCTCTCCAAAAACCAAAGTAGAATCAAGAGTAATGAAAGCGTCCAGCCAAAGTGGCTGTAAAACCTAATTAAATAGTCTAAACACGAATTGGGGTCTTCTTGTACATATTAAAGTCTTCTAGACAAGTTCTGCAATTCTTCAAACTTCATTAAAAGTCGCGACTCATAATCTCCTCGATGGGTGTCGATCGATACCAAGGAGGTATCGATCGATGCTTGACGCTTTGATCGGGCACTTAGTCACAAGACTTCAGTTTGGCTCTAGAACACTCCATAAAACTCCAATATCTCCAATAATGCTCCAAATGTGCTAAAACCTGTAAAAGACTCTAAAAGGCTCTATAATAGAATAAAGACTCGATAAATCGGACTTATATCATGGCTTAAACGGGGTAAAAACCATGATATATCACGTATCGGTCTCAAGCACGTGCACCGTACCCGAACAAAACTCAACATGACCGATGAGACGTGCGTCACACCAAAGGGGATCGCCTATGATATGCCAATAAGGATTGGAGATTGCATAGCGCCCGTCAATTTCTACATTATCAAGACAATGAAAGTTGATTCAACACCGGTGATCTTAGGATGGCCGTTTCTGTCAACCGTTGGAGACATCATGGATTGGCCAAATCGACGTGTGTCCTTTGCAAACATCGTCAAAGATGTGTTCTACACCGCTGTCCTGCTCAATCCCAAGAGGGAAGGTCACTTCAATGCAAAAGACCACTTATGTGTTCCAATTAGTCGCCAATTAGTCGTTCATTAAGTCATAGAATAGTCGCTAAATAGTCACTAACATTTACGACTACTTCGTGACTAAAACTTTCCGACTGCATCTATACATATTCCATAGTCGTTAACTAGTCGCAAATATAGTCCCCTATTAGTCGCCAATTAGTCGCATAAGAGTAGCTAATTTGTCGCACATTATTTACATCTTTGCAACTTGATGTTCCCATTAGTCGCCAAATAGTCGTTTTATTAGTCGTAAAATTGTTGGTAAATAGTAACTAAAATGTACGACTATTTAGTGACTAAAACTATCCGACAGCATCTAGACCCTTTCTATAGTCGTAACCTAGTCGCAAAAGTAGTCGCTGTGTAGTCTTAAATATTTGCGACTACTTTACGACTACTAAACGGCTACACAGAGTAGTCGTAATGTAGTCGCTATTTGGCGACTAATTTTACGACTACAGACTTTAGCGACTAAACATTAACGACTACATGGTTTAGTCGCATAGTAGTCGTAACAGACCTTTTAGCGACTAATTGGCGACTACTTCTGCAGTCGTAAAAACGCTATTTTCTTGTAGTGTTAGGCCATGATATAAGTCCGTTTTATAGAGTCTTTCTAGTATTTTGGAGTCTTTTACAGTCTTTTACAGGTTTTAGCACGTTTGGAGGATAATTGGAGATATTGGAGCTTTCTGGAGCATTCTGGAGCAAAGCAGAAGTTCATGTTGTTGAGAACCCGATTTGAAGCATCAGTATCGATCGATACTGCCTTGTATCGATCGATACCCATCGCAGCAGACACAACCCGCGACTTTTCCAAGAGTTGAAGAATTGCAGAATTACCCCGGAAGACTTTATTATTTACAAAAAGCCCCATAACGTGTTTTAGCATTATAATTAGGTTTTTCAGCCACTTTGATGGCTACGCTTTATTCTACTTTGATTTTACTTTGGTTTTTGGAGAGACAACTCTGAACTCCTGTTGTTTTATTGATTTCTTTGATGATCTATTCAATCATGTTGCTTTCATTCTCCATGTCTGAGTAGATCAACTTAAGGTTCAGGGTTCTCATAAGGGTTTTCTCTGAATGCTAGGTTGTATTAGTTTATTTGGATTCACCATCTGAATTAGTTCTTCACTTTAGGTTGTGTTCAAAGCTTGCTCTAGATTAGCTACCTAGAATATAGATATTAGGATAATTGATTAGGCACGACAGTGCGATTAATTACCTGATAGAACCTAAGGTGAGCAAATTGATTATTCGCAAAGAGATTTGGTTTAATTGATTTATGAACATATCAAACCTGAAATTAAAGCTGATTTATTCTTAGGAATTTGCAAAGAGATTTGGGATTCTGAAGTTTAGATTTAGATAATTCTCTCAACGACAGTTGGTTAATTATACTTTATTGATTTGAGCTCAAGAACCGCGCTAAATCTGAATCTTGTTAATTAGTTTATCTGCATTCATTGATTTCCTAAGAAATATCCTGAATCTATATTTCTCCCATCGAATTTACAACTCTTTTACTGTTTATTGCTTTTGTTTCATCTTATTTGCCTAGCTTGATTCGATATTATACAATCTATTGTGTGATTTCTGTGAGTCCTTGTGTTCGACCCCTACACTTACTACAACTACTGCTTTAGTACTTTTAGGGTATTAATTTGAGCATATCGCCAAATTTGATATGCTCAAATTAATACCCTATATGTACTAAAGTAGTTGTTGTAGTATATGTAGGGGTCGAACACAAGAACTCACGGAAATCACACAATAGATTAAATAGATTCGAATTAAGCTAAACCAAAAGATGTAATTGAAAGCAATGCGTAAATTAAACAAGTTGTAAGTTCGATGGGAGAAATATAGGTTCAGGGTATTTCTCAGGAAATCAATGAATGCAGATAAACTAACTAGCAGGATTCAGATTTAGCGCGGTTCTTGAACTCAAATCACTAAGATATAATTAACCAACTCTCGTTGCGAAAACTATCTTAATCTAAATCCTAGGAATTCCAAATCTCTTTGTGAATCATAAAGTCTAAATCAGCTTTTAGATCAGGTTTGATTTGTTCACAAAACAACTAAACCAAATCTCTTTGCGAATAGTTATTTTGCTCACCCTAAGTTCTATCAGGTAATTAATCGCACTGTCGTGCCTAATCAATTATCCTAAGATCTAAGTTCCAGATTCGTCAACCTAGAATTAGCGTTGAACACAACCTAAGGCGAAGAACTAATTCAGATGGTGAATCCTAATCAACTAATCAATCTAGCATTCAGAGAAAACTCTTATGAGAACCATGAACCTAAAGTGGATCTACTCAGACATGGAGAATGAAAACAACATAACTGAATAGATCATCAAAGAAAACAATAGAAAACAGGAGTTCAGAGTTGTCTCTCCAAAAACCAAAGTAGAATCAAGAGTAATGAAACCGTCCAGCCAAAGTGGCTGTAAAACCTAATTAAATAGTCTAAACACGAATTGGGGTCTTCTTGTACATATTAAAGTCTTCTGGACAAGTTCTGCAATTCTTCAAACTTCATTAAAAGTCGCGACTCGTAATCTCCTCGATGGGTGTCGATCGATACCAAGGAGGTATCGATCGATGCTTGACGCTTTGATCGGGCACTTAGTCACCAGACTTCAGTTTTGCTCTAGAACGCTCCATAAAACTCCAATATCTCCAATAATGCTCCAAATGTGCTAAAACCTGTAAAAGACTCTAAAAGGCTCTATAATAGAATAAAGACTCGATAAATCGGACTTATATCATGGCTTAAACGGGGTAAAAACTATGATATATCACGTATCGGTCTCAAGCACGTGCACCGTACCCGAACAAAACTCAACATGACCGATGAGACGTGCGTCACACCAAAGGGGATCGCCTATGATATGCCAATAAGGATTGGAGATTGCATAGCGCCCGTCGATTTCTACATTATCAAGACAATGAAAGTTGATTCAACACCGGTGATCTTAGGATGGCCGTTTCTGTCAACCGTTGGAGACATCATGGATTGGCCAAATCGACGTGTGTCCTTTGCAAACATCGTCACAGATGTGTTCTACACCGCTCTCCCGCTCAATCCCAAGAGGGAAGGTCACTTCAATGCAAAAGACCACGGCCCGACTCACTATGGAGCGATGACTCACATGACGAGGAAACCAAAAGGAGACCGAAAAAGACTTGTCGTAAGACACTGTCCTTCTACGACTAAGCTCACCGGGTTACCAACGTCGAGCTAAACGACTTTAAACAAAAGCGCTCAATGGGAGGCAACCCATTTTACGTACATTTTCTTCTTAGTTTTTTTTTTTTTTCTATTAACGTTTTTTTCTTTCTTTTTCAGTTTTCTAAAAAATCAAAAAAACCCAAAAAAAGTAAATAAATAAAAAATATAAAAACCGAAAATACAAAAAGATGGAGGACTCGGCCATAAAAGAAGCTCGACCATGGCTGCACAAGCCCGACCCGCGGCGAGCTAGCCCGTGGCCGCGGTCACGACCAACCGACCCGCGGCCGGCTTGCCAATGGCCGCAGCTACAAAAACCTGACCCGTGGCCAGCCCCCTGACGATCCCGGTCGACTCTGTTTGATCCCGATTGATTCCCAACCATTACCAAACATCCCCACATCCATTTCCATCACCATATCACCATCTACCATCCTCCATTCAACACCATTCCATCCCCACATCCATTCCCCAACCGCATCCAGGTAAGTTTTCTTTTTCCCTTAAACTTTTTCAATTATTTACATCCATCTATTTATTCGTCCTTACCCGATTTATTTCACATTAAAGATGGAGACTATACGCTATCGGTGGAGGTGAATTCAACAAAGATGTGAGCTTGGTTTTGCCTTGGAAAACCTTAAATACGTGGTAAATTTTTGTGCCCCTAACTCTATATCATAAAGGCGTTTCCCCCTATCAAAAAAAAATCGAAAATAATCGAAAGTGAACGGAAACAAAAGCCTCAAAAGAGTCTAGGTTGGTCGAAATACTTATGAGGCATCCATGGTCCGTTTGTGAGAAGTCTGTCATTTCGATCCCACAGAAAATTCCATGTCTTGGGGAATAACAGAAAAATTCGGTTTTCGGAAGAAGGAGGAAGTGCAACATTTTTACGCAAGAAGAACTGACTGCAAGTTGTGGTTATCAATAGGTCATTCCTCTCTTGCTGTTTTGCATAATATCTCGCACCCTCCGGTGAAATTACGGTAACCCGGAACACTCTTAACCTCACCTCTAAATGCCTTTAATACCTAGCCTCGATTGTCTTGGTTCAATCATTTTGATGAGAAACCCACGCCTACACTTAATGAATGTAGAGAGCTAGTTGACCTGATTTTTGGATTTTGAAGGTTTATATTTCGTAAGACGGATACCGTGGACTAGTGTTACGGGAACTTCTAGTGAGAATTTTCTAGGCTAGACTGTGATTGATGTAGTTCGATGGTTATGGTTTAGAAGGACGGTCTCTGAGATTCCTAGTTCCCGATGATTTTTGTTTGATCTTTCCAAGCTTTGGTTTTGTTTTGTTTGAGGACAAACAAAGTCTTAAGTCTGGGGAAGTTCATAACACCGGTTTTTGACCATTTTTTGGATAATTTTCATATTCTTTTGCAGGTGGTTTAACTCCGTTTTCAATAGTTTTCAAATAATTTCCATGTTTTAGTGTTTTGAAAGACATTTCAGGTAACTCGGAGTAAAAGAGTGCATTTCGGAACAAAAGTAAGTTTTTGGATAAACTCGGACAGTCAATAAGTCTTGCCCTATAGGAGGCCTTTTCACCGTCTGATCATCACCAAATTTGGACACAACAAAGTAGAGACAACCAGATTTCAAATACAATTGGATTGAGGACAATCCAATGGTTGGATACTAAAATATACCCGAAGCACCGAAGACCGACGAGGCTGCCGAGAAGCAGTCCACCGCGGGTCGAGAGCTCCCACCTGCAGCCAAACACTAGTTTGCCACTGCTGGAGAGCACGGACCCGCAGCCAGAGCCCAGTTCGCCACTCCTGGAGGGAACGGACCCGCGATTAAGCCAAATTTGCCTAATTCAACTCGTTTCTTCACCCGAGGCCAAAACCGTATTTTCATGTCAAACCCTAACTCGACCAAAATGAGTTGAAGACCTATTTATACTTATTTTATAGACTCAATTATAGGAGAGACTAGAGAGATTAGTTTAGAGATTTTTGTCGCTTTCTTTTGGTTTTTGTAAGACTTTTGTTTGGTACTTTCGAGATTGGTGGATAGGGTCTCACCGGACTTCGTTCTTAAAATCGTGAGGCTCCTTCATTAATCTCCTGCAATTTATTTAATCATGATTTTTATCTCATCTATGTGTGAGTAGTTTTATTGTTGGGTTTACAGAGATTATCAAAGGGGAATTTTATGTTCGATAAGGATTTTGCTCGGTAAAACCCTAGCCGATTTCTAGAGCTCTTTCTTATGGATTGTTGTTAATGCATGAATCTAGTGGGAACTAGAGGCTGATTCTAGGTGTCTAGAACCACGAGAGTGCTGAATCTAAACATCTGAAATGTGCATCCATAAGAGCTTGCGCGTCGTAAGATTTCGAAAGTATACTTACGGAGTACCGTGAACATATGAACCAGTAGGCTCATCACGATTCTTCCGCGCGGCCCGAGACGAAAGCTACTAGTCGAGTGTATAGATATGTTGGTGCGTAGGTTATACGGGAATAGACTACACCATTTTCTGTTCAATTCGTGGAGTTAAAATCTAGAAACATTGATTACTAAAGAGCTAGGGACCGTGTATTTGAATCAAACATCCCCTGAGACATATCTCTCTCGATCCAGTAACGTTTTAGCATCGTTACAAACCATTTTCTTAGTGTAGTTTAGCAATTAGATTATCTTAGTTTAGGATAGCCATCGATTTTCTTAATCTAGGATTAGTAGTAATTTTCCGTTTTTTTGTTCTTTACAATTTTGTGACAAAAACCCATATAAAACTCATATTCGTTCTAGGTTTATTTACTACACATTGTCTAAAGTCTCATAGAACAGCACCCTCTCCCTGTGGATCGATACCTCAAGTACTACAACGCACTTGCAGGCTTTAAGGTTTACAAATTTAAGACCTGAAGTTTCGAAGACGAATCTGATATGCATCAGGATCCTTGTTGATTGCCCAACCGTCGGGTTCTCCACCGGTGCGACAGTTTGTGTCAGGATCGCCAACTGCGCCATCACGGTTTTCATTGTTTCCCACATTTCCGCGGCTGTTGGAATCACCACTTGCTTTCCCTTATCAGCCGCATTGCAACCACCCACGCCATCCCTTAAATCCGAGGGACGTGCCGCAGCTGATGATTCCGCAATGCCCTCCGGATTTTCGGTCGGATCCTTGTCTCCCTGGTTATCGACCATTGTCTTTTCATGCACAATCAGGATCTCATTATCTGTCTCATTTTTCCCATCCACAGGTCCGGTTGTGTTAAGAGTCGTTTGATCCTCTAATTCAGCATCGGCCTGACTCGCTTCGGCCGGCCCCTTATCCTTCTTACTTTTTCTCGTCTTGGTGCTTTTGCCCATCTGAAAAATCAACCAAGTTAGTGCACTCTAACTTAACCAATATTTTCAAAAAAGTTTAAGCAACAACCTAGCGCGAGACACTTTTAGCCGATGAGTGGTGTTCCCCAAAACCCGACACTTAACCGTCCTATGAGCAAGTATGCTCTGATACCAACTTGAAACGCCCCATCCCGAGTACTAAGCTCGCGGAGGTTGTTTCCGTTTGGATCACTAAGTGAATCCAAACCATTCAGTCCGTTTTTAGGGTTCATTCTTTAATTCAGTTCATTTCGATATAATATATTATGTGATTCATAATTTAGAGTCGATATGCATTAAAATGAAAATGATCCGGATATTTTATTGATATAGTAAAGGATTCGATACACTTTGAGTTTGCATATAAGCTATTACAAGTTTATCATCGATCCTAACTACCCGGACCAACACCACTCATCTTCCACGGCCAAACGTCTCACGCTCCTAAGCCAAATCCTTCCCGCGATCACCATCTTTCCCTGAAAGCCAAAGAGGCGTAAATAACCCAATAATTACTTAGTGAATGCGGTTAAATTACTTGGATGCATGATCAATGTCTAAGTCATGCAATAATTCCCCACGTATCATATTTTTCCCACGACAAGGTTAGTTTAGTCGGAACAGGATTTAGCCGCTTCAAGTTTGGTCGAGTCTTGGCGGATTATAACTGATCCCCAAACCGCTCGCCTTACCCGCAACTGTTTTCCTTCCGGCTAACTATCCCGCCCGTGTCAAGTAAATTAGAACATCCGGCCAAGATTATCAAATGTGTCCGGTAAGCAGATTATGAATGTTTTTAACCAAGTAAACGATTAAGATCGGCCAAGCATGCACCTAGAGCGATCATCAGAATTTCCCGGTAAACCGGTAGTCTTGAACTGCATGCTACGCCGCCGATACGCACTCACCTTAGCCCCGCGATTGGATGGAGGCACTTGTCCGCCGCGATCCCTTTTCCCGTGTTTTGATTCACCCTTGCTTGATCTTCCCGATCAACCAAGCCTTCTTTCTCCCGGCTAACTTTCTCTCTTTTCTCTTGATATTGCCTTAGTCTCTCGGCAATATCTCCTTTTTGTTTCCGTCCATGGGAGAAAATGACTAAGGGTCTCTTCAAGCTACAATCTTTGTACTAAACGATTTTGAAAGCTCGTATTAACTCGCTATCTAGAGAAGATCACAGCAACTCTGACCTCCTTACATGATGGTCGAGTGTCTGAGGTTGACCTGCTTTTTGACATGATTTTTGACCTGATTTTTGGATTTTGAAAGCTTATATTTCGTATGACGGATACCGTGGACTAGTGTTACGGGAACTTCTAGTGAGAATTTTCTAGGCTAGACTGTGATTGATGTAGTTCGATGGTTATGGTTTAGAAGGACGGTCTCTGAGATTCCTAGTTCACAATGATTTTTGTTTGATCTTTCCAAGTTTTGGTTTTGTTGTGTTTGAGGACAAACAAAGTCTTAAGTCTGGGGGAGTTCATAACACCGATTTTGACCATTTTTATGGATAGCTTTCATATTTGATGATGGTCGAGTGTCTGCAATATTCCCTATGCCTGACCGTTGATCATATTTGATGCTCGACCTTCAATGCTCTTTTTTTTGGCCTTCATTGCTATGTTTTTTTGCCTTATTATTGTCTTTGTCTATTTACCCAATTCTGCTTTCGTTTTTCAAACTTCCAAACTCTTGTATATATTTCTTTTTCTTTGTTGATTTAAAAATTGGGTTAATTACACTATAAGGCACATCACCCAGTTTTTGTTTCAAAAAGGCACATTTAACTCTTAAGGCCCTTTTTCCTATTCATGTGTGTGAAAAACCAAAATGGTCCTTCAGTTAATTTTCAGTAACCAAGCTGTTTTCGGTCGGCGTTACTATTCCGAGAGGTTCGCCGAAACCTTAATACCCAGAAACCAAAAAAATCAGAAACCCACCGATTTGACTTCTCTCGTTTTGGGTGTGCGAAAATGAAAGCTGAATCAAAAATAAAGACGGACCGACGATGCAATTCAGAAATCGGGAAGGAAGTAGGGTTGGGTATAACTCCAAAAATTGAAAGAGGGACGCCGTTCTTCGGAAACTGGGTAGTTAGCTTTTTCCTCTGGAGTTTATTGATGAAGTTCAGACAGGGATTGATGGATGGATCTATAGGGTAGAATTGATGGATGTAGTTATTCAACATGTGAAGACAACATCTCAGGTATAGTCGATTGATGAAAACCAGGAAATGAAACGCCTAACGGTGGAGAAAGGGTGGTCTGTATTCGATGGTTGCATGTATTATGGATGGTTTGTTTTTAATAAAACATGGGAATGTATAACCTAAAAGTGTCGATGGAAAGAAGTTGATGGTTGTAGTTGTTATGGATGTAAATCGATGGATAGGTTTAGAGTTAGTAAGCACAATTAAGTTTGGACGCAACACTATGGATAGTTGGAGGTGGATGTCGTAAGAAGTACGGTTCAATAATTTCAGCTATGGTGGGTAATTTTTGATGGCAATGTGGAAGATTATTTAAGGTAAAAATATCTATTATTTAGGTGGATTAGCTATGATGGATGAAGGTTGAGAACCATTTAGTTGTGGATGATTGTTTGTAAAAACAGTGGGTCCAACGCAGCAGTAAATGCTTTTAATGTTAGGGCAGTAAATGCTTTTTATCCTATGGCTGGGAAGAAGACATATGTATTGGGGGTAGATAAACGTTAAATCCTAGAGGTAGATTAAAGTGGTGATTGGATTGGATTAGGTTTAAAGTTGGTTTTGGTTGTTGAAGTTAGTCTTCAAAACTTCGTTTAGCGAGGACAGCCAAAGACTTTGGCAAGGTTAGTTTCCTGGGTTTTTTCCGGAAGTTGAACTATTGCAATAAGATTGTGGATGTATTGAAAACAAAATAAAATGTAATGTAGTGTTTCTGTTTTGTTGTTGAAGGGATGGATGAGCAATGTATGGTCATAAGTGGAGAGTGGATTTGGTCGAAAGAGGGGAAGTGGGATTTTCTTATAGATACAGAGAATATGTCAAGGATAGTTCCACTTCGGCCAGGAATTTCTATAGAGGAGTTGAAAAAAAAATGTTATGAGGGAATTCTTTGTTGATGGCGGGGAAGGAGTGTCTGTTACGTTGAGTTATTGGCCCCCTAATAGCATGGAACTTGCTACAGGGATCACAACTCCGGTGATGGTTACAAATGAAGGTGCAATTGGTTTCTTCCTGCACCATTTTCGGCTTCAACCTAGTATGAATCTTTTTGCTAAGTTTGAAGGTGAACGTGAGAGGAGTGTTACGGCTGAGACCGATTGTGGTGGAAGTGGATTTAAAACTCCAGTGACGAGAAGAAGTTTTGGTAGTGCTAATTATTGTCGGGTTAGGGGGAGAAGACACCATTCATGTCTGGTTTTGACAGTCCTGTTTCTGGAAGAAGTAACCAGAGTGGCTATTTGGGAGCTATTTCAAGGGGCAAAAGTCCAGTTCCTTCAAAAGTGTTTATTGACTTAGCTGATGATGGGATGACAACTCCAGTTTCGAGGAAACGACAGTTTGGGTATGAAGACGGCGCTGGCTCTAGTAGGAATTTTCGGAATGGGTCTAGCGGACAGACGCTAAGCGAGGAAGATGATGAGCTGATAAGACGTGCCAAGATATTAGAGGGTAGTTATAAGATGGAGGGGGAAAAAGAGATGTTGATGGAGAAACTCTTGAGTCGGATAGTGATGAGGAGGATCCTCGAGAAACAGCTTCGGAAGATGTTATGAGTCATGAGTATGATAAAGAGTTTTGGGACCCATTTATTGATGATCAATTTGGCGGTTCTAATGCGGCGGAGGTAATGTGCGACCCAGTAGATCCGGTAGATAAAACATGGGATGGTGTAGGTATAGGTGAAGAAATATTGGGCTCTACAAATGATGCTTTTGAATTTCCTCCAATTTACAAAGAGAACGAGGACAAGCCCACTCCCTTTGGATGGACGTTGCGTGGTGGTCAAGATCGTGGGGATGGTTCTAATGGACAGGGGGTGAATAAACTGGAAGCATTGGCGGATGAGGATTTCGACATCCCCCCGATGTTTGACGACACGCTCTATGACAATGCTGATATTCCAGACCTTGATGTTTCTGGCGGGGAGGAAGGCATTAGAGTAGGGAAGGTGTATGCGTCAAAGGAAGACTGTAAGATAGCGCTTGCTATATATGCAATTAAGGAAATGTTATGTTTCTATCAGAGCAAAACAAGGCGTCACAACTTTGTGGTTAGTTGTTTAGGTAAACGTTGTGAGTGGCGTGTGTTTGCAAAGGAAGTAAAGGACAACTCGTTTTACTTGATTAAAAAGGCACAGCTTGAACATACATGTGATATTGAAACGCGACAGGCGTTCATAAGTAGCCTCTTGTCATGTGTCATAGCTGCTATTTATCGGGAGAAGTATGGGGATCCTGTGAAAGGTCCAAAGGCTAGGGAATTGCATCGACTTGTACTTGAAGATATGCGTGTGAACGCTTCCTATATGAAAAATGTTATAGGGCGAATGATATGATCCTAGACGACACAACGGAGGTTAATCACATAGCCGAGGAAACACTTGTCGAGGAACAGCTTGAACCCGAGGAAGCTTTGCACATTCCGGAAGGACATTTGACGAGAGCTAAGGCGAAGAAGCTCAAGGAGGCATTAGGAGGACTTATTCAACACGTGCATGAGACCGTGGGTTTGGAGGAGGAAGTGCTTCGAACCGCATTGGTTTCAATACAAGTCCGAGTGTGCTCTTTTCCTTAGTCACGGTTTTGCCCAATGGGTTTTACGTGACAAGGTTTTTAACGAGGCCTCGGAACACTTCTTCCCTCAAGCCCATTTCCCTCAGCGTGTCCCTCAGCATTTCCCGCAGAAAATTCCCTCAACGAATTTCCCTCAAGATTTCCCTCAGCAAATCCCTCAAGAAGACCAAGGGACATCCGAATTTCTTAGTCAAATTTCTGCATTTATTTTTCATCTTTTTCTAGACTAGTCTTCTCTCATTTTCGAGAAAGACTTAGACTCTGTATCTCCCTTTGCTTATTTAAACTATGTAATCTCTTTGAGAAACTTAACAATCATTTTTAATAAAAACTTCTTCTTTCACATCGATTTTTAGAGAGTGATTCTCTTAAGTTCTTGTGAGAAACTTCGAATATTTCTAGAGTGATTCCGGAGATATTCGTCGGGTTTTGTCAAAGGATTTTCCGCCATCCTTTGAGTCACCATTCAACCGATCCCCGTAAAGAAGCGTCCATAGTGAGTGTGTTTTCAAAAGGATTTTCGGGAGTGATTCCCACGCCTCTTTAGCCTCTCCACGTTTCCAAGCCGAGATCACCATCGCCTTGTTCTTAGTTCTTTCGAGAATTATTTCCAAGGATTATCCCAATTTTCGAATCTACCCAGCACTTGAGAGATCTTGCGGTCAAGGACGTATCAAGTGGTATCAGAGACACTCAAGTCAATCCGGTAAATTCGTTCCATCTCTAGTTCATCTTTTTTTCGATTTTTGCATAAAAAAAAATAAAAAACCGTTCATCTTCTTTTGTGTTCATCGATTTTTCTGGGTTAATTTCAGTAGTGTTTTAATTTTAATTTTTGCATTTAGATCATTGTTAGGGTGTCTAGTTTCATCGTTAATCAAAAAAAAAAAAAAAAAAATCAGTCATAATTTTTTTTTTTTTTTAATCGATCTTTTCAAAAAAAAAATATATATATATATTGTGGTTTGATTGTGTTTGATCCTTAGAACTTTTAAATTCGTGTTTGTGTGATTATTTTTCGAGGAAACAAGAGCAGCAATCCGTGGAATCCGAAGAGTCGAGGGAATTTTCTTCCGAGGGGAAAATCGATCCGAGGAACCGAGGGGTTTTCCGAGGGAAAACCAATCCGAGGAACCGAGGGAAAATTTTTCCGGGGAAAAATCAATCTGTGGGATTTCCCGGGGGGAAACAGCAAACCGAGGAGAAGTTTCCGGGGAAAATAAATCCGAGAGATTTTCCGGGGAAAATTCCAACCGTGGGATTTAGCCGAGGGAACCGAAATTGCCGAGAAAACATCCAAAAGACTAAGCGATTTCTTTTCCTTTTCCGATTCTTTCAATCACCGTTTGAATTTTATTTACCCTACTAACTTGCTGTTGTTCTATTTCAGGTCACCATGGCACAAGACAACAATCAAGGAAGCAACCCACGAGATCCAAACGACCCCGTTAGCCAAGCCGGTTTGAATGCCGCTCAAATACATGCAATTACGGATTGTATGAGACGAATGATGGTTAATGAGATGCAGGAGATGAATGAGAAACTCAACCGTTCTCTATGGGCACAAAATCAACCGCCAAATGTGCCCGAGGGGCAAGAACAAAACCGACCCCAAAGAAGAAACAACGATAACTATTACGAAGATCATTCACCTAACGAGGATAGGGGACGACGTCAACGTGCTAGGGAAGCTAGGAGAAGGCATGACTCGGATGGACACTCATCCCGCAGTAACCAAAGGAGACCAAGGCACGGTCGAGACGCCGATAATCTCGGTGGTCTTAAGCTTAAAATCCCGTCCTTTCATGGGAAAAATGATCCGGATGCCTACTTGGAGTGGGAAAAGAAAGTGGAGCTTGTGTTCGATTGTAACCAGTACACGGAAGCTCAAAGGTTACGTGTTGCGGCTACGGAATTCTACGACTATGCTCTTAGTTGGTGGGACCAACTTGTCACATCGCGACGACGTAATGGTGAGTACCCGGTGGAAACTTGGAACGAGTTGAAAACGATCATGCGGAAACGGTTTGTTCCGAGTCATCATCACCGTGAGCTACATAGTAAGTTGAGAAAGCTAACTCAAGGAAGTCGAAGCGTCGACGATTACTTTCAAGAAATGGAGATTCTTTTGATACGGGCCAATGTTACCGAGGACCGAGAAGCTACCATGTCACGGTTTCTAAGTGGTTTGAACCGTGAAATTCAAGACCGTTTGGAAATGGAACACTATGTGGAGATAGAGGAAATGCTCCATAAGGCCGTCTTGATCGAGCAGCAACTCAAGCGGAAAGGTAACATCCGATCTTTCGGAACCGGTATGAAATCGAGCTATTCCCGAGATGAGAAATCAAGCTTTAAGCCGAGAATGGATGTGAAGCCGGGAACCGAATCTAAGTCTTTCACTCCAACATTTCCGAGGAATCCTAATGAGAAAGGTGAGAGTTCCCACAAGAATCAAGATCTCCGATGCTACAAGTGCCAAGGAAAGGGGCACTATGCCAACGCTTGTCTAAACAAACGGACCATGATATTGCGAGAGGATGAAGAGATTGAAACCGATGAGGAAATCGATGGGGAACATCTGTCTAGTGTGGAGGAACCCGCGGAAATAGCCAAACAAGGTGAGTTATTCGTTACTAGACGTTCTTTACTTGTTCATGACAGGTCCAAGGAGGAAGAACAACGAGAGAACCTATTCCACACAAGGTGCCGCGTGAAAGGAAAGGTATGTAGTCTCATCGTGGATGGTGGGAGCTGTACTAACGTGGCAAGCACGACTCTTGTGGAGAAGCTGAACTTGGGGGAACAAAAACATCCTAGACCGTACCATCTCCAATGGTTGAACAATATCGGCCACATGAAGGTAACGAAACAAGTCCTTGTTCCTTTATCGATAGGGAGTTATGGAGACGAGGTCCTTTGCGACGTGCTCCCGATGGAAGCTGGGCACATTCTCTTAGGACGACCGTGGCAATTCGATAGAAAGGTAACTCATGACGGTCTCACGAACAAACACTCCTTCGTGTTCAAAGGTAAGAAAATCGTTCTATTGCCGATGACTCCTCATGAAATCTTCCAAGATCAAAAACATCGAGAAAAACAAAAGGAGGAAGGAAATGTAAGTGTTGTGGATACTACTGTTCATCACGAGAAAGGTAAGAACATGAGTAAGATCCCGCCAAAAGTTTCGGAAAACAAAACCGTGAAGAAATCTAGCTTATTTGCGAAAGCTAGCGAGGTAAAACAAGCTTTATTTTCCGAACAACCTTTCATTATGATTATGTATAAGGAAACTCTTATGAGTTTATCTAACCTTGAGCCGGACATTCCGAGCAATGTTATCTCTGTTTTGCAGGATTTGGATGACGTCTTTCCCGAAGACAACCCGAGCGGATTGCCACCAATCCGAGGGATTGAACACCAAATCGACTTTGTACCGGGAGCGTCACTTCCGAACCGACCAGCATACCGAACCAATCCGGTGGAGACTAAGGAGCTACAGTGACAAGTCACCGAGCTTATGGACAAAGGCCATATCCGAGAGAGTATGAGCCCGTGTGCTGTTCCCGTTCTACTCGTTCCGAAGAAAGACGGAACATGGCGAATGTGTGTTGATTGCCGAGCTATCAACAACATTACAGTAAAGTATCGCCATCCTATCCCTCGCTTAGATGACATGTTGGATGAGTTGCATGGGTCTTGCGTTTTCTCTAAGATAGATCTTAAGAGCGGATACCATCAAATTAGGATGAAAGAGGGGGATGAATGGAAAACGGCTTTTAAAACGAAACATGGATTATACGAATGGTTAGTCATGCCCTTTGGATTAACTAACGCACCTAGTACATTTATGAGGCTAATGAATCATGTGTTGAGATCGTTTATAGGGGTTTTCGTGGTTGTCTATTTTGACGATATCCTAGTCTATAGCAAGAACCTAGACGATCACATAGAGCATTTGAAATCTGTTTTGAATGTTCTTAGGAAAGAGAGACTTTTTGCCAACTTGAAGAAGTGCACTTTTTGCACGGATAATCTTGTTTTCCTAGGCTTTGTTGTAAGTGCACAGGGCATTAAAGTTGACGAGGAGAAAGTGAAGGCTATCCGCGAATGGCCTAGTCCGAAGTCGGTGGGAGACGTACGGAGTTTTCATGGACTCGCTGGATTCTATAGACGTTTCGTGAAAGACTTTAGTACTCTTGCTGCACCACTCACGGAAGTAATCAAAAAAGATGTGGGATTCAAATGGGAGGAAGCACAAGAAACCGCCTTTCAAGCCTTGAAAGAGAAGCTCACAAACGCACCTCTTTTGTCTTTACCGAATTTTTCTAAGACTTTTGAAATTGAGTGTGATGCCTCAGGTATAGGTATTGGAGCTGTGCTTATGCAGGAAAAGAAACCCATTGCCTACTTCAGCGAAAAACTCGGAGGAGCAACATTGAACTATCCAACGTACGATAAGGAGCTTTACGCCTTGGTTCGAGCTTTGCAAACGTGGCAACACTACCTATGGCCGAAAGAATTCGTGATACATACTGATCATGAGTCCCTCAAGCACTTGAAGGGACAACAAAAGCTGAACAAACGCCATGCTCGATGGGTCGAATTCATATAAACGTTTCCTTACGTCATTCGATACAAACAAGGTAAGGATAATGTGGTAGCCGATGCTCTATCCCGAAGGTACGTACTACTCTCTACTATTGAAGCTAAATTACTTGGTTTTGAACAAATCAAAGATTTATATGCAACCGATCCCGATTTCAAAGAAGCTTTTCAATCTTGCGAAAAATTTGCCTTTGGAAAATATTTTCGAAACGACGGATTTTTGTTTTATGAAAACCGCCTTTGCATTCCCCATTGTTCTTTGCGAGAGTTATTTGTTAGGGAAGCACATGGAGGAGGTCTCATGGGACATTTCTGTGTGGCTAAAACGCTAAGTGCTTTGCAAGCACACTTCTATTGGCCGCACATGAAGCGAGATGTCGAGAGGATTTGCGGACGTTGTGCCACTTGCAAACACGCTAAGTCTAAGGTACAGTCGCAAGGTTTGTATACTCCTTTACCCATCCCTACTTCTCCATGGACTGATATTTCGATGGACTTTGTCCTAGGATTGCAGAGAACTAGGAAAGGTAGAGATTCCATTTTTGTGGTCGTTGATAGATTTTCGAAAATGGCTCACTTCATACCTTGTCATAAAACGGATGATGCATCTTTAGTTGCTGAATTATTCTTTAGGGAAGTGGTTCGTTTGCATGGCATGCCGAAAACGATTGTTTCGGATAGGGACTCTAAGTTCTTGAGTTACTTTTGGAAAACATTGTGGAATAAATTAGGAACTAAGTTGTTGTTTTACACCACTTGTCACCCGCAAACTGACGGGCAAACGGAAGTAGTTAATCGAACTTTCTCTACTCTTTTACGTGCGATCATTAAGAAGAATATTAGATCATGGGAGGATTGCTTGCCTCATGCTGAGTTTGCATATAATCATGCTATTCATTCTGCTACTAAGTATTCACCGTTTCAAATGGTTTACGGTTTTAATCCTATTACACCGTTGGATCTAACCCCTTTACCTTTGAGTGAGCATGTGAATTTTGATGGGAACAAACGAGCAGAATTTGTTAAGCACATTCACGAGCAGGCCCGGCAAAACATTGACAAGAGGACCGAGCAATACCGAAAGCAAGCAAACAAAGGAAGGCGTGAGAGAATATTCGAACCGGGTGATCTTGTTTGGATTCACCTAAGGAAGGAGAGATTTCCGAACGAGAGGAAATCTAAGTTGTTGCCGAGGACGTATGGACCATTCGAAGTCCTTGAACGGATTAACAACAATGCCTATAAAATCGACTTGCGAGGTAAGTACACCGTTAGTCCAAGTTTTAATGTTGCTGACTTAATTCCTTTTGTTGCAGATAGTCCAGATTTGAGGACAAATCCTTTTCAAGAGGAGGGGGATGATATGATCCTAGACGACACAACGGAGGTTAATCACATAGCCGAGGAAACACTTGTCGAGGAACAGCTTGAACCCGAGGAAGCTTTGCACATTCCGGAAGGACTTTTGACGAGAGCTAAGGCGAAGAAGCTCAAGGAGGCATTAGGAGGACTTATTCAACACGTGCATGAGACCGTGGGTTTGGAGGAGGAAGTGCTTCGAACCGCATTGGTTTCGATACAAGTCCGAGTGTGCTCTTTTCCTTAGTCCCGGTTTTGCCCAATGGGTTTTACGTGACAAGGTTTTTAACGAGGCATCGGAACACTTCTTCCCTCAAGCCCATTTCCCTCAGCGTGTCCCTCAGCATTTCCCGCAGCAAATTCCCTCAACGAATTTCCCTCAAGATTTCCCTCAGCAAATCCCTCAAGATTTCCCTCAGCAAATCCCTCAAGAAGACCAAGGGACATCCGAATTTCTTAGTCAAATTTCTGCATTTATTTTTCATCTTTTTCTAGACTAGTCTTCTCTCATTTTCGAGAAAGACTTAGACTCTTTATCTCCCTTTGCTTATTTAAACTATGTAATCTCTTTGAGGAACTTAACAATCATTTTTAATAAAAACTTCTTCTTTCACATCGATTTTTAGAGAGTGATTCTCTTAAGTTCTTGTGAGAAACTTCGAATATTTCTAGAGTGATTCCGGAGATATTCGTCGGGTTTTGTCAAAGGATTTTCCGCCATCCTTTGAGTCACCATTCAACCGATCCCCGTGAAGAAGCGTCCATAGTGAGTGTGTTTTCAAAAGGATTTTCGGGAGTGATTCCCACGCCTTTTTAGCCTCTCCACGTTTCCAAGCCGAGATCACCATCGCCTTGTTCTTAGTTCTTTCGAGAATTATTTCCAAGGATTATCCCAATTTTCGAATCTACCCAGCACTTGAGAGATCTTGCGGTCAAGGACGTATCAGCGAAGGAAAGTGCTATATTGGGAGTGAGAGGATCTGAAGATGAATCGTTTAAGAAACTGTCTGAAAGTAGGTATAGCTAGTTGGACACGAGCATATTTCCCAGGGGATCGTTATAATATGATGACGAGTAACATTGCGGAAACTCTTAACAAGGCGTTGCTTGAAGGAAGGAATTCCCCCATCATTGAGCTATTGACTTTTATTCAGAGAATGATGACAAGATGGTTTGTCGCTAGGCGGAAGAAATCAGCAAAACATAGAGGGAGTGTGACTCCAGAGGTTGATATATAGATGAAAACTAATATGAAAACGACAACAGGGAGCAAGATTAATAGTTTCTCTAGCTGGAGTGTCCAAATTCTTGGCCGTTTTGGTAAAGAGCACAATCTAATATTAAATGACCGTAAGTGTTCTTGTATGGTGTATCAGAAGTTACAGTTTCCATGTGGGCATGCGTTCTTGGCTGCTGACTCGGTGGGCCTTCCTTATGGTAGTTTGGTGGGTGAGTGTTACAAAACTGGCACTTGGGTAGAAACTTATCAAGAGGTAATTTTCCTAGAAATGGACCCGAGAGATGTAGACATTCCTCCAGAGGTGAGCAATATTAATTTGTTTCTTCCAAAAACAAGAAGGCCATCTGGCAAGTGATACGCACTCAAACTCGTCTCACACAAACCGGAGGTTGATGGTCGAGAGTTTGGGTCGAGAGGATTGTGTTGAAGATGCTGGACTAAGGTCTCTCTCTTCTTCCAACGGGATAAGATGGATGGTGCTGGTGGGGCGATGAGAACCACAAGAGAGGCGACGGTCTCTTGATACTTCAAGGGGTTTTCCCTAAGGATCGGACTCACTCACGATCTAGAGAGAAGAAACGTTTTTTTAAGAACAAAAACTTGAAAAGAAAACTCTTATTGTCTGCGTGACCCAGCAAAGACAAAGCCTTAGGGTTTTTAAAGAAAACACATGCCAAAAGAAAGGAAATAAATCAACAAAGAAATAACAAGACGGGTCCTTAACAATTTAGGCCCGTTTACAAAAGAATTAAAAGGACTAAGAAAATAGAAGTGAGGCCTCGTGTATTTGGTCTTCATGGGCTTATAGAGAGTCATTAATTGGGCAAATAATATTGCAAGCCGTTTGGCCTCGGTAAAAACCCATCTTCGCAAAACCAAGTGGGATAAAAACGAAGGTTGGGAAAACAGGAGCAAACGACTTACAAATCCAACTAATGACCTTCCTTGGGCCTAAGTCGTCTCTGGTGAAGTGAAATCGACCTTAGATAAGTGGGCCACGAACCTAGGCTTGATGAGTGGCCACTTAGTGTTATCGGCCAACAAAGGATCCAACCGATATGTCTTCAGTGTTTGGACGTTCTGGTCCGAATGGTAAGGAGTCTTGGGCTGATCTCTAGTGTTTTGGAAACTAGACTCAAAGAGCTTCTAATCCATATGGGGATCGCTTTCTGGATCATCCGGAATCAAGAGTGGATCCTGCTTGAAAGAATCGGCCCAATAACTGCTCGTTAACGGGCTTAGCGGCCTAGTGTCCGTTTTGAAGAAACCTTCTGATCCGAGCTGGTCCATGAACATGTTGAACTTCTTTTCCATGTCCCTGCTCCTGGTTCTAGTCACTGGTCCACTTGGCACTAGTGGTGCTTGTATGACTTGGGTCGTTGACTCGATGTCCTCATCACTCCCTCCCTCTTCATGAGGTTTTGACCCCAAAACGTCATCACCTGCATCAAAACGAGCTAAGTCAGAAACATTGAATGTAGCAGACACCTTAAGCTCACCTGGGAGTTCTGCAAGATTTTGAATGGGCCGTCTCCGCGAGGCGATAGCTTCGATTTGTGTTGGTCCGGGAATCGCTCCGGTCTCATGTGCAACCACACCCATTCTCCAACTTCAAAGGACACGTGCTTCCTGCCCTTGTTGGCATTTTTCACACGTTGGGCATTGGTCCTTTCGAGCTGATCTTTGACCGATTGGTGTAGCTTCTTCACGTCCTCGGCCTTCTTGGCTGCGTCGAGGTTTAAGAACTCCGTTTGAGGTAGAGGCTTAAGATCCAATGGCGTATGTGGCTTAAATCCATATGCGACCTGAAAAGGAGATAAATGAGTAGCACTATGGACAGCTCTATTATAAGCAAACTCGACAAAAGGTAAAGCTTCAAGCCAAGTTTTAAGGTTTCTCCCTATTGTTGCTTGAAGCAACGTTCCAAGTGTTCGGTTAACGACTTCAGCTTGGCCATCGGTTTGTGGATGGCAGGTCGTGGAGAAGAGCAGCTTGGTTCCTAGCTTCTTCTAGAGGGTTCTCCAAAAGTGGCTCAGGAACTTGGTGTCGCGATCCGAGACGATCGTCCTAGGTACTCCATGTAGTCGAACAATCTCCTTGAAAAAGAGGTATGCGGTTTGTGTAGCATCGTTTGTCTTGGCACATGGAATGAAGTGTGCCATCTTCGAGAACCGATCCACCACGACAAAGATGGAGTCCTTGTGTCTGATCTTAGGCAAACCTAGCACAAAGTCTATAGAAATATCAATCCATGGTAAAGTAGGAATCGATAAAGGAAGATACAAACCGTGCGGGTGAACCCGAGACTTGGCTTTCTTGCAAGTGATACATCTTGCACAGAAAGTTTTGACCGACTTCTTAAGGTGTGGCCAAACGAAATGCTCCTTCAGCATGGAAAGTGTCTTCTCAATGCCAAAATGACCCATGAGGCCTCCTCTATGAGCTTCTCGGACTATAAGCTCTCTTAACGAACATTGCGGGATGCATATGCGTTTATCTTTAAAAAGATAGCTGTCATGGACATAGTAAGAAACATGGGCTCCCTTTCCATGGTTCTTGTATATCTCTGCAAAATCAACATCAGATTCATATAATGGAATAATCATTTCAAATCCAAGAACCTTGGCTTCCATGGTCGATATTAGTGCATATATCCGAGATAGGGCATCGGCCACCACATTATTGTTTCCCTTCTTGTACTTGATCACATAGGGGAACGTCTCTATAAACTCCAGCCACTTAGCATGCCTTCTCTTGAGGTTAGTCTGACAACTAAGATGTTTCAAAGTCTCATGGTCCGTGTGGATGACACACTCTCTCGCGAGTAGATAATGATGTCCCGTCTCCATTGCTCGGACTAAGGCGTAGAGCTCCTTGTCATATGTGGGATAGTTGAGCGTGGCTCCACTTAGTTTCTCACTGAAGTAAGAAACAGGTTTGCCTCCTTGAGTAAGCTCATCACCGATACCTAAACCTGAGGCATCACACTCAATTTCAAACGTTTTAGAAAAATCGGGTAAAGTTAAAACGGGAGCATGAGTCAAACGATCCTTTAGGCCTTTGAATGCCTCTTCTTGGGCTTCTCCCCACTTGAAGGCCACGTCCTTCTTGATGATGACAGTGAGAGGTGCAGCAAGAGTGCTGAAAGCTTCGGACTTGGCTAATGGTCGTTGGCGTGGGCCATTCTTGGATGGCTTGGACCTTCTCCTGGTCCATTCTAAGTCCCTGTGAACTCACAACAAAGCCTAAAAACACAAGCTCATTAGCGCAAAATGTGCACTTCTTCAAGTTGGCGTAAAGACCTTCTCGTTGAAGCGTCTTAAGGATTTGTTCTAAATGAGATAAATGTTCAGCTAGAGTTCGACTATAAATGAGGATATCATCGAAATATAGCACTACAAACTTACTAATGTAGGGTCTAAGAACCTCATTCATGAGTAGCATGAAGGTATTTGGCGCGTTAGTTAGCCCGAAAGGCATAACTAGCCATTCGTAGAGGCCTTGCTTCGTTTTGAAGGCCGTCTTCCATTCGTCCCCTTCTCTCATTCGCACTTGATGGTATCCACTCCTGAGATCAATCTTGGAAAACAAATTAGAACCAGAGAGCTCATCAAGCATGTCATCTAACCTCGGTATCGGATGTCAGTATTTGATCGTTATGTTGTTGATCGCGCGACAATCCACGCACATCCTCCACGTTCCATCCTTCTTTGGCACCAAAAGGACTGGAACGGCACATGGACTAAGGCTCTCACGAACATAGTGATATATCATGGTTTTTACCCCTTTTAAGCCATGATATAAGTCTGTTTTATAGAGTCTTTCTAGTATTTCGGAGTCTTTTATAGTCTTTTACAGGTCTTAGCACGTTTGGAGCATAATTGGAGATATTGGAGCTTTCTGGAGCATTTTGGAGCAAAGCTGAAGTTCGTGTTGATGAGTACTCGATTTCACATCGAGCATCGATCGATACCCCCTGGTATCAATCGACACTCATCACAGCAGACACGACCCGCTACTTTAATGAAGAGTTGAAGAATTGCAACTTGGTCCAGAAGTCTTTAATATTTGCAAGAAGGCCCAAAACGTGATTTAGGTTATTTAATAGGATTTTACAGCCACTTTGTTGGCTACGCTTATTTTATTCTGGATTTGTGAGAGAGCTTTTGAGGGAGACAAGTCTGATACTCTGTTCGTCGAGAGAAGATTTCGAACCCCATTGTTACTCTTTCTTATTTTCTATTGAGTATTTATTCAAACATGCTTATTGATTCAATTTCCATGTCTGAGTAGATCTCTTGTTAGGTTTAGGGATTCTCATAAGGGATTTCTTTGAATTCTAGGTTGATTAATTATTTAGGGTTCATAATCTGAATTAGTTCTTCGCCTTAGGTTGTTTTCAAAGCTAATTCTAGATTGATAACCTAGAACTTAGATCTTAGGATAATTGATTAGGCACGACAGTGCGATTAATTACCTGATAGAACTTAGGGTGAGCAAATTGACTATTCGCAAAGAGATTTGGTTTAATTGATTTGTGAACATATCAAACCTGAAATTAAGGCTGATTTTTTCTTAGGGATTTGCAAAGAAATTTGGGATTCTGAAGTTTAGATTTAGATAGTTTTCGCAATGACAGTTGGTTAATTATACTCTAGTGATTTGAGTTCGAGAACCGTGCGTAACCTGAACCCTGATTAGTTAGTTTATTTTGCATTCATTGATTTCCTGAGAAATATCCCTGAACCTATCTCTTTCCAATTGAATTACAACTCGTTTACTGCTTTTTGTTTAATTTGAATAGCTTAGCTTGATTTCATAACTATACAATCTATTGTGCGATTTCTCTGAGTTCTTGTGTTCGACCCCGGATATACTGCAGCAACTGCTTTAGTACTGTTTAGGGTATTAATTTGAGCATATCAAATTTGGCGCCGTTGCCGGGGACTCAATTTCGCCTTTTGATTTTAGCTGTCGAGTTTCGACTAAGTTCGTCGGTATCGATCGATACTACCTAGTATCGGTCGATACTTAGGCGATTTCTTTGTTGATATCGATCGATACCATCAGTGTCGGTCGATACTCAACGTATTTTTTTTGGTTAATTACGTGCCTTGTCTAGTGTTTTGTTTTCAGGTGCATGCTTAATTGTGAAACCAGGAAGAACAAGAGCACTCCGCTAGTTAATCTATCGTTAGAGAAGCTAGCACGTTTAGAACGCACAAACAGAAAGACAAAGCAAACATCAGGGATGAACAACACAGTGGTTTTAAGACCTGATGAAGCTGGAGTTCTGAGAGACCAAGAAGGTCAAGTGTGCAATGAGATAGGGCATCGACTTGATGAAGCTGGAAACGTCATTGTCCCTCCTGCTGCTGTTGTTGAGAATGATGCAGTTGATCGAGGTAGAACACTTGCTGAGCACAACAGACCTGATCAGTTCTATGCCAATCGATCTGCGATTCGCATCCCAACTTTTGAGAGGAATGATTTTGAGCTGAAACCTGCGTACTACGCTCTTGTGAGTCAGAATCCTTTCCATGGCCTATCTAATGAACATCCCATGGATCATATCGAGAGGTTCGAAGATTTGGTTACAATATGAAGTACAAAGGAGTGCCCAATGAGTTCCTCTTCTGCAAACTTTTCTCATACACTCTTAGTGGGGATGCTGCTTATTGGCTAAAGCAGTTGGCTCCTGGTTCGCTAACTACATGGGATGAGACGAAGAACGCATTCCTGATCAATTTCTATGATGATGCGAGATCCGAGGAGCTCAGGAACAAGATATCTCAATTTTCTCAATGTCCAACAGAGGCACTCAAAACTACTTGGACACGTTTCAAGTCATATCAGAGAGATTGTCCGCACCATGGGTTCACTCAGGTTCAGCTGCTGGGTACTTTCTACAGTGGAGTTGATTGGAGTTACCATATGGCTTTGGATACTGCGAGTAATAGGAACTTCAACACCAGGTATCCAGATGATGCGGTTGTGTTAATTGAGAACTTGGCGTCTAGTAATAGCACCAAGAATGCTGATTTCGAGCGGAAGAAGCTAGCTGGAGGAGTTGATGGATCGCATATTGCTGAGGTTTAGGGTAAGCTGGATTTTCTGATCGGGAAGTCTAAGAAGATTGTACACTTTGCTGATGGAGTCGATAATATCGGTGGAGATGAAGTGGAGGATTTAACTACGTTGGTGGTTCTGGATTTCAGGGTCAGCAATTTGCGTACAACAGCAACCGAAACTTCAACAACAACACTCGCAATTACGGGAACTCTTCGTACCAGCCCATCTCTCCAAAGTCGACAGAGAATAAGATGGAATTCATGATGGAACAGATTCTTCGGGGACAAGAGAAGTTGCAAGGTGATTTCAATGGGAAGTTTGACTCTCTGTACATTGAGCTGAATGGGAAAATTGAAGCTATCAATCAGACCCAGAGGAAGCTGGAAACTCAGGTCGCTCAGACAGCAGGAGCTGTGAAACGGCAGGAAGGTTTTCTTCCAGGGAAGATGTCGACTGGAATTCTGAAATCGTCCAGGTATCGATCGATACCAGCCAGTATCGATCGATACCGATCCAAACACCTGCACGAGTAGATCCAAAATCACATGTATCGATCGATACTACTCCAGTATCGGTCGATGCTGAGACGCAGGTCGAAAAGGACCCCGAGATTGTCAAGGAGAGGGTGTATATACCCAATATACCTTATCTTATGTCTCATATTATGACAAGGAAGGAATGGGAGGACGCTAGATGCAAAGCTTTGTTGGATAAATCGGTTGTGGAGCCTCCTTTTGATGATGATATATCTGCCAGGGACGATTCAAGAGCGAGAGTATCGATCGATACCCTACATGGTGTCGGTCGATACCCCTCGCAGATCGAGCCAGAAACTATGAAAACGCCTGAGTTAATTGAAGAAAGAGTTCGCAAGCCCAAGAAGCTGAATTCTATTCCTCAACATCTCAGAGACGCCATCACTCCAAAGCAGCTGCTTGGCTTCGAGAAGAGAGTACGAAGGATACCCCACTCGTTCACTTTTGAAGAAGCTCTAGAGGGCTGGCCTCTGCTGCTAAGTCACTTCAAAGATTGCAGAGAAACTGAGGAAAAAATTAAGGCACTCTTTATCGAGGCAAGACGCAAATCACTACCGCTGCGGCAGTTGACACAGAGGGACGACCCAGGGAAATTCGTGGTACCATGCTCTATCTCTGGAGTCGAGTTTAAAGAGTCTCTCGTTGACTCAGGGGCTAGTGTCAATGTCATGTCAAGGGCAATTGCAGAGCGGTTGAGAGCTGATATTCGACCTCCCACGACATCTATCACATTCGCGAACTCATCAACCTCAATTCCATATGGTACAATCTCTGATTTGATGATCAAGGTAGGAGATTGTCTGGTGCCCACTAATTTTCAGGTTGTGGAGATGAACGAAGGATCTGAAGTGTATTTGCTCCTGGGACGGCCGTTTATGGCTACTGCTGGCGCGATCATAGACACACCTAATAAGAGAATCTTTTTCTCTTACATTGACGGAGATGTCTACTATGATGCCATACCTACTAGAGGAACTACCACACGTGTCTCTTGGATTGAAGTTGTCATAGGAGAGACATTAGCAGTTAATCTTTTGGAAGAGCCTCCTGACGAGCCAACTGTCATAGACGATTCGGTTGAACCGCCCAGCATCCCCAAGGAAGTTGTCAAGAAGGCTAAGGCAACAAAGAAGAAGGTGAAGAGCAAAAGAGTCGAGAATCCCCATGTCACTTTAATCCCTCAGAACTATGATGGGGATTCGATTGAGTACAAGGTGAAGTGTAAAGGAACTTCGAAGCCATTCTCTAAGGCTCGAGTTCTTCTTACTTCGGAGCTGAAAGAGAAAGGACAGGAATTTATGGAGAGCATGTTGAGCAGAACTCTAAGTCTGTAAGTATCTAGCTGTGGAACTTGCACGGGAGTAAGCTCTCAATCTTCTCCTGACTGATCACCTGAGCCAAAGTCAAGCTACTGACTTTAAACGAGCGCTTGGTGGGAGGCAACCCACTGGTGAGTCTGTTTTTGAGTCGTTTTTCTTTTTATTTTTCGTTATGTGTTTGTGTCAGGAAAAACAAGGAGCAAAACTCGAAATCGCCTTAGTGTCGATCGATACCCCATTGGTATCGGTCGACACCAATCGCGAATGTACAGTTCATTATGTCGATTCAAGCTTGGTATCGATCGATACCAAGCCGTGTGTCGATCGACACCAAACGTTCCAGCACGGTAACTTCTTGTTTCTCTTCGTTCTATTCAGTTCTTTTGTTTTCTTTTACCTACTCTAGGCTAGATAACACAGGGGAAAGTGTTGTTCAAATCTGGGGGAGGTGTCTGCTGACATTGTGTTTGTTTTTCTTAGAGTCAGTTGTTTTATCGAGTCAAAAACGTTTTATTGAGTCAAAACTTGTTGGAGATGATGATCATGTGCTTGAATTGTTGTTTTGATTTTGTTTTTGAGTGACCAGTGTTGCAGTGCAGCTCTAGATCGACTAATGAAAAATTCAAGGACTGACCAGTTGACTAGAAAACATCCATGTCTCTAGCAGAGTTCTTCTGAAGCCTGAGCCAAATTTTTGCACTTCATCAATGTGGTTAGTGTTTTCAGAGCTTGATTCATCATTCATATCTGACAAAGGAACCCATATGTTTAAAGTAATAGTATCTTTCTCCCCTGTTATAAGTTGATAAATAAGAGCATAAAAGATTGAAATTATTTTCTTCTGAGTAAAGGGCTAGAAAAATTTCCAGCGATCCCATTATTCTACTTAAGAGGGAATGATCACACAAAACGTTGAAAGCGAGGTTAGGAAAATTTCCCGTGATACCACTATTCGTCTAAACCTTTGATACATAGAGAGAAAAGAACGGTGGCAAACACCATCAATACTCGCGTTCCGGACCTTGATATGTATATGCAAATCTAAAAAAAAAAGAGAACATAATAAGAAATAAGTCTGGGGAAGAGAAATTGATACAAAAAGTGTGAAAAAGGGTGGTTCCTTGTCATGATATTGTATGGTAAAGAATCTAGAAGGTTCTTGAACATTGGCTGCAGCGATGAAACTGGCGATGAGGGCTTTATTTGAACAATGCTGCGAGATAATGTGTGACTCTGGAAAAGCTGCGAATGTCTACGGAGAAGTACATGGTGGTTAGGTAACATTTGGGTGCTTGGGAAAAGGATCTCTGCACTGGTTCCTGAATAGGTGAGTCTCCGTGTTTTCAAACCTCTTTCTCTGGTTTAGTCTTCTATTTGCTTGAGGGCAAGCAAATGCTAAGTCTGGGGGAGTTGATATATCATTGTTTTTACCCCTTTGAAGTCACGATATAAGTCTGTTTTATAGAGTCTTTCTAGTATTTTGGAGTCTTTTAGAGTCTTTTACAGGTCTTAGCACGTTTGGAGCATAATTGGAGATATTGGAGCTTTCTGGAGCAAAGTTGAAGTTCGTGTTGCTGAGTACCCGATTTCACATCGAGCATCGATCGATACCCCCTTGTATCGATCGACACTCATCACAGCAGACACGACCCGCGACTTTAATGAAGAGTTGAAGAATTGCAACTTGGTCCAGAAGTCTTTAATATTTGCAAGAAGGCCCAAAACGTGATTTATGTTATTTATAGGATTTTACAGCCACTTTGTTGGCTACGCTTATTTTATTCTGGATTTGTGAGAGAGCTTTTGGGGGAGACAAGTCTGATACTCTGTTCGTCGAGAGAAGATTTCGAACCCCTTTGGTACTCTTTCTTATTTTATATTGAGTATTTATTCAAACATGCTTATTGATTCAATTTTCATGTCTGAGTAGATCTCTTGTTAGGTTTAGGGATTCTCATAAGGGATTTCTTTGAATGCTAGGTTGATTAGTTGTTTAGGGTTCATAATCTGAATTAGTTATTCGTCTTAGGTTGTTCTCAAAGCTAATTCTAGATTGATCACCTAGAACTTAGATCTTATGATAATTGATTAGGCACGACAGTGCGATTAATTACATGATAGAACTTAGGGTGAGCAAATTCATTATTCGCAAAGAGATTTGGTTTAATTGATTTGTGAACATATCAAACCTGAAATTAAGGCTGATTTATTTTTTAGGGATTTGCAAAGAAATTTGGGATTCTAAAGTTTAGATTTAGATAGTTTTCGCAAAGACAGTTGGTTAATTATACTCTAGTGATTTGAGTTCGAGAACCGTGCGTAACCTGAACCTTGATTAGTTAGTTTATTTTGCATTCATTGATTTCCTAAGAAATATCCCTGAACCTATCTCTTTCCCATTGAATTACATCTCGTTTACTGCTTTTTGTTTAATCTGAACAGCTTAGCTTGATTTGATAACTATACAATCTATTGTGCGATTTCTCTGAGTTCTTGTGTTCGACCCCAGATATACTGCAGCAACTGCTTTAGTACTGTTTAGGGTATTAATTTGAGCATATCACATAGCCCTTGTCCATAAGTTTCCTCACTTGCTTTTCTAGTTCCTTGGCTTCTTCCAGATTAACGCGGTATGCGGCTCGATTGGGCAATGGGGCTCCGGGCACAAAATCGATCTGGTGCTCTATTCCTCTTATGGGAGGTAAGCCATGACGTATCTCATCAGGAAACACATCAGCAAATCGGTCTAAGAGTTGAGTAACTTCAGTAGGAAGTTGTTGCTCTGGCGCACTATAACCTGCACTTAGAGTCTCCTTAAAGATCATTAGTAATACCAGTTCCTTGCAAGTGATTGCCTAAGAAATATAACTGGGCTTGATAAACAAGTTGTTCCTGGTCGAGGCATCTTTCACTTTTAACATTTTAACTTGTAGTTCGTGTACTTGAGTAGGTGTAAGAGGTGTTAAATTATACTTCTTTTTATCATGCACAAACGAATACATATTACTTCGTCCATGGTGAATGGCGTCCTTGTCAAACTGCCAAGGTCTACCAAGAAGAAGATGGCAAGCTTGCATAGGAACAACATCACACACAATCTCATCCGAGTACTTGCCCACATTGAACGGTACAAGCACTTGGTCTGTTACGCGCAATTCAGCCTTATCATTTAACCATCTTAACTTATACGGGTGAGGGTGTTTAGTACGTTCTAGGCAGCGCTTAGTGAACATGTAGTCACTCGCTACATTGGTACACGACCCTCCATCAATTACCAAATTACATACCTTGCCTTGGATGGAACATCTTGTATGAAAGATGTTGTCTCTTTGGGCTGTCTCGTCAGGATGAACCATGAGGTTCAATGCTTGCCTTATGACCAGGGACTCACCATATTCAGCCTCACAATCTACTTCTTCAGTGGCTGCTTCGGTCATTTGCACATCGTCCTCATCTTGAGACTCGTACTCACCCGAATCCAACATGATCATAACTCGGGGATTTGGGCATTCTCTAGCCATGTGTCCTCTGCCCTTGCACTTAAAACATGTTATGTCACGAGTTCTAGAAGTGCTTGGGTTAGAAACTTACCTTGATTAGGCTCAGAGGCCTTAGAAGTGAACCTAGGGTCGATTTCGACCGACTTGCCCTTCTCTGCGGCCTTAGATGGAAAGTTGGTTGGAGTTTGGGTCTTGGCTCGGTTCTGGTCTCATGTTTGGTTACTTCTTGTCCTCCCAGTAGCATAGGACTTCTTCTTCAAGTGTTGCTCAGCTTGGATGGCATGGTGTAAGATGTCCTTCAAGTCGTGGTATGGAAGCTTCTCCACTTTGTGACTTAGCCGTTCGTTGAGTCCGTCTAAGAAGTGAGCCATGAGGGTCTCAGTGTCTTCATCCAGCTCCAAACGGTTTCTAAGATGTTCAAACTCTTCAAAGTATTCTTCCATGCTCCTAGTTCCTTGGGCTAATTTTCGGAACCTTTTTTGAAGATCTCGATGATAATAGCTCGGAACATATCTCTTCTTCATGAGCTGTCTCATCTCTCGCCAAGTGCTGACCTGAGGTGATTGGCTCCTTCTTCTGTCAGCTACCTCACAATCCCACTGTGAGAGAGCATGGTCAGTGAGGTAAGCAACGGCCAAAGCCAGCCTTATTTGCTCGTTGTAGTCGTAGTAGGCGAAGATATGCTCCATGCGTTGCTCCCACTCCAAATAAGCCTCGGGATCAACTCTTCCAGCAAACGTAGGTGCCTTAAGCTTCATGTCCTGGGAGTGTTGGTGCCTTGGGAGGTCACCTTCTGCCTCCTCAAAGACATCTTGCCTCAGTCCCCTTCTCCTTGCACGCGGCTGTTCCTCTATCGGAACATCGCCTAGGTCGTTGGCTCGTCGTTGTGCTCTTGGTTGAGGATTGTTGTTGGCTTGAGGCTGCTCCATATGATCAAGTCTTTGGACTACTCTCTGGAGCTGTTGTTGCATAGCCGCGATGGCTTGCATGAGAATGGCATTAGGGTCTTGCAGTACACCATTGTTTTCCATGGTTTCTCCTTGCAAAAAAAAAATTCACAAAGTGTATCAATGGAGCTCAAATAAATCGACAAAGACAAGTAACAAGGTTAAAAAAAATTTCTTAAATCTAAAAGGAAAGATTCTAAAACTAAAGCACTCTGTTTTTTTATTTTTTGAATAACTTAACAAAAAGGAAATAGCAAAAATCGAAAATTTTAATATATGGTTCTTTTCTATTTTTTTTTTTTTACTACAATCCTAAAAGGAACACTTAAAATTCGACTAACTAAGGATATGCTAAGTTTCTTTTTTTTTTGAATCTAGCAACCTAACAAGAACAAAACAAATACAGAAAATTAAAGATGATAAGGGAACGTTTACACCTTAGATTCAGGAGCTTTTGAAGCTCTGATACCAAAATGATACCCACTCAAACCCGTCTCACACAAACCGGAGGTTGATAGTCGAGAGTTTGGATCGAGAGGATTGTGTTGAAGAAGCTGGACTAAGGTCTCTCTCTTCTTCCAACGGGATAAGATGGATGGTGCTGGTGGGGCGATGAGAACCACAAGAGAGGCGACGGTCTCTTGATACTTCAGGGGGTTTCCCTAAGGATCAGACTCACTCACGATCTAGAGAGAAGAAACGTTTTTGTGAAGAACAAAAACTTGAAAAGAAAACTCTTATTGTCTGCGTGACCCAGCAAAGACAAAGCCTTAGGGTTTTTAAAGAAAACACATGCCAAAAGAAAGGAAATAAATCGACAAAGAAATAACAAGACGGGTCCTTAACAATTTCGGCCCGTTTACAAAAGAATTAAAAGGACTAAGAAAATAGAAGTGAGGCCTCGTGTATTTGGTCTTCATGGGCTTACATAGAGTCATTAATTGGGCCAATAATATTGCAAGCCGTTTGGTCTCGGTAAAAACCCATCTTCGCAAAACCAAGTGGGATAAAAACGAAGGTTGGGAAAAGAGCACCAAACAACTTACAAATCCAACTAATGACCTTCCTTGGGCCTAAGTCGTCTCTGGTGAAGTGAAATCGACCTTAGATAAGTGGGCCACGAACCTGGGCTTGATGAGTGGCCACTTAGTGTTATCGGCCAACAAAGGATCCAGCCGATATGTCTTCAGTGTTTGGACGTTCTGGTCCGAATGGTAAGGAGTCTTGGGCTGATCTGTAGTGTTCTGGAAACTAGACTCAAAGAGCTTCAAATCCATATGTGGATCGCTTTCTGGATCATCCGGGATCATGAGTGGATCCTGCTTGAAAGAATCAACCCAATAACTGCTCGTTAACGGGCTTAGCGGCCTAGTGTCCGTTTTGAAGAAACCTTCTGATCCGAGCTGGTCCATGAACATGTTGAACTTTTTTTCCATGTCCCTGCTCCTGGTTCTAGTCACTGGTCCACTTGGCACTAGTGGTGCTTGTATGACTTGGGTCGTTGACTCGATGTCCTCATCAGTAGGCCAAAGGAATTACGTTATCCATCGACCGGCAAATTTCCAGTAAGGAATTGCCTTTAGTGTTGTACTTTGATGTGCAGTGCCGTAAAACTAAGTGTATGTATTATTTGGTAGGTTACACGGGTGAAGAAGACAGTGACGAACAAGTGCACCAGGTGTGGGAAATCATGACACAACAGAACCAGGTGCAGCAATCCAATCTGAGGTAGTGCTGAACAAGGGAACCAGGTGTCGGGGTATTACTTTTGTTGGCAAACTCTTAAGACTAAGCTGGTTGGGAGTGGAACTATATTTTTGGCAGTGATAGATGATGTTTTGCAAACTCTTAAGACAAAGTAGTATTTTGGAAATGGATGAAGTAATTTCTGGGCAAAACTTTGCAGGGGAGGTAGTATTTTGGGAAACTTGGAAATAGAGATTTAGTAATTTGTATTTGTAGGCATGAAATTTTATGAGATTTTGTCAATGTTGTGTATGTGCTTAGGAGAAATGACTTTTTATTGTTTGCAAATGTTAATAATACGTGACCAGATGTTGACAAACTTGGATGTTCCAAAATAAGCATCCATTAATATGTATGTATTAGCCGGTAACCAATACGCACTATCCACTAGGCAGTATCCAGTAGTCTATGTCCACATATTTAGACCCCGTAGATATGAACCAGGAACAAATCTCGTATCCATAATTCCGTATCCACTAACCAGGATCTAATTTAAACTGTATCGTAAATGGCTTGTGATTGTTTGCCGAAGTTAATAATATGGGACTATAAAGTTGACAAACTTGGATGTTCCAAAACTTGGATAGTAGCCAATAGGCACTATCCACCAGGTAGTATCGAATAGACTGTGTCCACGAATCCACTAACCAGGGTGGAATAAAACTGTATCGTAAGTGGACTTTTTAGTTTGTCTACTAGGGAATTGGGAGTCCATAACTTATTCTCCAGTTTGGGTAACTATTCCACCCCAAAGAATACATATGTTTTGTCGACGAAGATGTATGTTTATGAGAAGAATAAGTTGAAAAAGAACCTATTATACCAAAATTGGTTTGCTGACGTAGTTAACAACCCAAAAGTTAAGAAAGGAGATTGTTGATACATAGATAATGCTTGATTATAAGGAAGAGAAACTACTTAGCGGGGATAATAAGGGCAATAATCAGAAGAAAAGCTAGGGAAGCAACGGCGAGAAAAACCACAATCATCTCCTTCTCATATGGACCCCTGCGGAGACAACCAAACTGAGAACCCTACACAACAACCCCCGCCAAATGTTGGAGCTCCATAACCTTACTATTTAGGTCATTGTAGTCTTGCCCACCTTGAGCTAGTAATCCAAGCATCGTTTGAAGCTGAGCACGAGTATCTTGTAGATGATCCTTGAGGTCATCGAATTCGTTGGTGAGGTCAGATATCTCCTCAATAAGTGCCTCATCCAAGAATTTCTTCATGTCGCAGGAACCAAACTTCAGTAGACATAATTTTATTATCCATTGGAGACTGATTTGCACAAATAATTGGTATAACAATTGGGTATTTGAGTTACCTCTCTCCTGGGGCAGCCGAAGTATTTTATACAAGGGTTACCAACTGGTTGAGAAATGACCACCGCGTCTTCACCACAATAACAGAGGGCCGGGATGCCTCGGGCCGCGAAAATCTCCATCGAGTCAAGGCTGTCATTATCTGATGATCGATCGGCGAGAAGCTCCGGCATGACTACTGCAACAGGGATTACGCTTGGTTGCCTGTAGAAATTTGGTAGATCCAATTTATACGGAAAACGCGGGCGGGGTTTTAACCCTAAAAGTGATGTCCAAAAGACGAAAGCGCCTTATGACCCACAAGTTAAAGATGAAGAAGCTATTTAGATATAATTTAATTTGTAGAAAAAAATAAAATTTATGAACAGTTGGTAAATATAAACGAATATGTTGTAAAATTCAAAGACAGACAAACATTTCGTATTTCCCACACTCTTTAAATTATAGAAGATTTGAAATCCTCTTATTTCCCACATAAACCATCACAAGAAGTGCATCCACCTTTATGCATCCAACATTTCGTATCCACGAAGGGACATCCAGCACACTGCGGTCTACAACGCCAACAAAAATAGGTCCTCTTCCATGACTGGAATTTAAAATCCCTAACCAATTACGATGTCGTTTTCTAATTATAAATGTATTGGGCATTAAAATAAAATATTTGGGCTTAAAAAAAGGTTACAACATCACCATCTTCGTCGGCCTCCATCTGAAAATTTGGGAAGAATAACTCACAGCGGTAGGGTTTTTTTCGCCGGCGAAGAGAGAGGAGAATGAGTACATCATCAAATCAGAAAGCTTCTTCCGCGAATTCAGGTACGTTTATAGTTACATTATTTCTAAATTCTAGTCAAAACTCAAAAATTGGTAAAAATGATGTCCATCGATGGGAAATCTGCAGGGTTGAGTGTTAGTATGAGGTGGGGTGTTCGTGTAGGAGAAAGAGGATTTCCAATTGCATGTCGGTGTGGCGAATTTTCTGTGATAAGGACTTCAACCACAACTAAAAATCCTGAAAGGTTATTTTATTGTTGTAGGAATGGATCGGAAACGGTAAGCATTAGGAAATGTTGTTGAAATGATAGGGTTAAGAACTATGTAATGAGATCTTTGTTTTAAAAGTCGGGAATGGTTTTTTTTTTTAAGGACAAAAACCATTTGTTCAAATGGACCGATGAGTCGATGATTGAGGAGATAGATGACATGAAAGATGCTCTTCGTTCATCTGACAAGGAGATTGAGCTCATGAAAGACAATATTCGTGGATATGAGAAGAAGTTCGAAGAACTGAAAAGCAATGTATTAGGATATGAGAAGGATGTTTCTGAAATGGAAGGAGATATACGGTTCTTGAAGACCATGCTGATTTGGGGAGTAGTTATGATTGCTTGCTACTGTTTTATTTGGGCATAGTTAGCTCTTTAACTGTTTCTGTGTAATCAAATGGGTGTATGAAAACTTGATTAATTTTAATCATGCATTCCATGTATCCACAATGTATAACCACGTCAGGTTAGCAACAAACTTGAATCGACAAAATTATTTCCAACAAAAACATTAACCAAAATTTTACCACGTCATGTTAGCGACTTTGACGCATCCAACATATAGTATCCACGAAAGGGCATCCACCATGGCGCGCCCATCGACTGTGGTCGAGTTTGTACCCATATATTACTATCCAAAAGTTATTATCCCCTATTTTGTACCCACATAGTACTATCAAAAAGCTACTATCCCTAGTCTGTTCGGAGACACTATGCTATTGGTCTGGAAACAATATGGCTTTGCGGAGACATGGATATTACGAGAACTCTTTCCATTAGAAGAATTATGTCCAATCCAAGCGGTGTTAATCAATGCGACCATTTTCTGCAAAGCTATGTCCATTAAGCTGATATTAGAAGAAGGAAATGGATGCATTTTTTGTGCATTAGTGGACAAGTGTGTAATATGAACGTAGTTGTGTATTAGGTATAATGAAATTCAGGGTGTATAAGTTGTAGAATCAATGGTAAGTACACAATATCACCCTCGTTTAAGTCCATTCGAAAACATAATACCAATACCAATCTGTGAATTAATAAGAAAGGCAGCAGATACATAAAGCCTACCAAAAACAGACGGTACAAACAAAATTTGTTAGAGCCAAGAGAAAATGCATACAGAGTTACACTAAGCAGGCCATTTGAAAACATGATCCGGTATGGTTTCGCAGTAAAGAGAAGCCTCTTCTTTCCAAAAGCAAGAGTTGCAAACCTTCTCATCGACATGCCATCCCCAATTGTTTCTTAAACATCCACATTCCGAGGCGGCTATAGTGTTTTGCAAATCTTGTTTTCGTTGCAAAAACTCTAGCGGTAGGGGATATGCCCAGGCTCGTCTATTGGAGTCTACTATGGTTGTTCTCAGTTTCACAGCATCTTCACGGTGATGAGAGCAAAATTGGAGAAACCCATAGGGTTGGCGTCCATTACTAAACGAAGCAAGTGGAAACAATACTTGGCCATCATGCCCCCTCGATTAGCGCCTTCACCGAGCATAGCCGGGCCTTCATCTAATATATGAAGGCGAAAGAAATGAGAAACTCCCTTCAATAGAAGTGCTGATGGGTTACCATGTTGGAGGCAAGAGAGACAAAAAGTTGTGAGCTCTGGTCCTGGCAACCGATTAGGGCATTGCATTAAAAAAAGGTCGACATTTTGTAGGAAGTGGGCCTGTTGAGATAGTTCATTAAACTCCCTTAGAGCAATCTTGCATGAAGACAAATGAATTATCGAAGAACTCCCGATCCGAATTTGAATTTCGTTTAATAGATCACTAGGCAATGTTTGAAGGGTGAATTGATTCTCCATAGAGTTTTTTTGGAGCTTTGTGGTAGTTTTTTGGCCGAGAGAACATGGGGAAAAGCTAAGGAAAAGCTTATAGGGAAAGGAAAGTTGTGAAGAATATCTGGTTTACAGGAACACATGTGTCCTTTGGAGAAGATGACTTCTGGTTTTGACGTGACCATTGAGAAACCCATAAAGTGGGGTTTTAATTTCTTAATAAGATTGAACAAGACTTGTAAAAAAAATTTTAGGAAAAAATCAATTTATTACACTTTTCGACGTGACCATTGAGCAAGCAACGCCGAAAGATGGAACGACAGTTATTATTAAATGAGCTCTTATTACATTATTAAAAAAAGGAAAAATATTATACTTATCACAATATTCGATTTTAATGGACTCTTGTTTGGAGCACACAAAATCGAGTTTATTACACTATGCAATTTCACATCCACATGAACAATTATATCTACACATTACACTATGCGTACCATTAAACACTTGCCTATTACGGCCTAATATCACATAAGTAACCACGCTTTACTAGACACATAATTATATATACTGATGTTTCACTACAATATCTGTAAACACACTGTCTCCCAAAAATTTACGATAAATTTTTAACAACAATAGTGTTAAGAAAAGGGATAGTACCCACCTATCATTCGATATTGGGTATTGTGTGCCCTACCCAACCATCCATGAATAACCATCAATGACATAAAGTGACCAAAGAAACATCTGTAAGTTCTTAAGTCGCTAATGAAAAGAAATTTGCTAACAAATCGTAGACGAGTACTGACCATCGAAGATTATAGATGCTTAAAAAGTTAGACAAAAGATAGTGGAAACTCTTAACAAGGCGTTGCCGAGTACTGACCATGAAAAGGTGAAGGAATGAAAAGAAATTTGCTATCTTCATCTTAGACGAGTACTGATCATCAAAGATTATAGATGCTTAAAAAGTTGGACAAAAGATGGTGGCTAATTAGGTAGCAAAAGAACAACATGAGCGTAGATAGTACAAAAACGCAGCCGCCAATATACAAACATAGATACAAAGAGATATATCCGAATGAGAGGGCCTAATCAGAGACTGAAGGCACGTAAAGCGGAACAACTAATTCCTGGTAAATCCCCATGGCATACTGCTTTCTAAATGCATCCACTATAGCATCAGTTATTCCAGCCATATCTGGATGAGGGTCCCCGTGGGCATGCAACTCAAGGAACTTAAGTGCCACCGGACCGCAATCACTAGTTCTAATATTTTCGTAGAGGCCTAGAACGCGTTGACAAGTGAAGGGTTTGAGACCATATTCCTTTGTGGCTTTGGTTGGACACAACTTTTGGACAATGTGTGGGAGAAAACCAAGAACAGGCTCCATGGCTTTGGCAAATTTTCTCTCGGAGTATAGGGGAGGGAAGGGATCCAATACCTCTACAAACTAGCCAGGCAGATTTATTTCCAGTCCAACCCAATGTCGATCATCCCAAATCATCGGAGCATATATGGTGTCAATATCCGTAAGCCACTTCTGCCCCGGCGCGTTGACAAATTTTGAAAGCTTCTCATCCCATCGGTGCCTATTCTTGTCTTCAGCAGCCTTCAAAGAGCGGTATTTCCCTTGTAGATGGTTGATTAGCCATGGGGAAGCAAAAGAGGAACGTTCGATTCCTAGTATTCTCGTGTGCCGATTTCCAAGCAATGACATAAGAACCTCCATATGATGCGTTTGTTTTTGAGGAAGACATCAAATAGCAACAGACATAAAAACTTCCAAAAAAACCCGAAATTTATTTGCAAGGGTGTAAATGTATACAAGTAAGGGTATGAATGATATACAAGAGTTGAGATCCATTCTTGGGGTTTGGCGAGATTTAATAGGAACTCATTGTCAAATTCGTAGTGACAAGCGGTCAAGTGTTTACTGAGCACAAATAAATCATGATATTAGTAAATGGTAGAAGTGTTTAATCGAAAAAATGAATAAAATTACAGGACCTACACTTTTAAGCATGCATATAGTGTTTCATGGAACAACTGATATCCCTCAGGAGCAGTATACGGCAGGAGGTTTTCCCAACAGCTGGTTTGGTTTATCCAGAAAAATTCCGCAAGTTGTTGTTCTTTGATTGATGGGCAGTGCTGCTGCCTTTCAGGTGGAGGGGATGAATCGCTGACATCCAGGAGATGGTTTAGAGAGGGCTGTGTTTTGCCGGATGAAAAAAGCGTGTGTTAGAGTTTGAATGATAAACAGATTAGGAAAAAATGATTGCGGGTAAAAATAAAATATAATTGCCTCCTCTTGTGGTTGGTCCTCGTCAACTGCTGATTGAGTTTCCGGGCTTTGAACAAGTGATAGTACGTTATGCGTATCCAACGGGAACTGAACATCTAGGGGAACTTCGTTGGTGACATGGAGAGTAGGATTGACCATTTGAAGCTGACCACCTGGGAGATTTTCACACATTTGGACATCTTTTTGGAAGGTGGTGTTCCCTGAAAGTCCAACATCCATGGGCGGTCCATGGAATGACTGACCATGTGATAGCTGACCAAAGGATGATTGACCAACCCCATGACCATCTGGTGGTTGACCAGCTGCGTCCTGTCCATCTGCGCCCTGTCCATCGACTCGTTGGCCATCTGTGGGCTGTCCATGACTGGGCTGTGTGGGATGTTCATGAAGAGAAAGACCGTTTGGGCATATGCTTTAGCAGGGGGTTGATTAAGAAATTCGAAGAGCAAGATTTGCTGTTGGAATATTACCTCATTACTGGCAGTTTTGTCCACAACTTGGTTAGGTCCATCACTTGTGTCCATTGCAGTGTATTCTCCTTCTTCATGCCATGTATTATATAGCATACTGGTTGAGGGGGGTAGCCTGAAAAAGGAATAAATTAGTTGATGTAGTTTGAAATCAGTAGTTACCATGGGGAAATCCTCTAAACAGCCTCCATCAATCGTGTCCATGGCAGTGGGTTTATCCTGAACAATTCGCACAGACTTAATAAGGGTATTTAATAAGGGTACTTAATAAACACCTATGTGTATTTCAAATTAGGCAACAATTGGATTAAACATCAACGACTACATAAATTGGGTTAAAGAACAACCTGTTGTTTGTGCTGATTTAGCTGAACCTGTTCTTCGTCAGCCTTCAGGTGAGCGAGGGTGTTGGTGATAATTCCATCAGCCAAGTCGTAATGTTCTGGCAGCCATGTTGGAGCTCCTGCATTTGGTATGCCATCAATGCGGGAAAACTTTGGCAGGACAGTGGATACAACTCCTTATGCGGGAAAAAAACAACCGGCGTGAATGAAAACAACCTACGTGGACGGTTAGAAAAACTGGAATATGAGAGGAATTTACCATGGGAGATTTCTGGATCGTCATCTATGGTGGATTGTAAAACTCTATCGGTCTCACTGTTTAACAGTGATCCATGTTGGTTATGAAATGGGGACTGTGAGGCAAAAAAGGCAACAAAATTGGTGAGGCAGAGAAAACTGAAACCCAAGTAATTAAAAAATTAAATAAGGGGAATTGAAACGCACATGATCCCCTCCATCCACTTCTTGTTGACCACCAAGGTCCCCCTGTTGATATATAGTCAGTACAAATTAATTGTATTGACTATAATCTGGTCCAACGTCTGGCAAATGTAGGTCATAACAACCAGTTTTTTCGTACCTCATAGATTGGTGTCTCTTTAGTGAGTGTGTCAACACTAGTCTCCGGGTAGCAATATCGTCTGTGAGACGAATGATGGGTTGGTTAGAAGGTGAGCATGTGGTTAATGGCTTCAATGCTGTTGGGGAGCGTGTAACTGGAGTTGAGGCAGTGGTTGATGTCTTGGAGGCCTTGTTTTTCTTCCGAGCAGAACAGAGACGCTGGCTGGATAATTTGCCTATTCGTACCGACTTCCTGGCTTTAAGCTTTGCTTCAAGTCTTGTTACACGTGCAGAGAGTTGTTGAACCTGAGACATCAACCATTGGTTTTCAGCATTTTCAGGTACGGGGTTCATGAAGTCATCAATACGTTGTTGTTTACGACGGGATGACTTCTTCGTTGAGGCTTTCCGAGGGAGTAGCTTAGTCCGTCTGTCCACAATGTGTCTTTTGTGGATAGATTTACTGACTTGAGAAGGCTGGTGAACTACCAATGGCTCTGTTGCATCTCCTGCCGGCCAAACAGCCTTTTTGAATACATGGCCTGCATTTACCAGACGTTCCAGGTAAGCCACTTTCCTGTCTAGGATTTCATCATCCCATTCTCCCCAATTCTCAACTTCGGGTTCTATGAGAGGTACTAGGGGATGAACGATCGAGCAGCTGCGAAAAAACAGGAAGCAAGTAAGAACGTAAGCAAAAAGAAAAACCAGGAAGCATGGGTTATCAAATAGACTAACATTGTTATCAAACTCAACATCAAGGACATCAGTGTGAGAGAGTGCATTGCTTTTGCGGAGTTTGACTTCAGTCCACTCTAGACGGGTGGGATGTTCTCCATCATTACACAACTTAGAGGGCAGCAAGGGGATTGCTTAGAATGCTACAAGTTGTAAGGCGAGTGGGAAACCAACCAAGCGAAATGTGGTTTGACGCATTTGCTGCCTGTAAGCTACTACAGGGTTTTCTAATTTCCCAGGGAATTTGCTTCCGGGACGCATACCAGCTATGGTCTTGAGAAAGGATTCTCGACCCCACGGAAACCTGAGGAATCCAGGAAGGTCTTCCAACATCCGCACATATTTGGGAGTGGGTTTGTGCACTTGAGAGTTTGCAACAAGAACACCGTCAACTATTAGAAGCAGCGCTAGACGGAGCCTCCTCTCCCTTCGCAAGTCTGTTTCAGTTTTCAGCAAATGGGCAATGTCAGCTAGGGTAGTTTTGGGATCGCTTCCTATGAGCTTTTCCCAATACGCATCAAACACCATCTCGTTTGGTGCCTCGAATTCTGGGTCGTACTCCTCTGGGAACTCACCACAGGGCAATCCCGTGACAGAGCCAAACTCCTTCAAACCAAAGTGGAAAGGGTGTCCACCAAAAACAATCCACAGATCATATTTTCTTTTACTAACAACCTGTCTAGTCAGAAGGTCGTGGATGAGCTTGCATGAAATGGGACATCTTAAAGCAGGAAGGTCGAATAACGGGCCAAAACAAGATAGCCTAATAGCCTCAAACTCTGGGGAATCTTTCAAGAGATCATGTAGGAACGTAAGCGTGTCTGGGCTGGAATAAACATTGATACGGTTTACTGGGTATCTATTTGTCGCAAACAAACGCTCCGGTAGTCTTGCATCACATTCCGATGAAGATGCGGAGGCTGATTAAACAGAGAAACAAGTCACTTGAATTCGAATGACGCGGATTAAAAAGGAAGTAAGTTCAGAATTAGCATTCCCGACACAATAACCCCAAAATTATACTCAATCTATAACATAACTCATATGGGGGAGAGAAATGGGAACTTACCGGCCATGTAGGGGCTGTCGGGGCGGTGAGACGGTTAGACGATGAGAAGACGAAGGGGAACGAACTATCTCCCCCGATTAGAATTTTAATCCCCGGAGATTCGCCGGAGAAACAGAAGCGAGTAAATAAACGATAGAGCCGATTAGCCGGAGAAATTAGTTCTAGGTTTTACTGTCGCCGGGAGAGTAAGAATGGCCGAGTAAGAAAGAAGCGAGTAAATGAAAGAGTGAAAGAGTGTAAGTTACAGAAGGGTAAGAGTGTCAATTTCATCACCTAAAGTGCCTTAAGAGTTAAATGTGGCTTATCCTGTTATAAAGAAGTCAGAAAGTGCCTTCTAAGGTAATTTTTTTTTATAAATTTCACATTTCAACCCCAAAAAAAAAAAATTGTCACATCATAAGCTATTTTGGCTTGTTTTCAGTTCTGCGATTTTGAATCTCGCACGAATTATTTGTGTTAGGATAATTACGTAAGTTGATCAGTTTTTTAAATTTTATGATGTTAGCGAAGTTGCAAAAGTCTGAATTGTGATACAAATTTTTTTTTTTTTGTTAAAATGAATTTTTATATTTTTAGGATAATTGCTGAGTTTTTAAGCCTAAGGTATCAATTTCTATATGTGTATTACTTGTTTAGCTGAATAATTGTGTAATTTGATCAATTTTTGTTTAAATTTTATGCTGGTAGCCAAATTGGGTTTTGCAAAAGTTTGAATTATGATTCAATCTCATGAGAAATGATTGGAATTTTGGTATATGGTTTATAGGATAAATGTAGAGTTTTTATGGTTAGGGTTATCAATTTCTATTTGTGGGTAACTTGTTGAGAAAAATAGTTGTACTTCATTTGAATTAAATGTGAACATGTAATGGTCATGGCTGTTCAGAAACTCTTCCATGAATCAAAAGTGACGATAGCACCTTGGATTGATGACGTTTTCTACTACGATTTCGATCTGGAGATTTCTAACAGATAAAGACCTCAAAAGGATCGAAAAAGAGATGGTGAGTTTCTGATAAAGTTGTTAATGTTGAGTTTTAATTGATAATTAAGGGTTCACACAGGTTACCTCATATGTTTTTAATCTAATAGTTAAACGGTTTAACTTAAACCTAATCATACTAAGTACTAGGATTAACAAACTAGCATTTGCTTTGATTCAATGTATTTATTCTAAGGAACGAAACATCTAATAATGTTATGATAAAATCAGTCGGAATTTATACATTTCCATATATTTCTGATTGGTTTGAACCGATACATGGATTCCCTGTTTGTTGCAATAGTACCAGACAAAACCGGAACCATGACCGGTTTAAACACCATATACCCATTTAAGGAAACAAGATGGAAATAATCCTACATGCGAGCCAAGATATAAGACGCTAACACCTGGCCTCATTTATAAAATGGCTATTTGTCACCTGATTCCGAAAATGTAAAGCAATTACAGATGTCTTAAAAAGGGATGGTAATTGTTTCGTTTCCCTTAACACACAGAAAGGAGAAATGCATAAACGGAAAAGATGAGGTAGTACTAACGAGGACAGAGAAGATTACATACTAATAAGATTGTTGCTTGTGACTTCTCCATCCCCAACCTGCAACACAGCATAGAGGGATCAATCAAGTTTTTTTATTCTTGAGTTTATGCCTTCGATCGACACGGTGACCGTGAACCTTCCTCACGTAGTCCTTAAGGCCTGCTTCTATATTCTCCTGTGCATTCTTGACAAAGGTTTCATCTCCATGTCTTTGATGACTTTTGTTAACCATATCATGGAGGTTGAAGTTGGGCGTACTGAAATGTCGTAGCGCAAGCACTCCAATTTCTTTTGGAGTAAGCCCGAACTCAACTGCTTTTTTCAGAAAAAAAAGTAAAAACCATGAAAGGAACAGTAAATTGTGAGGGTACATCCCATCCACAACTCCTCAGTAAGTTGATATCACGATCGACATCAAGTTGTTTGACAAAGTTCACCATCTCAGGTGAGAAAGCCATCGTTGCCTCAGTTTCGTCTGCCCACCACAATTCAAGAAGCGTGTACTAAACAAATGTCAAAAGAGTATGGTTACAACTAACAGTTTGTAATAAGGAGATAAAAACATAAAATCAGACTTACTCCGTTGGTGAAGCATGCCTCGTGGTCTATAGCAATCAAACGATTTATCCCATCGGAGTCTCTTTTCACGAGGATGTTACGGTTATGTCTGTCCGAGTTCCCAAGACGGATATCGAGGATACATAGTTTTTGGATTTCTTCCGGTATTGTCTTGAAGTTTTTGATAGCACCAACCACCCCATCGTTTACCATGAACCTCACAAGACAACCTGATTGCTCTTTCGTACGGATGTAGACAGTTGGTGGAACATACGTGGAAGGAGTGGAACGCTGTTCAGCTTGAGCATGCTCCAGAAGAAACACAGAGACTTCTGTTTTTGCAGAAGCGTCATCCTGGTAAACCTTGAACAAGCAATGAAGTTGGCCTTTGTCATCAACAACTTTAAACAAATTATCAAACACGTCAAATGCCTCCAGGATTGGCTGCCTCTCTGTAGCTTTCAGATAGTATTGAACCATATCACGAAGACTGTCTGCAACTTTGTCTGGAACAAGATCAAGCTTTGGGAAGATTTCTTCAAATCCGAACTCCATATTCCACACAGATGGCAAACACCTGCCTTTGATTCCAAATCTAACCAAAAAAATAAAATAAAAAACCCAAAATCACCCAAGGAAATGAACTGAACAAGGTGGAAGTTTAGCTGTGTGCACAGTGTACAATCCTCAATCCTGAACAAGAGAAATGTACCTTCTGAAGGTGAGTGGAGAAACAATCCGTAAGTGGAAACTCCAGATCGAAGGTTCAATTTTTGGGAGAAGATAACCCAAGCTGCTTAAACCCTAGAGGCGTTCAATATCTAAGTTTCTCGACTGATTGGAAAGTTTGTATGAAACGCAACGTTTTGCTCTGACTTGAGCCGGTTATCTTGATTATCCAGATCGGTACAATCTATAAATCGAACCGGCCCGATGTTTCTTCGTCGTTACTCGTGAGCGATGTGAGTCGAGAATAGGACTTTCCACTAACAGATCCTCCACAAGGTTCGATGGTACAGCAATCACGTGAGAGAGAGAGAGAGAGAGTGGCGAAAACAGAGGAGACGCGGTTGAACCAGCTCGAGAATCATGTCGAAAATGGCGGAGGCGGGGCTTGGGAGTATCTTTGTCTCGTTCGCGAACTCAAGATTCGCTGGTCGGAGAAGGTGTTTACGCACGGTTCCGCAGTTTTCAATGATCCGGGGAAGCGATCTGCTCTCGGTCCATATGGTCAGTTAATTTCGAATTTCTGATTCATCTTTGGTTTAATAGTTCGTTGATGTGTGTACGGTCTGGTATCCTGAATCGTGCACTGCCTGATTTCTGAGATTTGCTATAACAAGATTTTTTCGAAATTCCAGTGTACTGTGGTTCGTTGATAAGCTCTGATGCGTTTGATTTGCGATAAATTTGCGTTTGTGCTAAATCCATGTAGTCTTATATGTAGATTGGTTTTGTTTGTCCCGACCACTGAAATTGAACATGTGTTTTAAATGCTGCTTTGATTTTTGTTAGAAGGCGCTTAGTATTCAAATGTGTCAGAAGTACTTCATCTCTGATGGTTCCTTTCTTTAGAGAAAGCGCACTTTCTACTATGAAAGCAATTCCATAATAATAATTTCTGCGCTACAGTTTGCACTAATCGTTTGGCCAATTAAATGATTAGCAAACTTTTTATGATCTTAATTCGTTGTTTGATCTCTAAGTTTCTTTGCTTTATTTGTGCATTACACCTTTTTGTTATAGGTTTTTGTCGATTCAAGATATGTAAGGAATCAAACGAGTTACTTTTGACTTATGATCTCTGGTTTAGATTTTCTAGGATTCAGGGTCTGCAAATCTTTGGTGATTCATGGAAGGCGGAGAGTGTGTTGCTTCTTTCTTCTTCCCTTCGTTTTTTTTTTTAATTGAAGATCAAGAGAGGAAGAGACATTACGAGACTAGGTGCTCTTTTTTCTTTTGCTTTGTGAAATACTTTTCAAGAGAGGCAGAAAAATAGCTCCTTTCACACACCTTTATTTATTTATATATTTATTTCTTTTGCTTTGATGGGTTTGATTGATCATCGTTTCCTGTTACTGTGTGGTGATCTCTGGTTTCGGAGGTTCTAAGAGTTCCTACTTGATCTCTGGCTGTATCAATCGTCCTTTCTTTTTCATATGTTAAAGCGTTTCAGATTTCCTGAGGTACATCATTTGCAAGGGTTAAATTCTAGTCAGAAAAATGCTTGTCGTGGTGGATTCTTTTTATAATTTGTGTAGGTGATAGAGATGGCTCTGATCTATGTTTGTTCCCCGTTATCATTTGTATGTACAAAAGAAATACCTTAGGTACTCTTGTTGGAAATATCCTAGTAGGCAAGAAGAACAGCCTCTGAAGGGTGGAGTTTGTTAACTCGAAAGCCTCAAGGTATCAATGCACAATCTAACAATACAATCCCGAAGAGGGATTTAGGATGTTGTCAACATCTTCTATCCTCAAATCTGATTCTAGAACTACCGTCCAAAGCTCAAGACGGAAACATTATAAAGTCTGATTGGTGTATGTCATAAATCATTCAGTCCTTGAGGTCTCAAAGTTTTTAGTATTGGAGCCAAATATTTAGGATTCTACAAATTAACCCCATGGATTTCACTCTCATCAAGACAGTCCGGTACGCTGTACATTCCATTCCATTTCAACCATTGTCTTGCAACGCATGCAATATGACTGAGAAAGAAGCTGAGAGATTCTGAATTTCAGTGGTTTATGTTTATTTTATTTAACAATCTGGTTTACAAGATAGAAGCAGCTACATTTGTGATCAAGTTTATCAGTAGAAGGAAGTCTTGGACCAGTAAGGACTTTGGTTAAACTTACTTGCAATGTAATGTTGAAGAAACGACCACGATGGTCGTTGGTATAAGGGATACATGTTATAAATTGTATAGGGATCTAATTGTAACTAGCTATGACCTAGAGTCTCTTTGAGTCTGTATAAATATTGTACATTTACTATCAATAACATACACATCATTCCATAACTATATGGTATCAGAGCAATTACGCTCCTAAAGACCTAAAACCTTATTTTCTTTTCTTTTCCCTGCCGCCATACAGCTCCATCGATGCCATGTCTACCTCCGACCATATCTCCTCCGCCAATGGCGCCGAAACCATCAATGTCAACACCAACACTCTTCTCAATGTCAACCTCTCCAATGTCTCGAAACTCACTTCCACAAATTATCTTATGTGGAGTTTGCAAGTTCATGCCTTACTTGATGGACACGCTCTCGCCAGCCATCTCGATGCAGCCTCGGATCCTCCTGCCACAATCACTACCAATGGTGTTACCTCTGTCAACCCAGAACTCGTTATGTGGACTCGTCAAGACATGCTGCTCTATGGTGCTCTTCTTGGTGCAATCTCCACTCCTCTACAGCCTCTTGTGTCACGAGCCAACACTGCATCTCAAATCCGGAGTACGCTAGTCACCACGTATGCTACACCGAGCAGTGGTAACTTCAAGCAAGTGAGAAACCAAATCAAGGATTGGACAAAAGGTAACAAAACCATTGATGAATACGTGCAAGGTCTCACCACTCGGTTTGATCAATTGGCCATCCTTGGAGAACCTATGGGTCACGAAGATCAACTTGAGCATGTCCTTGATGGACTCCCTGAGGAGTATAAGACAATTTTGGATCAGATTGAAGGAAGGGAAACGTCTCCAATGATCGCTGAAGTTCACGAACGCCTCCTCAATCATGAGGCCAAACTTCTGTCCTCTGCTGGTGCTATCTCGCCTCTTTTTCTGGTGACTACCAACACTGCACAACATCGCAACAACAACAACAACAACTAATACGGAAACAATCGCAACAACATCAATAACAACAGACGTTCCACGACCACCAATGATTCCACCTGGCAACCGAACAACAAGTCTGACAATCGTAGTCCTCGACCGTATTTGGGGAAGTGTCAGTTGTGCAATGTTCAGGGACACAATGCTAAACGGTGTCCCCGTTTTCAGACGATGCAAGTGGCTGTCACACTGACTCAGAACAGTCCTTTCCGTCCATGGCAGCCGCGAGCGAACCTTGCTATTGGGTCTCCCTACGAGACAAGTCAGTGGCTTATTGACAGCGGTGCTACACACCACATGACGTCATATTTACAGAATTTGTCTCTCCATCAGCCATACACCGGTGGTGACGATGTCCTTGTCGCTGATGGGTCTAGCCTTGCCATTACTCACACGGGTTCAAAGATTCTTCCCTCTCAATCTCGTGATCTTAAATTACACAAAATCTTATGTGTTCCTGACATCCACATAAATCTCATCTCTCTCTATCGTCTGGGTAATACTAATCACCTTTTTGTTGAATTCTTTTCTGCTTCTTTTCAGGTGAAGGATCTCAGCACGGGGTCCCATTACTCCAAGGCAACACTAGAAATGAACTCTACGAGTGGCCACTGTCATCGTCACAAGCTGTTGCACTATCTACCTCCACTAATCCAAAAGATTCTCTCACTATGTGGCACTCTCGGCTAGGGCATCCGTCTTCTTATGTTTTAAGCAAAATTGTTTCTGCTTTTACTCTTCCAGTTTCATCTTCTTCTACCAAACATTTGTCTTGCTCCAGCTGTCTCATTAATAAAAGCCACAAACTCTCATTTTCTCAAAATTCTATTGTCTCAAATCACCCTCTTGAATACCTTTACTCAGATGTCTGGACATCTCCTGGTCTTTCCATTGACAATTACAAATACTACATTGTTCTTGTTGACCACTACTCTCGCTATACTTGGCTCTATCCTCTAAAACGCAAATGTAATGTCAAAGCTACCTTCATAGCGTTCAAAGCCTTGGTGGAAAACAAGTTCAAACAGAAAATTGGAACGCTCTTCTCTGACAATGGTGGAGAGTTTGTGGCACTTCTTGACTTCTTAGTCACACATGGTGTCGCTCATTTAACTTCACCACCACATACACCGGAGCACAACGGCATCTCTGAGTGCAAACACAAACATGTTGTAGAAATTGGACTCACTCTCCTCTCAACGGCATCGATCCCAACGGAGTATTGGCCGTATGCTTTCGCTACTGCGGTCTATCTAATCAACCGCCTCCCTACTCATTTTCTCTCGCAGCAGTCACCATATTTCAAGCTATTCTAGACAACACCAAATTCTGAGAAGTTGAAGATCTTTGGTTGTCTGTGCTTCCCGTGGTTGAAGCCTTATACTCATCACAAACTTGACAGTCGTTCACAGCCGTGTGTCTTCCTTGGGTATTCCTTGACGCATAGCACTTACTACTGCTTACACGTGCCCATCAAACGGGTATATACCTCGCGACATGTTCAATTCGAGAAAAATCAGTTTCCTTTTTGTGAAATGGTGAAATCGTAAACAATTGTGACTGATGATGTGTACTCCTCGTCCTCGCCGGTGGTCACTCCTGTTCGAATTCCAGTCTCCGATGTGCTCCCAAGTAATGGACCCCCGGGCTCGGACCTTCACCAACATCATTAACCTCCGTCATCGATGTTGCAGGTTTTGTCTCATACCTCTCTCGACTCTTCTTCTTTTTCTCCTTCTTCTGAGCCCACTGCTCCATCGGAAAATGGGCCTCAAACCTCGGCCCAGTCAAACCTTGTTCCAATTGAGCCCACTGCTTTATACGAAAATGAATCGCAGCCCATGATTCAGCCCCAACCATCTCTGCATACCTCCGTAAACCCACAAACACATGTTCCATTGCTGCAAAACACCCAAATAGCTCAGCCACATGAACCAGAAAATCCTCAACCTGTTGAACCACCACGAAATACCCACAAAATGCAAACTCGAACCAAAAATAATATCACAAAACCAACACAGAAGTTTTCTCTCCATGTTGCAGCATCGCAAAAATTAACATAACCACCGACGGTAATACAAGCTTTGAAAGATGAACAATGGTGTCGCTCCATATCTGATGAATATAATGCCCAAATTGTGAATCACTCGTGGGACTTAGTGCCTCCTCATCCTTCACAAAATGTTGTTGGGTGTCGCTGGATCTTTACAAAGAAATATCATCCCGATGGTCGATTACATCGCTACAAGTTGCGGCTAGTAGCAAAGGGGTTTCATCAGCAGTATGGAGTTATTTCGCGGAGACTTTCAGCCCGGTAATTAAGTCTACGACCATTTGTCTTGTCCTTGATGTTGTTGTCACTCATTCGTGGCCCATCAAGCAGTTAGACGTCAACAATGCTTTTCTACAAGGTGAGCTTACGGAGGAAGTTTACATGTCGTAGCCACAAGGTTTCGTTGATAAAGATCGTCCTCACCATGTTTGTCGATTGAGGAAGCCAATATACGAGCTTAAACAAGCCCTACGGGCCTGGTATATGGCTCTCAAGAAACATCTCCACGACACAGGATTCACCAATTCTCTTGCAGATGCGTCGCTCTTCATCAAAAAACAGTGGGAAGATTTTCACCTATGTTCTAGTATACGTTTTACATTCTCGTCACAGAGAGTGATTCCATGCATATCGATGATGTTCTTGTCTCCTTCGTTGACCGTTTTTCCATCAAAGATCCGACTGATCTTACTTATTTTCTCGGAATTGAGGCAACACGGTCCAAAGCTGGTCTTCATCTCATGCAGCGGAAATAAATTGTTGACCTTCTGACCAACAATATCTCCTCGACACAGGATTCACCAATTCTCTTGCAGATGCATCGCTCTTCATCAAAAACAGTGGGAAGATTTTCACCTATGTTCTAGTATATGTTGTACATTCTCGTCACAGGGAGTGATTCCATGCATATCGATGATGTTCTTGTCTCCTTCGCTGACCGTTTTTCCATCAAAGATCCGACTGATCTTACTTATTTTCTCGGAATTGAGGCAACACGGTCCAAAGATGGTCTTCATCTCATGCAGCGGAAATAAATTGTTGACCTTCTGACCAAAAACAACATGATTGATGGGAAGCCTGTTACAACACCGTTGCCGACTTCACCAAAGCTCATTATTGCCGGCGGAACAATTCTTGATGATCCTTCTCAGTATCGTTCTATAGTGGGAAGCCTTCAATATCTTGCTTTCACTCGACCCGACATCTCCTAAGCAGTGAATCGTCTTTCTCAGTTTATGCACAAACCCCACAACGGAACATTCGCAAGCAGAAAAACGAGTTCTCCGATATCTGGCTGGTACACTTGACCACGGCATTTTTCTCCAAGCTTCGTCACCTTTCATGCATCATGCTTTCTCTGACGCGGATTGGGCAGGTGATGTTGACGACTTCGTTTCGACTAATGCTTATATCGTTTACCTAGGCCAGAACCATATATCTTGAAGCTCCAAAAAGCAACGTGGTGTTGCACGCTCGTGCACCGAAGCCGAGTACCGATCGGTCGCCAACACGGCTTCTGAGGTACGTTGGCTCTGCTCGTTAGTCACAGAGCCTTCCGCTCCGGTCATATATTGTGATAACATTGGTGCTACATATTTGTGTTCTAATCCGGTCTTCCACTCCCGAATGAAGCATATCGCTCTCGATTACCACTTCATACGCAATCAAATCCAAGCGGGCATATTACGTGTTTTACATGTTTTAACACGGGATCAACTAGCTGATGCTCTTACTAAACCACTGCCTCAGTCACAATTTCAGCAAGCTCGTTCTAAGATTGGAGTTACACGAGTCACTCCATCTTGAGGAGGGCGTATAAGGGATACAAGTTATAAACTGTATAGGGATCTAATTGTAATTAGCTATGACCTAGAGTCTCTTTGAGTCTGTATAAATATTGTACATCTACTATCAATAACATACACAACATTCCATAACTATAGTTGGGACGTCTCGTAAAGAGGGACGACAACCGAAACTCGATAAAGATCTTGCCTTTGATCTACATCAGTCTCACTTCAGCATCCAGTGTAAGCTCCACACCTCAATTGGGTCCCGTTGTATAGTCAAGAAACATAACAAAGCTTGAAGTTTTCAAACTATTATGGTCAAACTGTAGAACCGAACTAGAAGTATATCTCTTTGATATGTTAAACGTGACTACGTGAATAAAATAACCTTCGCACCCTTAACACAAAATAAATCTTGATTTGTGAATCTTACCAGTTTTCAGGTCTGGAGAAAACCGAAGTAATTGGTAAGAAGCTTCTACAAGAGAAAGAGGCAACCGGAAAACCCGTTTCCGGTTCCATCATCAAATTTTGATCGAATCGTTCATTCATCGCCCAGAATATTGGGAGAATTGTGAGGAGGACAAACAAGATATGGAACACATCTTGTTATGTGTCCAATGAACAACAAAACCGGTTTAAGTATTAACGAGTACTAGTTATAGTGTAATGTTTTTTTCTTGGAGCGGCACATAATATTTACTCGTGTTAGCCGTAAGTTTATGGATCAAGTTTCTTCACTTCTTTGTATAAATTAATTCACTTTATAAATCACAAAGAAAATTTGTTGTACTAAAAATACAACGGTCAAAATTTGTAAATAGAAAAAATAGAGGGGTTCTTATCTTTAAAAAAAAAAACTTTTGAGCAATAAACAGTAGGTTTGTTGTTCAATGGGCCAGTGAATATCGTGATATCAATCAAAGAGCAGCATGAGTTGATTGCCCTGCTCGTGTATTCGAAGGCATGCGAGTCTTCCTTCCTCTTTTCTCAGATCTTCAAGATGATTCCTTTCGATTACGACTTCCTTGTTTTTTTCTTCGTCGATAATCTTTATCTTTTGGCTTAGATAATAGATCTTATGAAATGTTCTCTGGATCTGCTCGTACTGGTTTTGAGGTTAACACACTCCAATTTCTCCGGACTTTGGTTCAAAGGCTTTCCTGTAAAACGCAGATCTCGTATGAGGGGTTAGGCTTTCCTATTTTTCATCTTCACATCTTACCTCATGTGGTACTCTTGTCTATAACCGATTTGTGTTCTCAGTTGCAAGGAATCCCTTTGGAATGAGTCTCTAATGAGATGTAGGAGAAAGACAGAGGAGCAAGTGACTCGTATCCGAATAGTGCATGCTATTCTTCTTGATGGTTCCACTTTCTGGAAGAAGAAGCAGTGGGAGAAATCTTTTGAGATGTCCTTCTCATCCAATACTCCCATTCTCTTCACTGGGGATTTAGCCCTTTGAAGAGTTGAATGAGTATAAACCGAGGGAGATATGAGCAAGAGTGCTTGGCCTCGTCGTGGAGAAGCTTGAAGAATGTTCATCTTCTTCGCTGCTTTGCTCGTGAAGAAAAAGTATTTCCCTCTTTCACTTCGGAGTTTGTGGAGGAGAGGTGCTTCTTCACTACCGGGTGCAAGAGAGGATGACTTCTATTCTGTCTGCCTTGTCGGCCATGCTTTGTATATGTTCTAACATGATACGAGTAGAGCTTTGCTTATTGTAATAGTGATTTGGTGGTTTGATTTGTACATGACGTTTGTGCATTTCCTTGATCTTTTAATGAATAAAGAGTTCTGTCTTTCGATTTCCTCTTCATTCGTCTTAAGAATTTTTCTTCGGAAGTCACTCATTTCCTTCAATTAATCAATCTTCGCTAATCTGTTTTACTGAGTCGCCTCTTGGAGCTTTAACCCCCCCCCCTCCCTCGAAACAAATATTTGCAACGTAATACGTTGCAACTCCGTTGCAAAATAAAATTCGTTGCAATTCCGTTGCTAAATTTCAAAAAACATAACTGATTTGCAATAATTTAGCAACGGGATATTCTCGCAACAAACTTGGTTGCAAACAATTACTAAATATTGCAACGGAAATACGTTGCAACAATTTGCAACGGATATCATTGCAAAATGTTACAAAATTTGCAACGGATATTCGTTGCAATATTTTGCAACATAGTTATATTGCAAAAATTTTGGTAGGTACAAATTGCAACAGAAACAAGTTGCAAAATATGGTAGGTGGAAATGATTTAAACTTGGGCTTCCAAGTAGATGAGTATGTTGCAAATCTGTTGCCATATTTTTCTATATAAACAACATCCACACTCCCAATTTCTGCGTCACAACGAGATATTTAAAAAAAACAAAAAAATTAAATTAATTGTCATACGCAAGGTTAGTGAACAAAATACAATGGATGTACAACAGGCTGGATTGAAGAAATCAAGTTTCTGAAGAATTCAGATTAGGATTAACGATGTTGTTTTCAACATATTTCGTGGTTTTTCAACGAATTTCTTGGTTTTGTAACTGATTTCTTGAGCTTTTTTGCAATTCCGTTGCTAAATGGCTCATTAAAAAAAACATAGATTTTCTAATCGAATATGAGTAAAGAAAACATTAAACGTGATGGAAAAAAAGAATAAGAGCTAAGGGAATCGATGTTAAGATATAGTTATTCAATTGTGGTTTCACACTTAAAACAATTTTGGTTTCACATCTTGCAACGGAGTAGCATTGGTTTTGCAGCGGATTTCTTGGTTTTGCAACGGATTTCTTGGTTTTGCAACAAATTTCGTGAGCTTCCTTGCAAGTACGTTGCTAAATGGCTCATTCAAAAAAAAATCAAGTTTCAATCCTCTTACTCATATAGCTACTTCCCAAGTTGTGCATGGTATATTGCACAATGTCAATTTAATACATTCAGTGAAAGAAAACAACACAACAATCATCAATAATGTCAAAAATATGTAAATGTGCAACATTCATCTTATGAAAGAGTAATGATGAATACACACTTACTCACTTATATGATCTTAATGCATATTTTTCACAAACTATAGATTTTCTAATCGAATATGATCAAAGAAAACATTAAACGTGATGGAAAACAAGAATAAGAACTAGAGGGTTCGGTGTTACGATATATTTATCCAATTGTGGTTTCACACTTAAAAACATTTTGGTTTCACATCTTGCAACAGAGTAGCAGCGGTTTTGCAGCGGATTTCTTGGTTTTGCAACAGATTTCTTGGTTTTGCAACGGATTTCTTGAGCTTCCTTGTAAGTTCGTAGCTAAATGGCCCATTCCGAAAAACAAGTTTCAATCCTCTTACTCATATAGCTACTACCGAAGTTTTGCATGGTGATATACTTGGTTTTTACCGTTTTCTAACACATGTTTTGGTGGTTCTTTTGAGTCTTTAATTGAGTCAAAGTGTGTTTTTAAAGGTCAAAGTGTGTTTTTAGAGTCTTTTAGTCTTTTATCGAGTCTTTACAGGTTTTAGGTTGATTTGGAGGAAAACAAGGCATTTTGGTTGCAAAAGGTGAAACTGGGAATGTAGAGTCATGTAGAGACGTCTGACGTTTGGCATTCTTTTAAGGTCTTCCCACCAATAGATTGAGCTGAAATTTTGACACATGATAGATCTTTGAATTAGATTTCATTTTCAAGTTGTGTGAAGAAAATCCAACGGTGCGATCAAAAGTTATACCCGATTTACTGAAGACAGGTCAATCTGCCTCGCAGAATAAGCATGCGCGGAACAGGGAGGTTAGAATCTATCGATGCAGCCTTGCATCGATCGATGCACATGTCCAGAAACTTCAAAATCGACCGATGCACACTTGCATCGATCAATGCACTTCCCAGACAAGAAAAAGGCAGTTTATGCAGTTGCTAAACTTCCTATTTTGCCCTAGAATCATCCTAACTTAACCTAATTCGACCCAATACCTATATATACTTATTTTTAACCCACTTTAGAGGCTATGCTTTATTTTTCTTAGACATTTTCCATCTCTTTCAATTGTATGCTTGGGAGAAGATCTCTGAAACACTTCTTACAAACTTGGAGAAGATTTCTGAACCCTCTTATTACTTTTATCAATTTAATTATGTTTTCCTTTTCATCTCTTTGTGATTTCTCTGATTCCATGTCAGAGTAGTTTCATAGTTAGGTTTAGGGTTTTAAGGGAACCAATGAATCATTGGATTAGACACACATAGGAATTTATCTTTTGAGGTTTTCGCTTATTGTTGTGTTCATTACATAGGCTAAATTGATCACTTAGTCTATGATCCAAGGTTTAATCTATACCACAGAAGTGTCGTAGGTTGCTAGAAAGAACATTAGCGAACGAATTGTCCTTAGCCAACGGAAGTTGATGTTAAGGCGATTCGTGAACATATTGAACATATTTGTTAATGCTTGTCTAGAACTCTAGGTTCAACGGAAGTTAGGATTTTAGGTTGCTAGATTTAGTAATCAATGCCACGGAAGGGGATTGGTTAGATTTTTATGTTTGAGTTTGAAACTTGTGTTTAATCGTTCCCTGAATAGTTGTCTGATTCATGATCTCTGGATTCCTGCGAAGAAACCCTTGACCTAACGTTTATCTCTTATTGAATTTACACCGCTTTTAGTTATTTTCATTACTTTGCAATTCAAACTTTATTCTTGTCTTAGCTTAACTCTATCTTGTGAGAATCGTAGTATAACCTTGGTCTATGTGGATTCGATCATAAATTACTGCATTGACATAATGTTATGATTACAGTAGTGTGCACTTTAGTTATTAATTGACTACGTGTGAAAACACATAAATCAGGTTAGCGCCGTTGCCGCCGGGGACCAATTGCGTTGCCTACGAGTCTTGGACTAGAGTTCAGACTAAGACACTGACTTTTACTAACTTTTTGTTTTCTTCCTTTTTGTTTCTCATATTTGATGGCCATGGACTACAATGATTGGCCACAAGAAGAAGATGCCACATTTGATGAATACATTCAAGATGAGCCATACGTGGAGCCACCATTTGATGAAAGTGTACTCACACCATAACCAAAAGTGGAGTTGGATAAGCATCATGAAGAGAACCCAACGATAAAAAGAAGTGACTTAGCAGCTATGATCCGGTTGAACCTCATGTAACATCGGGCAGCACTTGAGGGAAGGGAGCTCACAATGTCCGAGATAATGGTAGCTCAGACACTTAAAGAGATAATTTATTGGGTTGCACCATGCCAACTAGAAGGTATCTTTTACTCCACCTTTGAAATCTATGATTATGAGGAAAGTCATTTGCCTTGCATTGAAGATGTAGCTTCTAGTTCGCATACTCCCATGCTCATTGATGAATGCTATGATTTAATATGTGAGTCTCAAAGACTAGATACCTTAAGAGTAGAAAAGCTTGTTAGAGATTATCATGAAGTATGTTTTGATATTAATTATCTATGTGCTTTGAATGCTCATGATCTCGCGTTTAAGCTTACAATGCCTGAGGAATCTAGATCTCTTCTTGAAAAATCTTACCTAGGGGATGTGCTTGATGTAGATAAAATCTTGAATGAGATAGATGACCCTAAGGTTGAGATGGAATCTAGGAAGGAGGATATTGTGTTTTACATGATTGATGTAGATGAAGTTGACTATTTTGTGATAAACTCGTTTAAACATGAAGTTGACTTTTTTTTCCATCAAGTGCATTTGATCCTCATGAGAATTTCACCATCAAGGAAAATTCCAAGATATATGCTACATTCGTAGTAAACTTCCTTGATGTAAGTTTTGTTTCTTTGCCATGGATAGTTGCATGCCATGTTGCACATTCTGTTTCTTGCCCTAACAGGAGAAGGACCAAAGGTGCATTGGTTCAACCTTTTGATTCTCATGATTAACATATGAGACCGAAGTCAAGCTAACGACTATAAACAAGCGCTTGGTGGGAGGCAGCCCACCGGTAAGTTTTCTTTTATTTTATTTTATTTTTCTTGAGTCTATTTTACCTTCCTCTTGATTTATTTTCACACCGAGACGGTGTGAAGTAAGTCTGGGGGAGCTAGGTTCTTTGTCGTTACTAACATTGTTTCTTTCTTTTGTTTGCTTTGAGTCATTCTGTTTTTAGTGAGTCAAAATTTGTTGGAGATTATGATCACGATCTTTGAACTCTTATGTGATTTTTTGTCTAAGTGACCATTGTTGCAGAGCTAGTTTTAGAACAGACTAATGGAAAATCTGAAGGCTGACCAGTTAATCAGTGGCATCCATGTCTCCAGAAAAATTCAAAAAGCTTGAGCTAGTTTATGAGCTCTTCCTTTTACCTCATCATTGTGATTGGTGTCTTCAGAGCTTGACTCCTCATTCGTATCTGACAAGACGACATGTGTGAAAATATGGTACTCCCCTCCCTTATTTAAAATAAAAAGCAGAAAAGATGAAATGATTTTCTTTCGGGTAAAGGGTTAGGAAAGTTTCCATCGATCCCATTATTTTACTTCGAAAGAGATGATCACACTAAGGTTGGAAGCGAGGTTGAGGAAAATTTCCAGGGATACCACTATTTGTCTAAACCTTAGAATAAAAGGGTGACACTAAAATGAACCGGGGATTCGGTGGCAAAAACCATCAATACTCGAGTTCCATCAACCATTTACCCTACGGAAAGAAAATGAGAAAATAATAAGTCTGGGGAAGGGAAAAAGTACCAAAGGTTGTGTTGTTGTCTCGTCACGATATCGAAAGGGAAAGTGTCTAGAAGGTTCTTGGCACTATGATCTTTGATGAGACCCAACAATGATGGCTTTTGATTATTCCGTGAAATAATGAGTTGAATCTGGGAGGCTGCGATGCTTGCAGAGAAGTACATGGTGGTTCGACCTGGAGCTAGTTTGGCAATACGTGGATTACTAAGGTAATGGTCATTGCAGAATTCTAAAGGAAATGTGAGTCTCCGTGTTTTTTGTTTCAAACTTTTTCTTCTTAGTTTTCTGTTTGCTTGAGGACAAGCAAAATACTAAGTATGGGGGAATTGATATCCTTGGTTTTTACCGTTTTCTAACACATGTTTTGGTGTTTCTTTTAAGTCTTTTATTGATTCAAAGTGTGTTTTTAGAGTTTAAAGTGTGTTTTTAGAGTCTTTTAATCTTTTATCGAGTATTTACAGGTTTTAGGTTGATTTGGAGGAAAACAAGGCATTTTGGTTGCAAAAGGTGAAACTGGGAATGCAGAGTCATGTAGAAGCGTCTGACGTTTGGCATTCTTTGAATGTCTTCCCACCAATGGATTGAGCTGAAATTTTGACACAAGATAGAACTGTGAATGAGCTTTCATTTTCAAGTTATGTGAAGACAATCCAAAGGTGCGATCAAAAGTTATATTTGATTTACTGAAGACAGGTCAATCTGCCTCGCAGAATAAGCATGCGCGGAACATGGAGGTTAGAATCGATCGATGCACATGTCCAGAAACTTCAAAATCGACCGATGCACACTTGAATCGATCGTTGCACTTCCCAGACATGAAAAAGGTAGTTTCTGCAGTTTCTAAACTTTTTATTTTGCCCCAGAATCATCATAACTTATCCTAATTCGACCCAATACCTATATATACTTATTTTTAAGCCACTTTTGAGGCTAAGCTTTATTTTTCTTAGACATCTTTCATCTCTTTCAATTGTATGCTTGAGAGAAGATCTCTGAACCACTTCTGACAAACTTGTAGAAGATTTATGAACCCTCTTATTACTTTTATCAATTTAATTATGTCTTCCTTTTCATCTCTTTGTGATTTCTCTGATTCCATGTCGGAGTAGTTTCATACTTAGGTTTAGGGTTTCAAGAGAACCCATGAATCATTGGATTAGACACATATATGGATTTATCTTTTGAGGTTTTCGCTTATTGTTGTGTTCATTGCTTAGGCTAAATTGATCACTTAGTCTATGATCCAAGGTTTAATCTATACCACGTAAGTGTCGTAGGTTGCTAGAAAGAACATAAGCGAGCGAATTGTCCTTAGCCAACAGAAGTTGATGTTAAGGCGATTCGTGAACATATTGAACCTATTTGTTAATGATGGTCTAGAACTCTATTTTCAACGGAAGTTATGATTTTAGGTTTCTATATTTAGTAATCAATGCTACGAAAGTGGATTGGTTAGATATTTATGTTTGACTTTGAAACTTGTGTTTAATCGTTCCCTGAATAGTTGTCTGATTCATGATCTCTGGATTCCCGCGAAGAGACCCTTGACCTAACGTTTTTCTCGTATTGAATTTACACTGCTTTTAGTTATTTTCACTACTTTGCAATTCAAACCTTATTCTCGTCTTAGCTTAACTTCATCTTGTGAGAATCATAGTGTAACCTTGGTCTCTGTGGATTCGATCCTAAAATACTACATTGACATACTGTTATGATTGCAGTAGTGTGCACTTTAGTTATTAATTGACTACGTGTGAAAACACCTAAATCACATGGTATATTGCACAATGCAAATTTAATACATTTAGTGAAAGAAAACAACAAAACAATCATCAATCATGTCAAAAATATGTAAAGGTGCAACATTTATCTTAAGAAAGAGTAAAGATGAATACACACTTACTCACTTATAGGATCTTAATGCATATTTTTAACAAATCATATATTTTCTAATCGAATATGAGCAAAGAAAACATTAAACGTGATGGAAAACAAGAATAAGAACTAGAGGGTTCGGTTTTACGATATAGTTATCCAATTGTGGTTTCACATTCAAAACAATTTTGGTTTCACATCTTGCAACAGAGTAGCAGCGGTTTTGCAGCGGATTTCTAGGTTTTGCAACAGATTTCTTGGTTTTGCAACTGATTTCTTGAGGTTCCTTGCAAGTATGTTGCTAGATGGCTCATTCCAAATAACCAAGTTTCAATCCTCTTACTCATATAGCTACTACCCAAGTTGTGCATGGTATATTGCACAATGTAAATTTAATATATTCAGTGAAAGAAAACAACACAATAATCATCAATCATGTCAAAAATATGTAAGGGTGCAATATTCATCTTAAGAAAGAGTAAAGATGAATACACACGTACTCACTTATATGATTTTAATGCATATTTTTTACAAACCATAGATTTTCTAATTGAATATGAGAAAAAAACATTAAACGTGATGGAAAACAAGAATAAGAACTAGAGGGTTCGGTGTTACGATATAGTTGGTTTCACACTTAAAAAAAATGTTGGTTTCACATCTTGAAACGGAGTAGCAGTGGTTTTGCAGCGGATTTCTTAGTTTTGCAACAGATTTCTTGGTTTTGCAACGGATTTCTTGAGCTTTCTTGCAAATATGTTGCTAAATGGCTCATTGATATACTCTATATTTTACTGTTATTAATATGGATTTTAGTATTTTATCTAAGCATTTTTATTCGGTTTTGTGATTTTTGAGGTACCTTTCTCGTATTTGTAGTTTTAAAGTCTAAATAGGTCAAACCATCAAAAAAGATGCAAAATGGAGCCAAAAAGGAGTTTGCCACGTCCAAGACATGTTTCCAGATCCAAAAGATCAGCCAACACTACAAGAAATATGAACATTGTTAGCGCGGAAAAAGTGCTATAATAGGGTTTTAATAGCGAATTAACAAACGCTAGGACATCGCGAGCTATGTTAGGTACCACCCATATGATATCACTATTTATGTATGTTAGGATAGGATCTTATACCACAATAATATTTAAATGCTTTATTCTAATTTATCACAGCACTTCGTTATTTTGTAAAAAATCATTTAATAACTCGTGTTTCTTGCTATAGTAGATGCTTCTACAATAGCATAACAGTTTTACTCTAATGTATTTTGTTATAGCGATTTATTATGCCGTAATAAACTCTTTCATATCCAATACATTTGAACCCTGTTTTGTAGCATATAATCAATTCGATTTTTATATTTTTATATTTGAAATTAGATTCAGATTATTATTTCATTAATCATCCAAACATGTCTTACACAAATATCATAAGAACAGAAATCATACTAGAACAAGTCTTACAAAACATAAGTCTTAACTTAAACAAAATTGAACTAACATAGAGACAAAGCAACATTTACTTCATGCTCCGAACTTGGCAGTACTCTCACTCGGTCCATATCTCCATATCTGATACTCTGTAAATCTAATGGACACACACACAAGAAAAAAAGGTTATACATGTTATACCTCCATAACCAGGTTCAAGACAATGAACCCACAGCCTGAGAGTAATAAAAGTTACCAAAAAAAAAAGGATCAGCACTTGCATGCTTAAGGAAAAAAAATTGTAGAAAGACTGTCCAAAAGAAGTATAAGTGTATGTGGCAAAAGAAAAAGACAAATAATTCCTACATACCTTGTTTATCAGCCCATCATCAATTGCAGCACTGCATCCAAACGACTCAATCATCAAAAAGGGAATTGAAGAACCCTGAAGTATTACTCTTTGTAACAGAGCAATATAAACACTTACAAGTTTTGAGAGAACTGCATAACTTTGACGAAAGCAATTTAGTTAATAATTTATGTTGTAGCTCTTTGTTAGCAACAGAGCCAAGGATCACAGTGATAGCGCTAATGACTTCTTCTTCATCTTCCAACGCCAAATTCGCTAATGACTTCTTCTTCATATTCCAACGCCAAATTCCACTTCTCTAAACACTAAGATAGGTAAAAGCATAATGATTCATGAGACGAAATATATGTATCAATGTAACTTGAAGCTTGTTTTAGTTTAAAAGCTAATGATTCAATTCGACTGTTTTAGTCTATGATACAACATAAACAAAGAAAACAAAGTCCATGATTAACATAACGGAGAAACAATAAGTTCTCTTCTAATTACTTACTTGGATCAATTTCACATTATAGAAATTTTAGTCCAACACATTGCTGTCCTGATTCTTATTTGAAATTTTTTGTGGTATTGCATTCTAAGCCCACACACATTTTTCTGATCATCTCCAATCTCACATGAGAAACACAGTTGGTCCCTCTAGTGATAAAGTGCAAAATTTCCACCCAGCAAAACCTTTAATCCTCGCTAAGTTAGTAGTCCAGGGTGTTCTTCGATGCTATTTAAATCGAAACCCAGCATCCAAGTTTAGAAAAACCACAGAGCTTCGGATCTAACTTGACTCAAATCTGGAAACCCATGCACCTTTGAACCGCTACCACATGAATCATGTACTTTTGATTCAAGCTAAGCAAATTTACAACATCTTTAGACCTATGTACATAAAACGATTATGCAGTAAGCAAATTTATTCTTCTATGCTAAAATTCTAGTTTCAAATCTAAGCAATCTCTTTACAAATTTAATCTTTCAGTGATCCCTAACCTGAGAGAAATTCACAACAGAGGATTCGTTGCTCTTATGAAACCCTAGAACACAATCAATGGGCACAAAACCATCAGAGACTAAACCGGAAAATGGTCAAAATCAACCTGAACTAAATTCGATGTGCTGAAAAAAACCTGAACTAAAATATGGTGCAATTTCCTACTTTTCATATATAAAATTCAAATTTCATACCCAAACTATTGAATCTAAGTCAAATCCAACATTGACCGCAAATCTGTGAGTCAACCCGTTAATAGCGATGACTCAGCAGTCTGAGTCAGCTGCCACGTCAGCTAAAGCGTCCACAGTTGATGAGTCAGCTGCCACGTCAGCTGTCATTACAAAAAAATCCAAATTTTTGTTTTCAATTTATTTTTAAGAATGATATTATTTTCTATATATTTTTTTTTGTATAATTTTTTAATCTTAATTACCTAAAAATGATTCAATTTAAATCTCAATTTTTATGTTGTAAATTTCCTTTTAATCACACGAGCTAAAAATATATAATTAATTATTTTTTTGTGGAACTATATTTAAATGGAGTATAAATTTCATATTTATGAATAGATAAAAAAATTAGGTCTTTTTGCAAAAATACCCTACAATTTGAAATCAAAGATAAAAATGCCCCATTCCTCTCCTCTTTTTCAGAATCCCACGAATTACCCTTTAAGAATCTGAGTATTCACGCAAATGCCATTCCTCAGAGTGCTGTTAGAGTCTAACGTTTAAAAAAAACAAAAAAATATCAGATCTAACTTAATTACGAAAATTCTATTGCCATCAATTCTCAACGTCCACGACAACCACCATCGTCGACAAGTTAATGCAGTAACTAACTCATTTTTTCGCCATTAAAGCCCAAGAAAAGAGCTCGGACTTCCTTTTCGCGAGTTCTCCTCTCCGATTTCTCCCATTTCCCCTCGATTTTCCGTTTCAAACTTAACCGAAATCAATTTTATGGCATAAAAACGGCAAAACACGACTGGGCTTGCGGGATTTTGGTGATATTAGACGTTCTGGGGTCTCGACGATGGTGAAAACAAACTCTAAACAGATATTGGTACAAATTTTTGCATATCGTCGATTTTCATATCTGAGTTGTATACTCAGACTGCTTTAGAAGTCTGATGAAACCCACATGGTCAACGAGAGGGTAGTTTTGCAATTGACTTTTAAATACTCAGATTAAAATTGAAGTCTGGTAATTTCCTTTTAAAAGAAAAAAAATCAAGAAAAATCTTCTAATCGAGGCATAGGGTAGTTTTGCAATTGACCGAAAACTTGACTTTTTATTCAGACTTCATATCCAATATAAAGGAAAAATGAGCGACTTTGACCGGAAGTTGACTGTTTTTTCAGACGGAATCAGAAGTCTGAAAAAAACAGGGTAAGGGTTGTAATTGACCGAAATTTTTCAAAAGTTGACCAAAATGGGGGAAAAAGTATCAGACTTCTTTGGCAATCTGAATAGGAGGGAAACATTTTCAGACTTCTATGGCTGTCTGAAAATGATGAAATCTTTCAGACTGCTAAAGAAGTCTGATATCGAAGATTTTGGTCAACGCAAAAAAATACACCAATTTCTGCCACACTTCTATAACAGTCTGAAGGATTTCTCCAGACTGCCCTGGAAGTCTGGGAACGAAATTCAAACTTCGGTCAATTGTAAAACTACCTCATAATTTTTTCAGACTGCAGGAGAAGTCTGACAAAAAAGTCAAAATTTTAGTCAATTGCAGAAATACCTTTTTCTTTTTCTCAGACATCTAATGCAGTCTAAGAAAAAGTCAAAGTATGGGTCAATTGCAAAAATACAGAGTAGATCCACTTTAGGTTTAGGGTTTTCTCATAAAGGATTTCTTTGAATGCCAAAGAAGTTTTCTGATAGAACCTAGGTGAGCAAATTGATTATTCGCAAAGAGATTTGGTTTAATTGATTTGTGAACATATCAAACCTGAACTTTAAAGCTGATTTAGACTTTAGGATTCGCAAAGAGATTTGGAATTCCTAGGATTTAGATTTAGATAGTTTTCGCAACGAGAGTTGGTTAGCTATATTTTAGTGATTTGAGTTCAAGAACAGTGCATAATCTGAATCCTGTTAGTTAATTTAGCTGCATTCATTGATTTCCTGAGAAAAACCATGGGCCTATGTTTTCCTCCATTGATTTACAACACTTTTAATTGCGTACTTGTTTTCATTTACATCTTCTGATTTAGCATATTTTGGATCTATATAATCTACTGTGTGAAATCCTGAGTCTTTGTGGTTCGACCCCTAGCTATACTACGACAACTGCTTTAGTATCTTAGGGTATTAATTTGAGCATATCAAATTTGGCGCCGTTGCCGGGGATTCAATTCGTCATTAGATTTTAGCTAAGAAATTCGTCTAAATCGCCCGAGTATCGATCGATACCCGACGTATATTTCAGTTACTTACGTTCTTGGTTTTTGTTTTCAGGTGCATGCCTAATCGAGAAACCAGAAAGAACAAGAACGCTGAGCTAGTTGATCTGTCACTCGAGCAACTAGCACTTGTGGAACGCACAAGCAGGAAACAAAAGAAATCAGCTAAGATGAACAACAATCAGTTGGTTCGTGATGCAGCTGGTGCTTACAGAGACCAAGAGGGTCGGTTGTGCAATGAGCAAGGACAACGTCTGAATGGAGAGGGGATCGTCATGCCACCTGCTCCTGTTGTCGCTGCGAATGTCGCTGGGAACGCGAGGAATGCTGTGGTTAATCGTGGAAGAACGATTGGTGAGTACAACAGGCCTGACCAGTTTTTCGCCAATCGGTCAGCGATTCGTCCTCCTGCGTTTGAGACGAATGACTTTGAGCTGAAGCCTGCTTACTTTGCTTTTGTGGGACAGCATCTCTTTCATGGTCTTCCTCATGAACATCCAATGGACCATGTAGAGAAGTTCGAGGACTTGGTCACTAGCATCAAGAGCAATGGAGTGTCCTACGACTATCTCTTCTGCAAGCTCTTCCCCTACTCTCTAGGTGGAGATGCGACCTACTGGCTGAGGCAGCTACCTCCTGGTTCGCTAACTACTTGGGAGGACACTAAGAGAGCCTTCCTGATCAACTTCTACGATGATGCACGATCTGAAGATCTGAGGAATAAAATCTCCCAATTTTCTCAAGGACCTACTGAGGCGTTCAAGGGTGCTTGGACGAGATTTAGATCGTATCAAAGAGATTGTTTACATCACGGATACTCTGATGTGCAGCTGCTGGGTATCTTCTTTAGAGGAGTATATTGGAGGTATCAGATGGCTCTGGACGCTTCGAGCAATGGTAATTTCAACACCATATACCCTGAAGATGCTTATGTGCTGATTGAAAACTTTGCATCTAGCAGTAGCACCAAGAGCGCAGACTTCGAGCGCAAGAAGCTGGCTGGTAACATGGATGGGTCGCAGATCGCTGAAGTGAAAGCTCAGTTGGATTCTATGCACAGTCTTCTGCTGGGAAAGACAACAAAGGCCGTCCACTTTGCCGCTGAGAATGAAGTGGAAGATGTTAACTACATTGGTGGTTCTGGTTTTCAGGGTCAGCGATTTGGATACAACTCCAATCAAAACTTCACCAACAATGCTCAGCACGGAGGGTACCAATCCCCACCACCCAAAGCTCCTGAGAGTAAGATTGAGGCTATGCTTGAACAGCTGGTTCAAGGGCAGGAGAAGATTACGGTAACTTTCAATGGGAAATTGGATGCTGTGTACACCGAATTAAGGGGAAGGATCGAGGATCTCAATACCAGTCACAGAATGCTGGAAACGCAAGTAGCTCAGACTGCAACAAATGTCAAAGGAAAGATGGTTCAATCACACAATGAACACGTCAATGCGATCTCCTCAAGTGCAGAAAATTTCGATGAGGATCCTGAAATCGCCAGAGCATCGATCGATACCCCCAGGTGTCGATCGATGCCGGTTAAAATTCTGAAACGGGATACTTCTAAAACACGTGTATCGATCGATACCCCATTGGTATCGGTCGATACTGAGGCGATTTCTGAGGAGACACATGAGATTTCGACTGTGGTGCCTAGAGTACTTGCGGAGAGCGTCTATATACCGAGGATACCTTATCCCAGAGCTCTTGGAAAGGCTAAGAAGGAGGTAGAGGACGTAAGATGCAAAACCATGGACAATCTGATTGTGGAGCCTCTTGATGATGATATATCTGCCAAGGACAATTCAACAGTAAGAGTATCGATCGATACCCTACCTGGTATCGATCGATACCCCTCGTGGAACGAACCAAAAATTGTGAAACCACCTGAGCTGATTGAAGAAAGAGTTCGCAAACCCAAGAAGGTGAATCATGTTCCTAAACACCTCAGGGATCCTATCACTCCAAAGCAGCTACGTGGCTCTGCTAAGTCATTTCAAAGATTGCAGAGAAACTGAGGAAGAGATTAAGGCACTCTTCATTAAGGCTAGAGGCGCAACACCTCCACTGAGACAGCTGACCCAAAGAGAAGATCCAGGGAAATTCGCGGTTCCATGCTCTATCTCTGGAGTTGATTTCAAAGAGTCTCTCGTTGACTCAGGGGCTAGTGTCAATGTCATCTCAAGGGCAATTGCAGAACGGTTGGGGGCTGATATTTGATCACCAAAGGTATCTATCACACTCGCGAACGACTCCACCTCACTTCCATACAATACAATCTCTGCTTTGCTGGTCAAAGTAGGAGATTGTCTGGTGCCGACTGATTTTCAGGTTGTGGAGATGAGTGCGGTATCTTGTATGCCTATACTCCTGGGACGACCATTTATGGCTACTGCTGGCGCAATCATAGACACGCCTAATAAGAGAATCTCTTTCTCTTACATTGACGGAGGAGTCTATTATGATGTCATTCCCCCTAGGAGTGTTCCCACACGTGTCTCTAGCATCAAGGTTGTCACAGGAGAGTCGCTAGCAATTGATCCTTTGGAAGAGTGATATATCATGGTTTTTACCCTATTTAAGCCATGATATAAGTCCTTTTTATAGAGTCTTTCTAGTGTTTTGTAGTCTTTTAGAGTCTTTTACAGGTCTTAGCACGTTTGGAGTATTATTGGAAGTATTGGAGCTTTCTGGAGCAGTTTGGAGCAGAGCTAAAGATCGTGTTGCTGAGTACCTAATTTCACGTCAAGTATCGATCGATACCCCCTGGTATCGATCGACACTCATCGCAGCAAGACACGACATGCGACTTATTGAAGAGTTGAAGAATTGCAGAATTGGCCCAGAAGTCTTTGATAATTACAAGATGGCCCAGAACGTGATTTAGGTTATAAATATGATTTTACAGCCACTTGTTTAGGCTATGCTTTATTTTCTAAGCTTTATTTTCTATACTTTGGTTTGAGACAAGTCTGAATCTCCCTTCGTCCGAAATCAGATCTCAAGAACCCTTTGTTATTATTTTATTGATGATTTATTCAAACATATTGATTGTTTCATTCTCTATATCTGAGTAGATCCACTTTAGGTTTAGGGTTTTCTCATAAAGGATTTCTTTGAATGCTAGGTTAATTATCTGTTTAGGATTCACCATCTGAATTAGTTCTTCGCCTTAGGTTGTGTTCAAAGCTAATTCTAGGTTGACGAATCTGGAACTTAGATCTTAGGATAATTGATTAGGTACGAGAGTGCGATTAATTGCCTGATAGAACCTAGGTGAGCAAATTGATTACTCGCAAAGAGATTTGGTTTAATTGATTTGTGAACATATCAAACCTGATATTAAAGCTGATTTAGAATTTAGGATTCACAAAGAGATTAGGAATTCCTAGGATTTAGATTTAGATAGTTTTCGCAACGAGAGTTGGTTAATTATATCTTAGTGATTTGAGTTCAAGAACAGTGCTTAAATCTGAATCCTGTTAGTTAATTAGACTGCATTCATTGACTTCCTGAGAAAAACCCTGAGCCTATATTTTCCCAATTGAATTACAACCCTTTTAATTTCTGCATTGTTTTCATTTACATCTTTTGATTTAGCTTATTTTGGATCTATACAATCTATTGTGCGTTTCTCTGAGTCTTTTGTGGTTTGACCCCTAGCTTTACTATAACAACTGCTTTAGTACTTTAGGGTATTAAATTGAGCATATCAATTTTGGCGCCGTTGCCGTGGACTCAATTCGCCGTTAGATTTTAGCTAAGAAATTCGTCTAAATCGCCTAGTATCGATCGATACCCTGCTGGTATCGATCGATACCTGACGTCAATTTCAGTAACTTACGTTCTTTGTTTCTGTTTTCAGGTGAATGCCTAATCGAGAAACCAGGAGCAACAAGAATGCTGAGCTAGTTGATCTATCACTGGAACAACTAGCACTTGTGGAACGCACAAACAAGAAAGCAAAGCAATCAGCTAAGATGAACAACAATCAGTTGGTTCGTGATGCAGATGGTGCTTACAGAGACCAAGAGGGTCGGTTGTGTAATGAGCGAGGACAACGTCTGGATGGAGAGGGGATCGTCATACACCCTGCTCCTATTGTCGCTGATAATGCCGCTGGGAACGCAGGGAATGCTGTGGTTAATCGTGGAAGAACGATTGGTGAGTAAAACAGGCCAGATCAGTTTTTCGCCAATCGTTCAGCAATCCGTCCTCCTGCGTTTGAGAGGAATGACTTTGAGCTGAAGCCTGCTTACTTTGCTCTGGTGGGACATCATCTCTTTCCTGGTCTTCCTCATGAACATCCAATGGACCATGTAGAGAGGTTCGAAGACTTGGTCACTAGCATTAAGAGCAATGGAGTGTCCTACGACTATCTCTTCTGCAAGCTCTTCCCCTACTCTTTAGGTGGAGATGCGACCTATTGGCTGAGGCAGCTACCTCCTGGTTCGCTAACTACTTGGGAGGACACTAAGAGAGCCTTCCTGATTAACTTCTATGACGATGCACGATCTGAGGAATAAGATCTCCACCTTTTCTCAAGGACCTACTGAGGCGTTCAAGGCTGCTTGGACGAGATTCAGATCGTATCAGAGAGATTGTCCACATCACGGATACTCTGATGTGCAGCTGCTGGGTATCTTCTTTAGAGGAGTGGATTGGAGGTATCAGATGGCTCTGGACTCTTCGAACAATGGTAATTTCAACACTAGGTACCCTGAGGATGCTTATGTGTTGATTGAAAACTTTGCATCTAGTAGTAGCACTAAGAGCGCAGACTTCGAGCGCAAGAAGCTGGCTGGTAACATGGATGGGTCGCAGATCGCTGAAGTTAAAGCTCAGCTGGATTCTATGCACAGTCTTCTGCTTGGAAAGACAACGAAAGCGGTCCACTTTGCTGCTGAGAATGAAGTAGAAGATTGTAACTACGTTGGTGGTTCTGGATTTCAGGGTCAGCGATTTGGGTACAACACAAATCGAAACTTCACCAACAATGCTCAGCAAGGAGGATACCAATCCCCACCACCCAAAGCTCCTGACAACAAGATTGAGGCCATGTTTGAAACACTCGTTCAAGGACAGCAGCAGATCACAGTGAACTTCAATGGTAAGATGGACGCCATGTACACCGATTTGAGTGGAAGGATCGAGGCTCTAAATACAAGCCACAGGATGCTGGAGAGACAAGTAGCTCAGACTGCAGAAAATTCCAAGGGAAAGACGGTTCATTCACACAATGCTCACGTCAATGCAATCACTTCCACTGCAGAAAATTTCGAAGATGATCCTGAAATCGCCAGAGCATCGATCGATACCCCCAGGTGTCGATCGATGCCAGTTACAATTCTGAAACGGGACACTTCCAAAACCCGTGTATCGATCGATACCTCATTGGTATCGGTCGATACTGAGGCGATTTCAGAGGAGACACCAGAGATGTCGACTGTGGTGCCTAAAATACTTCCAGAGAGGGTCTACGTACCAAGGATACCTTATCCCAGAGCTCTTGAGAAGGCTAAGAAGGAGGTAGAGGATGCCAGATGCAAGGCAATGTTGGATAGTCTGATTGTGGAGCCTCTTGATGCTGATAAATCTGTCAAGGATGATTCAACAGCAAGAGTATCGATCGATACCCTACCTGGTATCGATCGATACCCATCGCAGAACGAGCCAGAACCTGTGGAAACACGTGAGTTGATCAAAGAAAGAACTCGCAAACCCAAGAAGGTGAATCCTGTTCCTAAACACCTCAGAGATCCCATCTCTCAAAAGCAGCTGCGTGGCTTTGAGAAGATGATACGAAGGATTTCCCCTGATTCAACCTTTGAAGAAGCTCTAGAGTGCCGTCCTCTGCTAAGTCACTTCAAAGATTGCAGAGAAACTGAGGAAGAGATTAAGGCACTCTTCATTAAGGCTAGAGGTCTACCTCCACTGAGACAGCTGACCCATAGACAAGTTCCAGGGAAATTCGCGGTACCATGCTCTATCTCTGGAGTCGAGTTTAAAGAGTCTCTTGTTGACTCAGGAGCTAGTGTCAATGTCATCTCAAGGGCAATTGCAGAGCGGTTGGGGGCTGATATTCGATCACCAAAGGTATCTATCACACTCGCGAACAACTCCACCTCACTTCCATACGGTACAATCTCTGCTCTGCTGGTCAAAGTAGGAGATTGTCTGGTGCCGACTGATTTTCAAGTTGTGGAGATGGGTGCGATATCTCGTATGCCTATACTTTTGGGACGACCATTTATGGCTACTGCTGGCGCGATCATAGACACGCCTAATAAGAGAATCTCTTTCTCTTACATAGACGGAGGGGTCTACTATGATGTCATTCCCCCTAGGAGTGTTTCCACACGTGTCTCTAGCATCGAGGTTGTTACAGGAGAGTGGCTAGCAGTTGATCTTTTGGAAGAGCCTCCTGATGAGCCTACTGTCACAGACATTCCAGCTGAACCGCCCTGCATCCCCAAGGTAGTTGCCAAGAAGGCCAAGGCAACAACAAAGAAGAAGGCCAAGAGCAACAAGGTCGAGGATCCCCATATCACATTGATTCCTCAGAAGTGCGGTGGGAATTCGATTGAGTACAAGGTAAAGTGCAAAGGAGCCTCGAAGCCATTCTCCAAGGCTAGAGTCCTTCTTACTTCTGAGCTGAAAGAGAAAGGACAGGAGTTTGTGCAAAGCATGTTGAGCAGAACTCTGAAGATAGCGATGTCAAGTTGTGGAGCCTGTTTTGGTGCAAGCTCTCACTCTTATCCAGCCTGAAGGGCGTTATAGTCAAGCTATTGACGTTAAACGAGCGCTTGGTGGGAGGCAACCCACTGGTAAGTCTGTTTTTGAGTCGTTTTTGTTTTTATTTTCGTTCGTTTTGTGTTTGTGTCAGGAGAAACAAAGAGCAGACTCGAAATCGCCTTAGCATCGATCGATACCCCATTGGTATCGATCGACACCGATCGCGAATATACGGTTCATCAAGTCGATTTAAGCCTGGTATCGATCGATACCAGGCTGTGTGTCGATCGATACTTGACGTTCCAGCAAGGTAACTTCTTGTTTTCCCAATTTTCGTCTATTCTTTTGTTCTATTTCACTGACTCTAGGCTAGATAACACTGGGGACAGTGTTGTTCAAGTCTGGGGGAGGTGTCTGCTGATATGTGCATATTCTACATGTATTTAGCATGCATTTCATATAGATTTTAGGTAATTTCTTGGGTACTCATGGCATTTCATACTTGTTTTGTCCCATTTAGAGTATTAGGAGCTGCTTTAGGTCCTAGTGGGTCTTTAGGCATTTTTGGAGTCATTAATAGGTGCTTTTGGAGGACGTTCGAGACCCGAAGAGAGGAGACAGGGACCATACATAGCATCGATCGATACCAGGTGTGACACTGGGTATCGATCGATACCACCACCGGTGCCACTGCTCGGTGTCACAGCTCGGTATCGCCACAGGGAGAACCCGGGGGAGAAGTCCTTAGAACCGAGCAGTGATACCGAGGAGTGACCTCGGTATCGACTGAAGAAGCATCGATCGATACCAGTATCAGCACTGGGTATCGATCGACACCGAGTGGCAATACCGATGCTCCTGCTCGGTGTCATAGCTCGGTATCGCCACAGGAGGATCCCGGGGGAAATGGCCCTCAATACGGAGCAAAGATACCGAGGAGTGACCTCGGTATCACTGAAGATCAAACCCGATGCTTCCTCAGTATCGATCGATACCGAGGGTATCGATCGATACCTAGCGTTTTATCCATCTAAACTTTGGTCGATACTAAGCCTTTTATCCAATTAAACCGGGTCGGTACCCGGTTTGTTCCGGGTGAACCCCGTTCGTTTCTATTCAGTATTTAAGCCCAAAAACCTAATTTGTGAGGGCTAAGTCTTTTCTATGCAAAAACCTCTCTAAGAGTGATTTGTAGGATTGATCCTTTTAAGTTTATGCAATTAAGTGTTTATTTGATTGAATCTCTTCTATCTATCTTCTTTTCATCTTGATTATTCAACATCTATCTATGGAATCATCCTCTTTCAAAACTGATTTTGAGGGGTTCTTAATGGGTCTTGAGTAGTCTTTTAGGATCTTGAGATGGGGTAGATTAAGATGTTCCTAGGATTGATTCATGATGTTTAGGGTTAGATAATCTTATATTCCTTCTTGTCTAGAGTCCCTAATGCTAGATCTAGCTTGAAAGAGTAGGTCTAGATCATAAGGTATTTCATGAACACCAAGTGTTTGATGAAATGCCAAGACCAAACTAGACAAGAGATTTACATTCCTAGCCTATGACAATAGTTGTCTAGGGTGTATTTTTGGTTGATCTTGTTGATTTAAACTAAATGCTTGCTAATCAATGATCCACAAATGATGATTTGCTAATGGGTTAGGTGATTAGCATAGTGATTAATTGCTTGAAAGAGAATTAGTCAAGTTTAGGATCTTATGCCTAGGGATTAGCTTGTTTGAGTAAATGAACATCATGAATTGAACTAGGGACTTCTTATATCGATAACCTTATCTCTAGATTCGCTTTTGCTTATTGAATTACATCTTGTTTGCTTTTGCTTAGTTGCTTTACTTGTTTCTCTTAGATACTTAATCACAAAACTCCCTTGTTTAGCTTAACTTACAGAGGTTCCTTGCATTCTTAGTGTTTAGGTTCATTTCCCAATAGGTTCGATAACCTCTTATGCTCAATAGGCATTTAGAGTAATTGATCTCTAGACTTGCAAAAATTCTTGTATCAATTTGGCGCCGTTGCCATATTGGGATTTGATTTTGACATTAAGATTTAGGTTCTTAGTGAGATTAAGCATTTTTATTTTCTTTTGGATACTAATCTCTCTCTCAAGCTCTCTCTTGTAGGTACATGAACACGAGGTCTAGAGGCGAAGCAAATCTTGTTGAGCCTAGGGACAACATTCACCTATTGGATCGTGATATTAGAGCAAGAAGAGAGAGGGAACGGCTTGCACACCTTGCTAGGCTTGGTATGGAGCACGTGCAAGAACACCAAGCTCAAGAGCTTGGTCAAGAACGTGGCAATGGAAATCACCATCCACAACCTCACGACCCCAACCCAAACCCGCCCGCCCATAATGCTAGAGCTCAAAACATTGTTGGAGCGGGTGATGCGGCAAATACTCATTTCAACCGCCAAGGGATTCATGCACCACCGGTTGAATGCAATGACTTTGAGGTCAAAGCAAGCTTCATCAACATGGTGCAAAGTAACAAGTTTCATGGCCTTGCGGTAGAAGACCCTCTTGATCATTTGGATCACTTTGACCGTATTTGTAGCTTGACAAAGATGAATGGAGTGTCGGAGGATAGCTTCAAGCTATGGTTGTTTCCTTTTTCTCTTGGAGACAAGGCAAGACAATGGGAAAAGAACCTCCCCCAAGGTTCCATCACCTCTTGGAATCAATGCAAAACCGCATTCCTTGCCAAGTTCTTCTCCCACTCAAGAACGGCCAAGCTAAGGAACGAGATATCAAGCTTCACTCAAAGAGCGAATGAGAGCTTTAATGAAGCATGGGAACGGTTTAGGAGCTATACATCGCAATGCCCTCATCATGGATTTTCGGATGCTTCACTCCTAAGTACTCTATACCGTGGAGCATTGCCCAAGATCCGCATGTTGCTTGACACCGCCTCTAATGGAAACTTCTTGGGCAAAGAAGTGAATGAAGCGATGGAGTTGGTAGAGAACCTTGCATTGAGTGATGGCACTTATGGTGATGACTATGACGGGTCTACAAGGACCACAAATGATCATGAGGAGCAAAGGAGAGCCAAAGAGATGAAAGCTCTCAATGACAAGATGGACAAGCTCCTTAATACTTCTCAAAAGATGGTTCACTTTGTTAGTGATTCGGAAGGCACTCATCGAGCACAAGAAAATATGGTGGATTTGAGCCACCAAGAAGAAGTGCACTACATTGGAAACAATGGAGGTTATCAAAGGAGTTACAATAACAACTTTGGTCAACAAAGGAGCTTCCCCACTCAAAACCAAGGTCAAAGCTTTGTCCCTCAACATCAACCTCAAGGACAACAAGGAGGCTACTCCAACAATGCTTCTTTCATTCCTCAAGCTCAAGGTCATAACTCCATGACTCAAGACCTTGATGTCAAAAATGTTCTTCAACAACTTCTCCAAGGCCAAGCAAGTGGAGCATTGGATATAAGCAAGAAGATGGAGGAAATAAATACCAAGGTAGCTTGCTCATACAATGATCTCCACAAGAAGCTTGAGGCATTGAGTTCCAAAGTGCAAGAAATGGAGACCAATGGAAACAATGGAGACAAAGTACAACAAAGCTCTTCAAATGGGAAAACAAAGGAGTATTGCAATGCCATCTTCTCAAAGGAGCCACGTCCCATTGAAGATCATGAAGCCGCCACTAATGAGATTGAGCTTCTACTCTATGGATCTCAAGCTCTATTGAAGCTCAATGAGGACATTGAGGAACAAGGTGAGGGAGTGACCCTTGAGAAGAATGAGAACGTGACCTTGGTTGAATACAAAGACTCACCAAGCTCAACTAGGATCGAGCCTAAGTCTCTCCCCAAGCTTGGTAATCCCGGTAAATTCTCTATAGCTTGCTCTCTTGGAGATTTGGAGATTGAGGATGCTTTATGTGATTCTGGGTCAAGTGTGAACGTTATGTCCAATGAGATGCTCAAAAGTCTAGGGATAAAAACCCTCACCTATCATCCATCACCTATCACATTTGGAGATGCTTCCTCGAGAAAGCCATTGGGTCTTCTTGAAAACTACCCACTTAAGGTAGGGAATTGCATAGTCCCAACCGACTTTGTGGTCATGGAGATGAGAAAGACCAACAAACTCGCTCTTCTCCTTGGAACACCGTTCCTCCTCACTACCGGTGCTAGCATGAACTTCAAAGAGCAAAGGGTAGTTCTCTTGAATGTAGATGATAAAGTCTACTACCCAATGAAGATCCCCTCCAACAAGCTTTGTGTCACAATCACTATGGAAGATGATGGGTTTTGCATTGAGGAAGCTCGTAGATTTGAGCATGTGGGTAGTTGTGAGATGGTTCATGAAGCTTCGCCCCCATGGATCTATGAAAAGGAAGAGGAACCCCGTGAAAAGACGGTTTTGGGTTATGGTAATGGTAATGAAGCTTATGGAGTTGATGTAACTTGCTTGAATTCTCCCCCTCCTACCACACATGAGGACGTGAGTGAGATTAAAAGGAAGCAAGAGAAAGGTGAAGGCACTAAGGCCAAAATGAAGAAACAAGACAAGCATCACTCTCTTGTCTTTGCTAAGGATGGTCCAAGCAAGCTCGAAGGGTTTAGGCCCGAGCCTTCCATGATGACTCTCACTCCATGGAAGCACAAAGATGGAGTGATTGAGTACAAGATCAAGTGCAAAGGTCGTTCCAAACCCTTTGCCTCGGTCAAAGCTTTCCTCACACCCGAGCTCAAAGAAAAGGGTGAAGCCGGTCTTGAGGAGGTCATGAGCAATGTGCTCAAGCTTGAACTCAAGGATCCTCCTTGGAGTGTTCTCACTCCTCTCTCACCCGCCTAAAAGGGTAACAAACGTCGAACTTAGTGACGTTAAACAAAGTACTCTTGGGAGATACCCCAAGCTTATCCTTGTACATATTCCTTTTATGCTTTTCTTTCGTTATTAGTTCCTTTTGATGGGTTTTCTTAAGTGCGAGTAGGTTTTCAAAGGCCATATGGGCATGAACTTATGGACTAAAGTGCTTAGGATGAGGTGATGGAATATGGCGTCCCTTGATACCTCTAGTCTCCTCCATGTAAGTATCTCTTTCCCTTTTAAAGTCTTAGCATATTATATTTTGTTTTGGGTCTCTTCTTTGAATTTATTTCACACCGGGACGGTGTGATTTAAGTTTGGGGGAGAGACCGGTATTTGACCTCGTGTTTTATGCTCTTATCTTCTCTTTTGCACTTGAGTCTCATGCATATCATGCATTTTCAATAAATTTGAAAATTTATTGAACATTTAGGATTGCATATTCACTTATAGGTGGTGTCTAGTTTGCATTTTAGCTTGCATCTGCATAAGCATGGAGTAATGACAACCTTGAAAGTAGCTTAATTAGCAATTGATTCAACGCCCGAGTTATTAGTTGTTTGATGCATTAAAGTTGAATCTGAAATCAAGGATGAACCATTTGTTATAGCACATGCATCATTGCCCTTCTTTGATTGAAGCAAACTCGAATTGAACCTAGCCTCATCTAAGTGATAATCTAAATTAAATATGTAATTATTGTGCTTGTCTAGATTTAAATAAAACCGCGGATCACTTATACATACTTAGGCATTCTTTCTTCCTTTTCACCACTCTTGCTTGCCTAAGTAGCCAAATCCCATTTTTTTGGATTGGTTTCCCCACCTTGCCAATAACCTTCTTTCTAGCCTCAAATCTTTTGTGTGTGCTTGTGAGGCCTTATTTGGAGTGAACTTGACAAAACGTGTTAGGAATAAGGGCGACAAGGAAGCAATCTTGTGTAGATTTAGTTCCAACATCAAGGAGCTAAACTAGGACTAGGCTAGACTAGGCGGGCGGTTCTTATTTGTAACATGGGAAACGGTTAGAAATATTTTAGGGAATGGTTTGATTTGGTGTATATGGTGGAATGAAAGAAGAAAGAAAGGACGATGAAGAGGGGTGTACAATGTGATGGTTAGTTGGTGCAAAGATGATTAAAAGCAAAGCTCTAAGTGACAAAGAGAAGCCTCAAAAGACAAAGAAGGAAAGAAGGCCATAAAGCCAAGGCATCAAAAGATGAGAAGAGGCATGAACCAAAAAGAAGAGAAAGAAAGAGCTAAATAAAAGGAAAAGAAGCATCCAACCACAACCAAGGTGAAGAAGAAAATCCCCATGAGAAGAGAAGGTGAAAATGAGAACAAAGAAGTGTGTTTGGGTGTCCAAGGCAAAGTGCCTTGTAGGAAAAGGGTAGAATAGGATTCGGGAACAAGCAAAAAGGGGGTAGATTGGGTTAAGGTTAGTAACACTCTAGGCATTCGGGTAGACGAGAGTTATTCCTTGTATGCATAGATTGTTCTTTACCTTTAGCATTTTGTCGGAGTTTGCTCGTTCATTGAGAGATCCTTGTGTTTGATCACCCATGCATATTGATGAGATCACTTTCATCTCATAACCGGTCCTTTAGCCAAGCGGTCTCAATTGATTTTGCATAAGCACAATTCACGGATACAATCATTAATGAATGTTAAGAGGCTAGAGGATAATAGAGATTGTCTAGGTTGAGGTTTGGCCTTGTTGTATGTTGAGAAGGAAATGGCTATCTCCTTTTGAGTAGACAACTTTGGTGCATCCTAGAACTAGTAACTTGGACGTTGAGTGCGATTGTTTCTTGTGCTTCTTATAGGTTCGAGCTCCACTTGCATTACATTGCATCTCTCATTTTTGATCTTGTTTGCTTGAGGACAAGCAAAGGTTTAAGTTTGGGGGAATTGATATGTGCATATTCTACATGTATTTAGCATGCATTTCATATAGATTTTAGGTAATTCTCTTGGATACTCATGGCATTTCATACTTGTTTTGTCCCATTTAGAGTATTAGGAGCTGCTTTAGGTCCTAGTGGGTCTTTAGGCATTTTTGGAGTCATTAATAGGTGCTTTTGGAGGACGTTCGAGACCCGAAGAGAGGAGACAGGGACCATACAGAGCATCGATCGATACCAGGTGTGACACTGGGTATCGATCGATACCACCACCGGTGCCACTGCTCGGTGTCACAGCTCGGTATCGCCACAAGGAGAACCCGGGGGAGAAGTCCTTAGAACCGAGCAGTGATACCGAGGAGTGACCTCGGTATCGACTGAAGAAGCATCGATCGATACCAGTATCAGCACTGGGTATCGATCGACACCGAGTGGCAATACCGATGCTCCTGCTCGGTGTCATAGCTCGGTATCGCCACAGGAGGATCCCAGGGGAAATGGCCCTCAATACGGAGCAAAGATACCGAGGAGTGACCTCGGTATCACTGAAGAACAAACCCGATGCTTCCTCAGTATCGATCGATACCCTCGGTCGATACTAAGCCTTTTATCCAATTAAACCGGGTCGGTACCCGGTTTGTTCCGGGTCGACCCGGTTCGTTTCTATTCAGTATTTAAGCCCAAAAACATAATTTGTGAGGGCTAAGTCTTTTCTATGCAAAAACCTCTCTAAGAGTGATTTGTAGGATTGATCCTTTTAAGTTTATGCAATTAAGTGTTTATTTGATTGAATCTCTTCTATCTATCTTCTTTTCATCTTGATTATTCAACATCTATCTATGGAATCATCCTCTATCAAAACTGATTTTGAGGGGTTCTTAATGGGTCTTGAGTAGTCTTTTAGGATCTTGAGATGGGGTAGATTAAGATGTTCCTAGGATTGATTCATGATGTTTAGGGTTAGATAATCTTATATTCCTTCTTGTCTAGAGTCCCTAATGCTAGATCTAGCTTGAAAGAGTAGGTATAGATCATAAGGTATTTCATGAACACCAAGTGTTTGATGAAATGCCAAGACCAAACTAGACAAGAGATTTACATTCCTAGCCTATGACAATAGTTGTCTAGGGTGTATTTTTGGTTGATCTTGTTGAATTAAACTAAATGCTTGCTAATCAATGATCCACAAATGATGATTTGCTAATGGGTTAGGTGATTAGCATAGTGATTAATTGCTTGAAAGAGAATTAGTCAAGTTTAGGATCTTATGCCTAGGGATTAGCTTGTTTGAGTAAATAAACATCATGAATTGAACTAGGGACTTCTTATATCGATAACCTTATCTCTAGATTCGCTTTTGCTTATTGAATTACATCTTGTTTGCTTTTGCTTAGTTGCTTTACTTGTTTCTCTTAGATACTTAATCACAAAACTCCCTTGTTTAGCTTAACTTACAGAGGTTCCTTGCATTCTTAGTGTTTAGGTTCATTTCCCAATTGGTTCGATAACCTCTTATGCTCAATAGGCATTTAGAGTAATTAATCTCTAGACTTGCAAAAATTCTTGTATCATCTGCTGACATTGTTTTCGTTTTTCTTAGAGTCAGTTGTTTTATCGAGTCAAAATTGTTTTTATTGAGTCAAAACTTGTTGGAGATTATGATCATGTGCTTGAACCTATTGATTTGATTTTGTTTTTGAGTGCACAGTGTTACAGGATCAGTTCTAGATCGACTAATGAAAAATCCAAAGACTGACCAGTTGACTAGAAAACATCCATGTTTCCAGCAGAGTTCTTCTGAAGCCTGAGCCAAATTTTTGCACTTCATCGATGTGGTTAGTGTTTTTAGAGCTTGATTCATCATTCATATCTGATAAAGGAACCAATGTGTTTAGATTTATGGTATCTCTCTCCCCTGTTATAAGTTGATAAATAAGAGCATAAAAGATTGAAATGATTTTCTTCTGAGTAGAGGGTTAGGAAAATTTCCAACGATCCCATTATTCTACTTAAGAGGGAATGATCACACAAAGGATTGGAAGTGAGGTTAGGATTTTCCTATGATGCCATTATTCGCCTACATCCTTTGATACATTGAGAGAGAAGAACCGGGGATTTGGTGGCAAATACCATCAATACTCGTGTCTCATACCTTGATATGTATATGCAAAGCTGAAAATAAAAAAAGAGAACATAATAAGAAATAATTCTGGGGGAGAGAAATTGATACAAAAAGTGTGAAAAGGGTGGTTCCTTGTCATGATATTGTCTGGTAAAGAGTCTAGAAGGTTCTTGAACATTGGCTGCAGTGATGAAACTGGCGATGAAGGTTTTATTTGAACAATGCTGTGGGATAATGTGTGGAGTCTGGGAAAGCTGTGAATGTCTACGGAGAAGTACATGGTGGTTAGATCAAAAGCTGATTTGGTGACATTTGGGTGCTTGGGAAAAGGGTCATTTCGATGGTTCATGAACAGGTGAGTCGCCGCGTTTTCAAACCTCTTTCTCTGTTTAGTCTTCTATTTGCTTGAGGGCAAGCAAAGGCTAAGTCTGGGGGAGTTGATATATCATGGTTTTTACCCTATTTAAGCCATGATATCAGTCCTTTTTATAGAGTCTTTCTAGTGTTTTGTAGTCTTTTAGAGTCTTTTACAGGCCTTAGCACGTTTGGAGTATTATTGGAAGTATTTGAGCTTTCTGGAGCAGTTTGGAGCAGAGCTAAAGATCGTGTTGCTGAGTACCTGATTTCACGTCATCGCAGCAAGACACGACATGCGACTTATTGAAGAGTTGAAGAATTGCAGAATTGGCCCAGAAGTCTTTGATAATTACAAGATGGCCCAGAACGTGATTTAGGTTATAAATATGATTTTACAGCCACTTGTTTAGGCTATGCTTTATTTTCTAAGCTTTATTTTCTATACTTTGGTTTGAGACAAGTCTGAATCTCCCTTCGTCCGAGATCAGATCTCAAGAACCCTTTGTTATTATTCTATTGATGATTTATTCAAACATATTGATTGTTTCATTCTCTATGTCTGAGTAGATCCACTTTAGGTTTAGGGTTTTCTCATAAAGGATTTCTTTGAATGCTAGGTTAATTATCTGTTTAGGATTCACCATCTGAATTAGTTCTTCGCCTTAGGTTGTGTTCAAAGCTAATTCTAGGTTGACGAATCTGGAACTTAGATCTTAGGATAATTGATTAGGCACGAGAGTGCGATTAATTGCCTGATAGAACCTAGGTGAGCAAATTGATTACTCGCAAAGAGATTTGGTTTAATTGATTTGTGAACATATCAAACCTGATATTAAAGCTGATTTAGAATTTAGGATTCGCAAAGAGATTTGGAATTCCTAGGATTTAGATTTAGATAGTTTTCGCAACGAGAGTTGGTTAATTATATCTTAGTGATTTGAGTTCAAGAACAGTGCTTAAATCTGAATCCTGTTAGTTAATTAGACTGCATTCATTGACTTCCTGAGAAAAACCCTGAGCCTATATTTTCCCAATTGAATTACAACCCTTTTAATTTCTGCATTGTTTTCATTTAAATCTTTTGATTTATCTTATTTTGGATCTATACAATCTATTGTGCGTTTCTCTGAGTCTTTTGTGGTTCGACCCCTAGCTTTACTATAACAACTGCTTTAGTACTTTAGGGTATTAAATTGAGCATATCAAAGAGCCTCCTGATGAGCCAACTATCACATACATTTCAGCTGAACCGCCCAGCATCCCCAAGGAAGTTGTCAAGAAGGCTAAGGCAACAAAGAAGAAGGCCAAGAGCAAGAAAGTCGAGAGTCCCCATGTCACTTTAATCCCTTAGAAGAGTGATGGGAATTCGATTGAGTATAAGTTCAAGTGCAAAGGAGCTTCGAAGCCTTTCTCTAAGGCTAGAATTCTGCTTACTTCGGAGCTGAAAGAGAAAGGACAGGAGTTTGTGGAAGGCATGTTGAGCAAAACTCTGAAGCTAGAAATGTCAAGTTGTGGAGCCTGTTTTGGTGCAAGCTCTCACTCTTATCCAGCCTGAAGGACGTTACAGTCAAGCTATTGACGTTAAACGAGCGCTTGGTGGGAGGCAACCCACTGGTGAGTCTGCTTTTTCTTTTTATTTTCGTACGTTATGTGTTTGTGTCAGGATAAACAAGGAGCAAACTCGAAATCGCTTGAGTGTCGATCGATACCCTTCAGTATCGATCGATACCCTACGCGATTGAGAAAGGTTCATGTCGATTTAATCCTGGTATCGATCGATATCAGGCTGTGTGTCGATCGATACTCAATGTTCCAGCAAGGTAACTTCTTGTTTTTCCCAATTTTATTCTGTTCTTTTGTTTTCTTTCACTGACTCTAGGCTAGATAACACTGGGGACAGTGTTGTTCAAGTCTGGTGGAGGTGTCTGCTGACATTGTGTTTGTTTTTCTTAGAGTCATAAAATAAAAAAAATTGTCGTTTTATTGAGTCAAAACTTGTTGGAGATAATGATCATGTGCTTGAATTGTTGCTTTGATTTGATTTTTGAGTGCACAGTGTTGCAGGATCAGCTCTAGATCGACTAATGAAAAATCCAAGGACTGACCAGTTGACTAGAAAACATCCATGTCTCCAGCAGAGTTCTTCTGAAACCTGAGCCAAACTTTTGCACTTCATCAATGTGGTTAGTGTTTTTAGAGCTTGATTCATCATTCATATCTGATAAAGGAACCCATGTATTTAGAGTTATGGTATCTCTCTCCCCTGTTATAAGTTGATAAATAAGAGCATAAAAGATTGAAATGATTTTCTTCTGAGTAAACGGTTAGGAAAATTTCCAGCGATCCCATTATTCTACTTAAGAGGGAATGATCACACAAAGGATTGGAAGCGAGGCTAGGATTTTCCTATGATGCCATTATTCGCCTACATCCTTTGATACATAGAGAGGGAAGAACCGGGGATTTGGTGGCAAACACCATCAATACTCGCGTCTCATACCTTGATGTGTATATGCAAAGCTGAAAAAAAAAGAGAACACAATAAGAAATAAGTCTTGGGGAGAGAAATTGATACAAAAAGTGTGAAAAAGGTGGTTCCTTGTCATGATATTGTCTGGTAAAGAATCTAGAAGGCTCTTGAACATTGGTTGCAGTGATGAAACTGGTGATGAGGGTTTTATTTGAACAATGTTGTGGGATAATGTGTGGAGTCTGGGAAAGTTGCGAATGTCTACGGAGAAGTACATGGTGGTTAGATCAAAAGCTGATTAGGTGACATTTGGGTACTTGGAAAGAGGGTCATTTCGATGGTTCATGAACAGGTGAGTCTCCGCGTTTTCAAACCTCTTTCTCTGGTTTAGTCTTCTATTTGCTTGAGGGCAAGCAAAGGCTAAGTCTGGGGGAGTTGATATATCATGGTTTTTACCCTATTTAAGCCATGATATAAGTCCTTTTTTATAGAGTCTTTCTAGTGTTTTGTAATCTTTTAGAGTCTTTTACAGGTTATAGCACGTTGGGAGCATAGTTAGAGATATTGGAGCATTCTGGAACATTCTGGAGCGAAGCAGAGATCCGCGTAGCTGAGACATCAAAATCACCTGAGTATCGATCGATACTGCCTAGTATCGATTGATACCCGTCGAGGAAACAGAAGGATCGCGACTTATTGAAGAGTTGAAGAATTGCAGAATTGGCCCAGAAGACTTTGATATTTACAAGATGGCCCAGAACGTGTTTTAGCTATATAATTAGGTTTTCAGCCACCTGTTTAGGCTATGCTTTATTCTATACTTTGATTTTACTTTTGGTTTTAGAGAGACAAGTCTGAATCTCCCTTCGTCCGAGATCAGATCTCTAAACCTTTCTGATTATCTTATTTATGATTTATTCAAACATGTTGATTGTTTCATTCACCATGTCTGAGTAGATCCACTTTAGGTTTAGGGTTTTCTCATAAAGGATTTCTTTGAATGCTAGGTTAATTATCTGTTTAGGATTCACCATCTGAATTAGTTCTTCACCATATGTTGTTCTCAAAGCTAATTCTAGGTTGACGAATCTGGAAGTTAGATCTTAGGATAATTGATTAGGCACGAGAGTGCGATTAATTACCTGATAGAACCTAGGTGAGCAAATTGATTATTCGCAAAGAGATTTGGTTTAATTGATTTGTGAACATATCAAACCTGAACTTTAAAGCTGATTTAGACTTTAGGATTCGCAAAGAGATTTGGAATTCCTAGGATTTAGATTTAGATAGTTTTCGCAACGAGAGTTGGTTAGCTATATTTTAGTGATTTGAGTTCAAGAACAGTGCATAATCTGAATCATGTTAGTTAATTTAGCTGCATTCATTGATTTCCTGAGAAAAACCCTGGGCCTATGTTTTCCTCCATTGATTTACAACACTTTTAATTGCGTACTTGTTTTCATTTACATCTTCTGATTTAGCGTATTTTGGATCTATATAATCTACTGTGTGAAATCTTGAGTCTTTGTGGTTCGACCCCTAGCTATACTACGACAACTGCTTTAGTATCTTAGGGTATTAATTTGAGCATATCAAGTTCAGCATCTTAGCATAACAAGTGGCATCGTCACTCATAAACCCATGTTCACTCTCAGTCCTTGTCAACACGGTCTCCAACGGGTCATCCTCTAAAATCTCTTCAACAACTTCGTCGGAGACTTCCAGCGAGTCATCAATCGAGAAGGTCTGGCCATCCAACATAGGCTTCTTCATCATCTTATCCATCTCAAACTTCATGACGATGTCTCCCAGGTGGAGATCTATTCGCTCGTTTCTCACATCTATGATGGCTCATGAGGAGGTACTTGCGGCTCTATGTAGCGCATGCATCTATGGAAACCTTCTTCTTCTCGGCCATCTTCTCGTCAACCTCTCCTCGATCGATGACGATGTCGGCATCTAGCAAGGAGATATCGATTTCTGCTCCTTTCCGTGCAGTTGGTTCTAACTCCTTTCCACTTCTGTGTGTGATGGCGTTGACGAACTCATTCCCCGGTTTCTGCTCTACTTTCCCTGAAAGGGTTCCCTATGATCTCTTAATTGCCTTGGCAGTTTGAGCAACTTGAATATCAAGCTTCTTCACGTGAGTGCACACATCCTCATACTTGCTGTTGAGATCGTTGTACATGCTATCAACCTTGATATTGATCTCCTTAGCAGGTTGTTTTTGATTGAGCAATAGTTGCTGTATAAGGTTCTTAAGTTCATCCTAAGGTCCCTTTGCAGAGCTTGCAGGAAAAGGGCAGGATTCGTTGTCTGGAAGGAGTTGAACGGCTGCTTCTGCTGGAATCCACATTGAAACATGTTTTGACCTTGGAAACCTTGAGAGAATCCTGAGGTACCTGCGTTCTGCACAAATGTCCTCCCTTGGGGATGTTTAGCTTGCTGGGGATAGACTTGATCTTGGGGGTTCTCGACGTTGGTGCTTCTGTAGGACAGATTCGGGTGGTTCCTGTAATTCTGGTTGAAACCTATGTACTGCATGTACCCATGCCCACTCACGTAGTTCACCTCCTGTTGCTCATTAGTTTCATCCTCAGCTAATCCATGACAGAAAATTTCATCTCCTGCCTCCTCGCAAGACTACACACCTCTCTGATTCCCCTTCAGTAGCAAGTTCACTTTCGCAGTCAGCTCATCAATCTTTTGTGAATCTGCACCATTGACACGCTTAGACATGTCATACTCAAGACATCGATTTCCAGAACTCGAAGCCAAGTTCTTTATCAACTGGTACGCTCCTTCCTTGGTCTTAGTCATGAAATCTCCATTACTCGCACCATTGAGGGCGTTCTTATAGTCCCAGTCAACTCCATCGTAGAAGATGATTAGAATCTGCTCATTCGAGTATCCATGATGGAGGCACTCTCTGCGGTACTCTCTAAATCTCTCCCAAGCTTCGCAAAAGGACTCTCCCGCGTGTTGCTGGAAAGTAGTGATCTTGTTTCGTAGCGAAGCTGTCTTAGATTTGGTGTAGAAGTGGTCCAAGAGAGTAGCTCTGCATTCATCCAAAGCAGTCAACGACCCAGGTGGAAGTGACTTGAGCCATCTTAGCGCCTTGTCCGCCAAAGAGAAAGGGAAGAGCTTGCACTTGAGGTAATCAGCTGGTACCCCATTCGACTTGGTAGTGCTACAGATTTCTTCGAAGTTCTCAATGTGGTCCATTGGATGCTATGTAGGGAGACCATGGAACATATGCTGCTTTACCAATGCAATCATCTGAGGTTTGATCTCATAATCTTGCCTCGTAATGGCTGGTGGACGGATGGCAACTCTGTTCTGGTAGAAGGCATGAGGTGTGTCAGAATCCCCAAATGGAAGGCTGATGTTGCTGCTGCTGTTGTTGCAACTGCTGCACTTGTTGTTGCAGCCTCTAGAGTTCAGCAGCTGCAGCGCTTTGTTGTTCGTCATTCTGTACATCCATGATGACGGGAATTGATCTTGCCCTTCGGTTCGTTCGTTCTAACCTTGCTAGCTCTTCGTTACTGAGCTCGCAAAGGTTTTCAAAGCCCCTACTTCTGGTAACTCTATTCAGTTTTTCTGTTGCTCACCTGAAACGCAAAAAGAAAAAAAAATAAAGTGGAATATATTAGTAAATCTTAGACTAAATTTCAAATTCATAATTGAAGGTAACGCTATTGGTCCCCGGTAACGGCGCCAAATTGATTCAGATGTTTTACCACTCAGTCAATAAAAACTAAAGCTCACACTACCGCAATCATAACGGTTGTCAATGCAGTACTTTAGGATCGAATCCACATAGACCATGGTTACACTACAATTCTCACAATTATGAAACTAAGCCAAGACAAGATTATATTTGGTTTTGGAAAGAGTAACGAACGCAATTTAAAAGATGTAAATTCAATAAAGGGAAGGCGTTAGTCAAGGATTTGTTCTTAGGAATCCAGAGATCACGAATCACACAACTATTCAGGGAATAATTGAACACAAGTTTCAAACTCAAACATAAATATTAACCAATCCACTCTTGTGCTCATGGCTACTAAATCTAGCACCTAATCCATTGTCGTGCTCATAGAATTCTAGGTCAGCATTAAGGAGCGGGTTCAATATGTTCACGAATCGCCTTAGCATCAACTCTCGCAGGCTACGGACGATGTTCTTTCTATGTAACCTAATCCACTCTCGTGCTCATAGGTTAACTATACCCTAATCCAATGTCGTGCTCATAGGGCAAGTTGCACCTTAGTTCATAGACCTAGCGGTTAGCTCAAGCCTAAGCAATAAGCACAACAATAAGCGAAAACCACAAAAGATAAATCCCTATTTGTATCTAATTCAATGATTCATGGATCCCTTCGAAACCCTAAACCTAACTATGGAACTACTCAGACATGGTAACGGAAAACAAGCAAGGAGATGAAAAACTCATAATATAAAAAAAAAAGAGAAAGTGTTTAGAATTTTTCTCAATAGATGCAGAGATTCTTTTCCAAAGCTTACAATGATCAAAAGCAAAAAGTCTGAATAGAAAATAAAGCATAGCCGTCAAAGAGGCTAAAACTAGAGTATATATAGGCCCTATGTCGAATTAGGTCAAAACAGACAGTTTCTGGGCAAAACAGGAAATTCAGAATTTTTTTTTTCTCGCAGGCACGCATCGACCGATGCACTCCTTTCAACGGTCGATTTCAGTCCTAAGGGGTGGCGTGCATCGATCGATGCACTCCTTGCATCGGTCGATTCTGCTTCCTCGGGTGGTGCTGCATCGACTGATTCTAGCCTTCTCTTCACGGTTCCGTGCGTTTTTGCCCACGTGACTCCAATTTCTCCCTTAGACGCCTTTTTACCTGAGATAACTGATAACACCATATTTTACATCTTTTTAGGGCTTTATTTTCATAGGTTTTAATCCCACTTTGTATAGTTTTGGGATCTTTTCATGCATTTGAGTCTCATTTAGTTTTAACTTGCATTTTAGAAGTCCTAGATAGTTTTGTGTCGTTTTTGGCTTGCTGGAGCCTTTTTCAGGTGTTTAGGAGTGCTTGGAGCAGCTTGGATCAAAGGAGACACTTGGAGTTCGAAGGAAGATCGAAGGAAGATCAAAAGAGGAGCAAAAGGAGCAAAATACACTTCCGATCGGTTATTAACCGATCACTGAAACCGATCAAGATTTCCTGATCAAGACATGTGTCTGAAAGATCCAACCGGAGGAATACCTTGCCCTTTGAATTAGACTGGGAATTCTTCACAAAAGTTATTCGAAATTGAGTTAGCTTTCTAATAGAAGTGGTTTCATGTCATTCTCATCAGCGGTTCGCGAGATGCGTTTGATTTACTGAAGACATGTTATTACCGGAAAATGCAGCGGCAATCCGAAGCAGCTGAAAGATCATGTCAGATGGAAGCCTTCCCGTACCCAGTTTAATCTCAAATTTGGATACAAGATAGACAATTGAGTTAGCTTCGCGTGGGAGTTGGATTCGTGTCATTCAGGGTTGTGGTTCAAGAGTTATGGCCAATATAGTGAAGACATGTCAGGCGATCGGTCATAACCGATCACGATTTCCACCGGCGATCGGTTATAACCGATCCCCGTAACCGATCCCGATACTTTTAATGCCCATTTTTGTATTTAAATCACTTTTACTCATTAAAAACATAAGTCTTTTTTCCCCAAAACGAAAAGTCTCTCTTGGGAGAGCTCAAGAACACCTGGTGTTCTTGAATGGATCTTCATGTATATTTCACATAAGGGAAGATTTCTTCACTTTTATTTCATATTATCTTTACTTGTATCTTCTTCTTTCTTTTCTATGGTTTACTTTTGTGATTTGTGTTATTTTTGTGAGTTGACTTTTATTTTCTGGGTTTGTGTTCTTCGTGTTCTTCGTGTTCTTAGTATGTTCTTGTGAATAGCTTTTTGTTGGATCTTGATTAGGCTTGATTTGGATGGTTTGATGATTTCTTGTTGATGTTTGGGCTTAGATACTCATTTGTTCACATGTTTAGAAGAGATCTTAATGCTAGAGTTGAACTTGATCACTCAATTTCTAGATCATGGTCGATTTACACTCGAGAGAGGTTCGGTAGATCGTCTAGAAGATTTCTAAACGTGCTTTTCATTCTTAACCGTTAGCCATCGTGATTAAGGTGAATTGTTGGCTTAAAAAGGACTTACGTTTTATGCTTGTTGATAAATCGGTTGCAATCGAGAGATTAGCTAATTTGAATTATCAACAAAGGGTTTAGCATCACGAGAGTGAGTTAAGCTATTCTTGTGTTCCTTGCCAAAGAATGAATTAGCATTGAATGTTTGTGCATCACTAGTAATTTGTCTTGATGGTTTGATGATGGTGATTTTGGATGATCTTTGTTAATTCTTTCACTTAGGTTCTTAGGTTGATTCTTAATGCTAGACTTGACTTGGTAAACCGAAGTTTAGAACTGCACCTAGATTAGGTAGTTCTAGTTTGGCATGACAAACCGAACTAGAGTTACACCCTAGGATTTTTGGTCTCGTCCCATGCTTTAGGGAAGAGATTCGAGTAAACGGTGTTAGTGCTAGATTAGGTTTATTCATTCGAGTCTTGAACCTAGGCATTTCACACCCGAGAGGAGTTAGATGAATTGCTTGAACCGAATCTTTTGCGAGCTTTACGTATCATTCACAATTGGCAATTGTAGCTTGATGTGTTTAGTGAACTAAATGGACTTGTGATTAATGCTCATCGATTATCATTGATTGCAAACGAGAGTTTAGCTTAATCGGGTAATCGATGAAGAGATTGATACCACGAGAGTGGATTAGTCTTATGTTAGTGTTCCATGTTCTAAGATAGCGTTTAATGCTTCCGAATCACCCATTGTTTAATTGTTAATCGTCTCTTTGATAGTTTAAGCCAAGATCCAACGTTTTTTCTTTGTGTTTTATTTTCTTTCTTTTATTTTCTTTCGTTTATTTTCTTTCTTGCATTTTGATATCTTTCTTCTCTTCTTTCTTTTCATCTTTGTACAAAACATAAAACCGTTTTTGCTCTAGCTTAGTTTGTTTCTCGTATCTTTGATGTGTAATCTTTATTCTCTGTGGGATCGATCCTAAAGTGCTACATCGACATACCGTTATGATTGCGGTAGTGTGCGCATTAGGTTAATTGGTGCGGGTAAAACACACGAACATCAATAACTAAATAGAGGACTAAAAGACTCTAAAAACGAACTTTGACTCGAAAAAACATTTGAAAGAAATACTAAACATACGTTAGAAAACGACAAAAACCAAGCATATCAAGACCTTAGGCATTGTTTAGTAAATAAACCTAGAACGAATATATTTTATAGGGTTATTTGTCACGGAAAAACGTAAAAAATGAAAAACATAAAACTTCTACTAATCTAATCGAAGAAAATCGACGACTAGCTAAAATAAGGAAATTTAATTGCTAAACTAAACTACTAGAGACGGTTGTAACTATTCTAAAACGTTGCTGGGTCGAGAGGAATATCTCGAGGTATGCTGGATTCAATCAAACGGCCCCTAGCTCATTAGTAATCGGTGTTTCTAGATTATAACTCCACGAACATATTAATGACGTAGTCTACTCTCGTATAACCTACGTCCGACTATCTATTCACTCGACCAGTAGTTTTCGTCTCTGGCCGCGCGTAAGATTGTGATATGCTAGTTGGTCCATAGGTTCACGGCACTCCGTAAATATACTTTCGAAATCTTACGACGCGCACGCCTTGTGGATGCACTTTGCTGGTGATAAGATGCAACACTATCGTGGTTCTAAACTCCCCTAATCAGCCTCTAGTTCATGACACTAGTTTCATGCATTAACAACTTTCCACAAGAAAGAGCTCTAGAAGCCGGCTAGGATTTACAGAGTGAAATCCTTATCGAATATAGAATTCCCCTCGATAATCCTTTAAACCCAACAATCTAAACTAATCACACATGCTGGAAAAAGACATGATTAAAATAAACATGAGATTGGTGAAAGAGGGTTCTCGATTTTAACCTCTTCCGGAGAAAGTGTCTTCACCAATTTCAAGAGATATCGAAATTAAAGTACAAAAACTAAGAGTAAAACCTAACTAGAAAGCAAACATGAACTAAGATAGAATGTAGTGCATAAAATAGATTGAATAAGTAGCAGGAGATTGGTGAAAAAGCCTCACGAATTCAAGAACTAAGTTCGGTGAGAAACCTCCTTACAAATCCCGAAAATCTAAGTGCACGAGTACAAGAATGAAAGCAAAACTAGTGTATGTAATTTGGCACACAAAATTCTTGTCTAAAACAAGTATTTATAGGTCTTCAACATGCTTGGGTCGTCTTAGGTTAGACGGGAAAAGACGGTTTTAGCCTAAGGTTATGAAACGAATCATCTCGGGCGGAACATGGCTTGGCCGCGGGTGCGAGGGTCCTGGCCGCGTGACGGAATGGCCTCTGACCGTGAGTGGCACGGCTCTAGGGGCAGCGAAATGGGCTCTGGCCACGGGTCCGGCTCTTCGACCCGCGGTGGGCTGCTTCTTCAGGCAGCTTTGTCGGTCTTCAGTGCTTCGAAACGTACTCTTTGATCCCGAGTAACCTGAAAAGAGTCTTAAAACCGCAAACATGTGAAACCCGTAATAAAAGCATAGAAAACAAAGTGGAACACTTATTAAAGTATTCTAAAATATATAGCAAAACGGATAAAAATACATTGTTATCAACGCGAGCCGGTCGGCACAGTCGTCCTAAAGTTGCAAGCCGGACGGGTTGTAGACGGTACGAAAGGAGCTGGGTCGGCACATGTCGTCCTGCCCTCATACCGGATGGGCGGTTCCGGACGGGAGCCGGTCGGCACAGTTGTCCTGAAGGTGCATGCGGGATGGATCATTGACGGTACGAAAGGAGCTGGTTCGGTACATGTCGTCCTGTCCTCATACTGGATGGGTGGTTCCAGACGGGAGCCGGTCAGCACTGTGCTGTGGTCTCTCGGCCAGACGAACGTCTACTTAGTAAAATCGCCATATCTTTTGAACCGCTCATCCAAATGACCCGAAATCACCTCCAAAGGACAGCTAACTCTTTTGTACATCATTTCCATAAATACATTTTGAGCTTACTCGTCTGGCCAGTTGTTTCAGATACCTCGGGTGATCCGTGCATCTTCTTTTGCTCCAACACTCCAATCATCCCCAAAATGCCTCCAAAGTACCTAAACACAGTCCAAAACATGCAAGACCCTCTAGGACCTACTGGGAAATATCTAAACTCTAAATGAGAACAAAACATCAATGAAATGCTAAGAAAACACATGCATGAGACTTCATAATACCTAGATAAATGCATGCTAAAAGGTGTAAAATATGAGAATTTTAACTCCCCCGAACTTACTCATTTGCTTGCCCTTAAGCAAACAAATAAGAACAAGATGAGAGAGAGGTCGAAGCGAGAGATCAAGTCCGAGAATATTAACAAAACAATTTGAATCAATGCCCTTGAGAGTAGTTATATGATGCACAAACAACCTCTACTTTAAAAGACTTAGCCATACTCGTTGCTACGCGAATTGAGGCTAAGCCTTAGCATTCACAAGCATTCTTATCGTCCAACTCTTTAACATTCATTAAGTTCAATTGTGGATCATGCTTATGCAAATCAAATGAACTCATTTGGCTTAGGAAAAGGTTTTGAGATAAAAGTGATCTCAATCATGCGGGTAAAGGGATCTCTCTCGAAAGAATTAACTTTGGCAAAATGCTAAGAGTAAAGAACAATCGATGCATACAAGGATGACTTTCATCTACCCAAAGCCCCAATATGAACTCCACCCCTATTTCTAAACCCATCAAGCTCCATTCCTAAGCTACCCTTATCACAAGTGATATATCATGGTTTTTACCCTGTTTAAGCCATGATATAAGTCATTTTTATAGAGTCTTTCTAGTGTTTTGTAGTCTTTTAGAGTCTTTTACAGGTTTTAGTACATTTGGAGTATTATTGGAGATATTGAAGTTTTATGGAGCATTCTGGAGCGAAACTGAAGTCTGATGACTAAGTGCCCGATCTGAGAGACAAGCATCGATCGATACCCCCTGGTATCGATCGACACCTATCGGAGCAGATCACAAGCCGTGACTTTAATGAAGTTTGAAGAATTACAGAATTACCCCAGAAGACTTTGATATTTACAAGAAGCCCCAATTCGTGATTTAGGTTATTTATAGGGATTTTACAGCCACCTTGTTGGCTATGCTTTATTTGCTATGCTTTATTTTACTTTGGTTTGAGAGAGACAAGTCTGAATCTCCCTTCGTCCGAGATCAAATCTCAAAACCTCTTGTTACTCTTTCTATTTTATTGATGATTTATTCAGTTATGTTGATTGTTTCATTCACCATGTCTGAGTAGATCCACTTTAGGTTTAGGGTTTTCTCATAAGGATTTCTTTGAATGCTATGTTGATTATGTGTTTAGGATTCACTATCTGAATTAGTTCTTCACCATAGGTTGTTCTCAAAGCTAATTCTAGGTTGACGAATCTGGAACTTAGATCTTAGGATAATTGATTAGGCACGAGAGTGCGATTAATTACCTGATAGAACCTAGGTGAGCAAATTGATTATTTGCAAAGAGATTTGGTTTAATTGATTTGTGAACATATCAAACCTGAACTTTAAAGCTGATTTAGACTTTAGGATTCGCAAAGAGATTTGGAATTCCAAGATTTAGATTTAGATAGTTTTCGCAACGAGAGTTGGTTAGCTATATTTTAGTGATTTGAGTTCAAGAACAGTGCGTAATCTGAATCCTGTTAGTTAATTTAGCTGCATTCATTGATTTCCTGAGAAAAACACTGGGCCTATATTTTCCTCTATTGATTTACAACACTTTTAATTGCGTACTTGTTTTCGTTTACATCTTTTGATTTAGCGTATTTTGGATCTATATAATCTATTGCGTGTTTCTGTGAGTCCTTGTGTTCGACCCCTAACTATACTACGACAACTGCTTTAGTATCTAAATAGGGTATTAATTTGAGCATATAAAATTTGGCGCCGTTGCCGGGGACTCAATTCGCCATTAGATTTTAGCTAAGAAATTTGTCTAAACCGCATGAGTATCGATCGATACCCTGCTTGTATCGGTCGATACCCGACGTATATTTCAGTTACTTACGTTCTTGATTTTTGTTTTCAGGTGCATGCCTAATCGAGAAACCAGAAGGAACAAGAACGTTGAGCTAGTTGATCTGTCACTCGAGCAACTAGCACTTGTGGAACGCACAAACAGGAAAGCAAAGAAATCAGCTAAGATGAACAACAATCAGTTGGTTTGTGATGCAGCTGGTGCTTACAGAGACCAAGAGGGTCGGTTGTGCAATGAGCAAGGACAACGTCTAGATGGAGAGGGGATCGTCATGCCACCTGCTCATGTTGTCGCTGTGAATGTCGCCGGGAACGCGAGGAATGATGTGGTTAATCGTGGAAGGACGATTGGTGAGTACAACAGGCCTGACCAGTTTTTCGCCAATCGGTCAGCGATTCGTCCTCCTGCGTTTGAGAGGAATGACTTTGAGCTGAAGCCTGCTTACTTTGCTCTTGTGGGACAGCATCTCTTTCATGGTCTTCCTCATGAACATCCGATGGACCATGTGGAGAAGTTCGAGGACTTGGTCACTAGCATCAAGAGCAATGGAGTGTCATACGACTATCTCTTCTGCAAGCTGTTCCACTACTCTCTAGGTGGAGATGCGACCTACTGGCTGAGGCAGCTACCCCCTGGTTTGCTAACTACTTGGGAGGACACTAAGAGAGCCTTCCTGATCAACTTCTACGATGATGCACGATCTGAGGATCTGAGGAATAAAATCTCCCAATTTTCGCAAGGACCTACTAAGGCGTTCAAGGCTGCTTGGACGAGATTCAGATCGTATCAGAGAGATTGTCCACATCACGTATACTCTGATGTGCAGCTGCTGGGTATCTTCTTTAGAGGAGTAGATTGGAGGTATCAGATGGCTCTAGACGCTTCGAGCAATGGTAATTTCAACACCAGGTACCCTGAGGATGCTTATGTGTTGATTGAAAATTTTGCATCTAGCAGTAGCACCAACAGCGCAGACTTCGAGCGCAAGAAGCTGGCTGGTAACATGGATGGGTCGCAGATCGCTGAAGTTAAAGCTCAGCTGGATTCTATGCACAGTCTTCTGCTGGGAAAGACAACAAAGGCCGTCCACTTTGCTGCTGAGAATGAAGTGGAAGATGTTAACTACATTGGTGGTTCTGGTTTTCAGGGTCAGCGATTTGGATACAACGCCAATCGAAACTTCACCAACAATGCTCAGCAAGGAGGGTACCAATCCACACCACCCAAAGCTCCTGAGAGCAAGATCGAGACTATGCTTGAAACGCTCGCTCAAGGACAGCAGCAGATCACAGTGACCTTCAATGGTAAGATGGACGCCATGTACAAAGATCTTAGTGGAAGGATCGATGCTCTTGGTATTCATCAGATGCAGCTGGAAACTCAAGTAGCCCAGACTTCAGAGAGTTCGAAAAGACATGAAGGTTTTCTTCCAGGGAGAACTGAAAATCCAAGAGCACAAGTCAATGCGATCAGCTCAAGTGCAGAAAATTTCGAAGAGGATTAAGAAATCGCCAAGGCATCGATCGATACTCCCTTGTATCGATCGATACCAGCTCAGACACATGTTCGAATGGATACAAGAACCCGTGTATCGATCGATACCCCATTGGTATCGGTCGATACTGAGGCGATTTCTGAGGAGACACCTGAGATGTTGACTGTGGTGCCTAAAGAACTTGCAGAGAGAGTCTATATACCGAGGATACCTTATCCCAGAGCTCTTGGGAAGGCTAAGAAGGAGGTAGAGGACGTAAGATGCAATGCTATGCTGGATAATCTGATTGTGGAGCCTCTTGATGATGATATATCTGTCAAGGATGATTCAACAACAAGAGTATCGATCGATACCCTACCTGGTGTCGATCGATACCCCTCGCAGAACGAGCCAGAAACTGTGGAAACACCTGAGTTGATCGGAGAAAGAGTTCGCAAGCCCAAGAAGCTGAATCATGTTCCTAAACACCTCAGAGATCCCATCTATCCAAAGCAGTTGCGTAGCTTTGAGAAGATGGTACGAAGGATTTCCCCTGAATCATCTTTTGAAGAAGCTCTAAAGTGCCGTCCTCTGCTAAGTCACTTCAAAGATTGCAGAGAAACTGTGGAATAGATTAAGGCACTTTTCATTAAGGCTAGAGATGCACCACCTCCACTAAGACAGCTGACCCAAAGGGAAGATCCAGAGAAATTCGTGGTTCCATGCTCTATCTCTAGAGTCGAGTTCAAAGAGTCTCTCGTTGACTCAGGGGCTAGTGTCAATGTCATCTCAAAGGCAATTGCAGAGCGGTTGGGGGCTGATATTCGATCACCAAAGGTATCTATCACATTCGTGAACGACTCCACCTCGCTTCCACATGGTACTATCCATGGTTTGCTGGTCAAAGTAGGAGACTGTCTGGTGCCTACTGATTTTCAGGTTGTGGAGATAAGTGCGATATCTCGTATGCCTTTGCTCCTGGGACGACCGTTTATGGCTACTGTTGGCGCGATAATAGACACGCCTAATAAGAGAATATCTTTCTCTTACATTGACGGAGGGGTATATTATGATATAATTCCCCCTAGGAGTGCTCCCACACGTGTCTCTAGCATCGAGGTTGTCACAGGAGAGTCGCTAGCAATTGATATTTTGGAAAAACCTCCTGATGAGCCTACTGTCACAGACGTTCCAATTGAACCGCCCAGCGTCCCCAAGGAAGTTGTCAAGAAGGCTAAGGCAACAAAGAAGAAGGCCAAGAGAAGGAAAGTCGAGAATACTCATGTCACTTTAATCCCTCAGAAGAGTGATGAGAATTCGATTGAGTATAAGGTCAAGTGCAAAGGAGCTTCGAAGCCATTCTCTAAGGCTATAATTCTTCTTACTTCAGAGCTGAAAGAGAAGGGAAAAGAGTTTGTGGAAGGCATGTTGAGCAAAACTCTGAAGCTAGCAATGTGAAGTTGTGGAGCCTGTTTTGGTGCAAGCTCTCACTCTTATCCAGCCTGAAGGGCGTTACAGTCAAGCTATTGACGTTAAACGAGCGCTTGGTGGGAGGCAACCCACTGGTGAGTTTTTTATTTTTGTATTTTTTTTTCGTTTTTATGTCTTGAATCAGATTGGAGCGAACAAGGAGAAACTGAACTGGCAATCAAGAAATCGCCAGGGTATCGATCGATACCCTGTTGGTATCGGTCGATACCCTGCGGGCAATGAAATCTCTTGTGTCGACTTAAGCCTAGTATCGATCGATACATGGTTGTGTGTCGGTCGATACTCAATGTTCCAGCAAGGTAACTTCTTGTTTTTCCCAATTTTATTTTGTTCTTTTGTTTTCTTTCACTGACTCTAGGCTAGATAACACTGGGGTCAGTGTTGTTCAAGTCTGGGGGAGGTGTCTGCTGACATTGTTTTTGTTTTTCTTAGTCATAAAATAAATAAAAAATTGTCGTTTTATTGAGTCAAAATTTGTTGGAGATGATGATCATGTGCTTGAACCTATTGATTTGATTTTGTTTTTGAGTGCACAGTGTTACAGGTTCAGCTCTAGATCGACTAATGAAAAATCCAAATACTGACCAGTTGACTATAAAACATCCATGTCTCCAGCAGAGTTCTTCTGAAACCTGAGCCAAATTTCTGCACTTCATCAATGTGGTTAGTGTTTTTAAAGCTTGATTCATCATTCATATCTGATAAAGGAACCCATGTGTTTAGAGTAATAGTATCTGATAAAGGAACCCATAAATGATTTTCTTCTGAGTAGAGGGTTAGGAAAATTTCCAGCGATCCCATTATTCTACTTAAGAGGGAATGATCACACAAAGGATTGGAAGCGAGGCTAGGATTTTCCTATGATGTCATTATTCGCCTACATCCTTTGATACATTGAGAGGGAAGAACCGGGGATTCGGTGGCTAACACCATCAATACTCGCGTCTCATACCTTGATGTGTATATGCAAAGCTGAAAATAAAAGAAAAAAACATTATAAGAAATAAGTCTGGGGAGAGAAATTGATACAAAAAGTGTGAAAAAGGGTGGTTCCTTGTCATGATATTGTCTGGTAAAGAATCTAGAAGGGTCTTGAACATAAGCTGCAGCGATGAAACTGTTGATGAGGGTTTTATTTGAACAATGCTGTGGGATAATGTGTGGAGTCTGGGAAAGCTGCGAATGTGATATATCATGGTTTTTACCCCTTTTAGGCCATGATATAAGTCCGTTTTAAAGAGTCTTTCTGCTATTTCGTAGTAGTTTAGAGTCCTTTACAGGTCTTAGCACGTTTGGAGCATAATTGGAGTTATTGGAACTTTCTGGACCAGTTTGGAGCAAAGTTGAAGTTCGTGTTGCTGAGTACCAGATTTCACGATCAGTGTCGATCGATACCCCCTGGTATCGATCGATACCCCCTCACAGCAAGACACGACCCGCAACTTTAATGAAGAGTTGAAGAATTGCAACTTGGTCCAGAAGTCTTTAATAATTACAAGAAGCCCCAATTCGTGATTTAGGTTATATATAGGATTTTTACAGCCATTGTTTAGGCTATGCTTTATTGTATGCTTTATTTTTCTATACTTTGATTTTACTTTGGTTTTTGAGAGACAAGTCTGAATCTCCCTTCGTCCGAGATCAGATCTCAAAACCTCTTGATGATTTATTCAAACATGTTGATTGTTTCATTCTCCATGTCTGAGTATATCCACTTTAGGTTCAGGGTTCTCATAAGGGTTTTCTCTGAATGCTAGGGTGATTAGTTTATAGGCCATCTAAGGCCAATGATGGGCTTCTATTAATTTGGTACACAGCGGTGCTAACCGCCTCATCCCAGAATTCTTCACCTAAGCCACTTTCATTCAGTATACAACGCACCTTCTCCATTATTGTTCGGTGTAATCATGTGCCTCTCATATGCGTTCCGCAACTCCATTTTGCTGTGGAGTATATGCACAAGTCATGTGCCTCTCAATCACATGCTGCTTTCAAAACCCGTCGAAGTCTTTGTTCACAAACTCCAACCCATTATATGTTCTCAGACATTTCACTTTCTTGTTTATCTGATTATCAACCAATTTCTTTTATTCACAGAACTTTGTGAAAACTTCACTCTTAACAGACAAGAAGAACACCCACACCTTTCTAGTGTAATCATCAATGATAGACATGAAATACTGCTTACCAAAGATACTTGGAGTGACCGATGGAGATCCCCAAAGATCCGAGTGAACATATCTCAGCGCTTCTCCTGAATTGTGTTTCCCAATGTTGAAGCTCAGTCTCTTGGTCTTCCCCATTACACAACTCTCACAGAAATCCATCTCCCCAATCCTTCTCTTGTCAATGATGCCTCTTTTTACCAAGATCATCAGATTCTTCATGCTCATGTGTCCCAACCTTCTCTGCCACAAAGCCGTCTTGTCTTTGGCTGGTTTCCTGGTAACACTTATGTTTGACTGTCCTACCACAGTCTCTCCATCAAGCAAATACAAAGAACCGCATAGAGTGCCTTGAAGACTCATCTTCCCATTCTTATAGAACTTTGTTTTTCCTTTGCCTCAAGCATGATCAAACCCAAGATTATCCAATGTACTTGTAGATATTAAATTTCTCTTCAGCTTAGGAATATACCTGACATTTGTCAATGTCTTTACCGTGCCACCACATGTTTTTATATTGATGGAACCTATTCCTTTAACCTCCACAGAATAGTCATCCCCCAGTAGCACATGTCCAGAGTTGAGCTCCTTAAATGTATCAAACCAATCTCTCCTTGAGGTCATGTGATATGAACAACCCGAATCAATAACCCACCTCTCTAGATGCCAATTTTCCGAGACTGATAACGCATCAACTCCTGCTGATTTTTCGATGACAACCGCTGCCGTGGCATCTTCATCATCGCCGCCCTTCCGCTTCTTCCAAGCATAGCAATCAGCCTTCACATGTCCTTCCTTCTTGCAGAACCAGCAGGTGACTTTTGTTTCCGATTTCGACCTGCTTCTGCTTCGATTCCAAGAATTTCGTTGATCCCTATTTTGTTGTCTCCCACGAGCCACATACGCTTCACCAGTGCTTTGTGAAGTCGATATTCCCTTAGCTTTAAGCTCAGTTTCCTTTGATTTCACCGCATTCACCACATCTTCAATAGAGATGGACTCTCTACCATACTTCAATGTCTCCTTCATGGAGTCATATTGAGGTGGCAAGGAACTGAGTAGTAGAATTACTTGCACTTCATCCGCAATTGTAACCTTTACACTAGCCAACTCCGAAACAGTCTTCAAATAGTCATCGACATTTTGATCGATTGACTTAGACCCATCCATCTTAAATGTATAGAATTTATACAAAAGATGAATCCGACTCGGTAGAGTCTTGGTGTTGTATAACCTTTCTAGCGCTGCCCAAAGATCACGTGATGTTGTGCACTCCTCTGTTTTCCTGACGACATGATCTCCTAGATGGAGTGTCAAAATATTCATAGCATTCTCTGCTCGCTCCCCTTTCTTGACTTGTTCTGCTTTAAGTCTCTGTTCGAAATCCTCCGTTGATTCATCCTTCTTGATAACCAGCTTATCCGGCTTAGTGGTTGGTGTTATTAGCTCGCCTTTCAAACCCTGACGATTCATGTGAGCTAACATCCTTCTCTTCCACATAGAGAAATCATCTTATCCGTCGAAGATGGCTATCTTCACCTTCGGCTTCTTTTCTGAAGACATCTCGATCAAACAAACTTCTTAAAACGCTTCTGCTACCGTATCGATCAATACAAGATGGAGTATCGATCGATACCAAACTTTTCTTCGACTTTTTGCGAATACGTAACAGTCGTATCGATCGATACCAGGAAGGGGTGTCGATCGATACTCCGGTGATATGTGCGATCTTCTTCGCACTGCTGAAACCCTTAAACATGTTGATGCTTTGATCCCAGCTATCAAGCCGGATCTAAAACCTAGATCCCTGCAGAACTTCTCTGTCCAATTGCTCTTAAGCCTAAAACCTAGGCTCTGATACCACTTTGTTGAGATTTGATCCCTGTCTCAATAATCACGGAATTGAGCAATAAGTAAAAGACACAGAGAATTAACGAGTTCATATCATGGTGTGTGATCCTACGTCTCGGCCTGGAGCTTTCTAGTAATCCACTATCACCACATATTACAAGGAATTAGGGTTCCTCACAATCTATCTAAGAACAAGAAAGATCTCTCTAGTTTCTCTCTAGATTTTCCAAGATACAGAAAACCCTCACACATGCCTGTCTTTATATAGACTAGGACAATTACAAAGTTAAGACGATCTAAACCTAAACCAAAGCCCAATAGGAAAAACACATTCCTAATTGACTAACCCAAGTAGCGGGCCTAGTTAATACTCATGATTTTCATCACCAAAGCCCAACAGTGGGTTTAGGTTAGCTAAACCAATTCAAATTCTTAAGCTGTTGTTGTTGTGTAAACGTTGTAGATCAGAATGGAGCCTAACAAGAACCGTAATTTCTCAAGTGAGACCTGTAAACCACCTATCAGTGTTCCTCCGCCTTAAAGGCAAATGTGAGAGCGGACTTAATATTTACTCCCCATGTTTAGATTATGAATGATGCCTAGTCAAGTTTGTTTGTTTGTTGCTTACTCTGCAAGTAGGTAGAATTCCGGAATGTGAGTCGAGTTGTTTTTGTTGGTAATGTAGAATATTGATAATTAAAGCGAAATATTAATTAATGAATCGATTCGTGATTGTTGATTGCATCGTGATTGTTGGTTGAGAACCTAGAATGCACGTTAAAAGATTACGATTGAAACCGGACTTTGTTTGTTGTTGAGATTGTTATATTGCATGTGGTGATGTTAGTGTGCGTGAGGCACAATATTGCGAGAAACTGCTATAGGTCCTGCAAGGGAGGGGGCTCCAATGGCTTAGCCGTTGAGACCGCGTCTGGCTGAGCATGGCAAAGTACTTAATTGTAGTTGCATGATGGCCTATGGGAGCGGGATGCTTGATAGGTCAAGATGGCTGACGAGCCGGCAAGTAGAATGTGCTGGAAGAAGTGCTTAGGCACAATGGATACCGTAAAGCACTAAGGATGGTGATATCGTAGGCCGCGTTTTGGCGGTGTTTTTGGAATGTAGTCTATATGTGTTTTGCGTCCTATATTTTCGTTCGTCGTAAGTTTTTGGACTAATGCTTGCTTGGTCGTTTTAGCCTTAGTCTGAGTATTGTCGTAATTTAGGCGTGGCAAGTTTCTGTTGTGTTCGTTCTCATGGATGGGTAATCAAAATTACTCATCCCATCCCCTGTGTTTCCATTTTTTATTTTCTCTTGCAGGTGTGTTAAGACAAGCGTTTGAATTCAAATGAGTTGGCGGGAATTTCAGTTACAAATCGTTTTGGGCCAGGCCAGAAGGTCAACACGCTGACTTAGCCTGTGTGGCGGGTCGGGTGTTACATTTTGGTATCAGAGAATTTCAACATCCCGATTTCTGGTATATGCGGAGAGGCTTTTAAGAATTGATTTGGCTACCTATGTCACCAAAGTGCACTTATCTTTTCGGTCACTTGAGTTAAGCGTGCTTGAGCTGGAGCAATTTAAGGATGGGTGACCTACCACAAAGCGATTCGCGGTACCGTGTGAGTGAGGACAAAACACATGAAAAGATCACGTGGTGATTTGTAGAGTTAGTAAACAAGACTTGCTAGCCTCCTGGACTAGTGCATCGGCCTTCGGACGAGGGTGGGGCCCACGGGCTGAGAGAGGGTGTGGGGGCCCATGAACTGTGGCGGTCGGGGCGTTATATGTGGTATCAGAGCCGAACCCAAAAGTGAGTGTGGAGTCATGTGGAGAGAACTCCAGAGTTAAGCGTGCTTGAGCTGGAGCAATTTAAGGATGGGTGACCTACCGGGAAGTGATTCGCGGTACTTTGTGAGTGAGGACAAAACACGGAGAAAGATCACGAGGTGATTTGTAAGGTCAGTAAACAAGACATGCTAGCCTCCCGGACTAGCGCACCGACCGTCGGACGAGGGTGGAGCCCACAAGCCGAGAGAAGGCGTGGGGGCCTATGAACGGTGGCGGTCAGGGCGTTATAATAAAGAGATTATATAAAAGGGAAACCAGAGATACGTGAAAGTAAAAGAGAACAGTGGCTCGCGACGATGCGTGGAATAGATGAAGTTGTGGCCGAAGGAGAAAACGAACGGTGAAGGTCTTCGGGGGTGAATCGAAGTTTAGGAAGAAGAGAGATATGTGGGATCGAGAAGAGGAGGAGAAAGAAGAGAGAGTTTCGACAGAAAAGAAGAAGTGATGGTGTGAGGCGAGGGTTTTTACATATAATATTTGTCACAAAAGCTAGGGGTAAAAACGTCATTTGCCCAACATAATATCCGTTGCAAAATCATTGAAGATGAAAATAAAATCCACTCCTCAAATTTTCGGATACCGCTCAAATAAATAAATAAATTAGATCAATTGCAATTTTATTACAAATTACATGTGTTTTCAAACATAATATATATAATATACAAAATATATAATTTAAGTATTAAACGTATGCATATATAAGTAAGAAGATTTACTTTTGATTTCGGAATTAGCCATTTAGCAATGGAATTGAAAAGGATTTCAAGAAATCCATTGCGATTTTGATGCTAAGGTTCTATATCGAAAGCTAGGGGTAAAAACGTCACACCCCTAGTGATGGTGTGATGCGAGGGTTTTTACATATAATAATTGTCACAAAAGCATGTGGTAAAAACTTCATTTGCCCAACATAATATCTGTTGCAAAATCATTGAAGATGAAAATAAAATCCACGTCTCAAATTTTTGGATACCGCTCAAATAAATAAATAAATTACATCCATTGCAATTTTAATACAAATTACCTGTGTTTTCAAACATAATATATATAATATACAAAATATATAATTTAAGTATTAAACGTATGCATATATAAGTAAGAAGATTTACTTTTGATTTCGGAATTATCCATTTAGCAATGGAATTGCAAAGAACTTCAAGAAATCCGTTGCGATTTTGTTGCTAAGGTTCTATATTTGCAACGCTTTTGCAACAGATGTTCCAAAACCAAGAAATATGCTGCAAAACCGTTGCTACTCCGCAAAATGTGAAACCAAAATTATTTTAAGTGTGAAACCACAATTGGATAAATATATCGTAACACCGAACTATTTAATTCTTTTTCTTGTTTTTCATCACGTTTAATGTTTAATTTGCTTATATTCGATTAGAAAATCTATGGTTTGTGAAAAATATGTATTAAGATCATATAAGTGAGTAAGTGTGAATTCATCTTTACGAATTCTTAAGATGAATGTTGCACCCTTACATATTTTTGACATGATTGATGATTGGTGTGCTGCTTTATTTCACTTAATGTATTAAATTTACATTGTGCAATATACAATGCACAACTTGGGTAGTAGCTATATGAGTAAGAGGATTGAAACTTGGTTTTATGGAATGAGCCATTTAGCAACGTAACGTACTTGCAAGGAAGCTCAGGAAATCCGTTACAAAACCAAGAAATTCGTTGCTACTCCGTTGCAAGATGTGAAACCAAAATGTTTTTAAGTGTGAAAGCAAAATTGGAAAACTATATCGTAACACCGAACCCTTTAGTTCTTATTCTTGTTTTCCATCACGTTTAATGTTTTCTTTGCTCATATTCGATTAGAAAATCTATGGTTTGTGAAAAATATGCATTAAGATCATATAAGTGAGTAAGTGTGTATTCATCTTTACTCTTTCTTAAGATGAATGTTGCACCCTTACATATTTTTGACATGATTGATGATTGTTGTGCTATTTTTTTTTCACTGAATATATTAAATTTACATTGTGTAATATACCATGCACAACAACAAAACGGTCAGAATTGGTTCTTACAATCAAAAACCGTTACAAACATGATTAACAGGCTTCAAACAGACAATTTGGAAGATCTCCATCATATTGGAGAGGTTTGGGCAATCGATACCAGGATCTTGCGTTTATGGAACAAACAAACAGCTGATGGGCCAAGTATTGAGATGATTGTAATGGATGAAAATGTACTATTGTTATTGTTAGTTTTTTGTTATTGATATTTTCTTTTGTGTTAATATTGATACAATCATTTGATTGTATATCATATTTCTATTTAGTTATGTACTTACGATATCAGTTAATGTTATATATTTATTTTTTTTTTGTGAACATTCACGATTCATCCTTTCAATTTTGTTCGTCTGTAAACAGATCTTCTGTAAAGGGTTAAATATTTATCACAATATTTTCACAGGGTTTAAAGATATTTTCTACGATTATGCCATTGCATGTTCCTATTTATGAGGATAAGCTCAACCAAGATGAGTGGAAGTTGTTCTTTGGCTTCAAAGTACTCTCTTATGTTGAAAATTCACGACTCGCCTGGAAAAAATATAAAATTAAGTTTAAAAATTCAACCATTGTACGAAATATTAATGCAAAAACAGATTGCTTATTTCTCGACGCACCAACATTCGAATCTGTTTTTGACCATAATATTGATCCTTATGTCGTAACATGTTAGATAATTTATGTTACAAAAGAATTATGAATTTCCTAATATCCGGATTAATTGTTTTTCAGTTAAAAAAATTATTATATGCTTCTCCTAGATTTAATTGGGGCTATTTCTGGCGTTGGAGATTTGCAAATCGAGGTGACGAGCGATGAAATCAAAAGGAACTACATGATATATTTTCATCTAATGGACGCTGAGTAAGTATATAAGTCAAGCTATTTGGTTTTGTGCTACACCAAGGATGATGTATTGTATATATAAACTGATCAAACTTACTTGATGAATTTGTGAATGTAGAGATCATATGGTATTATGTCGTGCAAATAGGGATATTGCCAAAGATTTTAACTATCTATGGAGTGTTATTCGAACATATGGTATAGTCTGTGTGTTAAGGTTTTGGTCGTTTCAGGAAGATGAATGTATATTTGGCAAATTATGTGGGTTTTACTGTTTGTACATTTAACTTTTTAAAACCAATTATACTTTACTAATGTATAATGATTTTATCGTTATATTTAGATATCAATGGAAATGCAAGACTTTTGATTAGATCATTCCTTGGATGTTCCCAATTTATGTTAGATCCTTAGATGAAAGAAGCCGTTGATTTTCAAAAGCAGTAAGTCTCCTTATTTTACATTTTCGTTTAATATCCTATATCAAGAATTTACTAGCAGTTATGTTTCTTTTTACAGGTTTTTGTTGCAGACATACCGTGGATCGGTGATTGATTAATCATTAGAAAAGAATTGTATTTTTTCCATCGTGCATCAATTATATTACCCTATGTTTTACTCTGCTTGACATTATTATATTTATGTTTAAATTTGTCTGTACTATGTTTGTTATGTTTACAATTTTCCGAATGCAATGTCAATTGTTTTGGTTAATTGTTTGATTCGTTTTTTTGTCTATTTTTCTAAATTTATTATATCGTTTTAGTGGTTTTATTCTTATTTCTAGAATATTTGTTTTCTAGATAAATATTTTAATTATTATGTCAAAAAATTAGTTGTTTGTGATTTGTCCTTAATTCAATGAATCCAGAAAAGGAAATACAGACAGTCACGAACAAACCGTCACCAATAATCATCCCCATGTCAAGAATATTACTTATATATGCTCTAACAAATAGACAATTGACCAAATTATTTTTCAGAGAATGAGACAAACAAATAAACTCTTAGAACACCTCATCGCCTCAAAAGTTTTCGTTTGATAATGGCCAATTATGATTTAGTTATGACTGCTCCACCAATGGATAATGTTTCAAACTTTCGGGCAAGGTAATCAAATTATTTAAATTTATGGGTTCATTTTTGGTCTGAAATAACTTCTAACATGACTAATGTATATATTTTCTTTTTATTCGAATTTGTAGGATTTGAGAGAAGATAAGAAACGAAGGAATACATGCAACAACTTCTCAAGTTTGTGATGCATAATAATGATATCGTCATTGGTTTTGTTTTATGTTATAGATGATGTTTTCCTTATTGTTTTGAACTAGTCTTATTTAATTTATGTTCAACTCTATAGATTATTTATAATTATAATTTTGGATGGAAAGTTTAGATAGTTTTCATAAGAAATTTGTCAACGCCAATCCCCTAGTATATATGTATCTTGAAATTAAAAGAGAAACTTCTCTTTTTTCATGGATGGAAACACTTTCATGACAAGATTTGGAACAGAGAGAAAAGAACTGTAGTATCTTCAATTGCTCTTCTTAATGCGATTTATGGAAAATAAAATAGTGGACGCAGAAAAAGCGACTGTCTTTTAACAGGAAAAACAAAAATTCTCAGAGTTTTGTGATCAAGTGCACACTTATTTGACATGAGCATGTTCAGATTCAGATTCATATCTGAGTTCAGAGGCTAGGTACATAAAACTCTCCGAGACTTGGAAACTCTGTTCTTCACGTGCTTCACAGAGCTGACCTGGGCAGGGGCATGGACATCAAGGCGGCTGAGGTGAAGTTGAAACGCAGGCATGACCATGCTTCCGCAACTGCATTTGGATCCCAACCATTTAAAGCTTCCAAGGCGGGCATTACAGTGGGTACACGACAACTTCCCTTCCGACACATCGTCTATCACTGACACAGCAACAGGGAGAGAGAAAGAGTCAAGAACCAACAGAGAGAGATAATGTGTTGATTCGACAGAGAGATGGTTTTGTTTGTACCTTGAGTCATCCAGCTCAGAGGCTCTACAAATATTGAAGTACACATGTGCTTCCCATCGGTGCTACTGCCTTTGGCTTTCCCTCTGCACCACTCGAAGTTGGTGTCTGTCTCACCTGGAGTGTGGTCCATAACATGCTCCTGCAAGAACAGAACTCTCTGGCATTTCTTGCAGCAATACATTGTATAGCTGTCTCTCTCGCTCTGACCTTCCCTGGCCAACATTCCAGGGTCAGCCCTCAACTTGGACTTGTCTATTTTATTGCCTTCCTTATATAAGTAACCTGGCAGCAAACACCCCAAAAGTGATCAAATGGACAATGTCTTGAGAATGTGACAACCATATAATACTCATCAAATATCAAATTATATCCTGTATAGAGCAACGTGAATCAGCTGAGACCCAAACCTAAGACATTTAGACGGAATCGCCTGTATATGGGGCAGGTACGGTCGACCTTGAAGTTCATCCACTCAAACAATTGTAGCTGCAATGCAAATTGTAAGAGGATATGAAACACTGATGAGCAGGACAAAGGTTTCCCACATACAAATCAAGTAACCTGTTTTAGGAAGCCAGTGTTGGGGCTAATTTTCTCACAGCTTTGCCGCAATGATGCAAGTGCATCTGTAAAACAGCAGACACCAAGAGGGAATCAGGATACGAAACCATATGCAAGAGAACTTTCAAATCTTTGGTCTTTTAATAGAATAGATTCAGACCTTCCAGTGAGAGCTGCTCAGATCTCATCAAATAAGCAGTGACAATAGAAGCACTGAAACAAGCACAATAGAAAAATCAGGAAATCAATTGATTCTACATTTCAGATAAAGATGAAACCTCACCTCCGAGACTGTCCGGCATAGCAGTGAACTAAGACACCGCCTTCCTTGCGGGCAGCGTCGATAAAATCCAAGCAAATGTCGAAATAATCCAGCAGATTCTCCCACTTCTCGTCCTCGGCCACCACCGCCATTCTTTTCACCTTGAGATCTTTTCCAGCATACTCGAGCGAATACAGAAGCTTGCATGATGGCAACGAGCTCTCAGTCCCATGCTCTTTATCACCAACATACACCTCCGCAATATCCTTAGTCTCTATTTCCAGGCTGCGCCATTCAGCGAAAATAGATATGGAAGCGGAGGGTAGAACCGATAGGATGCTTGAAACCTCAGAGCTACCATTCTGCAGAATCTCAGCAGCGGCGCAAATATTGCCAAGGAAGAGATTCTCCCTCACAAGGTAACGCATCGTCGAACCTAGAGATATAGGAAAAAAAACAGATTTCTTACGACAAGGGGGAAAAACCTACAAGTTAGAACAATTTCGATCGGATAAGGACGGATATCGTACCGGGAAAAGGCAGAGGAATATCGACCAGGATCGGAGAAAACCAGCGACCTCCGTGTCGTTTTGCTTTCTCAACGAAGGGATTGAAAACCCTAGATAGAAAAATTCGTCGTCCGTTAGATGTCTTTCCTCATCTACGGCTCATATTATCCTAAAATCCAGCCATCCGCCACATCTATTTATTCAAAAGGTGTCTCAATGTAAAAAACGAAAAACGGAAAATTGCTTGTAAACTTAGAATGAAAATCGATGACATAAACTAAAAGAGAAAAGCGGTTTGTAAACAATAATAAAACGGTGTTGGGTCGATAGGGATATCTTAGGAGATGTTTGATTCAATCACTTACTCAAACCATCTTTTGAGATCTCTCTCTAAAACTGATTCGAGCGATAACTCTCTCTTCTACGTTCCTACAAGAAGAAGAAAACCTAATTGAGCGAGTTATGGCCGAAAAACCGCGAGAGATCCCTCATGTAACAACGGGGATACCTTTCAACGATGACGTTTCTACATCTCCGACGAAGAAGACAGAACCAACAGCTTTTTACCTGTTCGGAACAAGAATCCCGTTTCAAGACTCCTCTTCCTTGGCATCCAAGGAAACGGAATATGAAGCCTTGATGAAGACTCGTCGCTCCTCAGAAAACCCGAATGAGAACGTATCCTTGTCTCTCTGTTTAAACCCTAACGCTAACCCTGAGGTTACTTGCGCTGATCACGAAGAAGAAACGGAAGAGGCAAGAAAGATTCAGAAGCTGAGATTTGATCTCTCGAAAGAGGAATTAGGAGAAGAGGAGAACCGAACCAGAGTCTCGACCGAACTACCTTTAGACACATGGACCATCAAGAAGACACTGACTGCAAAACAATATCAACGATCTAACCCAACTTCTTGTATTGACAAGCGCCGCAGAGGAACACATCCTGCCACATCTCTCTCCAGATGTTCAAAACACAATCCAAGAAGGCAATGGAGTTGAGGTTAGAGCGTACGACTACAACACCAACACTGAGCACAACATGGTTCTGAAGAGAATGAAGACAACAAGAAGCTATGTTTTCAACGGTGCATGGGGTAAACAGTTTGTCCTGAGGAGAAAATTGAAGCAAGGATACAAGATTGGACTCTTCTGGAGTAATGTTGAGTTTAGACTACATTTTGTGTGTGCTTTCTATTGTTCATGCTGATCATGTTTCTGCTGATCAGAAGAACCCTAAATACCTAGAGATATCATCTTTCGAAAACTGATAAACTGGGTTTTTACCGGATTTTAACCTTTGTTTTTGTGTTTCTAATCGAGTCAAAGTTTGTTTTTAGAGTCTTTTAATACTTTATCGAATTTTTTTAGTTTTTTTTTGTCGAATCTTTATCGAGTATTTTAATTAAAATAGGTAGACAAAATTCCTAAACCGCCTGGACCGTTTAGGAGCCGTTTAGTCCGCTGAAGTCCACCTAATTGTCATCCAACCCACCAATTTTAGTAAAATCCAAACAGCTTAGAAACGCAGTTGCCTAGTCCGCTTTGAACACTACTCTAGACTTAGGATCAAGTTTTGAGATGCCCTTTTTAGAAGAGCAGAATTCTCATATGTCCCCGTTATAAAAACTAAATAGGATTTAACCCGCGTTAATTATAGCGCGGCGTAATTTTTTTTAAATAAATTGTTTTGAAATTCACAAAAATTGTTTTTTTATGAATTTTATAATATAGCTAACTAATGATTATTGATTATAGATAAAGCTGTCAATTTGTAATAATTTGTCTATTTAATCCGTTTTACAGTGTACTAAAATATTATTCGGGCTAATCCGCAAAAACTTATAATCTTAAAAACATAACTCTAATATGCATTGTTAAAAGAATCTAGTTTTTGTGGTTAGTCTACGAACTCTTAAAAAAATATAGTTTTCTTGTATCTAAATTTTTATAAAATTAGTAAAATATTTTTCAACTTTTGTTTTGATATATATTGAAATAAAATATAATAAATTATAGTGAAAAATATAGCAAGATTTTGAATAGATTTTTTTTCTTTGAATATATATGAATTGATTATTATTTTAAAATATATAGTATTATATCGGTTTAGAAGTTTAGAAGGTTGATTTTTCAAATTTGTTGCCTCAGGTTTCCACCGGTCCGGGCCAAAGATTATTTCCACGAGCGATTCAGTCAATCACTCACCTCGTATTTCGTTTCCGGCTAAAAATATATGAGAAGTTCGAGATTTTCTTATATAAGACTTTGTAATTGCTTTTGTGCTTTGGATAGGTAAGTGAAGATGATAATAGATATAGTACGTTGATGCATCAATTGAGGGTTGTTTAATCGCTCTACTTGGTGCGTTTACGATTTGAGTATCGCAATTTTGATATGTTGCCAATAGATCATGATGTTTGTGTTATGAACCCAGTTGTATACTGAATAATAAGATGCTATTCACTGAGATATGTAACCAGATTACAAAGACTCTAGACCGGTAAATCAACGAATCTAGAAATCCCCCCCTTGAAGATCGCATAACGATCAACAATCATGAAACATGAAAAGCATCCAAAGTCCGTAAAGAAGGAAGATGACTATATATAAAAGTCTAATTAAGCTAATACTATATAAACTATTATATCATTTCCTATTTCAATTATTCTTTGTTATTTGTAATGACATTTCATGTAATAACTTACAAAACAAAGTTTATTTTTAAAAATGTCTTCTTAAATAATATTATAGAGATTTCTTATTAAATTTTTTTAAATCGAAAAAGCGTTAAAAGACTGGTTACCACTTAATTATTTTTGTTAATTACGAATCCAACCAGACATATCCACATCCAAACCAATATAATATGGATTGTCCGTCCAGATTCGGATCCAATCTTAATTTAATCCAAAAATATTCCCTTTTGACAGGATCTCCTTTTTGACTTTTGTATCCCAAATTCAGACCAATCCGAATCAGAAACCTCCTTCTTCCAATTCAACGCACGAATCAGATCGATGCGTCTTACAGAACAATGATCCATCGCCGGAGGAAGAAAGTTTCCAGGATTTTCCACCGGAATCAATCTCGACGTTGAAGAAGATCGCAGGAGCGATGATCTCCGCCGGTTACGAAGCAGAGTGATGTATGTCTTACGAGATGTCCAGACGGCACGCGTTCAAGGAGGAGCTGAGCGAGGTTGGATTCGAAAGGATCAATGTAGAAGACGTGCAGAGAATAATTTGCTCTCGAAGGAGAAATCGCTTCCTGGATCTCAATCGTTCGCCGTTGCTCCACCATGCTTTTCCCCGGCGAGCTAGCTCTCTGCAACGACGTCTTCTCCGATCACGATTATTCCCCAATTCGTAAACGTCTCTTCACCGGATTGGTCTCCACCGTGACAATCCGGTTCCTAGATTTCTCCGGCGCGGTGGTGCTCACCAAATGTTCCAACACTACGAGAAGGCTCAATCGGATCAAACATAGACCATACCTGAACCATAGACCAAACGAAGCCAGCGAGAAGACGACGATGAGTACAAAACGTCAGCCTTTGCTAGACAAATGATATGATTGATGAGTATCTCTTCTTCCTCTTACTGCCTCGTTGATCGTGACTCAGGTAAATCCACTTACTTTGGATTTATTAATTGCCTTAGTTGATTCAGTCTCGTTTGGTTAGGTTTTATATTGTTGGATTGTGAAGAAAATGATTAGAAATTTTGAGCGTTTTGATATAGTTTGAATGAGCTCTGGTTCCACCTAGCGAGTTGTTATGTTGATCCTATGATACGATGATGGTTATTTGGCTTATGTGTCTCAATTTTCTGGTTATTTCTAGCTTAAGATCATGAGTTGCATTGCCAATTTGTCTAGTATGAGTGTGTTATCATTTTATGGTGGGAGACAACATAGTGACCCATTCGTTTGTTTTGCATCCTTCAGTATGATGATGTCTTGGGGAGAGGAGCTTTCAAGATTGTGTATGGTTTCTACACACCCTTCTGCTTTTTAGGCAGGCAGTTTCATGGCTTTGTGAGCAAGAACTTTCAAGAGCTAGCGATTGTGATATTTAACTCGTTGATGGTGATGTACTCGAGGTGTGGCTTTGTGCACAAGTCATTTGGAGTGTTCGATTCAATGGGAGAGAGAGAGAGAGAGATGTTGTGTCGTGGAATACTATGATCTCTGTCCAAAATGGCTTAGTTGATGACGGATTGATGTTGGTGTCCAAGATGCAAAGACATGTTATAATTTGATCGCTTCCTCCTGTGGAGTGTTGAGATATCTCGACTTATTATAATTTTGTTCAAATTTGTATCTGGTAATACCAAGTATTACGGATATCCGACTTGTTATAATTTTGTTCATATTTGTGCATGGTAATACCAAGTATTACGGATTTTCGACTTGTTATAATTTTGTTCATATTTATACCTAGTAATACCAAGTATTACATATATGCGATTTAAAAAAAATATATGGGTTGAAAAAAATAAGATTAAAAAAGATTCCCAAAAAAAAAACATTAAAAACACGTGACGCAGTCAAAATGGACACCTGACGCCGTCATTTAACACATGCTGCCGCAATTCTAGACACATGACAATTATATTAATAAAGAATTCATGTCTTTCACATAATTTTCCCTAGTATTCCAGTTTTACTAGCATGCACATAGTTGACTTTTGGGATTTTGTTCATATTTGTGCATGGTAATACTAAGTATTACGGATTTTCGACTTGTTATAATTTTGTTCATATTTGTACCTGGTAATTCCAAATATTACGGATATCTGACTTGTTATAATTTTGTTCATATTTATACCTAGTAATATCAAGTATTACATATGTGCGATTTAAAAAAAATATATGGGTTGAAAAAAATAAGATTAAAAAAGATTCCAAAAAAAAAAAACAGTAAAAACACGTGACGCAGCCAAAATGGACACCTGGCGCCGTCATTTAACACATGATGCCGCAATTCTAGACACATGACAATTATATTAATAAAGAATTCATGTCTTTCACATAATTGTCCCTAGTAATCCAGTTTTACTAGCATGCACATAGTTGTACTTTTGAGATTTTGTTCATATTTGTGCATGGTAATACCAAGTATTACGGATTTTCGACTTGTTATAATTTTGTTCATATTTGTACCTGGTAATACCAAATATTACGGATATCCGACTTGTTATAATTTGTTCATATTTATACCTAGTAATACCAAGTATTACATATATCCGATTTTTTTAAAAAAAATATGGGTTGAAAAAAATTCCAAACAAAAAAAAACATTAAAAACACGTGACGCAGTCAAAATAGACACATGTCGCCGTCATTTAATATATGATGCCGCAATTCTAGACACATGATAATTATATTAATAAAAAATTCATGATTTTTTCACATAGTTATCCATAGTAATACAGTTTTACTAGCATGCACATAGTTGTACTTTTGGGATTTTAACTTATAATTAGTATTACCTTGTTATAAATTAAATATTTTTGGTTGTACACTTGATTTAAGGTAATCAAAGTACATTTCCAACGTTTTCATGCAATAATATGTCTTAAAGCACATTTTCCGTATCTTTTGCATCATAAGGTGGTTAAGATTGACAAAATGATCATAAAAGTATAAGGTGTTTGATGTGAAAACAAGAATATGATAAAGACTATTATCCAAAAAATTCTTACTTATGTGTAACTAATAAATAACATTTTCGATTTATTATTTGTGTATGAAAATTAAAGATAAATATTTTATGTAACTAATAAATATTATTTCGATTTATTATTTGGATATGAAAATCAAAGATAAAATTTTGGTTCTCTCGTGAAACAATTCATAAAACATAGATCCATTAAACCTCTGATTTTTCATCAACCCAACTAATTATCCCATTGATTTCTCAAACACAGTGAGACAAGGTCACGATTTATTCCTACAAAAAAATGGCAACAATTAAACCAAACTTTTCTCCTGGTTCAAAGTAAACCAACTCCAATTCAGCCAACTTCTCTTTCTTGACACTCAATCATGTAGGAGACTAAACACGACAAAATGTAAGCATCTCCTTCACCACAATTCAGTAACATTATCTTGACAAGAATTTTTAGATAAAATCCATTATATATAAAAATAAATTAAAGTTAAATGCAATTGAGTTAACCAAACCGGTAATGATATAGGGTTTAAAAATTCTGAAGCATGCCATCAACTCGCCGCGAGTCAATTTTATTTTTTAGTTTTGGAAATCTTTCAGTTTTGGTTAGCCAGTCAAACTCAAATAATATCATGTTTTAGATTAATTAAAATCCAATCTAGATTTAACTATCGATTACTTCGTTTATGGGAATTTTTAATTAACAACATCAAAAGAATAATGTTTCAAATCTAATGCAAATCCAATTGAAATCCCCAAAATACAAATCTAATTGAAATTTCCAAATCCAATAGTTTCTAATGCAAAATCTACTAACAAAATCGAAGGATTTAAGATAAAACATAATAATTATAAGAAAATTAATCTGGATTTTGAAGCTTCAATGTCTGATAAGGAAGGGGAAGATGTCGATAGAGATGAGAAAAAGTCAATGGGAAATGTTTATGATTGACTAAAATTTGCTTAATTCTCATTGGTCTAATTAATCATTTGTATATATTTTGTTAACATAAAAAAGGAAGGAAAGAGAATATGTCGTTAGAGATAGAAAAAGTCAATGGAAAAATGTTTTTGATTGGCTGAAATTTTCTTAATTCTCATTGGTTGAATTTATCTTTTTTTTTTAATATGTTTAAGTTAAAATAAAAAAGGAAGGAATGGTAAAATGAGAATATCATATTTCATTAAAAGGAATGGGACATGGCAGAATGAAATGGGTAGAGGTGAATAACTCTATAGTGGGAGGGAGAGATGAGAATTTGGCCCCTAGACTTATCACCAACCGTTTTAATTTTCATTCAACAACTGTTTTCACCACCATTTGTAACTGTTTTACTATCCGATTTACCGATGTTGCCTCCAAAAACACCCTTTACGTATTAACGTACAATATCACCTTAGAATTCATAGAATTAAGTTAATAATTTAAAATATATATATATACAAATTACACAACATAGTTCCAAAATATACATTCTAAACGTTTTCATATCCATGCAAACACAACATGATAAACGATGCACATAAATACATACATCATATCTCTATATATATATATAACAAACAAAAGCCAGTATTCTTCATAGCAATAAACATGTTTTATTAGAATTGATCTAAATATTTTTGATGGAATAGACCATAATGTAACTCATTATATAGAAAATATAATTTAATAGAAATATAAACTTTTGGTATGGGTGAAATATATATCCGAGCCTTTTGGTATGGGTGAAATATATATAACTTATAATTTAACAGAAATATAAAGTTACAGTGTTAAAACAATATAACTTTATGTTTTACCATATATATAACTTAAAATTTAACAGAAATATAAAGTTACAGTGTTAAAACAATATAACTCATTCTCTCTCAACTTTTCAAACACTTAACTCTTCTTTGGTCTCTGAGACCTAGTCTCATCTTCTTTCCGGCCATTTCTCTTCAAAATTTTACGCTTCTTTTTGTCTCTTTCACCTCAAAGTGCTCTCTAAACTTACAATTATTTTGCAGATCTATCCTTTTTTTTTGGACCCGAAGTCACTTAATTAAACGACTCTCATTTCTTGTCTTCCTACTCTTTCTGGTTTATGATGTGTTAACCTATGGTATTTTTTTGTTCGTTTACTGACTTAATGATTTAGTGTTTTTACTAAGTCAATTAATAACTAAAGTGCACACTACTGAAATCATAACAGTATGTCAATGTAGTACTTTAGGATCGAATCCACAGAGACCAAGGTTACACTACGATTCTCACAAGATGAAATTAAGCTAAGACGATAATAAGGTTTGATTTGCAGAGTAATGAAAATACCTAAAAGCGGTGTAAATTCAATAAGAGAAAAACGTTAGGTCGAGGGTTTCTTCGCGGGAATCCAGAGATCATAAATCAAACTACTATTCAGGGAACGATTAAACACAAGTTTCAAACTCAAACATAATTAAATATCTAACCAATCAACTTACGTGGAATTGATTACTAAATCTAGCGACCTAAAATCCTAACTTTCGTTGAACCTAGTGTTATAGACCACCATTAACAAATAGGTTCAATATGTTCACGAATCGTCTTAACATCAACTTCCGTTGGCCAAGGATAATTCACTCGCTTATGTTCTTTCTAGTGATATATCATGGTTTTTACCCCTTTTTAGCCATGATATAAGTCCTTTTTATAGAGTCTTTCTAGTGTTTTCGTAGTCTTTTAAAATATATTCAGGTTTTAGCACGTTTGGAGCACAATTGGAGATATTGGAACATTATGGAGCTTTTTGGAGCAAAGCAGAGATCATGTAGCTGAGGTACCCGAATCGAAGCCCGAGCATCGACCGATACACTTATGGTATCGATCGATGCCGACTGCAGACAGATACAAGTCGCGATGTAGAAAAGGAGATTGGAGATTTTGCTTTCAAGCCCAGAAGACTTTATTATTTACAACAAAGCCCAAAACGTGTTTTAGGAGTATTAATTAGGTTTTTCAGCCACTTTGGCTATTACGCTTCATTATACTTTCATTCTATTCTGGTTTTAGAGAGAGAGAGCTTTGGGAGGGAGACAAGTCAGAACTCTGTTCGTATGAGAGAAGATTTTGAACCCTCTTGTTACTCTTTTCTTATTGTTTAATTGAATAATCTATTCAATTATGTTGATTGTTTCATTCTCCATGTCTGAGTAGATCCATCTTAGGTTTATGGTTTTCTCATTGGGATTTCTCTGATTGCTGGTAATTGATTAGTTAGGATTCACCATCTGAATTAGTTCTTCACCATAGGTTATTTTCAAAGCTAATTCTGGCCTGGTCACCTAGAACTTAGATCTTAGGTTAATCAATTAGGCACGATAGTGCAATTGAGTAATCTGACAGAACCTAGGGTGAACAAATTAATGATTCGCAAAGAGATTTGGTTTAGTTGATTTGTGAACATATCAAACTCGATATTAAGGCTGATTTATTCTTAGGAATTTGCAAAGAGATTTGGGATTATGAAGTTTAGATTTAGATAATTCTCGCAACGACAGTTGGTTAATTAAATCCTGACTGATTGATTTCCTGAGAAATACCCTGCGCCTATATTCTCCCAATCGATTTTACAACCTCTTTTATTGTTTATTGTTTTTTTTTCAACTGAATTGCTTAGCTTGATTCGAAACTAATCGGTCTATTGTATGATTTTCTTGAGTCTTTGTGGTTCGACCCCTAAATATACTGCAACTACAACTTAGTACTTTTAGGGTATTATATTTGAGCTTATCAAATTTTGGCGCCGTTGCCGGAGACTCTAAAAATCGCCATTAGATTTTAGCTATCGAGTTTCGACTAAATTCGTCGGTATCGATCGATACCATTGGTGTCGGTCGATACTCGTCGTGCTGTTTTAAATTTTTGGTTACTTACGTGTCTTGTCTTTTGTGTTTCAGGTGTATGCCCACTCGCGAAACCCGGAGGAACAAGCGCACTGAGCTACTTAATCTTTCCAACAAGGAGCTAGCAAACTTGGAACATGCAAACAGAAAAACAAAGAGGCCAGCAGAGATGAATAACCCAGTGGTATTGACTCGTGATGAAGCTGGAGCTTTGAGAGACCAAGAGGGTCAACTGTGCAATGAGAGAGGGCAACAACTTGATGGAGATGGAAACGTTGTTGTCCCTGCAGCTGTTGTGAATGTTGGGAATGATCTGGTTGATCGTGGGAGGACGATTGGTGAGTACAACAGGCCTGATCAGTTCTATGCCAATCGATCAGCAATTCGCCCTCCTGCTTTTCAGAGGAATGACTTTGAGCTGAAACCTGCATACTTCACTCTTGTGGGTCAGCACCCTTTTCATGGTCTTTCTCATGAACATCCCATGGATCACATCGAGAGGTTTGAGGATTTGGTTACTAGAATCAAATACAATGGAGTGTCAAATGATTTCCTCTTCTGTAAGCTCTTCTCATACTCTCTTGGTGGAGATGCAGCTTATTGGCTTAAGCAGTTGCCCCCTGGATCACTGACTACTTGGGAGTAGACTAAGAATGCCTTCCTGAACAATTTCTATGACGATGCCAGATCCGAGGAGCTCAGGAATAAGATCTCCCAGTTTTCTCAGGGAGCGACTGAAGCGTTTAAGACTGCTTAGACCAGATTCAGGTCATATCAAAGGGATTGTCCACATCACAGGTACACTAATGTTCAGCTGTTTGGTATCTTCTTCAGAGTGATTGATTAGAGGTATCAAATGGCCTTGGATGCTGCGAGTAATGGAAATTTCAACACCAGGTATCCTGACGATGCTTATGTGCTTATTGAGAACTTGGCATCTAGCAATAGTACCAAAAATGCAGACTTTGAGCGAAGGAAGCAGGCTGGAGGAATGGATGGATCGCAGATTGCTGAGGTTCAAGCCAAACTGGACTCTGTGCACAATCTTCTGATGGGGAGGACGAAGAAAGCAGTACACTTTGCTGATGAGGTCGTGTGTGGAAGAAGATGAAGTGGAGGATGTTAACTACGTTGGTGGTTCTGGTTTTCAGGGTCAGCGATTTGGGTACAACAACAGCCGAAACTTCAACAACAACACTCAGTGAGGTGGATACAAGTTCGACGGAAACCAATCTGGTTTTGGAGCAAATCAATTTGCTCAGAAACCACTCCAGAGCAGCGATTTCACTCGCAATTATGGGAACTCGTCGTACCAGCTTATCTCTCCCAAGTCCTCAGAGAGTAAGATGGAAAACATGTTTGAACAGATTCTTCAGGGACAGCAAAAGTTGCAAGTGGATTTTAATGGGAAGATTGACTCTCTGTACATTGATCTGAATGGGAAAATTGAAGCTCTCAATCTTTCTCAGAAGAAGCTGGACACTCAGGTTGCTCAGAATGCAGCAGCTGTGAAGAGGCAGGAAGGTTTTTTTCCAGGGAAAACTGAAAATCCAAATGTACACATCAATGCCATCACCTTGAGGAGTGGAAAAGAGGTGATTACAGAAGTAAATAACAACCCAATTGTAGAGAATTTTGTTGATCTTGCTGAAGATGGCGACTGGGATTCTGAAAATCCCCGTGTATCGACCGACATCACTCAGTATCGACCGATACCAGTTCAGACACCTGCTCGAGGGGATCCAAAATCCCGTGTATCGATCGACACTCCCCCTGTATCGGTCGATACCGAGACACAGATCGAGAAGGAACCTAAGGTGGTCGAGGAAAGGGTTTACAAACCCAAGGTACCATACCCTCTGCCTCCTAGGAAGTCAAAGAAGGATGTGGAGGATTCCAGATGCAAGGCTATATTAGACAAGTTGGTCGTTGAGCTTCCCTTCATCGATGCTATTAAGACTTCTCCAGCTTTCAGGAGATATGCGAAGAAGATGGTGTCTAGCAACGTGAACTTTGAGGAGGGTGTCATGATGATTACAGCTGAGTGCAGCGCAATTCTACTCAACACGATCCCAAAGAAGCTACCAGACCCAGATAGCTTTGTTTTGGACTGCATTATTTTCACAGAGAGATTCGAGCGTTCTCTCTGTGATATTGGGTCGATTGTGAATCTCATGCCACACTCAGTTGTTAAGCGAATGGGGATGACATATTTCCAATCTACAAGGATTTTGCTCGTACTTGCTGATCGCTCAGTGCGACTTCCAGATGGACTACTCGAAGATGTCCCAATCAAGATTGGGAATTGCTTGATCCCAATAGATTTCATCATCCTGGAGTACGATGCTGAGCCTAAGGATCCTCTTATCATGGGCAGACTATTCCTTGCAACTGCTGGAGCTTTGATTGATTGCAAGAATGGACAGATAGCTCTCAACATCTGTGACTTGGTTATGTCGTTCAACATGGAGAAGATGATGAAGAGACCAACCATTGATGGGCAGACTTTCTTTGTGGATACCTTCAGCGATATAGCTTAGGAGTATTTCTTGGAGATGCACCCCGAGGATCCACTGGAGAGAGCATTGGTGTGCTTCGATGACTCAGATGAGTTTCTGAGTGATGCTGCTGCTGGGTACGCTAAGATGCTCGATTTGACTGATGCAGTATCGATCGACACCAGGCGTGTGCGATAGAGGAGTTGGCCGAAACTCCTAAGAAGGCTGGTGAGCTTGGTGATTGGAGTGAGGAGAAAGCTCCTAAGATCGAACTCAAGCCACTTCCAACCAAATTGAGATTTTTCTTGGTCCTAATTCCACATACCCTGTGATTGTTAATACTTCCTTGAACAACGCAGAGATTACCTTACTGCTGAGCAAGCTGCGTAAGTATCGCAAAGCTCTCGGCTATTCTCTTGATGACATTTCAGGTATCTCCTCAGATCTATGCATGCACAGGATTCACCTGGTGGATGAGTCAAAGTCTTCGATTGAGTGTCAGAGGAGGCTGAATCCGAACCTGAAGGAAGTGGTCAGGAAGGAGGTGATGAAGCTGTTGGAAGCAGTGATTATCTACGCCATCTCAGATAGTTCTTGGGTTAGTCCAGCTCACGTTGTGCCTAAGAAAGGAGGTATAGCTGTGGTGAAGAACGAGAAGGATGAGCTGATCCCTACAAGGACAATCACTGGTCACAAGATGTGTAATGACTACAGGAAGCTGAATGCAGCCATAAGGAAGGATCATTTCCCATTACCATTCATCGACCAGATGCTGGAAAGGTTAGCGAGTCACCCATACTACTGTTTTCTCGATGGGTACTCAAGCTTTTTCCAGATTCCTATACATCCAGAGGACCAGGGGAAGACGGCTTTTACATGTCCTTATGGCACATTCGCTTACAGAAGAATGCCATTTGGATTATGTAACGCTCTAGCGACCTTTCAAAGATGTATGATGTCGATTTTCACAGACATGATTGATGAGTTTATGGAGGTGTTTATGGAGGTGTTCATGGATGATTTTTCAGTGTATGGATCGTCATTCAAGGATTGTTTGGATAACTTGTGCAAGGTGCTTCAGCGATGCGAGGAGAAGCACTTGGTTCTTAATTGGGAGAAGTGCCACTTCATGGTACACGATGGCATCGTTCTTGGGCACATGGTTCCCAAGGCAGGAATCAAAGTTGACAAAGCCAAAATTCAGGTCATGACAAGCCTTCAGCCGCCGCGGTCTGTCTCTGAGATTCGAAGCTTCCTTGGTCATGCTGGGTTTTACAGGAGGTTCATTAAGGATTTCTCTAAGCTTGCACGCCCACTCACCGCCCTGTTGTGCAAGGAAGTCAAATTTGATTTCACGCCTGATTGCCTTGCAGCCTTCAAGGAGATTAAGAAGGCATTGGTGAGTGCTCCTATTGTCCAACCACCTGATTGGAGCTTACTTTTTGAGGTTATGTGCGATGCGAGTGACTTTGTTGTTGGTGCTGTGTTGGGTCAGAGGAAATACAAGAAGCTCCTTGCTATTTATTATGCTAGCAGGACGTTGGATGATGCTCAGCGAAATTACAGCACCACTGAGAATGAATTACTTGCAGTTGTCTTCTCTTTTGAGAAATTTCGATCCTACTTGATTGGGAGCAATTCACATTCTTTGGCTCTACCCCATTAATATTCCAGTAATAGGTCTTTCACAATGAGATCCACTTTATACAGTAACTGTATTTCATTTTTAAAATTCACACCGACCATGCTGCTCTCAAATACTTGCTGCAGAACAAGGACCTCAAGCTTCGTCTTTGCCGATGGGTACTTTTGCTCCAAGTCGATATCGAGATCAAGGACAAGAAGGGAGTTGAGAATGGAGTTGCTGACCACCTATCGCGAATAAAGATCGATGAAGACGTGCCTATTGATAATTTCTTGCCAGAGGAGCGTATCTACTTCATTGAGACTCAGCTTCAGGATGTTTGTTCCGAAAATCTGAAATTTTCGCGAGTGCAGACCTTCCGTATCGATCGACACTCCCCCAGTGTCGGTCGATACCCGTCACCATTCGGACCTGTTTTGCCTATGGACTACATCGATTTATCTGAGGAGTATCTAGCCGCTGTCTCTAACCCCGGTCGACCATGGTATGCTGATATAGCTAATTACCTTGCTGCAGATAATGAGCCGAAGCAACTCAAGAAGTATGAGAAGAAGAAGTTTATGCGCGAGATGAGGCGATTCTCCTGGGATGAGCCTTACCTATACAAGCACTGCTCAGATGGTATCTACAGAAGATGTGTTGCAGAGTCTGAGGTGCCTGAGATTCTTTTTCCTTGTCATGGGTCTGAGTATGCTGGACACTTCGCCACTTTCAAGACTGTGTCCAATGTTCTTCAAGCAGGCTTCTGGTGGCCTACCATGTTCAGGGATGCTCACGCGTTCATCTCACAGTGTGATGTCTGTCAGAGGAGAGGGAAGATCAGCAAGAGACATGAGATGCCACAAAATTTCATCCTTGAGGTTGAAGTTTTCGATTGCTGGGCATAGATTTCATGGGTCCTTTTCCCCTATCACATGGGAACAAGTACATCTTGGTTGCTGTGGACTATGTTTCCAAGTGGGTGGAAGCGATTGCCAACAAAACCAACGACTCTTCAGTGGTTCTTAAGCTGTTTAAGACCATTATTTTCCCTCGATTTGGAGTAAGTGATGGTGGCACTCACTTTATTAACAAAGTTTTCGAGAGGCTGCTGAAGAAACATGGTGTGAATCATCGTGTGGCTACTCCATATCACCCTCAGACTAGTGGGCAGGTCGAAGTCTCCAACAGGCAAATCAAAGAGATTTTGGAGAAGACAGTGGGTACTACTAGGAAGGATTTGTCTGCGAAGTTGGATGACGCGCTATGGGCCTACAGGACTGCTTTCAATACGCCGCTGGGCACTACACCATTTCATTTTCTATATGGGAAATTATGTCACCTTCCAGTGGAAATCGAGCATAAGGCAGCTTGGGCTACAAAGATGATGAATTTCGACATCAAACCTGCTGCTGAGAGGCGATTGGTCTAACTGAATGAGCTGGATGAGATTAGGCATCACGCCTATGAGAACTCGAAGCTGTACAAGGAGAGGACTAAGGCATATCATGACAAAAAGATCCTCTCCAGACACTTCGAACCCAATGACCATGTACTTCTGTATAACTCTCGTTTACAATTGTTTCCTGGAAAATTGTGTTCTCGTTGGTCAGGTCCTTTCACGATCAAGGAAGTCAGATCACACGGTGCAGTTGTCCTGCTGAGTACATCAGGCGAGGAGTTCACTGTCAATGGACAGAGGGTGAAATACTATTGGGCGAAAGCCGAGATTCCAAGAGGACACATGGTGCCTCTGGATGATGCACCCACCGCCTGATCGTCCGTAAAGTCAAGCTAGTGACGTAAAACAAACGCTTGGTGGGAGGCAACCCACTGGTAAGTCTGTACATATGAGTCTTTTATATTTCTAGTTTTTGTTTTGTGTTTCTTTGTGTCAAGTGAATCAGATTCGAAGGAGCAGTATCGATCGACACCAGATTTAACGCACTATTTCTAGATCGATTTTTCTTTTCTTTTGATACTTTGAGTCATTTTGTCAGCAATTTCTTATGATTTTGGACTTGTGGATTTATGTTTTTATGATATCTTGTTGCATCTAACTTTTGTTTGAGTGATCTAACAGTGCTAACCATAACACTTGGATCGTTTGACACAATTTTGGGCAACATTTGTCGTGAATAAGTGGACATGTGTCGACTCATGCTTGGTATCGATCGATACCAGTGTTGATCCAGAAGGTCACTAATGTTGTTTGGAGGGTGATTAGGGGGTAGAGAGGCGAGATTTCCGTTTAATAGAACGAGTTAACCGAGATTTTAAGCAGGTCGGGTATTATGATGAACAGGTCGGGGACCGTATTCTTTGTATTGATGATAAAAGAGACGAACGGTTTAGATTTACGAACTAGTTCCGACGGAAATCCAGTTCGGCGTTCTAAACGTCGTTGCCTTGTTACAAATGAGAGAGGTCGGGCCTATATCGTAGAGAGTGAGAGATAAAAAGATCAAGGTCCTTTTCTTAGTGCATACTAAGGGGTATATATAGCGGGAGTTGACTTCCTGCTCCCCGGGATTTCAGGGCCACGCGGCGCCTCCAGCCTCTTTTGCGGGTAAGGCGTCGTAGGAGACGTGCCCCGATTTTGGGCCGAAGGGTCATGATGAGCTCGGGCCATTCCTCTACGCAGATAGCATACTGTTCGGTCAACTGCTTTCCACGTGTCGTCTCTTCTTTGGATCTTCGTGCAGAGTTGGTGAGATGTCGAATTCAACGCCATCCTCCTACGGGGTAGCACACTGTTCGGTCAACTGCCTTCCACGCGTCCTTCTCTCCTTCCCCTCCTTTGACTGGGGTTCGTGAGAAGTCAGTCCGAGCCCGGGGCACGCTCCTATGAGCTCGCTGGGGTTTTACTTCGGCAGACCGGGCTGCTAGCCCGGGCGGTTAGCTCGGGGATGCGATCGAGAGGGGCCTCTTTGCTGAGATGGACCTAGCTAATCGGGGGTGCTAAGCCCACCTCCAACAATAGGCCCCCCCAGTTCGGTGCCATGAGACGTAGCGAATGTATCGAAGTTGATCTTGCGTTAGCTCGGCGCATCTCAGGTCGGTCCTTTGAGACTGAGTAGATGAGAGTGGGGTGTTATGGCTTAGATTCGAGCCCTTGCTCATACGTGTCGGCTTTCCCGAAGATCCAGAGATTATTGGCACGTGCCCATCACGTGGGAGAACCGAAGCGGCGCTCTTCTTTCTGCGCGTACTGCTCACGCGCGGCGTACGAAAGACGCTTCGCATTTATCGAGGAGTTTCCTGCTTTTGGCGCGGGGAAAACGAAGAGGCGTCATCATTAGGTTTTTGGGAGGCCGTGCTCCTTTCGACACGTGTCCAGGCGTCGCTTCGTTGTCCCCTTCCTCTATTTAACTCCTTCTTCTTCCTTCGGTTAAACCTTTCTGCGCATATTCTCAAGGTAACTCCCTTTCTTCTCCCTAAACTTTTCGATTTCTTTATGATTTTCTTTCGACTTCGCTTTCGGTTCCGGTTGTCGGGATTTCTTCCTCCTCTTTGTGCGATGGCGCCGATACTAGATGGAATTAGGGTTGAGTCCAGCGATGAGTCGGCGTCCCGCGATAATCGCGACGATTCTCCGGGGGAAAGCTCTTCTCCTGATGGTTCTGAGCACGCTTCTTCTCCGCATCGAGGCGAGGAGAGCGATGAACAGCCTGTTCCTTCGACTTCGGGGGCCGCTCCGCTACTTCCTGGGACTCATCTCAGGAGGAAGGCGGCGATAAGGTCCTCTTCCGGTGGTCGTGGCGCTGGCCGGGACGGGAGAGGAGCCGGGCGTGCCACCGATCGAGGTGGACGTCGAGGTGGTCGTGGTGGAGGGACGCGGGCGGCGAAAACACAGAAGTCTCCCTTGGTTTTCTATGAACAGGGCGGGTCGCCGACTTGGAGCACGCCGGAGTCAGTCAACTTGTTGAGGGAGCTATGCGATTTCCCCGCTGCCGCCGAACTTCATCTCCCTAGGTCGGACGAGCGTCCGTGGAATCCTCCTGCGGGTTTCGTCTGTATGTACGAGGGGATTTTTTTGAAGTGCGGGCTGCGCCTTCCTCTTCCCGAGCTGTTCGTCCAATACTGCCGGGCGCGGGGTTTGGCCTTTTTGCAAATCTGCCCGTCCACGATTCAGGGGATGATCGTGCTGCTGACCCTGGGGTGGGAGTGTGATGTGGCTGTGACGGTTCCTATGTTCGAGGCTATCACCCAGCAAAAGGCGAATCCCGGGATCCCGGGGACCTACTACGCCGCTTTTAAGCGTGCAGCGAATATCGTTGAGGCTAGTAGTTCGGGGGCTAAGGCTAGCAAGTTGTCCAAGGTTGAGGACTGGTCCCGTAGCTACTTCTACATCCGGGCTACCGAAGTGGTTGGACTCGACCCGTCGGCGAGATACACCCGGGATTGGAATTTCTCCACGGGTAGGGGTTTGTAGACCGAACTGCTTTCTTTTTGACTTTGTTTATTTTAAATAAAGCTGCTTGTTTTGCTTTCAGGTCCTCACTCTTCTAAGTTCAAGCTGCCGGACTACGAGGGTTACCTTGCTGTGTTCAGGACGGTGGGTGAAAGAGAGTGGAAGTAATTCACCTCGGGGAGAGTTGCTGCTGCGATGGCCGGAGGTCGGTAATTTTTTTTTTTTTTTTTTTTTACCGAGTTGAAGGTTGGCGTGAATGCAGGTCGATCACGGTTTGCTATGCCGCTGTATGCGGATTCTTTCGTTGCGCCGCCGCCGGCTGTCATTGAGGTGCCAGTCCGGCGAGAGCTGCCACAGCAGACCGGGGGAGAGGGGTCCCAGGCTGCTCCTTCCAAGAAGAGGGCGGCCATAACCGCGGGCAAGAGAGTTGCCAAGAAGAAGAAGAGGACCGAAGTGGCAGGGTCCTCGGCCTCAGGTCGTGGGGATGTCCGGCCTGAAGGGTCCGGTCGGGGGGATGTCCGGCCTGAAGAGTCCGGTCGCGTGGCTGAGGCCTCTCGCGACCCATCTGTCGAGGAGCTCGGGGCCCCGGATGGCGAGGTATCAGCCGGGAGTGTGGTGGAGGCAGCCCGGGCTGTGGTGGATGAAGATGTCGTAGTTCGGGGGACCGAGGACTGCGAAACGATCGTCATCGTGGAAGATGCCCGGGATCCTGATGCCGTGCAAGGGGCCGAGAGTCGTTGTGGTGATGGAGATGGTGCTTTGGAGGGCTCCGATGCTGAGCCTAAGGACTACAGCTTCTACTTCTGTCACGAGGACGGGAACACTCCAGTCATCGTGGACAGGGACGAATGCGCCGAGCTGGCTCAGGCGATGATGTTCGGGCAAAATCATCCGCACTCCCTGCCCTTGGAGATGGCGGAATCTGACGCCTTTCGTGCCACGGCGCGGTTTGCGGCTCGGGTGAGGGTTTCTCATAGATATAGCTGTTAATCTATGGGAATTTGCATATTTGTCTTTGCTAACAGCCGGTTTTGATGTAGACGATGGCTCTTACTGCCTTTCTTGGGGAGGCCTATGAGAAGCGACTGGCCGAGAAGGACGCGTCGCTTAATTTCGAGAAGCTGCGCCGGGAGGCCGGTGAGCAGGCCCAGTCGGTTCTCCTCCGTGGGCTCGAGAAGGAGCTGAGGGACGAGAAGGCCCGATCAGGGGCAAAGACCGAACTGGAGGCGGAGAGGGCTCGATCTGCTGCAGAGAGGGCTCGATCGGCCGCTTTGGAAGAGGAGCTCGGACTTTTGAAGGGGGGAAAGGGAAACACTCCGCTCCAGGGTTAAAGGGCTAGAGGGTGATATTGATCGGGCGAAGGCGGCCGTGGCTGAGGAGAGTGAACGGGTTTCAGCAAGGTGGGAGGGGAGGAATCGGAAATGGGCTGCGAAGATGGAGAAGATCCGTGCCCATCTCGCCGGCCGTGATCGGGCTTCAGAGCCTCATCATCCCCCAGACTTAGCCTTTTGCTTGCCCTCAAGCAAATAGAAGACTAAATAAAGAAAGAGGTTTGAAAACGTGGAAACTCACCTGTTCATGAACCATCGAAATGACCTTCTTCCCAAGTACCCAAGTGTCACCTAACCTGCTTTCGATCTAACCACCATGTACTTCTCCGTAGACATTCGCAGCTTTTCCAGACTCCATACATTATCCCACAGCCTTGTTCAAATAAAACCTTCATCGCCAGTTTCATCGCTGCAGGTAATGTTCAAGAACCTTCTAGATTCTTTACCAGACAATATCATGACAAGGAACCACCATTTTTCACACTTTTTGTATCACTTTCTCTCCCCCAGACTTATTACTTATTATGTTTCTTTTTTTTTATTTTCAGCTTTGCATATACACATCAAGGTATGAGACGCGAGTACTGATGGTGTTTGCCACCAAATCCCCGGTTCTTCCCTCTCAATGTATCAAAGGATGTAGGCGAATAATGGCATCATAGGAAAATCCTAGCCTCGCTTCCAATCCTTTGTGTGATCATTCCCTCTTAAGTAGAATAATGGGATCGCTGGAAATTTTCCTAACCCTCTACTCAGAAGAAAATTATTTCAATCTTTTATGCTCTTATCTGTCAACTTATAACAGGGGAGAGAGATACTATTACACTAAACACATGGGTTCCTTTATCAGATATGAATGATGAATCAAGCTCTAAAGACACTAACCACATTGATGAAGTGCAAAATTTGGCTCAGGTTTCAGAAGAACTCTGCTGGAAACATGGATGTTTTCTAGTCAACTGGTCAGTCCTTGGATTTTTCATTAGTCGATCTAGAACTGATCCTGTAACACTGTACACTCAAAAACAAAATCAAATCAATAGGTTCAAGCACATGATCATTATCTCCAACAAGTTTTGACTCAATAAAACGACAGACTCTAAGAAAAACAAACACAATGTCAGCAGACACCTCCCCCAGACTTGAACAACAATGTCCCCAGTGTTATCTAGCCTAGAGTCAGTGAAAGAAAACAAAAGAAAAGAATAAAATTGGGAAAAACAAGAAGTTACCTTGCTGGAACAGTGAGTATCGACCGACACACATCCAGTATCGATCGATACAGGCTTAAGTCGACACAGAATTTCATCATTGCCCGCAGGGTATCGACCGACACCAACAGGGTATCGATCGATACCCTGGCGATTTTGAATCTGCTCCTTGTTCATCCTGACACAAACACATAACGAACGAAAATAAAAAGAAAAACGAATCAAGAACAGACTCACCAGTGGGTTGCCTTCCACCAAGCGCTCGTTTAACATCAATAGCTTGACTGTAACGCCCTTCAGGCTGGATAAGATTGAGAGCTTGCACCAAAACAGGCTCCACAACTTGACATTGCTAGCTTCAGAGTTCTGCTCAGCATGCTGTCCACAAACTCCTGTCCTTTCTCTTTCAGCTAAGAAGTAAGAAGTACTCTAGCCTTAGAGAATGGCTTCAAGGCTCCTTTGCACTTGACCTTATATTCAATCGAATCTCCATTGCAATTATGAGGTATCAAAGTGACATGGGGATTCTCGACTTTCCTGCTCTTGGTCTTCTTCTTTGTTGCCTTAGCCTTCTTGACAACTTCCTTGGGGATGTTGGGCTGTTCAGCTGAAATGTCTGCGACAGTAGGCTTATCAGGAGGCTCTTCCAAAATATCAATTGCTAGTGACTCTCCTGTGACAACCTTGATGCTAGAGGCACGTGTGAGAGCACCTCTAGGGGGAATGGCGTTATAGTAGACATCTCCGTCAATGTAGAGAAAGAGAGTCTCTTATTAGGTGTGTCTATGATCGCGCCAGCGGTAGCCATAAACGGTCTTCCCAGGAGTAAAGAAACCTCAGATCCTTCGCTCATCTCCACAACTTGAAAATCAGTGGGCACCAGACAATTTCCTACTTTAACAGACAAAGCATGGATAGTACCGTATGGAGGTGAGGTGGAAGAATTTGCAAACGTAAGAAGCAAAGTAGGGGGTCTTATATCAGCCTTCAACTTTTCGGCAATTCCCCTTGATATCACATTGACGCTAGACCCTGAGTCAATGAGAGACTCTTTGAACTCGACTCCAGAGATTGAGCATGGTACCGTGAATTTCCCTGGGTCTTCCTTCTGTTTCAATTGCCGTGGCGGTAGTGACTTGCGTCTTGCCTCGATAAAGAGTGCCTTAATTTCTTCCTCAGTTTCTCTGCAGTCTTTGAAGTGACTCAGCGGAGGCCAGCCCTCTAGAGCTTCTTCAAAAGATGATTCGTGGGAGATCCTTCGTACCATCTTCTCAAAGCCACGCAGCTGCTTTGGAGTGATAGGATCTCTGAGGTGTTTAGGAATAGGATTCTGCTTCTTGGGCTTGGGAACTCTTTCTCTGATCACCTCAGGTGTTGTCACAATTTCTGGTTCGTTCTGCGAGGGGTATCGATCGATACCAGGTAGGGTATCGATCGATAATAGTGTTCTTGGATCGTTCATGGCAGATACATCATCATCAGAAAGAAGTTCCACATTCTGCTTACCCAGCAAAGCCTTGCATCTAGCAGCCTCCCATTCCTCCCTTGTCAGCTTAGGAAGTATAGGAAAAGGCATCCTGGGTATATACACTCGTTCTGCAACTACCTTAGGCGCCACAGTCGAAGTCTCAGTTGTCTCCTCAGAAATCGCCTCAGTATCGACCGATACCAATGGGGTATCGATCGATACACGGGTTTTTGAAATATCCCGTTTCAGAATTGTAACCGGCATCGATCGACACTTGGGGGTATCGATCGATGCCCTGGCGATTTCAGGATCCTCATCGAAATTTTCTGCACTTGAGGAGATGGCATTGACGTGTGCTCTCGGATTTTCAGTTCTCCCTGGAAGAAAACCTTCCAGCCTCTGCACAGCTGACGCGGTTTGGGCAACTCGAGTTTCCAGCTTCCTCTGGGAGAGACTGACAGCTTCAATCTTCCCATTGAGGTGGTCAATTTTTCCATTCAGGTCAGTGTACAGCGAGTCAAACTTCCCATTGAAATCCACCTGCAACTTCTGCTGTCCCTGAAGAACCTGTTCCATCATGAGTTCCATTTTATTATCTGTGGACTTGGGAGGGATGGGCTGGTACGAAGAGTTCCCGTAATTTCGAGTGTTGTTGCTGAAGTTTCTGTTGTTGTTGTACCCAAATTGTTGACCCTGAAATCCAGAACCACCAACATAGTTACAATCCTCCACTTCATTCTCAGCAGCAAAATGAACCGCTTTCTGATTCTTCCCGATTAGGAAATCCAGCTTGGCTTGAACTTCAGCAATCTGCGATGCATCTATTCCTCCAGCTTGCTTCTTCCTCTCGAAATCGGTATTCTTGGTGCTATTACTAGACGCCAAGTTCTCAATTAGCACGACGGCATCGTCTAGATACCTAGTGTTGAAATTTCCATTACTCGCAGTATCCAGAGCCATCTGGTATCTCCAATCAATCCCTCTGTAAAATGTGCCCAGCAGCTGAACCTGATTGAACCCATGGTGCGGACAATCCCTCTGATATGACTTGAAACGAATCCAAGCTGCCTTGAGTCCCTCTGTTGGACCTTGAGAAAACTGGGAGATCTTGTTCCTGAGCTCTTCAGATCTCGCATCATCGTAGAAGTTGCACAGGCATGCTTTCTTCGTCTCATCCCATGTAGTTAGAGAATCAGGAGCTAACTGCTTCAACCAATAAGCAGCGTCTCCACCAAGAGTGTAGCGCCCGTGTTCCGGAAGAATTGATTATTGAGGAAAATAATTAATTCTGGATTGTTCCGGGGGCGGTATCGATCGATACCGGCCTGTATCGATCGATACCAGCCGGGTTTTTCTCCTGGTTGTCTTCTTCTCTTATCTTCTTTCGAGTATAAAAAGCTTATCCTTGGAGGATAAGACCATAGCTGGTCGGGAAAGAGAGAAAGAAAGAGAGAAAGAGAGAGAAGAAGAGGGAAAGAGAGAGAAAGCTTGCCGAAGCTTAGATCTTGCGAGATCGAGAGAGTTTGAGCTTGAGAGAAGCTTGAAGAAGGGTTGGAGGAGCTTGGTTTCGACGTAGGCTTGTGAGAAGAGAGGGAGATCTTCTTGAGCTTGGGAAGTCGTTTTGGAGCTCGATCCTTCGTGTTTAAGGTGAGTTGGGACCAAAGCTTAGCATTTAAGCTTGTGTGGTGCTTGTTAAGCTTGATTGATGCTTTCCATGTGTGGTCGTGGCGATTTCTGTGTTGAGATCTCGCGTAGGTTGTTGTGATTCGTAGGGAGTATCGACCGATACCATGTGAGTATCGATCGATACCAGTCCCTTGTGGATAGACTCGAGTTGTATTGTATCGAGGTGGATAGACTTGAGTCGTGTTGTATCGATCGATACCAGGTGTGGTGTTTAGGTGTCGATCGATACCAGTCATTTGTCGGGACTTGTGTGTTGTTGGGCATCGATCGATACCAGGGGAGTATCGATCGATACCGGTTGTTTTTGTGGAAGTTTTAATTGTCGTTAATTAATTCTTGATGATTGTTAATTGTGCTTATTGGTAGCCTGTTGTTGGGATGATCAATCTCACTCAGCATTTGGTTAGCCAAATGTTGATGCATCACTTTTGTCGATGCAGGTAAAGATAAGGCGTGATCGTGGAATCGAGGCAGTGAAGAAGGGATGATTAGGACCCGGGGCTTGCTTTTGTTGTTGGGTATCGATCGACACTAGGGGAGTATCGATCGATACCAGTTGTTGTTGTTAAATCGTTAGCTTGTGTAGTACCTGTGTTGTACTGTTTGTTGTGTAATAATTAATGTGTAATTATTATGATTGTTTAATTATATGCAAAAAAAAAAAAAAAAAAAGAGTGCGGTCCTTTCAATTATTGGTATCAGAGCCTATGCGGTTCTAGGAGCCCATACGGTTCTAGGAGCCTAGGTGGTTCTAGAATAGATTGGGTGTTGTGTGGGGTCGTAGAATCATCCTCTTCGAGCCTTGTGAGATTCCACGGTGAGTATCTTTATTGTGATGATTGATTTTTAGTTCTCTAAGCCTGTGCTTCTGCACGTGTGGAGATGGCTAGAGGGCGTGGTAGAGGTCGTGGCCGTGGTAGAGGTCGTGGCCGTGTGCCGGAGGAGCAGGTCGAGGAGTCGCATGCGAGTCAGGTCGGGTCTGAAGGTATGGCTGGCATGAGTGCCAGTGTGGCTGGTGTTCCAGCGGGTGCTGCGGGTGTAGCAGCGGGTGATGCTCGGGCCCGAGATGATCGCATAGCGGATCTGTTGACGAGGTTGTTGGAGCAGTTACCAGAGAGAGTGCCGGCTCAGGCTCCGGTAGTCCCGGCAGTTGTGGAGGTTCAGCGTCGGGTGGCAGCTGCGGTTGCTGAGGAGCTCCCATCCTATCTTAGAATGGTGGAGCAGATGCAGAGGATTGGCACGGGGTTCTTCTCTGGAGGTGCTAATCCTGAGGACGCAGGTGCGTGGTTGAGGAGAGTGGAGAGGAATTTCCTCTCGAGTAGGTGTCCCGCGGGATACCAGGTGGACATTGCGGTCCATTATCTGGAAGGTGATGCGCATCTCTGGTGGAGGGGTGTGGCAGCACGGAGAGTTCAGGCCGCGATGTCTTGGGCGAATTTTGTGGAGGAGTTTAACTCCAAGTACTTCCCTCAGGAGGCGTTCAACCGGATCCAGTCGAGGCTTGCGAGTTTGACTCAGGGGGATCGGTTGGTACGCGAGTATGAGGTGGAGTTCAACCGGCTCGGGTCTTATGTTAGACGAGCGTTTGAGACTGAGTCGGCCCGTGTGCAGAGATTTTTGATGGGTCTTCGGGTTGACTTGAGGAACCGTTGCATGGTGAGGGCTTTTTGCACGGTTGATGAGTTGGTTGAGACTGCGGCTTTGCTTGAGGAGGGTCTGAAGGACGAGGTGGTAGCGATTACACCGAGCTTTCAGGCGAGATCTGTACAGCAGCAGTCCGGTCCGAGCAGAAGCAGTAAGCCGATGCAAGGACAGAAGCGGAAGCGAGAGGGCGCTTCGAGAGGTAGTCGTAGTGGTCCGGGTTGCTTTGGTTGTGGGAGCATGGATCACCGAGTGGCGAACTGTCCTCAGAAGGGCGGAGTGCGAGTGGATTCTCGAGTGTGCTATCACTGCAAGGAGGCGGGTCACATCAGGCCTCAGTGTCCCCAGTTGCGGCAGAGTGAGACCACGGTGGTGCAGCCCGTCAGGCAGGCGGCATCAGCGCCTCGAGTGTACTCCATCGCCGAGTCCGGAGAGCCGAGTTCCAGGCCGATCACAGGTATTTTCTTAGACTCATCTAAGTTTAATTCTGTGTCGGGGAATGTCGTGCTCGTCGGGGTGTTAAGGTTCTCGGCACATGTGTATGTGCAGGGACCTTGTGTGTTGGAGGTGTGGAGTGTCATGTGTTGTTTGACACGGGAGTATCGCATTGCTTCGTTTCCCCGGAGTTGGCCGAGAAGGCTAATCTTCGTAGCGAGCCCGGTGTGAGTTTGGGTTTCGTGGAGCTTGCCGGAGGGAAGCTTCTGAGAATTCACGGTCGGGTGCGAGACGTGGATGTTCAGGTAGCAGGAGAGTCCATGCCTGCCGATTTGATTATCTGCTCCGTGGAGCTGTACGATGTCATCTTGGGCATGTATTGGCTCGGGAAGTTCAGAGTGCATCTGGATTGTCACCGAGGGCGGGTCGAGTTCGACCGAACAGAAGGGAAGTGGGTGTATCAGGATGTGAGACCGACTTCCGGGAGTCTCGTGATCTCGGTTGTGCACGCGGAGCGTCTGATCGAGAAGGGTTGCGAGGCGTATTTGGCTACGATTTCTGTGCCGGAGGCCGTCAGAGAGGCTAAGGTGCAGGATATTCGGGTGGTTTGTGAGTTCCAGGAGGTGTTCCAGTCGTTGCAGGGGTTGCCACCATCTTGGTCGGATCCCTTCACGATCGAGTTGGAACCAGGAACGGCACCGATATCTAGGGCTCCTTATAGGATGGCTCCCGCAGAGATGGCAGAGCTGAAGAAGCAGCTGGCTGAGTTGTTGAACAAGGGGTTTATTCGCCCGAGTTCTTCACCGTGGGGAGCGCCAGTGTTGTTCGTGAAGAAGAAGGACGGGAGTTTTCGGTTGTGTATTGATTAACGAGGACTTAACTGAGTCACAGTGAAGGACAGGTATCCTCTTCCTCGGATTGATGAGCTGTTGGATCAGTTGAGAGGGGCTACTTGGTTCTCCAAGATTGACTTGGCGTCGGGATATCATCAGATTCCCATCGATGAGGTAGATATCCGGAAGACGGCTTTCAGATCTCGTTATGGCCATTACGAGTTTGTGGTGATGCCATTTGGGTTGACGAATGCACCGGCTGCATTTATGAGATTGATGAACCGCGTCTTCCAGGAATATCTAGATGAGTTTGTGATCATCTTTATCGACGATATCTTGGTGTATTCGAGGAACCGGGAGGAGCATGAGGTGCATCTGCGTGTGGTTCTTTTGAAGCTGCGGGAACAGAAGTTATTTGCTAAGCTGAGCAAGTGTAGCTTCTGGCAGCGGGAGATCGGTTTTCTGGGTCACATTATCTCTGCGGAGGGAGTATCGGTAGATCCGGAGAAGATTCAGGCCATTAGTACTTGGCCGAGGCCGAGGAATGCTACTGAGATTCGGAGTTTTCTCGGGTTAGCAGGGTATTATCGGCGGTTCGTCAAGGGTTTCGCAAGTCTGGCCAAGTCTATGACGAAGCTGACGGGAAAGGATGTTCCTTTTGTGTGGTCCTCGGAGTGTGAGGAGAGTTTCACGAAACTGAAGGACATGTTGACTAGTACTCCAGTATTGGCGTTGCCAGTGTCGGGCGAGCCTTACGTGGTGTACACCGATGCGTCGGGGATGGGTCTTGGTTGCGTGTTGATGCAGCAGGGAAAGGTTATTGCCTATGCTTCGCGGCAGCTGCGGAAGCATGAGGGCAACTACCCTACCCATGACTTGGAGATGGCTGCAGTGGTTTTCGCTTTGAAGATTTGTAGATCTTATCTTTATGGCGGAAAGGTGCAGGTGTTCACATATCATAAGAGCTTGAAGTACATTTTCACTCAGCCTGAGTTGAATTTGAGGCAGAGGCGCTGGATGGAGCTAGTGGCCGATTATGATCTGGAGATAGCTTACCATCCTGGTAAAGCTAATCTGGTTGCGGATGCGTTGAGTCGGAAGCGGGTAGCTTTGGCTCGGGAACGCGAGGTTGAGGCCTTGGTAAGCGAGATTAGCACATTGCGCTTATGTATTGTATCTCAGGAACCTTTGGGCTTAGAGGCGGCTAACCAGGCAGATCTTTTGAGCAGAGTTCGGTTGGCTCAGGAAAAAGATGAGGTTTTGGTTAAGGCTTCGAGAGCAGAGGGTTCTGAGTATCAGCTATCTGCGAACGGCACTATCCTTGTTAGTGGGAGGGTACGCGTACCTTTGGATGAGGATTTGCGGCGAGAGATCCTGAGTGAGGCTCATTCGAGTATGTTCTCGATTCATCCAGGAGCGACTAAGATGTATCGCGATCTCAAGCGCTACTATCATTGGGTCGGGATGAAGAAGGATGTGGCTAACTGGGTTGCGTCGTGCAACATGTGCCAGCTAGTGAAGGCAGAGCACCAGGTCCCGAGTGGTTTGTTGCGGAGTTTACCCATTCCAGAGTGGAAGTGGGATATGATCACGATGGATTTCGTGGTGGGTTTACCAGTTTCTCGGACCAAGGATGCTATTTGGGTCATCGTTGATCGATTGACCAAGTGTGCGCGTTTTCTGGCCATTAAGAAGTCTGATGGGGCAGCAGTTCTGGCTAGGAGGTACGTGCAGGAGATTGTGAGACTGTATGGAGTACCGGTGAGTATTGTTTCGGACCGGGATCCTAAGTTCACATCGGAGTTCTGGAATGCGTTTCAGACAGAGATGGGCACGAGGGTGCACTTGAGCACGGCGTATCATCCTCAGACAGATGGACAGTCAGAGAGGACCATCCAGACTTTGGAGGATTTGTTGAGGATGTGCGTGCTGGATTGGGGTGGCCACTGGGTGGATCACTTGAGCTTGGTAGAGTTTGCGTATAACAATAGCTACCAGGCGAGTATTGGGATGGCACCATATGAGGCTCTGTATGGGAGGCCATGTCGTACTCCCTTGTGTTGGACACAAGTGGGGGAGAGGAGCACTTTGGGTGCGAGTTTTGTTCAGGAAACTACGGAGAAGATCCGGGTTTTGAAGCTGAACATGAAAGAGGCCCAAGATCGGCAAAAGAGTTATGCCGATAGGAGGCGGAAAGAGCTTGAGTTTGAGGTGGGAGATAGTGTGTATCTCAATATGGCTTTACTGAGAGGTCCGAACAGGTCCATTGTTGCGACTAAGTTGAGTCCGAGGTATATGGGGCCGTTCCGGATTGTAGAGCGTGTTGGACCGGTAGCGTATCGGTTGGAGTTACCCGCGGTTATGCAAGCATTTCATAAGGTCTTCCATGTGTCGATGCTGAAGAAGTGTTTGCGTAGGGGTGACGAGGTATTGGCTGAGATTCCGCCAGATCTCCAGCCTAATATGACCGTTGAGGCGAGACCTTTGAGAGTTCTCGAGCGGAGGGTCAAGGAGCTTCGTCGGAAGAGGATTCCGATGATGCGGGTCCTGTGGGACTGTGGCGGGGTGCAGGAGGAAACTTGGGAGCCAGAGGCTATGATGGAAGCGAGGTTCCAGAAGTGGTTCCAGAAGCAAGCTGCGGCTTGAGTTCCATCGAGAGGTTCCAGTTTCGGTTATAGCTGTATGCTATGTGTTTCATTTTGTATTTCCGTTGTGTAGAACGATGTTACCTTATGATGTGTAATAAGATGAGTATTTCTTATTATTGGTGACTTTGGGAGTCACGGCGTCGCATTACGTTTGGGGAAAAAGCGTTAATGCGAGAGAGTGATAGGATGGATAATCTTATTACTGTGGTTGTATCGACCGATACTAGGTGTTGGTTTCTGTATCGATCGATACCAGCTGGGCGGTGCGATGGCCGGGTTATTGGTTATGCACGCCAGATATTCCGGGTATGGAGTATGGGTGATGCCGGTGTTGCCTTGCGAGGATTTACACGGATCACGGGAGGTAGTTCAGTCGAGATGCTTAGTGATATGTGACTTATTGCTCGTTGAGAGGACTGATTCCTCTGGTGCCGATAGCTCGCAGGACGGTGTGTCTTGAGAGTGTGAGTGGCGATGTACCCAGACTCGGAAAGTTTATTGCCTAGAGTAATACGTGATACCGTGGATTCGTAAGGAGTATGTCCTAGACGTAGGATATATTCCCTAGAATTGAGTGGTATGGGGTATAGAGACTCTTTCAGGTTATATTATCGAGGGGAGTGGTACGGCAGATACCCAGAACTCGGAGATACTGCGGTGTCTTGGGTGATGTGGTATGGTTGATACCTTGCGAGGTATGGTGGATATCCTGCGGGATATGGCAGATGCTCAGAACTCGGAGATGTTGCGGTGTCTTGAGTGATGGGGTCTGGCTTGTGTTTGAGCAATAAAGTACATATGATGCTGCGGTGTCATAAGCATAGGGACTGAGTGGGAACCTCAGAGGTTGGTTTTGGACCTCGTGTTGAGATGGCCGGGTTGGCCAAGGTTTGTGTAATCGTTGCGACGATTAAGGAGAATTGTAGCGCCCGTGTTCCGAAAGAATTGATTATTGAGGAAAATAATTAATTCTGGATTGTTCCGGGGGCGGTATCGATCGATACCAGCCGGGTTTTTCTCCTGGTTGTCTTCTTCTCTTTAAATTCTTTCGAGTATAAAAAGCGTATCCTTGGAAGATAAGACCATAGCTGGTCGGGAAAGAGAGAAAGAAAGAGAGAAAGAGAGAGAAGAAGAGGGAAAGAGAGAGAAAGCTTGCCGAAGCTTAGATCTTGCGAGATCGAGAGAGTTTGAGCTTGAGAGAAGCTTGAAGAAGGGTTGGAGGAGCTTGGTTTCGACGTAGGCTTGTGAGAAGAGAGGGAGATCTTCTTGAGCTTGGGAAGTCGTTTTGGAGCTCGATCCTTCGTGTTTAAGGTGAGTTGGGACCAAAGGTTAGCATTTAAGCTTGTGTGGTGCTTGTTAAGCTTGATTGATGCTTTCCATGTGTGGTCGTGGCGATTTCTGTGTTGAGATCTCGCGTAGGTTGTTGTGATTCGTAGGGAGTATCGACCGATACCATGTGAGTATCGATCGATACCAGTCCCTTGTGGATAGACTCGAGTTGTATTGTATCGAGGTGGATAGACTTGAGTCGTGTTGTATCGATCGATACCAGGTGTGGTGTTTAGGTGTCGATCGATACCAGTCATTTGTCGGGACTTGTGTGTTGTTGGGCATCGATCGATACCAGGGGAGTATCGATCGATACCGGTTGTTTTTGTGGAAGTTTTAATTGTCGTTAATTAATTCTTGATGATTGTTAATTGTGCTTATTGGTAGCCTGTTGTTGGGATGATCAATCTCACTCAGCATTTGGTTAGCCAAATGTTGATGCATCACTTTTGTCGATGCAGGTAAAGATAAGGCGTGATCGTGGAATCGAGGCAGTGAAGAAGGGATGATTAGGACCCGGGGCTTGCTTTTGTTGTTGGGTATCGATCGACACTAGGGGAGTATCGATCGATACCAGTTGTTGTTAAATCGTTAGCTTGTGTAAGCTGTAGTACCTGTGTTGTACTGTTTGTTAGCCCTGGGCATCAATACTCGTTACCCGCCCGACCCGCTCGACCCGTCCCGTACTCGGCCCGTAAAACCGGGTACCCGACTCGTTCAAGCCAAGTATCAAGCCGAGTTAACCAACTACTTGCAAGTAACGGGACAAGTCCAAGGCGAAAAATTTTTTTGACTACTTGTCCCGTTACCCGGCTTGTTCCCGTTACCCGGCTTGTTCCCCGTTATCCGGTTTGCTACTTGTACCCAAGACAAGACAAGTAATAGAAAAAACAAGGCAAGTAATGGAAAACAAGACAAGTAATGGAAAAAGCAAGGCAAGTAATGGAAAAAACAAGACAAGTAATGGAAAAAACAAGGCAAGTAATGGAAAACAAGGCAAGTAATGGAAAAAACAAGGCAAGTAATGTAATTACTTGTTGAGCGGGGACCCGTACTTGCAAGTACGGGTACGGGTCAAGGTACCCGCAAGTATCAAAAATCTGGGCGGGTACCTTGATTCAGCGGGTACCCGTTTTAGCGGGTCCAAGTACGGGTCAATATTTTCATTACCCGTACGGGGCGGGTCAAGTAGCAAGTCGGCCAAAATAAGCGGGTACCCGCCCCGTGCCCAGGCCTACTGTTTGTTGTGTAATAATTAATGTGTAATTATTATGATTGTTTAATTATATGCAAAAAAAAAAAAAAGAGTGTAGTCCTTTCAAAGAGAGTATGGGAAGAATTTGCAGAACAGGAACTCGTTGGGTACTCCATTGTACTTCATCCCAGTGACCAAATCCTCGAATCTCTCGATATGATCCATAGGATGCTCATGAGGTGGGCCATGGAAAGGGCTCTGACTTACAAGAGTGTAGTACGCAGGCTTCAGCTCGAAGTCATTCCTCTGAAAAGTTGGGATGCGAATCGCAGATCGATTGGCATAGAACTGATCAGGTCTGTTGTGCTCGGCAAGTGTCCTACCTCGATCACCTGCAGCATTCCCAACGTTGGCGCGCCCAGCTGGCGCGACAATCTCAATAACAGGTGCAGGGACAACGATGTTTCCAGCTTCATCAAGTCGCTGCCCTCTATCATTACACACATGACCCTCTTGGTCTCTCGGAATTCCAACTTCATCAGCTCTTAAAATCACTGGGTTGTTCATCCCTGATGTTTGCTTGGTCTTTCTGTTTGTGCGTTCCACAAGTGCTAGCTGTTCTAGTGACAGTTCAACTAGCTGAGTGCTCTTGTTGCTCCTGGTTTCACGAACAGGCATACACCTGCAAACAAAACACTAGACAAGGCACCTAAGTAACCAGAAAAATACGTTGAGTATCGATCGATACCAAGTGGTGTCGATCGATACAAACAAAGAAATCGCCTCGGTATCGACCGATACTAGGTAGTATCGATCGATACAGACGGGCTTAGTCGAAACTCGACAGCTAAAATTTAATGGTGAAATTGAATCCCTGGCAACGGCGCCAAATTTGATACGCTCAAATTAATATCCTAACAGTACTAAAGTAGTAGTTGTAATATAGCTAGGGGTCGAACCACAAAGACTCACGGAGATCACTCAATAGATTATATAACTGAGAATTAAGCTAAGCCAGAAGATGTAATTAAAAACAGTGCAGAAATTAAACGGGATGTAATTCAATTGGGAAATATAGGCTCAGGGTTTTTCTCAGGAAATCAATGAATGCAGACTAACTAACTAGCAGGATTCAGATTTAGCGCAGTTCTTGAACTCAAATCACTAAAGTATAATTAACCAACTGTCGTTGCGAGAATTATCTAAATCTAAATCCTAGGAATTCCAAATCTCTTTGCGAATCCTAAATTCTAAATCAGCTTTAAAGTCAGGTTTGATATGTTCACAAATCAATTAAACCAAATCTCTTTGCGAATAATCAATTTGCTCACCTAGGTTCTATCAGGTAATTAATCGCACTGTCGTGCCTAATCAATTATCCTAAGATCTAAGTTCCAGATTCGTCAACCTAGAATTAGCTTTGAACACAACCTAAGCGAAGAACTAATTCAGATGGTGAATCCTAAACATATAATTAACCTAGCATTCAGAGAAAACCCTTATGAGAAAACCCTAAACCTAAGGTGGATTTACTCAGACATGGAGAATGAAACAATCAACATAACTGAATAAATCATCAATAGAATAGAAAGAAGGGTTTAGAGATCTGATCTCGGACGAAGGGAGATTCAGACTTGTCTCTCAAACCCAAAGTAAAATCAAACACAGAAATAAAAGCATAGCCTAAACAAGTGGCTGTAAAAATCCTATTTATAACCTAAAACACGAATTGGGGTCTTCTGGCAAATATCAAAGTCTTCTGGGCACTTTTGCAATTCTTTAAGTCTTGGAAAAAGTCGCGGCCCATGAATTCTCGATGAGTATCGATCGATACCAGGGGGTATCGATCGATGCTTGTTGCTCAGATCGGGCACTTAGTTATCAGACTTCAGTTTTGCTCCAGAATGCTCCATAAACACCAATATCTCCAAATGTGCCAAAACCTGTAAAGGACTCTAAAAGACTACAAAACACTAGAAAGACTCTATAAAAAGGACTTATATCATGGCTTAAATAGGGTAAAAACCATGATATATCAACTCCCCCAGACTTAGCCTTTGCTTGCCCTCAAGCAAATAGAAGACTAACCAGAGAAAGAGGTTTGAAAGCCCGTAAACTCACCTGTTCATGAACCATCGAAATGACCTTCTTCCCAAGTACCCAAGTGTCACCTAACCAGCTTTCGATCTAACCACCATGTACTTCTCCGTAGACATTCGCAGCTTTTCCAGACTCCATACATTATCCCACAGCCTTGTTCAAATAAAACCTTCATCGCCAGTTTCATCGCTGCAGCTAATGTTCAAGAACCTTCTAGATTCTTTACCAGACAATATCATGACAAGGAACCACCCTTTTTCACACTTTTTGTATCACTTTCTCTCCCCCAGACTTATTACTTATTATGTTCTCTTTTTTTATTTTCAGCTTTGCATATACACATCAAGGTATGAGACGCGAGTACTGATGGTGTTTGCCACCAAATCCCCGGTTCTTCCCTCTCAATGTATCAAAGGATGTAGGCGAATAATGGCATCATAGGAAAATCCTAGCCTCGCTTCCAATCCTTTGTGTGATCATTCCCTCTTAAGTAGAATAATAGGATCGCTGGAAATTTTCCTAACCCTCTACTCAGAAGAAAATCATTTCAATCTTTTATGCTCTTATCTATCAACTTATAACAGGGGAGAGAGATACTATTACACTAAACACATGGGTTCCTTTATCAGATATGAATGATGAATCAAGCTCTAAAGACACTAACCACATTGATGAAGTGCAAAATTTGGCTCAGGTTTCAGAAGAACTCTGTTGGAAACATGGATGTTTTCTAGTCAACTGGTCATTAGTCGATCTAGAACTGATCCTGTAACATTGTACACTCAAAAACAAAATCAAATCAATAGGTTCAAGCACAGGATCATTATCTCCAACAAATTTTGACTCAATAAAACGACTGACTCTAAGAAAAACAAACACAATGTCAGCATACACCTCCCCCAGACTTGAACAACACTGTCCCCAGTGTTATCTAGCCTAGAGCCAGTGAAAGAAAACAAAAGAAAAGAATAAAATTGGGAAAAACAAGAAGTTACCTTGCTGGAACAGTGAGTATCGACCGACACACAGCCAGTATCGATCGATACAGGCTTAAGTCGACACAGAATTTCATCATTGCCTGCAGGGTATCGATCGACACCAACATGGTATCGATCGATACCCTGGCGATTTTGAATCTGCTCCTTGTTCATCCTGACACAAACACATAACGAACGAAAATAAAAAGAAAAACGAATCAAAAACAGATTGACCAGTGGGTTGCCTCCCACCAAGCGCTCGTTTAACGTCAATAGCTTGACTGTAACGCCCTTCAGGCTGGATAAGATTGAGAGCTTGCACCAAAACAGGCTCCACAACTTGACATTGCTAGCTTCAGAGTTCTGCTCAGCATGCTGTCCACAAACTCATGTCCTTTCTCTTTCAGCTCAGAAGTAAGAAGTACTCTAGCCTTAGAGAATGGCTTCAAGGCTCCTTTGCACTTGACCTTATATTAAATCGAATCTCCATTGCACTTATGAGGTATCAAAGTGACATGGGGATTCTCGACTTTCCTGCTCCTAGTCTTCTTCTTTGTTGCCTTAGCCTTCTTGACAACTTCCTTGGGGATGCTGGGCTGTTCAACTGAAATGTCTGCGACAGTAGGCTTATCAGGAGGCTCTTCCAAAATATCAATTGCTAGCGACTCTCCTGTGATAACCTTGATGCTAGAGGCACGTGTGAGAGCACCTCTAGGGGGAATGGCGTTATAGTAGACATCTCCGTCAATGTAAGAGAAAGAGAGTCTCTTATTAGGTGTGTCTATGATCGCGCCAGCGGTAGCCATAAACGGTCTTCCCAGGAGTAAAGAAACCTCAGATCCTTCGCTCATCTCCACAACTTGAAAATCAGTGGGCACCAGACAATTTCCTACTTTAACAGACAAAGCATGGATAGTACCGTATGGAGGTGAGGTGGAAGAATTTGCAAACGTAAGAAGCAAAGTAGGGGGTCTTATATCAGCCTTCAACTTTTCGGCAATTCCCCTTGATATCACATTGACGCTAGACCCTGAGTCAATGAGAGACTCTTTGAACTCGACTCCAGAGATTGAGCATGGTACCGTGAATTTCCCTGGGTCTTCCTTCTGTTTCAATTGCCGTGGCTATAGTGACTTGCGTCTTGCCTCGATAAAGAGTGCCTTAATTTCTTCCTCAGTTTCTCTGCAGTCTTTGAAGTGACTCAGCAGAGGCCAGCCCTCTAGAGCTTCTTCAAAAGATGATTCGTGGGAGATCCATCGTACCATCTTCTCAAAGCCACGCAGCTGCTTTGGAGTGATAGGATCTCTGAGGTGTTTAGGAATAGGATTCTGCTTCTTGGGCTTGCGAACTCTTTCTCTGATCACCTCAGGTTCTGGTTCGTTCTGCGAGGGGTATCGATCGATACCAGGTAGGGTATCGATCGATACTAGTGTTCTTGGATCGTTCATGGCAGATACATCATCATCAGAAAGAAGTTCCACATTCTGCTTACCCAGCAAAGCCTTGCATCTAACAGCCTCCCATTCCTCTCTTGTCAGCTTAGGAAGTATAGGAAAAGGCATCCTGGGTATATACACTCGTTCTGCAACTACCTTAGGCGCCACAGTCGAAGTCTCAGTTTTCTCCTCAAAAATCGCCTCAGTATCGACCGATACCAATGGGGTATCGATCGATACACGGGTTTTTGAAATATCCCGTTTCAGAATTGTAACCGGCATCGATCGACACTTGGGGGTATCGATCGATGCCCTGGCGATTTCAGGATCCTCATCGAAATTTTCTGCACTTGAGGAGATGGCATTGACGTGTGCTCTCGGATTTTCAGTTCTCCCTGGAAGAAAACCTTCCAGCCTCTGCACAGCTGACGCGGTTTGGGCAACTTGAGTTTCCAGCTTCCTCTGGGAGAGGTGGGCAGCTTCAATCTTCCCATTGAGGTGGTTAATTTTTCCATTCAGGTCAGTGTACAGCGAGTCAAACTTTCCATTGAAATCCACCTGCAACTTCTGCTGTCCCTGAAGAACCTGTTCCATCATGAGTTCCATTTTATTATCTGTGGACTTGGGAGGGATGGGATGGTACGAAGAGTTCCCGTAATTTCGAGTGTTGTTGCTGAAGTTCCCGTTGTTGTTGTACCCAAATTGTTGACCCTGAAATCCAGAACCACCAACATAGTTACAATCCTCCACTTCATTCTCAGCAGCAAAATGGACCGCTTTCTGATTCTTCCCGATTAGGAAATCCAGCTTGGCTTGAACTTCAGCAATCTGCGATGCATCTATTCCTCCAGCTTGCTTCTTCCTCTCGAAATCGGCATTCTTGGTGCTATTACTAGACGCCAAGTTCTCAATTAGCACGACGGCATCGTCTAGATACCTAGTGTTGAAATTTCCATTACTCGCAGTATCCAGAGCCATCTGGTATCTCCAATCAATCCCTCTGTAAAATGTGCCCAGCAGCTGAACCTGATTGAAACCATGGTGCGGACAATCCCTTTTATATGACTTGAAACGAATCCAAGCTGCCTTGAGTCCCTCTGTTGGACCTTGAGAAAACTGGGAGATCTTATTCCTGAGCTCTTCAGATCTCGCATCATCGTAGAAGTTGCACAGGAATGCTTTCTTCGTCTCATCCCATGTAGTTAGAGAATCAGGAGCTAACTGCTTCACCCAATAAGCAGCGTCTCCACCAAGAGAGTATGTGAAGAGTTTGCAGAACAAGAACTCGTTGGGTACTCCATTGTACTTTATCCCAGTGACCAAATCCTCGAATCTCTCGATATGATCCATAGGATGCTCATGAGGTAGGCCATGGAAAGGGCTCTGACTTACAAGAGCGTAGTACGCAGGCTTCAGCTCGAAGTCGTTCCTCTGAAAAGTTGGGATGCGAATCGCAGATTGATTGGCATAGAACTGATCAGGTCTGTTGTGCTTGGCAAGTGTCCTACCTCGATCACCTGCAGCATTCCCAACGTTGGCGCGCCCAGCTGGCGCGACAATCTCAATAACAGGAGCAGGGACAACGATGTTTCCAGCTTCATCAAGTCGCTGCCCTCTATCATTACACACATGACCCTCTTGGTCTCTCAGAATTCCAGCTTCATCAGCTCTTAAAATCACTGGGTTGTTCATCCCTGATGTTTGCTTGGTCTTTCTGTTTGTGCGTTCCACAAGTGCTAGCTGTTCCAGTGACAGTTCAACTAGCTGAGTGCTCTTGTTGCTCTTGGTTTCACGAACAGGCATACACCTGCAAACAAAACACTAGACAAGGCACGTAAGTAACCAGAAAAATACGTTGAGTATCGATCGATACCAACAAAGAAATCGCATCGGTATCGACCGATACTAGGTAGTATCGATCGATACAGACGGGCTTAGTCAAAACTCGACAGCTAAAATTTAATGGTGAAATTGAATCCCCAGCAACGGCACCAAATTTGATACGCTCAAATTAATACCCTAACAGTACTAAAGCAGTAGTTGTAATATAGCTAGGGGTCGAACCACAAAGACTCACGGAGATCACTCAATAGATTATATAGCTGAGAATTAAGCTAAGCCAGAAGATGTAATTAAAAACAGTTCCGAAATTAAACGGGATGTAATTCAAATGGGAAATATAGGCTCAGGGTTTTTCTCAGGAAATCAATGAATGCAGACTAACTAACTAGCAGGATTCAGATTTAGCGCAGTTCTTGAACTCAAATCACTAAAGTATAATTAACCAACTGTCGTTGCGAGAATTATCTAAATCTAAATCTTAGGAATTCCAAATCTCTTTGCGAATCGTAAATTCTAAATCAGCTTTAAAGTCAGGTTTGATATGTTCACAAATCAATTAAACCAAATCTCTTTGCGAATAATCAATTTGCTCACCTAGGTTCTATCAGGTAATTAATCGCACTGTCGTGCCTAATCAATTATCCTAAGATCTAAGTTCCAGATTCGTCAACCTAGAATTAGCTTTGAACACAACCTAAGCGAAGAACTAATTCAGATGGTGAATCCTAAACAGATAATTAACCTAGCATTCAGAGAAAACCCTTATGAGAAAACCCTAAACTTAAGGTGGATTTACTCAGACATGGAGAATGAAACAATCAACATAACTGAATAAATCATCAATAGAATAGAAAGAAGGGTTTAGAGATCTGATCTCGGACGAAAGGAGATTCAGACTTGTCTCTCAAACCCAGAGTAAAATCAAACACAGAAATAAAAGCATAACCTAAACAAGTGGCTGTAAAAATCCTATTTATAACCTAAAACACGAATTGGGGTCTTCTTGCAAATATCAAAGTCTTCTGGGCACTTTTGCAATTCTTTAAGTCTTGGAAAAAGTCGCGGCCCATGAATTCTCGATGAGTGTCGATCGATACCAGGGGGTATCGATCGATGCTTGTTGCTCAGATCGGGCACTTAGTCATCAGACTTCAGTTTTGCTCCAGAATGCTCCATAAACTCCAATATCTCCAAATGTGCCAAAACCTGTAAAGGACTCTAAAAGACTACAAAACACTAGAAAGACTCTATAAAAAGGACTTATATCATGGCTTAAATAGGGTAAAAACTATGATATATCAGTTGGCACAAGGGCATGTCTCAAGAGGATGGAAGCTGAGGATGGGATATCGGTGTCGTGGTATCGGTATGCGAAGCTGAAAGAGGATGAAGGGATCTATGGCCCCCAACTGGACGAGATCGATTTTCCGGACTTGACCCCGGAAGATTTGGATATACCTCTCGACCGTACGTCTGGCGTTCAGCTCGAGCGACTTATGCCTGTTGAGGCCCCTTCAGCTTCGAATCCTCCCCGAGGTCCTTCTGAGCCGCCCGTCGCGGACCCGGCCTCAGACGTACATGCATCGGTTGCTGAAGGCGGTGCTACTGCGCCGGTGGTTTCTACTAATCCGACAGCCGAGGATCTGATTCCAGGTGCTACCGTGGAGGCTGCCCAAGCTGATCCGACAGCCCAAGATCCGGTCCCAGGTGCTGCCGTGGCGGCTGTACAAGCTGTTCCCACCGCGCTGCCCGTTGAGACCACGGTCGGGGCAGAGCACGTTGAGCAGCCATTTCTGGGTGAGCATGGCACCAACATGAGGATGGTGGGCTCGGATAATATAGATGGTACCCGTGCAGACGGGGGTGAAGATTTATCGGCCGAAGTGCCTTTGTTAAAATGCGTTTTTCTGGTTTTCTGTTTCCCCTTCCCTTTTTTTTTTTTTTTTTATTAGGCCGTTGGCCGTTTATGTAAAATGGTGTTTCAGGCCCAACTTATTCGATAGATGAATTTGCAGTTTGGAGTTTCCTTCTTTTTCTTGCAAGTGCTTGGTAGAATAGGTCGCGGACCATATTCCTTTGTTAATATCGTGCGTGCAGGTCGTAGACCGTGCCCTTGTGTCTTTGTGTTGGGTGCGAGGTATGGCTCGGCTTGAGATACTTAATGCTTGTGTATCTTTATATATTTTTTGTTATTGCGAGGTGTAGCTCGGCTTAAGGCACTTAAGGCTTGTGTACCTTCTTTTTTTGGTGCGAGTAGCGAGCTCGGCTTAAGACACTTAATGCTTGTGTGTCTGGTAGAGGTGCGAGCTTTGAGCTCAGCTTTAGTAATGACAGCTTGTGTACTGTGTGAGTGCGAGTATTGGAGCTCGTCTTTAGCACTTATAGTTTGTGTGCTGGGGAGTGCAAGCACTGGGGCTTGGTCCCCTTTTCTTCTCTTGTTTTTGGAATAAGGTCGTGGACCTTATTCTTTCGGGTAGGCCGTAGACCGTATTCTCTCTCTTTTTTTGTGAATCTTGAAAAGATTTTATTAGATTTATAGCTGAGCCCTGGTTAGGGGTTGCCTACGTACCCTTTAGTAGAATGGATCAAGTCAATCGTAGTTCGTTTGCTTACAAAGATAGAAAGCGAAGCGGAGCCCAGGGGCTTAGTAATAGAAGCGCTTTAGGTTTATCGAGTTCCATGAGTGCGATATTGCGTCGCCGTTCATCGTGACCAGCTCGTAGACGCTGGGCTTCACGATCTTGGAGATGAGGTAGGGGCCTTCCCAATTGGCACCGAGTTTGCCTGCGTTTAGCTCGGCGGTATTTTCGAAGACCTTGCGTAGGACTAGGTCACCCTCAGTGAAGAACCGGCCTCGTACTTTTTTGTTGTAATATTTGGAGGCGAGCTGTTGGTAGTTATGGATTCGGAGGAGGGACTGGTCGCGTTCCTCCTCGAGAAAATCCAGCTCGCTCAAATGTACGATATCGTTGAGGTCGGCCTGCTGCGTGAGCATAGCGCGGCGTGGGGTGGGAATTCCGACCTCAGAGGGGGCCATTGCTTCCATACCAAGAGAGAGGCTGAATGGTGTGCGAGTTGTTGCCGTTCTTGGCATCGTGCGATGGGACCAGAGAACTCCATCTAGCTCGTCGGCCCAAGACCCCTTCTTGTCGTTTAGTCGTTTTTTGAAGCCGTCGAGAATGGTCTTGTTGGTGGCTTCGGCCTGTCCGTTGCCTTGTGGATATCTCGGGGTGGACTTACTCAGCCTGATCTTCCATTTTGCGCAGAAGTCTTCGAAGAGAACCGACGTGAACTGGGCACTGTTGTCAGTCACGATCTCGTAAGGCAGACCGTGCCGGCAGATGATGAACATCCAGACGAACTTGCGGACATCCTCCGCCGTGATTCTGGCGTAAGCTTCGGCTTCAACCCATTTGGTGAAGAAGTCGGTCATCACTAGGATGAAGCGTTTTTTGACGAGATCGGGGAAGGGGCCCGACTATATCCATGGCCCATCGCATGAATGGGTAGGGTGCCACCGCGGTGGTAAGGAGCTCGGTGGGGCAGTGAATGAGTGGGCCGTGGCGTTGATATTTTTCGCACCGGGCTGCGAACTTTTCGCAATCTTGAAGCATGGTCGGCCAGTAGTGGCCCTGGTTCCGAATCCGGAGGGCGAGAGATCGGCCGCTGGAGTGGTTTCCGTCCGCGCCTTCGTGCATCTCCTTCATTACTTTAATAGTTTCCTACCCGTGGAGGCAGCCGAGCAGGGTTCCTGAGGCGCTCCATCGAAATAGATTACCGTCCATCACCGTATATTGGGGGCATTTTTTCTTTAGTCGACGAGCGGCCCACCGATCTGGAGGAGCGGTGCCATCCACGATGTACATGAGTATGTTGACTCGCCAGTCTGGTAGCTCGGGCTCAGGTGGAGGTGGTGGCAGATCTTCAGGAGGCGGGATGTCTTCGTCAAGGTCCGCGATCTGGGGATTTATCAGGCAGACCCCTTTTGGTAGCTCGATGCTGGGGAAGTCGATGCTCTCAACCGGAATTACCCGTCTTTGAGCTGGGTCCGAGGTGGAGGCCAGTGCTGCGAGGGTGTCCGCGGAAGTGTTATTACCTCGGGGCATTTTTGTCAAGGTGAACTCGGAGAAATCTGCGGCCAAGCCTTGGACCACCTTAAGGTAGGCGTCCATACGGTCATTCTTGGCTTCATACTCTCCACTGAATTGGTTTGCGACAAGCTGGGAGTCGCAGTAGGCCCAGATTTTCTTTACCCCGATCACCTTTGCTAGGCGCAGACCGGCAATCAGAGCTTCGTACTCGGCTTCATTGTTTGACGCCGGGAAGGCCAGGCGGAAGGATTGCTCAAGGATTTCTTTGGTCGGGGACTCAAGGCGTATGCCAACGCCGGACCCATGTTTGGAGGCCGACCCGTCGACGTGCAGACTCCACTTTTCGGGGAACTCTTCGGTTGCTAGCTCGGGCGCCAGTTCTACTAAGAAGTCGGCCAAGACTTGGGATTTGGCCGCGGTCCGTCTTCGATATTCGATCTCATACTCGCTGAGTTCGATTGCCCATTTCATTATTCTGCCAGATTGGTTCGGGCTGTGGAGGATGGTTCTGAGCGGGTAGGTGCTTAGGACGGCGATTGCGTGAGATTGGAAGTATGGTCGGAGCTTTCTGGCTGCAACGACTACTGCCAAGGCGAGCTTTTCCAGCGTTGGGTATCTGCTTTCTACGCCTTCCAGAGACTTGCTGACGTAGAAGATGGGCTTTTGGTCGCCCCGGTCTTCTCGTACTAGCACTCCGCTGACTGCCGATGTGGACACGGCGATATAAAGATAGAGGGTCTCACCTTCTTCGGGTTTAGCCAGGACGGGAGGAGTGGATATGTACTCCTTTAGCTGCTGAAGGGCTTCCTCACACTTGTCGTCCCACTCGAATCGCTTGTTAGTTCGGAGCAGCTGGTAGAACGGTAAACATCTGACGGTCGAGCGGGAGATGAACCGGTTAAGCGCGGCAATTCTCCCGGTGAGTCGCTGTACTTGTCGCGTGCTTTCTGGGGATTTGAGATCGGTGATGGCCCGGATTTGCTTGGGGTTAGCTTCGATCCCGCGCTGGGTGATGATATACCCGAGGAATTCGGCCGACGTGATGCCGAAAGAACACTTGGCTGGGTTCAGCTTCATGTTGTATTCATTCAACGTTCGGAAGCAAGACCGGAGATGAGTGATATGGTCGCTTGCTACTAGGGACTTTACTAGCATGTCGTCTATGTATACCTCCATAGTGCGGCCGATCTGGTCGGCGAACATCTTGTTGACGAGCTGCTGGTAGGTGGCTCCGACATTTTTGAGCCCGAAGGGCATCACCTTGTAGCAGTAGGTCCCTCGATCCGTGATGAACGCGGTTTTCTTCTGGTCATCGGGGTGCATTGGGATTTGGTTTTTTCCCGAGAAGGCATCCATAAAAGAGAGCAGTTCGTTCCCGGTGGTGGCTTCGACGACCTGGTCGATTCGGGGGAGGGGGAAACTGTCTTTTGGGCACGCCTTGTTGAGGTCGGTGAAGTCTACGCAGACCCTCCATTTCCCATTCTTTTTCTTGACCACTACCGGGTTGGCCAGCCAGTCCGGGTATTTGACCTCGGTGATCGATCCGGTCGCGGTCAACTTTTCTATTTCATCATTGACGGCCTGCGCGCGCTTTGGGCCTAGCTTCCGCCGCTTCTGCTTGATTGGCCTGAAGGTCGGGTCCACGTTGAGCTCGTGGCTGCAGATCGCCGGGTCAATGCCGGGCATATCGCCGGTTGACCAGGCGATGGTGGAGACGTTCTGCCCCAGGAACTTGACTAGCTCTTCCTTGATGCTCTCTTCTAGGTCGGTTCCGATGCCAACGCAACGGGTGGGTCGCGCGGATCGATGTTGACCTGGGCGACGAGGTCTCGACCTGGGAGGTCCTGGTTATTTGGCTCACCGGGCTGATGCGCGTTGATGGTCAAGCAGGCCGGCGCGGCGTGACGCAGCTTATGCTCAATGGCGAATCAGGCGCGAGAGACCCTGTGGTTACTCCTAAGAGTATATGTCCCGGCCTGGTTGGGGAACTTGAGGCACTGGTGGTATGTCGAAGTGACCGCCTTCATTGAGTGCAGCCAAGGGGTTCCGAGAATGATGTTGTAGATCGGGGTGGTATCGAAGACCACGAACTTGACGATTTTAGTGACCCGACCTACGTAGACCGGTAATTCGATGGTGCCGATTCCGTTGACAGTGTCTCGGGCAAAGCTGGTTAGCGAGATTGAGTGCGGCTTGATTGCGGCTCCGTTTAGATTCTTCCTAGCGAGGGTGTCTTTGAAGATGAGATCAACCGAGCTGCCCGTATCGACGAGGACCCGGTTGACATCGCAGTCGGCCACGCGAACTTGTACGACAAGAGGGTCATTGTGGGGCTGGTGGACCCCGGCCGCGTCGGCCTCGGTGAAGCATATCCCCTTTTTACTCGTGTCATGCGCATCAATCTCCGGGCCGGAGTGCCATTTTAGGGAGGCGTCGGTCTTCCTTTCGTGACGCTTGATGGACCGTACCGAGTCGTTACACAAGAGGAGTCCTCCCATGATCATTCCTATCAAAGTCCGGGCCGGGGGAGGCGACCTACCCCTTTCCTGATCTCGAGAGGGAGATCGCCGGCGATGGTCGTCGTTCTGGGCACGGTTATCGGGCCTAGCCCGGTTGCCATCGCGGCCTCGGTTGTCGCGCTGTTGGCCTCGATCGTTGTCCCGGGCGCAACCGCTCGGGTACGTGGATTTCCCCCCTTTGGAATTGATTCAGCAGGACTTCTTGGAATGCACGGCATTGTGAGGTCGAATGCCCCTTTCTCTGGTGGATGTCGCAGAAGGCTGTTCTGTCGTACTGCTCATCTGTCCGGGGCTCCTTGTCTTTTGGCTCGTGGGGGCGCTGATCCGGTTGGTTGGGGTCGCGCACATATTTGTTCCAAGGCAATTTCGGCGCGGGGTTGGAGAGAGGAACGGGGTCATGCATATGGAGGACGGCCGGCGATTCGTTGACGTGGAATGCGGCGGCCTGCTTTCCTTTGCTGCGTTGATACTCGTCGTCGTAATGCTGATAAGGTTCCTGATACCCGTCCTGGGGTCGCTCCTTTGGAACCGGAGCCTTGTTCGAGGCACTGCTTCTTGACTCGGCTGCTTTCTCCTCCTCGAGCTCAACGTAGAGCCCGGCGCGGTGTAAGGCATCCTCTAGCGAGTGCGGCCTGTTGAGCTTCATGTCGTCCTTGAAGGCCGAGTCATCCCGCAAGCCCTTCCTCAGAGCGGGGAGCGCTGACTCGTCTGTCACGTTGCTTTGTGAGGGCGTATTTTTGAAGCGCTCGATGAAAGACCTGAGCGATTCCTTTGCTCCTTGGTTCAATGCCCAGAGGTCTGCGCTGGATGCGTACTATCTGATGTAGAATGAGTAGTGCTCGAGGAAGATGGTCGAGAGATCTCTGAAACTGTCGATGGAGTGTGTCTTTAGCCGAGAGAACCATGTGAGGGCCGTGCCGGTGAGGTTCTCCACAAAAAGATGGCAGTGGGCGGCATTACGCTCGTCCGGGGAAAAGTGGGTGCGGCCCATGGCAATGGTGAACGCCGTCAAGTACTGGGCTGGGTCGGTGTTGCCCGCATAAGGCTGGAGTTTGAGCTTCCCGAGGTGCTGGAGCAGGACGGAGGCGATACGGCGTGTGAACGGCGTGTTTTGCGTTTCTCTGAGAACGTGATCTATTTACGGGGCCGCACTGGTGGCTTGATGAATCTTGGAGGACATTGCACGGATCGTTTCCTTCATGGCCTCAAATTCGGCGTCCCTGACGCGTTCCGAGCTGGATCGTTGAAGGCGAGCTTCGGCACCCGGGGAGCCTCCTATCGCTGGGACGAATCGGTCGGCCGGACCTTCGGACTCTGACGGCGAGTCTCCGAATAGATTTCTCTGGAGGCGCGGGGTTTCTCCCCGAGAGGTTGGTTCTCTGATGTGGACGCCGGGGGATCCGACGTTGCCTGACCGGTCGCGGGAGGCTGCTAGTGTGGCGAACCGTTGATCGGTAGCTCGGGTAAGCTCGTCTATTCTGGCGAGCAGGGTTTGCATCACGGCAGACAGAGTGGGCTGGTCTTCCGGCGGCCCGACCGGCGTTCGAGGCATGTTTTGAGTGGCGGAGCCGTCAAGGGGAGTGGGTCCCGGAGCCGGGGGCAGAGTTCCGAGGGATTGGTCTTGAGGGATTGGTTGGTCGGTAGTCACATGAGATGATGGTGAGACGACTGTTGTTGCTTGAGTCGACGGCGAGGCCGTTGTTTGGGCCGGAGTCTCCTGCTCCGATAGTACTCTTGGAGGCGGGATCGCCATTGCTGTTGCGGTTGATGTCGTGGTTGAACTGTTCCTTGCGTGTAGAAAAATCTCCAAAACCCCCTCCCTGAAGCGCCAATTGTTGATCCAGAAGGTCACTAATGTTGTTTGGAGGGTGATTAGGGGGTAGATAGGCGAGATTTCCGTTTAATAGAACGAGTTAACCGAGATTTTAAGCAGGTCGGGTATTATGATGAACAGGTCGGGGACCGTATTCCTTGTATTGATGATAAAAGAGACGAACGGTTTAGATTTACGAACTAGTTCCGACGGGAATCCAGTTCGGCGTTCTAAACGTCGTTGCCTTGTTACAAATGAGAGAGGTCGGGCCTATATCGTAGAGAGTGAGAGATAAAAAGATCAAGGTCCTTTTCTTAGTGCATACTAAGGGGTATATATAGCGGGAGTTGACTTCCTGCTCGCCGGGATTTCTAGGCCACGCGGCGCCTCAGGCCTCTTTTGCGGGTAAGGCGTCGTAGGAGACGTGCCCCGATTTTGGGCCAAAGGGTCATGATTAGCTCGGGCCATTCCTCTACGCATATAGCATACTGTTCGGTCAACTGCTTTCCACGTGTCGTCTCTTCTTTGGATCTTCGTGCAGAGTTGGTGAGATGTCGAGTTCAATGCCATCCTCCTACGGGGTAGCACACTGTTCGGTCAACTGCCTTCCACGCGCCGTTCTCTCCTTCCCCTCCTCTGACTGGGGTTAGTGAGAAGTCAGTCCGAACCCGAGGCACGCTCCTATGAGCTCGGTGGGGTTTTACTTAGCTCGGGGATGCGATCGAGAGGGGCCTCTTTGCTGAGATGGACCTATCTAATCGGGGGTGCTAAGCCCACCTCCAACAACCAGGCTGTGTGTCGGTCGACACCCTGACCCACAATGGTAACGTTGTGTCGGTCGACACCCTGACCCACAATGGTAACGTCTCTTGACCTTAACACTATCCACTCAGTTCTTTTGATTTCTTTTACCTTCTCTAGGCTTGATAACACTGGGGACAGTGTTGTTTAAGTCTGGGGGAGGTAGTTGCTGACATTGTTTTTGTTTTTCTTAGAGTCATAAAAAAAAAATTGTCTTATAGAGTCAAAACCTGTTGGAGATTATGATCATGTGCTTGAATCTATTGTTCTAATTTTGCTTTTGAGTGACCAATGTTACAGGATCAGTTCTAGATCGACTAATGAAAAATCCAAGGACTGACCAGTTGACTAGAAAACACTCATGTCTCTAGCAGAGTTCTTCTAAAAGCCTGAGCTAATTCTTTGCACTTCATCGATGTGATTGATGTCCATAGAGCTTGATTTCTCATTCATATCTGACAAAGGAACCCATGTGTAGAAAGTAATGGTATTCCTCTCCCCTGTTATAAGTTAATAAATGAAAGCATGAAAATATGAAATGATTTTCTCCTGAGTAGAGGGTTAGGAAAATTTCCAGCGATCCCATTATTCTACTTGGAAGAAATGATCACACAAAGGTTGGAAGCGAGCTTAGGAAAATATCATATGATACCATTATTCGCCTACACCTTTGATACATAAAGAGGGGAAGAACCGGGGATTCGGTGGCAAACACCATCAATACTCGCGTCTCAAACCTTAATATGTATATGCGAATCTAAAAAAAAAAAAGAACATGATGAGAAATAATTCTGGGGGAGAGGATATAATACAAAAAAATGGTGAAAATTGGGTGGTTCTTTTGTCATGATATTATATGGGAAAGAATCTAGAAGGTTATTGAACATTGGCTGCAGCGATGAAACTGGCGATGAGGGTTTGGATGGATAATGCTGTGAGATAATGTGTGGAGTCTGGGAAGTTGTGAATGTCTACGGAGAAGTACATGGTGGTTAGATCTGGAGCTGGTTAGGTGATATCTGGAAAGCTTAGTAAAAGGGTCATTGTGATGGTTCAAGAACATGTGAGTCTCCGTGTTTTCAAACCTCTTTCTCTGATTTAGGTTTCTGTTTTGCTTGAGGGCAAGCAAAGGCTAAGTCTGGGGGAGTTGATACATCATGGTTTTTATCCCTTTTTAGTCATGATATAAGTCCTTTTTATAGAGTTTTTCTAGTGTTTTCGTAGTCTTTTAGAGTCTTTTCAGGTTTTAGCACGTTTGGAGCACAATTGGAGATATTGGAGATATTGGAGCATTATGGAGCTTTTTGGAGCAAAGCAGAGATCGTGTAGCTAAGGTACCCTAATCGAAGCCCGAGCATCGACCGATACACTTATGGTATCGATCGATACTGACTGCAGACAGACACGAGTCGCGATGCAAAAAAGGAGATTGGAGATTTTGCTTTCAAGCCCAGAAGATTTTATTATTTACAACAAAGCCCAAAACGTGTTTTAGGACTATTAATTAGGTTTTTCAGCCACTTTGGCTATTACGCTTCATTCTACTTTCATTCTATTCTGGTTTTAGAGAGAGAGCTTTGGGAGGGAGACAAGTCAGAACTCTGTTCGTTTGAGAGAAGATTTTGAACCCTCTTGTTACTCTTTTCTTATTGTTTAATTGAATAATCTATTCAGTTATGTTGATTGTTTCATTCTCCATGTCTGAGTAGATCCATCTTAGGTTTAGAGTTTTCTCATAGGGATTTCTCTGATTGCTGGTAATTGATTAGTTAGGATTCACCATCTGAATTAGTTCTTCACCATAGATTGTTCTCAAAGCTAATTCTGGCCTGATCACCTAGAACTTAGATCTTAGGTTAATCAATTAGGCACGACAGTGCAATTGAGTAATCTGACAGAACCTAGGGTGAGCAAATTAATATTCGCAAAGAGATTTGGTTTAGTTGATTTGTGAGCATATCAAACTCGATATTAAGGCTGATTTATTCTTAGGAATTTGCAAAGAGATTTGAGATTCTGAAGTTTAGATTTAGATAATTCTCGCAAAGAGATTTGAGATTCTGAAGCCTAAATAATAAACACAACAATAAGCGAAAACCTCAAAAGATAAATCCCTATATGTGTCTAATTCAATGATACATGGATCCCGTTGAAACCCTAAACCTAACTATGGAACAACTCGGACATGGCAATGGAGAACAAGCAAAGAGACAAAGAGAAACTCATAATAATAATTAAAGAGAGGAAAGGGTTTATAATTCTTCTCAATAGATGCAGAGATTCTTCTTCTTGCTTACAAAATCAATGGCCAAAAATCTGTGTAGAATATAGAGTAGTCAAAAGAGAGATAGCCAAAAAGTGGCTGAAAATAAAGTATATATAAGGTTCTGGGCGAATTAGGTCAAAATATACAGCTTCCGGGGCAGAATAGGAAAACCAGAAATTTCCTTTTCCTTCTCGTCGATCAGCATCGATCGATTTTGGGCTTTCTGGGCATGTTCCATCGATCGATGCACTCCTTGCATCGATCGATTCTAACTCTCCGGAGGATGATGCATCGATCGGCTTCATTTGTGCATCGATCGATTGTTTATGAACCACGGAAAAAGTTTATAAGATATGTTATAATAATGACAAAAGATGACAAAACTGTTTTTTATTGTACTAAATATGTGTGATATAAACTTGAAATTGAACATAAATGCAATGGTCATATCGCAAACTTCTATCTTTTACATTAGTGATTTAGTTAATTAGTCTAAGAAGTGTTTGTTTTGGAATTTAAGTCGCACAATAGATTCTAACCAGTGTGCCCACACGAGATTTTTTTTTTTTGTTTTATCAAATTTTGTAATATTAATTTTTTTTGTATTTAGATATAATTTGTTTTTTATATTTAGATATAATTTATTAATTTTTTGTGTTTAGATGTAGTTTATTTTTGTACATTTAATATTTTCAAGTATTAAATATGACCGTGATTATAAAAACATAATTTTAACCAGTCCGTTAATATTAATCCGAAAATGACCGCGATTATAAAAACATAATTCTAACGCGCCTGTTCATATTACAGTATAATATAAATATTTACTAATTTCAAATATTTAAAATTTTAGGCTGATTGATTATGATAAAAAATAAAATAACATATCGTTTATCTTCTCCGTCATTATGATTATTGAAATTTGAATATTTAAATTAAATATAAATTAATATCCAGTTTATTATTTTTGTAAAGATATAATAAAAACTGATTATGTGATTTTTGATAATTAATATAACCTATATTTACGGAAATCCAAACAAATCTAAATTAAATTTTGAATTATTTGAATTATTTTTAAATATAAATTAAAATATAATATCTAATCTATTAAAACAGAGTGCTATTTTGTGTCCAAACATGAAAAAATGAAAAAAAAATCTATTCTTATCCTGAATAACTTTTAAACTTTAGATTTTTGTGGATAACTATTTTCTGTTTCCAAACAGTTGAATTTTGTTAAATTAAAAATTCATTTAATTATCTAATCTATTAAAACAGAGTGTTATTTTGTGTCCAAACAGAAAAAATAAAAATAAATCTATTCTTATCATGGATAACTTTTAAACTTTAGATTTTTGTGGATAATTATTCTCTGTTTCCAAACAGTTGAATTTTGTTCAATTGAAAATTCATTTAATTAATCTAATTCAATTAAAAATTAATTTATTTCATTAATTAATCTCATTATATATATATATATATATATTAATTTTAATTCGTAATTATAAAAATTCAGACTATCCCATAAATTAAATTAAATATTTAAAATTATAAATAAAATCAATTATTTCAAAAATATGTAAATTAAATATTTCAAAAATAATTTAAATTTTTCTTATTATTTTGTTACAAAAATAGTAATAGTTATTTTGAATTTTTGAATTTCTTTTATGCCAAATAATTTAATAATCAAATTTTTTTGAATGATACAGATTCAAAATTAACAATTTTTATTGAAAGATAATATTAAATTTTGAATTTAATGTAGATTTTCTGAGATTTCATCAACACTTACAAACAAAATCGTCATAACTAATAACAAAATATGTTTATTTCTAAATTTAAATCTTATTAATACAATCATATTTATAATTGAATATTTTTCAAACTGAAAAATGAATATATTATTAATTAGATTTGCACAACCATAAATTTGATCATGCATATGGACAACATTCGGTTACTAATACATATTCAGTATTTGTTATTTACATATATAAAATGATTAATATTTTAAGAATCACACAATTTTAGGAATTGTTAATGTAGAATTAAATTCGATATGCAAATCTAATTAATTTTGCTAAGATTGTACACAATATGTTAATATTCTTTTATATTAATAAAGATTTATTTAAAAAATTATTATCATAAAATCTAAACCAGAAATTGTTATTCTATTCAAATTCAAAATTAAGAATTCTACCACAAGTAAAATTCAAACATATACATTTATGTGTCCAAAAATGAAAACCTTCATATTAGGCTATTCTTTACTTGGATAACTACTATTCAAGTTGCCAAACAAGTCAATTTAGTACAATATTAATAAGAAAATTATTTTAATTTATATTTAACAATAATTCCAAAAATTCAAATTTTAATTTAGATTAGTTTGGATTTCCTTAAATATATGTTAGATTAATTATCAAAAATCACAAAACAAGTTGTTTCTTTACAAAAATAATAAACCGGATATTAATTTTAGATTTAATTTAAATATTCAAATTTAAATAATATTCTCATAATGACGGACATGATAAACGATATGCTATTGTACATTTTTTATCATAATCAATCAGCCTAAAATTTTAATTTTTTTTTTTGTCGACAGTCTAGAAACCTAGAGCGGTTCGGAGATCCAAACAGGTGGTACCGAGTTTACGAAAGTAATATCCACTGGGTAGACGCGAGCACTCCTTGCTAACTTGTCTAATGTTGTGTTGTTTGCGCGCGGAATGAGTGTGATGGAGAAGTAAGTAAACACCTCCTTGCTCTTCTCGAATTCCTCCAAATGTAATGCAAAGGCCGGCCAATCCTCGGGTGTAGACACCATCTTCACCGACTCGGAACAGTCTGTTGCAAAGGCTATTTCTGTCTTCTGGTTTGCAATCAAACAATGCATGGCCCAGATAAATGCTTCAAGTTCTGCATGTAGGGGGAAAAGCTTCTTCGTAGATTCCTGGCTACCATTATAGTCCATTCGGCACCTTCATGGAAGCAGTGCCAACCTAATCCGGAGAAGCTATCTGTCTCCTTCCAAGATCCGTCAATATTACACCGCCAACCTTCGTACGTCGGACTCACCAGAGAAGGGATAGAATTTTGAATTATCACATCGGGGTCACTGTTCTGTGCCGATTCCCAGGTCATTGCCTCAGTTTCCGCAAGCTTCAGTATTTCTTGTGGATAAATATTTTAAATTAAGAAATATTTATATTATACGGTAATATGAACGTGCGGGTTAGAATTATGTTTTTATAATCGCGGTCATTCTCGGATTAATATGAATGGACGAGTTAGAATTATGTTTTTATAATCACGGTCATATTTAATAATAGAAAAACTTAAATCTACAAAAACAAACTATATCTAAACACAAAAATAAATCTTTGTCACTTATTAGAAAAATTATATCTATATAACAAATTATATCTAAATACAAAAAAAAAATATTACAAAATTTGGTAAAAAAAAAAAAATTCTCGTGCGGACGCACGGGGTAGAATCTAGTATTCTATTAAAACAGAAACATTTTTTGTATCTCGATCCAAACACTTCATATATTTTTAAAAAAATATGGTTGGAAAATATTTTAATATTACCCCACTTTATTTTTACAAATATAAATATATAAAAAATAAATATAATTCTGAATTTGGGATAATATATAAATTTAATTATAATATCTTCAGAAAATCATTGCGGGTGAGAGGTAGTGTTGAAATCTCTAGTTTAAATTTTTTTATTAGACAACATACAAAATATTTTCGAAATTTTTTTGGTTTAGTATATTAAAAATAAATAATGTCAAAGAAAAATAAGGAAAAAAATATATATTGAATTACCAAACATGAATTTATAAAGTAAACAATGTTAAAAAAAATATTTTTCCAGAAATAATATTAAATTGCCAAACATGAATTATTTTGTAGGCAATAGAAAAAAATCAGAAAATATAAATTTTGGAAAATATTAAATCATATTAGACTTTAAAGATTTTAAGTTGGAAATATCAAACGAAATTGTTTAAATTCTGCTAAATTTTCTGATTTGAACTTAAATCACAAAAAATTATGTTATTAAAAATATTTTAATATATTAAATTAATGTTTTGAAATCTAACCCGGGAAGCAAACCAAAGAGTTTTTCGGGTCACCGGGTCCGTGGGTTGACCCGGTTCGATACAGTCCGACCGCAATCAACAATTAGTGAAATTATGTATATATCGAACCTTATGGGCAACGGTGGGGGACAGAAATACAAAATTTTACCACGCGCAAGTTAAGCAACGCAGGGCGAGAAATCGAATCACGGGACTCCACGATAAATCAGGAGCTTGGGTTACCTCGGACAAAGATGTCGAACAAGTTGCGGTAAACTATTTCGAGGAACTTTTCACATCCACTTCACCGACAGATTTTGAGGAGGCCCTCAGGGAGATCCCAGCATTAGTTTCGGAACAAAATAACGATATGCTAACGGCAATGGCCACGGAAGAGGAAGTTCGTCGAGCACTTTTCATGATGCATCCAGAGAAGGCTCCGGGCCCGGACGGAATGACGGCTTTATTCTTTCAGCGATCATGACATATAATAAAGGCAGATGTAGTGGAGCTGGTTAACGGTTTCTTGGCAACGGGATCCTTTGATCAAAGGCTGAACATGACAAATATATGTCTAATACCAAAGACGGGAAGACCAACACGTATGACGGAATTAAGACCTATAAGTTTGTGCAATGTGGGGTATAAGATCATCTCGAAAGTGTTATGTCAGAGGTTAAAGATTTTGCTTCCGGATCTGATTTCAGAGACTCAATCATCCTTCGTATCTGGGCGACTGATATCGGATAATATTTTGATTGCCCAGGAGATGTTTCACGGACTACGAACCAATAAATCTTGCAAAAGTAAGTTCATGGCAATCAAGACGGATATGAGCAAAGCTTACGATCGAGTTGAATGGACTTTCATTGAACACCTATTGAGGAAATTTGGTTTTGCGGAAAAGTGGATTTCATGGATGATGTGGTGCATACAATCGGTACAATATAAAGTACTCATCAACGGCAATCCCAAAGGACAAATAACGCCCTTCAGAGGATTGCGGCAAGGCGACCCTTTATCTCCGTACTTGTTTATTCTCTGCACGGAGGTCCTGATAGCCAACATACGGAAAGCGGAAAGGGAGAAATCGCTCACGGGGCTAAAGGTAGCGAGGGCAGGTCCAGCGATTTCACACCTACTCTTTGCGGACGATAGTCTTTTCTTCTGCAAGGCTACGGTACAAGAGTGTCACACTATATTACATATACTCAAGCAATACGAGATGGTCTCAGGGCAACAAATTAATTTTTCAAAATCTTCATTAAATTTTGGATACACGGTTCCAGAAGCGGTACAGGACGAGTTAAAACATTTGATAGGAATCCAAAATATGGGAGGGATGGGTACTTATCTGGGTCTGCCGGAAAGTCTCGGAGGGGCAAAATGTAACATTTTCAACTTTGTTGTCGAAAGACACAATGATAGAGTCAACGGGTGGACATCCAGACTCCTGTCTAAAGGAGGTAAAGAGGTTCTACTTAAATCGGTAGCCACGGCTATGCCGACTTTTGTCATGTCATGTTTTAGGTTACCCAAGTCTATTACTGCAAAACTAACCAATGCGGCAGCGCGATTCTGGTGGAGCTCAGACGGTCAACAGAAAGGAATGCATTGGATGGCTTGGAAGAAAATGTGCCGGAATAAATTAGACGGTGGAATCGGTTTTCAATCAATAGAGGAATTCAACACAGCATTGCTAGCAAAACAGCTATGGCGATTAATAGAACAACCGGAATCGCTTTTCGCACGGGTTTTTAAGGGGCGGTACTATCGGAACACAGACCCTTTAGACCCTATTAAGTCGTACTCCCCGTCCTTTGGATGGAGGAGTATCACTTCGGCTAGATCTCTGGTTACAAAAGGGCTTATTAAAAGACCCATGGATACCATCCTCTCCCCCGAGGTCAGCAACATGCAAAGGGTACAATTATTACCCAAATCTCAGGGTCAATCATTTGGTTGATCCAGCGACACAAACGTGGAATCTGGAATTGATAAACGCAATCATCGAACCGGCAGATGTGGCACTTATACGCGGAATACACATCAGTAGTATATATCGACCAGATAAGCCTGGTTGGCACTATACAAAATCAGGGAAATATACGGTAAAGTCGGGATATCAGGTTGCCCAACAAACCACAGACAACGGCGACAACTACTTCTACGATCCAGATATAAAGAATTTACAGGCACATTCATGGAAATTGACTTGTCCACCGAAATTGCGGCATTTTATATGGCAAGCAATCTCGGGGTGTCTGTCGGTCACAGCGAACCTCCGCGCTAGAGGAATAAATTGTGACACGCAATGTGCTAGGTGTGGTGTGGAGGGGGAATCGATTAACCATGTATTGTTTGAATGCCCACCAGCGCTACAAACATTGGCACTCTCCCATATTCCATCGGCCCCGGGAGTTTTCCCGATGACATCGGTTTTTACAAATTTTGATCATCTCTTTTGGAGACTCCCGGAAGAGGAAAGGAATTTAATGTTTCCGTGGATTGTGTGGAATATTTGGAAAGCAAGGAATGACAAGGTGTTCTCAAATGTGGATCGAAATCCACAGGAGATTCTGAGGACAGCGGAAACAGAAATGACAACTTGGGAAGCGGCACAAAATAGTGAACCTCACATACCTTTCCAACAACCGGGTCTCAATACGGGACTAAATGAACAAAATGAATACAACGGCCTTACATGCTATATCGACGGGTCATGGAAGGAAGGGGATAAATTCTCTGGTTTAGGATGGTATTGTTTTCAGGAAGGAATTGAAGGAAAGATTATGGGATCTCGTAATCTACGAAGAAGTCTATCACCGCTACACGTGGAATTGGAAGCGCTCATCTGGGCGATGCATTGCATGATTGCAAACCACAAGACGGCGATAGCCTTTGCTACAGACTGCTCAGAATTGGTGAAGATGGTGTCTACACCGAAGGAGTGGCCGGCTTTTACGTTACAGTTGGAGGAGTTCACGAGGAGCAAGGAGTTTTTCACTTTTTTCTCTATCACACAAATCCCACGCACGAGCAACATAGTGGCAGACAAGTTAGCACGAGGTGCACGAGTCTACCCATCAGATTTCAATTATGTAAACTTGATACCCCCGATTTGGTTCTCCGAATAGGGTTTGATATCAAGGCTGTTGACAAAAAAAAAAAAAAAAAATATATATATATATATATATATATATATATATATAGTATGAAAAATAATAAATAATGTTTGCAAAAATATATATTAAAACTAACAAAGTGATTATTATTGTATTTGATAAAGTATTATTCATAAACGAAATAAACGAAAGAAGATCATAAAGTATCAAATTGTAAAATCAGAATGGCTCAATAAGAACAGTAAATGAAGCCTTTTGATTGCACTATAATTTTTTACTTAACCATGATTCATCCGGGTCAACGATTATGTATGATTCACATTTATTTGCTGAGGTTTTACGGGTTTTACCGGATTTTATAATCTCGTGTTTTAGAGCTATACCCGGCCCGGATTGTTGTATGGATCCCGATTTTTTCAGGATCTGAAAACATTACATTAAATCTATATAAAAATCATCCTGCGCAGATAGGAATCTAGTATGTGCAATCTTTCTAAATATGAATTTTATTAATATTGTACTAAATTGACTTTTTTTACAACTGAAATAGTAGTTATCCACAAAAGCAATAGCTTAATATGAATGTTTTCTTGTTTGAACACAAAATGTATACCTATTTTAATAGTATAGATATTTAATTCTCTTGTAAAGATGGTCAAAAAATTATGTTTTGTTATTGCAGGGGTGGGCGTTCGGATCTTCGGATCGGGTTCGGGTCGGTTATTTTGGATTTCGAGTATTTCGGATTTATGGATTTAGGTACCGATCCGGTATTTTAAAAATTCGGATCGGGTTCGGTTCGGGTTCGGATCGGGTATTTTTTTTAAGATCCGGAAATTTTCGGATATATTCGGATCCGGATCCGAAAATATTCAAAAGTATCCAAAAGTATCCACAATACCCGAAAAAACCCGAATAACCTGAAATCCGAGACAAAACACAAAAACATGAATATTCATTTCAATAAAACCAATATACTTTCAAACCAAAAGTATCCAAAATACCCGAAAATTTCAGAAAAAAACAAAATAGGTGTATTCGATATACCCATAATATCGAAAATATACCTAAAATACCTGAAATACCCAAAAATAATTAATATATTCGGGTTTATAGTTGTAATTTTGGGTATTTGGGTTATATCAAGTCTAAATATAATTAATATATTTGGGTATATAATTACACTTCGGGTATTTCGGATACCCATTCGGTTCTCTGTTCGAGTTCGGTTCTTCGGGTATAGGAATTTAGGATCCGATCGGGTATTTGAAAAATTTGGATCGGGTTCGGTTCAAATTTTCGGATCCGGATAATTTGCCCAGCCCTAATTAATGAATACATCTAAACGAAAAAGAAAAAAAAATTCATGATCATTCTTGTTTTTATGGAATCTAATCTAAACCAAAAGAACATGTATTTGTTGCTCTTATTGTAAAAATACAAAACATTACAAATCAAAGTGACGTTATTAAAAATCGGCTGAACTTGAAAGGTATTGTTGGGATATATGCTCATATGGAACCTTGATTTCACAACATAAGTAAAATGGTTTTGTGTATGTTTAAGTATAAATTAAAAATTGATTTAGAATACAAAACAAACTAATCATTGTCTATATCAAAATAAATCCCAAAAAGAGAATCATCTTCATAAGAATCACTAAAGTCTAGTGCATAAGAATCATCATGATAATGTTCAAAAAAAAAAAAAAATAAGAATCATCATGATGATCCCATTAGTTCGGAGGCGGAGGAGTTCGGCTCGAATTAAACCCTAATTAATTAAACCAGATTAAACCGAGAAACAATTAAAATTTGGAGAATAATTAAATCAATAAACCATATTAAACCGAAAAACATTAGCAAAAATTACTTGTTTAAAACTCATATCTTTAACCGGTACAATCAGTAAAAGGACAAAACAATGAACCAACCAACAAGAAAGAAAAAAGGAAATATTAAAATGACCGTTACAAAAATGTTTTTAAGAAAAGGAAATAAAAGATGAAACAAAAAGGAAAGAGATAATTGTATTTACGCGAATAATCTAACGTTCTTTTTCTTATAAATACATATAACATATCACACACTTCTCATATTTTCTTTTTCGCGACAATCATCTCTCTTACTACGACACAAACCTCTCTTTTCTTTCTCATCTGATTTTGTTGTGTTGACAATGGAAAACTGAATCAATTAAGATAGAAGTCAGTGCAAGTGCAACGACTCAAGATCCGTCGTCGTTAGGGATTTCAAGCACGGTGATTATCAGTAGAAGTCGGCAAGTTGAAGAATTCATCGTGAACGAGAGTGATGATGGTAGGATCTCGAGTCTCGGATCTTACAAAGATTCTTCTTTTCACAACAAACTAATCATTCTCAGACTCCAAGATTTCAGACCAAACCTTGTCTATCAACATGTCCATGAAAAACTCCACGATCGTGTCTTGTCTCGGCTTGTAACTGATGAGATTGTTGTCGAATCCAAACGGAGAGACTTGCCACAACAAGGACCCTTGTTGATGACGGTATCCCTCAAGGTTACCCATAAAGAATACATCGTGGTGCCTTGTATCTCTGCTCCTTCGTCGACAGTAGAATTATCGGATACTTGTGCGATATGTCTGGAGAATATGTCAGAGTCGGAACCACTCAGCCAACCGCCTAATTGCGTGCATAGGTTTCATGAAGACTGTTTCATCAAGTGGTTGGATCGACAGGACTCATGCCCTCTCTGTCGCAAATCGCCAAACACTTCAACCAACAAACAGAGTAAAGCTATAAGGGTTTCAAGTAATGATTTAGTTGTTAATCTGTTAGAATCAGAAGAACTCTATGAAAGTCTGTATATTTCTGATTAGGATTTTACAAAGGAAGCAATCCTCTATTTATACAAAGATAAAATATTCTAACTATATAAGGCCCAATACATATATATCCAATAAGCCTATATCTCTCAATACCCCTCCTCAAGTTGGAGCATGGAGATCTCGAATGCCCAACTTGCACAAAATATCTTGAAAATGACGTCCTCCAAGTGCTTTAGTGAAGACATCCGCCAATTGTCGAGTAGTAGACACATGCTGTGTTTGAATGATTCCAGCTGCAATATCATCTCTAATGAAGTGGCAATCAAGCTCCACATGTTTCGTCCTCTCATGAAACACAGGATTCGCTGCAATATGAAGCGCATACTGACTATCACAATACAAATCCATTGGACCAGAATGTGCAATACCCATCGTTGTCAATACACTGTTGATCCACTTCAATTCTTTCACCGCCACAACCATAGCTCGGTACTCTGCTTCTGCTGAAGAGAGAGATACTACATCCTGCTTCTTTGACTTCCACGTCACAGGTGAATTCCCCAACTGTATCAACCATCCACTCAAAGATCTCCTCGTGATTGGACATCCAGCCCAATCAGAATCACACCAAGCTGTAAGATGAAAATTACATTCAGCTTTCAACAAAATTCCCATTCCAGGACACCCCTTCAAGTTGAACAACTCGTAAAGCAGCCCGCCAGTGATCCTCTCTTGGCTCACGCATAAACTGAGACAAGATGTGAACAGAGTATGCAAGATCCGGTCTTGTCGCAGCCAGATAAATCAACCTTCCAACGATTTTGCGATATTTCTCCGGATCAGTGAGTATCTTTGACGTCGACCTTCCCAACTGATGGTTCTGCTCCATTGGAAACTCTACTGGCCTACCACCAAGCAAACCAACATCAGCAATAATATCCAGAGCGTACTTCCTCTGTGATAAATATATCCCTTCTACATTTCTCGCAACTTCCAATCCAAGAAAATACTTCAATTTTCCCAAATCCTTCATATGAAAGCAATTACTTAGATACGTTTTGAACTTCTGTATCACTTCTGGAGAGCTCCATGTTATCACAAGATCATCCACATATACGAGAACATGCAAGTGAACTTTACCACGAACTAACGAGAAAAGAGAGTAATCTGCCTTACTCTGTGTAAAACCATAGCTCAACAGTGCCGTCGAAAGTTTCGCGAACCAGCATCTCGGAGCTTGTTTCAAACCATACAATGACTTGCGCAATCGACATACCATTCCCTTCTTAGAGCTACCAAAACCCTGAGGTACTCTCATAAACACCTCTTCTTCCAAATCTCCATGAAGAAACGCATTGTGCACATCCATCTGATGCAACTCCCAATTTTTCCCAGCTGCAACTTGAAGAACCAATCTAACTGTGCTCATCTTTGCCACAGGAGCAAATGTATCAGTATAATCAATCCCTTCTTTCTAGCGATTGCCACATGCTACAAGTCTCGCCTTATACCTTTCAATCGAGCCATCAGCATTATACTTGATTGTGTAAACCCATTTACACTCAATGACATGCTTACCTGGTGGTAAGTGTTCAATCAACCATGTTTGATTTCGTTCCTGAGCCTCAATTTCCAGTCTCATAGCTTCTCTCCATCGCAGATCTGCCATAGCCTCAGCAAATGTTTTCGGCACAACACCTTCTGTTATACTACATAAGAACGCTCTGTGTGACATAGAGAACCTCTCACAGTTCACATAATTCTCAATACCATAATCATTACTCAATTCCTGACTCACAGTAGATGCATTCATTGTAAATGTCGTATTGCACACAAAATCTTGTAACTTGGCAGGGGCTTGTTTATGTCGCATTCCGCGTCCCAAAATTTCTGTTGAAGCAGGTTGATCCACCAGGTGTCGATCGACACTGGCTGGTGTCGGTCGACACTCATCGACATTCTCCTGGTGTCGATCGATACTGGCCGGTATCAGTCGACACCCATCGACATTCTCCTGGTGTCGATCGATACTGGCTGGTATCGGTCGACGATCGATACTGGCTGGTATCGGTCGACGATCGATACTGGCTGGTATCGGTCGACACCCATCGACATTCCCAGACTGTGTAACTGATTCAGGTTCAGTCCGTGGCACTGTAATTCCCAACATATCACGTATTCCTATTGATATAGCTTGCATATCTTCTTCTCCAACCTTGTCTGACACAGCTGGAGTCTGTGTCACTGTATCTCTTGTCAAAACATTAATTATATCATCAAATCCAACACTATCATCCACAAATAACCTCGTTTGATCAGACTTGGGAGGCTCATCCACCTGATCTTTTTGCTCCAAATATGGGAATCGTTCCTCAATGAAGGTGACATCACGTGAGACAAAGACTTCATGTGTCTCCAAATCAATTAAATTTCACCCCTTCTTCGCATAAGGGTACCCTAGGAATACACATTTCCTGCTTCTACTCGCAAATTTATCTCCATGCCGTCTATGATTATGAGCATATGCTAGACATTCAAAAACTCTTATCTCACTATAAGCAGGGACTTTTCCAAAGATAATTTTGTAAGGACTCTTACCATTGTGTAACATAGAAGGCGTACGATTGATTAGATACGCCGCACTCAAAGCACAATAACTCCAAAATTCTATTGGTAGATTTGCCTGAAATCTCAACGCTCTTGCCACATTCAATATATGACGGTGTTTTCGCTCCACTCGCCCATTTTGTTGAGGAGTTTGTTGAGGAGTTCCTACACATGAAGTTTGATGAATTATCCCTGATGTGCGAAAATACTCCTTCATCACCATGAATTCACTACCATTATCACTTCGCACGATTTTCACATGCTTCTCAAACTGTCGCTGGATGAGAGCAAAGAAATCGATCATTGTTTTCTGAACTTGTGTTTTATCAACAAGAAGAAACACCCACACAGCTCTGGAATAATCATCAACAATCGTTAAGAAATAGGAAGACCCACACAAGCTCTGTGTTCGATAGGGCCCCCAGAGATCACAATGAATCATCTCAAAGCACTCCATACTTTTCTCTGTACTCTCCGGAAAGACATTACGACATTGCTTTGCTCGGAAGCAAACATCGCAATCAGAAACGCTAACACTCTTTTGATCCACTTCTGGCAATTTCTTAATCACCTTTTCAGAAGCATGTCCCATTCTTTTATGCCAAAGTTCCAAAGACCGCAACTTACTGACCTTCGCCACATTCAAAACTTTATGAGTACCTTGAAGAAAATACAGCCCATCTTTCCTTTCACCCACTGCAATCGGAATCTGCAAAGCGAGATCTTTCAACAAACACAACTGCTTCGAGAACAACACAATGCAATTCATCTCATCAATAACTTGTGACACAGAGATGAGATTGCACTTAAGTTCCTTGACAAAAACGACATGTGTCAAAGTACACTTCTTTGTCAACACCACACTTCCTACTCTATCAGCAGCAACCACATTCCCATTAGGCAGACCCACCCAACACGGTGAGATTGGATGCACATCGAACATTCCCCTCAATGTACCTGTCATATGGTGCGATGCACCACTATCAATAATCCACTCATCTGTATAGTTTCTATTTCCCACACCATTTGCTGTCTCGAATCTCAACTCAAGAAGTCGAACCAGCGTATGCCATTGGTCTTCCTTGAGACCTGTCACGGCCTGTGCAGCCATGGTATCGATCGATACCTTGAGATTGTCAAAGGGTATCGATCGATACTCGCTCGTCTTTGTAGATGCACAATCAACACCTCCAACTCGTCTGTACTTCTCCAGCCACCAATCTGAATAGCCGTTTACCTGATAACATGATCTCACATCATGACCATACTTCGAACAATAAGAACACATACTACCTCGATTATAAAATCTCATTCTTCCTTGAAATCAAATAGCTCTCGATAGTTTTTCCACCGATTAAACGTCCCCAAGCCCTTACGGCTCTGATACCATGTTAGAATCAGAAGAACTCTATAAAAGTCTGTATATTTCTGATTAGGGTTTTACAAAAGAGGCAATCCTCTATTTATACAAAAATAAAATATTCTAACTATATAAGGCCCAATACATATATACCCAATAAGCCTATATATCTCAATATAATCTAAAATTAGGGTTTCACTTATGTTTGTGATTTTTTTGTAGTAGACTTCTTTTAAGAGGTAATTAGGGTGTTTTCATTGTTTATGTATCGTTTTACTATTTTTGTTTGCAACAATGTAATGAAATTTTCGAATTAATTCTCGTCTTAAAAAATTCACATCATAATTTGTCATTACAAGCTTGATTCTGGTATATAATTCTCGTCTTAAAAGAACACAACTCAATCTGGATTTACTTCATCACAAAATAGATCACACATAGTATGTTTGAAGATGACTGTCTCGGCATTTCCTAGTGACATGCACCAATCTAACAGTTTCTGTCTCTTCTTGTTCATTTGATGCTGACAATGGAACAGATGGCTCTGCGCATTCTGCAGGAAGTTGGAAACTAGAAACAGTCTTGCCACTTCGCTTGTTCTAATTCCTTGAGCACCATGTAGCGTCCGTCCGAAGTATATTAATAGCCTTGTAATTGTCCTGCTATTCCCAAATTGAATAAGTAGATGATCAGAACATTGTCCCAAAAAAAACACCAGCTCTGAAAATGATTGTAGAAGCTTAGATGCTTGATTTGGAACTTCGCATCACCGAAGGGACACTGTGTCAGCCACATGAATTGTCCCTGCACGTGAGCTAGCAATGTATCTCTGTCTGTCAAAACGCCTACCAACTCAAATGCCTTTGGCCACTCAGCTTCAAGCACCAAACGTATTTGCCACAAACCTCTCTAAGCAAGTAATTTTCCAGTAATAGAGTTGTAACTTCATCAGCTCTTGTGTTCCATCCTGAGAATTCACATCCTTGACTTAAGTGAAGACTAACAAGTTCAAACAACAAACAGCCTGAAACTCTCCGCCATGACTCACACTCGTAAACAGCCTCAAGTTCACATCCCAATACAGTGGTCAGGCTCCTTCGACATTCTTTAGTTACTCCCTTCGGCTCTAGCAACATGTTGAGGTTTTTTTTTTACTGTGCTCGCCATTAATCTCTTGCTGAATAAAGATAGGTACCCTTGTTGAAAGGCAAAAAAAAACCTCACTGAAGACTCCTTGCAACCAAACTACAAACCAATGAAAACAAGAGCAGATGTACGCAGGGACATTGTCAAAGTTTCACACCACTTAATTAAATCCACTGTTAAACAAAAATCGTTACCCTTAGAAACACTCTCTCGTGTTTGAGTGAAAGCAGCAGTCTCCACCAAATAATCATAGACCTGAAAGATGGTTCGAATTACCAAAAGTATTTAACTTCACTAAAGCCTCTAAAGGGCAAGTCACAAACATAGAAAAGAAGTGTTGGGGTACTCTGATCTAGCAATTGGAGCTATAACTCTTGTAGTATCATTTGATGCACCTCTTGAGTTTAGGAAGTCAAGCACTTCAAAATTGGTCAGATTTTGCCTTTACTCTGCAATGCCCAAGGTCAGATTTTGATAACAAAAAAGAGAAGAATGAAAGATGGTAAGTACACAGAGAGTGGCAGGACATAAGAGGAGGACATACATTTTCATCACTGAGGTTGAGAAGAGAGCACTAATGAGTAATGACTATGTCGATGCAGAGGCTTCGAATTCGAGCAATGACCGTTAGAACAATTCTTAGGATTACTATAGTAACTTTTATTTCTAGTATTATTATTAGTTTGACATACATTTATTTTTATTATTAGACTAACCTAATTTTTTCCATATTACCCAGCGTGCCCTTATAGCCTTTGTTGAGAAAAAAATAATTACAAAACTGCCATTACTATTCATTTGCCACGTAGGCAGAAGTTGATTGAACAAGTCTACCGTTCTTTGACGGTAGACTTGTTTGATGTTGGTCTACTCAAATTTTGGTCCGTAGATTTGTTTGATGGATGGTAGATTTGTTTGAAAGTTGGTAGATTTATAAAATTTTGGTAGACTTATTTTGGTAGACTTATTTTTACGACGCGATAGATATATTTATTTTTGGTAGATATATTGTCAATGATGGTAGATTTGTTTATGAGTTGGTAGACTTTACGACCAACCCATTGACTTTTGACTTTTTTGGTAGATTTATCAACAATGGTGGTAGAATAATATTACAAAACGGTCGACTTATTTACTGTGGTGGTATACTTTTTTGAATTATTTTTTCATTACGGTAGATTTGTTGCTTTGACGGTAGATTTTTATTGCGTTGGTAGATTTATATATAATAGCGGTAGATTTAAAACTGTGTAAAATCTTGGTTACTTTGTTTTGTAACGGTGGTAGATTTAATATTAGTGACGGTAGATTTAAAAAAATTGGTAGATTTGTTTGTTATGGTGGTAGATATAAAAACGTCTAACATCTCATTAACTATGGTGGTAGATTTAATATTAATGACGGTAGATTTAAAATTATTTGGTAGGTTTATTTATAATGGCGGTAGATTTAGTAATTGTTTTGGTATTTACTCAGATAACCTTCAGTTGGTAGATTTATTTGTAATGTTATGGTAGACTTTTTTTTACGGTAGATTTATAGACATTGTTTGGTGGTAGACATTTGACTTTTTCCAGAATGAAAAATGACATTTTTGCCCTACACTAAATTTCAGATTTACGAAAGAACAAGGCGCCCAAATATGCTAAGTATAAGAGATTTTTAGTGTTTGATGGTAGATTTATTGTAATGATGGTAGATTTATTTTGTTAAATAATTTTTTTATGGGGTTAACATTTCATTTCATCTTAAATCACAAGTTTAAAATAGTGTCAATGAATATGTAGTTGTCAATGGATAAACCACAAGATTGTAGACAAAATAATTTGAAATTCCTTTTTTATTCATTGGCATATTTATTTCAAATTTTATTAAATCATTGGACTAAGAATACTATTACACAAAGATATAATTAAAGTAAAGCCAAAGCAGTTTAATATATCACACCTACAAACTTCAACAAAAAATATCTAATATATTAAAACAGAGTTACTTTGTGTGTCCAAACAGATTTTACTCTATTCATATCCTGGATAACTTTTAAACTTTAGATTTTTGTGGATAACTATCCATGTTTCCAAACAAATTGATTTTGTTCAATTAAAAATTTATTTAATTAATCTGATTCAATTAAAAAATAGTTTAATTAATTAATTAGATTATATATATATATATTTATATTAATTATAATTCGTAATTAGAAAAATTCAGATTATGCTAGAAATTAAATTAAATATTTAAAATTATAAATAAAATCGATTATTTCAAAAATTATTGTATATTTTATCATAATCAATTTGTCTAAAATTTTAAATATTTGAAATTAGTAAATATTTATATTATACGATAATATAAACGTACGGGTTAGAATTATGTTTTTATAATCACGGTCATTCTCGGATTAATATGAACGGACGGGTTAGAATTATTTTTTTATAATCATGGTCATATTTAAAACTAGAAAAAATCAAATCTACAAAAAAAACTATATCTAAACACAAAAATAAATCTTTTTCACTTATTAGAAAAATTATATCTGTAAAACAAATTATATCAAAATAAAAAAATTATATTACAAAATTTGGTAAACAAAAAAACAAAAATCCGCACGGGGTAGTTAAATATTTGAAATTAGTAAATATTTATATTATACGATAATATAAACGGGCGGGTTAGAATTATGTTTTTATAATCACGGTCATTCTCGGATTAATATGAACGGACGGGTTAGAATTATTTTTTTATAATCATGGTTATATTTAAAACTAGAAAAAATCAAATCTACAAAAAAAACTATATCTAAACACAAAAATAAATCTTTGTCACTTATTAGAAAATTTATATCTGTAAAACAAATTATATCAAAATAAAAAAATTATATTACAAAATTTGGTAAACAAAAAAACAAAAATCCGCACGGGGTAGAATCTAGTTGACTATTATTATTATTTTTTTTTGAATGAATGTTAATTTGTTATTCAAAACAAAAAAAGACATTGTTTACAAATTTCCCCATGTGTGCGGCCGTTGCGTTCCTTCCATATATTTCCCCATGTGTGCGGCCGTTGCGTTCCTTCCATATATTTTGTTACTTCCGATTTCCAGTAGATCAGAGACCGATTTCTCCAGCTCCGGAGACACCGGCAGCAACTCTTCATCGACTTCTTGCTGAGGATTTGGTGATTGTGGATCCGCTACTGGACCCTTCGCCGGTTCCATTGAGACTGATATGGCTGAATTTTGGATGACGGTAACGACTTGAGCTCGTCCAGGCGGATGGACCGCCGGCGATTCCATCAATAAAGATGGAGGTCAGATCGAAAGAAGAAGAAAAACAATCACACTTATTTTCGCTCTCTAGTTGACTATTAAAGGAACTAGAACTATAAGTTTGATCTCAATATATGAAGTGCAGTCTGAATGATTTCGTGTTATTGAACCAAGATGAGTACATTGGCTTTTATAGAATCCTTACAACGATTAAAGAGAAACTTCATGAATGAAAAACGGAAACAAACTTCAACAGAAAATACTTATTCAAGCTCCTAAAAACACGTTTGACTTATTCATCTTCAGACTTAGCAAACATCCAACAACTATACCATCGTTCGTCGTCTGTCGCATACTGGAGAAAAAGAAAAAAAATTCCAGATAATAAGTCTACAACGTATCAAACAAGTCTACCACAACGTATTAAACAAGTTTATCATCAATAATTTAAACAAGTCTACCGAAACATATTAAACAAGTCTACCGAAACGTTTTTAAAAAGTATACCACAAACGTATTAAACAAGTCTACCAAATAATTGAAAACGAGTATACCATATCGTGTGTCGGGAATCAAACGCGTTTTTGCCGGAAGGAGGCGACAGAGCAGATCGGGTGGATCTACAACTTGACGAATCCCGATCAATATATCTGTAACTCAAATCAACGAAGCTACAAACAAGGATACCATCAAGATTTTAAACAAGTATATCATCAAGATTTTAAACAAGTCTACCATCAAGATTTTAAACAAGTTTACCATCAAGATTTTAAACAAGTCTATCATCAATATTTTAAACAAGTCTATCATCAATATTTTAAACAAGTCTACCACAATGTCTTTATTAAACAAATTTACCACAACGTATTAAACAAATCTCCTGCAACGTCTTAAACAAATCTACCGCAACAGATTAAACAAATCTACCGCAACAGATTAAACAAATCTACCAATAAGTCTACCATCATTATAGGCATTTTATCGAACAAGTGGTGGGCGTACCTCGCAAATCTGCTCCCTCGCCGGATCTTCTTCTCCCTTGCCGGCGCGGATCTGCTCCTCTGCTTGGCCAAGATCTGCTCAACACCACCGCAGCCCGGCGCCGATCTACTCCTCCTTCGTCGCCGTAACCATCCTTCGTCGGGTCTTCTTCTTCTTCTTCTTCTTCGTGGAACTAAAGAGAAAGGTCAAACGAAGCAAGAAGATGAAGAGACTTACCGGAAACGCTCCATTCCTCGCCGGAATCTGGCCGGAATCGGTCGGAATCACGTGGTCGCTCCAAACGTCGTCGTCGCCTTTTGTCGAGAAGTGTTTTTTTTTTTTCGTAAACATGTTTTTTGTTTTAATTTTTTTTCCATTTCTTTCTTTATTTCATTAATTTTTTTTGTTTAAAAAAAAAATTAAAAAAAAATGGCATTTTCGTAGTATAATACAACATATGGATAAAATGGACATTGACCAAAAGAGTAAGGTTAGTTGAGTTTGGTAGACTTATTGGAGGTTAGTCTAGTAATAAATGCATATAGTAAGGTTAGGTGGATGAATTAACTCTAAATAAATACATAAACATCTTGTCACAATTTTCATCTCAATTTTTTTATTTTCACAACAATCTTTATCTCTCTCACGACACATCTTTCTCACCAATTTTGTTGAATTTCAACGACAATGGAAACCAAACCAGTCAAAGTAAATGTCACTAATCAGTGCACATGCAATGGCTCAAGATCCGTTCTCACTAGGTTCTTAAGCACGGTGTTTATAAGTCTACGTCGGGAATTTGATCAAATTATCGAAAACGAGAGATATCTCGAGTCTCGGATCTTACCGGAATTGTTCTTTTTGCAACCCACTAATCTTTCTCAGACTCCAAGGTTTCAGACCAAACTATGTCTATCAACATGTCCATAACAAACTCCACGATCACAAGTCTCATGAGGAATGTTTCATCAAGTGGTACGCTCGACATAACTCATGCCCTCTCTGTCGTCAAATCGTTTGGAGAAGTTAAGGGTCTTAATTAAGGTTTCAAGTAATGATTTAGTTAATCCATGTAACCATGTAAGAATGATACTTTTGTTTATGTGGCAACAGTGTAATGCAGTAGAGTTATACGATTGAAGACTGAAGTACTAAACCAAGAACATAACAGGCTTAACAAGATGGGAGATCAAAGAAACCAGGAATCAATCAATTTAAGCAGGGTAAATTGCTGAAGCGGTTTCAGAATGATACTTGATCGTGATAAAAGAAGAGAAAAATGCAAATTTCAGATTCTAGATTCTGGATATTGAAACATCTCTAAAATCACCAGACGATACAACTGTCTCTATCTATTGATTAATCGCACTCTAGATGATCAAAGCTCAACATGCTTGAAGTGATACTCATCGATTGTCGAGTATATAAGACCGTCGCCTTCCAGTGACTGAATAACACCCCTGTAAAAGACAAGCAAACTCATGAAATCACCAACTTTGAAAGTAAAGAGAGAGAGAGAGAGAAGAGATTGTAAGGAGAAAGAAAGAGCGTACTCTAGCTTGTTCTTTGGGATCTTCAATTGCTGGGCAATTTCATCCAAGTGTATCCCCTGTTGTCTCGCACTGCAGAGAATACAAATAGCAATTATCAGATCAACTTCAGGTGGTGCAATGGGCAAAGCAAACTCAAATTGAAACTCACGTGCAAGCAGGTTGCTTTAGATAGTCTAGAATCATATCATCTAAGTTCTTGCGCCCATTTCCATCGTTGTTTTGAGAGGACACCACCTACAAAAGAGCAACACATATTAGATTTTAAACACACATGGATCATATGTCACAAACATAGAAAATCAAACTTTTATTTTTTGGTAAATTTCATCGTACAGGGTTCAATGTGGTTGCCTGGTTTGTGTTAACCGATGAGTTAACCATGTGAGAATGAGTGACATCCCCAACTTGCTGTCCCAACTGAGAAACCAAACATATCAGAGAGGACATTGATTTCAAATTGTGAAATGTGAACTTACAACAATACATTTAATCTTTTTGCTATGTTCCAATTTTCTTTACCTGTGATTCAGAGTTCCGGGAATAGAAATGTATACACTCAATATAGTGAAAGGTAACCTCGTTGAAGTCCGTAATAGGCCTGCAAAACAAAACAATCTTCACTACTCAAAGATGATTCCATAGCTTATCTAACAAACTTATTACCAAAATCTATAGCCAATGCTTAAGGAATCAACAATCAATCGACGTATATATACCTCACGGAGAAAACAAGAAGCTGCTTTTTCCCCTGAAAAGTCTTCAAATGGCCATTGAGACGCACATAGGCTCCATCTCTGCTTCACAAGCTTAAACCATAAGAGAACAACTTCCAATAAATGTGAATCTCACCAAAATATCGAACTAAAACCAGAAGATACTCACAGCACTGACTCCATTTCTCTAGCGTCGAAACTTTCATTCACCCTAAAAGAGAAACACACAACCTAAAACAACTGTTGAGTTAATCAAAAGGATGTTCATGGTTTTACCATCTTTTAGCGTCGATTCGACCTGTTCCATCATCGAGAGTGAATCTAACTTCAGTGACTTTTGAGACATCTTTGTCACACACTAGCCCGACAAGAGAGACCTGAAATGATCACACAATTGAGTAAACTCTTGTACTGGAAAAAAGGGAGAAATCTGGAATGGTTTTTGTACGTTTGTTAGTTCAATTCCATTGATGACGAGCCCAGATTTTTCACCACCGGACTGAGAAGCTTCGGTTATTTGCTTCACCGTCACTGGGACAAGACCCTGAAAGTCACGATTCTGCATTCCCAAAGCAGATTTAGGTTTAGCATCCCAAATCTAGGGCAAAACGAAGGAAATAGCAAATCGGCCACTTTCGACGAAACTAAACAAAAGAAGAAGAGATTGGGTTTACCTTAGCAGTGGATGACGATGTTTCATAGGCCTGAGAAGGCTGAGAAGACATGAATCCGCCGCCGGAGAAAGCGGAATTCGGCTCGAATTGACTGTTGGAGAACATTTTCGAAGCTTTCTGTGAGAGAAAGTGAGAGAGACGGTGGTTGAGAAAGCGATGGGAGAAGATTGTTAAGAGGGGATGAGATCAATTTTGGGCGATTTTTTCCCTCCAATTTCGATTAAGCTTCCCGCCTATTAGGGCTGAAACCTGGCGAGTAGATGCCGAGAGAGAGGCATGGGCATTAGGGTTTCAGATAGGGGTGTCAATTAGGTCCAAATCCGAGGCCCGGTCTTGAAAAACAGCGGGTTCGGGCTTAGAAATAAAAATTCCAAAAAAATTGGACCCGATTGGGTTAGTGTGTTTTTCGGGTTTAGCCCGCTCGGACTAGCCCGAAAAGCCCAGAACTATTTGAGTACGTATGTCTTATTAAATTTGGGTTCGTTTATCATATGATTTCAAAACGTATGAAAAATATACCAGAAGAAGGAAACTCTAAATTGACTCTATACTTAGAAGACGATATGTTGGAACTGACTTTTTATGAAGACATGAATGTTTTATAATGGTAGAAGTGTCAGTCACAACATTATGGTGAGTTAGCTCGTATGGCATGTGATGTTCTAAGCATTCTGACAACTACACTGGCATCACTGATGTTGGTGCGCATGTTTTGGATAAATATAGAAATCGTCTTTTACCAAGAAACGTTGAATCACTGATCTGTACATGCACTTGATTGGATGGGTTTACATTTCATGATCTAGGTACCATTATCATTCATCCATATTTACTTCATATTTTAAAAATCATTATCTATAGACTTTCAATGATATTTCTATATGATTTATACCTCTAAAAGTTTAATATTATTTTACTTTTTGTTTTATCTGTAGCTCTTGATGGATATGAGGATTTAGAAGACGATGAAAGAGATTCTAATCTGAACTTTACCACATAGATTTGAATTGTTTTGATTTTATGTTTTATTTGGTAATACAATTTATTTGAATTTTATTTTTTTTTTGGTCAAACTTTTGCTTTTAAATTTAATTGGATTTGATATAATACATTTAAATTTAGATTTATTTTGAGAAATATTTTGTTTTAATTATTTTTCATTTGAGAATTGTAATTTTTTGTGTTTGTAAATAAAAGCCCAAAAAAGTCCGAAAAGCCCTGGAGCCCTGTCCGGGCCGGGCTCAAATATATGCGGGCTTTACGGGTTTCGGGTCGGGCCGGGCCAGCCCTATTGACATCCCTAGTTTCAGATCGGGTCGTATTCGGTTTGGTTTTTTCGGATTTAGGATATTTCGGTATTAGAGGTCTAATAGGTCCCATTCAGATATTTCATTTTTTGGGTCGGGTTCGGGTACCCGAAATTTATCCTAAATACTCGACAAAAACTAAAAAAATGGTTCAATTTAAATAAAGTTTAGTTAAATTTCGCAAAAATTATTTAATTTTGACAAAAATAATTAAAGTTTTTTGGATATTTTTGGTATTTTGGTTCGTTCGTTCTAAACATAACTAATATATTCGGTTTATATATACTTGTAATTATGAGTATTTTTGTTCTTTCAAGTCTTAATATATATAATATTTTTGGATATATAATTGTATTTCATTGTTTCGGATACCCATTCGGGTTTCTGTTCGGTTCGGTTCGGTTCGGATACCCAAAATATTTGATAAGAGGAACCATTCGAGTATTTATGAAAATTTGGTTCGATTCAGTACATTCTAATTCGGTTTGATTCCGGTTCGGTTTTTTGGTTCCATATATTTTGCCCAGGTCTAGGTTAGATGATAACAAGACTGAACGAAGTCGATATACAGTTTATTAGGTTTATGGCATTGTTTTTTTTTGTCACCTTACCCCATAAACTAAATCAAGTTTGGTTGGTATGGCGAAAGTTCTGAGGAATAGACCATACTGACTCGTCGTGACTTACATAAAAGAACAAAATACCACGTACTCGTGCTTTCTTTGCGAGCTCATCGGCACAAACATTTTGACTACGAGGTATATGAAGATAAACTAAAGGTCTCAAAATATGCTATAAGATCACACACATCATCTAATTATGTTTTGAAGGTTGGCCAATCCGTTGGATAATCGATCATCTTTATCAAGTCCGAACAATCCGTTTTGACCTTAACCGATAAAATTCTCTTCTCTCTTAGGCATGACATTGCCCATAATAGCCCATCTAGCCCCACGTGTAGTGTCGACAGGCTTCTACGATAATCTTGCATGCTAATGGTAGATTGTCCCATGTGATCCCTAAGCACCACCTATTTGTATGTATCGATTGGGCATGTTGGGGTTAGGGGGGGAGGGAGGAGGCCGCTATCCGGATGTTCTGATGTTGTAGATCATCCTCTTCCCAACGCACTCCTTCAAATTAGCGATTCTCCAATTTTATGCTTCTTACGTAACAATTTAAAGCGTAATTGCTGGTGATATTTCCTTTCTATTAGAGACCTTGTAGTTTCTCGTCTTCCAAATATACCAGATGATCCAGGGGTATATGTTTCTAGTTGGATCGGATAGATCCATTTCTTTCGTCCTCCAGGTTTATAGTATTGATAATTTAAAATTTAGGAAACCAATAAAAAAAATTAAAACCATAAATATCCTTCTTGTTTAGCTTAGTTACACAAAATGTCATTGTGCTGGAAAACTCTTTTTCGATGTTTTTTTTTTTTTCAAAATTGTTACATCATCACCATAGATAATTGATATAATTCTATTACAAAAGATGATTAATCGATCAAATTGATTAATCGATCGAATTTTACTACCTACAATATTTGCGATTATAATGAAGAGTTCCACGAATAACGATTCCACGACGCAGATCTTCCCACAACATACGAATCAACGATGGACGATTCTACTGGCACCACACCCATGATGGAACGCTCTTCCCGTAACACACGAGATCACGATGAACGGACTATACATGCTACACTTTGAAACCTCTGATAAGTTTTGCATCCATTAATCATTAAAATCTGCAGTGTTTAGGATTCGAACCCCATACATGGTGTAGAAACCTTTAAATCCTTTTATCACTAGGTTAAAAGGCTTCCACATTTTTTTCGATGTTAGTATACTCTTTTTTTTTACTATTATTATTTCACTTTTCTAGTTTTTACTTATGGGCAATTCTCTTAAATTCCAAAAATACCATCACTAGTTTTATTTTTTCAAAAATACCAATAAATTGATTTTTTCAAAAATATCACAAAACTAAAACTAAACTTTAAACCCTCAAAACTATATCATAAACCCTCAAAAATAAACCCTAAAAAATAAACCCTAAACCCAAACCCAAATATTTAAATTATAACTCTTACAACTCATTTTTAGTGTTTGATGTATGCTTGGAAAAAAAACCATTTATTGGTATTTTTATAAAAAAATTAAAACCACTGATGGTATTTTTGGAACAAAAAGTTGTTTCCATGGTATTTTGAGGAATTTCTCTTTACTTATTTACTCCATCGTTTTTATTAAACACACTTTTTTTCTTAAATGAGTCAATTGACCATCAAAATAATAAATCTATTATATAATGGAATTTTGATTGTTATAGATTAAAACCAAATAGTATATATTTCATTTTTAGTATATACAAATATAAAAGAATTACAAACATCAAATTCACATATTTAATATTTTATAAAAATCAAGCTTAATTAGTACTCAAACCTAATTATGGATACATTTTACTTGATATTGTTGTAATACATCAACATACTAGAAAGGAAACAGTTTCTGAAAGATCAATTCGACAAAGATGAAATTGTGCATGGAGGTACATTGCAAATTCATATATCATATCCTAAATTTTCAAGTGTTTTCTATTAATATTTTAAGTGTTTTTATTCTAGGCATGCAACTAAATGAAGAATAAAATGACAATTAAGTAAGAAAAAAAACTCTAATTTTCAATCATTTCTCTTTTCACCTGCTATAGAGAGAAAAAAACATTATGAAGATATGTTTATACCTATTATTATTTTACATATTTTCCACCTAAATACGAAACTTAAAAAAAAATCATATGATCTTCCGATGCCTAAATTTTGACCATAGAACAAAATTATATGGCACAATTAAATGTATTACAGAAATTAATGTAATTGATGTATATAAGAGTGATATTTGAGATTTGAGTAATCATAGATGATATGATGAGATGGGTTTCCTTAATATTATCAAGTTAAGTTGAGTAGGGGAGAGTTCAATGAAGAGAACATCTATATGAGATCATTTACTGTACTACCAAACAAAGACATCATATTATTTGAAAAAGAATATTGAGTTTTGCTGGTATTTTGAGTTAAGTTTTCAAGAGCTTAACAACGTCATGGAAAACGAAAAATATATACGTTTTTAGGACAAATATTTTATTTATATTTTAATAAATTGCATTACATTTTTTTTTGAATAACTCAGTTTCATACTACTTCAACCATTTATAAAATAGAGAATCCGGGCTATATCCATAAATACCATCTTTCTCTGCCTTCCATGTACACTTTATACATCTTAGGTAATCCTTAGGCATTTTGTAAATGTCGAACACGCCTTTGTTTACTTGTCCTAGCTAACTAAATCCACATAAATAGAGTGTAGTATGAAAAAAATTATGTTTAAATTGCCAACTATACAATTCACTTTTTTTAAGAACACGAAAGCCTAAATCGTCATCTGCTGATTTACAATGGACTCCAAGAAAGTAGTCATTCTTATTCTGAATCGTGATTCTTGTATGCGGTCTATGTATCGGTACTTTTGATTCTACAAAACATATAAATGATAACATCATTATGAATACAAGAAACATTGAGCCAAAAATAGATATAATTTTTTTAAGATAATTTTATCATAACGATTCGTTAGTGATGATATTAATTTTTTTTCAAGAATTCATAATTTATATATAGTAAGAAAATATAAATTACATTAATTTATTTCAAATAACCTAAATTAGTCAAAAACTACTAGAGATATTTAAGTAATTATAATAAAGTAAAATTTGCTCAAATAACCCCCAAAATTATAGAAATAGCCAAAATAATCTCTTAAAATAACTTTCCCCATTAAAAAAAGTTATAATCACTCAAGATTCCATGATTTTGGTGCGTTATATACATATATATATATATATATATATTTTTTTTTTTTTTTTTTTTTTAAAAAGCGCCAATTACCTTTTCACCTATATATCTTATATATATATATGTAATTTCTACTATATTTTTTAAAATATGTATTAAAATTCAAAATAAAATCATATAAATATTTTTTAGTAAATTTATAATAGAATCCATGCGTAGCGTGGCCGCGTGGATATATATATGTGACAATATTAAGTTTTAAAAAGTTGAGAGTCTTGAGACCATGTTTTTTGGGGTAACTGAATTAAAATTAAAATTATTTAACAACCTAAATCCATTATACTGAAACTAGTTACTTAAAATAAGTAACTTCAAATTATTTTCCTTTGGAAATAAATTTTATGGAAAAATGCATCAACATCACTTCAAAATTAAATAACATTTATACTATATGAAAGCACCTATTTAAAGCCCTTTAGGCTATCCACCTCAGGCAAAATAATCTGCCCTCAGAGGTTGCCACATCAGCAAATACTTAGAAGAAAAAAAAATCTAATCTACAGCCATAGAATTTGCCACATTAGCTATACCTCTCGAAAAAATAATTCACGGCATATAAGCTTTCTAAAGCTGCCACGTCATCAGCAAACTCAGTCCCAAAACGCAAAAATTTTCTAATCGAGCAAGCGAATCGTTTCTTCTCCATTCTTGCCTTGCAAACCTGTATTAAACACACAAAAAAACTATCAATCTAATAGAAACAATTTCGGTTCCTCTTCCCTTTTTATTCATGTAATCTTTTTTTTTTTGTTCCATGTAGTCCTTCGATGAAGAAAATAGATTCACTTGAAGCACTTCCCCCCCAAATGACTCTTACGGAGGAAACCCAGAGAATATAGTCACAATTCACAAGGTCCAAATGTTGGAGGCACCCTTAACCATGAGGAGAAAAAAAAAAGATGGACGAAGGATTCATCGGAGGGAGACTTATACCAAAAGAGACGAAAGAGGGTAAAAAATGAGGCACATACCAGAAAAATCAACCGGAAGCGGTGGTGAGGAGTTTCCAGATTTTCATGCCCGATAGCATTATTGTGATCAAAGTGCTATCTAATTCAGTAATCATATGTAAACATGTGATTAAAATTTTAGAGCGTTGAAACATCAAAACTGATCTCACCATAATTTGGTGTATGGCCAAACGGAGACGGATACAAGACTTTCACTATGGTTACTAATTCTTGAAACTCTCTTCATTTCTAGAATTAATTTTTGTAATTTCATGTGGGTGTTTCTTCATCTAATCTAAGGAAGAGTTTTGTTCTCATTTTTCAGATCAATGACACAAATCATCTTCAAGCCCTTCCTCCTTGAGCTATTGTAGAATGCAGAAGTTGTAGCTACACCGCCTAACAACGAACTTACTAATTTTTCCAGATTCATGGTATGTATGTTTGTAAGGAAGTTAGATTTTTAACTATTTTTCTGCAAACAATGGTCTTGACTTTTTATTTGCAGCCGTGTTTTAGGGCTAGAGAATTGTTCGTATGTAAAACATTTATGTATAACATTCCATGGTAAGACCCTCTCCTCCTCTGTCTCATGGTAAGTTATTTTTTTTTTATCTCTTTGTAGTTAACCTACTTTTAAAAGATCAGTATGTTTACTTATATATGCATTACTTGCACATGCTGCAGACAGTCATGGTCTAGCTTTGAACTGTTAATTTGTGGTTTTTATTTGACTTGTTGGAGTTGATTATGCAAACAAATTTTTTTATCTACAAGCAGATCATATTAGTCATAAAGAGACATGGAAGGTATGCACCTACTTCTGAGATAATTTTTTCCTTAAAAAGACCTTCTAATATTTCTACTTTTTGAGTTTACTGTGAAAATTGATTACATGTATTAAGCCAATGCCACAAGATGACTATATATCTATATGTAGACTCACACAGTTATGTATCCGTGGCTTCATTGAAACGACTAACGAGCGTCAAAGATTGTTCATTTATTTCCTTTGTTCTTACATAATATTGGGATTATGTAGAGATTAATGGGCCATGGACCTTAATCTCTAGGGAGAGTGTGAAGATTATCCCACATCGGAAGTGGAAAGGGACATTGACTAATATATAAGGGACGTGTGCCAATCCACTCAAAACCATGTTAAGTTTCATGGGCTTCCAACTCAAAACCAATTGGCAATGAGTGGATTGGCACAAGTCCCTTATATATTAGTCAATGTCCCTTCCCACTTCCGATGTGGGATAATTTTCACACTCTCCCTAGAGATTAAGGCACATGGCCATTAATCTCTACACAATCCCAATACATCCCCTCGAGATAATGGCTCTTCTAGCCATTAATCTCGACAGATGATATATCATGGTTTTTACCCTATTTAGGCCATGATATAAGTCTTTTTTATAGAGTCTTTCTAGTGTTTTGTAGTATTTTAGAATCTTTTACAGGTTATAGCACGTTTGGAGCATAATTGGAGATATTGGAGCTTTCTGAAACATTCTGGAGCGAAGCAGAGATCCGTGTAGCTGAGACATCAAAATCACCTGAGTATCGATCGATACTGACTAGTATCGATCGATACCCGTCGAGGAAACAGAAGGATCGCGACCTATTGAAGAGTTGAAGAATTGCAGAATTGGCCCAGAAGACTTTGATATTTACAAGATGGCCCAGAACGTGTTCTAGCTATATAATTAGGTTTTCAGCCACCTGTTTAGGTTATGCTTTGTATGCTTTATTCTCTAAGCTTTATTTACTTTACTTTGGTTTTAGAGAGACAAGTCTGAATCTCCCTTCGTCCGAGATCAGATCTCAAAACCTTTTCTGATTATTTATTGATGATTTATTCAAACATGTTGATTGTTTCATTCTCCATGTCTGAGTAGATCCACTTTAGGTTTAGGGTTTTCTCATAAAGGATTTCTTTGAATGCTAGGTTAATTATCTGTTTAGGATTCACTATCTGAATTAGTTCTTCACCATAGGTTGTTCTCATAGCTAATTCTAGGTTGACGAATCTGGAACTTAGATCTTAGGATAATTGATTAGGCACGAGAGTGCGATTAATTACCTGATAGAACCTTAGGTGAGCAAATTGATTATTCGCAAAGAGATTTGGTTTAATTGATTTGTGAACATATCAAACCTGATCTTTAAAGCTAATTTAGACTTTAGGATTCGCAAAGAGATTTCGAATTCCTAGGATTTAGATTTAGATAGTTTTCGCAACGAGAGTTGGTTAGCTATATTTTAGTGATTTGAGTTCTAGAACCGTGCGTAATCTGAATCATGTTAGTTAATTTAGCTGTATTCATTGATTTCCTGAGAAAAACCCTGGGCCTATATCTTCCTCCATTGATTTACAACTCATTTAATTCCGTACCTGTTTTCGTTTACATCCTTTGATTTAGCGTATTTTGGATCTATACAATCTACTGTGTGTCTCTTTGAGTCTTTGTGGTTCGACCCCTACCTATACTACGATTACCGCTTTAGTATATGTTAGGGTATTAATTTGAGCGTATCAACAGACCATCAATCCTCGGGTCGGGGCGGTCGGGCCTTCTTCTGGGCCGGATTACGGGCAGTGTGTGTTCGGGCTCTGATACCATGTTAAATTTCATGGGCTTCCAACTCAAAACCAATTGGCAATGAGTGGATTGGCACAAGTCCCTTATATATTAGTCAATGTCCCTTCCCACTTCCGATGTGGGATAATCTTCACACTCTCCCTAGAGATTAAGGCCCATGGCCCATTAATCTCTACATAATCCCAATACTTAACATTTTATGTTTAGTTGATTATTACTTATGGATTTTTTCAAAATTTGTAGAGAAGGAACAAGGACATAACCATGATCATTCAGGTTTTCATCACCAGGTAACACACATTTTATAGAACACATGAATATGAATTGATTTCATATTGCTCTTCAGAGACATAAAATAAATTGCTAAAACCCAACAAACAAATACGTTACAACAATTTTTTGTGAGGGCTAATTAGCTGAGATCCACAAAAGATAATTGTGGCATTGCTGGTTCATCTTGAGAGGTGAGTTACATATATACTTATATTTCATATAGTTTTAAAAAATAAACATTGAATACAAATATGGTTTGATTTTGCTTTCAATATGAAATGTTTTCTTACATAAAAATGTCAACGGGTGAACGGCAAGAATTCATTGTATGGTTTTTCAGGTTGATGTAGCTCTTTCCCTCAACCACACGCATAGCATTTGAAAGAACATAAAGCTCAGTTCCCCTACTTGAAGGTCTGGAAATTTATTAGAAAACGTTGCTATCTTAATTCTTGAGTCTTACACTATGTGTTATTTAACCGAAAATTACTTATTCGTTTGGTTTCAAACAACTCTGTTAGAATGTTAGTGAGTTCAATTCTTAGATTTTGCGTGGTACAAAAAACACAAAGAATTCTTAACAAAACTGGTGTTCTTTTCCGAAAAATATCACTGATAGTGTTCCAGGGGAGATTAATAAAGCACAAAAAATATATCACTATATTTCAGACCTTCAGAATTATCTATCACTATTCATTTCTTATCAGCTACATATTTTTTTAATGGTGTTTCCATTGTCTATACTCTATACTTTGATCACTTTCTTACCTTAATCTTTAGATTTGCTGTTGCAAATTACTCTTTCTTGGGAAGAGATTCAACTTACATAATTATGTTGTGCAGACACGAGGCATTAGTCTTGATTTCATCAAGACAAGAGTCATATATTTGGCAATAACAACAAGTAAGAAAACGAGCTGGACGAAAAAGGGATTGCTTGGTTGTGAGAGACATGATGTGTATTTTCATGAAAGAAGATGGACAAAATGAGATGCGTTTTTATTGGGTTTGGGATTTTGTACGACTAAAGAAACGCAAGGAAGCTGGGATAAACAAACACACATTCCACAACATTTTCTTTTACTGATTTTGTCTTTAGAGATTCACTTCATGTAGTTATATACTTATATGTTATATCATTTAATTTTCAAGAAATTCTCAATGCAACTAATAGTTGAGAGACTCAGCATGAAGGGTGCGTTACGCAATTGAAGTTGCTTAATAAATTATTTGATAGATTATATTCACATAAAACTTGAGCTTTTTAATATCAAACTTTCTCAAAACTTACCAAAATTATACCATGTCTACAATTTAATGTTTATTAATATTTAAAATATAACTTTACTTTATAAAAAAATATAAAATACAAAATCCGCGCGTAGCGCGGAACAATCCCTAGTTGAAATTGAAATGGCATCTATCTACCTTATAAAGAGAGCACCCAGCTTTGACACCTCAGCACCCCCCTATTGGTCAATTTTTTATTTTTATTTTTCTTTAAATTAATTGCATATTAAAAATTAATTGGCAATTAATAAATTGATATATACATCTTATATATTATTTAACGTTATGAGATATTATTTTTAACATGCATTTTCAATATGTTGGCTCTTCTTATTATTGAATCATCAATTTCAAGTTAGATCGACAAAATCAATGATAATGCAGAGCATCATGAAACCGAAGGAAATCATGAGATTCCTATCAACTACATCCATAATGAAAATATATGAAATCGAAATAAAATTTCACAGCAACGTTTCGTCCGTCACGGTGTGGTTAACGGAGCAGCCGATGAAAACGTCGTCAATCAATTATGTGACTTGGTCGCGGACGTGATCGGATTGGTCGCAGACGTAGTCGGATTTTGCGTCGGCGAAAAAGAAATTTGCGCCGACGTCATTGCAGAGCCGGCGAGAGGGAAGTGAGAGAGTGTTTGAGGTGAGAGAGTGTTTGAGGTGAGAGAGAAGCGCGTGTGTGGGGGAGGTGACCAAGACGCGTGACGAGGCATCCTTTCTGGATTTTTTCCAGTTTTTTTTTAAATTTTATTTCAAGTCAAAGAGAGAGAGGCGATCATGTCGGGTCCGAGAGAGGCGCGACTTCAGGCCCGTTGGACCCGGCCGGAGAGATTTCGAGATTTAACTCCGCCGGCGTGCATTTCTCGGCCCTGGGTTCTTCCGGTGTCGAATTTCATTGTGGTTCTAAGAGGGAAAACACTGTGAGACCCGACGGCGGCAGCGGCGTTATCGTCAAAGCTGCGTTAGCGGCTGCCGGAGTTAAGGCAAGTGGCGGAAGCGAGAACAAATTACAGTGGGTATTGGGGAAAGCAGGAGAGGATATAGTGCAATTAGTGGTTTAAGAGAAGCAAGGATGACTTCTCGCCGGGATCTACGACGTTTTCAATGGACCCGACGCTCCAAAATTTCTGATGGCTAATCTTTACCGTGATGTACATAGTGAGTTAAAAGAAAATCTGCACGTAGCGCGGGCGCTCTCCTAGTTACTAATAAAAGTTGATGATATAGGCCTCTAAGGGCGTCCACATAGGATTTAAAACGACCAGTTAAAATATGTCAAATCATCATTTTAATTAAATTTTAAATAATGTCAAAAATTCCAAAAAATTGTGTCTCTTAAAATAGAAATAAATATCGAAAACATAAATTAACAAAAGAAAATAAAAATAAAAAATAAAAATCAAAAGAGCTAAATGAACAAAAGCAAAAATCATTTAAAAGGAAATTAACTTGATATCTATGCTAAATATATGGAAAATAACATAAAAAGCTTAACAAAAAAAGAAGAAAATTATATGTCAAAATAAAATATATACTAATAAAAGTTAATGCTATATGCATCTAAGGATGCCCACATATAATTTTAAATGACCAATTAAAATATGCCTAATCAGCATTTTAATTAAATCTTAAATAATGTCAAAAATTCCAAAAAATCGTCTTTTAAAATGGAAATAAATATAAACAATCATAATTAACAAAAGAAAAAAATTATTTAAATGAAAATTAATTTGATATGTATGATAACTCTATGAAAAATCAAGATAAAAAGCTTAACAAACAAAAAAAAAGGAAATTATATGCCAAAAATTTTGTATCTCTTAAAATGGAAAGAATTATCAAAAGAGCTAAATTAACAAAAGAAAAAAAAATCAAAAGAGCTAAATTGACAACAGAAAAAATTATTTAAAAGGAAATTAACTTTATATTTATACTAAATCTATGGAAAATCAACATAAAAAACTTAACAAATAAAAAAGAAAAAGGAAATTATATGTCAAAATAAAATCTATTACTAATAAAAGTTGATGCTATATGCCTCTAAGGGTATTGATTTTGCCTAATCAATTATTTTCTTGATCAAAGCTATGCTCTGAAGGAATAAAAAAAAAAAAAAAAAAAAGAACGAAATGAGACAAAATTCACCCTTGGATTGAGAAAGACGACTATAATGAAGAAAAAATGACTATGTGTAAACCAATATTCTCATATATAAAATAATGTTTGTTACTTCAATATTATTTGCAATGACCCCTATGTATGAGAATTACATCATCATCGCTTAGGTTTATGATCTCATCGAAGAACCATTGAAAAGTTACCACAACCAATATGTCAGAAGACAAAATTTTTGCTTCTATCTCTCCAATGTAAAATTTACAAAAAGTATATTTACTTTGTATGTTTTTTGTTATTATAACTTTGTTTCAAAGTTCATATCATATTCATATATTTTTTTTGGTTTCAAATTTTTTTGTTTCATAGATATGAGAGCAAGAGTTATGTTTATTACATTGGTTTTCGATTTGTAGATTAAATTAAAATTTTGTATTGATTAAAATAGTTAAGGAAGGAAAATAATTTTTGTTTTTTTGTTGTTTTTTTATTGAAAACAGATATAACGAGAATGAAAATGAATATGATGAAAAAAAATATTGAAAAAGTAAAGTACGTACAATCATTGAAAAATCATTTAAAAGTTACCACAACCAATATGCTAACAGACAAAAGTCTGGTCTTTAAATCCTAATACTCGAAAATACTCACTCAAAAATAGAATGAAAAGCGGATCCCTCTCCCCGTGGGGGGAAAAGTGTATTTATATAATCGGGTCGCTTGTTCAGTTGTAATTGGGTTGGGTTTTGGATCTTCGCGTCGGGTTTGTACGAGATATCGAATGCTTTTCACCTACTTTATTTGTACTACCTGCTTACATGTAGACAAAGCTGTACGAACTTGTGCAGAGTACTCGCAGGTTTCGGCAAATTTGGCGCTGGCTGGTTGTCCAAACGATCCATGCCTTTATCTCCCCAACAAATAACAACTAGTCGTTTTCACCAATCACATGTGAAGATAACATTTAATATAAATCATTAATGTTGATCCGTAAATCACACAAAAAGGGTAAAACAGTACTTTTAATCGGAATCTCGTTTATTGATCTAAGTCGGCGGTTACAACAGAGTTTAAGTAAGAAGGCAAAGACAAAAGACTTGAGATCGGTAATGAGCTCTCTTGTATTCTCTGTCTCTGCGGAAGTTGTCCATGGATTTGAATGAGACGATGGCCTCCTTATTTATAGTGTCTTTGAGGCGGTTGAAAGGAAGATTTCTCCTTTTCCGAGTTCGATTAGGAAGAGGAAATCTTCCGGTTTTCTCGCCGAGATAAGGATAAATCCCTGATATCTCGACGAGTCGACCCAAGGGAATATTTCCTTTTCCGAGATCGGCGGAAAAGGGAAATATTCCGACTTCATCTGTTGTAACGGACCGGGCCTGTGATGGGCCTAGATCGGTAGCCGAGATGGGCTTTCAACGAGATTCCGAGCTCGGCCCAATGTTTTTGGGCCGGCTTATCCTCGATCCGAACCATCGTAAACCGGTCCTGATTGAACCGATCTCGGTTCAAACCGAGTTAAACCAAGGGGGTGCTAATCCCCCCTCTAACAATTAATAAATAAATAAATATATATATATATAGTTACAGTGTTAAAACAATATTTTTTGATGATCATGATATTTATCATGTTATAATTTTGCTAATACAAATTTGAGAGAGGCGAACTTATCAGAGCCCTCCAATGCGGCGGCGGAGACGACAGAGTACGGGCTATCTGCGTTGATATTGGGTTCAAAACAAGTTAGTAGTAAAAAACACAATCGCTTTTATCTCCTCAACAAACAATGACTAACAATCACATGTGAAGATAACATTTAATATAACTCGTTAATAATATATATTATTATATATATTATGGTAAAACATAAAGTTACAATGTTAAAACAATATTTTTCGATGATCATGATATTTATCATTTATAATTTCGCCTATACATATCTGAGAGAAGCGAAATTATCATAGCCCTTCAATGCTGCGGCGGAGCCTATACATATCTACACATTCTAAAAATCAATATTGACGTGTTATCCTAGATAAAAATAAATAAATTATTTGTGAAATAATTAAAAATAAATAATTTATTTGTGAAATAATTTATAATATAATATTAAAATAATTTATAAAAGTTAGTATTAATTTTAAGTTATTAAATTATTACACATATTTTAAAGTTGATAATTATAATGTAATATTACCATCATTTATATTAATTGATGCAAATCTTAAACATCATTTTTTGCAACCGACACAAATTAACATTGATTACAATAATCGATGCAAATATTTATATCTATTGTTTAAATTGCTACAAATATTTATATCAGTTGCTTAAACTGATGTAAAATATTTTCACAACTGATGTAAATATTTGCATCACCACTTTCAGAGTCACTTATTTAAGTGATGTAAAAAAATTTTACATCATTTATAACTAATGCAAATCTGTAAAATAAATGATGTGAAACACACTTTTTTTTGTAGTGCCATCTGCGTCGAAATTGGGTTAAAAATAGTTAAAAATAGTAGTAAAAAACACAGTCGGGAGCAAACCGGAAAAATTAAACAATTAATACTCACCGTAGCTTTCGATTTTCATCTACAACCAAAATCGAGCTAGATTTGGCCGGCGTCTTCTGCGTTTTTCTATGAACGTCTTCCGGTGCTTCCCTCTTTCTTTTTAAGATTTGCAGCGAGCTTCTTTAACCCTAATTTTGCTATCTATGTTTTGTCTCTTTTTCCTCTTGATTAAAAGAGTGATTCAACCCACTAATTAATCGGTGATAGAACCGCTTCACACTAGTGTGAATCGAAGCATCTCCTCTGTAATGATGAAACTGTATGCACCTATCGTTATCCTCATGTTTTGTGTAATATTAGGTAAAGGGAAATTTATTTTGTTGACAAGAAAAGGAAAATAAAATCATTAAGTTTGAGATATGAAGCTTCATATTAAAAGATATGATCTTCAAACCGAGTTAAACCAAGGGGGTGCTAATCCCCCCTCTAACAATTGGTCCCCCCCTCAGTTCGGCGAGGGAGTTTATGAGTTCGGCGAATTTTTAGGGAGTATTCTTTAGCTCGGTTAAAACTGAGATCGGTATGATCTAATCAGATTCTGTTTCGAGTTCGGCTTAATGATACGAACTGTTCGAGTTCGGCGAACTGCTTAAGTTCGGCTTGGTGATACGAACTGTTCGAGTTCGGCGAACTGCTTAAGTTCGGCTTGATGATACAAACTGTTTGAGTTCGGCGAACTGCTTAAGTTCGGCTTGATGATACGAACTGTTCGAGTTCGGCGAACTGCTTAAGTTCGGCTTGATGATACGAACTGTTCGAGTTCGGCGAACTGCTTAAGTTCGGCTTGATGATACGAACTGTACGAGTTCGGCGAACTGCTTAAGTTCGGCTTGATGATACGAACTGTTCAAGTTCGGCGAACTGCTTAAGTTCGGCTTGAAAGGACGGATCCTCTTTAGATTGGGGTTCTTACGGTTGAATCGATTTTACAAACTTTCGAATTCGGTGAGTTTTTGGTATCGAGCTCTGATATATTTGAAGTCGTACTTTATACGACTTCTCAAACTTGTCGTACACAGTGGTGCCGTAAATAGTACGGTCTTAGCCGGGTGAAGAGGACAAGTTCGACTGAACCTGCTCAAGGTCGGCAATCCATATTGTAGATCGGCTTATCGATTTTGCGGTTGTTGAGAAACCGGCTTACTGGTTTTTGCGACTGTTGAGAAATCGGCTTATTAGTTTTTGCGACTGTTGAGAAGTCGGCTTAGATTTGCGAGGAAGGACGTTCGGCTTGACCCTAGAGTTTAGTTTAAGAGTACGTGAACAGCTCATCTTAATATGCTCTAGGTTTTCTCACATTGAATCCGAGTGTGCAAGACGGGCTCGGCTTATTTGGCTCGGATAATCTGAGAAGTTGGTGCGAGACTGATCTCGGCTTTGAATGTGGAAAGTGTATTATCCATTGCACCATGAGGATGCGTGCGAGCTAAGCTCGGCTTTATCAGATCGCCTGGCCAGGACGTTGATATGGGAACCGTTGGTGGTCCAAAATGCGAACTGTTTGGAGTTCGGCAAACATAAAGTTTGGCTTAAAATACGAACTGTTGGAGTTCGGCAAACATAAAGTTTGGCTTTTAAAATACGAACTGTTGGAGTTCGGCAAACATAAAGTTTGGCTTTAGAAAATACGAACTGCTGGAGTTCGGCAAACATAAAATTTGGCTTTGAAAATACGAACTGTTGGAGTTCGGCAAACATAAAGTTTGGCTTTAGAAAATACGAACTGCTGGAGTTCGGCAAACATAAAGTTTGGCTTTAGAAAATACGAACTGCTGGAGTTCGGCAAACATAAAATTTGGCTTTGAAAATACGAACTGTTGGAGTTCGGCAAACATAAAGTTTGGCTTTGAAGGTACGAACTGTACGAGTTCGGTAGAATGCCTTGGTAAAATTTTATTAATGTTATAGCTGCGCCTTGTGAGGGCTGCCTACGTACCTTCGAAAGAAGGATCAAGCCATTCGTAGTTCATATGGTATTAGAATCGAGCGTATGTGTAGTAGCTCAGTGATCTTTTTTTTTTTTTTTTTTTTTTTTTTTTTTTTTTTTTTTTTTAATGGCGCGGTCTGTTCGAGGGTTGGAAGGCTCCTTCGACTGGAACTTCCCCCTTTTTGTACTTCATCATCAGGAACTCCTGTAGATGTCGGCACTCTTCGGTTGAATGATTTCCATACCGGTTATGGAAATTGCAGTACGGTGCGGATTCAGTGTTGTCGGGCTCTGTTGGCTCATCCGACCGAACCCAAGTGTTTGACCAGGATTGCTGGGTTTGGACCGCATTGACGGGTTGTTTCGGGGGAACGTATAGTTTGTCTTTCTCGGATCTTTCTTCCTCCTCCATGATGAAGATATGCGCCCTGTGCAGGATGTCCTCCAATGTCTTTGGATTATTGCGTTTGATCTCCCTGTGAAAGTCCGATTCGTACCAGGTGGCTTTGTAAAGAGCCTCGATTGCGGCTTCGTCGTCGATCGTGCAATGGGATACAACCGCTTTGAAACGTTCCATGAAGTTGCGTAGGGGCTCGTCCTGCTTCTGCTCGAGGGCCCAGAGTTCGGCGTTCTTTGTTTTCTGCTTGACAAACATGGTGAAGCGTTTGAGGAATTTGGTAGTGAGCTCGTTATAGCTGTTCACCGAACTTGGCTCGAGCGTCGAGAACCAATCGAGCGCGGCTCCGGATAAGTTTTCGACGAATAGTTGGCACATGGCTGCGTTCTTCTCGGTTTCCGAGCCGAAACGAAATCGGTTCATTGAGATGACAAACGAGGTCAAGAAGCGTTTAGGATCGGTAAACCCGTCGTATGATGTGATCTTGACTCTTTCCAATCGTCGGACTGGAGTGTTGACGACTTTGTCGGTAAACGGCGTCCTCTGTGACTCTTGAATTACTCGGTCGATCTCCGGCGCCGAACTCGTAGCCTGATGGACTTTGGTCCGCATATCTTGTAGTTGGGCCTGGAACTTGGCGAATTCCAAATTTACGGCGGCTTGGTCCGTGATGTTGATTTCCGAACCGGTCGCGGAGAATCGTCTTGTCGGCGGGTCGATCGTACCTAGGGGTTGAGCGTCGGTTAAGTCGGACAAGAGATTTCGGCGTAACGTATTTTCGTTGGCGGGGGTGACCGGGTTTAGATCGAGGATACCGATCTGATTTCGGCGCTCAAAATGGGATGCTATGAGAGACGCGATCCGCTCTTCGTTCTTTTTGTTAATTTCGGCGAACTGCGCTGTCATAGCTTCTATGAAGACGGTCGGATCCGTGAATATCGAAGCAGCCGGAGACTGAGGAAGAGTCCGAGATGGGTTGACTTGATTGTCTTCTTCAACAGGTACGGTTGGAGGGGGTCTTCCTCCGGTTGTCTGTAGTTCGGTATCGATAGGATTGAGCTCGTCGATCCGTGGGTTTCGATCATCGGTTCCTGAGCTGTTGACGAGGGCTGCGATGGTATCGACTGGAAGAACCATTGCCGAACTTCAATCAAACGATATCCGAAAGTACTGTTCTATATTCCCCACAGACGGCGCCAATTGTTGATCCGTAAATCACACAAAAAGGGTAAAACAGTACTTTTAATCGGAATCTCGTTTATTGATCTAAGTCGGCGGTTACAACAGAGTTTAAGTAAGAAGGCAAAGACAAAAGACTTGAGATCGGTAATGAGCTCTCTTGTATTCTCTGTCTCTGCGGAAGTTGTCCATGGATTTGAATGAGACGATGGCCTCCTTATTTATAGTGTCTTTGAGGCGGTTGAAAGGAAGATTTCTCCTTTTCCGAGTTCGATTAGGAAGAGGAAATCTTCCGGTTTTCTCGCCGAGATAAGGATAAATCCCTGATATCTCGACGAGTCGACCCAAGGGAATATTTCCTTTTCCGAGATCGGCGGAAAAGGGAAATATTCCGACTTCATCTGTTGTAACGGACCGGGCCTGTGATGGGCCTAGATCGGTAGCCGAGATGGGCTTTCAACGAGATTCCGAGCTCGGCCCAATGTTTTTGGGCCGGCTTATCCTCGATCCGAACCATCGTAAACCGGTCCTGATTGAACCGATCTCGGTTCAAACCGAGTTAAACCAAGGGGGTGCTAATCCCCCCTCTAACAATTAATAAATAAATAAATATATATATATATAGTTACAGTGTTAAAACAATATTTTTTGATGATCATGATATTTATCATGTTATAATTTTGCTAATACAAATTTGAGAGAGGCGAACTTATCAGAGCCCTCCAATGCGGCGGCGGAGACGACAGAGTACGGGCTATCTGCGTTGATATTGGGTTCAAAACAAGTTAGTAGTAAAAAACACAATCGCTTTTATCTCCTCAACAAACAATGACTAACAATCACATGTGAAGATAACATTTAATATAACTCGTTAATAATATATATTATTATATATATTATGGTAAAACATAAAGTTACAATGTTAAAACAATATTTTTCGATGATCATGATATTTATCATTTATAATTTCGCCTATACATATCTGAGAGAAGCGAAATTATCATAGCCCTTCAATGCTGCGGCGGAGCCTATACATATCTACACATTCTAAAAATCAATATTGACGTGTTATCCTAGATAAAAATAAATAAATTATTTGTGAAATAATTAAAAATAAATAATTTATTTGTGAAATAATTTATAATATAATATTAAAATAATTTATAAAAGTTAGTATTAATTTTAAGTTATTAAATTATTACACATATTTTAAAGTTGATAATTATAATGTAATATTACCATCATTTATATTAATTGATGCAAATCTTAAACATCATTTTTTGCAACCGACACAAATTAACATTGATTACAATAATCGATGCAAATATTTATATCTATTGTTTAAATTGCTACAAATATTTATATCAGTTGCTTAAACTGATGTAAAATATTTTCACAACTGATGTAAATATTTGCATCACCACTTTCAGAGTCACTTATTTAAGTGATGTAAAAAAATTTTACATCATTTATAACTAATGCAAATCTGTAAAATAAATGATGTGAAACACACTTTTTTTTGTAGTGCCATCTGCGTCGAAATTGGGTTAAAAATAGTTAAAAATAGTAGTAAAAAACACAGTCGGGAGCAAACCGGAAAAATTAAACAATTAATACTCACCGTAGCTTTCGATTTTCATCTACAACCAAAATCGAGCTAGATTTGGCCGGCGTCTTCTGCGTTTTTCTATGAACGTCTTCCGGTGCTTCCCTCTTTCTTTTTAAGATTTGCAGCGAGCTTCTTTAACCCTAATTTTGCTATCTATGTTTTGTCTCTTTTTCCTCTTGATTAAAAGAGTGATTCAACCCACTAATTAATCGGTGATAGAACCGCTTCACACTAGTGTGAATCGAAGCATCTCCTCTGTAATGATGAAACTGTATGCACCTATCGTTATCCTCATGTTTTGTGTAATATTAGGTAAAGGGAAATTTATTTTGTTGACAAGAAAAGGAAAATAAAATCATTAAGTTTGAGATATGAAGCTTCATATTAAAAGATATGATCTTCACATAACAAGTCGTTTATACAAGATTCATGCTATGTGTTAAAACCACCTGCGGAAAAACAAATTTCTCTCTCGGCTTAAATATAACCGAGACAGTGTAAAGTTTATATTTCTGTTTTTTTTTTTTTTTGATAAATCCGGGAGTGATCCCAGGTTTCCTAAACCCAAACTAATCTCCAGAAAGCTCAACAACCAGGTTCACGCTTACAATTTGTAAGTTTAATCGTGGCTGGGTGGTCAGGCGGAGTCGAACTCAGGGTTGGGTATAGGGCACATACCCATACCAAAAGTTTATATTTTTGTTAAATTATATTTTCTATATAATGAGTTACATTATGGTCAATTCCATCAAAAAGATTTAGATCAATTATAAGAAAACATGTTTATTGTTATGAAGAATAATGGTTTTTGTTTGTTATATAGAGATACTAGGGTGTGACGTGCGGACGTGGTAAACAATTTTCTAATCTATTTTTATGGCAAATATTTTTTTTTCATAGTTAATATAATTGTCTATGTCCGCTTAAGATTTGGGTTTTTGTTTTTTAATTTATGAAATTTATGATCAACTATGTGTTTGTTTGTTTATTGGATGGTACATATTTTTACCTCTTTTTTTTCTTTGGTGGTCATTTTTATGCAATTAGTTGGGATTTTTTAAAGGAAAGATATTTACATTATAAAGTTTTTGTTTCATAATATTTTGTGTTTCATGTGAAGATATTATTATTGGAGATCGAATATAGTGTTTCATGTATGATTTTAATCTTAATTATTGTGAAAAATCTGTTTGTGATTTTTAAGTCTATTTTTTTTTAAATCGATTTACATATTTAACTCTAGAGAAAGATGAAAATTTAGCGAAGACATAAAGCTATTGTTAAGGGCTAAGCGTATTACAACAATAATAGATTTAACAATCGATCAAAGTTGAATCATCTATCCCTAAATCTCGACGGGAGTAACTGAGAAGTCAGCGATGTCCCAAAACCCAAATAAAAAGTATTTGAGAAGTCGGTGATTAATCCCGCTATCATCAGAGGATCATCTTGCATGCACTTTTAAAATTTTTTGCTAAAGATTGTGAAACTAATCACAGATCAATTGACAGAATTTGTTGATTGCCGTATCCACCATCTAAGTCAGAAGCCAAGTTGAAGTCAATAATTATTAATTCTCATGGTTTGTTTTTTATTTTTCTCCAAAGTGACACTATTGTTGTGACGTGATTGTCAAAGTGGTGAGAAAAAGCAATAGTGTGTTTTTATTTTCTTAATACATGTTTGTTAATTTTTTATAATATATTCGTTTATTTTCTGGCTCTATATCGGTTATATTTTGTGTAATCTATTAGATGAAGAATCTCCGTTTTGTGTTTGCTATAGTTTAATATTAAAGTTTAGTTTTTGTGTTTTCTATCGAGCATGTGTTAATTTCAATTTTTGCCATAGTTCAAAGTAGTTTGGTTTTTTGAAGCACATAAGAAATTGTGTATTTTTATTTTCTTAATACATGTTTGGTTATTTTTGTATAATATGTTTGTTTATTTTCTGGCTTTATATCGGTTATATTTTGTGTACTCTAATAGATGAAGAATATTCGTTGTATGTTTATTATAGTTGAATAGTTTAATATTGAAGTTTAGTTTTGTGTTTTCTATTGTTTTTGTATGTTAGCGATGCGCGAGTTTTTATTTTTTTAAGTTTTATAATAGTTTAATTTATTTAATTCACTACAAGAAAACACAGTTTTTGCGACTACCAAAATAGTCGCAAATGAGTCATTTGCGACCATTTTGGGACTAAAAAATTTAGTCGCAAATATTTGGTCGCTAAATACAGTGGTCACAAAACAGTCGCTCTTTTGCGACTAAACAGTGACACCAAATATCAGTCCTAATTTAGAGACTATGTTTGCGACTAATTGTAAAAAAAAAAAAAAAAAAAACAAAAACAAAACAAATTTTATTTATTAAATTAATTAATTATAAATTAAAAATTAAAAAAAAAAACAAAATACAAGAAGATCTTCGATCTTTGCCTGCATTTTTTTTTTCCGCCTTCATGTTCTTCTCCCTCGCCGGCATCTTCTGCTCCTCCACCTGCATCTTCTTCTCCCTCGCCGGCGTCGGTCTGCTCCTCCATGGCCAAGATCTGCTCCTCCACCTGCATCCCGAGCTCAGCCTCACTCGCGAGCTCCCCCTTCTTCGCCGGCGCCGTCCTAGAACCCAGGAAAAAATGAGAAATCGAATCTTGAAACACAAAACCATTACACATTTGGAGAACAGAGAAGAAAGGGTATTGTTTGAAATACCATGATTATCCTGTTCTTAGGCTTGATTTCGCGGATAGTGTTCTCTTGATCCTCGATGGCCATTTTTCGTGAGAAACCTAATTGCAAGAAGAGAGCAAAAAGAGAGTCTTTTACGAGTAAAGCTTGGAACTCCCAAGATCTGGAAAAAATAAAGCAAGTGAGATCTCAATCGCCTGGAAAAAATAAAGCAAGAGAAGAAAGAAAAAAGAATAATCGTAGGAAGGAGAGAGAGAAAGTTTTTAAAAAATAAAATAAAAATAAAATAAATAAATAAAGCAAGTGAGATCCTCCACCGTTGGATTAAACCAATCAACGGTGGATGATATCAATCCTTGTCTCAATGAACTAGCCAATGAAAAGATTTTATTATTTTTGTTATTTTGTCGCAAATTAGTCCCAAATTAGGGACTATTTTGTAACTACTACTAAAAAAAATCGACTGAAGTTGCTAAACAGTCCCAAATTTGAGACTATTTTGTGACAATAAAAAATATTTACCCTAAACCCTAAACTTTAAGAACCTAGAAAATTTGAATATGATTTTACAATGATTTGTGTATATATAAGTTCAAAATATGTTAAAACTTAAAAATAAGTAAATTTTGAAAGAATTTTTATTTTTCAAAATCATTCATTATAAAACACATGTAACACTTAGTACATGTTATAATTATATTGAAATTTTGGTAAGTGTTATATTTTTTGTATATTATTTGATGTTTATGTGTAAGATCTAGTTTACAATTTAAAATTTATAGTTTATGATTAAGGGTTAGAGGTTTAGGGTTTAGAATTTAGGATTTATAAAATGATTATATTTTTAAAAAAGTGTAAGTGTTGAATTTTTTGTATATTATTAATTGATGTTTATTTGTAAGATCTAGTTTACAATTTAAGATTTAGATCAAGTTTATGATTAAGGGTTAGAGGTTTAGGGTTTAGGGTTAAGGGTTTGTGAATTGAGTTTAGAATTTATTGATTTATATAAAAAAAAATCAAGTGGAGTTGCAAATTAATCCCAAATTTGGGATTATTTTGTGACTACTATTAAAAATTAGTCGCAAATTAGTCACAAAAACTGGGTTTACAAATTATTTAACATGTTACCCTAAACCCTAAACTTTAAGAACCTATAAGGTTTGAATATCAATTTACAATGATTTTGGGTATATAGTTGTTCAAAAATATATTTTAGAATTTAAGATTTAGAGTTTATGATTAAGGGTTAGATGTTTAGGGTTTAAAATTTAGGATTTATAAAATGATTATATTTTAAAAAATTGTAAGTGTTGAATTTTTTTTGTATATTATTTGATGTTGTGAAAAATTTAATATTTAAATCAAGTTTATGATTAAGTGTTGTTTAGGGTTTAGGGTTAAGAGTTTATGGTTTGAGTTTAGAATTTATTGATTTCTAAAAAAAATCGAGTGTAGTTGCAAATTAGTCCCAAATTTGGGAATATTTTGTGACTACTATTTAAAATTAGTCGCAAATTAGTCCCAAATTGGTCACAAAAACTGGGTTTGCAAATTAGTGTACATGTTACCCTAACCCTTAAACTTTAAGAGCATGTAAGGTTTGAATATCACTTTACAATGATTTTGGGTATATAACTGTTCAAAAATATATTTTACAATTTAAGATTTAGAGTTTATGATTAAGGATTAGAGGTTTAGGGTTTATAATTTAGGATTTATAAAATGATTATATTTTAAAAATTGTAATTGTTGAATTTTTTTGTATATTATTTGATGTTTATTTATTTGATGTTTTTGTATATTATTTGATGGTTTAGGGTTTATAATTTAGGGTTTATAATTTTTTTTGTATATTATTTGATGTTTATTTAAAAAAAATCGAGTGGAGTTGCTAAACCGAAGCAAATCAGTCACAAATTTGGGACTACTTTTGTAAGTTCTTAAACAGTCGCAAATAAGCGACTATTGTGTGACTACTTTTTTTAGTCGGTAATTTGTGACTATTATGCCTCTGCATTATGAGTAGTCGCAAATCAGTCACAATAGCGTCCCTCTTTTTTGTGACTAAAAAAAGTAGTCACAAAAACTGTGTTTTCTTGTAGTGATTATGAGACCTTTATTATTCATTTTTAGTAAAACAAATCATTGCTTGTAGATTGTAAGCCTAGTATTTTATTTGAAACTTAACTAATTGTTTCTCTTATTTCCACCTCCATTAAAATGAAAATGTAAGTGATAGTCAATCACTTCAATATTTATGGTCAATCACTTCTATATTATTTACAAATAATTATGTTTGTTTGGAACTTTCATATCTTGTCTATATTTAAAGACCAAATAAATCATGTTATCCAAATATCTAAATTACTGAACGTTTCGTTTTTATTATTTTAAATTATGTACCTTTTTTTCAAATCGATTTTCTTATATATAATTTATTTAACAAAGTTACTATAATATGCATTATTAAACGATGATGAATTTACTTTTTATTTATTAGATATATATATATATATATATATATATATATATTTAAATCTCTATATATTTGTGATATATTAAATTAATATTGTATATATTGTATACTATTAGTTTGGATCAAATAATATCCATTCACTAAACATTTGTTCGATATAAAACTTTAACCTTGTAGCTATAATAAAGTGTGTAATATATTAGTAAAAATAAAATTTTAAATCTGTTATTCTTTCAATAAATTTTGTTGATTTTTTTAAGTTTTCATGATATTAATATGAAAATGACCTTTCAAATTCTTTGCATAATTTAATAAAATGTATAGTTAATATGTATATCAAAGTTTTAACTAATTAAATATCAAAATGATGTGACATACATGTGGATGATATATGTTACATTAATATTGTATATATTGTCTACTATTAGTTTAGATCAAATAATATCCATTCACTAAACATATTTTTGATATAAAAGTTTAACTTCGTAACTATAATAAAGTATGTAATATATTAGTAAAACTAAAAAATTTAAATCTATTATTCTTTCAATAAATTTTGTTGATTTTTTTAAGTTTTCATGATATAAATATGAAAATGACATTTCAAATTCTTTGCATAATTTAATAAAATGTATAGTTAATATGTATATCAAAGTTTTAACTAATTAAATTATGAAAATTAAATATCAAAATGATGTGGCATACATGTGGATGATGATGTGTCTTCATGAGAAGTGAGAAAACCTTACTTTATATATATAGATATTTTACCACATATATCAATGAAAATTAAATTTTGATAAACTTAAAAAATAATGTGGTGGATATCAATGGATTTTAGTTTATGTTAAAACTAAATTCTGTAATTATTATTTATGCTCTTTGTTTTATACATGTATAGAAAAATTTATTCACTAATTATCTTAGTTATATAATTAAAACTAATTAAAATATGCCATGTAGATGCTGAAATGGCGAAAACAGAAGAGAGAAAAGTTTTCTTTATATATATAGATGATGAATATTTATGTGCATCGTTTATCATGTTGTGTTTGCATGGATATGAAAACGTTTAGAATGTATATTTTGGGACTATGTTGTGCAATTTGTATATATATATATATATATATATATATATATATATTGTAAATTATTAACTTAATTCTATGAATTCTAAGGTGATATTGTAAGTTTTTTTTTAACTTAATTCTATGAATTCTATTAATTATTAACTTAATTCTATGAATTCTAAGGTGATATTGTAACTTAATTCTATATATATTTTGTAAATTATTAACTTAATAACTTAAAACGTGATTCCGCATTTTCCCGCCAAAAAACATGATTCCATTTTTGGCGGGAAAATGTGAAGTCGCGTTTTTTATAACTGTAATGTTTGGCGGGAAAACGCGGAATCACGTTTTTTGGCGGGAAAACGCGGAATCACGTTTTTGGCGGGAAAACGCGGAATCACGTTTTTGGCGATAAAAACGCGGAATCACGGTTTTGGCGGGAAAACTCGTAATCACGTTTTTGGCGAGAAAATGTTAAATCACGTTTTTGGCGAGAAAATGCGAAATCGCGTTTTTGGCGGGAAAACGCGAAATCACGTTTTGGCGAGAAATGCGAAATCACGTTTTTGGCAAGAAAATGCGAAATCGCGTTTTTGGCGGGAATATGTGAAATCGCGTTTTTGGCGGGAAAACGCGGAATCACGTTTTTGGCAGAAAAAATGTCAAATCTCGTTTTTGGCGGGAAAATGATGGATTATTGCTTTTTGAAAAAAAAATGATGGTATTATAGTTAATATTGTTATGATGTCATAATAATGTCATGATGATGTCATAATAATATGTGATGATGTCATAATAATGTATGATGATGTCATGATGATGGGTCCAACGGGTCATCCATTTGACCCATGACCCATTACAAATTGACCTATTTGACCTATAACCCATTTGACCCATGATCCATTTGATCCTCCAACGGGACATATATATATTCAAAACAATACCGTTGAAACATCACAAACTATATATAATTAATGAGATTAAAACTGTAATATTTTTAATATATATTATTACAATAATCATTCTACATAAAATAATATCTCAATAAATATAATTGTTCGCATATAATTTTTATCAAAATAGTACCCACGCTAAATCTAGTTCCAAACGGTCTAATGCATGAATAAATACACGATGCTACGTAAAAATCAGCTAGAGAGTGCATCAAGGAACCAATAAATCATTTTATTTCGTTTTCGTGTATAATAATAATAATAATAATAATCGTATGTATGGTTTGGGATTTAATTATTTACCCACCGACATGTACAACAGTACAAGATTAATTACAGTTTGTTTGAGAAAGAAAAAAATACAGTAAGGGAAAACCAATTTAAAACCCAAGGCGTAAAAAAGAAGAAGATAATGTTGATGGATAATTCACAAAAGTGTATCAAGAATCAAGATTAAGGGATCCCTAATCCCTTACGATAACCGAATGAATTTATTCTCTATTTCTTATCAACAAATAACTTTCCTTATTCTCTACATTAAGTCCTAATTACATTCGAAACAGGATTCCTAATCTAATCCAAATTAGGTTCGAAAACAAAAACCAGATCAATATATTTTGACTATATAAACGAGTCTCTGCAATCACTTACTCAAACCATCTTTTGAGATCTCTCTCTCTCAAACTGATTCGAGCGATAACTCTCTCTTCTACGTTCCTACAAGAAGAAGAAAACCTAATTGAGCGAGTTATGGCGGAAGAACCGCGAGAGATCCCTCATGTAACAACGGGGATGCCTTTCAACGATGACGTTTCTACATCTCCGACGAAGAAGACAGAACCAACAGCTTTTTACCTGTTCGGAACAAGAATCCCGCTTCAAGACTCCTCTTCCTTGGCATCCAAGGAAACGGAATATGAAGCCTTGATGAAGACTCGTCGTCGGTCCTCAGAAAACCCGAATGAGGACGTATCCTTGGCTCTCTGTTTAAACCCTAATGCTAACCTTGAGGTTACTTGTGCTGATCACAAAGAAGAAACGGAAGAGGCAAGAAAGATTAAGAAGCTGAGATTTGATCTCTCGAAAGAGGAATTAAGAGAAGAGGAGAACCGAACCGGAGTCTCGACCGAACTACCTTTAGACACATGGACCATCAAGAAGACGCTGACTGCAAGCGATATCAACGGTCTAACCCGACTTCTTGTATTGACAAGCGCCGCGGAGGAACACATCCTGCCACATCTCTCTCCAGATGTTCAAAACACAATCCAAGAAGGCAATATTGGAGTTGAGGTTAGAGCGTACGACTACGACACCAACACTGAGCACACCATGGTTTTCAAGAGAATGAAGACAACAAGAAGCTATGTTTTCAACGGTGGTTGGGGTAAAGAGTTTGTCCTGAGGAGAAAATTGAAGCAAGGATACAAGATTGGACTCTTCTGGAGTACTGTTGAGTCTAGACTACATTTTTGTGTGCTTTCTACTGTTCCTGCTGATCAGAAGAACCCTAATTAGCTAGAGATATCATCTTTCGAAAACTGATAAATTGGGTTTTTACCGGGTTTTAACTTTTGTTTTTGTGTCTCTAATCGAGTCAAAGTTTGTTTTTAGAGTCTTTTAATACGTTATCGAGTTTTTTAATTTTTGTTTTTTCGAGTATTTTAAATAAAATAGGTAGACAAAATGCCTAAACCGCCTGGACCGTTTAGGAACCATTTAGTCCGCTGAAGTCCGCCTAATTGCCATCCAACCCACCAATTTTAGTAAAATCTAAGCAGCTTAGGAAAGCGGTCGCCTAGACTTATCACCAACCGTTTTAATTTTCATTTAACAAATGCTTTCACCACCATTTGTAACTGTTTTACTATCCGATTTACCGATGTTGCCTCCAAAAACACCATTTACGTATTAAATTACAATATCACCTTATAATTCATACAATTAAGTTAATAATTTACAAAATATATATATATACAAATTACACAACATAGTCCCAAAATATACATTCTAAACGTTTTCATATCCATGCAAACACAACATGATAAACGATGCACATAAATATTCATCATATCTCTATATAACAAACAAAAACCATTATTCTTCATAACAATAAACATGTTTTCTTATAATTGATCTAAATATTTTTGATGTAATAGACCATAATGTAACTCATTATAAACTTTTGGTATGGGTATGTGCCCTATACCCAGCCCTGACTTCGACTCCGCTTCACCACACAGCCACGATTAAACTTACAAATTGTAAGCGTGAACCCGGTTGTTGAGCTTCCTGGAGATTAGTTTGGGTTTAGGAAACATGGGATCACTCCAGGATTCATCGAAAAAAAAAAACAGAAATATAAACTTTACATTCTCTCGGTTATATTTAGGCCGAGAGAGAAATTTGTTTTTCCGCATGTGGTTTTAACACATAGCATGGATCTTGTATAAACGACTTGTTATGTTAAGATATAGCGTGTCATATCTTTTAATATGAAGCTTCATATCTCAAACTTACTAATTAACATGATCGTGACACGAATGATTTTATTTTTCTTTTCTTGTCAACAAAATAAATTTCCCTTTACCTAATATTACACAAAACATGAGGATAACGATAGGTGCATACAGTTTCATCATTACAGAGGAGATGCTTCGATTCACACTAGTGTGAAGCGGTTCTATCACCGATTAATTAGTGGGTTGAATCACTCTTTTAATCAAGAGGAAAAAGAGACAAAACATAGATAGCAAAATTAGGGTTAAAAAAGCTCGCAGCAAATCTCAAAAAAAAAGAGGGAAGCACCGGAAGACGTTCATAGAAAAACGCAGAAGCAGAAGACGCTGGCCAAATCTCGATTTTGGTTGTAGATGAAAATCGAAAGCGACGGTGAGTATTAGTTGTTTAATTTTTCCGGGTTGCTCCCGACTGTGTTTTTTACTACTATTTTTAACCCAATATCGACGCAGATGGTCCGTACAGCTTTGTCGTCTCCGCCGCCGCATTGGAGGGAAAATTATAACATGATAAATATCATGATCTTCAGAAAATATTGTTTTAACACTGTAACTTTATGTTACTCCTGCCATTGTGAGCGGGAGGACCTAGCCCACACGGGCGTGGTCGAGTGGTCGGTCGGAGGAGAACGGTTAGGTAAAGGGTACACTCCCACCCGAGTTCGATTCTCCCCTGGCGCAGATGCTCGAAACAAGGTCACAAACGTGTGTGGAAGCTGGCACTGGGTTTCGGCCCAGTTGAAAACCCGTGAGGAGGCTTTGTCAGTTGGGCCAACTCACTCTAGGCAATAGTCGGAAAGCGCGAAGTCTTACTGGTTTGGCATGTGGTAGCCAGTCCCCATCTCTCTAGTAGGATGTCGACCGGACAGCCTAAGTTATCAAAAAAAAAATAAATAAATAAAAAAAACTGTAACTTTATGTTTTACCATATTATATATATATATATTTTTTTTTTTATTAATGATTTATATTAAATGTTATCTTCACATGTGATTGGTGAAAACGACTAGTTGTTATTTGTTGGGAAGATAAAGGCATGGATCGTTTGGACAACCGGCCAGCGCCAAATTTGCCGAAACCAGCGAGTACTCTGCACAAGTTCATACAGCTTTGTCTACATGTAAGCAGGTAGTACAAATAAAGTAGGTGAAAAGCATTCAATATCTCTTACAAACCCGACGCGAAGATCCAAAACCTAACCCAATTACAACTGAACAAGCGACTCAGTATACCAGACAGAGCCATGTATTTCAATATATAAATACAATTTTCCCCCCCATGGGGAGAGGGATCCGCTTTTCATTCTATTTTTGAGTGAGTATTTTCGAGTATCAGACTCATTCTCTCTCAGCTTTTCAAACACTTAACCCTTCTTTGGCCTCTGAGACCTAGTCTCACCTTTTTCCGGCCATTTCTCTTCAAAATTTTACGCTTCTTTTTGTCTCTTTCACCTCAAAGTGCTCTCTAAACTTACAATTATTTTGCGGATCCATCTTTTTCTTTTGAACCCAAAGTCACTTAATTAAACCACTCTCATTTCTTGTTTTCCTACTCTTTCTGGTTTATGATGTGTCAACCTGTAGTCTTTTTTTGTTCGTTTACTGACTTAAGCGTTGGAAAGTCTCCGAAAGACACCCTTCCATCATGTCTTCCGGACATCGACGAGTTTGTCCGTTTTGTAAGAGATATCCCGAAAGAAAGAAAAATCCTCGAAACTTATATATATATCCGTAATTATGCACATTACAGTTATAAAAAAATATGTTTAGCTCAATCTTAAGGTAAACTGTCTTTGACCATGCTTTTGACCACGCTTTTTTTATTCTATACGTTTGAATAATAATTTAACCATCCCTTTATATATTTCTTGCAAGGTGAATTCAAAAAATCAATATGTTGAAATAATAATTTTCTTTTATTTTTAAATTAATTGAAAATAATATAATTAGTTTTTAAAATCATTTATATATTTAACTTATTCAAGGTATTTTGGTAATTTTGGATGTTAAAAAGTTAGTTTTTTCAAACTTTTAAACATATTGGTTATTTTTCTAAATGTTTATTATTTTTGAAATATTGATTCAAATTTCCTCTAAATAATTGTTACTCTCTTAAGCTTTTCTAACGGTAGTTGATTTCATATTTTATTTTATTTACTTTACCGGTGATCTGATTTTGTTTTCTACTTTTTTCATTTTTCATTTTTCATTTTTTCACAGATTATAAAAATAGAAAATATTAGATTATAAACTTCAAGTATACGTTGGTCTAATTTAATTTAAAATAAAATTTGTTAAACATAATAAATGTGTCATCGAAAAAAACTGCATGATATTTGGATAAAAACTGCAATTTTCCACCTAACTTATTTGTATTTTGCAATTACAAGTCACATGAAAAGTCATTTGGCAAATTAAGGAATATATATATATAGTAGGGTCATTTAGTATATATATATATAGTAGGGTCATTTAGTATATATATATATATATATATAGAGTAGGGTCATTTGGCAAATTAAGGAACTCTGTATAACTTATTTGTATTTTGCAATTACAAGTCACATGAAAAGTCATTTGGCAAATTAAGGAATATATATATAGTAGGGTCATTTAGTATATATTAAATAATTGAGGCTTATTAGTTTTCATTACTTTGGAATTCGTTTGGTTTCTAAAATGCACTTAAATTGGAGTTCGTTCTCTGCAAAAGATGACTAAAGTTTGAAGATCATTCCTTGCTTGGGTTCTTGTACGATCTTCTGCTCTTTTACCTTTCTCTTTTCCTTTTCAGTTTCTAAAAAATTGTTTTTTCTTGGTCCACCAAAGGATACAGAGTTTTTTTCATTTTTTTTTTGCTAAAGAAGGATACAGAGTTCTATAAATGGCTTCTGATTTGGAGGCATTTCTATCGATTAAAATCTCTTGTAGCATTTGCATTTATTTATTTTTGCTCTTCTGGCTAAAGTGTTGTGTTGGTAACTTTTTCTTATTGCTGATATTAGTAAGCTCATAAGTAGTCTATGTACTGTTGGTTTTTTGTTTCTGTGAAAGTATATTTGCATATTTGTTTTGGAAAACTTTGATCTAAATGGTGGATTTTATTTGAAATAATTTTTGGGTATTGTCTGGAGTAGTTAAATACTCATATACTAAGAACAATGATTAATCTTGCAAGATCTCTGTTCTAGCCTTGTAGGGTTTGGTTTAAGGTTTAAGGTTTAGCTTTAAGGTGCAAAACTTGGTTCAAAGTCGGTGTCAAGCATCTTATACTCATTGTATCTAATGGTGTTAAGAGTTTGTGATTGATCTAACTATTGGTACAATTTTCTACTCTCGTGTTCTTAGGATTTGGTCCATCTTTTGGGCTCTTCTGAGAGCCATTGGGGTCAACTTGCATCGCAAACTTATTAGGCATGGCAGAGAGGAGAACTAGAGACGGAGGAGAAGTTGTTATCAATGTTTCTGATAAAGGCTCAGATACGGGGACTACAAAACTAGAGCCGTTAAGCATTCCCACTCCTGAAATCTATAAGCTCTCTGGTGGTAGCCCGGCTAACAATGAAGGTCTAGCTCAGAGGAAATCGTTTTCGAGGTCAGCTTACTCCAAGCCCAATTCAAGGTTTGGGAGACAACAGTCTTTTCGATTCGATAAGACTATAGTAGAGGAAATTGGTGGAACTCCTAGGGAACATTCATTTTCAAGGACTTCTTTCGACAAACGGGATAGGAGCGTGGACTCAACAGCACTGAGTGAAGTTGTTGAGGAGGAAACAGATGAAAATGAGGAAATCTACAAAAAGGTTAAGCTAAACCAGGTGAAGCGTAGTAGGACAAAACCTATGGCTCTGCTTCAATTTGCAGTGCTTGTGGCCATTCTGTGCACTTTGGTTGTGAGTTTAACCGTTGGTCAGGTGAACAAGCATTGCATTTGGGGTTTGGAACTCTGGAAATGGTGCGTACTTGTGATGGTGACGCTCTGCGGCATGTGCTTGACGAATTGGTTCATGCATGTAGCGGTGTTCATCATAGAAAAGAACTACCTCCTACGGAAAAAAGTGTTGTACTTTGTGCACGGGTTGAAGAAGAATGTTCAAGTTTTCATTTGGTTCAGCCTGGTTCTGGTTGCTTGGGTATTTCTGTTCGAAGAGGACCATCAACACTCTCGTAAGACCAAGAAATTTCTCGGCTTTATCACTTGGACTATTGTCTCCCTTCTCATCGGGTCAATCATTTTCATGGTGAAGACATTTGCCTTGAAAGTCCTTGCTTCAAAGTTCAACGTCAGAAACTTCTTTGAGAGGATTCAAGAGTCTGTCTTCCACCAATACGTTCTCCAGACCCTCTCAGGACCTCCGCTTATAGAAGAGGCAGAGCGCGTTGGGCGAGAGCCAACCACGGGCCACCTTAGCTTCACGAGCACTGAGGATGGAACAGTGAAAGGGAAGAAATGGCTTGATATGGGAAAGGTTCACAAGATGAAACAAGAGAAGGTCTCTGCTTTGACAATGCGAGTTTTGGTTGAAGCCGTGGGAGCTTCAGGTCTCTCAACCATATCTAACACTTTAGATGAGTGTCACAATGAGAAAGGGAAAACCAATAAGGAGATAACTAATGAGATGGAGGCTGTGGCTGCTGCTTACGACATCTTCAACAATATTTCTCATCCGAACCACAAGTGAGTCATCACAAAATACTCTGTTTTCATCTTAATCATATGCAAACTTTATATTGCTTTTTTCCAGTTACATAGAGGAAAATGACCTGTTAAGGTTCATGATAAAGGAAGAGGTAGACCTTGTACTCCCATTAATAGAAGGTGCCGAGACCGGAAAAATCACACGCAAAGCTTTTACAGAATGGGTGGTAACATTTTTCGAACACTTTTTCAAATATAAGTTTTTATTTTTCATATGTTGGCCACTATAGACGCTATAAGCTCGGAATAAGTTTGGGTTGCGGTCCAGGATTTACGCGGTTATGAAAAATAAGGTCTTAGTTGTAAAACGTTTGTGTAAGCATTTGTTGCCTTTTGACAGATTAAAGTTTACACAAGTCGGAAAGCTCTAGGACATTCATTGAACGACACAAAAACAGCGGTTAAGCAGGTGGACAAACTTATAATTGGAATCTTGACCGTTGTCACATTCATCATTTGGTTGATACTTCTGGATATAGCAACGACCAAGTTTTTGGTGGTCTTCTCCTCTCAATTCGTGGGTCTTGCTTTCATGATCGGAAGCACTTGCAAGAATATATTTGAATCCTTTGTGTTTGTGTTTGTGATGCACCCTTATGATGTCGGTGACCGTTGCGTTGTCGACGGTGTAATGGTAATTGACTGACTTTGAAGTTTGTTTTGCTCATCACTATTGCTCATTTTAGGGATGGAACTATTGTCCGGAATCTGAGATCCGATCCAGGATCCGCTACAAAATTCTAGATATCCGGGGACGCCGGATCCATATTTCGATAGTGAAACCTCGGATCCATTGAAACCGGATCTGAATATCATATATTTTACGTCCAAGATATCCGGATCTGGATCAATTATTCTTTACACATATTATTGATTTTTTTATATAAAAATACACACATAATTAATTTTTGTTCTTTTTTATAATACATCTGATTTTAGTTTCAAAAATATTATTTTAAAACTAATTTTAACTTTAATAAACATTTTTACATTTATTTTATTTTTAATTTTTAATTTTTAATTATTTTTTTTTTCAAATCCGAATATCTGCAAATATCCTTTTTTCTTTTAACGGATATCCTGAAGCCATGGATCCGCATTAAAGTTCGGATCCGTCGGATAGCCGGATCCATTCCACTCTTGACTCATTTAAAACATCTAATCCGTTGGGATTTTTTTTTTTCTGTTGCTTTGAAGTTGTTGGTTGAAGAAATACATCTTTTGACGACCGTGTTCCTCAAGATTGACAACGAGAAAGTGTTCTATCCAAATGCGGTTTTAATATCGAAACCAATAAGCAATTACTACAGAAGTCCAGATATGGGAGATTTTATAGAATTCTCCATCGCATTCTCAACACCGGCCACGAAAATCGCCAGTTTCAAGGAAAGAATAGCAAAGTAAGTTATTAGGCAAAACAAAAACCAACGTCTCATCCTCTAGTACTCATTCACTGTGTTTATTAGAAATTGGTGTGTGTGTTTTGGTCAGATACTTGGTGCAAAACCCACAACATTGGTATCCAGAACCCATGTTGATGGTGAAGGCGATTGAAAATGTGAACAAAATGAAAATGAATCTGCTCGTCCAGCACACCATCAACTTCCAAAACTTTGGAGAGAAGAATGTCAGGAGAACCGGCCTGTTCATCGAGATGAAGCGAATACTCGAGGAGCTTGAGATCGATTACACCCTCCTTCCTCAAGATGTTCATCTCATCGGTCACAAGTGATCGTTTCCTTGTTCCTTTTTGCATATGTATTCCACTACTTACTCTTGTTCACTTGATTTGCTTCGGTTTAATGATTGAACTCATGATAAAACTCGGTTTGGTTTTCGATATGGATTTCTTTTTCTGAAGATGCTTATTATCTATATCCTTGTTGAACCGAAACACTCTTTAGTTACCTCTATCCTTGTTGATCCGCTGGATCTGTAAAAAATAAAAATAAAAATAAAAATATTAAAAATAATAATAAAATTAAATTTTTATATAATATTTTGTAAAAAAATCTGTTATTATAAAAAAATATTTAAATTATTTAAATATATATATATATCAATAAAATATAAATTTTTAACATCTTTAAAAGATCTGGATCCGGATATGGATATCCGTACCTTATAATTTAACTATATGGATTCGACCCCCTCGGATATGCGGATTTTCGGAGCGGATCGGAGCGGATCTTGGATCCCGGATAATAGTTTCACCCCTAAGAGCATCTCCAACACAATCCTTAAACCCTCAAATTTGAGGTTTTTGTGCTCCAACCCAACCCTCAAACCCTTAAATTTTGAAGTTTTGAATAGTGAAACCTCAAATTTGAGGATCCACTATTCAGATCCTTAAAACGCTATTTGCTTTACTTTTTTTGTCCCTACAATTATATATCTTATCAATAAACATGATATAATACATGAACACACAAAATAAATCAACACAATAAATTAAAGCTACATAAAGACATAAATATTATAAAGAATGAGCAACTGGGCCAGTGGTTGCCACAACTCTGCTGCCATCTTACCGGTGTCGAGTTCGACTCCACATGCCCTCCATATGTGGGGGTATTTGGCTATTGGGTCGGCCTGTTGTGGCCCAAAATGATGACAAAAAAGACATAAATATTACACAAAATAAACCGTACTACAATACTAATAATCATGTAAATTTGATCTCGAACCTCCAAGATCACCAAAAAACTGCCCATGAAAATTTGGTACAATTGGAGGTTGTTGTTCTTGAGTTCTTTTTTGTATGATTCTTGCTTGTTCAGCTCGAAGAAACTCACGTGTATTACTATCATGGATAGAGTTTAAATTTGTTAGCAATATTTTATTTTCCTCTTCTATTTCTTTTAGAGCCAATTTTTTTTGCTTGATTTTGCATACGTAATTGAGCCATTTCATAAATCTTTCCCCTAGTTGATGAAGTTTCTTTTAAGTAATTTTTTTCGTAAGTTTTGCCAAACGAGCAATAACCGATGCATCTGGCCGCAAATCGCAGCTGCTAGCGGCATAGAAATGGACAAGACCATTGTACATAAGACTATTCGGATCCATATATTCGAATTTAGGATATCCATCCAAATATTAGGATATTTAAAGATGTAATAATATTTTTACGTAACACTTTGAATATGTAATAAAAATAATTTGAACATTTAAGTGTTCCGGTTTGTGTTGGGTAGAGTTCTCGAACCAAGCATGTAAAATTTATCGAAACCAATCCAGAAACATGGGTTACATTGGCAAAAAGATAATTCACAAACCAAACTCTACAGAATTGGATTTGTGTTCAACTTCGATATCCAAGTTCATCATAAATCCATCTGGGTAGCTCAACAAGAGTCAGTCTCTCGAAGAAGACCAACCCCTAGCCCAAAAGAAGCATGACTCTTTGGGCTCTGGCCCGTGTCTAAGGGAAGTGTTGCGGACGATAGTGATGATGTGGCCGCCACATGTATTAATCTAGTCCTTGATAAAACTTTTATTTCTTAAACAATTCGTACAGATTATACTTCTAGATTTAGCATTAAATTATTCGGTCAAGAAATGATTTGTAAATTTGTAAGAGTCAATGCATTTAAAAATTACTAAGTATGAATAATTTTTATTAATTTATTTAAGAGAACTACCATAGTATGGTTTGACTATCACGTAGTATATAAGACATACTATTTGGCAAAAGAAAAACAGACTAACATAAATCATAAGAAAGAATAAAAAAAATATAAAAAAGTCTCTCACCATGTCCAAGCAATTTGTTTCTTATTTTATGGTTTTGATGGTTCTCTTCTCAGGTAACTAACTTGGTTGTTTTTGTTTTTATAAATATTATCGTCTACAATATGCCGATATTGAAGCAGTTTTAGAATTATGTGCAGGCACGTAGAAATTGACTAATGCCAACATTCTTTTATATGCACTATTATCCATACAAACCTGTTTTATTTTTAGGAATATACATACATATTTATGAAAAAATTTATTCATAATTGGCTGCAGTGCTATTAATTATTCCCAAAACTGAGGCACAAAAGAGATGCAGACAAGAACTAGAGCCGGGGACACAATGTTTGTTATCAAAGTGTAGGGAAGAGTGTTTGAAGAAGCTAAATGGATTCGGAACTTGTATTGAAAAGCCACCAGGCTCTCATAAATATACATGTAACTGTTTCTACAATTGTGGAGCACCACAATTTTTACAACAATCGATGATGTAAAACTACTTCAATATTAATATATATCTTACGAAATTTATAATAGTTTAACGGTTTTTCTCCCAGAAAAATAATTATATAATTCGAGGTGTTAAGCAATTTCTTAACCAAAATGGTGGATAAATAAACCGGCATAAAATGAATTTATTTGATGAACCATATTTAGCCAAAGTATGTGCCGCTCCAGGGCCCCACATGGGGGGCGAGGAGGGCGACCGCCTCAGGACCCCACATGTTTTTTTTTAAATACTAAAAATGGGTCTTGAATTTGTAAAAAAAAAAAAATTATTTTATTACTAAAAATGGCCTAATTTTTTTTTTTACTTTTATACCCCACAAATATTTTTTTGCCCAAGGGCCCCACTAGGATTGAGCCGGCCCTGCACATTCGAACATCGTTTACTATGAACGAATTGTGATCCTTTGAATTTTGTTGATAACAGAGAGATCACAGCCATCAACCACTTGGAGGATATCATAATAAATGATTATTTTTTTAATTGAGTATCCGATATCTTTTATAATCTTATCAAATACTAATATAATTGAATTTGTGGGGAAAAAAAAAGTAAATGATTGTGTTCTTGAATTTTTCTACTCATATAAAAATATAGTGTTAATTTATATTTTATGTTTGAGATACGTTTCTTTTGAGATTGTACATATATAGGACTATCCGAATACGAATATTCGAATTAAAATATATGCTCAAATATTAGGATATTTGCTGAAATTTGGATCCGTAAAAATTAAAAAAGATATTAATAAGTTTTTTTTAACACTGAACAAATTAATTATTCGAATTAAAATATATGCCCAAATATTATGATATTTGCAGAAATTTGGATCCGTAAAAATAAAAAAAAAAGAAATTAAGAAGTTTTTTTTTAACACTGAAAAAATTAATTATGAGAACTATTACAAAGACAATTCTACAACGGACAATGCTACCCGCTCCACAAAGATCCCACAATCACGATAAACGGCTTCACTTGTACCACGCTGAATATTTCCTTATAAGTTTGCCTCCATTAATCTGGAAATCGAAACCCAGTCAACCATTGGTTTAAGAGTGCTTCCACATATATTAAAAAGTTTAAAAGTACTTACGTAGTAAACAATTAATATAACACTTTGAAAATAAAAACTGATATATATATATATATATATATATATATATTTGAAAGTAATTACGTAGTAAACCCAATGGGACGTTGTAATGTATTTGATCCACCATCATCATTGTTCAAATTGATTAAAAATGTATATATTCTCGGAGATTGTGATGTTGGAGAGCCGGTATCACTTCCAGTATTTGGAGTTTATGGGATACTGATTTCAACCAGTTTTAGCAATTTCACATATCTGATTTCAACAATTTTTAGCTCATAATTTGTATATAAAAAAAATAAAGAAGCTCATTTATCACTTCGAAATGCATTAATTGATCAGATATGGGAGCAATGCATCCTCAAAAAATAAGGTTTTTGGTTAGAGATGCTCTAAACGTAGGTGAAATTATCGAATCGTTAGCCGAACCGAACCAAAGTTTGGTCAATTCGGTTTGACCTCTGTTGGGCACCCTCTAAACCGATTGATTTTGACATAAATAAAACAAAAACCTAATTTTACCACCTTCTCCCATCTTCTTTTCCACCCGACAGCGAGTCGGCGAGATCTACTTCTTCATTATATGAATTTAGTCTTCGAAAACCATCTTAAAGCAAAGAAAAGAAGGATGATGAATCCCTTCACAGAAGATATATGGACGATTATACTTGCGAGATTGCCGATTAAGAGCATCACCACTTCCAAATTAGTTTGCAAGCAATGGAAATCAATCGTCGAATCTCCGTTTCTCCGGGAGCTTTTTCTGTCTCATCATCAAAACTCGCATTCTTCATGGTCTCTCATGTTGCAGAATCATTCACTTAAAGAAGTCGTGGCTCACTACGGATGCAGAATCTGGGGACTTCCACGATCGCTTGGCTCTTACGTCTCCTCTTTCATAACCGCGAATTTCGACAAGCAAAAGGTTAGGGTCTTGGCTTACACCGATGTCGGATTGATATTGGTCTCCGTGACATATATCCCTTGTAATCGAACCTATTACGTGGCTAATCCGGTTTCAAGACAATGCATGAGAATCCCTCCTCTTCCTAAACCTCTTGTAGCGTATAGACCGGAGAGGGCTTTCAGACACGCCGGACTTGTCACACGGACCGAAAACGGCGTCGTTTTGGGTTACAAAGTTCTGATTCTTCAAAGCAGCGACTACAAAGGAAACGAATATCTCTTTACTTTCATCATTTATTCATCTGAGACAGGCTTGTGGAGTTCCAACTATCTCCAATATTCTATCCATATAAGCCATCTACAGTTTGCACATCCCATTTGTTTGAACGGAAGTCTTTACTGGCTCGGCCGTAATCTTGATGGTCAAGAAGTTGTTGTGTCCATAGATTTCTACGGTTCTTCTGATCAACGATACCGAGTTATACCTTTCCCTGACTCAGGAAAAAAACAGAACTTCAAAAGATCTTGCACAACTTCTCAAGGAAATCTCATGTATATGAACATAGTCTCTGAAGACAAAGATGATGGAGGTGTACCGGAGCATAAGTTAAGTGTATGGAGGCTAAAGACCTGTGAATGGCAGCTAGTATCTGAAATTTCCCCGGGTTTTATCAGCAACGGTTTAGATTATTTTCCGCTTTTGGTGAACCCTTTTGATGGTAACACAATGTATATGTGGAGCGAGATGTATGAATCTTTGGCATCTATCAACTTACGCAATGGGAAATCTAGGGTTCACAATAAGTTGGAACGTAGCAGAAACGGTCAGTCTCTGAGTTCTGTTGGATGCAAGAGAAAGATGGACACAATTGGATTCCTCTCAAGATCATATTTTTCGATGTTTGTTCTTCCGCGGTGGCTGTATCAGATCCCTTGCACTTCCGAGGTGGCTGAGAGGAATCCCAACAGCTTCTGGCTCTTAAGCAACGATTCAACCTAAATCGTCTAGGTCAAATAGTGGACTTATCCTTCCAATGAAAGAACTTGAAGATGAAGATCACGGTTAAGATCCGAGATGCTGATGCAGCGTTACTTATTTTATTATTTATATAATTTCATTAATTTGGTTTTAGGGTTTTTCTAGCGGTTGAATTTATTATAACCAAACCGTTTAGACCTAAAGTTGTATTTAGTTTTGTTATTGAATAATAAAATTGATCTTTTGTCTCTTATTCCTTGTTTTTCGATAGATCTACAATCTAAAAATTTTTGGACTAAACGATTAACTTTAAGATTATCCTAGTTTTTCGGGTATTCTCAGAATCAACCTTCCGCTATGTCAGTTTTGATCCATTAGACACAAAATTTGATACATTGATATTAGTCAGAAACGGAAACATATTCACGACTACTCCCTCTGATGGCATATGATACTATGAGAGAAACGAGAAGAAATAACTAGGGGTGGGAAAAAAAACCGTAACCGAACCAAACCGAAATAAATCATATGGTTTGGTTATGGTGTAACCTAAAAACCCATTTGGTTATCATTTTTGTAAAGAGTTCGGTTTCGGTTTGGTTTGGTTTAAAACCGTAAAACCGAATGGTTTTTTCGGTTTTTACATTTTAGATTAATTTTATATAGCTTTATATTTTTTTTGGTTTAGTTTAGATTTATCATTTATCCATTCTTGTTTTTTGGTTGAGTTGTCAATATCTTCGGAGTTAGTTTAAGAGTTAAAATTTAAGACTTAAAAACAAAATCTATAAAATAAGAAAACCCTAAACCCTAGTACAAAACAAACCAAAATATGGTTGTGGCCCGTGGGTGGTTCCTCTAATAATCGTATCTTCTTCTTCATAACTCATCTTCTAGTTCTAGGTATCTAATTTATTCTCTTTCTGGGTTTGTTTTCTAATTATTGTTCAAGCTCGTGTTTGATTACGTATGCACGTTTTGAAAGTATTCCCTTTCCTCATGGTCTTAAAATACATTATAATATATTTAGATCGTATGTAAATATAGATAATTCTCAATGTTTATTTGTTGTTAATTTTGTTGATCAAAGATTCATAAGCAACATGAGGAGACCAACAATCGTGGCTGATGACGATGATAAGAATCTGAATTTTCTTCTTTTCATCTATTTTCTAGGTTTTTTTAGTCTTGATTTTTATTGATGATTTGGATTTACGGACAATTTGAATTGGATTCTAGTCTTTGAATTCTTTTTGTTTTTGCACTTATTAGCTTAATATATTATTTATACATTCATTTTATTTTTGCTTATTGTATGAACCTTATCAAAAGTTATGAACCAAACTAAAAACCGTAACCGAACCAAACCGAAATGAGCCAAAATTGCATATGAACTTTAAATGGTTTCATTTTTTATAAAACCGATAAACCAAAAACCATTAAAAACCGAACCGTACCAAACCGTACCAAACCGAAATATATATGGTTTTTATATGGTTTGAATTTTTATAAAACCGAAAACCTGAAAAACCAAACCGAAACCAAACCACAAACCGAAGTGCCCACCCATAGAAATAACAGAGCAAGAATGAAGAAACATTCTCTGTGTTTTTGTATTTCACTTTCTTGCTAAAAGTAATATAGATTAGTGTTGACAAAATAAAAAAGATTAGCCGTTAATCTTTTACTAAAGGTAGAATAAGTATTGATTAGAATAGTGTAGACTGTGTAGTTACCAAAAACAAAAATAGTATATAAAGTACCGGGACTAAGCGATACAAACTCGGCCCAAAAGTAACCATTCTCAAGACTAAATCGCACAAAATCGGCCCAATGGGCTTAAGAGTGAGACCTTCAAATGCATATAGGTTCTGCACTCACTCACCAACACAAGTTCCATAAAACTTCGGTTTGTTGATCTCACAATACAATGATCCATTACAGAATCAAACAAAGAGTTACCAGAGACTAATACGTGACGTTATTGGGTAGATTTCTGATGACGTTGCTCTTCATTCCGAGCTTAACACGCATTTTCGCTCCTCGTTTGTTCATCTCTCTCATCACCTTCATCCTCACTATGTCCTCCTTCGACTGCACCGTTGCTAGACCCATGCTCTTGTACCTGTTTTTAAGATACATTGTAGTCAGATTCTGCAATGCTGGTTATAGAGAGAATAAGAGAGGTGATCTCTGATGGGTCAAAGACAAACCTCGAGGTTAAAGAGTTGACAATGTGCTTCTGAGAAGATGGGGGTGGCTTCTGTTTGTAGTAGCGCATGAATTCTCGAGACCCAAGAGTCCTAGACGTCACTTTGTCATCGGTTCTCTTGGTGATCACAAGCTCAGACCCACCAAAAAGCTCTACGGTGTTAACTGATTCTCCGGATACAACCATCTGATTTTCGCCGTCATTGACATAGCTGTACAAACAAACATTCAAAGGAAACAATTGTTCAAGCAAAAATAATCGGTAAATAAGATACCAAACAGTGGTGAAAGCAAGGAGAACTGAGACCTGCTGGTGTAGTCATAGAACTCTTCTAGTTCTGCATCTTCTTCATCGCCACCATCGCCATAATGCACTTTGCAATGACCCTTGGCTTCCATATGCTTCCGAACAGCTTCCAAACTGCTGAATGAATGGCACAATTCATTGCAGTACAGACATATGAAGTCTCTCTTCACCTGGAGCAAAACCCATGTACGCAGCTAAGAAAACATAAACAACCAAGACGATGAACACCGAGGACTAAAGTGATGAGACAGACTACGTACCTTTAGACCGAGGTAGGTTAGAAACCCTTTTGGATCCTTCAGGTACTCGATATCGGGAATGAAGAATCCATGGTACTTATGCATATGAACCATGCACTTCTCAATCGTCTTATGATTTTTATCACACATCAAACAGCAAGCCGGATCCAATTCAAACTCGATATCATCCTCATCCATATCTTCACCAGATCCCGATTCGTCCGCATCCATATCTTCACCGGCCAGGTCCTCGTCAGAGTCAACCTCAACCCATTCATCTTCACTCTCTTCGCTCTCCTCATCAATCGAACCCTTAAGTTGAGCAGGGTCGTTTTTCTCAACACGGCGAGGAGGAAGCTGCTTAATTATGGGTTTATCCTCTTCTCCGTTGCTCGTCCCTTGCGAAGAAGAAGCCTTCAAAACGTGGCTCTTCGAATTGAGATGCTGCTCATGAGCCTTGGAACTCCGGTAACCTTTACCACAGATTCCACAGCTATAAAGCATAGGTGCTTCATTAGATTTGATCTTCTCCTGAGCGATCGCAGCTTGTCTAGCTTCGAAAAGTGCTTCCGTAACTCCAGGAACACCAGCAATCTAATAACATAACACAAAAAACGTAAAGCTCTTTCTTCTTCGTTCCTTGTCAATAAAATTACAGAGAAAACTTCATCACAATCACGGTTTCCATAAGCCTATCAGGATTTTCCCGAGAAAACGAACAAATCAAATTTTAGGGCAAAATCAATCAAAACCCGCAGGGATTCACTCACCTTGCGCTTGAGATTGTAACGGTGCCATTCGGACTTGTAATGGAACTTCTGCTCAGAGTCGTCTTCGAAATCCTTGTTACACGAATTACACGATAAGCCTGACATCTCTCTCTCTCTATCTAGATCGATTGAAAATAAAGAAGAAAAATCACGATTTTGCTGAAAAAAAAGAGCTCGAGGTTAGGGATGAGCTATTTATATACTTGCGGCGAAACGCTCGTAGGTAGGTCGAGGGAAGAAAAAAAGCAATATTTGTTAACGACGACTAAAGTGTGCTTGCGTAAGCGGTGACGTATTATGGGTCGGGTCAAGACCCGTTCGGATTTAAATTTGGCCCAAACGAAAGTTTAATCGTCTCTTTATCCAGGCCCGTTTCTTATTTATACCCCCAATATTTTAATTTTTTCTAATATATAGAGATTTGAATTCGTGTATCGTTTTAATTACAAAGTAGACGCATCAAACTTTATATAATAAAATATAAAAAAATTAATTAAAACTCCCTTAAATATCAACCGGTCCATTTTAAATTCCTCAGCTAAAATTTCAATGAAAAAATCCCTCAACTAAGAGAAACTAATGAAAAAAACTCCAAAGTATCACCACATCAAATTTAAAACTCTCAGCTAAATTTGTAATGATAAAATCTCTCAACTAAAAATTTATTAACGATATTAACCATATGTTTTGTACCGCTAAAACCACAAAGTAGGGTCATTGGATGAGTGATAAAACAACACAATCTGGAAAATAATTTTACCTAATTGAAACCAAAATAAATAAATAAAGTTCAATTAGATTTTTTCGTTGAGCAACATCAGAACTTCATGTTCCGTTCACATTAGTCGGAGTTAAATTCTTGATGATACCGGCAAACGAGAAATTGAGTTTCTGATAGAGAGTCACTTCCAAATATCCGATCATTCCTCATGTTTTTCAGTGGCTTGTTATGCTCTATCGTGTTAGGATCCCCATCGCTAGGTTAGATTAAGATGAAAAGCTTTTTGTTGGGTGCGAGAGAACAAAGATTGAGATTTCAGAAGAAATGAATGTATCGTTTTATCACCTACTTAGCGAACTGCAGCATGTATTTTTACAAATCATATATATAATTGTGTAGTGATTTGCTGATGTGTCGGCTCTTCGGGGCGGCGAAAAGACATCAATACCCTTAATCACTCACAAGTCACAAGTATGTAATATGTAATACTAGGTCCATCATCTCGATTTTTTAATATGTAGGTGTAATATTAACTCATTTATTCTTTCTGATCATGTTTGTCTGATTAGTGTCATATATTTTGGAGAGTAGTGTTTACAACATATTTGGTCTTATAGTTAGTTAATGGATAAGGGTTTCTCATTTCCTCTTCATTGATAGGTCGATTTAGATTTTACATTTAGGATAACTTAATTTATTCCTCGAAAAATGACATTGGTCTTGTGACTGGAGATCTGGTTTCTCACGAGGAAGAAACAAAGACTACCAACTCTTAGATATAAAACCAAGAAAATGATCACTCGCCCGAGATTCGTGTTTAGTTCTTTGAACATTGGGATTTTGCTTGAAATGCGTTTGCTTTATTTTCAAAATCCTGTTTATTAGTTGTCTCTCAAAAATCTTCGGTTCGATTCACATTATAACCAATCCAGAATTATATATGTTTATTTCCAAATTTCATTTTATTAAGCGTTTGTAGCATGCATCTGACGCGGACCCGTTAGCTAGTTAAAATGTAAAGTTTTATCAAACATAAGTTGTTTATGACTTCAAAAGTATACTAGAGGGTTGATTTCTATAACGGACTTTAATTGAGTAGTATTATTATTACAAATTTAGTCGAGGGGTTGACAAAAAAAAAAAAAATTAGTCGAGGGTTTTAAAATGAATTTTTACATTAAAATCTCTAAGATATATTATGTAAGTGTTTTTTTTTTAAAAAAAGTACCAAACCTAATAGTCATAAATACATGAATGGTTCCTCTTATAAAATATTTTGGATACCCGAACCGAACCAAAACCCGAATGAATACCCGAAATACAATTATATATCCAAAAATATTATATATATTTAGACTTGGAATAAAAAAAATACACAAAATTACAAATTATAAACCGAATATATTAGTTGTGTTTAGACCGAAATAACCAAAATATTCAAAATATCCGAAAATCTTAGTTATATTTGTCAAAATTAAACTATTTTTGCGAAATTTAACCAGATTTCATTTAACTTGACTCAAACCCAGGCGGAATCGAACTGAACCTGACCCGAAAAAAAGAAATAACCGAATGGATTCTAGACCTCTAATACCGAAATAAATGAAACCCAAAAAAATACGACTTGAATCTGATCGGATACCCGAATGCCCAGACCTACAAACGCACAAATGAATAATACAATAATCCATAAAAAAGTACAAAATATGTTATCTTTTTTTTTACATCATTCAAAATATGTTATCTAAAAGAGAGTCATATGGATTCTGCTAAAGAATATGTGAACCAGACAAAAACTCTTCCAAAAAAAAAATTTCTTAAAAAAATTGCATTTATCAATCACAACAAAGTCCTGATTAATTCTTGCAAACACTAGATAAGAAAGACCATACAAAGTTTTGACTGTTGTTGAAAGGACCGCATTTTTTTTTTTGCATATAATTAAACAATAATAATTATACATTAATGATTACACATTAAACAGTACAACACATGTACTACAGCTTACACAAGCTAACGATTTATAACAATAAAAACAACTGGTATCGATCGATACTCCCCTAGTGTCGATCGATACCCAAACAACAGAAGCAAACCCCGGGTCCTAATCATCCCCCTCTTCACCGCCTTGATTCCACGATCACGCCTTATCTTTACCTGCATCGACAAAAGTGATGCATCAACATTTGGCTAACCAAATGCTGAGTGAGATTGATCATCCCAACAACAGGCTACCAATAAGCACAAGCAATAATCACCAAGAATTAATTCACAACAATTAAAACTTTCAGCACAAAGCCACAACTGGTATCGATCGATACTCCCATAGTGTCGATCGATGCCCATACAACACACAACTCCCGACAAGGGACTGGTATCGATCGATTCCCAAAACCACACCTGGTATCGATCGATACAACCACAACTCAAGTCCACCAACAAGGGACCGGTATCGATCGATACACTCGTGGTATCGATCGATGCCCACGAGACCTAAACACAGGAATCGCCATACAAGCCACCAAAACGCATCAATCAAGCTTAACAAGCACCACACAAGCTCGATTGCTAACCTTTGGTCACAACTCACCTTAAACACGAAGGATCGAGCTCTAAAACGACTTCTCCAAGCTCAAGAAGATCTCCCTCTCTTCTCACAAGCTCTCGCCAATACAAAGCTCGTCCAACCTCTCCTTCGAGCTTCTCTCAAGCTCAAACTCCCTCGATCTCGCAAGATCCAAGCTTCAGCAAGCTTTTCTTCTCTCTCTCTCTCCTTCTCTCTCTCTCCTTCTCTTTCTCGCGACCTCTCTGGTCTTATCCTCCAAAGATACGCTTTTATACTCGAAAGAAGATAAGAGAGAAGACAACCAGGAGAAAACCCGGCTGGTGTCGATCGATACAGGCCGGTATCGATCGATACCACCCCCGAAACAATCCGAATTAATTATTTTCCCCAATAATCAATTCTTCCGGAACACGGGCGCTACAATTCTCCCCCACTAACTTAGATTCGTCCTCGAATCTTCGTTACCGTTCATCTCCCATGAACCGTTCATCTCCAAAGAACCTTAATCGTCGCAACGATTACAAAAACCTTGGCCAACCCGGCCATCTCAACACTCACACGAGGTCCAAAACCAACCTCCGAGGTTTCCCACTCAGTCCCTATGCTTATGACACCGCATCATCATATGTACTTATTGCTCAAACACACGCCAACCCCATTACTCAAGACACCGCAGCATCTCCGAGTTCTGAGCGTCGGCCATATCCCGCAGGATATCCACCATACCTCGCAAGGTATCAACCATACCACATCACCCAAGACACCGCAGTATCTCCGAGTTCTGGGTATCTGCCGTACCACTCCCCTCGATAATATAACCTGAAAGAGTCTCAATACCCCATACCACTCAATTCTAGGGAATATATCCTACGTCTAGGACATACTCCTTACGAATCCACGATATCACGTATCACTCTAGGCTATAAACCTCCCGAGTCTGGGTACATCGCCACTCACACTCTCAAGACACACAGTCCTGCGAGCTATCGGCACCAGAGGAACCAGTCCTCTCAACGAGCAATAAGTCACACATCTCTAAGCATCTCGACTGAACTACCTCCTGTGATCCGTGTAAATCCTCGCAAGGCAACACCGGCATCACCCATATTCCGTACCCGGAATATCTGGCGTGCATAACCAATAACCCGGTCATCGCACCGCCCACAACAGCAATAAGAACATCCATCTTATCACTCTCTTGCATTAACGCTTTTACCCCAAACGCAATGCGACACCGTGACTCCCAAAGTCACCAATAATAAGAAATACTCATCTTATTACACATCAGAATGTAACATCGTTCTACACAACGGAAATACAAAATGAAACACATATAGCATACAGCTATAACCGAAATTGGAACCTCTCGATGGAACTCAAGCCGCAGCTTGCTTCTGGAACCTCGCTTCCATCCTAGCCTCTGGCTCCCAAGTTTCCTCCTGTATCCCACCACAGTCCCACAGAACTCGCATCATCGGAATCTTCTTCCGACGAAGCTCCTTGACCCTCCGCTCGAGAACTCTCAACGGTCTCGCCTCAACGGTCATATTGGGCTGGAGATCTGGCGGAATCTCAGCCAATACCTCGTTACCCCTATGCAAACACTTCTTCAGCATCGACACATAGAAGACCTTATGAAATGCTTGCATAACCGCGAGTAACTCCAACCGATACGCTACCGGTCCAACACGCTCTACAATCCGGAACGGCCCCATATACCTCGGACTCAACTTAGTCACAACAATGGACCTGTTCGGACCTCTCAGTAAAGCCATCTTGAGATACACACTATCTCCCACCTCAAACACAAGCTCTTTCCGCCTCCTATCGGCATAACTCTTTTGCCGATCTTGGGCCTCTTTCATGTTCAGCTTCAAAACCTGAATCTTCTCCGTGGTTTCCTGAACAAAACTCGCACCCAAAGTGCTCCTCTCCCCCACTTGTGTCCAACACAAGGGGGTACGACATGGCCTCCCATACAGAGCCTCATATGGTGCCATCCCAATACTCGCCTGGTAGCTATTGTTATACGCAAACTCTACCAAGCTCAAGTGATCCACCCAGTGACCACCCCAATCCAGCACGCACATCCTCAACAAATCCTCCAGAGTCTGGATGGTCCGCTCGGACTGCCCATCTGTCTGAGGATGATACGCCATGCTCAAGTGCACTTTCGCGCCCATCTATGCCTGAAACGCATTCCAGAACTCCGATGTGAACTTAGGATCCCGGTCTGAAACAATGCTCACCGGTACTCCATACAGTCTCACAATCTCCTGCACGTACCTCCTAGCCAAAACTGCTGCCCCATCGGACTTCTTAATGGCCAGAAAACGCGCACACTTAGTCAATCGATCAACGATGACCCAAATAGCATCCTTGGTCCGAGAAACTGGTAAACTCACCACGAAATCCATCGTGATCATATCCCACTTCCACTCTGGAATGGGTAAACTTTGCAACAAACCACTCGGGACCTGGTGCTCCGCCTTCACTAGCTGGCATACGTTGCACAACGCAACCCAGTTAGCCACATCCTTCTTCATCCCGACCCAATGATAGTAGCGCTTGAGATCGCGATACATCTTAGTCGCTCCTGGATGAATCGAGAACATACTCGAATGAGCCTCACTCAGGATCTCTCGCCGCAAATCCTCATCCAAAGGTACGCATACCCTCCCACTAACAAGGATAGTGCCGTTCGTAGATACCTGATACTCAGAACCTTCCGCTCTCGAAGCCTTAACCAAACCCTCATCTTTTCCCTGAGCCAACCGAACTCTGCTCAAAAGATCCGCCTGGTTAGCCGCCTCTAAGCCCAAAGGTTCCTGAGATACAACACATAAGCGCAATGTGCTAATCTCGCTCACCAAAGACTCAACCTCGCGTTCCCGAGCCAAAGCCACCCGCTTCCGACTCAACGCATCCGCAACCAGATTAGCCTTACCAGGATGGTAAGCTATCTCCAGATCATAATCGGCCACTAGCTCCATCTAGCGCCTCTACCTCAAATTCAACTCAGGCTGAGTGAAAATGTACTTCAAGCTCTTATGATCTGTGAACACCTGCACCTTTCCGCCATAAAGATAAGATCTCCAAATCTTCAAAGCGAAAACCACTGCAGCCATCTCCAGGTCATGGGTAGGGTAGTTGCTATCATGCCTCCGCAGCTGCCGCGAAACATAGGCAATAACCTTCCCCAGCTGCATCAACACACAACCAAGGCCCACACCCGACGCATCGGTGTACACCACGTAAGGCTCGCCCGACACTGGCAACGCCAATACTGGAGTACTACTCAACATGGCCTTCAGTTCCGCGAAACTCTCCTCACACCCCGAGGACCACACGAAAGGAACATCCTTTCCCGTCAGCTTCGTCATAGACTTGGCCAGACTTGCGAAACCCTTGACGAACCGCCGATAATACCCTGCCAACCCAAGAAAACTCCGAATCTCAGTGGCATTCCTCGGCCTCGGCCACGTACTAATGGCCTGAATCTTCTCTGGATCTACCAATACTCCCTCCGCAGAGATAATGTGACCCAGAAAACCGATCTCCCGCTGCCAGAAGCTACACTTGCTCAACTTAGCAAATAACTTCTGTTCCCGCAGCTTCGAAAGAACCACACGCAGATACACCTCATGCTCCTCCCGGTTCCTTGAATACACCAAGATATCATCGATAAAGATGATCACAAACTCATCTAGATACTCCTGGAAAACGCGGTTCATCAATCTCATAAATGCAGCCGGTGCATTCGTCAACCCAAATGGCATCACCATAAACTCGTAGTGGCCATAACGAGATCTGAAAGCCGTCTTCCGAATATCTACCTCATCGATGGGAATCTGATGATATCCCGACACCAAGTCAATCTTGGAGAACCAAGTAGCCCCTCTCAACTGATCCAACAACTCATCAATCCGAGGAAGAGGATACCTGTCATTCACTGTGACTCGGTTAAGTCCCCGGTAATCAATACACAACCGAAAACTCCCATCCTTCTTCTTCACGAACAACACTGGCGCTCCCCACGGTGAAGAACTCGGGCGAATAAACCCCTTGTTCAACAACTCCGCCAGCTGCTTCTTCAACTCTGCCATCTTTGCGGGAGCCATCCTATAAGGAGCCCTGGATATCGGTGCCGTCCCTGATTCCAACTCGATCGTGAAGGGATCCGACCTAGATGGTGGCAACCCCTGCAACGACTGGAACACATCCTGGAACTCACGAACCACCCGAATATCCTGCATCATAGCCTCTCCGACGGCCTCCGGCAAAGAAATCGTAGCCAAATACGCCTCGCAACCCCTCTCGATCAGACGCTCCGCGTGCACAACCGAGATCACGAGACTCCCGGAAGTCGGTCTCACACCCTGATACACCCACTTCCCTTCTCCTCGGTCGAACTCGACCCGCCCTCGGTGACAATCCAGATGCACTCTGAACTTCCCGAGCCAATCCATGCCCAAGATGACATCATACATCAGATAATCAAATCGGCAGGCATGGACTCTCCTGCTACCTGAACATCCACGTCTCGCACCCGACCGTGAATTCTCAGGAGCTTCCCTCCGGCAACCTCCACGAAACCCAAACTCACACCGGGCTCGCTACGAAGGTTAGCCTTCTCGGCCAACTCCGGGGAAACGAAGCAATGCGATGCTCCCGTGTCAAACAACACATGACACTCCACACCTCTAACACACAAGGTCCCTGCACATACACATGTGCCGAGAACTTAACACCCCGACGAGCACGACATTCCCCGACACAGAATTAAACTTAGATGAGTCTAAGAAATACCTGTGATCGGCCTGGAACTCGGCTCTCCGGACTCGGCGATGGAGTACACTCGAGGCGCTGATGCCGCCTGCCTGACGGGCTGCACCACCGTGGTCTCACTCTGCTGCAACTGGGGACACTGAGGCCTGATGTGACCCGCCTCCTTGCAGTGATAGCACACTCGAGAATCCACTCGCACTCCGCCCCTCTGAGGACAGTTCGCCACTCGGTGATCCATGCTCCCGCAATCAAAGCAACCCGGACCACCACGACTACCTCCCGAAGCGCCCTCTCGCTTCCGCTTCTGTCCTTGCATCGGCTTACTGCTTCTGCTCGGACCGGACTGCTGCTGCACAGATCTCGCCTGAAAGCTCGGTGTAACCGCTACCACCTCGTCCTTCAGACCCTCCTCAAGCAAAGCCGCAGTCTCAACCAACTCATCAACCGTGCAAAAAGCCCTCACCATGCAACGGTTCCTCAAGTCAACCCGAAGACCCATCAGAAATCTCTGCACACGGGCCGACTCACTTTCAACCGCTCGTCTAACATAAGGCCCGAGCCGGTTGAACTCCACATCATACTCGCGTACCGACCGATCCCCCTGAGTCAAACTCGCAAGCCTCGACTGGATCCGGTTGAACGCCTCCTGAGGGAAGTACTTGGAGTTAAACTCCTCCACAAAATCCGCCCAAGACATCACGGCCTGAACTCTCCGTGCTGCCACACCCCTCCACCAGAGATGCGCATCACCCTCCAGATAATGGACCGCAATGTCCACCTGGTATCCCGCGGGACACCTACTCGAGAGGAAATTCCTCTCCACCCTTCTCAACCACGCACCCGCGTCCTCCAGATTAGCACCTCCAGAGAAGAACCCCGTGCCAATCATCTGCATCTGCTCCACCATCCTAAGGTAGGATGGGAGCTCCTCAGCAACCGCAGCTGCCACCTGAGGCTGAGCCTCCACAACTACCGGAACCACAAGAGCCTGAGCCGGCACTCTCTCTGGTAACCGCTCCAACAACCTCGTCAACAGATCCGCTATGCGATCATCTCGGACCCGAGCATCACCCGCTGCTACACCCGCAGCACCCGCTGGAACACCAGCCACACTGGCACTCACGCCAGCCACACTGGCACTCACGCCAGCCACACCCTCAGACCCAACCTGACTCGCACGCGACTCCTCGACCTGCTCCTCCGGCACACGGCCACGACCTCTACCACGCCCTCTAGCCATCTGCACACGTGCAGAAGCACAGGCTAAGATAACCAAAAGTCAATCATCACAATAAAGATACTCACCGTGGAATCTCACAAGGCTCGAAGAGGATGATTATACGACCCCACACAACACCCAATCTATTCTAGAACCACATAGGCTCCTAGAACCGTATGGGCTCTGATACCAATAATTGAAAGGACCGCATTTTTTTTTTTTGCATATAATTAAACAATAATAATTATACATTAATGATTACACATTAAACAGTACAACACAGGTACTACAGCTTACACAAGCTAACGATTTATAACAATAAAAACAACTGGTATCGATCGATACTCCCCTAGTGTCGATCGATACCCAAACAACAGAAGCAAACCCTGGGTCCTAATCATCCCCTCTTCACCGCCTTGATTCCACGATCATGCCTTATCTTTACCTGCATCGACAAAAGTGATGCATCAACATTTGGCTAACCAAATGCTGAGTGAGATTGATCATCCCAACAACAGGCTACCAATAAGCACAAGCAATAATCACCAAGAATTAATTCACAACAATTAAAACTTTCAACACAAAGCCACAACTGGTATCGATCGATACTCCCATAGTGTCGATCGATGCCCATACAACACACAACTCCCGACAAGGGACTGGTATCGATCGATTCCCAAAACCACACCTGGTATCGATCGATACAACCACAACTCAAGTCCACCAACAAGGGACCGGTATCGATCGATACACACGTGGTATCGATCGATGCCCACGAGACCTAAACACAGGAATCGCCATACAAGCCACCAAAACGCATCAATCAAGCTTAACAAGCACCACACAAGCTCGATTGCTAACCTTTGGTCACAACTCACCTTAAACACGAAGGATCGAGCTCTAAAACGACTTCTCCAAGCTCAAGAAGATCTCCCTCTCTTCTCACAAGCTCTCGCCAACACAAAGCACGTCCAACCTCTCCTTCGAGCTTCTCTCAAGCTCAAACTCCCTCGATCTCGCAAGATCCAAGCTTCGGCAAGCTTTTCTTCTCTCTCTCTCTCCTTCTCTCTCTCTCCTTCTCTTTCTCGCGACCTCTCTGGTCTTATCCTCCAAAGATACGCTTTTATACTCGAAAGAAGATAAGAGAGAAGACAACCAAGAGAAAACCCGGCTGGTGTCGATCGATACAGGCCGGTATCGATCGATACCACCCCCGGAACAATCCGAATTAATTATTTTTCCCCAATAATCAATTCTTCCGGAACACGGGCGCTACAGTTGTACTCTTCAAAATCTTACTAACATCTTCTTAAAAAAATTTCTCCCAAAAATTTAACGGAGGATAAATGTAATACCCATGTTCTATAAATCATGTCAGGCGGGAAAACGGATAAGGACGAGATGAGTCTTGCCGAGCAGAAATGGGGAAAATCAAAGGGGTTATCTGAGGAAAGTCGGAAATAACTGAGGGAAAGTTAGAAATGGCTAAGGGAATCCGGATGTATGAGAAACTAAGTCCATATCAATGGAATGATCGAAGAGACTAAGTGTTATCGAGGAAAACTAAGTTAAGTCGGGGAAATTAGGCCGTTCGGGTGATTGCCGAGCTGAAGCTAACTTTCGCCGAGTTGGATGAGTTTTATCCGAGCTGAAAACAGTCGTCCGAGAATTTCAGGAAGTTTAGCCGGCTATTTTAAACACGCCGAGTTTTTGGGAGAATGGTCGGAATTCAGACAAGGCTGGTCGGGCCGAGACAGCTTGTGTCGGGATCAGACAAGGTTGGTGAGCGGTTATCGGGGGAACTTGATATTCAGTGGGAATAAATCAAGTGGGAACGGTTATCTGACTTAAACGCTCGGGGAAAATGTGCGGGAACGGTTGTGTGATCTGATCAATCGAGTAAACTTGCGGGAATGGTTAATTCTCAGGGAAAAAGAAGCGCGAGAGGAGTTTTAGCCGAGTAAGTAAGGAAATGTGATCGTGTGCGGTTATTGGACGGTTTCCTCTGTGAAACTAAGTAATTCGTTTTTTTAAAGAAGATCCATGGCTCATTTTCACATCTTTTACGCGCAAAGAACTCAGAAATATTGAAAAAGGAAGTTAAAGAGAAATTGCCGAGAGAAAAGTTAGTTACCCGAGAGAAATCTGATTTTTATCCGGGAGAAAGAGATTTAGCCGAGAGATCACAGGAAAATTTGTGACTAGTGATCGGCTAAGAATTTGGGGAAAGTCTGATCGAGCGATATGTAAGCGGCAAGAGGTGCCATAAACTGTCTTACTGAATTTGAGAAATCCTAAGGTGAGTGCGTGATCGTGGCTATATGTCTTGGTTCGTTTTCATGCTTAGATTATGTAGTCTATTTGCTTGTTTGGTTTCGATTGCTTGTCATGTTAATTTCTATTGGCTAAGTCTTGGTGATCGATCTATATTACTTGGCGATCTAGATCAGACAATACGCTTGGAACAATCTCGTCGAGGCTTGTTTGATTGCGGGATGATCGGCCAGTAATCATAGATGGTTACGCTTGACTAGTCTATGTTGTGATAAGCATTTCTGACTATATGATCGATGTTTGTCTGTGATTCTTGACTGTGGCTCGGTGAGACAGGATGACCGCTCTCACTAAGTAATTATGTTTCTTATGCCTCTATTTTGGATGCATGTAAAGAGATAGTCTGTGATGATTGTTGTGATGTCTGATCGGATCGTGAGACTAAGGCTGGAACGGATGGATGGTCGTTGTTGGGTAGTTTTGGTCTAGTTTAAATACAATGTATAGTTTATTGACGAACTGATCATTGTACTAGAACCTCGATTTACTTCAAGTATTTTGTTTAATCTAACTTATGCTCGAAAATGATTTGTCTGATCGAACCAAACGCAAAAAAAAATAAGAAAAATGTTAAGTATAATCCAGCTAAAATTTTGGTTAAGTGTTGGCTAAAAATGAAAATCGGGTTAGGGTGCTACAATAAACCCCTCAAAAACATTGGACTAATATACTTTAATATATATACGAATAAGATTAACCAAATGTAAATGGTAATGTAACATAAACATGAAAACAAAAATGTACTGTATATAGATATAGACTTCTTGATATTAATTAAAATAGAAAGAGGAGGACTTAAACACTGAACTCCAAAACAAAAGATATTTGGTGTAACCACATGGCATTGCATTTCATTGCCACGATCCACGAGCATCCAGTGCCTTTTTTTGTTCACATGGCAAAGAAAAGTTCGATCTCCCTTTATACTCGTGATTTTATTTCCTAGTCGAACCCATATTTCCTCACATCATCATTTAATTCATATCCTGTTGGGACCAAAAAAGTTATTACAAAATTATAAAGTAAATTAAATGAGCAGAGATAAGCCATATGAGATAAGATTACAAATATATTAATCAACCAACAAAACGTTGTAAACCAAGAGGTGTTAGTGGGGTGGTTCCCTCTCGTTGGAAGAGTCATCATGTTGGTCTAGGTCAGTGATTGACTCTCCGCGGGAGCGGAATTATCAACACAATTTCTTGGTCACGTGAGGTGTAACTGGACGATCTCATGCTCTTCGGAAGATTAGTCTTGACCCGTTAGACCCTGAAATTACTTCCGAGTTCACAATGAATAAAAGAAAAACCAAAACATTGTAGAGAAAGTTTTAAAATAAGAGATTTAGCTTACGCCTATACGTGTACGTATCTATATTTAATATTCTCTCAAGTTATTTTACTACTCAACTAACAAACAATATCTTTTATGAGTATGGTTTCTTTTTGTTGTGTATCTCTAGGAAAAATTCGAGAAATTTTGTATCTTTTAAAGGAATTTGTTTGCATGAGTGGGTGGGAGAGAGGATTCTCACGCAAAATGCATAAGCAGGAAATTAAAGAAGAGAAAAAAGAAATGCATAAGCAGGAAATTAAAGAAGAGAAAAAAGAAAGTTGCTTCTTTCACAAGTTTCTCCTTTGGGTGTTCGTTCATCTTTGTCCCACAACTTCTAAAATTATTTTTACCTCTACTTTCCTATCCCTTCTACCAAACACATATTTTTCTGTAAAAATTATCATTATATATATAAAAAATACATTCAGTATATTAAACTGTCATGCCTTTTTTTGTTTTTAATGTAATGTTAAATTAATTCAAGAAAAAAATCGTTTGTTACATCAAATGCTTCAATATTTTGAATTTTCGAAAAAGCTATACAACTTTAGCTCCTAGAAGCAAACCAAACTTGGAGCCATGTCTCGTAGCGCTTATCTCCTACGGCCCAAATGGATAGTACCTCATTTCGCACTTGTTTATCGATGAATTTAATAAGGCGAGCTGCGGGGCTCGAATCTTCTCCATATTTCCTTGCATTTTTTTCCTCCATACATTGTGTACTGCTGCTTAGAAGGTATATCGGATTGCCTTTTGTTTTCTTCCGACACTTTACTTATTTTGTTATCCAGTAGCCATGTACCGCTCCGATTTCCAACGTATGTGGATGCCCACGCTTTCTCTTGGTTTATGAGTTCACTTTCGTCCGACGATCGGTGCACTGCTTCGAAAAATTCGAAAAGACTTATTTAATGATCATGCATATCACCACGAGATCATTTTTCGTGTTTTGTCTTCATTCATACAATACTAAAAATCACTTCTTAATAAGACGCATATCCTAAGATTAATTGATCCCTACTCAAGCATGTTTGACATTGATATTTTGTTAGTATGAATCACAAAAAAAAAGAAAAATAAATGCATTTTAGTGATATCGGTAGTCAAATCAATTCTCTTTGACTTTTTTTCGCATACACCATAGAGAGATGATTAATATGGAAATTACAACAAATAGCACTTTTTGGTGCTAATTTAAACATATGATGAAGAAAGAAAATAACTCTTGTAGCTGCCAAAAGCAAAAAATATACATACGAAAAAAAAAAAAAAAAAAAATACCACGTAAAAATAGAAAGACAGAAAAAAGCGAACTCGTGAACTGATATATTTACCAAAAACGCACACACAAACAAGCCTCCCTCATATAAGCCCAATTCCACACTTAACATTTTTCGTTACATCTTTGAAGTTCTAATTCTCCTTATTAATCTTCTTCCAAAATAAATAGTTAAATACCAAACGTTCTCTTATTTCTCCATTTTCTTCTTCTCGCCTCATAACTATCATAAACCTTTTTCTCCTTAATTTTTCTTCTTCACTCTTTTTTCTTTCCGGCGTCACTATGGCAGTCGCCGCCGGTAAAGGCAGTGGACTCGACCATATCAAGAATGAATCCGTTGATCTGGTAAATATATGTTTTCTTTGTTTTCTCTGTTATACATGTATTTTAATCTTTGGCTCGACTAATTCCAAAACACACAAAATATATGGTAACTAATTAACTCGAATTCGTTTCATTCCATATATTTTTAATTTTCTCAAAACGTGCTTTGATTTCTATTGTGAGTCCCACACTCTAACTAGACTTCATAGCATAGCTTTATAGGATTCGAATCCAAATTAATACGATGGTAGAATATTTCAAAAAGATGTGTGAGAGCATCACGATCCTATATTGCCTAGCTAAAACTATGTTTCTTTATCTGCTGAAGAAAGTAAAATTTCACAATTTCTTATGAGATCTTAGGGCATGTGCATCACCACTAAACAAATGAAAAAAATAATAATAATAAGAGAGAGAGTATAAAGACACTCATTAGACACATGTGTCTCTATTATTGGTTCTAACTTTATTTAAAAATTAAAATTTAATTTTATAACTAAATTCTATTAAAATATTATTATAATTTTGTTGACATATTCCCTATGAGTGTCTCACAAATGCAGATGCTCTTACGTTCTTAAAAATACATATGATCATATTCTAATTAACTATAATCTCCTCTAGTATCTGAAGTCAGCTTTTAGATATTCCCAAAGTGGTAAATTATTCAAGCTTAAAAAAATCGAAAAATAAACAATGATGGGTATAATAGGTTCGAATACCAATGGAGGAAGTGTTCGAAGAGCTGAAATGCACAAATCAAGGTCTTACGTCGGATGAAGCTTTTTACCGTCTCGACCTCTTTGGTCCCAACAAGCTCGAAGAGAAGAAGGTTTCTTCTTCTTAATTTTTCTCCTTAAGAAAAAACACATTAGTGACACTCTTTCTAATGCAGGAAAGCAAGTTTCTAAAGTTTTTAGGGTTCATGTGGAACCCATTGTCGTGGGTGATGGAAGCGGCGGCTCTGATGGCGATTACTCTGGCGAACGGAGGAGGACGGCCTCCGGATTGGGAAGACTTTGTGGGGATAGTGTGTTTGCTATTCATTAACTCAACCATTAGTTTTATTGAGGAGAACAATGCCGGTAATGCTGCAGCAGCTCTAATGGCCGGTTTAGCTCCCAAGACAAAGGTTAACCCAATTTTCTTTCTTTTGTCAACCATCTATATATTTAAATTAAGTTTGACCGGTATAAAATTGGCTTCGAGAGATAATAAATCCTAATAAAATATAAAGAAATTTCAAAAAAAAAGGTGTCAATTGACACCTTATCTTTGTGAGTGGGTTCGCCCCCGACTGAAATGACGAAATAGTTGAATGATTGGATATCGAAAATACTTTACCAAAATTCAACAAAATAATTATAAACATTAAAAATGTTGTATTAGTAGATGAATCATTTTTTTTATCATGTTCATAGTACATAGTGTATAATAAAAGTATTTTGTTTTTTAAAACGTAATAGTTTAATGAATATTTTGAAAACACAAAAATTGGTATATTATTCATCACAAACTCTTACTATTTTCAGGTTCCATTTAGTTGAATTCTGGATTTTTTTAATGAAGAACTTAAAATATAAAACTATTATAAATTTCAAATTAACAAAAATCCTCAAATGTTGATTAAACGTTACACTTGTGTGTTAGAGCATCATTAGTGAGAGTATCTCATGAAAGACTTCTCTCAATAATATATTATTATTATTTTAAATATATTTTAATTATTTAATTAAATTTTAAGTTATAAAAAAAATTGAACCAATTAGATGAAAATATATGGTATATGGGTCTCTCATGAGTTTCTTTTCTCATTTGAGAAACTCTTGTTATTCTCTTTCGTGAATTTCTCAAAATTTATTATTATTTTATTACGAGAGATTCTATGAGAGACTCCATGCTCTTAAGTGAGTAATTTGTCACAGGACTAATTACACCAATAAATTAATAAACCAATTAACTAATTACACACTAATCAAATTTGCCACATGATGTTTTTTTATATGAGTGAAGGTGCTAAGAGATTGTCGATGGAGCGAACAACAGGCATCGATTCTTGTTCCCGGAGATGTAATTAGCGTCAAGCTCGGCGATATCATTCCGGCCGACGCGCGTTTACTCGACGGCGATCCTCTTAAAGTCGATCAATCTTCCCTCACCGGCGAATCAATCCCCGTCACAAAGAACGCAGGCGATGAAATCTTCTCCGGCTCAACCTGCAAACAAGGCGAGATCGAAGCCATCGTCATCGCCACCGGAGTCCACACATTCTTCGGCAAGGCTGCTCATCTCGTCGACAGCACAAACCAAGCCGGGCATTTCCAGAAAGTCCTTACCTCGATTGGGAATTTCTGTATCTGCTCGATTGCCCTAGGAATCATCGTCGAGCTCCTCGTGATGTATCCGATCCAACGCCGTAAGTATCGTGACGGAATCGATAACCTTCTCGTTTTGTTGATCGGAGGGATTCCTATCGCTATGCCTACTGTGTTATCTGTAACGATGGCGATTGGGTCTCATAGATTGTCTCTACAAGGAGCTATCACCAAGAGGATGACTGCAATCGAGGAAATGGCGGGTATGGATGTTCTGTGTAGTGATAAGACTGGAACCCTCACGCTGAATAAGCTTACCGTTGATAGGAACTTGGTGGATGTTTTTGCGAAAGGGGTTGATAAAGAACATGTTATCCTTTTGGCTGCGAGAGCCTCCAGGACTGAGAATCAAGATGCGATTGATGCAGCCATTGTTGGAATGCTTTCTGATCCAAAAGAGGCTCGAGCTGGTGTCAGAGAGGTTCATTTCCTTCCTTTTAACCCCGCGGATAAGAGAACCGCTTTGACTTATATAGACTCTGATGGAAGTTGGCACCGAGCTAGCAAAGGAGCTCCTGAGCAGGTATCGATGAACCCAGCTTTGATATGTTGCTCAAGTCGCAGGTTTTGCTGATGATTTAAATGATCGTTCTTTAATGTTGTTAACAGATACTAAACCTCTGCAATTGCAAGGAAGATGTTAGGAGGAAAGCTCATGGAGTGATTGATAAGTTTGCTGAGCGTGGACTTCGATCTTTGGCTGTTGCAAGACAGGTTTTGTTCTCGGTTATTATACATTCCCGTGATGTTTCTTGTGTCCTTGTTGCGTTTCATATGGATTTTATTGGTGCAGGAAGTTCCTGAGAAGAAGAAAGACGCTTCTGGAGGCCCATGGCAACTTGTAGGTCTTTTACCTCTGTTTGATCCTCCGAGGCATGACAGTGCCGAGACAATCAGGAGGGCTTTAAACCTCGGTGTTAATGTTAAGATGATAACCGGTAAGAATCACACAATTTTTGTGAGTTGATCCTTGTCTCTCTGCACTACATTTTGCTTGAAACTAGCTTGCCCTTCTCATTGAAACCAGGGGACCAGCTTGCAATTGGGAAAGAAACCGGCCGCAGGCTTGGAATGGGTACGAACATGTATCATTCTTCTGCGCTGCTCGGGCATGACAAAGATTCCTCCTTGGGTCCTGTTGATGAACTGATCGAGACGGCTGATGGATTTGCTGGAGTCTTTCCAGGTATACTCACTTTAACAGAAGGTTATATCTTTAACCACGCATTCTAATACTTGACCAGATTCTTATTGATGGATTCTCTGGTGCATGGAAAATCTCAGAACATAAGTATGAGATTGTTAGTAGGCTGCAACAAAGAAAGCACATATGTGGTATGACTGGAGATGGTGTGAATGATGCCCCGGCTCTCAAGAAGGCGGATATTGGTATAGCTGTTGCTGATGCTACCGATGCTGCAAGAGGAGCTTCTGATATCGTTCTCACAGAACCCGGATTGAGCGTTATCATTAGTGCAGTGCTCACCAGTAGAGCCATATTCCAAAGAATGAAAAACTACACTGTGAGTTAAAACTTCTTCTCATGATTTGTTTTGTCCATTCATAAACTCACTAACTCCAACCTTGACATTGTTTTTCTGTGTAGATTTATGCTGTTTCGATCACGATACGTATCGTGGTAAGTGTAGTTGGTAGATCTCACGAGCTTTCCTTTGGTTTAAATGGTTTCAATCATAATCTAAAGTTGCCTCAATGTCTGCAGTTTGGCTTCATGTTCATTGCTCTCTTCTGGGAGTTCGATTTCGCGCCTTTCATGGTCCTGATCATAGCAATCTTAAATGACGGTGAGGTCACATTATAGAGTATAAACTGGATATAATAGTGAATAGTCGATAAAATTAACAAAAGCATTGCTACTTATAGGAACAATCTTGACAATATCAAAGGACAGGGTGAAGCCATCTCCACAGCCAGATAGCTGGAAACTCATAGAAATCTTCTCGACTGGCATCGTATTTGGAGGCTACCAGGCCTTGATGACTGTCATTTTCTTCTGGGCGATGAAAGACACTGATATTTTCTCGGTATATACTCTTATTCTCAATTGCTTCTCTAGGCCAGCTCAAAAAGTTAACTCTTTTGGGGGTTATGTAGAACAAGTTTGGTGTGAGACCATTGAGCCAACGTCCTGAACAAATGATGGCTGCTCTGTATCTACAAGTTAGCATCATAAGTCAGGCTCTCATCTTCGTCACCAGATCCCGTAGCTGGTCCTATGTTGAACGCCCTGGTCATCTCTTGCTTGGTGCATTTTTCATTGCTCAACTGGTATGTAGTATAACAAATGCTTCCCCTTGAACTCTTTTCACAAAAACAGAACAAGAAGTTCATGGTGGCACTCTCAGGTGGCAACATTCATAGCGGTTTATGCAAACTGGAGTTTTGCGCGGATAGAAGGAGCAGGTTGGGGATGGGCTGGAGTGATCTGGCTATACAGTCTCGTAACGTACATCCCTCTCGACTTACTCAAATTCGCGATCCGCTACATTTTGAGCGGCAAAGCTTGGTTAAACCTTCTTGATAACAAGGTATCGATACGAATACCAAAAAAACCATCACATGAAACCCCGGAACAACCTGTGCATCTTGCTTCTTATATATTGTTTTCCGTGTATTGTAACAAAAACAGACTGCCTTCACGACGAAGAAAGATTATGGTAGAGAGGAAAGAGAAGCTCAATGGGCTGCAGCTCAAAGAACCCTCCATGGACTTCAACCACTTGAGACAAACAACATCTTCAATGAAAAGAACTGTTACAGCGAGCTCTCTGAGATCGCTGAACAGGCCAAACGCCGAGCTGAGGTTGCCAGGTAAAAACTACAACATTCATATTTTCCCTATCCTCTTCGCACCATGAATACAAAACTCTCATAATCATATACTTGAGGTCAACCCAATTTTCGCTTGTCTCAACCCGATTTTTTTTTCTTTTGCGTTGTTCCACAAGTTTTTGCTAATTGATGAGATGTGGGTTTGATAATATTTGCAGGCTGAGAGAGCTTAACACACTAAAAGGACAAGTAGAGTCAGTGGTGAAGCTTAAAGGACTTGACATTGACACGATTCAGCAACATTACACAGTCTAAGTTTGATTGTGGAACCAAATTAATCTAGTTTGGTTACTTTTAAAACTAGTATTAGTTTAGAAACAAAAACAAAGTTGTGTAGGTGTATAAATAATCTTACCTTCTTTTGTCTTTTAACTGTCGAAGATCATAAAGACACCTTGTTTCAATCCTTTTTTAGGATCTTTGGTTTTTGTACTGCTGAGTTCGTAACTGTAACTGCTTACCTAGTTACCTTTAGTTTATGGAAAATTCACAAATATGTATTTTTTTTATAAATAAAAAATCGAGCATAGTAAATTGATTCAGTATGAAATGAATCACTAGTAATTTACAATATCAATGGTTTGTAGGAAATTATGAGTTATTTAGGTTAAATTATGCAGCGGATACTAGATAATCCCCCCCCCCCCCCTTTTTTGTGGTAAATTGTTAAAATTTAAGGTTATTATTTTTTTAGGTAAAATTCCATAAAAATATTCCAACTAAATTACGGTAAGTTTTTTAATATCTGAACTATCTTTGTGTCCAGAAAAATACTCCAATTAATATATTTTTCCATTATAATACCTCAACTTTTAAGATTCTAACCATTTAACAATTCCGATTTAACGAAGACATACATCCATAATCTTTTTATTTTTTTTAATAATAAAATATTAATATTTAAATAAAAATTACATTAAATTTCAAAAAAAAAAATCCAAAAATCCAAGAAGTCAAAAAAAATTCCGAAAAAATCTTAATTTAATAAAAATAATTTTAAATTTTAGATAAAATATATTATATTTTAATTATTTGAATCTTTGAACAAAAAATTCCCAAAAACTCAAAAACTCAAAAATCCAAAAATATTCTCAAACGTATAAGATTCAATTTTGTAACTCAAATAATGTATTTTCCAAAATTTCTTTTTTAAAATAAATACTCAAATACAATATCTTATTTTAGAATTTATCACATATGGAGGGAAATAAATGTTAGAAGACATCAAACGAGTTGGATATCGCCTCAGCACATGATTTGACTCATTGACAAGGCTTTTCGTAACACGATCGTATCGCTTGGCTACCATGCACAACACATGTATGAAGGACTCCTTCGGTGATGGTTTGAAGTTCGCAAGATCTGAGCATACACGATCTGATTCTATTTAAATAGCAATGTAGTTCATTCTTTATTTTTTTGCTTTTTGGAATACTATTATTTTGTAAATATCCACTCTCATTTGTTGATCAATAAATTTGAAAATGATCATTTTTAGTAATGGTTGGCTTGTATATTTTCAGTTAAGACGATGTTCGTTTTCAGTTTCTTTTGTTTAAATACATTTTTAGTAATGGTTGGCTTGTAGATTTCTAATTTTTAAAAGTTTCTGAAAAGTGACATGTTCAAACAAAATGTGTGATCCCAGTGAAAAGATTGTATAGTTTTATACTTTCCTTTAGTCATTTCAATTTACATTACAAGTTGTTGTAAAAGAATTATTTTTAAAAAAGTGTTTAAACTAGAATTTATCAAAACAATGTATTAATGTTTAAAGAGAACTTGCAAACATCAGTGATTTAAATTGGTAGAAATATCAAACGAAAATAATTGTTTTGACTAAAGAATGAATGTATTTTGAAATATATATATTATTTTTATAAAATATAAAGAATATAAAATTATTACATTTAAAATAGCTATTTTATAAACAAGACCCGCGCATAGCGTGTATACTCACTTAGTTATATTAAAATCCTATAAACTTGAATGAGTGATACAACAAAAGTGAAAATCTCAGATAAATCTATATTATATTATTATTCAACATCTTAAATGAAAATTCTTCAATTACTTAAGATATTATTAATATTTCCATTGAAATATTTAATGATAAATTAAATTGATGCAAAAAGGGATGATATTAAATGATAAGTTTTACTCCTTTACTATAATTGGATTAATATATTGTTGGTTAGAAAGTGGATACTAAATTCATACTTATACAAAATAATATACACACACATAAGTGAATATTAAAAGAAATTTACACAATGTACTGCATAAAAATATAAAATAGATATGAGTCACCTGACAAGATTTGGATTCACACAATTGGGGAACTAAAATTTGGAATATAAAAACTTAGATTTGGAGCACTTTTTGTTCTTTGTGACATCAGAATGAGATTGGTTGTTGGGTTGAACCGCCGAATACTCTCCCAAGTACATTCATTGCCAAAAGGACAATAATATTCACTTTACAAACTAAATGTTATTTTATAAGATTGATTTGTTAAGATAAATTATAATAAAATATATTTTTGTCTAGAATTATCATCTTCAATTGGTAAAATAAAATTAAAAAAATGATTTGACTTTGATTAGTTGTTATTTATACGTGACAAATAACTTCTCGATTCTCACGTCAACTTTCTATTTTAATCCATGCATGAATGTTTGTGAATCTTCGTCTAACATAAAAAAAGGATTATAAGGATTCAACTTGATTTTTGGTTGGATTGTTAACCTTAATCCAAACACCTAATCGACTTGTTTAGGATTTGATCCACAACAGTTTGTGGCTTCATTTTATAAAGTTGGAACTAGTATCTAGTTTATATTGAGCTAATTAATGAGTTTTACCTTTTAAGTTTTAACAACCAAATACTTTAATAGCATACTATATTTGTTATCTACAAGTTAAAGCCCCATCTCTGCAGCTTTTCCTACCGAAGTTGGACTCTATTTCCCCTCAAAGATTGAGAAAATGGCACAGTAAATCTGTTAACAAAAAAACTAATGATGTGATTTAGCGAAAAAGGAAATCCCAAAATTGCTTTCGAATAATCCGAACTAGAAAAATATCCGAATGGGTCTAAGTGTCTAGGTACTTCGGGTTTTGGGTAATACCCGATCCGAACCGAAACCCAAACTAGTACCCAAACAAATCTGAAGCTAACTAAACCCATTAACCCCCTTTGTATCTAACCTCGCTGGTTCTTCTCATTTTTTAGGTTTTCCGGGTATTTCAAATACTTTCGAATAGTTTGGATAGTTTGTTTACTGGGGTTTTCAGGTAATTTGGATACTTTCGGGTAGTTTGAGTACTTTTAGGTAGTTTTTTCTAGGTTTTTCGAGTACTTTCAAATATTTTTGAGTAAACCGAACCCGATCCAAACCCGAGAGGACCCGAACTGAATCCGACCCGAAAATTATAAATATCCGAATGAGGCTTAAACCTCTAAACCCGAAATACCCAAAAATCTGAAATACCCGACCCGAACGGGTACCCAAACTTTTAGGGTTAATTTATGAGATATTCAACATTATATGACACTGTATATATGATCATATATTTATTTCATCACTATTATTATATCATAAATGGTATATGATATTTGTTTCTTTACCAAACGAGTAATTTTGTAACAAAAACTGTTATATCGTTGATATAATTGGTGTTTGTTTCCCGCGCACGAGTTTATATTATTTTTGTTAGTTGATTACTAGTTTTAATAATATTGAAAATTTTATCGCCATTTATGTAATTTGTAATTCAATCTTGTTACATCACAAATTAAATCTGTTATTAGTGATGAATCAATTAAACTCTTTCTTTTGTATAAAAAAAAAATATGATTAAACAGATGTGAAAACTAAATAAAGTTTCTAATTAGGATCAAAAGTGAAAACCTATTGATTAATTAATTAATACTAATAAAAATGATGAAAAAGAAGAGAGAGAAAGAGAAGAGGCAAAAAAAAAACACACACAAATTAAGACAGAAAAAAGGAAAAACTGAGGAAACCCAATAAGCAGCGATCGAAGCTTTTTAACACAGAAGAGCGAAAAGCTCATACATTCAAATCCACGAAGAGAAATTCGAGATTTTGTGGTCATAGAATCGAAGCCATACAACACGAGTTCGGAAGCGAAGAAGAATCATTTTTTTTTTAGGTTTGGTCGGAAGTTACTTATTCTTCTGTTCTCGTGTGTTATTTGTCTGAAATTCTGGTCAATCGGTTAGGTCGCGAAATCAATATTGAACACTTGTTTTTTCTGCTTACAAGCTTTCCTCTCGCTCCTCATTGCCTTGCTTTCTCCTTCTCCAATTCGAATTTCATTTTTTTTCTTTCTCTTGTCTTTGCTCTGTTCCCAAAGCTTGGATCTTTTCAAACTTCACTGATCTCGATTTACTCTTATTAAATTCCGCAAATTTTCAAGTTTTTAGCTTCCAAATTGGGGCGTGACAATGTTGGGTCTTTCTTTGTTGGTGCAGTTTCCGTGAAGTTGTCGAGAGCCTCGTTGCGCTGTTTCTTCCTCGAGAGGGAAGTGATTTGGTGACTCCCAAAGCTAGGGTTTTTATTAATTGATACTGATACTGAATCAGCAAGATTGAAATCTGAGGGCTTTTGTGTGAAGTGGCTTGTAGATATGATCTCTAGGGTTTTGGTTCTGGGGGAGATGAGATTTGGCTTTGCATTGTGTGGATTTGGGATTTGCAAAGCAAGAGCTTGAATTTAAGGAGCCTGTACCAAAGTCAATTTGCATTCAAAGGAGTTTGATTTTGTTTGTGTGAAGGACAATAGAAGCTGAGAGAGTGCGTTTGTGTGCACTCTCCCACTGTTCATTCGGTTTTTTCCGGATACAAAAGTGAGACTCTCTGTGTGAGAGTAATCATGCAACGTTCTCAAGATCAGAGGTTTAATCTTGGTGAATTGAAAGGTCACATCGTGAAGAAGATTGGGGTTGAAAAATCGAGAAGGTATTTTTATTACCTAAGCAGGTTTCTGAGTCAGAAGCTTACTAAGAGCGAGTTTGATAAGACGTGTTTTAGGCTGTTAGGGAGGGAGAATCTCTCTCTACACAACCAGTTGATCCGTTCGATCTTGAGAAATGCAACTGTTGCCAAGTCCCCGCCGCCTGTTCAAGAAGCCGGTCATCAGACCAAACATTTGGTGAATGCTTTTCAGAGTAGAGGAGATGGTCCTGAACAAAGTGGATCTTTAGTCCCTAACCATAATAATCAGAATGATCCTGTTTGGTCCAACGGGGTTTTGCCCATCTCTCCGCGGAAAGTTAGGTCTGGAATGCGCGACAGGAAGATCAGAGATAGTCCACTAGGGTCAAACGGGAAGGTTGAACACATGTTGCATCAGCCAAACTGTAGAGAAGACGATAGAGGTTGTGTTGGTATGGAAAACGGGGATTTGGGTCAATCTGATTATCAAAGATCAGGCAGATATGCTGCTGATGAAAGAGATGGTGAATTTCTTCGTCCTGTTGAAAAACCGAGAATACCAAATCAAGATCAGGTTGCAACTGCGGCTATGAGAGATGATGAAAATCAAGGGGAGCAGGCTAGGCTAGAACTAACAACGAGTCCTCTGATTGCACCTCTAGGGATTCCATTTTGTTCAGCTAGTGTCGGTGGGTCACGTAGAACGGTTCCCGTTTCAACCCGCGCTGACGTAATTAGTTGCTATGACAGTGGTGGATTACCAGACACAGAGATGCTAAGGAAAAGGATGGAGAATATTGCAGTAGCACAGGGTCTTGAAGGGGTTTCGATGGAGTGTGCTAATACGTTGAATAACATGTTGGATGTGTATCTGAAGAGGCTGATCAAATCGTGCGTTGATTTGGTTGGAGCTCGATCCGCAAATGGAGATCCCGGGAAACAAAATTTAGACAAGCAGCAGAGTCAAAGCAAGATTGTAAATGGGGTTTGGCCGAGTAACAGTTTGCAAATACAAACTCCGAATGGACCTTCTGACATAACACAAGATCATCATTCCGTGTCTCTGCTTGATTTTAGAACTGCCATGGAGCTAAATCCACACCAGCTTGGCGAAGACTGGCCAATTCTCCGAGAGAGAATTTCCATGCGGTCTTTCGAGGAACAAGACTTCGAGGTGTGAAAGAAATCTTCTGCCTGCGTGTTGATGTTACATATTGTCTGATTCAGCCTGCTCTTGTCCAAAAGGGGACAACCGATTTTGAATGCAAAAAGATTTTTACTGTGTGCTTCCATGATGGAACGGAAAGAGATGAAGTTATGAGTTCTGAGCTGAAAACCACATCATTATGATCCTGCAACAGCAAACTCAGAGCAGGTTAGTAGATTATTTCAAAATGCAACTAAGTTCAAAGAACCGTATAAAGATACGTGTTGTGTTGGTGGTTGTCATGTTGTAAGATTAGGAGTAATTGGCAATTTCAAAGAGTTTCGAGCTTTGTGTGTATACCCGAGGACAATAAGGGAATTGGGGAGAGAGTTTTGCAGAGATACTGTGCTTTTATGTCGGTGCAAGGTACAATGTCAATCATGTAATAGCTGCAGTTTACTCTGTATGTAACTTAGTCTTTAGCATTGTTTAGAATTCATATCTTAATAACAAATTTGACATCCGTTTTTGATCTCATTTCAATAGAAATTTCCCCTTATTTACGAAGTCCACAATAAATTGCCTCGTTCCTTGCTTTCTACTGGTGGTTGCGTCCTGTCTATTGCTCTTGCCTTGCAAGTTTTTATTTATATACTTTACCTGGAGATTTGATCCTTCGTATATGGAAAGTATTGACAGAAATGATAAAGCTTTTTTTCAAGAAGTTGTAGCTATAAAAGGGAATATATCTGATGTTGTAGCTAAGGGATTCATATTTTCAGCTGGTCATCCTATTCAAGCATTAAGTGCTGTGGTCTCTTGTCGAAAATCAGTTGAGATTTTTTGCTTTTCCGGTTGATGGTGCTCACTTGGGTGAGAACTGGATTGGATCGTGTATTTCCTTATAGTCGAAAGATTAATTATGAGATACAAACTTGTGTTGTGTTACATACGCCACGAGGTTAATGGCAACGGTGTTAGTTAGAATATATGTTTGTTCTATAAGGCAATGTTAAATGATATCAACGCAGAAGAACTTAGCGAATGAGCTTTACAGGAGTCATCTTCTGGCAAGTCTCACTCGTGGGAAGAAGACTTGCCTGATGAAGCGGGCAATTTTTCTGGTGAGTTCTTCTTGAACATTATTACATTTGTTGTATCTCTGTACTTGTGCCACCATGAAAAAGCTTCTCAACTTGCTGTTCATTTTTCTGGACTTTTTTATATCCAGGGAAAACAATTCTTGCTGTTCAAAGTATTATTACACAAGTTGTTTCGATTGTTTCTTTCAGATGAGTATAGAATATGTTTTGAGATATGCATATGAGGCTACTCTTGTGTGTGGTTCTTAGATATGATACTGGCATGCTCAACACATCGGAGGCGTTTCACTGCACAACACTTATGGTATCCAGAGATATGCTGAACAAATCTTTCTTGCTTTCAACAAATTTCCAGAGATTTATGTAATAATACTTTGCTATTTCTTCAGATGAACTGTTCTCTAACCGTTCCTCGTTTACATAATTAAAACGGGAAATAGGCGAAAAGACAGAAGAAAAACAAATCAGCATTTCGCTTATGACGAGGAAGAAGATGGCACAGAAAAATGAAGCAAGCACCAATTCATCATCTGCAATCACTCTTGTGCACATGATACATGTGCTTACAGTGTAACATTCCAACTTCATCTTCTTTTTGTATACTTTTCCTAGAATCACAGAGATCAAAACATCACGTGTAAATGGAATACTACATGGATTTGATGATATTTGACTTGTATATTAAAAGATAGTATCTACATCCAAACACTGCATATTTTTTTAAAAAAAAATCTGTTTAGAAACTATTTTAACATTATCCCAGTTCGTTTTTACAAATCAAAATATATAAAAATAAATATAATTCCAAATTTGGGATAATATATAAATTTAAATATAATATATTTAGAAAATCTTTGTGGGTGAGAGTTGGTTTTGAAAATTTGTGGTTTAAAATTTTTTATTAGACAAAATACAAAAGATTTTCGAAATTTTTTTGGTTTAATATATTAAAAATAAATAATGTTAAAGAAGAAATAAGAAAAAAAATATTTATAGAATTGCCAAACATGAATTTATAAAATAAATAATGTTCAAATTTTTTTTTTCCAGAAATAATATTAAATTGCAATTATTTTGTAGATAATAGAAAAAACCAGAAAATATAAAATTTTGGAAAAATATAAATCATATTAGATTTTAAGTTGGAAATATCAAACGGAATTGTTTAAATTCCACTAAATTTTCTGATTTTAACTTAAATCATAAAAAAATTATGTTATAAAAATTTATTTTAATACATTAAATTAATGTTTTGAAATCTGACCCGGGAAGCAAACCATAGAGTCCTTCGGGTCACCGGGTCTGTGGATTGACCCGGTTCGATACAATCCAACCGCAATCAACAATTTAGTGAAATTATATATATATTATGAAAACTAATAAATCTCTAAGATATGTTTGAAAAAAATAGGTTAAACTGACAAAGTAATTATTATTGTAGTTGATAAAGTATTATTCATAAACGAAAGAAGATAAAGTAACAGATTGTAAAATCAGAATAAGTCAATAAAAACAATAAAAGAAACTCTTTGATTGCACTATAATTTTTTACTTAACCATGGTCCATCTGGACTAATAATAATGTCTGATTCACAATTATTTGCTTAGTTTTTACGGGTTTTACCATATTTTATAGTTTCGGGTTTTAGAGTTATATCCGGACCGGATTGTTGTCTAGATACCAGATTTTTCAGGATTTGAAAACATTACGTTAAATCTATAAAAAAAAATTATTTAGCGCGGGTGAAAATCGAGTTAGATCTTAAAATATGCTCTTTTTAGTATCTTTCTTGTAAAATAAACCATAACTGCAAAGTCAAATTGTCTCGATCAAGATTAGTAGATAAAATACACTTGATAATTTGAATGTACGGACATAAAACAAATCAACTTGGACACAAACGTGGACTCATGTGGAACACGAGTTCCTCGACACTCCTCATCCATCCATCTCGTGTTTATGCAATTATGCGAATGGCGACCATTCAATTCATCAACCAATCAACTACATTCATAAAAGATTCAAGCTTTCCTGAATCCTCTCAACAACAACAACAATGGCAGAATCAGAAACTACCATCGATCAACAACAAGAAGAAGAAGAAAGTAGAACAAAGTCTCAGCCTTTGATCCCAGGTTTACCCAACGAGATCGCTGAGCTTTGTCTCCTTCGTCTTCCTTACCCATACCATTCTCTGCTCCGCTCCGTTTCATCTTCCTGGAACAAAACACTCACAAACCCTAGATTCCTCTCCTCCAAGCAATCTCTCTCAATCTCCACTCCTTTCCTCTTCGTCTTCGCCTTCAACAAATCAACGGCCAGGATTCAATGGCAAGCCTTAGACCTCGCATCGGGCCGTTGGTTCGTTTTACCTCCAATGCCAAACTCTTTCACCAAGATCTCGTCTCCTCACGCGCTCTCCTGCGCGTCGATTCCACGCCAGGGAAAGCTTCTCGTCCTCGGCGGCGGCGATTCCACGCGCTCCGCCGTCGTTTACACCGCCTTGACGAATCGCTGGTCATTCGCGTCTCCCATGTTGAGTCCGAGAACTTACTTCGTCGCCGGGAATTTAAACGGTAAAATCGTGGCCGTCGGTGGGAGTTTGGACGGGATCGGGGAAGCGACGACGGCTGTCGAATCGTACGATACAGAGACTGACACGTGGACGGAATCGGCGAAACTGCCGATGGTTTTGGCGAAGTACGACTCCGCCGTGATCGGGAAGGAGATGTTGGTGACGGAAGGATGGGCCTGGCCGTTTATGTTCCCGCCGATGGGACAGGTGTACGATTCTGATGAAGACACGTGGCGAGAGATGAGCGGCGGGATGAAGGAAGGGTGGACGGGTGTGAGCGTCGTGATCAGGGAGCGGCTGTTCGTGATTTCCGAGCACGGTGATTTCCCGATGAAGGTTTATTCCTCCGACGATGACACGTGGAGGTACGTGAGCGGTGAGAAGCTTCCTGGAAAGACGATGCGGCGTCCATTCGCCGTGACGACGGGAGCGGACGACCGGGTTTTCGTGGTGGCCGGAGGGCTTAACGTGGCGGAAGGGAGAGTGAGTGAAGGGCAAAACGGGGAATTCAGTGTTGTGTGGAGGGTAATTTCGTCTTCTCAAGCTTGTACTCAATTTTCACCTGCTAGTTGCCACGTGCTATACGTGTGATCGTCGTCTCATATCTTCTTCTTCCTCCTCCTCTCGATCGGGAAATGTCAGGCGGAGAAAACCCTAGCGGACTCTGCAAAGACATTCCAAATCTCATCTCTTCCTTCGTCGACACTTTCGTCGATTACTCCGTCTGCGGAATCTTCTTGCCACAGGATCTTACTAGTCCAGAGAATGAGATTCCGCAAACGAGGTTCGAGAAACCGGAGCGCCTGGTTGCCATCGGCGATCTCCATGGCGATCTCGACAAATCCAAGGAAGCATTCAGGATCGCCGGATTGATTGATTCGTCGGATAAATGGACGGGTGGATCCACGATGGTTGTTCAGGTGGGCGACGTGTTGGATCGAGGCGGAGAGGAACTAAAGATACTGTATTTCCTTGAGAAACTGAAGCGAGAGGCTGAGAGATCAGGAGGTAAGATTCTGACTATGAACGGGAACCATGAGATCATGAATGTAGAAGGTGACTTTAGGTATGTCACTGAGAAGGGTTTAGAGGAATTCCAAATTTGGGCAGATTGGTATTGTCTAGGGAACAAGATGAAGAGTTTATGCCGAGGTCTGGATAAACCCAAGGATCCTTACGAAGGGATTCCGATGAGCTTCCCTCGAGCTAGAGCGGACTGTTTTGAAGGGATGAGAGCTAGGATTGCTGCACTGAGACCTCAAGGTCCGATTGCAAAGAGATTCTTGTCTAAGAATCAGACAGTTGCTGTTGTTGGCGATTCGCTGTTTGTTCACGGTGGTCTTTTAGCTGAGCACATAGAGTATGGACTGGAGAGGATGAACGAGGAGGTTACAGCCTGGATTAACGGGTTGAGAGGAGGAAGATATGCGCCTGGGTATTGTAGAGGAGGGGACTCTGTAGTTTGGTTGAGGAAATTCTCGGATGAGATGGCTCACAAATGCGACTGTTCAGCTCTTGAGCATGCTCTTTCCACCATTCCTGGGGTTAAGAGGATGATCATGGGACACACAATCCAGGACGCCGGTATCAACAGTGTTTGTGATAATAAAGCCATTAGGATTGATGTGGGCATGTCCAAGGGATGTTCTGACGGATTGCCTGAGGTTTTGGAAATCCGCAAGGACTCTGGTGTGCGGATAGTGACCTCGAACCCATTGTATAAGGAGAATCCGAATTCTCATTTAGCTCCTGACAGTAAAACGGGTCTCGGGTTGCTGGTACCAGCTGAACATTTTCCTAAACAAGTTGAAGTCAAAGCCTAAAGACCTCTCACATGAAAGCTCTACGTTGATATTCTCTTTTTAGATGATTTGATGCCTTTTACAAGTCCAGCATTATCGGATTCTTTGTATGAACATCAGCAGATTCTTCTGCTCTTCTTGGAGCATAAATTGTGGTTTAAATTATCAGAAAGTTCGACAAAAAAAAAAAGCTATGCCACACCAATTTAGCTTCTTTTTTTTTTCTTTGACTTACGTATCACACACTTATGTGTTGCTAGTTTCAATTCATCATACTCTTAAGTGATGGAAATCAAACTATGATTCTCATCTCTTGGTTGTCTTTGAATGGCTCAAGGTTTGATATAACCGTTTCAAAAGTTCAATGTGCTATATTCTGTGTATTTCAGATCCAAAATTGTTTTGATTGAGTGTTTCTGTTATAAGTTTTTTCCGAAACCTCCTTTAAGAATGAGATATATGCTTATTAGAAATGGGTTACAGATTATGAAATAGAAAAATGAAGTAAAGAAAAGAATCCCTTGTGTGAATCAGATGTTCCCAGTATTTTCTTTTACTCTTGATTTGCATCTTCTTTTCTCTGTTGCAGATTTAGCCCCTAGGGCCCAAGATTCCATATGTTTTACTTGTGTACGAGGCTCAAGACTTTTGTAATCTTGTTGCTAATGAAAGACTTGTCGAAAACGTCTCAAGAGTTCGGGGCCAATACCCATCTTATACAGTGTGCTACCTCACCAACAAGTTAATGTCCTACGTAAAGAAAATGTTAGTTTGAGAATGTATCACAGTGGATGGAGAAGGCCTCATATTGATAAGGTACCTAATGTAAATGTGTTTAGAGGAGAACTTCTCAGTGCTTCTTTATTGTCTTTAAACACATCTGATGTTCTTACACGTACTTGCAAACTTAACAACTCACTATATTGGAGTACATTCCAGGCATTGTGTCGACGAGCCTCAACATGTTGTTGGTTTAACATGAGAAGAGTTTCTAGTGAAAGACTTGAAGGTGGAAGGTTGATAGATAGACTTTTTAGGTCTTTAAATCAATACCTCAAGTCCACTCATATCATTGTAGTATTTGAGGATCGAACCGAAGAGGTTAAGATCAATACACTAGGAATGCATGAAACTTCCTAAGCTATAGCAATGTTTTTGGATTTTATGTTTATAGGAAAAGAAACAAATGCAAGAAAGAAAACAAAGATAGAAATGTGGATCATGAACTAAGCTATCAATGAGATGGATAACGATCAAACAATGAATCATTTGGAAGCATTAAACACTATCCTAGAACATGGAATTCACAATTATGACTAATCCACCGTCGTGGCACTAATCACTTTGTTAATCACCAAATCAAGAACAAACCATCGTTTGTGATAAGATGATTAACAAGCATTAATCTCCAATCCCACTTAGTTCACTAATCACCTTAGACATCAACTCTCATTGGCTATGCATGAAAAGCTCACAAAAGGTTTTGTTCAAGCAATTCATTTAAACTCCGGTTAGGAGTGAAATGCCTAAGTTCAAGACTCGAATGGATAAACATAATCTAGCACTAACACCGTTTACTCGAATCTCTCCCTAATGCATGGGATGAGACCATAAATCCTAAGGTGTAGCTCTAGATTGGTTTGTCACGCCAACTAGAGTTACCTAATCTAGGTGTAGTTCTAAACTATGGTTTATCTTATCAAATCTTGCATTAAGAACCAACCTAAGTGAAGGATCCAACAAGAAGCAACCTAAATCATCATCATCTAATCATCAAGACAATTAACTAATGATACTAATACTCACAATCAATGCTAATCCTTAGGTTAAGATCACTAATCTTTATTAATTCTCTTTCAAGCAACTAATCACTATGTTAACCACTCAATCCATTAGCAAACTCTCATTTGTGGATCAATGATTAGCAAGCATTAAGAATATAAACAAGATCAACCAAAATACACCATAGACAACTAATCCCTTAGGCTAGGAACATAAATCTCTTGAATAGTTCATCAATGCATTTCATCAAACACTTGGTGTGCATGAAATGCCTTATGATCTAGATCTACTTTCTCAAGCTAGATCTAGCATTAGGAACACTAAACAAGAAAGGAATGCAATGATTAAGAGCATAAGCATCAAGAATCAATAATCAAATTATCTAAATCAAGCTAAATCTAAGATCCAACAAAAAGGGGCCTAAGGCCTAAATATGAAGAACATAAAAGAAGAAGAAATAAAGGTAAAGAAGATGCATTAATATAAAAATAAGGGTGAATAAATCTTCTCTAGAGTGGTATTTGTATGAAGAACAATCAAAATCCCTCTCAAAATCATAAGAAGAGTTTGGGATAAACCCAACTCTAGAAAGAAGAAAACTTAAAATGAAAATTAGGGTTTTTGGGTTTATAAATGAAAATGGGCGAACCGGGTCAACCCGGAACAAACCGGGTATTGACCCGGTCGGATCTTGGATGCGTCTTCGATAAATTCGAGGCATCTCCCTAGCCTGATGTCCAAATGATATGATGTTTGCTTGTGTGCACAGCTAACTCTTCCCTCTACAACTTTCATTAAGGCCGGAGAGGCTGAATATGATCGGAAGAACTTCGTTTTACCGGTTCTTTGGACGATGTCATCTCTTCTCGGCCAGGCAGATCATGCTTCAGTGTCTAGGCCATAAAATCCGATCCAGAGGTCCAAATGATGTGATTCAAACTCCTGTGTACATCTGATTCACTCCTCTACAAGTTTCATGAAGACATCAGATTAAACTGGGCATGGGAAGGTCTTCATTTGGCCTGATCTCTGAGTCACTTTGGCTGCATCGATTTGTTGCATCAATGTGAAGCTCATCATCGATGTGTGACATCGATGTAGATGGGGTCTTGAGCGAGGTTAAGCTCCCTGATGTTGCATCTATCTGTGACATCGATGTGTGGGAGAGATTGGGTCGATGTGAGTGCTGAAAAGCTCCCAAACTCCTTCAACCGCTTCACTTGCTCCCGATCCGGATAGTCTTCAGTAAATCGGCGATAACTTCCTAACCTGATGTCCGAATGATCTGATTCGAATTTCCCTGGACAGCTTACTCGTCCATATACAATCTTCATGAAGACTCCAAGAGCTGGATCACATCGGAACGCCTTCGTCTGATCGGTTCTTTGAGACGTTCCGGATGGTTCCTCTCTAGTCTTTAAGCACCAAATCTCCAAACTCCACCAAGTGTCTCCAAACACCTAGCAAACTCCTCAAAAACATGAAAAACTCACTAAGACCTAATGAAAACACCTAATACTCTAATAAGTACCAAAATGCTATAAAAACTATGCAAGACACATGCATGAGACACAAAACAAAGACAAGAATGCATGCTAAAAAGAGGTAAAATATGGGAATATCAAAGGTTTAGTAGGAGGTGACATAAGGTTAGGTGAGGTTTGTCTCACAATGGATCCATCATAGGTAATCAAAGATCAGCTCTTCCAGGATAGCGAGGGAAGGGAATAACGTCTCTAATGTTGTCCATTCCTATAGGGAAGAGAATCATACGCTCCAAGCCCAGTCCGAATCCAGAATGCTTCACTGTTCCATGACGTCTCAAGTCAATGTACCACTCGTATTGCTCAATTGATAGACCCAGATCCTCCATTCTGTAGAATAAAAAGACCAGATTTTGCTTCATGAGAGATATCGAAAGAACGAAAACGAAGAAGCCCAAAATTGAACAAATTGGTTTCACTTTCACAAACCGTCCATCCGTTCTTTCCTTTGGCTTCCACCAATGAGTTTTTGATGAGATAGCAATTGGGCAGACATTAAACCAATGAACAAAGTCAGAGATATACTAAACCGGAGAGCATCAAACGAATTGTTTCTTTTAATTATTTCAGTATTTTATTTAATTGTTTCAGTTGCAAGATAAGAGAAGAATGAGTCTTCTTTGTGTTGAGGAAAACACCTTCTCCATTTCCCATTATTTCCTTGTTGGTAGGAGTTATAACTCCACCATTTTTTTATTGTAATCTTTCTCTATTTAAATCAATGAAAAACCTATAAAGAGGTAGTCTTAACTACCCAAAAAATATATGTTTTAATTTGTTCTTTGAGCAAATTTTCTTAATTTTGAAGAGAGACCGATATTAGCAATATGTTGCTAACAGTTTTCCAACCTAATTTTACAGAGAAATAGATAACAAAAGACGCCATTGATGTGTATTCTTCGACACAAAAAGGATTCAACTTCAACTCGGTATTATGCAAAGATGATTTTGGCACGAGGACATCGAAGGCAGTAGAAAGCTTTGATTTCTTTCGGGCTTTTGAAACACAACCTCTGTGTTAGAGGGGAGTTTAGCACTCCCCGGTTTGAGTTAAAATCGGCCCAACAATCGACTTCAAGGTTCATCGAGACCGATCTACGAAATTAAAGGAAAATTTCCTTTAATTAATAAAGAGAAGATTTCCTTTATTTGGATAAATGCAAATCCTGGGAAAAATGGAAATTATCCTTATCAACTTCAAGGAAAAATGATAATTGCCAATAAAAAGTCAAGAAGGAAAAAGAAGAGCTAATGACTTCAACACTTATAAATAGAAGAACTCCTCATTCTATTCATTCGAAACCATTTTTGTAAACAAGAACTACGTTTTGGTTTGATCCCTTTAAAGGGTACGTAGACAGCATTCACACGCACAAGTATGATTCTAATAAAAATAATTCTCCTAAACTCTAAACGGATTTTCATCAATCTACGATATGTGTGATTTTCGGGTTCAACAATTTGCGCCGACGGTGGAGAATGAAGAATTATTTTTAAAACCCTACGAATCCAGCGAAGCCTCCGACTTCTCTGTTCACGATTTCCAATTGAGATCTCTAAGCAACGACATGGAACATGTTCGTCAAACACAAAAAAGCTAAGTTTCATATAATCTCAGGTTTAATTACCTTCTGTATCGTCGATTGAATTGATATTACTTAGTGTCAATTGGATTCATACTTTATACAATTTTTTTAAAAAAAAGAAGAAAAAAATAATATACTTAATTGTATGTTCTTCTTCTTTTTCATGTGTCCTCCTTCCCTAGCAGTCACTCGACAGCACAAGCCATGAATCTCGACGATTCCGGTGAAGGCTTCCATAACCGGTTCTATGCTGTCTGAAATCTGGCCGTCAATCGAGATCGCGAAGCTTAATCTCGCGAAGAATCGCTTCCCCTGCGAAATCCCACCTTGTCGTCATCTTCACCTTCTCGGAGAAAACTCCATCATCGGAAAACTCCCAAACTCCATCGTCGAAATAGCTGACCTGAAAAATCACCACCGTCGGTGAAGCTCAGGTTACTCTCCATCGTAATCCGCCGTTGATCAAAGCTCTCCGGAGCTCCGCCGTTACCGGATTCACACGTATCATCGCCGCGTATCCAACACCGACCTGCAACAAGACCAAACTCACGTGAGAAGGAAATCAGATTTCTTTTGTATTGGACCTTGAATAGATTTTCGGCCCATCATCTGATTTGATACTAGGCCCATCTCAAACTCACATTCATGGAGACAAAAAAAAAGAGGAGTCGAGCCTTTAAACAAAACAAAAAAAAAAGAAAAGGAAAGGAAGCTGGGCCAAGGCCCTTGGAGAAGAAGAAGCGAATAAGAGAAAGCAAAAAAAAAAAAAGAGAGAATAAATAGTCAGAGCGCATGCAAAAAACCAAGGGGTCCGAGTTCGGTTTAATCAAACGACCAGATCGGGCCAAGTTCAAAGTTTCAGTTCGCCTACTGAACTAAACCAGACGTTTCGAAGCAACAACGAAATATTGGTACACTCGTTAAAACTCAGGATTAAAAGAAAAAGAAGAGCGTTCACCGACCTCATCAAACCGAACTCAACAATTGTGCACCAGCAACAAAAAAAGTAAGTACCATTTTTCTTTGCTAAATACTATGATCCAAAATCTCAAAGAAAAAATATCTTCACATTTTTATCAAGAAATCGCAGGATTTACAAAAGTTATCGCTCCGAGCTACGATACGCTCTCCTACCGAGCTACATCTTCTACCGAACTACGCTCAATTATCAAGACACTACGCTCTCTTACCGAGCTACATCTTCTACCGAGCTACGCTCAATTATCAAGACACTCTCGTCTACCGAGCTACGCTCTCTTACCGAGCAACGCTCTCTTACCGAGCTACATCTTCTACCGAGCTACGCTCAATTATCAAGACACTCTTGATAATTGAGCATAGCTTCGATTATCAAGCTACACTCATCTACCGATTTTAGTTCGATTCAATTTCAGTTAGCTCAGAATTTTAGAATATCAGTTCGACTAGTTTTGGTTCAGAATTTCAGTTCATCGGTTTCAGATCAGAATTCGATCATAATCTCAGTTCATCAGAATTTTAGTTCGTCAGATTCGGCTCAGAACTTCCGTTCGTCAAATTCAGAATTTTAGTTCGTCAGATTCGGCTCAGAACTTCCGTTCGTCATATTCAGAACTTTAGTTCGTCAGATTCGGCTCAGAACTTTAGTTCGTCAGATTCGGCTCAGAACTTCTGTTCGTCAGATCCAGAACTTCAGTTCGTCAGATTCAGAATTTCAGTTCGTCATATTCGATTCAGAACTTCGGTTCGTCAGATTCAGAACTTCAATTCTTCAATTTCAGTTAAGAACTTCAGTCAGTTTCAGCTCAGCCTATCACTGGGTTCAGTTATAACTCCCCAGCTCGCATCAAAAGCCGAACTCCATAGTTCGCACACATAAGTCGAGCTTATATAGCTTTCACAATTCGTATTTTTCAATCCGAACTATTGCAGTTCGCCAAACTCACACAGTTCGTATTTTTTAAGTCAAACTATCGCAGTTCGCCGAACTCACACAGTTCGTATTTTTCAAGCTGGACTATCGCAGTTCGCCGTACTCAAGAAATTCGTACTCTCCTAAGCCGAACTCTACAGTTCGCACAACAGTCTGAAACGAATAAGTAATTTAAGCCGAACTCGTATAGTTCGCACTTTAAACCATCACGGTCCCCACATCGACGTCCTGGCCAGACGATCGATAAAATCGAATAAAGCCGAGCTATTGCTCGCACGCATCTTCATGGTGCTATGGATAAAACACTTTCCATGTATAAAGCCGAGACCAGTCTCGCATTTAACTTATTCTCAGATCATTCGAGCTAAATAAGCCGAGCTTGTCTCGCACACTCGGATTCGATCTGAGAAAACCTTGGAGTATCTTAAGACGAGCTGTTCACGTACTCTTATGTCGAGCTCTAAGGTAAAGCCGAACGTCATTCCTCGCAAAAACCTAAGCCGATTTCTCAACAATCGCAAAGCTAATAAGCCGATTTCTGAACAATCGCAAATTAATAAGCCGATTTCTCAACAATCGCAAATTAGTAAGCCGATCTCATCACGATCGCCGATCTCGAATAGGTCGTAAAATCGAGTTCATCCTCCACACCCCAGCTAAGACCGTATTGTTTACGGCCCCAATTTTGTGCACGATGAACCCGAGATGATCGTATCATTTTACGACCTCACAAAAAGCCGAACTCGAATTCACTACAGTCAAGATTGACTAAGTAAAATAAGCCGAAGCTTTCATAATTCGCAAATCTCGTAAGCCGAGCTCACATAGTTCGCAAAACCCTTATACCCTGAACTACGAATGGTTTGATCCCTTCAAAAGGGTACGTAGGCAGCCTTTCCCGAGGCGCAGCTATAAAATCAAAGAAAACCCAAAATACACTCTTCCTGAAGCAGCTCATCGATCCCGACATTCAGTCAGCAGAAACCGAGCTAATAATCTCACATAAGCTTCCGAGCTCCGTTCGCTACACATCACAACTCGTCTACCGAGCTCCCTAAAATCCGGGTACCCCTTATCAAAATCTTTTTACTTTATTATTCGAGGAGATTTTCTTTACAGATTATATCGCAGGGTCCATCCCAAAGGAGGACCAACAAAGAAAAAGGGAGACGTCCGCCTACCTCCTAATCAAACATATCGCCCTTCGCAGTACGACAGCTCGCGTTCGCAGCTCGTCAGCCTCGCACTAAGGAAGCTCAGTTACAGCTTACTCATCGCGCAGTCACGGCTTGCCAAACTCACGACACGCTGACCTCAGTCTCGCACAAACTATCGAACCGAGCTTAAACTTTACTCGAACGAAGCTGAGCAACTTCAAGTCCGCCAAAGAAGATTCGAAGGCACAAGTCTGAACGATCAAGATATGGTGCTGATTTTAACTCCAACCAGGCTAAAGAATTATCCGCCGAACTCGAACACTCTTTCACCGAACTGAGGGGGGGGGGACTAATTGTTAGAGGGGAGTTTAGCACTCCCCGGTTTAACCCGGTTTGAGTTAAAATCGGCCCAACAATCGACTTCAAGGACCATCGAGACCGATCTACGAAATTAAAGGGAAATTTCTTTTAATTAATAAAGAGAAGATTTCCTTTATTTGGATAAAGGCAAATCCCGGGAAGAAGGGAGATTATCCTTATCAGCTTCAAGGAAAAAGGATAATTGCCAATACAAAGTCAAGAAGGAAAAGGAAGAGTTAAGGACTTCAAGACTTATAAATAGGAGAACTCCTCATTCATTATATTCATTCGAAACCATTCTTGTAAACAAGAACTACGTTTTGACTTGATCCCTTTAAAGGGTACGTAGGCAGCCTTCACAGGCACATCTATGATTCTAATAAAAATAATTCTCCTAAACCCTAAACTGATTTTCAACAATTTACGATATGTGTGATTTTTGGGTTCAACACTCTGTAATTGCAAGATGAGAGCTACATTAGTAACAATTTCTTGCAAGTGTTTAAGTTGAGAAATAGTTAACAAAAAATAATCAGCAGACTACACGAATCTCAATAACTGAATCAAACCCAAGAACAGTTAAAACCTGTTTCAATCAATCTCAATGGAAGATAGGAAGTTTTACCGTGGTGGTCCTTGCACGAAGATGAAGATAGTCTCTCAGATACTCTAAACTCAGCTTCTTCTTAGGAATCGGGTACGTTGCCGTATCCACCGTTCCCACATCGATCACCTTCTCGGCGCTAAGCTCAATCTTCTGCTTTGTACCTTTACCTTCCGGAGGAATCTTCAAACATCCATAAACGGTAACAGAAGTTCATGTCGGAACCAACTTGGAGAGATCTGACTCAGAAGCATCAACCATGACCTGAAGACTCGCTGCGCAGGATCCATCGCTCACCTCAAGAAAAGCCAAAGTCCCTTTTCCTTCTCCCTTCCCGTTTTAACCAACCCGCTGATTCGGACCTTATGACCGGCAAGTCCAGCTCCGCCGTTGGGTCGAATCAAAATATGTTGAATACGGACCCGATCCGAAAACCGCGATTTCGACATCGTCGAAGACAAGGCTCCATCAGACTTGCCAATAGCTTCAAGAACTTTAACCTCCGCAACAATCTTGACTCCTCCGTTGAGAAGAAATCCACCATACTCGGCATCAACATTTCCAAGGGGAAAGCTGCAGGTTCCACGACCACATGCAGGAGTGTTTTGATCAAACCACTCTTGTGTTTCTGTAAAACCATAAAAGATCTTTTGCAGTTGGTGATATATCATGGTTTTTACCCCTTTTAAGCCATGATATAAGTTTGTTTTATAGAGTCTTTCTACTATTTTGTAGCGTTTTAGAGTCTTTTACAGGTTTTAGCACGTTTGGAGCATAATTGGAGATATTGGAGCTTTCTAGAGCATTTTGGAGCAAAGCATAAGTTCGTGTAGCTGAGTACCCGATTTGAAGCCTCAGTATCGATCAATACTGACTAGTATCGGTCGATACTCACTGCAGCAAGACACGATCGCGACTTTTCCAAGAGTTGAAGAATTGCAAAATTGCCCATAAGACTTTATTATTTACAAGAAGCCCCAAAACGTGACTTAGGTTATTTATTAGGATTTTACAGCCACTTTGATGGCTATGCTTGATTTTACTTTGGTTTTTGGAGAGACGACTCTGAACTCCTGTTTCTTATTGATTTCTTTGATGATATATTCAATCATGTTGTTTTCATTCTCCATGTATGAGTAGATCCACTTTAGGTTTATGGTTCTCATAAGGATTTTCTCTGAATGCTAGGTTGATTAGTTGATTAGGATTCACCATATGAATTAGTTCTTCACCATAGGTTGTTCTCAAAGCTAATTCTAGGTTGACGAATCTGGAACTTAGATCTTATGATAATTGATTAGGCACGAGAGTGCGATTAATTACATGATAGAACTTAGGGTGAGCAAAATAACTATTCGCAAAGAGATTTGGTTTAGTTGTTTTGTGAACAAATCAAACTTGAACTAAAAGCTGGTTTAGACTTTAGGATTCGCAAAGAGATTTGGAATTCTAGGATTTAGACTTAGATAGTTTTCGCAACGAGAATTAGTTAGCTATACTTTAGTGATTTGAGTTTAAGAACCGCGCTAAATCTGAATCATGTTAGTTAGTTTATCTGCATTCATTGATTTCCTGAGAAATACCCTGAACCTATCTTTCCTCCATTGAACTTACAACTTGTTTAATTTACGTATTGTTTTCAATTACATCTTTTGGTTTATCTTAATTCGAATCTATCTGATCTATTGTGTGATTTCTTGAGTTCTTGTGTTCCACCCCTACATATACTACAACAACTGCTTTAGTACTTATAGGTTATTAATTTGAGCATATCAAATTTGGCGCCGTTGCCGGGGACTCAATTCGCCATTAGATTTTAGATTAGAATTTCGACTAAATATGTTGGTATCGATCGATACTAACCGGTATCAGTCGATACTCAACATTTTATTTTGTTTTGTTTTTTGATTTTTAGTTACTTACGTGTTCTTGACTTTTGTGTTTCTGGGAAGCGAATAAGCCATCAGAGATGAACAACCCAATGGTTCTAATTCAAGACGAAGCTGGAGTTTTGAGAGACCAAGAGGGTCGCGTGCGCAATGAAGTAGGGCAGCTACTTGATGGAGAGGGAAATGCGATTATCCCTGCAGTTGTTGTTGATGAGGCTGTCGCGCCTGCTGCGCGCGTTAATGTTGGGAATGCTTTGGTAAATCGTGCCAAGACGATTGATGATTACAACATGCCCGATCAATTCTATGCCAATCGGTATGCGATTCGCATTCCCACCTTCCAGAGGAATGACTTTGAGCTGAAGCCTGCATATTACACTCTTGTGGGTTAGCACCCCTATCATGGTCTTCCTGACGAGCACCACATGGATCACATCGAGAGGTTCGAGGACTTGGTCACTAGCATCAAGTACAATGGAGTGCCTTATGAGTTCCTCTTCTCAAAGATTTTTCCATACTCTCTTTCTGGAGATGCAACTTACTGGCTGAAGCAGCTGCCTACTGGGTCGCTGAATATCTGAGAAAAGACGAAGAAGGCATTCCTGAACAAATTCTTCGATGATGCGAGATCCGAGGAGCTCAGGAACAAGATCTCTCAGTTTTCTCAAGGACCGACAGAGGCACTTTAGGCTGATTGGGTGCGATTCAGATCTTATCAGATGGATTGTCCACATCACGGATTCACTCAGGTTCGGTTACTGGGAATCTTCTTCAGAGGGATTGATTGGAGGTATCAGATGGCTCTGGATGCTGCGAGCAATGGAAATTTCTACACGAGGTATCCTGACGATGCGTATGTGCTCATTGAGAACTTGGCGTCTAGCAATAGCACCAAGAGTGCTGATCTCGAGCGGAAAAGGCTGCACGAAGGTGTTGATGGATCGCAGATTGCTAAAGTGCATGCGAAGCTGGATTCAGTGCATAATTTGTTGATGGGCAATCAGCAGAAGGCTGTTCGTCTTGCTGAAGAGGATGAAGTGGAATATGTTAACTACATTGGTGGAATTGGATTTCAAGATCAAAGGTATCAATGCCCACCCACACCACTTCTGAGAGCAAAGTTGAGTCTATGCTTGAACAGATTCTTCAGGGACAGCAGAAGATGACAGTGGACTTCAATAGGAAGATGGATGCTATATACACATATATGAATGGAAAAATTGAGTCTCCTAGTATCCATCAGAAAATGCTGGAAACTCAAATAGCTCAGAGTACAACAACTGTCAAAGGAAAGATGATTCATTCACATAACGAATACGTCACTGCTATCCCCTCGAGGAGTGGAAAAGAGGTACACCCAGGAGTGCAGAAGAGCTCAATTGAAGAGATATTCGTCAATCTTGCCGAGGATGACGATGAGATTTCGAACACCACCCCTGCGTCGACCGATACTTCCTTGTATCCATCGACACACGTCCAAAGTTCTGGCAGGGACGATTTCAGAGCAAAAGCATCGATCGATACCACCCTTGTGTCGGCCGATACCAGTTCAGTTGCTGAAACGAAACCCGAGTTGAGTGCAGAAAGGGTTTTCAAACCTAAGGCGCCATACCCCATGCCACCCAGACACCTCATAGACCCCATTTCTCCAAAGCAGCTGCTTGGCTTTGAGAAGATGGTACGAAGGATTCCCCACACACTGACTTTTGAAGATGCTCTAGAGTACTGCCCTCTGCTGAGTCACTTCCGAGATTGCAGAGAAACTCTGGAAGAGATCGAAGTACTCTTTATCAAGAAGCAAGTCACTACTGCTAAGGCAGTTGACTAAGAGGGAAGACCCATGAATATTCTCAGTTCCATGCTCTATCTCTGGAGTTGAATTCAAAGAGTCTCTCGTTGACTCGGAGGCTAGCGTCAATGTCATGTCAAGGGCAATTGCAGAGAGATAAGGAACTGATATTCGATCTCCCAAGACATCTATCACATTCGCGAACTGTTCCACCTCACTTCCATATGGTACAATCCCCGATTTGCTGGTTAACGTAGGAGATTGCCTGGTTCCTACTGATTTTCAGGTTGTGGAGATGGGTGCAAGATCTAGTAAGCAGTTGATTCTTAGAAGACCGTTCATGGCTACGGTTGATGCCATTATAGATACACCAAGCAAGAGAATCTCGTTCTCGTACATTGACAAGGAGGTGTACTACAAAGCCATTCCTACTAGAGGAACTCCCACACATATCTCTTGCATCACCATTGTTACAGGAGAGACATTGGTAGTTGATCTTTTGGAAGAGCCTCCTGACGAGCCAACTGTCATAGACCTTCTAGATAGTCATTCTGTCATCACCAAGAAAGACATCAAAACATCTAAGGCAAAGAAGAAGGTGAAGAGCAAAGGAGTGAAGGGTGCTGCTTCTATGACTTTAATCCCTCAGAAGTGTGATGGGGATTCGATTGAATACAAGGTGAAGTGCAAAGGAACCTCAAAACCATTCTCTAAGGCTAGAGTCATTCTTACTTCGGAGCTGAAAGAGAAAGGAAAAGAGGTTGTGGAGAGCATGTTGAGCAGAATTCTGAAGCTGGAAGTGTCTAGTTGTAGAACTTGCATGGGAGTAAGTTCTCAATCTTCTCCTGAATGATCACCTGAGCCAGAGTCAAGCTACTGACTTAAAACAAGCACTTGGTGGGAGGCAACCCACTGGTAAGTCTGTATATAAGTCTTTTGTTTTTGTTTTTGGTTTTGGTTTTTTGTTTTGTGTCTTGTGTTTTGCGTGAATCAGTTACAGAGGATCGGTATCGACCGATACCACCTGGTATCGACCGATACCACCTGGTATCGACCGATACCACCTGGTATCGACCGATACCACCTGGTATCGACCGACACCACATGCATCAATGACGATGAGAAGAAGTTTCTGTGTCGACCTAAGCCTGGTATCGCTCGATACCAGGATGTGTGTCGGTCGACACTCCCTGTTCCATCACGGTAGATTTTTCTTTTTCCATAATTCCAACTTCGTCCATTTGATTTCTTTTACTAACTCTAGGCTAGATAACACTGGGGACAGTGTTGTTTAAGTCTGGGGGAGGTAGTCGCTGATATTGTTTTTGTTTTTCTTAGAGTCATTCGTTGTTTTTTGTTTTATTGAGTCAAAATCTGTTGGAGACTGTAATCTTTTTCTTGACTCTATTGCTCTGACTTTGCTTCTAAGTGACCATTGTTACAGAATCAGTTACAGATCGACTAATGAAAAATCCAAAGGCTGACTGGTTAACTAGAAGACACCCTTGTTTCCTGCAGAGTTATTTAAAGCCTGAGCCAAATTTTTGCACTTCATCGATGTGGTTAGTATTCATAGAGCCCGATTCCTCATTCATATCTGACAAAGGAACCCATGTGTTTAAAATAATAGTATCTCTCTCCCCTGTTACAAGTTAATAAATAAGAGCATAAAAGATGAGATGGTTTTCTCCTGAGTAGAGGGCTAGAAAAATTTCCAGCGATCCCATTATTCTACTTGGTGAGGAATGATCACACAAAGGATTGGAAGCGAGGCTAGGATTTTCCTATGATGCCATTATTCGCCTACACCCTTTGATACATTGAGAGGGAAGAACAGGGGATTAGGTGGCAAACACCATCAATACTCGCGTCTCATACCTTGATGTGTATATGCATATTTAAAACAAGAGAAGAAAACATAATAATAAATAAGTCTAGGGGAGAGAAAATGATACCAAAAGTGTGAAAAGGGTGGTTCCTTATCATGATATTGTAAGGGAACGAGTCTAGAAGGTTTTTGGCATTGATTACATCGATGAAACAGGCGATGAGGGCTTTATTGGATAATGCTGTGAAATAGTGTGTGTAGTCTGGGAAGCTGCGAATGTCTACGGAGAAGTACATAGTGGTTAGATTTGGAACTGGTTACGTGATATGTGGAGCACTAAGGAAAATGGTCATTGCAGTGTTTCAGGAACAGGTGAGTCTCTGTGTTTTCAAACCTCTTTCTCTTGTTTTGTCTTCTATTTGCTTGAGGGCAAGCAAAGGCTAAGTCTGGGGAAGTTGATATATCATGGTTTTTACCCCTTTTAAGCCATGATATAAGTCCATTTTATAGAGTCTTTCTACTATTTTGTAGCGTTTTAGAGTTTTTTACAGGTTTTAGCACGTTTGGAGCATAATTGGAGATATTGGAGCTTTCTAGAGCATTTTGGAGCAAAACAGAAGTTCGTGTAGCTGAGTACCAGATTTGAAGCCTCAGTATCGATCGATACTGACTAGTATTGGCCGATACTCACTGCAGCAAGACACGATCGCGACTTTTCTAAGAGTTGAAGAATTGCAAAATTGCCCATAAGACTTTATTATTTACAAGAAGCCCCAAAACGTGATTTAGGTTATTTATTAGGATTTTACAGCCACTTTGATGGCTATACTTGATTTTACTTTGGTTGTTGGAGAGACAACTTTGAACTCCTGTTTCTTATTAATTTCTTTGATGATCTATTCAATCATGTTGTTTTCATTCTCCATGTATGAGTAGATCCACTTTAAGTTTAGGGTTCTCATAAGGATTTTCTCTGAATGCTAGGTTGATTAGTTGATTAGGATTCACCATCTGAATTAGTTCTTCACCATAGGTTGTTCTCAAAGCTAATTCTAGGTTGACGAATCTGGAACTTAGATCTTAGGATAATTGATTAGGCACGAGAGTGCGATTAATTACCTGATAGAACTTAGGGTGAGCAAAATAACTATTCGCAAAGAGATTTGGTTTAGTTGTTTTGTGAACAAATCAAACTTGAACTAAAAGCTGGTTTAGATTTTAGGATTCGCAAAGAGATTTGGAATTCTAGGATTTAGACTTAGATAGTTTTCGCAATGAGAGTTGGTTAGCTATACTTCAGTGATTTGAGTTTAGGAACCGCGCTAAATCTGAATCATGTTAGTTAGTTTATCTGCATTCAATGATTTCCTGAGAAATACCATGAATTTATCTTTCCTCCATTGAACTTACAACTTGTTTAATTTACGTATTGCTTTCAATTATATCTTTTGGTTTAGCTTAATTCGAATCTATATGATCTATTGTGTGATTTCTTGAGTTCTTGTATTCGACCCTTACATATACTACAACAACTGCTTTAGTACTTATAGGGTATTAATTTGAGCATATCAGTTGGAAGAATTCTTCAGAAATCTGATTTACTATAGTAAAAGAAAATTCTGCGTGTCTTCTCCATCCATAAGGCAAATATTCAGCATCAACAACAGCCAGAGACAAACAATCATTAGATTTGTTTCCCTTTGAATAGGCCACAACACGCCTGCAAGCAAAGAAAAAAAAACCATATTGAAAAACCCTAAAATACATCTGTCACGTAAAACCTAATAAGACTTAAAAACAATAGATTATAGAACAAACAACTTGTCTTCTTACCAACTACAGCCACCGATCACGAACGGTTCAGAATAGATTTTCTCATCAGATTGCAAAGAAGAGACGTCCTTAAATTGCTCCAGCTCAACCACGTTTAACTCTAGAATTTTCTCTGGACAAGTAACCGAAAAGATAAGTGCACTTTGATGATATAGGTAGCCAAACAATTCTTATAAGCTTCGCATATATCAGAAATCGAGATGTTACACAATCGGAATAATCTGATTTCTCGTCGGCGTACTGACTGCGGAGAGATATAAGTGTAAGCCCACGGTGCGAGAAACTCTCGATAAAAATCTAGACACAAACATCACGGAGGAAGAAGCGCAAATGAATCAAAGAAGAAACATATAATCTTATTTATTTAAGGGAATGGGGCAAAACGTGAGGAAGTAAAATTTGTTTTTGGTGTTTCTGACGGTTTACTTGAATTTACGATACTACCCTTACCGATGGTTGGGAAACCAAAATTTTGGACCCCAAGCCCCAAAAATGTGGTGAAATTGTAGAGAAACGCTCAACACCGTTTTGGTAATCCCGATCTAGTCGACCTTCCTTTTTTTTTTTTTAATCTGGTGTTTTATATTTACATTATGGTTTCCAATCACAAAATTCATCACTTATGATCAGAGGATGCATAGATGCCAAAAAAACAAACATTTATCACTAGGGCCAAAGCCCGAGGGCCCTGAAAAATATCGGGCTCGGGCTTAAATATATAAGCCCAACAAAATTCGGGCATTTTAGGCTAGTGGGTTTTTTGGGCTTTGTCCGGCCAGACTCGGACCGGTCCGAAAAACTCAAAAATAAACATTTTGATTGAGTTAGAGGTTTTGTTTATAAATTTAACTTTTTTAAATATGGAGTATTTCCTATATATTTTTCATTGATCGAAAACCTAATTTCCTAGTTTTACCTTGCTATAAATTTGGAGTCTACATTTAGTATTAGTGCGCATGTCTTGAACAAATATATAAATCGTCTTCTACCTAGACACGTTGAAACATTGATTTGTACTCGCACTTGGTTAGATGGGTTTACGTTTCGTGATCCAAGTAACATTATCATTCATTCTATTTACTTCATATTTTTAAAATCATTATCTATAGACTTTTAGTGATATTTCTATATGATTTATATATGTCAAAGTAAAACCCAAAAACCCCTATAGCCATGTTCGGGCCGGGCCGGACTTTAAAATATATGTCCAATTTTTTTGGGCCTGGCCGAACTCAAATATATGAGGGCTTTACGGATTTCGGACCGGGCTTTAAAATATAAGCCCGGTTTTTTGGACCAAACCAGACTCAAATATATGAGGGGTTTACGGGTTTCGAGCTTGGCCGGGCTAGCCCAATTGACATCCTTACTTAGAGCCTTGCAAAAATACATAACAAGGAAAACACACTTTAGAAGACAAAACACTATCATCAAAGATCTCATTCAACCGTTAAGGATGACCCGATCGAGACAACATAAGATTGAGTGCGGTTTGTAGTTGTCATACTTTGAGCAATGAAAGAAGCTCTTCTATTAATAAAGCTAGGAAAAGCTAATAGAGGAGTCCATTGATGAGAAGGGTTAGAGAAAGCTAGACTCCACTCTCCAATCTGTAATCGATATTAGCCAAAAATGAATTTCAAAAACTTGATACCGGAATGAGGGGCCAAGCTTGTGTCTTATTGACAACACGTAAAAATCAGAATTGAAGAAGAATTGTATGATTTAGAAAATTAGGGAAAATATTCCTTCAAGATATGCATTTACTTTTTCTGTATCTTTCAACATCGACACCATGTTTCTCACCCGCCTCCTTTTTGCTCTGATCAACCACCATCGCCTAACATGTCATCCCTCTTCTACATCAAAGGCGTTTCATCGTCTCCCATGTCTAAATTTTAATCAAATCCCTTTTCTATTTACATTAGAGATATCAAATTGTCCAACATCGACGTGGTCGAGCGTGTTTGATTTAGAGAAGAAAGTTCTACGTGGACACGTGTCAGGCATTCTCCATATATGTTTAGCTTCAATTTTCTATTAATATTTGCACGTAACGGTGGGCCAATCTCATCGCCAAGGCCTCGGCACCTAAGGCCGATGCAACCAAACGACGGTTGGTCGAGTGTTGGGACTACTTTTGTGTGGAAACATCTGATTAAAGATTATCCACTCACAGAAATGAAGAAGAAAGAATGGTCTTTTGTACTTTGTAGATAGAGAAAATTCGTAAGGATGCTACTATGAATAGATTAATAATAATATTCCTAACAAATCAAATCTTCCACCACTTAAACTTCCTCTAATCTCCCTTAAAAAAAAAAAAATCACAAGAGAAAGAACAAAGTATTGCAGAAACATGTTTACTGATTTGTTCATTCATCATCATCATCATCATCTTCCTCTTGCAAACTACTTAGACAGAAACAGCTTCGAGTTTGAGCCATCAAATCTTTCTTATTCTTCATCATCATCATCATGATCTTCGTCTTTTCCAACAGCTTTATAGTTTGATCATCGTCCTCCTCATAGTCATCACCATTATTGTGATCCTCTTCATTGGGTTCTTGGAGTGCAAGTAAAGGCATGGAATTAGGGTTTTGCCAAGTGTAGAAATGCGAAGCTGATAAAGACCTTCCTTTTCTCCTTAGCTTATTAGCTATAAGCAATCTCCTCCTCTTGTTGAATGGATTCTCCGCTTTCTCCAGATCCTTGGCTTTGCTGTTGCTCGCTTCAATTAAATTCCCAAACGATTTCGATTTCCCCACATAATGGTTCGATAATCCTCTCCTGAACAAACAAATATGTTTTCTTTAGTATTCGGATCAAACAAAACTAATGAGATTCAAAGAAGGCATTTTGAACATTCCCAAAGTTGTGTTCTAAGTTTTAAAACCAAACCACTGAGATTCACAATCTTAAATCCATCATAGCAGCAGATGAAAACTTGGTGGCTAAAGACTAAACACAAAAGATCAAGAACATAGTAAAAGACAACTTTTTGGTGAGTTTTAAAAGAGGAAACGTACTTAATAGGCAGAGAGTCTTCTAAAGAGGAACTAAACGAATCAAGTGCTCCTTCTTGAAACGAAACGGCGTCCTCCTCGTTCTCGCTGCTCTCTCCGATCGACGATACGCTATCCTCCGACGATTCCTCCGGCGAACTTACCCTCGATCCGATCCCGATCTCCGATCCACCGCGTCTTGATTCATCCGCCAAAAACAGAGCCGCCGCAGGTACAGCCTTATCCTGCGCCGATACGCCGCCACGATCCCTAACGTACGCCGCCATGCCGATTCCAAACGACGAACCCACCATAACCTCCATTCAAAGTTTTCTGCTGATTACGATCTCTTCGCTAGAATCTAACCGACGAGATCAGATATCATCAATCGCCGGAGATGTGCGTAGGTTAAGAGCTTAAACAGGCGCAGGTTAAGGAGTATTTACTCGAAACGATACGAAGAAGAAAGAGAAAAGTTCAAACACCACTGATCGAGAAAAAATGGAATAAAGAGGATCAATTCTCAATTTTATTTATAACGACAACTATCGTATAAGATACGTATAATTATACGTATTATTTATGAGGATTGAGGCACATGTTCTAAATATGGAATAGTCCGAGGCACGCTAACGGCGACTTTGACGGTTGACACGGTCATAATGACGTGGCGAATTTTCATAGGTTTACCTTTGCCGGACGTTTCGGGTTACTGTCTCCGTTTAAATCCAATCCTGTCGTTTGTACCGAAAGTTCGGTGGTCGCTATCACACCATGTCTCAAACCTTATCCAATTCTCTCGTTACATTGTTTCTTGATTTTGGTTTTTTTTTAATTTTAAGATTTTTGGAAATATAGGAAAAAGGAAACAAAATCTTTGAGCAGATCAATTAATTGATTGCAAATAAGATGCTGATTTGCATTAATTAGTGAAAAGATATACAAAAATATTCGTGTACTCTTTACTTTATATATATTTTAAAAATGGAAACTACTATATTAAAGATATACTAAGTATCTGAATGATTAAATTTAGAACAAGTGGACAAATTAAACCTTATCCCGTTTACTTTTAGTACAAATAAAACCAATATCTTTTGATGATATAAGAATATATATTATATTAAAATGAAGATTTGGAAGAGAGAGTGCTAATGCTGGATTAGTGCGGAAGCAAGAACTTTGACGGGTCCAAAATGAGAACATGGATTATCTCTATTATTTCTATAATATTATTTAAAAAAATATTTTAAAAAATAAACTTTGTTTTATAAGTTATTACATGAAATATCATTACAAATAACAAAAAATAATTGAAATAGGAAAAGACAAATAATCTTTTAAAATTATTAATTAGAATATGAAAAATATATATTTTACATTTAAAAAATTATTTATTATTTAATTATTTAATTATTTTTAATATTATATATTTTAAAATAATAAAAATTCATATATATTCAAATAAAAAATTTATTCAAAATCTTACTATATTTTTTACTATAATTTATTATATTTTATTTGAATATATATCAAAACAAAAGTTAAAAAATATTTTACTAATTTTATAAAAACTTCGACACAAGAAAACTATTTTTTAAAAAAAATTCGTATACTAACCATAAAAACTAGAATCATTTAACGGTGCATATTAGAGTTATGTTTTCAAGATTGGTAACAGCTGTAGCTTTCAGTTTTATGCTGTGGTTTTTTGGCTGTAGATTTTTTAGCTGTAGGATTTTGGCTGTGGCTTTTTAAAAAGTGAAGGAGAGGAAATATGAGCTGTAAAAATATAGCTCTGTACTGCCAAAAAAAGATACAAAGGGCTGTAGGTTTAAAAATCTGTAGAAATCATGATTGGAAACAAAAATTAGCTGTAGAAATAAATATGGCTGTGTGCAGCCTCTAAAGCTCCTTCCAATCAAGCCCACAAGTTTGTGCGGGTTAGCCCGAATAATATTTTAGTTCACTGTAAAATGGGTTAAATAGACAAATTATTACAAATTGACAGCTTTATCTATAATCATTAGTTAGTTATATTGTAAAATTAAGATAAAAGTAATTTTCTTAAATTTCAAAATAATTTCTTTTAAAAATTACTATGACCTATAATTAGCGCGGATTAAATCCTAATTTTATATTAATTATATTAATTAGCAAATTACTTTGCTGAGTTATGTTAATAAAATTGTATTAAGTACGAAATTAAAATCACAAATATGTTAGGTTTGTACTTAATCTATTATTTTTTTAAATGTCACTAAAATAATTACTAGGACATTATATTCACTCATTAGTAATTGTTTGTACAAGATTTTCGGTATCGTTATTTTATGTTTCTCTTTTTCATGTATTTAATATCAACACTCAAATAATGGGTCTGTTCATTTACCTGCCGAATGCGACAGCGGTTGTGACTTATGGTCTGACGCTGTGTCTAGATGCGACCGATTGTTATTCGTTTGATAGCTCCGTGGCTGATCTATGCGGCTTGTCGTAACAGTGCCAGTCGCAACGCTGAAAAAATTTAGCGTTCATAACTTTTAGATGTAGATTGCTGCATCCAGACATTGCATAAACTAACAACAATCGACCATAAGCCGAAGACTCCTACGGCAGGCAAACGAACAGACCCAATATATAAATTTTTTGATCACAAATTTAACTTTTTTTTACATCAGCTTTGGAGTTCAATTTCAAAAAAAAATACAATTTCTACATATTTAAATATAAACTTAATGGAAGATGAATCTAACATGTAGACGTATTGTGTGTAGAGTTGTTTGTTGTAATTAGGGATGTCAATCGGGCTGATCTGGTTCGAAACCTATAAAATCCGTATATATTTGAGTTCGATCCGGTTTGGTTCAGAAAAAAATTGGGCATATATTCCAAAGCCCGGTCTGGTCTGGACAGAGCTCTAGAGTTTTTCGGGTTTTTCTTTACAAACATAAAAATTCACAATTCTCAAATGAAAAATAATTATAACAAAATATTTATCAAAATAAATTTAAATTGAAATGTATTATATGAAATCCAATTAAATTTAAAAGCAAAAGTTTGGCAAAAAAACAAATAAAATTCAAATAAATAGTATTACCAAATAAAACATAAAATCAAAACACTTCAAATCTAGGTAGTAGAGTTTAGATAAGAATCTCGTTCATCGTATTCTAAATCCTCATCACTATCAAGAGCTACATATACAAAAAAGTAAAATAATATTAAGTTTTGATATGTATAAATCATATAGAAATGTCATTAAAAGTCTATTGATAATGATTTTAAAAATATGAAGTAAATATAGATGAATAATAATGGTACATGGATCACGAAATGTATAGAAAATATGTCAAATTATTATTTTCAGAAAGATAAATGTTTAAATAAAATCTCTAACTAATTAAAATGTAAAGTTATAGACTTTTTGGGTTAGTCCGAGCCCGATCAGGCTATGCCTGAAAAACATACTAGCCCGAATGAGCTTAGCCTGAAAGGCTTAATTTCTTTTGGCTTTTTTTAAGGCATGAGCCCGTTGTTTTTCATGAGTGTAGTGTAAATATAATGAGTGTAGTGTAAATATAATTATCCATCATAAATGTGTGTAGTGTGGGAAATTTTTTTGTTGTGAAAGTCTATTGTAATCCTAGGTAAATTTGATTAGTATGTTGTAAAGGATATATAATCTCTATATTATTATTTAAGAAGTTATTTAGGAAAATGAATTTTATTTTGTAAGTTATTATATATTATGTCATTACAAATAACAAAAAATAATTAAAATAAAAAGTGATATAATTATCTTTTAAAATTATTAAAAAATATGAAACGTATTTGTTGCCATTAAATAGATTATTTATTATTTATTTTCTTAATTATTTTTAATATTATATATTTTAAAATAATAATCAATCCATATATATTTCAAAAAAAATCTAGTCGAAATTCTGCTATATTTTTTTACTATAATTTATTATATTCTATTTGAATATATATCAAAACAAAAGTTGAAAAATATTTTACTAATTTTATAAAAGTTAGACACAAGAAAATTAATATATTTTTTTAACAGTTCGTGGACTAACCACAAAAACCAGAGTCGTTAAACGGTGTATATTAGAGTTATGTTTTCAAGATTATAGGTTTTTGCGGTTTAGCCCGAGTAATATTTTAATCTACTGCAAAATGAGTTAAATAGATATATTATTACGAATTGACAGCTTTATCTATAATCATTAGTTAGTCATATTATAAAATTCAGATAAAAGTAAATTTTCTTAAATTTCAAAACAATTTATTTAAAAAAAATTACTCGCGAGTTAAGTTCTAGTTTCATTTATAATAGAACAAAATAAAATATTTTTGATGATAATGTAGAGAATTAAAAGCAAAATTAAGTATCTAAATTTTATGTTCCAATCCTAAACTTTTCAAACGTTGGTTGTTTATACATTTCAAAGCAAACCAACACTTTATATGGAGGATATCATTAGACCAATTAGAGAAATATGTCCTTATCTCTTTAAGTGATAATTTTGTTTATGAAATGTGGCTAACTTTTCATATGGGCGTGGTCGAGTGGTAGTGGGGAGGTGGAATTGTTCCACCAACGGGGAACCTGGGTTCGATTCCCTCTCTACGCTGGTGCTCGAAACATTAACCACGACCATGTGTGGAAGTTGGCACTGGGCTTCGGCCCAGTTGAAAACCCGTGAGAAGGCTTTGTCAGTTGGGCCAACTCACTCTAGGCAATAGTCGGAAGGCGCGAAGTCTTACTGGTTTGGCATGTGGTAGCCAGTCTCTATCTCTCCAATAGAATGTCGACCGGACAGCCTAGATTATAAAAAAAAAAAATGTGGCTAACTTGAGTCTATTAATCGTTCCAAAAGGGTATCTTCCTCTTTTGCTTTACCTCTGGCAATTTATTTAAAAAATTCATTGGTGGACTATCAAACAGTTTATAAAATATTATTTTTGTCTCCCTATTTTTAGTTAATTATCAAAATATATTTAACCCTTAATCTAAGTGTATTCCCCCATGTTTACAATTATGTTGTTAGGGTTTAAATCGAATATGACTACCTGTTTTTTGTTTGCTAGTGATTATGATTTTTTTTCGTGCTAAGAATTAGTATTATTTACTAGTTTTTATATACTTGATACTTACATTGAGTGAATGAAGTAAATGGAACAGCTCAAGGACGGTATTATTAATGGAGTAGCTCAAAGATAGGTTCTTCCTCGGCGTGGTATCCGACAAGAAGACCCGTTATTTCCATATATTTTTAACATTTGCAGTGAAATCTTTTCGGGATTGTGTAAATGGCACAAGACAACGATTTGCTTTCGCGTATTAGAGTCTCAAGAGGAAGTCTGAGGATAAACCATTTGTTATTTGCTGATGACACAATGTTTTTCTGCAAAACAACACATCGATGTTGTGAAACTCTGCTGTCAACTCTCCAAAAATACTAAGTTGCCTCTTGTCAAATGATCAATAAACAAAAATCATCAATTACCTTCTCGGAGAAGACACCGCAAGTGATAAAAGAAATAGTAAAAAATACATTGAGTATCGAAAAGGAGGGAGGTGATCAGGGAAAATATCTTAGCTTACCGGAGAGCTTTGGACGTCGAAAGAAGGACCTTTTTACTCTGATTGTGGACCGGATCCGACAAAGATCAGTCAACTGGTCCTCGAGATTTTTTTCAAGTGCTGGGAAGATAACCATGATAAAATTAGTTATGTCAGCCATCCCTACCTACTCAATGACCTGCTTCAAACTCCCTACAAGCCTCTGCAAGAGGATCCAATCAGTCTTAACTCGATTTTGGTGGGCCTCAAAACCCGGGAAAAAAGGGTTGGCTCGCGTGGTCAAAACTTGCAAAATCTAAGAAAGATGGAAGACTCGGCTTTCGGGAAATTCAAAGTTTTAATGATGCTCTTCTGGCTAAGCTGAGTTGGAGGATATTTAATAAACCCTCAAGCCTACTAGCTCGGATCTTGACTGGGAAATACTGCAAGGATAAACACATGCTTGATGTCTCAACCTCATCAGCTACATCTCATGGCTGGCGTGGGATTTTGATTGGCCGAGATATTCTAATTAAACAACTCGGAAAAGCATAGGAAATGGAAAAGGAACATCACTTTGGAACGATCCATGGCTATCTCTAAAATCTCCTAAACAACCAATCGGCCCTCCAAACCTAAAGACAAATGATTTGACAGTTTCAGACCTCCTTACAGAAGAATTAGGGGAATGGAATAAGGAAAAATAGAGGAAATAATCCCGTCTCATGCCTCTGAAATTCTCTGCTTTAGACCTAGCTGCAAGGGAGCAGAACACTCTTACATCTGGCTATCAAGTAAACGAGGGGAATATTCATCAAAATCTGGATATCATGTGGCAATATCAGAGAAAGACAAATTGATGAAGAGCTCCGGAATCCAAGCCGGAATTGGAACTCTGAGATCTGGTCAGGTAATTTCTCCCCAAAAATGAAAGTCTTCATCTAGAAAATAGTCCAACGAGCTCTCCATGTGGGAGAAAACCTTCTAAACCGCGTTTGTTAACTAATTTTGGATGCACTCACTATGGTGAACTTGAAACCACTGAACATCTCTTCTTCGAGTGTGCATTTGCTCTTCTTGTGTGGTATTTGGTCCCTTTCAAAATCAGTGTAAACCCCTCCTCCTTTCCAGACTCCATCTCGGGCCTTATCTTTTCAAAGAATATGATCTGCCTACCTCCATTAGGCGTTGGAATATGTCCTCTATTCCCGCATGGCTGTGTTGGGCCATATGGACAGCTATAAAATATCTCCTCTTCGAAAACAAATTTTTTAGTCCGGAGGAAACAATGATAAAAGCTATTTTAGAATCAAGGGAGTGGCAACTGGCTTAGATTTTGGAAAACAGAACAGTAACTTACACGGCTGAGAGAATCCATCAAAATGCACATCTAGAAACCATCATTTGTCATTCTGATGCAACATGAAGAGAAGACTCAAAATCTGCAGAACTAGGTTGGCTTTTTAACAACCAACTTGGACTAAAGGTAGAAAAAGGAAACTATGGAGAACCTTTCGTAAATTCTTCTTTGATGGCGGAAGCTTTGGCAATCCGATCGGCGCTAAATCATGGCCTAGAGAAAGACTTTACCAACCTCTGCATCAAATTGGACGCTCGGTATCTAATCCAAACTATCACATCGTAAGAGCAAATCAAGGAAATCTGATATCATCATATTTTACATCATTTTAGCATCCGTTTCACTTAGGTTTCGAGTCATTTGCATATAGTTCATGTTATCTCTTTAGCATTTTAATTATTTTACGAGTCTAATGTGTCCACATTAAGTCCTAGAGAGTCCTTGCATGTTTTGGATCGTATTTTAGGTGCTTCAGAGGAGATTCGAGACCCGAGGAGAGAAGACAGAGACTATACCAAAGTCACTGGTCGGTACCTCTCATCGGTATCGAAGGCAGAAGGATTGCACCGATGTCACTGCTCGGTGCAACTGATCGGTATAGAAGACGGAGGAAGACAGCCCCAGTACCGACGTGCAACACCGAGAAGTGACATCGGTATCGAAGCTTCAGAGGATTGTACCGAGGTCACTGCTCGATGCAACTGATCGGTAGTGCTCTATGAGGATACCCGGGGGGAAAATCTCTTAACACCGAGAAACAATATTGAGGAGTGACCTCGGTATTCATCGAAGGAACATCAAGCATCTCCCCTCAATACCGATGTCATTGCTCGGTGCAACAAATCGGTACACAAACCCAGGCTCAATACCGAGGTGTGGTACTGACGAGTAACCTCGGTATTGGCCGCAAAAACACTTTTTATCCATCTAAACCGGGTCGGTACCCGGTTTGTCCCGGGTCGACCCGGTTCGTTACTATTCACTATTTATGCCCAAAAATCTAATTTTGATGGGCTAAGTCTTTTTCTTAAGCAAAAACCCTCTCTAATAGTGATTTGTAAGAGATTGATCCTTTGATTTATGCAATTTAGTATTGTTTTCTTGATCCAATCTATCTATCTTCTTTCTATCTTGATTATACAACACTCATCCATGGATTCAACCTCTATCCACATCGATTTTGGGTTGTTCTTGATGGGTCTTGAGTAGTCTTTTAGGGTTTAGAGATGGGGTAGATTATGGTGATCCAATGCTTGATTCATGGTGTTTAGGGGTTAGATCTTTTTATATCCTTTCTTGTTTAATGTTCTTAAAGCTAAATCTAGCTTAAAAAAGTAGGTTTAGATCATAAGGCATTTCATGAACACCAAGTGTTTGATGAAATGCCTTGATAAATTAAACAAGAGATTTACACTCCTAGCCTATGATAATAGTTGTCTAGGGTGTATTTTTGGTTGATCTTGTTGATTTAAACTTAATGCTTGCTAATCAATGATCCACAAATGAGAGTTTGTTAATGGATTAGGTGATTAGCATAGTGATTAATTGCTTGAAAGAGAATTAGTCAAGTTTAGGATCTTATGCCTAAGGATTAGCTTGTTTGAGTAAATAAAAATCATGAATTGAACTTGGGTCACCTTATATCCATAATCCTATATTTGAATCCGCTTTTGTTTATTAATTTACAATCTTGTTTAGTGCTTTTGCTTGCTTAATTCGAATTGGATACTTAACAACAAACCACACTTGTTTAGCTTAACTTACTCTAAGTGCTTTGCATTCTTAATGATTGAAATAATCCCAATTATGGATTGATAACCTCCTTACTACATCGTATTGGGGATATTGATACCTCATTGAGACTAAAAATTCTTGTATCAATTTGGCGCCGTTGCCATATTGGGATTTGTTTTAACATTGGGATTTAGGTTCTTAGTGAGCTTAAGTTTTATTTTCTACCAAAGTTACTAATGTCTTTCACTTTCCATTGCTATCTCTAAACCTATAGGTGCATGCATACGCGATCTCGAGGCAACGACAATCTAGTTGGATCAAGGGACGACATACATCGCTCATACCGAGGGTTTTAGAACAAGGGAAGCACGTGCGAGACAACAAGAAGTTGAGAACAACATGGATCACTATGAAAATGTTCCACTTGAGGACATTCAAGACAATGTGGACAACCTTCCACATCATCAACAAGGTGGTAATGGAAACCACCACGCTCAAGGTGGTAATGGAAACCACCACGCTCAAGGTGGTAATGGAAACCACCACGCTCAAGGTGGTAATGGAAACCACCACGCTCAAGGCGGACAAGCTCAAAACGCCCCACATACACCCGGACGACCAATGAGAGCCCCTAACCATCCCCCAAGGGCTCAAAACGTGGTACGAGCGGGTGATGCCGCCAATGCCCATTAAACCCGTCAAGGGATCCAAGCTCCACCGGTTGAGAACAACAACTTCAAGGTGAAGCCGGGATTGATCAACATGGTTCAAAGCAACAAATTACACGGCTTATCTATGGAGGATCCATTGGATCATATCGATCAATTTGATAGGATATGTGGGTTAACCAAGATGAACGGTGTTTCGGAAGACGATTTCAAGCTAAGACTTTTCCCATTCTCTCTTGGAGAAAACGCTCATCAATGGGAAAAGAGGCTTCCTCAAGGTTCAATCACGTCTTGGGGTGATTGCAAGCGAGCTTTCCTTGCAAAGTTTTTCTCTCCTTCAAGGACCGCCAAGTTAAGGAACGAGATCTCGGGGTTCACACAACGCGGAAACGAATCCTTCAATGAAGCTTGGGAACGGTTTCGAAGCTACACCACTCAATGCCCGCATCATGGCTTCTCCAATGCCTCTCTTTTGAGTACCCTCTATCGCGGTGCTTTACCAAATATAAGGATGCTCTTAGACACGACTTCTAATGGGAACTTCTTAGCCAAAGATGTGGACGAAGCCATGGAACTAGTGGAGAACTTAGTCCAAAGTGACGGTACCTATGACGACGATTATGACCGCGCCACAAGGACCACAAGCGACTTTGATGAAAACAAGCGGGCCAAGGACATGAAAGCGCTTAATAAAAAATTGGACAAGCAAGCCAATTTGATTGACAAACTCCTAGTGTCTTTTCAAAAGACGGTCCACTTTGTGGATGCTTATGATGAGAACCAAGGTTGTTATCAAAAGGAGAACGTAGACATTAACACTCAAGACGAGGTGAACTACGTGGGGAACCAAGGGAACTACCAAAACCAAGGAAATTACCAAAGACAAGGGTTCAACCAAAACTATAGGAACCACCCCAACTTCTCTTACCGGAACACAAATGTGGAGAATCCACAAGACCAAGTCTACCCTCCGCAACCTAATCAAGCTCAAGGAGTCCCACAAAAACAATTCCAACCTCAAGGCCAAGCTTCTAATACCAACCAACAAGGTTATGTCACAAGGAACCAATTCCAAGGGAACCAAGGTGGCTTTCAACCCAAAGCTCCACCCGGTTTTCAAGGGCAACAACAAGGATATGTGCCTCATGGTCAAGCAACTACGTCTAAACCGCAAGAGCTTGGCTTGAGCTCCATGTTCCAACAATTACTCAAGGGACAAGCGGAGATCAATACGCGGGTGGATTGCTCTTACAACGACCTCAACACATAGATTGAGGCTTTGAACTCCAAGGTAAAACAAATGGAGAACAAAGGTGTTGCTTCTTCTTCACGACCACAAGGTCAACTTTCGGGCAAAGCCGAAGCTAATCCTAAGGAGTATGTAAACGCCATCACCTTACAAAGTGGCACGGTTTTACCTCCAAGAGAAACTCCTTCTACTCTCAATGCGGACATTGAGAAGCAAAGTGGGGGTGGAACTTCACGAAGATGATGACAAGGTTGAAGATGGGGTAGTGAGAGAGCAAGACAAGGTTGAAGAAGTTGAGAAGGTCAAGCCTAGGGTTGTTGTTGCTCAAGAGAAACCGAAGAAGAATGTGTTTGTTCCTAAGCCATACGTTCATAAGCTACATTTTCCCGGTCGGTTCAAGAAGCAACTTATGGACAAGTACAAAGCCATCTTTGATAGGCAAATGGAGAAGGTAGAACTCACAATGCCTCTAGTAGATGCCTTTCTCCTTGTCCCTCAATATGCCAAATTTTTGAAAGATGCCGTGAATGAGAGAGCTAAGGAAATGAAGTCTATGGTCATTCTAACTCACGAGTGTAGCGCCATCATACAAAAGAAGATGGTGCCCAAGAAGCTAGGAGATCTGGGATCATTCACTCTACCTTGTCCACTTGGTCCTCTAGCTTTCAACCATTGTTTGTGTGATCTTGGAGCGAGTGTAAGCCTAATGCCGTTTTCGGTAGCCAAGAGACTATGCTTCACACGCTACAAGGCATGCAACATCTCCCTAATATTGGCGGATAGGAGCGTGAGGGTTCCTATTGGTTTGCTTGAGGATCTTCCTATCGTGGTGAAGGATTTCATTGTCCCCAAGCATTTTGTGGTTCTTGAAATAGATGAGGAACCAAAAGACCCACTTATCTTTGGTAGGCCATTCCTAGCAACCGTGGGGGCGATAATCGATGTGAGGAAAGGCAAGATAGACCTTCACTTGGGTAAAGGAGAAGTCCTTGAGTTAGATATCAACAAGGTGATGAAGAAACCTACCATAGATGGCCAATATTTCTACATAGAGACCATGGATGAACTAGCCGACGAATTGCTTGAGGAAATGAGAGTAGAAGACGGTTTGGAAGTGGTCTTGACCAAGGAGCGTAGCGATCATGGGTTTTTGAGTAAAGAAAGTCAAGGGTATGAGCTACTCATGGACTTGCACAAGCCGGTTGAAAAGGATACACCATTTGTTGAGTTGTGTATTCGTGGTACCGAGGTTCAAGATGGGTCAAGAGTTGATACGGTTCAAGATGAGTTTGTTCTAGTCGTTGAAGAGACTAGCAAGGGTAAGTCTAGTCTTGATGAAGACGATTGGATCGAACTCAAATCCCCAAAGGTGGACCTAAAGCAACTTCCCACGGTACTAAGGTACGCTTTTCTATGTCCAAACGAGTCATACCCGGTTATTGTGAATGAAAGTCTAGATGAAAACGAACTATCCTCCCTTTTAGGTGAACTTAGGAAGTATAAGAAAGCCATTGGTTATTCTTTGGATGACATCAAGGGTATTTCCTCTACTTTGTGCACACATAGAATCCATCTAGAGGATGAATCAAGGACCTCTATTGAACATCAAAGAAGGTTGAATCCTAATTTGAAGGATGTTGTAAAGAGAGAGATTCTTAAGCTTTTGGATGCCGGTATTATCTACCCAATATCGGATAGTGTTTGGGTTTCACCGGTTCATTGTGTGCCTAAGAAAGGGAGGATAACGGTTGTTAAAAATGAAAAGGATGAAATGATACCTACTAGGACAATAACCGAGCATAGAATGTGCATTGACTATAGGAAGTTAAATTCATCTACTCGTAAGGATCACTTCCCGTTACCTTTCATATATCAAATGCTTGAAAATCTAGCTAATCATCCATTTTATTGTTTCCAAGACGGTTATTCGGGTTTCTTTCAAATATCCATACACCCGAATGACCAAGAGAAAACAACTTTCACATGCCCTTACAGTACCTTCGCATATCGAAGGATGCCGTTCGGGTTGTGTAATGCACCCACGACATTCCAACGTTGTATGATGTCCATTTTCTCGGATCTTATTGAGGACATGGTAGAAGTTTTTATGGACGACTTCTCCGTGTATGGCTCTTCGTTTGGTGCTTGCTTGTCTAATCTTTGTAAAGTCTTGCAACGATGCGAGGAAGCAAACTTGGTGCTCAATTGGGAGAAGTGCAATTTTATGGTACATGAAGGGATCGTGCTAGGACACAAAATCTCCGAGAAGGGCATAGAGGTGGACAAATCCAAGATTGAGTTGATGGTTAACTTGGAGCCGCCTAAGTCGGTCAAGAACATCCGGTCTTTCTTGGGTCATGCGGGGTTCTGCCGAAGGTTCATCAAAGACTTCTCGAAAATCACGAGGCCTCTCACAAGGCTACTTTGCAAGGAGGTTGAGTTCGTGTTTGATGAGGAGTGTATGGTAGCGTTTCTAGAGATCAAGAAGGCATTGGTTAGTGCTCACATTGTTCAAGCACCGGATTGGGATCTTCCTTTCGAGATCATGTGTGATGCTAGTGATTACGCGGTTGGTGCGGTCTTGGGTCAAAGGAAGGAGAAAAAGACCAATGTCATCTACTATGCAAGTAGGACCTTAGATGACACTCAAGCCCGGTATGTCACAACGAAAAAGGAGTTGCTAGCCGTGGTATTTGCAATGGAGAATTTTATGTTGTGGGATCAAAGGTGATTGTCTACACTAATCACGGGGCCCTAAGACACATTCATGAAAAGAAAGACACAAAGCCAAGGCTACTCTGTTGGATCTTGCTTCTACAAGAGTTTAACTTGGAGATAGTTAACAAGAAAGGGATAGAGAATGGAGTCGCAGATCACTTGTCTAGAATGAGGATTGAAGACCTTGTCCCAATTGATGATAAGCTCCCCGAGGAGAGTCTCATGGTTGTTGGTGTCTTGAAGAAAGGGGTTGAAGCCGTGCGAGGACTAGAGAGTGCTAATGGGTTACAAGACGAGAAACTACCATGGTTTGTGGACCTAGTGAACTACTTGGTGTGCGGGAAAGAACCGCCTTTGGATGGGTATAAGAAGAAGAAGTTCTTCCACGACGTGACGAGATACTATTGGGACGAGCCCTACTTATACAAGTTGTGCTCGGATGGTTTGTATAGGAAATGTGTGGCGGAAGAAGAAGTCCAAGGGATCCTACTCCAATGTCACGGGTCAAGCTATGGTGGGCATCACACATCCTACAAAACCGCTACAAAGGTCTTGCAATCCGGTTTTTGGTGGCCTTCATTATTCAAGGATGCGCACCTCTTTGTCTCCACATGTGATGCATGCCAAAGGAAATGGAATATTGGGAGGAGAGATGAAATGTCCCAAAACCCAATCCTTGTGGTGGAGATGTTTGACGTATGGGGCCTCGATTTTATGGGACATTTCCCGTCATCGTATGGTAATCAATACATATTGGTGGCGGTTGATTACGTCTCTAAATGGGTGGAAGCCATTGCAAACCCGACAAACGATGCTGAGGTCGTCCTAAAACTGTTGAAGTCCGTTATATTCCTAAGGTTCGGAGTTCCAAGGGTGGTCATTAGTGATGGGGGTAGTCATTTCATCAACAAGGTGTTTGAAACTTTACTTAAGAAGCATGGTGTGAGCCATAAGGTAGCAACACCCTACCATCCTCAAACGAGTGGCCAAGTAGAAGTATCCAACCGGCAAATCAAAGCCATACTAGAAAGGACGGTTGGGAGTTCAAGAAAGGATTGGGCCAACAAGTTAGATGATGCTTTATGGGCATACCGGACCGCTTTTAAGACTCCTATAGGGACTACACCATTCAACTTGCTCTATGGGAAGTCATGCCATCTACCGGTTGAGTTGGAGTACAAGGCCTTGTGGGCGGTGAAGCTTCTTAATTTCGACATCAAGACCGCACAAGAGAGGAGGTTAATACAACTTCAAGAGTTAGAGGAGACTAGGCTTGAAGCCTATGAAAGCTCGAGAATCTACAAGGAACGGACCAAAACCTTCCATGACAAGAAGATCTTGCGTAAGGACTTCAAAGTTGGAGACTTAGTGCTATTGTTCAACTCCCGGTTGAAGCTTTTTCCCAGGAAGCTCAAGTCGAGGTGGTCGGGTCTGTTTGAGGTTAAGGAAGTAAGGGTATATGGAGCCGTGGTACTTGTTAACAAAGAGGGCCAAGATTTCATTTCAAATGGCCAAAGGCTCAAACTCTACCGAGCAAATCAAATCGTCGAAAATGGAGGCTCGATCCCTCTCGATGATGTCCCTCTAGCTTGAGAACGGTAACAAACGTCGAACTTAGTAACGTTAAACAAAGTGCTCTTGGGAGACACCCCAAGCTTATCATTGTATATACTTCCTTTTTGTTTATCTCTTTTTCTATCTTTGCTAGATCTTTTTGATGGTTTTGTTAAGTGTGCATAGGGGTTCCAAGGTCAAGGGCGAATACCGAGGAGAGATACCGACGAGTGACGTCGGTATGGACTTGCCGAGGGACCAATACCTACCGACGTCACAGATCGGTACAACACATCGGTATCGAAACAGGATGAAAATCCCTTAGCACCGACGTGTGGTACCGCGGAGTGACCTCGGTATGTCCATACCGATGACCAGCACTGAGGAATGACCTCGGTATGGTAGTACCGATGCCTAACACCGATCAGTAACTTTGGTGTAGACCGTGCCAAACGAGGGGCCAATGCCAACGCCACAGATCAGTACAACACGTCGGTATGGAAACAGAAGGAAAATCTCCTTAACACCGATTTGTTGCACCGAGGAGTGACGTCGGTATTCAACGAAGAGTTTTTAAAAATCAGTCAATACCGAGGTGCAATACCGATGAGTGACCTCGGTATTGACCATTTTTTTAAAAAAATCTCAATTTAATACCAAAATTGATATGCTCAATTTAATACCCTAAGATACTAAAGCAGTTGTTGTAGTAAGTGTAGGGGTCGAACCACAAAGACTCACAGAGATCACACAATAAATTATGAAGTGTCGAATTACGCTAAGCCAGATAGATGTAATTAAAAACAGTGCAGAAATTAAACGAGATGTAAATCAATTGGGAAATATAGGCTCAGGGTTTTTCTCAGAAAATCAGTGAATGCAGACTAACTAACTAACAGGATTCAGATTTAGCGCAGTTCTTGAACTCAAATCACTAAAATATAGCTAACCAACTCTCGTTGCGAAAACTATCTAAATCTAAATCCTAGGAATTCCAAATCTCTTTGCGAATCCTAAAGTCTAAATCAGCTTTAACAACAGGTTTGATATGTTCACAAATCAATTAAACCAAATCTCTTTGCGAATAATCAATTTGCTCACCTAGGTTCTATCAGGTAATTAATTGCACTCTCGTACCTAATCAATTATCCTAAGATTTATATTCTAGGTAGCTAATCTAGAACAAGCTGTGAACACAACCTAAGCGAAGAACTATAATTCAGATGGTGAATCCTAAAAGATATTTAACCTAGCATTCAAAGAAAACCCTTATGAGAAAACCCTAAACCTAAGGTGGATCTACTCAGACATGGAGAATGAAACAATCAACATGTTTGAATAAATCATCAATAGAATAGAAAGAAGGGTTTAGAGATCTGATCTCGGACGAAGGGAGATTCAGACTTGTCTCTCTAAAACCAAAGTAAAATCAAACACAGAAAATAAAAGCCTTTCTTAAACAATGGCTGTAAAATCCTATTTATAACCTAAATCACGATTTGGGGCCTTCTTGTAATTATCAAAGTCTTCTGGGTGCTTTTGCAATTCTCCAAGGCTTCATAATTAGTCGCGGCCCATGAAATCTCGATGAGTGTCGATCGATACCAGGGGGTATCGATCGATGCTCGGTGCTCAGATCGGGCTCTTAGTCATCAGACTTCAGTCTCGCTCCAGAATGCTCCAGAAAAGCTCCAATAATTCAAATTAAGCTCCAGATGTGCTATAACCTGTGAAAGACTCTAAAAGACTCCAAAACACAAGAAAATACTCTATAAAAGGACTTATATCATGGCTTAAATAGGGTAAAAACCATGATATATCAACCGTGCCAAACGAGGGGCCAATGCCAACGCCACAGATCAGTACAACACGTCGGTATGGAAACAGAAGGAAAATCTCCTTAACACCGATTTGTTGCACCGAGGAGTGACGTCGGTATTCAACGAAGAGTTTTTAAAAATCAGTCAATACCGAGGTGCAATACCGATGAGTGACCTCGGTATTGACCATTTTTTTAAAAAAATCTCGTTACCCACCCATGTAAGATCCGACCCGGCCCAGGTAACTCTTCTTCTTCTCCTTCTTCCACGCGACATCTTCCCTTCATCTCAACCTATTTTCGCTATTCAAGGTCCAATTTCATCACATCTCCCTCTTTTCTCAAAAAAATTTCACAATTCCAAGCCCCATAGTCTCGATTTTCACTGTTCTTTTTGGATTTATCATCATTCCAAGCATTTAATCCCAATTCCCCAAGGTATTATTCAATTAAATTTTATAAAACCATGGTTTTTGTTCTTAAGAAAATATTGCTTCAATGTGGTTTGATATTGCTTTTCACTTGTACAAATACCTTGGGGATGGTTTATCTATGCTTAAACTTGATGATATATGTGCAAATTGTTGATGGTATGATGAAAATTTGAGAAATTAAAAATTTGAGAATTAGGGATTGTGAATTGGGATAATTTGCTTGTTAAGTGTGAATTATCACCTTGGTTCGTTGCTCTTAGCTCATCTTTTGGTGAACCCTTGTTGATTTGATAAGAAATTATACCTATGCTCACAAATTATCTCAAGGATATTTGTAGGTACAATGTCTGACAAAGGCGCTCCATCGACATGGGCACGAACCAAGGTTTCGACAGTTGGAAAAGGGAAAGGAATTGCCCAAGCTACGGCCGCGGAAAAGGAAAAAGGGATTGCCAAAGGTAGTACCAAGGCAAAGGCTAAAACCGCAGCTACGAGCTCTAAAGCCAAGAAAACGGCCAAGGGAAAGGGCAAGAGAGTCGAAGAGGGCGAAGAAGAGGTCGAGGGTGAGAGCTCAAGTGGAGAAATCCCAGAGGTGCAATGGATAAAGCCAAGCGAGCAAGATTACTTCGACAAATTTTGCCAAATGAAGTTCGAGCAAGGCAAATTTGTCGATGCGGAGATGATGGATACGATAGGGATAAGTGACAAAGTGTGGACTCTTTTTGAGAATATGGGGCTAAGGAAGTTCATGAGCATGAAGCATGAATCTTTCAAGGCACTCTCCAACAAGTTCCTAGACACCATTCGAGCTAAGTTCTACGAAACGGAAGATGCAAATTCCGGGTTTGGAGTTTTAAAGTTCGGACTCATGGGCACCACCTACACCGTCACTTTCCACGAGTTTTGCGAGATATTCGGGTTTAGGGAAGAAGGTACCTACGGCGGGCAATACTTTGATTATCCGAGACTCGAGCTCCGAAATTTTTGGGCAACGATTGCCTCTGGGGAATTTGAGACCGGCGCCTCTAAGAATGCAAGCATACGGCACCCGGCTATTCGCTACGCGCACAAGGCATTGGTCCACAATTTCTACCACAAGGTGGAGATTGACACGGTTACTACGGAGGAGATGGAGTTGTTAGGGCTCGGTCTAAAGCCCATTCTCCGTAAATGGTAGAGCGTTCGAGGGGCCGGAGAGACTTACTTGTCTCGCAACACTCTTGGTGAGACACTTGTTTGCTTACCGGAATTGGGCTTGGAAGACAATGTCAAAGAAGGCCGCGATTTGCATCAGATGGATCATAACGCCTATTCTCTTGGCAAAGGGCATCAAGGTTTCGGTTAGCGCCAATGAGTGGAAATCTTTGGATGCGACCTACCTTTCAAAGACTAGGTTCTTCAAGGGATATATTGAAGTCAAGATGGCTTACAACCTACAACTCACCAAGACATCTATGGCACAAGTCCTCTTGCCTAATCCTGCGCTCACCAACTTCCATGATCCGAGGAACATCATGTTTATTCCTCCCCAAGAGTACCTATAAATCTCAACCGTAGATCCGCCTATGCAAGCGTTCCGCAAAAGAGCACAACGGAGAACCGCTACCGAGGAATCTCTTGATCTCGACGAGGAAGTACCAAACGAGTCGTCACCCGAGACCGTGTACGGTAGTGAGCGCTACCACTTTGACCCTTATGATGGGGCTATAACTAACGCGGCTACAAGACACGCTAATTACCAAACTCGTCTCCTCCAACGCATGTGCAAGTGGCAAAATACCAACATGAAGAATATGGTCAAGACGATCAAGTCCTTGAAGAAGACGATTAAAGCCACATGTCGAACCATCAGTGAGCTCAAAGACGGAGGTTGCGGAGCGAGTTCCTCAAGGACCGGTGAAGGAGATGTCGTCATGGGCACCACTCTCGCACCTCAAGAAGGAGGTAAGGAATTGGTCTTAAGCACTAGTCGACCCAAGGCCCGAGCGGAAAGAGCAACAAAGAGGATAGCGATGGGTCCCTATCTCCCGTCTCAAGTAATCCATCTTACTCGATGGGGCCTTCATCCCCATCACAAAGTTTCTAGGTACGAATCCAAAACTTTTGTATATATTTTTCTTTTGAGTCTTGCATTGTCTAGTTTTTTCTTGTTTTTGGTCCTTTCCTTAGGCTTATTTCACACCAAGACGGTGTGATTTAAGTTTGGGGGAGGGACCGGTATCTAATGGCATTTATTTTGATGTTATTTTCAATTTCGTTTTTCGAGTCTCATGCATCTCATGCATTCATCTTAGGCATAGAAAATACCAAAAAAATTGAAAATTTTGAAAAGACAAAAAGAAGTCATTTAGTGTGCATATAGGATCGAGTTTAGTAGCATATAGTTGTATTGCACGTGCATAGGGAGCAATGATAATTTTTCCTCATTAGGGTAGCATCTAAAGAAATTGATTCGTTCGTAGTTGTTTGATGCATATAGGCGAGTTTGAAAGTAAAGACGAACCATTCTTAGATCTCATACTTCATCATACTTGCCTTGGTTGAAACAAGCTTGAATTGCATCCAACTCCATCTAAGTGATAACGCTAATCTTGACTTGTAAATATTGTGTTTGTGCATTTTTAAATGAATTCATGGATCACATATACATATTTGGATAATCTTCTCCCTTTCTACCACTCTTGTTTATCCAAGTAGCCATATCCCATCATTGGAATGGTTTCCCCTACCGTAACCTCAACCTCCTTTCTAGCCATTGTTATTAGTGTGTGAATTGTGAGGCCTTTCTTTCGAACAAACTTGGCAAAACGTGTTAGGTTTAGGGCGACAAGAGGGAATTCTCATGTAGATTTAGCTCCAACATCTCGGAGTTAATCTAGGAATAGGCTAGTTAGGATGTTGATTCTTGGTTCAAGTTTGGGGGAACGGTTTTAGACTTGGTGAACGGTTGAGAATGGATTGTGGGATGGAAAAGAAGAGAAGGAGAAATAAAAAAAGGGGATCGGATTTGTGTAGATTGGTTGGTGTAAAAATCATAAAACTAGCTCTAAATAATAAGATAGCCTCAAAAGATAGAAAGAAAATGAAGAAAGCCAAAAGGCCAAAGCATCAAGGAATGAGAAGAGGCATGAACCAAAAAGAAGAAAAGAAGAGCTAGATCACAACAAAATGAGCACCAAACCATGAAAGAACAAGGAAGAAGAAGTGATCCCCGAATGAGAAGAAGGTTGAATGGAAAGACAAGAAGCATGTGGGTTTGAGAAGGCAAAATGCCTTAGGATAAAAAGGGTAGCTTAGGATGTGGGCACAACGGGTTATAAGGCTTTAGGTTAGAGACATTCTAGGCACTTGGGTAGATGAGAATTCTCCCTTGTATGCATATGTTGCCTTTTACCTTTAGCATTTTGCTAAATTTTGTTCATTCCATGAGAGATCCTTGAACTTAATTACCCATGCATGATAATGAGATCACCTTCATCTCATAACCATACCATTAGCCAAACGGATTCGATTTAACCTTGCATAAACATGATTCATGGTTGCACCATTAATGAACGTTAAGGGGTTGGAGAATAGGATTGCTTGCGTAGATTGGGGTTCGTAATTGATGCATGATGAGATAGGAATGGCTAGCTCATTTGGAGTAGACGCGCTTGTTGCATTTTAGAACTACAAATTTGGGCGATGAATGTGTCTCTTTTTATGTTGCTTGAGGATTTGAGCTCCCGCTCTCATATATCTTTTCCATCCTCTTATATTTGTTTTCTTGAGGGCAAGCATAGGACCAAGTTTGGGGGAATTGATATCATCATATTTTACATCATTTTAGCATTCGTTTCACTTAGGTTTTGAGTCATTTGCATATAGTTCATGTTATCTCTTTAGCATTTTAATCATTTTAGGAGTCTAATGTGTCCACATTAAGTCCTAGAGAGTCCTTGCATGTTTTGGATCGTATTTTAGGTGCTTCGGAGGAGATTCGAGACCCGAGGAGAGAAGACGAAGACTATACCGACGTCACTGGTCGGTACCTCTCATCGGTATCGAAGGCAGAAGGATTGCACCGAGGTCACTGCTCGGTGCAACTGATCGGTATAGAAGACGGAGGAAGACAGCCCCAATACCGACGTGCAACACCGAGGAGTGACATCGGTATCGAAGCTTCAGGGGATTATACCGAGGTCACTGCTCGGTGCAACTGATCGGTACTGCTCTCTGATGATACTCGGGGGAAAATCTCTTAACACCGAGCAGCAATACCGAGGAGTGACCTCGGTATTCATCGAAGGAACATCAAGCATCTCCCCTCAATACCAATGTCATTGCTCGGTACAACAAATCGGTACACAAACCCAGGCTCAATACCGAAGTGTGGTACCGAAGAGTGACCTCGGTATTGGCCGCAAAAACACTTTTTATCCATCTAAACCGGGTCGGTACCTGGTTTGTCCCGGGTCGACCCGGTTCGTTACTATTCACTCTTTATGCCCAAAAACCTAATTTTGATGGGCTAAGTCTTTTTTTTTAAGCAAAAACCCTCTCTAAGAGTGATTTGTAAGAGATTGATCCTTTGATTTATGCAATTTAGTATTGTTTTCTTGATCCAATCTATCTATCTTCTTTCTATCTTGATTATCCAACACTCATCCATGGATTCAAACTCTATCCACATCGATTTTGGGTTGTTCTTGTTGGGTCTTGAGTAGTCTTTTAGGGTTTAGAGATGGAGTAGATTAGGGTGATCCAATGCTTGATTCATGGTGTTTAGGGGTTAGATCTTCTTATATCCTTTCTTGTTTAATGTTCTTAAGGCTAAATCTAGCTTGAAAAAGTAGGTTTATATCATATGGCATTTCATGAACACCAATTGTTTGATGAAATGTCTTGATGAACTAGACAAGAGATTTATGCTCCTAGCCTATGATAATAGTTGTCTAGGGTATATTTTTGGTTGATCTTGTTTGTATTCTTAATGCTTGCTAATCAATGATTCACAAATGAAAGTTTGTTAATGAATTAGGTGATTAGCATAGTGATTAGTTGCTTGAAAGAGAATTAGTCAAGATTAAGGATCTTATGCCTAGGAATTAGCTTCTTTGAGTGAATGAACACCACTAATTAGATTTGGATCACCTTACATCAATAACCTTATCTCTTGCTCCACTTTTGTTTATTGATTTACTATCTTGTTTAGTGCTTTTGCTTGCTTAATTCGAATTGGATACTTAACAACAAACCACACTTGTTTAGCTTAACTTATTTTAAGTGTCTTGCACTCTTAATGATTGAAATAATCTCAATTATGGATTGATAACCTCCTTACTACATCGTATTGGGGATATTGATACCTCCTAGAGACTAAAAAGTCTTGTATCAAAATTTACGGTCTCCTTTTTGATATAAAAATTCTTACATCGATGTTTATCTCTATTGCGTTTATGTTTATTCCTCGAGTAGAGAAACCGCTATGTGATTTCACATTTGCAATATATCATATATCTAATGCTCTGTTTTAAGTTAATGAGAAGTTGTTCAAAAAAAAAGTGAATGAAGTAAATAGCTATGGTTGACCACTTAATTAGTGATATATCATGGTTTTTACCCCTTTTATGTCATGATATAAGTCCTTTTTCTAGTGTTTTGTATTCTTTTAGAGTCTTTTACAGGTTATAGCACGTTTGGAGCATAATTGGAGATATTGGAGTTTTCTGGAACATTATGGAGCGAAGCAGAGATCCGTGTAGCTGAGACATCAAAATCACCTGAGTATCGATCGATACTGCCTAGTATCGATCGATACCCGTCGAGGAAACAGAAGGATCGCGACTTATTGAAGAGTTGAAGAATTGCAGAATTGGCCCAGAAGACTTTGATATTTACAAGATGGCCCAAAACGTGTTTTAGCTTATAAATTAGGTTTTCAGCCACCTGTTTAGGATAAGCTTTATTTTTCTATACTTTGATTTTACTTTGGTTTTAGAGAGACAAGTCTGAATCTCCCTTCGTCCGAGATCAGATCTCAAAACCATCTTGTTATTCTTTCTGATTTATTGATGATTTATTCAGTTATATTGATTGTTTCATTCACCATGTCTGAGTAGATCCACTTTAGGTTTAGGGTTTTCTCATAAAGGATTTCTTTGAATGCTAGGTTGATTATCTGTTTAGGATTCACCATCTGATTAGTTCTTCGCCTTAGGTTGTTCTCAAAGCTAATTCTAGGTTGACGAATCTGGAACTTAGATCTTAGGATAATTGATTAGGCACGAGAGTGCGATTAATTACCTGATAGAACCTAGGTGAGTAAATTGATTATTTGCAAAGAGATTTGGTTTAATTGATTTGTGAACATATCAAACCTGAACTTTAAAGATGATTTAGACTTTAGGATTCGCAAAGAGATTTGGAATTCATAGGATTTAGATTTAGATAGTTTTCGCAACGAGAGTTGGTTAGCTATATTTTAGTGATTTGAGTTCAAGAACCGTGCGTAATCTGAATCATGTTAGTGAGTTAAGTCTGCATTCATTGATTTCCTGAGAAAAACCTTGGGCCTATTTTTCCTCCATTGATTTACAACACTTTTACTTGCATACTTGTTTTCGTTTACATCTTTTGATTTAGCGTATTTTGGATCTATATAATCTATTGTGTGTCTCTGTGAGTCCTTGTGTTCGACCCCTAGATATACTACGACAACTGCTTTAGTATCTGAATAGGGTATTAATTTGAGCATATCAAATTTGGCGCCGTTACCGACGAACTTAGTCGAAATTCTCAACTAAAATCTAATGGCGAATTGAATCCCCGACAACGGCGCCAAATTTGATATGCTCAAATTAATACCCAAAAAGTACTAAAGCAGTAGTTTTAGTATAGCTAGGGGTCGAACCACAAAGACTCACAGAGATGCACAATAGATTGTATAGTATCGAATTAAGCTAAGCCAAGAGATGTAATTGAAAGCAGTGCAGAAATTAAAAGAGTTGTAATTCAATTGGAGGAAATATAGGCCCAAGGTATTTTTCAGGAAATCAATGAATGCAGATTAACTAACTAGCAGGATTCGGATTTAGCGCAGTTCTTGAACTCAAATCACTAAAGTATAATTAACCAACTGTCGTTGCGAGAATTATCTAAATCTAAATCCTAGGAATTCCAAATCTCTTTGCGAATCTTAAAGTCTAAATCAGCTTTGATATCAGGTTTGATATGTTCACAAATCAATTAAACCAAATCTCTTTGCGAATAATCAATTTGCTCACCTAAGGTTCTATCAGGTAATTAATCGCACTGTCGTGGCTGATCAATTATCCTAAGATCTAAGTTCCAGATTCGTCAACCTAGAATTAGCTTTGAACACAACCTAAGCGAAGAACTAATTCAGATGGTGAATCCTAAACAGATAATCAACCTATCATTCAAAGAAAACCCTATTGAGAACCCTGAACCTAAAGTGGATCTACTCAGACATGGAGAATGAAACAATCAACATAACTGAATAAATCATCAATAAAATAGAAAGAATAACAAGAGGTTTTGAGATCTGATCTCGGACAAAGGGAGATTCATACTTGTCTCTCTAAAACCAAAGTAAAATCAAAGTATTGAAAATAAAGCATAGCCTAACAGTGGCTGTAAAAATCCCTATAAATAACCTAAAACACGAATTGGGGTTTCTTGTAATTATTAAAGACTTATGGGCATTTTTGCAATTCTTAAAGTCTTGGAAAACTCGCGGGTCGTGTCTTGCTGCGATGGGTATCGATCGATACTAGCCAGTATCGATCGATACCAAGGCTTCATATCGGGTTCTCAGCAACGCGAACTTCTGCTTTGCTCCAAATGCTCCAGAAAGCTCCAATATGTCTAATAATGTTCCCAACGTGCTATGACCTGTAAAAGACTCTAAAAGACTCCAAAATACTATAAAGACTCTATAAAAAGGACATATATCATGGCTTAAATAGGGTAAAAACCATGATATATCAACTCCCCCAGACTTAGCCTTTGCTTGCCCTCAAGCAAATAGAAGACTAAACCAGAGAAAGAGGTTTGAAAACACGGAGACTCACCTGTTCATGAACCATCGCAAATATCATTTTCCCAAGCACCTAAATGTCACCTAATCAACTTTTGATCTAACCACCATGTACTTCTTCGTAGACATTCGCAGCTTTCCCAGACTCCACACATTATCCCACAGCATTGTTCAAATAAAGCCCTCATCGCCAGTTTCATCGCTGCAGCCAATGTTCAATAACCTTCTAGATTCTTTTCCATACGATATCATGACAAGGAACCACCCTTTTTCACAATTTTTGGTTTTATTTCTCTCCCCCCAGACTTATTTCTTATTATGTTCTTTCTTTTATTTTCAGCTTTGCCTATACACATCAAGGTATGAGATGCGAGTATTGATGGTGTTAGCCACCGAATCCCCGGTTCTTCCCTCTCAATGTATCAAAGGATGTAGGCGAATAGTGGTATCACGAGAAATTTTCCTAACCTCGCTTTCAACCTTTGTGTGATCATTCCCTCTTAAGTAGAATAATGGGATCGCAGGAAATTTTCCTAACCCTCTACTCAGAAGAAAATCATTTCAATCTTTTATGCTCTTATTTATCAACTTATAACAGGGGAGAGAGATACCATAACTCTAAACACATGGATTCCTTTATCAGATATGAATGATGAATTAAGCTCTAAAAACACTAACCACATTGATGAAGTGCAGAAATTTGGCTCAGGCTTCAGAAGAACTCTGCTGGAGACATGGATGTTTTCTAGTCAACTGGTCAGTCTTTGGATTTTTCATTAGTCGATCTAGAGCTGATCCTGCAACACTGTGCACTCAAAAACAAAATTAAATCAATAGGTTCAAGCACAGGATCATTATCTCCAACAAGTTGTGACTCAATAAAACGTTTTTGACTCGATAAAACAATTAACTCTAAGAAAAACAAAAACAATGTCAGCAGACACCTCCCCCAGACTTGAACAACACTGTCCCCAGTGTTATCTAGCCTAGAGTCAGTGAAAGAAATAAAATAGAAGGATAAAATTGGGAAAAACAAGAAGTTACCTTGCTGGAACATAGAGTATCGACCGACACACAGCCTGTATCGATCGATACAGGCTTAAGTCGACACAGAATTTCATCATTGCCCGCAGGGTATCGACCGATACCCTGGCGATTTCGTCAAGGCCAGTTCAGCTTCTCCTCGTTTGCTCCAATCTGTTTCACTCAAGACACAAAAACGAAAAATAAAAGAAATAAAAGACTCACCAGTGGGTTGCCTCCCAACAAGCGCTCGTTTAACGTCAGTAGCTTGACTGTAACGCCCTTCAGGCTGGATAAGAGTGAGAGCTTGCACCAAAACAGGCTCCACAACTTGACATTGCTAGCTTCAGAGTGTTGCTCAACATGCCTTCCACAAACTCCTGTCCTTTCTCTTTCAGCTTCGAAGTAAGAAGAATTCTAGCCTTAGAGAATAGCTTCGAAGCTCCTTTGCACTTGACCTTATACTCAATTGAATTCCCATCATACTTCTGAGGGGTTAAAGTGACATGGGGATTCTCGACCTTTTTGCTCTTGGCTTTCTTCTTTGTTGCCTTAGTATTCTTTACAACTTCCTTGAGGACGCTGGGCGGTTCAGCTGAAATGTCTGCGATAGTAGGCTTATCAGGAGGCTCTTCCAAAGGATATGATATCAACGTCGCTCCTATTACAGCATCGATGCAAGAGATACGTGTGGGAGTTCCTCTAGGGATGGCCTTGTAGTACACCTCCTTGTCAATGTATGAGAATGAGATGTGCTTGCTGGGTGTGTCCATAATGGCACCAACCGTAGCCATGAACGGTCTTCCGAGAATCAACTGCGTACGAGATTTTGCATTCATCTCTACAACCTGAAAATCAGTATGAACCAGGCAATCTCCTATTGTGATCATCAAATCAGCAATCATCCCATATGGAAGAGAGGTGGAATCGTTCGCGAACATGATAGATGTCTTTGGAGGTTGAATATCAGCTCCCAATCTCTCTGCAATTGCCCTGGACATGACATTGACGCAGGCTCCTGAGTCAACGAGAGACTCTTTGAATTCAACTCTAGAGATAGAGCATGGAACTGAGAAGATCCCTGGGTCTTCCCTCTTAGTCAACTGTCTCAGTGGAGGTGTACTTCTGGCCTTAATGAAGAGTGCCTTGATCTCTTCCTCAGTTTATCTGCAATCCTTGAAGTGACTCAGCAGAGGCCAGTCCTCTAGAGCTTCTTCAAAAGTGAACGAATGAGGTATCCTTCGTACCCTCTTCTCAAAGCCACACAGCTGCTTTAGAGTAAAAGGATCTCTGAGGTGTTGAGGAATAGGATTCAGCTTCTTGGGCTTGCGAACTCTTTCTTTGATCACCTCAGGTGTTTTCACAATTTCTGGCTCGTTCTGGGGTATCGATCGACACCAGGTAGGGTATCGATTGATACTCTTGCTCTTGAATCGTCCCTGGCAGATACATCGTCACCAAAAGGAGTTTCCACAACCGATTTATCCGACAAAGCCTTGCATCTGGCATCCTCCCATTCCTTCCTTGTCATAATACGAGGCATAGGATAGGGTATCCTGGGTATATACACTCGTTCTGCAACTACCTTAGGCACCACAGTCGAAATCTCAGGTGTCTCCTCAGAAATCGCCTCAGTATCGACCGACACCAATGGGGTATCGATCGATACACGGGATTTGAGATCCATTCGGGCAAGTGTCTGGGCTGGTATCGATCGATACAGGCTGGTATCGATCGATGCTTGTGCGATTTCAAGATCCTCATCGAAATTTTCTGCACTTGAGGAGATCGCATTGACGTGTGGTCTTGGATTTTCAGTTCTCCCTGGAAGAACACCTTCCTGCCTCTTTACAGCTGCTGCTGTTTGAGCAACATGAGTTTCCAGCTTCCTCTGGGAGAGACTGATGGCTTCGATTTTTCCATTCATATCCATGTACAGCGAGTTAAACTTCCCATTGAAATCCCCCTGCAACTTCTCTTGTCCTCGAAGAAGCTGTTCCATCATGAATTCCATCTTATTGTCTGTGGACTTTGGAGAGATAGGCTGGTACGAAGAATTCCCGTAATTTCGAGTGTTGTTACTGAAGTTTCGGTTGTTGTTGTACCCTAATTGCTGACCCTGAAATCCGGAACCACCAACGTAGTTACAATCTTCCATTTCATCTCCACCGATATTATTGACTCCATCAGCAAAGAGCACAGTCTTCTTCGACTTCCCAAGCAAAATATCCAGCTTCGCTTGAACTTTAGCAATATGAGATCCATCAATTCCTGCAGCTTGCTTATTCCTCTCGAAATCAGCATTCTTGGTGTTATTGCTAGACGCCAAGTTCTCAATCAGCACGACTGCATCATCTGGATACCTGGTGTTGAAATTTCCATTACTCGCAGTATCCAGAGCCATCTGGTACCTCCAATCGATCCCTCTGTAGAATGTGCCCAGCAGCTGAACTTGATTGAACTCATGGTGCGGACAATCTCCCTGATAAGATTTGAAGCGAATCCAAGCAGCCTTGAGTCCCTCTGTTGGACCTTGATAAAACTGGGAAATTTTGTTCCTGAGCTCTTCGGATCTCGCGTCATCATAGAAATTGCACAAGAATGCATTCTTCCTCTCATCCCATGTAGTTAGCGAACCAGGAGCCAACTGCTTCAGCCAATAAGCAGCATCTCCAGCAAGAGAGTATGGGAAAAGTTTGCAGAAAATATACTCATTTGGCACTCCATTGTACTTCATACCAGTGACCAAATCCTCGAACCTCTCGATATGATCCATGGGATGCTCATGAGATAAACCATGGAAAGGACTCTGACTCACGAGAACATAGTACGCAGGCTTCAGCTCGAAGTCATTCCTCTGAAAAGTTGGGATGCGAATCGCAGATCGATTAGCATAGAACTGATCAGGTCTGTTGTGCTCACCAAGTGTCCTAACTCGATCACCTGCAGCATTCCCAACGTTGGCGCGCCCAGCTGGCGCGACAATCTCAATAACAGCAGTAGGGACAACGACGTTTCCAGCTTCATCAAGTCGTTGCCCTCTCTCATTGCACACTTGACCCTCTTGGTTTCTCAAGACTCCAGCTTCATCAGCTCTTAAAACCACTGGGTTGTTCATCCCTGATGTTTGCTTTGTCTTTATGTTTGTGCGCTCCACAAGTGCTAGCTGTTCCAATGACAGTTCAACTATCTGAGTGCTCTTGTTGCTTCTGGTTTCACGAACAGGCATACACTTGAAAACAAAACACTAGACAAGGCACGTAAGTAACAAAAAAAAATACGTTGAGTATCGATCGATACCAAGTGGTGTCGATCGATATCAACAAAAGAAGACTACGAGTAACGACCGATACTACAGAGTATCATTCGATACCGACGAACTTAGTCGAAATTCTCAATTAAAATCTAATGGCGAATTGAATCTCCGGCAACGGCGCCAAATTTTATATGCTCAAATTAATACCCTAAAAGTACTAAAGCAGTAGTTTTAGTATAGCTAGGGGTCGAACCACAAAGACTCACAGAGATGCACAATAGATTGTATAGTATCGAATTAAGCTAAGCCAAGAGATGTAATTGAAAGCAGTGCAGAAATTAAAAGAGTTGTAATTCAATTGGAGGAAATATAGGCCCATGGTATTTATCAGGAAATAAATGAATGCAGATTAACTAACTAGCATGATTCGGATTTAGCGCAGTTCTTGAACTCAAATCACTAAAGTATAATTAACCAACTGTCGTTGCGAGAATTATCTAAATCTAAATCCTAGGAATTCCAAATTTCTTTGCGAATCCTAAAGTCTAAATCAGCTTTGATATCAGGTTTGATATGTTCACAAATCAATTAAACCAAATCTCTTTGCGAATAATCAATTTGCTCACCTAAGGTTCTATCAGGTAATTAATCGCACTATCGTGGCTGATCAATTATCCTAAGATCTAAGTTCCAGATTCGTCAACCTAGAATTAGTTTTGAACACAACCTAAGCGAAGAACTAATTCAGATGGTGAATCCTAAACAGATAATCAACCTAGCATTCAAAGAAAACCCTATTGAGAACCCTGAACCTAAAGTGGATCTACTCAGACATGGAGAATGAAACAATCAACATAACTGAATAAATCATCAATAAAATAGAAAGAATAACAAGAGGTTTTGAGATCTGATCTCGGACGAAGGGAGATTCAGACTTGTCTCTCTAAAACCAAAGTAAAATCAAAATATAGAAAATAAAGCATAGCCTAATAGTGGCTGTAAAAATCCCTATAAATAACCTAAAACACGAATTGGGGTTTCTTGTAATTATTAAAGACTTCTGGGCATTTTTGCAATTCTTCAAGTCTTGGAAAACTCGCGGGTCGTGTCTTGCTGCGATGGGTACCGATCGATACTAGCCAGTATCGATCGATACCAAGGCTTCATATCGGGTTCTCAGCAACACGAACTTCTGCTTTGCTCTAAATGCTCCAGAAAGCTCCAATATCTCCAATAATGTTCCCAACGTGCTATGACCTGTAAAAGACTCTAAAAGACTCCAAAATACTATAAAGACTCTATAAAAAGGACTTATATCATGGCTTAAATAGGGTAAAAACCATGATATATCAACCCATTAACTAATTTCGTTATTGATTATTTCGTATGTACAACTAAAATCTAGATCTAGTTTATCCAACTCACTCAATCTCACACATTAAACAACATATTTCAGCAACATGAGGAATTCAAGAAGTGAAACAAATATACTAAGATTTCTAACTCATACCAGGGAGGACAGTAAGGATCCCAAGGGAAAGAAGTGCATAACCTTGAAAGCTATCTCCTTCCATGTGACCAATGAAGATGAAAAACATTAAAAGGAGAAACAAGCAACCAAGGAACATAAGAAACAAAACTAGTGCTATGGATTTCCATGGTACTTTATCAAATGCTTTCAGTGTATAATCAAAACGGGGATCGAAATCTCTCAGATCCTTCCACCACCATTTGCTCTGGTTCTGATTTCGTCTTCTTTGTCCAGAGCTAATCGGAACCACCGAAAACAACAACAACAACAACGGCAGCCACACCGTTCTCGAGTTTACGGCGGCGAATCTTCGGGTTGGAATGGAGATTGCAGCAGAGGAGGACGAGAAGGTTCCGGTGCAGTTCGATTCTCTTCTTCTACCATTGAGAAGGAGTTTCAGATTTCTTCACCGGAGATGGAGGAAGATGAAGAGAGAGAAAAGAGACGCTATGTTGAATAAAAAACAAATAAAAAGGGTAAAGAGTAATTTATTTTGGTAAAATAATATTTAAAAAGTTTTTAGAGAATCTAAATTTGCAATTATCTATGGCTATCTATTGCAATTACTCTAGATATAATTGTATATAGAATAATTTTACTAACACGAAAACATATGTCATATACTTTGGTTTATATGTGTTTGAAAGTTGATTTTGAATTTGTATGTTGTTACTGCAACGGTTGAGAGATACTTTTCAGCAATGAAGATCGTGAAGACAGATCGATGTAATCAGATTATATAGTATCTGTGAATCGAAGGTGTTAACCAACGAGGAAGATAAGTACAGCTCGAATAGTAAATATTGTTTAAAGGACCCTTTTTAGCAAGATAATGTGCAACTTCGTTCGAAACGCGATAGACGTGGGTAAAATAACAAATATTAAACTTCGAAATCCAGTACTGAATCGAAGGTGTTATAACTATGGAATTGATAACCCTTATCCCATTTCGACTCCAATGCATTCGCCTCTGTTCTTCGCATCACTTTGCAGTCAAAGAATCTATCTTCTCATTCTTTTTTTACGCAAACCCTAAACCTCCAATATTTTTTTTTTTTTTTGTTAAATGAGCTAACTGTTCTGGTAACATAGTTAATTGACTCGTTAATGTATGTGGGGTCGCGAAGTCGAAAGCCACCTTGAAGATTTGAAGTGGAAATATTGTCACTTTGGTTTATAATGGAAGTTACAAACTTTGGAAGTTTAAACTAGAAATGGCTGCCACCTTGAATGTTTTTTTTTGGGATTTTCCCCTTCTTTATATACCATCTGCTTTTTCATCTTACAAGGTTATTAATTTAAAATAATATTTACGTAGTTTTGTAGTAAGATATTTTTTTTGTTGTCAACCTCTTTTTGGGAAGTAAGATGGAATCTAAAACTAAAGTTTAGAGAAAAAGAAAAATAAAATACAAAATAACCCCCTCTATTTCTCAAAATATTACAAAAGTCTACCAAACTAATTAATTTCAACATCCTCTTTTTCTCAACCATTCAAGCCGAGCCAAATACCAAACTGGGAGATATATTCTCCTGCATCGCGGACTGGTGGTGACGGTGCTCCCCTTCGTATGTCACAATCAGCATCGTTGGATCATCCAACGCTCGTTCCACGTGTTTCCTCGCTGGACACCCTCTAAACGTACTACACTTGTAATAACCCCTGAATAAAAAAATCACCACCGTTAGATCTCTAGATATTGTTTAACCGGTCAACTAAATCAACGGTGGATATGCGCGAGGGTGTATGATGGTTACCGTGGGTGTGGTGAGCCCTTGATCGGTTTTTGTCCGTACTTCCTCCATGAAAACTCGTCCGGTGGAATATCGGCGATCTTTGAACTTATCGCCGGTACTCTCACGGTTCTCTTCATCCGATTTTTCCTGCTGTTAAATTAAATAAAATCATCGTTATTATTAATTAACAAAATAATTAATCATGTAGTAATTTAACGTGCGCCTACTAAGCTAACGTGAACCAAAAAAGTCAACGATCAAACAAAGACTTTTTTGAAACTTAAACAACTAAAGTCAAGCGTGCAATGTGGTTTTAAGTTACTGTCGTTGATTTTCACTAAAGTACGTTGACCTATTGGTTTAGACTGTACCAAACCGGTTAAGAAAGTATTAAACCGGAAATTATTATTTTTTTTTTTTTTACCGAAACTAATTAATCAACAATAGTCAAAGGGGTTATGAAAATGGAAAGTAAATCATTTAATTATTTATGGAGTTGCTAAAACGAATGTATGGTTTACGTAACAAATAACAATACCTTTTCTTGCAGTGGCACTTTCCGTTGCCGGAGCCAGAGATCTTGCCGGAAAAGTCCTCAGAGTGGTCATGCTCGAAGCATCTTTTCCTGTAAGGGAGACCAGCAAGCGGCGGTTTCGCGGAGGAAGCCACAGGCGCCGCCGGAGCGAGGAAAATCGAGGAGCCCTTAGAGACGCTTCCGTCGCCGGTGATCGCCGAAGACATGAAGGAAGAGTTGGAAGATACGCTAAAGCTCTCCTTAGCGAACTCCACAATCTCCGAGCTCTTAGTTTTGGCGCCAAACACTCTTGGTCTGGTGAAATCTAGCGTTACGCTCTGCTGATGTGACTGAACGAAGCTCGCCGGAGTAATCACCGGTGACGGAGCAGAGATCTGAGAAGGAGGGTGCCAATGAGAAACGAGTGGAGGAGGAGGAGGAGCGGCGGCAGCGGAGGAGGAAGAAGATAAAGGAGGGGAATGAACCGGTCCGCGTCTAAACCGGGCGTGGCCGGTCCGGTTAAGAAGAGAGATGACTTTTTTGAATTTGCCGACGGTGAAATCTGTGATCTCAGAGCAGTCAACGTTACGGTCTTCAGGACGGTTAGAGAGGACACGGATCAGGTGTTCCATGCTTTTTAAGCCTTGCGATGCAGCTTCTTGTATAGCCGTTTGATCTTCCATCTTGGGTAAACGCATGATATCGACGGTCATTATGAGAAAGTGAAACAACAACAACAACAAAAATCGAAGATCTGGAAAAATGGAAGTTTTAGGATGATGAGAGAGCGAAAGTGGCGTGATATATGGGGAATGGAGTGGAACCGGGTGACCGGATGATTAGGTCATAAGGTGGAGTTTAGTCAAATCAGTGTTTTTGATCTAACGGTTGAGATTAAAGTTGAAGATTTCTATGGAATAAAGCAACCAACAAATAAATATTATTGGTCTCCTCTTTTGTGCAAAGCGAGAATTTATTTTTATCGTGTCTTCAAAATTGAATTTGGAACAAAACGTAGTTAAAGAATTTTTTTTAAAAAAAATAAAATTATTTTAAAATGTTTGTATTATTAAAGAAATAATAGAAGAAAATTATTCTATTTACATACTAATGTGCTATTTGTATAATAGCTGTCACAGAATAAATTTTCAGCTAGTTATGAAATAATTTTAAGAAAAATATATATGAGATTTTGACTTTTGATTAAATTATAACTTATGTTTCTTGCACTATATTTGTATTTTTTTTCTTTCCAATTGAATCAGGCAATGTTTTAGGCACTATTCATGTTCCTTTTTTTTATTAATTGTATTATTTTATTGTCAAATTTTTTTTGTCGGCTATTTTATTGTCAATTAACACCACAACTTGTCAATATTATATGGCGCACATCTACATAATACACTATGCAGCAAATTTTATTGTTCCAATGTATTCATAGAATTATTACTATTTGTTGCGATGCAAAAACAAAAATAATATATATATATGCATATGTATTGTAAAGAAAATTTAAATGTATTGGACTCGCACTTAACCTTTTGCTGTTTGTATTACAACCCTTGATAGATTATATTTTAATTACAACTTATTAATGATTTTTTCATTTAGGTCTTGATAGATAGAACATTTTAAAAAGTATTAAATTTTTTATCAACCAACCAACAAATTATTTAGAAGTTACCGATGCTCTGCAAATGCTCATCTCTCGTTCCATTTAATAAGAATGTCTTTCGTCGAAAAAAAAAATGATTCTTTCTCTATATTTTTATATAAAACTTTGGATAAAGCATTAACTTATAAAATATCAAAAAATTAAAATAATTGTATATAACTAATTTATTTTATTAAATAATATCAAAATATTATGTTTATATTAAAGTGTAAATTTTATACTTTTAAAACTAATATTTACATTTATTTTATTTTTTAATTAATTTCAAATAAAAATTTAAATAAAAATATAATAAATACAACTTAAATATAAAAAATATTATAAATTATATTATAAATATAACTATAGATATAGTGGTTACGAATAAATATATTAAATAATTTTATATATAATATTTTACAATTTTGCCAATCACTACATTAATCAGAGCATACAGTTTCAACAGCATACTGTTTATGCTGTTTAATGCTATTACTTTACTATCAATTGTACCAATCAAGGTTTTAGATAATTGTTTTGTAGTTTTTTTTAATTATATCGGATATTTGCTAATATAAAATAAAGAATTAGTCAGTAAAACGTAAAAAAATTATACTACAGAAATTAGCATAGTATTTGTTTGAATTTTTTGAAAAGGTTTTATTACACTTTTACTTATATTTATAATTCAAATATTCTAAAACAATAAATTCTTATCTAACCTGCCTTAGCCTTCTAGAAACGTCTTGACTGGGAAATTAGTAAATGAAAAAATAAGCCTTTCTTGACTTTTAAGTTTTAGTTTACCTAATTTAATCTACACATATGGTTGAACAATTAACAATCATTAATAGAAATTAAATCGTTGACTATTTCGATAAGTATAGTCTACTAGTCTTTGGTTGAGAACAGCAATCAAAGAATAACGACAAAGTAAAGAAAACAAAAGCTGACTAAAAACAATAAAAAGTATTTTAAAAAATCAGAATAAAAGTGATCACAAGGTCCCATTTGTTTAAAAACACAGAACTATTTGACCACCTCGGTAACCGGATGCTCCCGGTTAACTATTATCTGGACCGTTGATAACCCAAAGTTGGATCCAACGGTGGATCTATAAACTGTGGAGTTGACTCTACCTCTACGATTCTTATTGTTTCTCTTTAACTTTTCTTTTCTTTTTTTTGGGAACCTAGAAAAATCTCCACCACGACATATTACCTTTCGACACGTGGCATTTGAGCTGACTCATAAATCGTCACCTGTCCAAAAGTTTTTATTTATTTTTTTTATAAGATTTCCTGAAAATGTTGTTTTTTTTTTATTTAAGTTAAAGTGATTTTTAAATTCTTGGTGTAAGTAATAATGTTTTTTTTTAATTGGCAAAAAAATGTAAGCTAAAAGTTAAAAAAACTTCTATTAAGCATACCAGCTAATTCAAATGCAGAAAAATTGAGTTTGGACAAATTTTAAACTTAAGTTACTTTATTCAAAATTTTGTAAGTTTATTTTTAAACTTCGGGTATTAAGGGAGTATTGGTTATTTTGTCAATTATTAAAAATTTTATAAAGTTTTTAATATTTTCTAAATTTAATTTGAGAACTAACACTTATTGTATTTTACACACATTGATTTTTCAATCGGATCTTGTACAGTACTACACGAGATCAATCATGTACAGTACGCGAAGAAATCATCATTTTATACAGAAGAAAAAGAAAGAAAAAAAACAAAATTGTAAGTAAACTTTGAAAAAATAACTTCGGATGCTAATATATCAGGTTTTAAGTCAAAATTTCTAAAGTTTTACACTTGTAAAAAACAAACAGCTAGCTAATTTAGAACCATCTGACGTGTTATATGCATAAAACAGACTTTAGACTATCTACAATAGGGATGTTGATAATAATTATCAACAGTTGAAAACATTACAATGGTTACTTAAAACAAAGTTGTAAATGAGGTGGCTTGTTTGCAGCTGAAAGTTATCAACGGTGATGATAAAATCTGAGTGGAATGTCAATTTTTAAATGGCTAAAAAACATTATTTGATAAATAATATATAGATAATACACGTGGAATGCATTGATTGATCGCTCAGATTCTAGATTTTTTTTTCAACTGAATTATTAAACATAAATTATTTCATAATAATTATATATATATATATTTATTTATACCAAAATTCATTATTTTTATACTCTATAAATAGATACTTGTTTCATTTTGTTTGTACACAGAAAAAATCCGTCTTCTTTTACTATATTTTTTCTATTAGCCTCAAATAAACTTTTGTTAACTTTAAACTTCATTTTAGTGAAATGGATTTCAACAATAACCTCTTTAACACCCAAAATTCTTCTAATTACCTTTTTTACTAGATTTTTAAGTTTGTGAGTCGAATCTATTGTAGTAATTAAATAATGTATGTTTTATTAGTTGTGTCGTGTGTTTATTAACGTATTATATTGGATTTTAAGTTTTTCGTAATTTTATTTGTTTTAGTTATGACTCCATTTGTTTTTCGTCTTTATTATTTGTAATTTTTTAATTAAGAATATAAAATAAGAAATAAAATTTAATTAATTTAAAAATTTTAATTATTGTAATTTAATTTAATTTTAATTGATAATTATTATTAATATGTAATTACAAAAACAAAAACATTAAAGAAAATAAATATATGAAATAAAAATAATGGGGTAGTATGTCGAATTTTATTAAACAAAACAATTGTAAAGTGTAAAAATTGAATGAATATTGAATTATTAAGTGGAAAAATTGATGATATAGAGTGTTAAAAATAAAAAAGTAGGGTGTAGATCAAATAAAATCATTGTACATAGTCTTAGGGTGTAACTGTAACATTTTTATGTATTCATTATAAATTAGTTTTGTGGGGATCGTTGACAAGACCGACTAATATATGATTGTCGTGCACGTCTACCTTTTTTCTGATTTTACACAAATTATTACGTTTTTATTTCCTTTTTTGTTGTTTATAACGATTTCTTACGTCCTTTTTGGTTTCTATAATAAAGATATCTCCACTATACTAATGTCGTGTTATTTTTGTTATATATATAAACATAAACTCGGTGGCATCAAATGTCAACATTGCTCCAATCCAAGTTCCAACTATAGCTTATCATGTTCATTTTTTTTTCAAATTTTTTTCTGCTTGATCGGATTTTCGGCCTCGATTGATTAATCTTATGTTAAAAAGTCTAATGTCAAAAACAAATGGATTTGTACTCGAAAATGAAGTAAATTTTTAATTAATTAAGAACAGCTTAAAAATGAAGTAAATTTTTAATTAATTAAGAACAACTTAAAAATGAAGTAAATGTTTAATTAATTATGAACGACGTAAATAAATAATATACTAATTTCCAATTTTAGTAAATTATTTGGGTCTTTTTATTTTCTTTTGTGTGAGCAGGTGAAAGATACATATTGATGTTGGCTACATTGCATGTAGTATCTATCAATTACTACGGAACAAATGAAGCTTCATTTTATTTGTTGGTTTGTTTGTATAGTTTCCCAATTAATTTTGTGTATAATGGTACGGGTTCATATTATATACTATATTGTTTCGACTTGAAAATTTATATATTAGTTAGTGGGAAAAAGTACAATATAGAACCATGATGTATAATTATTGTAATTAATTGGAGAAGGATACGGAGAGAAGATTTGGGCTTACCTAGCGGTTTAAATAGTTTATAGAAGTCAATGGAAACTAAAACCAAAGGAAGTCAATGGAAAATTATGGAGAAATTTTTTTAAAAAGAGAAAAAATTATACACAAAAACTATACAAACAAACTTCTTTTACTATGACAAAATGCACAAACGAGTTTAGCTATGAATGCTGTAATAAGCGAACTATCTTCTTATTAGTTTGACATTAAAACCCTCCATAAATCAAATAATGGCATTGTTCGTTCTAACAAAAAAAAATGTCATGTCATTAGTGATTATTCTAACGAGTATAGCCTAATTTAACGTCATTTTTTATATTTTACTTAACCAATCGACCGAAGAGTCGATTCTCGACCGACGAGTGAGCTTTTCTTTTTTCAATTAAATCGATCGACGTATGTAGTTGTTAGAGTTTAAAGTTTATTAACTTCGACTAGGTTTTTTTTTTTTTTGTCATCAAGATTTTATTAATGAAACCAAAGAGAAATATATGTTGTGATAATCTAGATTGCGTGGAAACTCCGTTTGAAGTCCGTTTCCCGTTTCAGAAATGAAAACGTGTTGAAAATGTTGGAAAATGTGTTTTCTAAAAATCTTAATTTGGAAACGTGACGGAAACGTTCAATTCCATTTTGAAAACGCGACGAAACTTTACATTTTGTTTTTGGAAATGAAATAAGTAAATAATTAAAAACAAAACGAGATTAAATGATCAATTTGATTCATTAGATGAAATCAAAATCAATTTTGGAATACTTGAGCTTGAAAATCTTTCACTCGACGAATCAGAGTTGGTGATAGTTTTGTTTGATAGAGATGATGAAAATGAGAATAATAAAATTATTCTAAATATTTGACTTTGAATGTTATAATTTTTATCTTTAGTTAAAATATTTAATATTAATATTCTCGATTTGATTCTATTTAAAGATTCTATGTATTAATTTAAAGATTCTATGTATTGACTTTGAACATCTCCCATTGATTTAGATGTTCAATATTTCATTACATATATTTATTATTATTATATATATATATATATATATATATGTTTCCAAAACTTTTTCATACTTATCTTTTTAAAGCGTTTCCACGTTTTGAAACGTTTCTCTTCTACGTATTAACAAGATATTAGATTTTAACCCGCGCATCCGCGTGTGATAAAGTTTTTTGTACACTAAATTTTGAAATATATAAAAGATGAAATGAGAAATAAATTTTAATTTAAGTATTATTGATTAAAATATGTTAAATTTGTAATTCTTAAGTTGTTAGTGAGAGGATAATATTTTATTGATTTGTCAATATGTGTTTTGATGTTTATACCATATTTCTAACTCGTGCTATGCGAAATATAGATTCTAATATGCGCTGTGTGCAGAACAATAATTTTATACATTATTTTGTGAAATTTATATTGAGCAAACACTAACGAAAATGTTTGATTTTAATTTTAATGAAATTTTATTATTATTATGTGATTTATGTAATCTTAAATGATAGCAAAGTTTGTTATCTGACAAACAAAAAAAATTATTATAAAAGTTATATGATGTTATCATATGGTAGATATTAGTAGAATATGAGTATAAGTTAGTTAAATATATATCGATGTAATCTTAATTGTAAACTTTGTTATTATGTGAATTTAGATTACCACACAACTAATTATTTTATTGTTTTATTAAAATCAAATTTCACGAATTATATATTTATGAGTGCTAAAATGGGCTAACCAGTCCTTTTAATTCGCCTCGAATCAGCATGTTATCTTGCATGTTTTGACAAACCAACCCAACCCACAAAAGACCACAATTGTAAAAACATAACCCTAATCCGCCCCACCATATTATCGTATAATATAAATATTTACTAATTTTGAATATTTGAAATTTTATCAAGTTGATTTTTTTTTTTAATAATAAGATTTATATCATTTGGTCTAATTATGGTTCAATTAAATAAACATATTAAACCAAACATAAATTTTTAAATTTGGACGTCACTTAAAGTTTCAAATTCGGATTAAAATCTCTTCTCTTAGATATCAAGGCAACCACGTACAAACATAAAATATACATTTAATCTCTACAATCATGGATTAATGTTATTATATTTTAAATAATTTAATCAATTAAATATAGATTAAATGTTATTTATAAATATTATAATTAATTAGAATATCCAGATCTAACAATAAAGATATTCTGTAGAATTTTTTTTTTAAAAGATATATTTGGCATCATGTATAGTTTATTCACATAAAGTATAACCTTATATGTATTTATTCTTGTTTGGACACACAAAATGTCTATGTTTTAATAGTATAGATTTCCAGAAACAAAGCTCCAACAGAAGGGAAGACAAACATGAGATATAATCCATGATAATGGCATATGACGGCTTAAAATAAAACACTCCTAATTAAGCTCTAAAAATGAAACTATGAACAAGATAGCTCCCACGATCCTTCCCAAGGAACTTGATGACGTCGGAAGCTGCACCTTAGCCTCGCGAAGAACCAAAACAAACATAAACTACCAAGAGACGGAGAGACCGTAGTAGGCACTAAACCGAGGTTAAAACAAACAACAACCTCTACAGAAACGACACCAGGACCAAGACAAACCATAAAACATAAACAAATCCATCATTGCCACACCAAAGAGCTGAAAAATCAAACCGACCTAGGCAGAAGGATAAACAACTTGAAATTGAACAGGGGATACGCCAAATAAGATCATCAATTCTAACACGCAGACACTCGAAAACCCAACCTCAGCCATCTACATACATAAAGTTGACCACTTCCTCGCAAGAGAAGAATTGAAGATCGAACCCACTGCATCGCTGTGAAACCACTCCAAAACCCAAGAAGGGAACCAAAGAAAACTTAGTAGATGCCTCTACAACGAGATACCATCCGAGAGACGCACCCGAGAAACGAAACATAAGACAAAACAACCCAACAACAACCTCAATAAGACAAAAATGGAGGAGAAGAACTAGGAGCAAGACCTCTTAAACCCAAATAAGAGATAAACGGAAAGACACATCTAAAAGTCTGGCTGACACATCCTGCTGCATCATAAACCGTCGAGCTACCCTAACAAAACCATCTACCCACTGAACAATCTGAAACCAACGACTAAATTTTCCCAGAACAAAAATAAATATGAACAATGTTTTCATAGAGTAAATACAAAAAAAAATTTATAAAAAAATCTTGTGAAAGTTTCTTAAAGCTTGCGAAGATTCATAATATTTAGGGTTAAATTTTTCTAGTAAAGCTTTATAAGTCTTACCGATGTTTAAGACGGTGATACGTTCATGTTTTAATCTAAAAGTACACTGCTAGTGCACATCAAATCGTTATAATATTTAGGGATTAAATCCATATATACCAAAATTATACTTCAAATCTGCAAGTGTAAAGCAGAGCCAAGACAAAAAAAAATATTAATTTGTTTGTTTTGTTGCATAGAGAGTAAATAAGTTTGATGTAGAAACAATGAATCAAAAGTGTACAACTTGAGATGATTATGAATTGCGGACATATAAACGAACATGGAAATAATTACGCACCATTCTAGAACTTAAAACATTTTTTTATAATCAAACTACTGCCGTACTATATATCAATTACTATGCCTAATCACTTAAAATTCTAAACTGTCGGTTAAATTCATGAACTTAAACATGCATTTAGTTCAAATATGATATGTTCACAAAATCAATTTTTGTTGGTTAAAGACGTTTTACTTATTTATGTTCTTTCAAGTAACTTTGCAACAATTTTGATGAGTAAATTAACCTAAGATCATAAAACTAGATAGTTAATCAAATTCCAAGAATACGATTAAGAATCAAATATAAAGGATTCGCTTTCTCCCTATTGGGTCATTTGACATTCTTATTTAGAAATAAAGAAAGGTATTTAGATACCAATAAAGAAGGGCATTTTGACCCTTTTTGTTTTTTTACTTCAATAGATTAATAAATTTATGATCCAAACAATTATAATGTGAGAAATTCTTAACTATAAGAATAACAATAAATTAAGATATTGGTCCACTTGGTATGAACTACCATTTTTTATAAAATAATAATAATGTAATTAGTTTTCATCATTAATATATCCAAATTGTTGAGAAAAATTATTGTTATTGTATCAAAATTTATCATTATGAAATATATTTCTCGGATGTAGATTGAATTTATTGTGTTTATATGTAATATAGAAAATGTTTTTTTTTTAAAACAAATTAGCAAAAAAAGTTTTTTTAAAAAAATTAGCAAAAAAAGTTTTTGGGCAACTCTGTATTTAAAAAACTTTGGTTTAAATGCGGTTTCTTGCTCCCACCAAAAGCAATACTAATATGTATATGTGAACTAAATATAGTTGTTTCTTCCTCTCATGTAGTAATGTAATTTCAAAAAAAAATGTAGTAATGTAATTTCAACCTCATAAGCTTGCCTCCATTAATCTGCAGAAATTGTGTCATCTGAGAATCAAAACCCGGACTTCCTGGTGTAGAAATATTAATGAACCATTGGTCAACCACTGGAGTAAGGGGGCTTCCACTTAATGGGTTCAGTAATTCATTAAGTAATATTTCACTTGAATTTACATTCATTTGTTATAAATAGTAATTTTCTGTTTATTCGACTATGTACATTGGTTTAAACTTTCAACATCTTATTTTTTAGGGTTGACGTTCTATTTCTCTACGAAAACTTCCATATAATAACACATCTCTACAAAGTTTAACCCTAATTCTATTTCCCCACCATTTGAAAGTTCGAATCTTATTTCCCCACGAAATCAAAGTTAAAAACGTATTTGTCCACAAATGTCGGTTTTATCGGTTTGATATCGGTTTGTAACCTAAACCTTAAACCAACCCCAAAACGAAACCGATTTAGAAAACCCGACCCGACCCAAAATATAACCCAACCCGACCCAGAGGATCTATACGGTCAGCAAAAAAACCGACGACGAAATTCTCATCCGATTTCCCTTCGTCGGCGGTTCAGAGAGCTTTATTGTTTTCGACGCCGTTGGTTCACCATCCTCCGGATAGAAAAGGCGATACCTGCTCATCACCTCGTTTCCCTCACATCTACCTCATACGGTTCTCTTATCCTCATCGACGGATCCAAAAACTCAGTCGCGGGGAAGAGCACGTCAGGTCCTATTTCACGCGACTCATTCTCTCCTGACTCAGTCATCATAAACACATGGGAGCTTATGGACAGCTTGGACGACGAATTCGAATTCAAAATTCCCAAACCCGACGCGAATCGGAATGTGGGTCTAAGTGGGTTTGCGTTGAAATTGGAGGATCAACGCAGCACCGCTGCATCTCTGACATACCACCACTATTTCGTCTCCCTTATAGTCGCCGAAAAATTTCGTCTCTCTTTCTTCTTCTTCTATCACTACAAGAAAACATGGATATTTCCGACGGGCAAATCCGTCGGAAATCCGTCGGAAAGGGCCTTTTCCGACGGATTTCCGACGGATTTAAGCTGTCGGTTACAGTTCGTCGGAAATATGGTTTCCGTCGGAATCCGTCGGAAATTTCCGACGGATTTGTGCCGTCGGAAAGCCGTCAGCCATTTCCGACCGCGTACGTTCCGACGGATACTCCGACGGATATTCAGTCGGAAATGCCGTCGGAAATCCGTCGGTAATTTCCGACGGACTTCCGACGGATATATTACCGACAGAATTTCCGACGGATGGTGATCGGATGAATTTGTCGGAAGTCCGTCGTAAATCCGTCGGAAGATATTTCCGACGGATTTCCGACGGTATCAATTTTCGACGGAGTTAGGACGGATAATTTGATCGGAAGTTGTTTCGGAAGTCCGTCGGTTCTTCGTCGGAAATAGGTTCTGACGGATTTACGACGGAAACTTATTCCGACGGTTTTCCGACGGAATTGGTATTTTGAATTTTATTTTGAATTTTATTTAATTATTTATTTTTTTGAAATTTATATATTAAAATTATAACGCCCCGACCGCCACTACCTGTGGGCCCCATGCCCTCTCTCGGCCCGTGGGCCCCACCCTTGTCCGACGGCCGGTGCGTTAGTCCGGGAGGCTTGTTTACTGACCCTGCAATCACCACGTGATCTTTCCCCGTTTTTTTGTTCTCACTCACACGATACCGCGAATCACTTCCCGGTAGGTCACCCATCCTTAAATTGCTCCAGCTCAAGCACGCTTAACTCTGGAGTTCTCTCTGGACAAGTTCCCGAAGAGATAAGTGCACTTTGGTGACATAGGTAGCCAAATCAATTCTTATAAGCCTCTCCGCATATACAAGAAAGCAGGATGTTACAATCACCCCCACTCATAGAGCGCAACGTCCTCGTTGCGCACCAGGATCGTCACCCTAGACGGTGTGAGCCCACCTGACTCCACACACGTGTTTGGGTTCGGCTCTGATACCACTTATAACGCCCCGACCGCCACTACCTGTGGGCCCCATGCCCTCTCTCGGCCCGTGGGCCCCACCCTTGTCTGACAGAATTTCCGACGGATGGTGATCGGATGAATTTGTCGGAAGTCCGTCGGAAGATATTTCCGACGGATTTCCGACGGTAACTATTTTCGACGGAGTTACGACGGATAATTTGATCGGAAGTTGTCTCGGAAGTCCGTCGGTTCTTCGTCGGAAATAGGTTCCGACGGATTTACGACGGTAACTTATTCCGACGTCGATCCTTCGATAGTGAGCTGCGATGATAGTTCACGGTCCAGCTTCGTCTTCTTGCTCTTCTCGACAACATCCCGCATCCCCAAGTCCTGTATCTGACCGGTTTTCTTGTTGGTGTGTCTATTCTCGATGAGTTGAAGATAATCGGGTTCGGAACCAGATTCTCTCGCCTGCGAAAATTTGTTAAGTTAAATAAATATAAAAACAGAATTAATAATAAAAAATTTAAATTAAACTTACCATTTCCATCGCTTCCCGTTCGATGGTCTTTGCGCCCGCGTTATGGATGTAGACCCCTTTCCCGCCTCGTTGGCTATTTCGGTTCTTCGACTGTTGCTCGGAGGTCTTTTTCGTCGCAGGCCTACTCCAATACTCACAGAAGCCCTTCCAGACGTCGTCGTCAAGGTCCTTCGGCTTGTCTTTGTTGTGCTTCCACTTCTGCTTCCACTCGTACATGTGCTTCGAGTACGAGTTTGCGGCATACTTGTCGAATGTGTCAATGACTTTGCGCGTATGATGAGAGTCCCACGTGAACTCTTGGTACAATGTTTTAATAAAATATGTTACATATCAAAAAGAAAAATTGACAAAATGAAATTCAAAATAAATAATATATCAATAAATAACTTACCGCCAAAGTCCGGTGCCACACGTCTTTCTCCTCGGTAGGCATGTCCGAATACTTCTCGTACGGTTTGTCCAACATGTTGTGGAGCATCCGTAATATCGCCTTGGTGATCTGAGTCGACAGCATAAACCTGAAAACATTATGAAAAGATATAAATATGTTAAGTTTAAAAATCTAAATAAATTGAAATAATGTACAAAAATTTTCTTACCAAGTGCCGTCCTCAAACTTCGGGTCGAGTCGAATGCAATGGCCCCGGTTAGGCTGCCGGACTAGCTCTTCGATCTCAATGTGGCTCCGAGCAGCGGATTGCTGGGAATCAGGGATGTGAGTTCCCGAGCTCGTTGGTCCCGGAGGAGGCGTACACCGAGAACTTCGAGAACGGCGTCCTTGGTTGCCGCCTCCCATATGAAGAACATCGTCGTGATCCCTGCGGAAAACGGTAAAATTGTTAGTAAATTAACAAAAAATTCAAAAGTTACCAAAATTTTTGAAATTTCAACAAAAAAATTTAGGAAAAATTCAAATTTTCCGGAAAATTCAAAGTTTACTAAAATTCAAATTTTTCAAAAATTTTCAAAATTTGCTAAAATATTTTAAAATATTTAGAAAACGTTTTATTACTATAAAAAATATTTAAAACGATTTTATTTCTAAAATAATATTTGAAAAAGGTTTTTATTATTAAAAAATATTTTAACATCAACTTAAATATATAGAAATATTTTAAAAAAGTTTTTATTAGTTAAAAAATATAATAAACAATTTTAATATATACACATATTATAAAAACATCTTTATTATTAAAAAAATATTTTAACATCAACTTAAATATATAGAAATATTTTAAAAACGTTTTTATTAATTAAAAAAATATTATAAACGATTTTAATATATATACATATTATAAAAACGTTTTTATTACTATAAAAAATTTTAAAAATAATTTTAATATATACAAATATTATGAAAACGTTTTTATTACTTAACAAATATATTAAAAACGTTTTTAATATATACAAATATTGTCTAAACGTTTTTATTACTTAAACAATATTTTAAAAAATTCAAACAATATCTAGAAACATTTTTAAAATATTTTTAGAAAATAAAACAAGATCTAAAAACGATTTTAATATTTTTAGAAAATAAAGCAAGATCAAAAATTTGTTTTCTAGATCTAACAATTCTAAATCAACAATCTAAACACATAAACCCTAACACTAATATTATTCTAAATAACAAATTCTATTATAACCACTTAACAATTCACATAAATAGAATTCTAACAACCTATCTAATATATTCCCTAAAACTAACATGATATAAAAAAAATTTAAAGAAATTGATTAAACTTACATGGTTTTGTTGGAGAAGAATTGAGGTATTGATGAAAATGAGTTGATGAATTGAAGATTAAAATTGAAATTGTGAAGAAGAAGAAGAGAAGAGGGAGAAGAACAGATTTTCGGTAAGGAAGAAGAAGAGAGAAGAGGGAGAAGAAGCGACGGAAGAGAGAGAGGAAAAAGAGAGAAAGAAGGAAAAAAACTTACGTTTCGTCGATATAATTCGATGTCTGTCGGAAATCCGTCGGATTTCGAAAAATAATTTCATTTACGCGGTTGATATTCCCGCAGTCTCGAAAATATCAAAGTCCGTCGGAAATCCGTCGGAAATTTCCGACGGCTTTCCGACGGATAAGGTATATTCCTTGCATGTTTGTCGATTAGTCAGTCAACAAGCACGTGTCTAATTTTTCAGATCCGTCGGAAATCCGTCGGAAATTTCCGACGGATTTCCGACGGAATTAGGGTATATTTGGGGTTTAGGGTTTAGGGTTTCTTTATATGATTTAGGGACATGTTATTTACATGTTTCATTCAATATATATATTAAGTTCATCAATATTAAAGGCTTTGCATTAGTTTAAAAATTATACAACATCAAAACATATCATTTCTCATAAATCAACTATATCTAATACTATAACTTATACAAACAATTCCATCAAAATTTATAAATTATATATAACACATTTTCTTGATGTATATACAAGGTTAACCTATTTTATATACATTATACAAGTGTTTGTAAACTTTTGCCACAAAAAAAAACCTATATCCTATACCCTAAACAAGATTTTTGAATTTCCGTCGGAAATCCGTCGGAAATTTCCGACGGATTCAGCTGCCTCGGATAAAACCTATTTTAGGGTATAGGGTATAGGTTTTTTTTGTGGCAAAAGTTTACAAACACTTGTATAATGTATATAAAATAGGTTAACTTTGTATATACATCAAGAAAATGTGTTATATAGAATTTATATAGAAGTTATAATATAGGTTAACCTTGTAACCAAATGTCTAACTTTATAAAATTTCGACATAACTGATATATTACACATTACAATTCTAGTTCAAATATATGTACATATTTTACGGTGCAAATTTTATAATTAAAACTACTGTCAATCCGATGATGAGTAATCTGATTCTCCTGAATCGGAAGGTTCCCCAAATTCGTCAAATTCTTCTTCTGAATCCTCAAATACTCGATCGTCTGACTGTATGGTGAAATCAACGACAAGGTCGACCTCAAGGGAATGCTCGATTGAACCCAAACCTACGGAGCTTTGTTGGAGGGGTTCATGATCAGACATCCCATGAACTCTACCTCTCGGGTTTATCGATGTGACTGTAACCCACGGGTCTTGCTTGTTTGTCACCCGCGGATAGGGAATGTAGCATACCTACACCATGTACAAATTTAACCACGGGAATGCAACAAAACTAAATTAAAAATTAACGTAAAAGAAATACAAACCTGGTCTGCTTGTGATGCAAGTACAAATGGCTCGTATCTCTGGAGTTTTCTTCTGCTATGTAATGATGTAACACCAAATTGGTCGTGTCGCACACCGCTTCCTACTAATGGGTCGTTCCAGTCGCATAAAAATGCAACACATCTTAGACCGAGCATTCCCGGGTACTGAACATCGAAAATCTCACGTACGACACCATAGTATACAAGATCACCTGACTGAGTTGATACACCGTAATCTGAAGTTGTCGCACTCCTATCATCCCGAAGAATCTTAAAAGCGTACCCCCGTGTGCTATACATCACATGTGACTGCACGGTTGCTAGTGGAAATCTCATAATTTCTTCTAACCACGTGGGAAATGTTTGTCCGTTAGCCTTCTCTGTCGTCACCTGCACAATTAAAATAAAAATACTTCAAATAATTAAATCTTTCATTACATATGATGATTGCTAAAAACAAGGCAATTAAAAGACTTACATAATCTCTTAACCAACGTCCGAACTCTTCCTGTTTGAGCTCGATTAGCTCGTCCTCTGTTTTGTCAGGAAATGCAAAACGTTGATAAGCCATATACATCCTGTGAGATTGAAACAATTATCACGTTAGTACATAAATATAATCAAGAACCCAATAAGTAATTAAAAATTAAGTTCAATATATAATACCTCTCATATTTATCAACTCCGTCGCAGTTTGTGAGAATATACATATGCAAATGCTCTCGCTCTTGTGGTGAAAGTCTCCTCTTCTTGCCTTTTCCACTAAGTCGTCCAATCTGTACAAATATATGAGGTACATCGACCGGATGGAAAGGTAGGACGCCTCCGTCATCATGTCGAGCTGCTCTACGACTCTTTGTTTTGACTTGTGATGGAAAGTAGGACTCGACAAAATGTGAGGTTTCTTCATTGATGGTCTGTGCGACGATAGAACCCTCCACTCTACTCAAATTTTTCACCTTCTTCTTTAGATGTAACATATACCGTTCGAAAGGATACATCCAACGGTACTGAACCGGGCCCCCAAGCTCTGCTTCTCGAGGGAGATGAATTGTTAAATGTTCCATAACATCAAAGAATGAAGGAGGAAATATCTTCTCCAAATTGCAAAGGATTACATGTATATTAGCCCCAAGATTGCGGATACCGTCGGATGTAAGAGAGCGAGAACATATATCTCGGAAAAAGGAACCAATCCCTGCAATATATGGATAACAAATGAATAATTAAATAATGAAGTATATATTGTATAAAGTAGTAAATAAATAATTTCATGATTGTACCTGCAATTGCTTCGTGGACATTACGTGGTAGAAGACATGCAAAGGCAAACGGAAGGAGGCGATGCATCACCACATGACAATCATGACTCTTCATCCCAGTAAACTTCTCTTCTCCATGATCAACGCAGTTCCGAAGGTTAGATGCGTATCCGTCCGGGAATCTAACACTTTCGGTAATCCAGTCAAAAAACTCGGCCTTTGAAGGTTCATCGAAACGAAAAGCCGGGACCGGAGGCTTCCCGTTCCCTGTCACATGTAGTGCTCTACGAGAACAAATGTCTGGCAAGTCCAATCTAGACTTCAGATTGTCCTTCGTCTTCCCTTTGACATTGAGAACGGTGTTCATAATGTTGTCGAAAAAATTCTTCTCAATGTGCATGACATCCAGATTATGCCTCAAAAGATGGTTCTTCCAATAAGGCAAATCCCAGAAAATGCTCCTCTTGTGCCAATTATGAACGTTGCCACAACCATCAACAGGATGATGTCCGTTACCACCACAATCAACGGTCCTCTCTGCACCAAAATCTCTAAACTGAATCAACAAATACTCACCATCTAACTCAGGAGGAGGACCGTCAAATACTTTCCGGTTCTTCCTAAACAATGTGGTGCTCCGACGATAAGGATGATCGCTAGGTAGGTATCGCCTATGACAATCAAACCAAGAAGTTTTCCGTCCGTGCTTCAATTGGAACGCATCAGTGTTATCTTGACAGTACGGACACGATAACCTTCCGTGCGTTGTCCATCCTGATAACATGCCATATGCTGGAAAATCGCTAATAGTCCACAAAAGTACCGACCGCATGATGAAATTTTGGTGACAAGAAACATCAAACGCTTCAATACCTTGGTCCCATAACATTCGCAGCTCATAAATCAATGGTTGCAAAAACACATCAAGTGATCTCTTCGGATGCTCTGGTCCAGGAACGAGAATGGTAAGGAACAAGAACTCCCTTCGCATGCACAAAGATGGCGGCAAATTGTAAGGTGTTACAATTACTGGCCACAAAGAATATTTTCTGCCATGCTTCCCAAAAGGGCTGAAACCATCGGTACATAATCCAAGGTATACGTTCCTTGCCTCAAACGCAAAGCTGGGATAAATGGATTGAAAATGTTTCCATGCTCCTGCATCTGACGGATGGGCGATTTGTCCATCTGTTGTATGCTCTGCATGCCATCTCATTGCTCCTGCTGTGCGCTCTGACTGATATAACCTATTCAATCTCTCTATTAACGGTAAATACCACATCCGTTTATATGGCACTGGCACTCTTCCACCTGTTTCCTTATACCGAGGTTTGCGACAAAAACGACATGTCGTACGATCTGCGTCCTCTCTCCAGTAGAGCATACAGTTGTCTATGCATACATCTATCATCTGATACGGCAATCCTAGACCTTGAACAAGTTTCTGTATCTCATAGTATGATGCCGGTGCAAGATTATCTTCTGGCAAAATTTCTTTCACAAAATCAGCGATTGCATCCACGTACTCCTCACTCAAATTGAAATCCGTCTTTATACCCATCATCCTTGTTGCAGTTGATAAAGGGGAATGTTCACCTCTACACCCATCATATAACGGATGTTTAGCAGCGTCTAACATATCAAAGAATCTCCGAGCTTCTAAATTAGGTTCTTCTCCCCTATCTCCATACTCAGCAACCGATGGTATACTTTCACGAAATGCATCGTTCACCGTCTGAACATGACCTACAGTACTTTGTTCTTCCATTGCGGGTTCTTCTAAGCTAGTGTTATCCCCAATATAATGTTCACTAGTACTAGCATAATTATCCACCATTGTATCATTTTCTCCATGATAATACCAAATCTTGTAACCCGGCATAAACCCATGACAATACAAGTGTGACCATACTTCATCTATCACGATAAATCTACGATTCCCACAATTGGTACAAGGGCAATAGATTTTACCGATTTTTTTTGCTTTCTTCTGCATACCCGCAAATGCCATGAATTCCTGTAGACCTTTTTTGAATTCCTCCGTAACTAGGCCCGTGTCCGGAATTTGATGAGGCTTGTCCATCCATGATCGAAAAAAATTATAAAGATTTGAAGAAGACATTTTCGTAAGGAATTAGATAACAGAGATTTTTTTTTTTGTGATTATAAATGAAGCGTGGAAACGTTTTTATAAGGAAAATTTTGTTCATTTTCCGACGGATTTCCGACGGATTTCCGACGGATATAAAGTAGATATTATCGATGTCGGCAACCATGTCGGCAACCATGTCGGCATCTGTCGGTAATCCGTCGGAAAATTCCGACGGATGAACGTCGTCGGAAATCCGTCGGCAGTATGGCGGTAACATCAGAATTCGTCAAAAAGTCGTCGGAAATTTGTCGAAAAGTGTCCGACGGATTATGGTCGTCGGAATTCCGACGGATGATAAGTTAGTCGGAATTCCGTCGGTAAGTCGTCAGAAATTTCCGACGGAATTATTGCCGTCGGAATTTCCGTCAGAAATACACCTGTTTTCTTGTAGTGTATGTTTGATTGCTTTATGGTTCATGTAGTTAATTGTGATTGTTCTGGTTTTTTTTACTTACCTGTGTATGTAAAAATGATGATGGTTTTAGCGAGAAAACAAGTTGCTTCTCTTTTGTTTCAGATGCTATTAATTTTGTGATATTGCGAATTAAGCTTTGGATTTGAGTTTATTGCACATATGATTTATGTCTCTGATGATGTTTTGTCGCGACCAACAGGAACAAATTTGGGGGTTTGGGTTTTTATCGATTTCTCAGATTTCTCAGATTTTGATTTCTGGGTTCAAATTTTTAGGGTTCATACGCTGGTTTCGATTTTGGGGATTTTAGATTTTAGTTTCGGGTGGGGATATGTAATCGGATTTACAGGTTTAATCAGATATGTAATCGGGTTTACGGGTTTAATTTGGTTTTCTTTGGTATTTAGTTAGTTAACCATTGATTGGTATACAGTAAACCGAGTTAAATCGTGGTCCGTGGGGAAATAGGTTTCGAACTTTGATTTCGTGGGGAAATACGTTTTTAACTTTGATTTTATCGAGAAATATGATTCGAACTTTTAAATGGTGGGGAAATAGAACTAGGGTTAAACTTTGTGGAGATTTGTTATTATATGAAAGTTTTTTTGGAGAAATAGAACGTCAATCCTATTTTTTACCCTTGTTTTTTTATATCCCTTACTTTTTACATTTTAACACTCTACATCATTTTCTCTTTCTTCCACCTAATAATTCAACATCCACTCAATTTTTACACTCTACAATGGTTTTGTTTAATAAAATTCAACACTCTATCCCACCACTTTTATTTCATATATATATATATATATATATATATTTTTGTGATTACATATTAATATTTTGGGGTTGGTTGGAAAATTGATTTTGAAATTGATAATTGTTGGGATTTGGGTAGTTAAAATAGTAATTAATAAAATTTTGGGTGTTAAAAGAGTTATTGTTGTGATCTATTTCACTAAAAAATGGGTAAAATATAAACAAGAGTTTATTGGATGCTAATGCGTAAATTATAATAAAAAGACAATTTTTTTTATCCAAATCAAATGAACCAAGTCTCTATTTATAGAATATGAAAAATGATGAATTTTAGTATAAAACATTCATCTTCATATGCATGTTTGCTGCAAAAATGCATCGTTATTCTCCAAAGCAACCTAAACCCTGAAAAAACTCGATAGATGACTAATAAACTCTTAAATACACTTTAACTCGATTAAAAGCTCCCAAAAAAATAAATATCAGTACAAATCTAAGAGGTTTTACGATATGTTACTATTCAATATTCTAAGAGATTTTAAGATATGTTAAATGACTATTTAATTTTAACGTAATGTAATGAATAATAAATAAATTACTTGAAATTCTGCATTCTGGAAATTTTTCTGACTGTATTGTTGAATTATGATTTTGATGATGATATATATTATATTATGTTAAGACTGGTATCAACATACTATTTTGATGTTAGCTAGTTCTATTAGGCAATCTATGGCCGTTGGTATCACTATCGGATGTATTAAGTATCTCATTCCGTAGAACTCCAGAGTTCATCGTGATTGAGCTGAATCAATTTAAAAATAGATGACCAATTGGAAAGTAATTTATAGTTTTAAGTGAATAAGAACAAAACACGAGAAAAAATATCTTGTGGTGATTGTTGTATCCGTTATATAACAAGAGGTAAATCGGTAAATTTTAAAAAACAATTCAGAGACTTTTGTTTGTATAAAGTTTGTAGCTCGACATTTACAAGGAAAGCGTATATCAGCTAGATAACGAACTACGAAGGGATATTCAAGTTCGGTGTCTAAACGAGCTGTAAGATGATCAAATGTCAGTATTAAACTATGATTACTGTTTCAGAGCTCTTCTCATTATTCACGGTTTATGGACATCGTTCATAACGGAGGTACATCACTATTTATAGGGAGATTAAGACGGTGAATTACATATATTTTAAATCACACATATGGAGTGGACATGCCGCACGATCAGAGCAGACATATCGTACGTACAGATTGGACACGTCGCGCGATCAGAGTAGACATGTCGCACAATCAGAGCAGACATATCGTACATACGGATTGGACATATCGCACGATCGGAGCCAATAAATCGTCGTACGGATTGGACATGTCGGTTAAAGGGCGCGGTGGCGAGATGGGCCTTATCGTTCGACGGGCTTAGTCACGAGACGGGCTAATCTTCTAATTTCGATTGTTTGGTGGGCCGATCTGAATTCGGGAAAGGACTTTAAGAGGGGTGATCAACCCACCTCCAACAGTGATTTGCAGGACCAATAACCAAATCTTTTGAATTTTTAGGAGTAATGCACCGTCGGACGAAGGTGAAACTCGTAACAGTCTCGACGTTACAATTGTCTATGGTTAACTATTTGGTTTTCATGAACCCAATCGAACCAAAGTGATAACCAAACATATTTCATAAATAAGTCGATTGATTCACCACTCCTAACCAAACAGAACCAAAATGACCAAACTTTGGTTCGGTTCAGGTAACAACTGTAGACCTAATCATTCTGTAAATCTGTAATTAAATTATTGTTACAAAACAAAAAGCTGTAATTAAATTAGCAAGTGAAAATAAAAGTGTATTACTCCCTCCGTTTCAAAATATAGGTCGTTCTAGGATTGATTTTTTGTTTCAAAATATAAGTCGTTTTCGATTTTCAATGTAACTTTTGCAAAAAAAAATGTCTATTTTAACATCAAATTAAACTAATAAAATATTTAATAATTAAATTAATTAGTTATATATATGAAATTGTATAATAAACTTTAATTTGTTAATATTTAATTCATTAAAAATTGTTAATTATGCATGAGATTGTGAGGAATGATAAGAAACTATCGTAACATTTATGAAAGATTAGGTCACTAAAATAAAACTGTAAATAAATTATATTAGCATAGTTATTATAGTTAAATTATAAATTTTTTTGAAATTTGAAAAATTTATATTTTGAAACGGAAAGAGTATCTGATTGCTTGATTTTGCGGGCAAAATGGATTTAAAATAATAGCCTACGCACTAGTGTCGTATCACGAAAGATGATTTTGGTTGAGGATTTGATTCTTTTGGTTCGACCAATACATTTCTCTCGTTTTTTTTTTCCCTTATCTGCACACAATATCATATTTCCTAAAAATCAACACCTAACTAATCTTATCGTGCCTTTACCAAAAAAAACTAATATTATTGTCAGTGCATAATAAAATATAAAATCCACTAGTGTTATTGAGTCATATGCCTTCTGAGTCAACCCGACAACCTGTTCTACTTGTGTGTCGTTTGTTTTCAATCGAGTATCAAACTTTGAAATGAATAATTCATGTTTACTACATATGTTGCAGTTGATTGGCAAGAGTTATAGAAATTGTCTATGACCTAATTTGTTTTATAATTATATATATATAGTTAATTTGTTTTTTATGATTGAAAAATGATCTGAGTTTTTATTACCTGACTAATTTTCTAAAATAAGTGTAGCCATTGAGTAGTCCACTCACCGAATTTTCTAATGGATCAAAGCATGACACAATTTCAATTGCATGTGAGGAGTGTTGTCGTTTTAGTCAATCAGGTCATTCCCAAGTCAAGCAGATGGGTCGGGTTTGGCCTATAAATTACTGGGTTCCAAAATTAATCATTGTTTCATTTCAACATTACAGTTGGGCTTTACAAGGAAAACTGGCCCAACACAAGGGAGCTTATATCAGCTCAAGTCATTATCTTCTTCTCTCATGCGTGAAAAATAACATAAGAAAGAGTAACAGAAACAAAGCAAGAGAGAGAGATATATTCGCGGTGAAGTTTTAAGATCTTCTAGAAGGCGGTCGACGGTGGCTCGATCCAGCTTGGTCATTGCGAGGTTTTCGGCGGAGATTGCTAGCGAAATCTCCATGTGTTCCCTCTCGGCGAAGAAATCCCTTTGACTTTTCTCCGCAAGCTTGTTTTGCAAGTAACTGCAAACAAAGATCAAGCTAGTAAGATTGCTTGTAACATTCTGATATAGTGGAAGCATGATGGTTTTTAAATTCCACAAATCCATCTAAGTGAAAGATCAACCAAATTAAATTTATGTCATAATTGAGAGTTAAAGATTGAATATGGAAATAAGGAGAGGAGAGAAAATCTCCACCTTTGTCGATGTCTTATCTTCTTCCTAACCTTAGCCACAAACCTCCGAATAGTCATGGAAACATTTTTGTCACCGCCGACTACACCTTCGCAAGACACACCTGAGTCGATCCTGATTTTTGACTTTGTGCCGCCACTCTCATTGTCGCTCACGCTTCTGCCTCCACCAGCTCTGATAGACTTCAGTTCCGATCCAAGTAAGTGGCCTTTCTAATTCTTCTTCACCGATGAATCCTAAAGTCCACTCCTTTCTTCTTAGAGTCATGCAGACTCTTCACTCCCTTTAACATCTCTTCTATGTTACCTGTAACAGCTCTTGAAGAGATGTGAGAGTTCGATGCGCTTCCTGCATGTGCAAAGTAAGTACCCTAAGCATTGAAACTCACCATTTTTCTGACTTCCCCTTTACCAGTTCAACCATTTTTAACCTTGTTGATTTCCTTATTTGAGAAACTGACACCGCTTCTCTATTTATCCTCTGTGAGACGATTCAACCAACATGACCATCTCCGAGTACATCTCCAGTCGATGACGTTGAGTGTTATGAGGCACTTCTCGAAAGAATTACCAAGTAAAATCTTGTCAACATGTCAGTTGGGTTTAATGTTGTGTAAATCTTAAGAATCTTTATACCAACCCTTCATCCACAATATCTCGAATGAAATGAATCTTCGTAGCAACATGTTTAGTTCTGTCGTAATGCATTAAATTCTTTGCTAAGAAAATTGCTCTCTGAGATTAGCAGTTCTACTTAAAAGACTCAAAACTAAACCCCAACTCATTGCAGAATTCTCTCAACCAAAATCCTTTCTTTGTAGCCTCTGACAATGCTATATACTTAGCCCTTGTGGTGGATAATGATACCACATATTGCAGTGAGGCTCTCCAGCTAACCGTGTTCCCTCCCACTTGAAACACATATCCAGTTACTGATCTTCTCTTGTCAAAATCAGTACCATAGTCTGAATCACTAAACCATTCAATTTCAATCAACTATGACTTTGTAAAGGTAAGACAAACATATGTATCTCCTTGTAGATATCTGAAAATTCATTTAACAGTTGCCCAATGATTCTTTCGTGGCTTTGACATAAACATGCTGACTATGGATACTGCAAAACCCAAACCTGGCCTTGAGCTTATCATTGCATACATCAAGCTACCTAGTGCACTGACATAAGGAACATATTCCACTAACCTCTCTTCACATCCAACTGCTCAAATTCCATGTAAAAATTGACCACAACTGACAACATAATCCGGATTGAAACACGTTTGACTATAGGTGAATACACCTCATTGTAATCAATCCATTCAACAAGAGTAAACCCCTTAGCTACAAGTCTAGCTTTGTACCTAGGAGTTTCGACTCCAGGGATCTGATATATCATGGTTTTTACCCTGTTTAAACCATGATATAAGTCTTTTTATAGAGTCTTTATAGTATTTTGGAGTCTTTTAGAGTCTTTTACAGGTTTTAGCACATTTGGAGTATTATTGAAGATATTGGAGTTTTATGGAGCATTCTGGAGCGAAACTAAAGTCTGATGACTAAGTGCCCGATCTGAGCGACAAGCATCGATCGATACCCCATGGTATCGATCGACACCCGTCGAGAAATCATGGGCCGCGACTTTTCATGAAGTTTTGAAGAATTGCAAAACTTGCCCAGAAGACTTTGATATTTACAAGAAGACCCCAATTCGTGTTTAGGTTATTTAATTAGGATTTTTAGCCACTTTGTTGGCTACGCTTATTTTATTCTGGATTTGAGAGAGAGCTTTTGAGGGAGACAAGTCTTATACTTTGTTCGTCTGAGAGAAGATTTCGAACCTTTGTTACTCTTTCTTATTATTTATTTGAGTATTTATTCAATCATGTTTATTGTTTCAATCTACATGTCTGAGTAGATCACCTGTTAGGTTTGGGGTTTTCTCATAGGGATTTCTTTGAATGCTAGGTTGATTATCTGTTTAGGATTCACTATCTGAATTAGTTCTTCATCATAGGTTGTTCTCAAAGCTAATTCTAGATTGATCACCTAGAACTTAGATCTTAGGATAATTGATTAGGCGCGAGAGTGCGATTAATTACCTGATAGAATCTATAGTGAGCAAATCGATTATTCGCAAAGAGATTTGGTTTAATTGATTTGTGAACATATCAAACCTGATATTAAAGCTGATTTAGACTTTAGAATTCGCAAAGAGATTTGGAATTCCTAGGATTTAGATTTAGATAGTTTTCGCAACGAGAGTTGGTTAGCTATATTTTAGTGATTTGAGTTCAAGAACCGTGCTTAATCTGAATCCTGTTAGTTAATTTAGCTGCATTCATTGATTTCCTGAGAAATACCCTGAACCTATCTGCCTCCAACTGAATTTACAACACCTTTAATTGCATACTTGTTTTCAATTACATCTATTGATTTAGCGTGTTTTGGATCTATATAATCTACTGTGTGAAATATTGAGTTCTTGTGTTCGACCCCTGATTTACTACATCAACTGCTTTAGTACTATTTAGGGTATTAATTTGAGCATATCAAATTTGGCGCCGTTGCCGAGGACTCAATTCGCCATTAGATTTTAGCTAAGAAATTCGTCTAAATCGCCCGAGTATCGATCGATACCCTTTAGTATCGGTCGATACTCGTCGTAAATTTCAGTTACCTACGTTCTTGACTTTTGATTTCAGGTGCATGCATAATCTTGAAACCAGAAGCAAAAAGAGCACTCCACTAGTTGATCTATCACTGGAACAGCTAGCACTCGTGGAACGCACAAACAGGAAAGCAAAGAAATCAGCTAAGATGAACAACAATCAAGTGGGGTTGGTTCGTGATGCAGCTGGTGCTTACAGAGACCAAGATGGTCAGTTGTGCAATGAGCAAGGACAACGTCTAGATGGAGAGGGGATCGTCATTCCACCTGCTCCTGTTGTCGCTGAGAATGTCGCTGGGAACGCGAGGAATGCTGTGGTTAATCGTGGAAGAACGATTGGCGAGTACAACAGGCCGGATCAGTTTTTCGCCAATCGGTCAGCGATTCGACCTCCTGCGTTTGAGAGGAATGACTTTGAGCTGAAACCTGCTTACTACACTCTTGTGGGACAGCATCTCTTACATGGTCTTCCTCATGAACATCCGATGGATCATGTGGAGAAGTTCGAGGACTTGGTCACTAGCATCAAGAGCAATGGAATGTCCTACGACTATCTCTTCTGCAAGCTTTTCCCCTACTCTCTAGGTGGAGATGCGACTTACTGGCTGAGGCAGCTACCTCCTGGATCGCTGACTACTTGGGAGGACACTAAGAGGGCCTTCCTTATTAACTTCTATGATGATGCACGATCTGAGGATCTGAGGAATAAAATCTCCACATTTTCTCAAGGACCTACTGAGGCGTTCAAGGCTGCTTGGACGAGATTCAGATCGTATCAGAGAGATTGTCAATATCACGGATACTCTGATGTGCAGCTGCTAGGTATCTTCTTCAGAGGGATAGATTGGAGGTATCAGATGGCTTTGGACGCTTCAAGCAATGGTAATTTCAACAACAGGTATCCTGAGGACGCTTATGTGTTGATTGAGAACTTTGCATCTAGCAGTAGTACCAAGAGTGCAGATTTCGAGCGCAAGAAGCTGGCTGGTAATCATGATGGGTCGCAGATCGCTGAAGTTAAGGCTCAGCTGGATTCTATGCACAGTCTTCTGCTGGGAAAGACAACAAAGGCCGTTCATTTTGCTGAAGATGTTGAGGTGTTTAACGAGGGTGAAGCAGAAGATGTCAACTACATTGGTGGTTCTGGTTTTCAGGGACAGAGGAACTAATTCAACAACAATCGGAGCTTCAACAACAACTTCCAGCAAGGAAGATTCAACTAGAAACCTGCCCAAAACAGCGGTTACACCAGGAACTACGGAAGTCCTTCTTACGAGCCTGTGACTGCTAAAACATCAGAGAACAAGATTGAGGCCATGCTTGAAACACTCGTTCAAGGACAGCATCAGATCACAGTGACCTTCAATGGTAAGATGGATGCCATGTACAAAGATCTGAGTGGGAGGATCGATGCTATTGGTATTCATCAGAAGAAGCTGGAAACTCAGGTAGCTCAGACTTCAGAAGGTTCGAGAAGACAAGAAGGTTTTCTTCCAGGAAAAGGAGAGAACCCAAGGGCACACATCAATGCCATTACCTTGAGAAGTGGTAAAGAGGTCACTTCAGGAGCGAGAATAGACCAAACTGCTGAAAATTTCGAGATGTCTGACGATGAGGACACTGAAATTGCCAGGGCATTGATCGACATTACCCAGCATCGATCGACACCGGTTAAAATTCTTACACTGGAAAACTCAAAATCCCGTGTATCGATCGATACCCCCCTGTATCGATCGATACTGAACCCGAAATCGATACGTCACTTGAGGTTACGAAGGAGAAGCCTAAAGCGATACCAGAGAGAGTCTACATACCGAGTATACCTTATCCCAAAGCTCTTGGGAAGACTAAGAAGGAGGTAGACACTAGATGCAAGGAAATTTTGGACAAGCTGGTTGTTGAACTTCCCTTCATCGATGCTATCAAAACTTCTCCAGCTTTCAGGAGATATGTCAAGAAGATGGTGTCCAACAATGTGAACCTTGAAGACGGTTGTCTGATGATCACTCATGAGTGCAGTGCAATCCTAACCAATAGGATCCCAACGAAACTACCAGATCCAGGGAGCTTTGTCTTGGATTGCACAATCTTTACTGACAGGTTTGAGCGTTCTCTTTGTGACATTGGCTCAAGTGTCAACCTCATGCCATACTCGGTTTCTAAGAGAATGGGAATGACAGACTTTACTTCTACGAGGATCTCGCTGATCGTTCTGTTAGACTTCCAGAAGGATTGCTCGAGGATGTTCCGATTAAGATTGGGAATTGCTTAATCCCAACTGATTTCATTGTCTTAGAGTATGATTCGGAACCCAAAGATCCTCTCATCTTGGGAAGGCCATTCCAAGCAACAGCTGGTGCTCTGATTGATTGCAGGAATGGGAAGATAGCTCTTAACATTGGTGAGTTGGTCATGACTTTTAACTAGGAGAAGATGATGAAGAGACAAACCATCGATGGACAGACTTTCTTCGTAGATACCTTCTGTGACATTGCTGAGGAGTACTTCCTGGGGATGCATCATGAGGACCCATTGGAGAGGGCATTGGTCTGCTCAGCCGAGTCAGAAGTCCATTCGAGTAATGCTGCTGCTGAATACGGGAAGATTCTCGATACAGCACTGCCAGTATCGATCGATACCCACCTGGTATCGATTGATACCCTGCGGCCAGAAAGAAGTTTGGCCGAAAGAACTAAGCAAGCTGTTGGGCTTGAAGATTGAAGCGAGGAGGAAGCTCCTAAAGTGGAACTTAAACCACTTCCTGCGAATCTGAGGTATGGTTTTCTTGGTCCTAATTCCACGTTCCCAGTAATCATTAATGCTTCCTTGAACAACGCAGAGGTTACCTCACTACTGAGCAGGCTGCGAAAGTATCACAAAGCTCTTGGTTATTCTCTTGATGATATTTCAGGTATATCACCGGACCTGTGCATGCATAGGATTCATCTTGAGGACGAGTCAAAGGTTTCAATTGAGCATCAAAGGAGGCTGAATCCGAACCTGAAGGAAGTGGTTAAGAAAGAGATCATGAAACTCTTGGATGCATGAGTTATCTATGCTATCTCAGATAGCTCTTGGGTCAGTCAAGTGCACGTTGTTCCTAAGAAAGGAGGGATAAGCGTGGTGAAGAATGAGAAGGATGAGATGATTCCTACAAGGACTATCACTGGACATCGAATGTGCATTGACTACAGGAAGTTGAATGCAGCTACACGGAAAGATCACTTCCCATTGCCATTCATCGACCATATGCTGGAGAGATTGGCCTGCCATCCCTACTATTGTTTCCTTGATGGATATTTAGGTTTTTTCCAGATTCCTATCCATCCAGATGACCAAGGGAAGACCACTTTCACATGTCCCTATGGCACATTCGCATATAGGAGAATGCCATTTGGATTGTGTAACGCTCCAACCACTTTTCTGAGGTGCATGATGTCTATCTTCACCGACATGATTGAAGATTTTATGGAGGTGTTCATGGATGACTTCTCAGTTTATGGACCATCGTTCAAAGACTGTTTGAATAATATGTGCAAGGTGCTCCAGAGGTGTGAAGAGAAACACTTGGTCCTTAATTGGGAAAAGTGTCACTTTATGGTTCAGGATGGCATCGTACTTTGGCACAAGGTTTCTGAAGCTGGGATCGAAGTTGACAAAGCCAAGATTCAGGTCATGACAAGTCTCCAACCACCGACTTCTGTGAAGGATATTCGGAGTTTCCTTGGTCATGCTGGGGTTTACAGGAGATTTATCAAAGACTTCTCCAAAATAGCACGCCCACTCACTGCTTTACTGTGCAAGGAGATCAAGTTTGATTTCACACCTGATTGTCTTGCAGCCTTTGAGGAGATCAAAAAGGCTTTGGTGAGTGCTCCTATTGTGCAACCTCCTGATTGGACTCTGCCTTTTGAGATCATGTGCGATGCTAGTGATTTTGCTGTTGGGTCAGTTCTGGGTCAGAGGAAAGATAAGAAGCTGCACGTCATCTACTATGCCAGTAGGACTTTGGATGATGCTCAGAAGAATTACAGCACCACAGAGAAGGAACTACTTGCAGTTGTCTTCTCCTTTGAGAAATTTTGATCCTACTTGATTGGGAGCAAGGTGGTTGTTCATACTGATCATGCTGCTCTCAAGTATCTGATGAATAACAAGGATCTCAAGCCTCGTCTTTGTCGTTGGGTTCTTTTGATACAAGGATTCAACATCCAGGTTAAGGACAAGAGAGGCATAGAGAACGAGGTTGCTGACCATCTCTCGCGGATGAGGATCGATGCAGACATCCATAGTGATGATCAACTACCTGAGGAAGCTATTTACTTCATTGAAACTGGGTTCCAGACGAATCTCGCAGAGAATCAGCAATTTTCACGAGTTGCAAGTTTCAGTATCGATCGATACCCTGCTGGTATCGGTCGATACCCTGCTGGTATCGGTCGATACCCTGCTGGTATCGGTCGATACCCTGCTGGTATCGGTCGATATCCTGATGATCCCGAGCCTGTTTTAATTGTTGATCATCCTGATGTTTCTGAAAACCATCTCGTCGCTGCAACCGATTCTGATGACCCATGGTACGCTGATATTGCCAATTACCTCGCTGCAGATGCAGAGCTAAGACACCTCAAGAAGTATAATAAGAAGAAGTTCATGCGTGACATAAGGAGATTCTTTTGGGATGAACCTTACCTGTACAAGCATTGTTCAGATGGTATCTACAGGAGATGCGTTGCTGAATCAGAGGTTCCAGGTGTTTTGTTTCATTGCCATGGATCCGACTATGCTGGTCATTTTGCCACTTTCAAGACAATATCCAAGGCTCTTCAAGCAGGGTTCTGGTGGCCTACCATGTTTAAGGATGCTCATGCTTTCGTCTCACAGTGCGATGCTTGTCAGAGGAGAGGGAAGATCAGTAAGAGACATGAGATGCCACAAAATTTCATCCTTGAGGTTGAAGTCTTCGATTGCTGGGGCATCGACTTTATGTGTCCATTTCCATCTTCACACAAGAAAAACTACATCCTGGTTGCTGTGGACTATGTGTCCAAATGGGTGGAAGCGATAGCTAGTGAGAAAAATGACTCTGCAGTGGTTCTTAAGCTGTTTAAGACCATCATTTTTCCTCGCTTTGGAGTACCTCGAATTGTGATAAGTGATGGTGGCTCTCACTTTATTAACAAAGTCTTCGAGAGGTTGTTGAAGAAGTATGGTGTGAACCATCGTGTAGCTACTCCATATCACCCTCAGACGAGTGGACAAGTCGAGGTCTCCAACAGGCAGATCAAGGAGATTTTGGAGAAGACAGTGAGTGCTTCTAGGAAGGATTGGTCTACGAAGTTGGACGATGCGCTATGGGCATATAGGACTGCTTTCAAGACACCGCTGGGTACTACACCATTCCACTTGCTGTATGGGAAAGCATGTCACCTTCCAGTGGAGATTGAGCACAAAGCTGCTTGGGCGACGAAGTTGTTGAACTTCGACATCAAATCTGCTGCTGAGAGAAGATTGATTCAGCTGAACGAGCTGGATGAGATTAGGCACCACGCTTATGAGAACTCGAAGCTGTACAAGGAGAGAACCAAGGCTTATCATGGTAAGAAGATCATCTCCAGACACTTCGAGCCAAACGACCAGGTACTTCTGTATAACTCTCGTTTGCAATTGTTTCCTGGTAAACTGCGTTCTCGTTGGTCAGGTCCCTTCACAATCAAAGAGGTCAGACCACATGGTGCTGTAGTGCTGATCAATCGCAAAGGCGAAGAGTTCACTGTCAATGGACAAAGGGTGAAACACTATTGGGCGAAAGCCGAGATTCCAGACGGACACATAACGCCTCTGGATAATGCACCCACAACCTTAGTGGAGTTACAGTCAAGCTAATGACGTTAAAAGAGCGCTTGGTGGGAGGCAACCCACTGGTGAGTCTGTTTTTGAGTCGTTTTTATTTTTATTTTCGTTCGTTCTGTGTTTGTGTCAGATAAACAAAGAGCAAAAATCGAAATCGCCTAGTGTCAATCGATACCCCATTGGTATCGATCGACACCAATCGCGAATGTAAGGTTCATCAAGTCGATTTAAGCCTGGTATCGATCGATACCAGGATGTGTTTCGATCGATACTCGATGTTCCAGCAAGGTAACTTCTTGTTTCTCTTCGTGTTATCATGTCCTTTTGTTTTCTTTCATTGACTCTAGGCTAGATAACACTGGGGACAGTGTTGTTCAAGTATGGGGGAGGTGTCTGCTGACATTGTTTTTGTTTTTCTTAGAGTCAATTGTTTTATCGAGTCAAAAACGTTTTATTGAGTCAAAACTTGTTGGAGATGATGATCCTGTGCTTGAACCTATTGATTTGATTTTGTTTTTGAGTGCACAGTGTTACAGGACCAGCTCTAGATCGACTAATGAAAAATCCAAGGACTGACCAGTTGACTAGAAAACATCCATGTCTCCAGCAGAGTTCTTCTGAAGCCTGAGCCAAATTTTTGCACTTCATCAATGTGGTTAGTGTTTTTAGAGCTTGATTCATCATTCATATCTGATAAAGGAACCCATGTGTTTAGAGTTATGGTATCTCTCTCCCATGTTATAAGTTGACAAATAAAAGCATAAAAGATTGAAATGATTTTCTTCTGAGTAGAGGGTTAGGAAAATTTCCAGCGATCCCATTATTCTACTTAAGAGGGAATGATCACACAAAGGATTGGAAGCGAGGTTAGGATTTTCCTATGATGCCATTATTCGCCTACATCCTTTGATACATAGAGAGGGAAGAACCGGGGATTTGGTGGTAAACACCATCAATACTCGCGTCTCATACCTTGATGTGTATATGCAAAGATGAAAATAAAAGAAAGAACATAATAAGAAATAAGTCTAGGGGAGAGAAATTGATACAAAAAGTGTGAAAAAGGGTGGTTCCTTGTCATGATATCATATGGTAAAGAATCTAGAAGGTTCTTGAACATTGGCTGCAACGATGAAACTGGCGAAGATGGCTTTATCTGAACAATGCTGTGAGATAATGTGTGGAGTCTGGAAAATCTGCGAATGTCTACGGAGAAGTACATGGTGGTTAGATTGAAAGCTGGTTAGGTAACATTTGGGTACTTGGGAAAAGGATCTCTGCAATGGTTCGTGAACAGGTGAGTCTCTACGTTTTCAAACCTTTTTCTCTAGTTTAGTCTTCTATTTGCTTGAGGGAAAGCAAAATGATAAGTCTGAGGGAGTTGATATATCATGGTTTTTACCCTGTTTAAGCCATGATATAAGTCCTTTTTATAGAGTCTTTATAATATTTTGGAGCTTTTTACAGGTTTTAGCACATTTGAAGTATTATTGAAGATATTGGAGTTTTATGGAGCCTTCTGGAGCGAAACTGAAGTCTGATGACTAAGTGCCCGATCTGAGCGACAAGCATCGATAGATACCCCCTGGTATCGATCGACACCCGTCAAGAAATCATGGGCCGCGACTTTTCATAAAGTTTTGAAGAATTGCAAAACTTGCCCAGAAGACTTTGATATTTACAAGAAGACCCCAATTCGTGTTTAGGTTATTTAATTAGGATTTTTAGCCACTTTGTTGGCTACACTTATTTTATTCTGGATTTGAGAGAGAGCTTTTGAGGGAGACAAGTCTTATACTTTGTTCGTCTGAGAGAAGATTTCGAACCCTTTGTTACTCTTTCTTATTATTTATTTGAGTATTTATTCAGTCATGTTTATTGTTTCAATATCCATGTCTGAGTAGATCACCTGTTAGGTTTGGGGTTTTCTCATAGGGATTTCTTTGAATGCTAGGTTGATTATCTGTTTAGGATTCACTATCTGAATTAGTTCTTCACCATAGGTTGTTCTCAAAGCTAATTCTAGATTGGTCACCTAGAATTTAGATCTTAGGATAATTGATTAGGCGCGAGAGTGCGATTAATTACCTGATAGAATCTATAGTGCGCAAATTGATTATTCGCAACGAGATTTGATTTTATTGATTTGTGAACATATCAAACCTGATATTAAAGCTGATTTAGACTTTAGGATTCGCAAAGAGATTTGGAATTCCTAAGATTTAGATTTAGATAGTTTTCGCAACGAGAGTTGGTTAGCTATATTTTAGGGGTGGGCGTTCGGATCTTCGGATCGGGTTCGGGTCGGGTATTTTGGGTTTCGGGCATTTCGGGTTTAGGGATTTAGGTACCGATCGGGTATTTTAAAAATTCGGATCAGGTTCGGATCAGATCAAGTATTTTTAATAAGATCCGAAAGTACCCAAAAATATCCGAAAATACCTGACACACCCAAAAAACCCAAAAATCCGAGAATAAAAAACAAACTATAAATGTTCATTTCAATAAAATCATGATCAAACAAACCACTGCAATCAAGTTAACAAGTTTTTTTTTTTTTTCATCGAGAATCAGGTTCACAAGTTTCATTTCTGATTTATTAGAATGTCTAACCAGCAAAAGCGCAGCGAATCTGCGTCAAAATCACAAACTCCCCAACAACAACAAAAAACACAAGCTACGCAAATCCGAGAGTACATTAAGCAATCAAATGACAAAGTTCAAAAGCAGCCCTGAGTCTTGGAGACACAGCTTAAGCATCAGCAAACCTGCAACCAACAGTAGATACAAACTCGTATCATGATAGCAAAGAGAGAAAACATGATAACCGAAGAAAGATGCAGACAAAGGAAATTAACAAATAAGAAGAAGATACAAGTATGATAATTGAACACACACGACACGAGTATCCTCCAATGGAAAGATAACTGAGAGACATAACACTATCAAACACTGAAATCACAAAACATGTACAAACTTTCAAGTTTTTGTCTAAAACCTTTAAAAGAATGAACAGAAACATCAACAATCGACGAGATTGTAAAGCGAAAGAAGAAGAACAAATGTTCTGGTTTTTTAGAGATTACTATACACAAAAGAATTGACGAGAAGAAGATCAATCGAAGATAACACAAATAAATCGAGATGACCGTAACAACAAAGGCAACATCAAAATAATAAGAAGAACACATAACTTTGATTGATTCCTTGATGTCTCTGAAAGAGGAGACGATGAGCGATTTGGGTTTAGGGCTTCCAGATTTTCGATTTGGGGTTTTAAGAGATTTATGTCGATACTGGAGAAAAAATCAGAAGAGCAAGCGTCGTAGTTCTTAGTTCGGATCTCGGTTCTAGTGTTTAAGTGTAACACTACAAGAAAACAGGCATTTTGCAACGATTTTTTGCGACGATTTTATTTCGTTGCAAATTGCCATCGTTTTTGCGACGACTTTACGACGATTCTTAAAGATGTCGTAAAATTGTCGCAAACTTGGGACGAAAATTTTCGTTGTAAAATCGTCGCGAATTAGCGACGATTATACAACGATTACCGACGACATTACGACGATTATCAAAATCGTCGTAAAATCGTTGTCACTTAGCGACGATTTACCAAGGTTTATATAAAACGTTGTAATATCGTCGTAAAATTACCCACGAATTAGCAATGATTATTATAATTTGAACTTTACATAGATTTCCCAACGATTAATCAGTTAGGTGAGCACGTTTTAAGTTCACGGTGTTCGGTTAGGTAAACATGTTTAATGTCGTTGTAAAGTCGATGTAAACATTTTTAGATTCGTTGTAAAATCGATGTGAAATCGATGTAAAATCGTAGGTAATTCGATGGTAATGAAAATAAAAATCTATATATAGTGGCCAACTTCATAATAAAAATTTCATATTAAAAAACATTTACTTCTTTCTGACCAACAAAAAATGTCAATATACGAAATTAGAAGATGGATGTATAATCGTCTTGATTCAGAGGGATCGCTAACAAAAGAGTTCAGTGATGGGGTGGAGGGATTCATGCATCAGGCAGGAAGTATACATATTACGATTATCAGTGGTAAGATGTACTGTCCTTGTGCCAGATGCTTGAATAGGAAATTTATCATTATCTCGAAGGTGTGGTCGCATATATTAAATAGAGGGTTTATGCCGCATTACTATATATGGTATTATCATGGAGAGGGTCATGGTGGAAATGCAGCTAGTAGTAGTAGCAATTATCAAGCATCGAATTTTGATGAGTCAAATAATTTTAATCAATTTGATGATCATGCGGAGCAGCATGGTGAAGATAATGATAGGATTCATGACATGGTTACGGATGCATTTCATGAAACCGTAAGTACATTTGCACATGATCATCATGATGAGGAAACCAATCTAGATGCAAATTTTTTTATGATATGCTAGATGCTGCAAATCAGCCACTCTACGATGGATGTAGAGAACGACATTCTAAATTCTCGTTGGCGGCTAGGATGATGACTATTAAAACTGATCATAACTTAGCTGAGGTTTGCATGGATGATTGGGCTGATTTGATTAAAGAGTATTTGCCAGAGGACAATTTAGCTGCTGAAACTTACTATGAGATACAGAAGCTGGTTTATAGTCTTGGGTTGCCTTATGAGATAATAGATGTCTGTGTTGACAATTGCATACTTTTTTGGAAAGATGATGATAAGTTGCTGGAATGTCGATTTTGCCATAAGCCAAGATATAAGCCGCAAGGTACTGGTCGGAGTAAGGTACCACTCCAGTGGATGTGGTACCCCCCTATAACTGATAGATTAAAATGAATGTATTAGTCTGAGAGGACAGCTGCATCGATGAGATGGCATGCATATCATTTGCAAACAGATGAGGTGGTTACTCATCCTTCAGATGCAAAAGCGTGGAAACACTTTAAGACGGTACATCCAGACTTTGCTAGAGATAAACGTAATATGTATCTTGGTCTTTGCACAGATGGATTTAGTCCATTTGGTATGTCTGGTAGGCAATATTCTTTATGGCCAATAATCCTAACGCCTTACAACCTACCCCCAGATATGTGCATGCAAAGGGAATTTTTATTCATAAGTATTTTAATACCAGGTCCGAAGCATCCAAAGCGTTCCCTTGATGTGTTTTTGCAGCCTCTGATACAGGAATTGGAGCAGTTGTGGTATACCGGGGTTCGGACATATGATTTTGCAAGGAAATTTTTTTTTACAATGCGTGCGTTGCTTATGTGGACAATAAGCGACTTCCCTGCGTACGGGATGTTATCAGGTTGGACTACGCATGGGCGATTGTCTTGTCCATATTGTCTCAATCGGACAGATGCGTTTCAATTGAAACATGGTCGGAAAACAAGTTGGTTTGATTGTCACCGCCGATTTCTACCGATTCATCATGCATATCGAATAAATAAGCGGTTGTTTAGAAAGAACAAAACTGTTCGTGTTCCTACTCCTGTTTATATTTCCGGGGAAGATCTAGAAGCAGAAATTGATCATTATGGTGCATTGAAAACAGTCAATCGTGGTGGAAATTGGCACACTCCAGCTAATATGCCGGATGGATATGGGGAGCATCACAATTGGCATAAGAAAAGCATATTCTGTAAGCTTCCATATTGGAAGGATCATTTGCTTAGACACAATTTGCATGTCATGCACATTGAGAAATTGTTTTTTGATAACATCATGCATACATTGTTAAACGTGCGTGGAAGGACTAAAGACAGCGGTAAGTCAAGGTTAGACTTGCCTGATCTTTGTTGTCGGAATGAGTTACATATTACAAGCAATGGGAAAGCACCTGTCCCCATATTTCGAGTGGGTGCGGAAGAAAAGTCAGCTTTGTTCAAATGGGCGACATCTGATGTGAAGTTCCCAGACGGGTACGTATCTAATTTAGCTAAATGTGTTGAGAATGGCCAAAAGTTTTCCGGGATGAAGAGTCATGGCTGTCACGTCTTTATGCAACGACTACTTCTTTTTGCATTTGCTGAACTTCTACCAGGAAATGTACACGAAGCAATTGCAGGCATTGGAGGGTTTTTTCGGGATCTTTGTACCCGTACTTTGTCAGAAGATGTTATTGCACAACTTGATGCTAGTATTCCTATTTTGTTGTGCAACATGGAGAAAATATTTCCCCCAGCCTTTTTTGATGTTATGGAACATCTACCTATTCATCTACCTCACGAAGCAGAACTTGGGGGACCTGTGCAGTATCGATGGATGTACCCATTCGAGCGATTCATGGGACATTTGAAGCGGAAGGCTAAAAATGTAGCCAAAGTTGAAGGCTCAATAGTAGCAGGAAGTTTAACAGAAGAAACTTCTCACTTCACGGGGTACTATTTTGGCTCGAAGGTTTGCACACGGAAAAGGGCAGCACGACGATATGATGATGGAGGTGTAGGCCGAACATATGTTAATGAAGGTGTCCCAGATATCTTTTCTTCAATCGGTCGATTATGTGGAAGAGTGAAGTCAGTTTGGTTTGCCAATGAAAAAGACCATCATAGTGCACAAACGTATATCCTCTTAAATTGCGAAGAAGTTAGTCAATTTGAGACGTAAGTGTATAAACATACGTCTTATATATATGGCTAAATTATATATATGCTAGCTTTATACTAATTACAAATACTTTTGTATGCAGTGAATTTGTTAGACAAGTCCGAGAAGTCATTGTAGGAATCTCAGACGATGAAATCAACAAGCGTAAAGATCAACATTTTGCCCCGTGGTTGAAGACGCAAGTACGTAAAATTTTAAGTGAACTGATTAATTACTAACTTGGACAATTAACCTAATACATATATATTTTGATTACTTTTTTAATTAAATTAATTAATGATATAGGTCGAGTATGGGGATACCGCATATCCACTCTGGTTCCATGAGTTAATAAAAGGCCCCATATCGAAGATAACGAGTGCACCCATGTATTGCACACGCGGATATATATTTCATACATTCAAATACGGAAATCAAAGAGCTACTGCCAACTACGGGGTATGTGTGCGGGACGAAATAGATTTTTATGGAGTGTTGCAAGACATAATTGAAGTTGAGTACCCTGGTTGCTTAGGTTTGAAATGCGTTCTGTTCAAATGCGACTGGTTCGATCCAACAGTTGATCGAGGCGTCCGTAAAAACAAATTTGGGGCAGTAGATGTCAACCAATCACGACGTTACAATAAGTATGAGCCATTTATCCTAACATCACAAGCAGAACAAGTCAGCTTTGTTCCATATCCGCGAGTTTGCACCACCCGTATCTCATGGTTATCTGTTATAAAAGTTTCTCCGAGGGGTCGAATTGTGGGGGTTGATGAGGAACTACCAATGCACCAAGATCATTGCTCTGATATGCCAGAACTAAATGAGAGCAATGAAGACATCCTTTTGATAGATCCTCAAAACAGGCAAGTTGAATATCTCCCAGACGATACAGAGGAAGAAGATGAGGAAGATGAGTTCGAAGAAAGTGATGAACCAGATGATCAAGAAACGGATGTGTACTACTCTTCGTCCGAAAATGAATCAGAGTGACCGCGCTAGCTAGTAATTATTGTGAATTTAATGTATTAATATAATATTGTGATCGAGTAATTATTGTGAAATTTAAGTGATATGATTTCTATGAAATCCCTTAAACCCCAAACTAAATTCCATCTCCGATCTCCACTCATTTTTCGCCGTAGGTGCGGCGATTAATAAATTACGAGACATATGTGTTTATGTGTCATGTAATTTATTAATTGCCCCAACAACGGTGGGAAATGAGTGGTGATCGGAAATGGGATTTAGTTTGGGGTTTAGGAGATTTCAAAGAAATCGTCGCTAAATCGTCGCTAATTGTGATAGTCACAAAATCATTGCAATATTTGCGACGATTTAGCAACGATTATTAATATTCGTGGCTAAATCGTCGCCAAATAATAATGTCACAAAATCGATGCAAAGTTGCGACGATTTAGCCACGATTCGTTCATAAACCCTAAACCCTAAACCCTTTACCCTAAACCCTAAACCCTAACATATTACCATCTCATTGTATTATGCATCTTTCAATGAAATTGATCGTGACTTTAGAGAATTGTCCGAAAATGAAAACTCGATCAATCACAGTAATATACACAAACTGAATCATTGTATTAATAATCTAACATATACGCAAACTATATGTTTTACTTATTTTTCAATATCGATGAACTTATTGATAATTTTATGAATTTGGATTTACGGTAAACATGTAAAGTTGTTTCTGGAATGTTGCAATCGACGTTACAATTTTGTACCTATACCCTAAACCCTAAAACAGATTTTAAAAATTTTCTCACTAATTCGTTGCAACATTGGCGACGATTTAGCAACGAATTAAGATAATCGTGGCTTAATCGTCGCAAACTATGAATGTCGCAAAATCGATGCAAAGTTGTGACGATTTAGCAACGATTTGTCATAAACCCTAAACCCTAAACCCTTTGCCCTAAACCCTAAACCCTAACATATTACCATCTCATTTTATTATGCATCTTTCAATGAAATTGATCGTGACTTTAGAGAATTGTCCGAAAATGAAAACTCGGTCAATCACAGTAATATCCACAAACTGAATCATTGTATTAAAAATCTAACATATACGCAAACTATATGTTTTACTTATTTTTCAATATCGATGAACTTATTGATAATTTCATGAATTTGGATTTACGGTAAATATGTAAAGTTGTTTCTGGAATGTTGCAATCGACGTTACAATTTTGTACCTATACCCTAAACCCTAAAACAGATTTTACAAATTTCCTCACTAATTCGTTGCAACATTGGCGACGATTTAGCAACGAATTAAGATAATCGTAGCTAAATCGTCGCAAATTATGAATGTGGCAAAATCGATGCAAAGTTGCGACAATTTAGCAACGATTTGTCATAAACCCTAAATCCTAAATCCTTTGCCCTAAACCCTAAACCCTAACATATTACCATCTCATTGTATTATGCATCTTTCAATGACATTGATCGTGACTTTAGAGAATTGTCCGAAAATGAAAACTCGGTCAATCACAGTAATATCCACAAACTGAATCATTGTATTAATAATCTAACATATAAACAAACTATATGTTTTACTTATTTTTCAATATCGATGAACTTATTGATAATTTTATGAATTTGGATTTACGGTAAACATGTAAAGTTGTTTCTGGAATGTTGCAATCTACGTTACAATTTTGTACCTATACCCTAAACCCTAAAACATATTTTACAAATTTTCTCACTAATTCGTTGCAACATTGGCGACGATTTAACAACGAATTAAGATAATCGTGGCTAAATCGTCGCAAACTATGAATGTCGCAAAATCGATGCAAAGTTGTGACGATTTAGCAACGATTTGTCATAAACCCTAAACCCTAAACCCTTTGCCCTAAACCCTAAACCCTAACATATTACCATCTCATTGTATTATGCATCTTTCAATGAAATTGATCGTGACTTTAGAGAATTGTCCGAAAATGAAAACTCGGTCAATCACAGTAATATCCACAAACTGAATCATTGTATTAAAAATCTAACATATACGCAAACTATATGTTTTACTTATTTTTCAATATCGATGAACTTATTGATAATTTCATGAATTTGGATTTACGGTAAATATGTAAAGTTGTTTCTGGAATGTTGCAATCGACGTTACAATTTTGTACCTATACCCTAAACCCTAAAACAGATTTTACAAATTTCCTCACTAATTCGTTGCAACATTGGCGACGATTTAGCAACGAAATAAGATAATCGTAGCTAAATCGTCGCAAATTATGAATGTCGCAAAATCGATGCAAAGTTGCGACAATTTAGCAACGATTTGTCATAAACCCTAAATCCTAAACCCTTTGCCCTAAACCCTAAACCCTAACATATTACCATCTCATTGTATTATGCATCTTTCAATGACATTGATCGTGACTTTAGAGAATTGTCCGAAAATGAAAACTCGGTCAATCACTGTAATATCCACAAACTGAATCATTGTATTAATAATCTAACATATAAGCAAACTATATGTTTTACTTATTTTTCAATATCAATGAACTTATTGATAATTTCATGAATTTGGATTTACGGTAAACATGTAAAGTTGTTTCTGGAATGTTGCAATCGACGTTACAATTTTGTACCTATACCCTAAACCCTAAAACAGATTTTACAAATTTCCTCACTAATTCGTTGCAACATTGGCGATGATTTAGCAACGAATTAAGATAATCGTGGCTAAATCGTCGCAAATTATGAATGTCGCAAAATCGATGCAAAGTTGCGACGATTTAGCAACGATTTGTCATAAACCCTAAACCCTAAACCCTTTGCCCTAAACCCTAAACCCTAATATATTACCATCTCATTGTATTAAGATAATCGTGGCTAAATCGTCGCAAATTATGAATGTCGCAAAATCGATGCAAAGTTGCGACGATTTAGCAACGATTTGTCATAAACCCTAAACCCTAAACCCTTTGCCCTAAACCCTAAACCCTAATATATTACCCTCTCATTGTATTATGCATCTTTCAATGAAATTGATCGTGACTTTAGAGAATTTTCCAAAAATGAAAACTCGGTCAATCAAAGTAATATCCACAAACTGAATCATTATATTAATAATCTAACATATACGCAAACTATATGTTTTACTTATTTTTCAATATCGATGAACTTATTGACAATTTCATGAATTTGGATTTACGGTAAACATGTAAAGTTGTTTCTGGAATGTTGCAATCGACGTTACAATTTTGTACCTATACCCTAAACCCTAAAACAGATTTTACAAATTTCCTCACTAATTCGTTGCAACATTGGCGACGATTTAGCAACGAATTAAGATAATCGTGGCTAAATCGTCACAAATTATGAATGTCGCAAAATCGATGCAAAGTTGCGACGATTTAGCAACGATTTGTCATAAAATATACAGCGTGTCGGTCAATTAAACTCCCGCGTGTATGAATGTCACAAAATCGTTGCAAAGTTAGCGACGAATTAGCTACGGTTTGATTGCCTCGATATAGCGACGACCAGTAATATTATATATACACGCGAGTTCCTTGCGAATTCATTTACTAACAAATCAATAAAAATACTGATCATAACTTCCTGTCGAATTCCTTGCAAAAAAAGGTAAATTTGTTTTTTAAATGTTTTTAATTAATTAGTATAGATAATTTTTTTAGATAGTAATTTTTTGCGAAACAAATTAGCAGACTGTCCTGATGTTTACAGATAGTAATTTGTTTTCATTATTATGCAAATGGGCCAGCGTCGTGAACATTACGCTTAGTTTTTGAGAGAGATTGGTGATGCTTCAGGTACCGGGGTGCCCGTGTCTTCTGAGGCTACAGAGACGGATTTCGTCCCGGTGACGCAACCACAGAGTGCTCCGCCGCCTCCACAACCACCTCAGATTCCGCAACCTGGAGGCCATGCCCCGGCCCCATATGCACACATGACGGTTCATGATTTGCTTGCGCAGCCGGGCCGTCATAGGCTTAAAAGATTAGATCCGGATCATACTGACAGGTCGGAATGGTAATATATATAAATATATATTTTTTACATTTATTATTACATATTTATATTTATTTCTAACAATTCAAAATTTTACAATTTTTTTGTTTCAGGTTTGGAGTTGAATCCAAAGTTGGACGCACCGTTTCCGACATCATCAAGTCTTATTTTATCGAGCCTCATACCAATTTTACCCAGCTTCCTCTACACGTCAAGGAGACATGGTTCAAGATGTTTGCGGTACGTATGGAAAAAATATTTTTTTCTCCCATAATTATATTTAAATATATATTTAATTTAATTTTATAAAATATGTAATTATTTTTGTTTCTCATGCAGCAAAAATATCACTGGGATCTTTCGATTCATGGCGAGGTTGAAACTTTATTTCTCGAGAGGGTGAAGTTTCGTATCCAAGGCGTGGTTGGTGAGTGGAAGAAAGCATGGAAGACTTCTGGGGATTTAGTAAATCCCCTGCACATGGATAAAGCCGTTTGGGACGGCTTGGTGCGGTATTGGATAGATCCGAAATCCATCATAACTGTTGAGAAGTGTTCGGCTTCCCGCAACACATTTGATTCGGACGGGAAACTCAAGGCTCTGCCTCATACAGCTGGGCAAACACCTTTTGCGGGTGTTCGTCTACAGATGGTAATTAAATTTATTTAAATTAATTAATTTATTTAATTTACTTCGTCAATAACATAGTTTTTGTCTTTAGGCCGCCGAAGACGGAGGTGTAATCCCTCCGATGACCAAGGTTTTTGAGCGGACGCACCGGAAGAAGGATGTTTACTTTGTTTCCGAGACTGCCGAGCACATCTTCAATGAGGTGACTTCCAAAGTCACCGAACGAGAGACACAGCTCTCTCAACAGCTATCTCCAGGTGGTTCGTCGGTCATGTCTGGAGGGTTGACCACACCCGATATTGACCGGATCTTCGAGCAGATATATAGAATAGTTAGTACTTATTAATTTTTAGTTTTTGATTTTTTAAAAATTTCTAATTGTAAATTTAAATATAGGTTGCCCCTAAGCGAAAGGGGAAGGTTGTCGGGATGAGATCTATTCGAGATGTCTCGACTGCTTCTTCATATGCTCCGCGACGATGATCGCCAGAAGATGATCCAGTCGTATTACGTGCCACGATTACGAGTCTTCAGGAGCGGGTTGAGACCGAGTCTCAGGCATATCAGGCGAAGATTGCGAGTCTTCAGCAGCGGGTTGAACTGGATGCTACGCAGAATGACGAACTCTTCGACATCTTGGCAACAGGGAACCCGACAATGCAGGCCATGCTACGGGAAAAGCGAAAACTCCGAGCATAGGCAGATGCAGCGGCAGCGGCAGAGGCAGCGGCAGGCCCATCCGGTTCGTCGAGACGTCCCGAAGACGATGTGAATCTCGACGATTACGATATAGTTATTTAGATTTAGGATTTCGAATTCTAATTTTGGTTTTTTTTTTGTAACAGATTATAATATTTTTTTTTAATAAAATATTATTATATATTATTTTTAAAATTTTTATTTTATAATTTCGAAATTAACAAAATTTTAAAAATAGTAATAAAAATCATATATAGAATCGTCGTTAATTCGATGGTAAACAATAATCCTCGTTGATTCGTTGCTAAATTAATCGTCATAAAATCGTGGCTAATTTACAACGATTATACGACGATTTATTAGCAACGATTCTGCGACGATTATTTAGCAACGATTTTACGACGATTGATTAGCAACGATTTTGCGACGATTATTTAGCAACGATTTTATGACGATTGATTAGCAACGAATTAACGACGACAATTTTTTACCATCGAATTAACAATGATATATTTCCCTTCGAATTTCCATCGTTTTTACGACGTATTTATATTCGTCGTAATTTCAATGTAATATTTACGACGATTTTACGACGAAAATTTAACGACGATTTAGCGACGAATTTTTTTCCCTCGTACTTTCCCGACGAATTTACGACGATTTGTGGTTTGCGACGATCAGTAAACGACGATCTCTTTTTCGTCGCAAATTCGATGTAAACCCTCTTTTGCAACGATTTTACAACGATATCGTTCGTTGCAAAAATAGTGTTTTCTTGTAGTGTAAGCGTTTTAAAAGGGTAAAGGGTAAATGGGTTTAAGTGTTTAACAAAAGTATTCAGATATTTCGGTTCTTATTTCGGATCTCGGTTCGGATCGGGTAATACCCGAGATCCGAAAATTTTAAATTATCAGATCCGGTCGGGTATTAATTGATATAGTTTCGGTTCGGGTATTTTCGGGTCGGTTCCGGATCGGGTTTTCGGATCCGGATAATTTGCCCAGCCCTACTATATTTTAGTGATTTAAGTTCAAGAACCGTGCTTAATCTGAATCCTGTTAGTTAATTTAGCTGCATTCATTGATTTCCTGAGAAATACCCTGAACCTATCTGCCTCCAACTGAATTTACAACACCTTTAATTGCATACTTGTTTTCAATTACATCTATTGATTTAGCGTGTTTTGGATCTATATAATCTACTGTGTGAAATGTTGAGTTCTTGTGTTCGACCCCTGATTTACTGCAGTCGTGTTACGTGCCACGATTACGAGTCTTCAGGAGCGGGTTGAGACCGAGTCTCAGGCATATCAGGCGAAGATTGCGAGTCTTCAGCAGCGGGTTGAACTGGATGCTACGCAGAATGACGAACTCTTCGACATCTTGGCAACAGGGAACCCGACAATGCAGGCCATGCTACGGGAAAAACGAAGACTCCGAGCAGAAGCAGATGCAGCGGCAGCGGCAGAGGCAGCGGCAGGCCCATCCGGTTCGTCGAGACGTCCCGAAGACGATGTGAATCTCGACGATTACGATATAGTTATTTAGATTTAGGATTTCGAATTCTAATTTTGGTTTTTTTTTTGTAACAGATTATAATATTTTTTTTTAATAAAATATTATTATATATTATTTTTAAAATTTTTATTTTATAATTTCGAAATTAACAAAATTTTAAAAATAGTAATAAAAATCATATATAGAATCGTCGTTAATTCGATGGTAAACAATAATCCTCGTTGATTCGTTGCTAAATTAATCGTCATAAAATCGTGGCTAATTTACAACGATTATACGACGATTTATTAGCAACGATTATTTAGCAACGATTTTACGACGATTGATTAGCAACGATTTTGCGACGATTATTTAGCAACGATTTTATGACGATTGATTAGCAACGAATTAACGACGACAATTTTTTACCATCGAATTAACAATGATATATTTCCCTTCGAATTTCCATCGTTTTTACGACGTATTTATATTCGTCGTAATTTCAATGTAATATTTACGACGATTTTACGACGAAAATTTAACGACGATTTAGCGACGAATTTTTTTCCCTCGTACTTTCCCGACGAATATACGACGATTTGTGGTTTGCGACGATCAGTAAACGACGATCTCTTTTTCGTCGCAAATTCGATGCAAACCCTCTTTTGCAACGATTTTACAACGATATCGTTCGTTGCAAAAATGGTGTTTTCTTGTAGTGTAAGCGTTTTAAAAGGGTAAAGGGTAAATGGGTTTAAGTGTTTAACAAAAGTATTCAGATATTTCGGTTCTTAGTTCGGATCTCGGTTCGGATCGGGTAATACCCGAGATCCGAAAATTTTAAATTATCAGATCCGGTCGGGTATTAATTGATATAGTTTCGGTTCGGGTAATTTCGGGTATTTTCGGGTATTTTCGGGTCGGTTCCGGATCGGGTTTTCGGATCCGGATAATTTGCCCAGCCCTACTATATTTTAGTGATTTAAGTTCAAGAACCGTGCTTAATCTGAATCCTGTTAGTTAAATTAGCTGCATTCATTGATTTCCTGAGAAATACCCTGAACCTATCTGCCTCCAACTGAATTTACAACACCTTTAATTGCATACTTGTTTTCAATTACATCTATTGATTTAGCGTGTTTTGGATCTATATAATCTACTGTGTGAAATGTTGAGTTCTTGTGTTCGACCCCTGATTTACTGCAGTCGTGTTACGTGCCACGATTACGAGTCTTCAGGAGCGGGTTGAGACCGAGTCTCAGGCATATCAGGCGAAGATTGCGAGTCTTCAGCAGCGGGTTGAACTGGATGCTACGCAGAATGACGAACTCTTCGACATCTTGGCAACAGGGAACCCGACAATGCAGGCCATGCTACGGGAAAAACGAAGACTCCGAGCAGAAGCAGATGCAGCGGCAGCGGCAGAGGCAGCGGCAGGCCCATCCGGTTCGTCGAGACGTCCCGAAGACGATGTGAATCTCGACGATTACGATATAGTTATTTAGATTTAGGATTTCGAATTCTAATTTTGGTTTTTTTTTTGTAACAGATTATAATATTTTTTTTTAATAAAATATTATTATATATTATTTTTAAAATTTTTATTTTATAATTTCGAAATTAACAAAATTTTAAAAATAGTAATAAAAATCATATATAGAATCGTCGTTAATTCGTTGGTAAACAATAATCCTCGTTGATTCGTTGCTAAATTAATCGTCATAAAATCGTGGCTAATTTACAACGATTATACGACGATTTATTGGCAACGATTCTGCGACGATTATTTAGCAACGATTTTACGACGATTGATTAGCAACGATTTTGCGACGATTATTTAGCAACGATTTTATGACGATTGATTAGTAACGAATTAACGACGACAATTTTTTACCATCGAATTAACAATGATATATTTCCCTTCGAATTTCCATCGTTTTTACGACGTATTTATATTCGTCGTAATTTCAATGTAATATTTACAACGATTTTACGACGAAAATTTAACGATGATTTAGCGACGAATTTTTTTCCCTCGTACTTTCCCGACGAATTTACGACGATTTGTGGTTTGCGACGATCAGTAAACGACGATCTCTTTTTCGTCGCAAATTCGATGCAAACCCTCTTTTGCAACGATTTTACAACGATATCGTTCGTTGCAAAAATGGTGTTTTCTTGTAGTGTAAGCGTTTTAAAAGGGTAAAGGGTAAATGGGTTTAAGTGTTTAACAAAAGTATTCAGATATTTCGGTTCTTAGTTCGGATCTCGGTTCGGATCGGGTAATACCCGAGATCCGAAAATTTTAAATTATCAGATCCGGTCGGGTATTAATTGATATAGTTTCGGTTCGGGTAATTTCGGGTATTTTCGGGTATTTTCGGGTCGGTTCCGGATCGGGTTTTCGGATCCGGATAATTTGCCCAGCCCTACTATATTTTAGTGATTTAAGTTCAAGAACCGTGCTTAATCTGAATCCTGTTAGTTAAATTAGCTGCATTCATTGATTTCCTGAGAAATACCCTGAACCTATCTGCCTCCAACTGAATTTACAACACCTTTAATTGCATACTTGTTTTCAATTACATCTATTGATTTAGCGTGTTTTGGATCTATATAATCTACTGTGTGAAATGTTGAGTTCTTGTGTTCGACCCCTGATTTACTGCAGTCGTGTTACGTGCCACGATTACGAGTCTTCAGGAGCGGGTTGAGACCGAGTCTCAGGCATATCAGGCGAAGATTGCGAGTCTTCAGCAGCGGGTTGAACTGGATGCTACGCAGAATGACGAACTCTTCGACATCTTGGCAACAGGGAACCCGACAATGCAGGCCATGCTACGGGAAAAACGAAGACTCCGAGCAGAAGCAGATGCAGCGGCAGCGGCAGAGGCAGCGGCAGGCCCATCCGGTTCGTCGAGACGTCCCGAAGACGATGTGAATCTCGACGATTACGATATAGTTATTTAGATTTAGGATTTCGAATGCTAATTTTGGTTTTTTTTTTTGTAACAGATTATAATTTTTTTTTTAAATAAAATATTACTATATATTATTTTTAAAATTTTTATTTTATAATTTCTAAATTAATAAAATTTTAAAAATAGTAATAAAAATCATATATAGAATTGTCGTTAATTCGATGGTAAACAATAATCCTCGTTGATTCGTTGCTAAATTAATCGTCATAAAATCGTGGCTAATTTACAACGATTATACGACGATTTATTGCAACGATTCTGCGACGATTATTTAGCAACGATTTTACGACGATTTATTAGCAACGATTTTGCGACGATTATTTAGCAACGATTTTATGACGATTGATTAGCAACGAATTAACGACGACAATTTTTTGCCATCGAATTAACAATGATATATTTCCCTTCGATTTTCCATCGTTTTTACGACGTATTTATATTCGTCGTAATTTCAATGTAATATTTACAACGATTTTACGACGAAAATTTAACGATGATTTAGCGACAAATTTTTTTCCCTCGTACTTTCCCGACGAATTTACGACGATTTGTGGTTTGCGACGATCAGTTAACGACGATCTCTTTTTCGTCGCAAATTCGATGCAAACTCTCTTTTGCAACGATTTACAACGATATCGTTCGTTGCAAAAATGGTGTTTTCTTGTAGTGTAAGCGTTTTAAAAGGGTAAAGGGTAAATGGGTTTAAGTGTTTAACAAAAGTATTCAGATATTTCGGTTCTTAGTTCGGATCTCGGTTCGGATCGGGTAATACCCGAGATCCGAAAATTTTAAATTATCAGATCCGGTCGGGTATTAATTGATATAGTTTCGGTTCGGGTAATTTCGGGTATTTTCGGGTCGGTTCCGGATCGGGTTTTCGGATCCGGATAATTTGCCCAGCCCTACTATATTTTAGTGATTTGAGTTCAAGAACCGTGCTTAATCTGAATCCTGTTAGTTAATTTAGCTGCATTCATTGATTTCCTGAGAAATACCCTGAACCTATCTGCCTCCAACTGAATTTACAACACCTTTAATTGCATACTTGTTTTCAATTACATCTATTGATTTAGCGTGTTTTGGATCTATATAATCTACTGTGTGAAATTTTGAGTCCTTGTGTTCGACCCCTGATTTACTGTAGCAACTGCTTTAGTACTATTTAGGGTATTAATTTGAGCATATCAGGATCCCCTTTAACTTGAAAATCCACTTGCATTCCACGATCTTCTTATTGAGAGGTATGTTGACAATGTTCCATGTATGATTTTTTTTCTAGTGATTGCTCCTCTTCAAGCATTGCTTGACTCCAATATTTCCAATCTCTGCTTCTCCTGTCTTCTAAAACTGTCATTGGTTCATCCAAATCAATATCTTTTGCACTTGTAAGAGTATAAGCTACATAATCCCCACTTTCAAACATATGTGGTGGTTTTATGAATCTTCATAACCTATCCCTAGCAAGCATGTAACCTTCCAAATTTTCACTACCTTTATTACCTTCCTGTTCCGCACCATACTCAGTATCACTCTCTGATTCTTGCCTTGCTTCCGTATATGAAAAATCTGATTCCTCTAAGATAACTCCACCTTGACCAGTAAACATTGAACTACTTGAAGCTTCATTTCCCTGAACCCTAGTGACCCGTGTGCTTAGACCCTTAACCATTCTAGAACTGATAGTGGCCTTCTTCTTCCCTTTTGAATTAGACTTTCCTATCTGTTCAACATCCTTGTATAGCTTTTCCTCATCAAAGATAACATTTCTGCTTATGGTTGACTTATGTTCTTCTGGTAACCAAACTTTATATCCTTTTGTCCCATATGGATATCCCATGAATATTCTCTTAACAACTCTTGGACTGATTTTTTCTTAAATAATATGAACATAGGCAATACATCTGAATCTTCTGATATGACCATACTCAACTTTTGATCATGACCACACCTCTTCTGGTATCTTGAACTGTAATGACGCATTTGGTGTCCTGTTTATCAAATACACAATAGTAGAAGCTGCCTATGCCCAAATTTTCTTTTCTAACCCTGCCTCAGCCAACATACATCTGATCTTATCCGAAATAGTCCTTTTCATCCTTTCTGAAACTCCATTTTGATGTGGAGTATATGTACAAGTCCTATGCATTCAGATTCCAGAGTCCTTACATAGCTTGTCCATTTAAATGTTGCAAATCTTCAAACCATTGTTTGTCCTCAGACATTTGATCATCTTTCTAGTTTGATTTTCGACTAACAATTTTCATTCTGAAAATTTTCCAAAACTTCATCCTGATCCAGACCTTTTTGGAGTGATAATCAATGAATGTAAGAAAATACTTGCAGTCTGACAAACTTCCAGTGTTTGCAACTAACCCCAGAGATCACTGTGAACATACTCTAAGTTCTTTGATAATGTGTGCTTCCCAGTAGGAAAACTTTGCTTGTGTGCATTTCCTAGAACACACTCTTCCCAAAAATCTAATGTGTGTACTTCCTTAGTACTTAGATATTATTTTTGACCAGAAGGTTCATATTCTTCAAACTCATGTGCCCTAACCAGGAATGTCACATATTTGTCAGAATCACTTCAGCTCTTGCTATTGCTTAAACTTCCCTTTTAATTACTGAACCTTGAAGATAATACATGTCTTCCTTGTATTTTCCTGAGATAACTTTATTTCCCTTCTTAGAGAAAGTCACTCTGAAGTCTTTTCCTTCATATATGCATCCTCCTTTCTCAAGCTGACCATATAAGATCAAGTTTCTCCCCATTGTTGGAATGTCTCTGACATCAGTTAACACAACTGTATGATTATCTGGATTTACTATCTTGAGTTTTCCAATTCCGTTAATATCATTGAAAGTGTTATTTCCCATTAACACTCTTCCATCTTCAAACATGAGATCCTTGTCTGATGTGATATAGAAGGTACATCAAGAATCAAGGACTCATTCATCATTTACATACTTCAGGCTGGCAAAAAGTATCATTGGTTATTCACTTTCTTGAGCTAAATTTGCCGAGCTTTAAGACTGTTGAGGCTTCTTCTATGGACAATCCTTCTTGTAGTGTCCTCTTTACCACATATCCAACACTTTCTAGCTTTAGGTTGTCCATTATGGTTGTTCTTTTTGAACTTATCATCCTTGTTCTTCCCTTTTCCTTTGTTGTTTTGACCTTCAGCCTTTTTACTTGGCTTTCCATGCGTGACATACAAGCCTTATATATCATTCTTGGACTTGTTTAACAATCCAAGCTAATGTTAGAATAGCTCCACCTCCTTTCATGAGCAGACTGAACTACTTTAGCTAATGTTATAATTTTCTTCTTGTTTCCGTACTTCAATGTGTGCACCAGTGAAGCATATTGTTCATGTAACCTGACAAAACTTGTACTGCATGATCCTCATCTGAAAACTCGATGTTCAAACTCCCCAAGTCATCCACCAATATCAAAAACACATCCATATTTTTAATGATATCATTAGACCAGTAGATGAATCGAAGCTCCATCAAACATGCAACACAAGCCGCATACGAGTCAACCAGGACACATGTGCCTTTCTTGTAGCATACCGAATCAACCACAAAGATTCAAAATATGTGACCACTTGGAAAACATTCTAAGCTCACCCAGAGCATACCACGAAGTGGAATAAGTCTATTTGGAGCTCAAACGAAGGAGTTATTGAATTTACAAATCGGATAATTCCCAGCTTACCTGATTTGGACATACACGCCTTAATTGGAGGTTTACGATCAAACCAAAAGGATTTAAGCTACAAATAAAAAAATTCTACAACGGTGATCCATCAGAGGCACACAGAAAATTGGAATCAAGTCAATACCAGTTTTCGTTTGGAAGATATTCAATTTTTAATCCTCGACTTGCTTCATTTGAAGGCCTCAACTTCTCAACGGATCTATTGTCAAAACTGCTGCATTTTGGGCATTATTTATGTCATCCATAATGTTCCCAAGAATCTAACATATTCCTTCAAACTGTTCAAGTACAAAGAAGACTTCATATTGTACGTAGGGCTGGGCAAAATACCCGTAACCGAAGAACCGAACCGAACCCGACCCAAAAAAGGGAATCGAACCGAACCCGGAACCGACAAAATGCCCGAACTGATCCTAGACTCCTATACACGAAGAACCAAAACCGAACCGGACCGAGAACCGAATGGATACCCGAAATACCCGAAATATAATTATATACCCAAGATATTAATTATATTTAGACTTGATATAACCCAATTACCTAAAAGTATAATTATAAAACCCGAAGATATCAATTATTGTTAGACCGAAATAACCGAAATATCTAAAATAATAAAAAAAAATCTGAAAATTCTTAGTTATATTTGTCAAAATTTAACCAAATTTTATTCAAATTTAGCATTTTTTGGGTTTTTCCTATATTTCGGGTACCCGGAACCGACCCGAACCCGAAAATACCCGAACCGAACAGAATTTTATAAATACCCGAATGGGTCCTTCAACCCTATACCCGAAAGATCCGATACCCGAAAGAACTGATCCGAACCCGAACTAGTACTCGAATGCCCACGCCTAATTGTATGAATATGATCGTTGCACTCTTTATCCTTTAACCATGGTTTTTCCCATCGGGTTTTCCTGGTAAGGCTTTTAACGAGACAACTTCTTCCATATTCGTCCCATTGGAGTTAATCTGCTGTCCAGTATTAACTACAATAACTCTTCACATTCTTCTCTCTCTTTGGACGAATTTGGTCATATTTCCAAGAGTCTCACCAATAAAGCCTAACGGCTATATTTCTTTGAACTAGTTTCAATTTTCGAGGATTTCTCTTTCTTCTTTAAGTCTTATGACCTTTGTATCCAGAGCTCTATATAAGCTCTCTCTTGTTTCATTTGTAAGACACAAATTAAGTTTTTAAGAAGTTTGAGTTTGATCTTTAAGATCGTTGTTTCTTTCACAAAGTATGAAATTTCTTTGTGTTTGATTGTTCTTTAGATTCTAAGTGTGTGATTTACTTTAAATCTATAGAATCCAGCGGATTAAGAGTGCTTGAGTGATTCAGTTCTCTTGTTCGTCCCATTGATTGAGTGAGTCAATCACATATCCATCCATTCCATCTCTACATCGACCCCTTCCGCAAAGCTAGGTTTGGAATCTCTCGATCATCGAGTGATCTTAGTATTGGAATGATTTCGATCATGTATCATTTGGTATCAGAGCTTAAAAGCTCATACCCCAGATTGTTTCAATCCAACCACTATCTTATTCTTTTCTGTTTTGCAATTTCAATTTCATCATATCGAAAAAAACAAAAAATTATAAAAATCTGTTTTTTTTGGTTCATGTGTTTTTGGTAGATCTGTTTGGTTTCACTACAAGAAAACAGCCTTTTTAAAACAAACAGAATCGTCGTAAATCGGTCGTAAAACTTGATTTACGACGGATTAGCGACGATTAACAATTCGTCATAATTTGATCGTCGTTAATCGCAAATCGTCGTAAATTGGTCGTAATATTAAGGAGGACAAAAAATCGTCGTAAAATCGATGTAATATATTCGTCGTAAAATCGTTGTATATTTACATCGAATGTACGACGAATATGTTACATCGATTTTACGACGAATATCTTACATCGATTTTACATCGATATAACGATAAAAATTTACATCGATTTTACATCGAATTATACAAATTTTTTTCGACAAATCGTCGTAAATGCGTCGTAATATGATTAAACATTACATCGAATTTACAACGAATTATAAAATATATGTTTTTAAGAATTCGTCGTAAATTCGTCGTAATATGTAGATGTAAATACGTTGGTAAATCGATGTAAAATATTCGATGTAAATTCGTCGTAACTTATGAACGATGTAAAATCGATGTAAAACTATTGATGTAAAATCGATGTAAATTATGGAACGATGTAAAATCGATGTAAAATATTCGATGTAAATTCATCGTAATGTAAATTATTTTATATAAATTAAAAAAAATTAAAAAAAAAATTAAAAATTTAGATTTAAAAAATTATATTCAAAAATTAAATTTTATAAATAAATTCAAAATATAAAATAAAATTTAAAATACAAAATAAAATTTTTATTACAAACTAATTCCTAGCCGAAAAACGTAAATTATCAAAAAGTTCGTCGTCTGATCCATTCTGCTCCATATTCGCTCGTTCTTGCGCGAGCGGATCAGTTGGCTGGCCCGATGTCGATCCTCCCTGTTGCCTTAGTGCTGTCGCCAAATCCGGGTTACTCAGGGCAATAATATCGAAGAGAGTGTTGTAACCTTGGATTGTTTTATCGTATCCTTGGATCGTTTTATCGTATCCTTGGATCTTCTCATCGTATATCACCTGCTTCGCCCGCAAATTGTTGATCTCGGAGTTGGCGTTGTTTAACTCCGTCTGCAAAATAACCGGATCGTCGAAAAGCTGACGACGGGACGACGCGGCGGCACTATCTACGATCGATCCCATCCCTAAAACTCTGCCCTTTTTCTTCGGTGCAACCTTTTAAAAAAGAAACGAAAAATTTAATAAATTGTATAAAAAAACATTAACTTTTGTATAAAAAACCCGTTAAAGTACCTCTGCGTATATGTCGTCCATCTGGGCAACCGTCAAAGTCGCAGTGGATTGGACCGAACTACCGCCAGGTGATAGCTGCTAAGAAAGCTGAGTTTGACGCTCGCCGATCCTTGCATGCGCGTCATTGTAGATTGCCTCAGCTCGAGGATCTACAAAAGATCCGTCTTTCTTCTTGTGAGTTTCCGCAAAAACTCGGGTCATTGGAGGAAGTTCGCCTCCATTTGCCTAACAAAAAAGACATTAAAAAAGAAATCAAAACGTTGATGGATAATATAAATTAATAAATTAAAATTACATAAATAAAATTATAAGGGAAAAAATTATTACCATTTGAAGGCGTCTTCCCGCAAAAGATGTTTGACCCGACGTATGAGGCATAAGCGCTGGAAGACCGTCTGGACCCATAGTTTTTCGAGAAGCCGAACACTTAGCGGCCACTTGCTGCGCATGTGGATCTCTCCAGTATGCCGTCAAGCCGTTCCAAACATCGAAAGACATGTATGGCGGCTTTCCATGATCGCCTTTAACCTCCCACTTCCTCTTCCAATCGGAAATGGTATTGTTGAGCCGCAATTTTCCCTTCTTTTTGAATTCCGCTTTCACCGTCTCGTTGATCGTAACGTCCCAATGCCATTTTTGCTATAAAAAAATAATAATTAGAAACGATATATTAAAGATAAAAAATTCTCCAAAATAATATTGAATTAAAAAAAAAAAAAATTTACCGCGAAACATTTAAACCATGTCTCGACAACGTCTTCCGGAACCGAAGACCAATTGTGGTGAGGCTCCATGAAATAGGCTTTAATGGTGTCAGCCACACTCCGTCCAACTTTGTTATCTTCCTTAAACCTGAGAAATAAAACAAAAATTATTAGTAAAAAAAACAAATTCATAATGTAATTAAAAAAAAAAAATTTTAGGTACGTACCAAAAAGTATTCGGGATCCGTCGCGGATCTAACCGGTCTAAAGAATCATGCCCCGGCGACTGCAAAATATCTTCGACCGTCAATCCTGCATACAACAACGGCGGTCGAGCAACTGCATCTGGAGGCGGCGCTGATCCGGAAAAAGAATCCGGAACAGCGGACTGTGTCGCAGAAGATGACGGGAGTTGCTGATTTTCACTAGGTCCCGTCTCGATAAACTGTCGATAGTGTGACTTACGTGGCGCCATATCTAAAAAATATTTAAAAATAACTCAATTTTAGTATCATATAATTCCATTCCTAACTAATAATTCAAATCCTAACTAATAAATATTACAATCCTAACTAACAATTCAAAATTCTTAAAACGATAATATAATTTATAAATAAATAAAAAAATGTTACCTTTTGTTTTAGAGAGAAGGCAGAGATTTTAGAGAGAGAGAGTTGAGAGATTTTCTTTAGAGAGAGATAGATTTGAGAGTTGTGAGGCAGGGGAAAAAATCGTTCGCGTATATATAGATTTTAATGTCGTCGTAAATTCGTTGGTACTTTATGACGATTTTACGACGAATTCGTCGTAAAATCGTCGTAAAACTGTAACCAAAAATTCAACCTATCACAAATTTCCCTCCACGCGGTAAATTAAATATTGGGGTATTACAACGATTTTACGACGGATTCGTCGTAAAATCGTTGTAAGTTTACGACGATGTTACGACGAATCCGTCGTAAAATCGTCGTAATACCTAAAATCTATACCCTAAACCCTAAATCACAATACACATATCCTGGACGTAAGAACGAAGTATATTTGTGCATCTTATACTTCTAATATTTAACAATAGATTCAATAACGACGATTGAATCTATATCGTCGTCGATTTCCTTATTTTACATAATAATGTATTGCATTCGTTCTTATAAGTATATTCGTAACATGCATGACTTAAATAATGTAAATGATTTTGTAAAAACATAAAATTGTTTATACTATGATTAGAACTTACGTAAAACAAGATATAAGATAAAAAAACTAAAAAAAAACTAAACAAGTACATCAAACCCTAAACCCTCTATTTTAGGTATTACAACGATTTTACGACGGAATCGTCGTAAAATCGTTGTAATTTTACAACGATTTTACGACGAATCCGTCGTAATTTTGTTGTAATAGATAAAATCTATACCCTAAACCCGAAATCACAATACACATATCCTGGACGTAAGAACGAAGTATATTTGTGCATCTAATACTTCTAATATTTAACAATAGATTCAATAACGACGATTGAATCTATATCGTCGTCGATTTCCTTATTTTACATAATAATGTATAGCATTCGTTCTTATAAGTATATTCGTAACATGCATGACTTAAATAATGTAAATGATTTTGTAAAAACATAAATTTGTTTAAACTATGATTAGAACTTACGTAAAACAAGATATAAGATAAAAAAAACTAAAAAAAAACTAAACAAGTACATCAAACCCTAAACCCTATATTTTAGGTATTACAACGATTTTACGACGAATCCGTCGTAAATTCGTTGTAATAGATAAAATATATACCCTAAACCCGAAATCACAATACACATATCCTGGACGTAAGAACGAAATATATTTGTGCATCTAATACTTCTAATATTTAACAATAGATTCAAGTAAATCAAACCAAACAAGATATAAGATAAAGAACTTACGTTAAACAAGATGTAAAATCGTTGTAATGATAATCGATGTAAAATCGTTGTAATTCTAATCGATGTAAAATAGTTGTAATTTTAATCGATGTAAAATCGTTGTAATGATAATCGATGTAAATCCGTTGGTAATTTTTAAATCGTCGTAAATAAGTCATAAAATAAGTGACATCGGTAGAGTTTGGTAAAACACGGTTTTTTATAGGTCACCTAATTATTTACATCGCATTTTGTCGACGTAATTTCGTCGCATATCCGATGTAAAATCGTTGTAATGCTATTCGATGTAAATTCGTTGTAAATTTTTGTTGCAAATCCGTTGGTAATTTCTAAAAAAATTCTATAAATACCTTCCACACCTTCAATGCAAACTCAAAAAAAAAAATATACATATCTCCTTTTCCTTGAGTTTTTACGCTGATCATTGTGTTCCTACTTCTTGATGATCTGGCCAACAAATAATCCTGTAGGATCTTGTTTTCAAGTAAAGACAGTCTTCAACTACCATAGGTGAATGATTCATAGAATTGGACATCTATATAAATCCTTCGTAATATAAGGATGTCCAATTCTATGTATCTTTCACTTATGGTGGTTGGTCTTTATGAATATAGAAAACTTGATCTCCAAAATTCTTTGTTGGCCAGATCATCAGAAGCGGGAATACAATATTACGACAGATTCGTCGTAAAATCGTCGTAAAACTGTAACCAAAAATTCAACCTATCGAAATTTCCCCCACGCGGGTAAATTAAAATATTTTGGGTATTACGACGAAATTACGACGTATTCGTCGTAAAATCGTTGTAAGTTTACAACGAAATTACGACGAATACGTCGTAATTTCGTTGTTATAAAATAAATCTATAAACAATTCTACCACAGAAAATCCGACTTTGACAGTTGCGCACCAGTCACGCCCCAGTCACGCCCTCGTAACTAATACCTCTGGAAAGATAGAGCGACGATTGATAAACCCTAATATTTCATCGTTCCTTGATTTTGCGATTTTGGGTGCGATGGAGCTACGGCCCCGCAATAACGCGATTCCTTCGTCGAGCAAAGGTAACCTTCTTGTGATTTCTTTCTATTGATCCTTCCTTGATCGTCTCTGGTACCCGAGAAATCGCCGAAATAGTGAAGTGGTGTCTGTGTTTCGGTGCGGTCTGGATGAATTGTTTTGGCATCAGGCATTTCTTGGGGAAAATCATGAATTTAATCGCCGAATACGTCGTAATTTCGTTTAATATATAATTTTACAACAAAAACTTAAACATCTAACAAACCGAAAATTACCTATATATATAAGCTTTCAATCAGAATCATCATCTTCGTTGGGTTCATCATCTTGATTGGGTTCATCATCTTCAGGTCCATCATCATCGTCAGTTTCTTCAAACTCGTCGGAATCGCCTTCTTCTTCTGTGTCGTTAGGTAGATATTCAAGTTGCCTGTTTCGTGGATCAATTAAAAGAACGTTCTCCGTAATCTCTGGTTCTGTAATATCAAGGCAAGAATCTTGTTGCATTGGAAGATCATCAACACCAACAATTTTACCCCTTGGAGCTATTTTAATAACCGATAACCATGAGATCCCAGATGTTCTTCGAACTCGCGGATATGGAACGAACGTTACTTGTTCTGCTTGTGATGCTAGGATGAATGGCTCAAACTTGTTGTAACGTCGTGCTTTGTTGACGTCAACCACACCAAATTTGTTAATTCGCACCCCTCGACCGACTGTTGGATCGAACCAATCACATTTGAAGAGAACGCATTTCAACCTAACCAGTCCGGGGTACTCCACTTCAATTATTTCCTGCAAAACCCCATAAAAATCTATTTCACCCCTAACACATACTCCGTAGTTGGTAGTTGCTCGACGAACGCCATACTTGTATGTATGAAACACATAACCACGGGTAAAATACATGGGTGCGGTCGTTATCTTCCCGATGGGGCCTAGGAGTAACTCATGAAACCAAAATGGATATGCGGGATCGCCATGATCAACCTATGATAAGTGTAAAAGTTAGATTGAAAGCCGATATAATTAAATGAAATATTTATAACTATATTAACTTACTTGCGTCTTCAACCACTCAACAAAGTGACGATCTTTACGGTCGTTTATTTCATCATCTGAAACCCCTTCAATGCATTCTCGTACCTGGGTATCAAATAAGCTGCAAAATACATATATAGACATAAAAAATTAACACATTTAATTATAATTATATTAATTATTAATTATTAATGACTGATTAATTAAATAGTTTTGTTATTATACCTTTCAAAAGGACTGATCACTTCATCACAGTTTAGGAGGATGTACGTATGTGCGCTGTGCCTGTCATGCTCGTTATCCCACCAAACTTCCTTCAATTTTCCACTAAGACGACCAATTGGTGAGAATATATCTGGGACACCCTCTACTGCATAAATTCGTCCCACACCGCCATCATCGTATCGTCGGGGAGCCCGTTTGCGTGTACGGACTTTTGGAGCGAAATAATACGAAGTGAAGTGTGAAGTTTCTTCTGTCAAACTTCCCGCAACAATTGATCCTTCAACCCTTGCTAGATTTTTTGCCTTTCCCTTTAAATGTTTCATGAAGCGCTCGAATGGGTACATCCACCTAAACTGAACAGGGCCTCCTAGTTCTACTTCGTGGGGGAGATGAATGGGAAGATGTTCCATAACATCAAAAAACGCATGGGGGAATATCTTCTCCAAATTGCACAACAAGATTGGAATATTAGCAGCCAGTTGTGCAATTACATCTTCTGACAACGACCGTGTACTAAGATCCCGGAAAAACGCTCCGATGCCTGCAAAGACAAAATTATATACATTGTAACATATATATATATATATATATATATATATATATATAATTAATCTCAATAATTTTATATGTGATGAAATATCTTACCTCCAATTGCTTCATGAACATTTTCTGGAAGGAGTTCGGCAAATGCGAAAGGAAGTAAACGTTGCATAAACACGTGGCAGTCATGACTCTTCATCCCTGAAAACTTTTCTCCTTTCTCAACAGATTTAGCAAGATTGGATACATACCCATCATGAAACTTCACGTCAGATGAAACCCAATTGAACAACGATGCCTTTTGTTCTGCACCCAACCGAAATATAGGAACTGGTGATTTTCCATTGCTCATTATATGCAACTCATTTCTGTTGCAAATATCTGGCAAGTCCAACCTTGACTTTCCGCTGTCTTTGGTTCTTCCTTTCACGTTTAACACTGTATGCATGATGTTATCAAAAAAGTTTTTCTCAATGTGCATGACATCAAGATTGTGTCTCAGTAGATGATTTTTCCAGTACGGAAGATCCCAAAAAATGTTTTTCTTGTGCCAATTGTGATTAACCCCGTATCCATCAGGCATATTAGCTGGAGTGTGCCAATTTCCCCCACGATTCAAAGTTTCTAGTCCCCCAAAATGATCTATTTGCGCTTCTAGATCTTCCCCAGATAGATACACTGGTGGGGGGACACGCACGATTTTATTCTTCCTAAACAACCGCCTGTTTCTCCTATATGGATGATTGATTGGTAAAAACCGGCGGTGACAATCAAACCAGCATGTTTTTCGACCATGTTTCAGTTGAAACGCATCTGTCCGATCGAGGCAATAAGGACAAGATAACCTCCCATGCGTCGTCCAACCTGATAGCATTCCGTATGCAGGGAAGTCGCTTATTGTCCACATAAGCACCGCACGCATAGTAAATTTTTTTTTCCTCGAACAATCATATGTCCGCACTCCTGTATACCACAACTGTTTCAACTCATGAATGAGAGGCTGCAAAAATACATCAAGGGACCGCTTCGGATGATTGGGACCAGGGACTAAAATATTCAGGAAAAGAAATTCCCTTTGCATGCACATATCTGGGGGAAGGTTATAAGGAGTTACGATAACTGGCCACAAAGAATATTGCCTACCAGACATACCGAATGGACTAAATCCATCAGTGCAAAGACCAAGATACACATTTCGCTTAGAGTTAGCAAAATCAGGGTGTACCGTGTTAAAGTGTTTCCAAGCTTTTGTATCTGACGGGTGAGTCACTTCTCCTTCTCTCTGTGAATGTTCTGCATGCCACCTCATCGATGCAGCTGTCCTTTCAGATTGATACAATCGTTTCAACCTATCAGTTATAGGAAGATACCACATCCGTTGGTATGGTATCTTTTTACGCCCAGTTGTTTGGGGCCTAAATCTTGGTTTTTGGCAAAATCGACATTCCTGCAGCTTATCATCATCTTTCCAAAAAAGCATACAATTGTCAACACATACATCTATCATCTCAGAAGGCAACCCAAGACTAAACACCAACTTCTGTATCTCATAGTATGTTTCGGCAGCCAAATTATCCTCTGGCAAATACTCTTTAATAAGATCAGCCCAATCATCCATGCAAACCTCAGCTAAGTTATGATCAGTTTTAATTGTCATCATCCTAGCAGCTAACGACAATTTAGACTGACCTTCTCTACATCCATCGTAGAGTGGCTGGTTTGCAGCGTCTAGCATATCATAAAATCGCTTCGCATCTACGTTGGGTTCCTCAACAGTACTATTATCAGCATTTGTTTCATGAAATGCATCATTAACCATGGCATGCATCCTATCATGATCTGCACCCTGATCAAATTGATGTTGACCATGATCATAACTACCTTGATAATTTGATTCTACTTGACCTTGATAATTACTACTACTATCCGTTGCTTGAGTTCTTTCAAAACCCTCTCCATGTTGATACCAAACATAATATTGCGGCATAAACCCTCTATTTAGTAAATGCTTCCACACCGTCTCAATAAACATATATCTCGTATTCTTGCATTTACGACAAGGACAGAACATCTTACCACTTTCCAGGGTTGTTTGCATATTTCCCGCCTGATACATGAATATTTCAAGCCATTCTTTGAATTCTTCCGTCAAATCTCCCTCTGAATCCTTTTGCGTATACATCCATTTTCGTAGTTCGTATATAGACATTTATATATATATATATATATATATATATATATATATATATATATATATATATATATATATATATTTTTTTTTTCTGTTTGTTTTTTTTTTTTTTTGATTCTTTAGTTTGAAGTTACGCTGTATTTATAGAAATTTTTTCAGAATTACCAACAATTTTCCAACGGATTTACGACGAATTTTACGATGTAAATTCGATGTAAATTTAGTAGGTGGACCTATTAAAAAACGTGGTCTACCTAACCGGGAACATGTGACGTCAAATCGTCGTAATATCAACGTAATATACAGATGAAATATTCGTCGTAATATCGATGTAATTTTACGACGATATTACGACGAATTAAGTTGTCGTCGTAATGTCGTCGTAAACTAGTCGTAAATTTACATCGAAATTACGACGACACATATTTACGACGATTTTACATCGAACACATATTTCGTCGTCAATTCGTCGTAAAATCGACGTAAAGTTACATCGATTTAAAACGGTCGTAAAATTTTGTTGGAAATAGACAGTTTTCTTGTAGTGTTTGCATCATAATCGTCTCGATCTAGTGTTTGTTAATTTCTGGATCATCCATTTTCGTCCTTGTTTTAATTTGTCTTTTCGACTTCCTTTACACCATATCTGTTTCATCGATTTTAACTTATTTTTGTTTGTTTTTTTAACTTTCTTTGCACTTGATCTGTTTGTTTTGAGTGTGAGGCAGGAGATACTTGAAGTATGGGAAATCATGGAGATATAAATCTGCTTGTTGCCATTCAAACGCAAATCCAAACGCAGTTCCAAACCTTTGGAGATTGCCTAACTCGGCTATAACAACCTCCACCAGCACGTTGAAATTCAATTAGGAATGTGAATTCACCGAGAGAAAATCAAGAGGAGGATGTACCAAGATATGAATATGTCGAGCCTAAACCACCAGACTATTCAAGGAGAACCAGAATACATAAACCATGGCTACAACAACACTCATTAGAATACCATGATCGTTTTGTGCCTCGGATTTATAAATTTGCAGGAAGTAATCATCCGGAGGATTATCTAAAGTGAGAAAGAGACATGGATGATTGGTTTTCATACCACAACACTCCCCTGGAAGAAAGGCTAGCTTATGCCACCAAATAACTCGCTGGAAACACATACTTGTGATGGAGGCAAGAAAAACAAAGAAGAATGAAGTATCAAGAAAGAGCCAACCACCAGTTGGAGAAAACTGAAATGGATCATGAACAGGGAGTACATTTCCACACTATCCTCTCAGCATCAGAAGAGTGACATCCCAAAAGCCCTGGAGAAGAAGAACGTTTTCAGCTAAGACACCTTGAGCCAACAAAAAATAAAATCAGAACAAGCAATTGTTCAAACAAAGGCTAAGATAAGTTCTGCTTTAGAAAAATTGGTCCCTAATTTATCCATCACTAGTATGATGCACTTGTCTTTATCAAAGAGTGTTGAAACATGTCTTACTAAAGAGCACATTTCCAAAGAAGAAGAGCTAGTATCAATAGGCCTAGCAATGGCTAAGGAACAAGCTAAGGACAAAGAAGCAATAGCAGATCCAACTCAACAAAAGATACTTGTAAAAACGATTTCTACGCCCCTACTTGAGTCGCAAGACAAATCACTTCAACATAAGTCATCTAACTCTAAAAATCTAGATGAACAAAAATGTTATAGATGCCATAAAGGAGGACGCTTTGCTGCAACTTGCCCTGATAAACAAATAGTAAAATCAACATCACTAGAACAGAATCCAAACTCAACAAAGTTAAGTGTTGATCCAGCTGAAACTTTCAATTCTAGTGTCATACACTTGTCTTTGCCAAAGGTTGTTAACGCATGTCTAGAACATGAAATGGAGCTTACGGTGAAAGAAGTAGGCTCCGAGACAACCATTGAAAATGATAAAGTTGGCACCAACAACATCCTGCTTCAAGAAAAGCCACCAGATCAAACACAAAATCAAGTTGTCGTGGCGACTAAGGAACCCGAGTTCCTCGAGGATTTTGATCAGGTAAGTAACGCCTTGCCTCAATTCGTTTATGATAATTCTAAAACTGTATTTATGGACTTAAATCCAAAAGAACGTAAAATAAATATGGTCTCAATGAATTGGATCTCTTATCTTGAACCACACGTCAAAAAGAGACTAGAAGAGATGCTCCAAAAGAAAGCATGCCACATTGCTTGTAAAATATCATGACTGCGATAACACACTTGTTTCTTGTCCAAGTTGAAGAGTTCAATGCAGGAAACACAGAATAGCAAGAAAACGAGCCAACCTTAGTTATGGATCAAAAGCAAATCCCAAACACCGAATTGTCTAAATTTATTACACCGCACCAAGCTAAGGTAAGTGATCACTTGATCAAATTTATTTGTGATGATCCAAAGGATGTGATGATGCACTTTTTGTGTTCAAAATAGCATGAGGAAGGTTTATGTACAACAAAGAATCAACCAAAACCCTATTCACAAGTTCACACCCGAGGAGAACCTAATGGAGAAACAAATTGTGAAGTAAAAAATTTACCAAAGGAGGCTACCTTGCTGCCGAATGAAGTCAGTAAAAAACCATGGAAAGGAGTCATTGCTTCCATGCTGATTAAAGAGAAACTACCAGACGCTCAAACCAAACTCCACCTGAGCCACAACCGAAACATTAACTGAGATAATCATCTAAACCCTCAAAGAATTCAAGATACTAACTTGACTTATCTTTGTGCAGATCCTACAATTTTGAGGACAAAATTAAGTCAAAGGAGAGGGTATGATGAGGCCATCAGACCAGTAGCTAAATCGGAGCTCCATCAAACATGCAACACAAGCCGCATAGGATTCAACCAGGACACATGTGCCTTTCTTGAAGCATACCAAATCAACCACAAAGATTCAAAGCATGAGACCACTTGAAAAATACTTTCAGCTCATCCAGAGCACACCACGAAGTGGAATCAGTCCTTTTGGAACTCAAACGAAGGAGTTATTGAATTTACAAATCGGATGATTCCCAACTTACCCGATTTGGATATACACACCTTAATTGGAGGTCTACGATCAAACCAGGAGGGTTTAAGCTATGAATCAAATTGTTCAACAATGGTGATCCATCAGAGGCACACAAAGAATTGGAATCAAGTCAATTCCAGTTTTAATTTGGAAGATATTCAATTTCTAATGCTCGACTTGCTTCATTTGGAGGCCTCAACTTCTCAACGGATCTATTATCAAAACTTCTGCGTTTTGGGCATTATTTATGTCATCCATGATGTTTTCAAGAATCTCACATATTCCCTCAAACCATTCATGTACAAAGAAGACTTCATATTGTTGGAATATGATCGTTGCACTCTTTTTCCCTTAACCATGGTTTTTCCCATCAGATTTTCATGGTAAGGTTTTTAACGAGACAACTTCTTCCACATTTGTCCCATTGGAGTTAATCTGATGACCAGTATTAACTACAACAACTCTTCACCTTCTTCTCTCTCGTTGAACGAATTTGGTCATATTTCCAAGAGTCTCACCAATAAAGCCTAACGGCTATATTTCTCTTAACTAGTTTCAATTTTCGAGGATATCTATTTCTTCTTTAAGTCGTATGACCTTTGTATCCAGAGCTCTATATAAGCTCTCTCTTGTTTCATTTGTAAGACACGAATTAAGTTTTTAAGAAGTTTGAGTTTGATCTTTAAGATCGTTGTTCACGAAGTATGAGATTTCTTTGTGTTTGATTGTTCTTTAAATTTTAAGTGTGTGATTTACTTTAAATCTATATAATCCATCGGATTAAGAGTGCTTGAGTGATTCAGTTCTCTTGTTCGTCATATTGATTGAGTGAGTCAATCACCTATCCATCGATTCCATCTCTACATCGACCCCTTCCGCAAAGCTAGGTTTGGAATCTCTCGATCATCGAGTGATCTTAGTATTGGAGTGATTCCAATCCTGTATCAATTTCCCTCAATATTTTTGTGCTTTTCCATATTGAAACTGGCAAACCTTTGTTTGAAGTAGATCTTGTTTGGAAGTGTCTTCGTCTGATAGTCAACTCTCCAAACAACAGCATTTGCAGTGTTCTTCATTACCTTTCATAGAACCATATTTGTAAGACTCGAACATATCATGTTCCTAGCTCTTACATCCCTTTCTTGCTTTTGTTCCTCAGTCAATACTACTTCTAGTTTTGAATCAGAAGTCTCCTCTCCTTTTCCTTTAATCGTTGTTGAAACTTCACTTGTGATTTCTTTTAGGACATTTCCCAGTCCCTACAGCTCCAGCTGCATCAGCATCTTGAATTTCCACATCCCGAAATCCCCTTTTCCATCACACTTTTCCATCGCAAAATTATGTACATCATCCATTGTAATCTTGGAGTCGCAAGTTACGATCTCAAAGATCTTCAACAACTTCTCAAAACAACTCATAACCAAGAATCCTTGAATCTTTTAACACAGATCACAACACACCTTCATTACTAGACTGTAATCCTTCATGCGCTTAAAACCTAGCGCTCTGATACCACTTGTGAAAAAATCTTCTTATTTTCAGATTTAATTTGTAACTCCCAGTTATGACCTAGATTCAATTTGGTTGATCTTTCACTTAGTTCAATTTGTGGAATCTAAAACTAAATGACACAAAGAGACTTTGTTCACTCATTTCCCGTTAGGAACGTCTGGGGATGGAACGAAACCATCATGCTTCCACTAGATCAGAATGCTACAAGTAATCTTACTAGCTTGATCTTTGTTTGCAGTTACTTACGAAACAAGCTTGCGGAGATAAGTCGAAGGGAGTTCTTCGCCGAGAGAGAACCTGGAGATCTTGCTAGAAATCGCCGCAAGAAACCTCGCACTGACTAAGCTGGATCGAGCCATCGTCGACCGCCTTCGAGAAGATCTTGAAGCTTCACCGCAAAAAGATATTTTTCTCTCTTGCTCTGTTTCTGTTACTCTCTCTCTCTCTTCTGTTATTTTCCACGCGTGAGAGAACCCTAATATTTCATCGTTCCTTGATTTTGCGATTTTGGGTGCGATGGAGCTACGGCCCCGCAATAACGCGATTCCTTCGTCGAGCAAAGGTAACCTTCTTGTGATTTCTTTCTATTGATCCTTCCTTGATCGTCTCTGGTACCCGAGAAATCGCCGAAATAGTGAAGTGGTGTCTGTGTTTCGGTGCGGTCTGGATGAATTGTTTTGGCATCAGGCATTTCTTGGGGAAAATCATGAATTTAATCGCCGAATACGTCGTAATTTCGTTTAATATATAATTTTACAACAAAAACTTAAACATCTAACAAACCGAAAATTACCTATATATATAAGCTTTCAATCAGAATCATCATCTTCGTTGGGTTCATCATCTTGATTGGGTTCATCATCTTCAGGTCCATCATCATCGTCAGTTTCTTCAAACTCGTCGGAATCGCCTTCTTCTTCTGTGTCGTTAGGTAGATATTCAAGTTGCCTGTTTCGTGGATCAATTAAAAGAACGTTCTCCGTAATCTCTGGTTCTGTAATATCAAGGCAAGAATCTTGTTGCATTGGAAGATCATCAACACCAACAATTTTACCCCTTGGAGCTATTTTAATAACCGATAACCATGAGATCCCAGATGTTCTTCGAACTCGCGGATATGGAACGAACGTTACTTGTTCTGCTTGTGATGCTAGGATGAATGGCTCAAACTTGTTGTAACGTCGTGCTTTGTTGACGTCAACCACACCAAATTTGTTAATTCGCACCCCTCGACCGACTGTTGGATCGAACCAATCACATTTGAAGAGAACGCATTTCAACCTAACCAGTCCGGGGTACTCCACTTCAATTATTTCCTGCAAAACCCCATAAAAATCTATTTCACCCCTAACACATACTCCGTAGTTGGTAGTTGCTCGACGAACGCCATACTTGTATGTATGAAACACATAACCACGGGTAAAATACATGGGTGCGGTCGTTATCTTCCCGATGGGGCCTAGGAGTAACTCATGAAACCAAAATGGATATGCGGGATCGCCATGATCAACCTATGATAAGTGTAAAAGTTAGATTGAAAGCCGATATAATTAAATGAAATATTTATAACTATATTAACTTACTTGCGTCTTCAACCACTCAACAAAGTGACGATCTTTACGGTCGTTTATTTCATCATCTGAAACCCCTTCAATGCATTCTCGTACCTGGGTATCAAATAAGCTGCAAAATACATATATAGACATAAAAAATTAACACATTTAATTATAATTATATTAATTATTAATTATTAATGACTGATTAATTAAATAGTTTTGTTATTATACCTTTCAAAAGGACTGATCACTTCATCACAGTTTAGGAGGATGTACGTATGTGCGCTGTGCCTGTCATGCTCGTTATCCCACCAAACTTCCTTCAATTTTCCACTAAGACGACCAATTGGTGAGAATATATCTGGGACACCCTCTACTGCATAAATTCGTCCCACACCGCCATCATCGTATCGTCGGGGAGCCCGTTTGCGTGTACGGACTTTTGGAGCGAAATAATACGAAGTGAAGTGTGAAGTTTCTTCTGTCAAACTTCCCGCAACAATTGATCCTTCAACCCTTGCTAGATTTTTTGCCTTTCCCTTTAAATGTTTCATGAAGCGCTCGAATGGGTACATCCACCTAAACTGAACAGGGCCTCCTAGTTCTACTTCGTGGGGGAGATGAATGGGAAGATGTTCCATAACATCAAAAAACGCATGGGGGAATATCTTCTCCAAATTGCACAACAAGATTGGAATATTAGCAGCCAGTTGTGCAATTACATCTTCTGACAACGACCGTGTACTAAGATCCCGGAAAAACGCTCCGATGCCTGCAAAGACAAAATTATATACATTGTAACATATATATATATATATATATATATATATATATATATATATAATTAATCTCAATAATTTTATATGTGATGAAATATCTTACCTCCAATTGCTTCATGAACATTTTCTGGAAGGAGTTCGGCAAATGCGAAAGGAAGTAAACGTTGCATAAACACGTGGCAGTCATGACTCTTCATCCCTGAAAACTTTTCTCCTTTCTCAACAGATTTAGCAAGATTGGATACATACCCATCATGAAACTTCACGTCAGATGAAACCCAATTGAACAACGATGCCTTTTGTTCTGCACCCAACCGAAATATAGGAACTGGTGATTTTCCATTGCTCATTATATGCAACTCATTTCTGTTGCAAATATCTGGCAAGTCCAACCTTGACTTTCCGCTGTCTTTGGTTCTTCCTTTCACGTTTAACACTGTATGCATGATGTTATCAAAAAAGTTTTTCTCAATGTGCATGACATCAAGATTGTGTCTCAGTAGATGATTTTTCCAGTACGGAAGATCCCAAAAAATGTTTTTCTTGTGCCAATTGTGATTAACCCCGTATCCATCAGGCATATTAGCTGGAGTGTGCCAATTTCCCCCACGATTCAAAGTTTCTAGTCCCCCAAAATGATCTATTTGCGCTTCTAGATCTTCCCCAGATAGATACACTGGTGGGGGGACACGCACGATTTTATTCTTCCTAAACAACCGCCTGTTTCTCCTATATGGATGATTGATTGGTAAAAACCGGCGGTGACAATCAAACCAGCATGTTTTTCGACCATGTTTCAGTTGAAACGCATCTGTCCGATCGAGGCAATAAGGACAAGATAACCTCCCATGCGTCGTCCAACCTGATAGCATTCCGTATGCAGGGAAGTCGCTTATTGTCCACATAAGCACCGCACGCATAGTAAATTTTTTTTTCCTCGAACAATCATATGTCCGCACTCCTGTATACCACAACTGTTTCAACTCATGAATGAGAGGCTGCAAAAATACATCAAGGGACCGCTTCGGATGATTGGGACCAGGGACTAAAATATTCAGGAAAAGAAATTCCCTTTGCATGCACATATCTGGGGGAAGGTTATAAGGAGTTACGATAACTGGCCACAAAGAATATTGCCTACCAGACATACCGAATGGACTAAATCCATCAGTGCAAAGACCAAGATACACATTTCGCTTAGAGTTAGCAAAATCAGGGTGTACCGTGTTAAAGTGTTTCCAAGCTTTTGTATCTGACGGGTGAGTCACTTCTCCTTCTCTCTGTGAATGTTCTGCATGCCACCTCATCGATGCAGCTGTCCTTTCAGATTGATACAATCGTTTCAACCTATCAGTTATAGGAAGATACCACATCCGTTGGTATGGTATCTTTTTACGCCCAGTTGTTTGGGGCCTAAATCTTGGTTTTTGGCAAAATCGACATTCCTGCAGCTTATCATCATCTTTCCAAAAAAGCATACAATTGTCAACACATACATCTATCATCTCAGAAGGCAACCCAAGACTAAACACCAACTTCTGTATCTCATAGTATGTTTCGGCAGCCAAATTATCCTCTGGCAAATACTCTTTAATAAGATCAGCCCAATCATCCATGCAAACCTCAGCTAAGTTATGATCAGTTTTAATTGTCATCATCCTAGCAGCTAACGACAATTTAGACTGACCTTCTCTACATCCATCGTAGAGTGGCTGGTTTGCAGCGTCTAGCATATCATAAAATCGCTTCGCATCTACGTTGGGTTCCTCAACAGTACTATTATCAGCATTTGTTTCATGAAATGCATCATTAACCATGGCATGCATCCTATCATGATCTGCACCCTGATCAAATTGATGTTGACCATGATCATAACTACCTTGATAATTTGATTCTACTTGACCTTGATAATTACTACTACTATCCGTTGCTTGAGTTCTTTCAAAACCCTCTCCATGTTGATACCAAACATAATATTGCGGCATAAACCCTCTATTTAGTAAATGCTTCCACACCGTCTCAATAAACATATATCTCGTATTCTTGCATTTACGACAAGGACAGAACATCTTACCACTTTCCAGGGTTGTTTGCATATTTCCCGCCTGATACATGAATATTTCAAGCCATTCTTTGAATTCTTCCGTCAAATCTCCCTCTGAATCCTTTTGCGTATACATCCATTTTCGTAGTTCGTATATAGACATTTATATATATATATATATATATATTTTTTTTTTTTCTGTTTGTTTTTTTTTTTTTTTGATTCTTTAGTTTGAAGTTACGCTGTATTTATAGAAATTTTTTCAGAATTACCAACGATTTTCCAACGGATTTACGACGAATTTTACGATGTAAATTCGATGTAAATTTAGTAGGTGGACCTATTAAAAAACGTGGTCTACCTAACCGGGAACATGTGACGTCAAATCGTCGTAATATCAACGTAATATACAGATGAAATATTCGTCGTAATATCGATGTAATTTTACGACGATATTACGACGAATTAAGTTGTCGTCGTAATGTCGTCGTAAACTAGTCGTAAATTTACATCGAAATTACGACGACACATATTTACGACGATTTTACATCGAACACATATTTCGTCGTCAATTCGTCGTAAAGTCGACGTAAAGTTACATCGATTTAAAACGGTCGTAAAATTTTGTTGGAAATAGACAGTTTTCTTGTAGTGTTTGCATCATAATCGTCTCGATCTAGTGTTTGTTAATTTCTGGATCATCCATTTTCGTCCTTGTTTTAATTTGTCTTTTCGACTTCCTTTACACCATATCTGTTTCATCGATTTTAACTTATTTTTGTTTGTTTTTTTAACTTTCTTTGCACTTGATCTGTTTGTTTTGAGTGTGAGGCAGGAGATACTTGAAGTATGGGAAATCATGGAGATATAAATCTGCTTGTTGCCATTCAAACGCAAATCCAAACGCAGTTCCAAACCTTTGGAGATTGCCTAACTCGGCTATAACAACCTCCACCAGCACGTTGAAATTCAATTAGGAATGTGAATTCACCGAGAGAAAATCAAGAGGAGGATGTACCAAGATATGAATATGTCGAGCCTAAACCACCAGACTATTCAAGGAGAACCAGAATACATAAACCATGGCTACAACAACACTCATTAGAATACCATGATCGTTTTGTGCCTCGGATTTATAAATTTGCAGGAAGTAATCATCCGGAGGATTATCTAAAGTGAGAAAGAGACATGGATGATTGGTTTTCATACCACAACACTCCCCTGGAAGAAAGGCTAGCTTATGCCACCAAATAACTCGCTGGAAACACATACTTGTGATGGAGGCAAGAAAAACAAAGAAGAATGAAGTATCAAGAAAGAGCCAACCACCAGTTGGAGAAAACTGAAATGGATCATGAACAGGGAGTACATTTCCACACTATCCTCTCAGCAAAATCAGAAGAGTGACATCCCAAAAGCCCTGGAGAAGAAGAACGTTTTCAGCTAAGACACCTTGAGCCAACAAAAAATAAAATCAGAACAAGCAATTGTTCAAACAAAGGCTAAGATAAGTTCTGCTTTAGAAAAATTGGTCCCTAATTTATCCATCACTAGTATGATGCACTTGTCTTTATCAAAGAGTGTTGAAACATGTCTTACTAAAGAGCACATTTCCAAAGAAGAAGAGCTAGTATCAATAGGCCTAGCAATGGCTAAGGAACAAGCTAAGGACAAAGAAGCAATAGCAGATCCAACTCAACAAAAGATACTTGTAAAAACGATTTCTACGCCCCTACTTGAGTCGCAAGACAAATCACTTCAACATAAGTCATCTAACTCTAAAAATCTAGATGAACAAAAATGTTATAGATGCCATAAAGGAGGACGCTTTGCTGCAACTTGCCCTGATAAACAAATAGTAAAATCAACATCACTAGAACAGAATCCAAACTCAACAAAGTTAAGTGTTGATCCAGCTGAAACTTTCAATTCTAGTGTCATACACTTGTCTTTGCCAAAGGTTGTTAACGCATGTCTAGAACATGAAATGGAGCTTACGGTGAAAGAAGTAGGCTCCGAGACAACCATTGAAAATGATAAAGTTGGCACCAACAACATCCTGCTTCAAGAAAAGCCACCAGATCAAACACAAAATCAAGTTGTCGTGGCGACTAAGGAACCCGAGTTCCTCGAGGATTTTGATCAGGTAAGTAACGCCTTGCCTCAATTCGTTTATGATAATTCTAAAACTGTATTTATGGACTTAAATCCAAAAGAACGTAAAATAAATATGGTCTCAATGAATTGGATCTCTTATCTTGAACCACACGTCAAAAAGAGACTAGAAGAGATGCTCCAAAAGAAAGCATGCCACATTGCTTGTAAAATATCATGACTGCGATAACACACTTGTTTCTTGTCCAAGTTGAAGAGTTCAATGCAGGAAACACAGAATAGCAAGAAAACGAGCCAACCTTAGTTATGGATCAAAAGCAAATCCCAAACACCGAATTGTCTAAATTTATTACACCGCACCAAGCTAAGGTAAGTGATCACTTGATCAAATTTATTTGTGATGATCCAAAGGATGTGATGATGCACTTTTTGTGTTCAAAATAGCATGAGGAAGGTTTATGTACAACAAAGAATCAACCAAAACCCTATTCACAAGTTCACACCCGAGGAGAACCTAATGGAGAAACAAATTGTGAAGTAAAAAATTTACCAAAGGAGGCTACCTTGCTGCCGAATGAAGTCAGTAAAAAACCATGGAAAGGAGTCATTGCTTCCATGCTGATTAAAGAGAAACTACCAGACGCTCAAACCAAACTCCACCTGAGCCACAACCGAAACATTAACTGAGATAATCATCTAAACCCTCAAAGAATTCAAGATACTAACTTGACTTATCTTTGTGCAGATCCTACAATTTTGAGGACAAAATTAAGTCAAAGGAGAGGGTATGATGAGGCCATCAGACCAGTAGCTAAATCGGAGCTCCATCAAACATGCAACACAAGCCGCATAGGATTCAACCAGGACACATGTGCCTTTCTTGAAGCATACCAAATCAACCACAAAGATTCAAAGCATGAGACCACTTGAAAAATACTTTCAGCTCATCCAGAGCACACCACGAAGTGGAATCAGTCCTTTTGGAACTCAAACGAAGGAGTTATTGAATTTACAAATCGGATGATTCCCAACTTACCCGATTTGGATATACACACCTTAATTGGAGGTCTACGATCAAACCAGGAGGGTTTAAGCTATGAATCAAATTGTTCAACAATGGTGATCCATCAGAGGCACACAAAGAATTGGAATCAAGTCAATTCCAGTTTTAATTTGGAAGATATTCAATTTCTAATGCTCGACTTGCTTCATTTGGAGGCCTCAACTTCTCAACGGATCTATTATCAAAACTTCTGCGTTTTGGGCATTATTTATGTCATCCATGATGTTTTCAAGAATCTCACATATTCCCTCAAACCATTCATGTACAAAGAAGACTTCATATTGTTGGAATATGATCGTTGCACTCTTTTTCCCTTAACCATGGTTTTTCCCATCAGATTTTCATGGTAAGGTTTTTAACGAGACAACTTCTTCCACATTTGTCCCATTGGAGTTAATCTGATGACCAGTATTAACTACAACAACTCTTCACCTTCTTCTCTCTCGTTGAACGAATTTGGTCATATTTCCAAGAGTCTCACCAATAAAGCCTAACGGCTATATTTCTCTTAACTAGTTTCAATTTTCGAGGATATCTATTTCTTCTTTAAGTCGTATGACCTTTGTATCCAGAGCTCTATATAAGCTCTCTCTTGTTTCATTTGTAAGACACGAATTAAGTTTTTAAGAAGTTTGAGTTTGATCTTTAAGATCGTTGTTCACGAAGTATGAGATTTCTTTGTGTTTGATTGTTCTTTAAATTTTAAGTGTGTGATTTACTTTAAATCTATATAATCCATCGGATTAAGAGTGCTTGAGTGATTCAGTTCTCTTGTTCGTCATATTGATTGAGTGAGTCAATCACCTATCCATCGATTCCATCTCTACATCGACCCCTTCCGCAAAGCTAGGTTTGGAATCTCTCGATCATCGAGTGATCTTAGTATTGGAGTGATTCCAATCCTGTATCAATTTCCCTCAATATTTTTGTGCTTTTCCATATTGAAACTGGCAAACCTTTGTTTGAAGTAGATCTTGTTTGGAAGTGTCTTCGTCTGATAGTCAACTCTCCAAACAACAGCATTTGCAGTGTTCTTCATTACCTTTCATAGAACCATATTTGTAAGACTCGAACATATCATGTTCCTAGCTCTTACATCCCTTTCTTGCTTTTGTTCCTCAGTCAATACTACTTCTAGTTTTGAATCAGAAGTCTCCTCTCCTTTTCCTTTAATCGTTGTTGAAACTTCACTTGTGATTTCTTTTAGGACATTTCCCAGTCCCTACAGCTCCAGCTGCATCAGCATCTTGAATTTCCACATCCCGAAATCCCCTTTTCCATCACACTTTTCCATCGCAAAATTATGTACATCATCCATTGTAATCTTGGAGTCGCAAGTTACGATCTCAAAGATCTTCAACAACTTCTCAAAACAACTCATAACCAAGAATCCTTGAATCTTTTAACACAGATCACAACACACCTTCATTACTAGACTGTAATCCTTCATGCGCTTAAAACCTAGCGCTCTGATACCACTTGTGAAAAAATCTTCTTATTTTCAGATTTAATTTGTAACTCCCAGTTATGACCTAGATTCAATTTGGTTGATCTTTCACTTAGTTCAATTTGTGGAATCTAAAACTAAATGACACAAAGAGACTTTGTTCACTCATTTCCCGTTAGGAACGTCTGGGGATGGAACGAAACCATCATGCTTCCACTAGATCAGAATGCTACAAGTAATCTTACTAGCTTGATCTTTATTTGCAGTTACTTACGAAACAAGCTTGCGGAGATAAGTCGAAGGGAGTTCTTCGCCGAGAGAGAACCTGGAGATCTTGCTAGAAATCGCCGCAAGAAACCTCGCACTGACTAAGCTGGATCGAGCCATCGTCGACCGCCTTCGAGAAGATCTTGAAGCTTCACCGCAAAAAGATATTTTTCTCTCTTGCTCTGTTTCTGTTACTCTCTCTCTCTCTTCTGTTATTTTCCACGCGTGAGAGAAGAAGATAATGACTTGAGCTGATATAAGCTCCCTCGTGTTGGGCCAGTTTTCTATGTAAGGCCCAACCGTAATGTTGAAGTGGATCAATGATTAATTTCAGAGCCCAGTAGTTTATAGACCAAACCCGACTCATTTGCTTGACCCGCGAATGACCCGGTTGACTAAAACGACAACACTCCTCACACTGGTTTGATAATTCTACGTTTTAGAAGAATCGATATGTGGTTTAGATCAATAGAGCAATTCATCAGTAAGTTAGAACCAGTATTTTTTTTTTAGGCTATTTGTATTGAACTAGTGGGTTAGCCGTGCTTCGCGCAGTCTTTTATATTATTATTTTTTTATGTAATTAGAAAAGATTTCGATAATAATAAAATTAGCATTTCGCCACAAAATATTTTGTTTGTAACAATTTAGTATATCTAGGCATATCCTCCTCTTTATATGAGACGCGCCATAAAAACTACTCAACCTCGTTGGAGTTATCGGTGTCAAGTCATATCCGCCGAAACATCCTACACTTGGACAACTAATGCTCATAGCTAAGCGCGACCCAAACCAATTACCAAATCCAGTCTACATATCTAGATCAATTCAATCATTTGAATACATTTCACACGATGGAAAAGGAGAATAACGTTCTAAGAGTTCAAAATCTACGTTAGAGAATAATTGATAAATATACTTCACTTTTTTCAAATATAGGTCGAATATCCATTCATATGACATTAATCTCATTTCAAAAAATTCTGACGTGTTTCCAAAGATGCACTCATAATCTCTCTATATGTCTCTCTGTCTTTCTCCCCCTCCCCTTCTCTCTCACACTCATCAACGCGGAAAATTGAACCACAAAACACATTTTGCCCTGATATAAATCTAACATTCACTATCTTTTCCCTTTTCTTGCGAGTTTCGATGTCGCCATTCCGACTTGGGCATTAGAGATTTTGGCGAAGATTTTAATCATTCGTCCTCTCAGTGATTGACTTGAAAATGTTATCATTTTGGGATACCACATTTTGCCTATCATGACAAACATTTTTGCATACCCATCAAAGACTCAGAGTTGCCATTTGAGCTTCTGAAAACTCATGCGAATATTCCTTTGTTGGATGAATCCTCGTCCCCATGCACGAACACTAATTTTTAACCATCAAAATGATTTGTTTATTTATCCCCTATAACTCACTTAAAATCAATTGGCAGATCCCAAAAATTTGTCCTTAACAACGATTAATTAATAGTTTTTTCTAATTATAAATGTTTTAAGCAGTTGATTTTAATTTTTTATACATTTTATTTGTAACTAATCCTTTTTGATTATTTCAAATTATATATTTCACAACATTTATTGGATTTTAATTAGAAAAAAATAATCAATAATTTCTTATACTATATAAATAAATTGATAACATTAAACTTATTAAATTGGAGTTTCTTTAGATCAATAATATATAATTTTTCTTTTTCAAATAATATATTTTCAAATTCTAGGAAAAACTATTATATTAATGGATGGTAATTATTATGAGAATTTAAGTATATTAATACAAAACATAATAAATTAAATAAATAACTTAAAATTAATAAATGAGTTGAAACTAAATGAGTGACGCGTTGTCACAAATATAGAGTAAAAATATATGAGGTGGCATCCTAAGAAGAGAGAACATTCTCCTTTATATATACTAGGTGAATACATGTGCTACGCACGAGCTTTTATCTACACGACAATTTCTTAATATATTTTTTTTGGAATCAATAATGTTTTTCGTAAACCAATTTTTCATATTTAAAGAAGAATCACAATCAAATTCAGCCATGGTTTTATTAACTAAAAATATCGTAATCTAATTCTATTGGATCCTTTATGTGGATCCTCTCAGGATTGTTGTTTGAAGGACAAACAAATAACACAAAGACTCGATCTTACCTCTTAATTCCGGTAGATATATAGATAGACAACATTGACGTCATCATAGTTACATAAAGGCTGCAGTTAAAGCCTAAACTGATCTTCAATCTTCCTTTTCTCTCTCCCCTTAAAATGGAGTCTTCATTCAGGATGTTACGTACACTCTGTAATCTCTATTCCTCTTCTTCAATGCCATGACTGGGATGGTCTAGTTTTGGCGGTCCCTGTTCAAGAAATCAATTCTTTTTACTCTTAACAGCTACTGGTTTCAGCCCAAACTTCATTCTACCACAAGCTCCTCCAACTCCATTGACACAAGATGCGGATGAAAGAAAAGGGGACATCGAGGGTGATGAATAGGATTGAGTATCTCAGCTCCAAGCATTGGCATCTTGAGCTAACCGGTTCACTGCTCTGGGATGCTTATACCCAAGAAAAACTTGGGATATTGAAGCTACAAATGATTACTGGTTCCTAATATAGAGGAAGAAGAAGACATATTCTAGTTTAGAACTCAATACACAATAAATGGACAATGCTTTACACGCAACTAATAAACTATTTCGATATGAAAAGTAATTGAAGGAGAAGCTTTGAGTACCATTCTGTAGAGACATAGAGGTAAGAACAGTAATCATGGTACATACAAGGATACGTACATGTGAAAATTTGAAGAAGACATTATATGGGTAAACCTCTTGAAGCAACTATATAGCCTATCATTGATTATGATACAAAGAAACTCAAATCAAGGAAATGCTTCAAGTTCATAAAAGCATAAATAAGTCTAGAGATAGGCAAACCTTGGTCTGGTGAACTTCCATTAACAAACGAGCTTTCAAACAGCATAACCTGAAGAAAAAAGGCCAAAAGAAGTTCAGGGGCAAAATCGTTCCTTGTACAGTACTATGAGATCAGAGATCCTATAACCTTTGGTAACTCATCTAGTAATTTATCACCATTTCATAGACATCCCTAATTTAATGAGACTACGATCACAAAACGCAAGAAGGATAAGAAGGCACATTATTGATAGAAAGAGACAACCAACATTCGGGTTAAAATACAATTTTTGGTGATGAATATCATAACATTTCTAAATTTTACCGATTTAAGCACTGCAACAACCACAACACAATATTCCGTGCAGTAGAACTTATTTTCTGGATTAATTAAATACTGCAGCAATGGAAAGAATTAAGAAACATAGTCATTGTGTGAAAGTCTCAACTGAGGCTAATATTTTTGGAAATAGGAAATGATCATTTGTACCTTTTATGAATGTGCTGGAGCACAAGTGAGGGTCACTCTCTGGTTCATTTGCGAGGTCAAGATTTGGAGATGATGTCTATGCAGAATTGGTGGCTAGATGTTAGCTGGAGTCGGGTAAAAAAACACTGAGCTTCTTGTGAATGAGATTTATTTAGATCTCGATCTTAGAGGGAGCGTGTGTGTTATAACTTGGGATAGAAAAGAGAAGCCATGAAATCCAATTTTTGATCCTGCCACAACATTTAGACTCTTGCTTGAAGCTTTTAAAGGGATAGAAAAGAGAAGTTCAAACGTTGGTAGCGAAGCGTAACTTCTCGACGAAAGTTATTCCAAGTCTCGGGGGGGAGAATGAAGCATTAGCTGTCAAAACTATAACTTCATCTTTTAAACTGTATGGACACGTGTCCTCCTTTGCCGTGCTGACGTGTCACCCTCGGGAGAGAATCCTTTCTTCTTTTATATAGTAGATAGATATAAAAAAAAGATTTAAAAGCTAAATGACCAAAGGATTTTAAATGCAAGAAAGACTACTATTTGAGTACTTGATGATCTTCTTCTTGAAAAGAAGATGAACCAAAACTCACCTCAAGCCATGGTCCACGATGACAAAGCTAGAATTACAAAGATTAACACAAATAAAACAAAACCGTGAGGAACTGAAACACCCGGGAATAAAATCTCCTACTCGGTTAAACCTTCTTTCGATTGAATCTAAAATGTAAACCTCTTTATATTGCTTCAAACAGAGAAATCATCGTGGAGTTAGAAGAATAGAAAGACAACCGAAATTAACTCTTATTCAAAATGCCGCAAGAAAACTCCTTAGCTTTTGAGGATGGAGAAGTGTCTTGAAACCAACTTCTTCTTCTAAGAGATGTTAATTTTGTTCTGCTTTCCATACACCATACCTTCACCGTTGCTGAGTCGAAGCTATAGAAGATAATCACTAGATAATATACACATAGACCAATCGTAATAATACAATAGATTAAAAATTATAATAAAAATCCTTGAATCTTTGATGACAAAATAATAATCGATCGTAATATAGCGCGGAGTAATGTTTTCTTAAAATTTGTTTTAAAATTTAAGAAAATTGGTTTTGATATTTTCTGAATTTTATAATATGCCTAACTAATAATTATAGATAGAACTGTCAAACCGGACTAATTTGTTTACTTAATTTGTTTTGCAACGGACTAAAATATAAACTTAAACTTACACATAATCAAATAAAAATATAACAAATCATAGTTAATTTTCTAAGAAAAATCATATTATTTAGTAAATTGAGTATACCATCTATCTTTAAAACTAAAAATCAAAATTTTGACTTGCGAGATCCGTTTTTGTGGGCATTTGGAAATTAGAATCTTAACTCGTCCATGCCGGGCAAACCCGCTTAACCCATTTTACGCTGGACTAAAATATTATTCGGGATAACCCACAAAGAACTACAATATTGAAACACCAACTCCAATATTGAAACACCAACTCCAATATGCACCGTTCAATGACTCTAGATTTTGTGGTTAGTCCACGAACTCTTTAAAAAAATAAGTTTCTTGTGTATAACTTTTTATAAAAATAGTAAAATATTTTTCAACTTTTTTTTATATATATTCAAATAAAAGTATACAAATTATAGTGAAAATATTGCAAAATCTCGAATAAATATTTTTTTTTTTTGAATATGTGTGAATTGATTATTATTTAAAATTATATAATATTTTTAATATTGTAATAATTAAGAAACTAAATAGTTTGAATTATTTCCTATTTCAATTATCTTTTCTTATTTATAATGACATATTATGTAATAACTTACAAAATAAAGTTCATTTTACTAAATGACTTCTTAAATAACATTATAGAGATTTATAGACATCTTATTATATAAAGCTGAATGATTCAAAGTTGCTAAATCACATGATCGCGACATGTGTCAAGACAATCGATCAGATTTTGACATGTGTAAAAAACTTTCAATTAGATTTTGTCACATAATATTAACCAGAAAAATAAAATTTTATAACCGATTACTAATCTTAAATGGTAAAGTTACAAAGAAAAAGGAAAAATAAAAAATATAAATTTATCCTATAAGGCAAAGTTAATAAAAAAAAAGAAAACTTAAAAATCTAGAAAATTAACCAATTTTAAAGTAAAGTTACTAAAAAAATGAAAAAGATAGAAAATAGGCAATCGATCAGATTTTGACACGTGTAATGTTTTAACCAATTTGATAAAATAATTAATTTTGTATGTCGATTCAAAAAATAAAAGAAAAAGCAATTATTATTAAATAACAAAAAAATAATAAATGTAATTCAAATAAAATCATGAGAATTAATTCATCAAAGTAATATATATAAGTAGTTAATTAATAAAAAGTAAACATAATTTAAATAGAAATAGGAAAAATAAATGTTTGGAAACTAAATAATAGAAAAATAGGGAATCAAAATAAATAAATAATTGTTACTCTGTTAGGCTCTTCTAATTGTGTATGATTTCGTATCAGCGTTTTTAATCTTATTTCATTTAATTTTGGGGAAAATCACATTTAAAACCCTCAAAGTTGAACTCACTAGCACTTTAAACCCTGAGACTTCAAACTCTCAAATTAGGTTTTTATTTTGCGCCGCCAAAATTTTAAACGGAACATTTAACTCCGTTAACGGATCGTTAACTCCGTTGATTTAATTGAAACCTGGTTACTTTTTATTAATATTTAATATATAACAAAATTAAAAAAACACATTAATAAGTTTCGACAAAAAATAAAAAGAACCCGACGGTAAAAAATAGAAATCTCCAAATCGATTTGGGGATTTAGGGTTCCTGAGAGAGTAAATTCGAGAAGAGGCAAGCGATATGGGTTACGATTCGAGGTCTAGGTGGCGCAGAAGAATGAATCTCGGGCAGAAACGATTCGAGAAGAGACAAATTGTAAGTCTTTCACTTTGACATGATTCGAATTGATCTGGGTTACTATTCGAATTCACTGGTTACGATTTGAGAATAGATAAATTGATATGGGTTATGATTCCGATTCACAGGTTAAATCCTAAGTAAGTCGACAACGTTAATTGAAAATGAAAAAAAAAAATCTTTCACTTTCACATGATTCGTAAGCAGATGGCTAACAATGCTAGTTCATCTACGAGTGAATACAAGGAAGATAAAGTTGTTGTGTGCGGTTGTAATCGGCCAGAAAATACCCTCAAGCTGCAGGAGCCATTCATACTGATTTTGAGAGAGGATTTATTTGTGCCGAGGTTGCCTTCTTCTCATTTCTCTTGATTCTTGGTCAATTTACTAGTTCTTTCATATTTTTCCTCCAGGTTGATTTGTTCCCCGACATAAATGATGCTAGCATATTCTCATCTTGGTTTTGATTTCCTATTAATGATTTGGTTATCAAGCAGAATCCACTTCTATGCAAGCCTGTAGATATCAAAGCAGAATTGAGTATCGTAATGCAAACCATATGTAGATTAATTAGTTTCACAAACAAATCATTTGCTTACCTAGGTTTAATGCTTTGTCTATTTTGAAATTCGATGTGGTTTATTCCAATGTTGTCGTTAATATCACAGATCATGAAATTTGAGGATCTCAAGGAACTTGGCAATGAAACTGCAGTCAAGGTACTTGTCTCAAACTCCTTTTCCTCCCCCCATCCCTATAAAAACACAGTCTATTCTCGTTAAAGATGACATGGTTACTTTAATCGCATGCTAATAAAAATCTCTATGCTTGACCGAGTTGACAGTTAAGTCTAATTTACAATCCTATAAACTAATGCATGGCGCAGGAAAATACAGACAGGAGGGGAAAACATATGTTGTTCAGGACGGAGATATCATTTTCTTCAAGTTCAGTGTTTCCGGTGGTGGGAAGAAATGAGATCCATCTGTCTACCTATGCGTGGTATCCTCTCCGCATCTTGAAGCCATATACAGTTTCGAGAGAGGAACCAAACTGTATTTTCTGTTTTTGAAAGTTGCAGTGTTTTATTTGGCTTACCAAATACAAAAGTATTTGTACCTCTTGATCCTTTTTTGCAGTTAGCTAAGACATGTCTTTGCCTTGAGACATAGCATTAAGCCTGCTGTATTTTGTAGAACTCTTTCAATAAGTTTTTCTCCAATGTTTTGAAACCTTGAGTGATATTAAGTGATTGTGAGTGAGAGATTTATTGAACTAGAGAACTAGTTTCTTCTTATGCAATTGGAATGAGTTGTTGAAGAATACGAATTACACAAACCAGATAAGCGAAGAAAACAAATCGTAAAAATGAGAAACAGAATACCTTAAAAAGCAAATTATATTTGCAAGTGTCATGACATTACAAAGCTCAATTACTAAGAGCTTCTGGATAGATCATAATCAATAAAAACAAAAGAACAAAGAATTATTTTGGGGATGGTCAATCCATTGCTTCCTCTACACCATGTTGTGAAGAGTTGGTTCTGTTCGGCTCTTCTCCATTTCTGAGGTATCCTGATTGGAACAAGCTTGAAGAGAAGAGCTCCCTGGTGCTTCTTCTTGTGCTTGGCTGCTCGAAAATGAGTCCTCTCCATTTTGTTTGCGCAGCCAAGCTTCATGAAGCTGCAAAACATACTCCAAGTGCCATAAAACCTCTCCCATCATTGGCATGTTCTTCCCTTCATCCGCTAAGCACTTCTCCACTATCTCCCCATACTTCTTCAAAGATTCAGGACTGTAGTTTCCCTTCAGATTTGGGTCGGGGAGAAATGTTGAGAAGCCCTTTTCATAAGACCATTATTCACATATGCCCCCGTTATAAAAACTAATTTCTTTTTGAATTAATTTTAAATCGAAAAAGCGAGAAAATACTACTCACCCTTAAAAAACTTTGTTAATTACCAACCCAACCAGCTATATCCACACCCAAACATGCGATATCCACGCTCCACCCGCGACACCACTCTAGACCCGCGATATCGGATCGAATTCTGCACCAGACCCGCGATTATCGGGTCGAAATCGCTGAAATCGGGTAACACCCAAAATTAAAACCTAAAATTATCGAACCCCGAGCAACATCTTTCCCAAATACTTGTGTCGATTTGAAAGTTCTTCCCTCCTATTTGGTACTAAAACGTACAACTAAGAAAGTGGTAGTGATTACTGGAGAATCGAATTCCCGTCTCTAAATCAGGTTCGTCCTTCCTCTTATTCTTCTGTGTTTCGTTCAACTGGATTCGAGATATGGTGTAGAATGGAATATGAAATTTTGGGATTCGAGTTTTGTGTAGAAACAAAGGAATTCGAGTTTTGTGTAGAAACAAAGGAATTCGATTTTTGTGTAGAGTTGGATTTCGGATGCTAATGGTTGTGTTATAACTTCGTAGAACTTCTGTTATGGCTGTTATCGAAGAAATTAAGACTCATCCGGAACCGGAAATGTATACAAACTCGCCCCCAGAACCGTCAGGAGTGAATGTTGAGGGTAGTCAGTTAACACTGTGGCGGAAGCGAACGTATATCGAGGAGGAAGACTAGCCATTGCAACCTGAGAGGATGTTCTTCGATACGAGTGAGTATAACAAGGTAATCAAGTTGGCAACAAGGTGCTTTATCCACAAAGCGGTGGAGAAATTGGAGTCTATAGGACTTCAACCCGACGAGCTGAGGTGATTTACAGAGCATCCGCAGTTCAAGCATTTTTGGCACATGCATAGGGACCCATATCATAAGGTGATGGGTATGTGGTTGCTTCTTCTTCGGACGGCAAGTACAAATAAGAGGAAGGAATGTTGGTTTGTTGTTAATGGTGTTCCCATCCGCTATTCCCTCAGAAAACATGCACTCCTATCTGGATTAGACTGTCGGCCGCATCCAGAAGATGACTTTGAGAGAATGAGAAATGATGAGTTCAAGTCGAGGCATTTTAAGAAAGGAACCGCTGCTGCTGTTGAAGAAAAGCTCAATAGCTGCTGTTGAAGAAAATCTCGGGAAGATGCGAACTTGTCCAGGTCGTTTGAAAATGTGTGTCGTCTACTTCTTAGCTAACATAATAAGTGGAAGGTCGAATACCGGCCCGAAAGCACCATATGTGGAGCCGTTTTTTCTTAGGATTGTGAACGATCTTGAAGCATGTCGGACATTCCCATGGGGGCGGTTTTCCTTCGAAGTGAATATGAAGGAAATTGATCATACAATGAAGCATTTCAATGGGGTCATCGAAACAGATTCATGGACCTTTCCAAGCTTTGTTACTCCGTTGGAGGTAAGTAATCATTTTCTTGTTTTTATGATTTTATGATTTTATGTGTAATTTGGTGTGTTATTTATAGATTTTAGCTTTTGAGGCAATCCCAAATCTGAAGATCAAATACAGAGAAGATGTTAGAAGAGCAGAGATGGATTGTCCTAGGATGTGCAAACAAAAGTGGCAACCATTCGCACTCAAAGGTTTTCCTTTATCGGAATTATATGAAGCACTTGGTGATACTAAGGTTGAAAATCATCTTATAGGTTTTCCATTATTTACGTAGCATGTACTTGTTTTATATTGCAAATTTTTATATTCACAGGACATTCACAGTATCTTGCAACCATCCTTTTATGAGGAAATTATGATGGCTCGAATCGTGGGTGGGGAGTATGAGGAGCCAGATTTCTATGATGTAGCTCATGACAGTTGGTCGAAGCGTCTAATAGACGAAGGGAAGCCGATATTCTGGAAAGAGCTATTCAGCATTGATGTTGCTGCCCGAGGAGATGATAAGGAGAGGGTCCATAATCGTGATGTGGCTAGGGAGAATGTCAATGTAAATCCGGTTGAATTTGTGGAACAGCTACAGTGCTTGAAGAAAAATATGGACGATCAGTTACTCCAAATTAGGGACCGAATGGATGGCATTGATAGAAGACTCAACTCCGTTGAAGAATACGTGAAAGAGGCAAGAAAAGAAGGACAAGGAGAGCAGGTAGGCGAAGAAGAAGGAGAAGAAGGGAGACGTCAGGTGGCAATTGAGATGGATAAGGAGAAGGAGAACATGATTGGTAGGAAGTATATGACTAGACGTACGAGAAGAGAAGAGGTATTTAACTTTGAAATCCGGTTTCGGTATTACTTGGTATTGCTCGGTAACACTATGATTTATTACTTGGTATTGTTCGGTAACACTATGATGTATTTGTAGGGACAACAAAAAGAGGCCGAGGCTACGGCTGTTGCTCCTGTTGAGTAAGAAGAGGGTGTTGGGAAACGGAAACAGGAGGCTTCGAGGACGACAGGGCCAATCACTCGGCAGAGGAAGCGTTGAACTGTTTTTCCCTCTATCTTCTCTCTCAATTTAATCATGGTTTGTCCCTTTGTTTTTGGACATGACTCTTTATTATGTTTTTGGATAATCTAAGTAATCAAGCGTGTGAAATTAGGTAATCAAGAAACAATAAATGAAATAGTCAAATGCGGAACTTATATTGTATATAATCGATGGGTAGTGGCAGCAATCAATGATGTAGTGGCGGTCAAATCATGATAATTAAAGATAAATATAAAAGAAAACGGTGGTAGTTTTACCAGTAATACACTGTCAACTCAGTATTCAATTCGGGTTAGTAAATTGGAAGTGGTTGAAAACCAAATCATCAATTAAAGGAATTACTTAAATTTAATTAATTATGTCCACTCGGTTTACGTGGCATCAAAACTGTCAAATCTGCATGCAGTAGAAATAATAAATGAAGGTAAGGGCAGTAGTTGTACCGCTTCGAAGCAGTAATACCATTCCATAATTACTCTTCTTTCATGGCGACCTTTGTCCTTTCCCTTCCCTTCTATAAATACACGTTATTCTCATCTTTCATCTCTCATCTTTCATCTTTCATCTTCTTATACTTCCATGGTGGCTCATTACTGGATTCTCACGCATTTTCGCGACCTCGTCGAAAACCCTCAGAGAGGGTTTGCAGCCGGGCCAGTGGATTTAGACATCTTCCGCTGGGAAGCTTTCATTGCCGGCCCCCCGGACAGTCCCTATGAAGGGGGTAGCATCTTCCACCCGATGTTGATGCCCTCTTCATGGGCAACGGGGACGACGGTGAGGGAAGTGCTGGCAGCGATGGCGGACATGCTTATTCACCTTCTGGTGAATGTGGGCGATGTGTTCGTTGAGCACATCGCCCTAATGTATGTTGGGAATCGGTCCAAATACGATGCGCATGCACGTATGTGGACAGAAGATTACGCCATGGATTTTTAATCCATGGATTAATTATATTTTTTCTTTCATTTTTTTATATTTATGTAGTATTGTTTTTGTTTGTTTTATTTTGTTTAGTATTTTTATGTTTTTTCTGGTTTTTATTATATTTTGTAAATATTTTTTTAAATATATAAATATTTAGTAATTCTCATTTGCACTACTCGTATCAGACTTATACCCAATCAGACAGTCATTTCGGTAAAACTCGGTAATTATCGGTCCAACTACTCGAAAATTCAAAATTCCCAAAATTGGGTAATTCTCGGTAATTCTCGGTCCAACTACTCGCAAATTCTAAATTTCCAAAATTGGGTAATACTTGGTATATCTCGCTCCAACTACTCACAAATTCAAAATTCCCAAAATTAGGTAATTCTCTGTAATACTAGGTTTAACTACTCGAGAATTCATATTTTCCAAAATTGGTTAATTCTCGGTAATTCTATGATTAACTATTCGCAAATTCAAAATTCTCAAAATTGGGTAATTCTTGGTAATTCTAGGTTTAACTACTTGAAAATTCAAAGTTTCCAAATTTGAGTAATTCTCGGTAATTCTAGGTTTAATTACTCGAAAATTCAAAATTTTCAAAATTGGGTAATTCTCGGTAATTCTATGTTTAACTACTCGCAAATTCAAAATTCCCAAAATTGGGTAATTCTCGGTTTAACTACTCGAAAATTCAAAATTTCCAAATTTGAGTAATTCTCGGTAATTCTAGGTTTAACTATTCGAAAATTCAAAATTTCCAAATTTGAGTAATTCTCGATAATTCTAGGTTTAACTACTCGAAAATTCAAAATTTCCAAATTTGGATAATTCTCATTAATTCTAGGTTTAACTAGTCGCAAATTCAAAATTTCCAAATTTGGGTAATTCTCGGTAATTCTAGGTTTAACTAGTTGAAAATTCAAAATATCAAAAATCCAGAAAATCAAGATTCACTAAAGCTATGAACACACAACATAAGAACATAAAGTAGCTTTATATTATCTACTTAAACAAGTAGATGGTTGAAGATACCGAGACAATGGCAAGAACAGAGAGAGTAACCATCACCTTCACTTCCTTGTAAAACTCTTTTTGTTGAAAGACATCTGAAGCCAGATTAATTTCATTCACAATTGAGTCACACACGATGCTGCTAAGGCTGTGATAAGATTCTTTCAGCTCTTAAATAGATTTGTGGAGGTCTCTAATTTCGACCGCTTCATGCTGAAGGCATGTCCAAACCCTCCTTAGATCGTATCGAATGGAATTTTATTGGTCTGCCATCTCGTTCCGAATGGCTCTCCGAATGTCACCGATCTCCTCTGTTATTGCATCATCCAACCATTTGTAAAAATGGCATCCTCTGGATGGAGTCTGCACGAAATGATCCCCATAACCATTCGTTATCCAAAAATAAACTGGAAATTAGAATTTTGCTTACATATTTGAGGGCGCAACTGTAGTATCTCCTTTCTGGATCCAGATTCGTGTAAGAAGTTTCAATGGTTGGTGCCGCACGACAAAAACAAGCAGTCGGAATTCCAAAATTCTCACTGCGTTCAGGAGGAGGGCTGAGACTTGATCTCTCGGAAGAGCTGATACTCGGCATTCTTCGTCTTCTGTGCTTCTGGGGGGATTTTGTGTTTTTCGGGGAAAATGAGAAAATCCAGTATTTTCGGGGATTTTGTGACTTTTGGGTTTCGGGGGGGAAAACCTATAATTCGAAATTTGAGAATTTTGCATTTTGGGGGGAAAATTGAGACTTTACAATAACACATTCGTTTCTCACGCGCAATCGTTTCTCACGTGCAGTCGTTTTTTACGCGCCGCCGCCATAATCTTATCTTCCAATAACACATGGACACTGAGCAATTACATGAATAAAAAAATTCTGGGATTTCACACATAGTAGTACCTACTGTTGCGGTTTTACTCGACAACATGTAGTTGTACTTTTCGGATTATAAATTATAATTAGTAATACACTATCTAAAAGTAATTAGTTTTGGTTGTACACTAGATTTATTATAATTAAAGTGAATTTACAACGTTCTTATGAAAAAATATTTCATAAAGCGCTTATTTAATAACTTTCGCTTCAAAAGAGGGTTAAGATTAACAAAGTGACTATAGAAGTATAATACAATTTGATCAGATGCTGTAAACATTTATTTTCCAAAATCTCAAACGTTTATGAAATAAATTGTACTAAAACATTTATTAAATATGGGAATGGGAATTTATATTTTTTGTATCGTTAAGTAAATATGATTAATAATTACTGTATTTTAATATTCAAGTAAAAAGAATAGAGTGTCAAATACGACAAGAACCTGAAAATTTTCGATTTTTTTTAATTTTACAAAATTGTCTGGTAAACAAATTAAACTTCTCTACTATCCATACTATCCCTACTGCAGTTAAAATAGCTAAATAATCCTTCACCTTGGCCACGCACATGCCTATTACTCGTCTTTCGGCGACGTTCTCCAACCGATGGATGCCTGGTTATTTGCCTTCTACCCCTTTTTTGTAATATGGGGGTAAGGCATACAATTGTTGTATATGATCCGGAATAATCTACTGGGACTTATGCAGAACCAGATATACCGTCCTATAATACGCTAATGCCCATGTCTCCATCAAATAATACTTCGAGCACAATTCTTCTACATGAATATCCTCTGTTCTTCCTGGCCGTTTCATGAAAACAATTGTAGCGGCTATTGCATGGACACAAGGATACTTGTCTATATCAAAACACTTGCAATCGCAAGTTTTCCTTCTCAAGTTCACCAAATAAGTCTTCCCATCGCGTCTAATGACATTGTATTCAAGGTGAAAGTAGTTTAGCTCACTCACTGATAGCTTCCTCGCAATGGGTACCCTACCGTGCACTATGTTCTCCACAAAAGGGACTAGTTTATGTGCGTCCGATGAAGAAACAGATTCGTTCCTATGTTTGTTAAACCACCCGGCCAATTTTGCAACAATTGCATCAATCATAGGTAATAACGAGTACTTTCTCGCATCAAGAAAGGTACTGTTCATGGACTCTACGCAATTACCGGTGTCTATGTTGAACCTTTCTCCTGGAAAATAACACATTGCCCATTTCGCCTCATCTACACTACCATCCAGATACGTTCCTACATTAGGATAAGTATTCCGCAATTCACTGTATGCTTCTAGAAACTCAGCATCTGTATACAGCCTTGCGCAATCCCTGAATTTCTCAGCAACAACATCTTTGTCCCTTCTAACGTGCAATCTCACATTCTGGGACAAATGAAAGATGCAATACTGATATATCATGGTTTTTACCCTGTTTAAGCCATGATATAAGTCCGTTTTATCGAGTCTTTATTCTATTATAGAGTCTTTTAGAGTCTTTTACAGGTTTTAACACATTTGGAGCATTATTGGAAATATTGGAGTTTTATGGAGCATTATGGAGAAAAACTGAAGTCTGGTGACTAAGTACATGATCGAAGCGTCAAGTATCGAATGATACCCCCTGGTATCGATCGACACCCATCGGAGCAGAATACAAGTCGCGAATTTAATGAAGTTTGAAGAATTGCAGAACTTGCCCAGAAGACTTTAATATTTACAAGAAAACCCCAATTCGTGTTTAGACTATTTAATTAGGTTTTACATCTACTTTGGCTGTGTGCTTTTGATTACTTTTTGAGTTTAGAGCTTTTGAGAGGGGAGACAAGTCAGAACTCTGTTCGTCTGAGAGAAGATTTCGAACCCCTGTTTTACTCTACTCTTATTTATTTTATTGATGATTTATTCAGTTATGTTGACTGTTTCATTCTCCATGTCTGAGTAGATCCCTTGTTAGGTTCAGGGTTCTCAATAGGGTTTTCTCTGAATTCTAGGTTGATTTATTATTAGGATTCATATCTGAATTAGTTCTTCACCATAGGTTGTTTGCAAAGCTAATTCTAGATTGATCACCTAGAGCTTAGATCCAAGGATAATTGATTAGGCGCGAGAGTGCGATTAATTACCTGACATAACCTAAGGTGAGCAAAACACTACTCGCAAAGAGATTTGGTTTAGTTGTTTTGTGAACATATCAAACTTGTAGATTAAAAGCTGATTTAGACTTTAGGATTCGCAAAGAGATTTGGAATTCCTAAGATTTAGATTTAGATAGCTTTCGCAACGAGAGTTGGTTAGCTATACTTTAGTGATTTGAGTAAAAGAACCGCGCTAAATCCGAATCATGTTAATCAGTTTATCTGCATTCAGTTATTCCCTGAGAAATCCTCTGAACCTAGCCTTTCTCCAATTGAATTTACAACCGTTTAATTTAAGTCCTATTTTCAATACCATTGATTGTTTAGCGTAATTCTCACATATATAATATATTGTGTGTTTCTGTGAGTTCTTCTGTTCGACCCCTAGCTATACTACGACAACTACTTTAGTATCTAAATAGGGTATTAATTTGAGCATATCAAATTTAGCGCCGTTGCCGGGGACTCAATTCGCCATTAGATTACGTTTGTTAATTTCGACTAAGTTCGTCGGTATCGGTCGATACTATCTAGTATCGGTTGATACTCGCCGTCTTCCTTTGTTGATATCGATCGACACCACTTGGTATCGATCGATACTCATCATGTTACAAGTTACTAACGTTTCTGACTCTTGTTTTCAGGTGCATGCCTAATCGTGAAACCAGAAAGAACAAGAGCACTCAGCTAGTTCAACTGTCATTGGAGCAACTAGCACTTGTGGAACGCGCAAACAGAAGGAAAAAGAAACCAGCAGCTATGAACAACAATCAAGTAGAGTTGGTTCGAGATGAGGTTGGTGCCTACAGGGACCCAAAGGGTCGTTTGTGCAATGAAAGAGGACAACATCTGGATGGAGAGGGGAACATCATTCTACCTGCTCCCGTTGTCGCTGGAAATGTCGCTAGGAACGCGAACGCAGTGAATGCTGAGAACGCTGTGGCAAATCGTGGTAGGACGATTGGTGAGTGCAATAGACCTGACCAGTTCTACGCAAATCGCTGTGCGATTCGTCCTCCTGCCTATCAGAGGAATGACTTTGAGCTGAAACCTGCATACTATACTCTTGTGAGCCGGCATTTTTTCATGGTCTTTCCAGCGAACATCCCATGGATCACATTGAGAGGTTCGAGGACTTGGTCACTAGCATCAAATGCAATGGAGTGTCCTACGACTACCTCTTCTACAAGCTTTTCCCATACTCACTTGGTGGAGAAGCAACTTACTGGCTGAAGCAGTTGACTCCTGGATCGCTGACTACCTGGGATCAAACTAAGACTGCTTTTCTGAACAATTTCTATGATGATGCACGATCTGAGGATCTGAGGAACAAGATCTCCCAGTTTTCTCAAGGACCTACTAAGGCGTTCAAGGCTGCTTGGACGAGATTTAGATCGTATCAGAGAGATTGTCCACATCACGGATACTATGATGTTCAGCCGATGGGTTTCTTCTTTAGAGGGCGCGATTGGAGGTACCAAATGACTTTGGATGCTTCAAGCAATGGAAACTTCAACACCAAATATCCTGATGAAGTCTATGTCCTGATTGAGAACTTGGTGTCTAGCAATAGCACCAAGAATGCTGATTTTGAGCGGAAAAGACTAGATGGTAACGTGGATGATTCGCATATCACTGATTTCCAAGCTAAGTTGGACTCTATGCACAGTCTTCTGATGGGCAAGACACAGAAAGCTGTTCACTTTGCTGACGATGTCGAGGTATTCAACGAGGATGAAGTAGAGGATGTTAACTACATTCGTGGTTCTGGTTTTCAGGGTCAGAGAAATCAATTCAACAACAACCGAAACTTCAACAACAATGAATCTCACAGTGAATCTCAACAGAAAAATAGATGTTGTATACAAGGATCTGAGTGGAAGGATTGACGCGCTCGATATTCATCAGTAGATGTTGGAAACGCAAGTAGCTCAGACTACAGCAGCTGTCAAAGGAAAGGTAACTCAGGCACAGAAGGAATACGTCAATGCCATCACTTTGAAAAGTGCAGGAGATCTCGAAACCCTTGTAGAAGGTGATTTCGACACTGATTCGTCAGTATCGATCGATACCACTGCTGATATCGATTGATACCCCTTAGGGGCCGAACCAGTGGTGGTTAAGGAACGTGTCTACAAACCTAAGAAACCAGATCCTCGACCACCTAAACACCAGAGAGATCCCATCTCTCCAAAGCAGCTGCGTGGCTTTGAGAAGATGGTGCGAAGAATCCCATCCACACACACTTTTGAAGAAGTTCTTGAGTACATGCCTCTGCTAAGTCACTTCCGGGATTGCAGAGAAACTGAGGAAGAGATTAAGGCACTCTTCATCAAAGTCAGAAGTCCACCGCCCCCACTGAACCGATTGACTAAGAAGGAAGACTCAGGGAAATTTTCAGTTCCATGCTTCATCTCTGGAGTTGAAATCAAGGAATCACTGGTTGATTCGGGGTCTAGCATGAATATCATTTCAAGGGCACTCGCAGAGGAGCTTAAGATCGATGACATACAATATACTCAGATGCCTCTCACATTCGCGAACTCTTCCACATCTATTACGTACGGTCAAATCCATGACTTGATGGTTAAGGTAGGAGACAGTCTGGTTCCTACCGATTTTCAGGTTGTGGAGATGCATGCAAGGTCTAGCACACCTTTGATTCTTGGAAGACCGTTCATGGCTACTGTTGGTGCAGTTATGGACACACCTAGTAGGCAGATTTCATTCTCGTACATTGACGAAGAGGTCTCCTACGAAGCCATCCCTCCTAAAAGAGCCCCCACACATATATCTTCCATCCCTGTTGGTGCAGGAGAAACACTGATGGTTGATCTTTTGGACGAGCCTGATGCTGTGCCAACTGTCATGGAAGCTTTAGATCACCCTCCTATCATCGCCAAGAAAGTCATCAAAAAGACTAAGGAAAAGAAGAAGGTGAAAGACAAAAGCGTCGAGAACACTACATATGTCACCTTAACCCCTCAGAAGAGTAATGGAGATTCGATCGAGTACAAGGTGAAATGCAAAGGACGCTCGAAACAGTTCTCTAAGGCCAGAATCATCATAACCCCAGAGCTGAAAGAAAAAGGGCAAGAGGTTATTGAGCGTATGCTGCGTAAAACTCTGAGTTCGGAAATGTCTAGTTGTGGAACTTGCATGGGAGTGAGTTCCCTACTTTATTCCGACTGATCGCCGGTAAAGTCAAGCTCGTGACGTTAAACGAGCGCTGAATGGGAGGCAACCCATTGGTAAGTCTGTACATACGTTTTTATCTTCCTTTGTTTTTAATTTTTGGTCTTGTGTTTTGTGTCAAACATGAAGCAGATTTAACAAGAAGTATCGATCGACACCAGTCAGTGTCGATTGATACCAAGTGTCGTGAAAAGGAGCATAAGTGTCGATCGACACCATCCAGGGTCGACTAAAAACCGACAAGTGTCGATAGATTCTTGCCAAGGTATCGATCGATGCTCCACGGCAAGGTAAGTTTCCTTAAAACCCTACGGTTTTGTCTTCTTCCTCACAATCCCTCATCGTTCGATACCGCCGCCTCTCTCCCTCTCTCAAATCCCAACTTTTTCGAATCCTCACCGAATTGAGCGATTTAAGTGTCTGAATTCATTAGAATTTCATTCTCTATCCATATCTAGCACTTGTTTCTCAATCCAACAAAGGTATGATTTCGAAATTCCAGTTTTCATTCCGATTTTTAAGGTTATGGATTTGTGAAATTCTACTCTTTACAACTTGTTTTTATCGATGCATGTCGTTTGCTGAGTTGTTCTAGGGTAGTTTTGAACCAACCTATACCTTTGAATTGCCTTGATTTTCATTGTTGATGATTTGGGATTTTGAGTGATCGATGAACCTGAAACTGCTTCAGGGTATCGATCGATACCCTCATACCTCTTATATGATTTTGTTTGCAGTGTTTGAAAGAGATGTTGGATTTATGCCATGTTTTGTGTTTGCTAATGATGCAGATGCCCACGCGAAAGCGAACACGTACTGATACCGCATCCAACTCTAACCCACCACAGAAAGAGTACCAGTTGGGTGCTCAGGTCGAGTTTTTCCACCACGGGATTTGGACACCAGGATCGGTCATCGCTTGTCTTACTAATAGCCGCTACAAGGTTCAGACAGCCAACTCTACCGATTTTACACTGGCTTTCAGCGTCAACCTACGCGAAGCACCGTCCGCTCCCCCTACGCTTTCATCACCATTGCCTCCTCGCCCAACAGTTCGTTTTCCTTGGCCTAAAATCAGTGAGAAGGCCAAGATACGCTTGAGGGGTGATTACGAGTGGACACACAAGGAGATCACGGAGAGCAAATCTTGCACCGATAGGCTCATTTCCGAGGAGTGGGACGATTATGATTCGATCTTCTACAACGCATGGCAGTTGGTTGATGTGCGCTCCACTCGGTTTGCTGATACGCACACTGTGCGGTATCTAGGTTTTGACAAGGAGCTCGACGGATTGATCTGCAAGATCGGATTGGGGACGATGCCTACGCGGCAATATAACATATACCCTGATTTGGTTCGCCAGTTCCTTTCTTCTGTTCGCATCTACTACACCGGAGAGCCTCTATTGACCGCACAGCAAGGTGTTCTGACTTTTCTGATTCGCGACGTACAATATAGGATATCTTTTCAGGAGCTCTGCGACATATATGGTTTTCACTGGGACTTCTCCAAGTGCGAATTTCCGCGCAAGTTCATGGATGTTGAGGCGTTATGGTCTCACTTTGGGCACGGAGCCTATGACAGCAAGACCACTACACAAATGGATGTGCGCCATCCAGTCATGCGCTGCCTTATGAGGATCCTGAGCAACACTCTGTTGTGTAATATGGAACCAAACAAGATAAGAGTTTCCGAGCTGATTGTTCTGTCAATTGGGATTGGAGACCTTATTTCTGATGAGGCATATGTGTGGCCTAAGATGGACCTCGCGGTCAACTTAGGTGCTGTCTTTGCGCACCATTTGGAGTCGCTGAAGGTTAAGCCTTTCACCGGACGCGGCAAGACTTCTAGGACTACAGGCCGAACGAAGACCGAGACGGTGGGCAGTCTTCTCACGCCCATCTTTTTGCACCTAGGGATCAGCACCCCTAGTAGTTCGATTGTGACTTCCCGCGAGCTCATGGACGAAGCGCACTTGGAGCATCTACGTTGGCTGAAGCCGGTCAGACGTTGGGTTTTCAGCACTTCTGTTGGGGACCATCTGGTTCAGCTCCCCCAACACCGATCTGACAGACATAGGCGGTATTGTTTTTTTTTTTCTTTTCTTTTCTTTTTTTTCTGTTGAACTTATGTCAGTATTGTTCTTGAATATGAACTTCTTTGGATTTATTTTTGATCTACCATGTTGCTTTTAACCTGTTTTTGAGTGTTCCTAACAGTGCTAACATCTAACGCAATGGAATGCTTTTTATGGTTAAGCAACTCGACACCACTAATTTTTAATCAATGTGTCGCCATACGGCTGGTATCGATCGATACCTGCCAGTATCGATCGACACCCTGCAATGGTACGGTTTCTGGTTTTCATAATCCACTCAGTTCATCTGTTTTCTCTCACCAACTCTAGGCTAGATAACACTGGGGACAGTGTTGTTTAAGTCTGGGGAGGTAGTCGCTGACTTTTTTTTTGTTTTTTCTTAGAGTCAGTCCATTTTTGAGTCATTCATTGTTTTATTGAGTCAAAAGTTTGTCTGAGACTGTGATCCTTATCTTGAATCTATTGATTTAACCTTGCTTCTAAGTGATCATTGTTGCAAAATGAGTTCTAGATCGACTAATGAAAAATCCAAAGGCTAACCGGTTAACCAGAAGACACTCATGTTTCCAGCAAAGTCCCTTAAATCCTGAGCCAAATTTATGCACTTCATCAATGTGGTTAGTATCCATAGAGCTTGATTCCTCATTCGTATCTGACAAAGGAACCCATATGTTTTAAAATAACGGTATTTCTCTCCCTATAACAAGTTAATTAATAAGTGCATTAAAAGATGAAATGATTTTCTTCTGAGTAGAGGGTTAGGAAAATTTCCAGCGATCCTATTATTCTACTCAAGAGGGAATGATCACACAGAGGATTGGAAGCGAGGCTAGGATTTTCCTATGATGCCATTATTCGCCTACATCCTTTGATACATTGAGAGGGAATAACCGGGGATTAGGTGGCAAACACCATCAATACTCGCGTCTCATACCTTGATGTGTATATGCAAAGCTAAAAACAAAAGAGAGAACATAATAACAAATAAGTCTGGGGAGAGAAATAATACCAAGTGTGAAAAGGGTGGTTCCTTGTCATGATATTGTATGGGAAATAATCTAGAAGGTTCTTGATAATAATTCACAGAGATGAAACTGGCGAGGATGGCTTGATTGAACAATGCTGTGAGATAATGGGTGTAGTCTGGGAAGCTGAATGTCTACGGAGAAGTACATGGTGGTTAGATCAAAAAGCTGGTTAAGTAACATTTGGAAGTTTGAGAAATTGGTCATTGCAATGTTTCATGAACAGGTGAGTCTCTACGTTTTCAAACCTCTTTCTCTGGTTTAGTCTTCTATTTGCTTGAGGGCAAGCAAAAGGCTAAGTTTGGGGGAGTTGATATATCATGGTTTTTACCCTGTTTAAGCCATGATATAAGTCCGTTTTATCGAGTCTTTATTCTATTATAGAGTCTTCACTACAAAAAATCTGAACATTGTTAGCGCGGAAAAAGTGCTATAATAGGATTTTAATAGCGAATTAACAAATGTTAGGACATCGCGGGCTATGGTAGGTACCACCCATATGATATCACTATTTCCTTATGTTATGATATGGTCTTATATCATAGCAATATTTAAATGCTTTATTCTGTTTTATCACATCACTTCGTTATTTTGTAAAAATTATTCAATAACTTGTTTTTCTTGCTATAATAGATGTTTCTACAATAGCATAGCATTGATCTATTGATAGCACTATTTCCGTGTGTTTTCATGACATTGATCTATTATTATATTAAAAGTTTGACACCAACCTTTTTTTGCATAATATAAACATGAAGCCTGTTTTAGAAATAATATCATACATAACACAAGTCTGAATCCCTATACAACATACATAACACAAGTCTATATCCCTATACAACATACATAACACATGTTTGAATCCAAAATACATAAGAAAATTCATAAGATCATTAGCCTAGAAGCTTCCTATAATTGTTGCTTTATGCAGTTTCGTTAGCTCTATCAAATCTCTTTCCACTGAAAACAAGCAAAATGCAAAACTTTAGTTTATCACTATGAATTTATACTTCTCGCTAAAGCTTTTAGAGCCAAAAAAAAAACAAAACAAAAAACAAAAATGGCCAAGTCTGGTTTTACCATCCAAGGAATCTTGAGAAGTCGGAGATTTCCCGTTGCTACGGCTGATCCATAACTGGACACATTCCTCTGCAATGTCATCTTCCACAACATGTAACTTAGCTCTGCCCCAGAAGTACATCAGCCACGCCTACAGTAGCGTAACTAAAGGAATCAAGACAACATTTTAACTGAAACTCATCATAAGCAAAGATCAACATTGTTTGGACTTGTAAGTTCCGTAGCCATATCTCGTAACTGATGTTGAGGTGTGGGTACTTGTTGTTCGATATGGCTATTTCTTAATGTGATGAAATAATCACAAAAAATCTGACAATGAGTGAAATACTTAGCAAACAAATATGCACAACAAAACTGAGAGCAATTAATAAAAACTTACAACTCGATCTATCGGAAGTTCAACATGTATAATTTTACCAAAGTTGCCTGCACATTAGAATAAAGTTATTACCCACATAATAGATCCTAGGGATCAATAAGGGTTTCACACAAGAAGAAAACAGATGAGGAATCTCTGTATACACAATATGAAAGAAAACAATCATTTACATTTGATGGATTTTTCAAATTGTTGTAGCTGAGATATGACGTGTCATTAACCTCTGTACTGAGATCTCCAACAAAAGTGTTGAAGTGACCTGCATCTCATGGAAACAAAAGTATTAAGCATCCATACTTTTATGAAACACGAAGATTATTGCTAAAAGGCAATCCACAAACAAAAATACCTTCACATAGCTAATTATCAATTGCTTAACACTGCAAGACTTCCAACAATATAAGCAAATGAGTTTTAATTGTCCTTTCTTCTAAAAAAGGCACACTCACCTGTCGTATGAACTTGGCGTAGACATCAAATGTTCCTTCGTACTGAAAACAATCCGGCAGACAAATAGAGAAAATACCTTTACCTGGAACACCAGCGTGTGAACATGAAGGAGAACATCTCAAGTCCGCAAACATCTGAACCCAAAAAGACTAATTCAGCGGTGACTGGTGAAATGAAGACTAAAATGTCGAAAGTATTCTCCTTTACATATCTCTCCCACAAAAACAGAATTCAGACACATACCATGTTTGGTCCAAAAAATGCCATCCGGCAAATGGCGTTACTGAGTGGGTGAGACTAAGAAACACCAGCGGCTTGAGCTTGCAATCGAGTCTGATAACAAACCACAACAGAAACACAAGTTCCTTACCGGTAAAACGTATATAACTTCCCGGAGGTTTAGAAATTAACACCCTAAAAAATAAAACCTACCTTAGCAACGTCGAGAGGATTTAGAATAACGGCGGCCAAAAACGCATCTCCGGCGGCCGAGAAAACTCTTTCCGATCCGTAAACCCTAGCTTTTCCTCCGAAGAACCCTTCTCCAACTGAGGCAGGGAAGCTATTTGCGGTCCAAGGCTTCAAAATCATCTCACATCTCTTATTACAGTACTTGAATCAATGGTCGAAAACTCACAGCCTTCTATTTCCGATCTGATACAGCTACGATCTAGATCCAGATTCTCTAAAAATAGGAATAAATAGAAAAGGAAGGTAGAAAATGAATTTGAAATAGCAAAAAAAGAATCAAAACGAAGAGATTCAGCCATCGGCGACGATAGTGTAGGAGTAGATCTGATGAGGATAGAAGCAGGAGAAGAATCGCTCTTGAGAGATGTTCTTCCTTCTCTTTTCTTTTTTTTCTGTCGTTGAAAGAGTATATTTTTTTTGGGTTTCCAAATAAAGGGAAAAGTTAGAATGAAGTTAATTTTTTTTTTCTAAGTGTTGGCTCCAATGACAAAAATTAGGCTCCAAAAGTCAATTTTTTACTCCCGCTAAGTGAAATTTCGGTTTAGCGTTTTTAAAATGTTGTAATAGAGTATCGTAATCTTGCATATCTTCTTTAATAGCAGTTACAGAAATCGTGCTATCTGAATGTGCTATCAATGCCCACTTTTCTTGTAGTGTTTTTAGAGTCTTTTACAGGTTTTAACACATTTGGAGCATTATTGGAAATATTGGAGTTTTATGGAGCATTATGGAGCAAAAATGAAGTCTGGTGGCTAAGTACCCGATCGAAGCGTCAAGCATCGATCGATACCCCCTGGTATCGATCGACACTCATCGTAGCAGAATACAAGTCGCGACTTTAATGAAGTTTGAAGAATTGCAGGACTTGCCGAGAAAACTTTAATATTTACAAGAAGACCCCAATTCGTGTTTAGACTATTTAATTAGGTTTTACAGCCACTTTGGCTGTGTGCTTTTGATTACTTTTTGAGTTTAGAGCTTTTGAGAGGGGAGACAAGTCAGAACTTTTTTCGTCTGAGAGAAGATTTCGAACCCCTGTTTTACTCTACTCTTATTTATTTTATTGATGATTTATTCAGTTATGTTGATTGTTTCATTCTCCATGTCCTAGTAGATCCCTTGTTAGGTTCAGAGTTCTCAATAGGGTTTTCTCTGAATGCTAGGTTGATTTATTATTAGGATTCATATCTGAATTAGTTCTTCACCATAGGTTGTTTGCAAAGCTAATTCTAGATTGATCACCTAGAACTTAGATCCAAGGATAATTGATTAGGCGCGAGAGTGCGATTAATTACGTGACAGAACCTAAAGTGAGCAAAACACTACTCGCAAAGAGATTTGGTTTAGTTGTTTTGTGAACATATCAAACTTGTAGATTAAAAGTTGATTTAGAACTTTAGGATTCGCAAAGAGATTTGGAATTCCTAGGATTTAGATTTAGATAGCTTTCGCAACGAGAGTTGTTTAGCTATACTTTAGTGATTTGAGTTCAAGAACCGCGCTAAATCCGAATCATGTTAATTAGTTTATCTGCATTCAGTGATTCCCTGAAAAATCCCCTGAACCTAGCCTTTTTCCAATTGAATTTACAACCGTTTAATTTAAGTCCTATTTTCAATACCATTGATTGCTTAGCGTGATTCTCACCTATATAATCTATTGTGTGTTTCTGTGAGTCATTGTGTTCGATCCCTGGCTATACTACGACAACTACTTTAGTATCTAAATAGGGTATTAATTTGAGCATATCAAATATCCATGTTTAGAGCTCGGGTACACCTCACCTATTGCTTTGATCAGGCTTGCATTTCTGTCCGAAACAAACACTAATTCAAGACTATCGGGTATCACTGTTTTCAGCGTATTGAAAAACCAGTTCCACGAAGCGTTGTTTTCAGCATCAACTACAGCAAAAGCTATGGGATAATGGTGATGATTAGGATCCTGAGCTGTTGCAAAAATGAGCACATCCCCATGTTGGTTCTTCAGAAAAGTTGCATCCACAATGATCACTTTCCTCATTATTCGAAACCCTTCAATGCAAGCTCCCAAAGCGACGAATACGTACTAGAACCTTTTTTGTTCATCCAATAAAACACTTGTTCTTGTATCGGGATTGACCTGCTCTAACATGTACAAATATGAATACAAATCATTATAACTTTCTTCTGGACTACCACGCACCATGCTCATAGCTTTTTGTTTCCCTCTCCATGCGGTAGAGTATGACACATTCACACTAGCGTTTCCTTGAACCAAAACGACGAGACTTTTACGAGCTGGGAGTTCCAATTGACCTGGATACAACTCAGAGACAATACCAGCAACTAATCCTGGTGTGCCTTTCCTTTGTTTGCTGTTTGTACTCGAAGTAGCCCGAGAACATGTATGCATCTTCTTGTATACTCTAACCGTGAACAAAGTTGCATTCGTAGCCTTTGTAGCTCGTAGATACCAATTACAACCGTCTTCACCGAATTTTACCACGTATCTACTCTTATCCGACTTACTTAAAGCGATCCCAAAATAATTCTGATGTGAAGCTCTATCAATGACATATATCAATTCCTGCTTACTTGCAAATTCTTGGCCTACTTTAAGACTCATACCATCTTCTCATGCATCTACAACCTGTTGTTCTTCTCCAGAATGTGGAAACTCAACAATTTCAAGCCTTCGGGAACTTTCCAGACCGTTATCTTCATCGTTATCCCCATCTTCACGTGAGGCATTCTCACCATATACGTTCTCAAAATTTGCATTCTCTATCGGCTCATGATGTTGTTCTGTTGAACAGTTCCCTATGTAAATAGCAATGACACCATCATTAACTCCAACATTACCATCATTTACGCCAACGATAGCTCTACCATTATCGCCGTAATTCACACCAAATGAACTTACATGCTCTACTCTTGAAAATTGCTCGCCCAACTCATTTAATTCAGCATCTTTGCTGACCTCTACAACCTCTACATTCAAAACACTTATGCGTTGCTCTTTATCCAAGGAAGTCAAATAGACAGAGACATCCTCATCATCAAATATATAAAATCGTCTCTGAGTTTTCACTACTATTGGAATGTAACTCAGTTTCAGCTTCGCCGTAGATTCAGCTACCCCAACCTTCTTGGATATCATATCCACTATCACTGAGTAAGTTATCTCTTCCAAACTTAATGTTTTAAACATTACAGCATACATGCAACCTTCTTTTGAAATCCATTTATCATCTTCTCCACAATTTGAATAATATACTCCATAATCAAAAAGCATGTTTGTGATCATTATCTCCTGAATATAAATTTAAAAACTACATTACAATCCAGTAATACCAATAGCTCCCAGTTGTACACTTGCCTCAGTAATACCAATTGTTTCCAGTTTTCCTGTATCACAGCAAATTGGGTGAAATCGGAGCAAAAACATTCTACCTACGATAATCTATAAATTCAATTAAGAGTTTGTAATTTCAATTGAAATCCCCCGAATTTGTAATTTCAATTGAAATCCCCCGAATTTGCAAATTCAATTCAAATCCCCCTAACTCATAGGTTTCTAGGGCATAATCTACTAACATTATAGAAGAACTAACCTCATTTTTAAGCTTCAATGGCAGATGAAGAAGTAGAAGAAGAGTTGTCGTTTCCCAGAAGAAGAGCTCTCACGATGGACGATGAATTCTGCGAATCTCACGTTTTTGAGAGAAAAGTTTTTTTGTCCTGGCGCCTGATTGGCTGGAATTTTTGGCGCCTGATTGTTTTTTTTTCCTTTTCCCATCTTTTTATTGGGCCAAATTTGTTTTGTTTTAATTGGTCGAAATTTGTAATCCTCCTTTCCGATTGGCCCAAATTTATTTTATTCTAATTGGTCGAAATTTGACACATAAAACACCAATCATAATATAGTTACTTATAATATAGTTACTTATGATTGGTGTTTTTAGGATAGCGGTATTTTGCGGACCAGTCTGCTAAAGCCCACAAACTGTTAAAGTCCACAAAATAACTTAGTAGTGTTATTATTCGTTTGGTTTGTACAGTATTTCTATAGTTGATTTTGGTTAAAGATTTGTTTCAGTTTTAAAACTGAGCAAGAGAATGTTTTCACCAGGTAGTCATATATATTGGAGAAGAAACCTGAGAATATGTAGTCATATATATTGGAGAAGAAACCTGAGAATATAATTAGGGTTTTCAGAGCGAGTTAAGCGCAAAATTTGAGAAATCTAATCAAGTTGCCTTGTCCCAGTGGTAAGGGAATGTCTATGTGGGCTTCCCCCACCTAGGTTCGAGTCACATTGGCCACAGTGGATTTAACATGGCTTCCTCTGGCCTATGGAGATTAGTCGGGTGTGGAGCAAGCCCCGGATTACCCCATATTAATCAAAAAAAAAAAAAAAAAATTTGGGAAATCAATAGTTTTTTTCTCTCAATAGATGTTACTTTTGAATTGGAGTCCAATTGGTTGAAATTTGGGTTGCGTTCTTGAAACTATGTGAATGTGAAGTATGATGGAGGATATCAAAACTTTTGCTTTGATCTCTAATATCACTCTACAAGTTATTTTCTTTCTTTCTTTTTACCAAATTTGTGAACTTTTGAAGATATAAAACATGTCTCTGTTTTCGTCTTTTCTTTACGTTGCGGTTATGGAGTGAATGATCGATCTTCTTAGACGCGCGTATTTGACTGTGAAAATGGAATTAGTCACTCATGAACCATGATCTGCCAAGAGGGTATAGGTCTTATCGTTCACTAGTCTCTATAGCTAAAGGACATATAATTTCACTACTAGTTCTAACTACTTGAATTTCATTACTATTTGGTATTTTATTAAGAATTAGTGTATAGTAAAATAGAAAGAAAAAAATGGTTGCTACTCATGTTCATTGTATATATAAAAGTTGAGCTATGAATAAGTTCATAGGAGTTGATCAGTTACATATCTCTTTGTGAATTTTTAGTTTCAGATCACTCTCTACAACGAGAATCATTCCTCTTGATCGGTGGTTTATGTTTAGGCTCTCTGTTTCAAAATGCCTTTGGTCTCATTTGATTTAGATTTGTTTCTTTCAGACCCTCTTGTGACCGAACACTTATGTGTTATTGAACGCCTTCATTGCAATGTTCATAGCCTAAAGCTGAAGTGTTTCTACAATGATGGTTTTGGGATGGTTCCATTTGGTTAGTTGTTTAGTTTTTAACCAACCAGACAGGCATTATGATTTTCACCATTTTTTTGTTTTTAGAATTGATTTTTTTCACCATTCTTATTGGAAAAGGACATAACAACCATATAATAGAAGTTTTTTTTTTTTTCAACAAGTTTTTTTTTTTTTCAAAACAGTTGACAACTTGACATTTTTGTAACCAAATTTAATGTTAAATTTTACATTTCAATGGGTAGCTACTAAGTATCACTTGGTCAGGATACTCTTTGGCATTCCCTTTAGGATTCTCTTCAAACCGCCGGAGACTAAACTGCTTCATCTCCACTTCTCCTCCTCCGACCTCTCCTTCCATCGCCAGCTCCGCTAATATCCTCCCCACCGCCGGAGCCATCTTAAAACCATGACCGGAAAACCCGCCGCTTACCACCACATCTCTCCCTAGCTCCCCACCGAGGAAATCAATGACGAAATCCTCGTCCGGCGTCATCGAATACATACAAAGCTGAGTCGCCACAGGTCCTTCCGAATCAACCATCCCTCCAAATCTCTCTTTAATCCACTCTTTAAGCTCCTCTAGCTTCACTCCTGGTCCCCACGGCCTCTTATCCGGATCGCACCGGTACCCGCCATGAACCGCCACTTTGATCAGTCCCGGATACTCTAGCGACGGAGTTCCGTACACGTACGGGGCTCCGTAAGATGCAAAAGTCGGAAAATCTCCGTCTATCGCAAATTTGTCCTCGTGACCTTCTTTGATTCTCCAGTAACACACCGTTGTCTCAAGCGGCTCCACCGGAAAATCAATCCCGGTTACCGTTTTCACCAACTTACCTATCCATGCACCCGCGGTTACAATGCATTTTTTACCGTGGAATGTCTCTCCTTTCACCGTGCTGACTATTACCCCTTCCCCGTTTTCAACGTCTCTCTTTATGTTTGCCACTTTGGTGTTGTCTCTCAAGACGGCTCCATGTCGAAACGCGAGCGTTTGGAACATGGAGACGGCCTTGGTGGGTTTGATAACTCCACCGAGGTCCGTCGACACTCCGATCCAGTTCTCCGGGATACTAATCCTCCCGGAGAAATGTTCGGAGACAGCAAATGAGTCCATAACCCGGTGAGCTAAGCCGTGTTTACGACAAGTGGCGACGACGGAGAGGAGACTCTTCTCATCTGCAGGGCCCATGTCGAATTGTTGAGTTGGGAAATGGACTTTGTATCCGATCTCAGACTGGGCCTGAGCCCATAACCGAGTCGACTCGGAAACCATGGCGTAGTAGTAATCCTCCGGGTAAGTGGCGCGGATGGTACGTGACTCGCCGTGGGAAGAGCCACGGTGGTGGAGGAAATCGAATTGCTCTAGTAGGATAGTTTTCTGGCCTCTTTTCGCCAGCTGATACGCGGCAGAGCTTCCCATTACTCCTGCTCCGACGACAATCACGTCGAATCGCTCGTCGCCGGAATATTCCATGAGTGTTGAAAAAGGAATCTAGTGAGTAGAAAACGAAGAAAGAGAGAGGGTTGATGTTAAGAGAAGCGTATGGTGCTCTTTAAAAGCCACTGCGAGACGATTATAAAAGCAGATTGTGTTTGACAAATGGACAAAATTTAAATTAAATTCACAACACTGCCCTTTGCTTGTGTCACTCTCTTACTCTATCTTCTTCGTTGAACATTCGAATAATCAAAAACTAAATAACCTTTCATATCTTACTAAATAAATCTCCTTATAGCACATAAACATTTGGGACTCTGATTTTTATATGGTTTTGTATCTATGGAATATTCGATTTGGTAAGTTTAGTGGCCGAATTTGTACTAAATGAAGCAATATTTACGTTCACATCTTTAGTTAGCTAATAAAATATTAGCACTTATCCACATTTCTAGCTAATTCAACAACTACTAATCATAATTTATATATACAGTCTTTTTGTAGACTATATTTTAAAATATACAAAACTTAAAGTAAAAAATAAGATATAATTTACGTATTATTTATTCAAATATGTTAAATTTGTAATTCTTAGGTTTATAGTGAAAAAATAATATTTTGTTGATTTGTTGTGCAATATATGTTTTAATGTTTATACCATATTTTTAACCCGTGTTATGTGAAATCTATATTCTAACCTAAGAATCTATATACACTTAGAATCTATATTCTTTAAATTATTTTTAGTTGTATAACAGTGTGTACCAAATGTGACATATTTATTATGTTATATTTCACGTCAATTATCATATGAATGATTAGACTATCAATTTTTAAAAAAATATATATATATTTTTCCGAGATTTTCTATTTTCTGATTTTTTTTTCTATAAAATAACTGTTGTTTGACAAAAGATTTAGTTAATGCACACAAATTATAAAAAATATCTATACTAATACATGTTGCTCTCATGTTTTAATAATATAGACAGTTTAACGTCACCACCATCTCCCTAATTCTAAAGAATTCAATTGACGATTGTCTCAATCTCCTAGTGCGAATACACTAATAATTAATACCGTTATTTCCTAAGATTTTTATAGGTAGATAAGTCTCCAGCAAGATTGATGTGCTGTCTCGCAAATCAAGTTTGTTTTCTAAATACTACATATCAATCTCTAGATATATTTTTTCCGGAATTGTGAGTTTGCGTGTGACTTTGTGAGTTTCAAAAAATGCAAACAAAAGAAAACAATAGTTTGGTCCAAAATCTACTTTCGAACAAGTGTGCGCATTGTCTTGGGTTGAGCTAAACCAGAGGTTTATTGGTCTGAAAAGATCACGCAGATGCTTATCTTCTTTACATGTGGAGTTTGAGGCTCGTGAGTCGTGACATTTTGCAGATAGTGTCCCCTCGATTGTTTTTGAATCGGATTGTTCCAAGTTTTTTTTCTATGGACTTAGATGATTTTTTTTCCTTCCAAAGAAACAAGTTTTAATGATTTTCTATTTGTTTAATAGGAGGGTTTTACATGTAAAATCACTTATTTGAAGTTTCTAAAATTTGGTAGCATTTTTTTATTTATTTAAGAAAATATCACTTATTTCATTATTTATGACAATATAATCCTTGTATAGTAGGCGTGTACGCATGTAGACATGATAACAAACTGTTATTAATCTAGTTTTATATTATATGAATCTTATATAAATTTTATAGTTTACATTTTTTTGTAGATTATTTTTTTTTTTTACTTTATTTTTTTGATTTTATTAGTTTCTATTTAAATAAAACCTAATTTTTTTACCGTTTTTGTTATTTTGTTTTCTTAAAAAATAAATAACTAACAATAAAAAATTTATATTATTACATTATTATTTTCCGTTTTTTACACATGTCACGATCTCGTGAATTAGAATATTTTTTAAAATATTTATTTTATACTTTTTTTTTCTTTTTATTCATATTATTATTTTGACACATGTCATAATCTTAATTAACAACGACACATGTCATGATCTTGTGAATAAAAATTATCATACATGTCATAGTCATATTGACGCGTTCAATTTTATATAATAAAATTCATATTTATAACATTTTTATCCGTAAACACAATATTTTGTGTGATTTTTCTCTTAACTGGAATTCAACATCTATTGTTTGTTTAATCACAAAACGACTCATTTTTTTACTAGAAAGAAGTATAACTATGGATGTATTTTGGCTCCGTCATGCAAAAGAATTCTTCAGAAAAGACCGGTTAAATCATCAACAAAAGCCAAAGAAATACAATGACAAACCGTAGTGCATAATAGAGGTGATCGAGGCTAGTTATTATTATTTTTTGGATTAATATGGGGTAATCCGGAATTTGCTACACATCTGACTAATTTTCATAAATCAGAAGAAGGTATGTTATATTCATTATGGCCAAGATAACTCGAACCCAGGTGAAACTAGTTATTTCGTTGAAGATGACTCTTATATATACCTAAGCGGAAGAATCAGTATATTATCTAGTCCAACTTTTGTTATCTAAACTTTGCATTTGTGTAATCACTTTCTAAAACTATATGATTTTGTGTCATATTTGTAATCGGTTTAAATGATTAAATTAAAAAATATAAAAAAAATCTTGGTGTTTGACTACAAAAAGAAAAAAGAATGAATGCAATTTTCTCCTTTTTCTTTTTTTCTATTATAATCTGCTGTAGTAACTTTATTGTGTAAGAGTAGTGCATCGGTACTATCTCACAGAATGTCTCAAAAAATTTGTAAAAGAAAGAGAGATATTAAGAATTTCAGAACCCCAACAAAAAAACTGAGACCCACATATCATAGATGTCATTGTTTAATTGGTTCAAATTTGTTTTAAAATTAAAATTTAATTATTTAATTTAATTATATTAAAATTATTATTATTTTATTTTTAAGACACCCTCTAAAGGGTCTAATCGATGATGATACTTTAAACTCTGAATGATATCCTTGTAAAAAGGAGTCAAAAGCAAAAAAAAAAAAAAGGGGATGTATATTCGACATTTCAATTTCACTATTTTTAATAAAAAAAAACAAAAAATAAGAGTAAAATGATAGCAAAAATAAAAGAGAAAATTGTTGAAAATAACCTAAAATTTGGTTTTTTCAGCAAAATTAGACTCTTTATTTGAGTTAAAGCAAAAGTAACCTGTAGAGGTAGTGAAATTACAGTTACTTCCTCAATGACTAAACAAAAACCCAGTACGTATTTTTACGATTATAACCCTGAAACGCAGGTAGACTTCATATAGAAGTCTACATGTAGACTTCTCATGAAGTATGCTCTGTAATTAAATTTTATATTTAAATAATAATAAAAAATAATATTATGTTATAAAATTATGATGTTTTAAAAATTTATTATACTAAGTTATGATGTTTTAAAAATCAAAAATTCATAAAATTTGATCAGATTAACCAATGAAATAATTTATAGGTTATAGTTGAATTATGAGTATACTTCATATAGAAGTCTGCTAAACAAAAATCTATTGAAATAAATTTACCTAATCAAAATTGAAACAAAGTATTTAACCTAACCATTGCAATTTTACGGACATATAAATTCTGTTTCTTCACCGACAAAATATTTAGTTTGGTAAAAAAGGAGAAAAAAACCTAGCGGCGATTGGCGATTTCATCTTTCTCTTGCTCGCCGGCGTATTTTCCGCTGCCTAACTCCGGTAAGCCGTTGTCTCCTTCTCCTCTCTTCGTCGTTCCTCCTTCCTCTCCTACTCCTCCCGTCGTTCTTTCTTAGTCGTCTATTGCGTTTACAAAATTAGGGTTTTTTTCAGATATGTCGCCGCGGCGGTTTGCCTCTTCTGGATTACTTCCTCCGCGAAACGGTAGGCCTTCATTCCTCTCTTTCACCTCTATACCGAGTATCGCCGGACATTTTCGTTCACTTATTGGGTTCACTCTTTCAGATCTGTTGCGGCCTCCGATTTCTACTTCATCGCAGCCAAGTTTCCTGTTTCCTTCGCCGCGATAAGGTAACCCCTTCTTCCTCCCTCTTTCAGTTGTTTTTCGTGTTCCTTTATCTAAAAATTGGGTTTTTTATATATGTCGATGTCGCCGTATATTCTACCTTGCCGGCGGATCTCTCGTTGGCAGCCGTTAAGCCGTCGACGCTATCTGCCGTAGGACTGTTGGTAGACTTCGTCTGACACGTAAGGACTTCTTCATAGACTTCTTTCAAAACTATGTAGACTTCATTGGTAAACTTCTTATTCAAACATGTGACCATTCGTAGACTTCTTTCAAAATTCTGTAGACTTGTTTCAAAATTATGTAGACTTCATTAGTAGACTTCTTTAAAACTTCGGTAGACTTCTTTAGTAGACTTCTTATTCAAACCTGGTGGCCATTCGTAGACGTCTTTCAAAATTATGTAGACTTCATTAGTAGACTTCTTCGTATGCACTAGTTAGCCTCTTCTTATTCAGACCTATTTAATTTTCTGGACGTTTTGTTAATGCTTCTCTACTGTTTTGAAGTTAAATTCTATCAGAGAATGGATGCCCCGAAATTCCCACGTCGGTGGTACACTAAAGGCCATGAGCCCATGGCCTTGAAGAGCATAGGCTACTACGATGATAACACACGGTTGATTCCTGCACTCCACGGAGCACTGCAAAAAGATGGAGTTTGGGATGAGCTCTATGAGTCGAAATTGGGTGTTATTTTAAAGTTCGGCAGACTTGAGTTTGGCTGGGCATCGAGGCTGGTTCACTATATACTCTCTTTTCAGTTAGTCTGCAAGAAGAAGTACGAGATTTGGAGTCTAGTTCGTGAAAAACCAGTGAGGTTTTCATTGCTTAAGGTTGAACATCTTACAGGACTGAACTGCGAGTACGTAGAGGATCTAACATGTCCAAAGGTTGAGGTTACTGATGAGATGCGTGAATTCTGGGAGAAAATGGGAGTGGTTGAAGATGTTGGTCCAAGCACTGATAATATAATATATGCATGCTCAAATTGATCGGCATGGTATAGGGAGGATAAGTTGAGGTTGGGATATCTAGGCATCTACGCTGGCTTCATTGTAGCCGTAAAGAGCAATACACCTACACTGGTTGAAATGGCTAGATGATATGCTCAAATTAATACCCTAAAAGTACTAAAGCAGTAATTGTAGTAAAGTAGGGGTCGAACACAAGGACTCACAGAAACACACAATAGATTATATAGGTAAGAATTAATCTAAGCGATCAATGATGTTGAAAACAAAACGTAAATTAAAACGGTTGTAAATTCGATTGGAGAAAGATAGGTTGAGGGTATTTCTCAAGAAATCAATGAATGCAAATAAACTAACTAACATGATTCAGATTTAGCGCGGTTCTTAAACTCAAATCACTAAAGTATAGCTAACCAACTCTCGTTGCAAAAACTATCTAAGTCTAAATCCTAGAATTCCAAATCTCTTTACGAATCCTAAAGTCTAAACCAACTTTTAGCTCAAGTTTAATTTGTTCACAAAACAACTAAACCAAATCTCTTTGCGAATAGTTATTTTGCTCACCTTAGGTTCTATCAGGTAATTAATCGCACTCTCGCGCGTAATCAATTATCCTAAGATCTAAGTTCCAGATTCGTCAACCTAGAATTAGTTTTGAACACAACCTAAGGCGAAGAACTAATTCAGATGGTGAATCCTAATCAACTAATCAACCTAACATTCAGAGAAAACTCTTATGAGAACCATGAACCTAAAGTGGATCTACTCATACATGGAGAATGAAAACAACATGATTGAATAGATCATCAAAGAAATCAATAAGAAACAGGAGTTCAGAGTTGTCTCTCCAAAAACCAAAGTAGAATAATCTCTTTCTCAAGTTATGAAAGCATAGCCATCAAAGTGGCTGAAAAACATAATTATAATGCTAAAATACGTTTTGGGGCTTATTGTAATAATTAAAGACTTCTGGGCTATTTTGCAATTCTTCAACTCTTCATTAAAGTCGCGGGTCGTGTCTGCTTCGATGAGTATCGATCGATACTAGCCAGTATCGATCGATACTGAGACTTCAAAACGGGTACTCAGCTACACGAACGTTGCTTTGCTCCAAAATGCTCCAGAAAGCTCCAATATCTCCAACTATGCTTCAAACGTGCTAAAACCTGTAAAAAACTCTAAAACACTACAAAATAGTAGAAAAACTCTATAAAACGGACTTATATCATGGCCTAAAAGGGGTAAAAACCATGATATATCAACTCCCCCAAACTTAGCATTTGCTTGCCCTCAAGCAAATAGGAAGCTAAACCAGAGAAAGAGCTTTGAAAACACGGAGACTCACCTGTTCATGAACCATCGCATAGATCCTTTTCCCAAGCACCCAAATGTCACCTAACCAGTTTTTGATCTAATTATCATGTACTTCTCCGTAGACATTCGCAGCTTTTCCAGACTCCACACATTATCTCGCAGCATTGTTCAAATAAAGCCCTCATCGCCAGTTTCATCGCTGCAACCAATGTTCAAGAACCTTCTATATTCTTTACCATCCAATATCATGACTAGGAACCATCCAATTTCACACTTTTTGGTATTGTTTTCTCTCCTCCAGACTTATTTCTTATTATGTTCTCTTTTTTTTTTTAGATCTGCATATACACATCAAGGTCCGAAACGCGAGTATTGATAATGTTTGCCACCGAATTCTCGGTTCTTCCCTCTCTATGTATCAAAGGCTTAGGTGAATAGTGGTATCACGGGAAATTTTCCTAACATCGATTTCAACATTTGTGTGATCATTCCCTCTTAAGTATAATAATGGGATCGCTGGAAATTTTCCTAACCCTTTACTCAGAAGAAAATCATTTCATCTTTTATGCTCTTATTTGTCAACTTATAACAGGGAAGAGAGATACCATTACTTTAAACATATGGGCTCCTTTGTCAGATATGAATGATGAATCAAGCTCTATGAACACTAACCACATTGATGAAGTGCAAAAATTTGGCTCAGGCTTCAGAAGAACTCTGCTGGAGACATGGATGTTTTCTAGTCAACTAGCCAGTCTTTGGATTTTCCATTAGTCGATCTATAACTGATCTTGTAACATTGGTCACTCAAAAACAAAATCAAAACAACAATTCAAGCACAAGATTATAGTCTCCAACAGGTTTTGACTCGATAAAACATTTTTTTTTTATGACTCTAAGAAAAAATAAAAACAATGTCAGCGACTACCTCCCCCAGACTTAAACAACACTGTCCCCAGTGTTATCTAGCCTAAGATTAGTGAAAGAAAGCAAAAGAACATAGTGGAATTGTGAAGAAAATGAAAAGTTACCTATCTGGGACAAGCGTATCGACCGACACACGGCTTGGTATCGATCGATACTAGGCTGAAGTCGATACAACGAACTCTTCTTAATCGCGTAGGGTATCGACCGATACTAACAGGGTATCGATCGACACTCAGGCGATTTCGTGTCTGCTCCTTGTTTATCCTGACACAAAACGAAAAAAAAAAAAAAAAAAAAAAAAGACTTATATACAAACTCACCAGTGGGTTGCCTCCCACTAAGCGCTCGTTTAACGTCATTAGTTTGACTGTAACGCCATTCAGGCACTTGGGGCATTATCCAGCGGCATTATCTGCCCTGTTGGAATCTCGGCTTTCGCCCAATAGTGTTTCACCCTCTGTCCATTGACCATTTGGTCTGACCTCCTTGATTGTGAAAGGACATGACCAACGAGAACGCAGTTTACCAGGAAACAATTGCAAACGAGAGTTATACATGAGTACCTGGTCGTTTGGCTCGAAATGTCTGGAGATGAACTTTTTATCATGATAAGCCTTGGTTCTCTCCTTGTACAGTTTCGAGTTCTCGTAGGCGTGGTGCCTAATCTCATCCAACTCGTTCAGCTGAATCGATCTCCTCTCAGCAGCAGGCTTGATGTCAAAGTTCATCAACTTCGTCGCCCAGGCAGCCTTGTGCTCTATCTCCACTGGAAGGTGATATGTTTTCCCATACAGCAAGTGAAGCGGTGTAGTACCCAGTGGTGTCTTGAAAGCAGTCCTGTAAGCCCATAGCGCATCATCCAACTTCGTAGACAAATCCTTCCTAGAAGCACCCACTGTCTTCTCCAAAATTTCTTTGATTTGCCTGTTGGATACCTCGACTTGCCCACTGGTCTGAGGGTGATATGGAGTAGCCACGCGATGATTTACACCATACTTCTTCAGCAACCTCTCGAAAATCTTGTTGATAAAGTGAGAACCACCATCACTTATCACAATTCGAAGTACTCCAAATCGAGGGAAAATGATGGTCTTAAACAGCTTAACGACCACCAAAGAATCATTAGTTCTGCTAGCAATCACCTCCACCCATTTGGACACATAGTCCACAGCAACCAGGATGTACCTGTTCTTGTGTAACGAGGGAAAAGGACCCATAAAATCGATGCCCCACCAATCGAAAACTTCAACCTCAATGATGAAATTTTGTGGCATCTCATGTCTCTTGCTGATTTTTCCTCGTCTTTGACAGGCATCGCACTGCGAAATGAAAGCATGAGCATCCTTAAACATAGTAGGCCACCAGAATCCTGCTTGAAGAACCTTGGACACTGTCTTGAATGTAGCAAAGTGACCAGCTTACTCAGACCCATGACAATGAAAAAGAATCGCTGGCCCCTCAGACTCTGCAACGCATGTTCGGTAGATACCATCTGAGCAGTGCTTGTATAGGTAAGGCTCATCCCAGAAGAATCGCCTCATCTCGCGCATAAACTTCTTCCTTGCGTACTTTGTGGGATGCTTGGGCTCAGTCTCTACAGCAAGGTAATTAGCAATGTCAGCGTACCATGATCGTGCAGGAGTAGATACAACAGCTAGATAGACGTCATAAGAGTCGAAGTGCACTGCAGGCAATACAGGTCCAAATCGTGTTGGGTATCGACCGATACTAGGTGAGTATCGATCGATACTGAAGGTCTGCACTCGCGAAAAGTGCAGATTTTCGGGACAAACATCCTGAAGCTGAGCTTCAAAGAAGTAGATACCCTCCTCTGGCAAGTAATCATCAATAGGCACGACTTCATCTACCTTTATTCGCGATAGGTGATCAGCAACGCCATTCTCAACTCCTTTCTTTTCCTTGATCTCGATGTCGAACCCTTGGAGCAAAAGTACCCATCGGCAAAGACGAGGCTTGAGGTCCTTGTTCTTCAGCAAGTATTTGAGAGCAGCATGGTATGTGTGAACAATAACCTTGCTCCCAATCATGTAGGACCAAAATTTCTCAAAAGAGAAACTGCAAGTAACTCCTTATCAGTGGTGCTGTAATTTCGCTGAGCATCATCCAACGTCCTGCTGGCATAATAAATAGCATGGAGTTTCTTGTCTTTCCTCTGACCCAACACAGCTCCAACAGCAAAATCACTCGCATCGCACATAACCTCAAAAGGTAAACTCCAATCAGGTGGTTGGACAATATGAGCACTCACCAATGTCTTCTTAATTTCCTCGAAGGCTGCAAGGCAATCAGATGTGAAATCAAATTTGACTTCCTTACATAACAGGGCTGTGAGTGTGCGTGCAAGGTTAGAGAAATCATTGATGAACCTCCTGTAAAACTAAACATGACCAAGGAAGCTTTGAATCTTAGATACAGAGCGTGGAGGTTGAAGGCTTGTCATGACCTGAATCTTAGCCTTGTTAACTTCGATCCCTGCCTTTGAAACCTTGTGCCCAAGAACGATGTCATCTTGGACCATGAAGTGGCACTTCTCCCAATTAAGAACCAAGTGCTTTTTCTCGCATCGCTGAAGCACCTTTCACAAGTTATCCAGACAATCCGTGAATGACGATCCATACACTGAAAAGTAATCCATGAACACCTCCATAAACTCCTCAGTCATGTCTGTGAAAATCGACATCATGCATCTCTGAAAGGTTGCTGGAGCGTTATATAATCCAAATGGCATTCTTCTGTAGGCGAATGTGCCATAAGAACATGTAAAAGTCGTATTCCCCTGATCCTCTGGATGTATAGGAATATGGAAAAAGCCTGAGTACCCATCGAGAAAATAGTAGTATGGGTGACTCGCTAACCTCTCCAGCATCTGGTCGATGAATGGCAATGGGAAGTGATCCTTCCTTGTGGCCGCATTCAGCTTCCTGTAGTCAATACAAATCATATGACCAGTGATCGTCCTTGTAGGGATCAGCTCATTATTCTCGTTTTTCACCACTGTTATGCCTCCTTTCTTAGGCACAACGTGAATTGGAGTAACCCAAGAACTATCTGAGATGGCATAGATAATTCCTGCTTCCAAAAGCTTCATCACTTCCTTCCTGACCACTTCCTACAGGTTCGGATTCAGCCTCCTCTGGCACTCAATCGAAGACTTAGACTCATCCTCCAGGTGAATCTGATGCATGCACAAGTCTGGTGCTATACCTGAAATGTTATCAAGAGAATAGCCAAGAGCTTTGCGATACTTGCGCAGCTTGCTTAGCAGTAAGTTAATCTCTGCGTTGTTGAAGGAAGCATTGACAATCACAGGGTATGTGGAATTAGGACCAAGAAAAACATACCTCAATGCGGTAGGGAGTGGTTTGAGTTCCACCTTAGAAACATTTTCCTCGCTCCAATCTCCAAGCCCAGCAGCTTGCTTAGAACTTTCGGCCAACTCTCTTTCTGGTCGCAGGGTATCGACCGATACTAGTGGAGTATCGATCGATACTGGCGATGCTGAATCGAGCATCTTTGAGTATCCAGCAGTATCATCGCACAAATGGACCGTAGAAGTTGCTGAACAGACCAATGCTCTCTCCAGTGGATCCTCAGGGTGCATCTCCAGGAAGTACTCTTCTTCTATGTCACTGAAGGTGTCCACATAGAACGTGTGCCCATCGATGATTGGTCTCTTCATCATCTTTTCCATGTTAAAGGACATCACCAAATCACCGATGTTAAGAGCTATATGTCCATTCTTGCAATCGATCAAGGCTACAGCAGTTGCAAGGAATGGTCTGCCCAGGATAAGAGGATCCTTAGGCTCAGCATCGTACTTCAGGACGATGAAATCTGTTGGGATCAAGCAATTACCAATCTTGATTGGCACATCTTCGAGTAGTCCCTCTGGAAGTCGCACTGAGCGATCAGCAAGTACCAGCGAAATCCATGTACATTAGAAATCTGTCATCGCCATTCGCTTAGCAACTGAGTGTGGCATGAGGTTCACACTCGACCCAATATCGCAGAGAGCACGCTCGAATCTCTCTGTGAAGATAGTGCAATCCAAAACAAAACTCCCTGGGTCTGGTAGCTTCTTGGAAATTCTGTTGAGTAGAATCGCACTGCACACAGCTGTAATCATCATGACATCTTCTTCAAGGTTTACATTGTTAGACACCATCTTCTTCACATACCTCCTGAAAGCTGGAGAAGTCTTAATAGCATCAACAAAAGGAAGCTCCACAACCAACTTATCTGTTGATCCGTAAATCACACAAAAAGGGTAAAACAGTACTTTTAATCGGAATCTCGTTTATTGATCTAAGTCGGCGGTTACAACAGAGTTTAAGTAAGAAGGCAAAGACAAAAGACTTGAGATCGGTAATGAGCTCTCTTGTATTCTCTGTCTCTGCGGAAGTCGTGGATTGATTTGAATGAGGCGATGGCCTCCTTATTTATAGTGTCTTTGAGGCGGTTGAAAGGAAGATTTCTCCTTTTCCGAGTTCGATTAGGAAGAGGAAATCTTCCGGTTTTCTCGCCGAGATAAGGATAAATTCCCGATATCTCGACGAGTCGACCCAAGGGAATATTTCCTTTTCCGAGATCGGTGGGAAAAGGGAAATATTCCGGTTTCATCTGTTGTAACGGACCGGACTTGTGATGGGCCTAGATCGGTAGCCGAGGTGGGCTTTCAACGAGATTCCGAGCTCGGCCCAATGTTTTCGGGCCGACTTATCCTCGATCCGAACCATCGTAAACCGGTCTTGATTGAACCGATCTCGGTTCGAACCGAGTTAAACCAGGGGGTGCTAATCCCCCCTATAACAATTGGTCCCCCCCTCAGTTCGGCGAGGGAGTTTATGAGTTCGGCGAATTTTTGGGGAGTATTCTTTAGCTCGGTTAAAACTGAGATCGGTATGATCTGATCAGATTCTATTTCGAGTTTGCCTTGATGAACTGTACGAGTTCGGCGAACTGACTGAGTTCGGCTTGATGATACGAACTGTACGAGTTCGGCGAACTGCTTGAGTTCGGTTTGATGATACGAACCGTACGAGTTCGGCGAACTGCTTAAGTTCGGCTTGATGATACGAACTGTACGAGTTCGGCGAACTGCTTAAGTTCGGCTTGATGATACGAACTGTACGAGTTCGGCGAACTGCTTAAGTTCGGCTTGATGATACGAACTGTTCAAGTTCGGCGAACTGCTTAAGTTCGGCTTGATGATACGAACTGTTCAAGTTCGGCGAACTGCTTAAGTTCGGCTTGAAAGGACGGATCCTCTTTAGATTGGGGTTCTTATGGTTGAATCGATTTTACGAACTTTCGAATTCGGTGAGTTTTTGGTATCGAGCTCTGATATATTTGAAGTCGTACTTTATACGACTTCTCAAATTTGTCGTACACAGTGGTGCCGTAAATAGTACGGTCTTAGCCGGGTGAAGAGGACAAGTTCGACTGAACCTGCTCAAGGTCGGCAATCCATATTGTAGATCGGCTTATCGATTTTGCGGTTGTTGAGAAACCGGCTTACTGGTTTTTGCGACTGTTGAGAAATCGGCTTATTAGTTTTTGCGACTGTTGAGAAGTCGGCTTAGATTTGCGAGGAAAGACGTTCGGCTTGACCCTAGAGTTTAGTTTAAGAGTACGTGAACAGCTCATCTTAATATGCTCTAGGTTTTCTCACATTGAATCCGAGTGTGCAAGACGGGCTCGGCTTATTTGGCTCGGATAATCTGAGAAGTTGGTGCGAGACTGATCTCGGCTTTGAATGTGGAAAGTGTATTATCCATTGCACCATGAGGATGCGTGCGAGCTAAGCTCGGCTTTATCAGATCGCCTGGCCAGGACGTTGATATGGGAACCGTTGGTGGTCCAAAATGCGAACTGTTTGGAGTTCGGCAAACATAAAGTTTGGCTTAAAATACGAACTGTTGGAGTTCGGCAAACATAAAGTTTGGCTTTTAAAATACGAACTGTTGGAGTTCGGCAAACATAAAGTTTGGCTTTAGAAAATACGAACTGCTGGAGTTCGGCAAACATAAAGTTTGGCTTTGAAGGTACGAACTGTACGAGTTCGGTAGAATGCCTTGGTAAAATTTTATTAATGTTATAGCTGCGCCTTGTGAGGGCTGCCTACGTACCTTCGAAAGAAGGATCAAGCCATTCGTAGTTCATATGGTATTAGAATCGAGCGTATGTGTAGTAGCTCGGTGATCTTTTTTTTGCGAGCGTTTGGAGCTCGGGAGCGTTTGGAGCTCGGTTCTTGTAGTGCGAGCGTTTGGAGCTCGGCTCTTTTTTTTTTTTTTTTTTTTTTTTTTTTTTTTTTTTTAATGGCGCGGTCTGTTCGAGGGTTGGAAGGCTCCTTCGACTGGAACTTCCCCCTTTTTGTACTTCATCATCAGGAACTCCTGTAGATGTCGGCACTCTTCGGTTGAATGATTTCCATACCGGTTATGGAAATTGCAGTACGGTGCGGATTCAGTGTTGTCGGGCTCTGTTGGCTCATCCGACCGAACCCAAGTGTTTGACCAGGATTGCTGGGTTTGGACCGCATTGACGGGTTGTTTCGGGGGAACGTATAGTTTGTCTTTCTCGGATCTTTCTTCCTCCTCCATGATGAAGATATGCGCCCTGTGCAGGATGTCCTCCAATGTCTTTGGATTATTGCGTTTGATCTCCCTGTGAAAGTCCGATTCGTACCAGGTGGCTTTGTAAAGAGCCTCGATTGCGGCTTCGTCGTCGATCGTGCAATGGGATACAACCGTTTTGAAACGTTCCATGAAGTTGCGTAGGGGCTCGTCCTGCTTCTGCTCGAGGGCCCAGAGTTCGGCGTTCTTTGTTTTCTGCTTGATAAACATGGTGAAGCGTTTGAGGAATTTGGTAGTGAGCTCGTTATAGCTGTTTACCGAACTTGGCTCGAGCGTTGAAAACCAATCGAGCGCGGTTCCGGATAAGTTCTCCACGAATAGTTGGCACATGGCCGCGTCCTTCTCGGTTTCCGAGCTGAAACGAAATCGGTTCATTGTGATGACAAACGAAGTCAAGAAGTTTTTAGGATCGGTAAACCCGTCGTATGGTGTGATCTTGACTCTTTCCAATCGTCGGACTGGAGTATTGACGACTTTGTCGGTAAACGGCGTCCTCTGTGACTCTTGAATTACCCGGTCGATCTCCGGCGCCGAACTCGTAGCTTGATGGACTGCGGTCCGCATATCTTGTAGTTGGGCCTGGACCTTGGCGAATTCCAAATTCAGGGCGGTTCGGTCCGTGATGTTAATTTCCAAACCGGACGCGGATCTTCTTGTCGGCATGTCGATCGTGCCTGGGGGTTGAGCGTCGGTTAAGTCGGACAAGAGATTTCGGCGTAACGTGTTTTCGTTGGCGGGGGTGATCGGGTTTGGTTCGAGGATACCGGTCTGGTTTCGGTGTTCGAAGTGGGATGCTATCAGTGAAGTGATCCGCTCTTCGTTCCTTTTGTTGATCTCGGCGAACCGTGCCGCCATGGCCTCCATAAAGACGGTCGGATCCGTGAATATCGAAGCAGCCGGAGGCGGCGGAAGAGTTGTCGGGGGGTTGGTTTGATTATCCCCTTCAATAAGTGAGTTCGGAGGAAGCCCTCCTCCGTTTGTTGGTAGCTCGGTATTGACTGGATTGGGTTCGTCAGCGCGCGGGTTTTGACCGTTGTTGTCCGAGCTGTCGACGAGGGCTGCGGTGGTATCGACTGGAAGAACCATTGCCGAACTTCAATCAAACGATATCCGAAAGTACTGTTCTATTTATCCCCACAGACGGCGCCATTTGTTGATCCGTAAATCACACAAAAAGGGTAAAACAGTACTTTTAATCGGAATCTCGTTTATTGATCTAAGTCGGCGGTTACAACAGAGTTTAAGTAAGAAGGCAAAGACAAAAGACTTGAGATCGGTAATGAGCTCTCTTGTATTCTCTGTCTCTGCGGAAGTCGTGGATTGATTTGAATGAGGCGATGGCCTCCTTATTTATAGTGTCTTTGAGGCGGTTGAAAGGAAGATTTCTCCTTTTCCGAGTTCGATTAGGAAGAGGAAATCTTCCGGTTTTCTCGCCGAGATAAGGATAAATTCCCGATATCTCGACGAGTCGACCCAAGGGAATATTTCCTTTTCCGAGATCGGTGGGAAAAGGGAAATATTCCGGTTTCATCTGTTGTAACGGACCGGACTTGTGATGGGCCTAGATCGGTAGCCGAGGTGGGCTTTCAACGAGATTCCGAGCTCGGCCCAATGTTTTCGGGCCGACTTATCCTCGATCCGAACCATCGTAAACCGGTCTTGATTGAACCGATCTCGGTTCGAACCGAGTTAAACCAGGGGGTGCTAATCCCCCCTATAACATTATCCAACATAGCTTTGCATCTGGCATCCTCTCATTCCTTCTTTGTCATCTTAGGAGGCATAGGATAAGGCATCTTGGGTATAGACACCCTCTCCTTGACAATCTCGGGCATATTCTCGACCTGCGTCTCGGCATCGACCGACACTGGAGGAGTGTCGATCGATACACGGGATTTTGAATCCTCTCGTGTAGGTGTCTGGGCTGTTATCGATCGACACTGGCTGGTATCGATCGATATACGAGGATTTTCAGAATCCCAGTCGTCATCTTCAGCAAGATCTACGAAAGTCTCAGCAATTGGGCTGTTCTTCACTCCTGTAATCACCTCTTTTCCACTCCTCAAAGTGATGGCATTAATGTGTGCTCTTGGATTCTCAGTTTTCCCTAGAAGAAAACCTTCCTGCCTCTTCACAGCTGCTGCTGTCTGAGCAACTTGAGTCTCCAGCTTTCTCTGAGAAAGATTAATAGCCTCAATTTTGTCATTCAGATCAGTGTACAGATGGTCAATCTTCCCATTGAAATCCACTTGCAGCTTTTGCTGTCCCTGAAGAATCTGCTCAAACATGGATTCCATCTTACTCTCTGCGGACTTTGGAGAGATGGGCTGGTACGAAGAGTTCCCGTAATTGCGAGTGAAGTCGCTGCTCTGGAGTGGTTTCTAGACAAATTGTTTCGCTCCAAAACCAGATTGGTTCCCCTCAAACTTGTATCCACCTTGCTGAGTGTTGTTGTTGAAGTTTTGGTTGTTGTTGTACCCAAATCGCTGACCCTGAAAACCAGAACCACTAACGTAGTTAACATCCTCCACTTCTTCTGCATCGGTATTATCGACCCCATCAGCAAAATGTACTTCACCAATCTGCGATCCATCCATGTTCCCCTTCCATCTCTTTCGCTCAAGGTCTGCATTTTTGGTGCTATTGCTAGACGAAAAATTCTCATTAAGCACATAAGCATCATCTGGATATTTGGTATTGAAATTCCCATTGCTTGAAGCATCCAAAGCCATCTGATACCTCCAATCAATCCCTCTAAAGAAAATACCCAGCAGCTGAACATCAGAGTACCCGTGATGTGGACAATCTCTCTGATACGATCTAAATCTCGTCCAAGCAGCCTTGAACGCTTCAGTCGGGCCTTGAAAAAACTGGGAGATCTTGTTCCTCAGATCGTGCATCATCATAGAAATTATTCAGGAAAGCAGTCTTACTCTCCTCTCAGGTAGTCAGTGATCCAGGAGGCAACTGCTTCAGCCAGTAAGTCGCATCTCCACCTAGAGAGTAGGAGAAAAGCTTGCAGAAGAGGTAATCGTAGGACACTCCATTACTCTTGATGCTAGTGACCAAGTCCTCGAACTTCTCAATATGATCCATGGGATGTTCATGAAAAAGACCATGAAAAGGGTGCTGACCCACAAGAGTGTAGTATGTAGGTTTCAGCTCAAAGTCATTCCTCTGATATGGTGGAGGACGAATCGCTGATCGATTAGCATAAAACTAATCAGGTCTGTTGTACTCTCCAATTGTTCTACCGCGATCAGCTGCAGCATTCCCAACGTTGGCGCGCGCAGCTGGCGCGACAATCTCACCAACAACAGCAGGAGAGACAATGACGTTTCCAGCTTCATCAAGTCCCTGCCCTCTCTCATTGCACACTTGACCCTCTTGGTCTCTCAGAACTCCAGCTTCATCAGGTCTTAATACCACTGTGTTGTTCATCCCTGATGTTTGCTTTGCCTTTCTGTTTGTGCGTTCTAAACGTGCTGGCTTCTCTAATGATAGATTAACTAGCGGAATGCTCTTGTTCCCTCTGGTTTCACGATTAGGCATGCACCTGAAACACAAAAGTCAAGAACGTAAGTAATCAAAAATCGTGATGAGTATCGACCGACACGAGGGTGGTGTCGATCAATATCAACAAAAGAAAACGACGAGTATCGACCGACACTAATTAGTATCGATCGATACTGACGAACTTAGTCGAAACTCGACAGCTAAAATCTAATGGCGAAATTGAGTCCCCGTCAACGGCGCCAAATTTGATATGCTCAAATTAATACCCTAAAAGTAGTAAAGCAGTAGTTTTAGTAAAGTAGGGGTCGAACACAAGGAATCACAGAAACACACAATAGATTATATAGGTGAGAATTAAGCTAAGCGATCAATGATGTTGAAAACAAAACGTAAATTAAAACGGTTGTAAATTCGATTGGAGAAAGATAGGTTCCGGGTATTTCTCAGGAAATCAATGAATGCAAATAAACTAACTAACATGATTCAGATTTAGCGCGGTTCTTATACTCAAATCACTAAAGTATAGCTAACCAACTCTCGTTACGAAAACTATCTAAGTCTAAATCCTAGAATTCCAAATCTCTTTCTGAATCCTAAAGTCTAAACCAGCTTTTAGCTCAAGTTTGATTTGTTCACAAAACAACTAAACCAAATCTCTTTGCGAATAGTTATTTTGCTGACCTTAGGTTCTATCAGGTAATTAATCGCACTCTCGCGCCTAATTAATTATCCTAAGATCTAAGTTCCAGATTTTTCAACTTAGAATTAGGTTTGAACACAACCTAAGGCGAATAACTAATTCAAATGGTGAATCCTAATCAACTAATCAACCTAGCATTCAGAGAAAACCCTTATGAGAACCCTGAACCTAAAGTGGATCTACTCAGACATGGAGAATGAAAACAACATGATTGAATAGATCATCAAAGAAATCAATAAGAAACAGGAGTTCAGAGTTGTCTCTCCAAAAACCAAAGTAGAATAATCTATGTCTCATGTTATGAAAGCATAGCCATCAAAGTGGCTGAAAAACCTAATTATAATGCTAAAACACGTTATGGGGCTTATTGTAATAATTAAAGACTTCTGGGCTATTTTGCAATTCTTTAACTCTTTATTAAAGTCGCGGGTCGTGTCTGCTTCGATGAGTATCGACTGATACTAGCCAGTATCGATCGATATTGAGACTTCAAAACGGGTACTCAGCTACACGAACGTTGCTTTGCTCCAAAATGCTCCAGAAATCTCCAATTATGCTTCAAACGTGCTAAAATCTGTAAAAGACTCTAAAACTCTACAAAATAGTAGAAAGACTCTATAAAACGGACTTATATCATGGCCTAAAATGGGTAAAAACCATGATATATCACTAGACTAGTGATGGATTTAGAAGCTTTTGAAAACTATCATTGGGGGAGTGTAGAGTTTAAGAATTTGATAGGTGTGTGAAAGTGAAAGTGGATATCAACAAGATTATCACCCTCGAAGGGTTTGTGCATGTTCTCCAAGTGTGGATCTACTATACTCTACCTGATTTTGCTTATGAGTATACTTTCCTATTGCCTAATAACCCAACTCCACCGTTGCTGGCTTACAAAGGATCAAGAAGGCGAAAATATGTCAAAGAGAATATGCTAAAACAGGTAATAATCTTTGTCTAATTAGTCTAACACTATACGTTTTATTTTTGTCATTGTCATTTATGTGATACATTAGTCTAACACTATAGTTTTTATTTTTCATAGACCCGCGTACAGAATTGCGTTGTCAAGACATTTGAGGAGATGTTTCCAAAATGGGATGACGACGAAGAATATGTAAAGGTTGATAACATTTTGAAAGCCATGTTTGGCCAGTTTGGTAATGATCGGTGGAGGTGGAGTAAAGTTCATTGGCCTGAAACGGGCGTTAAAAAGGTCTCACCCCGCGTGAAGTCAGAGGATACGGGGGACCTCAAAAGGAGCTTAGTATCAGAACAAGAAAGTCGTAAGAGGTCTCGTTCAGAGTCCGCCTCTTGTATGGATGAGGATGGGTCGGCTCTGGTGGCCACAATGAAAGCTCACATCAACCTATGCTTTGAAGACCTCTCTACCAAGATGGTTGATGGCTTCAGTGGCTGTGAAAAAGAGATCAAAGTCTTACGCAAGAAGGTAGAAGCAGTTGAGCGAATCATATATGCGGTGAAAGGTGACATGAAGTTGAAGGTTTTAGATGACCAGCCGGTCAAATCCAACGAAGATTCCAACCCTGTCAACTCCGGCGATGTTAAAGATGGCGCCACCATTCCAGAAGTGAGGGTTAGTTCCAAACCCCCTCCCAAATCTATGGTGAATACAAGGGCAAGATCGAAAAAGAAGAAATCTAAATGAACTTTGATTTCACTTTAATGTTATTTGTGTAGAAGTTGTTTTCATTTGAATTTATTACAATATGTTTTCATTTGAATTTGAATTTATTACATATATTAACAATTTGCACCTAAAAATACAGAGTCATGTGTTTATGTTATTTGTGTAGAAGGTGTGCAATATGTTTTCATTTGAATTTATTACATATATTAATAATTTGCACCTAAAAATGCAGAAGTCTCCGCCTGTTGAGCTGATAGAAAAAAACAACTATGACATTGATTTTGATGCGATTCAAGAGGAGAAAGACAACCAAAGCGGAGTAGCAACTCAGGTTGTGGCCCGTGCGAAGAGTGACTTGCAAAGGAAAATGGCTGGTACACAGAAGTCTCCGTTTCAAGGTAATAGCACCGCAAAGGGGATCATTCCAAACTAGAGAATGCAAGGTTGTGGATATGATCCCTTTGATGTGAAAGGTGTTAGCCATAAGCTGAAAGTGCTAGTGGATTTCCTAAAGCTTGACCCGTAAGTTACTATTTCACTATAAGATGTTTGTGTTATTTGTGTTTTTAACCTGTTTGACTACACAAATGTCGGTTTTCCAGCAAATACAAGAACCCGGAAAAATGGACTTCATGCCACTGGTATTGGATTCTCCGGACGCCAAAGGAATGGTTAGCAGACTCGGTAAGTCATTTCATCTTCACTAGCAGACTTCACTAGCAGCAAAATTTTCACTAGTAGACTTCACTAGTACACATCACTAGTACACATCACTAGTAGACTTCACTAGTAGACTTCACTAGCAGACTTCACTAGCAGCTAAATTTGCATTTAAGTAATATTGATTATCTCTTAACTGCAGCACATGGAAGCTGCGATTAACCTTCTGAGGCTTCGACAGGCGAAGCATCCAGAGTGGTTTAGGTCGGAACGGATTTGCTTCCTTGATTCCTTGTTTGCAACGGTGTGGAGGTCCAAGTTCGCGGAGTTTGAATCCTCTCCGCAGAATGAGGATGGTTCGGGCAAGAGACTACCTAATGGTTCATATCAGTACTACAGCGGTGAAGCACCAGCTTACTGCCGAAATGATAAGATGTGGGCATATGATGTTGATCATTTGTACTCAATGTTGCACGTCAGAGGCGATCATTGGGTAGCTATGTGGGTAGACATTCCAAAGAGACACATAACCATCTAGGATAGTCATGTTAAGTCTCGGCATGCCACAGACGCAGATATTGCAGCGGCAGTGAAACCTATATCTGTTTTAGTGCCTTACATTCTTCGAGAGGCACAATTTCTCTTACGATGCATTCACTCATGAGTGAATGCAAGAATCGACAATACCTCAAAACAAGCAAAGTGGTGACTGTGGAGTGTATTGTCTGAAGTACATCGAATGTCATGCCTTAGGAATGGCATTTCCTTCCTACTTGCGTGATTCCAACATCATATCTATCAGGAATAAGCTAGCGGTGGAGATCTTTGACGAGACTAACTACAATGGCACCGATAAATTTGAGTATCCATTCTTGGAAGATCCTTATGAAGAGGTTTAGGGTTTAAACTATGTAAGTTTCTTTTTTAGATTCTCCCACTTTTGGATTCTTACATGATTTTTGGATGTAAGAAAAAGCCATTTATGTTTTTGGCTTCTATTGGGGGATATTTCGGGGTAACAAGTGATAGGGTTTAATTTTTTTTGTAACTTATCACGGTTAGATAGACAAAAAACTGTAACGTACCTATGGTCTAATTGTAGCTTCTGTCGTTTAAATATTATAATTATTAAGTAGACTTCTGATTAAGTAGAAAATGTTAAGGAAAACAGAGACAAACATAGACAATGGCATTGCATTTCTGCATAACCAACAAAGTTATGTGCATAGCATAACAAATTCAGACTATATAAGCAGACTTCATAAGAAGACTAAGAAGACTTCGTAAGCAGACTTCATAAGTAGACGTCCTCGGAAGTCCACTCCATTTAAACCAGAACGCTCTACTTATCCCCAATCTGCCATCCCTAAAAGAAAATACAAAAGCTTATAACCAAAAGGCAAGAGTATAGCAGACACTATACAATAGACAAGAAGAATGCAACTTACACAATTCGTTCGGATATGACCACGTTGTTTGCATTTTGAGCAACTATATTGCTTATGAACCTTCCTCGGTTTGGTTCCTTTCATCCTTGCAATGCCAACGAGACTTCTTTTGTCTCCCAGGTTTTCGACGCATTTCTGGAGGAAGACATTGTACTGCCGCCAGAGCTTCCAAACCGCCAAACGTAGGATAAATGTTATGGGCGTATGCAGCATACAAATAGTCCCTTGAGTAGGTTGGGCATACAAGCGTAGAGACATGTAAGCCCGCCTCTGTTACAGCTACAATAGCATGTGAACAAGGTATCTTCTCGATATCAAATACGCCACATTCAAACCTCCGATTTTCTAAATCAACAAGACAATCTTGTGCTCCTCCTTTCACAAAGAATCTCCAAGTATCAATGTGTTCCGCTGTCATTTTGTCCGCATAATCACCTTCATATGTTCAGCTTCGGTATCCACCTTGAATCAACTCGAGACACATAGACGTACAACATGCGTTCTACAAAGCTCCATTAAGTTCCGAACTTGTATATCATTTGTGACATGCATAGGAGAGGTATCCGGATCCATCTTTTGGAGAATGTTTTCCGGTAAAGAATAGGTTAAAACCGCAAATTCAGTTTTGTCCATATCATAATCACCTTGTAGCATCTCAACGAGTTTCTCATGCGTACAACCATCACTCAAAAAGAACATCATTCCTCCCTTGACTTTATCAATCACAAACTCCCACGTCGAGTCTTTAAACATCCATTCTCCGTAAACAACATGTAGGTTAACCATTTCCTATAAGAAAAACAAGAACAAACTCCATTAGCATTCGTGATTACAAATTCAATGAAATAGTACGTAGTAAACTTCTACCGAAAGTTTTATATTATGAGCTTAATGTCTAGTCAATCAAAAAAATTAATTCACTCAATATTATCGATTTAAAACACACCAGACTCATACAACAACAAAAGCACTAGTAAAAATACATACTAGAACAAAAAAGGTCAAAGATTCGTTATAAATATGCTCTAAATGAGCTTTTTTAAAAACGTTATACAGTAGACTTCTATGAGAAGTTGACAAAGAAGACTTCATTTGAAATCTACATAAATTCTTAGAAGTCTGCGTGTGAAGTCTACTGTGGAACATGTTATTTTTGCATTTGACCAAACTGTTGACTTTATAAAAGTAGACTTCTCATGAAGTCAGCGGAAAAAATAGGATAATTTTCCATTTGACCAGAATCTCATCAGTGTTTGACTTTTAAAGTAGACTTCATTTAAAGTCTACGCTGTTAAAGAAGACTTCTAATGAAGTTTACGTCGTTATAGAAGACTTCAGACTGAAGTCTACTGAAAATGGGTCACTTTTGCAATTCAAATACTGAAAGTAGACTTCGTTTAAAGTCTACGAAAAAATAAGGTTAGTTTTGAGTTTGACCAAAATTTCGAATTATATTTCTGGCAGACTTCGTTGGAAGTCTACTCCATTTTTTCATTTCGAAGTCTACTCAAAAAACAAAATTTTGGTCAACATTTTAATCATGAGTCAAACGCACAAATGACCTCGTTAAAATGTCAAAAATCTGGTCAAATGTAAATCTGACTTACGGAGACTTCTACCGAAATCTACGTTGAGAAGAGGAGACTTCTACCGAAGTCTACGTTGAGAAGACATCATTAGAAGTCTGCCCTATAAAAGTCTAAAGTTTAGTCAAATGCAAAACTAACCTTGCTTTAGAGTAGACATCACATGAAGTTTGCGGTTACTTTTTTTCTTTTCAAAGGATAAGAGTAGACTTCAGATGAAGTCTGTTTTAAAAAACCAAGAAAATAGTCAATTGTAAAACTAACCTAAGGTTGATTGGGAGATTTCATATTAAGTCTACGGATAACTAGTAGACTTCTTATAAAGTCTCCTTTCGCGATGCAGATCTGTAAATTAGGTAAAATGAAGTGGATAAGTTACATTATATCAGTTTGGAGTTCGGTTAAAGCCTCCTTAAGCGCCAAGAACTTTCAATTCCACGAGATAGCAAACAAGCGGTCGTGGTTATGCGAAAATCATCGAAATTGTAAAATTCATGAAGTGGAAAATTTGAAAAACATGAATTAGAAAGTTCTGAAGAGGAAGTAGAAGAGAAAATGGAAAGTTATGAGGTTATGAGATCCATTATTGTGTTATTGAGGCATACAAAAACGTATGAGAAGCATTTAGAGTTTTAAAGTTGGTTGGCAATGGTGCTTGAGGAATTGAAGAATATGGCATTGTTGTAAATACCAAGCTGGTGGGGGATGGTTTTGTCTTTTGATTATTTTTTGAAAAATCGAAAAAGCCAAAATATTATGGTATTTTTATGAATCTTTATGGATGTAAAAGATAAAAAGGAGAGAAATTAGCAAATTATGAAAGGATATAAAAAATGAGTTAGTTTTGTGTTTGACCTCAAATTTTAAGTTATTTTTACAAATACCCCAAAATAAAAGGAGGACATTAACGATTTTGACTAGTCGTAGTCTTTGGGGAATATGGTGGAATGAATATAAGAGTCACTAATCATTTTTGCCAAAAAATCTTACATTTTAACATTCGAAAGAACCGCCATACTCCAAAATCTACATGTACCTTACTAATCATTTTTGTCCATAATTTAGGATTAGCTATATTTTAGTGATGACGGATAGGTTATAAAACTTTGCATCTATATATATATATATATATATAATTACTTTGAACCTACTGAGAGTTAAGACTTCATGTGTATTTAATTTACTTTCCTATGACTTGATGCAGTTACCTTTTTATTAGTAAAACAAAAATAATTGTTTACACCAAAAATAAATAATGAGATATCAGATAATATTTAATTCTAATTTTTGCAATAGAACTCATGTTTCATGCCTGAATTTGTACTATACAAAAAACTTACAAAAAAGGGAATTTATTAGAGACATTACCGAATCCTAGTAGGATGAGGTTTATTAAGATTTAGATATATATAAATATTGAAAAGATAACTTCAAATCTAGTTTAGATATGTTGGATTTGTGTGTATAAATACTTTGTACAATACCTTGTTTGTAAAAACAAAAAAGCATTCCCACAAACACTTGTTTCCAATTTACATGGTATCAGAGATAAAATTCTGAGACCTAATTTTTTTTTTTTTTCGTTCGTGTTCTTAGAGGTTTCGAAGTTCGAAATATCTGTGTTGTCTGGTGTGGTGATCTCTAGCTGCGATACAGCACGATGATTGATGGAGAAGAGTCAACGGCGTCTAAAGGGATGATCACCGATGATCGAAGTGGTGAGGTTACGACACCGTACTCGTTGTACGGATCGGACAACCCAGGAGCTTTGATCACTTCCGTGATATTAACCGGCAAAAACTACAACGAGTGGTCCGGAGATATGACAAACGCTCTTCGATCCAAGCGTAAGTTGGGTTTTATCGAAGGAACGATACCGAAGCCTATTGTGAGTGATCCAAATCTCGAATTGTGGCTTTCGGTGAATTCTATGATTGTTGGTTGGATCCGAACTTCAATTGAACCAAGGGTCCGATCAACACTGACGTTCATCTCAGATTCTCACAAGTTATGGGAAACCTTGAGAAAACGATTTTCTGTTGGTAATAGGGTGCGTGTTCACCACCTTAAGGAGCAATTGGCGGTGTGTCGTCAAGATGGTCAAGCAGTGATTGACTATTATGCGTGTTTGTCTAAACTGTGGGAGGAGTTAGACATGTATAAGTCGTTGCCCGTCTGCACGTGTTCTGCAGCCGCGAAGTTTGAACAAGGTCGTGAAGAAGAGAAGATGCACCAGTTCGTAATGGGCTTGGATGAGGTACGGTTTGGAGGAATGTGTCAAGCGATTATTTTGTCTGATGCTACAACCGATCTTGGTGAGATTTATGCTAAGGTGATTCGAGAAGAGCAACGCCTCAATTCCGCCAAAGAACGTGAGTCACAACAGAATGCAGTTGGTTTTGTTGCAAAGAAAGAGTCCAATTTTGAGCAGTCACCATCACGTTCTGATGTTGGTGGCTCTGATCGTCGTGGCAGCACCTCGCAGTGCACTCACTGTGGCCGTAGTGGTCACGAGAAAGCCAATTATTGGCAGTTAGTTGGGTTTCCGTCTTGGTGGGAGGAACGTTCTCAAAACAGAGGTGGCGGTATAGAATACAGAGGTAGAGGTGGTGGTCAAGGAGGAAGAGGTTTCTCTAACTCCGATCGTCGTCAAACTACCGGAATTCAAGCAAGTAATGCTCAAGCAACCACCTCCAACTCGTCAACATTTCCAGAATTTACTCAAGAGCAATGGAGGGCACTTTCTCAAATAATAAGCGAGAAGACAAACTCATCTTCCGACAAACTTTCCGGTAAGAGTAGGCATGGGGATCTAATTCTATATACGGGAGCGTCTCATCACATGACAGGAGAGTTTTCTCTTCTTGAAAACCCGTCCAGTATCCCACCATGTCCCGTTGGGTTCGCAGATGGGAATAAGACATACGCAACTCATATGGGTGTCTTTCCTTTATCGGATCGTATCACTCTTATCAACGTTTTGTTTGTGCCAAATCTCAATTGTTCCTTGATATCAATGTCGAAATTGTTGAAACAAACAAACTGCTTTGCCCTTCTAACCGATACGTTGTGTGTTTTACAGGATCGTTTCACGAGGACCCTGATTGGACCGGTGAAGAGCGAGATGGGGTGTACTACTTCAAGGATGTCATGGTTGCTCGTGTTCACAGAGTCGCTAGTTCAGTTGTTAGCTCGGCTGATCAGCATCGTTGGCACCAAAGGCTTGGACATCCGTCGTTTTCCGTTTTAGCTTCTTTACCTTTGTTTTCTTCTTCTTCAAATAAAACTGCTGCTCCTAGTCCTTGTGACACATGTTTTCGAGCAAAGCAGACACGAGAAGTGTTCTTTGGAAGTTTAAATAAATCAAATGAATGTTTTGCTTTGATTCGTTGCGACGTTTCCGTATCGTACTCGAGCTTCATGTGGAGTTGTTTACTTCCTAACTATAGTAGACGATTACTCTAGAGCTGTGTGGACTTACCTTCTGCGTGAGAAATCAGAAGTTCGGACAGTTCTTCAAAACTTTTGCAAGATGGCCGAGAAACAATTTGGTAAAGAGGTTAAAATGGTTCGTAGTGACAACGGCACGGAGTTCATGTGTCTTTCTAGTTTTTTCGCGAATCAGGTATCATTCACCAAACGTCATGCGTCGGTACTCCACAGCAGAACGGACGAGTTGAACGAAAGCACAGACACATCCTTAACGTGTCTCGTGCGTTATTGTTTCAAGGAGGATTGCCTGTTAAGTTTTGGGGAGAGGCTGTCATGACTGCTTCACACCTTATAAACCGTACACCATCTGCGGTTCTCAATGGACAGTCACCGTATGAGATCCTTTACGAAAAGAAGCCATCTTATGATCAGCTTCGTGTCTTTGTAAGCCCGTGTTACACACACTTACGTTCAAGAGACAAAGACAAATTTGGTCCTCGTAGTCGTCGGTGTATTTTTGTGGGGTATCCCTTTGGTCAAAAAGGTTGGAAAGTGTTTGACTTAGAAAAGGAGAAATTCATTATTTCCCGAGACGTCGTGTTTTACGAAGATGAGTTTCCAATGGCTAAATTTCCAATTCTTGATTCCCCTTCTTCACTACCGGTTTCATCACCAATCAATGATGATGACTGGATTATTGAACCCATCTCCGGCTCAGATAAATGGAGGAGCTCTGACGAGGCTGGTCTGCAATCGCCGGAAATCGTCTCCAGCTCAGATGAAAGGGGGAGTCCCGACGACGCTGGTACACAACTGCCGGACATCGTTCAAACGAGCGAGGACGTATCCTCGACTCCGTTGTCAGTGAATTCACCTGTTCTGTCTCCATCTGTAGCAGACAGTCCTGCTCCAATTTCACCAGTTGCGATAGATACTTCTGTTGACACAGAACCTTTGGGACGAGGACAACGAGAGCGTGTTCCATCTGTTAAGCTTCGCGACTTCATCTCCTACAATACGATCAGCCTACAAGAACCCCATCTCGCTCCCAACGGCTCTCTCTCATCGTCCTCAAAAACTGTCCAAGGTAAGACACCGTATCCTTTAGATGATTTTGTTTCTGATCTTCTATTCTCACTGTCGCATCAGGCTTTTTTCGCAGTAGTAACTGCAGGTATCGAACCCAAGCGCTACTCTGAGGCAATTAAACACGCTGTGTGGCGTGGTGCCATGAAGCATGAAGTGGTTGCTCTCGAAGAGAACCACACTTGGGATATCGAATCGCTTCCGCCAGGCAAAGTAGCCATTGGTTGTCAATGGATTTACAAAATCAAATATAACGCTGATGGGACGATTGAGCGTCACAAAGCGCGTCTGGTCGTAATGGGAAATAATCAAATCGAGGGTGAAGACTTCGATGAGACCTTTGCTCTAGTGGTGAAAATGGCTACTGTTCGTAGTCTTCTCGGTCTTGTGTCTGCTAAAAACTGGGAAGTGCATCAGATGGATGTCCACAATGCCTTCCTTCACGGGGATCTCGAAGAAGAGGTTTACATGAAGTTACTCTTGGCTTTTCTCATTCCGATCCTACAAAGGTGTGTCGTTTACGTAAATCACTATATGGACTTCGACAAGCTCCACGATGCTGGTTTGCCAAGCTTTCTAGTGCACTTTTAAAGTTTGGTTTTGTCCAATCTTACTCTGACTACTCTTTGTTTACTTTCACAAACGGTGAGACTGAGATTCGTGTACTGGTCTACGTCGATGACTTGGTCATTGCAAGCAATAACCTTGAGAAACTTACTAAGTTCAAAACTTATTTGGGTGAATGTTTTCACATGAAAGACCTAGGAAAATTAAAATATTTTCTGGGCATAGAGGTAGCTCGTTCTGCGGACGGTATTTTTCTCTCTCAACGCAAGTATGTTCTGGATATTGTCGCTGAAACTGGGCTTCTAGGTTCGAAACCCGCATTAACCCCGATCGAGCAAAACCACAAGTTGGCTTCTGACGATGGCCCGTTGATTCCTGATCCGTTACATTATAGATGACTTGTTGGTCGCTTAGTGTACCTCTCCATTACGCGACATGAACTGTGTTATGCTATTCACTTGTTGTCTCAGTTCATGAAAGCACCACACAAGGTGCATTTGGAAGCAGCATTGCGCGTTGTACGGTTTATTAAGGGCTCTCCAGGTCAAGGAATCCTCCTCCGTGCTGATAATGATCTTCAATTGAGTGTGTTCTGCGATGCTGATTGGGGATCGTGTCCCATTACTCGTCGCTCTTTAAGTGCCTATGTTGTCCTTCTTGGTGGCTCTCTGATTGATTGGAAGACAAAGAAACAAAGCACAGTGGCTCACTCTTCCGCAAAGGCTGAGTACAGATCTATGGCAATGGCGACAAGAGAAATCAAGTGGATAATTCAGCTCATCGGTGATCTTGGAGTAAAAATTACTGCACCAGTTCCTGTTTACTGTGATAATCAGGCCGCTATACACATTGCTGCAAATCCCGTTTTCCACGAGAGGACTAAACACATTGAAAGAGACTGTCACAGTGTACGTGATGCGGTTAAAGATGGCATCATTTCTACACGGCATGTTCGTACTAAAGACCAGCTCGCTGACATCCTTACTAAAACACTTGATCAACCACAATTTGATGTCTTGTTGTCCAAGTTGGGTGTTCAAGACCTCCACACTCCAACTTGAAAGAGAGGGAGTATTAGAGACATTACCGAATCTTAGTAGGATGAGGTTTATTAAGATTTAGATATACATAAATATTAAAGAGATAACTTCAAATCTAATTTAGATATGCTGGATTTGTGTGTATAAATACTTTGTACAATACGTTATTTGTAAAAACAAGAAAGCATTCCTACAAACACTTGTTTCCGATTTACAGAATTTACAAAAAAAAAACTCGATCGTCAAATTTTACAAGTTTTTTTTGTTTTTTTGTAACTTACAAGTTTTTTTTTAGAGAAAATAAGTCATAACTGAGTGCCGTTTTTTTAAATTGTTAGTTGACCTTGTCTCCATCTGAATAGAAAAAGAAGAAAGAGAAAAGGAATAATTGATGTCGTCATACTTCAAGCTTCAAGTGGATTCTCGACGACTTTTCAATAATACACAAAAAAAATACTCTAATACTATCTCTAAAAAAAAATGTGGAGTCTTTTTTATTCAAGAAAGGTGCGCACTACAAAGTAAATAAATAACTACAAAAATAAGTATTATTGCTTTTGAGAATGATCGAGTATTACTCTTTCTTTTTTATAAAAAGTATCGTTTTATACTTATTTTTAATTTATTTTAAAAAAATTATCGTTTTATATTTCTAATATAATTTTTGATACATAATTCATATTTAAAACCTTATTTAAAAATAATAATTTTTAAATTTAAATTATTTATATTTAATTATTGATATATAAAATAAGAATATATTTATATACTTTTTAGAAAAATTAATATACGTGAAATATGTTAAAAACATTTTTTGTGAAACGAAAAAAATATTGATTAATCCCAAACTAATCTTTAGATTTAATAATATTATTATTGATTTTGGTAATGACTGAATATTGTTTGAAGATCTTTGTTATTTATTAATTTTGGGAATCTTTGTTGTTTTGTCATTTTTTAAAAACTCTATAAAAATTTTAACGTTTTTTTAATTTATTTTGAAAACTAACATTAATTTTACTATTTATCCATTGAATTCGTCTGTATACAGATATTCTATTAATTTTTGTAACATAATAATAATTTTTGCAATAGAACTCATGTTTCATGTCTGAACTTATTATACTGTCAGAAAGGGATATAATAAAAATAGATCGAAATTTCAAAAAATCTCGATCGTAAAAATTTACAATTTTTTTTGTGTTCCAAGAGAAAATAAGTCATAATTAAGTGTCATTTTTTAAATCGTTTGAGCTTGTCTCCATCTAAATATAGAAAAAGAGAAAAGGACTTTTACAAAGCTTAGGCTGACATTGAATCAGCCAAAGCCCTAGCCAACTTCATATTTTACTATTATAATTGTTACCACCAAAAAGGACTTTTATATATATTGGGTTTGATTAGTAACTTTATATTGCAATGTTATATGATTTACTATTATAATTGTTACCACCAAAAAGAGTAATTGCACAGAATGACAATTAATAATGTCAAAATTAAATTACTTTTTTGATTTATACTATTCATTCTAAAAAAGATTTTTTCACATTCATCTCTTTTATCTAATTATTTTTGTGTTTATTCTCTCTCTTCCGTTGTTGCAGAAGAAGAAGAAGAAGAAGAAGAAGAAGGAGAAGAAGGAGAAGAAGGAGAAGGAGAAGAAGGAGAAGGAGAAGGAGAAGGAGAAGGAGAAGAAAAGAAGAAGAAAAGAAGAAAAAAAAGAAAAAGAAGAAGAAAAGAAAAAGAAGAAGTCGATGCCGGTGACGGAGGCGAGGACAGCGGCAACGGCGAAAAAGACCCCGACGGAGGTGATGCCGGCGACGACGGTGAGAAGAAGAAGAAGAAGCCGACGACGGAGTATCGATCTCTCTCTCCACATGTATCGATCTCTCTCTCCGCCTCTCTCGCTCTCTATCTCCGCCTCTTTCGCTTTCTCTCTCCACATGTATCGATTCCTATCGATAACCATGATATCATCGATACTAAGGATCAATAACAATGATATCGTTGATTAGCTGATAACAATGATATCATGATAACCATGATATCATCGATACTAAAAACTGATAACCATGATATCAATGATTAACTGATAACCATGACATCGATAACTATGATATCGATGATTACCATGATATCGATAACCATGATATCATGTTAATGATTAATAACAATGATATCGATTATTAACTGATAACCATGATAACATGCCAAATATTATTGATAATTGCATTAACTGGATCAACCCAATTTCAGAAAAGAAAATTTTGTGATGAATGGCATTTTCGTAATTAACATAAAATCGAAAGATAAATATTTAATAAATTTTCTTTCTCTCTCATAACCACCTAATTTCAATTATCTATCTAATTTTCTAGTCAGCTATTAATATACACTTAAATGACCCTAAACAAAATATACTTTCAATTTTAAATTGGAAACTTTGTAAAAATTATTATTTATTTAAAGTTTTATTAATTTTTTGTCACTTTTTTTAAGTGTTATTAAAAAATAATATTTTGTTATTGTTTATAGCTAAGTGTTGTTAAAAAAATAATATTTGTGTTATTGTTTATAACACGATATGACAATAAAAAAGAAATAATAATCATTTAATCGCTAGAAAAAAAAAGTGAAAATTTGAAATAAGTGTTTTTATGTGGAATCACTTCTTTTAAACTAATAGTTCCTATCTGTTTTAGTTATTCTGATACCACTTACCGCTTCTTCTTCTCATTAAAAATCTCTGACGGCTTTGTATTGGACCCATAAAGAGATCACATGCACAATTCACATAACATTTAAATTAAATGGAGTATTAAATATCATTGGACTTATCTCTAACCATAAAAAGACAAACGACCAATCCTCCTTTGTACACGCCATATTAATAACGAGTCTGATCACGTACGTCATCTTTTGTTCGTCTGTGTGCCAAGTCATCATCTTCGTGCTTTCCATATGTGCCACAATTTGATTGCTTTTACCAAATTTAGGTACATATATGCGAAAGATGGCAAGGCTAGGACAAAGCCAACCTTTCTTCTATTAAAAAAGTGTATTGAACTGAGTATTTAGAGTAATTTGAATTAAAATGATATAATATTTAAACATATATTTTAAAAAAGTATTTTAAAATTTAATGTTATTAGATATATGATTTGTAAATATCTCTTAAAATCTATTATTATTGGAAACATTTTAAATATTAGAATTTTAATGACTTCAAAAGATTTTAGACGTGTTTTTTTTGTTAAAAATACAAAGAACTAATTCCCATGATTTTATATAAATTTCATTATAAAAATTATATATTCTTGGTCCAAAATTAAATTTATTTTTTTCACTATATGTAATCAAATCTATTTTACATTCTTAATTTCATAATCACATTCTAACATTTTAAATATGATAAATATTCAATTCAAGTTTTTGATTAAAAATCTAACAATATATCATTTTCAATAAAATATTTCATTATTTTTTATCCAAATAATATTACAATATTCTTTGATTCTTAATATCGAATTATCACTTTTTCTATTTATTTACATTAAGTTTTGTATTTTTGTAATTTGTATTAAATAAAAATAATGATAAATATAAATAGACATGTATAAAATGAATATTTTAAATATGTGTTAATATTTAAAAAAATTTGGTAGTGATGAAGTAGATACCCTAAATTGAAAGAAAACTCTCCTATTATATAATATTTTTTTTAAAAATTCACCAAAAATAATCAAAATCATCTAAAATAAAAATCTTATTAAAACTCAAATGATTCCAAATGTTCAATTCATTACACAGTGTTTGACAACCGTATATATATATATATATATATATATATATATATAGTTCTGATCTTTCTTAGTTAGTTTAATGTTTGGTTTTAATTAGGAATATCATATTGGGTCATAGGTCGATCCAATTTGATCCATAATCCTAATAGATCAATTTTTTTTGATTTTAATGGGTTGATGAGTCAAATAGATCGATTGTAATGGGCCATGGGTCAAATGGATGACTCATTTGATCCATCATCATGACATCATCATACATAATTATGACATCATCACACATTATTACATTATTATGACATCATCAAGAGATTATTATGACATCGTAACAATGTTACCTATAATACTATCATTTTTTTCTCAAAAAACAATAATCCATCATTTTCCCGCCAAAAACGCAATTTCACATTTTCCCGCCAAAAACGCGATTTCACAATTTTCCGTCAAAAAAGCTATTTCACATTTTCCTGCCAAAAACGAGATTTCACAATTTCCCGCCGATAACGCGATTTCACATTTTCCCGCCAAAAACGTGATTTCACATTTTTCCGACAAAAACGTGATTTCACATTTTTCCGCCAAAAACGTGATTTCACATTTTTCCCGCCAAAAACGTGATTTCACATTTTCCCGACAAAAACGAGATTCCGCGTTTTTCCACCAAAAACGAGATTCCGCGTTTTCCCGCCAAAAACGAGATTCCGCGTTTTCCCGCCGGGTTCCGCCTAGCGCCTAGCCCAAAAATCAGCAATTAATCAGTGATTAGTTTTTAATATTATTTTATTTAATTTATATTAAAAATTAATATATGATGTTAAATATGTATTATTATGTGGAGACATATATATTAATAATACTAATATATTGTATTTTAATATTATTTTATTTAATTTATATTGAAAATTAAATATATGATATTAAATATAATTATAAAATTGAAATGGATCCAAATCCAACAAAAAATTAATATTTAACATTATATATTAATTTTTTAATATAAATTAAATAAAATAATCAGTTATTAATCGCCGATTTTTTTAAAAAATGTTGAAATCGGAAAAAAATCCGTTGACCGACTTTCTTCCCCGCCTAGACACTAATCGGGACGGTGGACCGCCGCCTAACGCCTAAATGGCCGATTAATCACCTAGGCGACCTATTTTGTGGACATGGTCCATGATCTATCACTCATGAGTCATAACCCATTTATATATGATCCATTAAAATCATAGGTCATGGTTCACTCATTTTTGTTCATTTTTTCAAAGATGGAAACTGATTCCAACGACAACATTGATATAAATTTAAGATCTGTTGCAGCGACAACTTTCACTAGACTATTGTAACAAATTAAAAAAGAATGACGATGCACTATAATCAAAAACTAAATAACCTTTCATATCTTAGTAAATAAACCTCCTTATAGCACAAAAACTTTTTGAACTCGAATTTTTATATGGTTTTGAATCTATGGAATATTCGATTTGGTAAGTTTAGTGGCCGAATTTGTACTAAATGAAGCAATATTTACGTTCACATCTTTAGTTAGCTGATAAAATATTTTAGAACTTATCCTTATTTCTAGCTAATTTAACAACTATTAACCATAATTTTTATATAAAGTTTTTTGTAGACTATATTTTAAAATATACAAAATGTAAAATGAAAAATAAGATCTAATTTAAATATTATTGATTCAAATATGTTAAATTTGTAATTCTTAGGTTTATAGTGAGAATATAATATTTTGTTGATTTGTTGTGCAATATATGTTTTAATGTTTATATCATATTTTTAACTCGTGTTATGTGAAATCTATATTCTAACCTCAGAATCTATATACGTTTAGAATCTATATTCTTTAAATTATGTTTAGTTGTATAACAGCGCACATCAAATATGACATATTTATAACATATTTATTATGTTATATTTCACGTCAATTATCACATGAATGATTAGACTATCAATTTTTTTTTTAATTAATATTTTCCCGAGATTTTCACATTTCTAGCTAATTCAACAACTACTAATCATATAGTTTATATAAAACTAATAATATAGTTTAACGCCACCACCACTCCCTAGTTCTAAAGAATTCAATTGACGATTATGTCTCAATCTCGTAGTGCGAATACACTAATGATTGATACCGTTAATGATTTTGATAAGGTAGAACTAGATAGTCTCAAGCAAGATTGATGTGTTGTCTCGTCATCATCACATATGTACACAAAGTACCAAAAATGAATGACGATCAACAAAGTACCAAAAAAATGAAAATTTTCCATTTTTCCAAGTTATTGTGTTTTTTTTAACGAATAAATGGAAAATTTCCAATTTTTCTTTGTTAATGTTCCCTTAACGAAAAAAATGTAAAACTTACAAATTTCATCAATTTATTTACAGAAATGTAAACTTTCATTTTTATGTTGACGATACACGTATACTATAAATATATTAAAATATTAACATGAGAATCAAAAAAGAAAAAAAGTTAGAAAGAAAGGAATTTTGGTGTGTTTGGTGAAGACAATATATTACGAATTTTACTCCCATCGTAATAGGCGTCGCAGCAGGCTTTAGCATCGTGGTGGGCATAGCCATCTTGGTTTATGTATTAGGTTGCTATGGCGCGTAACACGGATTGAGTCGTCAGATTTTAATGCGTAACTATATATTTTTATTATCATGTATCGTCTATTTTATGTTTTTTTTTATGAATTATCTAGAGAAAGGATGCTTTCCAACTTTGACACTTGTTCCCTTTTATTGGTTAAAATGTTTTTATTTTTATTTCTCAATAAATTCACGATTAAAAAATCCATAATAACTTTATAAACTTTCCAACTTCTATTTAATTCAAAAATATATAAAATCATTTTCAACTTACTAACAATAATTTTTTGTTAAATAACTTATTTACAATAATTGCGTTTTTACACAATTCTTTCCAAATTCATTGTATTTTAAAGTAAAAATAAATAACTAAAACAAGTCTAAATTCATGTTATTCATATATCTAAAATGTATCTACGAAAAACGAGAAGACAAAATTAACTTAAAACATTTAATATATATAAAGAAAAAAATATAAATACCCACTCAATGGTTGCTTTCTATTCATATAACAAATTTTATCTAAATTCAAAATTATGTTAAATTGTCCTTTTAAATAAGTGCAGATTCTTTTAATTATGTTATTTATAGATTTTATCTTATGACTGCACAAGACGGAAATTTGGCTACTTTTTGACATGAAAACAGTCTAACATATGAAATATTTATTTAGGATAAAAAACACGACTAAGAGGAAAGAGCACCGATTAAAAAATTTAACATTCATTTATCAGCATGTGAGCTATATTATCTACGAATGATGATAAATCACAAAAGAAATTATATGAGCTATGAAATTTTCAAAGAAAATTGTTATGCCATAAGACTCTTTGATGGTGATAAAGAATGATATGAATCAATGGCCGCATCAGAACATGGTGGTAACACATAGTAAATGGTTTCGAAGTTTGGGGGAGACAAATGCAAACACTAGAAAAGAAAGCAAATAGATTATAAAAAGATGAAAGTCAAACTGTTTTATTTGTAAACACACATGGGCCCATCACAATATTATAAACTCATTGTTTTATTTTATATATTTATTTTAGTTTAATAAAAAAGAAAATTGGAGAACACAAATTAATTATACAATATAAAACAAATTCATCAAATGGCCTTTATCTCAAATTAGGTTGTATTCGTTAAACTAATTTTTTTAAAATCATAATTTACTAAACACAAATTAGAAAATATATATAACATATAAACAAGGCTCTTCCAGCGATGATTCGTTTTGGAATATTAATGATCGCGGATTCAATCTCCTGAATTACAAGGGCCAAGATTAAAGGTTTTGAACGAGGAAAGGAGCAAGAGAGGTGCTAAGGATCCGAAGAAGAGGATTCTTAATCGAACGGCGACATGCCAGCTTGCTTCAATGGGGCATGCGTTCTCGAGAACCAAGTGGGTCTGGTGAAGATGAGTTTAATTAGGTTCGATTGCCAATCAAGGTCAGTCCCAGCAACATCAAGCGCAAGGGTAACATGTATTTACCGGTGGTGGAATGGTTGCATCGCCGTTAATGCTAGGGAACCAATACCATCCGGTTTATGTAACTGGAATGTTGGGGAATCCAGCTTTAGCAGCTACAGCCGGAGGAGGTTACACGTATCCGATGTTGGCGAGTGCTCTAACCCATGGTGAGTTGAACCATGATTTGTTGCAGTCGAGCCAGATGGGTTGTGTTGGTGAGCCAAGCGTTGGTGATGGTCTATCATTTCTGGGAATGGTAAAGATTCAGATGGTGGCGGCTCGTTTCATGGCTACTCAAACTATTCATGGAACGCTCTCGATGTAACATCTTGTGTTTTATTGCAACGCATGTGCTCATATTGTGGTTTAAATGTCTTTGGATAAACATATGTTGCATGATAAGACATAGGAGCGTATGTATATGTCTTAATGGATATATATAATGGGTTACGACTTTGTAGTAGTAATCGAAATATCAGCTATTCAGCTGGCATGATTTCTCTCTAGATCTGCATTTGTTACGAAATTTTTTAATAAAAAAAAACACCAAAAAAAATTTACATAAAAATACCTACGCGTTAGCGCGGAGACTCATCTAGTTTTATGATAAAATTTAGAATAAAGAGATCGTTGATGCGCAATATTGATGTAATTTTATTTTTTGTTGGTTAATGAGATTGTTGTTTTATTTATTTATTTAATTATACTCATTCTTTTAAAGTAGATTACTATTTGGTTTATATTTATTACATGTTTTGTCCATCTTATTTAAAGATGAAACTGATTCCAACGACAAAACTAGAACCGAAAAATGTTCGGACGTTTGTGGTCAAGTGGTAGGGGATGGGTCTTGAACGCAAATACGTTATGATTCTGCTATGCGAAACTAACAAATATTTATTTTGGACATCCACACGGATATGAGTCTTTACTTTCGACTCATTAATACCCGATGACTTATCCGTGGGTTACCTTTCCCCATAGAATTAGTCTTTATAAAAAAAAAAACAAACAAACTAGAACTAGAACCGAAAAATTGACGAACCGAAAAAGTGATCTCATCTATCGAAGATGCATAATCATACGCAACAATCCGAAAAGAAAGTGATATACTGGGGCTTACTCTTTTATAATCATTGAAGGCCCATTTAGAGCCCAAATTAAGGAATGAGACTTTAAAAGTTGACCCACACCAAAACTAATTTTGGGATCTTCACTCTCGAAATCGATAACCCTAGTTTCACGACCGAGGAGGAGAAGCCGTTTTCTGTGGGGTTTCGCTCTTCTTCAGGTTATCCTGATCTCCGTTTTCACTTCTTCTGCTTTGTTTTCTGATTTCTTGTGATCTGTGATGTATCTCTGTTCTCTCATCGGTTGAATCTGAATTGGATCGAGAGATTGTGCGTGTTCTTGGCTTCCAAAGTTTTTGAATTGAGGAAGATAATAATCTTGTTAGATTTAATTTCGCTGGGAAAAAAGGAATTGAATTATGCGTTACTTTGATTTGAACAGGTGATTGAACAAATGTCGCGTGTGTACGTTGGTAATTTGGATCCGCGAGTTACTGAGCGTGAACTCGAGGATGAGTTTCGTGTCTATGGAGTGATCAGGAGGTACCAATTTGATTCATTACGTTCTAGGGTTTGTTGATATGTAAAGTTGTGTGTATTTTTCGTTTTATGTATCTCATTGTTTATTGTTTGGTATAGTGTTTGGGTTGCAAGAAGACCACCTGGCTACGCTTTTCTTGATTTTGAAGACTCGAGGGATGCCCGCGACGCCATCCGCGATTTAGATGGTATTCGTTCGCGCTGTTGTCAATTCTGCTTTCTAACAACTTTGCAAGAGGGATCTTTCGAATTGTTGTTACGGCCCAGCTGGTCTAATCTATATTGTTATGGTAGGCAAGAATGGATGGAGGGTTGAGCAGTCTCACAACCGAGGTGGTGGTGGTGGTGGAGGCCGAGGAGGAGGCGGTGGTGGTCGTGGAGGAGGTGATGGTGGTCGTGGCCGTGGTGGTTCTGATCTGAAGTGCTATGAGTGTGGCGAGTCTGGTCACTTTGCACGTGAATGCCGCTCTCGTGGTGGCTCGGGGAGGCGTCGCAGTCCTTCTCCTCGTGGTCGCAGCCGTAGTCGCAGTCCAAGATACAGAAAGAGCCCAACCTATGGAGGACGCAGGTTAATGTCCCTCTTTTTTTCTGAGTTGCGGTTTTGTTATCTACAATCAATCGGTCTAGCTCAGTGAACTGATCAACAACTTGTCTTTTCGTTTCAGGAGTTACAGCCCTCGTGCAAGATCTCCTCCTCCTCCCAGGCGTCGCAGTCCTTCTCCTCGTGGTCGCAACTACAGTAGGTCACCACCACCTTATAGAGGACGTGATGAGGTGCCATATGCTAATGGGTAAACTCCCTTTTGCTCAAGTCCTTTACTCTAAGAGTCTTTGATATCTCAATCAATATAAGACATTAAAACTGAATTGATGGCAAAGTTACTCTTATTTGTAAAAAGATAGTGGCATTGTCTTGACATGCAGATGTAGAATTTTTTTGTTAGGTGTTGTATTAAATACAAAGTCCATGTGGCTGATAAGGTTTTGTATTTGTTTATGCAGAAATGGTCTGAAAGATGTGCGCAGAAGCCGTAGCTGAGTGTTACTTGTCTAGATAGCAAGTTATGGGATCAGGGAGCTACTGTTTGCTTGTGCCGTCAAGAGGACGGCTTATGGGAAATTAGTATCTGTGAATTTCACTAAGAGAACATGTTTTAGCTTATGAGGTGGATTGGATATGCTTGCTACTTTTGAATTGCTGGGATGCTTCTTTATTGCGTTTGGATTTGAAGCCGTTGTATCTGCCGTTAGGTAATGTACTTTTAAATTCGTACCCAAGTTCTTAAAAGACATAAACAGAAAGTCTGCTAAAAAACCTATGCATTTCTTTGTTTTTCATTGTGTTTTTGTTTTATGGTGTCGAGGTTTCTTCGGGTTTCTACTGCTTCATTGCTTATCTCTGCTTCTCTACTCTGCCCTGAGGCTTCTTCGTTAATTGATTGACCTGCAATGTCATCGTCATGATCGTCATAATAGTTTACCACTCTGTGGATCCCTACTTGCTTCTGCTTCTGCTTGCTCTTATGTTTGAAAACTTCATCAGCTCTGATGTTGCCTTGTTCAAAACTCCTCTGGCTTTCTTTTCTTGAACTCAGAGTTGCTGATGAGCTGCACTTCGTTACACTGGCAGGTACTTATTACCTTTCAGGCTTTGCAGAAATTTCCATGTATTCTTTGAAAGTATGATAGTATTTTGACCATTCGCAGAATGTCTTTGTGCGATCTAAATGCTCGGTTTTTAGGCCTCACCCCAATAGTTGTTTTCCCTTAATGGCACCGACTCTAGTTAAGACTGCTTGTGCAATGCTCACCGCTTTGGTTTATTGTTTGGTTCGCTGATGATCGAGTCTTTCAAAGCTGCATAAACGAGATTGTTTTGCATGTTTGTCTTTTTTTTCCAACTTCATTCTTTCGACCAAAATCTAGAGATTCCGAAGTTGCTTTGCTTTTTCGAGTGCAACAAATCAAAGCCCTCTCTGGTCTTGCTTTTGTATTTTATGTTTGTCACAACTCTTGGGCCTCTTTACGAGGTTGGTAATATATATATATATAATAAACTAAAACTCTGATGTGTATGTTTCATATGCGTCATTTTTTTTTGTTTCTTTATTCAAATGCACTTCATTTATTAAACAAACTATATAAGAAGAGACACACTATATCCGATCTCAAAAGTCTTGTGAAGGGTAGCTTTTTATTGAGTTTCAGTCAATTCCCTTTTCGCAAGGCAAAGATCTAAAGGCATCAGAAAATTGATCTCATCAATATACATTTTATACTTTTGTTTTACATATTAAACACAAATGTTATTATTTTTTTCTAGTAGTTGGAGTGATTCATGGATCTTATACACAAAACCAGAGTTAACTATCAAGAATCGTCTCCTTAAAAATTAGAATTAAGCGTTAATGGAACCCCACGTTCTCTCTCTCTCTCTTACGATTTCCAAGAAAACTTTTAAATTAATCACAAGAAACAAACAAGTAGACTGGTCTTTCACTCGTTCTACATCTCTTAGGCTTTAGCAGAGCATCATAACATGAGCTGTTTCAATTTATTAATCTCTCTCTCTCTCTCACACACAAAAACTTCATTTTCACGTGAAGTCAAACTCAATAAATCGGTTACAGCTCAATATCTCATGCTGCTCTGTTTCGTTTTCTCATTGCCTTTAACAAGAAAAGAAGAATCTGTTCTTGCGCTTTATTACCACAACACATGGAGTTCAAGAGAGACAATACTGTCAGGTTCTAGATTTTCATCAAAACCAACCTTTAAAACAAAAACAAAAATTCGTTGATTTGTCTTCTCAATGATAAGGAAAGAAAAAAAGTTTGGCATTTTGCATTTGCAATCCCAATAAAGTTTTACTTTATCATATGATTTGTGCATTTGCATTGTTTTCTCTTGAAGTTTCCCTTTTTTTGTTCCTTCATGATCCTCTTACTCGATCTCATTGCTAAACCCCAATGGTGGTATTTTTGTTTGACACAGATTCTATGGAGAAGAGAAGCAAACACTAGAAGTAACAGAGAAGCGTATGCCATTGTTCAAATCATCAGCAGCTCCATTTATGAAACCAGAATTAGTAACACAAAAGAAGAGTAACAAAACCCGTCTCTTCAAAATCCCTAGATTCGGCAGATACAAAGTCTTCCCCGAGAATTTCGAGATAGAGAGAGACAAGATTCTTGATCCTGGTGGTGACGTAGTGCTTCAATGGAACAGAGTTTTCCTCTTTTGGTGTCTCGTTGCTCTCTACGTAGACCCTTTGTTCTTCTTCCTATCTTCAGTCAAACACACTGGACGATCCTCTTGTATGACCACAGATTTGAACCTTGGAATCGTCGTTACTTTCTTCAGAACACTCGCGGATCTCTTCTACGTCTTACACATTGTCATCAAGTTCAGAACAGCTTATGTCTCTCGTACTTCAAGAGTGTTTGGTCGTGGAGAACTCGTGAAAGATCCTAAATTGATTGCTACAAGATACTTGAGATCAGATTTCATTGTTGATCTCATCGCTTGTTTGCCTCTTCCTCAGGTATAATAAACAAATCTTTGTTTGGTAAAGACCCACCAAATGGCCCACTTTATTGGTTACTCAGCAAATCTTTGTTTCTATTAAGTGTTTGACAATGTATATAATAACTTGGTGTCTCCTTTCTTTGATTGCAGATTGTAAGTTGGTTTATCTTGCCATCAATCAGAAGCTCTCACTCAGATCATACCACAAATGCTCTTGTCCTCATTGTTCTTGTTCAATACATTCCTCGCCTTTATCTGATTTTCCCTCTAAGCGCTGAGATTATCAAAGCAACCGGAGTCGTTACAACCACCGCTTGGGCCGGTGCTGCTTACAATCTCCTTCAGTATATGCTTGCTAGCCATGTGAGTCACTAAGTGCCCTCTAACCAACTCACAAGAGCTACAAATCTGCTAACATTTAGTCCTAGGCTAGTTATATAGTAGACGCTCGGTTTTATGTTATGTTCTTCTTATGTTTTCACATTTTTGTTGTTGTGTAGATTCTTGGTGCGGCGTGGTATCTATTGTCAATAGAACGCCAAGCGACTTGTTGGAAAGCAGAATGTCATAAAGAATTAGCGCCTCTACAATGTGTTACCGATTTCTTTGATTGTAGTACGTTGCACCAAGAGGCTCGGAATAACTGGCAGAATGTAACCGTTGTCTTCAGCAATTGTGATCCTTCAAACAATATTCGATTCACTTTCGGGATTTTCGCGGATGCTCTCACTAAAAGCGTGGTTTCTTCGCCGTTCTTGGAGAAATATTTGTATTGCTTATGGTTTGGATTGCAGAATCTAAGGTATATATTCATTCATTCAGTCAATCATTCCTCTTCTTAATGCCTTTACCTGTTTTCTCTAACATAATTCTCTTGTTTAAGTTCTTACGGACAGAATCTGGAAACAAGTACCTCTGTTCTTGAGACAATGTTTGCTATCCTTGTGGCGATCTTTGGTCTGGTTTTGTTTGCTCTTTTAATCGGAAACATGCAGGTAAAATGTGAATCTTGTTATCGGTAGTAAGTTCGATATTTTGTTGATTTTTGTTTTGGTTAATGTAATTAGACGTATTTGCAATCGATCACGGTGAGGCTTGAGGAGTGGAGATTGAAGAGAAGAGACACAGAAGAATGGATGGGACATCGTCAGCTCCCGCATAATCTGAGAGAACGAGTGAGGCGTTTCGTTCAGTATAAATGGTTAGCGACTCGGGGAGTTGACGAAGAAACCATTCTTCATTCGTTACCCGCAGATCTCCGAAGAGATATCCAACGACATCTCTGTCTCGACCTTGTTCGTCGTGTAAGTGTATTCACCACTCAACTGAACACATTTCTCAAGCTTCTGCTTGCGAGAGAACTTTGTTAAAATTTGGCTTAACATAAAGTTGGCATCGGTTTCTGTTTGAAGAAATTCGGTTTTTATGCGAACCCTTCGGGCCTGATTCATAGTTCTTGCGATGAGTTATTCAGGTACCGCTATTTGCGCAAATGGATGATCAATTACTAGACGCGATATGCGAACGGTTAGTGTCATCTCTAAGCACACAAGGGAACTACATTGTGCGTGAAGGTGATCCAGTGACCGAAATGCTCTTCATAATCCGGGGAAAACTCGATAGCTCGACGACTAATGGAGGCAGAACTGGTTTCTTCAACTCAATCACTCTCAGACCAGGAGAATTCTGTGGAGAAGAGCTTCTTGCTTGGGCATTGCTTCCAAAATCAAAAGTAAACTTACCATCCTCAACAAGAACGGTGCGAGCCTTAGAAGAAGTTGAAGCCTTTGCTTTACAAGCAGAGGATCTCAAATTTGTGGCTAACCAATTCAGGCGTTTACATAGCAAGAAGCTGCAACACACATTCCGTTATTACTCTCACCAATGGAGAACTTGGGCTGCTTGTTTCGTACAAGTCGCTTGGAGACGGTATAAGAGAAGAATGTTGGCTAAGAGTCTTAGCTTGGCTGAGTCATTCTCTTCTTATGAAGAAGAAGAGGCTGTGGCGGTTGCTGCAACCGAGGAGATGAGTCATGAAGGAGAGACACTAACCTCTCAAACTCGTCATCATACTTCTAAAATTGGTAAACCGCATTTTGCTGCAACGGTACTTGCTTCGAGGTTTGCTAAGAACACGAGGAGGACGGCTCATAAACTGAAGGACGTTGAGTTACCGATGCTTCCTAAACCGGATGAGCCTGATTTCTCGGCGGATGCAGATTAACTGTTTTGATATAATTTTTTGTGTGAATCTCTTTTAAGTTAGAAAATCAGTTCGTTAAAAACCAAAACTTTGCTGCTTGAAGTTAGTTTCAAAAATATTCAGCAGTTTGTATAAACACAGACTATACATCTGACTACTTTTTTTTCGTATAAATTATATGTGGATCATCACTAAGTTTCGATCTTAGAATCATAATCTATAAGATCAGTTTCGTTTGGTCCCATTAATTATCACATCATTGAATTGATGCAATTATTGAGATTCAGACATCTCTGGCTCTGAAAAAAGCTTTATGTTTCTTCTGTTTCTGCCGACAACTCTATCCATGTTTTGGACAGACTCAGATGAGTTCAGGTTTAGACAAAACTATGTTATTATTTTAGTTTTGTCAGATCAGAAACTGGTATCATTTTTTTTTTTTTTTTTTTTTTTTTTTTTCAGTTTTAGAGACTGATAAAAGGAAGATAGGTGTAAGTATGTAAACAATGTATTATTGCTTGGAATGAATTTGAATCAGAACAAAAACAGAGGAAGAGCTTTAAAGACAAAAGCTCTACTTTTATCAGACATCAAGCAAGAAGTTTCTGACTTTTGTAGATATAGAGGTAAAAATGTGGCTTAAACTTTAACCTACTAAGGAGGATTAATCACAATGGAGAGAGATAACCAAATTACAAATCAATAAATATCCTAAAAACTATGGCTCTAAGAAAGGAAATAGGAGAGAGAAACTCACGGAGTTTAACTGACTCTTCTTGAATCTTGGATTTTCTCAACTCATCTGCTCGCCTATGAGATCGAGACCCACAAGAAGAAAGGTGAGACCTTGGAATAACAGGAAGTAGAAATGCACTCCCTGAGAGGCTAAGAGACTCCTAACTGCTGCGGTGAGCAAAAGAAATGCCAGCGCGAGCTCTTTGTGGAATATCTTATTGGTTTTCTTTACGGAAACCGATTGTTTCTTTTGCTCCTCAAGTTGGCTTATCTCCAAGAGCTCGCTGTCTGAAACTCCTCTTAGGATTTGGTTTGGTGGCATCTTCTTGGATTCTTTATCGGTGAGGCCCAAAAGATCAGACTCCGATGATCTTCCTGCTTTCTTTGTTACAATCCACTCGTAAGAGCTACCTAGTTGGAATAATCCAGATACCATCGCGTTGAACTTGGTGACTGACATTGTGTTCTCAAACAAGAGGTAAGGAACAATGAAAGGGAAGGAATTTGGAGCCGGGAGAATGTTGAGTAATGACATGAATATTGGTACATAGCAGATAACCCAAACAGGAAGCTCGGCTTCTGGAACAAACATGGTGATTGGAAGGATTACGCAGAACAATGTGAAGGAGTAGAAAGGAAGTATGAGTTTCCTTAGAAGGAAGAATAGAAGTATCAGATTTGCTTTCTTCCACATTGCAATCTACAATGAGAAGAAACCATAAAAATCATTGGAATAATCAGATTACATTATACAAAACCATAGCTCTAATATACCTTAGAGGTCAAGATTGCTCGAAGACACAAGCGAAACAGCTGCATAGGTCCCGAGTGCCATCGGTGTTGCTGCTTCTTGTACGCTTCATATGACTCAGGAACTTCACAAAGAACCTAAGAGATTGTTTTTACTTGAGTCAATTTTACATAAAGCTCTTCATGAAACTGTGACAAGAACAAGAGATATAATAGTACCTTGACATCGTTTAAATATATGAATTTCCATCCATGGAGATGAGCCCGAACAGCTATGTCCATATCCTCAACGGTTGTCCTTTCAAGCCAACCTCCAGATTCCTCAAGGGCTTTAATTCTCCAAACTCCAGCAGTTCCATTGAAACCAAAGAAATTCAAGAACACACCATTAACTTGCTGCTCAACCTCAAAGTGAAAACACAGATTGATGTTTTGAAGACGGGTCAACAAGTTTTCGTCTTTGTTCACAAACGCCCACCTAGCCTGAACCAGACCTAACTCTGGCTTTTCCTGAAATATCATTGGCATTTGCAAGTTAGAAGCTTCACCAAAAATGGTTTTTTTTTTCTCATGACACAAACCAAACAGATTTACTAATTCACTTATATACAGACCTTGAAATGTGGAACGGTCAGTTTAAGGAAATCCGAGTTAGGTTGGAAATCCGCATCGAAAATTGCAACAAACTCGTAAGCTTTCACATAATCACAGCTCATTGCGGATTTGAGGTTACCGGCTTTGTAACCAGTTCTAACCAAACGATGGCGGTAAATTATGTTGACACCCTTTTGTCTCCATTTAGTAACCTCAGCTCTAATTAACTGCTGGATGCTTCCGTCATCCGAATCGTCTAGAACCTGAATCAGCATTCGATCTTTTGGCCAGTCAAGCTGGCACACAGCAGATATAGATTGCTCATATACCTGAACAAGAATAGACATTTATGTAACTTTCATTGATCCAATTCAATAATGGAGGACAATAACCATGTAAAAAGGTCAAGAAAACAAGAGAGAGATTGATACTTAGTTCTCCATACCTCTCTCTCATTGCACATTGGTATCTGAACAAGAACCATTGGATACTCAGATCCTGATCCTTCAACGTCATCATTTCGAAAAGGCTCTTCATCGATTCTCGGCTTAATCTTCTTATACTTAATCCACAAACAGCCTAAGCAAAGAATCAAACGATCTACAGACTGTACAAGGAACAGCACAATACAAAACTTGGAGAGAGCTTTGATTGGAGGAGCGATATAATCAGCTCTTAAGCTCAACCAACCAACATAGAGCAGATGAAAAAAGCTCTGGATCTCAAGTTTGCTTCTAGGTATATGAAGATTAGGGTTCTTGAAGTAATGCCATCCTCTGAAATAAGCAACTAACTCAAACCCAAGAATCGACAATGAAGCAGCTAAGAAGAGCTTAATGGCTGAGAAAAGCCATTTGTCTCTGCCAAGTCTCTCAGAGCCAAGTGGGTGAGTGAAACTGAGCCGTCTCTTGACCGAACCAAGGAGAGACCAGAAGACTGTAGCTAGCCAAGTGAGACACCCAACGGCTATGTGAGCTTTAAGAAGCAAAACCCAAGTCACTTGCTTAGCGTTCTTGCATCTACTCTTCTCCATTGGTCTAAACGCACCGTCTGGTTCCTCTACTTCAACGATTGAGTAATTGGGATTCTCCATTTTCACTACAACTGGTGTACCTCTCCTCGTTTCCTTCGCCCACAAATCTGAAAAACCAAACCTTGGAGCCATTTTTTGCTTCTCCCCAACAGAAGTAGAGTCTCGGAAAGGGAAAATCAGTAGAGAAGAAGTTGAATCTCTTGATGAGAGTTGAAAGTTCAGAAATTTCTCAAAGACCCAAATCTCGAAGTTGAAGATTAAGCAAAACCCATCTTGGGAAACGAAAATGGAGTAGCTTTGAGTGAGTAATCTTTGAGGTAAAGAACAAAAAGATGAAAGAAACCTGAACAACCCAGATCCAAGAACCCGGATATCTAAAGACTCATTTTTGAAAAACAGACAAAGAAGTAGCAACAGCTCAAAGGGGTCATTAATAATGACCTGCGAGAGAGTAAAGACAATGAGTGTTTTTGGGAAGAGAGATGTTGATACGATCACTAAGTATGTTTAAAGAGGATCACTAAGTATGTTTAAAGAGTAATTAGGAGATGAGAGGTGAGATTTTCGTTAATTAGAGCAGTTTAACCACTATTAAAGCAGGTCGCAGAGAGAGATGAGTAGGCCGGGGGCCGTGTTTCCTTTTATTGATGGTGAGAGAGATGAACACTTTAGAATTACGAACTGGTTCCGAAGGACGTCCAGTTCGGCGTTCTAAAATGTTGTCTTGTTACAAAGAGAGAAAGAGAGAGGTCGGGTAGCTAGTTACAGGTCGGAAATTGCCCAAAATCCAAAGTCCTCCTCATTAATGACTTCGAGGGGTATATATAGCCGAGGTTGGCTTCCTGCTCCCCGGAATCTCGGGGCCACGTGGCGTCTTCGGCCTCTTTTGCGGGTAAGGTGGCCTAGGAGGCGTGTTCTGGCTTTCGAGGATAGAGGTCATGATGAGCTCGGCGTGGCGTGTTGCAGAGCAGCGTACTGTTTGACCAACTCCTCCACGTGTCTTCTTCTCCTTTGTCGAGTCTGCAGGGTTGGTGAGATGTCGAGATCAGCCCATACTCCTGCTCAGACAATATACTGTTCGACCAACTCCCACTTGCCTTCTGCTCTTCTGACATTCCTGCCTTGAAGTGTCAGACCGGGCCCGAGGTGCGTCGCTTTCAGGTCGGCGACCGAGCTGAAGAGGGGTCTTGCGGGTCGGTGCTTTCAGGCCGGCGACCGGGCTGAAGAGGGTTTTTTCCTAAGATGGGCCTAACTAATTGGGGGTGCTAGGCCCACCTCCAACAATAGGCCCTCCCCCAGTTCGGTATCGCGAGGCGAAGTGAGCATGCCGAAGTTGATCTGATGTTAGTTCGGCACATCTTAGGACGGGGAGTCCGTGCTCGTACATGTTGATCTTCCCGAGAATCCGTAGACGGTTGGCGCGTGCCCATTGCGTGGGAGAGTGAAAGGTTGCCTCGTTTTTCGCGTGGGACGCCCACTCGCGTCGTGCGATAGACGCTTCACGTTTACCGAGGTGTCCTTTGCTTTTTTGGCGTGGTGATAGCGAAGAGGCGTCATCATTAGGTTCCTGGGCGGCCGCGAATTTTTCGACACGTGTCCAGGCGTCGCTTCACTGTCCCCCTTCTTCTATTTAAACCCTTCTTCTTCCTCCTGTTAAAACCTTCTGCGCATAACCCTAAGGTAACCTCTTCTCTCCGATTTCCTCCTTTCCCTTTTTGCTTTCTCTGTATTTTTCGATCTCCTCCTCTCCGTGCAATGGCGCCGGTGTTAGACGGTATTAGGGCTGAGTCGAGCGAAGAGTCGGCGTCCCGTGGTGGTGGTAGCGATTCTCCGAGTTCTTCCTCCGGTGGTTCCGACCGTGCCTCCTCTCCGTGTCGAGGCGCAGACAGTGGGGGACAGTCTGCTCCTTCGACTTCGGGGGCCGCCCCGATGCTCCCGGGGACCCATCTCCGGAAGAAGACGGTGGTTAGGTCTTCCTCTGGCGGTCGCGGCGTTGGCCAAGCTGGGGGTAGAACCGGGCATCTGGGCGACCGCGGTGGTCGTCAGGGCGGCCGCGGCGGCGGAGTACGAGTGGCCAGGGTGAGGTCTCCCCTGGTTCCTTACGAGCAGGGAGGGTCACCGACCTGGAGCACAGCGGAATCGGTGACTCTGCTGAGGGATTTGTGCGACTTCCCTGCTGGCGTCGAGCTCCGGCTTCCTAGGGCGGAGGAGCGCCCGTGGACTCCTCGGCCGGGCTTCGTCTGCCTGTATGAGTCGTTCTTCCAGAAGTGCGGCTTGCGCCTTCCTCTCCCCGAGCTGTTCGTCCAGTATTGCCGGGCGCGGGGCTTGGCCTTCTCGCAGGTCTGCCCGTCCACGATCCAGGGGATGATCGTGCTGCTGACCTTGGGGCACGAATACGACGTGGAGGTGACGGTGCCTATGTTCGAGGCGCTCACCCAGCAGAAGGCAAACCCTGGGATTCCTGGGACCTTCTATGCCGCTTTCAAGCCCGCGGCGAACGTCCTGGAGGCACCCAGCTCGGGGTCTAAGGCGAGCAAACTGTCGAAGGTCGAGGACTGGTCTCGCAGCTACTTCTACATCCGGGCTACTGACGTGGTTGGGCTTGACCCGTCGGCGAGATACACCCGGGATTGGAACTTTTCCCCGGGTAGGGATTTGCAGGTCGAGCTGACTTCTCTTCTTCGGTTTTGTCTGACTGATGCTGTTGGCTTTGTTTTCAGGTCCTCACTCTTCCAGATTTAAGCTGCCGGACTACGCGGGTATCGTTGATGTGCTTAGGTCGGTGCACGACAGAGAGTGGAAGTCATTCACCTCGGGGAGAATTGAAGCTGCGATGGCCGGAGGTCGGTCCTAGTTTTTTTTTTTTTTTTTTTTTTTTTTTTTTAATACCGGGCTGACGGTTATCTCCAATTTAGGTCGAGCACGGTTTGCCAATCCGCTGTACGCGGACTCCTTTGTGGCGCCGCCGCCGCCGATGCGTGAGGTGCCGGTCCGGCGAGACCCGGTGCCGCGGACTGGGGGGGAGGCCTCCGAGGCGGCTCTCTCGAAGAAGAGGGGGGCCGACGCTGCCAGTGCTAGGGCTGGCAGGAAGAAGAAGAGGACCGAGGTTGTGGCTGATAGAGATGCCACATGAACGCAAGAGGGGTCCTCGACTTCAGGTCGGGAGCCTGTCCGGCCTGAAGAGGCTGGTTGCGAGCCCGAGGGCTCCCGAGGTGCTCCAGTCGGGGAGGCCGAGACACCTGCGGCCGAGGTGCCTGCGGGGGAGGTCGAAGAGGCCCGTACCCTCGCGATTGAAGATGTCGCTGGTCGGGCGACGGAGGGCGGCGATGCAGCCGTCGTTGTGGAAGAAGGGCTGGAGGCCGCCGGTGACCGGAGTGGTGGGGCTCCGGAGGGTTCCGAGGACGGGCCTCGGGACTACAGCTTCCATTTCTGCCACGAAGATGGCAGTTCCCAGGTCATCGTGGACCAGGACGAGTGCGCCGAGCTGGCGCAGGCCATGATGTTCGGGCATAAGCACCCGCACTTCGTCCCGCTGGAGATGGCGGAGGGCGATACCTTTCGCCAGGTGGCGCGATCCGCAGCGCGGGTAAGTTTTGTTCCGACCTCACTGTTTTTAGCTGGATTTGTTGTGCGTCTTTGCTAACAATTGTTTCGATGCAGACGATGGCCCTTACTGCCTTTCTGGCGGAGGCCTACGAGAAGCGACTCGCCGAGAAGGACGCGTCGCTTGGCTTTCTGCAGGCGAGCCGGGAAGCCAGTTCGCAGGGCCAGTCCCTTCTCCTCCGCGGGCTCGAGAAGGAGCTGAAGAATGAGAGGGCCCGGGCAGCGGGGCTGGAGGAGGAGGCGGCGCGGGCGCGGGCCCGGGCTGGAGAGGTTGGCAGGCTTCAGGCCGAGGTGGAGGCTGAGAGGTCCCGGTCTGCCGCTGAGCGGGCCCGGTCGGCTGCTCTGGAGGAGGAGGTCGGGCTCCTGAAGGGGGAGAGGGAGACGCTCCGCTCCAAGGTCAAGGGGCTGGAGGAGGAGGCGCGGGCGCGGGCCCGGGCTGACGAGGTGGGCAGACTTCAGGCCGAGCTGGAGGATGAGAGGGCCCGGTCTGCCGCTGAGCGGGCCCGGCCGGCTGTTCTGGAGGAGGAGGTCGGGCTCCTGAAGGGGGAGAGGGAGACGCTCCGCTCCAGGGTCAAGGGGCTGGAGTCCGCCATAGGCCGGGCGAAGGTGGCCGTGGCCGCGGAAAGCGAGCGGGTAACGGCCCGGTGGGATGCGCGGAACCGGAAGTGGTCCGCCAAGATGGAGAAAATCCGCGCTCACCTCGATGGGCGCCAGAGGGCCTTAGAGCCTCACCTTATGTACAATCAGGTGATCGGTATGAAGGCATGCCTCAGGAGGATGGAGGCCGAGGACAGTCTGGTGGTGCCGTGGTACCGGTACCAGAAGCTGGACGAGGACGAGGAGGCATTCGGTGCCGTGCTGGATGGGATGGATTTTCCGGACTTGACCCCGGAGGATCTGGACATCCCTCTCGATCGCGCTCATGGCGTCCAGCTCGAGCGGCTCATGCCCGTCGCTTCTTCGGAGGCGCCCTATGTGGATCTGACTGAGGACGCTCCCTCGGCTGCTGAGACCATCCAAGCAGATCCCTCGGTCCTGTTTGCTGATGAGGCCGGGACCGACGCGCCATCCGGTGAGACCAGAACCGAAGCACCATCTGGTGAGGCCGGTACCGAGGCGCCAGCCGGTGAGGCCCGTACCGAGGCGCCACCCGGGGAGGCCGGTACTGAAGCGCCGTCCGGGGAGGCCGTGGTTGGGGAAGAGGGGGCTGAGCAGCCCTTCCTTGGTGAGTACGGCACCAATGCGAGGATGGTGGGCTCGGGTGATTTAAATGGTACCCGTGCTGACGGGGGCGAAGACCGACCGGCCGATGTGGCCTTGTAAAAACTTCTTTTTGTAGTTTTTTCCTTTTTGTTTTCTTCTCTCTTTGTAAAGACCGGGCCGTAAGCCATTTATGTAAGGACCAGGCCGTTGGCCCCTCTTTTTATGATAACAAGGCCGTTGGCCCCTTTTCTCTTCTCTTTTTTTTTTTGTAAGTGCCGTTTCGAGGCTTTTGTAATGACTAGGCCGTGGGCCCTTTTGTATAATCGAGGCCGTTGGCCCTTGCCGTTTCGAGGCTTTTGTAATGACTAGGCCGTGGGCCCTTTTGTATAATCGAGGCCGCTGGCCCTTGCCGTTTCGAGGCTTTTGTAATGACTAGGCCGTGGGCCCTTTTGTGATAATCGAGGCCGTTGGCCCCTTTTTTTTTGTAAGTGCCGTTTCGAGGCTTTTTTGATTGGTAGGGTAGGTCGTAGACCGTACCCTGTCATGTATGCAGGTCGTGGACCGTGCTCTTGTATTGGGTGCGAGGTACGACTCGGCTTGAGATACTTATTGCTTGTGTATCTTTAATATTTTTAGTGGGTGCGAGGTGATCTCGGCTTAAGGTACTTATTGCTTGTGTACCTTGTTTTTTTGGTGCGGGTAGCGAGCCCGGCTTAGAGACACTTAATGCTTGTGTGTCTAGTAGAGGTGCGAGCCCTGGGGCCCGGCTTTAGTACTTATTGCTTGTGTACTATGGGGGTGCGAGCATTGGAACTCGGCTTTGGCACTTATAACTTGTGTGCCGGGGAGAGCGAGCACTGGAGCTCGGTCCCCTTTTTTTTGTAGTGCGAGCATTTGGAGCTCGGCTTTTTCTCTTTTTGTTTTTTTTTTTTTTTTTTGTTTGTTTGTAGTGCGAGCGTTTGGAGCTCGGCTTTTTTTTTTTTTTTTGTAGTGCGAGCGTTTGGAGCTCGGCTTTTTCTTCTCTTTTTTTTTTGTAGTGCGAGCGTTTGGAGCTCGGCTTTCCCTTTTTTTTTTGTAGTGCGAGCGTTTGGAGCTCGGCTTTTTCTTCTCTTTGTTTTTTTTTTTGTGGTGCGAGCGTTTGGAGCTCGGCTTTTTTTTTTTTTTTTTTTTTTTTTTTTTTTGTAGTGCGAGCGTTTGGAGCTCGGCTTTTTCTTCTCTTTTTTTTTTGTAGTGCGAGCGTTTGGAGCTCGGCTTTTGTGCACAGGTCGGGGACCTTATTCCTTTGTCAAAAAGGTTTTATTAGATTAATAGCTGAGCCCTGGTTAGGGGTTGCCTACGTACCCTTTAGTAGAAGGGATCAAGCCAATCGTAGTTCGTTTGTTTACAAAGGCGGAGAGCGGAATGGAGCCCGGGGGCTTAGTAGTAGAACCGTTTGAGGTTGATCGATTTCCATGAGCGCGGGATTGCGTTGCCGGTCATCGTGACTAGCTCGTAGACGCCGGGCTTCACGACCTTGGAGATAAGGTAAGGGCCCTCCCAATGTGCACCGAGCTTGCCTGCGTTTAGCTCGGCGGTGTTTTCGAAGACTTTGCGGAGGACCAGGTCGCCTTCGGTAAAGAACCTGCCTCGAACCCTCTTGTTGTAGTACTTGGAGGCGAGCTGCTGGTAGTTCTGGATTCGGAGGAGGGAGTGGTCCCGTTGTTCCTCAAGGAAATCTAGATCGCTGAGTAGGACGGTGTCGTTAAGGTCGGGCTGCTGGGTGAGCATAGCGCGGCGAGAAGTGGGGAGCCCGACCTCGGAGGGGGCCATTGCTTCCATTCCGTGAGAGAGGCTGAACGGTGTGCGCCCTGTCGACGTCTTCGGCATTGTGCGATGGGACCAGAGGACTCCATCGAGCTCGTCGGCCCAGGACCCCTTCTTGTCGTCTAGTCGCTTTTTGAGGTCGTCGAGGATGGTTTTGTTGGTGGCCTCGGCTTGTCCGTTCCCTTGTGGATATCTCGGGGTCGACTTACTCAGCCTGATTTTCCACTTCGCACAGAAGTCTTCGAAGAGGGCCGACGTGAATTGGGCACCGTTGTCAGTTACGATCTCGTAGGGCAGCCCTGTGCCGGCAGATGATGAACTTCCAGACGAATTTTCGGACGTCCTCTGCCGTGATCTTGGCGTAAGCTTCGGCCTCGACCCATTTGGTGAAGTAGTCGGTCATGACCAAGAGGAAGCGCTTTTGGCGAGATCGGGGAAGGGGCCCGACTATGTCCATGGCCCATCGCATAAAGGGGTAGGGCGCGACCGCAGTGGTAAGGAGCTCGGTAGGACAGTGAATGCGCGGGCCGTGACGCTGGCACTTCTCGCACCGGGCTGCGAATCTTTCGCAGTCTTGCAGCATCGTTGACCAGTAGTGTCCCTGGTTCCGTATTCTCAGGGCGAGAGCCCGGCCGCTGGAGTGGTTTCCGTCAGCGCCCTCGTGCATTTCCTTCATCACGTCAATGGTTTCCTGCCCGTGGAGGCAGCCGAGCAGGGTTCCCGAGGCGCTACACCGGAATAGATTGCCGTCCAGCATCGTGTACCGGGCACACTTCTTTCTTAGCCGTCGGGCGGCCCACCGTTCTGGGGGATGAACGCCGTCTGCGATGTACAGCAGTATGTCGATTCGCCAGTCCGGCAGTTCGGGCTCGGCCGGGGGTGGCGGCAGGACTTCGGGAGGTGGCGCCACTTCGCCAGGATCCGCGGCCTGGGGGTTGATCAAGTAGGCCCCCTTCGGCAGCTCGATACTAGGGAAGTCGATGCTCTCGACCGGGATCACCCGTCGTTGGGCTGGGGCCGAGGTGGAGGCCAGCGCGGCGAGGGCGTCTGCGGAAGTGTTATCGCCGTGGGGGATCTTCGTCAGGGTGAATTCGGAGAATTCTGCGGCCAAGCCTTGGGTTACCTTGAGGTAGGCGTCCATGCGATCATTCTTGGCCTCGTACTCCCCGCTGAATTGATTGGCGACGAGCTGGGAGTCGCAGTAAGCTCGGATTTTCTTCGCGCCGACCTCCCTTGCCAGACGCAGGCCGGCAATCAGAGCTTCGTACTCTGCCTCGTTATTTGACGCCGGGAAGGCCAGACGGAAAGACTGCTCGAGGATCTCCTTGGTCGGGGACTCGAGGCGTATGCCGACGCCGGACCCGTGCTTGGAGGCCGATCCGTCGACATGCAGGCTCCATACTTCGGGGACCTCGCTGACTACCAGCTCGGGCGCCAACTCAACTAGGAAATCAGCCAGGGCCTGAGATTTGATCGCGGTCCGTCCTCGGTACTCGATCTCGTACTCGCTCAGCTCAACAGCCCATTTCATTATCCGGCCCGATCGGCTCGGGCTGTGGAGGATGGTTCTGAGGGGGTAGGTGCTTAGGACGGCAATCGCATGGGATTGAAAGTAAGGCCGGAGCTTTCTAGCTGCGACGACCACCGCCAAGGCGAGCTTCTCCAGGGTCGGGTACCTGCTCTCCGCGTCGTCGAGGGATTTGCTGATGTAGGAGATGGGTTTTTGGTCACCCCGGTCTTCCCGTACCAGCACTTCGCTGACCGCGGACGCGGAGATGGCGACGTAGAGGTAGAGGATTTCGCCTTCTTCTGGCTTGGACAGGACGGGAGGAGTGGATATGTACTCCTTCAGCTGTCGGAGGGCGTCTTCGCATTTGTCGTCCCATTCGAACCGCTTGTTGGCTCGGAGCAGCTGGTAGAACGGGAGGCACTTGTCGGTAGAGCGGGAGATGAATCGGTTCAGTGCGGCGATTCTCCCGGTGAGTCGTTGTACTTGGCGCGTGCTCTCCGGGGATTTGAGCTCGATTATGGCCTGGATCTGTTTGGGGTCGGCTTCGATCCCGCGCTGGGTGATGATGTACCCGAGGAATTCGCCCGACGTGACGCCGAAGGAACACTTGGCCGGGTTCAGCTTCATGTTGTATTCGTTCAACGTCCGGAAGCAGGACCGGAGGTGAGTGACGTGGTCGGCCGCCACTAGAGACTTCACCAACATGTCATCTATGTAAACCTCCCTGGTGCGGCCTATTTGGTCGGCGAACATCCGGTTGACGAGGCGCTGGTAGGTGGCCCCGGCGTTCTTGAGTCCGAAGGGCATTACTTTATAGCAGTAAATGCCTCGGTCCGTGATGAACGCGGTTTTCTCCTGATCATCGGGGTGCATGGGGATCTGATTATACCCCGAGAAAGCATCCATGAAGGAGAGTAGCTCGTTCCCCGCGGTGGCTTCGACGACCTGGTCGATTCGAGGGAGGGGAAAGCTGTCCTTTGGGCACGCTTTATTGAGGTCGGTGAAATCCACACAGACCCTCCATTTCCCGCTCTTCTTCTTGACCACCACCGGGTTAGCCAACCAGTCCGGGTATTGGACCCCGGTGATCGAACCGGCCGCGGTGAGCCTTTCGACCTCGTCGTTGACTGCCTGGGCGCGCTCCGGACCCAGCTTTCGCCGTTTTTGCTTGACCGGTCTGCAGGTCGGATCCACGTTGAGCTCGTGGCTGCACGTGGCCGGGTCAATGCCGGGCATGTCGCCGGTTGACCAGGCAAAGGTGGAGACGTTCTGCCCTAGGAACTCAACCAGCTCTCGCTTGATGCCCTCGTCGAGATCGGTACCGATGCCAACGCAGCGGACGGGGTCGCGCGGATCGATGTTGACCTGGGCGACAAGGTCCCGCCCTGGGAAGTCCTGGGCGTCGGGCTCGCCGGGCTGAAGCGCGTTGATGGCCAAGCAGGCCGGCGCGGCGTGGCGCAGCTTATGCTCGATGGCGAAGTAGGTGCGGGAGACCCTCTGGTTACTCCTAAGAGTATACGTACCGGCCTGGTTGGGGAACTTGAGGCATTGGTGGTACGTCGACGTGACTGCCTTCATCGAGTGCAGCCAAGGGGTTCCAAGGATGATATTGTAGATCGGGGTGGTATCGAAGACCACGAACTTGACGATTTTCGTCACCCGACCTACGTAGACCGGCAATTCGATGGTGCCGATTCCGTTGACGGTGTCCCCGGTGAAGCCGGTCAGCGGGATGGAGTGCGGCTTGATTTCGACCCCGTTTAGGTTCATCCTGGCCAGGGTATCCTTGAATATGAGATAGACCGAGCTGCCCGTATCGACGAGGACTCGGTTAACGTCGCAGTCGGCTACGCGGACTTGTACGACGAGGGGGTCGTTGTGGGGCTGGTGGACCCCGACCGCGTCGGCCTCGGTGAAACATATCCCCCTCTTGCTCGTGTCCTGGGCGTCGATCTCCGGCCCGGAGTGCCACTTCAGGGAGGCGTCGGTCTACCTCTCATGACGCTTGATGGACCGCATCGAGTCGTTGCACGAGAAGAGGCCTCCCATGATCATCCCTATCAGAGTCCGGGCCGGGGGAGGCGATCTGCCCGTATCCCGGTCTCGCGAGGGAGATCGTCGCCGCCGGTCGTCGTTTTGGGCGCGGTTGTAAGGCCTAGCCCGGTTATCCTCGCGACCTCGGTTGTCGCCGGGCTGCACCCGATCGCCATCCCGGGCATGCAGACGCAGCCGCTCCGGCACGCTGATTTCCCCCCGTTGAAATTGGTGCAGCAATACCTCTTGGAGCGCGCGGCAGTGCGAGGTCGGGTGCCCCTTTCGCCGGTGGAAGTCGCAGAAGGCCATCCTGTCGTAAGGCTCGTCTGGTCGGGGTTCCCTATCGCTCGGCTCGTCGGGACGCCGATCCTGCTGGCGGGGATCCCGTACGTACTTGTTCCAAGGCAACCCTGGCGCGGGGTTGGGGGGAAGTACGGGATCGTGCAGACGGAGGTCGGAGGGCGGTCCGTTGACAAGGAATGCAGCGGCCTGCTTTCCCTTGCTGCGCTGGTACTCGTCGTCGTAGTGTTGACGAGGCTCCTGATACCTTTCCTGGGGCCGCTCCTTCGGGACCGGGGCCTTGTGAGAGGCGCTGTTTCTCGATTCAGCCGCCTTCTCTTCCTCGAGCTCGACGAAGAGTCCAGCGCGGTGCAAGGCGTCTTCCAGCGAGCGCGGCCTGTTGAGCTTCATATCGTCCTTGAAGGCCGAATCGGCCCGCAGTCCTTTTCTCAGAGCGGGGAGCGCTGACTCGTCGGTCACGTTGCTTTGGGAGGCCGTGGCCTTGAAGCGCTCTATGAAGGACCTGAGCGACTCCTTCGCTCCTTGGTTCATCGCCCAGAGGTCCGCGCTGGATGCGGACTGCCGGATGTAGATGGAGTAGTGCTCGAGGAAGGTGGTCGACAGGTCTCTGAAGCTGTCTATGGAGTGCGTCTTCAGCCGAGAGAACCACGTGAGAGCCGGGCCGGTGAGGTTCTCTACGAAGAGCTGGCAGTGGGCAGCTTCGCGCTCATCCGGTGAGAAGTGGGCGCGGCCCATGGCGATGGTGAACGCCGTAAGATACTGGGCCGGGTCGGTGGTGCCCGCGTAGGGCTGGAGCTTGAGCTTCCCGAGGTGCTGGAGCGGGACGGAGGCGATCCGGGGGGTGAACGGCGTGTTTTGCGTCTCTCTGAGGACGCGATCGATTTCCGGGGCCGCGCTGGTGGCCTGATGGATTTTGGAGGACATCGCGCGGATAGTCTCCTTCATAGCTTCGAACTCGGCGTCCCTCGAGCGCTCCGCGCTAGATCGGAGGTGGTGGGCTTCGTCGCCCGGGTGGCTTCCTACGGCCGGGGCGAAACGTCCGCCCGGCCCTTCTGACCCTGACGGTGAGTCGCCAGGTCGGCTTGTCCGGATACGGGGGGTTTCTTCCCGAGAGGCCGGCTCCCTGAGATGGACGTCGGGGGACCCGGTGTTGTCCGACCGGTCACGGGAGGCCCCTAGCGTGGCGAACCGTTGGTCGGTGGCTCGCGTCAGCTCGTCTATTCGGGCGAGCAGGGTCTGCATCACGGCGGACAGCGTGGGCTGATCCTCCGATGCTCGGGGCGCGTTGTGAGCGGCGGAGCCGTCGGGATGAGCAGGTGCCGAAGCCGGGGGCGGGGCCCTGAAGAACTGCTCTCGAGGAATCGTCTGGTTGGCAGCTGCTTGGGCTGACGACTGGATGGTCGCCGTCGTTTGAGTCGTTTGCGGGGCCGTTGTCGGGGCCTGGGCCGTTGTTTGAGCCGGGGTCTCGTGGTCTGACAACACTCTTGGGGGCGGAATTGCCATCGTTGCTGCGGTTGCGGTGGTGGTTGAACTGCTCCTTGCGTATAGAAGAATCTCCCCCCTCCTTCTAGCGCCAATTGTTGATCCCGGGGATCACTGAGTATGTTTAAAGAGTGATTAGGAGATGAGAGGTGAGATTTTCGTTAATTAGAGCAGTTTAACCACAATTAAAGCAGGTCGCAGAGAGAGATGAGTAGGCCGGGGGCCGTGTTTCCTTTTATTGATGGTGAGAGAGATGAACACTTTAGAATTACGAACTGGTTCCGAAGGACGTCCAGTTCGGCGTTCTAAAATGTTGTCTTGTTACAAAGAGAGAAAGAGAGAGGTCGGGTAGCTAGTTACAGGTCGGAAATTGCCCAAAATCCAAAGTCCTCCTCATTAATGACTTCGAGGGGTATATATAGCCGAGGTTGGCTTCCTGCTCCCCGGAATCTCGGGGCCACGTGGCGTCTTCGGCCTCTTTTGCGGGTAAGGTGGCCTAGGAGGCGTGTTCCGGCTTTCGAGGATAGAGGTCATGATGAGCTCGGCGTGGCGTGTTGCAGAGCAGCGTACTGTTTGACCAACTCCTCCACGTGTCTTCTTCTCCTTTGTCGAGTCTGCAGGGTTGGTGAGATGTCGAGATCAGCCCATACTCCTGCTCAGACAATATACTGTTCGACCAACTCCCACTTGCCTTCTGCTCTTCTGACATTCCTGCCTTGAAGTGTCAGACCGGGCCCGAGGTGCGTCGCTTTCAGGTCGGCGACCGAGCTGAAGAGGGGTCTTGCGGGTCGGTGCTTTCAGGCCGGCGACCGGGCTGAAGAGGGTTTTTTCCTAAGATGGGCCTAACTAATTGGGGGTGCTAGGCCCACCTCCAACAAGAAAGAAGAGAGAGAAGAGAGAGAAGAGAGTGAAGAGATTGATACTTGCCAATGGGAGAAAGAGAGAGAGAAGCAGAAAGAAAGGTATCTAAGAAGTTGTAAGATCCCTTCCACTTTCATGTGAATGTTTCCTCTTCAGCTACCTCAATGATGGTTTCAAGATGCAAATTCACCTTTTTTCCCAAAAAAAAAAAGTTAAGGTTTTTAACCTCTCATGATCATGAATCCTCCTCATAGTCATAGAGAAGCATTTTTAAAACAATTTTTTTTTAAGAGAAAAGCTAGAAAAAAGGAAAAACTGTTATAAAAATGTACCTACAAATAAACGTGAGTGAATTTTTATGGAGCCCACTATCACTATGCATATACAGTAATTTATCTTTTTAATTATATATATATGAATGTTTTCGTTCGATTGTAAAACATAACTTACAACTTCACAACTTCAATAAAATCAAAATCTCTCTCTCGCTTCTTTATATTATCAGTATCCTGATCTTCTACCGGGTATAATATTTTTATCTTCATTAATATTTATCTTTATGATAAATTATATTTCTTTTTATAACACTTTATCAGCACGATCACTCTTCATTATAGCTAAATATATATTCATAATATATACCCTACCATAGCAGGTGGTATGTCGCCTCTATAATAATTTATTATTTTACAGTGGTTGTTTAATGCACCACTATTTACTAAATATTATAGAGAGCGGTTTGTCGTCTCATTATTATTATATCATGGTTGCTAAATGCACCATTATTATTTACTGTTAATATTATAGTGGACGTCTCAGACGCCACCATTATTATTTACTGTTAATATTATAGTAGACGTCTCAGACGCCACCTAGATTATTTATTGTTAATATTATAGTGGACGTCTCAGACGCCACAAAATTTATTTACTGTTTAAATGTGGATGATTCTGTCACCACAATTTTGCCCTTAATTATTTGTTTGTTATGGTTATTATATAAGGAGGCTCAGCCACCTGTATATAAACCTTGTATCTGAAATTTGGTAAATTTAACTGATTGATTATTTAAATTTCCAGATTGATTTTCTTTAATCCCAACGGTCACAAAGAAAAATTTTCAAAATTTTTTACTTTTTCAAACGGCTATGAACAGTATTTTCAATCTATAAATATAATCATCTTTCACTCATTTTTCTTCACTCAAACATTCTACATCCTCTCAAATATTTTTCGGTTTTTCATTCCATAAGAAAAATGATTCGCTTCTTGTTGTTTTTATGTTCAATTGTAATTTTTGCTTCTATTTATGGTCTCTTCGTTGGAGAATTTAGTCCCGAAGAATTTGCATCAACTGTTATGCTAGTTTTCTATGCATTATTTTTTGTAATTGCTCTAGTTATTCATGTAAACGGTTTCTAATAAAATTACTAATAATATTTTTATGATTTTATTTTTAGAAATCAAAAATGGCAAGCGTTGAAGATCTTAAGATCCCAGCTCTCAAAATTACTGGAGCAAACTACATAGCATGGACCACCGATGTGGAAATCCATCTAGAGTCAAAAAAATTATCTGACACAATTAAAGAAGGAAACAACTCTCCTGCCGAAGATAAGGCAAAATCGATAATTTTCTTAAGAAAACATCTAGATGAGAATGTGACGCATGATTATGCGGGCATAAAAGACCCAGCAGAGCTGTGGCAAGCTCTAAAGGAAAGGTTTGACAACCAGAGGGAAATAACTCTCCCTCATGCCTTAGAGGAGTGGAAAAACCTGAGATTTCAGGATTTTGAGAAAGTGGATGAATATAATTCCGCTATTTTGAGAATAGTCTCACAATTGAAATTTTGTGGTAAGCCTGTCTCCGAAGCAGAGATGCTCGAAAAGACTTACCTCACTTTTCATAAAGAACACCGTATCCTGCAAGAACTTTATAGAAGTCGCAGATACAAAAGGTTCTCTGAGCTAATTGTGACTCTCATATTAGCGGAAAAGAATTGTGAACTTCTCTTAAAAAACCACAACTCTCGACCTACGGGAACTAGAGCACTCCCTGAAGTGAATGCCACAAATGTGAGGAATCCCGAGAGAAAAAGTCAAACCTATCGGGGTCGTGGTCGTCGATTTAATCGTGGACATGGAAGAGCTTACAACCCAAAAGGGATGGGATCGTACAAATGGGTTCGACCTGAATATACTAATAAAGGGAAAGAAATCCAAGAGAATTCCACCAATAAACGCGAGAATAACTGTTACAGATGTGGGTCAAAAGGGCATTGGGCCCATGTATGTCGAACCCCTCCACATCTTTGTAAGTTATATCAAGAGTCCATTAAAGGAAAAGGGAAGGAGGTGAACCTCACGGAACACTTTGAGGGTACATCATACCTCGAATCCCCTGACTTTGCAAATGATTTCGACGAGACCGCTCTTGCGGATAACTGAAATGCTTGTAGTGAGACTACTGAATAGTCTCGAGTAATGCCATGTATAATTATTACATTTTAGTTTTAAAATAAATAAATGATGTTTAAAAACAATCTAATGAATAATTATTATGTGTTTCTCTATGAATGATTTTTCTCATTTTCTTTATTGATGTTTATGTTGATTACAGAAATAGATCACAATACGAATGTAACAATATCCAAGGACAATATTCGAGAAATTTGTATACCAGATAGTGAAACAACGCACACTATTCTGAGACACAAGAGATTTTTCTCTGTGTTAAAAGCAACAAAAATGATTGTTGACACAATATCGGATCCTACAGACTTGATTGAGGGAACAGGCAAAGCCAACTTTATGTTGCCTAATGGAACAAATTTTTCCATAAAAAACGCCTTGTATTCTCCAAATTCTAAAATGAATTTTTGTTGAGTTTCAAAGACATATACCTTCAAGGATATGAAACTCAGTCTGCAACTGAGGATGGAAAGAAGTATATGTACATAACTTCTGATAAATTGGGGAAAAGGGTTATATTGGAAAAGTTCTCAGAACTCCCTTCTGATTTGCATCATACTTATATAGATGCAATATAATCACATCTTGTGATCAAAAGAAATCCAGATGATTTAATTTTATGGCATGATCGCCTCGGTCACCCAGGCACATCGATAATGCGAAAGATCGTAGAGAGCTCACATGGTCATTCGATGAAAATCCAGGAGATTTATCAGAGAAGTAAAATGACATGTGATGCATGTTCTATAGGAAAATTGATCATAAGGCCATCGCCAACCAAAATCAATAATGAATCACCAAAATTCCTTGAACAAATTCAAGGGGATATTTTTGGACCAATACATCCACCATGTGGACCATTCCACTATTTTATGGTGTTAATTGACGCATCCAGCAGATGGTCACATGTTTGTCTATTATCATCTCGAAATATTGCATTTGCGAGATTTCTAACTCAGATAATCAAACTACGAGCACAATTTTCTGATTATCCCATTAAAAGAGTTAGACTAGAAAACGCTGGTGAATTCACATCACAAGCATTCAATGATTATTGTATGGTAACGGGGATTGAAGTTGAACATTCTGTAGCACATGTTCACACACAAAATGGTTTGGCTGAATCATTAATTAAACGTCTGCAACTCATTGCAAGACCATTGATCATGAGATCAAAACTTCCAACCTCTGTATGGGGACATGCCATTTTGCATACAGAAGCACTCATTCGGATAAGACCAAGTGCGTACCATAAGTATTCCCCACTACAGTTAGCATTTGGTCAAGAACCAAATATTTCCCATCTACGAATTTTTGGTTGTGCGGTTTACGTGCCTATAGCACCACCACAACGTACAAAGATGGGACCACAAAGAAGGTTGGGAATATATGTTGCTTATGTTTCTCCATCAATTATACGATACCTAGAACCACAGACTGGTGACGTTTTTACGGCGCATTTTGCCGATTGTCATTTTAATGAGAAAGTATTCCCGGTTCTAGGGGGAGAAAATAAACAATTAGAGAAGGATATCAAATGGAGTGTGCCAACCTTGTTGCACCTTGATCCTCCTACTAAACAGTCAGAACTAGAAGTTCGACGAATCATGCATTTACAGAGTATAGCAAATCAGCTACCTGATGCATTTGCAGATACTAAAACAGTAACTAAATCACATATACCAGCTGCAAATGCCCCTGCTCGTATTGAAATACCACGAGAAAGTGAAAGAGCAGATGATACTCATGAGTCAAGAAAACGCTTAAAGCGTGGTAGACCTGTTGGTTCTAAGGATAAAAATCCTAGAAAACGAAAGGAAGCTGAAAAGCATGATATTCCCAAAATAGCAGAAAATATTTTGGAAGAAGCAAATCATGAGACTAATGATAATATAGAGCATCATGAACCTGAAGGAAATCATGAACTTTCCATCAACTACATCCATAATGGAAAGATATGGAATCGAAATGAAATGGATGATGTTGATAACGTTTTCTCATACTTAGTGTCTAAAGAAATAGACGATGAAAACGAAGATCCAGAACCAAGGTCTGTATATGAATGCCAAAACAGGCAAGACTGGTTGAAATGGAAGGATGCTATACAAGTCGAACTTGATTCGCTTAATAAAAAGATGTATTCGGGCCTATTATGCTCGCACCTAAAGATGTGAAGCCGGTTGGATACAAATGGGTTTTTGTTCGAAAACAAAATGAGAAAAACGAGATTGTGAGATACAAAGCTCGCCTCGTGGCTCAAGGTTTTTCTCAAAGGCCCGGGATTGATTATGAAGAAACATATTCTCCCGTTATGGATGCAATCACGTTTAGATTCTTAATGAGTCTAGCGGCTGACGAGAATCTAGAGATGCGTCTCATGGATGTCGTTACAACATATCTATATGGATCATTAGATACTGATATCTATATGAGAATTCCCGATGGGTTTAAAATGCCAGAAGCATTGAAATCTAAACCCAAAGAAGTATGTGCAATAAAGTTGCAGAGATCATTATATGGGCTAAAGCAATCTAGACGTATGTGGTACAATCGTCTCAGTGAGCATTTAACAAAAGAAGGATATGTGAATAATCCTATATGCCCATGTGTTTTCATCAAGAAAACAGCATCCGGATTTGTAATTATCGCGGTATATGTTGATGATCTAAATATTATCGGAACTCAAGAGGAAAATACAGAAAGCATCTGATTATTTAAAAGGAGAATTTGAGATGAAAGATCTCGGACATACAAAGTACTGTCTTGGCCTACAAATTGAGCATTCTCAAAAGGGTGTATTTGTGCATCAATCCACATATACCAAAAGAGTGTTAAAACACTTTAACATGGATAAGGCAACTCCTCTAAGCACCCCTATGGTCGTTAGAACACTTAAAGTTGAAAATGACCCATTCCAACCACATGAGGAAAATGAAGAGATACTTGGTCCTGAAGTACCATATCTAAGTGCAATTGGAGCCCTTATGTACCTTGCCAATTGTACACGACCTGACATATCATTTGCTGTTAATCTTTTGGCAAGATTCAGTTCGTCCCCTACACGAAGACATTGGAATGGGATTAAACATATTTTTCGTTATCTTCAAGGGACTGTTGATTTAGGTTTACTCTATACTAAAAATTCAAAAAGTCAAATGGTTGGTTTTGCAGATGCAGGATATTTATCGGATCCACATAAATCTCGATCACAAACAGGGTATGTGTTCACGATCGGAGGCACCGCTATATCTTGGCGTTCTCAAAAGCAGACGCTTGTGGCCACTTCTTCAAATCATGCTGAAATCATCGCACTCCATGAAGCAAGTAGAGAATGTGTGTGGTTGAGATCAATAATTCACCATATCCAATCAAGCAGTGGAATTCGCGTAAATATGGAACCAACTATCTTATATGAAGACAACGCTGCATGTGTTGCCCAGACAAAAGAAGGATATATCAAGAGTGATAGAACCAAACATATCCCTCCAAAGTTCTTCTCATACACTCAAGAGCTCGAGAAGAATAAAGAAATCGAAGTGAGATATGTCCAATCATGTGAAAATGCAGCGGATCTCTTCACAAAATCATTACCCACCACTGTGTTTAGAAAACATGTCCATAACATTGGAATGTGTCATCTACGAGACTTTTAAAATGACATCCTTGTCACTCGAGGGGGAGTTGCGTGGTTGTACTCTTTTTACCTTCCTATAGTTTTTCCCACTGGGTTTTCCTGAAAAGATTTTTAACGAGGCAACAAATACATAACGCAAGAGAAAACCGTGACACTGGTCTCCAAGGGGGAGTGTTATAAAAGTCAGAAAAATGGTACGTACAAATAAACGTGAGTGGATTTTTGTGGAGCCCACCATCACTATGCATACACAGTAACTTATCTTTTTAACTCTATATATACGAACGTTTTCGTTCGATTGTAAAACATAAGTTACAACTTCACAAATTCAATAAAATCAAAATCTCTCTCTCGCTTCTTTATATTATCAGTATCCCGATTTTCTACCGGGTATAATATTTTTGTCTTCATTAATATTTATCTTTATGATAAATTATATTTCTTTTTATAACAAAAATCATTTATCCCCAAATTCAAATTATAGTAATCTAAAAAGGGCACAACACAAGTTGTAAATTTGCAAATTTTACTTCAAATGAATTATTAAGAAGATTTTCTAATAGTGGACAAACCTAGTTTTAGGTTTTGAATAATAAGACGTGGCAATTGCATTTGACCACCGTTTACAAAACATTTATTTTTTTAGCTGATAAAAGGTATTTTTGGCTATTTAGTCATTTTTAAAAAAAATTATAAAAACTTTAATATTTTTTTAACTTAATTGGAAACTAATACTTTTTGTACTGTATACAGGTTGATTTTCCAGTTATATTTAAGTATATTACTGCGCGAATCAACGGTGAACAGTACACAAACCAATAGAAAATATGTACAAAATCGTCATTTGACACAGAAAAAAACAAAAAAACATAAAGTGACAAAAACATAAATAAAATTTGAAAAAATGACTATGGATGCAATTATCTCCTATAAAAACACATATCTTGCAAAAACCAAACTCTTCATCAAACACCATAATTGTTGAAGTGCTAAGCAACCCTTGACCGGTTCTTTAGGAGAAAGTTATTTGTTTCTGTTATTTGCTTCAGTCAAACGTGGTCATCATGTTTGGATCATGTTTGGATCACGTTTGCTATTTCTTAGGAACTAGTTGCTGCACGTTCTATTCTCTCTGTTTTCTTGTAAGGCTACTTAAGCCATTGTTGCTTTGTCTAATGAAGTAAGTCAGTTTCCAGAATTGTTCTTTTAGATTAACAATCTGGTATCAGAGCTAACTTCAAATTGAGAGAAGAAAAACAAAAGAGAGAGAGAAAGAATGAGTGCAGAAGGAATCGGCAACGGTGGTGGTTACGCTGCACCTGCAATTCCCAAATTTGATGGGGATTATGATCATTGGAGTATAGTCATGGAGAATCTCCTCCGGTCCAAGGAATACTGGGAGGTTGTGAAATCTGGGTACACACAACCAGGTTCTGAAGTGGAGATGACTGCAGCACAGAAGAAGACATTAGAAGAAATGAAACTCAAAGACTTGAAGGCTAAGAATTACCTGTTTCAATCAATCGACAGAACGATTCTGAAGACGATAACACAAAAGGAAACATCGAAGCAAATCTGGGATTCGATGAAGATGAAGTGCCAAGGGAATGCTCGAGTGAAGAGAGCACAACTCAATCGGCTTCGTAGAGACTTTGAGATTCTGGTGATGAAACAAGGTGAATCAATCGATGACTACTTCAGTCGCGTAATGGTGATCGCAAATGATATGCGAAACTATGGAGAGAACATGCCAGATGTCAAGATTGCTGAGAAGATCTTGAGAACTCTCACTGATAAATGGAACTACATAGTATGTTCCATCGAGGAATCAAATGATGTTGATAACCTCTCTATTGATGCTTTGCAAAGCTCGCTCCTTGTTCACGAGCAGAAATTCAAGAAAGATGGAGGAGAAGAACAAGCTCTTGCTGTATCCACATACAACTATCAAGGAGGCAGAGGAAGAGGAAGATCAAGAGGTTCACACGGAGAAAGAGGTCGAGGAAGAGGACGTCGTACATTCAACAAAGCAACAGTTGAATGTTACAACTGCCATAGACTTGGCCACTTTCAGTATGAGTGCACAGCGAATTATGCAGAAGAAGAGGTTGAAGAAATGCTTCTCATGGCATACATTGAAGAGATACCCGAAGAGGAAGAGGAAGAGGAAGAGAGAGTCCAACTTTCTCTTATGGCTTACATTGAGGAATCGCAGAAACAACATGGGAACGATGTGTGGTTTCTTGATTCAGGCTGCAGTAACCACATGTGTGGTGAGGTGTCTCTGTTCAGCGAGATGAAAGAAGGGATTAAGAGGACCGTGAGACTTGGGAATCATACACAACTTTCTGTTGTGGGAACATGAAGTGTACGACTATCTATTGGAGGAGCTAGCCATCTGGTACAAGACGTTTTTTATGTACCAGAACTGAAGAATAATCTCATTAGTATTGGGCAACTTCAAGAGAAAGGGCTGGAAATCTTGATAAAGTCCAACGAATGCAGAATCTATCATGACTCAAAAGGTCTCATCATTCAAAGCAAGATGACTGCGAATAGAATGTTTGTGTTACTCTCACAGTCTAAAGGCTCGAGCAAGCAGGCGATGATGTGTCTCCAAACAGATGCTCAAGACAAATCTATGCTTTGGCATCGAAGATACGGTCACCTTAGCTACACGGGTCTGAAGATGTTGAAAAACAAAGACATGGTAAAGGGTTTACCAAGCTTTGATGAGAAAGAAGTGGTATGCACAGATTTTTTGATTTTAAAGTAAAAACAAATAAATAAAACAAGTCTAAATTCATGCTATTCATATATCTAAATGTATATACGAAACGAAAATACAAAATCAACTTTAAACATTTAATATATATAAAGAAAACAAATATAAATACCCACTCAATGAATTTTACGGTAGAAAATTGTATTCTGGTAATGCACAGAGAAGTGCAGTGCCGTCTGAGACTCCTATAATCCTCCGGCGAACCAGCAACAACAACAATCAAGAAGAAGTGACGCTAAAGTATTGTCGGAGATTGAAGACTGGCTCATGAACAATTCTACCCCGATCGATCCGGATTGCTCCTTGTCTGCTCAAGCTAATTCTACGACATTCCGATTTTGAAACCCTCTTTTAACGAATCCAACGAAAGGGAGAGGGACAGAACGGCGACAAGGAGAGAGAGAGAGGGAAAGAGGTTTGACAAGAGGGAGAGGGAGAGAGCCGGCGCGAGGAAGAGAGAGCCGGCGAGAGGGAGAGAGAGTTCAGGCGAGGAGGAGAGAGAGAGAGCCAGCGAAAGGGGGAGAGAGAGAGATCGGCCACGAGAGAGAATGGAGAGTGGTAAATCATGACTGGACATGGCGACGATGAGAGCACAAGTAGTGGAGGCGTCACCGAATGCAACGCCGGAGAAAACTTGGGAAATAAAATGAGAACGCCGCATCGATGGACTGAGAAAGAGAGCGACTTCGAAGCTCGAGGAGGCGGTGCTTAATTGCAGAGACGAATCAATCCGATTAACGGCAACTCGTAGACAATCTTGCTATTTTTAGAATCTAGCTATGAATAAAAATGGCACGCAAGCCAAAACGACTCAGCAGCATATGACTACATTTTTCTTTTATCTCTCTACATCGTGAAAAAGACAGTCTTCAACACTCATTACACGAATCTTTGTAAGACCTCTTTAGATTCTCAAATTGATAGAACAACATTTTATATATACCCGACTGGACATGGTGACGTTGCATTCGTCGGAGAAAACTTGGGAAATAAAACGAGAACGACTGATATTCCGTGCTCTTAGATGTTCAAAAACTCTTGATGCGACCGAGTCTTTCATATTCTTCATTATGACATGAGACTGATAACCCAAGGTATGATTACAAGCAGAAATTTTAGCGGATCGCGACTGAACATGGCGACGATGGGAGCACAAGTAGTGGAGGCATCACCGAATGCAACGTCGGAGAAAACTTGGATTATAAAACGAGAATGACTGATATTCCGTGCTCTTAGATATATAAAAACTCTTAATGCGACTGAGTCTTTCATATTCTTCATTACGACATGAGACTGATAACCCAATGTATACTTACCACTTAATTACATATTATACAATCATTTCCCCAACAACTAAACAAAGTTAGGAAGAAAAAATAATATGTGCTATACTATATAATCTAAAAATACATCTTTAAAAAAAGAAACACCAAAAAACTTGTAAATAAAAATATCCGCGCGTTAGCGTGAGGACTCACCTAGTATATGATAACCTGCCGACTACTACTAATCGACATGGCTCCAAACTAAAATATGTTATAACATCACCGTAATTATGTATGATCAATATAACATGTTTTAGCTTGGAGCCATGTCGATTAGTAGTAGTCGACAGTTTATCATATATTGTGTTATTCTCCAAACTCAAATCTATAATAAATACAAATTATTCTATTTAATTTGGTCAAAACATTTATAAATTTATATATAGTACATTTAGAAATTTATTCAAAACATTTTAGAAATATAGTGGAATTACAAAACCACTATGTTTGATCATATAGTGGAATTACGGTTTCAAATAACTGATTTGTTTTGAAATATAGTGGAATTACAAAACCAAATTTCAATTTAGCTCAAAAACTTCAATCTTAGCTCGAGAAAAAGCATTATAAAGCAATCTAAAACTGCAATTCTATAAAATAGCACAAAAAACTTAAAGTTCAATAATTTAAAACTAGCATTCATTAAAAAGGAAAAAGACTAAATTATTCTCTATTATACTCTAAAATCAATCATCCAAAAAAAAAAACCGAAAATGCTGATTCTCCTAGTTCACATTGACCGGTTCAGATAGAAATCCTTAACCGAGTTTTTGGATCGGTGGTTATCTCAATTGAGCGAAGGAAGCTTCATATTGGCGAGCTTGTGACGAGATCCATGGCGGCAATTTCTACTTTCTTCCTTCTCTTCCTCATTCCCCTTGTCCCACTCTCGCGCTTCTCGTTATCTTGGCCTTAATCGTACGTACGCCCTCGTCCCATCCGAATCCCCATCAAGTCACGTCTTCTTCTTCATCACCAGCGGTAAACAGAAGAACGGAACCGTCTTTGCTAAACCTGACTCTCTCTACTTTACCTTTCTTCACCGCGTTTAGAAACTCGCTGTACCGCCATTGCGATCCCTCCGGAAGATCCGATGATGATTGGGCTTTCGGATTAGGCGCCGTAATCGTCTTGGTCTCACTGAACGGCGACGGCGACGTCGTCGGCTTCACTGCTTGAGCTTCAACAACGACGGTTTGTGTAGCGCTAACCGGTTCGTCCAAAGCTAAATCTCCTCGCGGCGACGAAGAAATTGATGAGAACAGAATAGCTGCTAAAGCTACTCGCGACGGAAATGACTTTATGGGTTTTCCATTGTCTTCGATTCGCAGAGCCGATCGAGTACTTCCACGGGAGATTAAGGAGAAGGAAAACGACGGCTTTGTTGTGGTTTTAGGTGTGGGAGTGATATTGGATCCGAAGAAATTTGAAGAACGTAACGAGTTTGGGGCTGTGGCCGCCATTGCAGCTCTGCTTCGAGACTGGGATGAAGCAAAATCGAATTTTGAGAGAGAGATAATGAGAAACGGGGATGAAGAAGAAAGGATCGCAAGTGTCTATATAAATTCTGAATTTTTGGAGCCATATCCTCAAGTTTCTTGCTTATGCCTCGTCTACGTATGCGATTTCTTATCCAGTGATCGTAAAATGCCAAAAACGAAATTTTTTTTTTTTTTTTTGTCAGCTACATCATCCATCATCTACAGAGCCAGGTCTCTCTATCTCGAGGAAGCTAGTGAGCAAGGTCTTCCGTTCACGGTTCCGTTCTTCGGATCCTTCTCTTCTTCATCACCGGCGGATCTAGCGGCATAGGTCTTGCTCTCGCCCAACGCGCCGCTTTCGAGGGTCCTCGCGTCTCCATCCTCGCCCGATCCGCCGGAAAGCTCGAGGAGGCCAAATTTAATCTCAAGTCTCGAGGTTTCAACGGACTCTTCTCTCAGATCGAGGTTCCTTCTTCATCATTCATCTCATCGTAATTTGAATTCAATCCATCCGCGATAAACGTTTAACAATAGTACAATCCAGGCTGCTTAGATCGATGTATCGGACATGGGTCGGAGAACTTGGTTAGATTTGCAATCTAAGAAACTTCGATCAGTTTAAAACTCTTTACTGGTTTCTATGTGCGGAAAACTGGATCAATTGTTGTTGTCTTTCTGCTTGACATTGTAAAGAGATGGCAGCTCAATTGGTCTAGTTTTTCGATGTTGTAGGCTAACAGAAGAATAGACGAAGACAAAAAAGCCAAACATGTGGGTTTCCTGCAAATTACAGTTTATGAACTTCTTAAAACAAATAGAATGGGTTTCAGGCAATAGGGTTTAGATAAACCGATTAATGTTTCATGCTGCATTGCGTTTCTAAACTGGTGTTCTTACATATTCTTCTTGAAAGAAAATATGTACCCGACAATTTTTTATGGAAAATGTGTGTTTTCATCTTGTTGGTTATTGCATTTGAGTTGTTTATATATATAATTTAATGAAAGAATCATTACTGATTGGTCTTATACTCCCAGCTTGCAATGATGATATGTGATGAGTTAGCCAGAAGATCAATGAAGCTACATTTTATGTACACAACTCTACCTTTTAAAGCCTTTTTTCCCAGAAAACTTAGGAACTAAAACCCTCTTGATTTTGCCTATGTTTTGCTTATGAGTTTCTTGGAGAGATTGTGTTTGTTTAAACCTATTAAGACCTGTTGTATTGATTAGACGAGTGACTGATGTTTGGTATAATTTATCAGCTTGCAAAGAGGACTTTTGATGATGTCTACAAGTACCCAATGCGAATCCGAGAGAAGGTTTAAGAGAGTTTAGGCAAAGAATAATTGTTTTAATGCACAAATGATCGATCTCTTTGTCTTAAATTTTCCATATAAAAGATATTTATATAACGTATAAATGAGAATTTTTGTGTTCATTTATATAACTTCTCAAATTTAGGAAGTTGTCCTACATATTTAGAAAGGCTTTCCTAAATGTGTAAATGAGAACTTTTGTGTCCATCTATACAAAACTCGAATTTAAGAAGTCATAATACACATTTAGGAACATATATAATGTATTTAGGAAAGTCTTCATAAATCAACAAAAAACAGAAAAATTATGATTTCACTTAAGTCATGGAAAGACAAACTATAAAAGACTATATTACTTGTTGATTTTCATTTGTAAATGAAGCATTTGAACATGTGTTGTTGTTTGCCTACACAAAAAAAGAAAGAAAGAAAGGTACAAATGTTGAAATGATTTTTTTCTGGAAATGCAATGTATTTAGGAACCATTTAGAAACATATATAACGTATTTAGGAAAGCCTTCCTAAATCAACAAGAAACATAAAAAGTATGATTTCACTTAAGTCATGCAGAGACAAACTATAAAAGACTATATTACCTGTTGATTTTCATGCGTAAATAAAGCATCTGAACATGTGTTGTTGTTTGCCTACACAAATAAAGTTTCTATTTATAAGTTTGAGTTGTATAAATAGACAAAAGTTTATATTTATATGTTTTTAGAAAGTTTTCCTAAATGTGTAGGACGGCTTCCTAAATTTGAGTTGTTGTATAAATGAACACATAAGTTCTCATCTTTGATGAGGTTTTAGTCTTTCAAATATTTGCAAGCAGAGTTTTTTTGGACAAATATAAGGTATGTGTTTTGCTTAGTTCTATTTCTCTTGCTTTGATCAGGAATTGGGACATTTTGTGATATGTAAAGATGATTGAATGCCACTAAAAGGAATTCAAAATATGTCCAAGCTAACTGATGATACTGCAGAAGACATAAGAATCAATGACACCATGACAAGAGAAAGATACATATGTGTTTAGGAACACCACTAAAAGGAATTCAAAATATGTCCAAGCTAACTGATGATGCTGCAGAAGACATAAAAATCAATGACACAACGTCGAAAATCCTACACAAAGGAATAAAGAAAGAAAGATACAAATGATGAAAACTAATATTTTCTTGAAAATGAAACGTATTTAGAAACATATATAACGTATTTCGGAAAGTCTTCCGAAATGAACAAAAACAGAAAACGATATTTCCTGTTGATTTCCATGCTTAAATGAAACATCAGAACATATGTGTTGTTGTTTTGGTTACACAAAGGAATAAAGAAAGAAAGATACAAATGAAAACTGATCATTTCTTGAAAATGAAAACTGATCATTTCTTGAAAATGAAACGTATTTAGGAACATATATAACGTATTTCAGAAAGTCTTCCGAAATTAACAAAAACAGAAAATGATAAAACAGAAAACGATATTTCCTGTTGATTTCCATGCGTAAATGTAGCATCAGAACATATGTGTTAATTTTTTGGATACACAAAGAAATAAAGAAAGATACAAATGATGAAAATGATTATTTCTTGGAAATGAAACGCATATAGGAACCATTTAGGAACATATATAACTTATTTAGGAAAGTCTTCTTAAATGAACAAAAAACACATTTAAGAACATATATAACGTATTTCGGAAAGTCTTCTTAAATGAACCAAAAAACACATTTTACATATGTATAATTATAAAAGACTATATTACATGTTGATTTAGGAAAGTCTTCTTAAATGAGCCAAAAAGTTTTTTTCTGTTTCTTGTTGATTTAGGAAAGTTTTCTTAAATGAACCAAAAAACACATTTAGGAATATATCATCAATATATATATAAGAGAATGATTCAAAGTTATTAACTCACAAGATCGCGACACGTGTCGAGTTAATCAATTAGATTATGACACATGTCGAGTTAATATAAAAGTTTTTTTTAGATTAAAGAAAATTAACTTAAAATTTAAAAGTAGAGTTTAATTTAAGAAAAAGGAAAAAAAGAGACTTAATTCTAAAAGTAAAGTTAGCAAAAAAAAAAAAAAAAAAAAACATAGACTTAATCCTAAATGTAAATCCTAAATATAAAGTTAGCATAAAAAAGGAAAATACAAATTGTTTTTAGATTAAAGAAATTTATTTATTAAGGAACTTTAACTTAAAATTAAAATCTAGAGTTTAATTTAAGAAAAAGGAAAAAAAGACTTAATCCTAAAAGTAAAGTTAGCAAAACAAAAAATAGAACATAAACTTAATTCTAAATATAAAGTTACCAGAAAAAAAGGAAAATAAAAATTGATTTTAGATTACAGAAATTTATCTATAAGGAAATTATAAGGAAATTTATATTAAAATTAAAAGCTAGAGTTTAATTTAAGAAAAAGGAAAAAAAAATAGACTTAATCCTAAAAGTAAAGTTAGCGAAAAAAATAAAATAATATCTTTAGAAAAAAGGGAGTATCCTAAAAGTAAACTTAACCCCAAAAAAAAGGGAAAGAAACAAATAAAACATAAACTTAATCTTAAATGTAAAATTAGCAGAAAAAGGAAAATAAAAATTGCTTTTAGATTAAGAAAATTTATCTATAAAAACTAAATTTAAAAAAATGAGATAAACATTTTTTTATTTTGATTAAGGAAATTAAAAAAAAGAGAATAAAATCATATAAGGAAAAGGAATTATAATTTATTACCTCTATATAACCCAATTTGATAGTTTCTCAATTTTACAACCCAAAAATATTGAGAAGAGAGATACAGAAACCAAACGCAAAACAAATTACTAAGAGGTAATATTTTGTGTAATTGTACGTTATAGTTTCTAAATCTTTTGTAGTCTATATCTTAACATACCTACATATAGAGGTGGTGTATAAAAAAAAAAAATTCGGGTACGTTATTGGTGTATATAAAAAAAAATTTATGTTGTACGTTAATGCAAATTTTTTATTTTTTTTACAGGAATATCAAGAGAGAAACAATGAAATGCTGAAATTCTAAATAACAATAGAGATTATTTAACATTAGATAGCTTAAACAGGAAGCGTTCTTATCGTCGTACCGTAGTTCGTCTAATCAGAAAGTGGAAGACAATAAATTTGAAAAAAAACAATGACCTAATAGGAATGAATTTACTCTTACTTGATGAGAAGGTCAGTATATTTGTAATTTTTTTAACAAATATATTATCCTAATTTTATAAACTTATTATCTAACTTTAATCTAAATTATTTTTGAATACAGGAAAATACTATTATAATTCAATATAATTAACTCTTTTTGTTTGTCAGCATCTTCTGGAACTAAATTCTATATGAATCGTGATTTTGATTATGTTACTGCGTTTCGAGAAAAGTATTTTCTTAGTTTTTATTGGTTTCAAATTTACTAATTCACTAAAAAAATTAAAATCGATTAATAAAAAAACTTAAAAATTCTGAGAAGTCAAAGTTAAAAATTTTATCTTAAAATATATAGTTACTAAAAAAATAAAATTTAAAATTTAAAAATTAAATTTATCTTAAAAAGTAAAATTAATATAAAAAAGAAAAAACATTTCTTAGTTTTTCCATTTAGATTAAAGAAATTAATTTTAAAAGGAAAATAATTATAATTTCTCAACTTTATATAAACCACAATTTGGTAGTGTGTCAATTACACACCAAAAAATTAAAAGTCCAATAATCTTATCCAAAACTATTTACTGCATCTCTTCACCAAATTTTTCTTTCAATGTATATATTTATTTCATTGTAAACTTTGTTGCTAAATTTATGTATTATAAATTTTCACGGGTGATCTAATTTTGATTTCCATTTTTTCGTCTTTAATTTTTTTTTAACGGGTTATAAAATATTAAATTACAAACCTGTATATATGCGGGTACTTATCTAGTATAATTATAAAAGACTATATTACATGTTGATTTTCATGTGTAAATGAAACATTAGAACATGTGTTGTTGTTTGCCTACACAAATAAAGAAATATACAAATGTTGAAATGATCATTTCTGGAAATGCAACATATTTAGGAACCATTTAGGAACATATATAACATATTTAAAAAAGCCTTCCTAAATCAACAAGAAACAGAAAAAGTATGATTTCACTTAATTCATGCAGAGACAAATTATAAAAGACTATATTACATGTTGATTTTCATGTGTAAATGAAGCTTCCGAACATGTATTGTTGTTTGCCTACACAAAGAAAGAAATATACAAATGTTGAAATGATCATTTCTGGAAATGCAACATATTTAGGAACCATCTAGGAACATATATAACATATTTAGGAAAGCCTTTCTAAATCAACAAAAAAACAGAAAAATATGATTTCACTTAAGTCATGTAGAGACAAAGTATAAAAGGCTATATTACCTGTTGATTTTCATGCGTAAATGAAGCATCCGAACATGTTTTGTTGTTTGCCCACACAAAGAAAAAAATATACAAATATTAAAATGATTATTTCTGGAAATGCAACGTATTTAAGAAATATTTCGGAACATATATAACGTATTTTGGAACATATATAACGTATTTCGGAAAGTTTTCCGAAATGAACAAATGATGAAAAATGATCCTTTCTTGAAAATGAATCGTATTTCGGAACATATATAACGTATTTCAGAAAGTCTTCCGAAATGAACAAATGATGAAAAATGATATTTTCTTGAAAATGAATTGTATTTAGGAACATATATATCATATTTCGGAAAGTCTTCCGAAATGAACAAATGATGAAAAATGATCATTTCTTGAAAATGAATCGTATTTAGAAACATATAACGTACTTCGGAAAGACTTCATAATTTGACAAGTCGTCATCTGACAATTGACCAAGTCGTCATCTAAAAATTGACCACACATACCGAAAAGTCTAGTGTCCTTAATGACGTGACGATTCAGAACTTGTTGATTGGTAGAGTTCTTTCTCAATGCATACCACAGTCACCGTAAAGTTCTCTCTCTTTCTCAATGCATACCACAAAGTGTAATGTTTGAATACAAGTAATGATGCTTTTAACATGAAACAAATTTGTTCCTAACGATTTAGGAATCTTTTAAAAAAAATTAGGAAAGATTTCAAATATTTTAAGAATGCTTTTCTGAAAAGTATATATATGTTTATGAGATGCCGAAAAAGTGGTTATTTTATTGAAACTTAACAAAGAATCACACAATATAATGCTATAAAATGAATACATCATAGCAGAAACGAAGAAATGGATTACTAAACTAAATTGGGTGGAAGTAGTTTAAGAAAGAACCAAAAGTAGGAAATCGTAATCTGTTTAACATGAGCTTATGTAGATTCACAAAAATTTGAGAATGTCCCAGTGAAGCTATAGTAGCTTCTTCTCTTATTCATATAGTCGATAGTGAGAGAGAGACAAGAGAGTGTGATCATAAGCGTAGAGATCAATGCCCCAAAACTTGGCCGGTTGGTTCGTACGGTACTTTCTGTCCATGCTTTTGATCATTTCCATGTCCTCTTTTGTCAGTTCGAAGTCGAAAACCTGAAAATTCTCTTCCAATCTTTCAGGTTTCGATGTTTTTGGTATCACCATTGTGTTCCTCTGCATTCCCCACCTCAGGACAACCTGTGCCACTGTCTTTTTGTACTTCTCGACCACTTCCTGTATTCGTATCAGAACAAGAAGAAGGATTGAGTAACCAAGTCCATTTTAATTGTCAAAAGTTCAATCTTTTAACTGTTTCAACCAAAACTATAAGCTTAGAGGATGGGCTTGCTTACTTTGAGAGCTAGGTCATCCAGAAAATAAAAAGATTTCAGAAATCAGCGACTAAAAAAAAGGAGTTGTTATCATATTCTGAGAAATTTTGAGCCTGATTACAATATAAAACGCCATATCGCATCATACAAAACGCCATATCGTATCATAAATCCCTGTTGAAAAGAATTTGTGAAACTTAACCATGAATTCACTTTCTCAAATAAAAAAATTAAAACCACACCAATAGAAAAGTTTCGTTGGAAAGTCTGACACTAATATAACAAGGTATTACCAACGAGACACGACAGCTTATTGACAAATGTTCAAGCTCACTTACTACTCCCCACATAAATCCAGAGTTCCTAACTCCATTACCACTAATCCATCAATAAATAAACATTTCAAATGAAAGCACATAAAATTTATATACTTAACCAAAAATGACCATTTTAGTAACATATGCAAAGAGAGGTAGATATTTCTGATTTGTAAAACAAATTAATAAAATACTATTATTGACCAGATAAGCTAATTTTCAATACAAAATTCTTGGAGGATATGCCAATGGAAATTCAATCCAATCCTCGTGGTAGATAACTTTGTGCTTCTATATCAAGTTCTCAATCGAGAATGAAAAGAAAAATAGATTCGTACCATGGCGATATCAATGCTAGTAACACGAAGAAGCTCGTCAGGGCAAACGAGATATCCAATAATCACACATTCTCGATACGAAGTAATATTTGCAAGGTCCTTTCGAAGTGAATTTTTACTCATTTGACTTTCTTAGATTGCTGCTAATTCCAGAATTGCTCCCTGTAGATTATAAGCAAAACAGTGTCAGGACCGCTGTTAAAACCGACATTTTCCATTACAAGCTAGCTTTTAGTAAGTTATTTCTACTCCTACGAAATGGAAATACCGTCTTGTATTTGCTCAGCACCAGCAACATTGGCAATTACATTAGCTTGAATGGAATGCTCAATCTGCAAGATCTCTTTCTCCAGAGTCGCAAATCTCTCGATAATCGCAGGCGTGTTTACGAATTTCACAAACCTGCAAAACGAAGAAACATAATCAGTAACACATCAACAAGTCAAGTCCAAGTCAAATTCAAATCAGTCACTAAGCAGCATCCACCACCATGGTATCACAGTGGTATATCGAATCCAAAGAAGTCATTTATCAAAAAAAATCCACCGACTCCTTTCTCGGCAAGCTCGCCGAGCTCTGCAACTACACGTCAATCGTTTCTGTCGCTTCTGCTTCTCCCTTCGACTCGTTCATTGACTCAAAAAACTCGGGCGAGTCATTTCCCTCTCTTCCTGAGTATGCTCCGAGTTCGCCGCCGATTCCTTCGCCACGCTCTCGCAACTTCCTGTACCCGAATCCTTTCTCGTTGGTTTCTCGTCATTGTCGTCTCCGCCGATCCGGTTCGGCTCTTCGTCCACTGTCTTCTCTGATTTTTCGATGCTAGCTTCTCCGATTTAGTCACGATTGCTTTGATCTCAAATGTTATGGGCAACTTGTGTTTTTACTTTTTAATGAATGCTAAAAATAAAACTTTTTTATTTGAGTGCTAGTTTTGTCAAAAACATTTCAATAAATGCCATTTTGATCAATTTCTCAATCTAAAACAGTATATTACTTCAAGTTGAGGTAATATACAAGGTTCTCCACCTACATAAATTCCATTAGTTGCAGAAGTAGAACTTATCCACTTGTCAAAATTACTAGTGACTCAAACTTGTCATGATTGCACATGAGTTCCACCATTACTTTGACTATCTATTGACTGATTTTTCAGAAATTAACTTGTATTAACGAAAATTTGTGATTTAATAAAAATCTACGGAATCTCATTATTGTTTCGTCGCTTTGTAAATTATTTATCGAAACCAATCCATGAAATTGAATAGAAAAAAGCATATTTGAAGAAGCATAAAAATATATCGTATGTGTATATTTAGTAAGCTGATATATTATTGCACATGAGTTCCACCATTCCGTAGATTGTATAATGATGAGAGAAAATTATAATATTTAGTTCAAAGATTCAAAAGATAAAATTTAATATATTTTATATAAAAATTAAATTATTTTTTCTTAACTTAAGATTTTTTTCGAAATTTGTTTCTATTTTTTGGAATTTTTGGGATTTTTTTAAAAAAATTTGAAAATTTAATGTAATTTTTATTTAAATATTAATATTTTATTATTAACAAAATAAAAAGATAATAAAGATTATCTCTAAGTTAAATCGGATGTGTTACATAGTCACAAATCAAGAAATTGATTTATTATAATAGAAAATATATTAGTTAGAGTATTTTTTCTATGCACAAAAATAGTTGGGATATTAAAAAACTTATCGAAATTTAGTTGAAATATTTTTATGGAATTTTTCCATCAAAAAAACTATAAGAATATATAAAATTAATGTAGCTAAAACCTAAAATTTATTAGAGGAAATTTGATTTAATATTCTACAAAATTTACATATTTTGAGAACCTTTTATTTAAAAAGTTTGAATACTAACTTTTTATTAGGTAAAAGACAATAATACCATCATGAATTTTGAGAATTTACAATTACAACAATTATTTATTTTGGCTTTTTAATTTTCAGAATAAAATATTTCTTGTAAAATAAAAATTTAATATAAATTTTAATTTTAGATATATTTTATAGAAAAAAAAAAATTATTTTAATTATAGAACAAAATAATTTTTTAGATATATCAGAAGAGTGACTTGATTTTGCATTACACTTAGAGCAATTCATGAAGAGTAATGAGGTGTTTTCTTTTTCTCAATTTCTCATATTTTCAGCACAAACAACACAAAATGCGTACAAGCTAGCATGGAGTGTTCGAATCTACCTGTATGATACTGTTTATGTAAACTCGGTACCCATAATTTGGATTTCTAAACCATTATAAATATTATGATGCGGAAAACAAAAATATACATCACCGTAATTATGTATATCACACTTCTATAAGGAACAAATTTTGCTAATAGTCAATATTTGACCATCTAAGATAAGTTGTATTTGACATATATTTTTGGATTCTATCTACGTTTGAATAATTATATTTTATAGTATCTTTATATAGTACTAGATAAGTACAAGCATATATGCGGGTTTGTAATTTAATTTTTTATAATCCGTTAAACAAATAAAAAATAAAAAAATAGAAAACAAAATTAGATCACTCGTAAATATATATAATACATAACTTTATAAATGAAGTTACCGATGAAATAAATATATATCTTAAAGAAAAAATTTGGTGAAGCACAATAAATAACTTCATATACGATTATTGTACTTTTAATTTTTTGGTGTGTAATTGATATACTACCAAATTGTAATTTATATAGAGGTGAGAATAATTAATCCAAAAATAAAAATATATATTTTAAAAGGCAAAATTATTAGTTTCGAATTATGCGCACTATAGTACAAAAAATATATTATATATATATATATATATTTCTAGCTTCCCACTTTCGAATTATGCGCAATATAGTACGATGATAGACCCTATTTTTTTATCTAATTGATTCAAAGTAAAATAGCTTTGATCATTTTTTGTGTTTTAGAAGTCATGATTTGCTTGTTTAGAATTTGAATAAGAGAACTAAAAGATGGAAGTACATAAAAATTAGAAAGGTGTAGATCTTATTATATAGAGTTTCATTATGATTGTATATTAATAATTTTCCTTTTTATATAGAGTTTTGTTTTGGTGGTGTTTCCTTTTATAATATTAAGTTTCCCTTCAAGATTTTTATTATAAGTTTAAACTTATTATTGTTTTTGGTCGTGTTTCTTTTAACATGTTTATTATAATTTTAAACTTATTATTGTTTTGGTCGTGTTTTATTATTTTGGTCGTGATTATTATTGTTTTGGTCGTGGTTGTTTTTTTAAGTGGTTATTTTATAAGTTTCCTTTTTTAAGGTGTATATTTTTTTTTGCGTTTTATTCTTTTGGTCGTGGTTGTTTTTTTTAAGTGGTTATTTTATAAGTTTCCTTTTTTAAGGTGTAGATCTTTTTTGTTTTGTTTATGGTTTATTTTTTTGGTCATGATTATTATTGTTTTGGTCGTTTATGTGGTTATTTTATATGTTTATGTTTAAGTGGTTATTTTATATGTTTATGTTTAAGTGGTTATTTTATATGTTTATGTTTTGTTTTAAGTGGTTAATTTATATGTTTCCTTTTTTAAAGATGTAGATCTTTTTTTTTTCTTCCTTTTTTAAGATTGCTTTTTTAATATTTTCTTTAATTCTAAGTTTTCTTTTTTTATTATAAGTTTTCTTTTCCCTTTAACATTTTTATTATAATTTTAAACTTATTCTTGTTTTTGGTCGTGTTTCCTTTTAACATCTAAGTTAAACATTTTTAATTTATACTTTAATTCTAAGTTTTTTTATTATTATAAGTTTTCCTTATTTATTCTTGTTTTTATTTTTTTAAGATTACCTTTTTTAAGTTAAACAATATAAGTTTTCATTATTTATTATTGTTTTTTTTTAAGTTAAACATTTTTTAATATTTATTTTATTTCTTTTTTATTTTGTTAATTAAATTGACACATGTCAAGATCTAAACTAACAACCGTGACAAATGTCCCGATCTCGTGAGTTATAATTTTGCCAACGTGTCACGCTCACGTCGAAAGATTCAGCTTTATATAATAAGATTTGTTGCAAGATCACTTCAAGAGATCTATATAATTACAAACGAATATATTTGAATTTGTATATTATGAAATTAAACAACATAATTATAATTTTTATTCTTATTTTAATTAATAAATTTGAAATAATATTTTTTCTTTTATTTTTAAATTATAAAAAATAAAAAAATGGATTTAAAAATAAAATTTATGTTTGATTTATCTAAGATATATCTAGAAATTTTAAATGCAAAAAGTTAATTTTCGAAAAATTTAAAACATGGATTAGTTTTTAAAATATATTTTTTTTAAGAATATTAAACCAAATGTCATATAAATAATATTTATGTTTGATTTATCTAAGATATATCTAGAATTTTTTTGAACTGCCTCGTTAGAATTATTATCCATTATAACAAAAAAATTGATTTATGTCTTTTATATTATAAACAATTAAAAAACAAATCAGGTGGGGAATAATAATTAATTTATTCAGATTTTTTAATTTCGAACCCATCCACGCCATTGCATCCAACGTTCTAGTGTACACGAGGGGCAATTTCTCTGGTATACTTAAGAACTCTAGAAAAACAAGGAAGTCGATATCCAATACATTCGTTCAAGCGACAATGCATCATATATCTTCACAAAGGCGATTCCCACTACAACATTTAGAAAACATATTTACAACATTGGAATACGTCATCTACGAGACCTTTGAAGAGAAGAATATATATGTTTTCCAGGGGGAGCGTTACTACACTCTTTTTTCCTTATCATGGTTTTTGTCCCAAAAGAGTTTTTCCATGATAAAGTTTTTAACGAGCCAGTTAGCAACACATCAATGGTAATGGATAATCAAAAGGTTTTTCCATGAAAAATGTTTTTTAATTTCGAACCCATCCACGCTGTTGCATCCAACGTTCTAGTGTACACGAGGGGAAATTTCTTTGGTATACGCAAGAACTCGAGAAAAACAAGGAAATCGATATCCAATACATTCGTTCAAGCAACAATGCATCATATCTCTTCACAAAGGCGGTTCCCACTACAACATTTAGATAACATATTTACAACATTGGAATACGTCATCTACGAGACCTGTGAAAAGAAGAATATATATGTTTTCCAGGGGAAGCGTTACTGCACTTTTTTTTTTCTTATCATGGTTTTTGTTCCAAAAGGGTTTTTCCATGATAATGTTTTTAACGAGGCAGTTCGCAACACATTCAAAGGGGTTTTCTATGATTTTTTTTTTAATTTCGAACTCATCCACACCGTTGCATCCAACGTTCTAGTGTACACGAGGGGAAATTTCTCTGGTATACTCAAGAACTCTAGAAAAACAAGGAAGTCGATATCCAATACATTCGTTCAAGCGACAATGCAGCATATCTCTTCTCAAAGGCGATTTCCACTACAACATTTAGAAAACATATATACAACATTGGAATACGTCATCTACGAGACCTGTGAAGAGAAGAATATATATGTTTTCCAGGGAGAGCGTTACTGCACACTTTTTTCCTTATCATGGTTTTTTGTCTCAAAAGGGTTTTTTCATGTATGATAAGGTTTTTAACGAGGCAGTTCGCAACAAATCAATGGTAATAGATAATCAAAGGGGAGTGTTGTAAAATGTTGTGATTATCTATTAAAGGAATTACTTCCTCCCTAAGTTTCTTAGCTCTTGAGTATACATCTTTCTTAAACTCCTTAGTCTCTAAGTCCTCCCTAAGTTTCTTATCTCTTGAGTATATACATCTTTCTTAAACTCATTAGTCCCTAAGTTAGTTTTATTTTAATATTAATCTTCCCCTATAAATATGTAAGTTGTGAGTTGTGAGTTGTGAGTTGTGAGTTGTGACTGGAGAATATGAACATTTTGATGGTTTTTGCTTCTCTCTCTAAGTCTCTATCTAGTTTCTATCTCTAAAATTATATATATCTTGCCAAAGTTCTATTTCACAACATCAATGATGATAATAAACGTTTTCACCCATAGGTAGCTCATTTTTCTTTCACCTAGCAACAATATAACATGCACTGATTTATGATCTTCCTACCTACATACAAAAAAAGACAAAACAAAGGCAACTTTTATGCTGTCTTTAATTTCTAAAGCTAGCCTGTCGGCAACTTCTTTTGAACCGGTTCTTTCGGTTCAAGTTACCAAATCATTGAAAAAAATATAATAATAATCAAAACAACCATTTTAAACCGGACAAAAATCAAATTTAGTTTGATTTCTGAATTTTCCAAACCAAAATAAGCACAAAAGTTGTCACTGTGTTCCTCCATTAATCTTTCTTGCTATGAGAGTTTTGGTTTCAATGGTAAAATCTATTTTAAAAGACATCAAAAGAATAACTACGTAACAATCTTGGGAATTCACAAGTAAGAACCCTAGATTTCTTCTAAATATGGAAATTCCAGGATCCCCCAAAATCTAAAAGTAATTTTGCCAGCATTATTGTGAAGTTAGAAGCTCCCTTGTCGATTTTCTAGAGCCATGAAAAATGTTGTGATCCCACAAGCCTTTTGGATTCATTGAGCATCATCGATCATCTCGGTGTCTGAATCTTCTTTCTCTGAGGGTTTGGATTCTGTAGCAGCAGATGGAGATGGGGTAGTAATGTCCGAACAAGTATAGTCAACAACCAGATTTTCAACCATTGGATCTTCTTTCCCATTTGCTGCTTCTTCTTCTTGATGAACTGTTCCAGATTCATGTTCCATGTCAATAGAAGGGTTTGACTCGGAATCTACTGTATCAACCCTTTCGTCAACTTCTTTTCCTTTTTCAGAGACAGTTACGGATGATGATGCTTCTTTTTTGCATTCAAGGTCTTCTGAATGTGAGATGATGCCGTTACACAGTGAGGACACACTGGTGTCATTTGCTCCCACCACGGAACTCTCAACAGAGCCATCTTGGCTAGATTCTGTGTTCAATGTATCTGTTTTCTTCTCATCTTGAACTTCTTCTGTTCTAAGACTTGATGGTCTAGTCTGAACCCTGCACCAACATCAGATATCATAAACTTGTTAAAGCTAGTTCTCTTAATACAGGATTCTTTGTTCTAGCAAATTCACAAACTCAGCAAAAGGATAGATATTCTTCTGTCAACAAAAAATTTAACAAGTAAAAGGCCCACCTGCTGTAGAGGAGCATGTATGCTCGTTGAGAAAGGACATCTTCTAGTTCTACTTTTTCCACCTGCGAGTATTTTGAGACGGGATTAGAAGATCTCTGAAAATTCTAGTTTTCTCAGCATGGAATCCTTGTTTATGTTGCCATTCGTAATAGGCAAACAAAACAACAAGAGTTGATAAAAGATGATAATTACCTCAGAATCGTCTATTCTATACCAGTTTCCGCGGAAGTCCTTAATGAAGCATATGTAATGGCCGAAAAACGAGGCATTCAACATATCTAAATGGACAATCACTGCGTAGAGTTTGTATACATCAGATCCTTCTACCCCGCTGCTCATGTAAGGGCCAAGATCAAATGTCTCGGGAAAACTAATTCTTTTGTTCAGTTTACCGAATCTCCCACCCTATACATATTTTTAGATTTATTAGACAACCGATGTCAGAGGAATAGGCAGATGCAAAGAGACTAACTGAGAGCAAAATTGGGGGTAACCTGGAATCTTTTTAAGGCAATTGTAAGAATATTTGGAGCACAACGAATCGAAAGGCGCTTACATGCCTTCACATAGTCATTACATCTGGAAAAGGGAGAGTAAAATTTGGGAAACAGTCCATTCACAGGATGAGTATACCAACCATGTCTCTCTTTAAGAACAATTAAGGCTTCAGAAGGAAATATAAATACCTATCACATTTGTAAAGGTTATCTCCCTGAAGCCACTCTTTAGCTGTGAACTGATCGAGACATTCCTCCAATGATACCGCATCCCCATGGAGCTCAACGGTTAAATCCATCATATTCTCATATTGATCAGAAACATTACTGCAAACAGTACACTGGACCTGCAAAAGTTAAATAAAAAATGCAGCGAATGAGAGGAAAAATTACAAAAAAAAGAGAGGGCGAGTTTCAAACATATTCAATAAAGCCAACTAAAATTACTAAGGCGAGTTTCAAACATATTCAATAAAGCCAACCAGCTGGGACGAAAAAAGAGTGCAAGAGTGAAGGGCATCAAACTCAAAAGGAAAAAAATTGGTAACTGAGATCATGATTACACGCAGACCAGAGTCACCATTGTCCTAGAATATGGAAATCAGTCTCTTAAGAGTAGGTGATAAGAAAGATCCAATCCAGCCCGTAGGCTAACCTGTCTCGAACTTATTATAATCCAATCCTATGGTAGATTAACCTGTTTCGAACAAAATAAAGGATCCAATTACCTAGCCTAGGCTAACCTGTTTTGAACTTATTACCTAGTGACTCGACAATTCAAATCTAAGACTAACATTAGCATGTCTTATCGACACACTTTCCGTCTTTGTTGTATAAAATCTAGCGGTATTATTAAAATTTGCAAAGACAGCGCAGGACCTGCTACTGAGATTAGGAAACATCACCTGTGACTGAAGGAGCCCGCCAAATATATATTGAATAAGTGTTGTTTCTTGGGCGCGAGGCGGCACCACCTTTTCTCCACCAAATTCGTCGAGGCAAACAGATTGCATCATGTCAATTACAAACCTAAATCACATGAATATTAAAAGTATTAGCTGACAGATTGACAGAAACTCCACCGCTCGGCTTCTTACACCAACGAGTAACAATTGCTGACCTCATCAACTCATGAGCATCTTCCTGTCTCCCATACCCAAGATTTCCACCAATGTTAGGCAACCTCGAAATGATGTTCATTGGTGAAAAAGGAAATCGGCTTTGGTTTGCTCTTTCGAGGTGAGTTTCAAATTCACAGAAAAAGCACCAATCATTGCGCCTACCTGTCAAACAGAATGTAGAAGAAAAGTTGAAATGCATACAGTTTAAGAGTTGTGAAGCATTAAATTCCCCCTCGAATTAAAAAATTTACATTCTCTCTTGTGGCCTCTCTCCAGAAGGTATGCAACAAGAGGGCGTGTCCAGGCAAGGCATTGTAGAACCACATTAGCAAAACAACTGAAAGCAGATTGAAAAACAGACTGAAGTTAAAAAAAAAAACAATTTGCTTTAAAGCTACAATAGAAACCAGATGAACAAAAACCTGTTTCCACAATTGATGAGCCCACAAGGCGCCAATACAGGTCTGTCCCAGTTAAAATATCGAACAAAGGTTTCGTATGGGAAAAGAATCTGCAGAAGATACAAACAGAATCAATCAGACTTGCACAATCAAAACTATCAAGAAGAGTGTCAAACATCAGATGAATAAAAGAAGACACATTACATCTCTTGGCTTGAGGATAGCCTTGCTTTGGCTTAGCTGAGGAACCAATGCAATCTTAGACGCAGACCTATTCCCAAACAGAGAAGCTTTGAAATCGAGATCATCTCTTCTCACCGGTGATGAGTTAGTAATCCGAAACACCTTGCATTTTAGATTATGTCCCGATTTCCAATCTGACGTTTGGCACTCCGCAGAGCTAGTAGCAAAGAACAGAGGTAAAACGGAATCAAATCCAAAAATCATAAATATCAAAACTTTTAAAAGCAAGAAACATCATAAGACTTTACAGAACTCAATTATCCGCCAAATACGGCTTCTTTCAGACAAAAATCCCTAAATATCAAAACTTTTAAGATGCAAGATTGTTCTGTGGAAGCACGAGCTAAACAGTTAGTAACGACCATCGTTCCAATTCTAACCCAGCTACATCTAAATCAAATCCAGAAACCCTATTTCGGAGAAATCAGGAATCTTTTTGCAAAGAGAAGGAGGTGATTGATTACCAGTATCGAACGGATTTGCAACGAGAGCACTTCTTGGTGGAGAGCTTCCCACAGACAGCGCATAAGGACGTGTCGGGAACCATGAAATCTCGACGGTGGGCGCTGTCGAAACCACCGGAGCCGCCGACCTCGAAGTACTTAGCCGCCGTTCGTTTGACAAAGAAGAAGATACCGATGGAGAGGAAGAAGAGCGTCAAGACAAGCTGCGTGAAGAAATTGAGATCCACCGGTAATCCAACTTCATGCATCTAATTCCTCGAACATCGATCTCGAAGCTAATTTCGCTTCTTCTTCTTCTTCTTGGTCTTTCTCAGATTCGATTCGGAGATGCCGAGAATCTCCTCTGCTTTTCTTGTTTCTTCGTGGTGTTAGTTAAAAAGAAGAGAATGGGCCTCTCTTTTGTTATTACAGTCACATGGGGGCCTTACCTTAATTACATATCTTTTGTTTATATATAAAAAAGGAAAACGGAATTTTCTTTTATTTGTTTCCATTTCTTTTGTTTCGTCTAAATTTAGTTAATTGAAAAATTATCAGCAATAACAACTACTTTATAGAAAATTTCCATTATAAAAAATGTAAATTTATACAGACTTTCACAAAGACTGGCAATTCCTTTTTTACATATGCGGATTTATAATTTAATATTTTATAATCTGTTAATAAAAAATTAAAGAAGAAATAATGAAAATAAAAATTAGATCATCCGTGAAAATATATAATAAATAAATTTAGAAACAAAGTTTACGATAAAATAAATATATACACTGAAAGAAAAATTTGGTAAAGAGATGCAGTAAATAGCTTTAGATACGATCATTGGACTTTTATTTGGTAAAGTTATTTATTTTATTTAAAAGTTATTTACTGCAATTCTTCCGTGACATATTATTTTTAGTGTGAACAACAAATTTTTTTGTTTTTTTGTTTTTTTTTTTTGTCAACAGCCTTGATACCTAACCCTATTCGGTGAACCAAATCGGGGGTATCGAGTTTACATAGGTGAAAACTGATGGGTAGACTCGAGCACCTCGTGCTAACTTGTCTGCCACTGTGTTGCTTGTGCGCGGGATTTGTGTGATAGAGAAATAGGTGAAAACCTCCTTGCTCCTCTTGAACTCCTCCAACTGTAACGTAAATGCCGGCCACTCCTTCGGTGTAGACACCATCTTCACCAACTCTGAGCAGTCTGTAGCAAAAGCTATCGCCGTCTTGTGGTTTGCAATCATGCAATGCATCGCCCAGATGAGCGCTTCCAATTCCACGTGTAGCGGGGATAGGCTTCTTCGTAGATTACGGGCCCCCAAAATCTTTACTTCAATTCCCTCCTGAAAGCAAAACCATCCTAAACCAGAAAATTGATCCCCTTCCTTCCATGATCCATCAATATAGCATGTGAACCCATTATATTCATTTTGTTCATTTATTCCCTTATTGAGACCCGGTAGTTGGGGATATATATCAGGTTCACTGTTTTGTGCCGCTTCCCAAGTTGCTATTTCTGTTTCCGCTATCCTCAGGATCTCTTGTGGGTTTCTATCTACATTTGAGAACACCTTGTCGTTCCTTGCTTTCCAAATGTTCCACACAATCCACGGAAACATTATATTCTTTTCCTCATCTGGAAGTCTCCAAAATAGATGATCAAAATTTGCGAAAACCGATGTCATCGGGAAAGCTCCCGGGGCCGATGGAATATGAGAGAGTGCCCATGTTTGTAATGCTGGTGGGCATTCAAACAATACATGGTTGATCGTTTCCCCCTCCACACCACACCTAGAACATTGTGTGTCACAATTTATTCCTCTAGCGCGTAGGTTCGCTGTGACCGACAGACACCCCGAGATTGCTTGCCATATAAAATGTCGTAATTTCGGTGGACAAGTCAATTTCCATGAGTGAGCCTGTAACAATTTTATATCTGGACCGTAGAAGTAGTTGTCGCCGTTGTCTGTGATTTGTTGGGCAACCTGATATCCCGACTTTACCGTATATTTCCCTGATTTTGTATAGTGCCAACCATGCGTATCTGGTCGATATAAACTACTGATGTGTATTCCGCGTATCAGTTCCACATCGGCCGGTTCGATGATTGCGTTTATCAATTCCAGGTTCCACGTTTGTGTCGCTGGATCAACCAAATGGTTGACCCTGAGATTTGGGTAATAATTGTACCCTTTGCATGTTGCAGACCTCGGGGGAGAGGATGGTATCCATGGGTCATTCCATACTGATATGGTGCCTCCTGAACCAACTCTTTTGATGAGCCCTTTTGTAACCAGAGGTCTAGCCGAAATGATACTCCTCCATCCAAAGGACGGGGAGTACGACTTAATAGAGTCTAAAGGGTCTGTGTTCCGATAGTACCGTCCCTTAAAAACCCGAGCGAAAAGCGATTCTGGTTGTTCCATTAACCGCCATAGCTGTTTTGCTAGTAATGCTGTGTTGAATTCCTCTATTGATCGAAATCCGATTCCGCCGTCTAACTTATTCCGGCACATCTTCTTCCATGCCATCCAATGCATTCCTTTCTGTTGACCGTCTGAGCTCCACCAGAACTGCGCTGCCGCACTGGTTAGCTTTGCGATAATAGATTTAGGTAACCGAAAACATGACATGACGTAAGTTGGCAAAGCCGTGGCTACCGATTTAAGTAGAACCTCTTTACCTCCTTTAGTCAGGAGTCTGGATGTCCACCCGTTGACTCTATCATTGTGTCTTTCGACAACAAAATTGAAAATCCTGCTCTTTGCCCCTCCGAGACTTTCCGGCAGACCCAGATAAGTACCCATCCCTCCCATATTTTGGATTCCTAGCAATAGTTTCATCTCGTCCTGTACCGTTTCTGGAACCGTGTGTCCGAAATTTAAAGAGGATTTTGAAAAATTAATTTGTTGCCCCGAGACCAACTCGTATTGCTTAAGTATATGTAGTATAGTGTGACACTCTTGTACCGTAGCCTTGCAGAAAAAAAGACTATCGTCCGCAAAGAGTAAGTGTGAGATCGCTGGCCCTGCCCTCGCTACCTTTAGCCCCGTAAGTGATTTCTCCCTTTCTGCTTTCCGTATATTGGCTATCAAGACCTCCGTGCAGAGGATGAATAAGTATGGAGATAATGGGTCGCCTTGCCGCAATCCTCTGTATGGCGTTATTTGTCCTTTCGGATTACCGTTAATGAGTACCTTATATTGTACCGATTGTATGCACCACATAATCCCTGAAATCCACTTTTCCGCAAAACCAAATTTCCTCAATAGGTGTTCAATGAAAGTCCATTCCACTCTATCATATGCTTTGCTCATATCCGTCTTGATTGCCATGAACTTGCTTTTGCAAGATTCATTGGTTCGTAATCCGTGAAACATCTCCTGGGCAATCAAAATATTATCCGATATCAGTCGCCCTGATACAAAGGCTGATTGAGTCTCATAAATCAGATCCGAGAGCAATATCTTTAACCTCTGACATAACACTTTCGAGATGATCTTATACCCCACATTGCACAAACTTATAGGTCTTAAATCCGTCATACGAGTTGGTCTTCCCGATTTTGGTATGAGGCATATGTTAGTCATATTCAGCCTTTGATCAAAGGAACCCGTTTCCAGAAAACCGTTAACCAGATCTACTACCTCTGACTTTATTATATGCCATGATCTTTGGAAAAATAAAGCCGTCATTCCGTCCTGGCCCGGAGCCTTCTCTGGATGCATCATGAAAAGTGCTCTACGAACTTCCTCTTCTGTGGCCTTTGCCGTGAGCATATCATTATCTTGTTCCGAAACTAACGCTGGAATCTCGCTGAGGGCCTCCTCAAATTCCCTCGGTGAAGTGGATGTGAATAATTCCTCGAAATAGTTTACCGCTACTTGTTCTACCTCTTTGTCTGAGGTAACCCAAGCTCCTACTACATCGTGTAGTCCCGTGATTCGATTTCTCGCCCTGCGTGTTTTAACTTGCGCGTGGTAAAACTTTGTATTTCTGTCCCCCACCGTTGCCCATAGGGTGCGACTCTTCTGTTGCCAGAATAACTCCTCATCCAGATAAGCCTCCTTCAGTTTCCTCGTAATATCCATTAGTTCCTCATTTGTACTATTGTCATCATTTTGGATCACCTCTAATGCTTGTTGTAAGTCCCTAATTTTCTCTTTGCCATATGGCAAATTGGTTTTCCGCCATTTTGAAATTTCTCTCCGGCAATTATTTATTCTCTCTATAAAGAGAGTCTCGCTTCTCGCTGTGTTAATTTCCCAGCCCTTTGCTATTGTTTCCATCAGACCATCTCGCCCAATCCACCGTTTATCGAACCGAAACTGACCCCGTTTCCGGGGTATTTTGTCCTCTATAGTGGCGACAATCGGCCTATGATCCGACCCAATCATTGCTAAATATTCTACGAATGAATGGGAGAAAATCTCATGCCAATCCTCGTTTGCTAAGGCCCTATCCAGTCGACAACGCACAATTTTCGAGTTTCGTCTTCCTCGCCAGGACATTGTATTACCCAAACATTGAAATTCCATAAAACCGCAGTGTTGTATCATCAGGTTAAATGACATAAAGGAGGAAGCGGGTCTTAAATTGCCTCCTTGCTTCTCGTTATTTCCCGTTATTTCATTTAGATCCCCTATTATGAACCAAGGAGCCGCTCTTGTTAGACTCGTCCGTGTTAACCGTTCCCAAACTTGGTCTCTCTTTTTTGGTATCGGATCACCATATATAAATGATAAGAATACTTTTTTTCCTTGTATTGTTGCCTCGATATCAATTATTCGATTACTAGAGTATAGAACCGTAACATTAAAAGAATCATCATAATATAAGGCCAGTCCTCCGCTCGCACCACGCGGCTCGACCGTGAACAATTTATTATAACCGAGATGAAACTGAAATTTTTGCATAAAAGAAGAATCTTGTTTAGTTTCTGAAAGAAACAAAAACTCAGGTTTATGTTTCTTCCACACCTCCCTAAGATAACCTATTGTATACTTATTCCCAAGTCCCTGGCAATTCCAACTAAGGATTCTCATAAATTAACCAATATGTAATATGTTTTGCTCCATTTGGAGCCATTCAATGGACCCTTATTCAACCGTTTCAATGACGTCTTCACTTTCTTCCCCGAACCATCATCCTTGATCAAATTGCAAACAAAGCTGCTTCTCATCTCCTTTAAATACACGACTAGATGAAATCCATTTTGATTTAGTATAACCAAAAAACATCTCAAATGAAGGAATCGTGAAATCAAGCCATGATTTTTGCCATAAATTAACGCACGAAAACCACAGCGGAAAGACAGAGGAAACCAGTCAATTATAATAGAATCCTTATTCTCACTTGATTTTCGTAGATCAAGAGTGAGACAATAAGTGTCTCTCATTTCCACCAAACTCTCTCTCTTCCTAATCGAATCTCTCACATTAACCTTAATCCGATCCATTTCCTTTGCTACTCCATTTTCGCCGTATCCAATCATGGAGACCGTATACAGTAGCAACCCCATCGGAGGAAATTTAAACCTCGATTCAGCAAACCTTCCGTCGCTGAGAGTTACAGCAAATCTGATTTCCTGCTCTGCGATGGCAGTAGACATATCCCGGTAGAACCGCTTGTTGACCGTAATGAGAACTAGATTTCTAAAAACCCCTTTCGAATCAACCATTAGATCGAAATCTACGACAGCTAATCCGTGCCCTTCCACAAAATATCTGGACTGATTCACCGAGGATACAAAACCGTCTCCCCTGACTCGATCCATCCGAAATCGAAAACCAAATCCAAAAAAATCCTAGCCAAACCCGAAAGTTGATCGCAGGGCTTTCTGCCAGTTGATGATACATACCATATATACCCGTTTTCCTTGCTAAGACTTTGTGGAATCTCCGCCCTCTGAACACGATACTCCCCATTAATACGTATCCGAAACGTACCATCGATATACCGGGATTTTCTCTCTGGATCATCTACGAGACATAGTGCCCTGAGATTGCGAAATATGATTGCCAAATACCACTGCTCAGAATCGCGAATTGAATCCATGTGGGTCAGAAATATCCGCAATCTCTCCGTTGAAACCAGATTCTCCTCAATCTGTAGCAATAAAAGCCGATTTGGTTTCCCGTGATGTCCCGATCGATTACTACCCTGTGAAATCACTTTGGCAAGTATATCGTAGATGTCAACCTGTGGTAGCTGTCCCCGCGTTGATCTTAGCATGAGATTTCGAATCACAAAATCCAACCCATCCCGCCAATCCCGCAAATCCTTCTCAAAGATCCCGATTTTTTTCCCCATCACAAAGCTGAGAAGCTGAAGCTTCCCGAAACAGGAAAGCCCAAATCCGAAATCCCGTGATGAGAGGCGAATCCGAGCAAGACCGAAACTAAAACCATAAACCTTCTCCGCGGGCCGAAAACTAATCTTTAACCAATTAATCCGACCATAATCTTCTGATAACGAATTCTCGACCGAAGGAAAGGTGAGAATCACCCAGAGCCTGCACGAAACCGAGATCATCCTCAAGAGTTTTAATACGCCGCCGCCATCTACAGCGAGAGAGAGAGAGAAAAAAAAAAAAAAGCTTTCAAAATGGTATTTTTTCTTTCAAAATGAAGTTTCTTCAAAATGAAGAAAGGTTTTCTCCGAACAACAAATTTATTAAATAGATGTTAAAGTTTAGAATTTAATTATGTAAAGGATGCCATGTGATAAATCATACGTTATTCACATTAAAACATACATGCAAATCCAATCCCATAAGCAAGGAATATTTAATCTAAATGATACAAACTTTTTCATCAAAAAATATAAGTTCCACTCCCATAAACAGATTATTTGCTTTTAGATTTCTACATTCCCACTTTCGAATTATGCGTACTATATATAGTACAGTGATAAACCCTATTTCGATCTAATTGATTCAAAATAAAATAGTTTTGAATGATTTTTGTGTTTTAGAAGTCATAAATTGCTTGTTTAGAATTTGAATAAGAGAACTAAAAGATGGAAGTACACATTTAAAAATTAGAAATGTGTAAATTATTATATAGAGTTTCATTGTGGTTGTATATTAATAATTTTCCTTTTTAAGTTTTCTTTTGTCCTAATGAGGTTTTACTTTTAAGTTTACTTTTTAAAGTTTTTTTTTTATCAACTTATTATATATTAATCATCAAACGTAGTACAAGTGATACAAATAATACATAATACATAAAATAAATTACAAACAATAAAACAACGAAAGTAAAATTTGGTTGATTCTTTTATCCGAGAAGTTTTACTCGCTGAAAAAATGTCCACACCTCCTTTCCTTATATTCGCATTTGATCTGATGTGATATTTGGCTGTTATCCAATCTTTCTCATGTTGTATTACACTGACACCTCCCCAAGTAAGAGCTAAAGATATTATACGAAAAAGAATCTAATTTATTGATTCTTTCGATAGAAATAATACTTGAGATTGCCAATCTTCAACGACTGTACGAATGTCGCCATACAACAAAGAAATTACGTCTTCCGCTCCAAACCCTTGTACCCTCCATGGCGGTTTCCATGGTGGTAGATTCCATAGAAATCCCATATATAGCAGAGTAAAAAACCCGATAAGAATCAACCTAGAATCATCCGATCCAAAGGATTTTTCCGTTGACAGAATAATCTCATTATTTCTCTCAATTCCGATGATGCCAGAGTCGAATACCCATATGACATCTCCAAACCAAATGATGGAGACGACTAGAATTTGGAAAATTCTCATAATCAACATACCAAAAACCATCATCAACATCATTACCTGAATATTTGATGAAGATGGACCATCATCGTGCACTGGGTAGAAACCCACGCCGAAGATATATGCGTAGTGGATGGTAATAGGAAGCCGCTCCGCATCGCCAACAGAAACCTTTGTCGAAAAAGATTGAAGAAATTGGATTATTTTCTCCAATTTCTGCTTTTCGTGATCAAGTTTCTCCTTTCCATCGTGATTAAACAAGAGTAAACGAAGAATAGGTGTTTGGGTTTGAAATTGAAGTGGATTTTGTCGAGAAATTTTTGAGATTTGAAATAAAGGTGTTGGGGAAAACAACAGTTTGTTGTCGGATTCCACTACATCAATCGACACCGTACCATCACATCGGAGACAGGATCCTTGTCGCCGGCAAAGGAAAACTCTACATTGAGAGAAGAAACGGTTACTTCGAAGGAAAACGAAGAACACGAGAAAGAAGATGACGGTCACAAGCGGAACCATCATCGATGAATCAATGGCCATGCGAGGCACAAATCAAAGGCATCAGCGTTTCATACAATTACTTCCTATTATCATTCAACACCTCTTTAACCTATTCATATTTGTTTTTATGTTTTCTTTTTATATAGAGTTTTGGTAAAAAAATGTTGGTCGTTGTTATATTTTGTAAGTTTCTTTTTTTTAAATTCCGTATTTATATTATTATTATTTTGATCGTGGTTATATTATTAGTTTCTTTTAATATTAGTTTTTTTTTTGTCGTGGTTATATTATTAGTTTTATTTTTTATGTTTCCTTTTTTTATTAGTTTACTTTTTAATTATGTTCCGTGTTTCTTTTTTTTATATTTTCCGTGTTTTTTTGTAGTGGTTATATATTTTAAGTTTCTTTTTTTAAGTTCTGTGTTTATATTATTATTTTTTTGGCTGTGGTTATATTATTAATTTACTTTTTTATGTTTCCTTTGATATAGAGTTTTGGTCGTGTTTTTTTTAAGTTTCCCTTTTTAAGTGTCGTATTTATATTAATAGTTTTGTGGATATATTATTATTTTAAGTTTTCTTTTTATATAGATTGTTTTTTTCTTTTTTTTTAGTTTAACATTTTTAAATATTTACTTTAATTCATTTTTACTAAGATTACCTTTTTTTAGTTTAACATTTTTAATATTTATTTTAATTCATTTTTACTTTTTTCATTAAATTGACACATGTCAATATCTAAATTAACAACCGTGACAAATGTCACAACCTCGTGATTGAAAATTATCACATGTGTCACATTCACGTCGAGGGATCCAACTTTATATAATAAGATTGAGAATGACTGAAAAAAAAAATCTTGACTTAACATGTGATTTACAAATGTGTCATGCTAAGGTTTCATCACCATAGAGTTTCTCATGAGATTTATAAAAAAAAATTAACTTACTAGAATAATTACATTAATGTTAAACTTATGCATAATCTTAATTATATTTTATGTTATGTCATACAAATTTTTGCATATTCAAATTCTAATTAGTGATTCGAATTAGAAATATTTTTGATGGCCATTTTCAAAAGTTTTGAAAAACCTGTATAGAAACTAAAAACATTTAACTGAACTATACATATAGTTTATAAACAATATCAACAAGCCATCTACCATATATTAAAATTGTGTTTAAGTTTTGAAAAACCTGTGTAGAAACTAAAAACATATAAAATAAAGCATAGATAGTTTTGAAACAATATCAACAAGCCATCTACAATATACTATCATATTAAATCTAGATTATTTAGTCAACTGATTTAGTAGCTAATTGTGTGTATGAGAGATAACTACGTAGATCAAATAATTTAGGAGCTAATTTAGGAACTAGTTATGCGTATTAAATCAAGATTCTTGTATTTTCCATAACTACGTAGATCAAATAAATTTTGGTCAAAGATAAATTTCCATGGAAATAGAGATATTCAAGTAAGAATGATTTTCGAAAAAGTAATGTTCATGGAAACTAAATATAAAATTATTCTGCTATGATTGATTTAAAATTTGAATGTCTAACCTTCTTAATAAGTGGGATACCCTTACTTTGAGCATTATATCACATTATCTTAAAATTTCATTCACCACTTACACAACACTATTAAATTTTCCTAAGCAATTTAACATTTATCTCTCATGATTTCTTTCAGTTCAGTTTTTAACTTGAAACCTTTCAAAAGTATGTAGAAGATAATGGTTAAGATCATAAAAATTTGGAAACAATACTCTACGGCCGGTGGAGAAACGATTGCAATAGTGCTAATCGATTCAAATGTGTCTTTTGACGTCTTTGTAATTTTAATCATCTCATTTATATCTTTTGATTTTTTGTTAATATCTGACTTTAAAACATTATTTTATAGAGAGACAAAATCAGTGCTACAGTGAAAAAGAAGCTTGTCAATCGGTTCGAACATTTCCTAACACCATATAATTTTTTAAAAAAACATCCCAAAAACATTTATAAATATATCATTCCGCGCAGGGCACGGGTTACTACCAGTATACTTAATTCTCTAGTGATTTGCTGATGTGTCGTCACCTTGGTGAGTTTAGGCTGCAGAATTACCTTCCTACCCTTGGCGATATATTTGTTATCCTATGTGTACACATCTCATTCGTTATGTTCCGATGACGTGTCTGTCTCACTTAAAACGAACCGGTCTCGAATAGTTCGCTTGGTTTGAATCTCGCTTTGGTATTTGGTCGTGAAATTGTATGATTTCATAGTGGGTTGTACCAACACCGGTTGATTTTGGTTTGGTGAAAAGAAGTCTTGAGTATATCAATTAATCGATTATGTTGAAACATCTCATATATCTTGGCCTTAACCCGATATTTGTCAGGGTCGGTTATACACCGGTAAGTTTTAGGTTTTACTAATAGGTTTTCTCGGCTTCGTTTAGTTTTAGGGTATATATCTAAAACCGAACTACGTATCAAAACGGCAAGACGGTGTCATGTTCCAACCAAAAAAAAAAATGTTAAACTTACTTATATAGAAAATATAAAAAACAATCTTGTGTATATCAATTAGTAAGTTAGTTACAAAAAAAAAATCAGATTGTTCATGCGAGTTGCTAAAGAACCCTAATGCATATCAGATTTTTCTATAAATTCATCTATTTTCCGAGTTTATTGTTCACGCGAATTTTTCTTTTCAACTTGACTAACCTAATTTTGCAAGATGGTTCTCTCTCTTTATCTCCATGCTGATTATGATCAGTTTTCTTCGTCTTTTGCTTTGCGAAAACATGGATGTCGAATTTGAATACTGGTAATATTCTTAGCTTGGTTTTTTTTTCTTTTACCGAAGTTTTGAGTTTTTGGGTTTACAGTGTTTGTTTGCTTGGGTTTATGGTTTTTGATAAATTGATGAGAGTAAGAACACAAAAGTGTTTAGGAAGAATTATTATTAGACTCTCATTGGAATAAAGTTACAAGATGCATAAACTTATATAGCGGTAGAAGTAATCTATGTTTCCTAAATTAAGATAAATATAAATGTAAATTTCCTAAACTAAGATATTGGTAAATATCTATATTCTTCATGTTTTCCATTCTTCATGTTTTCCATTCTTCTCGATATGGTCGATCTCATCGATCTCCCAATAGTTTTCTCTCTTTATCTCCATGCTGATTCTGATTAGTTTTCGTCGTCTTTTGATTTTCGTTTCGTTCGTAGATTGCTTTGTGAAAATATGGATGCCGGCTTTGAATACGGGTAATATTCTTATCTTGGGTTTTTTTTACTGAAGTTTCGAGTTTTTGGGTTTATGGTGTTTGTTTGTTACGTGTTTTTCTATTTTTTGTTTGCTTATGTTTGATTCTCTCGACCTATATCAGGTGTTATTGGCTTTTGTGGCGGAAAATCCGTTGTCTGCCCCTTTTGTGATCCACTTCGTTCTTACAACATTGTCTATGTCTTTCGTGAGATAGAAGATATATTGTCTAAGTGTTAAAGTGGTCTCTGGGATTTTCATTTTTGTGGTTTTTTATTTGGTTTGTGCGTTTGTATGTGTTCTTTACTCACAGTTGTTGTCCGTTGTTTTCCACCGTATGCTTGTTGTGTCTAAAGCGAGGGTGATGGAGAGGGGTTTTGAGTCGTGGGTGTTGCGTCAGAGGTGTTTCACAACTCATGGTTGTGGTTGTGGCTTGCGCTCGGGCCTGTCTCACAAATTTGTTTGAAATTTTACTTCAAAAAGGTGGATGGTTCGACATCATAAATCGTTTTCTGGAGGTAATATTTTTTTGATTTTGATGGCTAACAGAATAGTTGGTTCCTTATTTATTTTTCGGAGTTGGCATCCAACACTTTTTTTTCCTTTTTATTTTATTTTAATTTTGGGGTTTTAGGTGGGGTTGAACTGTTGATCATGGTGACACGTTTGGTAGTCCATCTAGGTCGTTTGGGAGTCAAGGTGACCACGCTGTATATTTTAGTCTTGCTTACTCACCTAGATCGACGTATACCTTTTGTTAATGTCGCGGGTATCAGAATGAATTATTTAATGCTGGATCAGCTCAGCATGAAACGTTTGTGTCGTTATACGATAGTTTGTTTTATCAGAAAGTGGGGTTCGAACTGCGAAACCAAAAACGCGGTTTCTTCGGCCATAATTTTCTCTTGATTGATGTTAAGGTTTCTTTAATTGTATTATGCGTAAGTGTGATGTTAATTGAATGTGTTAGTTTTGTTTTTGGGAGGGAATTCTAATTGAGATTTTCAATTTCAACGTCCGACTCAACGATATGAGCTACAAGGTTTTTGATAACAAGTTTATTATGGTGCTAACTGAGATGACAAGGATTTCCTCTGTTGAACATGAGTTTCATAGAATTCCCCGCGAAAAAAATTGTTTTGTGGATTATGGTTATTTTTCAAGATCAAACAGCTTTGTAGCTAATATATACAGTATGTTAGCCATTTTTTTTTTAGCATTTATATATGTTTATGCATGTTCTTATGGTTGCTTTGGGTGTAGACATAATTGGATATATCAAACATGTGGACAAAACTGATGCACGTGTCCAAGGTCAATTGGTTGTTAGAAGGTTTAGTTTAACATTGTTTCTGGAGTGGTATGGATTGTGGTTCTCTGTGCTTTTGTCTTCCTATGGATCATCTAAATATGTTTATTGTTTTTATCTCGGTTATATCTTGCGTTTCCGTTTCAATTCTTTTGCCGGTGTTGTCAATGGAATTGAGACAGATGGGCGAACAGGCTGAACATTTTGACGATAAATTTCGTGTGTTTACTAATGCTAATGTTGTTATGATCATGACAAATGTATTGGCCAATGTCTGTGGTGGTGTGGTTTCGTTGTCGGCATCTCCAACAACTAAATTCTATTTGAATAATGATTTTGTCTCTATCAATGCGTTCAGATCAAGGTGTTTGTATTTGTAGGTTTCTATTATTTTGCGTTTTGATAAATACTCTTATTTTTTATTTTCGCTGTTGTGATTTTTCTAGGCTGCGTTACGATGATGAATGTTCAGTGCATTTGGGCCGCTTAGTTGAACACTATTCGGGTGATTGTTTCGGAGGTCATGAGTTTGTTGGTTTGTCGATGTCTTCTGTGGAATCATCTGTCAGCTCGGCATCGTCGATTAAACGTCCGTCCAAAAGAATTCTATTATTAGTCTTGATTAGTTTTGATTAGTCTTTTGTTATTTGTTGTTTCCGATATATTTTAGTTTTATGGTTTGTTCCAAGCTTTTGGTAGTTTTTTTTTTAAGTGTTTCATTGGATTGATCCAAATATTTTTTGTTTTATTTTAGATATACATGGTTTATTAGGGTTTTAGTTTGGGGCACGGTGTTCATCTCTATAATAAAATTTAAGAAGTCATTTTTGAAAATAAAGTTTGTTTTGTAAGTTATTACATATTATGCCATTACAAATAAGAAAAGATAATTGAAATAGAAAATGATATAATTATCTTTTAAAATTATTGATGAGAATATGAAAAATATTTATTTCTCATTAAAGAGGTTATTTACTATTTAGTTTATTAATTATTATGATATTAATTATTAAATAATAATCAATCCATACATATTCAAAAAAAAATATTAAAGATCTTGCAATATTTTTTACTATGATTATTATATTTTATTTTAATATATATCAAAACAAAAATTTGAAAAAAATATTTTACTAATTTTATAAAGAGTTATACACGAGAAAATTGATTTTTAAGAGTTTGTGTACTGACCACAAAACTCATAGTCATTAAGCAGTACATATTAGAGTTACGTTTTCAAGATTATAGGTTTTTGCGGGTTAGTCCAAATAATATTTTAGTTCATTGCAAAACGGGTTAAGTAGAAAGGTTAGTCCGGGTTGACAATTCTATTTATAATATTTAGTTAGACATATTATAAAATTCAGATAAATTTATTTTTTCTTAAATTTCAAAACATTTTTTAAGAAAAAAAGATTTCGCGCTATATAAGTAGCGTTGGTTAAATGAACTTTGTTTTAAATATAATATTACTAGAATGTGATCCGCGCTACGCGCGCGCTACGCGCGCGCTACGCGTGGGCGTGTTAACTTTTTTTCTTTATATATTTTGTTTTTGATAGTTTAATACTTTACATATATTATTTTTAATATTGTTTTTTTTATAAAAAATAGAAGGTGTTTGTACATTTCTTATCTATACGATTGTTGTCAATTTATGCAATTATTTTTTTTTTTAAAAATTTGTTATTTTTCGTTTTTATAGTATAAAACATTATGAATCTCTAATAATGCATTTTTTATTTTAATTTATATCAATTAGAGTTAGGGGTGTCAAAATGGGTCATGGGTCATGGGTCAATCCAATTTTACCCATGACCCATGACACTAATGGGTCAATTTTTTTGATCATAATGGGTTGATGGATCAAATGGGTCATGGGTCAAATGGGTTAATTTGTAATGGATCATGGATCAAATGGGTGACCCGTTTGACCCATCATCATGACATCATCATACATAATTATGACATCATCACACATTATTATGACATCAACATTATTATGACATCATCATGACATCATAACAATATTACATATAATACAATCATTTTTTTTCAAAAGCAATAATCCATCATTTTCCCGCCAAAAACATAATTTTATATTTTCCCGCCAAAAACGCGATTTCACATTTTTCCGCCAAACACGTAATTTTACATTTTCACGCCAAAAACGCAATTTCACATTTTCCCGCCAAAAACGTGATTTCACATTTTTCCCGCCAAAAATGTGATTTCACATTTTTCTGCCAAAACGTGATTTCACATTTTCCCGCCAAAAACGTGATTGCACATTTTATACTAATTTAGAGTGTACTAATTATATGTTAATTGTTGTCGCAAAGTTCATATTTGAAGTAGTTACATTAAAGCGTAATGAAAGCACCAAAAAGATAAAAATACACTAAAGGAGTTGTTTTGGTTTAGAGTTATTGCGGAAGGAGGTTGATAGTTCGGTTTTGAAGCATATGTGGCGGATATTGGGTTTATCATTACTTAGAATTAGATATTGTGCTTTGGGATGGAGCTAGTTGCACCGAATTTTAGGTTCGTGGCTCTTGTCTTCCTCGAGTAATATTGTGTTTTTTCGTTTTATATTTTTTTGTTTTATTTTTCGTATTATTTCCAATATTGTTGATGTACGATTCTAATCCTCACTATTGTGTAAAATATGTTTCTAATTCTTAAGTTTTTTTGTTTCCAATTTTTAAGTAATAAGTCGTCAAGTGTTGATAAATATGATAATATAACATACATATCCATGTCTTGATTTATTATAATTTTTCACATATTTTTCATTTGTATATTGTGTCCAGGCTCAGCTCTAGGCAAGGTGCTGAAGGTGCAAATGCACAGTGACCACCTGATTTTTGCAAAATTTTGTCATGTTTGAATGTTTTATTTGTAAATATTTAAGGATTCTTTATAAAAAAAAATTGTTTATATGCCTAAAATTAGAATATTTTTTTTATAATATGCACATGGTCCACTTTATTAGTGAGCCGGTCCTGCTTGTGCCATGTAGTAGCCGAGTAATTTTGTTGCATCTTCATAGAGAATATTTCTATGATTTGATTCAGATTGTTGTTTTGGTGTGGATTTTTTTTTCTCGATATTTATTTAATAATTGTATTAGATTCTAAATTTTGTTTTATGTGGTGTTTAATTTGTATTTGTATTTAGTTGTAATTTTGTTGTGTCTATCAAAATTTGAGAGTTGAAATAAATTATCATATTTTGATATTTAAGCTTATTTTGAGGATGTTTTTTATAAATTAATTATTAAAAATATGGTAGATATCAATATATTTTAATTTTTGTTGAAACTAATTATCAGTATGCTTTTTGTTTTATTTGTATAAATAAAATTTATTCATTAATGATCTTAGTTATGTAATTAAAACCAATTGTTAAAAAAATAATAATTAAAATGATGTTAAAAATGACCAATTAAAATTTGACATGTGGATAATGAGATGACAGCATTAGAAGAGAGAAAAACTAACTTTATATATATATTTTAAGTCGATGTTTTGAAATGTTCACTGTAGAGACTAATTCATCGAATATGAGCCCTTAATTGATAGGATTCGGTTCCGAAATAAAAAAAAAAAATTTTTTTTCAATAAGCAAAATAATAGTGAGAATCAAAGAATTATGTAATCGAAAATTTTCATTCTGCAAAAAAAACAATATACTATAATCATGTAACGTTTATAACAAATTTAAAAAACTTTTAAAAATATCACTTAATTCAAAATAAATCCTAATTACTATAATATTTACTTTCCGGTTTGTAATCGATCCACTTCTAGAAGCTGGTTTCAGTAATTGTGCGTTTGGCGTTTATTTATTTTTTAATTATTGGATAATAAGTTGTATTAGTGTCTCATAAAACATAATCGATTTGATAAGAACACTGCCTAAAAAATTAACCGTTTATTGTAACGTGAAGCCATATATCATCTTTTTTATCGAGTTTCGAAGATATCTTTTTATATAAAGCAAATCTATTATTACTATTAAAAGTTGATACTATATGCATCTAAGGGCGTTCACATATCATTTAAAATAATCAATTTTATTGATCCACATCAAAAATTGCTATTATAAATGTGTTTCAAAATTCATTTCATATTTATATATTGTCTTGGTTTCAAAATTATGTTTTTTCATTGATACGAAAGCAAGAGGTTTGCTTATTATAGTTTGCTTTTCGATTTGTAGATTAAATTGAAATTTTGTATTGATTAAAGTAACTAAGGAAGGAGAATAGTTTTTGACTTTCTTGCTTTTTTGTTATTTTCATAGAATGAAAATGAAAAAAATGAAAAAAAGTTATTCATTCTTATTGGACGAAGTGATGTATAATCATTGAAAAATTATTTAAGAGTTATCACAACCAATACGCGCTACCAGACAACTTCTTCAAGATAAAACTGATAAAAAATATATTTAATTCGTAGATCTTTTGTTATGTTAAATTAGTTTCAAAATTAATTCCATATTCATATATTGTTTTGTTTCAAAATTAAACTTGTTATGAATCTATGAAAATAACAAAAAAGCAAGAAAGGTGAATAACAATCTATGAATCTATCAAAATTAAGCAGCTTGAGAATAATGAAGCGTAGAAAACATAAGCTTGCGATTTTGAAAGATATTAGTGGGATTATCAAACCAGGAAGGTGAATAACAGACTTTGGAGATTACCTGCTTTTGGAGCAGCTCATAATGCTCTTTAACAAAAGCAGCTCATAATGCTAATAATGTAAAGCCTATAAGTCTAACGAAGTTAACTTTAATAACTTTGTTTTATGTGAAGGCTGTAAAACAAATTGACAAAAAAGCATAACATATAAAAAACAAGAGCAAAATATAATAAAAATGACAATAATTAATGTTGGTTGGATACACAATGCATGTCCCTATCCACATATTTATACACATTGAATATGTATAGTAAACACAACGATATATATACATATGTATGTTGACTGAACAAAAAATGGAAAGTTTTGTATCGGAAAAAAAGGAAATCCCAAACAAAACGTTAATGATCAATGTCTCTATATATTTCCTGAATCCAAACACGATCAGGTTTACTTACACTTTTGCCTCTTCCTGAAAAAACAAATCGCAGATTTCTCTCTAACATACTTTGTTGTTGTTTCCCAAAAACATTAAGAGCCACAATGGACAAAATCAGCGGCGGAATCTGGTCCTGGAACAAGACGGGAGAGATGATTTCGATACGCCAATGTCGAAGTTGTGATTTCATGGCCATCGACACCGAATTTCCCGGCTGCTTGAAAGAGACACTCATGTATTATGCTAGAAATAAAATTCGATACGATAACTTGAAATTCAATGTCGACAACACCAAGATGATACAGTTGGGTTTCGTTATTCGACAATGGAGGAGAAATCTGCAGTACGTGGGAAGTAAACTTCTCTGACTTCGACGAAACAAACGACGGAAAGAACGAGAAATCTATGGACTTTCTGATAAGCAATGGTCTAAATCTGCAAAAACAATCAGAGAGCAAGGAATCAGTATCGACGAGGATAAAAAGATGACTTGGGTATCGTTTGACGGCTTATACGACATGGCTTACCTACTTAAAGGCTTAACCGGAGGAAAACCTTTGCCCGAGACTTCACAAGTTTTTACGGAAACGGTTGAGAAATATCTCGGGGTTTCGTATGATGTGAAGATGATTGCGGCTCGGTACAACGGAATAACCAGCCGTTATGGGTTTCATAGACTAGCCGACGAGCTTCAGATCAGGCGTGTCGGAGAAGCTCACCACGCTGGTTCGGAACCGAACCGAATACCCTTACAAGAATGCATTATCAAATTTCGATTGATAGTTTAGAACAGACAAATGACATCAGAGGCACAAAATCCATACCTAAAATCATAAGATAAGTTTGTGTTTGATCTGATAAAAACAAAAGCAAAAAATGTCTCATGTATCCAAAGACTTATGGCTTAACACGATTTAGATTTTAGAATCTCCACACAACTCTTTCTTGAGGATCTCCAACAACCTCTGCTGTATTTATGGAACGAGGTTTCACCTGTCCGAGTGGTTAACAAAATCGAGTTCCCGCTCACACCACAATCATCAGGAAGCTCCTTGGCCGAGCAAGCGACATTCCCCAAACATCCAGTAAACAACACACGGTCTCCCAAATCACTGACCTCGACCCATCTTCGAGCCTTTGCATCTAGCCTACTCACTCTACATGTTAATCCATCAACACGATTGAAGGATTCCTCAACTAGGAAAAGTTCATCATTGCCAGATGGAACAAGATAATTTATTGAGTCCCGCTGCTTCGTGGGCCTTAGGCGAGTCACTTTCAGTGAATAAGGATTGATGACGAAAATGTCCCGTCCAAGAAAAGCTGCATAAAATCTGCCTCCAAAAGAGACTAAATCTGGGCATGAATAGTCTGGGATGTTCTCAAGCCGCTTCCACTTCCTCTCAACACTTGTTAGCACCAACAAAGTATTAAAATAGCTGCGAAGCACAACGAATTCTCTTCCTCCCTCCTTGTTTAGCTGAAGAAAAGCCACACCCTTGTATGTTGTTCTCAATCCTTCAGGATCCCAGCAAATCATTTGGTACTGATGGCCCATAGAGACGATCTGGCAGCCAAGCATGTTCATCAAGGTTGAATCGGATCCATTGATCTTCATTTTCACCGAGCACTGAAGATGAGATGGAAGCTCCATACGATCCTCAGACTCATCTCGGCATATCCCTCCTATTAAATACTCAGAATCCAACGCAGCAACATCAGCAGGAGCTCGGACTCTCAAGAGGACCAAAGGGATCTTCTCGAGGGAGCACAACCCTTCCTTTTCAGTAGGATAAGTGGGAAGAGAGTAACTTGGGCGTAATAGGAAAGAGGGAAGGGGAAATGTGGATCGCCACAAGCTGCAAACAGAGCGAGCATGAACAACATCGAAACAGTTATCCAGTTTCTCTTTGATAATTTGAAGTAACTCTTCAGGGAGCTGAGTCCAGTCTGGCATCATCGATGATGTCTTCTTTTTCGTTGAAGGTTCTGCCATGTTTTTCTGATTGCTACAATTTCGAAATCAGAAAGACAAACTAAGCTTCTATGGTTTAGGAAATTCTTAAACAAACATGAACAGAGAAGATTTATAGCATAACATTTCTGAAATGACTTCATCAACACAGACTACAATAACAAAATTTCATAAACGAACATTGGAAACAAAGGTTCAAAACCCTAAAATTAAATCCAGTTCCAAAGGAAGAGAAAGAACCCGTAACAAAACCCTCAAAAGTTTAGAACCCTAAAGTTACAGAGAACCCTCAATCAGAAGATTACAAGATTGTAAAGTGTAAACGACTTATCCCAAAGGTGACAACTTTGCAGAAACAATCTAGATTCTAGAACTCAGGAGGACTCTCTAAGAACATAGACGCAATTACTACAGTGCATTTACCGTTCGATTTCAAGGAATTGCGTCCGAAGCTGAGGCCCGACGGAGATGGAGACTCTGCAATACCACTCTGAGCTTCGATCTCAAAATACAGAAACATACATGTCCTAATTGAAAGGCTATGACGACAAAACCAAGGGATGGAGATGTTGTCGGAGAAGAAATGACTCGACGACTATTTCATCATTTCAGCGACAGATTTGAAAGTGTAGAAAAAAACGATTTAAGATTTTCAGTGAACAACGACGTCGTTTTCCAGGAAATGAGAAACGATTTCGGTTTGAGCATGTATATTCCGGTTCAAGGTTTGGTTTCACATTTGACCATAACCTTAGCATGGGCTCTTACTAGGGATGGTCAATCCAAGTTTTGGATTGGGTTTTTTAAGTTTTTAGTTGGGCTTTAGATTATTTGGTTTGAGAATTATTTGACCGAATTTGATTTACATAAAATTTAAGTTGTTTAGATCGTAAATAATTTGATTAAAATAAACTTATATCTAATTTTATTTGGGTTGTTTAGATCTTGTATTAGGTTTGGTTATTGATTGAATGTTTATAAAAATTAAATCAACTAGTTTTAGTTTTACATATATCTTTAAATTTTACAGTAAATGACTAGTTTTAGTTTTGTTAATATTACATATATCTTTAAATTTGAATGTATATACTATATAAATAATATATGTAAAAACAAGATTGAATTTTATTTGGAGTTTTTAGTTATCTAAAGACCAATCTAAATAAGCCAAACTCAAATTAGTAAAAATTATTATATTCAAATAGATTTTTATAGAAACTCATATACAAACTAATTAAAATTATTTAGATTGGATTGGGTTAGGTTACTTAAATTGGTCACCCCTAGCTCTTAGAAACATAGCCACTCAAAACCTTCGGGACCGGCAGGAGGGTTTATACTGAAATTTTAAACGTAGCAAATAATTTGGTTTATTACATTATTAAAATAAAATCACATTCTATAGATGTTACAGATGTTTGAGAAAAAATAGTTACAATTGTTTGGGTGAATCTCGTAATGTCAGAAACAACCCATGCATAAACATCTACAAGTTAGTTGCTCAAGTCTTAACATTTTCTATGTACCAGTCCGGCTCAATATTATTAAAGGCCATAGAGCAAAAAAACATTTTAGATCCTTATTTATTTATTTTTTTAAAAAATTTTGTGTAATGTTTTTGTAGAATTATTTTATAAAAAATACATATAAAATAATTTTATGGATCTTTTTCGATCTAAATTTTATTATTTTATATATTTTTTTGTTAAAAAATGGATATGATTATCCATAGTTATCGACATCCACGTCATTTTGCTATGTCGGTTATTCTTGCAAACAAATAGATCAATGTAAGGAGTAAGACAAGCAATAATAAGAAACGATTCTCTCTCTTTCTTCTACTCTCTCTCTCATCTCCCTCTCACTATTCTCTCGTCCCTCTCTCATTTTTCCATCAACAAACATATAATATATTGTAATATATACATATATATAAAACACATATCTCACCTCAAATTTACGTTATAATTTATAACACGTTATTAGCACGATCGTCTCGCGATCCGTTCATATATCAAAAATACAACCGTCTTCCGATATATTCATATACCAGAAAAGGTTAGGTTTAATTTATGTTCAATCTATTTATGTTTATATATTGTTTCGGGATGATAGGCGTTGCATTCCCCGAACCGATTGTTATGATAGGCTATGCCTTCACGATCATGATCATACGGTAGGCTATGTCTCCTCAGATCATATGGCAGATTCTGCCTTCTCAAATATATGGTTGGCTTATGATCATATGGTAGATGTCTCCTCAGATCACTGTCTCCATAAAATAAATGTCCCGAAGACATTTAAGAAAAGTTCATGAAGAACTAAATGAAAAAAATGTCCAAAAGACAAATTTAAAAAAAAAAAAATGTCGCAAAGACATTTATGAAAGGTTCCAGAAAAACTATATAACAAAAATAATGTCCAGAAGACATATTTAAAATAAAAATGTCCAAAAGACATACTTAAAATAAAAATGTCCAGAAGACATATATGAAAACGTTCTTGAAGAACTGTTTCGTCCAGAAGACGTTTTAAATTATTGTTATTTTAATTTATGTTTATTATCGTAAATTATGTGGAAGGTTATGCCTCTTGAATATATATGTTTAATTGTTTAATTTATGTTGTTGATAAAAAATTATGTATGTGAGTTCCAGAAGAACTACATAAAAAGAAAAAAAAAGAAAAATTATTATAGATAATGGAGAGCTCCGGAAGAGCGAAACGCTCCCGTTGAGCGAAACGCTCCCGTTGAGCGAAACGCTCCCGTTGAGCGAAACGCTCCCGTTGAGCGAAACGCTCCCGTTGAGCGAAACGCTCCCGTTGAGCGAAACGCTTCAGAAAAGCGAAATGTTTCAGAAGAGCAAAACACTCTTGAAAAACAAAAACTCTCCAAAAGAATAATCGCTCCAGCAGAGCGAACGTTTTAGAAAAGCACATGATGGAGACATGCATAAAGATGGCAAAATTGTATAAGATATGTAAACCTGAAGTTTACCAATATATAACATAACCGGTTTAAGCCATCTCTGTGTAATAATGATATCAAATATTAATGAGAATTTATGTGTAAAAACCAGATGTTTTTCACACATATATAGCATGCCTTAGCAAAAAGATTTTATGCATAATACATGACCCCATATGGGTTAATTGGATATGTTATTAATCCCAAGTTGGGATTCAATTCGAGATGGATGGACATGAAATGTTATCATCTCGAGGGGGAGAATTAAAAAATCTCATATCAAAAGTAAGTGGAACATCCAGAAGATTGTGTTCACACTTAAAATAGATCTGATGGTTCATTTATAAAGTAAATCCAGAAGATTACAAGATGAAATTCTCTCATTTCATCTAATTGATTCAATCAAAGATTAACTATTCTTTGCTTGGAAATTTATGGGTATGCAATATATGCATCCACCACACTGCATAAAAGTGAGACCCATAAAATATATTGAATCATCAGTCGAAAATGTGCTTATCACAAGATTTGCATATCATTATTACTGAGAGAATGGTTGAATAATTTGGATCCTTTAATAAATGAATGCGAACTTGAAGTTCAAAATTCAAAGGATCACTATTCATGATTTGCTGCAAATCAAATGCCATAAGCATTTATAAACAGCTAATGGATGAGATTTCTCGAAATGAATTATCATTGAAAATTATGGATCCTCATATAAATATGAACCTGAAGTTCAAAGGATAATTCATATGTAAATTAACTGCCAGACATATAATTACATAAAGAAAAATCTCATTTCTAGCTGAAAATGCTCCAATGAAATTATATGTCCCTGAAGGACGATTAATCAATAGTAAGTCTATGACACGTAAGAAACGTGATAGACTACTTTGGTTCCAAAGAAATCCTCAATTGAAAAGGAGCAAATATATATTGAATAGAGGATTAATCTCTTGAAGAGACCGTTGGCATGGTTAATAATAAAATCATGCGCCTGAATGAAATCATTGATAATGATAAAGAGATCTCGATTAACCATGTCATTACGGGAAAATATGGAACCAAAGACAAAATAATTGTCGACAATATAAACAAGATATCGCGCGATATAAATGAGGATCATAAATCTACCTCTGTGGATGAGAGTAGAAAGAGAAAAATATTTGCCGAAAAAGGTGAAAAAGGCAATCAAGTCTATGTTAAGCTCATATGAAATATGAGAAATTTTTGGACCAGCAGTCCAAGCATCAAAAGGGTATGTGTCTTCCTATAATAAGGAATGAGAAAATGACCTTACAATATGAAAATAGGCTTGTTACACAAGGTCATACCCAATATTGAATGAATATTCAGATGTGGTGGATGCACTGAGTAAGTCTGGCAGTACATAAGCGACTTGAATTGCGTTTGATGGATATCACAAAAATCCATAAAATATTCAATCCCTGAAGGATTAATGATAACTGGATTATGTTCCCGGGAACTCTACTCGATGAATATATGTTGCATGGAGTATAATAATTAAGGTTAACCGATATACTTATGCATAATTATGAAAAGATTATGGATCAAAGGAAAAGATCTTTGATTTAATCATAATCTGAACTCCTGAAGAGTTGTCACAAGCCGTATAATATTTATAGAAATATTTTGGGATAAGAAGCCTTTGAAAAGGAGAAATCTTTTCAGGCATCCCAATTGAACAGCTCACTTCCTACGCACAAACATTGGAATGAAATAAAGCATATCTTTCACTATCTCAAGGTACGATTGATTTAAGATTATTTTATTTTAGAAACTTCGAAGTTGGTTTAGTTGATTTTACATGTATCCCGATTGAACATCTTATCTCGAAAGATCCCAGCAGGATCTAACATATAGAAAAACTCACATTTAAGCATTTATAAAGGAAGTGCTATTTGATCCTGAAGTATCAGACTATGTGAGTAATACCTCATGGTATAAAAGTATTGTGGTATACAATGTGCTTTCGTATGAGAAAATGGAAAGCCAAAATATTATAAATTCCCAATATTAGGGAAAAATATTGAATGAGTGCCAAAAGATATTACATGGTAAACACCATGTTTGGTATATCTTAATCCTCCCTACAAATTATCACAAACTTGAACTTCATAAAATTTGACAGTGCTCCATCAAGAATTAATGTTCCTGAAGAACACAAATTTATGGATGCAGAATAAATGAACCCAAGGTTCAGTTTAAAAGGGGGAGGATAATGGACTCTAAAAATAAAATTCTCCAGAAGAGATAGAAAATTAGAGAACAAAAGGAAAGGATTCCAGAAGAATCAATAAAAGGAGTATGTCGAGAATATATATGAAAGTATTCTCGAAAGACTGCATAAAGAGATTCGTTCAGAAGACGAACATGATACAGAAAGTATGAGATTTCCATTAATTACGCCGAAGATGGAAAATTAATGGAATACTCTGTATCCATAGAGATCGATCAGTAAAAAATGATTACACAGACCCAAAGTCCGTGTCAGAGTGCCAGAAAAGGCATATGACTAGAAGAAATGGCAAATGGCCATGAGAAATATTCTGAAATGTCTAAGGACCTATAGTCATTACACCTGAAGATATAATGCCATTCAGGTCCAAATGGGGTTTTGTGCGAATACAATGAGGAAAAACGAGGTCACAATATATAAAATCCGATTTGTGGCATGAAGTTTTTCTCAAAGACAGGGAATTGATTATGAAAGATATATTCCCTTGTCATATATGTAATCGCATTCAAATATTTGATGTGCCTAATGACATCTAAAAATCTAAAAAATATATCTTATGGATATCGTGATTGCATATTCATATGGATCACTTGATAGTGATATATCCATAAAATCCCAGAAGGATCATAGATGCCTGAAGCATCTGAAAAAATTTGTTCTATCAAGTTATAGCGATCAGTACTCAAAAGAAGATTGATGATGCAAGAACTCATTTGAAAGAGGAGTTTGAAATAAAAGATCTTGGAAAGACAAAATTTTGTCTTGGGATCTATATAGAATATTTCCAAGGTGGAATATTCATGCATCAATCAAATTACACCGAAAGGATGAAAAATGGATTAAGTGAATCTTTTGAGTATTGCAATGGTTAATAGATCATTCGATATTGAAAAAGATCTATTTCGACCTTGCGAAAACAACAAGAAAGTATTAGGTCCTGAAGTACCTTATGTAAATCTCGGTACATATTGTGTGTTGTTTTACTACAAAATAAGCAGGAAAGTCGGAATAATATATTTTGTGAAAAGAGCATGACCAACTCGAATATTTTGGACTGGAAGTCCAATAATCCGAGAAAATATATGAAGATCATACGAGTTTGTTCACTAAGGTTCTACTTATAAATATTCCCAAAAAGATGGGATATATTCTTGGAATGCATATCTTGAAGATGATGCTTCCAGGGGGAGAAATGTGATGATGTGCGTGGCTGCACTCTTTTTTCCTTGCTATGGTTTTTATCCCACTGGGTTTTTCCATAACAAGGTTTTTAACGAGGCAGCAAAGAACACGCAAAATGTTAGACATCTGAAAGGAAATTCTATAATCCCAATGAAGAGAGATTATTACATTGACGAGATCAAGAGAAGCAAAGAAAATGATCGAGACGAATCATCTTCAAAATCCATGAAGAGAACAAGATTCATATTTCTCGGAGGAGATTGCGTTACTGTCTCTACAATCCCTCCAAGAGTTTTCTCTTACATTCGAGAACTCGAGAAGAATCAAGAAGTCGATATCCAGTACATTCGTTAAAGTGCAATGCAACAGATCTCTTTACAAAGACGCTTCCCACTACAACGTTCACAAAACGTATTCAAAGTATCGGAATGCGTCATCTACGTGATTTATGAAGAGAATGATATATTCATTATTCCAGGAGGAGATTGCGTTACTGTACTCTTTTTCCCTTATCGTGGTTTTTATCCCATTAAGTTTTTCCATGATAAAATTTTTAACAAGGCAATACGTATTACGTTAGTACTGATGGATAATCAAGGAAGAGTGTTAAGAAATGAATATGATTATCCATAGTTATCCACATCCACGTCATTTTGCTATGTCGGTTATTCTTGCAGTACAAACACATCAATGTAAGGAGTAAGACAAGCAATAATAAGAAACGATTCTCTCTCTTTCTTCTACTCTCTCTCTCATCTCCCTCTCACTATTCTCTCGTCCCTCTCTCATTTTTCCATCAACAAACATATAATATATTGTAATATATACATATATATAAAACACATATCTCACCTCATATTTACGTTATAATTTATAATATTTTTCTAATAAAAAAAATATATAAAAAAAAATCGAGATCTTTAATTAATAGGATACGGGGTTGGGCTTTGGGGCGGTCGCACCCCTTGTCCCCTATGTTAAACGGGGCCTGTGTACCAACAAAAACCTGTTCTTCTATGCTTTTGTTTATTTGAGACAGAATTGAACTTTACCCATCTTGTTCTGATCATCAGTCTTGTGAGGAAGACACTGCTTCTGTTTATGATTCGTCTTCCTCTCCACTTGTTTCGTACTTGAAAGCTTACCTGCATCACACACAATAAAAGCTCACGTATAAACCACAAATTTACTACAAATATAAAGATATACAACATAACTCAAACATACCAAAATTTTCCTGATCTTCAACTTATGATGAATGTAACTATTCGACCAAAAAAAAGAGATGAATATAATAAACAAAGAGATAATTTTTGAAATAGTACAAAATGAGAAGATAATTGATAGAATAGTATAAAGTTTGGGAAAATTGTAAAAATAGTTTTTTTGGGAAAAGTTTTTAGGGTTTAGGGGGAAACTAAACACTACATCCTAAACAACCCAGCAATAAATCCAAAAAGTTCAATTTTTTTTTGAAAAAGACAATTCTAACATATTTCCCAAAATTTGTACTATTTTAGCAATTTTTTGTTATTTTAGACCATTACCACATAAACTAAAGCAGAAGTGTGAAAAACGACATCGTTTTCTAGGAATTGAGAAATGACTTCGGTTTGAGTAGCATCGCCTAAGGATGTCAATCGGGTTGGCTCGGCCCAAAACCCGTAAAGCCCGTATATATTTGAGCCCAGTCCGGTCCGGCCCGAAAAAAATCGGGCCTATATTCTAAAGCCCGGTCCGATCAGGACAGGGCTCAAGGGCTTTTCGGGTTTTTTCGTGCTTTTCTTTATAAACACAAAAATTCACAATTCTCAAATGAAAAATAAATAAAACAAAATATTTATCAAAATAAATATAAATTGAAATGTATAATATTAAATCCAATTAAATTTAAAAGCAAAAGTTTGACCAAAAAAAAAAATTCAAAAAAATTGTATTACCAAATAAAACATAAAATCAAAACCCTTCAAATCTAGGTAGTAGGGTTTAGATTAGAATCTCCTTCATCGTCTTCTAAATCATCATCACCATCAAGAGTTACAAATAAAAAAAGTAAAATATTAATAAGCTTTGACATGTATAAATCATATAGAAATGTCATTGAAAGTTTATAGATAATGATTTAAAAAATATGAAATAAATATGGATGAATGATAATGGTACATGGATCACGAAATGCAAACTCATCCAACCAAGTGCGTGTACAAATTAGTGCTTCAACGTTTCTTGGTAAAAGACAATTTCTATATTTATCCAAGACATGCTCACCAATACTAAATGTAGACTCTCAATATTAAAAACAATTTTGTTTTTGGAATTTATAGTAAAGCACACAATTAACATATTAGGGTTTTGATCAACGAACAAATATATAAAAAATATGTCAAATTATTATTTTTAAAAAAATAATTTTTTACATAAAATCTCTAACTAATTAAAATGTAAAGTTTCGGGCTATCCCAAACCCGATCGGGATAAGCCCAAAAAATACACTAGCTCAAATGGGTTTAGTCCGAAAGGCTCAATATTTTTTGGGGTAATTTTCTGGGCTGGTCCGGGCCGGCCTTGGGATTTTGGCCTTAATTGACATCTCTAACATCGCCATCTATATTCCGGTTCAATTGTTGGTTTCATCCGGTTTGATTTCACATTTGAACATAACATATATACATGGGCTCAAAACATTATATACATCCATATAGCACCCAAATCAAAGCCATGATCATCCCTAATGATCCAACTTGCCTTCGAATTGCGTTCATGATTGAAAAAAACTACCATGAGTCAAAGACCGGTCTGAGCATGTTTTAGAATTTAGACCGGTCTGATCATAAATTTTTCCATAAAGCCGAATTTCACCGAGACAAAAAAGCTTGGTAAACAAAGCACCAAGACATTTTTTTTTATTACCAAGAGTATCTTAGCCGAAGCTCGTAATTCCTTCAGGCCCGAAACAACAATATCTAATATTAGTTCCGTTCCAAGCGTCACTCGATAACTGAAAAAACAATTGACCATACCTAAAATATTTTTTCATAGTTTCAGCCAAACAAAGCACCAATCGAAAACAAATCTCACTAGACTTAAATTAAGTAGACTTGTACTACACTTACAAGACAAGAATGCATTATCAAAGTTTGTTTAGATCAGACAAATGATATCAGAGGCACAAAATCTATACCATAAGATAAGTTTGTTTTGATCTGAAAAAAAAACAAAAGCAATAGAAGTATCCAAAGTAAGACTTATGGTTTAACAAAAGCAATAAAAACAAAAGCAATAGAGGTAGCAATAGAACCGAATAATTACAAAAACCCGAATGGTTTCTTTTATAAAATATTTTGGGTACCCGAACCGAACTGGAATCGAACCGAAACCCGAATGGGTACCCGAAATACAATTATATATCTAAAAATATTATGTATATTTAATTTTTAAATAACCAAAATACTCAAAATTACAAATATAAACTGAATATATTAGTTATGTTTAGACAAAAATAACCATAATACTCGAAATATTCGAAAATCTTTAGTTATATTTGTCAAAATTAAATAATATTTGCAAAATTTAATCAAATTTTATTTAAATTTAACATTTTTTTTTAGTTTTTTAGAATTGGGATAAATTTTGGATACCCGAAATCCGACCCGAACCCAGACGGAACCGAACCGAAAAAGGAAATACCTGAATGGGTCCTAGAATTCTAAATTTTGGGTATCCAAAACTCGAAAGAACCGACCCGGACCCGAATGCTCATGCCTACCTGGAGCCTTGATTGGACATGGGCAGTTCAATAAAGAAAACTTTGAAGAATGGGCTCAAGTGGTGCGGACGGCGCTGCGAGTCTTGTGGGAGAAGATGACCAATTATGCGAAGAAATTGGTGTACAAGTGCGGAGATTGTTCCTGCAATCTCAACGCAAAACTCGAAAAGAAGAAGGAAGAAGAACATATTCGTCATTTTTTTCTTGGTTCAGATGATACGGTGCTTGGAGGGGTTCGTACATCTATCACAAGTACGAATCCGTCGTCTGACGTGAATCAAGCATCACAGGTGGTGTGTGTAACACATCATGACTCGTGTGTTACACAAATTGGCAATAATGGCAGTCGAGGAACTCGTAAGGGACGCGAAATGGTACACGTAAACGCTGCAGTTGCTCACAATGGAAAAGGAACAAGTGCAAAGGCAGAAAAGTATGGATACACGGGTCTTAGCAACCAGAAGTGGATCACTTTGATCAGGTTGCTAGACAGAAAACACGGGACATAATGGTGTATTGACGGTAAGAAAATGTCTCTTGGATATGTACTTGATACAAGAGCCTGAAATCATATGACGGGATTTGACGATATCCTTGCTGATCGGAAATATATGTTGTCATGTTCTATTGGTCTTCCGAATGGAGAGCATAGTTTGTCTAGAGAAAAAGGGACAATGATTTTTGATGCAGATTTTAAGGTGAAGAATGTGTTGTTTGTGTCAAGATTACAATGCAATCTGATATATGTGTCTCAGCTCATCACAGATCTAGATGTGGTGATGCAAGTTGCTAGCAAAGGTTGTGTGCTTCAAGATCGTACAACAAGAAGTCTGAGTGGAGCAGGTGAGCTCATAGATGGATTGTATTTTTTTCGTCACTTAACAACCTTTCGATCCTTCCATTTGAATAAAAATGGAGCTAAGGATATTTGGCATCAAAGGCTTGGCATCCATCTGATGGAGTTTTAGATTTGCTTCCTATTGTTGATGGTCGAAGTACGGATGTTTCAGTTTGTGAGATTTGTGTCAAAGCCAAACATTGTTGTGACGCATTTCAATCAAGTGAGAATAAAAGCCATGAAGCATTTGATATGATACATTGTGACTTGTGGGAACTGTATCGCAATCATAGCCTGTGGAACTTATTTTACTTTCTGACGATTGTTGATGACTATTCGATAAGAGTGTGGGCGGTTTTACTTCATGACAAGGCACAAGTGAGATATACATTGAGAAATTTTATTGCATTGGTCTTTAGACAGTTCAGGAAGAATGTGAAAATTTTCCGGAGTGACAATGGGACAGAATTCACTTGTCTTACATCTGAGTTAAGAGAAAAAGGAATTATCCATCATGTGTTGGTACGCCCCAACAGAATGGAAGAGTCGAGCGAAAACACCGTCACATCTTAAACGTGGCATGAGCACTTTTGTTTCAGTCTTCTCTTCCGGTTAAGTTTTGAGGTGGGAGTATTTTGACGGCAGCTTACCTGATTAATCGAACTCCTTCACGAGTTTTGAAGAGAAAGACTCCCTATGAATTGATTTATGGAGCTCCACCGAGTTATGAAAATCTGCGAGTTTTTGGGTGTTTGGCATTTGCACATAATCAAAGAAGAGGCGAAGATAAATTTGAATCTAGAAGCAGAAGATGCTTGTTTATTGGATATCCTTTTGATAAAAAAAGGTTGGAGCATGTATGATTTGGATACTGTTGGAGTTTGATCCTATGCTTAATCCTGCACAAGAAATAAACAGAAAGTGTGAGAAGAAGACGATGTATAAGATGAGAGCATGAAGAAGAAAAAAACAAAAGGAAACGTAAGAGTCTTTGTGGAAAGGAGAAGAAAAGTCAAAGTTAATGGCTAATGTGGAAAATGGTGTTTGGGCCATAAGTGTTTAAGCTCATTTAAATGGGTTAAGATTTGTTTTTAAAAATTATGTTAAGATTTCGACCAAAAAAACAAAAATTAGGTTAAGATATTTTGTAGTATAAATATGTAAGTGTGTGGTGTGGAAACGATAATGAGAAAAACCTTATCAAAAGATCTCTAGAAAAACTAACATATACAAGGGAGGTTTTTGTTTCACGAAACGTTGGGTTCGCTGAAAACACGTTTCCCATGAATTATGATAATTGCAAAAAATCGCAAGATATGGGATTGAGTGATGCATCTGATTTTGGTGCAGAAATTGAAGATGACCCAGCTATAAAGGTAGACATGAGGATTCAAGACATAGGAGATACAAGCTAAGGAATAGAGAGAACACATAGAAGAGAGCTTGTGTGTTACACAGACTGCTTATGTGCAACCGGATGTTGCGGACTTGGATACACAAAATGTCCTTGATTCAGTGACGAGCTGAAGTGGTTGCGTGTTTTACTGGCACATTTGGGAGTGTCTCATAAGGAATCGATGGACTTGTATTGTGATGATCAAGCAGCATTGCATATTGCCGCCAATCCTGTGTTTCACGAAAGAACGAAACACGTAGAGTTGGATTGTCACTCTGTTCGAGACGTCGTACAAGATGGAACAATACGGACTCAGAAAGTGCATACGAAGGAGCAATTGGCCGATGTGTTTAACAAGGCACTTGGACGTCGTGATTTTGAAACTATCGTGGTCAAGTTGGGAATTTGCAACCTGCATGCTCCAACTTGAGTGGGGAAGGGGGGGTGTTAGCGGATTCAATGGAAATGATTTAAGAATTAGCATATTTTGCTAATTGATTGTAAATAAAATTAATTTAGGAAAGTACATAACATATTCTCATATATTCTTTTCTTTATAATATATACGCTTATATCATGTTGGATAATAAACACATAGAAAATTACAAAGCTTGAACCCTGTTTTATAATTTTAGTTTTCTCATTGATGACATTTATCCTCGTGAAGGGCATCGGAAGATACTGAAACGTACAAAGATTCAAACAGAGGATTCATAATTGGTAGGCAGTCAAAGACAATGGCTTGTTGCTGAAAATTGAGCAGTCTAGAGTTTTTGACGTCCCAATGTATACATGAATGCTCCCAAGGCTATTTTCGACGCGTCTGATCTCAGCTTCGCCGTAGTCTTGTGCTCAATTCTTCCTTCTATGTATTTGGAGAAGAAAGCTATATGAATTGACTATTGGATCAATTTTAACATGCCAATGGGCTTAATAAAATTGGATGTAAGGTGAATAAAAAATGGGTCATTAGGCTCATGGCTAAGCTTGTAAACCAAGCTAAACTTGGTGACCAATGCTAAGCTTGCTAAGCAAGACTAAGCTTGTTGAGCTAAGCTTGTTGAGCAAGTTGTGGAATTAAATCTCCTCTCTCTGACTATATATATATGCTTCTAGTCTTATTCATTCTTTACGCTTAACAAAGCAAAACAAAAGAAAGTTTTCCAGCAATCTCTCTCTTCTTTTAACATAAGTTTCTCGAGAGTATAGCGTAGAATATAGTTCGTAGATTATGTTTGTTGCGAAACGGTCTCAAACGCGTTGTATTCTGGGATTCAAAAATCGCTTCATACCGTCACACAATACGTGCAATTTATTGAGTTAAGGATAGAGATTAAATCTCGCTTCTACGTTCGTTTTTTCTAGAATCGTTTTCTAATGTCTCGTTTTAATACGTTTTCCTTACTATCGTTTCGTTTATGTTCGTTTCATTTGTCTTTATAATCGTTTATTTATCTTTAAAATCACACTTCTTAGATCCGGTTTTTCGCGGTCCTACAATCGTAACTCAATAAATTCGCTTCTAACCTATCGCTAAAATCGGATTGAAATTGCAGTTTTCAAGAGAGTTTTAAACGAGTTCTATAAAACGTTTTCTATACGGTTTCAAAACCGTTAATCTACACGTTTAGGCGAACGCTCTATAGCAATTCTTGCCAAACGTTTTTTTGTTGAATAAAACGTTTTTTTCATTTTGTGAAACGATAACGGATTTGTGATCCGCTCCCTAGCGTTTTCGTGAATCGTTCTTGAAACAATACTAAACGCTTTTGCGGACGTTTCTGTAAATGCTTCCACGAAATGTTTTTTTCTCAAAAACGATTCGAAATTATATGTTTAACGTTTCTGTGAACGCTTCAAAAAGTGAATTTACAAAACGCTTTAAATGCTATTCTAAAACGGTTTTGCGAATGCTTCTTAGCGATTCTGTGAAACGTTTTCAGCGATCTAAGGATATTAGTTTGGAGACGCTTCAAAATATTCAAAATACTAAGATCCGTGAACACATTTTAAAAGCGAGTTTGCGAAACGCCTTAAACGCTTCTTATAAACCGTTTCCGTGAACGCTTCTAAGCGAATTTGCGAAACGAATAATTCTTGGCAATCATTTTCAGGGTCTGCCGATCTGGTCTTTGCCATAGGTTTTACGTTTTGTCCAAAGCTAAGTATTGTTTCGATTTGCTCTTAGCCTCTTACCGGTTTTAAGGCTTCGGTTTGTATATTTTGTCATTGATTGGCTTAATTATTTTGCAAAAGAAATGGAAACAACTCTCGGTCAATGTTTCGACCATCTTTCCAAATTTAATATATATACAAGTGTATATATTTTGAATCATTTGGATTTTTTTATGCAATTACCCGTGTGGATTAAATTGCTTATTTTTTTTTGTCTATGCCGTTAATTAAGTTTTTAATGTCTGGAATGTATTAATTCTGGAATTTGTAATTTAATTATTTATTGTAATTTTCTCACATTTGTTTAAATTGCTTAATAGATATCCGTTTGAACTTCTATTATTATTTAGTACTAGATGAGTCCCCGCGCTAACGCGCGGATATTTTTATGTAAATTTTTTTTGGTACTTTAAAAAAAAACAAATTTCGTAACAAATGCAGATCTAGAGAGACATCATGCCAGTTGAATAGCTGATATTTCGATTACTACTACGAAGTCGTAACCCATTATATATATTCATTAAGACATATACATACGCTCCTACTATAAATCATGCAACATATGCTTATCCAAAGATATTTAAACCACAATATGAGCACATGCGTTGCAATAAAACACAAGATGTTACAGCGAGAGCGTGCCATGAATAGTTTGAGTAGCCATGAAACGAGCTGCCAGCATCTGAATCTTTACCATTCCCAGAAATGATAGACCATCACCAACGCTTGGCTCACCAACACCACCCATCTGGCTCGACTGCAACAAATCGTGGTTCAACCCACCATGGGTTAGAGCACTCGCCAACATCAGATACGTGTAACCTCCTCTGGTTGCTGCTGCTAAAGATGGATTCTCCAACATTCCGGTTACATAAACCGGATGGTATTGGTTCCCTAGCATGAACGGCGATGCAGCCATTCCACCACCGGTAAATACATGTTGCCCTTGCGCTTGATGTTGCTGGGACTGACCCTGATTAGCAATCGAACCTAATTAAACTCATCTTCACTGGACTCACTTGGTAATGCCCATTTCCCGAGGACGCATGCCCCATTGAAGCAAGCTAGCATGTCGCCGTTCAATTAAGAATCCTCTTCTTCGGCTCCTTAGCGCTTCTCTTTCTCATTTCCTCGTCCAAAACCTTTAATCTTGGCCTTTGTAATTCAGGAGATTGAATCCGCGATCATTACTATTCTAAAACGAATCATCGCTGGAAGAGCCTTGTTTATATGTTATATATATTTTCTAATTTTTGTTTAGTAAAATATGATTTAAAAAAAGATAGTTTAACGAATACAACCTAATTCGAGATAGAGGCCATTTGATGAATTTGTTTTATACTGTATAATTAATTTGTGTTCTCCAATTTTCTTTTTTATTAAACTAAAATAAATATATAAAATAAAACGATGAGTTTATAATATTGTGTTGAGCCCATGTGTGTTTAAAAATAAAACAGTTTGACTTTCATCTTCTTATAATCTATTTGCCTTCTTTTCTAGTGTTTGTATCTGTCTCCCCCAAACTTCGAAACCATTCACTCTGTCTTAACACCATGTTCTGATGCGGCCATTGATTCATATCATTCTTTATCACCATCAAAGAGTCTTGTGGCATAACAATTTTCTTTGAAATTTTTATGTGTAACGCTTCTAACGGTTCAAATAACTTCATAGCTCATATAATTTCTTTTGTGATTTATCATCATTCGTAGATAATATAGCTCACATACTGATGAATGAATGTTAAATGTCTTATCGGTGCTCTTTCCTCTTAGTCGTGTTTTATTATCATAACTAAATATTTCATATGTTAGATTGTTTGCATGCCAAAAAGTAGCCAAATTTCCGTCTTGTGCAGCCATAAGATAAAATCTATAAATAACATAATTAAAAGAATATGCACTTATTTAAAATGATAATTTAACATAACTTTTAATTTAGATAAAATTTGTTATATGAATAGAATAGCAACCATTGAGTGGGTATTTATATTTTTTTATATATATATATATATATATTAAATGTTTTAAGTTAATTTTGTCTTCTCGTTTTTCGTATATACATTTTAGATATACGAATAGCATGAATTTAGACTTGTTTTAGTTATTTATTTTTACTTTAAAATACAATGAATTTGGAAAGGATTGTGTAAAAACGTAATTATTGTAAATAAGTTCTTTAACAAAAAATTATTCTTAGTAAGTTGAAAAGGTTTTTACATATTTTTGAATTAAATAGAAGTTGGAAGGTTTATAAAGTTATTATGGGGCTTTTAATCTTGAATTTATTGAGAAATAAAAAATAAAAAAAAATTAACCAATGAAGGGGGGACAAGTGTCAAAGCTGGAGAGCACACCCTCTCTCTTTATAAAGTAGATGCTGATTTAGTTTGATTGTATGCAAATCGAATAGACATGCATCACTAAAATGACAATGTTTACACAAACGTTTGAGATGGCAAAGAGTGTGGTGAGTCGACATCCTAAATTGGGAATGGTGTGCCACTTATGATTTTATGTGCTATACGGACTGGAATTCTTATGTTTATCCGAATGTTCAGATTCTATTCACACCAATAGCGGTGGAGGTGTTATGCTTACAAGTCTATTGAGTCGACACACCAAATTCAGTTTGGTAGTGGTCTGCCACATGTGACTATGCCAAATTTCTGATGCATGAGATTAATGGCTGAAAAGATGTTAATTTCTTGTACATATCAGGTCTGTTGGTTAGTTAAGAAATTTCCACTTGGAAATATTTCAAGAAAATTATTTTTGGCATAAGCGAAAGACTGAGAGCCTTGAAGACTTGATTGTCATGCAGCGGATTGAGTCTACAAACCGCAAAACATATGGTGTTCACCTATGTGAACATAATAACAAAGAGAAACCTAAGGTTTCTATGAAAGCCTCTACTAGCTTCATAAAACAAAATTCTTAAAAGAAATTCAAAGGAAACATTATGTCACAATTATGGTATTATGGGTGAAAAGGCTTATGCACGTCATAGCAATGCTAACGAATGTCGTTGCAAGATTGACCATGTAGAGACAATGGAAAATCCTAGACCAATATGACTGAAACAAACACGTGTAGTATAGTTTTAGAAGTCAACCTGGTTGGGAACAATTGAATGGAATGGTGGCATTACGTTGCTATCACCATTGATATCTATTTTAATAGATATGTATACTTGCTAAGAAACAATAATATGGTTCTGAAAAAGTTCAAAGCATACAAGACGGTAATTAAAAACCAACTTGAGAAAACTATGAAAATAGTAATACGTGATACAAGGAGGTGAGTTCGATGAACATTAAATGTGTTCTTTAGAGGACATGGCATTACTCGTCAGGGAGACAAAAAAATGCTCCTTGATCACTACAATCTAATAGAGTTGCGGAATATAAATTATGAACTCTCAAAAAGATGATGAATACAAAGTTGCATAATTCTGAGTTGCCTCAGAAAATGTGGGGGGAAGCGTTGCTTACCACATAAAATTATTGGCAAGACGCCATATAAAATTTTGGAGAAGTAAAGTACATCTGTACAAATACCTGAAAGTGTGGGGGTGCCTGGTAAAAGTAGCAATGCCACCTCCTAAAAAGGTCACAATCAGACCAAAAATGATGGATTGTAATTTCATCGGATATGCACACAAGAATAGTGCTTATCAGTTTCTATTTCATAAATCAAACATACCGGATATCCATGTTAATACATCAATAGTATAAATGAATGTCTTTTTCCTTGATCACACGTTTCTGTGTAAGGATAAAAATCCAAAATGAACTCGTGAAGAAGGAGATGTAACCACTTCTGTAAATGAGCGATTACTTCTAGCACATAGTGAGATCATATAGAAGAATCTGTAAATCTTTTGGTAAGGATTTTCTAATTGTGTTTCTCTGAGAGAATCCACTGTGAACTTTCATTAAAGCCATATCTACACCAGACAAACCTTCGTGGAAAGAAAACGTTATTAGTGATATCGACTCCATTATGAAAACCATTTTTGGGAGATAATCGATATGTCACAAGGGCTTAAAGTCCGATGGTAAAAATGAATTTTCAAAATTGAAAATCGATGGCTTAGTAGAAAAGACATAAAGTCTATAGACTTGTAAAGTCATTGTACGGACTTAAACAAGCTCCAAAACAATGACATATAAAAATTGACAATATAATGATGTCAAATGGTTTCAACATCAATGAATGTGAAAAATGCATCTACATCAAAAGTGCTCCACACATGTATATTTTGCTATGCCTATACGTAGATGACATGCTCATTATTAGAAGTAACAACGACATGATCAATCAAACTAAGAACCTTCTTAGTGGAAAATTTGACATGAAAGACATGGGATTTGCGGATGTCATTCTAGGGATTAAAATCACTAGAACTTCCGAAGGAATCACATTGTCTCAAGATCATTATGCTGAAAAGATACTTGAGAGGTTTAAAAACTACTCAAATGGGACAACAAAAACTCTCGTAGATGCTCAACTTCACTTGACTAAAAAGTCGGGTGAACCAGTGTCACAACTGAAGTATGCAAGGGTGATTGGAACTATGATGTACTTAACAAATTGTACTATACCCGATTTAGTGCACTCAGTGAACGTACTAAGTCGCTATACAAGTAATCCATGACATAAACATTGGAAAGCTATAACAAGAGTATTAAACTACTTACGTTATACCAAAGATTATAGTCTGCACTATGGTAAAGTACCGACAGTTTTGGAAGGATACATTGACGCAAAACTGGATTTCTGATTCCGAAAACTCAAAATCCATGAGTGGATATGTCTTTACACTTGGAGGTGCAATAATATCATGTAAATCTTCTAAGTTTGGTCAGATCAACCATGGAATCTGAGTTTATAACGCTAGATAAAGCCGCAAAGGAAGCAGAATGGCTTCAAAAGTTTTTGGAAGATATCCCGATGTGGGGGAAACCAGTGCCAACATTACGTGTACACTGTGATAGTCAATCGGCTATAGCTTGGGCACTGAGTAATCTCTATAATGGTAAAGCTCGTCATATAAGAAGACGTCATAAAAACATTAGACATTTGATCCTAAGTGGTGAAATCACAATAGATTACATCAAATCGGCCAACAACCTAGCAGATCCATTTACTAAAGGTTTATCACAAGATCAAATTGTAAAATCATCAAGAGGAATGAGTTTAAAGCTTATGGATTATAGATGAAGTTTGATGGATACCCTACTTACGTGATTGGAGATCCCAAGATGTAGGATCAATGAGAAAACTAAATCAAGCGAAATCTGAAGAGAGTATTGTGAGACTTGTATCTCTACCCATTTTCTAGGATGATAAACAATACTACATGTACGTGATAAGGCTAAGCATTAGCTTTTAATGATTCCATAGCTTTGTAATAGTGAAGTATGACATGATACTTCTGGAAAAGCGTATGGCAGATCACCTAGTGAGTGTGAAATGAGGTATTTTCTAGGAGAATGAAGGTAATGCTATATTCTCCAAATTCATTCACGAAAAACCAGGCATTTTCAAGGCCAAAATGAACACAATAGAGAACTAAGTTCTACGAGAAATGAAGCTGGGTTATATTTGTTGTCTCAATTTACACCAAAATCCGGGTGGTTCAAGACATCATGTTTACCTCCTGACAGAGTAAACCCAGCATATATTAACAATGAGTGGTTCAAAGCTGAAAATGCTACCTACTCAGACATAGTGAATTTTCGTTTATACTCTCGAAAAGTCCGTCTGTTTAGTCAATCTAGTGAGTCTAGTAAGTCTAGTCAGTAGAGTCAGTCGAGTCTTCATATGTTTAGAATCATTTATATTCATGTGGGAGATTATTGGATCAATTTTAGCATGCCAATGGGCTTAATAAAATTGGATGTAAGGTGAATGAGAAATGGGGCATTGGATTCATGGCTAAGCTTGTCAACCAAATCTAAACTTGGTGACCAAAGCTAAGTTTGCTGAGCAAGTTGTGGAATTAAAACTCCTATCTCTGGCTATATATATATACGTCTCTTGTCTCATTCTTCACGCTTAACAAAGCAAAACAAACAAAAAATTACAGCAATCTCTCTCTACTTTTAACATAAGGGTCTCGAGAGTATAACATATAATAGAGTTCGTAGATTCCGTTTCGGGTGTTGCGAAATGGTCTCAAACGCGTTGTATCCTGTGATTCAAAAATTGGTTCATACCGTCACACAATACATATGATTTATTGAGTGAAGAAAAGAGATTAAATCTTGCATTTACGTTCGTTTTTTCTAGAATCGTTTTAATAGGTTTTACTTACTATCGTTTCGTTTATGTTTGGTTCATTTGTCTCTATAATCGTTTATTTATTTTTAAAATTGCATTTTTTATATCCGGTTTTTCGCACTAAGTGAAGCAACTAGCCCTGGGCATTAAAACCGGAACCGGAATCGACCCGAAATTATCGGTTCGGTTCGGTTCCGGTTCTAGCCAAAATACCCATTGGATCTTGTATTGAAAATCCATGGATATCGGTTCGGTTCCGGGTATTACCCGGAACCGAAATTACTAACCGAATACCCGAACATATATATACAAATATGCAATTACATATTTCGGGTATGTTCTTTACATTTCGGGTATTTTTATATTTCGGGTATTTTTATTTTTTACATTTCGGGTACTTGATACCCGAACATATATATACACATTTTTATTTTTTACATTTCGGTTCCGGGTATTTTTATATTTCGGGTATTTTTATACATTTTTGTTTTTTACATTCCGGGTATGTTCTTTACCTTTCGGGTATTTTTATTACGTTTCGGGTACTGGATACCCGAACCGTTTGAGAACCGAAACTTTTCAGGTATAATATAAGTATTTCGGGTACTGGATACCCGAACTGTTTGAGAACCGAAACTTTTTGGGTATTTTACGGTTCTTAATCTTCTATACCCGAACCGAACCGGAACCGATTGGTACCGAACCGGAACCGAACCGAAACTATTTCGGTACCTATATGGATCCTAAACCTTCATACCCGAAATACTCGGAATCGAATAGTTCCTACCTGGAACCGAACCGAATACCCGAATGCTCATGCCTAGAAGCAACAATCGTTTATGTTTGTTTCATTTGACCCTTTTCTTTTATTTCTAGGAATCATCTTCATAAGTAAAAACCCTAGCTTGACTAGTCTCAATGTAGTATAGTTTCTCTCTCACACTCTTCTTAATATATTTTTAAGCCTTCCGGCGACTGCTGATTGGTTTCCTCTTGTCAAATGGAGATTTTGAAAACTCTCTTTAGTGAAACTTGAACTAAAGAAGAATCCTGACTAGTGTAGGTTTCAAGCTATTACCTTTGCATCTAAATTTTCAATTTTTGTTATGCAGATTTCCTTTACAGAAGAAAACACATGGTTGGTAGAGGGAAAACGAAACAGATTCGTTCCAATAGGTATAGATTGAAGGAAGATAGGATAAGCCAGTTACCTGATTCTTTGTTATGCAAGATACTTGGCCATCTTCCCACAAAAGAAGCTGTTAAGACGAGCGTTTTATCCACCAGATGGAAAAGTCTCTGGCTTTGGCTTCCTTGTTTGGTATTGAACTCCCGAAATTTCCCAGATTTCAATGCCTTTGCGAGTCTTGGTGACAGGTTTTTCGATTCCAACAGGGTTTCATGCATAGACGAGCTGGAGTTGAGAGTTTATGAAAGTGACGAGTTAAGAATTGATGTAAGTGGCGACAATGATGATGTCGTAGATTATGCAGCTTATTTCACTTCATGGATTGAGGCTGCAGTTAAGCGTAAGGTCCAACATCTACATGTTCAGTCTCTTCCCGATGAGTATTCTTTTGAGAATCCCATAAGCCTTTATATCAGTCAGACACTGGTATTCTTAAAACTTCACCTGGTGGCATTGGCTAGTGCTGAGTTGTTTTCCTTACCTTGTCTCAAGACTATGCATTTAAAAGAGATCTGTTATCCTTATTCCATTGCTGCCACTTTTGAGAGACTAGTCTCATCCTGTCCTGTCTTGGAAGAGTTAAAGATTAAAGAATATGGGAATGCTCCTAATGTCTTTCGGGTGCAGTCTTTGTCACTCAAGAGGCTCAAAATAAAAATACGCGATGGCGACTCTACAGATGATTTAGGAGTTGTGATTGATGCTCCTCTACTACGCTGGTTGAAAATCGATGATTGCACATCTGAAAGTTATATAATAAACAACTTGGATTACATTGCCAAGTTAGATATTTCTCTCAGCTTTGTTGAAGAGGATACCGATGAAGAAAGAGTTTCATCAAAGAGAAATATCATCCGCGATTTGCTGCCCCGGATTTCAAAGGTCGGGGAAATGATCATGTATCTAGACATTTTTAAGGTATATGTTTGTCAATGCAGGTATAGGTTTACATGTAAGTTTTCTTCTATAATGAAAGTCTCTTACCCACAAGACTTTCTATTTGGTTTCAGGTCATTCATTACTATTCCAAATTGGAACCCCTGCCTCAATTTGGTTACATGTTCCGCCTGGATGTTACACTCTGTGTATCTGATCTAAAATGGTTGCCAACTTTTCTTGAGCACTGCCCGAATCTGAAATCCCTCGTTTTGGTGATGATCTGCTATAATAATATGATTTTTTTCTCATCTCTATCAAGTTTCTGTATATTTTTTCATTCTGTTTGCCCATTGAAAAAATCAGTTTTTCACCTGTGCCTCAATGTTTGTTATCGTCGCTCAAGTTTGTTGATATCAGAAGCACAATCAGGGGATATGCTGCAGAAATGAAGCTGGTGAGGTACTTCCTGGATGTTGATCCCGGGGATCACTAATTATGTTTACGGGATGATTAGGAGATGAGAGGTGAGATTTTCGTTAATTAGAGCAGTCTAACCACTCTTAAGACAGGCCGGGAGAAAGATGAGTAGGCCGGGGGCCGTGTTTCTTTTTATTGATAGTGAGAGAGATGAACACTTTAGAATTACGAACTGGTTCCGAAGGACGTCCAGTTCGGCGTTCTAAAATGTTGTCTTGTTACAAAGAGAGAAAGAGAGAGGTCGGGTAGCTAGTTACAGGTCGGAAATTGCCCAAATCAAAAGTCCCCCTCATTAATGACATTGAGGGGTATATATAGCCGAGGTTGGCTTCCTGCTCCCCGGGATCTCGGGGCCACGTGGCGTCTTCGGCCTCTTTCGCGGGTAAGGTGGCCTAGGAGGCGTGTTCCGGCTTTCGAGGATGGAGGTCATGATGAGCTCGGCGTGGCGTGTTGCAGGGCAGCGTACTGTTTGACCAACTCCTCCACGTGTCTTCTTCTCCTTTGTCAAGCCTGCAGGGTTGGTGAGATGTCGAGGTCAGCCCATACTCCTGCTCAGACAATACACTGTTCGAGCAACTCCCACTTGCCTTCTGCTCTTCTGACATTCCTGCCTTGAAGTGTCAGACCGGGCCCGAGGTGCGTCGCTTTCAGGTCGGCGACCGAGCTGAAGAGGGGACTTGCGGGTCGGTGCTTTTAGGCCGGCGACCGAGCTGAAGAGGGGTCTTTCCTAAGATGGGCCTAACTAATTGGGGGTGCTAGGCCCACCTCCAACAATAGGCCCTCCCCCAGTTCGGTATCGCGAGGCGAAGCGAGCATGCCGAAGTTGATCTGATGTTAGTCCGGCACATCTTAGGACGGGAAGTCCGTGCTCGGTCGTGTTGGCGCGTGCCCATCGCGTGAGAGAGTGAAAGGTCACCTCGTTTTTCGCGTGGGACGCCCACGCGCGGCGTGCGATAGACGCTTCACGTTTACTGAGGCGTCCTTTGCTTTTTTGGCGTGGGGATAGCGAAGAGGCGTCATCATTAGGTTTCTGGGCGGCCGTGAATTTTTCGACACGTGTCCGGGCGTCGCTTCACTGTCCCCCTTCTTCTATTTAAACCCTTCTTCCTCCTCCTGTTAAAACCTTCTGCGCATAACCCTAAGGTAACCTCCTCTCTCCGATTTCCTCCTTTCCCTTCTTGCTTTCTCTGTATTTTTCGATCTCCTCCTCTCCGTGCAATGGCGCCGGTGTTAGACGGTATTAGGGCTGAGTCGAGCGAAGAGTCGGCGTCCCGTGGTGGCGGTAGCGATTCTCCGAGTTCTTCCTCTGGTGGTTCCGACCGTGCCTCCTCTCCGTGTCGAGGCGCAGACAGTGGGGGACAGTCTGCTCCTTCGACTTCGGGGGCCGCCCCGACGCTCCCGGGGACCCATCTCCGGAAGAAGACGGTGGTTAGGTCTTCCTCTGGCGGTCGCGGCGTGGGCCAAGCTGGGGGTAGAACCGGGCATCTGGGCGACCGCGGGGGTCGTCAGGGCGACCGCGGGGGTCGTCAGGGCGGCCGCGGCGGCGGAGTACGAGTGGCCAGGGTGAGGTCTCCCCTGGTTCCTTTCGAGCAGGGAGGGTCACCGACCTGGAGCACAGCGGAATCGGTGACTCTGCTGAAGGATTTGTGCGACTTCCCTGCTGGCGTCGAGCTCCGGCTTCCTAGGGCGGAGGAGCGCCCATGGACTCCTCGGTCGGGCTTCGTCTGCCTGTATGAGTCGTTCTTCCAGAAGTGCGGCTTGCGCCTTCCTCTCCCCGAGCTGTTCGTCCAGTATTGCCGGGCGCGGGGCTTGGCCTTCTCGCAGGTCTGCCCGTCCACGATCCAGGGGATGATCGTGCTGCTGACCTTGGGGCACGAATGCGACGTGGAGGTGACGGTGCCTATGTTCGAGGCGCTCACCCAGCAGAAGGCAAATCCTGGGATTCCTGGGACCTTCTATGCCGCTTTCAAGCCCGCGGCGAACGTCCTGGAGGCACCCAGCTCGGGGTCCAAGGCCAGCAAGCTGTCGAAGGTCGAGGACTGGTCTCGCAGTTACTTCTACGTCCGAGCCACCGAGGTGGCTGGACTCGACCCGTTGGCGCGATACACCCGGGATTGGAATTTTTCCCCGGGTAGGGGTTTGTAGATCGGGCTGCTTCTCTTTTGCTTTAGTTTGGCCTGACTGATGTTGTTTGCTCTTCTTTCAGGTCCTCACTCTTCCAGATTTAAGCTGCCGGACTACGCGGGTATCGTTGCTGTGCTTAGGTCGGTGCACGACAGAGAGTGGAAGTCATTCACCTCGGGGAGAATTGAAGCTGCGATGGCCGGAGGTCGGTTGTTGTTGTTGACCTTTTTTTTTTTTTTTGAACCGGGCTGACGGTTGCCACCAATGTAGGTCAAGCACGGTTAGCCAATCCGCTGTACGCGGACTCCTTTGTGGCGCCGCCGCCGCCGATGCGTGAGGTGCCGGTCCGGCGAGACCCGGTGCCGCGGACTGGGGGGGAGGCCTCCGAGGCGGTTCTCTCGAAGAAGAGGGGGGCCGACGCTGCCAGTGCTAGGGCTGGCAGGAAGAAGAAGAGGACCGAGGTTGTGGCTGATAGAGATGCCACAGGAACGCAAGAGGGGTCCTCGACTTCAGGTCGGGAGCCTGTCCGGCCTGAAGAGGCTGGTTGCGAGCCCGAGGGCTCCCGAGGTGCTCCAGTCGGGGAGGCCGAGACACCTGCGGCCGAGGTGCCTGCGGGGGAGGTCGAAGAGGCCCGGACCCTCGCGATTGAAGATGTCGCTGGTCGGGCGACGGAGGGCGGCGATGCAGCCGTCGTTGTGGAAGAAGGGCGGGGGGCCGCCGGTGACCGGAGTGATGGGGCTCCGGAGGGTTCCGAGGACGGGCCTCGGGACTACAGCTTCCATTTATGCCACGAAGATGGCAGTTCCCAGGTCATCGTGGACCAGGACGAGTGCGCCGAGCTGGCGCAGGCCATGATGTTCGGGCAGAAGCACCCGCACTTCGTCCCGCTGGAGATGGCGGAGGGCGATACCTTTCGCCAGGTGGCGCGATCCGCAGCGCGGGTAAGTTTTGTTCCGACCTCACTGTTTTTAGCTGGATTTGTTGTGCGTCTTTGCTAACAACTGTTTCGATGCAGACGATGGCCCTTAGTGCCTTTCTGGCGGAGGCCTATGAGAAGCGACTCGCCGAGAAGGACGCGTCGCTTGGCTTTCTGAAGGCGACCCGGGAAGCCAGTTCGCAGGGCCAGTCCCTTCTCCTCCGTGGGCTCGAGAAGGAGCTGAAGAATGAGAGGGTCCGGGCAGCGGGGCTGGAGGAGGAGGCGGCTCGGGCGCGGGCCCGGGCTGGTGAGGTGGGCAGGCTTCAGGCCGAGGTGGAGGCTGAGAGGTCCAGGTCTGCCGCTGAGCGGGCCCGGTCGGCTGCTCTGGAGGAGGAGGTCGGGCTCCTGAAGGGGGAGAGGGAGACGCTCCGCTCCAAGGTCAAGGGGCTGGAGGAGGAGGAGGCGCGGGCGCGGGCCCGGGCTGACGAGGTGGGCAGACTTCAGGCCGAGCTGGAGGCTGAGAGGGCCCGGTCTGCCGCTGAGCGGGCCCGGCCGGCTGTTCTGGAGGAGGAGGTCGGGCTCCTGAAGGGGGAGAGGGAAACGCTCCGCTCCCGGGTCAAGGGGCTGGAGTCCGCCATAGGCCGGGCGAAGGTGGCCGTGGCCGCGGAAAGCGAGCGGGTAACGGCCCGGTGGGATGCGCGGAACCGGAAGTGGTCCGCCAAGATGAAGAAAATCCGCGCTCACCTCGATGGGCGCCAGAGGGCCTTAGAGCCTCACCTTATGTACAATCAGGTGATCGGCATGAAGGCATGCCTCAGGAGGATGGAGGCCGAGGACAGTCTGGTGGTGCCGTGGTACCGGTACCAGAAGCTGGACGAGGACGAGGAGGCATTCGGTGCCGTGCTGGATGGGATGGATTTTCCGGACTTGACCCCGGAGGATCTGGACATCCCTCTCGATCGCGCTCATGGCGTCCAGCTCGAGCGGCTCATGCCCGTCGCTTCTTCGGAGGCGCCCTATGTGGATCTGACTGAGGACGCTCCCTCGGCTGCTGAGACCATCCAAGCAGATCCCTCGGTCCTGTTTGCTGACGAGGCCGGGACCGACGCGCCATCCGGTGAGACCGGAACTGAAGCGCCATCTGGCGAGGCCGGTACCGAGGCGCCAGCCGGCGAGGCCTGTACCGAGGCCCCAGCCGGGGAGGCCGGTATTGAAGCGCCGTCCGGGGAGGCCGTGGTTGGTGAGGAGGGAGCTGAGCAGCCCTTCCTTGGTGAGTACGGCACCAATGCGAGGATGGTGGGCCCGGGTGATTTAAATGGTACCCGTGCTGACGGGGGTGAAGACCGACCGGCCGATGGGGCCTTGTAAAAACTTCTTTTTGTAGTTTTTTCCTTTTTGTTTTCTTCTCTCTTTGTAAAGACCGGGCCGTAGGCCGTTTATGTAAGGACCAGGCCGTTGGCCCCTCTTTTTATGATAACAAGGCCGTTGGCCCCTTTTCTCTTCTCTCTTCTTTTTTTTTTTTGTAAGTGCCGTTTCGAGGCTTTTGTAATGACTAGGCCGTGGGCCCTTTTGTGATAATCGAGGCCGTTGGCCCTTGCCGTTTCGAGGCTTTTGTAATGACTAGGCCGTGGGCCCTTTTGTGATAATCGAGGCCGTTGGCCCTCTCTTTTTTTTTTTTTTTTTTTTTTTGTAAGTGCCGTTTCGAGGCTTTTGCAATGACTAGGCCGTGGGCCCTTTTGTAATAATCGAGGCCGTTGGCCCTCTCCCTTTTTTTTTTGTAAGTGCCGTTTCGAGGCTTTTGTAATGACTAGGCCGTGGGCCCTTTTGTATAATCGAGGCCGTTGGCCCTTGCCGTTTCGAGGCTTTTGTAATGACTAGGCCGTGGGCCCTTTTTTTTTTTTTTTTGTAAGTGCCGTTTCGAGGCTTTTTTGATTGGTAGGGTAGGTCGTAGACCGTACCCTGTCAATGTATGCAGGTCGTGGACCGTGCTCTTGTATTGGGTGCGAGGTACGACTCGGCTTGAGATACTTATTGCTTGTGTATCTTTAATATTTTTAGTGGGTGCGAGGTGATCTCGGCTTAAGGTACTTATTGCTTGTGTACCTTGTTTTTTTGGTGCGGGTAGCGAGCCCGGCTTAGAGACACTTAATGCTTGTGTGTCTAGTAGAGGTGCGAGCCCTGGGGCCCGGCTTTAGTACTTATTGCTTGTGTACTATGGGGGTGCGAGCATTGGAACTCGGCTTTGGCACTTATAACTTGTGTGCCGGGGAGAGCGAGCACCGGAGCTCGGTCCCCTTTTTTTTTGTAGTGCGAGCGTTTGGAGCTCGGCTTTTTCTTCTCTTTTTTTTTTTTTTTGTAGTGCGAGCGTTTGGAGCTCGGCTTTCCTCTTCTTTTTTTTTTGTAGTGCGAGCGTTTGGAGCTCGGCCTTTTTTTTTTTTTTTTTTTTTTTTTTTTTGTAGTGCGAGCGTTTGGAGCTCGGCTTTTTCTTCTCTTTTTTTTTGTAGTGCGAGCGTTTGGAGCTCGGCTTTTGTGCACAGGTCGGGGACCTTATTCCTTTGTCAAAAAGGTTTTATTAGGTTAATAGCTGAGCCCTGGTTAGGGGTTGCCTACGTACCCTTTAGTAGAAGGGATCAAGCCAATCGTAGTTCGTTTGTTTACAAAGGCGGAGAGCGGAATGGAGCCCGGGGGCTTAGTAGTAGAACCGCGCTGGATGCGGACTGCCGGATGTAGATGGAGTAGTGCTCGAGGAAGGTGGTCGACAGGTCTCTGAAGCTGTCTATGGAGTGCGTCTTCAGCCGAGAGAACCACGTGAGAGCCGGGCCGGTGAGGTTCTCTACGAAGAGCTGGCAGTGGGCGGCTTCGCGCTCATCCGGTGAGAAGTGGGCGCGGCCCATGGCGATGGTGAACGCCGTAAGATACTGGGCCGGGTCGGTGGTGCCCACGTAGGGCTGGAGCTTGAGCTTCCCGAGGTGCTGGAGCGGGACGGAGGCGATCCGGGGGGTGAACGGCGTGTTTTGCGTCTCTCTGAGGACGCGATCGATTTCCGGGGCCGCGCTGGTGGCCTGATGGATTTTGGAGGACATCGCGCGGATAGTCTCCTTCATAGCTTCGAACTCGGCGTCCCTCGAGCGCTCCGCGCTGGATCGGAGGTGGTGGGCTTCGTCGCCCGGGTGGCTTCCTACGGCCGGGGCGAAGCGTCCGCCCGGCCCTTCTGACCCTGACGGTGAGTCGCCAGGTCGGCTTGTCCGGATACGGGGGGTTTCTTCCCGAGAGGCCGGCTCCCTGAGATGGACGTCGGGGGACCCGGTGTTGTCCGACCGGTCACGGGAGGCCCCTAGCGTGGCGAACCGTTGGTCGGTGGCTCGCGTCAGCTCGTCTATTCGGGCGAGCAGGGTCTGCATCACGGCGGACAGCGTGGGCTGATCCTCCGATGCTCGGGGCGCGTTGTGAGCGGCGGAGCCGTCGGGATGAGCAGGTGCCGAAGCCGGGGGCGGGGCCCTGAAGAACTGCTCTCGAGGAATCGTCTGGTTGGTAGCTGCTTGGGCTGACGACGGGATGGTCGCCGTCGTTGGAGTCGTCTGCGGGGCCGTTGTCGGGGCCTGAGCCATTGTTTGGGCCGGGGTCTCGTGGTCTGACAACACTCTTGGGGGCGGAATTGCCATCGTTGCTGCGGTTGCGGTGGTGGTTGAACTGCTCTTTGCGTATAGAAGAATCTCGCCCCTCCTTCTAGCGCCAATTGTTGATCTCGGGGATCACTAATTATGTTTACGGGATGATTAGGAGATGAGAGGTGAGATTTTCGTTAATTAGAGCAGTCTAACCACTCTTAAGACAGGCCGGGAGAAAGATGAGTAGGCCGGGGGCTGTGTTTCTTTTTATTGATAGTGAGAGAGATGAACACTTTAGAATTACGAACTGGTTCCGAAGGACGTCCAGTTCGGCGTTCTAAAATGTTGTCTTGTTACAAAGAGAGAAAGAGAGAGGTCGGGTAGCTAGTTACAGGTCGGAAATTGCCCAAATCAAAAGTCCCCCTCATTAATGACATTGAGGGGTATATATAGCCGAGGTTGGCTTCCTGCTCCCCGGGATCTCGGGGCCACGTGGCGTCTTCGGCCTCTTTCGCGGGTAAGGTGGCCTAGGAGGCGTGTTCCGGCTTTCGAGGATGGAGGTCATGATGAGCTCGGCGTGGCGTGTTGCAGGGCAGCGTACTGTTTGACCAACTCCTCCACGTGTCTTCTTCTCCTTTGTCAAGCCTGCAGGGTTGGTGAGATGTCGAGGCCAGCCCATACTCCTGCTCAGACAATACACTGTTCGACCAACTCCCACTTGCCTTCTGCTCTTCTGACATTCCTGCCTTGAAGTGTCAGACCGGGCCCGAGGTGCGTCGCTTTCAGGTCGGCGACCGAGCTGAAGAGGGGACTTGCGGGTCGGTGCTTTTAGGCCGGCGATCGAGCTGAAGAGGGGTCTTTCCTAAGATAGGCCTAACTAATTGGGGGTGCTAGGCCCACCTCCAACACTGGAGAGTTCAGCAGTCCTCAAGAAGCTGACTCTACGTTTGGATTATTGTGCAAATGAAAATGTCATCTTCAAGAAACTCCTGAAAATCCCAAGACGCTCTACCAAGTGTCAGGTTGTCGTACTGTGATTGGTAAAGGCAAGAGACAACATGCTAAGCTTATCTTTTGACCGGTATGTATAGTCAGTTGATGTTTTGCCACACAAGAAATGCAGTTGTAGGCTTTTTAGTATGTTTGTTTGTTTGGTAAACAGAAATGAAACTGTTTTTAGATACTTTTGCAGGAAATCATTATGCTGTTTATGGAATCAAGTTTGATCTGCATTCAGTGGAACAGTGCGTTCTTCTTCTTCTTCTTCTTCGGTTACCGTATGTTGTTTTTAAAAATCATCAGAAAATCTTGAAACACCTAGCCGGACTAGCCTCCATGTGACTTTAGTTTCTCTCTCTCTCTCAGTCATCTTATTTTTCTTCTTCTGGCTGGCTCTATCAAGATGTCTGTTCGAGCCTTCTGGCTAATTTGGATGTAATATTTCGACTTGATGATTGCTACAAGTTCTGTTCCGGGATGGTTCTGATTATTTTCCTTTTGTTTTTGATTTTGGAACTTGTTACCTTATTGTTTCCTTCGTTGACTAGTATTGGTTTTCAGAAATCTGACACTATCTGGTAAGACTGGCTTATCTCCTGTTGCGCCAGGCTTTCAGTTGAATATTTGAATTATAAGAAGCCCCTAAGGCTTTATAACTGTGAGACACTTAAACCTCTTAGAGGTAATATTGGATGATGCCTAGTTTGTTTCTTACAAAACACTTTTGCAAACATGATGTTGGTGAACGTGGGAAGAGAGTAACAGTCCTGTGGATTATCGGAAATAATGTGAAGTAGCTAGCTCTTCAGGAAGCTGAGACCAGTCTAGCATGGGAAATGTGTGCTGTTTCATTGCAGCCTTGCAGGTTGTGCCATTTTTGCTGATGGAGACACAGACAGTTGCAGTTTTGAAACCTAAACAAAATTTACAGTTGTATTAGAAACATGAACCGAGAAGATTAATCGCATAAACACTGACTAAATCCGAATTGAAACTATGAGAACAGACTAAAATCTGATTTGCTTACAAAATATTAACCTCAACTTCTCAAGGTCTAAAAGTTGATTGGTTTTGAGATTTCTTGCGACCTTAACCTCAACGCCTTGTGTTTCTGTAAAAAATAATCTTTAGTGTATCTCTTTGGTGGTTTTTGTGAGATGTTGAGAAGATTTCTTAAAATCAGAGTATTCTCAACTAAAGTTAATTTAACATTCAGAAATCCACACACTCGGATCTTGCAACATGCTTAAAATAACTTACTACAATAGACAATTCGACCAACCAAACATTGTTAAATCTTACATTGATTCATTTCAATTCGTCTTGGGCACTTACAAAAGCTAAAACAACTCAGATACAGTTTCATTTGGTCACTTGCTTCACCTTATAGCAGAACTTAAGGACACAACTTTTGTCTCCTTCCCAAATCAGCTTCAACATGATCGGTTCACCTATATTCACACAGTTGGCTTTGAAGAACTCTTTCCAACCTCTTACCAATCTTATTCTATCACCTATTTTCTGAGACCGCAGATTCGTAGACCACCTCACACCGTGTTTATCCAACAGACTCATTTTAGTTTCCTCATTGATGCCATGCATCCTCGTGAAAAATACTGGAAGAAACTGCAACAAAGATTCAAAGAAAGGATTCAAGACTCAATATAATGTAAAAAGAAAAATTGCTTAGAGTGATGAAACAAACCAGTGTATAATTTGTGAGGTTGAAAGATTTAAGAGTTAGTGTCACAAATCGGTTTCGGGATGGTGAGGATGCAGCTCTCCGTAACGATCTAGGCTTCTTGAAGCTTTTATCATCTTGGTTGCCCTCTTCATCGCTTTCTGGTTCTGTGGAAAGAGACTCTAAATCATCACCTCCTGAGCTCTCTTCTTCTTCTTCGGAATCTGTGGGGAACAAACGTAGAACCAGAGTTCCTCCCTCTTTGGATAAGTTTGAAAGTGATGGAATCCCCAGCTCTAAGTCCATTGGCACTACAGAAACTTCTCCACCCCCGTATGATATAAATAGTTCCACATGAATTATTTCGTTTCAAATTTAAAGTCCATGATCTACCCATTTCATTCATCAGAACAATCTCTCCGCATCTTGTGTCTAGACCATTTTCCCGTGCAAAATTCCTTGGAAGACACTGAAAAATCATTACAATACAACATGATTTTGATCTAATTCAGACCCTGATTTAAGAGGTATATTATTGTTCAAAATCAAGAGTAGAATACCAGTTTGTCATAGCGTAGGGTCGCAGGCGAGACCTTAGCCACAAAACAAGAGGGATCTAGTAAAGAAGACTCTGCTTCTCTTTTTGAATTCTTCTTCACTTTCTTCTTCCTCTGAATCTTCTATGAAAAATGAAGAAAATCAATCCAAGTGGTAATGTAATAGTCAAACTGATTCTCTCTACTTACAGATCCATATAGCAAAATCAGCTTTAAACTACAGTTTCAGAGAGTGAGAAAGACTGAAACACAACTCACCGAGGTTGCTCTCGTCATTGCTTTCTAGTTCTGTGGAAAGAGACTCTACTTCATCACCTTCTGAGCTCTCTTCTTCTTCTGACTCTGACTCTGACGGGGACAAACTAAGAACCGGAGTTTCTCCTCTTTGGATAAGTTTGAAAGTGTAGAAACGTCCAGCTTTAAGCCCATTGGCATGACAGAAACTTCTCCACCCTCGTCTGATAATAGCTCCACAAGATTTACTTCCTTTTAAATCTAAGGTCCATGATTTACCCTTTTCGTTCATCAGGACAATCTCTCCACAACTTGTGTCTAGACCATTTGCCCTCGCAAAACTCCTTGGAAGTTTCTGAAAATTCATTACAATACAACATGATTTTCATAATTTTCAGACCTTAGTATAAGAGGTTTTCTTTTGTTCAAATTAAGGAGTTAATACCAGTCTGTCATAACGTAGGATCGCAGAGGAGACTTTAGCCACGAAACAAGAGGGATCTAGTGAAGAAGACTTTGTTTCTCTTTCTGGATACTTCTTCAGTTTCTTCTTTCTCTGAATCTCCTCTGAAAAAGAAGAAAATCAATCCAAGTGGTAATACTCAAACTGATTCTCTCTACTTACTGATCCATTAGTCCACAATGTCTCTCTAGGTACTTGAGCACATTTCTTAAATGTCTGAGAGTCAAGAATTAGAGAGAGACAGAACACAGCTCACCGAGGTTGCTCACGTCATCGCTTTCCGGTTCTGTGGAAAGAGACTCTATTTCATCACCTTCTGAGCTCTCTTCTTCTTCTTCGGGCTCTGTGGTGTACAAACGTAGAACCAGAGTTCTTCCACCTTGGATCAGTTTGAAAGTGAAGGAATCTCCAGCCTTGAGTCCATTGGCTCTACAGAAACTTCTCCATCCTCGTGTTATATACATAATTCCAGATGATTTCTTTCGTTTCAAATTCAACGTCCACGATCTACCCTTTTCGTTCATCAGAACAATCTCTCCACATCTTGTGCCTAGACCATTTGCCCTCACAAAACTCATTGGAAAATACTGAAAATTCATTACAATACAACATGATTTTGATCAAACTCAGATCCTAGTATAGGAGATGTTTGCGGTTTAAATTAAGAGTAGAATACCATTGTGTCATAACGTAGTGCCGAACGCTTGACATTTGACACAAAACAAGAGGGATCTAGGGAAGAAGACTCTGTTTCTTTTCTTGGATTCTTCTTTACTTTCTTTTTCTTTTGAATCTTCCCTGAAAAAAAAGAAAAGAATAAATCTCACTATCAAATTGAATCTTCCACATGCATATTCCAAAATCACTTTGTCAAATGTCAGTCTGAGTTAAAGAGAGACAGAACACAGCTCACCGAGGTTGTTCTTGTCGTCTAAACATGACTCATATTGAATCTCACAGCAACTGGGTCCCAAGAGTGTGACGTGGAAAGCCATGTCTTTCACTTGTCTGAAAATGACAATGTCACCGATTCGAAGATCGTGTGCAAGAGCGAACTCTTTCCAACCATCAGTGAGGTTCTGGCCATCTTCTATATTTACTTCCCAGGTTATCTCCGACGCGTCTGATCTCATCTTCGCCGTAGTCTTCTGCTCATTTCTTCCTTCTATGTACTTGGAGAAGAAGGCTACAGGAATTGTCTGAAGTAACATGCAAAAACAAAACCAAACCCATCTCTCAATTAGCTTCTCAGATAGATATATAAAAAGTGAGTGAGAGAGAGAGAGTACCAAGTGACTGTGGAAGCCAGGAAGAATAGGCTTGAAGAAATGTTTATTCATCATCCTCAGAAGCTTGAGAAGCTCTAAATCTCTTCTTGGAGAAAAGAATGTAATGAACCAACTTGAAGACGACGCTTCATTTAGAGCTTCTTCTTTTTGGTTGGTTAAAGCCAATTTAATGCTTTATATTTCTAATTAATTTTGTTTTGATATTTTTAGTCTCCCGAGAACAAAACTTGAGTACAGGAGTTGTTTTGTCTTGCTCATAGATACACTCCAAAGTGAAAGACTCTCCTGTCTTGACGCCATTAGCCTCACAAAATCCATCCTTTGACAATAGAAATGCCGAGGACTTCATTCCTTCTTTACCCAATAAAATTATCTTCCCAAGCTTGATGATACCATTAGCATTCATGAATTGGTTCGGAAGATGCTGCGACATTATAAGAATCAAAAGAATTCTCTGAAATTTTGTATATTTTTGATTAGGGTTTTACAAATGAGTTAATTCTCTATTTATACAAAAGTAAAATATCCTAACTATATAAGGCTCAATAAATATATACCCAATAAGCCTATATCTCTTAATAACCCTCTTCAAGTTGGAGCATAGAGATCTCGAATGTCCAACTTGCACAAAATATCTTGAAAATGACGACCTCCAAGTGCTTTAGTGAAGACATCAGCCAATTGTTAAGTAGTAGAAACATGATGTGTCTGAATGATTCCAGCTACGATATCATCTCTAATGAAGTGGCAATCAAGCTCCACATGTTTCGTCCTCTCATGAAACACAGAATTAACTGCAATATGAAGCGCATACTGACTATCACAATACAAGTCCATTGGACCAGAATGTGCAATACCCATCGTTGACAATACACTCTTGATCCAAGTGACTGTGGAAGCCAGGAAGAATAGGCTTGAAGAAATGTTTATTCATCATCCTCAGAAGCTTGAGAAGCTCTAAATCTCTTCTTGGAGAAAAGAATGTAATGAACCAACTTGAAGACGACGCTTCATTTAGAGCTTCTTTTTGGTTGGTTAAAGCCAATTTAATGCTTTATATTTCTAATTAATTTTGTTTTGGTATTTTTAGTCTCCCGAGAACAAAACTTGAGTACAGGAGTTGTTTTGTCTTGCTCATAGATACACTCCAAAGTGAAAGACTCTCCTGTCTTGACGCCATTAGCCTCACAAAATCCATCCTTTGACAATAGAAATGCCGAGGACTTCATTCCTTCTTTACCCAATAAAATTATCTTCCCAAGCTTGATGATACCATTAGCATTCATGAATTGGCTCGGAAGATGCTGCGACATTATAAGAATCAAAATAATTCTCTGAAATTTTGTATATTTTTGATTAGGGTTTTACAAATGAGTTAATTCTCTATTTATACAAAAGTAAAATATCCTAACTATATAAGGCCCAATAAATATATACCCAATAAGCCTATATCTCTTAATAACCCTCTTCAAGTTGGAGCATAGAGATCTCGAATGTCCAACTTGCACAAAATATCTTGAAAATGACGACCTCCAAGTGCTTTAGTGAAGACATCAGCCAATTGTTAAGTAGTAGAAACATGATGTGTCTGAATGATTCCAGCTACGATATCATCTCTAATGAAGTGGCAATCAAGCTCCACATGTTTCGTCCTCTCATGAAACACAGAATTAACTGCAATATGAAGCGCATACTGACTATCACAATACAAGTCCATTGGACCAGAATGTGCAATACCCATCGTTGACAATACACTCTTGATCCACTTCAATTCTTTCACCGCCACAACCATAGCTCGGTACTCTGCTTCTGCTGAAGAGAGAGATACTACATCATGCTTCTTTGACTTCCACGACACAAGTGAATTCCCCAACTGTATCAACCATCCACTCAAAGATCTCCTCGTGATTGGACATCCAACCCAATCAGAATCACACCAAGTTGTAAGATGAAAATCACATTCAGCTTTCAACAAAATTCCCATTCCAAGACACCCCTTCAAGTAACGAACAACTCGTAAAGCGGCCCGCCAATGATCCTCTCTTGGCTCACGCATAAATTGAGACAAGATGTGAACAGAGTATGCAAGATCTGGTCTTGTCGCAGCTAGATAAATCAATCTTCCAACGATTTGCGATACTTCTCTGGATCAGTAAGTATCTCTAACGTCGACCTTCCCAACTGATGGTTCTGCTCCATCGGAAACTCTACTGGCCTACCACCAAGCAAACCAACATCAGCAATAATATCCAGAGCGTACTTCCTCTGTGATAAATATATCCCCTCTACGTTTCTCGCAACTTCCAATCCAAGAAAATACTTCAATTTTTCCAAATCCTTCATATGAAAGCAATTACTAAGATACGTTTTGAACTTCTGTATCACTTCTGGAGAGCTCCCTGTTATCACAAGATCATCCACATATACGAGAACATGCAAGTGAACTTTACCACGAATTAGCGAGAAAAGAGAGTAATCTGCCTTACTCTGTGTAAAACCGTAACTCAACAGTGTCGTCGAAAGTTTCGCGAACCAGCATCGCAGAGCTTGTTTCAAACCATACAATGAATTGCGCAATCGACATACCATACCCTTCTTAGAGCTACCAAAACCCTGAGGTACTCTCATAAACACCTCTTCATCTAAATCTCCATGAAGAAACGCATTGTGCACATCCATCTGATGCAACTCCCAATTATTCCCAGCTGCAACTTGAACAACCAATCGAACTGTGCTCATCTTTGCCACAGGAGCAAATGTATCAGAATAGTCAATCCCTTCTTTCTGGCGATTGCCACATGCTACAAGTCTCGCCTTATACCTTTCAATCGAGCCATCAGCATTATACTTGATTGTGTAAACCCACTTACACTCAATGACATGCTTACCTGGTGGTAAGTGTTCAATCAACCATGTCTGATTCCGTTCCTGAGCCTCAATCTCCAGTCTCATAGCTTCTCTCCATCGCGGATCTTCCATAGCCTCAGCAAATGTTTTCGGCACAACTCCTTCTGTTATACTACACAGGAACGCTCTTGTGACATAGAGAACCTCTCACAGTTCACATAATTCTCAATACCATAATCATTACTCAATTCCTGACTCACAGTAGATGCATTCATTGTAAATGTCGTATTGCACACAAAATCTTGTAACTTGGCAGGAGCTTGTTTCTGTCGCATTCCGCGTCCCAAAATTTCTGTTGAAGCAGGTTGGTCCACCAGGTGTCGATCGACACTGGCTGGTGTCGGTCGCCACCCATCGACATTCTCCTGGTGTCGATCGATATTGGCTGGTATTGGTCGACACACATCGACATTCTCCTGGTGTCGATCGATACTGGCTGGTATCGGTCGACACCCATCGACATTCTCAGACTGTGTAACTGATTCAGGTTCAGTCTGTGGCACTGTAATTCCCAACATATCACGTATTCCTGCTGATATAGCTTGCATATCTTCTTCTCCAACATTGTCTGACACAACTGGAGTCTGTGTCACTGTATCTCTTGTCAAAACATGACTTATATCATCAAATCCAACACTATCATCCACAAATAACGTCGTTTGATTAGAATTAAGAGGCTCAACCATCTGATCTTTTTGCTCCAAATATGGGAATCGTTCCTCAATGAAGGTGACATCCCGTGAGACAAAGACTTCACGTGTCTCCAAATCAATTAGATTCCACCCCTTCTTCGCATAAGGGTACCCCAGGAATACACATTTCCTGCTTCTACTCGCAAATTTATCTCCATGCCGTTTCTGATTATGAGCATATGCTAAATATCCAAAAACTCGTATCTCACTATAAGCATGGACTTTTCCAAAGATAATTTCGTAAGGACTCTTACCATTGTGTAACATAGAAGGCGTACGATTGATTAGATATGCAGCACTCAAAGCACAATAACCCCAAAGTTCTATTGGTAGATTTGCCTGAAATCTCAACGCTCTTGCCACATTCAATATATGACGGTGTTTTCGCTCCACTCGCCCATTTTTTTGAGGAGTTCCTACACATGAAGTTTGATGAATTATCCCGGATATGCGAAAATACCCCTTCATCACCACGAATTCACTCCCATTATCACTTCGCACGATTTTCACTTGCTTCTCAAACTGTCGCTGGATGAGAGCAAAGAAATGGATCATTGTTTTATTAACTTGTGTTTTATCAATAAGATGAAAAACCCACACAGCTCTGGAATAATCAGCAACAATAGTTAAGAAATAAGAAGACCCACACAAACTCTGTGTTCGATATGGTCCCCAGAGATCACAATGAATCATCTCAAAGCACTCCTTACTTTTCTCCGTACTCTCAGGAAATACATTACGACATTGATTTGTTCGGAAGCAAACATCGCAATCAGAAACGCCAACACTCTTTTGATCCACTTCTGGCAATTTCTTAATCACCTTTTCAGAAGCATGTTCCATTCTTTTATGCCAAAGTTCCAAACACCCCAACTTACTGACCTTCACCACATTCAAAATTTTCTGAGTACATTGAAGAAAATACAGCCCATCTTTCCTTTCACCCACTGCGATCGGGATCTGCAAAGCAAGATCTTTCAACAAACACAACTGCTTCGAGAACCACCCAATGCAATTCATCTCATTAGTAACTTGTGACACAGAGATGAGATTGCACTTAAGTTCCTTGACAAAAAGCACATGTGTCAAAGTACACTTCTCTGTCAATACCACACTTCCTACTCTATCAGCAGCAACCACATTCCCATTAAGCAGACCCACCCAACACGGTGAGATTGGATGCACATCGAACATGTCCCTCAATGTACCTGTCATATGGTGCGATGCACCACTATCAATAATCCACTCATTGTATAGTTGCTATTTCCCACACCATTTGCTGTCTCGAATCTCAACTCAAGAAGTCGAACCAGCTTATGCCATTGATCTTCCTTGAGGCCTGTCACAGCCTGTGCAGCCATGGTATCGATCGACACCTTGAGATTATCTAAGGGTATCGATCGATACTCGCTCGTCTTTGCAGATTCACAATCAACACCTCCAAATCGTCTGTACTTCTTCAGCCACCAATCTGGATAGCCATTTACCTGATAACATGATCTCACATCATGACCATACTTCGAACAATGAGAACACATAATACCTCGATTATGAAATCTCATTCTTCCTTGAAATCAGATAGATCTCGATAGTTTGTCGACCGATTAAACGTCCCCAAGCCCTTATGGCTCTGATACCATGTAAGAATCAGAAGAACTCTTTGAAATTTTGTATATTTCTGATTAGGATTTTACAAAGGAGGCAATTCTCTATTTATATAAAGGTAAAATATCCTAACTATATAAGGCCCAATAAATATATACCCAATAACCCTATATCTCTTAATAATTTGAACAAACACATTTCGTTACCAATTGGAATTCAAGACAGTAACTAACTCAACTCTGAAACAAGATTGTTTGATGAACTTACCAGTTTACATGCTCTGACATCTTCAGGTGTGAGTGTACGTTAATGTCGCAAATCGGTTTTGGATTGCTCAGGATGAATCTCTGCATCTAGAAGTTCTGAACACCCTGCTACATTCTGAATACCCTGGTACATTCTGCAGGGCACAAACTGAGCACATGAGCGGTGTCTTCCCAGATAAACCTGAGCGTGAAGATAACAATAAACTAACAACCCCTGAAACAAAAGTTGTTTTATATATATACTTTACCCAATAGATACATTCTCCCTCACGAATGGCCTTGGAAGACACTGAAGATATTTGAACAAAGGACGAATAAACATGCGTCAAAACCAATAAGGGCAGAATCAAGAGTTGTTTTTGATGAACTTACCAAATTATGACATAATCAGGTGGAAGTGTAAATGACATGGTGAATATGACAAATCTCTTCGTTTCTGGCTATACTTCTTCTTTTCTATCTCCTAAGACGTTTTTATCAATCCGAAACCCAAAACAAAAAATTGAAGTTCTTTGGACTTTACTTCAACAATTCTTATTCCAAACCGGAACTAGACTACACCTAAATACACAACCCTAGAAACAGAGCTGTTCATTTAGTATTCGGGTTTGGTCAATGCAGAACATAGATTCGAAGCCGGGACATTTGCCACAAAACAAGAGTTGTCTAATGAAGTAAAATTACCTTCATCATCATCACCAACATCTGTTCTTGGTTGCATATGCTTTTTCAACAATTTTTTGGCTTCTTTTTCATCTTCCAATTTATCCATACACTCGTTCCTGGCTTACACAATCTTCTTTTTCATCTTCCAAATTACGAGATGAGTGTTGTGACAGGAAATCCCTTTTATCATATGGTTTAATCCATCCAATAAACCGGTTTACTCATATAGCCGGTTCAATTATCTTTCTCTCTAGTTATATGTAAGGCATTTGCCATTTTGTAGAAATCAATCAAACAAATATTCTTCTTCTCTTATTCTCTCAATCATCATCTTCATCATCCATCGTGGAATCTCAGATTCTTCGAGGTGACTCTTCTTCCTCTGAAGTCGCCTTCTAGACTTTGATTCACCCTATCTTCGGGTTCACAAGGAGCTCCTAGACTGGGATTTATCGGTTACTCAGATTTACTGTCTCATTGGTATCAGAGCTGTGCGATTCTCCAGGACACAAAATCATGAAATCGTACTCATGTGAAGAGGTTTATGAGCGAATGGAAAATGGGCTGTGTTTGTTTTGTGAAGAGCGTGATACCCCTGGTCATTATCATTCGAAACACAAGAGAGTAAAGATTTTCATGACGGAATGTGATGATGATCTAGTTTCTGAGGATAAAGAGGAAGCTCAACAAATCCAGGAAACTGTGACGAAGCCAGATCCGTTCGTGGGAACTGTAAAAAAATCAGATTCGTTCATCGAACCGATGGATCGTGCCTTAGTTTTGCAGGTTACAGGTTCGGTTTATGATGTGGTGCTTGTTCACAAAATGGATTTTCATGTCAAGGAAGTGAAAGTATTGCCTCAGCGATCAACAAATGTTAATGGAAAGAACATTGAACACCAACTGGTTGATCAAATTCCTCTAAGAGCAACATGTACGAATAAACAAAGGAAGTATCTTAAGACCTGGAAGTTCAAGTTCAAAAACAAGGATTTGATAGGACTCATGCCACAAATTGGGCAGTATAAACTCATGGAAAGAAGAGGCATGACGTACAATAGCTCTTCCAATATTCAGGTTGAATCAAGGAGGGCAAGGGTCACATGGCATCATTGGAGAATGAGTGAACTACAACGATCATTTTTGTTCCAGCTAAGAAACATTGATGCTGACGATCGGAAAGGAAATAAGCCATGCCTTAGAGTTGATGGACATAGCATTGCTCGAACCCTGCTGGATGTTTTTGAGCGATACAAAATGGACAAGTACAACTTTTTAGGAAGAGTCGCTGACAATTCAGTCTCTCCATGTACAAATCAATGTTTCAACGTGTCTAGCTAGAAGACGATTTCTATACTTGTTCAAGACATTCTCACCAATACTAAATGTAGGCAAAGCTTGGAAATTAGAGTTTTCGATCAAAGAAAAATATATAGGAAATACCCCATGTTTTAAATAGTTAAATTCTTAAACAAAACCTCTAACTCAATCACAATGTTTATTTTCAGGCTTTTCGGACCGACCCGAGCCCGACCCGACTAAGCCCGAAAAATCTACTAGCCCGAATGGGCTTGGCCCGAAAGGTCCAATTTTTGTTGGGCTTATATATTTAAGCCCGAGCCCGATGTTTTTTAGAGCCGGGACGGGCCGGCCATCGGGCTTTGGCCCTAATTGACATCCCTATTTTCAGGTGGAGAGGTTTATGATCCATATAGGTACCGAAATATTTTTGGTTCGGTTCCGGTTTGGTATCAGTCGGTTCCGGATCGGTTCGGTTTCGGGATTTAAGAACCGGCAAATACTCTAAACTTTTCGGATCTTAATCGGTTTCGGGTATTTATTATCCGAAATACTTAAAATATACCCGAAAATCCGAAAATATACATGAAAACAAGAAAAAATAAATAAAGAAATTATACCAAAAATATACCTAAAAACCCGAAAATATACCCGAAAACCCAAATAAAACTAAAAAAATATACCCAAAATTCTAAAAATATACCTGAAAACCCGTAATATATTTAATATTTTTGGGTATATAATTATAATTCGGATAATTCAGGTACCCAATCCGTAGAGGTGTCAAAATGAGCGGTCCGCCCATGGGCTGTCCATGTCCAAAACTTTATGGACCGGACATGGACAAGCCCATATACAAAGCGGTTTAAATGGGCTTGGTCCACTTTTGTCCACGGACAAAACGGGCTTGGGCAATGTGGACATGGTCTGTCCAAAATACTTTTAAAACTATGTCAAAATTGATTTTCATGAAATATTTAAATAACATTTTTTTTATTGGAAACTAAAAAAATGTAATTTTACTTTACTAACAGAAAATTGGATTTTAATGTTTTTGGCGGGAAAACAGAATTTTACAGTTTGGCGGGAAAACACAATTTTATTTTTTGGTGGGAAAACAGAATTTTACATTTTTGGCGGGAAAACACAATTTTATGTTTTTGGCGGGAAAACATAATTTTACGTTTTTGGCGAGAAAACGGAATTTTACGTGTTTTGCGGGAAAACGGAATTTTACGTGTTTTGCGGGAAAACGAAATTTTACGTTTTTGGAGAGAAAACATAATTTTTCGTTTTTGCGGGAAGACGTGATTTTTTTTTTGCAGGAAAACAGAATTATAAGTAAAGGAAAATTATTATGTAATTATCAATTATTAATTATTATTTAATATATAATATATAATATTTAATATATAATATTTAATATATAATATATAATATTTAATATTTAATATTTAATATTTAATATTTAATATTTAATATTTAATATTTAATATTTAATATTTAATATTTAATATTAAATATTTAATATTTAATATTTAATATTTAATATTTAATATTTAATATTTAATATTTAATATTTAATATTTAATATTTAATATTTAATATTTAATATTTAATATTTAATATTTAATATTTAATATTTAATATTTAATATTTAATATTTATTATTTAATATTTAATATTTAATATTTAATATTTAATATTTAATATTTAATATTTAATATTTAATATTTAATATTTAATATTTAATATTTAATATTTAATATTTAATATTTAATATTTAATATTTATGATTTATTATTTATGATTTATTATTGATTATTGATTATTTATTATTGATTATTGATTATTGATTATTGATTATTGATTATTGATTATTGATTATTGATTATTGATTATTGATTATTGATTATTGATTATTGATTATTTATTATTTATTATTTATTATTTATTATTTATTATTTATTATTTATTATTTATTATTTATTATTTATTATTTATTATTTATTATTTATTATTTATTATTTATTATTTATTATTTATTATTTATTATTTATTATTTATTATTTATTATTTATTATTTATTATTTATTATTTATTATTTATTATTTATTATTTATTATTTATTATTTATTATTTATTATTTATTATTTATTATTTATTATTTATTATTTATTATTTATTATTTATTATTTATTATTTATTATTTATTATTTATTATTTATTATTTATTATTTATTATTTATTATTTATTATTTATTATTTATTATTTATTATTTATTATTTATTATTTATTATTTATTATTTATTATTTATTATTTATTATTTATTATTTATTATTTATTATTTATTATTTATTATTTATTATTTATTATTTATTATTTATTATTTATTATTTATTATTTATTATTTATTATTTATTATTTATTATATTCTGACTAGGGCTGTCAATTTGAGTGTTTACCCGCGGGTCCCGTGGGTTTTTACCCGCCGTAGGGCGGGTGCGGGTCGAGAATTTTTAAAATGCCAAAAAGCGGAGCGGGTGCGGGTCGAGTGTTTTCAAATGCGGGGCGGGTGCGGGTCGATATTTTTTTCCCGCGGGTTTCGCGGGTTACCCGCAATTAAAAAAAAAAAATTTACTAAATACTATTAAAATGTTGAAATATTTTGTAATATATATATATATATATATATATATATATATATTGTTAAGTGATTTGTTTTGTAATATATATAAATTAATTAATTATTTTGTTTATTTTTTAGAAAATTGTGTATTTCTGTTTTTTTCATGTGAAATTTATTTTATTAAATTTTTTCCTTATAAATATTTGCGGGTTACCCGCGGGTTCAAGCGGGGCGGATGCGAGTCGAACAATTTTTGTTAATGAGTCAAGCGGGACAGGTCGATGCGGGTCGGAAAAAACATGTAATCCGCGCGGGCGGGTATAGCGGGGCGGATTGGACCCGCTTGACAGCTCTAATTCTGACTAATGGACAGTCCATTTAGACATGATCGTTAATGGGCATGGTCGTTAATGGACATGGACGTTAATAGACATGGACGTTAATAGACATGAACACAATTTGTCCACAATCAAAATGGTCACTATTAGACGGGTCTATATGGACGTGAACAGTCCATTTTGACAGCCCTACCAATCCGGTATTGGTTCGGTTCTGGGTATTACCCACGAATATCAATATCGAGTATCGGGTCGGTTTTGGTTCCGATTCAGGTTTTCGGTTCCAGTTTTTATGCCCAGGCCTAATTTACGTTGTAACTAAATTATTGAACGTCACAACTTATTGTAGTATGTTAACTTTTAGATTAATGTATCTATCTGCATTAGAGGAGCACATCTTGATTTCTGTTATGAATTTGTTTGCGTTTTATTTTATGTTATTAATCATCTACCGAGAACAGAACTTGAGTACAATAACTGTGTCTAGTTCATAAACGAACTCCAAAGTGAAAGATTCTCCTAACTTCACCCCATTAGCTTCACAAAACTCTTCCCAGCCAATTTCTAAAGCAACAGTTCCATCTCTGATGGACAGTAGATATGCAAACCATTCCATTTTGTTTTCACCCAAAAGAGTTATCTTCCCAAGTTTGTTGATGCCATTAGCCCTCATGAATTGACTTGGAAGATGCTGCAAAAATATATTTGAGCAAACACATTTCGTTATGAATTGGAATTCAAGACAGAAACTAACTCACCTCTGAAACAAGAGTTGTTTGATGAACTTGAACTTACTAGTTTACAGGCTTTGACGTCTTCAGGCGTTAGTGCTAATGTCACGGTTCGGTTTTGGATTGCCGAGGATGAATCTCTGCTTCTAGGTTCTGTGGAAATTGACTCTTTCTCGTTGGCTTTTGAACTGCTAGACTTTGAATGGACCAATCTGAGCATACGAGTTTCGTCTTCCCCTATTAACTCCATCGTGAAGGATTCGCCTGTCTTTAAGTCGTTTGCTTTAGCAAAATCTTTCCAACCCTTTCCTAAATTCATTCTTCCGCCCCTTTCCTGTACAAGATTTACCATCCACTTTGTACCATCTTTTCCCAACAGATATACCATTCCAGGCTTGTTCATGCTATTCTCTCTCGCAAATTTTGCTGGAAGAGTCTGGAAAAGATTTGAAAGAAGAATACACATCTTGTTATGTGATAAAACCAATAAGAGTACAAGAGAGACAACTAATCATCTGAAACAAGAGTTGTTTGATAAACTTACCAGTTTACAGTGAGAGAAACAGGAAGGTGTAATTTTTAATGTCACAAATTGTTTTTGGCTCGATGTAGCTGAATCTCTTTCTCTCAGATGATTCTTCCCTCTTTCCATTGACATGGTCTCCTCTTTCTTATTTTCTTCTTTGTTGTTTTTCTCTTTACTGTTCTCGTCTTTGCTTATTTTTTCACAGCTGCTAGGTTCTATGAGAATAGACTTTTTCTGGTCTGTTTCTGAACATCCTCCTCCTGCTCCTCTGTCAATGCTACATTCTGCAGGGCACAAGCTGAGCACAGGAGTTGTGTCTTCCCAGATCAACTTGAGCGTGAAGGAGTCGCCCGTCTTTAAGCCGTTTGCTTTAACAAAATATTTCCATCCGTCTCCCAAAGCCGCATTATTTCCTTTGTGGAAGTGCAATTTCGTCTTATGCTTTATACCGTCTTTGCCCACCAGAGTAATCATCTCAGACTTGTTGATGCCAATCTCCCTCACGAATTTATTTGGAAGAGGCTGTGGAAGATTTCAGTGATATACAAAACAAAAAATGTGTCAAAACCATTAAAAGGTAACAATAAACTAACAACCCCTGAAACAAAAGTTGTTTGCTATACTTACCAGTATACACTTCTCGACACTGTAAGGTGTAATTGTAAATGTCACAAATTGATTTTGGCTCGATGCAGTTGAATCTCTCCCTCTCTCCATGGACCTGCTCTCCTCTTTCTTATCCTCATCTTTGCTGATCTTATCTTTGTTGCTAGGATCTACGAAAATAGACTGTTTCTCGATAGCTTTTGAAAACCCTTCTTGCTCTCTGTCACTGGTAGATTCTGCACAGCACAAACTAAGCATAGGAATTGTCTCTTTCCATATCAACTTGAGTGTGAAGGACTCGCCCGTATTTAAGCCGTTTGCTTTAACAAAATCCTTCCAACCCTTTCCCAAACTCATTGTTCCTTTCTTGTCCAGTAGAAGGTTTGTCGGCCACTTTGTACCATCTTTACCCAACAGATACATCTCCCCAGGCTTGTTGATGCCATTCTCCCTCAGGAATGGGGTTGGAAGACTCTGTAGATATTTGAACAGACGAATAAACATGCGTCAAAACCAATAAGGACAAAATCAAGAGTTGCTTTTGATGAACTTACCAAGCTACCAATTCTGTCATAATCAGGTGGAAGTTTAATTGCTACAGATCGCTTATGACATGGTGAATATGATACATATGATGAAACTCTTCGTTTTGGGTTGTACTTCTTCTTTTCTATCTCCATCTTGCATTCATCTTCATTCCTCTCCCCTTCTATGTCCTCTTCCTCGTTGCAAAGTTTTGTGGAAAGAGATTCTCTCCTGCTAGCTTCAGAACAGTCTCCATGCCTTCTATTATTGATAGATTCTGTAGGGATACAACTGAGCACAGGAGTTTCCCCGTTTCCCACTAGTTTAAACGTAAAGAAGCCTCCTCCTGCATTTTCACCGTTTTCGTCACAGAAACTTCTCCAACCTCGGCTTATGTAAAAAGTATCAGATGATTCTTCGAACATCAGATCCAATGCCCATGATCTTTCCCCTCCATCTATTAAAACAATCTTGCGGCAATTTCTTGTAAGACCATTTGAGCTTGTGAAATGTTGTGGGAGATACTGCAAACACCAGATTAACACAAGAGGCATATTCAACATTTCCTCATGACTCCTTGTTCAGTTTTATGACTAGACAACTCAACAAATAATATAGCTAACATTAACAAACACTTTCATTTAGTTACATGATTCTATATGCATGAAAGTAGGCAAACAGGACAAATTGAACCAATCCAAATGAAACCAAGCATAAATCTGGTTAAAGTTTTCTACCACATCAAAGTAAACAGCGATACACCAAATCCAACTTGAAGCGAAAATACATACAGTCGCCTAAGACGTTTTTATCAGACCGAACCAAAACAAAACTGAAGTTAACTTTTGACTTTACTTCAACAATTTTTTTATTCCAAACCGAACTAGACTACACCCTAAATGCCCAATCATAGAAACAGCAGTTCATTTGGTGAGTGTTCAAACTACAATACCAGTGTATCTGTGCATAGATTCGAAGCCGTGACATTGGCCACAAAACATGAGTTGTCTAATGAAGAAGAAACCGCTTCTGTTTCATCAAGACTATTCTTCTTCACTTTCTTCTTCCTAGGAAGCTCTATATCATAAACATCCCACATGTTACAACCTCATATACTTCATTATTTTATTTTAAAGAAGACTCACATAATTAAAATTACCTTCATCATCATCATCACCAACATCTGTTCTTGGGTGCGTATGCTTTTTCAACACAAAATCACCTGATTTAGAAGAAGAAGAGAGAAACAAAAAACCGCTCAAATTGACTTTTCCACACAAAGTTTCGTCTTTTGAAACATTGAGATTCTTGTCCAAACGCAGAAGAAGACTTACCGATGTCGTCCTGACCATCATTTATGTTGTTGCTTGGAACCGTTATGTCACAGCAATTTGGTCCTAAACCCGAAACATGGAACACCATATCTCCTTCATATCTAACAACAGCGACATCGCCGATTTGAAGATTATTAGCGACGGCGAACTCTTCCCAGCCGTCACTGAGTCTCCGACCAGTCATCTTCACTTTCCAGGTTATGTCCGACGAGTCAGATCTCAGCTCAGCCGTCGTCTTCTCCACCACGCTCTTTCCTTCAACATACTGGGAGAAGAAGTCTACAGGAATCATCTACAAAAGAGAGAATTTTGTAGAATCAGAAGAATCTCCACTGAATAAGCTGATTCGGAGAGACATAAGAGAGAAGTAGACATAGTAGTTACGAGGTGAGTGTGAAAGCCATGAACAAGTGTGTGGAAGAATTGCGGGTGAAGAAGCGTTGGTTTCGCCATTGTCGAAGCACTTCAAAAGAAACCCAAACAAAAAAAAACCCTAGAAAATTTCTCAGGGAACAAAAAAAATATTTTTCCTTTTTTTTTCTGGGCGGAGTAAATAACGGATTTTGGCGGTGTTTTTGGTTAAATAAACGATTATGCAAATACATGTTTTTGGTTAACTCAATCCGAGTTTTAAGAAGAAATAAAAAACTGGGAAAAAGAGTTACGAATCAAAATCAAAATCCAAAATCAAAACCAACACAGAAGATAAAAACCAAAATCAAATCCAAAATCAACTCAATCTGTTGAAGAAGCTCTCTCTCTCTCTCTCTCTCTCTCTCTCTCTCTCTCTCTCTGACTTCCCATCTCACAACAGATAAATGCGAAGTGGATTTTCGGAATTGAGTTCTCTCATTCACCTTAAACCATAAAAATCGTTTAATACTCTTTTTTCGGTTCAAATTAAGTTTTTTTAAAGATATTTTTGGCGATTTACGTATCTAATATTTGTACTTATTTTAATTAAAGAAACTATGAAAACCAGTATCTAATATTTGTACTTATCTTAATTAAAGAAACTGAGCTCTCATTCACCATAAACAGTAAAAATTGGTTAATACTCTTTTTCGGTTCAAATTAAGTTTTTTTAAAAATATTTTTAGCGATTTGCGTATCTAATATTTGTACTTATTTTAATTAAAGAAACTATGAAAACCCGTATCTAATATTTGTACTTATCTTAATTAAAGAAACTGAGCTCTCATTCACCATAAACAGTAAAAATTGGTTAATACTCTTTTTCGGTTCAAATTAAGTTTTTAAAAAAATATTTTTGGCGATTTGCGTATCTAATATTTGTACTTATCTTAATTGAAGAAACTATGAAAACCCGTATCTAATATTTGTACTTATCTTAATTAAAGAAACTATGAAAACCTTAGGACGTGTTAGGGCTATAAATATCTTCCTCTTACTCTTCTCTACATCATTCTAGACGGTTTTCGTTAGGTTTAGTCGTTGTTTTCTTTTTGGCTTTTTATGTTTGTTATTCTTAAAAAAAAATATCAGTCGATATTCTTTGAGCTTTTTATATGCATGGTTATTTGCAGTTCAAGGTGTAAATTGTTCTTTTGTTTTGACTTATTGTGTATAAGTATTTACTCCTACACGTTATATTTTTAGTCCATGATCGCCGTGCCATCAGAGTGGTATATGCATTGTTTCTTCTGATTCGAGGTATCTCTTTCTTTACGTTTGCTTCAATTTGGTTTTCCTTTTAGTTTCTTTGTGATTTTGTTTCGTTGCTGATTTTTTAAAAATTCTGGTGTAGTTCTCGCTGATATTTGTGATTTTGTTTGTGTTTCGTATCTGATTTTGTTTTTTTGAAGATTTGTTTTTTGTCTTTTTTCCTTTTGGTTGCCTTTCGCTTTTATTCAATATGTTATTTGTGATTATCCATTGCTTATTGATTAAAGTTTTTGTTTTCTTGTTTGTAGGTTGATTTGTTGCCTAGGATATTAGGAACAGTGTGTCTATTGTTTGTTTTCTTGGTTATGAGATCTAATGCTTTAGTCTCTATGTGATTGGTTTTATTGTTGTTTGTCGTTTGTCTTGGTCTAATTATCTACTTTTGTTTTGTTCTAATATGCTTTAAATTAGTTCGTTTGTGTTATTCGTTGTTCTTTGTCGTTAAAAGCCTGACTAATTTACTTTTTTTTGTTCGTGTAGGTGGATATAATTTTAGAGATATTTACCCGGCGTGTGCATCCTTTTTGCTCTACAGAGGTATATATTTTGTGTGTATCGTTTGCGAGCTTATATGTATTTTTTGTATTTGTTTTGTTCTACTCTTTATACGATTGTTTTTTATTGCTTTTAGTTCATTTGAATTGATATAATGATCTTCTCTTTATACGAAAAAAATTAGATGAATAAGAAGTGCGAGAAGATGAAGATGATAAAGAAGAACAAGCTAAAGACGAAGACGATGAAGAAGAACTCGAAAATACGAGAAAAAAGATTAAGAAAGGAAAAATTAAACCAGAAGAGGAATAAGAAGATGGATAAGATGAAGACGTTTAAGATATGATGAAGAATTGGAGAAAGGAAGAAAAATCGGAAGAAAGGGAAAAAGAAGTCGGAGAAGAAGGAGAAAAAAACCATAAGATAGAAGACGAAGTGGAAGAATGAAAAGATAGGGAAGAGAAAAATATGGATGAAGACTTTAAAGGAGGAGAAGATGAATAATTTGGAGAAAAGTAGGAATAAGACAAAGTAGAAGAATGTGAAGATGAGGAAAAAAGATGAAGAAAAATCAGAAGAATATGAAGTCGGAGAGAACGAAGAAGACGAATGTAATGAAGAAGTAGAAGAAAAATGAAGAAGAAAGAGAATAATATAACCCGGAAGAAGATGAAGACATAACAAAATAGGAACAAGAAGTAGAAGTCGAAGACGATGATGACGATGAAAGAAAAGGGTGAGGAATAAGAAAATCGAAAGATGTATAAGAGGAAGAAGAAGTCGAAGACGATGAGGAAGAAGAAGGAAAAAATGTGGAAAAGACGAGTGACAAAGAAAAACAGGAAGAAGAAAGCAAAAAAATGAAAGAAAACAAAGAAGAATATGTGATAGAAGAAGGAGATATAAAGGTGGAAGACGATGAAGAAGGAAGACCGGAAAAGATAGACGAAAACAAACAGAAAGAGAAAGAAGAAGAAGAATTGTTGGAGAAGACAAAGATGATAAAGAAAAAGAAAAACGAGGAATAACCGATTAGAGCGAGGGACACTTACGACAAAATGGAGAGAGAGTTCTAGCGATGGAGAGATAAAAAAGAATTGTTTTACATACAATGTGTGAGTGAATGAAACATTATTCAATATGTTCTCGAGCTCTATGATTGTCATTGTTTTATTTCGAATTTTTTTGAATAATATTGATTATTATTTCCTTCTTTTTTTTGGATTGATCGTAAATCTAACATTGTTGTTATATTTGTGTTTGGTTTTTTATCAGTAACAAAGTTACTGATGATGTGATTAGTTTATGAAACATATCTGCCCGCGCAAGGCAATAACCAAATATGTCTTACATTGTTGTTATATTTTTGTTTGCTTTATTATATGTGATAAATTAAATAATCAAGCTATGTGATTATTTGATGAAACCTCCCTACCCGCGCAAAGCGCGGGCTAAACACCTACAAACCATATCTATGTATGAACAAAAAATTTTTAGAGATATTGAATTCGACAATACTGAACCTGTTCCAAACCCTGTTTGAAATGCTCGTGGAAAATTATAGAAGTTACAAGGAAACAATGGTTGAAACAATGAAGATGTTTTAGCGTCGAAGAAATGTGTGATTGTTATGAAGAAGGAGAAGGAAGAGATGGGGAATATGTTTGAAGGTAAATTAAGAGAAAAAAAGAAAGAAGGAGAAGTAGAAGGAGACAAGACTAAACCCATCTATTGTGGAATTTATCTTTCATGGTAGAGAAGAAGAGGAAGAAGAACATGCTTGAGATTATCGATGAAGAACCAAGGGAGATCTAAGTTATAAATCTAGAGAGATATAGATAGAGAGAGAGAGAGTAATGGAAACCGAAAATGGAAGATTTTGATTCAAAGTTGAATATGGCGAAGAAGAAGACAAAGATGAGACGAAGAAACACGGAAGAATAAGAAGTCTAAGAATATGAAGATGATGAAGAAAAGGGCGAAGAAAAGTCGGACAAAGAAAAAGTCAGAACAAGAAGAGGACGAAGAAAAACCGGAAGAAGAAAATGAATACAAACCTTAAGAAAAAAAGAGGAAGAAGAAGCCATAGAAGTTAAAAACTTGACAATTCATTACATTTTATTTAACATAAAAGAATAAGAAAGTTTCGGTTAACTGTAATGACCGAAATTTAACCGAAATAACCGAAATATTTCCGTTAGAGATTTTAAGTAGTTAGAGATTTTATTTAAACATTTATCTTTCTAAAAATAATAATTTGACATATTTTCTATATATTTCGTGATCCAGGTACCATTATCATTCATCCATATTTACTTCATATTTTTAAAATCATTATCTATAGACTTTCAATGATATTTCTATATGATTTATACATGTCAAAACTTATTATTATTTTACTTTTTTTTATTTTTACCTCTTCATGGTGATGAGGATTTAGAAGACGATGACGGAGATTCTAATATAAACTATACTATCTAGATTTGTAGTGTTTTGATTTTATGTTTTATTTGGTATTACAATTTATTTGAATTTTATTTGTTTTTTTGTCAAACTTTTGCTTTTAAATTTAATTGGATTTGATATAATACATTTCAATTTAGATTTATTTTATTTTAATTATTCATTTGAGAATTGTGAATTTTTGTGTTTGTAAAAAAAGCCCGAAAAAGCCCGAAAATCCCTAGAGCCCTGTCGGGGCTGGGCTTTGGAATATAGGCCCGATTTTTTTTTGGCCGGGCCGAGCTCAAATATATGCGGACTTTACGGGTTTCGGGCCAGGCCGGGCTAGCCTGATTGACATCCCTAACCATATCGAACCGAACCGAATAGTAACCGAACCGAAACCGAACTGAAAACTATTACTAACCGAATGGATAGTAAAAGACATAACCGAACGTAACCGAAAACTGAAATAACCGAACCGAACAACCATATGCCCAGGACTAGAAACAACAACAGATTCTATTGCGGTGCAGAGATGGTGTCTCACACCGCAAGAAGACGATGACAAAACTGCATCTCAAACTCTCGCCACTTAGTTATCAGTGTCAATGGATGCTACAGTGTTAATGGATGCTACAATAGAACCAGCACTAGCCACAGTCAAGAATTTTGTGGGTTTCAGGTGTCCATAAATGTTTGGACTGCTAAGATTCTCTGCGGCATTTTATGCTCACTCTAAGTGACTCAAAGTCAAAGGTGAACGTTACCATCTTCATGCTAATCTCATCTGTGCAATTAGGTAAAACAGGTTCTCCTTAAGAAACCATTGTTAGAAAGCTACTCATGGCCAAGACACCAAACAAGTCGATTCCAAATGAAAATGGAAAAATGTACCCATATATATATATACCTTGAACATCATTCCATGCTATATCCAGAAAAAACTTACTAATTATTTAACAGTTATGTATTTGGTCTCCGAAGTTGGAGCAAAACTTAAATACATGATCTGTGTCTTCTCTGGGAATGTATTCCAATATGAAAGACTCTCCTACCATCACGCCATTAGCCTCACAAAAGCCTTTCCAACCATTTCCTAAAGCGACAGTTCCGTCGTTTGACAGTAAATATGCAAACCACTTCATCCCGCTTCTACCCAACAGAGTTATCTTTCCAGGCTTGATGATGCCATTACTCCTCATGAATTGACTCGGCAGATGCTGTGAGATATTTGAAACAAACACATCTCGTTACCAATTAGAATTCCAAAACAATTAGACTAACACACCTCTAAAGCAAGAGTCGTTTGATGGGCTTACCAGCTTACAGTCTCTGACATCTTCAGGTGTAAGTGTTAACATCACGATTCGGTTTTGGATTCCTAAAGATGAATCTCTTCTTCTAGGAAGATCTTTTCTTTTCTCCAACTCCCCTGAGCTACTCCCTTCTCTGTTGTTCTCTGCTTTCCTGCTCTTGTTTCCACTGCTACATCCTGTGGAAAGAGACTGTTTTGAATACTCGCTTTGCCCTCTATCATTGCTGGACTCTATACGGAGCAAACTGAGCACAGGATTTGCGTCTTCCCAAATTGACTCTAATGTGATGGAATCGCCCGTCTTTAGGCCGTTTGCTTTGGCAAAATCTTTCCATCCCTTTCCCAAACTCATTCTTCCTCTTCTTTCCAGTAGAAGACTTACCAGCCACTTTGCACCATCTTTACCCAGCAGAGTTATATCCCCAGGCGTGTTCATGCTATTCTCCCTCATGAATTGCAATGGAAGACGCTAGAACATATATGAACAGAGAATTAAAACATGCCATTTCGTTATGCGATAAAACGAACAAGAGTTGATTGATGAACTCACCAGTCTACCATGTCTGAGACTGTCAGGTGAGATAGTTAATGTCAGAAATCGGTTTTGGCTGGGTGAAGGTGTATCTCTCCATATCAAATGATTCTTCTCTCTCTCCCATGAGCTGCTCTCCTCTTTGCTGTTTTCATCTTTGTTGTTATAATATATGTTGATTTCTTTTCCGCAGCTAGGTTTTATGAGAAGAGGCTCTTTCTCCCTTGCTTCTGAACACCCTCCTCCTTCTCTACTGTCCATGCTATACTCTGCAGGGCACAAACTGAGCACAGGAGTTGTGTCTTCCCAATTCAACTTGAGTCCGAAGGATTCACCCGTCTTTAAGCCATTTGCTTTAACAAAACTTTTCCAGCCGTCTCCCAAAGTCATTCTTCCTCTGCTTTCCAGGAGAAGATTTGCCAGCCACTTAGAACCGTCTTTGCCCAACAGATATATCTTCCCAGGCTTGTTTATCCCATTGTCCCTCGTGAATTGCATTGGAAGACGCTGTAGAGATTTGAACAGGCGTCAAACCAACAAGAGTGGATTATAGAATACTAACCCTCTGAATCAGAAGTTGTTATGACGAACTTACCAGTCTACAATTTCTGTCATTGACAGGTGCAAGTGTAAATGTTGCTAACTGTTTCTCGTTTGAAGAATATGATGAGATTATCTGTGTCGGACTATACTTCTTGGGAAATTTCCTTTTAAGACCATCAGAGCTTGTGAATTCTTGTGGAAGAGGCTGCATATACACAAGTGTCGGATCAAATCACTCAAGACTGGTCAACAAAAGGGTTGCTAAATCTAAAGATTTCCTCTTCATGCCACCAACACTAATCAATACGATGATACACTTTGGTAAGCTTCGTGATTCTATATGAAACACTTCTAAGAGGGGGAAAATAAACCATATCAAATCAAACCAAACAACAACAAAATGAGAATTGGTTTTACTAACCAGAGTTAATCAAACTGAAGTAAACTGACAAAATGCATATAGTTACATAAGATGTTACAATCAACGAAAAACAAATTATATTGTTGTTGATTTAATATCTTCAGACCAAACTAGACTAAAGTAAACTATCAAAACCAAAATGCCCATCCCTAGGAGAAACAGTTTTCATTCAGGACCAATTTCCACATCAATTGGACAAAAGGGTTCAGGCATTTTAAGCATTTCCTCATGTGACAAAAGCTGTAGAACACTTTGTCTACTTTCATGACTGACCAAAACCGAAATTCCTACCCCTAGAAACAACAGTTTCAATTAGCTAATGAGTATGCAAAAACTTTTAGCATGAGATTTCAGTGGAGGAGTAAAGTAAACTGAATTATATAATCACCAGTGCATCTGTGTGTAGATTTGAATCTGTGACTGGGGCTACAGAACAAGAGCGGTCTAATGAAGAATCTGCTTCTGTTCCTGGGTTGTTCTTCTTCACTTTCTTCTTTCTCGGAAGCTCTGTATCAGAAACGCCTCACCAAAGCAAGTGATCTTAGATCATGTAGATATGGTACTACAATAAAATAGATGAGAACTCAACTGAATATACCTATGTTGTACTGATCATCACCATCATATGATGAAAAGCCTGCTTCTTTTCGTAAGTGCGGATGCATTTTTATCGAAATGCTACCTGTATCAGAAAAACAAAATCCATAAAATTGTTTTCTACTCACAGTCTCGTCTCCCCAAAACAGCTTCAGTTTGCAGTTCTTCCTTACGTTACATCATCAAATCGTATTAAGATACTGATCTCAATATTTAATTAAAACAACCTTCCAGGTTAATTCCAGTTCGAAGGATAACTATAATGGATCTTACCGATGTTTTCCTGATCATGGTTTCTGCTTGGAGCTAGTACATCTCGAATCTCACAGCATCTGGGTCCTAAATCTGAGACTTGGAACATCATATCTGCTTCGTCTCTGAAAACGACGATCTCACCAATTCGAAGATCATGAGAAACACCTATTTCAGGTGAAAGTGTTGATGTCGCAAATCGGTTTTGGATTGCTAAAGATGAATCTAGCCTTCTAAGAGGATACTTTCTGCTCTCTCCTATGTTGCTCTCTGCTTTCTTGTTTCCACAGCTAGGTTCTATGAAAATAGACTCTTTTTCTCTTGCTTTTGAGTACTCACCTTGTTGCCTTCTATCTCTGTTAGGCTCTATACGGAGCAAATTGAGCACAGGAGTTGCGTCTTCCCATATTGACTCCAACGTGATGGAATCTCCCGTCTTTAAGCCGTTTGAATTGGCGAAATCTTTCCAGCCTTTTCCCAAACTCATTCTTCCTCTTCTTTCCAGTAGAAGACTTACCAGCCACTTTGCACCATCTTTACCCAACAAAGTTATATCCCCAGGCGTGTTCATGCTATTCTCCCGCATGAATTGCAATGGAATACGCTAGAAAAGATACGACCGGAAAATTAAAATACCCTTTTAAACGATAAAATGAGCAAAAGTTGATTGTTGAGCTTACCAGTCGACCATGTCTGAGACTGTCAGGTGTAATTGTTAATGTCAGGAATCGGTTTTGGCTTCGTGAAGTTGAATCTCTCCTTCTCAGATGATTCTTCTCTCTCTCCCATGAGCTGCTCTCCTTTTTCCTGTTTTCATCTATATTTACATCTTTCCTGTTTTCAAATGCAATATTTTCGTTTGCGCTGCTAGGTTCTATGACAAGAGACTCTTTCTCGCTTGCTTCTGAACAACCTCCTGCTCTTCTGTCAATGCTATACTCTGCAGGGCACAAACAGAGCACAGGAGTTGTGTCTTCCCAATTCAACTCGAGTGTGTAGGATTCGCCGGTCTTTAAACCGTTTGCTCTAACAAATGATTTCCAGCCGTCGCCCAAAGTCATTCTTCCTCTGCTTTCCAGGAGAAGGTTTGCCAGCCACTTTGAACCATCATGACCCAATAGATATATCTTGCCAGGCTTATTGATGCCATTCTCCCTCGTGAATTGCATTGGAAGACGCTGAAGAGATTTGAACAGGCGTCAAAACCAATAAGAATATAATAGAGAAAACTAACCCTCTGAATCAACAGTTGGTATGACGATCTTACCAGTCTACAATGTCTGACATCGACAGGAGCAAGTGTAAATGTTACGAATCGTTTCTCTCTTGACTCATATGATGATATTATCCGTCTCGAACTATACTTCTTGTGACACTTTTTTTTAATAGCATCTGTGCTTGTGGAATCTTGAGGAAGAAACTGAAAACACTAAATGAACACAAGAGTCAGATCAGATGAACTGGTGAAGGAAAGGGTCATAAATCATAAGCATTTCCTCCTCATGAGACCAAAGAAAGGGACATATCAACTCGATATATGGTTAGCTTCATGATTCTATAGAAACAAATATACCAAATCAAATCATACAAAACCAAAATGAAACTTCAGCAAATTTTCTCCCAAACTAAGTTAACCAAACTGAAGTAAACTGACAAAATACATATAGCTACTACATAAGCGTTACAATCAAAGAAAACCAAAATCGAATTGTTGTTGATTCAACCTTTACATTCAAACTGAACTTGTTACCAAAACCAACATGTCCATGCCTAGAAACAAAAGCTCACTCAGGAACGGTTTGCTAATCACTTGGACAAAAAAAAAGGCTCAGGCATTTTCTCATGAGACCAAGCTATGCAACACTTTTTCTTGTTTCATAATTAACCGAAACAGAAATGCCTACTCCTAGAAATAAACAGTTCAATTAGCTAGCGAGATAATGCAGACACTTGAAGTAAAGTAAAATCTGAAATCATATAAACTAAACAACAGTGCATCTGTGCGTACATTCGAAGCTGAGACGTGGGCTTCAAAGCAAGAGTGGTCTGATGAAGAATATGCTTCAGTTTCTGGGTTGTTCTTCTTTCTTGTGAGCTCTGAATCAGAAAACACTCCACATGTTAAACCTCACTCAGATGCTTTTTAAATTTTCTTGAAACAATTCACACCAAAGCAAATAATCTTCCGACTCATCCATATAATTGTACAACAATAGAATAGAAGAGAAGTGAACATACCGATGTTGTCAAGATCATCACCATGATTTGATGAAAAGCCTGCTTCTTTTCTTGCGGGGTGATCCTTTTTCATCGAAATGTTACCTAAAAAGGAAAAAAAAAAACTTTTGAATTGATCCCAAAGTGTAGAACATACCTCAAAATTAAGTCAAGCTCGTAGAATCATACCGATGTTGTTGTTTGGAGCCGGTAAGTCTCGAATCTTAGAGCAGTTGGGTCCTAAATTTGAGACCTGGAACATCATATCTCCTTTTTATGTCTGAGAAAAGCGGATTCGAAGATCATGAACTATTTGCAGCCGACAGTGAGTACGAGACCGGCGAGCGAAGCGTTGGATTCGACGCACTTCATAAGAAAGCCCAAGATCTGTTCTTTTCAGAGAATGAGCGAATTCGTTACTGTCGGCCGTCGGAAAAACACATCAAAATCCCTAGAATTTTTGAGAGGGATGATGAACAGTCAAATCTTGATTTTATAATTAAACTAACACAAAGTCCAAAATTTGATTCTTTAAATCGAAAGACGCATATATTTTACTTTACTGGTTAGGTAGGTTCTTTGACGAACGTCACAAACAAAAAAGGCTTAGTTTTTTAGAGGAACACTTGTGCATTTTACATGCTTTTAAACTCCGGAGATTGAACAAACTTAAGTACAGGAGTTGTTGTGTCTTGCTCATAGATACGCTCCAAAGTGAAAGACTCTCCTGTCTTGACGCCATTAGCCTCACAAAACCCTTTCCAATCAATTCCAAGAGCCACGAATCCATCTCTTGTCAATAGAAATGCCGAGTACTTCATTCTTTCTTTACCCAACAGAGTTATCTTCCCAAGCTTGTCAATGCCATTAGCCTTCATGAATTGACTTGGAAGAATCTGCGAAAGATTTCAGTAAACACCTTAGGATCACTACAGAAACTAACCCACCTTGATCAAGAATGAAAAACTTACTAGTTTACAGTCTCTGACATCTTCAGGTTTGAGTGTTAATGTCACAAACTGATTTTGGATTCCTGGGGATGAATATCTCCTCTCCTCTATGTTGTTCTTGGCTTCTTTGATCTTGTTCCCACTGCTAGGTTCTGTGGAAACAAACTCTTTCTCGCTAGCTTTTGAACAGTTCTCTCGTCGTTGTAATCTATCACTGCTAGAATCTGTACGGAATAAGCTGAGCATAGGAGTTGTGTCTTTCCAGATTAACTCCAACGTGAAGGATTTGCCCGTCTTTAAGCCGTTTGCTTTAGCAAAATCTTTCCAGCCTTTTCCCAACCTCATTCTTCCACCTTTGCTTTCCCGTCGAAGATTTGCCTTCCACTTTGCACCATCTTTGCCCAACAGAGTAATCAACTGAGGTTTATCCAAACCATTTTCTCTCATGAATGGCAATGGAAGACACTGGAAAAGAGTTGAACAGACAACATAGCCAATAAGTATACAAGAGATAGAACTAACATAACCTTCTGAAACAAGAGTTTATTGAATGAACTCACCAGAAAACCTTTTTTGAAGCTTTCATGTAGAGGTGTTAACGTCACGAATCGGTTTTTGATTAGTGAAGTTGAATCTCTACATCTCAAATGATTCTTCTTACTTTCCAACTCCATACACGATTCTTTATCGTTGATGTCTGTTCCATCATTGAAACTGAGCAAAGGTGTTTCCCCATTTCCAACTAGTTTGAAAACCAAGAAGCCTCCTTTTTTTCTACCAGTTTCATCACAGAAACTTCTCCAACCTTGCGTTATGTAAAAAGTATCAGATGATTTGTTTAACCTCAGATCCAATGCCCATGATCTTTCTCCTCCATCTGTTAAGACAATCTTGCCGCATTTTCTTTTAAGAACATTTGAGCTTGTGAAATCTTTTGGAAGATACTGCAAAAAAAAAAACAGATTCAGTCATTTTCAGCATTACCTCATGACACCAAGTTGTCAAAAACGTTGTTTAGTTTCATGACTAACCAGCTTAACAATAATATCTTAAGCGTGAAAGAACACTTTCTTTAGTGTCATGAAATAGGTAATAAGTAAGAGGTAGTAAGCAAATAGGCCAAATCAAACCAATCTTCTTCTTATTTGTCAACATCAAACCAATCCAAAGTAAGCAAATAGGCCAAATAGAATCTAAACAAAGTGACCAGCTTTAGTAACAACAGTTCATAGAGTGAGTGATTAGACCCCGTATGCAATAACTGTTAGCATGTTTTGGTTTAGTTAGTGACTCAACCACAATATACAACAACAAAAAACAGTATGAGCACCAGAGCATCTGTTTGTAGATTCGAAGCCGTGACAAGGGCCACAAAACAAGAGTGGTCTGATGAAGAAGAATCAGCTTCTGTTTCTGAATTGTTCATCTTAGCTTTCTTCTTCCTGGCAAGTTCTGTATCAGTGAATAAAAAAACTAAACATGTTAAACATGTAGGAGTAAGAGATGTATATAGATACACAAAAGACTAAATTAATATCACAAATTCTTTAAATGTCCTAAGATTTTCCAAGACCAGAATCACAAAAGTCCCTAAAATTTCTTTCCGGTCACAGTTTCCTCTCACATAAAAACTTCAATTTTCCAGATTTGACTAAAGACACAGAACCAAACTTACCCATCTTGTCCTGATTACTGTTGCTGCTTGGAGGCGGTCCTAAGTCTTGAATCTCACAGCAACTCGGTCCTAAATCTGACAAATGTAACACCATCGCTCAAGCCGCTAATGTCATCACTTTCCACAGTGCGTCTTCTACTCCACACTTCTTTCTTCTGGAAGCTTCGAGAAGAAATCTACAGGAATCGGCGATGTCGAAGAACTTCAACCAAACCCTAGAATTTTTTGTTTTTCAGGGCAGAGAAGAAAAAAAAACACAACTTTTTGTTCTTTCAGGGACCAAATGAGTTTTAGAATTTCCAGTTTTGGAAAATTCGAAATCTCGGCGCGGAGAGTATACAAATGAACAGTTGTATTTTGATGGATGATTTGTTGTATTTGGGGAATTTTGATCGGACAAAATCAAAATATTTTTATATTCGGTCTAACCGGATAAAAGATAATTGGGTTTGTAGTTTAATTTTGATTTGGTTTAGGGCAAGTTAAAATCAAAATCAAAGATAAATATCAAAAATTTGAATTTAAAGATAAATATATTGGAATATACAAATACATGAAAATTTTGCATTTTTAAAAGTTATAAATAAATTAAATTAAAAAAATTAAAATTGTAATCTCACACGCATAAAAATGATGAATTGATAATAGATCAATAAATTTGATGGACAACCAAAACAAAATAAAGAAAACTACAAAACAAATTATTAATTTATATTTTGGTGTTTAATTTATTGAGGAAAAAAAACATATCAGTTAACAACTAAAGAGAATGAATGAACAATTACAAATAAACGAAAAAAACCATTTTTTTTTTAATTTTAAAAATTACATCTATACTATTAAAATATAAAAAAATTTTGTAGCCAAACATATTTCATTAAGGATAATTCTATAGAAAAATCAGACAATAAAAAATATCGGAAAAGTATTAAATCATACTAGATTTTAGAGATTTTAAGTTGAAAATATCAAACGATATTGTTTAAATTATGCTAGATTTTTTATTTTAATATCAAATCATACTAGATTTTCAAGATTTTTAAGTTAGAAATATCAAATTTTATGCATTTAAAAACAAAAAATAATAACCTAATCGTTCATGTGATAATTGACCTAAAATATAACATAATAAATATGTTATAAATATGTCATATTTGGTACACGCGGTTATATGTTCTAACAATATAGTTGACAAACGAATAATGTTATATTTTTAAAACTACAAGGATAAGAGATAATTCACGTATTTTCTTATGAGGTGGTAGTTGATTTAGAGTATCTCCAATGTATTCCCTCATTTTTATCTCCAAAATGGAGTTGGATTTCTCTCCAATGTATTCCTCAAATTTTTACTCCAAAAAGAATATTTTTAGTTTATTCTTCATTTTATATTTTATTATTAATTGCTAAAAATACACTTTATCTATAAAATTTACAAATTAACTCATTATTTTTTTTCTTTCAAAACTTTCACAAATTGTGATATTATTTGAATTTAACCATTACAATATCATAAAAAATAACAAAACAAAGCATATTTTAATTTAAACATCATCATTTAAATATTTTTCCCATACATGATTAATTAACGCATTTCGAAGTGACAAATGAGCGTTTTTATCTTTGATTTCTCTGAATCGAGCAAGAAAATTTTGTTTTTACCACTATATATTTTTACTTCTATTCACAACAAAACTATTTCATAAAAATGTCTATTCGTTCTTCTGGATATTCTCAAGAAGAAGATAAATTTTTATGTCAAATTTATATGGAAATTTCGCAAAATCCAATCACCACTACAAGAAAAATGGGTATTGATAACACATTACGATAGCACAATTTCTATAACTGATATTAAAAAAGTATACTGGATTGGGATACTTTATTATAGCATTTTTGTGGGAGAAAAAAACAGGCTTTTGGAGGCTAATTTGTTATGGCCTTCAACACTTACGCAAAAAATCACAATTACTTTTTCCTTTAAACTCTTTTGAGACAACGAAAAAAATAAATCGCTCTCTTGAGAGCGACCTCTTCTCCTCCCTCTATCCTAGCCGTCTCCGATATGCTCCTCCACCGTCTCTGCCGCTATGGCTGAACCGTTTCTCCCCACCCTCCTCCCCCTCAGCCTCCTCCTCCACCTCCCGTTCCCCGACACAGCTTACCCAAACCCTAAGTCTCCGATTGAACCCACCCGTCGCTGCCTCGGATCGTGGCCGCCTCTCACTCACTCTGCTCCTCCACCAGAGTCTCTCTTTCCCCGCCGTCTCCGGCCTCCTCGGCGGCCCCTCTCGTTGCTCTTTCTTCCTCTTCGTCATCACATTCTCTCTCTTCTCTACGAAGCATCGCATCTTCCTCTCTATTTCCTCATTCCTCGGTAACCATAAAATCAAACAATTTTTGTTGGTTATAGAAATAAAATCGGATTGATGGGACAAACAGAGGTTGTAGCAAGTTTCAATGCTTCTGATGTTATAATTTTGGAAGGGATTCTAGTTTTCCATGACTCAGGAGTTCGGAATCTGATGACTATGAAGATCTTTGTTGACACAGGTAATGACCAACCTTACCTTCAGTATTATCATCTGCAATGTCTTTTTCATCTCCCCAAAGCATGCATATGTCTTGTGCTACTCATCGTTTTTCACTCTTTGCAAATGATATTGTGATAAAATTTGTCCATCTCCTGTTCTGTAGCTGATGCCTTGATGGGGTTTCTCACCTTTTCCATTTATGTTATCTGTTATAATTAACTAATATCTTAAAGGTAACACTCGCCTGTTTTTTTTGTTCTTGTGCTTCATTGGAGAAACATGTTGAATTGAGGTTTTTGTTTACTGTATTGCAGTCGGAAGATGCTATTGTAATAGAGATGAACGAGCCAGAATCACTTTCATTCGCCCTGAGGTACATGAATTCCTTCACAAAGGCGACTCCATTATATTCTTAGAGTTCTTGAAACTTACTTTTATCCAGGTTAGCTAGTCAACCTTTTGAGAAGAAAGCCATCTCTGCTGCTAAACTTTCTGGAGTTAGCTGTTCGACAATTTTTTTCAACAAAGGTGTGCACAACGATCACATAATCTCCTTGTATTTTTTCTCTCAATATTTCTAATGTCTTATTTTGCTTTAAATCAAGTGAAGTGATCAGTGTCACAATTTTCTTGTACGCAAGCCATCTTACTCTGTGAATGGATAAAATATGTTGTTTTGGATGTTTGGGATTGGTCTCGTAGGTAAAAGACTTAAGGTTGAACTTGAAACAACTGGAGAGAGCTGCAAGCAAGGCATGGAGCAAACAGTTTTGAACGAAAATGAAAGATTTACTCAAATTCAGTGGGATATGGAGGAACTTCGGAAGCAATGCATGGAGATGGAATCCTTGTTAAACTTTATAAAGGTTTGTGTTTCTCTTAGTTTCTTTCACATATTATATTATTTGCATTCAACGATAGATGTTTTTCTATATTTGGCTTACAGGACGAGAAAGCACATATTGAGACTACATATCAATCACTTGTTCAAGAAAATCAAATGTTGCTGCAGCAGATCGATGATCTAAGAGACAAGTTTGAGAACTTGCATAAAGAACATGAAGAGCTGGAAGTGTTGCATGAGATTTATACAAGTGTGTCGCAACTATAAAATCTTGTTCGGAGAATTGGAAAGTCCAATAGTTTTAACGCCTAAATCTTACGCAATTCAGAGGATTGTTCAACGGGAGAAGGATAGAGAAGAAACTGCAAAAACAGCAAACAAGAAGTTTGTGGTCTTCGAGTTACTTCAATCAAAATCGGTAAATTACTACTTTTCTTCTTCTTTGTTACTATTTCTCTTGTCTCTCTGTTTGGAAGTCAAATGATGTTTTGCTTACGTGGAGCACTCAATCTCCAGATCCGTATCTAAACACCGATGATGGAACCATGTCTCCATTTGAGCACGGTGAAGTGTTTGTCTTGGACGATGATTGTGGTCTCTAATTTTTAAAGGTTGTTCCTGAAGTTAAAGAAGTATTGGACACATTCCGAGTTGCTGCTGAGTTTGGAAATGAATCACTTGGAGCTTATGTGATTGAAATGAATCACTTGGAGCTTATGTGATTCAATAGCTTCAAATGTATTTTTGCTTTGATTTCACTAGCGTAAAATGTTCGTGTAAGACATGTTTGTGTAAGACATATTTTGGTTTATTAATGAAATAATCTTTTGATTTCAAATATATTTTGTTTTATATATAAATCAAATTGATTATATGCTACAAAATAGGGTTCAAATATATTGACATATCACATAAAAATTGCTATAACACAATTTAAAATAGCACAAAAAATTTGCTACAAGAAAGAATATGATAGCATTCGATTAACGCTATTATATAATGATCTATAATAACACATCCCAAAAACGCTATCGTATCGAAACAACCTATTATAGCTCCTCCAGTCCTAGCGTTTATGAAAACGCTATTATAACCCTATGATAGCGCTATTCGTGTGCTAAGAATGCCAATTTTTCTTGTAGTGCACATATATTTATCAGTCATCCGACCAGTTTTGGTCTCGTGTGGTTGAAGGTTACAACCATGGCAAAAATACAACTTGGAGTGAACGTACAAAAAAATATGTGCAATCCCGAATGCAAACTATTGTGAAAGCTGCAAAGAAACTCCATGGATGCATTAGACAATGTGAAAATAGACGTCCAAGTGGTGCTTCAAATGATGATATTGTAAGTTTTATTACATATTTTTCAAAATTTCATTTATTTATATTTTGTTTAAATAATATTTTTTTTTAATGATATGCAGCTCAATCAAGCCAAAACAATGTTAGCAGAAGATCCAAATTTTAAAAAAGGTTGGAAATTCGATCATGTTTGGAATATTATAAAGAACTTTGAAAAGTTTCAAGATGGTGTCACTTCTACTAAACACGTATCAAACCCGTGTGGTTTCGGATACACATCTTCAGAGATGGAAAATTCTAACCATGATTATGCTACACAAGCATCTCCAGGTTTGTCTTCATTTTCTCCAAATATAGGTGATGATGAGATAATTGGCGGATCACCTTCTCAACGACCAAGTGGAATAAAAAAATCCAAAATAAAAAGAAAAATTGATGATGGAACATCGGCTGTTATCAACTCTTTAGAAGAAGGAAACAAGCAACTTTTGGAGCAATTAAAGAAGACAAGTGCCCAATGACAACAACATTTGGATATTCAAAGTAAGAACTACGCCTTAAAATAATTTAAAATAATTTAAAACAAATTTTTGTTTCAAGACTTGAATTCGATACAAGATCCGAATCTTCGTGCATATGTTCAGAGTGAACAAACACAGATTTAAAATAAAGGGCAGAGCAACAACAAAATCAACAAAATTCACCTCAATCTGGTTCATTTGGACAATATTTTAATGATCTTGGTGGATCTGGAAGCGGTTTACCAGATTATTATTAGTCGTTTTTGCATTAAGTTTACTTTATGTTATTTATAATTTCATTATTTTTATGTATTTTTAAATGTAATATTAGTTTATCCTATTATAATAAAATCCCACCATCATATCTATAAATTTTAATCGAGTCCAAATATATTTTAATTATTTAATTATATTAAATAAGAAGTGAATTTTTTGTTTGTCAACGGTCTAAGTACCTGTACCGGTTCACAGCCAAATCGGGGGTACCGAGTTTACATAAACTAAATCTGATGGGAAGACACGAGTACCTCGTGCTAATTTGTATGCTTCTCTGTTGTTTGCGCGTGGGATATGAGAGATTGAGAAGACAATGAAATCCTCCTTGCTCTTCGTGAACTCCTCCAAATGTAACTTAAAATCCGATCACTCCTCAGGTGCAAACACCATCTTCACCAACTCGGAACAGTCTGTTGCGAAGGTTATCGCCGTCTTCTGGTTTGCAAGCATGCAATGCATCGTCCAAATAAGTGCTTCAAGTTCTGCATGCAGGGGAGAGATACTTCGTCTCAGATTTCTCGCTCCCATTATGACTCCTTCGACGCCCTCCTGAAAATAGTACCATCCTAATCCAGAGAAATTGTCAGTATTCTTCCAAGAGCCATCAATAAAACATCTTCCTCCACCGTCTCCAACATGTTGAGCCATTGTCTGTGTATAGGCAATTTGTTGCGATGCCGTGGCTGGATCACAAAGTTGTGTCGATTCCCAAGTCAATGCCTCAGTTTCTCCCATCCTCAAAGTCTCTTGTGGAGTTCTAACCACATTTGAGTAGACCTTATCATTCTTTGCCTTCCAAATATACCACACGATCCAAGAAAAAATGTATTCTCCTTGTTATTTGGAAGTCTCCAAAAGAGATGATCAAAATTAGAGAAAATCGAAGACATTGGGAAAACCCCTGGGGCCGATGGTATCCGATAGAGTGCCCATGTTTGTAACGCCGGAGGGCATTCAAAGAGGACGTGATTTATTGTTTCTTATTCCGCTCCACACCGTGTGCATTGGTTATCGTAGTTAATTCCTCTGGCCCGTAAATTTGCTGAAACCGAGAGACATCCTGAGATGGCTTGCCAAATGAAATGTCGCAATTTCGGGGAGCAAAGTAATTTCCATGAATGTGCCTGCAATGTTTTCACATTCGGGCCGTAATGCATGCCGATGTATGTTTCTTGGTGTTCAATCTGATAACCCGACTTTACCGTATATTTTCCCGTTTTTGTAAAGTGCCAGCCCAAAGTATATGGTCTATAAGTATTACTTATAGGCATAGCCCGTATAAATTCTACGTCGGCCGGTTCAATAATTGCATTTATCAAGCCCATATTCCACATTTGAGTCACTGGATCAACCAGATGAGTGACCATGAGATTTGGGTAGTAATTATACCCCTTGCAAGATGCTGATCTCGGAGAAGAAGATGGTATCCATGGGTCATTCCATACTGAGATAGAACATCCTGAACCAACTCTCTTAATTAGCTCTTTGTTAACCAGAGATCTAGCTGAAAAGATACTTCTCCATCCAAAAGATGGGGAGTATGATCTTATAGGATCTAAAGGGTCTGTGTTCCGAAAATATCGACCCGAGCAAACAAAGAATCGGGCTTCTCTATCAATCGCCATAGTGTTTTTGCCAATAAAGCTGTATTGAAGTCCTCTATTGCTCGAAAACCGATACCACATTCTGATTTACTCCGACATAATATATTCCACGCTACCCAATGCATTCCTTTCTGTTGTCCGTTTGAACTCCCTCAGAACCGAGCTGTTGCACTAGTTAGCTTTGTGGTTAAAGATCTGGGTAGACGAAAACATGACATAAAAAATGTAGGCATAGCTGATGCCACCGATTTAATTAAGACCTCTTTATCTCCTTTAGACAAAATCCTCGAGGTCCATCCATTAATTCTATCATTGTGTCTCTCGACGACAAAATTAAAAATCTTACTTTTTGCTCCACCGAGACTCTCCTGCAAGCCAAGATATGAACCCATACCTCCCATATTAGGAATTCCTAGTAGTTGTTTAATCTCTTCTTGTGTCGCTGTGTGTATCGTGTGTCCAAATTGTAAAGAAGATTTTGTAAAATTGATTTGTTGCCCGGAGACCGATTCATACTGTTTAAGTATGTTTAATATAATCTGACATTCCTGAATCGTAGCCTTACAGAAGAAGAGACTATCATCCGCAAAAAGTAGATGTGAAACCTATGGGCCTGCCCTCGCCACCTTTAGCCCCGTGAGTAGACGCTCTCTTTCCGCCTTTCGTATATTTGCGATCAGGACCTCCGTACAAAGGATGAATAAGTATGGTGATAAGGGATAGCCTTGACAAAGCCCTCTGCGCGGGATTATTTGACCTTTGGGTTGACCGTTAAGGAGGACCCTATATTGGACCGATTGAATGCACCACATCATCCATGTAATCCATTTTTCCGCAAAACCGAATTTCCGTAGAATTTGTTCAATAAAAGGCCATTCTACCCGATCATACGCTTTGCTCATGTCTGTTTTTATGGCCATAAATTTGCCCTTACATGACTTGTTGGTTCGCAGACCATGAAACATTTCCTGGGCGATCAGAATATTATCCGAGATTAGTCGTCCTGACACAAAGGTTGATTGAGTCTCTGATATCAGGTCCGGGAGCAGTATCTTTAGCCTTTGGCATAAAACCTTTGATATAATTTTGTATCCCACGTTACACAGGCTAATAGGTCTTAACTCCGTCATCCGAGTAGGTCGTCCTGTTTTTGGGATGAGACAAATGTTCGTCATATTCATCCGTTTATCGAAAGAACCCTGCGCCATAAAACCGTTAATCAATCCTACAATATCCGCCTTGATAATGTGCCATGATCGTTGGAAAAATAGTGCAGTCATTCCGTCCGGACCCGGGGCCTTTTCGGGATATATCATGAAAAGAGCCCTATGTACTTCCTCTTCGGTAGCCATTGCCATAAGCATCTCGTTATCCTGGTCCGAAACTAGGGCCGGAATTTCACCCAACGCATCCGTGAATTCCGTCGGAGAAGTAGATGTAAATAATTCCTCGAAATAATCAACCACCACTTGTTCAACCTCCTTTTTGGAAGTTACCCAGATTTCTTATGCATTATGCAAACCAACCATCCGATTTCTCGCCCGTCTTAGCTTAACTTGCGCATGATAGAATTTTGTATTTTTATCCCCATCTTTGCCCATAAAGTACGGCTTTTCTGTTGCCAGAAAAGTTCATCGTCTAGATATGCCTCTTTCAATTTTCCTGTGATCTCCAACAGCTCCTCATGGGTTCTAGTATCGTCATTTTGGACCTTCTCTAATGCTTGTTGTAGCTCCTTAATTTTCTCCCTACCGTATGGTAAGTTATTTTTCCGCCATTTAGAAATTTCCCGCCGGCAGTTGCCTATCCTGTCTATAATGGAGATCTCACTGTCACCTGAGTTGATCTCCCAACCATTGGAGATTGAATCCATTAACCCCTCCCGACCAATCCACCTTTTATCAAATTGAAATTGTGCATGCCGCCGTGGAAGTTTGTCCTCTACGGTAGCGACAATTGGTATGTGATCTGACCCAATCATTGCTAAATATTCAAGGAATGAATGTGAAAAATTGCATGCCAATCGTTGTTAGCTAATGCCCTGTCCAAACTACACCGAACAAGTTTTGAGTTCCGTTTTCCTCTCCAAGTTTCAGTGTTTCCGAAACACTGAAAGTCCACGAAACCGCAGTGTTGAATCATGAGATTAAAGGACATAAATGAAGCCGCGGATCTTAAATTTCCTCCTTGCTTTTCATTATTGCCGGTTATTACATTTAAATCACCAATTATAAACCATGAATCCATCCGGGATAAACTTGTTCGTGTTAAACGTTCTCAAACTTGATCTCGTAATTTCGGTACCGGGTCCCTATAAATAAACGATAAAAAGACTTTTTTTCCTTGAATAACCGCCTCAATATCAATTATTCGATTACTTGAAAAAATAACATTGACTTCAAACGAACTATCGTAAAATAAAGCAAGTCCACCGCTCGAGCCACACGATTCAACCGTGAACAACTTATTATAACCGAAGTGTAATTGAAATTTTTGCATAAAAGAAAATTCTTGTTTGGTTTCTGAAAGAAATAAAAACTCTGGTTTATGTTTCTTCCAAATCTCCCGAAGATAAGTGATTGTGTACCTATTCCCGAGTCCCTGGCAATTCCAACTCATAATCCGCATTAATTGATTTTTGATTGAGCTGAGCTAGTTCTCGGGTTTGATGAAGCCTTCGAACCAACGATCTTTGATTCCTCCCCAGTACGGGTCGGTAACTTCGCCATCGTCTTCTTGCGTGGTGATATCATTCCTTGGACTATTCTCTACTTCGATCCGCCACCATACACCATCATCGCCGTTTTGATGAGTTTTTTTTTGCCCCTTGATTGATCTCGCCCATGGCGAGTTGTTTATCCTCGTCCAGAATTAGTTCCTGCATAACCTCATCGACATTACTTCCTGAATTAACTGGTATCCATGTGTCAAGAGTAGGAATCAAAGGAATCAGCTCATGTGACTCTTCCATTAGTCCCTTTACATCCCCAAAATCACCTTTCTCCTGCACTTGTTCGATTATACTCCCCTCCGATTTAACCTCACCGTCCTCCATAACCTCATCCGCCGCTGGAGTTTTCTCTTCACATATGCTATGCTTCGATTCTGGTCCCTTCACGCTATCGAGAAAAATATCCTCGCTCAAAAAGTGAAGTTCCTTACGTGCCTTGCTAGCCGATCTAGGACCACTGTGCGCTGCTTTGTTATCATCACTTATCGCAAGCAAAGTCTCCGCCTTCTCCGCATCATAAAGACCCTTCCCATGGAAAGTCTCAAGCTTTTCAGTTTCCTGAACCGAGAGATCCTCACCCAATCAGGTGTGTTCCAATTCCTTTACTCCTTTAGATGATATCGCATACCTTTGCTTCAGTTCATATGGAGGGACATACCCTGATTTTTTGTTGTACCGTGCTGATCCTTCTCCATATTTCCGTTCATTTCTCCCCTTATATGGCCGGAACTCATTCCCATTCCGATCCTATTGTAAGCTTTCTTTGCCCGCCTGGCTAATCTCTCTCCCGTTGTTTCTCCCCTTGTATGAGTGTATCGCTGTACCGTTCTGGTCACCACCAGAAGCAACCACCGCCTTAAAACTCGCAGCACTTGGGCCCTGACCAAAATCCTTGCGGTGACCTGAATGATCCGTCTCCTTCTCCTCCGTTCCTTCCCGAGATTGACATTTAAAGTGATCGTGGCAGAGCCTATGGCAGTTACGACAATAACCGAATAGCCTTTCGTACCTCAAAGACATCGTTGTCTCTTCACCGCTATCGAATTCCACTTGTGTTGAAAAGACAAGTGGTTGGAAACCATCAACCTCCACTTGAACTCTACCCTCCTCCAAGTCCACTGCCTTTACCATTCCAAGAGCCTCCCCAATGGTTCGGAATGTTGGGTCTGCCCAGAAGTGTAATGGAATTCCCATCACTCGGATCCAGAATGTGATGGCTGATGGATAGTTCCGAGCAACCACCAGCTCCCACCGAACTAAAGAAACCATCCATTAATCAAAATGGAAGGGCTCCATTTTCATTACCTCCTTGATATCCTCCTCCCTATCAAAGTCAAACTGAAATCTTCCGAGCCCCAGATCAGCACCCGCCACTCGATCCTCAACATTCCAGATTCGTGGTAACATGAACAGCAAGGACTTCATGTCTTGCATACTCGGGTTCATACACTTTCCAATTAGGGTCCGTGAGTAGCCCGCAATTAAGCTAGAGTTATCGAATTTAGGAACGATAATCTTCAATCTCTTCACAATGTTTCCCCTCTTGTCTCCCGACCCAGATGTGTTCACCAAAGTACTTTGAATCATGCTCTTAGTAAACCAGAAGGGAAAAACAAATTGAAAGGGCTGAAGATTGAAAAAAGTGTTGATATCCGAAAGTGTTTTGCATCTCCTCTTTATACTGCCCAAGTAAAGGTGGTGATAGCCCAAGTTCCTGCGAGATCTCCTTTTTGCGATGAGTGAGCTTGAAAATCTGTGTTGATGCTCGGAGACCTGCCCAGATACGCACCCAAGGATTTATTCGTGATATCAGTTTATTTCCCATCGAAGCCGTTCTCATCAAAATCCAAAATTTGAAACCAAAACGAATCCGTAGTAACGCACGAGAAATCTTCTCAAGATAATGCTCACCAATCGCGTCTCCACTAATCACATTTCTTTCCTTACTCGACCTTCTGACCCGAATCCTCAATCGCATCTCTGAAATCCCACACGATCTCCCTTTGACAGGGCCGTGAGTTTCTTTGAGATCCTCATCACTCAAAACCAATCCGCGAGATCCGAGTGATAAAAACCAGAGATCTCCGATATATCCCCGGGGACTCAACCTCGTCTTCTGGTCATATCTCCCCAATGACAGATCCCTGAAATTAAAACCGATATCCTCCATATTCCATATCCAAGAGAGAAGAAACCCAATTGAAAACCATAATCCCGAAGATCCTCCTGGTGGATCGAAACACATCCTTTAAACCGAGATCGCCATTGCCGTCGTCGAGAGGGAAGTCGTAACGTTTTTTTTTCACTATTATTTTTCTTATATGAAATTATTACAAGAATATTTGACGAGTCATATTTTGTTGTGCTGTTGTGCATATGTGACAAGTACATTACTTAAAACGTTTTGGAAAATAATGAAACCATAAAATCATTGTCTCGTAATATTTGTTAAAATGAAAAGTACATTTTTAAAAAAATGATAAAATATGAAGGACTAAATTATAAATAAAAAAGTTCAACTCAATTTTGAAGTTGAAAATGGAATTACTCCATATTTGTAGGAAAAATGGCATTTCCCCATTTTGCAGTTAAAAATGGAGTAGAGTTGGAGATGATTTTACTGCAAAATGGCATTTGGAGTAGAAAATATGGTAGGATTGGAGATGCCCTTAGGCCTTGATTGGAGATGCCCTTAGGCCTTGATTGGTAGAACATTTTAAAAAAGCATTAAGCATTTTATTAACCAATCAACAAAGCATTTAGAAGCTGCAGATGCTCTGCAAATGCTCCTCCCTCTATGCTTTCATATGAAGCTTTTGATAGATCATTAACCTATAAAATATCAAAAAAATTAAAATAATTTTATATAATTAATTTATTTTGTTAAATAATATCAAAAATTATGTTTATATTAAAGTTTAAATTTATACTTTTAAAACCAATATTTACCATTATTTTATTAATTTTCAAATAATTAAAAAAAAATATAATATAATAAATACACTTAAAATATGAAAAAATATTATAAATTATATTATAAATATATAGTGCTTACGAATAAATATATTAAATAATTTTATATATAATATTTCACAACTTTACCATTCACAACTTTACCAATCACTACATTAATCAGAGCATACATATTAAGCATCATACTGTTTTTGTTACTTAATGCTACTGATCTACTATCAGTTATACCAATCAAGGCCTTAGTATAACTTTCAATAGCCAATGGGTTTTTGATGTGCCCTGCATTAATCAAAACAACAAGAAATCTCAAAAAGTTTATAGCGGTAATGTGACTAAATCTTCAAATTAGTTTTTTTTTTTGTTTAGCCTGAAAGATTGGAATTAACAATGCTAATGCATCCTAGATTGGAATTAACAATACTAATGCATCCGTAAGTTTAGGGGTTTATCAATAAAATAAAATTGTAACTTCTCTTGATTTTAGGAAATCTCGTGATTTTCTATAAAGAAAATATCTAACAATCATATCGACGTAAATCTTAAAACAACATTATCTCCACCATGTAACAAAATTTATGTTATGAAAATTCACCGCCCTCATATTTTATGGTTTAACACTGATTAAATTTTATTTAATCAACCACGAAAAAAGGATTACAATAGCCATCACAGAAAAGAGATTCTTCTGAAGTCAAAAGCCGACAGAAAACAAGAATTCCCCGGAAACTAAGCACAATACATGGGAAACACATAATGGGATACTAAAGCTCATAGTAAAGCTCTCGAAATCACTGGAAACTCAGAGGAGAACAGTATACGAGGACTACCGTGCTCACAAGTCGCTGTCGAGATGACCTACAACCGTAAACAGAGGAGAACCAAGGATAGAGGAAGCCGCAAAGAATTAACCAAACTAAAATGATTACCCACGAAAATAAAAAGCAACATACGAGAATCTAACTCCTACACACCTATTCTTATTCCAAAAGAGTCTAAATCTAGGACTTTGCATTCCTAGAAAGAGGTTAGCCTTACAAGAACAAATAAAAAAAGACCACGAAATAAAAAATATTCATCTAAACTAAAAGGCGGTGGAAGGAGACTAACTTCATAGAATCAACGAACATATAGAAAAGGATAACCGAATACTATCTTTAACCAGACCGTAGTGTTTTCAAGCTATAGTTCTTCCTTACTACTGGTCTATTTCATTATTAGTGTTGCTAATGCTCTGTTGTTTGTTTGTGTTTGCAAGAAACATAGTAAATGAAATGACACAAAGATTACAAGTTCCCAAGGCTAAAACCGGCCAAGGTACGTCTTGGAGAGCTTAATGCCAGCTCTCAAGGCTTTCACGAGAAGATAATACAGTGTACAAGATACCAGAGGTATGATCTAGAGCTACAACCAAAAATATCAAGGAGATTAAGAAGAAGAAGATAAGTATCCTCTTAAACCCTATTCTCTGCTCTTATATCCTTTTTCCTACGCTCTGTTTGTCACACACTGATCTTCTAGATCCTTCAATGACGTCTCTTTATCCAGTGCAGGTCCAGCTTAGCATTTTTCCAAGCTCACGCAGATTCACCTGAAGTTAAGGCTCAGTTTTTACCATGTACTCACGCAGCTTCTTTTGGGATCCGGTCAAGGCTTACGCAAATATGAAGTTAAGGCTCAGTTTTTACCATGTACTCACCAAACGACAAATTTTTTTTATTTTGTGACTCTAAGAAAAACAAACACAATGTCAGCAGACACCTCCCCCAGACTTGAACAACACTGTCCCTAGTGTTATCTAGCCTAGAGTCAGTGAAAGAAAATAAAAGAACAGAATAAAATTGGAAAAACAAGAAGTTACCTTGCTGGAACATTGAGTATCGATCGACACACAGCCTGGTATCAATCGATACCTAGCTTAAATCGACATGAACCTTTCTCAATCGCGTAGGGTATCGATCGATACTGCAGGGTATCGATCGACACTCAGGCGATTTCGAGTTTACTCCTTGTTTATCCTGACACAAAACGAAAAATAAAAAGAAAATACTTATATATATAGACTCACCAGTGAGTTGCCTCCCACCAAGCGCTCGTTTAACGTCAATAGCTTGACTGTAACGCCCTTCAGGCAAGATAAGAGTGAGAGCTTGCACCAAAACAAGCTCCACAACTTGACATTGCTATCTTCAGAGTTCTGCTCAACATGCCTTGCACAAACTCATGTCCTTTCTCTTTCAGCTCCGAAGTAAGAAGGACCCTAGCCTTAGAGAATGGCTTCGAAGCTCCTTTCCACTTGACCTTATACTCAATTGAATTCCCATCACTCTTCCGAGGGATTAAAGTGACATGGGGATTCTCGGCGTTTTTGCTCTTGGCCTTCTTCTTCTTTGTTGCCTTAGCCTTCTTGACAACTTCCTTGGGGATGCTGGGCGGTTCAGCTGAAATGTCTGCGACAGTAGGCTCATCAAGAGGCTCTTCCAAAAGATCAACTGCCAGCGACTTTTCTGTAACAACCTCGATGCTAGAGACATGTGTGGGAGCACTCCTAGGGGGAATGACATCATAATAGACCCCTCCGTCAATGTAAGAGAAAGAGATTCTCTTATTAGGCGTGTCTATGATTGCACCAGCAGTAGCCATAAATGGTCGTCCCAGGAGTATAGGCATACGAGATATCGCACTCATCTCCACAACCTAAAAATCAGTAGGCACCAGACAGTCTCCTACTTTGACCAGCAAACCATGGATAGTACCGTGTGGAAGCGAGGTGGAGTCGTTCGCGAGTGTGATAGATACCTTTGGTGATCGAATATCAGCCCCCAACCGCTCTGCAATTTCCCTTGAGATAACATTGCCACTAGCCCCTGAGTCAACGAGAGACTTTTTGAAATCAACTCTAGAGATAGAGCAAGGAACCGCGAATTTCCCTGGATCTTCCCTTTGGGTCAGCTGTCTCAGTGGAGGTGTACCTCTAGCCTTAATGAAGAGTGCATTAATCTCTTCCTCAGTTTCTCTGCAATATTTGAAGCGACTTAGCAGAGGACGGTGTTCTAGAGCTTCTTCAAAAGTGAATGAGTGGGGAATCCTCCTTACCATCTTCTCAAAGCCACGCAGCTGCTTTGGAGAAATAGGGTCCACGAGATGTTTAGGAGTAGGAATTGACTCCTTAATCTTATGCGCAAGTTTCTCAGTTCGTTCCTTAGCTCTCTCTGCCTGATACTCGGTTTCCTAGTCTTCCCAAAATTGGGCGATATTGACTTTATGTATCGGCTTATTAGGATGGTGTCGATCGATGCTTGGTGGGTGTCGATCGATACTTCTGTAATCGAACACTGATGCAGAAAATTCAGACTCGTTCTGCGAGGGGTATCGATCGACACCTGGTAGGGTATCGATCGATGCTATCGCTGTTGAATTGTCCTTGGCAGATATATCATCATCAAGAGGCTCCACAATTAGATTATCCATGGTTTTGCATCTTACGTCCTCTACCTCCTTCTTAGCCTTCACAAGAGCTCTGGGATAAGGTATCCTCAGTATATAGACTCGTTCTTGAACTTCTTTAGGCACCACAGTCGAAGTCTCAAGTGTTTCCTCAAAAATCGCCTCAGTATCGACCGATACCAGTGGGGTATCGATCGATACACAGGTTCTTGTATCCATTCGAGCAAGTGTCTGGGCTGGTATCGATCGATACTCTGGTGATTTCATGATCCTCATCGAAATTTTCTGCAGTTGAAGTGATTGCATTGACGTGAGCAATGTGTGAATGAACCGTCTTTCCCTTGGCATTTGCTGCAGTCTGAGCTACTTGCGTTTCCAGCATCCTGTGACTCGTATTTAGAGCCTCGATCCTTCCACTCAAATCGGTGTACACAGCATCCAATTTCCCATTGAAGGTTACTGTCATCTTCTCCTGCCCTTGAACCAGCTGTTCACGCATAGCCTCAATCTTACTCTCAGGAGCTTTGGGTGGTGGGGATTGGTACCCTCCTTGCTGAGCATAGTTGGTGAAGTTTCGATTGGTGTTGTACCCAAATCGCTGACCCTGAAAACCAGAACCACCAATGTAGTTAACACCTTCCACTTCATTCTCAGCAGCAAAGTGGACGGCCTTTGTTGTCTTTCCCAGCAGAAGACTGTGCATAGAATCCAGCTGAGCTTTAACTTCAGCGATCTGCGACCTATCCATGTTACCAGCCAGCTTCTTGCGCTCGAAGTCTGCGCTCTTGGTGCTACTGCTATATGCAAAGTTCTCAATCAACACATAAGCATCCTCAGGGTACCTGGTGTTGAAATTACCATTGCTCGAAGCGTCCAGAGCCATCTGATACCTCCAATCTACTCCTCTAAAGAAGATACCTAGCAGCTGCACATCAGATTATCCGTGATGTGGACAATCTCTCTGATACGATTTGAATCTCGTCCAAGCAGCCTTGAACGCCTCAGTAGGTCCTTGAGAAAATTGGGAAATTTTATTCCTCATATCCTCAGATCGTGCATCATCGTAGAAGTTGATCAGGAAGGCTCTCTTAGTGTCCTCCCAAGTAGTTAGCGAACTAGGAGGTAGCTGCCTCAGCCAGTAGGTCGCATCTCCACCTAGAGAGTAGGGGAAGAGTTTGCAGAAGAGATAGTCGTAGGACACTCCATTACTCTTGATGCTAGTGACCAAGTCCTCGAACTTCTCCACATGGTCCATCGGATGTTCATGAGGAAGACCATGAAAGAGATGCTGTCCCACAAGATCAAAGTAAGCAGGCTTCAGTTCAAAGTCATTCCTCTCGAACGCAGGAGGACGAATCGCTGAACGATTGGCGAAAAACTGGTCAGGCCTGTTGTACTCACCAATCGTTCTTCCACGATTAACTACATCATTCCTCGCGTTCCCAGCGACAACAGGAGCAGGTGGTATGACGATCCCCTCTCCATCCAGACGTTGTCCTTGCTCATTGCACAACCGACCCTCTTGGTCTCTGTAAGCACCAGCTGCATCACGAACCAACTGATTGTTGTTTATCTTAGCTGATTTCTTTGCTTTCTTGTTTGTGCGTTCCACAAGTGCTAGTTGTTCCAGTGATAGATCAACTAGCTCAGCGTTCTTGTTGCTTCTGGTTTCTCGATTAGGCATGCACCTGAAAACAAAAATCAAGAACGTAAGTAACTGAAATATACGTCGGGTATCAACCGATACTCAAGGGTATCGATCGATACTCAGGCGATTTAGACAAATTTTTTAGCTAAAATCTAATGGCGAATTGAGTCCCCGGCAACGGCGCCAAATTTGATATGCTCAAATTAATACCCTAACAGTACTAAAGCAGTAGTTGTAATATAGCTAGGGGTCGAACCACAAAGACTCAAGGAAACACACAATAGATTCTAGATGCTGAATTACGCTAAGCAAATCAATTGTAATGAAAGCAATTACGTAAATTAAAAGTGTTGTAAATCAATGGAGAGAATATAGGCTCAGGGTATTTCTCAGGAAATCAATGAATGCAGCTAAATTAACTAACAGGATTCAGATTACGCACGGTTCTTGAACTCAAATCACTAAAGTATAGCTAACCAACTCTCGTTGCGAAAACTATCTAAATCTAAATCCTAGGAATTCCAAATCTCTTTGCGAATCCTAAAGTCTAAATCAGCTTTAAAGTTCAGGTTTGATATGTTCACAAATCAATTTAACCAAATCTCTTTGCGAATAATCAATTTACTCACCCTAGGTTCTATCAGGTAATTAATCGCACTCTCGTGCCTAATAAATTTTCCTAAGATCTAAGTTCTAGATTCGTCAACCTAGAATTAGTTTTGAGAACAACCTATGGTGAAGAACTAATTCAGATAGTGAATCCTAAACAGATAATTAACCTAGCATTCAAAGAAATCCTTTATGAGAAAACCCTAAACCTAAAGTGGATCTACTCAGACATGGTGAATGAAACAATCAACATAACTGAATAAATCATCAATAAAATAATCAGAAAGGTTTTGAGATCTGATCTCGGACGAAGGGAGATTCAGACTTGTCTCTCTAAAACCAAAGTAAAATCAAAGTATAGAAAATAAAGCTTTTTTAAAAGTGGCTGTAAAAATCCCTATAAATAACCTAAATCACGAGTTGGGGTCTTCTTGTAATTATTAAAGACTTCTGGGCACTTTTGCAATTCTTCAAGTATTGGAAAACTCGCGGGTCGTATTGGCCTCGATGAGTATCGATCGATACCACGGGGTATCGATCGATGCTTGTCGTGAAATCAGGTACTCAGCAACACGACTTCAGCTTTTGTTCCAAACTGTTCCAAAAAACTCCAATAATTCCAATAATGCTCCAAACGTGCTATAACCTGTAAAAGACTCTAAAAGACTACAAAACACTAGAAAGACTCTATAAAAAGGACTTATATCATGGCTTAAATAGGGTAAAAACCATGATATATCACGTAACAACCTTCTTTTGACCAGAAGAATACTCTGCACTTGGACACTGTTGAAGACGACATCGTTCTGCTCACTTCAACTGCAATTGGGCTTTACTAGATTCACTCAGGCCCAACACCTGAAGCAGCCCAAAAAACCAGAATGTAGATTGACCACTCACATTCTCCACCTCTATCTTCATTCAGACAGAACACGAGAATCTTTGCCGATCCCCTTTCTGTTCCGACAGTCTCTTGCCGAAACCCTAGCTCCCTTCTTCGAGCTAGATTAGCTCATCTCTGAGCTAATTCTGATCTCTGAGTACCCTGAGATCTCTTCTCCCGTCTTCAAACTTTGTCACAGGTAATGATTTGGTGAGTAGATCTGCTGGATTTACTTTCGTGTCTATTTTTCTTAACACGATATCCCCATCTGCCACCACATCTCTGATGAAATGATACCTGTAGTCTATGTGCTTGGTTCGTTCATGGAAGACACTGTTCTTAGCCAAACAGATGGCACTTTGAGAGTCGCAGAACATCTCAACAGACTTCTGAGGAAACCCAAACTCACTGGTAATCCTCTTTAACCATAATGCTTCTTTCGTTGCTTCAGCTAGTGCCATGTATTCAGCCTCTGTTGTTGACAAGGCTACAATTTGTTGCAGACCAGATCTCCAACTCACGGTGTTGCCTCCTACTTGGAACAAGTATCCAGTAATAGAGCGTCTTCTATCCAGGTCAGATGCATAGTCACTATCATAGTAACCTTTTACTTTAAATTCATCATATTTCTTGAATGTCAGTTTGAAGTCTGATGTTCCTTTGATATACCTGAGTACCCATCTGACTGCTTCCCAATGTTGCTTGTTAGGAGAACTCATGAAGCAATTGACAAGGCCCACCGCATGAGCAATGTCTGGACGAGAGCCCACCATCGCGTCAATCAAGCTTCCTACTACACTGGAGTACGATATGCTTCTCATCTTAAGCTCAGTCTCTGGCTTATCTTCGTGTTTTGTACTAGACAGCTTGAAATGACAACCCATAGGTGTCTGAACTTTCCCTGAATCATCCATACCAAAACTTCTTAAAACCTTATGGATATAAGCTTCCTGAGATAATATAAGAATACCTTTTGCTCTGTCTCTGATGATGTCCATACCTAGGATCCTCTTGGCAGGTCCTAGGTCCTTCATCTCAAACTCTTTACTTAAAATGCCTTTAAGTCTCTGAATTTCAACTAGATCCTTAGCAACAACCAACATGTCATCTACGTATAGTAGAAGATACACAAAACTGTCATCACCATAACTCTTGAAATACACGCAGCTATCAAACTGACTTCTTGTATAGCCCTGTAGTTTCATAAACTGATCAAATCTCAAATTCCATTGTCTTGGAGACTGTTTTAACCCATATAACGACCTTTGAAGCAGACAAACCTTATTACCCATGACATAACCTTCTGGTTGATCCATCAAAATTCTTTCTTTCAAGTTTCCATGTAAGAAAGCCGTTTTAACATCCAATTGCTCTAACTCATAATCAAAATTAACCACCACAGATAACATCAGCCTTATGGTTGTATGTTTAACCACATGAGAAAATACTTCATGGTAATCAATGCCTTCAATCTGAGAATAACCTTTTGCCACCAAACGTGCCTTGTATCTTGGTTCTTCAACCCCTGGAATACCTGGTTTGAATTTAAAAACCCATTTGCATCCAATAGTTTTTTCACCTTCAGGTTTGTCAATTAATTTCCATGTCTGATTCTTGTCTAATGAAACCATCTCCTCATCAGCAGCTCCTTTCCACTTTCTCTTATTCTTTCCTTTCATGGCTTCCAGAAATGATCTTGGTTCTTCTTCCTCAATCAATTCTGCCACTATTAGAGCATAAGCAGCTACATCTGAATCATCAAACCTACTTGGAGGTTTGATCACTCTTCTTTCTCTATCTCGAGCTAACTGATAACTCCCTGGTGACTCAGTTTCTGATTCATATCCATATTCTTCTTCTGAATCCTCAACCACTTCAGACTCAGGAATAACTCCACATGCTTCTGAAGAATATCCACCTTGATGTCCAGAATCAACACTTTCTTCTGTTGCAGGAAGAACCAGAGAAATTTTTCCCTTCCCTTTTGGATCATCAATGTGATTGTTCTTTTCAAAGAGCTTATCAAAGTCTTTGTAAACAACATCCTCACAGAAAGTAACCTCACGACTGATGATGCACTTTCTATCTTCACTGCTCCATATTCTGTATCCTTTAACTCCTTAAGGATACCCTACAAATACTCCTTTCTTTGCTCTAGGCTTGAGCTTCCCTTGATCAACATGAAAGTAAGCCAAACATCCAAATCTTCTCATATGAGAATATTCATGCTTTCTTCCTGTCCATACTTCTTCAGGCACTTCAAAATTTAGTGGAACAGATGGTGACCTGTTTATCATGTAGACCACAGTAGATGTAGTTTCAGCCCAAAATGATTCTCCCAAACCTGTCTCACTCAGCAAATTTCTAACATTCTCAAGTACAGTTTGTTCAATCTTTCAGCTACTCCGTTTTGTTGAGGAGTGTAAGGACAAGTTTTATGTCTCAGAATTCCATGAATCTTGCAATGATCATCAAACAGCTTGTACGTTAACGTATTCCAATCCATTATCTGTCCTTAAAGCCTTAAGCTTAAACCCACTTTGATTTTCAACAAAAGCTTTCCATTCAATGAATTTCCCAAAAGCTTCATCTTTAGTCCTTAAGAAATAGATCCATACTTTTCTTGAGAAGTCATCCACAAAAGATATGTAATACTGACACTTGGACAGACTTGGAGTAACATTTGGAGAACCCTATAAGTCTGAATGCACATACTCTAACCTTTTTTTAGAAGTATGCTTTCCTGTTTTAAATGACAACTTATGAAACTTTCCCACAATGCAAAACTCACAATGTTTTAATTCTGAAACTTCTTCAGACTTGATGAATTCCTTTTTAACCAACACTTGCAAACCTTTTTCACTCATATGACCCAGCCTACTGTGCCATAGTGAGGTCTTATCTGCGTTTACCACCAGATTTACTTGGTCCACAACAGGTGTTCCATCCAAAATATATAGAGTGTCTTTGTAGTCACCAGCCATCACTTCTCTGTCTTTTAGAAACGCCTTTAATCTGAAATCCTTTGACTGAAACCAACAACCCTGAGATTCCAGTTGGCCTAGTGAAATCAGATTCCTCTTAGCAGTAGATGAGTATCTGACTTTTGTTAAAACAACAGTTGTATTGTTGTAGTTAACAATTTTCAGCTTACCCATTGCAGTAATGTCACAATGAGTATCATTTCCCATCAAAATCTTTCCTCCATCAATTTCTTCTATGTCAAACATTAGATCCTTCCTGAAAGTTAAATGATAGGAACATCCAGAATCAAGAACCCAGCCATCACGAGTCTGTCTTTCTGATGCAGTTAAAACCAAAGGATCGTCATGCTGTGCTTGACCCATACTTGCTTCTGCATTAGTTCTACTTGAGTGACCTTTCCTTGGACAATCCTTTTTAAAGTGCCCTTCAGCTCCACAAATCCAACAAGTCCTTTTGTTTTTAACTTTGGACTTGCCTTTGTCTTGCTGTTTTCCTTTAGCATTGAACTTCTTGTCAGTATTTGGTTTAAACTGAACATATAGTCCTTCATTGCTTGTTTTCGTCAAGTAGGCTCCCTTCTGTTTCAACTCTGTTTCTAAAGAGTAAGCTGCTGTAGTACTTTCCTTTAGAGTAATAGTTTGCTTCCCTCCTCTGTACTTTAGAGTGTGTACTAGTTGAGCAAACTGAGAATGTAACATCCCGGTTTCTTGTATATGCGGAGAGGCTTATAAGAATTGATTTGGCTACCTATGTCACCAAAGTGCACTTATCTTTTCGGGAACTTGTCCAGAGAGAACTCCAGAGTTAAGGGTGCTTGAGCTGGAGCAATTTAAGGATGGGTGACCTTCCGGGAAGTGATTCGCGGTATCGTGTGAGTGAGGACAAAACACGGGGAAAGATCACGTGGTGATTGCAGGGTCAGTAAACAAGTATTACAAGCCTCCCGGACTAACGCACCGGCCGTCGGACAAGGGTGGGGCCCACGGGCCGAGAGAAGGCATGGGGCCCACAGGTAGGGGCGGTCGGGGCGTTATAAGTGGTATCAGAGCCGAACCCAAACACGTGTGTGGAGTCAGGTGGGCCCACACCGTCTAGGGTGACGATCCTGGTGCGCAACGAGGACGTTGCGCTCTATGAGTGGGGGTGATTGTAACATCCCGATTTCTTGTATATGCGGAGAGACTTATAAGAATTGATTTGGCTACCTATGTCACCAAAGTGCACTTATCTTTTCGGGAACTTGTCCAGAGAGAACTCCAGAGTTAAGGGTGCTTGAGCTGGAGCAATTTAAGGATGGGTGACCTTCCGGGAAGTGATTCGCGGTATCGTGTGAGTGAGGACAAAACACGGGGAAAGATCACGTGGTGATTGCAGGGTCAGTAAACAAGTATTACAAGCCTCCCGGACTAACGCACCGGCCGTCGGACAAGGGTGGGGCCCACGGGCCGAGAGAAGGCATGGGGCCCACAGGTAGGGGCGGTCGGGGCGTTATAGAGAAGGTAAGCTATTCAGCAGAAGAACAGCCTTATCTTCATCACTTAACTCCACATTTACACAGGCCAAATCTGAAATCAACTTGTTAAATGTATCCATATTTCTGTCCAGATTCTTACCTTCCTCCATCTTGTAGCTATAGAACCTTTGCTTAAGATAGAATCTGTTAGGTAAAGATTTATCCTGGTATTGAGATTCCAGAGAATCTCACATGTCTTGAGCAGTTTTATACTTCAAGCCTACCTTCCTCAATATCATATCCGTTAAACTCATACTTAGCAAATTTCTAACTCTGCGATCCTTCTCAAGCCTCTTGGGATCAGTCTTTACATCCTCACCTTCTATACCCTTTCCCCTAGTGTCAGCTTCAGATGTTCCAACATATACCTTTAACACTGAATCGAGACCAAGAATCTCTAACTGAGCAAGAACTCTATGCTTCCAAATGGTGTAATCTCCTTCACCATCGAACTTTTCTACTTCCCATCTGCCTTGTGTAGGTTCAACCATCTTCCTTAACCCAGATCTGACTCACAAATTACACCAAAAGAATACCACACAACCACACGCAGAATATGAACACCAAACATATACCCAGAATACCAAATAGCCAAGTAGAATGCATATTAGGAAACCCACACCAGAAAACTAACCAAAGAACACTTCCAGATTCAGAAACCAGGTAGAATCCTTTTACCTGCTGAATCTGTGCCTTCTGATTTAAGTAGATCCGATGAATGCCAAACTATAAAACCACCTTGACCGCTCCAACCAAGAGCTCTGATACCACTTGTAGTGTTTTCAGGCTATAGTTCTTCCTTACTACTGGTCTATTTCATTATTAGTGTTGCTAATGCTCTGTTGTTTGTTTGTGTTTGCAAGAAACATAGTAAATGAAATGACACAGAGATTACAAGTTCCCAAGGCCAAAACCGGCCAAGGTACGTCTTGGAGAGCTTAATGCCAACTCTTAAGGCTTTCACTAGAAGATAATACAGTGTACAAGATACCAGAGGTATGATCTAGAGCTACAACCAAGAATATCAAGGAGATTAAGAAGAAGAAGATGAGTATCCTCTTAATCCCTATTCTCTGCTCTTAGATCCTTTTTCCTACGCTCTGCTTATCACACACTGATCTTCTAGATCCTTCAATGACGTCTCTTTATCCAGTGCAGGTCCAGCTCAGCATTTTTCCAAGCTCACGCAGATTCACCTGCGTAACAACCTTCTTTTGACCAGAAGAATACTCTGCACTTGGACACTGTTGAAGACGACATCGTTCTGCTCACTTGAGCTGCAATTGGGCTTTACCAGATTCACTCAGGCCCAACACCTGAAGCAGCCCAAAAAACCAGAATGTAGATTGACCACTCACACATACAACACAAAAAAACCCGACACTTCCACGAGATAAAAGAGAGTGAAACCATGACCCCAAATAACCCACAAACAAAAGCTACAACTCCATAACCAGAAAACCACACCTGAGAAATAGAGATCTAAATCCATGGTCAAAACAACCAAACTGTTGATATTTGGCTAACGAAAGTTTGATCCACCATGAACCACCATCAGGGGCGGATCAAGACATTTATTTAGTATGGAGCACTTAGTGTAATTAATATTAAGATTAAAAGCATTGAAATAAATTTTGCACTAATAACTTAAGGAAAAAAAAACAGTGTGGGGCACATGCCACACCCCCTCCTTACCTGCATCCGCCCCTGACCACCATCGCCCCTTACCAATCTATCACAGATTTGAGAGACCAAATCCGAAAGGAGGGGAGCAACGAAGCAAGCCTAACTTCATGGATAAGCAGAGAAAGCAACAGAGAGACAAAAAGTAGGGGCACATCGTAGGAGTCGAGACTCCGGTCACCGACCCAAGCGGAATAGAGATGAAAGACTCTCTTATGCGCCGCCTAGGTTTTTTTATTTCTCTCTCTCTTCGCGCCCTCATAATTTTTTTTTTTATGTTATAAAATTTTATTTTAATACATTAAATCTATAAAAAAAATATCCCGCAAACCGGCTCAAATTAGAATCTAGTAGAACTTTAATTAGGAAGTTATGATTATTCCAAATTAAGTTGCATAGAAATTAAGTTCGTTGATCGTCTCGATCTCACAACACTCGGAGAAAAAACCAAAATTGCCAAACCCAAAACATCTCCAAAATTGCCAAAAGAATATTTAACCTAAAAAGGGTATTAGATATGATAACACTTCGAAAAATCCAATTTAGGTCTATAATATATATTAATAAAATATTGATTGCAAAAGTTCATTTTCTCCATCATCTATTTTTCTACTCCTCTCTTACACATCACAATCTCTCTCCTCTCTCCTCTCTCCTCTCTCCTTCTATCTCTTCTATCTCTTCTATCTCTTCTATCTCCTCCTCTCTACTTTCATCTTCTTCTAAAAGCTAAGAAACTTAAACTATAAACCAAAATAAATAAATTTCTGAATTATAGATTGCTATATTCTCAAGAAAATAGATTACTACTTAATAAAAATGTGTCTTCATATTCTCAAACATTAGTATTTTTTATTCGGTTGGTCCAAGTAGTTGTCTACTCTTCATAATATTCGTATGTGATGCATTGTTTATCCGTCGATAGATAAATAATTTATCAATACTATTAAAACAAAGATATTTTTTGTGTCCAAACAAAAAATAAATACATATAACGTTATAATTTATGTGGATAACTATACATGTTGCCAAACATATTTTTTTAAAAAAAAAATATATATATATATATATATATATATATAATATCTATTGTTTGATATGGATATTCTAATTAAGTATAATATTTATAAATAATATTTAATCTCTATTTAATTGATTAAATTATTTAAAATATAATAACATTAATCCATGATTGTAGAGATTAAATGTATATTTTATGTTTGTACGTGGTTGGCTTGATACCTAAGAGAAGGGATTTTAATCCGAATTCGAAACTTTAAGTCCACGTCAAAAATTTATGTTTGGTTTAATCTGTTTTTTTTAATTGAACCATAATTAAAACCAAATGATATAAATCTTATTATTAAAAAATATTTTAACTTGATAAATTTCAAGTATTCAAAAATAGTAAATATTTATATTATACGGTAATATGATGGGGCGGGTTAGGGTTATGTTTATACAATTGCGGTCCTTTGTGGGTTGATTTGTCAAAACATGCAAGATAACATGCTGATTTGAGACAGGTTAAAAAGATGGATTAGCCCATTTTAGCACTCATAAATATATAATTTGTGAAATTTGATTTTAATAAAACAATAAAATAATTAGTTGTGTGGTAATCTAAATTCACATAATAACAAAGTTTACAATTAATATTACATCGATTTATACTTAACTAACTTATATTCCTATTCTACTAATATCCACCATATGATAACATCATATCACTTTTATAACAATTTTTTTTTGTCAGATAACAAACTTTGTTATCATTTAAGGTTACATAAATCACATAATCATGATTTTTTTCATTAAAATTTAAGTCAAACATTTTCGTTAGTGTTTGCTCAATATAGATTTCACAAAAATAATGTATAAAAATTATTTCCCTGCACACAACGCGGATTAGAATCTAGATTTCGCATAACATTAATTAGAAATATGGTATAAACATCAAAACACATATTGCATAACAAATCAACAAAATATTATCCTCTCACTAAAAACTTAAGAAAGAAATACAAATTCAACATATTTGAATCAATAATACTTAAATTAGATTTTATTTCTCATTTCATCTTTTATATATTTTAAAATTAATCTACAAAAAACTTTATCCCGCGCGGGTAGATTCTAGTTCTAAACTGATATAAGATGGAGTCCACCAATCTTGGACACGTGATGATCAATAGTTTAAGGCTTGAAATGGACGATGGGCCGATATGGTGAAGATGGAGATGGGGGCTTTGTTGCTGATTCCAAAACAACACACATATAAACTAGTTTTAACCTCACAAACTAATCTATACGCAAATCACACAAGGCTAAGGGCTCTCTCCAAAGACTTGAAATGACAAAGGCACAACAGACTCTCGCTTTTGTAAAAAGAAAACAAACGTTCTATTGAATAATTTCGTAGTAGGGTGAATATTACAACGTGACTAGAAAGAGCTTATATAGGCTCAACTACAAAGGTCTAAACTCTAAAAACAAGAAAGAAATCACAACAATTAAATAAAAAGAGCCGTTGGAGCTTTGAATGAGTCGCTCAGACACATATGTAAAGTGTAGATGCGCTTTGAACCTAGACAGCTTGGGGGGAGGAAGTGATGAGCTCGTGGTACAACTAGACTGATCCAAAATGTCTTCAAAAGTCAAAACGCAGCAGTAATGATCGGAAAAGAGCCGTTGAAGTGTGAACGCGTTTGGCTCCGTTTTAGTCATTTTTGGCTCGAACTTGATCCGCCTGATCAAGTGAGGTGTGGTGTACCTTAGGACGTGGTGTACATCTTCTAGATGATCTCCTGGTTTCCAAATAAAGTGATCCGTTTAGAGATGTTGCGACTATTTGATGGATCCGGGTCGATCCAAGCATGGTCTCCTTGGTTTTGGTTGCTCCAATGGGTCTTCAATTGGGTCAGATTCTATCTTGGGCTGGGCCGAGTGTTGGTGAGGTCGAACTCATTGTTTTTGGGCTAATACTCCTTATCGGCTAAACCAATGAGCGGTACGGGCAACGACTTAGCCGGTGAGGCTGATCTTTGGGCATCTTCAGTTTTGGCTCGAGCAATTTGAAATGTGGCTCGACCAAAGTCTTCTATATGATTACTTGGTCGACAAAAGTGTCTTCCCTCAGTGATGATTCGGCTTGGTTTCACCGGTTCAGCTTTGGTAAGTTTCTCCTCAGCTTCGGATGGGCTAATTGATGTTTCTCCGAGATTTGAATGCACCATGGACCGTCTGTTTGGGTTGATGTCCGCATCATAAACTAAAATAGAAAAGTATTTTGAATTATAGATTGTCATATTCACTAGAAATAGACAACTATTTGAAATCACATGATTTGATGTTTCGAAAGTTGAATTTGTCTTTTGCTCAAAATAAACGACTATTTCAGTGAGTAGATTAGTTTTCTATGAAGAGTAAATTGTAGTTTTTTACACAACACTTTCAATCACAGGTATGGTGTTTTAAAAAGTCAATCTGATCTTTTATTCGATGTAGATGTTTTAAAAAGTCAATCTGATCTTTTATTCGATGTAGACAACTATTTCATTGAGTAGATTAGATGTCCTATGCACAAACCAACACATCCACACAATAGAAATTAGCATTCGCATATACTCTAAAAATAGTATTTGCATAGATAATTACTTTGTGAGGTAATTCTTGTACATGTTTATAAATGTAGTTGACTATTAGATCAAATGGTGTTTATACTAAATGAGTAGTTAACTATTTTGTGAGATAGTTCTTGTACATGTGTGAATGTAATTGAATGTTTGATTCAATGGTATTTTTACTAATGAATAATTAACTATTTTGTAAGGTAGTTTATTCGCATATTCATTCACATATACTCTAAAAATAGTATTTGCATAGATAACTATTTTGTGAGGTAATTCTTGTACATGTTTGTGAATGTAGCTGAAGATCCAGTGATGTTTTTACTAAATGAGTAGTTAACTACTTTGTGAGATAGTTCTTGTACATGTGTATGAATTTGTAGTTGACAGATTGATTCAGTGATGTTTTTACTAGTGAATAATTAACTATTTTGTGAAGTAGTTTTTATATTAGTGGTGGTTTAAAAAGTTATATGTTATCGTTTCTAAGCAAGGTTAGCTTCTTAGCTTTTATACACTCATAATAGCAGACGTCTACATCAACGAAACAGTTTTGTGTCAGAAAAATCACATATCAATTTTATGGGAATGATGGTCGTAATAGACAAATCCTTCTTCTCTCTGTTATTGACTTTTGCTATAAACTCAATTGACTACTTATAGGTGCTTTTCACCTAATTTGGTCTCCAAAAATAACCCAAAAAAAAAAAACAAATATATTTTGTGTTCGTCGATAAACATAGCTTCTTCAACTTAACAAGCAAAATGGAAGACCGAAGACTTATGCACTTTGCATGTTTTTAGATCAACACTTTTTTTGTCTCTAGTCTCCACAGTTGGAACAAAACTTAAGTACGTACAGGAGTTGTTTTGTATTGTTCATTAATGAATTCCAAAGTGAAAGACTCCTGTTTTTTTTTTTTTTTTTGAATCGAATGTAAAATTTATTCAACCAAAAAAACGTTTATACAACAAGTGCTAACCATTGATCGAGAAAAACAAATCGGAAACAAGTAGCCGATAAACCGTAAAAGAGAAAGCATAGAGAAGATAGTTTATACGAATAAAACCGTACATGAGATCCAAGAAAGAGATTATGGTTGGTTTGAGAACCAAACCATCATACCGTCTTCGAAAGCATGGCTTCCTGATTTCCTTATCGATGTTAATCTGTTTCGCACATTCTTGTCTATGAGCTTTTGTGTAGACGTTGGTGGGGTAGCGCCGGGTCGCCATGATTTCGAGCATTCCTTTCTCGCCAGATGTGGTAGAGTGTCGCCAGGAACGAGTATCTAACCAAGAACAGAGTTGGGTTATTGAGAGTACCGTCATGTAGCAGCTTGATGATGTCATCCCATGAAGTTGTATATCTTCTTCCTAGCAATCTTCTCGTTAGAAGTGCCCAGATTTCAGATGCGTACGAGCATTGAAAAAAGAGATGATCCCTAGTGTTAAACCAGAATTCGCACACATCGTAGATTGGTGAATTCAGTTTAGAGTTTAGGAGAATTATTTTTATTAGATTTATAGCTGTGCCGTTGAAGGCTGCCTACGTACCCTTCAAATAGGGATCAAGCCAAAACGTAGTTCTTGTTACAAAGGATGTGATGGGATTTTTAGATGATTAAGAATGAGGCGATGGCCTCCTTATTTATAAGTCTTGAAGTCCTTAGCTCTTCCTTTTCCTTCTTGACTTTGTATTGGCAATTATCCTTTTTCCTTGAAGCTGATAAGGATAATCTCCTTTCTTTCCGGGATTTGCCTTTATCCAAATAAAGGAAATCTTCTCTTTATTAATTAAAGGAAATTTCCCTTTAATTATGTAGATCGGTTTCGATGGGCCTTGAAGTTGATTGTTGGGCTGATTTCTATTCAAACCGGGTTAAACCGGGGGAGTGCTAAATCCCCCTCTAACAATTAGTCCCCCCCTCAGTTCGGCGAAGGAGTGTTCGAGTTCGGCGGATTTCTTTAGCCCGATTGGAGTTGAAATCAGCATCTGGTCGAATTTCCTTTTAGACGTTGTTCGTCTTTGTTCCTGCAAAAATTACTAAAGACGAGAGATTGAGCTCGAGACTGAGCTCGGCGTTTGTTAGTTAGGTGCGAGGTCGGTCTCGGCTTTTCCAAGTTCGGTTTCGATAGTTCGTGCGGGACTGTGAGGTCGGCGAGCTGTGATTGCGAGCTGCCCAATTGTTTAGATCGGTGAATTACGATTACGAGTTGCCATACTGCGGGGTCAGCGAGCTGTGCGGTCGGAGAACTGCGATCGTGAGTTTGGCGAGCAGGGGGTTGGCGAGCTGTGGCCGTGAGTTAGGTGGGGCTGCGAGATCGGCGAACTGTGACTGCATGATGAGTAAGTTGCGACTGAGCTACCTAACTGTTAGATCGACGAGCTGCGACCGCTAGCTACCTTACTGTCGGATCGTCGAGCTACGACCACGAGCTGCTTTACTGCGAAGTAGGCGATATGTTCGATTGGGAGGTAGGTGAACTGCTTGAGTTTGGCTTGATGATACGAACTGTACGAGTTCGGCGAACTGCTTAAGTTCGGCCTGATGATACGAACTGTACGAGTTCGGCGAACTGCTTAAGTTCGGCTTGATGATACGAACTGTACGAGTTCGGCGAACTGCTTAAGTTCGGCTTGAAGGAACGGATCCTATGATATAATCTGAAAAGAAAATATCTTCGAATAACAAGTAAAAAATTTGATAAAAAATACCTGAATTTTAGGGAGCTCTGTAGACGAGCTATAATCGATAAGTGACGAGCTGGATCTATCAGTGGATGCCCTTTTTTTTTTTTTTTTTTTTTTTTTTTTTTTTTTTACCGAATTTGACTACGTTGGAGCTGCATCGTTGAGAATGACGTCTTTGGGCTTTTAAATCCTTGCATTATTTTGGGCCGAAATTTGTGTCTAATATCTTGTGATATTTGAATGGGCCAAAAACTTTACCAAGCCCAACAAAAAAGAGAAATCTGATCTTCTTTCATGTCGGCGGTGATGGTGAGTGAGGTCAGCATCGGGTGCTTCCTGGTCGGCATGCAAGTTACATCTTCTCTGGTCATGGTGGTTTTCATGCTCGGCAAGTGAGTTCGTCACGTTGAGTTCGAGATCGGCGGTACAATAAGTTTGCCTCCGCGAGCTCGGCGTGTTCAATGGCTGCGGTCTGATGAGTTCGGTGTGTTTGCCGAGGTCGGCATGTGCGGCGAGGTCGGCGTGTTCCGCAAGGTCGTCTCGTCATGTGCGAACTCGGCGTTTGTAAGCTCGTGGGAGTGAGCTCGGCGTGTCGTGCTCGGCCAGAACCATCTTTGTTGAGCTCGTTCTTCTTCTTCGGCGAGCTCGTTCATGGTGAGTTTGAGATCGGCGGGTTCATCATGGCGAGAATCAGATCGTGAGTTCGTCATTGTTTGTCGTTTCCCTCGCGTACTCCTCCTTGTCACGATCACGTTACTTGGCACGTCTTCTTCATACCATGTTGCTTGGCATACACGTCACGCTTGTTTCCTCATCTTGCTCATGGCGTTGAGCTGGTTGTTATTGTTTTTATCTCGGATTGAGCTGGCGTTGAACATGACGAGAAGAGTCGGAGGCTTTGTCGGATTTCTAGGGTTTTAAAATAATTCTCCATAAACACCAGATTTTTCTTGCCCCCTCCTTCTAGCGCCAATTGTTAAACCAGAATTCGCACACATCGTAGATTGGCGAATTCAGTTTAGAGTTTAGGAGAATTATTTTTATTAGATTTATAGCTGTGCCGTTGAAGGCTGCCTACGTACCCTTCAAATAGGGATCAAGCCAAAACGTAGTTCTTGTTACAAAGGATGTGATGGGATTTTTAGATGATTAAGAATGAGGCGATGGCCTCCTTATTTATAAGTCTTGAAGTCCTTAGCTCTTCCTTTTCCTTCTTGACTTTGTATTGGCAATTATCCTTTTTCCTTGAAGCTGATAAGGATAATCTCATTTCTTTCCGGGATTTGCCTTTATCCAAATAAAGGAAATCTTCTCTTTATTAATTAAAGGAAATTTCCCTTTAATTACGTAGATCGGTTTCGATGGGCCTTGAAGTTGATTGTTGGGCTGATTTCTATTCAAACCGGGTTAAACCGGGAGAGTGCTAAATCCCCCTCTAACACCTAGTTTCTTCCATGTTGCCACATAAGATGCATTTTGAGTTATGGCCGCTGAACCAAGTCTTCATACGGTCACCCATTGGAAGCCTGTTTTTTATTGCCAGCCAGGCCGTGAAAGAGTATTTCGGTGTAGCTTTTTTGAACCAAATCCCCTTAGTCCAGTCTTCCTTTCTTCTCTCCTCTCGAATAAGGGTCCATGTACCTTTAGTTGTGAATGAGTTTTTGTATTTGTTCTCAGCAATTAACCAGAGTGAAATATCCTGAGCAGTTTGTGTTTCCTGATATTGTTGTCTTGCGAGTGTAATCGCATCTTCGATTCTGTTCAGGCTCTCTTGACGATGGTTTCGTCGACGATGATGTAAAATAGCGTACTCCACAGTTGCCTCATTTGGGATACCGAGATCAATGTTTCCTCGGCTCCCCGTGATATCCCTTAATCGTCCTATCTTCGACCAAGAATCATACCAAAAAGAAGTTGTAGCACCGTTACGAATATCAACTTTATGAAATCGCTTTGCCAATTCCCGATACTTGAGTAGTTTCCTCCACATCCAGGAGCCTGAGGCATGTCCGTCTTTAATTTCCCAGAAACTCGAGTTCTTAATCAAAGTCTGCTTTATCCATATCACCCAAAGCGAAGGCTGAGATGAGAGGATTCTCCAAATGAGTTTCAAGCAACAGACCTTGTTTGCGATTTTGATAGGTCTTATCCCTAGTCCTCCTTCATCTTTTTGCATACAAACTTGACTCCAACATACTTTTGCCTTTCTTCCATTCAGATCTGGCCCGGACCAAAGGAACGCGCCGCATAATTTCTTGATCTCCTCAATGCACCCATTTGGAAGTCTAAAGGCTTGTATCCAAAAATTTGTTATGCTGGTTATCACCGATTTAATAAGCTGTAGCCTGCCTGCGTAAGAAATATGTCTAGCTGTCCAAGAGCCGACTCTGTCTCTAATTTTTTCCAAGAGAGGCATATAATCATTTGCTGTCATTCTTTTTGTAAGTAGAGGTAAACCCAAGTAACGAACCGGAAGCTTTCTTTCTATCAGCGGTAATCTTGATAGCAGTTCGACACCATTAAAATCTGAGACCCCTGCCATGTATATAGATGATTTCTCCATGCTAATCCTCAGACCATAGATCTTCCCAAACTCGGCAAAGATATTCAGAATACCCTCAATAGAGTGTTTGTGACCCTCCACAAACACCATTAAATCATCTGCAAAGCATAGATGAGTTAAGTTTAGAATTTTACATTTCGGATGGTACCTTATCCGTCTCTCCGATGCGGCTTTATCGATGAGTCTTGAAAGGACGTTCATGCAGATTATGAAAAGGTAAGGTGAGAGCGCGCACCCTTGTCTTAGGCCTCTCTCGCTTTTAAAAAATCCTGCCAATTCTCCATTAATTTGGACGGAGAATGAGGCTGTCGAGACACACAATTTTATCCAGTGAATAAAGGTACTAGGGAGATTCAGAGCTTCTAAAGTATTCAACATGAAACTCCATTGCACCGAGTCAAAAGCTTTTGAGATGTCTATTTTCATTGCACAACGTGGTGATACCGAGTTCTTGTGGTAATCCTTTACCAACTCCGTAGCAAGAAGGACGTTCTCCATTAGAAGTTCCTTGACAAAAGCTGATTGATTTAATCCAATCATGTTTGGTAGAAGGTATTTCAACCTGTTGGCTATGATTTTTGAGATGACCTTGTACAGCACGTTGCAACACGAAATCGGTCGATAATCTTTTATTTCAGTGGCTGATTCTTTCTTTGGTATTAGGGCTAAGATTGTTGTGTTTACTCCTTTTGGAAGAAAGCCTTTCACGAAAAAGACTTGATAGCAGCGGTGAAGTCCGAACCCAAAATAGACCAAGTAGCTTTGAAGAATTCGCTCGTATACCCGTCTGGCCCCGGGGATTTGCTTCCAGGCATACCAAATAATGTTTTCTTAATTTCTTCATCGGTGACTTCCATAACTAACTTTTCCTTATCTTCGTCAGAGCAACGATAATCCAAAATTTCCTCAAGACTATCCACTGAAATCCCCACAAAGTCGGTGGGAGATAGAGTTAAGAAGTCTTTGAACTGCCTCTGTTTTGATTTCCTCTCCGTCCGTAATCACTTCACCATTTGAATCCGTCACTTCTCTTATTGTATTCTTCATTTTCCTTACTTGACAGGATTTGTGAAAGAATACGTTGTTTTGATCTCCAACACCAAGCCAGTGGACCTTAGATTGTTGCTTGAGCAGCTCTTCCTCCAAATCGGCAAGCTTTTGCCATTTTTCATATGCCTCGCCTTCTATCCATACCTTCTCTGGTGATGGGTCCGCTAAAGTTTCTGCCTGCCGTAGACATAGATTTTTATGTGCTTCCTTAGCTCTCCTTGGTAGGTTTCCTAGCTTCTCTTTCCCAAGAGTTCTTAAAATCGGTTTTAATGCTTTTAGTTTTTTTGAGAATCTAAACATCGCAGAGGTTGAGATGAATAATCTCTCCGTAGAATCCCAAAAATCCTTCACGACATCAAAGAATTGTGGTAGAGAAGTTAATGCATTGATGAATTTAAATGGCCTTCTACCTCTCGTTGTGTCAGCCTCTATCATGATTCTGCTTCTTAAATGGTCTGAGCACCCACCAGCCTCAAAAACGCAGTAAGATTGAGGCTGTAAATTTAACCAGGTATCATTCACTAGAACTCTATCCAACTTCTTGCATACCAGCCCCTCTCCGCGTTTATTGCACCAAGTGAACATAGGCCCGTGAGAACTCAGGTCCGTGAAGGAACAATATCGGACGATATTTTGAAAGTCTCTCACTCCTGCAGGTGTTGAAGGAGAGAAGTTGTAACCAGAATGTTCTTCACCTTCTAAGATTTCGTTAAAATCTCCGCAGATAAGCCACGGTTTGTTCCTGAAGAGAGGCGAGTCCTGCTGATTTCTTAGGTCCATCCACAGAGACTTTCTTCCTTCAACTGTGTTAGCTGCATAAATAAATGAAACGAGGAACTCCTCCGCTTTATTTTCCAGCAATACCGAACATGTAATCAATTGCTCACTTTTGAACACTGGTGTGAGTCACACATTTTCTCTCCACAGAACCCAAATGCGGCCCAACCGATGGTGCTCATAGTTTGACATAAAAGACCAACCTTTGAATACAGAAGCGACAATCCTTGACGCTTTAGTCTCCTTGACTCTTGTTTCCAGTAAACAACCAAACTGAAGAGATTTGTTATTTACCCAACTTCGGACCACGGAATGTTTTTTGGGTTTGTTGAATCCGCGCATATTCCATGAGAACGCTGACATAATTATTGTTTTTTGTTGGTAGCTCTTCTGTTTGAAATAGAAGGAGCTCTGTCCTTCGATGTTGAGACAGATGAGTTACCTTGATTCCGTTGTATACCCTTTGAAGCCCTCGGTAAAGGAGGTATGGTTTTCTTATCCGCTTGCTTTCCTACTGGTTCCTCTTGGTCATTTAGGTGATCAATCACGAGTGAAATCTCTCCTTCCTCATCTTCTGCATCATCAATTTTCGGTTCCGTAATCGCCAAGACAGTGAAACGAGAAGGAGAAACTGAGACATCATCTTTCATCTCTCCCGAGTGACCATGATGTCTCCCCATTTTTGTTGATGAAACCTCACACCACTTTTCTTCTTCAACTTGTTTGGGTGATTCCCTCGTTTCAGATTCCCTCTCTGAATTTTTCATTTGTTTATTCTCCATGGAATCATGGTTTTTTGATGAACCATAGATGTCACTCAATATCTCTTGATCGATTTTTGTTTCTGAGGTTTGTGTCTCTGGTAGGACCGGAGCTTGATTACCTTCATTCACCTCAGACCTGACCGCGGAACTTGCATCCTTTGCATTTCCATCTGTTGTGTCTTTTATAATCAACTCACTAGAACTTCCTTTTGCGGTCCACTTGAGACTTGGTTCTTTGGTAGGTATTTTTAGAATTTGCTTCTCCTTATTATTAACAAGACAGACGTCATCCGTATGGCCCCATTTGTCGCAGGTGGAGCAGCGAGGGGGAAGCCATGGGTAGAAGAATTCCACTTCCCGCTCCTCCTCTTCCTCCTGCAGTTGAAACTTGAAAGATTTTGGAAGATCTTTTGACAAATCAGCTTCGACGAAAACTTTCGCGACTTCAAAACTTGTGCATAGCTCCGTTTCAGGGTGTAGTCTCTTAGGTATACCCACTGGACTAGTAAGGTACCCTAGTCCCTTCCAAGAGAACATAGAGTGTGGAACATGCTTAACCATCACCCAAATAGGAATAGATTTCACCGCTGGCTGGGTTTCTTCGATGATTGGTGACCATTTCGAAACTATCAATGGGATGTCTGCTATGTTCCACATACCCTGTCTTAGGACCCTTGCACGAACTCCTGCGTCACGGATCCTGAACTTCATTGTAGTTGAGTTGATGACATAAACATCGATCTTTATGGACTTGTCTCCCAACGGCCAGATTTTGTTCACAATAACGTGAACCTTTGCCACATGAGGGGATGTCTCTAAGAATCTCCCAATCAATAGATCTTCCCACAGCGGAACATCATCAAGAACATCGGATGGAACCATCGCTATTTCTGCTCCATTTCGCTCCGTATGCGTGAGCTCATATTTCGGGAGAACGGCTTTGTTTTTGACCTTGGATGCGTAGGTGGATTTCCTCTCAGCATCCAGAGACGAGGGTGACGAAGGTTGATTTGCTATCCGAGCAGCTTCCGTCGATTCTTGCTCAAACGGAACAGAGACAAGCTCTGTTATTTCTCCTTGGGCAGAGCCAACACCAAGTTCTTCCACACCGTGGATGACTCGAGGATGACATGATGTTTTATTCGGATGATCTTGTGTGTGACCGGTCGAAAGAGCCACCGGCGGATCCATCAAAGGAACGGATCCGATCTGAAAAAAGAAACCAAGGAAATCACACTTTTTACTTGCTCTCACCTACCTCACGACTTTCTTTTGCTTCGTCAAGACTCTCCTGTTTTGACGCCATTAGCCTCACAAAACCCCTTCCAATCAATTCCTAGAGCCAGAAATCCATCTCTTGACAATAGATAAGCCGAGCACTTCATTCCGTCATCTTTACCCAACAGAGTTATCTTACCAAGCTTGTCGATGCCATTATCTCTGATGAATTGACTTGGCAGATGCTGTAAAATATTTGAACACACACCTCTAGTCACCAATTAAGAATACAAAACAGAAACTAAACCAACCATTAAAACAAGAGTTGTTTGATGAACTTACCAGTTTACATGTTTTGACATCTTCATGTACTAGTGTCAATGTCACAAATCGGTTTTGGACCGGTGACAGTGAATCTCTCCTATTAGGAAGACATTTATTTCACCGCAGCTCCCTTAAACTTCTCACCTCTATAATGTTCTTGGCTTTCCTTGTCTTGACTCCACTGGTAAATTCTGTAGAAACAGACTCTTTCTCTCGAGCTTTTGAACAGCACTCTCCTTGTTGTCTTTTACCAATGCTAGGATCTGGGTGGAGCAAAGCGAGCATAGGAGTTTTGTCTTTCCAGATTGACTCCAACGTAAAGGATTCGCCCGTCTTTAAGCTGTTTGCTTTAGCAAAATCTTTACAGCCTTTTGCCAATCTCATTCTTCCATTTGCATTTTCCCGTCGAAGATCTGCCGCCGGCTTTGTGCCATCTTTTCCCAATAGAGTTATCAACCGAGGTTTATCCAAACCATTTTCTCTAATGAATGGCAATGGAAGATGCTGGAAAAGATTTTAACGGAGAATATAAGTGAAAGTGATAAAATTAGCTAATCCTCTAAAACAAGAGTTGATTGATGAACTCACCAGTCTACTGTTTCTGAGGCTGTCCTGTGTAAGTGTCAATGTCACGAATCGGTTTTCGATTGGTGAAGTTGAATCTCTACATCTCAGATGACTCTTCTTTCTCTCCTCTTTGCTGATCTGTTTACAACTACTAGGTTATACGGGAAGAGACTCTTTCTTGCTTGCTTTTTCTCCTCTACTCTCTGCAGGGTAGAAACTGAGCAAAAGCATTTCTCCGTTTTTCATTAGTTTGAACATATAGAAACTTCTTGCTTTTTTGCCGTTTTCGTCACAAAAATTTCTCCAACCTTGGGTTATGTAAATATTATCAGATGATTTGTTGAACCTCAGATCCAATGCCCATGATCTTTCTCCTCCATCTGTTAAAACAATCTTGCGGCATTTTCTTTTAAGACCAATTGAGCTAGTGAAATCTTGTGGAAGAGGCTGCAAGAAGTTCAGAATTTTTCAACATTTCCTCATGACACCAAACAGTAGAAAACTTGTTTAGTATCATGACTTATGACTAACCAACTGAACAATAATACAGCAAACATGCATGAAATAAGTAAGAGGCAGTAGGCAAATAAGCCAAATCAAACCAAACAAACTCGAAAATGAAATATGGTTTTACTTCAGTCTATACACCAAAGTTACCTAAGATGCTTTTATCATATCGAACCAAAATGATATTGAAGTCAGCTTTTGATTTTATTTCAACGAGTTCTCTCCCAAACTGAACCACAATAGGATCTAAACCAATGAACTTCGGTTTTACACACCAAACTGAACGAATCCAAACCAAAGTTAAAATAATCTGACAAAAGAGATACACTTACCTAAGACGTTTTATCTAACCTAACCTAAACCAAGCTGGACTAACCTAACCACAATAGGATCTAAACCGACATGCCCAATTCTACAAACATCAGTTCACTAGTGAGTTTGATTAAAACCACATAATGCAAAAGCAATTTATGGATGAACTGTTATATAATCACCAGAGCATCATTGCGTAGATTCGAAGCTGTAACACGGGGCGACAAAACAAGAATCAGCTTTTGTTTCTAAATTGTTCTTCTTTACTTTCTTCTTTCTCGAAAGCCCTGAAGCAGAAACATCCCACATTATAAAACTATACGTTATTGAAACAACCTCACCAAAACATGTAATCTTGGACAATACAACGAGATAGCACAGAACTGAAGTTACCCATGTAATCATGTTGTCCTGATCATCACCACCATTGTCTTCTGTTCTTTGGTGCAGATGCTTCCTCATCGAAATGTAACCTGTAGGAATTTTCATTCATTCATAGTATACAAAATATACAAATACTTCAACGGCTAATATAAGGCTACTTACACATTCTTTTCAGTCAATAAATTTTCTTCAACGGCTAGTTGATTGTCCTAATATCCAAATAACGTTTATATTTCCAAAACCCTAGATCACAAAATCCCTTATATTGCTTTTCGGTTACAGTTTCTCTCACATTAAACCTTCATCCATACATATTTGACTAAAGATTGTAGAGAAGAAAACAGAACTAGCCTTACCGATCTTGTCCTGATAATTGTTGATGCTCGGAGCCAGTAACAGAGAAAAAGAAGGATACAAATGAAGAATATCTCTCTCAGTAAGCTGCTCGGAGAAAAAGAGAGACGGAGATGAGTGTAGAAAATTTTGGGTTGATCGGTAACTGTGAGTGAAGAAAACCCTAGAAATTTCTCAGGTGTGAACTTGAAAAGACTTTTCGTTTCCCGGACAGAGAAAAAAAAAACAGAACATTTTTAGGCATTCGAAATATCGGCGCGTAGCTTACACAATGAACAGTAAATTTAGGGTGTCAATTAGGGCCAAAGCCCGAGGGCCTGCCTGGCCCGGTCTTGAAAAATAGCGGATTCGGACATAGAAATATAAGCCTGAAAAAAATCGGGCCTTCCGAGCTAGTGTGTTTTTCGGGTTTAGCCCGAACGGGCTCGGACTAGTCCGAAAAGCCCGGAACTTTACATTTTAATTAGTTAGAGATTTTATTTCAATATTTATCTTTCTAAAAATAATTATTTGACATATTTTCTATGCATTTCGTGATCCAGTTACCATTATCATTCATCCATATTTACTTCATTTTTTTAGAATAATTTTCTATTGACTTTCAATGACATTTCTATATTATTTATACATGTCAAAACTTAATATTATTATTATTTTTTTTATATGTACCTCTTAATGGTGATGAAGATTTAGAATACGGTGAGTGATATTTTAATCTAAACTCTAGTACCTAGATTTGAATTGTTTTGATTTTATGTTTTATTTGGTAATACAATTTATTTGAATTTTATTTGTTTTTTTTCAAACTTTTGCTTTTAAATTTAATTGGATTTGATATAATACATTTCAATTTAGATTTATTTTTATAAATAATTATTCATTTGAGAATTGTAAATTCTTGTGTTTGTAAAAAAAAACCCGAAAAAGCCCGAAAAGCCTTAAAGCCCTGTCCGGGCCGGACTTTGGAATATAGGCCAGATTTTTTTTTTGGCCGGACCGTGCCGGACTCAAATATATGCGGGCCGGGCCGGGTCGGGCTAGCCCGATTGACATCCCTAAGTAAATTGATGGATATTTTGTGTATTTTATCTCTATAATATTATTTAAGAAAATATTTTTGAAAATAAACTTTGTTTTATAAGTTATTACATATTATACTATTATAAATAAGAAAAGTTAATTGAAATAAAAAATAATATAATTATCTTTTAAAATTATTAAATATAAATATCATAATTTTAACAAAATTAGAAACTACCAAAACAAACTAACAATAATTAAGAATATACTCACAATAAATTAATCATCTAATTTAAAATTTCCCTTTTATTCGTAAGATTCAAATTTTGAATAATATATTTCCTTAAATTAATATTTTTGTCTCCCGAAATATCTTACTAATGAAGCAAATTGGATATTGTAATTTTGACCAAATATTTTCTTCATAGAATATTCCTCTAAAAAGAAAAATAGATAAACGATCTATTTCTCCCTAAAAAGTATCATATAGTAATAAATCCATACAAAATTTCAACATCGTCTTCGTTCCCCACAATTTGAAAGTTGTAAACATATATACACACAAAATCATACTTTGGAACCAAATTACATATAACCATCTCATTGCTCCCGCTGTGCGCTCTGTTTGATATAAGCTCTTCAATCTCTCTGTTAACGGCAAATACCACATCTGTTATATGAGACTGATCTCTTCCACATGTTTCCTTATACCGAGGGTTGCGACAAAAACAACATGTCAAACGGTCTGCGTCATCCCTCCAATAGATCATACAGTTGTCGATGCATACATCTATCATCTGATACATCAATCCTAGCCCAACAACAAGTTTTTGTATCTCATAGTATGATTCCGGTGCAACATTATATTCTGGCAAAATATATTTCACAAAATCAGCGATTGCATCCACACACTCCTCACTCAAATTGATATATGTATTTATACCCATCATCCTAGTTGCAACTGATGAAGGGGAATGTCCAGCTTTACACCCATCATATAACGGATTCTTAGCAGCGTCTAACATATCAAAGAATCTATGAACTTCTAAGTTAGGTTCTTCTCCTCTATCTTCATACTCAACAACCGATGATATACTTTCACGAAATGCATCGTTCACAATCTGAACATGACCTATAGTTTCTACTTCCATTACATGTTATTCTAAGCTAGAGCTATCCCCAATATATTGTTCACTAGTACTAGCATAATCCAACATTGTATCATTTTTCCATGATAATACCAAATCTTGTAACCCGGCACAAACCCATTACAATACAAGTGTGACCATACTTTATCTATCACGATTAATCTATGATTCTGACAATTGGTACAAAAGAAATAGATTTTACCGGTTTTTTTTTGCTTTCTTCTGCGTACCCGCAAATGTTATGAATTCCTGCAAACCTTGTTTGTATTCTTCCGTAATTAGGCCCGTCTCCGGAATTTGATAAGGTTTGTCCATCCATGCTCGAAAATAATTATAAGGATCTGAAGAAGATATTTTGGTAAGGTTGTAGATGAGAGTTTATTTTTTTTTTGTTAATTGTAGTGAGCGAGAGGGCTGGAGACGTTTTTATAAGGAAATTGTGCGCGATTTCCGACCAATATCCGACAATATTCAAACGGCTATGAAACAGCTATATTCTTTCAAACGGCTACATTATCCGTCTAATTTATGTCGAAATGCCGTCAGAAATATTCCGACGGACACATGTCGTCGGAACGCCGGCGGAAACTTCTGACGGATTACCGACGGATACTACTTTTTGACGGCATTCTGACGGATGTTAATTTTGTCCGAATTCCGTCGGAAATTACCGAGGGAATTAAGTCTGTCGGAAATAGCTATGTTTTCTTGTAGTGAATCCAGACAACAATCCGGTCCGGATATAACTCTAAAACCGAGACTATAAAATCTGGTAAAACCCATAAAAACTCAGCAAATAACCGTGAACCAGACATAATCGTTGATCCATATCATGGTTAAATAAAAAATTATAGTGCAATCAAAGGGCTTCCTTTATTGTTCTTATTAAGTCATTCTGATTTTACAATCTGGTACTTTATGATCTTCTTTCGTTTATGAATAATATTTTATCAACTATAATAATAATTACTTTGTTGTTGTGAATAAAAGAGAAATAATAAATTATTGTGTATCATATTCCATGAATAAATAGAGATATATATAGATTTACATAGACTTGGCGAGCAAGCTGAATAAGGAGAATAAGGAAACCGAAAATATTCTAAACCTCCTAGAATACGTGCCTTATAATGGGCATTCATATATTTAACTCACAACACTCCCCCTTAGATGACCATTATACAAAAATGATCCTAATACGCATAAGATGCTGCCTCATTAAAACCCTTACTAGGAAAACCCAATGGGAAAAACCATAGCTAAGGGAAAAAGAGTGCAACACGCTATTACTCCCCCTCATGAGAACATCACTTTAAAGTTTTGAGACGGCGCGATCCAATATGTTGAACTAGTTTCTTGAAAATAGCAATTGGAGACGTCTTGATCGCCAAATCTTCACTTGAACGAATTTGTAGTAGAAGTATATCGCCATTCTTCTCTTTGCTTCTGCAATCAATGGGTGTCGCGGATGACCCATCTTGATCATTCTCTTTGCTTCCAATGATCTCATTAATCTTTGGAATGGTGTCATATTTACATTCCCCGTAGGTGTCTATCATTTGCGTGTTCTTTGCTGCCTCATTAAAACTTTGTCATGGAAAAACCCAATGGGATAAAAACCATGATAAGGAAAATGAGTACAACCACGCACATCATCATATTTCTCCCCTAGAAGCATCTTCTTCAAGAGATGCATTCCAATCATATATATCATCTTTAGGGAATTGATATAATTATAACCTTAGTTAATACACTCGTATGATTATCATAAATTCTCAGGTTATTGGACTTCTAGTCCATAACATCTTTTTCACATAGAAGATATTTTCTTCGTCTATTTGGACTTCATGCCAAATTTTCTTTAACATACAATCTTCTAAACATTCATATTGTACATACTTGTACATACGAGCTATTCATGCTCCTTGTTGTAAAAGGTATTGTTTTGACTTTCCTTCTTGTTATATGAAAGTACATCTTTCAATCATGAAAGAGATCAACAAAGTACTCAAATAGAATTTTAAGTGTGGTACTTCAAGACCAATCGCATTGTCACATGTGAGCATTCTTTATCTCAAATCATGCAAGGATCTTTTGAGATAACATCTCTTTCCTTAGATTTACAATTTGGAAAACATAAAGACAATGTTATCTTTCTAAAGTCGTTTTCTTCCAAATTTTGACTTCCGATAACTCTTCAAGAGTTTCGATTATGTTCAAATCAAGGATCACATTTATAACGCCCCGACCGCCCCTACCTGGGCCCCATGCCCTCTCTCGGCACGTGGGCCCCACCCTGGTCCGACGGCCGGTGCGTTAGTCCGGGAGGCTTGTATGACTTGTTTACTGACCCTGCAATCACCACGTGACCTTTCCCCGTGTTTTGTCCTCACTCACACGCTACCGCGAATCACTTCCCGGAAGGTCACCCATCCTTAGACTACTCCAGCCCAAGCACCCTTAACTCTGGAGTTCTTTCGGGCAAGTGATCGGAAAAGGTAAGTGCACTTTGGTAACATAGGTAGCCAAATCAATTCTTATAAGCCTCTCCGCATATACAAGAAATCGGGATGTTACAATCACCCCCACTCATAGAGCGCAACGTCCTCGTTGCGCACCAGGATCGTCACCCTAGACGGTGTGGGCCCACCTGACTCCACACACGTGTTTGGGTTCGGCTCTGATACCACTTATAACGCCCCGACCGCCCCTACCTGGGCCCCATGCCCTCTCTCGGCACGTGGGCCCCACCCTGGTCCGACGGCCGGTGCGTTAGTCCGGGAGGCTTGTATGACGTGTTTACTGACCCTGCAACCACCACGTGACCTTTCCCCGTGTTTTGTCCTCACTCACACGCTACCGCGAATCACTTCCCGGAAGGTCACCCATCCTTAGACTACTCCAGCCCAAGCACCCTTAACTCTGGAGTTCTTTCGGGCAAGTGATCGGAAAAGGTAAGTGCACTTTGGTAACATAGGTAGCCAAATCAATTCTTATAAGCCTCTCCGCATATACAAGAAATCGGGATGTTACAACATTGATCCATAATCTTTTGATAATACACATGGGTATATCGGTTATCTTATAATATCTGCTTAAAGAGTATACCCTATGAAACATATTCACTAGAATTTGTTGCTTCTAACAGTTTAAATTCTTTGAGACTAATCAAGTCTTTCTCTCATTATAAGACTCATAAGGGATCTGAAAATAGTTGCATCAACCACAAGAGAGTATATCTCTTCATATATTTTCATTCATCTTTCGCATAAAGATCCATTTATGTCTTACTAGTTTTACACTTTCAAATGTACTAAGTACTTGTCCAAATACTTCTCTACAAGAGATTTTAATTATGTCTCTAAGACTTTTTTCATGATTCATCACTTTATGTACATTTTTCAATAAACCTTCTACTACCGCGGTTTATGATTCTCAAATCTCATCAACTTCTTCATTGCATGCAAAATTATTATCGACGTCGATTTGATTTTGGTTCCATTTTATTCCACACATGACACAACTAGTTGAAATCTCTTATCATTACCAGGTACCTGGATTTCCTTCTTAGTCATGTCTAATGTCTCTTATGGAGATCCTCCATAATTCTTTGATTCCTCAATCTTTCCATTTCATAATCTGCTCCATTTCTTTTCGATGATTCTAATATTTGGAACCAATAGGTCTATCACGCTTCATGCGATCTCTAGACTCAATAGCAGTTGATATTGTCCCCCCGGGACATCAATATTAATTGGAGCGCAGCTGGTATATGTGACTTCGTCACTCAATCAGGGTCATGAAATGCTTATGGCATCAAATTTACTAACTCTGCAAATGAATTATCTTTTGACCTTCTAGTGCACATTCTTTATGAGGATCAAGATAATTTCTTTCACTGATTTTCTTTTCTAGCTGTTTATTTCCTTCTCCCCCCTTAATTGTTGGAAACACTGACTCACTGAAATTACAGTCTGTAAATCGAACCTTATCCCTTATTGATGGCTCAATACATTGACTCATCAGGGGAGATTCATATCCAACAATTCCTAACCTCATTTGAGGTCCCAACTTAGATCAATGTGGTGGAGCAACATTACATCCGAAAACTTTTAGTTGGGAAATATATGGTTCCTGACCAAAAACCAATCTTGGGAGAACTCAAAATTATTCGTTGGCATAATGCGAATCAATGCGGTTTTACTCTAATCAATTAACCAAATACTTTCGCAAAGATACATAGTGGATGATCAGTCCAAAATATCTCCTTGTATACGTACCAGAAAACTAATATATTCCAAGTATATTGGATAGTGAAAACTGTATCATCAACTTTCTTTATGGATAAGACATACGAATCATTTGGTTCTTTTTCGCATTATTATTGAACCAGAATGGTCTAACCGGTTATGCCAAAACAGTGAGATTTTCAGTAAACTTCTTGTTTACTATCTCCATTATATTATTTCGTTGAGTACAATTTATAGAGAATGCATGTAGTTTCTTCAAATAGTTTTTACTGCCTTGGGTAATACTCATGATGTGAAGATGTTCGACATTTCCTTCACTCATTGTCTCAACTTGATAAATATTAAAATCTTCTGGATTTTCTTTACACATGATTTATCGAACATGAGTGTGAACATGATCTTCTGGATGTTCCACTTACTATGAATTGTAGAATTATGCAGTTCTCCCCATCGAGATTATGACACTTCAGGTCCATCCATCTTGAATTTAATCCCACTTTAGGATCAACAACATACCCAACACTTGAGTTTTGTATTATATCTTAGAACCTTTTGACCTTTGAGACTTAGGATAGTATAAATGATTTCAAATTGCATTCTCATAGGCAAATATATTTGCTCTTCCGGAGTTTTCAATAATCTTTATACTACCTCATCGTGTACTCATAATAGCTTATTTCATCGTCAAATGAGAGAAATATCTCTTTTATGTTACCATCTTTATTTTCTCACTTCTAGTGAGAATCTGAGTTCTTGAAAGAAACTCTTTGACCTCAATCTTGACTTTAACCATAACCATATCCATATCCACATCCACATACACATCTACGACCACTTCTAAAGCCACTTCATCGGCCAGTGTTATTAAGGTGGTTTTTTTTATTTCTTAATATAGTATGTCACATTCGCTTCAGGGAATGGACTATAGCAAATCAGAAGTATATCATGATTTTTCATCTCTGATTATGTTGATCAGCCTCAATTAGACAAATATAGAAATTTAGAATACTTCTCAAATCTTCTTTTTACAGTATTGTGTCTTCTGGACAATATTATTTGTCTAAAGGGTAGAGTACATCTTTTAGCATCTCACCAATGATATTATCTCCACATAATATCAATTTATAAGTATTCTAAACATAGCTGAGTAAGGCACACATACAGACTTCAAGTCATGTAATTTTAGATTCAACCAATCATAATGAGCGTTAGATAATATCACATTCTAGTGATCATACGTATTCTCTAAAATACTCTAACAAACTTGTGGATCTATCCAGTCAAATACTCGATCTTAAGATCATCAAAGAGGCGATGGCACGTAAATATGACCATGAAAGTATGATCAAACTACATATACTATAAACAAAGATACAATATCTCAATCAATCATCATCATTCGTTAATGCACTACTATCATGCCATTAAACTAGGTTTTCAATCAATCAATCGAATTCACCATACGATATTTATCATGAATAGAATTCAAACGAGTTTCATCAATCTCAAGTTTTCAGTCTATCATATTTGACATTTACGGAACTTTAGGATGATTCTAGCATTAATTGCAATCAATCGTGATCTAACTCTTACTCCCTCCGTACCAGTTTATAGGATTTTTTAGGATTTTTTTCCTGTTCCAATTTATTAGATTTTCTCAAAGATTTAGGCATAAATCCAATTACTAATAATCCAACAATTATTAAAAGAGTTTATGGTCAAAGAAGTTCAAAAGCACAGAAATTAAAGTCAAACATTATTAATTTTTTATTACTCATAGTCATCAACTATTATTCCGAACGTACTTTTTTGTAAACAAAAACAGAAATCTAAAACTAAAAAATGGAACATAAAGAAAGCAAGACAAGAGATGTTCAGCCGATCATGAAGCCAATTTCTACTCCTACGTACAAATTTGATCTAAACAAACCGTATTGTGAGAAAGACGAAGAGGAGCTTCATTCTAACGAAGTCATGGAGCAAAAAATCAACAAGACAATTTCTTTTGCTACTCACAAATTTGATCTAAACCAACCGTATTACGACGAAGACGAAGACGAATTTCATCCCAACAAGGCAATAGAACAAAAAGCAAACAAATCAAAAATTGTTCAACCGACCAGTACGACACTTCCTTCCAACACTCGAGAGTTTGATCTCAACCAACCGTATTACCAAGAAGGAGAACTTCATCCCCGCGAAGAAATGGACGAAGTTGTATTGGACATGCTGAAGATTTTGTTGCCTTATTATTTTAAGAGTTGAGTTATCATTTATTTGAAGAAATGGACGAAGTTGAATTGAACTTCATCTCCTTTTTAATTTCTCTGGGTAAGTTTTTTTGTGTGTTATAGTTGGAGTTCTTAGTACTATTGGTAGTTCAAAACTAAGAGCGTTTGGAAAATAATGATAGTGTGAATAAAATAAATTTAAATGAAATCAAATCTCTAAAATTCCAAACAAGAGTTTCAATAACCAAAAAAAAAGAAAAAGCAACTACATAAACAAAATGAAAACAAAAACCAAATCATCGACACTTATTAATCGGATGCTCTTAGATCGTTCATCACCATTTCGAACAACGTACGATCACAAGTTATTTGCTTGGGAAGAAGATCACTCATTTCCAACGTAGATTTCTTCATATGTGATGTATTGTACCTGTTTGATCCTCCAACCTTCATGATCTCAAGCATACATGATTGAAGAGTCAAAAAAATATGGTTTACCTTTTTGGTAGAGTATAATTCAAATGACTCTTCTACTGCATGAACAAGATCTTCTACCGTTTTGGGACATGCTTGATGTTGAAGCGATTGAATGGCATTGAAAAATCCAAGATCTAAAATATTTAGATCCGGCGAATTCGGTGGTTGACACATCAATTGTATATCAAAGCCATCTTTTGATGCCGCTTCTTGAAAATATTTATCCGATAATGTGACATGTGTCCTTGCATTGTCTTGTTGAATAAAAATAGTCATTCCCTGATCTTCTCTTGGCCACTTTTGATGAATTGCCGGAATAACTTTTTCAATCAAGCATGCTTTTATATACTCTCTCTTAATAGAAGTTGATGCTTTTAGTTCTAAAGTTCCGACATCTCTATTCTTACTCCGTCTCTTAGCTGGTTGCCAATTAACAAATGGAAAAATTCCAATTTTTCCAGAAAACACTTCTTTGCCTTCGTCATCAAATCTTGGACGAGCCATTGCAGCTAGAAACATTACTGTTACAATGAAATTCTTACTTTGACATGTACGATGTGGATCATCTTCAACCGGAAGTAGATAATATGTATGTGTCTTCTTCGTCATATAAAACCACTTTTCATCGATATGCACAATATTGTACATATCAACAAACTTTGGCCCATGAGGTAAAGTATTTTTATCCAACATAGAAATGCAAAATTGTAGTCTACCTCTCATATTTTCTTCTTTCAAAAGTGGCTTGATGGCATTGGAATGACGTCTAATAACTCCTTCCTTCTTACGCCTATGTAATGTTCCAACACTAATTTCCAAAGCTATGGCCATCGTCCTCAAAGTTGTTCGTTTGTGTAGTGGAACACCAGCAACTTTATCCAAATCAAGTAAAATTTTCTTACGACCACAATTTCCAGTTCTCCTTTGGGATACATCGACTTTCCCATTACTAGATGTTTCTTGTGCTCTACGCCAAATCTTTTGTACCATCAATATAGGTACTGAAAACATATTTGAAACTTCTCTTGTAGTATATTTTTTCAACTTTCCATTAACACTCCTCGCTAGTAAAGCACTGAAAATCTCCCATCTCTCTTCATTAGATAGATTTCTTCTAATTCCTTGTAGAATTGTCTCATCTTGAAATGGATCTTCATTTTATGTTATAGTTAAACAACATATATATACACGTTCAACATTTTTCAAATTTTAACAAACTTAATTAGCAACTTGGTCGGAAAAACAGTTATGTGATACATGTACAAAGGACATGAATTTTAGTTTATTTTCACAAACGTTACATGTGCAAATTATCAATAAGAAAAAAAGAACAACAAAAATTTTAAGAAGATGAACAGCACTTATAATTAAACCGTAAGTCTAAAAAATGATGCAGTCACAAATAACCTTCAAAATCAATTTATTTATTTATTTAAAAACATGGGGAAAAGATTCTAACCTGGCTCAAGATCATTTGGATGCTCACTCCAATCAATTGGTATATCAACTGGAAACGCTTCATCACCATTGCTAGAATCTTCTTCTTCTCTTGGAAGTTCGTTTAAATCGAATAAAACTTCACTCTCATAGTTTAAAATTGGTAAATTCAAATCAATATTAGAATCCATGAATAGTTGTGTTGAACCATTGTTAGTTGACATAGATTATATAAGAACAACAAATAAAGCTTCGTCTTTCTTTTGGCTCAATTGCAAATTTTTGAATTTTTTGGTTTTAAACAGTTTATCAAAATTTTGGCTCCAATTTTATTGGTTTTCTGAAAATCTGTTAATGATATGTATTCAATTGGATTAATGAAAACAAGAAGGAAAATAAAACTTGAAGTTGACCGAGAATATGGAAGTGGCCATTTGCATTCTTTTTTGTTTTTCTTCTTGTTTAGATTGTTTTTTTTAATTTGTTTATTAAATGATGATAAATGTACAATTTGTATTTTCTTAAATTGTGTGAAAAATTCTAAAAAATCCTATAAACTGGGATGGAGGGAGTATTAGATTAATTAATGATTTTGAATCAAGCAAATGAAACAAGTTACAATGCCATATCATTAAATTCATAATTGTGAGACAATTAACATTGAACGAGAATTATTAAACATCATAACTCAAACCTGTAATTATCTAAACCACCTAAACCAAACCAAACCAAACCATAAACAATAAGTGATAACAAATCGATCTCTTTTCCACAATAATTAAATTAGTTTCCCTATTTTAATGAATATTTAGTTAGAGGGTTTAGTCAAGTGACTTACTTGAGGATTACCGGAGTTGTTATCAGAGAGATTTTCGGCTAAAGAATCCTCAAATACTTATGGGTGATAATATTGTACATCACTGCTAAAACAGTTCCTACAACACACGGAAACGACACGAACATCATTACAGCAATACTTATCTCGATTACGATTCGACGTTGGATTTTAGATAAGAGATCGAAGAGATTAGTGTTGTAATTATGCTATGGATATATGAACCAATCAGATCTAATTAATATGGAGAGTATGTTGTACTTATCTCGATAATGTTGGTTTTGGAAACGGAGACGGCGTTCAAAATTGGAGACAGTGTCGATAGAAATTTCAGTATGCTCAACGGCTAGGCGATTACTTGGCCTAACATATTGGAGGCTTAGGGTTTGGCAGATTGCACTTGTTTTGGAGATCTGGTCATATCTCTCGATGTAAAACTCCGTTTGGGGCAATTCTGGTCTTTCTAAACAAACTGACATCCGGGGCTTTCTGTGGATAGTCGGATCGTCGCCTGATTCTTCCAGAGTCGTCGGGAAAACGTCGTTGAAGGGGACTGATCGGAATAGCCGGCGGAGGGCTCGGCCAGACTGCAGTGACTTTACAGTTTCGGCCATAACTCCAGAACGATGGACTCAATTGAGGCGGTGCCGGAGGTTCTGAAAATCTGATTCAAAGATCTATCCACGTATGATTGAATCGCTGTGAGAATCCCGGTGTTTCGTTGGAAAATCGCACTGCAAGGAGGCAGATCGGAGAGCTTGGACAGACTGCACATGTTTCAGTAAAACGACGATATTTCTCTGACCGTGGACTCAAATTAAGCGAGGTCGGTGGCGCTGGAAAGCTGACTCGAAGAAATTTCCACGCATGTGTGTCTCGCCGCGAGATTCACTGTGGTTCGTCGGAAGATCGCTGTGCAAGGTGATGGCTCGAATTCTAGAGTTAACTCAAACGGCTAGGATTTCGTGCTGATAACATGTTGTGAATAAAAGAGAAAGTAGAAATTATTGTGTATCATATTCCATGAATAAACAGAGATATATATAGGTTTACATAAACTTGGAAAGCAAGATGAATAAAGAGAATAAGAAAATCAAGAATATTCTAAACCTCCTAGAATATGGGCCTTATAATGGGCTTCCATATATTTAATTATGACAATAGCAGCGCCGGGAAGCTAAGTTGGTATGGAAGAATTGCTGCTTAGCGGGAAATCTATCTTGTGACTCATTCTCTTCTTTCTTTTCATAGATTTCGCCGATGTATGAAATTTAAGTCAATGTATTCATTTTTTTCAAACATATCTTAGAGATTTATTAGTTTGCATACTATATATATATATACATATGTATATATATATATATACCATAAGGAGATATCTCATACGACAAAATCATTATGGTTCTGATACCATAAGGAAACGAAAACGGAAGTAGATACCCTAAGGAAACGAAAGAAGATATAAAAAAAAATTGAAATGGAAGTAGATATAATAAATTGAAACATATAATAACAAAATTAAAATATAAACAAAATTAAAATATATTAAGCATAATTAGTATAATGGCCAGTTAAACCAGGCACTTAAATATAAAATAAATATAACCATAAACATAAATGTAAATACAAGCTTACATAAAATTATAAACAAGATGAAAATACATTTATTATAAATTAAAGGCGGTTAAACCAGCAATATTACAAGATGGTAAAAACTTACTTATTGGAGATTGTTGAAACAACCGCACCCATTTTTTTTTTTTTGCAATTAATTATTAAAATTCCCATAATAATAATAACTAAACCTCACCAAATAATTTCCGGTTCAAGATTATAAATCCTAATAATCAAGATCATAAATTATTAAATAAAATAAACAAATAAACGACAAGTCTAGATCACCCCCTCTTCCTCGCCCTGATTCCACGATCACACTTTCTCATTTCCTGCATCAATTAAAATATAAGAGATGCATAAGTATTTCGATAAATACTTAGTGAGGCAATCCTCCCATCTACAGGCTAACAAATAATTAAGATAATTAATATAGACTATCACGAAAAATACCGAATAAATCTAACATTTCATGAAACACTCGATCTAGACCCTCCGAGATCGTAAACGGCCTATAATCACGAAATCACACCAATTATCAAAATTATTTAATTACGCCTATGGTCCTGCACTCACCTTATTCCCGCACAGAAAGTTTCACGAGAAAATTCAGCAATTTTCTAGAACTCCCCGGGATGAATAACCTTCTATTAATCCACCTAAAAATAAAAATAATAAAATATTCAAAAAATAAAACGAACACACCAACTCGATACGTTTGATATAAACCGGTCTAAACCGGACGAAATCAACACGGTCGACGACCTCCCATCACCGGAGCAGCGACGCCACCGCCGGAGCTCACCACCGGACTTCACCTCGGCTCAACCCCGATCCACCAACCCGACCGGAGCTCACCACCGGAGCTCACCGCGGGAGCTCTCCACGGCCCAGCCCGATCACGATCCCGACCTTCAACACGCACCACCAAGCACCGCGGGACCTAACTACGGAGAGAGAGAGGGGTTTCTTACCGTGGAGGAGAGGAGGTCGCGTCCCGGCTTGGCTCACGGCGATCCACTCGAGCTTTCTCAATCGATCTCTCCCACGCAGCGGCTAGGTTAAAACGAAGAAGGAGATGCTTACGCTTATACATATGTGATTTTTTTTTGAGTTTCCCTTATTACACCAACCGGTCCTCGCACTTCCTCCTCTTCCGAAAGTCGACCCCAAACTTTCAAAATTATCAATTAAACCCACCCAGAACAATTGATTTACGCGAAATTAACCCTCAACTTCTACTTATTCAATTTTAACCTCAAAATTGAATTTAGGGATGTTACAATTCTCCCCCACTAACATAGATTCGTCCTCGAATCTAACGTCCAACGAACATCCACAACATAGCACAACCGCTATTCCAACTCAGCGTCGCACGACCGCTCTTCCAACTCTACCAACGACGGTATCACGGATCAACACCATAGTGCCATAGTTCCCTACTTGGTTTGGCCAACCACTCCAACACCCGGGAGTACAACGACTTCACGACCCAACACCATGGATCGGTCCGTCTAACGCATAGAGAGCCAGACAACGGCAATCTCTCTAGTGACCTGTCTCACCAATCAGGAATCACGTCGAAACCCAACCGGCCAGGTACACTCGGCAGTGACTCACCAGTGCACTCCGATGCCGCTATATGGGGCCACCACCCCGTGCCAAACCAATCCGGAACTATCAGCCTTATGCGGCTACCAAACACCTAGTATCCGCACCCCCGCTATCGGACCACTACCACTAGTAGCCCGCCAACCTGTCTACTAATCCCCTAGTAAACCCACCACTCAACATATTCAATGAAAACACCTTTTTATTGAATAGTCAAAACTCCAAAGTACATCGATTAATTATAACACCATAAAAATAGACGAGTACAACAACGCAATAACTCCCAAAATCCCAACACCATGGTTACAACGATATGGAAACAACCCGGCTAACCCTCCAGTTTGCCGAACCACTTGGGAAATTTGCGCTTCAACTTCGCTTCCGGCTCCCAAGTCACCTCCTCGGCTCCATTGCAGTCCCACAGCACCTGCATCTCAGGGACCTTCTTCCTCCTGATCACTCTCACCCGACGATCTAGGACTCTCAGAGGCCTCGCCTCCACCACCATGCTCGGTGTCAAATCTGATGGCACCCCCGTGACCACCTGATCATCCTTGTGCAAACATTTCTTCAACATCGACACGTGGAACACCTTGTGAAATGCCTGCATAGACTCCGGCAACTCTAACCGATAAGCCACCGGTCCGACCCGCTCCAGCACCCTGACGGGACCCATATACCGTGGACTCAACTTCGTCTCGGAAATGGACCTGTTCGGACCCCTCAACATGGCCATTTTCAGGTAGACCAAATCGCCGACTGCGAACTCCAGCTCCTTCCTACGCCGATCTGCGTAGCTTTTCTGACGATCTTGAGCTTCCTTCATGTTCAACTTCACAATCCGGACCTTCTCAGTCGTCTCCTGCACAAAGTCAGCCCCCAACAGGCTCCTCTCCCCCACTTGTGTCCAACACAACGGGGTCCTGCAAGGCCTACCATACAACGCCTCAAATGGTGCCATGCCAATACTAGCCTGGTAGCTGTTATTGTACGCAAACTCCACTAGATTCAGATGATCCGCCCAATGTCCACCCCAATCCAACACACACATCCTCAACAGATCTTCCAACGTCTGGATAGTCCGCTCCGACTGCCCATCGGTCTGGGGATGATAAGCTGTACTCATGTGTACCTTAGTGCCCATCTCCTTCTGGAAAGCGCCCCAGAACAGCGAGGAGAACTTCGGATCTCGATCTGACACTATACTCACCGGCACCCCATGCAGCTTCACAATTTCCCTGACGTACCTCTTGGCCAACACTTCCGCACCGTCGGTCTTTTTTTATGGCCAAGAAGTGCGCAGACTTGGTCAACCTATCGACGATGACCCAAATAGCGTCATTGGTTCGCGAAACCGGCAGACCCACCACGAAATCCATGGTGATCATGTCCCACTTCCACTCCGGAATGGGTAAACTCCTCAACAACCCGCTCGGAACCTGATGCTCAGCCTTCACCAACTGACAGGTATCACACCCCGCAACCCAGTTGGCAACATCCTTCTTCATCCCTACCCACTGGTAATACCGTTTGAGGTCACGGTACATCTTGGTAGCTCCTGGATGAATAGAAAAACGGCTCTGATGTGCTTCCCTCAGGATTTCCTGCCTCAGCACTTCGTCCTTCGGTACACACACCCTGCCCCTCAAAAGGATAGTTCCATTGCTGGATAACTCATACTCAGACCGCTCTGCCCTGCTAGCCTGCAACAATTCCGCATCCAACTGCTGTGCTATCCGCACCCTAGTCAGAATGTCCGCCTGATCCACCGCCTCTAAACCCAACGGCTCAGGTTCCTCAGACACAGCACACAGCCTCAGGGCACTCACCATGCCTACCAACGCCTCGGTATCTCGCTCAGTGTCTAGAATAACCCGCTTCCTGCTCAAAGCATCGGCTACAAGATTCGCTTTACCAGGATGGTAAGCTATCTCCAAGTCATAATCCGCGACAAGCTCCATCCATCGCCTCTGTCGCAGATTCAGCTCCGGCTGGGTAAAGATGTACTTCAGACTTTTGTGGTCTGTGAACACCTGAACCTTACCGCCATACAGATAAGACCTCCAGATCTTCAATGCAAACACCACTGCAGCCATCTCAAGATCGTGAGTAGGATAGTTGCATTCATGTTTCCTCAGCTGCCTGGAAGCATATGCGATTACCTTACCCTGCTGCATCAGTACACAACCGAGCCCCAGCCTGGACGCGTCTGTGAACACAACATATGGCTCATCCTGCTTAGGCAAGGCTAACACCGGAGTACTCACCAGCATCTCCTTGAGCTTCACAAAGCTCTCCTCACACTGGTCCGACCACACGAAAGGAACGTCCTTCCCGGTCAACTTGGTCATGGCCTGCGCCATACTAGCAAACCCCTTGACGAACCTCCTGTAATAACCCGCCAGACCCAGAAAACTACGAATCTCTGAGGCATTCTTCGGTCTCGGCCACTCCTCAATCGAGCGAATCTTCTCCGGATCCACTGAAACACCACGATCAGATACAACGTGCCCCAGAAATCCGATCTCCCGCTGCCAGAAACTACACTTGCTCAGCTTAGCGAATAACTTCTGCTCCCGTAGCTTCTCCAGGACTTTCCTAAGGTGAACCATGTGCTCCTCAGGACTCTTCGAATACACTAGAATGTCGTCGATGAAAATGATGACGAACTCATCCAGATACTCCTGGAACACGCCGTTCATCAACCTCATAAACGCAGCCGGTGCATTCGTCAACCCAAACGGCATCACCACAAACTCGTAGTGTCCGTATCTCGTCCTGAAAGCCGTCTTCCTGATGTCCGTCTCCGCTATCGGGATCTGATGATAACCCGATGCCAAATCAATCTTAGAGAACCACGAAGCACCCTGCAACTGATCTAACAACTCATCGATCCTCGGTAATGGGTACTTGTTCTTCACAGTAACCCGGTTCAGCCCCCGATAATCAATGCACAACCGGAAGCTCCCATCCTTCTTCTTGACGAACAGTACCGGTGCACCCCACGGAGAACTGCTCGGTCTAATGAAACCCTTTTCCAACAACTCCTCGAGCTGCTTCTTAAGCTCAGCCATCTCCGCTGGAGCCATCCTGTAAGGAGCCTTAGACAACGGGGTCGTCCCCGGCTCTAACTCAATGGTAAAAGGATCCGACCTGGATGGTGGTAACCCGCTCAACTGCTGGAACACATCCTCGAACTCCCAGACCACCTCAATATCCCGCACCGCTGACTCCCCAACCTCACCAGGTATCGAAATGGTAGCCAAGTAGGCCTCACAACCCTGCTCGATCAAACGCTCCGCTTGAACCGCGGAAACGACGATGCCTCCCGGCACCGGTCTCACTCCCTGATAAACTAGTCTTCTGTTAGCATGCTCGAAAACCACACGACCCCGGTGACAATCCAAATGAGCCTTGAACTTTCCCAGCCAGTCCATACCCAAAATGATGTCATAGAGTTCCACTGGGCACACTATCAAATCCGCTGGCATCAGCTTTCCGGCGATAAGAATGTCAACATTCTCCACACAGCCCTGAGTCCTCAACAGGCGACCCCCAGCAACTCTCACCACACCCGAGTGGTCCCCGCACAACTCTTGGATACCGCTCCCCGACACCCAATCCGGTGTGGCAAAACTGTGGGACGCTCCGGAGTCAAACAACACATGTGACTCTACCCCAGCCACATTAAGGGTCCCTAAGCACGAAAAGAATTCACGGCAAATAGCAAACACCAATTACAGAGCGAGTAACTGAAATTACAATCAAACAAGAACATAGTTAAGGTAACTAACCAGTAATCGGTCTGCTGCCGCTCGCCTCGCCTGACTCCGCGCCTATGGTGAACACCCTCGGTGCCACTGCGGCCCGTTTCGGAGGCGGTGCCTCGATCCTCACAAATGGCTGAGCCAACTTCGGACAATCCTTCCTGAGGTGACCGGGTTCCTTGCAATGAAAGCACACCGGGCCCCCTCGAGAACAATCCGCCACGCGATGTCCATGGCCTCCGCACCCGAAACAACGTGGCCCAGAACCCGCTTCCCTGGAAGTATCCTCCCACTTCCTCTTCTGTCCCTGCTGCTGACCAGACCTACCGCCCTTGCTCGGAGCAACACTCCGACTTTGAGGCCGTCGCGGAGCCTCTGGTACTGCAGCCTTTAAGCTAGCCTCCTGCCTCATCCCCTCCTCAAGCTGCGCTGCACACTCCACCAGTTCGGATACCGACTCGAACTTGCGGACTATGCACCGATTCCTGAGATCGATACGCATACCTCGCATGAAAGCACCAATCAACTCATACTCGGTATCTGCACCCCGACCAGCAAACCGCTTCAGCCGGTTAAACTCGGCCTCGTACTCTCGGACCGAACGAATCCCCTGTGACAAGTACAGAAACTCCGCCTGTAACCTGTCGCGAGCCTCCCGCGGAAAATACTTGAGATCGAACTCCCTCCGGAACTCGTCCCAAGACAACACTACTCCCGCCCTCCTCGCAGCAACACCCTGCCACCACTCATGTGCATCTCCCTCCAGATAATGCACCGCCAAGTCAACCCTATACTCCTCAGGGCATCTGATCGACTGGAAGTTCCTCTCCAACCTGGACCTCCACTCATCAGACTCAATCGGTCGAGCACCACCACTGAAAAACTTGGTGCCCAACTTCTGCATATGCTCCATCACCCTCAGGTACGACGGAACCACTGGCTCGGCCTCAGCAACCACTCCCGGAACTCCTGGAGCAACAACACCCGGCATCGCGGCAACCCCCTGTGGCGCCACTGGAGCTGGAGCTGGTACCACACCAGGTAACCTCTCCAAGAGCTGGGCCAACATGCCCAAAACAGCCGCCATCGGGTTCGGGTCCGCACCCGCCTGAGCACCCCCCGGCGCCGGCATCGCACCATACACGGCCGCTGGCTCCGACTGACCTTCCCCCTCGGCGTGATCATACGCCCCCTGCTCCACCGTGACACTCTGCGTCACATTCGCAGCTGCTCTGCCACCTCTACCACCTCTACCACCTCGGCCGCCACGGCCTGTCCTGCCGCCGCGACCACGGCCGCCGCGACCACCCCGACCTCTGAGACCTTGCCCAACGCTATCAGAATCAACCATCTGCAATAACCACTTGTTACTAATTGACAACAGCAATAGTAAAACAACACGAGTCTTACCGTGGAATCTCATTGAAGGCTCGAAGAGGATGATCTAGAACTTCAACTCAACAATTGACTAACTCCCATAGACAGTTCTAATAGCGGAAATTTTTTTTTAAAACCGTCCTAGAACCGTAAATGCTCTGATACCACTTATAACGCCCCGACCGCCCCTACCTGTGGGCCCAAACGACATCTCCCGGCCCGTGGGCCCCACCCTCGTCCGACGGCCGGTGCGTTAGTCCGGGAGGCTTGTAATACTTGTTTACTGACCCTGCAATCACCACGTGACCTTTCCCCGTGTTTTGTCCTCACTCACACGCTACCGCGAATCACTTCCCGGAAGGTCACCCATCCTTAGACTACTCCAGCCCAAGCACCCTTAACTCTGGAGTTCTTTCGGGCAAGTGATCGGAAAAGGTAAGTGCACTTTGGTGACATAGGTAGCCAAATCAATTCTTATAAGCCTCTCCGCATATACAAGAAACCGGGATGTTACAATCACCCCCACTCACAGAGCGCAACGTCCTCGTTGCGCACCAGGATCGTCACCCTAGACGGTGTGGGCCCACCTGACTTCACACACGTGTTTGGGTTCGGCTCTGATACCAAATTGAAACAACCGCACCCATTTTTTTTTTTTTGCAATTAATTATTAAAATTCCCATAATAATAATAACTAAACCTCACCAAATAATTTCCGGTTCAAGATTATAAATCCTAATAATCAAGATCATAAATTATTAAATAAAATAAACAAATAAACGACAAGTCTAGATCACCCCCTCTTCCTCGCCCTGATTCCACGATCACACTTTCTCATTTCCTGCATCAATTAAAATATAAGAGATGCATAAGTATTTCGATAAATACTTAGTGAGGCAATCCTCCCATCTACAGGCTAACAAATAATTAAGATAATTAATATAGACTATCACGAAAAATACCGAATAAATCTAACATTTCATGAAACACTCGATCTAGACCCTCCGAGATCGTAAACGGCCTATAATCACGAAATCACACCAATTATCAAAATTATTTAATTACGCCTATGGTCCTGCACTCACCTTATTCCCGCACAGAAAGTTTCACGAGAAAATTCAGCAATTTTCTAGAACTCCCCGGGATGAATAACCTTCTATTAATCCACCTAAAAATAAAAATAATAAAATATTCAAAAAATAAAACGAACACACCAACTCGATACGTTTGATATAAACCGGTCTAAACCGGACGAAATCAACACGGTCGACGACCTCCCATCACCGGAGCAGCGACGCCACCGCCGGAGCTCACCACCGGACTTCACCTCGGCTCAACCCCGATCCACCAACCCGACCGGAGCTCACCACCGGAGCTCACCGCGGGAGCTCTCCACGGCCCAGCCCGATCACGATCCCGACCTTCAACACGCACCACCAAGCACCGCGGGACCTAACTACGGAGAGAGAGAGGGGTTTCTTACCGTGGAGGAGAGGAGGTCGCGTCCCGGCTTGGCTCACGGCGATCCACTCGAGCTTTCTCAATCGATCTCTCCCACGCAGCGGCTAGGTTAAAACGAAGAAGGAGATGCTTACGCTTATACATATGTGATTTTTTTTTGAGTTTCCCTTATTACACCAACCGGTCCTCGCACTTCCTCCTCTTCCGAAAGTCGACCCCAAACTTTCAAAATTATCAATTAAACCCACCCAGAACAATTGATTTACGCGAAATTAACCCTCAACTTCTACTTATTCAATTTTAACCTCAAAATTGAATTTAGGGATGTTACAATTGTAACAATGTAAGAAGACTTAAGAGAGAATATGGTAGAGAAGGAGAATGAAGAGAAAGAGAGATGAAAATGGAGAATGAAAGCTTGGAGATTACAACTCAACACACACTCCGTTATATAGGAGTTTTAAAAGAGTACAAGAGATTAAGATAATAATAAAACATAAACTTCACAAAACTTGTCGGCATAATTGATGGCGAATTTCTTCTCACAAAAGCTTATCTTTATCACCAGTAAGTCATCATAGCTACAGGTAACTCCACTGTTGGTAGTCAAACGATGCGTTTCTTTGATGTATTGTTTTGTCGCATTTTGTCGTAAGAGATTGTATCAAAAGATTCGTAACAATGATTTTGTCGAGTTTTGTATGATTCTGATGGTGAGAAGTCACACTCCACTGTTTCCGAATATTTTTTCATCAATATCCGAGACATTAGAACCTGATCCACTTCCCGAGGCCTGATAAATATAGTCTGAGATTGAAGGCATGAATTGTAAGGAGATTGCCTTCATGTTTTCTTCGGATTTAGCTGTTAGCATCGATAAAATCTTTGATTTTTGTGCTAAAAAAGAGGTTGTTTCCAGTGTTTGGTTTGGTGTTTGGGTTTGGGCTATGGACAAGTTTGCATTTTGGATTTTTATCCAATCTAGTATATTGGACGGGTAAAGGTTTGAAAGGATCTTGAATTTATCCCACCATTTTACTCTGAACTTTCTTTTGATGATCGGAATTGGATCCGGGGAAAACTCGAGAGTCCAAGAAAATACCAAATGAAAATGAAATTTAGAATGGAAGAGGGCTAATGGGGGAAATTTCTTTTCATTTTGTGATGGAATAAAATTTGTTTTGAAGATTTGGAAAGATTTTTGTATGTTAGGCTTGAAAATTTCAGTAACAGAACCAAAATAGTTCCACCACGGTATGAATCAATATGGAGATTTGGATAGATCACAAGTGGTATAAAAAAAGATTAACCACATGTGTTTGTGTTTCGGAGATTGGATCAAAAAAGAATTATACCAAGCCTGACAATAGTAATAATAATTGAAATGGATTGAAACATGGGAGATTTTTCAGATCATCAGAGAAATTTAGGCTTTCATTAAAATCATATTCTCAAGCGCTTGGAGCAATGGCCTTATGGATTTTAAAAGTGGAATAAGTAGGATCAATGTGGTTTTCATTGAGATAAAAATGTTTGAAGGACACTGATTCTGTTACTTCCAAATTTGTTTGAAAGAATAACACAGTTTTATCTGTATTATGAGGTTTGAAAAATCTGTTTTTACCAAAATATTTCTCGATTGTTGAAAACGGGTTATTGTTGACCAAAAATCATTTTTCAATATTTATAATGTTTTGATAAATAGATTTTTCAAAATTTTATGAGGGTGAGGTTTGTGAAAACTCCTTCAAAATAATTTGCGAATTATTCGAAGGTTTTGAAATCATTTTAGAGGTCTGGTTTTGTTTGAAATCATTTTTGAAGGAACCTCGGAAAATTTTGAAACAATTTGAGAGGAGAGTTTTTTAGAAGAATCACCCTCTTGTTTTGACAAACTTAGCTCGAAAGCTCTCTGTAATTTTAGAATATGATCCATGATTTTTTCTGGAGATTGAAGAGAGTTTGATTCTTCTTCTTTTTTGTGACTGAGATCCAAGGTTCTGTTTTTATATGTGGGGATGTGTCTGGGGGTATGTTTTTTTCTGAGATTATTTCTAGGGATATGCCTTTGCCTTTATCAATCTTCCTCTGAGGGATCATACTTGTTTTGAAGGAATTCTCGTGTCAAGAAATCTGGAACAGAGTTTGAATCTCCTTTAATATATTCAATGACGAAATCAAAAATACTTAGAATTGCTTGCCATCGCGCAAAAATCTGTTTTGAGGCAAGGTTTTTAACATCTTTTTGTAAAACGTCTTTAGCACTTTTGCAATCAATTCCTAAAAGATTTTTTTATTCAAAAGGTCACTTTGAAAATTTTGGATACATAATACTATACTTAAAATTTCTTTTTTTAATAGTAGAGTAGTTCCTTTGGGTATCATTCCAATGCGAAGACGTAAATTGGACTATAATCTCTCGACCATCTATAGTCTTTTGTTTAAGAATACCCACATATCCTACATTTGACGCATCTGTTTCTACGACCTTTTTTTTTAATATGGATTCGCTATGTGAAGACAAGGGATTTCAAGGACTTTTTTAATTTTTTTTTGTACTAATGCAGTATGCTCTTTTGTCCAAGGAACCGGGTTTTTCTTTACACGACTATTCAATGGTTTTGCTATCCTATTAATGTTAGGATAGTTTTGCTATCCTATTAATGTTATGACAAAAATCTAATACCTTTGTAATTGGGTTTTATCTAAAATTTTATCGGGAAATTTATTTGCAAATTCCAAAGATCTTTCTATTGTTTTTATCATAGCTTGCGATATGTAATGGCCTAGAAATCTGATTTTAGTTTGAAATAAAGACATTTTTGTTTTTGAAATGACAAGACCATTTTTTTCTTGCAACATAATAAAATGTTTTTAGATGTTTGAAATGCTCATCAAAAGTATTTGAAAATATTAAAATATCATCAATCTATACAATGCAAAACTTTGAATACTCAGAGAATATGTCATTCATGATTCTTTGAAATTACGAAGGTGCATTTTTAAGCCAAACGGCATTACATTCCACTTGTATTGACCAAAAGGGACTGTAAATGCTGTTTTATAACGATCATTTTCAGAGATTTGAATTCTCCAAAATCCTGATTTAAGATCAAATTTTGAAAATATGTGGGCAGAATAAAGTTTTTGAAATAAATCTTTTTTATTTGGTATTGGATATCTAATCCATTTTAATGCAGTGTTTAAGGGTTTGTAATTGATTACTAACCAAGGAGTGCCTCTTTCTATTTCGGAATTTTTATTTACATAAAAAGCAGCACGGTGATCTTGATTTTGAAATTAGGCCTTTGTCTAAAAGATCTGAAATCTCTTTTTTACAATGTTTTTCTAATTCAGAGTTCATTTGTATGGGACGAGCCTTAGTGGGAATTTCTTTTTCATTGAAATTTCCCTCGTATGGCAAATCAACAATATGTTGTTTGCGATTCCAAGAGGCTGTCTGCAAATCTGAACATATTTCTTTTCAAATAATTTATTTATTTGAATTTTTTTTCTTTTATTTTTTTTGTATCCAAAGCCTCTTTTGTTTTTTTTTTTGTAGTAAAAACTCTGATTTTCAATATTTCAAGTGGAACGTTTTACTATGTATTAAAGAATTTAAGAAATTTTTTTGTATTGGAACGTTTTACTATTTATTAAATTCAGGCTTCGCTTTTTTGGTGTTTCAAGAAATGGTGTGATTAAATTTATGAAGGGGTCCTTAGAATAACATATTGGTATATGCATGTCATATGTGAGGACAAATGCAGTTTTGATGAAAATATTATCTTTAAAAACTGAAGCTTCTGCTTTAGATTTTATGCGAAGTTTAGAATTATTTGCAGCATATAATTTTTCCCATGTTTCTAGATGAAAACATTCTGGGACAAGTCCAGACTTGATACAATTAAGAACGACGCCTATATCAAACAGAGCGATCGTATCAATTTTGTAATTTTCAGAGAAAACAAGTGTGACTCTTATTTTATATTTTCGGGAAGTGATTTCTCTTAGGACACAGAGGAAATCATTAGGGGCGGAGTCTAGAAATTGTATTTGTTCTTTTAGATCGAGGTCATCTTCTATGTTATTTAGGTCATCATTGTCTTGTTCCTCAGAAATAGAATCATGATTCCCTTTGATAGAAGATAGAATTGAGTGAAAATACTCAAAATCTCTTTTTTTGTTTATCTTTAAGGGTTTTGAGATCGTTTTTTAATTCTTTGATTTCTATCCTAAGATATTGTATTTTTGTTTTGGAACTATTTTTCTTTCTTTTGTTAAGAATGGTGGTTAGGTCATAAGACGATTTGGAAGATGTTGGACCATTAGATTTTAACGGATTTTCAGTGGGTTTTACCTCTTTTTCGTTTAAGGAAGAAATGATTGTTTCTAGGAATTTTGGTCATTCATGTTTTTTTTTTAAATTCCGAAGGTCCATTTTGTTAGCCAAACGACATTACATTCCACTGGTATTGACCAAAAGGTATTGTAAATACTGTTTTATAATGATCATTTTTAGAGATTTGAATTTGCCAAAATCCTGATTTAAGATCAAATTTTGAAAATATGTGGGCAGAATAAAGCCTTTGAAGTAAATCCTTTTTATTTGGTATTGGATATCTAATCCACTTTAATGCAGTGTTTAAAGGTTTGTAATTAATTACTAACCTAGGAGTGCCTCTTTCTATTTCGGAATTTTAATCTACATAAAAAGCAGCAATGACCAAGGTGATCTTGATTTTGAAATTAGGCCTTTGTTTAGAAGATATGAACTCTCTTTTTTACAATGTTTTCTAATTCAGAGTTCATTTGTATGGAATGAGCCTTAGTGGGATTTTTTTTTTCATTGAAATTTCCCTCTTATGGCAAATCAACAATATGTTGTTTGCGATTCCAAAAGGCTGCAGGCAAATCTGAACACATTTCTTTTTCAAATAGTTTATTTAGATTTTTTTTTTCTTTCATTTCTTTTTTATCCAAAGCCTCTTTTGTTTTTTGTAGTAAAAAGTCTGATTTTAAAATTTTCAAGTGGAACGTTTTATTATGTATTAAAGAATTTAAGAAATTTACTTGTATTGAGCAAGCTTTTATTAAATACAGGCTTCACTTTTTTGGTGTTTCAAGAAATTGGAAAGATAATTTTTTTTATTTTGGTTTTTGAAAGAAATTGAATCATCCATGACTTTCTATGGTGTGATTAAATTTATGAAGGGGGTCCCTAAAATAACATTTTGGTATTGTCATCTGTGAGGACAAATGCAGTTTTGATGAAAATATTATCTTTTAAAATTGAAGCTTCTGCTTTAGATTTTATGCGAAGTTTAGAATTATTTGCAGCAGATAATTTTTATCGTGTTTCTAGATAAAATATTTTGGGACATGTCCAGACTTGATACAATTAAGATCGGCGCCTGTATCAAATAGAGCGATCGTATCAATTTTGTAATTTTCAGAGAAAACAAGTGTTACTCTTATTTTATATTTTCGGGAAGTGATTTCTCTTTGGACACAGAGGAAATCATTAGGGGCGGAGTCTAGAGATTGTATTTATTCTTTTAGATCGAGGTCATCTTCTATGTTATTTAGGTCATCATTGTCTTGTTCCTCATAACTAGAATCATGATTCCCTTTAATAGTAGATATAATTGAGTAAAAATACTCATAATCTTTTTTTTGATCTTCTTTAAGGGTTTTGAGATCATTTTTTTACTTCTTTGATTTTTATCCTAAGATCTTGTATCTTTGTTTTAGAACTATCTTTCTTTCTTTTGTTAAGAATGTTGGTTAGATCATAAGATGATTTGGAAGATGTTGGACCATGAGATTTTAACGGGTTTTTAGTGGGGTTTACCTCTTTTCGTTTAAGGAAGAAATGATTGTTTTTAGGAATTTTTGTTTTGTTTGAGGATCTGAAATGGAGTATAGGATTTCAAGCTGGAATTCTTGATCTTTTATAATAACGTTTATTTTCTTTTCTTCAGGTTCTGAGCCAGATGATGAGTTTTTCAGTTCATCAACTTGTAAGACCTTTTCAGAGGATAATGATGAATCAAAATCAAAAGATGATGATGAATGATCAAGAAAGAGATTTGAAATTTTACTTGAAAGTTCTTCTCCAAGGCCGAGTTCTTGGATTTTTCTGTTAAAACGGCAGAATTTCAAAGTATGACCCTTTTTATTAGGAAAGAAAGTGTTGAAAATCACTCAGCGAGGAAAACTCGAAGAAAAGAATAGTCAAAAATCATTTTCGTTGTATTATTGCTTTGTAAATTTACTTTTATGTATTGTTGTTTTATGTAACTTGATTTTCATATTAATAAAGATAGTTGACAAAAAAAATAAAAAATATTCCTAGAACATTTTCCAAAGGGTGGCAAAAAAACCATAACCGTACAAACCAAACCGAACCAAACCAAAATAACTGATTTGGTTTGGTAATGTTTTAACTTAAAATCCCATTTGGTTATCATTTTTGTAAGATTTCGGTTTGGTTTGGTTAAAAACCGAATGATTTTTTTTTAAATCAATATTTAAATAATTCTATATTTATTTGTTATAATTTGCCAATTTGGGTTCATCATTTCTATCAGGGTTATTTTTATAGTTTATCAATTTATAGGCTTTAATTTTAAAAACTAAAAACAAAATATAATCTATAGAATAATAAAAACCGTACTTCCCAAAATAAAGCAAAAAATGTTTGTGGTGGTGGATTTCTAAATCGTATTATTCATCACTTTATTTTGGTTTGAATCAAAGTCAGCTTTAACATTACTGTTTGAACCTTGCGCAAAATTTACTATTACAAACTGAATCAACGTTTCTTCATACGTTTTCTGATGTGATATTATGTGGAATTAGAAATTGGTGACACCTATTTAAGTTTTTTCTTAATCAAAATTGTTCTTAGGAAGTTATGTTGTTTTCTGGATCTATCTCGTTTTATCTCCCACGATTGAAAGTTATGTGTTGGAATAGATTCATTTGTGAAAGAAAAAGGAAGAACAAGTAAAAAAGAAAATCAAGAAAGAGGAAAAGAAGAAAAAGGGAAAAGTAAACCAAAAGGAAATCAAGCAAAAGAAAAAAGGAAACTGGGCTAAAAAGAAATAATGAAGAAATAGCAATTTACTATTCTTGTTTAGAATCACAACTCTATAAATAGAGTTCTAGACTTAAAGTTTAATGTATCACAAATAAGATCACAAAGATCAAAGAGAAAGAGATAAATTAATAAAAGAGAAAGCTTTTAAAGAGAAATCCCAAAATCCCAACATGGTATCAAAGCCAAGGTTTTGAGTGAAGTACCTTTAGATAAAAATCGTTCCGTGCAAAATTCGGTTCGAACTAATTCCGCTGCAGAATCTATAACGCCCCGACCGCCCCTACTTGTGGGCCCCATGCCCTCTCTCGGCCCGTGGGCCCCACCCTTGTCCGACGGCCGGTGCGTTTGTCCGGGAGGCTTGTAATACTTGTTTACTGACCCTGGAATCACCACGTGACCTTTCTCCGTGTTTTGTCCTCACTCACACGCTACCGCGAATCACTTCCCGGAAGGTCACCCATCCTTAGACTACTCCAGCCCAAGCACGCTTAACTCTGGAGTTGTTTCGGGCAAGTGATCGGAAAAGGTAAGTGCACTTTGATGACATAGGTAGCCAAATCAATTCTTATAAGCCTCTCCGCATATACAAGAAATCGGGATGTTACAATCACCCCCACTCATAGAGCGCAACGTCCTCGTTGCGCACCAGGCTCGTCACCCTAGACGGTGTGAGCCCACCTGACTCCACACACGTGTTTGGGTTCGGCTCTGATACCACTTATAAACGCCCCGACCGCCCCTACTTGTGGGCCCCATGCCCTCTCTCGGCCCGTGGGCCCCACCCTTGTCCGACGGCCGGTGCGTTAGTCCGGGAGGCTTGTAATACTTGTTTACTGACCCTGCAATCACCACGTGACCTTTCTCCGTGTTTTGTCCTCAATCACACGCTACCGCGAATCACTTCCCGGAAGGTCACCCATCCTTAGACTACTCCAGCCCAAGCACGCTTAACTCTGGAGTTCTTTCGGGCAAGTGATCGAAAAAGTTAAGTGCACTTTGATGACATAGGTAGCCAAATCAATTCTTATAAGCCTCTCCGCATATACAAGAAATCGGGATGTTACAGAATCGTTCGTGCAAAATCCATGTTCGTAAAAATCAGGTCCGTGCAGAATCCGGGTTCGTGAAAAGAATCAAGCTCGTGCAAAATCCGAGTTCGTGCAGAATCGCTGCAGAAACAAGAGAAGCGTGATCATAACCAAAATCATGCAAACATTAAATATTCCATTATTTGATGGGAAAAACTATGAACTTTGGGCTGCAAGGATAAAAACTACTTTGAAGATTCAAGAGATTTGGTAAGTTGTGGAGAAAGGACTTCCACCAGAGCCAAAACCAAAACCAGAGTTATTAGAAGAATGAAAAAACAAGGAGATGCAAGATATCAAAGCTCTACAATTGTTACAAATGGCTGTGACAAATATAGTTCTCAAGAAGGTAGTTTCTGCTACCATTTCCAAAGAAATCTCGGAAAGGCTACAAGAAAACTATCAAGGTAATGATCAAACAAAACTTGTGAGACTAGATTCTTTGAACAAATAGTTTACAGATCTAAAGATGAAACATGGAGAAAAGATTATATAGTATACTGATAAAATCGAGGAGATCGTGAACCAGATGAGTTTACTAGGAGAACAGAAGACAAATCATCAAGTTATCAAGAAGATATTAAACTCAATGCCAAAGAGTTATGCCGGGCTAGCAGCTTTAATGGAAGAAACGAAAGACTTAAGAAAGATTATTGTGACAGATCTTGTTGGATCACTAATCTCACATGAGGCAAAATATTTACCAGATGAGAAACCAATCGAAAGAGCACTGTATGCAATATTCACATGAACAAAGTTTGGTCAAAGATCACATCAACATCAGAGAACGAACAAGTGGTGCAGTACATGTAAAAAGGGAAATCACAATGAAGAAGATTGTTACTTCAAATAAGGAAATTCACCATGGTGTGGTGTCCGCAAGAAGCATAATCATAATGAAGATGTTTGTTATTTCAGGAACAAGGAAGAAAAGTCATATGAAAGCAAACAAGTTCAAGGAGAATGCTTTGTGTGTGGGAAGTCTAGGCATTATGCAAAGAACTGTAAAAACATGTTTAAGGCAGAAGCTCATTCATGTCAAAATCAAAAAACAGAGAAAAGTTTTGGCGAATTGTCTTTCACTGCAACAACTTATGATGCAAGTCAAATTTATGAAGAAGGAGCATGGCTAATTGATAGTGGAGCAACATGTCACATGATCAGAGATGAGAAGTTCTTCACAAGATTATACGGAACATACAAAGTTCATATCAAATTTGGATGTGGAGTAATTCTTACAAGTGCAGGAAAATGAGATATTAGTATGGAGACAACTCAAGGAAAAGTTATAATAAAGGATGTTCTACTAATTTGAGGGCTTGACAGAAATTTGCTAAGTGTGCCACAATTATTGGCTAAAGGTCATAAAGTTCTATTTGATGAGAAGACATGTACAATCATTGATAAAGCTTGAAAGAAGCTAATAGAGGTTCAAGAAGATAATCAAAAGTTCATTATCAGATGGGAGATACTTGAAGAAAAAGCAAGAGAGACCAAAGAAGAAAAGACACAACCAGAAAATATTGAAGATGCAGAATCAGCGTTAACCACAAAATTTCGAGTCAAAGAAAATTGCTACAAAGCAATAGAGATAAAAGATTAAGAAGCAACAAACGATGAAGAGGAAGATGATTCAACCAAGAGGGAGCAAATGGAAACTACAACAAACGAATCTAGAGGGAGTGTTGGAATATATTCTTTTGTAAAAGAAAAAGGAAGAACAAGTAAAAAAAAAATTCAAGAAAGAGGAAAAAAAGAAAAAGGGAAAAGCAAACCAAAAGGAAATCAAGCAAAAAAAAAAAAATGAAATTGGGCAAAAATGAAATCATAAAGAAATAGCAATTTACTATTCTTGTTTAGAATCACAACTCTATAAATAGAGTTCTAGGCTTAAAGTTTAATGTATCACAAATAAGATCACAAAGATCAAAGAGAAAGAGAGAAATTAATATAAGAGAAAGGTTTTTAAGAGAAATCACAAAATCCCAACATTATGTAATAAATTGAAAAAAACCCGAAACCGAATCAAACCAAAACCGAACCAAGTCGTATATGGTTTTTATCTGGTTTAGAGTTTTATAAAACCAATAAACCAAAGAAAACAAAACCGAAATATATATGGTTTTATATGGTTTGAGTTTTTGTAAAACTGATAAACCGTAAAACCGAACCGAAACCAAACCAAAAACCGAAGTGCCCACACTATTGATGATGCAGTAAAATAAAATCTTACTTACCTATTTTTTTTTATTTACAGTACGTATTACAAATAATCAGCTAAGTGTTCCAAACATTAATTATATTTAGGTGATGAATAGTATATCACTTGTTCACGTTTTGAAAACGTGATTCCGTTATTTTTTACCATTCATAATATTCATCAATTTTTTACATATTTAAGTTTTTTAAAAGTGATTCTCTACGTGTTAAAAATATAATTAGACAAAACAAAATGTGATTAATCTACTAAAACTAGTTTTTTCAGAGATCTATTATTATTTTACGAAAGTTGATCTAGTTTAATTATTTGTATTAACAATTATTCAATTATTTTTTTAGTCTCCTATTCCGTATTGCGATATTTGGGTTTGCCGTTAACTACTAAGAGGATGACAAGTTCAGACTATCTGCCTTTACTAGAAAAAAATCGAACTCGAATTAGTTTTTGGAGAGCTCGATTCCTGTCCTACGCCGGAAGATTACATTTAATCAGAGCAATCATCGTCAGCCTTAAAAAATTTTGGTTAGCGACTTTCTTCCTTCTCCGAGAATGTATTGTTGAGATTGAGAAACTGTATTCTGCTTTCTTGTGTCCAGGACCATAGTTAAATCCACACAAAGCGAAAATAGCATGGACATAAGTTTGTAAGCTAAAAGAAGAAGGAGGGATGGGACTAAGGCCGATCCGTGAGGTGAATAAAGTATGTTGCCTGGAATTAATTTAGAGAATTATAAATCCGCAGTCATCTTTATGGGTTAAATGGGTTCAGATGTATCTTATACGGAACAACTCATTCTGGTCTCTAAGGGAAACGACAACAGCAAGTTCATGGATATGGAGGAAAATTCTAAAGCATCGGGAAGTTGCAAGTCAGTTTTATCGGGTGGAGGTGGAAAATGGATACTCGACTTCTTTTTGGCACGACAACTGGTCTTCCCTAGGCCGATTGCTTGATAAAATGGGTACATGAGGGTTCGTTGGACTCGGTATTAAGATGCATGAAATAGTGGGTTATGTTTTGGATACTCACCGGAGGAAGAATCATCGAACGAGCTTGTTCAATGACATAAAGGAAGCCTTTGAAACTCAGCGCAGGAAACTGAGCATAGGAGAAGATAAAACGATGCGGCAGGGCAGTAATTATAAATTCAAAATGTGTTTCTTTGTTCCAGACCACTTGGCACCAGATCAGAAGCGAGCATGCCCGAGTTGAATGGTACAACGGAGTCTGGTTCCCTTTTGCGACTCTCAAATACTTGTTCCTCGTGTGGCTTGCAATTCACAATCGACTATCAACGAAAGATCGTATGGCGAGTTGGAACCCTGCTATAAACACAGAGTGTGTTTTATGCAAATATCCAATGGAAACAAGGGACCATCTATTCTTCTTTTGTAGCTACACGGCGGAAATCTGGGCTAGTTTGGTTAAAAATCTATTGGGAGAGAGATTCATAATGGCTTGGGATGATATTGTAACACTCCTCTCTGATTCGGATCAAAGCTCAACTTCTCTCTTCTTATTCATATACGCGTTTCAAGCTGCAGTACATTCCAAAGGTGGTGGTTTGCCACAAGATGATCTCTCTCGTTCAAACTCTGAAAATGTAATAGTTCCAATTTCCAACTATGAAGCAATCATTGTAAAAAAAAAATTTGGTAATTTTTTTTTACATTTTTCAAAAAAAGAAGACCGTATTCCTTCGCCGATACGGAGATTACTTTTGGTTAAAGTCACTTATGGTTTACGAAAAAATACTGTAAATGTGTTTTTTAGATACTTTTATGACTAGAATTATATTTCGTGGAACAAAACACATTTATAATTTTTATATAGTGTTACATTATCATGAAGGCATCGACGGGACTATAATGGAAGCAATAAATATACGAAGAAGCCTCTCTCTCTACATGCAGAATTGGAAGCACTCACCTGGGCCATGCATTGTTTGATTACAAACCAGAAGACGGCAATAGTTTTTGCAACAGACTGTTCCGAGTTGGTGAAGAGGGTATCTACACCCGAGGTTTGGCCGACTTTTGCATTACACTTGGAGGAAATCACTACACCAAAACATCGTTTTTCCGACTGCAAAAACAGTCGGGAATCAGTAGCAAAACACCCTTTTACGACTGATTACCGACTGATTTCTGCGGTAGGTAAAGGTCTAGTCGCAAAAAAAATCAGTCACAAAATGGCTACTGATTTACGACTGATATCAGGCAGTCACTATTCAGTCGCTAATCAGTTGCAAACGTTTACGACTGATTAGTGACTGAATAGTGATTGAATGTTGCTACTACTACACTTGTAGTCGGTACTCAGTCGTAAAAATATACGACCGATTAGTGACTGAATAGCGACTGTAGGTTGCTACTACTTACGGTCATCGGTAATCAGTCGTTAAATATGACGACTGCGTTACGACTGAGTATCTACTAATTTTGCTACTTATTAACGACTGAAATGAGCATCGGTTTTGTATATCTTGGCATATTTACGACTGTTTACCGACTGTTTACCGACTGTTTATTTAATTTTTTGGCTACTGAAAACCTACGAGTTCTTAATTTGTTTACCAGTTAAATTGGGTTGGCAATAAAACTTGAAACTCTAAACTCTAAACAGAAGTGAAACAATCTGATAAACATAAACATCAACATCAACATCAAATATTATACACCAAGCTACGAATTCATACAACAAAATAACATAACTTTCATGTTCTAAACCAAAATGGAAAAACAAGTTCTTTCCATTTCCAAAAGATAACATAAGTTTGATGTTTAAAGTTTCAAGGGAGAAAGAAGTTAGCTAAATCAGTGGAGAGGAGAGTATGGACCTTCAGCATCTGTTTCTTGGGCAAGGAAAGCGAGGAATCGGTTGTCCGTTTTCAAGAACTTGTTCACAATCGCAAGCTCGGCGGTGTGGGCCTTTTGAGCAGCTGCAAGTCGAGCATTATCTGATTCTTGCTGGGAGATATGAGCAGCTTGTTCCTCCAATTTCCTTTGAGCCGCTTCAAGCTGTTGTTGCATATGCTGGAAAGAAGCAGAGGTTTCATGGTGTTTTCCCTTTCCCTTGAGCTGATTCTTGAGGCTTCCAATGCCAAAGAGGTCTCCTCTATCGTTTGTGAACGTAGACTACGAAAATAAAAGAAATAAAATTAATACCAAACACTATCATCAATCAAAATCAAAAACATAACAACTTAGGGAAGGAAGCAGTTAACCTGAATAAAAAGCTCGTTATCCTCTTCAATGGATAGTTGTGGATGACGACCATCAGAAATCTCTGTGGTCCCAGACTCGAGGTTAGACATCTTCTCTTGCTTTTTCTGCATATAGAGCCCAGCAACTTGCTCTGCTTTTTTATCTGCAAAGGTCCCATCCTTCTTCGTATTAGCCCTGATGAAAACCTCACCGAAACTCACTGGTCTGCCTAATTCCTCAACCTGACATGGAAATCAATCAAATTTAAACTTGAAGTGTTCATCATGCATAATAGTCTTACACTTGCAAGACCATTAGCAACCACTGTAAAGAACTCGAGAAAGAACTCAATCAGATTTAAACCTGAATAGCTAGATCACCAATAGCCAATCGAGAAAGAACTCAGTGAACTTGAAATACCGCATAACAAAATCACAGATTGAAATATAACAAAATATCACAGATTGAAAGAACTCCACAAGATACAGTTCTGAACAATATTGATTGACAAGAGCAATGAATACTCAAAGGTTTCTAAGGAAATAATTCATCTTAATACACTAAAACATGGTAACTTATGATTGTAACTTTGAAGTGTTGCTCATGCATAATAGTCTTACACTTGCAAGACCATTAGCAACCACTGTAATCAAGCCTCAAAGATGTCTAATGATTTTTCAAAAAATAAAGATAAACCTCAATATCCAGCCTCAAGAAATAACAACATCACATATTGAAATATCACAAAATAGTTTCAAGTGACTTACCATTTCTTGTTCGATTTGGCGGTAAGACTTCTGTCCAGAGGCATGTTTGTGAGGCCCGAGACCTTTACGGTCAGACATCCGAGCTGCTGAGGTTGTTGTACTCTTTGTTATTTGTTCATCAGTCCTCCAATGTGCTTTCATTTCTTCCCATATCTTATCAGTGATCCATCTAGGTTGGTCATCATTACTCCTTGCAGAGCTCACCATGTCTTTCAAGCGAACTTGAAGTATGGCTTCGAAATGCCCTTGAACCAAACCTGTTAAAGAAGGATCCCATCTGTGTTTTTTCTACAAACAAAAAAGAAAGATTGGTGTTAGTCTATACAAAACACATACATGTATTAAACAGAAGTTAGTGTTTAGTGTGAGAGAATGTTACCGCGAATTCAACGAACCATCGTTCTACTCTTTCCCTAGGCACAGAGGATAAACTGTAGTAGGGGCCATCAAACTTATTAGTGAAACACTTTGTAACCTGCCTGGTCAGTGAGGATCGATCAAAACCAAACCTACAAAAACCAAAGCACACAGTATCATGTAGGGTTGAGTCCGAATGATGACACAGCATCGATACTATCACAAAGCATTAGAATATATATCTTGAACAATTATCGACAACCAAAACATACTAATCTCTTAAACCTATAAAAATACAATTGTTTTCGTAGTTAAACCTATAAAAATACAATTGTTTCTCTGTAATTGATAAACCTATAAAAAGAAAGCAAGAAATTACCATGTTGAATTAGGCTGGACGAGGTCGGGATCGAGAATGGTGATTATCTTCGGCCTTGGCGCAAGTAGCAGCGAGTTCAGAGCCTCCATCTGGTCTTGGGAGAGATTAGGCTCTATCGGAGATTCGACATTAGGGAAACCTCCATCTTCTTCTACTGTGTTGTGGGAATTTTGGGCTTGAGAACTGTGATGAGATTGAGATGCTAGATATGGAGGCGATTGAGATGGTTGAACTTGAGGCGCTGCAGATGGATGTTGGTGACTCGATTGAGCTGGGCGTAGCGGATCTTCAACCGTTGGAGCTGCTCGAGTCGCGGAATAAACAGGTGCTGGAGTGTGAACCGTTGGAGATGCTCCAGAAGGTGGAGCGTGTGGATTTGCAGACGATGCACGCAGTGGAGGTTGAGCAGAATGAGATGATCTAGACGGACTAGTTGACGTCGGAAAGAGCTTCCTCGGTGGAGGGTAATCTTTGACAGACGGACGATTGTTGTTGGGGAGAACCGGCGGGACAGTTTCTGATGGAGGTTTTGGAGAGAAATCATACCGAGTGGGTAGATTGGCCGGTCTGGCTCTCGATGCTGTTGGTTTCACAAGAAGAACATTCTTCCTCTTTCTACCCATCGCAGAGTGAGAGAGACAGAATCGAGGAAGACAAAGAGAGACAGATCGAGGAAGACGAAGAGAGACAAACTCGAGGAAGGAGGAAGGAGGAAGGAGGAAGACGATTAGGGTTTCAAATCGCAGAGAGAGGGTTTCGATAATGTCGAAGGAGGAAGACGATTAAGGGTTACAACTCGCAAATACGAAGAGATTTGGGCCAAAAATTGTCGCGGGTGAAACCAAATTTGGGCCCAAAATTTTGGAGGGTTAATTTCCCGGGTGAATGATCCGAAATTTTTGTTTTTTTTGGCCCAATCAGTCGGTAATCAGTAGGTAATTAGTAGCAAAAGTTTTTTAATTTTTTTATAAATTTTTCATGGTTTGAGAATAACCAAACATTAGGCCTGGGCATTCGGATATCCGAACCCGAACTGATCGGATCTTTCGGATGTTCGGATTTTCGGATTCATGAATATAATATCCATTCGGATATTTTGTATTTTTCGGATGGGTTCGGTTCGTTTTTAATCGGATTCGGTTCGGTTTGGATATTGAAATCAAGATCCGAAATTAATCCAAAAAATTCAGATTATTCGGATTATTTGGATTATTATGATTTATTGTAACCGAAAACAATAAAAAAATCGAAAAATATACAAAAAAAACCGAAAAAAACCCGAAAAAACCGAATTTTTTTTTTGATGATTTAAGATCTCGATAAATCACTGGAGGATCGGCTACGTCATGGAGATACTCTAGTCCTTTTGCCACTCCTAAAGCGATCTTAATACGCGAGTTCCAGTCTAGTGGTTTCTGATCCGGTTCAATATCTGTTTTAATTACATCATCAAACCGGTTGGTTATCTATTGTTTTTTTCTTAAACATCACGATTATCTTTTGGTTATGAAAGATTGAGATGATGATTTACCGAGGAGAAGATCTTCGAGGGACCCAAGAGGCATATACTCGTAAACAAGAAGTCTTTGGTCTCCATCGATGCAATAGCCAATGAGATTCACAAGATTTGAATGATGAAGAAGACTAAGCATCAAAACCTCGACCAAGAACTCTCTATCTCCTTGTAATCCATTCCTGTCAAGTTGTTTCACTTCCACGACCTGATCATAAACCCAAACAACACCAAAAAAGAAAAGTTTGATTAGTCATGTCTTTCCGCCGGCTTTGTATGGAGTATAACCGGTATATTATATGTTTGGTAAGTTCGGATATCCAAACGGATTTCGGATATTAACCGAACCGAACCGAAACCGAAGAAACAGGAAATCAAAAATCGATCGGTTATTTGGATATATCCGAAGCCTAAATGGTTCGGTTAGATCGGTTCGGATTCGGGTTCGGATTTCGGGTATGGATTTTATGCCCAGGCCTACCAAACATTAACAAATTTAAGACCTTATTAGGATCCGATTCCAGACCCGATTAAAATAAAAAATGGGTTTGAGAATAACCCCGCACCACGAGACTCGAACCTTGGTCTTATGTGTGGTGCGCGTTACCGCTAGGCTAGGTAACTCATTCGGGATTTATTCAACAACGCTTTTATTTAGCTAACGCTTTAAGCAAGTCAATACGTTAATACGTGCAAGTACTGGCTGGCTGTTATCTACACTTTTGTTTTAACAGGCTGCCTTTTATTCTAGATCATTCTTTAATCTGGATAATGAGAATGGTGTAGGATACTCCGAGACTGATAGATAGGAAGGTAAAAGCTTACATACTCTTAAATCATTTCTACTCTTAAAACATTCCCGTAATGTGAATTTGCTGCAATTCCAATTCAGGACAACATTTTTATCATGTCCAATCCAAAATCCAAGTACCCTGTACTGCAGCTGGATTTAAGGTAACTATATCATTCGTAAGGGAAGTTCTTTGTTTGTTTATATTTTGTAAGAATTTACCTTACACTTTTTTGTTGGGGACATCTCTCTTTAAACATTTGTAGGCTGATATCAGATTTGGTCGTCGTCATCGTTTCTGCTACTTGTGGTGGAATTGCCTTTGCTTGTGCTGGTCAACCGGTGAGCACTCACTTGCATTGCAGAGCTTATATGGCAGGTCATTACTGGGTATCTATTGGCTGGATCTGTCATTGGGCCGGGTGGGTTAAGCTTTGTTAGTGAAATGGTGCAGGTAGCTTACATCAGCTTTTATTTAGCTAACGCTTTAAGAGAGTAAAATCCCTTTGTCTTAATTTCCCCAAATCGAAGCAAGTTAAGAACCCTAAATCGCAAAACCATGAAAGTAGCAGCTCCATAAATCTTGTTTTCGTAGAGAGTGGAAGCAAGGTAACATAACTAAATCGCAAAACCAGAGTCTTAACACAAGTACAAACTAAATTAAGTTCAAACACATAACATACACATAACATAAGTTCAAACACATAACAGAAGTTCAAAGTAAAAACCAGAGTCCAGGCATTCTCTAATCGGTAGCATGCTCCAGAGTCCAGGAAAGCGCTCTAGATTCAAAAACCGCCCTATCCTCTGTGTAGAGCCTGGCAACCTCCTTCTCCACATGGTCGTCTTCACTTATCAATGGCTCAGCCAACATCTCGTAAATGCAAGTGAGAAGCTGTTTACCACAAAAATTAACATTATCAAGTGATTACTCTATAGTTTATTTTTCAATACACAAGTAATCGTAAGGCTTTTCTTACACGGGGGATGGTATAGAAAGGATTGTAATGGTCAATCGTCAACAGTTTGTGGAAGATGTGCCCATAGTCATCAACGTTTGGATGAAACACCTTGGTCTTGAAAAGGATCTGTAAAACCATACAAGTAAATCGAAACATTTTATGAACACGGTTCACCATATAAGTTTCTTGATTAAGACATGCGACATACTAAGAAACAGAACATGCGAATGTACAAATTGCAATGACTAAAGCTAATGAAGTCACAAGAGTCAGGAACTGGATGAAGCTGAAACTAAGTACCGGTGAGAAATAAATAGTTGTCTCTGAAAAGACAGAGCAAGTTTGATTGAGTATCCACTTTCAGGTACGATTAAGAAACATCAGGAATCAAAATCAAAAATAAAGCAAAATTTCAGACTACTTACCGTCGGAGGTCTGATAGGATATTGTGGACTGAAGAAAATATCGAGTTTGAAGACTCCTCCTTCATAAGGTGTGTCTTCAGGCCCCCTGAGAATTGCTTCCCAATGGTGCTCGTCATCACCACATGGTCCTAGGCAAAAATGGAACAAAAACATTACTATAAATAGGAAAACAATTGTTAAATCGTTCTACCAAATCCAGACTACTTGCCTGCGGTGAAAAACGGCGATGGATTCCGGCGGATTGCTTTGAGTTGCATCGATATTGCCTGAGAAGCCATTTTTGAAGTTGAAATTAAAAGGAAAGTTACGATTTTGATTTGCTTAGCAGGAAGTTATGATTTTGTTTTGCTTAATGAAACCGAAAAGGAAAAGAAAATATATTGATGTCGATTGACCGACTGACGATTCACGAGAAGGTTTTTGTTATTTTCAAGTTATTTAATTATGAGAACCTTGACCGACTGACGATTCAGAGTTGAAAAGAAAGCGAATCGTTTTTTCTTCTCTTACACAGTCGTGACTCGTCACACTTACACATTATGAGAACCTTGACCGACTGACGATTACTCATCTTTTACATTACACAGTCGTGACTCGTGTCCAACCTCGATTAAAAAAAAATTGGGTTTGAGAATAACCCCGTACCACGAGACTCGAACCCTGGTCTGATGTTCATCGAAGGAGACCGATCATAAACTTGGAACCCCAGACAGTTCATCGAAGGAGACCGATCGCTTGCCAATTCAACGCCGGATTGATCAGCCAATGAGAACCTTAATCAGAATAGGAATCGAGCTAATCCGAGAGAAATTACAAACGAAAAGCACAAACTTTTTTGATGGATTTGACTCGGAAATTGAGCAACCAAATCGAAATTTCGTCGAACAGGGAAAAGGAATTTGGGTAATTAATACGAAGAAATTAGAAAGAAGGAGGAGAGGAAATGGAGATTTGGGGGCATTTTTGTCTGTCGCCTTTGTGTTTTTTCCTCTAGAAAAGAAAAAAATTGTTTTTTTAGTTTGGTTTTAATAATTGTACAGTCGGATAAAATTAACAATAATCTCCTGATTTAAGGTTTGTGTAGGAAACAAACAAAAACAAAAACAAAAATCAGGATTTCAGAACAGAAATTAATACGGTGGTTTTTTTTTTGGTTCTGAATATTGAGTGGTTAAGCGCAACATACTCTAACAGACTATTAAATCATGCAAATATTGTTTTACTTTTTGTTGTTAAGACACTTTTTTGTCTTTAACATCTCATTGATTTTAAATCGTATACAAAAGTTGATAATACATGAGCAAATCCAATACAAATTACAAAACTTAAGATATCACATAACATAATTAGTACGGTGCTACACCTTCTACATCTTCATCATCAGAATCGGATAAGTTACACTGGAATTCGTCATCTGGTTCCGCATCGCCAACATCGTAATCGAGATTTACTGGATTTACTCGTAGTTGTGAATTCTCGACTACGAGATCTTCAATTGTAGTCAGCATTACATGATCATCCGTTTCTTGTTGTAAAAGAGTAGGTTCCGCGTCTACATATTCTACTGAAATATTTTCCCTCGGGTTAACTTTAACAACATTGTGCCACACATTCTTTGGTTTCTTCTTGTATGGGTAAGGGATATAACAAACTTGATCCGCTTGAGAGGCTGTGTAATATCAATGTATAAAATCAGACATATATATAGGGTATCGAGAAAGTGATAAACGGGCGAACGTACCCAGAATAAATGGTTCGTATTTATTGTAGCTTTTCGATGGAAGAATGTCTACAATGCCACCATTACCAATCCGAGTGCCTCTACCGATCACAGGGTCATACCACTTACACTTAAAAAGTGTGATTCTCAAATTAACCACCCCCTCATACTCGAGTTCTATGATATCAGTTAAGATACCGTGGAAATCAGCTCTGTCAGCTGCATTGCTGTAATTCTCTCCAGTAACACATACACCATAGTTACATGTCTTTCTTCCCGCGCTGTTATTCCGGGTATGAAACAAATATCCTCTTGTATAGTAGATGGGCCAAGTTTTGGCCCTTTTCAGGGGTCCATGAATAATGTCGTGCACCCACGTTGGAAACGGAGTTGAGGCCTTCCAGTAAGAAACCTGCATATGAAAAGTCAATATAAAATATATTGAAGTACCAATAGTCAGATATCAAAAATTTATAGACATACATATTCTTGGATCCATGAAGGATATTCTTCAGCTCTTCTCGCCATGATTTCTTTTTCAGAGAGATCCGGATATTGTGTACTAATAAAATCTTCGAAGAAACTATGTAACACCATAAAAATATATGAGAAATCGAGTATGTAATATAAAACATTTTAAGTTAAAGCCATTACAACTTATACCTCTCAAGTGGCTCGAAATAACCACAATTTCGCAAAACATATGCATGTGCGCATCGATAGTCTTTATCTGGAAGCCATATTTCCTGCATTTCGCCACTAGGCCGACCTACGTGAGTAAATATATCGGGGACTCCATCGAAATGATATTGGGGGACTTCACCTTCAGCAAATCGCCTTGACCTGACCAAAGTAGTGAAAATCATTTTATAAAAGCTACCAGGCGTATATATACCAAATGGCTTAGTGAACATGTGAATAGTTATAGCTTTTACCTTGATTTCGTTTGTATACTCGAGGGAAAATAGTGCTCTGTAAAATAAGATACATCCTCCCTTAGATATGATTGAACAATCGATCCTGCTGCATATCTGTGGTTCTTTGCTTTCCCTTTCAACTTTTTGAAAAACCTTTCAAACGGGTACATCCACCTGTATTGCACGGGGCCTCCTAATTCAGCTTCGTATGGGAGATGTATAGGTAGGTGCTCCATCACGTCGAAAAAGGATGGAGGAAAGATCTTTTCCAAATTGCATATGATTAAAACTATGTTTTGTTTAAGAATTTGGACGCGACTTTTCTGCAAAGTTCTCGAACATAAGTCCCGGAAAAATGCTCCAACCCATACAATACAAATTGAAACAGCAAATGGTTAATATAAATTACGATAATCATATTTACGTAATTTATTTTCCTAAAATTATAAATTATAAGTAATTAATTAGTACCTGATAACGCAGTGTGGACGTTCCGGTCTAGTAGTTCTGCAAAGATAAATGGAAGTAGCCGCTCCATAAAAACATGGCAGTCATGACTCTTCATCCCAGAAAACTTTTCATTCGCCAGATCAGTACAACTAGCTAAGTCTGAAGCATAACCATCTGGGAATTTTACCGATTTTTTCACACATTCCAATAAGCTTCTTCTTGCTTCGTCTGTCAATGAGTATTCAGGAAAAGGGGCTCTACCGTCATCATCAATATGTAAGTGTGGCCGAGAACATAATTCTTCTATATCCAATCTTGACGGGATGGTGTCTTTCGATTTACCCTTCACACGCATAAGAGTATTCATGATGTTGTCAAAAAAATTCTTCTCTATATGCATCAAATCGAGATTATGTCGAAGAGTGGGCTCCCTCCAGTACGGCAATTCCCAAAATATGCTTTCTTTGTGCCAGTTATGCTCTTTCCCAAAGCCAGGTTTCTTCTTATCATGACCGTTGCCACCAACATCCTCTGTTTTCGGTGGCTTTACACGTTTCAACCTGTATAAATAAATTTGCTCACTGGTTAAAGACTCTGGTGGATAGTCTTTCTTAGCGTTTCTCTTCTTCAAAAAGTCTTTTCTATTCTTCCTTAGAGGATGATCATGAGGAAGAAATATTCGGTGACAATCGAACCAACACGTCTTTCTTCCATGCTTAAGATAAAAAGACTGTGTATCCTCCATGCAAATTGGACAAGACAATTTTCCATGGGTGGTCCATCCTGATAACATGCCATACGCCGGAAAGTCGCTTATCGTCCACAACAACACTGCTCTTAGTTTAAATTTTTGATTCAACGAGACATCGTATGCATCGACTCCAGTAGACCACAGTTCTTTTAACTCATCAATGAGAGGTCGGAGGAAGATATCGAGACTAGCTCGAGGATGATTTGGCCCAGAATTTATAATTGTTAGAAACAAGTACTCTGTATTCATGCACATACCAGGGGGTAAATTATACGGAGTCAAGATCACGGGCCACAATGAATGGTTTTTTGACATGCCAAATGGATTGAACCCATCTGTACACAATCCAAGATAGACGTTTCGGGGTTCTTCGGCAAACTGGGGATGTTGATCTTGAAAATATTTCCACTCCGCCCCATCAGACGGATGGCACATTTCTTCCTCATTTGCTTCATGCTCGGCGTGCCATCTCATTGCCGCTGCAGTCTTCTCGCTCTGATACATTCTCTTTAATCTGTCAGCAATAAGCATATACCACATACGACTATATGGTACATTGGTCCTACGGTTTTGCTCGTTAGGCATCCATCTTTTTGAATTACAAAACCGACACTTATCTAACCGCTCATCATCTTTCCAGAAGATCATACAATTGTTAATGCAAACATCAATTGCATGACATGGGAGTCCCAAATTGCGCATCAATTTGTCTGTCTCGTAATGTGAACTGGGTGCCTGGTTTCCTTCTGGTAAATAATCTTTCAAGATACCGCATACTGAATCCACTAACTTTTCACTCATATTATGATCTGCCTTATTTTGCATGATTCTAGCAGCTAAAGATAAATGCGATTGACCTTCACGACAACCATCGTATAATGGAGTATTCGCTCCATCTAACAAGTTGTAGAATTTTTTTGAATGATTACGTACCGGTTCTTCTACATTTTGATAACTAACATCCTGATGATAGTTGTTATCAAAACTCACGCTATCACGAAACGCATCATTCACCATATCCACATATCTATCTTCTACTACATTACCCACATCATCACTAGTCCCACTTACATGCGTCCTATCAACATAACTCGTTCCTAAATCCATATCTAGTTCTTCACCATGCTTATACCAAATATAATAATCTGGCATAAATCCTCTACTATACAAATGTCTCAAAACTCTTGTACCGGGGATAAATTTCTCATTCTCGCAAACAAGGGCAGTGAAACATACCGCGATTTCTCTGCGCTAGAGGCTGGCTATTTGCAAATGCCACGAATTGATCCACCCCCGCTGTGAACTCTACGGAGAGATTTCCCGTCGCTTCATCGAACCTATTATACATCCACTCCCGGAAATTACCATAATTGTAATTTCCCGACATTCTAAGTTGAGAAACCTTATTCTCTCTTTGATTTGTGTTTATAAACTCTTTGTTTGCTTTGTGTTTCTACAATTGTGACAAGAAAATTTGCGTATGGCAAATATATAGACAATTTCCCGACTGTTTTCCGACTGAATTCCGACTGCAAATAAAAATAGGTACACCAACCGCTAAATTAATTCAACGTGATTTACAACTACTTTTTGCTACTGATTTGCTACTGTTCTACGACCCACCGAATTCAGTAGCAAATCAGTCGCTAAATAACTACTGATTAGCTACTGCATGTTTCCGACTACAATTCGGTCACTAATCAGTCGTAAAACTGCTATGCATTAACGACTGATATTTTTAGTCACTAAATACCTACTGATGTGCTACTGTTTTGAAAATAGTCGCAAATCAGTCGGCAATCAGTAGCGAAACAGTCGGTAAATTTACCGATTGCCTAATCAGTAGCAACAATCAGTCGGAAAAACTCTGTTTTGGTGTAGTGAATTGTGAAGAGTAAGGAGGTGTTTTTTTGTTTCACAATCTCACTCATTCCACGCGCAAAACAACACAACGGCAGACAAGTTAGCATGGAGTGCTCGAGTCTACCCAGTTGATATACTTTTGTAAACTCGGTACCCCCGGTTTGGATTTCTGAACCGTTCTAGGTAATTAGGTTGTTGACAAAAAAATAGTGTTACATTATCAATAGGAAATATGTTAATTTCTCGGGGAATACCCCTTTTCGGAGTTAATATGCAGATCTAACACCCATCAAAAAGGTATTAGATAAATAGCTCTTTGTCATATATCTTTTACATTTTAACCCTCCTCTTTGTTTTGTTAATGGCATTCTCTCTCTTTTAATTTTCAAAGGCTATCATAATAATTATTTTTTCCTAATCATTTTTTATTTCAAAATGTTAATGTAATCTATTTTATTTCTACTACTAGCCATAATGCACTATAAACTTTAATGTAATTTGATATCTCTAATGAGAATTTGAAAGAAATAAAATTTCATTGTGTAACCTGATAAGACGAACAGTACTTAGTTGCATGGTTAACTCGTAATATATGTTTATAGTAATATTGTTGGGTAGTTAATGCATTGGATAATTAATTCATTCCGTTCGGTAGTTAAGATATTGCGTTTAGGTTCTCCCAATATAATTCATGTTTTAGTTTTATCCCAATACAATTTAGGTTTTAGTTTTTTCTTACAATATGTCTTTTATGGATAGTTTACTGTACATTAATCGTTTCAGTTCACTAATCTGTTACTAGGATTTAGTGTTCTATCGTTTAAAATATTATCATCTCATTAGGTAGTTACGACATTATGTTTTTGGGTTCCTCTCATTCCAATTTAGGGTTTATATTTCTGATTTAGGGTTTAGTTTTCCTTTGTTGTATGTGTTTTGTGGATTGCCTATTGAACATTAATCAGTTTGGGTTCACTAACCAGTTACTAGGATTTAGTGCTCTACCGTTTAGAATATTAAAATCTCTTTAAGTAGTTACAACATTATGTTTGGGTTTTCTCATTCCAATTTAGGGTTTAGATTAATGGTTTATGAGTTTCAACAAATTAAGCTTGATCCAACTGTTTGGATTTATTATTTATTTTTGGGGTTTAGTGTTTAGAGTTTTGAGTTTAGAATTTAGGGTAAAGTTTATGATTTAGTGTTTTTGAATTATAAGAAAAATGTTTATATCTATAAATTTTAGCAAGTTTATGATATTTTTAACAAAATAATGTTGTACATATGTAACTACGAATCTATGATGAATAGTCACTAGCAAAAGTGATTTATAGGCTCCGAAAATAATTATGTCAACTTAGTGTTATTTTCGTCAATAAAAAAAATGCTTGAAGGTGTTATACGTCGGATTATATATGCATATTATCTTGGTCAACAAAGTTGTATATGTAAATGCCCCTAATTTTTTCATACAAATATAATTAATAAAATCCTTTAAAAATTAAGAAAGAAACAAAAATTGCAATCTTGTATATGATAATAAAAATGACAATACTTAACAATAAACTTTAGTATTCGTTTTTTGAATTACAGTACAAAATAATTTATAATATTTGAATTTTTAGCACATATAATTTTTATTGTTTTTCTACTAATAATTTTGAATTAAATTATTGATTGATATATAATATATTTATTAAGATAATTAAATCTAATCTACCCAGTCAATATTATCTAGATTTCAAATTCCAAAAATGCATGCTCTCTAATAGGTAAAGATAATATTAGTTTTAGATAATTTTATGACTAGAATTATATTTCGAGGAAAAAAACACAATAATAATATCTATATAGTGTTACATTAGTAATAGGAAATATGTTAATTTTTCGCGGAATATGGAGATATATTCCTTTTTTGGAGTTAATATGCAGATCTAACACCCATCAAAAATGTATTAGTTAAATACCTTTTTGTCATATATCTATTACATTTTAACCCTCCTTTTTTGTTAATGGAATTTTCTCTCTTTTAATTTTCAAAGGCTATCATAATTATTTTTTCTAATCATTTTTTAATTTCAAATGTTAATGTTAGCTATTTTGTTTCTACTACTAGCCATAATGCACTATAAACTTTAATGTAATTTGATATCTATAATGAATCAGTAAGAATTTGAAAGAAATAAAATTTCATTGTGTAACTTGATAAGACGAACAGTAGTTAGTTGCATGGTTAACTCGTAAAAAAATTTCATAACTACAAATATGTTTATAGTATTATTGTGGGTAGTTAATGCATTGCATAATTAATTCATTTCGTTCGATAGTTAAGACATTACGTTTAGGTTCTCCCAATATAATTTAGGTTATAGTTTTATCCCAATACAATTTAGGTTTTAGTTTTTCCTTACAATATGTCTTTTATGGATAGTCTACTTTACATTAATTTTTTGGGTTCACTAATCTGTTACTAGGATTTATTACTCTATCGATTAAAATATTATCATCTCATTAGGTAGTTACGATATTATGTTTTTGGGTTCCTCTCATTCTAATTTAGGATTTATATATCTTATTTATGGTTTAGTTTTACTTTGTTGTATGTGTTTCATGGATTGCCTATTGAACATTAATCGGTTTGGGTTCACTAATCAGTTACTAAGATTTAGTGCTCTACCGTTTAGAATATTATCATCTTTTTAAGTAGTTACGATATTATGTTTGAGTTTTTTCATTCCAATTTAGGGTTTAGATGTACTGGTTTATGACTTGTAACAAAGCTTGATCCAACTGTTTGGATTTATAATTTATTTTTGGGGTTTAGTGTTTAGAGTTTGGAGTTTAGGGTTTAGGTTAAAGTTTATGATTTAGTGTTTTTGAATTATAAAAAATGTTTATATTTATAAATATTAGCATGTTTCTGGTATTTTTAACAGAATTATGTTGTACATATGTAACTACAAATCTATGATGAATGGTCACTAACAAAAGTAATTTATAGGCTCTGAACATATTAAGTCAACTTAGTGTTATTTTCGTCAATAAAAAAAATGCATGAAGGTGTTAGGTTAGGTTATATATGCATATTATCTTGGTCAACAAAGTTATATATGCAAATGCCCCTAATTTTTTCATAAAAAAATAATTAATAAATCCTTTAAAAATTAAGAAAGAAACAAATCTACCTAGTCAATATAATCCATCAAATCTAACTTTTCATTGGTTAAGGCTGAGATTTCGAATTCCTAAATTGCATGCTCTCTAATAGGTAAAGATAAGTTTTCTCTTCTAAGAGATTTCTAGGGGTTTTATCTTGTTTTCTTTTCCAAAAATGTATGTAATGCTAACACTCACATTTGGTCATTTTGTCAATTTGAGTCATTACCCGCAAGTTATGCCCTGTTTAACCCGCTACGGGTCGGGTGCGGATCGAGAAATTTTAAATTGCAAAAAAGCGTGGCGGGTCGAGTGTCTTCAAATGCGGGGCGGATGCGGGTTTAAGGTTTGGAATTGCGGGTTTGTGGGTTACCCGCATACACATATTTAAAAAAAAACCTAGATCTACTTTTTTTTGGCCTCCCTCTTTTTGAGACTCTCTTCTCAGCCTCCTTCTTTCTCTCAGACTCTCACCTCCCTCTCTCAGACTCTCTATATCTCTCTCTCTCTCTCTCTTTCCCTCTTTAGCGTCGCCGCAGGTCAGGATCTCGCCGATTACGCTCATTATCTCACGCTTTCGGGATCTCTCGCCTCCCACGGTCTTTATCCCTTTCATCGCCTTTTTCCGTCTCTCGCCTCTCGCTCTCTCGCTCGTTACGCTTTCTCTAGATCTCTCCCTTTCTTTCTCGTCGCTATCTTCCTCTCACCAGCGTAGATCTCACCCCGGCATAGATCTCATCCCGGCGTAGATCTCACCCCGGCGCCGATCTTGTTTTTTTTTCAACCGGGTAATTTTTTTTTTTATAACCCACGGATTATCCGTCAGATCCGCTTGACATGCCTAGTTTCAAGAACAATTTGGTGACATTTCTTTTAACATGTTTTTTTTATACACTGATACAGAACTTGTGAGAAAGAAGAAATCTAAGATGAACAATTCAGAAACAAAAGCTGATTCTTCTTCATCAGACCACTCTTGTTATGTGGCCCTTGTCATGGCTTCAAATCTACAAAAAGATGCTCAGGTACGTATACTCTTTTTTTATTTGAATCACTCACTAAAAAAAACGTGTCAATTAAAAGTTATTGCATATTGAGGTTTAATCTAGTGGCGAAGCTAGAACAATTTTCTATCGAGGTCAAAGTATAAAACAATAAAAATACAAAAGCAATACTACAAAATATATCACATATTTTGAACATTTTTCTTATATCATACACTTTAAATATTATTAGAGATTTATATTTTGTATTTGTGAGCAGAGCCGTGCTTAGAGATTTTAATGCCGTAATCGAAGTAAAATTATAATTTTATGTATCATAGTATAAGCAAATAATTTTGGGTACAAATTACAAAAAAATATAAATTAATAGGTGAAATATATAGAAAATAGTATAAAATTGTAATATCAAAAGTAAAGTATTTTATATAAAAACTAATGTATTTTAAAACTATAAAACAAGTATAAGAACCTAAAATAGATTATAACTAACAAACATGTTGGTAAAAAAAAAACAAAGGGGTGAAAAATCAATGATATAGAGTGATCAATTCACCATTGTAAATATGAATCTAGTACTTCTTCGTGAAACTCATTATTAAGAAAATAGGACGTGTGTTTGAATTTCACCGTAAGAGTTGAAATATTAATTATGGCTTTGATGGGATAAATATTAACTAGTATATTTATAGAAAAACCACATAAACATAACTATAAATATTGCCTCCTAAAATTTATATAAAATTAGATGACATATGCAAATGTTTTTTTTTTTGTAATGAATAGGCACGGCCCTGTTTGTGAGCTAGGTTTTAAAAGTAGATTGTAGTTAAAATATTACAATTATAATTCATCATTTAATTTAAATTTGCATGTATATATTGTTTGGTGACTTTTCTATAGGTTATTGTGGCTAGCATGTTAAAAAGAAATTAACTTGTAGCGACAAAAAACACAAAAGAAATTAACTTGTAATAGTTATATAAGTATATTTGAAAAACATAAAAAACTATAATAGTTTATACAAAATTATCTATGGGGAAAAGTCAAATTCTAAAGAATAAGCACTCGTTAAACTATTATTGTTTAGCACTTATATAAGGGATACATTGTTTTTTATTTTAATTATTAGCCTATTTTTTGTGGTCTAAATTGCTTATGTGGATTTGGGTTAAGGTTAGATTTAAAGGGTTCAACTAAATATTTTTAATTGGTGTAAAGTGGATTTAGGTTTAGGTTAGATTTATAGGGGTCAAAAAATATCTCAATGAAATCAATAAAATAAAATTTCAAAAACATATATTAAATAATTAAATTTTATAGGGGTCAGTTGAATTCTCCTACCCCTCATGTGCCTCTGCCCCTAGTTTAATCATGCACTCAAAGAACATGTTTCTAAAATTGAGCATTATGGTATAGATCCTATTGTGGGAGAAAACTTGTTTGTGAAACCTAATCACTCACTTTGATCAATCTTACAACCCTAAAATAAAATCACCTCAATCAAGATGAAATTGAAAGAATAGAAAAGTAAAGAGACAAGACGATTTAAAGAGTTCGTGTCCTTAATCGGAGCCCTACTTCTCGTCGGAGATGTACTCTAAAATCCACTAACTTTCTTAGCTCAATCCGAGCTTGATCAAGAAACAATGTCACACTATTTCTACAAATTCTCTCTCTCTCTCTCTCTCTCTCTCTCTCTCTCTCTCTCTCTCTCTCTCTCTCTCTCTCTCTCTCTCTCTCTCTCTCTCTCTCTATTTCTGTTACAACTAAATGAATAAAGGAAAAGGAAGAAGACTGATCTATATCGCCTAACGGCTAATGCCTCACACGTGCATGCAGCTCGTGTAACCAATCATAAAGTGACACCTTCTTCTGCTAGTGGACCGACAAACCATACTTGATTCAATCCCGAATCGTCGGTTCACTTAACTTGTTTACTCCAGTTCTTTGAGACCCTTTATTTGATTGAGAATCTCTTCAAGACTAAGCCAAATCTTCACTTTGGCACTTTGATCTTGGTTACCATTCTTCAAATCTCCACATGTAGCCATGATCAACTTCTCTTGGTGAATCTTGTATCCAAACCCAGATACCTGCATTCAACACCTTAATGCATATCTTAATTCTTGGAGACGAGAAGCATCTTTAATGTTTCATGTAAATTGCCCACTATTAAGACCTTAGTGAAAATATTTGCAAGATTGTAAGCCGTAGAAATCTTCAACACTTGTATCTCACCTTTGTTGATCAAATCTCTTCCAAAATGATACCTCACATCCATATGCTTAGTCAGCTCATGATGGAAAACATTCTTAGATAGTGCAATAGCACTTTGAGAATCACAAAGAATTCCTCTGAATGTTTATCAAAACCAAGTTCGGTTGCAAAGCCCTTTAACCACACTACTTATTTTATTGATTCTGCTAATGCCACATATTCACCTTCCAACTTATTGTATTTTCTCATGAAATAAACACCATTCCAACTACCACACTGCCACAACCGTTTGCAGTGTAGACCTCCAACTAATTGTATTTCATCCTGCAGTAAACACAATTCCAGTAATAGATCGTCTATTATCTATGTCTACTGCATAATCTGAATCATATTAACCTCTGATCACAAATTCTCCTTTCTTTTTGCAACACAAACCTCTTTTGACTAAACCCTTAATGTACCTGGGTACCCACTTCGCTGCTTGCTAGAGCTCTTTGACCGGTTTGCTCATAAATCTGCTGATTCATCCCACATGATAAGCCATATACGACCTAGTTCCAACCATAAAGTACATTATGCTTCCAACAATACTCTAGTATATGATAGTTTCCATGAACTCCTGTTGTTGATTTCTAAGTTCTTTCTCTATTGCATACTTCAACTTGAAATGAGCTCTCATGGGTGTAGCCACCGACTTAGCTTGATCCATAGTAAAATTTCTTAAACTTTCATGAGATAACTTTCATGTTGTATCTTTAAGCATCCTACATCACTATCTCTTGTGATTTCCATTCCCATAATCTTCTTAACATCTCCAAAGTCTTTCATCTCAAATTAAGTGCTTAACAAAACTTTCAGTTGATGTTATCAATATATCATCCACATAAAGTAGTAGATATATATGTGCATTATTATCTAAACTCATGTAATAGACGCAATAGTCAAACTCCCTTATGTTGTAACTATTTTGAATCATCAAATCGCTTGTTCCACTGTCTAGAGGAGATTGTTTCAAACTATATAACAATCTCTTTAATATACATACTTTGTTTGGATTCTTACGATCAACAAAACCTTCAGGTTGCTCCATTAGTATGTGCTCATCTAAGTGACCATGTAGAAAGGTTGTCTTGACATCTACATGTTGCAATTCCTTGTCAAAGTGAGTGAATGCTGATAAAATGTATATGATTGATACATGTTTGACCATTGTTCAAATATTTCTTGATAGTCAACTCATTCCTTTTGAAGTTTGGTTTTGTATCTCGGATTATAAAGACCTTTATGTCTCATGTGTCCCAGTCTGTTGTGCCACAACTGATTCTGATAATCATTTAGTTGAGCTTGAGCCGTGCTGTAACATCCTCAAGATTAAGTGCTTCTCTGTCGTATTTGAGAGTATCGTTAAGCTGATCATACCTTAAAGGTAATGCATTCAAGAGAAGTATGGCTTGCACTTCTTTTGGAATCTCTATACTTAAATTACCGATGTCTGCTATCATCTTCAAGAAGTCAGCGACATTTTGATCGGTTGTCCTTGAATGATGCCTCTTGAAAGAATTGACCATGAGTTGGGCATGAACTCGATTTGGTAAAGCCTTTACAATATACAGTCGATCCAATGTAGCCCATTTATCTGTTGCGGTTGTGCACTTGTCTAACTTCTGTAAGACTTGATCTCCAACATTTATAAAGATGAGATTCATCATTTTCTCACATCTTTCAGATCTTGCAGTTTCCGATTCGGTTTTCTTCTTCAATACTTCCAGATCATTTTCATCTTCTTCAGTAGACTCGGCGCTTTTAGGTTTCTCAGTGAGAACATCCTTCAAACCTTGAACACTCATATGTGCAAGCATCCTCTTCTTCCAATGCTTGAAATATCCTTCGCCATAGAACCTATTGACTTCGGTTCGAGTTACTGTCATCTACAATCTATTTGTTTTTTCACCAAAACCTAGTGCTCTAATACCAATTTTTAAACCTAATCATTCATTTTGATTAATCTCATGGTGCTCAAATAAAATCAACTCAATCAAGATGAAATTGAAAGAATAGAAAAGTAAAGAGACAAGACAATTTAACGAGTTCATGTCCTTAACAGGAGCCCTACGTTTTTTCGGAGATGTACTCCAGAATCCACTAACTTTCTTAGCTCAATCCAAACTCGATCAAGAAACAATGTCACACACACTCTCTCTCTCTACACATTCTCTCTCTACACATTCTGTCTCTATTTCTGTTACAGCTGAATGAATAAAGAAAGAGGAAGAAGATGATCAATATCGCCTAACGGCTAATGCCTCACACGTGTGTGCAAATCGTGTAACCAATCAAAGATGACTGATGAACCATATCAGATTAAATCCTGAATCATTGGTTCACTTAACTTGTTTACTCCAGTTCCTTGAGATCCTTTATTTGACTGAGAGTCTCTTCAAGACTTAGCCAAATCTTCATTTTGGCTCTTTGATCTTGGCTACCATTCTTCATTGTTGAAACAAAATTCAAAAGTTAACTTCAATAAGGTTTTAGTTCGATTTGATAAAACATCTTAGGTAATTGTATGTATTTTCTTTAAAAAAAACTTAACTTTAGTTTGGTTTATTTTGGTATGTATATTGAAGTAACACCAAATTTCATATCAATTATGTTTGGTCTGGTTTGATTTCATTTGGATTGGTTTGATTTGGCTTATTTGCCTACATAATACCCCTTACTTATTTCATGCATTAATTAGGAACTAACCGTTTTTACATGTTTGCTATATTATTGTTAAGTTCGTTACTCATGAGTCATGACACTAAAATTGTGTTCTAAAACTTGATGTCATGAGAAAATGCTGAAAATGTCTGAAACCTTTTTTTGCAGTGTCTTCCATCAAGCCAAAATCGGTTTATGACATTGCAACTTGCACCTAACAGCCTCATAAGAGGTAGACAGGTGAGTTCTAACAATAAATTATTTTTCCATAGGGTTAATTAGTTTTAAATTTTGTACTCTTATTAATTATGTCATCTGTTTAAACATTTTCAGTACCTTTCAATGCCATTCATGAGAAAAAATGGTATAACCAAACCTAGGGTAATAACTATGGTAGGAAAAAATGGTACAAAATCGATGGTTAATCTTAGAGGGGAAGGCTTAGGAAAATCATTGTGTTTGGGAAAGGGCTGGAAAGAGTTTGCTATAGCAAATGGCTTAAAGCCGGGTAGATTCTTCACGCTCGAGTTAGAATGGGAAAACGGACTCCCTATCCTCAAATTGTTCTACACAGATAGTGATAGAAACCATATAGGAGAGAGTTCAAAAGCCAATGAGAAAGAACCTAGCATCGGAAACACAACCAAGAAAGACAAGAGCAACATAGATGAGACGAGTAATTCATCTTCATTAATCCAAAACCGATTAGTGACATTAGCACTTGTACCTGAAGATGTCAAAGCCTGTAAATTGGTAAGTTTAATAAATAACTCTTGTGGGTTTGTTTCTATCTTAAAATCTAATCAATAACCGGCGGTGTTTGTTCAAATCTTTTGCAGCATCTTCCAAGTGAATTCATGAGAGCTAATGGCATCAACAAGCTTGGGAAGATAACTCTGTTGGGTAAAGATGGAATGAAGTACTCGGCATTTCTATTGACAAGAGATGGATTCGTGGCCTTGGGAATTGGTTGGAAGGGCTTTTGTGAGGCTAATGGCGTAAAGATAGGAGAGTCATTCGTTTTAGAATTCATTTATAAAGAAAAAGCCACAACTCCTGTATTTAAGTTTTGTCCCAACTCCAGGGACTAAAAACAAAAACAAAATGTTAAATTAAAGCATGTAAAGTGCTACAAGTCTTTACTCTAAAACCAAGCTTTTTGTTTGTTAAGTTAAAGAAGCTAACCAATAACTATGTGTCATCATGTGTCTTTTAATGTTGTTGAGTTCTGATAGTTAATATCGATATGGCATATAATTTTATAAAATTGTGATTAATGTTATTCGATAAAACTAAGAGCTGTCTCTTGCGCAAGTTTGTTTGCTACTTAGTTTTTTATTTTATTTTTGGTTAATTTTCAACAATTGTTTTTCCTTTATCAGGTTTTTGCATACACTAACACTTTATCATATTCCATATGTGAAATTGACAAGTCTTCGTCCATTTAATATCCTGATAAAGGACTACAGTAGCAGCGACAAAGAATAGGATTTCAAGAATACTGTTACATCATGAAATTTATATTATTTAAAATTAAATTTTGTTTTAAGAAAAATATTAAACTGTATATTAGAGTTTGATATGATCCGTTCAATTACAACAAATATCCAACTTGGAATAGAAATTTGCTATCATTCTTATTTTTTAGTTCAAATTGATAATGATATCGATCTTATAAGATCAGTATAATATTTGCTAATATTTTCCAGAACATCAATTAAGCTTTTTAATGAGTCAAATAATTATTATTTTGAGTATAACGCTATTAATATGTTATAAGTAAAATATAAGCAAAACATAAATAAAAGACAAGAAATGAATCAAAAAAAATATAAGCAAATTTTTTTTAAAAAAAATATAGACATATAGATATAAATTTGAGACATTAAAACAAGTTGTCAAAACATAATCAAAAACCTGATTCCAGTTTTTTTTATGCACAGATGGTGATGCTGGCCAACTAATTCGTATATTCTCCTATTAATTCATATATTTTCTTATTCCCTTATCCCTTAGGAATCTTGTAATATATATATCTTTGTGATCAATAAAGATTCAAGGTGTTTAATTATATAAATTTTGGTCAGAGTTGCTGAGCCTCGCCTTCTTAAATGGCAGAATGACTCCAGCTGTATTCGGAGATGAAATCGTCGGAGACTCATTTCTCAAAAAACGGCTTAGCTTTCCACCCTGTAGTGGCTAGCCCAGGTGAAAAAAGGGCATGGTTTACATATGTAAACCGTCCTCATAGTCGACGAATGTCCAAAAACGAGAGGTGGTTGTTGGTTTTCACACTCTATCATCCAAAGTTCCAAGTATAACAATTGAATTGACACTTTTTAAAAGTCTTTGTCCATTTAATATCCTAAATCAAGAATTGTTAAACCCTAAATTATAAATGTTAAATCCAAACCCTAAACCCTAACTTTAACGCATACCAAACTCTTTAAAAAAGAAAAATTGATTCACAAAGATACTTAAAAAATTCATATTTATTTAATTATTCCGCTTTCTTAAACGGAAGTTTTTTATATATATTTGCCGTCAAATGGAAATATAATCTCTTTTTATTTTTGTTTATTTGTTTTTTATTTCGTTAAGAGGAAAACACTATAAAAAATGTACTATATATGTTTTCTTTTCCTTTGCATTGGGAGTTTATGGGGGAATACATTACAAGACTCGAAATTGCTATTCATTTTTTACTAGGTGTTACATGCGCTATACAAACTTAAAAGCCTAAATTGTAACGGTGGAATCTGGTTGAAAAAGAGGCCGGCTACTTCCTAATGCATTAAAATATACTCCATCGCCCAAATCAGAGCTTCTAGCTTTGTGTAGAGGAAAAAGGTATTAGGAAATTATGTAAATATGGACAAAGAGAGGCTGATCTGTGACTTTTAGAGGTAATTTTTATCATAATTAAGGGAGGCACCGACAAAGAGGTATTCTTGAAACCCTGTTCTTTGTCGGTGCTACTCTACTCATCTTCTTCTTCAAGAATACCGTTACATCATGAAATTGATATTATTTAAAATTAAATGTTGATCTAAGAAAAATATTAAACTGTATATTAGAGTTTGTCAGGATCCGTTCAATAAAAACAAAGATCCAACTTGAAATAGAAATTTTCTATCATTCTTATTTTTTAGTTCAAATTGATAATGATATCGATCTTATAAGATCCGTATCATTATTGCTAATATTTTCCAAAACATCAATTAAGCTTTTTAATGAGTCAAATAATAATTATTTTGAGTATAACACTATTAATACGTTATAAGAAAAATATAAACAAAACATAAATAAAAGACAAGCAATGTATAAGAAAAACATAAGCAAATTTTTTAAAACAATATATAGACATATTGATATAAATTTGAGACATTAAAACAAGTTGTCAAAACATAATCAAAAACCTGATTCCCGTTTGTTTATGCACAGATGGTGATGCTGGCCGACTAATTCGTATATTCTCCAATATCTTAAATTTCCTCCAAAAAATGACGATGGCCGCAAATACCTATAAAACGCAAATAAGAAATGAGGATAAAACCGTAGTTGAACTCCTAATAGCTGGGTTTTCAGGCCAGCTTAAAGGATGGGGGGGATAACTACCTAAACGCACAACAACGTTCAGAAATCCTAGATGTCATTAAAATGGATGAGGATGATGTACCTCTCCTAGATAATTTTGGAAATCTTCAATAAGATGCTGTAGCTACTTTAGTCATAGCCATAACCTTACATTTTATAGGAGATCCTTCCGTACTTAGAGATAAGAACGCCGAACTACTTTCAAATCTTAAATGCAAAAGAGTTAGCGGTTTCCAATGGTATAAGAACACTTTTCTTACTAGGGTTCTACTCCGCCAAGATTCAAACCAACCATTTTGGAATGAAAAATTTCTCGCAGGACTCCTAACCCTTCTAGGAGAAAAAGTTAGAAATAAAATTAGAGATTCCACGGGAACCCAAATAATTGATTATGATGATTTCACATATGGAGAATTGATCAGTATTGTTCAACAAGAAGGTCTCAAGATCTGCCACGATCTTAAACTCCAGAAACATCTTAAATGGGAACTCAAAAGAACAAAAATAGAATTAGGTTCATTTTGTAGACAATTCGAAATTGACCCTACCAAAAGTAATAAATCATCCATAGGAAATTTCAGTAATTCTTACTACTATAAGAATAAACCTATAAAATACTCTAGAAACTATAAAAACCATAAACCTCGCAAAAATTCCTAGCAAAAACCTCGTGAGAAATCATAATCCAAGAAGTATACTCCAAAAGAAACCCCAATCAACAAACCTTTCTATAAAAATCTCATGTGCTTCAAATGTAACAAAAAGGTCACACTTCGAAATTCTGCCGTTTTAACAGAAAAATCTAAGAACTCGGCCTTGGAGAAGAACTTTCAAGTAAAATTTCAGATCTCTTTCTTGATCATTCATCATCATCTTATGATTATGATTCATCACTATCCTCTGAAAAGGTCTTACGAGTTGATGAACTGAAAAACTCATCATCTGGCTCAAAATCTGATGAAAAGAAAATAAAGGTTCTTACAAAAGATCAAAAATTCAAGCTTGAAATCCTACACTCCATTTCAGATCCTCAAATAAAACAAAAATTCATAGAAACAATATTTTCTTCCTTAAACGAAAAGAGGTAAAACCTACTGAAAATCCGTTAAAATCTAATGGTCCAACATCTTCCAAATCGTCTTATGACCTAACCACCATTCTTAACAAAAGAAAGAAAAATAGTTCCAAAATAAAGATACAAGATCTTAGGATAGAAATCAAAGAAGTAAAAAACGATCTGAAAACCCTTAAAGAAAAACAAAAAAGAGATTATGAGTATTTTCACTCAATTCTATCTTCTACCAAAGGGAATCATGATTCTAGTTCTGAGGAACAAGACAATGATGACCTAAATAACATAGAAGATGACCTTGATCTAAAAGAACAAATACAATCTCTAGACTCCGCCACTAATGATTTCATCTGTGTCCTAAGAGAAATCACTTCCCAAAAATATAAAATAAGAGTCACACTTGTTTTCTCTGAAAATTACAAAATTGATATGATCGCTATGTTTGATACAGGCACCAATCTTAATTGTATCAAGTCTGGACTGGTCCCAAAATGTTTTCATCTAGAAACACGAGAAAAATTACCTGCTGCAAATAATTCTAAACTTCGCATAAAATCTAAAGCATAAGCTTCAGTTTTGAAAGATAATACTTTCATCAAAACTGCATTTGTCCTCACAGATGACATATACCAAAATGTTATTCTAGGGACCCATTCATAAATTTAATCACACCATACAAAGTCATGGATTATTCAATTTCTTTCAAAACCCAAAATAAAAAATTATCTTTCCAATTTCTTGAAACACCAAAAAAGCTAAGCCTGAATTTAATAAAAGCTTGCTCAATACAAGAAAATTTCTTAAATTCTTTAATACATAGTAAAACGTCCTCTTGGAAATTTTAAAATCAGAGTTTTTACTACAAAAAACAAAATAGGCTTTGGATACAAAAGAAATAAAAGAAGAAATTTCAAATCTAAATAAACTATTTGAAAAAGAAATATGTTTAGATTTGCCGACAGCCTTTTGGAATCGCAAACAACATATTGTTGATTTGCCATACGAGGGAAATTTCAATGAAAAAGAAATTCCCACTAAGGCTCGTCCCATACAAATGAACTCTGAATTAGAAAAACATTGTAAGAAAGAGATTTCAGATCTTCTAGACAAATGCCTAATTTCAAAATCAAGATCACCTTGGTCATGTGCTGCTTTTAATGTAAATAAAAATTCCAAAATAGAAAGAGGCACTCATAGGTTAGTAATTAATTACAAATACTTAACCACTGCATTAAAATGGATTAGATATCGAATACCAAATAAAAAGATTTACCTCAAAGGCTTTATTCTGCCCACATAATTTCAAAATTTGATCTTAAATAAAGATTTGGGCAAATTCAAATATTTGAAAATGATCGTTATAAAACAACATTAATTTACAGTCCCTTTTGGTCAAATAACAGTGGAATGTAATGCTGTTTGGCTTAAAAAATGCACCTTCAGAATTTCAAAGAATCATGAATGACATATTCTCTGAGTATTCAAAGTTTTGCATTGTATATATTGATGATATTTTAATATTTTTAAATACTCTTGATGAGCATTTCAAACATCTAAAAATATTTTATTATGTTGCAAGAAAAAATGGTCTTGTCATTTCAAAAACAAACATGTCTTTATTTCAAACTAAGATCAGATTTCTAGGCCATTACATATCGCAAGCTATGATAACACCGATAGAAATATCTTTGGAATTTGCAAATAAATTTCACGATAAAATTTTAGATAAAACCCAATTACAAAGGTTCCTTGGAAGTCTTAACTATGTATTAGATTCCTGTCCTAACATTAATAGGATAGCAAAACCATTGCATAGTCGTCTAAAGAAAAACCTGGTTCCTTGGACGAAAGAGCATACTGCATTAGTACCAAAAAAATTAAAAAACAAGTCCTTGAAATCCCTTGTAGAAACATATGCATCATATGTAGGATATGTGGGTATTCTTAAACAAAAGACTATAGATGGTCGAGAGAGTATAGTCCAAGTTATGTCTTCGTATTGGAATGATACCCAAAGAAACTACTCTACTATTAATAAATAAATTTTAAGTATAGTATTATGTATCCAAAAAATTAAAAGGTAACTGTTGAATAAAAAATTTATTTTACGAATTGATTGCAAAAGTGCTAAAGACGTTTTACCAAAAGATGTTAATAACCTTGCCTCAAAACAGATTTTTGTGTGATGGTAAGCAATTCTAAGTATTTTTGGTTTCGACATAGAATATATTAAAGGATATTCAGACTATGTTCCAGAATTCTTTCAAAACAAGTACGATGCCTCCGAGGAAGATTGATAAATGCAAAGGCATATCCCTCGAAACAATCCCAGAAAAAACCATACCCCCAAACACATCTCCACATATAAAAACAGAACATTGGATCTCAGTCACAAAAAAAGGATGTGAAAAAAGAAGAAGAATCAAACAATCTTCAATCTCCAGAGAAAATCATGGATCCGATTCTACAATTACAGAAAGCTTTCGAGCTAAGTTTGTCAAAACAAGAGGGTGATTCTTCTAAAATAACCTCTTCTCAAATTGTTTCAAAAATTCTCGAGGTCCCTTCAAAAATGATTTAAAAAGAAAACCAGACCTCTAAAATGATTTCAAAACCTTCGAATAATTCGCAAATTATTTTGAAGGAGTTTTCACAAACCTCACCATCAGAAAATTTTGAAAAATTTATTTATCAAAACATTATAAATATTGAAAACAGATTTTTGGTCAACAATGACCCGTTTTCAACAATCAAAAAATATTTTGGTAAAAACAGATTTTTCAAAACTCATAATACAGATAAAACTGTGTTATTCTTTCAAACGATTTTGGAAGTAACAGAATAAGTGTTCTTCAAACATTTTTATCTCAATGAAAACCACATTGATCCTGCTTATTCCACTTTTAAAATTCTTAAGGTCATTGCTCCAAACAATTGGGAATATGATCTTAATGAAAGCCTAAATTTCCCAGATGATCTGAAAAGTCCTCCATGTTTCAATATTCATTTCAATTACTGGGACTATTGCCAGGCTTGGTATAATTCATTTTTGATCCAATCTCCGAAACACAAACACAAGTGGTTAATCTTTTTTGATAACACTTGTGATCTATCCAAATCTCCATATTGGTTCTTACCGTGGTGGAACTACTTTGGTTCTATCACTGAAATTTTCAAGCCTAACATACAAAAATATTTTTAAATCTTCAAAACAAATTTCATACCATCAGAAAATGAAAAGAAATTTCCACCATTAGCTCTCTTCCAATCTAAATTTCGTTTCCTTATGGTATCAAAGCCAATTTCCTCCATTAGCTCTCTTCCTATCTAAATTTCGTTTCCTTATGGTATCAAAGCCATGGCTTTAATTGTTAGGGAGAGGAAAATAGTTAGAGGTCATATATATCCAGATGGTCAATTAGGTTTTGTCATACACCATACTACTCATGTTTGGCGTTTTGATGAAATCCATTTTGAATTTAGGGTTCTATAAAAACTCACCGTCTCGACTTACTACTTGAATCTTTAAAATTTTTCCTAGGAATTTAAGATCTAGCGTCTTAGGTCCAAGTTTCTTGTGTTCTTTTATTAAGTTCATTGTTAATTTCTAATGAGAAAAACTATATTCTCCTGAGTGTTTTTGCCAGGCTAAGAAGGTCATAAATCCCATAAGTGTTGGGCTATTTCAACCTATCTAGACATGATCGTAAGGGGTGATAAATAATTCTTGTTAGTGTTCTTAAAAATGAATTCATATTTTAGATCAACATCAAAAAGGTCCGAATCCGCTTCTTCTTCTAGGTCCAAAAGAAAATCTATTTGAGATTCAAAAAGGGTCATTACTAGTCTTAAAACAACCATAGATGATTTCCAAGGGTCAATTGATAATTGGGAAAGCCCAAAAAATTCATAAAGACCAAATTTATCAAATTTCAAAAATAATTTTTTAAGAACAAATTTCTCAATCAAAACTGAAGAACAAGATATCCAACTTACAAAACCTTTCGAAACAATTCATTTGTTTTCTGAAAGTGCTTTACAAAAACATAGAGAAAACAATTTCAAATATATACATATTGGTTTAGTCCAAGTTGGGATTAAACCACTTTCAAAAGAAGGATTAAATACTTCAATTTTAGCTATCTTAAGAGAAACTGGATTCAAAATATTTGAAGATTCTTTACTACGCTTTACTGAATCAAGTTTGTGTACTGGTCCAATTTCATTTGATTGCTATCCAAACTTTACAGTTTCCTTAAACGACAAAAATATTTTAAAATCTCTAGTTTTACAAGTTAAAACTCACAATTACGAAATGATCGATGGAAGGATCAATTCCAATTGCAATAATTTTTAGAGTTCATTACAAAGCCATGACTAGTGCTTTCTCTTCAAAAGTAAAATTTTCAAGTAAAAAGGGTGAAACCCTTTTACTTCAAACATATCTTTCGAGATCCAATTCCGTAGTTCCAAGATCTATTCGATGGAAAGATATAAATCTTTCAGATGAATGGGTCCTCGAATAAGCTGTCCAGCCAAAACCTACAAAATCCCAAGAACCTTTAAAGCCAAATACACGTTTAAAACATATTGAGCAATTTCATGATGGAAAACTAAAACTTTCTTTCATTCGAAATATTCATGAAAACATGGATGATTATTCATGTGAATCTTCCTCTCTTCCATAAACTATTGATCTAGGAAGAGTCTCTCAATTGGCACAAGATTTTTCCAGATTATAAAAATGCCAAAAATATCAACCAAGATTTTCGACTTCCGATATTCCAAATTATGTTTTAAGAAATGTTGATTTCCGTACACAAATACCAAAACCTATTTACTCAGCTACAAATAATTTTCAACAAAATGATTTTTCCACAAAATCTGACCAACAAGCCTTACCTTTTCAGCCATAACAGATAATATGTTAAATAAACTAAATTTCCTAGAAAAAGATTTTCAAATTGATAAAAAATTCTTGCGAGATGATATTTACTCTAAAAATAACACTCATAAAAGACTGGTTTTCAAAAACATTTTAAAAGATAGGAATATAATCCTAGAAGAATTTTACAACTATCTTCATGAACATAAAATAAAAATTTTGTTTTTCAATTGGTTTGAAAATTATGCATTCAAAAATAATATTTACTTTCCTTATTCCAAAACTACGAATCCTATCACCAATCGTAACAAAACCCCTGAATGGAAAACACTTGCAAATGGAAAACTTATTTGTTCTAACCATCCTCCTCCACAAGGAATAAAGCTCGAATGGTTAGGTACACCAATTGAAGTGATTCATTTTAAACGCCCCCAAGATGATGATAAGAATAATTTCAAAAATATCATCGTCCAAATCAATTTTTCAAACACAAATCTTGGAATGATAAGCAAACAACTTGATAGAATTGAAAAATCAATTCAAAATCAAACCATTACTCCAAAAGATTCTCCTTTTGGAAAGAAAAGCAAAAATCCCATGTTCAAACCTTTCAAAATCTCAAGTTCTAGTGTCAAAACTTATCAAAATACGAATAAAGAATTCATTTGTGCTCTCCAAAGTCAACTAAGTAGAGTAGACGTAGGAGAATGTCGTACACCTCACGAAGCTGATATTCCTGATACTCCCACTTCTGAAGTCCAAATAAATACTCTAGCTAATGATTCCTATGTTAGCGAATCCTCCGAGCAAAATTCAATCCCTGAGATAAACCGTCTTGGTTGGGAAACCCATCAAGAACATCGATTAATCTCTGCCCCTGATATAGGTCAAATCCAACCAGTAGAACAATCTAGGTTCAATTCGTCTTCAGTTTATGACTGGAATATTGATGGCATATCTGAGTACAATATCTTAAATTTCCTCCAAAAAATGACGATGGCCGCAAATGCCTATAGAACACAAATTGGAAATGAGGATAAAACCGTAGCTGGACTCCTAATAGCTGGGTTTTCATGCCAGCTTAAAGAATGGTGTGATAACTACCTAAACGCGCAACAACGTTCAGAAATCCTAGATGCCATTAAAACGGATGAGGATGATGTACCTCTCCTAGATAATTTTGGAAATCCTCAACAAGATGTTGTAGCTACCTTAGTCATAGCCTTAACCTTACATTTTATAGCAGATCTTTCCGTACTTAGAGATAAGAATGCCGAACTTCTTTCAAATCTTAAATGCAAAAGACTTAGCGATTTCCAATGGTATAAGAACACTTTTCTTACTAGGGTTCTACTCCGCCAAGATCCAAACCAACCATTTTGGAAAGAAAAATTTCTCGCAGGACTCCCAACCCTTCTAGGAGAAAAAGTTAGAAATAAAATTAGAGATTCCAAGGAAACCCAAATAATTGATAATGATGATTTCACATATGGATAATTGAGAAGTATTGTTCAACAAGAAGGTCTCAAGATCTTGGCAGATCTTAAAATCCAGAACCATCTTAAATGGGAACTCAAAAGAACAAAAATAGAATTAGGTTCCTTTTGTAGACAATTCGAAATTGACCCTACCAAAAGTAATAAATCATGCATAGGAGATTGCAGTAATTCTTACTACTCAAAGAATAAACCTAAAAAATACTCTAGAAACTATAAAAACCAAAAACCTCGCGAAAATTCCTGGCAAAAACCTCGTGAGAAATCATACTCCAAGAAGTATACTCCAAAATAAACCCCAATCAACAAACCATTCGATAAAAATCTCACGTGCTTCAAATGTAACAAAAAAGGTCACAATTCGAATTTCTGTCGTTTTAACAGAAAAATCCAAGAACTCGGCCTTGGAGAAGAAATTTCAAGTAAATTTTCAAATCTCTTTCTTTATCAATCATCATCATTTTATGATTCTGATTCATCACTATCCTCTGAAAAGGCCTTACAAGTTGATGAACTGAAAAACTTATCACCTGGCTCAGAATCTGATGAAAAGAAAATAAACGTTCTTACAAAAGATCAAAAATTCCAGCTTGAAATCCTAGACTCCATTTCAGATCCTCAAATAAAACAAACATTCCTAGAAACAATCCTTTAAAATCTAATGGTCCACTGAAAACCCGTTAAAATCTATCAAGTCTGGGCTTGTCCCAAAAAATTTTCATCTAGAAACACGAGAAAAATTATCTGCTGCAAATAATTCTAAACTTCGCATAAAATCTAAAACAGTAGCTTCAGTTTTAAAAGATAATACTTTCATGAAAACTGCATTTGTCCTCACAGATGACATATACCAAAATGTTATTCTAGGGACCCCTTCATAAATTTAATCACACCATACAAAGTCATGGATGATTCAATTTCTTTCAAAAACCAAAATAAAAAATTATCTTTCCAATTTCTTGAAACACCAAAAAAGCGAAGCCTGAATTAAATAAAAGCTTGCTCAATAGAAGAAAATTTCTTAAATTCTTTAATCCATAGTAAAACGTTCCACTTGGAAATCTTAAAATCAGAGTTTTTACTACAAAAAACAAAAGAGGCTTTGGATACTAGAAAATACCAAATGAAAATGAAATTTAGAATGGAAGAGGGCTAATGGAGGAAATTTCTTTTCATTTTATGATGGAATAAAATTTGTTTTGAAGATTTGGAAAGATTTTTGTATGTTAGGCTTGAAAATTTCAGTAACAGAACCAAAATAGTTCCACCACGGTATGAACCAATATGGAGATTTGGATAGATCACAAGTGGTATAAAAAAAGATTAACCACATGTGTTTGTGTTTCGGAGATTGGATCAAAAAAGAATTATACCAAGCCTGACAATAGTCATAATAATTGAAATGGATTGAAACATGGGAGATTTTTCAGATCATCAGAGAAATTTAGGCTTTCATTAAAATCATATTCTCAAGAGCTTGGAGCAATGGCCTTATGGATTTTAAAAGTGGAATAAGTAGGATCAATGTGGTTTTCATTGAGATAAAAATGTTTGAAGGACACTGATTCTGTTACTTCCAAATTTGTTTGAAAGAATAACACAGTTTTATCTGTATTATGAGGTTTGAAAAATCTGTTTTTACCAAAATATTTCTCGATTGTTGAAAACGGGTTATTGTTGACCAAAAATCATTTTTCAATATTTATAATGTTTTGATAAATAGATTTTTCAAATTTTATGAGGGTGAGGTTTGTGAAAACTCCTTCAAAATAATTTGCGAATTATTCGAAGGTTTTGAAATCATTTTAGAGGTCTGGTTTTGTTTGAAATCATTTTTGAAGGAACCTCGGAAAATTTTGAAACAATTTGAGAAGAGGGTTTTTTAGAAGAATCACCCTCTTGTTTTGACAAACTTAGCTCGAAAGCTCTATGTAATTTTAGAATATGATCCATGATTTTTTCTGGAGATTGAAGAGAGTTTGATTCTTCTTCTTTTCACATTCTTTTTTGTGACTGAGATCCAAGGTTCTGTTTTTATATGTGGGGATGTGTCTGGGGGTATGTTTTTTTCTGAGATTATTTCTAGGGATATGCCTTTGCCTTTATCAATCTTCCTCTGAGGGATCATACTTGTTTTGAAGGAATTCTCGTGTCAAGAAATCTGGAACAGAGTTTGAATCTCCTTTAATATATTCAATGACGAAATCAAAAATACTTAGAATTGCTTGCCATCGCGCAAAAATCTGTTTTGAGGCAAGGTTTTTAACATCTTTTTGTAAAACGTCTTTAGCACTTTTGCAATCAATTCCTAAAAGATTTTTTTATTCAAAAGGTCACTTTGAAAATTTTGGATACATAATACTATACTTAAAATTTCTTTTTTTAATAGTAGAGTAGTTCCTTTGGGTATCATTTCAATGCGAAGACGTAAATTGGACTATAATCTCTCGACCATCTATAGTCTTTTGTTTAAGAATACCCACATATCCTACATTTGACGCATCTGTTTCTACGACCTTTTTTTAATATGGATTCGCTATGTGAAGACAAGGGATTTCAAGGACTTTTTTTAAAAAAATTTGTACTAATGCAGTATGCTCTTTTGTCCAAGGAACCGGGTTTTTCTTTACACGACTATTCAATGGTTTTGCTATCCTATTAATGTTAGGATAGTTTTGCTATCCTATTAATGTTATGACATAAATCTAATACCTTTGTAATTGGGTTTTATCTAAAATTTTATCGGGAAATTTATTTGCAAATTCCAAAGATCTTTCTATTGTTTTTATCATAGCTTGCGATATGTAATGGCCTAGAAATCTGATCTTAGTTTGAAATAAAGACATTTTTGTTTTTGAAATGACAAGACCATTTTTTTCTTGCAACATAATAAAATGTTTTTAGATGTTTGAAATGCTCATCAAAAGTATTTGAAAATATTAAAATATCATCAATCTATACAATGCAAAACTTTGAATACTCAGAGTGTAACATCCCGGTTTCTTGTATATGCGGAGAGGCTTATAAGAATTGATTTGGCTACCTATGTCACCAAAGTGCACTTACCTTTTCCGATCACTTGCCCGAAAGAACTCCAGAGTTAAGGGTGCTTGGGCTGGAGTAGTCTAAGGATGGGTGACCTTCCGGGAAGTGATTCGCGGTAGCGTGTGAGTGAGAACAAAACACGGGGAAAGGTCACGTGGTGATTGCAGGGTCAGTAAACAAGTCTTACGAGCCTCCCGGACTAACGCACCGGCCGTCGGACGAGGGTGGGGCCCACGGGCCGGGAGATGTCGTTGGGGCCCACAGGTAGGGGCGGTCGGGGCGTTATAAGTGGTATCAGAGCCGAACCCAAACACGTGTGTGGAGTCAGGTGGGCCCACACCGTCTAGGGTGACGATCCTGGTGCGCAACGAGGACGTTGCGCTCTGTGAGTGGGGGTGATTGTAACATCCCGGTTTCTTGTATATGCGGAGAGGCTTATAAGAATTGATTTGGCTACCTATGTCACCAAAGTGCACTTACGTTTTCCGATCACTTGCCCGAAAGAACTCCAGAGTTAAGGGTGCTTGGGCTGGAGTAGTCTAAGGATGGGTGACCTTCCGGGAAGTGATTCGCGGTAGCGTGTGAGTGAGAACAAAACACGGGGAAAGGTCACGTGGTGATTGCAGGGTCAGTAAACAAGTCTTACGAGCCTCCCGGACTAACGCACAGGCCGTCGGACGAGGGTGGGGCCCACGGGCCGGGAGATGTCGTTGGGGCCCACAGGTAGGGGCGGTCGGGGCGTTATACAGAGAATATGTCATTCATGATTCTTTGAAATTACGAAGGTGCATTTTTTAAGCCAAACGGCATTACATTCCACTTGTATTGACCAAAAGCGACTGTAAATGCTGTTTTATAACGATCATTTTCAGAGATTTGAATTCTCCAAAATCCTGATTTAAGATCAAATTTTGAAAATATGTGGGCAGAATAAAGTTTTTGAAATAAATCTTTTTTATTTGGTATTGGATATCTAATCCATTTTAATGCAATGTTTAAGGGTTTGTAATTGATTACTAACCAAGGAGTGCCTCTTTCTATTTCGGAATTTTTATTTACATAAAAAGCAGCACGGTGATCTTGATTTTGAAATTAGGCCTTTGTCTAAAAGATCTGAAATCTCTTTTTTACAATGTTTTTCTAATTCAGAGTTCATTTGTATGGGACGAGCCTTAGTGGGAATTTCTTTTTCATTGAAATTTCCCTCGTATGGCAAATCAACAATATGTTGTTTGCGATTCCAAGAGGCTGTCTGCAAATCTGAACATATTTCTTTTTCAAATAATTTATTTATTTGAATTTTTTTTCTTTTATTTTTTTTGTATCCAAAGCCTCTTTTGTTTTTTTTTGTAGTAAAAACTCTGATTTTCAATATTTCAAGTGGAACGTTTTACTATGTATTAAAGAATTTAAGAATTTTTTTTGTATTGGAACGTTTTACTATTTATTAAATTCAGGCTTCGCTTTTTTGGTGTTTCAAGAAATTGGAAAGATAATTTTTTATTTTGGGTTTTAAAAGAAATTGAATCATCCATGACTTTGTAAGGTGTGATTAAATTTATGAAGGGGTCCTTAGAATAACATTTTGGTATATGCATGTCATCTGTGAGGACAAATGCAGTTTTGATGAAAATATTATCTTTTAAAACTGAAGCTTCTGCTTTAGATTTTATGCGAAGTTTAGAATTATTTGCAGCATATAATTTTTCCCGTGTTTCTAGATGAAAACATTCTGGGACAAGTCCAGACTTGATACAATTAAGAACGACGCCTATATCAAACAGAGCTATCGTATCAATTTTGTAATTTTCAGAGAAAACAAATGTGACTCTTATTTTATATTTTCGGGAAGTGATTTCTCTTAGGACACAGAGGAAATCATTAGGGGCGGAGTCTAGAAATTGTATTTGTTCTTTTAGATCGAGGTCATCTTCTATGTTATTTAGGTCATCATTGTCTTGGTCCTCAGAAATAGAATCATGATTCCCTTTGATAGAAGATAGAATTGAGTGAAAATACTCAAAATCTCTTTTTTTGTTTATCTTTAAGGGTTTTGTGATCGTTTTTTACTTCTTTGATTTCTATCCTAAGATATTTTATTTTTGTTTTGGAACTATTTTTCTTTCTTTTGTTAAGAATGGTGGTTAGGTCATAAGATGATTTGGAAGATGTTGGACCATTAGATTTTAACGGATTTTCAGTGGGTTTTACCTCTTTTTCGTTTAAGGAAGAAATGATTGTTTCTAGGAATTTTGGTCATTCATGTTTTTTTTTTAAATTCCGAAGGTCCATTTTGTTAGCCAAACGACATTACATTCCACTGGTATTGACCAAAAGGGATTGTAAATACTGTTTTATAATGATCATTTTTAGAGATTTGAATTTGCCAAAATCCTGATTTAAGATCAAATTTTGAAAATATGTGGGCAGAATAAAGCCTTTGAAGTAAATCCTTTTTATTTGGTATTGGATATCTAATCCACTTTAATGCAGTGTTTAAAGGTTTGTAATTAATTACTAACCTAGGAGTGCCTCTTTCTATTTCGGAATTTTAATCTACATAAAAAACAGCACATGACCAAGGTGATCTTGATTTTGAAATTAGGCCTTTGTTTAGAAGATATGAACTCTCTTTTTTTACAATGTTTTCTAATTCAGAGTTCATTTGTATGGAATGAGCATTAGTGGGATTTTTTTTTTCATTGAAATTTCCCTCTTATGGCAAATCAACAATATGTTGTTTGCGATTCCAAAAGGCTGCCGGCAAATCTGAACATATTTCTTTTTCAAATATTTTATTTAGATTTTTTTTTTCTTTCATTTCTTTTGTATCCAAAGCCTCTTTTGTTTTTTTGTAGTAAAAAGTCTGATTTTAAATTTTTCAAGTGGAACGTTTTATTATGTATTAAAGAATTTAAGAAATTTACTTGTATTGAGCAAGCTTTTATTAAATACAGGCTTCGCTTTTTGGTGTTTCAAGAAATTGGAAAGATAATTTTTTTTATTTTGGTTTTTGAAAGAAATTGAATCATCCATGACTTTCTATGGTGTGATTAAATTTATGAAGGGGGTCCCTAAAATAACATTTTGGTATTGTCATCTGTGAGGACAAATGCAGTTTTGATGAAAATATTATCTTTTAAAATTGAAGCTTCTGCTTTAGATTTTATGTGAAGTTTAGAATTATTTGCAGCATATAATTTTTATCGTGTTTCTAGTTGAAAACATTTTGGGACAAGTCCAGACTTGATACAATTAAGATCGGCACCTGTATCAAATAGAGCGACCGTATCAATTTTGTAATTTTCAGAGAAAACAAGTGTTACTCTTATTTTATATTTTCGGGAAGTGATTTCTCTTTGGACACAGAGGAAATCATTAGGGGCGGAGTCTAGAGATTGTATTTATTCTTTTAGATCGAGGTCATCTTCTATGTTATTTAGGTCATCATTGTCTTGTTCCTCATAACTAGAATCATGATTCCCTTTAATAGTAGATATAATTGAGTAAAAATACTCATAATCTTTTTTTTTGATCTTCTTTAAGGGTTTTGAGATCATTTTTTTACTTCTTGTATTTTTATCCTAAGATCTTGTATCTTTGTTTTAGAACTATCTTTCTTTCTTTTGTTAAGAATGTTGGTTAGGTCATAAGATGATTTGGAAGATGTTGGACCATGAGATTTTAACGGGTTTTTAGTGGGGTTTACCTCTTTTCGTTTAAGGAAGAAATGATTGTTTTTAGGAATTTTTGTTTTGTTTGAGGATCTGAAATGGCGTATAGGATTTCAAGCTGGAATTCTTGATCTTTTATAAGAACGTTTATTTTCTTTTCTTCAGGTTCTGAGCCAGATGATGAGTTTTTCAGTTCATCAACTTGTAAGACCTTTTCAGAGGATAATGATGAATCAAAATCAAAAGATGATGATGAATGATAAAGAAAGAGATTTGAAATTTTACTTGAAAGTTCTTCTCCAAGGCCGAGTTCTTCGATTTTTCTGTTAAAACGGCAGAATTTCAAAGTATGACCCTTTTTATTAGGAAAGAAAGTGTTGAAAATCACTCAGCGAGGAAAACTCGAAGAAAAGAATAGTCAAAAATCATTTTCGTTGTATTATTGCTTTGTATATTTACTTTTATGTATTGTTGTTTTATGTAACTTGATTTTCATATTAATAAAGATAGTTGACAAAAAAAATAAAAAATATTCCTAGAACATTTTCCAAAGGGTGGCAAAAAAACCATAACCGTACAAACCAAACCGAACCAAACCAAAATAACTGATTTGGTTTGGTAATGTTTTAACTTAAAATCCCATTTGGTTATCATTTTTGTAAGATTTCGGTTTGGTTTGGTTAAAAACCGAATGATTTTTTTTAAATTCAATATTTAAATCATTATATATTTATTTGTTATAATTTGCCAATTTGGGTTCATCATTTCTATCAGGGTTATTTTTATAGTTTATCAATTTATAGGCTTTAATTTTAAAAACTAAAAACAAAATATAATCTATAGAATAATAAAAACCGTACTTCCCAAAATAAAGCAAAAAATGTTTGTGGTGGTGGATTTCTAAATCGTATTATTCATCACTTTATTTTGGTTTGAATCAAAGTCAGCTTTAACATTACTGTTTGAACCTTGCGCGAAATTTACTATTACAAACTGAATCAACGTTTCTTCATACGTTTTCTGATGTGATATTATGTGGAATTAGAAATTGGTGACACCTATTTAAGTTTTTCTTAATCAAAATTGTTCTTAGGAAGTTATGTTGTTTTCTGGATCTATCTCGTTTTATCTCCCACGATTGAAAGTTATGTGTTGGAATAGATTCATTTGTGAAAGAAAAAGGAAGAACAAGTAAAAAAGAAAATCAAGAAAGAGGAAAAGAAGAAAAAGGGAAAAGCAAACCAAAAGGAAATCAAGCAAAAGAAAAAAGGAAATTGGGCTAAAAAGAAATAATGAAGAAATAGCAATTTACTATTCTTGTTTAGAATCACAACTCTATAAATAGAGTTCTAGACTTAAAGTTTAATGTATCACAAAGATCAAAGAGAAATAGATAAATTAATAAAAGAGAAAGCTTTTAAAGAGAAATCACAAAATCCCAACATGGTATCGAAGCCAAGGTTTTGAGTGAAGTACCTTTAGAGAAAAATCGTTCCGTGCAAAATTCGGTTCGAACTAATTCCGCTGCAGAATCGTTCGTGCAAAATCCATGTTCGTAAAATTCAGGTCCGTGCAGAATCCGGGTTCGTGAAAAGAATCAAGCTCGTGCAAAATCCGAGTTCGTGCAGAATCGCTGCAGAAACAAGAGAAGCATGATCATAAACAAAATCATGCAAACATTAAATATTCCATTATTTGATGGGAAAAACTATGAACTTTGGGCTGCAAGGATAAAAACTACTTTGAAGATTCAAGAGATTTGGGAAGTTGTGGAGAAAGGACTTCCACCAGAGCCAAAACCAAAACCAGAGTTATTAGAAGAATGAAAAAACAAGGAGATGCAAGATATGAAAGCTCTACAATTGTTACAAATGGCTGTGACAAATATAGTTCTCAAGAAGGTAGTTTCTGCTACCATTTCCAAAGAAATCTCGGAAAGGCTACAAGAAAACTATCAAGGTAATGATCAAACAAAACTTGTGAGACTAGATTCTTTGAACAAAGAGTTTACAGATCTAAAGATGAAACATGGAGAAAAGATTATATAGTATACTGATAAAATCGAGGAGATCGTGAACCAGATGAGTTTACTAGGAGAACAGAAGACAAATCATCAAGTTATCAGGAAGATATTAAACTCAATGCCAAAGAGTTATGCCAGGCTAGCAGCTTTAATGGAAGAAACGAAAGACTTAAGAAAGATTATTGTGACAGATCTTGTTGGATCACTAATCTCACATGAGGCAATATATTTACCAGATGAGAAACCAATCGAAAGAGCACTGTATGCAATATTCACATGAACAAAGTTTGGTCAAAGATCACATCAACATCAGAGAACGAACAAGTGGTGCAGTACATGTAAAAAGGGAAATCACAATGAAGAAGATTGTTACTTCAAATAAGGAAATTCACCATGGTGTGGTGTCCGCAAGAAGCATAATCATAATGAAGATGTTTGTTATTTCAGGAACAAGGAAGAAAAGTCATATGAAAGCAAACAAGTTCAAGGAGAATGCTTTGTGTGTGGGAAGTCTAGGCATTATGCAAAGAACTGTAAAAACATGTTTAAGGCAGAAGCTCATTCATGTCAAAATCAAAAAACAGAGAAAGGTTGAAACAACCGCACCCATTTTTTTTTTTTTTTTTTTTTTTTTTTTTTTTTTTTTTTTTGCAATTAATTATTAAAATTCCCATAAATAATAATAACTAAACCTCACCAAATAATTTCCGGTTCAAGATTATAAATCCGAGTAATCAAGATCATAAATTACTAAATAAAATAATCAAATAAACGACAAGTCTAGATCACCCCCTCTTCCTCGCCCTGATTCCACGGTCACACTTTCTCATTTCCTTATTCCCGCACAGAAAGTTTCACGAGAAAATTCAGCAATTTTCTAGAACTCCCCGGGATGAATAACCTTCAATTAAACCACCGTGGAGGAGAGGAGGTCGCGTCCCGGCTTGGCTCACGGCGATCCACTCGAGCTTTCTCAATCGATCTCTCACCACGCAGCGGCTAGGTTAATCGAAGAAGGAGATACATACGCACATATAAACATATGTGTGTGGGATCTATTTCTTTTTTTTTTGACCCCAAACTCCCAAAATTATCAATTAAACCCACCCAGAACAATTGATTTTTCGCGAAAATAACCCCAAACTTCTAATTATTCAATTTCAACCTCAAAATTGAATTAGGGATGTTACAATTCTCCCCCACTAACATAGATTCGTCCTCGAATCTAACATCCAGCTAACAACCACAACATAGCACAACCGCTATTCCAACTCAACGTCGCACGACCGCTCTTCCAGCTCTACCAACAACGGTATCACGGCTCAACACCATAGTGCCATAGTCCCCTACTTGGTTTGGCCAACCACTCCAACACCCGGGAGTACAACGACTTCACGACCCAACACCATGGATCGGTCCGTCTAACGCATAGAGAGCCAGACAACGGCAATCTCTCTAGTGACCTGTCTCACCAATCAGGAATCACATCGAAACCCAACCGGCCAGGTACACTCGGCAGTGACTCACCAGTGCACTCCGATGCCGCTATATGGGGCCACCACCCCGTGCCAAACCAATCCGGAACTATCAGCCTTATGCGGCTACCAAACACCTAGTATCCGCACCCCGCTATCGGACCACTACCACTAGTAGCCCGCCAACCTGTCTACTAATCCCCTAGTAAACCCACCACTCAACATATTCAATGAAAACACCTTTTTATTGAATAGTCAAAAACTCCAAAGTACATCGATTAATTATAACACCATAAAAATAGACGAGTACAACAACGCAATAACTCTCAAAATCCCAACACCATGGTTACAACGATATGGAAACACCCGGCTAACCCTCCAGTTTGCCGAACCACTTGGGAAATTTGCGCTTCAACTTCGCTTCCGGCTCCCAAGTCACCTCCTCGGCTCCATTGCAGTCCCACAGCACCTGCATCTCAGGAACCTTCTTCCTCCTGATCACTCTCACCCGACGATCTAGGACTCTCAGAGGCCTCGCCTCCACCACCATGCTCGGTGTCAAATCTGATGGCACCCCCGTGACCACCTGATCATCCTTGTGCAAACATTTCTTCAGCATCGACACGTGGAACACCTTGTGAAATGCCTGCATAGACTCCGGCAACTCTAACCGATAAGCCACCGGTCCGACCCGCTCCAGCACCCTGACGGGACCCATATACCGTGGACTCAACTTCGTCTCGGAAATGGACCTGTTCGGACCCCTCAACATGGCCATTTTCAGGTAGACCAAATCGCCAACTGCGAACTCCAGCTCCTTCCTACGCCGATCTGCGTAGCTTTTCTGACGATCTTGAGCTTCCTTCATGTTCAACTTCACAATCCGGACCTTCTCAGTCGTCTCCTGCACAAAGTCAGCTCCCAACAGGCTCCTCTCCCCCACTTGTGTCCAACATAACGGGGTCCTGCAAGGCCTACCATACAACGCCTCAAATGGTGCCATGCCGATACTAGCCTGGTAGCTGTTATTGTACGCAAACTCCACTAGATTCAGATGATCCGCCCAATGTCCACCCCAATCCAACACACACATCCTCAACAGATCCTCCAACGTCTGGATAGTCCTCTCCGACTGCCCATCGGTCTGGGGATGATAAGCTGTACTCATGTGTACCTTAGTGCCCATCTCCTTCTGGAAAGCGCCCCAGAACAGCGAGGAGAACTTCGGATCTCGATCTGACACTATACTCACCGGTACCCCATGCAGCTTCACAATCTCCCTGACGTACCTCTTGGCCAACACTTCCGCACCGTCGGTCTTTTTTATGGCCAAGAAGTGCGCAGACTTGGTCAACCTATCGACGATGACCCAAATAGCGTCATTGGTTCGCGAAACCGGCAGACCCACCACGAAATCCATGGTGATCATGTCCCACTTCCACTCCGGAATGGGTAAACTCCTCAACAACCCGCTCGGAACCTGATGCTCAGCCTTCACCAACTGACAGGTATCACACCCCGCAACCCAGTTGGCAACATCCTTCTTCATCCCTACCCACTGGTAATACCGTTTGAGGTCACGGTACATCTTGGTAGCTCCTGGATGAATAGAGAAACGGCTCTGATGTGCTTCCCACAGGATTTCCTGCCTCAGCACTTCGTCCTTCGGTACACACACCCTGCCCCTCAAAAGGATAGTTCCATTGCTGGATAACTCATACTCAGACCGCTCTGCCCTGCCAGCCTGCATTAATTCCTCATCCAACTGCTGTGCTACCCGCACCCTAGTCAGAATGTCCGCCTGATCCACCGCCTCTAAACCCAACGGCTCAGGTTCCTCAGACACAGCACACAGTCTCAGGGCACTCACCATGCCTACCAACGCCTCGGTATCTCGCTCAGTGTCTAAAATAACCCGCTTCCTGCTCAAAGCATCGGCTACAAGATTCGCTTTACCCGGATGGTAAGCTATCTCCAGGTCATAATCCGCAACAAGCTCCATCCATCGCCTCTGTCGCAGATTCAGCTCCGGCTGGGTAAAGATGTACTTCAGACTTTTGTGGTCTGTGAACACCTGAACCTTACCGCCATACAGATAAGACCTCCAGATCTTCAATGCAAACACCACTGCAGCCATCTCAAGATCGTGAGTAGGATAATTGCATTCATGTTTCCTCAGCTGCCTGGAAGCATATGCGATTACCTTACCCTGCTGCATCAATACACAACCGAGCCCCAGCCTGGACGCGTCTGTGAACACAACATATGGCTCATCCTGCTTAGGCAAGGCTAACACCGGAGTACTCACCAGCATCTCCTTGAGCTTCACAAAGCTCTCCTCACACTGGTCCGACCACACGAAAGGAACGTCCTTCCCGGTCAACTTGGTCATGGCATGCGCCATACTAGCAAACCCCTTGACGAACCTCCTGTAATAACCCGCCAGACCCAGAAAACTGCGAATCTCCGAGGCATTCTTCGGTCTCGGCCACTCCTCAATCGAGCGAATCTTCTCCGGATCCACTGAAACACCACGATCCGATACGACGTGCCCCAGAAATCCGATCTCCCGCTGCCAGAAACTACACTTGCTCAGCTTAGCGAACAACTTCTGCTCCCGTAGCTTCTCCAGAACTTTCCTCAGGTGAACCATGTGCTCCTCAGGACTCTTCGAATACACTAGGATGTCGTCGATGAAAATGATGACGAACTCATCCAGATACTCCTGGAACACGCCGTTCATCAACCTCATAGACGCAGCCGGTGCATTCGTCAACCCAAACGGCATCACCACAAACTCGTAGTGCCCGTATCTCGTCCTGAAAGCCGTCTTCCTGATGTCCGTCTCCGCTATCGGGATCTGATGATAACCCGATGCCAAATCAATCTTAGAGAACCACGAAGCACCCTGCAACTGATCTAACAACTCATCGATCCTCGGTAATGGGTACTTGTTCTTCACAGTAACCCGGTTCAGCCCCCGATAATCAATGCACAACCGGAAGCTCCCATCCTTCTTCTTGACGAACAGTACCGGTGCACCCCACGGAGAACTGCTCGGTCTAATGAAACCCTTTTCCAACAACTCCTCGAGCTGCTTCTTAAGCTCAGCCATCTCCGCTGGAGCCATCCTGTAAGGAGCCTTAGACAACGGCGTCGTCCCCGGCTCTAACTATAACGCCCCGACCGCCCCTACCTGGGCCCCATGCCCTCTCCCGGCACGTGGGCCCCACCCTGGTCCGACGGCCGGTGCGTTAGTCCGGGAGGCTTGTAATACTTGTTTACTGACCCTGCAATCACCACGTGACCTTTCCCCGTGTTTTGTCCTCACTCACACGCTACCGCGAATCACTTCCCGGAAGGTCACCCATCCTTAGACTACTCCAGCCCAAGCACCCTTAACTCTGGAGTTCTTTCGGGCAAGTGATCGGAAAAGGTAAGTGCACTTTGGTGACATAGGTAGCTAAATCAATTCTTATAAGCCTCTCCGCATATACAAGAAACCGGGATGTTACACTAACTCAATGGTAAAAGGATCCGACCTGGATGGTGGTAACCCGCTCAACTGCTGGAACACATCCTCGAACTCCCAGACCACCTCAATATCCCGCACCGCTGACTCCCCAACCTCACCAGGTATCGAAATGGTAGCCAAATAGGCCTCACAACCCTGTTCGATCAAGCGCTCCGCTTGAACCGCGGAAACGACGATGCCTCCCGGCACCGGTCTCACTCCCTGATAAACCAGTCTTCTGTTAGCATGCTCGAAAACCACACGACCCCGGTGACAATCCAAATGAGCCTTGAACTTTCCCAGCCAGTCCATACCCAAAATGATGTCATAGAGTTCCACTGGGCACACTATCAGATCCGCTGGCATCAGCTCTCCGGCGATAAGAATGTCAACATTCTCCACACAGCCCTGAGTCCTCAACAAGCGACCCCCAGCAACTCTCACCACACCCGAGTGGTCCCCACACAACTCTTGGATACCGCTCCCCGACACCCAATCCGGTGTGGCAAAACTGTGGGACGCTCCGGAGTCAAACAACACATGTGACTCTACCCCAGCCACATTAAGGGTCCCTAAGCACGAAAGGATTCACGGCAAATAGCAAACACCGATTACAGAGCGAGTAACTGAAATTACAATCAAACAAGAACATAATTAAGGTAACTAACCAGTAATCGGTCTGCTGCCGCTCGCCTCGCCTGACTCCGCGCCTATGGTGAACACCCTCGGTGCCCCTGCGGCCCATTTCGGAGGCGGTGCCTCGATCCTCACAAACGGCTGAGCCAACTTCGGACAATCCTTCCTGAGGTGACCGGGTTCCTTGCAATGAAAGCACACCGGGCCCCCTCGAGAACAATCCGCCACGCGATGTCCATGGGCTCCGCACCCGAAACAACGTGGCCCAGAACCCGCTTCCCTGGAAGTATCCTCCCACTTCCTCTTCTGTCCCTGCTGCTGACCAGACCTACCGCCCTTGCTCGGAGCAACACTCTGACTTTGAGACCGTCGCGGAGCCTCTGGTACTGCAGCCTTTAAGCTAGCCTCCTGCCTCATCCCCTCCTCAAGCTGCGCTGCACACTCCACCAGTTCGGATACCGACTCGAACTTGCGGACTATGCACCGATTCCTGAGATCGATACGCATACCTCGCATGAAAGCACCAATCAACTCATACTCGGTATCTGCACCCCGACCAGCAAACCGCTTCAGCCGGTTAAACTCGGCCTCGTACTCTCGGACCGAACGAATCCCCTGTGACAAGTACAGAAACTCCGCCTGTAACCTGTCGCGAGCCTCCCGCGGAAAATACTTGAGATCGAACTCCCTCCGGAACTCGTCCCAAGGCAACACTACTCCCGCCCTCCTCGCAGCAACACCCTGCCACCACTCATGTGCATCTCCCTCCAGATAATGCACCGCCAAGTCAACCCTATACTCCTCAGGGCATCTGATCGACTGGAAGTTCCTCTCCAACCTGGACCTCCACTCATCAGACTCAATCGGTCGAGCACCACCACTGAAAAACTTGGTGCCCAACCTCTGCATATGCTCCATCACCCTCAGGTACGACGGAACCACTGGCTCGGCCTCAGCAACCACTCCCGGAACTCCCGGAGCAACAACACCCGGCATCGCGGCAACCCCCTGTGGCGCCACTGGAGCTGGAGCCGGTACCACACCAGGTAACCTCTCCAAGAGCTGGGCCAACATGCCCAAAACAGCCGCCATCGGGTTCGGGCCCGCACCAGCCTGAGCACCACCCGGCGCCGGCATCGCACCATACACGGCCGCTGGCTCCGACTGACCTTCCCCCTCGGCGTGATCATACGCCCCCTGCTCCACCGTGACACTCTGCGTCACATTTGCAGCTGCTCTGCCACCTCTACCACCTCTGCCACCTCTGCCGCCACGGCCTGTTCTGCCGCCCCGACCACGGCCGCCGCGACCACCCCGACCTCTGAGACCTTGCCCAACGCTATCAGAATCAACCATCTTATATAACCACTTGTTACTAATTGACAACAGCAATAGTAAAACAAACACGAGTCTTACCGTGGAATCTCATTGAAGGCTCGAAGAGGATGATCTAGAACTTCAACTCAACAGTTGACTAACTCCCATAGACAGTTCTAATAGCGGAAAATTTTTTTTTTTAAAACTGTCCTAGAACCGTAAATGCTCTGATACCAAATTGAAACAACCGCACCCATTTTTTTTTTTTTTTTTTTTTTTTTTTTTCTTTTTTTTTGCAATTAATTATTAAAATTCCCATAAATAATAATAACTAAACCTCACCAAATAATTTCCGGTTCAAGATTATAAATCCGAATAATCAAGATCATAAATTACTAAATAAAATAATCAAATAAACGACAAGTCTAGATCACCCCCTCTTCCTCGCCCTGATTCCACGGTCACACTTTCTCATTTCCTTATTCCCGCACAGAAAGTTTCACGAGAAAATTCAGCAATTTTCTAGAACTCCCCGGGATGAATAACCTTCAATTAAACCACCGTGGAGGAGAGGAGGTCGCGTCCCGGCTTGGCTCACGGCGATCCACTCGAGCTTTCTCAATCGATCTCTCACCACGCAGCGGCTAGGTTAATCGAAGAAGGAGATACATACGCACATATAAACATATGTGTGTGGGATCTATTTCTTTTTTTTTTGACCCCAAACTCCCAAAATTATCAATTAAACCCACCCAGAACAATTGATTTTTCGCGAAAATAACCCCAAACTTCTAATTATTCAATTTCAACCTCAAAATTGAATTAGGGATGTTACAAAGGTTTTGGCGAATTGTCTTTCACTGCAACAACTTATGATGCAAGTCAAATTTATGAAGAAGGAGCATGGCTAATTGATAGTGGAGCAACATGTCACATGATCAGAGATGAGAAGTTCTTCACAAGATTATACGGAACATACAAAGTTCATATCAAATTTGGATGTGGAGTAATTCTTACAAGTGCAGGAAAATGAGATATTAGCATGGAGACAACTCAAGGAAAAGTTATAATCAAGGATGTTCTACTAATTTGAGGGCTTGACAGAAATTTTCTAAGTGTGCCACAATTATTGGCTAAAGGTCATAAAGTTCTATTTGATGAGAAGACATGTACAATCATTGATAAAGCTTGAAAGAAGCTAATAGAGGTTCAAGAAGATAATCAAAAGTTCATTATCAGATGGGAGATACTTGAAGAAAAAGCAAGAGAGACCAAAGAAGAAAAGACACAACCAGAAAATATTGAAGATGCAGAATCAGCGTTAACCACAAAATTTCGAGTCAAAGAAAATTGCTACAAAGCAATAGAGATAAAAGATTAAGAAGCAACAAACGATGAAGAGGAAGATGATTCAAGCAAGAGGGAGCAAATGGAAACTACAACAAACGAATCTAGAGGGAGTGTTGGAATATATTCATTTGTAAAAGAAAAAGGAAGAACAAGTAAAAAACAAATTCAAGAAAGAGGAAAAAAAGAAAAAGGGAAAAGCAAACCAAAAGGAAATCAAGCAAAAAAAAAAATGAAATTGGGCAAAAATGAAATCATAAAGAAATAGCAATTTACTATTCTTGTTTAGAATCACAACTCTATAAATAGAGTTCTAGGCTTAAAGTTTAATGTATCACAAATAAGATCACAAAGATCAAAGAGAAAGAGAGAAATTAATATAAGAGAAAGGTTTTTAAGAGAAATCACAAAATCCCAACATTATGTAATAAATTGAAAAAAACCCGGAACCGAATCAAACCAAAACCGAAACAAGTCGTATATGGTTTTTATCTGGTTTAGAGTTTTATAAAACCAATAAACCAAAGAAAACAAAACCGAAATATATATGGTTTTATATGGTTTTATATGGTTTGAGTTTTTGTAAAACCGATAAAACGTAAAACCGAACCGAAACCAAACCAAAAACCGAAGTGCCCACACTATTGATGATGCAGTAAAATAAAATCTTACTTACCTATTTTTTTTTATTTACAGTAAGTATTACAAATAATCAGCTAAGTGTTCCAAACATTAATTATATTTAGGTGATGAATAGTATATCACTTGTTCACGTTTTGAAAACGTGATTCCGTTATTTTTTACCATTCATAATATTCATCAATTTTTTACATATTTAAGTTTTTTAAAAGTGATTCTCTACGTGTTAAAAATATAATTAGACAAAACAAAATGTGATTAATCTACTAAAACTAGTTTTTTCAGAGATGTATTATTATTTTACGAAAGTTGATCTAGTTTAATTATTTGCATTAACAATTATTCAATTATTTTGTTAGTCTCCTATTCTGTAGTGCGATATTTGGGTTTGCCGTTAACTACTAAGAGGATGACAAGTTCAGACTATCAGCCTTTACTAGAAAAAAATCGAACTCGAATTAGTTTTTGGAGAGCTCGATTCCTGTCCTACGCCGGAAGATTACATTTAATCAGAGCAATCATCGTCAGCCTTACTAAATTTTGGTTAGCGACTTTCTGCCTTCTCCGAGAATGTATTGTTGAGATTGAGAAACTGTATTCTGCTTTCTTGTGTCCAGGACCATAGTTAAATCCACACAAAGCGAAAATAGCATGGACATAAGTTTGTAAGCTAAAAAAGAAGGAGGGATGGGACTAAGGCCGATCCGTGAGGTGAATAAAGTATGTTGCCTGGAATTGATTTAGAGAATTATAAATCCGCAATCATCTTTATGGGTTAAATGGGTTCAGATGTATCTTATACGGAACAACTCATTCTGGTCTCTAAGGGAAACGACAATAGCAAGTTCATGGATATGGAGGAAAATTCTAAAGCATCGGGAAGTTGCAAGTCAGTTTTATCGGGTGGAGGTGGAAAATGGATACTCGACTTCTTTTTGGCACGACAACTGGTCTTCCCTAGGCTGATTGCTTGATAAAATGGGTACATGAGGGTTCGTTGGACTCGGTATTAAGATGCATTAAATAGTGGGTTATGTTTTGGATACTCACCGGAGGAAGAATCATCGAACGAGCTTGTTCAATGACATAAAGGAAGCCTTTGAAACTCAGCGCAGGAAACTGAGCATAGGAGAAGATAAAAAGATGCGGCAGGGCAGTAATTATAAATTCAAAATGTGTTTCTTTGTTCCAGACCACTTGGCACCAGATCAGAAGCGAGCAAGCCCGAGTTGAATGGTACAACGGAGTCTGGTTCCCTTTTGCGACTCTCAAATACTTGTTCCTCGTGTGGCTTGCAATTCACAATCGACTATCAACGAAAGATCGTATGGCGAGTTGGAACCCTGCTATAAACACAGAGTGTGTTTTATGCAAATATCCAATGGAAACAAGGGACCATCTATTCTTCTTTTGTAGCTACACGGCGGAAATCTGGGCTAGTTTGGTTAAAAATCTATTGGGAGAGAGATTCATAATGGCTTGGGATAATATTGTAACACTCCTCTCTGATTCGGATCAAAGCTCAACTTCTCTCTTCTTATTCATATACGCGTTTCAAGCTGCAGTACATTCCATTTGGCGAGAACAAAACAAGAGGTGTCACAGTGAACAATCAACTCCCACACTTCTCCTTACTCGTTTCATTGATAAGACTGTCCGCAATCGTATCTCATCCATCAGAAAACTAGTCACTAATAAATTCAAAGACAGGTTAAGGTGGTGGTTTGCCACAAGATGATCTCTCTCGTTCAAACTCTGAAAATGTAATAGTTCCAATTTCCAACTATGAAGCAATCATTGTAAAAAAAATATTTGGTATTTTTTTTTTACATTTTTCAAAAAAAGAAGACCGTATTCCTTCGCCAATACGGAGATTACTTTTGGTTAAAGTCACTTATGATTTAGGAAAAAATACTGTAAATGTGTTTTTTAGATACTTTTATGACTAGAATTATATTTCGTGGAACAAAACACATTTATAATTTTTATATAGTGTTACATTATCATGAAGGCATCGACGGGACTATAATGGAAGCAAGAAATATACGAAGAAGCCTCTCTCTCTACATGCAGAATTGGAAGCACTCACCTGGGCCATGCATTGTTTGATTACAAACCAGAAGACGGCAATAGTTTTTGCAACAGACTGTTCCGAGTTGGTGAAGAGGGTATCTACACCCGAGGTTTGGCCGACTTTTGCATTACACTTGGAGGAAATTGTGAAGAGTAAGGAGGTGTTTTTTTTTTCACAATCTCACTCATTCCACACGCAAACAACACAACGGCAGACAAGTTAGCATGGAGTGCTCGAGTCTACCCAGTTGATATACTTTTGTAAACTCGGTACCACCGGTTTGGATTTCTGAACCGTTCTAGGTAATTAGGTTGTTGACAAAAAAAAATAGTGTTACATTATCAATAGGAAATATGTTAATTTTTCGGAGAATACCCCTTTTTGGAGTTAATATGCAGATCTAACACCCATCAAAAAGGTATTAGATAAATAGCTCTTTGTCATATATCTTTTACATTTTAACCCTCCTCTTTGTTTTGTTAATGGCATTCTCTCTCTTTTAATTTTCAAAGGCTATCATAATAATTATTTTTTCCTAATCATTTTTTATTTCAAAATGTTAATGTAATCTATTTTATTTCTACTACTAGCCATAATGCACTATAAACTTTAATGTAATTTGATATCTCTAATGAGAATTTGAAAGAAATAAAATTTCATTGTGTAACCTGATAAGACGAACAGTACTTAGTTGCATGGTTAACTCGTAATATATGTTTATAGTAATATTGTTGGGTAGTTAATGCATTGGATAATTAATTCATTCCGTTCGGTAGTTAAGATATTGCGTTTAGGTTCTCCCAATATAATTCAGGTTTTAGTTTTATCCCAATACAATTTAGGTTTTAGTTTTTTCTTACAATATGTCTTTTATGGATAGTTTACTGTAAATTAATCGTTTCAGTTCACTAATATGTTACTAGGATTTAGTGTTCTATCGTTTAAAATATTATCATCTCAATAGGTAGTTACGACATTATGTTTTTGGGTTCCTCTCATTCCAATTTAGGGTTTATATTTCTGATTTAGGGTTTAGTTTTCCTTTGTTGTATGTGTTTTGTGGATTGCCTATTGAACATTAATCAGTTTGGGTTCACTAACCAGTTACTAGGATTTAGTGCTCTACCGTTTAGACTATTAAAATCTCTTTAAGTAGTTACAACATTATGTTTGGGTTTTCTCATTCCAATTTAGGGTTTAGATTAATGGTTTATGAGTTTCAACAAATTAAGCTTGATCCAACTGTTTGGATTTATTATTTATTTTTGGGGTTTAGTGTTTAGAGTTTTGAGTTTAGAATTTAGGGTAAAGTTTATGATTTAGTGTTTTTGAATTATAAGAAAAATGTTTATATCTATAAATTTTAGCAAGTTTATGATATTTTTAACAAAATAATGTTGTACATATGTAACTACGAATCTATGATGAATAGTCACTAGCAAAAGTAATTTATAGGCTCCGAAAATAATTATGTCAACTTAGTGTTATTTTCGTCAATAAAAAAAATGCTTGAAGGTGTTATACGCCGGATTATATATGCATATTATCTTGGTCAACAAAGTTGTATATGCAAATGCCCCTAATTTTTTCATAAAAATATAATTAATAAAATCCTTTAAAAATTAAGAAAGAAACAAAAATTGCAATCTTGTATATGATAATAAAAATGACAATAATTAACAATAAACTTTAGTTTTCGTTTTTTGAATTACAGTACAAAATACTTTATAATATTTGAATTTTTAGCACATATAATTTTTAATTTTTTTCTACTAATAATTTTGAATTAAATTATTGATTGATATATAATATATTTATTAAGATAATTAAATCTAATCTACCCAGTCAATATTATCTAGATTTCAAATTCCAAAAATGCATGCTCTCTAATAGGTAAAGATAATATTATTTTTTAGATAATTTTATGACTAGAATTATATTTCGAGGAAAAAAACACAATTATAATATCTATATAGTGTTACATTAGTAATAGGAAATATGTTAATTTTTCGCGGAATATGGAGATATATTCCTTTTTTTGGAGTTAATATGCAGATCTAACACCCATCAAAAATGTATTAGTTAAATACCTTTTTGTCATATATCTATTACATTTTAACCCTCCTTTTTTGTTAATGGAATTTTCTCTCTTTTAATTTTCAAAGGCTATCATAATTATTTTTTCTAATCATTTTTTAATTTCAAATGTTAATGTTAGCTATTTTGTTTCTACTACTAGCTATAATGCACTATAAACTTTAATGTAATTTGATATCTATAATGAATCAGTAAGAATTTGAAAGAAATAAAATTTCATTGTGTAACTTGATAAGACGAACAGTAGTTAGTTGCATGGTTAACTCGTAAAAAAATTTCATAACCACAAATATGTTTATAGTATTATTGTGGGTAGTTAATGCATTGCATAATTAATTCATTTCGTTCGATAGTTAAGACATTGCGTTTAGGTTCTCCCAATATAATTTAGGTTATAGTTTTATCCCAATACAATTTAGGTTTTAGTTTTTCCTTACAATATGTCTTTTATGGATAGTCTACTTTACATTAATTTTTTGGGTTCACTAATCTTTTACTAGGATTTATTACTCTATCGATTAAAATATTATCATCTCATTAGGTAGTTACGATATTATGTTTTTGGGTTCCTCTCATTCTAATTTAGGATTTATATATCTTATTTATGGTTTAGTTTTACTTTGTTGTATGTGTTTCATGGATTGCCTGTTGAAAATTAATCGATTTGGGTTCACTAATCAGTTACTAAGATTTAGTGCTCTACCATTTAGAATATTATCATCTTTTTAAGTAGTTACGATATTATGTTTGAGTTTTTTCATTTCAATTTAGGGTTTAGATGTACTGGTTTATGACTTGTAACAAAGCTTGATCCAACTGTTTGGATTTATAATTTATTTTTGGGGTTTAGTGTTTAGAGTTTGGAGTTTAGGGTTTAGGTTAAAGTTTATGATTTAGTGTTTTGAATTATAAAAATGTTTATATTTATAAATATTAGCATGTTTCTGGTATTTTTAACAGAATTATGTTGTACATATGTAACTACAAATCTATGATGAATGGTCACTAACAAAAGTAATTTATAGGCTCTGAACATATTAAGTCAACTTAGTGTTATTTTCGTCAATAAAAAAAAATTCATGAAGGTGTTAGGTTAGGTTATATATGCATATTATCTTGGTCAACAAAGTTATATATGCAAATGCCCCTAATTTTTTCATAAAAAAATAATTAATAAATCCTTTAAAAATTAAGAAAGAAACAAATCTACCTAGTCAATATAATCCATCAAATCTAACTTTTCATTGGTTAAGGCTGAGATTTCGAATTCCTAAATTGCATGCTCTCTAATAGGTAAAGATAAGTTTTCTCTTCTGAGAGATTTCTAGGGATTTTATCTGGTTTTCTTTTCCAAAAATGTATGTAATGCTAACACTCACACTTGGTCATTTTGTCAATTTGAGTCATTACCCGCAAGTTATGCCCTGTTTAACCCGCTACGGGTCGGGTGCGGATCGAGAAATTTTAAATTGCAAAAAAGCGTGGCGGGTCGAGTGTCTTCAAATGCGGGGCGGATGCGGGTTTAAGGTTTGGAATTGCGGGTTTGTGGGTTACCCGCATACACATATTTAAAAAAAAAACCTAGATCTACTTTTTTTTGGCCTCCCTCTTTTTGAGAATCTCTTCTCAGCCTCCTTATTTCTCTCAGACTCTCACCTCCCTCTCTCAGACTCTCTATATCTCTCTCTCTCTTTCCCTCTTTAGCGTCGCCGCAGGTCAGGATCTCGCCGATTACGCTCATTATCTCACGCTCTCGGGATCTCTCGCCTCCCACGGTCTTTATCCCTTTCATCGCCTTTTTCCGTCTCTCGCCTCTCGCTCTCTCGCTCGTTACGCTTTCTCTAGATCTCTCCCTTTCTTTCTCGTCGCTATCTTCCTCTCACCAGCGTAGATCTCACCCCGGCATAGATCTCATCCCGGCGTAGATCTCACCCCGGCGCCGATCTTGTTTTTTTTTTCAACCGGGTAATTTTTTTTTTATAACCCACGGATTATCCGTCAGATCCGCTTGACATGCCTAGTTTCAAGAACAATTTGGTGACATTTCTTTTAACATGTTATTTTTTGTACATTAATACAGAACTTGTGAGAAAGAAGAAATCTAAGATGAACAATTCAGAAACAAAAGCTGATTCTTCTTCATCAGACCACTCTTGTTATGTGGCCCTTGTCACGGCTTCAAATCTACAAAAAGATGCTCAGGTACGTATACTCTTTTTTTTATTTGAATCACTCACTAAAAAAAACGTGTCAATTAAAAGTTATTGCATATTGAGGTTTAATCTAGTGGCGAAGCTAGAACAATTTTCTATCGAGGTCAAAGTATAAAACAATAAAAATACAAAAGCAATACTACAAAATATATCACATATTTTGAACATTTTTCTTCTATCATACACTTTAAATATTATTAGAGATTTATATTTTGTATTTGTGAGCAGAGCCGTGCCTAGAGATTTTAATGCCGTAAGCGAAGTAAAATTATAATTTTATGTATCATAGTATAAGCAAATAATTTTGGGTACAAATTACAAAAAAATATAAATTAATAGGTGAAATATATAGAAAATAGTATAAAATTGTAATATCAAAAGTAAAGTATTTTATATAAAAACTAATGTATTTTAAAACTATAAAACAAGTATAAGAAACTAAAATAGATTATAACTAACAAACATGTTGGTAAAAAAAAAACAAAGGGGTGAAAAAGCAATGATATAGAGTGATCAATTCACCATTGTAAATAGGAATCTAGTACTTCTTCGTGAAACTCATTATTAAGAAAATAGGACGTGTGTTTGAATTTCACCGTAAGAGTTGAAATATTGATTATGGCTTTGATGGGATAAATATTAACTAGTATATTTATAGAAAAAACACATAAACATAACTATAAATATTGCCTCCTAAAATTTATATAAAATTAGATGACATATGCAAATGTTTTTTTTTTTGTAATGAATAGGCACGGCCCTGTTTGTGAGCTAGGTTTTAAAAGTAGATTGTAGTTAAAATATTACAATTATAATTCATCATTTAATTTAAATTTGCATGTATATATTGTTTGGTGACTTTTCTATAGGTTATTGTCGCTAGCATGTTAAAAAGAAATTAACTTGTAGCGACAAAAAACACAAAAGAAATTAACTCGTAATAGTTATATAAGTATATTTGAAAAACATAAAAAACTATAATAGTTTATACAAAATTATATATGGGGAAAAGTAAAATTCTAAAGAATAAGCACTCGTTAAACTATTATTGTTTAGCACTTATATAAGGGATACACTGTTTTTTATTTTAATTATGAGCCTATTTTTTGTGGTCTAAATTGCTAATGTGGATTTGGGTTAAGGTTAGATTTAAAGGGTTCAACTAAATATTTTTAATTGGTGTAAAGTGGATTTAGGTTTAGGTTAGATTTATAGGGGTCAAAAAATATCTCAATGAAATCAATAAAATAAAATTTCAAAAACATATATTAAATAATTAAATTTTATAGGGGTCAGTTGAATTCTCCTACCCCTCATGTGCCTCTGCCCCTAGTTTAATCATGCACTCAAAGAACATGTTTCTAAAATTGAGCATTATGGTATAGATCCTATTGTGGGAGAAAACTTGTTTGTGAAACCTAATCACTCACTTTGATCAATCTTACAACCCTAAAATAAAATCACCTCAATCAAGATGAAATCGAAAGAATAGAAAAGTAAAGAGACAAGACGATTTAAAGAGTTTGTGTCCTTAATCGGAGCCCTACTTCTCGTCGGAGATGTACTCTAAAATCCACTAACTTTCTTAGCTCAATCCGAGCTTGATCAAGAAACAATGTCACACTATTTCTACAAATTCTCTCTCTCTCTCTCTCTCTCTCTCTCTCTCTCTCTCTCTCTCTCTCTCTCTCTCTCTCTCTCTCTCTCTCTCTCTCTCTCTCTATTTCTGTTACAACTAAATGAATAAAGGAAAAGGAAGAAGACTGATCTATATCGCCTAACGGCTAATGCCTCACACGTGCATGCAGCTCGTGTAACCAATCATAAAGTGACACCTTCTTCTGCTAGTGGACCGACAAACCATACTTGATTCAATCCCGAATCGTTGGTTCACTTAACTTGTTTACTCCAGTTCTTTGAGACCCTCTATTTGATTGAGAATCTCTTCAAGACTAAGCCAAATCTTCACTTTGGCACTTTGATCTTGGTTACCATTCTTCAAATCTCCACATGTAGCCATGATCAACTTCTCTTGGTGAATCTTGTATCCAAACCCAGATACCTGCATTCAACACCTTAATGCATATCTTAATTCTTGGAAACGAGAAGCATCTTTAATGTTTCATGTAAATTGCCCACTATTAAGACCTTAGTGAAAATATTTGCAGGATTGTAAGCCGTAGAAATCTTCAACACTTGTATCTCACCTATGTTGATCAAATCTCTTCCAAAATGATACCTCACATCCATACGTTTAGTCAGCTCATGATGGACAACATTCTTAGATAGTGCAATAGCACTTTGAGAATCACAAAGAATTCCTCTGAATGTTTATCAAAACCAAGTTCGGTTGCAAAGCCCTTTAACCACACTACTTATTTTATTGATTCTGCTAATGCCACATATTCACCTTCCAACTTATTGTATTTTCTCATGAAATAAACACCATTCCAACTACCACACTGCCACAACCGTTTGCAGTGTAGACCTCCAACTAATTGTATTTCATCCTGCAGTAAACACAATTCCAGTAATAGATCGTCTATTATCTATGTCTACTGCATAATCTGAATCATATTAACCTCTGATCACAAATTCTTCTTTCTTTTTGCAACACAAACCTCTTTTGACTAAACCCTTAATGTACCTGGGTACCCACTTCGCTGCTTGCTAGAGCTCTTTGACCGGTTTTCTCATAAATCTGCTGATTCATCCCACATGATAAGCCATATACGACCTAGTTCCAACCATAAAGTACATTATGCTTCCAACAATACTCTAGTATATGATAGTTTCCATGAACTCCTGTTGTTGATTTCTAAGTTCTTTCTCTATTGCATACTTCAACTTGAAATGAGCTCTCATGGGTGTAGCCACCGACTTAGCTTGATCCATAGTAAAATTTCTTAAACTTTCATGAGATAACTTTCATGTTGTATCTTTAAGCATCCTACATCACTATCTCTTGTGATTTCCATTCCCATAATCTTCTTAACATCTCCAAAGTCTTTCATCTCAAATTAAGTGCTTAACAAAACTTTCAGTTGATGTTATCAATATATCATCCACATAAAGTAGTAGATATATATGTGCATTATTATCTAAACTCATGTAATAGACGCAATAGTCAAACTCCCTTATGTTGTAACTATTTTGAATCATCAAATCGCTTGTTCCACTGTCTAGAGGAGATTGTTTCAAACTATATAACAATCTCTTTAATATACATACTTTGTTTGGATTCTTACGATCAACCAAACCTTCAGGTTGCTCCATTAGTATGTGCTCATCTAAGTGACCATGTAGAAAGGTTGTCTTGACATCTACATGTTGCAATTCCTTGTCAAAGTGAGTGAATGCTGATAAAATGTATCTGATTGATACATGTTTGACCATTGTTCAAATATTTCTTGATAGTCAACTCATTCCTTTTGAAGTTTGGTTTTGTATCTCGGATTATAAAGACCTTTATGTCTCATGTGTCCCAGTCTGTTGTGCCACAACTGATTCTGATAATCATTTAGTTGAGCTTGAGCCGTACTGTAACATCCTCAAGATTAAGTGCTTCTCTGTCGTATTTGAGAGTATCGTTAAGCTGATCATACCTTAAAGGTAATGCATTCAAGAGAAGTATGGCTTGCACTTCTTTTGGAATCTCTATACTTAAATTACCGATGTCTGCTATCATCTTCAAGAAGTCAGCGACATTTTGATCGGTTGTCCTTAAATGATGCCTCTTGAAAGAATTGACCATGAGTTGGGCATGAACTCGATTTGGTAAAGCCTTTACAATATACAGTCGATCCAATGTAGCCCATTTATCTGTTGCGGTTGTGCACTTGTCTAACTTCTGTAAGACTTGATCTCCAACATTTATAAAGATGAGATTCATCATTTTCTCACATCTTTCAGATCTTGCAGTTTCCGATTCGGTTTTCTTCTTCAATACTTCCAGATCATTTTCATCTTCTTCAGTAGACTCGGCGCTTTTAGGTTTCTCAGTGAGAACATCCTTTAAACCTTGAACACTCATATGTGCAAGCATCCTCTTCTTCCAATGCTTGAAATATCCTTCGCCATAGAACCTATTGACTTCGGTTCGAGTTACTGTCATCTCCAATCTATTTGTTTTTTCACCAAAACCTAGTGCTCTAATACCAATTTTTAAACCTAATCATTCATTTTGATTAATCTCATGGTGCTCAAATAAAATCAACTCAATCAAGATGAAATTGAAAGAATAGAAAAGTAAAGAGACAAGACGATTTAACGAGTTCATGTCCTTAACAGGAGCCCTACGTTTTTTCGGAGATGTACTCCATAATCCACTAACTTTCTTAGCTCAATCCAAACTCGATCAAGAAACAATGTCACACACACTCTCTCTCTCTACACATTCTCTCTCTACACATTCTCTCTCTATTTCTGTTACAACTGAATGAATAAAGAAAGAGGAAGAAGATGATCAATATCGCCTAACGGCTAATGCCTCACACGTGTGTGCAAATTGTGTAACCAATCAAAGATGACTGATGAACCATATCAGATTAAATCATGAATCATTGGTTCACTTAACTTGTTTACTCCAGTTCCTTGAGATCCTCTATTTGACTGAGAGTCTCTTCAAGACTTATCCAAATCTTCATTTTGGCTCTTTGATCTTGGCTACCATTCTTCATTGTTGAAACAAAATTCAAAAGTTAACTTCAATAAGGTTTTAGTTCGATTTGATAAAACATCTTAGGTAATTGTATGTATTTTCTTTAAAAAACTTAACTTTAGTTTGGTTTATTTTGGTATGTATATTGAAGTAACACCAAATTTCATATCAATTATGTTTGGTCTGGTTTGATTTCATTTGGATTGGTTTGATTTGGCTGATTTGCCTACATAATCCCCTTACTTATTTCATGCATTAATTAGGAACTAACCGTTTTTACATGTTTGCTATATTATTGTTAAGTTCGTTACTCATGAGTCATGACACTAAAACTGTGTTCTACAACTTGATGTCATGAGAAAATGCTGAAAATGTCTGAAACCTTTTTTTGCAGTGTCTTCCATCAAGCCAAAATCGGTTTATGACATTGCAACTTGCACCTAACAGCCTCATAAGCGGTAGACAGGTGAGTTCTAACAATAAATTATTTTTCCATAGGGTTAATTAGTTTTAAATTTTGTACTCTTATTAATTATGTCATCTGTTTAAACATTTTCAGTACCTTTCAATGCCATTCATGAGAAAAAATGGTATAACCAAACCTAGGGTAATAACTATGGTAGGAAAAAATGGTACAAAATCGATGGTTAATCTTAGAGGGGAAGGCTTAGGAAAATCATTGTGTTTGGGAAAGGGCTGGAAAGAGTTTGCTATAGCAAATGGCTTAAAGCCGGGTAGATTCTTCACGCTCGAGTTAGAATGGGAAAACGGACTCCCTATCCTCAAATTGTTCTACACAGATAGTGATAGAAACCATATAGGAGAGAGTTCAAAAGCCAATGAGAAAGAACCTAGCATCGGAAACACAACCAAGAAAGACAAGAGCAACATAGATGAGACGAGTAATTCATCTTCATTAATCCAAAACCGATTAGTGACATTAGCACTTGTACCTGAAGATGTCAAAGCCTGTAAATTGGTAAGTTTAATAAATAACTCTTGTGGGTTTGTTTCTATCTTAAAATCTAATCAATAACCGGCGGTGTTTGTTCAAATCTTTTGCAGCATCTTACAAGTGAATTCATGAGAGCTAATGGCATCAACAAGCTTGGGAAGATAACTGTGTTGGGTAAAGATGGAATGAAGTACTCGGCATTTCTATTGACAAGAGATGGATTCGTGGCCTTGGGAATTGGTTGGAAGGGCTTTTGTGAGGCTAATGGCGTAAAGATAGGAGAGTCATTCGTTTTAGAATTCATTTATAAAGAAAAAGCCACAACTCCTGTATTTAAGTTTTGTCCTAACTCCAGGGACTAAAAACAAAAACAAAATGTTAAATTAAAGCATGTAAAGTGCTACAAGTCTTTACTCTAAAACCAAGATTTTTGTTTGTTAAGTTAAAGAAGCTAACCAATAACTATGTGTCATCATGTGTATCTTTTAATGTTGTTGAGTTCTGATAGTTAATATCGATATGGCATATAATTTTATAAAATTGTGATTAATGTTATTCGATAAAACTAAGAGCATCATTATCGGTGACCCCTACACACGGGGTCATCCGATTTTTTAAATTTTTTTTTTTTTTTTTTTTTTTGGACAAATGAGGAAGCGACACGTGGATGAACCGGGTGTCTGTGTGTCGCTGCGGTGACACCCGCGCGCGCCGTGTCATCCGATTTGTGATGACGTGTCGCTTCCTCATTCGTCGCGACATTAAAAAATTATTTTTTTAATTTTTTTTTTAAAAAAAAATTAAAAAAAAAAAAAAAAAAAAAAAAAAAAATCCGGATGACCCCGTGTGTAGGGGTCACCGATAATGATGCTCTAAGAGCTGTCTCTTGCGCAAGTTTGTTTGCTACTTAGTTTTTTCTTTTCTTTTTGGTTAATTTTCATCCTATTTGGTATTCTAGAATCTAAGACGCATCGTTTTATGTAAGTTTCAACAATTGTTTTTCCTTTATCAGGTTTTTGCATACACTAACACTTTATCATATTCCATATGTGAAATTGACAAGTCTTCGTCCATTTAATATCCTGATAAAGGACTACAGTAGCAGCGACAAAGAATAGGATTTCAAGAATACCGTTACATCATGAAATTTATATTATTTAAAATTAAATTTTGATTTAAGAAAAATATTAAACTGTATATTAGAGTTTGATAGGATCCGTTCAATTACAACAAATATCCAACTTGGAATAGAAATTTGCTATCATTCTTATTTTTTAGTTCAAATTGATAATGATATCGATCTTATAAGATCAGTATAATTATTGCTAATATTTTCCAAAACATCAATTAAGCTTTTTAATGAGTCAAATAATTATTATTTTGAGTATAACGCTATTAATATGTTATAAGTAAAATATAAGCAAAACATAAATAAAAGACAAGAAATGAATAAAAAAATATAAGCAAATTTTTTTTAAAAAAAATATAGACATATAGATATAAATTTGAGACATTAAAACAAGTTGTCAAAACATAATCAAAAACCTGATTCCAGTTTTTTTTATGCACAGATGGTGATGCTGGCCAACTAATTCGTATATTCTCCTATTAATTCATATATTTTCTTATTCCCTTATCCCTTAGGAATCTTGTAATATATATATCTTTGTGATCAATAAAGATTCAAGGTGTTTAATTATATAAATTTTGGTCAGAGTTGCTGACCCTCGCTGTAACATCCCTAATTCAATTTTGAGGTTGAAATTGAATAATTAGAAGTTTGGGGTTAATTCGCGAAAAATCAATTGTTCTGGGTGGGTTTAATTGATAACTTTGGGAGTTTGGGGTCAAAAAAAAGAAATAGATCCCACACACATATGTTTATATGTGCGTATGTATCTCCCTCTACGATTAACCTAGCCGTCGACTGCTGCAAGAGAAAGCTCGAGTGGGTGACCGCCGTGAGCCAAGCCGGGACGCGACCTCCTCTCCTCCACGGTAAGAAACCTCTCTCTCCGTAGTTAGTTCTCGCGTGCGGGGTTGTGCGTGATGAAGGTCGGGATTGTGGATCGGGTTGGGCGGTGGTGAGCTTCGGTGGTGGGCGACGGTGCGTGGTTGGAACCGGGATTGGGCCGTGGTTGAGCTTCCGCGGTGAGCTCCGGCGATGAGCACTCGCCGGCGTGTGAATTTGGGGTCGTGATCGTGGATCGGGCTAGGCCGTGGAGAGCTCCCGCGGTGAGCTCCGGCGGTGAGCTCCGGTCGGGTTGGTGGATCGGGGTTGAGCCGAGGTGAAGTCCGGTGGTGAGCTCCGGTGAGGCGTCGCTGCTCCGGCTATGGAAGTCGACGATGGAGTCGACGACCGGTTTAGACTGGTTTAGTAATCGTATCGTTTAATCAGATCGAGTTGTTCGATTGGTTTTGATTTTTTTATTATTTTGTTATTTTAGGTGATTTAATTGAAGGTTATTCATCCCGGGGAGTTCTAGAAAATTGCTGAATTTTCTCGTGAAACTTTCTGTGCGGGAATAAGGTGAGTGCAGGACCATAGGCGTAATTAAATAATTTTGATAATTGGTGTGATTTCGTGATTATAGGCCGTTTACGATCTCGGAGGGTCTAGATCGAGTGTTTCATGAAATGTTTGATTTATTCGGTATTTTCGTGATAGTCTATATTAATTATCTTAATTATTTGTTAGCCTGTAGATGGGAGGATTGCCTCACTAAGTATTTATCGAAATACTTATGCATCTCTTATATTTTAATTGATGCAGGAAAGGAGAAAGTGTGACCGTGGAATCAGGGCGAGGAAGAGGGGGTGATCTAGACTTATCGTTTATTGATTATTTTATTTAATAATTTATGATCTTGATTATTCGGATTTATAATCTTGAACCGGAAATTATTTGGTGAGGTTTAGTTATTATTAATTATGGAAATTTTAATAATGCAAAAAAAAAAAAAAAAAAATGGGTGCGGTTGTTTCAATTTGGTATCAGAGCGTTTACGGTTCTAGGACGGTTTTAAAAAAAAAAATTTCCGCTATTAGAACTGTCTATGGGAGCTAGTCAATTGTTGAGCTTGAAGTTCTAGATCATCCTCTTCGAGCCTTCAATGAGATTCCACGGTAAGACTCGTGTTTGTTTTACTATTGCTGTTGTCAATTAGTAACAAGTGGTTATTGCAGATGGTTGATTCTGATAGCGTTGGGCAAGGCCTCAGAGGTCGGGGTGGTCGCGGCGGCCGTGGTCGGGGCGGCAGAACAGGCCGTGGCGGCAGAGGTGGCAGAGGTGGTAGAGGTGGCAGAGCAGCTGCGAATGTGACGCAGAGTGTCACGGTGGAGCAGGGGGCGTATGATCACGCCGAGGGGGAGGGTCAGTCGGAGCCAGCGGCCGTGTATGGTGCGATGCCGGCGCCGGGTGGTGCTCAGGCTGGTGCGGGCCCGAACCCGATGGCGGCTGTTTTGGGCATGTTGGCCCAGCTCTTGGAGAGGTTACCTGGTGTGGTACCGGCTCCAGCTCCAGTGGCGCCACAGGGGGTTGCCGCGATGCCGGGTGTTGTTGCTCCGGGAGTTCCGGGAGTGGTTGCTGAGGCCGAGCCAGTGGTTCCGTCGTACCTGAGGGTGATGGAGCATATGCAGAGGTTGGGCACCAAGTTTTTCAGTGGTGGTGCTCGACCGATTGAGTCTGATGAGTGGAGGTCCAGGTTGGAGAGGAACTTCCAGTCGATCAGATGCCCTGAGGAGTATAGGGTTGACTTGGCGGTGCATTATCTGGAGGGAGACGCACATGAGTGGTGGCAGGGTGTTGCTGCGAGGAGGGCGGGAGTAGTGTTGCCTTGGGACGAGTTCCTGAGGGAGTTCGATCTCAAGTATTTTCCGCGGGAGGCTCGCGACAGGTTACAGGCGGAGTTTCTGTACTTGTCACAGGGGATTCGTTCGGTCCGAGAGTACGAGGCCGAGTTTAACCGGCTGAAGCGGTTTGCTGGTCGGGGTGCAGATACCGAGTATGAGTTGATTGGTGCTTTCATGCGAGGTATGCGTATCGATCTCAGGAATCGGTGCATAGTCCGCAAGTTCGAGTCGGTATCCGAACTGGTGGAGTGTGCAGCGCAGCTTGAGGAGGGGATGAGGCAGGAGGCTAGTTTAAAGGCTGCAGTACCAGAGGCTCCGCGACGGCCTCAAAGTCAGAGTGTTGCTCCGAGCAAGGGCGGTAGGTCTGGTCAGCAGCAGGGACAAAAGAGGAAGTGGGAGGATACTTCCAGGGAAGCGGGTTCTGGGCCACGTTGTTTCGGGTGCGGAGCCCATGGACATCGCGTGGCGGATTGTTCTCGAGGGGGCCCGGTGTGCTTTCATTGCAAGGAACCCGGTCACCTCAGGAAGGATTGTCCGAAGTTGGCTCAGCCGTTTGTGAGGATCGAGGCACCGCCTCCGAAACGGGCCGCAGTGGCACCGAGGGTGTTCACCATAGGCGCGGAGTCAGGCGAGGCGAGCGGCAGCAGACCGATTACTGGTTAGTTACCTTAACTATGTTCTTGTTTGATTGTAATTTCAGTTACTCGCTCTGTAATTGGTGTTTGCTATTTGCCGTGAATCCTTTTCGTGCTTAGGGACCCTTAATGTGGCTGGGGTAGAGTCACATGTGTTGTTTGACTCCGGAGCGTCCCACAGTTTTGCCACACCGGATTGGGTGTCGGGGAGCGGTATCCAAGAGTTGTGTGGGGACCACTCGGGTGTGGTGAGAGTTGCTGGGGGTCGCTTGTTGAGGACTCAGGGCTGTGTGGAGAATGTCGACATTCTTATCGCCGGAAAGCTGATGCCAGCGGATTTGATAGTGTGCCCAGTGGAACTCTATGACATCATTTTGGGTATGGACTGGCTGGGAAAGTTCAAGGCTCATTTGGATTGTCACCGGGGTCGTGTGGTTTTCGAGCATGCTAACGGAAGACTGGTTTATCAGGGAGTGAGACCGGTGCCGGGAGGCATCGTCGTTTCCGCGGTTCAAGCGGAGCGTTTGATCGAGCAGGGTTGTGAGGCCTATTCGGCTACCATTTCGATACCTGGGGAGGTTGGGGAGTCAGCAGTGCGGGATATTGAGGTGGTCTGGGAGTTCGAGGATGTGTTCCAGCAGTTGAGCGGGTTACCACCATCCAGGTCGGATCCTTTTACCATTGAGTTAGAGCCGGGGACGACCCCGTTGTCTAAGGCTCCTTACAGGATGGCTCCAGCGGAGATGGCTGAGCTTAAGAAGCAGCTCGAGGAGCTGTTGGAAAAGGGTTTCATTAGACCGAGCAGTTCTCCGTGGGGTGCACCGGTACTGTTCGTCAAGAAGAAGGATGGGAGCTTCCGGTTGTGCATTGATTATCGGGGGCTGAACCGGGTTACTGTGAAGAACAAGTACCCATTACCGAGGATCGATGAGTTGTTAGATCAGTTGCAGGGTGCTTCGTGGTTCTCTAAGATTGATTTGGCATCGGGTTATCATCAGATCCCGATAGCGGAGACGGACATCAGGAAGACGGCTTTCAGGACGAGATACGGGCACTACGAGTTTGTGGTGATGCCGTTTGGGTTGACGAATGCACCGGCTGCGTTTATGAGGTTGATGAACGGCGTGTTCCAGGAGTATCTGGATGAGTTCGTCATCATTTTCATCGACGACATTCTAGTGTATTCGAAGAGTCCTGAGGAGCACATGGTTCACCTGAGGAAAGTTCTGGAGAAGCTACGGGAGCAGAAGTTGTTCGCTAAGCTGAGCAAGTGTAGTTTCTGGCAGCGGGAGATCGGATTTCTGGGGCACGTCGTATCTGATCGTGGTGTTTCAGTGGATCCGGAGAAGATTCGCTCGATTGAGGAGTGGCCGAGACCGAAGAATGCCTCGGAGATTCGCAGTTTTCTGGGTCTGGCGGGTTATTACAGGAGGTTCGTCAAGGGGTTTGCTAGTATGGCGCAGGCCATGACCAAGTTGACCGGGAAGGACGTTCCTTTCGTGTGGTCGGACCAGTGTGAGGAGAGCTTTGTGAAGCTCAAGGAGATGCTGGTGAGTACTCCGGTGTTAGCCTTGCCTAAGCAGGATGAGCCATATGTTGTGTTCACAGACGCGTCCAGGCTGGGGCTCGGTTGTGTATTGATGCAGCAGGGTAAGGTAATCGCATATGCTTCCAGGCAGCTGAGGAAACATGAATGCAATTATCCTACTCACGATCTTGAGATGGCTGCAGTGGTGTTTGCATTGAAGATCTGGAGGTCTTATCTGTATGGCGGTAAGGTTCAGGTGTTCACAGACCACAAAAGTCTGAAGTACATCTTTACCCAGCCGGAGCTGAATCTGCGACAGAGGCGATGGATGGAGCTTGTTGCGGATTATGACCTGGAGATAGCTTACCATCCCGGTAAAGCGAATCTTGTAGCCGATGCTTTGAGCAGGAAGCGGGTTATCTTAGACACTGAGCGAGATACAGAGGCGTTGGTAGGCATGGTGAGTGCCCTGAGACTGTGTGCCGTGTCTGAGGAACCTGAGCCGTTGGGTTTAGAGGCGGTGGATCAGGCGGACATTCTGACTAGGGTGCGGGTAGCACAGCAGTTGGATGCGGAATTAATGCAGGCTGGCAGGGCAGAGCGGTCTGAGTATGAGTTATCCAGCAATGGAACTATCCTTTTGAGGGGCAGGGTGTGTGTACCGAAGGACGAAGTGCTGAGGCAGGAAATCCTGAGGGAAGCACATCAGAGCCGTTTCTCTATTCATCCCGGAGCTACCAAGATGTACCGTGACCTCAAACGGTATTACCAGTGGGTAGGGATGAAGAAGGATGTTGCCAACTGGGTTGCGGGGTGTGATACCTGTCAGTTGGTGAAGGCTGAGCATCAGGTTCCGAGCGGGTTGTTGAGGAGTTTACCCATTCCGGAGTGGAAGTGGGACATGATCACCATGGATTTCGTGGTGGGTCTGCCGGTTTCGCGAACCAATGACGCTATTTGGGTCATCGTCGATAGGTTGACCAAGTCTGCGCACTTCTTGGCCATAAAAAAGACCGACGGTGCGGAAGTGTTGGCCAAGAGGTACGTCAGGGAGATTGTGAAGCTGCATGGGGTACCGGTGAGTATAGTGTCAGATCGAGATCCGAAGTTCTCCTCGCTGTTCTGGGGCGCTTTCCAGAAGGAGATGGGCACTAAGGTACACATGAGTACAGCTTATCATCCCCAGACCGATGGGCAGTCGGAGAGGACTATCCAGACGTTGGAGGATCTATTGAGGATGTGTGTGTTGGATTGGGGTGGACATTGGGCGGATCATCTGAATCTAGTGGAGTTTGCGTACAATAACAGCTACCAGGCTAGTATCGGCATGGCACCATTTGAGGCGTTGTATGGTAGGCCTTGCAGGACCCCGTTATGTTGGACACAAGTGGGGGAGAGGAGCCTGTTGGGAGCTGACTTTGTGCAGGAGACGACTGAGAAGGTCCGGATTGTGAAGTTGAACATGAAGGAAGCTCAAGATCGTCAGAAAAGCTACGCAGATCGGCGTAGGAAGGAGCTGGAGTTCGCAGTTGGCGATTTGGTCTACCTGAAAATGGCCATGTTGAGGGGTCCGAACAGGTCCATTTCCGAGACGAAGTTGAGTCCACGGTATATGGGTCCCGTCAGGGTGCTGGAGCGGGTCGGACCGGTGGCTTATCGGTTAGAGTTGCCGGAGTCTATGCAGGCATTTCACAAGGTGTTCCACGTGTCGATGTTGAAGAAGTGTTTGCACAAGGATGATCAGGTGGTCACGGGGGTGCCATCAGATTTGACACCGAGCATGGTGGTGGAGGCGAGGCCTCTGCGAGTCCAAGATCGTCGGGTGAGAGTGATCAGGAGGAAGAAGGTTCCTGAGATGCAGGTGCTGTGGGACTGCAATGGAGCCGAGGAGGTGACTTGGGAGCCGGAAGCGAAGTTGAAGCGCAAATTTCCCAAGTGGTTCGGCAAACTGGAGGGTTAGCCGGGTGTTTCCATATCGTTGTAACCATGGTGTTGGGATTTTGGGAGTTATTGCGTTATTGTACTCGTATATTTTTATGGTGTTATAATTAATCGATGTACTTTGGAGTTTTTGACTATTCAATAAAAAGGTGTTTTCATTGAATATGTTGGGTGGTGGGTTTACTAGGGGATTAGTAGACAGGTTGGCGGGCTACTAGTGGTAGTGGTCCGATAGCGGGGGTGTGGATACTAGGTGTTTGGTAGCCGCATAAGGCTGATAGTTCCGGATTGGTTTGGCACGGGGTGGTGGCCCCATATAGCGGCATCGGAGTGCACTGGTGAGTCACTGCCGAGTGTACCTGGCCGGTTGGGTTTCGATGTGATTCCTGATTGGTGAGACAGGTCACTAGAGAGATTGCCGTTGTCTGGCTCTCTATGCGTTAGACGGACCGATCCATGGTGTTGGGTCGTGAAGTCGTTGTACTCCCGGGTGTTGGAGTGGTTGGCCAAACCAAGTAGGGAACTATGGCACTATGGTGTCGAGCCGTGATACCGTTGTTGGTAGAGTTGGAAGAGCGGTCGTGCGACGCTGAGTTGGAATAGCGGTTGTGCTATGTTGTGGATGTTAGCTGGATGTTAGATTCGAGGACGAATCTATGTTAGTGGGGGAGAATTGTAACATCCCTAATTCAATTTTGAGGTTGAAATTGAATAATTAGAAGTTTGGGGTTAATTCGCGAAAAATCAATTGTTCTGGGTGGGTTTAATTGATAACTTTGGGAGTTTGGGGTCAAAAAAAAGAAATAGATCCCACACACATATGTTTATATGTGCGTATGTATCTCCCTCTACGATTAACCTAGCCGTCGACTGCTGCAAGAGAAAGCTCGAGTGGGTGACCGCCGTGAGCCAAGCCGGGACGCGACCTCCTCTCCTCCACGGTAAGAAACCTCTCTCTCCGTAGTTAGTTCTCGCGTGCGGGGTTGTGCGTGATGAAGGTCGGGATTGTGGATCGGGTTGGGCGGTGGTGAGCTTCGGTGGTGGGCGACGGTGCGTGGTTGGAACCGGGATTGGGCCGTGGTTGAGCTTCCGCGGTGAGCTCCGGCGATGAGCACTCGCCGGCGTGTGAATTTGGGGTCGTGATCGTGGATCGGGCTAGGCCGTGGAGAGCTCCCGCGGTGAGCTCCGGCGGTGAGCTCCGGTCGGGTTGGTGGATCGGGGTTGGGCCGAGGTGAAGTCCGGTGGTGAGCTCCGGTGAGGCGTCGCTGCTCCGGCTATGGAAGTCGACGATGGAGTCGACGACCGGTTTAGACTGGTTTAGTAATCGTATCGTTTAATCAGATCGAGTTGTTCGATTGGTTTTGATTTTTTTATTATTTTGTTATTTTAGGTGATTTAATTGAAGGTTATTCATCCCGGGGAGTTCTAGAAAATTGCTGAATTTTCTCGTGAAACTTTCTGTGCGGGAATAAGGTGAGTGCAGGACCATAGGCGTAATTAAATAATTTTGATAATTGGTGTGATTTCGTGATTATAGGCCGTTTACGATCTCGGAGGGTCTAGATCGAGTGTTTCATGAAATGTTTGATTTATTCGGTATTTTCGTGATAGTCTATATTAATTATCTTAATTATTTGTTAGCCTGTAGATGGGAGGATTGCCTCACTAAGTATTTATCGAAATACTTATGCATCTCTTATATTTTAATTGATGCAGGAAAGGAGAAAGTGTGACCGTGGAATCAGGGCGAGGAAGAGGGGGTGATCTAGACTTATCGTTTATTGATTATTTTATTTAATAATTTATGATCTTGATTATTCGGATTTATAATCTTGAACCGGAAATTATTTGGTGAGGTTTAGTTATTATTAATTATGGAAATTTTAATAATGCAAAAAAAAAAAAAAAAAATGGGTGCGGTTGTTTCACTCGTCTTCTTAAATGGCAGAATGACTCCAGCTGTATTCGGAGATGAAATCGTCGGAGACTCATTTCTCAAAAAACGGCTTAGCTTTCCACCCTGTAGTGGCTAGCCCAGGTGAAAAAAGGGCATGGTTTACATATGTAAACCGTCCTCATAGTCGACGAATGTCCAAAAACGAGAGGTGGTTGTTGGTTTTCACACTCTATCATCCAAAGTTCCAAGTATAACAATTGAATTGACACTTTTTAAAAGTCTTTGTCCATTTAATATCCTAAATCAAGAATTGTTAAACCCTAAATTATAAATGTTAAATCCAAACCCTAAACCCTAACTTTAACGCATACCAAACTCTTTAAAAAAGAAAAATTGATTCGCAAAGATACTTAAAAAATTCATATTTATTTAATTATTCCGCTTTCTCAAACAGAAGTTTTTTATATATATTTGCCGTCAAATGGAAATATAATCTCTTTTTTTTTTTTCGTTAAGAGGAAAACACTATCAAAAATGTACTATATATGTTTTCTTTTCCTTTGCATTGGGATTTTATGGGGGAATAGATTACAAGACTCGAAATTGCTATTCATTTTTTACTAAGTGTTACATGCGCTATACAAACTTAAAAGCCTAAATTGTAACGGTGGAATCTGGTTGAAAAAGAGGCCGGTTACTTCCTAATGCATTAAAATATACTCCATCGCCCAAATCAGAGCTTCTAGCTTTGTGTAGAGGAAAAAGGTATTAGGAAATTATGTAAATATGGACAAAGAGAGGCTGATCTGTGACTTTTAGAGATAATTTTTATCATAATTAAGGGAGGCACCGAAAAAGAGGTAATTTTTAGAGGTATTCTTGAAACCCTGTTCTTTTCGGTGCTACTCTACTCATCTTCTTCTTCAAGAATACCGTTACATCATGAAATTGATATTATTTAAAATTAAATGTTGATCTAAGAAAAATATTAAACTGTATATTAGAGTTTGTCAGGATCCGTTCAATAAAAACAAAGATCCAACTTGAAATAGAAATTTGCTATCATTCTTATTTTTTTAGTTCAAATTGATAATGATATCGATCTTATAAGATCCGTATCATTATTGCTAATATTTTCCAAAACATCAATTAAGCTTTTTAATGAGTCAAATAATTATTATTTTGAGTATAACACTATTAATACGTTATAAGAAAAATATAAACAAAACATAAATAAAAGACAAACAATGTATAAGAAAAACATAAGCTATTTTTAAAAAAAAATATATAGACATATTGATATAAATTTGAGACATTAAAACAAGTTGTCAAAACATAATCAAAAACCTGATTCCAATTTGTTTATGCACAGATGGTAATGCTGGCCGACTAATTTGTATATTCTCCAATATCTTAAATTTCCTCCAAAAAATGACGATGGCCGCAAATAAGAAATGAGGATAAAACCGTAGTTGAACTCCTAATAGCTGGGTTTTCAGGCCAGCTTAAAGGATGGGGGGATAACTACCTAAACGCACAACAACGTTCAGAAATCCTAGATGCCATTAAAATGGATGAGGATGATGTACCTCTCCTAGATAATTTTGGAAATCTTCAGCAAGATGCTGTAGCTACTTTAGTCATAGCCATAACCTTGCATTTTATAGGAGATCCTTCCGTACATAGAGATAAGAACGCCGAACTACTTTCATATCTTAATTGCAAAAGACTTAGCGGTTTCCAATGGTATAAGAACACTTTTCTTACTAGGGTTCTACTCCGCCAAGATTCAAACCAACCATTTTGGAATGAAAAATTTCTCGCAGGACTCCTAACCCTTCTAGGAGAAAAAGTTAGAAATAAAATTAGAGATTCCACGGGAACCCAAATAATTGATTATGATGATTTCACATATGGAGAATTGATCAGTATTGTTCAACAAGAAGGTCTCAAGATCTGCCACGATCTTAAACTCTAGAAACCTCTTAAATGGGAACTCAAAAGAACAAAAATAGAATTAGGTTCCTTTTGTAGACAATTCGAAATTGACCCTACCAAAAGTAATAAATCATCCATAGGAAATTGCAGTAATTCTTACTACTATAAGAATAAACCTATAAAATACTCTAGAAACTATAAAAACCATAAACCTCGCAAAAATTCCTAGCAAAAACCTCGTGAGAAATCATAATCCAAGAAGTATACTCCAAAAGAAACCCCAATCAACAAACCTTTCTATAAAAATCTCATGTGCTTCAAATGTAACAAAAAGGTCACACTTCGAAATTCTGCCGTTTTAACAGAAAAATCTAAGAACTCGGCCTTGGAGAAGAACTTTCAAGTAAAATTTCAAATCTCTTTCTTGATCATTCATCATCATCTTATGATTATGATTCATAACTATCCTCTGAAAAGGTCTTACGAGTTGATGAACTGAAAAACTCATCATCTGGCTCAAAATCTGATGAAAAGAAAATAAACGTTCTTACAAAAGATCAAAAATTCCAGCTTGAAATCCTACACTCCATTTCAGATCCTCAAATAAAACAAAAATTCATAGAAACAATATTTTCTTCCTTAAACGAAAAGAGGTAAAACCTACTGAAAATCCGTTAAAATCTAATGGTCCAACATCTTCCAAATCGTCTTATGACCTAACCACCATTCTTAACAAAAGAAAGAAAAATAGTTCCAAAACAAAGATACAAGATCTTAGGATAGAAATCAAAGAAGTAAAAAACGATCTGAAAACCCTTAAAGAAAACCAAAAAAATAGATTATGAGTATTTTCACTCAATTATATCTTCTACCAAAGGGAATCATGATTCTAGTTCTGAGGAACAAGACAATGATGACCTAAATAACATAGAAGATGACCTTGATCTAAAAGAACAAATACAATCTCTAGACTCCGCCCCTAATGATTTCATCTGTGTCCTAAGAGAAATCACTTCCCAAAAATATAAAATAAGAGTCACACTTGTTTTCTCTGAAAATTAAAAAATTGATATGATCGCTCTGTTTGATACAGGCGCCAATCTTAATTGTATCAAGTCTGGACTGGTCCCAAAATGTTTTCATCTAGAAACACGAGAAAAATTACATGCTGCAAATAATTCTAAACTTCGCATAAAATCTAAAGCAGAAGCTTCAGTTTTGAAAGATAATACTTTCATCAAAACTGCATTTGTCCTCACAGATGACATATACCAAAATGTTATTCTAGGGACCCCTTCATAAATTTAATCACCATAAAAAGTCATGGATTATTCAATTTCTTTCAAAACCCAAAATAAAAAATTATCTTTCCAATTTCTTGAAACACCAAAAAAGATAAGCCTGAATTTAATAAAAGCTTGCTCAATACAAGAAAATTTCTTAAATTCTTTAATACATAGTAAAACGTCCTCTTGGAAATTTTAAAATCAGAGTTTTTACTACAAAAAACAAAATAGGCTTTGGATACAAAAGAAATAAAAGAAGAAATTTCAAATCTAAATAAACTATTTGAAAAAGAAATATGTTTAGATTTGCCGACAGCCTTTTGGAATCGCAAACAACATATTGTTGATTTGCCATACGAGGGAAATTTCAATGAAAAAGAAATTCCCACTAAGGCTCGTCCCATACAAATGAACTCTGAATTAGAAAAACATTGTAAAAAAGAGATTTCAGATCTTCTAGACAAATGCCTAATTTCAAAATCAAGATCACCTTGGTCATGTGCTGCTTTTAATGTAAATAAAAATTCCAAAATAGAAAGAGGCACTCATAGGTTAGTAATTAATTACAAATCCTTAACCACTGCATTAAAATGGATTAGATATCGAATACCAAATAAAAATATTTACTTCAAAGACTTTATTATGCCCACATAATTTCAAAATTTGATCTTAAATCAAGATTTTGGCAAATTCAAATATTTGAAAATTATCGTTATAAAACAACATTTACAGTCCCTTTTGGTCAAATAACAGTGGAATGTAATGCTGTTTGGCTTAAAAAATGCACCTTCGGAATTTCAAAGAATCATGAATGACATATTCTCTGAGTATTCAAAGTTTTGCATTGTATATATTGATGATATTTTAATATTTTTAAATACTCTTGATGAGCATTTCAAACATCTAAAAATATTTTATTATGTTGCAAGAAAAAATGGTCTTGTCATTTCAAAAACAAAAATATCTTTATTTCAAACTAAGATCAGATTTCTAGGCCATTACATATCGCAAGCTATGATAACACCAATAGAAATATCTTTGGAATTTGCAAATAAATTTCACGATAAAATTTTAGATAAAACCCAATTACAAAGGTTCCTTGGAAGTCTTAACTATGTATTAGATTTCTGTCCTAACATTAATAGGATAGCAAAACCATTGCATAGTCGTCTAAAGAAAAACCCGGTTCCTTGGACGAAAGAGCATACTACATTAGTACCAAAAAAATTAAAAAACAAGTCCTTGAAATCCCTTGTCATCACATAGCGGATCCTGATTAAAAAAAAGTCGTAGAAACATATGCATCAGATGTAGGATATGTGGGTATTCTTAAACAAAAGACTATAGATGGTCGAGAGAGTATAGTCCAATTTATGTCTTCGTATTGGAATGATACCCAAAGAAACTACTCTACTATTAAAAAATAAATTTTAAGTATAGTATTATGTATCCAAAAAATTCAAAGTTAACTGTTGAATAAAAAATTTCTTTTACGAATTGATTGCAAAAGTGCTAAAGACGTTTTACAAAAAGATGTTAAAAACCTTGCCTCAAAACAGATTTTTGCGCGATGGCAAGCAATTCTAAGTATTTTTGGTTTCGACATAGAATATATTAAAGGATATTCAAACTATGTTCCAGATTTCTTTACACGAGAATTCTTTCAAAACAAGTACGATGCCTCCGAGGAAGATTGGTAAATGCAAAGGCATATCCCTCGAAACAATCCCAGAAAAAACAATACCCCCAAACACATCTCCACATATAAAAACAGAACATTGGATCTCAGTCAAAAAAAAAGGATGTGAAAAAAAAAGAAGAATCAAACAATCTTCAATCTCCAGAGAAAATCATGGATCCGATTCTACAATTACAGAAAGCTTTCGAGCTAAGTTTGTCAAAACAAGAGGGTGATTCTTCTAAAAAACCCTCTTCTCAAATTGTTTCAAAAATTCTCGAGGTCCCTTCAAAAATGATTTAAAAAGAAAACCAAACCTCTAAAATGATTTCAAAACCTTCGAATAATTCGCAAATTATTTTGAAGGAGTTTTCACAAACCTCACCATCAGAAAATTTTGAAAAATTTATTTATCAAAACATTATAAATATTGAAATCGGATTTTTGGTCAACAATGACCCGTTTTCAACAATCAAAAAATATTTTGGTAAAAACAGATTTTTCAAACCTCATAATACAGATAAAACTGTGTTATTCTTTCAAACGATTTTGGAAGTAACAGAATCAGTGTTCTTCAAACATTTTTATCTCAATGAAAACCACATTGATCCTGCTTATTCCAGTTTTAAAATTCATAAGGTCATTGCTCCAAGCAATTGGGAATATGATCTTAATGAAAGCCTAAATTTCCCAGATGATTTGAAAAGTCCTCCATGTTTCAATATCCATTTCAATTACTGGGACTATTGCCAGGCTTGGTATAATTCATTTTTGATCCAATCTCCGAAACACAAACACAAGTGGTTAATCTTTTTTGATACCACTTGTGATCTATCCAAATCTCCATATTGGTTCTTACCGTGGTGGAACTACTTTGGTTCTATCACTGAAATTTTCAAGCCTAACATACAAAAATCTTTTTAAATCTTCAAAAAAAATTTCATACCATCAGAAAATGAAAAGAAATTTCCTCCATTAGCTCTCTTCCAATCTAAATTTCGTTTCCTTAAGGTATCAAAGCCAATTTCCTCCATTAGCTCTCTTCCTATCTAATTTTCATTTCCTTATGGTATCAAAGCCATGGCTTTAATTGTTAGGGAGAGGAAAATAGTTAGAGGTCATATATATCCAGATGGTCAATTAGGTTTTGTCATACACCATACTACTCATGTTTGGCGTTTGGATGAAATCCATTTTGAATTTAGGGTTCTATCAAAACTCACCGTCTCGACTTACTACTTGAATCTTTAAAAGTTTTCCTAGGAATTTAAGATCTAGCGTCTTAGGTCCAAGTTTCTTGTGTTCTTTTATTAAGTTCATTGTTAATTTCTAATGAGAAAAACTATATTCTCCTGAGTGTTTTTGCCAGGATAAGAAGGTCATAAATCCCATAAGTGTTGGGCTATTTCAACCTATCTAGACATGATCGTAAGGGGTGATAAATAATTCTTGTTAGTGTTCTTAAAAATGAATTCATATTTTAGATCAACAACAAAAAGGTCCGAATCCGCTTCTTCTTCTAGGTCCAAAAGAAAATCTATTTGAGATTCAAAAAGGGTCATTACTAGTCTTAAAACAACCATAGATGATTTCCAAGGGTCAATTGATAATTGGGAAAGCCCAAAAAATTCATAAAGACCAAATTTATCAAATTTCAAAAATAATTTTTTAAGAACAAATTTCTCAATCAAAACTGAAGAACAAGATATCCAACTTACAAAACCTTTTCGAAACAATTCATTTGTTTTCTGAAAGTGCTTTACAAAAACATAGAGAAAACAATTTCAAATATATACACATTGGTTTAGTCCAAGTTGGGATTAAACCACTTTCAAAAGAAGTATTAAATACTACAATTTTAGCTATCTTAAGAGAAACTGGATTCAAAATATTTGAAGATTCTTTACTACGCTTTATTGAATCAAGTTTGTGTACTGGTCCAATTTCATTTGATTGCTATCCAAACTTTACAGTTTCCTTAAACGACAAAAATCTCTAGTTTTACAAGTTAAAACTCACAATTACGAAATGATCGATGGAAGGATCAATTCCAATTGCAATAATTTTTAGAGTTCATTACAAAGCCATGACTAATGCTTTCTCTTCAAAAGTAAAATTTTCAAGTAAAAAGGGTGAAACCCTTTTACTTCAAACATATCTTTCGAGATCCAATTCCGTAGTTCCAAGATCTATTCGATGGAAATATATAAATCTTCCAGATGAATGGGTCCTCGAATAAGCTGTCCAGCCAAAACCTACAAAATCCCAAGAACCTTTAAAGCCAAATACACGTTTAAAACATATTGAGCAATTTCATGATGGAAAACTAAAACTTTCTTTCATTCGAAATATTCATGAAAACATGGATGATTATTCATGTGAATCTTCCTCTCTTCCATAAACTATTGATCTAGGAAGAGTCTCTCAATTGGCACAAGATTTTTCCAGATTAGAAATGTAACGCCCGCGTTCCGGAAAAATTAAATTAATTAAATTAATTGATTTAATTGTTTCGGGATTTTCCTTCGGGTTTTGAGCCTTAGACAAATCTGGAGAAATTAATTATTGGGAGAAATAATTAATTCGGGTTTGTTCCGGGGGTGTCATAAATCGATTCAGAAGTTGTGGGGTTTTTCTAAAAGTTTAGTCTTTTTCTTGTCTTCTTCTTCCTCTCATCTCTTGCGTAGAAACCAGATCTTGGAAAAGAGAAGAAGATTGGTCGCGAGAGAGAGAGAGAGAGAGAGAGGGAGAGCGTGAGAGAGAGGTGAAGCTTGGTGAAGCTTGGGTCTTGCGAGATCGATCGAAGCTTGAAGAAGAGGTTGGCGGCCTGGGTTTGTGCGTGAGCTTGGGAGGTCTTCTTGAGCTTGGGGAAGTCACTCTAGAGCTCAATCCATCGTGTCTAAGGTGAGTTGTGACCAAAGGCTAGCATTTAAGCTGTGTGAAGCTTGTTCTTCTTGTTGATTTCGCAACTCTTGCTTGCTTCTTGGTTGTTGATTTCGCGATTCATGCTCGTCCTTCTTGTTGTTGATTCGCGACTCACACTTGTTCTTCTTGCGGCCGGTTTGCGATTTCCGCTTGCTCTTCTTGTTGATTGTTTCGCGATTCATGCTGGTTCCCTTGTTGCTGTTTCGCGATCCATGCTCGTTCATGTTGTTGTTGTTTCGCGGTTCTTGTTGTCTTCTTGGTTGTTGGTTCCGCGACCCGAGTTGTCTCTTGTGGACTGATCCGAGCTTGTCTCTCGTGAGTGATCCGAACTTGTTCTTGTTGTGCTTGTTTTGCGATCCCTTGCTCGCTCTCTTGGTTGTGGATTTGCGATTCCGAGTGGTTTCCTGTGTTGTTGTTTGCGATCCGAGAAAGCTTAGCGGGAGTTGGATCGTTAAGCTGGTGTTCGGGTTATTCTTGGATTGCTAATTGCGTTGGGTTTCCTTTTAATGGTGATTAATTGTGTTGGGCTTTCCTTTAATTTGTGATTAATTGCGATTAATTGTTAAGCTTGTGTTGGGTTTCCTTTATTGTGATTAATTGCGATTAATTGTTAAGCTTGTGTTGGGTTTCCTTTATTGTGATTAATTGCGATTAATTGTTAAGCTTGAGTTGGTTATTCATTTTTTTGGCGTAAATTGTTAATTGTTGATTATTTGTGCTTATTGGTAGCCTGTTGTTGGGGTGATCAATCTCACTCAGCATTTGGTTAGCCAAATGTTGATGCATCACTTTTGTCGATGCAGGTAAAGATAAGGCGTGATCGTGGAATCGAGGCAGTGAAGAGGGGATGATTAGGACCCGGGGGTTTGTTGTTGTTGTTGTCTTTGCTTTTGACGTTATAGAACTGCTAGTTGGTATGAACTGTAGAACTTGGTTTGTTCTCGTATTTGCGTTGTTTAATTATTGTGTGATTTTGTAAAAAAAAAAAAAAAAAAAAAAAAAATTTGAGTGCGGTCGTTTCATTTTGGTATCAGAGCCCTTACGGTTCTAGGAGCCTAGGTGGTTCTAGATTAAATTGGGTATTGTGTGGGGGTCTTAGAATCATCCTCTTCGAGCCTTGTGAGATTCCACGGTGAGTATCTTTATTGTGATGATTGTTTTTTTTAGTTTTCTTAGTTTGTGCTTCTGCGCGTGTGCAGATGGTTAGAGGGCGCGGTAGGGGTCGTGGCCGTGGTAGAGGTCGTGGCCGTGTGCCGGCGGAGCAGGTCGAGGATTCGCGTGCGAGTCAGGTTGGGTCTGAGGGTGCGGCCGAAGTGAGTGCCGTTGGGGCTGGTGTGAGCGTCAGTGTGGCTGGTGTTCCAGCGGGCGCTGCGGGTGTAGCAGCGGGTGATGCTCGTGCCCGAGATGATCGCATAGCGGATCTGTTGACGAGGTTGTTGGAGCGGTTACCAGAGAGGGTACCGGCTCAGGTTCCTGTGGCTCCGGTGGTGGTGGAGGCTCAGCCTCAGGCGGCAGCTGCGGTTGCTGAGGAGGTCCCATCCTATCTAAGGATGATGGAGCAGATGCTGAGGATTGGCACGGGGTTCTTTTCTGGAGGTGCTAATCCGGAGGAAGCTGATGCGTGGTTGAGGAGGATAGAGAGGAATTTCCTCTCGAGTAGGTGTCCTGCAGGGTACCAGGTGGACATTGCGGTCCATTTTCTGGAGGGTGATGCGCATCTCTGGTGGAGGGGTGTGGCAGCACGGAGAGCGCAGGCCGCGATGGCTTGGGCGGATTTTGTGGAGGAGTTTAACTCCAAGTTCTTTCCTCAGGAGGCGTTCCACCGGTTAGGGGCGAGGCTTGCGAGTTTGACTCAGGGGGATCGGTGATATATCATGGTTTTTACCCTATTTAAGCCATGATATAAGTCCTTTTTATAGAGTCTTTATAGTATTTTGGAGTCTTTTTAGAGTCTTTTACAGGTCATAGCACGTTTGGAGGATTATTGGAAGTATTGGAGCTTTCTGGAGCAGTTTGTAGCAGAGCTAAAGATCGTGTCGCTGAGAACCTGAATTCACGTCGAGCATCGATCGATACCCCTTGGTATCGATCGACACTCAGCGCAGCAAGACACAACCCGCGAGTTTTCCAAGACTTGAGGAATTGCAAAAGTGCCCAGAAGTCTTTAATAATTACAAGAAGACCCCAGATCGTGTTTTAGGTTATAAATAGGAGTTTTCAGCCACCTGTTTAGGCTATGCCTTTTAATGCCTTTGAATGCCTTTTTATGCTTTATTTTATAGTTTGATTTTACTTTGGTTTTAGAGAGACAAGTCTGAATCTCCCTTCGTCCGAGATCAGATCTCTAAACCCTTCTTTCTATTCTATTGATGATTTATTCAAACATGTCTTTTGATTCAATTGCCATGTCTGAGTAGATCCACTTTAGGTTTAGGGTTTTCTCATAAAGGATTTCTTTGAATGCTAGGTTAATTATCTGTTTAGGATTCACCATCTGAATTAGTTCTTCACCTTAGGTTGTGTTCATAGCTAATTCTAGGTTGACGAATCTGGAACTTAGATCTTAGGATAATTGATTAGGCACGAGAGTGCGATTAATTACCTGATAGAACCTAGGTGAGCAAATTGATTATTCGCAAAGAGATTTGGTTTAATTGATTTGTGAACATATCAAACCTGATATTAAAGCTGATTTAGAATTTAGGATTCGCAAAGAGATTTGGAATTCCTAGGATTTAGATTTAGATAGTTTTCGCAACGAGAGTTGGTTAGCTATATTTTAGTGATTTGAGTTCAAGAACTGCGCTAAATCTGAATCCTGTTAGTTAGTTTATCTGCATTCATTGATTTCCTGAGAAAAACCCTGAGCCTATATTTCTCAATTGATTTACAACTCCTTTAATTTCTGCACTGCTTTTAATTACAACTGTTTGGCTTAGCGTAATTCGACACTATAGAATCTATTGTGCGTTTCTGTGAGTCTTCTGTGGTTCGACCCCTAGCTATACTATTACAACTGCTTTAGTACTTTAGGGTATTAAATTGAGCATATCAATTTTGGCGCCGTTGCCGGGGACTCAAATTCGCCATTAGATTTTAGTTTAGAATTTCGACTAAGTTCGTCGGTATCGACCGATACTGGTATCGATCGATACTCTGTAGTATCGGTCGATACGTGTCGTCTTCTTTTGTTGGTATCGATCGACACCACTTGGTATCGATCGATACTCAACGTATTTTTCTGGTTACTTACGTGCTTTGCCTAGTGTTTTGTTTGCAGGTGTATGCCTGTTCGTGAAACCAGAAGCAACAAGAGCACACAGCTAGTTGAACTGTCATTGGAACAGCTAGCGTTTGTGGAACGCACAAACAGAAAGACCAAGCAAACATCAGGGATGAACAACCCAGTGGTTTTAAGAGCTGATGAAGCTGGAATTCTGAGAGACCAAGAGGGTCACGTGTGTAATGAGAGAGGGCAGCGACTTGATGAAGCTGGTAACATCGTTGTCCCTGCTGCGGTTGTTGAGATTGTCGCGCCAGCTGGGCGCGCCAACGCAGGGAATGCTGTGGTTAATCGTGGAAGGACGATTGGTGAATGCAACAGGCCTGACCAGTTTTTCGCCAATCGTTCAGCAATTCGTCCTCCTGCGTTTGAGAGGAATGACTTTGAGCTGAAGCCTGCTTACTTCACTCTAGTGGGACAGCATCTCTTTCATGGTCTTCCTCATGAACATCCAATGGACCATGTAGAGAGATTCGAGGACTTGGTCACTAGCATCAAGAGCAATGGAGTGTCCTACGACTATCTCTTCTGCAAGCTCTTCCCCTACTCTCTAGGTGGAGAAGCTACTTACTGGCTGAGGCAGCTATCTCCTGGATCGCTAACTAATTGGGAGGACACCAAGAGAGCCTTCCTGATTAACTTCTACGATGACGGAAGATCTGAAGATCTGAGGAATAAGATCTCCACTTTTTCTCAAGGACCTACTGAGGCGTTCAAGGCTGCTTGGACAAGATTCAGATCGTACCAGAGAGATTGTCCACATCATGGATACTCTGATGTGCAGCTGCTGGGTATCTTCTTCAGAGGAGTAGATTGGAGATATCAGATGGGTCTGGACTCTTCGAGCAATGGTAATTTCAACACCAGATATCCTGAGGATGCTATTGTGTTGATTGAGAACTTTGCCTCTAGCAGTAGCACCAAGAGCGCAGATTTCGAGCGCAAGAGGCTGGCTGGTAATCAGGATGGGTCGCAGATCGCTGAAGTGAAGGCTCAGCTGGATTCTATGCACAGTCTTCTGCTGGGAAAGACAACAAAGGCCGTCCACTTCGCTGCTGAGAATGAAGTGGAAGATGTTAACTACATTGGTGGTTCTGGTTTTCAGGGTCAGCGATTCGGATACAACTCCAATCGAAACTTCACCAACAATGCTCAGCAAGGAGGGTACCAATCCCCACCACCCAAAGCTCCTGAGAGTAAGATTGAGGCTATGCTTGAACACCTGGTTCAAGGGCAGGAGAAGATGACAGCCACCTTCAATGGTAAGATGGACACCATGTACACCGATTTGAGTGGAAGGATCGAGGCACTAAATACGAGCCACAGGATGCTGGAGACGCAAGTAGCTCAGACTGCAGCAAATTCCAAGGGAAAGGCGGTTCAATCACACAATGCACACGTCAATGCCATCAGCTTACGTGCAGAAAACCTCGAAGCCATTCCTGAAATCGCACAAGCATCGATCGATACTTCCCAGTATCGATCGATACCAGCCCAGACGCCTGCTAGAATGGATTCGAAAACCCGTGTATCGATCGATACCCCATTGGTATCGGTCGATACCGGGGCGATTTCTGAGGAAACAGTTGAAACTTCGACTGTGGTGCCTAAGGTCGTTGCAGAACGAGTGTATGTAACCAGGATGCCTTATCCTATGGTTCCTAAGCTGACAAGGGAGGAATGGGAGATTGCTAGACTACAGTATATGCTGGATAACCCGAACGTGGAGCTTCTTTCTGATGAAGATGTACCTGTCAGAAACGATTCAAATCGCATGGCGTCGATCGATACCCTACCTGGTATCGATCGATACCCCTCTCAGAAAGAACCAGAAGCCAAGAAATCACCTGAGGTGATCGGAGAAAGAGTTCGCAATTCACTACAACCGCGGAAATTGACACAGAGGGAAGACCCAGGGAAATTTGCTGTTCCATGCTCCATCTCAGGAGTTAATTTCAAAGAGTCTCTTGTCGACTCAGGGGCTAGTGTCAATGTCATCTCAAAGGCAATTGCAGAGCAGTTGGGGGCTACTATTCTATCACCAGAGGCATCTATCACATTCGCGAACAACTCCACCTCGCTTCCACACGGTACTATCCATGGTTTGCTGGTCAAAGTAGGAGACTGTCTGGTGCCTACTGATTTTCAGGTTGTGGAGATGGGTGCGATATCTCGTATGCCTATACTCCTGGGACGACCGTTCATGGCTACTGCAGGCGCGATCATAGACACACCTAATAAGAGACTATCTTTCTCTTACATTGACGGTGATGTCTACTATGATGTCATTCCACCTAGGAGTATTCCCACACGTACCTCTAGCATCAAGGTTATCACAGGAGAGTCGCTAGCAATTGATCTTCTGGAAGAGCCTCCTGATGAGCCTACTGTCACAGACGTTCCAGCTGAACCGCCCAACATCCCCAAGAAGAAGACTAAGGCAACAAAGAAGAAGAAGGCCAAGAACAAAAAGGTCGAGAATCCCCATGTCACTCTGATTCCTCAGAAGTGTGATGGGAATTCGATTGATTACAAGGTCAAATGCAAGGGAGCCTTGAAGCCATTCTCCAAGGCCAGAGTCCTTCTTACTTCTGAGCTGAAAGAGAAAGGGCAGGAATTTGTGGACAGCATGCTAAGCAGAACTCTGAAGCTAGTAATGTCAAGTGATGGAGCCTGTTTTGGTGCAAGCTCTCACTCTTATCCAGCCTGAAGGGCGTTACAGTCAAGCTATTGACGTTAAACGAGCGCTTGGTGGGAGGCAACCCACTGGTGAGTCTGTTTTTGATTCGTTTTTATTTTTATTTTCGTTTGTTTTGAGTCTGTGTCAGGATGAACAAGGAGCAACTCGAAATCGCCTAAGCATCGATCGATACCCCTATGGTATCGATCGACACCAATCGCGGATGAAAATTCACAAAGTCGATCTAAGCATGGTATCGATCGATACCATGCCGTGTGTCGATCGACACCGACTGTTCCAGAATGGTAATTTCTTGTTTCTCTTCGTTCTATCCTTTTTCTTTGTTTCTTTCACTGGCTCTAGGCTAGATAACACTGAGGACAGTGTTGTTCAAGTCTGGGGGAGGTGTCTGCTGACATTGTTTTCGTTTTTCTTAGAGTCAGTCGTTTTATCGAGTCAAAATTGATTTATTGAGTCAAAATTTGTTGGAGATGATGATCCTGTGCTTGAACCTATTGATTTGATTTTGTTTTTGAGTGCACAGTGTTACAGGATCAGTTCTAGATCGACTAATGAAAAATCCAAAGGCTGACCAGTTGACTAGAAAACATCCATGTCTCCAGCAGAGTTCTTCTGAAGCCTGAGCCAAATTTTTGCACTTCATCAATGTGGTTAGTGTTCATAGAGCTTGATTCATCATTCATATCTGATAAAGGAACCCGTGTGTTTAGAATTATGGTATCTCTCTCCCCTGAAATAAGTTGATAGATTAAGAGCATAAAAGATTGAAATGATTTTCTTCTGAGTAGAGGGTTAGGAAAATTTCCAGCGATCCCATTATTCTACTTAAGAGGGGATGATCACACAAAGGATTGGAAGCGAGGCTAGGATTTTCCTATGATGCCATTATTCGCCTACATCCTTTGATACATAGAGAGGGAAGAACCGGGGATTTGGTGGCAAACACCATCAATACTCGCGTCTCCTACCTTGATATGTATATGCTAAGCTGAAAATAAAAAAATAATAATAAGGATATAATAAGAAATAAGTCTGGAGGAGAGAAATTGATACAAAAGAAGTGTGAAAAAGGGTGGTTCCTTTGTCAAGATATTGTCTGGTAAAGAGTCTAGAAGGTTCTTAAAAATTAGCTGCAGAGATGAAACTGGCGATGAGGGCTTTACTTGAACAATGCTGTGGGATTTTGTGTGGAGTCTGGAAAAGCTGCAAATGTCTACGGAGAAGTACATGGTGGTTAGATCGAAAGCTGATCAGGTGACATTTGGGTACTTGGGAAAAGGGTCTTTTCGATGGTTCAGGAACAGGTGAGTCTCTACGTTTTCAAACCTCTTTTTCTGGTTTAGTCTTCTATTTGCTTGAGGGCAAGCAAAAGGCTAAGTCTGGGGGAGTTGATATATCATGGTTTTTACCCTATTTAAGCCATGATATAAGTCCTTTTTATAGAGTCTTTATAGTATTTTGGAGTCTTTTTAGAGTCTTTTACAGGTCATAGCACGTTTGGAGGATTATTGGAAGTATTGGAGCTTTCTGGAGCAGTTTGTAGCAGAGCTAAAGATCGTGTCGCTGAGAACCTGAATTCACGTCGAGCATCGATCGATACCCCTTGGTATCGATCGACACTCAGCGCAGCAAGACACAACCCGCGAGTTTTCCAAGACTTGAGGAATTGCAAAAGTGCCCAGAAGTCTTTAATAATTACAAGAAGACCCCAGATCGTGTTTTAGGTTATAAATAGGAGTTTTCAGCCACCTGTTTAGGCTATGCCTTTTAATGCCTTTGAATGCCTTTTTATGCTTTATTTTATAGTTTGATTTTACTTTGGTTTTAGAGAGACAAGTCTGAATCTCCCTTCGTCCGAGATCAGATCTCTAAACCCTTCTTTCTATTCTATTGATGATTTATTCAAACATGTCTTTTGATTCAATTGCCATGTCTGAGTAGATCCACTTTAGGTTTAGGGTTTTCTCATAAAGGATTTCTTTGAATGCTAGGTTAATTATCTGTTTAGGATTCACCATCTGAATTAGTTCTTCACCTTAGGTTGTGTTCATAGCTAATTCTAGGTTGACGAATCTGGAACTTAGATCTTAGGATAATTGATTAGGCACGAGAGTGCGATTAATTACCTGATAGAACCTAGGTGAGCAAATTGATTATTCGCAAAGAGATTTGGTTTAATTGATTTGTGAACATATCAAACCTGATATTAAAGCTGATTTAGAATTTAGGATTCGCAAAGAGATTTGGAATTCCTAGGATTTAGATTTAGATAGTTTTCGCAACGAGAGTTGGTTAGCTATATTTTAGTGATTTGAGTTCAAGAACTGCGCTAAATCTGAATCCTGTTAGTTAGTTTATCTGCATTCATTGATTTCCTGAGAAAAACCCTGAGCCTATATTTCTCAATTGATTTACAACTCCTTTAATTTCTGCACTGCTTTTAATTACAACTGTTTGGCTTAGCGTAATTCGACACTATAGAATCTATTGTGCGTTTCTGTGAGTCTTCTGTGGTTCGACCCCTAGCTATACTATTACAACTGCTTTAGTACTTTAGGGTATTAAATTGAGCATATCAATCGGTCGGTACGCGAGTATGAGGTAGAGTTCGTCCGGCTCGGGTCTTATGTTAGACGAGCGGGTGAGAGTGAGTCGGCCCGTGTGCAGAGATTCTTGATGGGTCTTCGGGTTGACTTGAGGAACCGTTGCATGGTGAGGTCCTTTCGCACGGTTGATGAGTTGGTAGAGACTGCAGCTCTGCTTGAGGAGGGTCTGAAGGGCGAGGTGTTAGTGGCTACACCGCGTTCTCAGGCGAGATCGGTACAGCCGCAGTCCGGTTCGAGCAGAGGCAGTAGTAAGCCGACGCACGGACAGAAGCGGAAGCGGGAGAGCGCTTCGAGTAGTAGTCGGGGTGGTCCGGGTTTCTTTGGTTGCGGGAGCATGGATCACCGAGTGGCGAGCTGTCCTCAGAAGGGCGGAGCGCGAGTGGATACTCGAGTGTGCTATCACTGCAAGGAGGCGGGGCACATCAGGCCTCAGTGTCCCCAGTTGCGGCAGAGGGAGACCTCGGTAGTGCAGCCTCTCAGGCAGGTGGCATCGGCGCCTCGAGTGTACTCTATCACCGAGACCGGCGAGCCGAGTTCCAGGCCGATCACAGGTTTTTTTCTTAGACTCATCTAAGTTTAATTTTTGTGTTGGGGAATGTCGTGCTCGTCGGGGTGTTAAGGTTCTCGGCACATGTATATGTGCAGGGACCTTGTGTGTTGGAGGTGTAGAGTGTCATGTGTTGTTTGACACAGGAGCATCGCATTGCTTCGTTTCCCCGGAGTTGGCCGAGAAGGCTAATCTCCGGAGCGAGCCCGGTGTGAATTTGGGTTTCGTGGAGGTCGCCGGGGGGAAGCTCCTGAGGATTCACGGTCGGGTGCGAGACGTGGATGTTCAGGTAGCAGGAGAGTCCATGGCTGCCGATTTGATTATCTGCTCAGTGGAGCTGTATGATGTCATCTTGGGCATGGATTGGCTCGGGAAGTTCAGGGCGCATCTGGACTGTCACCGAGGGCGAGTTGAGTTCGACCAGGGGAAAGGGAAGTTGGTGTATCAGGGTGTGAGACCGACTTCCGGGAGTCTCGTGATCTCGGTTGTGCACGCGGAGCGTCTGATCGAGAGAGGTTGCGAGGCGTATTTGGCTACCATTTCCTTGCCGGAGGCCGTCGGAGAGGCTAGGGTTCAGGATATTCGCGTGGTTCGTGAGTTCCAGGATGTGTTCCAGTCGTTGCAGGGGTTGCCACCATCTAGGTCGGATCCCTTCACGATCGAGTTGGAACCGGGAACGGCACCGATATCCAGGGCTCCTTATAGGATGGCTCCCGCAGAGATGGCAGAGCTGAAGAAGCAGCTGGAGGAGTTGTTGAGTAAGGGATTTATTCGTCCGAGTTCTTCACCGTGGGGAGCGCCAGTGTTGTTCGTGAAGAAGAAGGATGGGAGTTTTCGGTTGTGTATCGATTATCGGGGACTTAACCAAGTCACAGTGAAGAACAGGTATCCTCTTCCGCGGATTGATGAGCTGTTGGATCAGTTGAGAGGGGCTACTTGGTTCTCCAAGATTGACTTGGCGTCGGGTTATCATCAGATTCCCATCGATGAGGTAGATATCCGAAAGACGGCTTTCAGATCTCGTTATGGTCACTACGAGTTTGTGGTGATGCCATTTGGGTTGACTAATGCACCGGCTGCATTTATGAGATTGATGAACAGCGTTTTCCAGGAGTATCTAGATGAGTTCGTGATCATCTTTATCGACGACATCTTGGTGTATTCGAGGAGCCGGGAGGAGCATGAGGTACATCTGCGTGTGGTTCTCTCGAGGCTGCGGGAACAGAAGTTATTTGCTAAGTTGAGCAAGTGTAGCTTCTGGCAGCGGGAGATCGGTTTTCTGGGTCACATTGTCTCTGCGGAGGGAGTGTCGGTAGATCCAGGGAAGATCCAGGCCATTAGTACTTGGCCGAGGCCAAGGAATGCCACTGAGATTCGGAGTTTTCTTGGGTTGGCAGGGTATTATCGGCGGTTCGTCAAGGGTTTTGCGAGTTTGGCTAAGCCTATGACGAAGCTATCAGGGAAGGATGTTCCTTTCGCGTGGTCCTCAGAGTGTGAGAGGAGTTTCGCAGGGCTGAAGGCCAGGTTGTCTAGTACTCCAGTATTGGCGTTACCTGAGTCGGGTGAGCCTTACGTGGTGTACACCGATGCGTCGGGAGTGGGTCTGGGTTGTGTGTTGATGCAGCGGGGGAAGGTTATTGCCTATGCTTCGCGGCAGCTGCGGAAGCATGAGGGCAACTACCCTACCCACGACTTGGAGATGGCTGCAGTGGTTTTTGCATTAAAGATTTGGAGATCTTATCTTTATGGCGGAAAGGTGCAGGTGTTCACAGATCATAAGAGCTTGAAGTACATTTTCACTCAGCCTGAGTTGAATTTGAGGCAGAGGCGCTGGATGGAGCTAGTGGCCGACTATGATCTGGAGATAGCTTACCATCCTGGTAAGGCTAATCTGGTTGCGGATGCGTTGAGTCGAAAGCGGGTGGCTTTGGCTCGGGAGCTCGAGGTAGAGTCCTTGGTGAGCGAGATTAGCACATTGCGCTTATGTGTTGTATCTCAGGAACCTTTGGGCTTGGAGGCGGCGAACCAGGCAGATCTTTTGAGCAGGGTTCGGTTGGCTCAGGGAAAAGATGAGGGTTTGGTTAAGGCTTCGAGAGCAGAGGGTTCTGAGTATCAGGTATCTGCGAACGGCACTATCCTTGTTAGTGGGAGGGTATGCGTACCTTTGGATGAGGATTTGCGGCGAGAGATCCTGAGCGAGGCTCATTCGAGTATGTTTGCGATTCATCCCGGAGCGACTAAGATGTACCGCGATCTCAAGCGCTATTATCATTGGGTCGGAATGAAGAAGGATGTGGCTAACTGGGTTGCTTCGTGCAACGTGTGCCAGTTAGTGAAGGCGGAGCACCAGGTCCCGAGTGGTTTGTTGCGGAGTTTACCCATTCCAGAGTGGAAGTGGGATATGATCACGATGGATTTCGTGGTGGGATTACCAGTTTCTCGGACCAAAGATGCTATTTGGGTCATCGTCGATCGATTGACCAAGTGTGCGCGTTTTCTGGCCATTAAGAAGACCGATGGGGCGGCAGTTTTGGCTAGGAAGTACGTGCAGGAGATTGTGAGACTATATGGAGTACCGGTGAGTATCGTTTCAGACCGGGACCCTAAGTTCACATCGGAGTTCTGGAAGGCGTTTCAGGCAGAGATGGGCACGAAGGTGCACTTGAGCACGGCGTATCATCCTCAGACAGATGGGCAGTCCGAGCGGACCATTCAGACTTTGGAGGATTTGTTGAGGATGTGCGTGCTGGATTGGGGTGGTCATTGGGTGGATCACTTGAGCTTGGTTGAGTTTGCGTATAACAATAGTTACCAGGCGAGTATTGGCATGGCTCCATATGAGGCTCTGTATGGGAGGCCCTGTCGTACCCCCTTGTGTTGGACCCAAGTGGGGGAGAGGAGCACTTTGGGTGCGAGTTTTGTTCAGGAAACTACAGAGAAGATCCGGGTTTTGAAGCTGAACATGAAAGAGGCCCAGGATCGGCAAAAGAGTTATGCTGATAAGAGGCGGAAGGAGCTTGTGTTCGAGGTGGGAGATAGTGTGTATCTCAAGATGGCTTTGCTGAGAGGGCCGAACAGGTCCATTGTTGCGACTAAGTTGAGTCCGAGGTATATGGGACCGTTCCGGATTGTAGAGCGTGTTGGACCGGTAGCGTATCGGTTGGAGTTACCCGCGGTTATGCAAGCTTTTCATAAGGTGTTCCATGTGTCGATGCTGAAGAAGTGTTTGCATAGGGGTGACGAGGTATTGGCTGAGATTCCGCCAGATCTCCAGCCCAATATGACCGTTGAGGCGAGACCTTTGAGAGTTCTCGAGCGGAGGGTCAAGGAGCTTCGTCGGAAGAAGATTCCGATGATGCGAGTTCTGTGGGACTGTGGCGGTGTTCAGGAGGAAACTTGGGAGCCAGAGGCTAGGATGGAAACGAGGTTCCAGAAGTGGTTCCAGAAGCAAGCTGCGGCTTGAGTTCCATCGAGAGGTTCCAGTTTCGGTTGTAGCTGTATGCTATGTATGTTTTCATTTTGTATTGCCGTTGTGTAGAACGATGTTACATTATGATGTGTAATAAGATGAGTATTTCTTATTAGTGACTTGTGAGTCGCGGGTTGCATTGCGTGTCTTAGTTACGCTTGTTCGGGAAAATGAGTCGAGTGACGAGACCGGGTTATTTCACTTAACGGATCTATGTGGTGGGTTGGATTGCAGGCGTATGGTACTTGTTTGTTTTATTACGTTTGTATTGATGACTTACTGCAGAGAGTTGTTGGGTGTTAAGGATAGCCTAGTCGTAGTTGTCTTGACAAGTTTTTCTAAAGCAAGCCGACACTGGAAGGTGCGCAAGGGAGGTGCGATGGCCGGGTTATTGGTCATGCACGGCAGATATTCCGGGTATGGAGTATAGTTCAGTCGAGATGCTTAGAGATATGTGATTTATTGCTCGTTGGGAGGACTGGATCCTCCGGTGCCGATAGCTCGCAGGACTGTGTGTCCTGGGAGTGTGAGTGGCGATGTACCCAGTCTCGGGAAATTTATAGCCTAGAGGGATACGTGATACCGTGGATTCGTAAGGAGTATGTCCCAGACGTGGGATATAGTACCTAGAATTGAGTGGTATGGGGTATTGGGACTCTTGTAGGTTATATTACCGAGTGGAGTGGTACGGCATATACCTAGAACCCGGAGATGCTGCGGTGTCTTGGGTGATATGGTATGGTGGATATCCTGCGGGATATGGCTGATGCTCGGAACTCAGAGATGCTGCGGTGTCTTGAGTAATGGGGTTGGCCGGTGTTTGAGCAATAAGTACATATGATGCCGCGGTGTTATAAGCATAGGGACTGAATGGGAAACCTCGGAGGTTGGTATTGGACCTCGTGTGAGTATTGAGATGGTCGGGTTTGGCCAAAGGTTGTGTAATCGTTGCGACGATAAGGTTCATTGGAGATGAACGGTTCATGGGAGATGAACGGTATCGAAGATTCGAGGGCGAATCTATGTTAGTGGGGGAGAATTGTAACGCCCGCGTTCCGGAAAAATTAAATTAATTAAATTAATTGATTTAATTGTTTCGGGATTTTCCTTCGGGTTTTGAGCCTTAGACAAATCTGGAGAAATTAATTATTGGGAGAAATAATTAATTCGGGTTTGTTCCGGGGGTGTCATAAACCGATTCAGAAGTTGTGGGGTTTTTCTAAAAGTTTAGTCTTTTTCTTGTCTTCTTCTTCCTCTCATCTCTTGCGTAGAAACCAGATCTTGGAAAAGAGAAGAAGATTGGTCGCGAGAGAGAGAGAGAGAGAGAGAGGGAGAGCGTGAGAGAGAGGTGAAGCTTGGTGAAGCTTGGGTCTTGCGAGATCGATCGAAGCTTGAAGAAGAGGTTGGCGGCCTGGGTTTGTGCGTGAGCTTGGGAGGTCTTCTTGAGCTTGGGGAAGTCACTCTAGAGCTCAATCCATCGTGTCTAAGGTGAGTTGTGACCAAAGGCTAGCATTTAAGCTGTGTGAAGCTTGTTCTTCTTGTTGATTTCGCAACTCTTGCTTGCTTCTTGGTTGTTGATTTCGCGATTCATGCTCGTCCTTCTTGTTGTTGATTCGCGACTCACACTTGTTCTTCTTGCGGCCGGTTTGCGATTTCCGCTTGCTCTTCTTGTTGATTGTTTCGCGATTCATGCTGGTTCCCTTGTTGCTGTTTCGCGATCCATGCTCGTTCATGTTGTTGTTGTTTCGCGGTTCTTGTTGTCTTCTTGGTTGTTGGTTCCGCGACCCGAGTTGTCTCTTGTGGACTGATCCGAGCTTGTCTCTCGTGAGTGATCCGAACTTGTTCTTGTTGTGCTTGTTTTGCGATCCCTTGCTCGCTCTCTTGGTTGTGGATTTGCGATTCCGAGTGGTTTCCTGTGTTGTTGTTTGCGATCCGAGAAAGCTTAGCGGGAGTTGGATCGTTAAGCTGGTGTTCGGGTTATTCTTGGATTGCTAATTGCGTTGGGTTTCCTTTTAATGGTGATTAATTGTGTTGGGCTTTCCTTTAATTTGTGATTAATTGCGATTAATTGTTAAGCTTGTGTTGGGTTTCCTTTATTGTGATTAATTGCGATTAATTGTTAAGCTTGTGTTGGGTTTCCTTTATTGTGATTAATTGCGATTAATTGTTAAGCTTGAGTTGGTTATTCATTTTTTTGGCGTAAATTGTTAATTGTTGATTATTTGTGCTTATTGGTAGCCTGTTGTTGGGGTGATCAATCTCACTCAGCATTTGGTTAGCCAAATGTTGATGCATCACTTTTGTCGATGCAGGTAAAGATAAGGCGTGATCGTGGAATCGAGGCAGTGAAGAGGGGATGATTAGGACCCGGGGGTTTGTTGTTGTTGTTGTCTTTGCTTTTGACGTTATAGAACTGCTAGTTGGTATGAACTGTAGAACTTGGTTTGTTCTCGTATTTGCGTTGTTTAATTATTGTGTGATTTTGTAAAAAAAAAAAAAAAAAAAAAAAAAATTTGAGTGCGGTCGTTTCAAGAAAAATGCCAAAAATTTCAACCAAGATTTTCGACTTCCGATATTCCAAATTCTTTTTTAAGAAATGTTTATTTCCGTACACAAATCCCAAAACCTATTTACTCAGCTACAAATAATTTTCAACAAAATGATTTTTCCACAAAATCTGACCAACAAGCCTTACCTTTTCAGCCATAACAGATAATATGTTAAATAAACTAAATTTCCTAGAAAAGTTTTTTCAAATTGATAAAAAATTATTGCGAGATGATATTTACTCTAAAAATAACACTCATAAAAGACTGGTTTTTAAAAACATTTTAAAAGATAGGAATATAATCCTAGAAGAATTTTACAACTATCTTCATGAACATAAAATAAAAATTTTGTTTTTCAATTGGTTTGAAAATTATGCATTCAAAAATAATATTTACTTTCCTTATTCCAAAACTACGAATCCTATCACCAATCTTAACAAACCCCCTGAATGGAAAACACTTGCAAATGGAAAACTTATTTGTTCTAACCATCCTCCTCCACAAGGAATAAAGCTCGAATGGTTAGGTACACCAATTGAAGTGATTCATTTTAAACGCCCCCAAGATGATGGTAAGAATAATGTCAAAAATATCATCGTCCAAATCAATTTTTCAAACACAAATCTTGGCACGATAAGCAAACAACTTGATAGAATTGAAAAATCAATTCAAAATCAAACCATTACTCCAAAAGATTCTCCTTTTGGAAAGAAAAGCAAAAATCCCATGTTCAAACCTTTCAAAATCTCAAGTTCTAGCTAGTGTCAAAACTTATCAAAATACAAATAAAGAATTCATTTGTGCTCTCCAAAGTCAACTAAGTAGAGTAGACGTAGGAGAATGTAGTAAAACTCACGAAGCTGATATTCCTGATACTCCCACTTCTGAAGTCCAAATAAATACTCTAGCTAATGATTTCCTATGTTAGCGAATCCTCCGAGCAAAATTCAATCCCTGAGATAAACCGTCTTGGTTGGGAAAATCATCAAGAACGTCGATTAATCGCTGCCCCTGATATAGGTCAAATCCAACCAGTAGAACAATCTAGGTTCAATTCGTCTTCAGTTTATGACTGGAATATTGATGGCATATCTGAGTACAATATCTTAAGTTTCCTCCAAAAAATGACGATGGCCGCAAATGCCTATAGAACACAAATAGGAAATGAGGATAAAACCGTAGCTGGACTCCTAATAGCTGGGTTTTCATGCCAGCTTAAAGAATGGTGGGATAACTACCTAAACGCGCAACAACGTTCAGAAATCCTAGATGCCATTAAAACGGATGAGGATGATGTACCTCTCCTAGATAATTTTGAAAATCCTCAACAAGATGTTGTAGCTACCTTAGTCATAGCCTTAACCTTACATTTTATAGGAGATATTTCCGTACTTAGAGATAAGAACACCGAACTTCTTTCAAATATTAAATGCAAAAGACTTAGAGATTTCCAATGGTATAAGAACACTTTTCTTACTAGGGTTCTACTCCGCCAAGATCCAAACCAACCATTTTGGAAAGAAATATTTCTCGCAGGACTCCCAACCCTTCTAGGAGAAAAAGTTAGAAATAAAATTAGAGATTCCACGGAAACCCAAATAATTGATAATGATGATTTCACATATGGATAATTGAGCAGTATTGTTCAACAAGAAGGTCTCAAGATCTTGGCAGATCTTAAACTCCAGAACCATCTTAAATGGGAACTCAAAAGAACAAAAATAGAATTGGGTTCCTTTTGTAGACAATTCGAAATTTACCCTACCAAAAGTAATAAATCATGCATAGGAGATTGCAGTAATTCTTACTACTCAAAGAATAAACCTAAAAAATAATCTAAAAACTATAAAAACCAAAAACCTCGCAAAAATTCCTGGCAAAAACCTCGTGAGAAATCATACTCCAAGAAGTATACTCCAAAATAAACCCCAATCAACAAACCATTTGATAAAAATCTCAAGTGCTTCAAATGTAACAAAAAAGGTCACAATTCGAATTTCTGTCGTTTTAACAGAAAAATCCAAGAACTCGGCCTTGGAGAAGAACTTTCAAGTAAAATTTCAAATCTCTTTCTTTATCAATCATCATCATTTTATGATTCTGATTCATCACTATCCCCTGAAAAGGCCTTACAAGTTGATGAACTGAAAAACTTATCACCTGGCTCAGAATCTGATGAAAAGAAAATAAATGTTCTTACAAAAGATCAAAAATTCCAGCTTGAAATCCTAGACTCCATTTCAGATCCTCAAATAAAACAAACATTCCTAGAAACAATCCTTTAAAATCTAATGGTCCACTGAAAACCCGTTAAAATCTAATGGTCCAACATCTTCCAAATCGTCTTATGACCTAACCACTATTCTTAACAAAAGAAAGAAAAATAGTTCCAAAAAAAGATACAAGATCTTATGATAGAAATCAAAGAAGTAAAAAACGATCTCAAAACCCTTAAAGAAAAATAAAAAAGAGATTTTGAGTATTTTCACTCAATTCTATCTTCTATCAAAAGGGAATCATGATTCTAGTTCTGAGGAACAAGACAATGATGACCTAAATAACATAGAAGATGAACTCGATCTAAAAGAAAAAATACAATCTCTAGACTCCGCCCTTAATGATTTCCTCTGTGTCCTAAGAGAAACCGCATCCCGAAAATATAAAATAAGAGTCACACTTGTTTTCTTTAAAAATTTCAAAATTGATACGATCGCTATGTTTGACACAGGCACCGATCTTAATGTATCAAGTCTGGGCTTGTCCCAAAATGTTTTCATCTAGAAACACGAGAACAATTATCTGCTGCAAATAATTATAAACTTCGCATAAAATCTAAAACAGAAGCTTCAGTTTTAAAAGATAATACTTTCATCAAAACTGCATTTGTCCTCACAGATAACATATACCAAAATGTTATTCTAGGGACCCCTTCATAAATTTAATCACACCATACAAAGTCATGGATGATTCAATTTCTTTCAAAAACCAAAATAAAAAATTATCTTTCCAATTTCTTGAAACACCAAAAAAGCGAAGCCTGAATTTAATAAATAGTAAAACGTTCCAATACAAAAAAATTTCTTAAATTCTTTAATACATAGTAAAACGTTCCACTTGAAAAATTGAAAATCAGAGTTTTTACTACAAAAAAAAACAAAAGAGGCTTTGGATACAAAAAAAATAAAAGAAAAAAAATTCAAATCAATAAATTATTTGAAAAAGAAATATGTTCAGATTTGCCGACAGCCTTTTGGAATCGTAAACAACATATTGTTGATTTGCCATACGAGGGAAATTTCAATGAAAAATAAATTCCCACTAAGGCTCGTCCCATACAAATGAACTTTGAATAAGGAAAACATAGTAAAAAAGAGATTTCAGATCTTCTAGACAAATTCCTAATTTCAAAATCAAGATCACCTTGTTCATGTGCTTCATTTTATGTAAATAAAAATTCTGAAATTGAAAGAGGCATTCCTAGATTAGTAATTAATTACAAACCCTTAAACACTGCATTAAAATGGATTAGATATGCAATACCAAATAAAAAGATTTACTTCAAAGATTTTATTCTGCCCACATATTTTCAAAATTTGATCTTAAATCAAGATTTTGGCAAATTCAAATCTCTGAAAATGATCATTATAAAATAGCATTTACAGTCCCTTTTGGTCAATACCAGTGTAATGTAATGCCGTTTGGCTTAAAAAATGCACCTTTGGAATTTCAAAGAATCATGAATGACATATTCTTTGAGTATTCAAAGTTTTGCGTTGTATATATTGATGATATTTAAAAAAAAATTAAATACTCTTGATGAGCATTTCAAACATCTAAAAACATTTTATTATGTTGCAAGAAAAAATAGTCTTGTCATTTCAAAAACAAAATGTCTTTATTTCAAACTAAGATCAGATTTCTAGGCCATTACATATTGCAAGCTATGATAACACCAATAGAAATATCTTTGGAATTTGCAAATAAATTTCCCGATAAAATTTTAGATAAAACCCAATTACAAAGGTTCCTTGGAAGTCTTAATTACGTATTTGATTTCTGTCCTAACATTAATAGGATAGCAAAACCATTGCATAGTCGTCTAAAGAAAAACCCGGTTCCTTGGACGAAAGAGCATAATGCATTAGTACAAAAAAACAAAAAAACAAGTCCTTGAAATCCCATGTCTTCACATAGCGGATCCTGATTTAAAAAAGGTCGTAGAAACATATGCATCAGATGTAGGATATGTGGGTATTCTTAAACAAAAGACTATAGATGGTCGAGAGAGTATAGTCCAATTTACGTCTCCGTATTGGAATGATACCCAAAGAAACTACTCTACTATTAAAAAAGAAATTTTATGTATAGTATTATGTATCCAAAAAATTCAAAGTGAACTTTTGAATAAAAAATTTCTTTTACGAATTGATTGCAAAAGTGCTAAAGACGTTTTACAAAAAGATGTTAAAATTTTTGCCCCAAAACATATTTTTGCGCGATGGCAAGCAATTCTAAGTATTTTTGGTTTCGACATAGAATATATTAAAGGATATTCAAACTATGTTCCAGATTTCTTGACACGAGAATTCTTTCAAAATAGGTACGATGCCCCCAAGGAAGATTGATAAAGGCAAAGGCATATCCCTCTAGACAATCCCATAAAAAACCATACCCCCAAACACATCTTCACATATAAAAACAGAACCTTGGATCTCAGTCACAAAAAGAGTGTGAAAAAGAAGAAGAATCAAACTCTTTTCAATCTCCAGAGAAAATCATGGATCATATTCTACAATTACATAAAATTTTCGAGCTAAGTTTGTCAAAACAAGGGGGTGATTATTCTAAAAATCCTCTTCTCAAATTGTTTCAAAAATTCTCGAGATCCCTTCAAAAATGATTTCAAAAGAAAATCATACCTCTAAAATGATTTCAAAATCTTCGAATAATTCGTAAATTACTTTGAAAGAGTTTTCACAAACCTCACCCTCAGAAAAATTTGAAAAATCTATTTATCAAAAAATTATACATATTGAAAAAGGAGTTTTGGTCAACAATGACCCGTTTTCAACAATCGAAAAATATTTTGGTAAAAACAGATTTTTCAAACGTCATAATACAGATAAAACTGTGTTATTCTTTTAAACTATTTTGGAAGTAACATAATCAGTGTACTTCAAACATTTTTATCTCAATGAAAACCACACTGATCCTGCTTATTTCACTTTTAATATCCATAAGGTCATTGCTCCAAGCAATTGGGAATATGATCTTAATGAAAGCCTAAATTTTCCAGATGATCTGAAAAATCTCTCATGTTTCATTATCCATTTCAAATAATGGGACTATTGTCAGGCTTGGTATAATTCATTTTTGATCCAATCTCTGAAACACAAACACACGTGGTTAATATTTTTTGATACCACTTGTGATCCATCCAAATCTCCATATTGGTTCATACCGTGGTGGATTCTGTCACTCAAATTTATAAGCCTGACATACAAAAATATTTCAAAATCTTCAAAACAAATTTCATACCATCAGAAAATGAAAATAAATTTCCTCTGTTAGCCCTCTTCCATTCTGAATTTCATTTTCCTTGGGTCTTTTCTTGGAATCTCGAGTTTTTCCCGGATCCAATCCCGATCATCAGAAGAAAGTTTAGAGTAAAATGGTGGGATAAATTCATGATCCCTTCAAACCTTTACCCGTCCAATATACTAGATTGGATAAAAATCCAAAATGAAAACTTGTCCATAGCCCAAACTCAAACACCAAACCAAACACTGAACCAAACACCGGTAACAGCCTCCTTCTTAGCCCAAAAATCAAATATGTTATCGATGCTAGCATCAGCTAAATCCGAAGAAGAAATTAAGGCAATCTCCTTACAATTTAGGGCAAATTGCTGTTTTTACCCCAAAATTTCGTTTTATAGACAAAAATACACTGTCATTTCAATCAAATGCTACGCTACACTTTCGGAGGTGTAAAATTACAGTTACCCCCTTATGACCAAACAAAAAACGAGAAACCGCTATTACCATTTTAACCTTTGCGACATGTCAGACTTCTATAGAGGTCTGACATTTAGACTCTAATAGAAGTCTGATTGATTTTTCTTACCAGACTTCTCTCAGACGTATTCGAGAAGTCTAATACAGATTAAAATAGTAAATTTAAATTTAAAAATTAAAAAAAAAATTGTTAAAACTTTTTTCTACAATAATTAAATGTTGATGATTTTGATGTATAGAAATTAATATTTCATCAAATTGAATCAAATTAAACAAGGTTAGTTATTTATGCCTATACCTCAATAAATATCAGACTTCTCGAAGAAGTCTGATACATATTTAATTAGTAAATTTAAATTTAAAAATTGAAAAAAATTATTTTGTTAAAAATTTCTTATACATAAATTAAATATAGACGATTTCGAAGTATTAAAATTAAATTTCGTAAAATTAAATCAAATTAAAAACATGTAAGGCAAATTAGGTTGTAAACCTCAAAACATGCTTTGTAATGGAAACATTTACATATAACTTTAGGGTTAGATTCATGGTTTACCAAATTTACATTTGAAATTTTAAATTTGCACATATGTGTTGTAATGTGCATATATTTCACGAATTTGATGCTTCCTAGACGTTATGTTTTAATATTGTCACTCATAAGTGTGAAATATTAGATTTAGGGTTACTCAAACTTATCGAAGAAGTCTGAGAGAATCGGGATTTCTCAGGCTTCTCAGAGATTACCAGACTTCAATTTTAATCTAATTTTTTAAAAGTCAATTGCAAAACTACCCTCTCGTTGACCATATGGGTTTCATCAGACTTCTAAAGCAGTCTGAGTATACAACTCAGATATGAAAATCGACGATATGCAAAAATTCGTACCTATATCCGTTTAGAGTTTGTTTTCACCCTCGTCGAGCGCCCAAAACGTCTAATATCACCGAAATCCCGCAAGCCCATTTGTATTTTGCTGTTTTATGCCATAATTTTCGATTTCGGTACGTTTGAATCGGAAAATCAGTGGGAAAATGGGAGAAATCGGAGAGAGAAGTCGCGAAAAGTGTTTACGAGCTCTATTCTTGAGCTTTAATGGCGGAAAACGGGTTAGTTATTGCATTAACTCGTCGACGATGGTGGTTGTCGTGGTTTCTCAGACTTCTCAGAGAATCAGGGTTTCTCAGACTTCTCAGAGAAGTCTGAAACGTATTTAATTAGAAAATTTAAATTTAAAAAATATTAAAAATTTAGTTTTTAGAAATTTTTACTACATAAATTACACATACTCATTGTTGCTGTATATAAATTAAAACTACATAAAATTTAATCAAATTGAATCATTGGAGATGAATTTGGATATAAACACAAGTTTGAGGTTTCTCAGACTTCTCCGAGAAGTCTGAATTGTATTTAATATGAAAATTTAAATTAATAAAATAATTAAAAAAATTTCATACAAATTTTTGATACATAAATTAAACATAATCATTTAAATTAAATGTTGTTTTTACATATACTGGTTAGTTTGTGACTAAGTTAAACGAGTTTGATGTTTGTTATAAGTTTTCTATATAATATGATGATATTTTAGTAGTAATTATCAAGTTTAGGGTTTATCAGACTGCCAATTAAGTCTGATCATGTCCATGATTTATCAGATTTCTTGATGGAAACCTGTACCTGAAATAAGTTACCCTACTTGTGATTTTACCCCATATATAAACTAAAGTTACCAACCATAATCTGTAAAAGTCATTATCGACTCTCTCTCTCTAAAACAGGAATAATCTCTCTCTCTAAACTCTCTCAAACATCCCTCCGGAAACCCTCGTCGCCACCGCCACCGCCACCACCGTCGACAGCTTCTTCAGTCTGGTAATTACCTCTCCATTTTTGTGTCACCTTACCAGTCCCTCCATCTATCTCTCTTCATCTTTTCATCACAACTCCATTTTCTTGTAGGTCGAATCGCCACCACCGCCCTCGCCGTCGTCAACTTCGTCTTTGCAACTGAGTTAAGCTTCCTAGAAACAAGTTTTTCGCCTACTACTCTACTTTTTCTGCAAATTTTTTAGATCTATACGAAATAAGACCATTTTTCCATGTTCTTTGCCTATATCTAAACAAACAGATGAGTTTTTAATTAATTCCGTTTTAGATCTACAAGATAGAAGTCCATTTTTTTATGTCAAACAAAAGTTCTAGGTCTGGTATGTATTTTGATGCTTGGTTGTATTCAGTCCAAAAAAAACTTGAAAATTACTATATTAGAAGTCTGAAAGTGAATTAGACTTGATATGAAGTCTGATACTTGACCTGATCTGAATTAGACACGATTAGAAGTCTGAAATTATACTTTCATTTAATTAGATTCTGTTAGAAGTTTGAAATTTGAGTTTGTACAAATTAGACTTGAGAATAAGTCTGAAATTAGACTTTTCCGAGTTTAATTCCCGGCCAAAATTTTTTTGTCAAATTATATTTCCCGGGTAAAGTTTTGTTGTCAAATTTATAATCCCGCTTCAATGATAAAACCGGTAAAATATTTAGAATTTGGCCACATATAGCCACAAAACCAACGTGGCTGAAGTCAATTATATGTCAAAAACCTAATTTCCTTGTTTGTTTATTTTTTGGTTTGTTCCGCAGCCTCCAGAGACTTTTCATCTCTTTGTTTTCTTAGCCGAGTTTCTTCTTCATTCACATGAAAGGTTCATCTCTCTCTCACTCTCTTTTTCAGTTTCGGTTTCCTTCTTTTCCTTCTTTTACTTATTTCTCTGAAAACTTGACAAATTGTAGGGCATTTTTAGCTTTGACTTCAAATTGTATGATATTTTTGCAAATAGGCCTTTTTGGAATTCGAAATCTCAGCCTTAACCAATGAAAAGTCAGATTTGATGGATAATATTGACTTGGTAGATTTGTTTCTTTCTTAATTTTTAAAGGATTTAATTAACTTTTTTTTATGAAACAATTAGGGGCATTTGCATATATAACTTTGTTGAGCAAGATAATATGCATACATAACCTATCCTAACACCGTCATGCTTTTTTTTTATTGACGAAAATAACACTAAATTGACATAAATATGTTCAGAGCCTATAAATTACTTTTGTTAGTGATTATTCATCATAATTTGTAGTTAAATGTGTACAACATAATTTTTTTAAATATATCAGAAACTTGTTAATATTTATAGATATTGATATAGGTGTTTTACTAAGTCAATTAATAACTAAAGTTCAAACAACCGCAATCGTAACGGTATGTCAATGCAGTACTTTAAGATCGAATTCAAATAGACCAAGGTTACACTACGATTCTCACAAGATGAAATTAAGTTAAGACGATAATAAGGTTTGATTTTCAAAGTAATGAAAATAACTAAAAGCGGTGTAAATTCAGTAAGAGAAAAACGTTAGGTCGAGAGTTTTTTCACATGAATCCGGAGATCATGAATCAGACAACTATTCAGGGAACGATTAAACACAAGTTTCAAACTCAAACATAAATATCTAACCAATCAACTTCCGTGGTATAGATTACTAAATCTAGCAACCTAAAATGCTAACTTCTATTGAACCTAGAGTTCTAGACTAGCATTAACAAATAGGTTCAATATGTTCACGAATCGCCTTAACATGAACTTCTGTTGGCTAAGTGCAATTCGCTCGCTTATGTTCTTTCTAGCAACCTACGACACTTCTGTGGTATAGATTAAACTCTAGATAAGAGGCAAAGCGGTCAACCTAGCCTAAGCAGTAAACAAAACAATAAGCGAAAACCACAAAAGATAATTCCCTATATGTGTCTAATTCAATGATTCATGGATCCCGTTGAAACCCTAAACCTAACTATGAAACTACTCAGACATGGCATCAGAGAACAAGCATAAAGACGAAGAACACATAATATAAATCAAAGAGAGGAAAGGGTTTAGAATTCTTCTCAATAGATGCATAGATTCTTCTTCAAAGCTTACAATCAATGGCTAAAAATCTGAATAGAATAGAAAGCGGTAAAAAGAAAGATAGCCTAAAAGTGGCTAAAAATAATGTATATATAGGGTTCTGGGAGGATTATGTCAAAGTAGGCAGTTTCCGAGGCAAACCAGAAAAATCAGAAAATTCCTTTTCTTCTCGCCGACTTGCAACGATCGATTGCATCGATTGATTCTGAACTCTCTGGGCATGCTCCATCGATAGATGCACTCCTTGCATCGATCGATTCTAGTTCTTCTGATGGGGTTGCATCGATCGGCTTCAATTGTGCATCGACCAGCTTCACTCATGCATTGGTCGATTTGAACTTCTCTAGTGATGTCACATCGATCGATGCAAGGAGTGCATCGATCGATTTGGACTTCTCTGATGGTGTTGCATCGATCGATTTTGCTCTTTTCTGCACTGTTCCATGCGTTTTTGCCCACATAACTCCAATTTCTTCCTTAAACGTTTTTTTTACTTGAGATAACTAAATAAAGAGCTAAAAGACTCTAAAAACGAACTTTGTGTTAGAAAACGGTAAAAACCAAACATATCAATTCCTCCAGACTTAGTCTTTTACTTGTCCTCAAGCAAACAGAAAACAAAGTAAGAAGAAAAAGTTTGAAAAACACGGAGACTCACATTTCCTTAAGAATTCTGCAATGACCATTACCTTAGTAATCCACGTATTGCCAAACTAGCTCTAGATCGAACCACCATGTACTTTTCTTCAAGCAATGCAGCCTCCCATATTTAACTCATTATTTCGCAGAATAATCAAAAGCCATCATCGATGGGTCTCATCAAAGATCATAGTGCCAAGAACCTTCTAGACTATTTCCCTTTCGATATCGTGACGAGACAACAACACAACCTTTGGTACTTTTTCCCTCCCACAGACTTATTCTTTTCTCATTTTCATTCCGTAGCGTCAATGGGTGATGGAACACGAGTATTGATGGTTTTTGCCACCGAATCCCCGGTTCATTTTAGTGCCACCCTTTTATTATAAGGTGTAGGCGAATAGTGGTATCTGATATTTATGCATTTTACATGTTCTATCTTACATTTTAGTTAACACTTTTAGTCATTTGCATGCATGATCATAGCTTTGTTTAGCATTTTGGTTTGAATTAGAGTATTAGGTGTTTAAATTAGGTCATATGAGTCTTGCATGCATTTGGAGTGTTTTATAAGTGCTTGGAGTCATTTTGTTGAAGTTAAGAGAAATTTAGCAAAAATGACCATTCCATAGCGTCTGAAAAAACTGGCAGGACGAAGGACTCCCGATCTACTTAGAGGTAGGGGTTGAAGTCATTTGGGACATTGGGTAGATGAAAGTCTATCCTTGTATGCATCAATTGCTTTTTACCCTTAGCATTTTGCCAAAGTTCATTCATTTGTTAAGTGACCCCTTGATATGGAATCGCCATATTTATTGAGATCATTTTTATCTCAAAACCCTTGTCCCCTAGCCAAGTGATTTCATTTGATGTGCATATGTGTGATTCATGGTTTCGTTTAATGAATGTTAAAGGATTTGGGGATATGAACGCTTGTGTAGGCTAATTCTTGAGCTTGATTCATATTGTGAATAGTATGTCCAAATCTTTTGGAGTACAGATTGTTCAAGTGCATTTTAGAATCACCATTGAATGGTTTTATTTTGTTGACATTTTTGGACTCTATCTCATCTTCATCGCTCTCTCTCTCTTTTTACTGTTTGTTTGCTTGGGGACAAGCAAATGAATAAGTTTGGGGGAGTTGATATTCATGCATTTTACATGTTCTAGCTTGCATTTTAGTTAACACTTTTAGTCATTTGCATGCATGATCACAGCTTTGTTTAGCATTTTTTTTTGAATTAGAGTATTAGGTGTTTACATTAGGTCATATGAGTCTTGCATGCATTTGGAGTGTTTTATAGGTGCTTAGAGTCATTTTGGAGAAGTTTAGAGAAATGGAGCAAAAAGGACCATTCCATAGCATCTGAAAGAACTTGCAGTAAGAAGGACTCCCGATCTGATTCAGATTACATGGCCTTTATGGAAGTTGTAGCCCAGTGCGTTGGTTATCCACTGGAGCTGGAATTAACTCATTCGGACGTGTGGTTTGAGATATATGTCTGTTTGACTAGAGACATAACTGCCTTGTCGAGAAACTAGTGCCTTGTACCGGCCAACCACACCGCGGGCCTTCCATCCGGTCCAATCCGTGCGGTCCCAGCACAAGAATCTTAACCGGCCCAAAGATGAAATTCCAACCGGCCAGAAGCCACACGGTCCAACACAGCAGCATTCACACATCCAAGTTACAGCATCAGCCGAGGTGACTCAAATATTAGGCCAAATGAAGACCTTCCCGTGCTCATTTTAAATCTGAGGCCTTGAGGAAAGTCATAGACAATCGAGCTGACTTTAGTTTTGTAGTGGTTTCATGTCATTCAGATCAGCCGTTCAAGAGATATGGCAAATATAGCAAGGACACGTCTATCTGGCATCCAAATGAGTTCTGCTCCAAATACGACGTCTGAAAGATCAACCCAGAAAAAGGGTTTCCACTCCGATTCAGCTTATGAGTACTTTATAGAAGTTGTAGCCCAGTGAGTTAGATATCCACAGGAGGTGGTTTGAGACGATTCGGAAATGTATTTCAGGAGATATCGCGGTTTTACCAACCGGTGCTCTTCTCACCTCGACCCACTTTCAACCGGGTCAATACCCGGTTTGTCCCGGGTTGACCCGGTCCGCCCAGCTTCCTATGAATTGCAAAAAGACCCAAATTGCATTCTAAATATTTTTCCCTTATTTTCCTAAGGCAAAAAACTCTCTTTTATTTTGTTCTTAGATTTTTGTAAGAGACCTTTTGATTTTAATGCAATCTTGAGTTTAATTTTTCTTAATCTATCTAATCTTTTTTTTCATTTTAATATTCCTAATCTCTAATCATGGATTCAATCATCTTCCTTATGGGATTTGAAGGTTTCACCATGATTAGTGAGTAGGTTCTTTTAGGGCTCATGGATGAGGTTGATTAGAGGTTTTCTTGTTTGATCTATGATGTCTAGTGATGAAATTACATGTTTCCTCTCTTATTTAGGGTTCATAATGCTAGATTATGCTTTAGAAAGCTAATCTAGACCATAGGGCATTTCATGCACACAAGGTGTTCGATGAAATGCCCAAAGAACTAAATAAGAGATTTTACTTGCTTAACCTATGAGAGTAGTTGTTTAAGGAGTATTACGGCCATATGAACATGTAATTAATGCTTGGTAATCAACTTTTCACAAATTAGAGTTTGTTCTTGATTAGTTGATTAGTAAAGTGATTAGTGCCATAAGAGTGGATTAGTCTTGTTAGGTATTCTAGGCTAAGAAAAACATGTTTGATTGTTTGTTTAGGCTTCATAGGTTAATCATAGAACTCCCCAAAGTCTATAACCTCATCTAAGAGCTTACCTTTATTAATTTGTTAATCTCAATTAAGCTATTTAGTCTTGTTAGCTTGTTTACTTGTTCAAATTGAATTAGGTTGCTAGAACTTAGATTAAACCACTTGTTTGCTTAGCTTATATAGTTTTTGGATTCCTAGTGTGTTAGCCTCTCACCTCCTTGGTTCGATATCTTAAATACCACAATGACATGAGTGGGATTTAAGTAATTGATTAGTAAAAATCCTACTATCAATTTGGCGCTGTCGCCGGGGAGGTTTAGCGTTAGCCATTAGGATTTAGATTCTTAATAAGACTACGCTTTTGTTTACACTATGTTAATGCATATAGCTAAGTGCATGTATCTTGTGGACATGATGAATTTTCTTTTAGTTATTGTCACTAACTTGTCTTCCTTAATTCTATTGTGCTTTCAAAGGTACCAAAATCAAAAGAAGAGAAATGGGAAGACAAGATCAATTGAGATGTTTGAGGTGGTCAATCGAAAACACATTCTTGAAGTTCTACAACCTCAAGAGATGCCACAACTTCAAGAAATACCACGACCTCAAGTGTAACATCCCGATTTCTTGTATATGCGGAGAGCTTATAAGAATTGATTTGGCTACCTATGTCACCAAAGTGCACTTATCTTTTCGGGACTTGTCCAGAGAGAACTCCAGAGTTAAGGGTGCTTGAGCTGGAGCAATTTAAGGATGGGTGACCTACCGGGAAGTGATTCGCGGTATCGTGTGAGTGAGGACAAAACACGGGGAAAGATCACGTGGTGATTGCAGGGTCAGTAAACAAGTATTACAAGCCTCCCGGACTAACGCACCGGCCGTCGGACAAGGGTGGGGCCCACGGGCCGAGAGAGGGCATGGGGCCCACAGGTAGGGGCGGTCGGGGCGTTATAAGTGGTATAAGAGCCGAACCCAAACACGTGTGTGGAGTCAGGTGGGCCCACACCGTCTAGGGTGACGATCCTGGTGCGCAACGAGGACGTTGCGCTCTATGAGTGGGGGTGATTGTAACATCCCGATTTCTTGTATATGCGGAGAGGCTTATAAGAATTGATTTGGCTACCTATGTCACCAAAGTGCACTTATCTTTTCGGGACTTGTCCAGAGAGAACTCCAGAGTTAAGGGTGCTTGAGCTGGAGCAATTTAAGGATGGGTGACCTACCGGGAAGTGATTCGCGGTATCGTGTGAGTGAGGACAAAACACGGGGAAAGATCACGTGGTGATTGCAGGGTCAGTAAACAAGTATTACAAGCCTCCCGGACTAACGCACCGGCCGTCGGACAAGGGTGGGGCCCACGGGCCGAGAGAGGGCATGGGGCCCACAGGTAGGGGCGGTCGGGGCGTTATATCAAGTGTTGGCATCAAGTCCAACCCAAGATAAAATGGACAAACCAACGGTTGGAAGCTATGACACTCCTTGTTGTCGTGGATTGAGGTATGGAATCCACCCTCCTCCAATTGAAGCCAATTCCTATGAGATCAAGACAAGCTTTGTTAGGTTGATTCACGAGTCTAGATTCTTGGGGACAAAGGTTGAAAACCTTATGATCACTTGGATTCCTTTGAGAAGTTGTGTGACACGTTTAGAACCGAAGGAGTGCCCCATGATAGCATCAAACTCATCTTGTTCTCGTTTTCTCTTGGAGGAAAAGCAAGCCAATGGGAGAGGACATTGCCATCTCACTTGGTAAACTCTTGGTATGATTGCAAGGAGATTTTCCTTAACAAGTTCTACTCCACACAAATAACGGTTCAAACTAGAAGGGACATCTTGAATTTCAAGCAAGGCATGCATGAAAGTTTTCATGAGGCATGGGGAAGACTTAAAGGATATACTCGAGATTGTCCCCATCACGGGTTCAAGAAGGAAGCCATCCTTAGCATCTTCTATTTGGGAGTTGACCAAGAGCACAAATGGACCTTAGATGCGGCTAGCAATGGGCGTTTTACAAACCTCACCGTGGAACAATGAGAGCTACTAGTGGAGAACTTTTCCCAAAACGGAGAGAACTATGGAGAGGACTACTATAGGTCTCCACTAGGGAGTGGAAAGCACGAAGACCAAGTTAGAGAGGATATGAAAGCTCTACATGAAAAAATGGACAAACAACTTACCATGATTGAGATGCAATTTACACTTATAGACAAGCTTCTAATTGCTACTAAAAGGTCGGTTCATTTTGTTGAAGACTTCCATGACAACCAAAGATGTGCCCCTCGAAACCATGCTCCTCTTATTCCTCCACAACGTTTTGCACAAGGTTTGGTTCCTCAAGGGCAACATAGCTTTTCCATGCCACAAGATGTGGATCTTAATGGGGTGTTTAAACAAACTCTCAAAGGTCAAGTTGAAACCTCAACTAAGATAGATTGTGCCTACAATTATCTCAACTCAAGGCTTGAAACCATGACTTCTAGGCTCAAAAATTTGGAGAATCAAGATGCTCAAAGAAACCCCCTCTCTAGTAAACCTATGGAGGAACTCAAGGGTAAAGTCGATGAAAGCCCAAGTGAGTATTACAAAGTTATCTTCTCGGATGAAGAGAGTGAAGAGGCTTTAAGAGCGGTTGAGAGAGTTCTCCATGGCTCCAAAGACGAAGGTCATGTTGAGGAAGTGCCGTTTGTGGGTAGTCACGAGATGATGGATGTTTCTTCACTCCCAAAAGGTTGTAAAAAGAAGAAAGTCTCTCATGAGGCAAAAATTTTGGGTTCTGGTAATGTTGAAGAAGCCCTTGCATTGGATGGTGATAGCTTGGAATCTCTTTTCTCTACCACTATGGAGGAATAGAAAGAGAGTACCAAGGGGGAAGGCACTAAGACCAAGAAGAAGAAACCCAATGATAACCACCCTCCCACCCTTATCCCACCTTCTCACACAATGACACTCATCCCTTGGAGGTATGATAATGGAGCCGTTGAGTACAAGGTGAAGTGTATGGGAAGACCCAAACCCTTTGCCAAGGTTAAAGCATTCCTCACCACCGAGCTTAAGGAGAAAGGTCCAAAGGGTTTTCAAGAGGTCATGAACAAGGTTCTCAAGCTTGAACTCAAGGATCCACCATGGAGTGCTAACACTCCTCCATCACCCGCCTAAAAGGGTAACCAAAGTAAAACTTAGTGACTTTAAACAAAGTGCACTTGGGAGACATTCCCATGTTTATCATTTTATATATTCTCTTTGCTTTCTAGTTTAAATTTTGTGTTTCTTAGGCGTTTTGATCTTTTGTTGAATGCTTGCAAGGTTTCTTGGTGGTCTAGTGGTCATGAGATTCAAGAAAAGATGTGAGGAACCCACGTGATGAGTATGGCTTCTCTTGGCATTTCGACCACTCCCTCTCCTCCATTCCAAGGTTTGAACTACACTCCATTGCATTGTACATTCATCTTTTTGCATTATGTTTGCTCTCTCTTGACTTTTGTTGCACCGAGACGGTGCAATTCAAGTTTGGGGAGGGGTTTATGTAATTTGACCTTGTGTTTTGTTTTCTTATTTTTCTATTTGCATACTTGAGTCGCATGCATAGAAAAACCTCAAAAATTTAAAAATTTTACATTCATATAAGTCATCTAGTTGCATCTCATATTAAGATCGAGTCTAGAGTTCATATAGGATTTGCATTCATACGCATGGGTGCAATGATGAAATTGTCCTTGTAAAATGTTAACTTAAGCTTTAGTAGTTAAATGCATTTGAACAACTTGAAAGTAAGGACTCACCATACTTGGATCATATGTATTGATGCTTTCTTCTTGGTTGAAACAAGTTTTGAATTGAACCATATCCTAACTATTTGAACCCTTAATTTGACTAGTAATTATCATGTTTATGCATTGAAAAATGGACTCATGGATACCATATACATAATTGGGCTATCTTCTTCCTTTTTACCACTCTTGTTAGTCCAAGTAGCCGATCCCCATCTTTGGAACGGTTATCCTCACCCTTAACTTACCCTCCTTTTAAGCCTAATTCTCTAGTGAGTGTTGTGAGGCCTATATTTTTTCGAATGGACTTGGCAAAAAGTGTTGGGTTTAGAGCGACAAGGAAAGGTTTTCATGTAGATTTAGCTCGCACACCATCGGGCTAAGCATAGGCTAGGCTAGATAGATGGGGAGTTTGGGGTGGAATGAAAAGGGAAAGTCTTGGTCGTGCAATGAAAAAAAATGGTAGAAACGAGGAAAAGAGTTGGAGAAGAAGAAGGGGAAAAGCTAATGATTGAAATGGTTGGCAATGAATATTTGGTATAGCTCTAAGTGATAAAGAAAAGATGGTCTCTAGCTACAAAAAGAAGAAAAGAAGCCAAAAATGGCTAGTGCATCCAAAGGATGAAGAAAGAGACCAAATAAGAAAAGCAAAAGATGATCTAAAGAAGAAAAGGAAATGAGCCAAGTCATTTGTTGATCAAAGGTGAAGAAGAAGTTTTCCCCAAGTCCTTAATTGAAGAAATATCGATGAGGTATGTGGTGTATGAAAGGCAAAATGCCTTTGAGAAGGGTAGCTTAGGAGTAATCTTCATGGGGCTTAGAGGTAGGGGTTGAAGTCATTTGAGACATTGGGTAGATAAAAGTCTATCCTTATATGCATCAATTGCTTTTTACCCTTAGCATTTTGCCAAAGTTCATTCATTTGTTGAGAGACCCCTTGATATGGAATTGCCACATTTATTGAGATCATTTTTATCTCAAAATCCTTGTCCCCTAGCCAAGTGATTTCATTTGATGTGCATATGTGTGATTCATGGTTTCTTTTAATGAATGTTAAAGGATTTGGGGATATGAACGCTTGTGTAGGCTAATTCTTGAGCTTGATTCATATTGTGATGAGTATGGCCAAATCTTTTGGAGTATAGATTGTTCAAGTGCATTTTAGAATCACCATTGATGGTTTTCTTTTGTTGACATTTTTGGACTCTATCTCATCTTCATCGCTCTCTCTCTCCTTTTCTTATTTGTTTGCTTGGGGACAAGCAAATGAATAAGTTTGGGGGAGTTGATATTCATGCATTTTACATGTTCTAGCTTGCATTTTAGTTAACACTTTTAGTCATTTGTATGCATGATCATAGCTTTGTTTAGCATTTTGGTTTGAATTAGAGTATTAGGTGTTTACATTAGGTCATATGAGTCTTGCATGCACTTGGAGTGTTTTATAGGTGCTTGGAGGCATTTTGGAGAAGTTTAGAGAAATGGAGCAAAAAGGACCATTCCATAGCATCTGAAAGAACTGGCAGGACAAAGGACTCTCGATCTGATTCAGATTCCATGGCCGTCATGGAAGTTGTAGCCCAGTGAGTTAGCCATCCACAGGAGCTGGAATTAACTCATTCGGACGTGTGGTTTGAGAGATATGGCTATTTTACTGGAGACGTATTTGCCTGGTCGAGAAACTAGTGCCTTGTACCGGCCAACTACACCGCGGGCCTTCCATCCGGTCCAATCCATGCGGTACCAGCACAAGAATCTTAACCGGCCCAAAGATGAAATCCCAACCGGCCAGAAGCCACACGGTCCAATACAGCAGCATTCACACATCCAAGTTATAGAATCAGCCGAAGTGACTCAAATATCAAGCCAAATGAAGACCTTCCCGTGCTCAGTTTAATCTGACGTCTTGAGGAAAGTCATAGAAAATCGAGCTAAATTTAGTTTAGTAGTGGTTTCATGTCATTCAGATCAGCCGTTCAAGAGATATGGCAAATATAGCAAGGACACATCTGTCTGGCATCCAAACGAGTTCTGCTCCAAATACGACGTCTGAAAGATCAACACAGACGAAGGGTTTCCACTCTGATTCAGATTCTGAGTTCTTCATAGAAGTTGTATCCCAGTGAGTTATCTATCCACAGGAAGTGGTGTGAGAAGATTCGGAAATGTATTACAGGAGATATCGCGGTTTTACCAACCGATGCTCTTCTCACCTCGACCCACTTTCAACCGGGTCAATACCCGGTTTGTCCCGGGTTGACCCGGTCCGCCCAGCTTCCTATGAATTGCAAAAAGACCCAAATTTCATTCTAAGTATCTTTCCCTAATTTTCCTAAGGCAAAAGGCTCTCTTTTATTTTGTTCTTAGATTTTTGTAAGAGACCTTTTGATTTTAATGCAATCTTGAGTTTACTTCTTCTTAATCTATCTAATCTTTCTTTCATTTTAATCTTCCTAATCTCTAATCATGGATTCAATCATCTTCCTTATGGGATTTGAAGGTTTCACCATAATTAGTGAGTAGGTTCTTTTAGGGCTCATGGATGAGGCTGATTAGGGGTTTTCTTGTTTGATATATGATGTCTATTGATTAAATTACATGTTTCCTCTCTTATTTAGGGTTCATAATGCTAGATTAGGCTTGAGAAAGCTAATCTAGACCATAGGGCATTTCATGCACACAAGGTGTTCGATGAAATGCCCCAAGAACTAAATAAGAGATTTTACTTGCTTAACCTATGAGAGTAGTTGTTTAAGGAGTATTATGGCCATATGAACATGTAATTAATGCTTTGTAATGAACTTTTCATAAATGAGAGTTTGTTCTTGATTAGTTGATTAGCAAAGTGATTAGTGCCATGAGAGTGGATTAGTCTTGTTTAGGTATTCTAGGCTAAGGAAAACATGTTTGATTGTTTGTTTAGGCTTCATAGGTTAATCATAGAACTCCCCAAAGTCCATAACCTTATCCAAGAGCTTACCTTTATTAATTTGTTTATCTCAATTAAGCTATTTAGTCTTGTTTGATTGTTTACTTGTTCAAATTGAATTAGGTTGCTAGAACTTAGATTAAAACCACTTGTTTGCTTAGCTTATATAGTTTCTTGGATTCCTAGTGTGTTAGCCTCTCACCTCCTTGGTTCGATATCTTAAATACCACAATGACATGAGTGGGACTTGAGTAATTGATTAGTAAAAATCCTACTATCAGTATCTCTGGAAATTTTCCTAACCTCGCTTCCAACCTTAGTGTGATCATCTATTTCAAAGTAAAATAATGGGATCAATGGAAATTTTCCTAATCCTTTACTCGAAAGAAAATCATTTCATTTTTTATGCTTTTTATTTTAAATAAGGGAGAGGAGTACCATACTTTCACACATGTCGTCTTGTCATATACGAATGAAGGTAAAAGGAAGAGCTCAGAAACTAGCTCAAGCTTTTGAATTTTTCTGGAAACATGGATGCCTCTGATTAACTGGCCAGCCTTTAGATTTTCCATTAGTCTGGTCTAAAACTAACTCTGCAACAATGGTCACTTAGATGCAAAAGCACATAAAAATTCAAAGGTCGTGATCATAATCTTCAACAAGTTTTGACTCACTAAAAACAGAATGACTCAAAGAAAATATCAAAATGACTCAAAAGAGAAAACAAAAGAAAGAAAACAATGTTAGTAACGACAAAGACCCTCCTCCAGACTTACTTCACACCGTCTCGGTGTGAAAATAAATGAGAGATAAAGTGCAAATAGACTTAAGACAAAAAAAAAGAAAAAAAAAGAAAACTTACCGGTGGGTTTACCGGTGGGTTGCCTCCCACTAAGTGCTTGTTTATAGTCGTTAGCTTGACTTCGGTCTCAGATGTTAATCATGAGAATCATAAGGTTGAGGCAATGCACCTTTGGTCCTTCTCCTGTTAGGGCAAGAAACAAAATGTTCAACATGGCATGCAACTATCCATGGCAAAGAAACAAAACTTACATCAAGGAAGTTTATTACAAATGTAGCATATATCTTGGAATTTTCCATGATGGTGAGATTCTCACGAGGATCAAATGCACTTGATGGAAAAATAAAGTCAACTTCAGGTTTAAACGAGTTTATCACAAAATAGTCAACTTCATCTCCATCAATCATGTAAAACACATTATCCTCCTTCCTAGATTCCATCTCAACCTTAGGGTCATCTATCTTTTTCAAGATCTTATCTTCATCAAGCACATCCCCTAGGTAAGATTTTTCAAGAAGCGATCTAGATGCAGGTTTAAGATTTTGCCTGCATTGAAAGCTTAAACTCGAGATCATGAACATTCAAAGCACATAGATAATTAATATCAAAACATACTTCATGGTAATCTATAGCAAGCTTTTCTACTCTTAAGGAATCTAGTTTTTGAGACTCACATATTAAATCATAGCATTCATCAATGAGCACATGAGTATGCAAACTAGAAGCTACATCTTCAATGCAAGGTAAATGACTATCCTCATAAACATAGATTTCAAAGGTTGAGTCAAAAATACCTTCTAGTTAGCATCGTAGAACCTAATAAATTACCTCTTTAAGCGCATGAGCTACTATTATCTCGGACATTGTGAGCTCCCTTCCCTCAAGTGATGCCCGATGTGACATGAGGTTCAAACGAATCATAGCGGCTAGGTCACTCCTTTTCATCGTTGGGTTCTCTTCATGATGCTTATCCAACTCCACTTTTTGTTCTGGTGTGAGTACACTTTCATCAAATGGTGGCTCCACGTGTAACATCCCTAATTCAATTTTGAGGTTGAAATTGAATAATTAGAAGTTGGGGGTTAATTTCGCGTAAATCAATTTTTCCGGGTGGGTTTAATTGACAATTTTGGGAGTTTGGGGTCAATTGTGAATTCAAAAAAAATTTGGGTCCACACATATGTATATATGGGCGTAAGCATCTCCCTCTCCGAGCTTCCCCGATTAACCTAGCCGTCAAGTCGTGCTGCTGCGTGGTGAGGGATCGAGAGAAAGCTCGAGTGGGTGGATCGCCGTGAGCCGAGTCTTGACGCGATCTCCTCTTCTCCACGGTGGTTTAATAGAAGGTTATTCATCCCGGGGAGTTCTAGAAAATTGCTGAATTTTCCCGTGAAACTTTCTGTGCGGGAATAAGGTGAGTGCAGGACCATAGGCGTAATTAAATAATTTTGATAATTGATGTGATTTCGTGATTATAGGCCGTTTACGATCTCGGAGGGTCTAGATCGAGTGTTTCATGAAATGTTTGATTTATTCGGTATTTTCGTGATAGTCTATATTAATTATCTTAATTATTTGTTAGCATGTAGATGGGAGGATTGTCTCACTAAGTATTTATCGAAATACTTATGCATCTCTTATATTTTAATTGATGCAGGAAAAGAGAAAGTGTGACCGTGGGATCAGGGCGAGGAAGAGGGGGTGATCTAGACTTGTCGTTTATTTGATTATTTTATTTAATAATTTATGATCTGGATTGTTCGGATTTTTAGTCTTGAACCGGAAATTAATTGGTGAGGTTCAGTTATTATTTATGGGATTTTAATGATTATTTGCAAAAAAAAAAAAAAAAAAAAAAGAAAATGGGTGCGGTTGTTTCAATTTGGTATCAGAGCATTTACGGTTCTAGGACGGTTTTAAAAAAAAAAAGTTTCGCTATTAGAACTGTCTATGTGAGTTAGTCAATTGTTGAGCTTGAAGTTCTAGATCATCCTCTTCGAGCCTTCAATGAGATTCCACGGTAAGACTCGTGTTTGTTTTACTGTTGCTGTTGTCAATTAGTAACAAGTGGTTATTGCAGATGGTTGATTCTGATAGCGTTGGGCAAGGTCTCAGAGGTCGGGGTGGTCGCGGCGGCCGTGGTCGGGGCGGCAGAACAGGCCGTGGCGGCAGAGGTGGTAGAGGTGGTAGAGGTGGCAGAGCAGCTGCGAATGTGACGCAGAGTGTCACGGTGGAGCAGGGGGCATATGATCACGCCGAGGGGGAAGGTCAGTCGGAGCCAGCGGCCGTGTATGGTGCGATGCCGGCGCCGGGTGGTGCTCAGGCGGGTGCGGGCCCGAACCCGATGGCGGCTGTTTTGGGCATGTTGGCCCAGCTCTTGGAGAGGTTACCTGGTGTGGTACCGGCTCCAGCTCCAGTGGCGCCACAGGGGGTTGCCGCGATGCCGGGTGTTGTTGCTCCGGGAGTTCCGGGAGTGGTTGCTGAGGCCGAGCCAGTGGTTCCGTCGTACCTGAGGGTGATGGAGCATATGCAGAGGTTGGGCACCAAGTTTTTCAGTGGTGGTGCTCGACCGATTGAGTCTGATGAGTGGAGGTCCAGGTTGGAGAGGAACTTCCAGTCGATCAGATGCCCTGAGGAGTATAGGGTTGACTTGGCGGTGCATTATCTGGAGGGAGATGCACATGAGTGGTGGCAGGGTGTTGCTGCGAGGAGGGCGGGAGTAGTGTTGTCTTGGGACGAGTTCCGGAGAGAGTTCGATCTCAAGTATTTTCCGCGGGAGGCTTGCGACAGGTTACAGGCGGAGTTTCTGTACTTGTCACAGGGGATTCGTTCGGTCCGAGAGTACGAGGCCGAGTTTAACCGGCTGAAGCGGTTTGCTGGTCGGGGTGCAGATACCGAGTATGAGTTGATTTGTGCTTTCATGCGAGGTATGCGTATCGATCTCAGGAATCGATGCATAGTCCGCAAGTTTGAGTCGGTATCCGAACTGGTGGAGTGTGCGGCGCAGCTTGAGGAGGGGATGAGGCAGGAGGCTAGTTTAAAGGCTGCAGTACCAGAGGTTCCGCGACGGCCTCAAAGTCAGAGTGTTGCTCCGAACAAGGGCGGTAAGTCTGGTCAGCAGCAGGGACAGAAGCGGAAGTGGGAGGATACTTCCAGGGAAGCGGGTTCTGGGCCACGTTGTTTCGGGTGCGGAGCCCATGGACATCGCGTGGCGGATTGTTCTCGAGGGGGTCCGGTGTGCTTCCATTGCAAGGAACCCGGTCACCTCAAGAAGGATTGTCCGAAGTTGGCTCAGCCATTTGTGAGGATCGAGGCACCGCCTCCGAAACGGGCCGCAGTGGCACCGAGGGTGTTCACCATAGGCGCGGAGTCAGGCGAGGCGAGCGGCAGCAGACCGATTACTGGTTAGTTACCTTAACTATGTTCTTGTTTGATTGTAATTTCAGTTACTCGCTCTGTAATTGGTGTTTGCTGGTTGCCTTAAATCCTTTTCGTGCTTAGGGACCCTTAATGTGGCTGGGGTAGAGTCACATGTGTTGTTTGACTCCGGAGCGTCCCACAGTTTTGCCACACCGGATTGGGTGTCGGGGAGCGGTATCCAAGAGGTGTTTGGGGACCACTCGGGTGTGGTGAGAGTTGCTGGGGGTCGTTTGTTGAGGACTCAGGGCTGTGTGGAGAGTGTCGACATTCTTATCGCCGGAGAGCTGATGCCAGCGGATTTGATAGTGTGCCCAGTGGAACTATATGACATCATTTTGGGTATGGACTGGCTGGGAAAGTTCAAGGCTCATTTGGATTGTCACCGGGGTCGTGTGGTTTTCGAGCATGCTAATAGAAGACTGGTTTATCAGGGAGTGAAACCGGTGCCGGGAGGCATCGTCGTTTCCGCGGTTCAAGCGGAGCGTTTGATCGAGCAGGGTTGTGAGGCCTATTTGGCTACCATTTCGATACCTGGTGAGGTTGGGGAGTCAGCGGTGCGGGATATTGAGGTGGTTTGGGAGTTCGAGGATGTGTTCCAGCAGTTGAGCGGGTTACCACCATCCAGGTCGGATCCTTTTACCATTGAGTTAGAGCCGGGGACGACCCCGTTGTCTAAGGCTCCTTACAGGATGGCTCCAGCGGAGATGGCTGAGCTTAAGAAGCAGCTTGAGGAGTTGTTGGAAAAGGGTTTCGTTAGACCGAGCAGTTCTCCGTGGGGTGCACCGGTACTGTTCGTCAAGAAGAAGGATGGGAGTTTCCGGTTGTGCATTGATTATCGGGGGCTGAACCGGGTTACTGTGAAGAACAAGTATCCATTACCAAGGATCGACGAGTTGCTAGATCAGTTGCAGGGTGCTTCGTGGTTCTCTAAAATTGATTTGGCATCGGGTTATCATCAGATCCCGATAGCGGAGTCGGACATCAGGAAGACGGCTTTCAGGACGAGATACGGGCACTACGAGTTTGTGGTGATGCCGTTTGGGTTGACGAATGCACCGGCTGCGTTTATGAGGTTGATGAACGGCGTGTTCCAGGAGTATCTGGATGAGTTCGTCATCATTTTCATCGACGACATTCTAGTGTATTCGAAGAGTCCTGAGGAGCACATGGTACACCTGAGGAAAGTTCTGGAGAAGCTACGGGAGCAACAGTTGTTCGCTAAGCTGAGCAAGTGTAGTTTCTGGCAGCGGGAGATCGGATTTCTGGGGCACGTCGTATCTGATCGTGGTGTTTCAGTGGATCCAGAGAAGATTCGCTCGATTGAGGAGTGGCCGAGACCGAAGAATGCCTCGGAGATTCGCAGTTTTCTGGGTCTGGCGGGTTATTACAGGAGGTTCGTCAAGGGGTTTTCTAGTATGGCGCAGGCCATGACCAAGTTGACCGGGAAGGACGTTCCTTTCGTGTGGTCGGACCAGTGTGAGGAGAGCTTTGTGAAGCTCAAGGAGATGCTGGTGAGTACTCCGGTGTTAGCCTTGCCTAAGCAGGATGAGCCATATGTTGTGTTCACAGACGCGTCCAGGCTGGGGCTCGGTTGTGTATTGATGCAGCTGGGTAAGGTAATCGCATATGCTTCCAGGCAGCTGAGGAAACATGAATGCAATTATCCTACTCACGATCTTGAGATGGCTGCCGTGGTGTTTGCATTGAAGATCTGGAGGTCTTATATGTATGGCGGTAAGGTTCAGGTGTTCACAGACCACAAAAGTCTGAAGTACATCTTTACCCAGCCCGAGCTGAATCTGCGACAGAGGCGGTGGATGGAGCTTGTTGCGGATTATGACCTGGAGATAGCTTACCATCCCGGTAAAGCGAATCTTGTAGCCGATGCTTTGAGCAGGAAGCGGGTTATTTTAGACACTGAGCGAGATACAGAGGAGTTGGTAGGCATGGTGAGTGCCCTGAGACTGTGTGCTGTGTCTGAGGAACCTGAGCCGTTGGGATTAGAGGCGGTGGATCAGGCGGACATTCTGACTAGGGTGCGGGTAGCACAGCAGTTGGATGCGGAATTAATGCAGGCTGGCAGGGCAGAGCGGTCTGAGTATGAGATATCTAGCAATGGAACTATCCTTTTGAGGGGCAGGGTGTGTGTACCGAAGGACGAAGTGCTGAGGCAGGAAATCCTGAGGGAAGCACATCAGAGCCGTTTCTCTATTCATCCAGGAGCTACCAAGATGTACCGTGACCTCAAACGGTATTACTAGTGGGTAGGGATGAAGAAGGATGTTGCCAACTGGGTTGCGGGGTGTGATACCTGTCAGTTGGTGAAGGCTGAGCATCAGGTTCCGAGCGGGTTGTTGAGGAGTTTACCCATTCCGGAGTGGAAGTGGGACATGATCACCATGGATTTCGTGGTGGGTCTGCCGGTTTCGCGAACCCATGACGCTATTTGGGTCATCGTCGATAGGTTGACCAAGTTTACGCACTTCTTGGCCATAAAAAAGACCGACGGTGCGGAAGTGTTGGCCAAGAGGTACGTCAGGGAGATTGTGAAGCTGCATGGGGTACCGGTGAGTATAGTGTCGGATCGAGATCCGAAGTTCTCCTCGTTATTCTGGGGCGCTTTCCAGAAGGAGATGGGCACTAAGGTACACATGAGTACAGCTTATCATCCCCAGACCGATGGGCAGTCGGAGAGGACTATCCAGACGTTGGAGGATCTGTTGAGGATGTGTGTGTTGGATTGGGGTGGACATTGGGCGGATCATCTGAATCTAGTGGAGTTTGCGTACAATAACAGCTACCAGGCTAGTATCGGCATGGCACCATTTGAGGCGTTGTATGGTAGGCCTTGCAGGACCCCGTTGTGTTGGACACAAGTGGGGGAGAGGAGCCTGTTGGGGGCTGACTTTGTGCAGGAGACGACTGAGAAGGTCCGGATTGTGAAGTTGAACATGAAGGAAGCTCAAGATCGTCAGAAAAGTTACGAAGATCGACGTAGGAAGGAGCTGGAGTTCGCAGTTGGCGATTTGGTCTATCTGAAGATGGCCATGTTGAGGGGTCCGAACAGGTCCATTTCCGAGACGAAGTTGAGTCCGCGATATATGGGTCCCGTCAGGGTGCTGGAGCGGGTCGGACCGGTGGCTTATCGGTTAGAGTTGCCGGAGTCCATGCAGGCATTTCACAAGGTGTTCCACGTGTCGATGCTGAAGAAATGTTTGCACAAGGATGATCAGGTGGTCACGGGGGTGCCATCAGATTTGACACCGAGCATGGTGGTGGAGGCGAGGCCTCTGAGAGTCCAAGATCGTCGGGTGAGAGTGATCAGGAGGAAGAAGGTTCCTGAGATGCAGGTGTTGTGGGACTGCAATGGAGCCGAGGAGGTGACTTGGGAGCCGGAAGCGAAGTTGAAGCGCAAATTTCCCAAGTGGTTCGGCAAACTGGAGGGTTAGCCGGGTGTTTCCATATCGTTGTAACCATGGTGTTGGGATTTTGGAAGTTATTGCGTTGTTGTACTCGTCTATTTTATGGTGTTATAATCAATCGATGTACTTTGGAGCTTTTGATTATTCAATAAAAATGTGTTTTCACTGAATATGTTGAGTGGTGGGTTTACTAGAGGATTAGTAGACAGGTTGGCGGGCTACTAGTGGTAGTGGTCCGATAGCGGGGGTGCGGATACTAGGTGTTTAGTAGCTGCATAGGGCTGATAGTTCCGGTTTGGTTTGGCACAGGGTGGTGGCCCATATGGCGGCATCGGAGTGCACTGGTGAGTCACTGCCGAGTGTACCTGGCCGGTTGGGTTTCGACGTGATTCCTGATTGGTGAGACAGGTCACTAGAGAGATTGCCGTTGTCTGGCTCTCTATGCGTTAGACGGATCGATCCATGGTGTTGGGTCGTGAAGTCGTTATACTCCCGGGCGTTGGAGTGGTTGGCCGGGAGTATAACGACTTCACGACCCAACACCATGGATCGATCCGTCTAACGCATAGTTCCCTACTTGGTTGGACAAACCAAGTAGGGAACTATGGCACTATGGTGTTGAGCCGTGATACCGTTGTTGGTGGAGTTGGAAGAGCGGTCGTGCGACGCTGAGTTGGAATAGCGGTTGTGCTATGTGGCGGATGTTAGCTGGATGTTAGATTCGAGGACGAATCTATGTTAGTGGGGGAGAATTGTAACATCCCTAATTCAATTTTGAGGTTGAAATTGAATAATTAGAAGTTGGGGGTTAATTTCGCGTAAATCAATTTTTCCGGGTTGGTTTAATTGACAATTTTGGGAGTTTGGGGTCAATTGTGAATTCAAAAAAAATTTGGGTCCACACATATGTATATATGGGCGTAAGCATCTCCCTCTCCGAGCTTCCCCGATTAACCTAGCCGTCAAGTCGTGCTGCTGCGTGGTGAGGGATCGAGAGAAAGCTCGAGTGGGTGGATCGCCGTGAGCCGAGTCTTGACGCGATCTCCTCTTCTCCACGGTGGTTTAATAGAAGGTTATTCATCCCGGGGAGTTCTAGAAAATTGCTGAATTTTCCCGTGAAACTTTCTGTGCGGGAATAAGGTGAGTGCAGGACCATAGGCGTAATTAAATAATTTTGATAATTGATGTGATTTCGTGATTATAGGCCGTTTACGATCTCGGAGGGTCTAGATCGAGTGTTTCATGAAATGTTTGATTTATTCGGTATTTTCGTGATAGTCTATATTAATTATCTTAATTATTTGTTAGCATGTAGATGGGAGGATTGTCTCACTAAGTATTTATCGAAATACTTATGCATCTCTTATATTTTAATTGATGCAGGAAAAGAGAAAGTGTGACCGTGGGATCAGGGCGAGGAAGAGGGGGTGATCTAGACTTGTCGTTTATTTGATTATTTTATTTAATAATTTATGATCTGGATTGTTCGGATTTTTAGTCTTGAACCGGAAATTAATTGGTGAGGTTCAGTTATTATTTATGGGATTTTAATGATTATTTGCAAAAAAAAAAAAAAAAAAAAAGAAAATGGGTGCGGTTGTTTCACCACGTATGGCTCATCTTGAATGTATTAATCAAATGTGGCATCCTCTTCTTGTTGCCAATCATTGTAGTCCATGGTCATCAACTATAAGAAACAGAAAGGAAGAAAATAAAAAGTAAGTAAAAGTCAGTGTCTTAGTCTGAACTCTAGTCCAAGACTCGTAGGCAATGCAATTGATCCCCGGCAACGGCGCCAAATTGATTTAGGTGTTTTACCAAGTCAATTAATAACTAAAGTTCACACTACCGCAATCGTAACGGTATGTCAATGCAGTACTTTAGGATCGAATCTACAGAGACCAAGGTTACACTACAATTCTAAGAAGATGAAATTAAGCTAAGACGATAATAAGGTTTGATTTGAAAAGTAATAAAAATAACTAAAAGCGGTGTAAATTTAATAAGAGAAAAACGTTAGGTCTATGGTTTCTTCGCAGGAATCCAGAGATAATGAATCAGACAACTATTCAGGGAACGATTAAACACAAGTTTCAAACTCAAACATAAATATCTAACCAATCCATTTCCGTGGCATTGATTACTAAATATAACAACCTAAAATCCTAACTTCCGTTGAACCTAGAGTTCTAGACCAGCATTAAAAAATATGTTCAATATGTTCACGAATCGCCTTAACATCAACTTCTGTTGGCTAAGGACAATTCGCTCGCTTATGTTCTTTCTAGCAACCTACGACACTTCTGTGGTATATATTAAACCCTATATCAGAGGCAAAGCGGTCAACCTAGCCTAAGCAGTAAACACAACAATAAGCGAAAACCACAAAACATAATTCCCTATATGTGTCTAATTCAATGATTCATGGATCCTGTTGAAATCCTAAACCTAACTATGAAACTACACATACATGGCAGCAGAGAACATGAAGAAAGACGAAGAACTCATAATATAAATCAAAGAGAGGAAATTGTTTAGAATTCTTCTCAATAGATGCAGAGATTCTTCTTCAAAGCTTACAATATCAATGGCCAAAAATATGAATAGAATAGAAAGCGGTAAAAAGAGAGATAGCCTTAAAGTGGCTAAAAATAATATATATATATGGTTCTGGGCCGATTAGGTCAAAGTAGGCAATTTCCGGGGCAAAACAGGAAAATCAGAATTTCCTTTTTTTCTCGCCGACTTGCATTGATCGATCGATTTTGGACTCTCTAGGCATGCTCCATCGATCGATGTACTCCTTGCATCGATCGATTCTGGTTCTTCTGATGGGTTTGCATCGATCGATTCTGGTGCTTCTGATGGGGTTGCATCGATCGGCTTCAATTGTGCATCGACCAGGTTCACTCATGCATCGGTCGATTTGAACTTCTGTGGTGATGTCACATCGATTGATGCAAGGAGTGCATCGATCGATTTTGCTATTTTCTGCACTGTTCCATGCGTTTTTGCCCACGTAACTCCAATTTCTTCCTTAAACGTCTTTTTATCTGAGATAACTAAATAAAGAACTAAAAGACTATAAAAACGAACTTTGACTCAATAAAATACTCAAAAGAAACACCAAAACATGTGTTAGAAAATGGTAGAAACCAAACATATCAGATATAAACATTTTTTTATAATTCAAAAACACTAAATCATAAACTTTACCCTAAACCCTAAACTCCATACTCTAAATACTAAACCCCAAAAATAAGTAATAAATCTAAACAGCTGGATCAAGCTTTGTTACAAGTCATAAACCAGTAATCTAAACCCTAAATTGAAATGAGGAAACTCAAATATAATGTTATAACTATTTAAAGAGATGATAATATTATAAACGGTAGAGCACTAAATCATAGTAACTTATTAGTGAACCAAAACCGATTAATGTTCAGTAGGCAATCCACGAAACACATATATACAACAAAGTAAAACTAAACCCTAAATAAGAAATATAAACCCTAAATTGGAATGAGAGGAACCCAAAAACATAATGTCGTAACTACCTGCCGTAACTACCTAATGAGATGTTAATATTTTAAACGATAGAGCACTAAATCTTAGTAACAGATTATTGAACCCAAACAATGAATGTACAGTAAACTATCCATAAAGACATATTGCAAGGAAAAACTAAAACCTAAATTGTATTGGGATAAAAGTAAAACCTAAATTATATTGGGAGAACCTAAACGCAATATCTTAAGTATCGAACGAAATGAATTAATTATGCAATGCATTAACTACTCAACAATATTACTATAAATATATTTGTGGTTATGAAAAAATTTACGAGTTAACCATGCAACTAACTACTGTTCGTCTTCTCAAGTTACAAAATGGAATTTTATTTCTTTCAAATTCTTACCGATTCATTGGAGATATCAAATTACATTAAATTTTATAGTGTATTATGGCTAGTAGTAGAAACAAAATAGATTACATTGAAATTTGAAATAAAAAATTATTAGAAAAATAAGTATGGTAGCCTTTGAAAATTAAAAGGGAGAGAATGCCATTAACAAAAAAAGGAGGGTGAAAATTTAAAAGATATATGACAAAGAGCTATTTAACTAATACATTTTTGATGGGTGTTAGATCTGCATATCTCCATATTCCCCGAAAAATTAACATATTTTCTATTAATAATGTAACACTATATATAAATTATAAATGTGTTTTGTTCCTCGAAATATAATTCTAGTCATAAAAGTATCTAAAAAATAATATTATCTTTACCTATTAGAGAGCATGCATTTTTGGAATTCGAAATCTAGATAATATTGACTTGGTAGATTATATTTAATTATCTTAGCAGCTAAATAGTATATATCAATTAATAATTTAATACAAAATTATTAGTAGAAAAACTTTTAAAATTATACATACTTAAAATTCAAATATTATAAAGTATTTTGTACTGTAATTCTAAAAATGAAAAACTAAAGTTTATTGTTAATTATTGTCATTTTTATTATCACATAAAAGATTCCAAGTTTTGTTTTTTTCTTAAATTTTAAAGGATTTTATTAATTATAATTTTGGGAAAATATTAGAGACATTTCCATATATAACTTTGTTGACGAAGATAATATGCATATATAATCTAACCTATAACACCTTCAAGCATTTTTATTTGTTTATTGACGAAAATAACACTAAGTTGACATAAATATTTTTAGAGCCTATAAGTTATATTTGCTAGTTACTACTCATCATAGATTCGTAGTTACATATATACAACATAATTTTGTTAAAAATATCATTTTTTGCTTATGTTTTGATTGTCTTTTACTTATGTTATGCTTATACTTTGCTTGTTTTTTACTTATGTTTAGCTTATATATTTTTTTCTTGATTTCAATTTAAAAAGAAAATAATTAAAACGTATTAATAGTGTAATACGCAAAATAATTATAATTTGACTCATTAAAAAGCTTGATTGATGTTTTGGAAAATATTTGCAATAATGATACTGATTTGTTTTGGACTCAGATAATGATAATGATCTTATAGGATCGATATCATTATAATTTTGAACTGAAAAGTAAGAATGATAGCAAATTTTGATTTCACGTTGGATCTTTGTTATTATTGAACCGATTTTGACAAAATCTAACATATACAGTTTAATATTTTTCTTAGATCAAATTTTATTTTTAAATAATATCAATAATTTATGATGTAGCATTATTTGAAATCCTATCCTATCTTTTTTCTTAGATCAAATTATTTAATACAAAATTATTAGTCGAAAAACTTTTAAAATTATACGTGCTAAAAATTCAAATATTATAAACTATTTTGTACTGTAATTCCAAAAACGAAAAGCTAACGTTTATTGTTAAATATTGTCATTTTTATTATCACATACAAGATTGCAAGTTTTGTTTCTTTCTTAAATTTTAAAGGATTTTATTAATTCTAATTATAAGAAAATATTAGAGGCATGATATATACTTAAACTTATTTTTTCTCTCGTTTTTCCGTGGTTGGGATGTCGGCGACGTCTCAACTCGCCTGAGAATGGTCTCGGTTTCTTCCAGGCTATGTGGGTTTTTAAACCCTCCTTCGGTCGAGGATTCGGTAATAGAAGCGGCTTCTGGGTTTAATGGGTTAAGGATTAGTTTTCGGTTCGCGGACAAAGTGATTGTTTTCAGATTCGGTCTGGCTTGGATTTGCCTCTCATCACGGGAATGTAGATCGGATCTCTGCTGTCTCGGGATGTTTGAGGTTTTCAGGCCCGTGATGGGGAAAAAATCTCGGATCTTCGAAGAGGACTTGCGGGATTGGTGGGATCGGCGGGATTCGATGTTTCAAATTCTCATCCCACAATCAACGCCGGCACAGCTTCTTCAGATCCACACCCACGATTTTCTTGCCAAAGTCGCTACACAGGGGAGTAATCAACCGGGATATCACGGGATTTCCAATCGATTTTTACTGTCTCAGATTGAGGAGATTACTGCTACAACGGAAAGTTTGGAGATTTCGGTAACATATCGGGATTCGATTTGCATTTCGTTTCAGGGGGATTGGGCAATCTTTGACTGCTATCTCCGGCTTGATGAAGATACAGGGAGAAATTTTTGGATCATTGCCGGATCATTCGGGATTTGTATTCATGAGGCGCTTTATACTCAACGGGCAAAGACCTTTCACAGTCTTAGCAGAAGAAACCAGTATATATGACTCGCTTCAGACACGCCTACCTACTCACCTTCTAAGCACTTCCCCTTTGCTTCTTTCTTCTTCTCGGTTCTGGGTTTTCTCACGGCTTATCTCACCATGTCTCAAAGTCATCTCGTTAAGCGGGACGGTTCAGAGATGAAGAAGGACTCAAGCTTGAAAAGATTAAAGATTCGGGTGTCTCAATTTGACAACTCTGAGCTTATAGCGGGTTACTCTAAACGTTGATTGGGAGATGCATGAATCCCAAGAAGCAGGATATGAAGGTACTACTTCACATGCTGCCTCGAATTCTGAACGTGGAGGAGCGAGTAGCTGCAGCGGATTTAGGAATGGGGCGGTTCCAGTTTGATTTTGACAGAGAAGAGGATATTACAGAGATCCTGAAGTTGGAGCCGTTTCATTTCGACTATTGGATGGTCTCTCTGATGCGGTGGGAACCTGTAGTGGACAGCAAATACCTGTCCGCTATCAAGTTCTGGATTCGGATAATGGGAGTTCCCCTTCACTACTGGGCGGACCAGACTTTACGTAGTATTGGCGAAGCCTTAGGTGAAGTGAAGAAAGTGGATCTTGACATTGGCAGAGTGCAAGTGGTCTTGAACGGGTTAAAGCCTTTATGCTTCGAGACCTCGGTTGAGTTTCACGGCGGGGAAGAGACAATCATTACACTGCGATATGAGAGGCTATTCGGGTATTGCAGAAGCTGTTTCAGCCTTTGCCATGATCACACTACAAGAAAACATGCATTTTGCAACGAATATTTCGTTGCAAATTGCAATCGTTTTTGCGATGAATTTACGACGATTCTTAAAGACGTCGTAAAATCGTCGCAAAATTGGGACGAAAATTTTCGTTGTAAAATCGTCGCTAATTAACGACGATTTTACAACGATTACCTACGACATTACGACGATTATCAAAATCGTCGTAAAATCGTTGTAACTTAGCGACGATTTACCGAGGTTTATATAAAACGTTGTAATATCATCGTAAAATTACCCACGAATTAGCAATGATTATTATAAGTTGAACTTTACATCGATTTCCCAACGATTAATCAGTTAGGTGAGCATGTTTTAAGTTCACGGTGTTCGGTTAGGTAAACATGTTTAATGTCGTTGTAAAGTCGATGTAAACATTTTTAGATTCGTTGTAAAATCGATGTGAAATCGATGTAAAATCGTAGGTAATTCGATGGTAATGAAAATAAAAATCTATATATAGTGGCCAACTTCATAATAAAAATTTCATATTCAAAAACATTTACTTCTTTCTGACCAACAAAAAATGTCAATATACGAAATTAGAAGATGGATGTATAATCGTCTTGATTCAGAGGGATCGCTAACAAAGGAGTTCAGTGATGGGGTGGAGGGATTCATGCATCAGGCATGAAGTATACATAATACGATTATCAGTGGTAAGATGTACTGTCCTTGTGCCAGATGCTTGAATATGAAATTTATCATTATCTCGAAGGTGTGGTCGCATATATTAAATAAAGGGTTTATGCCGCATTACTATATATGGTATTATCATGGAGAGGGTCATGGGGGAAATGCAGCTAGTAGTAGTAGCAATTATCAAGCATCGAATTTTGATGAGTCAAATAATTTTAATCAATTTGATGATCATGCGGAGCAGCATGGTGAAGATAATGATAGGATTCATGACATGGTTACGGATGCATTTCATGAAACCGTAAGTACATTTGCACATGATCATCATGATGAGGAACCCAATCTAGATGCAAAATTTTTTTATGATATGCTAGATGCTGCAAATCAGCCACTCTACGATGGATGTAGAGAAGGACATTCTAAATTGTCGTTGGCGGCTAGGATGATGACTATTAAAACTGATCATAACTTAGCTGAGGTTTGCATGGATGATTGGGCTGATTTGATTAAAGAATATTTGCTAGAGGACAATTTAGCTGCTGAAACTTACTATGAGATACAGAAGCTGGTTTATAGTCTTGGGTTGCCTTCTGAGATGATAGATGTCTGTGTTGACAATTGCATGCTTTTTTGGAAAGATGATGATAAGTTGCAGGAATGTCGATTTTGCCATAAGCCAAGATATAAGCCGCAAGGTACTGGTCGGAGTAAGGTACCGTTCCAGCGGATGTGGTACCTTCCTATAACTAATAGATTAAAAAGAATGTATCAGTCTGAGAGGACAGCTGCATCGATGAGATGGCATGCAGATCATTTGCAAACAGATGAGGAGGTTACTCATCCTTCAGATGCAAAAACGTGGAAACACTTTAAGACGGTACATCCAGACTTTGCTAGAGAGAAACGTAATGTGTATCTTGGTCTTTGCACAGATGGATTTAGTCCATTTGGTATGTCTGGTAGGCAATATTCTTTATGGCCAGTAATCCTAACGCCTTACAACCTTCCCCCAGATATGTGCATGCAAAGGGAATTTTTATTCTTGAGTATTTTAGTATCAGGTCCGAAGCATCTGAAGCGTTCCCTTGATGTGTTTTTGCAGCCTCTGATAGAGGAATTGGAGCAGTTGTGGTATACCGGGGTTCGGACATATGATTTTGCAAGGAAAATTTTTTTTACAATGCGTGCGGTGCTTGTGTGGACAATAAGCGACTTCCCTGCTTACGGGATGTTATCAGGTTGGACTACGCATGGGCGATTGTCTTGTTCATATTGTCTCAATCGGACAAATGCGTTTCAATTGAAACATGGTCGGAAAACAAGTTGGTTTGATTGTCACCGCCGATTTCTACCGATTCATCATGCATATCGAAGAAATAAGCGGTTGTTTAGAAAGAACAAAATTGTTCGTGTTCCTCCTACTGTTTATATTTCCGGGGAAGATCTAGAAGCAGAAATTGATCATTATGGTGCATTGGAAACAGTCAATTGTGGTGGAAATTGGCACACTCCAGCTAATATGCCGGATGGATATGGGGAGCATCACAATATGCATAAGAAAAGCATATTCTGGAAGCTTCCGTATTGGAAGGATCATTTGCTTAGACACAATTTGGATGTCATGCACATTGAGAAAAACTTGTTTGATAACATCATGCATACATTTTTAAACGTGCGTGGAAGGACTAAAGACAGCGGTAAGTCAAGGTTAGACTTGCCTGATCTTTGTTGTCGGAATGAGTTACATATTACAAGCAATGGGAAAGCACCTGTCCCCATATTTCGAGTGAGTGCGGAAGAAAAGTCAGATTTGTTCAAATGGGCGACATCTGATGTGAAGTTCCCGGACGGGTACGTATCTAATTTAGCTAAATGTGTTGAGAATGGCGAAAAGTTTTTCGGGATGAAGAGTCATGACTGTCACGTCTTTATGCAACGACTACTTCCTTTTGCATTTGCTGAACTTCTACCAGGAAATGTACACGAAGCAATTGCAGGTATATAAATTTAAACTAATCACATATTAATTGCGAATTTAAGATTTTATATATTTAAAATATATATATATATATATATATATATATATATATATATATATATATATGAAATAGAAAATTAACATTATTACCTTATATATCATGTGATTGTTATTGTAGGCATTGGAGGGTTTTTTCGGGATCTTTGTACCCGTACTTTGTCAGAAGATGTTATTGCATAACTTGATGCTAGTATTCCTATTTTGTTGTGCAACATGGAGAAAATATTTCCTCCAGCCTTTTTTGATGTTATGGAACATCTACCTATTCATCTACCTCACGAAGCAGAACTTGGGGGACCTGTGCAGTATCGATGGATGTACCCATTCGAGCGATTCATGGGACATTTGAAGCGGAAGGCTAAAAATCTAGCCAAAGTTGAAGGCTCAATAGTAGCAGGAAGTTTAACAGAAGAAACTTCTCACTTCACGGGGTACTATTTTGGCTCGAAGGTTCGCACACGGAAAAGGGCAGCACGGCAATATGATGATGGAGGTGTAGGCCGAACATATGCTAATGAAGGTGTCCCAGATATCTTTTCTTCAATCGGTCGATTATGTGGAAGAGTGAAGTCAGTTTGGTTTGCCAATGAAAAAGACCACCATAGTGCACAAACGTATATCCTCTTAAATTGCGAAGAAGTTAGTCAATTTGAGACGTAAGTGTATAAACATACGTCTTATATATATGGCTAAAATATATATATGCTAGCTTTATACCAATTACAAATACTTTTGTATGCAGTGAATTTGTTAGACAAGTCCGAGAAGTCATTGAAGGAATCTCAGACGATGAAATCAACAAGCGTAAAGATCAACATTTTGCCCCGTGGTTGAAGACGCAAGTACGTAAAATTTTAAGTGATCTGATTAATTACTAACTTGGACAATTAACCTAATACATATTTTGTTTACTTTTTTAATTAAATTAATTAATGATATAGGTCGAGTATGGGGATACCGCATATCCACTCTGGTTCCATGAGTTAATAAAAGGCTCCATATCGAAGATAACGAGTGCACCCATGTATTGCACACGCGGATATATATTTCATACATTCAAATAAAGAAATCAAAGAGCTACTACCAACTACAGGGTATGTGTGCGGGGCGAAATAGATTTTTATGGAGTGTTGCAGGACATAATTGAAGTTGAGTACCCTGGTTGCTTAGGTTTGAAATGCGTTCTGTTCAAATGCGACTGGTTCGATCCAACAGTTGATCGAGGCGTCCGTAAAAACAAATTTGGGGCAGTATATGTCAACCAATCACGACTTAACAATAAGTATGAGCCATTTATCCTAGCATCACAAGCAGAACAAGTCAGCTTTGTTCCATATCCGCGAGTTCGCACAACCCGTATCTCATGGTTATCAGTTATAAAAGTTTCTCCGAGGGGTCGAATTGTGGGGGTTGATGAGGAACTACCAATGCAGCAAGATCATTGCTCTGATATGCCAGAACTAAATGCGAGCAATGAAGACATCCTTTTGATAGATCCTCAAAACAGGCAAGTTGAATATCTCCCAGACGATACGGAGGAAGAAGATGAGGAAGATGAGTTCGAAGAAAGTGATGAACCAGATGATCAAGAAACGGATGTGTACTACTCTTCGTCCGAAAATGAATCAGTGTGACCGCGCTAGCTAATAATTATTGTGAATTTAATGTATTAATATAATATTGTGATCGAGTAATTATTGTGAAATTTAAGTGATATGATTTCTATGAAAACCCCTAAACCCCAAACTAAATTCCATCTCCGATCTCCATTCATTTTCCGCCGTAGGTGCGGCGATTAATAAATTACGAGACATATGTGTCTATGTGTCATGTAATTTATTAATTGCCTCAACAACGGCGGGAAATGAGTGGTGATCGGAAATGGGATTTAGTTTGGGGTTTAGGGGATTTCAAAGGAATCGTCGCTAATTATTATTGTCACAAAATCGTTGCAATATTTGCGACGATTTAGCAACGAATTATGACTAATCGTGGCTAAATCGTCGCAAAATAAGAATGTTACAAAATCGATGCAAATGTGCGACGATTTAGCCACGATTCGTCCATAAACCCTAAACCCTAACCCTTTGCCCTAAACCCTAAACCCTAACATATTACCATCTCATTGTATTATGCATCTTTCAATGAAATTGATCGTGACTTTAGAGAATTGTCCGAAAATGAAAACTCGGTCAATCACAGTAATATCCACAAACTGAATCATTGTATTAATAATCTAACATGTACGCAAACTCTCTGTTTTACTTATTTTTCAATCTCGATGAATTTATTGATAATTTCATGATTTTGTATTTACGGTAAACATGTAAAGTTGTTTTTGGAATGTTGCAATCGACGTTATAATTTTGTACCTATACCCTAAACCCTAAAAACAGATTTTAAAAATATCCTCACTAATTCGTTGCAAACTTAGCGACTATTTAGCAACGAATTAATACTAATCGTGGCTAAATCGTCGCAAAATAAGAATGTTACAAAATCGATGCAAATTTGCGACGATTTAGCCACGATTCGTCCATAAACCCTAAACCCTAAACCCTTTGCCCTAAACCCTAAACCCTAACATATTACCATCTCATTGTATTATGCATCTTTCAATGAAATTGATCGTGACTTTAGAGAATTGTCCGAAAATGAAAACTCGGTCAATCACAATAATATCCACAAACTGAATCATTGTATTAATAATCTAACATATACGCAAACTATATGTTTTACTTATTTTTCAATATCGATGAACTTATTGATAATTTCATGAATTTGGATTTACAGTAAACATGTAAAGTTGTTTCTGGAATGTTGCAATCGACGTTATAATTTTGTACCTATACCCTAAACCCTAAAACATATTTTACAAATATCCTCACTAATTCGTTGCAAACTTAGCGACGATTTAGCAACGAATTAATACTAATCGTGGCTAAATCGTCGCAAAATAAGAATGTTACAAAATCGATGCAAATTTGCGACGATTTAGCCACGATTCGTCCATAAACCCTAAACCCTAAACCCTTTGCCCTAAACCCTAAACCCTAACATATTACCATCTCATTGTATTATGCATCTTTCAATGAAATTGATCGTGACTTTAGAGAATTGTCCGAAAATGAAAACTCGGTCAATCACAATAATATCCACAAACTGAATCATTGTATTAATAATCTAACATATACGCAAACTATATGTTTTACTTATTTTTCAATATCGATGAACTTATTGATAATTTCATGAATTTGGATTTACAGTAAACATGTAAAGTTGTTTCTGGAATGTTGCAATCGACGTTACAATTTTGTACCTATACCCTAAACCCTAAAACAGATTTTACAAATATCCTCACTAATTCGTTGCAAAATAAAATGTTACAAAATCGATGCAAATTGGCGACGATTTAGCAACGAATTGATACTAATCGTGGCTAACTCGTCGCAAACTATGAATGTCACAAAATTGATGCAAATTTGCGACGATTTAGCAACGAATTGTCATAAAATTTACTGCGTGTCGATCAATTAAACTCCCGCGTGTATGAATGTCACAAAATCGTTGCAAAGTTAGCGACGAATTAGCCACGGTTTGATTTCCTCGATATAGCGATGATTCGTCGCTAAATTGACGCTAATTAGCGACGATATAGCGACGACAACTAATCCTATATATACACGCTCAGAATTTCTTCATTCAATTACAAACAAATCACAAACAAATCCTCCTAACCTCCTTGCGAATTCCTTGCGAAAAAGGTAAATTTTTTTTTTAATGTTTTTAATTAATTAGTATAGATAAAAATGGAACAATTTAGGTCGGTAGAAACGGAATCAAATTATAAAAAATAGCAGACTGCCCGGATGTTTATAGATAGTAATTTGTTTTTATTTTTATGCAGATGGGCCAACGTCGTGCACATTACGCTCAGTTTTTGAGAGAGATTGGTGATGCTTCGGGTAACGGGTTGCCCGTGTCTTCTGAGGCTACAGAGATGGATTTCGTCCCGGTGACGCAAACACAGAGTGCTCCGCCGCCTCCACAACCACCTCAGATTCCGCAACCTGGAGGCCATGCCCCGGCCCCATATGCACACATGACGGTTCTTGATTTGCTTGCACAACTGGGCCGTCATAGGCTTAAAAGATTAGATCCGGATCATACTGACGGGTCGGAATGGTAATATATATAAATATATATTTTTTTATATTTATTATTACATATTTATATTTATTTCTAACAATTCAAAATTTTACAATTTTTTGTTTCAGGTTTGGAGTTGAATCCAAAGTTGGACGCACCGTTTCCGACATCATCAAGTCCTATTTTATCGAGCCTCATACCAATTTTACCCAGCTTCCTCCACACGTCAAGGAGACATGGTTCAAGATGTTTGCGGTACGTATGGAAAAAATATTTTTTTCTCCCATAATTATTTTAATTATATTTAAATATATATTTAATTTAATTTTATAAAATGTGTAATTATTTTTTGTTTCTCATGCAGCAAAAATATCACTGGGATCTTTCGATTCATGGCGAGGTTGAAACTTTGTTTCTCGAGAGGGTGAAGTTTCGTATCCAAGACGTGGTTGGTGAGTGGAAGAAAGCATGGAAGATTTCTGGGGATTTAGCAAAGCCCCTGCACATGGATAAAGCCGTTTGGGACGGCTTGGTGCGGTATTGGATGGATCCGAAGTCCATCATAACTGCTGAGAAGTGTTCGGCTTCCCGCAACACCGTTGATTCGGACGGGAAACTCAAGGTTCTGCCTCATACAGCTGGGCAAACACCTTTTGCGGGTGTTCTTCTACAGATGGTAATTAAATTTATTTAAATTAATTAATTTATTTAATTTACTTCATCAATAACATAGTTTTTTTTCTTTAGGCCGCCGAAGACGGAGGTGTACTCCCTCCGATGACCAAGGTTTTTGAGCGGAAGCACCGAAAGAAGGATGGTTCCTTTGTTTCCGAGACTGCCGAGCACATCTTCAATGAGGTGACTTCCAAGGTCACCGAACGAGAGACACAGCTCTCTCAACAGCTATCTCCAGGTGGTTCGTCGGTCATGTCTGGAGGGTTGACCACACCCGATATTGACCGGATCTTCGAGCAGGTATATAGAATAGTTAGTACTTATTAATTTTTAGTTTTTGATTTTTTTAAAATTTCTAATTGTAAATTTAAATATAGGTTGCCCCTAAGAGAAAGGGGAAGGTTTTCGGGATGAGATCTATTCGAGATGTCTCGGCTGCTTCTTCATATGCTCCGCGACGACGATCGCCAAAAGATGATCCAGTTGTGTTACGTGCCACAATTACGAGTCTTCAGGAGCGGGTTGAGACCGAGGCTACTCGTTCTATGGCATATCAGGCGAAGATTGCGAGTCTTCAGCAGCGGGTTGAACTGGATGCTACGCAGAATGACGAATTCTTCGACATCTTGGCAATAGGGAACCCGACAATGCAGGCCATGCTACGGGAAAAGCGAAGACTCCGAGCAGAGGCAGATGCAGCGGCAGCGGCAGAGGCAGCGGCAGGCACATCGGTTCGTCGAGATGTCCCGAAGACGATGTGAATCTCGACGATTACGATATAGTTATTTAGATTTAGGATTTCGAATTCTAAATTTTGTTTTTTTTTTGTAACAGATTATAATATTTTTTTCTAATAAAATATTATTATATATTATTTTTAAATTTTCATTTTATAATTTTGAAATTAATAAAATTTCAAAAATAATAATAAAAATCATATATTGAATCGTCGTTAATTCGATGCTAAAATTACTCGTCATAAAATCGTGGCTAATTTACAACGATTGTACGACGATTTATAGTTCCTCTTTGATTCGTTGCTAATTAATCGTCATAAAAATCGTGGCTAATTTATAAACGATTGTACGACGATTTATTAGCAACGATGTTGCGACGATTATTTAGCAACGATTTTATGACTATTAATTAGCAACGAATTAACGACGACAATTTTTTGCCATCGAATTGACAATGAAATATTTCCCTTCGAATTTCCATCGTTTTTATGATGTATTTATATTCGTCGTAATTTCAATGTAATATTTACGACGATTTTACTACGAAAATTTACCAACGATTTAGCGACGAATTTTTGTCCCTCGTACTTTCCCGCCGAATTTACGACGATTTGTGGTTTGCGACGATCAGTTAACGACGATTTCTTTTTCATCGCAAATTCGATTCAAACCCTCTTTTGCAACGATTTTTACAACGATATCGTTCGTTGCAAAAAGGGTGTTTTCTTGTAGTGTCAGTTTTTATGCCCTGGTCGTGAAGGAAGGGTAGAGGTATTTGAAAAATTCTCGGATGATTCGAAGCATGGGTTGAATGTTGTCAGCTACAAAGCTGCGACATCTCATGGTGTGGGAGGAAATCTGGTCCAACAGAACGCTGAAATGTCAAGTAAATACCACCACAGACAGGATAAGGGAAAAGGGAAAATGTCACGATTTCAGAGGTGCAGGGGCTAGTAATTACTCAGGCAGGGAGCATCGTTATGGTGCATGGAAAGGGGGACAAAAGGTTCAGAGAGAGAGAATCAAATCTATTCCTTCATCGAGTCACTTACCAGTAAGGAGTCAAATAAAAGGTATGTCATGTCCACCTCGGGGTTGAATGAGTTGAAGACCTCAGGTATGGGAAATTGTTTTATCGGACCACGAAAGGAAAATGTTAGATGCGTTTCACGGCAACTACGCAGGGACGAACCAGATTTCAAGTGAAGGTGCAGTCTTGGAGACTAGTGGTGACGCAGTTCCGGTCACGGGGCAGGCTGTCCGTAGGGGCCTGAATTTTGAGAATGAGGCACCAGTCTCCCTTGCGGCGGAGATCCCTAAAGGTCAGGTTGCTGATAATTTGATCTATACAGAAAATATGCCTAGTATGGTAGAGATGTTAGATGAATTGCTTACGGATAATTTCAGTTGTGGTAGAAAAGGTAGTGGAACAAGAACCTTATGCTGATGGTGCTTTGGAAAATTTTGGTGATGATTTTCTGGATGATGATTTTCTCGGGATGATATGGAGATAGGGGAAATTGTGGAAGGCATCTTTGTAGGGGCTGAAATGTTGCAGACATATGAGGTGGAAAATGATTTGGCAATAGAAACGGAGGACGTTACGGTGAGTGAGGAGGGATCCCGAAAGGATAAGGAGGCTAAAGATGGGAATAATAAGGTCAAGCGGAACCAGCCCTTCAAACTGAAGACTAAAATGCTTAGTGCAGGTTTGAAAAAATGATGGTGCAAGGTATAATTTCTCCAAGGAAGAAGGTGCTACCAAAGCAATCGGGAAGGTTTGGGGGCTCCTCTCAAGCCGGTGGAAAGAACCCACCAAAAGGAAGATCCAAGGTTAAGTTTTTCAAAACCTGAGATTTAGAAATGATTTGCAAGTTTCTGGTGTTTTCATGTTTTGAATAAATAAAGGGTCATTAAACTATCTCCGATCAAGGAAGAAGTTTAGACAAAATTTTTAATTTTCGGACAACAAATTTTTTCTTTCATGTATGCATTTTTTCCAGGTGTGTTTTTGAGTTGTTTTAATTTCGAACCGGTTGTACCGTGTGATTTGCAAGGCGCGGTTTCGCTTTTATTCATAATAATAATTTTTCAGTTCATTTATTACCCTTTGTCCGATTAATTTGGTTATGCGGCAAAAATTCAAAGGAATAAATTATTTTTAATATTCAACAACATGGGTTGCGTAGGGAGACATGCAATTACAAAGTTCTCATAAACAAGCTATATAGGCGGAAATCAGAGAAACGTGCCTTGCTTCCTTGGGCCTTTACAGAGTTCGAGGATCTAAGGGGGTACCAATTAAAACCGGTGTAAACAGACAGCAAAGACCAAGATAATCTCATTGGTGCGGGTTCAAAGAAGCGGATGGTGCAAATCATTGAGTTGTTTACGATTAAATCGTGTAGTTACGAATGGTGATTTCAACTCATCTTTTAATAATATTTTGAAGGTTATGTTTTCTTTTTGCAATTACTCGATTCACTGGTACCAAAGTGGAAATTTTAAGGGAAAAAGTAATCTCATCGTTTACGTATGCATCTTCGGGAACAAAATCACGTGGCAAAGACCGGGAGGGGTTTTCTCAATTATGTTTAACTTGGACTGATACATGGGCTGGTTTCGATCATGATCTGGGTCATAAGTTGCTGTTTCATTGGGTTCACAATGATTGTTTTCGGTCACACCATGTTATGCGAATGGGCGTTTACCTCATCTTTTATTAATATTTTAAAACTTTTCCCTCTTCTGGCATGTAATGGTATGAATGGAATAATTGATGAATTAATTGATGGAATAATAAATGATCCTGCGGAGGAGATACAACGGTGACGGCCCTGGGTTCACTTCAGAATCTAGAGGTACCATTTGTCCCCGGAAATGATGTTGATAAGATAATGCAGGGAGAATTGGTTTAAGGAGGAGATATATGCTGTAACGGGAGTAGGAATCAGGTGGTGAGGACTTTGCCTCGGGGTGAAAAGGAGCAAAGGTGGTGGTTATGAAGGTTCCATTAAACCTAAAGACCATTTAGCAATACCAAATTAGTTTTTCTTTATGCGGATTATGAGTTGGAATTGCCAGGGACTCGGGAATTGGTACACAATAGGTTTTTTTGCGGGAGGTTTGGAAAAAACATAAGCCAGAATTTTTATTTCACTCAGAGACTAAGCAAGATTTTTCTTTTATGCAAAAATTTCAATTTTATTTTGGGTTATAATAAATTATATACGTCCGAACCGTGCGGTGCGAGTGGTGGACTCGCTTTATATTATGATGATTCATTGGATGTTACTATTTTATTTTCAAGTAAACGAATAATTGATATTGAGGCAACTATCAAGGGAAAAAGTTTTATTATCGTTTATTTACGGGGATCCGGTACCGAAAAAATCGAGATCAAGTGTGGGAACGGTTAACCCGAACAAGCACAACACGAGACGCCCATTGGTTTATAATTGGCGACTTAAACAAAATTACGGGAAATAATGAAAAAAAAGGAGGAAATTTAAAACATGCATCCTCCTTTATGCCTTCAATCTTATGATACAACATTGCAGTTTTCTGGAATTTCAGTGTCTTGGAAATACCATGTCCTGGAGGGGAAGACGGAACTCGAAAATTGTTCGGTGCCGTCTGGATAGGGCCCTAGCTAATGAGGATTGGCATGAAATTTTTTCTCATTCATATGTCGAATACTTGGCAATGATTGGGTCGGACCATACGCCAATTATTGCCACCATTGAGGATAAAATACCGCGGAAACGGGGCCAGTTTCGGTTTGATAAACGATGGATTGGACGGGACCGCCTCATGGACTCAATTTCAAGGGCTGGAAAATAAACACATGTGGCAACGGATCCTCATTTATAGAAAAGAATAACGAATTGCCGAGAGAAAAATCAAAATGGGGAAAAATAATTTACCATACGGCAAGGAGAAAATTAGAGACTTACAACAAGCTTTAGAGGAGGTCCAGAATGATGATAATAACACTCCCGAGGAATTGATGGATATTACGAGGAAACTGAAAGAGCCTATATAGATGAGGAGTTATTTTGGCAACAGAAAAGTCGCACATTATGGGCAACGGTGGGGGACAGAAATACAAAGTTCTATCACGCGCAAGTTAAGCAAAGACGAGCGCGAAATCGGATTACTGGACTACATAAAGCATCAGGATCTTGTTTACTTCGGATAAAGAAGTGGAACAAGTGTGCGTTAACTATTTTGAGGATTTATTCACATCCACTTCCCCGACGGATTTTGAGAATGCTCTCAGTGATATTTCAGCTTTAGTTCCGGAACAGAACAATGATATGCTTACGGCAAATGGCTCTACGAAAGAGGAAGTTCGCAGAGCCCTTTCCATGATGCACCCAGAAAAGGCACCGGCCCGGATGGAGAGACGGCTCTATTCTTCCAACGATCATGGCAAATTATAAAGACAGATGTTGTAGGACTGGTCAATGGGTTTTGTGGAAACAGGTTCTTTTGATCAACGGCTGAATATGACTAACATTTGCCTAATCCCGAAGACAGTGACGGCCCACTCGTATGACGGAAATTACGACCTATAAGTCTGTGTGTAATGTGGGCTATAAGAACATCTCGAAGGTTTTATGTCAGAGGCTAAAGAGATTGCTACCAGACCTGATTTCAGAGACCCAATCAGCCTTTGTATCAGGGAGATTGATCTCTGATAACATTTTGATCGCACAGGATATGTTTCACGGTCTACATACCAACAAATCTTGCAAAAGTAAGTTTATGGCAATTAAGACGGATATGAGCAAAGCATATGACCGGGTAGAATGGCCATTTATTGAACACCTGCTGAGGAAATTTGGTTTTGCGGAAAAGTGGATTTCATGGATGATGTGGTGTATCCAATTGGTAAAATATAAGTACTTATTAACGGTAACCCGAAAGGGCAAATTACGCCATTCAGAGGACTGCGGCAAGGCGACCCATTATCACCCTATTTATTTATACTTTGTACGGAGGTCTGATAGCCAATATACGGAAAGCAGAAGAGAGAGATCACTTACGGGGTGAAAGTGGCGAGTCAGGAGGCCCAGCAGTCTCACACTTACGCTTTGCAGACGATAGCTTGTTCTTCTGCAAGGCTACCGGTACAGGAGTGTCACACCATATTACATATACTCAAACAATACGAGTCGGTCTCAAATTAATTTTCAAAATCTTCCTTAATGTCGGACATACAGTATACAAGATACGGTTCATGACGAGATAAAACAATTGTTAGGAATCCAAAATATGGGAGGGGTGGGTACTTATCTGGGTCTCCCGGAAAGTCTCGGAGGAGCAAAGAGCAAGATTTTTTAATTTCGTCGTCGAAAGAAATAATGACAAGAGTTAATGGATGGACATCAAGGCTACTAACCAAAGGGGGAAAAGAGGTTCTACTTAAATCGGTAGCATCGGCTATGCCGACTTTCGTTTTGTCATGCTTTCGACTACCCAAGTCTAATTACCGCAAAATTAACTAGTGCGGCAGCGCGTTTCTGGTGAGTTCCGACGGACAGCAAAAAGGAATGCATTGGATAGCTTGGAAGAAGATGTGTTGGAGCAAATCAGATGGCGGAATTGGATTCCGATCAATAGAGGAATTCAACATGGCAACAGCTTGCAAAACAACTATGGCGGCTATTGGGAAAACCGGATTCGTTATTTTGCTCGAGTTTTTAAGGGTCGTTACTTTCGGAAAACAGACCCCATTAGATCCTATAAGATCATACTCCCCGTTCCTTTGGGTGGGGTGAGTATTATTTCGGCTAGACCTCTGTTTACAAAAGGGCTCATTAAAAGAGTTGGTTCAGGTGGCTCCATCTCAGTATGGAATGATCCTTGGATACCATCTTCTCCCCAGGCCCCCGAGGTCAGCAATATGTAAGGGGTAAAATTATTACCCTAATCTTAGTGTCAATCACTTGGTTGATACAGCGACACAAACGTGGGGAATTGGGAGTTGATAAATACAATTATCGACCCGACCGATGTGGAAATCATTCGCGGTATTCCCATCAGCAGTACATTCAGACAAGACACTCTTGGTTGGCACCATACAAAAACAGGAACATATACGGTAAAGTCGGGATATTAGATTGAACAACAAAACCCAAACAATGGCGGAAAATTTCTTCTACGGTCCGGATATAAAGAAATTACAGGCACATACATGGAAATTAACATGTCCACCGAAATTGCGACACTTCATTTGGCAAACCATTTCGGGATGTCTCTCGGTTTCAGCAAAATTTACGCGCTCGAGGAATAAATTGTGATACACAATGTCCTCGGTGTGGAGCGGAAGGGGAAACGATTAACCATGTCCTGTTTGAATGCCCACCAGCGCTACAAACATGGGCACTCCCTCATATTCCATCGACCCGGGAGTTTTCCCGATGTCATCGGTTTTCTCCAATTTGGATCATCTCTTTTGGAGACTCCCAAAAGAGGAAATGAATTCAATGTTTCCTTGGATTGTGTGGAATATTTGGAAAGCAAGGAACGACAAGGTGTACTCCAATGTGGATATAAATCCACAAGATCTCCTGCATTAGCGGAAACAGAAGCAATAACTTGGGAAACAGCACATTATAGCGAATCAGACATAACTCCCAACAAATCGTTCATAATACGGTTCAACAAGATGAAAATATAATGGACTGGCATGCTATATTGATGGTTCGTTGAAGGAAACAGATAACTATTCTGGTCTAGGTTGGTTATGCTTTCAGGAAGGAGTCGAAGGAGTAATTATGGGGGTCCCGTAATCTGCGAAGAAGTTTTATCCCGCTTGCACGTAGAATTGGAAGCGCTCATCTGGGCGATGCATTGCATGATTGCAAATCACAGGACGGTGATAGCCTTTGCAACGGAGCTGCTCAGAATTGGTGAAGATGGTGTCTACACCAAGGAGTGGCCGGCTTTTACACTACATTTGGAGGAGTTCAAGAGGAGCAAGGAGGTTTTTACCTTTTTCTCTATCACACACATCCCACGCGTAAGCAACACAGTGGCAGATAAGTTAGCACGAGGTGCTCGCGCCTACCCATCATATTTCACTTATGTAAACTCGATACCCCGATTGGGTTCATCGAATCGGAATAGGTATTAAGGATGTTGACAAAAAAATAAAAATAAAATATAGAGGCATTTCCATATATAACTTTGTTGACCAAGATTAATATGCATATATAATCTAACCTATAACACCTTCATGCATTTTTTCTTTGTTTATTGACGAAAATAACACTAAGTGACATAATATATTTTAGAGCCTAAAAATTACATTTGCTAGTGACTACTCATCATAGATTCGTAGTTACATATGTACAACATAATTTTGTTATTAAAATCATTTTTGGCTTATGTTTTGATTGTCTTTTACTTATGTTTTGCTTATACTTTGCTTGTCTTTTACTTATGTTTTGCTTATATATTTTTTTCTTGATTTCATTTTAAAAAGAAAATAATTAAAACGTATTAAAAGTGTAATACGCAAAATAATTATAATTTTGACTCATTTAAAAGCTTGATTGATGTTTTGAAAATATTTGCAAATGATACTGATTTTTTTTTTGACTCAGATAATGATAATGATCTTTTAGGATCGATATCATTATAAGTTTGAACTGAAAAATAAGAATGATAGCAAATTTTGATTTCACTTTGGATCTTTGTTATTATTGAACCGATCTTGACAAAATCTAACATATACAGTTTAATATTTTTTCTAGATCAAATTTTATTTTAAAATAATATCAATAATTTATGATTATAGCAGTATTTGAAATCCTATTCTTTGTCGTTGCTACTCTAGTCATGTTCATCTTCTTCTTCTACAGGTTGGTTGTCCATCTTCTTCTTCTTCATAAATTATAATTGTAATATTTTAACTATAATCTAGTTTTAAAACCTAGCTAACAAATACAAAAGAAAAATCTTGAATAATTATTTTATTAAAGTGTATGATATAAGAAATTTTTTAAAAAAATGTATACTATATAGTTGTAGTATTGTTTTTTTTATATTTTAGTGTTTTATATATAATGACATCGGCCACTGGATTAAACCCTAATTAATATGCAATAACTGTTAGCACGTTCTGGTTTAGTGAGTGATTTAAATAAATAAACGCACCTGACCATCTTTTGGTAGATTTGAAGCTGATACAATTGGGCCACATAACAAAAGTGGTATGATGAAGGATCAACAAAAGTGGTATGATGAAGATCAGCAAGTTCTATATCAGTGTAAAAAACAAACATGTTAAAATAAATCTCACCAACTGTTCTTGAAACAACCTCACCAAACCAATAATCTTGGACACTTCAACAAGATAGAATATAACTGAAAAGTTACCCGTGTTGTTCCTGATCATCACACCATCATCTTCTGTTTCTGTGGTGCTGATGCTTATTCATCAAAATGTAATATGCGTTTAAACTAAATTAATATCACAAATTCTTGAACTCTTTAAATCACAAAATCCCTAAAATTGCTATCTCATATAAAAATTCAATTTTGCAGCTCTCTGTCACAAAAACATCCCATACGCAGAATATCCCTCCAGATTTGACTAAAGGTCGTTGAAAAGAAACATAACTGCAAACTTACCCTATAAATATTTCTCAAGCGAAAAGGGTTTTCTTTTTTAGGGCAGAGAAAAAAAAACACAACATTTTGTTCTTCTCAGTGACCAAATGTGAGTGTTAGCATTACATATATTTTTGGTAAAGAAAAAAAGATAAAACCCCTAGAAATCTAATAGAAGAGAAAACTTTATTACCTATTAGAGAGCATGCGTTTTTGGAATTCGAAATCTAGATAATATTGACATGGTAGATTAGATTTAATAAAGAAAGAGCAAGTGGGCCAGTGGTTGCCACACCTCTGCTGCCACCTTACCGGTGTCGAGTTCGACTCCAGCTGCTCTCCATGTGTGGGGGGGGGGGGCTATTTGGCTATTGGGCCGGTCTGTTGTGGATCAAAAGGAAGACAAAAAAAAGATTAGATTTAATTATCTTAAAAGCTAAATAATATATCAATTAATAATTTAATACAAAATTATTAGTAGAAAAACTTTTAAAATTATACGTGCTAAGAATTCAAATATTATAAACTATTTTGTACTATAATTCCAAAAACGAAAAACTAACTTTTATTGTTAAATATTATCATTTTTATTATCACATAAAAAATTGCAAGTTTTGTTTCTTTCTTAAATTTTAAAGGATTTTATTAATTATGTTTTTAGGAAAATATTTGAGGCATTTAAATATATAACTTTGTTGACCATGATAATATGCATATATAATCTAACCTATAAAACCTTCATGCTTTTTTTTTGTTTATTGACGAAAATAACAATAAGTTGACATAAATATTTTTAGAGCCTATAAATTACATTTGCTAGTGACTACTCATCATAGATTCGTAGTTACATATGTATAACATAAATTTGTTAAAAATATCATTTTTTGCTTATACTTTGCTTGTCTTTTACTTATGTTTTGCTTATACTTTGTTTGTCTTTTACTTATGTTTTTCTTATATATTTTTTTCTTGATTTCAATTTAATAAGAAAATAATTAAAACGTATTAATAATTTAATACACATAATAATTATAATTTGACTCATTAAAAAGCTTGATTGATGTTTTGGAAAATATTTGCAGTAATGATACTGATTTTTTGTGGACTCAGATAATGATAATGATCTTATAGGATCGATATCATTATAATTTTGAACTGAAAAATAAGAATGATAGCAAATTTTGATTTCACGTTGGATCTTTGTTATTATTGAACCGATCTTGACAAAATCTAACATACAGTTTAATATTTTTCTTAGATCAAATTTTATTTTTAAATAATATCAATAATTTATGATGTAGCAGTATTTGAAATCCTATTCTTTGTCGTTGCTACTCTAGTCATGTTCATCTTCTTCTTCTATAGGTTGGCTGTCCATCTTCTTCTTCTTCATGAATTATAATTTTAATAGTTTAACTATAGTCTAGTTTTAAAACCTAGCTCACAAATACAAAAGAAAAATCTTGAATAATTTTTTATTAAAGTGTATGATATAAGAAAAAATTTCAAAAAATGTATATGATATAGTTGTAGTATTGTTTTTTTTTTGTAGTGTATTATATAATGACCTCCGCCACTGGATTAAACTCCAATTAATATGCAATAACTGTTAGCGCGTTTTGGTTTAGTGAGTGATTAAAATAAATATACGCACCTGAACAACTTTTTTTTTTAGATTTGAAGCCGAGACAATTGGGCTACATAACAAGACTCGTCTGAAGAAGGATCAGCTTTTGTTTCTGAATTGTTCTTCTTAGATTTCTTCTTTCTCGCAAGTTATGTATCAGTGTAAAAACAAATATGTTAAAATAAATCTCACCAAACTGTTTTTGAAACAACCTCACCAAACCAAGTAATCTTGGACACAACAACAAGATAGAACAGAACTGAAAAGTTACCCGTGTTGTCCTGATCATCACCACCATCATCTTCTGTTCTTTGGCAATGATGCTTCTTCATCAAAATGTAATATGGGTTAAACTAAACTAATATCACAAATTATTTGAACTCTTTAAATCACAAAAATCCCTAAAATTGCTATCTCATATAAAAATTCAATTTTGCAGCTCTCTGTCACAAGAACATCCCATACGCCGAATATCCCTCCAGATTTGACTAAAGGTCGTTGAAAAGAAACATAACTGCTAATTTACCCTAGAAAATTTTCCTAGGCGAAAAGGGTTTTCTTTTTAAGGGTAGAGAAAAAAAAACACAACTTTTTGTTCTTCTCAGGGACCAAATGTGAGTGTTAGCATTACATAAATTTTTGGAAAAGAAAAAAATATAAACCCCCTAGAAATCTCCCATAAGAGAAAACTTTATTGCCTATTAGAGAGCATGCGTATTTGGGATTCGAAATCTAGATAATATTGACTTGGTATATTAGATTTAATAAAGAAGGAGCAAGTAGTGGGGGCAGTGCCAGTGGTTGCCACACATTTGCTGCCATCTTACCGAGGTCGAGTTCGACTCCAGCTGGTCTCTATTTGTGGGGGTATTTGGCTATTTGGCCGGCCTGTTGTGGCCCAAAAAGATGATAAAAAAAGATTAGATTTAATTATCTTAAAAGCTAAATAATATATCAATTAATAATTTAATACAAAATTATTAGTAGAAAAACTTTTAAAATTATACGTGCTAAAAATTCAAATATTATAAAGTATTTTGTACTGTAATTCCAAAAACGAAAAACTAACGTTTATTGTTAATTATTCTGATTTTTATTATCACATAAAAGATTGCAAGTTTTGTTTCTTTCTTAAATTTTAAAGGATTTTATTAATTATGTTTTTAGGAAAATATTATAGGCATTTCCATATATAACTTTGTTGACCATGATAATATACATATATAATCTAACCTATAACACCTTCATGAATTTTTCTTTGTTTATTGACGAAAATAACATTAAGTTGACATAAATATTTTTAGAGCATATAAATTACATTTGCTAGTGACTACTCATCATAGATTCGTAATTACATATGTACAACATTATTTTGATAAAAATATCATTTTTTATTATGTTTTGCTTATACTTTGCTTGTCTTTTTCTTCTGTTTTGCTTATATTTTGCTTGTCTTTTACTTATGTTTTGCTTATATATTTTTTATTGATTTCAATTTAAAAATAAAATAATTAAAACGTATTAATAGTGTAATACACAAAATAATTATAATTTGACCCATTAAAAAGCTTCATTGATGTTTTGGACAAAATTTGCAATAATGATACTCATTTTGTTTGGACTAAGATAATGATAATGATCTTATAGGATCGATTTCATTATAATTTTAACTGAAAATTAATAATGGTAGCAAATTTTGATTTCACGTTGGATCTTTGTTATTATTGAACCGATCTTGACAAAATCTAACATATATAGTTTAATATTTTTCTTAGATCAAATTTTATTTTCAAATAATATCAATGATTTATGATGTATCAGTATTTGAAATCATATTCTTTGTCGTTGCTACTCTAGTCATGTTCATCTTCTTCTTCTACAGTTTGGCTGTCCATCGTCTTCTTCTTCTTCATGAATTATAATTGTAATATTGTAACTACAATCTAGATTTAAAACCTAGCTGACAAATACAAAAGAAAAATCTGGAATAATTTTTAATTAAAATGTATGATATAAGAAAAAATTTCAAAAAATGTATACGGTATATTTGTAGTATTGTTTTTTTATTTTTAGTGTTTTATATAATGACCTCCGCCACTGCATTAAACCCCAATTAATATGCAATAACTGTTGGCGCGTTTTGGTTTAGTGAGTGATTAAAATAAATATACGCACCTGAACAACTTTTTTTTTTAGATTTGAAGCCGAGATAATTGGGCTACATAACAAGACTCGTCTGATGAAGGATCAGCTTTTGTTTCTGAATTGTTCTTCTTAGATTTCTTCTTTCTCGCAAGTTATGTATCAGTGTAAAAACAAATATGTTAAAATAAATCTCACCAAACTGTTTTTGAAACAACCTCACCAAACCAAGTAATCTTGGACACAACAACAAGATAGAACAGAACTGAAAAGTTACCCGTGTTGTCCTGATCATCACCACCATCATCTTCTGTTCTTTGGCAATGATGCTTCTTCATCAAAATGTAATATGCGTTAAAGTAAACTAATATCACAAATTATTTGAACTCTTTAAATCACAAAAATCCCTAAAATTGCTATCTCATATAAAAATTCAATTTTGCAGCTCTCTGTCACAAGAACATCCCATACGCAGAATATCCCTCCAGATTTGACTAAAGGTCGTTGAAAAGAAACATAACTGCTAATTTACCCTAGAAAATTTTCCTAGGCGAAAAGGGTTTTCTTTTTAAGGGTAGAGAAAAAAAAACACAACTTTTTGTTCTTCTCAGGGACCAAATGTGAGTGTTAGCATTACATAAATTTTTGGAAAAGAAAAAAATATAAACCCCCTAGAAATCTCCCATAAGAGAAAACTTTATTGCCTATTAGAGAGCATGCGTATTTGGGATTCGAAATCTAGATAATATTGACTTGGTATATTAGATTTAATAAAGAAGGAGCAAGTAGTGGGGGCAGTGCCAGTGGTTGCCACACATTTGCTGCCATCTTACCGAGGTCGAGTTCGACTCCAGCTGGTCTCTATTTGTGGGGGTATTTGGCTATTTGGCCGGCCTGTTGTGGCCCAAAAAGATGATAAAAAAAGATTAGATTTAATTATCTTAAAAGCTAAATAATATATCAATTAATAATTTAATACAAAATTATTAGTAGAAAAACTTTTAAAATTATACGTGCTAAAAATTCAAATATTATAAAGTATTTTGTACTGTAATTCCAAAAACGAAAAACTAACGTTTATTGTTAATTATTCTGATTTTTATTATCACATAAAAGATTGCAAGTTTTGTTTCTTTCTTAAATTTTAAAGGATTTTATTAATTATGTTTTTAGGAAAATATTATAGGCATTTCCATATATAACTTTGTTGACCATGATAATATACATATATAATCTAACCTATAACACCTTCATGAATTTTTCTTTGTTTATTGACGAAAATAACATTAAGTTGACATAAATATTTTTAGAGCATATAAATTACATTTGCTAGTGACTACTCATCATAGATTCGTAATTACATATGTACAACATTATTTTGATAAAAATATCATTTTTTATTATGTTTTGCTTATACTTTGCTTGTCTTTTTCTTCTGTTTTGCTTATATTTTGCTTGTCTTTTACTTATGTTTTGCTTATATATTTTTTATTGATTTCAATTTAAAAATAAAATAATTAAAACGTATTAATAGTGTAATACCCAAAATAATTATAATTTGACCCATTAAAAAGCTTCATTGATGTTTTGGACAAAATTTGCAATAATGATACTCATTTTTTTTGGACTAAGATAATGATAATGATCTTATAGGATCGATTTCATTATAATTTTAACTGAAAATTAATAATGGTAGCAAATTTTGATTTCACGTTGGATCTTTGTTATTATTGAACCGATCTTGACAAAATCTAACATATATAGTTTAATATTTTTCTTAGATCAAATTTTATTTTCAAATAATATCAATGATTTATGATGTATCAGTATTTGAAATCATATTCTTTGTCGTTGCTACTGTAGTCATGTTCATTGTAACATCCCTAATTCAATTGTGAGGTTGAAATTGAATAATTAGAAGTTTGAGGTTAATTTCGCGAAAAATCAATTGTTCTGGGTGGGTTTAATTGATAATTTTGGGAGTTTGGGGTCAAAAAAAAATAGATCCCACATACATAGGTTTATATAACCGTATGTATCTCCCTCTCCAAGAGCTTGTGCAATTAACCTAGCCGTCAGCCCTCGTCGTCAACGGTAAGAACCCTTCTCTCCCTCTCCTTAGTTGATTCGTGTGGTGTTGGGGTCGAGGCGGTGGTGTTTGCGACGGGTCGAGGCGGTGGTGGTGGCCGTTCGGAGGGTGTGTGGCTGGCTTCTCGCCCTGTTGGTTTCGCAGATCAATCCCGGCCTAGGTGTCGTCGGTTTGGCGGTCGTAGGCGGTGGCCCTACGTGTGGAGAGATCCCTCGGCCGGAGCTCCGGGACGGCGGGGCTAAGGGGGCCCTTGAGGAGAGATCTCCGGCGCCGGCGGTGGTAGATGGGCGCATCCCTCTCCTCCTCTTCTTCCCGGGGTTCGGCTGCCGTTGGTGACAGACCGGTAGTCGCTGCTCCGGCGATGGGAAGTCGACGATGTCGACTAACCGGTTTAGACCGGTTCAGCAAATCGCATCGAACGTGTGATTTCGTTTGTTGGTTTTTAATTATTTTATTATTTGTTATTTTAGGTGGTTTAATTGAAGGTTATTCATCCCGGGGAGTTCTAGAAAATTGCTGAATTTTCTCGTGAAACTTTCTGTGCGGGAATAAGGTGAGTGCAGGACCATAGGCGTAATTAAATAATTTTGATAATTGGTGTGATTTCGTGATTATAGGCCGTTTACGATCTCGGAGGGTCTAGATCGAGTGTTTCATGAAATGTTTGATTTTTTCGGTATTTTTCGTGATAGTCTATATTAATTATCTTAATTATTTGTTAGCCTGTAGATGGGAGGATTGCCTCACTAAGTATTTGTCGAAATACTTATGCATCTCTTATATTTTAATTGATGCAGGAAATGAGAAAGTGTGACCGTGGAATCAGGGCGAGGAAGAGGGGGTGATCTAGACTTGTCGTTTATTTGATTATTTTATTTAGTAATTTATGATCTTGATTATTCGGATTTATAATCTTGAACCGGAAATTATTTGGTGAGGTTTAGTTATTATTATTTATGGGAATTTTAATAATTAATTGCAAAAAAAAAAAAAAAAAATGGGTGCGGTTGTTTCAATTTGATTATAGGCCGTTTACGATCTCGGAGGGTCTAGATCGAGTGTTTCATGAAATGTTTGATTTTTTCGGTATTTTTCGTGATAGTCTATATTAATTATCTTAATTATTTGTTAGCCTGTAGATGGGAGGATTGCCTCACTAAGTATTTGTCGAAATACTTATGCATCTCTTATATTTTAATTGATGCAGGAAATGAGAAAGTGTGACCGTGGAATCAGGGCGAGGAAGAGGGGGTGATCTAGACTTGTCGTTTATTTGATTATTTTATTTAGTAATTTATGATCTTGATTATTCGGATTTATAATCTTGAACCGGAAATTATTTGGTGAGGTTTAGTTATTATTATTTATGGGAATTTTAATAATTAATTGCAAAAAAAAAAAAAAAAAATGGGTGCGGTTGTTTCAATTTGGTATCAGAGCATTTACGGTTCTAGGACAGTTTTAAAAAAAAAAAATTTTCCGCTATTAGAACTGTCTATGGGAGTTAGTCAACTGTTGAGTTGAAGTTCTAGATCATCCTCTTCGAGCCTTCAATGAGATTCCACGGTATGACTCGTGTTTGTTTTACTATTGCTGTTGTCAATTAGTAACAAGTGGTTATTTAAGATGGTTGATTCTGATAGCGTTGGGCAAGGTCTCAGAGGTCGGGGTGGTCGCGGCGGCCGTGGTCGGGGCGGCAGAACAGGCCGTGGCGGCAGAGGTGGCAGAGGTGGTAGAGGTGGCAGAGCAGCTGCGAATGTGACGCAGAGTGTCACGGTGGAGCAGGGGGCGTATGATCACGCCGAGGGGGAAGGTCAGTCGGAGCCAGCGGCCGTGTATGGTGCGATGCCGGCGCCGGGTGGTGCTCAGGCTGGTGCGGGCCCGAACCCGATGGCGGCCGTTTTGGGCATGTTGGCCCAGCTCTTGGAGAGGTTACCTGGTGTGGTACCGGCTCCAGCTCTAGTGGCGCCACAGGGGGTTGCCGCGATGCCGGGTGTTGTTGCTCCGGGAGTTCCGGGAGTGGTTGCTGAGGCCGAGCCAGTGGTTCCGTCGTACCTGAGGGTGATGGAGCATATGCAGAGGTTGGGCACCAAGTTTTTCAGTGGTGGTGCTCGACCGATTGAGTCTGATGAGTGGAGGTCCAGGTTGGAGAGGAACTTCCAGTCGATCAGATGCCCTGAGGAGTATAGGGTTGACTTGGCGGTGCATTATCTGGAGGGAGATGCACATGAGTGGTGGCAGGGTGTTGCTGCGAGGAGGGCGGGAGTAGTGTTGCCTTGGGACGAGTTCCGGAGGGAGTTCGATCTCAAGTATTTTCCGCGGGAGGCTCGCGACAGGTTACAGGCGGAGTTTCTGTACTTGTCACAGGGGATTCGTTCGGTCCGAGAGTACGAGGCCGAGTTTAACCGGCTGAAGCGGTTTGCTGGTCGGGGTGCAGATACCGAGTATGAGTTGATTGGTGCTTTCATGCGAGGTATGCGTATCGATCTCAGGAATCGGTGCATAGTCCGCAAGTTCGAGTCGGTATCCGAACTGGTGGAGTGTGCAGCGCAGCTTGAGGAGGGGATGAGGCAGGAGGCTAGCTTAAAGGCTGCAGTACCAGAGGCTCCGCGACGGTCTCAAAGTCAGAGTGTTGCTCCGAGCAAGGGCGGTAGGTCTGGTCAGCAGCAGGGACAGAAGAGGAAGTGGGAGGATACTTCCAGGGAAGCGGGTTCTGGGCCACGTTGTTTCGGGTGCGGAGCCCATGGACATCGCGTGGCGGATTGTTCTCGAGGGGGCCCGGTGTGCTTTCATTGCAAGGAACCCGGTCACCTCAGGAAGGATTGTCCGAAGTTGGCTCAGCCGTTTGTGAGGATCGAGGCACCGCCTCCGAAACGGGCCGCAGGGGCACCGAGGGTGTTCACCATAGGCGCGGAGTCAGGCGAGGCGAGCGGCAGCAGACCGATTACTGGTTAGTTACCTTAATTATGTTCTTGTTTGATTGTAATTTCAGTTACTCGCTCTGTAATCGGTGTTTGCTATTTGCCGTGAATCCTTTCGTGCTTAGGGACCCTTAATGTGGCTGGGGTAGAGTCACATGTGTTGTTTGACTCCGGAGCGTCCCACAGTTTTGCCACACCGGATTGGGTGTCGGGGAGCGGTATCCAAGAGTTGTGTGGGGACCACTCGGGTGTGGTGAGAGTTGCTGGGGGTCGCTTGTTGAGGACTCAGGGCTGTGTGGAGAATGTTGACATTCTTATCGCCGGAAAGCTGATGCCAGCGGATTTGATAGTGTGCCCAGTGGAACTCTATGACATCATTTTGGGTATGGACTGGCTGGGAAAGTTCAAGGCTCATTTGGATTGTCACCGGGGTCGTGTGGTTTTCGAGCATGCTAACAGAAGACTGGTTTATCAGGGAGTGAGACCGGTGCCGGGAGGCATCGTCGTTTCCGCGGTTCAAGCGGAGCGTTTGATTGAGCAGGGTTGTGAGGCCTATTTGGCTACCATTTCGATACCTGGTGAGGTTGGGGAGTCAGCGGTGCGGGATATTGAGGTGGTCTGGGAGTTCGAGGATGTGTTCCAGCAGTTGAGCGGGTTACCACCATCCAGGTCGGACCCTTTTACCATTGAGTTAGAGCCGGGGACGACCCCGTTGTCTAAGGCTCCTTACAGGATGGCTCCAGCGGAGATGGCTGAGCTTAAGAAGCAGCTCAAGGAGATGCTGGTGAGTACTCCGGTGTTAGCCTTGCCTAAGCAGGATGAGCCATATGTTGTGTTCACAGACGCGTCCAGGCTGGGGCTCGGTTGTGTATTGATGCAGCAGGGTAAGGTAATCGCATATGCTTCCAGGCAGCTGAGGAAACATGAATGCAATTATCCTACTCACGATCTTGAGATGGCTGCAGTGGTGTTTGCATTGAAGATCTGGAGGTCTTATCTGTATGGCGGTAAGGTTCAGGTGTTCACAGACCACAAAAGTCTGAAGTACATCTTTACCCAGCCGGAGCTGAATCTGCGACAGAGGCGATGGATGGAGCTTGTTGCGGATTATGACCTGGAGATAGCTTACCATCCGGGTAAAGCGAATCTTGTAGCCGATGCTTTGAGCAGGAAGCGGGTTATTTTAGACACTGAGCGAGATACCGAGGCGTTGGTAGGCATGGTGAGTGCCCTGAGACTGTGTGCTGTGTCTGAGGAACCTGAGCCGTTGGGTTTAGAGGCGGTGGATCAGGCGGACATTCTGACTAGGGTGCGGGTAGCACAGCAGTTGGATGAGGAATTAATGCAGGCTGGCAGGGCAGAGCGGTCTGAGTATGAGTTATCCAGCAATGGAACTATCCTTTTGAGGGGCAGGGTGTGTGTACCGAAGGACGAAGTGCTGAGGCAGGAAATCCTGAGGGAAGCACATCAGAGCCGTTTCTCTATTCATCCAGGAGCTACCAAGATGTACCGTGACCTCAAACGGTATTACCAGTGGGTAGGGATGAAGAAGGATGTTGCCAACTGGGTTGCGGGGTGTGATACCTGTCAGTTGGTGAAGGCTGAGCATCAGGTTCCGAGCGGGTTGTTGAGGAGTTTACCCATTCCGGAGTGGAAGTGGGACATGATCACCATGGATTTCGTGGTGGGTCTGCCGGTTTCGCGAACCAATGACGCTATTTGGGTCATCGTCGATAGGTTGACCAAGTCTGCGCACTTCTTGGCCATAAAAAAGACCGACGGTGCGGAAGTGTTGGCCAAGAGGTACGTCAGGGAGATTGTGAAGCTGCATGGGGTACCGGTGAGTATAGTGTCAGCTCGAGATCCGAAGTTCTCCTCGCTGTTCTGGGGCGCTTTCCAGAAGGAGATGGGCACTAAGGTACACATGAGTACAGCTTATCATCCCCAGACCGATGGGCAGTCGGAGAGGACTATCCAGACGTTGGAGGATCTGTTGAGGATGTGTGTGTTGGATTGGGGTGGACATTGGGCGGATCATCTGAATCTAGTGGAGTTTGCGTACAATAACAGCTACCAGGCTAGTATCGGCATGGCACCATTTGAGGCGTTGTATGGTAGGCCTTGCAGGACCCCGTTATGTTGGACACAAGTGGGGGAGAGGAGCCTGTTGGGAGCTGACTTTGTGCAAGAGACGACTGAGAAAGTCCGGATTGTGAAGTTGAACATGAAGGAAGCTCAAGATCGTCAGAAAAGCTACGCAGATCGGCGTAGGAAGGAGCTGGAGTTCGCAGTTGGCGATTTGGTCTACCTGAAAATGGCCATGTTGAGGGGTCCGAACAGGTCCATTTCCGAGACGAAGTTGAGTCCACGGTATATGGGTCCCGTCAGGGTGCTGGAGCGGGTCGGACCGGTGGCTTATCGGTTAGAGTTGCCGGAGTCTATGCAGGCATTTCACAAGGTGTTCCACGTGTCGATGTTGAAGAAATGTTTGCACAAGGATGATCAGGTGGTCACGGGGTGCCATCAGATTTGACACCGAGCATGGTGGTGGAGGCGAGGCCTCTGAGAGTCCTAGATCGTCGGGTGAGAGTGATCAGGAGGAAGAAGGTTCCTGAGATGCAGGTGTTGTGGGACTGCAATGGAGCCGAGGAGGTGACTTGGGAGCCGGAAGCGAAGTTGAAGCGCAAATTTCCCAAGTGGTTCGGCAAACTGGAGGGTTAGCCGGGTTGTTTCCATATCGGGTAACCATGGTGTTGGGATTTTGGGAGTTATTGCGTTGTTGTACTCGTCTATTTTATGGTGTTATAATTAATCGATGTACTTTGGAGCTTTTGATTATTCAATAAAAAGGTGTTTTCATTGAATATGTTGAGTGGTGGGTTTACTAGGGGATTAGTAGACATGTTGGCGGGCTACTAGTGGTAGTGGTCCGATAGCGGGAGTGCGGATACTAGGTGTTTGGTAGCCGCATAAGGCTGATAGTTCCGGATTGGTTTGGCACGGGGTGGTGGCCCCATATAGCGGCATCGGAGTGCACTGGTGAGTCACTGCCGAGTGTACCTGGCCGGTTGGGTTTCGACGTGATTCCTGATTGGTGAGACAGGTCACTAGAGAGATTGCCGTTGTCTGGCTCTCTATGCGTTAGACGGACCGATCCATGGTGTTGGGTCGTGAAGTCGTTGTACTCCCGGGTGTTGGAGTGGTTGGCCAAACCAAGTAGGGAACTATGGCACTATGGTGTTGATCCGTGATACCGTTGTTGGTAGAGTTGGAAGAGCGGTCGTGCGACGCTGAGTTGGAATAGCGGCTGTGCTATGTTGTGGATGTTAGCTGGAGGTTAGATTCGAGGACGAATCTATGTTAGTGGGGGAGAATTGTAACATCCCTAATTCAATTGTGAGGTTGAAATTGAATAATTAGAAGTTTGAGGTTAATTTCGCGAAAAATCAATTGTTCTGGGTGGGTTTAATTGATAATTTTGGGAGTTTGGGGTCAAAAAAAAATAGATCCCACATACATAGGTTTATATAACCGTATGTATCTCCCTCTCCAAGAGCTTGTGCAATTAACCTAGCCGTCAGCCCTCGTCGTCAACGGTAAGAACCCTTCTCTCCCTCTCCTTAGTTGATTCGTGTGGTGTTGGGGTCGAGGCGGTGGTGTTTGCGACGGGTCGAGGCGGTGGTGGTGGCCGTTCGGAGGGTGTGTGGCTGGCTTCTCGCCCTGTTGGTTTCGCAGATCAATCCCGGCCTAGGTGTCGTCGGTTTGGCGGTCGTAGGCGGTGGCCCTACGTGTGGAGAGATCCCTCGGCCGGAGCTCCGGGACGGCGGGGCTAAGGGGGCCCTTGAGGAGAGATCTCCGGCGCCGGCGGTGGTAGATGGGCGCATCCCTCTCCTCCTCTTCTTCCCGGGGTTCGGCTGCCGTTGGTGACAGACCGGTAGTCGCTGCTCCGGCGATGGGAAGTCGACGATGTCGACTAACCGGTTTAGACCGGTTCAGCAAATCGCATCGAACGTGTGATTTCGTTTGTTGGTTTTTAATTATTTTATTATTTGTTATTTTAGGTGGTTTAATTGAAGGTTATTCATCCCGGGGAGTTCTAGAAAATTGCTGAATTTTCTCGTGAAACTTTCTGTGCGGGAATAAGGTGAGTGCAGGACCATAGGCGTAATTAAATAATTTTGATAATTGGTGTGATTTCGTGATTATAGGCCGTTTACGATCTCGGAGGGTCTAGATCGAGTGTTTCATGAAATGTTTGATTTTTTCGGTATTTTTCGTGATAGTCTATATTAATTATCTTAATTATTTGTTAGCCTGTAGATGGGAGGATTGCCTCACTAAGTATTTGTCGAAATACTTATGCATCTCTTATATTTTAATTGATGCAGGAAATGAGAAAGTGTGACCGTGGAATCAGGGCGAGGAAGAGGGGGTGATCTAGACTTGTCGTTTATTTGATTATTTTATTTAGTAATTTATGATCTTGATTATTCGGATTTATAATCTTGAACCGGAAATTATTTGGTGAGGTTTAGTTATTATTATTTATGGGAATTTTAATAATTAATTGCAAAAAAAAAAAAAAAAAATGGGTGCGGTTGTTTCAATTTGATTATAGGCCGTTTACGATCTCGGAGGGTCTAGATCGAGTGTTTCATGAAATGTTTGATTTTTTCGGTATTTTTCGTGATAGTCTATATTAATTATCTTAATTATTTGTTAGCCTGTAGATGGGAGGATTGCCTCACTAAGTATTTGTCGAAATACTTATGCATCTCTTATATTTTAATTGATGCAGGAAATGAGAAAGTGTGACCGTGGAATCAGGGCGAGGAAGAGGGGGTGATCTAGACTTGTCGTTTATTTGATTATTTTATTTAGTAATTTATGATCTTGATTATTCGGATTTATAATCTTGAACCGGAAATTATTTGGTGAGGTTTAGTTATTATTATTTATGGGAATTTTAATAATTAATTGCAAAAAAAAAAAAAAAAAATGGGTGCGGTTGTTTCAATTTGGTATCAGAGCATTTACGGTTCTAGGACAGTTTTAAAAAAAAAAAAATTTCCGCTATTAGAACTGTCTATGGGAGTTAGTCAACTGTTGAGTTGAAGTTCTAGATCATCCTCTTCGAGCCTTCAATGAGATTCCACGGTATGACTCGTGTTTGTTTTACTATTGCTGTTGTCAATTAGTAACAAGTGGTTATTTAAGATGGTTGATTCTGATAGCGTTGGGCAAGGTCTCAGAGGTCGGGGTGGTCGCGGCGGCCGTGGTCGGGGCGGCAGAACAGGCCGTGGCGGCAGAGGTGGCAGAGGTGGTAGAGGTGGCAGAGCAGCTGCGAATGTGACGCAGAGTGTCACGGTGGAGCAGGGGGCGTATGATCACGCCGAGGGGGAAGGTCAGTCGGAGCCAGCGGCCGTGTATGGTGCGATGCCGGCGCCGGGTGGTGCTCAGGCTGGTGCGGGCCCGAACCCGATGGCGGCCGTTTTGGGCATGTTGGCCCAGCTCTTGGAGAGGTTACCTGGTGTGGTACCGGCTCCAGCTCCAGTGGCGCCACAGGGGGTTGCCGCGATGCCGGGTGTTGTTGCTCCGGGAGTTCCGGGAGTGGTTGCTGAGGCCGAGCCAGTGGTTCCGTCGTACCTGAGGGTGATGGAGCATATGCAGAGGTTGGGCACCAAGTTTTTCAGTGGTGGTGCTCGACCGATTGAGTCTGATGAGTGGAGGTCCAGGTTGGAGAGGAACTTCCAGTCGATCAGATGCCCTGAGGAGTATAGGGTTGACTTGGCGGTGCATTATCTGGAGGGAGATGCACATGAGTGGTGGCAGGGTGTTGCTGCGAGGAGGGCGGGAGTAGTGTTGCCTTGGGACGAGTTCCGGAGGGAGTTCGATCTCAAGTATTTTCCGCGGGAGGCTCGCGACAGGTTACAGGCGGAGTTTCTGTACTTGTCACAGGGGATTCGTTCGGTCCGAGAGTACGAGGCCGAGTTTAACCGGCTGAAGCGGTTTGCTGGTCGGGGTGCAGATACCGAGTATGAGTTGATTGGTGCTTTCATGCGAGGTATGCGTATCGATCTCAGGAATCGGTGCATAGTCCGCAAGTTCGAGTCGGTATCCGAACTGGTGGAGTGTGCAGCGCAGCTTGAGGAGGGGATGAGGCAGGAGGCTAGCTTAAAGGCTGCAGTACCAGAGGCTCCGCGACGGTTTAGTGAGTGATTAAAATAAATATACGCACATGAGCATCATTTTGTAGATTTGAAGTGGAGACAATTGGGCCACATAACAAGAGTGGTCTGATGAAGGATTAGCTTTTGTTTTTGAATTGTTCATCTTAGATTTATACTTTCTCGCAAGTTCAGTACCAGTGTAAAAAACAAACATGTTAAAATAAATATCACCAAACTGTTCTTGAAACAACCTCACCAAACCAAGTAATCTTGGACACTACAACAAGATAGAACAGAACTGAAAAGTTACCCGTGTTGTCCTGATCATCACCACCATCATCTTCTGTTCTTGAGTCCTATGCTTATTCATCAAAATGTAATCTGGGTTGAACTAAATTAATATCACAAATTCTTTGAACTCTTTAAATCACAAAAATCCCTAAAATTTTTATCTCATATAAAAATTAAATTTTGCAGCTCTTTGTCACAAGAACATCTCATACACAGAATATCCCTCCAGATTTGACTAAAGGTCGTTGAAAATAAACAGAGTTGCAAACTTACCCTAGAAATTTTTTTTCAGGCAAAAATAGTTTTCTTTTTCAGGGAAGAGGGAAAAAACACAAATTTTTGTTCTTCTCATGGACCAAATGTGAGTGTTAGCATTACATACAGTTTTGGAAAAGAAAAAAATATAAACCCCCTAGAAATCTCCCATAAGAGAAAACTTTATTGCCTATTAGAGAGCATGCGTATTTGGGATTCGAAATCTAGATAATATTGAATTGATATATTAGATTTAATAAAGAAGGAGCAAGTAGTGGGGCAGTGTCAGTGGTTGCCACACATTTGCTGCCATCTTAACGAGGTCGAGTTCGACTCCAGCTGGTCTCTATTTGTGGGGGTATTTGGCTATTTGGCCGGCCTGTTGTGGCCCAAAAAGATGAAAAAAAAAATTAGATTTAATTATCTTAAAAGCTAAATAATATATCAATTAATAATTTAATACAAAATTATTAGTAGAAAAACTTTTAAAATTATACGTGCTAAAAATTCAAATATAAAAAAGTATTTTGTACTGTAATTCAAAAAACGAAAAAATAACGTTTATTGTTAATTATTCTGATTTTTATTATCACATAAAAGATTGCAAGTTTTGTTTCTTTCTTAAATTTTAAAGGATTTTATTAATTATGTTTTTAGGAAAATATTAAAAGCATTTCCATATATAACTTTGTTGACCATGATAATATACATATATAATCTAACCTTTAACACCTTCATGCATTTTTCTTTGTTTATTGACGAAAATAACACTAAGTTGACATAAATATTTTTAGAGCCTATAAATTACATTTGCTAGTGACTACTCATCATAGATTCGTAATTACATATGTACAACATTATTTTGATAAAAATATCATTTTTTGCTTATGTTTTGCTTATACTTTGCTTGTCTTTTTCTTATGTTTTGCTTATATTTTGCTTGTCTTTTACTTATGTTTTGCTTATATATTTGTTTCTTGATTTCAATTTAAAAAGAAAATAATTAAAACGTATTAATAGTGTAATACACAAAATAATTATAATTTGACTCATTAAAAAGCTTGATTGATGTTTTGGACAATACTTGCAATAATGATACTCTTTTTTTGGACTCAGATAATGATAATGATCTTATAGGATCGATTTCATTATAATTTTAACTGAAAATTAATAATGGTAGCAAATTTTGATTTCACGTTGGATCTTTGTTATTATTGAACCGATCTTGACAAAATCTAACATATACAGTTTAATATTTTTCTTGGATGAAATTTTATTTTTAAATAATATCAATGATTTATGATGTATCAGTATTTGAAATCATATTCTTTGTTGTTGCTACTCTAGTCATGTTCATCTTCTTCTTCAACAGGTTGGCTGTCCATCGTCTTCTTCTTCTTCATGAATTATAATTGTAATATTTTAACTACAATCTAGTTTTAAAACCTAGCTGACAAATACAAAAGAAAAATCTTGAATAATTTTTAATTAAAATGTATGATATAAAAAAAAATTTCAAAAAATGTATACGGTATATTTGTAGTATTGCTTTTTTATTTTTAGTGTTTTATATAATGACCTCCGCCACTGCATTAAACCCCAATTAATATGCAATAACTGTTAGCGCGTTTTGGTTTAGTGAGTGATTAAAATAAATATACGCAAATGAGCATCTTTTTGTATATTTGAAGTCGAGACAATTGGGCCACATAACAAGAGTGGTCTGATGAAGGATCAGCTTTTGTTTCTGAATTGTTCATCTTAGATTTCTTCTTTCTCGCAAATTATGTATCAGTGTAAAAAACAAACATGTTAAAATAAATCTCACCAAACTGTTCTTGAAACAACCTCACCAAACCAAGTAATCTTGGACACTACAACAAGATAGAACAGAACTGAAAAGTTACCCGTGTTGTCCTGATCATCACCACCATCATCTTCTGTTCTTGGGTCCTATGCTTATTCATCAAAATGTAATATGCGTTGAACTAAATTAATATCACAAATTCTTTGAACGCATTAAATCACAAAATCCCTAAATTTTTTATCTCATATAAAAATTAATTTTTTCAGCTATTTGTCACAAGAACATCCCATACGCAGAATATCCCTCCAGATTTGACTAAAGGTCGTTGAAAAGAAACAGAGTTGCAAACTTACCCAATAAATTCTTTTTCAGGCAAAAATAGTTTTCTTTTTCATGGAAGAGGGAAAAAAACACAACTTTTTGTTCGTCTCATGGACCAAATGTGAGTGTTAGCATTACATACAGTTTTGGGAAAGAAAAAAATATAAACCCCCTAAAAATCTCCCATAAGAGAAAACTTTATTGCCTATTAGAGAGCATGCGTATTTGGGATTCGAAATCTAGATAATATTGACTTGGTATATTAGATTTAATAAAGAAGGAGCAAGTAGTGGGGCAGTGCCAGTGGTTGCCACACATTTGCTGCCATCTTACCGAGATCGAGTTCGACTCCAGCTGCTCTCTATTTGTGGGGTATTTGGCTATTTGGCCGGCCTGTTGTGGCCCAAAAAGATGATAAAAAAGATTAGATTTAATTATCTTAAAAGCTAAATAATATATCAACTAATAATTTAATACAAAATTATTAGTAGACAAACTTTTAAAATTATACGTGCTAAAAATTCAAATACTATAAAGTATTTTGTACTGTAATTCCAAAAACGAAAAACTAACGTTTATTGTTAATTATTCTGATTTTTATTATCACATAAAAGATTGCAAGTTTTGTTTCTTTCTTAAATTTTAAAGGATTTTATTAATTATGTTTTTAGGAAAATATTATAGGCATTTCCATATATAACTTTGTTGACCATGATAATATAAATATATAATCTAACCTATAACACCTTCATGCATTTTTCTTTGTTTATTGACGAAAATAACACTAAGTTGACATAAATATTTTTAGAGCCTATAAATTACATTTGCTAGTGACTACTCACCATAGATTCGAAATTACATATGTACAACATTATTTTGATAAAAATATCATTTTTTGCTTATGTTTTGCTTATACTTTGCTTGTCTTTTTCTTATGTTTTGCTTATATTTTGCTTGTCTTTTACTTATGTTTTGCTTATATATTTGTTTCTTGATTTCAATTTAAAAAGAAAATAATTAAAACGTATTAATATTGTAATACACAAAATAATTATAATTTGACTCATTAAAAAGCTTGATTGATGTTTTGGACAATATTTGCAATAATGATACTCTTTTTTTTGGACTCAGATAATGATAATGATCTTATAGGATCGATTTCATTATAATTTTAACTGAAAATTAATAATGGTAGCAAATTTTGATTTCACGTTGGATCTTTGTTATTATTGAACCGATCTTGACAAAATCTAACATATACAGTTTAATATTTTTCTTGGATGAAATTTTATTTTTAAATAATATCAATGATTTATGATGTATCAGTATTTGAAATCATATTCTTTGTTGTTGCTACTCTAGTCATGTTCATCTTCTTCTTCTACAGGTTGGCTGTCCATCGTCTTCTTCTTCTTCATGAATTATAATTGTAATATTTTAACTACAATCTAGTTTTAAAACCTAGCTGACAAATACAAAAGAAAAATCTTGAATAATTTTTAATTAAAATGTATGATATAAAAAAAATTTTCAAAAAATGTATACGGTATATTTGTAGTATTGCTTTTTATTTTTAGTGTTTTATATAATGACCTCCGCCACTGCATTAAACCCCAATTAATATGCAATAACTGTTAGCGCGTTTTGGTTTAGTGAGTGATTAAAATAAATATACGCACATGAGCATCTTTTTGTATATTTGAAGCCGAGACAATTGGGCCACATAACAAGAGTGGTCTGATGAAGGATTAGCTTTTGTTTTTGAATTGTTCCTCTTAGATTTATTCTTTCTCGCAAGTTCAGTACCAGTGTAAAAAACAAACATGTTAAAATAAATCTCACCAAACTGTTCTTGAAACAACCTCACCAAACCAAGTAATCTTGGACACTACAACAAGATAGAACAGAACTGAAAAGTTACCCGTGTTGTCCTGATCATCACCACCATCATTTTCTGTTCTTGGGTCCTATGCTTATTCATCAAAATGTAATATGCGTTGAACTAAATTAATATCACAAATTCTTTGAACTCATTAAATCACAAAATCCCTAAAATTTTTATCTCATATAAAAATTAATTTTTTCAGCTATTTGTCACAAGAACATCCCATACGCAGAATATCCCTCCAGATTTGACTAAAGGTCGTTGAAAAGAAACAGAGTTGCAAACTTACCCAATAAATTCTTTTTCAGGCAAAAATAGTTTTCTTTTTCATGGAAGAGGGAAAAAAACACAACTTTTTGTTCTTCTCATGGACCAAATGTGAGTGTTAGCATTACATACAGTTTTGGAAAAGAAAAAAATATAAACCCCCTAAAAATCTCCCATAAGAGAAAACTTTATTGCCTATTAGAGAGCATGCGTATTTGGGATTCGAAATCTAGATAATATTGACTTGGTATATTAGATTTAATAAAGAAGGAGCAAGTAGTGGGGCAGTGCCAGTGGTTGTCACACATTTGCTGCCATCTTACCGAGATCGAATTCGACTCCAGCTGCTCTCTATTTGTGGGGTTATTTGGCTATTTGGCCGGCCTGTTGTGGCCCAAAAAGATGATAAAAAAAGATTAGATTTAATTATCTTAAAAGCTAAATAATATATCAACTAATAATTTAATACACTATTATTAGTAGAAAAACTTTTAAAATTATACGTGCTAAAAATTCAAATATTATAAAGTATTTTGTACTGTAATTCCAAAAACGAAAAACTAACGTTTATTGTTAATTATTCTGATTTTTATTATCACATAAAAGATAGCAAGTTTTGTTTCTTTCTTAAATTTTAAAGGATTTTATTAATTATGTTTTTAGGAAAATATTATAGGCATTTCCATATATAACTTTGTTGACCATGATAATATAAATATATAATCTAACCTATAACACCTTCATGCATTTTTCTTTGTTTATTGACGAAAATAACACTAAGTTGACATAATTATTTTTAGAGCCTATAAATTACATTTGTTAGTGACTACTCATCATAGATTCGTAATTACATATGTACAACATTATTTTGATAAAAATATCATTTTTTGCTTATGTTTTGCTTATACTTTGCTTGTCTTTTTCTTATGTTTTGCTTATATTTTGCTTGTCTTTTACTTATGTTTTGCTTATATATTTGTTTCTTGATTTCAATTTAAAAAGAAAATAATTAAAACGTATTAATAGTGTAATACACAAAATAATTATAATTTGACTCATTAAAAAGCTTGATTGATGTTTTGGACAATATTTGCAATAATGATACTCATTTTTTGTACTCAGATAATGATAATGATCTTATAGGATCGATTTCATTATAATTTTAACTAAAAATTAATAATGGTAGCAAATTTTGATTTCACTTTGGATCTTTGTTATTATTGAACCGATCTTGACAAAATCTAACATATAATGTTTAATATTTTTCTTAGATCAAATTTTATTTTTAAATAATATCAATGATTTATGATGTATCAGTATTGAAATCATATTCGTTGTCGTTGCTACTCTAGTCATATTCATCTTCTTCTTCTACAGGTTGGCTGTCCATCGTCTTCTTCTTCATGAATTATAATTGTAATATTTTAACTACAATCTAGTTTTAAAACCTAGCTGACAAATACAAAAGAAAAATCTTGAATAATTTTAATTAAAATGTATGATATAAGAAACAATTTCAAAAAATGTATACGGTATATTTGTAGTATTGTTTTTTTTTAGTGTTTTATATAATGACCTCTGCCACTGCATTAAACCCCAATTAATATGCAATAATTGTTAGCGCGTTTTGGTTTAGTGAGTGATTAAAATAAATATACGCACATGAGCATCTTTTTGTAGATTTGAAGCCGAGACAATTGGGCCACATAACAAGAGTGGTCTGATGAAGGATTAGCTTTTGTTTTTGAATTGTTCATCTTAGATTTATTCTTTCTCGCAAGTTCAGTACCAGTGTAAAAAACAAACATGTTAAAATAAATCTCACCAAACTGTTCTTTAAACAACCTCACCAAACCAAGTAATCTTGGACACTACAACAAGATAGAACAGAACTGAAAAGTTACCCGTGTTGTCCTGATCTTCACCACCATCATCTTCTGTTCTTGGGTCCTATGCTTATTCATCAAAATGTAATCTGCGTTGAACTAAATTAATATCACAAATTCTTTGAACTCTTTAAATCACAAAAATCCCTAAAATTTTTATCCCATATAAAAATTAAATTTTGCAGCTCTTTGTCACAAGAACATCCCATACGCAGAATATCCCTCCAGATTTGACTAAAGGTCGTTGAAAAGAAACAGAGTTGCAAACTTACCCTAGAAATTTTTTTTCAGGCAAAAATAGTTTTCTTTTTCAGGGAAGAGGGAAAAAAACACAACTCTTTGTCTTCTCATGGACCAAATGTGAGTGTTAGCATTACATACAGTTTTCGAAAAGAAAAAAGATAAAACTCCTAGAAATCTCCCTAAAGAGAAAACTTTATTACCTATTAGAGAGCACGCGTTTTTGGAATTCGAAATCTAGATAATATTGACGTGGTAGATTATATTTAATAAAAAAGGAGCAAGTGGGCCAGTGGTTGCCACACCTCTGCTGCCATCTTACCGGTGTCGAGTTCGACTCCAGCTGCTCTCTATTTGTGGGGGTATTTGGCTATTTGGCCGGCCTGTTGTGGCCCAAAAAGATGATAAAAAAAATTAGATTTAATTATCTTAAAAGCTAAATAATATATCAATTAAAAATTTAATACAAAATTATTAGTAAAGAAACTTTTAAAATTATACATGCTAAAAATTCAAATATTATAAAGTATTTTCTACTGTAATTCCGAAAACGAAAAACTAACGTTTATTATTTATTATTGTCATTTTTATTATCACATAAAATATTTCAAGTTTTGTTTCTTAAATTTTATAGGATTTTATTAATCATGGTTTTAGGAAACTATTAGAGGCATTTCCATATATAACTTTGTTGACCATGATAATATGCATATATAATCTAACCTATAACACCTTCATGCATTTTTCTTTGTTTATTGACGAAAATAACACTAAGTTGACATAAATATTTTTAGAGCCTATAAATTGCATTTGCTAGTGACTATTCATCAGAGATTCGTAGTTACCTATGTACTGTAACATCCCAGTTTCTGGTATATGCGGAGAGGCTTATAAGAATTGATTTGGCTACCTATGTCACCAAAGTGCACTTATCTTTTCGGTCACTTGTCCAGAGACAACTCCAGAGTTAAGCGTGCTTGAGCTGGAAATATTTAAGGATGGGTGACCTACCGAGAAGTTATTCGCGGTACTGTGCGAGTGAGGACAAAACACGGGGAAAGATCATGTGGTGATTGCAGGGTCAGTAAACAAGTCTTGCTAGCCTCCCGGACTAGCGCACCGGCTGTCGGACTAGGGTGGAGCCCACAGGCCGAGAGAGGGCGTGAGGCCCACAGGTAGTGTAACATCCCTAATTCAATTTTGAGGTTGAAATTGAATAATTAGAAGTTTGGGGTTAATTCGCGAAAAATCAATTGTTCTGGGTGGGTTTAATTGATAACTTTGGGAGTTTGGGGTCAAAAAAAAAGAAATAGATCCCACACACATATGTTTATATGTGCGTATGTATCTCCCTCTACGATTAACCTAGCCGTCGACTGCTGCAAGAGAAAGCTCGAGTGGGTGACCGCCGTGAGCCAAGCCGGGACGCGACCTCCTCTCCTCCACGGTAAGAAACCTCTCTCTCCGTAGTTAGTTCTCGCGTGCGGGGTTGTGCGTGATGAAGGTCGGGATTGTGGATCGGGTTGGGCGGTGGTGAGCTTCGGTGGTGGGCGACGGTGCGTGGTTGGAACCGGGATTGGGCCGTGGTTGAGCTTCCGCGGTGAGCTCCGGCGATGAGCACTCGCCGGCGTGTGAATTTGGGGTCGTGATCGTGGATCGGGCTAGGCCGTGGAGAGCTCCCGCGGTGAGCTCCGGCGGTGAGCTCCGGTCGGGTTGGTGGATCGGGGTTGAGCCGAGGTGAAGTCCGGTGGTGAGCTCCGGTGAGGCGTCGCTGCTCCGGCTATGGAAGTCGACGATGGAGTCGACGACCGGTTTAGACTGGTTTAGTAATCGTATCGTTTAATCAGATCGAGTTGTTCGATTGGTTTTGATTATTTTATTATTTTGTTATTTTAGGTGATTTAATTGAAGGTTATTCATCCCGGGGAGTTCTAGAAAATTGCTGAATTTTCTCGTGAAACTTTCTGTGCGGGAATAAGGTGAGTGCAGGACCATAGGCGTAAATTAAATAATTTTGATAATTGGTGTGATTTCGTGATTATAGGCCGTTTACGATCTCGGAGGGTCTAGATCGAGTGTTTCATGAAATGTTTGATTTATTCGGTATTTTCGTGATAGTCTATATTAATTATCTTAATTATTTGTTAGCCTGTAGATGGGAGGATTGCCTCACTAAGTATTTATCGAAATACTTATGCATCTCTTATATTTTAATTGATGCAGGAAAGGAGAAAGTGTGACCGTGGAATCAGGGCGAGGAAGAGGGGGTGATCTAGACTTGTCGTTTATTGATTATTTTATTTAATAATTTATGATCTTGATTATTCGGATTTATAATCTTGAACCGGAAATTATTTGGTGAGGTTTAGTTATTATTAATTATGGGAATTTTAATAATGCAAAAAAAAAAAAAAAAAAAAAAATGGGTGCGGTTGTTTCAATTTGGTATCAGAGCGTTTACGGTTCTAGGACGGTTTTAAAAAAAAAAATTTCCGCTATTAGAACTGTCTATGGGAGCTAGTCAATTGTTGAGCTTGAAGTTCTAGATCATCCTCTTCGAGCCTTCAATGAGATTCCACGGTAAGACTCGTGTTTGTTTTACTATTGCTGTTGTCAATTAGTAACAAGTGGTTATTGCAGATGGTTGATTCTGATAGCGTTGGGCAAGGCCTCAGAGGTCGGGGTGGTCGCGGCGGCCGTGGTCGGGGCGGCAGAACAGGCCGTGGCGGCAGAGGTGGCAGAGGTGGTAGAGGTGGCAGAGCAGCTGCGAATGTGACGCAGAGTGTCACGGTGGAGCAGGGGGCGTATGATCACGCCGAGGGGGAGGGTCAGTCGGAGCCAGCGGCCGTGTATGGTGCGATGCCGGTGCCGGGTGGTGCTCAGGCTGGTGCGGGCCCGAACCCGATGGCGGCTGTTTTGGGCATGTTGGCCCAGCTCTTGGAGAGGTTACCTGGTGTGGTACCGGCTCCAGCTCCAGTGGCGCCACAGGGGGTTGCCGCGATGCCGGGTGTTGTTGCTCCGGGAGTTCCGGGAGTGGTTGCTGAGGCCGAGCCAGTGGTTCCGTCGTACCTGAGGGTGATGGAGCATATGCAGAGGTTGGGCACCAAGTTTTTCAGTGGTGGTGCTCGACCGATTGAGTCTGATGAGTGGAGGTCCAGGTTGGAGAGGAACTTCCAGTCGATCAGATGCCCTGAGGAGTATAGGGTTGACTTGGCGGTGCATTATCTGGAGGGAGACGCACATGAGTGGTGGCAGGGTGTTGCTGCGAGGAGGGCGGGAGTAGTGTTGCCTTGGGACGAGTTCCGGAGGGAGTTCGATCTCAAGTATTTTCCGCGGGAGGCTCGCGACAGGTTACAGGCGGAGTTTCTGTACTTGTCACAGGGGATTCGTTCGGTCCGAGAGTACGAGGCCGAGTTTAACCGGCTGAAGCGGTTTGCTGGTCGGGGTGCAGATACCGAGTATGAGTTGATTGGTGCTTTCATGCGAGGTATGCGTATCGATCTCAGGAATCGGTGCATAGTCCGCAAGTTCGAGTCGGTATCCGAACTGGTGGAGTGTGCAGCGCAGCTTGAGGAGGGGATGAGGCAGGAGGCTAGTTTAAAGGCTGCAGTACCAGAGGCTCCGCGACGGCCTCAAAGTCAGAGTGTTGCTCCGAGCAAGGGCGGTAGGTCTGGTCAGCAGCAGGGACAGAAGAGGAAGTGGGAGGATACTTCCAGGGAAGCGGGTTCTGGGCCACGTTGTTTCGGGTGCGGAGCCCATGGACATCGCGTGGCGGATTGTTCTCGAGGGGGCCCGGTGTGCTTTCATTGCAAGGAACCCGGTCACCTCAGGAAGGATTGTCCGAAGTTGGCTCAGCCGTTTGTGAGGATCGAGGCACCGCCTCCGAAACGGGCCGCAGTGGCACCGAGGGTGTTCACCATAGGCGCGGAGTCAGGCGAGGCGAGCGGCAGCAGACCGATTACTGGTTAGTTACCTTAACTATGTTCTTGTTTGATTGTAATTTCAGTTACTCGCTCTGTAATTGGTGTTTGCTATTTGCCGTGAATCCTTTTCGTGCTTAGGGACCCTTAATGTGGCTGGGGTAGAGTCACATGTGTTGTTTGACTCCGGAGCGTCCCACAGTTTTGCCACACCGGATTGGGTGTCGGGGAGCGGTATCCAAGAGTTGTGTGGGGACCACTCGGGTGTGGTGAGAGTTGCTGGGGGTCGCTTGTTGAGGACTCAGGGCTGTGTGGAGAATGTCGACATTCTTATCGCCGGAAAGCTGATGCCAGCGGATTTGATAGTGTGCCCAGTGGAACTCTATGACATCATTTTGGGTATGGACTGGCTGGGAAAGTTCAAGGCTCATTTGGATTGTCACCGGGGTCGTGTGGTTTTCGAGCATGCTAACGGAAGACTGGTTTATCAGGGAGTGAGACCGGTGCCGGGAGGCATCGTCGTTTCCGCGGTTCAAGCGGAGCGTTTGATCGAGCAGGGTTGTGAGGCCTATTTGGCTACCATTTCGATACCTGGGGAGGTTGGGGAGTCAGCAGTGCGGGATATTGAGGTGGTCTGGGAGTTCGAGGATGTGTTCCAGCAGTTGAGCGGGTTACCACCATCCAGGTCGGATCCTTTTACCATTGAGTTAGAGCCGGGGACGACCCCGTTGTCTAAGGCTCCTTACAGGATGGCTCCAGCGGAGATGGCGGAGCTTAAGAAGCAGCTCGAGGAGTTGTTGGAAAAGGGTTTCATTAGACCGAGCAGTTCTCCGTGGGGTGCACCGGTACTGTTCGTCAAGAAGAAGGATGGGAGCTTCCGGTTGTGCATTGATTATCGGGGGCTGAACCGGGTTACTGTGAAGAACAAGTACCCATTACCGAGGATCGATGAGTTGTTAGATCAGTTGCAGGGTGCTTCGTGGTTCTCTAAGATTGATTTGGCATCGGGTTATCATCAGATCCCGATAGCGGAGACGGACATCAGGAAGACGGCTTTCAGGACGAGATACGGGCACTACGAGTTTGTGGTGATGCCGTTTGGGTTGACGAATGCACCGGCTGCGTTTATGAGGTTGATGAACGGCGTGTTCCAGGAGTATCTGGATGAGTTCGTCATCATTTTCATCGACGACATTCTAGTGTATTCGAAGAGTCCTGAGGAGCACATGGTTCACCTGAGGAAAGTTCTGGAGAAGCTACGGGAGCAGAAGTTGTTCGCTAAGCTGAGCAAGTGTAGTTTCTGGCAGCGGGAGATCGGATTTCTGGGGCACGTCGTATCTGATCGTGGTGTTTCAGTGGATCCGGAGAAGATTCGCTCGATTGAGGAGTGGCCGAGACCGAAGAATGCCTCGGAGATTCGCAGTTTTCTGGGTCTGGCGGGTTATTACAGGAGGTTCGTCAAGGGGTTTGCTAGTATGGCGCAGGCCATGACCAAGTTGACCGGGAAGGACGTTCCTTTCGTGTGGTCGGACCAGTGTGAGGAGAGCTTTGTGAAGCTCAAGGAGATGCTGGTGAGTACTCCGGTGTTAGCCTTGCCTAAGCAGGATGAGCCATATGTTGTGTTCACAGACGCGTCCAGGCTGGGGCTCGGTTGTGTATTGATGCAGCAGGGTAAGGTAATCGCATATGCTTCCAGGCAGCTGAGGAAACATGAATGCAATTATCCTACTCACGATCTTGAGATGGCTGCAGTGGTGTTTGCATTGAAGATCTGGAGGTCTTATCTGTATGGCGGTAAGGTTCAGGTGTTCACAGACCACAAAAGTCTGAAGTACATCTTTACCCAGCCGGAGCTGAATCTGCGACAGAGGCGATGGATGGAGCTTGTTGCGGATTATGACCTGGAGATAGCTTACCATCCCGGTAAAGCGAATCTTGTAGCCGATGCTTTGAGCAGGAAGCGGGTTATCTTAGACACTGAGCGAGATACAGAGGCGTTGGTAGGCATGGTGAGTGCCCTGAGACTGTGTGCCGTGTCTGAGGAACCTGAGCCGTTGGGTTTAGAGGCGGTGGATCAGGCGGACATTCTGACTAGGGTGCGGGTAGCACAGCAGTTGGATGCGGAATTAATGCAGGCTGGCAGGGCAGAGCGGTCTGAGTATGAGTTATCCAGCAATGGAACTATCCTTTTGAGGGGCAGGGTGTGTGTACCGAAGGACGAAGTGCTGAGGCAGGAAATCCTGAGGGAAGCACATCAGAGCCGTTTCTCTATTCATCCCGGAGCTACCAAGATGTACCGTGACCTCAAACGGTATTACCAGTGGGTAGGGATGAAGAAGGATGTTGCCAACTGGGTTGCGGGGTGTGATACCTGTCAGTTGGTGAAGGCTGAGCATCAGGTTCCGAGCGGGTTGTTGAGGAGTTTACCCATTCCGGAGTGGAAGTGGGACATGATCACCATGGATTTCGTGGTGGGTATGCCGGTTTCGCGAACCAATGACGCTATTTGGGTCATCGTCGATAGGTTGACCAAGTCTGCGCACTTCTTGGCCATAAAAAAGACCGACGGTGCGGAAGTGTTGGCCAAGAGGTACGTCAGGGAGATTGTGAAGCTGCATGGGGTACCGGTGAGTATAGTGTCAGATCGAGATCCGAAGTTCTCCTCGCTGTTCTGGGGCGCTTTCCAGAAGGAGATGGGCACTAAGGTACACATGAGTACAGCTTATCATCCCCAGACCGATGGGCAGTCGGAGAGGACTATCCAGACGTTGGAGGATCTGTTGAGGATGTGTGTGTTGGATTGGGGTGGACATTGGGCGGATCATCTGAATCTAGTGGAGTTTGCGTACAATAACAGCTACCAGGCTAGTATCGGCATGGCACCATTTGAGGCGTTGTATGGTAGGCCTTGCAGGACCCCGTTATGTTGGACACAAGTGGGGGAGAGGAGCCTGTTGGGAGCTGACTTTGTGCAGGAGACGACTGAGAAGGTCCGGATTGTGAAGTTGAACATGAAGGAAGCTCAAGATCGTCAGAAAAGCTACGCAGATCGGCGTAGGAAGGAGCTGGAGTTCGCAGTTGGCGATTTGGTCTACCTGAAAATGGCCATGTTGAGGGGTCCGAACAGGTCCATTTCCGAGACGAAGTTGAGTCCACGGTATATGGGTCCCGTCAGGGTGCTGGAGCGGGTCGGACCGGTGGCTTATCGGTTAGAGTTGCCGGAGTCTATGCAGGCATTTCACAAGGTGTTCCACGTGTCGATGTTGAAGAAGTGTTTGCACAAGGATGATCAGGTGGTCACGGGGGTGCCATCAGATTTGACACCGAGCATGGTGGTGGAGGCGAGGCCTCTGCGAGTCCAAGATCGTCGGGTGAGAGTGATCAGGAGGAAGAAGGTTCCTGAGATGCAGGTGCTGTGGGACTGCAATGGAGCCGAGGAGGTGACTTGGGAGCCGGAAGCGAAGTTGAAGCGCAAATTTCCCAAGTGGTTCGGCAAACTGGAGGGTTAGCCGGGTGTTTCCATATCGTTGTAACCATGGTGTTGGGATTTTGGGAGTTATTGCGTTATTGTACTCGTATATTTTTATGGTGTTATAATTAATCGATGTACTTTGGAGTTTTTGACTATTCAATAAAAAGGTGTTTTCATTGAATATGTTGGGTGGTGGGTTTACTAGGGGATTAGTAGACAGGTTGGCGGGCTACTAGTGGTAGTGGTCCGATAGCGGGGGTGTGGATACTAGGTGTTTGGTAGCCGCATAAGGCTGATAGTTCCGGATTGGTTTGGCACGGGGTGGTGGCCCCATATAGCGGCATCGGAGTGCACTGGTGAGTCACTGCCGAGTGTACCTGGCCGGTTGGGTTTCGATGTGATTCCTGATTGGTGAGACAGGTCACTAGAGAGATTGCCGTTGTCTGGCTCTCTATGCGTTAGACGGACCGATCCATGGTGTTGGGTCGTGAAGTCGTTGTACTCCCGGGTGTTGGAGTGGTTGGCCAAACCAAGTAGGGAACTATGGCACTATGGTGTCGAGCCGTGATACCGTTGTTGGTAGAGTTGGAAGAGCGGTCGTGCGACGCTGAGTTGGAATAGCGGTTGTGCTATGTTGTGGATGTTAGCTGGATGTTAGATTCGAGGACGAATCTATGTTAGTGGGGGAGAATTGTAACATCCCTAATTCAATTTTGAGGTTGAAATTGAATAATTAGAAGTTTGGGGTTAATTCGCGAAAAATCAATTGTTCTGGGTGGGTTTAATTGATAACTTTGGGAGTTTGGGGTCAAAAAAAAAGAAATAGATCCCACACACATATGTTTATATGTGCGTATGTATCTCCCTCTACGATTAACCTAGCCGTCGACTGCTGCAAGAGAAAGCTCGAGTGGGTGACCGCCGTGAGCCAAGCCGGGACGCGACCTCCTCTCCTCCACGGTAAGAAACCTCTCTCTCCGTAGTTAGTTCTCGCGTGCGGGGTTGTGCGTGATGAAGGTCGGGATTGTGGATCGGGTTGGGCGGTGGTGAGCTTCGGTGGTGGGCGACGGTGCGTGGTTGGAACCGGGATTGGGCCGTGGTTGAGCTTCCGCGGTGAGCTCCGGCGATGAGCACTCGCCGGCGTGTGAATTTGGGGTCGTGATCGTGGATCGGGCTAGGCCGTGGAGAGCTCCCGCGGTGAGCTCCGGCGGTGAGCTCCGGTCGGGTTGGTGGATCGGGGTTGAGCCGAGGTGAAGTCCGGTGGTGAGCTCCGGTGAGGCGTCGCTGCTCCGGCTATGGAAGTCGACGATGGAGTCGACGACCGGTTTAGACTGGTTTAGTAATCGTATCGTTTAATCAGATCGAGTTGTTCGATTGGTTTTGATTATTTTATTATTTTGTTATTTTAGGTGATTTAATTGAAGGTTATTCATCCCGGGGAGTTCTAGAAAATTGCTGAATTTTCTCGTGAAACTTTCTGTGCGGGAATAAGGTGAGTGCAGGACCATAGGCGTAAATTAAATAATTTTGATAATTGGTGTGATTTCGTGATTATAGGCCGTTTACGATCTCGGAGGGTCTAGATCGAGTGTTTCATGAAATGTTTGATTTATTCGGTATTTTCGTGATAGTCTATATTAATTATCTTAATTATTTGTTAGCCTGTAGATGGGAGGATTGCCTCACTAAGTATTTATCGAAATACTTATGCATCTCTTATATTTTAATTGATGCAGGAAAGGAGAAAGTGTGACCGTGGAATCAGGGCGAGGAAGAGGGGGTGATCTAGACTTGTCGTTTATTGATTATTTTATTTAATAATTTATGATCTTGATTATTCGGATTTATAATCTTGAACCGGAAATTATTTGGTGAGGTTTAGTTATTATTAATTATGGGAATTTTAATAATGCAAAAAAAAAAAAAAAAAAAAAAATGGGTGCGGTTGTTTCAGGTAGGGGCGGTCGGGGCGTTATAAGTGGTATCAGAGCCGAACCCAAAAACGTGTGTGGAGTCATGTGGGCTCACACCGTCAAGGGTAACGGTCCTGGTGCGAAACGAGGACGTTGCGCTCTGTTAGTGGGGGTGATTGTAACATCCCAGTTTCTGGTATATGCGGAGAGGCTTATAAGAATTGATTTGGCTACCTATGTCACCAAAGTGCACTTATCTTTTCGGTCACTTGTCCAGAGAGAACTCCAGAGTTAAGCGTGCTTGAGCTGGAAAAATTTAAGGATGGGTGACCTACCGAGAAGTTATTCGCGGTACTGTGCGAGTGAGGACAAAACACGGGGAAAGATCATGTGGTGATTGCAGGGTCAGTAAACAAGTCTTGCTAGCCTCCCGGACTAGCGCACCGGCCGTCGGACTAGGGTGGGGCCCACAGGCCGAGAGAGGGCGTGAGGCCCACAGGTAGGGGCGGTCGGGGCGTTATAAGTGGTATCAGAGCCAAACCAAAAAACGTGTGTGGAGTCATGTGGGCTCACACCGTCAAGGGTAACGGTCCAGGTGCGAAACGCGGACGTTGCGCTCTGTTAGTGGGGGTGATTGTAACATCCCAGTTTCTGGTATATGCGGAGAGGCTTATAAGAATTGATTTGACTACCTATGTCACCAAAGTGCACTTATCCTTTCGGTCACTTGTCCAGAGAGAACTCCAGAGTTAAGCGTGCTTGAGCTGGAAAAATTTAAGGATGGGTGACCTACCGAGAAGTTATTCGTGGTACTGTGCGAGTGAGGACAAAACACGGGGAAAGATCATGTGGTGATTGCAGGGTCAGTAAACAAGTCTTGCTAGCCTCCCAGACTAGCGCACCGGCCGTCGGACGAGGGTGGGGCCCACGGGCCGAGAGAGGGCGTGAGGCCCACAGGTAGGGGCGGTCGGGGCGTTATAAGTGGTATCAGAGCCGAACCCAAAAACGTGTGTGGAGTCATGTGGGCTCACAACGTCAAGGGTAACGGTCCTGGTGCGAAACGAGGACGTTGCGCTCTGTTAGTGGGGGTGATTGTAACATCCCAGTTTCTGGTATATGCGGAGAGGCTTATAAGAATTGATTTGGCTACCTATGTCACCAAAGTGCACTTATCTTTTCGGTCACTTGTCCAGAGAGAACTCCAGAGTTAAGCGTGCTTGAGCTGGAAAAATTTAAGGATGGGTGACCTACCGAGAAGTTATTCGCGGTACTGTGCGAGTGAGGACAAAACACGGGGAAAGATCATGTGGTGATTGCAGGGTCAGTAAACAAGTCTTGCTAGCCTCCCGGACTAGCGCACCGGCCGTCGGACTAGGGTGGGGCCCACAGGCCGAGAGAGGGCGTGAGGCCCACAGGTAGGGGCGGTCGGGGCGTTATAAGTGGTATCAGAGCCAAACCAAAAAACGTGTGTGGAGTCATGTGGGCTCACACCGTCAAGGGTAACGGTCCTGGTGCGAAACGCGGACGTTGCGCTCTGTTAGTGGGGGTGATTGTAACATCCCAGTTTCTGGTATATGCGGAGAGGCTTATAAGAATTGATTTGACTACCTATGTCACCAAAGTGCACTTATCCTTTCGGTCACTTGTCCAGAGAGAACTCCAGAGTTAAGCGTGCTTGAGCTGGAAAAATTTAAGGATGGGTGACCTACCGAGAAGTTATTCGCGGTACTGTGCGAGTGAGGACAAAACACGGGGAAAGATCATGTGGTGATTGCAGGGTCAGTAAACAAGTCTTGCTAGCCTCCCAGACTAGCGCACCGGCCGTCGGACGAGGGTGGGGCCCACGGGCCGAGAGAGGGCGTGAGGCCCACAGGTAGGGGCGGTCGGGGCGTTATAAGTGGTATCAGAGCCGAACCCAAAAACGTGTGTGGAGTCATGTGGGCTCACAACGTCAAGGGTAACGGTCCTGGTGCGAAACGAGGACGTTGCGCTCTGTTAGTGGGGGTGATTGTAACATCCCAGTTTCTGGTATATGCGGAGAGGCTTATAAGAATTGATTTGGCTACCTATGTCACCAAAGTGCACTTATCTTTTCGGTCACTTGTCCAGAGAGAACTCCAGAGTTAAGCGTGCTTGAGCTGGAAAAATTTAAGGATGGGTGACCTACCGAGAAGTTATTCGCGGTACTGTGCGAGTGAGGACAAAACACGGGGAAAGATCATGTGGTGATTGCAGGGTCAGTAAACAAGTCTTGCTAGCCTCCCGGACTAGCGCACCGGCCGTCGGACTAGGGTGGGGCCCACAGGCCGAGAGAGGGCGTGAGGCCCACAGGTAGGGGCGGTCGGGGCGTTATAAGTGGTATCAGAGCCAAACCAAAAAACGTGTGTGGAGTCATGTGGGCTCACACCGTCAAGGGTAACGGTCCTGGTGCGAAACGCGGACGTTGCGCTCTGTTAGTGGGGGTGATTGTAACATCCCAGTTTCTGGTATATGCGGAGAGGCTTATAAGAATTGATTTGACTACCTATGTCACCAAAGTGCACTTATCCTTTCGGTCACTTGTCCAGAGAGAACTCCAGAGTTAAGCGTGCTTGAGCTGGAAAAATTTAAGGATGGGTGACCTACCGAGAAGTTATTCGCGGTACTGTGCGAGTGAGGACAAAACACGGGGAAAGATCATGTGGTGATTGCAGGGTCAGTAAACAAGTCTTGCTAGCCTCCCAGACTAGCGCACCGGCCGTCGGACGAGGGTGGGGCCCACGGGCCGAGAGAGGGCGTGAGGCCCACAGGTAGGGGCGGTCGGGGCGTTATAAGTGGTATCAGAGCCAAACCAAAAAACGTGTGTGGAGTCATGTGGGCTCACACCGTCAAGGGTAACGGTCCAGGTGCGAAACGCGGACGTTGCGCTCTGTTAGTGGGGGTGATTGTAACATCCCAGTTTCTGGTATATGCGGAGAGGCTTATAAGAATTGATTTGACTACCTATGTCACCAAAGTGCACTTATCCTTTCGGTCACTTGTCCAGAGAGAACTCCAGAGTTAAGCGTGCTTGAGCTGGAAAAATTTAAGGATGGGTGACCTACCGAGAAGTTATTCGTGGTACTGTGCGAGTGAGGACAAAACACGGGGAAAGATCATGTGGTGATTGCAGGGTCAGTAAACAAGTCTTGCTAGCCTCCCAGACTAGCGCACCGGCCGTCGGACGAGGGTGGGGCCCACGGGCCGAGAGAGGGCGTGAGGCCCACAGGTAGGGGCGGTCGGGGCGTTATAAGTGGTATCAGAGCCGAACCCAAAAACGTGTGTGGAGTCATGTGGGCTCACAACGTCAAGGGTAACGGTCCTGGTGCGAAACGAGGACGTTGCGCTCTGTTAGTGGGGGTGATTGTAACATCCCAGTTTCTGGTATATGCGGAGAGGCTTATAAGAATTGATTTGGCTACCTATGTCACCAAAGTGCACTTATCTTTTCGGTCACTTGTCCAGAGAGAACTCCAGAGTTAAGCGTGCTTGAGCTGGAAAAATTTAAGGATGGGTGACCTACCGAGAAGTTATTCGCGGTACTGTGCGAGTGAGGACAAAACACGGGGAAAGATCATGTGGTGATTGCAGGGTCAGTAAACAAGTCTTGCTAGCCTCCCGGACTAGCGCACCGGCCGTCGGACTAGGGTGGGGCCCACAGGCCGAGAGAGGGCGTGAGGCCCACAGGTAGGGGCGGTCGGGGCGTTATAAGTGGTATCAGAGCCAAACCAAAAAACGTGTGTGGAGTCATGTGGGCTCACACCGTCAAGGGTAACGGTCCTGGTGCGAAACGCGGACGTTGCGCTCTGTTAGTGGGGGTGATTGTAACATCCCAGTTTCTGGTATATGCGGAGAGGCTTATAAGAATTGATTTGACTACCTATGTCACCAAAGTGCACTTATCCTTTCGGTCACTTGTCCAGAGAGAACTCCAGAGTTAAGCGTGCTTGAGCTGGAAAAATTTAAGGATGGGTGACCTACCGAGAAGTTATTCGCGGTACTGTGCGAGTGAGGACAAAACACGGGGAAAGATCATGTGGTGATTGCAGGGTCAGTAAACAAGTCTTGCTAGCCTCCCAGACTAGCGCACCGGCCGTCGGACGAGGGTGGGGCCCACGGGCCGAGAGAGGGCGTGAGGCCCACAGGTAGGGGCGGTCGGGGCGTTATAAGTGGTATCAGAGCCGAACCCAAAAACGTGTGTGGAGTCATGTGGGCTCACAACGTCAAGGGTAACGGTCCTGGTGCGAAACGAGGACGTTGCGCTCTGTTAGTGGGGGTGATTGTAACATCCCAGTTTCTGGTATATGCGGAGAGGCTTATAAGAATTGATTTGGCTACCTATGTCACCAAAGTGCACTTATCTTTTCGGTCACTTGTCCAGAGAGAACTCCAGAGTTAAGCGTGCTTGAGCTGGAAAAATTTAAGGATGGGTGACCTACCGAGAAGTTATTCGCGGTACTGTGCGAGTGAGGACAAAACACGGGGAAAGATCATGTGGTGATTGCAGGGTCAGTAAACAAGTCTTGCTAGCCTCCCAGACTAGCGCACCGGCCGTCGGACGAGGGTGGGGCCCACGGGCCGAGAGAGGGCGTGAGGCCCACAGGTAGGGGCGGTCGGGGCGTTATAAGTGGTATCAGAGCCAAACCAAAAAACGTGTGTGGAGTCATGTGGGCTCACACCGTCAAGGGTAACGGTCCAGGTGCGAAACGCGGACGTTGCGCTCTGTTAGTGGGGGTGATTGTAACATCCCAGTTTCTGGTATATGCGGAGAGGCTTATAAGAATTGATTTGACTACCTATGTCACCAAAGTGCACTTATCCTTTCGGTCACTTGTCCAGAGAGAACTCCAGAGTTAAGCGTGCTTGAGCTGGAAAAATTTAAGGATGGGTGACCTACCGAGAAGTTATTCGTGGTACTGTGCGAGTGAGGACAAAACACGGGGAAAGATCATGTGGTGATTGCAGGGTCAGTAAACAAGTCTTGCTAGCCTCCCAGACTAGCGCACCGGCCGTCGGACGAGGGTGGGGCCCACGGGCCGAGAGAGGGCGTGAGGCCCACAGGTAGGGGCGGTCGGGGCGTTATAAGTGGTATCAGAGCCGAACCCAAAAACGTGTGTGGAGTCATGTGGGCTCACAACGTCAAGGGTAACGGTCCTGGTGCGAAACGAGGACGTTGCGCTCTGTTAGTGGGGGTGATTGTAACATCCCAGTTTCTGGTATATGCGGAGAGGCTTATAAGAATTGATTTGGCTACCTATGTCACCAAAGTGCACTTATCTTTTCGGTCACTTGTCCAGAGAGAACTCCAGAGTTAAGCGTGCTTGAGCTGGAAAAATTTAAGGATGGGTGACCTACCGAGAAGTTATTCGCGGTACTGTGCGAGTGAGGACAAAACACGGGGAAAGATCATGTGGTGATTGCAGGGTCAGTAAACAAGTCTTGCTAGCCTCCCGGACTAGCGCACCGGCCGTCGGACTAGGGTGGGGCCCACAGGCCGAGAGAGGGCGTGAGGCCCACAGGTAGGGGCGGTCGGGGCGTTATAAGTGGTATCAGAGCCAAACCAAAAAACGTGTGTGGAGTCATGTGGGCTCACACCGTCAAGGGTAACGGTCCTGGTGCGAAACGCGGACGTTGCGCTCTGTTAGTGGGGGTGATTGTAACATCCCAGTTTCTGGTATATGCGGAGAGGCTTATAAGAATTGATTTGACTACCTATGTCACCAAAGTGCACTTATCCTTTCGGTCACTTGTCCAGAGAGAACTCCAGAGTTAAGCGTGCTTGAGCTGGAAAAATTTAAGGATGGGTGACCTACCGAGAAGTTATTCGCGGTACTGTGCGAGTGAGGACAAAACACGGGGAAAGATCATGTGGTGATTGCAGGGTCAGTAAACAAGTCTTGCTAGCCTCCCAGACTAGCGCACCGGCCGTCGGACGAGGGTGGGGCCCACGGGCCGAGAGAGGGCGTGAGGCCCACAGGTAGGGGCGGTCGGGGCGTTATAAGTGGTATCAGAGCCGAACCCAAAAACGTGTGTGGAGTCATGTGGGCTCACAACGTCAAGGGTAACGGTCCTGGTGCGAAACGAGGACGTTGCGCTCTGTTAGTGGGGGTGATTGTAACATCCCAGTTTCTGGTATATGCGGAGAGGCTTATAAGAATTGATTTGGCTACGATGTCACCAAAGTGCACTTATCTTTTCGGTCACTTGTCCAGAGAGAACTCCAGAGTTAAGCGTGCTTGAGCTGGAAAAATTTAAGGATGGGTGACCTACCGAGAAGTTATTCGCGGTACTGTGCGAGTGAGGACAAAACACGGGGAAATATCATGTGGTGATTGCAGGGTCAGTAAACAAGTCTTGCTAGCCTCCCGGACTAGCGCACCGGCCGTCGGACGAGGGTGGGGCCCACGGGCCGAGAGAGGGCATGAGGCCCACAGGTAGGTGCGGTCGGGGCGTTATAAGTGGTATCAGAGCCGAACCCAAAAACGTGTGTGGAGTCATGTGGGCTCACAACGTCAAGGGTAACGGTCCTGGTGCGAAACGAGGACGTTGCGCTCTGTTAGTGGGGGTGATTGTAACATCCCAGTTTCTGGTATATGCGGAGAGGCTTATAAGAATTGATTTGGCTACGATGTCACCAAAGTGCACTTATCTTTTCGGTCACTTGTCCAGAGAGAACTCCAGAGTTAAGCGTGCTTGAGCTGGAAAAATTTAAGGATGGGTGACCTACAGAGAAGTTATTCGCGGTACTGTGCGAGTGAGGACAAAACACGGGGAAATATCATGTGGTGATTGCAGGGTCAGTAAACAAGTCTTGCTAGCCTCCCGGACTAGCGCACCGGCCGTCGGACGAGGGTGGGGCCCACGGGCCGAGAGAAGGCGTGAGGCCCACAGGTAGGGGCGGTCGGAGCGTTATATGTACAACATAATTTTGTTAAAAATATCATTTTTTACTTATGTTTTGCTTATACTTTGCTTGTATTTTACTTATGCTTTGCTAATACTTCGCATGTCTTTTACTTATATTTTGCTTATATATATATATATTTTTTTTCAATTTAAAAAAAAATAATTAAAACGTATTAATAGTGTAATACACAAAATAATTATAATTTGACTCATTAAAAAGCTTGATTGATGTTTTGGAAAATATTTGCAATAATGATACAGATTTTTTTTGGACTTAGATAATGATAATGATCTTATAGTATCAATATCATTATAATTTTGAACTGAAAAATAAGAATGATAGCAAATTTTGATTTCACGTTGGATCTTTGTTATTATTGAACCGATCTTGACAAAATCTAACATATACAGTTTAATATTTTTCTTAGATCAAATTTTATTTTTAAATAATATCAATAATTTATGGTAGAGCAGTATTTGAAATCCTATTCTTTGTCGTTGCTACTCTAGTCAAGTTCATCTTCTTATTCTACAGGTTGGCTGTGCATCTTCTTCTTCTTCTTCATGATTGTAATATTTTAACTACAATCTAGTTTTAAAACCTAGCTCACAAATATAAAAGAAATATCTTGAATAATTATTAATTAAAGTGTTTGATATAAGAAAAAAATTCAAAAATGTTTATGATATATTTGTAGTATTGTTTTTTTTATTTGTAGTGTTTTTAATTATGACCTCCGCCACTGGATTTGTAACATCCCGGTTTCTTGTATATGCGGAGAGGCTTATAAGAATTGATTTGACTACCTATGTCACCAAAGTGCACTTACCTTTTCCGATCACTTGCCCGAAAGAACTCCAGAGTTAAGGGTGCTTGGGCTGGAGTAGTCTAAGGATGGGTGACCTTCCGGGAAGTGATTCGCGGTAGCGTGTGAGTGAGGACAAAACACGGGGAAAGGTCACGTGGTGATTGCAGGGTCAGTAAACAAGTCATACAAGCCTCCCGGACTAACGCACCGGCCGTCGGACCAGGGTGGGGCCCACGTGCCGAGAGAGGGCATGGGGCCCAGGTAGGGGCGGTCGGGGCGTTATAAGTGGTATCAGAGCCGAACCCAAACACGTGTGTGGAGTCAGGTGGGCCCACACCGTCTAGGGTGACGATCCTGGTGCGCAACGAGGACGTTGCGCTCTGTGAGTGGGGGTGATTGTAACATCCCGGTTTCTTGTATATGCGGAGAGGCTTATAAGAATTGATTTGGCTACCTATGTCACCAAAGTGCACTTACCTTTTCCGATCACTTGCCCGAAAGAACTCCAGAGTTAAGGGTGCTTGGGCTGGAGTAGTCTAAGGATGGGTGACCTTCCGGGAAGTGATTCGCGGTAGCGTGTGAGTGAGGACAAAACACGGGGAAAGGTCACGTGGTGATTGCAGGGTCAGTAAACAAGTCTTACGAGCCTCCCGGACTAACGCACCGGCCGTCGGACGAGGGTGGGGCCCACGGGCCGGGAGATGTCGTTGGGGCCCACAGGTAGGGGCGGTCGGGGCGTTATAAGTGGTATCAGAGCCGAACCCAAACACGTGTGTGGAGTCAGGTGGGCTCACACCGTCTAGGGTGACGATCCTGGTGCGCAACGAGGACGTTGCGCTCTGTGAGTGGGGGTGATTGTAACATCCCGGTTTCTTGTATATGCGGAGAGGCTTATAAGAATTGATTTGACTACCTATGTCACCAAAGTGCACTTACCTTTTCCGATCACTTGCCCGAAAGAACTCCAGAGTTAAGGGTGCTTGGGCTGGAGTAGTCTAAGGATGGGTGACCTTCCGGGAAGTGATTCGCGGTAGCGTGTGAGTGAGGACAAAACACGGGGAAAGGTCACGTGGTGATTGCAGGGTCAGTAAACAAGTCATACAAGCCTCCCGGACTAACGCACCGGCCGTCGGACCAGGGTGGGGCCCACGTGCCGAGAGAGGGCATGGGGCCCAGGTAGGGGCGGTCGGGGCGTTATAGGATTAAACCCCAATTAATATGCAATAACTGTTAGAACATTTTGGTTTAGGGAGTGATTAAAATAAATATACGCACCTGAACATCTTTTTGTAGATTTGAAGCCGAGACAATTGGGCCACATAACAAGAGTGGTCTAATGAAGAAGGATCAGCTTTTGTTTCTGAATTGTTCATTTTAGATTTCTTCTTTCTCGCAAGTTTTGTATAAGTGTAAAAAAACAAACGTGTTAAAATAAATCGCACCAAATTGTTCTTGAAACAACCTCACCAAACCAAGTAATCTTGGACACTACAACATGATAGAACATTACTGAAAAGTTACCCGTGTTGTCCTGATCATCACCACCATCATCTTCTGTTCTTGGGTGCTGATGCTTCTTCATCAAAATGTAATTTGTGTTAAACTAAATTAATATCACAAATTCTTTGAAATCTTTAAATCACAAAAATCCCTAAAATTGCTATCTCATATAAAAATTCAATTTTGCAGCTCTCTGTCTCAAGAACATCCCATACACAGAATACCCCTTCCATTTTTGACTAAAGGTCATTGAAAAGAAACAGAACTGCAAACTTACACTAGAAATTTTTCTCAGACACAAAGAGTTTTCTTTTCCAGGGCAGAAAAAAAAACACAACTTTTTGTTCTACTCAGGGACAAAATGTGAGTGTTAGCATTACATACATTTTTGGAAAAAAAAAAAAAAAAAAAAACCCCTAGAAATCTCCCAGAAGAGAAAATTTTATTACCTATTAGAGAGCATGCGTTTTTGGAATTCGAAATCTAGATAATATTGACTTGGTAGATTAGATTTAATAAATAAGAAGCAAGTGGACCAGTGGTTTTCACACCTCTGGTGCCATCTTACCGGTGTCGAGTTCGACTCCACGTGCTCTCCATGTGTCGGGGTATTTGGCTATTGGGCCGGCCTGTTGTGGCCCAAAAGAATGACAAAAAAAATAGATTTAATTATCTTAACTGCTAAATAATATATCAATTAATAATTTAATACAAAATTATTAGTAGAAAACTTTTAAAATGATACGTACTTCAAATTCAAATATTATAAAGTATTTTGAACTGTAATTCGTAAAATGAAAAACTAAAGTTTATTGTTAATTATTGCCATTTTTATTATCACATAAAAGATTGCAAGTTTTGTTTCTTTCTTAAATTTTATAGGATTTTATTAATTATAATTTTAGGAAAATATTAGAGGCATTTCCATATATAACTTTGTTGACCAAGATAATATGCATATATAATCTAACCTATAACACCTTCATGCATTTTTCTTTTTTTATTGACGAAAATAACACTAAGTTGACATAAATATTTTTAGAGCCTATAAATTACATTTGCTAGTGACTATTCATCATAGATTCGTAGTTACATATGTAGAACATAATTTTGTTAAAAATATCATTTTTGCTTATGTTTTGCTTATACTTTTCTTGTCTTTTACTTTATTTTGCTAATATTTTGCTTGTCTTTTACTTATGTTTTGCTTATATTTTGTTTTTTTCAATTTAAAAAGAAAATAATTAAAACGTATTAATAGTGTAATACGCAAAATAATTATAATTTGACTCATTAAAAAGCTTGATTGATGTTTTGGAAAATATTTGCAATAATGATACTGATTTTTTTGGACTCAGATAATGATAATGATCTTATAGTATCGAAATCATTATAATTTTGAACTGAAAAATAAGAATGATAGCAAATTTTGATTTCACGTTGAATCTTTGTTATTATTGAACCGATCTTGACAAAATCTAACATATATAGTTTAATATTTTTCTTAGATCAAATTTTATTTTTAAATAATATCAATAATTTATGATAGAGCAGTATTTGAAATCTTATTCTTTGTCGTTGCTACTCTAGTCATGTTCATCTTCTTCTTCTACAGGTTGGGCTGTCCATCTTCTTCTTCATGAATTATAATTGTAATATTTTAACTACAATCTAGTTTTAAAACCTAGCTCACAAATATAATAGAAATATCTTGGATAATTTTTAATTAAAGTGTATGATATAAGAAAAAATTTCAAAAATGTATACGATATATTTGTAGTATTGTTTTTTGTTTTTTAGTGTTTTATATAATGACCTCCGCCACTGGATTAAACCCCAATTAATATGCAATAACTGTTAGCACGTTTTAGTTTAGTTAGTGATTAAAATAAATATACGCACCTGAGCATCTTTTTGTAGATTTGAAGCCGAGACAATTGGGCCACATAACAAGAGTGGTCTAATGAAGAATGATCAGCTTTTGTTTCTGAATTGTTCATCTTAGATTTCTTCTTTCTCGCAAGTTCTGTATCAGTATAAAAAAACAAACATGTTAAAATAAATCGCACTAAATTGTTCTTGAAACAACCTCACCAAATCATAGTAGACTTTTTGCAAGTCTTTCAGACCAATTACTCAATATACAATTAGTATAAGAGATATCGAATCCAATGGGTTTAGTTCCAAACACTAAGAATGCAAAGTACTAATTGAGTTAAGCAAGTATAAAAAGGTTTTTGTTTAGCTAATGAATCTAACAACTGAAATAAAGGAAGAGAGATAGCAAACTACTCAAGTGTAATGCAAGAGATATAAGGGAATCTAAGGATGAGGTAATCGAGTTTAGATGATCCAAGTTCCAATTCATGATGCTCAATGAACAAGCAAGCTAATCCCTAGGCATAAGACCCTTAACTTGACTAATTCTCTTAAAGCAATTAATCACTATGCTAATCACATAATCCATTATCAAACTCTCATTTGTGGATCATTGATTAGCAAGCATTAAGTTTATATAAATAAGATCAACCAAGATACCCCCTAGACAACTATTATCATAGGCTAGGAGCATAAATCTCTTGTTTAGTTCATCAAGGCATTTCATCAAACACTTGGTGTTCATGAAATGCCTTATGATCTACACCCACTTTCTCAAGCTAGATCTAGTTTTAAGAACACTAAACAAGAAGGGATATAAGAATATCTAACCCTAAACATCATAAATTAAGCTTGGAATCATCCTAACTCTAACAAATCCTCAAACGCTAAGAACTACTCACTAATCATCATTGTTCCAACAAATCCAATAAAAGAAGAGTTAAAACTCATGATCAAGATGATTGGATGATTAGAAAATAGATGATAGATGGATTCAATCAAGAAAACAATACTCAAATTGCATAAATCACAAGGATCAATCTCTTATAGATCACTCTTAGAGAGGGTTTTTTTTCTTAAGAAAAGACTTAGCCCATAAAAATTATGTTTTTGGGCTTAAATAGTGAATAGTGACAAACCGGGTCGACCCGGGACAAACCGGGTACTGACCCGGTTTAAATGGATAAAAAGTGTTCTGGACGGCCAAAACCGAGGTCACTCATCGGTACAACATATCGGTATTGAACATGGGTTTGTGTACCGACGAGGGGTACCGAGCAGTGACGTCGATACTGAGGGGAAATGCCTTGATGCTTCTTCGATGAATACCGAGGTCACTCCTCGGTATTGTAGCTCGGTGTTAAGGGTTTTTCCCCCGGATTTCCACCGAGAACATCACCGATATGTTGTACCGAAGAGTGACCTCGGTACAATCCTCTGAAGCCGCGATACCGACGTCACTCCTCGGTATTGCACGTCGGTATTGGGGCTGCTTTCCCCCTGGTTTCTGTACCGATCAATCATACCGATCAGTGACATAGGTATGACTCCTCCGACTTCAATACCGATGATCCATTCCGACGTGTGATATCGGTATAGCCTCCGTCTTCTCTTCGCGTGTCACGAATCTCCTCCATAGCAGCTAAAACACGATCCAAAACATGCAAGGACTCTCTATGACTTGATGTGGACACACTAAACTCCTAAAATGACTAAAATACCAAAGAGATATCATGAATTATACACGAATGACTGGAAACCTAAGTGAAACGAATGCTAGAATGATGCAAAATATGATGATATCACCAAGCCAAGTAATCTTGGACACTACAACAAGATAGAACATAACTGAAAAGTTACCCGTGTTGTCTTGATCATCACCACCATCATCTTCTGTTATGGGGTGATGATTCTTCTTCATCAAAATGTAATATGCGTTAAACTAAATTAATATCACAAATTCATTGATCTCTTTAAATCAAAAAAATCCCTAAAATTTCTGTCTCGTATAAAAATTCAATTTTTGCAGCTCTATGTCACAAGAACATCCCACACGCAGAATATCCCTCCAATTTTGACTAAAGGTCATTGAAAAGAAACAGAACTTCAAACTTACCCTAGAAATTTTTCTAATACACAAAGATTTTTTTTCCAGGGCAGAGATCAAAAAGTTTTTGTTCTTCTCAGGGACCAAATGTGAGTGTTAGCATTACATAATTTTTTTGGAAAAGAAAAAAAGATAAAACCCCTAGAAATCTCCCAGAAGAGAAAACTTTATTACCTATTAGAGAGCATGCGTTTTTGGAATTCGGAATCTAGATAATATTGACTTGGTAGATTAGATTTAATAAAGAAGAAGCAAGTGGGCCAGTGGTTGTCACACCTCTGCTGCCATCTTACCGGTGTCGAGTTCGACTCCACCTGCCCTCCATGTGTCGGGGTATTTGACTATTGGGCCGGCCTGTTGTGGCCCAAAAGAATGACAAAAAATATATTAGATTTAATTATCTTAACAGCTAAATAATATATCAATTAATAATTTAATACAAAATTATTAGTAGAAAAACTTTTAAAATTATACGTACTTAAAATTCAAATATTATAAAGTATTTTTTACTGTAATTCCAAAAATGAAAAACTAAATTTTATTGTTAATTATTGTCATTTTTATTATCAAATAAAAGATTTCAAGTTTTGTTTCTTTCTTAAATTTTAAAGGATTTTATTAATTATAATTTTAGGAAAATATTAAAGGTTTTTTTATATATAACTTTGTTGACCAAGATAATGTGCATATATAATCTAACCTATAACACCTTCATGCATTTTTCTTTGTTTATTGACGAAAATAACACTAAGTTGACATAAATATTTTTAGAGCCTATAAATTACATATGCTAGTGACTATTCATCATAGATTCGTAGTTACATATGTACAACATAATTTTGTTAAAAATATCATTTTTTGCTTATGTTTTGCTTATACTTTGCTTATCTTTTACTTATGTTTTGCTAATACTTTGCTTGTCTTTTAATTATGTTTTGCTTATATATATTTTTTTGATTTCAATTTAAAAAGAAAATAATTAAAACGTATTAATAGTGTAATATGCAAAATAATTATAATTTGACTCATTAAAAAGCTTGATTGATGTTTTGGAAAATATTTGCAATAATGATACTGATTTTTTTTTGACTCAGATAATGATAATGATCTTATAGTATCGAAATCAGTATAATTTTGAACTGAAAAATAAGAATGATAGCAAATTTTGATTTCACGTTGAATCTTTGTTATTATTGAACCGATCTTGACAAAATCTAACATATATAGTTTAATATTTTTCTTAGATAAAATTTTATTTTTAAATAATATCAATAATTTATGATAGAGCAGTATTTGAAATCTTATTCTTTGCCGTTGCTACTCTAGTCATGTTCATCTTCTTCTTCTTCATGAATTATAATTGTAATATTTTAACTACCATATAGTTTTAAAACCTAGCTCACAAATATAAAAGAAATATCTTGGATAATTTTTAATTAAAGTGTATGATATAAGAAAAAATTTCAAAAATGTATACGATATATTTATAGTATTGTTTTTTGTATTTTAGTGTTTTATATAATGACCTCCGCCACTGGATTAAACCCCAATTAATATGCAATAACTGTAAGAACGTTTTGGTTTAGTGAGTGATTAAAATAAATATACGCACCTGAGCATCTTTTTGTAGATTTGAAGACGAGACAATTGGGCCACATAACAAGAGTGGTCTAATGAAGAATCATCAGCTTTTGTTTCTGAATTGTTCATCTTAGATTTCTTCTTTCTCGCAAGTTCTGTATCAGTGTAAAAAAACAAACATGTTAAAATAAATCGCACTAAATTGTTCTTGAAACAACCTCACCAAACCAAGTAATCTTGGACACTACAACAAGATAAAACATTACTGAAAAGTTACCCGTGTTGTCTTGATCAACACCACCATTGTAACACCCGTAATCTATTAATTGGGTTTAAGTTGACCTTTCAGAAGTTAGGGGGGGTTAAATTGAATAAATCAATTTTTATGGGCGGGTGTGATTGATAATCTCGAAAGTTTGGGGTCAACTTTCGGAAGGGGAGGAAGGGCGTGGACCGGTTGGTGTAATAAGGAAACTTGAAACACACCTATGTATAGACGTGCGTAAGTATCGCCGCCTCCGAGCTCCCGATTACCCTAGCCGTCAAGTTGTGTGGCTTTCGGTGTGGAAGCAAGGAGAGAAGGAAGAGAGAGTCGGGTGGTGGTGTTCGTTGGCGTGAGAAAGGATCGGTGGAGGTCCGCGGTGCCGTGAACGATTCACCATCGGGCTTTCGTTGTCGGGTCTTAGAGGTAAGGGTCCTCCTCTTAGCTTGGTTTTCACGTTGGAATCAAAGTAGTCTTGTGGTTGTCATCGGAGATGGATGATGATGGCGGTGACGTGAGGGTCAAGCGTCGGTGTTGTCGCGACGTGTTGGTGTTTGCGGCGGGGTTCGTGTTCGGTGGTTGGATCGTGGTAGTTCCGGTGGTGAGCTCCGGTGATGGTGTAGTGGCACCGGCGGTGGTGATCGGCTGGTTGTTGCAGAGTCGGACGAAGAAGACGGTTGTTGCAGAGTCGGACGATGACCTGTAGTTAGAATAATTGAAAGTTTGGTTTTTTGGTTATTTTATTATTTTTATTTTTAGGTGGATTAATAGAAGGTTATTCATCCCGGGGAGTTCTAGAAAATTGCTGAATTTTCTCGTGAAACTTTCTGTGCGGGAATAAGGTGAGTGCAGGACCATAGGCGTAATTAAATAATTTTGATAATTGATGTGATTTCGTGATTATAGGCCGTTTACGATCTCGGAGGGTCTAGATCGAGTGTTTCATGAAATGTTTGATTTATTCGGTATTTTCGTGATAGTCTATATTAATTATCTTAATTATTTGTTAGCCTGTAGATGGGAGGATTGTCTCACTAAGTATTTTTCGAAATACTTATGCATCTCTTATATTTTAATTGATGCAGGAAAAGAGAAAGTGTGACCGTGGGATCAGGGCGAGGAAGAGGGGGTGATCTAGACTTGTCGTTTATTTGGTTATTTTATTTAATAATTCATTATCTTGATTATTCGGATTTTTAATCTTGAACCGGAAATTAATTGGTGAGGTTCAACTATTATTATTTATGGGATTTTAGTAATTATTTGCAAAAAGAAAAAAATGGGTGCGGTTGTTTCAATTTGGTATCAGAGCATATACGGTTCTAGGACGGTTTAAGAAAAAAAAAAAATTCCGCTATTAGAACTGTCTATGTGAGTTAGTCAATTGTTGAGCTTGAAGTTCTAGATCATCCTCTTCGAGCCTTCAATGAGATTCCACGGTAAGACTCGTGTTTGTTTTACTATTGCTGTTGTCAATTAGTAACAAGTGGTTATTGCAGATGGTTGATTCTGATAGCGTTGGGCAAGGTCTCAGAGGTCGGGGCGGCAGAACAGGCTGTGGCGGCAGAGGTGGTAGAGGTGGCAGAGCAGCTGCGAATGTGACGCAGAGCGTCACGGTGGAGCAGGGGGCGTATGATCACGCCGAGGGGGAAGGTCAGTCGGAGCCAGCGGCCGTGTATGGTGCGATGCCGGCGCCGGGTGGTGCTCAGGCGGGTGCGGGCCCGAACCCGATGGGGGCTGTTTTGGGCATGTTGGCCCAGCTCTTGGAGAGGTTACCTGGTGTGGTACCGGCTCCAGCTCCAGTGGCGCCACAGGGGGTTGCCGCGATGCCGGGTGTTGTTGCTCCGGGAGTTCCGGGAGTGGTTGCTGAGGCCGAGCCAGTAGTTCCGTCATACCTGAGGGTGATGGAGCATATGCAGAGGTTGGGAACCAAGTTTTTCAGTGGTGGTGCTCGACCGATTGAGTCTGATGAGTGGAGGTCCATGTTGGAGAGGAACTTCCAGTCGATCAGATGCCCTGAGGAGTATAGGGTTAACTTGGCGGTGCATTATCTGGAGGGAGATGCACATGAGTGGTGGCAGGGTGTTGCTGCGAGGAGGGCGGGAGTAGTGTGGTCTTGGGACGAGTTCCGGAGGGAGTTCGATCTCAAGTATTTTCCGCGGGAGGCTCGCGACAGGTTACAGGGGAGTTTCTGTACTTGTCACAGGGGATTCGTTCGGTTCGGGAGTACGAGGCCGAGTTTAACCGGCTGAAGCGGTTTGCTGGTCGGGGTGCAGATACCGAAGATGAGTTGATTTGTGCTTTCATGCGAGGTATGCGTATCGATCTCAGGAACCGATGCATAGTCCGCAAGTTCGAGTCGGTGTCCGAACTGGTGGAGTGTGCAGCGCAGCTTGAGGAGGGGATGAGGCAGGAGGCCAGTTTAAAGGCTGCAGTACCAGAGGTTCCGCGGCGGCCTCAAAGTCAGGGTGTTGCTCCGAGCAAGGGCGGTAAGTCTGGTCAGCAGCAGGGACAGAAGAGGAAGTGGGAGGATACTTCCAAGGCAGCGGGTTCTGGACCACGTTGTTTCTGGTGCGGAGCCTATGGACATCGCGTGGCGGATTGTTCTCGAGGGGGTCAGGTGTGCTTCCATTGCAAGGAACCCGGTCACATCAAGAAAGATTGTCCGAAGTTGGCTCAGCCATTTGTGAGGATCGAGGCACCGCCTCCGAAACGGGCCGCAGTGGCACCGAGGGTGTTCACCATAGGCGCGGAGTCAGGCGAGGCGAGCGGCAGCAGACCGATTACTGGTTAGCTACCTTAATTATGTTCTTGTTTGATTGTAATTTCAGTTACTCGCTCTGTAATTGGTGTTTGCTGTTTGCCTTAAATCCTTTTCGTGCTTAGGGACCCTTAGTGTGGCTGGGGTAGAGTCACATGTGTTGTTTGACTCCGGAGCGTCCCACAGTTTTGCCACACGGGATTGGGTGTCGGGGAGCGGTATCCAAGAGGGGTTTAGGGACCACTCGGGTGTGGTGAGAGTTGCTGGGGGTCGTTTGTTGAGGACTCAGGGCTGTGTGGAGAGTGTCGACATTCTTATCGCCGGAGAGCTGATGCCAGCGGATTTGATAGTGTGTCTAGTAGAACTCTATGACATCATTTTGGGTATGGACTGGCTAGGAAAGTTCAAGGCTCATTTGGATTGTCACCGGGGTCGTGTGGTTTTCGAGCATGCTAACAGGAGACTGGTTTATCAGGGAGTGAAACCGGTGCCGGGAGGCATCGTCGTTTCCGCGGTTCACGCGGAGCGTTTGATCGAGCAGGGTTGTGAGGCCTATTTGGCTACCATTTCGATACCTGGTGAGGTTGGGGAGTCAGCGGTGCGGGATATTGAGGTGGTCTGGGAGTTCGAGGATGTGTTCAAGCAGTTGAGCGGGTTACCACCATCCAGGTCGGATCCTTTTACCATCGAGTTAGAGCCGGGGACGACGCCGTTGTCTAAGGCTCCTTACAGGATGGCTCCAGCGGAGATGGCTGAGCTTAAGAAGCAGCTTGAGGAGTTGTTGGAAAAGGGTTTCATTAGACCGAGCAGTTCTCCGTGGGGTGCACCGGTACTGTTCGTCAAGAAGAAGGATGGGAGCTTCCGGTTGTGCATTGATTATCGGGGGCTGAACCGGGTTACTGTGAAAAACAAGTATCCATTACCGAGGATCGATGAGTTGTTAGATCAGTTGCAGGGTGCTTCGTGGTTCTCTAAAATTGATTTGGAATCGGGTTATCATCAGATCCCGATAGCGGAGTCGGACATCAGGAAGACGGCTTTCAGGACGAGATACGGGCACTACGAGTTTGTGGTGATGCCGTTTGGGTTGACGAATGCACCGGCTGCGTTTATGAGGTTGATGAACGGCGTGTTCCAGGAGTATCTGGATGAGTTCGTCATCATTTTCATCGACGACATTCTAGTGTATTCGAAGAGCCCTGAGGAGCACATGGTACACCTGAGGAAAGTTCTGGAGAAGCTACGGGAGCAACAGTTGTTCGCTAAGCTGAGCAAGTGTAGTTTCTGGCAGCGGGAGATCGGATTTCTGGGGCACGTCGTATCTGCTCGTGGTGTTTCAGTGGATCCAGAGAAGATTCGCTCGATTGAGGAGTGGCCGAGACCGAAGAATGCCTCGGAGATTCGCAGTTTTCTAGGTCTGGCGGGTTATTACAGGAGGTTCGTCAAGGGGTTTGCTAGTATGGCGCAGGCCATGACCAAGTTGACCGGGAAGGACGTTCCTTTCGTGTGGTCGGACCAGTGTGAGGAGAGCTTTGTGAAGCTCAAGGAGATGCTGGTGAGTACTCTGGTGTTAGCCTTGCCGAAGCAGGGTGAGCCATACGTCGTGTTCACAGACGCGTCCAGGGTGGGGCTCGGTTGTGTATTGATGCAGCAGGGTAAGGTGATTGCATATGCTTCCAGGCAGTTGAGGAAACATGAATGCAATTATCCTACTCACGATCTTGAGATGGCTGCCGTGGTGTTTGCATTGAAGATCTGGAGGTCTTATCTGTATGGCGGTAAGGTTCAGGTGTTCACAGACCACAAAAGTCTGAAGTACATCTTTACCCAGCCCGAGCTGAATCTGCGACAGAGGCGATGGATGGAGCTTGTTGCTGATTATGACCTGGAGATAGCTTACCATCCCGGTAAAGCGAATCTTGTAGCCGATGCTTTGAGCAGGAAGCGGGTTATTTTAGACACTGAGCGAGATACAGAGGCGTTGGTAGGCATGGTGAGTGCCCTGAGACTGTGTGCTGTGTCTGAGGAGCCTGAGCCGTTGGGTTTAGAGGCGGTGGATCAGGCGGATATTCTGACTAGGGTGTGGGTAGCACAGCAGTTGGATGCGGAATTAATGGAGGCGGGTAGGGCAGAGCGGTCTGAGTATGAGTTCTCCAATAATGGGACTATCCTTTTGAGGGGCAGGGTGTGTGTACCGAAGGACGAAGTGCTGAGGCAGGAAATCCTGAGGGAAGCACATCAGAGCTGTTTCTCTATTCATCCAGGAGCTACCAAGATGTACCGTGACCTCAAACGGTATTACCAGTGGGTAGGGATGAAGAAGGATGTTGCCAGCTGGGTTGCGGGGTGTGATACATGTCAGTTGGTGAAGGCTGAGCATCAGGTTCCGAGCGGGTTGTTGAGGAGTTTACCCATTTCGGAGTGGAAGTGGGACATGATCACCATGGATTTCGTGGTAGGTCTGCAGGTTTCGCGAACCGAGGACGCTATTTGGGTCATCGTCGATAGGTTGACCAAGTCTGCGCACTTCTTGGCCATAAAGAAGACCGACGGTGCGGAAGTGTTGGCCAAGAGGTACGTCAGGGAGATTGTGAAGCTGCATGGGGTACCGGTGAGTATAGTGTCGGATCGAGACCCGAAGTTCTCCTCGTTGTTCTGGGGCGCTTTCCAGAAGGAGATGGGTACTAAGGTACACATGAGTACAGCTTATCATCCCCAGACCGATGGGCAGTCGGAGAGGACTATCCAGACGTTGGAGGATCTGTTGAGGATGTGTGTGTTGGATTGGGGTGGACATTGGGCGGATCATCTGAATCTAGTGGAGTTTGCATACAATAACAGCTACCAGGCTAGTATCGGCATGGCACCATTTGAGGCGTTGTATGGTAGGCCTTGCAGGACCCCGTTGTGTTGGACACAAGTGGGGGGGAGGAGCCTGCTGGGGGCTGACTTTGTGCAGGAGACGACTGAGAAGGTCCGGATTGTGAAGTTGAACATGAAAGAAGCTCAAGATCGTCAGAAAAGCTACGCAGATCGGCGTAGGAAGGAGCTGGAGTTCGCAGTTGGCAATTTGGTCTATCTGAAGATGGCCATGTTGAGGGGTCCGAATAGGTCCATCTCCGAGACTAAGTTGAGTCCGCGATATATGGGTCCGGTCAGGGTGCTGGAGCGGGTCGGACCGGTGGCTTATCGGCTAGAGTTGCCGGAGTCTATGCAGGCATTTCACAAGGTGTTCCATGTGTCGATGCTGAAGAAATGTCTGCACAAGGATGATCAGGTGGTCACGGGGGTGCCATCAGATTTGACACCGAGCATGGTGGTGGAGGTGAGGCCTCTGAGAGTACTAGATTGTCGGGTGAGAGTGATCAGGAGGAAGAAGGTTCCTGAGATGCAGGTGCTGTGGGACTGCAATGGAGCCGAGGAGGTGACTTGGGAGCCGGAAGCGAAGTTGAAGCGCAAGTTTCCCAAGTGGTTCGGCAAACTGGAGGGTTAGCCGGGTGTTTTCCATGTCGTTGTAACCATGGTGTTGGGGTTTTGGGGAGTTATTGCGTTGTTGTACTCGTTTATTTTATGGTATTATAATTAATTGATGTACTTTGGAGCTTTTGATTATTCAATAAAAAGGTGTTTTCATTGAAAATGTCGAGTGGTGTGGTTACTAGGGGATTAGTAGACAGGTTGGCGGGCTACTAGTGGTAGTGGTCTGATAGCGGGAGTGCGGATACTAGGTGTTTGGTAGCCGCATAGGGCTGATAGTTCCGGATTGGTTTGGCACGGGGTTGTGGCCCATATAGCAGCATCGGAGTGTACTGGTGAGTCACTGCCGAGTGTACCTGGCCAGTTGGGGTTCGACGTGATTCCTGATTGGTGAGACAGGTCACTAGAGAGATTGCCGTTGTCTGGCTCTCTATGCGTTAGACGGACCGATCCATGGTGTTGGGTCGTGAAGTCGTTATACTCCCGGGTGTTGGAGTGGTTGGCCAAACCAAGTAGGGAACTATGGCGCTATGGTGTTGAGCCGTGATACCGTTGTTGGTGGAGTTGGAAGAGCGGTCGTGCGATGCTGAATTGGAATAGCGGTTGTGCTATGTTGTGGATGTTCGTTGGACGTTAGATTCGAGGACGAATCTATGTTAGTGGGGGAGAACTGTAACACCCGTAATCCATTAATTGGGTTTAAGTTGACATTTCAGAAGTTAGGGGGGGTTAAATTGAATAAATCAATTTTTATGGGCGGGTGTGATTGATAATCTCGAAAGTTTGGGGTCAACTTTCGGAAGGGGAGGAAGGGCGAGGACCGGTTGGTGTAATAAGGAAACTTGAAACACACCTATGTATAGACGTGCGTAAGTATCGCCGCCTCCGAGCTCCAGATTACCCTAGCCGTCAAGTTGTGTGGTTTTCGGTATGGAAGCAAGGAGAGAAGGAAGAGAGAGTCGGGCGGTGGTGTTCGTTGGCGTGAGAAAGGATCGGTGGAGGTCCGCGGTGCCGTGAACGATTCACCATCGGGCTTTCGTTGTCGGGTCTTAGAGATAAGGGTCCTCCTCTTAGCTTAGTTTTCACGTTGGAATCAAAGTAGTCTTGTGGTTGTCATCGGAGATGGATGATGATGGCGGTGACGTGAGGGTCAAGCGTCGGTGTTGTCGCGACGTGTTGGTGTTTGCGGCGGGGTTCGTGTTCGGTGGTTGGATCGTGGTAGTTCCGGTGGTGAGCTCCGGTGATGGTGTAATGGCACCGGCGGTGGTGATCGGCTGGTTGTTGCAGAGTCGGACGAAGAAGACGGTTGTTGCAGAGTCGGACGATGACCTGGAGTTAGAATAATTGAAAGTTTGGTTTTTTGATTATTTTATTATTTTTATTTTTAGGTGGATTAATAGAAGGTTATTCATCCCGGGGAGTTCTAGAAAATTGCTGAATTTTCTCGGGAAACTTTCTGTGCGGGAATAAGGTGAGTGCAAGACCATAGGCGTAATTAAATAATTTTGATAATTGATGTGATTTCGTGATTATAGGCCGTTTACGATCTCGGAGGGTCTAGATCGAGTGTTTCATGAAATGTTTGATTTATTCGGTATTTTCGTGATAGTCTATATTAATTATCTTAATTATTTGTTAGCCTGTAGATGGGAGGATTGTCTCACTAAGTATTTTTCGAAATACTTATGCATCTCTTATATTTTAATTGATGCAGGAAAAGAGAAAGTGTGACCGTGGGATCAGGGCGAAGAAGAGGGGGTGATATAGACTTGTCGTTTATTTGGTTATTTTATTTAATAATTTATGATCTTGATTATTCGGATTTTTAATTTTGAACCGGAAATTAATTGGTGAGTTTCAACTATTATTATTTATGGGATTTAGTAATTATTTGCAAAAAGAAAAAAATCGGTGCGGTTGTTTCAACCATCATCTTCTGTTCTGGGGTGATGATGCTTCTTCATCAAAATGTAATATGCGTTAAACTAAATTAATATCACAAATTCATTGAACTCTTTAAATCACAAAAATCCCTAAAATTGCTATCTCATATAAAAATTCAATTTTGCAGCTCTATGTCACAAGAACATCCCACACGCAGAATATCCCTCCAATATTGACTAAAGGTCATTGAAAAGAAACAGAACTGCAAACTTACCCTAGAAATTTTTCTCAGACACAAAGAGTTTTTTTTTTCCAGGGCAGAGATCAAAAAGTTTTTGTTCTTCTCAGGGACCAAATGTGAGTGTTAGCATTACATACATTTTTTGGAAAAGAAAAAAAGATAAAACCCCTAGAAATCTCCCTGAAGAAAAAACTTTATTACCTATTAGAGAGCATGCGTTTTTGGAATTCGGAATCTAGATAATATTGACTTGGTAGATTAGATTTAATAAAGAAGAAGCAAGTGGGCCAGTGGTTGTCACACCTCTGCTGCCATTTTACCGGTGTCGAGTTCGACTCCACCTGCCCTCCATGTGTCGGGGTATTTGGCTATTGGACCGGCCTGTTGTGGCCCAAAAGAATGACAAAAAATATATTAGATTTAATTATCTTAACAGCTAAATAATATATCAATTAATAATTTAATACAAAATTATTAGTAGAAAAACTTTTAAAATTATACGTACTTAAAATTCAAATATTATAAAGTATTTTGTACTGTAATTCCAAAAATGAAAAACTAAAGTTTATTGTTAATTATTGTCATTTTTATTATCAAATAAAAGATTTCAAGTTTTGTTTCTTTCTTAAATTTTAAAGGATTTTATTAATTATAATTTTAGGAAAATATTAGAGGTATTTTTATATATAACTTTGTTGACCAAGATAATGTGCATATATAATCTAACCTATAACACCTTCATGCATTTTTCTTTTTTTATTTACGAAAATAACACTAAGTTGACATAAATATTTTTAGAGCCTATAAATTACATATGCTAGTGACTATTCATCATAGATTCGTAGTTACGTATGTACAACATAATTTTGTTAAAAATATCATTTTTTGCTTATGTTTTGCTTATACTTTGCTTATCTTTTACTTATGTTTTGCTAATACTTTGCTTGTCTTTTAATTATGTTTTGCTTATATATATATTTTTGATTTCAATTTAAAAAGAAAATAATTAAAACGTATTAATAGTGTAATATGCAAAATAATTATAATTTGACTCATTAAAAAGCTTGATTGATGTTTTGGAAATTATTTGCAATAATGATACTGATTTTTTTTGGACTCAGAAAATGATAATGATCTTATAGTATCGAAATCATTATAATTTTGAACTGAAAAATAAGAATGATAGCAAATTTTGATTTCACGTTGAATCTTTGTTATTATTGAACCGATCTTGACAAAATCTAACATATATAGTTTAATATTTTTCTTAGATCAAATTTTATTTTTAAATAATATCAATAATTTATGATAGAGCAGTATTTTAAATCTTATTCTTTGCCGTTGCTACTCTAGTCATGTTCATCTTTTTCTTCTACAGGTTGGGCTGTCCATCTTCTTCTTCTTCTTCATGAATTATAATTGTAATATTTTAACTACAATCTAGTTTTAAAACCTAGCTCACAAATATAAAAGAAATATCTTGGATAATTTTTAATTAAAGTGTATGATATAAGAAAAAATTTCAAAAATGTATACGATATATTTGTAGTATTGTTTTTTGTATTTTAGTGTTTTATATAATGACATCCGCCACTGGATTAAACCCCAATTAATATGCAATAACTGTAAGAACGTTTTGGTTTAGTGAGTGATTAAAATAAATATACGCACCTGAGCATCTTTTTGTAGATTTGAAGACGAGACAATTGGGCCACATAACAAGAGTGGTCTAATGAAGAATGATCAGCTTTTGTTTCTGAATTGTTCATCTTAGATTTCTTCTTTCTCGCAAGTTCTGTATCAGTGTAACAAAAACAAACATGTTAAAATAAATCGCACCAAATTGTTCTTGAAACAACCTCACCAAACCAAGTAATCCTGGACACTACAACAAGATAGAACATAACTGAAAAGTTACCCGTGTTGTCTTGATCAACACTACCATCATCTTCTGTTCTTGGGTGTTGATGCTTCTTCATCAAAATGTAATCTGCGGTAAACTAAATTAATATCACAAATTCTTTAAACTATTTAAATCACAAAAATCCCTAAAATTGCTATCTCATATAAAAAATCAATTTTGCAGCTCTATGTCACAAGAACATCCCATACGCAGATTATCCCTCCAATTTTGACTAAATGTCATTGAAAAGACACAGAACTGCAAACTTACCATAGAAATCTTTCTCAGACACAAAGAGTTTTGTTTTTCAGGGCAGAGATCAAAAAGTTTTTGTTCTTCTCAGGGACCAAATGTGAGTGTTAGCATTACATACATTTTTTGGAAAAAGAAAAAAAGATAAAACACCTAGAAATCTCCCAGAAGAGAAAACTTTATTACGTATTAGAGAGCATGCGGTTTTGGAATTCGGAATCTAGATAATATTGACTTGGTAGATTAGATTTAATAAAGAAGAAGCAAGTGGGTCAGTGGTTGTCACACCTCTGATGCCATCTTACCGTTGTCGAGTTTTGACTCCACCTGCTCTCCATGTGTCGGGGTATTTAGCTATTGGGCTGGCCTGTTGTGGCCCAAAAGAATGACAAAAAAATATATTAGATTAATTATCTTAACAGCTAAATAATATATCAATTAATAATTTAATACAAAATTATTAGTAGAAAAACTTTTAAAATTATACGTACTTAAAATTCAAATATTATAAAGTATTTTGTACTGTAATTTCTAAAATGAAAAACTAAAATTTATTGTTAATTATTGTCATTTTTATTATCAAATAAAAGATATCAAGTTTTGTCTCTTTCTTAAATTTTAAAGGATTTTATTAATTATAATTTTAGGAAACTATTAGAGGTATTTCCATATATAACTTTGTTGACCAAGATAATATGCATATATAATCTAACCTATAACACCTTAATGCATTTTTCTTTGTTTATTGGCGAAAATAACACTAAGTTGACATAAATATTTTTAGAGCCTATAAATTACATTTGCTAGTGACTATTCATCATAGATTCGTAGTTACATATGTACAACATAATTTTCTTAAAAATATAATTTTTTGCTTATGTTTTGCTTATATTTTGCTTGTCTTTTACTTATGTTTTGCTAATACTTTGTTTGTCTTTTACTTATGTTTTGCTTATATATATTTTTTTGATTTCAATTTAAAAACAAAATAATTAAAACGTATTAATAGTGTAATACACAAAATAATTATAATTTGACTCATTAAAAAGCTTGATTGATGTTTTGGAAAATATTTGCAATAATGATACTGATTTTTTTTGGACTCATATAATGATAATGATCTTATAGTATCGATATCATTATAATTTTGAACTGAAAAATAAGAATGATAGCAAATTTTGATTTCACCTTGGATCTTTGTTATTATTGAACCGATCTTGACAAAATCTAACTTATATAGTTTAATATTTTTCTTAGATCTAATTTTATTTTTAAATAATATCAATATTTTATGATAGAGCAGTATTTGAAATCTTATTCTTTGTTGGTACTCTAGTCATGTTCATCTTCTTCTTCTACAGGTTGACTGTCCATCTTCATCTTCTTCTTCATGAATTATAATTGTAATATTTTAACTACAATCTAGTTTTAAAACCTAGCTCACAAATATAAAAGAAATATCTTGAATAATTTTTAATTAAAGTGTGTGATATAAGAAAAACTTTCAAAAATGTATACGATATATTTGTAGAGCCTATAAATTACATTTGCTAGTGACTATTCATCATAGATTCGTAGTTACATATGTACAACATAATTTTGTTAAAAATATCATTTTTCGCTTATGTTTTGCTTATACTTTGCTGGTCTTTTACTTATGTTTTGCTAATACTTTGCTTGTCTTTTATTTATGTTTTGCTAATACTTTGCTGGTCTTTTACTTATGTTTTGCTTATATATATATATATTTTTTTTTCAATTTAAAAAGAAAATAATTAAAACGTATTAATAGTGTAATATGCAAAATAATTATAATTTGACTCATTAAAAAGCTTGATTGATGTTTTGGAAATTATTTGCAATAATGATACTGATTTTTTTTGGACTCAGATAATGATAATGATCTTATAGTATCGAAATCATTATAATTTTTAACTGAAAAATAAGAATGATAGCAAATTTTGATTTCACGTTGAATCTTTGTTATTATTGAACCGATCTTGACAAAATCTAACATATATAGTTTAATATTTTTCTTAGATCAAATTTTATTTTTAAATAATATCAATAATTTATGATAGAGCAGTATTTTAAATCTTATTCTTTGCCGTTGCTACTCTAGTCATGTTCATCTTCTTCTTCTACAGGTTGGGCTGTCCATCTTCTTCTTCTTCTTCATGAATTATAATTGTAATATTTTAACTACAATCTAGTTTTAAAACCTAGCTCACAAATATAAAAGAAATATCTTAGATAATTTTTAATTAAAGTGTATGATATAAGAAAAAATTTCAAAAATGTATACGATATATTTATAGTATTGTTTTTTGTATTTTAGTGTTTTATATAATGACCTCCGCCACTGGATTAAACCCCAATTAATATGCAATAACTGTAAGAACGTTTTGGTTTAGTGAGTGATTAAAATAAATATACGCACCTGAGCATCTTTTTGTAGATTTGAAGACGAGACAATTGGGCCACATAACAAGAGTGGTCTAATGAAGAAGGATCAGCTTTTGTTTCTGAATTGTTCATCTTAGATTTCTTCTTTCTCGCAAGTTCTGTATCAGTGTAACAAAAACAAACATGTTAAAATAAATCGCACCAAATTGTTCTTGAAACAACCTCACCAAACCAAGTAATCCTGGACACTACAACAAGATAGAACATAACTGAAAAGTTACCCGTGTTGTCTTGATCAACACTACCATCATCTTCTGTTCTTGGGTGTTGATGCTTCTTCATCAAAATGTAATCTGCGGTAAACTAAATTAATATCACAAATTCTTTAAACTATTTAAATCACAAAAATCCCTAAAATTGTTATCTCATATAAAAATTCAATTTTGCATCTCTATGTCACAAGAACATCCCATACGCAGAATATCCCTCCAATTTTGACTAAAGGTCATTGAAAAGAAACAGAACTGCAAACTTACCCTTGAAATTTTTCTCAGACACAAAAAGTTTTCTTTTCCAAGACAGAGATCAAAAATTTGTTGTTCTTCTCAGGGACCAAATGTGAGTGTTAGCATTACATACATTTTTTGGAAAAGAAAAAAAAAAGATAAAACCTCTAGAAATCTCCCAGAAGAGAAAACTTTATTACCTATTAGAGAGCATGTGTTTTTGGAATTCGAAATCTAGATAATATTGACTTGGTAGATTATATTTAATAAAGAAGGAACAAGTGGGCCAGTGGTTGTCACACCTTTGCTGCCATCTTACCGGTGTCGAATTCGACTCCACATGCTCTCCATGTGTCGGGGTATTTGGCTATTGGGATAGCCTGTTGTGGCCCAAAATAATGACAAAAAAGGATTAGATTTAATTATCTTAATAGCTAAATAATATGTCGATTAATAATTTAATAAAAAATTATTTGTAGAAAAACTTTTAAAATTATACGTACTTAAAATTCAAATATTATAAAGTATTTTGTACTGTAATTCCAAAAATGAAAAACTAAATTTTATTGTTAATTATTTTCATTTTTATTATCGCATAAAAGATTTCAAGTTTTGTTTCTTTCTTAAATTTTAAAGGATTTTATTAATTATAATTTTAGGAAAATATTAGAGGCATTTCCATATATAACTTTGTTGATGATAGTAGACTTTTTGCAAGTCTTTGAGACCAATTACTCAATATACAAGTAGTATAATAGGTATCGAATCCAAAGGGTTTAATTCCAAACACCAAGAATACAAAGTAGTAATTGAGTTAAGCAAGCATAAAAAGGTTGTTGTTTAGCTAATGAATATAACAACTTAAATAAAGGAAACGAGATAGCAAACTACACAAATGTAATGCAAGATATAAAAGTGAATCTAAGGATGAGGTAATCGAGTTTAGATGTCCCAAGTTCAATTCATGATGTTTATTTTCTCAAGCAAGCTATTCCCTAGGTATAAGACCATTAACTTGACTAATTCTCTTTCAAGAAATTAATCACTATGCTAATCACCTAATCCATTAACAAATTCTCATTTGTGGATCATTGATTAACAAGCATTATGGTTGTATAGGCAAGATCAACCAAAGATACACCCTAGACAACTATTATCATAGGCTAGGAGCATAAATCCCTTGTTTAGTTCATCAAGGCATTTCATCAAACACTTTGTGCTCATGAAATGCCTTATGATCTAGACCCACTTTCTAAAGCTAGATCTAGCTTTAAGAACACTAAACAAAAGGGATATAAGAATATCTAACCTTAAACATCATAAATTAATCTTGGAAACATCCTAACTCTAACCCATCCTCAAATTCTAAGACTACTCACTAATCATCATGGTTCCAACAAATTCAATAAAAGAAGAGTTAAAACTCATGATCAAGATGATTGGATGATTAGGAAATATGAGATAGATAGATTCAATCAAGAAACAATACTCAAAATGCATAAATCAAAAGGATCAATCTCTTACAAATCACTCTTAGAGAGGGTTTTTGCTTAAGAAAAGACTTAGCCCATAAAAATTAGGTTTTTGGGCATAAATAGTGAATAGTGACGAACCGGGTCGACCCGGGACAAACCGGATACTGACCCGGTTTAATGGCATAAAAGGTGTTCTGGGCGGCCAATACTGAGGTCACTCATCGGTACAACACCTCGGTATTGAGCTTTGGTTTGTGTACCGATGAGTGGTACCGAGCAGTGACGTCGATACTGGGGGAAATGCCTTGAAGCTCCTTTGGTGAATAACGAGGTCACTCCTCGGTATTGTTGCTCGGTGTTAAGGGTTTTTCCCCCGGGTTTCCACCGAGATCAGCACCGATATGTTGCACCGAGGAGTGAACTCGGTACAATCCCCTGAAGCTTCGATACCGACGTCACTCCTCGGTGTTGCACGTCGGTACTGGGGATGCCTTTCTCCGTCTTCAATACCGATCGGTCATACCGATCAATAACATTGGTATGACTCTTCTTCCTTCAATACCGATGAGGGATACCGACCCGTGACGTCGGTATAGTCTTTGTCTTCTCTCCGCGTGTCTCGAATCTTCTCCAAAGCACCTAAAACACGATCCAAAACATGCATAGACTCTCTAGGACTTGATGTGGACACACTAAACTCCTAAAATGACTAACATGCTAAAGAAATATTATGAACTATGCGCGAATGACTCGAAACCTAAGTGAAACAGATGCTAGAATGATTCAAAATATTATGATATCAATTCCCCCAAACTTGGTCATTTGCTTGTCCTCAAGCAAACAAATATAAGAGGTGGGAAAAGATATATGAGAGCGGGAGCTCAAATCCTCAAGAAACATAAAAAGAAACACATTCATCGCCCAAATTTGTAGTTCTAAAATGCACCAAGCGCGTCTACTCCAAAGGAGTTAGCCATTCCTATCTCATCATGCATCAAATCCAAACCCCAATTTACGCAAGCAATCATATTCTCCAACCCCTTAACATTCATTAATGGTGCAACCATGAATCATATTTATGCAAGGTTAAATCGAATTCGTTTGGCTAAGGGTATGGTTATGAGATGATGGTGATCTCATTATCATGCATGGATAATTAAGTTCAAGGATCTCTCATGGAACGAAAAAACCTTAGCAAAATGCTAAAGGTAAAAGGCAACCTATGCATACAAGGAAGAATTCTAATCTACCCAAGTGCCTAGAGTGTCTCTAACCTAAAGTCTTCTAACCCGTTGTGCCCACATCCTAAGCTACCCTTTTTATCCTACGGTATTTTGCCTTCTCAAACCGACATTCTTCTTGTCTTTTCATTTCACATTCTTCTCATTCGGGGATCATTTCTTCTTCCTTGTTCTTTCATGGTTTGGTGCTCCTTTTGTTGTGATCTATCTCTTCTTTTCTTCTTTTTGGTTCACGCCTCTTCTCACTCCTTGATGCTTTGGCCTTTTGGCTTTCTTCTTTTTCCTTCTATCTTTTGAGGCTATCTTATTCTTTAGAGCTAGTCTTATGATTTTTGCACCAACCAATCTACACAAATCCGATCCCCTTTTTCCTTTCTCCTTTTCTTCTTTTCCATTCAACAATCCATTCTCAACCGTTCACCAAGTTTAAAACCATTCCCCCAAACTTGAACCAAGAATCAATATCCTAACTAGCCTATTCCTAGATTAACTCCGAGATGTTGAAGCTAAATCTACATGAGAATTCCCTCTTGTCGCCCTAAACCTAACACGTTTTGCCAAGTTTGTTCGAAAGAAAGGCCTCACAATTCACACACTAATAACAATGGCTAGAAAGGAGGTTGAGTTTAAGGTAGGGGAAACCATTCCAATGATGGGATATGGCTACTTGGATAAACAAGAGTGGTAGAAAGGGAAAATATTATCCAAATATGTAGATGTGATCCACGAATTCATTAAAAAATGCACAAACACAATATTTACAAGTCAAGATTAGGGTTATCACTTAGATGGAGTTGGATGCAATTCAAGCTTGTTTCAACAAAGGCAAGTATGATGAAGCATGAGATCTAAGAATGGTTCGTCTTCACTTTCAAACTCGCCTAGATGCATCAAACAACTACGAACTAATCAATTTCTTTAGATGCTACCGTAATGAGGAAAAATCATCATTGCTCCCTATGCATGTGCAATAAAACCTATATGCTACTAGACTAGATACTATATGCACACTAAATGACTTCTTTTTGTGTTTTCAAATTTTTCGATTTTTTTGGTTTTTTTCTATGCCTTAGATGAATGCATGAGATGCATGAGACTCGAAAAAAGAAATTGAAAATAAGATCAAAATAAATGACATTAGATACAGGTCCCTCCCCCAAACTTAAATCACACCGTCCCGGTGTGAAATAAGCTTAAGGAAAGGCCCAAAAAGAAGAGAAAACTAGACAATGCAAGACTCAAAATAAAAGAAATATATACAAGAGTTTTGGGATCGTACCTAGAAACTTTGAGATGGGGATGAAGACCACATCGAGTAAGATGGATTACTTGAGACGGGAGACGGGGAACGCATCGCTCTCCTCTTTGTTGCCTTCTCTGGTCGGGCCGTGGGTCGGCTAGTGCTCACGAACAATGCCCAATCCTCTCCTCGAGGCGCGAGGTTAGTGCCCATGATGACATCTCCTCCTTCACCAGCTCTTGAGGAAATCGCTCCACAACCTCCATCCTTGAGCTCATTGATGGTTCGACCCATGGCTTTGACCGTATTCTTTAAAGACTTGATCGTCTTGACCATCTTCTTCATGTTGTTGTTTTGCCACTTGCACATGCGTTGTAGGAGGCGAGTTTGGTGGTGAGCATGTCTTGTAGCCGCGTTAGGAATAGCCCCATCATAAGGGTCAAAGTGGTAGCGCTCACTACCATACACGGTTTCGGGTGATGACTCATTTGGCACCTCCTCGTCGAGATCAAGAGACTCGTCGGTGTTGGTTCTCCTTTGTGCTCTCTTGCGGAATGCTTGCATTGGCGGATCGGCGGTGGAGTTGTAGAGGTACTCTTGGGGAGGAATAAACATTATGTTCCTCGGATCATGGAAGTTTGTGAGTGCGTGATTAGGCAAAAGTACTTGTGCAATAGATGTCTCGGTGAGTTGGAGGTTGTAAGCCATCTTGCCGTCGATAAATCCCTTGAAGAACCTAGTCTTTGAAAGATAGGCCGCATCCAAAGATTTCCACTCATTTCCAATAACCGAGACTTTGATGCCCTTTGCCAAGAGAATAGGTGTTATGACCCAACCGATGCAAATGACGGCCTTCTTTGACTTTGTCTTCCAAGTCCAATTTCGGTAAGAAAACAAGTGTCTCACCAATAGCGTTGCGAGACAAGGAATTCTCTCAGGCCCCTCGAACGCTCTACCATTGCGGAGAGTGGGGAGATTGGGCTTTAGACCGAGCCCCAACAACTCCATTTCCTCCGTAGTAACCGTGTCAATCCCCACCTTTTGATAGAACACGTGGACCAACGCCTTGTGCGCGTAGCGGATAGCTGGGTGCCGTATGCTTGCATTCTTAGAGGCGCCGGCCTCAAATTCCCCGGAGGCAATCGTTGCCCAAAGATTTCGGAGCTCGAGCCTCGGATAATTAAAGTATTACCCATCGTAGGTGCCTTCTTCTTTGAACCCGAATATCTCGCAAAGCTCGTGGAAAATGACGGTGTAGGTGGTGTCTAGAAGCCTGAACTTTAAGACTGCAAACCCGGAATTTGCATCTTCCGTGTCGTAGAACTTAGCTCGAAGGGTGGCTAGGAACTTGTTGGAGAGCGCCTTGTAAGATTCATGCTTCATGCTCACGAACTTCCTTAGCCCCATATTCTCAAAAAGAGACCACAATTCGTCACTTATTCCCATCTTATCTATCATCTCTGCATCGACAAACTTGCCTTGCTCGAACTTCATTTGGAAATTTTTTTTGAAGTATTCTTGCTCGGTTGGCTTTGCCCGTTGCACTTCCGGGATTTTCCCCACTTGATTTCTCACTCTCAACCTCCTCCTCGACTTCTTCAACTCTCTTGCCCTTTACCTTGGAAGTTTTCTTGGCTTTGGAGCTCGCACCCGCGGTTTTGGCCTTTGCCTTGGTACTACCTTTGGCAATTCCTTTCCCCTTTTCCGCGGCGGTAGCTTTGGCAATTCTTTTCCCTTTTCCAACTGTCGAAATCTTGGTTCGTGCCCATGTCGATGGAGCGCCTTTGTCAGTCATTGTACCTACAAATATCCTTTAGACAATTTGTGAACATAGGTATAATTTTTTTATCAAAACAACAAAGGTTCACCAAAAGATGAGCTAGCAATGAATCAAGGTGACAATTCACACTTAACAAGCAAATTATCCCAATTCACAATCCCTAATTCTCAAAATTCCAATTTCTCAAATTTTCATCAAACCATCAACAATTTGCACATAAATCATCAAGTCAAGCATAGAGAAACCATCCCCAAGGTATTTGTACAAGTGAAAAGCAATATCAAACCATATTCAAGCAATATTTTCTTAAGAACAAAACTATGGTTTTTCTAAAATTTAATTGATGAATACCTTGGGGGATTGGGATTAAATGCTTGGAATGATGATAAATCCAAAAAGAGCAGTGAAAATCGAGACTGTGGGGTTTGGAATCATGAAATTTGGTTAAGAAAAGAGGGAGATTTGAAAAAATATTGCTCTTGAAATCGTGAAGCTAGGTTGAGAAAGAAGAGGGGTTTCGCGTGGAAGAAGAAGAGAAAGAAGACTTACCCGGGTCGGGTCGGATCTTAACTGGGCAGGAACCGGGTTGGTCAACGAATTCCAAAAATCTGGTCAATACCGACGCCACTCATCGGTATTGCCAAAATTTTGAAAATTTCTCGTTGAATACCGAGGTCACTCCTCGGTACAACATATCAGTGCTAAGGAATTTTCTTTCTGTTTCCATACCGACGTGTTGTACCGATTTGTGACTTTGGTATTGGTTCCTCATTTTGTATGCTCTATACCGGTGTCACTGATCGGTATTGGACATCGGTATGACCATACCGAGGTCACTCCTCGGTGCAACTAATCGGTGCTAAGGAGATTTTCCTTCTGTTTCCATACCGACGTGTTGTACCGATTTGTGACATCAGTATTGGCACTATCTTCTTTTGGCAAGTCCATACCGATGTCACTCATCGGTATTTGACGTCGGTATTGCGCGGTGACATCGGTATTGGACTTCGGTATTGGACGTGGACCTTGGAACCCCTATGCATACTTAACAAAAACGTCAAAAAGCTCTAGCAAAGATAGAAAAAGAGATAAAATAAAGCTATATACAAGGATAAACTTGGGGTGTCTCCCAAGAGCACTTTGTTTAACGTCACTAAGTTCGACGTTTGTTACCGTTTTCAAGCTAGGGGGGCATCATCAAGAGGAATCGAGCCTCCCTCTTCAATGTTTTCCTTAGCACGGTATGGTTTGAGTCTTTGGCCGTTTGCAATGAATTCTTGGCCACTATTGTTCACAAGTACCACGGCCCCATATGGCCTCACTTCCTTGATCTCAAATGGTCCGGACCATCTTGACTTGAGCTTCCCGGGATAAATCTTCAGCCGGGAGTTTAACAATAGCACTAAGTCTTCAACTTTGAAACGCCTTAGTCCGTTCCTTGTAGATCCTCGAGCTCTCATAGGCTTCTAGCCTAATCTCGTCTAACTCTTGGAGTTGAATCAACCGCCTCTCTTGTGCGGTCTTTAGATCAAAGTTGAGAAGTTTCACCGCGCATAGAGCCTTGTATTCCAACTCAACCGGTAGATGGCATGACTTCCCATAAAGCAAGTTGAATGGTGTAGTCCCTATAGGCGTCTTAAAGGCGGTTCGGTATGCCCATAGAGCATCATCTAACTTGTTGGCCCAATCCTTTCTTGAACTCCCAACCGTCTTCTCTAGTATGGCTTTGATTTGCCGGTTGGATACTTCTACTTGGCCACTCGTTTTAGGATGGTAAGGTGTTGCTACCTTATGCCTCACACCATGCTTCATAAGTAGACTTTCAAACACCTTATTGATGAAATGACTACCTCCATCACTAATGACCACCCTTGGAACTCCAAACCTTGGGAAGATAACGGACTTGAATAGTTTTAGGAAAACCTTAGCATCGTTAGTCGGGCTTGCAATGGCTTCCACCCATTTAGAGACGTAATCAACTGCCACCAATACGTATTGGTTACCATACGATGACAGGAAGGGTCCCATAAAATCGATGCCCCATACGTCAAACATCTCCACCACAAGGATTGGATTTTGGGGCATTTCATCTCTCCACCCAATATTCCCTTTCCTTTGGCATGGATCACATGTGGAGATGAAGAGGTGCGTATCCTTGAATAATGAAGGCCACCAAAAACCTGATTGAAGAACCTTTGTGGCCGTTTTGTTGGAGGCTTTATGACCACCATAGCTTGACCCATGACAATGGAGTAGGATTCCTTGGACTTCTTCTTCCGCAACACATCTTCTATAGAAGCCATCCGAGCATAGTTTATACAAGAACGGCTCGTCCCAATAGTATCTTGTCACGTCATGGAAGAATTTCTTCTTCTTGTACCCGTCCAAAGGCGGTTCCTTCCCACACACTAGATAGTTGACTAGATCCGCGAACCATGGAAGTTTCTCATCTTGCAACCCATTAGGATCTTCAATACCATTCACGGCCTCAATCCCCTTTCCCAATACATTCACAACCATGAGGCTCTCCTCGGGGAGCTTATCATCAATGGGAACTAGGTTTTCTATCTTCATCCTAGATAAATGATCCGTCACTCCATTTTCTATCCCCTTCTTGTCTACTATCTCCAAATCAAACTCTTGTAGAAGCAAGATCCAACGGAGTAGCCTTGGCTTTGTGTCTTTCTTTGCATGAATGTATCTTAGGGCCGCGTGATCGGTGTAGACAATCACCTTTAATCCCACAACATAAGACCTAAATTTCTCCATTGCAAACACCACGGCTAGCAACTCCTTTTCCGGTATGGCATACCTGGTTTGAGTGTCATCTAAGGTCCTACTTGCATAATAGATGACATTGGTCTTCTTGTCCTTCCTTTGACCCAAGACCGCACCAACCGCGTAGTCACTAGCATCACACATGATCTCGAAAGGAAGATCCCAATCTGGGGATTGTACAATGTGAGCACTAACCAACCCCTTCTTGATCTCTAGAAACGTTACCATACACTCCTCATCAAACACGAACTCAACATCCTTGCAAAGTAGCCTTGTGAGAGGTTTAGTGATTTTTGAGAAGTCTTTGATGAACCTTCGGTAGAACCCCGCATGACCCAAGAAATACCGGATGTCCTTGACCGACTTAGGCGGCTCCAAGCTAACCATCACCTCAATCTTGGCTTTGTCTACCTCTATGCCCTTCTTGGAGATTTTTTGTCCTAGCACGATGCCCTCACGCACCATAAAATGACACTTCTCCCAATTGAGTACCAAGTTTGCCTCCTCACATCGTTGCAAGACCCTACAAAGATTAGACAAGCAAAAACCAAACGAAGAGCCATACACGGAGAAGTCGTCCATAAACACTTCTACCATGTCTTCAATAAGATCCGAGAAAATGGACATCATACAACGTTGGAATGTCGCGGGTGCATTACACAACCCAAATGGCATCCTATATGCGAATGTGCCATAAGGTCATGTGAAAGTAGTTTTCTCTTGGTCATTCGGGTGTATGGGTATTTGAAAGAAACCCGAATAACCGTCTAGGAAACAATAAAACATATAATTAGCTAAACGTTCAAGCCTTTGATCTATAAAAGGTAACGGAAAGTGATCCTTACGAGTAGATGAATTTAGCTTCCTATAGTCAATGCACATCTTATGCCCGGTTATTGTCCTAGTAGGTATCATTTCATCCTTTTCATTCTTAACAACCGTTATCCCCCTTTCTTAGGCACACAATAAACCGGTGAAACCCAAGTACTATCCGATATTGGGTAGATAATACCCGCATCTAAAAGCTTAAGAAAATCTCTCTTTAAAACTTCTTTCAAATTAGGATTCAACCTTCTTTGATGTTCAATAGAGGTCTTTGATTCATCCTCTAGATGGATTCTATTTGTGCATATAGTAGAGAAAATACCCTTGATATAACGCCCCGACCGCCCCTACATGTGGGCCACATGCCTTCTCTCGGCCCGTGGGCCCCACCCTTGTCCGACGGCCGGTGCGTTAGTCCGGGAGGCTTGTAATACTTGTTTACTGACCCTGCAATCACCACGTGATCTTTCCCCGTGTTTTGTCCTCACTCACACGATACCGCGAATCACTTCCCGGTAGGTCACCCATCCTTAAATTGCTCCAGCTCAAGCACCCTTAACTCTGGAGTTCTCTCTGGACAAGTTCCCGAAAAGATAAGTGCACTTTGGTGACATAGGTAGCCAAATCAATTCCTATAAGCCTCTCCGCATATACAAGAAATCGGGATGTTACAATCACCCCCACTCATAGATCGCAACGTCCTCGTTGCGCACCAGGATCGTCACCCTAGACGGTGTGGGCCCACCTGACTCCACACACGTGTTTGGGTTCGGCTCTGATACCACTTATAACGCCCCGACCGCCCCTACCTGGGCCCCATGCCCTCTCCCGGCACGTGGGCCCCACCCTTGTCCGACGGCCGGTGCGTTAGTCCGGGAGGCTTGTAATACTTGTTTACTGACCCTGCAATCACCACGTGATCTTTCCCCGTGTTTTGTCCTCACTCACACGATACCGCGAATCACTTCCCGGTAGGTCACCCATCCTTAAATTGCTCCAGCTCAAGCACCCTTAACTCTGGAGTTCTCTCTGGACAAGTTCCCGAAAAGATAAGTGCACTTTGGTGACATAGGTAGCCAAATCAATTCCTATAAGCCTCTCCGCATATACAAGAAATCGGGATGTTACAATCACCCCCACTCATAGATCGCAACGTCCTCGTTGCGCACCAGGATCGTCACCCTAGACGGTGTGGGCCCACCTGACTCCACACACGTGTTTGGGTTCGGCTCTGATACCACTTATAACGCCCCGACCGCCCCTACCTGTGCTCCAGCCCAAGCACCCTTAACTCTGGAGTTCTCTCTGGACAAGTGATCGGAAAAGGTAAGTGCACTTTGGTGACATAGGTAGCCAAATCAATTCCTATAAGCCTCTCCGCATATACAAGAAATCGGGATGTTACACTTGATGTCATCCAAAGAATAACCAATGGCTTTCCTATACTTCCTAAGTTCAACTAAAAGGGAAGATAGTTCGTTCTCATTCAAACTATCATTTACAATAACCGGGTATGACTCGTTTGGAACAAGGAAAGCGTACCTTAGTCCCGTGGGAAGTTGCTTTAGGTCCATCTTTGGGGCTTTGAGTTCTCTCCAATCGTTCTCCTCAAGACTATACTTACCCTTGCTAGTCTCTTCAACGGCTAGAACAAACTTCTCTTGAACCGTACCAACTCTTGACCCATCTTGAACCTCGGTACCACGAACACTCAACTCAACAAAAGGCGTATCCCTATCAACCTGCTTGTGCAAGTCCATGATTAGCTCATACCCTTGACTCTCTTTACTCAAGAACCCATGATCACTACGCTCCTTGGTCAAGACCACTTCCAAACCGTCTTCTACTCTCATTTCCTCAGGCAATTCGTCGGCTAGTTCATCCATGGTCTCTATGTAGAAACATTGGCCATCTATGGTAGGTTTCTTCATCACCTTGTTGATATCGAGCTCAAGGACTTCTCCTTTACCCAAGTGAAGGTCTATTTTGCCTTTCCTCACATCGATTATCGCCCCCGCGGTTGCTAGGAATGGCCTACCAAAGATAAGAGGGTCTTTCGGTTCCTCATCCATTTCAAGTACCACAAAATCCGTGGGGACAATGAAATCCTTCACCACGATAGGAAGATCCTCAAGCAAACCAATAGGAACCCTCACGCTCCTATCCGCCAATATTAGGGAGATGTTGCATGCCTTGTAGCGTGTGAAGCCTAGTCTTTTGGCTACCAAAAATAGCATAAGGCTTACACTCGCTCCAAGATCACACAAAAAATGGTTGAAAGCTAAAGGACCAAGTGCACAAGGTAGAGTGAATGATCCCGGATCTCCTAGCTTCTTGGGTACCATATTCTTTTGTATGATGGCGTTACACTCGTGAGTTAGAATGACCATAGACTCTATTTCCTTAGCTCTCTCATTCACGGCATCTTTCAAGAATTTGGCGTATTGAGGGACGAGTAAGAAGGCATCAACCAAATGCATTGTGAGTTCTACCTTCTCCATTTGCCTATCAAAGATGGCTTTGTACTTGTCCATAAGTTGCTTCTTGAACCGCCCGGGAAAAGGTAGCTTAGGAACGTATGGCTTAGGGATAAACACATTCTTCTTCGGCTTCTCTTGAGCAACAAAAACCCTAGGCTTGACCTTCTCAACTTCTTCAACCTTGTCTTGCTTTCTCACTACCTCATATTCAACCAAATCGTCATCTTCTTGAAGTTTCACCCCCCCCCCCCCCCCCCCCCACTTTGCTTCTCAATGTCCTCATTGAGAGTAGAAGGAGCTTCTCTTTGAGGCAAAACTGTACCACTCCTTAAGGTGATGGCGTTTACATACTCCTTAGGATTAGCTTTGGATTTTCCCGGGAGTTGACCTTGTGGTCGTGAAGAAGAAGCAACACCTTTGGTTTCCATTTGTTTTACCTTGGAGTTCAAAACCTCAAACTTTGTGTTGAGGTCGTTGTAAGAGCAATCCACCCGCGTATTGATCTCTGCTTGTCCCTTGAGCAATTGTTGGAACATGGATCTCAAGTCAAGCTCTTGCGGTTTAGACGTAGTTGCTTGACCTTGAGGCATAAATCCTTGTTGTTGACCTTGAAAACCGGGTGGAGCTTTGGTTTGGAATCCACTTTGGTTCCTTTGGAATTGGTTCCTTGGGTCAAAACCTTGTTGGTTGGTATTGGAAGCTTGGCCTTGAGGTTGAAATTGCTTTTGAGGGACTCCTTGAGCTTGATTAGGTTGCGGAGGGTAGACTTGGTCTTGTGGATTCTCCACATTTGTGTTCCGGTAAGAGAAGTTGGGGTGGTTCCTATAGTTTTGGTTGAACCCTTGTCTTTGGTAGTTCCTTTGGTTCCCCACGTAGTTCACCTCCTCTTGGGTGTTCATGTCCACGTTCTCCTCTTGATAACAACCTTGGTTCTCATCATAAGCATCCACAAAGTTAACCATCTTTTGAGAAGACACTAGGAGTTTATCAATCAAATTGGCTTGCTTGTCCAATTTTTCATTAAGCGCTTTAATGTCCTTGACCCGCTTGTTCTCATCAAAGTCGCTTGTGGTCCTTGTGGCGCTGTCATAATCGTCGCCATAGGTCCCGTCACTTTGGGCCAAGTTCTCCACTAGTTCCATTGTTTCGTCTACTTCTTTGGCTAAGAAGTTCCCATTAGAAGCCGTGTCTAAGAGCATCCTTATCTTGGGTAGAGCACCGCGATAGAGGGTACTCAAAAGAGAGGCATTGGAGAAGCCATGATGTGGGCATTGAGAGGTGTAGCTTCTAAACTGTTCCCAAGCTTCATTGAAGGATTCATTTCCACGTTGTGTGAACCCCGAGATCTCGTTCCTCAACTTGGCAGTCCTTGAAGGAGAAAATAACTTTGCAAGGAAATCTCGCTTGCAATCGTCCCAAGATGTGATTGAACCTTGAGGAAGACTCTTTTCCCATTGATGAGCTTTTTCTCCAAGAGAGAATGGGAAAAGTCTTAGCTTGAAACCGTCTTCCGAAACACCGTTCATCTTGGTTAACCCACATATCCTATCAAATTGATCGATATGATCCAATGGATCCTCCATAGATAAGTCGTGGAATTTGTTACTTTGAACCATGTTGTTCAAACCCGGCTTCACCTCGAAGTTGTTGTTCTCAACCGGTGGAGCTTGGATCCCTTGACGGTTTTGATGGGCATTGGCGGCATCACCCGCACCTACCATATTTTCAGCCCTTGGGGGATGGTTAGGGGCTCTCATTGGCCGGCCGGGTGGATGTGGGGCATTTTGAGCTTGGCCGCCTTGAGCGTGGTGGTTTCCATTACCATCTTGTGACGGGTGGTTTCCATTACAACCTTGTTGATGATGTGGAAGGTTGTCCACATTTTCATGAATGTCCCCAAGTGGAACATTTTCATAGTGATGCATGCCGTTCTCAACTTCTTGTTGTCTCATACGTGCTTCCCTTGTTCTAACATTTTCATGTATGAGCGATGTATGTCGTCCCGTGGTTCAACTAGATTGTCGTTGCCTCGAGATCGCGTATGCATGCACCTATAGGTTTAGAGATAGCAATGGAAAGTGAAAGACATTAGTAATCAAAGGAGAAAAAAACTTAATCGCAAAAAGAACTTAAATCTTAATGTTGAATTGAAAACCCAATTGGCAACGGCACCAAATTGATAGTAGAATTTTTGCAAGTCTTTGAGACCAATTACTCAATATACAAGTAGTACAAGAGGTATCGAATCCAAATGGTTTAATTCCAAACACCAAGAATACAAAGTACTAATTGAGCTAAGCAAGCATAAAAAGGTTGTTGTTTAGCTAATGAATCTAACAACTTAAATAAAGGAAACGAGATAGCAAACTACACAAATGTAATGCAAGAGATAAAAGCGAATCTAAGGATGAGGTAATCGAATTCAGATGTCCCAAGTTCAATTCATGATGTTCATTTTCTCAAGCAAGCTAATCCCTAGGTATAAGACCATTAACTTGACTAATTCTCTTTCAAGCAATTAATCACTATGCTAATCACCTAATCCATTAACAAACTCTCATTTGTGGATCATTGATTAGCAAGCATTATGGTTGTATAGGCAAATTCAACCAAAGATACACCCTAGAAAACTATTATCATAGGCTAGGAGCATAAATCTCTTGTTTAGTTCATCAAGGCATTTCATCAAACACTTGGTGTTCATGAAATGCCTTATGATCTAGACCCACTTTCTAAAGCTAGATCTAGCTTTAAAAACACTAAACAAGAAGGGATATAGGAATATCTAACCTTAAACATCATAAATTAATCTTGGAAACATCCTAACTCTAACCCATCCTCAAATTCTAAGACTACTCACTAATCATCATGGTTCCAACAAATCCAATAAAAGAATAGTTAAAACTCATGATCAAGATGATTGGATGATTAGGAACTAGGAGATATATAGATTCAATCAAGAAACAATACTCAAAATGCATAAATCAAAATGATCAATCTTTTACAAATCACTCTTAGAGAGGGTTTTTGCTTAAGAGAAGACTTAACTCATAAAAATTAGGTTTTTTGGCATAAATAGTGAATAGTAATGAACCGGGTCGACCCGGTTTAAATGGATAAAAGGTGTTATGGGCGGCCAATACCGAGGTCACTCATCGGTACAACACATCGGTATTGAGCCTGGGTTTGTGTACCGATGAGTGGTACCGAGCAGCGACGTCGATACTGGGGGAAATGCCTTGAAGCTCCTTAAGTGAATACCGAGGTCACTCCTCGGTATTGTTGCTCGGTGTTAAGGGTTTTTCCCCCGGGTTTCTGATATGCTCAAATTAATACCCTAAAAGTACTAAGCAGTAGTTGCAGTAAAGTAGGGGTCGAACACAAGGACTCACAGAAACACACAATAGATTATATAGGCGAAAATCAAGCTAAACGATCAATGGTATTGAAAACAGAACGTAAATTAAAATGGTTGTAAATTCAATTAGTAGAAGGCTAGGTTCAGGGTATTTCTCAGGAAATCAATGAATGCAGATAAACTAACTAACATGATTCAGATTTAGCACGGTTCTTGAACTCAAATCACTAAGATATAGTTAACCAACTTCCGCTGCGAAAACTATCTAAATCTAAATCCTAGGAATTTCAAATTCCTTTGCGAATTCTAAAGTCTAAATCAGCTTTTTAAATCATGTTTGATATGTTCACAAAACAACTAACCCAAAATCTTTTGCGAATAGTTATTTTGCTCACCTTAGGTTCTATCAGGTAATTAATAGCACTTCTGCGCCTAATCAATTATCCTAAGATCTAAGTTCTAGGTGATCAATCTAGAATTAGATTTGCAAACAACCTATGGCAAAGAACTACTTCAGATGGTGAATCCTAATAACTAATCAATCTAGCATTCAGAGATAACCCTTATGAGAACCCTGAACCTAACAAGAGATCTACTCATACATGGAAATTGAAGCAATAAACATGTTTGAATAAATCATCAAATAAATCAGAAAGAGTAACAAGAGGGTTCGAAATCTTCTCTCGGACGAAAAAAGTTTTAGACTTGTCTCCCTTCAAAGCTCTCTCACCAAAACCAAAGTAAAACTAAAACGTAATGAAAAGCACACATCCAAAGTGGCTGTAAAACCTAATTAAATAGTCTAAACACGAATTGGGGTCTTCTTGTAAATATTAAAGTCTTCTGGGCAAGATCTGTAATTCTTCAAACTTCATTAAAAGTCGCGACTCGTAATCTCCTCGATGGGTGTCGATCGATACTAAGGAGGTATCGATCGATGCTTGACGCTTCGATCGAGCACTTAGTCACCAGACTTCAGTTTTGCTCCAGAACGCTCCATAAAACTTTAATATATCCAATAATGCTCCAAATGTGCTAAAACCTATAAAAGACTCTAAAAGACTCCAAAATACTATAAAGACTCTATAAATGGGACTTATATCATGGCTTAAACAGGGTAAAAACCATGATATATCAACTCCCTCTGACTTAGACTTTGCTTGCCCTCAAGCAAATAGAAGACTAAACCAGAGAAAGAGGTTTGAAAACGTAGAGACTCACCTGTTCCTAAAACGTTGCAATGACCCTTTTCCCAATCACCCAAATGTCACCTAACCAGCTTTTGATCTAACAACCATGTACTTCTCCTTGGAGATTCGCAGCTTTCCAGACTACATACATTATTTCGCAGTATTGTTCAATCAAGCCATCCTCGCCAGTTTCATCGCTGTGATTAATACCAAGAACCTTCTAGATTCTTTCCCATACAATATCATGACAAGGAACCACCCTTTTTCACACCTTTTTGGTATTATTTCTCTCCCCCAGACTTATTTCTTATTATATTTTCTCTTTTGTTTTTAGCTTTGCGTATACAAATCAAGGTATGAGACGCGAGTATTGATGGTGTTTGCCACCTAATCCCTGGTTCTTCCCTCTCAACGTATCCAAAGATGTAGGCGAATAATGGCATCATAGGAAAATCCTATCCTCGCTTCCAATCCTCTGTGTGATCATTCCCTCTCGAGTAGAATAATGGGATCGTTGGAAATTTTCCTAACACTCTACTCAGAAGAAAATCATTTCATCTTTTAATGCGCTTATTAATTAACTTGTAACAGGGAGAGAAATACCGTTATTTTAAAACACATGGGTTCCTTTGTCAGATACGAATGAGGAATCAAACTCTATAGATACTAACCACATTGATGAAGTGCAAAAATTTGGCTCAGGCTTTAAGGAACTTTGCTGGAAACATTAGTATCTTATGGTTAATTGGTCAGCCTTTGGATTTTTCATTAGTCGATCTAGAACTGATTATGTAACAATGGTCACTTAGAAGCAAGGTCAAATCAATGGATTCGAGAAAAATATCATAGTCTCAAACAAAGTTTTGACTCAATAAAACAACGAATGACTCAAAAACGACTTACTCTAAGAAAAACAAGAACAAAGTCAGCGACTACCTCCCCCAGACTTAAACAACACTGTCCCCAGTGTTATCTAGCCTAGAGTTGGCGAAAGAAAATCAAATGGGCCAAGTGGATTGTGAAAAATCAGAAAACGTACCTTTACAGGGTATCGATCGATACTGGCTGGTATCGATCGATACCAACTGTATGTCGACACACTGATGGAAAATCATGGGTGTCGAGTCGCTTAACCAGAGAAAGCATTCCATTATGTTAGATGTTAGCACTGTTAGGAACACTCAAAAACAGGTTAAAAGCAACATGGTATATCAAACATAAATCCAAAGAAGTTCAAATGCAAAAACAAATACTGACATAAGTTCAAAAGAAAAGAAAAGAAAAACAAACGTGAATATCAGATAGATGGAGGACTAATCCTCCGTTTCCTCAGAATCACCATCATCAGGATCATCAACGGGCGAAGGATCAACCGGAGTCTGCTGAGACGGAGGAGCTGTGTCTGTGTCAGTCATGCAACGGCAGCGTGAAATAGCAGTCCAGATGCTCCGCATGCTCTCTATCATCACCTTTTGAAAGGCGGCTGGCTCCATCGGAAGTTCTGAATCAGACGGCAATGATGGAGCTGGGATAGAAAAGGTCGCTGCTCGCGATCGCTGGGCTCGTCTTCCCTGGCGCGAATTAGATGGAATGTCAACAGCAGCAGGTGCAGGCACAGGAGCTCGCCGTCTAGTCGCAGGTATGCGAATCAACAGGTGTGGTGGAGGCTCGAAACGAAGCTGGCAAGTATCCTCGAGAATGTCTGTCAGCTCATCGTTAGGGAGCAACAATAGAAAATCTACAGCAGAAGTAGTAAAGAACCAGCGCCTCTCGGGCTGCAACCACTTAAGGTTCTTCAGATGGCTCTCATCCATATACCAACGCGCAGTGACTATCGAGCAACTCGTAGTACTGATCCCGAGGTGCTGAAAGATAGGAGTGAGGAGACTGCCAACTGTCTCTGTCTTCGTGCTTGTGCCTATGAATGGTTTGGTCTTCAAAGAGACCAGATGATGCGCAAATACAGCGCCAAGGTTGACTTCTGAAAGCTCAGGCCATGCGTAATTCTCCTAAGGAATAATGTCTCTGATAGCAAGACACATAAGTAGAAGCTCGGATACCCACATCTTGTTTGGTTCCATCTTACACAACAGTGTGTTGCTCAGGATCCGCACAAGGCAGTGCTGGACTGGGTGTCGGATATCCATCTGAGTGGACTCCTTAGAGTAGTAAGCTCCATTCCCGAAATGCTCCCAAAATGTTTGCATGTCAGGATGCTGCACGTGAAGAGCAACTCTCCTGCAATCTCGGAGAAAACCGTAGATGTCCCAGAGATCAGGGAGTGGTAACCTGTACCTCACTCCACAAGCCATGAAAGTCAAAATACCCTCCTGTGCATCCTGGAGGACCTCGTCCTGGTAGTGAAACGTCGCCATGAACTGACGAACCAAGTATGGATAAAGATCATACTGCTGAGTGGCCATCCGGCCAAGACCAATCTTCGCTAGAAAACTCGCTAGCTCTTAGTCAAGCCCCAAGCGACACATGGAGACCCCGTCAACAAACCGAGTAGGTTCGATAACCACTCTCAACCACGCATTATAATGTAGCGTGTCATAATCGTCCCATGCCTCCAAGATAGGCCTGTAGGTGCAGTCATCACTCAGCGCAATCTCCCTCTCCGTCCCGTTACAATCGCGGTGACAAGGGATCCTGGCCTTCTCGTTCAGCTTGGGCCAAGGACCTCTGCGTGGAGCTGCAGGAACATCCATAGCATATGGGTTAGAGCTCGATGCGTCTGTAGTCCTGGCTCTCTTTGACTTAGATGTCATCTGCAAACAAGACAGAAAGACACAGCATAAATCCAACACTTCTCTCAAACACAGCAGATATTTATCATCAGGCACGAATGGTGTCGATCGATACCACATGGTATCGATCGATACCTAAGGCAATTCCCAGTGCATCGAACTTCCATAATACAAATTATCCAAAAGTCGAAACTAAGGGCAATTGAATGTAAGGCAAGGTGCGAAACTACTCTAGAGCATCTCAGCAAATGACCATTGTCAAGAAAAACAAGTGCTAAGGAGTCGAAATCGCACAAACCTTAAATCTAGAAATCGGATTGAAAATATGGAATTTCGTGTGCATACATTTGCTGATTCGAGAAACAAATGCTAGAAAGAGATCGAGAATGAAAATCCAATGAATCTAGGCACTTGAATCACCAAAAACGGTGAAAAATGAGAGAGATCGGATTTGAGGGTCGGTATCGATCGATGGAGAAAGAAAAAGAGAGAGATGAACCTGAGGGTTTTAAAAGAAGTCTTACCTGCTGATATATCATGGTTTTTACCCTTTTTAGGCCATGATATAAGTCCGTTTTATAGAGTCTTTTACAGGTCTTAGCACGTTTGGAGCATAATTGGAGATATTGGAGCTTTCTGGAGCATTTTGGAGCAAAGTTGAAGTTCATGTTGCTGAGTACCCGATTTTCACGTCGAACATCGATCGATACCCCCTTCTGAGTAGAGGGCTATGAAAATTTCCAGCCATCCCATTATTCTACTTAAGAGGGAATGATCACACAAAGGTTGAAAGCGAGGTTGGGAAAATTTCCCGTGATACCACTATTCGCCTAAACCTTTGATACATATAGAGGGAAGAATCGGGGATTCGATGGCAAACACCATCAATACTCGCGTTTCGGACCTTGATATGTATATGCAGATCTAAAAAAAGAGAACATAATAAGAAATAAGTCTGGGGAGAGAAATTGATACAAAAAGTGTGAAAAATGGTGGTTCCTTGTCATGATATTGTATGATAAAGAATCTAGAAGGTTTTTGAACATAGGCTGCAGTGATGAAACTGGCGATGAGGGATTTATTTGAACAATGCTGCGAGATTTTGTGTGGAGTCTGGAAAAGCTGCGAATGTCTACGGAGAAGTACATGGTGGTCAGATCAAAAGATGGTTAGGTAACATTTGGGTGCTTGGGAAAAAGATCTCTGCGATGGTTCCTTAACAGGTTTGTCTCTACGTTTTCAAACCTCTTTCTTTGGTTTAGTTTTATGTTTTGCTTGAGGGCAAGCAAAGGTTAAGTCTGGGGGAGTTGATATATCATGGTTTTTACACCTTTTAGGCCATAATATAAGTCCGTTTTATAGAGTCTTTTACATATCTTAGCACGTTTGGAGCATAATTGGAGATATTGGAGCTTTCTGGAGCATTTTGGAGCAAAGCTGAAGTTCGTGTTGCTGAGTACCCGATTTTCACGTCGAGCATCGATCGATACCCCCTGGTATCGATCGACACTCATCACAGTAGACACGACCCGCGACTTTAATGAAGAGTTGAAGAATTGCAACTTGGTCCAGAAGTCTTTAATATTTATAAGAAGCCCCAAAACGTGATTTAGGTTATTTATAGGGATTTTACAGCCACTTTGTTGGCTATGCATTATTTTACTTTGATTCTACTTTGGTTTTTGAGGAGATAACTCTAAACTCCTGTTTTCTATTGTTTTGTTTGATGATCTATTCAATCATGTTGTGTTCAATCTCCATGTCTAAGTATATCCACTTTAGGTTCAGGGTTCTCATAAGGGTTATCTTTGAATGCTATATTGATTATCTGTTTAGGATTCACCATCTGAATTAGTTCTTCGCCTTAGGTTGTGTTCAAAGCTAATTCTAGGTTGACGAATCTGGAACTTAGATCTTAGGATAATTGATTAGGCACGACAGTGCGATTAATTACCTGAATTTCCATAGTTCCTGGTGTACCCACTGTTCTGAGATTATCTCTGACCAAACTGATTTGAACCTCCTTGCTGAGAGTTGTTGTTAAAGTTTCGGTTGCTGTTGAATTGATTCCTCTGGCCTTGAAAACCAGAACCACCAATGTAGTTGACATCATCTACTTCATCCTCGTTGAATACCTCAACATCTTCAGCAAAGTGAACAACCTTTTGCTTCTTGCCCATCAGAAGATTGTGCATAGAATCCAACTTAGCTTGAAAGTCAGCGATCTGTGAACCATCCACGTTACCAGCTAGCTTCTTCCGCTCAAAATCAGCATTCTTTGTGCTATTGCTAGACGTCAAGTTCTCAATCAATACATAGGCTTCATCAGGATACCTGGTGTTGAAGTTTCCATTGCTCGAAGCATCCAAAGTCATTTGATACCTCCAATCAAGTCATCTGAAAAAGAAACCCATCAGCTGAACATCAAAGTATCTGTGGTGTGGACAGTCTCTCTGATACAATTTGAATCTCGTCCAAGCAGCCTTGAACGCCTCAGTAGGTCCCTGAGAAAACTGGGAGATCTTGTTCCTCAGATCCTCGGATCTTGCATCATCATAGAAATTGGTCAGGAAAGCATTCTTAGTCCCCTCCCAAGTAGTTAGCGATCCAGGAGGCAACTGCTTCAGCCAGTAAGTTGCTTCCCCACCAAGAGAGTATGGGAAAAGCTTGCAGAAGAGGTAGTCGTAAGACACTCCATTACTCTTGATGCTAGTGACCAAATCTTCGAATCTCTCAATATGATCCATGGGATGCTCGCTGGAAAGACCATGAAAAGGGTGCTGTCCCACAAGAGTGTAGTATGCAGGTTTCAGCTCAAAGTCATTCCTTGGAAAAGCATGAGGATGGATCGCAGAGCGATTTGCGTAAAACTGGTCAGGTCTGTTGCACTCACCAATCGTCCTACCACGATTAACCACAGCATTCCCAGCATTCACTGCGTTCGCGTTCCCAGCGGCATTCCCAGCGTCAACAGGAGCAGGTGGAATGATGTTCCCCTCTCCATCCAGACGTTGTCCTCTCTCATTGCACAAACGACCCTCTAGGTCCCTGTAGGCATCAGCCTCATCTCGAACCAACTCTACTTGATTGTTGTTCATTTTTACTTGGCTTCTTTGCTTTTCTGTTTGTGCGTTCCACAAGTGCTAGCTGCTCCAATGACAGTTCAACTAGCTGCGTGCTCTTGTTCTTTCTGGTTTCACGATTAGGCATACACCTGAAAACAAAAGTCAAGAATGTAAGTAACAAAAAACGTGATGAGTATCGACCGATGCCAAATGGTGTCGATCGATATCAAAAGGAGAACGGCGAGTATCGACCGATACTAGACAATATCGATCGATACCGACGAGTTTAGTCGAAATTCTCAGACTAAAATCTAATGGCGAATTGAGTCCCCGGCAACGGCGCCAAATTTGATATGCTCAAATTAATACCCTAAAAGTACTAAGCAGTAGTTGCAGTAAAGTAGGGGTCGAACACAAGGACTCACAGAAACACACAATAGATTATATAGGTGAAAATCAAGCTAAACGGTCAATGGTATTGAAAACAGAACGTAAATTAAAACGGTTGTAAATTCAATTTGGAGAAGGCTAGGTTCAGGGTATTTCTCAGGAAATCAATGAATGCAGATAAACTAACTAACAGGATTCAGATTTAGCTCGGTTCTTGAATTCAAATCACTAAGATATAGTTAACCAACTTCCGCTTCGAAAACTATCTAAATCTAAATCCTAAGAATTCCAAATTCCTTTGCGAATCCTAAAGTCTAAATCAGCTTTTTAAATCATGTTTGATATGTTCACAAAACAACTAAACCAAATTCCTTTGCGAATAGTTATTTTGCTTACCTTAGGTTATATCAGGTAATTAATCGCACTTCAGCGCCTAATCAATTATCCTAAGATCTAAGTTCTAGGTGATCAATCTAGAATTAGATTTGCAAACAACCTATGGTGAAGAACTACTTCAGATGGTGAATCCTAATAACTAATCAATCTAGCATTCAGAGATAACCCTTATAAGAACCCTGAACCTAACAAGAGATCTACTCATACATTAAAATTGAAGCAATAAACATGTTTGAATAAATCATCAAATAAATCAGAAAGAGTAACAAGAGGGTTCGAAATCTTCTCTCGGACGAACATAGTTTCAGACTTGTCTCCCTTCAAAGCTCTCTCACCAAAACCAAAGTAAAACTAAAACGTAATGAAAATCACACAGCCAAAGTGGCTGTAAAACCTAATTAAATAGTCTAAACACGAATTGGGGTCTTCTTGTAAATATTAAAATCTTCTGGGCAAGTTCTGCAATTCTTCAAACTTCATTAAAAGTCGCGACTCGTAATCTCCTCGATGGGTGTCGATCGATACTAAGGAGATATCGATCGATGCTTGACGCTTTGAGCGGGCACTTAGTCACCAGACTTCAGTTTTGCTCCAGAACGCTCCATAAAACTCCAATATCTCCAATAATGCTCCAAATGTGCTAAAACCTGTAACAGACTCCAAAATACTATAACGCCTCTATAAATGAGACTTATATCATGGCTTAAACAGGGTAAAAACCATGATATATCATTTTCCACCGAGATCAACACCGATATGTTGCACCGAGGAGTGACCTCGGTACAATCCCCTGAAGCTCACTCCTCGGTGTTGCACGTCGGCACTGGGGCTGCCTTCCTCCGTCTTCAATACCGATCGGTCATACCGATCAATGACATCGGTATCACTCTTCTTCCTTCAATACCGATGAGGGATACCGACCCGTGACGTCGGTATAGTCTCTGTCTTCTCTCCGCGTGTCTCGAATCTCCTCCAAAGCACCTAAAACACGATCCAAAACATGCATGGACTCTCTAGTACTTGATGTGGACACACTAAACTTCTAAAATGACTAAAATGCTAAAGAAATATTATGAACTATGCGTGAATGACTCCAGCCTAAGTGAAACGGATGCTAGAATTGTAACATCCCGATTTCTTGTATATGCGGAGAGGCTTATAAGAATTGATTTGGCTACCTATGTCACCAAAGTGCACTTATCTTTTCGGGAACTTGTCCAGAGAGAACTCCAGAGTTAAGCGTGCTTGAGCTGGAGAAATTTAAGGATGGGTGACCTATCGGGAAGTGATTCGCGGTATCGTGTGAGTGAGGACAAAACACGGGGAAAGATCACGTGGTGATTGCAGGGTAAGTAAACAAGTATTACAAACCTCCCGGACTAAAGCACCGGCCGTCGGACAAGGGTGGGGCCCACGGGCCGAGAGAGGGCATGGGGCCCACAGGTAGGGGCGGTCGGGGCGTTATAAGTGGTATCAGAGCCGAACCCAAACACGTGTGTGGAGTCAGGTGGGCTCACACCGTCTAGGGTGACGATCCTGGTGCGCAACGAGGACGTTGCGCTCTATGAGTGGGGGTGATTGTAACATCCCGATTTCTTGTATATGCGGAGAGGCTTATAAGAATTGATTTGGCTACCTATGTCACCAAAGTGCACTTATCTTTTCGGGAACTTGTCCAGAGAGAACTCCAGAGTTAAGCGTGCTTGAGCTGGAGCAAATTAAGGATGGGTGACCTATCGGGAAGTGATTCGCGGTATCGTGTGAGTGAGGACAAAACACGGGGAAAGATCACGTGGTGATTGCAGGGTCAGTAAACAAGTATTACAAGCCTCCCGGACTAACGCACCGGCCGTCGGACAAGGGTGGGGCCCACGGGCCGAGAGAGGGCATGGGGCCCACAGGTAGGGGCGGTCGGGGCGTTATAAGAATGATGCAAAATATGATGATATCAGTTGACCAAGATAATATCCATATATAAAATATTTTGTACTGTAATTCCAAAAATCAAAAACTAAATTTTATTGTTATTTATTGTCATTTTTATTATCACATCAAAGATAGCAAGTTTTGTTTCTTTCTTAAATTTTAAAGGATTTTATTATTTATGCTTTTAGGAAAATATTAGAGGCATTTCCATATATAACTTTGTTGACCAAGATAATATGCATATATAATCTAACCTATAACACCTTCATGCATTTTTACTTTGTTTATTAACAATAATAACACTAAGTTGACATAAATATTTTTAGAGCCTATAAATTACATTTGCTAGTGACTATTCATCATAGATTCGTAGTTACATATGTACAACATAATTTTGTTAAAAATATCATTTTCGCTTATGTTTTGCTTATACTTTGCTTGTCTTTTACTTATGTTTTGCTAATACTTTTCTTGTCTTTTAGTTATGTTTTGCTTATATATATATTTTTTATTTCAATTTAAAAAGAAAATAATTAAAACGTATTAATAGTGTAATACGCAAAATAATTATAATTTGACTCATTAAAAAGCTTGATTGATGTTTTGGAAAATATTTGCAATAATGATAATTTTTTTTTTACTCAGATAATGATAAAGATCTTATAGTATCGATATCATTATAATTTTGAACTGAAAAATAAGAATGATAGCAAATTTTGATTTCACGTTGGATCTTTGTTATTATTGAACCTATCTTGACAAAATCTAACATATAGAGTTTAATATTTTTCTTAGATCAAATTTTATTTTTAAATAATATCAATAATTTATGATAGAGCAGTATTTGAAATCTTATTCTTTGTCGTTGGTACTCTAATCTCTACAGGTTGGTTGTCCATCTTCTTCTTCTTCTTCTTCTTCTTCTTCTTCATAAATTATAATTGTAATATTTTAACTACAAACTCGTTTTAAAACCTAGCTCACAAATATAAAAGAAATATCTTGACTAATTTTTAATTAAAATGTATGATATAAGAAAAAATTTCAAAAATGTATATGATATATTTGTAGTATTGTTTTTTTTTTTTTAGTGTTTTATATAATGACCTCCTCCACTAGATTAAACCCCAATTAATATGCAATAATTGTTAGTACATTTTGGTTTAGTGAGTGATTAAAATAAATATACGCAACTGAGCATCTTTTTGTAGATTTGAAGTCGCGACAATTTGGCCACATAACAAGGGTGGTCTAATGAAGAAGGATCAGCTTTTGTTTCTAAATTGTTCATATTAGATTTCTTCTTTCTCGCAAGTTCTGTATCAGTGTAAAAACAAACATGTTAAAATAAATTGCACCAAATTGTTCTTGAAACAACCTCACCAAACCAAATAATCTTTGACACTACAACAAGATAGAACATAAATGAAAAGTTACCCGTGTTGTCCTGATCATCACCACCATCATCTTTTGTCTTTGGGTGCTGATGCTTCTTCATCAAAATGTAATCTGCGTTAAACTAAATTAATATCACAAATTCTTTGAACTCTTTAAATCACAAAAATCCCTAAAATTGCTATCTCATATAAAAATTCAATTTTGCATCTCTCTGTCACAAGAACATCCCATATGCAGAATATCCCTCCAATTTTGACTAAAAGTCATTGAAAAAAAACAGAACTGCAAACTTATCCTAGAATTTTTCTCAGACACAAAGAGTTTTCTTTTTCAGGGCAGAGAAAAAAAACACAACTTTTTGTTCTTCTCTGGGACCAAATGTGAGTGTTAGCATTACATATATTTTTTTAGAAAAGAAAAAAGGATTAAACCCCTAGGAATCTCCCAGAAGAGAAAACTTTATTACCTATTAGAGAGCATGCGTTTTTGGAATTCGAAATCTAGATAATATTGACTTGGTAGATTAGATTTCATAAAGAATGAGCAAGTGGTCCAGTGGTTGTCACACCTCTGCTTCCATCTTACCGGTGTCGAGTTCGACTCGACCTGCTCTCCATGTGTCTGGGTATTTGGCTATTGGGTCTGCCTGTTGTGGCCCAAAAGAATGACAAAAAAAAGGATTATATTTAATTATCTTAACAGCTAAATAATATATCAATTAATAATTTAATACAAAATTATTAGTAGAAAAACTTTTAAAAGTATACGTACTTAAAATTCAAATATTATAAAGTATTTTGTATTGTAATTCCAAAAATGAAAAACTAAAGTTTATTGTTAATTATTGCCGTTTTTATTATCACATAAAAGATTGCAAATTTTGTTTCTTTCTTAAATTTTATAGGATTTAATTAATTATAATTTTAGGAAAATATTAGAAGCATTTCCGTATATAACTTTATTGACCAAGATAATATGCATATATAATCTAACCTATAACACCTTCATGCATTTTTCTTTGTTTATTGACGAAAATAACACTAAGTTGACATAAACTTTTTTAGAGCCTATAAATTACATTTGCTAGTGACTATTCATCATAGATTCGTAGTTACATATGTACAACATAATTTTGTTAAAAATATCATTTTTCGCTTATGTTTTGCTTATACTTTGCTGGTCTTTTACTTATGTTTTGCTAATACTTTGCTTGTCTTTTATTTATGTTTTGCTAATACTTTGCTGGTCTTTTACTTATGTTTTGCTTATATATATATATATATTTTTTTCAATTTAAAAAGAAAATTATTAAAACGTATTAATAGTGTAATACGCAAAATAATTATAATTTGACTCATTAAAAAGCTTGATTGATGTTTTGGAAAATATTTGCAATAATGATACTGATTTTTTTTGGACTCAGATAATGATAATGATCTTATAGTATCGATATCATTATAATTTTGAACTGAAAAATAAGAATGATAGCAAATCTTGATTTCATGTTGGATCTTTGTTATTATTGAACCGATCTTGACAAGATCTAACATATATAATTTAATATTTTTCTTAGATCAAAATTTATTTTTAAATAATATCAATAATTTATGATAGAGCAGTATTTGAAATCTTATTCTTTGTCGTTGGTACTCTAATCTCTACAGGTTGGCTGTCCATCTTCTTCTTCTTCTTCATGAATTATACTAGTAATATTTTAACTACAAACTCGTTTTAAAACCTAGCTCACAAATATAAAAGAAATATCTTGACTAATTTTTAATTAAAATGTATGATATAAGAAAAAATTTCAAAAATGTATATGATATATTTGTAGTATTGTTTTGTTATATTTTTAGTGTTTTATATAATGACCTCCGCCACTAGATTAAACCCCAATTAATATGCAATAATTGTTAGTACGTTTTGGTTTAGTGAGTGATTAAAATAAATATACGCACATGAGCATCTTTTTGTAGATTTGAAGCCGAGACAATTGGGCCACATAACAAGAGTAGTCTAATGAAGAAGGATCAGCTTTTGTTTCTGAATTGTTCATCTTAGATTTCTTCTTTCTCGCAAGTTCTATATCAGTGTAAAAAAACAAACATGTTAAAATAAATTGCACCAAATTGTTCTTGAAACAACCTCACCAAACCAAATAATCTTTGACACTACAACAAGATAGAACATAAATGAAAAGTTACTCGTGTTGTCCTGATTATCACCACCATCATCTTTTGTTCTTGGGTGCTGATGCTTCTTCATCAAAATGTAATATGCGTTAAACTAAATTAATATCACAAATTATTTGAACTCTTCAAATCACAAAAATCCCTAAAATTGCTATCTCATATAAAAATTCAATTTTGCATCTCTCTGTCCCAAGAAAATTCCATATGCAGAATATCCCTCCAATTTTGACTAAAAGTCATTGAAAAGAAACAGAACTGCAAACTTACCCTAGAAAGTTTTCTCAGGCACAAATAGTTTTCTTTTCCTGGACAAAGAAAATAAACACAACTTTTTGTTCTTCTCTGGGACTAAATGTGAGTGTTAGCATTACATACATTTTTTTGGAAAATAAAAAAAAGATTAAACCCCTAGAAATCTCTCAGAAGAGCATGCGTTTTTGGAATTCGAAATCTAGATAATATTGACTTGGTAGATTAGATTTCAAAAAGAATGAGCAAGTGGGCCACTGGTTGTCACACCTCTGCTGTCATCTTACCGGTGTCGAGTTCGACTCCACCTACTCTCCATGTGTCTGGGTATTTGGCCATTGGATCGGTCTGTTGTGGCCCAAAAGAATGACAAAAAAAGATTATATTTAATTATCTTAACAGCTAAATAATATATCAATTAATAATTTAATACAAAATTATTAGTAGAAAAACTTTTAAAATTATACGTACTTAAAATTCCAATATTATAAAGTATTGTGTACTGTAATTCCAAAAATGAAAAGCTAAAGTTTATTGTTAATTATTGCCATTTTTATTATCACATAAAAGATTGCAAGTTTTGTTTCTTTCTTAAATTTTATAGGATTTTGTTAATTATAATTTTAGGAAAATATTAGAGGCATTTCCATATATAACTTTGTTGACCAAGATAATATGCATATATTATAACGCCCCGACCGCCCCTACCTGTGGGCCCCACGCCCTCTCTCGGTCTATGGGCCCACCCTCGTCCGACGGCCGGTGCGCTAGTCCGGGAGGCTTGTAATACTTGTTTACTGACCCTGCAATCACCACGTGATCTTTCCCCGTGTTTTGTCCTCACTCACACGATACCGCGAATCACTTCCCGGTAGGTCACCCATCCTTAAATTGCTCCAGCTCAAGCACCCTTAACTCTGGAGTTCTCTCTGGACAAGTCCCGAAAAGATAAGTGCACTTTGGTGACATAGGTAGCCAAATCAATTCTTATAAGTCTCTCCGCATATACAAGAAATCGGGATGTTACAATCACCCCCACTCATAGAGCGCAACGTCCTCGTTGCGCACCAGGATCGTCACCCTAGACGGTGTGAGCCCACCTGACTCCACACACGTGTTTGGGTTCGGCTCTGATACCACTTATAACGCCCCGACCGCCCCTACCTGTGGGCCCCACGCCCTCTCTCGGTCTATGGGCCCACCCTCGTCCGACGGCCGGTGCGCTAGTCCGGGAGGCTTGTAATACTTGTTTACTGACCCTGCAATCACCACGTGATCTTTCCCCGTGTTTTGTCCTCACTCACACGATACCGCGAATCACTTCCCGGTAGGTCACCCATCCTTAAATTGCTCCAGCTCAAGCACCCTTAACTCTGGAGTTCTCTCTGGACAAGTCCCGAAAAGATAAGTGCACTTTGGTGACATAGGTAGCCAAATCAATTCTTATAAGTCTCTCCGCATATACAAGAAATCGGGATGTTACATATATTATCTAACCTATAACACCTTCATGCATTTTTCTTTGTTTATTGACGAAAATAACACTAAGTTGACATAAACGTTTTTAGAGCCTATAAATTACATTTGCTAGTGACTATTCATCATAGATTCGTAGTTACATGTGTACAACATAATTTTGTTAAAAATATCATTTTTCTCTTATGTTTTGCTTATACGTTGCTGGTCTTTTACTTATGTTTTGCTAATACTTTTCTTGTCTTTTACTTATGTTTTGCTAATACTTTGCTTGTCTTTTACTTATGTTTTGCTTATATATATTTTTTTGATTTCAATTTAAAAAGAAAATAATTAAAACGTATTAATTGTGTAATACGCAAAATAATTATAATTTGACTCATTAAAAAGCTTGATTGATGTTTTGGAAAATATTTGCAATAATGATACTGATTTTTTTTGGACTCAGATAATGATAATGATCTTATAGTATCGATATCATTATATAATTTTGAACTGAAAAATAAGAATGATAGCAAATTTTGATTTCACGTTGGATCTTTGTTATTATTGAACCGATCTTGGCAAAATCTAACATATACAATTATTACTGAACCGATCTTGACAAAATCTAACATATACAGTATGACCAAGCTGGACTATGAACCGTTAGTAGACAAAATTCGAAGACGTTTGACTTCGTGGTCAAGTAAGGTACTCTCTCTTGCTGGTAGACTTCAGCTAATTCAGTCCGTCATTGCTAGTATAACGAACTTTTGGTGCTCAGCTTTCCGTTTACCGAAGCGCTGCTTTGACAATATAGAGAGTATGTGTTCAACTTTCCTATGGTCAGGAAATCCAAATACAACAAACAAGGCAAAAGTTGCATAGGAGGATATTTGTAAACCGAAAAAAGAAGGGGGACTGGGTATACGGAAACTAGTGGACACCTCACGTGTCTTCTCTCTAAAACTCATATGGATGTTGTTCCAAAATTCTACGTCCTTATGGGTTGCTTGGACAAGACAGTATCTCCTTCGTTACAACTCATTTTGGGACGCTCCAACATACACAAGAGGTTCATGGATTTGGAAAAAAACTTCTTAAGCTCCGTCCATTAGCGGCCACGTTCTTGAAACATGAAATTCGAAATGGTGAGAACACTTACTTTTGGTTCGACAATTTGTTTGATGTGGGCAGGCTAATCGACATAGGAGGAGAGTCGGGTACTCGTAATATGGGTATCCCTCGGTATGCTATGGTAGCAGATGCGGTATCTGGACTAAGTTGGGCAATTCGTCGATGCCGAAATATCACGCTTCGACAGGTGACAGACAGAATAACATCTACTACGCCTCCTCTACCTACATCTGGTCGTGACAAGGTGCTCTGGCGATTAAAAGGAAACAATTTTGTAGAGCGTTTTTCGTCATCCAAGACTTGGGAGATCATTCGGAACCAAGGCCAAATAGTTTGGTGGAGTAAACTGGTATGGTTCTCACAATCGATTCCCCGGTTTGCTTTCATTACTTGGTTAGCGATGAGGGATAGACTGTCTACGGGAGATAAAATGAGAATTTGGGGTCATATTCAACCTTGTCTATTATGTGGAGAACGAAACGAAACTAGAGATCATATGTTTTTTGCTTGTCCTTATTCATTCACAATTTGGCAAGCATTAACTTCGAAGCTTCTTCAAGGCAGGCAAAACCCAGATTGGACCATTACAACGAGAGAAGTATCAAAAAAAAGAGGTAACAAGACCGATGCTATCTTGTCAAAACTTATTTTTCAAGCTTCAATCTACAGAATTTGGCAAGAAAGAAATGGGCGTCGACACCAACAACGTCCAACAGCTCATATCTCCCTTATGCATACGATTCAGAGAGACGTTCACCTACGTCTTCGATCATTATATCTAGACCATTCCAGCCTTGAGAATATGCCGATGCTTCAACGATGGCAAGAGTTAGGATTGTGCATGTAACATCCCGATTTCTTGTATATGCGGAGAGGCTTATAAGAATTGATTTGGCTACCTATGTCACCAAAGTGCACTTATCTTTTCGGGAACTTGTCCAGAGAGAACTCCAGAGTTAAGGGTGCTTGAGCTGGAGCAATTTAAGGATGGGTGACCTACCGGGAAGTGATTCGCGGTATCGTGTGAGTGAGGACAAAACACGGGGAAAGATCACGTGGTGATTGCAGGGTCAGTAAACAAGTATTACAAGCCTCCCGGACTAACGCACCGGCCGTCGGACCAGGGTGGGGCCCACGTGCCGAGAGAGGGCATGGGGCCCAGGTAGGGGCGGTCGGGGCGTTATAAGTGGTATCAGAGCCGAACCCAAACACGTGTGTGGAGTCAGGTGGGCCCACACCGTCTAGGGTGACGATCCTGGTGCGCAACGAGGACGTTGCGCTCTATGAGTGGGGGTGATTGTAACATCCCGATTTCTTGTATATGCGGAGAGGCTTATAAGAATTGATTTGGCTACCTATGTCACCAAAGTGCACTTATCTTTTCGGGAACTTGTCCAGAGAGAACTCCAGAGTTAAGGGTGCTTGAGCTGGAGCAATTTAAGGATGGGTGACCTACCGGGAAGTGATTCGCGGTATCGTGTGAGTGAGGACAAAACACGGGGAAAGATCACGTGGTGATTGCAGGGTCAGTAAACAAGTATTACAAGCCTCCCGGACTAACGCACCGGCCGTCGGACCAGGGTGGGGCCCACGTGCCGAGAGAGGGCATGGGGCCCAGGTAGGGGCGGTCGGGGCGTTATAGTGCATCTAAGTTTTCTATTACATCTGTATTGATTTCAAAGCTTAATTATTAGATTCTAGCTTCCTTCTTCTGTATTATTTTGTACCTTTGTACAAAACTATTTTGTTGATCAATAAATATAACATTTCAACAAAAAAACAAAAAAAATTTCTTAGATCAAATTTTATTTTTAAATAGTTTTTGATGTAGCAGTATTTGAAATCTTATTCTTTGTCGTTGCTACTCTAGTCATGTTCATCTTCTTCTTCTACAGGTTTGCTGTCCATCTTCTTCTTCTTCTTCATGAATTACAATTGTAATATTTTAACTACAATCTAGTTTTAAAACCTAGCTCACAAATATAAAAGAAATATCTTGAATAATTTTTAATTAAAGTGTATGATATAAGAAAAAATTTCAAAAATATATACGATATATTTGTAGTATTGTTTTTTTAATGTTTTATATAATAACCACGCCACTGGATTAAACCCCAATTAATATGCAATAACTGTTAGCACGTTTTGGTTTAGTGAGTGATTAAAATAAATATACGCACCTGAGCATCTTTTTGTAGATTTGAAGCCGAGACAATTGGGCTACATAACAAGAGTGGTCTAATGAAGAAGGATAAGCTTTTGTTTCTGAATTGTTCTAGAGATAAAAAAAAGAGAGAAAAAATGGAAAAAGGGATAAAAAGTGAGATAGATCTAAAAATCAGATCTCTAAAATATAAAAACGTGTTTGGTGAGTTGGATAGGACCCGGGTCAACCCGGGACAAACCGGGTATTGACCCGGCCGAAACTTGGAAACATCTTCAGTGATTCGGTCGTAACTCCTGAAACTGATATCCGAATGACCTAAATCCAACTCCTGTAGACGGCTAACTCGCCCCTCTACAACTCTTATAAAGACTGTTTGAGTTGATTCATATTTAAAGGCCTTCATTTTTTCCGGTTCTTTGGACGGTATCATCTTTTCTCGGCCAGACGGAAATACCTTCAGTAAATCCGTCTTATCGCCCTATCCATACGTCTACATAACCCGATTAAAACTCCTGTGTAAATCTGATTCACTCCTCTACAACTTCTATGAAGGCAGTTGAATCTGAATCGGATTGTAAGGTCCTCGTCTAGCCACATCTTTGAGACACTTTGGACGATGTCGTCTTCTTTCGGCCAGACAGACATACCTTCCTTAAATCCGTCTTATCTCCCTATCCATACGTCCAAATAACCCGATTCAAACTCCTGTGTAAATCTAATTCACTCCTCTATAACTTCTATGAAGGAAGTTGAAGCTGAATCGGATTTTAATATCCCCGTCTAGCCACATCTTTGAGACACTTTGGACGAGCTCGGCTGGTTCGGGTAAGAGATGTCCAACACCGAGGTCACACATCAGTGTTGGACCTCGGTGCTAAGGTTTTTTTGCTCCTGGTCACTTCAGAGAGGCAATACCTAGCTATTACACCGATGTGTGACATCGGTGTATGATATGCTCAAATTATTACCCTAAAAGTACTAAGTAGTAGCTGCAGTATAGTAGGGGTCGAACACAAGGACTCACAGAAACACACAATAGATTATATATGTGAGAATTAAGCTAAACGATCAATGGTATTAAAAACAGGAAGTAAATTAAAACGGTTGTAAATTCAATTGGAGAAAGATAGGTTCATGGTATTTATCAGGGAATCAACGAATGCATATAAACTAACTAGCAGGATTCAGATTTAGCGCGGTTCTTGAACTCAAATCACTAAGGTATAATTAACCAACTTCCGTTGCGAAAACTATCTAAATCTAAATCCTAGGAATTCCAAATTCCTTTGCAAATCCTAAAGTCTAAATCAAGTTTGATTTGTTCACAAAACAACTAAACCAAATTCCTTTGCGAATAGTTATTTTGCTCACTTTAGATTCTTTCAGGTAATTAATCGCACTTCCGCGCCTAATCAATTATCCTAAGATCTAAGTTTTAGGTGATCAATCTAGAATTAGCTTTGCAAACAACCTATGGTGAAGAACTAATTTAGATGGTGAATCCTAATAACTAATCAACCTAGCATTCAGAGAAAACCCTATTTAGAACCCTAAACCTAACAAGAGATCTACTCAGACATGGAGATTGAAGCAATAAACATGACTGGATAAATAATCAAATAGATAATAAGAAAGATTAACAAAAGGGTTCGAAATCTTCTCTCGGACGAGCAGAGTTTCGGACTTGTCTCCCTTCAAAAATCTCTCTCACAAAACCAGAATAAAATAAAGCATAGCCCTTAAAGTGGCTGTAAAATCCTATTAAATAACCTAAGTCACGTTTTGGGGCTTTTTGTAAATATTAAAGTCTTCTGAGCAATTTTGCAATTCTTCCACTCTTGGAAATGTCGCGGGTCGTGTCTACCTCGGTGAGTATCGACCGAGACCAGGCAGTATCGATCGACACTGATGCTTCAAATCGGGTACTCAGCTACACGAGCTTCTGCTTTGCTCCAAAATGCTTCAGAAAGCTCCAATATCTCCAATTATGCTCCAAACGTGCTAAAACCTGTAAAAGACTCTAAAACACTACGAAATAGTAGAAAGACTCTATAAAACGGACTTATATCATGGCTTAAACGGGGTAAAAACCATGATATATCAGTGTATTCCCCTAAGGCTTCAATACCGATGTCACACATCAGTGTTGAATAAACTGTCTCGGCCAGACGGACATGTCTTCAGTAAAACAACCATATCTTCCAAACCACAAGTCCAAATCCTCTGATTTCAATTCCAGTGGCTAGCTAACTTACTCCTCTACAGTTTTTATGAAAGTCATCCAAGCTGATTCATAACGGAGTGTCTCAGTCCAGCCATATCTTTCCGGTGTATCGGATGGACCTTGCACTCTACTTTGGTCCAACTCTCCAAATATGTCCAAATTGCCTCCAATCACCTAGAAAGTACTCCAAAACATGCAAGAACTCACTATACCTAATGCAATATGTCCTAATCTCTAAATAAGACCTAAATATAAGACAAAACCATGATTATGCATGTAAATGACACAAAACTCTAAGTGAGATGCATGCTAAAACATGCAATATATGAGTATATTAATTCCCCCAAACTTAAACATTTGCTTGTCTTTAAGCAAACAAGAATAAAGAAATGGATAAGACTAAAAATGGGAGCTCAAATCCAAAAGTGCCATAAAAATTAGAATTCAACTCAATGTCCAAGTTACTAGCTCTAAGATGCGATCAAACAAGTCTACTCAAAAAGAGCTAGCCATATCCTTCCCTAAACGAATCAAATTCAAGCCTTAACCTACACAAGCATTAATATTGTAACGCCCCGACCGCCCCTACCTGGGCCCCATGCCCTCTCTCGGCACGTGGGCCCCACCCTGGTCCGACGGCCGGTGCGTTAGTCCGGGAGGCTTGTATGACTTGTTTACTGACCCTGCAATCACCACGTGACCTTTCCCCGTGTTTTGTCCTCACTCACACGCTACCGCGAATCACTTCCCGGAAGGTCACCCATCCTTAGACTACTCCAGCCCAAGCACCCTTAACTCTGGAGTTCTTTCGGGCAAGTGATCGGAAAAGGTAAGTGCACTTTGGTGACATAGGTAGCCAAATCAATTCTTATAAGCCTCTCCGCATATACAAGAAATCGGGATGTTACAATCACCCCCACTCATAGAGCGCAACGTCCTCGTTGCGCACCAGGATCGTCACCCTAGACGGTGTGGGCCCACCTGACTCCACACACGTGTTTGGGTTCGGCTCTGATACCACTTGTAACGCCCCGACCGCCCCTACCTGGGCCCCATGCCCTCTCTCGGCACGTGGGCCCCACCCTGGTCCGACGGCCGGTGCGTTAGTCCGGGAGGCTTGTATGACTTGTTTACTGACCCTGCAATCACCACGTGACCTTTCCCCGTGTTTTGTCCTCACTCACACGCTACCGCGAATCACTTCCCGGAAGGTCACCCATCCTTAGACTACTCCAGCCCAAGCACCCTTAACTCTGGAGTTCTTTCGGGCAAGTGATCGGAAAAGGTAAGTGCACTTTGGTGACATAGGTAGCCAAATCAATTCTTATAAGCCTCTCCGCATATACAAGAAATCGGGATGTTACAAATATCATCCAATCCTTTAACATTCATTAATTGTTTCATGTGAATCATGCTCATGCAAGGCAAGTGAATCCATTTGGCTAGGGTGAAGGTCTTGAGATAAAGATGATCTCAAATGTATGGGATTATTCCAATGCAAGGGATTCTCTCAATGAATGAGCAAGCTTTAGCAAAATGCTAAGAGTAAAAAGCAATCTATGCATACAAGGATAGACTCACATCTACCCAATGCCCAAATCGTCTCTAACCCTAGCATATCTACCTATGAAGTCTTCATCCTAAGCTACCCTTTTCTCACTTTGCCTTTTTGCCTTCATGTCCCATGCGTGAACTCCTTCTTCCACTTCATCCTTTCTCACTTGGGGAATTTCGTCTTCTCCATTGAATCTTGTGGTCTTGTGCTTCTTTTTGTTGTTTCCTTAGCTCTTCTTTCTTTTTTTTTCTTTGCCTTGCCTCATCATTTACCCACTACACCAAAACAAGGTTTTTGCTACAGATTGTTGCTACTGATTAGGCAGTCGGTAAATTTACCTACTGTTTCGCTACTGATTTTCGACTGATTTGCGACTATTTTCAAACAGTCGCAAATCAGTAGGTATTTAGTGACTAAAAATTTCCGTCGTTAATTAGTAGCCGTTTTACGACTGATTAGTGACTGAATTGTAGTCGGAAACATGCAGTAGCTAATCAGTAGTAATTTTAGCGACTGATTTGCTACTGAATTCGGTGGGTCGTAGAACAGTAGCAAATCAGTAGCAAAACAGTAGCAAAAAGTAGTTATAAATCATGTGGATTTCATTTGGTGGTTGGTGTACCTAATTTGGTTTGCAGTCGGGAATCAGTCAGGAAATTTTCTATATATTTTTTACCTAAATCTTAGACATAAATATCAAATAATATACAAAAAATTCAACACTTACACATTTTTTAAATATAATAATTTTATAAATCATAAATTCTAAACCCAACAACAAACCCTTAACCCTAAACCTCTAACCCTTAATCATAAACTCTAAATCTTAAATTTTAAACTAAATCTTACACATAAATATCAAATAATATAGAAAAACAATTAACACATACAAATTTTTTAAATTCCCGCAATATAATCACTTTATAAATATTAAATTCTAAAACCCAAACACATACCCTAAACCCTAAACCTTAATCATAAATTATAAATCTTAAATTGTAAACTAGATCTTACACATACATATCAAATAATATACAAAAAATTCAATACCACGGCTTGGTTCTCAACCTTCTCCTTGCTATCAACCATCGATTCTTTGTATTGAGAGCCGTGGAGGACTTCCTCAATCTCTATTAGAGACTCCTCATCCTCATCAATCAAATGCTCCTCCACTTGGCTCTCATTACTTTTTCCTTCGAGATTCTCCTTGGGTTTACTAGAAAGGGAACGTCCTTGAGCATTTTGATGATCTAAATGCATGATCCTAGAAGATAGAGCTTCAAATTTTTGGTGTAGATCATCATAAGAGCAATCAACCTTGTCATGAATCTCGGCCACCATCTTATTCAACTTATTCGCTCTATTAGCTTGCTCGATTAGGAGTTGTTGAAGCATTCATTTCATTTCAAGGTCTTGTTGTGTACCCAAAACCACATTATCCTGCTCAAACCGTGTAGTGACATCAAAATCCCCATCAAAGTGAGCGGATTTTAGAGAGGCATTGATGAGCTTGTCTATCAATGTGGATTGCTTGTCCACTCTTTCGTTTAGAGCCTGCATTTCCTTAGTTCTCCTTTGCTCCTCATTATCACTCGCGTTCCTTGTAGCCCGAGCATACTCATCACCATAATTATCTTCGCTTTGGGTAAAGTTATCCACTAGTAGCTCTCCTTGTTCCACAGTGAGGTTTGTAAAACGCCCATTGCTAGCCCCATCCAAGATCCATTTGTGCTCTTGATCAATTCCCAAATAGAAGATACTAAGGATGGCTTCCTTCTTGAACTCGTGATGGGGACAATCTCGAGTATATCCCTTAAGTCTTTCTCATGCCTTATGGAAGCTTTCATGCATGCTTTGCTTGAAATTCGAGATGTCCCTTCTAGTTTGGACCGTTCTTTGTGTGGAGTAGAACTTGTTGAGAAAAATCTCCTTGCAATCATCCCACGAATTTACCAAGTGAGATGGTAACGTTCTCTCCCATGGCTTGTTTTTCTTCCAAGAGAAAACGGAAACAAGATGAGCTTGATGCTATCATGGGGCACTCCTCCGGTTCTAAACGTGTCACACAACCTCTCAAAGGAATCCAAGTGATCATAAAGGTTATCCACTTTCATCCCCAAGAACCTAGACACTTGAATCAACCTAACCAAGCTTGCTTTGATCTCATAGGCATTGGCTTCAATTGGAGGAGGGTGGATCCCATATCTCGATCCACGGCAACAAGAAGTGTCAAAGCTTCCAACAGTTGGCTTCTTCTTTGGAACTTGGATCGAATTTGATGCCAATTCTTGAGGTTGTGGCATTTCTTGAGGTTGTGGGGCTTGAAGAATGTTCCTTTGGTAGTCCATCTCCAACACCTCAAGTGACCTTGTCTCTCCATCACTTTTCCTTTGGACTTGGTACCCTATTTGATCGTCCGTATCCAATACTTCAAGTGATCTTGTCTTTCCATTGCTCCTTTTTTTGATTTGGTACCTTTGAAAGCACAAGAGAACTAAGGAAGACAAGTTAGTGACAATGTACAAGAGAAAATTCATCATCTCGATGAGATGCATTAACATAATGTAAATAAAAGCTTGATCTCAAAAAGAATCTAAATCCTATTGACTAAACTAGAACCCCAAATTGGCAACGGCGCCAATTGATAAATATAATTTTATCCTACTTAAGAATCAATCATAAATACACATGTCATTGTAGTGTTTTAGGTGTCAATCCAATCTAGGGTTTAGTTCAATGCAACGAGAATACAAGACACTCTTTAATTCAAGCAAACAAAGTGGTTTTGGTGATTAAGCTAGTGAACTATCAATTAAAAGACATGTGACAAGAGCTAAAGACACTAAACAGTGAATAAAACAATGATAAAAGGCGAATTCAAGGATAAGGTAATTGAGATAGGGCAATCCAATGGCTAATTAATGATGTCTAATGCTTAATGAAGACTAATCCCTAGGCAAAGATCACTAATCTTAATTAATCCTCTCTCAAGGCATTAATTACTTTGTTAATTACTAATTCAAGATCAAATTTTCATTTGTGAATCAATAATTAACAAGCTTTAAGTCTATCATTCAAGATCAACCAAATAATCACTCTAGACAACTAATCCCTTAGGCTAGAAATGAATATCTCTTGATTAGTTCATCAAGGCATTTCATCAAACACCTTGTGTGAATGAAATGCATTTTGATCTAAATCCACTTTCTCAAGCTAGATCTAGCTTTAAAACCACTAATCAAGAAGGGAAATCATATAATATAATCCTAGACATCATTAATCATCTATCAAATTACCCTAAATCTACCAAATCCTCAAATCCTAAAAGACTACTCACTAGTCATGAAGAACACAACAAATCTTGTGAAAGAGGTGATGTTAATCATGATTAAGGAATAAGAAAGTGAAAGATTAGAGAAAGATGAAAATATATAAACTCAAACTTGCATAAATCAAAGAGATCTTTGGGAAAAATCCCAAGAACCCTAAAAAGATAAGTCTTTGTTCTAGAGAGAAAAAGAGAGAAAAAATGGAAAAAGGGATAAAAAGTGAGATAGATCAAAAAATCAGATCTCTAAAATATAAAAAGGTGTTTGCTGAGTTGGGTCGGACCCGGGTCAACCCGGGACAAACCGGGTATTGACCGGCCGAAACATGGATACGTTTTCAGTGAATCAGTCATAACTCCTGAACATGACCTCCGAATGACCTGAATCCAACTCCTGTAGACGGCTAACTCGTCCTTCTACAACTCTTATGAAGACTGTTTGAGTTGATTCATAACGAAAGGTCTTCGTATTTTCGGTTCTTTGGACGATGTCGTCTTCTCTCGGCCAGACGGACATACCTTCAGTAAATCCGTCTTATCGCCCTATCCATACGTTTACATAACCCGATTAAAACTCCTGTGTAAAGCTGATTCACTCCTCTACAACTTCTATGAAGGCAGTTGAAGTTGAATTGGATTGTAAGATCCCCGTCTAGCCACATCTGTGAGACACTATGGACGATGTCGTCTTCTTTCATCCAGATGAACATACCTTCAGTAAATCCGTCTTATCTCCCTATCCATACGTCCAAATAACCCGATTCAAACTCTTGTGTAAATCTGTTTCACTCCTCTACAACTTCTATAAAGGCAGGTAAAGCTGAATCGGATTTTAAGGTCCCCTTGTAGCCACATCTTTGAGACACTTTGGACGAGCTCGGCTGGTTCGGGTGAGAGATGTCCAACACCGAGGTCACACATCGGTGTTGGACCTCGGTGTTAAGGTTTTTTTGCTCCTGGTCACTTCATAGAGGCAATACCGAGCTGTTACACCGATGTGTGACATCGGTGTATTCCCGTGAGGCTTCAATACCGATGTCACACATCGGTGTTGAATAAATTGTCTCGGCCAGACGGATATGTCTTCAGTAAAACGGCCAGATCTTCCAAACCACAAGTCCAAATCCTCTGATTCCAATTCCAGTGGCTATCTAACTTACTCCTCTACAGCATTTATAAAGGTCATCCAAGCTGATTCATAACGGAGGTTCTCAGTCCAGCCACATCTTTCTGGTGTATCGGATGGACCTTGCACTCTACTTTGGTCCAACTCTCCAAATATGCCCAAATTGCCTCAAATCACCTAGAAAGTACTCCAAAACATGCAAGAACTCACTAGACCTAATGCAATATGTCTTAATATCTAAATGAGACCTAAATACAAGACAAAACCATGATTATGCATGTAAATGACACAAAACTCTAAGTGAGATGCATGCTATAACATGCAATATTTGAGTATATCATGCTGATGCTTCTTCATCAAAATGTAATATCACAAATTCTTTGAACTCTTTAAATCACAAAAATCCCTAAAATTGCTATCTCATATAAAAATTCAATTTTGCATCTCTCCATCACAAGAACATCCCATATGCAAAATATCCCTCCAATTTTGACTAAAAGTCATTGAAAAGAAACATAACTGCAAACTTACCATAAACTTTTTCTCAGACACAAAGAGTTTTATTTTCCAGGGCAGAGAAAAAAAACACAACTTTTTGTTCTTTTCAAGGACCAAATGTGAGTGTTAGCATTACATACATTTTTTGGAAAAGAAAAAAAAGATTAAACCCCTAGAAATCTCCCAGAAGAGAAAGTTTTATTACCTATTAGAGAGCATGCGTTTTTGGAATTCGAAATCTAGATAATATTGACTTGGTAGATTAGATTTCATAAAGAATGAGCAAGTGGGCCAGTGGTTGTCACACCTCTGCTACCATCTTACCGGTGTCGAGTTCGACTCCACCTGCTCTCCATGTGTCTGGGTATTTGGAAATTGGGCCGGCCTGTTGTGGCCCAATAGAATGACAAAAAAAAGATTATAGTTAATTATCTTAACAGATAAATAATATATAAATTAATAATTTAATACAAAATTATTAGTAGAAAAACTTTTAAAATTATACGTACTTAAAATTCAAATATTATATAGTATTTTGTACTGTAATTCCAAAAATGAAAAGCTAATGTTTATTGTTAATTATTGTCATTTTTATTATCACATAAAAGATTGCAAGTTTTGTTTCTTTCTTAAATTTTAAAGGATTTTATTAATTATAATTTTAGGAAAATATTAGAGGCATTTCTATATATAACTTTGTTGACCAAGATAATATGCATATATATTTTTATTTTTGTTTATTGACAAAAATAACACTAAGTTGACATAAATAGTTTTAGAGCCTATAAATTACATTTGCTAGTGACTATTCATCATAGATTCGTAGTTACATATGTACAACATAATTTTGTTAAAAATATCATTTTTTGCTTATATTTTGCTTATACTTTGCTTGTATTTTACTTATGTTTTGCTAATACTTTTCTTGTCTTTTACTTATGTTGTGCTTATATATATATTTTTATTTCAATTTAAAAAAATATAATTAAAACTGAATTTGAAAAATAATTATAATTTGACTCATTAAAAAGCTTGATTGATGTTTTGGAAAATATTTGCAATAATGATACTGATTTTTTTGGACTCAGATAATGATAATGATCTTATAGTATCGATATCATTATAATTTTGAACTGAAAAATAAGAATGATAGAAAATTTTGATTTCACGTTGGATCTTTGTTATTATTGAACCGATCTTGACAAAATCTAACATATACAGTTTAATATTTTTTACAAATCAAATTTTATTTTTAAATAATATCAATAATTTATGATGTAGCAGTATTTGAAATCTTATTATTTGTCGTTGCTACTCTTGTCATGTTCATCTTCTTCTTCTACAGGTTGGATGTCCTTCTTCTTCTTATTCTTCATGAATTATAATTGTAATATTTTAACTACAATCTAGTTTTAAAACCTAGCTCACAAATATAAAAGAAATATCTTGAATAATTTTTAATTAAAGTGTATGATATAAGAAAAAATTTCAAAAATGTATACGATATATTTATAGTATTGTTTTTTTTTAATGTTTTATATAATGACCACCGCCACTAGATTAAACCCCAATTAATATGCAATAACTGTTCACACGTTTTGGTTTAGTGAGTGATTAAAATAAATATACGCACCTGAACATCTTTTTGTAGATTTGAAGCCGAGACAATTGGGCCACATAACAAGAGTGGTCTAATGAAGAAGGATAAGCTTTTGTTTCTGAATTGTTCATCTTAGATTTCTTCTTTCTCGCAAATTCTGTATCAGTGTAAAAAACAAATATGTTAAAATAAATTGCCCCAAATTGTTCTTGAAACAACCTCACCAAACCAAATAATCTTTGACACTACAACAAGATAGAACATATATGAAAAGTTACCCGTGTTGTCCTGATCATCACCACCATCATCTTTTGTTCTTGGGTGCTGATTTTTCTTCATCAAAATGTAATATGCGTTAAACTAAATTAATATCACAAATTCTTTGAACTCTTTAAATTACAAAAATTCCTAAAATTGCTATCTCATATAAAAAAACAATTTTGCATCTCTTTGTCACAAAAACATCCCATATGAATAATATCCCTCCAATTTTGACTAAAGGTCATTGAAAAGAAACAGAAATGCAAACTTACCATATAAATTTTTCTTAGACACAAAGAGTTTTCTTTTCCAGGGCAGAGAAAAAAAACACAACTTTTTGTTCTTCTCAGGGACCAAATGTGAGTGTTAGCATTACATACATTTTTTGGAAAAGAAAAAAAAGATTAAACCGCTAGAAATCTCCCAGAAGAGAAAACTTTATTACCTATTAGAGAGCATGCGTTTTTGGAATTCGAAATCTAGATAATATTGACTTGGTAGATTAGATTTCATAAAGAATGAGCAAGTGGGCCAGTGGTTGTCACACCTCTGCTGCCATATTACCGGTGTCGAATTTGACTCCACCTGCTCTCCATGTGTCTGGGTATTTGGCTATTGGGTCGGCCTGTTGTGGCCCAAAAAAATGACAAAAAGATTATATTTAATTATCTTAACAGCTAAATAATATATCAATTAATAATTTAATACAAAATTATCAGTAGAAAAACTTTTAAAATTATACTTACTTAAAATTCAGATATTATAAAGTATTTTGTACTGTAATTCCAAAAATGAAAAACTTAAGTTTATTGTTAATTATTGCCATTTTTATTATCACATAAGAGATTGCAAGTTTTGTTTCTTTCTTAAATTTTATTGGATTTTATTAATTATAAATTTAGGAAAATATTAGAGGCATTTCCATATATAACTTTGTTGACCAAGATAATATGCATATATAATCTAACCTATAACACCTTCATAAATTTTTCTTTGTTTATTGACGAAAATAACACTAAGTTGACATAAACTTTTTTAGAGCATATAAATTACATTTGCTAGTGACTATTCATCATAGATTCGTAGTTACATATGTACAACATAATTTTGTTAAAAATATCATTTTTCGCTTATGTTTTGCTTATACTTTGCTTGTCTTTTACTTATGTTTTGCTAATACTTTGCTTGTCTTTTACTTATTTTTTGCTTATATATATTTTTTTATTTCAATTTAAAAAGAAAATAATTAAAACGTATTAATAGTGTAATACGCAAAATAATTATAATTTGACTCATTAAAAAGCTTGATTGATGTTTTGTAAAATATTTGCAATAATGATACTGAATTTTTTTGGACTCAGATAATGATAATGATCTTATAGTATCGATATCATTATAATTTTGAACTGAAAAATAAGAATGATAGCAAATCTTGATTTCATGTTGGATCTTTGTTATTATTGAACCGATCTTGACAAAATCTAACATATACAGTTTAATATTTTTCTTAGATCAAATTTTATTTTTAAATAATTTATGATGTAGCAGTATTTGAAATCTTATTCTTTGTCGTTGCTACTCTAGTCATGTTCATCTTCTTCTTCTACAGGTTGGCTGTACATCTTCTTCTTCTTTTTCATGAATTACAATTGTAATATTTTAACTACAATTTAGTTTTAAAACCTAGCTCACAAATATAAAAGAAATATCTTGAATAATTTTTAATTAAAGTGTATGGTATAAGAAAAAATTTCAAAAATGTATACGATATATTTGGAGTATTTTGTTTTTAATGTTTTATCTAATGACTACCGCCACTGGATTAAACCCCAATTAATATGCAATAACCGTTAGCACGTTTTTGTTTAGTGAGTGATTAAAATAAATATACGCACCTGAGCATCTTTTTGTAGATTTGAAGCCGAGACAATTGGGCCACATAACAAGAGTGGTCTAATGAAGACGTATCACCTTTTTTTTCTGAATTGTTCATTTTAGATTTCTTCTTTCTCGCAAGTTATGTATCAGTGTAAAAAACAAACATGTTAAAATAAATCGCACCAAATTGTTCTTGAAACAACCTCACTGAACCAAGTAATCTTGGTCACTACAACAAGATAGAACATAACTGAAAAGTTACTTGTGTTGTCCTGATCATCACCACCATCATCTTCTGTTCTTGGGTGCTGATGCTTCTTCATCAAAATGTAATCTGCGTTAAACTAAATTAATATCACAAATTTTTTGAACTCTTTAAATCACAAAAATCCCTAAAATTGCTATCTCATATAAAATCACAAAAAGCTCTTTGTCACAAGAACATCCCATACGCAGAATATCCCTTCAATTTTGACTAAAGGTCTTTGAAAAGAAACAGAACTGCAAACTTACCCTATAAATGTTTCTCAGACACAAAGAGTTTTCTTTTCCAGGACCGAGAAAAAAAACACAACTTTTGTTTTTCTCAGGGAACAAATGTGAGTGTTAGCATTACATACATTTTTTGGAAAAGAAAAAAAAGATTAAACCCCTAGAAATCTCCCAGAAGAGAAAACTTTATTACCTATTAGAGAGCATGCGTTTTTGGAATTCGAAATCTAGATAATATTGACTTGGTAGATTAGATTTAATAAAGAATGAGCAAGTGGGCCAGTGGTTGTCACACCTCTGCTGCCATATTACCGGTGTCGAATTTGACTCCACCTGCTCTCCATGTGTCTGGGTATTTGGCTATTGGGTCGGGCTGTTGTGGCCCAAAAAATGACAAAAAGATTATATTTAATTATCTTAACAGATAAATAATATATCAATTAATAATTTAATACAAAATTATTAGTAGAAAAACTTTTAAAATTATACGTACTTAAAATTCAAATATTATAAAGTATTTTGTACTGTAATTCCAAAAATGAAAAACTAAAGTTTATTGTTAATTATTGCCATTTTTATTATCACATAAAAGATTGCAAGTTTTGTTTCTATATAATCTAACCTATAACACCTTCATAAATTTTTTTTTGTTTATTGACGAAAATAACACTAAGTTGACATAAACCTTTTTAGAGCATATAAATTACATTTGCTAGTGACTATTCATCATAGATTCGTAATTACATATGTACAACATAATTTTGTTAAAAATATCATTTTTCGCTTATGTTTTGCTTATACTTTGCTTGTCTTTTAATTATGTTTTTCTAATACTTTGCTTGTCTTTTACTTATGTTTTGCTTATATATATTTTTTTGATTTCAATTTAAAAAGAAAATAATTAAAACGTATTAATAGTGTAATACGCAAAATAATTATAATTTGACTCTTTAAAAAGCTTGATTGATGTTTTGGAAAATATTTGCAGTAATGATACTGATTTTTTGGACTCGGATAATGACAATGATCTTATAGTATCGATATCATTATAATTTTGAACTGAAAAATAAGAATGATAGCAAATTTTGATTTTACATTGGATCTTTGTTATTATTGAACCGATCTTGACAAAATTTAACATATACAATTTAATCTTTTTTACTGATCAAATTTTATTTTTAAATAATAACAATAATTTATGATGTAGCAGTATTTGAAATCTTATTATTTGTCGTTGCTACTCTAGTCATGTTCATCTTCTTCTTCTACAGGTTGGCTGTCCATCTTCTTCTTCTTCATCATGAATTATAATTGTAATATTTTAACTACAATATAGTTTTAAAACCTAGCTCACAAATATAAAAGAAATATCTTGAATAATTTTTAATTAAAGTGTATGATATAAGAAAAAATTTCAAAAATGTATACGATATATTTGTAGTATTGTTTTTTTTAATTTTTAGTGTTTTATATAATGACCACCGCCACTGGATTAAACCCCAATTAATATGCAATAACTGTTCGCACGTTTTGGTTTAGTGAGTGATTAAAATAAATATACGCACCTGAGCATCATTTTGTAGATTTGAAAGCGAGACAATTGGGCCACATAACAAGAGTGGTCTAATGAAGTTTGATCAGCTTTTGTTTCTGAATTGTTCATCTTAGATTTCTTCTTTCTCGCAAGTTCTGTATCAGTGTAAAAAACAAACATGTTAAAATAAATCGTACCAAATTATTCTTGAAACAACCTCACTGAACCAAGTTATCTTGGACACTACAACAAGATAGAACATAACTGAAAAGTTACCCATGTTGTCCTGATCATCACCACCATCATCTTCTGTTCTTGGGTGCTGATCCTTCTTCATCAAAATGTAATCTGCGTTAAACTAAATTAATATCACAAATTCTTTGAACTCTTTAAATCACAAAAATCCCTTAAATTACTATCTCATATGAAAATTCAATTTTGCAGCTCTCTGTCACAAGAACATCCCATACGCAGAATATCCCTCTAATTTTGACTAAAGGTCATTGAAAAGAAATAGAACTGCAAACTTACCCTAGAAATTTTTCTCAGACACAAAGAGTTTTCTTTTCCAGGGCAGAGAAAAAAAACACAACTTTTTGTTCTTCTCAGGTACCAAATGTGAGTGTTAGATTACATACATTTTTTGGAAAAGAAAAAAAAGATTAAAACCCTAGAAATCTCCCAGAAGAGAAAAAACTTTTTCACCTATTAGAGAGCATGCGTTTTTGGAATTCGAAATCTAGATAATATTGACTTGGTAGATTAATTTAATAAAGAACGAGCAAATGGGCTAGTGGTTGTCACACCTCTGCTGACATAAATACTTTGCTTATATATATTTTTTTTTTAATTTAAAAAGAAAATAATTATAACGTATTAATAGTGTAATACGCAAAATAATTATAATTTGACTCATTAAAAAGCTTGATTGATGTTTTGAAAAATATTTGCAATAATGATACTGATTTTTTGGACTCAGATAATGATAATGATCGTATAGTATTGATATCATTATAATTTTGAACTGAAAAATAAGAAGTGAAAATTACCCAGAATAACATGAATCTTTTATGTAATTACTAGATTAACCCCCTCAGAACTGAGTTGACCAGAATAACACAACTTTTTGTCAAAAGACAAAACACCCCTATTTGAGTTACTTATTCACAGAAATGGCAATTTTGATTTATTTTTCTCAAAAAAAAAAACTGATTTTGAATTCAAAACAGTTTTGTCTTTCTAAAACATTTTCAATTCCCTCGTCTTCACTAGAAACGTAAAAAACGTAAAAAGCTGCTTTTCATCTTCTTCATCGTCGTTGTCGTCATAGTCTTGTCGTCGTCATCTTCAGCCTCGCCGTCGTCCGCCTCTCGTTTGCTATTTTCTGTTCTTCAGCCTCACCGTCGTCCTCCTATCTTCTTCTTCTTCATCGTTCATCATCGCCGCCGTCGAGAAACCCTAAAACCTAGCCGCTTCTCTTTCATCGCGCCGTCAGGAAACTCTAAAACCAAGCCGCTTCTCTTTCTTCGCCGCCGTCAGGAAACCCTAAATCCCAGATTCCGGTATTCTTCGTCTATTACCGGAATAATATTTTGATTTTGATTTTGCCGCGGATTATGCAGATTTGTTGGTATTGTTGCAGAATTGTTGGTATTGTTGCAGATTTTTGTTGCAGATTTGTTCCTTTCTCGCAGACTTGTTGGTATTTTGGTGGTATTGTTGCAGATTTGTTTGTTTTGTGTGCTGCAGATGTGTTGCAGATTTGTTCCTTTTTGCAGATTTGTTATTATATTGCAGATTTTTTTGTTTTGTGTGTTGCAGATTTGTTCATTATGTTGCAGATTTGTTTCATTTCTTGCAGACTTGTTTTTGTTGCAGACTTGTTTTTTGTTGCAGACTTGTTTTTTGTTGCAGAATTGTTTTTGTTGCAGACTTGTTCCTTTTTGCATATTTGTTATTATGTTGCAGACTTGTTTGTTTTGTGTGTTGCAGATTTGTTCATTATGCTGCAGATTTGTTTCATTTCTTGCAGACTTGTTTTTGTTGCAGACTTTTTTCATTTTTTTGTGTATAGGTATGGATTCTAGTGAGAAGAGAATATCCTCTGCGGATGTATAGTGTTGTTCCACAGCAAAATAAAAGTATAAATCATGGATGTTCTTTGTCAATTTTGAGAGATGTCCGAAAGAGTGTTGGCGATAAAGTATGGGAGTACCTAAAGAATTCAGCTCTTGGTGTTCTTATTTTGTTAGCAGAGAGTAAGTTTTTTTGGTATAGTAAGACAGTTCACTACTTCCTCGCACATCAGTTGAAAATCAAAAGTTCAAGTGAGATTTGGTGTTTGATTGGAGAGAAACCTCTGAGGTTTTCATTGCATGAATTTCCCGAGCTCTCGGGACTTAATTGTGATCCGTACAATGTTGAAAAAGATGGGGAAGCAGAGGAAATTTATCACCGCAAAATATGGGCTGAGATGGGTGTGCCTATAGGTGATGGACCTTCTTGGGAGGAGTTGGCTAAGGTGTTGACAAAGTGCAACACATGGAGCTACGAAAAAAAAGAATTGTAGGTTGTTTGTGCATCCTCTCCCTAGGAATATTTGGTTTAAGTAGAGGATGTAGGATGGATTTGAAATGTGCTAAGAAAGCATTGGATCCTGCTGCTTTGGAGAGGTTTCCATGGGGTAGGAGGTCATTTTAATTGTTGATTGAGTCCATCAAAGAAGCAAAACTTGCTGATAACACTTACAGTTTGAAAGGATTAGTTCACGTGTTACAAATATGGGCGTATGAGTCATTTGAAAGATTAGGAGAACTTTATGGGAGAAAAAAGCAAGAACAAGAACTTCCTATTCTCTCATGGGGTGGATCTCGTGGCCGTTACGAAATTGAGTATATTGTACTTGATGAAAAGAAAAAACATGGTCAAGTATATTTCTGCTTGCAATCCCTTTAGAGACTTGTTCTAGGATTCGTTGCAAACTTGTTCTATTCGTTGCATACTTGTTTCATGTGTTGTTGCAGACTTGTTGTGTTGCAGACTTGTTTCATTTGCTGTAGATATATCGCATATTTGTTGGTGCAGACTTGTTGTAGACTTGTTTCATGTGTTGCAGATTTGTTTCATATGTCACAGATTTGTTGTAGTTTGTTGTTGCTGATTTGTTTCATGTGTCAGATTTGTTTCGTATGTCGCAGATTTGTTGTAGTTTGTTGTTGTAGACTTGTTTCATGTGTTGCAGATTTGTTTCATATGTCGCAGATGTGTTGGTGCACTTGTTGTTGTAGACTTGTTTCATGTGTTGCAGATTTGTTTCATGTGTTGCATATTTGTTTCATATGTCGCAGACTTGTTGTTACAGACTTGTTGTTGTATACTTGTTTCATGTGTTGCAGATTTGTTCCATGATGTCGCAGATTTGTTGTCTTGTCGCATTTTCATTTCTCACTTTTAATTTGTAATTGACGACAGGTACGTGTGAGACAATTTGATCCAATGGCTAACCACAACAAGGATGATCACAAACTAGACAATTTGATCAAAGACATCATGGATGGTAAATTGACTGAAAATACATGGAGTAAGGGAAAGAAGGCTGAAACTGTAGGTGGAACTTCGAAAAGGGTTCGAAGTGGTAAAGATAAAGACCCCATTGAGAAGGTTGAAACAAAGAAGCCACGGGTTGAAAAGAGTGACATTGGAGATTTCGGTGGACCGGTCAAAGCTTTAAGTAGCTTAAGTGAGAAAGTTGATCGGATGGACTTAAGAATGAATGAGAGATTAATGGCAATGGATAAGGACATTGGTAAACTCAAAGAAGAGGTGAAACAACTACGACATGTGCCGACTGTCGTAGTAGAAGAAGTTGATCAAAGTTCTCCTAACAGAGCTGGTCAAAATTCTCCAGACAAAACCCCGGTATGTTCTTATATGTATTGTTGTAATGTTGCAGAAATGTTTTATTTGTCGCAGACTTGTTTGTATTGTTGCATAGTTGTTTTGTTGTGTTGCAGACTTGTTTTATTTGTCGCAGACTTGTTAGTATTGTTGCAGACTTGTTTTATTTGTTGTGTTACAGACTTGTTTTATTTGTCGCAGACTTGTTAGTATTGTTGCAGACTTGTTTTATTTGTTGTGTTGCAGACTTGTTTTATTTGTTGTGTTGCAGACTTGTTTTATTTGTCGCAGACTTGTTAGTATTGTTGCAGACTTGTTTTATTTGTTGTGTTGCAGACTTGTTTTATTTGTTGTGTTGCAGACTTGTTAGTATTGTTGCAGACTTGTTTGTATCGTTGCAGATTTGTTTGGTTGTGTTGCAGACTTGTTAGTATTGTTGCAGATTTGTTTTGATGTTTCCAGATTTGTATTCTCTTTTTGATTCTTACTGTATGATTTAATTTTGTTTCCTTATGTTAATTTTACAGTCCTGGTTAAAAGTTCCAGTGGATAATGTGAATGCTGGTGAAGCTACATCTAAGAAAGAAAACAAAAAAGTTGAGAACACAGAAATTGATGACATAACAGAGCAAGTACATAAAGAGGAGAATGCAGTACAGTCTGAAACTGAGTCTGACCCCAGGAAACAGGCTCAACAAAAAGTTTTGAAGCACAATTTAGAGCTCTTGACTAATGTCCCAGATGATGGTCTCGATCGACCTAAGATGTTGGGTCCCACGCAGAAATCACCCATTCTAGGAAACTCAACGGTGAAACGGATAATGGAACCTGATATCGCATTTGGTTGCCATCCTAGTGATGCCGCATATGATCCTTTTACATCAGTTGCACCTGAAAAACTGCAGAATCTGATGGATTTTATTCGTGTTCGTCAGTAAGTTGTCAACTTCATTTTTGTTTTCCATATGGTGCAGATTTATTTTTTTCGTGTTGCAGATTTGTTTTGTTTGTTGACTTATTCTATTAGGGAGCAGCCAATTGGGACATTCGACTGTCAACTCAATTTCTACCTAAGGCTCATGACACGTAAAGAAGAATGGCCAGAGGAAAAAAAATCAAATTACGGTTGGTTAGGTGACCAGGTAACTAATCTAATTCTCACAACTAGCAGATTTGTTGTGTTGCGGACTTATTTTATTTGTTGCAGACTTGTTTTATTTGTTGTGTTGCATACTTGTTTTATTCCGCAGACTTGTTTTCTTGTTGTGTTGCAGACTTGTTTTTTTGATGTGTTGCAGACTTGATTTTTTTTTTTTGTGTTGCAGACTCGTTTTATTCCGCAGACTTGTGTTACTGTTGTGTTGCAGACTTGATTTATTGTTGTGTTGCAGACTTGTTTTATATGTAAAAGACTTATTTTATTTGTTGCAAACTTGTTTTATTTGTTGTGTTGCAGACTTGTTTTATTCCGCAGACTTGTTTTATTCTTTACAGACTTGTTTTATTGTTGTGTTGCAGACTTTTTTTTTTTTTTGCAGACATGTTTTATTTGTTGCAGACTTGTTTTATTTGTTGCAGACTTGTTTTATTCCGCACACTTGTTTTATTCTTTACAGACTTGTTTTATTGTTGTGTTGCAGACTTGTCTTGTTTTTTGTGTTGCAGAATTGTTTTATTTCTTGCATACTTGTTTTATTTGTTGCAGACTTGTTTTATTTGTTGCAGACTTGTTTTATTCTTTACAAACTTGTTTTATTTTTGTGTTGCAGACTTGTTTTATTTGTTGCAGACTTGTTTTATTTGTTGCAGACTTGTTTTATTTGTTGTAGACTTGTTTTATTTGTTGTGTTGCAAACTTATCTTCTTACTTTTGTTTTGCAGCATATGGTCTCCTCCATGCATTTGTTACGGAAGAGGTCTCTCCGAGTACCTACTCCATTCCGGACAGAAAGAATTGTCTTCCTTGACCAATGGTTTGTCGACTTATGGAATATCGACTATAAACAGTTTGCCATTTCGCCGCCGAAGTTCTTGTTTGGTGACGGTTATGAAATGACGTTTAATGGGACATCTCCAGATTACGCCCAAACAAAGAAGAGATGGATCGATGATGTTGATGTTGTCTACTTTTTCCACAACATCAACAATAACCACTGGATTGCGTGTGAAATGGATCTCAACAAAGAGATGGTTGAGATTTACGATAGCATCATTCCCGAGAACTAGAAGAAAGTGGTCGACGCGGTGAGGCCATATGCGAAAATGGTTCCATATTGGATTAAAGCTTCCACACCCAAAGGGAAAAGAAAGGGTCGTAAATTGAATCTTTTCAAACTTCACTATAACAAGCATGTCCCACAAAACGTTCAGACAGGCGATTGTGGTGTCTATGCTGTCAAGTTCGTGGAGTGCCTTGCATTGGGATACCAAATGGATGGTTTAAGTGACAATACAATCCCCGAAATCCGTTTGAAGCTTGCAGCGGAGATTTTTGACGAGGTTCCTGACGCAAACCCTCAGATGTCTGACCCAAGGCCTTATGGTCAAGACAAAGTCCGCATACCTAAGCATGCCACACAATCGTAGTTTATGTACTTAGATCCTACTTTTGGTTGCCATCCTACTTTTGTATGTAGACTTATGTTAACTGTATTGCAGACTTATTTTAACCTTGTTGCCGACTTATTATAATCTTGTTGCAGACTTGTTTCATACGTTCACAGTGTTGCAGACTTACATTGACAGTGTTGTAGACTTGTTTCTATTGTGCAGACTTGTTTCATATGTTGCAGACTTATATTGACAGTGTTGCAGACTTATTATAACCTTGTTGCAGACTTGTTTCATATGTTGCAGACTTATATTGACTGTAACATCCCGATTTCTTGTATATGCGGAGAGGCTTATAAGAATTGATTTGGCTACCTATGTCACCAAAGTGCACTTATCTTTTCGGGAACTTGTCCAGAGAGAACTCCAGAGTTAAGGGTGCTTGAGCTGGAGCAATTTAAGGATGGGTGACCTACCGGGAAGTGATTCGCGGTATCGTGTGAGTGAGGACAAAGCACGGGGAAAGATCACGTGGTGATTGCAGGGTCAGTAAACAAGTATTACAAGCCTCCCGGACTAACGCACCGGCCGTCGGACAAGGGTGGGGCCCACGGGCCGAGAGAGGGCATGGGGCCCACAGGTAGGGGCGGTCGGGGCGTTATAAGTGGTATCAGAGACGAACCCAAACACGTGTGTGGAGTCAGGTGGGCCCACACCGTCTAGGGTGACGATCCTGGTGCGCAACGAGGACGTTGCGCTCTATGAGTGGGGGTGATTGTAACATCCCGATTTCTTGTACATGCGGAGAGGCTTATAAGAATTGATTTGGCTACCTATGTCACCAAAGTGCACTTACCTTTTCCGATCACTTGCCCGAAAGAACTCCAGAGTTAAGGGTGCTTGGGCTGGAGTAGTCTAAGGATGGGTGACCTTCCGGGAAGTGATTCGCGGTAGCGTGTGAGTGAGGACAAAACACGGGGAAAGGTCACGTGGTGATTGCAGGGTCAGTAAACAAGTCATACAAGCCTCCCGGACTAACGCACCGGCCGTCGGACCAGGGTGGGGCCCACGTGCCGAGAGAGGGCATGGGGCCCAGGTAGGGGCGGTCGGGGCGTTATATTGACAGTGTTGCAGACTTATTATAACCTTGTTGCAGACTTGTTTCATATGTTGCAGACTTATTATAACCTTGTTGCAGACTTGTTTCATATGTTGCAGACTTATATTGACATTGTTGCAGACTTGTTTCACATGTTCACAGTGTTGCAGACTTGTTTCATTGGTTGCAGACTTATGTTATGTTCACAGTGTTGCAGACTTACATTGACAGTGCTGCAGACTTGTTTCTATTATGCAGACTTGTTTCATATGTTGCAGACTTATTATAACTTTGTTGCAGACTTATTTCATATGTTGCAGACTTATATTGACAGTGTTGCAGACTTGTTTCATATGTTGCATACTTATTATAACCTTGTTGCGGACTTGTTTCATATGTTGCAGACTTATTATAACCTTGTTGCAGACTTGTTTCATATGTTGCAGACTTATTATAACCTTGTTGCAGACTTGTTTCATATGTTTCAGACTTATATTGACAGTGTTGCAGACTTGTTTTAACTGTTTTGCACCCTTTCTTGAATAGTAAACTATGTTTATTAGGTACTATAAAATTAAAAACAAAATCATCATACAAATACAAATACAAATACAAAACCACACGAGTCTTTAAACCATAATACAAAGTGAAGAATCATATGGCACATGTACGCACATTATGTCCACTTTGTTTGCAATTGGAGCAAATGTGTTGCTTCCTCGGGATTTTCTTCTCCATTGCTTTCTCCAACGCATATTTGTATCTAGAGTTCTTTGGCCTTCCGGGTGGTTGTCGAACTTCAGGAGGTAAACACAATTTCGCAGCGACATGTTCAGGAATTGGTTGAGCTACATCACTTGGCATAATGCACATGGCGTAAGCGTTATTGAGGTAGTTCTTATAGTAGTACGGAGAAGTCAGACCAACAGGGGACATTCTCTTAGCTTCTCCACCAGCAATTGCGTGAGCACAAGGCAACTTATCCAAGTCAAACCTACGACATGTGCATTTACGTTCCCGTACATTAACAACATGTACATGCTTCCTATTACTGACTTGCACTTGATCCGCATATATTTTTTGCACGGTCAACAGCCTCGAATCATTAACACGTGGCTGCCAAAATGTAAATAAAATTAGTGAAGACTTAAAACATATGTTGCAGACTTATTAGATATGTTGCAAACTTATTAGATATGTTGCAGACTTATTAGATATGTTGCAGACTTATTAGATATGTTGCAGACTTATTAGACTTGTTACCTCTATTAATTTCTCCGCAGCACGTGTGAGTGTTGTAGTCATTAGCCTGCTTGAAGCCTCCGCTTTGAGAACGATCTTGTTAACATGGACCGTATGGCGTCTAAGAGCTTAGAAATGGGTAGGTTCCTAGCATCCGAGAGCCCTCTATTTATTGACTCCGCTATGTTGGAAGTTAATATTTTGTACATGTGTCCTGGAAAATGAGCACAACTCTACACCTTCACATCAGCCTTCTGCAGATAAGAGTGAAGTGCAGGATTGATGTCTTCGATCGCATTGAATAAAGCATTGAAATCCGCTATCTTATATGCGTTTGCTGCTTTTTTTACCAACCGAAACGCTTCACGTCCTTTAAACCCTGTTATTATGTTCTTGTACATATGATATGTACATATGCCACGACTCGCCAATGGATACACCTTTTTAATGGCCTTCGATATCGATCTATGCCTGTCAGAAATGATGGAGAGACTAACATCATCTGGAATCACACAACTAAGCTGTGTAAAGAACCATTCCCATGATGCATCATTCTCTGTGTCAACTACGGCAAATGCTATTGGGAAAATATTAAAGTTTCCATCCTGACATGTTGCGAGAAGGAGTGTTCCTTTATATTTTCCTCGGAGATATGTCCCATCAACAACAACAACTTTGCGCATGTACTAAAAGCCGTTTATGCTTGCACCAAATGAGATGAACAAATACTTGAATCGATCTTCTGCATCGAATTCAAGACACGTATAAGTACCAGGATTAGCTCTTCGTATCAAGTATAAGTACGAATGTATTTTCTCATATCCACTCTCCGGTGAACCCATTGCCAAGAGTCGTGCATGCTTTAAGGCTCGATAAGCTTTCCAGTATTCCATCTGTCACATTCATAAAACAATAAGTCTGCAATAAACAAAACAAATCTGCGACACATGAAACAAGTCTGCAATAAACAAAACAAGTCTGCAACAAAACAAAATAAGTCTGCAATAAACAAAACAAGTCTGCAATAAACAAAACAAGTCTGCGACAACTGACCAAAATAAGTCTGCAATAAACAAAACAAATCTGCAACACATGAAACAAGTCTGCAATAAACAAAACAAGTCTGCGACAACTGACCAAAATAAGTCTGCAATAAACAAAACAAATATGCGACACATGAAACAAGTCTGCAATATAAAAAACAAGTCTGCAATAAACAAAACAAGTCTGCAATAAACAAAACAAGTCTGCGACAACTGACAAACGAAACAAATCTGCGACACATGAAACAAGTCTGCAATAAACAAAATAAGTCTGCAATAAACAAAACAAGTCTGCAATAAACAAAACAAGTCTGCGACAACTGACCAAAATAAGTCTGCAATAAACAAAACAAATCTGCGACACCTGAAACAAGTCTGCAATAAACAAAACAAGTATGCAATAAACAAAATAAGTATGCAATAAACAAAACAAGTTTGCAATAAACAAAACAAGTCTGCGACACATGATGACTGCAGCCATACCTTAATACCATATCGTTTGTTCAGAGCATCTGCAACATGACTAGGTAACACTTTTGAACCGATGCCACCCACAAAATCCTTGTACAGTTGTCCCAAAATCTCGTGTGTAGCTTGGCGAGAACGGGCTCCACGGTCTGTCACAGAACATGTATGTTCTTTAACATATACTTTTATAAAGAAACATGGAGAATCTCCAACTGTAGTAGCTCGGACTCTCCATGTGCATCCTTCTATCCAAAATCGAACAATTAATAAGGTTGGCGTTGAATAATCAACCTTGAAATCAAACTTCTGCGCAACTGAAAGAATCTTCAACCTCATCTCCAATGCGTCTTTGTTATCATACCTTTGTCCTACCGATATATTCAACGAAGTCATTTCCATTTTCCGGTAATCTTCATGAACTTTGTAATCATTCCTTTCTGCCCTTTTTTTGTGTGGCACTCTTGCTTTCTCTTCCTTCTCTTCCTCCTCACGAAGCTTTCCATATAGACAGTAATCCTCATCACCATAACTAGTACCGTCCGGATCGTCGCAACAATCAAACCTGTATTGGTCCTTCTCGTCCTCATCCTCATCACCAGAACTAGCATCCCCTTCTTCTTTTGCATTACCAACAAATTCAACTTCTATTTTTGCTCGCTTCAGCGATGGTCTACCTTTTCCACGATTCTCTTCACCATCTTCACGCTTTGCCTTCGGCAGATTTTTTGCATTACCATCAAATTCAGCTTCCATTTTTGCTCGCTTCAGCGATGGTTTACCTTTTGCACGATTGTCTTCACTATCGTCACGCTTTTGAGCGTCATTTAACTCCAATGATACCTCCTTATCTGATACACATAGCCGCATCGTATCTGATTTGAATTGTTCAAAGAAACCTTGCAATTGTCTGGTATTACCAACAAAGACAGGAGGAGTGTCTACTGGTAACTTGACCAATATCTTCTTCGAAAATATGTAGCTCAATTCAACTTCGTACTTATTCTTATCAACTCCATAATCCTCGTACACCATTTGAATGAATTCGTCGAACGAAGTTGCAGCATTGGTTCCAAGAACTCGAGAACCTCTACTACTATCGACAACAAAAATCCATCTACTCTTCTCAAATCTCCAATTACCCCAAACCAATATAATTTGCAGCATTGGCGGCGACGATGGAGAACGAGATCGGCGGCGACGATACACAACAGATGGGGGCGGCGACGACGATAGACAGAGAGATCGGCGGAGTTAGATAAAGTTTAATTTGAGAATGGCGGAGATGACAATGGAGAACGAGATCGGCCGCCGTACATACCCTAATTATGCAGTGGCATTTTTCGTAAATTTGTTTCTTCTAAAGGACATATTAAGTCTGCAACACATTGAATAAGTCTGCAACACATTGGATAAGTATTCAACGACTAACACATTGAATAAGTCTGCAACGCATTCAATAAGTCTGCATAACATAACAAGTCTGCGACAAACAAAGTGTTATTCTATTCAGAAAACAAGTCTGCAACACAGTCTAATAAGTCTGCAGTTTTTAATGCCACGTAAGCAATTTACAAATAAGTATGCGACGTTAAGCATTAAATCTGCGACATTGTAAATAAATCTGCGACAAGCGATGTTATTTCAGTAAGACATTTCATGTGTCGCAGACTTGTCTTCTTGTCGCAGATTTTTCAAAAGTCAGCAACAAAGCATTTAAGTCTGCAACAAACAGTTGCAGATTTGTTATAAGTCTACATAACAAGTCTGCAAATGAACATAGGTCTGCGACAAAGGGAATAAATCTGCGTAATAAGTCTGCAATCAAAACAAGTCTGTGCAGACTTATTAAGTCTGCAACAAATCACATTAAGTCTGCGTCGAAAAGTCTGCAACACGCATAATAAGTCTGCAGATGTGCGCAGACTTAATAAGTCTGCAACATTGAAAAATAAGTCTGCATAACAAGTCTGCAAAACAAGTCTGCATAACAAGTCTGCATAACAAGTCTGCAGATGTTTGCAGACTTAATAAGTCTGCAACATTGAAAAATAAATCTGCATAACAAGTTTGCATAACAAGTCTGTGCAGACTTAATCTGAAAAATGAGGTGGCATTTTTGTAAATAACTCAAACTTTTGCTTACGTGGAAATAATTTTGTAATGGTAGTTTCGAAATTACGTTTTTCCTAACAAGCGAAAATAAGGGTAAAATGGGCCAAAAACAGACTTTTTCCTTCCCAGTTATTATGTGTTATTCTAGTCCTTAGCCTATTTATAAGTGTCATTCTAGTTTTTTTCCCAAATAAGAATGATAGCAAATTTTGATTTCACGTTGGATCTTTGTTATTATTGAACCTATCTTGACAAAATCTAACGTATACAGTTTAATATTTGTCTTAGATCTAATTTTATTTTTAAATAATATCAATAATTTATGATGTAGCAGTATTTGAAATCTTATTATTTGTCGTTGCCACTCTAGTCATGTTCATCTTCTTCTTCTACAGGTTGGCTGTCCATCTTCTTCTTCTTCATGAATTATAATTGTAATATTTTAACTACAATCTAGTTTTAAAACCTTGCTCACAAATATAAAATAAATATCTTGAATAATTTTGAATTAAAGTGTATGATATAAAAAACTTTTCAAAAATGTATACAATATATTTCTAATATTTTTTTTTAATGTTTTATATAATGACCACCGCCACTGGATTAAACCCCAATTAATATGCAATAACTATTAGCACGTTTTGATTTAGTGAGTGATTAAAATATTTATACGCACCTGAGCATCTTTTTATATATTTGAAGCCGAGACAATTGGGCCACATAACAAGAGTGGTCTAATGAAGAAGGATCAGCTTTTGTTTCTGAATTGTTCATCTTAGATTTCTTCTTTCTCGCAAGTTTTGTATCAGTGTAAAAAACAAATATGTTAAAATAAATCGCACCAAATTATTCTTGAAACAACCTCACTGAAACAAGTAATATTGGACACTACAACAAGATAGAACATAACTGAAAAGTTACCCGTGTTGTCCTGATCATCACCACCATCATCTTCTGTTCTTGGGTGCTGATTCTTCTTCATCAAAATGTAATCTGCGTTAAACTAAATTAATATCACAAATTCTTTGAACTCTTTAAATCACAAAAATCCCTAAAATTGCTATCTCATATAAAAATTCAATTTTGCAGCTCTCTGCCACAAGAACATCCCATACGCAGAATATCCCTCCAATTTTGACTAAAGGTCATTGAAAAGAAACAGAACTGTAAACTTACCCTAGAATTTTTTTCTCATACACAAAGAGTTTTATTTTCCAGGGCAGAGAAAAAAAACACAACTTTTTGTTCATCTCAGGGACCAAATGTGAGTGTTAGATTACATACATTTTTTGGAAAAGAAAAAAAAGATTAAACCCTTAGAAATCTCCCAGAAGAGAAAACGTTTTTACCTATTAGAGAGCATGCGTTTTTGGAATTCGAAATCTAGATAATATTGACTTGGTAGATTAGATTTAATAAAGAAGGAGCAAGTGGGCCAGTGGTTGTCACACATCTGATGCCATCTTACCGGTGTCGAGTTCGACTCCACCTGCTCTCCATGTGTCGGAGTATTTGGCTATTGGGCCGGCCTGTTGTGGCCCAAAATAATGACAAAAAAAGATAAGATTTAATTATCTTAAAAGCTAAATAATAAATCAATTAATAATTTAATACAAAGTTATTAGTAGAAAAACTTTTAAAATTATACGTGCCTAAAATTCAAATATTATAAAGTATTTTGTACTGTAATTCCAAAAATGAAAAACTAAAGTTTATTGTTAATTATTGTCATTTTTATTATCACATATAAGATTGCAAGTTTTGTTTCTTTCTTAAATTTTAAAAGATTTTATTAATTATAATTTTAGGAAAATATTAGAGGCATTTCCATATATAAATTTGTTGACCAAGATAATATGCATATATAATCTAACCTATAACACCTTCATTCATTTTTCTTTGTTTATTAACGAAAATAACACTAAGTTGACATAAATATTTTTAGAGCCTATAAATTACATTTGCTAGTGACTATTCATCATAGATTCGTAGTTACATATGTACAACATAATTATGTTAAAAATATCATTTTTTGCTTATGTTTTGCTTATACTTTGCTTGCCTTTTACTTATGGTTTGCTCATACTTTGCTTGTTTTGCTTATATACTTCCAGCAAAGTTACTTATGTTTTGCTTATATATTTTTTTATTTATTTCAATTTAAAAAGAAAATAATTATAACATATTAATAATGTAATACGCAAAATAATTATAATTTGACTCATTAAAAAGCTTGATTGATGTTTTGGAAAATATTTGCAATAATAATACTGATTTTTTTGGACTCAGATAATGATAATGATCTTATAGTATCGATATCATTATAATTTTGAACTGAAAAATAAGAATGATAGCAAATTTTGATTTCACATTGGATCTTTGTTATTATTGAACCGATCTTGACAAAATCTAACATATACAGTTTAATATTTTTCTTAGATCAAATTTTATTTTTATATAATATCAATAATTTATGATGTATCACTGTTTGAAATCTTATTATTTGTCGTTGCTACTCTAGTCATGTTCATCTTCTTCTTCTACAGGTTGGTTGTCCATCTTCTTCTTCTTCTTCATGAATTATAATTGTAATATTTTAACTACAATCTAGTTTTAAAACCTAGCTCACAAATATAAAAGAAATATCTTGAATAATTTTTAATTAAAGTGTATGATATAAGAAAAAATTTCAAAAATGTATACGATATATTTGTAGTATTTTTTTTTTAGTGTTTTATATAATGACAACCGCCACTGGATTAAACCCCAATTATTATGCAATAACTGTTAGCACGTTTTGGTTTAGTGAGTGATTAAAATAAATATACGCACCTGAGCATCTTTTGTAGATTTGAAGCCGAGACAATTGGGCCACATAACAAAAGTGGTCTAATGTAGAAGGATCAACTTTTGTTTCTGAATTGTTCATCTTAGATTTCTTCTTTCTCGCAAGTTCTGTATCAGTGTAAAAAAACAAACATGTTAAAATAAATCGCACCAAATTATTCTTGAAACAACCTCACTGAAACAAGTAATCTTGGACACTACAACAAGATAGAACATAACTGAAAAGTTACCCGTGTTGTCCTGATCATCACCATGATATGCTCAAATTAATACCCTATTTTTATACTAAAGCAGTTGTTATAGTATAACTAGGGGTCGAACACAAGGACTTACAGAGACACACAATAGATTATAGATGTGAGAATTACGCTAATCAATGGTATTGAAAACAGAATGTAAATTAAAACGGTTGTAAATTCAATTTGGGAGAGATAGGTTCAGGGCATTTCTCAGGAAATCAATGAATGCAGATAAACTAACTAACATGATTCAGATTTAGCGCGGTTCTTGAAATCAAATCACTAAAGTATAGCTAACCAACTCTCGTTGCGAAAGCTATCTAAATCTAAATCCTAGGAATTCCAAATCTCTTTGCGAATCCTAAAGTCTAAATCAGCTTTTAAATCAAGTTTGATATGTTCACAAAAAAACTAAACCAAATCTCTTTGCGAATAGTTATTTTGCTCACTTTAGGTTCTATCAGGTAATTAATCGCACTCTCGCACCTAATCAATTATCCTAAGATCTAAGTTCTAGGTGATCAATCCAGAATTAGCTTTGTAATCAACCTATGGTGAAGAACTAATTCAGATAATGAATCCTAATAACAAATCAATCTAGCATTCAGAAAAAAACCCTATTGAGAACCCTGAACCTAACGAGGGATCTACTCAGACATGGAGAATGAAACAATCAACATAACTGAATAAATCATCAATAGAATAAAATAAGAGTAGAATGAAACAGGGGTTCGAAATCTTCTCTCAGACGAACAGAGTTCTGACTTGTCTCCCCTCTCTCAGAAATCCTCAAGAACAATGTAATGAAAAGCACACAGCCAAAGTGGCTGTAAAACCTAATTTAATAGTCTAAACACGAATTGGGATCTTCTTGTAAATATTAAAGTCTTCTGGGCAAGTTCTGCAATTCTTCAAACTTCATTAAAAGTCGCGACTTGTGATCTCCTCGATGGGTGTCGATCGATACCAGGGGGTATCGATCGATTCTTGACGCTTCGATCAGGTACTTAGTCGCCAGACTTCAGTTTTTGCTCCATAATGCTCCATAAAACTCCAATATTTCTAATAATGCTCCAAATGTGCTAAAACCTGTAAAAGACTCTAAAAGACTCTATAATAGAATAAAGACTCGATAAAACGGACTTATATCATGGCTTAAACAGGGTAAAAGCCATGATATATCAACTCCCCCAGACTTAGCCTTTGCTTGGCCTCAAGCAAATAGAAGACTAAACCAGAGAAAGAGGTTTGAAAATGTAGAGACTCACATGTTCTTGAAACGTGGAAATGACCAATTTCCCAAGCACCCAAATGTCACCTAACCAGCTTTTGATCTAACCACCATGTACTTCTCCGTAGACATTCGCAGTTCCCCAGACTACACACATTATTTCGCAGCATCGTTCAATCAAGCCATCCTCGCCAGTTTCATCGCTGTGAATTAGTATCAAGAACCTTCTAGATTCTTTCCCATAGAATATCATGACAAGGAACCACCCTTTTTCACACTTTTTGGTATTATTTCTCTCCCCCAGACTTATTTCTTATTGTATTCTATCTTTTGTTTTAGCTTTGCATATACAAATCAGGGTATGAGACGCGAGTATTGATGGTGTTTGCCACCTAATCCCTGGTTTTTTCCCTCTCAACGTATCAAAGGATGTAGGCGAATAATGACATCATAGGAAAATCCTAGCCTCGCTTCCAATCCTTTTTGTGATCATTCCCTCTCGAGTAGAATAATGGGATCGCTGGAAATTTTCCTAACCCTCTACTCAGAAGAAAATCATTCCATCTTTTAATGCACTTATTAATTAACTTGTAATAGGGAGAGAAATACCGTTATTTTAAAACACATAGGTTCCTTTGTCAGATATGAGTGAGGAATCAAGCTCTATAGATACTAACGACATTGATGAAGTGCAAAAATTTGGCTCAGGCTTTAAGGAACTTTGCTGGAAACATGAGTGTCTTCTGGTTAACTGCTCAGCCTTTGGATTTTTCATTAGTCGATCTAGAACTGATTCTGTAACAATGGTCACTTAGAAGCAAGGTCAGATCAATTGATTCAAGAAAAAGATCACAGTCTCAGACAAAGTTTTGACTCAATAAAACAACGAATGACACAAAAACGGACTGACTCTAAGAAAAAAAAAAACAAAGTCAGCGACTACCTCCCCCAGACTTAAACAACATTGTCCCCAGTGTTATCTAGCCTAGAGTTGGTGAAAGAAAACAAATGAACTGAGTGGAATCATGAGAAACAAGAAGTTACCGTGATGGAACATTGGGTATCGATTGACACACAGCTTGGTATCGGGCGATACCAAGCTTAAATCGATACATGTCCTCCTCATTCGCATAGGGTGTCGACCGATACCCAAGGGTATCGATCGACACTTATGTGATTTCGTCGTGCTCCTTGTTTATCCTGAAACAGACCCAAAAACGAAAAAGAAAAATAAAAAGAAAAAGACTCAAAAGCAAACTCACCAGTGGGTTGCCTCCCACCAAGCGCTCTTTTAATGTCATTAGCTTGACTGTATTGCCGTTCAGGTAGTGGGTGCAGCATTCAGAGGTATCAATCGTCCTTATGGAATCTCGTCTTTCGCCCAATAGTGTTTCACCATTTGTCCGTTGACAGTTAATTCCTTTCCTGAAGGATTTGTCAGGACAATCGCACCATGTGGTCTAACTTCCTTGATTGTGAAAGGACCTGACCAACGAGAACGCAATTTACCAGGAAACAATTGCAAACGAGAGTTATACAGAAGTACCTGATCATTTGGTTCAAAGTGCCTGGAGATGATCTTCTTGTCATGGTATGCCTTAGTCTTCTCCTTGTACAGCTTCGAGTTCTCATAGGCAAGATGCCTAATCTCATCGAGCTCATTCAGCTTGATCAAGCGCTTCTCAGCAGCAGTTTTGATGTCGAAATTCATCATCCTTGGAGCCCATGTTGCCTTGTGCTCGATTTCCACTGGAAGATGGCATGCTTTTCCATACATCAAGTGAAACGGTGTAGTCCAAAGTGGTGTCTTGAAAGCAGTCATGTAAGCCCAAAGTGCGTCATCCGGCCGGACAGACCAATCCTTCCGTGTAATGTTCACTGTCTTGTACAGGATTTCCTTGATCTGTCTGTTGAAAACCTCAACTTGCCCACTGGTCTGAGGGTGATAGGGAGTAGCAACACGATGGTTCACACCATACTTCTTCAGCAACCTCTCGAAAATTTTGTTGATAAAGTGAGAACCACCATCACTTATCACAATTCGAGGTACTCCAAATCGAGGGAAAATGATGGTCTTAAACAGCTTAAGAACCACCGAAGAATCATTGGTTCTGCTAGCAATGGCTTCAACCCACTTAGACACATAATCCACAGCAACCAAGATGATTTGTGTCCATACGACGAAGGAAAGGGACCCATAAAATCAATGCCCCAACAATCGAAAATCTCAACCTCAAGGATGAAATTATGTGGCATCTCATGTCTCTTACTGATCTTCCCTCTCCTTTGGCATGCATCACACTGCGAAACGAAGACATGTGCATCTTTAAACATAGTAGGCCACCAGAAGCCTGCTTGAAGAACCTTGGACACTGTGGCAAAGTGTCCAGCATAATCGGATCCATGGCAATGAAACAAAACATTCGACACCTCTGATTCAGCAATGCATATTCTGTAGATACCGTCTGAACAGTGCTTGTACAAGTGGGGTTCATCCCAGAAGTATCGCCTTATGTCCCGCAAGAACTTCTTCTTGTGATAGCTCTTGAGGTGCTTTGGTTCTACATTTTCAGCGAGGTAGTTGGCGATATCAGCATACCATGGTTGATCAGAATCGGATGCAGCGACTAGATACTCTTCTGAAACACCAAGATGTTCAATAGTCAGAACTGGTTCGGGGATCGCCGGGTATCGACCGATACTATAGGAGTGTCGATCGATACCAAGACCTGCGATTCGTGGGAATTGCTGAGATTCTGCGAAGCCCTTCCGAAATTCAGTCTCAATGAAGTAAACGGATTCTTCTGGTAGTTGGTCATCAATGGGGACGTCTGCATCGATCCGAATCCTCGAAAGATGGTCAGCGACCCCGTTCTATATGCCCTTCTTGTCCTTAATCTCGATGTCGAAACTCTGTAGCAGAAGAACCCAACGACAAAGGCGAGGCTTAAGGTCCTTGTTCTGCATCAGATACTTGAGAGCAGCATGATCAGTATGGACAATCACTTTGCTCCCAATCAAGTAGGATCGAAACTTCTCAAAAGAGAAAACGACTGCAAGTAGTTCCTTCTCTGTAGTGCTATAGTTCCTCTGAGCATCGTCCAAAGTCCTGCTGGCATAATAGATGACGTGCAGCTTCTTATCCTTCCTCTGACCCAGAACAGATCCAACAGCAAAGTCACTGGCGTCACACATGATCTCAAAAGGTAGAGTCCAATCAGGAGGTTGCACAATAGGAGCACTCACCAAAGCCTTTTTTATCTCCTCAAAGGCTGCAAGACAGTCAGGCGTGAAATCGAATTTGATCTCCTTGCATAATAAAGCGGTGAGTGGACGTGCTATCTTGGAGAAATCTTTGATAAACCTCCTGTAAAACCCAGCATGACCAAGGAAGCTTCGAATATCCTTCACAGAATTTGGTTGTTGGAGGCTCGTCATAACCTGAATTTTTGCCTTGTCGACTTCGATCCCAGTCTCAGAAACCTTGTGCCCAAGCACGATGCCATCATGAACCATAAAGTGACACTTTTCCCAATTAAGGACCAAGTGTTTCTCTTCACACCTCTGTAACACCTTGCACAAGTTAGCCAAACAGTCCTTGAATGATGATCCATATACTGAAAAATCATCCATGAACACTTCCATGAAATCCTCAATCATGTCTGTGAAGATAGACACCATGCATCTCTGAAAGGTGGCTGGAGCGTTACACAATCCAAATGGCATTCTCCTGTATGCGAACGTGCCATAGGGACATGTGAAGGTCGTCTTCCCTTGGTCATCTGGATGTATTGGAATCTGGAAGAAACCTGAATACCCATCGAGAAAACAGTAGTAGGGATGACTAGCCAACCTCTCCAACATCTGGTCAATGAATGGCAGTGGGAAATGATCCTTTCGTGTAGTTGCATTCAATTTCCTGTAGTCGATGCGCATTCGATGTCCAATGATCGTTCTAGTATGAATCATCTGATCCCTCTCATTCTTCACCACGGTTATTCCTCCTTTCTTAGGAACAACGTGCACTGGACTAACCCAAGAGCTATCCGAAATAGAGTAGATAACACCAGCTTTCAAAAGCTTCATCACCTCCTTTTTGACCACTTCCATCAGATTCGGATTCAGCCTTCTCTGATGCTCAATTGAAGTCTTTGACTAGTCCTCAAAGTGAATCCTATGCATGCAGAGGTCTGGTGATATACCTGAAATGTTATCAAGAGAATAGCCTAGAGCTTTGCGATACTTGCGCAGCTTGTTCAGCAGTAAGGCAATCTCTGCGTTGTTCAAAGAAGCATTGAAAATTACTGGGTATGTAGAATTAGGACCAAGAAAACTGTACCTCAGGTTTGGTGGGAGTGGCTTTAGTTCCACCTTGGGAACGTTCTCTGCACTCCAATCTCCAAGCTCAGCAGCTTTCTTAGACCCTTCGCCCATCTCTCCCTCGATTCGCAGGGTATCGACCGATACCAAGGGGGTATCGATCGATGCTTGCGGTGCTAAATCGAGCATCCTCGAGTATCCAGCTGTATCATCACACGAATGCACCTCTGAAGTGGTTGAACAAACCAATGCTCTCTCCAGTTGGTCCTTAGGATGCATCTCCAGGAAATACTCTTCAACTATGTCACTGAAGGTGTCAACAAAGAAGGTCTGCTCATCTATGGTTGGTCTCTCCATCATCTTATCCATATGGAAAGTCATGACCAAATCACCAGTGTTGAGAGCGATATTCCCATTCTTGCAATCAATCAAAGCAATGGCTGTTGCAAGGAAAGGTCTGCCTAGGATGAGAGGATCCTTAGGCTCAGCATCATACTTCGTGATGATGAAATCAGTTGGGATCAAGTAATTTCCAATCTTATAATAGGGACATCTTCGAGTAACCCCTCTGGGAGTCTAATTGAGCGATCAACAAGTATCAGAAATATCCTCGTGGTTGTGAAATCTGTAATCCCCATCCTTTTAACAACTGAATATGGCATGAGGTTGACACTTGAGCCAAGGTCACAGAGAGAACGCTCAAACCTGTCTGTGAATATCGTACAATCCAACACAAAACTCCCTGGATCTGGCAATTTCCTTGGGATCATGTTTGTCAGGATTGCACTGCACTCATGAGTAATCATCAAGCATCCTTCTTCGAGATTCACGTTGATGGGCACCATCCTCTTGACATATCTCTTGAAGGCTGGAGAAGTCTTGATGGCATTGATAAAAGGTAGTTCAACGATCAACTTATCCATAATTGCCTTGCATCTAGAGTCTTCTACCTCCTTCTTAGTTTTCCCAGTAGCTCTGGGATAAGGTATCCTCGGCATGTAAACTCTTGCTAGAGCGATTTCGGTATCCTCATCGTCAAGATCAACGAGAACATCTGCAATCATGTCAATTTTCACTCCTGGAGTGACTTCTTTTCCACTCTTTAAGGTGATTGCATTGATGTGAGCTCTTGGGTTCTCTACTTTTCCGGGAAGAAAACCTTCTTGCCTTTTCACAGCCTCTGAGGTCTGAGCTATCTGAAGTTCCAGCTTCTTCTGTTTAAAATTGATAGCGTCGATTCTTCCGCTCAGATAAGTATATAGGATATCAATCTTCCCATTGAAATCTACAGTGAGCTTCTGCTGTCCTTGAAGAAACTGTTCAAACATAGCATCGATCTTGCTATCTGGGAGCTTAGCAGATACAGGCTGATAAGACGAATTCCCATAGTTCCTGACATACCCACTGTTCTGAAATGGTTTCTGGCCAAACTGATTCGGCCCTCCTTGCTGTGAGTTGTTGTTGAAGTTTCGGTTGTTGTTGAATTGATTTATCTGACCCTGAAAGCCAGAACCACCAATGTAGTTAACATCCTCTACTTCATCTTCGTTGAATACCTCGACATCTTCAGCAAAGTGAACAGCTTTCTGTGTCTTGCCCATCAGAAGACTATGCATAGAATCCAACTTAGCTTGAAAGTCAGCGATCAGCGAACCATCCACGTTACTAGCTAGCCTTTTCCGCTCAAAATCAGCATTCTTGGTGCTATTGCTAGACGCCAAGTTCTCAATAAGGACATAGGCTTCATCAGGATACCTGGTGTTGAAATTTCCATTGCTTGAAGCATCCAAAGTCATTTGGTATCTGATTTCGTGTGTTTTTATACCCGCACCAATTAACCTAATGCGCACACTACCGCAATCATAACGGTATGTCGATGTAGCACTTTAGGATCGATCCCACAAAGAATAAAGATTACACATCAAAGATACGAGAAACAAACTAAGCTAGAGCAAAAACGTTTTTATACAAAAAGATAGAAGAGAAGAAAGAAATCAAAATGCAAGAAAGAAAACAAACGAAAGAAAATAAAAGAAAGAAAATAAAACACAAAAGACAAAACGTTGGATCAATGCTTAAACAATGAAAGAGACGATTAACAATTAAACAATGAATAATTCGGAAGCATTAAACGCTATCTTAGAACATGGAACACAAACATAAGACTAATCCACTCTCTGGTATCAATCTCTTCATCGATTACCCGATTAAGCTAAACTCTCGTTTGCAATCAATGATAATCGATGAGCATTAATCACAAGTCCGTTTAGTTCACTAAACACATCAAACTACAATTACCAATTGTGAATGATACGTAAAGCTCGCAAAAGGTTCGGTTCAAGAAATTCATCTAACTCCTCTCGGGTGCGAAATGCCTAGGTTCAAGATTCGAATGAATAAACCTAATCTAGCACTAACACCGTTTACTCGAATCTCTTCCCTAAAGCATGGGACGAGACCAAAAATCCTAGGGTGTAACTCTAGTTCGGTTTGTCATGCCAAACTAGAACTACCTAATCTAGGTGCAGTTCTAAACTTCGGTTTACCAAGTCAAGTCTAGCATTAAGAATCAACCTAAGAACCTAAGTGAAAGAATTAACAAAGATCATCCAAAATCACCATCATCAAACCATCAAGACAAATTACTAGTGATGCATAAACATTCAATGCAAATTCATTCTTTGACAAGGAACACAAGAATAGCTTAACTCACTCTCGTGATGCTAAGCCCTTTGTTGATAATTCAAATTAGCTGATCTCTCAATTGCAACCAAATTATCAACAAGCATAAAACGTAAGTCCTTTTTAAGCCAACAATTCACCTTAATCACGATGGCTAACAGTTAAGAATGAAAAGCACGTTTAGAAATCTTCTAGACGATCTACCGAACCTCTCTCGAGTGTAAATCGACCATGATCTAGAAATTGAGTGATCAAGACAACTCTAGCATTAAGATCACTTCTAAACATGTGAACAAATGAGTATCTAAGCCTAAACATCAACAAAAAATCATCAAACCATCCAAATCAAGTCTAATCATGATCCAACAAAAAACTATTCACAAGAACACCAAGAACATACTACGAACATGAAGAACACAAACCCAGAAAATAAAAGTCAACTCACAAAAACAACAAAAATCACAAATCTAAACCGATTAAAAGATAAAAGAAGAATCAAATAAAGATAATATGAAACAAGAGTGAAGAAATCTTCCCTTATGTGAAATATACATGAAGATCCATTCAAGAACAGCAAGAGGTGTTCTTGAGCTCTCCCAAGAGGGACTTTTTGTTTTGGGGAAAAAGACTTATGTTTTTAATGAGTAAAAGTGACTTAAATACAAAAATGGGCACTAAAAGTGACGGCATCGGTTACGGGGATCGGTTATAACCGATCCCGCTTGTTAAAATCTGCCATCGACCTTGGCGATCGGTTAGACGATTTCTGCCTGACAGGTCTTCACTATATTGGCCATAATTCTTGAACCACAGCCCTGAATGACACGAATCCAATGCTCACGCGAAGCTAACTCAATTGTCTATCTTTTATCCAAATTTGAAATTAAACTGGGTACGGGAAGGTTTCCATCCGATATGATCTTTCAGCTGCTTTGGATTGTCGCTGCGTTTTCCGGTAATGACATGTGTTCAGTAAATCAAACGCATCTCACGAACCGCTGACGAGAATGAATGAAACCACTTCCATTAGAAAGATAACTCAATTTCAAATAACTTTCGTGAAGAGCTCCCAGTCTAATTCAAAGGGCAAGGTGTTCTTCCGGTTGGATCTTTCAGACACATGTCTTGATCAGGAAATCTTGATCGGTTTCAGTGATCGGTTAGTAACCGATCGGACGTGTATTTTGCTCCTTTTGCTCCTCTTTCGATCTTCCTTCGATCTTCCTTCGAACTCCAAGTGTCTCCTTTGATCCAAGCTGCTCCAAGCACTCCTAAACACTTGAAAAAGGCTCCAGCAAGCCAAAAACGACACAAAACTATCTAGGACTTCTAAAATGAAAGTTAAAACTAAATGAGACTCAAATGCATGAAAAGATCCCAAAACTATACAATGTGGGATTAAAAACCTATGAAACTAAACCTTAAAAATATGTAAAACATGGTGTTATCAGTACCTCCAATCAAGTCCTCTAAAGAAAAATCCCATCAGCTGAACATCAGAGTATCCATGATGTGGACAGTCTCTCTGATATGACTTGAACCTCGTCCAAGCAGCCTTGTACGCCTCAGTCGGTCCTTGAGAGAATTGGGAGATCTTGGTCCTCAGATCATCGGATCTTGCATCATCATAGAAGTTGGTCAGGAAAGCATTCTTAGTTTCCTCCCAGCTAGTCAGCGATCCAGGAGGTAACTGTTTCAGCCAGTAGGTTGCTTCCCCACCAAGAGAGTATGGGAAAAACTTGCAGAAGTGGTAATCATAAGACACTTCATTGCTCTTGATGCTAGTGACCAAGTCCTCGAACCTCTCAATATGGTCCATAGGATGCTCGCTGGAAAGACCATGAAAAGGGTGCTGTCCCACAAGAGTGTAATATGCAGGTTTCAGCTCAAAGTCATTCCTTGGAAAAGCGGGAGGACGGATCGCAGAGCGATTTGCCTAGAACTGGTCAGGTCTGTTGCACTCACCAATCGTCCTACCACGATTAACCACAGCGTTCTCAGCATTCACTGCGTTCGCGTTCCCAGCAGCATTCTCAGCGACAACGGGAGCAGGTGGAATGATGTTACCCTCTCCATCCAGACGTTGTCCTCTCTCATTGCACAAACGACCCTCTAGGTCCCTGTAGGCACCAGCCTCATCTCGAACCAACTATATTTGATTGTTGTTCATAGCTGCTGGTTTCTTTGCCCTTCTGTTTGTGCGTTCCACAAGTGCTAGTTGCTCCAATGACAGTTGAACTAGCTGAGTGCTCTTGTTCTTTCTCGTTTCACGACTAGGCATGCACCTGAAAACAAGAGTCAAAAACGTTAGTAACCTGTAACACGATGAGTATCGATCGATACCAAGTGGTGTCGATCGATATCAACAAAAGAGAATGGCGAGTATCGACCGATACTAGATAGTATCGACCGATACCAACGAACTTAGTTGAAATTCACAAACGTAATCTAATGGCGAATTGAGTCCCCGGCAACGGCGCCAAATTTGATATGCTCAAATTAATACCCTATTTAGATACTAAAGCAGTTGTTATAGTATAGCTAGGGGTCGAACACAAGGACTCACAGAGACACACAATAGATTATAGATGTGAGAATTACGCTAAGCAATCAATGGTATTGAAAAAATAATGTAAATTAAAACGGTTGTAAATTCAATTTGGGAGAGATAGGCTCAGGGCATTTCTCAGGAAATAAATGAATGCAGATAAAGTAACTAACATGATTAAGATTTAGCCTGGTTCTTGAACCCAAATCACTAAAGTATAGCTAACCAACTCTCGTTGCAAAAGCTATCTAAATCTAAATCCTAGGAATTCCAAATCTCTTTGCGAATCCTAAAGTCTAAATCAGCTTTTAAATCAAGTTTGATATGTTCACAAAACAATTAAACCAAATCTATTTGGGAATAGTTATTTTGCTCACCTTAGGTTCTATCAGGTAATTAATCGCACTCTCGTGCCTAATCAATTATCCTAAGATCTAAGTTCTAGGTGATCAATCCAGAATTAGCTTTGTAATCAACATATGGTGAAGAACTAATTCAGATAATGAATCCTAATAACAAATCAATCTAGCATTCAGAGAAAACCCTATTGAGAACCCTGAACCTAACGAGGGATACTCAGACATGGAGAATGAAACAATCAACATAACTGGATAAATCATCAATAGAATAAAATAAGAGTAGAATGAAACAGGGGTTCGAAATCTTCTCTCAGACGAACAGAGTTCTGACTTGTGTCCCCTCTCTCAGAAATCCTCAAGAACAATGTAATGAAAAGCACACAACCAAAGTGGCTGTAAAACCTAATTTAATAGTCTAAACACGAATTGGGATCTTCTTGTAAATATTAAAGTCTTCTGGGCAAGTTCTGCAATTCTTCAAATTTCATTAAAAGTCGCGACTTGTGATCTCCTCGATGGGTGTCGATCGATACCAGGGGTATCGATCGATGCTTGATGCTTCGATCAGATACTTAGTCGCCAGACTTCAGTTTTTGCTCCATAATGCTCCATAAAACTCTAATATTTTCAATAATGCTCCAAATGTGCTAAAACCTGTAAATGACTCTAAAAGACTCTATAATAGAATAAAAACTCGATAAAACGGACTAATATCATGGCTTAAACAGGGTAAAAACCATGATTATCACACCACCATCATCTTCTGTTCTTGGGTTCTGATGCTTCTTCATCAAAATGTAATATGCGTTAAACTAAATTAATATCACAAATTCTTTGAACTCTTTAAATCACAAAAATCTCTAAAATTGCTATCTCATATAAAAAATTCAATTTTGCAGCTCTCTGTCACAAGAACATCCCATACGCAGAATATCCCTCCAATTTTGACTAAAGGTCATTGAAAAGAAACAAAACTACAAACTTACCCTAGAAATTTTTCTCAGACACAAAGAGTTTTCTTTTCCAGGGCAGAGACAAAAAATACAACTTTTTGTTCTTCTCAGGGACCAAATGTGAGTGTTAGATTACATACATTTTTTGGAAAAGAAAAAAAAGATTTCCCAGAAGAGAAAACTTTATTACCTATTAGAGAGCATGCGTTTTTTGAATTCGAAATCTAGATAATATTGACTTGGTAGATTAGATTTAATAAAGAAGGAGCAAGTGGATCAGTGGTTGTCACACCTCTGCTGCCATCTTACCGGTGTCGAGTTCGACTCCACCTGCTCTCCATGTGTCGGGGTATTTGGCTATTGGGCCGGCCTGTTATGGCCCAAAAGAATGACAATAAAAAAGATTAGATTTAATTATCTTAAAAGCTAAATAATATATCAATTAATAATTTAATAATAAGTTATTAGTAGGAAACTTTTAAAATTAGAGAAATTTTAAAATATACCACTTTGATGATACCGCTTTTCAAAAGTATAATTCTATGATATTTATTTTCAAAAATACAACATCATAAATTTGTTTATAAAAATTCAAATTTATAAGGGTTTATAAAACATGTTTATAAGGGTTTATAAAACATGTTTTATAGAGTTTTATAGAATCTTATAAGGTTTTATAAGGTTTATAAACCCTTATAAATTTGATTTTTTATAAACATTTATAAATTTGAATTTTATAAACCTTTATAAATTTGGTATTTTTGAAAATAGACATCAATGAAGTGTACTTTTGAAAAATAGTATCATAAAAGTTGTATTTTTAAAATTTCTCCTTAAAATTATACGTGCCTAAAATTCAAATATTATAAAGTATTTTGTAATGTAATTCCAAAAATGAAAAACTAAAGTTTATTGTTAATTATTGTCATTTTTATTATCACATAAAAGATTGCAAGTTTTGTTTCTTTTTAAATTTTAAAGGATTTTATTAATTATAATTTTAGGAAAATATTAGAGGCATTTCCATATATAACTTTGTTGACCAAGATAATATGCATATATAATCTAACCTATAACACCTTCATGCATTTTTCTTTGTTTATTAACGAAATAACACTAAATTGACATAAATATTTTTAGAGCCTATAAATTACATTTGCTAGCACGAGGTGCTCGAGTCTACCCATCAGATTTCACTTATGTAAACTCGATACCCCCGATTTGGTTCACCGAATAGGGTTAGGTATCAAGGCTGTTGACAAAAAAAAAAAATTACATTTGCTAGTGACTATTCATCATAGATTCGTAGTTACATATGTACAACATAATTTTGTTAAAAATATCATTTTTTGCTTATATTTTGCTTATACTTTGCTTGTCTTTTACTTATGTTTTGCTCATACTTTGCTTGTCTTTTACTTATGTTTTGATTATATATTTTTTTTCAATTTAAAAAGAAAATAATTAAAACGTATTAATAGTGTAATATGCAAAATAATTATAATTTGAATCATTAAAAAGCTTGATTGATTTTTTGGAAAACATTTGCAATAATGATACTGATTTTTTTTGGACTCATATAATGATAATGATCTTATAGTATCGATATCATTATAATTTTGAACTGAAAAATATGAATGATAGCAAATTTTGATTTCACGTTGTATCTTTGTTATTATTGAACTGATCTTGACAAAATCAAACATATATAGTTTAATATTTTTCTTAGATCAAAATTTATTTTTAAATAATATCAATAATTTATGATAGAGTAGTATCTGAAATCTTATTCTTTGTCGTTGCTACTCTAGTCATGTTCATCTTCTTCTTCTACAGGTTGGCTGTCCATCTTCTTCCTCTTCTTCATGAATTATAATTGTAATCTTTTAACTACAATCTAGTTTAAAAACCTAGCTCACAAATATAAAAGAAATATCTTGAATAATTTTTAATTAAAGAGTATAATATAAAAACAATTTCAAAAATGTATACGATATATTTGTAGTATTGCTTTTTTATTTTTAGTGTTTTATATAATGACGCCGCCATTGGATTAAACCCCAATTAATATGCAATAACTGTTAGCACGTTTTGGTTTAGTGAGTGATTAAAATAAATATACTGATACAAGACTTTTTAGTTTATAGGAGGTATCAATAACTCCAATACGTGTAGTATGAAGGTTATCAATCCATAAAGATATTTATCCTAATCACTAAGAATGCAAGACATTTTAAAGTAAGTTAAGCTAAACAAGTGTGGTTTGTTGTTAAGTATCCAATTCGAATTAAGCAAACAAAAGCACTAAACAAGATTGTAAATTAATAAACAAAAGCGGATTCAAAGATAGGATTATGGATATAAGGTGACCTAAGTTCAATTCATGATGTTCATTTACTCAAACAAGCTAATCCCTAGTCATAAGATCATTAACTTGACTAATTCTCTTTCAAGCAATTAATCACTATGCTAATCACCTAATCCATTAACAAACTCTCATTTGTGGATCATTGATTAGCAAGCATTAAGTTTAAATCAACAAGATCAACCAAAAATACACTCTAGACAACTATTATCATAGGCTAAGAGTGTAAATCTCTTGTTTAATTTATCAAGGCATTTCATGATACACTTGGTGTTCATGAAATGCCTTATGATCTAAAGCTAGATTTAGCCTTAAGAACATTAAACAAGAAAGGATATAAGAATATCTAACCCCTAAACACCATGAATCAAGCATTGGATCACCCTAATCTATCCCATCTCTAAACCCTAAAAGACTACTCAAGACCCATCAAGAACAACCCAAAATCGATGTGGATAGAGGTTGAATCCATGGATGAGTGTTGTATAATCAAGATAGAAAGAAGATAGATAAGTTGGATCAAAAAAACAATACTAAAATACATAAATCAAAGGATCAATATCTTACAAATCACTCTTAGAGAAGGTTTTTGCTTAAGAAAAAACTTAGCCCATCAAAATTAGGTTTTTGGGCATAAATAGTGAATAGTAACGAACCAGGTCGACCAGGGACAAACCGGGTACCGACCCGGTTTAGATGGATAAAAAGTGTTTTTGCGGCCAATACCGAGGTCACTCGTCGGTACCACACCTCGGTATTGAGCATGGGTTTGTGTACTGATTTGTTGCACCGAGCAATGACATCGGTATTGAGGGGAGATGCTTGATGTTTCTTCGATGAATATCGAGGTCACTCCTCGTTGTTGTTGCTCGGTGTTAAGAGATTTTTCCCCCGGGTATCCTCAGAGAGCAGTACCGATCAGTTGCACCGAGCAGTGACCTCGGTACAATCCCCTGAAGCTTCGATACCAATGTCACTCCTCGGTGTTGCACGTCGGTACTGGGGCTGCCTTCGTCCGTCTTCTATACCGATCAGTTGCACCGAGCAGTGACCTCGGTGCAATCCTTCTGCCTTCGATACCGATGAGAGGTACCGACCAGTGACGTCGGTATAGTCTTCTTCTTCTCTTCTCGGGTCTCGAATCTCCTCCGAAACACCTAAAATACGATCCAAAACATGCAAGGACTCTCTAGGACTTAATGTGGACACATTAGACTCCTAAAATGATTTAAAGTGCTAAAGAGATAACATGAACTATATGCAAATGACTCGAAACCTAAGTGAAACGGATGCTAAAATGATGTAAAATATGATGATATCAATTCCCCCAAACTTGGTCATTTGCTTGCCCTCAAGCAAAAAAATATAAGAGGAGGGAAAAGATATATGAGAGCGGGAGCTCAAATCCTCAAGCAACATAAAAAGAAACACATTCATCGCCCAAATTTGTAGTTCTAAAATGCAACAAGCGTTTCTACTCCAAAGGAGCTAGCCATTCCTATCTCATCATGCATAAATTACAAACCCCAATCTACGCAAGCAATCCTATTCTCCAACCCCTTAACGTTCATTAATGGTGCAACCATGAATCATGTTTATGCAAGGTTAAATCTAATTCGTTTGGCTAAGGGTATGGTTATGAGATGAAGGTGATATCATTATCATGCATGGGTAATTAAGTTCAAGAATCTCTCATGGAATGAACAAACCTTAGCAAAATGATAAAGGTAAAAGACAACCTATGCATACAAGGGAGAATTCTCATCTACCCAAGTGCCTAGAGTGTCTCTAACCTAAAGCCTTCTAACCCGTTGTGCCCACATCCTAAGCTACCTTTTTTATCCTAAGACATTTTGCCTTCTCAAACCCACATGCTTCTTGTCTTTTCATTCCACCTTCTTCTCATTCGGGGATCACTTCTTCTTCCTTGTTCTTTCATGGTTTGGTGCTCCTTTTGTTGTGATATAGCTCTTCTTTTCTTCTTTTTGGTTCACGCATCTTCTCATTCCTTGATGCTTTTGCCTTTTGGCTTTCTTTTTTTTTTCTTTCTATCTTTTGAGGCTATCTTATACTTTAGAGCTAGTCTTATGATTTTTTCACCAACCAATCTACACAAATCCGATCCCTTTTTCCATTCTCCTTTTCTTCCTTTCCATTCCATAAATCAACCGTTCACCAAGTCTAAAACTGTTCCCCCAAACTTGAACTAAGAATCAACATCCTACCTAGCCTATTCCTAGATTAACTCCGAGATGTTGGAGCTAAATCTACATAAGAATTCCCTCTTGTCGCCCTAAACCTAACACGTTTTGCCAAGTTTATTCGAAAGAAATGCCTCACAATTCACACACTAATAACAATGGCTAGAAAGGAGGTTGAGGTTAAGGTAGGGGAAACCATTCCAATGATGGGATATGGCTACTTGGATAAACAAGAGTGGTAGGAAGGGAAAAGATTATCCAAATATGTATATGTGATCCACGAATTCATTTAAAAATGCACAAACACACTATTTACAAGTCAAGATTAGGGTTATCACTTAGATGTAGTTGGATGCGATTCAAGCTTGTTTCAACCAAGACAAGTATGATGAAGCATGAGATCTAAGAATGGTTCGTCTTTACTTTCAAACTCGCCTAGATGCATCAAACAACTACGAATGAATCAATTTCTTTAGATGCAACCCTAATGAGGAAAAATCATCATTGCTCCCTATGCACGTGCAATACAACTATATGCTACTAAACTCGGTCCTATATGCAAACTAAATGACTTTTTGTGTTTTCAAAATTTTCAATTTTTTGGTATTTTCTATGCCTTAGATGAATGCATGAGATGCATGAGACTCGAAAAACGAAATTGAAAATAAGATCAAAATAAATGCCATTAGATACCGGTCCCTCACCCAAACTTAAATCACACCGTCTCGGTGTGAAATAAGCCTAAGGAAAGGACCAAAAACAAGAGAAAACTAGACAATGCAAGTCTCAAAAGAAAAATATATACAAAAGTTTTGGATTCGTACCTAGAAATTTTGAGATGGGGATGAAGACCCCATCGAGTAAGATGGATTACTTGAGACGGGAGATGGGGACCGCATCGCTCTCCTCTTTGTTGCACTTTTCGCTCGGGCCATGGGTCGACTAGTGCTTAAGACCAATTCCCTACCTCCTTCTTGAGGTGCGAGAGAAGTTTGTGAGCGCAGGATTAGGCAAGAGGACTTGTGCCATAGATGTCTCGGTGAGTTGTAGGTTGTAAGCCATCTTGCCTTCGATATATCCCTTGAAGAACCTAGTCTTTGAAATGTAGGCCGCATCCAAAGATTTCCACTCATTGGCGCTAACCGAAACCTTGATGCCCTTGGCCAAGAGAATAGGCATTATGACCCATCCGATGCAAATCGCGGCCTTCTTTGACTTTGTCTTCCAAGCCCAATTCCGGTAAGCAAACAAGCGTCTCACCAAGAGTGTTGCGAGACAAGGAATTCTCTCCGGCCCCTAGAACGCTCTACCATTGCGGAGAATGGTCTTTAGACCGAGCCCCAACAACTCCATCTCCTCTGTAGTAACCGTGTCAATTTCCACCTTGTGGTAGAAATTGTGGACCAATTCCTTGTGCACGTAGCGAATATCCGGGTGCCGTATGCTTGCATTCTTAGAGGCGCCGGCCTCAAATTCCCCGGAGGCAATCGTTGCCCAAAGATTTCAGCTAAGAGCAACGAACCAAGGTGATAATGCACACTTAACAAGCAAATTATCCCAATTCATAATCCCTAATTCTAAAAATTTCAATTTCTCAAATTTTCATCAAACCATCAACAATTTGCACATAAATCATCAAGTTCAAGCATAGATAAACCATCCCCAAGGTATTTGTACAAGTGAAAAGCAATATCAAACCACATTCAAGCAATATTTTCTTAAGAACAAAAACCATGGTTTTATAAATTTTAATTGAATAATACCTTGGGGGATTGGGATTAAATGCTTGGAATGATGATAAATCCAAAAAGAGCAGTGAAAATCGAGACTATGGGGCTTGGAATTGTGAAATTTGGTTGAGAAAAGAGGGAGATGTGATAAAATTGGACCTTGAATCGCGAAAATAGGTTTAGATGAAGGTGAGATGTCGCGTGGAAGAAGGAGAAGAAGAAGAGTTACCTGGGCCGGTTCGGATCTTACTTGGGTGGGTACCGATAATTTTTTTTAAAAAATGGTCAATACCGAGGTCACTCATCGGTATTGCACCTCGGTATTGACTGATTTTTAAAAATTCTTCGTTGAATACCGACGTCACTCATCGGTATCGGTCCTCGGTATGGACATACCGAGGTCACTCCTTGGTGCAAAAAATCATTGTTAAGGAGATTTTCTTTCTGTTTCCATACCGACGTGTTGTACCGATATGTGACGTCGGTATTGGCCTCTCGTTTGGCACGGTCTACACCGAAGTTACTGATCGGTGTTAGGCATCGGTACTACCATACCGAGGTCACTCTTCGGTGTTGGTCATTGGTATGGACATACCGAGGTCACTCCTCGGTACCACACGTCGGTGCTAAGGGATTTTCATCCTGTTTCCATACCGACATGTTGTACCGATCTGTGACGTCGGTATTGGTCCCTCAGCAAGTCCATACCGACATCACTCGTCGGTATATCTCCTCGGTATTCGCCCTTGACCTTGGAACCCCTATGCACACTTAACAAAAACATCAAAAAGATCTAGCAAAGATAGAAAAAGAGATAAACAAAAAGGAAGTATATACAATGATAAGTGTGGGGTGTCTCCCAATAGCACTTTGTTTAACGTCACTAAGTTCGACGTTTGTTACCGTTCTCAAGCTAGAGGGACATCGTCGAGAGGTATCGAGCCTCCCTTTTCGACGATTTGATTTGCTCGGTATAGTTTGAGATTTTGGCCATTTGAAATGAAATTTTGGCCCTCCTTGTTAAGAAGTACCACGGCTCCATATGCCCTTACTTCCTTAATCTCAAACGGACCCGACCACCTCGACTTGAGCTTCCCGGGAAAAAGTTTCAACCGGGAGTTGAACAATAGCACCAAGTCTCCAACTTTGAAGTCCTTACGCAAGATCTTCTTGTCATGGAAGGCTTTGGTCCGTTCCTTGTAAATCCTCGAGCTCTCATAGGCTTCAAGCCTAGTCTCCTCTAACTCTTGAAGTTGAATTAACCTCCTCTCTTGTGCGATCTTGATGTCGAAATTAAGAAGCTTCACCACCCACAAGGCCTTTTATTCCAACTCAACCGGTAGATGGCATGACTTCCCATAGAGCAAGTTGAATGGTGTAGTCCCTATAGGAGTCTTAAAAGCGGTCCGGTATGCCCATAAAGCATCATCTAACTTGTTGGCCCAATCCTTTCTTGAACTCCCAACCGTTTTTTATAGTATGGCTTTGATTTGCCGGTTGGATACTTCTACTTGGTCACTCATTTGAGGATGGTAGGGTGTTGCTACCTTATGCCTCACACCATGCTTTTTAAGTAGACTTTCAAACATCTTGTTGATGAAATGACTACCCCCATCACTAATGACCACCCTTGGAACTCCGAACCTTGGGAAGATAATGGACTTGAACAGTTTTAGGACTACCTTAGCATCGTTGGTCGGGCTTGCAATGGCTTCCACCAATTTAGAGACGTAATCAACCGCCACTTATATGTATTGGTTACCATACGATGACGGGAAAGGTCCCATAAAATCGATGCCCCATACGTCAAACATCTCCACCACAAGGATTGAGTTTTGGGGCATTTCATCTCTCCTCCCAATATTCTCTTTCCTTTGGCACGCATCACATGTGGAGACAAAGAGGTGCGCATCCTTGAATAATGAAGGCCACCAAAAACCGGATTGCAAGACCTTTGTAGCGGTTTTGCAGGATGCGTGATGCCCACCAAAGCTTGACCCGTGACAATGGAGTAGGATCCCTTGGATTTCTTCTTCCGCCACGCATTTTCTATACAAACCATCCGAGCACAACTTGTATAAGTAGGACTCGTCCCAATAGTATCTCGTCACGTCATGGAAGAACTTCTTCTTCTTATACCCATCCAAAAGCGGTTCCTTCCCGCACACCAAGTAGTTCACTAGATCCGCAAACCATGGTAGTTTCTCGTCTTGTAACCCATTAGCACTCCCTAGTCCTCGCACGGCTTCAACCCCTTTCTTCAAGACACCAACAACCATGAGACTCTCCTCGGGGAGCTTATCATCAATTGGGACAAGGTCTTCAATCTTCATTCTAGACAAGTGATCTGCGACTCCATTCTTTATCCCTTTCTTGTCAACTATCTCCAAGTCAAACTCTTGTAGAAGCAAGATCCAATGGAGTAGCCTTGGCTTTGTGCCTTTCTTTGCATGAATGTATCTTAGGGCCGCGTGATCGGTGTAGATAATTACCTTTGATCCCACAACATAAGACCTAAATTTCTCCATTGCAAAGACCACGGCTAGCAACTCCTTTTCCGTTGTGGCATATCGGGCTTGAGTGTCATCTAAGGTCCTACTTGCATAGTAGATGACATTGGTCTTCTTGTCCTTCCTTTTACCCAAGACCGCACCAACTGCGTAATCACTAGCATCACACATGATCTCGAAAGGAAGATCCCAATCTGGTGCTTGAACAATGGGAGCAATAACCAATGCCTTCTTGATCTCTAGAAACGCTACCATACACTCCTCATCAAACACGAACTCAACCTCCTTGCAAAGTAGCCTTGTGAGAGGCCTCATGATTTTCGAGAAGTCTTTGATGAACCTTCGGTAGAACCCCGCATGACCCAAGAACGACCGGATGTCCTTGACCGACTTAGGCGGCTCCAAGCTAACCATCACCTCAATCTTGGATTTGTCCACCTTTATGCCCTTCTCGGAGATTTTGTGTCGTAGCACGATCCCTTCACGTACCATGAAATGGCACTTCTCCCAATTGAGCACCAAGTTTGCTTCCTCGCATCGTTGCAAGACCCTACAAAGATTAGACAAGCAAACACCAAAGGAAAAGCCATACATGGAGAAGTCATACATAAAAACTTCTACCATGTCCTCAATAAGATCCGAGAAAATGGACATCATACATCGTTGGAATGTCGCGGATGCATTACACAACCCGAACGGCATCCTTCGATATGCGAAGGTACCGTAAGGGCATGTGAAAGTTGTTTTCTCTTGGTCATTCGGGTGTATGGGTATTTGAAAGAAACACGAATAACGGTCTAGGAAACAATAAAATGGATGATTAGCTAGACGTTCAAGCATTTGATCTATGAAAGATAATGGAAAGTGATCCTTACGAGTAGATGAATTTAACTTCCTATAGTCAATGCACATTCTATGCCCGGTTATTGTCCTAATAGGTATCATTTCATCCTTTTCATTTTTAACAACTGTTATCCCCCCTTTCTTAGGCACACAATGAACCGGTGAGACCCAAGTACTATATGATATTGGGTAGATAATACCGGCATCCAAAAGCTTAAGAATCTCTCTCTTTACAACATCCTTCAAATTAGGATTCAACCTACTTTGATGTTCAATAGAGGTCCTTGATTCATCCTCTATATGGATTCTATGTGTGCACAAAGTAGAGGAAATACCCTTGATGTCATCCAAGGAATAACCAATGGCTTTCCTATACTTCCGAAGTTCACCTAAAAGGGAGGATAGTTCATTCTCATCTAGACTCTCATTCACAATAACCGGGTATGACTCGTTTGGACATAGGAAAGCGTAACTTAGTCCCGTGGAAAGTTGCTTTAGGTCCACTTTGGGGATTTGAGTTCTCTCTAATCGTCTTCCTCAAGACTAGACTTAACTTTGATTGTCTCTTCAACGGCTAGAACAAACTCATCTTGAACCGTATCAACTCTTGACCCATCTTGAACCTCGGTACCACGAACGCACAACTCAACAAATGGTGTATCCTTTTCAACCGGCTTGTGCAAGTCCATGAGTATCTCATACCCTTGACTTTCTTTACTCAATAACCCATGATCGCTATGCTCCTTGGTCAAGACCACTTCCAAACCGTCTTCTACTCTCATTTCCTCAAGCAATTCGTCGGCTAGTTCATCCATGGTCTCTATGTAGAAACATTGGCCATCTATTGTAGGTTTCTTCATCACCTTGTTGATATCGAACTCAAGGACTTCTCCTTTACCCAAGTGAAGGTCTATCTTGCCTTTCCTCACATCGATTATCGCCCCCGCGGTTGCTAGGAATGGCCTACCAAATATAAGAGGATCTTTCGGTTCCTCATCCATTTCAAGTACCACGAAATCCGTGGGAACAATAAAATCCTTCACCACGATAGGAAGATCCTCAAGAAAACCAATAGGAACTCTCACACTCCTATCCGCCAATATTATGGAAATTTTGCATGCCTTGTAGCGTGTGAATCCTAGTCTCTTGGCTACCAAAAATGGCATGAGGCTTACACTCGCTCCAAGATCACACAAACAATGGTGGAAAGCTAGAAAACCAAGTGCACAAGATAGAGTAAATGATCCCGGATCTCCTAGCTTCTTTGGCACCATCTTCTTTTGTATGATGGCACTACACTCATGAGTTAGAATGACCATAGACTCCATTTCCTTAGCTCTCTCATTCACGGCATCTTTCAAGAATTTGGCGTATTGAGGGACAAGTAAGAAGGCATCAACCAAAGGTATTGTGAGTTCTACCTTCTCCATTTGCCTATCAAAGATGGCTTTGTACTTGTCCATAAGTTGCTTCTTGAACCGACCGAGAAAAGGTAGCTTAGGAACGTATGGCTTAGGGACAAACACATTCTTCTTCGGCTTCTCTTGAGCAACAACAACCCTATGTTTGACCTTCTCAACTTATTCAACCTTGTCTTGCTCTCTCACTACCCCATCTTTAACCTTGTCATCATCTTCGTGAAGTTCCACCCTCCCCCCCCCCCCACTTTGCTTCTCAATGTCCGCATTGAGAGTAGAAGGAGCTTCTCTTGGAGGTAAAACCGTGACACTCCGTAAGGTGATGGCGTTTACATACTCCTTAGGATTAGCTTTGGATTTACCCGGGAATTGACGTTGTGGTCGTGAAGAAAAAGCAACACCTTTCTTCTTCATTTGTTTTACCTTGGAGTTCAAAACCTCAATATTTGTGTTGAGGTCGTTGTAAGAGCAATCCACCCGTGTATTGATCTCTGCTTGTCCCTTGAGTAATTGTTGGAACATGGAGCTCAAATCAAGCTCTTGCGGTTTAGACGTAGTTGCTTGACCTTGAGGCACAAACTCTTGTTGTTGGCCTTGAAAACCGGGTGGAGCTTTGGGTTGGAATCCACTTTGTTTCCCTTGGAATTGGTTCCTTGGGACAAACCCTTGTTGGTTGGTATTAGAAGCTTGGCCTTGAGGTTGGAATTGCTTTTGTGGGGCTCCTTGAGCTTGATTAGGTTGCGGAGGGTAGACTTGGTCTTGTGGGTTCTCCACATTTTTGTTCCGGTAAGAGAAGTTGGGGTGGTTCCTATAGTTTTGGTTGAACCCTTGTCTTTGGTAGTTCCCTTGGTTTTGGTAGTTCCCTTGGTTCCCCACGTAGTTCACCTCCTCTTGAGTGTTAATGTCTACGTTCTCCTCTTGATAACAACCTTGGTTCTCATCATAAGGATCCACAAAATTGATCGTCTTTTAAGAAGACACTAGGAGTTTATCAATCAAATTGTCTTGCTTGTAAAATTTTTCATTAAGCGCTTTCATATCCTTGGCCCGCTTGTTCTCATCAAAATCGCTTGTCGTCCTTGTGGCGCGGTCATAATCGTCGCCATAGGTCCCGTCACTTTGGGCCAAGTTCTCCACTAGTTCCATGGCTTCGTCTACATCTTTGGCTAAGAAGTTCCCATTAGAAGCCGTGGCTAATAGCATCCTTATCTTGGGTAGAGCACCGCGATAGAGGGTACTCAAAAGAGAGGCGTTGGAGAGGCCATGATGCGGGCATTGAGAGGTGTAGCTTCTAAACTGTTCCCAATATTCATTGAAGGATTCGTTTCCGCGGTGTGTGAACCCCGAGATCTCGTTCCTTAACTTGGCGGTCCTTGAAAGAGAAAAGAACTTTGCAAGGAAAGCTCGCTTGCAATCGTTCCAAGACGTGATTGAACCTTGAGGAAGACTCTTTTCCCATTGATGAGCTTTTTCTCCAAGAGAGAATGGGAAAAGTCTTAGCTTGAAACCGTCTTCCGAAACACCGTTCATCTTGGTTAACCCACATATCCTATCAAATTGATCGATATGATCCAATGGATCCTCCATAGATAAGCCGTGGAATTTGTTGCTTTGAACCATGTTGATCAATCCCGGCTTCACCTCGAAGTTGTTGTTCTCAACCGGTGGAGCTTGGATCCCTTGACAGTTTTGATGGGCATCACCCGCTCCTACCACGTTTTGAGCCCTTAGGGGATGATTAGGGGCTCTCATTGGTCGGCCGGGTGGATGTGGGGCGTTTTGAGCTTGTCCGCCTTGAGCGTGGTGGTTTCCATTACCACCTTGAGCATGGTGGTTTCCATTACCACCTTGTTGAGGATGTGGAAGGTTGTCCACATTTTCATGAATGTCCCCAAGTGGAACATTTTCATAGTGATCCATGTCATTCTCAACTTCTTGTTGTCTCACACGTGCTTCCCTTGTTCTAAACCCTCGGTATGAGCGATGTATGTCATCCCTTGGTCCAACTAGATTGTCGTTGCCTCGAGATCGCGTATGAATGCACCTATAGGTTTAGCGATAGCAATGGAAAGTGAAAGACATTAGTAACTTTGGTAGAAAATAAAACTTAAGCTCACTAAGAACCTAAATCCCAATGTTAAAACAAATCCCAATATGGCAAAGGCGCCAAATTGATACAAGGCTTTTTAGTCTATAGGAGGTATCAATAACTCCAATACGTGTAGTATGAAGGTTATCAATCCATAAAGGGATTTATCCTAATCACTAAGAATGCAAGGCACTTTAAAGTAAGTTAAGCTAAACAAGTGTGGTTTGTTGTTAAGTATCCAATTCGAATTAAGCAAGAAAAAGCACTAAACAAGATTGTAAATTAATAAACAAAAGCGGATTCAAATATAGGATTATGGATATAAGGTGACCCAAGTTCAATTCATGATGTTCATTTACTCATACAAGCTAATCCCTAGGCATAAGATCATTAACTTGACTAATTCTCTTTCAAGCAATTAATCACTATGCTAATCACCTAATCCATTAACAAATTCTCATTTATAGATCATTGATTAGCAAGCATTAAGTTTAAATCAACAAGATCAACCAAAAATACACTCTAGACAACTATTATCGTATGCTAGGAGTGTAAATCTTTTGTTTAATTTATCAAGGCATTTCATCAAACACTTGGTGTTCATGAAATGCCTTATGATCTAGACCTACTTTTTCAAGCTAGATTTAGCCTTAAGAACATTAAACAAGAAATGATATAAGAAGATCTAACCCCTAAACACCATGAATCAAATTGGATCACCCTAATCTACCCCATCTCTAGACCCTAAAAGACTACTCAAGACCCATCAAGAACAACCCAAAATCGATGTGGATAGAGGTTGAATCCATGGATGAGTATTGGATAATCAAGATAGAAAGAAGATAGATAGATTGGATCAAAAAAACAATACTAAATTGCATAAATCAAAGGATCAATCTCTTACAAATCATTCTTACAGAGGGTTTTTGCTTAAGAAAAGACTTAGCCCATCAATATTACGTTTTTGGGCATAAATAGTGAATAGTAATGAACCGGGTACCGACCCGGTTTAGATGGATAAAAAGTGTTTTTGCGGCCAATACCGAGGTCACTCGTCGGTACCACACCTCGGTATTGAGCATGGGTTTGTGTACCAATTTGTTGCACCGAGCAATGACATCGGTATTGAGGAGAGATGCTTGATGTTTCTTCGACGAATACCGAGGTCACTCCTCGGTGTTGTTGCTCGGTGTTAAGAGATTTTTCCCTCGGGTATCTTCAGAGAGCAGTACCGATCAGTTGCACCGAGCAGTGACCTCGGTACAATCCCATGAAGCTTCGATACCGATGTCACTCCTCGGTGTTGCACGTCGGTACTGGGGCTGCCTTCGTCCGTCTTCTATACCGAACAGTGACCTCGGTGCAATCCTTCTGCCTTCGATACCGATGAGAGGTACCGACCAGTGACGTCGGTATAGTCTCCATCTTCTCTTCTCGGGTCTCGAATCTCCTCCGAAGCACCTAAAATACGATCCAAAACATGCAAGGACTCTCTAGGACTTAATGTGGACACATTAGACTCCTAAAATGATTTAAAGTGCTAAAGAGATAACATGAACTATATGCAAATGACTCGAAACCTAAGTGAAACAGAAACTAAAATGATGTAAAATATGATGATATCATATACGCACCTGAGCATCTTTTTGTAGATTTGAAGCCGAGACAATTGGGCTACATAACAAGAGTGGTCTAATGAAGAAGGATCAACTTTTGTTTCTGAATTGTTCATCTTAGATTTCTTCTTTCTCGCAAGTTCTGTATCAGTGTAAAAAACAAACATGTTCAAATAACTCGCACCAAATTGTTCTTGAAACAACCTCACCAAACCAAATAATCCTGGACACTACAACAAGATAGAACATAACTGAAAAGTTACCCGTGTTGTCCTGATCATCACCACCACCATCTTTTGTTCTTGGGTGATGATGCTTCTTCATCAAAATGTAATATGCGTTAAACTATATTAATATCACAAATTCTTTGAACTCTTTTAATCACAAAAATCCCTAAAATTGCTATCTCATAAAAAAATTCAATTTTGTAGGTCTCTGTCACAAGAACATCCCATACGCAGAGTATCCCTCCAATTTTGACTAAAACTCATTGAAAAGAAACAGAACTGCAAACTTACCACATAAATTTTTCTCAGACACAAAGAGTTCTTTTCCAGGGCAGAGAAAAAAAACACAACTTTTTGTTCTTCTCAGGGACCAAATGTGATTGTTAGCATTACATACATTTTTTGGAAAAGAAAAAAAATATAAAACCCCTAGAAATCTCCCAGAAGAGAAAACTTTATTACCTATTAGAGAGCATGCGTTTTGGGAATTCGAAATCTAGATAATATTGACTTGGTAGATTAGATTTCATAAAGAAAGAGCAAGTGGGCCAGTGGTTCTCACACCTCAGCTGCCATCTTACCGGTGTCGAGTTCGACTCCACCTACTCTCCATGTGTCGGGGTATTTGGTTATTGGGCCGGCCTGTTGTGGCCCAAAAGAATGACAAAAAAAAAGATTATATTTAATTATCTTAACAGCTAAATAATATATCAATTAATAATTTAATACAAAATTATTAGTAGAAAAACTTTTAAAATTATACGTACTTAAAATTCAAATATTATAAAGTATTTTGTAATGTAATTCCAAAAATGAAAAACTAATGTTTATTGTTAATTATTGTCATTTTTATTATCACATAAAAGATTGCAAGTTTTGTTTCTTTTTAAATTTTAAAGGATTTTATTAATTATAATTTTAGGAAAATATTAAAGGCATTTCCGTATATAACTTTGTTGACCAAGATAATATACATATATAATCTAACCTGCATTTTTATTTGTTTATTGACGAAAATAAAATTAAGTTGACATAAATATTTTTAGAGCCTATAAATTACATTTGCTAGTGACTATTCATCATAGATTCGTAGTTACATATGTACAACATAATTTTGTTAAAAATATTATTTTTTGCTTATGTTTTGTTTATACTTTGCTTGTCTTTTACTTATGTTTTGCTAATACTTTGCTTGTCTTTTACATATGTTGTGCTCATATTTTTTTTTTCAATTTAAAAAAATAATAATTAAAACGTATTAATAGTGTAATACGCAAAATAATTATAATTTGACTCATTAAAAAGCTTGATTGATGTTTTGGAAAATATTTGCAATAATGATACTGATTTTGTTTGGACTCAGATAATGATAATGATCTTAGAGTATCTATATCATTATAATTTTGAACTGAAAAATAAGAATGATAGCAATTTTTGATTTCACATTGGATCTTTGTTATTATTGAACCGATCTTGACAAAATCTAACATATAAAGTTTAATATTTTTCTTAGATCAAATTTTATTTTTAAATAATATCAATAATTTATGATGTAGCAGTATTTGAAATCTTATTCTTTGTCGTTGCTACTCGAGTCATGTTCATCTTCTTCTTCTACAGGTTGGATGTCCATCTTTTTCTTCTTCTTCATGAATTATAATTGTAATATTTTAGCTACAATCTAGTTTTAAAACCTAGCTCACAAATATAAAAGAAATATCTTGAATAATTTTTAATTAAAGTGTATGATATAAGAAAAAATTTCAAAAATGTATACGATATATTTATAGTATTGTTTTTTTTTGTTAGTGTTTTATATAATGACCACCGCCACTGGATTAAACCCCAATTAATATGCAATAACTGTTAGCACGTTTTGGTTTTGTGAGTGATTAAAATAAATATACGCACCTGAGCATCTTTTTATAGATTTGAAGCCGAGACAATTGGGCCACATAACAAGAGTGGTCTAATGAAGAAGGATCAGCTTTTGTTTCTGAATTGTTCATCTTAGATTTTTTCTTTCTCGCAAGTTCTGTATCAGTGTAAAAAACAAACATGTTAAAATAAATCTCACCAATTTGTTCTTGAAACAAACTCACTGAACCAAGTAATCTTGGACACTACAACAAGATAGAACATAACTTAAAAGTTACCCGTGTTATCCTGGTCATCACCACCATCATCTTCTGTTCTTGGATGCTGATGCTTCATCATCCAAATGTAATATGCGTTAAACTAAATTAATATCACAAATTCTTTGAACTCTTTAAATCACAAAAATCCCTAAAATTGCTATCTCATATAAAAATTCAATTTTGCAGCTCCCTGTCACAAGAACATCCCATACGCAGAATATCCCTCCAATTTTGACTAAAGGTCATTGAAAAGAAACATAACTGCAAATTTACCCTAGAAATTTTTTTCAGACACAAAGAGTTTTCTTTTCCAGGGCAGAGAAAAAAAACACAACTTTTTGTTCTTCTCAGAGACCAAATGTGAGTGTTAGCATTACATACATTTTTTGGAAATGAAATAAAAATATAAAACCCCTAGAAATCTTCCATAAGAGAAAAAAATTTTACCTATTAGAGAGCATGCGTTTTTGGAATTCGAAATCTAGATAATATTGATTTAGTAGATTAGATTTAATAAAGAATGACCAAGTGGGCCAGTGGTTGTCACACATCTGCTGTCATCTTACCGGTGTAGAGTTCGACTCCACCTGCTCTTCATGTGTCAGGGTATTTGGCTATTGGGCCGGCCAGTTGTGGCCCAAAAGAATGACAACAAAAAAAGATTAGATTTAATTATCTTAACAGCTAAATAATATATCAATTAATAATTTAATACAAAATTATTAGTAGAAAAACTTTTAAAATTATACGTACTTAAAATTCAAATATTATAAAGTATTTTTTAATGTAATTCCAAAAATGAAAACTAATGTTTATTGTTAATTATTGTCATTTTTATTACCACATTAAAGATTGCAAGTTTTGTTTCTTTCTTAAATTTTAAAGGATTTTATTAATTATAATTTTAGGAAAATATTAGAGGCATTTCCATAAATAATTTTGTTGACCAAGATAATATGCATATATAATCTAACATATAACACATTCATGCATTTTTCTTTGTTTATGAACGAAAATAACACTAAGTTGACATAAATATTTTTAGAGCCTATAAATTACATTTGCTAGTGACTATTCATCATAGATTCGTAGTTACATATGTACAACATAATTTTGTTAAAAATATCATTTTTTGCTTATGGTTTGCTTATACTTTGCTTGTCTTTTACTTATGTTTTGCTAATACTTTGCTTGTCTTTTACTTATGTTTTGCTTATATATATTTTTTCATTTCAATTTAAAAAGAAAATAATTAAAACGTATTAATATTGTAATGCGCAAAATAATTATAATTTGACTCATTAAAAAGCTTGATTGATATTTTGGAAAATATTTGCAATAATGATACTGGTTTTTTTTGGAATCAGATAATGATAATGATCTTATAGTATCGATATCATTATAATTTTGAACTGAAAAATAAGAATGATTGCAAATTTTGATTTCACGTTGGATCTTTGTTATTATTGAACCGATCTTGACAAAATCTAACATATACAGTTCAATATTTTTCTTAGATCAAATTTTATTTTTAAATAATATCAATAATTTATGATGTAGCAGTATTTGAAATCCTATTCTTTGTCGTTGCTACTCTATCATGTTCATTTTCTTCTTCTACAGGTTGGCTGTCTATCTTCTTCTTCTTCTTCATGAATTATAATTGTAATATTTTAACTACAATCTAGTTTTAAAACCTAGCTCACAAATAGAAAAGAAATATCTTGAATAATTTTTAATTAAAGTGTATGATATAAGAAAAAATTTCAAAAACGTATACGATATATTTGTAGTATCGTTTTTTTAGTGTTTTATATAATGACCTCTGCCATTGGATTAAACCCCAATTAATATGCAATAACAGTTAGCACGTTTTGGTTTAGTGAGTGATTAAAATAAATATACGCACATGAGCATCTTTTTGTAGATTTGAAGCCGAGACAATTGGGCCACATAACAAGAATGGTCTAATGAAGAAGGATCAGCTTTTGTTTCTGAATTGTTCATCTTAGATTTCTTCTTTCTCGCAAGTTCTTTATCAGTGTAAAAAAAAACATGTTAAAATAAATCGCACCAAACTGTTCTTGAAATAACCTCACCTAACCAAGTAATCTTGGACACTACAACAAGATAGAACATAACTGAAAAGTTACCCGTGTTGTCCTGATCATCACCACTATCATCTTCTGTTCTTGGGTGCTGATGCTTCTTCATCAAAATGTAACATGCGTTAAACTATATTAATATCACAAATTCTTTGAACTCTTTTAATCACAAAAATCCCTAAAATGGCTATCTCATATAAAAATTCAATTTTGCAGCTCTCTGTCACAAAAACATCCCATACGCAGAATATCCCTCCAATTTTGACTAAAGCTCATTAAAAAGAAACAGAACTGCAAACTTACCATAGAAATTTTTCTCAGACACAAAGAGTTCTTTTCCAGGGTAGAGAAAAAAAACACAACTTTTTGTTCTTCTCAGGGACCAAATGTGAGTGTTAGCATTACATACATTTTTTGGAAAAGAAAAAAAAATATAAAACCCCTAAAAATCTTACAGAAGAGAAAACTTTATTACCTATTAGTGAGCATGCGTTTTTGGAATTCGAAATCTAGATAATATTGACTTGGTAGATGAGATTTAATAAAGAATGAACAACTCTGCTGTCATCTTATCGGTGTCAAATTCGACTCCAGCTGCTCTCCATGTGTGGGGGTATTTGGCTATTGAGCAGGCCTGTTGTGGCCCAAAATGATGACAAAAAAAAATTAGATTTAATTATCTTAAAAGCTAAATAATATATCAATTAATAATTTAATACAAAGTTATTAGTAGAAAAACTTTTAAAATTATATGTACTTAAAATTCAAATATTATAAAGTATTTTTTACTGTAATTCCAAAAATAAAAAACTAATGTTTATTGTTAATTATTGTCATTTTTATTATCACATAAAAGATTGCAAGTTTTGTTTCTTTCTTAAATTTTAAAGGATTTTTTTATTTACGCTTTTAGGAAACTATTAGAGGTATTTCCATATATAACTTTGTTGACCAAGATAATATGCATATATAATCTAGCCTATAACACTTCCATGCATTTTTCTTTGTTTATTGACGAAAATAACACTAAGTTGACATAAATATTTTTAGAGCCTATAAATTATATTTGCTAGTGACTATTCATCATAGATTCATAGTTACATATGTACAACATAAATTTGTTAAAAATATCATTTTTTGCTTATACTTTTCTTGTCTTTTACTTATGTTTTGCTAATATTTTGCTTGTCTTTTATTTTTGTTTTGCTTATATATTTTTTTTTTCAATTTAAAAAGAAAATAATTAAAACGTATTAATAGTGTAATGCGCAAAATAATTATAATTTGACTCATTAAAAAGCTTGATTGATATTTTGGAAAATATTTGCAATAATGATACTGGTTTTTTTTGGAATCAGATAATGATAATGATCTTATAGTATCGATATCATTATAATTTTGAACTGAAAAATAAGAATGATTGCAAATTTTGATTTCACGTTGGATCTTTGTTATTATTGAACCGATCTTGACAAAATCTAACATATACAGTTAAATATTTTTCCTAAATCGAAATTTATTTTTAAATAATATAATTAACTTATGGTGTAGCAGAATTTGAAATCCTATTCTTTTTCGTTGCTACTATACCATGTTCATTTTCTTCTTCTACAGGTTGGATGTCTATCTTCTTCTTCTTCTTCATGAATTATAATTGTAATATTTTAACTACAATCTAGTTTTAAAACCTAGCTCACAAATAGAAAAGAAATATCTTGAATAATTTTTAATTAAAGTGTATGATATAAGAAATATTTTCAAAAACATATACGATATATTTGTAGTATCGTTTTTTTAGTGTTTTATATAATGACCTCCGCCACTGGATTAAACACCAATTAATATGCAATAACTGTTAGCACGTTTTGGTGTAGTGAGTGATTAAAATAAATATACGCACCTGAGCATCTTTTTGTAGATTTGAAGTTGGTCTAATGAAGAAGGATCAGCTTTTGTTTCTGAATTGTTCATCTTAGATTTCTTCTTTCTCGCAAGTTCTTTTTTTTTTTTGTCGACAGCAAGTTCTTTATCAGTGTAAAAAACAAACATGTTAAAATAAATCGCACCAAACTGTTCTTGAAACAACCTCACCAAACCAAGTAATCTTGGACACTACAACAAGATAGAACATAACTGAAAAGTTACCCGTGTTGTCCTAATCATCACCACTATCATCTTCTGTTCTTGGGTGCTGATGCTTTTTCATCAAAATGTAACCTGCGTTAAACTATATTAATATCACAAATTCTTTGAACTCTTTTAATCACAAAAATCCCTAAAATGGCTATCTCATATAAAAATTCAATTTTGCAGCTCTCTGTCACAAGAACATCCCATACGCAGAATATCCCTCCAATTTTGACTAAAGCTCATTAAAAAGAAACAGAACTGCAAACTTACCATAGAAATTTTTCTCAGACACAAAGAGTTCTTTTCCAGGGTAGAGAAAAAAAACACAACTTTTTGTTCTTCTCAGGGACCAAATGTGAGTGTTAGCATTACATACATTTTTTGGAAAAGAAAAAAAAATATAAAACCCCTAAAAATCTTACAAAAGAGAAAACTTTATTACCTATTAGCGAGCATGCGTTTTTGGAATTCGAAATCTAGATAATATTGACTTGGTAGATGAGATTTAATAAAGAATGAAAAACTCTGCTGTCATCTTATTGGTGTCAAATTCGACTCCAGCTGCTCTCCATGTGTGGGGGTATTTGGCTATTGAGCAGGCCTGTTGTGGCCCAAAATGATGACAAAAAAAATTAGATTTAATTATCTTAAAAGCTAAATAATATATCAATTAATAATTTAATACAAAGTTATTAGTAGAAAAACTTTTAAAATTATATGTACTTAAAATTCAAATATTATAAAGTATTTTTTACTGTAATTCCAAAAATGAAAAACTAATGTTTATTGTTAATTATTGTCATTTTTATTATCACATAAAAGATTGCAAGTTTTGTTTCTTTCTTAAATTTTAAAGGATTTTTTTATTTACGCTTTTAGGAAACTATTAGAGGTATTTCCATATATAACTTTGTTGACCAAGATAATATGCATATATAATCTAGCCTATAACACTTCCATGCATTTTTCTTTGTTTATTGACGAAAATAACACTAAGTTGACATAAATATTTTTAGAGCCTATAAATTATATTTGCTAGTGACTATTCATCATAGATTCGTAGTTACATATGTACAACATAAATTTGTTAAAAATATCATTTTTTGCTTATACTTTTCTTGTCTTTTACTTATGTTTTGCTAATATTTTGCTTGTCTTTTATTTTTGTTTTGCTTATATATTTTTTTTTTCAATTTAAAAAGAAAATAATTAAAACGTATTAATAGTGTAATGCGCAAAATAATTATAATTTGACTCATTAAAAAGCTTGATTGATATTTTGGAAAATATTTGCAATAATGATACTGGTTTTTTTTGGAATCAGATAATGATAATGATCTTATAGTATCGATATCATTATAATTTTGAACTGAAAAATAAGAATGATTGCAAATTTTGATTTCACGTTGGATCTTTGTTATTATTGAACCGATCTTGACAAAATCTAACATATACAGTTAAATATTTTTCCTAAATCGAAATTTATTTTTAAATAATATAATTAACTTATGGTGTAGCAGTATTTGAAATCCTATTCTTTTTCGTTGCTACTATACCATGTTCATTTTCTTCTTCTACAGGTTGGATGTCTATCTTCTTCTTCTTCTTCATGAATTATAATTGTAATATTTTAACTACAATCTAGTTTTAAAACCTAGCTCACAAATAGAAAAGAAATATCTTGAATAATTTTTAATTAAAGTGTATGATATAAGAAAAATTTTCAAAAACATATACGATATATTTGTAGTATCGTTTTTTTAGTGTTTTATATAATGACCTCCGCCACTGGATTAAACACCAATTAATATGCAATAACTGTTAGCACGTTTTGGTGTAGTGAGTGATTAAAATAAATATACGCACCTGAGCATCTTTTTGTAGATTTGAAGTTGGTCTAATGAAGAAGGATCAGCTTTTGTTTCTGAATTGTTCATCTTAGATTTCTTCTTTCTCGCAAGTTCTTTATCAGTATAAAAAACAAACATGTTAAAATAAATCGCACCAAACTGTTCTTGAAACAACCTCACCAAACCAAGTAATCTTGGACACTACAACAAGATAGAACATAACTGAAAAGTTACCCGTGTTGTCCTAATCATCACCACTATCATCTTCTGTTCTTGGGTGCTGATGCTTTTTCATCAAAATGTAACCTGCGTTAAACTATATTAATATCACAAATTCTTTGAACTCTTTTAATCACAAAAATCCCTAAAATGGCTATCTCATATAAAAATTTAATTTTGCAGCTCTCTGTCACAAGAACATCCCATACGCAGAATATCCCTCCAATTTTGACTAAAGCTCATTCAAAAGAAACAGAACTGCAAACTTACCATATAAATTTTTCTCAGACAAAAAGAGTTCTTTTCCAGGGCAGAGAAAAAAAACACAACTTTTTGTTCTTCTCAGGGACCAAATGTGAGTGTTAGCATTACATACATTTTTTGGAAAAGAGCAAAAACAAATATAAAACCCCTAAAAATCTCCCATAAGAGAAAACTTTATTACCTATTAGAGAACATGCGTTTTTGGAATTCGAAATCTAGATAATATTGACTTGGTAGATTAGATTTAATAAAGAAGGAACAAGTGGGTCAATGGTTTTCACAACTCTGCTGCCATCTTACCGGTGTCAAGTTCAACTCCAGCTGCTCTCCATGTGTGGGGGTATTTGGCTATTGAGCAGGCCTGTTGTGGCCCAAAAGGATGACAAAAAAAAAATAGATTTAATTATCTTTTTTTTTGCCATCTGAAATGCATTATATCATAGGTCGAAACCAAAAGAGTTTGAGACAAAGGAAAAGACATAGGGCACATGGCCAAAAAGGATAAAAAAAAACGCATCAATACTCCTAAGAGAAGGAAATTTAGATGCTCAAGGCTGCTTCAAGTCGCAAACGATCATGTAACCAAGATGGACCTCCCATGGCTAAATAAGATTGGAACCGGCCATCTCTTGTTACATTTCTCGCAATTTCTCGGGCTATGGTGTTGCAAGATTTTTTCTCCACCTCGAACTCACAACGAGAGAAGTGTGGGGATAACCGGTGAATGTAATCGCTGAGAGCACGGTACCGTGGCCATACAGATGGTTGACGGATGACCTCGATGGCCTCCGTGAGGTCAGAGGCTACAATAATCTCGGGGAGATGCAAATCTTTGGCACTTTGTAATAACCAAATAATGGTTCTGAGTTCAGCAACTAGGCGATTCGGAGAATGAGTGAAAGCCTCTCGAGCATGAAAGCGAACAGAGCCATCGCAGTCTCTAGCAATCCACGCACCACCTAAGTGGAGTACTGCATTCCTCCAGTTTGCGTGGACGTTACATTTTATAACACCAGGTGGGGATGTAGCCATCGTTCACTTAGACTTGACGAAGACATTCCGATGAGGCTCTAATTAGGAGGCAAGAGATTCACGGACGTTCATAGTGCTGCTTCATCTAGGGATCGTTGTGCAATTAGGTGAGTCGCCTCCTGTGTTCCTGCTAACACAATAGCATTTCGGTTCTTCCATATCTCCCAGAAAATCCAGGGGATGGCCTTGCGAGTTGTCTCCGGGAGTCTCTGACCTTCCATCTCATCTAGAACATAAGTGATATTCTCTTCTAATGATGCCGAGAACCCTGTAGTAGGAGGAGGAAAATTTGCTGATGACAGAATTTGATGAGCAGCCTCGCAAGTAAACAGAACATGATTAATAGATTCTGCATATTGCTGACACAGTTTGCAGGTCACTTTCACATTTATTCCCCTTGTACATAGTCTCTCAGATATAGCCAGTGCACCCGATACAGCTCGCCAAAAGAAAATTTTGATTTTTGGGGTTGTGGCCATTTTCCATATCCGATTTTTAACTGCAATTTTTGCTTCCTCCATAGCAGATTTCGGAGGGAGAGGGGCGATCGGATGTGATGATATATACCAATACCCACTACTAACCGAGTAATACCCATTCGCCGTAAACGCCCAAATGTATTTGTCTTCAACGTTTCCCAGGGGAATGTTTAGAATTTTAATTTTATCTGCTGGGGGGAAAAGTTCATCGAGATCAGCCTTCTTCCACTTCCCTTTAGGTGAAATCAGAGCCGAGACTTCGAGGTCTAGATCATATAAGCTCTGTTTGGTGACTGGTCTTCTAGGGATCTCATCCATTATCCACTTCTCCATCCAGACCTTGGTTTTCCTCCCATTGCCAATCGATTTTATCAGACCACGACATAACAACTCCTTTCCGAAAGAAATTCTTCTCCACGCGTAAGATGGGCGATAACCTTTACCACATTCAAGGAACTCCTTCGACGAGAAATACCGACCTTTGTATAAGCGGGAGAGTAAGGAGTCGGGTTCATTAAGAATACGCCACGCCTGCTTTTCTAGAAGAGCTTGATTAAATTCTTCAACATCCCTGAAACCAAGCCCTCCATTAGATTTAGCTTTACACAACTCTTTCCAGGAAACCCAATGTATTGTCTTCTTCTTTTCGCAAGCACTCCACCAGAACTCTGTCATCGCACTAGTAAGCTTTTGGCATTGATGTTTAGTGAGTCGGAAACATGACATAGCATAGACCGGGAGTGCCATGGCAATAGACTTGATGAGAATCTCCTTTCCTCCAAGGGAGAGAGTTTTAGCGAACCAGCCTCTAAGTCTTTTACTCAATTTTTCACCAATGAAGGCTAGTAGTTTCTGTTTGGATCCACTGAAGCACTCGGGCAGTCCTAAATAAGAGCCTGCTCCACCTTCTTTCTCAATCCCCAACATTTCTGAGATCAATCTACGATAGATCGGGTCTAAACCCACTCCGAAAGTTATCGATGATTTCTGAAAATTAATCTCCTGGCCAGAAGCCCTTCCATATAGACGGAGACATTTGAGAAATTCTGAGCATTCTGCTAGTGTAGCTCGACACATAAATAAGCTATCATCGGCAAATAGCAGATATTTTGCCGATGTTGGACTGAAGGACACTTCTTCGTAAGTCTCATTCCGGAGATCTTACCATCTTTCTCCGCTTTGTCCATTACATGAACCAAAGCTTCCTCACACAAGGTGAAGAGGAAGGGAGATAAGGGGTCCCCTTGTCGAATCCCTCGTTCTGGAATGATATGACCATGAGCTTGTCCATTTAGCAAAATGGTGTAAGAAACAGAGCGGACACAGCTCATGATCCAAATAATCCACTTCTGCTCAAAACCCATTCTATTGAATAATTCCTCCAAGAAGTCCCATTCTACTCTGTCATAAGCCTTGGACATATCCGTTTTGATGGCTATGAACTCTTCCTTGCACGCAGGGTTGGTATGAAGGCCATGTATCATCTCATGGGCGATAAGGATATTATCAAAGATTAGTCTACCAGCTACAAATGCACCTTGTGTTTGGGACACTAGCTGGGGTAGAAATCTTTTTAACCTCGTGCATAGAATATTCGACACAATTTTGTATGTCACTGAGCATAAGCTTATCGGCCTGAGGTCTGACATGGTTGTCGGATTGGGTTTTTCTGGGAGAAGGCAAATTTGTGTAAAGTTCCAATCCTCCGGCAAGCTACCGCAATCAAAAAACTTCTTGACTTCCGTGATAATCTGCGTACCCACGATATTCCAGAAACTTTGAAAAAAATTCCCAGTCATCCCATCGGCCCCAGGGGCACTGTCACCTTTAATACTGTTAACTGCTCGTTTTATTTCTGCATCAGAGATTGGCTTGGTGAGTTCCTGATTCATGGCTCGAGTAACTTTCGACGCGAAGCCTTGCAGTAACTCAGCGGCACAACCAGGTCCAGATGAACGAAAAAGAGTCTTAAAATAGTCCATAGCAATCTCGCCTTTCGACGACTCCGCAAATTGCTCCACTCCGTTGCTATCCATCAACGATACTATCTTATTCCTCATTCGTCGTGATTTGACACTACCATGAAAGATTTTCGTGTTCTTGTCTCCATGTTGTGGCCATCTTTCTTTGCTTTTTAATCTCCAGAAGATTTCTTCCTCATTCAATGTTTTGGTCAAATCTGTTCGCAACCGAGCCATCTTGAGAAAATTGGGGTTCACTTTCGACGACTCTATATCCAATTCCGACTGTAGCTTTTGAATCTGGATTTTGGAATTTGGAGTTGTTTTACGTTTCCATTTGGCAATTTCCTGCCGACAATCTCTTATACGGTCTGAAACTTTCCTTGAGCCTGAAGAATCATGCATGTTCCATCCCCTTCGTACTGCGTCAATCACCTCTGGTTTCCCACACCATCGTTTGTCGAAGACAAACGACCAGTATGTCCTTCGTTTTCCTTAACCAGCCATGTAATGATCGGGCGATGATCTGAGCAGTCCCATTTCAGGTATCTACACTGCGTACGAGGTAACATACGGAACCATTCTGCATTACCAAATGCTCGATATAATCGACATTGTATCCACACCTTCTCTTTAAGTCCATTCGAATTGATTATTTCCCTTGCACCAGCCCAAGATAATTTATTACCCGTGCTTGGAATTTCTTTAATCCGACAGTCTCTGATACATGCCCGGAACGGGTGAAAGGAAGCATCTGGTCTCGCAGGTCCTCCAATCTTCTCCTTATTATCCACCATCTCATTAAAATCACCTACCAGAAACCATGCTGCATCACGGATAAGGCCAATATCCGTCAATGTATTCCAAACACTCTGACGTTGTTTTCTACAAGGATCCCCATAGACAAACGATACAAAGTAACTAATCGAGCCAACTGTGACCTTGGTATCCATCACTCTGTTATCAGAGTATAAAATGTCAACCACATGAGAACTCCTCCAAAACACAGCTAAACCTCCACTAAGACCCACTGGATTCACCAAAAAATTGTGGTCATAACCCAAAGATCTTCCTAACTTGGTCACGTGATCACTAGAGTTTTTGGTCTCTAGGAGAAACAGCAAATCCGGGAAATGTTCACGACACATTTTCTCTAGGCGTCGAACTGTCGAGTTGCTCCTCAAACCCCCGACAGTTCCAACTGAGTGTCGTCATTGAGAATTGGATGGTTTCTAGTGAACCATCAAACCTTCAGCTTGTTTCGGATTTCTCTGCAGCTTTCCTTTTCGTGGGGCCTTCCCTTCCAGCATTTGTCAGCTCCTGTTCTCCACTTTGAATTGTACTCTGATGTTGTGTGGCAGATCTCTTCTTCCTGGACCATGAAACCGTTTGTTTCCTCCCACTCTTGCTCTTCCCACTGGTTGATGACGATCCTGCTTCAGCATAGCCTATCTGAAAATCACCAGCTACTGAAGTAGGTACAAAACTGCCGAAACCTTCAATGGTGTCGTGTGTCAATGGCGAAACTGCTGTTATCGAGTATATGGCAGTCTTTTTCCTTATCTGAGCATATTTAACTTCTGTATTGTCCATGGGACTCTGACTTTTCCCCTGGGGGTCGGTCCATTGTATATTAGCAGGCGAGTTCTTTCTACGGTCCTCTGATTCGGCCACTGTTGTCAAGGCCACAGCGGAATTTCTTGAGCCATCTACTTCCGGATTTGTCTGGTCTGCTGTTTTTGCTTCAATGACTTGACTATTTTCCCCCAAATGGTGCTCTTTATCCGGCCTTTGTTCTCCGTCACGCACAGTTACTGATACATTTTGCATCGGAGTTGTTAGCTTATTGACCGGCTGAGTTGATATCCTCTGACCCACATCTCTATTGGGATTTAGCACACTTGTGAAAGAGTCTTCCCCGACACCAGTTTTGTAACGAGCCTCTCTGTTCGCTTTGTCCCTTTCATCATTCTCCTCATTCTGAGCCATCTCAACATTACGATAATCAAAGACTTTTCCTTTCCCTTTATCCAAATCATTAGATACAAATGGTGGTGGTTCCAGTCTGAGGTAAGACGATTGAGCTACCGGATCTTTGGACAGTTCTTCAAGAGCTTTTTTCATTCGAAATTCTCTTATCGCCTTTTCCGCTGGGTCCACACAATTCATGTATAATCGCATTTCGTCAAAAACCTCAGGCATCACAACATTAGGACATGGAGCGAAACCCGGGGGCACAGACGGAGCAAATAGGGGCATTATTTGGTCCGCTAAGTTGGTGTGATGTTGGCGTGGTCCTGGTCCAGCAGGCCTGGGAAAACCTCGTGCAGTCGTTGAGTGGGTGTTCAACTCATCTCTATTCCTTTGCCCGTGTCGAAGAGCACAACGTTGTTTCTCGTGTGTTAGCCTTTGACACGTGAAACATTTCTTCCTAATCTTTTCATATTCAATTCCCACCACCGCTGTTCCTCCTCCTCGTGGTAGATTCACCGATTTTGTGTCACGCGCCGGTTGATCCAGGTTGCATGATAACCAAGACACGCACAAACTCTTGAAACTGAGATTTTTCCGGGTCAAAAAGAATTATTTTGACTTGTCCCACCGCATCTGCGACCGCTCTAATGGTTTTCAGAGTGAGGTAGTTAACTGGTATTTTACTTATTCGGATCCAGACTGGCGCCTTCTTGAGGAAGGTAGGAGGTGGAGTCTCCACCCATCTATCGAGGACCATCACCCAGTCGTCAAAAGTCCAAATCCCATCTTTCATCACCGTCTCAATATTTGTCTCTCTGTCGAAAATAAACTGAAAACTCTCTCTTGTCAATGCTATCCCTCGAACCCTGTCATACACCTTCCAAATACGGGGCATGGTCTTCAACATTCTCGCCATATTCTGGCATTTCTGGATTTAGGAGACGACCGATGAGACTGCGAGAGTACACTTGGACTGCACTGTAATCCTCTTCATCCGGAAGATTAATCGGTACATCTTCCTCTGATTGATGTTTTGGAAAATATTTGCAATAATGATAGTGATTTTTTTTTGACTCAGATAATGATAATGATCTTATAGGATCGATATCATTATAATTTTGAACTGAAAATTAAGAATGATAGCAAATTTTGATTTCACGTTGGATCTTTGTTATTATTGAACCGATCTTGACAAAATCTAACATATACAGTTTAATATTTTTCTTAGATCAAATTTTATTTTTAAATAATATCAATAATTTATGATGTAGCAGTATTTGAAATCTTATTCTTTGTCGTTGCTACTCTGGTCATGTTCATCTTCTTCTTCTACAGGTTGGTTGTCCATCTTCTTCTTCTTTTTCATGAATTATAATTGTAATATTTTAACTAGATTCTAGTTTTAAAATCTTGCTCACAAATAGAAAAGAAAAATCTTGAATAATTTTTTATTAAAGTGTATGATATAAGAAAGAATTTCAAAAAATGTATACGATATATTTGTATTATTGTTTTTTATTTTTAGTGTTTTATATAATGACCTCCGCCACTGGATTAAACTCTAATTAATATGCAATAACTGTTAGCATATTTTGGTTAAGTGAGTGATTAAAATAAATTTACGCACCTGAGCATCTTTTTGTATATTTGAAGCCGAGACAATTGGGCCACATAACAAGAGTGGTCTGATGAAGGATCAGCTTTTGTTTCTGGATTGTTCATCTTAGATTTCTTCTTTCTCGCAAGTTCTGTATCAGTGTAAAAAACAAACATGTTAAAATAAATCTCACCAAACTGTTCTTGGAACAACCTCACCAAACCAAGTAATCATAGACACTACAACAAGATAGAACATAACTGAAAAGTTACCCGAGTTGTCCTGATCATCACCACCATCATCTTATGTTCTTGGGTGTTGATGCTTCTTCATCAAAATGTAATATGAGTTAAACTGAATTAATATCACAAATTTTTTGAACTCTTTAAATCACAAAAATCCCTAAAATTGCTATCTCATATATTGCTACTCTCTGTCACAAAAACATCCCATACATAGAATATCACTCCAGATTTGACTAAAGGCCGTTGAAAAGAAACAAAACTGCAAACTTACCCTAGAAATGTTTCTCTGTCGAAAAGAGTTTTCTTTTTCAGGGCAGAGAAAAAAAAACACAACTTTTTGTTCTTCTCAGGGACCAAATGTGAGTGTTAGCATTACATACATTTTTGGAAAGGAAAAAAAGATAAAACCCATAGAAATCTCCCAGAAGAGAAAACTTTATTACCTATTAGAGAGCATGCGTTTTTGGATTTCGAAATCTAGATAATATAGACTTGGTAGATTAGATTTAATAAAGAAGGAGCAAGTGGGCCAGTGGTTGCCACACCTCTGCTGCTGTCTTACCGGTGTCGAGTTCGACTCCAGCTGCTCTCCATGTGTGGGGGTATTTGGCTATTGGGCCGGTCTGTTGTGGATCAAAAGGATGACAAAAAAAGATTAGATTTAATTATCTTAAAATGTAAATAATATATCAATTAATAATTTAATACAAAATTATTACATGCATGAAGGTGTTATAGGTTAGATTCTATATGCATATTATCAAGGTCCACAAAGTTATATATGGAAATAACACGAAGTTGACATAAATATTTTTTGAGCCTATAAACTACATTTGATAGTGACTACTCATCATAGATTCGTAGTTACATATGTACAACATAATTTTGTTAAAAATAACATTTTTTGCTTATGTTTTGCTTATGCTTTGCTTGTCTTTTACTTATGTTTTGCTTATAATTTGCTTGTATTTTACTTATGTTTTGCTTATATATTTTTTCTTGATTTCAATTTAATAAGAAAATAATTAAAACGTATTCAGAGTTTAATATGCATAATAATTATAATTTGACTCATTAAAAAGCTTGATTGATCTTTTGGAAAATATTTGCAATAATGATACTGATTTGTTTTTGACTCAGATAATGATAATGATCTTATAGGATCGATATCATTATAATTTTGAACTGAAAATTAAGAAAGATAGCAAATTTTGATTTCACTTTGGATCTTTGTTATTATTGAACCGATCTTGACAAAATCTAACATATACAGTTTAATATTTTTCTTAGATCAAATTTTATTTTTAAATAATATCAATAATTTATGATGTAGCAGTATTTGAAATCCTATTCTTTGTCGTTGCTACTCTGGTCATGTTCATGTTCTTCTTCTACAGGTTGGTTGTCCATCTTCTTCTTCTTCTTCAAGAATTATAATTTTAATATTTTAACTAGAATCTAGTTTTCAAACCTTGCTCACAAATAGAAAAGAAAAATCTTGAATAATTTTTTATTAAAGTGTATGATATAAGAAAAAGATTCAAAAAATGTATACGATATATTTGTATTATTGTTTTTTTATTTTTAGTGTTTTATATAATGACCTCCGCCAATGGATTAAACTCTAATTAATATGCAATAATTGTTAACACATTTTGGTTTAGTGAGGGATTAAAATAAATATACGCACATAAGCATCTTTTTGTATATTTGAAGCCGAGACAATTGGGCCACTTAACAAGAGTGGTCTGATGAAGGATCAGCTTTTGTTTCTGAATTGTTCATCTTAGATTTCTTCTTTCTCGCAAATTCTGTATCAGTGTAAAAAACAAACATGTTAAAATAAATCTCACCAAACTGTTCTTGAAACAACCTCACCAAACCAAGTAATCTTGGACACTACAACAAGTTAGAACATAACTGAAAAGTTACCCGTGTTGTCCTGATCATCACCACCATCATCTTATGTTCTTGGGTGTTGATGCTTCTTCATCAAAATGTATTATGCGTTAAACTAAATTAATATCACAAATTCTTTGAACACTTTAAATCACAAAAATCCCTAAAATTGCTATCTCATATAAAAAATCAATTTTGCAGTTCTCTGTCACAAGAACATCCCATACGTAGAATATCCCTCCAGATTTGACTAAAGGTCGTTGAAAAGAAACATAACTGCAAACTTACCCTAGAAATGTTTCTCTGGCGAAAAAAGTTTTCTTTTTCAGGGCAGAGAAAAAAAAACACAACTTTTTGTTCTTCTCATGGACCAAATGTGAGTGTTAGCATTACATACATTTTTGGAAAGGAAAAAAAGATAAAACCAATAGAAATCTCCTAGAAGAGAAAACTTTATTACCTATTAAAGAGCATGCATTTTTGGATTTCGAAATCTAGATAATATTGACTTGGTAGATGAGATTTAATAAAGAAAGAGCATGTGGGCCAGTGGTTGCCACACCTCTGCTGCCATCTTACCGGTGTCGAGTTCGACTCCAGCTACTCTCCATGTGTGGGGGTATTTGGCTATTGGGCCGGTCTGTTGTGGATCAAAAATATGACAAAAAAATATTAGATTTAATTATCTTAAAATGTAAATAATATATCAATTAATAATTTAATACAAAAATTTTAGTAGATATTTTTTTTAAATTATACGTGCTAAAAATTCAAATATTATAAAGTAATTTGTACTGTAATCCAAAAACGAAAAACTAACGTTTATTGTTAATTATTGTCATTTTTATTATCACATAAAATATTGCAAGTTTTGTTTCTTTCTTAAATTTTACAGGATTTTATTAATTATGTTTTAGGAAACTATTAGAGGCATTTCAATATATAACTTTGTTGACCATGATAATATGCATATATAATTTAACCTATAACACCTTCATGCATTTTTCATTGTTTATTGACATAAATATTTTTTGAGCCTATAAATTACATTTGATAGTGACTACTCATCATAGATTCGTAGTTACATATGTACAACATAATTTTGTTAAAAATATCATTTTTTGCTTATGTTTTGCTTATACTTTGCTTGTCTTTTACTTATGTTTTGCTTATACTTTGCTTGTCTTTTACTTATGTTTTGCTTATATATTTTTTTCTTGATTTCAATTTAATAAGAAAATAATTAAAACGTATTCAGAGTTTAATATGCATAATAATTATAATTTGACTCATTAAAGAGCTTGATTGATCTTTTGGAAAATATTTGCAATAATGATACTGATTTGTTTTTGACTCAGATAATGATAATGATCTTATAGGATCGATATCATTATAATTTTGAACTGAAAATTAAGAATGATAGCAAATTTTGATTTCACGTTGGATCTTTGTTATTATTGAACCGATCTTGACAAAATCTAACATATACAGTTTAATATTTTTCTTAGATCAAATTTTATTTTTAAATAATATCAATAATTTATGATGTAGCAGTATTTGAAATCCTATTCTTTGTCGTTGCTACTCTGGTCATGTTCATCTTCTTCTTCTACAGGTTGGCTGTCCATCTTCTTCTTCTTCTTCAAGAATTATAATTGTAATATTTTAACTAGAATCTAGTTTTAAAACCTTGCTCACAAATAGAAAATAAAAATCTTGAATAATTTTTTATTAAAGTGTATGATATAAGAAACTGCCGAAACCTTCAATGGTGTCGTGTGTCAATGGCGAAACTGCTGCTATCGAGTATATGGCAGCCTTTTTCCTTATCTGAGCATATTTAACTTCTGTATTGTCCATGGGACTCTGACTTTTCCCCTGGGGGTCGGTCCATTGTATATTAGAAGGCGAGTTCTTTCTACGGTCCTCTGATTCGGCCACTGTTGTCAAGGCCACAGCGGAATTTCTTGAGCCATCTACTTCCGGATTTGTCTGGTCTGCTGTTTTTGCTTCAATGACTTGACTATTTTCCCCCAAATGGTGCTCTTTATCCGGCCTTTGTTCTCCGTCACGCACAGTTACTGATACATTTTGCATCGGAGTTGTTAGCTTATTGACCGGCTGAGTTGATATCCTCTGACCCACATCTCTATTGGGATTTAGCACACTTGTGAAAGAGTCTTCCCCGACACCAGTTTTGTAACGAGCCTCTCTGTTCGCTTTGTCCCTTTCATCATTCTCCTCATTCTGAGCCATCTCAACATTACGATAATCAAAGACTTTTCCTTTCCCTTTCCCTTTATCCAAATCATTAGATACAAATGGTGGTGGTTCCAGTCTGAGGTAAGACGATTGAGCTACCGGATCTTTGGACAGTTCTTCAAGAGCTTTTTTCATTCGAAATTCTCTTATCGCCTTTTCCGCTGGGTCCACACAATTCATGTATAATCGCATTTCGTCAAAAACCTCAGGCATCACAACATTAGGACATGGAGCGAAACCCGGGGGCACAGACGGAGCAAATAGGGGCATTATTTGGTCCGCTAAGTTGGTGTGATGTTGGCGTGGTCCTGGTCCAGCAGTCCTGGGAAAACCTCGTGCAGTCGTTGAGTGGGTGTTCAACTCATCTCTGTTCCTTTGCCCGTGTCGAAGAGGACAACGTTGTTTCTCGTGTGTTAGCCTTTGACACGTGAAACATTTCTTCCTAATCTTTTCATATTCAATTCCCACCACCGATGTTCCTCCTCCTCGTGGTAGATTCACCGATTTTGTGTCACGCGCCGGTTGATCCAGGTTGCATGATAACCAAGACACGCACAAACTCTTGAAACTGAGATTTTTCCGGGTCAAAAAGAATTATTTTGACTTGTTCCACCGCATCTGCGACCGCTCTAATGGTTTTCAGAGTGAGGTAGTTAACTGGTATTTTACTTATTCGGATCCATACTGGCGCCTTCTTGAGAAGGTAGGAGGTGGAGTCTCCACCCATCTATCGAGGACCATCACCCAGTCGTCAAAAGTCCAAATCCCATCTTTCATCACCGTCTCAATATCTGTCTCTCTGTCGAAAATAAACTGAAAACTCTCTCTTGTCAATGCTATCCCTCGAACCCTGTCATACACCTTCCAAATACGGGGCATGGTCTTCAACATTCTCGCCATATTCTGGCATTTCTGGATTTAGGAGACGACCGATGAGACTGCGAGAGTACACTTGGACTGCACTGTAATCCTCTTCATCCGGAAGATTAATCGGTACATCTTCCTCTGATTGATGTTTTGGAAAATATTTGCAATAATGATACTGATTTTTTTTTGACTCAGATAATGATAATGATCTTATAGGATCGATATCATTATAATTTTGAACTGAAAATTAAGAATGATAGCAAATTTTGATTTCACGTTGGATCTTTGTTATTATTGAACCGATCTTGACAAAATCTAACATATACAGTTTAATATTTTTCTTAGATCAAATTTTATTTTTAAATAATATCAATAATTTATGATGTAGCAGTATTTGAAATCTTATTCTTTGTCGTTGCTACTCTGGTCATGTTCATCTTCCTCTTCTACAGGTTGGTTGTCCATCTTCTTCTTCTTTTTCATGAATTATAATTGTAATATTTTAACTAGAATCTAGTTTTAAAACCTTGCTCACAAATAGAAAAGAAAAATCTTGAATAATTTTTTATTAAAGTGTATGATATAAGAAAGAATTTCAAAAAATGTATACGATATATTTGTATTATTGTTTTTTATTTTTAGTGTTTTATATAATGACCTCCGCCACTGGATTAAACTCCAATTAATATGCAATAACTGTTAGCATATTTTGGTTAAGTGAGTGATTAAAATAAATTTACGCACCTGAGCATCTTTTTGTATATTTGAAGCCGAGACAATTGGGCCACATAACAAGAGTGGTCTGATGAAGGATCAGCTTTTGTTTCTGGATTGTTCATCTTAGATTTCTTCTTTCTCGCAAGTTCTGTATCAGTGTAAAAAACAAACATGTTAAAATAAATCTCACCAAACTGTTCTTGGAACAACCTCACCAAACCAAGTAATCATAGACACTACAACAAGATAGAACATAACTGAAAAGTTACCCGAGTTGTCCTGATCATCACCACCATCATCTTATGTTCTTGGGTGTTGATGTTTCTTCATCAAAATGTAATATGAGTTAAACTGAATTAATATCACAAATTTTTTGAACTCTTTAAATCACAAAAATCCCTAAAATTGCTATCTCATATATTGCTACTCTATGTCACAAAAACATCCCATACATAGAATATCACTCCAGATTTGACTAAAGGCCGTTGAAAAGAAACAGAACTGCAAACTTACCCTAGAAATGTTTCTCTGTCGAAAAGAGTTTTCTTTTTCAGGGCAGAGAAAAAAAAACACAACTTTTTGTTCTTCTCAGGGACCAAATGTGAGTGTTAGCATTACATACATTTTTGGAAAGGAAAAAAAGATAAAACCCATAGAAATCTCCCAGAAGAGAAAACTTTATTACCTATTAGAGAGCATGCGTTTTTGGATTTCGAAATCTAGATAATATAGACTTGGTAGATTAGATTTAATAAAGAAGGAGCAAATAGGCCAGTGGTTGCCACACCTCTGCTGCTGTCTTACCGGTGTCGAGTTCGACTCCAGCTGCTCTCCATGTGTGGGGTATTTGGCTATTGGGCCGGTCTGTTGTGGATAAAAAGGATGACAAAAAAAGATTAGATTTAATTATCTTAAAATGTAAATAATTTATCAATTAATAATTTAATACAAAATTATTACATGCATGAAGGTGTTATAGGTTAGATTCTATATGCATATTATCATGGTCCACAAAGTTATATATGGAAATAACACTAAGTTGACATAAATATTTTTTGAGCCTATAAATTACATTTGATAGTGACTACTCATCATAGATTCGTAGTTACATATGTACAACATAATTTTGTTAAAAATAACATTTTTTGCTTATGTTTTGCTTATGCTTTGCTTGTCTTTTACTTATGTTTTGCTTATACTTTGCTTGTATTTTACTTATGTTTTGCTTATATATTTTTTCTTGATTTCAATTTAATAAGAAAATAATTAAAACGTATTCAGAGTTTAATATGCATAATAATTATAATTTGACTCATTAAAAAGCTTGATTGATCTTTTGGAAAATATTTGCAATAATGATACTGATTTGTTTTTGACTCAGATAATGATAATGATCTTATAGGATCGATATCATTATAATTTTGAACTGAAAATTAAGAATGATAGCAAATTTTGATTTCACGTTGGATCTTTGTTATTATTGAACCGATCTTGACAAAATCTAACATATACAGTTTATATTTTTCTTAGATCAAATTTTATTTTTAAATAATATCAATAATTTATGATGTAGCAGTATTTGAAATCCTATTCTTTGTCGTTGCTACTCTGGTCATGTTCATGTTCTTCTTCTACAGGTTGGTTGTCCATCTTCTTCTTCTTCTTCAAGAATTATAATTTTAATATTTTAACTAGAATCTAGTTTTAAAACCTTGCTCACAAATAGAAAAGAAAAATCTTGAATAATTTTTTATTAAAGTGTATGATATAAGAAAAAGATTCAAAAATGTATACGATATATTTGTATTATTGTTTTTTTATTTTTAGTGTTTTATATAATGACCTCTGCCACTGGATTAAACTCTAATTAATATGCAATAATTGTTAACACATTTTGGTTTAGTGAGGGATTAAAATAAATATACGCACATAAGCATCTTTTTGTATATTAGAAGCCGAGACAATTGGGCCACTTAACAAGAGTGGTCTGATGAAGGATCAGCTTTTGTTTCTGAATTGTTCATCTTAGATTTCTTCTTTCTCGCAAATTCTGTATCAGTGTAAAAAACAAACATGTTAAAATAAATCTCACCAAACTGTTCTTGAAACAACCTCACCAAACCAAGTAATCTTGGACACTACAACAAGTTAGAACATAACTGAAAAGTTACCCGTGTTGTCCTGATCATCACCACCATCATCTTATGCTCTTGGGTGTTGATGCTTCTTCATCAAAATGTATTATGCGTTAAACTAAATTAATATCACAAATTCTTTGAACACTTTAAATCACAAAAATCCCTAAAATTGCTATCTCATATAAAAAATCAATTTTGCAGCTCTCTGTCACAAGAACATCCCATACGTAGAATATCCCTCCAGATTTGACTAAAGGTCGTTGAAAAGAAACAGAACTGCAAACTTACCCTAGAAATGTTTCTCTGGAGAAAAAAGTTTTCTTTTTCAGGGCAGAGAAAAAAAAACACAACTTTTTGTTCTTCTCATGGACCAAATGTGAGTGTTAGCATTACATACATTTTTGGAAAGGAAAAAAAGATAAAACCAATAGAAATCTCCTAGAAGAGAAAACTTTATTACCTATTAAAGAGCATGCATTTTTGGATTTCGAAATCTAGATAATATTGACTTGGTAGATGAGATTTAATAAAGAAGGAGCATGTGGGCCAGTGGTTGCCACACCTCTGCTGCCATCTTACCGGTGTCGAGTTCGACTCCAGCTGCTCTCCATGTGTGGGGGTATTTGGCTATTGGGCCGGTCTGTTGTGGATCAAAAATATGACAAAAAAATATTAGATTTAATTATCTTAAAATGTAAATAATATATCAATTAATAATTTAATACAAAATTTTTCGTAGATATTTTTTTTAAATTATACGTGCTAAAAATTCAAATATTATAAAGTAATTTGTACTGTAATCCAAAAACGAAAAACTAACGTTTATTGTTAATTATTGTCATTTTTATTATCACATAAAATATTGCAAGTTTTGTTTCTTTCTTAAATTTTACAGGATTTTATTAATTATGTTTTAGGAAACTATTAGAGGCATTTCAATATATAACTTTGTTGACCATGATAATATGCATATATAATTTAACCTATAACACCTTCATGCATTTTTCATTGTTTATTGACGAAAATAACACTAAGTTGACATAAATATTTTTTGAGCCTATAAATTACATTTGATAGTGACTACTCATCATAGATTCGTAGTTACATATGTACAATATAATTTTGTTAAAAATATCATTTTTTGCTTATGTTTTGCTTATACTTTGCTTGTCTTTTACTTATGTTTTGCTTATACTTTGCTTGTCTTTTACTTATGTTTTGCTTATATATTTGTTTCTTGATTTCAATTTAATAAGAAAATAATTAAAACGTATTCAGAGTTTAATATGCATAATAATTATAATTTGACTCATTAAAAAGCTTGATTGATCTTTTGGAAAATATTTGCAATAATGATACTGATTTGTTTTTGACTCAGATAATGATAATGATCTTATAGGATCGATATCATTATAATTTTGAACTGAAAATTAAGAATGATAGCAAATTTTGATTTCACGTTGGATCTTTGTTATTATTGAACCGATCTTGACAAAATCTAACATATACAGTTTAATATTTTTCTTAGATCAAATTTTATTTTTAAATAATATCAATAATTTATGATGTAGCAGTATTTGAAATCCTATTCTTTGTCGTTGCTACTCTGGTCATGTTCATCTTCTTCTTCTACAGGTTGGCTGTCCATCTTCTTCTTCTTCTTCAAGAATTATAATTGTAATATTTTAACTAGAATCTAGTTTTAAAACCTTGCTCACAAATAGAAAATAAAAATCTTGAATAATTTTTTATTAAAGTGTATGATATAAGAAAACATTTCAAAAAAATGTATACGATATATTTGTATTATTGTTTTTTTATTTTTAGTGTTTTATATAATGACCTCCGCCACTGGATTAAACTCTAATTAATATGCAATAATTGTTAGCACATTTTGGTTAAGTGAGTGATTAAAATAAATATACGCACATAAGCATCTTTTGTATATTTGAAGCCGAGACAATTGGGCCACATAACAAGAGTGGTCTGATGAAGGATCAGCTTTTGTTTCTGAATTGTTCATCTTAGATTTCTTCTTTCTCGCAAATTCTGTATCAGTGTAAAAAATAAACATGTTAAAATAAATCTCACCAAACAGTTCTTGGAACAACCTCACCAAACCAAGTAATCTTGGACACTACAACAAGATAGAACATAACTGAAAAAATACCCGAGTTGTCCTGATCATCACCACCATCATCTTTTGTTCTTGGGTTTTGATGCTTCTTCATCAAAATGTATTATGCGTTAAACTAAATTAATATCACAAATTTTTTGAACTTTTTAAATCACAAAAATCCCTAAAATTGCTATCTCATATATTGCAGCTCTCTGTCACAAGAACATCCCATACGTAAAATGTCCCTCCAGATTTGACTAAAGGTCGTTGAAAAGAAACAGAACTGCAAACTTACCCTAGAAATGTTTCTCTAGCGAAAAGAGTTTTCTTTTTAAGGGCAGAGAAAAAAAACACAACTTTTTGTTCTTCGCAGGGACCAAATGTGAGTGTTAGCATTACATACATTTTTGGAAAGGAAAAAAAGATAAAACCCATAGAAATCTCCCAGAAGGGAAAACTTTATTACCTATTAGAGAGCATGCGTTTTTGGATTTCGAAATCTAGATAATATTGACTTGGTAGATTAGATTTAATAAAGAAGGAGCAAGTGGGCCAGTGGTTGCCACACCTCTGCTGCTGTCTTACCGGTGTCGAGTTCGACTCCAGCTGCTCTCCATGTGTGGGGGTATTTGGCTATTGGGCCGGTCTGTTGTGGATCAAAAGGATGACAAAAAAAGATTAGATTTAATTATCTTAAAATGTAAATAATATATCAATTAATAATTTAATACAAAATTATTAGTAGAAAATGTTTTAAAATTATACTTGCTAAAAATTCAAATATTATAAAGTATTTTGTATTGTAATTCCAAAAACTATAAACTAACGTTTATTGTTAATTATTGTCATTTTTATTATCACATACAAGATTGCAAGTTTTGTTTCTTTCTTAAATTTTAAAGGATTTTATTAATTATATTTTTAGGAAAATAATAGAAGCATTTCCATATATAACTTTGTGGACCATGATAATATGCATATAGAATCTAACCTATAACACCTTCATGCATTTCTTCTTTGTTTATTGACGAAAATAACACTAAGTTGACATAAATATTTTTTGAGCCTATAAATTACATTTTATAGTGACTACTCATCATAGATTCGTAGTTATATATGTACAACATAATTTTGTTAAAAATATCATTTTTTGCTTAAGTTTTGCTTATACTTTGCTTGTCTTTTACTTATGTTTTGCTTATACTTTGCTTGTCTTTTACTTATGTTTTGCTTATATATTTTTTTCTTGATTTCAATTTAATAAGAAAATAATTAAAACGTATTCAGAGTTTAATATGCATAATAATTATAATTTGACTCATTAAAAAGCTTGATTGATCTTTTGGAAAATATTTGCAATAATGATACTGATTTGTTTTTGACTCAGATAATGATAATGATCTTATAGGATCGATATCATTATAATTTTGAACTGAAAATTAAGAATGATAGCAAATTTTGATTTCACGTTGGATCTTTGTTATTATTGAACCGATCTTGACAAAATCTAAAATATACAGTTTAATATTTTTCTTAGATCAAATTTTATTTTTAAATAATATCAATAATTTATGATGTAGCAGTATTTGAAATCCTATTCTTTGTCGTTGCTACTCTGGTCATGTTCATCTTCTTCTTCTACAGGTTGGCTGTCCATCTTCTTCTTCTTCTTCAAGATTTATAATTGTAATATTTTAACTAGAATCTAGTTTTAAAACCTTGCTCACAAATAGAAAATAAAAATCTTGAATAATTTTTTATTAAAGTGTATGATATAAGAAAACATTTCAAAAAAATGTATACGATATATTTGTATTACTGTCTTTTTATTTTTAGTGTTTTATATAATGACCTCCGCCACTGGATTAAACTCTAATTAATATGCAATAATTGTTAGCACATTTTGGTTAAGTGATTGATTAAAATATATATACGCACATAAGCATCTTTTGTATATTTGAAGCCGAGACAATTGGGCCACACAACAAGAGTGGTCTGATGAAGGATCAGCTTTTGTTTCTGAATTGTTCATCTTAGATTTCTTCTTTCTCGCAAATTCTGTATCAGTGTAAAAAACAAACATATTACAATAAATCTCACCAAACTGTTCTTGAAACAACCTCACCAAACCAAGTAATCTTGGACACTACAACAAGATAGAACATAACTGAAAAGTTACCCGTATTGTCCTGATCATCACCACCATCATCTTCTGTTCTTGGGTGTTGATGCTTCTTCTTCAAAATGTAATATGCATTAAACTAAATTAATATCACAAATTCTTTGAACTCTTTAAATCACAAAAATCCCTAAAATTGCTATCTCATATAAAAATTTAATTTTGCAGCTCTCTGTCACAAGAACATCTCATACGTAGAATATCCATCCAGATTTGACTAAAGGTCGTTGAAAAGAAACAGAACTGCAAACTTACCCTAGAAATGTTTCTCTGGCGAAAAGAGTTTTTTTTTTCAGGGAGAGAAAAAAAAACACAACTTTTTGTTCTTCTCAGGGACCAAATCTGAGTGTTAGCATTACATGCATTTTTGGAAAGGAAAAAAATATAAAACCCATAGAAATCTCCCAGAAAAGAAAACTTTATTACCTATTAGAGAGCATGCGTTTTTGGATTTCGAAATCTAGATAATATTGACTTGGTAGATTAGATTTAATAAAGAACGAGCAAGTGGGCCAGTGGTTGCCACACCTCTGCTGCCATCTTACCGGTGTCGAGTTCGACTCCAGTTGCTCTCCATATGTGGGGGTATTTGGCTATTGGGCCAGTCTGTTATGGATCAAAAAGATGACAAAAAAAAAGATTAGATTTAATTATCTTAAAATGTAAATAATATATCAATTAATAATTTAATACAAAATTATTAGTAGAAAATATTTTAAAATTATACGTGCTAAAAATTCAAATATTATAAAGTATTTTGTACTGTAATCCAAAAACGAAAAACTGACGTTTATTGTTAATTATTGTCATTTTTATTATCACATAAAAGATTGCAAGTTTTGTTTCTTTCTTAAATTTTACAGGATTTTATTAATTATGTTTTAGGAAAATATTACAGGCATTTCCATATATAACTTTGTGGACCATGATAATATGCATATATAATCTAACCTATAACACCTTCATGCATTTTTCTTTGTTTATTGACGAAAATAACATTAAGTTGACATAAATATTTTTTTAGCCTATAAATTACATTTGATAGTGACTACTCATCATAGATTCGTAGTTACATATGTACAACATAATTTTGTTAAAAATATCATTTTTTGCTTATGTTTTGCTTATACTTTGCTTGTCTTTTAGTTATGTTTTGCTTATACTTTGCTTGTCTTTTACTTATGTTTTGCTTATATTTATTTTTCTTGTTTTCAATTTAATAAAAAAATAATTAAAACGTATTCATAGTTTAATATGCATAATAATTATAATTTGACTCATTAAAAAGCTTGATTGATGTTTGGGAAAAATTTTGCAATAATGATACTGGTTTTTTTTGGACTCATATAATGATAATGATCTTATTGGATCGATATCATTAGAATTTTGAACAGAAAATTAAGAATGATAAAAAAAATTTATTTCACGTTGGATCTTTGTTATTATTGAACCGATCTTGACAAAATTTAACATATACAGTTTAATATTTTTCTTAGATCAGATTTTATTTTTAAATAATATCAATAATTTATGATGTAACAGTATTTGAAATCCTATTCTTTGGCGTTGCTACTCTGGTCATGTTCATCTTCTTCTTCTACAGGTTTGTTGTCCATCTTCTTCTTCTTCTTCATGAATTATAATTGTAATATTTTAACTACAATCTAGTTTTAAAACCTAGCTCACAAATATAAAAGAAATATCTTGAATAATTTTTAATTAAAATGTATGATATAAGAAAAACTTTCAAAAATGTATAGGATATATTTGTAGTATTGTTTTTTTTATGTGTTTTATATAATGACCTCCGCCACTGGATTAAACCCCAATTAATATGCAATAATTGTTAGCACGTTTTGGTTTAGTTAGTGCTTAAAATAAATATAACGCCCCGACCGCCCCTACCTGTGGGCCCCATGCCCTCTCTCGGCCCGTGGGCCCCACCCTTGTCCGACGGCCGGTGCGTTAGTCCGGGAGTCTTGTAATACTTGTTTACTGACCCTGCAATCACCACATGATATTTCCCCGTGTTTTTTCCTCACTCACACGATACCGCGAATCACTTCCCGGTAGGTCACCCATCCTTAAATTGCTCCAGCTCAAGCACGCTTAACTCTGGAGTTCTCTCTGAACAAATTCCCGAAAAGATAAGTGCACTTTGGTGACATAGGTAGCCAAATCAATTCTTATAAGCCTCTCCGCATATACAAGAAATCGGGATGTTACAATCACCCCCACTCATAGAGCGCAACGTCCTCGTTGCGCACCAGGATCGTCACCCTAGACGGTGTGAGCCCACCTGACTCCACACACGTGTTTGGGTTCGTCTCTGATACCACTTATAACGCCCCGACCAGGGCCGCCAAGACCACCACGACCTCTGAGACCTTGCCCAACATTATCAGAATCAACCATCTGCAATAACAACTTGTTACTAATTGACAACAGCAATAGTAAAACAACCACGAGTCTTACCGTGGAATCTCATTGAAGGCTCGAAGAGGATTATCTAGAACTTCAAGCTCAACAATTGACTAACTCACATAGACAGTTCTAATAGCGGAAATTTTTTTTTTTTTTTTTTTAAACCGTCCTAGAACCGTAAATGCTCTGATACCAAATTGTAACGCCCCTTCCGCCCCTACCGGTGAGTCACCCATCCCTCTATCGGGCTCGTGGGCCCCACCCCTATCCGACGGTCGCTGCGTTATTTTTCGTAGGCCCGACCGAGTAATTTACTGACCCTGCAATCACCACGTGACATTTCCCCGTGTTTTGTCCTCACTCACACGCTACCGCGAATCACTTCCCGGAAGGTCACCCATCCTTATACTACTCCAGCCCAAGCACGCTTAACTCTGGAGTTCTTTCGGGCAAGTGATCGGAAAAGATAAGTGCACTTTGGTGACATAGGTAGCCAAATCAATTCTTATAAGCCTCTCCGCATATACAAGAAATCGGGATGTTACAATCACCCCCACTCATAGAGCGCAACGTCCTCGTTGCGCACCAGGATCGTCACCCTAGACGGTGTGAGCCCACCTGACTCCACACAGGTGTTTGGGTTCGGCTCTGATACCACTTATAACGCCCCGACCGCCCCTACCTGTGGGCCCCATGCCCTCTCTCGGCCCGTGGGCCCCACCCTTGTCTGACGGCCGGTGCGTTAGTCCGGGAGGCTTGTAATACTTGTTTACTGACCCTGCAATCACCACGTGATCTTTCCCCGTGTTTTGTCCTCCCTCGCACGATACCGCGAATCACGTCCCGGTAGGTCACCCATCCTTAAATTGCTCCAGCTCAAGCACGCTTAACTCTGGAGTTCTCTCTGGACAAGTTCCCGAAATGATAAGTGCACTTTGGTGACATAGGTAGCCAAATCAATTCTTATAAGCCTCTCCGCATATACGAGAAATCGGGATGTTACAATCACCCCCACTCATAGAGCGCAACGTCCTCGTTGCGCACCAGGATCGTCACCCTAGATGGTGTGAGCCCACCTGACTCCACACACGTGTTTGGGTTCGGCTCTGATACCACTTATAACGCCCCGACCGCCCCTACCTGTGGGCCCCATGCCCTCTCTCGGCCCGTGGGCCCCACCCTTGTCCGACGGCCGGTGCGTTAGTCCGGGAGGCTTGTAATACTTGTTTACTGACCCTGCAATCACCACATGATCTTTCCCCGTGTTTTGTCCTCACTCACACGATACCGCGAATCACTTCCTGGTAGGTCACCCATCCTTAAATTGCTCCAGCTCAAGCACGCTTAACTCTGGAGTTCTCTCTGGACAAGTTCCCGAAAAGATAAGTGCACTTTGGTGACATAGGTAGTCAAATCAATTCTTATAAGCCTCTCCGCATATACAAGAAATCGGGATGTTATCCGCCCCTACCGGTGAGTCACCCATCCCTCTATCGGGCTCGTGGGCCCCACCCCTATCCGACGGTCGGTGCGTTATTTTTCGTAGGCCCGACCGAGTAATTTACTGACCCTGCAATCACCACGTGACATTTCCCCGTGTTTTGTCCTCACTCACACGCTACCGCGAATCACTTCCCGGAAGGTCACCCATCCTTAGACTACTCCAGCCCAAGCACGCTTAACTCTGGAGTTCTTTCGGGCAAGTGATCGGAAAAGATAAGTGCACTTTGGTGACATAGGTAGCCAAATCAATTCTTATAAGCCTCTCCGCATATACAAGAAATCGGGATGTTACAATCACCCCCACTCATAGAGCGCAACGTCCTCGTTGCGCACCAGGATCGTCACCCTAGACGGTGTGAGCCCACCTGACTCCACACACGTGTTTGGGTTCGGCTCTGATACCACTTATAACGCCCCGACCGCCCCTACCTGTGGGCCCCATGCCCTCTCTCGGCCCGTGGGCCCCACCCTTGTCTGACGGCCGGTGCGTTAGTCCGGGAGGCTTGTAATACTTGTTTACTGACCCTGCAATCACCACATGATCTTTCCCCGTGTTTTGTCCTCACTCGCACGATACCGCGAATCACTTCCCGGTAGTTCACCCATCCTTAAATTGCTCCAGCTCAAGCACGCTTAACTCTGGAGTTCTCTCTGGACAAGTTCCCGGAAAGATAAGTGCACTTTAGTGACATAGGTAGCCAAATCAATTCTTATAAGCCTCTCCGCATATACAAGAAATCGGGATGTTACAATAAATATACGCACCTGAACATCTTTTGTAGATTTGAAGCCGAGACAATTGGGCCACATAACAAGATTGGTCTAATGAAGAAGGATCAGCTTTTGTTTCTGAATTGTTCATCTTAGATTTCTTCTTTCTCGCAAGTTCTGTATCAGTGTAAAAAACAAACATGTTAAAATAAATTACACCAAATTGTTATTGAAACAACCTCACCAAACCAAGTAATCTTGGACACTACAACAAGATAGATCATAACTGAAAAGTTACCCATGTTGTCCTGATCATCACCACCATCATCTTATGTTCTTAGGTGCTGATGCTTCTTCATCAAAATGTAATTTGCGTTAAACTAAATTAATATCACAAATTCTTTGAAATCTTTAAATCACAAAAATCCCTAAAATTGCTATCTCATATAAAAATTCAATTTTGGAGCCTTCTGTCATAAGAACATCCCATACGTAGAATATCCCTCCAGATTTGACTAAAAGTCGTTGAAAAGAAACAGAACTGCAAACTTACCCTAGAAATGTTTCTCTAGCGAAAAGAGTTTTCTTTTTCAGGGCAGAGAAAAAAAAACACAACTTTTTGTTCTTTTCAGGGACCAAATGTGAGTGTTAGCATTACATACATTTTTGAAAAATAAAAAAAGATATATAAAACCCCTAGAAATCTCCCAGAAGAGAAAACTTTATTACCTATTAGAGAGCATGCGCTTTTGGAATTGGAAATCTAGATAATATTGACTTGGTAGATTAGATTTAATAAAGAATGAGCAAGTGGGCCAGTAGTTGCCACACCTATACTGCCAACTTAGCGGTGTCGAGTTCGACTCCAGTTGCTCTCTATATGTGGGGGTATTTAGCTATTGGGCCGGCCTGTTGTGGATCAAAAGGATGACAAAAAGAAAGATTAGATTTAATTATCTTAAAAGCTAAATAATATATCAATTAATAATTTAATAGAAATTATTAGTAGAAAAACTTTTAAAATTATACGTGCTAAAAATTCAAATATCTCTATAATATTATGTAAGAAGACATTTAGAAAAATAAACATTATTTTGTAAGTTATTACATATTATGCCATTACAAATAACAAAATATAATTGAAATAAGAAATGATATAATTTTCTTTTAAAACTATTGAAAAAAATATGGAAAGTATTTGTTGTCATTAAAAAGGTTATTTATTAGTTAGTTTCTTAATTATTTTTAATATTATATATTTTAATATAATAATCAATCCATATATATTCAAAGAAAAAATATATGTGAAATTTTACTATATTTTTCACTATAATTTATTATATTTTTTTGAATATATATCAAAAAAAAGTTAAAAATATTTTACTAATTTTATAAAAAAATTAGACAAGAAAATTGATTTTTTGTAAGAGTTCTTGGACTAACCAGAAACACGAGTCATTACACTCAGTATATTAGATTTATGTTTTCAAGATTATAGGTTTTTGCGGGTTACCCCGAATAATATTTTAGTCCAATGCAAAATGGGTTAAATAGATAAATTATTCCGATTTGATAATTCTGTATAACCATTAGTTAGACTTATTATAAAATTCAAAAAAAAAATAATTTTTCTTAAATTTTAAAAATAATTTTTAAAAAATATTACCCTGCACATTAATATGCGCGGATTAAGTCCTAGTTATAAAGTATTTTGTAGTGTAATTCCAAAAACGAAAAACTAACGTTTATTTTTAATTATTGTCATTTTTATTATCACATAAAAGATTGCAATTTTTGTTTCTTTCTTAAATTTTAAAGGATTTTATTAATTATAATTTTAGGAAAATATTAGAGGCATTTCCATATATAACTTTGTTGACCAAGATAATATGCATATATAATCTAACCTATAACACCTTCATGCATTTTTCTTTGTTTATTGACGAAAATAACACTAAGTTGACATAAATATTTTTAGATCCTATAAATTACATTTGTTAGTGACTACTCATCATAGATTCGTAGTTACATATGTACAACATAATTTTGTTAAAAATATCATTTTTTTGCTTATGCTTTGCTTGTTTTTTACTTATGTTTTGCTTATACTTTGATTGTCTTTTACTTATGTTTTGCTTATATATTTTTTTCTTGATTTCAGTTTAAAAATAAAATAACTATAACGTATTAATAGTGTAATACGCAAAATAATTATAACTTGACTCATTAAAAAGCTTGATTGATGTTTTGGAAAATATTTGCAATAATGATACTGATTTTTTTGGACTCAGATAATGATAATGATCTTATAGGATCAATATCATTTTAATTTTGAACTGAAAAATAAGAATGATAGCAAATTTTCATTTCACGTTGGAACTTTATTATTATTGAACCGATCCTGACAAAATCTAACATATACAGTTTAATATTTTTCTTAGATCAAACTTTATTTTTAAATAATATCAATAATTTATGATGTAGCAGTATTTGAAATCCTATTCTTTGTCGTTGCTACGCTAGTCCTGTTCATCTTCTTCTTCTTCTTCAGGTTTGATGTCCATCTTCTTCTTCTTCTTCAAGAATTATAATTGTAATATTTTAACTACAATCTAGTTTTAAAACCTAGCTCACAAATACAAAAGAAAAATCTTGAATAATTTTTTATTAAAGTGTATGATATAAGATAAAATTTCAAAAAATGTATACGATATATTTAAAGTATTGTTTTTTTAATTTTTAGTGATTTATATAATGACCTCCGCCAATGGATTAAAGCCCGATTAATATGCAATAATTGTTAGCACGTTTTGGTTTAGTGAGTGCTTAAAATTAAAATAAATATACGCACCTGAGCATCTTTTTGTAGATTTGAAGCCGAGACAATTGGGCCATAGAACAAGACTGGTCTGATGAAGAATGATCAGCTTTTTTTCTGAATTGTTCATCTTAGATTTCTTCTTTCTCGTAAGCTCTGTATCAGTGTAAAAAACAAAAATGTTAAAATAAATCTCACCAAACTGTTCTTGAAACAACCTCACCAAACCAAGTAATCTTGGACACTACAACAAGATAGAAAAGAACTGAAAAGTTACATGTGTTGTCCTGATCATCACCACCATCATCTTCTGTTTTGTGGTGATGATGCTTCTTCATCAAAATGTAATCTGCGTTAAACTAAATTAATATCACAAATTCTTTGAACTCTTTAAATCACAAAAATCCCTAAAATTGCCATCTCATAAAAATTCAATTTTGCACCTCTCTGTCACAAGAACATCCCATACGTAGAATATCCCTCCAGATTTGACTAAAGGTCGTTGAAAAGAAACAAAACTGCAAACTAACTCTAGAAAATTTTCTCAGGCAAAAGAGTTTTCTTTTTCAGGGCAGAGAAAAAAAAACACAACTTTTTGTTCTTCTCAGGAATCAAATGTGAGTGTTAGCATTACATACATTTTTGGAAAAGAAAAAAAAAAGATAAAACTCCTAGAAATCTCCCAGAAGAGAAAACTTTATTACCTATTAGAGAGCATGCGTTTTTGGAATTCGAATCTAAATAATATTAACTTGGTGGATTAGATTTAATTATCTTAAAAGCTAAATAATATATCAATTAATAATTTAATACAAAATTATTAGTAGAAAAACTTTTAAAATTATACGTGCTAAAAATTCAAATAATATAAAGTTTTGTACTGTAATTCCAAAAACGAAAAACTAAATTTTATTGTTAATTATTGTCATTTTTATTATCACATAAAAGATTGCAAGTTTTGTATCTTTCTTAAATTTTAAAGGATTTTATTAATTATGTTTTGAGGAAAATATTAGAGGCATTTCCATATATAACTTTGTTGACCATGATAATATGCATATATAATCTAATCTATAACACATTCATGCATTTTTCTTTGTTTATTGACGAAAATAACACTAAGTTGACATAAATATTTTTAGAGCCTATAAATTACATTTGCTAGTGACTATTCATCATAGATTCGTAGTTACATATGTACAAAATAATTTTGTTAAAAATATCATTTTTTGCTTATGCTTTGCTTAAACTTTGATTGTCTTTTACTTATGTTTTGCTTATAATTTGCTTGTCTTTTACTTATGTTTTGCTTATATATTTTTTTCTTGATTTCAGTTTAAAAAGAAAATAATTAAAACGTATTAATAGTGGGGCAATTCTATAAAATAGCACCAAAAAACTTAAAGTTCAATAATTTAGCACCCAAGGGTGAAAATCCCAAAATTAGCATTCATTAAAAGGGAAAAAGACTTATGTATCCTCTATTATACTCTAAAATCAATCATTGATAACCCAAACAAAACAAAAAAAATCGAAGATGTTGATTCTCCTTGTTCACATTGACCGGTTCAGAGAGAAATCCTTAACCGAATTTTTGGATCGGTGGTTATCTCTATTGAGTGAAGGGAGCTTCACATCGGCGAGCTTGTGACGAGATCCATGGCGGCAATTTCTACGTTCTTCCTTCTCTTCCTCATACCCCTTGTCCCACTCTCGCTTCTCGTTATCTTGGCCTTAATCGTACGTACGCCCTCGTCCCATCCGAATCCCAATCAAGTCACGTCACGTCTTCATCACCGGCGGATCTAGCGGCATAGGTCTTGCTCTCGCCCAACGCGCCGCTTCCGAGGGTCCTCGCGTCTCCATCCTCGCCCGATCCGCCGGAAAGCTCGAGGAGGCCAAACAATCTATCAAGCTCGCCACTGGTGTCGAAGTCGCCACGTTTTCCGCCGACGTTCGCGATTACGACGCCGTGTCGAAGGCGATTGACGAATCGGAGCCGATCGATGTGTTGATTGTAAATCAAGGCGTGTTTGTGGCGAAGGAGCTGGATAAGCATAGTCCAGAGGATCTGGATCTAAATAGCTAAGTTTGTCCCAATGTTGTTATCAAGGACATTTATTGAGTGTTATATAGCTGGTATTGAGATTACGTTTTTTTTCCCATGATTTTCTTTTCAGGTTGTGATGGTTTCTGTGTTGTCTTTGTCTTCTTCTTTTATCGGAAGATTTCTTGGTGTTCGAATATATCTATTTATCATTTCAGGTAAATAACAAAGTTGAGTCGATGATCAAGCTTGTTGAAGATATTCTATTTAATGATCCAAAGTCGATTTGCCGACCTTTGTTCCCATCCCAGCACCTTACTAAATCAACAAGAAACATAAAAAGTATGATTTCGCTTAAGTCATGAAGAGACGAACTATAAATGATTATATTACCTGTTGATTTTCATGCGTAAATGAAGCATCCGAACATGTGTTGTTGTTTGCCTACACAAAGAAAGAAAGATACAAATGTTGAAATAATTCTTTCTGGAAATTCAACGTATTTAGGAAACATTTAAGAACATATATAACATATTTAGGAAAGCCTTCCTCAATCAACAAGAAAGATAAAAAGTATGATTTCAAAGTCATGCAGAGATAAACTATAAAAGACTATATTACATATTGATTTTCATGCGTAAATGAAGCATCCGAACATATGTTGTTGTTTGCCTACACAAAGAAAGAAATATACAAATGTTGAAATGATCCTTTCTGGAAATGCAACGTATTTAGGAAACATTTAGGAACATATATAACGTATTTAGGAAAGCCTTCCTAAATCAACAAGAAACAGAAAAAGTATGATTTCAAAGTCATGCAGAGACAAACTAAAAAAGACTATATTACATGTTGATTTTCATGCGTAAATGAAGCATCCAAACATGTGTGGTTGTTTGCCTACACAAATAAAGAAAGATACAAATGTTGAAATGATCATTTCTGGAAATGCAACGTATTTAGGAACCATTTAGGAACATATATAACGTATTTCGGAAAGATTTCCTAAATGAACAAATGATGAAAACTGATCATTTCTTGAAAATGAAACGTATTTAGGAACATATATAACGTATTTCAGAAAGTCTTCTGAAATGAACAAATGATGAAAAATGATCCTTTCTTGAAAATGAATCGTATTTAGGAACATATATAACGTGTTTCAGAAAGACTTCCTAAATGAACAAATGATGAAAACTGATCCTTTCTTGAAAATGAAATGTATTTAGTAACATATATAACATATTTCAGAAAGACTTCCGAAATGAACAAATGATGAAAACTGATCATTTTTTGAAAATGAAACGTATTTAGGAACATATATAACGTATTTCGGAAAGTCTTCCGAAATGAACAAATGATGAAAAATGATCCTTTCTTGAAAATGAATCGTATTTAGGAACATATATAACGTATTTCGGAAAGACTTCCTAAATGAACAAATGATGAAAACTGGTCCTTTCTTGAAAATGAAACGTATTTAGGAACATATATAACGTATTTTGGAAAGTCTTCCGAAATAAATAAATGATGAAAAATTTAGGAACCATTTAGGAACCATTTAGGAACATATATAACGTATTTCGGAAAGACTTCCTAAATGAACAAATGATGAAAACTGATCATTTCTTGAAAATGAAATGTATTTAGGAACATATATAACGTATTTCTGAAAGACTTCCGAAATGAACAAATGATGAAAAATGATCCTTTTTTGAAAATGAAACGTATTTAGGAACATATATAACGTATTTCAGAAAGTCTTCCGAAATGAACAAATGATGAAAAATGATCCTTTCTTGAAAATGAATCGTATTTAGGAACATATATAACGTATTTCGGAAAGACTTCCTAAATGAACAAATGATGAAAACTGATCATTTCTTGAAAATGAAATGTATTTAGGAACATATATAACGTATTTCTGAAAGACTTCCGAAATGAACAAATGATGAAAAATGATCCTTTTTTGAAAATGAAACGTATTTAGGAACATATATAACGTATTTCAGAAAGTCTTCCGAAATGAACAAATGATGAAAAATGATCCTTTCTTGAAAATGAATCGTATTTAGGAACATATATAACGTATTTAGGAAAGACTTCCTAAATGAACAAATGATGAAAACTGGTCCTTTCTTGAAAATGAAACGTATTTAGGAACATATATAACGTATTTTGGAAAGTCTTCCGAAATAAATAAATGATGAAAAATTTAGGAACCATTTAGGAACCATTTAGGAACATATATAACGTATTTCGGAAAGACTTCCTAAATGAACAAATGATGAAAACTGATCATTTCTTGAAAATGAAACTATATTAACTGTTGATTTTCATGCGTAAATGAAACATTAGAACATATGTTGTTGTTTGGCTACGCAAAGAAAGAAAGATACAAATGACGAAAAATGATCATTTCCTTGAAATGAAACGTATATAGGAACCATTTAGGAACATATATAACTAATTTAAGAAAGCATTCGTAAATGAACAAGAAACAAGAAACAAGAAAAACTCTAAAAGACTATATTAACTGTTGATTTTCATGCGTAATTGAAGCATCAGAACATGTGCTTTTGTTTGCCTACACAAAGAAAGAAAGATACAAATGATGAAAAATGATCATTTCCTTGAAATGAAACGTATTTAGGAACCATTTAGGAACTTATATAACTAATTTAGGAAAGTCTTCGTAAATGAACAAGAAACAAGAAAAACTCTAAAAGACTATATTAACTGTTTATTATCATATATAGGAACCATTTAGGAACATATATAACTAATTTAAGAAAACATTCGTAAATGAACAAGAAACAAGAAACAAGAAAAACTCTAAAAGACTATATTAACTGTTGATTTTCATGCGTAATTGAAGCATCAGAACATGTGCTTTTGTTTGCCTACACAAAGAAACAAAGATACAAATGATGAAAAATGATCATTTCCTTGAAATGAAACGTATTTAGGAACCATTTAGGAACTTATATAACTAATTTAGGAAAGTCTTCGTAAATGAACAAGAAACAAGAAAAACTCTAAAAGACTATATTAACTGTTTATTATCATGCATAAATGAAGCATCATAACATGTGTTGTTGTTTGGCTACGTAAAGAAAGAAAGATACAAATGGTTCCTAAAAATGAAACGTATTTAGGAACTATTTAGGAACTTATATAACTAATTTAGGAAAGCATTCGTAAATGAACAAGAAACATGAAAAACTATAAAAGACTATATTAACTGTTGATTTTCATGCGTAAATGAAACATCAAAACATGTGTTGTTGTTTGCCTACACAAAGAAAGAAATATACAAATGATTAAAAATGATCATTTCCTTGAAATGAAACGTATTTAGGAACCATTTAGGAACTTATATAACTAATTTAGGAAAGCATTCGTAAATGAACAAGAAACAAGAAAAACTCTAAAAGACTATATTAACTGTTGATTTTCATGCGTAAATGAAGCATCAGAACATGTGCTTTTGTTTGCCTACACAAAGAAATAAAGATACAAATGATGAGAAATGATCATTTCCTTGAAATGAAACGTATATATGAACCATTTACGAATATATATAACTAATTTAAGAAATCTATGCAACACACAATTTCATGCCCAAATCTTAAAATCGTATCCAAGGCAACCATCATCAGTCGAAAGCATAAAGTATAACCAAAATTTGCATAGCAAAATAACAAAGGAGCAAATTTTTGATAATCCACTCAACATAGGAAAGACTTTTAAGGGTCTAAAAGCATCGAACTCATTTCCAAAAAGCTTAAAACCTTTACTAAAGTCCATCACCAGCAGTGGCATAAACTTTGTGCTTTAGTGTTCAATTCTCAATTCTCTCTTAATCGCAAATTACCATCAAGGTAGCTTTCTGATTTCCGATATGGGTTTTCTTCGATTAGCATTTTTTTATTGGGGTTTGTATTATTTCTACGTCTGCGTTGTTAAGCTTCGATCTTTGATTTACTTCCAAACCAGATATGGGATCAATTTCTTTGATCGGATATTGTTCGTGTTTGTGGGATCGGGCTTTAGTATATCGAATCGATTTTTTTGCTGTTTATTTTTCCAATTGATCATAGATTTTTTTCTTCTGAAATTCAGATTCAAATCTTTGTTAAGACTCTCACCAGAAAGACAATCACCCTCGAGGTGGAAAGCTCTGACACAATCGACAACGTTAAAGCAAAGATCATGGATAAGGAGGGAATCCCACCGGATCAGCAGAGGCTTATCTTCGCCGGAAAGCAGCTGGAAGACGGGCAACGAACTCAGTAACGCCGTCACCGTTAGAATCAGCCTCCGTCATCATTTTCGTCAACTCACGGTAAGTCAACGGATATCCCATCTTAGCCATTGACCCAGCAAGTTCCGCAGCCGTGATATGACCGTTACCGTCACGATGGAACGGAAAACCTCCATGAGCTGCTCCTGGTTAATGAGAACCTCCTCGTTGAGATCCGGCAGAATCGCGACTACGAGCTTGTCAAATTCGACGGATCCGTTACCGTTACGGTCGATTTGATTGAGGAGGAGAGAGATCTGATCGCCGTGAGGTTTGATCCCGAGGGAACAGAGGAGAGCGGCGAGCTCGAGCTGTGTGAGGCTTCCGTCTCCGTCGAAGCGAGCGAAGATGTTGTCTTTGGTTTCGCAGACGAGGAAGAAGGAAGAGAGAATTTTGGAAAAAAAATTAATTTTTTAATTGGATGTGGGATGAATACTTCTTTAATTGGATTTGAGAATCTTATCATGGGTAAGATAGTCTTTTATCTCTTTAATGAATGCTAAAAATGAGGCTTTTTTATTAGGGTGCTAGTTTGATGAGAAAGTTTTCAAAAAGTGCTATTTTGATCAATTTCTCTTAATAGTGTAATACGCAAAATAATTATAAGTTGACTCATTAAAAAGCTTGATTGATGTTTTGGAAAATATTTGCAATAATGATACTGATTTGTTTTTGGACTCAGATAATGATAATGATCTTATAGGATCGATATCATTATAATTTTGAACTGAAAATTAAGAATGATAGCAAATTTTGATTTCATGTTGGATCTTTGTTATTATTGAACTGATCATGACAAAATCTAACTTATACAGTTTAATATTTTTCTTAGCAAATGTAAAATATTAATTCTAACATAACCTTTCGTTCTTCTCATGGACCAAATGTGAGTGTTAGGATTACATACATTTTTGGAAAATAAAAAAAGATAAAACCCATAGAAATCTCCCAAAAGAGAAAACTTTATTACCTATTAGAGAGCATGCATTTTTAGAATTTGAAATCTAGATAATATTGACTTGGTATATTAGATTTAATAAAGAAGGAATAAGTGGGCCAGGGGTTGCCACATCTATGTTGTCATTTTACCGGTGTCGAGTTCGACTCCACCTGCTCTCCATGTGTGAGGATATTTGGCTATTGGCAGACCTGTATTTACCTCAGAGCTGTATCGAAGAAATCGAAAGTCTCTGCTTTGCATTCCTTTGGTCAGGACCCGTTTTGAACTCTCAAAAAGTGAAGTGTGCATTGAAAGTGTTGATTGGGTTTGGCATAATACACACATGTGGGCCTCTGTTGGGCCAGACATGACTACAAATCAAAAAAAGAAGGGACAAGGTTTTGGGTGATGCCATTGGCCCAAACCTATTTCACTATATATGTTGCATTACAACGTAAGATATGGTGGTGGTTGAGACAAGACATCAGAGAGTTCTAGAGAAAGAGAAAAACAGAGGGTTTTGCTACAGCAAGTTTTTCTCTTCTACTTTGATGTGTCTTTGATCTCTGTCTTTCTTGTTTTGTACCTGAGAACCAAGAGACATCACAAGTTAGTGGTGTGTGTAACCTCTCTTTCATAGTGAAGGTTGGGAGCAAGAGTTCTCCCCCGAGACGTACCGGTTAGAGGCCGGGAACTCGGTTATCAAACCGTGTGTCGTTTTTCACAAGCAATCGTTACTCAAAGATTTCCCTACAAGTGGTATCAGAGCACCAGGTGTGGTGTAAGATTGAAGAAGAGGTTCATGTCAAGGGTTTCAAGAAGACAGTCAGAATGAGCACTAACCGGGTTGAGGTGGACAGGTTTGATGGAACTGGTGACATTTCTCTGTGGAAAGTAAGGATGTTGGCTCACTTTGGGGTGCTAGGGCTGAGAAAAGCATCCTGAACGATGAGCAGCTGCGGAAGGATCCACCTGCTACTGAAGAAAAAGTAGCGGCAGCAACAAAAGACCATCAGACGAGTACATCAGAAGGCGTTGAGCCCCCTGCAAGCATTGATCCTGTAAAGTTTGAAAAATCAGAGAAGGCAAAGGACATAATAGTACTAAATGTGGGAAATCAAGTACTAAGGAAGATCACACACTGTGAAACAGCATCAGCCATGTGTTCTACTCTAAACAGGTTATACATGTAGACCTCTTTGCCTAATCACATCTACTTACAGCTTAAGTTCTATACTTTCAAGATGACAGATCCGAAGAGTATAGATGAAAATGTGGATGATTTTCTCAAGCTGGTGGCAGATCTAGACAATGTAGGAGTGGATATTACAGAGGAGGTTCAAGCTATACTGTTGCTGAGTTCATTATCTGACAAGTATGACCAACTAAAGGAAACACTCAAGTATGGGAGAGATACCTTGAGGTTGAATGAGGTCATAGGGGCTGCCAAGTCCAAGGAGAGAGAGCTGGCAGAAAGTGGAAAGCTCTCCAAATCACAGAGTGAATGGCTGTATGTGCAAACAAGAGGCAGGTCAGATAAAAGGTCAGATAAAGGACATGCTAAACCATGGAGAGGACGATCAAAAAGCAAAGGCAGATCAAAATCAAGGCCTAAATACAATAACAGCAACAAAGGTTGCTTTATCTGTGGTAAAGAAGGGCATTGGAAAAAAGAATGTCCTGAAAAGTCCTCAAACAAACCATCAAGCTCAGCAAATATAGCAACAAAACCAAGACAGCCACTGGTACTAACAGTAAGCACTCAAGACACAAAAGAAGAATGGGTTATGGATTCTGGTTGTAGTTTTCACATTACACCAGACAAGGAGTCATTGTTTGACCTACAAGAATTCGATGGTGGCAAGGTCTTGATGGGTAACATGACTCACAACGAAGTAAAAGGGATTGGTAAGATCAAAATCCTAAATCCAGATGATTCGGTGGTTATTCTAACAAATGTCAGGTACATACCTACAATGGGAAGAAACCTCATTTCATATGGTCAGCTAGAGAAGAGTGGCTGCAAATATGAAGGAAAATATTTTGTAGTTACCTTCTACAAGGATGAACAGAGGGTTATTTCTGGCATATATCAAGATGGATTGTACTACTTACAAGGGAAGGTAGTGAAAGGAGAAGTTGTTGTGGCCAGACCTGAAGCTGATATGACTATTATTTGGCACTCTAGACTGGGACATATTAGTTTGAAAAACCTGAATGTTCTGGTTAAAAAAGGTTACGTGCCAGTAAAGGAGGTAGACAAGTTGGAATTCTGTGAGAACTGTGTACTTGGAAAATCTCACAAGCAGAGTTTTCCAACAGGCCAACACACCACCAAAGGTATATTGGATTATATACATTCTGACCTCTGGGGATCTCCATCTACCCCAGAAAGTCTTGGTGGATGTCGATACTTTGTAAGCTTCATTGATGATTTTTCAAAGAATGTATGGGTTTATTTCCTGAAGACTAAGGATGAAGCAGTTCACAAGTTCAGGGAATGGAAACAAGCAGTTGAAAATCAGACAAGGAAAAAGATTAAGTATATGAGGACCGATAATGGTCTTGAATTCTGCAATGCACAATTTGACAACTTGTGCAAGGATGCAAGAATTCAAAGGCACAGAACGTGCACCTATACACCACAACAAAATGGTGTATCGGATAGGATGAATAGGACCATTATGGACAAGGTTAGAAGTATGCTTGCTGAAACAGGATTGGGACAGGAGTTTTTGGCTGAAGCTACTTCTACAGCAGTCTACTTAATCAACAGAACTCCAAACTCGTCTATTGGGTTCAAGCTGCCTGAAGAAATCTGGACTGGTTCAAAACCGAATTTGAGTCATCTAAGGAGATTTGGGTGCTCAGCTTTTGTTCATGTCACTCAACACAAGATAAGTCCAAGAGTGGTTAAAGGTGTGTTTATGGGATATCCTTTTGTTATCAAAGGATACAGGATCTGGTTACCAGAGGAAGGAAAATGCACTACAAGCAGAAATGTGGTGTTTAATGAAAATGAAGTGTACAAGAACACACTAAGTAATGCAAATGGAAAAGTAGAAGAAGCTGATAAAGAAGAAAAAGGGCTGAAAAAGAAGGCTGGAAAAAAGGTGTCTTTCAGACATGATCTTATCAGAGGACCTTCTACTGGTTATTCTGATGTGGAAGACGCATCTTCTCAGGGTGGAGATAGCTCATCATCAGAAAGTTCAGAAAGCTCAGAAGAATCTGAAACCGATAAAGGAGTTGTTGGGTCATAAAATCAACCGTCTCTAGATGATTATGTGCTGGCCAGAGACAGAAGAAGGAGGAGTAATATTCTACCCCCATCCAGATTTGAAGACGCAGACTTTGTAGCCTATGCATTGTCAACAGCTGAAGACTTAGAAACAGATGAACCTAAGTCTTATGAAGAAGCCATGAAATGCACAAAGAGAAAGTATTGGGAGAATGCAATGCAGGAAGATATGGATTCTCATAAGAAAAGTCAGACTTGGGATCTAATTGAGAAACCAGAAAAACAGAAGCTGGTTGGATGCAAATGGATCTTTAAGCTGAAACCGGGAATACCAGGAGTGGAGAAACAGAGATACAAGGCCAGGCTAGTTGCAAAGGGTTACTTGCAGCAAGAAGGCATAGATTATAATGAAGTGTTTTCTCCAGTGGTTAAGCATGTCTCCATCAGATTAATGTTATCTCTTGTGGTCAGCATGGATTATGAGTTAGAGCAGATGGATGTCAAAACAGCTTTTCTGCATGGGAATCTAGAAGAACGGATCCTAATGACTCAACCAGAAGGATTCATACAAAAGGGAAATGAAAACAAAGTATGTTTGTTAAAGAAGTCCCTGTACGGCCTAAAACAATCTCCTAGGCTGTGGAATCAAAGGTTTGATGGGTTCATGAAGGATCAGAAGTTTGAAAGAAGCAACTATGATCCATGTGTCTACATAAAAGACACTCAGACTGCTCATGCTATCTACTTGTTGCTCTATGTTGATGATATGCTGATAGCATTAGGAAATATGAGTGTTATTCAGAATCTAAAAGACAAGCTAAGTAGTGAGTTTGAAATGAAAGACTTGGGAAAGGCTTCAAGGATTCTGGGTATGGATATCATAAGAGATAAAGACAAAGGAGAGTTGATTCTGTCTCAAGGAGTTTACCTGGAAAAGGTTATGAAACATTTGGAATGTTTGAAGCAAGGCCAGTGGTTACACCAACTGCCTCTAACATCAAACTCAGAAGTTTATCAGAGGAGGAAAAGAAATCAGAAGCTGTACATATGGAGAGAATTCCATATGCAAGTGATGTAGGGAGTTTAATGTATGCAATGGTTAGTTCAAGGCCAGATTTAGCATTTGCAGTGGGTTTTATCAGCAGGTTTATGACAAATCCAGGGAGAGATCATTGGTCTGCAGTGAAATGGGTGTTAAGGTACTTAAAGGGTTCATACACTCAGAACTTGACTTTTAAGAAGGATTCTAAATTCTGCGTTTAAGGGTTTTCAGATTCAGATTATGCAACTGATTTAGACAGAAGAAGATCAGTTACAGGTTTTGTGTTTAAAGTTGGTGGAAACACAATTTCATGGAAGTCAGGTTTACAGTCTGGTGTGGCTCTTTCAATCACTGAAGCAGAGTACATGGCTCTTACTGAAGCAGTGAAAGAAGCCATTTGGTTGAAAGGTTTGTGTGCAGAATTAGGTTTTAAGCAAGACAAGGTTATGGTTAACTGTGATTCGCAAAGTGCTTTATCCCTAGCAAAGAATTCAGTTCACCATGAAAGAACAAAGCATATAGACACTAAATTTCACTTCATCAGGGATATAGTGTCTCAAGGTGATGTGGTTCTACACAAAATCCACACAACAGTAAATCCTGCAGATTTCCTAACTAAGACTGTACCTGGTCAGAAGTTCCAGCTTTGCTGTGAGCTTCTCAACATCCACTGAAGTGGAGCAACGGCTCCAGGTAACTCCAATGGCCTCGCAGTACATGAGAATTAATCAGAGTTAGTTTTCTGTGAGTTGTTTGCTCAAGTGTCAGAATTGAGTAAGGTTCTTAATTTGAAATGGAGTTACCTGTAAAAAATTCTGGAACTGTACAGAAAGAGCCATAGGTTCCAGGTGGAGTATCTGACAAAAGAGTTTCAAGAAAGAAACGTGGTTAGGAAATCATATCATGTCCTAAGATTGAAGAAATCTGTCAAGAAAAAGGGTGATTCAAGGCAGATTTGTTACCTGAAGATCTCTGTAGTCAAGTTGCAAGAGATTCAGGATTCAGGTGGAGTCTTTGTTGAAAAACAGGCTGATAATTTCAGAGTAAAATGGTGCTCCTAAATCTGATATGATTGTAGATAAGGAGCTAAGAGATCAACAGGTTACCATCGTTTCTAAGCAGCTAGATGGAAGCGCTTGATATCGAGAATCTGAAAATTGAAGGGAGAATCGGGTTCAGACTCTCAAGTAAAACCAAAATCTGAAATTGGTTCAGTCCCGGCAAAAGAAATCGGCTAAAGAGGAATCACCTGAGTTTTTTTTTTGGGGGGGTTGGTCGAGACAGGTTGAGATCGCCGAAATTGTCTGAGCAAGCTGAAGCTCGCCGGAAATGCAGAAGAAGTCAGCGGAGGGTGATGAAACTAATCACCTGAAACGCATCGAAACAGGAATCGGTTTCGATTTTTTTTGGAAATTTCAGATATGCCTAATCTAAAATCGTGACAATCACGAGGAATGAGAGAGATTAGAAGAGATACCTGATCTATTGGAAGAGACGCCGGCGTTCTGGTTTGCCATAAAAGACAGAGAAGACTCCATGAAACGCAAAACTGTCAATCGGATTCGCGATCGAGACAGAGAAACCATCGTAGAAGAAGAGTCACGAATTGGGTTTCTCTCGGCAAATGGAGCAGTCACCGGAGAAGACAGAACATGTCGCCGGCGATGATGGCAATGATGGTGATGCGGTGGTGGTCGGTGAGTCACGGGAAAGAAGAGGAAATCAGTTCTCAGATTCACGTCAATGTTGGTGTATTTGCAAAAGGTGGAGATTTGTTGATTGGGTTTGGCATAATACACACATGTGGACCTCTGTTGGGCCAGACATGACTACAAATCAAAGAAAGAAGGGACAAGGTTTTGGGTGATGCCATTGGCCCAAACCTATTTCACTATATATGTTGCATTACAACGTAAGATATGGTGGTGGTTGAGACAAGACATCAGAAAGTTCTAGAGAAAGAGAAAAACAGAGGGTTTTGCTACAGCAAGTTTTTCTCTTCTACTTTGATGTGTCTTTGATCTCTGTCTTTCTTGTTTTGTACCTGAGAACCAAGAGACATCACAAGTTAGTGGTGTGTGTAACCTCTCTTTCATAGTGAAGGTTGGGAGCAAGAGTTCTCCCCCGAGACGTACCGGTTAGAGGCCGGGAACTCGGTTATCAAACCGTGTGTCGTTTTTCACAAGCAATCGTTACTCAAAGATTTCCCTACAAGTGGTATCAGAGCACCAGGTGTGGTGTAAGATTGAAGAAGAGGTTCATGTCAAGGGTTTCAAGAAGACAGTCAGAATGAGCACTAACCGGGTTGAGGTGGACAGGTTTGATGGAACTGGTGACATTTCTCTGTGGAAAGTAAGGATGTTGGCTCACTTTGGGGTGCTAGGGCTGAGAAAAGCATCCTGAACGATGAGCAGCTGCGGAAGGATCCACCTGCTACTGAAGAAAAAGTAGCGGCAGCAACAAAAGACCATCAGACGAGTACATCAGAAGGCGTTGAGCCCCCTGCAAGCATTGATCCTGTAAAGTTTGAAAAATCAGAGAAGGCAAAGGACATAATAGTACTAAATGTGGGAAATCAAGTACTAAGGAAGATCACACACTGTGAAACAGCATCAGCCATGTGTTCTACTCTAAACAGGTTATACATGTAGACCTCTTTGCCTAATCACATCTACTTACAGCTTAAGTTCTATACTTTCAAGATGACAGATCCGAAGAGTATAGATGAAAATGTGGATGATTTTCTCAAGCTGGTGGCAGATCTAGACAATGTAGGAGTGGATATTACAGAGGAGGTTCAAGCTATACTGTTGCTGAGTTCATTATCTGACAAGTATGACCAACTAAAGGAAACACTCAAGTATGGGAGAGATACCTTGAGGTTGAATGAGGTCATAGGGGCTGCCAAGTCCAAGGAGAGAGAGCTGGCAGAAAGTGGAAAGCTCTCCAAATCACAGAGTGAATGGCTGTATGTGCAAACAAGAGGCAGGTCAGATAAAAGGTCAGATAAAGGACATGCTAAACCATGGAGAGGACGATCAAAAAGCAAAGGCAGATCAAAATCAAGGCCTAAATACAATAACAGCAACAAAGGTTGCTTTATCTGTGGTAAAGAAGGGCATTGGAAAAAAGAATGTCCTGAAAAGTCCTCAAACAAACCATCAAGCTCAGCAAATATAGCAACAAAACCAAGACAGCCACTGGTACTAACAGTAAGCACTCAAGACACAAAAGAAGAATGGGTTATGGATTCTGGTTGTAGTTTTCACATTACACCAGACAAGGAGTCATTGTTTGACCTACAAGAATTCGATGGTGGCAAGGTCTTGATGGGTAACATGACTCACAACGAAGTAAAAGGGATTGGTAAGATCAAAATCCTAAATCCAGATGATTCGGTGGTTATTCTAACAAATGTCAGGTACATACCTACAATGGGAAGAAACCTCATTTCATATGGTCAGCTAGAGAAGAGTGGCTGCAAATATGAAGGAAAATATTTTGTAGTTACCTTCTACAAGGATGAACAGAGGGTTATTTCTGGCATATATCAAGATGGATTGTACTACTTACAAGGGAAGGTAGTGAAAGGAGAAGTTGTTGTGGCCAGACCTGAAGCTGATATGACTATTATTTGGCACTCTAGACTGGGACATATTAGTTTGAAAAACCTGAATGTTCTGGTTAAAAAAGGTTACGTGCCAGTAAAGGAGGTAGACAAGTTGGAATTCTGTGAGAACTGTGTACTTGGAAAATCTCACAAGCAGAGTTTTCCAACAGGCCAACACACCACCAAAGGTATATTGGATTATATACATTCTGACCTCTGGGGATCTCCATCTACCCCAGAAAGTCTTGGTGGATGTCGATACTTTGTAAGCTTCATTGATGATTTTTCAAAGAATGTATGGGTTTATTTCCTGAAGACTAAGGATGAAGCAGTTCACAAGTTCAGGGAATGGAAACAAGCAGTTGAAAATCAGACAAGGAAAAAGATTAAGTATATGAGGACCGATAATGGTCTTGAATTCTGCAATGCACAATTTGACAACTTGTGCAAGGATGCAAGAATTCAAAGGCACAGAACGTGCACCTATACACCACAACAAAATGGTGTATCGGATAGGATGAATAGGACCATTATGGACAAGGTTAGAAGTATGCTTGCTGAAACAGGATTGGGACAGGAGTTTTTGGCTGAAGCTACTTCTACAGCAGTCTACTTAATCAACAGAACTCCAAACTCGTCTATTGGGTTCAAGCTGCCTGAAGAAATCTGGACTGGTTCAAAACCGAATTTGAGTCATCTAAGGAGATTTGGGTGCTCAGCTTTTGTTCATGTCACTCAACACAAGATAAGTCCAAGAGTGGTTAAAGGTGTGTTTATGGGATATCCTTTTGTTATCAAAGGATACAGGATCTGGTTACCAGAGGAAGGAAAATGCACTACAAGCAGAAATGTGGTGTTTAATGAAAATGAAGTGTACAAGAACACACTAAGTAATGCAAATGGAAAAGTAGAAGAAGCTGATAAAGAAGAAAAAGGGCTGAAAAAGAAGGCTGGAAAAAAGGTGTCTTTCAGACATGATCTTATCAGAGGACCTTCTACTGGTTATTCTGATGTGGAAGACGCATCTTCTCAGGGTGGAGATAGCTCATCATCAGAAAGTTCAGAAAGCTCAGAAGAATCTGAAACCGATAAAGGAGTTGTTGGGTCATAAAATCAACCGTCTCTAGATGATTATGTGCTGGCCAGAGACAGAAGAAGGAGGAGTAATATTCTACCCCCATCCAGATTTGAAGACGCAGACTTTGTAGCCTATGCATTGTCAACAGCTGAAGACTTAGAAACAGATGAACCTAAGTCTTATGAAGAAGCCATGAAATGCACAAAGAGAAAGTATTGGGAGAATGCAATGCAGGAAGATATGGATTCTCATAAGAAAAGTCAGACTTGGGATCTAATTGAGAAACCAGAAAAACAGAAGCTGGTTGGATGCAAATGGATCTTTAAGCTGAAACCGGGAATACCAGGAGTGGAGAAACAGAGATACAAGGCCAGGCTAGTTGCAAAGGGTTACTTGCAGCAAGAAGGCATAGATTATAATGAAGTGTTTTCTCCAGTGGTTAAGCATGTCTCCATCAGATTAATGTTATCTCTTGTGGTCAGCATGGATTATGAGTTAGAGCAGATGGATGTCAAAACAGCTTTTCTGCATGGGAATCTAGAAGAACGGATCCTAATGACTCAACCAGAAGGATTCATACAAAAGGGAAATGAAAACAAAGTATGTTTGTTAAAGAAGTCCCTGTACGGCCTAAAACAATCTCCTAGGCTGTGGAATCAAAGGTTTGATGGGTTCATGAAGGATCAGAAGTTTGAAAGAAGCAACTATGATCCATGTGTCTACATAAAAGACACTCAGACTGCTCATGCTATCTACTTGTTGCTCTATGTTGATGATATGCTGATAGCATTAGGAAATATGAGTGTTATTCAGAATCTAAAAGACAAGCTAAGTAGTGAGTTTGAAATGAAAGACTTGGGAAAGGCTTCAAGGATTCTGGGTATGGATATCATAAGAGATAAAGACAAAGGAGAGTTGATTCTGTCTCAAGGAGTTTACCTGGAAAAGGTTATGAAACATTTGGAATGTTTGAAGCAAGGCCAGTGGTTACACCAACTGCCTCTAACATCAAACTCAGAAGTTTATCAGAGGAGGAAAAGAAATCAGAAGCTGTACATATGGAGAGAATTCCATATGCAAGTGATGTAGGGAGTTTAATGTATGCAATGGTTAGTTCAAGGCCAGATTTAGCATTTGCAGTGGGTTTTATCAGCAGGTTTATGACAAATCCAGGGAGAGATCATTGGTCTGCAGTGAAATGGGTGTTAAGGTACTTAAAGGGTTCATACACTCAGAACTTGACTTTTAAGAAGGATTCTAAATTCTGCGTTTAAGGGTTTTCAGATTCAGATTATGCAACTGATTTAGACAGAAGAAGATCAGTTACAGGTTTTGTGTTTAAAGTTGGTGGAAACACAATTTCATGGAAGTCAGGTTTACAGTCTGGTGTGGCTCTTTCAATCACTGAAGCAGAGTACATGGCTCTTACTGAAGCAGTGAAAGAAGCCATTTGGTTGAAAGGTTTGTGTGCAGAATTAGGTTTTAAGCAAGACAAGGTTATGGTTAACTGTGATTCGCAAAGTGCTTTATCCCTAGCAAAGAATTCAGTTCACCATGAAAGAACAAAGCATATAGACACTAAATTTCACTTCATCAGGGATATAGTGTCTCAAGGTGATGTGGTTCTACACAAAATCCACACAACAGTAAATCCTGCAGATTTCCTAACTAAGACTGTACCTGGTCAGAAGTTCCAGCTTTGCTGTGAGCTTCTCAACATCCACTGAAGTGGAGCAACGGCTCCAGGTAACTCCAATGGCCTCGCAGTACATGAGAATTAATCAGAGTTAGTTTTCTGTGAGTTGTTTGCTCAAGTGTCAGAATTGAGTAAGGTTCTTAATTTGAAATGGAGTTACCTGTAAAAAATTCTGGAACTGTACAGAAAGAGCCATAGGTTCCAGGTGGAGTATCTGACAAAAGAGTTTCAAGAAAGAAACGTGGTTAGGAAATCATATCATGTCCTAAGATTGAAGAAATCTGTCAAGAAAAAGGGTGATTCAAGGCAGATTTGTTACCTGAAGATCTCTGTAGTCAAGTTGCAAGAGATTCAGGATTCAGGTGGAGTCTTTGTTGAAAAACAGGCTGATAATTTCAGAGTAAAATGGTGCTCCTAAATCTGATATGATTGTAGATAAGGAGCTAAGAGATCAACAGGTTACCATCGTTTCTAAGCAGCTAGATGGAAGCGCTTGATATCGAGAATCTGAAAATTGAAGGGAGAATCGGGTTCAGACTCTCAAGTAAAACCAAAATCTGAAATTGGTTCAGTCCCGGCAAAAGAAATCGGCTAAAGAGGAATCACCTGAGTTTTTTTTTTGGGGGGGTTGGTCGAGACAGGTTGAGATCGCCGAAATTGTCTGAGCAAGCTGAAGCTCGCCGGAAATGCAGAAGAAGTCAGCGGAGGGTGATGAAACTAATCACCTGAAACGCATCGAAACAGGAATCGGTTTCGATTTTTCTTGGAAATTTCAGATATGCCTAATCTAAAATCGTGACAATCACGAGGAATGAGAGAGATTAGAAGAGATACCTGATCTATTGGAAGAGACGCCGGCGTTCTGGTTTGCCATAAAAGACAGAGAAGACTCCATGAAACGCAAAACTGTCAATCGGATTCGCGATCGAGACAGAGAAACCATCGTAGAAGAAGAGTCACGAATTGGGTTTCTCTCGGCAAATGGAGCAGTCACCGGAGAAGACAGAACATGTCGCCGGCGATGATGGCAATGATGGTGATGCGGTGGTGGTCGGTGAGTCACGGGAAAGAAGAGGAAATCAGTTCTCAGATTCACGTCAATGTTGGTGTATTTGCAAAAGGTGGAGATTTGTTGATTGGGTTTGGCATAATACACACATGTGGACCTCTGTTGGGCCAGACATGACTACAAATCAAAGAAAGAAGGGACAAGGTTTTGGGTGATGCCATTGGCCCAAACCTATTTCACTATATATGTTGCATTACAACGTAAGATATGGTGGTGGTTGAGACAAGACATCAGAAAGTTCTAGAGAAAGAGAAAAACAGAGGGTTTTGCTACAGCAAGTTTTTCTCTTCTACTTTGATGTGTCTTTGATCTCTGTCTTTCTTGTTTTGTACCTGAGAACCAAGAGACATCACAAGTTAGTGGTGTGTGTAACCTCTCTTTCATAGTGAAGGTTGGGAGCAAGAGTTCTCCCCCGAGACGTACCGGTTAGAGGCCGGGAACTCGGTTATCAAACCGTGTGTCGTTTTTCACAAGCAATCGTTACTCAAAGATTTCCCTACAAGTGGTATCAGAGCACCAGGTGTGGTGTAAGATTGAAGAAGAGGTTCATGTCAAGGGTTTCAAGAAGACAGTCAGAATGAGCACTAACCGGGTTGAGGTGGACAGGTTTGATGGAACTGGTGACATTTCTCTGTGGAAAGTAAGGATGTTGGCTCACTTTGGGGTGCTAGGGCTGAGAAAAGCATCCTGAACGATGAGCAGCTGCGGAAGGATCCACCTGCTACTGAAGAAAAAGTAGCGGCAGCAACAAAAGACCATCAGACGAGTACATCAGAAGGCGTTGAGCCCCCTGCAAGCATTGATCCTGTAAAGTTTGAAAAATCAGAGAAGGCAAAGGACATAATAGTACTAAATGTGGGAAATCAAGTACTAAGGAAGATCACACACTGTGAAACAGCATCAGCCATGTGTTCTACTCTAAACAGGTTATACATGTAGACCTCTTTGCCTAATCACATCTACTTACAGCTTAAGTTCTATACTTTCAAGATGACAGATCCGAAGAGTATAGATGAAAATGTGGATGATTTTCTCAAGCTGGTGGCAGATCTAGACAATGTAGGAGTGGATATTACAGAGGAGGTTCAAGCTATACTGTTGCTGAGTTCATTATCTGACAAGTATGACCAACTAAAGGAAACACTCAAGTATGGGAGAGATACCTTGAGGTTGAATGAGGTCATAGGGGCTGCCAAGTCCAAGGAGAGAGAGCTGGCAGAAAGTGGAAAGCTCTCCAAATCACAGAGTGAATGGCTGTATGTGCAAACAAGAGGCAGGTCAGATAAAAGGTCAGATAAAGGACATGCTAAACCATGGAGAGGACGATCAAAAAGCAAAGGCAGATCAAAATCAAGGCCTAAATACAATAACAGCAACAAAGGTTGCTTTATCTGTGGTAAAGAAGGGCATTGGAAAAAAGAATGTCCTGAAAAGTCCTCAAACAAACCATCAAGCTCAGCAAATATAGCAACAAAACCAAGACAGCCACTGGTACTAACAGTAAGCACTCAAGACACAAAAGAAGAATGGGTTATGGATTCTGGTTGTAGTTTTCACATTACACCAGACAAGGAGTCATTGTTTGACCTACAAGAATTCGATGGTGGCAAGGTCTTGATGGGTAACATGACTCACAACGAAGTAAAAGGGATTGGTAAGATCAAAATCCTAAATCCAGATGATTCGGTGGTTATTCTAACAAATGTCAGGTACATACCTACAATGGGAAGAAACCTCATTTCATATGGTCAGCTAGAGAAGAGTGGCTGCAAATATGAAGGAAAATATTTTGTAGTTACCTTCTACAAGGATGAACAGAGGGTTATTTCTGGCATATATCAAGATGGATTGTACTACTTACAAGGGAAGGTAGTGAAAGGAGAAGTTGTTGTGGCCAGACCTGAAGCTGATATGACTATTATTTGGCACTCTAGACTGGGACATATTAGTTTGAAAAACCTGAATGTTCTGGTTAAAAAAGGTTACGTGCCAGTAAAGGAGGTAGACAAGTTGGAATTCTGTGAGAACTGTGTACTTGGAAAATCTCACAAGCAGAGTTTTCCAACAGGCCAACACACCACCAAAGGTATATTGGATTATATACATTCTGACCTCTGGGGATCTCCATCTACCCCAGAAAGTCTTGGTGGATGTCGATACTTTGTAAGCTTCATTGATGATTTTTCAAAGAATGTATGGGTTTATTTCCTGAAGACTAAGGATGAAGCAGTTCACAAGTTCAGGGAATGGAAACAAGCAGTTGAAAATCAGACAAGGAAAAAGATTAAGTATATGAGGACCGATAATGGTCTTGAATTCTGCAATGCACAATTTGACAACTTGTGCAAGGATGCAAGAATTCAAAGGCACAGAACGTGCACCTATACACCACAACAAAATGGTGTATCGGATAGGATGAATAGGACCATTATGGACAAGGTTAGAAGTATGCTTGCTGAAACAGGATTGGGACAGGAGTTTTTGGCTGAAGCTACTTCTACAGCAGTCTACTTAATCAACAGAACTCCAAACTCGTCTATTGGGTTCAAGCTGCCTGAAGAAATCTGGACTGGTTCAAAACCGAATTTGAGTCATCTAAGGAGATTTGGGTGCTCAGCTTTTGTTCATGTCACTCAACACAAGATAAGTCCAAGAGTGGTTAAAGGTGTGTTTATGGGATATCCTTTTGTTATCAAAGGATACAGGATCTGGTTACCAGAGGAAGGAAAATGCACTACAAGCAGAAATGTGGTGTTTAATGAAAATGAAGTGTACAAGAACACACTAAGTAATGCAAATGGAAAAGTAGAAGAAGCTGATAAAGAAGAAAAAGGGCTGAAAAAGAAGGCTGGAAAAAAGGTGTCTTTCAGACATGATCTTATCAGAGGACCTTCTACTGGTTATTCTGATGTGGAAGACGCATCTTCTCAGGGTGGAGATAGCTCATCATCAGAAAGTTCAGAAAGCTCAGAAGAATCTGAAACCGATAAAGGAGTTGTTGGGTCATAAAATCAACCGTCTCTAGATGATTATGTGCTGGCCAGAGACAGAAGAAGGAGGAGTAATATTCTACCCCCATCCAGATTTGAAGACGCAGACTTTGTAGCCTATGCATTGTCAACAGCTGAAGACTTAGAAACAGATGAACCTAAGTCTTATGAAGAAGCCATGAAATGCACAAAGAGAAAGTATTGGGAGAATGCAATGCAGGAAGATATGGATTCTCATAAGAAAAGTCAGACTTGGGATCTAATTGAGAAACCAGAAAAACAGAAGCTGGTTGGATGCAAATGGATCTTTAAGCTGAAACCGGGAATACCAGGAGTGGAGAAACAGAGATACAAGGCCAGGCTAGTTGCAAAGGGTTACTTGCAGCAAGAAGGCATAGATTATAATGAAGTGTTTTCTCCAGTGGTTAAGCATGTCTCCATCAGATTAATGTTATCTCTTGTGGTCAGCATGGATTATGAGTTAGAGCAGATGGATGTCAAAACAGCTTTTCTGCATGGGAATCTAGAAGAACGGATCCTAATGACTCAACCAGAAGGATTCATACAAAAGGGAAATGAAAACAAAGTATGTTTGTTAAAGAAGTCCCTGTACGGCCTAAAACAATCTCCTAGGCTGTGGAATCAAAGGTTTGATGGGTTCATGAAGGATCAGAAGTTTGAAAGAAGCAACTATGATCCATGTGTCTACATAAAAGACACTCAGACTGCTCATGCTATCTACTTGTTGCTCTATGTTGATGATATGCTGATAGCATTAGGAAATATGAGTGTTATTCAGAATCTAAAAGACAAGCTAAGTAGTGAGTTTGAAATGAAAGACTTGGGAAAGGCTTCAAGGATTCTGGGTATGGATATCATAAGAGATAAAGACAAAGGAGAGTTGATTCTGTCTCAAGGAGTTTACCTGGAAAAGGTTATGAAACATTTGGAATGTTTGAAGCAAGGCCAGTGGTTACACCAACTGCCTCTAACATCAAACTCAGAAGTTTATCAGAGGAGGAAAAGAAATCAGAAGCTGTACATATGGAGAGAATTCCATATGCAAGTGATGTAGGGAGTTTAATGTATGCAATGGTTAGTTCAAGGCCAGATTTAGCATTTGCAGTGGGTTTTATCAGCAGGTTTATGACAAATCCAGGGAGAGATCATTGGTCTGCAGTGAAATGGGTGTTAAGGTACTTAAAGGGTTCATACACTCAGAACTTGACTTTTAAGAAGGATTCTAAATTCTGCGTTTAAGGGTTTTCAGATTCAGATTATGCAACTGATTTAGACAGAAGAAGATCAGTTACAGGTTTTGTGTTTAAAGTTGGTGGAAACACAATTTCATGGAAGTCAGGTTTACAGTCTGGTGTGGCTCTTTCAATCACTGAAGCAGAGTACATGGCTCTTACTGAAGCAGTGAAAGAAGCCATTTGGTTGAAAGGTTTGTGTGCAGAATTAGGTTTTAAGCAAGACAAGGTTATGGTTAACTGTGATTCGCAAAGTGCTTTATCCCTAGCAAAGAATTCAGTTCACCATGAAAGAACAAAGCATATAGACACTAAATTTCACTTCATCAGGGATATAGTGTCTCAAGGTGATGTGGTTCTACACAAAATCCACACAACAGTAAATCCTGCAGATTTCCTAACTAAGACTGTACCTGGTCAGAAGTTCCAGCTTTGCTGTGAGCTTCTCAACATCCACTGAAGTGGAGCAACGGCTCCAGGTAACTCCAATGGCCTCGCAGTACATGAGAATTAATCAGAGTTAGTTTTCTGTGAGTTGTTTGCTCAAGTGTCAGAATTGAGTAAGGTTCTTAATTTGAAATGGAGTTACCTGTAAAAAATTCTGGAACTGTACAGAAAGAGCCATAGGTTCCAGGTGGAGTATCTGACAAAAGAGTTTCAAGAAAGAAACGTGGTTAGGAAATCATATCATGTCCTAAGATTGAAGAAATCTGTCAAGAAAAAGGGTGATTCAAGGCAGATTTGTTACCTGAAGATCTCTGTAGTCAAGTTGCAAGAGATTCAGGATTCAGGTGGAGTCTTTGTTGAAAAACAGGCTGATAATTTCAGAGTAAAATGGTGCTCCTAAATCTGATATGATTGTAGATAAGGAGCTAAGAGATCAACAGGTTACCATCGTTTCTAAGCAGCTAGATGGAAGCGCTTGATATCGAGAATCTGAAAATTGAAGGGAGAATCGGGTTCAGACTCTCAAGTAAAACCAAAATCTGAAATTGGTTCAGTCCCGGCAAAAGAAATCGGCTAAAGAGGAATCACCTGAGTTTTTTTTTTGGGGGGGTTGGTCGAGACAGGTTGAGATCGCCGAAATTGTCTGAGCAAGCTGAAGCTCGCCGGAAATGCAGAAGAAGTCAGCGGAGGGTGATGAAACTAATCACCTGAAACGCATCGAAACAGGAATCGGTTTCGATTTTTCTTGGAAATTTCAGATATGCCTAATCTAAAATCGTGACAATCACGAGGAATGAGAGAGATTAGAAGAGATACCTGATCTATTGGAAGAGACGCCGGCGTTCTGGTTTGCCATAAAAGACAGAGAAGACTCCATGAAACGCAAAACTGTCAATCGGATTCGCGATCGAGACAGAGAAACCATCGTAGAAGAAGAGTCACGAATTGGGTTTCTCTCGGCAAATGGAGCAGTCACCGGAGAAGACAGAACATGTCGCCGGCGATGATGGCAATGATGGTGATGCGGTGGTGGTCGGTGAGTCACGGGAAAGAAGAGGAAATCAGTTCTCAGATTCACGTCAATGTTGGTGTATTTGCAAAAGGTGGAGATTTGTTGATTGGGTTTGGCATAATACACACATGTGGACCTCTGTTGGGCCAGACATGACTACAAATCAAAGAAAGAAGGGACAAGGTTTTGGGTGATGCCATTGGCCCAAACCTATTTCACTATATATGTTGCATTACAACGTAAGATATGGTGGTGGTTGAGACAAGACATCAGAAAGTTCTAGAGAAAGAGAAAAACAGAGGGTTTTGCTACAGCAAGTTTTTCTCTTCTACTTTGATGTGTCTTTGATCTCTGTCTTTCTTGTTTTGTACCTGAGAACCAAGAGACATCACAAGTTAGTGGTGTGTGTAACCTCTCTTTCATAGTGAAGGTTGGGAGCAAGAGTTCTCCCCCGAGACGTACCGGTTAGAGGCCGGGAACTCGGTTATCAAACCGTGTGTCGTTTTTCACAAGCAATCGTTACTCAAAAATTTCCCTACAGAAAGATGTATGTCGGCCCCGAGAAGAAGGAGGCGTGGGATTAAGGCCGCTGAATGAAATGAATCTAATTTGTTGCCTGAAATTAATTTGGAGAATAGTCTCAGCAAAAAACTCGTTATGGGTGAATCGGATTAAAGTGAATCTCATTCGACAAAGCTCATTCTGGTCTATTCGGGAGAGCTCAGCATCGGGATCTTGGATGTGGCGTAAGTTACTAAAATATAGAAGCATGCATATCAGTTCACAACGTTGAAGTGAGATGTTGATACTCTACTTATTTCTGGTTTGATCAATGGTCACCTCAAGGCAAGATAATGGACATTACGGGAGCTCGCGGAGTTATAGACATGGGAATTACATAGTACGCAACTCTGGGGCAGATTCTGGATACTCATAGAAGACGATGAAGACACCGAACAGACGATTTGAATAAATTAGAAGCAGCTATTAGCGATGTGAATATGAGATGAAACGTGGGAGAAGATGACATATTTCTATGGAGAGTATGGAATGAACAGGTTTTCTCCACAAAAGAAACCTGGAACCAACTTTGTGTTCCCCACCATCGAAATGAATGGCATAAAGGGATCTGGTTTACAAATGCCACACCAAAATTCTCATTCATAGCTTGGCTAGCTATGCATAATCGGTTAACTACGGGAGATCGTATGAGTCAATGGAATGCAGGGATTTCAACATAATGCATCTTATGCACGCTACAAATTGAAGCTCGGAACCACTTATTCTTCACCTGCCAATAGCCGAGACAAATCTGGAACTCTCTCACCCATGGTCTCCTTCGACAGTATTCGGCCTCGGATTGGGATTCGATTTTTCCTCTCATCTCGAAGAACACATTCCCATTCATCGAAACTTTTCTCATCCGGTACGCCTTTCAAACCACAATCTCGTTCATTTGGAGAGAGATGAATGGAAGAAGGCATGGAGAACCACACTCAGCCCCTCAAAGACTTATAAAGCTTATCGATAAAACTGTAAGAAACAGAATCAACACTATTCGAAGCTCTGATCCTCGGTACAAAGAAGGTATAGTCATTTGGCTCGCTGCTCTTGGCTCGTGAAGACACATAAGCTATGTTCTAAACAAATTTCAAACAATTTAAATTTATGTTGTACTTCTTGTAAAAAAACGAGGTTTTTTGTTGAATATAATTTTACAAGCTCTTTAAAAAAAATTAAATAGACAGTCAGACACCATAAAGCAACCAACGATGAGTTGGCCTAGTGGTTAAGCCCATGGGTTACCAAAAACGTAGGGACCTTGGAGGTCACAGATTTGATTCACATTGAGAAGGGTCTGCTCTTCAAATGAGAGTTAAATTTCATGGTTTGGGCCTCACCCTAAATGATGTACGGGCCATAAACCTCCTAATCATCAAAAAAAAAAAAAAAAACTGGTGCAATCTGATTCACATCAGTTTTAGAACAAAGTTTGAAAAATCTATATATATAAAGTTAACTTTGTTGTCTCCTCATTCCGCCACCTCAGCAACCATTTTTTGGGAGGGGTGTGGGGGGGGGGGGGGGAAATAACAAAAAATTAATAAAAAAATCTCATAGTTATAATCTATGGGCTTAAAATAAATATAAATCTATATATGAATATGGCCTTCAAGTATAAATTGTTTCATAGTTATTTCTATGAATTATCACACATTCACACTAACGGATAAACACATAAAAAACGCACACACCTTTGTTTCCAAAGTTAACATTTTTGGTTCAGCTGCCTAGGACAAGAACGATACAACACCTTTAACCATCTACACCATAATTGAAAAAAGCAAAGTTAAAGACTATGTATTAACTCCATGAAATGTCAACTCTGATAAAGCTCTACGGTCTATGTAATTAATTTCTTAAGCAGAGGAAAGCTAAAATGTGTTTCTGTTGCAGGGGTTCCATCTTCATATTCCACAGCTTCATCATTAAGCATCTTTGGCATAGCGATTGCTCCACCAGGTAAATAAGGATTGTAGTGTAACCCTTCTTTTAACTGTACCATTGTAATAAGATATTATCCAAAAAATCAACAAACATGTAATAAGAAAATAGAAATGTACCAAAGTTTATTCCAACCAATTAGACAATCACGTGATTTTGATTGGCGGTGACTTCAACTCTCGCTTATGGCTTCTTCTGCCGGTAGTTGCTGGATCCGAGAATCAAGAAAAAACTGTCATTTGATCAGTGATAGTTTGACAATCAATAGAGGAAATTTTTGCAGCCGCCGTGAATATTACCTCCGACTTCTGAATGAACACGTCCACACTTAGGAAAAATTGATTCAATTTGATGGATTGTTAAATCTAATATTGGGAAGTTGGGTTTGGGCCGTAAAAAAACCTTTATATGTATGTTAAATTTCCATTTTCATGTACAATTATATATGGAGATATATATTAAAAAAAAATCAGAAAAATGTAAAACCAATAACGATGATTCAAATCGAATGTAAACAATATTGAAAATAATATTAAAAATTGGGGGAAAAAAATTAATCGAGGAAGACTAAATTAATGATCCAAAAATCTTATGCAACTATCTTTATCCCTACGCACAATATATGACCCTAAATCGACGATAAACTCACCATTCGCCACAGATGTTTCAGATAATTCCCCCGTCTCGGCCTGCCACTCGCCACAGCCCACATGTGTGTACTAATAGACGGAGTAAATATCTATCTATTTACTAACATGTATGAGTTACGTTAAAACAACAAATCTATACGGAACTAATAATAAAGACCAACTAAAAAATAAACACTTCCCAAAACTTAAAAATGACATAAATTTTCATTTTTTAAAGACAATTAATTGCATAAATAGACAACCAAAGCGAGAAAAGGGTAAAATGTGTATCATTCACTAAATAAACACATAAATAAACTTAAATTTAAGATTTTTTTAAAAAATCCACATTTTCTAAAATAATAGAGACGAATCAATTAACTACTATACTAATAAAAATAAAATAATATTAGACAAAAAAAATTTTAATTATGTTTCACGCGTAACGCAGATGAGACACTGGTATATTTTATAGAATAATCTTTTTGTACAAATCAGAGTCCGTTGATCAATTAAGTCCGTGTATATGATTTGACTCTTCTAAGTTCAAACATTCTAGATTAGGGCTTAAAGTAAGGACGTTAATCGATTAGGAAAAACAAAAACATCTTCACACTAATTACTTAATTAGACTTTAAGTTACTAAAATAACAAAACGTATCCCAACATCTCCTACATATTCGGTTATTACATTTATTAAAATTAGGTAAGTTTCCGTCGTGTTTCCACCGCGATTCCAAATTAATTTTTTTTTAAATGGTGTTTTCTTCGTGTTTCCACTTGGTTTCCAAGAGTTTCCGCTTCCAAATGGAATCTCAAATTTTAATTAGTCTTAATTTGCCTTAATTAAAACATAATTTTTGTTTTTTATGATTAGAAAGTTTTAGGACAAGATCCTTACATCATCTAGGTTGGGATCAGAACATTTTATATGGTTTCGCTCCAAACGGCATTCGATCATTTGACATCTAGCCCATAAATTCGTCCAGAGTAAGGATATGCGAAGATAAATTGGATGGGTCCTCTATTTGATAGGAACCAGGTTGTTGGGGATATGTAGATTTGCTATGGTATCGGATTTTACCTCTTGATGGATTTGAAGATCGATAAACTTTTTTTTGTGAGAACGATCTTCCACTTTCATTATAACTTCCGACTCTCGTTAGTAGATTTATAATTACTGGCTGTGGTTTCATCTTCTTTGATGTTTGCTCACGCAACTAATTAAATGTTAAGTGTCTAATCAACTTTTATTGAAAAATGACATAGAAAAGAACAACTGGTCGAATTTACAATGAAAATTGTATTCACGATGAAGATGAAACAATATACCCAAAAAAAAATTGATATGCAAACCTTTTTTTTTTTAGTCCCCGGAGGTTGGACAGAACTTAAATACCGAAATTTAGTCTTCCACTTCATGAATGAATCCTGTCTTTACGCCATTAGCCTCACAGCTACGGTTCTGTGATAACAGACTCTTTCTCGGTAGCTTTAGAACAATACTCTCCTTGTTGCCTTCTATCACTTTTGGGCTCTGTACTTGACAAACTGAGCATAGGAGTTGCATCTTCCCAAATTGACTCTAACGTGAAAGATTCACCAATCTCTAAGCCGTTTGCTCTAGCAAAATCTTTCCAACCCTTTCCCAAACTCATCCTTCCTTGGCTTTCTCGTAGAAGATTTGCCATCCACTTTGTACCATCTTTTCCCAACAGAGCTATTGTCCCAGGTTTGTTCATGCCATTTTCTCTCATGAATGGCAATGGAAGACCCTGGAAATGTTTCGAATATAACCAATAAGAGTGCAAGTTATAGAACTAACTAACCTTCTAAAACAAATTTTGATTGATGAACTCACCAGTCTACTGTTTTTGAAGCTGTCATGTGTAAGTGTTAATGTCACAAATCGATTCTGGCTTCTGAATTCCGCACTGAGCAAACTGAGCACAGGAGTTGCATTTTCCCATATTAACTCCAATGTGAAGGATTCGCCCATCTTTAATCCGTTTGCTTTAGTAAAATCTTTCAATCCCTTTCCCAAACTCATTCTTCCTGAGCTTTCCCGTAGAAGATTTGCCAACCTCCTTGTACCATCGTTTCCTAACAGAGTTACCATCCCCGGTTTGTCCATGCCATTTTCTTTCAAGAATTGCAATGGAAGATACTGGAAAATATATAAATGAAGAATTAAAGAAAAAAAGACTCGTTTTGCGATAAAATCAACAAGAGTTTTTAGTTAATGAACTCACCAGTCTACTATTTTTGAGGCTGTCATTTGTGAGTGTTAAACTCACAAATCGGTTCTGATGTGGTGAAGTTATATCTCTACATCCTTGACGATCGTTCTCATCTCCTTGTGTTCCATCATTGATAGATTCTGAGGGGCAGAAACTGAGCAAAGGTGTTTCCTCGTTTTTCATTAGTTTGAACATAAAGAAACTTCCTGCTTTTTTGCCGTTTTCGTCACAGAAATTTCTCCAACCTCGGGTTATGTAAAAAGTATCAGATGATTTGTTGAACCTCAGATCCAATGCCCATGATCTTTCCCCTCCATCTGTTAAAACAATGTTGCAGCACTTTCTTTTAAGACCATTTGAGCTTGTGAAATCTTGTGGAAAACACTGCAAAAAAGGGTTCAAACATTTCTCAGCATTTCCTCATGACACCAAGTTATACAAAACTTGTTTAGTTTCATGACTAACCAACTTAACAAATAGCAAACCTGAAAAATAAAACTTCTTTTAGTTTATGATTCCGTATGCATGAAATGAGTAGGCAAATAAGCGAAATCGAACCAATCAAAATGAAACCATATGATAGAGTAAAGAGGATAATATAAAATAAAAACACTACAAAAACAAACCAAATACAACAATATCCCCTCCCAAAACAAGAAACGTAACTCTTGTCCTTTGGATTTACCCGATAATTTCAAAAAGAAAACCCAACATATCTTATTGTTCTTGCACGAGCTTATCAAATATGGAACAACCATCATTTCCTTAATACTCTTACCAATATAGGATTCTAATCAATCAACCTCAAGTCTCTTAATTTCCCTATCACCACACCAGACCAAAATGAATCGAAATGAAATTTGGTTTTACTGCTGTAAAACACCAAAGCAAACGAAAACTGAAGTCACCTAAGATACAATCAAACGGAACCAAAGCCATATATTGAGTTTATTTTAACAAGTTTTCTCCTAAACCAAGCTGGACTAACCAAACAACAATAAGATTTAAACCGAAATGCACAATTCTAGAAACAGCAGTTCATCTGATGAGTGAATAAACCACAGAACACAAAAACAATATAAAGTATACTGTTATCTAATCACCAGAGAATCTTCTTGTAGATTCGAATCCGTAACAGGGGCCACAAAACAAGAGTTGTCTGATGAAGAAGAATCAGTTTCTGCTTCTGAATTGTTCTTTCTCACCCTTTTCTCTCTCGCAAGCACTGTATCAGGAAAAAAAAAACCACATGTTAAAACCCCAGATACTTAAATTTTAAACCGTTCTTGAAATACCTTATCAAACCAAGTAATCACGGACTCATGTTTATATATACGTCACTACAGTAAGATAGGAACAAAAGTGAATTTACCCGTGTTGTCCTGATCATCACCTTCTTCTGTTCTTAGATGCAGATGCTTCTTCTTCCTCGCTATGCAACCTGTGTAGAAGAACATGTAAGATTAATCCGATACACAAGACTATAAGGTTTGAGTCACAGACATAAAAGCTTCATTTTTTCAGTTCTCCAACCGCAGAACATCCCTTCAGATCTGACTACAGGTCATAGATTAACAACAACAAAAACAAAAAACAGAACCAAACTTACCGATGTCGTTCTGATCCTTGTTGATGGGTACGTCTCGAACGTCACAGCAACTGGGTCCTAACCCTGAGACATGAAACACCATCTCTATAGCCGCTAGTATCTTTTTCTCCACGCTTCTTCCTTGTTGATGCTTCTTGAACAAGAATCGGCTTCAAGGAACAAAAAAAAGTATCTCTCAATAAGCTGCTCGGAGAGAAACAGAGACGGAAATGAATATCGGCGATTTTCAACCAAAAGAAGGAAAAAAATAAAACCCTAGAAATTTCCCAGATGAGGAAAACTTATCGTTTACCTCTTAGAGAGCGAGTGTTAACATGCATTTTTTGAAAAAAATCGAAAACCTCAGCGCGTAGAGTTGATTTTGATGAATGATTAGATGCAACTTTTGGTTGTCTCTCTAACTTCTAGAGAGAGGAAATCTCTCCCGACGCGGAGAAGATCAGAAATTGGAGAAGAACGGTGATGCTGGAGGTTTCTCTGGAGCCGATCCGATGAGGAAACTGAATCCTCTACCTCTTACAGGAATCGATTTCGGAAAAGAGATTGAGATTTGGGTTGATTGAGCGATGACCCTTCTACACAGATCGATTCTTCTTCACAAATCGATAAGTAAACAGAAGCTTCATTCCCTGTATTTTCTTCGCCGGCGAAGATCCGGCAAGAACAAAACTTCCGATGGCTAGGCTAACCAATGGCTTCTCTTCAGGGGGAAATGTTGAGATGCCTTTTTGACATATTAACATATGTCCCATTGTAAAAATTAATTTCTTTTTTATTTATTTTTAAATCAAAAAGATGGTCAATTATCTTTTTACCCTTAATAAATTCTTATATTTACTAGATTCAATTACATATATTCACGTCCAGCCACCTAAATTGGATCCAATTCATCAAAACAACAATTAAAATATTGTAACGTCATTTTTTTGTTTTTCTTCTCCAACATTAATTGAATTGTGGATCTTTTTAATTATTTATTAAATAAAATTTATGAACTAAAATTACAACTCTTTCTCTCTTTGTTTCTCTTTTTCTTATGGATTTATCGTCATCTCCTTCACGATGGCCGGATCAGCTCTACATCTTCCACTGCCACCACCACTGTCGTTCTTCTACCTTTTCACCACCAAATCTCACTCCCCCAAACGCCTTCCATTCGTTCCTGCCTTCAGCAGAATCTGTCAAGATGGAAACCCACAACTCGCACACCAACTGTTCGACGCAATTCTCAAACCAACCACTGTTCAGTGGAACACCATCATCATCGGCTTTATCTGCAATAATCTGCCTCACGAGGCTTTCCTTTTCTATTCCCGGATGAAGAAGACGACACATTTCACCAAATGTGATCTTTACACTTACTCTTCCACACTCAACGCGTGTGCTGAGACCAGGAACTTGGAAGCTGGTAAGGTCATGCATTGCCATTTAATTCGTTATTTATAGAACTCAAGAAGGATTGTGCATAATTCTCTGATGAATTTGTACGTTTCGTGCTAGAACGCTCCTGGAAGTGAATTGGATTCTACTGAATACGATGGGGTGCGTAAAGTTTTCGATAATATGCGTAGGAAGAACGTTGTGGCGTGGAATACATTAATTTTTTGGTATGTGAAACCAGAGAGAAACGCAGAAGCGTGTAGGCAATTCGTGATAATGATGAGAAGTGGTGTCGACTTCGAGAAGCATTAAGAAAGCTAACGTTTTCTATGGTTTGATGCTTAAATTGAAGGTTGAGTATGTGAAGGACTTGTTTGTGGTGAGTTCGGCTATTTATATGTATGCCGAGCTTGGTGATAGTGATGTACTCGAAAATGTTTGACTTCACTAAGCTCCACACTCATGGGAAGAAAAGCTTCGAAAATGAATGGTGATAACTCAGAGGAGATGTGGAAGAAGGAAGGTTTTAGTAATGTTTCTGCTAAAGAGAGCATTGTTCGAAAATGGGAAAGTGACTGAAGCAATATTCTTAAAAGTTTTATTTTAACATTTCTAGTATTTATTCATTTTTACCTGGTAATACCAAGTATTACGGATATCCAACTTGTTATAATTTTGTTCATATTTATACCTAGTAATACCAAGTATTACGGATATCCGACTTGTTATAATTTTGTTCATATTTATACATGGTAATACCATATATTACGTATATCCGACTTGTTATAATTTTGTTCATATCTATACCTACTAATACCAAGTATTACGAATATCCGACTTGTTATAATTTTGTTCATATTTGTACATGGTAATACCAAGTATTACGGATATCCGACTTGTTATAATTTTGTTCATATTTTTATCTGGTAATACCAAGTATTACGGATATCCGACTTGTTATAATTTTGTTCATATTTTTTACCTAGTAATACCAAGTATTACGGATATCCGACTTATTATAATTTTGTTCATATTTGTACATGGTAATACCAAGTATTACGGATATCCGACTTGTTATAATTTTGTTCATAATTGTACCTGGTAATACCAAATATTACATATATCCGATTAAAAAAAATATATGGGTTGAAAAAAATTCCAAAAAATTCCAAAAAAAAAAAAACACGTGACGCAGTCAAAATGGACACCTGGCGCCGTCATTTAACACATACTGCCGTAATTCTAGACACATGATAATTATATTAATAAAAAATTCATGAATTTTTTCACATAGTTGTCCCTAATAATCCAGTTTTACTAGCATGCACATAGTTGTACTTTTGGGATTTTGATTTATAATTAGTATTACCTTGTTATAAATTAAATATTTTTGGTTGTACACTTGATTTAAGGTAATCAAAGTACATTTCTAACGTTTTCATACAATATTATGTCTTAAAGCACATTTTCCGTATTTTTTACATCATAAGATGGTTAAGATTAACAAAATCATCATAAAAGTATAAGGTGTTTGATGTGAAAACAAGAATATGATAAAGACCATTATCCAAATTTTTTTTTTTGTGTAACTAATAAATGTTATTTGGATTTATTACTTGTGTATGAAAATCAAAGATGATGTTTCGTTTTTATAAAACTAATTTCGTTATCTTTTATAAGAGAAATGAACTTATTTATACCATTACAAAAACCAATTTACGTATTTGTACAAAACAAATAGTGAAACAACCGCACCCATTTTTTTTTTGCAAATAATCATTAAAATCCCATAAATAATAACGGAACCTCACCAATTAATTCCCGGTTCAAGACTAAAAATCCGAACAATGCAGATCATAAATTATTAAATTAAATAATCAAATAAACGACAAATCTAGATCACCCCCTCTTCCTCGCCCTGATTCCACGGTCACACTTTCTCATTTCCTGCATCAATTAAAATATAAGAGATGCATAAGTATTTCGATAAATACTTAGTGAGGCAATCCTCCCATCTACAGGCTAACAAATAATTAAGATAATTAATATAGACTATCACGAAAATACCGAATAAATCAAACATTTCATGAAACACTCGATCTAGACCCTCCGAGATCGTAAACGGCCTATAATCACGAAATCACACCAATTATCAAAATTATTTAATTACGCCTATGGTCCTGCACTCACCTTATTCCCGCACAGAAAGTTTCACGAGAAAATTCAGCAATTTTCTAGAACTCCCCGGGATGAATAACCTTCTATTAAACCACCTAGAAATAAAAATAATAAAATAATTAAAAACAAACAAATGTAAGATCGGTGATTAACAAACCGGTCTAAACCGGTAGTCGACTTCGTCGACTTCCCACCGCCGGAGCAGCGACGCCACCGCCGGAGCTCACCACCGGCGCTCGCCACAGCCCAATCCCCGATCCCCAATCCCGACTCCAACCCCCGCACCGTCGACCCTCTTCCCCGTCACGGCTTGACCCCGGCATCGCACGAACAACTAAGGAGGGAGAGAGAAGTTTTCTTACCGTGGAGAAGACGAGATCGCGACACGACCCGGCTCACGACGATCCACCCACTCGAGCTTTCTCTCGATCTCTCACCACGCAGCAGTCGTGACGGCTAGGTTAATCGCACGCACAAGGTTGGAGAGGGAGATGCATACGGCGATACATATGTGTGACCAAGTTTCCCTTATTACACCAACCGGTCCTCGCACTTCTTCCTCTTCCGAAAGTTGACCCCAAACTTTCAAAATTATCAGTTAAACCCACCCGGAAAAAATGATTTACGCGAAATTAACCCCCAACTTCTAATTATTCAATTTCAACCTCAAAATTGAATTAGGGATGTTACAATTCTCCCCCACTAACATAGATTCGTCCTCGAATCTAACATCCAGCTAACATCCACAACATAGCACAACCGCTATTCCAACTCAGCGTCGCACGACCGCTCTTCCAACTCTACCAACAACGGTATCACGGCTCAACACCATAGTGCCATAGTTCCCTACTTGGTTTGGCCAACCACTCCAACACCCGGGAGTACAACGACTTCACGACCCAACACCATGGATCGGTCCGTCTAACGCATAGAGAGCCAGACAACGGCAATCTCTCTAGTGACCTGTCTCACCAATCAGGAATCACATCGAAACCCAACCGGCCAGGTACACTCGGCAGTGACTCACCAGTGCACTCCGATGCCGCTATATGGGGCCACCACCCCGTGCCAAACCAATCCGGAACTATCAGCCTTATGCGGCTACCAAACACCTAGTATCCGCACCCCCGCTATCGGACCACTACCACTAGTAGCCCGCCAACCTGTCTACTAATCCCCTAGTAAACCCACCACTCAACATATTCAATGAAAACACCTTTTTATTGAATAGTCAAAAACTCCAAAGTACATCGATTAATTATAACACCATAAAAATAGACGAGTACAACAACGCAATAACTCCCAAAATCCCAACACCATGGTTACAACGATATGGAAACACCCGGCTAACCCTCCAGTTTGCCGAACCACTTGGGAAATTTGCGCTTCAACTTCGCTTCCGGCTCCCAAGTCACCTCCTCGGCTCCATTGCAGTCCCACAGCACCTGCATCTCAGGAACCTTCTTCCTCCTGATCACTCTCACCCGACGATCTTGGACTCTCAGAGGCCTCGCCTCCACCACCATACTCGGTGTCAAATCTGATGGCACCCCCGTGACCACCTGATCATCCTTGTGCAAACATTTCTTCAACATCGACACGTGGAACACCTTGTGAAATGCATGCATAGACTCCGGCAACTCTAACCGATAAGCCACCGGTCCGACCCGCTCCAGCACCCTGACGGGACCCATATACCGTGGACTCAACTTCGTCTCGGAAATGGACCTGTTCGGACCCCTCAACATGGCCATTTTCAGGTAGACCAAATCGCCAACTGCGAACTCCAGCTCCTTCCTACGCCGATCTGCGTAGCTTTTCTGACGATCTTGAGCTTCCTTCATGTTCAACTTCACAATCTGGACCTTCTCAGTCGTCTCCTGCACAAAGTCAGCTCCCAACAGGCTCCTCTCCCCCACTTGTGTCCAACATAACGGGGTCCTGCAAGGCCTACCATACAACGCCTCAAATGGTGCCATGCCGATACTAGCCTGGTAGCTGTTATTGTACGCAAACTCCACTAGATTCAGATGATCCGCCCAATGTCCACCCCAATCCAACACACACATCCTCAACAGATCCTCCAACGTCTGGATAGTCCTCTCCGACTGCCCATCGGTCTGGGGATGATAAGCTGTACTCATGTGTACCTTAGTGCCCATCTCCTTCTGGAAAGCGCCCCAGAACAGCGAGGAGAACTTCGGATCTCGATCTGACACTATACTCACCGGTACCCCATGCAGCTTCACAATCTCCCTGACGTACCTCTTGGCCAACACTTCCGCACCGTCGGTTTTTTTTATGGCCAAGAAGTGCGCAGACTTGGTCAACCTATCGACGATGACCCAAATAGCGTCCCTGGTTCGCGAAACCGGCAGACCCACCACGAAATCCATGGTGATCATGTCCCACTTCCACTCCGGAATGGGTAAACTCCTCAACAACCCGCTCGGAACCTGATGCTCAGCCTTCACCAACTGACAGGTATCACACCCCGCAACCCAGTTGGCAACATCCTTCTTCATCCCTACCCACTGGTAATACCGTTTGAGGTCACGGTACATCTTGGTAGCTCCGGGATGAATAGAGAAACGGCTCTGATGTGCTTCCCTCAGGATTTCCTGCCTCAGCACTTCGTCCTTCGGTACACACACCCTGCCCCTCAAAAGGATCGTTCCATTGCTGGATAACTCATACTCAGACCGCTCTGCCCTGCCAGCCTGCATTAATTCCGCATCCAACTGCTGTGCTACCCGCACCCTAGTCAGAATGTCCGCCTGATCCACCGCCTCTAAACCCAACGGCTCAGGTTCCTCAGACACAGCACACAGTCTCAGGGCACTCACCATGCCTACCAACGCCTCTGTATCTCGCTCAATGTCTAAAATAACCCGCTTCCTGCTCAACGCATCGGCTACAAGATTTGCTTTACCGGGATGGTAAGCTATCTCCAGGTCATAATCCGCAACTAGCTCCATCCATCGCCTCTGTCGCAGATTCAGCTCCGGCTGGGTAAAGATGTTCTTCAGACTTTTGTGGTCTGTGAACACCTGAACCTTACCGCCATACAGATAAGACTTCCAGATCTTCAATGCAAACACCACTGCAGCCATCTCAAGATCGTGAGTAGGATAGTTGCATTCATGTTTCCTCAGCTGCCTGGAAGCATATGCGATTACCTTACCCTGCTGCATCAATACACAACCGAGCCCCAGCCTGGACGCGTCTGTGAACACAACATATGGCTCATCCTGCTTAGGCAAGGCCAACACCGGAGTACTCACCAGCATCTCCTTGAGCTTCACAAAGCTCTCCTCACACTGGTCCGACCACACGAAAGGAACGTCCTTCCCGGTCAACTTGGTCATGGCCTGCGCCATACTAGCAAACCCCTTGACGAACCTCCTGTAATAACCCGCCAGACCCAGAAAACTGCGAATCTCCGAGGCATTCTTCGGTCTCGGCCACTCCTCAATCGAGCGAATCTTCTCCGGATCCACTGAAACACCACGATCAGATACGACGTGCCCCAGAAATCCGATCTCCCGCTGCCAGAAACTACACTTGCTCAGCTTAGCGAACAACTTCTGCTCCCGTAGCTTCTCCAGAACTTTCCTCAGGTGAACCATGTGCTCCTCAGGACTCTTCGAATACACTAGAATGTCGTCGATAAAAATGATGACGAACTCATCCAGATACTCCTGGAACACGCCGTTCATCAACCTCATAAACGCAGCCGGTGCATTCGTCAACCCAAACGGCATCACCACAAACTCGTAGTGCCCGTATCTCGTCCTGAAAGCCGTCTTCCTGATGTCCGTCTCCGCTATCGGGATCTGATGATAACCCGATGCCAAATCAATCTTAGAGAACCACGAAGCACCCTGCAACTGATCTAACAACTCATCGATCCTCGGTAATGGGTACTTGTTCTTCACAGTAACCCGGTTCAGCCCCCGATAATCAATGAACAACCGGAAGCTCCCATCCTTCTTCTTGACGAACAGTACCGGTGCACCCCACGGAGAACTGCTCGGTCTAATGAAACCCTTTTCCAACAACTCCTCGAGCTGCTTCTTAAGCTCAGCCATCTCCGCTGGAGCCATCCTGTAAGGAGCCTTAGACAACGGGGTCGTCCCCGGCTCTAACTCAATGGTACAAGGATCCGACCTGGATGGTGGTAACCCGCTCAACTGCTGGAACACATCCTCGAACTCCCAGACCACCTCAATATCCCGCACCGCTGACTCCCCAACCTCACCAGGTATCGAAATGGTAGCCAAGTAGGCCTCACAACCCTGTTCGATCAAGCGCTCCGCTTGAACCGCGGAAACGACGATGCCTCCCGGCACCGGTCTCACTCCCTGATAAACCAGTCTTCTGTTAGCATGCTCGAAAACCACACGACCCCGGTGACAATCCAAATGAGCCTTGAACTTTCCCAGCCAGTCCATACCCAAAATGATGTCATAGAGTTCCACTGGGCACACTATCAAATCCGCTGGCATCAGCTTTCCGGCGATAAGAATATCAACATTCTCCACACAGCCCTGAGTCCTCAACAAGCGACCCCCAGCAACTCTCACCACACCCGAGTGGTCCCCACACAACTCTTGGATACCGCTCCCCGACACCCAATCCGGTGTGGCAAAACTGTGGGACGCTCCGGAGTCAAACAACACATGTGACTCTACCCCAGCCACATTAAGGGTCCCTAAGCACGAAAAGGATTCACGGCAAATAGCAAACACCAATTACAGAGCGAGTAACTGAATTACAATCAAACAAGAACATAGTTAAGGTAACTAACCAGTAATCGGTCTGCTGCCGCTCGCCTCGCCTGACTCCGCGCCTATGGTGAACACCCTCGGTGCCACTGCGGCCCGTTTCGGAGGCGGTGCCTCGATCCTCACAAATGGCTGAGCCAACTTCGGACAATCCTTCCTGAGGTGACCGGGTTCCTTGCAATGAAAGCACACCGGGCCCCCTCGAGAACAATCCGCCACGCGATGTCCATGGGCTCCGCACCCGAAACAACGTGGCCCAGAACCCGCTTCCCTGGAAGTATCCTCCCACTTCCTCTTCTGTCCCTGCTGCTGACCAGACCTACCGCCCTTGCTCGGAGCAACACTCTGACTTTGAGGCCGTCGCGGAGCCTCTGGTACTGCAGCCTTTAAACTAGCCTCCTGCCTCATCCCCTCCTCAAGCTGCGCTGCACACTCCACCAGTTCGGATACCGACTCGAACTTGCGGACTATGCACCGATTCCTGAGATCGATACGCATACCTCGCATGAAAGCACCAATCAACTCATACTCGGTATCTGCACCCCGACCAGCAAACCGCTTCAGCCGGTTAAACTCGGCCTCGTACTCTCGGACCGAACGAATCCCCTGTGACAAGTACAGAAACTCCGCCTGTAACCTGTCGCGAGCCTCCCGCGGAAAATACTTGAGATCGAACTCCCTCCGGAACTCGTCCCAAGGCAACACTACTCCCGCCCTCCTCGCAGCAACACCCTGCCACCACTCATGTGCATCTCCCTCCAGATAATGCACCGCCAAGTCAACCCTATACTCCTCAGGGCATCTGATCGACTGGAAGTTCCTCTCCAACCTGGACCTCCACTCATCAGACTCAATCGGTCGAGCACCACCACTGAAAAACTTGGTGCCCAACCTCTGCATATGCTCCATCACCCTCAGGTACGACGGAACCACTGGCTCGGCCTCGGCAACCACTCCCGGAACTCCCGGAGCAACAACACCCGGCATCGCGGCAACCCCCTGTGGCGCCACTGGAGCTGGAGCCGGTACCACACCAGGTAACCTCTCCAAGAGCTGGGCCAACATGCCCAAAACAGCCGCCATCGGGTTCGGGCCCGCACCCGCCTGAGCACCACCCGGCGCCGGCATCGCACCATACACGGCCGCTGGCTCCGACTGACCTTCCCCCTCGGCGTGATCATACGCCCCCTGCTCCACCGTGACACTCTGCGTCACATTCGCAGCTGCTCTGCCACCCCTACCACCTCTACCACCCCTACCACCTCTGCCGCCACGGCCGGTTCTGCCGCCCCGACCACGGCCGCCGCGACCACCCCGACCTCTGAGACCTTGCCCAACGCTATCAGAATCAACCATCTGCAATAACCACTTGTTACTAATTGACAACAGCAATAGTAAAACAAACACGAGTCTTACCGTGGAATCTCATTGAAGGCTCGAAGAGGATGATCTAGAACTTCAAGCTCAACAATTGACTAACTCCCATAGACAGTTCTAATAGCGGAATTTTTTTTTTAAAACCGTCCTAGAACCGTAAATGCTCTGATACCAAATTGAAACAACCGCACCCATTTTTTTTTTGCAAATAATCATTAAAATCCCATAAATAATAACGGAACCTCACCAATTAATTCCCGGTTCAAGACTAAAAATCCGAACAATGCAGATCATAAATTATTAAATTAAATAATCAAATAAACGACAAATCTAGATCACCCCCTCTTCCTCGCCCTGATTCCACGGTCACACTTTCTCATTTCCTGCATCAATTAAAATATAAGAGATGCATAAGTATTTCGATAAATACTTAGTGAGGCAATCCTCCCATCTACAGGCTAACAAATAATTAAGATAATTAATATAGACTATCACGAAAATACCGAATAAATCAAACATTTCATGAAACACTCGATCTAGACCCTCCGAGATCGTAAACGGCCTATAATCACGAAATCACACCAATTATCAAAATTATTTAATTACGCCTATGGTCCTGCACTCACCTTATTCCCGCACAGAAAGTTTCACGAGAAAATTCAGCAATTTTCTAGAACTCCCCGGGATGAATAACCTTCTATTAAACCACCTAGAAATAAAAATAATAAAATAATTAAAAACAAACAAATGTAAGATCGGTGATTAACAAACCGGTCTAAACCGGTAGTCGACTTCGTCGACTTCCCACCGCCGGAGCAGCGACGCCACCGCCGGAGCTCACCACCGGCGCTCGCCACAGCCCAATCCCCGATCCCCAATCCCGACTCCAACCCCCGCACCGTCGACCCTCTTCCCCGTCACGGCTTGACCCCGGCATCGCACGAACAACTAAGGAGGGAGAGAGAAGTTTTCTTACCGTGGAGAAGACGAGATCGCGACACGACCCGGCTCACGACGATCCACCCACTCGAGCTTTCTCTCGATCTCTCACCACGCAGCAGTCGTGACGGCTAGGTTAATCGCACGCACAAGGTTGGAGAGGGAGATGCATACGGCGATACATATGTGTGACCAAGTTTCCCTTATTACACCAACCGGTCCTCGCACTTCTTCCTCTTCCGAAAGTTGACCCCAAACTTTCAAAATTATCAGTTAAACCCACCCGGAAAAAATGATTTACGCGAAATTAACCCCCAACTTCTAATTATTCAACTTCAACCTCAAAATTGAATTAGGGATGTTACAAATAGTATCAAAGAAATACAAATACAAACGAAATTTAATACAAATACAAACATAATCATTGTCTTGTGGATTCATTTATCACAATCTTCATGCATATCATATCCACTAACACCGAATAAGTTATCTCTTCCATAGATGATCTCGTGAAATCCATTCTTCATCTTCTCTGGTCTTTGAATAATATCTTCAATAATCATAATGTATGTTTGTGCTCATTACCTCATGAACAAAAAAATTACATTAGCACATATTGACTTGTCTCAGTGTTACTCAGTAATACCAATTTGTTCCCAGGTCTTAATTATACCATTTTGTTCCCAGTTGTCTTATATCTGTAAATTGGATGAATTCGGGCCAAAACACTAATCTACATATGATTCAGTATGATTCAACCACTACAATCTATTAATTACCAATGCAATGTCTTAATCGACCTAGAAAATATAGTTACCAACCCAATGTCCATTAATTAACAACACCAAAAGAATAATGTTTCAAATCTAATTGAAATCTCCAAAATTGCAAATCCAATTGAAATCCCAAAAATGCAAATCCAATTGAAATTTCCAAATCCAATAGTTTCTAGTGCAAAATCTACTAACAAAATCGAAGGATTTAAACTAAAACACAATAATTGTAAGAAAATTAATATGGATTTCGAAGCTTCAATGGCAGATAAGGAAAGGGAAGTTGTCTATAGAGATGAGAAAAAGTCAATGAGAAGATGTTTATGATTGGCTGAAATTTGATTAATTTTCATTGGTCGAATTTATCTTTTTTATATGTTGTAGTTAAAATAAAATAAAAAAAGAAAGGAGAATATGTCGCTAGAGATGGAAAAAAAGTCAATGGGAAGTTGTTTTTTATTGGCTAAAATTTGCTTAATTCTCATTGGTTGAATTTATTTTTTATATATATTTTTTAGTTAAAGTAAATAAAAGAAGGAAGGGCAAAATGAAAATATCATATTTCATTAAAAGGAAAGAGGTATGACTGAATAGCATAGGATAGAGGTGAATAAGTCTATACCTGAAGGGAGAGATGTTATTTTGGCCCTTCTCTTCAAAGGAAGGCACACGTGTGAGTGGAGAAGATGATGATTAGCCGAAGGATGACACGTGTTTTGCTGAGATGACGCCACACAACGAGAAGCTTCCTCGGGCATCTCAATTGCTCGTCACCAAGGAGGCCCAGTTTTGTTGGGCTTGTATTTTTTTTGAAGCCCAAACAAAGGAAGAAGTTTTAAAGCCCTGTTTTAGTTGTATTTAAATTGGTTCTTAGTTTTCTGTAAATTTTTGAAATATTTCAAAGTTTATCTCTAAATAAAAAATTTAATATGAGCCTTACATAAACAAAAAAATCTGTGTAACAAGATTATCTTATACAGAAGCAATTATAAAATCTGTTTCCAAACACTATTTATTTGTGGAAAAAAAAACCATTTACTTAAAAAAAAAATAAACTTGTTTCCAAACATTCTTTACTTTTTTAAAGACATAATATATTTATTGTTAGATTTTATTTTTTTTGCCGTCTGAAATATTTTTTATTACAGATTAGAAAAACTATTAAAAAAATAAGTTTTCAACTGACAATATATCCGTTCCACAAAAATCCACGCATACTGGATCCACACCGAACGACTCTCCTTACACCACGCTAAAAAATTTCTTATAAGCTTGTCTCCATTAATAACCTGCATAAATCGCATCTTCTGGGAATTGAAACTCAGACTTCCTGGTGTAGAAGTATTAATTAACCTTTAGTCGACCACTGGACTAAGGGACTTCCACTATATATTGTTAGATATGAACATTCTAATTAATTTTAATATATATAAATAACATTGAATTTTTATTGATTGATTAAAATATTTAAAATATAATAGCATTAATTTATGATTGTAGATATTAAATGTAAATTTTATATTTGTAAATTGTATATGGTTGCCTTAATACCTCAGAGAAGAGATTTTAATCTGAATTTAAAAATTTAATTGACGTCCAAACTTAAAAATTTATGTTTGATTTAATGTGGTCATTTAATTGAACCATAATTAGACAAAATTATATAAATCTTAATATTAAAAATAGTATAACTTGATAAAATTTCAAATATTCAAAATTAGTAAATATTTATATTATACGGTAATATGGTGGACGGGTTAGGATTATGTTTTTAGAATTGCAGTCTTTTGCGAGTTGGCTTGTCAAAATATGCAAGATAACAGGCTGATTTGAAGCAGATTAAAATGACGGGTTAGCCCATTTTAACACTCATAACTATATAATTTGTGAAATTTTATTTTAACAAAACAATAAAACAATTGGTTAATGGTAATCTAAATTCACAAAATAATAAAGTTTACAATTAAGATTACATCGAAATATACTTAACTAACTCATACTCATATTCTACTAATATCCATTATATAATTACATTATATAATTACATCATATAACTTTTATAACAATTTACTTTTTTGTTAAATAGCAAATTTTACTATCATTTAAGGTTACATAAATCACATAATTATGAAATTTTTCATTAAAATTTAAATCAAACCATTTTCGTTAGTGTTTGCGCAATATAAATTTCACAAAAAGTAATGTATAAAAATTATTGTCTCGCACACAGCGTGGATTAGAATCTAGCTTTTGCATAGCACGGGGTCGAAATATGGTATAAATATCAAAACACATATTTCACAATAAAATATTATTGTCTTACTAAAAACCTAAGAATTACAAATTTAGCATATTTGAATCAATAACACTTAAATTATATCTTATTTTTTCTTTTGTATATTTTAAATTTTAATTTACAAAAAAATTATCCCGCACAAATGCGCGAATTAGAATATAATATGTTTGAAAATACCTTCTTGCTGGAAAGCTAGTTGGTTCAAGTAAAATTGGAGGAGGAGAGAAATGAATTTTGGTGAAAAGATACTCAAACATGTTCTTTTATTTTAGTTTTTTGTCAAAAGAAATATAAAGTATATTCTACCTGAATATTATGTAGATAAATATAAAATTAGAAGTTGCTATAAAAGAATGTATAAAATTATAAGTTTATCATTTCAAATAAAATAAAATAAAAACTAGATAGAAATTTAGAATGGGCAATTCTCAAAAATATCACTAAAATAAAATTCCTTTCCAAACATAGCATTACTAGTTTTTTCTTTCCAAAACTACCACAAACATTGATTTTTTCCACAAATACCACAAAACTAAAACTAAACTTTAACACTCAAAACTAAACGGAAAAATTGTCTAAAAAATATCAACTTTCAAATTTTGGCCATTAAAAGCACGAAATATTGCACGAATAGTTTAAATCATATTTGGTTGACTTCAAATTTAAATCATGAACTATTATTGACTCGACCAAAAAAGACATGACGTTAAATCCGTAAACGGAATGAGTAAATAGAGTTAGAAAACCATTTAAACCTACAGTTAATTAATATGACATCGTTTTGCTCATTCTTCTTTAAAAAACATCAACTTTCAAATTTTGGTCAATAAAATCACGAACTATTGCGCGGATAGTTTAAATCATCATATTTGATTGAGTTCAAATTTAAATCATGAACTTTCGTTGACTCAGTAAAAAAAACGCTTTCTTCCTCTTCTCCGACGGATAATTCTATGGCCGAACAAACCCATCTATGCTTGGCCAATCTCATCTCGATCCTGAACAGAATGAGTAAACGGAGTTAGAAAAAGACATGACGTTAAATCCTTAAACAGAATGAGTAAACGGAGTTAAAAAACCATGAGATTTTAATAATTTTAATTATTATTTTATTTATTTATTTTAATTAATAAATATAAAAATACACACAAAAAAACTCTTTCTTCCTCTTCTCCGACGGATACTTCTATGGCCGAACAAACCCATCTATGCTTGGCCAATCTCATCTCGATCCTTCAGGTTCTCTGTCTTGCCTTCTCCGGCGTCATCGTCGTCGTTCTCGTCGTTACATGTGCCCTAAATCCCCAATTCGATTTCGAAATCCACCACCACTTTTGATTGTGCTCTTCTTCTTCTTCCTCCTCGAGAAATCTCTGGAAATCTAGTTTTTTATGAAGCTTTGATTCTCGAAATCGAGAGTATTCATCGTATCTTGGTCTTTTATGTGTATTTTTGTATGTATCAATTAAAATAAATAAATTAAATAATTATTAAAATTATTAAAAGCACGAACTATTTGGTTTTAAAGAGAAAAAGACGATGTATCAATTAACTGTGGGTTTCAATGGTTTTCTAACCCCGTTTACTCATTACGTTTACGGATTTCACGTCATGTATTTTTTAACTGAGTCAACGAAAGTTCATGATTTAAATTTGAAGTCAACCAAATATGATGATTTAAACTATCTACGCAATAGTTCGTGTTTTTAATGGCCAAAATTTGAAAGTTGATGCCTTTTTAGACAATTTTCCTGTTTTAAGAAGAATGAGCAAAACGACGCCATATCAATTAACGGTGGTTTTAAACGGTTTTCTAACTCTGTTTACTCATTTCGTTTACGGATTTAACGTCATGTCTTTTTTTGCCGAGTCAACAAAAGTTCAGGATTTAAATTTGAAGTCAACCAAATATGATGATTTAAATTATCCACGCAATAGTTCGTGATTTTAATGGTCAAAATTTGAAAGTTGATGCTTTTTTAGACAATATTCCCAAAAATAAACCCTAAACCCAAAATAGTGAACCCAAACCCCAAATATTTAAATTATAAACCCTTAAAACTCATTTTTTTAGTGTTTGTGATATTTGTGGAAAAAACCATTTATTGGTAGTTTTGGAAGAAGAAAAAAACAAGTGATGGTATGTTTGGAACAAAAACTCATTTTAGTGGTATTTTAAGGAATTCCTCATTTAGAATTGATAATTGTTGAATTTGTTTAAAAAAAAATTATTCTCTTTCATACGTTTATATCTATTCTCTACTAAAAAAAAATTATTGAAATATTAATGTTACTGTAAACTCTAAATTAGGATGATTTAGTCATGATGTAAATTAGAAAGAGGTGTAGTTTTTAAAAAAGAAATTTAAAACAGTGTATTTTCCAAAATTCCTCTTTTTATTATTAGGGTTAGAAGATTGATTAGTGATACACATTTTAATTGAAAACAGGTGTGTTATCACTGGAGTTTGTGAGATGATGATGTAGTATTTCTCTGAAGAAAGGCTTTTTGAGAATTGTTCATTCAAACTTTTTATTTCAAAGTGAACTCAAACGAAAAGACTGACTGACAGTAATTTGATGTTGTTTAAGATCATATAATGTTGTCATTGAAAAATACATATATTGTCTCTTACGGATATGACATTGTTTCAACATAACTAAATCCATTGAAGGACATTAAGTTTCTCTGAGCAATGATCCTCGACCAAAATATTCAACTTTTGGAACAAAACTTAAGAATCGGAACTCTGTCTTCCCAAACCAGCTCCAAGACAAAAGATTCATCCATCTTAACGCCGTTAATCTCACAGAAACCTTTCCAATTTCTTCCTAAACTCATTGTTCCTCTTTTGTTCTTATTCATCAGTAGTGACGTCGACCACTTTGTACCGTACCTGTCAAGCATCGTTATCTTCCTTGCCTTTTTTATTCCATTTCCCTTTGTGAATTCCAACGGAAGATTCTGTAGGATTCCATTTTTAGATTCCATATAGAGAGATCATAAGTGAACAAAAGAAAAGAAAAATAGAGTTTTGTTGTGGAACTTACAAGTCTATTTGTAGGAATAAGTGTCAATGTCACAAATCGGTTTTGACTTGTTGTGCTATGTTCTTCTTTGATGGTAGTTTTAACAGCTTTTGAACATTTTCCTTGCCTAATAGCGTCTTTGGTAGGTTCTGCAGAAGGAATATAATCTTTGTTGCAACCTTTGAAACAGCTTCTTTGCCTTGTGCCATTACGGTTAGTTTCTTCGCCAAGAAACTCTTCTTCTAAACCTTTCCTTGTGTCATTGCTAGGCTCTACAGAGGAAACAAACAGCTTCTGTTATCGATTTGTTTCTTTCTTGAAAGAATAAAAGAGGACACTACTTACCAAGTTTTTGCAGATTCAAAGGGAACAACAACTGAAGCACAGGTGTTTCCTCATTTTGTACCAACTTGAATTTGAAAGAGTCTCCGGGTTTCTTCCCATTAGCGACACAGAAACCTCTCCAGCCTCTTCTCATTAAAAACCGGCCTGCCTCGTGCCTCAAGTCTATCGTCCATGATTCTCCTTTTTCATTCACTAAATCAATCTGACGATTCGTTATCAGACCGTTTGACACTGAACTTTTTCGGAAAATACTGCAAATGTTGCCACAAAGTTTAGTTATAGTTATAAAAAGAAAAACACCTCTCACTCAAACCAAAATTAGTGTATTATAAAAGTAAGAAGTAACAGTACCACTGTATCGCGCTCTAGGTTTGAAGCCGTGACCATGGCCACAAAACACAAATGGTCTGGTGAAGATTCTGCTTCTATTTTTTGACGCTTCTTTGTTGGAACCTTCTCTGTATCAATTGTAGAATCTGTTTTGCATTGTTTTAACAGGTTTGTAAACTATAAAACGCATTCAAACACGAGAGATCATAAAAGAGAGAACAGGAGCTGGATTGTTGAAACTCTTAGATCAGATGGTCATGGCAAAGTCTCTCCCTAATCAAATCTATTCAAAACAAAAACACTATGGTTTCATAATGAATGTAACATCCCAATTTCTTGTATATGCGGAGAGGCTTATAAGAATTGATTTGGCTACCTATGTCACCAAAGTGCACTTATCTTTTCGGGAACTTGTCCAGAGAGAACTCCAGAGTTAAGCGTGCTTGAGCTGGAACAATTTAAGGATGGGTGACCTACCGGGAAGTGATTCGCGGTATCGTGTGAGTGAGGACAAAACACGGGGAAAGATCACGTGGTGATTGCAGGGTCAGTAAACAAGTATTACAAGCCTCCCGGACTAATAACGCCCCGACCGCCACTACCTGTGGGCCCCATGCCCTCTCTCGGCCCGTGGGCCCCACCCTTGTCCGACGGCCGGTGCGTTAGTCCGGGAGGACTGTAATACTTGTTTACTGACCCTGCAATCACCACGTGATTTTTCCCCGTGTTTTGTCCTCACTCACACGATACCGCGAATCACTTCCCGGTAGGTCACCCATCCTTAAATTGCTCCAGCTCAAGCACGCTTAACTCTGGAGTTCTCTCTGGACAAGTTCCCGAAAAGATAAGTGCACTTTGGTGACATAGGTAGCCAAATCAATTCTTATAAGCCTCTCCGCATATACAAGAAATTGGGATGTTACAATCACCCCCACTCATAGAGCGCAACGTCCTCGTTGCGCACCAGGATCGTCACCCTAGACGGTGTGAGCCCACCTGACTCCACACACGTGTTTGGGTTCGGCTCTGATACCACTTATAACGCCCCGACCGCCCCTACATGTGGGCCCATGCCCTCTCTCGGCCCGTGGGCCCCACCCTTGTCCGACGGCCGGTGCGTTAGTCCGGGAGGCTTGTAATACTTGTTTACTGACCCTGTAATCACCACGTGACCTTTCCCCGTGTTTTGTCCTCACTCACACGCTACCGCGAATCACTTCCCGGAAGGTCACCCATCCTTAGACTACTCCAGCCCAAGCACCCTTAACTCTGGAGTTCTTTCGGGCAAGTGATCGGAAAAGGTAAGTGCACTTTGGTGACATAGGTAGCCAAATAAATTCTTATAAGCCTCTCCGCATATACAAGAAATCGGGATGTTACAATGAATAACGAACAAATCTTTGTGGAGGAAAACATCAATTTGTTTCTGGAAGATTGTCACAGAGTTAGAACATGTTTAAGTAAGGAAGAAAACTTTCTGGATATGTGGAGATTGATGGGCATTATAAGAATCAGTGTTATGTTTGGCTTGAAAGAAACAAAGGGAGAGTCTAAAATGGCTAAAGAGGACACACAGGATTTGGTTGTTTTCACTGTAACAAAAGCAAACTTGATGCTAAATGAGATTGGTCCAGATGAATGGATCATGGACACATGATGCTCTTTTTATATGACTCCTCAAGGAGAATGGTTCTTAGAGATGTGAGAGAGCTTTATGCTAGTAAAGTAATAGTGACTTACCAAGTTTGTGCTGATCCTCAGTGTTCAAGGGTAACAATTGGAGAACAGGTGTTTCTTCATTTTGGACCAATTTGAATGTGAACGAGTCTTCAGGTTTCTTCCCATTAGCAACACAGAAACTTCTCCAGCCTCTGCTCATGTAAAACCGGCCTGAATACGTATCCTGTCTCAAGTCTATCTTCCATGATTCTCCCTCTTCATTCATTAAAACAATCTCAAATTTCTTCATCAGACCATTTACCACCGCAAACGTTTTCGGAAGATACTACAAAATACCACTCCACAAGTTCAATATGATTAAAAGTTAAAACACCTCTCACTCAAAATAAAAGTTACAGTATATAAGTAAGGAGTAATGTGGAAGTAACATACCACTACATCACTCTTTAGATTCGAAGCCGTGACAGTAACAACAAAACAAGATTGGTCTTGAATCATCTGTTTCTGTCTCTGGACTCTTCTTCTTTCTTGAAATATTCTCTGTATCACAAATCTTCTCTGTTAATAGAATTAAGTAAATCTCTAAATGTGGTAATAAGAATCTAATATAAAACTGAGGTTAACCCATTTTTTCTTCTTCTTCCTGGCTATATTCTCCATATTGAATCTCACAGAAACTTGGTCCTAAAGCTGTGACATGGAACACAAACTCTCCTTCGTGTCTGAAAACGACAATGTCACCAATTCTAAGATCATGTGCAACAGCGAAATCTTTCCAACCGACAGAGAGTCTCCGACCGTCAATCTTTACTTTCCAGGTGATCTCTGATGCATCTGACTCAGCTTAGCTGTTTTGCCTTTGTTACTTCCTTCTAAGTGCTTCAAGAAGAACGCAACAGGAATGTCCTGAAACAGCATGCAAGAGATTTAGAAACAGAAGCAATTTGGTCATGAGAGAGATAGAGAAACAGAGTATACGAGGTGGTTGGAGAAATCGGGAAGAAGCGGCTGAAAGAAATGTGGGTTGATCGGAGAATAGAGGGGTGGATTCGCCATATTCAAACAAAAATCGTTGAAAACATTTATTTTCTTCTTCTGTGAACTTCGAACGAACAACTTTGTGTTTCTTAGACTAATAGTACAAAAAAAACGTCAAGAACAAAGACTTTTCTTCTTCTATGTCTAGGCTTTTCCAAAAGTCATTGTTCTCGAGAAATGATTTTTTTTTGTTTTTTACTTTTTTCAACAACATTCATCATGTGACTTTTTTTCCTTTTTTTTTTGTTTCCATGGCAAAATCCCGGTTTAAGCCGATTTGAACTGAGATTGGCCCAATTGATTCTGGTCCACGACAGTTCATAACCGCCAAAGATTCATCAACCCATGTCGGCTCTGTTATCGGTCTCAGGGCCCATTAAGCATGAGTGATCTACGTCGGCACCGACTTCCGATTTAAAAGGAAACTATCCTTATCACTTCCAAAAAAGAAAAAAAAGAAATTATCGTCGAGAAAAAAAGAAGTTTGTGATTATCGAAATTGAGAAGGAAAATGAAATCGTGAATGTTAAGCTGACAGAAGATCTTATAAATAGGAAGACTCTCCTCATTCGAAGATCATTCACAATTCATTCATTCCCGAGAGCTAAGAGAACAATTGCTGCAAACTTCCCGACGATATTTTCTAGCTTAGTCTTATTTTTCCGATTAGATCATCATCCCGATGACCTAATTTTCCTTGTGTTTGGCCGAGATTACTTAATAAAACGAGGTTCCAATCCCTTTATCTATGTTTTACTTCTTGTGTGATATTCGTATCTTACAATAGTAAATAAGTTTATTTGAGAAATTAAAGAATAAGACGACGATTGCTTACTTGCGAACTCAGAAAATTATGTATATTTTGTTTGTAAATGTAGGTGCAATTTATCTTGAAACGTAGGTGCAATTTATCTTGAAACCATATATTTTAGCAAAAAAAAAAAAATTGAAACCGCAAACAAAAATCACAAGACATTTGTACATATAGTTTCACGTGCATCTTTATTTCCAAAAGCAAATAAATACAAACGAACCACAACAAAACACAAAACACCAAAATGTGAACAATTCCCATTGCCTTTTTCAAGTGAAACCCAAATAATATATAGTTTTTTTCGTAGATGACAAAATTATTTTCGGATTAAGTTAAAATAGCTTTTTTGGTTTTAGTTAAAAGTTGCTGCAAAAATGCAGTAACAGTATTTTAAAAAAAAGGCGTTAAATTGACGATCATGGTTACTCATAGCAGTCTTGTTGTGAGAGTTCGTCTAAACTACTTTGTCCGTTTCAAAATAATGTTATGTTTAAAGTTCTTAAACATCGATTAACAAAACGTTTTATTATTAAAAAAACAAACATTAGTTATTATCTATCTAAACTCAATTTAACTAACGATAAAAAAAGCTTTGTTTGAGCCTAACAACCTATGTTTGAGGGAAAGAAGCTTTGTTTATGACGAATTGTTTTGAATGTTCTGAAAACTAATTCTCAAAAATGTCAATTTCAAATCCTTTAGCTATAGATTCTCAGTTTGCAATTTCTACTTTACAAAAACCAAAAAACCAAAAAAATAGTTCCGATATAAATTCTCTTTACGAAATAGAATATGTTCCAGGCGATCGTCTGCCTGAAACAACACTTCCACTGGTGAATCCATACGAGTTCTTTGCCAGAAAACCCAGTGTTTTCTCGATAAAGAACGTCCGTGAGCTCATACAACCTTCGGCAAGCCGAAGAGTCCGGGAATACGTTCAATCCAGCAAGTTCTCATCTTGCCAAGTCCCAGCCACGGAAGAAGAGCAATTCATTTCTCTCAACATCCCAGAAGTGCTTCCACGATTATGGCGTCAACAAGGATACACCCATCTCCACTTTGGAGTGGTGCGTATCGGGCTAACCCTACACGCCCGTAAAGGTCTACCGGTTATCGCAAGAATCGCTCTAGTTGACTCTCGGCTAAAGTCATATCAACAGGCCTGCATCGGTACGGTTCAGACAACATTAAACGCCGGAACAGTATTCATAACGCTGTTTCCCAACTTCAACGTCTCTTTGCAAGATCCGAACCTACTCAAGACGCTCAAGGTCCAGCTTCAGCTGATCGGACTGCCTATACAAGAGAAGAGTGTTATCGCAACACTACATCACCAAATTGTATATCGTGTTCAAGACCATGCTCTTGACCTCGTCCTACCCTCCTCTGACGAAGCACTATATCTAGAAGTCACATCGGCTTCGCAAGCGCCAAGCACAACGCAAATTCCTCGACAGATCTCTCGAGAGGAATTGATAAAGAAGATACCAGAGTCATGGGTAACAAGCTATGAGAAGCTACATCAAGCGACTCAAGCACCGGTCCAAACATCCGAAGCCAGATTCCATTCGCGAAGTGATGGAACAACGGAAATCATATTCGACAAACCGAGATCTTCATCATCTCGGAAACAACTGTTCACACAATTTGCAATCCAAATTGATGAACACGAATTCCACGGACCATACCGAGACCAAAATCCAAAGCCGGTCTCCTTCGGACAATACGGACAAGTCGTATATCCTTTCAAGGATGAAAACGGCCATCAATATTTTGATGTCTATTCTTGCTCGGCTTGCACAGAAAATTATTATGAGTCCGATGACGAAATCCGCCAACGGCGCAGAAAGAAGAAGGATCCCCTGTACAAAAGATATCTAGACGGAGATCCTACAGTAGGTCCTCTCGGAGAAGGCAACGGAAGATACGACTTCATAGTCGAATACTCTAATCAAAAAGAGTCATCCGTGCCGGAAATCATGATGATGGAAAACGACAACTTTCCTCCACCAAAGGACTTCATCACCGACAACATATCCCACTCTCCAAAAGTACTTTCAAATGCAATCAGTCCTTCAGGACCCAGTCAATTAAGTCAAGGAGAAAAGGTGCTCAATTGGCAAACGGAAAATGCCATGGCACAAAACCGACTGCTTATTACGATCAATCACAAAATCGATCAGTTTGCAGAATATTCGAAGAGATTGAGTGGTCTTCAAAACTCGATCTCAGAAATCGAGAGTCGGTTAAATACCCTCCACAAAGAGATGATGTCTATGGCCAAACATATGATGGTCAACACCACTCAATTTCAAGGCAAAGAAGCTGAGATGATCAATCTCAGGTTTCAACTAAAAGACCTTCAAAAGTGCCTCGAAAGTATGGTCCAGAACCAGCAAAGACCATACCATCCACATCTCGGGAGCATGTCATCAACGATGCCCATATACCCAGGATCGTACTCTCAAGGGTTTCTCTCAGGAGAACAATATGGTACGACAAGAAATCCAGTTCCTGGTTTCCTATCGTCTGATGAAGCGTTCACATCAAGATATGCTGTAACTCCTCCTGTCGGCGAGTTCAGACCACGACCCGTACGAGAAAGGGCAAGAAGGCAAAAGGAATCCGAATTCCGTGTCAATCCAACAACGACTCATAGATCTGCCTCCTCACACTCTAGTCAAGAGTCTCCTGAGCGCGATAGAAGAAAAGGAAAGGAGATAGGCATAATCGAGTCTACAGAGTCTACGGAGTTTACGATGTCTAGTCTGCTAAATCAACTAGCGGAACAAGACGAAAGAGCAAAAGAGCCAGAGTCCGCTCAATCGCAAATACCGCCGGCAAAAACGTCTCATCCAACACCGGTGATTATTAACCTCTCAGATTCAAGCTCAAGCTCATCTTACAAGACTGACTCTGAAGATGAATCACTACCAAAGCAGTTTGCTATTGGAGAACCATCAAAGACAGAGCCAGACATAGACGAAGTGTTCTCTGACGACGAGATGAATGGAACACCCATTCAAGAACAAGAAAGGCCAACGAAGCAGTTCGCCTCAAAAGTCGTGACGTTTACGTTTGACGATATTCCCTTCGAAAGATGGAATGATCGTTTAGACGAATTCCACGCATGGATGAATTCTGAGGTTATCACCTCAACCTCACACCTCGTCATACAACAATTCACTGCACGGTTCTCAGGTGCACTCAAAGAATGGTGGAATTCGCTTGGCGAATACAGACAGCAGCAAGTCTATCAGACCACCATACCATTACTACTCGGAGAAATTCATCGGGAATTCATAGGCACCCCGAAACACCTCAAAGATCAATTACAAGAGGATTTCTTCGCAGCAAAATGTTGTTCGCTTAAGAAGAGAGATCTTGCGAAACATTTCGAGCAACAAACACGGAGATACTATGCGCTAAACGGTCTCAATAACCCGAGCCTGAAGCAAGTCTACTTATCATCTATTGATGATTATCTGAGCCAACAAACAAAACTCAATATCAAAGAGCAAGGCCAGACGGTAGAAGAAATCTCCATCGGACAAATCCAACAATACGTCTTCAGGACGTTGGACAAACTATGCAAGCAAAAGGAATTCTGGACTGAGTTCATGGATAACTCAAAGCATTTATCCAAAGTCTGTGCAAGACCAGATTTGTCGATTAAATGTTCAAAGTCCAAGAAAGGCTGCATGTGTAAAGGAAAAGGCGAGGCTCGCCGTTCCAAAAAAACAAATAAGTTCCGATTCAAGAAGTTCGGACGCAGACGGTTCTTCAGAAGGAAACAATCCTTCAAAAAGGAGACAAAGTGCTTTCTATGCAACAAAGAAGGGCACTTCGCCAAAAACTGTCCTAACAGTTCAAAGAAGAAACGACAATATCTCATCAGCTCAATATCAAAGCTGGCAAAAGATATTGATCTTGACAATCATGATCTCGAATCAGTGTTGTCTTATGACAGCGACGAACAAGATGCCATTTGTGGCTACTCAGATTCTGACACTTCAGAATCCGACGATGAGGAAGAATGCTGTTTCAAGATTGCTCAAACGCCTCAACAAGAAGAGATACAATCTCCTCACCTACCGGTGACAATCTTTGATCCTGCAAAGAAAGAGGAACCAGTCCATGCTATCGCTTTCATAGACACGGGAGCTCATACAACGATAATGAATCCCAAGGTACTTTCCTCTACCATGTGGCACCCGTACCAGCAAGAGTTCAGGGTAGCAAATTCAGGATCGTTATCAATCAAGCTCAAATCAAAGCCGATCACTATAGAGCTATTTCCGGGTTGTCAAATAACTACGGAAGTCCTAGGGTCCTCCGCTCCTGGAAAGGACATTATTCTAGGATGGGACTCGTATTACGAGCTGAAGAAGAGCTTCGACATCTCAATCGAACCAAGAGGTATAAGATGGAAATCTTATTTCAAAGCGTTCACAACGATACCTAGAATGTTCGCGATTGAAGAGCTTCAGTCCCATGATTTCAACAAAATAAAAGAAGAAATCACTGCGAGTTCATGCGCAAACTCTCATACGGAGTTCCTACGTATATGCAAAAACCCACTGTGGTTAAACGAGGAATTCTTCGTGTCACTGCCATTCAAGCAGAATATCCACACGACACCTACAAAGGCAAGTCACGCAGGAATGCCCCCAGTGTTGCTCAAACAAGCAAACGAAGAATGCGACCAGCTAGTCAGCCAAAAGGTGGTCTCACCAACAAATTCTCCGTGGGCATGCAAGGCATTTTATGTCAATAATAGAGCTGAACAAGCACGAGGAAAACTAAGGCTAGTCATTGACTATAAGCCGCTGAACCAGTACCTCCAAGATGTCAAGTTCCCATTGCCAAACAAAAGGGCGCTGTTTCAACATCTACAAGGTGCGACTCTGTTCTCAAAGTTCGACCTAAAATCCGGTTTCTGGCAAATCGGTATTGCACCAGAAGAAAGATACAAGACAGCTTTCTGTCTGCCCAACCGACATCTACAATGGAATGTCCTACCGTTCGGCCTCAAGACGGCGCCATCGCTATTCCAACAGGCTATGCTAAAGATATTCAAGCCCCTGCTTCATACAGCACTAATCTACATAGACGATATCCTTCTATTCTCGTCAAGTCACGAAGATCATGTTCGAACTCTACAACAGTTCCAGAACATCGTGAAGGATCATGGAATAATGCTATCGGCCCGAAAAATGATCATAGCCCAGCCCAACATCGATTTCCTTGGAATGGATATTGCTAATGGGCAATTCACCCCTCAGGCCCATCTAGCCACGACGCTTCTGGAGTTTCCAGACAGCGACCTCTCGAAGAGACAAGTCCAACAGTTCCTTGGGGTAATTAATTACCTCAGTGACTTTATTCCGCAATTGTCGCAGCTGACGCGTCCACTACAAAAGATGCTGTCCAAGAATCCTCCTTTATGGACTACCAGACAAACGGATGCAGTCAAAAGACTAAAGTTGGAGATAATAAAGCTGCCACCTTTAAAGATTCCCTGCGAAGGCACGCGTGTTCTACAAACAGACGCAAGTGATAAGTATTGGGGTTCAATACTGTTCGAAGTGATTGACGGGAAACGTCAAATCTGTGGATATAAAAGCGGACGCTTTAAAGATTCCGAACTCCACTATCACTCCACGTTCAAAGAGATCTTAGCTGTAAAGAAGGCCATCGAGAAATTTGAGTTCCATTTGATTGGACACAAATTTCGCATCGAGATGGACATGTCATCCTTCCCAAAGATGTTACAATTCAAGCAAAAGATGGTCCCACATCAACAGTTGCTAAGATGGAGCGAATGGTTCTCAAAATACGACTTCGTATCCTTCTATTTAAAGGGCACAAAGAACATCCTTGCCGACATGCTAAGCCGGAGCCCGCTGAAGGAGATACAGATGATGGCAAGCTCATCGGCAACCAAAAAAGAATACTATGACTTCGGTGCCAACATGCCAGAAGATGCTCACCAGCTTGTCAACATGAAGATCATCCACGAGCATCTCAAAGAAAGGATCTTCCGGTACCAGTCAATCATCCTATCAAAGTACGGTGTCCGATGTCAACACATCGCGCCACTTGGCATACATCCAGATCACCCGTACGCCCATCTCTACAGAATAGAGAGCACTAATATGCCAGAGGAAGTCCTCTGTTTCCTTTGGTATATATGTTCTGTATACACCATTGGCGTCACCTTCGACATCCACTGGCTCTACCAGTTCGTCAACTCGCGACAAGGTCAAAAGGACTGCCTCTCAACGTTTCTAACTTGGTTCGCGCCACTAAGCGCCTGGAGTGGTAAACTTAGACGGTCAGCAAAGACGGTGAACATATCGTACAAAAGGCTAAAAGGACAAGGGTGTCTCAACCCTTTCTTGAATCCTCATACGATATACTTCTTCCACCGCCCCATACAAGTCAATATCAAAAGCAACAAGATGCATGCGTTGCCGACGCTGATCCACCACGACGACTACAACAAAGGCATGCGACCAGACTTCAACGTCTATGAGACCAAAGGGTTCGAGGAATTCCAGAACCATGCGTTTCGCCTCAATAGTGCTACGCAGAAGTTCCCTATTCCCTTCAACCTAAATTGGAGCTACTATCCAATTGATTACCAGATGAGTCTAGACGAAGACCTACAGTACTTCGAAAGCAAGCCAGCCCATAAGCTAATCCAGCAGAAGACGACTCCAGATCCAGAACCAACGACGGTTCTGCCAGAATACTTCCAAGACGCACAGTCCCCAGACGATTCGATGAATATAGACGAGATCGGGAAGAAGTTCGGTTTAAACAAAGACGAGCCTCTAGAAGATTTCGCCGAACCAGAAGTCGAGTTCAAGTGTCCAGATGACTATTACGGCTGCTGCGAGGAACACATCACCGAGTTCGAGATAGATCATTAAGATTCGTCTTAATAATCTAATTATGTATAATTATGTGTGTAAGCGATATATAATCGCAATAATTAATGTATAATAAAGTGTGATGTAAGCGATGATGTAATCGCAATTAGGTGTGATGTAAGCGATGATGTCATCGCAATAAATAAAGTAGATAGGTGTGATGTAAGCAATGATGTCATTGCTGAGGTAAGCGCTTATGTCAGCGCTCTAAACCTCCTATAAATATGTGTGTACCCCCTTGTGAAATATTATCTCATTTTCCCCTTAAAAACCTCTCTCTAGCTTTCTCTCTCTATGAATCACTAAAAACTCTCTCTAGTTTTCAGACTTCTCTACGAGATGTCATAAGCTCTGTAGCTTTCTCTCTCTCATGGGTTGGGTGATCACTCTCTATTGATTCTGTTTATCTCGTGCGTTCGATGAGCGAATCGTTTAACCGTGATGACTGTCAATACGACGGTCGTGACGGCCAATACGGTGGTTGTGGGGGGCGATAGGATTCCTAACAGTGGTTGAGCCCGAGGCCAGGTAGTGCCGTTTATGCTCCCTTTACCTGGAACCTATCAGATCCCATAGCTATCAACACGGCTATCACGATCTTCAACACGACTAGTTCATTCGGTTAACCGTTACTCAGAGTTCGTCTCTTGTCTTATGACTCGAGTCTCTCGTGTAATCAGATATTGGTATCAGAGCCTAACAACCTATGTTTGAGGGAAAGAAGCTTTGTTTATGACGAATTGTTTTGAATGTTCTGAAAACTAATTCTCAAAAATGTCAATTTCAAATCCTTTAGCTATAGATTCTCAGTTTGCAATTTCTACTTTACAAAAACCAAAAAACCAAAAAAATAGTTCCGATATAAATTCTCTTTACGAAATAGAATATGTTCCAGGCGATCGTCTGCCTGAAACAACACTTCCACTGGTGAATCCATACGAGTTCTTTGCCAGAAAACCCAGTGTTTTCTCGATAAAGAACGTCCGTGAGCTCATACAACCTTCGGCAAGCCGAAGAGTCCGGGAATACGTTCAATCCAGCAAGTTCTCATCTTGCCAAGTCCCAGCCACGGAAGAAGAGCAATTCATTTCTCTCAACATCCCAGAAGTGCTTCCACGATTATGGCGTCAACAAGGATACACCCATCTCCACTTTGGAGTGGTGCGTATCGGGCTAACCCTACACGCCCGTAAAGGTCTACCGGTTATCGCAAGAATCGCTCTAGTTGACTCTCGGCTAAAGTCATATCAACAGGCCTGCATCGGTACGGTTCAGACAACATTAAACGCCGGAACAGTATTCATAACGCTGTTTCCCAACTTCAACGTCTCTTTGCAAGATCCGAACCTACTCAAGACGCTCAAGGTCCAGCTTCAGCTGATCGGACTGCCTATACAAGAGAAGAGTGTTATCGCAACACTACATCACCAAATTGTATATCGTGTTCAAGACCATGCTCTTGACCTCGTCCTACCCTCCTCTGACGAAGCACTATATCTAGAAGTCACATCGGCTTCGCAAGCGCCAAGCACAACGCAAATTCCTCGACAGATCTCTCGAGAGGAATTGATAAAGAAGATACCAGAGTCATGGGTAACAAGCTATGAGAAGCTACATCAAGCGACTCAAGCACCGGTCCAAACATCCGAAGCCAGATTCCATTCGCGAAGTGATGGAACAACGGAAATCATATTCGACAAACCGAGATCTTCATCATCTCGGAAACAACTGTTCACACAATTTGCAATCCAAATTGATGAACACGAATTCCACGGACCATACCGAGACCAAAATCCAAAGCCGGTCTCCTTCGGACAATACAGACAAGTCGTATATCCTTTCAAGGATGAAAACGGCCATCAATATTTTGATGTCTGTTCTTGCTCGGCTTGCACAGAAAATTATTATGAGTCCGATGACGAAATCCGCCAACGGCGCAGAAAGAAGAAGGATCCCCTGTACAAAAGATATCTAGACGGAGATCCTACAGTAGGTCCTCTCGGAGAAGGCAACGGAAGATACGACTTCATAGTCGAATACTCTAATCAAAAAGAGTCATCCGTGCCGGAAATCATGATGATGGAAAACGACAACTTTCCTCCACCAAAGGACTTCATCACCGACAACATATCCCACTCTCCAAAAGTACTTTCAAATGCAATCAGTCCTTCAGGACCCAGTCAATTAAGTCAAGGAGAAAAGGTGCTCAATTGGCAAACGGAAAATGCCATGGCACAAAACCGACTGCTTATTACGATCAATCACAAAATCGATCAGTTTGCAGAATATTCGAAGAGATTGAGTGGTCTTCAAAACTCGATCTCAGAAATCGAGAGTCGGTTAAATACCCTCCACAAAGAGATGATGTCTATGGCCAAACATATGATGGTCAACACCACTCAATTTCAAGGCAAAGAAGCTGAGATGATCAATCTCAGGTTTCAACTAAAAGACCTTCAAAAGTGCCTCGAAAGTATGGTCCAGAACCAGCAAAGACCATACCATCCACATCTCGGGAGCATGTCATCAACGATGCCCATATACCCAGGATCGTACTCTCAAGGGTTTCTCTCAGGAGAACAATATGGTACGACAAGAAATCCAGTTCCTGGTTTCCTATCGTCTGATGAAGCGTTCACATCAAGATATGCTGTAACTCCTCCTGTCGGCGAGTTCAGACCACGACTCGTACGAGAAAGGGCAAGAAGGCAAAAGGAATCCGAATTCCGTGTCAATCCAACAACGACTCATAGATCTGCCTCCTCACACTCTAGTCAAGAGTCTCCTGAGCGCGATAGAAGAAAAGGAAAGGAGATAGGCATAATCGAGTCTACAGAGTCTACGGAGTTTACGATGTCTAGTCTGCTAAATCAACTAGCGGAACAAGACGAAAGAGCAAAAGAGCCAGAGTCCGCTCAATCGCAAATACCGCCGGCAAAAACGTCTCATCCAACACCGGTGATTATTAACCTCTCAGATTCAAGCTCAAGCTCATCTTACAAGACTGACTCTGAAGATGAATCACTACCAAAGCAGTTTGCTATTGGAGAACCATCAAAGACAGAGCCAGACATAGACGAAGTGTTCTCTGACGACGAGATGAATGGAACACCCATTCAAGAACAAGAAAGGCCAACGAAGCAGTTCGCCTCAAAAGTCGTGACGTTTACGTTTGACGATATTCCCTTCGAAAGATGGAATGATCGTTTAGACGAATTCCACGCATGGATGAATTCTGAGGTTATCACCTCAACCTCACACCTCGTCATACAACAATTCACTGCACGGTTCTCAGGTGCACTCAAAGAATGGTGGAATTCGCTTGGCGAATACAGACAGCAGCAAGTCTATCAGACCACCATACCATTACTACTCGGAGAAATTCATCGGGAATTCATAGGCACCCCGAAACACCTCAAAGATCAATTACAAGAGGATTTCTTCGCAGCAAAATGTTGTTCGCTTAAGAAGAGAGATCTTGCGAAACATTTCGAGCAACAAACACGGAGATACTATGCGCTAAACGGTCTCAATAACCCGAGCCTGAAGCAAGTCTACTTATCATCTATTGATGATTATCTGAGCCAACAAACAAAACTCAATATCAAAGAGCAAGGCCAGACGGTAGAAGAAATCTCCATCGGACAAATCCAACAATACGTCTTCAGGACGTTGGACAAACTATGCAAGCAAAAGGAATTCTGGACTGAGTTCATGGATAACTCAAAGCATTTATCCAAAGTCTGTGCAAGACCAGATTTGTCGATTAAATGTTCAAAGTCCAAGAAAGGCTGCATGTGTAAAGGAAAAGGCGAGGCTCGCCGTTCCAAAAAAACAAATAAGTTCCGATTCAAGAAGTTCGGATGCAGACGGTTCTTCAGAAGGAAACAATCCTTCAAAAAGGAGACAAAGTGCTTTCTATGCAACAAAGAAGGGCACTTCGCCAAAAACTGTCCTAACAGTTCAAAGAAGAAACGACAATATTTCATCAGCTCAATATCAAAGCTGGCAAAAGATATTGATCTTGACAATCAAGATCTCGAATCAGTGTTGTCTTATGACAGCGACGAACAAGATGCCATTTGTGGCTACTCAGATTCTGACACTTCAGAATCCGACGATGAGGAAGAATGCTGTTTCAAGATTGCTCAAACGCCTCAACAAGAAGAGATACAATCTCCTCACCTACCGGTGACAATCTTTGATCCTGCAAAGAAAGAGGAACCAGTCCATGCTATCGCTTTCATAGACACGGGAGCTCATACAACGATAATGAATCCCAAGGTACTTTCCTCTACCATGTGGCACCCGTACCAGCAAGAGTTCAGGGTAGCAAATTCAGGATCGTTATCAATCAAGCTCAAATCAAAGCCGATCACTATAGAGCTATTTCCGGGTTGTCAAATAACTACGGAAGTCCTAGGGTCCTCCGCTCCTGGAAAGGACATTATTCTAGGATGGGACTCGTATTACGAGCTGAAGAAGAGCTTCGACATCTCAATCGAACCAAGAGGTATAAGATGGAAATCTTATTTCAAAGCGTTCACAACGATACCTAGAATGTTCGCGATTGAAGAGCTTCAGTCCCATGATTTCAACAAAATAAAAGAAGAAATCACTGCGAGTTCATGCGCAAACTCTCATACGGAGTTCCTACGTATATGCAAAAACCCACTGTGGTTAAACGAGGAATTCTTCGTGTCACTGCCATTCAAGCAGAATATCCACACGACACCTACAAAGGCAAGTCACGCAGGAATGCCCCCAGTGTTGCTCAAACAAGCAAACGAAGAATGCGACCAGCTAGTCAGCCAAAAGGTGGTCTCACCAACAAATTCTCCGTGGGCATGCAAGGCATTTTATGTCAATAATAGAGCTGAACAAGCACGAGGAAAACTAAGGCTAGTCATTGACTATAAGCCGCTGAACCAGTACCTCCAAGATGTCAAGTTCCCATTGCCAAACAAAAGGGCGCTGTTTCAACATCTACAAGGTGCGACTCTGTTCTCAAAGTTCGACCTAAAATCCGGTTTCTGGCAAATCGGTATTGCACCAGAAGAAAGATACAAGACAGCTTTCTGTCTGCCCAACCGACATCTACAATGGAATGTCCTACCGTTCGGCCTCAAGACGGCGCCATCGCTATTCCAACAGGCTATGCTAAAGATATTCAAGCCCCTGCTTCATACAGCACTAATCTACATAGACGATATCCTTCTATTCTCGTCAAGTCACGAAGATCATGTTCGAACTCTACAACAGTTCCAGAACATCGTGAAGGATCATGGAATAATGCTATCGGCCCGAAAAATGATCATAGCCCAGCCCAACATCGATTTCCTTGGAATGGATATTGCTAATGGGCAATTCACCCCTCAGGCCCATCTAGCCACGACGCTTCTGGAGTTTCCAGACAGCGACCTCTCGAAGAGACAAGTCCAACAGTTCCTTGGGGTAATTAATTACCTCAGTGACTTTATTCCGCAATTGTCGCAGCTGACGCGTCCACTACAAAAGATGCTGTCCAAGAATCCTCCTTTATGGACTACCAGACAAACGGATGCAGTCAAAAGACTAAAGTTGGAAATAATAAAGCTGCCACCTTTAAAGATTCCCTGCGAAGGCACGCGTGTTCTACAAACAGACGCAAGTGATAAGTATTGGGGTTCAATACTGTTCGAAGAGATTGACGGGAAACGTCAAATCTGTGGATATAAAAGCGGATGCTTTAAAGATTCCGAACTCCACTATCACTCCACGTTCAAAGAGATCTTAGCTGTAAAGAAGGCCATCGAGAAATTTGAGTTCCATTTGATTGGACACAAATTTCGCATCGAGATGGACATGTCATCCTTCCCGAAGATGTTACAGTTCAAGCAAAAGATGGTCCCACATCAACAGTTGCTAAGATGGAGCGAATGGTTCTCAAAATACGACTTCGTATCCTTCTATTTAAAGGGCACAAAGAACATCCTTGCCGACATGCTAAGCCGGAGCCCGCTGAAGGAGATACAGATGATGGCAAGCTCATCGGCAACCGAAAAAGAATACTATGACTTCGGTGCCAACATGCCAGAAGATGCTCACCAGCTTGTCAACATGAAGATCATCCACGAGCATCTCAAAGAAAGGATCTTCCGGTACCAGTCAATCATCCTATCAAAGTACGGTGTCCGATGTCAACACATCGCGCCACTTGGCATACATCCCGACCACCCGTACGCCCATCTCTACAGAATAGAGAGCACTAATATGCCAGAGGAAGTCCTCTGTTTCCTTTGGTATATATGTTCTGTATACACCATTGGCGTCACCTTCGACATCCACTGGCTCTACCAGTTCGTCAACTCGCGACAAGGTCAAAAGGACTGCCTCTCAACGTTTCTAACTTGGTTCGCGCCACTAAGCGCCTGGAGTGGTAAACTTAGACGGTCAGCAAAGACGGTGAACATATCGTACAAAAGGCTAAAAGGACAAGGGTGTCTCAACCCTTTCTTGAATCCTCATACGATATACTTCTTCCACCGCCCCATACAAGTCAATATCAAAAGCAACAAGATGCATGCGTTGCCGACGCTGATCCACCACGACGACTACAACAGAGGCATGCGACCAGACTTCAACGTCTATGAGACCAAAGGGTTCGAGGAATTCCAGAACCATGCGTTTCGCCTCAATAGTGCTACGCAGAAGTTCCCTATTCCCTTCAACCTAAATTGGAGCTACTATCCAATTGATTACCAGATGAGTCTAGACGAAGACCTACAGTACTTCGAAAGCAAGCCAGCCCATAAGCTAATCCAGCAGAAGACGACTCCAGATCCAGAACCAACGTCGGTTCTGCCAGAATACTTCCAAGACGCACAGTCCCCAGACGATTCGATGAATATAGACGAGATCGGGAAGAAGTTCGGTTTAAACAAAGACGAGCCTCTAGAAGATTTCGCCGAACCAGAAGTCGAGTTCAAGTGTCCAGATGACTATTACGGCTGCTGCGAGGAACACATCACCGAGTTCGAGATAGATCATTAAGATTCGTCTTAATAATCTAATTATGTATAATTATGTGTGTAAGCGATATATAATCGCAATAATTAATGTATAATAAAGTGTGATGTAAGCGATGATGTAATCGCAATTAGGTGTGATGTAAGCGATGATGTCATCGCAATAAATAAAGTAGATAGGTGTGATGTAAGCAATGATGTCATTGCTGAGGTAAGCGCTTATGTCAGCGCTCTAAACCTCCTATAAATATGTGTGTACCCCCTTGTGAAATATTATCTCATTTTCCCCTTAAAAACCTCTCTCTAGCTTTCTCTCTCTATGAATCACTAAAAACTCTCTCTAGTTTTCAGACTTCTCTACGAGATGTCATAAGCTCTGTAGCTTTCTCTCTCTCATGGGTTGGGTGATCACTCTCTATTGATTCTGTTTATCTCGTGCGTTCGATGAGCGAATCGTTTAACCGTGATGACTGTCAATACGACGGTCGTGACGGCCAATACGGTGGTTGTGGGGGGCGATAGGATTCCTAACAGTGGTTGAGCCCGAGGCCAGGTAGTGCCGTTTATGCTCCCTTTACCTGGAACCTATCAGATCCCATAGCTATCAACACGGCTATCACGATCTTCAACACGACTAGTTCATACGGTTAACCGTTACTCAGAGTTCGTCTCTTGTCTTATGACTCGAGTCTCTCGTGTAATCAGATATTGGTATCAGAGCCTAACAACCTATGTTTGAGGGAAAGAAGCTTTGTTTATGACGAATTGTTTTGAATGTTCTGAAAACTAATTCTCAAAATGTCAATTTCAAATCCTTTAGCTATAGATTCTCAGTTTGCAATTTCTACTTTACAAAAACCAAAAAACCAAAAAAATAGTTCCGATATAAATTCTCTTTACGAAATAGAATATGTTCCAGGCGATCGTCTGCCTGAAACAACACTTCCACTGGTGAATCCATACGAGTTCTTTGCCAGAAAACCCAGTGTTTTCTCGATAAAGAACGTCCGTGAGCTCATACAACCTTCGGCAAGCCGAAGAGTCCGGGAATACGTTCAATCCAGCAAGTTCTCATCTTGCCAAGTCCCAGCCACGGAAGAGGAGCAATTCATTTCTCTCAACATCCCAGAAGTGCTTCCACGATTATGGCGTCAACAAGGATACACCCATCTCCACTTTGGAGTGGTGCGTATCGGGCTAACCCTACACGCCCGTAAAGGTCTGCCGGTTATCGCAAGAATCGCTCTAGTCGACTCTCGGCTAAAGTAATATCAACAGGCCTGCATCGGTACAGTTCAGACAACATTAAACGCCGGAACAGTATTCATAACGCTGTTTCCCAACTTCAACGTCTCTTTGCAAGATCCGAACCTACTCAAGACGCTCAAGGTCCAGCTTCAGCTGATCGGACTGCCTATGCAAGAGAAGAGTGTTATCGCAACACTACATCACCAAATTGTATATCGTGTTCAAGACCATGCTCTTGACCTCGTCCTACCCTCCTCTGACGAAGCGCTATATCTAGAAGTCACATCGGCTTCGCAAGCGCCAAGCACAACGCAAATTCCTCGACAGATCTCTCGAGAGGAATTGATAAAGAAGATACCAGAGTCATGGGTAACAAGCTATGAGAAGCTACATCAAGCGACTCAAGCACCGGTCCAAACATCCGAAGCCAGATTCCATTCGCGAAGTGATGGAACAACGGAAATCATATTCGACAAACCGAGATCTTCATCATCTCGGAAACAACTGTTCACACAATTTGCAATCCAAATTGATGAACACGAATTCCACGGACCATACCGAGACCAAAATCCAAAGCCGGTCTCCTTCGGACAATACGGACAAGTCGTATATCCTTTCAAGGATGAAAACGGCCATCAATATTTTGATGTCTGTTCTTGCTCGGCTTGCACAGAAAATTATTATGAGTCCGATGACGAAATCCGCCAACGGCGCAGAAAGAAGAAGGATCCCCTGTACAAAAGATATCTAGACGGAGATCCTACAGTAGGTCCTCTCGGAGAAGGCAACGGAAGATACGACTTCATAGTCGAATACTCTAATCAAAAAGAGTCATCCGTGCCGGAAATCATGATGATGGAAGACGACAACTTTCCTCCACCAAAGGACTTCATCACCGACAACATATCCCACTCTCCAAAAATACTTTCAAGTGCAATCAGTCCTTCAGGACCGAGTCAATTAAGTCAAGGAGAAAAGGTGCTCAATTGGCAAACGGAAAATGCCATGGCACAAAACCGACTGCTTACTACTATCAATCACAAAATTGATCAGTTTGCAGAATATTCAAAGAGATTGAGTGGTCTTCAAAACTCGATCTCAGAAATCGAGAGTCGGTTAAGTACCCTCCACAAAGAGATGATGTCTATGGCCAAACATATGATGGTCAACACCACTCAATTTCAAGGCAAAGAAGCTGAGATGATCAATCTCAGGTTTCAACTAAAAGACCTTCAAAAGTGCCTCGAAAGTATGGTCCAGAACCAGCAAAGACCATACCATCCACATCTCGGGAGCATGTCATCAACGATGCCCATATACCCAGGATCGTACTCTCAAGGGTTTCTCTCAGGAGAACAATATGGGACGACAAGAAATCCAGTTCCTGGTTTCCTATCGTCTGATGAAGCGTTCACATCAAGATATGCTGTAACTCCTCCTGTCGACGAGTTCAGACCACGACCCGTACGAGAAAGGGCAAGAAGACAAAAGGAATCCGAATTCCGTGTCAACACAACAACGACTCATAGATCTGCCTCCTCACACTCTAGTCAAGAGTCTCCTGATCGCGATAGAAGAAAAGGAAAGGAGATAGGCATAATCGAGTCTACAGAGTCTACGGAGTTTACGATGTCTAGTCTGCTAAATCAACTAGCGGAACAAGACGAAAGAGCAAAAGAGCCAGAGTCCGCTCAATCACAAATACCACCGGCAAAAACGTCTCATCCAACACCGGTGATTATTAACCTCTCAGAGTCAAGCTCAAGCTCATCTTACAAGACTGACTCTGAAGATGAATCACTACCAAAGCAGTTTGCTATTGGAGAACCATCAAAGACAGAGCCAGACATAGACGAAGTGTTCCCTGACGACGAGATGAATGGAACACCCATTCAAGAACAAGAAAGGCCAACGAAGCAGTTCGCCTCAAAAGTCGTGACGTTTACGTTTGACGATATTCCCTTCGAAAGATGGAATGATCGTTTAGACGAATTCCACGCATGGATGAATTCTGAGGTTATCACCTCAACCTCACACCTCGTCATACAACAATTCACTGCACGGTTCTCAGGTGCACTCAAAGAATGGTGGAATTCGCTTGGCGAATACAGACAGCAGCAAGTCTATCAGACCACCATACCATTACTACTCGGAGAAATTCATCGGGAATTCATAGGCACCCCGAAACACCTCAAAGATCAATTACAAGAGGATTTCTTCGCAGCAAAATGTTGTTCGCTTAAAAAGAGAGATCTTGCGAAACATTTCGAGCAACAAACACGGAGATACCATGCGCTAAACGGTCTCAATAACCCGAGCCTGAAGCAAGTCTACTTATCATCTATTGATGATTATCTGAGCCGACAAACAAAACTCAATATCAAAGAGCAAGGCCAGACGGTAGAAGAAATCTCCATCGGACAAATCCAACAATACGTCTTCAGGACGTTGGACAAACTATGCAAGCAAAAGGAATTCTGGACTGAGTTCATGGATAACTCAAAGCATTTATCCAAAGTCTGTGCAAGACCAGATTTGTCGATTAAATGTTCAAAGTCCAAGAAAGGCTGCATGTGTAAAGGAAAAGGCGAGGCTCGCCGTTCCAAAAAAGCAAATAAGTTCCGATTCAAGAAATTCGGACGCAGACGGTTCTTCAGAAGGAAACAATCCTTCAAAAAGGAGACAAAGTGCTTTCTATGCAACAAAGAAGGGCACTTCGCCAAAAACTGTCCTAACAGTTCAAAGAAGAAACGACAATATCTCATCAGCTCAATATCAAAGCTGGCAAAAGATATTGATCTTGACAATCATGATCTCGAATCAGTGTTGTCTTATGACAGCGACGAACAAGATGCCATTTGTGGCTACTCAGATTCTAACACCTCAGAATCCGACGATGAGGAAGAATGCTGTTTCAAGATTGCTCAAACGCCTCAACAAGAAGAGATACAATCTCCTCACCTACCGGTGACAATCTTTGATCCTGCAAAGAAAGAGGAACCAGTCCATGCTATCGCTTTCATAGACACGGGAGCTCATACAACGATAATGAATCCCAAGGTACTTTCCTCTACCATGTGGCACCCGTACCAGCAAGAGTTCAGGGTAGCAAATTCAGGATCGTTATCAATCAAGCTCAAATCGAAGCCGATCACTATAGAGCTATTTCCGGGTTGTCAAATAACTACGGAAGTCCTAGGATCCTCTGCTCCTGGAAAGGACATTATTCTAGGATGGGACTCGTATTACGAGCTGAAGAAGAGCTTCGACATCTCAATCGAACCAAGAGGTATAAGATGGAAATCTTATTTCAAAGCGTTCACAACGATACCTAGAATGTTCGCGATTGAAGAGCTTCAGTCCCATGATTTCAACAAAATAAAAGAAGAAATCACTGCGAGTTCATGCGCAAACTCTCATACGGAGTTCCTACGTATATGCAAAAACCCACTGTGGTTAAACGAGGAATTCTTCGTGTCACTGCCATTCAAAGAGAATATCCACACGACACCTACAAAGGCAAGTCACGCAGGAATGCCCCCAGTGTTGCTCAAACAAGCAAACGAAGAATGTGACCAGCTAGTCAGCCAAAAGGTGGTCTCACCAACAAATTCTCCGTGGGCATGCAAGGCATTTTATGTCAATAATAGAGCTGAACAAGCACGAGGAAAACTAAGGCTAGTCATTGACTATAAGCCGCTGAACCAGTACCTCCAAGATGTCAAGTTCCCATTGCCAAACAAAAGGGCGCTGTTTCAACATCTACAAGGTGCGACTATGTTCTCAAAGTTCGACCTAAAATCCGGTTTCTGGCAAATCGGTATTGCACCAGAAGAAAGATACAAGACAGCTTTCTGTCTGCCCAACCGACATCTACAATGGAATGTCCTACCGTTCGGCCTCAAGACGGCGCCATCGCTATTCCAACAGGCTATGCTAAAGATATTCAAGCCCCTGCTTCATACAGCACTAATCTACATAGACGATATCCTTCTATTCTCGTCAAGTCACGAAGATCATGTTCGAACTCTACAACAGTTCCAGAACATCGTGAAGGATCATGGAATAATGCTATCGGCCCGAAAAATGATCATAGCCCAGCCCAACATCGATTTCCTTGGAATGGATATTGCTAATGGGCAATTCACCCCGCAGGCCCATCTAGCCACGACGCTTCTGGAGTTTCCAGACAGCGACCTCTCGAAGAGACAAGTCCAACAGTTCCTTGGGGTAATTAATTACCTCAGTGACTTTATTCCGCAATTGTCGCAGCTGACGCGTCCACTACAAAAGATGCTGTCCAAGAATCCTCCTTTATGGACTACCAGACAAACGGATGCAGTCAAAAGACTAAAGTTGGAGATAATAAAGCTGCCACCTTTAAAGATTCCCTGCGAAGGCACGCGTGTTCTACAAACAGACGCAAGTGATAAGTATTGGGGTTCAATACTGTTCGAAGAGATTGACGGGAAACGTCAAATCTGTGGATATAAAAGCGGACGCTTTAAAGATTCCGAACTCCACTATCACTCCACGTTCAAAGAGATCTTAGCTGTAAAGAAGGCCATCGAGAAATTTGAGTTCCATCTGATTGGACACAAATTTCGCATCGAGATGGACATGTCATCCTTCCCGAAGATGTTACAATTCAAGCAAAAGATGGTCCCACATCAACAATTGCTAAGATGGAGCGAATGGTTCTCAAAATACGACTTCGTATCCTTCTATTTAAAGGGCACAAAGAACATCCTTGCCGACATGCTAAGCCAGAGCCCGCTGAAGGAGATACAGATGATGGCAAGCTCATCGGCAACCGAAAAAGAATACTATGACTTCGGTGCCAACATGCCAGAAGATGCTCACCAGCTTGTCAACATGAAGATCATCCACGAGCATCTCAAAGAAAGGATCTTCCGGTACCAGTCAATCATCCTATCAAAGTACGGTGTCCGATGTCAACACATCGCGCCACTTGGCATACATCCAGATCACCCGTACGCCCATCTCTACAGAATAGAGAGCACTAATATGCCAGAGGAAGTCCTCTGTTTCCTTTGGTATATATGTTCTATATACACCATTGGCGTCACCTTCGACATCCACTGGCTCTACCAGTTCGTCAACTCGCGACAAGGTCAAAAAGACTGCCTCTCAACGTTTCTAACTTGGTTCGCGCCACTAAGCGCCTGGAGTGGTAAACTTAGACGGTCAGCAAAGACGGTGAACATATCGTACAAAAGGCTAAAAGGACAAGGGTGTCTCAACCCTTTCTTTAATCCTCATACGATATACTTCTTCCACCGCCCCATACAAGTCAATATCAAAAGCAACAAGATGCATGCGTTGCCGACGCTGATCCACCACGACGACTACAACAAAGGCATGCGACCAGACTTCAACGTCTATGAGACCAAAGGGTTCGAGGAATTCCAGAACCATGCGTTTCGCCTCAATAGTGCTACGCAGAAGTTCCCTATTCCCTTCAACCTCAATTGGAGCTACTATCCAATTGATTACCAGATGAGTCTAGACGAAGACCTACAGTACTTCGAAAGCAAGCCAGCCCATAAGCTAATCCAGCAGAAGACGACACCAGATCCAGAACCAACGACGGTTCTGCCAGAATACTTCCAAGATGCACAGTCCCCAGACGATTCGATGAATATAGACGAGATCGGGAAGAAGTTCGGTTTAAACAAAGACGAGCCTCTAGAAGATTTCGCCGAACCAGAAATCGAGTTCAAGTGTCCAGATGACTATTACGGCTGCTGCGAGGAACACATCACCGAGTTCGAGATAGATCATTAAGATTCGTCTTAATAATCTAATTATGTATAATTATGTGTGTAAGCGATATATAATCGCAATAATTAATGTATAATAAAGTGTGATGTAAGCGATGATGTAATCGCAATTAGGTGTGATGTAAGCGATGATGTCATCACAATAAATAAAGTAGATAGGTGTGATGTAAGCAATGATGTCATTGCTGAGGTAAGCGCTTATGTCAGCGCTCTAAACCTCCTATAAATATGTGTGTACCCCCTTGTGAAATATCATCTCATTTTCCCCTTAAAAACCTCTCTCTAGCTTTCTCTCTCTATGAATCACTAAAAACTCTCTCTAGTTTTCAGACTTCTCTACGAGATGTCATAAGCTCTGTAGCTTTCTCTCTCTCATGGGTTGGGTGATCACTCTCTATTGATTCTGTTTATCTCGTGCGTTCGATGAGCGAATCGTTTAACCGTGATGACTGTCAATACGACGGTCGTGACGGCCAATACGGTGGTTGTGGGGGGCGATAGGATTCCTAACAGTGGTTGAGCCCGAGGCCAGGTAGTGCCGTTTATGCTCCCTTTACCTGGAACCTATCAGATCCCATAGCTATCAACACGGCTATCACGATCTTCAACACGACTAGTTCATACGGTTAACCGTTACTCAGAGTTCGTCTCTTGTCTTATGACTCGAGTCTCTCGTGTAATCAGATATTGGTATTGAAAATATAATGTCACTTAGAAAATAAAAGGATTTTTTTTTTTTTTTGCTAAAACAGCAATTATTTGGAAACCGTTGGAATGTATAAAAGGATGAAAAAATAAAACGGCTAAGGTAGGGGAAATTGCTGAAAATAACCTAAAATTTGGTTTTTTCAGCAAAACTAGACCCTTTATTCTGCTTAGTTGTCGCCGTCTCTTGTTTTTCCTTTCTAAATCTCTTGTTTTTCTTTCCAGGTCTGTTTCCTGCTGCCGATTTCCCTTCCCGCCGCCGCCGATTTTCCTTGCCGCCGCCAGCGAACGGTAAGCCGCCGCCGATTTCTTTTGCCACCGCCGGTTTCCTTTTACTTGTCGCTGTCTCTTGTTTTTCCTTTCTAAATCTCTTGTTTTTCTTTCCAGATCTGTTACCTACAACAAAGGTAAAGTCCTCTGAATCTCTCTGCTTTGTTCGAAGTTGTTAAAGTTTTTTCTTATTTTCTCATTTATCAGTTTGTTAAGGTTTCATTTTTTTTCATTATCCGAGAGCAGCCGTTAAGCCGTCGACGCTCTCTGCGTAGGACTGTTGGTAGACTTCGTCTGACACGTAAGGACTTCTTTGTAGACTTCTTTCAAAACTATGTAGACTTAATTGGTAGACTTCTTATTCAAACTGGTGGCCATTCTTAGACTTCTTTAGTAGACTTCTTATTAAAACCTGGTGGCCATTCGTAGACTTCGTTCAAAATTTTGTAATCTTCTTATTATTTAATTTTATGGACGTTTTGTTAATGCTTCTCTACTGTTTTGAAGTTATATCCTATCAGATAATGGATGCCCCAGAATTTCCACGTCGGTGGTACACTAAAGGCCATGAGCCCATGGCCGTGAAGAGCATAGGCTACTACGCTGATAACACACGGTTGATTCATGCACTCCACGGAGCACTGCAAAAAGATGGAATTTGGGATGAGCTCTATGAGTCGAAATTGGGTGTTATTTTAAAGTTCAGCATACTTGAGTTTGGCTGGGCATCGATGCTGGTTCACTATATGATCTCTTTTCAGTTAGTATGCAAGAAGAAGTACGAGATTTGGAATATAGTTTGTGAAGACCCAATGAGGTTTTCATTGCTTGAGTTTGAGCATCTTACAGGACTGAACTGCGAGTACGTAGAGGATCTAACATGTCCAAAGGTTGAGGTTACTGATGAGATGCGTGAATTCTGGGAGAAAATGGGAGTGGCTGAAGATGTTGGTCCAAGCACTGATAATATAATAGATGCATGTTCGAATTGTTCGACATGGTATAGGGAGGATAGGTTGAGATTATGATATCTAGGCATATACGCTGGCTTCATTGTAGCCGTAAAGACCAGTACACCTACACTGGTTGAAATGGCTAGACTAGTGATGGATTTAGAAGCTTTTGAAAACTATCCTTGGGGGAGGGTAGCGTTTAAGAATCTGATAGGGTCTGTGAAAGAGAAAGTGGATATCAACAAGACGATCACCCTCGAAGGGTTTGTGCATGTTCTTCAAGTGTGGATCTACTATGCTCTACCTGATTTTGCTTCTCAGTATGCTTTCTCATTGCCTAATAACCCAACTCCAACGCTGTTGGCATACAAAGGATAAAGAGGGCGAAAATATGTCAAAGAGAACATGCTAAAACATGTAATATTCTTTGTCTAATTAGTCTAACACTATACGTTTTTTGTCATTGTCATTTCTGTGATACATTAGTCTAACACTATAGTTTTTATTTTTCATAGACCCGCGTACAGAATTGCGTTGTCAAGACATTTGAGGAGATGTTTCCGAAATGGGATGACGACGAAGAATATGTAAAGGTTGATAATATTTTGAAAGCCATGTTTGGCCAGTTTGGTAAATGGAGGTGGCGTAAAGTTCATTGGCCTGACACGGACGTTAAAAAGGTCTCACCCCGCGTGGAGTCAGAGGATACGGGGGACCTCAAAAAGAGCTTAGTATCAGTACAAGAAAGCCGTAAGAAGTCTCGTTCAGAGTCCGCCTCTTGTATGGATGAGGATGGGTCGACTCTGGTGGCCACAATGAAAGCTCACATCAACCAATGCTTTGAAGAAATCTCGGCCAAGATGGTTGCTGGCTTCAGTGGCTGTCAAAAAGAGATAAAAGTCTTACGCAAGAAAGTAGAAGCAGTTGCGAACCATAGATTCGGTGAAAGGTGACATGAAGTTGAAGGTTTTAGATGACCAGCCGGTCAAATCCAGCGAAGATTCCAACCCTGCCAACCCCGGCGTTGTCAAAGATGGCGCCACCATTCCAGAAGTGAGGGTTAGTTCCAAACCCCCTTCGAAATTTATGATGAATACAAGGGAAAGATAGAAAAAGAAGAATTCTAAATGAACTTTGATTTCACCTTAATGTTATTTGTGTCGAAGTTGTTTTCATTTGAATTTATTACGATATGTTTTCATTTGAATTTAGGAGAATTTATTACATATATTAACAATTTGCACCTAAAAATGCAGAGTCATGTGTTTATGTTATTTGTGTAGAAGGTGTGCAATATGTTTTCATTTGAATTTAGGGGAATTTATTACATATATTAACAATTTGCATGAGTTTCAGAGTGAGAGTGTCAATGGTGACATGGTACCATATGTTGAGCTGATAGACAAAAACAACTGTGACATTGATTTTGATGCGATTTAAGAGGAGAAAGACAAGCAAAGCAGAGTAGCAGCGCATGTTGTGGCCCATGCGAAGAGTGACATGCAAAGGAAAATGGCTGCTTCACAGAAGTCTCTGTTTCAAGGTAATAGCACCGCAAAGGGGATCATTCCAAACCAGAAAATGCAAGGTTGTGGATATGATCCCTTTGATGTGAAAGGTGTTAGCCAGAAGCTGAAAGTGCTAGTGGATTTTCTACAGCTTGACCCGTAAGTTACTATTTCACTATAAGATGTTTGTGTTATTTGTGTTTTTAAACCTGTTTGACAACACAAATGTCGGTTTTCCAGCAAATACAAGAACCCGGAAATTTGGACTTCAGCCCACTGGTATTGGATTCTTCGGACGCCAAGGGAATGGTTAGCACACTCGGTAAGTCATTTCATCTTCACTAGCAGCAAAATTTTCACTAGTAGACTTCACTACTAGACATCACTAGTAGACTTCACTAGTAGACTTCACTAGTAGACTTCACTAGCAGACGTCACTGGCAGATAAATTTTCATTTAAGTAACATTGATTATATCTTAACTGCATCACATGGAAGCTGCGATTAACCTTATGAGGCTTCGACAGACGAAGCATCCAAAGTGATTTAGGTCGGAACGGATTTGCTTCCTTGATTCCTTGTTTGCAACGGTGTGGAGGTCCAAGTTCGCGGAGTTTGAATCCTCTCCGCCGAATGAGGATGGTTCGGGCAAGAGACTACCTAGTGGTTCATATCAGTACTACACCGGTGAAGCACCAGCTTACTGCCGAAATGATAAGACGTGGGCATATGATGTTGATCATATGTACTTAATGTTGTACGTCACAGGCGATCATTGGGTAGCTATGTGGGTAGAAATTCCAAAGAGACACATAACCATCTGGGATAGTCATGTTAAGACTTGGCATGCCACATACGCAGATATTGCAGTGGCAGTGAAACCTATATCCGTTTTGGTGCCTTACATTCTTCGTGAGTGTGCTCCCAAGGAAGATCGTCACAATTTCTCTTACGATGCATTCACTCATGAGCGGATTCAAGACTCGACAATACCTCAAAACAAGAAAAGTGGTGACTGTGGAGTGTATTGTCTGAAGTACATCGAATGGCATGCCTTAGGAATGGCATTTCCTTCCTACTTGCGTGATTCCAACATCAAAGCTATCATGAATAAGCTAGCTGCGGATATCTTTTACGAGACTAACTACAATGGCACCGATAAATTTGAGTACCCATTCTTGGACGATCCTTATGAAGGGGTTTAGGGTTTAAACTATGTAAGTTTATTTTTTAGATTCTCCCACTTTTGGATTCTTACATGATTTTTGGATGTAAGAATCAGCCATGTAAGTTTTGGCTTCTATTGGGGGATATTTCGGTGTAACTTCTATTGGAGGATATTTCGGTGTAACAAGTGATAGGGTTTAATTTTTTGTAACCTATCACTGTTAGGTAGACAAAAAACTGTAACGTACCTATGGTCTAATTGTAGATTATGTCGTTTAAATATTATAATTATTAAGTAGACTTCTGATTAACTAGAAAATGTTAAGGAAAACAGAGACAATGGCATTGCTTTTCTGCATAACCAACAAAGTTCAGTGCATAACATAACAAATTCAGACTATATAAGCAGACTTCATAAGTAGACGTCCTCGGAAGTCTACTCCATTTAAACCAGAACGCTACTTATCCCCAATCTGCCATCCCTAAAAAAAAACACAAAAGCTTATAACCAAAAGGCAAGAGTATAGCAGACATTATACAATAGACAAGAAGAATGCAACTTACACAATTCGTTCGGATATGACCAGGTTGTTTGCATTTTGAGCAACTATATTGTTGTGAACCTTCCTCGGTTTGGTCCCTTTCATACTTGCAATTTCTATCCATGATTGCCAACGAGACTTCTTTTGTCTCCCAGCTTTTCGTCGCATTTCTGGAAGAAGACATTGTACTGCCTCCAGAGCTTCCAAACCGCCAAACGTAGGATAAATGTTATGGGCGTATGCAGCATACAAATAGTCCCTTGAGTATGTTGGGCATACAAGCGTAGAGACATGTAAGCCCGCCTCTGTTGCAGCTGCAATAGCATGTGAACAAGGTATCTTCTCGATATCAAATATGCCACATGCACACCTCCGATTTTCCAAATCAACAAGACAATCTCGTGCTCCTCCTTTCACAAAGAATCTCCAAGTATCAATGCGATCCGCTGTCATTTTGTCCGCATAATCACCACGAATAACCAACAAATATTCAACCCCTCGAGTATGGTGTGTTGTGAGACTCAATGCATCCTCTCGCCTTTTAGAAAACCACCTTCCTAGCTTCTCTCGTACAAACTCCAATAGGAATGGTATGGGAAATCCTCGAGCTTGCTTAAGTGCAGAATTGATATACTCTGCCATATTGCTCATCTTAATGTTGTATATGTCTCCGACAAAGTGCACCCGAGACCATAGCTTCACGTCAGCATCCTCCAAATACGTAGCAAGGTCAGGTTTGATACTGCGTATATCATCCATGTATCGATTGTAATCATAAAGCGTATATGCGTAGGCAACACGTTTAACCAAGTACAAGAGATGTTTCCCTTTAAACCTTGAGACTATGTTATTCTGCAGATGATAGTAACATATCCCTCGTGCTGCCTAGGGGAAAACCGTATCACATGCCTTTATAATGGATCCATGTATGTCAGACGCAATCACCAAAATATATTCATCTGACACACATTCCCGCAATTTTGTGAAAAACCATTCCCACGGATCATCATTTTCTGTGTCTACAATTCCGATAGCCAAAGAAAATATCTGAAAGTTACCATCCTGTGTTGTTGCCACTAGCATAACACCTTCATACTTCCCAGTAAGATGAGATCCATCAACCACAATAACCCTTCGCAGATAACGAAAACCAGCGATTGATGCTTCAAAAGCTAGGAAACAATACTTGAATCTATTTTGATCATCAAGTTGAAGAGCAGTGACAGTTCCGAGGTTGGCTTTCTTTAGTAGATGCAAATAAGTAGGCAAATTCTGATATCCATCTTCAGCTGTTCCCCTTACCATTCCTTGGGCATATATCAAAGCTCTATAAGAAGTGGAATAATCCATCTTAATACCAAACCTATGCTTCATTGAATCTTTGATATGCTTTGGAGTTATCCCATCAATTATCCCAAATTCGTTCAAAAATAGCTCTGCCACATACTTCGGAGTACAATGTATATGTTGAGCCATTATGTCCGCCACTGAACATGTATGGACTTTCAAATACTTTGTCACCCAAAACGTTCTTGCTTCATTCTTCACACCTGATCTAAGCTTCCACTTGCATCCTTTCACGCGACAGATAGCCACACACAATGTCTTCATAGATTTATAAATGCGGAATGCAAATTTTAACATTATCGCCGTCAATCACAACTCTGATACCAGCTTATCCTTGCTAGGAAAACTCGCCTCGACATATATATTGTCAGACCATGTCAACACAGATTTGTCTCCCTTACCAACAGGCTTCTCCATCAAACCCTGATTGACAATATCAAATTCATCATCATCCTCGTCCTCACCTTTCACTTTCCCATAGACGGTGTAGTCTTCACCGTCAGAGTATACTGCATTACCATCTCCTGCATCATGATTCACATCCGCTTCTTCATGCTTAGTTTCTTCGTCTGAATTTTCCATATCTTCTTCATCCGCATCTTCGTCTGAATCTTCCATATCTTCTTCATATGCATTTCCATAGCATCTTCCCCAACCATATGGTCAGCGACACCAACCATATGTTCAGCCTCAGTATCCACCTTGAATCGACTCGAGACACATAGACGTACAACATGCGTTCTACCAAGCTCCGAACTTGTCTATCATTTGTGACATGCATAGGAGGGGTATCCGGATCCATCTTTTGGAGAATTTTTTCCGGTAAAGAATAGGTTAAAACCGCAAATTCAGTCTTGTCTATATTATAATCAACTTGTGCCATCTCAACGAGTTCCTCATGCGTACAACCATCACTCAAAAAGAACATCCTTCCTCCCTTGACTTTATCAACCGCAAACTCCCACGTCGAGTCTTTAAACATCCATTCTCCGTAAACAACAGGTAGGTTAACCATTTCCTGTAAGAAAAACAAGAACAAACCGCATTAGCATTCGTGATTACAAATTCAATGAAATAGTACGTAGTAGACTTCTACCGAAAGTCTTCTATTACGAGCTAGATGCCTAACCAATCAATAAATTTGATTCACCCATAATTGTTTAGTTAAAACACATAAAATTCATACAACAGCAAAAGCACTAGTAAAATACATACTAGAACAAAAAAAGCTCAAAGATTCGTTATAAATATGCTCTTAATGAGTTTTTTAAAAAACGTTATACAGTAGACTTCTATGAGAAGTTGACAAAGAAGACTTCATTTGAAGTCTACAAAAATTCTTAGAAGTCTGCGTGTGAAGTATACTGTGGAACATGTTATTTTTGCATTTGACCAAACTGTTGACTTTATAAAAGTAGACTTCTTCATGAAGTCTGCTGAAAAATAGGTTAATTTTTCATTTGACCAGAATCTCATCAGTGTTTGATTTTTAAAATAGACTTCATTTGAAGTCTACGCTGTTAAAGAAGACTTCTAATGAAGTCTATATCGTTAGAGAAGACTTAAGACTGAAGTCTACTGAAAATGAGTCACTTTTGCAATTCAAATACTGAAAGTAGACTTCGTTTGAAGTCTACGAAAAATAAGGTTAATTTTGAGTTTGACCAAAAATATTCATTGCAGACTTCGTTTGAAGTCTATTTCAGTTTTTGAAAAAATAGACTTCTTTTTTAAGTCTACTCTAAATTTGTAGACTTCATATGAAGTCTACTCAAAAAAAGTTTTTTTTTTTTAAGTTTGAAATTTTTGTCAAACGCAAAACTAACTTTCATAAAAAATCAAAATTTTGGTCAAATACCAAACTGACTTAAAAGAAGACTTCTCTTGAAGACTTCTCCAGAAGACTTCAGATGAAGTCTACCATATAAAAGTCAAAGTTTGGTCAACTACAAAAGTAGCCTCTCTTTTTCGGAGACTTCATATGAAGTCTACGAGTGATTTTTTTTGTTTTCAAAGGATAACTCACAGACTTCACATGAAGTCTCCTTACAAAAACGAAAAAATAGTCAATTGCAAAACTAACCTATGGTTGATTATGAGACTTCAAATGAAGTCTACGATAAAGAGTATACTTCAAATGAAGTATACTATCGCGAAACATATCTGAAAATTAACGAAAATCAAATGAATAATTACCTAGATCCGGTTTGAGGCTGTTTTGAGCTTCGTCGAGTGCCCAGAACACTGTGATTAACCAATATCAAAGAAGTTCAGTCCTTCTTATGCAATAGCTACCGAAACAAGCAAGATCTAAGAATTTGTAAATTTTGAAAACGAAAATGAGATAGTTTTTTGGATGAAAATGGAGAAGAAATGGAAGATTATGAGGTTATGAGCATAAAGATGAGGAGTTAGAGCCAAAGAAATTGGTTGGAGAAGCATTTAGAGCTCGAAATTGGTTGTTCATGGTGGTTGAAAAAATTGAAGAAGATAACATTTTCGTAAATAAGTGGATATCCAAAGGTGTTTTGTGTATTTTTCAGAATGTAGCAGACTTCAAAAGAAGTCTACTCATTTTCTTAGAATGGCATTTTCGTGAATATCGCAAGCTGGAATGGTGTAATGGACACAAAATGGCATTTGTTGAGGAGAAGGAAAAAAGAGGTCATGTTTGTGTTTGACCTCAAATTTTAGGTCATTTTTGCAAGTGCTCCAAGGTAATTAGTCTATGATTAACATAATTGACGTATCCGATGGTAATTTCTTCTTGTTGCGTTTTCGAAGTCTCCAAGAGCTTCACTCCAAAACTCTGCCTTGGATAGCTCTTTTCACCACTTTTTTGTCCTTTGATTGGAAAGTAAGCCTATTGTTTGAGGACTCTAGAAGATAGTGTGGGAGAATAGCCACATTCATCTTCTGTTTTCACGTGGAGATGCTGCTTTGGTCCTACCTCTACGGCCATAAGGTAATTTTAGTACTGATGTTTATAAATGAGAGTTTACAACATCTGGATACTAAGTTAAAGCGTCCTATTTGATCTCTTCTCATGCCTAAGTGGCAGCCACGAATGGCATAGAGGTCACCATTCCCAATCTTGACCCTCTTTACTGCTAGCTATGGTTGTTGTAAACAAGTCCTAAGGTCAAAATTTTCATGTGGAGATGTGTTGCGAATATACTTCCGGTCGCTGTTTGGCTTATATGAGACCTCCAAAGATTCACCGTTTGGCTTGCCCTTTAACCTTATCGACAGACAATTTCTCTCTGAACTTCAGTTATCTAGAGTGTAACCGCGCAGAAGATATAATGGACCTATCAAACACTTATGCTTTCGAGTGGTCACGGTCTATTGTAGAAACTGATAAACCAGAGACCTATAAATGAATGGACGAATGCACATAGCAACTACTTTGTGCGATATAAACACACACACCTTTTTCTTTGTTAATTAATCTAATGACAATCATGGTCATGAACCTCACCGGCACCAATTTGATAAGAACAAAGAACTTTATTGATCAAGAACAATGATCAAGAACACCACTCTTGAAACTCTCCTCTAGATACCAGATTCATCAATCTGATTATCAAGCCACAACCAAGATGCACACATAAGCATAAACTCTCTCAATACTCCTCTCCTCCTATTTATACTCTTTCAACGATTATCTCCCTGGATTGCCAGCTGGCATGGTTTGATTTGACGAACAAGGACATTTCGCTACCTCGTTGATGTACGAATCATTGTCTGGTTGGTGAAACTTTTGCCACAAATTTTTCTCTTCTTTAATCTTCCATAGGAAACAGAGTGTGAATTTTCCGAGTGCTACAACGCAGATAACAAACACAATAAGAAACAGAAGCCAGAAACTGTCTAGGCCAAGCTGCCTTGAGGTAAAAGATGGATTTGGATCTGGATTGGTGACTGGGTCTGGACAAGTTTCTTCTTTCTTCTTGAACCATGCGCGCTCAAGCTCCCTCGCCTTTGGTGACTCTGCTACTTTTAAGATAGCCCTTGAAACATCGGCGACCAAAGGTGATCCGATTGGAAAAACCTGCGTAAAAGGGACTTATGATCTCACCACCATTTAATGCAATTTTCACAGAAGTTTTGTTTAAGAAACTTACGAAGCCAAATCCATCAACATTGAAGGGTTCTTCAACCATTTTATAAGTGTTGCAATATTGTCCAAGAAAGAGTCTCAAGTAAGGTATTTCCAAAAAGGCTGCAGAGACACCGCCGTTTTTTGGTCCTTTTCTCAGAAGCTCATCGCATTCTTCTGCCGTATCAAAGGGCACAAGGCTAGATTGCGAGAAATTTCTTTCTTTAAGCTTTCCAAGGATGAATGATGTTCTCTGATAACCCACTGGTTGGATTAAGTTGCTGTGTTGTCAAAAGGGAGGCCAAACTGGCTGTGTAACTTTGGGTCAACACGAGAACAATGAAGTACCATGTGCAAACCAGGAACCGAGACCAAAAGCTGAACACTCTTTCTCCTGCAAACCGTAACTTGAGAGTAAGCATCAAGCAAGGTGATATATAGAAACATCAAGAAGATATGCCAAGAATGGAGAGGAGAGATTGAAAGTACTTGGAGCAAAAACCATGGTAGAGAAGGCAAACCAGAGGATAGTACTAGCTTGGTAAGTAGCAGGTCCACGAAAGTCCGGGTTAACCCTATGTTCAACAGCCCAAACAGTAATTCCAATAAGGAAAAAAAAGACAAAGGAAGTCAACCACAGTTGCCATGACAAAGGTTTCAAGAAAGTGAAACTGTCTCTTTTCACTTGGTCTTTAATGGAGGTGATTAATCCTACGCCTGATTTAATGAATGGGAATGTGAAATCGACGTAAGAGGACCTGTTCGCCAGTATGGTTGTATCTCCTACAACCGCGTCATATCGCTGCGAGAGAGAGAAGACACTAATTAAGATGGTTTTAGTAAATGCTACTTTGAGGGATGATTAGTGTGTGATCGTACTCACCCCGAGGTACACTTGGTGGACCAAGTCGTTGTAGTTACCGGCTGCTTTACCATTGCGCTTCTCGAAAGGAATGAACTCATAGGAGACGTCATAAGGCATTGCTCGAATCACAGCCTCAAAGAAATCTATGCAGAAACCTGTGACTACTGTTGAATTGGTGATAGGATCCCTTGTGACCTTCACGAGATCCATGTAACCGGTTCTCTTTGGAACTCCGATGCGCAACTTCTTCCCATTAGTCGGGATCTCCCATCCTTTGGGAACATAATCAGCCTCTCCAGGCCATATAATGTGTTTAAGATGATCTTTCCAAGTAGACAAGGCGCTCATGCTTCGCGGTTGCTGGTCTAGTCTCTTCACAAGACCATTTGACTCTGTCCAGAATCCTATTGACCTTTCTCCGGTTCCGACCACATTAACAATCTCAAACACCGATGGTTGCAGTTGCCCATTAACAAAACGGAAATGTCCTGCAAGTCCGTTAAATTGAACTCTTGAGAGTGTCTGGAGAAACTTTGGACCGTATTGAGATACACCAAGAGCTTCAAGTTCAGAAACATTCCTCCCAGGATCTGCATTACTGAAAGTCAGGTTATTTGTTCCAGCTTCTTCAATGGCTATCGCCAGTGCAGTGGTAGCATCATAAGCCCACAATCCGTAGACATTAAGCTCCTTCTGTGGGAATGTCCTCCTCCATCGAGATCTAAATTTGTCCAGCTCTTTGGATTTCTGAATATAAGTTTTAACACCTAATACCCCCTCCATAGCCTCAATACCCATCTCATTTATCGAACTTAGGTCATCTGTAACTCCATTGGTAAGGATCCAGACATACCCCGGTCTCATCAAACCAATCTCCTTAGCTTTGATGAAGACTCTTGAGGCAAGAGCAGAGTACATGTGGACAATAAAGACTCTTGTGGGCATGGTCATCATCTTAAGAAGCTCCACAGAGATTTCATCATCCGTGGCATTGAGAGCGATGACAGATCTGTAAGGTATTCGAACATTAATCTCTTGTAAAGCATCTGTGAGGCGAGGCATTATACCTTCTCCAAAGGTGTTGTCGATGTAAACAGGCACAACTTCTCTCCACCCAAACAAGTTGATGATAGCTTTTATGGCCTGCACTTGAGAGGAGTCCTCGTATGTAGCACGAAAGAAGTATGGACTGCGAAGAGAAGTAAGAAATGGGCTAGTTGCAGAGTAGGAAACAATCGGAACCCGTGATTTTTGGCCAATCTCGATCAAGAAATGCGCTTGCATAGATGTCCATGGCCCCAAAATCGCTTTCACTTGCTTGTTCATTATCAGCTCAATAGCTGTGACAATGTCAAAACCAAGAAAACTGATGTTGAGTATGTGAAAAATGGAATGAGAAATTATCGCAAACGTGAACAGTATGTTTAGTTCGATGGGGATCCTATTGTCAAATATATCGTTTTCTTGTCAATCCAATATATTCAGTAACAGTAACACATATACATGCGGATGTATCCAAACCAAATATAGAGAGAGAGGAGATGAGAGGTACCTGCACTTGCTGCACCCACAACGTCGTTTCTGGAGTCACCGACATTGACAACAAGCCTTGTCTGAAATTGAGGACGAGACGAATAGAAATCGGCGAGAGACATGTTGATGCAGAGCATGGCAACCTCCGAGTACGTAGTCCCGACATCAGTTACAACACCTACATTGACTTCGGTTCTTCTGCTGTTCTGACCTTTGCTGAGTTCCACAAAGAAGACGAACAAGAATAACAGGACGAAGAAGAAAACTCTCTTGTTTGTCATGTCAGGGTTTCTTTGAAAATGTGTTTCAAGTATGAGAAGTGATGAATAATCATTGATCTGTGTGTGTATATATATAGTAAAGTTTAGATAAGCTGCTGACTTATTAATTTATTTCAAATTCTCATCTAGACGAAGTCCGAACAAGCATCAAATATAATAAAGATAAGAAGCAAATACAACTTCAAAGCTTGTGGCCAATTTCAATCCAAACATTTCCTTTTTCATGTTTGTTTCTGGTTTTGTAGGAAAAAGTGTTATGAATATTAAGTAAAATTATGAGGACTGCTTCATTGAGAGTGGCATATGAATAATTTTTATTATCTTATAACTTACTTGTAGTGCAAGTAAAATTATGACCTGCTCAAAATTTTCAATTTTACGAAAGTCAAGCAATAAATTAATCAATGGAAGAGTTTTCTTAGAACTTATCTAACACTGGGCAACTAATTGATTTAACATAACAATAATCATTGTAAAACACAAGTACGAGTATAATAAAAACGTCAAGGAATCGAGACTAATAAACTTAAAATAGCAATAAGAAGAAGAAAGAAGTAAAACTTTAATCATGGGCAATTAATTGATTTAATAAGACTAATATTAAGTTCTTACTTTGATCTCAGAAACAAAGAAAACAAAAACAAAAAACAAAAAAGTTGTCTAAGGTTGCAGATTTTACTGGTTCACACCGAGCCACTTGGTGAAGTTATCAAACTCAGTGTAGTCACTATCCGATATCATAGTCTGGTACCATGCTTTTCCTGCTGCTTTGATCTTGGCTGATTCCTCCTGCAAGACAAGAGAATCAAGAACAAGATCAATAACACAAACCAGATTCTAACCTCATCAAGTCTAAACAATTCCTAAGAAACCCAATAACAACCAAAGAAAGTGACTCTTGAACAGAGAGAAACTCAGTAACAACATCTTCGAATCGATTGCATAAACCCAAAAAGCAGGCTGCCAAACATGAATCTCTAAGAGAAGAGGAGAAAAGATAATACCTTTGACATGGGTTTTCTCTTCCTCTCGAGCTTCTCCTTTTTGGACTTAACTCTCTCAGCTTCAGCCAACAGAGACATCCTTCTCGCAGTCTTGGCGTAAGGGTTAAGCTTCAACATCACATTCAAGTTCTTAAGTGGGTTCTTCTTCAACACAGCTCTCTTAGCATCCTTCTTAATCGGTCTAACCACACTCTGAACCTCGTCAGAATTGATAATCCTAGCAAGATCAGCATTAACCATCTTAGGACGAGGCAAAACATAACCCTTCTTCATCTCCGACGGCTTCTCAAACGATCCGTAAACCGATTCCAACTTCTCGAAAGCTGATTTAGTCCATACAACGAATCTTCCCAAGTGACCACCAGGAGCCAATTTCAGCAAACTCAACCTCTCAACATGACATAGATCAATCCCAGGAATGTTCCTAAACGCTTTCACTAACTTAGCTCCTTCGTTTCCGTAAACAATCAATGGCCCTTTACGAGAAATGTATCTACGATTCCTCATTTTACCTACACCAGATCGAATCCCAACACTATCCTTAGCCTTCTCAGCATCAGCGTAAGCACCGATCTGCTGCAAAACCTTGATCGCAGCACTTGTCTTCTCCACAGACTCAACAGAGTCACTAACCACTAAAGGCATCTCCGGAACAGTCTCGATCCGATGACCACGAGCCATCACAAGAGCAGGAACAGCAGTCGCGGCAATCGCGGAAACGATCGCGTGTCTTTTCAAATTGACATTGACGCGACGGTGCCAGCGACGCCAGATCTTAGTCGGAGCGAACATTCGACCACCGCGACACATGTTTCCGAAAGCAGCTTGACCGGCACGGTGAGTTCCGCCTCCGGGAACACGAGGGATACGAGACACAGCACGCCCTGTACCCCAAGATTCGGCTGAAGTCTGATGACCGGCACGCTTCGAGACGGCGTAAGGCTGGCGACTGTTGTTTGAGATCTGAGCGTGAACATGGTTCACGACGTCGGGACGAACCGGAGCTTTCATTACATCGGGAAGAGGTAAAGTGGCGGCTTGATCGGTGCTCATATCACCTTCCAGAGATTGGACGGTAACTAGAGGGCGAACGGCAGCGGCAGCCATTTTCGCTGAGAGAGAAGAAATGTGTGATTTTTTAGGGTTTTGATGCGAAGAAGAGAAATGTCGCGGCTTAGCCTTTATATAAGTGTGAGACGAATCATGTAGGGTTTTCTCAAGGGTGTTTTTGTAAAAGCAACATAAATTTAAAGGATTAACGACCTATTTTTCCATCGGAACTATCACGTAATATTATAACTACATGAAGTTAAAGTCTCGTTTTATTTACCCACGAAATCTATTGTCATACCAAATAAAAGTTTGAAAGTTATTTATCCACATAAATTTAAGGGCTAACGACCTTGTCTTTTTCCCCTAAATTGTCGAGTTATTCTCAAATTGATTTTTTCACAAATCAATCGAAAAAAACCATGAATTAAATTTCCCCCAAATCGAGCCAACGAACCATAAATTGAATTTTTCCAAATTGATTTTGTCTCAAAATTGATATTCTCTCTCGATTTTCCCTTCGATTCTAATGATCTCAATGTAATCGACTTCGACTTTCACACTTGGGGAAGACATCGACTTCGACACTCGGGAAAGATGAGGTATGCTTTAGAAACTTTGATGTCGGGTTTTTTAACAAGTTTGTCTACAATGGAGGATATGTGAAGAAGGACTTAGTCGTTGACAAGTATGGAGAAAAAGACAAGGTTAATAGCGGTCTTTTCAACAGTAAAATACCTACGTGTTTTTTTTAAATAAAAACAACATTTTGTAACTTTCGTTCAACGGGATGATTGAGTTGACGTATCCAATTTGAAATCCACGATTTTTGAATGTTCGCGTATTAAAATGGATGTAAGAAATAGTTTGCGTATTTTTTGGGAGCCAAAATAGTTTGTATATTTTTCTTCTAAATTTTTTATAGTTCATGTATTTATAAGGTTTTTTCCCATTTAATACAAATGGCGTTTCTTAACTTAGAGTTAACAGAATTGACGGATCCGGTGTAAAATCCATGATTTTTTAATATTTGGATATTAAATTGGGTGTTATAAATAATGTGTGTATTTTTTGGGGAGGCCAAAATAGTTTATGTATTTTTCTTCTAAATTTTATATAGTTGAGGTATTTTTAAGGTTTGACTTAAATGCGATTCAAAATATGAGGCAAACAAAAAATGGTTTTCAAAATATTAAATGGAAATCCCTACATGTCAAAAAAAAAAAAATGGAATTCCCTACAAAATGTACATGGATTCAAAATGATTCTGAATGATTTAATAACTTGTAATCTTTATTCAATTCAACTTTTTTCAATTAATTTGAGTTATATTTTTTTGTCGACATCAGTACTTAGTTTTTTAGTCAAATTATAATATACTACCAAGCATTGAATAAGATCATTAATATTGTTCGGATTGTGAAAACATAATATCAGATTTGGTTCATGATTCGCATTATATCTTGATATCGGACTTTTTTGGAATGGATACAAGCTTTATATATTAAATGAGAACGATTGGTAAAAAAAGGTTGACTGCGTACGGTAAAACCTTCCTTACTCATTGAATCCTGACTATTTTCCATCAAATTATTTATCTCTTTATTAACCTACTTAAACTTATAATTTTCAATTATAAACCATCTAATCTATTTTATTCTGCTTAATTCCACATTTCTAATCAAAATCATAAAATCGAGTTTAAATAAACCAAAGCACGTTCCATAATAAAAAAACCTGATACGACTTGAAAAACCGACCCGTTTTTGAAAGAAAACAAAAACATACCCGACTTAACTTATGTTTCACGACAAATAATTGGGGAAAACTTGATTTTGAGTTTCACGACAACTTCGTCTTCTACCACTCTGTCAATTCGGTCCGATCAAAATCAGAGAAGCACAAATTCGGTATCAATGAGATAGAAGATGTGAGATTGGAGTTTGGATTTGAGTTTGGGAGAAATTGAATTTGATTTTCACGACAGTAAAAATAACCATGTGGTTTCTCTTGCTATCGTCCTTTGGATTTTGGGTGTGATTGTCTAAATTCATAAATCTCTGTATGGAATCTTGATTTTTATGAATAAAATATCTCATCGATACCGAATTTGTGCTTCTCTAATTTTGATCAGACCGAATTGACAGAGATGTAGAATATAAAGTTGTCGTGAAACTCAAAATCAAGTTTTTCCCTATTATTTGTCGTGAAACATAGCTTAAACATAGCCTTTGCAATGACTATTAACAAGAGTGAAGGAAAAACTTTGGATAGAGTTGGCGTGTATTTACCAAAACATGTGTTCTCTCACGGTAAGTTTTACGTCGCGGTTTCACTACCTTGCATAAGAAATACAAGATAGTGAGCTTCAACCTGTCTGCCAAAGACTTCCTCACTGCTGAGGTCTTCTTCTGAAGTTCCTCAATCTCCGTCTCCACATCTTCGATTGTTACCTTAGGGTCCTTACCAAACATCCGCTCAGCAAACTTCAAATCCCCCAATGCCTTATAGTTGTTGGGGTAAGTGTGGCAGTCCAATCCAGTAAGGAGGGCATGCTCTCTCAAAGAGTACCTGATAGGCACTCCGTTCACCACAAACCAACACTCTCTCTCCTTCTCCGTAGATGTTGTCCGAATGAGAAGCATCCACATGCCTTGAAGCATGTGGTTTGCCTCCTTAGGCATGTGGAACAGATGCCTGAATTGAGAATGATTTTGAAATCATTCCAATTCGTCATCAAGACCATACTCAATGTACTCCACTGTCGATTTCATCTTACACATACTTCCGACCTCGTAAGACTTGGAGTACTCACTTGGACCCAAAAACATCTTATCCATCGGCTATGGTTGGCTCTCATCATCATCAGCATCACTATCGTAGTCCTGCAAATTAAAAAAAACACACTTATGATTATCAGTTATCCAGAGTTGTACAAAGTTGTTCCAGTTACCTCTTTCTCCTCTTCCTCTTTTTCCTCTTCTTCTCCACCATTTTCTTCCTCTTTTTCCTCTTCTTATCCACCATTTTTTTTCCTCTTTTCCCTCTTCCTCCACAACATTGTCTTCCCCTGCGGCAGCAATGTTTTCTTCAACGTTTTCTTCCTCCTCAGCAATTGTTTCTTCCTTTTCATCCCCCTTTTCTTCCTCTACTTTTCCTCCATCCACGTTTTTTTCAACTGATTGCTCTTTACTCACTTCTTCCCCTTCATTAACCGTCACTTTCGGATCGGTTTCAGGACAATCTATTGCTTCTCCTTCTATAGTTGCTTCTATGGGATACTTATCCTCTCCCGTGGAATCAAATTCCTTCCCACCGACCCTTACACGAGCCATTCCTAAAACAACCAATTCCGAACTAAGTTAGACAACACACCCACATACCATTTGTGAAGAATCCAAACTAATTCGAGAACAATTTCATATCAAAACCGAAAGGAAGTTAGGCATCGAAAACTAAGGAATCAGAACTAGCGTTTGATTCCGCGACCTATTGACAAGTCTAAGTAACAAAAACAAGGCTCGAGGGGAAGAATGAAGGGAAGAGGAAACTTACGGTTTTGATATGAAGAATCACGTGGGTAGAGAGAGCGAGACACCGGATTTTGGAGTTCTCCCGGCGAGGAATCGACGAAATCGAAGACCAGAACAGTGAGGGAACCGGAGTTGGGAGTTCTCGGGTTCGCTCTTGTCGGATTCGGTTGTCGAAATCGATCAGAAATTTGAGTTAAGGGAAGGGAGAGCGATGGTATCGCATGGGAAAGTGGGAGAATTTTTAAATTTGAATAAACTAAATTAGGGTGGGTTTGGGTCGGACTGTTAGGTTTGGTTGGAGTTTGGGTCGGATCCAACTGGTTATGTTGTAATTCTTGATTTTTCATTTGGGTTTTTAGGTTTTTCATTCATTTTCAATTTAAATTTAAATGTTTATTAAAAATAGAAAAATAAGAGTGGCATGCGAGAAATTTTTAAGAAATTGTTTAAGAAATTGTGGTGTTTGAGCCATTGTTTCATTTCAGACAGAAGCTATCCTGAATATTTAGGGTTCGATTTTGACAAAAGCGAAGACGCGAATTAATTGTTGGAATGCCAAAATTGGAAAACAAAAAATCTAGCGTGCCAAAAAATAGTCTACTGCCATAATTAGATGTGTAAACCCCATATTGCCCTTAATGAAGAATTTGATGAATTTTGATATTTTTGGTTAAATAATTAAAATATTATTTGTGTTTTAAATAAAAAATAACAAATATTTATTAAAAAAACAAATCTTGTATCTCTCCTTCTCTACGCTCGACTCTCGCTCGAGTCACGAAGCTTAGCGGTAATCCAATCGACCCAGGTCGCCGACGGACCCTAGCCAGCACCTCGTACGCCGCGCTCCTTCGCCATTGCTGAGTGAAGCTTGGGAAAAAAAATGAGGTATGGTGTAGGGATTTCACAATTAGGGAGTCGATTTGCAATTAGTATGATAATTTATGGGACGATTAAGTCATTGCTTTGATAATTTATCCACTGTTGTTGTTGAATCGTAGTTCTTAGAGAAAACTGACAATTTATGTAATTGTAAATGAGTAAATATTTGTTTTCCAATCTTCAGGAAGGAATGAGCAAGCTAAACATACATTTTGATTATGGAGGATCTTATTCAGATATCGGAGAGGGGTTTAAATGGATTTCAAGAAATCCCATCTATGCTATATCATTTAAAACCGTATCTTTAAAGGGGTTAACCTATTCGGCGATTGTAGACGGCATATGCAAGAAGATTGGGGTAAACGACTGTACGAGGAAGCTGAAATTGAGCTACATTCTGTTGGTAGCTAAGCCTGAGAGGGAGTCATGTATTGTAGATGATGATGATATTTATGTTTATCTAGCGACATTGGATAAAGATGGACTTAGATCTGTTTTGAATGTGAAGGCAATGGAAGATGTGGAAATAGACAAGGGAGGCGAGGACTGTGGTGGTATGATGACTATTTACAGACCGGACGGAGCAGAAGAACAACATCACGAGGCTGCTGATTATTTATATGTTGATGAGCCTAATATTGAGGACCGTATGGAGAATGATGATAATATTTCACGTGGCGAAATGGAGGCAGTGAATGAGAATGGGTTAGATGGTATTCATGAAGATGAGTATGAATATGCATATGAAAATGAACATGAACATGTTGAGCCGCCTCGGCCTATATAAGAAACTCAGTTTGTTCTAGAATGGGATGATGGTGCGGGTTTTAAAAAAGGGCAAGAGTTTTGTTCGAAGGAGGCATTGCGAATTTTGGTTGACAGACCTGCACATAAGGGATGTTTTGTGGTAACAACTGTGAAGTCGGATCAGGGGCGACTCATATTAAGATTCCTCCATGCTAAATAAGGGTTTTCATGGTATTTATATGCTGTTAGAAGGAAGAAATCAACTTATTTCACTGTGAGAGTGTATAGGAATATGCATACATGCTCCAGGGTGGAGACGAGCACAATTCGGAATAAAAGGAGAGGCACACCACAAGTAGTAGCAGATGTTTTGCGTACTGCTTTTCCAGGTATAATCGATACCCCAGCAGCAACGAGTATAGTCAATGTTGTTCAAAATCAAGCTCATGTGACTCTGTCATACTCTACTGCCTTGAGAGGTAAAAAACTAGTTGTTAGTCAAGTGAGGGGCAGTCCTGAAGAAAGTTTTGAAAAATTGTATTCTTATCTATACATGTTAGAGAAGGTGAATCCTGGTACAGTAACAAGGGTGAAAGTGGATGGTGAAAAAAAGTTCAAGTATCTATTTCTTGCTTTGGGCGCTAGTATTGAAGGGTTTACCGCAATGAGGAAAGTCATAGTTGTGGATGCAACTTTTATGAAGAATATTTATGGTGGTATGCTTGTATTTGCCACAGCTCAGGATCCTAATCATCACCATTACTCCATTGCACTTGGTGTAATTGATAGTGAGAAACATGGGAGTTGGAAGTGGTTTTTTGAAACGCTCAAAAATGTTATACCGGATAATCCTCAACTGGTTTTTATGAGTGACAGACATCAGAGCATCATCAAGGCAGTCCAGGAAGTGTACCCTTTGTCTCAGCATGGACATTGTGTTTGACATTTGTCATAAAATGTGAGAGTTAAAGCCCATCTTGGATTGAAAGATTTGTGTGCAATGAAATTCATTGAATGCGCTCACATATACACAGAAAGTGAGTTCATCAGAGCATACTCTGATTTTACGAAGTGGTTTCCAAAAGCTGGCGAGTATCTGGATGGTGTGCCTCTTGAAAAATGGGCAAGGTGCTATTTTAAAGGAGACAAGTACAACTTGGACACTAGCAATGCCTGTGAATATATGAACAGTGTGTTCAAGAAGGCAAGGAAATATGCCATGTTACCTTTGACTGATGCGTATGTGGAGAAACTGTCTGAATGGTTCAACAAGCATAGGAAAGACAGTGTTCGGGCATCATACACGAAGAAATTGGTGCCCATAGTGGAGAACGGCCTGCATATGCGATGTAAAGATGCATCGGCCTTAACTGTCACAGAGCTAAACGCCAATGAGCTTGAATACAGCGTTATTGGACCATATGGAAAAACGTATCTGGTCAATTTGAGAATGAAAAGTTGTGCTTGCAGGTGTTTTGATGTAGATAATATTCCGTGTATTCATGCAATAGCCGCGAACATGGCGCTGATGTGGAAGAATGAGAGAACAACGGAAATACACGTCCATGAGTTGTGCTCGAAATACTACTTGATTGAGAACTGGGCATTAGCTTATTATAAAACTATTTATATGGTGTCGCATCAGTCTGCTTGGATGATCCCTGAAGAAGTACAAAGTTTGGTCCTGAAACCGCCAGAGTACACAAAAAAGAATAAAGGAAGATATGTAGATAAGCGTCATGCGTCGATCGGAGAAGCTCGCCGGAAACGAGTAACAAATCTAACCCAGTTGTAAATCTCGGAAAATGGTTTCTCCTAGTTAACACGAGTGAAGCTTAGCCTTGAGTCTTTACATTTCTTCGTATTTGTATTACAATATTTTGGGACAACCAGGTTAAACTAGGTGTAACTAAGAACTATTTCGTATTTGTATTACAATCTTTTCGGGACAACCATATGGGACAACTATATGTATCAATACTTATCGTATGAAGACGTCTCATACGATTAAATGAATTTAAAAAATGTATCATATAACATATCCAAACTGAGATTATCATATAAAATATTGAAATGTATCATATAACATCTAGAAATAGAGATTATAAAGAAATTATAAGGTTCTCAATAGTTATGATTGGTTTCACATCAAACACCCTTGTTAAACTATGAAGACTTTAAGAATGTTAACATTTAATGATGGAGAAGTTGCGAGATAAATGATTATGGGACACTTGTTACGGAATTACTTTGTAAATGCTCTAAAGTAGACGAAAACCATGGGGACAACCACAAAATCGTACTTCATATAGAGGTCCAACTACAAAAACAGGAAAACTGCAAATGTACAACTATTAGGCTATTTGTACAACCGGACACTTCGGCACAACTATGTCCAAACATGACGGCTTAAAGACGGTGCAAAGACGGGACACATGTGTTAAAAACACCATTTTATTTTTTAATATATGTAACTGACACACTTTTATTTTTTAATATATTTAACTGACACCATTTTATTTGGAGCGAGAAAATTCAAAATTAAAAACACCCACATTTTTAGTTTCCCCCCATTTCGCCCCAATTAACCATTTTATTTTAATTTTCCTGGAAACCCTAAATTATTTTAATTTCCTCCCTTGCTCTCAGTTTCCTCTTTTCACCATTTCTCTTCGTTTTTCATTCTTCTTTTCGTCCCTTTTCCACAGCAGATAACGAGAATGGACAATTCACGATGGAAGCGGGATTATGGCATGACGACTCGATGGGGTCCCGAAGTGAATGGAGTGCGAACCGCCGTGGAATGCCCCAAGCAAATGGGAATTCCAAAGGTTTGCTACTGCGGAGTTGCTCCCCTTCCGTTTCTGACCGACAACTCCCCGCAAGACAGGGGCCGGAAGTACTATGGTTGTCCGTACAGTTCTGGTGGAACTACCTGGCCAGATGTAAGTTGTGGTCTGAATTACATTTTCTTTTCATTAAATACATTTAGATCTGACCTCAAGAATATGTTTAGGTTCCAAGTTGTGTCTTCAAGAAGTGGTGGGATGAGGCCATAGTCAAGGAGATTAATATGCTAAATGAAACTCAAGAATGCATGAAGTCTTTGTTTGATGACATTCTCTCAAAGTTAAGCCAGATGGAGTCGAAGGTTGAAGCTCTTGCCGCGGCTGTGAAGAAGGAATGTTGAAATTATAACTCATGTTGTCTCAGTTGTTAAAGTTTTTATTTCATCTCAGTCGGACCTTGTTGTCCTAGTAGTCCCATTATTTATGTTGTTTCAATATTTCTAAAATATTCCTAGTAGTCCCAGTTCAATCAAGTTGTACCATTATAAAAAATTGAAATTTTCTGGAATTCTCGCAGTTGGACCAGTTGAATCAAGTTGTCTTTAAACATTCCAATAAAAATATTTAACATACCAGTTGAAAAGCAGTTCACATTCAAACCAAACTAGCCGAAGCAAAAAATATTTCAAACCTTCCAAAAACTGACAAACTATATTATCTATTTGTTTGACCATCCCCGAAACAAACAAACTAAAACAGAGCATTGAACTAAAACATCTACTTCTTTCCCGTCTTCTTTGATTGCTTTTCTTCACCTTCACCTTCTTGGATTGTTTTCCCCTTCTTGGCTTCATTTTCTGCTCCATAAGGACTCGACAAATACTTTGACTTCTCTCTCTTCCTCTTCTCCCTAATCAAGGCAGCAATCATTTTAGACGCAACACTCTTCCGAGAAGTACACTTGAAACTCTGAACATTTCTCCTACGATCCGAATTCAGTGGTCGTTCTATGGATGGTGGGTAAGAGTGTTCTGGTGGTGGTGGTGGTGGTGGTGGTGAGGAGTGTTGTAGTTGTGGTGAAGAGTGTTCTGGTGGTGGTGGTGGTGAGGAGTGTTGTAGTGGTGGTGAAAAGTGTTCTGGTGGTGGTAGTGAGGAGTGTTGTAGTGGTGCTAAGAAGTGTTCTGGTGGTGGTGGTGGTGAGTGTTGTAGTGGTGGTGAGGAGTGTTGTAGTGGTGGTGAGAAGTGTTCTGGTGGTGGTGGTGAGGAGTGTTGTAGTGGTGGTGAGAAGTGTTCTGGTGGTGGTGGTGAGGAGTGTTGTAGTGGTGGTGAGGAGTGTTGTAGTGGTGGTGAGAAGTGTTCTGGTGGTGGTGGTGAGGAGTGTGGTGGTTGTGGTGAGGAGTGTTCTGGTGGTGGTGGTGAGGAGTGTTGTAGTGGTGGTGAGGAGTGTGGTGGTGGTGGTGAGGAGGAGGCTGGTGGAAGTACTAATTCTTTAAGAACTTTCACCCTTTCATCCATGTGACCAAGCTTCTCGAGGATCTCCTTAAAACCATTCTCCATCGATACATGTAGGTCCAACAATGATGTAGTTGAGGCTGAGGCTGAGGCTGGCGCTATAGGAGTTTCCTCTGTAGGGACATTAACCCGAGAAGCAATGTCTAACTCATAGAGGTCTTTCCAAAATATCTTCTTCTTCTTCACGGTTAGATGATCCATCCAACCCTCAACAAAGTCATCCCTCATCCCTATCCCATCATCAAAACCAGGATCCAAGATGCGCACCATAAGATCTTCTTCATCCGAGCCAGGCTCCAAGATGCTACAAATGTCATGTCAATATCAACCAATACAATACAACTTACTACCCTCAAACCTAACCAAACTTCATATCAAATTGGTAAGAATATGCAAGAAACACTAACCTCACTACTACTGCCAATCGCTTCATTTATGTCATCTAATGGAATACCTTTCATGCAAATTTCACTGAACTTGTGCTTGCACATCCTTGGACAGTCTTTCTCAGCGGTTATAGCAACTCGAAATTTATGTCCCATATTGGGAATACACTCGAATGCAAGAATCTACACATATATACACAAATTAATACACTCAAATACTTTAATACTTTAAAACTAATAACTGACACTTACCTGTAGAGGAAGAAGGAAACCAGCAAAACTACATGCTGCTCCTTTTGGTTTCACGCGGCCTTCGAACCTCTTCATCACGCGCCGGATCTCCATCATAGTGTCATCGAATGTGTAGCGTCCCCATGGAAACATTTTACACAGCTTCAAATTCCCAACCACTCTAAGCAAGAAGGGATATATGTTGCAATCAGATTTAGACTTCGCCTTCAATACTTTAGATAAGAAAAACATGAGTGCAATCTTCTTCCTAGGGGTGTCAATTAGGGCCAAAGCCCGAGGGCTGGACCGGCCCGGCCCTGAAAATCAGCGGGCTCGGACCTAGAAATAAAAGCCCAAAAAAAATCGGGCCTTTCGGGTTAAGCCCGATCGGGCTAGTGTGTTTTTCGGGCTTAGTCCGATCGGGCTCGGGCTAGCCCGAAAAGCCCGGAACTATTTGATTATGTATGTCTTATTAAATTTGGGTCCGTTTATCACATGATTTCAAAACGTATGAAAAACGTAATAGAAGAAGAAAAGTCTAAATTGACTATATACTTAGAAGACGATATGTTGGAACTGACTTTTTATGAAGACATGGAAGTTTTATAATGGTAGAAGTGTCATTCACAACATTATGGTAAGCTAGCTCATATGTCATGTGATGTTCTAAGCATTCCGATAACTACAGTGGCATCACTGATGTTGGTGCGCATGTCTTGGATAAATATAGAAATCGTCTTTTACCAAGAAACGTTGAAGCACTGATTTGTACATGCACTTGGTTGGATGGGTTTACATTTCATTATCCAAGTACCATTATCATTCATCCATATTTACTTCATATTTTTAAATTTTTTATCTATAGACTTTCAATGACATTTCTATATGAATTATACCTCTAAAAACTTAATATTATTTTACTCTTTTTTTTTATCTGTAGCTCTTGATGGTGATGAGAATTTAGAAGACGATGAAAGAGATTATAATCTGAATTTTACTACCTAGATTTGAAGTGTTTTGATTTTATGTTTTATCTGGTAATACAATTTATTTGAATTTTATTTGTTTTTTGGTCAAACTTTTGTTTTTAAATTTAATTGGATTTGATATAATACATTTAAATTTAGATTTATTTTGATAAATATTTTTTTTTAATTATTTTTCATTTGAGAATTGTGAATTTTTGTGTTTGTAATGAAAAGCCCGAAAAAGCCCGAAAAGCCCTAGAGCCTTGTTCATATGATAATTTATGGGACGATTAAGTCATTGCTTTGATAATTTATCCACTGTTGTTGTTGAATCATAGTTCTTAGAGAAAACTGACAATTTATGTAATTGTACATGAGTAAATATTTGTTTTTCAATCTTTAGGAGGGAATGAGCAGGCTAAACATACATTTTGATTATGGAGGATCTTATTCAGAGATCGGAGAGGGGTGTAAATGGATTTCAAGAAATCCCATCTATGCTATATCATTTAAAACCGTATCTTTAGAGGGGTTAACCTATTCGGCGATTGTAGACGGTATATACAAGAAGATTGGGGTAAACGACTATATGAGGAAGCTGAAATTGAGCTACATTCCGTTGGTAGCTAAGCCTGAGAGGGAGTCATGTATTGTAGATGATGATGATGTTTATGTTTATCTAACGACATTGGATAAAGATGGACTTAGATCTGTTTTGAATGTGGAGGCAATGGAAGATGTGGAAATAGACAAGGGAGGCGAGGAATGTGGTGGTATGATGACTATTTACAGACCGGACGAAGCAGAAAAACAACATCACGAGGCTACTGATTATTTATATGTTGATGAGCCTGATATTGAGGACCGTATGGAGAATGATGATAATATTTCACGTTTCGAAATGGAGGTAGTGGATGAGAATGGGTTGGATGGTATGCATGAAGATGAGTATGAAGATACATATGAACATGAACATGTTGAGCCGCCTCGTCCTATGTAAGAAACTCAGTCTGTTCTAGAATTGGATGATGGTGCGGGTTTTGAAAAAGGGCAAGAGTTTTGTTCGAAGGAGGCATTGCAAGTTTTGGTTAACAGAGCTGCACATAAGGGATGTTTTGTGGTAACAACTGTGAAGTCGGATCAGGGGCGACTCATATTAAGATGCCTCCATGCTAAACAAGGGTGTTCATGGTATTTATATGCTGTTAGAAGGAAGGAATAAACTTATTTCACTGTGAGAGTGTATAGGAATATGCATACATGCTCTAGGGTCGAGACGAGCACAATTCGGAATAAAAGGAGAGGCACACCACAAGTAGTAGCAGATGTTTTGTGTACTGCTTTTCCAGGTATAATCGATACCCCAGTAGCAACGAGTATAGTCAATGTTGTTCAAAATCAAGTTCACGTGACTGTGTCATACTCTACTGCCTTGAGAGGTAAAAAACTAGCTATTAGTCAAGTGAGGGGCAGTCTTGAAGAAAGTTATGAAAAATTATATTCTTATTTATACATGTTAGAGAAGGTGAATCCTGGTACCGTAACAAGGGTGAAAGTGGATGGTGAAAAAAAGTTCAAGTATATATTTCTTGCTTTGGGCGCTAGTATTGAAGGGTTTACCGCAATGAGGAAAGTCATAGTTGTGGATGCAACTTTTATGAAGAATATTTATGGTGGTATGCTTGTATTTGCCACAGCTCAGGATCCTAATCATCACCATTACCCCATTGCACTTGGTGTAATTGATAGTGAGAAACATGGGAGTTGGAAGTGGTTTTTTGAAATGCTCAAAACTGTTATACTGAATGATCCTCAACTGGTTTTTATGAGTGACAGACATCGGAGCATCATCAAGGCAGTCCAGAAAGTGTACCCTTCGTCTCAGCATGGACATTGTGTTTGGAATTTGTCACAAAATATGAGAGTTAAAGCCCATGTTGGATTGAAAGATTTGTGTGCAATGAAATTCATTGAATGCGCTCACATGTACACAGAAAGTGAGTTCATCAGAGCATACTCTGATTTTACGAAGTGGTTTCCAAAAGCTGGCGAGTATCTGGATGGTGTGCCTCTTGAAAAATGGGCAAGGTGCTATTTTAAAGGAAACAAGTACAACTTGGACACTAGCAATGCTTGTGAATCTATGAACAGTGTGTTCAAGAAGGTAAGGAAATATGCCCTGTTACCTTTGATTGATGCATATGTGGAGAAACTGTCTGAATGGTTCAACAAGCATAGGAAAGACAGTGTTCGGGCATCAGACACGAAGAAATTGGTGCCCATAGTGGAGAACGATCTGCATATGCGATGTAAAGATGCATCGGCCTTAACTGTCACGGAGCTAAACGCCAATGAGCTTGAATACAACGTTATTGGATCAGATGGAAAAACGTATCTGGTCAATTTGAGAATGAAAAGTTGTGCTTGCAGGTGTTTGATGTAGATAAGATTCCGTGTATTCATGCAATAGCCGCGAACATGGCGCTGATGTGGAAGAATGAGAGAACAACAGATATACACGTCCATGAGTTGTGCTCGAAATACTACTTGATTGAGAACTGGGCATTGGCTTATTATAAAACTATTTATATGGTGCCGCATCAGTCTTCTTGGAAGATCCCTGAAGAAGTACAAAGTTTGGTCCTGAAGCCGCCAGAGTACGCAAAAAATAATAAAGGAAGATATGTAGATAAGCGTCATCTGTCGATCGGAGAAGCTCGCCAGAAACCGAGTAACAAATCTAACCCAGCTGTAAATCTCGGAAAATGGTTTCTCCCAGTTAACACGAGTGAAGCTTAGCTTTGAGTCTTTACATTTCTTCGTATTTGTATTACAATGTTTTGGGACAACCAAGTTAAACTAGGTGCAACTAAGAATTATTTCGTATTTGTATTACAATCTTTTCGAGACAACTAGATACAACGTATGGGACAACTATATGTATCAATACTTATCGTATGAAGACGTCTCATACGATTAAATGAATTTATAAAATGTATCATATAACATACTCAAACTGAGATTATCATATAATATATTCAAACTGAAATTATCATATAACATATTGAAATCTATCATATAAGATGGAGAAGTTGCCATTGTTAAACTAGGAAGACTTTAAGAATGTTGCCATTTATATGATGGAGAAGTTGCGAGATAAATGATTATGGGAAACTTGTTACTGAATTACTTTATAAATGCTCTAAAGTAGACGAAAACCATGGGGACAACCACAAAATCGTACTTAATATAGAGGTCCAACTACAAAAACAGGAAAACTGCAAATGTACAACTATTAGGGGATTTGTACAACCGAACACTTCAGCACAACTATGTCCAAACATGATGGCTTAAAGACGGCGCAATGACGGGACACGTGTGTAAAAACACCGTTTTATTTTTTAATATATGTAACTGACACACTTTTATTTTTTAATTTTCCCCCATTTTTAATTTCCCCCCATTTTTAGTTTCCCCTCATTTTTTTGTTTCCCCCCATTTTTCGTTTCCCCCCAATTAACCATTTTATTTTAATTTTCCTAGAAACCCTAAATTATTTTAATTTCCTCTTTTCATTTCTCTCCCATTTCTCTTCGTTTTTCATTCTTCCTTTCGTCCCTTTTCCACAGAATATAACGAGAATGGACAATTCACGATGGAAGCGGGATTATGGCATGACCACTCGATGGGGTCCCGAAGTGAATGGAGTGCGAACCGCCGTGGAATGCCCCAAGCAAATAGGAATTCCGAACGTTTGCTATTGCGGAGTTGCTCCCCTTCTGTTTCTGACCGACAACTCCCCGCAAGACAGGGGCCGGAAGTACTATGGTTGTCCGTACAGTTCTAGTGAAACTACCTGGGCAAATGTAAGTTGTGGTCCGAATTATCTTTTCATTAAATATATTTAGATCTGATTTTCGTGTGTTTAGGTTCCAAGTTGTGGCTTCAAGAAGTGGTGGGATGAGGCCATAGTCGAGGAGATTAATATGCTAAATGAAACTCAAGAATGCATGAAGTCTTTGTTTGATGACATTCTCTCAAAGTTAAGCCAGATGGAGTCGAAGGTTGAAGCTCTTGCCGCGGCGGTGAAGAAGGAAGGTTGAAATTATAACTCATGTTGTCTCAGTTGTTAAAATTTTTATTTCATCTCAGTCGGACCTTGTTGTCCTAGTAGTCTCATTATTTATGTTGTTTCAATAGTTCTAAAATATTTATAGTAGTCCCAGTTCAATCAAGTTGTACCATTATAAAAAAATGAAATTTTCTGGAATTCTCGCAGTTGGACCAGTTGAATCAAGTTGTCTCTAAACATTCCAATAAAAATATTTAACATACCTTCCTAGTAGTCCCAGTTCAGTCAAGTTGTACCATTATAAAAAATTAAAATTTTCTGGAATTCTCGCAGTTGGACCAGTTGAATCAAGTTGTCTCTAAACATTCCAATAAAAATATTTAACATACCAAACTAGCCGAAGCAAAAAATATTTCAAACCTTCCAAAAACTGACAAACCAAACTAGCCGAAGCAAAAAAGCAGTTCACATTCAAACCAAACTAACCGAAGCAAAAATTATTTCAAACCTTCCAAAAACTGACAAACTAAATTATCTATTTGTTTGACCATCCCCAAAACAAACAAACTAAAACAGAGCATTGAACTAAACATCTACTTCTTTCCCGTCTTCTTTCCCGTCTTCTTTGATTGCTTTTCTTCACCTTCACCTTCACCTTCTTGGATTGTTTTCCCTTTCTTGGCTTTGTTTTCTGCTCCATAAGGACTCGACAAATACTTTGACTTCTCTCTCTTCCTCTTCTCCCTAATCAAGGCATCAATCACTTTAGACGCAACACTCTTCCGAGCAGTACGCTTGAAACTCTGACCATTTGTCCTACGATCCGAATTCAGTGGTCGTTCTATGGGTGGTGGGTAAGAGTGTTCTGGTGGTGGTGGTGGTGGTGGTGGTGAGGAGTGTTGTAGTGGTGGTGAGAAGTGTTCTGGTGGTGGTGGTGAGGAGTGTTGTAGTGGTGGTGAGGAGTGTTGTAGTGGTGGTGAGAAGTGTTCTGGTGGTGGTGGTGAGGAGTGTGGTGGTTGTGGTGAGGAGTGTTCTGGTGGTGGTGGTGAGTGTTGTAGTGGTGGTGAGGAGTGTGGTGGTGGTGGTGAGGAGGAGGCTGGTGGAAGTACTAATTCTTCAAAAACTTTCACCCTTTCATCCATGTGACCAAGCTTCTCGAGGATCTCCTTAAAACCATTCTCCATCGACGCCTGTAGGTCCAACAATGATGTAGTGAGGCTGAGGCTGAGGCTGAGGCTATGGGAGTTTCCTCTGTAGGGACATTAACCCGAGAAGCAATGTCTAACTCATAGAGGTCTTTCCAAAATATCTTCTTCTTCTTCACGGTTAGATGATCCATCCAACCCTCAACAAAGTCATCCCTCATCCCTATCCCATCATCAAAACCAGGATCCAAGATGCGCACCATAAGATCTTCTTCATCCGAGTCAGGCTCTAAGATGCTACAAATGTACTGTCAATATCAACCAATACAATACAACTTACTACCCCCAAACCTAACCAAACTTCATATCAAATTGGTAAGAATATGCAAGAAACACTAACCTCACTACTACTGCCAATCGCTTAATTTATGTCATCTAATGGAATACCTTTCATGCAAATTTCACTGAACTTGTGCTTGCACATCCTTGGACAGTATTTCTCAGCGGTTACATCAACTCGAAATTTGCGTCCCAGATTTGGAATACACTCGAATGCAAGAATCTACACATATAGACACAAATTAATACACTCACATACTTTAATACTTTAAAACTAATAACTGACACTTACCTGTAGAGGAAGAAGGAAACCAGCAAAACTACAGGCTGCTCCTTTTGGTTTCACGCGGCCTTCGAACTTCTTCATCACGCGCCGGATCTCCATCATAGTGTCATCGAATGTGTATCGTCCCCATGTAAACTTCTTACACATCTTCAAACCCCCAACCACTCTAAGCAAGAATGGATCTATGTTGCAATCAGATTTAGACTTCGCCTTCAATACTTTGGATAAGAAAAATAGGAGTGCAATCTTCTTCCGGTCTATAGAGCTCTCTTTCATTGAGGTTAGCTGAGCTTCCACATCTGAGACTTTTATGAGTTTGGTCCTTCCAAACATCTTTTCCACAAACTTCAAACTCCCCAAATTCTTATAATCATTCGGGTAATCATGGCAGTCAAGTCCACTTAAAAGCGCATGCTCTCTGAAAGAATACCGAATAGGTATTCCGTTAACCACAAACCAACACTCGCTTTGCTTTTCAGTAGAAGCTGTGTGAAGGAGAAGCATCCACAAACCTTGATTCATGTGGTTTGGCTCCTTAGCCATGTGAAAGATGTGCTTAAACTGAGGATGCAATCTAAACCAAGTAACCTCTTCTGAAAGTGTCTCTATCACTTCGACAACACGCAAAACAGAACACCTTGATCCTATCTTACAAGTCTTCCCGTATTCGGTTGGACCGAAGTAAAGTTTCACAAGTCGCATTGGTTGGCTGTCATCAACGGAATCCTGAAAAGACAATAATATCTTCTACGTTATCTAACCTCATCTGGAATGCTCCATAACCTGTAATAAACCTTGGGATCTCAATTATACATACTTCCATTTCTTGCGCTTCTTCCCCGCCATTTGAGTTTTCTTCTTCTTCTCCATCACCATCATTTGCCGGGTCTGTTGAATCTTCTCTCATTTCAACATCTTCCTCTGGTTCTTTGTCGGCTTATTCACGAGTTTCGGGTCTCGTCGCTTCGTCTTCCGCTCTTCGATTGGAGGTTTCTTCTCCGTCACCATCATTTGTCGGGCCTGTTGAATTTTCTCTCATTTCAACATCTTCTTCTGGTTCATTGTCGGCTTCTTCACGAGGTTCGGGTCCCGTCGCTTCGTCTTCTGCTCTTCGATTGGAGGTTTCTTCTCTGCCTCTGGCTACATTAGACTCATACTCGACGCCAGCATTTCTCACCTTCGCCATATCAACATCGATGGTGGGTCGCCGGAATTTTCGAATCGGGAATTTAGGTTTACGAAGAGAAAGGAGAGGGAAGAGGAGAGGTTTCTTTTTTCTTTTTATCGATAAATCGATTTTGAAAGAATTTCGGAATAAATCGATATATCGATTAAAACAGATCGGTTGGACCCAGGTTATTGGGTGGGCTTCAAATCGGATGGATATAACCCTAGTTTTATTGTGATTAATGAATCAAGTGAGAAGAACAAAAGAATTTCCACGGTTTTACTTATTAAAAAAATTTAAAAAAAATTGTTTATTAGAGTTATGGCATATGAGTATAATTTTTTCCACCTTCTTGCATTTCAGCCTCGCGCTCGGGTACGGACTCTTCTTCTATTTATTTTGGTACGTAATTGTAAACTCTATTTCTTATCGAATTGGATTCGATTCATTCTCTGTTTCCCAATTTCTTAGTAGAATATAAGATTGTATTCAGCTCGGATCAGTTATAGATAGATAGTAAATTGTTCATCGGGATTGTTTATGCAGTTAATCTTCTCTGTTCATGTTTGTTTACAGTTTACTAAATCCTAGAAGCTTAAATTCTCTTACAGATTTCAGAAGTCGCAGCAATAAGCAAACATGGCACCGAAAAAGAAGACACCAACTATGGTTTGGTTACGAACTCTTTTTATACCCTTTGTTTGCTACTTCTTAATTTCTGTGCATAAGTACAACTTTGAGTTTGGAAATTTCATTTGATTCTCTGGGTTTTCGATGTTTGTTGGCAGATGTAGTTTGGTGTATGTATGGTAAAAAAAGAAGCTTTGAATCAATCTAGATGTAGCTTTAGTACATATAAATTACTTCTCAGGTTTGTGTTCGAACTCTTTTTCTCTTAAATTTCTGGTCATAACTACGAGTTTGTCTTCGGAAATTTAGTTTGATTCTACATATTCGATGTTTGTTGGCAGATTCTGGTTATTGTAGTTTGGTGTACATATAAAATACTTCTCATGATTGTAATTTTTCTTTCAGGTTTCAAAACTGCAGCGTTCTTCCTCTCCTTCAGAAAAAATGGCACAACCTGCCACGAAAGAACACATATTGTCTGTCCCAGACTGGTCTCTTCTCCCTGAAGAGCTACTGCACATTATCTCTGAGAAGCTAGAGGACAGTTTCGATGTTATTCATGCTCGGTCTGTTTGCCGCCCGTGGCGATCCATCTTTCCTTTTCCTCTCAAAAGCAAAGGCTTGTTCACACTCGAGAAGTTCCCTATGTTCCTCTTCAGAGTCCGGGCTCCTGCTGCTGCTGATGCGTTGCCTTCTAAGTTTTTTATGGGAGGAATAAGTCGAGATAAGTCGGATGATGATATAGAGCTTCCATCTCCCTTTCAATGCTCAGTGAAAGTGGAGATCCCAGAATCTGATCCGACCCTGATGAACATTCTCGACTGTCAGATTCTCCCTCTGGGCTATCAATACAGAACGATCGGTTGGGATGCTGATTCATTGGCAACAAGTTACATCTCCCTTTCAATGTTTAGTGTGGCTTTTCTTCCGCTAAACAAGGACGGAGGAGGAGAGTTCATGGTGCTTATCGGCTACTCTCATGATTTGTTGGTGTTAAGGAGTACTGAAATGAGGTGGGTGCGGCTTGAGAAAACCTCAAGAGCTTATTGCAGCGATATAGTCACTTTTAGAGGTAGATTTTATGTAGTCTTTCTTAACGGGGACATTTTCGTTATCGATCCTTATTCGCTGTAAGTGACTCCCCTGATGCCCTCGGAGCGTCAGAGATCAGAAAACTTTCTGGTTCCATCTGGTAATGAAGAACTTTTCCTAGTTGAGAGAATCATCATTCGTGGTACTAAGGTATTAGAATTTAACAAGTTAGCATGTAGAGTGAGTAGGCTAGATGAGGAGGCTGGTGAATGGGTCGTGGTCACTGATTTGGGAGACCGTGTATTGTTAATAGGACTACCGGGAAATAGCTCAGCAAATAGCTCTTTCTCAGCTAAGGTGTGAGTGGGAACTCAATATTGTTCATCAATGAAATATTAAATTCAACTTACTCCTATAAATATGGAGTAGACACAGGAAACGCAGAAGATGACCTTTGTTTTTGGAGATCCTCAAGAGAGACTTGTGTGACGATCCTCAATACATCTTCAATGGTGGCTCTCCGGATTGACCACGATGAGCCGTAAATTCTTACTTTGGATACATCTGTTTTTATTTGTGTTTCAAGTAAAGATTTTGTGGAGATATGTTGGGTTTGGTGATGGAAAATCAAGTTTGACTCGGGTTTAAACCAAGACTGGTTATGTCAATTGGGAAGATGGTTTAATGTGATATAAATCAGGTTTATTCTCATGGTTTACGGTTAACTGTAATAAACTCTGCATATATAAGCAGAGCACACGTGTTAGTCTTCTTCTGTTGGTATCACATGATCATTAACTCGAAGTTGTGTCTGGATGTGCTGTTGGTATCACATGATCATTAACTCCAAGTTGTGTCTGGATGTGCTGTCGGTATCACACACGATCATGTGATTGACCAGAGTAGTTGAAGTTCTGCGAAAAGTATTCAAAACGAAGTCGTTTCGTACTTTTCCGTAAACGACGTCGTTGGTTCTCCATTTCCCCATATCGAAATTCACTTAACCCTAAATCGAAGCTCAGTGGTATTGAAATCCTCTGATCATTGAAATCGAAGCTCAGTGGTAATCTGTGTCCAGGTTCTTAGAGAAATCTTCTGGGTTATATTCATTACAGGTTTTGTATATTAGTTCTGCAAAATTGTCACCTTTATATTTTTAGCTTAAAGTTGATGGTGTAGAGTGAAGGGTTTTTCACCTTTTTGTTTTTGTTTTTTTAATCAATATTTGTTTTCATCTTTCATGTATTGTGTGATCTATCTCAAGTTCTTCACTTTCAGACTGATCCAAATGTGTGTTAGGAGTTTCTGATCCAACTGTGGAGAAACCAAAGTCTGATAGTGAGATTTGTTCTTGGTTTTACCTGAGTGTGTTGGTTGCTCTTTGATATAAGATAAATCTTGTCTTTTTTACGATTTTCCAAACCCCTGAATTTGTAAATTTCTTTCAGATTTCGAGATTGCATCTGTTTCCGACTTCATCAGCAAACATGGCAGAACCTGCAACGAAAAATAAGACATCATCCATGATTCCAGACTGGACTCAGCTCCATCAAGAGCTACTTCAAATCATCACTGAGAAACTGGATAACTGTTTTGATGTTGTTCATGCTCGCTCTGTTTGCAGCTCGTGGCGATCCTCATTTCCCTTTCCCTCTTGCCTACTACGCCCAAGCTACTCTTTTCCCACGTTCGGCAAGTTCCCTTTCGTAAGCAAAGACTTGTGCACCCTCGAGAAGATCCCTTTCTTCCTCTTTAGAGTCCAAACTCCTCCTGTTGCTGATGGTGTGTTGGCTTCTGAGTATTTTCTGGGAGGAATAGGCCGAGATAAGTCGGAGGATCATATGGAGCTTCCATCTCCTATTCAGTGCTCAGTGAAAGTGGAGATCCCAGGATCTGATCCAATCTTGATGAACATACACGACAGCCAGATCCTCCCTTTGGGCCACCAGTACACAATGATTGGTTGGGATCCGAGCGCATGGACAACAGAATACAACGGCGTGGCTTTTCTTCCGCTAAACAAGGACGGAAGAGGAGGAGAATTCATTGTACTCCTCAACTACACTAATAATTTGTTGGTGTTAAGAAGTGCTGAAATGAGGTGGATGCGCCTTAAAGAAACCTCAGATGCTTCATGCTTAGATTTAATCTCTTTTAGAGGCAGATTTTATGCAACCTTTCTTAATGGGGACATTTTCGCTTTCGATCCTTATTCCCTTATTCGGACTTCTGTGACGCCCTCGCCGCCTTGGAGGTCATGCCTTCATCTGGTTAAATCTGGCGATGATGAACTATTCCTGGTTGGGCGTTTCAACCCATTTCCTGAATCTGGTATAATAGATTTTAATCAGTTCATTTGTATTGTGAGTAGACTAGATGAAGAGGCTGGTAAATGGGTCATGGTCAGCGATTTGGGAGATCTTGTGTTGTTTGTTGGACACTTAAGAAATGTCTGCTGCTCGGCTAAGGAGCTTCCTGATGGTTGCGGCATGAGCAGGAACTCAATTGTGTTCACAGATGCGCCAGTTAATGTAACATACGCCTACAAATATGAAGCGCATACAGGAAGCGCAGAAGACCACTTCCATTGTTGGAGAATCTCAAGGGAGAATCGTGTGACAATCCTCAGCACATTTTCCGTGCTGGCCCTCCGGGTTGAGCGCCAAGCCCTAAATCTTACTTTGGATACCTGAAACATCTGTTGGTTTTTTTTTATTAGATCAAAAACACAACTTTCCTATGAGTTTAGGTAAAGATTTTGTGATCTATGATGTTATGGTATTATGCTGAAAACTAGATCATTGGCATTCTATTTTAATATATTTTATTTGAAACAAATGAAAACTCGAACTTCTTATACTTGATCTGCAGCAGATGCGTGATGGCATCTGACCACCTTTCAAGGCTACAAGCTTGAAAAACTGTACATTGCTGCATATTAGTCGGGTGGTCAGTGGTCAGGTGAACTCATATGACTGGAGAATCACTACCTTAATCTGTATTTACCGATGAATTTGAGTATCAATAAATGGAAAGAGTTCAAGACTTTCCTTTGTGATATTACTTCATCTACACCAGCCTCAAGCGAATGCAGCAATGAGCCGATTATAAAGGGTTGAGTACTGGGCTGAATGATAAGGACAACATCATCGTTAAGGACAACATCATCGTTACTCATGGGAAAGTATTCAGGTCATTTCTAGACTTCTAGCTCAAGACAAATATATTGTTCTGTCTATTTTTTTCTCACCTCGTTTTCATGTAATTCGATGAATATGAGTTTGTTGAAACATGTGGAACTTGTAATTTACAGCCAAATGACATGAATATGAGCTCGCTCTTGCACATGATCTTTACGTGACACTGTTGGGACCTAGTAGTTGTGGGATTCACTATGGATCGTGCTTCCACGACCAGTACCACAACAACTTCGGTGAGTTGTGTTCTTTCGTTTCTCTAACTCTGTCCATGACTGGTATAAAGGAATGCGGATCTGTAAGTAGAGAGAATCAGCTTAACTATTACTAGTTGGATTTATTCTCTTCTTTCTCAGGGAAGATTCAAAGGAAGAATCCAAGAAACGAAACAGAGTCCTCGCTAGAGCCCTCTTGTTTTGTGGCTAATGTCACGCCTTGGACCCTCCGATATGAGACCGACTGGTATCTGCTCGTACTAAAATCTCTCATTCTAGGGTCTGAATTAGATCAAAATCATGTTGTATTGTAATGAATTTCCAGAATCTTCCAAGGGTTTTTGTGGTCTAGACACAAGAAATCATGTGGGACTGCTTATATCAGTCGAGGGTGGAGAAATTTATATCATGCCAATGGACTTAGAGCTGGAGATTTCTTCATTTTCAAACTGATCCAAAGAGGAAAAACTCTGGTTCTACGTTTGTCCCCCAAAAAGCCTGAAGAAGAAGGAAGCATGCTCAGAAACTAATGAAATAGAGTCTCTTTCCACCGAACCCGACAGCTATAAAGAGAGCAACAAAGAAGAGATAAGCTCACAACTAGTCACAAGAATGTTCAAAAAGAAAGGAAATGAAGGCTAGATCAATATGCACAGCTTGCTTCATCTTCAGCATTCCAAAACCGATTCGTCACAGTAACTCTTACAACATCATATCATCTAAACTGGTTGGTTTATTGGCTTATTGCATTGCATCAATCAATGTTGTTATGACTATGGACAAGCCCAATGAGCCCTTTTAATAAAATTTGAGTTGAAGAAATCTTTTATCTTACAACTTCTATCAACTTTTGATTAAAACGAAGCACGTGAGGTCCTCCATTTCAGACGGGTTTTCACCTCCTATACCACTAGGAGAAAAAAAAAAACCATCACTACCCTAACTTAATCTCAATACCATTCTTCTTTTTAATGAGTAAGTAAAATGACAAATTTGCCCTATCCAAACCCAGTCAAATATCCTACCCAAGTTTGATCCAAACCCAGCCAAATTCGGTTTGATCAAAAGAAAAAAAAAAAAAAAAATGGAAAACTCGACGAGGGAGGAATCCAGCTCCGACGTCGGTGCCGTCGCGTCTCCGGCCAGCAGTCATTACCTCCGTCGCGAGTCCGTCGATCTCCAGCGAGGTTTGTGCTTCTCTGTCGATCTCCATTGAGCTCCATTGAACTCCCATTGAGCTCCATTACATTGGAGATTTGAGATTCAATTGATGAGTTTGCACATTGTTGTTTAGCAATGATTCTGGGTCGATTGGGACTTTAAGTTGAGTAGAAATGCATTTTAGAGGTAGAGTCGTTGTGGATTGTATGTAGATTGGAACCCGAAATCGAATAAATTTGTGTTCCTGCGCGAGGTGGAATTGAGTTACTTTCCTATGGTGGTTGGATGTGAAGAACATTTGAGTATTGATGATGATGAAGATCTTGCTGGTTAAGTAATGACCGTTGATAAAGAGAACCGTAGACCTGTTTTGAATGTGGAGGTCATGACTAGACCGGAGTTGCCCTCGCAATAGTCGATAGCGGGGAAAAGCTCGTATGGTATGAACTATGACCATCGAAGTGATGATGAAATAGGACCTAATGCCTTGACGTTGTACGTAGACAACGGACAAGCAAATGAAAAAGAGGAGGTGAGAGAGGATGATGATGATGTATTAGAGGATATCAGTATGAATACATCGGGTATGCGTGATGAATATTATGAGGAAGCACCCGTTGTTGAAGGTAGTCAGTTTGTAGCTCCATGGGAAGACGGTTTTGGTGTGAGTGTGCGTCAAGAATTCCGAGATAAGAAGGCGGTTATAGAGTTGGTCCAGAAATTGTCATTTCTTAACTCTTTTGATTATGTTATAAAACATTCTAATAGAACGCGATGGGTGATTAAATGTTCTATACAAAGATGTAGTTGGGGTCTACGATCAGCAATGATTGATAACACGGATATGTTCTCGATTAGAATGTATACGAAGATGCACACATGCAACCGGGCTGATCAGAGTGCAAGCGTTGATAAGAGGAGAGGCTCATCACAACTAGTTTCATCTTATTTGAGTGAGAAATATCCCGGGAAACTCGAAACTCCAAGGCCTAATGTCATCAGGGAACTATTTAGGCAAGAATGTGGTGTAGAAATATCATACTCGACGGCGTTGAGAGGGAAAAATCAAGCGGTTTATGATATGTGTGGTAGTCCGGAAGATGGGTACAAGATGTTGTATAGTTATTTGTACGTGTTAGAGGAGGTCAATTCTGGAACGATAACTAGTGTGGAACTGGATGAGGCGGGAAAATTCAAGTATTTATTCATAGCTTTGGGAGCTAGCATTGAAGGGTTTGCATGCATGAGGAAAGTGATAATTTTGGATGCAACTTTCTTGAAGAACGGATATGGTGGAGTACTAGTTTTCGCCGTTGCTCAAGATCCTAATCGTCACATTTATCCCATAGCGTTCGGTGTACTCGACGGTGAGAACAATGCGAGTTGGACATGGTTTTTCGAGATGTTGAAAAGCGTTTTAGGCAACCTAGGGGACTCCTCTGAATTCGTATTTGTGAGTGATAGAAATCCAAGCCTCATCAACGCAATAGCAAACGTGTTCCCACAAGCTCGGCATGTGTATTGTTTATGGCATTTGGCCCAAAACGTGAAAGGTAATGCTTCTAATGCAAACAAATCCGTAGTGGCTTTCAGATTTCAGGAGTGCGGTTGGGCTCACACAGAGGCTGAGTTCTACAGTCATTACAACATTTTTAAGAGGAGATTTCCTTCCGCGGCGAAGTATGTGGAGGAAAGCCCCGTGAAGGAAAAATGGTCAAGATGTTTTTTTCCCGGTGCCCGATACAACCTAGACACGAGCAATTCTGCGGAATCTCTGAACATCACTTTTAAAAACGCGAGGAAGTACTCCTTAATACCCATGCTGGATACTATCATTGCAAAGTTTTCTGATTGGTTTAACGAGCACATGAAAGAGGCCGTGTCAGGACATGTTGATAACAAACTGGTGCCTTTGGTTGAGAACTTCTTGCATGATAACTGGGCTACTGCTAAGAAATTAACCGTGAGGGAGGTAAACATTTACGAGCTCGAATACGAAGTCGTTGATATTGATACTAAAGTTTATTTGGTGAACTTGGAAAAGAAGAGTTGCTCTTGTAGGTTCTTCGATATTCAGAAGTATACTTGTCTCCACGCACTAGCAGCATACATCTCATTCAGAAAAAATGGTGGTGGAGTTAGTTGTCGTGATACCCAAATAGAAGTCCAGGAGTTGTGTTCGAAATATTATTGGACGGGTTGTGGGCATTGGCTTATCACATGTCCATTTATGTTGTCCCGGATATGTCTGCATGGATTGTCCCCGATTACATCAAAGAGAAGCAAATCCTACCTTCGGATCGCAAGATAAAAAGGGTAGGAGGAGAGTGACGAGGTTTCCATCAGCAGGAGAAAGGCGTCGTCGAAGGACCCCGAATAAAAGGCGTCGAAGAACACTACCCTGGATTTTATTTGGAGATAAGAACTTGTGATATTTGTTAGCTTTTGTTCTGTAAAACAACTCAGTACAACTAGTATTTCATTATGTAAAACTACTTATGTCCTGAAAATTGATTATGTTCTGTTAGAAACAACTAGGTATAACTCGGTATCAGTATACTTTATCTACAAGGTGCACGTAATTATTCAACCGGCTTGTTTGGTTTGTAAAGGTGGCTAACAAATGTTAAAACACGGTGCAATGTACTGCGGAGGCAAAATATAACTACTTCAAACTTTGTTATAACTATTATAACTACTTCAAACTTTTGCCAATAGTACGTCAAATGTGGATAATTTTTGTATGCATAAAATATTTGAAATTATATTTGGTGTCGAATAAAATGTTATAACATCAAGAGAGTAGCATTAAAAAGGGAAAATATTAAATTCCCATCTTTTTATGAGTTGTTGTGGAAATAGTTACACAACATTGTCCTTGTAGTTTTAAAAGCATTTACGTAATCATATTCAGTTTAGGAAGACCTACTAACCTAAATACTGATTTGACGCAAATGACTGCATAAAACAATCATAACTATATGTCTAAGCACTTATCTATTCTGTAAAACTACTAAAACATATCTTAAGGGCAAGTAATACTAGATAAACATAAAACCAGCAAAAGTACAACTATGACCCAAACTCGTAATAGTAGTATCCTCTGGACAACTATGACCAAATATTTAGAGGGAAATTCGAAATTTGAAATTTCGAAAATTTCAAAAAAAAAAATCCAATTTTTCAATTTTTTTTGTCAATGTTTCAACTTTGACCAATGTTTTTGCCAAGGTTTCTTTTGTCTCCAAAAATTGAAATCGCAACTCTCTCTCTCCCTCTCTCTCTCTTCTCTCTCTCTCCTTTTCTCTTCCTTCCTTCACGAAATCTGAAATCGGAATGGGAAGTAGCTATCACCACACGGACAACTTCTGCGTTGAACCATACGAGGAGGAGAGGAGGCGCAGTAAGGAGATGAAGCAGATGAAGGAGCATTTCTACATGGTTGGCTTCATCGCCGACGCCCAATATGAGATTCCAACGAAATGCCCCTGTGGTGGATAAATCAAGCAAGATGTCTCCACACAGCCAAAGTTTCGGAATGATTTCGACACTTTACCGGGCAGTAGGTACTTCACCTGCAATGAATTTAAGGTAAAATTTTGTTTCTAGGTTTTTTTTCTGGGTAATACTAGTTAAACTAGGTAAAACTATTTGAATGTTCTTCGACGGATAACTAGTAAAACTAGGTAAAATTATTTGAATGTTCATTGCTAGGATGATGGACTCCACTTTCGCCAGTCGTGGGTTTTTGGTGTCGACCAAGAGATTTTGAAGCTAATTCGGAAGGTTGAAGAGCAGAGCGAGAAGATTGAAGAAATGCAAAAGAAGATTGAAGAAATGCAAAAAGAGATTTAAGTAGTTGTTTGTGAGTATGTAATCCCAAAATTCCTTTCTATTTTGTATAAGACATATTATGTAATCCCAAAACTTCATTTCTATTTTGTATAAGACATATTATGTTTGCTCAGCTAATCTTATCAATGTCTTTGTTTATGAGAATCTTGTTTTACCAAGTATTACCAACATAGTTTTACCAAGTATTACGAAGTATTACCAACATAGTTTTACGAAGTATTACCAACATAGTTTTACCAAGTATTACCAACATAGTTTTACCAAGTATTATCAAGTATTACCAATATAGTTTTGCGAATATCAACATGAGATCTACAAACCACCACAAAAGTTTAAACCAACATAGTTTTACGAATATCAACATAAGATCTATCTACAAACCATCACAAAAAATTAAACCAACACCAAGTTCTATGTCCAACAAATAACCGAGAAATAAGTTCAACAAACAACCAAAAGGGAGAGAAACAACCAACATCTATCCATTCCTCGCTCTCTACTCTTCCATAGATGCTTCCACCACAGCCAATCTTGCATCAAATCCATTCACCTTCTCCTGAATCTCTTTTATGCTCTTCAAGATCTCGGCCAATTTGGTTGGAGGTGTTTGCACCGGTGGAGCCTCTACTCGTTCCATCTCCTTATCCTGTTTGGCACGCGCAACAACGTCTTGATCAAACAGGTCTTCAAAGAAGATAGTGTAACCTTTGGCCAGGCGCTTGGTCCAACTATCAACCACGAGATCATCTTCATCACGATCGTCGTCTTCCTATAAGATTTGAGCCAATAGATTCTTTTCCTCTCTCAGACTCATTAAAACGAGGCTGTCAATGTCCTGCTGCGAAGGAATCAAATAAATGTTTCCAACTTAAATAAATGTTTAGATGCAAAGGTACAACTTACCTGAGTAGTACCAAGTTCTTCATTGAATGCCTCAATCGGAAAGCCTTTCATATCTCCTTTCTTGAACTTCGACTTGCACATCCTCAGACACATCAAGTCTGCTTCTGGGACACTCTCCCTAAATCGCTTTCCCAATTGAGGAATCGCCTCAAACGCTAGTAGCTACAAAACAATTCTGAGTTGTAAGACTTACTTTGAATTAAAGGAATACAGAATCCAGGAATGGGCCATTGTGTCCATGCCTTCACCCCCCCCCTTTGGCTTGAAAATGTTCCACAGTGTGCATGATCTCCTTCACCATGAAGTCGTAAGAAAATCTCCCCCAAGGAAATGTCCTACAATAGTCAAGATCACCCACAACCCTTTTAAACAACGTCGGGTGCACCATCTCCAGTCTTCGTTTGTGCACAAACTATACTCGAAAGGAAGAACAACACAACCATCTTCAATCTGTCATTACTAGCTCCCATTTCTTCAAGCTTTGCTTTCACATCTTCATGCCTCACCATTCCCATACCGAAATGACGCGTGATGAAATCCATATCACCCATTTCCTTATATCCAAGAGGATAGTTTCGGCAGTTCAAACCCGAGATCAACACGTGTTCCCTGAGGCCATAACGCACATGAACTCCATTTACAACGAACCAAACTTCCTTCGTCTTCAGGATCTCGGCTGTTCGCAACACAAGCATCCACATGCCCTGAACCTTGTGGTTATGGTCCTTAGACATGTGGAAGTGGAACAGGTGTTTGAACTGAGGATGCGAGACAAACCATTCCCTCTCTCTATTGGTCAGGGGCGGGTTCAGACCGTCAAGCGTTTTGAACACGTCTTTGAGATAGCATCGTGTCCCTACCTTCACAGGATGCTGATAGCTGCTAGTAGGGAGGTACAAACTCTTTGGTTTTAATGCCATGAACCTCTGCTCAATCAGCAAAATAACAATCAACTTCACTCAGTTATACAAGAATTATGCCATACAGTTTTACCAAGTTTTCCTAGAGTTACTACTATAGTTTTACCAAGTTCTACAACTACATTTTTACCAAGTTTTCCAAAGTTATACGAATATAGTTTTACTAAGTATTCCCCAGTTATCCTATTTATCACAAGTATCACGAATATACCAAATATAGTTACCAAGTATTCCCTAGTTGTCCTATTGCTCCAAGTATTACTAATTTTCCCTACACATTATTCTCTATTTCTACTAGTTTTCCCTATTGCTTCTTACCTCACTCTCCGATTCATATTCAGATTCGGTTGCTTCAGTTGATTCTCCACTCGAGTCATTGGCTATCTCCTTGCCCTTGGCTGCTGCCTCCCCTTCTTCTTCGTCTTCTTCACCACTCTCTTCTTCGTCTTCTTCAGACTCCTTCTCTTCTTCTTCATCCTGATTCGTACACCCACCACTCGTAACGGCCACCAGAGGAAGCGAAGATGAAGCATTCACCACCGGAGGAACCGAAGGAACCACCGGAGTAGAAGTTTCGACCACCGAAGGAACCACCTCATTCTTCTTCTTCTTCGCATAAACCTTCACTTTCGAAGTAGAAGCTTCGACCACCGTCTCCGGAACCGAACATGAACCTTCCTCCGCCGTCGGAACCACCGTCTCCGCCGCATGCGAATCCTCTTTTGGGCCGATCTTCATCTTCTTCGCCGCCCTCTTTTCAGGATTCCTCTTCTTCCCCACATAAACCTTCGCTTTCGCCGGATTCTCGTCCTTCTTCGGATTCTCCGTCACTTTCGCCTCTTTTGCGCCGCTATTAGGGTTTCACAAACTTCTCTTCGACCGTCGGGTTTCCACCATTGTCTGAGTGAAGGAGGTGAATGCGGGGAGGGGAAGGGATTTGGGGAGAATTCCTCAGTTTTCCCGAGTTCTGCGGTGGGTCTGCGGTTTTCGGAATTAATGGGAGAAATTTTGCAGACTCAATTCAATTTATGAATTTTGAAAAAAAAAACCGAATCGGATGTAATCGGGTTAAACCCGCGTGTGTGCTATCCAGTCGGATGTAATCGGGTGGGGAATCGAATCACACCAGGTAAAAACTATAAATATCATGATTTTGGTCTGTTTTTTTTGGAACTTAGTCATTTTTTTAACTTAGAGTTATAACGAGGAGATTTGAGATTAAAACCTCTGCAGAGTGGTATCCGAGAAGAAGCTGTCCCCCACTTGGGACAACACCTAGTTTACCACTAAAAAAAAAAAGTAATCTCTTATCTCCCTACTTAATCTACCATCTCCCTTCTATATGTGTAAAGACAATTAAACCCTTAACCCTTACCCTTTTAATTAATAATCAAAAATAAAAAAATAAAAAAACAAACCCCGCTTCCGACAATCGGCTCTTGAGCTTCCCCTGACGCCGATCTGTTTCTTGGCCGCCGCCTGCATCGACCACTCCGTTGCTGCCGTTCTTCGTCTTCGTCAAGCTGTAGCTTGAAAATCTAGGTATGTTCTTCTGTTGAGCTGCATTCCGGATATGGTGGTGCAAATTGGGGGATTGAATGAGAATCCCGAATTCGATTTGATTATTTTATTTTAGTACTTCCCCTCACATTGGGTGTTTTAGCATGGTTTCGGGGTCGACTTTAATTTGGTAACAATGTATTTCAATGATTGAATCGTAGTGAATTGTAACGATCCTCTTATTTGCCATAAGAGAACTAGGTAAAACTAGTATTACTGATAAATTTAGTAAAACTAGTCAAACTAGTGTTACTAAAAATCATGATTTATTGAGTAAAACTTGGTGCAAATGGTATTACTGAGTAAAGAGAATGTAAACTGTAGATAACTAGTATTACTGAAAGAGTTTTTGTATTGTTTTGGCAGGATACAATGAACAACAACGTCAGCATACATTTTAAATGCGAAGATCGTATGTATAGTTTAATGTTGAAGACATCAGTGGAGGAGATAACTCTGTCGATGATAGAAGCTAGGATATACAAGAAGCTTGGGTTAGATGAAAGTAAGGTTAAATTGCAATTGAGCTACTTTCCACTGTTGGTTGGAGTTGAGGAACAGTGGAATATTTCTGATGATGAGGATCTATGTGTTTTTCTGACGTCCACTGATAAAGAGAACCGTAGATGTATTTTGTATGTGAAGGTCATGATTATTTCGGAACTGCCCGAGCAATTATCGAGAGCAAACAATAGGAATGATGATGAAATTGGTTCTAATGCGGTTACTCTGTACGTAGCCAACGATCAAGCAAAACAACAACATGAGGTGATAGAGGATGATGATGATACATCACGTGATGAATGTGTGGATAGATCGGATATGCATCATGAATATATTGAGCCTCCCCTTGCTGTAGAATCTGGTCAGTTTAGAGTGGCATGAGAAGACGGTTTGGGTGTAAGTCAGCATCATGAATTTCAAAATAAGAAGGCATTGCAAGAGTTCGTTGATAGAGCCGCATTTGAAAACTCATTTGGTTATGCTATTAAATGGTCGGATAAGACGAGATACGTGGTAAAATGTTCTCAAGAAAAGTGTAAATGGGGTTTACGAGCTGCAAGAATTAAAAAAACAGATATTTTCTCGATTAGAACACACACGAAGATGCATACATGCTCTCGGGTTAGTCAGAGTACCAGCAACTCTAAGAGGAAAGGCAATCCACGATTAGCTGCATGTCTTTTGCATGAAGATTATCCTGGACAAATGAAAACTACAAGTCCTAAAGTTATCATGGAGCGTGTTAAGACAAAATTCGGTGTGAAGATATCATACTCCACAGCGTTGAGAGGGAAATATCTAGCTGCTAGTGATTTGCGTGGTAATCCGGAAGAAAGCTACAAGATGTTGTATTGTTATTTGTACATGTTAGAGGAGGTCCATCCTCGTACAATAACAAGTGTGAAATTGGATGAGAAGGGAAAATTCAAGTACCTATTCATAGCTTTGGGAGTTATGATAATGAACTTTTTACGGTTCGCACAATTAACCCATTGTGCACAATACCACAATCTATTGGTATGTCATTGTAGCACTTAGGGATCGAATCCACAAGGAGGCACGAGAACAACACACAGAGAATGCGAGACACTTCTTAATCTAAGCTAATCGAATAAAGGTTTTCTAATGATCCTAATCAATTTAAAGACATGATAATAAACAACCCAGCATATAACAAATGTAGTTAAAAGACTAACAAGTTTTGCACTAAAACGTAACGAAAACGATTTAAACAAGAATAAGCAAACGAACTTCGGGTAATGGTAATCGACTTGGACATTCTCTAGCTAAACCATGATACTCAAACAATGCTAATCCTTAGGCCTTAGATCACTAATTTAGACTAATCCACTTCCATGAAAATAATCACTTCACTAATCACTTAATTGAGAAAAACTTCCATTTGCAATTAAATGATCAACAAGCATTAATCTCAAGTCTAAATAACCATTAAACACCCTAGACATCCATTTCCATAGGCTAGGAATGTAAAACACTTGCTAAGCTTGGTTGAGGAATTTCATCGAACACCTTCCGGGCATGAAATTCCTTAAGTTCTAAATCAACTTTGTCAAGGCTAATCTAGCATTAATCACACCTAACAAGTAAGGATTCTTCATAAACTAAGTCCTAAGCATCATGATTTAGCCAGAAAACATCTTAATCTACCATACCCAAAGTTCTAAAGAAACTACTCACAAACCATGATAATCTCAACAAATCCTATGTAGGAGGTGTTTAGATTCATGGTTAGATGATTAGAAATAGATAGATAGATGAAAAGAAACAAGAACTTTCATAAAAACACTAAGAATCTCTTAAAATCTCCAAACTCTCTCTAAAAAGAGTGTTTTTACAAGTTAAAAATGAGATATCTCCTCAAACAACAAGGTTTTTGGCCTAAATATCAAAGCAGGTCGTAGGTTGCAGCGGTCTACAGTTGCCCGATGCAGCTGGCCGCTGTGGATTTCCGGTTTTGCTCCGTTTGCAGGCCAGGCGGATATGCGCTTACTAAAGTTGTCGTATCTCTCTAACCCCAGATCGGAATGACTTGAAACCGGTTCCATTGGAAAGCTAACTCAAATAGCTACAACTTTCATGAAGACCGCCGAAGCTAAATCCGAATGGAAACTGTTCATATGAGTCGATCTTTGAAGCACTTCGGACGGTTTCTACATTTTTGCTCTGGAGGGTCCCACAGCGGTGTGGAGTTGACCGCTGCATGCCCGCTGTGAATCTCGGTTTTTTTTCGTCGGGAGGATCCGCAGAGGTCACTGTAGACCGCTGCGGTACACCGCTGCGAGCTCCATGTAGCTCATTCGCGCGCCAGACGGACGTATGCTCAGTGAAATGGTGATAACTTCCGCAATACAGCTCAGAACTTGATGAAACAACGTCCGTTGGAAAGATGACTCAATTACCTACAAACTTTATCAAGTGTTCCAAAGCTGAATCTGAGCGCAAGAGCTTCTTCTGACCCAATCGTTAGAGCACATCGGATGGCTTCTGCATTTGTTTTGATTTTTTGGATTTATTTTGCCCCATGATCTTGCTCTAAGCTCCAAAATGATTCCATAAGCTCCAAATGGTTCCTAAAAGACTCCATAGCACACAAACATATGCAAAAACTAACCTAAGACTCACTAACTCTAAAATGGATGCAAACTAGACCAAAAACAATGAAATGAATGCAAAAAGTCACAAAATGCTAACTAAAATGTATACTAAAATGGGCTAAATTATGCAACTATCAACTCCCCTGAACTTGCCTTTTGCTTGTCCGCAAGCAAACAAACAAGAACAAGTCGAAGAAGAGGTTGGAATGCGAGAGATCATATCCGAGAATATTAACAAAAGAATTTAATTCAATGCCCTTGAGAGTAGTTATGTGATGCACAAACAACCTCTAATTCAAAAGATTTAGCCATACTCGTCGCTATACGAATTTGGTCTAAGCCTTAGCATCTACAAGTAATCATATCCTCTAACTCTTTAACATTCATTAAGTACAATGGTGAATCATGCTTAATAAAAATCAAGTGAACTCATTTGTCTTAGGGAAAAGGTTTTGAGATAAAAATGATCTCAATCATGTGGGTATTCCAATGCAATGGGATCTCTCACGAAAGAATGAACTTTGGCAAAATGCTAAGAGTAAAGAACAATTGATTCATACAAGGATGACTTCCGTCTACCCAATGCCCCAATATGAACTCCACTCCTATTTCTAAACCCATCAAGATCCATTCCTAAACTACCCATATCACAAGGCATTTTGCCTTCTTAGACCACATTTCTTTTCTAACTTAGGGGATTCTTTTCTTCTTATCTTTCAACAAATGGATTGGCTCTTCATCTTTTTCTTTTAGCTCTTTTTCACTTTCATAACTAGTCTCTCAATCATCATTTAGATGCCTTAGCCATATATATATTTTTTTTCTTTTTTGGCTCTTTCTTTCTTCTACACACATAGAGACTTATACTTTCAACACCTAGAGCTATTCCACACTTTCATGCCAACCAATCCAAACTTTTTACTTTCCCCTATCCTTTTTCTCAATCTTTTCCTTTCTCCACACTTTCTTTTCTTTACATCAACACCCAAATCACCAACCTATCTATCAACTCCTTGTCGTTCCAAACTCAACACTTTTTGCTAAGTTCATTCAAAATTAGGCCTCACGACACACACAAGAGATGAAGGCTTGAAGGAAAAGTATAGTTAAGGGTGTGGTTAACCGTTCCAAAAATGAGAAACGACTATTTGAGCTAACAAGAGAGTGGTGAAAAGAGGTAAGATAGCTCAAATATGTATAAGGTATCCATGAATTCACTTTTCAATGTACAAGCATGATAATTTCAAGTCAAGATTAAAGTTCATGTAGATAGAGTTAGATTCAATTCAAAGCATGCTTCAACCAAGACAAAAACATTCAAACCGCAAGATCAAAGCATGGATCATCCTTAACTTCGTGATCGCTCAAATGCATCAAAGAACTCCTAACGAGGGCATTAATTCAAGCTCTTAAGTTTATATTCTACATGGATAATTCTCCCAATGCAAGTGAATGCAAACCTATATGCATCTAGACTCAATCTTAAACATGCAAAATGCAACTAAAATTTTTTTTTTATGGTTTTTATATGCACTTATATGAATGAATGAGACTCAAATATGCAAAAAGAAAAATAAGATCACAAAACACAATATCAAAAGACACAAATCCTTCCCCCGAACTTGAATTGCAACGTCTCGGTGCAACAAAAGTCAAAGAGAAGGTATAAATATGCAAAAAGTATGTACAATGAAATGGAGTTTGGATCATACCTTTGGATTGGAGAGAAGTGTGACGTGCTGTAGCTATACCCATTCATGCATTAAGCACCACGACCTTGGACCCAAGAAAACTATAAACATCAAACAAAAACATTAAAAAGAACAAGAAAGAACGAAAATATATACAAAGATAGTCATGGGAATGCCTCCCAAGAGCGCTTGTTTTACGTCGCTAAGCTTGACGTTTCAAACCATTTTAGGCTTGGAGAGAAGGAGTAGTGGAACTCCATGGCGGGTCTTCGAGCTTGAGTGTGAGAACCTTGCTCATGATCTCTTGAATTCCCGTTGGACCTTTTTCTTTGAGCTCGGGTGTGATGATTGCTCTAACCATGGCAAAAGGTTTTGACCTTCCCTTACACTTGATCTTGTACTCAACCACACCATCTTCATATCTCCACGGTGTCAAGGTCATAGTGGTGAGTTTGGGAAAAAATGATCTAACCTCATTAGGCTTGCTCGTCATGCCTTTGACAAAGGTGGGAGGGTGGGTATCATTGGGTTTCTTCTTTTTGGCCTTAGTGTCCTTACCCTTCTTTTGAACCTTTATACTCTCAACCTCATTTTCCATGGCGGTATGGAAAAGATATTCCAAGCAAACACCATCCAGCGCTAAGGCTTCTTCAACATTACCATAACCCAAAGCTTTCTCTTCATGAGAATCTTTCTTCTTTTTACAAGCTTTTGGTGGTGAAACCAAATTCATCTTCTCACAACTTCCCACATACTCAACCTTTTTAACTTCCGCTTCATCATCCTTACAAACAATGGTGCCACAAAGCTTAGTGGAAGAGGGCTTCATGGAATAGAGGACTTTTTCATTCACGTTCTTGAGAACGACCTTCTTGTTTTGGAAGTCCATGCTTGCACCGGTGGTATTGAGGAATGGAGTTCCAAGGAGGAGGGGGAGTTTTCTGGTTTGCTTCATCTTCATAACTATGAAGTCGGTTGGAATGAGACAATTTCCGATCTTGAGAGGATAATCTTCAACAATGCCAAGTGGTTGCTTAGAAGAAGAATCTCCAAAAGTGATGTGTGATGGGTGGTGCTTCATGCTCTTGATTCCAAGACTCTTCACCAATTCAAGTGACATCACATTCACGCTTGATCCCGAATCACACATGGCGTCATCAACATTCAAATCACCAAGAGAGCAAGAGATGACAAATTTACCCGGATTTCCAAGTTTGGGAATCGATTTGGGCTCACGTTGAGGAGGTTCAATGCAAGAAGTCTCTTTCCTTACAATTGTCTTGGCCTCCACATCTTTTTTCTCAACTACTTCGTTGCTAGCAACCACTACGACTTCGTCTTTGGATTCATGGAGAACTCTCTTGATCTCTCGTATAGCTTCTTCAATCTCGTCACTTGAGAGGATAACATTGCAATACTCCATTGGGTTTGCATCGATTTTGCCCTTTAGTTTCTCCATGGGTCTACTAGAATCGGAATCTCCTTGAGTGCGTTGTTGATCCAAGCGTTTGATTCTAGAGGATAGATCTTCAAATTTTGCGTTGAGATCGTTGTATGAGCGATCCACCTTAGTGTGAATCTCGGCCATCTTCTTATTCAACTCATTTGCTCCATGAGCTTGGCCCGTCAAGAGTTGTTGAAGCATACCCTTCATTTCGACATCTTGTTGTGTCGAGTTGCTTATTTGCCCTTGTTGCGGTTGCGGTGCAAAAGATGGTTTGCTTGGGTAACCACCTTGGTTTCCTTGGAATTGGTTTCGAGGAACAAACCCTTGTTGCGGGAAGTTGGAGTTGAAGTCTTTGTTGTAACCGCCTTGGTTTCCCACAAAGTGAACTTCCTCTTGGTAACCTTTGCAATCCCCTACATAGTTCATTCGCCTTTGTGTGGCTTCCAAGACCTTGTCTAACTTCTCATTTAGGGCTTTCATCTCCCTTCTTGTTCGGTCCTCATATTCTCCACTTCCTCTCAAAGCTATATCATAATCCTCACCATAATTCCCATTGCTTTGGGCAAGATTCTCAACAAGCTCCATCCCATCATCAACTTCTTTTCCAAGAAAGTTTCCATTGCTCGCCGTGTCTAGAAGCATACGGAACTTGGGCAAAACTCCTCGGTATAGAGTGCTTAAGAGTGATTCTTCGGAGAAGCCATGGTGTGGGCATTGCATTTGGTAGCTCTTAAATCGTTCCCACGCTTCACAAAAGCTCTCATTCCCTTTTTGAGTGAAGCTCGAGATCTCGTTTCTCAACCTTGACGTTCTTGTAGTAGAGAAGAACTTGGCAAGAAAGGCTTTCTTACATTGATCCCAAGAAGTGATGGATCTTTGAGGTAGGTTCTTCTCCCATTGGTGGGCTTTGTCTCCAAGAGAGAATGGAAATAATCGAAGCTTGAACCCATCTTCCGAGACTCCATTGATCTTAACCATTCCACAAATTCGATCGAATTGATCCAAGTGGTCTAAGGGATCCTCCACCGATAAACCGTGGAACTTGTTTCCTTGCACCATGGAAATGAGACTCGCCTTGATCTCAAAATTATTACTCTCCACCGGTGGTGGATGTATACCGGCGCGATTTCCATGGGCGTTGGGAGCATCACCCGCTCCAATCAACCTCGGTGCTCTAACCCTTTGAGCAACCTCTTCTCGATTCTCATTTGCATCTCTAACAAGTGGTGCTTGATCCATATTCATACCTCGCCTTTGAAAGTTCATGCACCTATAGAGATAAGAGCAAACAAGGTGGAAAGATTAGTAAACAAAGAAAAATAAAACTTAGTCTCAAAAAGAGTCCTAATCCCTATGGCTATTGCTAAACCTCCCCGGCAACGGCGCCAAATTGATAATGAACTTTTTACGGTTCGCACAATTAACCCATTGTGCACAATACCACAATCTATTGGTATGTCATTGTAGCACTTAGGGATCGAATCCACAAGGAGGCACGAGAACAACACACAGAGAATGCGAGACACTTCTTAATCTAAGCTAATCGAATAAAGGTTTTCTAATGATCCTAATCAATTTAAAGACATGATAATAAACAACCCAGCATATAACAAATGTAGTTAAAAGACTAACAAGTTTTGCACTAAAACGTAACGAAAACGATTTAAACAAGAATAAGCAAACGAACTTCGGGTAATGGTAATCGACTTGGACATTCTCTAGCTAAACCATGATACTCAAACAATGCTAATCCTTAGGCCTTAGATCACTAATTTAGACTAATCCACTTCCATGAAAATAATCACTTCACTAATCACTTAATTGAGAAAAACTTCCATTTGCAATTAAATGATCAACAAGCATTAATCTCAAGTCTAAATAACCATTAAACACCCTAGACATCCATTTCCATAGGCTAGGAATGTAAAACACTTGCTAAGCTTGGTTGAGGAATTTCATCGAACACCTTCCGGGCATGAAATTCCTTAAGTTCTAAATCAACTTTGTCAAGGCTAATCTAGCATTAATCACACCTAACAAGTAAGGATTCTTCATAAACTAAGTCCTAAGCATCATGATTTAGCCAGAAAACATCTTAATCTACCATACCCAAAGTTCTAAAGAAACTACTCACAAACCATGATAATCTCAACAAATCCTATGTAGGAGGTGTTTAGATTCATGGTTAGATGATTAGAAATAGATAGATAGATGAAAAGAAACAAGAACTTTCATAAAAACACTAAGAATCTCTTAAAATCTCCAAACTCTCTCTAAAAAGAGTGTTTTTACAAGTTAAAAATGAGATATCTCCTCAAACAACAAGGTTTTTGGCCTAAATATCAAAGCAGGTCGTAGGTTGCAGCGGTCTACAGTTGCCCGATGCAGCTGGCCGCTGTGGATTTCCGGTTTTGCTCCGTTTGCAGGCCAGGCGGATATGCGCTTACTAAAGTTGTCGTATCTCTCTAACCCCAGATCGGAATGACTTGAAACCGGTTCCATTGGAAAGCTAACTCAAATAGCTACAACTTTCATGAAGACCGCCGAAGCTAAATCCGAATGGAAACTGTTCATATGAGTCGATCTTTGAAGCACTTCGGACGGTTTCTACATTTTTGCTCTGGAGGGTCCCACAGCGGTGTGGAGTTGACCGCTGCATGCCCGCTGTGAATCTCGGTTTTTTTTCGTCGGGAGGATCCGCAGCGGTCACTGTAGACCGCTGCGGTACACCGCTGCGAGCTCCATGTAGCTCATTCGCGCGCCAGACGGACGTATGCTCAGTGAAATGGTGATAACTTCCGCAATACAGCTCAGAACTTGATGAAACAACGTCCGTTGGAAAGATGACTCAATTACCTACAAACTTTATCAAGTGTTCCAAAGCTGAATCTGAGCGCAAGAGCTTCTTCTGACCCAATCGTTAGAGCACATCGGATGGCTTCTGCATTTTTTTTGATTTTTTGGATTTATTTTGCCCCATGATCTTGCTCTAAGCTCCAAAATGATTCCATAAGCTCCAAATGGTTCCTAAAAGACTCCATAGCACACAAACATATGCAAAAACTAACCTAAGACTCACTAACTCTAAAATGGATGCAAACTAGACCAAAAACAATGAAATGAATGCAAAAAGTCACAAAATGCTAACTAAAATGTATACTAAAATGGGCTAAATTATGCAACTATCAAGTTAGCATTGAAGGATTTCAAGTCATGAGAAAGGTGATAATTGTGGATGCAACTTTTCTCAAGAATGGATATGGTGGTGTACTAGTTTTCGCCTCAGCTCAAGATCCTAATCGCCACATTTATCCCATAGCGTTTGGAGTACTCGATGGTGAGAATATTGCAAGTTGGACCTGGTTTTTTGAGATGCTAAAAACCGTTATAGGGGACTCTTCTGAATTGGTATTTATGAGTGACAGAAATGCAAGTCTCATCAACGCCATAGGTAATGTGTTTCCTCAAGCACATCATGGATATTGTGTATGGCATTTGTCCCAAAATGTGAAAGGTCATGCTACTAACGTCAACAGAGACGTAGTCGCATGGAGATTCATGGAATGCAGTAGGATTTACACGGTGGCTGAGTTCAACTTTGTTTATGCGTCTTTTTAAATGAGATATCCTTCCGCGGCCAACTATTTAGAGGACAGTACCGTAAAAGAAAAATGGGCAAGGTGTTGTATTCCAGATGACAGATACAACATAGACACAAGCAACAGTGTGGAATCTTTGAACAGTGTTTTTGAGGATGCAAGGAAGTACTCCTTGATACCCATGCTCGATACGATCATTAAAACATTTTCTCAGTGGTTTAATGAACATCGGAAGGAGGCCGTATCTGGATCGATTGATAATAAACTGGTACCTTTAGTGGAGAACTACTTGCACGATTTATGGGCTGTTGCTGAGAAATTAACTGTGACGGAGTTAAACCATTTCGAGCTTGAATACGACGTCACCGGTACTGATGGAAAATCATATTTGGTATTGAAAAGGTGTAGTTGCAGGTTTTTCGATATTGAGAAGTACATCCTTGTCTGCACGCAATAGCCGCTTTCATTGAATTCAAAAACGATGGTATTAGTGTTCGTGATATCCAATTAGAATTACCTGATTTGTGTTCAAAATATTATTGGACGGAGTTGTGGGCATTGGCATATCACAAGACAATTTATTTAGTGCCGAATAGGTCTGAATGGAATGTCCCATATGGTGTTGAAAAAATGCAGATCATACCTCCGGATCTCCTCAAAAAGAAGGGAAGAAAGAGACTTAAAAGGTTTTCATCGGCTGGAGAACGGCGTCCAAGGACACAAAATAAAAGGCGACCAAGACAAGCACTCCAATGGTTGTTATTTGGAAATCGTAGTACTGTTTGATTGTATCTTTACATTTGGTTTTTCCTTATGTAATACTATGTATTGGTTCTGTAGAACTGGTTTTTTCCTTATGTAATACTATGTATTGGTTCTGTAGAACTGGTTTTTCCTTATGTAATACTATGTATTGGTTCTGTAGAACTGGCTTTTCCTTATGTAATACTATGTATTGGTTCTGTAGAACTGGCTTTTCCTTATGTAATACTATGTATTGGTTCTGTAGAACTGGTTTTCCTTATGTAATACTATATATTGGTTCTGTAAAACTGGATTTTCCTTATATAATACTAAGCCAAGAACGTGCAACTGGTAATAAAGCTAAAATTACTCTACATATTTGGGATGTTAATGTACAAACCAAAAATGTTATCAAATGTATTAAGTAGGAAATTACAAAATAATATTATATTAGAATGTTAATTGTATAATCTATCCTTATATCTCCTTATACTTTTAAGATCATTTTGTAAATAAGAATCAACATAGGATGCAAAAGTTACACAAAATTTGATTTTAAACATATTCCTGCATAGTTCAATTAGAAATAGATTCTAATCGACTAAAATCATCTGTAAAACTACAAAAAAAAAAAATTAGGGTAAGTAATACTAATTTAAGTGGAAAACACCCAAAGTAAAACTATTTGTAACTTTCGTACAACTACTATATTCTGTATAACTACGTCTAAATGTTTTGGCGCCAAACCCAAAAATTCTCCAAACTTTTTGGCGCCCAATACTCAAAAGCAAAATACCCCAAATTTTGGAATTATCTATTTTTATTTCTTTCTCCTCTCTCTCTCTCATTTCACTTCTCTCCCTCTCATCCACGATTTCTCTCTCTTTCACTTCTCTCCCTCTCGAGACTCATTCCGATTCTTCTCTTTTTCATTACTCTCAAACAAACTCTTGATTATGGACCCGAGCTATATCGACGACAAGAAAACCAAGAGGCAAATCGACAGGCTTTATTTCATAGCTGACGGTGACTATGGCATTCCGAAAAGTTGTCCATGTGGTGGACGAATCATCCATGAGACCTCTCAAGCCAGTGAAGACACTTTACCAGGAATGATATACTTCACCTGCAATGTGTATGAGGTATAGTTTCTAAATTTCGTTTTAGGGTTTACTATTTTTAATTTCCGGGTTTAAGATAAATAAAAGCAGTATGATTTCTGTCTTTATGTGTAGAATGATGGCTACCACATTCGAAAAAAATGGGTTGAGGCTTTCGAAGAAGAGATGGATAAGTTAAAGAATGAGGTTCGACAAAAAGTAAATGCGTGTCATGGAATCCATGAATTCCAGATCAAGCAAATGCGTATGGAGCTGAACAACAATACTGAAGAGATTGCAAAGCTGAAAGAATTATTGGCGGCTGTTGTGGGTCGAAATGTTTAGCTTATCTTTGTTTTACAAGACAATTTCTATGTTCTCCTAATGTTTTGTAAGACTATCCAATGTTTTTGTTTTTGTAATGTTTTGTAAAACTATATTGTTTATTTCTATGTCTTTGTTTGTTTCTAATGTTTCTATGTCTTTGTTTCAATCAATGTTCTCTGTCTTTGTTTCAAATAGTATTACCACTAATGTTTTCAAATAGTTATACCTAGTATTACCACTAATGTTTTCAAATAGTTATACATAGTATTACCACTAATGTTTTCAAATAGTTATACTTAGTATTACCAGTTGCATTGCACGAAATCGAATACCCAAAACAAACAACATAGTTTTACGCAGTATTACCAGTTGTACGAAATAAAATACAAAAACAAACAAAGATAGTCTTCTAGTCTTCATTTCTTCTTGACCTTGTCCGCTTCCTCTTTCCACCAGCCTGCAATCAAATACAGTTATACTTTAGTACCAACTAAACAACAGAGTTTAATAATACAAGATGGTTAACTTTGACGTTTCTCCTTCTCCTACTTGCTCATTCACAAAAGATTCCAACAGTTGGACTCTTTCGGCCAATCCACCAACCTTGCCCTCAATTACATTCAATCGTTCTCCCATATCTGCTTTCATGGTGTTTAACAGCTCAACCAATTCAGTTAAAGGCGTGTTTACCGGGCTTTCATTTGCGGTATTCTCATTTAAAGGCAGGTTTGGTGGTGCTAATCGGGAAGCCACATCTTGGTTGCGTAACTCTTCAAACAGTACGGTATATCCTTGGCGAAGACGCTGCATCCAACCGTTAACAACCATATCATGCTTATCATCGTCGTCATCTTTTTCTGTGATTTGAGCCAGAAGAGAATATTCTTCATCTCTAGCTACCATGATACTTTCAATGTCATGTGAATGTAAACAATGAATATAAACATTTACATGAACAATGTAAACATATGCAAAAGATAACTAACCGTGGTTTCACCAAGTTCTGCATTTATTTTCTCAAGAGGAAACCCTTTCAATTCGCTTTTCTTAAACTTTGTCTTGCACATCCTAGGGCAATTCATGTATGCGCCTGGAATACTTTCTCGGAATCTAATCCCCAAATCTGCAATTGCCTCAAATGCTAAAAGCTACACAACACACATATAGTTAGAGTTAGCTTCAATATAAGAAGTAATAACAATGACTAATACCTCAAAAAAATTTTACTACCTCTAAAGGAATACAGAAACCTGGAATCGGCCACAATACACCCTCTTTGACGACCCCTTCAAAATGCGTCATAGTGTGAGAGATCTCACTTAGCATGTGATCAAATGACAATCTCCCCCAAGGAAAGCTCTTACATAACTTAAGATCATCCACCTCTCTTTGAAAGAATTCCAACACGGGCGTAGCATCTGGTCCAGTCTTTGTATGCCCTATAACAATGCTGGATAAGAAGTAGAGGACCAACATCTTTAACCTATCTCGAGAAGGTTCCATTTCCTCTAACTTTTCTTTCACGTCTTGATGTCTAATTGTTGATTTCCCAAAATGCTTAATCACGAAGTCCGTACTGCCCGCTTGCATATAATTCAGTGGATAGTTGCGGCAGTCTAATCCCAAAATCAAGGCGTGTTCCCTTAGACCATAGCGGATGGGAACGCCATTTACGACGAACCAAACTTCATTCTCCCTCTCGATGCATGCCGTTCGAAGAAGGAGCATCCACATGACCATAAGCTTGTGGTTTTTGTCTTCTGGCAAGTGGAAAATGTGTTTGAACTGCGGATGCTTCTCAAACCATTTCTTCTCAACACTATTGAGTGGATGCTTCAACTCCTTTAACGTTTTCAAGAAATCGTAGATATAACACCTCGTCGATATCTTAATTTTCTTATTATACTCCGTTGCCGGAAAGTACATTCGCGGTTGTATTCCTGTCGTTTCCTCCTCGGAATCCTGCAACAAATATTTATTTGTACCAAGTTATGCTAGTATTACATATTAAATATGCCTAGTTCTACATAGTTCTACCAGTATTATTTAGAAAATCAACATAGTTATACCTAGATCTGCCAATATTACTTAAAACTCACAATTTAGTTTTCCCTAGTTCTACTTAACTGCAAATCCAATCCAAGTACTTACCGTTTCATCCATGTCTGAGATTTCTCTCGAGTTTTCTTCTTCTTCTTCTTCATTCGCGTCCTCTTCTTCTTCTTCTTCATTCGCGTCATCTTCTTCTTCTTCTTCATTCGCGCCCTCTTCTTCTTCTTCTTCTTCTTCTTCTTCATTCGCGTCATCTTCTTCTTCTTCTTCTTCATTCGCGCCCTCTTCTTCTTCTTCATTCGCGTCATCTTCTTCTTCTTCTTCATTCGCGCCCTCTTCTTCTTCTTCTTCTTCATTCGCGTCATCTTCTTCTTCTTCTTCATTCGCGTCATCTTCTTCTTCTTCTTCATTCGCGCCCTCTTCTTCTTCTTCTTCATTCGCGTCCTCTTCTTCTTCTTCTTCTTCAACCTCATTGTTCGTTTGTGATGCCTCAACAACCGCCGGAAGTAGAGTTCGCTCCATCTCTACTTCTTCTTCAACCTCATTGTTTGTTTGTGATGCCTCAACAATCGCCGGATCCGTACTCCTCTCCGCCGTATCTTTTGGAGCACTCTTTTTCTTTTTCCTCGTCCATCTTGTTTTAGGACCCATCTTTGGATCGGATCGGAAGCACGACTGAAATTTTTGGAGAATCGATCGAAAACAGACAGTAGTTTTCCCTAGTTTCACGAAGAGAAAGGAGATCGATCGATAGAGTTCCGTTATCAAAAATTAGGGTCCCGATTTGATTTGGGGAAAGGAAAGGAAATCGGGGTTAGATCCGAATTGTTTGGATGGGTCTCGGGTGAAATCTATTTAAAAAGGGTAAATCAAGTTAAATAGTTTGGGTTTTAAGTAATTTACCAATTTTAAGGATTAAAAATAATTGCAAACAAAATTAAAATTAATAGAGGGAGATATGGGATTGGTTTTTAATGAGGGTGGTAATTAGGTGTTGTCCCCCCCCCCCCCCCCCCACTTCGAGCTTGAACATCTTCTCTCTTCTCTGTCACTTTTAGGGTTCTAAACTTGTATTCTAATCCAAGCGTTTTGGTATGAAATCGGAAAAAAAAAATCTGGAAATGGATTCGATTCTCTGTTTCCAATATCTTGTTAGCAAAATCTTGTTCTTGTGGTCTGTGTTTATGCATTCAGAGAATAAGGTTTGTCGGGATTGTTATGTGATTGATCTTCTCTGTTCATGTTTGTTAAAGCTTGAATTTTTCTTACAGATTTCGAAAATCGCAGCAATCAGCAAACATGGTGAAACAGGAAAACCAAGTGAGATAAAATCCGATCCAGAGGTTTACCGAAAACCCAGAGATCGGTGAATCTGGGCTAGAAGATGATCAGAAAGAAGAAGAGATCATCTCGGAGACACCTGATTCGTATGATGATAGATGATGATGAAGATGATCGTGAGAGAGAGAGATTGAAGAAGATAAATGTTTGTTTGATTAACCTTCTCAAATGGCCCGAAGGCTTACATATGTAGAAGATCAAACCGGTTCGGTTTACATAATTGAACTACTAAACCAAGAGAAATAGCTAAACCAATATAAAGAGATAAGCAAAGCGTAATTCCTGTAACAATACTCCCTCGTCGACAACATCTTTTCCCTCAAGGATGATAATTCAGAATACTTGGTGAAGAAATCTTGGTAAACACTTATGCTCAATTCCAAAAGCAGAACACTCCTTTTTCTTTGCGTACCTTTGTCTGATAATATCTTTGGTGGTCTTTGTAAGTGAAACACTTCATAAGCACGAGATTCAGCAAATGAGTTCTTAAAAATAGCAAACCCAGCTTGGAGATGAGGTGTGTAATCTAAAGGTGGTGGTGAGATGATCTCATCAACGCTTTGCCTATTCAAAATATCAGAATCATTGAGCCTGAGGAACACTGGAATTCTTTCTCCATCTCCATAATCCTTGACGAGAAAAGTAAACAAGCGTGTATCTCCAAACTCAAGTTCACAAATCCATCCGTCATCTTTATCAGCCACATATTCTTTCATTGTCAGAGCTAATATTATGATCTTACTATTTCTCGAGAAATTGTTCTTTCGCTTCTTAGCTCCAGCTTCAACGCTCCTCAGCTTCCTCTTTCCCTTAGCACAAATCAACCATCCACACATATTGTTACTCGTCCATGAAAGCTCCAACTTATTTTGTAACAGATGTGTCTACACATGGATTTGTAATGCATCTCTTTCTTCCAAAATTGGTTGCAACTTAAATTGCTTAACCGAGCATGCTTCATACTTCTGAGTATCTATTCGCAACTCTGCCCAATAACAACTCGTTTTCACCTCTCCCCAAAGTAAATGTTCTGTAAGCTGAACAACATCCTCCACGTTTGTGTGCTTAAACGTCTTCACATCCAGAAAAGACATCTTAATCACCAATTGCCGTGTCATAAGAACTGAAATCGCATGTAATATCTTATTCTTGTTCTTCCAACGATGCCACACATGACAAGCTTGTTTCACAAGCAGCAACATCTGCTTCGTATACTTGCAATCATAGATTTTTAGCCCACATATCCATTCTTCTAGACCAAATTTTCTTTTCCAATTCTGAGAATATGTTAATGGTGGAGAAAACCTCATGAGACAGCTTAAGTTTGTCCCATAGAATCTTTGAGATATCTTCATAATTATATCAGGACTCTGAACTTCACTTAGCCAATCCCACTGATCTTGTATACACACTAACCCACCTGGTTCCCATACACGTTCCGACCGAGATAGACCCATATGTTGTTTCTCTTCGGCCTTGTTTCGAAGCGAGATAGGCGGAACAACATCGATGTATGATCTGCTATCAACGCTTAGCTGAAACGGAGGTGGTTGTTGTCGTTTACTCATTCTCCAATGCTGCCATGTGATCCCTATCCTCATTGGTTCAACCTGAATATTGGAGAAAGAACTGTTGTACGCCCTGCTCCTTCTTTCCATGAGTATATACTGTCCAAGTTGTGGCATGACTCCAATCAAATTCTTGTGTTTGAACTTGAACCTCCAGGCCTTAAGACACTTTCTCTGTTTCTTCTTACATGTTGCCCTTAGAGACATTTGATCAAACGACTGGCGTGCCATTTTGTTGTCATTGACACTTAGTGATTGTTGAGGTTGTGCTTCGTGAGTAACCACTCCATTAAGCAATAGCGGAACACTAGTTGTTTCAGCTCCTTGAACCGCATAGAACATGTCTGAGTTCTTCGTCTCTGTACCATCAGAATGTGAATTAGAGGGAATCGTCTCCTTCTCAAAAATTGAAGCAGCTTGTTTTAAACTCATCTTATCATCATCAACAATTCCTTTAACAGCTGGTTCTTTCCGATCCAAGGCAACGAAAACCTGCAAAACTGAGTCACGCTCAAACTTTGGTGGCTGATCCACATATTCATCAGCAATTATGTCAAACTCTGTATCCTCGGAAAGTTGATCATCATCACATTCCGTCAAGAAAATCTGTATTCCCTTGTGCTTCGACTGATGATGACCAGGGGTATCTTGTTTTTCACAAAACAAACACAGTCCGTTTGTCATTCTCTCATACACCTCTTCACATGAATACTCTCGAGGCAGCTTCTCTTTTGGAACCGTCGGAACTTTAGCTATCTCAGGGGCATCCGTAGTGATTGAAATCTGTCTCGATCTGTTGAAATCTGGAGGATCCGGTGGACGAGGTGCTTCTGCTGGCATTATCGGAGTGCTAGATGAGTATGGATTGGATACCCGATGTGGGATCTGTGAGAACGGAGCTTCCGAGATGAACGCTTCCATATTTGCAAATCGCAGGGCGTCGTAGGCTTGCTTCTGCTCCTCCTTTCGTATGCGCTTCTCTTCCACATGCTTATTCATCCTGATTATCCATTGTTTTTCTGTGATTGCCATTGATTTTGGTCCGAAGAGTTTGAATGCTCTGATACCAATGAAACAGGAAAACCAAGTGAGATAAAATCCGATCCAGAGGTTTACCGAAAACCCAGAGATCGGTGAATCTGGGCTAGAAGATGATCAGAAAGAAGAAGAGATCATCTCGGAGACACCTGATTCGTATGATGATAGATGATGATGAAGATGATCGTGAGAGAGAGAGAGATTGAAGAAGATAAATGTTTGTTTGATTAACCTTCTCAAATGGCCCGAATGCTTACATATGTAGAAGATCAAACCGGTTCGGTTTACATAATTGAACTACTAAACCAAGAAAAATAGCTAAACCAATATAAAGAGATAAGCCAAACGTAATTCCTGTAACACATGGCACCGAAGAAGAAGACATCAACCATGAAATGGGTACGGACTCTTTCTCCCTCCTTTGGTACAAAATTGCAAAAAAAAACTAATCTTTTTTTATCGAAATTCTGTAATCGGATTTTATACGATTAATCTTTTCTCTGTTCATGTTTCCTAAACCCTAGAAGCTTTATTTTTCTTTTAGGTTGTGAAATCGAAACAATCAGCACACATGGCAGAGCCTGCAACGGAAAAGAAGACATCATCGGCGATGCTAGATTGCTCTCTTCTTCCAGATTGTGTACGAAATCCTTTTCTCTTAAGTTTCTGATCATAACTAGAAGAGTTTGAGTTCGGAAATTTGATTTGATTCTCCGTTTTCGATGTGTGTTGGCAGATTCTAGTTATTGTAGTTTGGTGTATGTATGGTAATTTCGTTTAACACTAGACATTGTGTTTTTTCTTTCACTTAGGTTTCAAAACTGCAGCTGTCTTCGTCTCCATCAGCAAAAATTGCACAACCTGCAACGAAAGAGCATAAGTTGACAGACTGGTCTCAGCTCCCGGAAGAGTTACTGCACATTATCTCTGAGAAACTGGAGGACTGTTTCGATGCTATTCATGCTCGTTCTGTTGGCCGCCCGTGGCGATCCATCTTTCCCTTTCCTTCTCGGCTACTACGCACAAGTTATTCTCTTCCATTGTTCGCCAAGTTCCCTCGCAAAAGCAAAGGCTTGTGCACCCTCGAGAAGTTCCCTATGTTCCTCTTTAGAGTCCGGACTCCTGCTGCTGCTGCGTTGCCTTCTGAGTTTTTTGTTGGAGGAATGGGCCAAGATAAGTCAGAGGACCATATGAAGCTTCCATCTCCTATTCAGTGCTCAGTGAAAGTGAAGATCGGAGAATCTGATCCATCCTTAATGAACATTCTCGACTGTCAGATTCTCCCCCTCGGCTATCAGTACAGAATGATCGGTTATGATCCTCAATCATTGGTAACAAGTTTCAGGGGTGTGGCCTTGCTTCCGCTAAACAAGGGGGGAAGAGAAGAATTCGTTGTGCTTATCGGCTACTCTCATGAATTGTTTGTGTTAAGAAGTGCTGAAATGAGGTGGATTCTGCATAAGAAAACCTCAAGAGCTGAATGCAAGGACATAGTCACTTTTAGAGGCAAATTTTATGCGGTCCTTCTTAACGGGGACGTTTGCGTTATCGATCCTTATTCGCTGGAAGCGACTCCCCTGATGCCCTCGGAGCGACTGAACTCTCAGAACTATTTGGTTCCATCTGGCAATGATGAACTTTTCTTGGTTGAGAGAATCATCGTTCGTTATGCTGTATTAAATTTTAGCAAGCTAGCATGTAGAGTGAGTAGGCTAGATGAGGAGGCTGGTGAATGGGTCGTGATCACCGATTTGGGAGACCGTGTATTGTTTATTGGGCAACCAGGAAACAGCTCCTGCTCGGCGAAGGAGCTTCCTGATGATTGTGGTGTTAGTGGGAACTCAATGTTGTTCATCAATGAGCTATTCGATGTAACTTTCTCCTATAAATATGGAGTAGATACAGGAAATGCGGAAGACGACCTCAGTTTTTGGAGATGCTCAAAAGAGACTCGTGTGACGATCCTCAGCAAGTCTCCGATGGTGGCTCATCTCCAAATTGAGCTCGCTGAGCCGTAAAATCTGACTTTGGATGCCGGAGACATGATCTGTTGGGTTTGTTTTTATTAGATCAAAAACAAAAATTTCCTTATGGTTTTAGTTATTTTTGTAGTCTTAAACTATCCCCCACAACATTGTTGTCTCTAAGGAAATGGTTGTCTCATGAACTCTCGAAGCCGTGTCTGGCTGTGCTCTTGGTATCAAACGGTCATGTGTTTGACCAAAGATCTTCAAATTTCCAAAAGGGTTTTGAAAGAAGTTATGTTTTCATCCCAAAATCATATGAAAACTCGAACTTGTTATACTCAATCTGCAGCAGATGCGTAAGTGTTCCAAACAACCTTCGACGACTTCAGCTATTATCTGTTTTCTTTTCAGTTCAGTCTGGTGGTTGCTGGTCGGGTGAACTCATATGACAAGATCAAGACTTTCCTTTGTGATATGAATATTACCAATATACCTTAAATTAATCAAACATATGCGTAAGTGTTTTTAAATCAAATTGTATTATCATTTGTTTAGTGGATAAATGGTGAGAAGATTGGATCGAAGCTTATATATTAGAGAATTTTAGTTTTATTTTAAAATATCTTGAATGATGCTGTATACATCCCGTGAGTGGGTTACTCTCTTGGATCGCCAAAAATGATGAAAAATGTCATAAAATGTGGAAAATTAGGAATAGTCAATGTGATGGTGAAGCACACGCACAATCATAACAGGAATGAAATGGTGGTATTTCTGACAGTGCTTCAGATCTTCTTCTGCATGCAACTGATGGAATGCTTGTTGATGGAGAAGGTTGTACATTACCTTAACTTGAAGGTATTATACTATTATAGATTGCACCACAGTGCAATTCTGACTATATTCAGATCGGTTCTAGACTTGTAGCTCAAGACGGACACATTGTTCGGTCTAGCTTTCATGTAATTCGATGTTGGTGCAGAAGACAGTTCCTCCTTAAGCTCTGTTCTATGTCGTAAATATATGTAGTTAAACCGAAATTGAAATGCCCACCCTTATTGATTTGTCCGACCAAATTTCCCTATAACAACAATACTAGATTCTAACCCGCCCATGTGTAGGCGGGTGTTTTTTTGTTTTTTAGGGTGTTTAATGTATCTGTTTGGCAAACGGATTAATGTGTTTGGAATTTTAGATTTAGATGTTGATAACTTATATATTAGACACATTACTTTTGATACTACGATTTGTTTGATAAGGGGAGTTTTGTGTGTGTCGTTTGTTACAACATTTAGTTGATTTTTCATCAATAGTTTGTCATTTGGTAGTTAGATTTAAATGTGGAGTTTGTGATTTGATCGCGGTTAACAAAATAAATTTTTATCCGCCTACGTGGGCAGGGGTAATTTTTGTTTTATGGGTGTTTAACATATAGAAACAATTACAAAGATAGTCATTTTTTAGTTACAAATTACAAAGAAAGTCACTTTTGACTTTCGAGACACTTTTAGTAAGTGTAAAGTCTCTTCTATCCCACAAAATTTGATTCTTACCCCGCATGTACATGAAATCAATGGCGTTGATGGGTTCGAAAATACAAAATCTGAGTAAATTTAATTATTATTCCCCATCTGATTTGTGTTCTAATTTTTTTATAATATGAAAGACATAAATCAAATTTTTTTGCTACAAAGGATGATAATTCTATTTTTGCTACATTTTAAGACCCATTTTACTATAGTTTAGGTGTGAAACAAAAAATCTAATATAAACAAGAAATTTGGTCATGCGAAATTCAGATCGGCATGAACATGAAAACGTGGACAGAAAGTCAGATTGTCTATGAAAATATGTCCATTATAATTCGGGAAAACTATCTATTTCCCCCTCGGAACTATGATATAGCACCATTTTCACACAAAGTTTGACCCTCATACCAGATCCCCACAGTTTGAAAGTTTAATACTTATTTCCCCACCGATTGAAAGTTTGAAACCAGTTTCCCCACAGACGTTAGTTTTATCGGTTTATGACCTAAACCCAGAACGAAACCACATAAACCGGTTGTAAACGCAATTGAAAACCCGACTGGAATTAAAACCCGACCCCTAGACCCGACCTTTACACCCGACTGGATTTAACGAAATCCATTTTCTCTTTCAAAACCTCCAAATCTCAAATCTAACGAAGAACACTAAATCGTGGTTCTAAAATCCCCAATTCAAAAGTGATTGTAAGTAGGCAATCGAGCGTAAATCGTGGTTTTATTCTTCATACTAATTCTCTAGCTAGAAGGTCGATTTCAACCATAGAAGATGATTTCTGATTTTTGAGTTTTTGATTTCACAGTCAGATTTTGTTTTTGTAGGTCGAAATTGGATTGTGATAATGAATAATGTCTCTGGAGCTTCAAGTGGAACATCAACGGCCAGACAAAGAGGAAGAGTTGTGGGTATGCCGAGTAGATGTTGGTGTGGAGAGCTAATGCTTCCTCGATGTTAAACTGATTTTGCTCCCTTACATCTTCACCATCAGAATCCTCTTGAAACTCAGGCACATCGATCCACTCCATCAAAGACATTGTCGATATCGTGAATTTTGATTTGGAGATTAAGGTTCGTGATTTGGGGATTTCAGAGAGTCGGGTTTTTAGAGTTCGTCATTTGGAGATTTCAGAGAGTTGTGATCTGGGGATTTTAGAGAGTGGGTTTTTAGGGTTCGTGATTTGGGGTTTTTTTGGTTTTATGGGTTTAAGTTAGATTATCGGGTGGGTGGGGTCGAAATTGGTTAATTCTTGGTTAATTCTTTCAAATCAGATCGTAATTGGTTCAATGTTGGTTTTGTTTCATGTTAACTTGGTTAACTAAGGATTGATATACAGTAAACCGACATTAATCGTGGTTTGTGGGGAAACTGGTTTCGAACTTTCAACCGGTGGGGAAACTGGTTTCGAACTTTCAAACGGTGGGGAAATAAGTTTTAAACTTTCAAACCGTGGGGATCTAGTACGAGGGTCAAACTTTGTGTGGAACTGGTGCTATATCATAGTTCTGAGGGGGAAATATATCGTTTTCCTTTATTATTCTAAAAATAGTTCATGATATCATGTCCATGAGACTATTGATTCATTATTTGTCTATGAAAATCTGTGCATTCTCTTTTGAGCTAATGTCGAGAATAATAACACGAATAATCAGTGCATAGACAAGTTTATGTGCACCAATTGTAATGGAAAATCATTGGTGGACGGATGTTTGTGGACAATTACGTGTGGATGACTTGAAAGAGAAGAAGACAAAGTTGAACAAAAGAAGACAAAGACATTCCGGAGATAGACGTTAGTGTGTAGTGTGAATAGTGTGTGTGGATATAGTTCTTGATATTTGCAAGTAAATTACTTATGAGTGGTATATGATTTTGGAAACTTTCATGGTATTGCAATCAATGTTAAGTTGTAATGCTATCAATGAGAAGAAACAAACAAAATGATGAGAGAATCTATCTAAGCAAAGCAATACCCACACGTAATTGTCTACGTTTTCATGTCCACATCGATCTGAATTTCATATGTTTAAATTTTTTGTTTTTTTTTTAAGATTTTTTGTTTCACATCAAAACCATAGCAAAACAAAACTTAAAATATTAGAAAAATTAAATTATCATGTATTGTTATAAAAAAAAATGTTTGATACAAAAAACAAATTGTTTGATATTTTTCACATTATAAAAAAAAAATCAGTTGGGAGTAATAATTATTTTATTCAGATTCTTGATTTTCTAACTCATCTGCGATCTTACATCTATGACGGCAATTTCAGATTTACATCTGCGATAGTGAAAAATGTGAAGTTGAATCTGATTTTTTTTTGAAATAAAAAGTGCAAAAATTGACTTATTGACTCAAATATAAAAGATTTTTAAGGAAGATCGTGGGATTCAGTTTTACACGAAATCAATCATTTTCCTTTCTTTTCACCGTTAGTAGAGTGTTTTTATTGTAACTTGTGTCCACTGTGAATTTAGGGTTCTAAACTTGTCTAATCCAGGTTTTGGGTAAGGAACTCTTCCGAAATTGAAATTCAATTCTCTGTTTTCAATATTTTTTTTGCAAATTATGTTCTTCTAGTCTGTGTTTTATTCATGCAGAAATTAATCTTCTCTGTTCATTTGGTTACGAATTTCCTAAACCCGAGAAAGCTTAATTTTTTTTTTTTTTTTGCAGGTTTCGCAATCAGCAAACATGGCACCGAAGAAGAAGACATCAACCATGAAATGGGTACGGACTCTTTCTCCCTCCTTTGGTACAAAATTGCAAAAAGATGTAATTTTTATCGAATTCTGGAATTGGATTTGATTCCCTGTTTCAATAGCAGAATGTTATTGTTACAGGAAATCCAATAATCAATCATCCGGTTTATGTCTCTCTTGGTTTAGTTATTTCAATTGTATTTTGGTCTAGTTGGTTTAACTTTTACTTTACGAACAATCTATGTAAGGCGTTTGGATCAATGGCCAATATGCCATAAAATGGAAAAGCAAAATCTGCTGTGCCATAATGTAGTCTAAGTGCCATAAAACATGTGTAATTTCCATTTTGCCCTTAATGAATTGTGTTTGTGTCATTGTTGATTTTATGATAAAAAATAATATTGAAATAATTTTTATAATTAATAAATAAAAACGAAAATTAATTAAAATTTTGTTTTTTTTTCTTTTTCTTCCCAATTCATCACCTCACCATCGACGGACCTCAAGAACCAGTTAAATCTCATTTTCGCCGTCAGATCCTCGCCTCTGCCTCGTCCTCGTCCTCCTCCTCTGCAATCAATTTCTTGTTCGTAGCTCCTCTCCCCTCCTCCATTGTTGAACCTTCAAAACTGAGTGACTTGTTCTTATTTGGGGATTTAGAGATTTCACAATTTAGAGATTGAATTTGCGAAAATTACATGTTTTAATATGTAAATTGGGTTGGTAACCAAGTTTTATGTGATGATTAGGTCTTTGCATTGGTAATTTGTCGAGTTTAGTTGTTGAATCGTAATGATTCTTGGGTAGATTAGAATTAGAACCCGAGTTCATCACCAAATCTGCAGAAGAGGACAACTGGTACAAATGGTACAACTAAAAGATAGAGGACAAGTAGTACAAATTGTATAACTGAGACAAATTGAGTAATTGCTTATTGAGTATTCTTTTATTCTATTTTCAGGAGACAATGAGATCAGCCACACAAACATTTCAATGGATTTCAAGAAGTGTTAGTAATACCGTCGAATTACACCAAAAATTCAAGAAAAGTGATTTCCATTCTCCAGAGAACGTCACCGAAAGACGAAAAACGAATAATAAATTTGGATAGTTGGTTTCAGAGCAAAAGTAGCATGGATAATATGAAATTATCATTTTCCTAATACATATTATTGGTTTCACATCAAATACCCCTTATGATACAAGGAAGACTTTGATAATGTTAACAATCTTTTGATGAAAAAGACCAAAATCTATGATTTTGCGTAATTTGTATTATGAAAACCTTGTAAATGAATTGCAATAGTCGAAAATTACGTGGACAACTACAAAATAATATTTATATTAAAGGACAACTGGAAAAATGCTAAAATCGCCAAAGGACAACTATGAAGAATTTTGGACAACTGGACACATTGGTACAACTATGTACAAAATTGACGGCACATTTGACGGCGCACATGTTACTTTAACCGCGCACATGTCTATTTTTGTCGGGACACGTGTCCTCTAGCTTCGTGGATGGAAATAAGCAATGTACAAATGGACAAGTATGAACAACTATATGTAACTCCTTAATTTTTTTAAAAATTAATAATTAAATTAAATTATTGGTTATTTTGACATTTTCAACACCTAAATTACATCTCATAGTTATTCTTTTGTTGTTTGATCCCACATTCTAGATTCTTTACCGCCTAACCTATGACAGATCAAACAACTAAAGAATATTCTTTATACACACTCCTGAAGAAATGTGTATAAAGAAGAAGTTACATATAATGTCTATAATGTCTATAATGTCTTGATGATTACTATTACCGCGTTGTATTATATCATGACTCTTTATCGACGAAGCCGCCGAGTTTCTCGTCCTCAACTCAGCTAGCGAACTCGCTTCCGCAACCGACTCACTCGGCGTAATCGCTTCCAAGTTCTTCGTCATATGAACATTCCCAACGAGTTGACTCAGCACGACCGATTCCGACACCGTGCTCTTTTTCTTGTGCTGCTGCATCGTCGCTCTCACGATCTCAGTGTGCATCGAGCTCGATAATTTCCTCATTCCTTTGGCTCCGCCGATCAAAACCGACGGGTTAATCTCGGAGGTTCTCTTGTTGCCGCCGTGTTTAGAGGATACAGAGAAGAAGAGGACCGAGTCGGGGCTCCGATTTCGAATCCGAGTTAACGGGTCACCGAGGAACAAGGAGGTCTTTGCGTCCACAAGCATTACGTGCTTGAAATTGCGCCGGACTCGACCGAGCAGCATTGGATAACACGCCCATCTCCTCAAGCTTATCGGGACGTGGTCCATGAACCCAGATAGCGAGTTTTCCGGGTCCAGTTCGGTCACGTCGAAACCCACGACCGACCCGTGAGTCAACTCGGCTGACTCGGTCTCGTTCGATGCCGAATCGCTGTAATTAGCCCGATGTGTCTTCTTCCCCCAGATAGGCTCAGACGTCTCCTTCTTCGATTGATTCTTCATGAAGCGGGACAGATTGAAACCCCAGACCGAGTCGATTTGATTCGACGAATTCGAATATCGGTGAACACCGACGAGCTTCGAGAACGAGTCGTTCTCTTCCTCGATCAATTCAGCGAATCTCGAAGCCGACGAAGGGGAATTGAAGAGTAATACAACATCGGATCGGGAAGTGACCCCAGAACGGTGGAGTAACCGCATAAAGAGGCGGGGATCTTCCTCAGTCGTATCGGAAGCGATATGAGCAACAACCAAATCGTGCATGCTCTTGGTTCCTCTCAGAAACAGCGTACCCATTCCCTATAATGTCTATAATAGTAATCATCAAGACATTAAGATAGTGGAGAAGAGAAAAAGTGGAGAAGAAAAAATGTCGTTGAAAAAGATAAAAAAGAAAAGAAGAGAAAGATATTTTGTAATTATAAATTTATATTATAATTATTATTTTTTTATAAATGTAAGTTGGGTACATATTTATGGGTTATTGGGTTTGGGTGGGTATAACCCTGGTTTTTTTGTGGTTATAAAGATAAGTAAGGATAAAGAAGAACTTTCCAGGGTTTACCTTATTAAAAAAAAATCAAAATTAAATTCTTTATTAGAGTTATGGTTTTTGAGCATATTCTTTTCTAATTTATGGCATATCAGCCTCGCGCTCAAGGCGTTTGGATTAATGGCTCAAAAGCCATAAAATGAAAAAGAAAGATCTTGTGTGCCATAAACTGATCTAAGTGCCATAAAGGGGGTAAAATCCCCATTTTACCCTTAATGAATTGTGCTTATGGCATTGTTGATTTTATAAAGGATTTCGAAAATCTGGTTTTATTATTTATTGAAAATCTGATTTTCATTTTGATTATTGAATTACTTAATACTGAATTAATTTTTTTTTTCCAGGTAATTAAAAAATTGGTTCCCCCCATCGAGCGAGCATCGACACGGACTCCATCGACACCCATCGAATCCTTCGAACCACCGATCCTTCTCGCCGGCAGACCGTAGCCGCCACCGCGTCGTCCTTCTCTGCAATTGTGGTTTTCGTCATATCTCTTCTCTCCTCCGCCATTGTTGAATAAGGTAAAGGTTTTCTTTAATTTGGGGATTTCCAAAATTAGGGATTCGATTTGTGAAATTTGTTGGTTTGAGTATGCACATTGGATATTTAAGTTAATTATATGGGTCGACTAGTCATTGAATTTGTAATTTCTCGATTGTTGTTGTTGAATCGAGCTGAATCGAGCTGATGGGTAGTGAATATGTGCGATGGGGGACAACTGGGACAAATGGTATTAGCAAACAAATGTGGGACAACTGGGACAAATGCTATAACTGAGAAAGAGTTGACAATTGGCAATTGACTAAATTTCTTTGTTTGTATTTTCAGGAGAGGATGAGCAGCCGTACAAACATACATTTTGAGTATGGAGGATATTATTCACAGGAAGGAGAGGAGTTTAAATGGAATTCAAGAAATTCCATTTATGCTATATCATTTAGGACCTTAACTTTGGACGAGTTAACCTATTCGGTGCTTGTAGATGGTATATGCAAACGACAGTACAAGGAAGCTGAAATTGAGCTACATTCCGTTGGTAGCTAAGCCTCATAGGGAGTCATGTATTGTCGATGATGATGATGTTTATGTTTATCTAACAACTGTGGATAAAGAGGGACTTAGATCTATTTTGAATGTGGAGCTAATGGAAGATTTGGAAAGAGATAAGAGTGACGAGCTATGTGAGGAGCTTCCTAGAGTGGATAATGTGCCTGTTGAGAACCAGATGACTATTTACAGCCCGGAAGAAGCAGAGAAACAACAACAGAACCGGGTGGATGAGAATGGGGATGACGGTTTGGATGGTATGCATGAACATGCAGATGAACATGCACATGAACATGAACATGATCATGTTGAGCCTCCACGGACTGTAGAACAAACTCCGTTTGTTCTAGAATGGGATGATGGCGCTGGTTTTGAGAAAGGTCAAGAATTTCGTTCAAAGGAAGCTTTGCGAGTTTTGGTTGACAGAGCTTCACATAAGGGATGTTTTGAGGTAAAAACTGTAAAGTCGGATCCGGGGCGAATCATATTAAGATGCCGTCAAGCTGAACAAGGCTGTTCATGGTATATACATGCTGTAAGAATGAAGGACTCTACTTATTTCAGTATGAGAGTGTATAGAAACATGCATACATGCTCCCGGGTCGTTGCCAGCACAAGTCAGAGTAAAAGGAAAGGCACACCACAAGTAGTAGCAGATGTTTTGCGTGGTTCCTTTCCAGGTCAAGTCGACACCCCCACGGCTAAATCTCTGATGAGTGTTGTTCAAAATGAAGCTCACGTGAGTGTGTCCTACTCTACTGCGTTGAGAGGGATAAAACTAGCTATTAGTGAAGTGAGGGGCAGTCCCGAAGAAAGTTATCGAAGATTGTATTGTTATCTGTACGTGTTGCAGATGGTGAATCCTGGTACAGTAACAAGCGTGAAAGTGGATGCCATAAATAGGTTCAAGTATCTATTCGTCGCTTTGGGCGCTAGTATTGAAGGATTTAGAGCAATGCGGAAAGTCATAGTTGTGGATGCAACTTTTCTTAAGAATGTTTACGGTGGAATGCTAGTATTTGCCACAGCTCAGGATCCGAATCATCACCATTACCCCATTGCAATGGGTGTAATTGATAGGGAAAAAGATGCTAGTTGGAAGTGGTTTTTTGAAACGCTCAAAACTGTTATACCTGATGATCATGAACTGGTTTTTATGAGTGACAGACATTCAAGCATCATGAAGGCAGTCAAGGAGGTGTACCCACAGTCTCATCATGGACATTGCATTTGGCATTTGTCTCGTAACGTGAGAAGTAAAGCTGCGAATGGTTGTAAAGATTTGTGTTCAGCCAAATTCATAGAATGCGCTCACGAGTACACAGAAGGTGAGTTCTTAAGTGCATACTCTGATTTTAGGCGGTGGTTTCCGGGAGCTGCAGAGTATCTAGATGAAGGTGTTCCGCTTGAAAAATGGGCAAGGTGCTACTTTAAAGGAGACAAGTACAACTTGGACACAAGCAATTCGTGTGAATCTATGAACAATGTCTTCAAAAAGGCAAGGAAGTACTCCTTATTGCCTTTGATTGATGCGTATCTTGAAAAAGTGTCTGAATGGTTCAACAGGCATAGGAAAGACACTGTTGGTGCATCATACACGAAGACATTGGTGCCCCTGGTGGAGAACGAGCTGCATAGGCTATGTGCACTTGCAACGGGCTTAGTTGTCACTGAGCTAAATCATTGTGAGCTTGAATACAACGTGATTGGAACTGATGGGAAGAGCTATCTGGTCAATTTGTTAAGTAAAAGTTGTAGCTGCAGATGTTTTGATATAGACAAGATTCCGTGTATCCATGCAATAGCCGCAGACATTGCACTGATGCGGACGCCACAAAGAATAAGGGAAATACACATCCATGATTTGTGCTCAACATATTACTTGATTGAGACGTGGGCGTTGGCTTATTACAGAACTATTTATATGGTGCCGCATCGGTCTACTTGGATTATTCCTCAGGAAATCGGAGACTTAGTTGTTTTACCGCCAGACTACACCAAAAAAGTAGGAAGAAAGCGAGTTAAGCGCTTTCCCTCCACCGGAGAAGCGCGCCCTAAACCGAGTAACAAGGCCAACAAAGGAATACATCTGGGATATTGGTTTGAGCCAGTAAACCCAAGGGAAATTTAGGGTGTGTTTGTTTGTTCATTTGTTGGATTTCTCTATTTCAGTTTAGGATTTCTTTGTTGGATCTAATTTGTAATTGTTCAAGATAATTTTATGTTGAAATTTGTTGGATCTATTATTTCAGTTTAGGATTTCTTAGTTAAATCTATTTTGTAATTGTTCAAGATAATTTTATAAAAATATTTTGTTACAAAATATTTAAGTATTTATAAAATATTTACAACTAACACTTATACACATAAGTGTTTCTAACACATAATAATTTTAAAAAAATACAAAAGGCATATTGTGTTTCTAACACATAATATTGGTTTCACATGAAATACTCCATATGATACATGGTAGTCTTTGATAATGTTACCATTTCATGATGGAGAAAATGCAAATTATATGATTTTGCTAAAATTTTATTGTTAGCCGTTTCTACATGACCTACATAAGTGAAAAATCAGGAGGACAACTACAGAATATTATTTTATGTCTCAGGACAACTGGAAAATCTATAAGGACAACTATGAGCAATTGTGGACAATTGGACACGATGGTACAACTATGTAGTAGTTTTTAAAAATCAGGAGCACGTGTGCATTTAAATTTGCGGTGTGCAGTTAAAAAGCAGGAGCACATGTGCACTTAAAAATTATAAATATTTTTAAATGATATTTTATGTTTTTTTATTCTGTCCAGCTCTCTATAAAATCGAAACTCTCATCAACCCTTCCGCCCCCAAATCAAAAACTAGGGTTTCCGCCTAATTTCCCCCAAATCGAAAACTAGAGTTTCCGCCTAATTTCCCCCAAATCGAAAATCAACAAGATGCCGAGTTACAGCTCGGGCTCTTCTTCTTCCCGACACTCCTGGGACAGTTCATACTACCGAGCTGATGGAGATTGGGGTATGTGAGGAACGTGTTGGTGTGGCGTCTCTCTTGTTATCAGGGAATCGACTGCTGAAGCTACTCGAGGAAGGCTAATGTACACCTGTCCAGATTGGCCGCATGAGGTAAGAACAAAGACTGAGTTTGTGATTTAGCCGAAGTATAGAATTTAGGGTTTTGTTTCAATGTAGCTGAATGATTTATTCATTCAATGTACAAGAGAAATCATCCTAATCATGACCATATATGGAAATGGTGGGATCATGCTGTCACAGAAGAACTATCAAGTCTGAAAACTCAAATTGATAAGGTCAATGAAGGGATGCAAAGCATGCACAACATGGGAGTTTTGCGAAAATGCCTTCACGAAACTGCCTCGTTTGAGACCCATGGTGCAGAAATTATGCAAATGAGAGAGCTCCTGGCTGGGATGGAAAGAGAGATTTCAAAGATGAAGGAATTGCTTGCCAACCGAGGTGATGGATATGTGATAATTGCATTTTTCCTTGTGTTTGCTGCGGTTTTTTATTTTCTTAACTAAAAGTCTGTTGCATTATTTTTTTAATTGCATTACGGCAAGATCCTTTATTTTCATTATGTTTAAAAGGGTCATATGTGTTGTATTGTTATGAATATTCGGTTTGTTATAATTCATATGTTTACTAAAATTCTAGAAAACACTCAATTGTACCATGTTGTCCCATTACCACAACTGAAATATAACCTTAACTTGTACAATGTTGTCCCTGTTGTCTCATTACCACAACTACCTTAACTTGTACAATGTTGTCCCTGTTGTCTCATTACCACAACTACCTTAACTTGTACAATGTTGTCCCTGTTGTCTCATTACCACAACTGAAATATAACCTTAACTTGTACAATGTTGTCCCATTACCACAACTGAAATATAACCTTAAATAAAGACGAGTAATACCATAAGTTCATACTAGTTCAAAAACTAAATCCAACAATTATAACACAGAAACAAAGGTCTATACCAGTTCCAAAAAAACCTAAACACATTTTCTACTTCCTTGTTATTCTTTCCCTTTCCCCTTCGGCTCTTTCCCTTCTGTAAAAGGGGACACAACATGCCTCGATGGTTGTCGCCGCCTCTTAGCTGGTGGATCTGGTAAATCAAAGATGGGTACTGGGAGAAGAGTCCTCTTAGCTGTCATCTTGATCCTCTTCTTACGTGGTGGGTCACCAGGTTGGATTAAGGCTGATAGGCAGGGTTCAAAGAATGATGGGAAGGGTTCGAAGAATGAGGCTGGTGCTGGTGCTGGTGCTGGTGCTGGTGCTGGTGCTGGTGCTGGTGCTGGTGCTGGTGCTGGTGCTGGTGTTGATGCTGAGACGGTTGGTGAGACGGGTGGTGAGTCGCCTGGCGGAAGTACTAAGTCTTCAAGAGATTTCACTCTTGCATCCATGCCAGAAAGCTTCTCCATGATCTCTTTGAAGCCATTCTCCATCGACGCCTGCAACTCCAACAAAGATGTACGCTCAGCTTGTGGAGGTTCCTCTGTAGGGCCTTGAAACCGAGCACCAATGTCTAACTCATACAAATGTCTCCAACATATCTTCTTCTTCTTCACGGTTAGATGCTTCGTCCAACCCTCAACCTCTAAATCAATAAATCCGATACCATCATCTAAACCAGGATCCGTGATTCGCGCCATAAGATCTTCTTCATATTCGTCAGGCTCCAAGATGCTACAAATGTCCTGTCAATATCAACAAATACAACTTACTACTCTGATACTAAACCAATCTTTCATATCAAACTCATAACAATATGCAAAAAAAATTATACCTCAGCACTATTGCCAATCGCTTCATTTATATCATCCAAAGGTATACCTTTCATGCAAACATCAATGAATTTATGCTTGCACATCCTTGGACAGTCAGGCTCAGCAGGTACAGCTTCTCTAAATTTCCTTCCAAGACTAGGAATACACTCAAATGCAAGAATCTACACATAAAATTCACAATATCAAACAAAGTTAAAAATCATAAATTTAAGAATTCAAAACATATAACTCATACTTACCTGTAGAGGAAGAATGAAACCAGAAAAGCTAGATTTTTCTCCTTTTCCTTTCACGCAGCCATCAAACTTATTCACCACACGCCGGATCTCCTTCATAGTCTCATCAAATGTGTAACGCCCCCATGGAAACGTCTTGCACATATTCAAATCACCAACAACTCTAAGCAGGAAGGGGTCTATGTTGCCATCAGCCTTGGACTTCGCTTTCAATACTTTGCATAAGAAAAACAACACTGCCATCTTCTTCCTCTCTACGGAGCTCTGCTTCATTGATTTTAGCTCGGCTTCCACCTCTGCGATCTTGATTCTATCATCCCTTCCAAAGTGCTTATTAACAAAATTTAAACTACCCAACTTCTTATAGTCATCCGGATACTCATGGCAGTCAAGACCATTAAGAAGTGCATGCTCCTTCAAAGAATACCGAATGGGGACTCCATTCACCACAAACCATGCCTCATTCATCTTCTCGGTAGAGACTGTGTGAAGGAGAAGCATCCATAACCCTTGACTCATGTGGTTTGGCTCCTTGAACATGTGGAAAATGTGCTTAAACTGAGGATGGGCTCTGAACCATTTCAGCTCTTCCGGAAGCTGGCCTATGACATTGACAACATGCGACACAGCACACCTCGATTGTATCGTACAGGCCTTGCTATACTCGGTTGGACCAAAGTAAAGCTTTTCAGGCTGCATTGGTTGGCTATCATCGTCATCCTGAAATACAAACGAAAACTTTTCCCATACTTTCTTCTACTAGCCTAGCCTGTTATGAACTTTAGCATATTGGGAATCTGAAGTATACATACCTCTTGCGGTTCCTCTGGAGCTTCTTTATCTTGCGCTTCTTTCTCTTCCGCTTCTTTCTCTTGCACTTCTTTCTCTTTTTCGCCATCACCATCACTAGCCGTGTCCGTTGAATCGCCCGTTGAATCTTCTCTCATTTCAACCTCTTCGTCTGCTTCTTTCTCGGGTTCCGTCGTGAGTGCACTGCGATTGGTTGTTTCGCGGGCTTCGTCTTCCGCCGGTGCTTCTCTGCCTCCGAGTGTGGGTGCACGGAGATTGGTAAGATTGGTTGTTTCGGGTGCTTGATTCGTTGTTTCGGGGGCTTCGTCTTCAATCAGTGTTTGATTCGATGCTTCTCCGACTTCAGTTGACTCATACTCGATACCGGATATTCTCACCTTAGCCATCGCCGGAAATTTTGAATCGGAAGTTATGGGGGGAGCGTCGGAAATTTTGAATCGGAAGATAGAAAGTTTCGAAATCGGGAGACGATTGATCAATCGCAAATCGGGTTTTGGTACTAATAAATCGAAGATTTGGAATAAAAGCATAATTAAACCTAAATTAAATCGAATTGGGTCGGGTTATCAGGTATCCCTAAAATCCGTGGATACAACCCTAATTTTAGTGTAAATAAAAAGATAAATAGGAAGAAGTTAGTATTATCCACAATTTTTCTTATTAAAAAAAAATTAAATAGATATTAATTATTAGACTTATGTCATCTTGGCATAATTTTTTCCAATTTCTGGCATTTCAGCCTCTAGCTCAAGGCGTTTGGCCAAATGGGGAAAACAATCAATCAAATAACATATCATCTTTCTCAATCTCTTTTTCTCTCTATCGATCATCATCATCTCAATCATCACCGAATCTCTGTTCTTCGAAGGTGATCCCTCACCTTCTAGGCTTTGATTTACCGATCTCCGGGTTTTCGGTAAACCTCTGGATCGGATCTATCGGTTACTAAGTTTCCTGTTCCAGTTATGTGATTGATCTCCTCTGTTCATGTTTCCTAAACCCTAGAAGATTAATTTTTCTTTTCAGGTTGTGAAATCGCAGCAATCAGCAAAATTTGCAGAACCTGCAACGGAAAAGAAGACATCCTCAATCATGTACGAACTCTTCTTCTCCTCGTTTGCTACTTCTTAATTTCAGAAATTGAGTTTGAGTTTGGAAATTGGATTTGATTATCCGTTTTTCGATGTTTGTATTCAGATTCTGGTTGTTGTAGCTTGGTGTATGTATGTTTAAAAGAAGTTTTGAATCAATCTAGATGAAGCTTTACATTTAAATTACTTCTCAGGATTGCTATCCTAAAAAAACATTTCGGTTAACCCTATAAATTGAATTTTTTCTTTCAGGTTTCAAAACTCCAGCTGTCTTCAGCCAAAATGGCACAACCTGCAACGAAAGAGCACGCATTGTCCGTGCCGGACTGGTCTCTTCTTACTGAAGAGCTACTGCACCTTATCTCCGGGAATCTGGAGGACTGTTTCGATGTTATTCATGCTCGGTCTGTTTGCTGCCCGTGGCGATAGATCTTTCCCTTTCCTTCTTGGCTATTACGCACACGTTATTCTCTTCCCTCGTTCGCCAAGTTACCTCGGAAAAGCAAAGGCTTTTGCACCCTTGAGAAGTTTCCAATGTTCCTTTTTAGAGTCCGAGCTCCTGCTGCTGTGTTGTTTGCTACATATTTTCTGGGAGGAATAGACCAAGATAAATCAGAGGATCATATGGAGCTTCCATCTCCCCGTCAATGTTTAGTGAAAGAGAAGATCCCAGAATTTGATCCAACCTTGATGAACATTCTCGACTGTCAGATTCTCCCTCTGGGCTATCATTACAGAATGGTCTGTTGGGATCCTGACTCGTTGACAACAAAGTTCAGAGGTGTGGCTTTTCTTCCGCTTAATAAGGAGGGAGGAGGAGAATTTGTTGTGCTTCTCGGCTATTCTCGTGATTTGTTTGTGTTAAGAAGTGCTGAAATGAGGTGGATGCGACTTGAGAAAACCTCAATAGCTAATTGCAGGGATATAGTCACTTTTAGAGGCAAATTTTATGCTGTCTTTCTTAACGGGGACGTTTTTGTTTTCGATCCCTTTTCACTGGAAGCGACTCCCCTGATTCCCTTGGAGCTTGTGGATTGTGGTTCATGCAATTATCTGGTTCCATCTGGCAATGATGAACTTTACCTGGTTGAGGTAATAATCCCTCGTAATACTGATGTATTAAACTTCTGTCGGTTAACATTAAGAGTGAGTAGGCTAGATGAGGAGGCTAGTACATGGGTTGAGGTCGCCGATTTGGGAAACCGTGTGTTGTTTATTGGACAGCCAGGAAATGCCTCATGCTCGGTTAAGGAGCTTCCTGCTGATTGTGGTGTGAGCGGGAACTCAATTTTGATGACCTATAAATATGGAGTACAAACAGGACGCGAGGAAGATGACCTCAACTGTTGGAGATTCTCAACAGAGAATCGTGTGACGATCCTCAGCACATCTCCGGTGGTGGTTCTCCAAGTTGAGCGCTAAGGCGTAAAATCTTAGTTTGGATATCTGAGACATATGTTGGTTTTTGTTTTTTTTCCCTAGATTAAATTAAAAACTTTCCTTATGATTCTAGGTAAAGATGTTGTGATATCTGATGTAACAGTGATATAGATCACTCGGTATTCTAGTTTTTTTAACTATCCCCTTACAACCTCGTCAATCTGGTTGTGCTCTTGGTATCACACAGTCGTGTGTTTGATATGCAGCAGATGCATAAAGCCACCTTTCATGGCTACAAGCTTGGAAGACTGTACATAACTGGATATTAGGATGCGTCACCTTCGACGATTTCACCTATTACATAGATGTTTTCTTTTCAGTTCAGTCGGTGGTAAGGTGAATTGATATGATTGGAGAATCACTACCTTTACCGGAGACGACCTTATGATAAAGGAAAACCACCGTTTATTCAAATCAATTACCGTAACAAATGAAACACCGTTCATGAAACAACGATCCACTTCCTATCTGCTAGAATCTTAGCATGAAGAAACAGATTCAAGCTACAATGAGGAACAAACTCTCAATTACAGAGAACAAAGAAGAAGAAGATGAAAGCCTAACAAACTTTTCTAAGTTTTTCTGGGTAAAAACTAAGAAATGAGCTATACATGCTCTTTAACCCGTTTCCAGCTCCAACTCGTGCCACTCTTCTGCTGCTACGTGACACTCTCGATTCCTTCTTCACTAATCCACGTGTCTTCATCATCACCCTCCATTTCCTATATCAAATCTCCCCTGTTTGCAGAACCTTGAGGACAAGATTCTAAAGAAAGCATTCCCACATAGCTTCTTCCAGGGGTTGGACTGGAAAATTTCAGGAGACCTGGAAAAGATGGGAGTCGTCATCATAAAGATCTTCCGGTGATCGCGGCAATGAACCATAAGAATGCCAGCAGGAGCCACAAGCCAACATCCAAAGAATCCACAATCTCGGCTCCGTATGTGCATAAAAACCGGAGGGAACTTCTGTTTCAGCATGAGCTCATGTGTTGCAGTCAACACAAACAACCTTTGTACCTTCACGATCAGTTCAAGCACCCTTTTTTTTTTATACTTACACCTCCAATCTTTTCTCATCTGAACAGAAAAATAGTCTCCCATGTCCACATTTGCAAAGCAAAAGTTGATAAGATTCCCTGCTTGAACTTGAACCCAGAGCAATTTTTTCTTCTTCCAACATGGCCACACAGAAAAACAAAGGCTAATGTCCACATTTGCCGAAGCCAAATGGATCCCCCTCTCCTTAGAGATTCTCAAATGTGCTGACTGATTATCTTCAGGGGGCCTTGGTAATGATCCGTATAAAAAACCAATTGAGAAGCAATGGAAACCAACAGCCTGTTTTGATTCCTCTTGTGAAAAATCAGCCATTCTCGTTCTTATTCTGGTCTGAAACATCTCACTCTTCCTTGTATAATCTGCCCAAACATTGAAGTGCAATCTCCTCTTCTTCACTTTTCCAGATTTATATTTGAACATCCAGGACTTAGGAAATACCATTTTCGTCCTCCTTTGATGGATTTGGCTTCTAAGAGGCATAGTATGAACATCTGGTGTGCAGTAGGTGTGACCTTAACACCTATTGATTTCTCACAAAACTCAGCCACTTCCAAGTGAAAACAATCAACAATTGGGCGCACGATTTCGGATACCACCAGTTGATGATCCTCAATTACCAATTCCATCTCAAAATCCTCTAATCTCTTACCCCTAAGGCCATATTCCATGACAGAAATTGATACCTGAGGTTGTGGAAGTAGTTCTCGTTGTTGAACACAAACACTTGCAAACTCAGAATGCGTTTCCATCGGATTCATTTCTGTTTCCCTTGGTTTTGACTCCTCCTCTCGAATCGAACCAGCCGAGTTCTTCTCATGATTAGATTCTTCTTCTTCGAGAATCGATTCAAGCGACGAAGTTGTGTCCGCCTCCGCTACTTCATTCTGATAATGTGGAGCAATCTCGATATATGAATAGCTTGATTCTTGCGATTCTGTTTCATCAGGAAGTTGATCTTCATCACAACTTATCATGAGGATCCCTGATTTCTTGTGTCTCAAATGGTGATCTGGAGTTTCCGGTTCATCGCAAAACATACAGAGCCCTTTCGACCATCTGTCATCCATCTCTTCCCATGAAATCCTCCGATGAAACTTGATTGCGCGATTAGACAACGGCGATTTCTTCTGGATTACGTCCACCATGGATTCCGAGGAGCGACAGAGCTCTGATACCTTTGATAAAGGAAAACCACCGTTTATTCAAATCAATTACCGTAACAAATGAAACGCCGTTCATGAAACAACGATCCACTTCCCATCTGCTAGAATCTTAGCATGAAGAAACAGATTCAAGCTATAATGAGGAACAAACTCTCAATTACAGAGAACAAAGAAGAAGAAGATGAAAGCCTAACAAACTTTTCTGAGTTTTTCTGGGTAAAAACTAAGAAATGAGCTATACACGCTCTTTAACCCGTTTCCAGCTCCAACTCGTGCCACTCTTCTGCTGCTACGTGTCACTCTCGATTCCTTCTTCACTAATCCACGTGTCTTCATCATCACCCTCCATTTCCTATATCACCTTACTAGAAACAATGAGCCAATCATAATGGACTTGAGATGTATTGTATTCAGATCGGTTCTAGACTTGTAGCTCAAGACGGATTCATTGTTCTGTATAGTTTTCTCACCTTGCTTTCATGTAATTCGATGTTGGTGCAGAAGACAGTTCCTTCTTAAGTTATGTTCTATGTCGTAAATATGTGTATCATCGACCTTTTATTCTTAACCACTTTGATTCCTAACCAAAGAGTCATCATGGCTTTATTTTGTAAAAGCTTCTACTCTTTGATTCTTTGATTCTTTGATTCTTAACCACTCTGATTGTTACTCTTTATATTTAATCTTCAACTGTTAAGTGTTTTTTTTTTCTTGTTTTGTTTTATGGTTATAGTCTTATAGACATGTTGTTTTAGGCTTGAAGTTTCGATCTAAAATTGCAGGCATTTTGAACAAACCTAGTCTAATTTATAAGCATTACTTACGCCGATGATCCTCACAAAATAACCTATTAGTAAGTCATCATCAGCAATTAAGAGATTTTAACCACAAATGAAGAATCCAATAGAAGATGCAATAAGTGATCTAACTCAGTAACCTTGGATGTTTACATATCATAACCAGAGCCGTGCTCACTATGTAAACAAAAAGGTAGCTGCCTCAGGCCCCTAAAATATAGCAAAATTTTGAATTTTAGTAGTCTTAATTAAGACTAAAAATTATGTACGACTTGTTCTTAGTTTCCGAATCCAACTAATTACTTTTTGTAAATATATTTGGGTTTAGATTTGGAATATGCCATTTCCTGTATATTTTGGTTTTCGGATTTTAAATCTTCAATAATCGTTTTAAGTTTTTTTTCTTTTTCTGTTGATTATTTTTTTTACTTTTTGCGTTCTTGTTTTTGTATATTCTTTTAAAATATATTTTTAATTAATTGGATTTTCGATTTTTATATGTTTTTTTCTTAAAACATTTATAACTTTACAGTTTGATTAAATAGATTTAATTCAACGCAGATGTTATAAGATATTTACATAATCTTAAAGATAATGTTTTAATATTGAAAATTTATTATTTTAATTTTGATCTATTAAAATTTATAGTTTGTATCCGAACTGAAAATTTTAGATTTAGTTTATATCATAACACTACTTGATATATTTTTATAAACGTTTAAAACTTCTTCATTGTAAGTGTTTTATAAAAATAAATTCAACTAAATAAGAGTTCATATTATCGATTTTCGCCTTAAGCCCTTCAAAAGCTAAGCACGGCACTGATCATAAGTACTATTATTTTAGATGATCAGTAACTTTGTGCAGCACATTATTAAATTTTGATCCCCAGAAAACTGAGAAGATGAGGCAAAAAAAGGGATACGCAAGATCTTGACTTTCATGGCTTGCTTTTATAAACTGCACCTCCACTATTTTAGAACCACTGAGACCAACAAAGTTCGTGCCTGAGACAACCTGAATTTCTGAGTTCAATCACAGATATATGTTTCTACTTTTCTATTGGGCTTTAGATGAGTAAAAGATTTCTTATATTATTACTTATTCATCTGCTTGTTTCAATCTATTTCCAAAGTTCATAATTAACGTAAACAGAGACATGAGTGCAAGAAACAAAACAAATTCATTAAGCTTACAAACTTCCAATTCTAATTGTTTTCACGACAGAGAAAAGAAGAAAAAAATTGCCGGGCTAAATTCTAATTGTTTTCGGGTGTGAGTTTTGGATATCGGGTCGGGTGGTTTTGTGTTTGGATCGGGTTTAATTTTTTAAAATTCAATTTTTTTGGGTCGGGTATGAATATCGGGTCGGTTTAAGTTAGAATTGGATTTTATTTTTTGTAAATTCAATTTTTACCCCATAATTACCGGATTTAATCAATAAATACCCCAAATGATGTAGTTTACACTACAAGAGAAAATACATTTTTTGACAGATTTTCGACGGGACAAAATCCGTCGGTTACACCTCGTCGGAAATTGATTTTGATCAGAAATTACTGACGGTTAGAGGTCGTCGGAAACTAGTCGGAATATTTATGACAGGTTACCGACAACCGTCTTTCCGACGGATGTTTGATCGGAACTATGGGTCGGAAATCCGTCGGAGATATTTCTGAAAGAATTTCGACGGACTTTGTTTCTGACGGATATTACGTCGAACCTTTGTCGGAATATTATGTCGGTGATCCGTCGTAATATACCGGAACTATTTCCGACGGAAATAAATAATTTTGTTTTTTGAATTTTATTTAATAATTAATAAATTAACTAATTAAATCAAAAAATTAAATTAAATTAATTAATTACCTAATTAATTAATTTAAATCAATTTTAAACATAAAAATTTCTTAATTAAAATTCATTAAACATAAAATGTGATGATAAAAAAATCATAGAAAACTTAATTCGGAAAGAGATGGGGGAAAGCGTTCTTCATGATCTTCTTCATATCGGTGAGCTCTTGCCATGTTGAGTTTTGTGTGGACTCCAACTTCTTGACCTTCGCGTCACAGTCTTTCACCGTTTGGCAGAGTGATAGCAGGATTTTTCCTATCAATTTCTCAAATCCCACTCATGTCATTGTAGAACTTGAGATGTCAATCCATAAGGGGTTAAGATTGAGGCACTAAGAATGCAAGAAACTTCTTAAGCTAGAGCAAACATTGTTTTTGGTTTTTAAATTTATAAGAAAGGAAACAAATGCAAGAAGGAAAACAAAACACAAGACTAAAATGTTGGATTATGAACTAAGCTATCAATGAGATGGGTAACAATCAAACAATGAATCATTTAGAAGCATTAATCACTATCTTAGAACATGGAATTCTCAAATATGACTAATCCATTTCCATGGCACTAATCACCTTGTTAATTATCTAATCAAGAACAAATTTCCATTTGTGATTAAATAATTAACAAGCATTAAGAAACAATTCCAATTAGTTCACTAAACACCCTAAACATCAACTTCCGTTGGCTAGGATATGCATAGCTCACAAAAGGTTCGGATCAAGCAATTCATTTAAACTCGGGTCATGAGTGAAATGCCTAAGATCTAGAAACGAATGAACATACCTAATCTAGTACTAACACCGCTTACTCGAATCTATCTGTAACATCCCTAATTCAATTTTGAGGTTGAAATTGAATAATTAGAAGTTGGGGGTTAATTTCGCGTAAATCAATTTTTTCCGGGTGGGTTTAATTGATAATTCTGAAAGTTTGGGGTCAACTTTCGGAAGAGGAGGAAGTGCGAGGACCGGTTGGTGTAATAAGGGAAACTTGAAAACACATATGTATCGCCGTATGCATCTCCCTCTCCAACCTTGTGCGTGCGTTAACCTAGCCGTCACGATTGAGAAAGCTCGAGTGGGTGACCGCCGTGAGCCAAGACGGGACGCGACCTCCTCTCCTTCACGGTAAGAAACCTCTCTCTCTCCGTAGTTAGTTCATACGGTCGGGATTGTGGATCGGGATTGTGGATCGGATTTAGACCGGTGGTGAGCTTCGGTGGTGAGCTCCGGTGTGGGTTTGGAGTCGGGATGGTGGATCGGGGCTGGACCGTGGTGAAGTCCGGTGGTGAGCTCCGGCGGGACGTCGTTGCTCCGGCGTTGAAGGCGATGAAGTGATTTCCGGTTTAGACCGGTTCGTCAATCATCAACTTACGTTTGATTGTTTTTTGATTATTTTATTATTTTGTTATTTTAGGTGGTTTAATTGAAGGTTATTCATCCCGGGGAGTTCTAGAAAATTGTTGAATTTTCTCGTGAAACTTTCTGTGCGGGAATAAGGTGAGTGCATGACCATAGGCGTAATTAAATAATTTTGATAATTGGTGTGCTTTCGTGATTATAGGCCGTTTACGATCTCGGAGGGTCTAGATCGAGTGTTTCATGAAATGTTTGATTTATTCGGTATTTTCGTGATAGTCTATATTAATTATTTTAATTATTTGTTAGCCTGTAGATGGGAGGATTGCCTCACTAAGTATTTATCGAAATACTTATGCATCTCTTATATTTTAATTGATGCAGGAAAAGAGAAAGTGTGACCGTGGGATCAGGGCGAGGAAGAGGGGGTGATCTAGACTTGCCGTTTATTTGATTATTTAATTTAATAATTTATGATTTGCATTGTTCGGATTTTTAGTCTTGAACCGGGAATTAATTGGTGAGGTTCAGTTATTATTTATGGGATTTTAATGATTATGCAAAAAAAAAAAAAATGGGTGCGGTTGTTTCAATTTGGTATCAGAGCATTTACGGTTCTAGGACGGTTTTAAAAAAAAAAATTTCCGCTATTAGAACTGTCTATGGGAGTTAGTCAATTGTTGAGCTTGAAGTTCTAGATCATCCTCTTCGAGCCTTCAATGAGATTCCACGGTAAGACTCGTGTTTGTTTTACTATTGCTGTTGTCAATTAGTAACAAGTGGTTATTTAAGATGGTTGATTCTGATAGCGTTGGGCAAGGTCTCAGAGGTCGGGGTGGTCGCGGCGGCCGGGGTCGCGGCGGCAGAACAGGCCGTGGCGGCCGAGGTGGTAGAGGTGGTAGAGGTGGCAGAGCAGCTGCGAATGTGACGCAGAGTGTCACGGTGGAGCAGGGGGCGTATGATCACGCCGAGGGGGAAGGTCAGTCGGAGCCAGCGGCCGTGTATGGTGCGATGCCGGCGCCGGGGGGTGCTCAGGCGGGTGCGGACCCGAACCCGATGGCGGCTGTTTTGGGCATGTTGGCCCAGCTCTTGGAGAGGTTACCTGGTGTGGTACCGGCTCCAGCTCCAGTGGCGCCACAGGGGGTTGCCGCGATGCCGGGTGTTGTTGCTCCGGGAGTTCCGGGAGTGGTTGCTGAGGCCGAGCCAGTGGTTCCGTCGTACCTGAGGGTGATGGAGCATATGCAGAGGTTGGGCACCAAGTTTTTCAGTGGTGGTGCTCGACCGATTGAGTCTGATGAGTGGAGGTCCAGGTTGGAGAGGAACTTCCAGTCGACCAGATGCCCTGAGGAGTATAGGGTTGACTTGGCGGTGCATTATCTGGAGGGAGATGCACATGAGTGGTGGCAGGGTGTTGCTGCGAGGAGGGCGGGAGTAGTGTTGCCTTGGGACGAGTTCCGGAGGGAGTTCGATCTCAAGTATTTTCCGCGGGAGGCTCGCGACAGGTTACAGGCGGAGTTTCTGTACTTGTCACAGGGGATTCGTTCGGTCCGAGAGTACGAGGCCGAGTTTAACCGGCTGAAGCGGTTTGCTGGTCGGGGTGCAGATACCGAGTATGAGTTGATTGGTGCTTTCATGCGAGGTATGCGTATCGATCTCAGGAATCGGTGCATAGTCCGCAAGTTCGAGTCGGTATCCGAACTGGTGGAGTGTGCAGCGCAGCTTGAGGAGGGGATGAGGCAGGAGGCTAGTTTAAAGGCTGCAGTACCAGAGGCTCCGCGACGGCCTCAAAGTCAGAGTGTTGCTCCAAGCAAGGGCGGTAGGTCTGGTCAGCAGCAGGGACAGAAGAGGAAGTGGGAGGATACTTCCAGGGAAGCGGGTTCTGGGCCACGTTGTTTCGGGTGCGGAGCCCATGGACATCGCGTGGCGGATTGTTCTCGAGGGGGCCCGGTGTGCTTTCATTGCAAGGAACCCGGTCACCTCAGGAAGGATTGTCCGAAGTTGGCTCAGCCATTTGTGAGGATCGAGGCACCGCCTCCGAAACGGGCCGCAGTGGCACCGAGGGTGTTCACCATAGGCGCGGAGTCAGGCGAGGCGAGCGGCAGCAGACCGATTACTGGTTAGTTACCTTAATTATGTTCTTGTTTGATTGTAATTTCAGTTACTCGCTCTGTAATTGGTGTTTGCTATTTGCCGTGAATCCTTTTCGTGCTTAGGGACCCTTAATGTGGCTGGGGTAGAGTCACATGTGTTGTTTGACTCCGGAGCGTCCCACAGTTTTGCCACACCGGATTGGGTGTCGGGGAGCGGTATCCAAGAGTTGTGTGGGGACCACTCGGGTGTGGTGAGAGTTGCTGGGGGTCGCTTGTTGAGGACTCAGGGCTGTGTAGAGAATGTTGACATTCTTATCGCCGGAAAGCTGATGCCAGCGGATTTGATAGTGTGCCCAGTGGAACTCTATGACATCATTTTGGGTATGGACTGGCTGGGAAAGTTCAAGGCTCATTTGGATTGTCACCGGGGTCGTGTGGTTTTCGAGCATGCTAACAGAAGACTGGTTTATCAGGGAGTGAGACCGGTGCCGGGAGGCATCGTCGTTTCCGCGGTCCAAGCGGAGCGTTTGATCGAGCAGGGTTGTGAGGCCTATTTGGCTACCATTTCGATACCTGGGGAGGTTGGGGAGTCAGCGGTGCGGGATATTGAGGTGGTCTGGGAGTTCGAGGATGTGTTCCAGCAGTTGAGCGGGTTACCACCATCCAGGTCGGATCCTTTTACCATTGAGTTAGAGCCGGGGACGACCCCGTTCTCTAAGGCTCCTTACAGGATGGCTCCAGCGGAGATGGCTGAGCTTAAGTAGCAGCTCGAGGAGTTGTTGGAAAAGGGTTTCATTAGACCGAGAAGTTCTCCGTGGGGTGCACCGGTACTGTTCGTCAAGAAGAAGGATGGGAGCTTCCGGTTGTGCATTGATTATCGGGGGCTGAACCGGGTTACTGTGAAGAACAAGTACCCATTACCGAGGATCGATGAGTTGTTAGATCAGTTGCAGGGTGCTTCGTGGTTCTCTAAGATTGATTTGGCATCGGGTTATCATCAGATCCCGATAGCGGAGACGGACATCAGGAAGACGGCTTTCAGGACGAGATACGGGCACTACGAGTTTGTGGTGATGCCGTTTGGGTTGACGAATGCACCGGCTGCGTTCATGAGGTTGATGAACGGCGTGTTCCAGGAGTATCTGGATGAGTTCGTCATCATTTTCATCGACGACATTCTAGTGTATTCGAAGAGTCCTGAGGAGCACATGGTTCACCTGAGGAAAGTTCTGGAGAAGCTACGGGAGCAGAAGTTGTTCGCTAAGCTGAGCAAGTGTAGTTTCTGGCAGCGGGAGATCGGATTTCTGGGGCACGTCGTATCTGATCGTGGTGTTTCAGTGGATCCGAAGAAGATTCGCTCGATTGAGGAGTGGCCGAGACCGAAGAATGCCTCGGAGATTCGCAGTTTTCTGGGCCTGGCGGGTTATTACAGGAGGTTCGTCAAGGGGTTTGCTAGTATGGCGCAGGCCATGACCAAGTTGACCGGGAAGGACGTTCCTTTCGTGTGGTCGGACCAGTGCGAGGAGAGCTTTGTGAAGCTCAAGGAGATGCTGGTGAGTACTCCGGTGTTAGCCTTGCCTAAGCAGGATGAGCCATATGTTGTGTTCACAGACGCGTCCAGGCTGGGGCTGGGTTGTGTATTGATGCAGCAGGGTAAGGTAATCGCATATGCTTCCAGGCAGCTGAGGAAACATGAATGCAACTATCCTACTCACGATCTTGAGATGGCTGCAGTGGTGTTTGCATTGAAGATCTGGAGGTCTTATCTGTATGGCGGTAAGGTTCAGGTGTTCACAGACCACAAAAGTCTGAAGTACATCTTTACCCAGCCGGAGCTGAATCTGCGACAGAGGCGATGGATGGAGCTTGTTGCGGATTATGACCTGGAGATAGCTTACCATCCCGGTAAAGCGAATCTTGTAGCCGATGCTTTGAGCAGGAAGCGGGTTATTTTAGACACTGAGCGAGATACAGAGGCGTTGGTAGGCATGGTGAGTGCCCTGAGACTGTGTGCTGTGTCTGAGGAACCTGAGCCGTTGGGTTTAGAGGCGGTGGATCAGGCGGACATTCTGACTAGGGTGCGGGTAGCACAGCAGTTGGATGCGGAATTAATGCAGGCTGGCAGGGCAGAGCGGTCTGAGTATGAGTTATCCAGCAATGGAACGATCCTTTTGAGGGGCAGGGTGTGTGTACCGAAGGACGAAGTGCTGAGGCAGGAAATCCTGAGGGAAGCACATCAGAGCCGTTTCTCTATTCATCCCGGAGCTACCAAGATGTACCGTGACCTCAAACGGTATTACCATTGGGTAGGGATGAAGAAGGATGTTGCCAACTGGGTTGCGGGGTGTGATACCTGTCAGTTGGTGAAGGCTGAGCATCAGGTTCCGAGCGGGTTGTTGAGGAGTTTACCCATTCCGGAGTGGAAGTGGGACATGATCACCATGGATTTCGTGGTGGGTCTGCCGGTTTCGCGAACCAATGACGCTATTTGGGTCATCGTCGATAGGTTGACCAAGTCTGCGCACTTCTTGGCCATAAAAAAGACCGACGGTGCGGAAGTGTTGGCCAAGAGGTACGTCAGGGAGATTGTGAAGCTGCATGGGGTACCGGTGAGTATAGTGTCAGATCGAGATCCGAAGTTCTCCTCGCTGTTCTGGGGCGCTTTCCAGAAGGAGATGGGCACTAAGGTACACATGAGTACAGCTTATCATCCCCAGACCGATGGGCAGTCGGAGAGGACTATCCAGACGTTGGAGGATCTGTTGAGGATGTGTGTGTTGGATTGGGGTGGACATTGGGCGGATCATCTAAATCTAGTGGAGTTTGCGTACAATAACAGCTACCAGGCTAGTATCGGTATGGCACCATTTGAGGCGTTGTATGGTAGGCCTTGCAGGACCCCGTTATGTTGGACACAAGTGGGGGAGAGGAGCCTGTTGGGAGCTGACTTTGTGCAGGAGACGACTGAGAAGGTCCGGATTGTGAAGTTGAACATGAAGGAAGCTCAAGATCGTCAGAAAAGCTACGCAGATCGGCGTAGGAAGGAGCTGGAGTTCGCAGTTGGCGATTTGGTCTACCTGAAAATGGCCATGTTGAGGGGTCCGAACAGGTCCATTTCCGAGACGAAGTTGAGTCCACGGTATATGGGTCCCGTCAGGGTGCTGGAGCGGGTCGGACCGGTGGCTTATCGGTTAGAGTTGCCGGAGTCTATGCAGGCATTTCACAAGGTGTTCCATGTGTCGATGCTGAAGAAATGTCTGCACAAGGATGATCAGGTGGTCACGGGGGTGCCATCAGATTTGACACCGAGCATGGTGGTGGAGGCGAGGCCTCTGAGAGTCCTAGATCGTCGGGTGAGAGTGATCAGGAGGAAGAAGGTTCCTGAGATGCAGGTGCTGTGGGACTGCAATGGAGCCGAGGAGGTGACTTGGGAGCCGGAAGCGAAGTTGAAGCGCAAATTTCCCAAGTGGTTCGGCAAACTGGAGGGTTAGCCGGGTTGTTTCCATATCGTTGTAACCATGGTGTTGGGATTTTGGGAGTTATTGCGTTGTTGTACTCGTCTATTTTTATGGTGTTATAATTAACCGATGTACTTTGGAGCTTTTGATTATTCAATAAAAAGGTGTTTTCATTGAATATGTTGAGTGGTGGGTTTACTAGGGGATTAGTAGACGGGTTGGCGGGCTACTAGTGGTAGTGGTCCGATAGCGGGAGTGCGGATACTAGGTGTTTGGTAGCCGCATAAGGCTGATAGTTCCGGATTGGTTTGGCACGGGGTGGTGGCCCCATATAGCGGCATCGGAGTGCACTGGTGAGTCACTGCCGAGTGTACCTGGCCGGTTGGGTTTCGATGTGATTCCTGATTGGTGAGACAGGTCACTAGAGAGATTGCCGTTGTCTGGCTCTCTATGCGTTAGACGGACCGATCCATGGTGTTGGGTCGTGAAGTCGTTGTACTCCCGGGTGTTGGAGTGGTTGGCCAAACCAAGTAGGGAACTATGGCACTATGGTGTTGAGCCGTGATACCGTTGTTGGTAGAGTTGGAAGAGCGGTCGTGCGACGCTGAGTTGGAATAGCGGTTGTGCTATGTTGTGGATGTTCGTTGGACGTTAGATTCGAGGACGAATCTATGTTAGTGGGGGAGAATTGTAACATCCCTAATTCAATTTTGAGGTTGAAATTGAATAATTAGAAGTTGGGGGTTAATTTCGCGTAAATCAATTTTTTCCGGGTGGGTTTAATTGATAATTCTGAAAGTTTGGGGTCAACTTTCGGAAGAGGAGGAAGTGCGAGGACCGGTTGGTGTAATAAGGGAAACTTGAAAACACATATGTATCGCCGTATGCATCTCCCTCTCCAACCTTGTGCGTGCGTTAACCTAGCCGTCACGATTGAGAAAGCTCGAGTGGGTGACCGCCGTGAGCCAAGACGGGACGCGACCTCCTCTCCTTCACGGTAAGAAACCTCTCTCTCTCCGTAGTTAGTTCATACGGTCGGGATTGTGGATCGGGATTGTGGATCGGATTTAGACCGGTGGTGAGCTTCGGTGGTGAGCTCCGGTGTGGGTTTGGAGTCGGGATGGTGGATCGGGGCTGGACCGTGGTGAAGTCCGGTGGTGAGCTCCGGCGGGACGTCGTTGCTCCGGCGTTGAAGGCGATGAAGTGATTTCCGGTTTAGACCGGTTCGTCAATCATCAACTTACGTTTGATTGTTTTTTGATTATTTTATTATTTTGTTATTTTAGGTGGTTTAATTGAAGGTTATTCATCCCGGGGAGTTCTAGAAAATTGTTGAATTTTCTCGTGAAACTTTCTGTGCGGGAATAAGGTGAGTGCATGACCATAGGCGTAATTAAATAATTTTGATAATTGGTGTGCTTTCGTGATTATAGGCCGTTTACGATCTCGGAGGGTCTAGATCGAGTGTTTCATGAAATGTTTGATTTATTCGGTATTTTCGTGATAGTCTATATTAATTATTTTAATTATTTGTTAGCCTGTAGATGGGAGGATTGCCTCACTAAGTATTTATCGAAATACTTATGCATCTCTTATATTTTAATTGATGCAGGAAAAGAGAAAGTGTGACCGTGGGATCAGGGCGAGGAAGAGGGGGTGATCTAGACTTGCCGTTTATTTGATTATTTAATTTAATAATTTATGATTTGCATTGTTCGGATTTTTAGTCTTGAACCGGGAATTAATTGGTGAGGTTCAGTTATTATTTATGGGATTTTAATGATTATGCAAAAAAAAAAAAAATGGGTGCGGTTGTTTCACTATCCCTAATGCATGGGATGAGACCAAAAATCTAACTAATCTAAGGTGTAGTACTAGGTTTCGGTTTATCATGACAAATCTAGCGTTACGAACCAACCTAAGTGAAAGACTCATCCAAGATCATCTTAAATAACCATTATCTAACCATCAAGACAATTGACTAATGATGCCTAAACATTCAATGCACATTCATTCTTATGACATGGATCACACAAGTAGATTAGTTCACTTCCATGATATTAATCCATTTACAAAATCATCTAGTTATCAAGAACTTCCGTTCGAAACTAAATGATCCATAATCATTAAGCATTAGTCCATACAAGTCACAATTCACCTTAATCATCAATTTCCATTGGCTAAGAATTGAATTGCATGCTTAGAAATTTTCTAGACATTTCATCGAACACCTTCCGGGCGAGAAATGTCTTAAGTTCTAGAAATGAGTTGTCAATTCGATTCTAGCATTAAGATCCCTCCTAACATGAGAACAAATGATTATCTAAGCCTAAACATCAACAATCAACCATCAACCATCCAAATCAAACATTATCTAAAATCCAACAAAAAGTCAACTCACAAGAACATGAAGAACACAAGAGAAAAAGACATAGAAATGAAGAACAAGAATCAAATAAGCATAATATAAAGATAGAGTGAAGAAATCTTCTCTAGAATGGCATTTGTATGAAGAACAATCCCAAAACATCAAGAAGAGAGAGTTGGGGACGAGCCCCACTCTTAGAAGAAGAAAACTTTTCAATAAAATTAGGTTTTTTGGCTTTTAATAGAGTTTGGGTCGAATTTTTGAGTTTCAGATGATCCACAGCGGTCAGCTCATACCGCTGCATGACCGCTGTGATTCTCTGTTTTTTTTCGACGGATGAACCCGCAGCGGTCACTGTAGACCGCTGCGGTACACCGCTGCGAGCTCCACTGAGTTCCTTCGCGCGCCAGACTGGACCGTCGTCACGGAAATTGGCATAACTTCTGATCGCACCGTTGGAATTGCCTCAAACCACTTCCAAATGAAAGCTAATCCATTGATATATCTCGTGTTAAAATTTGAGCTCAATCCATCGGTGGAAAGTCCTTCATCCAATGCCAAACTTATGACGTCTCAACCTGATCCTGCATCTTTGTATTCCGAAATGAACTTTTTGATGGCTATCTTCACTCCTCCAACTCCTATGACTCCAAGAACACCTGAAAATGGCTCAAGCAAGCCAAAAAGAATGCAAAGACAACCTAGGACATCTAAAATGCAATGAGACTCAAGTTGGACCTAAATGCATGAAAATATCCAAAAACTATACAAATTGGAACTAAAAACCTATGAAACTAAACCTTAAAAACATGTAAAATATGGTGTTATCAACTCCCCCGGACTTGCCTTTTGCTTGTCCGCAAGCAAACAAGAAAAGACAAACCGAAAGAGAGGTTTTAAAGAGTGGGAATTCATAACTAAAGGACATGTCAAAGCATTCAAAGTGGGAATTCTATGCCCAAGATAATACCAAGACATTGCAAAAACGTATCTCAATTATGACTCTAACTTCTCTAGACTTATCGCAACTCCTAATCTTTTCTCTTAACAACAATGCCTCATGCCTACAAGTCCTCTTCTCAACCAACCCTCACATTCATTTGATCTTTCTAAAGGTGCGGTCTCACAAATGGGCAAGTGATCAAGTCCAATCGGTTTGGAAGAAAAGGCAATTGGCACTAGTAAATGTGAGTGCAAGGAGGTTCATTCTCTTTTTGGGTGACTTACTCTCAAGAAAAAGGAATGCTATATGTTATGCAAAAGCAAGGAAGACTAGAAACAATTTATGCATACAAAGTTAAGCTCACATTGTTCTACCCTCCTAGCAAAGCATTCTACCCAAATGGTGATTCCATTTCCTCTTCTTATCTTATTTTCTTGAAGCTCATTAAACCCTCAAAGCCCTTTTGGCTAAATCAAAACTCCCTTTTTAAACCCCTTTTCTTTTCCAAACACCAAACTCCTAGAGACATTTTTAATCGACCCCTTTCTTTTCTTCTTACTCTCCCTAAACTTTTTATTCTTTCTCTTTTTCAAACATGGAGAGTGTTTTTCTTTTTCTTTTTCTAGGGTCTTTCTTTTACGCTCTTCTCTAGAGTTTTCTTTTCCAACCAAGGATTCTTTTTCTACCATTTCTCATTTCACTTTTCATGAGCTCATGCTCCCCAAAACCAAATACCATTCAATCCATTGATCCCCATCTTAATGCTAGCCTCTTTTCTTTGAACAACAATGACTAGCTAAAAATGAAAGCTAACCTTTGTCGTTTCCGATACTTACAAGATTTTACACACAATAGCATATCAAGAAAAGGCCTCACTCAATAAAAAAAACAAGGGGTGGAAAGGAAACGGTTATGGTGAAAGGTAGGGAACCATTCTAAAAATGAGAATGGCCACTCGGGTTATTAGAGAGTGGTAAAAGTGGATAAGATAACCCGAATGTTTTCTTTGAACCATGGTTATGTATCACAAGCCCATAAGCAAGAAGATTATATTCATTTAAGTCCAATTATCAAGGGGTTGATTTCAAATTAAACAAGTATTTACAAGACAAAGAGTTAAGAGTAGAGAGATCAAAGTACGAAGTTTTCAAGTCTTTTGAAATCGTTTAAGCAATATAAAACCATTATCGAGAGCATCACAATGAAAGCTTATCATACATGTTTTATGAACTCTCATGCACATGAATGCAACCAATATGATCTAGAAATGAGTGATCAAGTCAAGTCTAGAATGCACATGGACTAATGCAAACTACATGATGATTTTTTTTGTTTTTCGTTTTTTTTTTTTATGCAATTAAAAATATACAATGCAATGACTCAAGAAAATGAAAATAAGACAAAATACACAATGTCAAAACACAAGAACCTCTCCCCCGGACTTAAATCACACCGTCTCGGTGTGAATTGAGCCAAAGAGAGAGTAAAACAAACATAAAAACGAAATGGTATATACAAAGGGAAAAGTTAGTGGTACCTTGGAGTGGAGTGGATTCACGAGGAGGAAGCATTGTGCGTTGAAGCTCACGGACTTAGACCATTCCATCCGTCCCATTTATTCACCCTTATTGCTCCTACAAAAACATGAAAACAAAATTTATCAAACAATAAAAAGGCATAAAACAAGAAGTAAAGGATAGGATTGCTTGTTTTATGTCTCTAGCATTGACGGTGGATAGGATTGGGGGAGTCCCCAATGGCGCGTTTAACGTCGCTAGCTTGACGGTTGCGTCCTCTTATTCACTCTCTCCTTGAATGTTTCCTTTACTCCTAGTTTCGAACCTAAGAGATCAAGATCACAAGAAAAGAGAAAAAAAGATTAACAACAAAAGAAAATAAAAAGCTCTAGTCTCAAGAAGAATCCAAATCCTAATGATCAATGCTAAACCCCAATGGCAACGGCGCCAAATTGATACAGGATTTTTCCTATCAATTTCTCAAATCCCACTCATGTCATTGTAGTACTTGAGATGTCAATCCATAAGGGGTTAAGATTGAGGCACTAAGAATGCAAGAAACTTCTTAAGCTAGAGCAAACATTGTTTTTGGTTTTTAAATTTATAAGAAAGGAAACAAATGCAAGAAGGAAAACAAAACACAAGACTAAAATGTTGGATTATGAACTAAGCTATCAATGAGATGGGTAACAATCAAACAATGAATCATTTAGAAGCATTAATCACTATCTTAGAACATGGAATTCTCAAATATGACTAATCCATTTCCATGGCACTAATCACCTTGTTAATTATCTAATCAAGAACAAATTTCCATTTGTGATTAAATAATTAACAAGCATTAAGAAACAATTCCAATTAGTTCACTAAACACCCTAAACATCAACTTCCGTTGGCTAGGATATGCATAGCTCACAAAAGGTTCGGATCAAGCAATTCATTTAAACTCGGGTCATGAGTGAAATGCCTAAGATCTAGAAACGAATGAACATACCTAATCTAGTACTAACACCGCTTACTCGAATCTATCCCTAATGCATGGGATGAGACCAAAAATCTAACTAATCTAAGGTGTAGTACTAGGTTTCGGTTTATCATGACAAATCTAGCGTTACGAACCAACCTAAGTGAAAGACTCATCCAAGATCATCTTAAATAACCATTATCTAACCATCAAGACAATTGACTAATGATGCCTAAACATTCAATGCACATTCATTCTTATGACATGGATCACACAAGTAGATTAGTTCACTTCCATGATACTAATCCATTTACAAAATCATCTAGTTATCAAGAACTTCCGTTCGAAACTAAATGATCCATAATCATTAAGCATTAGTCCATACAAGTCACAATTCACCTTAATCATCAATTTCCATTGGCTAAGAATTGAATTGCATGCTTAGAAATTTTCTAGACATTTCATCGAACACCTTCCGGGCGAGAAATGTCTTAAGTTCTAGAAATGAGTTGTCAATTCGATTCTAGCATTAAGATCCCTCCTAACATGAGAACAAATGATTATCTAAGCCTAAACATCAACAATCAACCATCAACCATCCAAATCAAACATTATCTAAAATCCAACAAAAAGTCAACTCACAAGAACATGAAGAACACAAGAGAAAAAGACATAGAAATGAAGAACAAGAATCAAATAAGCATAATATAAAGATAGAGTGAAGAAATCTTCTCTAGAATGGCATTTGTATGAAGAACAATCCCAAAACATCAAGAAGAGAGAGTTGGGGACGAGCCCCACTCTTAGAAGAAGAAAACTTTTCAATAAAATTAGGTTTTTTGGCTTTTAATAGAGTTTGGGTCGAATTTTTGAGTTTCAGATGATCCACAGCGGTCAGCTCATACCGCTGCATGACCGCTGTGATTCTCTGTTTTTTTTCGACGGATGAACCCGCAGCGGTCACTGTAGACCGCTGCGGTACACCGCTGCGAGCTCCACTGAGTTCCTTCGCGCGCCAGACTGGACCGTCGTCACGGAAATTGGCATAACTTCTGATCGCACCGTTGGAATTGCCTCAAACCACTTCCAAATGAAAGCTAATCCATTGATATATCTCGTGTTAAAATTTGAGCTCAATCCATCGGTGGAAAGTCCTTCATCCAATGCCAAACTTATGACGTCTCAACCTGATCCTGCATCTTTGTATTCCGAAATGAACTTTTTGATGGCTATCTTCACTCCTCCAACTCCTATGACTCCAAGAACACCTGAAAATGGCTCAAGCAAGCCAAAAAGAATGCAAAGACAACCTAGGACATCTAAAATGCAATGAGACTCAAGTTGGACCTAAATGCATGAAAATATCCAAAAACTATACAAATTGGAACTAAAAACCTATGAAACTAAACCTTAAAAACATGTAAAATATGGTGTTATCAACTCCCCCGGACTTGCCTTTTGCTTGTCCGCAAGCAAACAAGAAAAGACAAACCGAAAGAGAGGTTTTAAAGAGTGGGAATTCATAACTAAAGGACATGTCAAAGCATTCAAAGTGGGAATTCTATGCCCAAGATAATACCAAGACATTGCAAAAACGTATCTCAATTATGACTCTAACTTCTCTAGACTTATCGCAACTCCTAATCTTTTCTCTTAACAACAATGCCTCATGCCTACAAGTCCTCTTCTCAACCAACCCTCACATTCATTTGATCTTTCTAAAGGTGCGGTCTCACAAATGGGCAAGTGATCAAGTCCAATCGGTTTGGAAGAAAAGGCAATTGGCACTAGTAAATGTGAGTGCAAGGAGGTTCATTCTCTTTTTGGGTGACTTACTCTCAAGAAAAAGGAATGCTATATGTTATGCAAAAGCAAGGAAGACTAGAAACAATTTATGCATACAAAGTTAAGCTCACATTGTTCTACCCTCCTAGCAAAGCATTCTACCCAAATGGTGATTCCATTTCCTCTTCTTATCTTATTTTCTTGAAGCTCATTAAACCCTCAAAGCCCTTTTGGCTAAATCAAAACTCCCTTTTTAAACCCCTTTTCTTTTCCAAACACCAAACTCCTAGAGACATTTTTAATCGACCCCTTTCTTTTCTTCTTACTCTCCCTAAACTTTTTATTCTTTCTCTTTTTCAAACATGGAGAGTGTTTTTCTTTTTCTTTTTCTAGGGTCTTTCTTTTACGCTCTTCTCTAGAGTTTTCTTTTCCAACCAAGGATTCTTTTTCTACCATTTCTCATTTCACTTTTCATGAGCTCATGCTCCCCAAAACCAAATACCATTCAATCCATTGATCCCCATCTTAATGCTAGCCTCTTTTCTTTGAACAACAATGACTAGCTAAAAATGAAAGCTAACCTTTGTCGTTTCCGATACTTACAAGATTTTACACACAATAGCATATCAAGAAAAGGCCTCACTCAATAAAAAAAACAAGGGGTGGAAAGGAAACGGTTATGGTGAAAGGTAGGGAACCATTCTAAAAATGAGAATGGCCACTCGGGTTATTAGAGAGTGGTAAAAGTGGATAAGATAACCCGAATGTTTTCTTTGAACCATGGTTATGTATCACAAGCCCATAAGCAAGAAGATTATATTCATTTAAGTCCAATTATCAAGGGGTTGATTTCAAATTAAACAAGTATTTACAAGACAAAGAGTTAAGAGTAGAGAGATCAAAGTACGAAGTTTTCAAGTCTTTTGAAATCGTTTAAGCAATATAAAACCATTATCGAGAGCATCACAATGAAAGCTTATCATACATGTTTTATGAACTCTCATGCACATGAATGCAACCAATATGATCTAGAAATGAGTGATCAAGTCAAGTCTAGAATGCACATGGACTAATGCAAACTACATGATGATTTTTTTTGTTTTTCGTTTTTTTTTTTATGCAATTAAAAATATACAATGCAATGACTCAAGAAAATGAAAATAAGACAAAATACACAATGTCAAAACACAAGAACCTCTCCCCCGGACTTAAATCACACCGTCTCGGTGTGAATTGAGCCAAAGAGAGAGTAAAACAAACATAAAAACGAAATGGTATATACAAAGGGAAAAGTTAGTGGTACCTTGGAGTGGAGTGGATTCACGAGGAGGAAGCATTGTGCGTTGAAGCTCACGGACTTAGACCATTCCATCCGTCCCATTTATTCACCCTTATTGCTCCTACAAAAACATGAAAACAAAATTTATCAAACAATAAAAAGGCATAAAACAAGAAGTAAAGGATAGGATTGCTTGTTTTATGTCTCTAGCATTGACGGTGGATAGGATTGGGGGAGTCCCCAATGGCGCGTTTAACGTCGCTAGCTTGACGGTTGCGTCCTCTTATTCACTCTCTCCTTGAATGTTTCCTTTACTCCTAGTTTCGAACCTAAGAGATCAAGATCACAAGAAAAGAGAAAAAAAGATTAACAACAAAAGAAAATAAAAAGCTCTAGTCTCAAGAAGAATCCAAATCCTAATGATCAATGCTAAACCCCAATGGCAACGGCGCCAAATTGATACAGGATTTTTCCTATCAATTTCTCAAATCCCACTCATGTCATTGTAGTACTTGAGATGTCAATCCATAAGGGGTTAAGATTGAGGCACTAAGAATGCAAGAAACTTCTTAAGCTAGAGCAAACATTGTTTTTGGTTTTTAAATTTATAAGAAAGGAAACAAATGCAAGAAGGAAAACAAAACACAAGACTAAAATGTTGGATTATGAACTAAGCTATCAATGAGATGGGTAACAATCAAACAATGAATCATTTAGAAGCATTAATCACTATCTTAGAACATGGAATTCTCAAATATGACTAATCCATTTCCATGGCACTAATCACCTTGTTAATTATCTAATCAAGAACAAATTTCCATTTGTGATTAAATAATTAACAAGCATTAAGAAACAATTCCAATTAGTTCACTAAACACCCTAAACATCAACTTCCGTTGGCTAGGATATGCATAGCTCACAAAAGGTTCGGATCAAGCAATTCATTTAAACTCGGGTCATGAGTGAAATGCCTAAGATCTAGAAACGAATGAACATACCTAATCTAGTACTAACACCGCTTACTCGAATCTATCCCTAATGCATGGGATGAGACCAAAAATCTAACTAATCTAAGGTGTAGTACTAGGTTTCGGTTTATCATGACAAATCTAGCGTTACGAACCAACCTAAGTGAAAGACTCATCCAAGATCATCTTAAATAACCATTATCTAACCATCAAGACAATTGACTAATGATGCCTAAACATTCAATGCACATTCATTCTTATGACATGGATCACACAAGTAGATTAGTTCACTTCCATGATACTAATCCATTTACAAAATCATCTAGTTATCAAGAACTTCCGTTCGAAACTAAATGATCCATAATCATTAAGCATTAGTCCATACAAGTCACAATTCACCTTAATCATCAATTTCCATTGGCTAAGAATTGAATTGCATGCTTAGAAATTTTCTAGACATTTCATCGAACACCTTCCGGGCGAGAAATGTCTTAAGTTCTAGAAATGAGTTGTCAATTCGATTCTAGCATTAAGATCCCTCCTAACATGAGAACAAATGATTATCTAAGCCTAAACATCAACAATCAACCATCAACCATCCAAATCAAACATTATCTAAAATCCAACAAAAAGTCAACTCACAAGAACATGAAGAACACAAGAGAAAAAGACATAGAAATGAAGAACAAGAATCAAATAAGCATAATATAAAGATAGAGTGAAGAAATCTTCTCTAGAATGGCATTTGTATGAAGAACAATCCCAAAACATCAAGAAGAGAGAGTTGGGGACGAGCCCCACTCTTAGAAGAAGAAAACTTTTCAATAAAATTAGGTTTTTTGGCTTTTAATAGAGTTTGGGTCGAATTTTTGAGTTTCAGATGATCCACAGCGGTCAGCTCATACCGCTGCATGACCGCTGTGATTCTCTGTTTTTTTTCGACGGATGAACCCGCAGCGGTCACTGTAGACCGCTGCGGTACACCGCTGCGAGCTCCACTGAGTTCCTTCGCGCGCCAGACTGGACCGTCGTCACGGAAATTGGCATAACTTCTGATCGCACCGTTGGAATTGCCTCAAACCACTTCCAAATGAAAGCTAATCCATTGATATATCTCGTGTTAAAATTTGAGCTCAATCCATCGGTGGAAAGTCCTTCATCCAATGCCAAACTTATGACGTCTCAACCTGATCCTGCATCTTTGTATTCCGAAATGAACTTTTTGATGGCTATCTTCACTCCTCCAACTCCTATGACTCCAAGAACACCTGAAAATGGCTCAAGCAAGCCAAAAAGAATGCAAAGACAACCTAGGACATCTAAAATGCAATGAGACTCAAGTTGGACCTAAATGCATGAAAATATCCAAAAACTATACAAATTGGAACTAAAAACCTATGAAACTAAACCTTAAAAACATGTAAAATATGGTGTTATCAACTCCCCCGGACTTGCCTTTTGCTTGTCCGCAAGCAAACAAGAAAAGACAAACCGAAAGAGAGGTTTTAAAGAGTGGGAATTCATAACTAAAGGACATGTCAAAGCATTCAAAGTGGGAATTCTATGCCCAAGATAATACCAAGACATTGCAAAAACGTATCTCAATTATGACTCTAACTTCTCTAGACTTATCGCAACTCCTAATCTTTTCTCTTAACAACAATGCCTCATGCCTACAAGTCCTCTTCTCAACCAACCCTCACATTCATTTGATCTTTCTAAAGGTGCGGTCTCACAAATGGGCAAGTGATCAAGTCCAATCGGTTTGGAAGAAAAGGCAATTGGCACTAGTAAATGTGAGTGCAAGGAGGTTCATTCTCTTTTTGGGTGACTTACTCTCAAGAAAAAGGAATGCTATATGTTATGCAAAAGCAAGGAAGACTAGAAACAATTTATGCATACAAAGTTAAGCTCACATTGTTCTACCCTCCTAGCAAAGCATTCTACCCAAATGGTGATTCCATTTCCTCTTCTTATCTTATTTTCTTGAAGCTCATTAAACCCTCAAAGCCCTTTTGGCTAAATCAAAACTCCCTTTTTAAACCCCTTTTCTTTTCCAAACACCAAACTCCTAGAGACATTTTTAATCGACCCCTTTCTTTTCTTCTTACTCTCCCTAAACTTTTTATTCTTTCTCTTTTTCAAACATGGAGAGTGTTTTTCTTTTTCTTTTTCTAGGGTCTTTCTTTTACGCTCTTCTCTAGAGTTTTCTTTTCCAACCAAGGATTCTTTTTCTACCATTTCTCATTTCACTTTTCATGAGCTCATGCTCCCCAAAACCAAATACCATTCAATCCATTGATCCCCATCTTAATGCTAGCCTCTTTTCTTTGAACAACAATGACTAGCTAAAAATGAAAGCTAACCTTTGTCGTTTCCGATACTTACAAGATTTTACACACAATAGCATATCAAGAAAAGGCCTCACTCAATAAAAAAAACAAGGGGTGGAAAGGAAACGGTTATGGTGAAAGGTAGGGAACCATTCTAAAAATGAGAATGGCCACTCGGGTTATTAGAGAGTGGTAAAAGTGGATAAGATAACCCGAATGTTTTCTTTGAACCATGGTTATGTATCACAAGCCCATAAGCAAGAAGATTATATTCATTTAAGTCCAATTATCAAGGGGTTGATTTCAAATTAAACAAGTATTTACAAGACAAAGAGTTAAGAGTAGAGAGATCAAAGTACGAAGTTTTCAAGTCTTTTGAAATCGTTTAAGCAATATAAAACCATTATCGAGAGCATCACAATGAAAGCTTATCATACATGTTTTATGAACTCTCATGCACATGAATGCAACCAATATGATCTAGAAATGAGTGATCAAGTCAAGTCTAGAATGCACATGGACTAATGCAAACTACATGATGATTTTTTTTGTTTTTCGTTTTTTTTTTTATGCAATTAAAAATATACAATGCAATGACTCAAGAAAATGAAAATAAGACAAAATACACAATGTCAAAACACAAGAACCTCTCCCCCGGACTTAAATCACACCGTCTCGGTGTGAATTGAGCCAAAGAGAGAGTAAAACAAACATAAAAACGAAATGGTATATACAAAGGGAAAAGTTAGTGGTACCTTGGAGTGGAGTGGATTCACGAGGAGGAAGCATTGTGCGTTGAAGCTCACGGACTTAGACCATTCCATCCGTCCCATTTATTCACCCTTATTGCTCCTACAAAAACATGAAAACAAAATTTATCAAACAATAAAAAGGCATAAAACAAGAAGTAAAGGATAGGATTGCTTGTTTTATGTCTCTAGCATTGACGGTGGATAGGATTGGGGGAGTCCCCAATGGCGCGTTTAACGTCGCTAGCTTGACGGTTGCGTCCTCTTATTCACTCTCTCCTTGAATGTTTCCTTTACTCCTAGTTTCGAACCTAAGAGATCAAGATCACAAGAAAAGAGAAAAAAAGATTAACAACAAAAGAAAATAAAAAGCTCTAGTCTCAAGAAGAATCCAAATCCTAATGATCAATGCTAAACCCCAATGGCAACGGCGCCAAATTGATACAGGATTTTTCCTATCAATTTCTCAAATCCCACTCATGTCATTGTAGTACTTGAGATGTCAATCCATAAGGGGTTAAGATTGAGGCACTAAGAATGCAAGAAACTTCTTAAGCTAGAGCAAACATTGTTTTTGGTTTTTAAATTTATAAGAAAGGAAACAAATGCAAGAAGGAAAACAAAACACAAGACTAAAATGTTGGATTATGAACTAAGCTATCAATGAGATGGGTAACAATCAAACAATGAATCATTTAGAAGCATTAATCACTATCTTAGAACATGGAATTCTCAAATATGACTAATCCATTTCCATGGCACTAATCACCTTGTTAATTATCTAATCAAGAACAAATTTCCATTTGTGATTAAATAATTAACAAGCATTAAGAAACAATTCCAATTAGTTCACTAAACACCCTAAACATCAACTTCCGTTGGCTAGGATATGCATAGCTCACAAAAGGTTCGGATCAAGCAATTCATTTAAACTCGGGTCATGAGTGAAATGCCTAAGATCTAGAAACGAATGAACATACCTAATCTAGTACTAACACCGCTTACTCGAATCTATCCCTAATGCATGGGATGAGACCAAAAATCTAACTAATCTAAGGTGTAGTACTAGGTTTCGGTTTATCATGACAAATCTAGCGTTACGAACCAACCTAAGTGAAAGACTCATCCAAGATCATCTTAAATAACCATTATCTAACCATCAAGACAATTGACTAATGATGCCTAAACATTCAATGCACATTCATTCTTATGACATGGATCACACAAGTAGATTAGTTCACTTCCATGATACTAATCCATTTACAAAATCATCTAGTTATCAAGAACTTCCGTTCGAAACTAAATGATCCATAATCATTAAGCATTAGTCCATACAAGTCACAATTCACCTTAATCATCAATTTCCATTGGCTAAGAATTGAATTGCATGCTTAGAAATTTTCTAGACATTTCATCGAACACCTTCCGGGCGAGAAATGTCTTAAGTTCTAGAAATGAGTTGTCAATTCGATTCTAGCATTAAGATCCCTCCTAACATGAGAACAAATGATTATCTAAGCCTAAACATCAACAATCAACCATCAACCATCCAAATCAAACATTATCTAAAATCCAACAAAAAGTCAACTCACAAGAACATGAAGAACACAAGAGAAAAAGACATAGAAATGAAGAACAAGAATCAAATAAGCATAATATAAAGATAGAGTGAAGAAATCTTCTCTAGAATGGCATTTGTATGAAGAACAATCCCAAAACATCAAGAAGAGAGAGTTGGGGACGAGCCCCACTCTTAGAAGAAGAAAACTTTTCAATAAAATTAGGTTTTTTGGCTTTTAATAGAGTTTGGGTCGAATTTTTGAGTTTCAGATGATCCACAGCGGTCAGCTCATACCGCTGCATGACCGCTGTGATTCTCTGTTTTTTTTCGACGGATGAACCCGCAGCGGTCACTGTAGACCGCTGCGGTACACCGCTGCGAGCTCCACTGAGTTCCTTCGCGCGCCAGACTGGACCGTCGTCACGGAAATTGGCATAACTTCTGATCGCACCGTTGGAATTGCCTCAAACCACTTCCAAATGAAAGCTAATCCATTGATATATCTCGTGTTAAAATTTGAGCTCAATCCATCGGTGGAAAGTCCTTCATCCAATGCCAAACTTATGACGTCTCAACCTGATCCTGCATCTTTGTATTCCGAAATGAACTTTTTGATGGCTATCTTCACTCCTCCAACTCCTATGACTCCAAGAACACCTGAAAATGGCTCAAGCAAGCCAAAAAGAATGCAAAGACAACCTAGGACATCTAAAATGCAATGAGACTCAAGTTGGACCTAAATGCATGAAAATATCCAAAAACTATACAAATTGGAACTAAAAACCTATGAAACTAAACCTTAAAAACATGTAAAATATGGTGTTATCAACTCCCCCGGACTTGCCTTTTGCTTGTCCGCAAGCAAACAAGAAAAGACAAACCGAAAGAGAGGTTTTAAAGAGTGGGAATTCATAACTAAAGGACATGTCAAAGCATTCAAAGTGGGAATTCTATGCCCAAGATAATACCAAGACATTGCAAAAACGTATCTCAATTATGACTCTAACTTCTCTAGACTTATCGCAACTCCTAATCTTTTCTCTTAACAACAATGCCTCATGCCTACAAGTCCTCTTCTCAACCAACCCTCACATTCATTTGATCTTTCTAAAGGTGCGGTCTCACAAATGGGCAAGTGATCAAGTCCAATCGGTTTGGAAGAAAAGGCAATTGGCACTAGTAAATGTGAGTGCAAGGAGGTTCATTCTCTTTTTGGGTGACTTACTCTCAAGAAAAAGGAATGCTATATGTTATGCAAAAGCAAGGAAGACTAGAAACAATTTATGCATACAAAGTTAAGCTCACATTGTTCTACCCTCCTAGCAAAGCATTCTACCCAAATGGTGATTCCATTTCCTCTTCTTATCTTATTTTCTTGAAGCTCATTAAACCCTCAAAGCCCTTTTGGCTAAATCAAAACTCCCTTTTTAAACCCCTTTTCTTTTCCAAACACCAAACTCCTAGAGACATTTTTAATCGACCCCTTTCTTTTCTTCTTACTCTCCCTAAACTTTTTATTCTTTCTCTTTTTCAAACATGGAGAGTGTTTTTCTTTTTCTTTTTCTAGGGTCTTTCTTTTACGCTCTTCTCTAGAGTTTTCTTTTCCAACCAAGGATTCTTTTTCTACCATTTCTCATTTCACTTTTCATGAGCTCATGCTCCCCAAAACCAAATACCATTCAATCCATTGATCCCCATCTTAATGCTAGCCTCTTTTCTTTGAACAACAATGACTAGCTAAAAATGAAAGCTAACCTTTGTCGTTTCCGATACTTACAAGATTTTACACACAATAGCATATCAAGAAAAGGCCTCACTCAATAAAAAAAACAAGGGGTGGAAAGGAAACGGTTATGGTGAAAGGTAGGGAACCATTCTAAAAATGAGAATGGCCACTCGGGTTATTAGAGAGTGGTAAAAGTGGATAAGATAACCCGAATGTTTTCTTTGAACCATGGTTATGTATCACAAGCCCATAAGCAAGAAGATTATATTCATTTAAGTCCAATTATCAAGGGGTTGATTTCAAATTAAACAAGTATTTACAAGACAAAGAGTTAAGAGTAGAGAGATCAAAGTACGAAGTTTTCAAGTCTTTTGAAATCGTTTAAGCAATATAAAACCATTATCGAGAGCATCACAATGAAAGCTTATCATACATGTTTTATGAACTCTCATGCACATGAATGCAACCAATATGATCTAGAAATGAGTGATCAAGTCAAGTCTAGAATGCACATGGACTAATGCAAACTACATGATGATTTTTTTTGTTTTTCGTTTTTTTTTTTATGCAATTAAAAATATACAATGCAATGACTCAAGAAAATGAAAATAAGACAAAATACACAATGTCAAAACACAAGAACCTCTCCCCCGGACTTAAATCACACCGTCTCGGTGTGAATTGAGCCAAAGAGAGAGTAAAACAAACATAAAAACGAAATGGTATATACAAAGGGAAAAGTTAGTGGTACCTTGGAGTGGAGTGGATTCACGAGGAGGAAGCATTGTGCGTTGAAGCTCACGGACTTAGACCATTCCATCCGTCCCATTTATTCACCCTTATTGCTCCTACAAAAACATGAAAACAAAATTTATCAAACAATAAAAAGGCATAAAACAAGAAGTAAAGGATAGGATTGCTTGTTTTATGTCTCTAGCATTGACGGTGGATAGGATTGGGGGAGTCCCCAATGGCGCGTTTAACGTCGCTAGCTTGACGGTTGCGTCCTCTTATTCACTCTCTCCTTGAATGTTTCCTTTACTCCTAGTTTCGAACCTAAGAGATCAAGATCACAAGAAAAGAGAAAAAAAGATTAACAACAAAAGAAAATAAAAAGCTCTAGTCTCAAGAAGAATCCAAATCCTAATGATCAATGCTAAACCCCAATGGCAACGGCGCCAAATTGATACAGGATTTTTCCTATCAATTTCTCAAATCCCACTCATGTCATTGTAGTACTTGAGATGTCAATCCATAAGGGGTTAAGATTGAGGCACTAAGAATGCAAGAAACTTCTTAAGCTAGAGCAAACATTGTTTTTGGTTTTTAAATTTATAAGAAAGGAAACAAATGCAAGAAGGAAAACAAAACACAAGACTAAAATGTTGGATTATGAACTAAGCTATCAATGAGATGGGTAACAATCAAACAATGAATCATTTAGAAGCATTAATCACTATCTTAGAACATGGAATTCTCAAATATGACTAATCCATTTCCATGGCACTAATCACCTTGTTAATTATCTAATCAAGAACAAATTTCCATTTGTGATTAAATAATTAACAAGCATTAAGAAACAATTCCAATTAGTTCACTAAACACCCTAAACATCAACTTCCGTTGGCTAGGATATGCATAGCTCACAAAAGGTTCGGATCAAGCAATTCATTTAAACTCGGGTCATGAGTGAAATGCCTAAGATCTAGAAACGAATGAACATACCTAATCTAGTACTAACACCGCTTACTCGAATCTATCCCTAATGCATGGGATGAGACCAAAAATCTAACTAATCTAAGGTGTAGTACTAGGTTTCGGTTTATCATGACAAATCTAGCGTTACGAACCAACCTAAGTGAAAGACTCATCCAAGATCATCTTAAATAACCATTATCTAACCATCAAGACAATTGACTAATGATGCCTAAACATTCAATGCACATTCATTCTTATGACATGGATCACACAAGTAGATTAGTTCACTTCCATGATACTAATCCATTTACAAAATCATCTAGTTATCAAGAACTTCCGTTCGAAACTAAATGATCCATAATCATTAAGCATTAGTCCATACAAGTCACAATTCACCTTAATCATCAATTTCCATTGGCTAAGAATTGAATTGCATGCTTAGAAATTTTCTAGACATTTCATCGAACACCTTCCGGGCGAGAAATGTCTTAAGTTCTAGAAATGAGTTGTCAATTCGATTCTAGCATTAAGATCCCTCCTAACATGAGAACAAATGATTATCTAAGCCTAAACATCAACAATCAACCATCAACCATCCAAATCAAACATTATCTAAAATCCAACAAAAAGTCAACTCACAAGAACATGAAGAACACAAGAGAAAAAGACATAGAAATGAAGAACAAGAATCAAATAAGCATAATATAAAGATAGAGTGAAGAAATCTTCTCTAGAATGGCATTTGTATGAAGAACAATCCCAAAACATCAAGAAGAGAGAGTTGGGGACGAGCCCCACTCTTAGAAGAAGAAAACTTTTCAATAAAATTAGGTTTTTTGGCTTTTAATAGAGTTTGGGTCGAATTTTTGAGTTTCAGATGATCCACAGCGGTCAGCTCATACCGCTGCATGACCGCTGTGATTCTCTGTTTTTTTTCGACGGATGAACCCGCAGCGGTCACTGTAGACCGCTGCGGTACACCGCTGCGAGCTCCACTGAGTTCCTTCGCGCGCCAGACTGGACCGTCGTCACGGAAATTGGCATAACTTCTGATCGCACCGTTGGAATTGCCTCAAACCACTTCCAAATGAAAGCTAATCCATTGATATATCTCGTGTTAAAATTTGAGCTCAATCCATCGGTGGAAAGTCCTTCATCCAATGCCAAACTTATGACGTCTCAACCTGATCCTGCATCTTTGTATTCCGAAATGAACTTTTTGATGGCTATCTTCACTCCTCCAACTCCTATGACTCCAAGAACACCTGAAAATGGCTCAAGCAAGCCAAAAAGAATGCAAAGACAACCTAGGACATCTAAAATGCAATGAGACTCAAGTTGGACCTAAATGCATGAAAATATCCAAAAACTATACAAATTGGAACTAAAAACCTATGAAACTAAACCTTAAAAACATGTAAAATATGGTGTTATCAACTCCCCCGGACTTGCCTTTTGCTTGTCCGCAAGCAAACAAGAAAAGACAAACCGAAAGAGAGGTTTTAAAGAGTGGGAATTCATAACTAAAGGACATGTCAAAGCATTCAAAGTGGGAATTCTATGCCCAAGATAATACCAAGACATTGCAAAAACGTATCTCAATTATGACTCTAACTTCTCTAGACTTATCGCAACTCCTAATCTTTTCTCTTAACAACAATGCCTCATGCCTACAAGTCCTCTTCTCAACCAACCCTCACATTCATTTGATCTTTCTAAAGGTGCGGTCTCACAAATGGGCAAGTGATCAAGTCCAATCGGTTTGGAAGAAAAGGCAATTGGCACTAGTAAATGTGAGTGCAAGGAGGTTCATTCTCTTTTTGGGTGACTTACTCTCAAGAAAAAGGAATGCTATATGTTATGCAAAAGCAAGGAAGACTAGAAACAATTTATGCATACAAAGTTAAGCTCACATTGTTCTACCCTCCTAGCAAAGCATTCTACCCAAATGGTGATTCCATTTCCTCTTCTTATCTTATTTTCTTGAAGCTCATTAAACCCTCAAAGCCCTTTTGGCTAAATCAAAACTCCCTTTTTAAACCCCTTTTCTTTTCCAAACACCAAACTCCTAGAGACATTTTTAATCGACCCCTTTCTTTTCTTCTTACTCTCCCTAAACTTTTTATTCTTTCTCTTTTTCAAACATGGAGAGTGTTTTTCTTTTTCTTTTTCTAGGGTCTTTCTTTTACGCTCTTCTCTAGAGTTTTCTTTTCCAACCAAGGATTCTTTTTCTACCATTTCTCATTTCACTTTTCATGAGCTCATGCTCCCCAAAACCAAATACCATTCAATCCATTGATCCCCATCTTAATGCTAGCCTCTTTTCTTTGAACAACAATGACTAGCTAAAAATGAAAGCTAACCTTTGTCGTTTCCGATACTTACAAGATTTTACACACAATAGCATATCAAGAAAAGGCCTCACTCAATAAAAAAAACAAGGGGTGGAAAGGAAACGGTTATGGTGAAAGGTAGGGAACCATTCTAAAAATGAGAATGGCCACTCGGGTTATTAGAGAGTGGTAAAAGTGGATAAGATAACCCGAATGTTTTCTTTGAACCATGGTTATGTATCACAAGCCCATAAGCAAGAAGATTATATTCATTTAAGTCCAATTATCAAGGGGTTGATTTCAAATTAAACAAGTATTTACAAGACAAAGAGTTAAGAGTAGAGAGATCAAAGTACGAAGTTTTCAAGTCTTTTGAAATCGTTTAAGCAATATAAAACCATTATCGAGAGCATCACAATGAAAGCTTATCATACATGTTTTATGAACTCTCATGCACATGAATGCAACCAATATGATCTAGAAATGAGTGATCAAGTCAAGTCTAGAATGCACATGGACTAATGCAAACTACATGATGATTTTTTTTGTTTTTCGTTTTTTTTTTTATGCAATTAAAAATATACAATGCAATGACTCAAGAAAATGAAAATAAGACAAAATACACAATGTCAAAACACAAGAACCTCTCCCCCGGACTTAAATCACACCGTCTCGGTGTGAATTGAGCCAAAGAGAGAGTAAAACAAACATAAAAACGAAATGGTATATACAAAGGGAAAAGTTAGTGGTACCTTGGAGTGGAGTGGATTCACGAGGAGGAAGCATTGTGCGTTGAAGCTCACGGACTTAGACCATTCCATCCGTCCCATTTATTCACCCTTATTGCTCCTACAAAAACATGAAAACAAAATTTATCAAACAATAAAAAGGCATAAAACAAGAAGTAAAGGATAGGATTGCTTGTTTTATGTCTCTAGCATTGACGGTGGATAGGATTGGGGGAGTCCCCAATGGCGCGTTTAACGTCGCTAGCTTGACGGTTGCGTCCTCTTATTCACTCTCTCCTTGAATGTTTCCTTTACTCCTAGTTTCGAACCTAAGAGATCAAGATCACAAGAAAAGAGAAAAAAAGATTAACAACAAAAGAAAATAAAAAGCTCTAGTCTCAAGAAGAATCCAAATCCTAATGATCAATGCTAAACCCCAATGGCAACGGCGCCAAATTGATACAGGATTTTTCCTATCAATTTCTCAAATCCCACTCATGTCATTGTAGTACTTGAGATGTCAATCCATAAGGGGTTAAGATTGAGGCACTAAGAATGCAAGAAACTTCTTAAGCTAGAGCAAACATTGTTTTTGGTTTTTAAATTTATAAGAAAGGAAACAAATGCAAGAAGGAAAACAAAACACAAGACTAAAATGTTGGATTATGAACTAAGCTATCAATGAGATGGGTAACAATCAAACAATGAATCATTTAGAAGCATTAATCACTATCTTAGAACATGGAATTCTCAAATATGACTAATCCATTTCCATGGCACTAATCACCTTGTTAATTATCTAATCAAGAACAAATTTCCATTTGTGATTAAATAATTAACAAGCATTAAGAAACAATTCCAATTAGTTCACTAAACACCCTAAACATCAACTTCCGTTGGCTAGGATATGCATAGCTCACAAAAGGTTCGGATCAAGCAATTCATTTAAACTCGGGTCATGAGTGAAATGCCTAAGATCTAGAAACGAATGAACATACCTAATCTAGTACTAACACCGCTTACTCGAATCTATCCCTAATGCATGGGATGAGACCAAAAATCTAACTAATCTAAGGTGTAGTACTAGGTTTCGGTTTATCATGACAAATCTAGCGTTACGAACCAACCTAAGTGAAAGACTCATCCAAGATCATCTTAAATAACCATTATCTAACCATCAAGACAATTGACTAATGATGCCTAAACATTCAATGCACATTCATTCTTATGACATGGATCACACAAGTAGATTAGTTCACTTCCATGATACTAATCCATTTACAAAATCATCTAGTTATCAAGAACTTCCGTTCGAAACTAAATGATCCATAATCATTAAGCATTAGTCCATACAAGTCACAATTCACCTTAATCATCAATTTCCATTGGCTAAGAATTGAATTGCATGCTTAGAAATTTTCTAGACATTTCATCGAACACCTTCCGGGCGAGAAATGTCTTAAGTTCTAGAAATGAGTTGTCAATTCGATTCTAGCATTAAGATCCCTCCTAACATGAGAACAAATGATTATCTAAGCCTAAACATCAACAATCAACCATCAACCATCCAAATCAAACATTATCTAAAATCCAACAAAAAGTCAACTCACAAGAACATGAAGAACATAAGAGAAAAAGACATATAAATCTAACACAAATCCAAATTAGCAATCTAAACTACAAAATAGGCTCATAACTAAAATAATAAAAGAGTATATCCCTTATATAAATTCTATGATCGAGAATAGTTTATTGAGTACTTCTTCTATAGAATTTGACTTTCGCCCTTTTTATAATTTTCTATAAATTATTTTTATGTTTTTCAGATATACTAATTACATAACTAGTACAAGTTAATTTTTTGTTTGTTACAAGTTAATTTCTACTTAACATGCATAATGGATAAGACAATAATATATACGTAAAATTTGTTACAATTTAATTTCTATAGAGAAGTCGCTACACAATATATACAATTTATTTTAAATTAAACGAATAATTATAATTGTAATATGTTAACTAGTGGTTGGCATTTTGGTTTAATTTCGGGTTCGGTTCGTTTCGGTTGATTTGGGTTGAATAAAACTCTAGCCGAACTCAACCGAAATAAGTTTGGTTCGTTTTGTTTTCGGTTTGGTTTAGTTCTGTTCGGTTGTAGTTTTGTTTGGTTTTTATAAAAATAATAATCTTAACGAAACGTAAACAAAATGAAACCATAAAAAAACCATTCCCTAAAAGTCTAAAACCAAACTGAAATTATCCCACTTAATCAAAATTGTTTTTAAAAAATCAATGGTTTCGTCTCTCCCATTCCACTAAAATGAATTTCCAACAAGCCAATCATTCAAATATAAGTTAATTATACAAGCCAATATTTATTTATCTCTTATATGAGCTATTATAGACTTATAGCATTAATAAAAAACTATTATAAAAAATACGTGTGAAGTTGAAAAAAATGGAAGTTGAAAACCAAAAAAATGAAAACATGGGTTTAAGATCATTAGCCTAAAGGCTTTAGGTGATGAATCGAAGATCTCACCATATGTGTTTATATTTTTAATGTTATTAATCAACAAAAACACATTGCTTTATCGGTTCGGTTTTAAACCGAACCAAATCGAACCGTTCAGGTTGAGAAAAACTTCAACCGATTGGGTTATATATAAACTATGGTTTGGTTTGGGCCGGTTTAAGTTCGGTTGGTTCGGTTCGGTTTGGTTTTTTTGTCCACCCCTAATTTTAACCACAAGCTACTTTTAAAACATGGCAAACAAATACAAAAAAAAAAATCTTTAATAATTTTTAAAGTTTATGATATAAGAAAAAAATGTTCAAAAACTATATATGATATAATTTGTAGTATTGTTTTTGCATTTTTAGTGTTTTATATATTGACCCCGGTAGAAAAAAAATCTAGCTCCGTGATGCATATCGGATTAGTCTCCGAAACTTCATGTTTTAAATTTGTAAACCTTAAAGCTTGCAAATGCACAGATGTGCGTTGTAATACTTAAGGTATCGATCCACATGGAGGGAAGGCTGTTCTGCGAGACCTTAGACAATGTATAGTAAATAAACCTAAGACGAATATATGATTATAGGGGTTTTTCACGAACTCGAAATTAGGACTCTAAACTATACTAAACTAGACTAAACTAAACTAAGCGAGAAAATAAAAAAACGAACGACACTAAACTAAGCTAAACTAACCGGATAAATAAATCTAAGTGAACAGTAGCAAGTAATAACTATTTCGAAGTTCTAAATCAATTAACGAAGCGTTGGGCAATCGAGAATTCATTAGGGTTCATGGCCGATTTTCACCGAATATTCGCTAGGATTTCTAAAGCGACTTTTTGTCGTCTTTGGGTTCTTGAACTTGGAACACATACGCTGTGTGTAGTCTACTCCCGTAATCCTACACACCTAATCACCTCAGTCATCGGATGGTAGCTTTTGTCTCCGCCCGCACAAGAAGTGAATGATACTCTTAAAGATCGTTTACGCCCACAATTCCTCCGTAAGTATACTTTCGAAATCTTACGACGGATTTACTCGTTTACCATAGGTCAAGTGATTAGATACATAACTCTCGTGGCTCTAAAACACCTAATATCAGTTGCTAAGACGGTTAGTCAAGCAACACATTAACAACAAGGATAGAACGAAGAACCCTAATCGGTATCCTAGACTAAAAACTCAATAAAAAATTGAACCATGAGAGCCCCTTTGAACCCCTATACCCAAAGAGAGAACTACTCAGCCACGACCATGCAAGACAAAATCAAGCTTCTGAATTGCACAATCAATAGATAAGAAATCAAACAAGAGGGTTCAAGGGAAATCCCTATCTCCCTAAACAAAGAACAAAGAACAAAAGAAAAAGTTTGGTGTAAAACAAGTCTAAAATTGTAAAAAAGGGGGTCACAAAATTGTGGCTGTAAAACAAGTATTTATAGGTCTTTAACTCGTTTTTGTCGAGTTAGGGTTTGACGAGAAAAAACGGTTTTGGCCTCCGGTGAAGAAACAACTTGAATTAGGCGAATTTGGCTTGGACGCGGGTCCGTGCTCTCCAGGAGTGACGAACTGGGCTCTGGCCGCGGGTCCGTGCTCTCCAGGAGTGGCGAACTGGGCTCTGGCCGCGGATCTGTGCTCTCCAGGAGTGGCGAATTGCTTCTCGGCAGCTTCGTCGGTCTTCGGTGCTTCGGGTATATTTTAGGATCCAACCATTGGATTACCCCAAATCCAATTGCATTTGAAAGCTGGTTGTCTCTTATTTGTTGTGTCAAAATTTGGGAATGATCGGACGGTGAAAAGGTCTATATAAGCTGCAAGATTTCTTGACGGTCCAAGTTTATCCAAAAACGTAATTTTGTTCCGAAATGCACTCTTTTATCTCGAGTTACCTGAAAAGAGTCTTAAAATCGCAAACATGCAAAATCCGTAATATAAGCATAGAAAACCAAGTGGAACACTTATTAAAGTGTTCTAAAATATAAAGCAAAACGGTTAAAAATACGGTGTTATCACACCCCCAGACTTAAACCTTGTTTGTCTTCAAACAAGACAAAGCTCAAGCATAGAAATGATCAAATGAAAATCATAGGGAACTAGAAATCTCAGAGACCGTCCTTCTAAACCATAACCATCGAACTACATCAATCGCAATATAGCCTAGAAAATTCTAACTATAAGTTTCCGTGACACTAGTCCACGGTATCCGTCATACGAAATATAAACTTTCAAAATCCAAAAATCAGGCTAATTAGCTCTCTATATTCATTAAGTATAGGCGTGGGTTTCTCATCAAAAGGATTAAACCAAGACAATCGATGCTAGGTATTTAAGGCATTTAGAGGTGAGGTTAAGAGTGTTTCGGGTTATCGTAATTTTACCGGAGGGTGCGAGATATTATGCATAACAGCAAGAGAAGAAAGACCTATTGATCACCACAACTTCCAGTCACTTCTTCTTGCGTAAAAATGTGCACTTCCTCCTCTCTCCAAAAACAGAAGTTTTCTGTCATTCCCCCAGACTTAGAATTTTCTGTGGGCTCGGAATGACGGACTTCTCACAAACGAACTATGGATGCCTCATAAGTATTTCGACCAACCTAGACTCTTTTAAGGCTCTTGTTTCCTATCCCTTTCACTTATTTTCGATTTTTTTTTCGAAAGGGGGAAACGCCTTTTATTGAAGTAGAGTCTTAGGGGCACGAAATTTACCATGATTTTGAGTTTTTCCAAGGAATAACCAAGCTCGCATCTTTGTTGAATTCACCACCACCGATCGCGTATAGTCTTCGTCTTTAGTGACTGAAAGATGTGTCGTTCCTCCCTCTCCGGCGTTTTTGCACATAAGTCATAAAGAGAGTTGCATGAGGTTTGACCAAAGGTTAAGTTTTGGGTGGGATACCAACTAAAGATGAGCTGGCCATTCATGTACGATAAAGAGTGGTAAAAGGTGAAAGAACGTCATGAATGTATGATTTGTTATATTTGCCTAAACCTTTGATGAGAAGATTAAGTCCAAAATAAAATAGAGCTAGCATATTCCATCCTATAGAATCTCTACAACCTAAATTCTTCTAGGGATTTAGCATTAACATAAACTCTAGCTACCGCCTAGTCTAGAACCAAATCACGAAAGAGCATGTTACTAGGAGATAGCGTAGAAGCACACTGGTCGGTTATCGTCATGGATTTCTTTCATCATTCATTCAAAACGTATTCCTACGTTTTTCGAAAAACTTGAAATTTTTTAAGAAAAACGTCAAAAAATTCAAAATGCAAGAACAAATGAAAGAAGTGGTGGTTAGTAAGGGATGGAATCCTCCCCCAGACTTAAATCACATTGTCCTCAGTGTAAAATAAATCGAGTAAGGACGAATAATAGATGTATGTAATAATTGAAAAAGTTTAAGGAAAAAAAAAACTTACATGGGTGCGGTCGGGGAATGGATGTGGGGATTGATTGGTGGTGAATGGGGATGATAGATGGTGATATGGTGATGGGAATGGATGTGGGGATGTTTGCATGGGAATGGGTTTTGAATCGATCGGGGATCGAAACAAATCGATCAGGATCAGGATGGGGTTGGCCGCAGGTCGAAGGGTTGCAGCCGCGGCCATTGGCAAGCTGGCCGCGGGTCGGTTGATCACGACCGCGGCCAAGGGCTAGCTCGCTGCGGGTCTGGCTTGTGCAGCCGCGGTCGAGATTCTTTTGCGGTCGAGTCCGTCTTTGCGGTTCGGGCTGGACCGAGCAGCTTCGAACCGTGTCTCCATCTTTTTGTATTTTCAGTTTTTTTTTTTTTTTTTTTTTTTTTAGAAAGCTGAAAAACAAAGAAAGAATACGTTAATAGAAAAAGAAAGAAAAACTAAGAAGAAAATGTACCTAAAATGGGTGGCCTCCCATTGAGTGCTTTTGTTTAAAGTCGTTTAGCTCGACGTTGGTAACGAGGTGAGCTTAGTCGTAGAAGGGTCTTGTCCGAAAACAAATTTCCTTTGATTTAACCTTGTAATCTTTCGTGTAAAACATATTATGTCATTCCCACTCGGGATTTCTGTCATCAAGTCCGAGAAGGTGATATTCTCCGGGATCAGAATGAAAAATCAGACTTGGAGCTTCCTTGAAGTATGATTCGTCAACATTGTTCGTGCTTGGCGAACGTGTTGGATGCTTGTATGTTGAAGTGTATGAGGTTTACGTCACGTCGTAAGATTGAATCATGTTGAAAGATGCATGGGGGAATGGTCCTTCATGATCTGAAGTGGTGAAGCATCCAAGGTGAAGCAGATTTGCTCGAAGAGGTGTGGCAAGATCACGAACCGTCGGAGAAATAGCAAAACAGGGACTGGCCAATGCTTGAGGAGGCGGAGCCGCGGCGGAGAGCAGGTCGGCCGCGGGTCGGGAGCACACACCTGCGGCGAATGGAGGTTTGGCCGCGGGTCCAGGAGGCGCGACCGCGGTGGAGGTGCCTCGGGAGGACTTGCTCGAACTACTTCTTGGCAGCTTCGTCGGTCTTCAGTGCTTCGGGTATATTTTAGGATCCAACCATTGGATTGCCCCCAATCTAATTGTATTTGAAATCTGGTTGTCTCTACTTTGTTGTGTCAAAATTTGGGGATGATCGGACGGTGAAAAGATCTTCATAAGCTGCAAGACTTCTTGACGGTCCAAGTTTATCCAAAAACGTATTTGTGTTCTGAAATGCACTCTTTTATCCTGAGTTACCTGAAAAGAGTCTTAAAACCGCAAACATGCGAAACCCGTAATCAAAGCATAGAAAACCAAGTGGAACACTTATTAAACTGTTCTAAAATATATAGCAAAACGGGTAAAAATACGGTGTTATCACTTCGCCACTATCTTCAAGAATAAATTGCGCAAGTTATCATCCACGCATTCATATACTCGAATGTCCATATACTTATTTGTGTAGTGATTTGCTAAGGTGTCGACTTCTCATCGCGTTTCAGAGTGATTTGATGACGTGTCATTATTTAAAAGACTTGAGCAAAGTCACTTAAAACGAACAGATCCAAATCGACACCTCAGCAATATCAATTTCGGGTTTCGATTGATAAAAAAATTTCGCTTACATGTCGAAAGTCACTTAAAATGAACCAAATTTATTTTAAACAAACCGAATATTTCCTTAGATAAATCGATATATATCGGTTTATATTTTAAACATCGCTGTAATTTGATTTCAATTTTGGTTAAAAAAACCCTAGCTGTATTATCTTTACTTTGGGTCGTAGCCCACAAATTATAGTCGGTCGTACTTAGCCCTAATCGATTTCCTTATAAATATATTTTGTTTGCTATAAGGTTTAGTCATATCGATTTTGTAGCTTCTTCTTCGATTAGGTATCAATTTCTTTTCCCTTCATGTTGATTTTGTAGCTTCTTCTTCGAATAGGTATCGATTTCGTTTCCCTCTTCATACTCTTAGAAGCACCGATCTGATTTAGACAGTACGTCTTGGGTTTACCTTCTGTGTCTTTCTTTTTAATGTATAGTTCACTTGCCAAAATTCTATAAGAACATGATCAGCGATAGCTTTGTGACGCTCACGTAATATCAAAACCTAGATTTTATTTTTGCTGCAATATTGTGTCGTCGCTTTTTCTTTTTGTTTTAATAGCTTATTGATTTATGTAGATGATTCTACGAACATCGCCGATGTTACATCGGTTCATCTAAATATATATGATTGGGGCTTACGCGAAGATTGCACGAAGGTGAAAGCAAACCTCCGTCTCAACTGGTAAGTTTTTGGGTGAGTAATTATACATTCAGTTTCTCTACTTATTTGATATATTCTTTCGGTTATATGCATTTGTTATGTCCTATTATTTTGTGTGTTTCCAATCGAATGAAACAGATCGTAGAAAAGAAGAAATGAGAGAGAGAAACAAAAGATATAGAGATCTTAGGTTTTATCGTAAATTGCTCTGAATTTTTTTTGACTAAAGTGTTATTTTAGTTTTAGATTTTTCTGTTTGTTCATTTTAGTATCTTGGTGTTGAAAGTTTTGTTCTCATTTGCTTTTTGTTTGTCTATAGGAACTAGATGTCGAATTACAACTGTGAAGAGTCTTCCGTTTCATCTTCTATTAGCAGAGGTTAGAGAAATTGTTAGATTCAATCTCCGATACGAGGCAAACTTGGGATTGATTTTGTATGTGAAATCGTTTGAGTCGAGTGCTATTGCACCATGAACAAGGATATTTACAAGTATAAGAAATCGTATCGCATGTGCTCTCAAACTGTGAACCCAGTAATAGAAGATGATTTAAATTATCCCTTTACTCAAAGTGTGTTTGTTGAATAGATGGAAAGACTAGCAAGATTCTTCAGAATTCGGATACGGTGATCAGAGAGCAAACCGTTCTCTCTGAGCTCCAATCTTGATTGAACTTATGAATGATCATGTGCGCCGCAGAAGGAACTAAAGTGTTGAGTTTGTTTAATATAATTAGAATGAGACAGAGGCTGAGAATGAGATTGGAAGTGGTAGAGAAAACTATTTGGATTGGCAACTTCAAGAGATTGTTAGGAGAAGGAGATAGTTTTCTGCTTCGGTTTAGCAATTGCTTTAGGGAATACGAGCATTATTAACTCTAGAATCGAAGAGTAACGAATATGATAAGAACATCGACAAATGATATTATTGGAGTTAGTAATGTTTATGCTACAAGCCGTCGCTTGGAATTGAGAACATCAGGAAACTGCGGAGAAAATGAAGAAGAGCAAAAAAGCAAGAGACTGATTGTGTACCATTAAAATTTGTTTTAACACCCTCATATTGCTTTGAGCCAGTGTCGTCATGTCGAGTCCAACTTATAACCACGTTGTCTTCAAAACCTAATAGCATAACATATGTCTATCCATTTCAGGACGGGAAAAAAAATCGGTAACGGATAATGAAAAACATTATTCAAAGTTTTCCCATTAAAGAAATGGGAAGGGAAATTTCGGTAGCTAAAATCACTTTTCAAATTCTAACTAATATGGGTATGTGTAAACTTCCGTACATGTATTTTGGGAATTCGGGTAATTTTGAAAAAAAAATTGGAATTTTTTAGATATTTTTCTTTAATTGTATAAAAAAAATTTTCCAAACGGGTAATTCGGGATTACCCATCCCATACATTTTCTCTTGCTTTATGTGTTTGAATTAAATAAAGGTCCCAAACAATTAACTATTTGAATGGAAACATGAATCGAACGGGAATATTAGAACGGATGCGGCATGAGTTGGGTTTCCCATTCCGAAATGGACAAGTCTAGCATAACAGCCAACAAGGATATATATAATAATAATAAAAAAGTTTACAAAAGCAAAAGACAACTTAAAGTATAATAAGTTCAACAACCAAACTTATATGTTTTGCTCAATTTGGTAAAATGTCCTACGTGTTTTGAGGATATAAAAACGGTTTGTGGTGTACTCTATCTGACATTCAAGGAGGCTTGCTATGCATACGGTTTATTAGACGATGATAAAGAGTATATTGAAGCTATCAAGAAGGCAAGTTTATGTGGTTTTGGTAGATATATATGCAAGCTATTAATTTGTTATTATGATGATTTCGAATAGTGTTGTCTCGGTGCTTGATGTTTGGGACGCTACCTGGGAGATATTATCGGAAAATCTTTTGTTTTCGGCAGAAGAGAATACATCCAGGAATTAAAAAAATTTATCCCCTTATCTCGACTATATGGGTTTTTGTTATCTATAATATGTTCATCTTTCTTTTTTGGTTTTTGTTTTTGTTTTATATCAAGATCAAATAAATAATTTGACTTTATCGAAAATCGAAAAGCTGTTGCGTGCCAATGAGAATTCTCTTGCTAATTTTAATGAGAGGCCAAAGCCAGATGATATCGAAATCGAAAGATTCCAAAATATTTTGCTTAGTGATGAAAATAGTTATGATCGGATCAATTACGAGAAAAACACATGAAATTAATATCAGTGATGACAGACGAGCAGTTGTGTGTTTATAACAAGACACGACACAATGTTATGCATGACATCGATGGAGTTTTCTTTGTTTACGGGTTTGTAGGAACTGGGATAACTTTTATCTGAAGTATTCTAGGAATAACAATAAACATGAGGTTATTTGCGTATTGAAAAACAATATTCAGAATATTGTTATTCTAGGAATAACAATAAAGGTATGCAAACGAATAAAACTATCTTTAAGTGTCAATAGTAGGCATGTTCATTTCGGAAATCGCGGAAAGGGATGTGAACGGGTTATTTGCATATTGAAAAATATTACCCAAAGTGTTCCCAATATAAAAACGGAAGGGAAAATTCAAGTAACGGGACGGTTTTGGGAAATTCAGGTAGCTAAATTTACCTTCCAAACTCTCAATAATTTGGTAAGGGTCAACTTCAGAACGGGTATTTCGGGATATTTTGAAAAAATTTAGGTATATTATTTTCTTATAAAGTTTAAATTATCAAAAGGGTAATTTGGGTACCCTATCTCATTCTCGCTCATTTATGTTACCCTTCCGTACCCATTTGAATTAAGTAAATAGTCCCGGACATGAAATTATTTGAATGAGACGTGAAATTTGGGACGGGTATGAGTCGGGACAGGAAACCCGTTCCGAAATGGACATGCCTAGCTGGTAGTATCAAGACTTTTCTTGAATAGGGTTAAGATTTTTTGTTTGCCTAACCATAAATTGGTTTTCAAACTTGGTGCTCAAATTATGCTTCTTAGGAACATTAATCCAAAGGGCGAATTGTGCAATGACACGCGCTTGATACTAACTTAGTTGACTAATCATGTTCACGAGGCTAGAATGATTACAGAAAAAAATTAAAGCCAAAAAACCTTAGAAAATGTGGGGTTGTAGGACCAAGACCGGTTTTCTCTCATGGATCGCTTTACATTTCGATTTTCAGAGTTACTTTATAACTTGATAATGTTTTTCAATACCCAAATTACATGTTCCCGTCCATTTTCCGCGATATCCCGTCCCAATTTCTGAAATGAACATGCCTAAACACACATATGAAAACATTCAACTATTTATTTTGTTTCGAAGTACAAATACAATTGTGTTTGATATTAAGTTCATGCTTGCTTAACTATACAAATTTAATAATTGTAAAAATATTCATTCATTGTTTGATTCACATGATAGACGAGTCACATGGAGCATATAAATTCTTTTTGCAATTGTATAAGAAGTAATTGGAGATCAAATTTTGGATTGGGTTTTCGTAAATAAATTTCAATTAAAAACTGACACATTGAAAAGCATTGAGTCAATGTCTTAAACAATGATAATCGACTTCAAATCAATTTTGGTTGTGATGGGAGATTGCTAAATGAATCGCATAGATTATCTATGAATGAATATCGATTTTAGATTTCCTATTTGACGATAAATCCAATCAAATTTTTGGTTTAGTATAAATTAATAAAAAAGCAAAATATAAATATAAATAACATATTCTATAAAAGTAGATTTTCAATTTTAACGTTTTATTTATTAAGTGTTTGTAGCCCACGCACGGCGTGGGCCCGTTAACTAGTTGTTTATTATTTTTTTTATAACGCAAATCGATTACTTCATATTTTGTACTCCAATATTCTTAACCGGAATTTTGTATACAAGTAGTTTACTCATAGAGTTTCCTTTATATAAAAGGGATTGGTTTCTTGGCCTATTAAGGCTTCCACGTAGGTAGAAATAATCAGAAAAATAATCAACCAATGAGATTCAGCCATATCATTAAGAAAAGCCAAGTCATCCAAAGAATTATGACTTGGCTGAGAGTTGCTAAGTTCATACAATCGGTCTTGCCATTGGGTGGCTCATGTGTAATATGCAGGGCCGGCTCAATACTTTTAGGGGTCTCTGGGCAAAAACAAATATTTTGGGGTCCCTGAACAATAAAAAAAAAAATTCTGGACCTTTTGGACAATAAATTTTTTTTTCAAAGACTCCTATGCTATAAAATATCAGAACCAAAAAAAAAAAATTGCGTGGGCCCTGCTCGCCCCCCTAGTTAAGCCGGCCCTGGTAATATGGTACTTGAAAGGTGTAGAAAAACTAATGATAATTCTCACTTATTTTCTATATTTCTCTATTAATTATGATGGATTTGAAAACATCAATTTTTATTGTGTCACCGTTTCAACAATTCTGCCCAAGATATTTACAAGGTCATGAAATATGTTTCTACCAAGTTTGAGTTTTGGTTAGTAATTTTGTTCTCTTTTGTATTTAGTGCAGGATTATGGAGTTGAGTTACTATTTCGAAAACTTTGTATTCCGTATTTAGGTTCTTTCAATGTAAATTGAAGGTTAGAAGAACAACATGTTTATGGTAGCTAGCCAACTAGGTATTTGACTCTTTCCATTCTCATTGTTTTTTGGCCGAACAAAAAATGTTAAATTTGTGTAAAATGATAAGAGACTTAAGGTCGAACAACGCAACACTCTTTTGCTGTTTAAAGTTCTAATGAAATAATTAACATTGATAAGGATATCCCTAATTGATGGTTAGTAGTGTAATTTCATACTTAATTATTGTCTCACTGTCCAAAATTCAGGTTGGAAAAGGTTATTGTTGCTTCCCGGAACACTAACACCAGAACGAGCCATCAAGTGTTAGGGATATTGACATATGTGTTAAGAGCATATTCATTAATCATGGCTTATGTATAGCTTCGAGTTCATGTAAGTACTAAGATCATGGCCATTATTGCAGCAATGATGATCTGTATATGCCTTGTGAAAAATAACAATTATATATGCTCTGATTTTTCATTTACAATTTGGTTGTGTTCGTGGGTGTTGTCAAGTTCTTCTCTCACCTCATCCAGTAGTAGATTGAGGAGCTTAAAGAAATTGTTTCGTTAGTTTAAGGCCGATGATCTAAAAATAATGTCAGAACAACGCAAATCACATAGCAACGACAAAATGAACATATAAATTCCCTTAGGTCAATTGAAGCGGTGGTGGTGGTGGAAGTCGCGGTCGTGGAAAACGAGGTGGTCGTGGCTAGACAGTTACATCATTTTGTTCCCTTAAGTCAATTGAAGCGGAAGATTCGATTGCATATGGTACACTAGTTGTATTCTAAACTATTTAACTTCTTGTAATCTCTCTTTAAAAAAGTGTATGACTCGGAGTCATGGCTTGTAACGTTAAACCGATGAATAAAATGAAGTTTAAAAAAAAAATATGAACATATAAATTGACTAAAACATAAATTTCATTTCCCTACCAAATAAATTGAAAAAATCATTCTAAATTGCACAATCCAAAGTTAATATAATCTTAAGTAATACACATTTGATCCGTCGAGACACAAGAATTTTAGTCTCACGTTATAGCAAGCAATTGAAGTTTACTTAAAAGAAAGTAATATCACAATTTTCACAATACTTAGAAGAAAAAAAATTGGTTCTTAATATTGTCCCCGTTGTTCCTTTTTTTATCTGTGAAAGATTGGTTCTCATTGATTTAACAATGGTTTAATGATCGAAGACCTGATAAACTCAGGCATTTCACATGTTCATTTCTTCCATTCTTTATGTTCCTTTTTGTCTACCAAACCTGTCTATCTTGGTTCGTTGGTTTCTTAAATGAGTTTGGGAATATCAAAGCTGTGAGGATATTTAACCCAAAAAACAAAAAAAGTTGTCCGGGAAACTCTGGAAAATGTTTAGCGTTCTATCTTGGCTTTTGAGAACTATGTAATTAATTAGTATTATTCATGTTGTATCTCATGTCCATTGCTATTGGGTGAAAAATCAAAAATATGAAGAAGGGGATTAAACTTTCTGTTTATTTGCATTAGATATACAATTTTTTTTTAACTTTAAAATCGAGAATGTACCATCTCGCCTTTAGAAAATCTTCTAAAATTTTCTTCAATGTATTTCGTTAATGCAACCTATATATATCAGGAATTTCAAATTGATAGCAAAAATTAAGTATGATTTTGCATTTTAATCAAATATTAAATATATATTATAAATATTTTATTCATCTCGTCCGCCCGTAGGGCGGGCTAAACCCTAGTACCATTAAAAGTAACAATCAATTTTTGTTTTTAACAACTATTTCTTTTTAAAGAAGATTTAAACTTAGAGTTGGGTGTACGACACCGTTTACTAACCAATGACCCCATCAATGATCTCAATTCTCGCGCCGACGCCCTTAACCATCAAAATCTTTTCCTCTTGCTCCTTATTGTTCGCCTCCAAAGTTATATTGTTTTCAATATTTCAATTGTTTCTGTGATCATTGTTGAAGTGGAATATTTAGGGCCATGTGCGGCATCGTTTAATAACCAACAACCTCGTCAGTGATCTCATCTACGACATCGACGCAATAATCATCATAATCTATTTTTATTGCTCCTTCTTGCTTGCCTCCAAAGATATTGTTTTCAATATTTCATTTGTTTCTGTGATCATTGCTGAAGAGCAAGATTTAGAGCCATGTGTGGCATCGTTTACTAGCCAACGACCCGCCAGTTTAAGAGTATTTTTACAAGAACAAAAATAAATAATTGCTAAGTGTTTAAGTGTATAGCTAGTTGCGGATGGAAGAAGTTGGTTTGCTATTTTCTCTCGTCCTTGCTTTATACTATGAGTCTGTATTTAACGTTGTCATTTACTCTGCTTGATTCGCCATGAATGGTCTTTAATTCGGAAGTTACATCCATTACGTTTTAATGATTCTTTGGTCTTGGCGGGGTTGACTGACGAATTTGCATATATTCCCCTTTGATCGTAAACTCACCGGCGTGCCTTTTAGCTTGGCTCGTCACCTCGTCATTGTCTTTGACTTCTTCAGCCTTTTCATCATTTGCTTATTAGGTTTGTTTTACTGGGTCGAGATTTTCATCCCTACGCACCTCATGCATTAATTTATTATCCTTCTAATGGTCGTGAAGCTTTTGTATTGTCTCTACCATATATGAGGCTTTGGCTCTATTGAGAAGGATAGAGTGAGCTGATTGTTGAATCTGTTGAAAAAAAAACGTCGGAGAAGAGGAGAATTCGAGATGTCAGGGTTGCAACCAAGGATTCGAGTACCAAGACAACAAGCTTTTGTCTTTCACGGAACCATCGTCGGAGAAGAGGAGAAGAAGGGGCGGAGAATATTTTTTTTTTTGGTATTTTTTATACATAAAATAATAATTAAAACATAAATAAGTTTTCAGACACGTCACCATTTTTTTATCGAAAACTAAACAGTTATGGTTAGTTTTTTGGCGGCGCAAACGTGAAAGCTACTTTGAGGATTTTATGTGTAAGCATAATTGGTTTGAAGGTTTGAACTGTTAGTGTAATACCACTAAGTTTTATAGTGCTAACTTTTGTTATTTTGAATGTTAAAAATGCAATTTTCCCTAAAATTTAACAGATAATGGTTTTGAATGGGATATTTTAAACATGGACAGAGCCTTCTCAAGCATCAACTTAAAGACTATTCCCACTCACTACTGTGAGAAAGTTACAACCACTGTGACTTTAGAGACTGTGGATCACTTCATTGTGAGTGATATTTTGTGATGTGTTTTGATTTTTTTTGGTGGTAATGATATTAGATAGTAAAATGGCACAACTTACATGTACCTAAGGAATCTTATGGAATTACTACTTCCTAGTAGTGAATTAATACGGGAACATGAAGTTTAGTCTAGAACATCGTAATCACAAGGAGTTTAAAAACAATTTTTGAATATCGTTTTGTTAAAGTTAATTGATATTGTAACGGAAAATGTTTATAGTACAATTTACAACCATATATACATCTTACTACATATTCACTTCATATTTTACTAATAAAACATTAGTTTAAATTTTTAAAAAACATAATTATTTTATTTAACAAACATATAATATCGATAGAGAAACTAGATATAGTCATACGATATATATTTTTTTCTTGTTAAAGAACACATACTACACGAATGTTTTTTTGGTTTGTTATTTTCCTGATAAAAGTAATATATACATGAATATTTCTGTAGCAAATAACCAGACACAAACTCCAAACCAACACACTATACCCCCATTTGAATCAGATCTTAATTGGATAAAGGATTCACAATGTTTCTTAAAATTCTGAGGATGAACGAAAAAAAAACCTGAATCATAAACCCTAAACTTAAAAGTCGGGGCCAGTCCCGCACGAAGTTCTATGTTGGACGATTAATTAAGCCGAGTCCACCTCCCATATTCATATTGGACGTAGAAATATCACTACAAGAAAACAGGGGTATTTCCGACGGCCAAAGCCGTCGGAAATCCGTCGGAAAGGGCCTTTTCCGACGGATTTCCGACGGATTTAAGCTGTCGGTTACAGTTCGTCGGAAATATGGTATCCGTCGGAATCCGTCGGAAATTTCCGACGGATTGTTGCCGTCGGAAAGCCGTCAGACATTTCCGACGGATTTCCGACCGCGTCCGTTCCGACGGATATTCGACGGACTTCCGATGGATACTCCGACGGATATTCAGTCGTAAATGCCGTCGGATTTCCGACGGATATATTTCCGACGGATACTCCGACGGGTTTTCAGTCGTAAATGCTGTCGGAAATCCGTCGGAAATTTCCGACGGATTTCCGACGGATATATTACCGACAGAATTTCCGACGGATGATTATCGAATGAATTTGTCGGAAGTCCGTCGTAAATCCGTCGGAAGATATTTCTGACGGATTTCCGACGGTAACTATTTTCGACGGAGTTACGACGGATAATTTGATCGGAAGTTGTCTCGGAAGTCCGTCGGTTCTTCGTCGGAAATAGGTTCCGAAGGATTTACGACGGTAACTATAACGCCCCGACCACCCATGCCTGTGGGCCCCATGCCTTCTCTCGGCCCGTGGGCCCCATGCCTTATCTCGGCCTGTGGGCCCCACCCTTGTCCGACGGCCGGTACGTTAATCCGTGAGGCTTGTAATACTTGTTTACTGACCCTGCAATCACCACGTGATTTTTCCCCGTGTTTTGTCCTCACTCACACGATACCGCGAATAACTTCCCGGAATGTCACCCATCCTTAAACTACTCTAGCTCAAGCACGCTTAACTCTGGAGTTCTTTCGGGCAAGTGATCGGAAAAGCTAAGTGCACTTTGGTGTCATAGGTAGCCAAATCAATTCTTATAAGCCTCTCCGCATATACAAGAAATCGGGATGTTACAGGAACTTATTCCGACGGTTTTCCGACGGAATTGGTATTTTGAATTTTATTTAATTATTTATTTTTTGGAAATTTATATATTAAAATTATAGAAATTTGAAATATAAATTAAAAATAGAAATAATAAATATATAAATTCATTAAACAAAATTAAAAAAAGTCATTACACATTAAAATAAATTGTTCAAAAAAAAAGCATTAAAAGCAAATATTTAGACGGTTGGAGAATCTCCGTCGTCAGGATTATTATCCCGAAACATATGCGGGAAGCATTTTTCCATCATCTTCTCCAAGCAGGAGAGCTTCTTGGTGGTAGTCTGTTGCTCCGTCCGTAGCTCTTCAACCTGCTGGTCACGGTCTTTCACCGTTTGGGTGAGCCTCTCGATTTCTACCCGGTACTCCGAAGGATAACAAGGAAACGAGGAAGAAGATTCCTGGGTCGGAAGGGTGCCTAACCCAGCGAATCGACCTTTCACTTGCCGGGTTTGCTGCGAATAATTAAAACCGATAATAAATAAATAACGAAAAAAAAAAACGAAATGAAATTAAAACTTACCTCAAGTACAATCTGGTTTATCTCTTCCCGGGACAAAGAGTTCGAGGACGACGATCCTTCGATAGTGAGCTGCGATGATAGTTCACGGTCCAGCTTCGTCTTCTTGCTCTTCTCGACAACATCCCGCATCCCCAAGTCTTGTATCTGACCGGTTTTCTTGTTGGTGTGTCTATTCTCGATGAGTTGAAGATAATCGGGTTCGGAACCAGATGCTCTCGCCTGCGAAAATTTGTTAAGTTAAATAAATATAAAAAACAGAATTAACAATAAAAAATTTAAATTAAACTTACCATTTCCATCGCTTACCGTTCGATGGTCTTTGCGCCCGCGTTGTGGATGTAGACCCCTTTCCCGCCTCGTTGGCTATTTCGGTTCTTCGACTGTTGCTCGGAGGTCTTTTTTGTCGCAGGCCTACTCCAGTACTCACAGAAGCCTTTCCAGACGTCGTCGTCAAGGTCCTTCGGCTTGTCTTTGTTCTGCTTCCACTTCTGTTTCCACTCGTACATGTGCTTCGAGTACGAGTTTGCGGCATACTTGTCGAATGTGTCAATGACTTCGCGCGTATGATGAGAGTCCCACGTGAACTCTTGCTACAATTTTTTTAAAAAATTTGTTACATATCAAAAAGAAAAATTGACAAAATGAAATTCAAAATAAATAATATATCAATAAAGAACGTACCGCGAAAGTCCGGTGCCACACGTCTTTCTCCTCGGCAGGCATGTCCGAATACTTCTTGTACGGTTTGTCCAACATGTTGTGGAGCATCCGTAATATCGACTTGGTGATCTGAGTCGACAGCTTAAACCTGAAAACATTATGAAAATATATAAATATGTTAAGTTTAAAAATCTAAATAAATTGAAATAATGTACACAAATTTTCTTACCAAGTGCCGTCCTCAAACTTCGGGTCGAGTCGAATGCAATGGCCCCGGTTAGGCTGCCGGACTAGCTCCTCGATCTCAAGGTGGCTCCGAGCAGCGGATTGCTGGGAATCAGGGATGTGAGTTCCCGAGCTCGTTGGTCCCGGAGGAGGCGTACACCGAGAACTCCGAGAACGGCGTCCTTGGTTGCCGCCTCCCAACTGAAGAACATCGTCGTGATCCGTGCGGAAAACGGTAAAATTGTTAGTAAATTAACAAAAAATTCAAAAGTTACCAACATTTTTGAAATTTCCGGAAAAAAATTTAGGAAAAATTCAAATTTTCTGGAAATTCAAATTTTCCGAAAAATTCAAAGTTTAATAAATATTCAAATATTTCAAAAAATTTCAAAATTTGCTAAAATATTTTAAAATCAGTTTTAATATATAAAAATATTTAGAAAACGTTTTATTACTATAAAAAATATTTAAAACAATTTTATTTCTAAAATAATATTTGAAAAAGGTTTTTATTATTAAAAAAATATTTTAACATCAACTTAAATATATAGAAATATTTTAAAAACGTTTTTATTAGTTATAAAATATTATAAAAGATTTTAATATATACACATATTATAAAAACGTTTTTCAAATTAAAAAAATATTTTAACATCAACTTAAATATTATAAATGATTTTAATATATACACATATTATAAAAACGTTTTTATTACTAAAAACAATTTTATAAACAATTTTAATATATACAAATATTATGAAAACGTTTTTATTACTTAACAAATATATTAAAAACGTTTTTAATATATAAAAATATTTCAAAAACGATTTTTATTACTTAAACAATATTCTAAACGTTTTTATTACTTAAACAATATTTTAAAAACGATTTTAATATATACACATATTTTTAAAAATTCAAACAATATCTAGATCTAACAATTCTAAATCAACAATCTAAACACATAAACCATAACACTAATATTATTCTAAATAACAAATTCTATTATAACCACTTAACAATTCACATAAACAAAATTCTAACAACCTAACTAATATATTCCCTAAAACTAAAATGATATAAAACAAAATTAAAGGAATTAATTAAACTTACATGGTTTTGTTGGAGAAGAATTGAGGAATTGAAGATGAGGAGTTGATGAATTGAAGATAAAAACTGTAATTGTGAAGAAGAAGAAGAAAAGAGGGAGAAGAAGAGATTTTCGTTTAGGGAAATTTTGAGAGAAGAGGAAGAAGAAGCGACGGAAGAGAGAGAGGAAGATGAGAGAAATAAGGAAAAAAACTTACGTTTCGTCGATATAATTCGATGGCCGTCGGAAATCCGTCGGAAATTCGTCGGATTTTGAAAAATAATTTCATTTACGCGGTTGATATTCCCGCGGTCTCCTCGAAAATATAAATGTCTTTCCGACGGATTTCCGACGGATTGGAGAAGATAAGGATTCTCGATAAGTCAGTCAACAAGCACGTGTCTAATTTTTCATATCCGTCGGAAATCCGTCGGAAATTTCCGACGGATTTCCGACGGATTTAGGGTATATTTGGGGTTTAGGGTTTAGGGTTTCTTTATATGATTTAGGGACATGTTATTTACATGTTTCATTCAATAAATATATTAAGTTCATCAATATTACAGGGTTTGCATTAGTTTAAAAATTATACAACATCAAAACATATCGTTTCACATAAATCAACAATATCTTATACTATAACTTATACAAACACTTCCATCAAAATTTTTAAAATCTATATAACACATTTTCTTGATGTATATACAAGGTTAACCTATTTTATATACATCATACAAGTGTTTGTAAACTTTTGCCACAAAAAAAACCTATACCCTATACCCTAAACAAGATTTTTAAATATCCGTCGGAAATCCGTCGGAAATTTCCGACGGATTTCCGACGGATTGAGTTGAATCTGGGTTATATCCGAGGGATTGATTTTTCAGCCGATGCAACTGAATCCGTCGGATATAACCCAGGTTTTATCCGAGGCAGCTTAATCCGTCAGAAATCCGTCGGAAATTTCCGACGGATTTCCGACGGATATTTAAAAATCTTGTTTAGGGTATAGGGTATATGTTTTTTTTTTGTGGCAAAAGTTTTCAAACACTTGTATGATGTATATAAAATAGGTTATATAGAATTTATATAGAAGTTATAATATTTTTTTTGTTGCAAAATTCCGATTTTGTTACACTTAATCAAATGTCTAACTTTATAAAACTTCGACATAACTGATATATTACACATTACAATTCTAGTTCAAATATATGTACATATTTTACGGTGAAAATTTTATAGTTAAAACTACTGTCAATCCGATGATGAGTAATCTGATTCTCCTGAATCGGAAGGTTCCCCAAATTCGTCAAATTCTTCTTCTGAATCCTCAAATACTCGATCGTCTGACTGTATGGTGAAATCAACGACAAGGTCGACCTCAAGGGAATGCTCGATTGAACCCAAACCTACGGAGCTTTGTTGGAGGGGTTCATGATCAGACATCCCATGAACTCTACCTCTCGGGTTTATCGATGTGACTGTAACCCACGGGTCTTGCTTGTTTGTCACCCGCGGATAGGGAATGTAGCATACCTACACCATGTACAAATTTAACCACGGGAATGCAACAAAACTTAATTAAAAATTAACGTAAAAGAAATACAAAACTGGTCTGCTTGTGATGCAAGTACAAATGGCTCGTATCTCTGGAGTTTTCTTCTGCTATGTAATGATGTAACACCAAATTGGTCGTGTCGCACACCGCTTCCTACTAATGGGTCGTTCCAGTCGCATAAAAATGCAACACATCTTAGACCGAGCATTCCCGGGTACTGAACATCGAAAATCTCACGTACGACACCATAGTATACAAGATCACCTGACTGAGTTGATACACCGTAATCTGAAGTTGTCGCACTCCTATCATCCCGAAGAATCTTAAAAGCGTACCCCCGTGTGCTATACATCACATGTGACTGCACGGTTGCTAGTGGAAATCTCACAATTTCTTCTAACCACGTGGGAAATGTTTGTCCGTTAGCCTTCTCTGTCGTCACCTGCACAATTAAAATAAAAATACTTCAAATAATTAAATCTTTCATTACATATGATGATTGCTAAAAACAAGGCAATTAAAAGACTTACATAATCTCTTAACCAACGTCCGAACTCTTCCTGTTTGAGCTCGATTAGCTCGTCCTCTGTTTTGTCAGGAAATGCAAAACGTTGATAAGCCATATACATCCTGTGAGATTGAAACAATTATCACGTTAGTACATATATATATATAATCAAAAACCCAATACGTAATTAATAATTATGTTCAATATATAATACCTCTCATATTCATCAACTCCGTCGCAGTTTGTGAGAATATACATATGCAAATGCTCTCGCTCTTGTGGTGAAAGTCTCCTCTTCTTGCCTTTTCCACTAAGTCGTCCAATCTGTAAAAATATATGAGGTACATCGACCGGATAGAAAGGTAGGACGCCTCCGTCATCATGTCGAGCTGCTCTACGACTCTTTGTTTTGACTTGTGATGGAAAGTAGGACTCGGCAAAATGTGAGGTTTCTTCATTGATGGTCTGTGCGACGATAGAACCCTCCACTCTACTCAAATTTTCACCTTCTTCTTTAGATGTAACATATACCGTTCGAAAGGATACATCCAACGGTACTGAACCGGGCCCCCAAGCTCTGCTTCTCGAGGGAGATGAATTGTTAAATGTTCCATAACATCAAAGAATGAAGGAGGAAATATCTTCTCCAAATTGCAAAGGATTACAGGTATATTAGCCCCAAGATTTCGGATACCGTCTGATGTAAGAGAGCGAGAACATATATCTCGGAAAAAGGCACCAATCCCTGCAATATATGGATAACAAATGAATAATTAAATAATGAAGTATATATTGTATAAAGTAGTAAATAAATAATTTCATGATTGTACCTGCAATTGCTTCGTGGACATTACGTGGTAGAAGACATGCAAAGGCAAATGGAAGGAGGCGCTGCATCACCACATGACAATCATGACTCTTCATCCCAGTAAACTTCCCTTCTCCATGATCAACGCAGTTCCGAAGGTTAGATGCGTATCCGTCCGGGAATCTAACACTTTCGGTAATCCAGTCAAAAAACTCGGCCTTTGAAGGTTCATCGAAACGAAAAGCCGAGACCGGAGGCTTCCCGTTCTCTGTCACATGTAGTGCTCTACGAGAACAAATGTCTGGCAAGTCCAATCTAGACTTCAGATTGTCCTTCGTCTTCCCTTTGACATTGAGAACGGTGTTCATAATGTTGTCGAAAAAATTCTTCTCAATGTGCATGACATCCAGATTATGCCTCAAAAGATGGTTCTTCCAATAAGGCAAATCCCAGAAAATGCTCCTCTTGTGCCAATTATGAACGTTGCCACAACCATCAACAGGATGATGTCCGTTACCACCACAATCAACGGTCCTCTCTGCACCAAAATCTCTAAACTGAGTCAACAAATACTCACCATCTAACTCAGGAGGAGGACCGTCAAATACTTTCCGGTTCTTCCTAAACAATGTGGTGCTCCGACGATAAGGATGATCGCTAGGTAGGTATCGCCTATGACAATCAAACCAAGACGTTTTCCGTCCGTGCTTCAATTGGAACGTGTAACGCCCGCGTTCCGGAGGAATTAATTATTGGGGAAAAATAATTAATTCGGAATTGTTCCGGGCTAGTATCGATCGATACTAGGGGTATCGATCGATACCAGTCGGGTTTTCTCCTTATAAGTCTTCTTCCTCTTCTCTTCTTGCGCGTGGAAACCATTCTTTTGGGAAAGAAAAGTCTTGGTCGCGAGAGAGAGAGAGAGAGAGAGAGAGAGAGAAGGAGAGCGTGAGAGAGGTGGAAGCTTGGTGAAGCTTGGATCTTGCGAGATCGAGAGAGATTCGAGCTTGGGAGAAGCTTGAAGAAGAGATCGGAAGAGTTTGGTCTTGGTTTTGGGCGTGAGCTTGTGGGAAGCAAGGGAGGTCGATTTTGAGCTCGATCCAGCCGATTTAAGGTGAGTTGGGACCAAAGGTTAGCAAGTAAGCTTGTGTGGTGCTTAGTTAAGCTTGATTGTTGAGTTTGGGGCTTTGCCTTGGTGATTTGTGGCGATTTCTGGGTTTAGATCTCGCGGAAGGTTGTGATTTGCAGGTGGGTATCGATCGATACCATGTGTGTGTCGATCGATACTAGACTCTTGTCGGTGGACTCGAGTCGTGTAGGCATCGATCGATACCAGGTGTGTATCGATCGATACCAGTTGTTGCCTGTGGGCATGTGTTGCTTGGCATCGATCGATACCAGGGGTGTATCGATCGATACCGGTTGTTTGCCTGAGGGCATGTGGTTGGGGTATCGATCGATACCAAGGGGGTATCGATCGATACTGGTTGTGGTTTGTGCTTTGAAGGCGTGTTGTGTGTTGCCTTTCAGGCTGTGTGTCTAGCTTTCCTTGGGATGGAATTGCTAGGCGTTGGTATAGTTTTTCATAGTGATGAATTGCTATTTGTGTTGGAAGTTTTAATTGGTGTTAATTAATTCTTCGTATTGTTAATTGTTGTTGATTGTGCTTATTGTTTAGCCTGTTGTTGGGATGATCTCTCACTCAGCGTTTGGTTAGCCAAATGTTGATGCATCACTTTTGTCGATGCAGGTAAAGATAAGGTGTGATCGTGGAATCGAGGCAGTGAAGAGGGGATGGTTAGGACCCGGGGTTTTTATTGTTGGTGTTGTTTGCTTTTGCTGTTTTAGAACTGTTGGCTTGTGTAAGCTGTAGAACTTGGATTGTTCTTGTATTTGTAATGTTTAATTATTTCAGCAAAAAAAAAAAAAAAAAAAAAAAGTGCGGTCGTTTCAATTTGGTATCAGAGCCCATACGGTTCTAGGAGCCTAGGTGGTTCTAGAATAGATTGGGTGTTGTGTGGGGTCTTAGAATCATCCTCTTCGAGCCTTGTGAGATTCCACGGTGAGAATCTTTATTGTGAGGATTGTTTTAGTTTTCTTAGCTTGTGCTTCTGCACGTGTGCAGATGGCTAGAGGGCGTGGTAGAGGTCGTGGCCGTGTGCCGGCGGAGCAGGTCGAGGATTCGCGTGCGAGTCAGATTGGGTCTGAGGGTGCGGCCGGTGTGAGTGCCGTTGGGGCTGGCTTGAGCGCCAGTGTGGCTGGTGTTCCAGCGGGTGCTGCGGGTGTAGCAGCGGGTGATGCTCGGGCCCGAGATGATCGCATAGCGGATCTGTTGACGAGGTTGTTGGAGCGGTTACCAGAGAGGGTACCGGCTCAGGCTCCTGTGGATCCGGTAGTTGTGGAGGTTCAGCCTCAGGTGGCAGCTGCGGTTGCTGAGGAGCTCCCATCCTACCTTAGGATGATGGAGCAGATGCTGAGGATTGGCACGGGGTTCGTTTCTGGAGGTGCTAATCCTGAGGACGCTGATGCGTGGTTGAGGAGGATAGAGAGGAATTTCCTCTCGAGTAGGTGTCCCGCAGGATACCAGGTGGACATTGCGGTCCATTTTCTGGAGGGTGATGCGCATCTCTGGTGGAGGGGTGTGGCAGCACGGAGAGTTCAGGCCGCGATGGCTTGGGCGGATTTTGTGGAGGAGTTTAACTCCAAGTACTTTCCTCAGGAGGCGTTCAACCGGTTAGGGTCAAGGCTTGCGAGTTTGACTCAGGGGGATCGGTCGGTACGCGAGTATGAGGTGGAGTTCATCCGGCTCGGGTCTTATGTTAGACGAGCGGGTGAGAGTGAGTCGGCCCGTGTGCAGAGATTCTTGATGGGTCTTCGGGTTGACTTGAGGAACCGTTACATGGTGAGGCCTTTTTGCACGGTTGATGAGTTGGTTGAGACTGCGGCTTTGCTTGAGGAGGGTCTGAAGGACGAGGTGGTAGTGACTACACCGCGTTTTCAGGCGAGATATGTGCAGCAGCAGTCCGGTCCGAGCAGAGGCAGTAGTAAGCCGATGCAAGGACAGAAACGGAAGCGGGAGAGCGCTTCGAGTGGTAGTCGGGGTGGTCCGGGTTGCTTTGGTTGTGGGAGCATGGATCACCGAGTGGCGAGCTGTCCTCAGAAGGGCGGAGCGCGAGTGGATTCTCGAGTGTGCTATCACTGCAAGGAGGCGGGGCACATCAGGCCTCAGTGTCCCCAGTTGCGGCAGAGTGAGTCCGCGGTAGTGCAGCCTCTCAGGCAGGTGGCATCAGCGCCTCGAGTGTACTCCATCACCGAGACCGGCGAGCCGAGTTCCAGGCCGATCACAGGTATTTTCTTAGACTCCTCTAAGTTTAATTCTGTGTTGGGGAATGTCGGGCTTGTCGGGGTGTTAAGGTTCGCGGCACATGTATATGTGCAGGGACCTTGTGTGTTGGAGGTGTAGAGTGTCATGTGTTGTTTGACACGGGAGCATCGCATTGCTTCGTTTCCCCGGAGTTGGCCGAGAAGGCTAATTTACGGAGCGAGCCCGGTGTGAGTTTGGGTTTCGTGGAGGTTGCCGGAGGGAAGCTCCTGAGGATTCACGGTCGTGTGCGGGACGTTGATGTTCAGGTAGCAGGAGAGTCCATGGCTGCCGATCTGATTATCTGCTCAGTGGAGCTGTACGATGTCATCTTGGGCATGGATTGGCTCGGGAAGTTCAGGGCGCATCTGGACTGTCACCGAGGGCGAGTCGAGTTCGACCAGGGGAAAGGGAAGTTGGTGTATCAGGGTGTGAGACCGACTTCCGGGAGTCTCGTAATCTCGGTTGTGCACGCGGAGCGTCTAATCGAGAGGGGTTGCGAGGCGTATTTGGCTACTATTTCTTTGCCGGAGGCTGTCGGAAAGGCTAGGGTTCAGGATATTCGGGTGGTTCGTGAGTTCCAGGATGTGTTCCAGTCGTTGCAGGGGTTGCCACCATCTAGGTCGGATCCTTTCACGATCGAGTTGGAACCGGGGACGGCACCGATATCCAGGGCTCCTTATAGGATGGCTCCTGCAGAGATGGCAGAGCTGAAGAAGCAGCTGGAGGAGTTGTTGGGTAAGGGATTTATTCGTCCGAGTTCTTCACCGTGGGGAGCGCCAGTGTTGTTCGTGAAGAAGAAGGACGGGAGTTTTCGGTTGTGTATTGATTATCGGGGACTTAACCGAGTCACAGTGAAGAACAGGTATCCTCTTCCGCGGATTGATGAGTTGTTGGATCAGTTGAGAGGGGCTACTTGGTTCTCCAAGATTGACTTGGCGTCGGGATATCATCAGATTCCCATCGATGAGGTAGATATCTGGAAGACGGCTTTCAGATCTCGTTATGGTCACTACGAGTTTGTGGTGATGCCATTTGGGTTGACTAATGCACCGGCTGCATTTATGAGATTGTTGAACAGCGTTTTCCAGGAGTATCTAGATGAGTTCGTGATCATCTTTATCGATGACATCTTGGTGTATTCGAGGAGCCGGGAGGAGCATGAGGTGCATCTGCGTGTGGTTCTTTCGAGGCTGCGGGAACAGAAGTTGTTTGCTAAGTTGAGCAAGTGTAGCTTCTGGCAGCGGGAGATCGGTTTTCTGGGTCACATTGTCTCTGCGGAGGGAGTGTCGGTAGATCCGGAGAAGATCCAGGCCATTAGTACTTGGCCGAGGCCGAGGAATGCTACTGAGATTCGGAGTTTTCTTGGGTTAGCAGGGTATTATCGGCGGTTCGTCAAGGGTTTCGCGAGTTTGGCTAAGTCTATGACGAAGCTGACGGGGAAGGATGTTCCTTTCGTGTGGTCCTCAGAGTGTGAGAAGAGTTTCGCAGGACTGAAGGCCATGTTGTCTAGTACTCCAGTATTGGCGTTACCTGAGTCGGGTGAGCCTTACGTGGTGTACACCGATGCGTCGGGAGTGGGTCTTGGTTGTGTGTTGATGCAGAGGGGGAAGGTTATTGCCTATGCTTCGCGGCAGCTGCGGAAGCATGAGGGCAACTACCCTACCCATGACTTGGAGATGGCTGCAGTAGTTTTCGCTTTAAAGATTTGGAGATCTTATCTTTATGGCGGAAAGGTGCAGGTGTTCACAGATCATAAGAGCTTGAAGTACATTTTCACTCAGCCTGAGTTGAATTTGAGGCAGAGGCGCTGGATGGAGCTAGTGGCCGATTATGATCTGGAGATAGCTTACCATCCTGGTAAGGCTAATCTGGTTGCGGATGCGTTGAGTCGGAAGCGGGTGGCTTTGGCTCGGGGGCTCGAGGTAGAGTCCTTGGTGAGCGAGATTAGCACATTGCGCTTATGTGTTGTATCTCAGGAACCTTTGGGCTTAGAGGCGGCTAACCAGGCGGATCTTTTGAGCAGGGTTCGGGTGGCTCAGGGAAAAGATGAGGGTTTGGTTAAGGCTTCGAGAGCAGAGGGTTCTGAGTATCAGGTATCTGCGAACGGCACTATCCTTGTTAGTGGGAGGGTATGCGTACCTTTGGATGAGGATTTGCGGCGAGAGATCCTGAGTGAGGCTCATTCGAGTATGTTTGCGATTCATCCCGGAGCGACTAAGATGTACCGCGATCTTAAGCGCTATTATCATTGGGTCGGGATGAAAAAGGATGTGGCTAACTGGGTTGCTTCGTGCAACGTGTGCCAGTTAGTGAAGGCGGAGCACCAGGTCCCGAGTGGTTTGTTGCGGAGTTTACCCATTCCAGAGTGGAAGTGGGATATGATCACGATGGATTTCGTGGTGGGTTTACCAGTTTCTCGGACCAAGGATGCTGTTTGGGTCATCGTCGATCGATTGACCAAGTGTGCGCGTTTTCTGGCCATTAAGAAGACCGATGGGGCGGCAGTTTTGGCTAGGAAGTACGTGCAGGAGATTGTGAGACTGTATGGAGTACCGGTGAGTATTGTTTCGGACCGGGATCCTAAGTTCACATCGGAGTTCTGGAATGCGTTTCAGGCGGAGATGGGCACGAAGGTGCACTTGAGCACGGCGTATCATCCTCAGACAGATGGGCAGTCCGAGCGAACCATCCAGACCTTGGAGGATCTGTTGAGGATGTGCGTGCTGGATTGGGGTGGTCATTGGGTGGATCACTTGAGCTTGGTTGAGTTTGCGTATAACAATAGTTACCAGGCGAGTATTGGGATGGCTCCATATGAGGCTCTGTATGGGAGGCCATGTCGTACCCCGTTGTGTTGGACACAAGTGGGGGAGAGGAGCACTTTGGGTGCGAGTTTTGTTCAGGAAACTACGGAGAAGATCCGGGTTTTGAAGCTGAACATGAAAGAGGCCCAAGATCGGCAAAAGAGTTATGCTGATCAGAGGCGGAAAGAGCTTGAGTTTGAGGTGGGAGATAGTGTGTATCTCAAGATGGCTTTACTGAGAGGTCCGAACAGGTCCATTGTTGCGACTAAGTTGAGTCCGAGGTATATGGGACCGTTCCGGATTGTGGAGCGTGTTGGACCGGTAGCGTATCGGTTGGAGTTACCCGCGGTTATGCAAGCATTTCATAAGGTCTTCCATGTGTCGATGCTAAAGAAGTGTTTGCATAGGGGTGACGAGGTATTGGCTGAGATTCCGTCAGATCTCCAGCCCAATATGACCGTTGAGGCGAGACCTTTGAGAGTTCTCGAGCGGAGGGTCAAGGAGCTTCGTCGGAAGAAGATTCCGATGATGCGAGTTCTGTGGGACTGTGACGGGGTGCAGGAGGAAACTTGGGAGCCAGAGGCTAGGATGGAAGCGAGGTTCCAGAAGTGGTTCCAGAAGCAAGCTGCGGCTTGAGTTCCATCGAGAGGTTCCAGTTTCGGTTGTAGCTGTGTGCTATGTGTGTTTCATTTTGTATTGCCGTTGTGTAGAACGATGTTACATTATGATGCGTAATAAGATGAGTATTTCTTATTGGTGACTGTGAGTCACGGTTTCGCATTGCGTTTGGGGTAAGAAGCGTTAATGCGAGAGAGTAATGAGATAGATGTTCTTATTGCTGTTGTGAGCATTGCGTGTTTTAGTTAAGCTTGTTCGGGAAAATGAGTCGAGTGACGAGACCGGGTTATTTCACTTAGCGGTTCTATGTGGTGGGTTGGATTGCAGGCGTATGGTACTTGTTTGTTTTATTACGTTTGTATTGAGGACCTACTGCAGAGAGTTGTTGGGTGTTAAAGGTAGCCTAGTCATAGTTGTCTTGACAAGTCCTTCTAAAGCAAGCTGACACTGGAAGGTGCGCAAGGGAGGTGCGATGGCCGGGTTATTGGTCATGCACGGCAGATATTCCGGGTATGGAATATGGGTGATGCCAGTGTTGCCTTGCGAGGATTTACACGGATCACGGGAGGTAGTTCAGACGAGATGCTTAGAGATATGTGATTTATTGCTCGTTGAGAGGACTGGTTCCTCTGGTGCCGATAGCTCGCAGGACTGTGTGTCTTGGGAGTGTGAGTGGCGATGTACCCAGACTCGGGAGGTTTATAGCCTAGAGTGATACGTGATACCGTGGATTCGTAAGGAGTATGTCCCAGACGTGGGATATATTGCCTAGAATTGAGTGGTATGGGGTATTGAGACTCTTGTAGGTTATATTACTGAGTGGAGTGGTACGGCATATACCTAGAACTCGGAGATGCTGCGGTGTCTTGGGTGAGGTGGTATGGTGGATATCCTGCGGGATATGGCTGATGCTCGGAACTCAGAGATGTTGCGGTGTCTTGAGTAATGGGGTTGGCTGGTGTTTGAGCAATAAGTACATATGATGCCGCGGTGTTATAAGCATAGGGACTGAGTGGGAAACCTCGGAGGTTGGTATTGGACCTCGTGTGAGTATTGAGATGGCCGGGTTGGCCAAGGATTGTGTAATCGTTGCGACGATTGAGGTTCATTGGAGATGAACGGTTCATGGGAGATAACGGTAACGAAGATTCGAGGACGAATCTAAGTTAGTGGGGGAGAATTGTAACGCCCGCGTTCCGGAGGAATTAATTATTGGGGAAAAATAATTAATTCGGAATTGTTCCGGGCTAGTATCGATCGATACTAGGGGTATCGATCGATACCAGTCGGGTTTTCTCCTTATAAGTCTTCTTCCTCTTCTCTTCTTGCGCGTGGAAACCATTCTTTTGGGAAAGAAAAGTCTTGGTCGCGAGAGAGAGAGAGAGAGAGAGAGAGAGAGAGAGAGAGAGAGAGAAGGAGAGCGTGAGAGAGGTGGAAGCTTGGTGAAGCTTGGATCTTGCGAGATCGAGAGAGATTCGAGCTTGGGAGAAGCTTGAAGAAGAGATCGGAAGAGTTTGGTCTTGGTTTTGGGCGTGAGCTTGTGGGAAGCAAGGGAGGTCGATTTTGAGCTCGATCCAGCCGATTTAAGGTGAGTTGGGACCAAAGGTTAGCAAGTAAGCTTGTGTGGTGCTTAGTTAAGCTTGATTGTTGAGTTTGGGGCTTTGCCTTGGTGATTTGTGGCGATTTCTGGGTTTAGATCTCGCGGAAGGTTGTGATTTGCAGGTGGGTATCGATCGATACCATGTGTGTGTCGATCGATACTAGACTCTTGTCGGTGGACTCGAGTCGTGTAGGCATCGATCGATACCAGGTGTGTATCGATCGATACCAGTTGTTGCCTGTGGGCATGTGTTGCTTGGCATCGATCGATACCAGGGGTGTATCGATCGATACCGGTTGTTTGCCTGAGGGCATGTGGTTGGGGTATCGATCGATACCAAGGGGGTATCGATCGATACTGGTTGTGGTTTGTGCTTTGAAGGCGTGTTGTGTGTTGCCTTTCAGGCTGTGTGTCTAGCTTTCCTTGGGATGGAATTGCTAGGCGTTGGTATAGTTTTTCATAGTGATGAATTGCTATTTGTGTTGGAAGTTTTAATTGGTGTTAATTAATTCTTCGTATTGTTAATTGTTGTTGATTGTGCTTATTGTTTAGCCTGTTGTTGGGATGATCTCTCACTCAGCGTTTGGTTAGCCAAATGTTGATGCATCACTTTTGTCGATGCAGGTAAAGATAAGGTGTGATCGTGGAATCGAGGCAGTGAAGAGGGGATGGTTAGGACCCGGGGTTTTTATTGTTGGTGTTGTTTGCTTTTGCTGTTTTAGAACTGTTGGCTTGTGTAAGCTGTAGAACTTGGATTGTTCTTGTATTTGTAATGTTTAATTATTTCAGCAAAAAAAAAAAAAAAAAAAAAGTGCGGTCGTTTCAGAACGCATCAGTGTTATCTTGACAGTACGGGCACGATAACCTTCCGTGCGTTGTCCATCCTGATAACATGCCATATGCTGGAAAATCGCTAATAGTCCACAAAAGTACCGACCGCATGATGAAATTTTGGTGACAAGAAACATCAAACGCTTCAATACCTTGGTCCCATAACATTCGCAGCTCATAAATCAATGGTTGCAAAAACACATCAAGTGATCTCTTCGGATGCTCTGGTCCAGGAACGAGAATGCTAAGGAACAAGAACTCCCTTCGCATGCACAAAGATGGCGGCAAATTGTAAGGTGTTACAATTACTGGCCACAAAGAATATTTTCTGCCGTGCTTCCCAAAAGGGCTGAAACCATCGGTACATAATCCAAGGTATACGTTCCTTGCCTCAAACGCAAAGCTGGGATAAATGGATTGAAAATTTTTCCATGCTCCTGCATCTGACGGATGGGAGATTTGTCCATCTGTTGTATGCTCTGCATGCCATCTCATTGCTCCTGCTGTGCGCTCTGACTGATATAACCTCTTCAATCTCTCTATTAACGGTAAATACCACATCCGTTTATATGGCACTCTTCCACCTGTTTCCTTATACCGAGGTTTGCGACAAAAACGACATGTCGTACGATCTGCGTCCTCTCTCCAGTAGAGCATACAGTTGTCTATGCATACATCTATCATCTGATACGACAGTCCTAGACCTTGAACAAGTTTCTGTATCTCATAGTATGATGCCGGTGCAAGATTATCTTCTGGCAAAATTTCTTTCACAAAATCAGCGATTGCATCCACGCACTCCTCACTCAAATTGAAATCCGTCTTTATACCCATCATCCTTGTTGCAGTTGATAAAGGGGAATGTTCACCTCTACACCCATCATATAACGGATGTTTAGCAGCGTCTAACATATCAAAGAATCTCCGAGCTACTAAATTAGGTTCTTCTCCCCTATCTCCATACTCAGCAACCGATGGTATATTTTCACGAAATGCATCGTTCACCATCTGAACATGACCTACAGTACTTTGTTCTTCCATTGCGGGTTCTTCTAAGCTTGTGTTATCCCCAATATAATGTTCACTAGTACTAGCATAATTATCCACCATTGTATCATTTTCTCCATGATAATACCAAATCTTGTAACCCGACATAAACCCATGACAATACAAATGTGACCATACTTCATCTATCACGATAAATCTACGATTCCCACAATTGGTACAAGGGCAATAGATTTTACCGGTTTTTTTTGCTTTCTTCTGCATACCCGCAAATGCCATGAATTCCTGTAGACCTTTTTTGAATTCCTCCGTAACTAGGCCCGTGTCCGGAATTTGATGAGGCTTGTCCATCCATGATCGAAAATAATTATAAGGATTTGAAGAAGACATTTTCGTAAGGAATTAGATAACAGAGATTTTTTTTTGTTGTGATTATAAATGAAGGGTGGAAACGTTTTTATAAGGAAAATTTTGTCCATTTTCCGACGGATTTCCGACGGATATAAAGTAGATATTATCGATGTCGGCAACCATGTCGGCAACCATGTCGGCATCTGTCGGCATCTGTCGGATATCCGTCGGAAATCCGTCGGAAATTCGTCTGCAATCCGTCGGAAATCCGTCGGAAATTTCCGACGGATGAACGTCGTCGGAAATCCGTCGGCAGTATGTCGGCAACATCAGAATGCGTCAAAAAGTCGTCGGAAATCTGTCGAAAAGTGTCCGACGGATTTCCGACGGGTTAATATTTCCGACGGAATTCCGACGGATTTCCGACGGATGAGAAGTTAGTCGGAAATCCGTCGGAAAGTCGTCGGAAATTTCCGACGGAATTATTGCCGTCGGAATTTCCGTCGGATTTCCACCTGTTTTCTTGTAGTGTATTAAACAGGATAAGCCGAGCCCAGTCTCGCACTTAAATATTAAACCGAACCCAGTCTCGCACCTAATATGGTAAGCCGAACCCAGCTTTCGCCCCTTAGTCTTTTACTCGATTTCTTATATTATTACTTATTCATCTGCTTGTTTCAATCTGTTTTCCAAGTTCATAATTAATGTAAACAGAGACATGAGTGCAAGAAACAAAACAAATTCATAAAGCTTACAAAGTTCCAATTCTAATTGTTTTCACGACAGAGAAACCAAGAAAAAAATTTGCCGGGTTAAATTCTAATTGTTTTCGGGTGTGGGTTTTGGATATCGGGTCGGGTGGTTTTGGGTTTGGATCTGGTTAAATTTTTGGGTCGGGTATGGATATCGGGTCGGGTTTAGTTTGAATCGGATTTTATTTTTGTAAATTCAATTTTGACCCCATAATTACCGGATTTAATCAATAAATACCCCAAATGATGTAGTTTACACTACAAGAGAAAATATTTTTTCGACGGATTTCCGACGTGACAAAATCCGTCGGTTACAGCTCGTCAGAAATTGATTTCGATCAGAAATCCGTCGGAAATTACCGAAGGTTAGAAATCGTCAGAAATTGGTCAGAATATTTCCGACGGATTACCGACATCCGTCTTTCCGACGGATGCTTGATCGGAACTACGCGTCGGATGTCCGTCGGAATATCGTCAGAGATATTTCTGACAGAATTCCAACGGACTTTGTTTCTGACGGATATTACGAGGAATCTTTGTCGTAATATTCTGTCGGTGATCCGTCGGTAATATGTCGGAACTACTTCCGACAGAAATAAATAATTTTGTTTTTTGAATTTTATTTAATAATTAATAAATTAAGTAATTAAATCAAAATTTTTAATTAATCAATCAAAACTTAGAGCGAGAACAATGGCGTTGATCTCTTCCCGGGCTAATTCGTTTGAGGAAGTTGATCCATCAAGAGTGAGCTGCGACATTGAAGTCACACGGTCCATCTTCTTCTTCTTCCATGTCTCAACAACCTCACGCACCCCAAGTCCTGGATCACACCAGTTATTTTGTTCGTGTGCCTCTTCTCCATCACTTTAAGGTAATCGGGAGGGGCACCATCCTCTTTCACCTGTGAAATCTTGTTAAGTAAAATAATAATAAAAATTGAAATTAGTAATTAAAAATGGAATTTAAACTTACCATTTCCATCGTCTCGCGTTCGACGGTCTTAGCGCCCCGTTGTGAATGTAGATCCCCTTCCCTCCTCGGTCACTCTTACGGTTTTCCGAGTTTTTTTCGGAGAGCTTCTTCGTTCCCGGTCGACTCCAATACTTGCAGAAGCTCTTCCAGACGTCGTCCTCAAGATCCTTCGGTTTGCCTTTGCTGTGCACCCACTTGTGCTTCCACTCGTACATGTGTTTCAAATACTGAAGATCGGCATACATATCGAAAGTGGCCAGCACTTTCTTCGTAATCTTATGCTCCCAAGTGAACTCTTGCTACATAAAAAAAAGACAAATAATGTTAGTTTTCAAAATTAAATTGACAAAATTAACTAAAAAGAAGAAAATTCAAAAAATTAATTACCGTGAAAGTTTGGTGCCACAAGTCCTTTTCGTTGGTCGGCATGTCTGAGTACTTCTCATGCGGTTTGTCCAACATGTTATGGAGCATCCGCAATATCGCCTTTATGATCTCAGGCGACAACCTAAACATGAAAACATTAAAAATAAGAATTAAATACGTTAAGATGCAATAATCTAAATAAATTGAAATAATAAACGAAATTTAACATACCAAATCCCGTCTTCGGACTTCGGGTCGGGTCGGATGCAATGGCCCTGGTTCGTATGCTCGACTAGATCCTCGATCCTATTCTGGCTGCGAGCATCGGATTGCTCGGACTCCGGGACTTCAGTTCCCAAGGTCGATGCACTACGAGGCGTACCCTGAAAACGATTGCGTCCTTGGGAGCCCAAACGGAGAAAGTCCTCGTTATTTCTGCGAAAAAAGCGTAGAAACATTAGTACATTGAATTTTTAAATTCCTAAAATTTCTAAAACTTCCAATTTTTTTTTTAAAAAATCCAAAATTTCATACAATTTCAAAAACAAATCAAAATTTTCAAATGTTCCAAAAATTCAAAACTTTCATGAAAAATATAAAACAATTCATAATTTTCAAAAAATATTAAAATTAAAAAAAACATTAGTTGTACAAAATTCTAAAAACGTTTTATAAAAAACCTAGAAACGTTTTTATAAAAATCAAAAATATATAAAAACGTTTTTAATATGTACAAAATATTGAAAAATTCGATTCTAATTTTTTTAATTACTAAAAAAACGTTTTTAGTATTACAAAAACGTTTTTAATAAAAATAGCAATTTTAAAAATTCAAGAAAATGTTTTCTAAATCTAAAAATTCCAAACCAACAATTCTAATCTCTTTAACCCTAACAAAATATCTTCCACAAAACAAATCCACAACAAATCTCATTCCAATTTAATAAACTCTAAAAACTATCAAAACTAACAAGATTTACCAAAAAAACATAAACATTTACAAAGAATCAATGATTGATGATGAAGAATGAAGATTTATACAGATTGGAAGTGATTACAACCGAAATCGTTCGATTTTAGAGTGAGAAGTGATACAAGACTTTTTAGTCTCTAAGGAGGTATCAATATCCCCAATACGATGTAGTAAAGAGGTTATCAATCCATAATTGGGATCATTCTAAGCACTAAGAATGCAAGGTACTTAAAGCAAGTTAAGCTAAACAAGTGTGGTTGTTGTTAAGTATCCAATTCGAATTAAGCAAGCAAAAACACTAAACAAGATAGTAAATCAATAAACAAAAGTGGAGCAAGAGATAGGGTTATTGATGTAAGGTGATCCAAATCTAATTAGTGGTGTTCATTCACTCAAAGAAGCTAATTCCTAGGCATAAGATCCTTAATCTTAACTAATTCTCTTTCAAGCAACTAATCACTATGCTAATCACCTAATTCATTAACAAACTTTCATTTGTGAATCATTGATTAGCAAGCATTAAGAATACAAACAAGATCAACCAAAAATATACCCTAGACAACTATTATCATAGGCTAGGAGCATAAATCTCTTGTCTAGTTCATCAAGACATTTCATCAAACACTTGGTGTTCATGAAATGCCCTGTGATCTAGATCCACTCTTTCAAGCTGAATCTAGCATTAAGGACACTAGACAAGAAGGAATATAAGATTATCTAACCCTAAACACCACTAATCAAACCTTGGATCAGTACCCTAATCTACCCTATCTCAAGATCCTAAAGACTAATCACTAATCATCATGAGTTCAACAACTCCAATAAAAGAAGAGTCAAGACTCATGATCAAGATGATTGGATGATTAGAAAGTAGAAGATAGATGGATTCAATCAAGAAAACAATACTCAAATTACATTAAAAAAAAGGATCAATCTCTTACAAATCACTCTTAGAGAGGGGTTTTACTTAAGAAAAGACTTAGCCCCTCTAAATTATGGTTTTGGGAATAAATAGTGAATAGTGACGAATCGGGTCGACCCGGAACAAACCGGGTACCGACCCGGTTTAGATGGATAAAAAGTTCTGGTCGGCCAATACCGAGGTCACTCGTCGGTACAAAACCTCGGCATTGAACCTGGGTTTGTGCACCGACGAGGGGTACCGAGCAGTGACATCGGTATTGAGGGGAGATGCTTAATGTTTCTTCGATGGATACCGAGGTTACTCCTCGGTATTGCTACCTCGGTATTAAGAGATTTTTCCCCCTGGTTTCCTCCGAGAGAAGCACCGATCAGTTGCACCGAGCAGTGACTTCGGTACAATCCCCTGAAGCTTCGATACCGACGTCACTCCTCGGTGTTGCACGTCGGTACTGGGGCTGCCTTCCTCCGTCTTCTATACCGATCAGTTGCACCGAGCAGTGACCTCGGCGCAATCCTTCTGCCTTCAATACCGATGACAGATACCGACCAGTAACGTCGGTACAGTCTCTTTCTTCTTTCCTCGAGTCTCGAATCTCCTCCGAAGAACCTAAAATACGATCCAAAACATGCAAGGACTCTCTAGGACTAAATGTGGACACATTAGACTCCTAAAATGATTAAAATGCTAAAGAGATAACATGAACTAGATGCAAATGACTCGAAACCTAAGTGAAACGGATGCTAGAATGATGCAAAATATGATGATATCAAGAAGACGAAGAAAAAAGGTAAGAGAGAGAAAGAGAAAGATAGAAATGAAGGAGAAGATTGTCTGCATATGATTAATCTATGGATTTCCGACGGCTATATCCGTCTGATTACTAAAAACATTTGCTTAGGCGGTCAATCTTCCTGCTGCCTCGAATATACAATATAATCTATGCATGTGTTTATATTGGAAAATCAACCGACACGTGTCAAAGGACCCTGATCCGTCGGATTTAGTGTAATTATGGGGTTTAGGGTATGGTGATATGGTTTAAATATCCTAATTTACATGTTTCATTCAAAAAAATTATTAATTCATCAATGTTAAAGACTTTGTATGAGTTTATTACTTTTACAACATAAAACTTATACATTTCACATAACATCTACTATACATTATATTAACACTTCCATCAAATTTTATAAATTCTAGAACACACATACAAACGACGGTTATTTTGAAATTTGACAAGTTGAATCTATTGTATATACATCAGACAATTTTTTGTATAGTAATTGTAGTGAATGAGAAGGGTGGAGACTTTTTTATAGGGAAAATGTGCTGGGTTTCCGACGAAAATCTAACAATATTCAAACGACTATATTATTTCAAACGGCTACAACATCCGTCTAATTTCCGCCGGAAATCCGTCGGAATTATACCGACGGACGCATGTCATCGGAAATATACCGACAAACGCATGTCGTCGGAACGCCGTCAGAAACTTGTGAAGGATTACCGACAGTCATGTTTTCCGACAGAATTCCGACGGATGTTAATTTTTTCCAAATCCCGTCTGCAATTCGCCAGAAAATACCGACATATTTACGTCCATCGGAAAGCACCTTGTGTTCTTGTAGTGTTATGACATATTTTAAAATCTTTCGTCCATGTCACCATGCATTAAGTTTTTGTTGGTGTAGCTAACGATATATATATTTCGTTAATTGAGATGTATAGCCATGTAATACATTAAAGTCTGTGTAACTGATAATCATTTTTCCTTTAAATTATGCATAATCAGTTTAGCCCTAGAACACTCTAAACAAATGCACTTGATTTAGCTAATTATTTTTTTCTGTTATCACAAAACGATTACATTAGTGAGCTGTTTAATATAAATGAAATCTTATTAAAATCAAAATTGAGGTCTAAAGAGAACCCTTTATTCATTATGGTTTATGAGGTTCTCTAACTATAACTATATCGAACATAAAGTACATCCTAACTCATTTTTAAATTCCATAGTAAACTAAAATTTTTTTGATATGGTGCTCATTCGATACATGTTTAGCCACTTAAAATTTATGAGTGTGGTCATAGATTTTTATTCATTTAGACAAAAAATTTGTTATTATAAAAAAAGAATCTTATTTTATAACTTACAAAATAGTATAGTATTTTATTTTTAAGACATGCATATCAAATGCAAGTCCAAAAAGGAAGTATATATTAAAAGATTGACACAATATCAATTAGTCAAAGGTAGTGAGTGAATGTCCTAACAACATGTCTTATCAAAAACAAATCTTATTATAGAAAAATGAAAAATAAAATCTTACTATATTCTTTCCTAACACATGAAATATTTTTGAAATTGCTTTATGTTAAATAAAAGAGGAAAATTATTGAAAAGATTTACACATTATCAATTTTCAAAGGTAATTGATTTTTTTTTAACAACCTCTCATACATACATGTATTATACAAAGATATATAACCTTATGTATGTAGTATCTCTCTCTCTCTAAATCAGTAGTTGGCTCAAATATTGAAATGTTATCGTTATTCTTACAAACTGCCCAAGATACCAACTAGTAAGATGATATTAACCATGTAAACGTGAATACATCGATATTCCAAACAAAAAAATATATATCATGACCGGTATTGACTATTGAGTATTGATAACAAACCTACATCTTTATATTTTTACAAACCACGATAAATTATTTCCTACGATCAATTTTGGAATAATTAAATATCGAATCAAATAATACATCATGATGAGAATTTTGAACCATAAACTCTCTGACAAAATTCAAGACATCCATAATGTTATTCGGTGCGTAAAACTTATTGGAGTGTTAGTTACTCCTTAATACGATATTAACATTTCATGAGATACTAAAAGTTCATTTGTTTCAGATTTAGTGACTAAAGGTTTAATTGTTTCAGATATAGTGTTTACGTTTGAAAATTAAAGATAAATAACAATATTTCACTTTTTAGCCTTTTACCAAACACTAATCACAAATTATATACACAAAGCACAAATGAAAATATCTAACGCGTACGATTTATGTTGTGTATTTTTATTTTATATTATATAATATTTATATACACATAAATATAAAATTACAAGAATTCATATTCAAACATGTATATTTAAATATAAAATAATTTATAGCATAAGTTCAAATAAAATGATAAGAATAATCATAAGAATAATCATAAGAATAATAAAACTGATTGTTACGAACTATTCAATGTAAAAATAATTATTACTATTCAAAGTAAATGCAATTGTTCATTTTTTTTTTGTCGACAGCCTAAATACCTAGAACGGTTCGGAAATTCAAATCGGTGGTACCGAGTTTACAAAGGTAATATCCACTGGGTAGACACGAGCACTTCTTGCTAACTTGTCTGCCTTTGTGTTGTTTGCGCGTGAGACGAGAGAAATGGAGAAAAAGGAAAAACGTCTTTACTATTCATGAATTCTTCCAAGTGTAATGCAAAAGCCGGCCACTCCTCGGGTGTAGACACCATCTTTACCAACTCGGAGCAGTCTGTTGCAAATGCTATTTCCGTCTTCTGGTTTGCAATCAAACAATGCATAGCCCAGATAAGTGCTTCCAATTCTGCATGAAGTGGAAAGAGACTTCGTCGTAAATTCCTTGCTCCCATTATAGACCCTTCATCACCCTCCTGAAAGCAATGCCAACCTAAGTCAGAGAAACTATCGGTTTCCTTCCAAGATCCATCAATGTGACATCGTCATCCTTCGTAAGTCGGAATCACCAGAGTAGTGCCAAGAATTTGTCTCATCGCCTCGGGATCCCTACTTTGTGCTGATTCCCAGGCTATTGCCTCCGTTTCTGCAAGCTTCAGGATTTTCTGTGGATCTCTGTCCACATTTGAAAAAACCTTATCATTCATCGCTTTCCAAATATACCACGCAATCCAAGGAAAACTATTATCCGGATTGTCTGGAGACAGTCTCCAAAAAAGATGATCAAAATTCGCAAAAACCGATGACATTGGAAAAACACCCGGTGACGTTGGAATCTTTGACAGTGCCCAAGTTTGTAATGCAATTGTTCATTATAAAAGCAATTATTATGATTCAAAGTAAAATGCAATTGTTTCAAACAATTAGTGTTGTTTTAACATTTTTTCATGTGAATAAATAAATAAATTAATACTTTTTACGTATTAAAAAAAAAAAAAATTTCTAAAATGATATTATTGTGAAACGAAAGGAATATAATTGTTGGCTACATTATGTACCATATGACTTGACTAAGTAATAAAATTACTTTGGGATTGACTCAAATTCAATATTTAATTATGTTTGTCCATGAAAATAAACAACACATTGTACCCCTTCATGACTAAATATTATATATATTGAATCCCTTCATAGCTCTTTGTTATATTGATCACAAAAGAGAGAGAAAGAAAAACACACTACTGTCGTCAAGACTAGAACGAAGGTAAATCTTACTTACATTACGCCTCCAACAAATCAACGAGCAAAAAGACTTTTAAGAATAGGAAGAAATAGTTAATTAAGAAAGTTAACCTTCATTAAAATTCCTTCATTAAACCTTTCTTTCTTTCCTTATAAGTCAATGAACTCGTACCTCTCTGCGAAACAAGAAGATGTTCAACCAAAAATTTTGTTTTTAGGTGAAAAAGAACACAAAAATCATCGAATATACAAATAAATAGAATAAGGAGGAAGGGTAAAGAGATTCATATGAAGGATGTTATGTCCTTGTGTTTGGTCAGAGAAATGTCACCGATGTTTAGTCTAAATTTTAATAATCTTAACATTTTGAAATCTTTAATTGACCAGTGTCCCATTAGTATTATAAATCGTGGGATCGATATCTTGACAAATTCAAACTTTACAAAAAGTGTTTGGTCTACTGTCCGCTGAATATTTCATAACTGAATTCAATTTTGGACTTGTGTTTTACACCATATTCGGCATGTTCACAATAGATTGATTTAAGGGTTTTTTAATTAAATATTTGTTCTGATTAACTGATTATATATATATATATATATATATATATATATATATATATATCTATTGTTTAAAAATAATTTTGTTAAGAACGTCATGACCACTTGTTTAGATCTTTTTTTCTTTTGTTGCTAAAACACTTGTGTAGATCTTCAAGCAGGGTCGGAGGCACATGAAGGGTAGGGGGGGTCAACTGAGCCCTATAAATTTTAATTATTTAGTATAAATTTTTGAAATTTTGTTTCATTGACCCCATTGAAATATTTTTACCGACCCCTATAAATCTAAACCAAATACAAATCCACATTACACCAATTAAAAATATTTATTTGAAACTTTTAAATCTAACAAAAATCCAAATTAGCAATCTAAACCACAAAAAATAGGCTGAGACGGATAATTTGATCGGAAGTTGTCTCGGAAGTCCGTCGGTTCTTCGTCGGAAATATGTTCCGACGGATTTACGACGGTAACTATAACGCCCCGACCACCCCTACCTGTGGGCCCCATGCCTTCTCTCGGCCCGTGGGCCCCATGCCTTCTCTCGGCGCGCCCGTGGGCCCCACCCTTGTCCGACGGCCGGTGCGTTAGTCTGGGAGGCTTGTAATACTTGTTTACTGACCCTGCAATCACCACGTGATCTTTCCCCGTGTTTTGTCCTCACTCACACGATACCGCGAAACATTTCCCGAAAGGTCACCAATCCTTAGACTACTCCAGCTCAAGCACGCTTAACTCTGGAGTTCTTTCGGGCAAGTGATCGGAAAAGCTAAGTGCACTTTGGTGTCATAGATAGCCAAATCAATTCTTATAAGCCTCTCCGCATATACAAGAAATCGGGATGTTACAGTAACTTATTCCGACGGTTTTCTGACGGAATTGGTATTTTGAATTTTATTTAATTATTTATTTTTTTGAAATTTATATATTAAAATTATATAAATTTGAAATATAAATTAAAAATAGAAATAATAAATATATAAATTCATTAAACAAAATTAAAAAATTCATTACACATTAAAATAAATTGTTCAAAAAAAAAGCATTAAAAGCAAATATTTAAACGGTTGGAGAATCTCCGTCGTCGGGATTATTATCCCGAAACATATGCGGGAAGCATTTTTCCATCATCTTCTCCAAGCAGGAGAGCTTCTTGTTGGTAGTCTATTGCTCCGTCCGTAGCTCTTCAACCTGCTGGTCACGGTCTTTCACCGTTTGGGTGAGCCTCTCGATTTCTACCTGGTACTCCTAAGGATAACGAGGAAGCGAGGAAGAAGATTCCTGGGTCGGAAGGGTGCCTAACCCAGCGAATCGAACTTTCACTTGCCGGGTTTGCTGCGAATAATTAAAACCGATAATAAATAAATAACGAAAATAAAAAAAAACGAAATGAAATTAAAACTTACCTCAAGTACAATCTGGTTTATCTCTTCCCGGGACAAAGAGTTCGAGGACGTCGATCCTTCGATAGTGAGCTGCGATGATAGTTCACGGTCCAGCTTCGTCTTCTTGCTCTTCTCGACAACATCCCGCATCCCCAAGTCCTGTATCTGACCGGTTTTCTTGTTGGTGTGTCTATTCTCGATGAGTTGAAGATAATCGGGTTCGGAACCAGATTCTCTCGCCTGCGAAAATTTGTTAAGTTAAATAAATATAAAAAACAGAATTAACAATAAAAAATTTAAATTAAACTTACCATTTCCATCGCTTCCCGTTCGATGGTCTTTGCACCCGCGTTGTGGATGTAGACCCCTTTCCCGCCTCGTTGGCTATTTCGGTTCTTCGACTGTTGCTCGGAGGTCTTTTTCGTCGCAGGCCTACTCTAGTACTCACAGAAGCCCTTCCAGACGTCGTCGTCAAGGTCCTTCGGCTTCTCTTTGTTGTGCTTCCACTCGTACATGTGCTTCGAGTAAGAGTTTGCGGCATACTTGTCGAATGTGTCAATGACTTTGCGCGTATGATGAGAGTCCCACGTGAACTCTTGCTACAATTTTTTTTAAAAATATGTTACATATCAAAAAGAAAAATTGACAAAATGAAATTCAAAATAAATAATATATCAATAAATAACTTACCGTGAAAGTCCGGTGCCACACGTCTTTCTCCTCGGTAGGCATGTCCGAATACTTCTCGTACGGTTTGTCCAACATGTTGTGGAGCATCCGTAATATCGCCTTGGTGATCTGAGTCTGCAGCTTAAACCTGAAAACATTATGAAAAGATATAAATATGTTAAGTTTAAAAATCTAAATAAATTGAAATAATGTACAAAAAAATTCTTACCAAGTGCCGTCCTCAAACTTCAGGTCGAGTCGAATGCAATGGCCCCGGTTAGGCTGCCGGACTAGCTCCTCGATCTCAATGTGGCTCCGAGCAGCGGATTGCTGGGAATCTGGGATGTTAGTTCCCGAGCTCGTTGGTCCCGGAGGAGGCGTACACCGAGAACCCCGAGAACGGCGTCCTTGGTTGCCGCATCCCAACTGAAGAACTTCGTCGTGATCCCTGCGGAAAACGGTAAAATTGTTAGTAAATTAACAAAAAATTCAAAAGTTACAAATTTTTTTAAAATTTCCGGAAAAAAATTTAGGAAAAATTCAAATTTTACGGAAAATTCAAAATTTCCAAAAAATTCAAATTTTCCGAAAAATTCAAATTATCCGGAAAATTCAAATTTTCCAAAAAATTCAAATTTTCTGAAAAATTCAAAGTTTACTAAAAATTCAAATATTTCAAAATTTTTTAAAATTTGCTAAAATATTTTAAAATCAGTTTTAATATATAAAAATATTTAGAAAACGTTTTATTACTATAAAAAATATTTAAAACGATTTTATTTCTAAAATAATATTTGAAAAATGTTTTTATTATTAAAAAAATATTTTAACACCAACTTAAATATATAGAAATATTTTAAAAACGTTTTTATTAGTTAAAAAATATTATAAACGATTTTAATATATATACATATTATAGAAACGTTTTTATTACTATAAAAAATTTTAAAAACAATTTTAATATATACAAATATTATGAAAACGTTTTTATTACTTAACAAATATATTAAAAACGTTTTTAATATATACAAAAATTGTCTAAACGTTTTTATTACTCAAACAATATTTTAAAAACGATTTTAATATATACAAATATTTTAAAAAATTCTAACAATATCTAGATCTAACAATTCTAAATCAACAATCTAAACACATAAACCCTAACACTAATATTATTCTAAATAACAAATTCTATTATAACCACTTAACAATTCACATAAATAGAATTCTAACAACCTAATTAATATATTCCTTAAAACTAAAATGATATAAAAAAAAATTAAAGGAATTGATTAAACTTACATGGTTTTGTTGGAGAAGAATTGAGGAATTGAAGAAGAGGAGTTGATGAATTGAAGATTAAAACTGAAATTGTGAAGAAGAAGAAGAGAAGAGGGAGAAGAAGAGATTTTCGGTAAGGAAGAAGAAGAGAGAAGAGGGAGAAGAATCGACGGAAGAGAGAGAGGAAGAAGAGAGAAATAAGGGAAAAAACTTACGTTTCGTCGATATAATTCGATGTCCGTCGGAAATCCGTCGGATTTAGAAAAATAATTTCATTTTCGCGGTTGATATTCCCGCGGTCTCGAAAATATTCCGACGGATTTCCGACGGATTGGAGAAGATAAGGTATATTCCTTGCATGTTTTTCGATTAGTCAGTCAACAAGCACGTGTCTAATTTTTCATATCCGTCGGGTATATTTGGGGTTTAGGGTTTAGGGTTTCTTTATATGATTTAGGGACATGTTATTTACATGTTTCATTCAATATATATATTAAGTTCATCAATATTAAAGGCTTTGCATTAGTTTAAAAATTATACAACATCAAAACATATCATTTCACATAAATCAACTATATCTTATACTATAACTTATACAAACACTTCCATCAAAATTTATAAATTATATATAACACATTTTCTTGATGTATATACAAGGTTAACCTATTTTATATACATCATACAAGTGTTTGTAAAATTTTGTCACAAAAAAACCTATACCCTATACCCTAAACAAGATTCTTGAATATCCGTCGGAAATCCGTCGGAAATTTCCGACGGATTCAGCTGCCTCGGCTAAAAAAGCAATCCCTCGGATATAACCCAGGTTTTATCCGAGGCAGCTTAATCCGTCGGAATTTTCCGACGGATTTTCGACGGATTCAACTCAAACCGTCGGAAATCCGTCGGAAATTTCCGACGGATATTCAAAAATCTTGTTTAGGGTATAGGGTATAGGTTTTTTTGTGGCAAAAGTTTACAAACACTTGTATGATGTATATAAAATAGGTTAACCTTGTATACACATCAAGAAAATGTGTTATATAGAATTTATATAGAAGTTATAATATAGGTTAACACTGTAACCAAAAATTTTTTGTGGCAAAATTCCGATTTTGTTACACTTAATCAAATGTCTAACTTTATAAAACTTCGACATAACTGATATATTACACATTAGAATTCTAGTTCAAATATATGTACATATTTTACGGTGCAAATTTTATAATTAAAACTACTGTCAATCCGATGATGAGTAATCTTATTCTCCTGAATCGGAAGGTTCCCCAAATTCGTCAAATTCTTCTTCTGAATCCTCAAATACTCGATCGTCTGACTGTATGGTGAAATCAACGACAAGGTCGACCTCAAGGGAATGCTCGATTGAACCCAAACCTACAGAGCTTTGTTGGAGGGGTTCATGATCAGACATCCCATGAACTCTACCTCTCGGGTTTATCGATGTGACTGTAACCCACGGGTCTTGTTTGTTTGTCACCCGCAGATAGGGAATGTAGCATACCTACACCATGTACAAATTTAACCACGGGAATGCAACAAAACTAAATTAAAAATTAACGTAAAAGAAATACAAACCTGGTCTGCTTGTGATGCAAGTACAAATGGCTCGTATCTCTGGAGTTTTCTTCTGCTATGTAATGATGTAACACCAAATTGGTCGTGTCTCACACCGCTTCCTACTAATGGGTCGTTCCAGTCGCATAAAAATGCAACACATCTTAGACCGAGCATTCCCGGGTACTGAACATCGAAAATCTCACGTACGACACCATAGTATACAAGATCACCTGACTGAGTTGATACACCGTAATCTGAAGTTGTCGCACTCCTATCATCCCGAAGAATCTTAAAAGCGTACCCCCGTGTGCTATACATCACATGTGACTGCACGGTTGCTAGTGGAAATCTCACAATTTCTTCTACCCACGTGGGAAATGTTTGTCCGTTAGCCTTCTCTGTCGTCACCTGCACAATTAAAATAAAAATACTTCAAATAATTAAATCTTTCATTACATATGATGATTGCTAAAAACAAGGCAATTAAAAGACTTACATAATCTCTTAACCAACGTCCGAACTCTTCCTGTTTGAGCTCGATTAGCTCGTCCTCTGTTTTGTCAGGAAATGCAAAACGTTGATAAGCCATATACATCCTGTTAGATTGAAACAATTATCACGTTAGTACATATATATATAATCAAAAACCCAATAAGTAATTAAAAATTAAGTTCAATATATAATACCTCTCATATTCATCAACTCCGTCGCAGTTTGTGAGAATATACATATGCAAATGCTCTCGCTCTTGTGGTGAAAGTATCCTCTTCTTTCCTTTTCCACTAAGTCGTCCAATCTGTAAAAATATATGAGGTACATCGACCGGATAGAAAGGTAGGACGCCTCCATCATCATGTCGAGCTGCTCTACGACTCTTTGTTTTGACTTGTGATGGAAAGTAGGACTCGTCAAAATGTGAGGTTTCTTCATTGATGGTCTGTGCGACGATAGAACCCTCCACTCTACTCAAAATTTTCACCTTCTTCTTTAGATGTAACATATACCGTTCGAAAGGATACATCCAACGGTACTGAACCGGGCCCCCAAGCTCTGCTTCTCGAGGGAGATGAATTGTTAAATGTTCCATAACATCAAAGAATGAAGGAGGAAATATCTTCTCCAAATTGCAAAGGATTACAGGTATATTAGTCCCAAGATTGCGGATACCGTCTGATGTAAGAGAGCGAGAACATATATCTCGGAAAAAGGCACCAATCCCTGCAATATATGGATAACAAATGAATAATTAAATAATGAAGTATATATTGTATAAAGTAGTAAATAAATAATTTCATGATTGTACCTGCAATTGCTTCGTGGACATTACGTGGTAGAAGACATGCAAAGGCAAATGGAAGGAGGCGCTGCATCACCACATGACAATAATGACTCTTCATCCCAGTAAACTTCCCTTCTCCATGATCAACGCAGTTCCGAAGGTTAGATGCGTATCCGTCCGGGAATCTAACACTTTCGGTAATCCAGTCAAAAAACTCGGCCTTTGAAGGTTCATCGAAACGAAAAGCCGGGACCGGAGGCTTCCCGTTTCCTGTCACATGTAGTGCTCTACGAGAACAAATGTCTGGCAAGTCAAATCTAGACTTCAGATTGTCCTTCGTCTTCCCTTTGACATTGAGAACGGTGTTCATAATGTTGTCGAAAAAATTCTTCTCAATGTGCATGACATCCAGATTATGCCTCAAAAGATGGTTCTTCCAATAAGGCAAATCCCAGAAAATGCTCCTCTTGTGCCAATTATGAACGTTGCCACAATCATCAACAGGATGATGTCCGTTACCACCACAATCAACGGTCCTCTCTGCACCAAAATCTCTAAACTGAGTCAACAAATACTCACCATCTAACTCAGGAGGAGGACCGTCAAATACTTTCCGGTTCTTCCTAAACAATGTGGTGCTCCGACGATAAGGATGATCGCTAGGTAGGTATCGCCTATGACAATCAAACCAAGACGTTTTCCGTCCGTGCTTCAATTGGAACGCATCAGTGTTATCTTGACAGTACGGGCACGATAACCTTCCGTGCGTTGTCCATCCTGATAACATGCCATATGCTGGAAAATCGCTAATAGTCCACAAAAGTACCGACCGCATGATGAAATTTTGGTGACAAGAAACATCAAACGCTTCAATACCTTGGTCCCATAACATTCGCAGCTCATAAATCAATGGTTGAAAAAACACATCAAGTGATCTCTTCGGATGCTCTGGTCCAGGAACGAGAATGCTAAGGAACAAGAACTCCCTTCGCATGCACAAAGATGGCGGCAAATTGTAAGGTGTTACAATTACTGGCCACAAAGAATATTTTCTGCCGTGCTTCCCAAAAGGGCTGAAACCATCGGTACATAATCCAAGGTATACGTTCCTTGCCTCAAACGCAAAGCTGGGATAAATGGATTGAAAATGTTTCCATGCTCCTGCATCTGACGGATGGGCGATTTGTCCATCTGTTGTATGCTCTGCATGCCATCTCATTGCTCCTGCTGTGCGCTCTGACTGATATAACCTCTTCAATCTCTCTATTAACGGTAAATACCACATCCGTTTATATGGCACTGTCACTCTTCCACCTGTTTCCTTATACCGAGGTTTGCGACAAAAACGACATGTCGTACGATCTGCGTCCTCTCTCCAGTAGAGCATACAGTTGTCTATGCATACATCTATCATCTGATACGGCAATCCTAGACCTTGAACAAGTTTCTGTATCTCATAGTATGATGCCGGTGCAAGATTATCTTCTGGCAAAATTTCTTTCACAAAATCAGCGATTGCATCCACGCACTCCTCACTCAAATTGAAATCCGTCTTTATACCCATCATCCTTGTTGCAGTTGATAAAGGGGAATGTTCACCTCTACACCCATCATATAACGGATGTTTAGCAGCGTCTAACATATCAAAGAATCTCCGAGCTTCTAAATTAGGTTCTTCTCCCCTATCTCCATACTCATCAACCGATGGTATACTTTCACGAAATGCATCGTTCACCATCTGAACATGACCTACAGTACTTTGTTCTTCCATTGCGGGTTCTTCTAAGCTAGTGTTATCCCCAATATAATGTTCACTAGTACTAGCATAATTATCCACCATTGTATCATTTTCTCCATGATAATACCAAATCTTGTAACCCGACATAAACCCATGACAATACAAGTGTGACCATACTTCATCTATCACGATAAATCTACGATTCCCACAATTGGTACAAGGGCAATAGATTTTACCGGTTTTTTTTGCTTTCTTCTGCATACCCGCAAATGCCATGAATTCCTGTAGACCTTTTTTGAATTCCTCCGTAACTAGGCCCGTGTCCGGAATTTGATGAGGCTTGTCCATCCATGATCGAAAATAATTATAAGGATTTGAAGAAGACATTTTCGTAAGGAATTAGATAACAGAGATTTTTTTTGTTGTGATTATAAATGAAGCGTGGAAACGTTTTTATAAGGAAAATTTTGTGCATTTTCCGACGGATTTCCGGCGGATATAAAGTAGATATTATCGATGTCGGCAACCATGTCGGCATCTGTCGGAAATCCGTCGGCAATCCGTCGTCGGAAATCCGTCGGCAGTATGTCGGCAACATCAGAATTCGTCAAAAAGTCGTCGGAAATCTGTCGAAAAGTGTCCGACGGGTTAATATTTCCGACGGATTTCCGACGGATGAGAAGTTAGTCGGAAATCCGTCGGAAAGTCGTCGGAAATATCGGACGGAATTATTGCCGTCGGAATTGCCTTCAGAAATACACCTGTTTTCTTGTAGTGTTGGGTCTTCGCGGGGTTGACTGACGAATTTGCATCTATTCTCCTTTGATCGTAAACTCACCGGCGTGCCTTTTAGCTTGGTTCGTCACCTCGTCATTGTCTTTGACTTCTTCAGCCTTTTTACCATTTGCCTATTGGGTATGTTTTACTGAGCCGGAATTTTCATCCCTACGCACCTGATGCATTAATTTATTATCTTTCTAATGTTCGGGAAGCTTTTGTATTGTCTCTTCCATATCTGAGGCTTTGGCTCTATTGAGAAGCATAGAGTGAGCTGATTGTTGAATCTGTTGGAAAAGAACGTCAGAGAAGAGGAGAATTCGAGATGTCGGGGTTGCAGCCAAGGATTTGAGTACCAAGACAACAAGCTTTTGTCTTTCACCGGAACCATCGTCGGAGAAGAGGAGAAGAAGGGGCGGAGAATATATATATATATATATATTTGTATTTTTTATACATAAAATAATAATTAAAACATAAATAAGTTTTCAGACACGTCACCACTTTTTTTTTTATCGAAAGCTAAACAGTTATGGTTAGTTTTTTGGCGGCGCAAACGTGAAAGCTAATTTGAGGATTTTATGTGTAAGCATATTTGGTTTGAATGTTTGAACTGTCAGTGTAATACCTGAAAATTTCTGTAGCAAATAACTAGACACAAACTCCAAACCAACACACTATACCACCATTTGAACCAGATTTTAATTAGATAAAGGGTTCACAATGTTTCTTAAAATTCTGAGGATGAACTAAAAAAAACCCTAAACCCTAAACTTAAAAGTTGGGGCCAGTCCCGCACGGTGTTCTAAATTGGACGATTAATTAAGCTGAACCCACCTCGCATATTCATACTGGACTTAGAAATATTGAACAGGATAAGCCGAACCCAGTCTCGCACTTAAATATTAAGCCAAACCTTGTCTCGCACCTAACATGATAAACTGAACCCAGTCTCGCACCTAACATGGTAAGCCGAACCCAGCTTTCGCCCCTTAGTCTTTAACTCGATGTAATTATACTAGGATAAACATCGCCACAAACTCAAATTCACATCGGCTAACAACTTTCGAATGAGTAACCAATTCAAGAACAACTTTTGAATGAGTCTAAATCAAATTCGATGTCAATGCGAATAACAATTAGCATGAACAAAACTACTTCATTAATACGCAATCCCTACATCGAAACGTCATGATAAAGTTTTACAAAAAAGACAAAATAGAAAGTACAATAAAAATCCTAAGACCAACATGGTCATTCGACAGTACGAAATTCTAGTTCGGTAGAATTCAGGGGGTCATGCGGGTTCTGACTTTGATCTTGCGGCTCATCAGATGTCCAGACTTGGTCATCCGCAATCGTAGGATCCTCCGAAGACCGAACGACAGCCTCTTGGTCTTGCACCTCGTCCACAATCCGGACTTGACCTTCCACAACTGGAGGATTATCTGAAGATCGGATTACGGCCTCTTGGTTTTTCACCTCGTCCACAACCCGGACTTGACCTTCCACAGCTGGAGGATTCTCTGAAGATCGGATTATGGCCTCTTAATCCTGCATCTCGTCCGCAGGAGATGGAAATTCCGAAGGACGAGCTTGATCCATTTGACCTTGTGACGCTACTTGGCCCTGTTCGAGCTGTGATTCCACCGAAGCCGAGATCAGCCTCAAATTATATGCAATCCAAAGAGTAACAAGACCAACATTTGACAAGTACATGTTCACGTCTGTGAACTCGGGTACTTCCAGGTCGCAATCTTCCGGGGTCACCACGTCAAAAGCCATCACCATCACCGCTTTTCCGAACTACGAGGACACGACAGTCCGAGTCCGCCCTTGCCGACCTACTTTGATTAACCGAGCCAATCTCGGGACTACTCATCACTGGAATCCTATCCCTTTCATCGGAACCAGATTCTAAGCTCGATTCGGCTCTAATCCCCATGATCAAAATAATTCACCGAGATAAAAAATTACTAGCTGAAGATAGATCGGAAACTTCGAACAGACCAAAGAGAACTAAACGAAATCGCGAGATAAAATAACTTAGAGAGAGAAAGAAAAGAGAGAAAGAGAGAGCTACATTTAGTTTTCTGGGAGCGAAAGTGAGAAATGAAGGAAGGGGCAACTATTTATTGAGGAAATGGGGCAACCTAAGCAACTATTTGACTTATGCTCTGATCCAACGGCTCCGATGAAATCCGTAAAATAGATCCACGACTCAAAATCAAAAAAATGGTTTGCCTTCCTGATTTATCGGATTCGAAGATTCACAACGATTCGCCTTCCGAATCAAACGGCTCGAAATCCCCAGCGATTCGCCTTCCTAATTCGACAGTTCGGAATCCCCAACGATTCGCTGTCCTATTTTTGCTCCGAACTCACTTTTTTCATGAGCACCACCGAACTTGAATAGTCGTGTATACTTCGCCGAACGGGGGGTTATTGTTGGAAATAAGCTCTGCAACCCCTTAAACCTGTCAAAAACTGAACTTCAACCGGCCAACTCTGTACGTTGACTCACACCGATTCCAACAGATCTATTCCGACCCGGCCCACGTTGCCCCATTACGACTCAGGTCGCCGCACTCGAAATAGGCCCACATCGGCCCATTAACATTTAACCAATTCCACGAGCTCGGCCCAGCCAGGCCCGACGTCTGCTTACTTCACCTCGGCCCATCCACCAGCCTCCGGGCCCATTTAAGCCCGACTAATCAAAGTCGGCGCCGACCTCCGAAAAGAAAGGAAAAACTCCCGAAGAAAACGGAAGTCTTCCATATCAACTCCGAGAAAAAGGGGAAGATTTCCTTATCCCGGCCTGCGGCATATAAGGAAATCGACCGCCACAGATCCTTATAAAAAGGGGGAGCTCACTTCATTCGCAAGTAATCACAACTTCCCGCGAGACCTAAGAAACCTAGCTCCGAGATCTCCGTCTTGGTTTCTTAGTTTCGTTTCTTACCTTTTTCCGGTTAAATTATGATAACCTAATTCTTGTACTTCGTTGAGATTTGGTAATAAACGAGATTTTCTGTTCCCCAATTGTGTTTTATTATAATTTGTGTGAACCAGATTCAACACCTTCCGAGATCCTCGCTCACGAGACTTCTATAAATAGTTAACATAGTCATTCATAAGAAAAACACGAGTTTTTACCTAGCAAACACTTAGCAAATCGCATAAACACATCTTTGTACTAAAGCTTTTAATAACAACAATAATAAAACCATCTTTGGATCTTTGTTCTTGTGTTTCTTTTATTAAATCTTATGTTCCCTCAAAAGTCCCTTATAAGAATTTATTTGTGAGAGTTTCGACTCCCACATTACGTACAAATTAAATGGTGATGACTTGAGTTAAAAAAAATATATTTTTAGTATTTTTTGGTAACATATAAATTAAAATTTTGGTTAGAAAGTTCACATTAGAAATGTATGTAGAACTCATGTATAATAACAATAATTTGGTAATATATTAGGTAACCACCATTACCTTTGATTGTAAATTTAATATGTTAGGTAAACGTGAAGTAAAATTTGTATATCTATTATCTGTACAAATATTAATGACTTTTGAGAAAGAAAAAAAAGAATAGTTAGTAACGGATAATAAGTATTATAAATTAAAAAGTTATGTAATTCGTAACAATATGTTAAATCTCAACGGTTATCTTTCATAATCTACTTTAGGCATGGGCATATGGTTATTCGGTTCGATTATTTCGGTTTTCGGTTACGTTCGGTTATATCTTATACTACACATTCGTTTAGTAACAGTTTTCGGTTCGGTTACCATTCGGTTCGGTTCGGTATGGTTAACAAAATTAATAACCATTTGGTTTCGGTTATTTTCGGTTATTTTGGTTAAATTTCTGAATATTTCGGTTATTTCGGTTAAATTTTGGAAATATTTCGGTTATTTTAGTTATTTCGGTTAACCGAAACTTTCTTATTCTTTTATGTTAAATAAAATGTAATGAATTGTCAAGTTTCACGATTGGTCTAGTTGGTTGCACACTAAGTAAAAGATTTGGTGGTATGCGGTTTGATACTTGGGGGAGGTAAATATATTTTTATGTTTTTGAACTTTAGTATTTGATATCCATGGATATCCATTGGTTATCGGTTAATAACCATTCAGTTATCATAACCAATGGATATCAAAATAAAAACCATTCGGTTATTGTGAAGTAACCATAACCTAACCGAACCATTAATTTCGGTTCGGTTCGGTTCGGTTATTATGTTCAGGACTAATCTACTTTATAAAGAGAGAATGGGAGCTCTCAAGGATCGACATTTGCCTCCCCCCTTTATTGGTCAATTTTTTTTTTAATTATTTATATCATTTTAAAAAAAAATCTTTATATCAAGAATCGATATAAAAGTTTGAAGCATATTTTTTTTCTGGGTCCCTTCTTTTCTTAAAATCACAATTTAACGAACAATATCATATCAATCACACATTGATATAGCAATTTCAACTGAAAATTCATGGAACAAAGAACATCTACAAAATCGAATCAAAACCTGAGACTAAACCTACTTTGTTATCATCTTCAAGACTGAGATTCATAAGAAAATAGAGAGATTTTTCCTGTAAAACATGATTACCGAGTCAATACAATCCATAGTCGCACGAACCGCGCATGGCTCATTGATTTTCCTCCGGATTAACGAGTCACTTCGTGAGACGAACGAGGCGGGTCAGTGACTCGAGCCTTGACTCGTAAGACGACAATCGGGAAACAAGAGTGGAGATTAAGGATTGAGATTGAGACTGAGAGTGTTCTTCCTGAGTCCGAGAAAGTGATTCCTTAAGGCTCACATGGGCAAAATTTGAAATTAAGCTCTGTAAGGCGTGATTGGGAATCCGAGAAGGGGGTTCCGACAAGGGGAGCTTGGCTTGGTGATTGGACAAGTCCGATTGCTGGAATCAATCCACCGTTGGATAGAGACCCGGTCGAAAGTATGACATGATTGGATGATAAATGGGTCAGACATAATCTCGAGGGAGATCGGGCATCTGAAGTCGTTAGGCAACTCAAACGCCATTTCTACTATAATCTTTTAGGTTCTAGAAATGAGAAAGAGATAAGATTAAGATAAAAAAATTCATTGGAACAAAGAAAATGAAATTGGATTTGATTTGATAGAATTTCGAAAGTGCACAGAGAGAAAGAGAAGGAAGACGAGATGAGAGGAGAGGAGAGTAGAGAGAGAGAGAGATGAAGATGATGATGATGATTAAAAAAAATTGTTTTTTAGGGGTTGTAATCGGGTATTCGGGTGGGTGGAGAGTATTAAGGTTAATCGGTTATAATCGAGTTGTAATCGGTTATAATCGGGTTGTAATCGGTTTGATTTTGGTTTAGTTTCATGTGTATCTGGTTTAAACTGAATTGGTAATCAAAAAACCAAAATTAATTATAGGTCGTTCACCCAAATTTTTATTGTTACATTTGATATTAATATATGTTTTTCATATTAAAAAATAAGAAGTAAAGGAAGAAGCACAATACTTAGAACTAAGATTGCTTATGCATCATATGAACTTGAACTTTACTATTGCCGTGGTAAGATTTGGAAATAAATTATTTAAAATTAGTCTTTCACCTAGCAACTGAAAGCTAAAATTGGATGTATTTTCAATTCCTGTTTATATAAGATGTTATACCAAAATATCAATAAAAAATATAAAATAGTATGAAATCATTTTATATACAACTTTAACAGAAGAAAAACCTACTCATATGCGCAGGTATTCAACTAGCATGGAACTCATCTAATATAATATAAAAACACATTTATTAATTACAGAAATTTAATTCCATTGAATTAAAAAGATAACGCATATCTGTGTGTGGGGTGGACACATATCAAACTAACAAATGATAACAATAAAAAAAAATTGCAATGCAAGTGTATAAAATAACAACAAAAGGTACTTGAGAATTTTTTTGTTTTTCTTATCAGAATGTGAACGTCCAGTAACGAAACTCTAACGGAGCCATATATTATTGGTTGGATTTGGGCCGGTAACATGGATGATACTACTTGAGCTGACGGTGGTCGGAGCAGTGGAGGAATCGCTATGGATTTGTTGTTGGTTGTGGTGATGGATCTGATGGTGGTGGTGGTCGTTGCAGTTGCGGTGGTTATCATCCATGAACGGAAAAGCCATATGATCAGCCGCATAACTCATTTGCTCGGGATGGTTCATCATTTCCATAAACCATTGTTGTTGGTTCTGATTATGATTTTAATTCAAATTCATATTCCGAGTTCGCTCATAGAATCGAACATGTGGAGCCGCCAGATGATAAAACTGTTGATGATGATGATGTTGAATAGGGTTAAAGAAAGTCCCGGCAACGGCGGATGAAGAGGAAGAACCCACCTCATGAATCGGAGCGGCTGGAGCGGTTGTAGCCGTCGCAACCGCCAACGATCCAATCCCTTCTGTAAAAGGAGCCACAGCCGCAACAACATTGGAAGATTTGCCGATCTCCATACCAGCATTCTCCAAAATCTTGATTTTGTGATTAATATCTTTAAGATATTGTTCAACTAAATAACCAAAATCATTAAGATCCATAATATTCATATGAAACATCCCCATGTTTCCGACCAGACATTGGAACATGACTTCAGTCATCTAACCACAATTTTCTTGTGTTGGTCCATCTTTGGCAATGTCCGGAAATCCGAAACTACCCTTTGCACACCGGAATTCGATGGCCACACCTCGGGATTGGAGTCATATGGACTGTAGATGATGGCACATGCAGTGATACCGCAGAGAGTCGAGAGCTCATTCACTTTCTTTATCAACCCCTTCTTTCTTTTCTTAAAGGTTGCTTTCCTCGACGAGTCATTTGCAATGAATGCAAGCTTCACCTTCTTCCTCGTCATGATAAAATCTGTTTTTTTTTGTATGTTTGTTTGTTTTGTGTGTGTTGTATATTAAGTTCGTGGATGAGTTATGTTATATAGTGATAGAGGGGTATGAAGATTTGTCTCTTTTCATTAGAGACGTTATTATTTTATTTATAGCTAATAAAGAAATATAAAAATATTAATTACAACCAATAAAGTTGTGAATCAAATTTAATTTTTTATATCTTACTCATTTAGGCTATAATGTTATATAAACCGGATCGCATTAGTAAAATTGCTACTGTTATTTTTAAAACAATAATTGTGAATATTTGGGATAATTTCTAAGATTTGGTTTTATGAGTAGGTCAAAGTTTCTTTTCAATACATTTATGTGATTATTTTTCCTTGTTGGAAACTTTGAATGTGGGTTATTTTGACTTGTAATAGAACCACAAACTAAATTATTGTAGAGATAATTCTCTAAAAACAATATTTATATAGAAATCTCATCCTTTTTGTATTTATATATTATATCTAGGTTAGAAACGTACCCATTTTATATCTTTTGACAAAAAAAAAACTTACAATACCCATTGTGAAATATAGATTTTTCATAACTTAACATTTGGACTCTAAAGACATAAAAATAGTTGATATTTCTTAAACGATAAAAATATAATTTAGGGTGGGCAAGTTAAAAATAAATTAAAGACAAAAATATGGGAAACCTTTTTTGTGGCCAACTTCTGTTGTCATTGTCAGATTATAAGATCACACTTGGTAATAAATCCGACTAATCGAAAATTAAAAATTTCACGAAACGTGTATATAACTTTTAAAAAAGAAAACCAAGTGATTATATATGTATTAAATCTATTGCATAGTTAAATTAGTTTTCTAAATTTATCATTAATAAAATATTTTTTAGTTTACAAAAAAGTTATAATATTCAAATCTTATTAAAAATACTTGTGTATACTTCATATGTGTAATTAGAATACAAGTAGATAACAATAAATATAAAACATGTACATATTTATATTGTAAGTTTATCAGTTTATAAATAAATAAATTTTAAAGGTAATACAAAATAATAGTGGAAACGTGTTAGTGGATCAAAATTTGCAGCATTGTCTCTTTTAGTAGTACTGAAGAATTAGTCGGAAAAAATGCGTTTAGTGAAGGAGATACTGGTAGATCTTGAGTTATGAACATACTAATTCTAGATTTGGTCAACTGATTACATAAATACATGTATTTGTATTTTTACAATAACAGATACATGTATTTATGTATTGCTAATAAGAAATACAATGTAATAAAATCTATTCAAATTTTATATCTTTTTGGGCAATAAATTTTTTTTTAACTATTCAATAATATTTTTTTTTGGAAAATCAAGAATTATGAATATAATATTGCATTTTTAATGACAGATTCTATATTTGGTCAATTGATGAATATATACATGTATTTATGTAATCCTACTAAGAAATACAATGCAGTAAAATCTTCTAGCAAATATGTTTACTATTCAATAATAAATTTTTGGAAAATAAAGTTTAATATGTTGTAAAATATATATCAATAATGAATATCCTTAAAATAAAATAAAAACATTACAAACATGGAAATTAATTAAAGAAAATTTCTCGATTCATAATATAAGGACAACGTAATACTATTCACCATTTTAAATTTTCCCATTTCAAAATTATTAATGATATTTATTTAAATGGATTTTTGTGGTTCATGGGTCATCCATTTAACTCATTGATCCATGTAATTTGGTGGATGATAGGTCAACCCAACCCATTTATTAATGGATCATTCACACTCAACCCATTAGGGTCATGGGTGACCCATTAAACCCATTTGGACACTTGATACACGTGTTTTCAATCACATCAATTACCCTAATGTGAACACTACCGCAATCATAACGGTATGTCGTTGTTGTACTTAGGGATCGAATCCACAGGGAAATAAGAACAGCACAATAAGAATACAAGAAACTAATCAAGCTAAGCTAAACGTTTTTGTTGGTTTTTGTCTAACGAACTAATTACGGTAAAACTAAAAGTAAAGAGAAGAAACAGATAATGAGAAAAATACAGAACACTTGTAATGATCAAAGCTAAATTTAGAGACACAAATTCAAGAACGACAAGATACTAAACACGATTTAACTCAAGAAGACGAAGATATGGATCGTAGGATATGGCATGCGATTTCGAGTATTCGATGATTCTCTAATGATGTTTCTAATCACTCATTGAGCTTATTCTATGGCAAGGAACACTTTCAAATAGCTTAACTCACTCTCATGATGCTAAACCCTTCATTGATAATTCAAATTAGCTAATCTCTCAATTGCAACCGATTTATCGACAAGCATAAAACTCAAGTCCTTTTAAGCCAATTAATGATTCTTAGTCATGACTCTCGCCTTGCTAAGCATCAAAAACATAAATAGAAATCTTCTAGACAGTTACTAAACCTCTCTCAAGTGTAATCTGTCCATGTTCTAGAAATTGAGTAGCTAGTTCAATCCTAGCTTTAAGACCACTTCTAGTCATGAGAACCTTTGTAGTTTCATCCTAAACATCAAAAGATCATCATCTATTCCTCTAAATCAACCAATCCCACAATCCATAAATGAACTACTCACACATGGTCAAAACAGAAAACGAAACCGAACAAAAGCAAGACATAGCAAAAATAAGAAGATTGATGGAAAGAGTTTAAGAAAATCTTCACTAGCTTGTTGTAGATCTTGAATCTTTCATACAAAAACAAGAGAGAAGAGAAGAGAAGTAGGTGGCTTAGAACACTCAAAAGAAGCAGAGAGTCTATATTTTCGTGCCTAGAGTTCCTCAAAAAAAGAAGAAATGTTGACAATTATATTACATAAGTGGTTGGTTCCCAAAATCATGCTGAAAATCCGGATGCATGTCGATCGGTTATGGCGATCGGTTATGACCGATCGCCTGAAGCAATCTTGATCGGTTTCAGCGATCGGTTTGTAACCGATCGCCTGTGTATTTTTCCGGTTCTCACGTTCCTTCTTCAATCTTTGCGGTTTCCTTCCGTCCGCGCTCATCCAAATCAGTCCCGAACACCTGAGAAAGGCTATAACAAGCCAAAAAGAACACAAAAACAACCTAGGACATCCTAAATGCAATGCGACTCGATTTGGACCTAAATGCGACGTAAATATTATGAAAACAACATGAAACACAAAGAAAACATAGGAAAATACGGGACTCAAGATGGTAAAATACAGGGTTATCAACTCCCCCGGACTTGCCTTTTGCTTGTCCTCAAGCGAATAAAGCAAAGTAAGCCAAGAAGAGAGGTTTGAAGGTGGGGACTCATATCCAAAAGGAAACACATCAAACTTTCAACTCAATGCCCTTAGGTAAAAATGCCATAATGCAAAAATCGCTTCTACTCTAACGAACTTCTCCATACTTATCGCAACTTGAATCTTTTACTTTAGTGCCTAAGACTTTAGAATCCACAAGCATTCATATCAACCAACTCTTTAACATTCAATTAAATCTTTTCAAGTGCGGTCTCACATAAGGGAATCTAATACATTCTCAATCGGTTTTGGTGAGAAAGGCTAGAAAGCAATATACGAGGAGGTTCAAATTTTACGGGTGATTTTCTCTCACAAAAACGTAATGCATGGCAATTCGAAAAAGCAAGGAAGGAATAGAACAATGATGTATCAAAGATTATCTTCCATCCTATCCTAGCTTTCTAATCTCTCGTCTTAAGCTCATTGCCTCACAATCTCTTATCCCGTAAATAAAACCCATAGCCCCTTTTTGGCTAAATATACACATTGCTCACAACCTCGTTTCTTTTATTTTTCTTAACACTCTAGGAGAATTTCTCTTCTTAGTCTAAACTCTTATTCTGTTTTTTTTTTTTTTTTTTTTTTTTTTTTATATATATCGAGAGTTTAGATAACTTTAGATATACGGTTTCTCCTAGAGTTTCTCGCTTTCTTTTCTTTTTCTTTTTACACCTTAGGCTCTTTCTTTAGCCTACACCCGATTTTCTCTCACCATATCCCTTTTTTCACTCACCATTCATTCCAACTTATCTTAACCATTCTATCTATCAAATCCCAAGTCATTTATCTAAGGAAGATAAGCCTTGTCGTTCCTTTCTCTTACAAGATTTTTCAATTGTATGCACTTTCAAGAAAAAGGCCTCACTCACAAATAACATGGGTTCGAAACAATTGGCTTAGGTGATGAGGTGGGGAACTATCCTAAAGATGAAGATAGCTACTCGAATTAGCACAAGAGTGGTAAAGTGGATAAGAAAATTCGAGTATATAGATTAAGACCATGAGAATGCATTTCGAACCCCTAGGCGAGACAATTAATGTTCAAATTAGGTTCAAATAATTAGAGTTGGAATCAAATCACAACGAGCTTCATCCTAATCAAGAGCATTCAAGCCAAGAGATCAAAGCATGGATTTTCCAAATTTTCGAAGCGGTTCAAGCATCATAACATGATTAACGAGGGCAATGTTTTCAAAGTTCAAGTGCTTAATCATTGTCCCCTATGCATATGAATGCATCCTATATGCTTCTAGACTCAATCCTAAAAAATGAAGAAAGAGAAATCAAATTCTAAATGAGCAAAATGATTATTATTATTATTATTTTTTTTTTTTTTTTTTTTTTTTTAAGCAAATGCAAAATGCAAAAACGAAAATAAAAAGAAACAAATAAAACTCAAAAACAAATAAACTCAAATTAGTACTCCCCCCGGACTTGATTTACACCGTCTCGGTGTATCACAAGTCGAGAGGTAACAAAAGTTCATAAATAGAAAAAGCAAGAATAAAAACGTGATTTTTTTTTTTTTTTTTTTTTTTTTTTTGATTTTGCAAGAAGAACAAGTGAGGAAGAGAGAGAAATCACGTGAGAAGAAGAAGAAATAACCTACCTTGTGTCGCGATCGGTCATAACCGATCGATGAAACCGATCGAGGCAACTTTCGATCGGTTATAACCGATCGCCAAGACCGATCGCGAGGCATGATTTTTCTTTGTAACAGGTCGCTATCTCGCAACCGATCGACATAACCGATCGATGCAACTTTCGATCGGTTATAACCGATCGGTGAAACCGATCGACCTTGTTCTTTTTGCCAAAATTCTGCTTTGATCCCGGACGTTTCTCCTGCTAATCCTGACGCCATGTAACACTGAAAACACACAAAATAAAGATAAATTCAAACCTAAATCACACATATAAACATATTTACAAAGGATAACATGGGATTGCCTCCCAAGTGCGCTTGTTTTAAGTCGCTAAGCTTGACTTTGTTAACGCCTTATGCGTTTTGGGGTTCGGAAAGAGGAACCGTGGCTTGTTCCTCGATTTTGATGTCTGCCAAGTACGGCTTGCAGCGCTGTCCGTTCACTGTGAAATCTTCTCCGGAATCGTTGCACAGTTCCATTGTTCCGTAGGGATAGACTTCCTTGATCGTAAACGGTCCCGACCATCTTGATTTCAGCTTCCCGGGAAACAACCTCAACCTGGAGTTGAACAGCAGGACTTGGTCCCCGGTTTTGAATTCTCTCTTCAAAATCTTCTTGTCGTGGAAGGCCTTTGTCCGTTCCTTATAAATCCTCGAGCTCTCATAAGCTCCTTGCCGGATTTCCTCAAGCTCCTCCAACTGCACCAAACGCTTCTCGGAGGCAGATTTGACGTCAAAGTTGAGTAATTTAGTTGCCCACAACGCCTTGTACTCCATCTCCATAGGTAGATGGCAAGATTTTCCGTAAATCAGATTGAACGGAGTTGTCCCAATCGGAGTTTTGTAAGCTGTTCGGTATGCCCATAGAGCATCGTCTAGCTTGGTGGACCAATCCTTCCTTGTTTTCCCAACCGTCTTCTCCAGAATTTCTTTGATTTGACGGTTTGACACTTCAACCTGACCAGATGTTTGAGGATGATAAGGTGTAGCCACCTTATGCTTAACGCCATGTCTCTTCAAGAGTCCCTCAAACACTTTGTTGATGAAATGGCTTCCGCCATCGCTTATCACCACACGTGGTACTCCAAACCTTGGAAATATGATGCTCTTAAACAGCTTCACCACGATCTTAGCATCATTTGTTGGACTTGCTATGGCTTCCACCCATTTCGACACATAGTCAACCGCTACAAGGATGTATTGGTTGCCATACGAGGACGGGAATGGTCCCATGAAATCTATGCCCCACACGTCAAACACTTCCACTTCAAGGATCGGGTTTTGAGGCATCTCGTTCCTCTTGCTTATATTGCCCTTCCTTTGGCATGCATCGCATTTAGATACGAAATCATAAGCATCTTTAAACATTGTAGGCCACCAAAATCCAGCTTGTAGAGCCTTTTGGACCGTCTTGAACGTTGCAAAATGTCCTCCATAATCCGATCCGTGACAACTAAACAGAATTCCGGGAGTCTCCTCTTCCGAAATGCATCTCCTATATAGCCCATCGTTGCAACGCCTATAGAGATAAGGCTCGTCCCAAAAGTAATGGCGGACATCTTTGTAAAACTTCTTCTTCGAGTACCCTTGGAGATTCGGTGGTTCTTTCTCAATTGTCAAGAAGTTGACAAAATCTGCATACCAAGGCGAGCTATCCTCCATGGTGTTTGTTGACAGCATTTCTTTCATCATAGAATCTGCCACGTGCAAGACTCGAATCAGGTTCACTTGTTCTTCGGGTAATGAGTCATTGATGGGGATTGCTTCCTCGTTTCTCATCCTCGACAAATGATCAGCTACTCCATTTTCAATCCCCTTTTTGTCTTTGATTTCAAGGTCGAACTCTTGTAGAAGAAGAATCCACCTTAACAATCTCGGTTTGGCATCTTTCTTAGCCAACAAGTATCTCAACGCAGCATGGTCGGTGTGTACAATGACTTTCGAACCCACCAAGTAAGATCGGAACTTCTCGAAGGAATAGACAATCGCCAATAGCTCTTTCTCCGTTGTTGCATATTTCATTTGAGCATCGTCCAGAGTCCGACTCGCGTAATAGATCACATGGAGCTTTTTATCCTTCTTCTGTCCCAACACAGCTCCGACAGCATAGTCACTTGCATCGCACATCACTTCAAACGGGAAGCTCCAATCCGGTGGCTGTACAATCGGTGCACTCACCAAGGCACTTTTCAGCGTCACAAAAGCTTCGTGGCATTCTTCATTGAAGACAAAGTCAGCATCCTTGCATAAAAGCCTCGTGAGTGGTCTTGCGATTTTTGAAAAATCCTTTATGAACCTCCTGTAAAACCCAGCATGTCCCAAGAAGCTTCGGATTCCCTTGACCGTCGATGGAGGTTCTAAAGTCATCATAACCTCAATCTTTGCCTTGTCGACTTCGATCCCACTTTCAGAAATGCGGTGCCCGAGAACAATTCCGTTCTTCACCATGAAATGGCACTTCTCCCAATTCAGAACGAGATTTGTGTCTTCACATCTTTTGAGCACCCTGCACAAATTAGAAAGACAACCACCAAACGAAGAACCATATACAGAGAAGTCATCCATGAATACTTCCATTATATCCTCAATATAGTCCGAGAAGATAGACATCATACACCTTTGAAAAGTCGCGGGTGCATTACACAAACCAAAAGGCATCCTTCGATAAGCAAAGGTACCATATGGGCAAGTGAAGGTCGTCTTCTCTTGGTCACTCGGGTGAATCGGTATTTGAAAGAAACCCGAGTAACCGTCGAGGAAGCAATAATATGAATGATTTGCAAGTCTTTCAAGCATTTGATCAATGAATGGCAAAGGAAAATGATCTTTCCTAGTTGAGGAATTCAATTTCCTATAGTCAATGCAAACTCTATGGCCTGTGATGGTTCTAGTTGGAATCAATTGGTCTTTTTCGTTTTTGATTACGGTCATTCCTCCTTTCTTTGGAACTACATGAATCGGGGAGATCCAAGTACTATCCGAGATTGGATATATCACCCCCGCTTCAAGTAGTTTCAAAACTTCCTTTTTCACTACTTCTTTCAAGTTTGGGTTCAACCGTCTTTGATGTTCAATTGAAGCTTTAGATTCATCCTCTAAATGAATTCTATGCATGCACAATGACGGAGAGATTCCCTTTATATCCTTCAGAGAATATCCTATAGCCTTTCTATACTTTTTCAACTCAGTCAAAAGCATAGATGTTTCCTCATCACTCAATGCATCACTTATGATCACAGGATATGAAGAGTTCGGTCCAAGAAACGCGTACCTTAGACCGTTGGGCAGTGGTTTGAGCTGAAGTTGCGGAGCATCGAGTTCACTCCAATCATCCTCCACACTAGACTTACCATTGCTAGTGTCTACTTTTTTCTTGGTTCTCACGCTTTCGCCTATCTCAGAGAAGTATGCTTCTTTATTCCACGGCAGATGAGAGTCCAGAATTCTCTCATATTCGGTCGCTTCCTCATTCACAAGCTTACACTCCTCGCTGTTTTGTGTAAGGGCAACTTCTAGGGCGTCTTCCATGCTCAACTCCATCGAGTACTCGTCACCCATCTCATCCAAGGTCTCTATGTAGAAAACCCTTCCTTCTATGGTTGGTTTCTTCATCACCTCCATTATGTTGAATTTCAGAACGAGATCTCCCAAGTGCAGATCGATCATGCCCTTCTTCACGTCAATGATGGCACCCGCAGTTGCTAAGAAAGGTCTCCCCAAGATTATAGGGTCCGATGGTTCTTCATCCATCTCCAGCACCACAAAATCCGTAGGGATAATGCTGTCCCCAACTTTCAACGGCAAATCTTCAAGAATCCCGATTGGAAAACGGATTGTTCTATCCGCTAAGACTAGCGAAATTCTGGTCTTCTTGAAGTTTGTGTATCCCAGCCTCTTAGAAACCGTCAATGGCATGAGGCTCACGCTCGCACCAAGATCAACCAAACATTTTCCAAAGGACATGGGTCCTAATGCGCAAGGTAGAGTGAAACTGCCCGGATCTTTAAGCTTCTTAGGCAAATTATTTTGGATTATCGCGCTACATTCATGGTTAATCTCCACCATGGCCTCTTCAAGCTGCCTCCTTTTGGTCATAACATCCTTGAGTAGCTTGTTGTATGTTGGGCATTCGAGCATAAGATCAGCAAAAGGTATAGTGACTTGAACCGTCTTCATGATCTTCTTGAATTTCTCGAATTGTTTGTCCATGATTTGCCTCTTGAACCTTCCGGGAAATGGGATCTTTGGTTCGTACGGTGGAAGGATGAAATCTACTTTCTTCTTGATGACCTCAGATGATTCATCTTCATTCTTCTTCTTCGAATCCTCAGAGATCGGATCATTCGAAATATCATTCCCGTCATTTTGGTCTGCGATCGGTTTTCGCGATCGGTTACTAACCGATCGGGGGCTGGCGATCGGTTTGTAACCGATCGGAGTAACCGATCCAGACTGGTCGATTTCGTCTCGTAACAGGTCGCTGTTTCGCAACCGATCGGAGGAACCGATTTCATCAAATTCCGATCGGTTATAACCGATCGGCAAGACCGATCCAAGGCTCTGATTTTGCGGATTTTCAACTACTTCTTCGAATCCATCCTGACTTGGTTCCTTTGGTCCTACCACAACCTGTTCCCTTGTTGGTAGCTCAGTACCACTCCTCAAGGTGATCGCTTGGCAGTATTCTTTCGGATTCATCTCCGGTTTTCCGGGCAAAACTCCGTTCGGTCCTTTAGATGTCGAGGCTACTTGAGCGATCTGGTTATCTAGGCCTTTAACGTGTTTCGACAGGTTCTCAAACTTGGCATTTAGATCCATGTAGACACCGTCGACCTTGTTGTTGATGTCTATCATCTTCTTTGTAAGTTCAACTTGCCCCTTAGCTTGCCCTTCCAAAATCTGTTTGAGCATGCTTTGCACATCACTTTGTGTTTCCTTGGTCGGTGCGTTCTCCTGGTTTGGGAAGCTGCTTGGCTTCGGTTGATACCCTTGCTGGTAGTTCGAGGTGTAGGCTCTTTGGCTTCCTTGATTTCCTTGAAAACCGCCTTGGTTAGATTTGAAACCTCCTTGGTTGAATGTCTTGGGCTGAAACCCCTGCTGGTTTTGTGTAGGGTAGATCTGATCTTGAGGGTTCTCCACGTTGTTGCTTCGATAGGACAAGTTAGGATGATTCCGATAATTCTGGTTGAACCCTCCTCGGTTCCCTTGGTAACCTCCTTGGTTCCCAATGTAGTTCACTTCGTTTTGAAGCTCTTCATTCCCCTCTTGTCCTACGTCTTGGTATCCTCCTTGGGCTCCATACTCTCCCACGTAGTTGACTGATCTTTGGCTCACAAGCAGAACCTTGTCCAGCTTATCACTCAAGTCCTTGAACCTCTGATCGTCATACCGTGCATCTCTCACCGCTCGATCATAATCACCTCCATAGCCTTGGTCGCTTTGAGCTAGATTCTCAACAAGTATTTCTCCATTAATAACGTCTTGGCTAGCAAAACTCCCATTGCTTGCCGTGTTCAAGGCCAGTTGGTATTTTTCAAGAACACCTCGGTGTAAGATTCCGAGAAGTGCTTCTTTCGATACTTCGTGGTGAGGGCAGGCTCTTGTGTATCCCTTCAGTCTCTCCCACGCTTCATAAAACGATTCATTTGCTCCTTGTTTGAAGCTTGTGATGTCGTTTCTCAGCTTCGCGGTCTTTTGTCTTGAGAAAAACTTTGCCAAGAATTGCTTCTTGCATTCCTCCCAAGTTGGTATGGTGGTAGTAATCACTCCTTTCTCCCATTGAGCAGCCTTGTCTCCCAAAGAGAATGGGAAGAGAGTCAGCTTAACCACGTCCTCCGGGATTCCGTTCATCTTGACAGTCCCACACAAGCGGTCGAATTGATCGATGTGATCGATCGGATTCTCCATTGGCAGGCCATGGAACTTGGCGTTTTGCACCATGTTGATAAGGCTCGACTTTATTTCGAAGTTGTTGTTGACAAACGGTGGTGGCCTTATCCCAGTTAGAACCCCTTGTGTATTAGGTTCATCGAATGCTCCGATCCTTTGTGGCTGTCTAGGAGCATGGACAGGCTGTCTCGGGTTTACGCCTACTCCTTGGGCTTCGTCCTGCTGTGGGTTCTCTCCTTGGGGAGGAGGATCAATTTGCTGACCGTCCATACCTAATCGTCTAACGTGCTCGGCACGTTCTCTGGTTGCTCTTTGATTATCTCTTTCGAATCTCCGAATGTCTTGCACAAGTGGTTGTAAGTTCTCTTGCCCTTGACTTCTCGTGTGCATAAACCTTCAAAAAGCAGAGCAAACAAAACAGGGTAGTTTGGTAACAAGGTAAAGAAAAATACTTAGACTTAGATAGAATCCAAATCCTAATGGCTATTGCTAACTTCCCCGGCAACGGCGCCAAATTGATACACGTGTTTTCAATCACATCAATTACCCTAATGTGAACACTACCGCAATCATAACGGTATGTCGTTGTTGTACTTAGGGATCGAATCCACAGGGAAATAAGAACAGCACAATAAGAATACAAGAAACTAATCAAGCTAAGCTAAACGTTTTTGTTGGTTTTTGTCTAACGAACTAATTACGGTAAAACTAAAAGTAAAGAGAAGAAACAGATAATGAGAAAAATACAGAACACTTGTAATGATCAAAGCTAAATTTAGAGACACAAATTCAAGAACGACAAGATACTAAACACGATTTAACTCAAGAAGACGAAGATATGGATCGTAGGATATGGCATGCGATTTCGAGTATTCGATGATTCTCTAATGATGTTTCTAATCACTCATTGAGCTTATTCTATGGCAAGGAACACTTTCAAATAGCTTAACTCACTCTCATGATGCTAAACCCTTCATTGATAATTCAAATTAGCTAATCTCTCAATTGCAACCGATTTATCGACAAGCATAAAACTCAAGTCCTTTTAAGCCAATTAATGATTCTTAGTCATGACTCTCGCCTTGCTAAGCATCAAAAACATAAATAGAAATCTTCTAGACAGTTACTAAACCTCTCTCAAGTGTAATCTGTCCATGTTCTAGAAATTGAGTAGCTAGTTCAATCCTAGCTTTAAGACCACTTCTAGTCATGAGAACCTTTGTAGTTTCATCCTAAACATCAAAAGATCATCATCTATTCCTCTAAATCAACCAATCCCACAATCCATAAATGAACTACTCACACATGGTCAAAACAGAAAACGAAACCGAACAAAAGCAAGACATAGCAAAAATAAGAAGATTGATGGAAAGAGTTTAAGAAAATCTTCACTAGCTTGTTGTAGATCTTGAATCTTTCATACAAAAACAAGAGAGAAGAGAAGAGAAGTAGGTGGCTTAGAACACTCAAAAGAAGCAGAGAGTCTATATTTTCGTGCCTAGAGTTCCTCAAAAAAAGAAGAAATGTTGACAATTATATTACATAAGTGGTTGGTTCCCAAAATCATGCTGAAAATCCGGATGCATGTCGATCGGTTATGGCGATCGGTTATGACCGATCGTGTAACATCCCTAATTCAATTTTGAGGTTGAAATTGAATAATTAGAAGTTGGGGGTTAATTTCGCGTAAATCAATTTTTCCGGGTGGGTTTAATTGATAAGTTTGGAAGTTTGGGGCCATTTGTGAATTCGAAAAAGATTGGTCACACATATGTATACGCGCGTATGTATCTCCCTCTCCGACCTTGTGCGATTAACCTAGCCGTCAAGTCCTCGTCGCCACGGTAAGAACCCTTCTCTCCCTCCTTAGTTTTTTTGATGCGATGCGGGGTCGCTCGGGATTGCAGATCGGAGGTTGGGCCGTGGTGAGCTCCCGTGGTGAGCTCCGGTGACGAGCACTCGCCGGTGTGTTGGTTTGGAGTCGGGATTGCAGATCGGAGGTTGGGCCGTGGTGAGCTCCCGTGGTGAGCTCCGGTGATGAGCACTCGCCGGTGTGTTGGTTTGGAGTCGGGATTGCAGATCGGAGGTTCGGCCGTGGTGAGCTTCCGTGGTGAGCTCCGGTGGTGAGCGACGGTGCGTGGGTTGGAGTCGGGATTGTGATCGGGTTGGGCTGTGGCGAGCTCCGGTGGTGAGCTCCGGCGGTGGCGTCGCTGCACCGGCGATGGTGAAGTCGATGAAGTCGACTACCGGTTTAAGACCGGTTTAATAATAGGATCGAGTGTGTTTGATTTGTGTTGATTATTTTATTATTCTTTTATTTTAGGTGGATTAATAGAAGGTTATTCATCCCGGGGAGTTCTAGAAAATTGCTGAATTTTCTCGTGAAACTTTCTGTGCGGAAATAAGGTGAGTGCAGGACCATAGGCGTAATTAAATAATTTTGATAATTGGTGTGATTTCGTGATTATAGGCCGTTTACGATCTCGGAGGGTCTAGATCGAGTGTTTCATGAAATGTTTGATTTATTCGGTATTTTCGTGATAGTCTATATTAATTATCTTAATTATTTGTTAGCCTGTAGATGGGAGGATTGTCTCACTAAGTATTTATCGAAATACTTATGCATCTCTTATATTTTAATTGATGCAGGAAATGAGAAAGTGTGACCGTGGAATCAGGGCGAGGAAGAGGGGGTGATCTAGACTTGTCGTTTATTTGAGTATTTAATTTAATAATTTATGATCTGCATTGTTCGGATTTTTAGTCTTGAACCGGGAATTAATTGGTGAGGTTCAGTTATTGTTTATGGGATTTTAATGATTATTTACAAAAAAAAAATGGGTGCGGTTGTTTCAATTTGGTATCAGAGCCTTTACGGTTCTAGGACGGTTTTAAAAAAAAAAAATTTCCGCTATTAGAACCGTCTATGTGAGTTAGTCAATTGTTGAGCTTGAAGTTCTAGATCATCCTCTTCGAGCCTTCAATGAGATTCCACGGTAAGACTCGTGTTTGTTTTACTATTGCTGTTGTCAATTAGTAACAAGTGGTTATTGCAGATGGTTGATTCTGATAGCGTTGGGCAAGGTCTCAGAGGTCGGGGTGGTCGCGGCGGCCGTGGTCGGGGCGGCAGAACAGGCCGTGGCGGCAGAGGTGGCAGAGGTGGTAGAGGTGGTAGAGGTGGCAGAGCAGCTGCGAATGTGACGCAGAGTGTCACGGTGGAGCAGGGGGCGTATGATCACGCCGAGGGGGAAGGTCAGTCGGAGCCAGCGGCCGTGTATGGTGCGATGCCGGCGCCGGGTGGTGCTCAGGCGGGTGCGGGCCCGAACCCGATGGCGGCTGTTTTGGGCATGTTGGCCCAGCTCTTGGAGAGGTTACCTGGTGTGGTACCGGCTCCAGCTCCAGTGGCGCCACAGGGGGTTGCCGCGATGCCGGGTGTTGTTGCTCCGGGAGTTCCGGGAGTGGTTGCTGAGGCCGAGCCAGTGGTTCCGTCGTACCTGAGGGTGATGGAGCATATGCAGAGGTTGGGCACCAAGTTTTTCAGTGGTGGTGCTCGACCGATTGAGTCTGATGAGTGGAGGTCCAGGTTGGAGAGGAACTTCCAGTCGATCAGATGCCCTGAGGAGTATAGGGTTGACTTGGCGGTGCATTATCTGGAGGGAGATGCACATGAGTGGTGGCAGGGTGTTGCTGCGAGGAGGGCGGGAGTAGTGTTGCCTTGGGACGAGTTCCGGAGGGAGTTCGATCTCAAGTATTTTCCGCGGGAGGCTCGCGACAGGTTACAGGCGGAGTTTCTGTACTTGTCACAGGGGATTCGTTCGGTCCGAGAGTACGAGGCCGAGTTTAACCGGCTGAAGCGGTTTGCTGGTCGGGGTGCAGATACCGAGTATGAGTTGATTGGTGCTTTCATGCGAGGTATGCGTATCGATCTCAGGAATCGGTGCATAGTCCGCAAGTTCGAGTCGGTATCCGAACTGGTGGAGTGTGCAGCGCAGCTTGAGGAGGGGATAAGGCAGGAGGCTAGTTTAAAGGCTGCAGTACCAGAGGTTCCGCGACGGCCTCAAAGTCAGAGTGTTGCTCCGAGCAAGGGCGGTAGGTCTGGTCAGCAGCGGGGACAGAAGAGGAAGTGGGAGGATACTTCCAAGGAAGCGGATTCTGGACCACGTTGTTTCGGGTGCGGAGCCCATGGACATCGCGTGGCGGATTGTTCTCGAGGGGGCCCGGTGTGCTTCCATTGCAAGGAACCCGGTCACCTCAGGAAGGATTGTCCGAAGTTGGCTCAGCCATTTGTGAGGATCGAGGCACCGCCTCCGAAACGGGCCGCAGTGGCACCGAGGGTGTTCACCATAGGCGCGGAGTCAGGCGAGGCGAGCGGCAGCAGACCGATTACTGGTTAGTTACCTTAACTATGTTCTTGTTTTATTGTAATTTCAGTTACTCGCTCTGTAATTGGTGTTTGCTATTTGCCGTGAATCCTTTTCGTGCTTAGGGACCCTTAATGTGGCTGGGGTAGAGTCACATGTGTTGTTTGACTCCGGAGCGTCCCACAGTTTTGCCACACCGGATTGGGTGTCGGGGAGCGGTATCCAAGAGTTGTGTGGGGACCACTCGGGTGTGGTGAGAGTTGCTGGGGGTCGTTTGTTGAGGACTCAGGGCTGTGTGGAGAATGTCGACATTCTTATCGCCGGAGAGCTGATGCCAGCGGATTTGATAGTGTGCCCAGTGGAACTCTATGACATCATTTTGGGTATGGACTGGCTGGGAAAGTTCAAGGCTCATTTGGATTGTCACCGGGGTCGTGTGGTTTTCGAGCATGCTAACAGAAGACTGGTTTATCAGGGAGTGAGACCGGTGCCGGGAGGCATCGTCGTTTCCGCGGTTCAAGCGGAGCGTTTGATCGAGCAGGGTTGTGAGGCCTATTTGGCTACCATTTCGATACCTGGGGAGGTTGGGGAGTCAGCGGTGCGGGATATTGAGGTGGTCTGGGAGTTCGAGGATGTGTTCCAGCAGTTGAGCGGGTTACCACCATCCAGGTCGGATCCTTTTACCATTGAGTTAGAGCCGGGGACGACCCCGTTGTCTAAGGCTCCTTACAGGATGGCTCCAGCGGAGATGGCTGAGCTTAAGAAGCAGCTCGAGGAGTTGTTGGAAAAGGGTTTCATTAGACCGAGCAGTTCTCCGTGGGGTGCACCGGTACTGTTCGTCAAGAAGAAGGATGGGAGCTTCCGGTTGTGCATTGATTATCGGGGGCTGAACCGGGTTACTGTGAAGAACAAGTACCCATTACCGAGGATCGATGAGTTGTTAGATCAGTTGCAGGGTGCTTCGTGGTTCTCTAAGATTGATTTGGCATCGGGTTATCATCAGATCCCGATAGCGGAGTCGGACATCAGGAAGACGGCTTTCAGGACGAGATACGGGCACTACGAGTTTGTGGTGATGCCGTTTGGGTTGACGAATGCACCGGCTGCGTTTATGAGGTTGATGAACGGCGTGTTCCAGGAGTATCTGGATGAGTTCGTCATCATTTTTATCGACGACATTCTAGTGTATTCGAAGAGTCCTGAGGAGCACATGGTTCACCTGAGGAAAGTTCTGGAGAAGCTACGGGAGCAGAAGTTGTTCGCTAAGCTGAGCAAGTGTAGTTTCTGGCAGCGGGAGATCGGATTTCTGGGGCACGTCGTATCTGATCGTGGTGTTTCAGTGGATCCGGAGAAGATTCGCTCGATTGAGGAGTGGCCGAGACCGAAGAATGCCTCGGAGATTCGCAGTTTTCTGGGTCTGGCGGGTTATTACAGGAGGTTCGTCAAGGGGTTTGCTAGTATGGCGCAGGCCATGACCAAGTTGACCGGGAAGGACGTTCCTTTCGTGTGGTCGGACCAGTGTGAGGAGAGCTTTGTGAAGCTCAAGGAGATGCTGGTGAGTACTCCGGTGTTAGCCTTGCCTAAGCAGGATGAGCCATATGTTGTGTTCACAGACGCGTCCAGGCTGGGGCTCGGTTGTGTATTGATGCAGCAGGGTAAGGTAATCGCATATGCTTCCAGGCAGCTGAGGAAACATGAATGCAATTATCCTACTCACGATCTTGAGATGGCTGCAGTGGTGTTTGCATTGAAGATCTGGAGGTCTTATCTATATGGCGGTAAGGTTCAGGTGTTCACAGACCACAAAAGTCTAAAGTACATCTTTACCCAGCCGGAACTGAATCTGCGACAGAGGCGATGGATGGAGCTTGTTGCGGATTATGACCTGGAGATAGCTTACCATCCCGGTAAAGCGAATCTTGTAGCCGATGCTTTGAGCAGGAAGCGGGTTATTTTAGACACTGAGCGAGATACAGAAGCGTTGGTAGGCATGGTGAGTGCCCTGAGACTGTGTGCTGTGTCTGAGGAACCTGAGCCGTTGGGTTTAGAGGCGGTGGATCAGGCGGACATTCTGACTAGGGTGCGGGTAGCACAGCAGTTGGATGAGGAATTAATGCAGGCTGGCAGGGCAGAGCGGTCTGAGTATGAGTTATCCAGCAATGGAACTATCCTTTTGAGGGGCAGGGTGTGTGTACCGAAGGACGAAGTGCTGAGGCAGGAAATCCTGAGGGAAGCACATCAGAGCCGTTTCTCTATTCATCCAGGAGCTACCAAGATGTACCGTGACCTCAAACGGTATTACCAGTGGGTAGGGATGAAGAAGGATGTTGCCAACTGGGTTGCGGGGTGTGATACCTGTCAGTTGGTGAAGGCTGAGCATCAGGTTCCGAGCGGGTTGTTGAGGAGTTTACCCATTCCGGAGTGGAAGTGGGACATAATCACCATGGATTTCGTGGTGGGTCTGCCGGTTTCGCGAACCAGGGACGCTATTTGGGTCATCGTCGATAGGTTGACCAAGTCTGCGCACTTCTTGGCCATAAAAAAGACCGACGGTGCGGAAGTGTTGGCCAAGAGGTACGTCAGGGAGATTGTGAAGCTGCATGGGGTACCGGTGAGTATAGTGTCAGATCGAGATCCGAAGTTCTCCTCGCTGTTCTGGGGCGCTTTCCAGAAGGAGATGGGCACTAAGGTACACATGAGTACAGCTTATCATCCCCAGACCGATGGGCAGTCGGAGAGGACTATCCAGACGTTGGAGGATCTGTTGAGGATGTGTGTGTTGGATTGGGGTGGACATTGGGCGGATCATCTGAATCTAGTGGAGTTTGCGTACAATAACAGCTACCAGGCTAGTATCGGCATGGCACCATTTGAGGCGTTGTATGGTAGGCCTTGCAGGACCCCGTTATGTTGGACACAAGTGGGGGAGAGGAGCCTGTTGGGAGCTGACTTTGTGCAGGAGACGACTGAGAAGGTCCGGATTGTGAAGTTGAACATGAAGGAAGCTCAAGACCGTCAGAAAAGCTACGCAGATCGGCGTAGGAAGGAGCTGGAGTTCGCAGTTGGCGATTTGGTCTACCTGAAAATGGCCATGTTGAGGGGTCCGAACAGGTCTATTTCCGAGACGAAGTTGAGTCCACGGTATATGGGTCCCGTCAGGGTGCTGGAGCGGGTCGGACCGGTGGCTTATCGGTTAGAGTTGCCGGAGTCTATGCAGGCATTTCACAAGGTGTTCCACGTGTCGATGCTGAAGAAATGTTTGCACAAGGATGATCAGGTGGTCACGGGGGTGCCATCAGATTTGACACCGAGCATGGTGGTGGAGGCGAGGCCTCTGAGAGTCCAAGATCGTCGGGTGAGAGTGATCAGGAGGAAGAAGGTTCCTGAGATGCAGGTGCTGTGGGACTGCAATGGAGCCGAGGAGGTGACTTGGGAGCCGGAAGCGAAGTTGAAGCGCAAATTTCCCAAGTGGTTCGGCAAACTGGAGGGTTAGCCGGGTGTTCCCATATCGTTGTAACCATGGTGTTGGGATTTTGGGAGTTATTGCGTTGTTGTACTCGTCTATTTTATGTTGTTATAACTAATCGATGTACTTTGGAGCTTTTGATTATTCAATAAGAAGGTGTTTTCATTGAATATGTTGAGCGGTGGGTTTACTAGAGGATTAGTAGACAGGTTGGCGGGCTACTAGTGGTAGTGGTCCGATAGCGGGGGTGCGGATACTAGGTGTTTAGTAGCTGCATAGGGCTGATAGATCCGGATTGGTTTGGCACAGGGTGGTGACCCATATAGCGGCATCGGAGTGCACTGGTGAGTCACTGCCGAGTGTACTTGGCCGGTTGGGTTTCGACGTAATTCCTGATTGGTGAGACAGGTCACTAGAGAGATTGCCGTTGTCTGGCTCTCTATGCGTTAGACGGATCGATCCATGGTGTTGGGTCGTGAAGTCGTTATACTCCCGGGCGTTGGAGTGGTTGGCCAAACCAAGTAGGGAACTATGGCACTATTGTGTGGAGCCGTGATACCGTTGATAGTGGAGTTGGAATAGCGGTCGTGCTACGCTGAGTTGGATTAGCAGTTGTGCTATGTTGTGGATGTTAGCTGGATGTTAGATTCGAGGACGAATCTACGTTAGTGGGGGAGAATTGTAACATCCCTAATTCAATTTTGAGGTTGAAATTGAATAATTAGAAGTTGGGGGTTAATTTCGCGTAAATCAATTTTTCCGGGTGGGTTTAATTGATAAGTTTGGAAGTTTGGGGCCATTTGTGAATTCGAAAAAGATTGGTCACACATATGTATACGCGCGTATGTATCTCCCTCTCCGACCTTGTGCGATTAACCTAGCCGTCAAGTCCTCGTCGCCACGGTAAGAACCCTTCTCTCCCTCCTTAGTTTTTTTGATGCGATGCGGGGTCGCTCGGGATTGCAGATCGGAGGTTGGGCCGTGGTGAGCTCCCGTGGTGAGCTCCGGTGACGAGCACTCGCCGGTGTGTTGGTTTGGAGTCGGGATTGCAGATCGGAGGTTGGGCCGTGGTGAGCTCCCGTGGTGAGCTCCGGTGATGAGCACTCGCCGGTGTGTTGGTTTGGAGTCGGGATTGCAGATCGGAGGTTCGGCCGTGGTGAGCTTCCGTGGTGAGCTCCGGTGGTGAGCGACGGTGCGTGGGTTGGAGTCGGGATTGTGATCGGGTTGGGCTGTGGCGAGCTCCGGTGGTGAGCTCCGGCGGTGGCGTCGCTGCACCGGCGATGGTGAAGTCGATGAAGTCGACTACCGGTTTAAGACCGGTTTAATAATAGGATCGAGTGTGTTTGATTTGTGTTGATTATTTTATTATTCTTTTATTTTAGGTGGATTAATAGAAGGTTATTCATCCCGGGGAGTTCTAGAAAATTGCTGAATTTTCTCGTGAAACTTTCTGTGCGGAAATAAGGTGAGTGCAGGACCATAGGCGTAATTAAATAATTTTGATAATTGGTGTGATTTCGTGATTATAGGCCGTTTACGATCTCGGAGGGTCTAGATCGAGTGTTTCATGAAATGTTTGATTTATTCGGTATTTTCGTGATAGTCTATATTAATTATCTTAATTATTTGTTAGCCTGTAGATGGGAGGATTGTCTCACTAAGTATTTATCGAAATACTTATGCATCTCTTATATTTTAATTGATGCAGGAAATGAGAAAGTGTGACCGTGGAATCAGGGCGAGGAAGAGGGGGTGATCTAGACTTGTCGTTTATTTGAGTATTTAATTTAATAATTTATGATCTGCATTGTTCGGATTTTTAGTCTTGAACCGGGAATTAATTGGTGAGGTTCAGTTATTGTTTATGGGATTTTAATGATTATTTACAAAAAAAAAATGGGTGCGGTTGTTTCAGATCGCCTGAAGCAATCTTGATCGGTTTCAGCGATCGGTTTGTAACCGATCGCCTGTGTATTTTTCCGGTTCTCACGTTCCTTCTTCAATCTTTGCGGTTTCCTTCCGTCCGCGCTCATCCAAATCAGTCCCGAACACCTGAGAAAGGCTATAACAAGCCAAAAAGAACACAAAAACAACCTAGGACATCCTAAATGCAATGCGACTCGATTTGGACCTAAATGCGACGTAAATGTTATGAAAACAACATGAAACACAAAGAAAACATAGGAAAATACGGGACTCAAGATGGTAAAATACAGGGTTATCAACACTCCTATGTATTCCTATTAAGATATACAATGCAATAAAATCTTCTAGCATTTATTTTTATTATTCAATAATAAATTTTGGAAAATTAAAGCTTTCCTTAAAAAATAAAATATATTTAAAATTTTCAGTGATCAAAATATATATACCAAATTAAATTAAATTATCGATAAATCATGACTAAAAAACAAAATATCATTGCATTTTGAAGTAAATAATCCAAAGTTAACCATAAATTTTGAAATGTTTTAATTTATAGCTTTAATTTGTGATATTTTTTGTAATTATATCTTTGAATAATATATAATATTTTTCATGTTTCCAATTATCATAAATAATAAATATTTGTTTTTGGGTTTTCAATTAGATTTTTTTATTTTTCATTGAAATTCGTTTTTAGAGTCCAACATTCGAACCAGCTAAGAAAAAATCTAGTTTTTTTAGTTATTTTTATAGGTATTGCCAAATCCAATACATAGTCGAACTGAACTTAAATATACCAAAACATATATATATTTATTATTTTTATTTTTATTTTTTTTAAAACAAAACTAGTGGTAGTTCAAGTGATTGTTTAAATATTTCTATATGCTTATATAGAATTTGGCCCGGTCTTCAGGTGAAGCGGATAAAACTATAGTTTTGATCCTCAGAATTTTAAGAAACATTGTGAGCCCTTTATGTAATTAAGACCTGGTTCAAATGGTGGTATAGTGTGTTGATTTGGAGTTTGTGTCTGGTTATTTGCTACAGAAATAGTCATGTATTACTTTTATCAAGAAAAGAACAAAAAAAAAACATTCATGTAGTATGTGTTCTTTAACAAGAAAAAAAAAATATCGTATGACTATCTAGTTTCTCTATCGATATTATATGTTTGTTAAATAAAATAATTATGTTTTTTAATTTAAACTAATGTTTTATTAGTAAAATTTAAAGTGAACATGTAATAAGATGTATATATGGTCTTAAATTGTACTATAAACATTATCCGATATATATCAATTAACTTTAACAAAACGATATTCATAAATTGTTTTTAAAGTCCTTGGGATTACGATGTTGTAGACAAAATATCACTCACAATGAAGTGCTCCACAATATCTAAAGTCACAGTGGTTGTAACTTTCTTACAGTAGTGAGTTGGAATTAGGGATGTTGTCAGGGGTAAACCCACCCTATTTAGATTCATCCCATTTAGATCCATACCCGTTTAAACCCATACATGTTTAAACCCATATCCGTTTAAACTCATTTAATTTTTGAATCTAATATGATTACCCATTTAAACACATCAGAGTTGTTCTTACTCATTTAGACTCATTTAAGCCCAACTTGGAATAGTCTTTAAGTTGATGCTTGAGAAGGCTTTGTCCATGTTTAATATATCTCATTCAAAACCATTAGATATTTATTTTTTAGAGAAAATCGCCTTTTAACCTTCAAAATAACAAAAATCAGCACTTTAAACCTTAGTGGTATTACATTGACAGTTCAAACCTTCAAACCAATTATGTTTACACATAAAATCTTCAAATTAGATTTCATGTTTGCGCCGCCAAAAAACTAACCAGAACTATTTAGTTTCCGGTAAAAAAAGTAGTGACGTGTCTGAAAACTTAGTTATGTTTTAATTATTATTTTATGTATTTATTTTCATTCATAAAATAAAAATACAAAAAAATATTCTCCGCCCCTTCTTTTCCTCTTCTCAGGCGATGGTTCCGACAAAAGCTTGTTGTCTTGGTACTCGAATCCTTGTGGTGTCTCTTTCAAATTCTCCTCTTCTTCGACGTTTTTTTTCAACTTGGAATTCACAGATTTAACAATCATCTCACTATATGCTTCTCAATAGAGCCAAAGCCTCAGATATGGAAGAGACACTACAAAGGCTTCACGACCGTTGGAAGGATAATAAATTAAGGCATGAAGTGCGTAGGGGTGAAAATCCCGGTCCAGTAAAACATACCCAATAAGCAAATGGTAGAAAAGCCTGAGAAGTCAAAGACAATGACGAGGTGAAAAGCCGAGCTAAAAGGCACGCCCGGGTGAGTTTACGGTCAAATGGGAATAAATGTAAATTCGTCAATCAACCCTGCCAAGACCAAATATTCATTAAAACCAATGATTTAAGCCGTCTAAATGTAACGGTCGTAACCTTCTAATTAAAGACCATTCATAGCGAATCAAGCGGAGTAAATTAATGACAACGTTAAACACATACTCATAGTATAAATCAAGGACGAGAGAAAAGAGAAAACAACTTCTTTCATCCGCAACTACCTCTGCATTTAAACACTTAGCATTCTTTTTTCTATTGTTCTTATAAGAGCACTCTTTAACTGGCGGGGTCGTTGGCTAGTAAACGAAGCCACACATGGCTCAAAATCTTCCGCTTCAGAAATGATCACAAAAACAAATAAAATGTTGAAAACAATATCTTTGGAGGCAAGCAAGAAGCAGCAAGAAGAATAGATTATGATGATTTTTGCGTCGATGTCGTAGCTTTAAATATTCCACTTCAACAATGATCACATAAAAAACTGAAATATTGAAAACAATAACTTTGGAGGCGAACAAGAAGCAGCAATTGAGATCACTGATGGGGTCATTGGTTAGTAAACGGTGTCGTACACCCAACTCTAATTCTAAATCTTCTTTAAAAGGAAATAGTTGTTAAAAAACAAAAATTGGCTGTTAATTTTAATGGTATTCTATGAGTAATGACTTGTATACATAATCCTGGTTAAGAACATTGGAGTACAAAATATGAAGTATTCGATTTGCGTTAAAAAAATTAAACAATATTTTAGTATATGAATACGTGGATGATAACTTGCGCATTTTATTTTTGAAGATCTAAAGAAGTGTTTTAGCAACAAAAGAAAAAGATCTAAACAAGTGGTCATGACGTTCCTAACATATTTATTTTTAAACAATCGATATATGATCAGTTAATCAAAAAAATATTTAATTAAGAAAACCCTTAAATCAATCTGTTGTGAACATGTCGAATATGGAGTAAAAAACGTGCCCAAAATTAAATTATGTTATGAAATATTCAGCGGATGGCAGACCAAACACTTCAAAGATATCGACCCTACGATTTATAATACTCATGGGATATTGGTCAATTGAAGATTTCTAAATGTTAAGATTACTAGGATTTAATCTGCGCTAATTATAGCACGGAGTAATTTTTTTAACGAAATTGTTTTGAAATTTAAGAAATTTGTTTTTATGTGAATTTTACAATATAACTAACTAATGATTATTGATTATAGATAAAGTTGTCAATTTGTAATAATTTGTTTATTTAACTCTTTTTGCAGTGAACTAAAATATTATTCGGGATAACCCGCAAAAACTTATAATTTTAAAAACATAACTCTAATATGCATCGTTAAATAACTCTAGTTTTGTGGTTAGTCTACGAACTCTTTAAAAAAAATAGTTTTTCTGTGTCTAATTTTTTATAAAATTAATAAAATATTTTCAAATTTTGTTTTGATATATATTCAAATAAAATATAATAAATTATAGTAAAAAATATAGCAAGATTTTGAATAGTTTATTTTATTTGAATATATATGAATTGATTATTATTATTTATTTTTTTGTCAACGAATTGATTATTATTTTAAAATATATAATATTAAAAATAACTAAGAAATGAAATAATAAATAAAATTTTTAATGCAAAATATATAGTTTCCATATTCTAATCAATAATTTTAAAAGACAATTATATCATTTCTTATTTCAATTATTTTTTGTTATTTGTAATGGCATTTTATGTAATAACTTACAAAACAAAGTTTATTTTTAAAAATGTATTCTTAAATAATATTATAGAGATTAAAATTTAGACTAAACATCGGTGTCATGTATCTGACCAAACACAAGGACATAACATCCTTCATTTAAATTTAGTCTATTTCTTTGTATATTCGATGGTTTTTGTGTTCTTTTTTACCTAAAAAAAACAAATTTTCTGGTTGAACATCTTCTTGTTTTGTAGAGAGGCGCGCGTTCATTGACTTGTAAGAAAAGAAAGAAAAGTTTAATGAAAGTTAACTTTCTTAATTAAATATTTTATATCCTATTTTTAAAAGTCTTTTTGCTCGTTGATTTATTGGAGGCGTAATGTATAAGTAAGATTTACCTTCGTTCTAGTATTGATGACAGTAGTGTGTTTTTCTTTCTCTCTATTTTGTGATCAATATAACAAAGAGCTATGAAGGGGTACAATGTGTTGTTTATTTTCATGGACAAACTTAATTAAATATTGAATTTGAGTCAATCCCTAAGTAATTATTATGACTTAGTCAAATCATATGGTACATAATCTATCCCACAATTATATTCCTTTCGTTTCACAATAATATCGTTTTATAATAATTTTTTATTTCGAACAAAAATATTAGTTTAGGATTTTAATGTAAATTTTGACTAGAATGTTTTTATTTTTTTTAATACGTAAAAGACTAAATTTATTTATTTATTCACATGAAAAATGTCAAAACAACACTAATTGTTTGAAACAATTGTATTTTACTTTGAATCATAATAATTTATTTTATAATGAACAATTGAATTTAATTTGAACCGTAATAATTATTTTTACATTAAATAGTTCGTAACAATTTGTTTTTACTTTTCTTATGATTATTCTTATCATTTTATTTGATTGTATTGCTTTAAATTATTTTATATTGAAATATACATGCTTGAATATGAATTATTGTAATTTTATTTTTACGTGTGTATAAATATTATATAAATTAAAATGAAAATACACAAAATGAACTGTACGCCTTAGATATTTTCATTTGTACTTTGTGTCTATAATTTGTGATTAGTGTTTGGTAAAAGGCTAAAAAGTGAAATATTGTTATTTATCTTTAATTTTCAAACGCAAACACTAAATCTGAAACAAATAAACTTTTAGTATCCCATGAAATGTTAATATAGATAAAACAATATCATATTAAGGAGTAACAAGTTGTTAAAGATATCAATTACCTTTGAAAATTTGATAATTTGTAAATCTTTTCAAGTATTTTCCTCTTTTATTTAACATCAGCATTTTCAAATATATTTCATGTGTCAGGAAAGAATATAGTAATATTTTATTCTTCATTTTTATATAATAAGATTTATTTTTGATAAAACAGGTTGTTAAGACATTTACTACCTTTGACTAATTGATATTGTGTAAATCTTTCAAAATATACTTCCTTTTTGGACTTGCATTTGATATGCATGTCTTTAAAATAAAATACTATACTATTTTGTAATTTATAACATAAGATTCTTTTTTTATAAGAATTTTTTTTTTCTAAATGAATTAAAAAACTATAATCATGCACATAAATTCTAAGTGGCTAAACATGTATCGAATGAGCACCATATCAAAAAAAATTTAGTTTACTATAGAACTAGGTAGTAATCCGCGCCTTGCGCGGAGTGAAATATCTATAGATTTTTTGTAATATCCGAGTTTGAAATGATAATATGGACAATAATAATTTAAAATTCTGAATCTAATACATAAGTCTATTGTAAACCATTAAAACCACAATTATATAATAGATATTTTTTAAATTTGATGGGATTTGTGTGTCAAAATCAAATAAAATGAAAAATATAACCGGAAAACTCTATAAATAAATAACCTCATAAAATAAAATGTAGTATAAACATTTTATTATTTTTCCTTGTAGTGTTTTTCCAAAATTTAACATATTATCTTAATATGCGATTGATTTTAAGAGTTTCTGAAAGTGTTTTACACATTAAAAAGTGGAATAATAAAAAATATCTATCATAAAAATTGTGAATCAAACATCCCAAAATTGGACTTATTGCAAACAAAGATACTATATTGGTGTAAGAGATACTGTTATATAGAAATAAAACCATTTTTTATAACAATGTAGAGATAGAATTGTAAAATATAATGTTATATATAGTGCATTTCACTATTATAATAAATTAACTATAACAGTTATGAAAAGTAAACTATATGTGAATAGGATTTAACATAAATAATAGGAATGATAAAACTAAATAAAACAAATAAATAACTATGAGTCTATTAGAACTATCTTGATCGTTAGTATCAACAACAATATGGTATTGTTTTACAAAGTCTTATGATATTCACCTTTATTTTTTACATATTCTTCAAAAGTTTCAAATCAGAGATTGAGTTAAAAAAAAAAAATATTGAGAAAAAACAATTATAATTAGATCAGAAATACTATTTTTTTAAAAATGATGAGTAAAATATTTATGGAAAACATTTCATCTTATATAGAGTCTAATCGTATAGGGTTTATAAATAATGTTATATAGATTTTCAAAATTTTGAAAAATTGTTAAATAATCAATAATAAACAGAAATAAATGAAATATGGTTGATAACTATATTAGGTAACAACCAAATTCCATATGCATTATATTTGTAAATTTGTGTAACTGATATTTTTGTCTTATCATTTTCTAACGTAATTTTATCTAATTTGAATATAATTAAATGATGATGTGAATATATTTATATTACCAAAACTTAAAATGAATTACAATTTCAAAGCACACAAATATGTTTTGTTTATTTTTTATTGCAATGTTTCTTTGGAGTGATGATATGAAATTATTTTTGCAGAATTTTATATGCTTTAGTAAATGAAGAAATGAAACTACGGTTTTGCATTATGAAATAGGTACGTGATTTAAACAATATTGATATAGATTTTTGTTTGTTGTCAATTATAAATAAATAGTTTTGGTAAATATTAAATTTGTAAGAATAATATTTTCACATAAAAAAAATTGAAAACCAAATTTTATTTTAGAAATAAAATAACTTATAAAATAATTTTGATTTAACAGTGTATTTAAAATCTCATAATAAAAGTTATATGATTATGCATATTAATCAAGTAAAACATAAGTTTAATGTGAATGACATGAATGTAATTATTCTAATAAGTGAAACCTTTTTTAAAAAAAATATCATGAAATGCTTTATGGTAATGACACATCATCATGACACAACTGTAAATTACATGTCAAGTCAAGGTATTTAAAAACCTTTTTTTTTTACGAGTCTTTCAGTTAATATATAAGGGAATTAAAAATGAGTTAGGATGTATTTTATGTTCGATATAGTTTTTTTTCTTCTTTTTTGTTTTATGGTTGTAAACATGTTGTTTTAGGCTTGAAGTTTCGATCTAAAATTGCAGGCATTTTGAACAAACCTAGTCTAATCTATAAGCATTACTTACGCCGATGATCACAAAATAACCTATTAGTAAGTCATCATCAGCAATTAAGAGATTTTAACCACAAATGAAAAATCCAATAGAAGATGCAATAAGTGATTTAACTCAGTAACCTTGGATGTTTACATATCATAACTACTATTATTTTAGATGATCAGTAACTTTGTGCAGCACATTATTAAATTTTGATCCACAGAAAATTGAGAATATGAGGCAAAAAAAAGGTATACGCAAGATCTTGACTTTCATGGCTTGCTTTTATAAACTGCACCTCCACTATTTTAGAACCAGTGAGACCAACAAAGTTCGTGCCTGAGACAACCTGCATGTCTGAGTTCAATCACAGATATATGTTTCTACTTTTCTATTGGGCTTTAGATGAGTAAAAGATTTCTTATATTATTACTTATTCATCTGCTTGTTTTAATCTATTTCCAAAGTTCATAATTAACGTAAACAGAGACATGAGTGCAAGAAACAAAACAAATTCATTAAGCTTACAAACTTCCAATTCTAATTGTTTTCACGACAGAGAAAAGAAGAAGAAAAATTGCCGGGCTAAATTCTAATTGTTTTCGGGTGTGAGTTTTGGATATCGGGTCGGGTGGTTTTGTGTTTGGATCGGGTTTAATTTTTTTAATGTTTTGGCAGGAAAACAAAAGTTAACGTATTTGGTGGAAAACATAATTTCACTTTTTGACGAGAAAACGGGGACGGGAATGGGGACAGAAACAGGGACGGCAAATTAAAATTTTATAGATACGGGTACGGTATAGATACGTAAATATATATATGCATATACATATAAACATTACAATACATTTAACCTTATATTCGGCTGTTGGATTAGATCCTCGATCCTAACTCGTCTGCGAGCACCAGATTGCTCGGACTCCGAGACTTCAGTTCCCGAGGTCGATGCACTACGAGGCATACCCCGAAAATGATTCCGTACTTGGGAGCCCAAACGGAGAAAGTCGTTATTTCTGCTAAAAAATATAAATACATTAGTACATTGAATTGTTAAATTCATAAAATTTCAAAGAAATTCATAAAATTTCAAAGAAATTCCTAAAATTTCAAAAAAATTCCTAAAATTTCTAAAACTTACGAAAATTTAAAAATTTTCCAAAATTTAATACAATTTTTTTTAAAAATCAAAATTTTGAAATGTTCCAAAAATTCAAAACTTTCATAAAAAAATCATAATTTTCAAAAATATGAAAATTAAAAAAAAAATTAAGTGTACAAAATTCTACAAATGTTTTATAAAAAACCTAGAAACGTTTTTATAAAAATCAAAAATATATAAAAACATTTTTAATATGTACAAAATTTTGAAAAATTCAATTCTAATTTTTAAATTACAAAAAAATATAGTATTTTATTTTAAATTACAAAACAGTATAGTATTTTATTTTATAAATTACAAAACAGTATAGTATTTTATTTTAAAGACATGCATATCAAATGCAAGTTCAAAATGGAAGTATATATTAAAAGATTTACACAATATCAATTAGTCAAAGGTAGTGAATGTCTTAACAACATGTCTTATCAAAAACAAATCTTATTATAGAAAAATGAAGAATAAAATCTTACTATATTCTTTCCTAACACATGAAATATACTTGAAATTGCTAATCTATACTATATAAAAGTAACTATTTGAAGCTCCTCAGTCTAGCCACCTCAGCAAAAATAATATGCCCTGAGAAACTGCCACATCAGCTATCTTTTTTTTTACAAGCAAAGACCGATATATACAAACAAACAACCAATCACATATCTCTATTTTTACACGTGTACAAGCTAAACCCTTATTCTTCTGGGAAAAACTCTTTTCCATAAAGTTTGTAACGTCAGCTAAATCTCTACAAAAAAATTTAGACACGCAGCGAACGAAACGGTATCTACCAAAATATATTATAAAGCGCCTCTTCCCCTGCCTGAAATTTAGAGTATAAAGTTTAGATCCTAAACGCATCGTCGTCTCACACGAAGATCTCTTCGGTTTCAAGAACCTCTCATCTCCTATGGCTTCCAAGTCTCTGATTTTTAACCCCCATCAAGTTTCATTCTCTCCACTCCAGTTCAACGAATTTCACTTCCAAAATCTGAAATCCGGCGAAACTTAGGTAAGATATTGTCTTTTTTTCTTCTCCTCCTCTTCTTCATTTTATGGGTCTCCGATAATCTTTTTCTTATGGCGATTCCTCTCTATCGAAATTGAAAATAACTGGATCAAATTTTCTTCCAACTCGATGCTAATTCTGAGTAAATGAGAATGCAGGTGAGCTGGTGGGAGAAAGTGAACAGAAGAAGAGGATTATCGGGCACTACTTCATACGTGCATGTCTGATAAATAACTTACATGGCGCGACAAGAAGTGAATAAAAAGATTATCGAAAAGCTTTTGGTGTATCTAGATCAACCACCAGCAGGCTTAAGTAATTGCAGATATATGCATGCCATTCCTACTATTACTAACGAAACGGCCTTGTGTGTTCCAGATTTCCTAGAGTACCATCATCTTAAGTATCTGCTATTTTTGATTAATATTAAATTGGTGAGTCACTTTTTCGTTTTGATTTAAGCTAGATATTGTGTTTATGTAGTATATAGTCAACTTGCTTTACTAATTGACTGGCCTCTGTAATTTTGAGGACTAGGCTATTTCGGGCAGTGAAACAAGGGCATCCATGACTTCCACCGAAGTTAGTGTCTCTTAAAACTTGCTTCATTTTCTCCTTTTGTTTAACCAGTTCATTGGGAGAGTTTTCTAGACTGTGTGCTGAATTTTTTGCTTTGTTTTTTTTTTCTTTTTAGAAGTTGGCAGAAACGACCAGCCACGCCTTGCTCCTTGCTCCTTGCTCCTACGCTGAGTTTACTGAAAATATATGCAGGTAATCAAGATAATATTTTACTATAAAATAGTCTTTCAGATTATAATCTTAACTTACATAGTAAGTAGTAACCATCTTTTACATCCGAAAGTTTATATCTATAAACAGGTTGTTTATATGATTAATTTGATATCTTCTTGGGGTTCTCTTCAGCCTCACGGCATGGCCGGGCCGTCGGCCTCTCCGTCTCGGCAAGGTGTGGGAGACTCGGTAAAGGTTAATGGGCAGAGTATGCCGGTGGTGCAGGAGGAATCATCTCGTCCAGTGACAGATACAGCAAAATCATGGGCAAGTGTGGTTCATAAAAAGAAATCAATGACAAAGTATGAGATGCAGGTTTCAACGGAAGATGGTGTTGGCTCTGTTGTGGTTCCTGAAGAGATCTTCAAGGACTCGTCACCCCTATGGGAGGACTTTCTTATTGGTCGGTTTCTAGCAACTGCCCCTCATGTTGCAAAGATTCATGCCATTGTTAACAAAATATGGGCTCTGGGAGACAAGTCTCAGATGATAGACGTCCATGTCGTTAACTCGACAACAATGAAGTTTAGGATTGCAAATCCAATAACTCGAAATCGAATCATTCGGAGAGGTATGTGGAACTTGGCGGAGATTCCAGTAGTGATGTCGCGATGGTCCCCATTTCTGAAAGAAAATCTACCAGAAATGAAGGAGGTTCCATTCTGGGTGCACCTAAAAAATATTCCCATGAACATGTTCTCCTGGAAAGGTCTGAGTTTTATTACTAGTGCGGTGGGCGTGCCGGATCGTCTCCATCCTGATACTGCGTAGTGAGTGGATTTCAAAATTGCAAAAGTCTTTGTCAAAGTAGATCTTTCAAAACAACTGCCAAAGGTAATGAATTTCAATTCGAATCGGGTGGAATTTTCTTACCCTTGGCTCCCTCCTCGTTGTTCCAAGTGTGGCAAATGGGGACATATGCACACAATCTGTTTGACCTCTGCAGCATCACAGGAGGAGACTGAACAGGGTCAAATGGTATTATATCAACAGACAGATGCTCTCAAAGGAGAAATTAAGGAAAAAAACAGAGTTGAAGAAGGCTTGCCTATGGTAGATGCTGTGAACGTTACAGTAGAAGCAACGGTTGAAGAAACACCCACCACAAACGTCGAAACCCAGGATGTCGAGGAAGGAGAGTGGTCTCAGGTTTCACCCGCTAAGATTGGAAGAAGCCCAACAAAAACTGATCTTGAATTTGGCAGGTTCACAATTTTATCAAAATCACGTTATGCAATCTTAGAGGAATATGAAAGAGAAAATACAGAGGACATCGCAGAAGACAAGACTAGTGAAAGAATTGACAACACGACAATGGAAAAAGCCAAAACTGTTTTAGTAGATAATCAAAACCAGGAGCAAGTTCTCGTGGAGCAAGAGGCTGATAAGTCAATTCGACAGGGTCTGCCTCGAAACTTCAGTGAAAACCAGAAGCTACACACTGATGAGATGAATCCCAAAGCAAAAGATCAAAATCCTAGCATTTCTATAAGACGGTCTACCCGGAAAAATTCTTAATGTCGGGTTTTTTCTGGAATATCCGCGGTTTTAATCAATCTACTAAACACAATGTCGTTCAAGAGTGGTTGAGGAAACATTCTTTTCAATTTGGTTGTCTACTGGAAACTAGAGTCAAAGCTAAGAAAGCTGATCGTATTGTATCTTCAGTCTTTCCGAGCTGGTCTTTCATTTCTAACTACGACTCTCATCGATTGGGAAGGATATGGGTGGTATGGAATCAAAGGGTGAGAGTTACTGATAGATCCATGGACACGCCTAAAGATTTGACGTACACACCTGGAGGACCAACGACGAGGTCAAGGATAGGACACGCGCGGATCACTTTTGGACGATTGGAGCAAGGAAGAAGAGCCACCACCGAACACCATTCTCGATATGGTCCGTGCCCATCTTGGTGATTGAGGTTTGGCCCAATGGTATAGGTTTAAGTACTCTTTTTCCTTGACTTGGGTTTGTCCCATTGGGTTTACCAAGTTAAGGTTTTAATGAGGCTTGGGCTTATATCAACCTTTTGGCCAATCTCCACCATGATGTTATGCACACCATCATCACCATCATCTTTCACTTCCACAAGATTATTTTCCGAAGGGATTTTCCGAGGGATTTTCCGAGGGATTATTTCCGAGGGATTTTTCCGCGGAACTTCCCCGGGGGAATTCTTCATTTCCGCGGAAGACTAGTCAAAGTAGCCGAGGGGTCATTCAAACCTTCTAGTCAAATTCTTTGGTCTTAGTCTTTACATTTATTTGCCTTTGTAATTTCTCATGCATTGTAATTTGTGTTTTCTTCTTCACCCCTTCACATTCTTTCTCTATAAAAGCTATGTAATCTCATTGAGAATAAATAATCCAACTTTTTATCAAATCTTTTAGAGAAGTTTCTCTCCTTTGTTCCTTTGGAACTTTCGAATTCTTTGGTGGTTAGCCAACGATTTCTCTTGATCTTTAGGTGGTTAGCCTCTTGATCGTTTGGTTTATCAAGTGTTCTTCATCACGCTTGACGCAGCCTTCATTCCATTGTCTCGTAGTTTTCGTTTTAAGTCGTATTTGGGGCACAAGGATTTTCGGGATTAACATCTCACGCCTTGTCATCCTTTTACCGCGATTACTATCAGCCTTTGAAGTCACCCCCTCGTTCCAAATCTTCACCGCAAGTCTGGGCCTAAGGAATTTCGAGTTCATCACTCACGCCTTAGCATCTTTCTTCGTGGAGTCCTTTGGAGTCAAGGATCTATCCAACGTTTTACCGATCAAGAGTGTGCGTTTTTGGGAGGATCGAATCAAGATCGTATCAGTTACCCCTTGTTTCACAAGCTCACAGATGATCACATGTTCTATTCTGTTGGATGGGGCCGAGGAAGAGTTTTTATGCTCCTTCGTATACGCTTCAAATTTTGCAGAGGAGAGGAAAGAGCTATGAACTGATTTGAAAAACCACCAGGATTCACCAATGCTCAGAAATAAGCCTTGGATAATAATGGGATATTTCAATGAAATATTACAAGGAGAGGAGCATTCGAACTCTATCAACTCCTCGTCAATTCCGAGTGGTATGAGAGATTTTCAGGACATAGCAAGATATTGTTCTCTTTCAGATATGGCTGCGCATGGTCCACTGTTTACATGGTGTAACAAGAGGGAGGAGGGGTTGATCTGCAAAAAGCTAGACCGAGCTCTTATCTCGAATGTTTGGCTTAACCATTTCCCATCTGCCTATTGTGTATTTGAAACAGGAGGATGCTCTGACCACCTAAGATGTCGGATTCAGATCAATAAAGAAAAAACAAAGATCTGTCGCCCTTTCAAGTTCACAAATGCTTTGATAAGCTTACCCGAATTTTTACCTTTGGTAAATTATTTCTGGTCATATACGGGAGAGCTATTTATATCAACCTCGGCGGGATTTCTATTTTCAAGGAAGTTAAAGGCGCTAAAGAAGAAGATAAAAGAGCTGAGTAAGATGCACTTATGTAATCTCTCAAAACGAACGAAGGAGGCATATGAAGAACTCTGCGAAAGCCAAACGAGAACTATGTTGAATCCATCTCCATCTAATATTGTGGAAGAGACAAGAGTCTATAGACGCTGGCATCTATTAGCTGATTTGGAGGAAAGGTACTTAAAACAAAGATCGAAATTACATTGGCTGAAAGTTGGGGATGGAAATAACCGATATTTCCATTAAGCTGCTAAGGCAAGAGAAGCAAGAAACTCAATCAGAGAAATACAAAAAGCAGATCGGATGATAGTAAATACGCAAGAAGAGATCAAAGAGGAAGCAGTGAATTTTTTCCAGAATTTCCTCTCACATGCCCCAGGGAACTTTACTGAAGTAAACTCTGAAGACTTAACTGGGTTAATAAATTTCCATTGCGACGAGTCAGATGGAGAAATGCTGGGTAAATTGGTTACGGAGGAAGAAGTGAAAACGGTACTTTTTGCAATGGCGATCAACAAAGCGCCGGGTCCAGACGGATACTATTGTGAGTTCTTTAAAGCAGCATGGCCAATCGTGGGGAAGGATTTTGTGGCTGCCATCCTCTCCTTTTTTGAAAAAGGTTTCTTACCAAAGGGTATCAACTCAACAATCTTATATCTTATACCAAAGAAATCAGAGGCAACGGCAATGAAAGATTATAGATCCATCTCCTGTTGCAATGTGATATACAAGGTAATATCGAAGATATTTGCGAACAGATTGAAAAGAGTTTTGCCGAAATTCATTACACCCAATCAGTCTGCCTTCGTGAAGGATCGTTTATTGATGGAAAATGTGCTCTTAGCGTCAGATTTGGTTTAAAACTATCACAAGAATTCGATTTCGGCTCGATGTGCGATAAAAATCGATATTGAAAAGGCCTTTGATTCTGTACAATGGTCTTTCCTCATGTCGATCCTACAGGCTCTGAACTTCCCGGAAAAGTACATACACTGGATCCGCTTGTGCGTAACGACATCATCTTTTTCGGTACAAGTCAATGGGGAGCTTGCTGGTTTTTTTCAAAGCACTCGGGGGCTTCGACAAGGTTGTGCCTTATCTCCCTACCTTTTTGTTATATGCATGAATGTGCTATCCAAAATGTTATACAAGGCAGCAGTGGAAAGACAATTTGGGTACCATCCATACTGTCAGAATCTGAAGCTCACTCATCTCTATTTCGCTGATGATCTTATGATATTCTCTGACGGAAAGAAGCGTTCGATAGAAGGTGTTCTTGAGGTCTTTAAGAAATTCTCAGAAATCTCAGGGCTGAACATAAGTCTGGAAAAATCAACTCTATTCTTAGCGGGGATTACGACAGAGTGCAGGGCCGCAATTCTTGATCAATTCCCATTTGCGACAGGATCTCTCCTAGTTCGATATCTTGGCTTACCATTGCTTACGAAGAGGATGACAACTCACGATTACACGCCACTGCTGGAAAAAATACGATCTCGTATCAGTAGCTGGACATCTAGATGCTTATAGTTTGCAGCGCGAATTTTTGGATGTCTGCTTTCAGGTTACCGAAAGCGTGCATTGCTGAAATCGACAAACTCTGTGCAGCTTTTCTATGGCCAGGTCCGGATTTAAATCCAAATAAGGCAAAGATAGCATGGAGTGATGTCTGCAAACCTAAAGAAGAAGGTGGTATGGGTTTAAGATCTCTCTCCGTCGTAAACAATGTAAGCTGCCTCAAACTGCTTTGGCGAGTTCTTTCCGGAGAGTCGCTATGGGTTGATTGGGTTCGAATGTTCTTAATCAGAAAGGGTTCTCTCTGGTCGGTTAAAGAAACGTCATCTTTAGGCTCTTGGATATGGAAAAAGATGCTAAAATATAGGGAAATGGCAGTAACATTTACGAAAGTTGAAGTACACAAAGGTTCTAAAACCTCCTTTTGGTACGACAACTGGACGACGTTGGGACCTTTGATCAAGCACACTGTACTGAGAGGCTGCATAGATCTGGGTATCGATATTCATTCATCAGTGGAGCGGGTTCTTCTATCTCATAGACGATGCTGTCACCGCGCTGAGATTCTAAACCAAATAGAAGACGCAATTCAGACTCACCACCAAGGTGGCTGTTCACAAAACAAAGACGTTTTCTTATGGAGATGGGAGGGGGATAATTTCAAACCGAAATTCAGCTCAAAGATGACATGGGGAAAAATGCGCGAAATATACCCAACTCGAGAATGGTGTAAGGGCATATGGTTTCAATACGCAACACCCAAATTATCCTTCGTTGCCTGGCTCGTTATGCATAACAGATTGTCGACGGGGGATCGACAAATTGCTTGGAACATTGGGGCTACTGGTTTGTGTATCTTTTGTCACAGCTTGGAAAGTCGAGATCATCTCTTCTTTGAATGCACCTACTCGGCGGAGATATGGGCAGGCTTAACTAGTCAACTCATTGGCGGAAGATATACGACACAATGGGAGGGAACTATCACTCTTCTAACCGATACTAGCCTAGAAAAGATCAAGCTGTTCCTGTTTCGGTACGTATTTCAATCCACAATTTATTCTATTTGGAGAGAAAGGAACGGAAGAAGACATGGGGAGCCTCACAACCACCCAACACGTCTAATCCAATACATCGACAAGCAAGTTCGAAATCGGCTAACATCTATACGAAATTTGAAAGACGGGAAATACGAGGAAGGGATGCAAACCTGGTTGGCAACTCGCTGAGAATCATCACGTCGTAGTCCTAGACTCTCTGGTTTCATACTAAGAACAATTTCAAATTTCAGCAAATGATGCATTACTTTGTAAAAACGTTGTTTTTTTGGATTTGAATTAATTTAACATTTAAATTCAAAAAAAAAAATATTTGATATCTTCTTAACTATCCTGCAACGGCCTAGCGATAACAGTTGCTCACATATAAGCATGTCGAGGATTTGTTTGGAATCAAAATATCACAGTTAGTCTCTTCATATTAGTATAGATTTGTGGCTTGCTTCTCTGGTCCATTTAAGGAAATCAGAAATTGGTTGCTGGTTAAGGAAATAAGAGCAAGTCTTCAAAAGATGATGATGATGATGAACAAACAAATATTGCAAGGGAAAACAAACAAGTTTAACCCCGAGAGTCCAAGTGAGTTTCATGATATATTTACAAAGTTTAATCTGCTAAGTTATTCGTATTTGTTTTTTTTTTAATTGAAGAGTTATTTGTATTAGATGGGTGTATATACAAATATCATAGCAGCATGTGACACACCAGAAATTTGATGCTTATGGAGTTAAACCTCTATGATCTAATAGCCTCAACTAATTTCTCATATTGTATATTACTTTTTTTTTGCGATTTGCTTACAGTTGATGATCCGTGTAACTATTCATATTGAACCGATGCAAAGATGATTGTCTTAATTTGAGTTCTCGGTTTCAGAATGGGAAGAAGATAATGATGAAGAAGGCGTAAATCATCATCTCCAGCAATTCCGTTGCGGTTCAGGTCCTTCTCTGACTTCCTCTTTTCTATTTTTTACTATGACCACAAGTTCTTGCAGATATTTGGTGTAGAACATGTAGATTTTTCTGCTTAGGATTAGACTACAAACAGTTCACTTATCGTAATGAAGCAAAAGAGAATAGAAGTGATAACAAAAACATTAAAGCTAGCAAGGTATCTAAAGGAATACAAAACGTTAAAGGTGATTGGACCTTTGTTTCTTCCTCTCTTTTAGGCTTAAGTAGTTAACTGAGCAGAGTAATTATAACTACAGTGGCATACATAAATGTATTTTTTGAAATGTTATTGCATTAATGATCGACATCACCGACAAATGACACTTAACGATAAAAACGTGTGAACAAGACAAATAAGTTGCTCAGAGTTTTAGGTGGAAGTGATATTATGGAAAATCAAAAAGACATTTAATCCATCATGGTTGATAGTGTCTACTCGGACAGAGGCATGAAGAAAGAAATATCTAAAATTCAGTCTTTTATATTAACATTTGGTTATATGCAGCACCTTATTGATCTTGCTGAATCTGAAAGTTCTAAAACACAAATAATTGGATAGCTGAAGAAAGAGAGGCCTAGATGGAAAGTTGATGTTGAAAACGGTTAAGTTTATATGAATAATATTTGTGATATGATCATCATACATGACACTATACATTAAACGGTTAAGTCCACAAGAATTTGGATGTTATGTGTACTTTATATCTCTAACGTAATGTTACGGTTTCTGGTTCCTAAATTGATGATTTCACTCAAAATAATTTTTAAAAAAGCTGGATAGATCGAAATACATTAAGTTATGCTCAGTCTCAAACCAAATACCATAGGTTTTATTGACAATTTTGATAATGTACAAAACGTCATTTAAAATTATATTTTGACAACAAAATAAAGATCATCTATTCTATTTTAGACAAAAAGTTTTTTTACATTTTCATATTAAAAATTATTTAAAAAACAAACCGCGCGTAGCGCGGTAAATCCCCTAGTGTTAAATAAAAGAGGAAAATAATTGAAAAGATTTACACATTTTCAATTTTTCAAAGGTAATTAATTTTTTTTTTAACAACCTGTCATAAATGCATGTATTATACATAGATATATAACCTTATGTATGTAGTATCCTCTCTCTCTAAATCAGTAGTTGGATAAAATATTGAAATGTTATCGTTATTCTTACAAAATGCCCAAGATACCAATTAGCAAGATGATTATCTCTATAATATTATTTAAGAAGACGTTTTTGAAAATGAAATTTGTCTTGTAAGTTATTACATGAAATGCCATTACAAATAAAAAAGATAATTGAAATAGGATCTTTTAAAATTATAGATGAAAAATATGGAAAGTACTTATTTCCCATTTAAGAGTTCATTTACAATTTAATTTCTTAATTATTATGATATTATTAAATAATAATCAATCCATACATATTAAAAAAATATTCGAAATCTTGCCATATTTTCACTATAATTATTATAAAATATTTTATTAATTTTATAAAGAGTTAAACACGAGAAAATTGATTTTTTTAAAGAGTTTGTGGACTGACCACAAAAATCATAGTCATTAAAATGTGCATATTAGAGTTATGTTTTCAAGATTATAGGTTTTTTCGAGTTAGCCCGAATAATATTTTAGTTTATTGCAAAACGGGTTAAGTAAACATGTTAATCCGGGTTGACAGTTCTATCTATATAGTCATTATTTAAACATATTTTAAAATTCAGATAATAACAATTTTACTAAAATTTCAAAACAATTTTTAAATAAAAATTACTCCGCGCTATATAGCTAGCGCGGATTGAATCCTAGTTAACCATTTAAACGTGAATACATCCATCTTTCAAAAAAAAAAAACATCATGACCAATATTGAGTCTATTGACTATTGAGTATTGACAACAAACCTACATCTTTATATTTTTACATACCACGATAAATTATTTCCTAAGGTCAATTTTGGAATAATTAAATATCGAATCAAATAATACATCATGATGAGAATTTTGAACCATAAACTCTCTGACAAAATTCAAGACATCCATAATGTTATTCGGTGCGTAAATCTTATTGGAGTGTTAGTTACTCCTTAATACGATATTGTTTTATATATATTGACATTTCATGAGATAATAAAAGTTCATTTGTTTCAGATTTAGCGACTAAAGGTTTAATTGTTTAAGATATAGTGTTTGCGTTTGAAAATTAAAGATAAATAATAATATTTCACTTCTTAGCCTTTTACCAAACACTAATCACAAATTATATACACAAAGTACAAATGAAAATATATAACGCGTACAGTTCATTTTGTCTATTTTTATTTTATATTATATAATATTTATATACACATAAATATAAAATTACAAGAATTCATATTCAAACATGTATATTTAAATATAAAATAATTTATAGCGAAAATTAAAATAAAATGATAAGAATAATCATAAGAATAGTAAAAATGATTGTTACGAACTATTCAATGTAAAAATAATTATTACGATTCAAAGTAAATGCAATTGTTCATTAATTAAAAGAAATTATTATGATTCAAAGTAAAATGCAATTGTTTTACACAATTAGTGTTGTTTTGACATTTTTCATGTGAATAAAAAAATAAATTAATACTTTTTACGTATTAAAAAAAAAATTCTAATCAAAATAAATAATTTCTAAAACGATATTATTGTGAAACGAAAGGAATATAATTGTGGGCTAGATTATGTACCATATGATTTGACTAAGTAATAATAATTACTTAGGGATTGACTCAAATTCAATATTTAATTATTTTTTTCCATGAAAGTAAACAACACATTGTACCCCTTCTTGACTAAATATTATATATATTGATCACAAAAGAGAGAGAAAGAAAAACACACTACTGTCGTCAAGACTAGAACGAAGGTAAATCTTACTTACATTACGCCTTCAACAAATCAACGAGCAAACAGACTTTTAAGATTAGGAAGAAAGAGTTAATTAAGAAAGTTAACCTTCATTAAACTTTCTTCATTAAACCTTTCTTTCTTTTCTTATAAGTCAATGAACTTTCGCCTTTCTGCGAAACAAGAAAATGTTCAACCGAAAATTTTGTTTTTAGGTAAAAAAGAACACAAAAACCATCGAATATACAAATAAATAGACTAAGGAGGAAGGCTAAAGAGATTCATATGAAGGATGTTATGTCCTTGTGTTTGGTCAGAGACATGTCACTGATGTTTAGTCTAAATTTTAATAATCTTAACATTTTGAAATCTTTAATTGACCAGTGTCCCATGAGTATTATAAATCGTAGGATCGATATCTTGACGAATTCAAACTTTACAAAAAGTGTTTGGTCTACCGTCCGCTGAATATTTATTTCATAACTGAATTCAATTTTGGACACGTTTTTTTACACCATATTCGGCATGTTCACAATAGATTGATTTAAGGGTTTTTTTAATTAATTATTTGTTTTGATTAACTGATCATATATCTATTGTTTAAAAATAAATTTGTTAGGAACGTCATGACCACTTGTTTAGATCTTTTTTCTTTTGTTGCTAAAACACTTGTTTAGATCTTCAAGCAGGGGCAGAGGCACATGAAGGGTAGGGGTGAACTGACCCCTATAAATTTTAATTATTTAGTATAAATTTTTGATATTTTGTTTTATTGACTCCATTGAAATATTTTTACCGACCCTCATAAATCTAAAACAAACACAAATCTACGTTACACCAATTAAAAATATTTATTTGAAACTTTTAAATCTAACACAAATCCAAATTAGCAATCTAAACCACAAAATAGGCTCATAACTAAAATAATAAAACAATATATCCCTTATATAAGTTCTATGATCGAGAATAGTTTATTGAGTACTTCTTCTATATAATTTGACTTTCGCCCTTTTTATAATTTTCTATTAATTGTTTTTATGTTTTTCAGATATACTAATTACATAACTAGTACAAGTTAATTTTTTGTTTGTTACAAGTTAATTTCTACTATTTTTTGTTACAAGTTAATTTCTACTTAACATGCAGAATGGATAAGACAATAATATATACGTAAAATTTGTTACAATTTAATTTCTATAGAGAAGTCGCTACACAATATATACAATTTTTAAAAAAATTAAACGAATAATTATAATTGTAATATGTTACCTAGGGGTTGGCATTTTGGTTTAATTTCGGGTTCGGTTCGTTTCAGTTGATTCGGGTTGAATAAAACTCTAGCCGAAGATAACCGAAATAAGTTTGGTTCGTTTTGTGTTCGGTTTGGTTTAGTTTGGTTCGGTTGTAGTTTGGTTTGGTTTTTATAAAAATAATAATTCTAACGAAACGTAAACAAAACAAAGCCATAAAAAAACAATTCCCTAAAAGTCTAAAACCAAACTGAAATTATCCCACTTAATCAAAATTAAAAAAAAAAAATCAATGGCTTTGAAACGACCGCACTTTTTTTTTTTTTTTTCTTTTTTGCAGAAATAATTAAACATTACAAATACAAGAACAATCCAAGTTCTACAGCTTACACAAGCCAACAGTTCTAAAACAGCAAAAGCAAACAACACCAACAATAAAAACCCCGGGTCCTAACCATCCCCTCTTCACTGCCTCGATTCCACGATCACACCTTATCTTTACCTGCATCGACAAAAGTGATGCATCAACATTTGGCTAACCAAACGCTGAGTGAGAGATCATCCCAACAACAGGCTAAACAATAAGCACAATCAACAACAATTATCAATACGAAGAATTAATTAACACCAATTAAAACTTCCAACACAAATAGCAATTCATCACTATGAAAAACTATACCAACGCCTAGCAATTCCATCCCAAGGAAAGCTAGACACACAGCCTGAAAGGCAACACACAACACGCCTTCAAAGCACAAACCACAACCAGTATCGATCGATACCCCCTTGGTATCGATCGATACCCCAACCACATGCCCTCAGGCAAACAACCGGTATCGATCGATACACCCCTGGTATCGATCGATGCCAAGCAACACATGCCCACAGGCAACAACTGGTATCGATCGATACACACCTGGTATCGATCAATGCCTACACGACTCGAGTCCACCGACAAGAGTCTAGTATCGATCGACACACACATGGTATCGATCGATACCCACCTGCAAATCACAACCTTCCGCGAGATCTAAACCCAGAAATCGCCACAAATCACCAAGGCAAAGCCCCAAACTCAACAATCAAGCTTAACTAAGCACCACACAAGCTTACTTGCTAACCTTTGGTCCCAACTCACCTTAAATCGGCTGGATCGAGCTCAAAATCGACCTCCCTTGCTTCCCACAAGCTCACGCCCAAAACCAAGACCAAACTCTTCCGATCTCTTCTTCAAGCTTCTCCCAAGCTCGAATCTCTCTCGATCTCGCAAGATCCAAGCTTCACCAAGCTTCCACCTCTCTCACGCTCTCCTTCTCTCTCTCTCTCTCTCTCTCTCTCTCTCGCGACCAAGACTTTTCTTTCCCAAAAGAATGGTTTCCACGCGCAAGAAGAGAAGAGGAAGAAGACTTATAAGGAGAAAACCCGACTGGTATCGATCGATACCCCTAGTATCGATCGATACTAGCCCGGAACAATTCCGAATTAATTATTTTTCCCCAATAATTAATTCCTCCGGAACGCGGGCGTTACAATTCTCCCCCACTAACTTAGATTCGTCCTCGAATCTTCGTTACCGTTATCTCCCATGAACCGTTCATCTCCAATGAACCTCAATCGTCGCAACGATTACACAATCCTTGGCCAACCCGGCCATCTCAATACTCACACGAGGTCCAATACCAACCTCCGAGGTTTCCCACTCAGTCCCTATGCTTATAACACCGCGGCATCATATGTACTTATTGCTCAAACACCAGCCAACCCCATTACTCAAGACACCGCAGCATCTCTGAGTTCCGAGCATCAGCCATATCCCGCAGGATATCCACCATACCACCTCACCCAAGACACCGCAGCATCTCCGAGTTCTAGGTATATGCCGTACCACTCCACTCAGTAATATAACCTACAAGAGTCTCAATACCGCATACCACTCAATTCTAGGCAATATATCCCACGTCTGGGACATACTCCTTACGAATCCACGGTATCACGTATCACTCTAGGCTATAAACCTCCCGAGTCTGGGTACATCGCCACTCACACTCCCAAGACACACAGTCCTGCGAGCTATCGGCACCAGAGGAACCAGTCCTCTCAACGAGCAATAAATCACATATCTCTAAGCATCTCGACTGAACTACCTCCCGTGATCCGTGTAAATCCTCGCAAGGCAACACTGGCATCACCCATATTCCATACCCGGAATATCTGCCGTGCATGACCAATAACCCGGCCATCGCACCTCCCTTGCGCACCTTCCAGTGTCAGCTTGCTTTAGAAGGACTTGTCAAGACAACTATGACTAGGCTACCTTTAACACCCAACAACTCTCTGCAGTAGGTCCTCAATACAAACGTAATAAAACAAACAAGTACCATACGCCTGCAATCCAACCCACCACATAGAACCGCTAAGTGAAATAACCCGGTCTCGTCACTCGACTCATTTTCCCGAACAAGCTTAACTAAAACACGCAATGCTCACAACAGCAATAAGAACATCTATCTTATTACTCTCTCGCATTAACGCTTCTTACCCCAAACGCAATGCGAAACCGTGACTCACAGTCACCAATAAGAAATACTCATCTTATTACGCATCATAATGTAACATCGTTCTACACAACGGCAATACAAAATGAAACACACATAGCACACAGCTACAACCGAAACTGGAACCTCTCGATGGAACTCAAGCCGCAGCTTGCTTCTGGAACCACTTCTGGAACCTCGCTTCCATCCTAGCCTCTGGCTCCCAAGTTTCCTCCTGCACCCCGTCACAGTCCCACAGAACTCGCATCATCGGAATCTTCTTCCGACGAAGCTCCTTGACCCTCCGCTCGAGAACTCTCAAAGGTCTCGCCTCAACGGTCATATTGGGCTGGAGATCTGACGGAATCTCAGCCAATACCTCGTCACCCCTATGCAAACACTTCTTTAGCATCGACACATGGAAGACCTTATGAAATGCTTGCATAACCGCGGGTAACTCCAACCGATACGCTACCGGTCCAACACGCTCCACAATCCGGAACGGTCCCATATACCTCGGACTCAACTTAGTCGCAACAATGGACCTGTTCGGACCTCTCAGTAAAGCCATCTTGAGATACACACTATCTCCCACCTCAAACTCAAGCTCTTTCCGCCTCTGATCAGCATAACTCTTTTGCCGATCTTGGGCCTCTTTCATGTTCAGCTTCAAAACCCGGATCTTCTCCGTAGTTTCCTGAACAAAACTCGCACCCAAAGTGCTCCTCTCCCCCACTTGTGTCCAACACAACGGGGTACGACATGGCCTCCCATACAGAGCCTCATATGGAGCCATCCCAATACTCGCCTGGTAACTATTGTTATACGCAAACTCAACCAAGCTCAAGTGATCCACCCAATGACCACCCCAATCCAGCACGCACATCCTCAACAGATCCTCCAAGGTCTGGATGGTTCGCTCGGACTGCCCATCTGTCTGAGGATGATACGCCGTGCTCAAGTGCACCTTCGTGCCCATCTCCGCCTGAAACGCATTCCAGAACTCCGATGTGAACTTAGGATCCCGGTCCGAAACAATACTCACCGGTACTCCATACAGTCTCACAATCTCCTGCACGTACTTCCTAGCCAAAACTGCCGCCCCATCGGTCTTCTTAATGGCCAGAAAACGCGCACACTTGGTCAATCGATCGACGATGACCCAAACAGCATCCTTGGTCCGAGAAACTGGTAAACCCACCACGAAATCCATCGTGATCATATCCCACTTCCACTCTGGAATGGGTAAACTCCGCAACAAACCACTCGGGACCTGGTGCTCCGCCTTCACTAACTGGCACACGTTGCACGAAGCAACCCAGTTAGCCACATCCTTTTTCATCCCGACCCAATGATAATAGCGCTTAAGATTGCGGTACATCTTAGTCGCTCCGGGATGAATCGCAAACATACTCGAATGAGCCTCACTCAGGATCTCTCGCCGCAAATCCTCATCCAAAGGTACGCATACCCTCCCACTAACAAGGATAGTGCCGTTCGCAGATACCTGATACTCAGAACCCTCTGCTCTCGAAGCCTTAACCAAACCCTCATCTTTTCCCTGAGCCACCCGAACCCTGCTCAAAAGATCCGCCTGGTTAGCCGCCTCTAAGCCCAAAGGTTCCTGAGATACAACACATAAGCGCAATGTGCTAATCTCGCTCACCAAGGACTCTACCTCGAGCCCCCGAGCCAAAGCCACCCGCTTCCGACTCAACGCATCCGCAACCAGATTAGCCTTACCAGGATGGTAAGCTATCTCCAGATCATAATCGGCCACTAGCTCCATCCAGCGCCTCTGCCTCAAATTCAACTCAGGCTGAGTGAAAATGTACTTCAAGCTCTTATGATCTGTGAACACCTGCACCTTTCCGCCATAAAGATAAGATCTCCAAATCTTTAAAGCGAAAACTACTGCAGCCATCTCCAAGTCATGGGTAAGGTAGTTGCCCTCATGCTTCCGCAGCTGCCGCGAAGCATAGGCAATAACCTTCCCCCTCTGCATCAACACACAACCAAGACCCACTCCCGACGCATCGGTGTACACCACGTAAGGCTCACCCGACTCAGGTAACGCCAATACTGGAGTACTAGACAACATGGCCTTCAGTCCTGCGAAACTCTTCTCACACTCTGAGGACCACACGAAAGGAACATCCTTCCCCGTCAGCTTCGTCATAGACTTAGCCAAACTCGCGAAACCCTTGACGAACCGCCGATAATACCCTGCTAACCCAAGAAAACTCCGAATCTCAGTAGCATTCCTCGGCCTCGGCCAAGTACTAATGGCCTGGATCTTCTCCGGATCTACCGACACTCCCTCCGCAGAGACAATGTGACCCAGAAAACCGATCTCCCGCTGCCAGAAGCTACACTTGCTCAACTTAGCAAACAACTTCTGTTCCCGCAGCCTCGAAAGAACCACACGCAGATGCACCTCATGCTCCTCCCGGCTCCTCGAATACACCAAGATGTCATCGATAAAGATGATCACGAACTCATCTAGATACTCCTGGAAAACGCTGTTCATCAATCTCATAAATGCAGCCGGTGCATTAGTCAACCCAAATGGCATCACCACAAACTCGTAGTGACCATAACGAGATCTGAAAGCCGTCTTCCGGATATCTACCTCATCGATGGGAATCTGATGATATCCCGACGCCAAGTCAATCTTGGAGAACCAAGTAGCCCCTCTCAACTGATCCAACAACTCATCAATCCGCGGAAGAGGATACCTGTTCTTCACTGTGACTCGGTTAAGTCCCCGATAATCAATACACAACCGAAAACTCCCGTCCTTCTTCTTCACGAACAACACTGGCGCTCCCCACGGTGAAGAACTCGGACGAATAAATCCCTTACCCAACAACTCCTCCAGCTGCTTCTTCAGCTCTGCCATCTCTGCAGGAGCCATCCTATAAGGAGCCCTGGATATCGGTGCCGTCCCCGGTTCCAACTCGATCGTGAAAGGATCCGACCTAGATGGTGGCAACCCCTGCAACGACTGGAACACATCCTGGAACTCACGAACCACCCGAATATCCTGAACCCTAGCCTTTCCGACAGCCTCCGGCAAAGAAATAGTAGCCAAATACGCCTCGCAACCCCTCTCGATTAGACGCTCCGCGTGCACAACCGAGATTACGAGACTCCCGGAAGTCGGTCTCACACCCTGATACACCAACTTCCCTTTCCCCTGGTCGAACTCGACTCGCCCTCGGTGACAGTCCAGATGCGCCCTGAACTTCCCGAGCCAATCCATGCCCAAGATGACATCGTACAGCTCCACTGAGCAGATAATCAGATCGGCAGCCATGGACTCTCCTGCTACATGAACATCCACGTCCCGCACACGACCGTGAATCCTCAGGAGCTTCCCTCCGGCAACCTCCACGAAACCCAAACTCACACCGGGCTCGCTCCGTAAATTAGCCTTCTCGGCCAACTCCGGGGAAACGAAGCAATGCGATGCTCCCGTGTCAAACAACACATGACACTCTACACCTCCAACACACAAGGTCCCTGCACATATACATGTGCCGCGAACCTTAACACCCCGACAAGCCCGACATTCCCCAACACAGAATTAAACTTAGAGGAGTCTAAGAAAATACCTGTGATCGGCCTGGAACTCGGCTCGCCGGTCTCGGTGATGGAGTACACTCGAGGCGCTGATGCCACCTGCCTGAGAGGCTGCACTACCGCGGACTCACTCTGCCGCAACTGGGGACACTGAGGCCTGATGTGCCCCGCCTCCTTGCAGTGATAGCACACTCGAGAATCCACTCGCGCTCCGCCCTTCTGAGGACAGCTCGCCACTCGGTGATCCATGCTCCCACAACCAAAGCAACCCGGACCACCCCGACTACCACTCGAAGCGCTCTCCCGCTTCCGTTTCTGTCCTTGCATCGGCTTACTACTGCCTCTGCTCGGACCGGACTGCTGCTGCACATATCTCGCCTGAAAACGCGGTGTAGCCACTACCACCTCGTCCTTCAGACCCTCCTCAAGCAAAGCCGCAGTCTCAACCAACGCATCAACCGTGCAAAAAGGCCTCACCATGCAACGGTTCCTCAAGTCAACCCGAAGACCCATCAAGAATCTCTGCACACGGGCCGACTCACTCTCACCCGCTCGTCTAACATAAGACCCGAGCCGGATGAACTCCACCTCATACTCGCGTACCGACCGATCCCCCTGAGTCAAACTCGCAAGCCTTGACCCTAACCGGTTGAACGCCTCCTGAGGAAAGTACTTGGCGTTAAACTCCTCCACAAAATCCGCCCAAGCCATCGCGGCCTGAACTCTCCGTGCTGCCACACCCCTCCACCAGAGATGCGCATCACCCTCCAGAAAATGGACCGCAATGTCCACCTGGTATCCTGCGGGACACCTACTCGAGAGGAAATTCCTCTCTATCCTCCTCAACCACGCATCAGCGTCCTCAGGATTAGCACCTCCAGAAAAGAACCCCGTGCCAATCTTCAGCATCTGCTCCATCATCCTAAGGTAGGATGGGAGCTCCTCAGCAACCGCAGCTGCCACCTGAGGCTGAGCCTCCACAACTACCGGATCCACAGGAGCCTGAGCCGGTACCCTCTCTGGTAACCGCTCCAACAACCTCGTCAACAGATCCGCTATGCGATCATCTCGGGCCCGAGCATCACCCGCTGCTACACCCGCAGCACCCGCTGGAACACCAGCCACACTGGCGCTCACGCCAGCCCCAACGGCACTCACACCGGCCGCACCCTCAGACCCAATCTGACTCGCACGCGAATCCTCGACCTGCTCCGCCGGCACACGGCCACGACCTCTACCACGCCCTCTAGCCATCTGCACACGTGCAGAAGCACAAGCTAAGAAAACTAAAACAATCCTCACAATAAAGATACTCACCGTGGAATCTCACAAGGCTCGAAGAGGATGATTCTAAGACCCCACACAACACCCAATCTATTCTAGAACCACCTAGGCTCCTAGAACCGTATGGGCTCTGATACCAAATTGAAACGACCGCACTTTTTTTTTTTTTTTTTCTTTTTTGCAGAAATAATTAAACATTACAAATACAAGAACAATCCAAGTTCTACAGCTTACACAAGCCAACAGTTCTAAAACAGCAAAAGCAAACAACACCAACAATAAAAACCCCGGGTCCTAACCATCCCCTCTTCACTGCCTCGATTCCACGATCACACCTTATCTTTACCTGCATCGACAAAAGTGATGCATCAACATTTGGCTAACCAAACGCTGAGTGAGAGATCATCCCAACAACAGGCTAAACAATAAGCACAATCAACAACAATTATCAATACGAAGAATTAATTAACACCAATTAAAACTTCCAACACAAATAGCAATTCATCACTATGAAAAACTATACCAACGCCTAGCAATTCCATCCCAAGGAAAGCTAGACACACAGCCTGAAAGGCAACACACAACACGCCTTCAAAGCACAAACCACAACCAGTATCGATCGATACCCCCTTGGTATCGATCGATACCCCAACCACATGCCCTCAGGCAAACAACCGGTATCGATCGATACACCCCTGGTATCGATCGATGCCAAGCAACACATGCCCACAGGCAACAACTGGTATCGATCGATACACACCTGGTATCGATCAATGCCTACACGACTCGAGTCCACCGACAAGAGTCTAGTATCGATCGACACACACATGGTATCGATCGATACCCACCTGCAAATCACAACCTTCCGCGAGATCTAAACCCAGAAATCGCCACAAATCACCAAGGCAAAGCCCCAAACTCAACAATCAAGCTTAACTAAGCACCACACAAGCTTACTTGCTAACCTTTGGTCCCAACTCACCTTAAATCGGCTGGATCGAGCTCAAAATCGACCTCCCTTGCTTCCCACAAGCTCACGCCCAAAACCAAGACCAAACTCTTCCGATATCTTCTTCAAGCTTCTCCCAAGCTCGAATCTCTCTCGATCTCGCAAGATCCAAGCTTCACCAAGCTTCCACCTCTCTCACGCTCTCCTTCTCTCTCTCTCTCTCTCTCTCTCTCTCTCGCGACCAAGACTTTTCTTTCCCAAAAGAATGGTTTCCACGCGCAAGAAGAGAAGAGGAAGAAGACTTATAAGGAGAAAACCCGACTGGTATCGATCGATACCCCTAGTATCGATCGATACTAGCCCGGAACAATTCCGAATTAATTATTTTTCCCCAATAATTAATTCCTCCGGAACGCGGGCGTTACAGGCTTCGTCTCTCCCATGCCACTAAAATGAATTTTCAACAAGCCAATCATTCAAATATAAGTTAATTATACAAGCCAATATTTATTTATCTCTTATATGAGCCATTATAGACTTATAGCCTTAATAAAAAACTATTATAAAAAATCATTTACTTTAGCAAAACTAAGTTTTTATGTTTAACGAGACTTGTGAAGTTGAAAAAAATGGAAGTTGAAAACCAAAAAAAGGAAAACATGGGTTTAAGATCATTAGCCTAAAGGCTTTAGGTGATGAATCGAAGATCCCACCATATGTGTTTATATTTTTAATGTTATTAATTAACAAAAACACATTGCTTTATCGGTTCGGTTTTAAACCGATTGGATTATATATAAACTATGGTTTGGTTTGGGCCGGTTTAAATTCGGTTGGTTCGGTTCGGTTTGGTTTTTTTGTCCACCCCTAATTTTAACCACAAGCTACTTTTAAAACATGGCAAACAAATACAAAAAAAAAAAATCTTTAATAATTTTTAAAGTTTATGATATAAGAAAAAAATGTTCAAAAACTATATGTGATATACTTTGTAGTATTGTTTTTGCATTTTTAGTGTTTTATATATTGACCCCGGTAGAAAAAAATTCTAGCTCCGTGATGCATATCGGATTCGTCTCCGAAACTTCATGTTTTAAATTTGTAAACCTTAAAGCCTGCAAGTGCACAGATGTGCGTTGTAGTACTTAAGGTATCGATCCACATGGATGGAAGCCTGTTCTGCGAGACCTTAGACAATGTATAGTAAATAAACCTAAGAAGAATATATGATTATAGGGTTTTTTCATGAACTCGAAACTAGGACTCTAAACCATACTAAACTAGACTAAACTAAACTAAGCGAGAAAATAAGAAAGTGAACGACACTAAACTAAGCTAAACTAACCGGATAAATAAATCTAAGTGAACAGTAGCAAGTAATAACTATTTTGAAGTTGTAAATCAATTAACGAAGCGTTGGGCAATCGAGAATTCATTAGGGTTCATGGCCGATTTTCACCAAATATTCGCTAGGATTTCTAAAGCGACTTTTTGTCGTCTTTGGGTTCTTGAACTTGGAACACATACGCTGTGTGTAGTCTACTCCCGTAATCCTACACACCTAATCACCTCAGTTATCGGATGGTAGATTTTGTCTCCGCCCGCACAAGAAGTGAATGATACTCTCAAAGATCGTTTACGCCCACAATTCCTCCGTAAGTATACTTTCGAAATCTTACAACGGATTTACTCGTCTACCATAGGTCAAGTGATTAGATACATAACTCTCGTGGCTCTAAAACACCTAATATCAGTTGCTAAGACGGTTAGTCAAGCAACACATTAACAACAAGGATAGAACGAAGAACCCTAATCGGTATCCTAGACTAAAAACTCAATAAAAAATTGAACCATGAGAGCCCCTTTGAACCCCTATACCCAACGAGAGAACTACTCAGCCACGACCATGCAAGACAAAATCAAGCTTCTGAATTTCACAATCAATAGATAAGAAATCAAACAAGAGGGTTCAAGGGAAATCCTTATCTCCCTAAACAAAGAACAAAGAACAAAAGAAATATTTTGGTGTAAAACAAGTCTAAAAGTGTCAAAAAGGGGGTCACAAAATTGTGGCTGTAAAACAAGTATTTATAGGTCTTCAACTCGTTTTGGTCGAGTTAGGGTTTGACGGGAAAAAACGGTTTTGGCCTCCGGTGAAGAAACAACTTGAATTAGGCGAATTTGGCTTGGACGCGGGTCCGTGCTCTCCAATAGTGACGAACAGGGCTCTGGCTAAGGGTCCGTGCTCTCCAGGAGTGGCGAACTGGGCTCTGGCCGCGGGTCCGTGCTCTCTAGGAGTGGCGAATTGCTTCTCGGCAGCTTCGTCGGTCTTCGGTGCTTCGGGTATATTTTAGGATCCAACCATTGGATTGCCCCCAATACAATTGCATTTGAAATCTGGTTGTCTCTTCTTTGTTGTGTCAAAATTTGGGGATGATCGGACGGTGAAAAGGTCTACATAAGCTGCAAGATTTCTTGACAGTCCAAGTTTATCCAAAAACTTACTTTTGTTCCGAAATGCACTCTTTTATCCCGAGTTACCTGAAAAGAGTCTTAAAATCGCAAACATGCAAAATCCGTAATAAAAGCATAGAAAACTAAGTGGAACACTTATTAAAGTGTTCTAAAATATATAGCAAAACGGGTAAAAATACGGTGTTATCACACCCCAGACTTAAACCTTTGTTTGTATTCAAACAAGACAAAGCTCAAGCTTAGAAATGATTAGGAATGATCGAAAGAAAATCATCGGGAACTATAAATCTCAGAGACCGTCCTTCTAAACCATAACCATCGAACTAAATCAATCGCAATATAGCCTAGAAAATTCTAACTATAAGTTTCTGTAACACTAGTCCACGGTATCCGTCATACGAAATATAAACTTTCAAAATCCAAAAATCAGGCTAACTAGCTCTCTACATTCATTAAGTATAGGCGTGGGTTTCTCATCAAAAGGATTAAACCAAGACAATCGATGCTAGGTATTTAAGGCATTTAGAGGTGAGGTTAAGAGTGTTTCGGGTTATCATAATTTTACAGGAGGGTGCGAGATATTATGCAAAACAGCAAGAGAATAAAGACCTATTGATCACCACAACTTCCAGTCACTTCTTCTTGCGTAAAAATGTGCACTTCCTCCTCTCTCCAAAAACAGAAGTTTTCTGTCATTCCCCCAGACTTAGAATTTTCTGTGGGCTCGGAATGGCGGACTTCTCACAAACGAATCATGGATGCCTCATAGGTATTTCTACCAACCTAGACTCTTTTAAGGCTCTTGTTTCCTATCCCTTTCACTTATTTTCGATTTTTTTTTCGAAAGGGGAAACGCCTTTTATTGAAGTAGAGTCTTAGGGACACGAAATTTACCATGATTTTGAGTTCTTCCAAGGCATAACCAAGCTCGCATCTTTGTTGAATTCACCACCACCGATCCCGTATAGTCTTCGTCTTTAGTGACTGAAAGATGTGTCGTTCCTCTCTCTCCGGCGTTTTTGCACATAAGTCACAAAGAGAGTTGCATGAGGTTTGACTAAAGGTTAAGTTTCGGGTGGGATACCAACTAAAAATGAGCTGGCCATTCATGTACGACAAAGAGTGATAAAAGGTGAAAAAACGTCATGAATGTATGATTTGTTATATTTGCCTAAACCTTTGATGAGAAGATTAAGTCCAAAATAAAATAGAGCTAGCATATTCCATCATAGAGAATCTCTACGGCCTAAATTCTTCTGGGGATTTCGCATTAACAGAAACTCTAGCTACCGCCAAATCTATAACCAAATTACAAAAGAGCATGTTACTAGGAGATAGCGTAGAAGCACACTGGTCGGTTATCGTCATGGATTTCTTTCATCATTCCCTCAAAACGTATTCATACGCCTTTCGAAAAACTTGAAATTTTTTAAGAAAAACGTCAAAAAATTCATAATGCAAGAACAAATGAAAGAAGTGGTGGTTAGTAAGGGATGGAATCCTCCCCCAGACTTAAATAACATTGTCCTCAGTGTAAAATAAATCAAGTAAGGACGACTAATAGATTTATGTAATAATTGAAAAAGTTTAAGGAAAAAAAAAACTTACATGGGTGCGGTCGGGGAATGGATGTGGGGATGGAATGGTGGTGAATGGGGGATGATAGATGGTGATATGGTGATGGGAATGGATGTGGGGATGTTTGCATGGGAATGGGTTTTGAATCGATCGGGGATCGAAACAAATTGATCAGGATCAGGATGGGGTTGGCCGCGGGTCGAAGGGTTGCAGCCGCAGCCATTGGCAAGCTGGCCGCGGGTCGGTTTATCACGACCGCGGCCAAGGGCTAGCTCGCTGCGGGTCTGGCTTGTGCAGCCGCGGTCGAGCTTCTTTTGTGGCCGAGTCCATCTTTGCGGTTCGGGCTGGACCGAGCAGCTTCGAACCGTGTCTCCATCTTTTTGTATTTTCGGTTTTTTTATTTATTTATTGATTTTTTTTTTTTTTTAGAAAGCTGAAAAACAAAGAAAGAAAACGTTAATAGAAAAAGAAAGAAAAACTAAGAAGAAAACGTACCTAAAATGGGTTGCCTCCCATTGAGTGCTTTTGTTTAAAGTCGTTTAGCTCGACGTTGGTAACGAGGTGAGCTTAGTCGTAGAAGGGTCTTATCCGAAAACAAATTTCATTTGATGTAACCTTGTAATCTTTCGTGTAAAACATATTATGTCATTCCCACTCGGGATTTCTGTCATCAAGTCCGAGAAGGTGATCTTCTCCGGGATCACAATAAAAAATCAGACTTGGAGCTTCCTTGACGTATGATTCGTCAACATTGTTCGTGCTTGGCGAACGTGTTGGATGCTTGTATGTTGAAGTGTATGAGGTTTGCGTCACGTCGTAATATTGAATCATGTTGAAAGATGCATGGGGGAATGGTCCTTCACGATCGGAAGTGGTGAAGCATCCAAGGTGAAGCCGATTTGCTCGAAGAGGTGTGGCAAGATCACGAACCGTCGGAGAAATAGCAAAACAGGGACTGGCCGCTGCTTGAGGAGGCGGAGCCGCGGTGGAGAGCAGGTCGGCCGCGGGTCGGGAGTACACACCCGCGGCGAATGGAGGTTTGGCCGTGGGTCCAGGAGGCGCGACCGCGGTGGAGGTGCCTCGGGAGGACTTGCTCGAACTGCTTTTCGGCAGCTTCGTCGGTCTTTGGTGCTTCGGGTATATTTTAGGATACAACCATTGGATTGCCCCCAATCTAATTGTATTTGAAAGCTGGTTGTCTCTACTTTGTTGTGTCAAAATTTGGGGATGATCGGACGGTGAAAAGATCTTCATAAGCTGCAAGACTTCTTGACGGTCCAAATTTATCCAAAAACGTATTTGTGTTCTGAAATGCACTATTTTATCCTGAGTTACCTGAAAAGAGTCTTAAAACCGCAAACATGCGAAACCCGTAATCAAATCATAGAAAACCAAGTGGAACAGTTATTAAACTGTTTTAAAATATATTAAAATATAGAGCAAAACAGGTAAAAATACGGTGTTATCACTCCGCCACTATCTTCAAGAATAAATTGCGCAAGTTATCATCCACGTATTCATATACTCGAATATTGTTTATTTTTTTTTTATAACGCAAATCGATTACTTCATATTTTGTACTCCAATGCTCTTAACCGGAATTTTGTATACAAGTCGTTACTCATAGAATTTCCTTTATATAAAAGGGATTGGTTTCTTGGCCTATGAAGGCTTCCACGTAGGTAGAAATAATCAGAAAAATAATATACCAATGAGATTCAGCCATATCATTAAGAAAAGCCAAGTCATCCAAAGAATTATGACTTGGCTGAGAATTGCTAAGTTCATACAATCGGTCTTGCCATTGGGTGGCTCATGTGTAATATGGTACTTGAAAGGTGTAGAAAAACTAATGATAATTCTCACTTATTTTCTATATTTCTCTATTAATTATGATGGATTTGAAAACATCAATTTTTATTGTGTCACCGTTTCAACAATTCTGCCCAAGATATTTACAAGGTCATGAAATATGTTTCTACCAAGTTTGAGTTTTGGTTAGTAATTTTGTTCTCTTTTGTATTTAGTGCAGGATTATGGAGTTGAGTTACTATTTCGAAAACTTTGTATTCCGTATTTAGGTTCTTTCAATGTAAATTGAAGGTTAGAAGAACAACATGTTTATGGTAGCTAGCCAACTAGGTATTTGACTCTTTCCATTCTCATTGTTTTTTGGCCGAACAAAAAATGTTAAATTTGTGTAAAATGATAAGAGACTTAAGGTCGAACAACGCAACACTCTTTTGCTGTTTAAAGTTCTAATGAAATAATTAACATTGATAAGGATATCCCTAATTGATGGTTAGTAGTGTAATTTCATACTTAATTATTGTCTCACTGTCCAAAATTCAGGTTGGAAAAGGTTATTGTTGCTTCCCGGAACACTAACACCAGAACGAGCCATCAAGTGTTAGGGATATTGACATATGTGTTAAGACCATATTCATTAATCATGGCTTATGTATAGCTTCGAGTTCATGTAAGTACTAAGATCATGGCCATTATTGCAGCAATGATGATCTGTATATGCCTTGTGAAAAATAACAATTATATATGCTCTGATTTTTCATTTACAATTTGGTTGTGTTCGTGGGTGTTGTCAAGTTCTTCTCTCACCTCATCCAGTAGTAGATTGAGGAGCTTAAAGAAATTGTTTCGTTAGTTTAAGGCCGATGATCTAAAAATAATGTCAGAACAACGCAAATCACATAGCAACGACAAAATGAACATATAAATTCCCTTAGGTCAATTGAAGCGGTGGTGGTGGTGGAAGTCGCGGTCGTGGAAAACGAGGTGGTCGTGGCTAGACAGTTACATCATTTTGTTCCCTTAAGTCAATTGAAGCGGAAGATTCGATTGCATATGGTACACTAGTTGTATTCTAAACTATTTAACTTCTTGTAATCTCTCTTTAAAAAAGTGTATGACTCGGAGTCATGGCTTGTAACGTTAAACCGATGAATAAAATGAAGTTTAAAAAAAAAAATGAACATATAAATTGACTAAAACATAAATTTCATTTCCCTACCAAATAAATTGAAAAAATCATTCTAAATTGCACAATCCAAAGTTAATATAATCTTAAGTAATACACATTTGATCCGTCGAGACACAAGAATTTTAGTCTCACGTTATAGCAAGCAATTGAAGTTTACTTAAAAGAAAGTAATATCACAATTTTCACAATACTTAGAAGAAAAATAATTGGTTCTTAATATTGTCCCCGTTGTTCCTTTTTTTATCTGTGAAAGATTGGTTCTCATTGATTTAACAATGGTTTAATGATCGAAGACCTGATAAACTCAGGCATTTCACATGTTCATTTCTTCCATTCTTTATGTTCCTTTTTGTCTACCAAACCTGTCTATCTTGGTTCGTTGGTTTCTTAAATGAGTTTGGGAATATCAAAGCTGTGAGGATATTTAACCAAAAAAACAAAAAAAGTTGTCCGGGAAACTCTGGAAAATGTTTAGCGTTCTATCTTGGCTTTTGAGAACTATGTAATTAATTAGTATTATTCATGTTGTATCTCATGTCCATTGCTATTGGGTGAAAAATCAAAAATATGAAGAAGGGGATTAAACTTTGTGTTTATTTGCATTAGATATACAATTTTTTTGTTTTAACTTTAAAATCGAGAATGTACCATCTCGCCTTTAGAAAATCTTCTAAAATTTTCTTCAATGTATTTCGTTAATGCAACCTATATATATCAGGAATTTCAAATTGATAGCAAAAATTAAGTATGATTTTGCATTTTAATCAAATATTAAATATTTTATTCATCTGTAACAATTGTTATGAATTAATTATATGGATGTCTATTATAAGGCCCATATCATAAGGAATTTTAGAATATTCTCTCTTTACTTATTCTCCAAGTTTATCTTGTTCTCCAAATCTTTGTAAACCTATATATACCTCTCATTATTCATGGAATAAGATATAATAATTTCCTCTCTCTCTTCTATCTCTTTTATTCACAACACGTTATCAGTACGATAGTCTCTCGATCTGTTCTTACACCAAAAATGTGAGATTTAATTTATATTTATGTGTATGTATTATTCCGGGATGATAAGATATGCCTTCCTCGAACTGATCGTTATGGTAGGCTACGCCTCCTCAGATCATTATTATAGCGAGGATGGTTATGAATCTAATCCTACTTCAAATCATGTTTATTATCGACTCATGATTTGCAATATGGATTCACGATACTTATCTAGAATAATTATTGATGTGAGATTTAATTTCTCTATATGTTTATATTATTCCGGGATGATAAAGCGATGCCTTTTTCTAAATCGATCGTCATGGTAGGCTATGCATCCACGATCATGATCATATGGTAGACTATGTCTCCTCAGGTCAAAGGATGGTTATCAATGCTTATCTAGAATAATGATTGTCGATCGTTTGATCTTTGTATTTTATTGATCTCTGAATCTGCACGAATTTATATTATAACCTGCACTATTTCTAAAACGGATTTTGCACGGTGATTTTCTGTCATTAAACTGAATATTGCTCATTAATCTGAATACTGCTTTTGCACTAATTCGTTTATGTCTGATCTATGCACGGCTAGATTATAAGAGCATCGTTTATGCCCGATCTATGCACGGCTGGATTTTACCATACTTTTTCTTAAGGATTTCTAAAACGGATTTTGCACATACAAATTAAAATCATGTTTGATCACGAAAGTTGCACAATTTTGTCATATAATTTTGTCTGATGAATTGATTGATTGATTGAGAACTTAGTTTAATGGAATGATAGGAATAAAATAAGATATGATGAGTGTATTTTTATGAAACTTGATCATCCTTTTATTATTTCAGTAAACTATGCCGAACATTACCAACCTTGAATTTGAGGCCCTTGACATCTCTGGAGAGAATTATTTGTCTTTGGTGCTCGATGTAGAGATGTACTTTGATTCTGAAAATCTTGGTGATGCAATCAAAGAGGGAAGTACAACAACCACTCAAACAAAAGCAAAGGCTATGATATTCCTTCGTCATCACCTCCATGTGGACCTCAAGAATGAATACTTGACTATAAAAGAACCAGAAGTTCTTTGGAGTAGCCTAAAGGATAGGTTTAACCACCACAAAACTGTGGTATTACCAAAAACTCGCTATGAATGGACACATCTGAGACTACAAGACTTTAAGTCTATAAGTGAATACAACTCAGCAATGTTCAGGATAACTTCCAAATTGAAATTATGTGGAGAAAAAGTCACAGATGCAGATATGCTTGAAAAGACATACTCTACCTTTCACGCAAACAATGTTGTCCTGCAGACATAATATCGTGAAAAAGGATATAAAAAGTACTCTGATCGTATGTCTTCTCTCCTTGTGGCTGAGCAAAACAATGAGCTACTGATGAAAAACCATCAATTACACCCAGCTGGTTCTGCTCCATTGCCTGAAGCAAATGTGGTATCTCACGATGATCAAGGAAGTGGTTACCAACGTGGACATGGACATGGACGAGGATATGGTTTTGGTCGAGGTCGAGGTCGAGGCCGAGGTGTTTCTTTTAAGGACTCATACTCTCACCAGAAGTGGGAAAAGAAAGATGATAACAAAGAAGAGAAGGTAACAAATGTATGTCATCGCTGTGGAGGAAAAGGTCATTGGTCTCGTACTTGTCGTATTCCAAAGCACCTTATTGACCTTTATCAAGAATCATTGAGGCAAAAAGGAATGAATGCAGAAACGAACCTCGTGTACGATGATGAAGATGATTATGATGCTCTCTGTCCAATGGAAGCTGATGATTTCCAAACCCCTGAAGGGAATCTTTGATTTAGCTATGGTGTTTGGTTTTTGGTTTTTCTTGAATTCATGTTGTTTTGGCTTTATTTAGTTTTTATCTTCGCATTATGATATTATTTGCTTTATCAATCATAGTTAAATTTGAGTTATCTTATTAATTTATAGAATTATTTTATGATTCACGAATTTTGCACAGATTATATGTTATTGATTCTGTTTGTGTTCCTAAAACGATTTATGCACGGATTATTTGTGGTTGATTTTGCATTATCTATATTTAATTTCGTATCAACCCAATTTTCGCACGAATTATTTGGTTTATATTATAAAAGAAAATGGTAAACCAAAAGTTTACTAAAAATCTCACTGTTATGGCATGACCGGTTAGGCCATTCTGGTTCAATAATAATGCGAAAAAGAACCAGAAGATTCTTATGTGTTATCCATAAAAAAAGTTGATAATACGGTTTTCACTATCCAATATACTTGGAATATATTAGTTTTCTGGTACATATACAAGGAGATATTTTGGACTGATCATCCACTATGTATCTTTGCGAAAGTATTTGGTTAATTGATTAGAGCGAAACCGCATTGATTCGCATTATGCCAATGAATAATTTTGAGTTCTCCCCAAGATTAGTTTTTGGTCAGGAACCATATATTTCCCAACTAAAAGATTTTGGATGTAATGTTGCTCCACCACATTGATCTAAGTTGGGACCTCAAAGGAGGTTAGGAATTGTTGGATATGAATCTCTCTTGATGAGTAAATGTATTGAGCCATCAATAAGGGATAAGATTCAATTTACATACTGTAATTCCAGTGAGTCAGTATTTCCAACAATTTAGGAGGAAGAAGAAAATAAACAGCAGGAAAAGAAAATCAGTGAAAGAAATTATCTTGATCCTCATAAAGAATGTGCACTAGAAATTCAAAAGATAATTCATTTGCAGAGTTAGCAAATTTAATGCCGGAAGCATTTCCTGACTCTGATTGAGTGACGAAGTCACATATACCAACTGCGCTCCAATTAATATTGATGTCCCAGGGAGACAATATCAACTGCTATAGAGTCTAGAGATCGAATGAAGCGTGATAGACCTATTGGTTCCAAATATTAGAATCCTCAAAAAGAAATGGAGCAGATTATGAAATGGCAAGATCGAGGAATCAAAGAATTATAGAGGATCTCCATAAGAGACATTAGACATGACTAAGAAGGAAATCCAAGTACCTGGTAATGATAAGAGATTTCAACTAGTTGTGTCATGTCAGGAATAAAATGGAACCAAGAGCAAATCGACGTCGATAATATTTTGCATGCAGTGAAACAGTTGATGAGAATTGAGGATCATAAACCGCGGTAGAAGAAGATGTATTGAAAAAGTACGTAAAGTGATTGGCCAATCATGGAAAAAGCCGTAAAGGCAAAGTTAGAATCTCTTGCAGAGAAGTATTTGGACCAGTAGTTCGTACACTTGAAAGTGTAAAACTAGTAAGACATAAATGGATCTTTATGCGAAAGATGAAAGAAAATTATATACTGTTTGTTGTGGATGCAACTATTTTTAAGATCTCTTATGAGTCTAAAAATAAGAGAAAGACTTGATTTAGTCTCAAAAGGATTTAAACTGCCAGAAGCAGCCTAGAAGGATTTAAACTGCTAGAAACAGCAAGCCCTAGTTCTCGAGAACATTACAGATGAGATTAAATCGATATCGTTATGAATTGAAACAATCAAAGCATATGTGCCCGAGATTTGCACGAGTCGGACTGTGCTCGTTTTGCACGAACTGAATTTTGTACGAATTCTGTATGGGTAAGATTATACCCAAATTCTGCACGATTTTTACACATATCAGATCTTCCAATGAAATCTTGTGAGATTACAAATTAAAGATCTAGCGAAAGAGATGGTATCTCAAAGATCCTTGTAGGATTTAACATAGAAAATGCTTGCATTTAGTTGGTCCTGAAGTACCACACTTAAATGTTATTTGAGTAGTTTAATGATATCTTTCATGATTGAAAGATGTGTTTTCGTACGAAAGAAAGAAATCCAAAACATTAAAGAAAACATGGATAACTTGTATGTACAAGTATATATAATACAAAAGTTTGGCAAACTATAAGTAAAAAGAAATTTGGCATTAAGCCCAAATAGACAAAGGAATGATCTTTTATGTGAGAAATAATGTTATGGACCAGAACTCCAATAACCTGAGAAATTATGGTAATCATACGAGTGTATTAACTAAGGTTATGCTTATATCAATTCTCTAAAGATGATATATATGATTTGAATGCATTTCTTGAAGAAAATGTTTCTAGGGGGAGAAATATGATGATGTGCGTAGTTGTACTCTTTTCCTTATCATGGTTTTTATCCCACTGGATTTTTCCATGACAAGGTTTTAACGAGGCAGCAAAGAACACGCAAATGATAGACATCTAAGGAAATATAAATATGAAAGTCTATCACAATTTCAAAGATTATTGAGATCATTAGAAGCAAAGAGAATGATCAAGATGGATCATCCGGATACCCATTAATTGCAGAAGAATGGCGGTGTACATCTACTACAAATTCGTTCAAGTGAAGATTTGACGGACTTATTTACCAATACGTCTCCATATGCTACTTTCAAGAAGCTAGTTCATCATAATGGATCGCGTCATCTCAAACTTTTCAGGTGATGTACTCATGAGGGGGAGTAATAGCGCGTTGCACTCTTTTTCCCTTAACTATGGTTTTTCCCATTGGGTTTTCCTAGTAAGATTTTTAATGAGGCAGCATCTTATGCGCATTATGATCATTTTTGTATAATGGTCATCCAAGGGGGAGTGTTATGGATTAATTATATGGATGCCCATTATAAGGTCCATATCATAAAGAGGTTTAGAATATTCTCTCTTTACTTCTTCTCCAAGTTTAGCGTGTTCTCCAAATCTTTGTAAACTTATATATACCTCTCATTATTCATGGAATAAGATATAATAATTTCCTCTCTCTCTTCTATCTCTTTTATTCACAACAATAACCAATTTTTGTTTTTAACAACTATTTCTTTTTTAAGAAGATTTAAACTTAGAGTTGGGTGTACGACACCGTTTACTAACCAATGACCCCATCAATGATCTCAATTCTCGCGCCGACGCCCTTAACCATCAAAATCTTTTCCTCTTGCTCCTTATTGTTCGCCTCCAAAGTTATATTGTTTTCAATATTTCAATTGTTTCTGTGATCATTGTTCAAGTGGAATATTTAGGGCCATGTGCGGCATCGTTTAATAACCAACAACCTCGTCAGTGTTCTCATCTACGACATCGACGCAATAATCAACATAATCTATTTTTCTTGCTTTGCCTCCAAAGATATTGTTTTCAATATTTCATTTGTTTCTGTTATCATTGCTGAAGAGCAAGATTTAGTGCCATGTGTGGCATCGTTTACTAGCCAACGACCCGCCAGTTAAAGAGTATTTTTACAAGAACAAAAACAAATAATTGCTAAGTGTTTAAGTGTAGAGATAGTTGCGGATGGAAGAAGTTGTTTTGCTATTTTCTCTCGTTCTTGCTTTATACTATGAGTCTGTGTTTAACGTTGTCATTTACTCTGATTGATTTTCCATGAATAGTCTTTAATTCGGAAGTTTTATCCATTACGTTTTAATGATTCTTTGGTCTTGGCGGGGTTGACTGACGAATTTGCATCTATTCCCCTTTGATTGTAAACTCACCGGCGTGCCTTTTAGCTTGGCTCGTCACCTCGTCATTGCCTTTTTATCATTTGCTTATTAGGTTTGTTTTACTGGGCCGAGATTTTCATCCCTACGCAGCTCATGCATTAATTTATTATCCTTCTAATGGTCGTGAAGCTTTTGTATTGTCTCTGCCATATATGAGGCTTTGGCTCTATTGAGAAGGATAGAGTGAACTGATTGTTGAATCTGTTGAAAAAAAAACGTCGTAGAAGATGAGAATTCGAGATGTCGGGGTTGCAACCAAGGATTCGAGTACCAAGACAGCAAGCTTTTGTCTTTCACGGGAACCATCGTCGGAGAAGAGGAGAAGAAGGGGCGGAGAATATATATATTTTTTGGTATTTTTTATACATAAAATAATAATTAAAACGTAAATAAGTTTTTAGACACGTCACCACTTTTTTATCGAAAACTAAACAGTTATGGTTAGTTTTTTGGCGGCGCAAACCGTGAAAGCTAATTTGAGGATTTTATGTGTTAGCATAATTGGTTTGAAGGTTTGAACTGTCAGTGTAATACCACTAAGGTTTATAGTGCTAACTTTTGTTATTTTGAATGTTAAAAATGCAATTTTTCGCAAAATTTTAGAGTTTTAGCAGTTTTGTGAAGTTAGAAAAACGATCATTCTTCATGATCTTTAGTCCATTTCATATGTGAATAATGAGGGAAGAAGTAGATTAATAGGAACCTCAATGGTTTCAAAGATGATTCTTAGGACACCCAAACTTGGAGTGAGGTTATTGTAAGAGTTGGTTTAACTTCTCCATCTTTCTTGTTTCAAGAATATATGAACGATTCTCAGAGTCTATTATATTGGCTTCAATGGTACTTAGTCTCTTCCATTAACAAAAATTGGGTAATAAGCATTTCAAGATTTATGACGATCATTTAGTAAATGGCTAAGTTTTGGCTTTGAAAATCCCCGATATATTTATTTGTCCGAGAAACCAATTCGGGTCCAAAAAAATGTATTGATTTGTCGAGATATTAATTTATCGAGTATCAATTTATAGATGTTATACTGTTAATTATGATAATAAACTCATTTTATATGTATTTTTTGTTGAATCGTAGTTGATTATCTATAAATTATGTAGTTTATCTTAAGTCGGAAGAAAAAAAAATGTAGTTTATCTTAATATTTATTTTTCAAATATGAACTTACTATTTGGTCATTTTTCACTTATTTCATTTTCATTTTTTTCTTCCAAACTTATGTATTCGCATATACTAATTTTGTTAATAGCCGGTTCAACTTTTAAATCATAATTAATATTATATATTTTTATTTATATATTTGTATATATATATATATATGTATATATATATTAAATCATAATTAATCATAACCGTTTAGTTATATATTTGTATTAGTTATACTTATGTTGAATATTTAATTATGATTTAAAAAATTGAATGTAAAAAATTATATATTCTCGGAGCAAAATTGAATAATTTTTTTTTTTCATTATATGTAGTAAAATCTATTTTACATTCTTAATTTCGTAATCACATTCTAACATTTTAAATAGGATATATATTAAATTAAAATTTTGGTTGAAAATCTAACAATATATTATTTTCAATAAAATATTTCATTTTTTTTATCCAATTAGTATTACAATTTTTTTGATTCTTAATATCGAATTATCACTTTTCTATTTTGTTACACAAAGTTTTGTATTTTTGTAATTTGCGTTAAATACAAATAATGATAAATATTATATACATGTATTAAATGAATGTTTTAAATCTATTTTAATGTTTTAATTTTTTGTGTAAATAAGGTGATGAGGTGGACACCCTAGATTGAGAGAAAACTCTCCTATTATATAATAGATTTTTCCTTTAAATTATGCATAATCAGTTTAGCCCTAGAACACTCTAAACAAATGCACTTGATTTACCTAATTAGTTTTTTCTGTTTTCACAAAACGATTACATTAGTGAGCTGTATAATATAAATGAAATCTTATTAAAATCAAAATTGAGGTCTAAAGGGAACCCTTTATTCATTATGGTTTATGAGGTTCTCTAACTATAACTATATCGAACATAAAGTACATCCTAACCCATTTTTAAATTCCATAGTAAACTAAATTTTTTTTGATATGGTGCTCATTCGATACATGTTTATCCACTTAAAATTTATGAGTGTGGTCATAGATTTTTATTCATTTAGACAAACAAATTGTAATTATAAAAAAAGAATCTTATTTTATAACTTACAAAATAGTATAGTATTTTATTTTTAAGACATGCATATCAAATGCAAGTCCAAAAAGGAAGTATATATTAAAAGATTGATACAATATCAATTAGTCAAAGGAAGTGAGTGAATGTCCTTATAACAACATGTCTTATCAAAAACAAATCTTATTATAGAAAAATGAAGAATAAAATCTTACTATATTCTTTCCTAACACATGAAATATACTTGAAATTGCTTTATGTTAAATAAAAGATGAAAATTATTGAAAAGATTTACACATTATTAATTTTTCAAAGGTAATTGATTTTTTTTAACAACCTGTCATACATACATGTATTATACAAAGATATATAACCTTATGTATGTAGTATCTCTCTCTCTCTAAATCAGTAATTGGCTCAAATATTGAAATGTTATCGTTATTTTTACAAACTGCCCAAGATACCAACTAGTAAGATGATATTAACCATGTAAACGTGAATACATCGATCTTCCAAACAAAAATATATATATCATGACCGGTATTGACTATTGAGTATTGACAACAAACCTACATCTTTATATTTTTACAAACCACGATAAATTATTTTCTAAGATCAATTTTGGAATAATTAAATATCGAATCAAATAATACATCATGATGAGAATTTTGAACCATAAACTCTCTGACAAAATTCAAGACATCCATAATGTTATTCGGTGCGTAAATCTTATTGGAGTGTTAGTTACTCCTTAATACGATATTGACATTTCATGAGATACTACATTTGTTTCAGATTTAGTGACTCAAGGTTTAATTTTTTCAGATATAGTGTTTACGTTTCAAAATTAAAGATAAATAACAATATTTCACTTTTTAGCCTTTTACCAAACACTAATCACAAATTATATACACAGCACAAATGAAAATATCTAACGCGTACGATTTATGTTGTGTATTTTTATTTTATATTATATAATATTTATATACACATAAATATAAAATTACAAGAATTCATATTCAAACATGTATATTTACATATAAAATAATTTATAGCATAAATTCAAATAAAATGATAAGAATAATCATAAGAATAATAAAACTGATTTTTACGAACTATTCAATGTAAAAATAATTATTACTATTCAAAGTAAATGCAATTCTTCATTTTTTTTTTGTCGACAGCCTAAATACCTAGAACGGTTTGGAAATCCAAATCGGTGGTACCGAGTTTACAAAGGTAATATCCACTGGGTAGACACGAGCACTTCTTGCTAACTTGTCTGCCTTTGTGTTGTTTGCGCGTGAGACGAGAGAAATGGTGAAAAAGGAAAAGCATCCTTACTCTTCATGAATTCTTCCAAGGGTAATGCAAAAGTCGGCCACTCCTCGGGTGTAGACACCATATTTACCAACTCGGAGCAGTCTGTTGCAAATGGTATTTCCGTCTTCTGGTTTGCAATCAAGCAATGCATAGCCCAGATAAGTGCTTCCAATTCTGCATGAAGTGGAGAGAGACTTCGTCGTAAATTCCTTGCTCCCATTATAGACCCTTCATCACCCTCCTGAAAGCAATGCCAACCTAAGTCGGAGAAACTATAGGTTTCCTTCCAAGATCCATCAATGTGACATCGTTATCCTTCGTAAGTCGGAATCACCAGAGTAGTGCCAAGAATTTGTCTCATCGCCTCGGGATCCCTACTTTGTGCTGATTCCCAGGCTATTGCCTCCGTTTATGCGAACTTCAGGATTTCCTGTGGATCTCTGTCCACATTTGAAAAAACCATATCATTCCTCGCTTTCCAAATATTCCACGCAATCCAAGGATAACTATTATCCGGATTGTATGGAGGCAGTCTCTAAAAAAGATGATCAAAATTCGCAAAAATCGATGACATTGGAAAAACACCCGGTGGCGTTGGAATCTTTGACAGTGCCCAAGTTTGTAATGCAATTGTTCATTATAAAAGCAATTATTATGATTCAAAGTAAAATGCAATTGTTTCAAACAATTAGTGTTGTTTTGACATTTTTCATGTGAATAAATAAATAAATTAATACTTTTTACGTATTAAAAAATAATAATTCTAAAACGATATTATTGTGAAACTAAAGGAATATAATTGTGGGCTAGATTATGTACCATATGATTTGACTAAGTAATAATAATTACTTAGGGATTGACTCAAATTCAATATTTGATTATGTTTGTCCATGAAAATAAACAACACATTGTACCCCTTCATGACTAAATATTATATATATTGAATCCCTTCATAGTTCTTTGTTACATTGATCACAAAAGAGAGAGAAAGAAAAACACACTACTGTCGTCAAGACTAGAACGAAGGTAAATCTTACTTACATTACGCCTCCAACAAATCAACGAACAAAAAGACTTTTAAGAATAGGAAGAAAGATTTAATTAAGAAAGTTAACCTTCATTAAACTTCCTTCATTAAACATTTCTTTCTTTTCTTATAAGTCAATGAACTCGCACCTCTCTGCGAAACAAGAAGATGTTCAACCAAAAATTTTGTTTTTAGGTGAAAAAGAACACAAAAATCATCGAATATACAAATAAATAGACTAAGGAGGAAGGGTAAAGATATTCATATGAAGGATGTTATGTCCTTGTGTTTGATCAGAGACATGTCACCGATGTTTAGTCTAAATTTTAATAATCTTAACATTTTGAAATCTTTAATTGACCAGTGTCCCATGAATATTATAAATCGTAGGATCGATATCTTGACAAATTCAAACTTTACAAAAAGTGTTTGGTCTACTGTCCGCTGAATATTTCATAACTGAATTCAATTTTGGACTTGTGTTTTACACCATATTCGGCATGTTCACAACAGATTGATTTAAGGGTTTTTTAATTAAATATTTGTTTTGATTAACTGATTATATATATATATATATATATATATATATATATATATATATATATATATATATATTGTTTAAAAATAAATTTGTTAAGAACGTCATGACCACTTGTTTAGATCTTTTTTCTTTTGTTGCTAAAACACTTGTGTAGATCTTCAAGCAGGGTCGGAGGCACATGAAGGGTAGGGGGGGGGGGGGGGGGGGGGGGGGGGGGGTCAACTGAGCCCTATAAATTTTAATTATTTAGTATAAATTTTTGAAATTTTGTTTTATTGACCTCATTGAAATATTTTTACCGACCCCCATAAATCTAAACCAAACACAAATTCACATTACACCAATTAAAAATATTTATTTGAAACTTTTAAATCTAACACAAATCCAAATTAGCAATCTAAACCACAAAAAAATAGGCTCATAACTAAAATAAAAAAAAACAGTATATCCCTTATATAAGTTCTATAACCGATAATAGTTTATTGAATACTTTTTTTTAGAATTTGACTTTCCCCTTTTTTATAATTTTCTATAAATTGTTTTTATGTTTTTCATATATACTAATTACATAACTAGTACAAGTTAATTTTTTATTTGTTATAAGTTAATTTCTACTTTTTTTTATTACAAGTTAATTTCTACATAACATGCAGAATGGATAAGACAATAATAGAGAAGTCGCTACACAATATATACGTAAATTTTTAAATTAAACGAAGAATTATAATTGTAATATTTTAATTTTTAACTACAAGGTACTTTTAAAACATGGCAAGCAAATACAAAAGAAAAATCTTTAATAACTTTTAAAGTTTATGATATAAGGAAAAAATGTTCAAAAACTATATATGATATACTTTGTAGTATTCACATCTTTAGTGTTTTATATATTAACCCCGGTAGAAAATATTTCTAGCTCCGCCATTGTCTTCAAGAATAAATTGCGCAAGTTATCATCCACGTATTCATATACTCGAATATTGTTTATTATTTTTTTAACGCAAATCGAATACTTCATATTTTGTACTCCAATGCTCTTAACCGGGATTCTGTATACAAGTCATTAATTACTCAGAGAATACCATTAAAAATAACAACCAATTTTTGTTTTTAACAACTATTTCTTTTTTAAGAAGATTTAAACTTAGAGTTGGGTGTACGACACCGTTTACTAACCAATGACCCCATCAATGATCTCAATTCTCGCGCCGACGCCCTTAACCATCAAAATCTTTTCCTCTTGCTCCTTATTGTTCGCCTCCAAAGTTATATTGTTCTCAATATTTCAATTGTTTCTATGATCATTGTCCAAGTGGAATATTTAGGGCCATGTGCGGCATCGTTTAATAACCAACAACCTCGTCAGTGATCTCATCTACGACATCGACGCAATAATCATCATAATCTATTTTTCTTGCTCCTTCTTGCTTGCCTCCAAAGATATTGTTTTCAATATTTCATTTGTTTCTGTGATCATTGCTGAAGAGCAAGATTTAGAGCCATGTGTGGCATCGTTTACTAGCCAACGACCCGCCAGTTAAAGAGTATTTTTACAAGAACAATAACAAATAATTGCTAAGTGTTTAAGTGTAGAGCTAGTTGCGGATGGAAGAAGTTGTTTTGCTCTTTTCTCTAGTCCTTGCTTTATACTATGAGTCTGTGTTTAACGTTGTCATTTACTCAGCTTGATTCGTCATGAATTGTCTTTAATTCGGAGGTTATGGCTATTACATTTTAATGATTCTTGGGTCTTCGCGGGGTTGACTGACGAATTTGCATCTATTCCCCTTTGATCGTAAACTCACCGGCGTGCCTTTTAGCTTGGTTCGTCACCTCGTCATTGTCTTTGACTTCTTCAGCCTTTTTACCATTTGCTTATTCGGTCTATTTTACTGGGCCGGAATTTTCATCCCTACGGACCTCATGCATTAATTTATTATCTTTCTATTCCGACCCGGCCCACGTTGGCCCATTACGACTCAGGTCGCCGCACTCGAAATAGGCCAACATCGGCCCATTAACATTTAACCAATTCCACGAGCTCGGCCCAGCCAGGCCCGGCGTCTGCTTACTTCACCTCTGCCCATCCACCAGCCTCCGGGCCCATTTAAGCCCGACTAATCAAAGTCGGCGCCGACCTCCGAAAAGAAAGGAAAAACTCCCGAAGAAAACGGAAGTCTTCCATATCAACTCCGAGAAAAATGGGAAGATTTCCTTATCCCGGCCTACGGCATATAAGGAAATCGACCGCCACATATCCTTATAAAAAGGGGGAGCTCACTTCATTCGCAAGTAATCACAACTTCCCGCGAGACATAAGAAACCTAGCTCCGAGATTTCCGTCTTGGTTTCTTAGTTTCGTTTCTTACCTTTTTCCAGTTAAATTATGATAACCTAATTCTTGTACTTCGTTGAGATTTGGTAATAAACGAGATTTCCCGTTCCCCAATTGTGTTTTATTATAATTTGTGTGAACCGGATTCAACACCTTCCGAGATCCTCGCTCACGAGACTTGTATAAATAGTTAACATAGTCATTCATAAGAAAAACACGAGTTTTTACCTAGCAAACACTTAGCAAATCGCATAAACACATCTTTGTACGAAAGCTTTTAATAACAACAATAATAAAACCATCTTTGGATCTCTGTTCTTGTGATTCTTTTATTAAATCTTATGTTCCCTCAAAAGTCCTTTATATGAATTTATTTGTGAGAGTTTCGACTCCCACATTACGTACAAATTAAATGGTGATGACTTGAGTTAAAAAAAAAATATTTTTAGTATTTTTGGGTAACATATAAATTAAAATTTTGGTTAGAAAGTTCACATTAGAAATGTATGTAGAACTCATGTATAATAACAATAATTTGGTAATATATTAGGTAACCACCATTACCTTTGATTGTAAATTTAATATATTAGGTAAACGTCAAGTAAAATTTGTATATCTATTATCTGTACAAATATTAATGACTTTTGAGAAAGAAAAAAAAGAATAGTTAGTAACGGATAATAAGTATTATAAATTTAAAAGTTATATAATTCGTAACAATATGTTAAATCTCAACGGTTATCTTTCATAATCTACTTTAGACATGGGCATATGGTTATTCAGTTCGATTATTTCGGTTTTCGGTTACGTTCGGTTATATCTTTTACTACACATTCGTTTAGTAACAGTTTTCGGTTCGGTTACCATTCGGTTCGGTTCGGTATGGTTAACAAAATTAATAATCATTTGGTTTCGGTTATTTTCGGTTATTTTGGTTAAATTTCTGAATATTTCGGTTATTTCGGTTAAATTTTGGAAATATTTCGGTTATTTTAGTTATTTCGGTTAACCGAAACTTTCTTATTCCTTTATGTTAAATAAAATGTAATGAATTGTCAAGTTTCACGATTGGTCTAGTTGGTTACACACTAAGTAAAAGATTTGGTGGTATGCGGTTTGATACTTGGGGGAGGTAAATATATTTTTATGTTTTTGAACTTTAGTATTTGATATCCATGGATATCCATTGGTTATCGGTTAATAATCATTCGGTTATCATAACCAATAGATATCAAAAATAAAAACCATTCGGTTATTGTGAAGTAACCATAACCTAACCGAACCATTAATTTCGGTTCGGTTCGGTTATTATGTTCAGGACTAATCTACTTTATAAAGAGAGAAGGGGAGCTCTCAAGGATCGACATTTGCCTCCCCCCTTTATTGGTTAATTTTTTTTTTAATTCTTTATATCATTTAAAAAAAAATCTTTATATCAAGAATCGATATAAAAGTTTGAAGCATATTTTTTTCTGGGTCCCTTCTTTTCTTAAAATCACAATTTAACGAACAATATCATATCAATCACACATTGATATTGAAACGACCGCACTCATTTTTTTTTTTTTTTTTTCTTTGCAATATTAAACACACAAAATACAAAAACAATCCAAGTTCTACAGCTTACACAACTAACAGTTCTATAACAGCAAAAGCAAGTCAAAACAACAACAAACCCCCGGGTCCTAATCATCCCCTCTTCACGGCCTCGATTCCACGATCACGCTTTATCTTTACCTGCATCGACAAAAGTGATGCATCAACATTTGGCTCGCCAAATGATGAGTGAGATTGGTCATCCCAACAACAGGCTACCAATAAGCACAACAATCAACAATTAACCATACGAAAAATTAATTAACACCAATTAAAAGAAATCCCAGCACAAATAGCAATTAATAACAATTAATCATAATTAATCACGATTAAACGAAAACCCAACACGAGTTTAGCAATTAATCACAATTAATCCCAATTAATTGTGATTAAAAGAAAACCCAACACGAGCTTAGCAATTAATCACAATTAATCCCAATTAATTGCGATTAAAAGAAAACCCAACACGAGCTTAGCAATTAATCACAATTAATCCCAATTAATTGCGATTAAAAGAAAACCCAACACGAGTTTAGCAATTAATCACAATTAATCCCAATTAATTGTGATTAAAAGAAAACCCAACACGAGCTTAGCAATTAATCACAATTAATCCCAATTAATTGTGATTAAAAGAAAACCCAACACGAGCTTAGCAATTAATCACAATTAATCCCAATTAATTGTGATTAAAAGAAAACCCAACACGAGCTTAGCAAATAATCACAATTAATCCCAATTAATTGTGATTAAAAGAAAACCCAACACGAGCTTAGCAATTAATCACAATTAATCCCAATTAATTGTGATTAAAAGAAAACCCAAGCTTAACGATCCAGCTCCCGCTAAGCTTACCCGGATCGCGAACAAACAACAAGGAAAACAAGCCCGCACAAGCTTAGCAATCCCACTCCCTTAAGCTTCAAGGATCGCAAACAACATCCATGAGAGCAAGCAAGAATCGCAACACCACAACAAAGGAAACAAGCTCCACACAAGCTTAGCAATCCCACTCCCGCTAAGCTTTCACGGATCGCAACAACAACAATGGGACAAGCCAGAAATCGCACAACAACCACAAGGTACCAAGCTCGGGTCGCAAAACAACAACCCAAAAAAAACAAGCAAGAGATCGCGAGTCCCACACCCAAGGAGACAAGCAAGAGTCACGAAATCAACAGCCCAGCACCAAGCAAGAGTCACGAAATCAACAGCCCAGCACCAAGCAAGAGCCGCAAATCCCACGCCCAAAGAGACAAGCAAAAGTCGCGACCCCAACAACAAAAGGAACAAGCTCACACAAGCTTAAATGCTAGCCTTTGGTCACAACTCACCTTGAATCGGATGGATCGAGCTCTAGAAGACTTCCCCAAGCTCAAGAAGACCTCCCACTTTCCTCCCAAGCTCACGCCCTTACCCAGCTCCTCCAACCTCTTCTTCAAGCTTCTCCCAAGCTCACTTCTTCTCTCGCTCTCTCTCTCTCTCTCTCTCTCTCGCTCTCTCTCTCTCTCTCTCTCTCTCTCTCTCTCTCTCTCTCTCTCTCTCTCTCTCTCTCTCTCTCTCTCTCTCTCTCTCTCTCTCTCTCTCTCTCTCTCTCTCTCTCTCTCTCTCTCTCTCTCTCTCTCTCTCTCTCTCGCGACCAATCTCCTTTTCTTCCCCAAGGACTGGTTTTCACGCCCAAGAGAGAAGAGGAAGAAGACAACAATAAAATATTTAATCTTTGAGAAAAACCCCACAACTTCTAATTTGCTTTAAGACACCCCCGGAACAAACCCGAATTAATTATTTCTCCCAATAATTAATTTCCCCAGATTTGTCTAAGACTCAAAACCCGAAGGAAAATTCCGAAACAATTAAATTAATTAATTTAATTAATTTATTTTCCGGAACGCGGGCGTTACAATTCTCCCCCACTAACATAGATTCGTCCTCGAATCTTCGATACCGTTCATCTCCCATGAACCGTTCATCTTCAATGAACCTTATCGTCGCAACGATTACACAACCTTTGGTCAAACCCGACCATCTCAATACTCACACGAGGTCCAATACCAGCCTCCGAGGTTTCCCATTCAGTCCCTATGCTTATAACACCGCGGCATCATATGTACTTATTGCTCAAACACCGGCCAACCCCATTACTCAAGACACCGCAGCATCTCTGAGTTCCGAGCATCAGCCATATCCCGCAGGATATCCACCATACCATATCACCCAAGACACCGCAGCATCTCCGGGTTCTAGGTATATGCCGTACCACTCCACTCGGTAATATAACCTACAAGAGTCTCAATACCCCATACCACTCAATTCTAGGCAATATACCCCACGTCTGGGACATACTCCTTACGAATCCACGGTATCACGTATCACTCTAGGCTATGAATCTCCCGAGACTGGGTACATCGCCACTCACACTCCCAGGACACACAGTCCTGCGAGCTATCGGCACCGGAGGAACTAGTCCTCTCATCGAGCAATAAATCACATATCTCTAAGCATCTCGACTGAACTACCTCCCGTGATCCGTGTAAATCCTCGCAAGGCAACACCGGCATCACCCATATTCCATACCCGGAATATCTGCCGTGCATGACCAATAACCCGGCCATCGCACCTCCCTTGCGCACCTTCCAGTGTCAGCTTGCTTAGAAAAACTTGTCAAGACAACTACGACTAGGCTACCTTTAACACCCAACAACTCTCTGCAGTAAGTCATCAATACAAACGTAATAAAACAAACAAGTACCATACGCCTGCAATCCAACCCACCACATAGAACCGCTAAGTGAAATAACCCGGTCTCGTCACTCGACTCATTTTTCCCGAACAAGCTTAACCGAAACACGCAACGCTCACAACAGCAATAAGAACATATATCTTATTACTCTCTCGCATTAACGCTTTTACCCCAACGCAATGCAAACCCGTGGCTCACAAGTCCAATAAGAAATACTCCTTATTACACATCATAATGTAACATCGTTCCACACAACGGCAATACAAAATGAAATATACATAGCACACAGCTATAACCGAAACTGGAACCTCTCGATGGAACTCAAGCCGCAGCTTGCTTCTGGAACCACTTCTGGAACCTCGCTTCCATCCTAGCCTCTGGCTCCCAAGTTTCCTCCTGAACACCGTCACAGTCCCACAGAACTCGCATCATCGGAATCTTCTTCCGACGAAGTTCCTTGACCCTCCGCTCGAGAACTCTCAAAGGTCTCGCCTCAACGGTCATATTGGGCTGGAGATCTGACGGAATCTCAGCCAATACCTCGTCACCCCTATGCAAACACTTCTTCAGCATCGACACATGGAATACCTTATGAAAAGCTTGCATAACCGCGGGTAACTCCAACCGATACGCTACCGGTCCAACACGCTCTACAATCCGGAACGGTCCCATATACCTCGGACTCAACTTAGTCGCAACAATGGACCTGTTCGGACCTCTCAGCAAAGCCATCTTGAGATACACACTATCTCCCACCTCAAACACAAGCTCTTTCCGCCTCTTATCAGCATAACTCTTTTGCCGATCCTGGGCCTCTTTCATGTTCAGCTTCAAAATCCGGATCTTCTCTGTAGTTTCCTGAACAAAACTCGCACCCAAAGTGCTCCTCTCCCCCACTTGGGTCCAACACAAGGGGGTACGACAGGGCCTCCCATATAGAGCCTCATATGGAGCCATGCCAATACTCGCCTGGTAACTATTGTTATACGCAAACTCAACCAAGCTCAAGTGATCCACCCAATGACCACCCCAATCCAGCACGCACATCCTCAACAAATCCTCCAAAGTCTGAATGGTTCGCTCGGACTGCCCATCTGTCTGAGGATGATACGCCGTGCTCAAGTGCACCTTCGTGCCCATCTCTGCCTGAAACGCCTTCCAGAACTCCGATGTGAACTTAGGGTCCCGGTCCGAAACGATACTCACCGGTACTCCATACAGTCTCACAATCTCCTGCACGTATTTCCTAGCCAAAACTGCCGCCCCATCGGTCTTCTTAATGGCCAGAAAACGCGCACACTTGGTCAATCGATCGACGATGACCCAAATAGCATCCTTGGTCCGAGAAACTGGTAATCCCACCACGAAATCCATCGTGATCATATCCCACTTCCACTCTGGAATGGGTAAACTCCGCAACAAACCACTCGGGACCTGGTGCTCCGCCTTCACTAACTGGCACACGTTGCACGAAGCCACCCAGTTAGCCACATCCTTCTTCATCCCGACCCAATGATAATAGCGCTTGAGGTCGCGGTACATCTTAGTCGCTCCGGGATGAATGGCAAACATGCTCGAATGAGCCTCACTCAGGATCTCTCGCCGCAAATCCTCATCCAAAGGTACGCATACCCTTCCATTAACAAGGATAGTGCCATTCGCAGATACCTGATACTCAAAACCCTCTGCTCTCGAAGCCTTAACCAAACCCTCATCTTTTCCCTGAGCCAACCGAACCCTGCTCAAAAGATCCGCCTGGTTAGCCGCCTCTAAGCCCAAAGGTTCCTGAGATACAACACATAAGCGCAATGTGCTAATCTCTCTCACCAAGGACTCTACCTCGAGCTCCCGAGCCAAAGCCGCCCGCTTCCGACTCAACGCATCCGCAACCAGATTAGCCTTACCAGGATGGTAAGCTATCTCCAGATCATAATCGGCCACTAGCTCCATCCAACGCCTCTGCCTCAAATTCAACTCAGGCTGAGTGAAAATGTACTTTAAGCTCTTATGATCTGTGAACACCTGCACCTTTCCGCCATAAAGATAAGATCTCCAAATCTTTAATGCAAAAACCACTGCAGCCATCTCCAAGTCATGGGTAGGGTAGTTGCCCTCATGCTTCCGCAGCTGCCGCGAAGCATAGGCAATAACCTTCCCCCGTTGCATCAACACACAACCAAGACCCACTCCCGACGCATCGGTGTACACCACGTAAGGCTCACCCGACTCAGGCAACGCCAATACTGGAGTACTAGACAACATGGCCTTCAGCCCTGCGAACTCTTCTCACACTCTGAGGACCACACGAAGGGAACATCCTTCCCTGTCAGCTTCGTCATAGACTTAGCCAAACTTGCGAAACCTTTGACGAACCGCCGATAATACCCTGCCAACCCAAGAAAACTCCGAATCTCAGTGGCATTCCTCGGCCTCGGCCAAGTACTAATGGCCTGGATCTTCTCCGGATCTACCGACACTCCTTCCGCAGAGACAATGTGACCCAGAAAACCGATCTCCCGCTGCCAGAAACTACACTTGCTCAACTTAGCAAATAACTCCTGAACCCCAGCCTCTCCGACGGCCTCCGGCAAGGAAATGGTAGCCAAATACGCCTCGCAACCTCCACGAAACTCAAACTCACACCGGGCTCGCTCCGGAGATTAGCCTTCTCGGCCAACTCCGGGGAAACGAAGCAATGCGATGCTCCGGAGTCAAACAACACATGACACTCTACACCTCCAACACACAAGGTCCCTGCACATATACATGTGCCGAGAACCTTAACACCCCGACGAGCACGACATTCCCCAACACAAAATTAAACTTAGGTGAGTCTAAGAAAATACCTGTGATCGGCCTGGAACTCGGCTCGCCGGTCTCGGTGATAGAGTACACTCGAGGCGCTGATGCCACCTGCCTGAGAGGCTGCACTACCGAGGTCTCCCTCTGCCGCAACTGGGGACACTGAGGCCTGATGTGCCCCGCCTCCTTGCAGTGATAGCACACTCGAGTATCCACTCGCGCTCCGCCCTTCTGAGGACAGCTCGCCACTCGGTGATCCATGCTCCCACAACCAAAGCAACCCGGACCACCCCGACTACTACTCGAAGCGCTCTCCCGCTTCCGCTTCTGTCCGTGCGTCGGCTTACTACTGCCTCTGCTCGAACCGGACTGCGGCTGTACCGATCTCGCCTGAGAACGCGGTGTAGCCACTAACACCTCGTCCTTCAGACCCTCCTCAAGCAGAGCTGCAGTCTCTACCAACTCATCAACCGTGCGAAAAGACCTCACCATGCAACGGTTCCTCAAGTCAACCCGAAGACCCATCAAGAATCTCTGCACACGGGCCGACTCACTCTCACCCGCTCGTCTAACATAAGACCCGAGCCGGACGAACTCCACCTCATACTCGCGTACCGACCGATCCCCCTGAGTCAAACTCGCAAGCCTCGCCCCTAACCGGTGGAACGCCTCCTGAGGAAAGAACTTGGAGTTAAACTCCTCCACAAAATCCGCCCAAGCCATCGCGGCCTGCGCTCTCCGTGCTGCCACACCCCTCCACCAGAGATGCGCATCACCCTCCAGAAAATGGACCGCAATGTCCACCTGGTACCCCGCAGGACACCTACTCGAGAGGAAATTCCTCTCTATCCTCCTCAACCACGCATCAGCTTCCTCCGGATTAGCACCTCCAGAAAAGAACCCCGTGCCAATCCTCAGCATCTGCTCCATCATCCTTAGATAGGATGGGACCTCCTCAGCAACCGCAGCTGCCGCCTGAGGCTGAGCCTCCACCACCCCCGGAGCCACAGGAACCTGAGCCGGTACCCTCTCTGGTAACCGCTCCAACAACCTCGTCAACAGATCCGCTATGCGATCATCTCGGGCACGAGCATCACCCGCTGCTACACCCGCAGCGCCCGCTGGAACACCAGCCACACTGACGCTCACACCAGCCCCAACGGCACTCACTTCGGCCGCACCCTCAGACCCAACCTGACTCGCACGCGAATCCTCGACCTGCTCCGCCGGCACACGGCCACGACCTCTACCACGGCCACGACCCCTACCGCGCCCTCTAACCATCTGCACACGCGCAGAAGCACAAACTAAGAAAACTAAAAACAATCATCACAATAAAGATACTCACCGTGGAATCTCACAAGGCTCGAAGAGGATGATTCTAAGACCCCCACACAATACCCAATTTAATCTAGAACCACCTAGGCTCCTAGAACCGTAAGGGCTCTGATACCAAAATGAAACGACCGCACTCATTTTTTTTTTTTTTTTTTTTTTTCTTTGCAATATTAAACACACAAAATACAAAAACAATCCAAGTTCTACAGCTTACACAACTAACAGTTCTATAACAGCAAAAGCAAGTCAAAACAACAACAAACCCCCGGGTCCTAATCATCCCCTCTTCACGGCCTCGATTCCACGATCACGCTTTATCTTTACCTGCATCGACAAAAGTGATGCATCAACATTTGGCTCGCCAAATGATGAGTGAGATTGGTCATCCCAACAACAGGCTACCAATAAGCACAACAATCAACAATTAACCATACGAAAAATTAATTAACACCAATTAAAAGAAATCCCAGCACAAATAGCAATTAATAACAATTAATCATAATTAATCACGATTAAACGAAAACCCAACACGAGTTTAGCAATTAATCACAATTAATCCCAATTAATTGTGATTAAAAGAAAACCCAACACGAGCTTAGCAATTAATCACAATTAATCCCAATTAATTGCGATTAAAAGAAAACCCAACACGAGCTTAGCAATTAATCACAATTAATCCCAATTAATTGCGATTAAAAGAAAACCCAACACGAGTTTAGCAATTAATCACAATTAATCCCAATTAATTGTGATTAAAAGAAAACCCAACACGAGCTTAGCAATTAATCACAATTAATCCCAATTAATTGTGATTAAAAGAAAACCCAACACGAGCTTAGCAATTAATCACAATTAATCCCAATTAATTGTGATTAAAAGAAAACCCAACACGAGCTTAGCAATTAATCACAATTAATCCCAATTAATTGTGATTAAAAGAAAACCCAACACGAGCTTAGCAATTAATCACAATTAATCCCAATTAATTGTGATTAAAAGAAAACCCAAGCTTAACGATCCAGCTCCCGCTAAGCTTACCCGGATCGCGAACAAACAACAAGGAAAACAAGCCCGCACAAGCTTAGCAATCCCACTCCCTTAAGCTTCAAGGATCGCAAACAACATCCATGAGAGCAAGCAAGAATCGCAACACCACAACAAAGGAAACAAGCTCCACACAAGCTTAGCAATCCCACTCCCGCTAAGCTTTCACGGATCGCAACAACAACAATGGGACAAGCCAGAAATCGCACAACAACCACAAGGTACCAAGCTCGGGTCGCAAAACAACAACCCAAAAAAAACAAGCAAGAGATCGCGAGTCCCACACCCAAGGAGACAAGCAAGAGTCACGAAATCAACAGCCCAGCACCAAGCAAGAGTCACGAAATCAACAGCCCAGCACCAAGCAAGAGCCGGAAATCCCACGCCCAAAGAGACAAGCAAAAGTCGCGACCCCAACAACAAAAGGAACAAGCTCACACAAGCTTAAATGCTAGCCTTTGGTCACAACTCACCTTGAATCGGATGGATCGAGCTCTAGAAGACTTCCCCAAGCTCAAGAAGACCTCCCACTTTCCTCCCAAGCTCACGCCCTTACCCAGCTCCTCCAACCTCTTCTTCAAGCTTCTCCCAAGCTCACTTCTTCTCTCGCTCTCTCTCTCTCTCTCTCTCTCTCTCTCTCTCTCTCTCTCTCTCTCTCTCTCTCTCTCTCTCTCTCTCTCTCTCTCTCTCTCTCTCTCTCTCTCTCTCTCTCGCGACCAATCTCCTTTTCTTCCCCAAGGACTGGTTTTCACGCCCAAGAGAGAAGAGGAAGAAGACAACAATAAAATATTTAATCTTTGAGAAAAACCCCACAACTTCTAATTTGCTTTAAGACACCCCCGGAACAAACCCGAATTAATTATTTCTCCCAATAATTAATTTCCCCAGATTTGTCTAAGACTCAAAACCCGAAGGAAAATTCCGAAACAATTAAATTAATTAATTTAATTAATTTATTTTCCGGAACGCGGGCGTTACAGATATAGCAATTTCAACTGAAAATTCATGGTACAAAGAACAACTACAAAATCTAATCAAAACATAAGACTAAACCTACTTTGTTATCATCTTCAAGACTGAGATTCATAAGAAAATAGAGAGATTTTTCCTGTAAAACATGATTACCCGAGTCAATACAATCCAGAGTCGCACGAACCGCCCATGGCTCATTGATTTTCCTCCGGATTAACGAGTCTCACTTCGTGAGACGAACGAGGCAGGTCAGTGACTCGAGCCTTGACTCGTAAGACGACAATCGGGAAACAAGAGTGGAGATTAAGGATTGAGATTGAGACTGAGAGTGTTCTTCCTGAGTCCGAGAAAGTGATTCCTTAAGGCTAACATGGGCAAAGTTTGAAATTAAGCTCTGTAAGGCGTGATTGGGAATCCGAGAAGGGGTTTCCGACAAGGGGAGCTTGGCTTGGTGATTGGACAAGTCCGATTGCTGGAATCAATCCACCGTTGGATAGAGACCCGGTCGAAAGTATGACATGATTGGATGATAAATGGGTCAGACATAATCTCGAGGGAGATCGGGCATCTGAAGTCGTTAGGCAACTCAAACGCCATTTCTACTATAATCTTTTAGGTTCTAGAAATGAGAAAGAGATAAGATTAAGATAAAAAAAATTCATTGGAACAAAGAAAATGAAATTGGATTTGATTTGATAGTATTTCGAAAGTGCACAGAGAGAAAGAGAAGGAAGACGAGATGAGAGGAGAGGAGAGTAGAGAGAGAGATGAAGATGATGATGATGATGATGATTAAAAAAAAAAAAAATTTAGGGGTTGTTATAACGCCCTGACCGCCCCTACCTGTGGGCCCCATGCCCTCTCTCGGCCCGTGGGTCCCACCCTTGTCCGACGGCCGGTGCGTTAGTCCGGGAGGCTTGTAATACTTGTTTACTGACCCTGCAATCACCACGTGATCTTTCCCCGTGTTTTGTCCTCACTCACACGATACCGCGAATCACTTCCCGGTAGGTCACCCATCTTTAAATTGCTCCAGCTCAAGCACGCTTAACTCTGGAGTTCTCTCTGGACAAGTTCCCGAAAAGATAAGTGCACTTTGGTGACATAGGTAGCCAAATCAATTCTTATAAGCCTCTCCGCATATACAAGAAATCGGGATGTTACAATCACCCCCACTCATAGAGCGCAACGTCCTCGTTGCGCACCAAGATCGTCACCCTAGACGGTGTTAGCCCACCTGACTCCACACACGTGTTTGGGTTCGGCTCTGATACCACTTATAACGCCCCGACCGCCCCTACCTGTCGGCCCCATGCCCTCTCTCGGCCCGTGGGCCCCACCCTTGTCCGACGGCCGGTGCGTTAGTCCGGGAGGCTTGTAATACTTGTTTACTGACCCTGCAATCACCACGTGATATTTCCCCGTGTTTTGTCCTCACTCACACGATACCGCGAATCACTTCCCGGTAGGTCAACCATCCTTAAATTGCTCCAGCTCAAGCACGCTTAACTCTGGAGTTCTCTCTAGACAAGTTCCCGAAAAGATAAGTGCACTTTGGTGACATAGGTAGCCAAATCAATTCTTATAAGCCTCTCCGCATATACAAGAAATCGGGATGTTACAGTTGTAATCGGGTATTCGGGTGGGTGGAGAGTATTAAGGTTAATCGGTTATAATCGGGTTGTAATCGATTTGATTTTTGTTTAGTTTCATGTTTATCTGGTTTAAACTGAATTGGTAATCAAAAACCGAAATTAATTATAGGTCGTTCACCCAAATTTTTATTGTTACATTTGATATTAATATATCTTTTTCATATTAAAAAATAAGAAGTAAAGGAAGAAGCACAATAATTAGAATTAAGATTGCTTACGCATCATATGAACTTGAACTTTACTATCGCCGTGGTAAGATTTGAAAATAAATTATTTAAAATTAGTCTTTCACCTAGCAACTGAAAGCCAAAATTGGATGTATTTTCAATTCCTGTTTATATAAGATGTTATACCAAAATATCAATAAAAAAATATAAAATAGTATGAAATCATTTTATATAAAACTTTAACAGAAGAAAAACCTACTCATATGCGCAGGTATTCACCTAGTTAAAATTAAATTTTTAAAAAATTGATTTAAAACTTTAAATAAAACTAGCGTGGAACTCATCTAGTATAATATAAAAACACATTTATTAACTAAAGAAATTTAATTCCATTGAATTAAAAAGATAACGCATATCTGTGTGTGGGGTGGACACATATCAAACTAACAAATGATAACAATAAAAAAAAATTGCAATGCAAGTTTATAAAATAACAACAAAAGGTACTTGAGAATTTTTTTGTTTTTCTTATCAGAATGTGAACGTCCAGTAACGAAACTCTAACGGAACCATATATTATTGGTTGGATTTGGGCCGGTAACATGGATGATACTACTTGAGCTGACGGTGGTCGGAGCAGTGGAGGAATCGCCAGGGATTTGTTGTTGGTTGTGGTGATGGATCTGATGGTGGTGGTGGTCGTTGCAGTTGCGGTGGTTATCATCCATGAACGGAAAAGCCATATGATCAGCCGCATAACTCATTTGCTCGGGATGGTTCATCATTTCCATAAACCATTGTTGTTGGTTCTGATTATGATTTTGATTCAAATTCATATTCCGAGTTTGCTCATAGAATCGAACATGTGGAGCCGCCAGATGATGAAACTGTTGATGATGATGATGTTGAATAGGGTTAAAGAAAGTCCCGGCAACGGCGGATGAAGAGGAAGAACCCACCTCATGAATCGTAGCGGCTGGAGCGGTTGTAGCCGTCGCAACCGCCAACGATCCAATCCCTTCTGTAAAAGGAGCCACAGCCGCAACAACATTGGAAGATTTACCGATCTCAATACCAGCATTCTCCAAAATCTTGATTTTGTGATTAATATCTTTAAGATATTGTTCAACTAAATAACCAAAATCATTAAGATCCATAATATTCATATGAAACATCCCCATGTTTCCGACCAGACATTGGAACATGACTTCACTCATCTCCAGCTCCCTGTTGTCCTTCATCTGTCTCTTCAAATGTTCGGATGTTTTGGCGATCCTTTGTTTGAGAAAAGTCTCTTGGTCCACCATTTTCTTGTGTTGGTCCATCTCTGGCAATGTCCGGAAATCCGAAACTACCCTTTGCACACCGGAATTCGATGGCCACACCTCGGGATTGGAGTCATATGGACTGTAGATGATGGCACATGCAGTGATACCGCAGAGAGTCGAGAGCTCATTCACTTTCTTTATCAAACCCTTCTTTCTTTTCTTAAAGGTTGCTTTCCTCGACGAGTCATTTGCAATGAATGCAAGCTTCACCTTCTTCCTCGTCATGATAAAATCTGTTTTTTTTTTGTATGTTTGTTTGTTTTGTGTGTGTTGTATATTAAGTTCGTGGATGAGTTATGTTATATAGTGATAGAGGGGTATGAAGATTTGTCTCTTTTCATTAGAGACGTTATTATTTTATTTATAGCTAATAAAGAAATATAAAAATATTAATTACAACCAATAAAGTTGTAAATCAAATTTAATTTTTTATATCTTACTCATTTAGGCTATAATGTTATATAAACCGGATTGCATTAGTAAAATTGCTATTGTTATTTTTAAAACAATAATTGTGAATATTTGGGATAATTTCTAAGATTTGGTTTTATGAGTAGGTCAAAGTTTATTTTCAATACATTTATGTGATTATTTTTCCTTGTTGGAAACTTTGAATGTGGGTTATTTTGACTTGTAATATAACCACAAACTAAATTATTGTAGAGATAATTCTCTAAAAACAATATTTATATAGAAATCTCATCCTTTTTGTATTTATATATTATATCTAGGTTAGAAACGTACCCATTTTATATCTTTTGACAAAAAAAAAACTTACAATACCCATTGTGAAATATAGATTTTTCATAACTTAACATTTGGACTCTAAAGACATAAAAATAGTTGATATTTCTTAAACGATAAAAATATAATTTAGGGTGGGCAAGTTAAAAATAAATTAAAGACAAAAAGATGGGAAACCTTTTTTGTGGCCAACTTCTGTTGTCATTGTCAGATTATAAGATCACACTTGGTAATAAATACGACTAATCGAAAATTAAAAATTTCACGAAACGTGTATATAACTTTTAAAAAAGAAAACCAAGTGATTATATATGTATTAAATCTATTGCATAGTTAAATTAGTTTTTTAAATTTATCATTAATAAAATATTTTTTAGTTTACAAAAAAGTTATAATATTCAAATCTTATTAAAAATACTTGTGTATACTTCATATGTGTAATTAGAATACAAGTAGATAACAATAAATATAAAACATGTACATTTTTATATTGTAAGTTTATCAGTTTATAAATAAATAAATTTTAAAGGTAATACAAAATAATAGTGGAAACGTGTTAGTGGATCAAAATTTGCAGCATTGTCTCTTTTAGTAGTACTGAAGAATTAGTCGGAAAAAATGCGTTTAGTGAAGGAGATACTGGTAGATCTTGAGTTATGAACATACTAATTCTAGATTTGGTCAACTGATTACATAAATACATGTATTTGTATTTTTACAATAACAGATACATGTATTTATGTATTGCTAATAAGAAATACAATGTAATAAAATCTATTCAAATTTTATATCTTTTTGGGCAATAAATTTTTTTTTAACTATTCAATAATATTTTTTTTTGGAAAATCAAGAATTATGAATATAATATTGCATTTTTAATGACAGATTCTATATTTGGTCAATTGATGAATATATACATGTATTTATGTAATCCTACTAAGAAATACAATGCAGTAAAATCTTCTAGCATATATGTTTACTATTCAATAATAAATTTTTGGAAAATAAAGTTTAATATGTTGTAAAATATATATCAATAATGAATATCCTTAAAATAAAATAAAAACATTACAAACATGGAAATTAATTAAAGAAAATTTCTCGATTCATAATATAAGGACAACGTAATACTATTCACCATTTTAAATTTTCCCATTTCAAAATTATTAATGATATTTATTTAAATGGATTTTTGTGGTTCATGGGTCATCCATTTAACTCATTGATCCATGTAATTTGGTGGATGATAGGTCAACCCAACCCATTTATTAATGGATCATTCACACTCAACCCATTAGGGTCATGGGTGACCCATTAAACCCATTTTGACACTCCTATGTATTCCTATTAAGATATACAATGCAATAAAATCTTCTAGCATTTATTTTTATTATTCAATAATAAATTTTGGAAAATTAAAGCTTTCCTTAAAAAATAAAATATATTTAAAATTTTCAGTGATCAAAATATATATACCAAATTAAATTAAATTATCGATAAATCATGACTAAAAAACAAAATATCATTGCATTTTGAAGTAAATAATCCAAAGTTAACCATAAATTTTGAAATGTTTTAATTTATAGCTTTAATTTGTGATATTTTTTGTAATTATATCTTTGAATAATATATAATATTTTTTCATGTTTCCAATTATCATAAATAATTAAAAAAAAAATTTGGGTTTTCAATTAGATTTTTTTATTTTTCATTGAAATTCGTTTTTAGAGTCCAACATTCGAACCAGCTAAGAAAAAATCTAGTTTTTTTAGTTATTTTTATAGGTATTGCCAAATCCAATACATAGTCGAACTGAACTTAAATATACCAAAACATATATATATATATATATATATATATATATTTTATTTTTATTTTTATTTTTATTTTTTTTAAACAAAACTAGTGGTAGTTCAAGTGATTGTTTAAATATTTCTATATGCTTATATAGAATTTGGCCCGGTCTTCAGGTGAAGCGGATAAAACTATAGTTTTGATCCTCAGAATTTTAAGAAACATTGTGAGCCCTTTATGTAATTAAGACCTGGTTCAAATGGTGGTATAGTGTGTTGATTTGGAGTTTGTGTCTGGTTATTTGCTACAGAAATAGTCATGTATTACTTTTATCAAGAAAAGAACAAAAAAAAACATTCATGTAGTATATGTGTTCTTTAACAAGAAAAAAAAAATATCGTATGACTATCTAGTTTCTCTATCGATATTATATGTTTGTTAAATAAAATAATTATGTTTTTTAATTTAAACTAATGTTTTATTAGTAAAATTTAAAGTGAACATGTAATAAGATGTATATATGGTCTTAAATTGTACTATAAACATTATCCGATATATATCAATTAACTTTAACAAAACGATATTCATATATTGTTTTTAAAGTCCTTGGGATTACGATGTTGTAGACAAAATATCACTCACAATGAAGTGCTCCACAATCTCTAAAGTCACAGTGGTTGTAACTTTCTTACAGTAGTGAGTTGGAATTAGGGATGTTGTCAGGGGTAAACCCACCCTATTTAGTTTCATCCCATTTAGATCCATACCCGTTTAAACCCATACCTGTTTAAACCCATACTCGTTTAAACTCATTTAATTTTTGAATCTAATAGGGTTACCCATTTAAACACATCAGAGTTGTTCTTACTCATTTAGACTCATTTAAGCCCAACTTGGAATAGTCTTTAAGTTGATGCTTGAGAAGGCTTTGTCCATGTTTAATATATCTCATTCAAAACCATTAGATATTTATTTTTTAGAGAAAATCGCCTTTTAACCTTCAAAATAACAAAAATCAGCACTTTAAACCTTAGTGGTATTACATTGACAGTTCAAACCTTCAAACCAATTATGTTTACACATAAAATCTTCAAATTAGATTTCATGTTTGCGCCGCCAAAAAACTAACCAGAACTATTTAGTTTCCGGTAAAAAAAGTAGTGACATGTCTGAAAACTTAGTTATGTTTTAATTAGGGGTGGGCATTTCGGTTTAATTTCGGGTTCGGTTCGGTTCGGTTGATTCGGGTTGAATAAAACTCTAGCCGAACTCAACCGAAATAAGTTTGGTTCGGTTTATGTTCGGTTTGGGTTTAGTTCGGTTTGGTTTAGTTTGGTTCGGTTGTACTTTGGTTTGGTTTTAGTTCGGTTTTAAAAAAATCAACTTATAAAAACAAGAATCCTAACGAAACGTAAACAAAACGAAGTCATAAAAAAAATCATTCCCTAAAATTTTAAAACCAAACTGAAATTATTCCACTTAATCAAAATTAAAAAAAAATTAAAAAGTCATAGTTTCGTCTCTCTCATGCCACTAAAATGAATCTACAACAAGACAATAACTTAAATATAAGTTAATTATACAAATCAATGTTTATTCATCTCTTATATGAATCATTATAGGCTTATAGCATTAATATAAAACTATCACCATATGTGTTATTATTTTTAATATTATTAATTAACTAATTAACAAAAACACATTGGTTTATCGATTCGGTTCGGTTTTCAACCGAACCAAACCGAACCGTTCGGGTTGAGAAAAACTTCAACCAAATGGTTGGATATTAACTATGGTTTGATTTGGGTCGGTTTGAGTTCGGTTTGGTTTGGTTGGTTCGGTTCGATTAAAATGCCCACCTCTAGTTTTAATTATTATTTTATGTATTTGTTTTCATTCATAAAATAAAAATACAAAAAAATATTCTCCGCCCCTTCTTCTCCTCTTCTCAGACGATGGTTCCGACAAAAGCTTGTTGTCTTGGTACTCGAATCCTTGTGGTGTCTCTTTCAAATTCTCCTCTTCTTCGACGTTTTTTTTTCAACTTGGAATTCACAGATTTAACAATCATCTCACTATATGCTTCTCAATAGAGCCAAAGCCTCAGATATGGAAGAGACACTACAAAGGCTTCACGACCGTTGGAAGGATAAATTAAGGCATGAAGTGCGTAGGGGTGAAAATCCCGGTCCAGTAAAACATACCCAATAAGCAAATGGTAGAAAAGCCTGAGAAGTCAAAGACAATGACGAGGTGAAGAGCCGAGCTAAAAGGCACGCCCGGGTGAGTTTACGGTCAAATGGGAATAAATGTAAATTCGTCAATCAACCCTGCCAAAACCAAAGATTCATTAAAACCAATGATTTAAGCCGCCTAAATGTAACGGTCGTAACCTTCTAATTAAAGACCATTCATAGCGAATCAAGCGGAGTAAATTAATGACAACGTTAAACACATACTCATAGTATAAATCAAGGACGAGAGAAAAGAGAAAACAACTTCTTTCATCCGCAACTACCTCTACATTTAAACACTTAGCATTCTTTTTTCTATTGTTCTTATAAGAGCACTCTTTAACTGGCGGGGTCGTTGGCTAGTAAACGAAGCCACACATGGCTCAAAATCTTCCGCTTCAGAAATGATCACAAAAACAAATAAAATGTTGAAAACAATATCTTTGGAGGCAAGCAAGAAGCAGCAAGAAGAATAGATTATGATGATTTTTGCGTCGATGTCGTAGCTTTAAATATTCCACTTCAACAATGATCACATAAACAACTGAAATATTGAAAACAATAACTTTGGAGGCGAACAAGAAGCAGCAATTGAGATCACTGATGGGGTCATTGGTTAGTAAACGGTGTCGTACACCCAACTCTAATTCTAAATCTTCTTAAAAAGGAAATAGTTGTTAAAAAACAAAAATTGGCTGTTAATTTTAATGGTATTCTATGAGTAATGACTTGTATACATAATCCTGGTTAAGAACATTGGAGTACAAAATATGAAGTATTCGATTTGCGTTAAAAAAATTAAACAATATTTTAGTATATGAATACGTGGATGATAACTTGCGCATTTTATTTTTGAAGATCTAAAGAAGTGTTTTAGCAACAAAAGAAAAAGATCTAAACAAGTGGTCATGACGTTCCTAACATATTTATTTTTAAACAATCGATATATGATCAGTTAATCAAAAAAATATTTAATTAAGAAAACCCTTAAATCAATCTGTTGTGAACATGTCGAATATGGAGTAAAAAACGTGCCCAAAATTAAATTATGTTATGAAATATTCAGCGGATGGCAGACCAAAAACTTCAAAGATATCGACCCTACGATTTATAATACTCATGGGATATTGGTCAATTGAAGATTTCTAAATGTTAAGATTACTAAGATTTAATCCGCGCTAATTATAGCACGGAGTAATTTTTTTTAACGAAATTGTTTTGAAAATTAAGAAAATTGCTTTTATCTGAATTTTACAATATAACTAACTAATGATTATTGATTATAGATAAAGTTGTCAATTTGTAATAATTTGTTTATTTAACTCGTTTTGCAGTGAACTAAAATATTATTCGGGATAACCCGCAAAAACTTATAATTTTAAAAACATAACTCTAATATGCATCGTTAAATAACTCTAGCTTTTGTGGTTAGTCTACGAACTCTTTAAAAAAATAGTTTTTCTGTGTCTAACTTTTTATAAAATTAATAAAATATTTTCAATTTTTATTTTGATATATATTCAAATAAAATATAATAAATTATAGTGAAAAATATAGCAAGATTTTGAATAGTTTTTTTATTTGAATATATATGAATTGATTATTATTATTTATTTTTTTGTCAACGAATTGATTATTATTTTAAAATATATAATATTAAAAATAACTAAGAAATGAAATAATAAATAAATTTTTTAATGCAAAATATATACTTTCCATATTCTAATCAATAATTTTAAAAGACAATTATATCATTTCTTATTTCAATTATGTTTTGTTATTTGTAATGGCATTTTATGTAATAACTTACAAAACAAAGTTTATTTTTAAAAATGTATTCTTAAATAATATTATAGAGATTAAATTTTAGACTAAACATCGGTGTCATGTCTCTGACCAAACACAAGGACATAACATCCTTCATTTAAATTTAGTCTATTTCTTTGTATATTCGATGGTTTTTGTGTTCTTTTTTACCTAAAAAAAACAAATTTTCTGGTTGAACATCTTCTTGTTTTGTAGAGAGGCGCGCGTTCATTGACTTGTAAGAAAAGAAAGAAAAGTTTAATGAAAGTTAACTTTCTTAATTAACTATTTTATATCCTATTTTTAAAAGTATTTTTGCTCGTTGATTTATTGGAGGCGTAATGTATAAGTAAGATTTACCTTCGTTCTAGTATTGATGACAGTAGTGTGTTTTTCTTTCTCTCTATTTTGTGATCAATATAACAAAGAGCTATGAAGGGGTACAATGTGTTGTTTATTTTCATGGACAAACTTAATTAAATATTGAATTTGAGTCAGTCCCTCAGTAATTATTATGACTTAGTCAAATCATATGGTACATAATCTATCCCACAATTATATTCCTTTCGTTTCACAATAATATCGTTTTAGAATAATTTTTTATTTCGAACAAAAATATTAGTTTAGGATTTTAATGTAAATTTTGACTAGAATTTTTTTTTTTTTAATACGTAAAAGACTAAATTTATTTATTTATTCACATGAAAAATGTCAAAACAACACTAATTGTTTGAAACAATTTTATTTTACTTTGAATCATAATAATTTATTTTATAATGAACAATTGAATTTAATTTGAACCGTAATAATTATTTTTACATTAAATAGTTCGTAACAATTTGTTTTTACTTTTCTTATGATTATTCTTATCATTTTATTTGATTGTATTGCTTTAAATTATTTTATATTGAAATATACATGCTTGAATATGAATTATTGTAATTTTATTTTTACATGTATATAAATATTATATAAATTAAAATGAAAATACAAAAATGAACTGTACGCCTTAGATATTTTCATTTGTACTTTGTGTCTATAATTTGTGATTAGTGTTTGGTAAAAGGCTAAAAAGTGAAATATTGTTATTTATCTTTAATTTTCTAACGCAAACACTAAATCTGAAACAAATAAACTTTTAGTATCCCATGAAATGTTAATATAGATAAAACAATATCATATTAAGGAGTAACAAGTTGTTAAAGATATCAATTACCTTTGAAAATTTGATAATTTGTAAATCTTTCCAAGTATTTTCCTCTTTTATTTAACATTAGCATTTTCAAATATATTTCATGTGTCAGGAAAGAATATAGTAAGATTTTATTCTTCATTTTTCTATAATAAGATTTATTTTTGATGAAACAGGTTGTTAAGACATTTACTACCTTTGACTAATTGATATTGTGTAAATCTTTCAAAATATACTTCCTTTTTGGACTTGCATTTGATATGCATGTCTTTAAAATAAAATACTATACTATTTTGTAATTTATAACATAAGATTCTTTTTTTATAAGAACATTTTTTTTCTAAATGAATTAAAAAACTATAATCATGCACATAAATTCTAAGTGGCTAAACATGTATCGAATGAGAACCATATCAAAAACATTTAAGTTTACTATAGAACTAGGTAGTAATCCGCGGATTGAAATATCTATAGATTTTTTGTAATATCCGAGTTTGAAATGATAATATGGATAATAATAATTTAAAATTCTGAATCTAATACATAAGTCTATTGTAAACCATTAAAACCACAATGATATAATAGATATTTTTTAAATTTGATGGGATTTTGTGTCAAAATCAAATAATATGAAAAAGATAATCGGAAAACTCTATAAATAAATAACCTCATAAAATAAAATGGTAGTATAAACATTTTATTATTTTTCCTTGTAGTGTTTTTCCAAAATTTAACATATTATCTTAATATGCGATTGATTTTAAGAGTTTCTGAAAGTGTTTTACACATTAAAAAGTGGAATAATAAAAAATATCTATCATAAAAATTGTGAATCAAACATCCCAAAATTGGACTTATTGCAAACAAAGAGACTATATTGGTGTAAGAGATACTGTTATATAGAAATAAAACAATTTTTTATCACAATGTAGAGATAGAATTGTAAAATATAATGTTATATATAGTGCATTTCACTATTATAATAAATTATATATAACAGTTATGAAAAGTAAACTATATGTGAATAGGATTTAACATAAATAATAGGAATGATAAAACTAAATAAAACAAATAAATAACTATGAGTCTATTAGAACTATCTTGATCGTTAGTATCAACAACAATATGGTATAGTTTTACAAAGTCTTATGATATTCACCTTTATTTTTTACATATTCTTCAAAATTTTCAAATCAGAGATTGAGTTAAAAAAAAAAAATATTGAGAAACAAAAATTATAATTAGATCAGAAATACTATTTTTTTTAAAATGATGAGTAAAATATTTATGGAAAACGTTTCATCTTATATAGAGTCTAATCGTATAGGGTTTATAAATAATGTTATATAGATTTTCAAAATTTTGAAAAATTGTTAAATAATCAATAATAAACAGAAATAAATGAAATATGGTTGATAACTATATTAGGTAACAACCAAATTCCATATGCATTATATTTGTAAATTTGTGTAACTGATATTTTTGTCTTATCATTTTCTAACGTAATTTTATCTAATTTGAATATAATTAAATGATGATGTGAATATAATTAAATGACGATGTGAATATATTTATATTACCAAAACTTAAAATGAATTACAATTTCAAAGCACGCAAATATGTTTTGTTTATTTTTTATTGCAATGTTTCTTTGGAGTGATGATATGAAATTATTTTTGCAGAATTTTATATGCATTAGTAAATGAAGAAATGGAACTACGGTTTTGCATTATGAAATAGGTACGTGATTTAAACAATATTGATATAGATTTTTGTTTGTTGTCAATTATAAATAAATAGTTTTGGTAAATATTAAATTTGTAAGAATAATATTTTCACATAAAAAAAAATTGAAAACAAAATTTTATTTTAGAAATAAAATAACTTATAAAATAATTTTGATTTAACGTGTATTTAAAATCTCATAATAAAACTTATATGATTATGCATATTAATCAAGTAAAACATAAGTTTAATGTGAATGACATGAATGTAATTATTCTAATAAGTGAAACCTTTTTTAAAAAAAATATCATGAAATGCTTTATGGTAATGACACATCATCATGGCACAACTGTAAATTACATGTCAAGTCAAGGTATTTAAAAACCTTTTTTTTTACGAGTCGTTCTCAGTTACTATATAAGGGATTTAAAAATGAGTTAGGATATATTTTATGTTCGATATAGTTTTTTTTCTTCTTTTTTGTTTTATGGTTGTAGACATGTTGTTTTAGGCTTGAATTTTCGATCTAAAATTGCAGGCATTTTGAACAAACCTAGTCTAATCTATAAGCATTACTTACGCCGATGATCACAAAATAACCTATTAGTAAGTCATCATCAGCAATTAAGAGATTTTAACCACAAATGAAAAATCCAATAGAAGATGCAATAAGTGATCTAACTCAGTAACCTTGGATGTTTACATATCATAACTACTAATATTTTAGATGATCAGTAACTTTGTGCAGCACATTATTAAATTTTGATCCACAGAAAATTGAGAAGATGAGGCAAAAAAAAGGGATACGCAAGATCTTGACTTTCATGGCTTGCTTTTATAAACTGCACCTCCACTATTTTAGAACCAGTGAGACCAACAAAGTTCGTGCCTGAGACAACCTGCATGTCTGAGTTCAATCACAGATATATGTTTCTACTTTTCTATTGGGCTTTAGATGAGTAAAAGATTTCTTATATTATTACTTATTCATCTGCTTGTTTCAATCTATTTCCAAAGTTCATAATTAACGTAAACAGAGACATGAGTGCAAGAAACAAAACAAATTCATTAAGCTTACAAACTTCCAATTCTAATTGTTTTCACGACAGAGAAAAGAAGAAGAAAAATTGCCGGGCTAAATTCTAATTGTTTTCGGGTGTGAGTTTTGGATATCGGGTCGGGTGGTTTTGTGTTTGGATCGGGTTTAATTTTTTAATGTTTTGGCAGGAAAACAAAAGTTAACGTATTTGGCGGAAAACATAATTTCACTTTTTGACGAGAAAACGGGGACGGGAATGGGGACAGAAACAGGGACGGCAAATTAAAATTTTATAGATACGGGTACGGTATAGATACGTAAATATATATATACATATACATATAAACATTACAATACATTTAACCATATATTCGGCTGTTGGACTAGATCCTCGATCCTAATTCGGCTGCGAGCACCAGATTGCTCGGACTCCGGGACTTCAGTTCCCGAGGTCGATGCACTACGAGGCATACCCCGAGAATGATTCCGTACTTGGGAGCCCAAACGGAGAAAGTCGTTATTTCTGCTAAAAAATATAAATACATTAGTACATTGAATTGTTAAATTCATAAAATTTCAAAGAAATTCCTAAAATTTCAAAAAAATTCCTAAAATTTCTAAAACTTACGAAAATTTAATACAATTTTTTTTAAAAATCAAAATTTTGAAATGTTCCAAAAATTCAAAACTTTCATAAAAAAAATCATAATTTTCAAAAATATGAAAATTAAAAAAAAAATTAAGTGTACAAAATTCTACAAATGTTTTATAAAAAACCTAGAAACGTTTTTATAAAAATCAAAAATATATAAAAACATTTTTAATATGTACAAAATTTTGAAAAATTCGATTCTAATTTTTAAATTACAAAACAGTATAGTATTTTATTTTAAATTACAAAACAGTATAGTATTTTATTTTATAAATTACAAAACAGTATAGTATTTTATTTTAAAGACATGCATATCAAATGCAAGTTCAAAATGGAAGTATATATTAAAAGATTTACACAATATCAATTAGTCAAAGGTAGTGAATGTCTTAACAACATGTCTTATCAAAAACAAATCTTATTATAGAAAAATGAAGAATAAAATCTTACTATATTCTTTCCTAACACATGAAATATACTTGAAATTGCTAATCTATACTATATAAAAGTAACTATTTGAAGCTCCTCAGTCTAGCCACCTCAGCAAAAATAATATGCCCTGAGAAACTGCCACATCAGCTATCTTTTTTTTTACAAGCAAAGACCGATATATACAAACAAACAACCAATCACATATCTCTATTTTTACACGTGTACAAGCTAAACCCTTATTCTTCTGGGAAAAACTCTTTTCCATAAAGTTTGTAACGTCAGCTAAATCTCTACAAAAAAATTTAGACACGCAGCGAACGAAACGGTATCTACCAAAATATATTATAAAGCGCCTCTTCCCCTGCCTGAAATTTAGAGTATAAAGTTTAGATCCTAAACGCATCGTCGTCTCACACGAAGATCTCTTCGGTTTCAAGAACCTCTCATCTCCTATGGCTTCCAAGTCTCTGATTTTTAACCCCCATCAAGTTTCATTCTCTCCACTCCAGTTCAACGAATTTCACTTCCAAAATCTGAAATCCGGCGAAACTTAGGTAAGATATTGTCTTTTTTTCTTCTCCTCCTCTTCTTCATTTTATGGGTCTCCGATAATCTTTTTCTTATGGCGATTCCTCTCTATCGAAATTGAAAATAACTGGATCAAATTTTCTTCCAACTCGGTGCTAATTCTGAGTAAATGAGAATGCAGGTGAGCTGGTGGGAGAAAGTGAACAGAAGAAGAGGATTATCGGGCACTACTTCATACGTGCATGTCTGATAAATAACTTACATGGCGCGACAAGAAGTGAATAAAAAGATTATCGAAAAGCTTTTGGTGTATCTAGATCAACCACCAGCAGGCTTAAGTAATTGCAGATATATGCATGCCATTCCTACTATTACTAACGAAACGGCCTTGTGTGTTCCAGATTTCCTAGAGTACCATCATCTTAAGTATCTGCTATTTTTGATTAATATTAAATTGGTGAGTCACTTTTTCGTTTTGATTTAAGCTAGATATTGTGTTTATGTAGTATATAGTCAACTTGCTTTACTAATTGACTGGCCTCTGTAATTTTGAGGACTAGGCTATTTCGGGCAGTGAAACAAGGGCATCCATGACTTCCACCGAAGTTAGTGTCTCTTAAAACTTGCTTCATTTTCTCCTTTTGTTTAACCAGTTCATTGGGAGAGTTTTCTAGACTGTGTGCTGAATTTTTTGCTTTGTTTTTTTTTTCTTTTTAGAAGTTGGCAGAAACGACCAGCCACGCCTTGCTCCTTGCTCCTTGCTCCTTGCTCCTACGCTGAGTTTACTGAAAATATATGCAGGTAATCAAGATAATATTTTACTATAAAATAGTCTTTCAGATTATAATCTTAACTTACATAGTAAGTAGTAACCATCTTTTACATCCGAAAGTTTATATCTATAAACAGGTTGTTTATATGATTAATTTGATATCTTCTTGGGGTTCTCTTCAGCCTCACGGCATGGCCGGGCCGTCGGCCTCTCCGTCTCGGCAAGGTGTGGGAGACTCGGTAAAGGTTAATGGGCAGAGTATGCCGGTGGTGCAGGAGGAATCATCTCGTCCAGTGACAGATACAGCAAAATCATGGGCAAGTGTGGTTCATAAAAAGAAATCAATGACAAAGTATGAGATGCAGGTTTCAACGGAAGATGGTGTTGGCTCTGTTGTGGTTCCTGAAGAGATCTTCAAGGACTCGTCACCCCTATGGGAGGACTTTCTTATTGGTCGGTTTCTAGCAACTGCCCCTCATGTTGCAAAGATTCATGCCATTGTTAACAAAATATGGGCTCTGGGAGACAAGTCTCAGATGATAGACGTCCATGTCGTTAACTCGACAACAATGAAGTTTAGGATTGCAAATCCAATAACTCGAAATCGAATCATTCGGAGAGGTATGTGGAACTTGGCGGAGATTCCAGTAGTAATGTCGCGATGGTCCCCATTTCTGAAAGAAACTCTACCAGAAGTGAAGGAGGTTCCATTATGGGTGCACCTAAAAAATGTTCCCATGAACATGTTCTCCTGGAAAGGTCTGAGTTTTATTACTAGTGCGGTGGGCGTGCCGGATCGTCTCCATCCTGATACTGCGCAGTGCGTGGATTTCAAAATTGCAAAAGTCTTTGTCAAAGTAGATCTTTCAAAACAACTGCCAAAGGTAATGAATTTCAATTCGAATCGGGTGGAATTTTCTTACACTTGGCTCCCTCCTCGTTGTTCCAAGTGTGGCAAATGGGGACATATGCACACAATCTGTTTGACCTCTGCAGCATCACAGGAGGAGACTGAACATGGTCAAATGGTATTATATCAACAGACAGATGCTCTCAAAGGAGAAATTAAGGAAAAAAACAGAGTTGAAGAAGGTTTGCCTATGGTAGATGCTGTGAACGTTACAGTAAAAGCAACGGTTGAAGAAACACCCACCACAAACGTCGAAACCCAGGATGTCGAGGAAGGAGAGTGGTCTCAGGTTTCACCCGCTAAGATTGGAAGAAGCCCAACAAAAACTGATCTTGAATTTGGCAGGGTCAAAATTTTATCAAAATCACGTTATGCAATCTTAGAGGAAGATGAAAGAGAAAATACAGAGGACATCGCAGAGGACAAGACTAGTGAAAGAATTGACAACACGACAATGGAAAAAGCCAAAACTGTTTTAGTAGATGATCAAAACCAGGAGCAAGTTCTCGTGGAGCAAGAGGCTGATAAGTCAATTCGACAGGGTCTGCCTCGAAACTTTAGTGAAAACCAGAAGCTACACACTGATGAGATGAATCCCAAAGCAAAAGATCAAAATCCTAGCATTTCTATAAGATGGTCTACCCGGAAAAATTCTTAATGTCGGGTTTTTTCTCGAATATCTGCGGTTTTAATCAATCTACTAAACACAATGCCGTTCAAGTGTGGTTGAGGAAACATTCTTTTCAATTTGGTTGTCTGCTGGAAACTAGAGTCAAAGCTAAGAAAGCCGATCGTATTGTATCTTCAGTCTTTCCGAGCTGGTCTTTCATTTCTAACTACGACTCTCATCGATTGGGAAGGATATGGGTGGTATGGAATCAAAGGGTGAGAGTTACCCCTTTTTTCACAAGCTCGCAGATGATCACATGTTCTATTCTGTTGGATGGGGCCGAGGAAGAGTTTTTATGCTCCTTCGTATACGCTTCAAATTTTGCAGAGGAGAGGAAAGAGCTATGAACTGATTTGAAAAACCACCAGGATTCACCAATGCTCAGAAATAAGCCTTGGATAATAATGGGAGATTTCAATGAAATATTACAAGGAGAGGAGCATTCGAACTCTATCAACTCCTCGTCAATTCCGAGTGGTATGAGAGATTTTCAGGACATAGCAAGATATTGTTCTCTTTCATATATGGCTGCGCATGGTCCACTGTTTACATGGTGTAACAAGAGGGAGGAGGTGTTGATCTGCAAAAAGCTAGACCGAGCTCTTATCTCGAATGCTTGGCTTAACCATTTCCCATCTGCCTATTGTGTATTTGAAACAGGAGGATGCTCTGACCACCTAAGATGTCGGATTCAGATCAATAAAGAAAAAACAAAGATCTGTCGCCCTTTCAAGTGCACAAATGCTTTGATAAGCTTACCCGAATTTCTACCTTTGGTAAATTCTTTCTGGTCAGATACGGGAGAGCTATTTATATCAACCTCGGCGGGATTTCGATTTTCAAGGAAGTTAAAGGCGCTAAAGAAGAAGATAAAAGAGCTGAGCAAGATGCACTTATTTAATCTCTCAAAACGAACGAAGGAGGCATATGAAGAACTCTGCGAAAGCCAAACGAGAACTATGTTGAATCCATCTCCATCTAATATTGTGGAAGAGACGAGAGTCTATAGACGCTGGCATCTATTAGCTGATTTGGAGGAAAGGTACTTAAAACAAAGATCGAAATTACATTGGCTGAAAGTTGGGGATGAGAATAACCGATATTTCCATCAAGCTGCTAAGGCAAGAGAAGCAAGAAACTCAATCAGAGAAATACAAAAAGCAGATCAGACGATAGTAAATACGCAAGAAGAGATCAAAGAGGAAGCAGTGAATTTTTTCCAGAACTTCCTCTCACATGCCCCAGGGAACTTTACTGAAGTAAACTCTGAAGACTTAACTGGGTTACTAAATTTCCATTGCGACGAGTCAGATGGAGAAATGCTGGGTAAATTGGTTACGGAGGAAGAAGTGAAAACGGTACTTTTTGCAATGGCGAGCAACAAAGCGCCGGGTCCAGACGGATACTCTTGTGAGTTCTTTAAAGCAGCATGGCCAATCGTGGGGAAGGATTTTGTGGCTGCCATCCTCTCCTTTTTTGAAAAAGGTTTCTTTACAAAGGGTATCAACTCAACAATCTTAGCTCTTATACCAAAGAAATCAGAGGCAAAGGCAATGAAAGATTATAGACCCATCTCCTGTTGCAATGTGATATACAAGGTAATATCGAAGATACTTGCGAACAGATTGAAAAGAGTTTTGCCGAAATTCATTATACCTAATCAGTCTGCCTTCGTGAAAGATCGTTTATTGATGGAAAATGTGCTCTTAGCATCAGATTTGGTTAAAAACTATAACAAGAATTCGATTTCGGCTCGATGTGCGATAATAATCGATATTGAAAAGGCATTTGATTCTGTACAATGGTCTTTCCTCATGTCGATCCTACAGGCTCTGAACTTCCCGGAAAAGTACATACACTGGATCCGCTTGTGCGTAACGACAACATCTTTTTCGGTACAAGTCAATAGGGAGCTTGCTGGTTTTTTTCAAAGCACTCGGGGGCTTCGACAAGGTTGTGCCTTATCGCCCTACCTTTTTGTTATATGTATGAATGTGCTATCCAAAATGTTATACAAGGCAGCAGTGGAAAGACAATTTGGGTACCATCCGTACTGTCAGAATCTGAAGCTCACTCATCTCTGTTTCGCTGATGATCTTATGATATTCTCTGACGGAAAGAAGCGTTCGATAGAAGGTGTTCTTGAGGTCTTTAAGAAATTCTCAGAAATCTCAGGGCTGAACATAAGTCTGGAAAAATCAACTCTATTCTTAGCGGGGATTACGACAGAGTGCAGGGCCGCAATTCTTGATCAATTCCCATTTGCGACAGGATCTCTCCTAGTTCGATATCTTGGCTTACCATTGCTTACGAAGAGGATGACAACTCACGATTACACGCCACTGCTGGAAAAAATACGATCTCGTATCAGTATCTGGACATCTAGATGCTTATCGTTTGCAGGGCGACTTCAACTAATTGCCTCGGTCATTCAAAGTCTCACGAATTTTTGGATGTCTGCTTTCAGGCTACCGAAAGCGTGCATTGCTGAAATCGACAAACTCTGTGCAGCTTTTCTATGGTCAGGTCCGGATTTAAATCCAAATAAGGCAAATATAGCATGGAGTGATGTCTGCAAACCTAAAGAAGAAGGTGGTCTGGGTTTAAGATCTCTCTCCGTCGTAAACAATATAAGCTGCCTCAAACTGCTTTGGCGAGTTCTTTCCGGAGAGTCGCTATGGGTTGATTGGGTTCGAATGTTCTTAATCAGAAAGGGTTCTCTCTGGTCGGTTAAAGAAACGTCATCTTTAGGCTCTTGGATGTGGAAAAAGATGCTAAAATTTAGGGAAATGGCAGCAACATTTACGAAAGTTGAAGTACACAAAGGTTCTAAAACCTCATTTTGGTACGACAACTGGACGCCGCTGGGACCTTTGATCAAGCACACTGGACTAAGAGGCTGCATAGATCTGGGTATCGATATTCATTCATCAGTGGAGCGGGTTCTTCTATCTCATAAACGACGCCGTCACCGCGCTGAGATTCTAAACCAAATAGAAGACGCAATTCAGACTCACCGCCAAGGTGGCTGTTCACAAAACAAAGACGTTTTCTTATGGAGATGGGAGGGGGATAATTTCAAACCGAAATTCAGCTCAAAGATGACATGGGGACAAATGCGCGAAATATACCCAACTCGAGAATGGTGTAAGGGCATATGGTTTCAATACGCAACACCCAAATTATCCTTCGTTGCCTGGCTCGTTATGCATAACAGATTGTCGACGGGGGATCGACAAATTGCTTGGAACATTGGGGCTACTGGTTTGTGTATCTTTTGTCACAGCTTGGATCATCTCTTCTTTGAATGCACCTACTCGGCGGAGATATGGGCAGGCTTAACTAGTCAACTCATTGGCGGAAGATATACGACACAATGGGAGGGAACTATCACTCTTCTAACCGATACTAGCCTAGAAAAGATCAAGCTGTTCCTGTTTCGGTACGTATTTCAATCCACAATTTATTCTATTTGGAGAGAAAGGAACGGAAGAAGACATGGGGAGCCTCACAACCACCCAACACGTCTAATCCAATACATCGACAAGCAAGTTCGAAATCGGCTAACATCTATACGAAATTTGAAAGACGGGAAATACGAGGAAGGGATGCAAACCTGGTTGGCAACTCGCTGAGAATCATCACGTCGTAGTCCTAGACTCTCTGGTTTCATACTAAGAACAATTTCAAATTTCAGCAAATGATGCATTACTTTGTAAAAACGTTGTTTTTTTGGATTTGAATTAATTTAACATTTAAATTCAAAAAAAAAAAATTTGATATCTTCTTAACTATCCTGCAACGGCCTAGCGATAACAGTTGCTCACATATAAGCATGTCGAGGATTTGTTTGGAATCAAAATATCACAGTTAGTCTCTTCATATTAGTATAGATTTGTGGCTTGCTTCTCTGGTCCATTTAAGGAAATCAGAAATTGGTTGCTGGTTAAGGAAATAAGAGCAAGTCTTCAAAAGATGATGATGATGATGAACAAACAAATATTGCAAGGGAAAACAAACAAGTTTAACCCCGAGAGTCCAAGTGAGTTTCATGATATATTTACAAAGTTTAATCTGCTAAGTTATTCGTATTTGTTTTTTTTTTAATTGAAGAGTTATTTGTATTAGGTGGGTGTATATACAAATATCATAGCAGCATGTGACACACCAGAAATTTGATGCTTATGGAGTTAAACCTCTATGATCTAATAGCCTCAACTAATTTCTCATATTGTATATTACTTTTTTTTTGCGATTTGCTTACAGTTGATGATCCGTGTAACTATTCATATTGAACCGATGCAAAGATGATTGTCTTAATTTGAGTTCTCGGTTTCAGAATGGGAAGAAGATAATGATGAAGAAGGCGTAAATCATCATCTCCAGCAATTCCGTTGCGGTTCAGGTCTTTCTCTGACTTCCTCTTTTCTATTTTTTACTATGACCACAAGTTCTTGCAGATATTTGGTGTAGAACATGTAGATTTTTCTGCTTAGGATTAGACTACAAACAGTTCACTTATCGTAATGAAGCAAAAGAGAATAGAAGTGATAACAAAAACATTAAAGCTAGCAAGGTATCTAAAGGAATACAAAACGTTAAAGGTGATTGGACCTTTGTTTCTTCCTCTCTTTTATGCTTAAGTAGTTAACTGAGCAAAGTAATTATAACTACAGTGGCATACATAAATTTATTTTTTGAAATGTTATTGCATTAATGATCGACATCACCGACAAATGACACTTAACGATAAAAACGTGTGAACAAGACAAATAAGTTGCTCAGAGTTTTAGGTGGAAGTGATATTATGGAAAATCAAAAAGACATTTAATCCATCATGGTTGATAGTGTCTACTCGGACAGAGGCATGAAGAAAGAAATATCTAAAATTCAGTCTTTTATATTAACATTTGGTTATATGCAGCACTTTATAGATCTTGCTGAATCTGAAAGTTCTAAAACACAAACAATTGGATAGCTGAAGAAAGAGAGGCCTAGATGGAAAGTTGATGTTGAAAACGGTTAAGTTTATATGAATAATACTTGTGATATGATCATCATACATGACACTATACATTAAACGGTTAAGTCCACAAGAATTTGGATGTTATGTGTACTTTATATCTCTAACGTAATGTTACGGTTTCTGGTTCCTAAATTGATGATTTCACTCAAAATAATTTTGAAAAAAGCTGGATAGATCGAAATACATTAAGTTATGCTCAGTCTCAGACCAAATACCATAGGTTTTATTGACAATTTTGATAATGTACAAAACGTCATTTGAAATTATATTTTGACAACAAAATAAAGATCATCTATTCTATTTTAGACAAAAAGTTTTTTTACATTTTCATATTAAAAATTATTTAAAAAACAAACCGCGCGTAGCGCGGTAAATCCCCTAGTGTTAAATAAAAGACGAAAATAATTGAAAAGATTTACACATTATCAATTTTTCAAAGGTAATTGATTTTTTTTTAAACAACCTGTCATACATGCATGTATTATACATAGATATATAACCTTATGTATGTAGTATCCTCTCTCTCTAAATCAGTAGTTGGATCAAATATTGAAATGTTATCGTTATTCTTACAAAATGCCCAAGATACCAATTAGTAAGATGATTATCTCTATAATATTATTTAAGAAGACGTTTTTGAAAATGAACTTTGTTTTGTAAGTTATTACATGAAATGCCATTACAAATAAAAAAGATAATTGAAATACGATCTTTTAAATTTACAGATGAAAAATATGGAAAGTACTTATTTCCCATTAAAGAGTTCATTTACTATTTAATTTCTTAATTATTATGATATTATTAAATAATAATCAATCCATACATATTCAAAAAAAAATATTTGAAATCTTGCCATATTTTCACTATAATTATTATAAAATATTTTATTAATTTTATAAAGAGTTAAACACGAGAAAATTGATTTTTTTAAGAGTTTGTGGACTGACCACAAAAATCATAGTCATTAAAAGGTGCATATTAGAGTTATGTTTTCAAGATTATAGGTTTTTCCGAGTTAGCCCGAATAATATTTTAGTTTATTGCAAAACGGGTTAAGTAAACATGTTAATCCGGGTTGACAGTTCTATCTATATAGTCATTATTTAAACATATTTTAAAATTCAGATAAAAACAATTTTACTAAAATTTCAAAACAATTTTTAAATAAAAATTAATCCGCGCTATATAGCTAGCGCGGATTGAATCCTAGTTAACCATTTAAACGTGAATACATCCATCTTTCAAAAAAAAACATCATGACCAGTATTGAGTCTATTGACTATTGAGTATTGACAACAAACCTACATCTTTATATTTTTACATACCACGATAAATTATTTCCTAAGGTCAATTTTGGAATAATTAAATATCGAATCAAATAATACATCATGATGAGAATTTTGAACCATAAACTCTCTGACAAAATTCAAGACATCCATAATGTTATTCGGTGCATAAATCTTATTGGAGTGTTAGTTACTCCTTAATACGATATTGTTTTATATATATTGACATTTCATGAGATAATAAAAGTTCATTTGTTTCAGATTTAGCGACTAAAGGTTTAATTGTTTAAGATATAGTGTTTGCGTTTGAAAATTAAAGATAAATAATAATATTTCACTGCTTATCCTTTTACCAAACACTAATCACAAATTATATACACAAAGTACAAATGAAAATATCTAACGCGTACAGTTCATTTTGTCTATTTTTATTTTATATTATATAATATTTATATACACATAAATATAAAATTACAAGAATTCATATTCAAACATGTATATTTAAATATAAAATAATTTATAGCGAAAATTAAAATAAAATGATAAGAATAATCATAAGAATAGTAAAAATGATTGTTACGAACTATTCAATGAAAAAATAATTATTACGATTCAAAGTAAATGCAATTGTTCATTAATTAAAAGCAATTATTATGATTCAAAGTAAAATGCAATTGTTTTAAACAATTAGTGTTGTTTTGACATTTTTCATGTGAATAAAAAAATAAATTAATACTTTTTACGTATTAAAAAAAAAATTCTAATCAAAATAAATAATTTTTAAAACGATATTATTGTGAAACGAAAGGAATATAATTGTGGGCTAGATTATGTACCATATGATTTGACTAAGTAATAATAATTACTTAGGGATTGACTCAAATTCAATATTTAATTATGTTTTTCCATGAAAATAAACAACACATTGTACCCCTTCTTGACTAAATATTATATATAATATTGAATCCCTTCATAGCTCTTTGTTATATTGATCACAAAAGAGAGAGAAAGAAAAACACACTACTGTCGTCAAGACTAGAACGACGGTAAATCTTACTTACATTACGCCTTCAACAAATCAACGAGCAAACAGACTTTTAAGAATATGAAGAAAGAGTTAAATAAGAAAGTTAACCTTCATTAAAATTTCTTCATTAAACCTTTTTTCTTTTTTTTATAAGTCAATGAACTCTCGCATTTCTGCGTAACAAGAAGATGTTCAACCGAAAATTTTGTTTTTAGGTAAAAAAGAACACAAAAACCATCGAATATACAAATAAATAGACTAAGGAGGAAGGCTAAAGAGATTCATATATATGAAGGATGTTATGTCCTTGTGTTTGGTCAGAGACATGTCACTGATGTTTAGTCTAAATTTTAATAATCTTAACATTTTGAAATCTTTAATTGACCAGTGTCCCATGAGTATTATAAATCGTAGGATCGATATCTTGACGAATTCAAACTTTACAAAAAGTGTTTGGTCTACCGTCCGCTGAATATTTATTTCATAACTGAATTCAATTTTGGACACGTTTTTTTACACCATATTCGGCATGTTCACAATAGATTGATTTAAGGGATTTTTAATTAATTATTTGTTTTGATTAACTGATCATATATCTATTGTTTAAAAATAAATTTGTTAGGAACGTCATGACCACTTGTTTAGATCTTTTTTCTTTTGTTGCTAAAACACTTGTTTAGATCTTCAAGCAGGGGCAGAGGCACATGAAGGGTAGGGGTGAACTGACCCCTATAAATTTTAATTATTTAGTATAAATTTTTGATATTTTGTTTTATTGACTCCATTGAAATATTTTTACCGACCCTCATAAATCTAAAACAAACACAAATCCACGTTACACCAATTAAAAATATTTATTTGAAACTTTTAAATCTAACACAAATCCAAATTAGCAATCTAAACCACAAAAATAGGCTCATAACTAAAATAATAAAACAATATATCCCTTATATAAGTTCTATGATCGAGAATAGTTTATTGAGTACTTCTTCTATAGAATTTGACTTTCGCCCTTTTTATAATTTTCTATTAATTGTTTTTATGTTTTTCAGATATACTAATTACATAACTAGTACAAGTTAATTTTTTGTTTGTTACAAGTTAATTTCTACTTAACATGCAGAATGGATAAGACAATAATATATACGTAAAATTTGTTACAATTTAATTTCTATAGAGAAGTCTCTACACAATATATACAATTTTTTTTTAAAATTAAACGAATAATTATAATTGTAATATGTTACCTAGGGGTTGGCATTTTGGTTTAATTTCGGGTTCGGTTCGTTTCTGTTGATTCGGGTTGAATAAAACTCTAGCCGAAGATAGCCGAAATAAGTTTGGTTCGTTTTGTTTTCGGTTTGGTTTAGTTCGGTTCGGTTGTAGTTTGGTTTGGTTTTTATAAAACCAATAATTCTAACGAAACGTAAACAAAACGAAGGCATAAAAAAACCATTCCCTAAAAGTCTAAAACCAAACTGAAATTATCCCACTTAATCAAAATTAAAAAAAAAATCAATGGCTTCGTCTCTCCCATGCCACTAAAATGAATTTCCAACAAGCCAATCATTCAAATATAAGTTAATTATACAAGCCAATATTTATTAATCTCTTATATGAGCCATTACAGACTTATAGCCTTAATAAAAAACTATTATAAAAAATCATTTACTTTAGCAAAACTAAGTTTTTATGTTTAACGAGACGTGTGAAGTTGAAAAAAATGGAAGTTGAAAACCAAAAAAAGGAAAACATGGGTTTAAGATCATTAGCCTAAAGGCTTTAGGTGATGAATCGAAGATCCCACCATATGTGTTTATATTTTTAATGTTATTAATTCACAAAAACACATTGCTTTATCGGTTCGGTTTTAAACCGAACCAAATCGAACCGTTCAGGTTGAGAAAAACTTCAACCGATTGGATTATATATCAACTATGGTTTGGTTTGGGCCGGTTTAAGTTCGGTTGGTTCGGTTCGGTTTGGTTTTTTTGTCCACCCCTAATTTTAACCACAAGCTACTTTTAAAACATGGCAAACAAATACAAAAAAAAAAATCTTTAATAATTTTTAAAGTTTATGATATAAGAAAAAAATGTTCAAAAACAATATGTGATATACTTTGTAGTATTGTTTTTGCATTTTTAGTGTTTTATATATTGACCCCGGTAGAAAATAATTCTAGCTCTGTGATGCATATCGGATTCGTCTCCGAAACTTCATGTTTTAGATTTGTAAACCTTAAAGCCTGTAAGTGCACAGATGTGCGTTGTAGTACTTAAGGTATCGATCCACATGGATAGAAGCCTGTTCTGCGAGACCTTAGACAATGTATAGTAAATAAACCTAAGACGAATATATGATTATAGGGTTTTTTCATGAACTCGAAACTAGGACTCTAAACTATACTAAACTAGACTAAACTAAACTAAGCGAGAAAATAAGAAAGTGAACGACACTAAACTAAACTAAACTAACCGGATAAATAAATCTAAGTGAGCAGTAGCAAGTAATAACTATTTCGAAGTTGTAAATAGATTAACGAAGCGTTGGGCAATCGAGAATTCATTAGGGTTCATGGCCGATTTTCACCAAATATTCGCTAGGATTTCTAAAGCGACTTTTTGTCGTCTTTGGGTTCTTGAACTTGGAACACATACGCTGTGTGTAGTCTACTCCCGTAATCCTACACACCTAATCACCTCAGTCATCGGATGGTAGATTTTGTCTCCGCCCGCACAAGAAGTGAATGATACTCTCAAAGATCGTTTACGCCCACAATTCCTCCGTAAGTATACTTTCGAAATCTTACGACGGATTTACTTTTCTACCATAGATCAAGTGATTAGATACATAACTCTCGTGGCTCTAAAACACCTAATATCAGTTGCTAAGACGGTTAGTCAAGCAACACATTAACAACAAGGATAGAACGAAGAACCCTAATCGGTATCCTAGACTAAAAACTCAATAAAAAATTGAACCATGAGAGCCCCTTTGAACCCCTATACCCAACGAGAGAACTACTCAGCCACGACCATGCAAGACAAAATCAAACTTCTGAATTGCACAATCAATAGATAAGAAATCAAACAAGAGGGTTCAAGGGAAATCCCTGTCTCCCTAAACAAAGAACAAAGAACAAAAGAAAAAGTTTGGTGTAAAACAAGTCTAAAAGTGTAAAAAATGGGGTCACAAAATTGTGGCTGTAAAACAAGTATTTATAGGTCTTCAACTCGTTTTGGTCGAGTTAGGGTTTGACGGGAAAAAACGGTTTTGGCCTACGGTGAAGAAACAACTTGAATTAGGCGAATTTGGCTTGGACGCGGGTCCGTGCTCTCCAATAGTGACGAACAGGGCTCTGGCTACGGGTCCGTGCTCTCCAGGAGTGGCGAACTGGGCTCTGGCCGCGGGTCCGTGCTCTCCAGGAGTGGCGAATTGCTTCTCGGCAGCTTCGTCGGTCTTCGGTGCTTCGGGTATATTTTAGGATCCAACCATTGGATTCATTGGATTGCCCCCAATCCAATTGCATTTGAAAGCTGGTTATCTCTTCTTTGTTGTGTCAAAATTTGGGGATGATCGGACGGCTAAAAGGTCTACATAAGCTGCAAGATTTCTTGACAGTCCAAGTTTATCCAAAAACGTACTTTTGTTCCGAAATGCACTCTTTTATCCCGAGTTACCTGAAAAGAGTCTTAAAATCGCAAACATGCAAAATCCATAGTAAAAGCATAGAAAACTAAGTGGAACACTTATTAAAGTGTTCTAAAATATATAGCAAAACGGGTAAAAATACGGTGTTATCACACCCCAGACTTAAACCTTTGTTTGTCTTCAAACAAGACAAAGTTCAAGCTTAGAAATGATTAGGAATGATCAAACGAAAATCATCGGGAACTATAAATCTCAGAGACCGTCCTTCTAAACCATAACCATCGAACTAAATCAATCGCAATATAGCCTAGAAAATTCTAATTATAAGTTTCTGTAACACTAGTCCACGGTATCCGTCATACGAAATATAAACTTTCAAAATCCAAAAATCAGGCTAACTAGCTCTCTACATTCATTAAGTATAGGCGTGGGTTTCTCATCAAAATGATTAAACCAAGACAATCAATGCTAGGTATTTAAGGCATTTAGAGGTGAGGTTAAGAGTGTTTCGGGTTATCATAATTTTACTGGAGGGTGCGAGATATTATGCAAAACAGCAAGAGAAGAAAGACCTATTGATCACCACAACTTCCAGTCACTTCTTCTTGCGTAAAAATGTGCACTTCCTCCTCTCTCCAAAAACAGAAGTTTTCTGTCATTCCCCCAGACTTAGAATTTTCTGCGGGCTCGGAATGACGGACTTCTCACAAACAAACCATGGATGCCTCATAAGTATTTCGACCAACCTAGATTCTTTTAAGGCTCTTGTTTCCTATCCCTTTCACTTTTTTCGATTTTTTTTTTCCGAAAGGGGAAACGCCTTTTATTGAAGTAGAGTCTTAGGGGCACGAAATTTACCATGATTTTGAGTTTTTCCAAGGCATAACCAAGCTCACATCTTTGTTGAATTCACCACCACCGATCCCGTATAGTCTTCGTCTTTAGTGACTGAAAGATGTGTCGTTCCTCCCTCTCCGGCGTTTTTGCACATAAGTCACAAAGAGAGTTGCATGAGGTTTGACCAAAGGTTAAGTTTCGGGTGGGATACCAACTAAAAATGAGATGGCCATTCATGTACGACAAACAGTGGTAAAAGGTGAAAGAACGTCATGAATGTATGATTTGTTATATTTGCCTAAACCTTTGATGAGAAGATTAAATCCAAAATAAAATAGAGCTAACATATTCCATCATAGAGAATCTCTACGGCCTAAATTCTTCTTGGGATTTCGCATTAACAGAAACTCTAGCTACCGCCAAATCTATAACCAAATTACAAAAGAGCATGTTACTAGGAGATAGCGTAGAAGCACACTGGTCGGTTATCGTCATGGATTTCTTTCATCATTCCCTCAAAACGTATTCCTACGCTTTTCGAAAAACTTGAAATTTTTTAAGAAAAACGTCAAAAATTCAAAATGCAAGAACAAATGAAAGAAGTGGTGGTTAGTAAGGGATGGAATCCTCCCCCAGACTTAAATCACATTGTCCTCAGTGTAAAATAAATCAAGTAAGGATGACTAATAGATGTATGTAATAATTGAAAAAGTTTAAGGAAAAAAAAAACTTACATGGGTGCGGTCGGGGAATGGATGTGGGGATGGAATGGTGGTGAATGGAGGATGATAGATGGTGATATGGTGATGGGAATGGATGTGGGGATGTTTGCATGGGAATGGGTTTTGAATCGATCGGGGATCGAAACAAATCGATCAGGATCAGGATGGGGTTGGCCGCGGGTCGGTTGATCACGACCGCGGCCAAGGGCTAGCTTGCTGCGGGTCTGGCTTGTGCAGCCGCGTTCGAGCTTCTTTTGCGGCCGAGTCCGTCTTTGCGGTTCGGGCTGGACCGAGCAGCTTCGAACCGTGTCTCCATCTTTTTGTATTTTCGGTTTTTTTTATTTATTTATTGATTTTTTGATTTTTTGATTTATTTTAGAAAGCTGAAAAACAAAGAAAGAAAACGTTAATAGAAAAAGAAAGAAAAACTAAGAAGAAAACGTACCTAAAATGGGTTGCCTCCCATTGAGTGCTTTTGTTTAAAGTCGTTTAGCTCGACGTTGGGAACGAGGTGAGCTTAGTCGTAGAAGGGTCTTGTCCGAAAACAAATTTCATTTGATTTAACCTTGTAATCTTTCGTGTAAAACATATTATATCATTTCCACTCGGGATTTCTGTCATCAAGTCCGAGAAGGTGATCTTCTCCGGGATCACAATAAAAAATCAGACTTGGAGCTTCCTTGAAGTATGATTCGTCAACATTGTTCGTGCTTGGCGAACGTGTTGGATGCTTGTATGTTGAAGTGTATGAGGTTTGCGTCACGTCATAAGATTGAATCATGTTGAAAGATGCATGGGGGAATGGTCCTTCATGATCTGAAGTGGTGAAGCATCCAAGGTGAAGCCGATTTGCTCGAAGAGGTGTGGCAAGATCACGAACCGTCGGAGAAATAGCAAAACAGGGACTGGCCGCTGCTTGAGGAGGCGGAGCCGCGGTGGAGAGCAGGTCGGCCGTGGGTCGGGAGCACACACCCGCGGCGAATGGAGGTTTGGTCGCGGGTCCAGGAGGCGCGGCCGCGGTGGAGGTGCCTCGGGAGGACTTGCTCGAACTGCTTTTCGTCAGCTTCGTCGGTCTTTGGTGCTTCGGGTATATTTTAGGATACAACCATTGGATTGCCTCCAATCTAATTGTATTTGAAAGCTGGTTGTCTCTACTTTGTTGTGTCAAAATTTGGGGATGATCGGACGGTGAAAAGATCTTCATAAGCTGCAAGACTTCTTGACGGTCCAAGTTTATCAAAAAACGTATTTGTGTTCTGAAATGCACTATTTTATCCTGAGTTACCTGAAAAGAGTCTTAAAACCGCAAACATGCGAAACCCGTAATCAAAGCATAGAAAACCAAGTGGAACAGTTATTAAACTGTTTTAAAATATATAGCAAAACGGGTAAAAATACGGTGTTATCACTCCGCCACTATCTTCAAGAATAAATTGCGCAAGTTATCATCCACGTATTCATATACTCGAATATTGTTTATTATTTTTTTATAACGCAAATCGATTACTTCATATTTTGTACTCCAATGCTCTTAACCGGAATTTTGTATACAAGTCGTTACTCATAGAATTTCCTTTATATAAAAGGGATTGGTTTCTTGGCCTATGAAGGCTTCCACGTAGGTAGAAATAATCAGAAAAATAATATACCAATGAGATTCAGCCATATCATTAAGAAAAGCCAAGTCATCCAAAGAATTATGACTTGGCTGAGAATTGCTAAGTTCATACAATCGGTCTTGCCATTGGGTGGCTCATGTGTAATATGGTACTTGAAAGGTGTAGAAAAACTAATGATAATTCTCACTTATTTTCTATATTTCTCTATTAATTATGATGGATTTGAAAACATCAATTTTTATTGTGTCACCGTTTCAACAATTCTGCCCAAGATATTTACAAGGTCATGAAATATGTTTCTACCAAGTTTGAGTTTTGGTTAGTAATTTTGTTCTCTTTTGTATTTAGTGCAGGATTATGGAGTTGAGTTACTATTTCGAAAACTTTGTATTCCGTATTTAGGTTCTTTCAATGTAAATTGAAGGTTAGAAGAACAACATGTTTATGGTAGCTAGCCAACTAGGTATTTGACTCTTTCCATTCTCATTGTTTTTTGGCCGAACAAAAAATGTTAAATTTGTGTAAAATGATAAGAGACTTAAGGTCGAACAACGCAACACTCTTTTGCTGTTTAAAGTTCTAATGAAATAATTAACATTGATAAGGATATCCCTAATTGATGGTTAGTAGTGTAATTTCATACTTAATTATTGTCTCACTGTCCAAAATTCAGGTTGGAAAAGGTTATTGTTGCTTCCCGGAACACTAACACCAGAACGAGCCATCAAGTGTTAGGGATATTGACATATGTGTTAAGACCATATTCATTAATCATGGCTTATGTATAGCTTCGAGTTCATGTAAGTACTAAGATCATGGCCATTATTGCAGCAATGATGATCTGTATATGCCTTGTGAAAAATAACAATTATATATGCTCTGATTTTTCATTTACAATTTGGTTGTGTTCGTGGGTGTTGTCAAGTTCTTCTCTCACCTCATCCAGTAGTAGATTGAGGAGCTTAAAGAAATTGTTTCGTTAGTTTAAGGCCGATGATCTAAAAATAATGTCAGAACAACGCAAATCACATAGCAACGACAAAATGAACATATAAATTCCCTTAGGTCAATTGAAGCGGTGGTGGTGGTGGAAGTCGCGGTCGTGGAAAACGAGGTGGTCGTGGCTAGACAGTTACATCATTTTGTTCCCTTAAGTCAATTGAATCGGAAGATTCGATTGCATATGGTACACTAGTTGTATTCTAAACTATTTAACTTCTTGTAATCTCTCTTTAAAAAAGTGTATGACTCGGAGTCATGGCTTGTAACGTTAAACCGATGAATAAAATGAAGTTTAAAAAAAAAATATGAACATATAAATTGACTAAAACATAAATTTCATTTCCCTACCAAATAAATTGAAAAAATCATTCTAAATTGCACAATCCAAAGTTAATATAATCTTAAGTAATACACATTTGATCCGTCGAGACACAAGAATTTTAGTCTCACGTTATAGCAAGCAATTGAAGTTTACTTAAAAGAAAGTAATATCACAATTTTCACAATACTTAGAAGAAAAAAAATTGGTTCTTAATATTGTCCCCGTTGTTCCTTTTTTTATCTGTGAAAGATTGGTTCTCATTGATTTAACAATGGTTTAATGATCGAAGACCTGATAAACTCAGGCATTTCACATGTTCATTTCTTCCATTCTTTATGTTCCTTTTTGTCTACCAAACCTGTCTATCTTGGTTCGTTGGTTTCTTAAATGAGTTTGGGAATATCAAAGCTGTGAGGATATTTAACCAAAAAAACAAAAAAAGTTGTCCGGGAAACTCTGGAAAATGTTTAGCGTTCTATCTTGGCTTTTGAGAACTATGTAATTAATTAGTATTATTCATGTTGTATCTCATGTCCATTGCTATTGGGTGAAAAATCAAAAATATGAAGAAGGGGATTAAACTTTGTGTTTATTTGCATTAGATATACAATTTTTTTGTTTTAACTTTAAAATCGAGAATGTACCATCTCGCCTTTAGAAAATCTTCTAAAATTTTCTTCAATGTATTTCGTTAATGCAACCTATATATATCAGGAATTTCAAATTGATAGCAAAAATTAAGTATGATTTTGCATTTTAATCAAATATTAAATATTTTATTCATCTGTAACAACTGTTATGAATTAATTATATGGATGCTCATTATAAGGCCCATATCATAAGGAGGTTTAGAATATTCTCTCTTTACTTATTCTCCAAGTTTATCTTGTTCTCCAAGTCTTTGTAAACCTATATATACCTCTCATTATTCATGGAATAAGATCTAATAATTTCCTCTCTCTCTTCTATCTCTTTTATTCACAACACGTTATCAGTACGATAGTCTCTCGATCTGTTCTTACACCAAAAATGTGAGATTTAATTTATATTTATGTGTATGTATTATTCCGGGATGATAAGATATGCCTTCCTCGAACTGATCGTTATGGTAGGCTATGCCTCCTCAGATCATTATTATAGCGAGGATGGTTATGAATCTAATCCTACTTCAAATCATGTTTATTATCGACTCATGATTTGCAATATGGATTCACGATACTTATCTAGAATAATTATTGATGTGAGATTTAATTTCTCTATATGTTTATATTATTCCGGGATGATAAAGCGATGCCTTTTTCCAAATCGATCGTCATGGTAGGCTATGCATCCACGATCATGATCATATGGTAGACTATGTCTCCTCGGGTCAAAGGATGGTTATCAATGCTTATCTAGAATAATGATTGTCGATCGTTTGATCTTTATATTTTATTGATCTCTGAATCTGCACGAATTTATATATATAACCTGCACTATTTCTAAAACGGATTTTGCACGGTGATTTTCTGTCATTAAACTGAATATTGCTCATTAATCTGAATACTGCTTTTGCACTAATTCGTTTATGTCCGATCTATGCACGGCTAGATTATAAGAGCATCGTTTATGCCCGATCTATGCACGGATGGATTTTACCATACTTTTTCTTAAGGATTTCTAAAACGGATTTTGCACATACAAATTAAAATCATGTTTGATCACGAAATTTGCACAATTTTGTCATATAATTTTGTCTGATGAATTGATTGATTGATTGAGAACTTAGTTTAATGGAATGATAGGAATAAAATAAGATATGATGAGTGTATTTTTATGAAACTTGATCATCCTTTTATTATTTCAGTAAACTATGCCGAACATTACCAACCTTGAATTTGAGGCCCTTGACATCTCTGGAGAGAATTATTTGTCTTTGGTGCTCGATGTAGAGATGTACCTTGATTCTGAAAATCTTGGTGATGCAATCAAAGAGGGAAGTACAACAACCACTCAAACAAAAGCAAAGGCTATGATATTCCTTCGTCATCACCTCCATGTGGACCTCAAGAATGAATACTTGACTATAAAAGAACCAGAAGTTCTTTGGAGTAGCCTAAAGGATAGGTTTAACCACCACAAAACTGTGGTATTACCAAAAACTCGCTATGAATGGACACATCTGAGACTACAAGACTTTAAGTCTATAAGTGAATACAACTCAGCAATGTTCAGGATAACTTCCAAATTGAAATTATGTGGAGAAAAAGTCACAGATGCATATATGCTTGAAAAGACATACTCTACCTTTCACGCAAACAATGTTGTCCTGCAGACATAATATCGTGAAAAAGGATATAAAAAGTACTCTGATCGTATGTCTTCTCTCCTTGTGGCTGAGCAAAACAATGAGCTACTGATGAAAAACCATCAATTACACCCAGCTGGTTCTGCTCCATTGCCTGAAGCAAATGTGGTATCTCACGATGATCAAGGAAGTGGTTACCAACGTGGACGTGGACGTGGACGAGGATATGGTTTTGGTCGAGATCGAGGTCAAGGCCGAGGTGTTTCTTTTAAGGACTCATACTCTCACCAGAAGTGGGAAAAGAAAGATGATAACAAAGAAGAGAAGGTAACAAATGTATGTCATCGCTGTGGAGGAAAAGGTCATTGGTCTCGTACTTGTCGTATTCCAAAGCACCTTATTGACCTTTATCAAGAATCATTGAGGCAAAAAGGAATGAATGCAGAAACGAACCTCGTGTACGATGATGAAGATGATTATGATGATCTCTGTCCAATGGAAGCTAATGATTTCCAAACCCCTTAAGGGAATCTTTGATTTAGCTATGGTGTTTGGTTTTTCTTGAATTCATGTTGTTTTGGCTTTATTTAGTTTTTATCTTGGCATTATGATATTATTTGCTTTATCAATCATAGTTAAATTTGAGTTATCTTATTGATTTATAGAATTATTTTATGATTCACAAATTTTGTACAGATTATATGTTATTGATTCTGTTTGTGTTCCTAAAACGATTTATGCACGGATTATTTGTGGTTGATTTTGCATTATCTATATTTAATTTCGTATCAACCCAATTTTCGCACGAATTATTTGGGTTATATTATAAAAGAAAATAGTAAACCAAAAGTTTACTAAAAATCTCACTGTTTTGGCATGACCGGTTAGGCCATTCCGGTTCAATAATAATGCGAAAAAGAACCAGAAGATTCTTATGTGTTATCCATAAAAGAAGTTGATAATACGGTTTTCACTATCCAATATACTTGAAATATATTAGTTTCTGGTAAATGTACAAGGAGATATTTTGGACTGATCATCCACTATGTATCTTTGCGAAAGTATTTGGTTAATTGATTAGAGTGAAACCGCATTGATTCGCATTATGCCAACGAATAATTTTGAGTTCTCCCCATGATTAGTTTTTGGTCAGGAACCATATATTTCCCAACTAAAAGATTTTGGATGTAATGTTTCTCCACCACATTGATCTAAGTTGGGACCTCAAAGGAGGTTAGGAATTATTGGATATGAATCTCTCTTGATGAGTAAATGTATTGAGCCATCAATAAGGGATAAGATTCAATTTACAGACTGTAATTCCAGTGAGTCAGTATTTCCAACAATTAAGGGGGAAGAAGAAAATAAACAGCAGGAAAAGAAAATCAGTGAAAGAAATTATCTTGATCCTCATAAAGAATGTGCACTAGAAATTCAAAAGATAATTCATTTGCAGAGTTAGCAAATTTAATGCCGGAAGCATTTCCTGACCCTGATTGAGTGACGAAGTCACATATACCACCTGCACTCCAATTAATATTGATGTCCCAGGGAGACAATATCAACTGCTATAGAGTCTAGAGATCGAATGAAGCGTGATAGACCTATTGGTTCCAAATATTAGAATCCTCGAAAAGAAATGGAGGAGATTATGAAATGGCAAGATCGAGGAATCAAAGAATTATGGAGGATCTCCATAAGAGACATTAGACATGACTAAGAAGGAAATCCAAGTACCTGGTAATGATAACAGATTTCAACTAGTTGTGTCATGTCTGGAATAAAATGGAACCAAGAGCAAATCGACGTCGATAATATTTTGCATGCAGTGAAATAGTTGATGAGAATTGAGGATCATAAACCGCGGTAGAAGAAGATGTATTGAAAAAGTACGTAAAGTGATTGGCCAATCATGGAAAAAGCCGTAAAGGCAAAGTTAGAATCTCTTGCAGAGAAGTATTTGGACCAGTAGTTCGTACACTTGAAAGTGTAAAACTAGTAAGACATAAATGGATCTTTATGCGAAAGATGAAAGAAAATTATATACTGTTTGTTGTGGATGCAACTATTTTTAAGATCTCTTATGAGTCTAAAAATAAGAGAAAGACTTGATTTAGTCTCAAAAGGATTTAAACTGCCAGAAGCAGCCTAGAAGGATTTAAACTGCTAGAAACAGCAAGCCCTAGTTCTCGAGAACATTACAGATGAGATTAAATTGATATCGTTATGAATTGAAACAATCAAAGCATATGTGCCCGAGATTTGCACGAGTCGGACTGTGCTCGTTTTGCACGAACTGAATTTTGTACGAATTCTGTATGGGTAAGATTATACCCAAATTCTGCACGATTTTTACACATATCAGATCTTCCAATGAAATCTTGTGAGATTACAAATTAAAGATCTAGCGAAAGAGATGGTATCTCAAAGATCCTTGTAGGATTTAACATAGAAAATGCTTGCATTTAGTTGGTCCTGAAGTACCACACTTAAATGTTATTTGAGTAGTTTAATGATATCTTTCATGATTGAAAGATGTGTTTTCGTATGAAAGAAAGAAATCCAAAACATTAAAGAAAACATGGATAACTTGTATGTACAAGTATATATAATACAAAAGTTTGGCAAACTATAAGTAAAAAGAAATTTAGCATTAAGCCCAAATAGACAAAGGAATGATATTTTATGTGAGAAATAATGTTATGGACCAGAACTCCAATAACCTGAGAAATTATGATAATCATACGAGTGTATTAACTAAGGTTATTCTTATATCAATTCTCTAAAGATGATATATATGATTGGAATGCATTTCTTGAAGAAAATGTTTCTAGGGGGAGAAATATGATGATGTGCGTAGTTGTACTCTTTTCCTTATCATGGTTTTTATCCCACTGGGTTTTTCCATGACAAGGTTTTAACGAGGCAGCAAAGAACACGCAAATGATAGACATCTAAGGAAATATAAATATGAAAGTCTATCACAATTCCAAAGATTATTGAGATCATTAGAAGCAAAGAGAATGATCAAGATGGATCATCCGGATACCCATTAATTGCAGAATAATGGCGGTGTACATCTACTACAAATTCGTTCAAGTGAAGATTTGACGGACTTATTTACCAATACGTCTCCATATGCTACTTTTAAGAAGCTAGTTCATCATAATGGAACGCGTCATCTCAAACTTTTCAGGTGATGTACTCATGAGGGGGAGTAATAGCGTGTTGCACTCTTTTTCCCTTAACTATGGTTTTTCCCATTGGGTTTTCCTAGTAAGATTTTTAATGAGGCAGCATCTTATGCGCATTATGATCATTTTTGTATAATGGTCATCCAAGGGGGAGTGTTATGGATTAATTATATGGATGCCCATTATAAGGTCCATATCATAAGGAGGTTTAGAATATTCTCTCTGTACTTATTCTCCAAGTCTAGCTTGTTCTCCAAATCTTTTTAAACTTATATATACCTCTCATTATTCATGGAATAAGATATAATAATTTCCTCTCTCTCTTCTATCTCTTTTATTCAAAACAATAACCAATTTTTGTTTTTAACAACTATTTCTTTTTTAAGAAGATTTAAACTTAGAGTTGGGTGTACGACACCGTTTACTAACCAATGACCCCATCAATGATCTCAATTCTCGCGCCGGCGCCCTTAACAATCAAAATATTTTCCTCTTGCTCCTTATTGTTCGCCTCCAAAGTTATATTGTTTTCAATATTTCAATTGTTTCTGTGATCATTGTTCAAGTGGAATATTTAGGGACATGTGCGGCATCGTTTAATAACCAACAACCTCATCAGTGATCTCATCTACGACATCGACGCAATAATCATCATAATCTATTTTTCTTGCTCCTTCTTGCTTGCCTCCAAAGATATTGTTTTCAATATTTCATTTGTTTCTGTGATCATTACTGAAGAGCAAGATTTAGAGCCATGTGTGGCATCGTTTACTAGCCAACGACCCGCCAGTTAAAGAGTATTTTTACAAAAACAAAAACAAATAATTGCTAAGTGTTTAAGTGTAGAGCTAGTTGCGGATGGAAGAAGTTGTTTTGCTATTTTCTCTCGTTCTTGCTTTATACTATGAGTCTGTGTTTAACGTTGTCATTTACGCTGCTTGATTTTCCATGAATAGTCTTTAATTCGGAAGTTTTATCCATTACGTTTTAATGATTCTTTGGTCTTGGCGGAGTTGACTGACGAATTTGCATCTATTCCCCTTTGATCTTAAACTCACCGGCGTGCATTTTAGCTTGGCTCGTCACCTCGTCATTGCCTTTTTATCATTTGCTTATTAGGTTTGTTTTACTGGGCCGAGATTTTCATCCCTACGCACCTCATGCATTAATTTATTATCCTTCTAATTGTCGTGAAGCTTTTGTATTGTCTATGCCATATATGAGGCTTTGGCTCTATTGAGAAGGATAGAGTGAACTGATTGTTGAATCTGTTGAAAAAAAACGTCGGAGAAGATGAGAATTCGAGATGTCGGGGTTGCAACCAAGGATTCGAGTACCAAGACATCAAGCTTTTGTCTTTCACGGGAACCATCGCCGGAGAAGAGGAGAAGAAGGGGGCGGAGAATATATATTTTTGTTGGTATTTTTTATACATAAAATAATAATTAAAACATAAATAAGTTTTCAGACACGTCACCACTTTTTTATCGAAAACTAAACAGTTATGGTTAGTTTTTTGGCGGCGCAAACGTGAAAGCTAATTTGAGGATTTTATGTGTAAGCATAATTGGTTTGAAGGTTTGAACTGTCAGTGTAATACCACTAAGGTTTATAGTGCTAACTTTTGTTAGTTTGAATGTTAAAAATGCAATTTTTCACAAAATCTTAGAGTTTTAGCAGTTTTGTGAAGTTAGAAAAATGATTATTCTTCATGATCTTTAGTCCATTTCATATGTGAATAATGAGGGAGGAAGTAGACTAATAGGAACCTCAATGGTTTCAAAGATGATTCTTAGGACACCCAAACTTGGAGTGAGGTTATTGTAAGATTTGGTTTAACTTCTCCATCTTTCTTGTTTCAAGAATATGTGAACGATTCTCAGAGTCTATTATATTGGCTTCAATGGTACATAGTCTCTTCCATTAACAAAAATTTGGTAATAAGCATTTCAAGATTTATGACGATCATTTAGTAAATGGCTAAGTTTTGGCTTTGAAAATCCTCGATATATTTATTTGTCCGAGAAACCAATTCGGGTCCAAAAATGTATTGATTTGTCGAGATATTAATTTATCGAGTATCAATTTATAGATGTTATACTGTTAATTATGATAATAAACTCATTTTATATGTATTTTTTGTTGAATCGTAGTTGATTATCTATAAATTATGTAGTTTATCTTAAGTCGGAAGAAAAAAAAATGTAGTTTATCTTAATATTTATTTTTCAAATATGAACTTACTATTTGGTCATTTTTCACTTATTTCATTTTCATTTTTTCTTCCAAACTTATGTATTCGCATATACTAATTTTGTTAATAGCCAGTTCAACTTTTAAATCATAATTAATATTATATATTTTTATTTATATATTTGTATATATATATATATATATATTTTTAAATCATAATTAATCATAACCATTTAGTTATATATTTGTATTAGTTATACTTATGTTGAATATTTAATTATGATTTAAAAAATTGAATGTAAAAAATTAGATATTCTCGGAGCAAAATTGAATAATTTTTTTGTTTTCATTATATGTAGTAAAATCTATTTTACATTCTTAATTTCGTAATCACATTCTAACATTTTAAATAGGATATATATTAAATTAAAATTTTGGTTGAAAATCTAACAATATATTATTTTCAATAAAATATTTCATTTTTTTTATCCAATTAGTATTACAATTTTTTTGATTCTTAATATCGAATTATCACTTTTCTATTTTGTTACACAAAATTTTGTATTTTTGTAATTTGCGTTAAATACAAATAATAGATTCCTTTAAATTATGCATAATCAGTTTAGCCCTAGAACACTCTAAACAAATGCACTTGATTTACCTAATTAGTTTTTTCTGTTATCACAAAACGATTACATTAGTGAGCTGTATAATATAAATGAAATCTTATTAAAATCAAAATTGAGGTCTAAAGGGAACCCTTTATTCATTATGGTTTATGAGGTTCTCTAACTATAACTATATCGAACATAAAGTACATCCTAACTCATTTTTAAATTCCATAGTAAACTAAATTTTTTTTGATATGGTGCTCATTCGATACATGTTTAGCCACTTAAAATTTATGAGTGTGGTCATAGATATTTATTCATTTAGACAAAAAAAATTGTAATTATAAAAAAAAAGAATCTTATTTTATAACTTACAAAATAGTATAGTATTTTATTTTTAAGACATGCATATCAAATGCAAGTCCAAAAAGGAAGTATATATTAAAAGATTGACACAATATCAATTAGTCAAAGGTAGTGAGTGAATGTCCTAACAACATGTCTTATCAAAAACAAATCTTATTATAGAAAAATGAAGAATAAAATCTTACTATATTCTTTCCTAACACATGAAATATACTTGAAATTGCTTTATGTTAAATAAAAGAGGAAAATTATTGAAAAGATTTACACATTATCAATTTTTCAAAGGTAATTGATTTTTTTTAACAACCTGTCATACATACATGTATTATACAAAGATATATAACCTTATGTATGTAGTATCTCTTTCTCTCTAAATCAGTAGTTGGCTCAAATATTGAAATGTTATCGTTATTCTTACAAACTGCCCAAGATACCAACTAGTAAGATGATATTAACCATGTAAACGTGAATACATCGATCTTCCAAACAAAAAATATGTATCATGACCGGTATTGACTATTGAGTATTGACAACAAACCTACATCTTTATATTTTTACAAACCACGATAAATTATTTTCTAAGATCAATTTTGGAATAATTAAATATCGATTCAAATAATACATCATGATGAGTATTTTGAACCATAAACTCTCTGACAAAATTCAAGACATCCTAATGTTATTCGGTGCGTAAATCTTCTTATTGGAGTGTTAGTTACTCCTTAATACGATATTGACATTTCATGAGATACTACATTTGTTTCAGATTTAGTGACTAAAGGTTTAATTTTTTCAGATATAGTGTTTACGTTTGAAAATTAAAGATAAATAACAATATTTCACTTTTTAGCCTTTTACCAAACACTAATCACAAATTATATACACAAAGCACAAATGAAAATATCTAACGCGTACGATTTATGTTGTGTATTTTTATTTTATATTATATAATATTTATATACACATAAATATAAAATTACAAGAATTCATATTCAAACATGTATTTTTACATATAAAATAATTTATAGCATAAATTCAAATAAAATGATAAGAATAATCATAAGAATAATAAAACTGATTTTTACGAACTATTCAATGTAAAAATAATTATTACTATTCAAAGTAAATGCAATTGTTAATTTTTTTTGTCGACAGCCTAAATACCTAGAACGGTTCGGAAATCCAAATCGGTGGTACCGAGTTTACAAAGGTAATATCCACTGCGTAGACACGAGCACTTCTTGCTAATTTGTCTGCCTTTGTGTTGTTTGCGCGTGAGACGAGAGAAATGGAGAAAAAGGAAAATCGTCCTTACTCTTCATGAATTCTTCCAAGGGTAATGCAAAAGTCGGCCACTCCTCGGGTGTAGACACCATCTTTACCAACTCGGAGTAGTCTGTTGCAAATGCTATTTCCGTCTTCTGGTTTGCAATCAAGCAATGCATAGCCCAGATAAGTGCTTCCAATTCTGCATGAAGTGGAGAGAGACTTCGTCGTAAATTCCTTGCTCCCATTATAGACCCTTCATCACCCTCCTGAAAGCAATGCCAACCTAAGTCGGAGAAACTATCGGTTTCCTTCCAAGATCCATCAATGTGACATCGTTATCCTTCGTAAGTCGGAATCACCAGAGTAGTGCCAAGAATTTGTCTCATCGCCTCGGGATCCCTATTTTGTGCTGATTCCCATGCCATTGCCTCCGTTTCTGCGAGCTTCAGGATTTCCTGTGCATCTCTGTCCACATTTGAAAAAACCATATCATTCCTCGCTTTCCAAATATTCCACGCAATCCAAGGAAAACTATTATCCGGATTGTCTGGAGGCAGTCTCCAAAAAAGATGATCAAAATTCGCAAAAATCGATGACATTGGAAAAACACCCGGTGGCGTTGGAATCTTTGACAGTGCCCAAGTTTATAATGCAATTGTTCATTATAAAAGCAATTATTATGATTCAAAGTAAAATGCAATTGTTTCAAACAATTAGTGTTGTTTTGACATTTTTTCATGTGAATAAATAAATAAATTAATACTTTTTACGTATTAAAAAAAAACAATTTCTAAAACGATATTATTGTGAAACGAAAGTAATATAATTGTGGGCTATATTATGTACCATATGATTTGACTAAGTAATAATAATTACTTAGGGATTGAATCAAATTCAATATTTGATTATGTTTGTCCATGAAAATAAACAACACATTGTACCCCTTCATGACTAAATATTATATATATTGAATCCCTTCATAGTTCTTTGTTACATTGATCACAAAAGAGAGAGAAAGAAAAACATACTACTGTCGTCAAGACTAGAACGAAGGTAAATCTTACTTACATTACGCCTCCAACAAATCAACGAACAAAAAGACTTTTAAGAATAGGAAGAAATATTTAATTAAGAAAGTTAACCTTCATTAAACTTCCTTCATTAAACATTTCTTTCTTTTCTTATAAGTCAATGAACTCGCATCTCTCTGCGAAACAAGAAGATGTTCAACCAAAAATTTTGTTTTTAGGTGAAAAAGAACACAAAAATCATCGAATATACAAATAAATAGACTAAGGAGGAAGGGTAAAGATATTCATATGAAGGATGTTATGTCCTTGTGTTTGGTCAGAGACATGTCACCGATGTTTAGTCTAAATTTTAATAATCTTAACATTTTGAAATCTTTAATTGACCAGTGTCCCATGAATATTATAAATCGTAGGATCGATATCTTGACAAATTCAAACTTTACAAAAAGTGTTTGGTCTACTGTCCGCTGAATATTTCATAACTGAATTCAATTTTGGACTTGTGTTTTACACCATATTCGGCATGTTCACAACAGATTGATTTAAGGGTTTTTTAATTAAATATTTGTTTTGATTAACTGATTATATATATATATATATATATATATCTATTGTTTAAAAATAAATTTGTTAAGAACGTCATGACCACTTGTTTAGATCTTTTTTCTTTTGTTGCTAAAACACTTGTGTAGATCTTCAAGCAGGGTCGGAGGCACATGAAGGGTAGGGGGGGTCAACTGAGCCCTATAAATTTTAATTATTTAGTATACATTTTTGAAATTTTGTTTTATTGACCTCATTGAAATATTTTTACCGACCCCCATAAATCTAAACCAAACACAAATCCACATTACACCAATTAAAAATATTTATTTGAAACTTTTAAATCTAACACAAATCAAAATTAGCAATCTAAACCACAAAAATAGGCTCATAACTAAAATAAAAAAAACAGTATATTCCTTATATAAGTTCTATAACCGATAATAGTTTATTGATTAATTTTTTTTAGAATTTGACTTTCCCCTTTTTTATAATTTTCTATAAATTGTTTTTATGTTTTTCATATATACTAATTACATAACTAGTACAAGTTAATTTTTTATTTGTTATAAGTTAATTTCTACTTTTTTGTTACAAGTTAATTTCTACATAACATGCAGAATGGATAAGACAATAATAGAGAAGTCGCTACACAATATATACGTAAATTTTTAAATTAAACGAAGAATTATAATTGTAATATTTTAATTTTTTAACTACAAGGTACTTTTAAAACATGGCAAGCAAATACAAAAGAAAAATCTTTAATAACTTTTAAAGTTTATGATATAAGGAAAAAATGTTCAAAAGCTATATATGATATACTTTGTAGTATTCACATCTTTAGTGTTTTATATATTGACCCCGGTAGAAAATATTTCTAGCTCCGCCATTGTCTTCAAGAATAAATTGTGCAAGTTATCATCCACGTATTCATATACTCGAATATACTCGAATATTGTTTATTATTATTTTTAACGCAAATCGAATACTTCATATTTTGTACTCCAATGCTCTTAACCGGGATTCTGTATACAAGTCATTACTCATAGAATACCATTAAAAATAACAACCAATTTTTGTTTTTAACAACTATTTCTTTTTTAAGAAGATTTAAACTTAGAGTTGGGTGTACGACACCGTTTACTAACCAATGACCCCATCAATGATCTCAATTCTCGCGCCGACGCCCTTAACCATCAAAATCTTTTCCTCTTGCTCCTTATTGTTCGCCTCCAAAGTTATATTGTTTTCAATATTTCAATTGTTTCTGTGATCATTGTTCAAGTGGAATATTTAGGGCCATGTGCGGCATCGTTTAATAACCAACAACCTCATCAGTGATCTCATCTACGACATCGATGCAATAATCATCATAATCTATTTTTCTTGCTCCTTCTTGCTTGCCTCCAAAGATATTGTTTTCAATTTTTCATTTGTTTCTGTGATCATTGCTGAAGAGCAAGATTTAGAGCCATGTGTGGCATCGTTTACTAGCCAACGACCCGCCAGTTAAAGAGTATTTTTACAAGAACAAGAATAAATAATTGCTAAGTGTTTAAGTGTAGAGCTAGTTGCGGATGGAAGAAGTTGTTTTGCTCTTTTCTCTAGTCCTTGCTTTATACTATGAGTCTGTGTTTAACGTTGTCATTTACTCAGCTTGATTCGTCATGAATTGTCTTTAATTCGGAGGTTACGGCTATTACATTTTAATGATTCTTGGGTCTTCGCGGGGTTGACTGACGAATTTGCATCTATTCCCCTTTGATCGTAAACTCACCGGCGTGCCTTTTAGCTTGGTTCGTCACCTCGTCATTGTCTTTCACTTCTTCAGCCTTTTTACCATTTGCTTATTGGGTCTATTTTACTGGGCCGGAATTTTCATCCCTACGGACCTCATGCATTAATTTATTATCTTTCTAATGGTCGGGAAGCTTTTGTATTGTCTCTTCCATATCTGAGGCTTTGACTCTATTGAGAAGCATAGAGTGAGCTGATTGTTGAATCTGTTGGAAAAGAACGTCGGAGAAGAGGAGAATTCGAGATGTCGGGGCTGCAGCCAAGGATTTGAATACCAAGACAACAAGCTTTTGTCTTTCACCGGAACCATCGTCGGAGAAAAGGAGAAGAAGGGGCGGAGAATATATATATATATATATTTGTATTTTTTATACATAAAATAATAATTAAAGCATAAATAAGTTTTCAGACACGTCACCACCTTTTTTTACCAAAAACTAAACAGTTATGGTTAGTTTTTTGGCGACGCAAACGTGAAAGCTAATTTAAGGATTTTATGTGTAAGCATATTTGGTTTGAATGTTTGAACTGTCAGTGTAATACCACTAAGGTTTAAAGTGCTAACTTTTGTTATTTTGACGGTTAAAAACATTAGTTTAAATTTACAACCATATATATATCTTACTACATATTCACTTCAAATTTTACTAATAAAACATTAGTTTAAATTTTAAAAAACATAATTATATTATTTAACAAACATATAATATCGATAGAGAAACTAGATAGTCATACGATATATTTTTTTCTTGTTAAAGAACACATACTACACGAATGTTTTTTTGTTTTGTTATTTTCCTGATAAAAGTAATACCTGAAAATTTCTGTAGCAAATAACTAGACACAAACTCCAAACCAACACACTATACCACCATTTGAACCAGATCTTAATTAGATAAAGGGTTCACAATGTTTCTTAAAATTCTGAGGATGAACTAAAAAAAACCCTAAACCCTAAACTTAAAAGTTGGGGCCAGTCCCGCACGGTGTTCTAAATCGGACGATTAATTAAACTGAACCCACCTCGCATATTCATACTGGACTTAGAAATATTGAACAGGATAAGCCGAGCCCAATCTCGCATTTAATTATTACGCCGAACCTTGTCTAGCCTAACATGATAAACCGAACCCAGTCTCGCATCTAACATGGTAAGCCGAACCCAGCTTTCGCCCCTTAGTCTTTAACTCGATGTAATTATACTAGGATAAACATCGCCACAAACTAAAATTCACATCGGCTAACAACTTTCGAATGAGTAACCAATTCAAGAACAACTTTTGAATGAGTCTAAATCAAATTCGATGTCAATGCGAATAACAATTAGCATGAACAAAACTACTTCATTAATACGCAATCCCTACATCGAAACGTCATGATAAAGTTTTACAAAAAGACAAAATAGAAAGTACAACAAAAATCCTATGACCTACATGGTCATTCGACAGTACGAAATTCTAGTTCGGTAGAATTCAGGGGGTCATGCGGGTTCTGACTTTGATCTTGCGGCTCATCAGATGTCCAGACTTGGTCATCCGCAATCGTAGGATCCTCCGAAGACCGAACGACAGCCTCTTGGTCTTGCACCTCGTCCACAATCCGGACTTGACCTTCCACAATTGGAGGATTATCTGAAGATCTGATTACGGCCTCTTGGTCTTTCACCTCGTCCACAACCCGGACTTGACCTTCCACAGCTGGAGGATTCTCTGAAGATCGGATTATGGCCTCTTAATCCTGCATCTCGTCCGCAGGAGATGGAAATTCCGAAGTACGAGCTTGATCCATTTGACCTTGTGACGCTACTTGGCCCTGTTCGAGCTGTGATTCCACCGAAGCCGAGATCAGCCTCAAATTATATGCAATCCAAGGAGTAACAAGACCAACATTTGACAAGTACATGTTCACGTCTGTGAACTCGGGTACTTCCAGGTCGCAATCTTCCGGGGTCACCACGTCAAAAGCCATCACCATCTCGGTCCAAACTTTCACCTCGTCTTCAAGCTCGACAATTCCTTCTTCAGGGATCGGAATGCCGCTTTCTTTGTATACCTTCATACAACTCAAGCTTCCACTGATATGAACGAGCTTCATCATGGTCTCCTTGGTCCGAGCCTGATCGGCAAAACAGTCGCTCCTATTTGCCAAATCAGAGCCCCTGTTTGGCTTGGCCGAGACAACCGTTTATTTCCCCTTTTGTCTTGGCAGGTATGCAATTTTGTCCTGGCCACCTCAGCAGCCTTTTTCTTCGCCACGGCAGCCTTTTCTTTGGCCATCTCGGCAGTTTTCTTCGCCTCGACAGTTTTCTTCGCCTCGGCCTGCATCCTCTTAGCTAGTCCTTGAGCTAATTTCTTCTTTGCAACTGCCTCCTTCCTCCTCACTGGTATGGGATTCAACCTCGGTAGCTTTCTCCCATGGCTGGTCGACCTGGGCGTCAACTTATTCACCGGGGCGACCTCGATAGGTTTCACCCCCACTCCTCCTGCACACGACAGAATCTTCCTCAGATCAGCCGAATAGTAGGGGATTGTACCCAAATCGGGTTTTCCCATATTGTCAGAAGCTGCGAGAACGCGAAGAAAAATTACATTAGAAGATTACTTACAAGATATATATACAAAGAAGATGACAATACCGACCTGTGTTAATACGATATTGATATTTTTGAATCCTTGCCTCATAGATAACCTTCGGCCAAGTACGATAATTTAACACCTTGAGATTCTCCTTCTTCTTTGAATGATTGTGGGTGAGTCCTCTCGCAATAGAATGCTGATCTAACAAAAAGACAAACAACATAATAAGAACGAGTTAGAAACAGACTCAAGCAGAATCAGAATCAAACGTAAAGTCTACCAATCTCATCGGCCCATCTAGTGTTTATCGTCCCAGCGAAATTTCCCGCCGATAGCTCGTTGATTCTCACAAAAAAATAATACCGCTGCCAGTTATTCACATTACTCGTCTTGATTTCGGTAATAATGTCATTGTTCGGCCTCATGTTAGCATTAAAATATCTCGGCCTCGACTTTGTAACATTGACTGAGGTCAAGTCTTCAAAAAAATATGTCGTCATGGCATTCCCACTCTTGCCTGCTAGGATGAGCAGCCCGACCATGTTACAAACCAACGACCAATACAGCTGCGAGATCGCCGCACCCCGGCAGGCACAATAATCTAGCATAAGATGATGAAGTGAGAATCGGAGACCGCCATCCCTAAAATGAGACTCCTAAACACATAAAAAACCTACAGGAGCATGATTCTGAGGTCATCATGGGCACCCCCAATGATCAAAGCTTCCCTTACAGAATCATTGGTAGAGAAAGTCTCCAAAACGCCAAAAGCGTTGTCAGAAATGCGGTTAATCACTTTCTTCGGAGCTCGTCTTCTCCTTGGCCGCTTGGAGGATATGATGGGCTGAATATCTCCCGAGTTGGAATCAGTATCGTGATCCCTCAGTTGAGGAACCTCGATTGATGGATGAGACGAGCTCTCACCATCACCGCTTTGCCGAACTACGAGGACACGACAGTCCGAGTCCGCACTTGCCGACCTACTTTGATTAACCGAGCCAATCTCGGGACTACTCATCACTGGAATCCTATCCCTTTCATCGGAACCAGATTCTAAGCTCGATTCGGCTCTAATCCCCATGATCAAAATAATTCACCGAGATAAAAAATTACTAGGTGAAGATAGATCGGAAACTTCGAACAGACCAGAGAGAACTATACGAAATCGCGAGATAAAATAACTTAGAGAGAGAAAGAAAAGAGAGAAAGAGAGAGCTACATTTAGTTTTCTGGGAGCGAAAGTGAGAAATGAAGGAAGGGGCAACTATTTATTGAGGAAAGGGGGCAACCTAAGCAACTATTTGACTTATGCTATGATCCAACGGCTCCGATGAAAACCGTAAAATAGATCCACGACTCAAAATCAAAAAAATGGTTTGCCTTCCTGATTTAACGGATTCGAAGATTCACAACGATTCGCCTTCCGAATCAAACGGCTCGAAATCCCCAGCGATTCGCCTTCCTAATTCGACCGTTCGGAATCCCCAACGATTCGCTGTCCTATTTTGGCAAATCAGAATTTAAAATGGTTAAACCGTTTCCAACTCGGTTTGCTCCGAACTCACTTTTTTCATGAGCACCACCGAACTTGACTAGTCGTGTATACTTCGCCGAACGGGGGGTTATTGTTGGAAATAAGCTCTGCAACCCCTTAAACCTGTCAAAAACTGAACTTCAACCGGCCAACTCTGTACGTTGACTCACACCGATTCCGACGGATCTATTCCGACCCGGCCCACGTTGGCCCATTACGACTCAGGTCGCCGCACTCGAAATAGGCCCACATCGGCCCATTAACATTTAACCAATTCCACGAGCTTGGCCCAGCCAGGCCCGGCGTCTTCTTACTTCACCTCGGCCCATCTACCAGCCTCCGGGCCCATTTAAGCCCGACTAATCAAAGTCGGCGCCGACCTCTGAAAAGAAAGGAAAAAAATCCCGAAGAAAACGGAAGTCTTCCATATCAACTCCGAGAAAAAGGGGAAGATTTCCTTATCCCGGCCTGCGGCATATAAGGAAATCGACCGCCACAGATCCTTATAAAAAGGGGGAGCTCACTTCATTCGCAAGTAATCACAACTTCCCGCGAGACCTAAGAAACCTAGCTCCGAGATTTCCGTCTTGGTTTCTTAGTTTCGTTTCTTACCTTTTTCCGGTTAAATTATGATAACCTAATTCTTGTACTTCGTTGAGATTTGGTAATAAACGAGATTTTCTGTTCCCCAATTGTGTTTTATTATAATTTGTGTGAACCGGATTCAACACCTTCCGAGATCCTCGCTCACGAGACTTCTATAAATAGTTAACATAGTCATTCATAAGAAAAACACGAATTTTTACCTAGCAAACACTTAGCAAATCGCATAAACACATCTTTGTACTAAAGCTTTTAATAACAACAATAATAAAACCATCTTTGGATCTTTGTTCTTGTGTTTCTTTTATTAAATCTTATGTTCCCTCAAAAGTCCCTTATAAGAATTTATTTGTGAGAGTTTCGACTCCCACATTACGTACAAATTAAATGGTGATGACTTGAGTTAAAAAAAATATTTTTAGTATTTTTGGGTAACATATAAATTAAATTTTTGGTTAGAAAGTTCACATTAGAAATGTATGTAGAATTCATGTATAATAACAATAATTTGGTAATATATTAGGTAACCACCATTACCTTTGATTGTAAATTTAATATGTTAGGTAAACGTGAAGTAAAATTTGTATATCTATTATCTGTACAAATAATAATGACTTTTGAGAAAGAAAAAAAAGAATAGTTAGTAACGGATAATAAGTATTATAAATTAAAAAGTTATGTAATTCGTAACGAATATGTTAAATCTCAACGGTTATCTTTCATAATCTACTTTAGGCATGAGCATATGGTTATTCGGTTCGATTATTTCGGTTTTCGGTTACGTTCGGTTATGTCTTTTACTACATATTCGGTTAGTAACAGTTTTTGGTTCGGTTTCGGTTCGGTATGGTTAACAAAATTAATAACCGTTTGGTTTCAGTTATTTTCGGTTATTTCAGTTAAATTTCGGAAATATTTCGGTTATTTTAGTTATTTCGGTTAACCGAAACTTTCTTATTCCTTTATGTTAAATAAAATGTAATGAATTGTCAAGTTTCACGATTGGTCTAGTTGGTTGCACACTAGACCAAGTAAAAGATTTGGTGGTATGCGGTTCGATACTTGGGGGAGGTAAATATATTTTTATGTTTTTGAACTTTAGTATTTGATATCCATGGATATCCATTGGTTATCGGTTAATAACCATTCGGTTATCATAACCAATGGATATCAAAAATAAAAACCATTCGGTTATTGTGAAGTAACCATAACCTAACCGAACCATTAATTTCGGTTCGGTTCGGTTTAATTCGGTCCGGTTATTATGTTCAGGACTAATCTACTTTATAAAGAGAGAATGGGAGCTCTCAAGGGTCGACATTTGCCTCCCCCCTTTATTGGTCAATTTTTTTTTAATTCTTTATATCATTTAAAAAAAAATCTTTATATCAAGAATCGATATATAAGTTTGAAACATATTTTTTTTCTAGGTCCCTTCTTTTCTTAAAATCACAATTTAACGAAAAATATCATATCAATCACACATTGATATAGCAATTTCAACTGAAAATTCATGGAACAAAGAACAGCTACAAAATCGAATCAAAACCTGAGACTAAACCTACTTTGTTATCATCTTCAAGACTGAGATTCATAAAAAAATAGAGAGATTTTCCTGTAAAACATGATTACCCGAGTCAATACAATCCATAGTCGCACGAACCGCGCATGGCTCATTGATTTTCCTCCGGATTAACGAGTCTCACTTCGTGAGACGAACGAAGCGGGTCAGTGACTCGAGCCTTGATTCGTAAGACGACAATCGGGAAACAAGAGTGGAGATTAAGGATTGAGATTGAGACTGAGAGTGTTCTTCCTGAGTCCGAGAAAGTGATTCCTTAAGGCTCACATGGGCAAAGTTTGAAATTAAGCTCTGTAAGGCGTGATTGGGAATCCGAGAAGGGGTTTCCGACAAGGGGAGGCTTGGTGATTGGACAAGTCCGATTGCTGGAATCAATCCACCGTTGGATAGAGACCCGGTCGAAAGTATGACATGATTGGATGATAAATGGGTCAGACATAATCTCGAGGGAGATCGGGCATCTGAAGTCGTTAGGCAACTCAAACGCCATTTCTACTATAATCTTTTAGGTTCTAGAAATGAGAAAGAGATAAGATTAAGATAAAAAAATTCATTGGAACAAAGAAAATGAAATTGGATTTGATTTGATAGAATTTCGAAAGTGCACAGAGAGAAAGAGAAGGAAGACGAGATGAGAGGAGAGGAGAGTAGAGAGAGATGAAGATGATGATGATGATTTAAAAAAAATTGTTTTTAAGGGTTGTAATCAGGTATTCGGGTGGGTGGAGAGTATTAAGGTTAATCGGTTATAATCGGGTTGTAATCGGTTTGATTTTGGTTTAGTTTCATGTTTATCTGGTTTAAACTGAATTGGTAATCAGAAAACCGAAATTAATTATAGGTTGTTCACGCAAATTTTTATTGTTACATTTGATATTAATATATGTCTTTCATATTAAGAAATAAGAAGTAAAGGAAGAAGCACGATAATTAGAATTTAGATTGCTTCTGCATCGTATGAACTTGAACTTTACTATTGCCGTGGTAAGCTTTGGAAATAAATTATTTAAAATTAGTCTTTCACCTAGCAACTGGAAGCTAAAATTGGATGTATTTTCAATTCCTGTTTATATAAGATTTTATACCAAAATATCAATAAAAATATAAAATAGTATGAAATCATTTTATATAAAACTTTAACAGAAGAAAAACCTGCTCATATGCGCAGGTATTCATCTAGTTAAAATTAAATTTTTAAAAAATTGATTTAAAACTTTAAATACAACTAGCGTGGAACTCATCTAGTATAATATAAAAACACATTTATTAACTAAAGAAATTTAATTCCATTGAATTAAAAAGATAACGCATATCTGTGTGTGGGGTGGACACATATCAAACTAACAAATGATAACAATAAAAAAAAATTGCAATGCAAGTGTATAAAATAACAACAAAAGGTACTTGAGAATTTTTTTGTTTTTCTTATCATAATGTGAACGTCCAGTAACGAAACTCTAACGGAACCATATATTATTGGTTGGATTTGGGCCGGTAACATGGATGATACTACTTGAGCTGACGGTGGTCGGAGCAGTGGAGGAATCGCCAGGGATTTGTTGTTGGTTGTGGTGATGGATCTGATGGTGGTGGTAGTCGTTGCAGTTGCGGTGGTTATCATCCATGAATGGAAAAGCCATATGATCAGCCGCATAACTCATTTGCTCGGGATGGTTCATCATTTCCATAAACCATTGTTGTTGGTTCTGATTATGATTTTGATTCAAATTCATATTCCGAGTTTGCTCATAGAATCGGACATGTGGAGCCGCCAGATGACGAAACTGTTGATGATGATGATGTTGAATAGGGTTAAAGAAAGTCCCGGCAACAGCGGATGAAGAGGAAGAACCCACCTCATGAATCGTAGCGGCTGGAGCGGTTGTAGCCGTCGCAACCGCCAACAATCCAATCCCTTCTGTAGAAGGAGCCACAGCCGCAACAACATTGGGAGATTTGCCGATCTCAATACCAGCATTCTCCAAAATCTTGATTTTGTGATTAATATCTTTAAGATATTGTTCAACTAAATAACCAAAATCATTAAGATCCATAATATTCATATGAAACATCCCCATGTTTCCGACCAGACATTGGAACATGACTTCACTCATCTCCAGCTCCCTGTTGTCCTTCATCTGTCTCTTCAAATGTTCGGATGTTTTGGCGATCCTTTGTTTGAGAAAAGTCTCTTGGTCCACCATTTTCTTGTGTTGGTCCATCTCTGGCAATGTCCGGAAATCCGAAACTACCCTTTGCACACCGGAATTCGATGGCCATACCTCGGGATTGGAGTCATATGGACTGTAGATGATGGCACATGCAGTGATACCGCAGAGAGTCGAGAGCTCATTCACTTTCTTTATCAAACCCTTCTTTCTTTTCTTAAATGTTGCTTTCCTCGACGAGTCATTTGCAATGAATGCAAGCTTCACCTTCTTCCTCGTCATGATAAAATCTGTTTTTTTGTATGTTTGTTTGTTTTGTGTGTGTTGTATATTAAGTTCGTGGATGAGTTATGTTATATAGTGATAGAGGGGTATGAAGATTTGTCTCTTTTCATTAGAGACGTTATTATTTTATTTATAGCTAATAAAGAAATATAAAAATATTAATTACAACCAATAAAGTTGTGAATCAAATTTAATTATTTTTTATATCTTACTCATTTAGGCTATAATGTTATATAAACAGGATCGCATTAGTAAAATTGCTACTGTTATTTTTAAAACAATAATTGTGAATATTTGGGATAATTTCTAAGATTTGGTTTTATGAGTAGGTCAAAGTTTCTTTTCAATACATTTATGTGATTATTTTTCCTTGTTGGAAACTTTGAATGTGGGTTATTTTGACTTGTAATATAACCACAAACTAAATTATTGTAGAGATAATTCTCTAAAAACAATATTTATATAGAAATCTCATCCTTTTGTATTTATATATTATATCTAGGTTAGAAACGTACCCATTTTATATCTTTTGACAAAAAAAAACTTACAATACCCATTGTGAAATATAGATTTTTCATAACTTAACATTTGGACTCTAAAGAGATAAAATAGTTGATATTTCTTAAACGATAAAATATAATTTAGGGTGGGCAAGTTAAAAATAAATTAAAGACAAAAAGATGGGAAACCTTTTTTTGTGGCCAACTTCTGTTGTCATTGTCAGATTATAAGATCACACTTGGTAATAAATCCGACTAATCGAAAATTAAAAATTTCACGAAACGTGTATATAACTTTTAAAAAAGAAAACCAAGTGATTATATATGTATTAAATCTATTGCATAGTTAAATTAGTTTTTTAAATTTATCATTAATAAAATATTTTTTAGTTTACAAAAAAGTTATAATATTCAAATCTTATTAAAAATACTTGTGTATACTTCATATGTGTAATTAGAATACAAGTAGATAACAATATATATAAAACATGTACATTTTTATATTGTAAGTTTATCAGTTTATAAATAAATAAATTTTAAAGGTAATACAAATTAATAGTGGAAACGTGTTAGTGGATCAAAATTTGCAGCATTGTCTCTTTTAGTAGTACTGAAGAATTAGTCGGAAAAAATGCGTTTAGTGAAGGAGATACTGGTAGATCTTGAGTTATGAACATACTAATTCTAGATTTGGTCAACTGATTACATAAATACATGTATTTGTTTTTTTACAAGAACAGATACATGTATTTATGTATTGCTAATAAGAAATATAATGTAATAAAATCTATTCAAATATTATATCTTTTTGGGCAATAAATTTTTTTTTAACTATTCAATAATATTTTTTTTGGAAAATCAAGAATTATGAATATAATATTGCATTTTTAATGACAGATTCTATATTTGGTCAATTGATGAATATATACATGTATTTATGTAATCCTACTAAGAAATACAATGCAGTAAAATCTTCTAGCATATATGTTTGCTATTCAATAATAAATTTTTGGAAAATAAAGTTTAATATGTTGTAAAATATATATCAATAATGAATATCCTTAAAATAAAATAAAAACATTACAAACATGGAAATTAATTAAAGAAAATTTCTCGATTCATAATATAAAGACAACGTTATATTATTCACCATTTTAAATTTTCCCATTTCAAAATTATTAATGATATTTATTTAAATGGATTTTTGTGGTTCATGGGTCACCCATTTAACTCATTGATCCATGTAATTTGGTGGGTGATAGGTCAACCCAACTCATTTATTAATGGACCATTCACACTCAACCCATTAGGGTCATGGGTGACCCATTAAACCCATTTTGACACTCCTATGTATTCCTATTAAGATATACAATGCAATAAAATTTTGTAGCATAATTATTTTTATTATTCAATAATAAATTTTGGAAAATTAAAGCTTTCCTTAAAAAATAAAATATATTTAAAATTTTCAGTGATCAAAATATATATACCAAATTAAATTAAATTATCGATAAATCATGACTAAAAAACAAAATATCATTGCATTTTGAAGTAAATAATCCAAAGTTAACCATAAATTTTGAAATGTTTTAATTTATAGCTTTAATTTGTGATATTTTTTGTAATTATATCTTTGAATAATATATAATATTTTTTCATGTTTCCAATTATCATAAATAATAAAAAAAAAATTTTGGGTTTTCAATTAGATTTTTTTATTTTTCATTGAAATTCGTTTTTAGAGTCCAACATTCGAACCAGCTAAGAAAAAATCTAGTTTTTTAGTTATTTTTATAGGTATTGCCAAATCCAATACATAGTCGAACTGAACTTAAATATACCAAAACATATATATATATATATATATATATATATATATTATTTTTATTTTTATTTTTAATTTTTTTTAAACAAAACCAGTGGTAGTTCAAGTGATTGTTTAAATATTTCTATATGCTTATATAGAATTTGGCCCGGTCTTGAGGTGAAGCGAATAAAACTATAGTTTTGATAATCAGAATTTTAAGAAACATTGTGAGCCCTTTATGTAATTAAGACCTGGTTCAAATGGTGGTATAGTGTGTTGATTTGGAGTTTGTGTCTGGTTATTTGCTACAGAAATAGTCATGTATTACTTTTATCAAGAAAAGAACAAAAAAAACATTCATGTAGTATGTGTTCTTTAACAAGAAAAAAAAATATCGTATGACTATCTAGTTTCTCTATCGATATTATATGTTTTTTAAATAAAATAATTATGTTTTTAATTTAAACTAATGTTTTATTAGTAAAATTTAAAGTGAACATGTAATAAGATGTATATATGGTTATAAATTGTACTATAAACATTATCCGATATATATCAATTAACTTTAACAAAACGATATTCATAAATTGTTTTTAAAGTCCTTGGGATTACGATGTTGTAGACAAAATATCACTCACAATGAAGTGCTCCACAATCTCTAAAGTCACAGTGGTTGTAACTTTCTTACAGTAGTGAGTTGGAATTAGGGATGTTGTCAGGGGTAAACCCACCCTATTTAGATCCATCCCATTTAGATCCATACCCGTTTAAACCCATACCCGTTTAAACTCATTTAGTTTTTGGGTCTAATAGAGTTACCCATTTAAACACATAGAGTTGTTTTTACTCATTTAGACTCATTTAAGCCCAATTTGGAATAGTCTTTAAGTTGATGCTTGAGAAGGCTTTGTCCATGTTTAATATATCTCATTCAAAACCATTATATATTTATTTTTTAGAGAAAATCGCCTTTTAACCTTCAAAATAACAAAAATCAGCACTTTAAACCTTAGTGGTATTACATTGACAGTTCAAACCTTCAAACCAATTATGTTTACGCATAAAATCTTCAAATTAGATTTCATGTTTGCGCCACCAAAAAACTAACCAGAACTATTTAGTTTGTAAAAAAAGTAGTGACGTGTCTGAAAACTTAGTTATGTTTTAATTATTATTTTATGTATTTATTTTCATTCATAAAATAAAAGTACAAAAAAATATTCTCCGCCCCTTCTTTTCCTCTTCTCAGACGATGGTTCCGACAAAAGCTTGTTGTCTTGGTACTCGAATCCTTGTGGTGTCTCTTTCAAATTCTCCTCTTCTTCGACGTTTTTTTTTCAACTTGGAATTCACAGATTTAACAATCATCTCACTATATGCTTCTCAATAGAGCCAAAGCCTCAGATATGGAAGAGACACTACAAAGGCTTCACGACCGTTGGAAGGATAATAAATTAAGGCATGAAGTGCATAGGGGTGAAAATCCCGGTCCAGTAAAACATACCCAATAAGCAAATGGTAGAAAAGCCTGAGAAGTCAAAGACAATGACGAGGTGAAAAGCCGAGCTAAAAGGCACGCCCGGGTGAGTTTACGGTCAAATGGGAATAAATGTAAATTCGTCAATCAACCCTGCCAAGACCAAAGATTCATTAAAACCAATGATTTAAGCCGCCTAAATGTAACGGTCGTAACCTTCTAATTAAAGACCATTCATAGCGAATCAAACGGAGTAAATTAATGACAACGTTAAACACATACTCATAGTATAAATCAAGGACGAGAGAAAAGAGAAAACAACTTCTTTCATCCGCAACTACCTCTACATTTAAACACTTAGCATTCTTTTTTGTATTGTTCTTATAAGAGCACTCTTTAACTGGCGGGGTCGTTGGCTAGTAAACGAAGCCACACATGGCTCAAAATCTTCCGCTTCAGAAATGATCAAAAAAACAAATAAAATGTTGAAAACAATATCTTTGGAGGCAAGCAAGAAACAGCAAGAAGAATAGATTATGATGATTTTTGCGTCGATGTCGTAGCTTTAAATATTCCACTTCAACAATGATCACATGCATAAACAACTGAAATATTGAAAACAATAACTTTGGAGGCGTACAAGAAGCAGCAATTGAGATCACTGATGGGGTCGTTGGTTAGTAAACGGTGTCGTACACCCAACTCTAATTCTAAATCTTCTTTAAAAAGAAATAGTTGTTAAAAAACAAAAATTGGCTGTTAATTTTAATGGTATTCTATGAGTAATGACTTGTATACATAATCCTGGTTAAGAGCATTGGAGTACAAAATATGAAGTATTCGATTTGCGTTAAAAAAATTAAACAATATTTTAGTATATGAATACGTGGATGATAACTTGCGCATTTTATTTTTGAAGATCTAAAGAAGTGTTTTAGAAACAAAAGAAAAAGATCTAAACAAGTGGTCATGACGTTCCTAACATATTTATTTTTAAACAATAGATATATGATCAGTTAATCAAAAAAATATTTAATTAAGAAAACCCTTAAATCAATCTGTTGTGAACATGTCGAATATGGAGTAAAAAACGTGCCCAAAATTAAATTATGTTATGAAATATTCAGCGGATGGCAGACCAAACACTTCAAAGATATCGACCCTACGATTTATAATACTCATGGGATATTGGTCAATTGAAGATTTCTAAATGTTAAGATTACTAGGATTTAATCCGCGCTAATTATAGCACGGAATAATATTTTTTAACGAATTTGTTTTGAAATTTAAGAAAATTGCTTTTATCTGAATTTTAAAATATAACTAACTAATGATTATTGATTATAGATAAAGTTGTCAATTTGTAATAATTTGTTTATTTAACTCGTTTTGCAGTGAACTAAAATATTATTCGGGATAACCCGCAAAAACTTATAATTTTAAAAACATTACTCTAATATGCATCGTTAAATAACTCTAGTTTTTGTGGTTAGTCAACGAACTCTTAAAAAAATAGTTTTTCTGTGTCTAAATTTTTATAAAATTAATAAAATATTTTCAACTTTTGTTCTGATATATATTCTAATAAAATATAATAAATTATAATGAAAACTATAGCAAGATTTTGAATAGTTTTTTTATTTGAATATATATGAATTGATTATTATTATTTTCTTTTTTTGTCAACGAATTGATTATTATTTTAAAATATATAATATTTCATTGAAACAATTGTATTTTACTTTGAATCATAATAATTTATTTTATAATGAACAATTGAATTTAATTTGAACCGTAATAATTATTTTTACATTAAATAGTTCGTAACAATTTGTTTTTACTTTTCTTATGATTATTCTTATCATTTTATTTGATTGTATTGCTTTAAATTATTTTATATTGAAATATACATGCTTGAATATGAATTATTGTAATTTTATTTTTACGTGTATATAAATATTATATAAATTAAAATGAAAATACACAAAATGAACTGTACGCCTTAGATATTTTCATTTGTACTTTGTGTCTATAATTTGTGATTAGTGTTTGGTAAAAGACTAAAAAGTGAAATATTGTTATTTATCTTTAATTTTCAAACGCAAACACTAAATCTGAAACAAATAAACTTTTAGTATTCCATGAAATGTTAATATAGATAAAACAATATCATATTAAGGAGTAACAAGTTGTTAAAGATATCAATTACCTTTGAAAATTTGATAATTTGTAAATCTTTTCAAGTATTTTCCTCTTTTATTTAACATTAGCATTTTCAAATATATTTCATGTGTCAGGAAAGAATATAGTAAGATTTTATTCTTCATTTTCTATAATAAGATTTATTTTTGATAAAACAGGTTGTTAAGACATTTACTACCTTTGACTAATTGATATTGTGTAAATCTTTCAAAATATACTTCCTTTTTGGACTTGCATTTGATATGCATGTCTTTAAAATAAAATACTATACTATTTTGTAATTTATAACATAAGATTCTTTTTTTATAAGAACATTTTTTTAAATGAATTAAAAAACTATAATCATGCACATAAATTCTAAGTGGCTAAACATGTATCGAATGAGCACCATATCAAAAAAAATTTAGTTTACTATAGAACTAGGTAGTAATCCGCGCCTTGCGCGGAGTGAAATATCTATAGATTTTTTGTAATATCCGAGTTTGAAATGATAATATGGACAATAATAATTTAAAATTCTGAATCTAATACATAAGTCTATTATAAACCATTAAAACCACAATGATATAATATATATTTTTTAAATTTGATGGGATTTGTGTGTCAAAATCAAATAATATGAAAAAGATAATCGGAAAACTTTATAAATAAATAACCTCATAAAATAAAATGGTAGTATAAACATTTTATTATTTTTCCTTGTAGTGTTTTTCCAAAATTTAACATATTATCTTAATATGCGATTGATTTTAAGAGTTTCTGGAAGTGTTTTACACATTAAAAAGTGGAATAATAAAAAATATCTATCATAAAAATTGTGAATCAAACATCCCAAAATTGGACTTATTGCAAACAAAGATACTATATTGGTGTAAGAGATACTGTTATATAGAAATAAAACCATTTTTTATGACAATGTAGAGATAGAATTGTAAAATATAATGTTATATATAGTGCATTTCACTATTATAATAAATTAACTATAACAGTTATGAAAAGTAAACTATATGTGAATAAGATTTAACATAAATAATAGTAATGATAAAACTAAATAAAAGAAATAAATAACTATGAGTCTATTAGAACTATCTTGATCGTTAGTATCAACAACAATATGGTATTGTTTTACAAAGTCTTATGATATTCACCTTTATTTTTTACATATTCTTCAAAAGTTTCAAATCAGGGATTGAGTTAAAAAAAAAAATATTGAGAAACAAAAATTATAATTATATCAGAAATACTACTTTTTAAAAAATGATGAGTAAAATATTTATGGAAAACATTTCATCTTATATAGAGTCCAATCGTATAGGGTTTATAAATAATGTTATATAGATTTTAAAAAATTTGAAAAATTGTTAAATAATCAATAATAAACAGAAATAAATGAAATATGGTTGATAACTATATTAGGTAACAACCAAATTCCATATGCATTATATTTGTAAATTTGTGTAACTGATATTTTTGTCTTATCATTTTCTAACTTAATTTTAACTAATTTGAATATAATTAAATGATGATGTGAATATATTTATATTGCCAAAACTTAAAATGAATTGCAATTTCAAAGCACACAAATATGTTTTGTTTATTTTTTATTGCAATGTTTCTTTGGATTGATGATATGAAATTATTTTTGCAGAATTTTATATGCATTAGTAAATGAAGACATGGAACTACAGTTTTGCATTATGAAATAGGTACGTGATTTAAATAATATTGATATAGATTTTTGTTTGTTTTCAATTATAAATAAATAGTTTTGGTAAATATTAAATTTGTAAGAATAATATTTTCACATAAAAAAAAATTGAAAACAAAATTTTATTTTAGAAATAAAATAACTTATAAAATAATTTTGATTTAACAGTGTATTTAAAATCTCATAATAAAACTTATATGATTATGCATATTAATCAAGTAAAACATAAGTTTAATGTGAATGACATGAATGTAATTATTCTAATAAGTGAAACCTTTTTAAAAAAAAATATCATGAAATGATCTATGGTAATGACACATCATCATGGCACAATTGTAAATTACATGTCAAGTCAAGGTATTTAAAAACTTTTTTTTACGAGTCGTTCTCAGTTAATATATAAGGAATTTAAAAATGAGTTAGGATGTATTTTATGTTCGATACAGTTTTTTTTCTTCTTTTTTGTTTTATGGTTGTAGACATGTTGTTTTAGGCTTGAAGTTTCGATCTAAAATTGCAGGCATTTTGAACAAACCTATTCTAATCTATAAGCATTACTTACGCCGATGATCACAAAATAACCTATTAGTAAGTCATCATCAGCAATTAAGAGATTTTAACCACAAATGAAAAATCCAATAGAAGATGCAATAAGTGATCTAACTCAGTAACCTTGGATGTTTACATATCATAACTACTATTATTTTAGATGATCAGTAACTTTCTGCAGCACATTATTAAATTTTGATCCACAGAAAACTGAGAAGATGAGGCAAAAAAAAGGGATACGCAAGATCTTGACTTTCATGGCTTGCTTTTATAAACTGCACCTCCACTATTTTAGAACCAGTGAGACTAACAAAGTTCGTGCCTGAGACAACCTGCATGTCTGAGTTCAATCACAGATATATGTTTCTACTTTTCTATTGGGCTTTAGATGAGTAAAAGATTTCTTATATTATTACTTATTCATCTGCTTGTTTCAATCTATTTCCAAAGTTCATAATTAACTTAAACAGAGACATGAGTGCAAGAAACAAAACAAATTCATTAAGCTTACAAACTTCCAATTCTAATTGTTTTCACGACAGAGAAAAGAAGAAGAAAAATTGCCGGGCTAAATTCTAATTGTTTTCGGGTGTGAGTTTTGGATATCGGGTCGGGTGGTTTTGTGTTTGGATCGGGTTTAATTTTTTAATGTTTTGGCAGGAAAACAGAAGTTAACGTATTTGGCGGGAAACATAATTTCACTTTTTGGCGAGAAAACGGGGACGGGAATGGGGACGGAAACAGGGACGGCAAATTAAAATTTTATGGATACTGATACGGTATAGATACGTCAATATATATATACATATACATATAAACATTACAATACATTTAACCTTATATTTGTGCTAATCTTATGTTTTTAGAATATTTTTTTTATCATTTAACTCACGATTGGTACCGTAAGTAATGAAATAATTAAATTTTTTCATTTAAAAGTATGATAAAACCTGAAAACTAAAATCATGTTCCAATTGTTCGTTTAACCTAATGGCGGGGACGTTTCGCCGTTTCGGAGCCTTCCCTAAGCCGTACCCATCCCCGAAACTTTTCCGATACGTGAGACGGCTACATATAGAAGTACCCGTGCTTCATATGGTATACCGTTGGAGTTGAAACAAAGGGAATTGGGTGTTGAATTGTAAACAGAAATGGCTTTACTTCCCTTGATTGGTATATATAGCTTCGCCAACTAAGACTCATTTTCTGCTCTTGTAAGCTTGCTTTGACTGAAATCATCTCGAGACTTTGATGTGAGAGATCATTGTGGTTGCATCAGTGATGAAGGTTGAGAGAGAATGTAGTGAGAAAGGAGCCTGTCTAAGGTTTGCTTTAAATTAATCTCTAGGCCACTTTCTTCATATCAACCTTAAGGTTTGAAGTAGTCAACTGGTGAATGGTTATTTTTCATCATTCTGATGTACAATTCTTGACATCTTAATTTATTTTTCGGAATGTTTCATTTTGTATGTCAAAACCCTGGATTGTTCCATTCAAATCTCTACTTTTGAACCTTGACCAGTTAAGAGACAAAGGCTTGCTCAAGAGACATAACCCTCAATTTACGAGCATGATTCGTGTTCTCACGCTGCTTAGGTCTTTGTTCAAACCGATCCGAAACGCAAAAAGTTTCTCCTTCTCTCTCGCATATTTGGCCCGTTTCGCAACCACACACCGCAAACCTCCGTACACATACTCCGGCACAGTATCATATTATGGGAATATATCAGGTAACCGAATGGTCATTTAATTCCCCAAATATTTGCAATTGGCAGATTTATTCCCGAGCTATTGAATGTGTAATTTATATCCTCAAGTTAACGTTGACTTCGTAAATTTAGGTATGAAAAAGTCAACGTTAAATAAGAAAACGGAGACATTAGCGTTGACTTTTTATGAGTCCAATTTTGCGAACTCAGCGTAAACTTGATGAATTGCCAACATAAAAATTGGAGAATTAATCTGCAAAATTGTAAAACTTGAGGAATTAAATTGTCTTAATTTTTAAAATATACACATAATTGTTAACAATTGATTGTGATACGCAATGCGCACGGTGTGGAGCGGAGAAGGAAATGATATATCATGTTCTTTTTTAATGCCCCCCCCCGCGTTACCAACATGGGCACTCTCTCAGATACCATCGGCCCCAGGGGTATTCCCAATGTCTTCTCTAATTTTGATCATCTCTTTTGGAAACTTCCAAAAGATAGTGGGAATACAATTTTTCCTTGGATTTGGTGGCATATTTGGAAAGCGCGGAATGATAAGGTCTACTCAAATGTGGATATAAATCCACAAGAAATACTGAGGATTGCGGAAACTGAAGCAATAACTTGGGAATCGGCACAACATAGCGATCCAGCTTTGGATTCTCAACAAATTGGCCATACTCTGGTGATGGCTCAACACGTTGGTTACGGTGGAGGAAAATGTTATATTGCTGGTTCTTGGAAAGAAACTGACAAATTTTCTGGACTAGGATGGCACTTTTTTCAGGAGGGCGTCGAATGAGTCATAATGGGTGCAAGAAATCTGCGAAGAAGTATCTCCCCCCTGCACGCAGAACTTGAAGCACTTATTTGGGCAATGCACTCCATGATTGCGAATCAGAAGACGGCGATAACTTTTGCAACATACTGCTCCGAGTTGGTGAAGATGGTGTCTATACCCGAGGAGTGGCCGGCTTTTACATTACAGTTGGAGGAGTTCGAGAAGAGTAAGGAGGAGTTTACTTTTTTCTCTATCTCACACATTCCACGCGCAAACAACACAGAGGAAGACAAGTTATGACGAGGTGCTCGTGTCTACCCATCATATTTCATTTATGTAAACTCAGTACCCCCAGTTTGGCTTACTGAATCGATATAGGTACTTAGGCTGTTGACCAAAAACTAAAATTGATAAAAACAGAAAAAGAAATTTTTTTACATGACCTATAAAAGGATAATTAGAGTTTTAGAAAGTAATTTAACAAACATATATATTTTTTAATTTTTTGTAGCTCTTAGATGGTTAATTATGTGACACAAACCAATTTTTTTATTGGAAAATAATACGTTAAAGAAAAACATGAATTTTAAATTTTATGGTCTAAAAACTATTAATCTAAAATACAAAATGTGGCCCATAAAAAATTTGAAAAAATCGGTGGTCATAGCCGATGGCCTATCCCGTCTTCCCTATGGATCAAACCTTACTATATACATCTATAAACGTATGGTGGCAAGATTCAATAAATTTAGACATCCACGTATGATCAATGGAGAATCAACTAAAACTACTTTATTACGTAAAATACAAAAACAAACATTTTCTGTAACTATAAAAACATGCTATATTTTTGAAATGATAATTTAATTCCTCAAGTTTTGCAATTTTGCAGATTAATTCTCAACTTTTAAGTTGGCAAATTAATTTCTCATATTTACGTTGACTTCGCAAAATTGAATTCATAAAAAATCAACGTTAACGTCTCCGTTTTTTTTAGTAAAGTTGACTTTTCTCATATCTAAATTTATATAGTCAACGTTAATTTGAATATTTAAATTGTGTACTCAATAGTTGGAGAATAAATCTACCAATTACAAATACTTGGAGAATTAAATGAGATTTTCCCACCGAGTCAGTATCATACTCCGGAGAAGCTCGTAAATCCTTCAAATGGACACTCGAATTAGGGGTTCATACATGATGGAAAAGACGATCTTACCCCCAATGTGGTTGACCAATGTCCACCACTCTTTTTTTAATTGTGAAATGGTTTTCTATTCAACAATAATATCTTAAGCATATAGTCTAAATCTTTACCACTTCTTCACATTTGAATACTCTTTGCAACCACCAGCAGTAGCAATCTTTAAAAACTACCAAAAATAAGAGTCATTGTTAAACCGAAGCAAACGTAGACGTTATGATATTTTATGGGTATATGGAGAGTACTTGAACGTCTTCCTTGAGTTACATTGACATGGTCTTGTTTGTGTAGCTGGATTGGAACGAGAATGAGTAAAAAGAACATCTCAAGACTTCGGATTCATTTCCTATATAATAGAAAAAGCCTCAAGCAGATGAGAGAAAACTCACAAAGTTAGAGAGAAAGAAAGGTAGAAGATAACGGTGCAGGGTCTGTTCCTGGTGGCTATTTTCTCTCTTGCTTATACTCAGTTGATCAAAGGGAAATCTTTGCCCGATTGCCCAACAACATGTGGCAACGTTACACTCGAGTACCCTTTTGGCACTTCTCTCGATTGTTACTATGTCGAAGATCCTAGTTTCAATCTCACCTGTAACAAGAAAGGGAAGCTAATCTTTGGCAAAACGTTGAAGTCATCGACATTTCTCACAAGGGCCAGCTGCGTGTCAAGTTTAATAGGTCCTACACTTGCTACAACAGTTACTACTTATCTCTCTCCACCAACAACAAGTTTACATTAGTAGGCTATAACGCTTACGCACTTTTGACCACTTTCGGAAACCAAGGTTACTCTACTGGATGCATGTCATCATGTGATTCTCTCCCGGCACCAGATAGAACATGTAACGGTGAAGGTTGCTGCTCGACAGACGTCACGTCTCTATCCCTTTGGATAAGCTAAAATTCAGAACTAGCTCAGCTCGCTTCAATAACATGACTTCTGTGTATGACTTTAATCAGTGCACCTACGCCTTTCTTGTTCTAAAGAAGATCTTTGGAATCTGCGAAGTATCACCGAGTTCCCTGTGGTACTAGATTGGTCTATTGGAAAACAGACATGCGAGCAAGTTGGAAGCAGAAAAATATGCGGTGAGAACACCGAATGTTTCAATTCTACTCGTGGAACCGGGTATAATTGTACACGTACAAAAGGTTTTGAGGGGAATCCATACCTTCCAGACGGTTGCCAAGGTACTTCAAAATGTTTTCTTTTTCTTTTCTTTCTTCTTCTGAGTGTTAATTGTTTTCCGCATACATTTCTTGTTGCGCCGCCATATATCGATGAATGTACTCATACTATCCACAAACATAATTGTTCGGATCTCAGCACCTGTGAAAACACGCCTGCAAGCTTTCTTCTTAACTGCACATCCCGTTACGACTTAAATACCACCACTAATATATGCATGCCAAAAGGCACACCTGAATACTTTGAATAGACTCACATTTTTCTTGGTAATCTCTCTTCCACTCATTTTGAATTCTATGTTTCCTGAAACAGCTCAGCTCTATTCTTTTTTTATGTGATGTGATCAGGAACAACCATCGGCTTCTTGGTCATCCTGCTTGTCGTTAGCTGTATACAACAGAGGATGAAGCACCGGAAGGACACCAAACTCCGATAACAATTCTTCGAGCAAAACGGCGGTGGAATGTTGATACAGAGCCTCTCAGGAGCAGGGCCTTCAAATGTTGATGTCAAAATATTTACTGAGGAAGGCATGAAGGAAGCAACTAATGGTTATGATGACAGTAGAATCTTGGGCCAGGGAGGCCAAGGAACATTCTACAAAGGAATATTGCCAGACAACTCTGTAGTTGCTATAAAGAAGGCTCGGCTTGGAGACAGAAGCCAAGTAGAGCAGTTCATCAATGAAGTACTTGTGCTTTCACAAATTAACCATAGGAACGTGGTAAAGATCTTGGGTTGCTGTCTAGAGACTGAAGTTCCCTTGTTGGTCTATGAGTTCATTACTAGTGGCACCCTTTTTGATCTCTTGCACGGTTCCATGTTTGATTCTTCTCTTACATGGGAACACCTCCTGAGGATAGCCATAGAAGTTGCTGGGACTCTCGCATATCTTCACTCCTCTGCTTCTATTCCAATCATCCACCGTGATGTCAAAACTGCTAATATCCTCTTGGATGAAAACTTAAATGCAAAAGTAGCCGACTTTGGTGCTTCAAGGCTGATAACGATGGATAAAGAGGAGCTCACAACTATTTTGCAAGGAACTCTGGGTTACTTACACCCTGAATACTACAACACGGGGCTGCTAAACGAAAAGATCAATGTTTACAGCTTCGGGCTAGTCCTCATGGTACTGATCTCAGGTCAAAAAGCATTGTGCTTTGAAAGGCCACAGTACTCAAAACATCTGGTCATTTACTTTGCTTCTGCCACAAAAGAGAATAGGTTGCACGAGGTTATTGATGAGCAAGTGATGAACGAGGATAATCATAGGGAGATCCTGGAAGCGGCCATAGTTGTTGTTGAGTATACAAAATTCACGGGAGAGGAGAGGCCAATGATGAATGAAGTAGCTGCAGTGCTTGAGGGCTTGAGAGCCTCAAAAACCAAACATCAGTGGTCGGATCAGTATCCGGAGCCAAAGGGGTTTTGAACACTTGCTCGGTGTTGAAATCTTATCAGCACAATGAGAAACCAGTAGCACTAGCTATGACAGCATCAAGAAGCTGTGGATTACTTGGAACTCTTTGGACAAGGTAACTCAGTCAAACAAACATATACATTTAGATTGAAGTTGAAACTATACGCACTATATATTAGGTTAAAAATTGATTATATTTATATTAATTATTTGTCAGGTTTTTGTGAATGATCAATTGTCAAAGTTTGCGGAAGTCCGTGTTTATTCATCAGCCAAGCGGCTTATTTATATGTACATATACTTAACCTAATTCCCAAGATGATGGGATTACACAAAAGGAAAATATACAAATACATAGATACGCTAATATCGGAGAGTATATTCCAATACTCCCCCTCAAAGTGGAGCGTAAAGGTTACGAACGTCCAACTTGTCCAAGAGAAACTCGAATTGCGTTCGTCCAAGCGGTTTAGTAAGAACATCTGCCGGTTGTTCCTTTGTAGAAATGTGTACAAGCTTGATAAGGCCCGTGAGAACATCATCACGAACAAAATGGCAATCGGTCTCGATATGCTTGGTACGTTGATGCATAACGGGATTTGCAGCAAGATGCAGAGCAGATTGATTGTCACAAAAGAGAGAAATCGGTTGTGCTGTCGATATCCCAAAGAAACTCATCAGACCACGAAGCCATTTGATCTCACTATTAGCATCCGCCATCGATCTATATTCGGCCTCCGTTGATGACCGAGATACTGTTGTCTGCTTCTGTGTCTTCCAAGATATTGTGGAACCACCAAGAAGAAAGATGTAGCTGGAAAGAGATCTCCGAGTATTCGGACAGGCAGTCCAATCAGAATCACAATAACCCGTGAGAGTAAGGTCAGAAGATGCCGCAAAGAAAATCCCTTGCCCAGGTGTCCCTTTGAGATAACGTACCACACGCAGGACAGCATCCCAATGAGTCACTCGTGGAGCCTGCATAAACTGAGAGAGGATGTGCACCGCATAGGAGAGTTCAGGACGAGTATATATCAAGTAAATCAGCCGTCCAACAATTCGGCGATACTGAGAAGGATCAGAATAAAAATCATCAGTGGCTCGTCCGAGATTATGGTTCTGTTCCATTGGTACGAGTGCAGGACGAGCACCCAACAAACCACACTCAGTCACAATGTCAAGACAATATTTTCTTTGACAAAGAAAAATTCCCTCTTGCTGTCGGGCGACCTCGATACCCAAGAAGTACCTTACCGCTCCCAAATCTTTCATGTGAAAACAGCTATGAAGATAGTCTTTAAATAATGCAATAGTCGCAGAATCATTCCCACCAATCACCAAATCATCCACGTAAACCAGAACATACAACTCGATCTCGCCACGAACCAGAGAAAATAACGCATAGTCCGAGACGGATTGACGAAACCCATAGTTAAGGAGAGCTTTCTGAAATGTGGCGAACCAACATCGCGGAGATTGTTTTAAACCATAAAGAGATTTTAAAAGCTTGCAAACCTTATTAGAAGCATCTTTAGAAAATCCTTGTGGAGGACGCAAGTAAACTTCCTCAGTCAATTCACCATGAAGAAAGGCATTATTCACGTCCATTTGATGAAGTTCCCACTTTCTCACAGCGGCGACCTTAAAAAAACATCTTATCGTCGTCATTTTAGATACCGGAGCAAACGTTTCGTCATAATCAAGCCCCTCCTCTTGACGATTTCCAAGTGCAACTAGACGAGCTTTATAGCGAGCTATCGTTCCATCAGCATTATACTTGATCGTAAAAATCCATTTGGTACCAATAGCATTCTTACCACAAGGTAAATCAGTAAGATCCCACGTCTTATTATCTTCAAGTGCCTTAATTTCCACAGCCATGGCATCTCGCCACTCTTGATATAGCATTGCTTCGGAAAACGATTTCGGTTCCTTAACCGCAGAAATTTTGCCCAGAAAACCCTTATAGCTATCAGAGAACCGAGCACATGACATATAGTTAGCTAGGGGATAAGGAGTACCTGAAGAACCAGGATCAGATTGGAGCGACGAGTGTGATGGATTGTGGATACATTTAGCTGAATAAGTGTGATATGGTTCAAGTAATACAGACGGTCTCTTGTCTCTGTGTCCTCGGCCCAAAGGAGGTTCAACAATTTGAGAAACGGGTGAAACTGAATCGAGGGCAGTATCGGCACCTTGAACCGCTTCATGTGAGACCGGAGTCGGAGATGACGAGGTCAACTCGCTCCCCCTTAATGTTGTATCTCTCGTATGTGAGCTCCCCCTTAACGGTGACTCGGATGGAGAGTTCACCGCCGGAGGTAAGTCGTCGTCATCCTCAATGAACGGTGGTGGAAGACCAACCAAATCACTAGTGAGAGGTGGATCCGTAGAGGAGAGAGAGTTCTCAAAGGGAAACATGTATTCATTAAACACAACATCTCTAGTGACAAAGTACTCGCGACGCTGCAAGTCGTAGACTCTCCAACCCTTTTGATTATATGGATACCCGAGGAACACACACCGAGTTGCCCTCTCATCACATTTATCACGCACCCTAGTTCCTTTATGGGCGTAACAAAGACAACCAAAAGTTTTGATACGCTTGTAACTAGCAGGTGCTCCGAAAAGAAGCTCATACGGTGTCTTACCGTGCAAAACAGAGGATGGTGTGCGATTAATCAAATAGCACGCCGTTAAAACACAATCCCCCCAAAACTCAATCGGCAATGAAGCTTGGAATCGCAAAGAGCGACCCACATTAATAATGTGCCTGTGTTTCCGTTCCACACGACCATTCTGCTGCGGTGTCCCCACACATGATGTCTGAGGAGTAATTCCTTCGGATGCAAAGAAGGATTTTAGACACATGAACTCAGTGCCGTTATCACTACGGACTGTACGAATAGGTGTATCAAACTGACGAACAGTCATAGCACAGAAATTTTGAAGATGTTTGGACACTTCATTCTTAGACCGCATTAAGAAAACCCAAACGGCGCAGGAGAAATCATCAACGATAGTGAGAAAATAAACTGAACCACACGTTGCAGGTGTTTTGTAAGGACCCCAAACATCGCAGTGAATAAGGGAAAAAATCGATTCAGCTTTATTATCACTTTCATCAAAAGAGAAACGAGGTTGTTTAGCTCTTACACAAATGTCACAAAGTTCATTTGTGTGATGACTAGCACTGCCTAAATCAATAACATCCGATAAATTATAAAGCAACGATTTTGCAGGGTGCCCAAGTCGCCGATGCCACAACTCACGACCACTCACGGCACCAACTGCATTGGCTTGAACAGAAAACACTTCACGAAAATAGTAGATGCCATCACACTCATCACCCGCTCCAATCAGCATCCTCGTGGTATGGTCCTGCAGGTAACAAAATTTTTCAGTAAACACAGCCACACATGGTTTATCTTTCAGCAATCTTGCAACCGAAAGTAGCGTATTCGTCAATTCCGGGACGAAATAAACAGATATAAGAACAATAGAACTCCCAAGACGAAGTTTGCCTTGTTGGCACGCAACCACAACGTCTCCATTAGGCAAACCAATGGGGCAAGGAGAAATATTAGAGACATCAAACACTAAATCAATGAATCCAGTAAGATGGTGGGATGCCCCAGTATCGATGACAATACCAGACAGGCGATCTGAGGCATGATTCGATGGTGTGTTCAAGAGTTGAACTAGTTGAGTCACTTGGTCTTTACTTAACGTAAGACCTGTCCCATCTTCTGTTGAAATCATATGGTGTTGCCCAGAAGCACCACCAACGTTGAATGAAGCCATATGATGAGCTGATCCACCACGACCTCCTCTGCCGCGATTAGAAATGTAACCGCCTCGTCCAAACAGATTTTGACCAAACTGATTCTGCCCAGTTCCGCGTCCACCTGCAGTATTAAAATTCGCGGAACCTCGTCCACGACCAGCAGCACCTGTTTCAGTTCGTGCTTCAGGGTACCCGTGCAATTGATAGCAATCCTGCACTGGATGTCCATTCCGACCACAATACGAGAATACAACACTACCACGACCACAACCTGCAGATGACGAGTTTTTGTTTTGTGCTTGAGCCGAGAATCCAACGACATTAGGTCGTACTTCGGAAAAACTTGTAACGCGTTGATGGCGTTCTTCTTGTACAATCATCGAGAAAACCGAATTCAACGATGGAGCTGGATTCATACACATAATATTAGAACGAACAGTGCAAAAACGGCTTGCGTCGAGTCCCATCAAAAATTGTCGTCTTCGTTGCTTATCTCTCTGTTCTACAAAAGCTTGTACGACCTTGCACTTTGAAGTTCCACAGCATCACTCCAAAATTGGTTCAAACTCATCAATGCCATCCCACATCAGCTTCATCTTCCCAAAATAATCTTGTACGGATTGTTTTTCTTGCTTGCATGAATTCACTGATGCTTGTAACTCATAAATACGTGGTTCATTACCGACAGAAAATCGACCTTGAATATCGACCCATAACTGATGTGCCGTCTCGGAACAAGAAACAGAACCACAAAGATTTGGCTCGATGGTGTTCAAGATCCATGCCACAAGCATTGAATTCACTATCCCCCATAGTTTGAGATCATTCCCTTCCTTGGGTTCAGTAATAACTCCATCGATAAACCCCAATTTATTCTTGGCTTTCAAAGAATTCCTCATCAGTTTTGCTCACCTTTCATAATTTTTTTCATTCAACAAAACATTACAAATCACTTGACCCGGATCTGCCGAAGGGTGAAGAAAGAGATCCGACAAAATATCTGGATCCTTAGACGCCTTCGTAATCGCAATGTCACCCATGTTGATTGCTCTTAGCTAACCTCGTCGATTTGCTAAATACCAATAGAGAATCACACAAAGAAGAACCTCGTCGGTTCAGTAAACAACAACACCAAGCAAAACCTCGTCGGTTTGCTACGCACACAGGGAAACAGAAACAAAGAATGAAAAACAGAGAACCTCGTCGGTTTCTGTGAAGAGAAAAAGGATCGAAAAAGATGTAGTCCTATGGCTCTGATACCATGTCAAAGTTTGCGGAAGTCCGTGTTTATTCATCAGCCAAGCGGCTTATTTATATTTACATATACTTAACCTAATTCCCAAGATGATGGGATTACACAAAAGGAAAATATACAAATACATAGATACGCTAATATCGGAGAGTATATTCCAATATCAATACCTAAACTGGGACACAGAGAACAAAATCAAATTCCGAATCGTATCAGCAAGAGCTTAACATTCACTTTTCATGCACAAAATGTTTATCCGTCCAACATCAGAGGAGTTAGAGAATTTCGGAACACCCGATTTCACGATCTATAACACCTGAAAATTCCCGTGTAATCGTTACACTCATTACATGACGTCGTCGACGAGTGTAGACATAAAGCTAGGAAGAAGAGAGATGGTGATCCTAGGGACACAATATGCTGGAGAAATGAAGAAAGGACTCTTTGGCGTGATGCATTATTTGATTCCTAAGAGAAAGATCATGTCTCTTCACTCTGGTTGTAACATGGGCAACGAATCTGTTATTTTGGAGAAAATGATAACCAAATCTTCTTCCTAGGTTAATGTCTACACTCGTCGACGACGTCATGTAATGAGTGTAATGGTTACACGGGAATTTTCCGGCGTTATAGATCGTGAAATCGGGTGTTCCGAAATTCTCTAACTCCTCTGCTGTTGGATGGATACACATGTTGTGCATGAAAAGTGAATGATAAGCACTTGCTGGTATGATTCTGACTTTGATTCTGTTCTCTGGTACCAGCTTAGGTATTGATCATTCACAAACACCTGACAAATAATTAATATAAATATAATCAATTTTTTTACCTAATAGTGCATATAGTTTCAAATTCATTTTAAATGTATATGTTTGTTTGACTGAGTTACCTAATAGTGCATATTGAAGCTGGCCGCTGATATTTCTCAGTTCACTGCTCACTAAATTAATGCTTAGACAGTTGGCCACATTTTGTTTGTTTTAATTTGATTTGCTGAACTCATTTGTTTTCTCCTCCAAAACATGTAAAAAACAGTGTATGAAACATGGCATTCAAGAATTGTTAAGTGGTTTTAGATCATCAATCATTTTTTATGTAATTGGTGTGGTGTGCTACACTTCAGTATCCGATTTAGTATTGATAGTAGATATTTTCGTATCAATTACTCAAACGTACTCATATCATTGTATCATTTGAGATGTCAATTCATATGAGATTAAGATTAAAGCATTAAGAATGCAAAAAACTTTTTAATCTAGAACAAATTTTTTTGGGTTTTTAAGTTCACAAACTAAAAAGTAAAATGCAAGAATTAAAAAAACATAAAAGCATTGGACCATAGATTTAACTATCATAAGAATGAGCTAACAATCAAAGAATAATGCAAAAGATTGAATTAAGCCCCATCCTAGAACATGGAATTCACAAATATGACTTCACTAATTATCTAATCAACATAAGCTTCCGTTCGTAATTAGATAATCAATGAGCATTAAGAAACAATTCCAATTAGTTCACTAAACACCCTAGTCATCAACTCCCATTGGCTAGGTATGTAATGCTCATAAAAAAATTTGGTTCAAGCATTTTCACAAACACCTTACGGGCATGAAATGCCTAAGTTCTAAATTTTAAGAGATCAAACTAAAACTAGCATTAAGAGCAACCTAAATGAAGGATTTAATAAGATGCAACCTAAACCATCATCATTTAACCATCAAATCATCATAATCTAGCCTAATCCATGATCCAAATAAAAACAAGTTCTTCAACAAGAATAAAAGCAAAAGAAAAGACATAAACATAAAGATAAAGGATAGAGGTTGAAGAATCTTTCACTAGAGTGGCATGAAGAGATTAAGATCATCCAAAAATATCAAGAGAAGAATTTGGATCAAAACCCAACTCTAGAGAGAATAAAACTTACTAAAAAAATAGGTCTAAAACATATATATAGCAAAAAGGTCGAACTGGGTCAACCCAAAACAAGCCGGGTCTTGACCCGATGGGTTTAGGTCATAATGGGCTAATCTGCATTTCAATCGGGCACGTTTGGTCGATTGGCAGATCGATTGAATTCCCCTGCCAGTTTCAATCGATGGTCCAATCGACCCACGGTCGATTGAATTTCCAGGTTCAATTGCATGGCCATGGTCGATTAAACTGGTTGATTGAATCTCCAGACGGACATGTGCTTGCTAAAATAGCCGTATCTCCTGAACCGATGCTCTGAATGACTTGAAACCGCCACCAAACGAAAGCTAACTCGATCATCTATGACTTTCATGAAAATCTTCAAAGCTAAATCAAAATAGAAATCCTTCATATGACACGATCTTTCAGTCATTTCGGATGGACTCCGCATTTTCCTTGATTTTTGGGCATAGCTCTTGCTCCAAACTGGTCCCCTTTGCCCCATGATCTTCCTCCAAGCTCCTCAAAGCCTTCATATCCTCCAAAAGTACCTAAAAGACCAAAAGTGCAATGCAAATGCAAATAAACACACCTATGACTCTAAAATGCATGATATGGAGAAAAGATACTCAAATGCGTGAAAATATATCAAAAATTATACAAAGTGGAACTAAAAACCTATGAAACTAAATCTTTAAAACATGGAAAATACACATTTATCAAGTATTTGAAAATTTAGTATTCTTTCTCAAAAAAATCAAAAATTCATGAATCTAAACTTGTATGAATTTCTGATGTATCGTTATAGGAAAAGAAAAACAACTCAAAGAAGAACTCTAGAATCTAAAGAAAACAGAGCTCAGAAACATGATTGACTTTTGGTCGAGTTCAACATCGATTCTTCTTGTTTTACCAGAGCATAGGCTTGCTAAAGAGACATTACCCTCGATTCACGAGCATGATAATGTTCTCACATTACAAAAATACAGCCGATTCCCGACTGATATGCCCGTCGAGAAACGGCTTTTCCAACAAATTTCCGACCGATTTGACCCGTCGGGACTATCTGGTCGGAAATCAAAATCTGAGGGGCGTGATCCCGAAGGATTCCCGACGGGCATATATCCTTACTGATTCCCGACATGAATTTTTCCGATCGATTCTCGACGGGCGTATATCCCGACTGATTAATGACGAGAGCTTTGTTGACCGATTTCCGACGGGTATCTAAAAAACCCGTAATTAAAAAGTTCCAAAAAGTAATGATTTTTTATTAAATTAAATTAAATTAATAATTCTTAAATGAAAATTAAAATTAAATGGTGAATAAATAAAATAATTGTTTTGAAATTAAGTTTTCAAATTACAAAAAAAAAAAAAAATTTCCCGTTCCAGAGAAATCTAGGAACTTCGATTTCATCCAACCCGTCATGCCAGAGATATCTTCCTTTGCCTCTGTAAGCTCTTCTTGCGTAGCACCTAACTTCATTTCGGTGTCCGCTTTCGCCGCCTCCAAAATTGCTACTTTTGCCTTCAGCTCTTCATTATGCTAGACGAGATCTTCATAGTAATCGAGAAAACCCGATGAAGCCCCGTCTTCTATAACCGGGACCTTACCCAAACCCCCACGACGCCGCCCTTTTTTATCAAGGGAAGTTCATGTACAAATTAAAAATAAATTAGAACATTATAAAATGATAATGTCAAAACTAAATGAAAACTAAAAAAAAACTTACGATGATAACGAGACGGTTGATGTCTTCTCGCGGCACCTCAAAGGAAGAGGAGGAGCCGTCTTTTGACTATTGGGTTAACTCGATCTTCTTCTTCTTCACCTTCTCGTAGATCTCACTCATGAATGGATCCTGAATAAACCCCGGTTGTCTTGTTCGTGTGGCACATCTTCATCAACTCCACGTGATCCGGACGCAGACCTCCGACCTCATTTGTCTACAAAAAACGACGAAAATTAAACTCATAAATTAATGGCTGCAAGAAAATATCAAGGGATCTCTTAGGATCCTCCGGTCCGGGGACGAGAATCGTGAGGAACGAAAACTCTCGTTTCATGCACAAACTAGGTGGAAAATTGTAAGGTGTGACGATAGGCCACATTGAATATTGTCTCCCATGTTTTTCAAAAGGGTTGAATCCATCTGTAGATAACCCGAGGTATACGTTCCTTGTCTCATACGCAAAATTAGGATAGACCTATTGAAAATGTTTACACGCTTCTGCATCTAAGGGATGCGTAATATATCCATCTGAGTTATGTTCTGCATGCCATCTCATAGGCCATGTCGTGTGCTCGGATTGATATAACCTCTTCAACTACTCCGTTACCGGAAAATACCACATCTGTTTATGTGGAACATGTACTCTACCACCCGTTTCCTAATACCGAGGTTTGTGACAAAACGACACTTCACACGATTTTCGTCATTTCTCCAGTAAATCATACAATTGTCGATGCACACATCTATCATTTGATACGGCAATCCAAGACCAGCTACAAATTTTTGAAACTCTGTCCATGGTGTCTAGTTGTCACAGAAAATATCACCATACTCCCGATTGAAGCAGCATTTAGTATGAAAGAGTGACTTAAACGTCCATGTATGGACTGAAGATGCTCAAGACATAACCAAACCACAAGGACATGCATGCATTTGTACTTAAACTGAATGTGTAATCTCCGCATTAACTCGTTCAGCATTTTATATGTGAACATCCAAGACTTCAAACTCTTCTTCTTTTTCCTCATGCAATGGTGAACGTGAATCAGATGTTTTTGTACTTGAACTAACAGAGAATTCCAGTATTTCAATTATGTGTTCAACAGAAGACTTTTAGTTGAACTCGCCACATAAGTGATGTTCCCTTTGTGGATGTCATGAAGATGTGACATTTCTTCTTTGTCCTTTTGTATTATTGTATTTGTGTATTTTGAAGTGACTACCCATGCTTCAAATGAACCATTTCTGGAATAATAAATGCCCACAAATAGCTCAAGTGTAACCAGAGTACCCTCTGTCAACCATAACAGTTGTTGTACTATGTTTCCAGCAGTTCTTGTTGGGACAGAATGTTGTACAGGATGTCTCAGTTTTAGAATGACCAATGAACCCACAGAAAAGGCTATGTCTCTTCTCATATTAGCACCTGTCTGCATTTGAATGTATTGAGCTCTTGTCTCATTGCCTTGGACTTGTAATAGCAGCAATTCTCCTTCTTTGAAAACTTTGTCGGGAACCACAAATTGACTTGCTGATAGAGTGAAGACTCTATGTTTCAGCAGAACAATGATACTACATGTCAATTCGGTGGTCTCTACCCTGCCTTTGAACTTAAGTCCTGAGATTGAATGCAGTCGCTTAGATCTCCATTTGTGTTTCATCTACATCTTCATATCTTCAGGGAAAAACTGTTGCAGTTCTCTTAAATCATATTTCATCCTTAGTCTGCACATCAGCCTTGACAAGTGAGGCTGTCTCATATTTTTCCAATACTTACATTTCTTCCTTCTCCACATTAATCCAACCAGAATTTTGTAATCATGAATGATATACTGGCTGCCATCTCTTGCAATGAGGTGATGTAGGACCTGTCGTGGCCTCATTCTCTGCATATTGATGTGGACAAGAGTATGACAATTCCCCACCACTCCCTTTGCACGTTCTTGATCTGAATCTTCAATGATATCCATTATCCAATTGTTATGAAAGTTCATGTTGGAGATATTTATGTGCCAAGTCGACATTGGTGCAAAAACAACAAATGCAGACAAACCGGGTCTTGACTCGATGAGTTTAAGTCATAATGGGCTAATCTACATTTCAATCGGGCACGTATGGTCGATTGGCATATCGATTGAATTCCCCTGCCAGTTTCAATCAATCACTACAAGAAAACAGGCATTTTGCAACGAATTTTTGCGACGATTTTATTTCGTTGCAAATTGCTATCGTTTTTGCGACGATTCTTAAAGACGTCGTAAAATCGTCGCAAAATTGGGACGAAAATTTTCGTTGTTAAATCGTCGCTAATTAGCGACGATTTTACAACGATTACTGACGACATTACGACGATTATCAAAATCGTCGTAAAATCATTGTAACTTAGCGACGATTTACCGAGGTTTATATAAAACGTTGTAATATCGTCGTAAAATTACCCACGAATTAGCAATGATTATTATAAATTGAACTTTACATCGATTTCCCAACGATTAATCAGTTAGGTGAGCACGTTTTAAGTTCACGGTGTTCGGTTAGGTAAACATGTTTAATGTCGTTGTAAAGTCGATGTAAACATTTTTAGATTCGTTGTAAAATCGATGTGAAATCGATGTAAAATCGTAGGTAATTCGATGGTAATGAAAATAAAAATCTATATATAGTGGCCAACTTCATAATAAAAATTTCATATTCAAAAACATTTACTTCTTTCTGACCAACAAAAAATATCAATATACGAAATTAGAAGATGGATGTATAATCGTCTTGATTCAGAGGGATCGCTAACAAAGGAGTTCAGTGATGGGGTGGAGGGATTCATGCATCAGGCAGGAAGTATACATAATACGATTATCAGTGGTAAGATGTACTGTCCTTGTGCCAGATGCTTGAATAGGAAATTTATCATTATCTCGAAGGTGTGGTCGCATATATTAAATAGAGGGTTTATGCCGCATTACTATATATGGTATTATCATGGAGAGGGTCATGGGGGAAATGCAGCTAGTAGTAGTAGCAATTATCAAGCATCGAATTTTGATGAGTCAAATAATTTTAATCAATTTGAAGATCATGCGGAGCAGCATGGTGAAGATAATGATAGGATTCATGACATGGTTACGGATGCATTTCATGAAACCGTAAGTACATTTGCACATGATCATCATGATGAGGAACCCAATCTAGATGCAAAATTTTTTTATGATATGCTAGATGCTGCAAATCAGCCACTCTACGATGGATGTAGAGAAGGACATTATAAATTGTCGTTGGAGGCTAGGATGATGACTATTAAAACTGATCATAACTTAGCTGATGTTTGCATGGATGATTGGGCTGATTTGATTAAAGAGTATTTGCCAGAGGACAATTTAGCTGCTGAAACTTACTATGAGATACATAAGCTGGTTTATAGTCTTGGGTTGCCTTCTGAGATGATAGATGTCTGTGTTGACAATTGCATGCTTTTTTGGAAAGATGATGATATGTTGCAGGAATGTCTATTTTGCCATAAGCCAAGATATAAGCCGCAAGGTACTGGTCGGAGTAAGGTACCGTTCCAGCGGATGTGGTACCTTCCTATAACTGATAGATTAATAAGAATGTATCAGTCTGAGAGGACAGCTGCATCGATTAGATGACATACAGATCATTTGCAAACAGATGAGGAGGTTACTCATCCTTCAGATGCAAAATCGTGGAAACACTTTAAGACGGTACATCCAGACTTTGCTAGAGAGAAATGTAATGTGTATCTTGGTCTTTGCACAGATGGATTTAGTCCATTTGGTATGTCTGGTAGGCAATATTCTTTATGGCCAGTAATCCTAACGCCTTACAACCTTCCCCCATATATGTGCATACAAAGGGAATTTTTATTCTTGAGTATTTTAGTACCAGGTCCGAAGCATCCGAAGCGTTCCCTTGATGTGTTTTTGCAGCCTCTGATAGAGGAATTGGAGCAGTTGTGGTATACCGGGGTTCGGACATATGATTTTGCAAGGAAAATTTTTTTACAATGCGTGCGGTGCTTATGTGGACAATAAGCGACTTCCCTGCTTACGGGATGTTATCAGGTTGGACTACGCATGGGCGATTGTCTTGTCCATATTGTCTCAATCGGACAGATGCGTTTCAATTGAAACATGGTCGGAAAACAAGTTGGTTTGATTGTCACCGCCGATTTCTACCGATTCATCATGCATATCGAAGAAATAAGCGGTTGTTTAGAAAGAACAAAACTGTTCGTGTTCCTCCTCCTGTTTATATTTTCGGGGAAGATCTAGAAGCAGAAATTGATTATTATGGTGCATTGGAAACAATCAATCGTGATGGAAATTGGCATACTCCAGCTAATATGCCGGATGGATATGGGGAGCATCACAATTGGCATAAGAAAAGCATATTCTGGAAGCTTCCGTATTGGAAGGATCATTTGCTTAGACACAATTTGGATGTCATGCACATTGAGAAAAACTTTTTTGATAACATCATGCATACATTGTTAAACGTGCGTGGAGGGACTAAAGACAGCGGTAAGTCAATGTTAGACTTGCCTGATCTTTGTTGTCGGAATGAGTTACATATTACAAGCAATGGGAAAACACCTGTCCCCATATTTCGAGTGGGTGCGGAAGAAAAGTCAGCTTTGTTCAAATGGGCGACATCTGATGTGAAGTTCCCGGATGGGTACGTATCTAATTTATCTAAATGTATTGAGAATGGCCAAAAGTTTTCCGGGATGAAGAGTCATGACTGTCACGTCTTTATGCAACGACTACTTCCTTTTGCATTTGCTGAACTTCTACCAGGAAATGTACACGAAGCAATTGCAGGTATATAAATTTAAACTAATCACATATTAATTGCGAATTTAAGATTTTATATAATTAATATATATATATATATATATATATATATATATATATATATATATGAAATGGAAAATTAACATTATTACCTTATATATCATGTGATTGTTATTGTAGGCATTGGAGGGTTTTTTCGGGATCTTTGTACCCGTACTTTGTCAGAAGATGTTATTGCACAACTTGATGCTAGTATTCCTATTTTGTTGTGCAACATGGAGAAAATATTTCCCCCAGCATTTTTTGATGTTATGTAACATCTACCTATTCATCTACCTCACGAAGCAGAACTTGGGGGACCTGTGCAGTATCGATGGATGTACCCATTCGAGCGATTCATGGGAAATTTGAAGCGGAAGGCTAAAAATCTAGCCAAAGTTGAAGGCTCAATAGTAGCAGGAAGTTTAACAGAAGAAACTTCTCACTTCACGGGGTACTATTTTGGCTCGAAGGTTCGCACACGGAAAAGGGCAGCACGGCGATATGATGATGGAGGTGTAGGTCGAACATATGCTAATGAATGTGTCCCAGATATCTTTTCTTCAATCGGTCGATTATGTGGAAGAGTGAAGTCAGTTTGGTTTGCCAATGAAAAACACCATCATAGTGCACAAACGTATATCCTCTTAAATTTCGAAGAAGTTAGTCAATTTGAGACGTAAGTATATAAACATACGTCTTATATATATGGCTAAATTATATATATGCTAGCTTTATACCAATTACAAATACTTTTGTATGCAGTGAATTTGTTAGACAATTCCGAGAAGTCATTGAAGGAATCTCAGACGATGAAATCAACAAGCGTAAAGATCAACATTTTGCCCCGTGGTTGAAGACGCAAGTACGTAAAATTTTAAGTGATCTGATTAATTACTAACTTGGACAATTAACCTAATACATATTTTGATTACTTTTTTAATTAAATTAATTAATGATATAGGTCGAGTATGGGGATACCGCATATCCACTCTGGTTCCATGAGTTAATAAAAGACCCCATATCGAAGATAACGAGTGCACCCATGTATTGCACACGCGGATATATATTTCATACATTCAAATACGGAAATCAAAGAGCTACTGCCAACTACGGGGTATGTGTGCGGGGCGAAATAGATTTTTATGGAGTGTTGCAAGACATAATTGAAGTTGAGTACCCTGGTTGCTTAGGTTTGAAATGCGTTCTGTTCAAATGCGACTGGTTCGATCCAACAGTTGATCGAGGCGTCCGTAAAAACAAATTTGGGGCAGTAGATGTCAACCAATCACGACGTTACAATAATTATGAGCCATTTATCCTAGCATCACAAGCAGAACAAGTCAGCTTTGTTCCATATCCGCGAGTTCGCACCACCCGTATCTCATGGTTATCAGTTATAAAAGTTTCTCCGAGGGGTCGAATTGTGGGGGTTGATGAGGAACTACCAATGCAGCAAGATCATTGCTCTGATATGCCAGAACTAAATGAGAGCAATGAAGACATCCTTTTGATAGATCCTCAAAACAGGCAAGTTGAATATCTCACAGACGATACATAGGAAGAAGATGAGGAAGATGAGTTCGAAGAAAGTGATGAACCAGATGATCAAGAAACGGATGTGTACTACTCTTCGTCCGAAAATGAATCAGAGTGACCGCACTAGCTAGTAATTATTGTGAATTTAATGTATTAATATAATATTGTGATCGAGTAATTATTGTGAAATTTAAGTGATATGATTTCTATGAAATTCCCTAAACCCCAAACTAAATTCCATCTCCGATCTCCATTCATTTTCCGCCGTAGGTGCGGCGATTAATAAATTACAAGACATATGTGTCTATGTGTCATGTAATTTATTAATTGCCTCACCAACGGCGGGAAATGAGTGGTGATCGGAAATGGGATTTAGTTTGGGGTTTAGGGGATTTCAAAGGAATCGTCGCTAAATCGTCGCTAATTATGATTGTCACAAAATCGTTGCAATGTTTGCGACGATTTAGCAACGAATATGGATGAATCGTGGCTAAATCGTCGCAAACTATAAATGTCACAAAATCGATGCCAAGTTGCGACGATTTAGCAACGAATTGTCATAAACCCTAAACCCTTTGCCCTAAACCCTAAACCCTAACATATTACCATCTCATTTCTTTCAATGAAATTGATAGTGACTTTAGAGAATTGTCCGAAAATAAAAACTCAGTCAATCACAGTAATATCCACAAACTGAATCATTGTATTAATAATCTAACATATACGCAAACTATATGTTTTACTTATTTTTCAATCTCGATGAACTTATTTATAATTTCATGAATTTGGATTTACGGTAAACATGTAAAGTTGTTTCTGGAATGTTGCAATCGACGTTACAATTTTGTACCTATACCCTAAACCCTAAAACAGATTTTACAAATTTCCTCACTAATTCGTTGCAACATTAGCGACAATTTGGTAACGAATTAAGACTAATCGTTAGGGGTGGGCATTTTAATCGAACCGAACCGAACCAACCAAACCAAACCGAACTCAAACCGACCCAAATCAAACCATAGTTAATATCCAACCATTTGGTTGAAGTTTTTCTCAACCCGAACGGTTCGGTTTGGTCCGGTTGAAAACCGAACCGAATCGATAAACCAATGTGTTTTTGTTAATTAGTTAATTAATAATATTAAAAATAATAACACATATGGTGATAGTTTTATATTAATGCTATAAGCCTATAATGATTCATATAAGAGATGAATAAACATTGATTTGTATAATTAACTTATATTTAAGTTATTGTCTTGTTGTAGATTCATTTTAGTGGCATGAGAGAGACGAAACTATGACTTTTTTTTATTTTTTTTTAATTTTGATTAAGTGGAATAATTTCAGTTTGGTTTTAAAATTTTAGGGAATGATTTTTTTTATGACTTCGTTTTGTTTACGTTTCGTTAGGATTCTTGTTTTTATAAGTTGATTTTTTTAAAACCGAACTAAAACCAAACCAAAGTACAACCGAACCAAACTAAACCAAACCGAACTAAACCCAAACCGAACATAAACCGAACCAAACTTATTTCGGTTGAGTTCGGCTAGAGTTTTATTCAACCCGAATCAACCGAACCGAACCGAACCCGAACCGAACCCGAAATTAAACCGAAATGCCCACCCCTACTAATCGTGGCTAAATCGTCGCAAACTATAAATGTCACAAAATCGATGCAAAGTTGCGACGATTTAGCAACGAATTGTCATAAACCCTAAACTCTTTGCCCTAAACCCTAAACCCTAACATATTACCATCTCATTTCTTTCAATGAAATTGATCGTGACTTTAGAGAATTGTCCGAAAATAAAAACTCGGTCAATCACAGTATTATCCACAAACTGAATCATTGTATTAATAATCTAACATATACGCAAACTATATGTTTTACTTATTTTTCAATCTCGATGAACTTATTGATAATTTCATGAATTTGGATTTACGGTAAACATGTAAAGTTGTTTCTGGAATGTTGCAATCGACGTTAAAATTTTGTACCTATATCCTAAACCCTAAAACAGATTTTACAAATTTCCTCACTAATTCGTTGCAACATTAGCGACGATTTGGCAACGAATTAAGACTAATCGTGGCTAAATCGTCGCAAACTATAAATGTCACAAAATCGATGCAAAGTTGCGACGATTTAGCAACGAATTAAGACTAATCGTGGCTAAATCGTCGCAAACTATGAATGTCACAAAATCGATGCTAATTTGCGACGATTTAGCAAGGAATTGTCATAAATTATTAATTTAATTTACAGCGTGTCGGTCAATTAAACTCCTGCGTGTATGAATGTCACAAAATCATTGCAAAGTTAGCGACGAATTAGCCACGGTTTGATTGCCTCGATGTAGCGACGATTCGTCGCTAAATCGACGCTAATTAGGATCGATTTAGCGACGACAACTAATCCTATATATTACACGCTCAGAATTTCTTCATTCACTTACAAACAAATCACAAACAAATCCTCCTAACTTCCTTGCGAATTCCTTGCGAAAAAGGTACATTTTTTTTTAATGTTTTTAATTAATTATTATAGATAGGAATGGAACAATTTAAGTCAGTAGAAACGGAATCAAATTAGGAAAAATAGCATACTGTTCGGATGTTTATAGATAGTAATTTTTTTTCATTTTTATGCAGATGGGCCAGCGTCGTTCACATTACGCTCAGTTTTTGAGAGAGATTGGTGATACTTCGGGTACCGGGTTGCCCGTGTCTTCTGAGGCTACAGAGACGGATTTCGTCCTGGTGACGCAAACACAGAGTGCTCCGCCGCCACAACCACCTCAGATTCCGCAACCTGGAGGCCGTGCCCCGGCCCCATATGCACACATGACGGTTCTTGATTTGTTTGCACAGCCGGGCCGTCATAGGCTTACGAGATTAGATCCGGATCATATTGACAGGTCGGAATGGTAATATATATATTTATTTATTTTACATTTATTATTACATATTTATATTTATTTATAACAATTCATAATTTTACAATTTTTTGTTTCAGGTTTGGAGTTGAATCCAAAGTTGGACGCACCGTTTCTGACATCATCAAGTCCTATTTTATCGACCCTCATACCAATTTTACCCAGCTCCCTCCACACGTCAAGGAGACATGGTTCAAGATGTTTATGGTACGTATGAAAAAATATTTTTTTCTCCCATAATTATTTTAATTATATTTAAATATATATTTAATTTAATTTTATAAAATATGTAATTATTTTTGTTTCTCATGCAGCAAAAATATCACTAGGATCTTTCGATTCATGGCGAGGTTGAAGCTTTATTTCTCGAGAGGGTAAAGTTTCGTATCCAATGCGTGGTTGGTGAATGGAAGAAATCATGGAAGAAGGATGGCGATGAAGCAAAGCCCCTGCACATGGATAAAGCCGTTTTGGACGGCTTGGTGCGGTATTTGATGGATCCGAAGTCCATCATAATTGCTGAGAAGTGTTCGGCTTCCCGCAACACCGTTGATTCGGACGGGAAACTCAAGGCTTTGCCTCATACAGCTGGGCAAACACCTTTTGCGGGTGTTCGTCTACAGATGGTAATTAAATTTATTTAAATTAATTAAATTTATTTAATTTACTTCGTCAATAACATAGTTTTTTTCTTTAGGCCGCCGAAGACGGAGGTGTACTCCCTCCGATGACCAAGGTTTTTGAGCGGACGCACCGAAAGAAGGATGGTTCCTTTGTTTCCGAGACTGCCGAGCACATCTTCAATGAGGTGACTTCCAAGGTCACCGAACGAGAGACACAGCTCTCTCAACAGCTATCTCCAGGTGGTTCGTCGGTCATGTCTGGAAGGTTGACCACACCCGATATTGACCGGATCTTCGAGCAGGTATATAGAATAGTTGGTACTTATTAATTTTTAGTTTTTGATTTTTTAAAAATTTCTAATTGTAAATTTAAATATAGGTTGCCCCTAAGAGAAAGGGGAAGGTTGTCAGGATGGGATATATTCGAGATGTCTCGGCTGCTTCTTCATATGCTCCGCGACGACGATCGCCAGAAGATGATCCAGTCGTGTTACGTGCCATGATTACGAGTCTTCAGGAGCGGGTTGAGACCGAGGCTACTCGGTCTACGGCATATCAGGCGAAGATTGCGAGTCTTCAGCAGCGGGTTGAACTGGATGCTACGCAGAATGACGAACTTTTCGACATCTTGGCAACAGGGAACCCGACAATGCAGGCCATGCTACGGGAAAAGCGAAGACTCCGAGCAGAGGCAGATGCAGCGGCAGCGGCAGAGGCAGCGGCAGGCACATCCGGTTCGTCGAGACGTCCCGAAGACGATGTGAATCTCGACGATTACGATATAGTTATTTAGATTTAGGATTTCGTGTTTTTTTTTTCTAATAAAATATTATTATATATTATTTTTAAAATTTTCATTTTATAATTTCGAAATTAATAAAATTTCAAAAATAATAATAAAAATCATATATAGAATCGTCGTTAATTCGATGGTAAACTATAATCCTCGTTTATTCGTTGCTAAATTAATCGTCATACAATCGTGGCTAATTTACAACGATTGTACGACGATTTATTACTCCTCGTTGATTCGTTGCTAATTAATCGTCATAAAATCGTGGCTAATTTACAACGATTGTACGACGATTTATTAGCAACGATGTTGCGACGATTATTTAGCAACGAGTTTATGACGATTAATTAGCAACGAATTAACGACGACAATTTTTGCCATCGAATTAACAATGAAATATTTCCCTTCGAATTTCCATCGTTTTTACGACGTATTTATATTCGTCATAATTTCAATGTAATATTTACGACGATTTTACTACTAAAATTTACCGACGATTTAGCGACGAATTTTGGTGCCTCGTACTTTCCCGACGAATTTACGACGATTTGTTGTTTGCGACGATCAATTAACGACGATCTCGTTTTCGTCGCAAATTCGATTCAAACCCTCTTTTGCAACGATTTTACAACGATATCGTTCGTTGCAAAAAGGGTGTTTTCTTTTAGTGAATGGTCCGATCGACCGTGGGGGGGTCGATTGAATTTTCAGGTTCAATCGCATGGCCATGGTGGATTGAATCTCCACACGAACATGTGCTTGCTAAAATAACCTTATCTTTTGAACCGATACTCTGAATGACTTAAAACCGCCACCGAACGAAAGCTAACTCGATCATCTATGACTTTCATAAAGATCTCCAAAGCTAAATCCAAATAGAAATCCTTCATATGACACGATATTTCAGTCACTTTGGATGGACTCCGCATTGTCCTTGATTTTTGGGCATAGCTCTTGCTCCAAGCTCCTCAAAGCCTCCATATCCTCCAAAAGTACCTAAAAAGACCAAAAGTGCAATGCAAATGCAAATAAACACACATATGACTCTAAAATGCATGATAAGGAGAAAAGATACTCAAATGCGTGAAAAATATCTTAAAAGTTATACAAAGTGGAACTAAAAACCTATGAAACTAAACCTTTAAAACATGGAAAATAGACACTTATAAAGTATTTGAAAATTTAGTATTCTTGTTCAAAAAGTCAAAAATTCATGAATCTAAACTTTTATGAATTTCTGATGTATCGTTATGGTAAAAAGGAAAAGAAAAAACAACTCAAAGGAGAACTCTAGAATCTAAAGAAAACAGAGCTCAGAAACCTGATTGACTTTTGGTCGAGTTCATCATCGTTTCTTCTTGTTTTACCAGAGCATAGACTTGCTAAAGAGACATAACCCTCAATTCACGAGCATGATTCATGTTCTCACACTACGAGAATACAGCTGATTCCCGACGGTTATGCCCGTCGAGAAACGGCTTTCCCGACAAATTTTCGACCGATTTGACATGTCGTTACTATCTGGTCGGAAATCAAAATCCGTCAGAAATTGGTCGATAATTTTCGACGGATTCCCGGCGACATAAATTGACCGACTGGATTCCGACGGATATCATTAGTATGGAAATTTCCGACGATTTACCGACGGTACTAAAATACCAACTATTTCCCGATGGTAATAGTCGTCGGAAATTTCCCGACGGTATTCCAAGGGAAAAATCTGAGGGGCGTGATCCCGAAGGATTCCCGACGGGCATATATCCTGACTGATTCCTGACATGAGTTTTCCCGACCGATTCTCGACAGGCGTATATCCCGACTAATTCCTGACGAGAGTTTTCTTGACCGATTTCCGACGGGTATCTAAAAAAACTGTAATTAAAAAAATTCAAAAAATAATAATTTTTTATTAAATTAAATTAAATTAATAATTCGAAAATGAAAATGAAAATTAAATTGTGAATAAATATAATAATTGTTTTAAAATTAAATAAAATTGTTTTCAAATTACAAAAAAAAAAAAAAAATCCCGTTCACGTTCGCCTTCCCGTTCCCGGGAAATCTAGGAACTTCGATTTCATCCAACCCGCCATGCCAGCGATATCCTCCTTTGCCTCTGTAAGCTCCTCTTGCGTAGCACCTAACTTCATTTCGGTGTCCGCTTTTGCCCCCTCCAAAACTGCTACTTTTTCCTTCAGCTCTTCATTCTGCTGGACGAGATCTTCATAGTAATCGAGAAAACCCGATGAAGCCTCGTCTTCCATAACCGGGACCTTACCAAAACCCCCGCGACGCCGCCTTTTTTATCAAGGAAAATTCATGTACGTACAAATTAAAAATAAATTAGAACATTATAAAATGATAATGTCAAAACTAAATGAAAACTAAAAAAAACTTACGATGTGAACGAGACGGTTGATCTCTTCCTGCGGCACCTCAAAGGAAGAGGAGGAGACGTCTTGTGACTGTTGGGTTAGCTCGATCTTCTTCTTCTTCACCTTCTCGTAGATCTCACTCATGAGGAGATCCTAAATAACACCGGTTGTCTTGTTCGTGTGGCACGTCTTCATCAACTCCACGTGATCCGGACGCACACCTCCGACCTCATTTGTCTACAAAAAACGACGAAAATTAAACTCATAAATTAATGGCTGCAAGAAAATATCAAGGGATCTTTTAGGATGCTCCGGTTCGGGGACGAGAATCGTGAGGAACAAAAACTCTCGTTTCATGCACAAACTAGGCGGCAAATTGTAAGGTGTGACGATTACTGGCCAAAGTGAATATTGTCTCCCATGTTTTCCAAAAGGGTTGAATCCATCTGTAGATAACCCGAGGTATACATTCATTGGCTCATACGCAAAACTAGGATAGATCTATTGAAAATGTTTCCACGCTTCTGCATCTAAGGGATGCGCAATCTCTCCATCGGAGTTATGTTCTGCATGCCATCTCATAGGCCTTGCCGTGCGTTCGGATTGATATAACATCTTCAACCTCTCCGTTACCGGCAAATACCACATATGTTTATGTGGAACATGTACTATGCCACCCGTTTCCTGATACCAAGGTTTGTGACAAAACGACACTTCACACGGTTTTCGTCTTTTCTCTAGTAAATCATACAATTGTCGATGCACACATCTATCATCTGATACGACAATCCAAGACCAGCTACAAGTTTTTGAAACTCTGTCCATGGTGTCTAGCTGTTCCAGAAAATATCATCATACTCCCGGTTGAAGCAGCATTTAGTATGAAAGAGTGACTTAAACGTCCATGTATGGACTGAAGATGCCCAAGACATAACCAAACCACAAGGACATGCATGCATTTGTACTTAAACTGAATGTGTAATTTCCGCATTGACTCGTTCAACATTTTATATGTGAACATCCAAGACTTCAAACTCTTCTTCCAGTCGTTCTTGTTGGGACAAAATGTTGTACAAGATGTCTCAGCTTTAGAATGACCAATGAGCCCACAAAAAAGGCTATGTCTCTTCTCATATTAGCACATGTCTTCATTTGAATGTATTGAGATCTTGTCTCATTGCCTTGGACTGGTAATAGCAGCAATTCTCCTTCTTTGAAAACTGTGTCGGGAACCACAAATTGACTTGCTGATAGAGTGAAGATTCTATGTTTCAGTAGAACAATGATACTACATGTCAATTCGGTGGTCTCTACCCTGCCTTTGAACTTAAGTCCTGAGATTGAATGCAGTCGCTTAGATCTCCATTTGTGTTTCATCTACATCTTCATATCTTCAGGGAAAAACTGTTGGAGTTCTCCTAAATCATATTTCATCCTTAGTCTGCACATCAGCCTTGACAAGTGAGGTTGTCTCATATTTTTCGAATACTTACATTTCTTCCTTCTCCACATTAATCCAACCAGAATTTTGTAATCATGAATGATATACTGGCTGTCATCTCTTGCAATGAGGTGATGTAGGACCTGTCGTGGCCTCATTCTCTGCATATTGATGTGGAAAAGAGCAAGGCAATTCCCCACCACTCCCTTTGCACGTTCTTTATCAGAATCTTCAATGATATCCATTATCCAATTGTTATGAAAGCTCATGTTGGAGATATTTCTATGCCAAGTCGACATTGGTGCAAAAAACAACAAATGCTGACACTTAGTTGACCACTTCTCCACTATTATGTGGAAATATCTTGTTGACCAATTCTCCTAAACCTCGGTAGCACTTATTTCAGGAAACATTAGCTTGTCTTGTTGTTGAGCCATTCTTGAACTTGAACATCCAAGATTTGGGATACTTCGTTTGTTTCCTCTTACTATGTGCTTTTAGGGGCATTTCAACAAACAGTTGTTGTGCAATTTGATGATCATTAATACCAGTCGATATATGAGACAACTCATCCCCATTGTCGACCAGTAAAGAAATTAATTGTTCTTCTTGATGAACAAACACATCACTAATGCCAAAACCAGAATATATTATGTTTTTCCACTGATTCCATGTGTAATCGGTGGCTAGGTTCCATGTCAGAGAGTGATACCTGATTGTGGAACACTATCATCTGAGTCTAGACTTGTTGTGGAATCAACTCTTTGCCCTTGTACGATTCTCTCTTCAGATTTTATGATTCCATTGCCATTGATGTTATTTCACAAACCAAATTCTACTCCTTGCATTCCCTCAATCACTTGACGTGAGTCTCTTTCCTCAATTGCTTGCCGCAACCATCGCTTCAGATTCAAGTGAAACTGATTCAATCCATTGCTTCATTCAGCGGTTAAACTCCAAATCGGCCATAATTCTCTCAGGATCGTTCTTCTCCGCAAACCTCAATAACAATGCTTTCTTTAATTTTTTGTCAAAGCTCGAGGACTTGATAAAATTGTATTAGTGTGAAAAGAAATGAGTTAAACTCTTTCTAATGAAATATTTTCATTGATCGAGAAATGTTTTCTCGTGTATATATGTTGCAATGGTTGTGTCATTAATTTAAATAATGAACAACATGAGAGAAGAAAAAACCACACGTGCGACGATCACACATTTGGGCCTTGTTGGGCTCGTGGACTTTTTAGGAGTATCGATCGATACTCCTAGGTATCAATCGATACTCAACAGGCCGACTTAAAAATCGCAGCCGCTAAAATATTCTGAGGAATATTCCTTTTCTGTCAGGGAAAAACCCTAGCCTCTCTCCTATATATACAGTCCGATTTTCACCTTAAAAATCATCCTCTGATACACTAAAAACACATCCTATAAGTCCTAGCAAGAGTTCTCTCAATTCCCTACTGTTTAGAGTAAGTTTCTTTTCGAGAGTATCGTAGAATAATGGTCGACAGATCTGATATCAAGTGTAGATGATACATATTACTTTGTTGTATCCTGGGACTCATGGATCTATTAAAACCCATCGCACTACGGGAGATTCTTAGAGTTAAGGAAAGAGATTCATCTCGCCTCCTTAGATCTTTTTTATTGCTTTATTGTTTTATGAATCGTCTGTTCCTTACTGTTTATTTATATAATCGTGATTAAATCTTATCCTGTCTATAGTGCCAAATTTTGGTCCTACAATCTTAACTCTAAGAAGATCCAATTTTTGTTATTACTTCAATTGGATCTTTAATCACGAGTAAATAAACGTTTTCAAACGGTTTTCTAAAACGATTCTTCTACTGCTGATGATACTCAAACATTATCAAAAAGCTTCTTAGCAACTTGAAACTTGTAGTAGAGGCAATCTCCATCTATTCTATTTTTAGGAAGATGTTAATCTGCTAGTGATACTCAAAAGTTATCAAAAAGCTGTTTAGCAACTTGAAACGTGTAGTAGAAGCAATACTGCTTTAAACATCTTCTAAATACCGTCTTTAATTGATGTTAATGAACGGTAGAATCAACGAACGCACCTTGTGGTTCTTGATAGGTTCGATTTCGATCGAAGCCTTGTGAGTATCGATCGACACCCTATGGTATCGATCGATACTAGACAAAAGTTATATCGGTCGACACTGAAGTGCATCGATCGATACTATGCAAACAGTTGTATCGGATGACACTAAGGTGCATCTATCGATACTTTGCATCGAGTTGTATCGATCGACACCGAGGTGTATCGATCGATACTATGCAAAAAGTTGTATCGATCGACACTGAGGTGTATCGATCGATACTATGCAAAAAGTTGTATCGATCGCAATTAGGTGTATGATCGATACTATGCAAAAGTTTGTATCGATCGACACTGAGGTGCATCGATCGATACTATGCATCGACCAAGTTGGGTCTACATCGATCGATCCTGTGAAAGATTCACTTGTATCGATCAACACGTAGGGTGTATTGATCAACACTGGGTGTGCATTGATCAACACCAGTGATGCATCGACTGACACAGTATGTGCATCGAGCATCGATCAACACCAGTGATGCATCGACTGACACAGTACGTGCATCGAGCATCGATCAACACCAGTGATGCATCGATTGACACAGTATGTGCATCGAGTATCGATCGACAACAGTGATGCGTCGATCGATACTAAGAAGTATCGATCGACACCAGTTATGTATCGATCGACACCAAGTGTGCATCGATTGACACTGAGTGATTAAGCATCGATCGACACTAAGTGTGCATCAATCGACAGTTTGCATCGACCAGTTCGGGTCTGTATCGATCGACACTGGTAGAGCATCGATTGAAACTGGTAGGGCATCGATCGACACCGTGTGTGCATCAATCGACACCTACAGTCGCATCGATTGAGACTATGCTAAAGCATCGATCGACACGTGTTGTGTATCGATCGATACTATGTGCATCGATCGATGCCAAGGAGTATCGATCGACACCAATGCTGCTTGGTTCGATATCAGGATTAGAATTACGATTCTTAACTATATATCGGTACAAATGTAAAGCTTGCGTACAAGCGAATGGAACATTTTAAAACGCTTCCCGGGTTAAGGTTTGCGAACACCTAACATATACACGTTTAGAACGGTTTGAGGAACACTCTGAGGAGGTTCGAACTTGAACGCACGTTTGCGGTTCAAAACTTTAGAACGCGCTCATGCGGTTCTAGTTGTTTCTATAAGCGGATCTTAAATTAAAATTTAATTCCGTATCGATAAATCATCATAAAAGGGTGATGGTTTATTAGTCACATATAATACTCGTCTCATTATTATATGAGTTCGCGGACGTTTATAAACGGTTAAACAAGTGACAACTTTGTGGTATTAATCCCGCGTCGTTTAGCGTTTACGAACGTGTCATAGCGTTTCTCGTAGAACCGGCTAAAATATTTATCAAACGCGATCCACAAAACGAATCACCGAACGCTCTCCGGAGGTTCAGATTAGAACGCATGATAGCGATTCTAAAACGATTTCATAATCCGTTATAATCGGTTTTAAAACTGCGGTTTCAAAATCAAAAAGAAAGAGTTTCAGATTCTCATCGAATACTCTTTGCAACGTTGAAATCTTTAAACAGTCTTTAGTTTAAATATGTGTTAAGTTGCAATATATTGCACATAGCTCAATATTATGTTTCCAAAAATTTGCTAGTTTGGAATAATTAATTGATGTTCAATTAAGTATTAGAGGCTGATTTAATCGGTTAATTAAATCATTGGGCTAAATTAGCAGGCCTCTTGCGATTCTTGATATGTTTTCAAGAAAAACTAATACAATTCGATATTGTATTAAGTTTATTAAATTGGGAATTTTCTGAATTAATTCTAGAAATCGAATTTAATCTTACCCTTTAACTTGAGAGTTGGGTATTGGTTAGTATATTAATTTGATTTGATTCTCTTGAACAAAATCAAATTTCAATATGACTAACAACACCGATGTGATCTTTGTTAGATTCAGTGGTGTAAAAGACAATGGAAAGGCTCAAGCCAATGTAGTCGAGATAGACATGTGTAATGTCATCTTCGGAGTCAATATGGTTAAGCATAACCCACATGAGTGGTGGTATTATACCAATATATGCGTTGAGATGGAAATGTTTCCCTCCTACCATAAATAATGACAAGAATGTAAAGCATGTGCTAGAGATGCATAAAAATCTTATTTAGGGCACAATGCTAATTAGGCACGAGTTCATCGTCAATTGTCAAAGCTGATTAGCGTGTATTGACAAAGAATGTTGTCTATATTAAGGACGGACTAGTCCAAATTAACGTTGAGACAGTCGGACTTAAAATTAATGTAACCAATGTTGTTGACATTAATGAGAAAGAACCATTTGCTTATGGTACAGAATCTCTTAGTATTTGATCTGAATGTTTCAGTCACATTATATTCGAATCTATGCGTAGATTGAATGAGATCCTGCAATAAAAAATAAGCAAAGATGAGTGTGAGGTTTGCGTTCAAACCAAACTCACTAAAACACCACAATCGAGCGAACCTCTTGGTTTGACTCATACAAAAGGTGGTGAGAAATATTTCGTGACTTTCGTTGAGGGTCGTACGAAATATAGTTATGTCTAATTGCTAAGAAGCAAATACGAGACCTTGGAAAACTCTCAAGGAGTATAAACTCGAGGTTGAAAAATCAACTCGAGAGAACTATCAACATAGTTTGAAGTGATAGAGGACATGAACATGGTATTATCCATCAAACGATTTACCGATTTATTTGATGAACTCATTATTCCTAAAAAATCTGGGTTAGTCCAGAAATGTGGGGGAAGCATTGCTTACCGCAAGTTATACCGTGAACTAAATACCACACAAAGTCACTGGAAATGTTTCATGTGAACTTTGGAAAAGTAATGTGTTTTTATACAAATACATGAAAGTGTGGGGGTGCCTAGCAACCACCTAAGAAAGTGACAATCGTACCAAAAACGGTGGATTGTATCTTCATATGCACACAATGTAGTGCTGATTGCTTTATGGTGTATAAATTAGATATACCAGATATCCAAGTAATCACGGTAACCAAGGAATGTGTCTTCCTTTGAATGTGAGTTTCCGTGTAAAGGATAAGCTCTAGTACCTCACGAATTGAGGCGAGCAATTGAGTTCTTGGGCTCTTACGCTTTTATGCGTATCGATCGATAGCCCTCGGTATCGATCGATGCTTGACGGGCATTGGACCTTAGATCGAGCAATAGAAGAGGCTAAAGTTGAAATTAGTCGTATGCTGATTGGAATCACAACAATATGAGATCTTGTAATCCATCAAATGGATGTAAAATCTGCCTTTCTAAACGACCATTTAGAAGAGGAGATTTACATGAAACAACCCGAGGGTTATGTCACTCCTGAAAAAGGAAAGAAAATAAGTAGACTTGCAAAGTCCTTATACGAGCTTAAGTTAGCTCCTAAGCAATAGCTTGGAAAGTTTGACAACAAAGTGATGTCAAATAGCTTCCAAATCACTTAAGGTGATATACATCAAAAGTACTCCACATGGATACGTTTTGTTATGTTTATATGATGACACGGTCATCATGGAAGCAAGAAGGACATAATCCAACACACTAAGAATGTGTTTAGTAGGAGGTTTGATAGACATAAGATTAGTGGATAATCTTGTCTCAAGATCCTAGAATGTTTTGAGAACTACTCAAACAAGATTGCAATAACTCAAATTGTGGTAAAGTTGTATCACAAGTGGTGTATGCAAGAATTATCGGAAGTCTAATGTACTTAATGAGTCGTACTAGATCCGATCTAGCGTATTCAAGTCGCTACATGAGTAATCCAGGTCATACTCTGTGGAAAACCATAACTAAAATGTTGAATTATCCATCGTTATATGTCGTCTCGTTTTACATCAAAGTCTGGGGGTTCAAGACATTATGTTCACCTCTTGGCCTAGTAAACCTGACAGATATTATAAGTGGATAATATTTTTCTTGGTGGTACAGCAGTATCCTGGAAATCTTCCAAACAACCACTCTTGGCCTAATTAACCAAGGAGTCAAAGTTTATAGCTTTAGATAAAGCTGCAAAGGAAGCAGAATGACTTTGAAACTTTGTGGAAGATATCCCGATGTGGGAAAACCAGTGCCAGCATTATGTGTACACTGTGAGAGTTAGTGAGCTATCTCTCAGGCACTAAGTAAGTTATAAAATGGCAAATCTCGAGAATGATATAAGACCATTTAGACAACTAATCTCAAAACGGCTGATAACTTAGAGGATCTGTTTCCCAAATAGTTAGCCTCGAGATCATGTTTGTTAAATCATAAAAAAGAATGGGTTTAAAGCCTATAGAAAAAGATGACTTTTGACAGATACCCCACATATGTGACTGGAGATCCCAAGATCTAGGTTCAAAGGGAAACAAAATTAAACTGATTCGAATTTGAGCACTGTGAGACTATGTCTCTGCCCAGTTCCTAGGATGATAAAGCAGTGCTACATGTGGATAGTGAGGATAAGCGTTGGCTTTTAATGATTGCATAGTTGTGTAGATAGTGGAGTGTGACAGGACACTTCTGAAAACAAGCTAATAAAAGATCACCTTGTGAAGTGTGAAATTGGGCCGTTTCTAGGAGAATGAAGGATAAGGCTATATTCTCCAAATTCACTCACGAATACCAGGAATTTTCAAGGCCAAAATGAACCCAATAGAGAACAAAGTTCTACGAGAAAGTGTCTCTGTGCGATATTTGTTGTATCAGTTTACAACAAAATCCGGGTGCTTCAAGACATCATGTTCACCTCCTGGCCGAGTAAACGCAACAGATATTAAAATTGTTTGGTTCAAAGCTGAAAAACGCTACCATTCAGTGACAGTTACATTTTTGCATACTCTCGAAAGTCTGTCTACGTCTAGATGAGTATAGTCGAGTATGTCTAGTAAAAGTCTAATCTGTACAATTTTCAATTGTTTAAAGTCATTTCTATTCATGTGGGGGATTGTTGGAACTAATTTTTTGTCAAAACTCGAGGGCTTGATAAAATTGTGTTAGTGTGAAAAGAAATGAAATAAGCTCTTTCTAATGAAATATTTCCATTGAGCGAGAAATGTTTTCTCGTGTATATATGTTGGAATGGTTGTGTCCTTAATTTAAATAATGAACAACATGAGAGAAGAAAAGAACACACATGCGACGATCGCACATTTGGGCCTTGTTGGGCTCGTGGACTTTTTAGGAGTATCGATCGATACTCCTAGGTATCGATCGATACTCAACAGGCCGACTTAAAAATCGCAGCCGCTAGAATATTCTGAGGAATATTCCTTTTCTGTCAGGGAAAAACCCTAGCCTCTCTCCTATATATACAGTCCGATTTTCACCTTAAAAATAATCCTCTGATACACTAAAAACACATCCTAAAAGTTCTAGCAAGAGTTCTCTCAATTCCCTACTGTTTAGAGTAAGTTTCTTTTCGAGAGTACCGTATAATAATGGTCGACAGATCTGATATCAAGTGTAGATGATACAGATTACTTTGGTTGTATCCTGGGACTCATGGATCTATTAAAACCCGTCGTACTACGGGAGTACGGGAGATTCTTAGAGTTAAGGAAAGAGATTCATCTCGCCTCCTTAGATCTTTTTTATTGTTTTATCGTTTTATGAATCGTCTGTTCCTTACTGTTTATTTATATAATCGTGATTAAATCTTATCCTGTTTATAGTGCCAAATTTTGGTTCTACAAACTCATCCCAACTTTCGAAATGTAACATCGATTCTCGCCATTGACAAAACGATGCAGCTTTACCGGTAATCAAAGTGTCGGCTAAAGCTAACTTGTTCAACTTGGAATATTCAGCCCGTGCAAATTGAGCTTCTAAGGATGATATACATGGCTGTAATTCTCCAGAAACACCATCAAAAATCAGAAACTCCACAAAGCCCATCGTGTTTGATTCGATCGCTGCTCACGACGCACCAATTTGATAAGTTCACAACTCTTATCTCTATGAAACTCTCACTTTATTGATCTGAAATCTCCGATTACACAAGAACAAGTATCGATACCAGAAACAACGGATCAAGATCTCATGTCGATCTTAATCAGAAGCTCCATGGCGATTGTAGCCTAAGTCTTTTAATCAGCAATGTTCAAGCGTACCCCGATAAACCTAAGCATCGTATTGTATTTATAGCTAGAGATTCATCTTCCTTTTGCCGCTAATCAATTGTTGCCACATCAGCAGCTTCCTCTTGAGTCTTGACAGCTCAGCTTTTCTCCTCTCTCGTGGACTACTCAACTGCCTCACATCCTATCAGGCTCTCGAGGTTGAGCGCTAAGCTGTAATATCTTACTTTGGATAATGGAGACATCTATTGGTCTTATTTTCTTAAGTAAAGATATTGTGACCGCAATATGCCGAAGACAAGACCATCGGTTTTCAAATCTTGATCGTTTTTACCAACCGGAAACAGAGTGGTGTATATGGAAAGACTAAATACTTTGGTTCACTCCTAGGGCTTAATCTCTTTATTCACCCATATTATTTTAGCCAATAAAAATGTGACATATCATATTTAAAGAGAATTAAAAAATTAAAATTAAAATTCAATAAATAAAACAAATTAAAATAACATATTATACTTCAATTTTATTCCATAACCCTAAACCCTAATAAACACTAAACCCTAAACCCCATACCATAAATCCTAAACCATAAACCATAAACCGTAAAGCTTAAACCCTACACCCTAAACCCTAATTCTTAAATCCTAAATCCTAAATTTAAAACCTAAATTATAAACCCTAATTCCTAAACTTAAAATATAAATAGTAGACATAATTATTACTATAACTTTTATTAAGACTAGATGAGTCCCCGCGCTAACGCGCGGTATTTTTATTTAAAATTTTTTTGGTGCTTCTTCTTTTTAAAAATTTCTTAACAAATGCAGATCTAGAGAGACATCATGCCAGCTGATATTCCAATTACTACTACAAAGTCGTAACCCATTATATCTATCCATTAAGCCAAGTACATACACTCCTACTCTGAATCATGCAACTATGCTTATCCAAAGACATTTAAACCGATCACATGCATTGCTATAAAACACAAGAAGTTACATCAAGAGCGTACCATGAATAGTTTGAGTAGCCATGAAACGAGCCGCCAGCATCCGAATCTTTACCATCCCCTATTTTTCCGGTATCCGAATCAGGATAAGCATTAGGCATGCTCTGACCTCTAAAGTAAGATCCCAGAACTGATAGACCATCACCAACGCCTGGCTCACCAATACCACCCATATGGCTCGACTGCAACTAGTCATGGCTCAACCCACCATGGGTTTGAGCACTCGCCAAAATCGGATACATGTAACCTCCTCCGGCTGCTGCTGCTAAAGTTGGATTCCCCAACATTCCAGTTACATAAACCGGATGGTATTGGTTCCCTAGCATAAACGGCGATACAGCCATTCCACCACCGGTAAATACATGTTGCCCATCTTCACCGGACCCGCCTGGTGATGCCCCTTTCCCGACGACACATGCACCATTGAAGCAAGCTGGCATGTTGTCGTTCGATTAAGAATCCTCTTCTTCGGCTCCTTAAGCGCCTCTCTAGCTCCTTTCTTCGTCCGAAATCTTTAGCCTTGCCCCTTGTAATTCATGAGATTGAATCCGCGATCATTTCTATTCCAAAACGAACGAATCATCGCTGGAAGAGTCTTGTTTATATGTTATATATATTTTCTAATTTGTGTTTAGTAAAATATGATTAATTTTTTTTTTAGTTTAACAAATACAACCTAATTCGAGATAGAGGCCATTTGATGAATTTGTTTTAATACTGTATAATTAATTTGTGCTCTCCAATTTTCTTTATTATTAAACTAAAATAAATATATAACATAAAACAATGAGTTTATAATATTGTGATGAGCCCATGTGTGTTTACAAATAAAACAGTTTGAATTTCATCTTCTTGTTATCTATTTGCCTTTTTCTAGGGTTTGCATTCGTCTCCCCCAAACTTTGAAACCATTCACTATGTGTTACCACCATGTTCTGATGCGGCCATTGATTCATATAATTAATTATCACCATCAAAGAGTCTTATGACATAACAATTTTCTTTGAAATTTTTTATGTGTAACGTTAACGCTTCTAACAGTTCGAATAACTTCATAGCTCATATAATTTATTTTGTGATTTATCATCATTCGTAAATAATATAGCTCACATGCTTATGAATTAATTTTATATGTCTTATCGGTGCTCTTTCCTCTTAGTCGTGTTTTTTATCCTAAACAAATATTGTAGGAAACTCGTCATATGTTAGACTGTTTGCATGCCAAAAAGTAGCCAAATTTCTTTCTTGTGCAACTATAAATAACATACTTAAAAGAATCAACACTTGCAATAATATACATAATACATATGTTAAGTTTGTATTTAAAAGAACAATTTAACATACCTTTGAATTTAGATAGAATTTGTTATATGAATAGCAACCATGGAGTGGTTATTTATATATTTTTCTGTATATATATTAAATGTTTTAAGTTAATTTTGTCTTCTTGTTTTTCATAGATATATTTTAGATATATGAATAGCATGAATTTATACTTGTTTTAGTTATTTTTTTACTTTAAAATCATCATAAATGCATAAATATTGATTATTTTATCAATTATTTGATAATTTTTAAAAAAACTGACCAATAATGGGGGGCAAGTGTCAACCCTGTAGAGCCCCTTTCACTCTTCATAAGGTAGATGATATTTATTTTATTTTGTTTAATAAATTATATGGCATATTTTGATTGGATAGAAAAAAGGGTGAATAAAGAGGTTCAGTCCTAGGAATGAACCCAATAATTTTCCGTATGGAAATGGTCTGGCCGTGTTCTTGGTGTGTATGGAACCAGATGAAAGCTCAAAGAAATTCGAGTTCATTGTCTGATTTTAATATGTTGTTTGATTATGAATGTGTGTTTTGTATATTGCGATCCTGATTGTTTGGTTCTCGACTCTTTTTGAATAATCTCTGTCACATTGGTTTATAGTCCAATTTATTTTTCTCAGTCTTTAGTTAAATTGTAAACCAATTTGTGAAAGTAACGTTTACAACATACAACATCAGACAACTGGTTAGTTTCATCACCAATCCATTAATTGTCTTTTTTCTTATATATTCATCCCAAAATCATATGAAAACTCGAACTCCATGTGCTCGATCCGCAACAGATTGACAATGGTGGCTTTTTCCGAGCCACCTTCATGGCTACAAACTTGTAAGACTGTACATTGCATGATAGTAAGATGTGCCATGTCTATCTCTTATTTATGTCTTGGAGCCAAAGTTGAGCGCACAACAATTCTGCTTTAGTTATGTCCATCATGTATTGCAGATGAGGAAAAATTTGGTATGTTTGAGTTCTGTTGTATCTTTACATTTGTAGTAAATTTGTGGTTTATGCGTGAGCTTTTATTGTGTGTGATGCAGGTAAGCTTTCAAGAACGAAACAAGTGGAGAGGAAGACGAATCAATAAACAGAAGCAGTGTCTTCCTCACAAGACTGATGATCAGAACAAGGTTATGTTCAAATGTGAAATCAAACCGGATGAAACCAAACCCTGAACCGGAATATAGATGGCGATATAACTCAAACCGAAGTCGTTTCTCATTTTCCGGAAAATGACGGCGTTCATTGAAAACCCTTTTCGTTTTTGTTTTCTACACTTCAAATCTGTCGCTGAAATGATGAAATAGTCGAGTCGCGTCATTTCTTCTCCGACAACTTCTCGATCCTTTGGTTTTGTCGTCATAGTCTTTCAATTACGACATGTATGTTTCTGAATTTTGAGATCCTCTCACCATTGAGATTGATCGAAGCTCAGTGTGGTATTGCAGAGTCTCTCGAAAGGTACAGTTTTTTTTTCCTTGTCCTTACCACAAACTAATTTACGGCTATGTTCTTAGAGAATCATCCTGGGTTTTAGATTAATTCTGCAAAAATGTCACCTTTATAATTGTCCTCTACAACAATCTTATGTTTTCTGTGACTTTAGGGTTCTAAACTTCTTATTGAGGGTTATGAACTTTTGTTTTCAATGTTTGTTAGGGAATTGTTGTTATTGTAGTCTTTGTTGATGTATGCAGAAAATAAGAGCGGATTCAATTCGGAAATGTTATGCGATTAATCTTGACTGTTCATGTTTGTTTACGATTTTTCTAAACCCTAGAACCTTAATTTGCCTTTCTGATTTCGATTTCGCAGCAATCAGCAGAACCTTGCAACAAAAAAGAAGACATCATCAAAATCGATGATTCCAGACTGGACTCAGCTCCCTCAAGAGCTACTTCACATCATCAACGAGAATCTGGAGAACTGTTTCGATGTTGTTCATGCTCGCTCTGTTTGCCGCTCGTGGCGATCCACATTTCCCTTTCCATCTTGCATACTACGCCAAAGTCACTCTCTTCCCACGTTTCCTATTGAAAAGGAAGGCGTATGCAGCCTAGAGAAAATCCCTTTGTTCCTCTTTAGAGTCCGAGCTCCTGCTGATGTTGCTGCGTTGGATTCTGAGTATTTATTAGGAGGGATATACCGAGATGAGTCAGAGGATCGTATGGAGCTTTCATCTCCTCTTTAGTGCTCGGTGAAAATGAAGATCAAAGGATCTGATTCAACCTTGATGAACATGCTTGGCTGCCAGATCATCTCTATGGGCCATCAGTACCAAATGATTTGTTGGGATCCTGAAGGATTGAGAACAACTGATAGACGTGCGGCTTTTCTTCAGCTAAACAAGGAGGGAGGAAAAGAATTCGTTGTGCTTCGCAGCTACTTTAAAACTTTGTGTGTGTTAACAAGTGTTGAAAGGAGGTGGAAGCGGCTTGAGAACATCCCATCCTATTTAAGCCCGGATTTAGTCTCTTTTAGAGGCAGATTTTATGCAGCCTTTCATGGATTGGACATTTTTGTTATCGATCCTTATTCGCTAGAAGCGACTCCCCTAAGGCCCTCGGAGGATCTGGGCTCAATAAATTATCTTGTTCCATCTGGCAATGATGAACTTTTCCTGGTCGTGCAAAACTTCAATCATGTTGATGGATTAACATGTAGAGTGAGTAGGCTAGATGCGGAGGCTGGTAAATGGGTCGAGGTCAGTGATTTGGGAGGCCGTGTGTTGATTGTTGGATGCTTGGCAAATGTCGCATGCTCGGCCAAACAGCTTCCTAATGGTTGTGGTGTGAGCGGGGACTCGATTTGGATAGCCACTCGGATAGGCGGAACCTGTAACATCCCGATTTCTTGTATATGCGGAGAGGCTTATAAGAATTGATTTGGTTACCTATGTCACCAAAGTGCACTTATCTTTTCGGAAACTTGTCCAGAGAGAACTCCAGAGTTAAGCGTGCTTGAGCTGGAGCAATTTAAGGATGGGTGACCTACCGGGAAGTGATTCGCGGTATCGTGTGAGTGAGGACAAAACACGGGGAAAGATCATGTGGTGATTTCAGGGTCAGTAAACAAGTATTACAAGCCTCCCGGACTAACGCACCGGCCGTCGGACAAGGGTGGGGCCCACGGGCCGAGAGAGGGCATGGGGCCCACAGGTAGGGGCGGTCGGGGCGTTATAAGTGGTATCAGAGGCGAACCCAAACACGTGTGTGGAGTCAGGTGGGCTCACACCGTCTAGGGTGACGATCCTGGTGCGCAACGAGGACGTTGCGCTCTATGAGTGAGGGTGATTGTAACATCCCGATTTCTTGTATATGCGGAGAGGCTTATAAGAATTGATTTGGCTACCTATGTCACCAAAGTGCACTTATCTTTTCGGGAACTTGTCCAGAGAGAACTCCAGAGTTAAGCGTGCTTGAGCTGGAGCAACTTAAGGATGGGTGACCTACCGGGAAGTGATTCGCGGTATCGTGTGAGTGAGGACAAAATACGGGGAAAGATCACGTGGTGATTTCAGGGTCAGTAAACAAGTATTACAAGCCTCCCGGACTAACGCACCGGCCGTCGGACAAGGGTGGGGCCCACGGGCCGAGAGAGGGCATGGGGCCCACAGGTAGGGGCGGTCGGGGCGTTATAGAACCGACTTCCATAAATACAGCAGGGGTTGTTGGAGATCCTCAGGAAAGAGTCGTGTGACGATCCTCAAATCTAAATCTTCGGCTTTGGCTTTCCTGGTTGAGTATTAACCATAAGTCTTACTTTGGACACTTGAGACAATAGGCTTTTGTTTTTATCAGATCAAACACAAACTTATCTTATGGTATAGATTTTGTGCCTATGATGTCATTTGTCTGTTCTGAATTATCAACAGAACTTTGATAATGCACTCTTGAAAGTCTGAGACTATGGAAAAATGTTTTAGGTATGGTCAATTGTCTTTTCAGTTTTACCAAGCTTTCTCGGTGAAATCCCGCTTTATGGAGAAATTTATGATTTTGAAGAAGTTGCCACTCTAAATTCTAAAACATGAGTCTGATAATAGTTTCGAAAGATACTGTTTCTCTAAAGAGTTTTTTTCTTTCAATCATGAACGTAATTCGAAGGCAAGTTGGATCATTAGGGATGATCATTGCTTTTATGGAAAATCGAAAACATTCATAGAACTCATTACGTGAAAAAGACTTAAAAAAGAATTCTCTCTCCTCTCTCTCGTCTTCCCCAAACCTCGCCGCCTAGGGTTTTCTCCATTCCAGATCTACTTTGCGGCTTCGGTGGCTCCCTCAGCACCGGCGCCGGCCCCTCTTGCTCTTCCTCGTCTTCCTTTTCAGGTCTGATTTCAGATCTGGTGTTTCCCACCGGTTTTCGGTTGTAGCGGCGGAGGTTGTTTTCTCGATGGTGGTTCCTTGTTCGACGGTGGAGCATGCTCAGCGGTGTCGTTGAGTTTGCGGTGGCGGTTCGGTGCTTCCCGCGTGGACGGCGCTCAAATCCGGCGTTCGCCTCGTCCTATCTCCGGCGATGTCTCCTCCCTCTCGTTTTGCTCTCCGGCGTTTCCCCACTGGTGGGGTTCGGTTTTACTTTCAGGGCTCCTCCTGCTGGGTCGGCATGCGCTCTAACTTATTCCGGTGGTGGGGTGGTGGCAGCCAGCCTCTCTGCCGAGTAAGGGTCCTCCATTCTCTCATTTCCGATCTTGTTTTCGGAGGTGGCGGAGGTACCGGTTTCTAGATCTAAGTTTCCCATTCCCGGTGATGGCGGTGATGGGCCTAGAGGACGGGTTCGCTCGCCGTCAATTGGTTTTGGTGCTTTGGTCTCGTGGCTAGCTTTAGAGTGGTGGCTCTCGTCTTTCCCGGCAGGTGCGGCTCCACCGGCGGCGTCTCTCAGCGGTGGGTCGAGGCGTGTGGCTCGTCGGTAGCTTGTTAAGCTTCGGCGACGTCTTCCATCGGTGTGGCCTAAGTTTCTCCACGGTGTGTGTTCCGGCAAAGATGTGGCGGCAACGGGTTTGTGCGAGAGGGTTCGGCTAGTGTTGGCTCCAGATTTAGTTCGGTGTAGATAGTGGACCAGATCCGGACGTGAGATGTCGAGGGAACGGTTTGTTGTTGCGGCTAGCTTCTAGCTGTGGGAGCTGGTTCTTGAGGAGCCTCTCTTTTTCGGGAATGGCGTTCAGAGGTGGCTCTTCGATTGCTAGTTCGGACTCCCTTGTCGACAGTTGCAAGTTAGTCCGTTACGGGAGCCGGAGATCCCGTTAGTTCTTTGAGAAGCTGTAGGCATCTCAATCTTGAGGTTTGAGGACGTGCCTCGGGATGATGCTCGTGGCAACAAGGATGAGAGCTCTAGTTCTTCGGAGCTGTGGCAAGAATGGGATGGTCCGCGTTTTTGACGTGTGACTACTGCTTTCTCGTCTGGGTTTGTTTCGGTTTTAGTTTGTTCTTATTTCACTAGTCGTTTTCTTAGCCTTTCTATGTTGTTGTTGCTTTTTTGTCGTTGTCAGTAGTTTTTTGGTTAATCTGCTTTCTTAGTTTTTCTGTAACTTCTGTAAAAAAATTAAATATTGGTAATAAATCTTACCATTTAACCCAAAAAAAAAAAAATCATTGCTTTTATGACTTATATAATTTGATTTTAAAGTAAAACACTCGTTTACTTATCTAGAAATAACGTTTTGTAATTCACAATTAAACATTTCAAAATTGATTCAGATTACCCATAAATAATTTCTCTAAATGAATGAGACAGTTCCAAAATCAATTTCAAATCTTATATAGTTTAAAACTGAATATAATTAAGAAAATTAATATTTTCTAATTTGATATAATATGAATATTATATAGATTTAATAATTTATATTTTCTATATTTTCTCTTGAATTATAATGATTGTACGTCTTACGCGAACACGGCTAGCTTTATATAATAAGATGTTCAAATGTGAAATCAAACCGGTTGAAACCAAACCTTGAACCGGAATATACATGCCGATGCTACTCAAACCGAAGTCGTTTCACATTTCCAAGAAAACGACGTCGTTATACTCTGAAAACCCTTCAATCGTTTTTTTCTTCTTCTACACTTCAAATCTGAAAGTGGTCGAGTCATTTCTTCTCCGACAACATCTCCATCCCTTGGTTTTGTCGTCATAGTCTTTCAATTACGACATGTATGTTTCTGTATTTTGAGATCCTTTCACCATTGAGATCGAAGCTCAAGAGTGGTATATCCAGAGTCGCCATCTCCGTCGGGCCTCAACTTCGAACGCAGTTCCGGGTACTAATTTTTCGGCTATGTACTGTAGTAATTGTATCTATGTTTTTAGAGAATCCTCATGGGTTTTAGATTAATTCTGCAAAATTATCACCTTTGGGAGAAGTCGTTTACAATCTTGTGTTCTTTGTGACTTTAGGGTTCTAAACTTCTGTTTGAGGGTTTTGTTACGGGTTCTTTCTCTTCCTTTTGTACCGATTTCTGTAATTGGGTTTGATTTTAGGGTTTTGAACGCTTTTTTCAATGTTCGTTTAGGAGATGTTGTTATTGTAGTCTGTGTTGATGATTTCATTTTCCTAAACCATAATAGCTTAATTTGTCTTTCTGATTTCGAAATTGCAGCAGTCAGAAAAACATGGCAGAACCTTCAACGAAAAAGAAGAGATCATCGATGATGCCAGATTGGACTCAGCTCCCTGAAGAGCTACTTCAATATATAATCGAGAAATTTGATAACTGTTTCGATGTTGTTCATGCTCGCTCTGTTTGCAGCTTGTGGCGATCCACATTTCCCCTTCCTTCTTGCCTATTAAGCCCAAGTTACTCTCTTCCCACTTATCCTATTATAAAGGAAGGCCTGTGCTCCCTCGAGAAGATCCCTTTGGTCCTCTTGAGAGTCCCAACTGCTGTTGAGTCGATTTCTGAGTATTTCGTGGGAGGAATATGCAGAGATGAGTCTGGGGATTATATGGAGTTTCCATCTCCTCTTCAGTGCTCACTGAGAGTGAAGCTAGCAGGATCATATCCAACATTGAAGCTAGCAGGATGTGATTCAGCATTGAAGATCCCAGGATGTGATTCAACATTGAAGATCCCAGGATCTGATTCAACATTGAAGAACATGCTCGACTGCCAGATCTTCTCTCTAGGTCATCAGTACAGAGTGATTTGTTGGAATCCTAAAGGATTGAGAACAACTTACAAATTTGCGGCTTTTCTTCCGCTATACAAGGAGGGAGGAGGAGAATTCGTTGTGCTCCGCCGCTATTATAGAACTTTGTTGGTGTTCAGAAGTGTTGAAAGGAGGTGGTTGCGGCTTATGGGCGCCCCAAATTCTACATGCACGGGTTTGGTCGCTTTTAGAGGCAGATTTTATGCATCATTTATGAACAGGGAAATTTTTGTTATCGATCCTTATTTGCTAAAACCGGTTCGCCTAATGCCCTCGGAGCATCTGAACGGAAGTAAATATCTAATTCCATCCGGCAATGATGAACTTTTCCTGGTTGAGAGTATCTCCCCTCATGCTGATCTGTCAACATGTAGAGTGAGTAGGCTAGATGAGGAGGCTGGTAAATGGGTCGAGACCACTGATTTGGGAGACCGTGTGTTGTTTGTTGGATTCGGTGCAAATGTCTCATGCTCGGCCAAGCAGCTTCCTGATGGTTGTGATGTGAGTGGGAACTCAATTTTGTTCACCAAGCTATCAGGCGAGGTAACCTTCTTCTATAAATATGGGCTATCCAATGGTGCGGCAGGAGGCGGTGATTGGAGAATCTCAAAAGAGAGTTCTGTGAAGTTCCTCAAATCTCCAACTTGGGCTTTCCGTGTTGAGTGTTAAACCATATGTCGTACTGTGGATCTATTGCTTTTGTTTTTGTTAGATCAAAAACAAACTTATCCTATGATTTCAGGTATAGGTCTTGTGCCTTTAATGTCATTTTGATGCCTATGGTTCTAGACTGTGCCTCCACCACTAGCCATGTTACTGGTTAACACAACCGTGGATTATGGAAACTGTTGTCTCATGAATATACACTCATACAGAAAGAAACAATAAATAAGTACACTGTATTAAGGTATTATCTCATCTCATGGTTTAATTTTTTATAAAGCTTTCGGGCTTAAGGAGAGTTCACCAATGGAAACCATCTCCAAGTTCAGGAAAAAATTCTGAAAAACCAAAACCCATTAATCAAAGCTCTCTAAACATGGCGGAGCTGAGATCAGATGCCTCAAAGATAACCTGGAAAGTGAAGCTAGAAGATGGCCGGAGACTCGATGATGGTTGGAAAGAGTTTGCTCTCTCACATGATCTTTGAATTGGTGACATTGTCGTTTTCAGAAAAGAGAAAGACATGTGATAGTTATTGCGAGACTGAGTAGGGAGCGTGTTTGGACGACAAGAACAACCTCGGCAAATTGTGTTCTTTTTGGATGCTCTCATTTCAAGAAATTGATAGAACTCTGTTTTGTTATAGGGGGGATTAGCACCCCCTGGTTTAACTCGGTTCGAACCGAGATCGGTTCAATCAAGACCGGTTTACGATGGTTCGGATCGAGGATAAGTCGGCCCGAAAACATTGGGCCGAGCTCGGAATCTCGTTGAAAGCCCACCTCGGCTACCGATCTAGGCCCATCACAAGTCCGGTCCGTTACAACAGATGAAACCGGAATATTTCCCTTTTCCCACCGATCTCGGAAAAGGAAATATTCCCTTGGGTCGACTCGTCGAGATATCAGGAATTTATCCTTATCTCGGCGAGAAAACCGGAAGATTTCCTCTTCCTAATCGAACTCGGAAAAGGAGAAATCTTCCTTTCAACCGCCTCAAAGACACTATAAATAAGGAGGCCATCGCCTCATTCAAACATACACAACTTCCGCAGAGACAGAGAATACAAGAGAAAGCTCATTACCGATCTCAAGTATTTTGTCTTTGCCTTCTTACTTAAACTCTGTTGTAACCGCCGACTTAGATCAATAAACGAGATTCCGATTAAAAGTACTGTTTTACCCTTTTTGTGTGATTTACGGATCAACAATTGGCGCCGACTGTGGGGAAAATAGAACAGTACTTTCGGATATCGTTTGATTGAAGTTCGGCAATGGTTCTTCCAGTCGATACCACCGCAGCCCTCGTCGACAGCTCGGACAACAACGGTCAAAACCCGCGCGCTGACGAACCCAATCCAGTCACTACCGAGCTACCAACAAACGGAGGAGGGCTTCCTCCGAACTCACTTATTGAAGGGGATAATCAAACCAACCCCCCGACAACTCTTCCGCCGCCTCCGGCTGCTTCGATATTCACGGATCCGACCGTCTTTATGGAGGCCATGGCGGCACAGTTCGCCGAGATCAACAAAAGGAACGAAGAGCGGATCACTTCACTGATAGCATCCCACTTCGAACACCGAAACCAGACCGGTATCCTCGAACCAAACCCGATCACCCCCGCCAACGAAAACACGTTACGCCGAAATCTCTTGTCCGACTTAACCGACGCTCAACCCCCAGGCACGATCGACATGCCGACAAGAAGATCCGCGTCCGGTTCGGAAATTAACATCGCAGACCAAGCTGCCGTAAATTTGGAATTCGCCAAGGTACAGGCCCAACTGCAAGAGATGCGGACCAAAGTCCACCAGGTTGCAAGTTCGGCACCGGAAATCGACCGGGTAATTCAGGAGTCACAGAGGACGCCGTTTACCGACAAAGTCGTCAATACTCCAGTCCGACGATTGGAAAGAGTCAAGATCACACCATACGACGGGTTTACCGATCCTAAAAACTTCTTGACTTCGTTTGTCATCACAATGAACCGATTTCGTTTCAGCTCGGAAACCGAGAAGGACGCGGCCATGTGCCAACTATTCGTGGAGAACTTATCCGGAACCGCGCTCGATTGGTTTTCAACGCTCGAGCCAAGTTCGGTAAACAGCTATAACGAGCTCACTACCAAATTCCTCAAACGCTTCACCATGTTTATCAAGCAGAAAACAAAGAACGCCGAACTCTGGGCCCTCGAGCAGAAGCAGGACGAGCCCCTACGCAACTTCATGGAACGTTTCAAAACGGTTGTATCCCATTGCACGATCGACGACGAAGCCGCAATCGAGGCTCTTTACAAAGCCACCTGGTACGAATCGGACTTTCACAGGGAGATCAAACGCAATAATCCAAAGACATTGGAGGACATCCTGCACAGGGCGCATATCTTCATCATGGAGGAGGAAGAAAGATCCGAGAAAGACAAACTATACGTTTCCCCGAAACAACCCGTCAATGCGGTCCAAACCCAGCAATCCTGGTCAAACACTTGGGTTCGGTCGGATGAGCCAACAGAGCCCGACAACACTGAATCCGCACCGTACTGCAATTTCCATAACCGGTATGGAAATCATTCAACCGAAGAGTGCCGACATCTACAGGAGTTCCTGATGATGAAGTACAAAAAGGGGGAAGTTCCAGTCGAAGGAACCTTCCAACCCTCGAACAGACCGCGCCATTAAAAAAAAAAAAAAAAAAAAAAAAAAAAAAAAAAAAAAAAGCCGAGCTCCAAACGCTCGCACTACAAGAACCGAGCTCCAAACGCTCCCGAGCTCCAAACGCTCGCAAAAAAAAGATCACCGAGCTACTACACATACGCTCGATTCTAATACCATATGAACTACGAATGGCTTGATCCTTCTTTCGAAGGTACGTAGGCAGCCCTCACAAGGCGCAGCTATAACATTAATAAAATTTTACCAAGGCATTCTACCGAACTCGTACAGTTCGTACCTTCAAAGCCAAACTTTATGTTTGCCGAACTCCAACAGTTCGTACCTTCAAAGCCAAACTTTATGTTTGCCGAACTCCAACAGTTCGTATTTTAAAAGCCAAACTTTATGTTTGCCGAACTCTAACAGTTCGTATTTTAAGCCAAACTTTATGTTTGCCGAACTCCAACAGTTCGTATTTTAAAAGCCAAACTTTATGTTTGCCGAACTCCAACAGTTCGTATTTTAAGCCAAACTTTATGTTTGCCGAACTCCAAACAGTTCGCATTTTGGACCACCAACGGTTCCCATATCAACGTCCTGGCCAGGCGATCTGATAAAGCCGAGCTTAGCTCGCACGCATCCTCATGGTGCAATGGATAATACACTTTCCACATTCAAAGCCGAGATCAGTCTCGCACCAACTTCTCAGATTATCCGAGCCAAATAAGCCGAGCCCGTCTTGCACACTCGGATTCAATGTGAGAAAACCTAGAGCATATTAAGATGAGCTGTTCACGTACTCTTAAACTAAACTCTAGGGTCAAGCCGAACGTCCTCCCTCGCAAATCTAAGCCGACTTCTCAACAGTCGCAAAAACTAATAAGCCGATTTCTCAACAGTCGCAAAAACCAGTAAGCCGGTTTCTCAACAACCGCAAAATCGATAAGCCGATCTACAAAATGGATTGCCGACCTTGAGCAGGTTCAGTCGAACTTGTCCTCTTCACCCGGCTAAGACCGTACTATTTACGGCACCACTGTGTACGACAAGTTTGAGAAGTCGTATAAAGTACGACTTCAAATATATCAGAGCTCGATACCAAAAACTCACCGAATTCGAAAATTTGTAAAATCGATTCAACCGTAAGAACCCCAATCTAAAGAGGATCCGTCCTTTCAAGCCGAACTTAAGCAGTTCGCCGAACTTGAACAGTTCGTATCATCAAGCCGAAACCAGTCAGTTCGCCGAACTCGTACAGTTCGTATCATCAAGCCGAACTCAAGCAGTTCGCCGAACTTGAACAGTTCGTATCATCAAGCCGAACTTAAGCAGTTCGCCGAACTCGTACAGTTCGTATCATCAAGCCGAACTTAAACAGTTCGCCGAACTCGTACGGTTCGTATCATCAAGCCGAACTTAAGCAGTTCGCCGAACTTGAACAGTTCGTATCATCAAGCCGAACTTAAGCAGTTCGCCGAACTCGTACAGTTCGTATCATCAAGCCGAACTTAAACAGTTCGCCGAACTCGTACAGTTCGTATCATCAAGCCGAACTCAGCCAGTTCGCCGAACTCGTACAGTTCGTATCATCAAGCCGAACTCAGTCAGTTCGCCGAACTCGTACAGTTCGTATCATCAAGGCGAACTCGAAATAGAATCTGATCAGATCATACCGATCTCAGTTTTAACCGAGCTAAAGAATACTCCCCAAAAATTCGCCGAACTCATAAACTCCCTCGCCGAACTGAGGGGGGGACCAATTGTTATAGGGGGGATTAGCACCCCCTGGTTTAACTCGGTTCGAACCGAGATCGGTTCAATCAAGACCGGTTTACGATGGTTCGGATCGAGGATAAGTCGGCCCGAAAACATTGGGCCGAGCTCGGAATCTCGTTGAAAGCCCACCTCGGCTACCGATCTAGGCCCATCACAAGTCCGGTCCGTTACAACAGATGAAACCGGAATATTTCCCTTTTCCCACCGATCTCGGAAAAGGAAATATTCCCTTGGGTCGACTCGTCGAGATATCAGGAATTTATCCTTATCTCGGCGAGAAAACCGGAAGATTTCCTCTTCCTAATCGAACTCGGAAAAGGAGAAATCTTCCTTTCAACCGCCTCAAAGACACTATAAATAAGGAGGCCATCGCCTCATTCAAACATACACAACTTCCGCAGAGACAGAGAATACAAGAGAAAGCTCATTACCGATCTCAAGTATTTTGTCTTTGCCTTCTTACTTAAACTCTGTTGTAACCGCCGACTTAGATCAATAAACGAGATTCCGATTAAAAGTACTGTTTTACCCTTTTTGTGTGATTTACGGATCAACAATGCTTTCTATTTAATGCTTTCTATTTCTGTTTGTTGCTGTTTGTTCGGCTTGAGAGGCATTTCTATCCTCTTGTTGCTGAACCGGTTCATTAGCTTACTGGCGTTGAGATTCCTTCACTTCGCAATTCATTTATGAACAAGACAAAACAACTCCTGTTCTTAAGTTTTGTTCTCGGGAGACTAATAATTATAAATACAAGAATTGTTAATTAGAAATAGAAAGCATTAAATATAGGGAAAAGAAGAAGAAGAAGAAGCTCTACAATAAAAAGGAGAATGAAGCGTCGTCTTCAAGTTGGTTCATTACATTCTTTTCTCCAAGAGATTTAGAACTTCTCAAGCTTCTGAGGATGATGAATAAACATTTCTTCAAGCCTCTTCTTCCTGGCGTCCACAGTCACTTCTGAGGATGATGAATAAAAAGAATTTAGCTTTTCGTGGGTCAAAGGAGAAACTTTACCAAGATAGTAATGGCAACTTTTTGGGGATGATTGAATCGATAGCTGAATTTGATTTGGTAATGCAAGATCATATAAGGCGTATTCATAGTCATGAAATTCATCATCATTATCTTGGTCATAGAATTCAGAATGAGTTAATTTCTCTTTTGGCACATAAAGTTAAGGTTTCTATAGTTAACATAATCAAGGAGGCCAAATATTTCTCTATCATTCTTGATTGTACACCGGATGTGAGTCATCAAGAGCAAATGACTTTAATAGTACGATGTGTGAGGCTGTCAAATACGAAGATAGCAGTAGAAGAGTATTTTTTAGAGTTTCTAGTTGTAAATGATACATCTGGATTAGGTCTCTTTGCTAAAATAATAGATGTGCTTAAATCTCTCAATCTTGATGTTGATAATGTGAGAGGTCAAGGCTATGATAATGGTTCGAATATGAAAGGAAAGCATCAAGGGGTTCAAAAGAGATTGCTTGAAATTAATCCTAAAGCCTTATATATGCCATGTGCTTGTCATAGTCTTAATCTTGTGGTTAGTGATATGACACATTCTTGTGTGAAGGCTATTTCTTTTTTTGGAGTTTTGCAACGTATATATGTTCTGTTTTCTGGTTCTACAAAAAGATGGAAGTTTTTATGTGATCATGTTCCTTACTTGACTGTTAAATCTTTGTCTAATACTCGGTGGGAGAGTCATATCAAAAGTGTTAAAGCTATTAGGTTTCAAGCTCCTCAAGTACGATTTGCTTTATCTGATTTATTTGAATCTTGTGATGATGCCATAACAAAAAGTGAAGCGGAAAGTTTAATTGGTTCACTTGAGAATTTTGAGTTTTTACATGACTATTTGGTATGAAATTTTGTTTGTTATGAACACGGTAAGCAAGAGTTTACAATCCAAGTCTATGTGCATCGATATTGCTTTAAAACATTTGGAAGGTATAATGCTATTTTTTGAAAAGTTTTGAGATGAAGGGTTTAGTTCTTGTTTGAAAGTAGCTCAAGGTATTGCTCGGGATATGAATGTTATTCCTATATGAGATAATTATTTAAATAACATAGAAATTAGGTGAAATGACTAGTATATAACACATGACTTTTTGATATTACTTAAATAATACAAACTTTAAAGGAAATGTCCATTAAGGGCAGTTTAAAACTGTTATTAACGATAATGCCATTTATATTTTTTTTTAGTGAGATTTTTTTTTTAGTATCAAAACCCGAGTCTGATGATCTTATAGTTATGGCTGATTTATGCAATTGATAGCTGATTTACATATTCGATGGCTGATTTAAGTGCGCATGATGGCTGATTTATGTTTGCATGAAGGCTTATTTAAGTTAATGTTATGGCTGATTTATGCCTTTAAATTAGATTTATTATTATTTAATATGACGATTCAGTTTCTTCTAATTAACTAATATAGAGAAAGAAGTTGTTGTTTCAGTATCCTCTCATCACTAACAAGAAAAAAAACCCTCTCTGGGCGATTCTCGAACCGCCTATGTCTCAGATTCCGACGTCGTTGATACCAGTAAGTCTTCTTATAACGCCCCGACCGCCCCTACCTGTGGGCCCCATGCCCTCTCTCGGCCCGTGGGCCCCACCCTTGTCCGACGGCCGGTGCGTTAGTCCGGGAGGCTTGTAATACTTGTTTACTGACCCTGCAATCACCACGTGAACTTTCCCCGTGTTTTGTCCTCACTCACACGATACCGCGAATCACTTCCCGGAAGGTCACCCATCCTTAGACTACTCCAGCTCAAGCACGCTTAACTCTGGAGTTCTTTCGGGCAAGTGATCGGAAAAGGTAAGTGCACTTTGGTGACATAGGTAGCCAAATCAATTCTTATAAGTCTCTCCGCATATACAAGAAATCGGGATGTTACACTTCTTATCTCCTTCTTTATCGTCGTCTCCTTCTACTCTTCGTCTCCTTCCTCCTCTACCGCCTCGTCGACCCACGGTAAGTCTTCTTTTCTCCTCTTTGTCTCCTTCTTTCTCTTCTTCTCATCTTCTTATTCTCCCTCTTCTTCTTCTTCTTCAGATCTTTCTATTCCCTGCGTCGCCTTAGACTCAAACCACCAGTATAACCTCTCTGGCAGACTGCACCTGTTGTGGAGATCTGGTCATATATCTCGGTGTACAACTCCGTTTGGGGTTATTCTGGTCTTCCTAAAAAGCTGACGTCAGGGGCTTTCTGTGGATAGCCGGATCGTCACCTGATTCTTCCTGAGTCGCCGGAAAAACGTCGTTGAGGTGACTGATCGGAATCGCCGGCGGAGGGCTCGGCCAGACTGCAGTTGCTTCACGGTTTCGGCCATAACTCTAGAACGGTGGATTCAATTGAGGCGCTCTCGGCGGTTCTAAGCTGATTCAAAGATCTATCCCTGGATAGTTGAATCGCCGCGAAACTCTAGGTGGTTCGCCGGTAAATCGCCCCGCAAGGGGGAAGATCAGAGAGCTTGGGCGCACATCTTTGTTTTGATCTTTTCACTATCGGCGCGCCTCTCGCTTTGCCACGAGCTAAATGGCTTATTTATGCATACTTGATGGCTGATTTATGTATACTTGATGGCTGATTTATGTATACTTGATGGTTGATTTATGTATACTTGATGACTGATTTATGTAAACTTGATAGCTGATTTATGCATAATTTGATGGCTGATTTATGTATACTTGATGGCTGATTTATGTATACTTGATGACTGATTTATGTAAACTTGATAGCTAATTTATGCATAATTTGATGGCTGATTTATGTAAACTTGATAGCTGATTTGTGTTTATATGATGGCTGATTTATGTAAACTTGATTGCTGATTTATGTTTATATGATTTCCGATTTATGTCTTTATGTCTTTAAACGATAATGCCATTTAGGAGTTATTGTTTTAAGTGAGATTTATTTTTAATTAAAAAAATTAACGATTCAGTTTCTTCTCGTTACTATCAATTGTAACAATTCAGATCTTAATAAGAGAAATAAATTTTCCGAAGCGAAACCTTAACCATACCAAACACTTATGGCTGATTTACGACTGACCGATTTGAGGTATGGCTGATTTACAAATGACCGATTTGAGGTATGGCTGGTTTACGAACCATACCAAATATCGTTATGGCTGATTTACGAACCATACCAAACACTGTTATGGCTGATTTACGAGAAAAACATAGGAATTCACGCGGTGTCTCGAGATTACAAAAAGTGTACGTGGGGAACTTCAATTTCGTCGATATTCACGCCCAAATTGAATTCTAATTCCAAATCGTTTGAAAATTCAAATTTTTTTGTTTTTTTTTGTCGTTCGTTTTAATATTCAATTTTTCATCTTTTTTGGTTTCCAACACAACCATACAACTTCATGGCCGATTTGTCATCTATTATGGCCGACTTATCAAACAAGTATTTTTGAATTTATGGGATTACGAGTTTTACATTGAATTAGAGGATATTTTTTGTTACCTATGATAACATAGTTAAATATGTAATGTAGGATTTAGAGTTTAAGTCTAATATAGTTAGACTTCGTAAGGATTTAGGGTTTAAGTCTAATATATTTAGACATGGTAAGGATTACATTGTTACTATATATAAGGTTTGTGGTAATATAGATATGACATGTTTATAACTTAGTAATCTCAAGGAAATAATGATATTATAGGCTCATTTATGAAAATTCTTATAAATACATGGCAAGGGTTATACTCTATGTGGTTTAGGGTTTGAGATGAATATGATAAGAATAAACATACAAGAAGTGTAAATCTTACAAATATAACCCATTGTTGATGTAAGACTTAAAATTACTTAATATTGAAATAAAATTATTACCAATTATTAATTAAACCTCGAAACACCGATTTGAGGTATGACTGATTTACAACTGACCGATTTGAGGTATGGCCGATTTACGAACCATACCAAATACCGTTATGGCTGATTTACGAACCATACCAAACACTGTTATGGCTGATTTACGAGAGAAACATAGGGATTCACGCGGTGTCTCGAGATTACAAAAAGTGTACGTGGGGAACTTCAATTTCGTCGATATTCACGCCCAAATTAAATTCTAATTCCAAATTGTTTGAAAATTCAAATTTTTTTTTGTTTTTTTTTGTCGTTCGTTTTAATATTCAATTTTTCATCTTTTTTGGTTTCCAACACATCCATACAACTTCATGGCCGATTTGTCATCTATTATGGCCGACTTATCAAACAAGTATTTTTGAATTTATGGGATTACGAGTTTTACATTGAATTAGAGGATATTTTTTGTTATCTATGATAACATAGTTACTACAAAATATGTAATGTAGGATTTAGAGTTTAAGTCTAATATAATTAGACTTGGTAAGGATTTAGGGTTTAAGTCTAATATATTTAGACATGGTAAGGATTACATTGTTACTATATATAAGGTTTGTGGTAATATAGATATGACATGTTTATAATTTAGTAATCTCAAGGAAATAATGATATTATAGGCTCATTTATGAAAATTCTTATAAATACATGGCAAGGATTATACTCTATGTGGTTTAGAGTTTGAGATGAATATGATAAGAATAAGCATACAAGAAGTGTAAATCTTACAAATATAATCCATTGTTGATGTAAGACTTAAAATTACTTAATATTGAAATAAAATTATTACCAATTATTAATTAAACATTGAAACACAGATTTGAGGTATGGCTGATTTACAACTGACCGATTTGAGGTATGGTCGATTTACGAACCATACCAAACTAGTTATGGCCGATTTGTCATCTATTATGGCCGACTGATCACACAAATATTTTTGAATTTATGGGATTATGAGTTTTACATTGAATTAGGAGATTTTTTGTGTTATCTATGATAACATAGTTATTACAAAACATGTAATGTAGGATTTATGGTTTAAGTCTAATATAGTTAACCATATAGATAATGCATGGTAAGGATTATGTTGTTAATATATATGGTTTATGGTAATATAGATATGACATGTTTATAACTTAGTAATCTCAAGGAAATAATGATATTATAGGCTTATTTATGAAAATTCTTATAAATACATGGCAAGGATTATATTGTATGTAGTTTAGGGTTTGAGATGAACATGATAATAATAAACATACAAGAAGTGTAAATTTTACAAATATAACTCATTGTTGATGTAAGACTTAAAATTACTTAATATTGAAATAAAACTATTAATAGAACCTATCAAATTAAATAGTTTTTTTTAAAAATGCAAACACACAGATTTGAGGTTTGGCTTATTTACAACTGCCGGATTTGAGGGTTGGCTGATTTGAGGTCAGCCGTATCGTACAGATAAGTCAGCCGTATCGTACAGATAAGTCAGCCGTATCGTACAGATAAGCCAGCTGTATCGTACAGATAAGTCAGCCGTATCGTACAGATAAGTCAGCCGTATCGTACAGATAAGTCAGCCGTTTGAAAACCTAAAAATTGGCGATAATTACATACATAAACCGGTGGAGTATCGTGCGAGATTTTTTTCAAAATCTTGTTAGAGAACATGTAGCTCAGCTGAATTTTACAGATCCGTGTATCCAACCCATAATCCTCCATTACCATCTATACAAAATCGTTGTAGGTTGTTTGTTCGTTAACTTCTAGAACTCTACACCATCTCTTGTCGGCGTTGAATACATATCGATTTGTATGAACCCATGTCCCGCAAACAATAATCGCTGGATCCATTCCACTCAAAAGTTTAGATCTGGTATAGGATGAAGAAGGATGAAGAATGGAGATAAATAACAATGATGAAGAAGAAGAAAGATACAGACGACTACGACGAAGACGGCGTCTAAATCTAATAATGTATGTGTTCAGAGCTGATGTGTAATCTTTATTTTGCTGACATGGAAACATGCCATCAAACGAACTTATAAATCAGCCATGTGAAATCAGCCATCAAACAGAACTATAAGTCAGTCGCCACTAAAATACTATTTAAGTAATTAATAAAGATTCATGTAATCAGCCATCAAAACACATAAATCAGGTGGAAAACATAAGTCAGCTGCTACATCATATAAGCCAGTCGTCAATAGCATACTATTACAGTAATTAATCTTTCGCTAATTAGTCAGCCGTAATTAGGCCGACTTTTAAGTAAATTGGTCTTATTACGGCTGATTTAATATAAGTCAGCCACAATTAACCCGCATAAGTATGCCGTTGCAAAATAAATCAGCCAAATAAGTCAGCCGGATTTACGATAAATCAGCCGGGCAACAATAAGTCGGCCATGTCATAACAATAAGTCAGCCAAAATTTTCATAAATCGGTCGTCCGAATATAAATCAGTTGTGTCGTCTACTCCTAAGTCAGCCAAAAATTCATATGTCGGCCGATGTTCATATAAGTCTGCCGTGACATCTGGCTGACTTATGAATATAAATCAGCCGACCAACTCATAAGTCGGCCGTTCTTTTAAATCAGCCGCTCGTCCTCTAAGTCTGCCGTCACTACAACGAGAAATTTCTGCAGCAGACTTTCATAATACACGTAGACAGTTTTTGTGCCACGTAGGCGCCGCACCTGTTTTTTAGCTGATGTGGAAAAAAACGTAATGGCATTCCTGTAATTACGTTTTTGTTATCAAATGCTTAGAAGGGCATCCTGGGTATGAAAAACACTTCAGTAATAAAAAAGAATTGTTGATTAGTCTAGTCATTTTACCTAATTTCTATTCTATTTAAGTAACTCTCCCATCCTATATTTCCAAGTAAACGTCAGGTCTTTAGAAAAAGACAATTTGATGAGAGTGATTTTGATGAAGAAGAATTAACGGCTGACGAGGCTTTTAGAGTTAATTATGTTCTTGTTGTTGTGGACATGGCAATTGTTTCAGTGCAAAACAGGTTTGAGCAAATGACTACATTTAAAAGTGTCTTTGGATTTTTGTTCGATTCATTGAAACTAAAGTCACTTGATGAAAATGAATTAAGAGAACATTGCATTAATTTTCACAAAACATTTTCTCATGGCGTTGTATATGATGTTGAATTTTCACAAAACATTGTTGATATAGGCGACTTTTTTTCTGAATTGAAAATGTTGCAAATGAATTTACTAGACGTGCCTATGACACCTATTGAAGTGCTTGAGTATGTTGAAGGTCTACATTGTTATCCAAATGTTTCAATTGCTTATCGACTTCTACTAACTACACATGTCACTGTAGCATCAGCTGAGAGAAGTTTCTCAAAGTTAAAACTATTGAAAAATTATATGAGATCCTCTATGTCCCAAGAACGTTTGAATGGTTTAGCAATTTTGTGCATTGAAAAAAATATGTTAGAGGACATTGATTTTGAAACTGTTATTCATGATTTTGTATCGCGTAAAGCTCGGAAGAATCGTTTCTTATGATAATTTTCTTTTCGGAATAACTATTGGTTTTTTTATATATTTTGTTTCAGGTCGAACTTTGGTGTTATATAATGCAACTTTGGAGACATACGGAAGTCATACATGAAGTGATAAAGATTTTTTTTTATGTTAGGGGCCCTTTTTTGTATCTCGCCCTAGGGGTTGTAAAATGTCTGGGCCGGGGCTGGTCACTTGGTACTCTCTCTCTCTCTCTCTCTCTCTCTCTCTCTCTCTCTCTCTCTCTCTCTCTCTCTCTCTCTCTCTCTCTCTCTCTCTCTCTCTCTCTCTCTCTCTCTCTCTCTCTCTCTCTCTCTCTCCGTCTCTTTCTCTCTCTCTCTCTCTCACATTTTATATATCTGTCTAAGAAGCTAATTGAGAGTATATGTATCAAATGTATAGGATATAGTACATTTCGGTTTAATTATTTTGTGATTAGATCTGGTTTACTTGGTCTGGTAATTGTATATAAACCAGGTGAACAGTCGTTGACTGACTTTGATGAGAAATAAAGATTCATTTCACAATTCTCGTTTCTTAACAAACTTTCTCTTCAATCTCTTTGTTCATAAACTCTAATATGGTATCAGAGCTTTTCTCTGGTAAAATCTGGTGATTTCACCTTCGATTTTGATATTCGCATATTTTAACTCTTTTTGTCATGCATCTCATCTAGTTTTTGTGCCTTAATGTGTAGTTTCATAGAGTTTTTCTATAGTTTTGCATTCATAAGTAGAAGTTAATAGATTTTAAATAGGTCCTAGAGAGTTTTGGTGCAATTGGAGTGTTTCAGGTATTTATTGGAGTCTAGGGGAAGATCATGGACTAGGAGGAACGTACCCATAGCAAACGGAGATGATCAAAAGGGAGAAGAAGAGATCAGAGTGTCGCAGCGGTCAGGCCACAGCGGTCAGGGCTCCACCGCTGCGCTTTCAAGATCCGCAGCGGTCAGACGTAGCGGCAGAAGGGAGACCGCTGCGGATCCATCTGGAGCAAAAACCAGACGTTTCACAGCGGTCATGCAGCGGTAGGAAGCAGACCGCTGTGAACCATCGCGGACACAAAAATTGTCGGGTCAAACCCGGTTTGTCCCGGGTTGACCCGACCCGACCTGTATTTACTTAAGCAATTAAGCCTAATTATTGGGGACATTCTTGCTTTGACAAAAACAAAAACGTGTTTTAAGGTTTTCAAGGAGATTGTAAGAGATTTTTGAGTGATTTATGCAAGTTCTTGTTGGATTATTTCTTCTATCTATTTTCTTATCATCTTTCATCATTCTAAACACTTCCTTTATGGGATTTGTGGAGATAATCATGTGTTGTGAGTAGTTTCCTAGAATTCTAGGGTGAAGTAGATTTAGGTAATTTTAGCGTGAATCAATGATGTTAGGGCTTTGATTATTAATGATCCTTCATTGTTTAGTGAGTTTAATGCTAAATCATCCATGATCAAGTTGAATTAGATCATAGGGAATTTCTCGCCTGGAAGGTGTTCGATGAAATTCCCCAATGAACTAATCAAGGGATTTACACTCTTAGCATATGGAAATAGTTGTCTAAGGTGTTTATTGATTAAATGATCTTGATTTTAATGCTTTAAAGTTATTAAATCACAAATGGGAATTTGTTCTTGATTTAGTAATTTCCAAAGGGACTAATTCCAAGGAATTGGATTAGTCTTGTTAAATGATCATAGTCTAAGGATTAGCATTACTTGAGTTTATTGACATCATTGTGAACCACTAAAGTTGCCAACAATCGCATACTTCACCCTTGGATTCGTTTTTAGAACTATCTTTAAACCGTAATTTACATTCTTGTTTAAGTTTCTATCTATTGCTTTAGTTGAAAATAGTTTGCTTTCAATATCTTTTAGGTTGTTACAAAACCAATTCTTGAACTGCTTAGATTAAGAAGTTTTATGTATTCTTAGTTTTTAATCTCAACCCATTATGGTTCGATATCTCAAACACTACAATGACATGAGTAGGATTTGAGTAATTGATAGGAAAAATCCTACTATCAGATTTCCTTCTTTTCTCTACAAATTTACTAATTAATCATCTCGAATATCATCAATTATCCTTCCGCTCAAACTTTTTCTGTCAAAAATGGTGAAACAAGGATGAAAGCTGATGAATCAAAGCATTACACCTGAAGATGGAGAATCGGCTGTTCATACTCGTCGCGACTCGGGGATGCTTGACGAACCTGAAACTGCGAAAGAGAAACAACAACATTCTCGACGATCGGAGACATACAGAGGTACTGGATTGATAACGAAGAATGTGGATTCATACGACAACATTGTTTATCGATAGTTGCTCATACTATAGATGGAACAAACTTCAATAGTTGGTTTATAGCGATGAAAATTAGTCTTGATGCAAAGTACAAGTTTAGCTTTGTCGACGGTTCCTTACCGAGACCTTCTTAGAATGAGCATTGTTTCAAAATCTGGAGTAGATGCAATAGTTTGGTGAAATCATGGATTCTTAATGTTGTGAACAAGGAGATCTATGATAGTATTTTATACTATGACGTGCTGCTGAGATGTGGAATGATCTCTTCACTCGATTCAAGGTTAATAATCTACCACGGAGATATCAGTTGGAACATGCTGTTATGACTCTTAAACAGGAACAACTCGATCTGTCTACTTACTTTACCAGAAAGACGACATTGTGGGAGCAACTCTCAAACACAAAGTCTCGAATGGTGAAGCATTGTGACTGTGATCATGTCAAAGAATTGCTTGAAGAAGCTGAAACTAGCTGTATTATCCAGTTTCTTATGGGATTGAATAGCAACTTTGATAACATTCGAGGTCAGATTCTAAATATGAAGCCAAGACCAGGATTGAGTGAGATCTATAACATGTTAGATCAGGATGAGAGTCAGAGAGTTGTTGGATCTGCATCAAAAGTTATGCATACACCCTCAACTTTTCAAACTCAAATTGTTGTCCCGGTTCAACATAATATTCTCTTGGCACATGGCAATGTTCAGAAGCCCAAATGTTCACATTGTTCTCAGATTGGTCATACAATTGAAAAGTGTTACAAAGTCCATGGTTTCCCACATGGACATCCAAAGAACAAGAAGAATACTACAGTTGGAAGTGCAAACTTGGCAGCTACATGTCAGATTCATAATTAAGGAGATACTGGTTCTGAAGCAGTGCATGAAAACATGTTCAAAGCACAACTTCAACACATGATTTCTTACCTTAACTCTAAACTTCAGTCTCCAAGTGTTAGTACATGCCCTGAGAAATTCGTGGCTTCGACTTCAAACTCTGCACCACATGTCTCACAGATATCTAGTACATTCCTTTCACTCTACGACTTTTCCTTCTATGACATTTTGACTTCTTCTATACCTCATGAAACTGAGTTGTCTCTTAGAGCTTGGGTCATTGATTCGGGAGCTAGTCATCATGTTACACATGATAGAAATTTATATACAGAGTATAGGTCTCTAGATATTACATTTGTTAGATTACCAAATGCCATTACTGTTCATATAGAGGGAACTGGTTACATTCAACTTACCGATGCTTTCTCTCTACATAATGTGCTTTATATTCCCGAGTTCAAATTCAACTTGTTGAGTGTTAGTGTTATCACTAAGACTCTAGATTCTAAAGTGTGTTTTACTTCTGAATCTTGTTTTATTCAGGCTCTTACTCATGATTTGATGATTGGTCAAGGTAGTCAAGTTGCCAACTTATATGTCTTGAATCTCGATAAGTCTTTGGTCAAACTGTCTTGTTCACATTTTCCAGGTACTTCGATTTGTTCTAGCTTTAAAGTAGATTCAATGACATGGCATAAACGACTAGGTGATAGTTGGACTTTTAACGGTCCGCACAATTACCCACTGTGCACAATGCCTCAATAATGGCATGTCATTGTAGCACTTTGGGATCGAATCCACAGGGAAATAAGAACGACGCACTAAGAATACAAGACGCTATCTAATCAAAGCAAATATCGGGTTTTGATTTTTATCGGACAATTTAAAACATACAAAACAGATAAATAAACGAGTAGTTTAGCAAACCAAAACGAACAACGAGACAAACTTAAAAGTTATTTAGCAAATTTAAACAAACGAATTATCGGGTAAAGTAATCGACTCGGGTGATTCTTTAATCTACTCAAGATGCTCAAACATTCGACTAAATATCTCCTTAGGCCTTAGAACACTACTAAATATTAATCCACTTCCATGGTATTAACCCCTTTCTTAGTCATCAATCGTCATAAACTTCCGTTCGCGATTCTATGACTAACAAGCAATAAGCACAAGTCTATTTTACCACAATTCACCTTAGACATCAATTTTCCGTTGGCTAAGATATGAAAAGCACTCATTAAATTCGTTCAAGACTTTCATCAAACACCTTCCGGATGATGAAACTCCCTAGGTTATAGATCAACTTGATCAAGGTCAATCTAGCATTAAGACCACTTAATGAGCAAGGATTTCAAGTAATCTAACTCCTAAACATCAAGAACAAACCTAGAATCACCCTAATCTACTTCACCCAAGAATCCTAAAAGAACTACTTAGACATAGCTAATTCACAAATATAAACCGTACAAATGAAAGCCATAAGCAAAATAAGAAGAAAACTAGAAGAGAATTCAAGAAAACTTCTCTAGATCTTCTTAGGATTGCAAATCTTCCATCAAGAACAAGGTTTTCTTACAAGAGTTTTTGTTAAAAGTCATAAATGATTCTTACATCTGGTCTAAAAACCAGTTATTAAAGAGTCTTGGTCGACCAAAGTCACCAAAAGTTAGGTGGAATAGTTAAAAACACGTTTTTACACTGTTTTCGGAGGCTGGTTTTCGGTTTGATACGTCTTCACTAAATCGGCCATAAATCTTGAACCACAGATCGGAATGATATGACACTGGTTCCATTCGAAGCCTAACGCCAATATCTACAACTTTAATGAAGAACGCTGAAGCTAAATCCGAATGTAAACTCTTTTTCTGAGTCGATATTTGAAGCACTTCTGATGGTTTCTGCACTTTTTTCTGGAGGGTCCCACAACGGTGTGGAGTTGACCGCTGCATGCCCGCTGTGAATCTCGGTTTTTTTCTTCGGATGCAACCGCAGCGGTCACTGTTTGACCGCTGCACAACCGCTGTGAGTCTCTGTGTAGTTCCTTCGCGCGCCTGACTGGACCGTCGTCACGGAAATTGGCATAACTCATGATCGCACCGTTGTAATCGCCTCAAACCACTTCAAAATGAAAGCTAATGCATTGCTATATCTCGTGTTAAAATATGAGCTCAATCCATCGGTGGAAAGTCCTTCATCCAATGCCAAACGTATGACATATCAACCTGATCCTGCATCTTTGTATTCCGAAATGAACCTTTTTGATGGCTATCTTCACTCCTCCAACTCCTATGACTCAAATAACACCTGAAAATGGCTCAAACAAGCCAAAAATAATGCAAAGACAACCTAGGACATCTAAAATGCAATGAGACTCAAGTTGGACCTAAATGCATGAAAATATCCCAAAACTATACAAATAGGAACTAAAAACCTATGAAACTAAACCTTAAAAACATGTAAAATATGGTGTTATCAACTCCCCCGGACTTGCCTTTTGCTTGTCCGCAAGCAAACAAGAAAAGACAAACCGAAAGAGAGGTTTAAAAGTGGGAACTCAAAACCAAAAGATCTTAGTAAGCATTCGATGTGATCACCTTAAATAATACTAGCATGTTGCAAAAACAAACACTTAATTCACTCTAACTCATTCAAGGCTTATCGCAACTCCTAATATTTTCTCTTAACAACAATGCCTCATGCCTACAAGTTCTCTTCTCAACCAACCCTCACATTCATTTGATCTTTCTAAAGGTGCGGTCTGACAAATGGGCAAGTGATCAAGTCCAATCGGTTTGGAAGAAGAGGCTTTTGGCACTAGTTAATGTGAGTGCAAGGAGTTTCATTCTCTTTTTGGGTGACTTACTCTCAAGGAAAAGGAATGCTATATGTTATGCAAAAGCAAGGAAGACTAGAAATAATTTATGCATACAAAGTTAAGCTCACATTGTTCTACCCTCCTAGCAAAGCATTCTACCCAAATGGTGATTCCATTTCCTCATCTTATCTTGCTTCATTGAAGCTCATTAAACCCCCAAAGCCATTTTGGCTAAACCAAACTCTCTTTTTAACCTCTTTTCTTTTCCAAACACCAAACACCTAGAGACATTTTTATTCGACCCATTTCTTTTCTTTTCACTCTCCCTAAACACGTTTTATTCTTTCTCTTTTTTCAAACATGGAGAGTGTTTTTCTTTTCTTTTCCTAGGGTCTTTCTTTTAAGATATTCTCTATAATTTGCTTATTCAACCAATTCTCATCTCATATTTCGTAAGTTCATGTTCCCCAAACCCAATACCATTCAATCCATTGATCCCCATCCTAATTCTAGCCTCTTTTTCTTTGAACAACTAAGACTAGCTAAAAATGAAAGCTAATCTTTGTCGTTCCAGATACTTACAAGATTTTACACACAATAGCATATCAAGAAAAGGCCTCACTCAATCAAACAACGAGGGGTGGAAAGAAAAAGTTTAAGGTGAAAGGTAGGGAACCATTCTAAAAATGAGAATGGCCACTCGGGTTATTAGAGAGTGGTAAAAGTGGATAAGATAACCCGAGTGTTTTTTTTTTGAACCATGGTTATGTATCACAAGCCCATAAACGAGAAGATTATATTCATTTAAGTCCAATTATCAAGGGGTTGATCTCAAATTAAACAAGTATTTACAAGACAAAGAGTTAAGAGTAGAGAGATCAAAGCAAGAGTATACAAGTTTCAAAAAGGTTGTTCAAGCAACATGATAATATTACTAAGGGCATCACATCGAGTTCTAGACTAAGTGGTTTCTATCATTGCCCCCTATGCATATGCAATGCAATTCTATATGATTCTAGACTCAATCCTAAAATGAAGATGAGACTATGCAAACTACATGATTTCTTTTTGGATTTTTGAAAATTTTCGATTTTTTTGGTTTTTCTATGCAATAAACATGTACAATGCAAGACTCAAGAGAAAAATAAAATAAGACAAAGAAAAAGATGAGAAAACACATTCGAGACAGAGTTATTCCACAAAAGATGAAGATATTCATGACTCAAAGTGACTCAAAGACAAACAAAATAAGACAAAGAAAACAATGTTAAATGACAAAGACCTCTCCCCCGGACTTAAATCACACCGTCTCGGTGTGAAATGAATCCAAGAGAGAGTAAAAATGCAAATCAAAAAGTATGTACAAGGTGTTAAGTGAGGTACCTTGGAGTTGGAGACGTGGTGGTTTATTTATCGTGTCTATCGGTCAGGACCCAGATTAAACAACCTTCATATTTTCCAGAGTTGCCGAAATTGGCCAATCTTTATCAGTCAGGACCCCGATAATTTTCTGCTACTCACCAGCGCCCTGTAAAATCAAAACACACTAAAACAATGATTAAATCACACTCAAACAAACAAATAAACATATATACAAGGGATAGTCATGGGAATGCCTCCCAAGAGCACTTGTTTTACGTCGCTAAACTTGACGTTTCAAATGTTAATCATGAGAATCAAAAGGTTGAGCCAATGCACCTTTGGTCCTTCTCCTGTCAGGGCAAGAAACAAAATGTGTAACATGACACAAGACTACCCAGGGCAAAGAGGCATAACTCACATCAAGAAAGGTTACTAAAAATATTGCATATATCTTGGAATTTTCCTTGATGATGAGATATTCATGAGGACCAAATGCATTTGATGGAAAAATAAAGTCGACTTCATGTTTAAACGAGTTAATCACAAAATAGTCAACTTCATCTCCATCAATCATGTAAAACACATCCTCCTTCCTAGGTTTCATCTCAACCTTAGGGTCATCTATCTCATTCAAGATCTTATCTACATCAAGCACATCCCCTAGGTAAGATTTTTCAAGAAGAGAACTAGATTCCTCAGGCATTGAAAGCCTAAACTCGATATCATGATCATTCAAAGCACATAGATAATTAATATCAAAACATACATCATGATAATCACTAGCAAGCTTTTCTACTCTTAAGGTTTCTAGTCTTTGAGACTCACATATTAAATCATAGCATTCATCAATGAGCTTAGGAGTAAGCGAACTAGAAGCTACATCTTCAATGCAAGGCAAGTGACTATCCTCATAATCATAGATTTCAAAGGTTGAGTCAAAAATACCTTCTAGTTGGAATGGTGGAACCCAATAAATTACCTCGTCGAGTGCATGAGCTATCTTTGTCTCAATAAATGTCAGCTCCCTTCCCTCAAGTGCTACCCGACGTGACAAGAGGTTCAAACGTATCATAATCGCGAGATTATTCTTTGCCAATGTCGGGTTTTCTTTGCAAAGCTCATCCAACTTTACTTTTTGCTCTGATGTGAGTACACTTTCATCAAATGGTGGCTCCACATATGGCTCAATGCTATTATCAAATGTTGTATCCTATTCTTGTGGCCAATCATTGTGATCTATGGCCATCGACTTTAAGAAACAAAAAGGAAGAAAATAAAAAGTTAGTAAGAGTCAAGAACTTAGTCTCAAATAGCATCCAAATCCTAATGGCTATTGCTAATTTCCCCGGCAACGGCGCCAAATTGATAGTTGGACTTTTAACGGTCCGCACAATTACCCACTGTGCACAATGCCTCAATAATGGCATGTCATTGTAGCACTTTGGGATCGAATCCATAGGGAAACAAGAACGACGCACTAAGAATACAAGACGCTATCTAATCTAAGCAAATATCGGGTTTTGATTTTTATCGGAAAATTTAAAACATACAAAACAGATAAATAAACGAGTAGTTTAGCAAACCAAAACGAACAACGAGACAAACTTAAAAGTTATTTAGCAAATTTAAACAAACGAATTCTCGGGTAAAGTAATCGACTCGGGTGATTCTTTAATCTACTCAAGATGCTCAAACATTCGACTAAATATCTCCTTAGGCCTTAGAACACTACTAAATATTAATCCACTTCCATGGTATTAACCCCTTTCTTAGTCATCAATCGTCATAAACTTCCGTTCGCGATTCTATGACTAACAAGCAATAAGCACAAGTCTATTTTACCACAATTCACCTTAGACATCAATTTTCCGTTGGCTAAGATATGAAAAGCACTCATTAAATTCGTTCAAGACTTTCATCAAACACCTTCCGGGTGATGAAACTCCCTAGGTTATAGATCAACTTGATCAAGGTCAATCTAGCATTAAGACCACTTAATGAGCAAGGATTTCAAGTAATCTAACTCCTAAACATCAAGAACAAACCTAGAATCACCCTAATCTACTTCACCCAAGAATCCTAAAAGAACTACTTAGACATAGCTAATTCACAAATATAAACCGTACAAATGAAAGCCATAAGGAAAATAAGAAGAAAACTAGAAGAGAATTCAAGAAAACTTCTCTAGATCTTCTTAGGATTGCAAATCTTCCATCAAGAACAAGGTTTTCTTACAAGAGTTTTTGTTAAAAGTCATAAAAGATTCTTACATCTGGTCTAAAAACCAGTTATTAAAGAGTCTTGGACGACCAAAGTCACCAAACGTTAGGTGGAATAGTTAAAAACACGTTTTTACACTGTTTTTGGAGGCTGGTTTTCGATTTGATACATCTTCACTAAATCGGCCATAAATCTTGAACCACAGATCGGAATGATATGACACTGGTTCCATTGGAAGCCTAACTCCAATATCTACAACTTTAATGAAGAACGCTGAAGCTAAATCCGAATGTAAACTCTTTTTCTGAGTCGATCTTTGAAGCACTTCGGATGGTTTCTGCACTTTTTTTCTAGAGGGTCCCACAGCGGTGTGGAGTTGACCGCTGCATGCCCGCTGTGAATCTCGGTTTTTTTCTTCGGATGCAACCGCAGAGGTCACTGTTTGACCGCTGCACAACCGCTGTGAGTCTCTGTGTAGTTCCTTCGCGCGCCTGATTGGACCGTCGTCACGGAAATTGGCATAACTCATGATCGCACCGTTGTAATCGCCTCAAACCACTTCAAAATGAAAGCTAATGCATTGCTATATCTCGTGTTAAAATATGAGCTCAATCCATCGGTGGAAAGTCCTTCATCCAATGCCAAACGTATGACATATCAACCTGATCCTGCATCTTTGTATTCCGAAATGAACCTTTTTGATGGCTATCTTCACTCCTCCAACTCCTATGACTCAAATAACACCTGAAAATGGCTCAAACAAGCCAAAAATAATGCAAAGACAACCTAGGACATCTAAAATGCAATGAGACTCAAATTGTACCTAAATGCATGAAAATATCCCAAAACTATACAAATAGGAACTAAAAACCTATGAAACTAAACCTTAAAAACATGTAAAATATGGTGTTATCAACTCCCCCGGACATGCCTTTTGCTTGTCCGCAAGCAAACAAGAAAAGACAAACCGAAAGAGAGGTTTAAAAGTGGGAACTCAAAACCAAAAGATCTTAGTAAGCATTCGATGTGATCACCTTAAATAATACTAGCATGTTGCAAAAACAAACACTTAATTCACTCTAACTCATTCAAGGCTTATCGCAACTCCTAATATTTTCTCTTAACAACAATGCCTCATGCCTACAAGTTCTCTTCTCAACCAACCCTCACATTCATTTGATCTTTCTAAAGGTGCGGTCTGACAAATGGGCAAGTGATCAAGTCCAATCGGTTTGGAAGAAGAGGCTTTTGGCACTAGTTAATGTGAGTGCAAGGAGTTTCATTCTCTTTTTGGGTGACTTACTCTCAAGGAAAAGGAATGCTATATGTTATGCAAAAGCAAGGAAGACTAGAAATAATTTATGCATACAAAGTTAAGCTCACATTGTTCTACCCTCCTAGCAAAGCATTCTACCCAAATGGTGATTCCATTTCCTCATCTTATCTTGCTTCATTGAAGCTCATTAAACCCCCAAAGCCATTTTGGCTAAACCAAACTCTCTTTTTAACCTCTTTTCTTTTCCAAACACCAAACACCTAGAGACATTTTTATTCGACCCATTTCTTTTCTTTTCACTCTCCCTAAACACGTTTTATTCTTTCTCTTTTTTCAAACATGGAGAGTGTTTTTCTTTTCTTTTCCTAGGGTCTTTCTTTTAAGATCTTCTCTATAATTTGCTTATTCAACCAATTCTCATCTCATATTTCGTAAGTTCATGTTCCCCAAACTCAATACCATTCAATCCATTGATCCCCATCCTAATTCTAGCCTCTTTTTCTTTGAACATCTAAGACTAGCTAAAAATGAAAGCTAATCTTTGTCGTTCCAGATACTTACAAGATTTTAAACACAATAGCATATCAAGAAAAGGCCTCACTCAATCAAACAACGAGGGGTGGAAAGAAAAAGTTTAAGGTGAAAGGTAGGGAACCATTCTAAAAATGAGAATGGCCACTCGGGTTATTAGAGAGTGGTAAAAGTGGATAAGATAACCCGAGTGTTTTTTTTTTGAACCATGGTTATGTATCACAAGCCCATAAACGAGAAGATTATATTCATTTAAGTCCAATTATCAAGGGGTTGATTTCAAATTAAACAAGTATTTACAAGACAAAGAGTTAAGAGTAGAGAGATCAAAGCAAGAGTATACAAGTTTCAAAAAGGTTGTTCAAGCAACATGATAATATTACTAAGGGCATCACATCGAGTTCTAGACTAAGTGGTTTCTATCATTGCCCCCTATGCATATGCAATGCAATTCTATATGATTCTAGACTCAATCCTAAAATGAAGATGAGACTATGCAAACTACATGATTTCTTTTTGGATTTTTGAAAATTTTCGATTTTTTTGGTTTTTCTATGCAATAAACATGTACAATGCAAGACTCAAGAGAAAAATAAAATAAGACAAAGAAAAAGATGAGAAAACACATTCGAGACAGAGTTATTCCACAAAAGATGAAGATATTCATGACTCAAAGTGACTCAAAGACAAACAAAATAAGACAAAGAAAACAATGTTAAATGACAAAGACCTCTCCCCCGGACTTAAATCACACCGTCTCGGTGTGAAATGAATCCAAGAGAGAGTAAAAATGCAAATCAAAAAGTATGTACAAGGTGTTAAGTGAGGTACCTTGGAGTTGGAGACGTGGTGGTTTATTTATCGTGTCTATCGGTCAGGACCCCGATTAAACAACCTTCATATTTTCCAGAGTTGCCGAAATTGGCCAATCTTTATCAGTCAGGACCCCGATAATTTTCTGCTACTCACCAGCGCCCTGTAAAATCAAAACACACTAAAACAATGATTAAATCACACTCAAACAAACAAATAAACATATATACAAGGGATAGTCATGGGAATGCCTCCCAAGAGAGCTTGTTTTACGTCGCTAAGCTTGACGTTTCAAATGTTAATCATGAGAATCAAAAGGTTGAGCCAATGCACCTTTGGTCCTTCACCTGTCAGGGCAAGAAACAAAATGTGTAACATGACACACGACTACCCAGGGCAAAGAGGCATAACTCACATCAAGAAAGGTTACTAAAAATATTGCATACATCTTGGAATTTTCCTTGATGATGAGATGTTCATGAGGACCAAATGCATTTGATGGAAAAATAAAGTCGACTTCATGTTTAAACAAACGAATTCTTGGGTAAAGTAATCGACTCGGGTGATTCTTTAATCTACTCAAGATGCTCAAACATTCGACTAAATATCTCCTTAGGCCTTAGAACACTACTAAATTTTAATCCACTTCCATGGTATTAACCCCTTTCTTAGTCATCAATCGTCATAAACTTCCGTTCGCGATTCTATGACTAACAAGCAATAAGCACAAGTCTATTTTACCACAATTCACCTTAGACATCAATTTTCCGTTGGCTAAGATATGAAAAGCACTCATTAAATTCGTTCAAGACTTTCATCAAACACCTTCCGGGTGATGAAACTCCCTAGGTTATAGATCAACTTGATCAAGGTCAATCTAGCATTAAGACCACTTAATGAGCAAGGATTTCAAGTAATCTAACTCCTAAACATCAAGAACAAACCTAGAATCACCCTAATCTACTTCACCCAAGAATCCTAAAAGAACTACTTAGACATAGCTAATTCACAAATATAAACCGTACAAATGAAAGCCATAAGCAAAATAAGAAGAAAACTAGAAGAGAATTCAAGAAAACTTCTCTAGATCTTCTTAGGATTGCAAATCTTCCATCAAGAACAAGGTTTTCTTACAAGAGTTTTTGTTAAAAGTCATAAAAGATTCTTACATCTGGTCTAAAAACCAGTTATTAAAGAGTCTTGGTCGACCAAAGTCACCAAAAGTTAGGTGGAATAGTTAAAAACACGTTTTTACACTGTTTTCGGAGGCTGGTTTTCGGTTTGATACGTCTTCACTAAATCGGCCATAAATCTTGAACCACAGATCGGAATGATATGAAACTGGTTCCATTGGAAGACTAACTCCAATATCTACAACTTTAATGAAGAACTCTGAAGCTAAATCCGAATGTAAACGCTTTTTCTGAGTCGATCTTTGAAGCACTTCGGATGGTTTCTGCACTTTTTTTCTGGAGGGTCCCACAGCGGTGTGGAGTTGACCGCTGCATGCCCGCTTTGAATCTCGGTTTTTTTCTTCGGATGCAACCGCAGCGGTCACTGTTTGACCGCTGCACAACCGCTGTGAGTCTCTGTGTAGTTCCTTCGCGCGCCTGACTGGACCGTCGTCACGGAAATTGGCATAACTCAAGATCGCACCGTTGTAATCGCCTCAAACCACTTCAAAATGAAAGCTAATGCATTGCTATATCTCGTGTTAAAATATGAGCTCAATCCATCGGTGGAAAGTCCTTCATCCAATGCCAAACGTATGACATATCAACCTGATCCTGCATCTTTGTATTCCGAAATGAACCTTTTTGATGGCTATCTTCACTCCTCCAACTCCTATGACTCAAATAACACCTGAAAATGGCTCAAACAAGCCAAAAATAATGCAAAGACAACCTAGGACATCTAAAATGCAATGAGACTCAAGTTGGACCTAAATGCATGAAAATATCCCAAAACTATACAAATAGGAACTAAAAACCTATGAAACTAAACCTTAAAAACATGTAAAATATGGTGTTATCAACTCCCCCGGACTTGCCTTTTGCTTGTCCGCAAGCAAACAAGAAAAGACAAACCGAAAGAGAGGTTTAAAAGTGGGAACTCAAAACCAAAAGATCTTAGTAAGCATTCGATGTGATCACCTTAAATAATACTAGCATGTTGCAAAAACAAACACTTAATTCACTCTAACTCATTCAAGGCTTATCGCAACTCCTAATATTTTCTCTTAACAACAATGCCTCATGCCTACAAGTTCTCTTCTCAACCAACCCTCACATTCATTTGATCTTTCTAAAGGTGCGGTCTGACAAATGGGCAAGTGATCAAGTCCAATCGGTTTGGAAGAAGAGGCTTTTGGCACTAGTTAATGTGAGTGCAAGGAGTTTCATTCTCTTTTTGGGTGACTTACTCTCAAGGAAAAGGAATGCTATATGTTATGCAAAAGCAAGGAAGACTAGAAATAATTTATGCATACAAAGTTAAGCTCACATTGTTCTACCCTCCTAGCAAAGCATTCTACCCAAATGGTGATTCCATTTCCTCATCTTATCTTGTTTCATTGAAGCTCATTAAACCCCCAAAGCCATTTTGGCTAAACCAAACTCTCTTTTTAACCTCTTTTCTTTTCCAAACACCAGACACCTAGAGACATTTTTATTCGACCCATTTCTTTTCTTTTCACTCTCCCTAAACACGTTTTATTCTTTCTCTTTTTTCAAACATGGAGAGTGTTTTTCTTTTCTTTTCCTAGGGTCTTTCTTTTAAGATCTTCTCTATAATTTGCTTATTCAACCAATTCTCATCTCATATTTCGTAAGTTCATGTTCCCCAAATTCAATACCATTCAATCCATTGATCCCCATCCTAATTCTAGCCTCTTTTTCTTTGAACATCTAAGACTAGCTAAAAATGAAAGCTAATCTTTGTCGTTCCAGATACTTACAAGATTTTACACACAAAAGCATATCAAGAAAAGGCCTCACTCAATCAAAGAACGAGGGGTGGAAAGAAAAAGTTTAAGGTGAAAGGTAGGGAACCATTCTAAAAATGAGAATGGCCACTCGGGTTATTAGAGAGTGGTAAAAGTGGATAAGATAACCCGAGTGTTTTTTTTTTTGAACCATGGTTATGTATCACAAGCCCATAAACGAGAAGATTATATTCATTTAAGTCCAATTATCAAGGGGTTGATTTCAAATTAAACAAGTATTTACAAGACAAAGAGTTAAGAGTAGAGAGATCAAAGCAAGAGTATACAAGTTTCAAAAAGGTTGTTCAAGCAACATGATAATATTACTAAGGGTATCACATCGAGTTCTAGACTAAGTGGTTTCTATCATTGCCCCCTATGCATATGCAATGCAATTCTATATGATTCTAGACTCAATCCTAAAATGAAGATGAGACTATGCAAACTACATGATTTCTTTTTGGATTTTTGAAAATTTTCGATTTTTTTGGTTTTTCTATGCAATAAACATGTACAATGCAAGACTCAAGAGAAAAATAAAATAAGACAAAGAAAAAGATGAGAAAACACATTCGAGACAGAGTTATTCCACAAAAGATGAAGATATTCATGACTCAAAGTGACTCAAAGACAAACAAAATAAGACAAAGAAAACAATGTTAAATGACAAAGACCTCTCCCCCGGACTTAAATCACACCGTCTCGGTGTGAAATGAATCCAAGAGAGAGTAAAAATGCAAATCAAAAAGTATGTACAAGGTGTTAAGTGAGGTACCTTGGAGTTGCAGACGTGGTGGTTTTCTGATCGTGTCTATCGGTCAGGACCCCGATTAAACAACCTTCATATTTTCCAGAGTTGCTGAAATTGGCCAATCTTTATCGGTCAGGACCCCGATAATTTTCTGCTACTCACCAGCGCCCTATAAAATCAAAACACACTAAAACAAAGATTAAATCACACTCAAACAAACAAATAAACATATATACAAGGGATAGTCATGGGAATGCCTCCCAAGAGCGCTTGTTTTACGTCGCTAAGCTTGACGTTTCAAATGTTAATCATGAGAATCAAAAGGTTGAGCCAATGCACCTTTGGTCCTTCTCCTGTCAGGGCAAGAAACAAAATGTGTAACATGACACACGACTACCCAGGGCAAAGAGGCATAACTCACATCAAGAAAGGTTACTAAAAATATTGCATACATCTTGGAATTTTCCTTGATGATGAGATGTTCATGAGGACCAAATGCATTTGATGGAAAAATAAAGTCGACTTCATGTTTAAACGAGTTAATCACAAAATAGTCAACTTCATCTCCATCAATCATGTAAAACACATCCTCCTTCCTAGGTTTCATCTCAACCTTAGGGTCATCTATCTCATTCAAGATCTTATCTACATCAAGCACATCCCCTAGGTAAGATTTTTCAAGAAGAGAACTAGATTCCTCAAGCATTGAAAGCCTAAACTCGATATCATGATCATTCAAAGCACATAGATAATTAATATCAAAACATACATCATGATAATCACTAGCAAGCTTTTCTACTCTTAAGGTTTCTAGTCTTTGAGACTCACATATTAAATCATAGCATTCTTCAATGAGCTTAGGAGTAAGCGAACTAGAAGCTACATCTTCAATGCAAGGCAAGTGACTATCCTCATAATCATAGATTTCCAAGGTTGAGTCAAAAATACCTTCTAGTTGGAATGGTGGAACCCAATAAATTACCTCGTCGAGTGCATGAGCTATCTTTGTCTCAATAAATGTCAGCTCCCTTCCCTCAAGTGCTACCCGACGTGACAATAGGTTCAAACGTATCATAATCGCGAGATTATTCCTTGCCAATGTCGGGCTTTCTTTGCAAAGCTCATCCAACTTTACTTTTTGCTCTGATGTGAGTACACTTTCATCAAATGGTGGCTCCACATATGGCTCATCTTCAATGCTATTATCAAATGTGGTATCCTCTTCTTGTGGCCAATCATTGTGATCTATGGCCATCGACTTTAAGAAACAAAAAGGAAGAAAATAAAAAGTTAGTAAGAGTCAAGAACTTAGTCTCAAATAGCATCCAAATCCTAATGGCTATTGCTAATTTCCCCGGCAACGGCGCCAAATTGATAGTTGGACTTTTAACGGTCCGCACAATTACACACTGTGCACAATGCCTCAATAATGGCATGTCATTGTAGCACTTTGGGATCGAATACACAGGGAAATAAGAACGACGCACTAAGAATACAAGACGCTATCTAATCTAAGTAAATATCGGGTTTTGATTTTTATCGGACAATTTAAAACATACAAAACAGATAAATAAACGAGTAGTTTAGCAAACCAAAACGAACAACGAGACAAACTTAAAAGTTATTTAGCAAATTTAAACAAACGAATTCTCGGGTAAAGTAATCGACTCGGGTGATTCTTTAATCTACTCAAGATGCTCAAACATTCGACTAAATATCTCCTTAGGCCTTAGAACACTACTAAATATTAATCCACTTCCATGGTATTAACCCCTTTCTTAGTCATCACTCGTCATAAACTTCCGTTCGCGATTCTATGACTAACAAGCAATAAGCACAAGTCTAATTAACCACAATTCACCTTAGACATCAATTTTCCGTTGGCTAAGATATGAAAAGCACTCATTAAATTCGTTCAAGACTTTCATCAAACACCTTCCGGGTGATGAAACTCCCTAGGTTCTAGATCAACTAGATCAAGGTCAATCTAGCATTAAGACCACTTAATGAGCAAGGATTTCAAGTAATCTAACTCCTAAACATCAAGAACAAACCTAGAATCACCCTAATCTACTTCACCCAAGAATCCTAAAAGAACTACTTAGACATAGCTAATTCACAAATATAAACCGTACAAATGAAAGCCATAAGAAAAATAATAAGAAAACTAGAAGAGAATTCAAGAAAACTTCTCTAGATCTTCTTAGGATTGCAAATCTTCCATCAAGAACAAGGTTTTCTTACAAGAGTTTTTGTTAAAAGTCATAAGAGATTCTTACATCTGGTCTAAAAACCAGTTATTAAAGAGTCTTGGTCGACCAAAGTTACCAAAAGTTAGGTGGAATAGTTAAAAACACGTTTTTACACTGTTTTCGGAGGCTGGTTTTCGGTTGATACGTCTTCACTAAATCGGCCATAAATCTTGAACCACAGATCGGAATGATATGACACTTGTTCCATTGGAAGCCTAACTCCAATATCTACAACTTTAATGAGAAACGCTGAAGCTAAATCCGAATGTAAACCCTTTTTCTGAGTCGATCTTTGAAGCACTTCGGATGGTTTCTGCACTTTTTTTCTGGAGGGTCCCACAGCGGTGTGGAGTTGACCGCTGCATGCCCGCTGTGAATCTCGGTTTTTTTCGTTGGATGCAGCCACAGCGGTCATTGTTTGACCGCTGCACAACCGCTGTGAGTCTCTGTGTAGTTCCTTCGTGCGCCTGACTGGACCGTCGTCACGGAAATTGGCATAACTCATGATCGCACCGTTGGAATCGCCTCAAAACACTTCCAAATGAAAGCTAATCCATTGCTATATCTCGTGTTAAAATATGAGCTCAATCCATCGGTTGAAAGTCCTTCATCCAATGACAAGCTTATGACGTCTCAACCTGATCCTGCATCTTTGTATTCCGAAATGAACCTTTTTGATGGCTTTCTTCACTCTTCCAACCCCTATGACTCCAATAACACCTGAAAATGGCTCAAAGAAGCCAAAAAGAATGCAAAGACAACCTAGGACATCTAAAATGCAAAGAGACTCAAGTTGGACCTAAATGCATGAAAATATCCCAAAACTATACAAATAGGAACTAAAAACCTATGAAACTAAACCTTAAAAACATGTAAAATATGGTGTTATCACTAGGTCATCCTTCTATGAATAAGATTGAATCTCTTTCACATGTATTACTGTTACCTAAGCAGGAATATAATAAAACTTCAGATCATTGTCACATTTGTCATCTATCTAAACAGAAACACTTATCCTTTCATCCTATGAATCATATACATGAGAAACCTTTTGAATTGATTCATATAGATACTTGGGGGCCATTATCAGTTCCTACGGTTGATGGTTTTAGATATTTTTTGATATTAGTTGATGATTTTAGCCGAGCTACTTGGGTTTACATGATTAAACAAAAATCTGATGTTTTAACTGTGTTTCCTGGTTTTATACAAATGATTGAAACCCAATTTGATACTAAAGTCTGTTCAGTTAGGTCTGACAATGCACATGAACTTAAATTCACTGATCTTTATTTGAAAAAGGGCATTGCATCATATCACTCATGTCCTGAAACCCCTGAACAAAATTCTGTGGTAGAAAGAAAGCATCAGCACATGTTGAATGTAGCTAGGGCTCTTATATTTCAATCTGGTCTTTGAATAGAGTGTTGGGGAGATTGTGTCTTGACTGCAGTGTTTTTAATCAAGAGAACTCCTTCTCCTGTCATAGATGATAAGACCCCTTACGAGAAACTAACATCTAAGATCCCATATTATCATTCTTCTAGGGCCTTTGGCTGTCTTTGTTACAGTTCCACTTCCCCTAAGTCTAGAACTAAGTTTGATCCTAGAGCTAGAGCTTGTATATTTTTAGGCTATCCTACTGGATACAAAGGTTATAAGCTACTAGATATAGAGACATACTCAGTTTCTATTTCTAGACATGTTATATTCTATGAGGACATTTTCCCTTTTGCATCATCTAACATCTCGGATGATGCAAAGGACTTCTTTCCTCATCTTCATTCACCTGTACAAACCACAGATGGACATTCGCCTCTTGTGCAACCATCTTCTGATGCTCATCATCATCCTGATGAGTCATCATCCTTGATTTATGTTCCTTCTGAGCTTAAATCACATAGGCAAAGGAAACTACCATCCCATTTGCAAGATTTTCATTGCTATAATCATACTCCTATTAAAACTAGTCCCTACCCTATATCAAACTATATTTCTTATTCATACTTATCTGAGCCTTTCGGTGCTTTCATTAATCTCATCACAAATAAACCTATTCCACAAAAATATTCAGAAGCCAGGAAAGACAGAGTATGGAATGATGCTTGTAGGAAGGAGATTGATGCTTTTGTAAGGACATGCACTTGGAGTATATGTGATTTGCCTCCGGGAAAGACTGCAGTGGGATGCAAATGGGTATTCACAATAAAATACCATGCTGATGGAAGCATAGAGCGATACAAAGCAAGATTGGTGGCTAAAGGATATACACAACAAGAAGGAATTGATTTCGTTGACACTTTTTCACATGTTGCAAAGATGGCTACAGTGAAGCTCATTCTTTCTCTTGCACCAAAGTTGAATTGGTCCTTGCATCAGTTAGATGTATCGAATGCTTTCCTAAATGGTGATCTTGATGAAGAACTTTATATGAAACTTCCACCATGGTACTCTGAGATTCAAGGGGAATCAGTTTCATCAAATGTTGTGTGTAGATTTCATAAATCAATTTATGGTCTCAAGCAAGCATCTCGTCAATGGTTTCTCAAGTTTTCTTCTACACTTGCCAACTTTGGTTTCAATAAGTGTCATGGAGATCACACCCTGTTTGTGAAGGAATCTGGTGGAAAATTTCTTGTGGTCTTGGTATATGTTGATGATATTCTCATTGCAAGCACATATGATGCTGCAGTGATTGAATTAAAGCATCAATTAAGCTCAACTTTCCAGTTAAGTGATCTTGGTCCTCCTAAGTTCTTCCTTGGGATAGAGATTGCCCGGTCTGCTGCAGGTATTTCTCTGAATCAGAGGAAATACATTCTGGATTTGCTTGCTGTCACTGGTTTTTCTGATTGCAAACCATATTCTATACCAATGGAGCCTAATCAAAAGATGTCTAAAGATGATGGCCGCCTTCTGGAAGATACAAAACAATACAGAAAATTGGTGGGCAAACTTCAGTATTTGACTATAACTCGACCTGACATTAAATTTGCTATTTCCAAGTTAGCTCAATATTCTTCAGCTCCACGAGATATTCACCTCCATGAAATTCACAAGGTTCTGAGATACCTGAAAGGTTCAATTGGACAAGGTCTGTTCTATGTAACAGATGCAAACTTTGATCTCAGAGGTTTTTCAGATTCTGATTGGGGAGAATGTCCCGATACCAGAAGATCAGTCACGAGTTATGCAATGTTTATTGGTGATTCTTTGATCTAATGGAAGTCCAAGAAGCAGCAAATTGTATCTTTAAGTTCTGCTGAGGCAGAATATAGAGCAATGTGCTTAGCTACAAAGGAACTGATTTGGTTGAGTCAACTTCTAAAAGATCTTCACATCCCTTTCTCACCACCGGCTTACCTCTATTTTGACAATACAGTTGCTTTGAGAATCGCTAGTAATTCTGTTTTCCATGAGAGAACAAAACATATCGAGTTTGATTGTCATAAGGTCTGGGAGGCTATTGATCTTGGCATCATCAAAACCATGTATGTCCGCACAGATAATCATCTTGCGGATGTGTTAACTAAGGCTCTCTATCCAGCTCCTTTCTGAGATAACATAGGCAAGATGGGTGTTCATAATATTTATGCACCTTCATCTTGAGGGAGGCTATCAAATGTATAGGATAGAGTACATTTCGGTTTAATTATTTTGTGATTAGATCTGGTTTACTTGGTCTGGTAATTGTATATAAACCAGGTGAACAGTCGTTGACTGACTTTGACGAGAAATAAAGATTCATTTCACAATTCTCGTTTCTTAACAAACTTTATCTTCAATCTCTTTGTTCATAAACTCTAATAATATACAAGGAACAAATGAGCAGAAGACTACGGCGAAGCTGAGATCAGACGCATAGAAGATAACATGGAAAGTGAAGATAGAAGATGGCCAGAAACTCACTGATGGTTGGAAAGAGCTCGCTCTTGCACACGATCTTCGAGTCAGGGACATTGTCATGTTTAGACAAGAGAAAGACATGGCTTTCCACGTCACACTCTTGGGACCCAGTTGCTGTGAGATTCAATATGAGTCTTGTTTAGACGACGAGAACAAGCTCGGTGAGTTGTGTTCTCTCTCTCTCTCTCTCTCTCTCTCTCTCTCTCTCTCTAACTCTCCCCGTGACTCTGAAATCTAAATCTGAATCTGAATATGAGTCTTGTTTAGACGACGAGAACAAGCTTAAGAAATGTGCTAAGTAACAAAGTTTAAACTGATTTTGGAAAATGCATGTGGAAGTAGAGAGAATCAGTTTGACTATTTATTTGCCAATGAAATTTTTTTTTCTTTTTTCAGGGAAGATTCCAAAGAAGACGAAAGTGAAGAAGAATCCAAGAAAAGAAACAAAGTCTTCTTCACTAGATCCCTCTTGTTTTGTGTCAAATGTCACTAGATCCCTCTTGTTTTGTGTCAAATGTCAAGCGTTCGACACTACGGCCCTGATTGGTATAACATACAGAAGAGCAATAACATTATGCAGTAGAGCAGTATGCTGTTGAAACTATATGCTTTATTAAATTATGTGATTGGTAAAAGCAATGAGCAGCTAGATAACAAATTACCAAAATATACATAACTATAATTTTATCTATGAATTATGTATTTCACAAAATTAAAATTAACAGAAAAAACTCAAATGAATCACGTAAAGAGTCTTTTGAATTACTTTATGAAAAACAAATCATACGAAAAAACAAAGTTATTCGAACATATAATTAATATCAAGCAGTCAAAATCATTTCTGCAATATGGTTACGAATTCCTGACATGTAAACATCTCCGATAGGTTCATAACGCGTGACTTCAACTTCTGGTTCATCTTCTCCATTTAAAACATGCAATGCTTGTTCTTCCATCCTTTCAAACTCATCAAAATCATCATCGTTTATGTTAGACGCACTTATAAAATTATGAAGAGCCATTGTTGCAACAACAATCTTGCATTGTGTTTGAAGGTTGTACCGCGCCTCATTTTTCAGAATTCGCCATTTCGCTTTCCACACACCAAAAGTACGTTCAATCACTGAACGTAAAGATGAAAGTCGTTTGTTAAACCACTCACTTGCACTATGAGGTGGTTCGTTACCCCACTGATGCAGGTGGTATCTAGTTTTGCGGTACGGAGCTAAATAACCTTTTCTGTTCAGATATCTAGAATCAACAACAAAATATTTTCCTTCGGGAGGTGTCGGAAAAAACATGTCATTTTGTGCACAATAGGTAAGAACTTTAGTATCATGTGCTCTACATGGAGTCCCGACGTATGCGTATATGAACTTTATATCCAAATTGCAAATAGGAAGTACGTTCATTGAGGCGAATTGCTTTCGCACATTCCAATTTCTTTCTTTCTGATCACTTCTAACTCTTACCGACACATGAGTACCATCGAGAGCTCCGATACAACCATTAAAATAAGGCCAGTATCTTGTATCAGAAGATAGGCGATTACTAGTCTGTTGAAATTCATCTTGACGAAGCTTTAAAATATCCTTTGATAGTAATAGGACAACTTCTAATACTTCCATGAATTTTCTGTTTACCGTCTCTTGGCTACGCTGAAAATTCTTAGCGATTTCTCGTTGTACTTCATCATGCGCAAGTGTTTCTATAAACATTGCCACTGCCTCTTCCAACGAGCATTCACGTGATTCTTTAAGATTATAATCATTCCTTAAAGTATCACATAACTGTATGAAGGTTTCTTGTTTCATTCGCAAGATGTCATAGCACTCTCTACCAGAACCATTAATCATCTGCATTGTATGACGCAATCCACGACCTCGGTCCGTTCTCATCAATTGCCTATCACGGTATGGATCAGATTGTTCGCTTTCAGCCAGTAATCGAATTACCGCAAGTATGTTCTTATTACAGATCATTGCAACTTCCTACAAGACAAATATAATATATATAAATGGAATTAGCATACAGTAATCTATATATAACAACGCTAACTAAACTTGTAAAGCTTAGATGCTGAGCACACGAAAACAAAAAGGAGACCACAAATGATCCAAAAGCAATTAACACATAGAAGCAAGTGTCTGATGCAAGTACATGCAAATTTGAAACGAGCATGTCATCAAGAACACTAAAACAGTAATAAGAAAATCAAATAGCCAAATTCACATAAACTAGGACGCATGAATGTGATTAGCGATTAAAAATTGAGGGGAACTCACGTAGATACTAGCAGAAATTCTTAAGTCCATAAAAATAACACCCAAAGTCAAAGTGTAATCAAAAAGCCAAAAATAAGAAAAAGAATAACTTTAGAAAGCCAAGCCTAAAACATGAAGAAAATATAAAATAACTAGTTTTTTTTGCCGGTAACCCTTTCTAGATACTTTATTTTCTGTTGATCATTCGGTAAAGTCATAAAAATTTGACGACTACTCTCATTGCTTGCTAGGTAATCAAGAGCCGCCCAATATAACTCGCCTTCATGATCTAGCGTAGACATCTTCAACAACTCCTCTGTACATATAGCACTATTAAATGGATTAAAGTAGTCAAATGTTTGTCGACCTGCTGACCAAAATCTCTCTTGATTTTCTAAGGTGCTTGTGATACGATCCCAATGATCTGAGTTAGGTATTTTCCGAGAAGATCTTGATTTGCAAGATTTTTCCCGTGACCTTTTTGAACCAAGTGTTTGTTGAGTCTTTTGAATATCTACAGGCCTATTAACGGGAGATGATATCTCATGACTTATCTTTTTCACCATTGGCTAAAACTAACATCTCATGACTCATTTCATGTGTCCAATAAAATTTTGGCTAAAAATCCAAAAAACCAAGCAATATATAGAATTACAAAAAACACAACAATCAAACAACAGCAAAATAAAAGTATGTACACGTACTCATACCTTACTCGTTGGGGGCGTAGGATCTTGTGTGTTCGACATATTATCTGTTTTTTTAATAAATTATGCAAGTTATTATCAAAAAAATAATAAACGATGCAATAGTATAAGATTCATCATAACCACACCAATACACAGAGCATGAAACAACAGTTTGAAAAGCACTTGCAGGAAGGATCAATATATACTGCAACTTGCAGGCGATTAAGCACTATTCTGCATACACAATATATCAAAATTTCAAACACTTACGTTAATAAAGAAACAAAAAACTTACTTTCAACTTGATTTTTCTGATGAAATTGCCGACGGTTTTTAGGTTTCTGGCAAACCTAGGATTCTTTTTATTTATACCAAACTTGTACGTAATTAGAATTAGGTTAGAGAGAATATTATGATGTTATTTTTAAAAAGATTAATTTAATAAATAAGGGTATATTTGTCATTTTAAATTGATAAGGTTAAATGCTCTGTTAGAAGCTTCATAATGGAGCATTATAATATGGAGCATATTGAACCCGCTAATGCTCTCATACATGCTATATTGATTGGATACTATAAGGCTTTAAGCCCAGCTAAATACCTTACCAATCGTGGCCTACGTTATGACACAATGGTATTCTACTATTAATTTAAACCGCAAACATCTCTTATACTAGGATCTGAGTTTGATCAAAATCATGTTGTATTGTAATGAATTTTCCAATGAGTTTTGTGAGGGAAAATGGTCTAGGCACAAAATGTGGAGAGATTGTTCTGATGAACGAAAAGGGTAGATCGTGGACGTTGAATTTGAAACGCAAGAAATCATCTGGAATTATGTATATAACACGAGGATGGAGAAGTTTCTGTAGAGCCAATGGACTCAAGGCTGGAGATTCCTTCACTTTCAAACTGATCCAAGGTGGAAGAACTCTGGTTCTACGTTTGTCCACCACAGAGCCCGACGAAGAAGAGAGCTCAGAAGGTGATGAAATAGAGTCTCTTTCCACAGAACCGGAAAGCGATGACGTGAGCAACCTCGGTGAGTTGTGTTCTGTCTCTCTCTCTCTTTCTCTATCTCTTGACTCTCAGACATATAAGAAATTGTTGGATGGTCCTACAGAAATGTGCTCAAGCAACAATGTTTAAACTGTAATTTTGGCTTATTTTGGAATATGGATCAGTAAGTAGAGAGAATTAGTTTGACTATTACCACTTCGATTGATTTTCTTCTTGTTCAGAGAAGATTCAGAGAAAGAAGAAAGTGAAGAATAATCCAGAAAGAGAAACATAGTATTCTTCACTAGATCCCTCTTATTTTGTGGCTAAAGTCTCGCTTGCGACCCTACGTTATGACAGACGTATCAACCCCTAATATGAACAAAAGAAAACCTCTTACACTAAGGTCTGAAAATTATGAAAATCATGTTGTATTGTAAATGAATTTACAGAATCTTCCAAAGAGTTTTGCTAAGGCAAATGGTCTAGACACAAGATGTGGAGAGATTGTCCTGATGAACGAAAAGGGTAAATCATGGACCTTACATCTAAAAGGAGAGACTTGTGGAACTGTTATCAGACGAGGGTGGAGAAGTTTCTGTCATGCCAATGGGCTTAAAACTGGAGGTTTCTACACTTTCAATCTGATCCAAAGAGGAGGAACTCCGGTTCTTAGTTTGTTCCCGACAGCGTCCGAAGAAGAAGAGTGCTCAGAAGCTGATGAAATAGTCTCTTTCCACATAATCAGAAAGCGATGAAGAGAGCAACCAAGATGAGAAAAGCTTCAAGAAGCGTATATCGATACGGAAAGCTTCATCTTCACCATCCCCAAACCGATTTGTGACATTAACTCTTAAACCTTTCAATCTCAAATATAATATTCTTCTTAGTTTCATCACTCCAATCTTTATATTTTTTTAACATTCTAATTGAGTCTTGAATCCTTTCTTTGAATATGTGTTCCAGTTTCTTCCGGTATCCTTCACGAGGATGCATGGCATCAATGAGGAAACTAAAATGAGTATGTTGGATAAACACGGTGTGAAGTGGTCTACGAATCTGCGGTCTGAGAACAGACGTGATAGAATAAGATTGGTAGGAGGTTGGAAAGAGTTCTTCAAAGCTAACTGTGTGAAGATAGGTGAACCGATCATGTTGAAGCTGATTTGGGAAGGAGATACAAGTTGTGTCCTTAAGTTTTGCTCCACGTTGAAGCCAGAGACCAAATGAAACTACATCTCATTTTAATGTTTTGTCTTGTTTTAAGTGCCAGAGACGTATGAATCAACGTTTGGTTGTTTTTTTAAACTTTTTTGTAAGATTTAACAATGGTTGGTTTAACTAGTAATGTCCAATTGTACTATTGTGTAATGTCCAATTATACTATTGTGAAATATGTTAGAGTTTGAGTGTTCTTTATAATAAAAGCTTCCAATTTTGTACAAATACTCTTCCAAATACTTATTTGATCCTGATAAATCTCTTTCGTGGTTGTATCTACTATGTGTTTGTAAATCTGGTATCAGAACCATGGCAATCTAAGCTTTGGTTCTTATCTTTCTAAGGGGTACTATTCCCATAAGTTGTTTTCATCTATAAGCTAGTATGAAAATATGCTATGTAGTTGCCACCTGGGGGATCTTCCACACCATAAATCCAACTAAGCTAAGAAACGAAGAATATAGAGAAAAAGCCATGATGTTATAATGCTCATCGTACCTTGAGGCCTAAACAAAGAAAGTAGTGACTCGGTTATGTAGCAAAAACACCTCACAAATTTTCTCTCCATATTCTTAGCACCACATGTAAAAGAAAACAACTCATGGTTCAATATTACTCTAAAGGATAGATAGGAAATAAAGCATTATGTCCTGGTCTCAATACACACCATGGAAAGTACATATTCTTTGACAAACTCAACTTCTTTCCAGAAAATCAACCTCTAGTAAAATAGACTATCTCTATGAAATAGAATATGTAAGTGAAGATAGCAAAGTCCCTATTACCCAATTACCCTTACTCAATCCATATAAAGCCTTCACAAAACCAACTTCCACTTTCCCAAGAGTCATTAAATTGGGTTTGGTCCCAACAAAAATACTGCAAGAGAGCTTGTCCTAACCTCACAAATGGAGAAACACTTGGCTTCAATGAAGGGATGGTTCATCAATGGGGAACTCATGGCTATACCCACCTTCACTATGGAGCAATACGCCTGGCGATAACTCTTCATGGAAGAAAAAGTCTACATGTAGTGGCGAGAGTCGATGTACTCGACACTAGATACAGAGAGTATCAGCATGCTTGCATAGCAATTATCCAAACAACCTTAAATGCGGGCACGATATTTGTCACACTCTACCCAAATTTCAACATAGCGCTAGAAGATCCACAAATCTACCAAAATATGCAAATCCAACTACAAATCACGGGCGCCCCACAAATTGGGATTACATATGTAGCAATGCTCCACCACCAGATAGCGTACATGGTCCAAAATCATACCATGGATCTAAGTCTCCCACGAGACACATGAGATGCACTGCTCATTCAACTAGAACCACACCATAGTCCATCATGCATCCATATTCCCAGACAAATCCCTAGAGAAGAGCTAGTCAAGCTACTCCCAGAATCATGGGTAACAAATTACGAGAAGCCCCATGAAAGCAGTGTTCCAATACAGTCTGTTGACTCTTCCATCCACATGAGAAAAGACGGTACTAGTGAGATATCATTCAAACAACAAGAGGGTGAAAAGTAACGACCTTCAGCTTTATGTACTGAGATAAACACAATCTCTCAAGCTGAAGAAACACAACCCAAAAATGAGAAGCATACTTGCCTGGTGTCCCAATCGAATCTTTCGATTCACTAGGAGATCCTAGTTATTCATTCTCGGATGAAATGGGTCACAAGTTCTTTGATGTCTGTGATTGTCATATGTGCTTAATGGACAACTCATACGAAGAACAAACTCCAAGTCAAAGGAGAAGGAGGAAAACGAAATCATCTCAACAAATACTCAAAGAACGATACGAGTCTGGAGATCCACAAGTCGGCCTACTCGGAGAACCTTCTAGGAATTGTTTTTTAATACAATATCTTGTATTCAATCAAATCCACCCCAACAACTCCTGATAAAGAAGATGCTCGAACGTGTTATATGTTTGGTTTTCATCCTCTCAAGAAACATTATTCCCAACAAGATAATTCGAAGAAGGTAACACAAAGCACTCATGGAAGATCAGAAACCCAAACATAAAAAATCCAGATGGATCGATGAAACAAATAAGTGCAGCACATGCAACTCTGAACTGGCAGTCGGAAAATGATGTGGTCCAGAATCATCTCTTGAGCCAAATCGACAAAAATGTATCTATTTTGGACCTTTTCATTAAAGAAATAGATAAAAAAGATATCCTCTCTCCACCACGAACTCCCCCACCTGGCAACTACTGTTTCCATGACCCCCCCCCCCCCCCCCCCCCCCCCCCCCCCTCATATACCAAAAGGAGTCAGAACTAAAATCTCTCAAAGCCCAATTACACTCCTTACAAAGCCAGCCCAAAACCCAAACCCAAATACCATAAAATATCTTCACACCATATCCAATTTACACTCCACCTTTAATGGTCCAAACACAAACTCTCTCTTTCTCTCAGGACCCACGCCATTTCGGTTCATTCTCTTTCTTACCAACAAGGGTTAAAGAACAACTTGTTACAAAAAAACATCCACCTGTTCCCATAGAGAGAGAAACTCCAAAGGTGTCCATACCAGACACCTCAAAGACGACTTCACCTGAAAAGAATGAAGCACAATTCATGGTGGAATACGCCAACAACCCAATCTCTACTTCCTCAAGAAAGTAGCAAAGCAAGCAAAAGCCCCCAAGAAGAAACGTATGGCAGAGATGCTTGAAATACCACAAGATAGTCCAAATGAGGATGTCCTAATTCCAAACTTCATTATGACGGAACCAACAGTAGAAATAGACATGGAAAGTGATGGAGGAAATGTATCTGAAGATAGACGAGAACCCCTAAGACCTCATGGTAAATTTCCAAATCACTATGGTAAATTTCCAGAAGAAGCATATTTCCTACTGTGGTACCTAGCAGATCTGTATACCATTGGAGTACTTGTTGACAAAAGCCGACTATTTCAGTACTTGGCAAAGTGCATCATGACAAGGAGAAAACCGCACTACAAGTTACTGTACAAATGACATACATTGCTCCATGACGTGACATGGTGGTAAGAGAATATTCACGCACAAGGAGCAATGAAAATTCTCGTCACGTTCAAGATAATTACGGAGTAAAACCAAAAGGAAGATGGCATAATAATTCAGAGAAAATATGAATCTCAAATCTATACGAGCTACAGTGATAGCGCTTTTGACGAAATCAACTTCCACCAAAGAACAAGCAATATGGCATATCTTAATCATACAAGAGAATCCATAATTGATTCCAGACTTTTATGTCCACACATAGCAAACTGGCACAACAGAGAAGTGTACCCATCAGACTTTTTTGAAGAAATACGACAAATACTGACAAGCTTCGATGACAAGTACGCGTGGCCACAAGATAACCTTGACCATCCAATTTACATGTTTGAAGGAAAAAATTATAAAATCAAAAAGGTATATTCCGGGTCATAAAATATATGTGACATAAATAGTTTCTGACAGTGAAGAAGATGACACGAACTCAGACTTCGGTTGAGGTGGAATCCAACTCTCTTTTGGAGACAAGGGGAATACTAATTATTAAGTGGTGAATAAATTGTGTAATAATGAGAGTGTTGAATAATTTGTGTAATAATGAGAGTGTTGAATAAGTTGTAAAATATCTTATGGAATATTCCATTAGATATTCCTTAGAATTTGTACTATAAATAAGGAGGCTTGGGTGAGGCATAAACCAAACGAAGTGAGTAAGAGAGTTTGAGAGTCTTTGTAATCTTTGAGTGTTCTTTATAATAAAAGCTTCCCCTTTTTTCTTAAATACTCTTCTCAATACTTATTTGATCCTGATAAACCTCCTTCGTGGTTGTACCTACTATATGTTTGTAAATCAATATATTTTGTCGAATCCGGTGAAATCTCGTTCGTGACATTCGCCACTGTAAAAAAGAAGTGAACATATCGGAGTAGAATCCTTCTAAAAAACGTAACACTCATCCAAAATTATTGAAAAAGATGAAACTGAAACTAAAATAATCTACAGAGCCACCGGCAAAGGCCAGCAGCCCGAAACCGGAAAGAAGTTATTGTGTTTTTTATGATCGCTGTTTTGATCGCCTATGGAAGAGGAGGAAACAGTTTCTCAAATAATTAATGCGCCAAAATTATTGTACGATGGATTTTCATTTTGTAGGAAATTATTTGTCATGGGTTGGGACATCCAAAGGTAAAAACTTGATCATATGCCGCTTTGAAAATGTCTTTCAAAAATTTAGGATATCTCTTATCTTTAACTCAAGTTTTTTTATTTGGAAACTAATCATATAAATGCACCATATATAAGATCATATAATATAGAAATAAGATCGTTATATCTATAACTATTTTTCATCGGATTGACCACGACTAAACAAAACTAAAACTAAAATGGTAGAGACGTTGGAGTTTATTAATTGTTTGGACTGTTAAGATTTAATCTTCGCTCCAATATTCGCTATGGATAATGGTGGTGTAGGTGGAGATGTCACATTACTCGGACCGCTTGGAACTGACATCTTCGCTCCAATATCCGCTATGGATAATGGCGTTGTAGGTGGAGATGTCCATTACTCGGACCGCTTGGAGCTGATCTCTTCGCTCCAATATCCGCTATGGATAATAGTGGTGTAGGTGGGGATGTCACATTACTTGGACCACTTGGGACTGATATTTTCGCTCCAATATCCGCAATGGATAATGGTGGTGTAGGTGGAGATTTTACATTACTCTGACCGCTTGGAACTGACCTCTTCGCTAAAATATCCGCTATGGATAATGGTGGTGTAGGTGGAGATGTCCCATTACTCGGACCGCTTGGAACTGACCTCTTCGCTCCAATATCCGCTATGGATAATGGTGGTGTAGGTGGGGTTATCACATTACTCGGACCGCAGACCGCTTGGAACTGAATATCCGCTAGGGATAATGGTGGTGTAGGTGGAGATGTCACATTACTCGGACTGCTTGGAACTGACCTTTTCGCTCCAATATCTGCTATGGATAATGGTGGTGTAGGTGGAGATGTCACATTGTTTGGACCGCTTGGAACTGCTATTTTTACTTCAACATTTTATGTAGAAAATGTTAGAGTTTCGATGTCGTTCAAACTACCTGAAACTTTTTAGCCACATCAAAATCAGAAGCATAGAAAAAACTTTCGCTAGTGGCTAAAGGTAACGTGAAATAAAGGAATTGTAGGACCACAACTCCAAAGAAAACTTTCATATTTTTTTTTTGGTTTTATTTAGTGTAATAAGAGTGAAAATGTAATATAGTTTAGCTGTATGGAAAGAGCTATTTATAAAGATTGTGTAAATGAACTTACATATTTAGCATTTATGTATTTATGGTATAAAATAAGATTATTTGAGAAGAATATCACTTTTGAATTAGATATTTCAAAAAAACAAAAAATCCAACAAAATAAAATAATGTTTTTGAATAAGAAGGCATGTATTTCTTTCAAATTGCATGAACAAAAAAATTTGTAACCTAAATTGATCAAATGTATGAACAAAGAAATTTGTTGACAACAATACAACTTTTTTTACATTTGAACCTCAAATCTTATAAAAAGTGATAATGATATGTAGAAAAGTATTTAGTTTTTTCTTGCAAAAAGATCTACTAGTCAACCTACTCCAGATATTAAAACAATTAATTGCTAACATTACGAATCATTGAATATAAATATAATTTTCTAAATTTTTTAAAAAAAATCTATATATAATGTGAGAGTCAAAACTCACACAATCAATCTTTTGTCGAGATTTTTAGGGGGAATCAAAGTTTCTTGGGGAAAACACAATAAGAGATCCAATAATGAGTGTTTTATTGCTGTTTGAAAGCGTATGAGTATAAGTTGCTAAGAACTATTGCTAGGGTTTCTTTTTTTCCGCCCCTTGTTACAAGCGTTTACAAATACTATTTATACAAGCTCATATTCGAGATTCTCGGACGAGAAAAGGAATATTTCCTTATTGCTTTAGGCGGCTACTGACTTAGGCTAAAGTAACCGATGATCTGGGCCTTCAACTTGATATATCATGGTTTTTATCCGTTTTAGGCCATGATAGAAGTCTTTTTTATAGAGTCTTTCAAGTATTTTGGAATCTTTTAGAGTCTTTTCAGGTTTTAGGTACGTTTGGAGCATTATTGGAGATATTGAAGTATTTTGGAGCCTTTTGGAGCCATGCAGAGATCATGTAGCTGAGACACCGATTTATCGCCCGAGTATCGATTGATACACTTATGGTATCGATCGATACCCGTCGAAGAAACATAAGGATCGCGACTTTATTGAAGATTTGAGGAACTGCAAATTGCCACAGAAGACTTTATTATTTACAAGAAGGCCCAGAACGTGTTTAGTAGTATTTATTTAGGTTTTACAGCCAGTTTGGTGGCTACGCTTTATTTTACTTTGGTTTTGAGAGAGACCTTTTGAGGGAGACAAGTCTGAAACTCTGTTCGTTCGAGAGAAGATTTCGTACCCCTTGTTTTACTCTCTTATTTATTATTTATTCAAGTATTTATTCAGTGATGTTTATTGTTTCAATCTCCATGTCTGAGTAGATCTTCTGTTAGGTTTAGGGTTCTCATAAGGGATTTCTTTGAATGCTAGGTTGATTAGTTGTTTAGGGTTCATAATCTGAATTAGTTCTTCACCTTAAGTTATTCTCAAAGCTAATTATAGATTGATCACCTAGAACTTAGATCTTAAGTTAATCGATTAGGCACGAGAGTGCAATTGATAAACCTGATAAAACTTAGAGTGAGCAAAATAACTATTCGCAAAGAGATTTGGTTTAGTTGTTTTGTGAACAAATCAAACTTGAACTAAAAGCTGGTTTAGACTTTAGGATTCGTAAAGAGATTTGGAATTCTAGGATTTAGACTTAGATAACTCTCGTAACGAGAGTTGGTTAATTATTCTTTAGTGATTTGAGTTCAAGAACCGTGAATTACCTGAACCCTGATTAGTTAGTTTGTCTGCATTCATTGTTTTCCTTAGAACACTACAAGAATACACTCGATTTCCGACGGGTATATTGGTCAGAAAACGGTCGGAAAGCGTATTTCCCGACGAATTTCCGACCAATTTGGCCCGTCGGAACTATCGCGTCGGAAATCAAATATGGTCGGTAATTCCCGACAGATTACCGACCAGAGCATTCCCGACCATTTACCGACGCTAAATATCACCCGACGATTTTCCGACTAAAGTCCGATGCACCCATTTCCGACCAAATACCGACCAAACTAAGTTCCGACCAAATTCCGACCATTATAATACCCGACGATTTACCGACAAAAGTCCGATGACCTTGTTTCCGACCAAATGCCGACGTTTATAATTTCCGACCAAATTCCGACCATTATAATACCCGACGATTTACCGACAAAAGTCCGATGACCTTGTTTCCGACCAAATGCCGACGTTTATAATTTCCGACCAAATTCCGACCTTTCTAATTCCTGACCAAATACCGACCAGACTAAGTTCCGACCAAATTCCGACCATAATAATACCCGACGATTTACCGATTAAAGTCCGATGACTTTTTCCGACCAAATACCGACGTTTTTAATTTCTAATTTCCGACCAAATTCCGACAAAATATATTATTTTGAAATTATTTTAAAAATTATGAATATTGATTAATAATTCAATTGAAAATAAATTTATTCGAAAATGAAAATTAAAATTAATATTAAACAATAAAATTAATATTAAACATTAAAATATTTGAAAATAAAATAGTTTAGAAATAAGAAAAAGTGTTTTTAAAACATTAAACATTAACATTATTAACATTTGCATATCCGGATTCGGATCCGGATCACGTTCCCGGGAAATCCGGAAACTTCGCTCTCATCCAAGACGACATGCTAGCGATATCTGACCTCGCCTCCGAAAGCTCATCTTGCGTGGCACCTAACCTGAATTCGGTGTCCGTTTTCACCGCCTCCAAAGCTTCTACTTTGGACTTGAGCTCTTCATTCTGCTTGATGAGATCTTCAGAGAAAAAAGAACCAGAAGAAGACCCGTCGTCCATAAACGGGATCGTACCCAAACCGCCGCGACGTCGCCCTTTTTTATCAAGGGGAAATTCCTGTATAAAATATAAATAATTTAGAACATAATAAAATTATAATGTAAAACTATAAGAAAAAAAAAACTTACGTTCATAACGAGTTGGTTGACCGCTTCCCGCGACATCTCGAAGGAGGAGGAGGAGTCACCTTGTGACTGTTGGGTCAGCTCGATGTCGGTCTTCTGCTTCGTCACGTTCTCGTAGATCTCCCTTATGAGGGGATCCTGAATAAGCACGGTTGTCTTGTTTGTGTGGCACCTCTTCATTAAGTCCAAATGATTCGGACGCACACCTCCGGCCTCATTAGTCTATAAAAACAAATAAATTTAAATATGAATAAATAATTTAATAATTAATTAAGTAGAGAAAACAATGTAAACAATAAAATATTACCATTTGAATTTCTCGGGTCTGGAAGCTGCTCGATCCGGAGTTGTGGATGTATTGGCCCTTCCCGTTGCGATCACTCTTTCGGTTTCCCGAATTAGTCTTCGAGAGTTTCTCTGTCTCCGGTTGTTGCCAATATGGTCCGTAGTGATTCCAAACCTCCAAATTCAAGCCTTTCGGCTTGTCTGCCCCTTTCCTCCACTTTTTCTTCCACTCGTTCATGTGTCTCTTGAACTGCGTACTCGCTTCCTTCATAAATAATTTTTCCACCGTGACAGTGTGAGAAGGATGCCATGTAAACTCTTGCTACGAAAACATAAATAAAAATGCTTAGCAAAATATTAAAAAAATACTTATAAATATAAGAAAAAATATAGTAAGTGACAACTTACCGCAAATTGTCTAAACCAAATTTGCTTCTCATCATACGGGACTTCTGAAAACTTCTTGTACGGTTTGTCGAGGATCGAATGGAACATCCTCATAATGGCCTTGCTAATCCCGTTGTTCGATATACCAAACCTACAAAAAAAGATAAACTATAAACAATTTGATATTATATATATATATATATATATATGAACTAAAGGTTTTTACCATGTCGATCTTCCAACGAGATGTGGATCAAGCCGGATGTGCAAGTCCCGGCCCGGTTGTTGGACTAACTCGTCGATGGTTATGATTCGAGGAGCTTGACTCTGCGACTCTGGGATAGTCGATGCGGCCGGACTTGGTGGTTCTGCCCCTCGAGTTGAACCACCGCTACGTGGAGGTTGTTGCATCCCTTGAGACGAACCACCGATGCACAAGTTTGCGAAACCGTCGTACGCCCTTAACAAAAAAACGTAAAATTTGTTAGATATTAAACGCAAACGCAAACGCAAACGCAAACGCAAACTAAAAATAAAATTTTTCTGGAAAAGAAACCATATTACAACAAAAATGGGTCAATGATAACAGAAAAATAAGAGAAGACGATGAACTGAAAAACCAGAGGGAATTGACCATAACATCAGTAGTTAGTGCCATCCGAATAAGTAATTAACAGTGCAGTTTTAGAGAGACTTAAAAGCTATAGCCAAGGACGGCAACAACCAATTTAACGAATCAACAATGCCCACAGCAAAAAAAAAAAACAGTGTTTTTAAGAAGATGATTTAAGATCAGCTTCTATAAATTTGAAAGTGGGTTAAACAATACAAAACAAAAACTCTTAAGAAATCGCAAAATATCCTGTAAATTTCCATACTTTATTCAAATAAACCCGAGCTAATTCACTCAAAAACCCATCAATATCCATCAACAAAACTAATTTCCCCCCTCCGCCTCAGCTAATTCACTCCCTCAATAACAAAGAAACAGATCAAAACGGCAAACAAGTCATAAAAACATAAACAAGTTCTAAAAAGTTCTAAAAGCAATAGCACTATGGAAAACTAATTGTCACAACCAAAACAATGGACTTGAAACCGTATACGATGAATCTACTAGTCATTGGTTGACAAACACATCAACCGGGACAACAACAACACTTACATGGTGAGAAGATGTCGGCGGCGGTGGAGGAGGGAAGGCGGCTCCGGCGGTCGGCGGTCGGCGGCTTCGGTGGACGGCTGCTCCGGTGGACGGATTAAGCTCCGGCGATCTACAAATTAACCAAGAGAAGGAAAAACAATTAGGAGAAGAAAAGAGGAAGAGAAGAGGGATAGAAGAGAAGGAAGAGGAAGAGGGAGAGAAGAGAAGGAAGAGAGACACTTACCGGCGAGAGCTCAGGCGGTGATGGTCGGCGGCGAGAGAAAATCGGAGAGAGAGGAGAGATCGAAGAAATGAAGAAGACGATGCGGCACAGGTATTTAGATCTAGGTATGGTCGGAATTCGGTCGGACTTCGGTCGGAATTATAAAAATACAAAACCATCCAAATATTTCATTTACCGGTTAATTTTCGCGGGTTTTATTTCAGCATGGTCGGAAATCGGTCGGTTTTTCCGACCAATTTCCGACCATACTGAGTATTTATTTTGTTTTTATTCCGGGTGGTCGGAAATCCGTCGGTATTTCCGACGAGATTCCGACTAACCCATAATATTGCAGTGGTATATTGTTAACATTTAGCATTTTTCGAAAATATTCATATTCGTCGGAATTTGGTCGGAAATGTCGACAAATTCCAACCATTTTCCGACCAAACAATTCCCGACTATTTTCCGACCGATCCTCGTGTTTCCGACCAAAGTTTTTAGTCGGAAAATGGTCGGAATTCGTCGACATTACCGACCAAATTCCGACCATTCAGGGTTTCATATAAAATACTAAAATTTCAAATTGTATACCGTTTAATAAACATGTAAACATCTTATGTCTAAAACATATGTGACAAAGCAAACATATAATAAAATATATGACGTTTTTATAAATTGAAAGTATATCGAATTAAACCGTTCATAACGAAACATTCACTTTGTATTTATACTTTTCGGTTTCTTTTAGGTTTAATAGGATATGCCCCAAAATTTGTTTAGTTAAGATATATGGACATTGAATTCTTTCAAAAGATCATATCTAACCATATTAAACATAGTCCAAATCAAATTTATGCGGTTTGAGGTTTCGAAACCCCAAATGGTCGGAATTTGGTCAGAAATGTCGACGAATTCCGACCATTTTCCGACCAAACAATTCCAGACCAGTTTCCGACCATACATTTTTCAGCCATTCCCGACCATATTCTGACCGATCCTCGTGTTTCCGACCAAATTTTTTTGTCGGAAACTGGTCGGGAATGGTTTAGTCGGAAAATGGTCGGAATTCGTCGACATTTCCGACCAAATTCCGACCATTCAGGGTTTCGAATATAAAATACTAAAATTTCAAATTGTATACCGTTTAATAAACATGTAAACATCTTATGTCTAAAACATATGTGACAAAGCAAACATATAATAAAATATATGACGTTTTTATAAATTGAAAGTATATCGAATTAAACCGTTCATAACGAAACATTCACTTTGTATTTATACTTTTCGGTTTCTTTTAGGTTTAATAGGATATGCCCCAAAATTTGTTTAGTTAAGATATATGGACATTGAATTCTTTCAAAAGATCATATCTAACCATATTAAACATAGGCCAAATCAAATTTATGCGGTTTGAGGTTTCAAAACCCCAAATGGTCGGAATTTGGTCGGAAATGTCGACGAATTCCGACCATTTTCCGACCAAACAATTCCAGACCAGTTTCCGACCATACATTTTTCAGCCATTCCCGACCATATTCCGACCGATCCTCGTGTCTGGTCGGAAAATGGTCAGAATATAGTATTAAATGTATTTAAAAATACGTACACCATATTTAAAATTTTGACATGCTTTAAAATAGATGCATATGAAAAAACATGTATAGGAATCCTTATTAATTAAAAATATTCGTACAACTAATTAAAGCATGTGAAAAAAGTTTCATAAATTTATTACTTAAAAATAATTGCATATAAAATATTTTTTACAAAAACCTATTCTGAGTCCGATGAATAATCTGAAGAAGCTGAATCGGATTCCTCATCAAATTCTCCTCTCTCTTCTTCAGAATCCTCAAATAGTTCGCCCATGCCGGTGAAGTCAACCACAAGGTCAACCTCTAGAGAATGCTCGATTTCACCTAAATTACCAATTGGCATTTCCTGTAAAGGGTCATGCTCGGAAACACCAGATATCCTTCCTCTTGGTTGTATCGATGTTACTGCAATCCACGGATCTTGCTTGTTCCTAACCCGGGGGTATCGAATGTAGGAAACCTGGTCTGCTTGTGAAGCAAGAATAAATGGATCGTATTTCCGATGTCGCTTGCCTCCGTGAACAGATGTCACACCGAATTCGTCCTGACGTAGACCTTCCACTGGATCATACCAATCGCAATAGAACACAATGCACTTCAAACCAATCATTCCTGGATATTTGACTTCTAATATTTCGCGAAGTATTCCGTAGTAAACAAATTCTCCGGATGTAGACGAAATACCGTAGTTGCATGTTGTCCTTGAACTCCCTTCACGAAAAGCCTTAAAAGCATACCCCCGAGTGCAATACATCGGATAAACACTTGGAACAAAAGTAGGGCCACGCACCATCTCAACTAACCATGTGGGAATCGATGTCCCGGTAGTATTAATCTGATCAACCTGTACAATTTGTGGACACTCAGAAACAATATGTGTAAGTATGTAAAATTTAGTTTAATTGCGGGAAATCGAGCACTTACGTAATATTTCAACCAATCCGCGAATTCATTCTGTTTACGGACCATAAGTTCATCCTCTGTGCAATTTGGAAACCAATTCCTTATTTGCTCCATGTATATACTGTGAATAAAACAAATACATTATTCAAAATACTACCAAGGATTAATTTTTGGTATTTACTAAAAAAATATATTATTCAAAATCAAGTGACGTACCTCTCATATTCGAAAACGTCTTCGCAGTTTGTCAGAAGATATGTATGCAAATGCCTTTGTTCCTCCTCTGTTAGTCGTCGAGACCTCCCTTTTCCACTAAGCCTTCCAATTTCTGCAAAATTTTTTGGGACATAGACCGGATACATCGGTTTTTCTCCTCCATCATCATGACGTGCAGGTCGTCTACTTTTAGTCTTCACCGAAGATGGAAAGTAGTAGCTAGCAAAGTTGGATGCTTCTTCATTCAGGCTCTGTGCAACAATAGAACCCTCGACTCTTGCAAGATTTTTCACCTTCTTCTTTAGGTGGAGCATATATCGCTCAAACGGATACATCCATCGATATTGAACTGGCCCACCAAGTCTTGCTTCCCTAGGGAGATGAATCGGAAGATGTTCCATAACATCAAAAAATGCTGGTGGAAATATTTTCTCGAGGTTGCATAGGAGAGCCGGTATCTTTTCCTCCAAATTTTGGATACCGTCTGCTGTAAGTGATCTCGTGCATAAATCCCGGAAGAAAGCACCGATCCCTGCATAAATGATAAATAAAATTAGTAAAATTTAGACAATTTAGATAAATTTAGTAAAATTTAGATATAATTTTGTAAATTATAAATGTACCTGCAATAGCTCCATGGACGTTTCTAGGAAGAAGACCGGCAAAGGCAAATGGAAGGAGGCGTTGCATGATAACGTGACAATCATGACTCTTCAACCCTGAAAACTTCCCTTCTCCAATATTAACGCAATTACGAAGGTTAGATGCGTATCCGTCTGGGAATTGAACACTATGCGTAATCCAGTCGAAGAACACCTCCTTTGAAGGCTCATCCAAACGGAAAGCGGGGGCCAGAGATTTTCCGTTCGCCATTATATGGAGTTCCTTCCGAGAACAAATTTCTGGCAAATCCAATATGGCCTTCAAATTATCTTTCGTCTTCCCTTGCACATTTAGAACAGTATTCATGATGTTGTCAAAAAAGTTCTTTTCAATGTGCATGACATCTAGATTATGGCGCAGCAGATGGTTCTTCCAATATGGCAAATCCCAAAAAATACTCCTCTTGTTCCAATTGTGGTATTCGCCACAACCATCTACGGGAAAATGACCATTACCACCACATGAAACCGTCTTCTCAGCACCAAAATCTCTCAACTGAGTGATGATGTTATTCCCATCCGGCTCAGGAGGTGGACCATCAAATACTTTTTTGTTCTTCTTAAACAATGTCGTGCTCCGACGATATGGATGATCATGCGGCAGAAATCGTCGATGACAATCGAACCAAGAAGTCTTTCGACCATGCTTCAATTGGAACGCATCAGTGTTATCTTGACAATACGGGCACGCCAACCTTCCATGAGTCGACCATCCAGATAGCATACCAAATGCTGGAAAATCACTTATGGTCCACATAAGTACCGCACGCATCGTAAAATTCTGTTGGAGAGAAACATCGAACGCTTGAACACCATCTTTCCATAACATTTTCAACTCATAAATTAATGGCTGCAAGAAAATATCAAGGGATCTCTTAGGATGCTCCGGTCCGGGGACAAGAATCGTGAGGAACAAAAACTCTCGTTTCATGCACAAACTAGGCGGCAAATTGTAAGGTGTGACGATTACTGGCCACAATGAATATTGCCTCCCATGTTTCCCAAAAGGGCTGAATCCATCTGTAGATAACCCGAGGTATACGTTACTTGGATCAGCCGCAAAACTAGGATACACCTCTTGAAAATGTTTCCACGCTTCTGCATCTGAAGGATGCGCAATCTCTCCATATGAGTTATGTTCTGCATGCCATCTCATAGCTCCTGCCGTGCGCTCGGATTGATATAACCTCTTCAACCTATCTGTTAACGGCAAATACCACATCCGTTTATGTGGAACTGGTACTCTTCCACCCGTTTCCTGATACCGAGGTTTCCCACAAAAATGACACTTGCGACGGTTTTCGTCTTTTCTCCAGTATATCATACAATTGTCGATGCACACATCTATCATCTGATACGGCAAACCAAGACCAGCTACAAGTTTCTGAACCTCGTAGTATGAAGCCGGTGAGAGATTATCTTCAGGTAAAATATCTTTCACAAAATCAGCTATCGCATCCACACAATCCTCTGCCAAGTTGAAATCGGTCTTTATTGTCATCAACCTGCTTGCAGTTGATAAAGGCGATATTCCCTCTCTACATCCTTCGTATAGTGGATGCTTAGCTGCATCTAGCATATCAAAAAACTTCCGAGCTTCTAAATTAGGTTCCTCTATTCTAATACCATCCGGAACATACGATGCTACGTTTTCGCGATACGCATCATTCACCATCTGAACGTTTGCATCTACTTCCGGTGTTGGTTCCTCTATTCTACCCGAATAATTAAAACCACTAAAATGATGTTGCACCATTGCATCAGTTTCTCCATGCGTATACCAAATCTTATAACTCGGCATTAACCCATTCCTATAAAGATGCTTCCATACTTCCCCAACAGAGACTAATCTATGATTCCGACATTTAGGACAAGGACAATACAATCTACCGTATTCCGACGTCATGCTACTGTTTGTCGCAAATGTCATGAATTCCTCAACACCTTGTGCATACTCCTCCGTCAATAGATTCGTCGCTGGATCTTGTCTTGGTCTATCCATCCATGATCAAAAATAATCTCTAGTGTTTGGATTTGAAGAAGACATTTTCTATGTTTTTTTTGGTGTAAATTGTGAATGAGGGTGGTGTTGTGTTTATAATTAAAATTTCCGCGGATTTCCGACCAGTCTAAATATTCAAACGGCTATATAACAGCTACTGCAACGGGTAGATTAACGTTTATATTTTCGTTGGGAGTTGGTCGGATTCCGTACTGGTCGGAAATTGGATTAGAGTTCCGACCAATTTCCGACCCTCCTAATACTCGACACGTACTGGTCGGAAATTGGTCGGAAATCTAATCCAATTTCCGACCAATTTCCGACCATCCTAATACTCTCCAACGACTATAAACGGCTAATGCAACAGGTATAATAACGTGTATATCTCGTCGGAAAACAGTCGAAAATCGGTCTGTAATACCGACCAATTTCCAACGATTTTTTTCTGTCTCCAATCCGTTGGAAATTGGTCAGAAATCCCGACCAAAATTCTGACCAAGTTAAAATGGTCGGGAATTACTGACCAATTTCCGACGGGTTTTGTTTCATCGGAATGTCGTCGTTATGTGGTCGGAAATGTCCGACCATTTTAAATTGGTCGGAAATTTGGTCGGAAATTTGGTCGGAAATCGGGTTGTTTTCTTGTAGTGGAAATACCCTGAACCTATATTTCTTCCAATTGAATTACAACTTCTTTAATTTACGTATTTGCTTTAAATTCCATTGATCACTTAGCTTAATTCAACTTCTAGAACTTATTGTGTGTTTCCTTGAGTCCATGTGGATTTGATCCCTAAGTATTACAATCGACAAAGCTTTAGTACTTTTAGGGTATTAATTTGAGCTTATCAAATTTGGCGCCGTTGCCGGGGATTCAATTCGCCATTAGATTTTAGTTTGCGAATTTCGACTAAGTTCGACCAGTATCGATCGACACCCCAGTGGTATCAATCGATACATGTCGTGATTTTTTGTGTTTTTTGTTACTTACGTTCTTGATTTTTGTGTTTTAGGTGCATGCCTAATCGTGAAACCAGAAGGAACAAGAGCACTCCGCTAGTTAATATGTCAAACGAGCAGCTAGCATTTTTGGAACGCACAAACAGAAAAGCAAAGAAGCCAGCAGAGATGAACAACAATCCAGTGGTTTTAGTTCAAGATGGAGCTGGTGCTTAGAGACCGAGAGGGTTAATTGTGCAATGAGAGAGGGCAACGATTGGATGGAGAGGGGAACATTATTCCACCTCCTGTTGTTGTCGAGCAGATTATCGCTGGGAATGCTGCGAATGCAGGGAATGCTATGGCTAATCGTGGGAGGACGCTTGGTGAGCACAACAAACCTGATCAGTTCTATGCCAATCGAGCTGCGATTCGCATTCCAACTTTTCAGAGGAATGACTTTGAGCTGAAACATGCGTACTACGCTCTTGTGAGTCAGCATCTTTTCCATGGTCTATCTCATGAACATCCTATGGATCATATCGAGAGGTTTAAGGATTTGGTCACTGGTATGAAGTACAATGGAGTGCCCAATGAGTACCTCTTCTGCAAGCTTTTTCCATACTCTCTTAGTGGGGATACAGCTTATTGGCTGAAGCAGTTGTCTCCTGGTTCGCTGACTACTTGGGAGGAGACTAAGAATGCCTTCATGAATAATTTATATGATGATGCAATGTCTGAGGAGCTTAGGAATAAGATCTCCCAGTTTTCTCAGGGAACGACTGAGGCGTTTAAGGCTGCTTGGATCAGATTCAGATCATATCAGAGGGACTGTCCACATCACGGGTTAACCAATGTTCAGCTGCTGGGTATCTTCTTCAGGGGAATTGATTGGAGGTATCAAATGGCTTTAGATGTTGCAAGCATTGGGAATTTCAATACCAGGTATCTCGATGATGCTTATGTGCTTATTGAGAACTTGGCGTCTAGCAATAACACCAAGAATGCAGACTTTGAGTGAAAGAAGCAGAGTGGGAGCATGGATGGATCGCATATGGCTGAGGTTCAAGCTAAGTTGGATTAAGTGCACAATCTCTTGATGAGAAAGACGATGAAAGCTGTTCATTTTGCTGATAAGGTTGAGAATTTCAATGAGGATGAACTGGAAGGTGTTAACTACATTGGTGGGTCTGGTTTTCAAGGTCAGAGAAATCAATACCACCATAACAACAACCGAAACTTCACCAACAATGCTCAGCAAGGAGGATACACCCACACCTATGGGAATTCTTCTTATGAACCTCTACCTGCTAAAACCGTAGAGAGAAAGATTGAGTCTATGCTTGAACAGCTCGTTCAAGGACAGCAGCAGATAACAGTGGACTTCATTGGTAAGATGGATGCTATGTATAAAGATCTGATTGGAAGGATCGAAGCTCTTGGTATTCATCAGAAGATGCTGGAAACTCAAGTAGCTCAGACTGCAGCAGCTGTCAAGGTAAAGGTGGTTCATTCACAGAATGAATATGTCAATGCAATCACCTTAAGAAGTGCATGAAATTTTGAAAACCCTGTAGAAGATGACGATGAGGATTCAGAAATCGCCAGGGTATTGATCGATACACTTCCTGTGTCGATCGATACCCACTCTGAGGAAACGGCGCATGAGCCTTGTGTCGATCGACACCCATCCTATATCGATCGACACCCCTCGCAGACGGAGTCAGATGTTGTGAAAACACCGGAGGCTGTCGAGCAACATGTTTACAAGCCTAAGGTGCCATATCCTAGACCACCTAGACATCTCATGAATCCCATCACTGCAGAGAAGTTGCTCGCTTTTGAGAAGAATGGTGAGGAGAATTCTCCATACTATGTCTTTTGAAGAAGCTTTTGAAAATCGCCTTTTGGATTGTTACTTCTGAGATTGCAGAGAAACTGAGGAAGAGATCTAGGTACTCTTCATCAAGGCAAGAAGCACACCACCACCAATGAAGCAGTTGAATAAGAGGGAAGACCCAGGAAAATTTTCAGTTCCATGCTCTATCTCTGGAGTTGAATTCAAAGAATCTCTCGTTGATTCAGGGTCTAGCGTCAATGTCATGTTAAGGGCAATTGCATAGAGGTTGGGAATTGCTGATATTATATCTACTACGATGACTCTCGCATTCGCGAACTCTTCCACCTTAGTTCCATACGGTACAATCCCTGATTTGATGGTTAAAGTAGGAGATTGTCTAGTTCCTACTGATTTTCAGGTTGTGGAGATGAGTGCAAGATCTAGTACACCTATGATTCATGGAAGACCGTTCATGGATACAGTTGGTGCAATTATAGATACGCCCAGTAAGAGAATCTCGTTCTCATACATTGACAAGGAGGTCTCCTATAAAGCCATCCCTTCGGGAATAGCTCCCAAACATATCTCTTGCATCACCGTTGTTACAGGAGAGACGTTGATGGTTGGTCTTTTGGACGAGCCAACTGTCATAGACATTTTAGATGGTCCTTCTATCATCACCAAGAAAGACAACAAAATGGCTAAGGCAAAGAAGAAGTTGAAGAACAAAAGAGTCGAGAGTGCTACCCATGTGACCTTAATCCCTCAGAAGTGTGATGGAGATTCGATTAAATATAAGGTGAAGTGCAAGGGAACTTTGAAACCATTCTTCAAGAGAAAGGAAAAGATGTTGTGAAGAGTATGTTGAGCAGAATTCTGAAGCTGGAGATGTCAAGTTGTGGAGCTTGTTTTGGAGCAAGTTCTCATTCTTATCATGACTGATCATCCGTAAAGTCAAGCTCGCAACGTAAAACAAGCGCTTGGTGGGAGGCAACCCACTGGTAAGTCTGTATATAAGTCCTTTTATTTTTGTGATTTTTCGTTTTTTGTGTTTTGTGTCTTGAGTGAATCAGATTGAAGCAAACGAGGAGAAACTGACCTTGCATCGACGAAATCGCTAGGGGATCGATACCATGTTGGTGTCGGTCGATACCCTGCGGGCAGTGATGGAATCGTTGAAGAGAAGTCTCTTGTGTCGACTTAAGCTTGGTATCGATCGATACCAGGCTGTGTGTCGGTCGATACCCCTGTTCCATTACGGTAACTTCTTGTTCTTCATGATTCTACTATGTTCTTTTGTTTTTTTTACCGACTCTAGGCTAGGTAACACTGGGGACAGTTTTGTTTAAGTCTGAGGGAGGTAGTTGCTGACATTGTGTTTGCTTTTCTTAGAGTCAGTCGTTTTTGAGTCAAAATTTGTTTTATTGAGTCAAAATTTGGTGGAGATGATGATCTTTTTCTTGAACCTATTGTTCTGATTTTGATTTTGAGTGACCAGTGTGACAGGATCAGTTCTAGATCGACTAATGAAAAATCCAAAGGCTGACCAGTTAACTAGAAGACACCCATGTTTCCAGCAAAGTTCTTCTAAAGCCTTAGCCTAATTTTTGCACTTCATCGATGTGGTTAGTGTTCATAGAGCTTGATTCCTCATTCATATATGACAAAGGAACCCATGTGTTTAAAGTAATGGTATCTATCTCCACTGTTATAAGTTAATAAATAAGAGCATAAAAAGATGAAATGATTTTCTTCTGAGTAGAGGGCTAGAAAAATTTCCAGCGATCCCATTATTCTACTTGTGAAGGAATGATCACACAAAGGTTGGAAGCGAGGTTAGAAAATTTCCCGTGATACCATTATTCGCCTACACCTTTGATACATAGAGAGGGAAGAACCGGGGATTCGGTGGTAAACACCATCAATACTCGCGTTTCATACCTTAATGTGTATATGCAGATCTAAAAAAAAGAGAGAAAGAGCATGATGAGAAACACGTCTGGGGGAGAGAAAACAATACCAAAAGTGTGTAAATTGGGTAGTTCTTTTGTTATGATATTGTATGGGAAAGAATCTAGAAGGTTCTTGAACATTGGCTGCAGCAATGAAACTAGCGATAAGGGCTTTATTGGACAATGCTGTGAGATAATGTGTGGAGTCTGGGAAAGCTGTGAATGTCTACGGAGAAGTACATGGTGGTTAGACCTGGAGCTGGTTAGGTGACATTTGGATGCTCATGAAAAGGGTCTTTGCGATGGTTCATGAACATGTGAGTCTCCGTGTTTTCAAACCTCTTTCTCTGGTTTGGTTTTCTGTTTGCTTGAGGGCAAGCAAAGGCTAAGTCTGGGGGAGTTGATATATCATGGTTTTTACCCGTTTTAGGCCATGATATAAGTCCTTTTTATAGAGTCTTTCTAGTATTTTGGAGTCTTTTAGAGTCTTTTCAGGTTTTAGGTACGTTTGGAGCATTATTGGAGATATTGAAATATTTTAGAGCCTTTTGGAGCTAAGCAGAGATCATGTAGCTGAGAAACCGATTTATCGCCCGAATATCGATCGATACACTTATGGTATCGATCGATACCCGTCGAAGAAACAGAAGGATCGCGACTTTATTGAAGATTTGAGGAACTGCAAATTGCCCCAGAAGACTTTATTATTTACAAGAAGGCCCATAACGTGTTTAGTAGTATTTATTTAGGTTTTACAGCCACTTTGGTGGCTACGCTTTATTTTACTTTGGTTTTGAGAGAGAGCTTTTGAGGGAGACAAGTCTGAAACTCTGTTCGTCCGAGAGAAGATTTCGAACCCCTTGTTTTTCTCTCTTCTTTATTATTTATTCAAGTATTTATTCAGTGATGTTTATTGTTTCAATCTCCATGTCTGAGTAGATCTTCTGTTAGGTTTAGGGTTCTCATAAGGTATTTCTTTGAATACTAGGTTGATTAGTTGTTTAGGGTTCATAATCTGAATTAGTTATTCACCTTAAGTTGTTCTCAAAGCTAATTCTAGATTGATCACCTAGAACTTAGATCTTAGGTTAATCGATTAGGCACAAGAGTGCAATTGACAAACCTGATAAAACTTAGAGTGAGCAAAATAACTATTCGCAAAGAGATTTGGTTTAGTTGTTTTGTGAACAAATCAAACTTGAACTAAAAGCTGGTTTAGACTTTAGGATTCACAAAGAAATTTGGAATTCTAGGATTTAGACTTAGATAATTCTCGCAACGAGAGTTGGTTAATTATACTTTAGTGATTTGAGTTCAAGAACCGTGCGTAACCTGAACCCTGATTAGTTAGTTTGTCTGCATTCATTGATTTCCTGAGAAATACCATGAACCTATCTTTCTTCCAATTGAATTACAACTTGTTTAATTTATGTATTTGCTTTAAATTCCATTGATCACTTAGCTTAATTCAACTTCTAGAACCTATTGTGTGTTTCCTTGAGTCCCTGTGGATTCGATCCCTAAGTATTACAATCGACAAAGCTTTAGTACTTTTAGGGTATTAATTTGAGCTTATCACAACTCCGCCCACAACAATCGGTGTGATATTCGTCTAAGTCCATCTGTAATCTGATAAGCTCGGTTCTACCTTCTGGTTTTGGGCAGGATGAATTGTTGTTCTGGTTTGATCTTGGTTTGGTTAAGGTGTTGTTACTTCGGCCTCGGCTCGGCTTTAGGACTATTAAGATAGGACCACCGAGGTGAGACTTCTGGGGAGGCTATGAGTTCGTCTCGCTGCGGCTTTGGTCTCATTTATTTCTTTGGCTCGGTACTCTTTATGTTAACCTCAAAGGAATATTTCTTTCTTCCTTTACGCGGCTAACTGAACTTGATTAGGGTAAACGATGACTTGGGCCCTTAGTCCGGCCCAAAAAGGTTGACGTGCACTTGTATCTCGGCCCATAACCGTTCAAATGGTCTTGGCTATTTCCCGAAGTGGAACGACCTGTACTGGGTCGGCCTTGGTTTGATTGAGAAGTATCGTCCTCACCTCGGGTCTGCTCTACTAGGTGAAGTGAGGCGTCTTCGAGGAACGTTATGTTGTCATGTTTTGGGTCGGGCTAGTATTCCTGGTTGTCTGAAGTGTTAATCTCGGACGGGTGAAAACTGACCCCAACAGTTTGCCCCCCATCTCGTCAGATTCAGGAGTGATTTTGACGAGGCATGATTTATTGAGATCTAGATTAACAACCGAACGAGAGAGATACCGAGCCGTGATTTCCAAGACATCCTCTGTTTGAGATGATAGCGAATTCTTTGAAATGAGCTCGACACACCTCGTTGTGTCGGAGTGGTGTTACTATTGATTTTGCTTTGAAGGTCTCATGTACTTGCGTTCAAGCGCTCTGCATTAAATATCTAAAAAATTGTGAATGCTCTCTGTTGGTTTTAGAGGTCACGCGCGCTCACGCGCGGAGCGTCTATAAAAGACGAGATTCCTCTTCATTTCGTCTCATCACTCAAAAAACTTCTGAAACTCATGTAGTTTTCTTCTCTCTTCTTCTCCTTCTTAATTTAATATTTTCGAGGTGATATATCAGATTGCGATGTTCTGAACGGCTCGGTTGGTTCGACCGGACATATTCCGCCTATCCATGATTCTGCGTCAAGCGCCAAAGTGAATAGATCGACCGAGGCAGGTGAAGAGTATGCCCCTTGCGCTTCAGCCGCGGGGACCGGTGATGAGGATGATGTGTCGCCAGAGGTTAATAATTTCTCTGAGGTAAATCTTCCTCTCTCCGAGGTTCAAAAAGTCGCAAGTCGATTTCCTGATGTCGTTCCCTTTGAAGGGTTGGTTCACTCCTTCGTTGCAGAGCCTGACAATGTGGTGACGACCGAGGGGATAAAAGTTGAAGATGAAGACTTCCTTTAGGATCCCAACGAGGCAAGGACGGAGATAGATCGCCTGGTGAACGTGTATCAGACGGGTCAAACGAAGCGAAAATCTGTGAGAGGGCCCAAAAAGAAGCGAGACGTTCCACCAGGTTCTACGCTCTCGACCGTGACATCTTTGGATGCATTGCGGAGGCGATTCAATATATCCGAGCCTGTCAAATTTGTAGACATTTCCATCTATGCAAATTATAGTTGAAATTATTTATTTTTTGGTAACGTCAGTTTACATGTTTTATCATAGCATGCTGATAAAACAAAATAAAGTGTTATAATTGAAATATAAAGTACATGAAAGAAATATTTGTTGGGTATAAGAATTTTTCCTACATCACCATGTATATATATATATATATATATATATATATATATATATATATATATATATATAAAGCCTTATATATACAAGTATAGATGTCAAATTTGTGTTCTTCTCTTTGATACTCTCACATATATATTAATCTATACTAATAAATATATTCATTCTCTAAATAAAAATTCGAGTATAAGCTAATGAGATTATCTTTTTAATCTTAAAGTAAAAATTATTTAATAATTATAATTACGATTACACTTTTATATATATTTGAAAAAGAATATTATTATTTAAAAGAGAACAGTTTCTCCATTGATCATTTATAACACGAAAACGGTAATTAGAATATTACTATTGCTTAACATAAGTGAAAACACATATAAATATGTCACTATTACATATAAATATGACACTATTAAGATTATAAGATTTCACAGCAAAAATTTGAAACAGCAACCAAAGCTCAATATTTAAAAAATAATATTGAATTTCGAAAAAAAGAATGAAGACAATTTGTTTTTGTTTTTAACTCTTTTAGTTATTATTTTATCATGAAAGTTTCATTTTTTCTAGTAAAGATGATATACAAAATATCCAACATTCTTTATTAAAACACTTCTATCCTAACTAAATGTTTTTTTTTTGAAACTTGTATAGGTGCGTCAAATATTATGACAAAATCAGTTTATGGAGATAAAACTCATTCTTCCAATCTAGCGCCGAGCCCTCAAATTGATTTCCAAAGAAGAAATCAACTTCCCGATGATGAATTTCATGGCTTCCATGCCTCTACTAACCCAATTGGTTTTTGTCAGGAATGTGCACGTCATTGTCTGAGGACGAAAAGTTTTACGAAAAACTGTTATAATTTTCTTTGTTACTGTCATTATAATAGAAGATTTATTATTGGATAAGCTGGTAACTTTTCTGTAAAATATATATCAATGAAAAAAAATAACAATTAAATTATTTCCAAATATGTGTTAGTTCGTCATTTTTACTTTACATCAGTTACAATGTATTATAGTCCATACGTTTTGTATGTATGTGTATTGGATATATGTTTAATGCAATGGTAGTCAAAATAATGAAACATAGCAATTTTATAGAAACTATAAACGTTTTTTTAGTTACACTTTTATACAACTTTATATGGCTAACAAAAAAAAATTGCATAAAACATTCTAACATCTAGCCGGATTTTTATTGGATATAAAAAAACCTGAATGATAAAATAATATTTTGTATTTTAATTTATTTTGATATATTATATTTTAAATATTGATGGCATGACAACAATGTTTCCAAAATCTTTGCCCAAAAAACTATAATATTACAAAGAATACAAAAATTAATAAGTTTTGATATATGAAAAAACTCTTTCTGTAATACCTTTAAATTATAATAAATAGTGAGACAATTATTTTGTTTTCTTTCGTAAATTATTCCGAGAAGTCCAATATTAAACGTATTAAGTCCTAAGTAAAATAAAGATGGGTGACTAACATGAAAGTGATTTCTAATTCCGTTTGAGTGACGACAAAACACGAGTCAAAATTTCATGATGATCTACAGAGAAAGTGAACAAGTCTTCTAAATCTCTCGAAACATCACACCGGACGTCAGACGAGTATGGGTTCCACATATAGACTATCATATCCAAAGTTAAATAAAAATATTGAGACAACACCAAAATTAAGAAATTGATTAAATTTTCAAGAATTTTCTAATAGATTCAAAATTTAGACGCTAGATATGTGAATAATACAAAAAAGGTCCACATCGTACTTATTTTTTTATGTGACTTATCGTGAGAGTAATCCACAATTAAGCATGCTTGAGTTAGAGCAATTGAGGATGGGTGACTTACTATAAATTAATTTTGAGCACCGTGAGAGTGAGGACAATACGAAGGGAAATATTTTATGGTGATCTGAATGGCTGATGGAAAATCTTTCGAATATCCAAGATTAGCGCATTGACCGTCAGACGAAGGTGGGGACAACATACCGAGAGATGGCGTAGGGGCTCACAGCTGATTCTAGTGGTGTTGTTATAATTGGTATCATAGCGGAACCATGACGAGTGTGGACTCATGTGGGATCACACTGTCAAGGGTGACGATATTATTGGGTTGCAAGGATTACATTGCACTCTGTAAATACGGATACTTATAATACCTTGAACTATTGGAAACTAGTGGTAATGGATGAAATCGAAATATATTATATTTGCCTATGGATACTCCCAAAGAACACATTTCTTCTCCATAATTCAACCTGAGAGAAAACATTGTCAAGTTAGAAAATTTTCAGAGCAGATTATTTACGACAAAGTTGTTTCTAGTACCTTGTAAGGGGAGATCAAACACGAGAAAAAACTCTCTTGGTGGTCGGCAGGGATTGTCAACAATTCTCTCAAACTTTTCATAATATATCATTGACATTTAGACGAGGGTGTGGACCACGAGCTGAGAAAGGGCGAGGGGGCTTACATGTAGATTAAATTTTATGTATATTTAATTTTATTATACAAATACAATACAACTTTAATATTTTCAAAGCAATAACAGTTTAAAGAATTTGATTGGAAATCTACGCTTACTAACTCTCATACAGACATTTCCATCTATGCCAATTATAGTTGAAATTATTTATCTTTTTGCTAACGTCAGTTTACATGTTTTATCATAGCATGCTGATAAAACAAAATAAAGCGTTATAATTAAAATATGAGGTACATGAAATAAATATTGGTTGGGTATAAGATTTTTTCCTACATCACCATGTATATATATAAAGCCTTATATATACAAATATAGATCAAATTTGTGTTCTTCTCGTTGATACTCTCACATATATATATTAATCTATACTAATAAATATATTCATTCTCTAAATAAAAATTCGAGTATAAGCTAATGAGATTATCTTTTTAATCTTAAAGTAATAATTAATTAATAATAATAATTACGATTACACTTTTATATATATTTGAAAAAGAATATTATTATTTAAATGAGAACCGTTTCTCCATTGATCATTTATAACACAAAAACGGTAATTAAAATATTACTCTTGCGTAACATAAGTGAAAACACATATAAATATGTCACTATTACATATAAATATGCCACTATTAACTTATAAGATTTAACAGCAAAAATTTGAAACAGCAACCAAAGCTCAATATTCAAAAAATATTATTGAATTTCGAAAAAAAGAATGAAGACAATTTGTTTTGTTTTTAACTCTTTTAGTTATTATTTTATCATGTAAGTTTCATTTTTTCTAGTAAAGATGATATACAAAATATCCAACATTCTTTATAAAAACACTTCTATCTTAACTAAATGTTTTTTTTTGAAACTTGTATAGGTGCATCAAATATTATGACAAAATCAGTTTATGGAGATAAAACTCATTCTTCCTATAACGCCCCGACCGCCCCTACCTGTGGGCCCCAACGACATCTCCCGGCCCGTGGGCCCCACCCTTGTTCGACGGCCGGTGCGTTAGTCCGGGAGGCTTGTAATACTTGTTTACTGACCCTGCAATCACCACGTGACCTTTCCCCGTGTTTTGTCCTCACTCACACGCTACCGCGAATCACTTCCCGGAAGGTCACCCATCCTTAGACTACTCCAGCTCAAGCACCCTTAACTCTGGAGTTCTTTCGGGCAAGTGATCGGAAAAGGTAAGTGCACTTTGGTGACATAGGTAGCCAAATCAATTCTTATAAGCCTCTCCGCATATACAAGAAATCGGGATGTTACAATCACCCCCACTCATAGAGCGCAACGTCCTCGTTGCGCACCAGGATCGTCACCCTAGACGGTGTGGGCCCACCTGACTCCACACACGTGTTTGGGTTCGGCTCTGATACCACTTATAACGCCCCGACCGCCCCTACCTGTGGGCCCCAACGACATCTCCCGGCCCGTGGGCCCCACCCTCGTCCGACGGCCGGTGCGTTAGTCCGGGAGGCTTGTAATACTTGTTTACTGACCCTGCAATCACCACGTGACCTTTCCCCGTGTTTTGTCCTCACTCACACGCTACCGCGAATCACTTCCCGGAAGGTCACCCATCCTTAGATTGCTCCAGCTCAAGCACCCTTAACTCTGGAGTTCTCTCTGGACAAGTTCCCGAAAAGATAAGTGCACTTTGGAGACGTGTGGAGTCAGGTGGGCCCACACCGTCTAGGGTGACGATCCTGGTGCGCAACGAGGACGTTGCGCTCTATGAGTGGGGGTGATTGTAACATCCCGATTTCTTGTATATGCGGAGAGGCTTATAAGAATTGATTTGGCTACCTATGTCACCAAAGTGCACTTACCTTTTCCGATCACTTGCCCGAAAGAACTCCAGAGTTAAGGGTGCTTGAGCTGGAGTAGTCTAAGGATGGGTGACCTTCCGGGAAGTGATTCGCGGTAGCGTGTGAGTGAGGACAAAACACGGGGAAAGGTCACGTGGTGATTGCAGGGTCAGTAAACAAGTATTACAAGCCTCCCGGACTAACGCACCGGCCGTCGAACAAGGGTGGGGCCCACGGGCCGGGAGATGTCGTTGGGGCCCACAGGTAGGGGCGGTCGGGGCGTTATAAGTGGTATCAGAGACGAACCCAAACACGTGTGTGAAGTCAGGTGGGCTCACACCGTCTAGGGTGACGATCCTGGTGCGCAACGAGGACGTTGCGCTCTGTGAGTGGGGGTGATTGTAACATCCCGGTTTCTTGTATATGCGGAGAGGCTTATAAGAATTGATTTGGCTACCTATGTCACCAAAGTGCACTTACCTTTTCCGATCACTTGCCCGAAAGAACTCCAGAGTTAAGCGTGCTTGAGCTGGAGTAGTCTAAGGATGGGTGACCATCCGGGAAGTGATTCGCGGTATCGTGTGAGTGAAGACAAAACACGGGGAAAGGTCACGTGGTGATTGCAGGGTCAGTAAACAAGTATTACAAGCCTCCCGGACTAACGCACCGGCCGTCGGACCAGGGTGGGGCCCACGTGCCGGGAGAGGGCATGGGGCCCAGGTAGGGGCGGTCGGGGCGTTATAAGTGGTATCAGAGCCGAACCCAAACACGTGTGTGGAGTCAGGTGGGCTCACACCGTCTAGGGTGACGATCCTGGTGCGCAACGAGGACGTTGCGCTCTATGAGTGGGGGTGATTGTAACATCCCGATTTCTTGTATATGCGGAGAGGCTTATAAGAATTGATTTGGCTACCTATGTCACCAAAGTGCACTTACCTTTTCCGATCACTTGCCCGAAAGAACTCCAGAGTTAAGGGTGCTTGAGCTGGAGTAGTCTAAGGATGGGTGACCTTCCGGGAAGTGATTCGCGGTAGCGTGTGAGTGAGGACAAAACACGGGGAAAGGTCACGTGGTGATTGCAGGGTCAGTAAACAAGTATTACAAGCCTCCCGGACTAACGCACCGGCCGTCGAACAAGGGTGGGGCCCACGGGCCGGGAGATGTCGTTGGGGCCCACAGGTAGGGGCGGTCGGGGCGTTATAAGTGGTATCAGAGCCGAACCCAAACACGTGTGTGAAGTCAGGTGGGCTCACACCGTCTAGGGTGACGATCCTGGTGCGCAACGAGGACGTTGCGCTCTGTGAGTGGGGGTGATTGTAACATCCCGGTTTCTTGTATATGCGGAGAGGCTTATAAGAATTGATTTGGCTACCTATGTCACCAAAGTGCACTTACCTTTTCCGATCACTTGCCCGAAAGAACTCCAGAGTTAAGCGTGCTTGAGCTGGAGTAGTCTAAGGATGGGTGACCTTCCGGGAAGTGATTCGCGGTATCGTGTGAGTGAGGACAAAACACGGGGAAAGGTCACGTGGTGATTGCAGGGTCAGTAAACAAGTATTACAAGCCTCCCGGACTAACGCACCGGCCGTCGGACAAGGGTGGGGATGTTACACTTCCAATCTAGCGTCCAGCCCTCAAAATTATTTCCAAAGAAGAAATCAACTTCCCGATGATGAATTTCATGGCTTCCATGCCCCATGCCTCTACTAACCCAATTGGTTTTTGTCAGGAATGTGCATGTCATTGTTTGAGGACGAAAAGGTTTACGCAAAACTGTTATCATTTTCTTTGTTACTGTGATTATAATAGAGGATTTATTATTGGATAAGCTGGTAACATTTCTGTAAAATATATATCAATGAAAGAAAAATAACAATAAAATTATTTCCAAATATGTGTTAGTTCGTCATTTTTACTTTACATCAGTTACAATGTATTATAGTCCCTACGTTTTGTATGTATGTGTGTATTGGATATATGTTTAATGCAATGGTAGTCAACATAATGAAACATAGCAATTTTATAGAAACTATAAACTTTGTTTCAGTTACACTTTTATACAACTTTATATGGCTAACAAAAAAAAATGCATAAAACATTCTAACATCTAGCCGAATTTTTATTGGATATAAAAAAACTTACATGATAAAATAATATTTTGTATTTTAATTTATTTTGATATATTATATTTTAAATATTGATGGGATGACAACAATGTTTCCAAAATCTTTGCCCAAAAAACTATAATATTACAAAGAATACAAAAATTAATATGTTTTGATATATGAAAAAAATCTTTCTGTAATACCCTTATATTAGGATAAGAAGTGAGACAATTATTTGTTTCTTTCATAAATTATTTCGAGAAGCCCAATATTAAAAGTATTGAGTCCTAAGTAAAATAAAGATGGGTGACTAAGATGAAAGTGATTTCTAATTCCGTTTGAGTGACGACAAAACACGAGTCAAAATTTCATGATGATCTACAGAGAAAGTGAACAAGTCTTCTAAATCTCTCGAAACATCACACCGGATGTCAGACGAGTATGGGTTCCACATATAGACTATCATATCCAAAGTTAAATAAAAATATTGAGACAACACCAAAATTAAGAAATTGATTAAATTTTCAAGAATTTTCTAATAGATTCAAAATTTAGACGCTAGATATGTCAATAATACAAAAACGATCCACATCGTACTTATTTTTTATGTGACTTATCGTGAGAGTAATCCAAAATTAAGCATGCTTGAGTTAGAGCAATATAGGATGGGTGACTTACTATAAATTAATTTTGAGCACAGTGAGAGTGAGGACAATACGAAGGGAAAATTTTATGGTGATCTGAATGGTGATGGAAAATCTTTCGAATATCCAAGATTAGCGCATTGACCGCCAGACAATGGTGGGAACCACATACCGAGAGATGGCGTAGGGATTCACAGGCGATTCTAGCGGTGTTGTTATAATTGGTATCATAGCGGAACCCTGACGAGTGTGGACTCATGTGGGATCACACCGTCAAGGGTGACGATATTATTTTGTTGCAAGGATTACATTGCACTCTGTAAATACGGATACTTATAATACCTTGAACTACTGGAAACTAGTGGTAATTGATGAAATCGAAATATAATATATTTGCCTATGGATACTCACAAAGAACACCTTTCTTCTCCATAATTCAACCTGAGAGAAAACATTGTCAAGTTAGAAAATTTTCAGAGCGGATTATTTACGACAAAGTTGTTTCTAACACCTTGTAAGTGGAGATAAAACACGAGACAAAACTCTCTTGGTGGTCGGCAGGGATTGTCAACCATTCTCTCAAACTTTTCATAATATATCATTGACATTTAGACGAGGGTGTGGACCACGAGCTGAGAAATGGCGAGGGGGATTACATGTAGATTAAATTCTATGTATATTTAATTTTATTATACAAATACAATACAACTTTAATATTTTCAAAGCAATAACAGTTTAAAGAATTTGATTGGAAATTTACGCTTACTAACTCTCAGACAGACATTTCCATCTATGCAAATTATAGTTGAAATTATTTATTTTTAGCTAACTTCAGTTTACATGTTTTATCATAGCATGCTGATAAAAAAAAAAGTGTTATAATTAAAATATGAGGTACATAAAAGAAATATTTGTTGGGTATAAGAATTTTTCCTACATCACCATGTATATATATATATAAAGCCTTATATATACAAGTATAGATGTCAAATTTGTGTTCCTCTCTTTGATACTCTCACATATATATTAATCTATACTAATAAATATATTCATTCTCTAAATAAAAATTCGAGTATAAGCTAATGAGATTATCTTTTTAATCTTAAAGTAATAATTAATTAATAATAATAATTATGATTACACTTTTATATATATTTGAAAAAGAATATTATTATTTAAAAGAGAAAAGTTTCTCCATTGATCATTTATAGCACGAAAACGGTAATTAGAATATTGTTCTTGCGTAAATTAAGTGAAAACAGATATAAATATGTTACTATTACATATAAATATGACACTATTAAGCTTATAAGATTTCACAGCAAAAGTTTGAAACAGCAACCAAAGCTCAATATTTAAAAATTATTATTGAATTTCCGAAAAAAGAATGAAGACAATTTTTTGTTTTTAACTCTTTTAGTTATTATTTTATCATGTATGTTTCATTTTTTCTTGTAAAGATGATATACAAAATATCCAACATTCTTTATTAAAGAACTTCTATCCTAACTAAATGTTTTTTTTAAAACTTGTATAGGTGCGTCAAATATTATGACAAAATCAGATTATGGAGATAAAACTCATTCATCCAATCTAGCGTCGAGCCCTCAAATTGATTTCCAAAGAAGAAATCAACTTCCCGATGATGAACTTCATGGCTTCCATGCCTCTACTAACCCAATTGGTTTTTGTCAGGAATGTGCACGTCATTGTCTGAGGAAGAAAAGGTTTACAAAAAACTGTTATAATTTTCTTTGTTACTGTGATTATAATAGAGGATTTATTATTGGATAAGCTGGTAACTTTCTGTAAAATATATATCAATGAAATAAAAATAACAATAAAATTATTTCGAAATATGAGTTAGTTCGTCATCTTTACTTTACATCAGTTACAATGTATTATAGTCCATAAGTTCTGTATGTATGTGTGTATTGGATATATGTTTAATGCATTGGTAGTCAACATAATGAAACATAGTAATTTTATAGAAACTATAAACTTTGTTTTAGTTACACTTTTATACAACTTTATATGGCTAACAAAAAAAAATGCATAAAACATTCTAACATCTAGCCGAATTTTATTGGATATAAAAAAATTTACATGATAAAATAATATTTTGTATTTTAATGTATTTTGATATATTATATTTTAAATATTGATGGGATGACAACAATGTTTCCAAAATCTTTGCCCAAAAAACTATAATATTACAAAGAATAGAAAAATTAATATGTTTTGATATATGAAACAAATCTTTCTGTAATAACCTTAAATTAGGATAAATATTGAGAAAATTATTTGTTTTCGTTAATAAATTATTTCGAGAAGTCCAATATTAAACATATTGAGTCCTAAGTAAAATAAAGATGGGTGACTAACATGAAAGCGATTTCTAATTTCGTTTGAGTGACGACAAAATACGAGTCAAAATTTCATGATGATCTACATAGAAAGTGAACAAGTCTTCTAAATCTCTCGAAACATCACACCGGACGTCAGACGAGTATGTGTTCCACATATAGACTATCATATCCAAAGTTAAATAAAAATATTGAGACAACACCAAAATTAAGAAATTGATTAAATTTTCAAGACTTTTCTAATAGATTCAAAATTTAGATGCTAAATATGTGAATAATACAAAAACGATCCACATCGTACTTATTTTTTTTATGTGACTTATCGTGAGAGTAATCCACAATTAAGCATGCTTGAGTTAGAACAATTTAGGATGGGTTACTTACTATATATAAATTTTGAGTACCGTGAGAGTGAGGACAATACGAAGGGAAATATTATATGGTGATCTGAATGGCTGATGGAAAATCTTTTGAATATCCAAGATTAGCGCATTGACCGCCAGACGATGGTGGGAACCACATACCGAGAGATGGCGTAGGGGATCACAGGCGATTCTAGTGGTGTTGTTAGAATTGGTATCATAGCGGAACCCTGACGAGTGTGGACTCATGTGGGATCACACCGTTAAGGGTGACGATATTATTGGGTTACAAGGATTAAATTTGCACTCTGTAGATAGGGATACTTATAATACCTTGAATTACAGGAAACTAGTGGTAATTGATGAAATCGAAATATAATATATTTGCCTATGGATACTCCCAAAGAACACATTTCTTCTCCATAATTCAACCTGAGAGAAAACATTGTCAAGTTAGAAAATTTTCAGAGCAGATTATTTACGACAAAGTTGTTTCTAGTACCTTGTAAGGGGAGATCAAACACGAGAAAAAACTCTCTTGGTGGTCGGCAGGGATTGTCAACAATTCTCTCAAACTTTTCATAATATATCATTGACATTTAGACGAGGGTGTGGACCACGAGCTGAGAAAGGGCGAGGGGGCTTACATGTAGATTAAATTTTATGTATATTTAATTTTATTATACAAATACAATACAACTTTAATATTTTCAAAGCAGTAACAGTTTAAAGAATTTGATTGGAAATCTACGCTTACTAACTCTCATACAGACATTTCCATCTATGCCAATTATAGTTGAAATTATTTATCTTTTTGCTAACGTAAGTTTACATGTTTTATCATAGCATGCTGATAAAACAAAATAAAGCGTTATAATTAAAATATGAGGTACATGAAATAAATATTGGTTGGGTATAAGATTTTTTCCTACATCACCATGTATATATATAAAGCCTTACATATACAAATATAGATCAAATTTGTGTTCTTCTCGTTGATACTCTCACATATATATATTAATCTATACTAATAAATATATTCATTCTCTAAATAAAAATTCGAGTATAAGCTAATGAGATTATCTTTTTAATCTTAAAGTAATAATTAATTAATAATAATAATTACGATTACACTTTTATATATATTTGAAAAAGAATATTATTATTTAAATGAGAACCGTTTCTCCATTGATCATTTATAACACAAAAACGGTAATTAAAATATTACTCTTGCGTAACATAAGTGAAAACACATATAAATATGTCACTATTACATATAAATATGCCACTATTAACTTATAAGATTTAACAGCAAAACTTTGAAACAGCAACCAAAGCTCAATATTCAAAAAATATTATTGAATTTCGAAAAAAAGAATGAAGACAATTTGTTTTGTTTTTAACTCTTTTAGTTATTATTTTATCATGTAAGTTTCATTTTTTCTAGTAAAGATGATATACAAAATATCCAACATTCTTTATAAAAACACTTCTATCTTAACTAAATGTTTTTTTTTGAAACTTGTATAGGTGCATCAAATATTATGACAAAATCAGTTTATGGAGATAAAACTCATTCTTCCAATCTAGCGTCCAGCCCTCAAATTGATTTCCAAAGAAGAAATCAACTTCCCGATGATGAATTTCATGGCTTCCATGCCCCATGCCTCTACTAACCCAATTGGTTTTTGTCAGGAATGTGCATGTCATTGTTTGAGGACGAAAAGGTTTACGCAAAACTGTTATCATTTTCTTTGTTACTGTGATTATAATAGAGGATTTATTATTGGATAAGCTGGTAACTTTTCTGTAAAATATATATCAATGAAAGAAAAATAACAATAAAATTATTTCCAAATATGTGTTAGTTCGTCATTTTTACTTTACATCAGTTACAATGTATTATAGTCCCTACGTTTTGTATGTATGTGTGTATTGGATATATGTTTAATGCAATGGTAGTCAACATAATGAAACATAGCAATTTTATAGAAACTATAAACTTTGTTTCAGTTACACTTTTATACAACTTTATATGGCTAACAAAAAAAAATGCATAAAACATTCTAACATCTAGCCGAATTTTTATTGGATATAAAAAAACTTACATGATAAAATAATATTTTGTATTTTAATTTATTTTGATATATTATATTTTAAATATTGATGGGATGACAACAATGTTTCCAAAATCTTTGCCCAAAAAACTATAATATTACAAAGAATACAAAAATTAATATGTTTTGATATATGAAAAAAATCTTTCTGTAATACCCTTATATTAGGATAAGAAGTGAGACAATTATTTGTTTCTTTCATAAATTATTTCGAGAAGCCCAATATTAAAAGTATTGAGTCCTAAGTAAAATAAAGATGGGTGACTAAGATGAAAGTGATTTCTAATTCCGTTTGAGTGACGACAAAACACGAGTCAAAATTTCATGATGATCTACAGAGAAAGTGAACAAGTCTTCTAAATCTCTCGAAACATCACACCGGATGTCAGACGAGTATGGGTTCCACATATAGACTATCATATCCAAAGTTAAATAAAAATATTGAGACAACACCAAAATTAAGAAATTGATTAAATTTTCAAGAATTTTCTAATAGATTCAAAATTTAGACGCTAGATATGTCAATAATACAAAAACGATCCACATCGTACTTATTTTTTATGTGACTTATCGTGAGAGTAATCCAAAATTAAGCATGCTTGAGTTAGAGCAATATAGGATGGGTGACTTACTATAAATTAATTTTGAGCACAGTGAGAGTGAGGAAAATACGAAGGGAAAATTTTATGGTGATCTGAATGGTGATGGAAAATCTTTCGAATATCCAAGATTAGCGCATTGACCGCCAGACAATGGTGGGAACCACATACCGAGAGATGGCGTAGGGGTTCACAGGCGATTCTAGCGGTGTTGTTATAATTGGTATCATAGCGGAACCCTGACGAGTGTGGACTCATGTGGGATCACACCGTCAAGGGTGACGATATTATTTTGTTGCAAGGATTACATTGCACTCTGTAAATACGGATACTTATAATACCTTGAACTACTGGAAACTAGTGGTAATTGATGAAATCGAAATATAATATATTTGCCTATGGATACTCACAAAGAACACCTTTCTTCTCCATAATTCAACCTGAGAGAAAACATTGTCAAGTTAGAAAATTTTCAGAGCGGATTATTTACGACAAAGTTGTTTCTAACACCTTGTAAGTGGAGATAAAACACGAGACAAAACTCTCTTGGTGGTCGGCAGGGATTGTCAACCATTCTCTCAAACTTTTCATAATATATCATTGACATTTAGACGAGGGTGTGGACCACGAGCTGAGAAATGGCGAGGGGGATTACATGTAGATTAAATTCTATGTATATTTAATTTTATTATACAAATACAATACAACTTTAATATTTTCAAAGCAATAACAGTTTAAAGAATTTGATTGGAAATTTACGCTTACTAACTCTCAGACAGACATTTCCATCTATGCAAATTATAGTTGAAATTATTTATTTTTAGCTAACTTCAGTTTACATGTTTTATCATAGCATGCTGATAAAAAAAAAAGTGTTATAATTAAAATATGAGGTACATAAAAGAAATATTTGTTGGGTATAAGAATTTTTCCTACATCACCATGTATATATATATATAAAGCCTTATATATACAAGTATAGATGTCAAATTTGTGTTCCTCTCTTTGATACTCTCACATATATATTAATCTATACTAATAAATATATTCATTCTCTAAATAAAAATTCGAGTATAAGCTAATGAGATTATCTTTTTAATCTTAAAGTAATAATTAATTAATAATAATAATTATGATTACACTTTTATATATATTTGAAAAGGAATATTATTATTTAAAAGAGAACAGTTTCTCTATTGATCATTTATAGCACGAAAACGGTAATTAGAATATTGTTCTTGCGTAAATTAAGTGAAAACAGATATAAATATGTTACTATTACATATAAATATGACACTATTAAGCTTATAAGATTTCACAGCAAAAGTTTGAAACAGCAACCAAAGCTCAATATTTAAAAATTATTATTGAATTTCCGAAAAAAGAATGAAGACAATTTTTTGTTTTTAACTCTTTTAGTTATTATTTTATCATGTATGTTTCATTTTTTCTTGTAAAGATGATATACAAAATATCCAACATTCTTTATTAAAGAACTTCTATCCTAACTAAATGTTTTTTTTTAAACTTGTATAGGTGCGTCAAATATTATGACAAAATCAGATTATGGAGATAAAACTCATTCATCCAATCTAGCGTCGAGCCCTCAAATTGATTTCCAAAGAAGAAATCAACTTCCCGATGATGAACTTCATGGCTTCCATGCCTCTACTAACCCAATTGGTTTTTGTCAGGAATGTGCACGTCATTGTCTGAGGAAGAAAAGGTTTACAAAAACTGTTATAATTTTCTTTGTTACTGTGATTATAATAGAGGATTTATTATTGGATAAGCTGGTAACTTTCTGTAAAATATATATCAATGAAATAAAAATAACAATAAAATTATTTCGAAATATGAGTTAGTTCGTCATCTTTACTTTACATCAGTTACAATGTATTATAGTCCATACGTTTTGTATGTATGTGTGTATTGGATATATGTTTAATGCATTGGTAGTCAACATAATGAAACATAGTAATTTTATAGAAACTATAAACTTTGTTTTAGTTACACTTTTATACAACTTTATATGGCTAACAAAAAAAAATGCATAAAACATTCTAACATCTAGCCGAATTTTATTGGATATAAAAAAATTTACATGATAAAATAATATTTTGTATTTTAATGTATTTTGATATATTATATTTTAAATATTGATGGGATGACAACAATTGAGACAACCGCACTTTTTTTTTTTGCAATTAAAATTAAACAACACAAGAACAATACCAATTCAACAGCTTACACAAGTTCTACAGTTTTATAACAATAAAAGCAACAACAACAACAATAAAAACCCCCGGGTCCTAATCATCCCCTCTTCACTGCCTCGATTCCACGATCACGCCTTATCTTTACCTGCATCGACAAAAGTGATGCATCAACATTTGGCTCGCCAAATGCTGAGTGAGATTGATCATCCCAACCACAGGCTACCAAAAAAAACACAATTAAATCATACGAAGAATTAATTAACACAATTAAAAGAAATCCCAACACAATTAGCAATTAATCACCAAAATCAACAATTATTCACAATAATCAACAATTACTGCAATAATCAACAATTATTCACAAGAAGGAAATAACTCAACACAAACTTGCAATCAATCACGGTTAATCACAATTAACAGAACCACCCAACGCAAGCTTAGCGATTCCGCCCCCTACAAGCTTTCACGAACCGCAACAACAACAAGGGGAAACAACTCGAATCGCAAGCACAACAAGGAGAACAAGCTCGGCTCCACAACGAGAGACAAGCTCGGCCCCAAGAAGCATGAGACGAGCTCGGCTCAAACAACAAAGGACAAGCTCGGCTCAAACAACGAAAGACGAGCTCGGTTCGCGAAATCAACCACCAAGAAGACAAACCCGGGTCACGAATCCAACACCCAAAACCACAAGCAAGGAAACGAACCCCACGCCCATGGAGACAACAAGCAATCGTGAATCCGACAACAAAAGAACAAGCTCACACAAGCTTAAATGCTAGCCTTTGGTCACAACTCACCTTAGACACGAATGAATCGAGCTCCGAACGACTTCCCGAGCTCAAGATCGACCTCCCAAGCTCACGCACAACCCAGGTCCGCCACCTCTTCTTCAAGCTTCGATCGATCTCGCAAGACCCAAGCTTCACCAAGATTTACCTCTCACTCACGCTCTCCTTCTCTCTCTCTCTCTCTCTCTCTCTCTCTCTCTCTCTCTCTCTCGCGACCAAACTCTCTCTCCCAAGCCTGGTTTCTTTTCACCCAAAGAGGAAGATAAGAGGAAGAAGATAAGAAGAAGAAGACAAGAGAAGAAAAGTCAACTTTGAGAAAAACCCCAAAAATTCCAATTCGGTTTATGACACCCCCGGAACAAACCCAAAACTTCCAATTCGGTTTGTGACACCCCCGGAACAAACCCAAATTAATTATTTCCCCCAATAATTAATTTCTCCAGATTTGTCTAAGGCTCAAAACCCGAAGGAAAATTCCGAAACAATTAAATTAATTAACTTAATTAATTTATTTTCCGGTACGCGGGCGTTACAATTCTCCCCCACTAACATAGATTCGTCCTCGAATCTTCGATACCGTTCATCTCCCATGAACCGTTCATGACCAATGAACCTTATCGTCGCAACGATTACACAACCTTTGGCCAAACCCGACCATCTCAATACTCACACGAGGTCCAATACCAACCTCCGAGGTCTCCCATTCAGTCTCTATGCTTATAACGCCGCGGCATCATATGTACTTATTGCTCACACACCGGCTAACCCCATTACTCAAGACGCCGCAGCATCTCTGAGTTCCGAGCATCAGCCATATCCCGCAGGATATCCACCATACCATATCACCCAAGACACCGCAGCATCTCCGGGTTCTAGGTATATGCCGTACCACTCCACTCGGTAATATAACCTACAAGAGTCTCAATACCCCATACCACTCAATTCTAGGCAATATATCCCACGTCTGGGACATACTCCTTACGAATCCACGGTATCACGTATCACTCTAGGCTATAAATCTCCCGAGACTGGGTACATCGCCACTCACACTCCCAGGACACACAGTCCTGCGAGCTATCGGCACCGGAGGAACCAGTCCTCCCAACGAGCAATAAATCACATATCTCTAAGCATCTCGACTGAACTACCTCCCGTGATACGTGTAAATCCTCGCAAGGCAACACCGGTATCACCCATATTCCATACCCGGAATATCTGCCGTGCATGACCAATAACCCGGCCATCGCACCTCCCTTGCGCACCTTCCAGTGTCGGCTTGCTTTAGAAAAACTTGTCAAGACAACTACGACTAGGCTACCTTTAACACCCAACAACCCTCTGCAGTAAGTCATCAATACAAACGTAATAAAACAAACAAGTACCATACGCCTGCAATCCGACCCACCACATAGAATCGCTAAGTGAAATAACCCGGTCTCATCTCTCGACTTATTTTCCCGAACAAGCTTAACTGAAACACGCAACGCTCACAACAGCAATAAGAACATATATCTTATTACTCTCTCGCATTAACGCTTCTTACCCCAAGCGCAATGCGAAACCGTGACTCACAAGTCACCAATAAGAAATACTCATCTTATTACACATCATAATGTAACATCGTTCTACACAACGGCAATACAAAATGAAACATACATAGCACACAGCTATAACCGAAACTGGAACCTCTCGATGGAACTCAAGCCGCAGCTTGCTTCTGGAACCACTTCTGGAACCTCGCTTCCATACTAGCCTCTGGCTCCCAAGTTTCCTCCTGAACACCGCCACAGTCCCACAGAACTCGCATCATCGGAATCTTCTTCCGACGAAGCTCCTTGACCCTCCGCTCGAGAACTCTCAAAGGTCTCGCTTCAACGGTCATATTGGGCTGGAGATCTGGCGGAATCTCAGCCAATACCTCGTCACCCCTATGCAAACACTTCTTCAGCATCGACACATGGAATACCTTATGAAAAGCTTGCATAACCGCGGGTAACTCTAACCGATACGCTACCGGTCCAACACGCTCTACAATCCGGAACGGTCCCATATACCTCGGACTCAACTTAGTCGCAACAATGGACCTGTTCGGACCTCTTAGCAAAGCCATCTTGAGATACACACTATCTCCCACCTCAAACACAAGCTCTTTCCGCCTCTTATCAGCATAACTCTTTTGCCGATCCTGGGCCTCTTTCATGTTCAGCTTCAAAATCCGGATCTTCTCTGTAGTTTCCTGAACAAAACTCGCACCCAAAGTGCTCCTCTCCCCCACTTGGGTCCAACACAAGGGGGTACGACAGGGCCTCCCATACAGAGCCTCATATGGAGCCATGCCAATACTCGCCTGGTAACTATTGTTGTAACATCCCGGTTTCTTGTATATGCGGAGAGGCTTATAAGAATTGATTTGGCTACCTATGTCACCAAAGTGCACTTATCTTTTCGGGAACTTGTCCAGAGAGAACTCCAGAGTTAAGCGTGCTTGAGCTGGAGCAATTTAAGGATGGGTGACCTACCGGGAAGTGATTCGCGGTATCGTGTGAGTGAGGACAAAACACGGGGAAAGATCACGTGGTGATTCCAGGGTCAGTAAACAAGTATTACAAGCCTCCCGGACTAACGCACCGGCCGTCGGACAAGGGTGGGGCCCACGGGCCGAGAGAGGGCATGGGGCCCACAGGTAGGGGCGGTCGGGGCGTTATAAGTGGTATCAGAGCCGAACCCAAACACGTGTGTGGAGTCAGGTGGGCCCACACCGTCTAGGGTGACGATCCTGGTGCGCAACGAGGACGTTGCGCTCTATGAGTGGGGGTGATTGTAACATCCCGATTTCTTGTATATGCGGAGAGGCTTATAAGAATTGATTTGGCTACCTATGTCACCAAAGTGCACTTACCTTTTCCGATCACTTGCCCGAAAGAACTCCAGAGTTAAGGGTGCTTGGGCTGGAGTAGTCTAAGGATGGGTGACCTTCCGGGAAGTGATTCGCGGTATCGTGTGAGTGAGGACAAAATACGGGGAAAGGTCACGTGGTGATTGCAGGGTCAGTAAACAAGTCTTACGAGCCTCCCGGACTAGCGCACCGGCCGTCGGACGAGGGTGGGCCCACGGGCCGGGAGATGTCGTTGGGGCCCACAGGTAGGGGCGGTCGGGGCGTTATAAGTGGTATCAGAGCCGAACCCAAACACGTGTGTGGAGTCAGGTGGGCTCACACCGTCTAGGGTGACGATCCTGGTGCGCAACGAGGACGTTGCGCTCTGTGAGTGGGGGTGATTGTAACATCCCGGTTTCTTGTATATGCGGAGAGGCTTATAAAAATTGATTTGGCTACCTATGTCACCAAAGTGCACTTACCTTTTCCGATCACTTGCCCGAAAGAACTCCAGAGTTAAGGGTGCTTGGGCTGGAGTAGTCTAAGGATGGGTGACCTTCCGGGAAGTGATTCGCGGTAGCGTGTGAGTGAGGACAAAACACGGGGAAAGGTCACGTGGTGATTGCAGGGTCAGTAAACAAGTCTTACGAGCCTCCCGGACTAACGCATCGGCCGTCGGACGAGGGTGGGCCCACGGGCCGGGAGATGTCGTTGGGGCCCACAGGTAGGGGCGTTATAAGTGGTATCAGAGCCAAGTTTGGGTTCACCCAATGACCACCCAATCCAGCACGCACATCCTCAACAAATCCTCCAAAGTCTGAATGGTCCGCTCGGACTGCCCATCTGTCTGAGGATGATACGCCGTGCTCAAGTGCACCTTCGTGCCCATCTCTGCCTGAAACGCATTCCAGAACTCCGATGTGAACTTAGGGTCCCGGTCCGAAACGATACTCACCGGTACTCCATACAGTCTCACAATCTCCTGCACGTACTTCCTAGCCAAAACTGCCGCCCCATCGGTCTTCTTAATGGCCAGAAAACGCGCACACTTGGTCAATCGATCGACGATGACCCAAATAGCGTCCTTGGTCCGAGAAACTGGTAATCCCACCACGAAATCCATCGTGATCATATCCCACTTCCACTCTGGAATGGGTAAACTCCGTAACAAACCACTCGGGACCTGGTGCTCCGCCTTCACTAACTGGCACACGTTGCACGAAGCAACCCAGTTAGCCACATCCTTCTTCATCCCGACCCAATGATAATAGCGCTTGAGATCGCGGTACATCTTAGTCGCTCCGGGATGAATCGCAAACATACTCGAATGAGCCTCGCTCAGGATCTCTCGCCGCAAATCCTCATCCAAAGGTACGCATACCCTCCCACTAACAAGGATAGTGCCGTTCGCAGATACCTGATACTCAGAACCCTCTGCTCTCGAAGCCTTAACCAAACCCTCATCTTTTCCCTGAGCCAACCGAACCCTGCTCAAAAGATCTGCCTGGTTAGCCGCCTCCAAGCCCAAAGGTTCCTGAGATACAACACATAAGCGCAATGTGCTAATCTCGCTCACCAAGGACTCTACCTCGAGCTCCCGAGCCAAAGCCACCCGTTTTCGACTCAACGCATCCGCAACCAGATTAGCCTTACCAGGATGGTAAGCTATCTCCAGATCATAGTCGGCCACTAGCTCCATCCAGCGCCTCTGCCTCAAATTCAACTCAGGCTGAGTGAAAATGTACTTCAAGCTCTTATGATCTGTGAACACCTGCACCTTTCCGCCATAAAGATAAGATCTCCAAATCTTTAATGCAAAAACCACTGCAGCCATCTCCAAGTCATGGGTAGGGTAGTTGCCCTCATGCTTCCGCAGCTGCCGCGAAGCATAGGCAATAACCTTCCCCCGCTGCATCAACACACAACCCAGACCCACTCCCGACGCATCGGTGTACACCACGTAAGGCTCACCCGACTCCGGCAACGCCAATACTGGAGTACTAGATAACATGGCCTTCAGCCCTGCGAAACTCCTCTCACACTCTGAGGACCACACGAAAGGAACATCCTTCCCTGTTAGCTTCGTCATAGGCTTAGCCAAACTCGCAAAACCCTTGACGAACCGCCGATAATACCCTGCCAACCCAAGAAAACTCCGAATCTCAGTGGCATTCCTTGGCCTCGGCCAAGTACTAATGGCCTGGATCTTCCCCGGATCTACCGACACTCCCTCCGCAGAGACAACGTGACCCAGAAAACCGATCTCCCGCTGCCAGAAGCTACACTTGCTCAACTTAGCAAATAACTTCTGTTCCCGCAGCCTCGAAAGAACCACACGCAGATGCACCTCATGCTCCTCCCGGCTCCTCGAATACACCAAGATGTCATCGATAAAGATGATCACGAACTCATCTAGATATTCCTGGAAAACGCTGTTCATCAATCTCATAAATGCAGCCGGTGCATTAGTCAACCCAAATGGCATCACCACAAACTCGTAGTGACCATAACGAGATCTGAAAGCCGTCTTCCGGATATCTACCTCATCGATGGGAATCTGATGATATCCCGACGCCAAGTCAATCTTGGAGAACCAAGTAGCCCCTCTCAACTGATCCAACAACTCATCAATCCGCGGAAGAGGATACCTGTTCTTCACTGTGACCCGGTTAAGTCCCCGATAGTCGATACACAACCGAAAACTCCCGTCCTTCTTCTTCACGAACAACACTGGCGCTCCCCACGGTGAAGAACTCGGACGAATAAATCCCTTACTCAACAACTCCTCCAGCTGCTTCTTCAGCTCTGCCATCTCTGCGGGAGCCATCCTATAAGGAGCCCTGGATATCGGTGCCGTTCCCGGTTCCAACTCGATCGTGAAGGGATCCGACCTAGATGGTGGCAACCCCTGCAACGACTGGAACACATCCTGGAACTCACGAACCACGCGAATATCCTGAACCCTAGCCTCTCCGACGGCCTCCGGCAAGGAAATGGTAGCCAAATACGCCTCGCAACCTCTCTCGATCAGACGCTCCGCGTGCACAACCGAGATCACGAGACTCCCGGAAGTCGGTCTCACACCCTGATACACCAACTTCCCCTTCCCCTGGTCGAACTCGACTCGCCCTCGGTGACAGTCCAGATGCGCCCTGAACTTCCCGAGCCAATCCATGCCCAAGATGACATCGTATAGCTCCACTGAGCAGATAATCAAATCGGCAGCCATGGACTCTCCTGCTACCTGAATATCCACGTCTCGCACCCGACCGTGAATCCTCAGGAGCTTCCCTCCGGCGACCTCCACGAACCCCAAACTCACACCGGGCTCGCTCCGGAGATTAGCCTTCTCGGCCATCTCCGGGGAAACGAAGCAATGCGATGCTCCTGTGTCAAACAACACATGACACTCTACACCTCCAACACACAAGGTCCCTGCACATATACATGTGCCGAGAACCTTAACACCCCGACGAGCACGACATTCCCCAACACAAAAATTAAACTTAGGTGAGTCTAAGAAAATACCTGTGATCGGCCTGGAACTCGGCTCGCCGGTCTCGGTGATAGAGTACACTCGAGGCGCTGATGCCACCTGCCTGAGAGGCTGCACTACCGAGGTCTCCCTCTGCCGCAACTGGGGACACTGAGGCCTGATGTGCCCCGCCTCCTTGCAGTGATAGCACACTCGAGTATCCACTCGCGCTCCGCCCTTCTGAGGACAGCTCGCCACTCGGTGATCCGTGCTCCCGCAACCAAAGCAACCCGGACCACCCCGACTACTACTCGAAGCGCTCTCCCGCTTCCGCTTCTGTCCGTGCGTCGGCTTACTACTGCCTCTGCTCGAACCGGACTGCGGCTGTACCGATCTCGCCTGAAAACGCGGTGTAGCCACTACCACCTCGTCCCTCAGGCCCTCCTCAAGCAAAGCTGCAGTCTCAACCAACTCATCCACCGTGCAAAAAGACCTCACCATGCAACGGTTCCTCAAGTCAACCCGAAGACCCATCAAGAATCTCTGCACACGGGCCGACTCACTCTCACCCGCTCGTCTAGCATAAGACCCGAGCCGGACGAACTCCACCTCATACTCGCGTACCGACTGATCCCCCTGAGTCAAACTCGCAAGCCTCGTCTCTAACCGGTGGAACGCCTCCTGAGGAAAGAACTTGGAGTTAAACTCCTCCACAAAATCCGCCCAAGCCATCGCGGCCTGCGCTCTCCGTGCTGCCACACCCCTCCACCAGAGATGCGCATCACCCTCCAGAAAATGGACCGCAATGTCCACCTGGTACCCCGCAGGACACCTACTCGAGAGGAAATTCCTCTCTATCCTCCTCAACCACGCATCAGCGTCCTCAGGATTAGCACCTCCAGAAAAGAATCCCGTGCCAATCTTCAGCATCTGCTCCATCATCCTCAGATAGGATGGAAGCTCCTCAGCAACCGCAGCTGCCGCCTGAGGCTGAGCCTCCACCACTACCGGAGCCACAGGAGCCTGAGCCGGTACCCTCTCTGGTATCCGCTCCAACAACCTCGCCAGCAGATCCGCTATGCGATCATCTCGGGCACGAGCATCACCCGCTGCTACACCCGCAGCACCCGCTGGAACACCAGCCACACTGACGCTCGCGCCAGTCCTACCGGCACTCACTCCGGCCGCACCCTCGGACCCAACCTGACTCGCACGCGAATCCTCGACCTGCTCCGCCGGCACACGGCCACGACCTCTACCACGGCCACGACCCCTACCACGCCCTCTAGCCATCTGCACACGTGCAGAAGCACAAGCTAAGAAAACTAGAAACAATCATCACAATAAAGATACTCACCGTGGAATCTCACAAGGCTCGAAGAGGATGATTCTAAGACCCCCACACAATACCCAATTAATTCTAGAACCACCTAGGCTCCTAGAACCGTAAGGGCTCTGATACCAAAATGAGACAACCGCACTTTTTTTTTTTGCAATTAAAATTAAACAACACAAGAACAATACCAATTCAACAGCTTACACAAGTTCTACAGTTTTATAACAATAAAAGCAACAACAACAACAATAAAAACCCCCGGGTCCTAATCATCCCCTCTTCACTGCCTCGATTCCACGATCACGCCTTATCTTTACCTGCATCGACAAAAGTGATGCATCAACATTTGGCTCGCCAAATGCTGAGTGAGATTGATCATCCCAACCACAGGCTACCAAAAAAAACACAATTAAATCATACGAAGAATTAATTAACACAATTAAAAGAAATCCCAACACAATTAGCAATTAATCACCAAAATCAACAATTATTCACAATAATCAACAATTACTGCAATAATCAACAATTATTCACAAGAAGGAAATAACTCAACACAAACTTGCAATCAATCACGGTTAATCACAATTAACAGAACCACCCAACGCAAGCTTAGCGATTCCGCCCCCTACAAGCTTTCACGAACCGCAACAACAACAAGGGGAAACAACTCGAATCGCAAGCACAACAAGGAGAACAAGCTCGGCTCCACAACGAGAGACAAGCTCGGCCCCAAGAAGCATGAGACGAGCTCGGCTCAAACAACAAAGGACAAGCTCGGCTCAAACAACGAAAGACGAGCTCGGTTCGCGAAATCAACCACCAAGAAGACAAACCCGGGTCACGAATCCAACACCCAAAACCACAAGCAAGGAAACGAACCCCACGCCCATGGAGACAACAAGCAATCGTGAATCCGACAACAAAAGAACAAGCTCACACAAGCTTAAATGCTAGCCTTTGGTCACAACTCACCTTAGACACGAATGAATCGAGCTCCGAACGACTTCCCGAGCTCAAGATCGACCTCCCAAGCTCACGCACAACCCAGGTCCGCCACCTCTTCTTCAAGCTTCGATCGATCTCGCAAGACCCAAGCTTCACCAAGATTTACCTCTCACTCACGCTCTCCTTCTCTCTCTCTCTCTCTCTCTCTCTCTCTCTCTCTCTCTCTCTCGCGACCAAACTCTCTCTCCCAAGCCTGGTTTCTTTTCACCCAAAGAGGAAGATAAGAGGAAGAAGATAAGAAGAAGAAGACAAGAGAAGAAAAGTCAACTTTGAGAAAAACCCCAAAACTTCCAATTCGGTTTATGACACCCCCGGAACAAACCCAAAACTTCCAATTCGGTTTGTGACACCCCCGGAACAAACCCAAATTAATTATTTCCCCCAATAATTAATTTCTCCAGATTTGTCTAAGGCTCAAAACCCGAAGGAAAATTCCGAAACAATTAAATTAATTAACTTAATTAATTTATTTTCCGGAACGCGGGCGTTACAACAATGTTTCCAAAATCTTTGCCCAAAAAACTATAATATTACAAAGAATAGAAAAATTAATATGTTTTGATATATGAAACAAATCTTTCTGTAATAACCTTAAATTAGGATAAATATTGAGACAATTATTTGTTTTCGTTAATAAATTATTTCGAGAAGTCCAATATTAAACATATTGAGTCCTAAGTAAAATAAAGATGGGTGACTAACATGAAAGCGATTTCTAATTTCGTTTGAGTGACGACAAAATACGAGTCAAAATTTCATGATGATCTACATAGAAAGTGAACAAGTCTTCTAAATCTCTCGAAACATCACACCGGACGTCAGACGAGTATGTGTTCCACATATAGACTATCATATCCAAAGTTAAATAAAAATATTGAGACAACATCAAAATTAAGAAATTGATTAAATTTTCAAGACTTTTCTAATAGATTCAAAATTTAGATGCTAAATATGTGAATAATACAAAAACGATCCACATCGTACTTATTTTTTTTATGTGACTTATCGTGAGAGTAATCCACAATTAAGCATGCTTGAGTTAGAACAATTTAGGATGGGTTACTTACTATATATAAATTTTGAGTACCGTGAGAGTGAGGACAATACGAAGGGAAATATTATATGGTGATCTGAATGGCTGATGGAAAATCTTTTGAATATCCAAGATTAGCGCATTGACCGCCAGACGATGGTGGGAACCACATACCGAGAGATGGCGTAGGGGATCACAGGCGATTCTAGTGGTGTTGTTAGAATTGGTATCATAGCGGAACCCTGACGAGTGTGGACTCATGTGGGATCACACCGTTAAGGGTGACGATATTATTGGGTTACAAGGATTAAATTTGCACTCTGTAGATAGGGATACTTATAATACCTTGAATTACAGGAAACTAGTGGTAATTGATGAAATCGAAATATAATATATTTGCCTATGGATACTCCCAAAGAACACCTTTCTTCTCCATAATTCAACCTGAGAGAAAACATTTTCAAGTTAGAAAATTTTCAGAGCGGATTATTTACGACAAAGTTGTTTCTAATACCTTGTAAGTGAAGATAAAACACGAGAAAAAACTCTCTTGGTGGTCGGCAGGGATTGTCAACCATTCTCTCAAACTTTTCATAATATATCATTGACATTTGGACGAGGGTGTGGACCACGAGCTGAGAAAGGGTGAGGGGGCTTACATGTAGATTAAATTTTATGTATATTTAATTTTATTATACAAATACTATACAACTTTAATATTTTCAAAGCAATAACAGTTTAAAGAATTTGATTGAAAATTTACGCTTACTAACTCTTAGACAGACATTTCCATCTATTCAAATTATAGTTGAAATTATTTATTTTTAGCTAACGTCAGTTTACTTGTTTTATCATAGCATGCCGATAAAACAAAATAAAGTGTTATAATTAAAATATGAGGTAAGAGAAATATTTGTTGGGTATAAGAATTTTTCCTACATCACCATGTATATATATATATAAAGCCTTATATATACAAGTATAGATGTCAAATTTGTGTTCTTCTCTTTGATACTCTCACATATATGTTAATCTATACTAATAAATATATTCATTCTCTAAATAAAAATTCGAGTATAAGCTAATGAGATTATCTTTTTAATCTTAAAGTAATAATTAAATAATAATAACAATTACGATTACACTTTTATATATATTTGAAAAAAAATATTATTATTTAAAAGAGAACATTTTCTCCATTAATCATTTATAACACGAAAACGGTAAGTAGAATAGTAATCTTGCGTAACATAAGTGAAAAAACATATAAATATGACACTATTAAGCTTATAAGATTTCACAGCAAAAGTTTGAAACAGCAACCAAAGCTCAATATTTAAAAAATATTATTGAATTTCCAAAAAAAGAATGAAGACAATTGTTTTGTTTTTAACTATTTTAGTTATTATTTTATAATGTAAGTTTCATGTTTTCTAGTAAAGATGATATACAAAATATCCAACATTCTTTATTAAAAAACTTCTATCCTAACTAAATGTTTTTTTTTATACTTGTATAGGTGCGTCAAATATTATGACAAAATCGGTTTATGGAGATAAAACTCATTCTTCCAATCTAGCGTCGAGCCCTAAAATTGATTTCCAAAAAAGAAATCAACTTCCCGATGATGAATTTCATGGCTTCCATGCCTCTACTAACCCAATTGGTTTTTGTCAGGAATGGGCACGTCATTGTATGAGGAAGAAAAGGTTTATGAAAAACTGTTATAATTTTCTTTGTTACTGTGATTATAATAGAGGATTTATTATTGGACAAGCTGGTAACTTTTCTGTAAAATATACATCAATGAAATAAAAATAACAATAAAATTATTTCCAAATAGCTGTTAGTTCGTCATTTTTACTTTACATCAATTACAATGTATTATAGTCCATACGTTTTGTATGTATTTGTGTATTGGATATATGTTTAATGCAATGGTAGTCAACATAATGAAACATAGAAATTTTATAGAAACTATAAACTTTGTTTTAGTTACATTTTTATACAACTTTATATGGCTAACAAAAAGAAATGCATAAAACATTCTAACATCTAGCCGGATATATATTCGATATACAAAAACTTACATGATAAAATAATATTTTGTATTTTAATTTATTTTGATATATTATATTTTAAGTATTGATGGGATGACAACAATGTTTCCAAAATCTTTGCCCAAAAAACTATAATATTACAAAGAATAAAAAATTAATATGTTTTGATATATGAAAAAAATCTTTCTGTAATACACTTAAATTAGGATAAATAGTGAGACAATTATTTTTTTCTTTCATAAATTATTCCGAGAAGTCCAATGTTAAACGTATTGAGTCCTAAGTAAAATAAAGATGGGTGACTAACATGAAAGTGATTTCTAATTCCGTTTGAGTGACGACAAAACACGAGTCAAAATTTCATGATGATCTACAGAGAAAGTGAAAAAGTCTTCTAAATCTCTCGAAACATCACACCGGACGTCAGACGAGTGTGGGTTCCACATATAGACTATCATATCCAAAGTTAAATAAAAATATTAAGACAACACAAAAATTAATAAATTAATTAAAATTTAAAGGCTGATGGAAAATCTTACGAATATCCAAGATTTGCGCATTGACCGTCAGACGAGGGTGGGGACCACATACCGAGAGATGGCGTAGGGGATCACAGGCGATTCTAGTGGTGTTGTTAAAATTGGTATCATAGCGGAACCCTGACGAGTGTGGACTCATGTGGGATCACACCGTCAAGGGTGACGATATTATTGGGTTGCAAGGATTACATTGCACTCTGTAAATAGGGATACTTATAATACCTTGAACTACAGGAAACTAGTGGTAATTGATGAAATCGAAATATAATATATTTGCCTATGGATACTCCCAAAGAACACCTTTCTTCTCCATAATTCAACCTGAGAGAAAACATTGTCAAGTTAGAAAATTTTCAGAGCGGATTATTTACGACAAAGTTGTGTCTAATACCTTGTAAGTGGAGATAAAACACGAGAAAAAACTCTTTTGGTGGTCTGCAGGGATTGTCAACCATTCTCTCAAACTTTTCATAATATATCATTGACATTTAGACGAGGGTGTGGACCACGAGCTGAGAAAGGGTGAGGGGGCTTACATGTAGATTAAATTTTATGTATATTTAATTTTATTATACAAATACTATACAACTTTAATATTTTCAAAGCAATAACAGTTTAAAGAATTTGATTGGAAATTTACGCTTACTAACTCTCAGACAGACATTTCCATCTATGCAAATTATAGTTGAAATTATTTATTTTTTGCTAACATGAGTTTACATGTTTTAATATAGCATGCTGATAAAACAAAATAAAGTGTTATAATTAAAATATGAGGTACATGAAAGAAATATTGGTTGGGTATAAGAATTTTTCCTACATCACCATGTATATATATATATAAAGCCTTATATATACAAGTATAGATGTCAAATTTGTGTTCTTCTCTTTGATACTCTCACATATATGTTAATCTATACTAATAAATATATTCATTCTCTAAATAAAAATTCGAGTATAAGCTAATGAGATTATCTTTTTAATCTTAAAGTAATAATTAAATAATAATAACAATTACGATTACACTTTTATATATATTTGAAAAAAAATATTATTATTTAAAAGAGAACATTTTCTCCATTAATCATTTATAACACGAAAACGGTAAGTAGAATAGTAATCTTGCGTAACATAAGTGAAAAAACATATAAATATGACACTATTAAGCTTATAAGATTTCACAGCAAAAGTTTGAAACAGCAACCAAAGCTCAATATTTAAAAAATATTATTGAATTTCCAAAAAAAGAATGAAGACAATTGTTTTGTTTTTAACTATTTTAGTTATTATTTTATAATGTAAGTTTCATGTTTTCTAGTAAAGATGATATACAAAATATCCAACATTCTTTATTAAAAAACTTCTATCCTAACTAAATGTTTTTTTTTATACTTGTATAGGTGCGTCAAATATTATGACAAAATCGGTTTATGGAGATAAAACTCATTCTTCCAATCTAGCGTCGAGCCCTAAAATTGATTTCCAAAAAAGAAATCAACTTCCCGATGATGAATTTCATGGCTTCCATGCCTCTACTAACCCAATTGGTTTTTGTCAGGAATGGGCACGTCATTGTATGAGGAAGAAAAGGTTTATGAAAAACTGTTATAATTTTCTTTGTTACTGTGATTATAATAGAGGATTTATTATTGGACAAGCTGGTAACTTTTCTGTAAAATATACATCAATGAAATAAAAATAACAATAAAATTATTTCCAAATAGCTGTTAGTTCGTCATTTTTACTTTACATCAATTACAATGTATTATAGTCCATACGTTTTGTATGTATTTGTGTATTGGATATATGTTTAATGCAATGGTAGTCAACATAATGAAACATAGAAATTTTATAGAAACTATAAACTTTGTTTTAGTTACATTTTTATACAACTTTATATGGCTAACAAAAAGAAATGCATAAAACATTCTAACATCTAGCCGGATATATATTCGATATACAAAAACTTACATGATAAAATAATATTTTGTATTTTAATTTATTTTGATATATTATATTTTAAGTATTGATGGGATGACAACAATGTTTCCAAAATCTTTGCCCAAAAAACTATAATATTACAAAGAATAAAAAATTAATATGTTTTGATATATGAAAAAAATCTTTCTGTAATACACTTAAATTAGGATAAATAGTGAGACAATTATTTTTTTCTTTCATAAATTATTCCGAGAAGTCCAATGTTAAACGTATTGAGTCCTAAGTAAAATAAAGATGGGTGACTAACATGAAAGTGATTTCTAATTCCGTTTGAGTGACGACAAAACACGAGTCAAAATTTCATGATGATCTACAGAGAAAGTGAAAAAGTCTTCTAAATCTCTCGAAACATCACACCGGACGTCAGACGAGTGTGGGTTCCACATATAGACTATCATATCCAAAGTTAAATAAAAATATTAAGACAACACAAAAATTAATAAATTAATTAAAATTTAAAGGCTGATGGAAAATCTTACGAATATCCAAGATTTGCGCATTGACCGTCAGACGAGGGTGGGGACCACATACCGAGAGATGGCGTAGGGGATCACAGGCGATTCTAGTGGTGTTGTTAAAATTGGTATCATAGCGGAACCCTGACGAGTGTGGACTCATGTGGGATCACACCGTCAAGGGTGACGATATTATTGGGTTGCAAGGATTACATTGCACTCTGTAAATAGGGATACTTATAATACCTTGAACTACAGGAAACTAGTGGTAATTGATGAAATCGAAATATAATATATTTGCCTATGGATACTCCCAAAGAACACCTTTCTTCTCCATAATTCAACCTGAGAGAAAACATTGTCAAGTTAGAAAATTTTCAGAGCGGATTATTTACGACAAAGTTGTGTCTAATACCTTGTAAGTGGAGATAAAACACGAGAAAAAACTCTTTTGGTGGTCTGCAGGGATTGTCAACCATTCTCTCAAACTTTTCATAATATATCATTGACATTTAGACGAGGGTGTGGACCACGAGCTGAGAAAGGGTGAGGGGGCTTACATGTAGATTAAATTTTATGTATATTTAATTTTATTATACAAATACTATACAACTTTAATATTTTCAAAGCAATAACAGTTTAAAGAATTTGATTGGAAATTTACGCTTACTAACTCTCAGACAGACATTTCCATCTATGCAAATTATAGTTGAAATTATTTATTTTTTGCTAACATGAGTTTACATGTTTTAATATAGCATGCTGATAAAACAAAATAAAGTGTTATAATTAAAATATGAGGTACATGAAAGAAATATTGGTTGGGTATAAGAATTTTTCCTACATCACCATGTATATATATATATAAAGCCTTATATATACAAGTATAGATGTCAAATTTGTGTTCTTCTCTTTGATACTCTCACATATATGTTAATCTATACTAATAAATATATTCATTCTCTAAATAAAAATTCGAGTATAAGCTAATGAGATTATCTTTTTAATCTTAAAGTAATAATTAAATAATAATAACAATTACGATTACACTTTTATATATATTTGAAAAAAAATATTATTATTTAAAAGAGAACATTTTCTCCATTAATCATTTATAACACGAAAACGGTAAGTAGAATAGTAATCTTGCGTAACATAAGTGAAAAAACATATAAATATGACACTATTAAGCTTATAAGATTTCACAGCAAAAGTTTGAAACAGCAACCAAAGCTCAATATTTAAAAAATATTATTGAATTTCCAAAAAAAGAATGAAGACAATTGTTTTGTTTTTAACTATTTTAGTTATTATTTTATAATGTAAGTTTCATGTTTTCTAGTAAAGATGATATACAAAATATCCAACATTCTTTATTAAAAAACTTCTATCCTAACTAAATGTTTTTTTTTATACTTGTATAGGTGCGTCAAATATTATGACAAAATCGGTTTATGGAGATAAAACTCATTCTTCCAATCTAGCGTCGAGCCCTAAAATTGATTTCCAAAAAAGAAATCAACTTCCCGATGATGAATTTCATGGCTTCCATGCCTCTACTAACCCAATTGGTTTTTGTCAGGAATGGGCACGTCATTGTATGAGGAAGAAAAGGTTTATGAAAAACTGTTATAATTTTCTTTGTTACTGTGATTATAATAGAGGATTTATTATTGGACAAGCTGGTAACTTTTCTGTAAAATATACATCAATGAAATAAAAATAACAATAAAATTATTTCCAAATAGCTGTTAGTTCGTCATTTTTACTTTACATCAATTACAATGTATTATAGTCCATACGTTTTGTATGTATTTGTGTATTGGATATATGTTTAATGCAATGGTAGTCAACATAATGAAACATAGAAATTTTATAGAAACTATAAACTTTGTTTTAGTTACATTTTTATACAACTTTATATGGCTAACAAAAAGAAATGCATAAAACATTCTAACATCTAGCCGGATATATATTCGATATACAAAAACTTACATGATAAAATAATATTTTGTATTTTAATTTATTTTGATATATTATATTTTAAGTATTGATGGGATGACAACAATGTTTCCAAAATCTTTGCCCAAAAAACTATAATATTACAAAGAATAAAAAATTAATATGTTTTGATATATGAAAAAAATCTTTCTGTAATACACTTAAATTAGGATAAATAGTGAGACAATTATTTTTTTCTTTCATAAATTATTCCGAGAAGTCCAATGTTAAACGTATTGAGTCCTAAGTAAAATAAAGATGGGTGACTAACATGAAAGTGATTTCTAATTCCGTTTGAGTGACGACAAAACACGAGTCAAAATTTCATGATGATCTACAGAGAAAGTGAAAAAGTCTTCTAAATCTCTCGAAACATCACACCGGACGTCAGACGAGTGTGGGTTCCACATATAGACTATCATATCCAAAGTTAAATAAAAATATTAAGACAACACAAAAATTAATAAATTAATTAAAATTTAAAGGCTGATGGAAAATCTTACGAATATCCAAGATTTGCGCATTGACCGTCAGACGAGGGTGGGGACCACATACCGAGAGATGGCGTAGGGGATCACAGGCGATTCTAGTGGTGTTGTTAAAATTGGTATCATAGCGGAACCCTGACGAGTGTGGACTCATGTGGGATCACACCGTCAAGGGTGACGATATTATTGGGTTGCAAGGATTACATTGCACTCTGTAAATAGGGATACTTATAATACCTTGAACTACAGGAAACTAGTGGTAATTGATGAAATCGAAATATAATATATTTGCCTATGGATACTCCCAAAGAACACCTTTCTTCTCCATAATTCAACCTGAGAGAAAACATTGTCAAGTTAGAAAATTTTCAGAGCGGATTATTTACGACAAAGTTGTGTCTAATACCTTGTAAGTGGAGATAAAACACGAGAAAAAACTCTTTTGGTGGTCTGCAGGGATTGTCAACCATTCTCTCAAACTTTTCATAATATATCATTGACATTTAGACGAGGGTGTGGACCACGAGCTGAGAAAGGGTGAGGGGGCTTACATGTAGATTAAATTTTATGTATATTTAATTTTATTATACAAATACTATACAACTTTAATATTTTCAAAGCAATAACAGTTTAAAGAATTTGATTGGAAATTTACGCTTACTAACTCTCAGACAGACATTTCCATCTATGCAAATTATAGTTGAAATTATTTATTTTTTGCTAACATGAGTTTACATGTTTTAATATAGCATGCTGATAAAACAAAATAAAGTGTTATAATTAAAATATGAGGTACATGAAAGAAATATTGGTTGGGTATAAGATTTTTTCCTACATCACCATGTATATATATATAAAGCCTTATATATACAAGTATAGTTGTCAAATTTGTGTTCTTCTCTTTGATACTCTCACATATATATTAATCTATACTAATAAATTTATTCATTCTCTAAATAAAAATTCGAGTATAAGCTAATGAGATTATCTTTTTAATCTTAAATTAATAATTAATAAATAATATTAATTACGATTACACTTTTATATATATTTGAAAAAGAATATTATTATTTAAAACAGTACAGTTTCTCTATTGATCATTTATAACACGAAAACGGTAATTAGAATATTACTCTTGCGTAACATAAGTGAAAAAACATATAAATATGACACTATTAAGCTTATAAGATTTCACAGCAAAAGTTTGAAACAGCAACCAAAGCTCAATATTTAAAAAATATTATTGAATTTCCAAAAAAAGAATGAAGACAATTGTTTTGTTTTTAACTATTTTAGTTATTATTTTATAATGTAAGTTTCATGTTTTCTAGTAAAGATGATATACAAAATATCCAACATTCTTTATTAAAAAACTTCTATCCTAACTAAATGTTTTTTCTTATACTTGTATAGGTGCGTCAAATATTATGACAAAATCGGTTTATGGAGATAAAACTCATTCTTCCAATCTAGCGTCGAGCCCTAAAATTGATTTCCAAAAAAGAAATCAACTTCCCGATGATGAATTTCATGGCTTCCATGCCTCTACTAACCCAATTGGTTTTTGTCAGGAATGGGCACGTCATTGTATGAGGAAGAAAAGGTTTATGAAAAACTGTTATAATTTTCTTTGTTACTGTGATTATAATAGAGGATTTATTATTGGACAAGCTGGTAACTTTTCTGTAAAATATACATCAATGAAATAAAAATAACAATAAAATTATTTCCAAATAGCTGTTAGTTCGTCATTTTTACTTTACATCAATTACAATGTATTATAGTCCATACGTTTTGTATGTATTTGTGTATTGGATATATGTTTAATGCAATGGTAGTCAACATAATGAAACATAGAAATTTTATAGAAACTATAAACTTTGTTTTAGTTACATTTTTATACAACTTTATATGGCTAACAAAAAGAAATGCATAAAACATTCTAACATCTAGCCGGATATATATTCGATATACAAAAACTTACATGATAAAATAATATTTTGTATTTTAATTTATTTTGATATATTATATTTTAAGTATTGATGGGATGACAACAATGTTTCCAAAATCTTTGCCCAAAAAACTATAATATTACAAAGAATAAAAAATTAATATGTTTTGATATATGAAAAAAATCTTTCTGTAATACACTTAAATTAGGATAAATAGTGAGACAATTATTTTTTTCTTTCATAAATTATTCCGAGAAGTCCAATGTTAAACGTATTGAGTCCTAAGTAAAATAAAGATGGGTGACTAACATGAAAGTGATTTCTAATTCCGTTTGAGTGACGACAAAACACGAGTCAAAATTTCATGATGATCTACAGAGAAAGTGAAAAAGTCTTCTAAATCTCTCGAAACATCACACCGGACGTCAGACGAGTGTGGGTTCCACATATAGACTATCATATCCAAAGTTAAATAAAAATATTAAGACAACACAAAAATTAATAAATTAATTAAAATTTAAAGGCTGATGGAAAATCTTACGAATATCCAAGATTTGCGCATTGACCGTCAGACGAGGGTGGGGACCACATACCGAGAGATGGCGTAGGGGATCACAGGCGATTCTAGTTGTAACATCCCGATTTCTTGTATATGCGGAGAGGCTTATAAGAATTGATTTGGCTACCTATGTCACCAAAGTGCACTTATCTTTTCGGGAACTTGTCCAGAGAGAACTCCAGAGTTAAGGGTGCTTGAGCTGGAGCAATTTAAGGATGGGTGACCTTCCGGGAAGTGATTCGCGGTATCGTGTGAGTGAGGACAAAACACGGGGAAAGATCACGTGGTGATTGCAGGGTCAGTAAACAAGTATTACAAGCCTCCCGGACTAACGCACCGGCCGTCGGACAAGGGTGGGGCCCACGGGCCGAGAGAAGGCATGGGGCCCACAGGTAGGGGCGGTCGGGGCGTTATAAGTGGTATCAGAGACGAACCCAAACACGTGTGTGAAGTCAGGTGGGCTCACACCGTCTAGGGTGACGATCCTGGTGCGCAACGAGGACGTTGCGCTCTGTGAGTGGGGGTGATTGTAACATCCCGGTTTCTTGTATATGCGGAGAGGCTTATAAGAATTGATTTGGCTACCTATGTCACCAAAGTGCACTTACCTTTTCCGATCACTTGCCCGAAAGAACTCCAGAGTTAAGGGTGCTTGGGCTGGAGTAGTCTAAGGATGGGTGACCTTCCGGGAAGTGATTCGCGGTAGCGTGTGAGTGAGGACAAAACACGGGGAAAGGTCACGTGGTGATTGCAGGGTCAGTAAACAAGTCTTACGAGCCTCCCGGACTAACGCACCGGCCGTCGGACGAGGGTGGGGCCCACAGGCCGGGAGATGTCGTTGGGGCCCACAGGTAGGGGCGGTCGGGGCGTTATAAGTGGTATTAGAGCCGAACCCAAACACGTGTGTGGAGTCAGGTGGGCCCACACCGTCTAGGGTGACGATCCTGGTGCGCAACGAGGACGTTGCGCTCTATGAGTGGGGGTGATTGTAACATCCCGATTTCTTGTATATGCGGAGAGGCTTATAAGAATTGATTTGGCTACCTATGTCACCAAAGTGCACTTATCTTTTCGGGAACTTGTCCAGAGAGAACTCCAGAGTTAAGGGTGCTTGAGCTGGAGCAATTTAAGGATGGGTGACCTTCCGGGAAGTGATTCGCGGTATCGTGTGAGTGAGGACAAAACACGGGGAAAGATCACGTGGTGATTGCAGGGTCAGTAAACAAGTATTACAAGCCTCCCGGACTAACGCACCGGCCGTCGGACAAGGGTGGGGCCCACGGGCCGAGAGAAGGCATGGGGCCCACAGGTAGGGGCGGTCGGGGCGTTATACTAGTGGTGTTGTTAAAATTGGTATCATAGCGGAACCCTGACGAGTGTGGACTCATGTGGGATCACACCGTCAAGGGTGACGATATTATTGGGTTGCAAGGATTACATTGCACTCTGTAAATAGGGATACTTATAATACCTTGAACTACAGGAAACTAGTGGTAATTGATGAAATCGAAATATAATATATTTGCCTATGGATACTCCCAAAGAACACCTTTCTTCTCCATAATTCAACCTGAGAGAAAACATTGTCAAGTTAGAAAATTTTCAGAGCGGATTATTTACGACAAAGTTGTGTCTAATACCTTGTAAGTGGAGATAAAACACGAGAAAAAACTCTTTTGGTGGTCTGCAGGGATTGTCAACCATTCTCTCAAACTTTTCATAATATATCATTGACATTTAGACGAGGGTGTGGACCACGAGCTGAGAAAGGGTGAGGGGGCTTACATGTAGATTAAATTTTATGTATATTTAATTTTATTATACAAATACTATACAACTTTAATATTTTCAAAGCAATAACAGTTTAAAGAATTTGATTGAAAATTTACGCTTACTAACTCTCAGACAGACATTTCCATCTATTCAAATTATAGTTGAAATTATTTATTTTTAGCTAACGTCAGTTTACTTGTTTTATAATAGCATGCCGATAAAACAAAATAAAGTGTTATAATTAAAATATGAGGTACATGAAAGAAATATTTGTTGGGTATAAGAATTTTTCCTACATCACCATGTATATATATATATATATATATAAAGCCTTATATATACAAGTATAGATGTCAAATTTGTGTTCTTCTCTTTGATACTCTCACATATATGTTAATCTATACTAATAAATATATTCATTCTCTAAATAAAAATTCGAGTATAAGCTAATGAGATTATCTTTTTAATCTTAAAGTAATAATTAAATAATAATAACAATTACGATTACACTTTTATATATATTTGAAAAAAAATATTATTATTTAAAAGAGAACATTTTCTCCATTAATCATTTATAACACGAAAACGGTAAGTAGAATAGTAATCTTGCGTAACATAAGTGAAAAAACATATAAATATGACACTATTAAGCTTATAAGATTTCACAGCAAAAGTTTGAAACAGCAACCAAAGCTCAATATTTAAAAAATATTATTGAATTTCCAAAAAAAGAATGAAGACAATTGTTTTGTTTTTAACTATTTTAGTTATTATTTTATAATGTAAGTTTCATGTTTTCTAGTAAAGATGATATACAAAATATCCAACATTCTTTATTAAAAAACTTCTATCCTAACTAAATGTTTTTTTTTATACTTGTATAGGTGCGTCAAATATTATGACAAAATCGGTTTATGGAGATAAAACTCATTCTTCCAATCTAGCGTCGAGCCCTAAAATTGATTTCCAAAAAAGAAATCAACTTCCCGATGATGAATTTCATGGCTTCCATGCCTCTACTAACCCAATTGGTTTTTGTCAGGAATGGGCACGTCATTGTATGAGGAAGAAAAGGTTTATGAAAAACTGTTATAATTTTCTTTGTTACTGTGATTATAATAGAGGATTTATTATTGGACAAGCTGGTAACTTTTCTGTAAAATATACATCAATGAAATAAAAATAACAATAAAATTATTTCCAAATAGCTGTTAGTTCGTCATTTTTACTTTACATCAATTACAATGTATTATAGTCCATACGTTTTGTATGTATTTGTGTATTGGATATATGTTTAATGCAATGGTAGTCAACATAATGAAACATAGAAATTTTATAGAAACTATAAACTTTGTTTTAGTTACATTTTTATACAACTTTATATGGCTAACAAAAAGAAATGCATAAAACATTCTAACATCTAGCCGGATATATATTCGATATACAAAAACTTACATGATAAAATAATATTTTGTATTTTAATTTATTTTGATATATTATATTTTAAGTATTGATGGGATGACAACAATGTTTCCAAAATCTTTGCCCAAAAAACTATAATATTACAAAGAATAAAAAATTAATATGTTTTGATATATGAAAAAAATCTTTCTGTAATACACTTAAATTAGGATAAATAGTGAGACAATTATTTTTTTCTTTCATAAATTATTCCGAGAAGTCCAATGTTAAACGTATTGAGTCCTAAGTAAAATAAAGATGGGTGACTAACATGAAAGTGATTTCTAATTCCGTTTGAGTGACGACAAAACACGAGTCAAAATTTCATGATGATCTACAGAGAAAGTGAAAAAGTCTTCTAAATCTCTCGAAACATCACACCGGACGTCAGACGAGTGTGGGTTCCACATATAGACTATCATATCCAAAGTTAAATAAAAATATTAAGACAACACAAAAATTAATAAATTAATTAAAATTTAAAGGCTGATGGAAAATCTTACGAATATCCAAGATTTGCGCATTGACCGTCAGACGAGGGTGGGGACCACATACCGAGAGATGGCGTAGGGGATCACAGGCGATTCTAGTGGTGTTGTTAAAATTGGTATCATAGCGGAACCCTGACGAGTGTGGACTCATGTGGGATCACACCGTCAAGGGTGACGATATTATTGGGTTGCAAGGATTACATTGCACTCTGTAAATAGGGATACTTATAATACCTTGAACTACAGGAAACTAGTGGTAATTGATGAAATCGAAATATAATATATTTGCCTATGGATACTCCCAAAGAACACCTTTCTTCTCCATAATTCAACCTGAGAGAAAACATTGTCAAGTTAGAAAATTTTCAGAGCGGATTATTTACGACAAAGTTGTGTCTAATACCTTGTAAGTGGAGATAAAACACGAGAAAAAACTCTTTTGGTGGTCTGCAGGGATTGTCAACCATTCTCTCAAACTTTTCATAATATATCATTGACATTTAGACGAGGGTGTGGACCACGAGCTGAGAAAGGGTGAGGGGGCTTACATGTAGATTAAATTTTATGTATATTTAATTTTATTATACAAATACTATACAACTTTAATATTTTCAAAGCAATAACAGTTTAAAGAATTTGATTGAAAATTTACGCTTACTAACTCTCAGACAGACATTTCCATCTATTCAAATTATAGTTGAAATTATTTATTTTTAGCTAACGTCAGTTTACTTGTTTTATAATAGCATGCCGATAAAACAAAATAAAGTGTTATAATTAAAATATGAGGTACATGAAAGAAATATTTGTTGGGTATAAGAATTTTTCCTACATCACCATGTATATATATATATATATAAAGCCTTATATATACAAGTATAGATGTCAAATTTGTGTTCTTCTCTTTGATACTCTCACATATATGTTAATCTATACTAATAAATATATTCATTCTCTAAATAAAAATTCGAGTATAAGCTAATGAGATTATCTTTTTAATCTTAAAGTAATAATTAAATAATAATAACAATTACGATTACACTTTTATATATATTTGAAAAAAAATATTATTATTTAAAAGAGAACATTTTCTCCATTAATCATTTATAACACGAAAACGGTAAGTAGAATAGTAATCTTGCGTAACATAAGTGAAAAAACATATAAATATGACACTATTAAGCTTATAAGATTTCACAGCAAAAGTTTGAAACAGCAACCAAAGCTCAATATTTAAAAAATATTATTGAATTTCCAAAAAAAGAATGAAGACAATTGTTTTGTTTTTAACTATTTTAGTTATTATTTTATAATGTAAGTTTCATGTTTTCTAGTAAAGATGATATACAAAATATCCAACATTCTTTATTAAAAAACTTCTATCCTAACTAAATGTTTTTTTTATACTTGTATAGGTGCGTCAAATATTATGACAAAATCGGTTTATGGAGATAAAACTCATTCTTCCAATCTAGCGTCGAGCCCTAAAATTGATTTCCAAAAAAGAAATCAACTTCCCGATGATGAATTTCATGGCTTCCATGCCTCTACTAACCCAATTGGTTTTTGTCAGGAATGGGCACGTCATTGTATGAGGAAGAAAAGGTTTATGAAAAACTGTTATAATTTTCTTTGTTACTGTGATTATAATAGAGGATTTATTATTGGACAAGCTGGTAACTTTTCTGTAAAATATACATCAATGAAATAAAAATAACAATAAAATTATTTCCAAATAGCTGTTAGTTCGTCATTTTTACTTTACATCAATTACAATGTATTATAGTCCATACGTTTTGTATGTATTTGTGTATTGGATATATGTTTAATGCAATGGTAGTCAACATAATGAAACATAGAAATTTTATAGAAACTATAAACTTTGTTTTAGTTACATTTTTATACAACTTTATATGGCTAACAAAAAGAAATGCATAAAACATTCTAACATCTAGCCGGATATATATTCGATATACAAAAACTTACATGATAAAATAATATTTTGTATTTTAATTTATTTTGATATATTATATTTTAAGTATTGATGGGATGACAACAATGTTTCCAAAATCTTTGCCCAAAAAACTATAATATTACAAAGAATAAAAAATTAATATGTTTTGATATATGAAAAAAATCTTTCTGTAATACACTTAAATTAGGATAAATAGTGAGACAATTATTTTTTTCTTTCATAAATTATTCCGAGAAGTCCAATGTTAAACGTATTGAGTCCTAAGTAAAATAAAGATGGGTGACTAACATGAAAGTGATTTCTAATTCCGTTTGAGTGACGACAAAACACGAGTCAAAATTTCATGATGATCTACAGAGAAAGTGAAAAAGTCTTCTAAATCTCTCGAAACATCACACCGGACGTCAGACGAGTGTGGGTTCCACATATAGACTATCATATCCAAAGTTAAATAAAAATATTAAGACAACACAAAAATTAATAAATTAATTAAAATTTAAAGGCTGATGGAAAATCTTACGAATATCCAAGATTTGCGCATTGACCGTCAGACGAGGGTGGGGACCACATACCGAGAGATGGCGTAGGGGATCACAGGCGATTCTAGTGGTGTTGTTAAAATTGGTATCATAGCGGAACCCTGACGAGTGTGGACTCATGTGGGATCACACCGTCAAGGGTGACGATATTATTGGGTTGCAAGGATTACATTGCACTCTGTAAATAGGGATACTTATAATACCTTGAACTACAGGAAACTAGTGGTAATTGATGAAATCGAAATATAATATATTTGCCTATGGATACTCCCAAAGAACACCTTTCTTCTCCATAATTCAACCTGAGAGAAAACATTGTCAAGTTAGAAAATTTTCAGAGCGGATTATTTACGACAAAGTTGTGTCTAATACCTTGTAAGTGGAGATAAAACACGAGAAAAAACTCTTTTGGTGGTCTGCAGGGATTGTCAACCATTCTCTCAAACTTTTCATAATATATCATTGACATTTAGACGAGGGTGTGGACCACGAGCTGAGAAAGGGTGAGGGGGCTTACATGTAGATTAAATTTTATGTATATTTAATTTTATTATACAAATACTATACAACTTTAATATTTTCAAAGCAATAACAGTTTAAAGAATTTGATTGGAAATTTACGCTTACTAACTCTCAGACAGACATTTCCATCTATGCAAATTATAGTTGAAATTATTTATTTTTTGCTAACATGAGTTTACATGTTTTAATATAGCATGCTGATAAAACAAAATAAAGTGTTATAATTAAAATATGAGGTACATGAAAGAAATATTGGTTGGGTATAAGATTTTTTCCTACATCACCATGTATATATATATAAAGCCTTATATATACAAGTATAGTTGTCAAATTTGTGTTCTTCTCTTTGATACTCTCACATATATATTAATCTATACTAATAAATTTATTCATTCTCTAAATAAAAATTCGAGTATAAGCTAATGAGATTATCTTTTTAATCTTAAATTAATAATTAATAAATAATATTAATTACGATTACACTTTTATATATATTTGAAAAAGAATATTATTATTTAAAACAGTACAGTTTCTCTATTGATCATTTATAACACGAAAACGGTAATTAGAATATTACTCTTGCGTAACATAAGTGAAAACACATATAAATATGACACTATTAAGCTTATAAGACTTCATAGAAAAAGTTTGAAACAGCAACCAATGCTCAATATGTAAAAAATATTATCGAATTTCCAAAAAAAGAATGAAGACAATTGTTTTGTTTTTAATTCTTTTATTTTATCATGTAAGTTTCATTTTTTATAATAAAGATGATATACAAAATATCTAACATTCTTTATTAAAAAACTTATATCCTAACTAAATATTTTTTTGAAACTTGTATAGGTGCGTCAAATATTATGACAAAATCGGTTTATGGAGATAAAACTCATTCTTCCAATCTAGCGTCGAACCCTCAAATTGATTTCCAAAAAAGAAATCAACATCCTGATGATGAATTTCATTGCTCCCATGCCTCTACTAACCCAATTGGTTTTTGTCAGGAATGTGCACGTCATTGTATGAGGAAGAAAAGGTTTATGAAAAACTGTTATAATTTTCTTTGTTACTTTGATTAGGATAGAGGATTTATTATTGGATAAGGTGGTAAATTTTCTGTAAAATATATATCATTGAAAGAAAAATAACAATAAAATTATTTCCAAATAAGTGTTCGTTCTTCGTTTTTACTTTACATCAGTTACAATGTATTATAGTTCCTACGTTTTGTATGTATGTGTGTATTAGATATATGTTTAATGCAATGGTAGTCAACATAACGAAACATAGCTGAAACGACCGGACTTTTTTTTTTTTTTTTTAAACATTAATACAGTCATAAATAAACAACGCGGAAACAATACAAACACCAGTTCTACAGCTTACACAAGCCAACAGTTCTAAAACAGCAAAAGCAAACAACACCAACAATAAAAACCCCGGGTCCTAACCATCCCCTCTTCACTGCCTCGATTCCACGATCACACCTTATCTTTACCTGCATCGACAAAAGTGATGCATCAACATTTGGCTAACCAAACGCTGAGTGAGAGATCATCCCAACAACAGGCTAAACAATAAGCACAATCAACAACAATTATCAATACGAAGAATTAATTAACACCAATTAAAACTTCTAACACAATAGCAATTCATCACCATGAAACTATACCAACGCCTAGCAATTCCATCCCAAGAAAAGCTAGACACAAAGCCTGAAAGGCAACACACAACACGCCTACAAGGCACAACCCACGACCCGTATCGATCGATACCTCCTTGGTATCGATCGATACCCAAACACATGCCCACAGGCAAACAACCGGTATCGATCGATACACCCCTGGTATCGATCGATGCCAAGCAACACATGCCCACAGGCAACAACTGGTATCGATCGATACACACCTGGTATCGATCGATGCCTACACGACTCGAGTCCACCGACAAGAGTCTAGTATCGATCGACACACACATGGTATCGATCGATACCCACCTGCAAATCACAACCTTCCGCGAGATCTAAACCCAGAAATCGCCGCAAATCAACAAGGCAAAGCCCCAAACTCAACAATCAAGCTTAACTAAGCAACACACAAGCTTACTTGCTAACCTTTGGTCCCAACTCACCTTAAATCGGCTGGATCGAGCTCAAAATCGACCTCCCTTGCTTCCCACAAGCTCACGCCCAAAACCAAGACCAAACTCTTCCGATCTCTTCTTCAAGCTTCTCCCAAGCTCGAATCTCTCTCGATCTCGCAAGATCCAAGCTTCACCAAGCTTCCACCTCTCTCACGCTCTCCTTCTCTCTCTCTCTCTCTCTCTCTCTCTCTCGCGACCAAGACTTTTCTTTCTCAAAGAAATGGTTTCCACCCGCAAGAAGAGAAGAGGAAGAAGACTTATAAGGAGAAATCCCGGCTGGTATCGATCGATACCCCTAGTATCGATCGACACTAGCCCCCAGCGCAACCCGAATTAATTATTTTTCCCCAATAATTAATTCCTCCGGAACGCGGGCGTTACAATTCTCCCCCACTAACTTAGATTCGTCCTCGAATCTTCGTTACCGTTCATCTCCCATGAACCGTTCATCTCCAATGAACCTCAATCGTCGCAACGATTACACAATCCTTGGCCAACCCGGCCATCTCAATACTCACACGAGGTCCAAAACCAACCTCCGAGATTCCCACTCAGTCCTTATGCTTATGACACCGCGGCATCATATGTATACTTATTGCTCAACACACGCCAATCCCATCACTCAAGACACCGCAGCATCTCTGAGTTCCGAGCATCAGCCATATCCCGCAGGATATCCACCATACCACCTCACCCAAGACACCGCAGCATCTCCGAGTTCTAGGTATATGCCGTACCACTCCACTCAGTAATATAACCTACAAGAGTCTCAATACCCCATACCACTCAATTCTAGGCAATATATCCCACGTCTGGGACATACTCCTTACGAATCCACGGTATCACATATCACTCTAGGCTATAAACCTCCCGAGTCTGGGTACATCGCCACTCACACTCCCAAGACACACAGTCCTGCGAGCTATCGGCACCAGAGGAACCAGTCCTCTCAACGAGCAATAAATCACATATCTCTAAGCATCTCGACTGAACTACCTCTCGTGATCCGTGTAAATCCTCGCAAGGCAACACCGGCATCACCCATATTCCATACCCGGAATATCTGCCGTGCATGACCAATAACCCGGCCATCGCACCTCCCTTGCGCACCTTCCAGTGTCGGCTTGCTTTAGAAAAACTTGTCAAGACAACTATGACTAGGCTACCTTTAACACCCAACAACTCTCTGCAGTAGGTCCTCAATACAAACGTAATAAAACAAACAAGTACCATACGCCTGCAATCCGACCCACCACATAGAACCGCTAAGTGAAATAACCCGGTCTCGTCACTCGACTCATTTTCCCGAACAAGCTTAACTAAAACACGCAATGCTCACAACAGCAATAAGAACATCTATCTTATTACTCTCTCGCATTAACGCTTCTTACCCCAAACGCAATGCGAAACCGTGACTCACAGTCACCAATAAGAAATACTCATCTTATTACGCATCATAATGTAACATCGTTCTACACAACGGCAATACAAAATGAAACACACATAGCACACAGCTACAACCGAAACTGGAACCTCTCGATGGAACTCAAGCCGCAGCTTGCTTCTGGAACCACTTCTGGAACCTCGCTTCCATCCTAGCCTCTGGCTCCCAAGTTTCCTCCTGCACCCCGTCACAGTCCCACAGAACTCGCATCATCGGAATCTTCTTCCGACGAAGCTCCTTGACCCTCCGCTCGAGAACTCTCAAAGGTCTCGCCTCAACGGTCATATTGGGCTGGAGATCTGACGGAATCTCAGCCAATACCTCGTCACCCCTATGCAAACACTTCTTTAGCATCGACACATGGAAGACCTTATGAAATGCTTGCATAACCGCGGGTAACTCCAACCGATACGCTACCGGTCCAACACGCTCCACAATCCGGAACGGTCCCATATACCTCGGACTCAACTTAGTCGCAACAATGGACCTGTTCGGACCTCTCAGTAAAGCCATCTTGAGATACACACTATCTCCCACCTCAAACTCAAGCTCTTTCCGCCTCTGATCAGCATAACTCTTTTGCCGATCTTGGGCCTCTTTCATGTTCAGCTTCAAAACCCGGATCTTCTCCGTAGTTTCCTGAACAAAACTCGCACCCAAAGTGCTCCTCTCCCCCACTTGTGTCCAACACAACGGGGTACGACATGGCCTCCCATACAGAGCCTCATATGGAGCCATCCCAATACTCGCCTGGTAACTATTGTTATACGCAAACTCAACCAAGCTCAAGTGATCCACCCAATGACCACCCCAATCCAGCACGCACATCCTCAACAGATCCTCCAAGGTCTGGATGGTTCGCTCGGACTGCCCATCTGTCTGAGGATGATACGCCGTGCTCAAGTGCACTTTCGTGCCCATCTCCGCCTGAAACGCATTCCAGAACTCCGATGTGAACTTAGGATCCCGGTCCGAAACAATACTCACCGGTACTCCATACAGTCTCACAATCTCCTGCACGTACTTCCTAGCCAAAACTGCCGCCCCATCGGTCTTCTTAATGGCCAGAAAACGCGCACACTTGGTCAATCGATCGACGATGACCCAAACAGCATCCTTGGTCCGAGAAACTGGTAAACCCACCACGAAATCCATCGTGATCATATCCCACTTCCACTCTGGAATGGGTAAACTCCGCAACAAACCACTCGGGACCTGGTGCTCCGCCTTCACTAACTGGCACACGTTGCACGAAGCAACCCAGTTAGCCACATCCTTTTTCATCCCGACCCAATGATAATAGCGCTTAAGATCGCGGTACATCTTAGTCGCTCCGGGATGAATCGCAAACATACTCGAATGAGCCTCACTCAGGATCTCTCGCCGCAAATCCTCATCCAAAGGTACGCATACCCTCCCACTAACAAGGATAGTGCCGTTCGCAGATACCTGATACTCAGAACCCTCTGCTCTCGAAGCCTTAACCAAACCCTCATCTTTTCCCTGAGCCACCCGAACCCTGCTCAAAAGATCCGCCTGGTTAGCCGCCTCTAAGCCCAAAGGTTCCTGAGATACAACACATAAGCGCAATGTGCTAATCTCGCTCACCAAGGACTCTACCTCGAGCCCCCGAGCCAAAGCCACCCGCTTCCGACTCAACGCATCCGCAACCAGATTAGCCTTACCAGGATGGTAAGCTATCTCCAGATCATAATCGGCCACTAGCTCCATCCAGCGCCTCTGCCTCAAATTCAACTCAGGCTGAGTGAAAATGTACTTCAAGCTCTTATGATCTGTGAACACCTGCACCTTTCCGCCATAAAGATAAGATCTCCAAATCTTTAAAGCGAAAACTACTGCAGCCATCTCCAAGTCATGGGTAGGGTAGTTGCCCTCATGCTTCCGCAGCTGCCGCGAAGCATAGGCAATAACCTTCCCCCTCTGCATCAACACACAACCAAGACCCACTCCCGACGCATCGGTGTACACCACGTAAGGCTCCCCCGACTCAGGCAACGCCAATACTGGAGTACTAGACAACATGGCCTTCAGCCCTGCGAAACTCTTCTCACACTCTGAGGACCACACGAAAGGAACATCCTTCCCTGTCAGCTTCGTCATAGACTTAGCCAAACTTGCGAAACCCTTGACGAACCGCCGATAATACCCTGCCAACCCAAGAAAACTCCGAATCTCAGTGGCATTCCTCGGCCTCGGCCAAGTACTAATGGCCTGGATCTTCTCCGGATCTACCGACACTCCCTTCGCAGAGACAATGTGACCCAGAAAACCGATCTCCCGCTGCCAGAAGCTACACTTGCTCAACTTAGCAAACAACTTCTGTTCCCGCAGCCTCGAAAGAACCACACGCAGATGCACCTCATGCTCCTCCCGGCTCCTCGAATACACCAAGATGTCATCGATAAAGATGATCACGAACTCATCTAGATACTCCTGGAAAACGCTGTTCATCAATCTCATAAATGCAGCCGGTGCATTAGTCAACCCAAATGGCATCACCACAAACTCGTAGTGACCATAACGAGATCTGAAAGCCGTCTTCCGGATATCTACCTCATCGATGGGAATCTGATGATATCCCGACGCCAAGTCAATCTTGGAGAACCAAGTAGCCCCTCTCAACTGATCCAACAACTCATCAATCCGCGGAAGAGGATACCTGTTCTTCACTGTGACTCGGTTAAGTCCCCGATAATCAATACACAACCGAAAACTCCCGTCCTTCTTCTTCACGAACAACACTGGCGCTCCCCACGGTGAAGAACTCGGACGAATAAATCCCTTACCCAACAACTCCTCCAGCTGCTTCTTCAGCTCTGCCATCTCTGCAGGAGCCATCCTATAAGGAGCCCTGGATATCGGTGCCGTCCCCGGTTCCAACTCGATCGTGAAAGGATCCGACCTAGATGGTGGCAACCCCTGCAACGACTGGAACACATCCTGGAACTCACGAACCACCCGAATATCCTGAACCCTAGCCTTTCCGACAGCCTCCGGCAAAGAAATAGTAGCCAAATACGCCTCGCAACCCCTCTCGATTAGACGCTCCGCGTGCACAACCGAGATTACGAGACTCCCGGAAGTCGGTCTCACACCCTGATACACCAACTTCCCTTTCCCCTGGTCGAACTCGACTCGCCCTCGGTGACAGTCCAGATGCGCTCTGAACTTCCCGAGCCAATCCATGCCCAAGATGACATCGTACAGCTCCACTGAGCAGATAATCAAATCGGCAGCCATGGACTCTCCTGCTACCTGAACATCCACGTCCCGCACACGACCGTGAATCCTCAGGAGCTTCCCTCCGGCAACCTCCACGAAACCCAAACTCACACCGGGCTCGCTCCGTAAATTAGCCTTCTCGGCCAACTCCGGGGAAACGAAGCAATGCGATGCTCCCGTGTCAAACAACACATGACACTCTACACCTCCAACACACAAGGTCCCTGCACATATACATGTGCCGCGAACCTTAACACCCCGACAAGCCCGACATTCCCCAACACAGAATTAAACTTAGAGGAGTCTAAGAAAATACCTGTGATCGGCCTGGAACTCGGCTCGCCGGTCTCGGTGATGGAGTACACTCGAGGCGCTGATGCCACCTGCCTGAGAGGCTGCACCACCGTGGTCTCACTCTGCCGCAACTGGGGACACTGAGGCCTGATGTGCCCCGCCTCCTTGCAGTGATAGCACACTCGAGAATCCACTCGCGCTCCGCCCTTCTGAGGACAGCTCGCCACTCGGTGATCCAAGCTCCCACAACCAAAGCAACCCGGACCACTCCGACTACCACTCGAAGCGCTCTCCCGCTTCCGCTTATGTCCTTGCATCGGCTTACTACTGCCTCTGCTCGGACCGGACTGCTGCTGCACATATCTCGCCTGAAAACGCGGTGTAGCCACTACCACCTCGTCCTTCAGACCCTCCTCAAGCAAGGCCGCAGTCTCAACCAACTCATCAACCGTGCAAAAAGGCCTCACCATGCAACGGTTCCTCAAGTCAACCCGAAGACCCATCAAGAATCTCTGCACACGGGCCGACTCACTCTCACCCGCTCGTCTAACATAAGACCCGAGCCGGATGAACTCCACCTCATACTCGCGTACCGACCGATCCCCCTGAGTCAAACTCGCAAGCCTTGACCCTAACCGGTTGAACGCCTCCTGAGGAAAGTACTTGGAGTTAAACTCCTCCACAAAATCCGCCCAAGCCATCGCGGCCTGAACTCTCCGTGCTGCCACACCCCTCCACCAGAGATGCGCATCACCCTCCAGAAAATGGACCGCAATGTCCACCTGGTATCCTGCGGGACACCTACTCGAGAGGAAATTCCTCTCTATCCTCCTCAACCACGCATCAGCGTCCTCAGGATTAGCACCTCCAGAAAAGAACCCCGTGCCAATCTTCAGCATCTGCTCCATCATCCTCAGGTAGGATGGGAGCTCCTCAGCAACCACAGCTGCCACCTGAGGCTGAGCCTCCACCACTACCGGAGCCACAGGAGCCTGAGCCGGTACCCTCTCTGGTAACCGCTCCAACAACCTCGTCAACAAATCCGCTATGCGATCATCTCGGGCCTGAGCATCACCCGCTGCTACACCCGCAGCACGTGCTGGAACACCAGCCACACTGGCGCTCACGCCAGCCCCAACGGCACTCACTCCGGCCGCACCCTCAGACCCAACCTGACTCGCACGCGAATCCTCGACCTGCTCCGCCGGCACACGGCCACGACCCCTACCACGGCCACGACCTCTACCACGCCCTCTAGCCATCTGCACACGTGCAGAAGCACAAACTAAGAAAACAAACAACAATCCTCACAATAAAGATACTCACCGTGGAATCTCACAAGGCTCGAAGAGGATGATTCTAAGACCCCACACAACACCCAATCTATTCTAGAACCACCTAGGCTCCTAGAACCGTATGGGCTCTGATACCAAATTGAAACGACCGCACTTTTTTTTTTTTTTTTAAACATTAATACAGTCATAAATAAACAACGCGGAAACAATACAAACACCAGTTCTACAGCTTACACAAGCCAACAGTTCTAAAACAGCAAAAGCAAACAACACCAACAATAAAAACCCCGGGTCCTAACCATCCCCTCTTCACTGCCTCGATTCCACGATCACACCTTATCTTTACCTGCATCGACAAAAGTGATGCATCAACATTTGGCTAACCAAACGCTGAGTGAGAGATCATCCCAACAACAGGCTAAACAATAAGCACAATCAACAACAATTATCAATACGAAGAATTAATTAACACCAATTAAAACTTCTAACACAATAGCAATTCATCACCATGAAACTATACCAACGCCTAGCAATTCCATCCCAAGAAAAGCTAGACACAAAGCCTGAAAGGCAACACACAACACGCCTACAAGGCACAACCCACGACCCGTATCGATCGATACCTCCTTGGTATCGATCGATACCCAAACACATGCCCACAGGCAAACAACCGGTATCGATCGATACACCCCTGGTATCGATCGATGCCAAGCAACACATGCCCACAGGCAACAACTGGTATCGATCGATACACACCTGGTATCGATCGATGCCTACACGACTCGAGTCCACCGACAAGAGTCTAGTATCGATCGACACACACATGGTATCGATCGATACCCACCTGCAAATCACAACCTTCCGCGAGATCTAAACCCAGAAATCGCCGCAAATCAACAAGGCAAAGCCCCAAACTCAACAATCAAGCTTAACTAAGCAACACACAAGCTTACTTGCTAACCTTTGGTCCCAACTCACCTTAAATCGGCTGGATCGAGCTCAAAATCGACCTCCCTTGCTTCCCACAAGCTCACGCCCAAAACCAAGACCAAACTCTTCCGATCTCTTCTTCAAGCTTCTCCCAAGCTCGAATCTCTCTCGATCTCGCAAGATCCAAGCTTCACCAAGCTTCCACCTCTCTCACGCTCTCCTTCTCTCTCTCTCTCTCTCTCTCTTTCTCGCGACCAAGACTTTTCTTTCTCAAAGAAATGGTTTCCACCCGCAAGAAGAGAAGAGGAAGAAGACTTATAAGGAGAAATCCCGGCTGGTATCGATCGATACCCCTAGTATCGATCGACACTAGCCCCCAGCGCAACCCGAATTAATTATTTTTCCCCAATAATTAATTCCTCCGGAACGCGGGCGTTACAATAGCAATTTTATAGAATCTATAAACTTTGTTTTAATTACACTTTATTACAACTTTATATGGCTAACAAAAAAAAGTGCATAAAACATTCTAACATCTAGTCGGATTTTTATTGGATATACAAAACTTTACATGATAAATAATATTTTGTATTTTAATTTATTTTGATATATTATATTTTAAATATTGATGGGATGACAACAATGTTTCCAAAATCTTTGCCTAAAAAAATGTAATATTACAAAGAATAGAAAAATTAATATGTTTTGATATATGAAAAAATATTTCTGTAATATCCTTAAATTAGGATAAATAGAGGGACAATTATTTTTTTCTTTCATAAATTATTCTGAGAAGTCTAATTTTAAACGTATTGAGCTCTAAGTAAAATAAATATGGGTGACTAACATGAAAGTGATTTCTAATTCCGTTTGAGTGACGATAAAACACGAGTCAAAATTATATGATGATCTACAGAGAAAGTGAACAAGTCTTCTAAACCTCTCTAAACATCACACCGGACGTCAGATGAGTATGGGTTCCACATATAGACTATCATATCCAAAGTTAAAAAAAAAATATACACAACACAAAAATTAATAAATTGATTAAATTTTCAAGGCTGATGGAAAATCTTTTGAATATCCAAGATTAGCGCATTGACCGTCATACGAGGGTGGGGCTCACATACCGAGAGATGGCGTAGGGCCTCACATGCGATTCTAGTGGTTTTGTTTTAATTGGTATCATAGCGGATCCCTGACGAGTGTGGACTCATGTGGGATCACACCGTCAAGGGTGACGATATTATTGGGTTGCAAGGATTACTTTGCACTCTGTAAATGGGGATACTTATAATACCTTGAACTATTGGAAACTAGTAGTAATTGATGAAATCAAAATATAATATATTTGCCTATGGATACTCCCAAAGAATACTTTTCTTCTCCATAATTCAACCTGAGAGAAAACATTTTCATGTTAGAAAATTTTCAGACCGGATTATTTACGATTAAGTTGTTTCTAGTACCTTGTAAGTGGAGATAAAACACGAGAAAAAACTCTCTTGGTGGTCGGCAAGGATTGTCAACAATTCTCTCAAACTTTTCATAATATATCATTGACATTTAGACGAGGGTGTGAACCACGAGCTGAGAAAGGGCGAGGGGGCTTACATGTAGATCAAATTTTATGTATATTTAAATTTCTTATACAAATACAATACAACTTTAATATTTTCAAAGCATTAACAGTAAACTTGCATTATATGAATGCTGATGTGGCATCCTCTCCTCAATTTTTCCAAAGCTGAGGTGGATAGGCCAAGGAACCTCAAACTTCTCCTTTCATATAGTATAGATAGATAGATTAGGGGTTATTCCGTGCTACACGCGGATTGTTATATAAAATTTTGTTATGTTTTTGTTATACAAATTTATTAATTTTAAGTTGATATATCAAATGCAGTATTTGAATTAGAATATATTTTTATCTCTGAATGTAATGTTATAAATCTACAATATGATAATATGTCAATAAATACTCGAAAAATACGTTGTTATATAATTTAAGATTTACACTAACTTGAAAATTTAAAGCTATTGTTTAGACAATAAATTACATCATTGCCGACCATTTTTAAAAAAACTATTAAAATTTTGTTTAGTGTAATCGAATTTAGTATATAATTAAATCAAGTATATAATATTTTTTTGGAATGACAAGCTATTTCCACATGAGAAGTTTTATATCCCACTAAATCCCCCCAAACTTTGAATTTCTCGTTATTTTCCCACAATATAAAACTTGTCTATTTATTTTCCCCTTAAGATTGTACTTGTCTTTCTCAGTCCCCCTAATATGAAAATCGATGGTTAGTTTATTGTTAACCAAACTTAAACCAAGTATACCCATTTAAACAAGAATCTGAACCAAAATTAAACCCATAAAATGACCCGGCAAACTCAAAATCATGACCCGACAAACTCTAATACACTTACCCAAGAAACTAAAAAAATCTCTAAATCAAAAATACTTCACGAAAAAATTCCAAAATCAAATATCAGTGGTGGTGTCAATGGCTTTACTCCTTCGAACTAGGGAAGAAGAAGTCCCAGAAGATCCAGATTATGTGCCTCCGATGGAAAATGAGGCTGAAGACAATGATGCAAACGACGACGACGAAGATGCAAGGGAACGAGAGGAGTTTGAAATCGAGCAGGTCGTAGCTGGGTTTATTGATGAACCACAGATTCGTCATGACGTGTATCCCGATAGCGACAGTGATGAAGAGAAAGAAAAAGAAAATGGCCAACAGAGAGTCTCTAATCACATCCGACGCGGTGATGGCCAATTATACGACAGTCAAATGTTCTACAATGGATATGCATTTAAAGAGGCAGTTTTGGATTATGCTCTGAGAACAGGAAAAAACATTAAACAATACAGGTATGATAAGACAAAAATTGGGTTTTATTGCGCCGGCGGTGATGGGTGTCAATGGTGTATATATTGCTCAGTTTCTGGCATGTCAGAGAAGTGGCAGGTTAGGGTTTTCAAGCAATTGCATTCGTGCCTTCCGAATGGAGAATGCAAGATGTAAGATTCCAGTAATTTCAAGGTTATTCCTTGACAAGATCAGAGACGAACCAGATTACATGATGCCTATGAAGATTGAAGAAACAATTATGGAACGATGGAAAATTAGTGTTTCAAGGCCTCAATGTCAAGCTGGTAGGAGTAAAGCATTGAAGTGGATTGAGAAAGAATACGATGAACAGTTTGCGCGTCTCCGAGACTATGTGAGTGAGATACTCGATTCAAATAAGGGATCTAGTGTTGAACTCGACACTCTAAAAAATGTTGAAGGTGAGGATGTATTTAATAGGTTCTACGTCTGCTTTGACATTCTCAGAAGGACATGGAAAGCTACATGTCGTCCACTAATTGGAATTGATGGCTTCTTTGTAAGATCAAGGATGAAAGGGCAGCTACTGGTTGCATTAGCTAGAGACGCAAACAACAGTATATATCCAATAGCTTGGGCTGTTGTCCAAGTGGAAAACACAGACAATTGGTTGTGGTTTATGAGAAAACTTAAGTCTGATTTGGGTCTTAGAGATGGTGAAGGCTATATTATTGTCTCTGATCGTCAAAAGGTAACTTGTTTAAGACAGTTGAAGCTTTCGATTTAACTTAGAATTTTAATGTTGTTGATGACAGTTTGGTTCGGCTTTCTAGGGGTTAATCAACGCTGTTCAACAAGATCTTCCAAACATTGAGCATAGGATGTGTGTAAGACACATCTATGCAAATTTGAAGGCTAAGCATGGAAAGAAGAAACAAATGAAGCCTTTCATTTGGAATCTGGCATGGAGTTATAATGAGGTAGAGTTTAGAGAAAATTTAGATAGGTTGAGATGTTATGATACAAGTGTTTATGAAGATGTTATGAAGACAAATCCAGAGACTTGGTGTAGAGCTTTTTACAAGTTAGGAACCTTCTGTGAAGATGTGGAAAACAACTCCACCGAATATTTCAACAATACAATAGTCAAAGCAAGAGAGAACCCTTTTTGCCTATGCTAGAGACCATTCGGAGGCTTGCAATGGTACGAATTTCTAAAAGATCTATTATAGCTACTAATCACACAGGGAAATGTACACTGTATGTGTCTAAGTATCTAGCGGCAGAGCATGAAAAAGCTTCAGCTTGCAGAGTGCATCGAAGCACAAATGGAACGTGGGAATCTGATCTTAACGGTTGTTCTTATCGTGTAAGCATGGAGAATAAGACTTGTAGTTGCAGGAAGTGGGAGATAACTGGAATCCCTTGTGAGCATGCATATGGTGTTATTCTTACCAAGAAACTTCAGGCTGAGAACTATGTTAATGATTGGTTTCACACAACTCATTGGAGGAAAACATATGTTGATGGTCTGAATCCAATGAGAGGTGCAAGATTCTGGCCTAGGGGATCTGTTCCTTTAGTGAGTGGACCTCCTGAGCCACCGCAGCCTGGCCGAAAGAAGAATAGGAAGAGTAAGAAAGATAAAAGAAAAAGGGGAAAAATGAGTCTCCTTTGAAAAAGAAACCAAAACAATTGAAAAGAGTAATGCACTGTGGAATATGTGGTCAAGGTGGTCATAATGTTAGGTTTCATAAGAAGGATAAATCTATCAAGGTATGTCTATGATTTGTTTATACTTTTGTTTCTGTTTTTCTGTCTTTTGCTTTTGTTGATGTTTTTGTGTGTCTTTTGGTTATGTTTTGTCTTTCTTTTTTTTTGTCTTTGATTATGCGTTTGTTTCTGTTTTTTTTTGTCTTTTGGTTGTGTTAACAGGACTCTCAACCTGAGCTTTCTCAAAGCATTCTGACACAAGGCTGATTTGGATCTTAGAGATGGTGAAGACTACATGAAGCACGTGTCTTTATGCTTTTGGTTGTGTCTTTATGCTTTTGGTTTTGGTTGTGTCTGTCTCACGACTTGTTTAAGATAGTTTATGCTTATTGCATTGATAATTGATATATGACATGACATTGGTTGATAACAAATTAAAGAGTTTGATTATGTGTTGTTGTTTCTTTTCTCTCTTATACAAATGAAAGAGGTGAAAGAGTTTCATTATGAAAAGATAATACAAGTGAAAGACTTTAAGAAGATATAGATGTGTTGCATACAACAAGAGACTCAACCAATTTGTTTTCTTAAACTCAGAATACAACACATATGAATTGTACAATAAAACACAAACTATACAACAAGAGAGTCAACCAGAATGCAAACCGTCATCTTCTTCATACGTGATTTGGTTTCTCCAAACTCATTTTCAATCCTCTCAGATATTAGACATTCTAGCTTTGTTTCCATCTTCTCAAAGACCTTGCTCTGAAGCTCAATACTCTCGGCCAGTAACTTTTTACTCTCTTTCAACTCTTCAATCAATAGACGATAAAATTCCACAGGATTACGAAGAATACAAACTTGAGATTACAATTCCGAATCAATTCTTGTAATTATCTTGAGGAAAAAAAACATAATCGTAGGAGGAAGATTGGATTCAGCAGAAAAGCAGTTAAATCTCATCTCCCAAACTCCAGAAGTAATTATGTGTCACATGTACTTTCAAAAAAAAAAAAATTCATGTGTCGGAAAAAAAAGTCATGAAGAATACATCAAAATTGAGATAACATTTCGGAATTAAACTGGAAAAAGCAAAGAACATAGCAATCGAACAAGGAAGAAGATGAAAGAGATAAATCGTACCTTAACGGAGTACTTAACGGCGAGGCTAGTCACACTATCACCACGAGAAATCCGATAAGAGATGGCGATTTTCCAGATTCCATTATCTCTCCAGAACGAACCAGATGAGAAACATCGAATCAAAAATTCCGTAAGGCCTGCAATCGCAATTCAACTGATTTTCGATTTTAATTTCTGTAAATTCAAATTTGAGTTTGTCGAATGAGAAGAAGTTTTGATTTTGAGATTTTTGTTTGTAGTCGGGTTTGTATATCAGAGGTTACGGGTTGTAATTTTTGGGTCTTCCGGTTTTTTTTTTGGTTTAGAATCTAGTGTAAATGGTTTACGTTTGGTTAACCATCAACGAACCATCGATTTTCAAATTAGGGGGACTGAGAAAGACAAGTTCAATCTTAAGAGAAAATAGATAGACAAGTTTTATATTGTGGGGAAATAACGAGAAGTTCAAAGTTTGGGGAGATTTAGTGAGATATAAAATTTCTCATGGAGAAATAGCTTGTCATTCATATTTTTTTTAGTAGAGTTAAGTTGTAGATTTTAAATATATATAGATATACAATATGAAAGCAGCTATTTGAGGTCCCGTATGCTATCCACCTCAACCAAATAACTTGCACTAACTCAACCACATGAAAGCTCTCTCCATATTCAAAACTAAGCATTAATTAGCTATAGTTTTTTTCCTGAAAAAATCACCAAATTTTATCAGATTTTTATCAACTAATTAAATATAACAATGTGAATCCCCAAAGGAACCCCAATATACTCTAATAATTTTGATGATTGTTTTCAAACCTCATTGGTTTCTTCTCCCATCAGATCAAGTAAATCACTTGAGCCAATTGTTGATCTACTTGGGCATGTGTTCAAAACCAATGAGTTTTAAAAACCCATTATGTTTTGAAGCATTTCTTTTTGTTACGTAGGGTTCTTTAACTTCTCCATCCCTACATAGCCAAACTGAAATGAGTAGAAATAGGATGACCTTTGTAATCATCGGGTTAATCATTTGGTTTCCTTATTTTTTTGCTAATGGATTCTACCAGCATTGCTCCCCAAAAGTTTTAGAACACTGTTTCATTGCATTTCTTCGATTAGTCAACAATATTATACCAAACAAATGATCTTAATCGTTATTATAGAAACCAAAAGGAAAACAACAGAGCTTACCAACTTTTATAAATTAGACACCGTTCTTGACCGTCGAATATGATATTATCCATAAGTTTCGTACAATATGTGAGGTGATGGAAATCTAAAAAAAATGGGAAGAAAGCATAGTTTATAGGATGGTGAGAACTCCTAGAGTCTCCAATAAACCATAACTTAGGCTGTGAGGAGACATGAGGTATAGGGGAAGCCAATAAACCATAACTTAGGCTGCGTTACATGTGACATTTGTTCTCCACTCTTTGCTACAATATTCTGATGTGGCAGCAAGAGAAATGCTTCAAAACAGATGATGTGATGTGGCTAATAGCCTATTACTCTTCAATTAGATAAGCTCCATATTTTCGATAAACTTTATACTTTTTATTGCTGATGTGGTGATAACACCATATTTTACATGTTTTTAAGGTTTAGTTTCATAGGTTTTTAGTTCCAATTTGTATAGTTTTGGATATTTTCATGCATTTAGGTCCAACTTGAGTCTCATTGCATTTTAGATGTCCTAGGTTGTCTTTGCATTCTTTTTGGCTTGCTTGAGCCATTTTCAGGTGTTCTTGGAGTCATAGGAGTTGGAGAAGTGAAGATAGCCATCAAAAAGTTCATTTCGGAATACAAAGATGCAGGATCAGGTTGAGACGTCATAAGTTTGGCATTGGATGAAGGACTTTCCACCGATGGATTGAGCTCAAATTTTAACACGAGATATAGCAATGGATTAGCTTTCATTTGGAAGTGGTTTGAGGCAATTCCAACGGTGCGATCAGAAGTTATGCCAATTTCCGTGACGACGGTCCAGTCTGGCGCGCGAAGGAACTCAGTGGAGCTCGCAGCGGTGTACCGCAGCGGTCTACAGTGACCGCTGCGGGTTCATCCGTCGAAAAAAAACAGAGAATCACAGCGGTCATGCAGCGGTATGAGCTGACCGCTGTGGATCATCTGAAACTCAAAAATTCGACCCAAACTCTATTAAAAGCCAAAAAACCTAATTTTATTGTAAAGTTTTCTTCTTCTAAGAGTGGGGCTCGTCCCCAACTCTCTCTTCTTGATGTTTTGGGATTGTTCTTCATACAAATGCCATTCTAGAGAAGATTTCTTCACTCTATCTTTATATTATGCTTATTTGATTCTTGTTCTTCATTTCTATGTCTTTTTCTCTTGTGTTCTTCATGTTCTTGTGAGTTGACTTTTTGTTGGATTTTAGATAATGTTTGATTTGGATGGTTGATGGTTGATTGTTGATGTTTAGGCTTAGATAATCATTTGTTCTCATGTTAGGAGGGATCTTAATGCTAGAATCGAATTGACAACTCATTTCTAGAACTTAAGACATTTCTCGCCCGGAAGGTGTTCGATGAAATGTCTAGAAAACTTCTAAGCATGCAATTCAATTCTTAGCCAATGGAAATTGATGATTAAGGTGAATTGTTGACTTGTATGGACTAATGCTTAATGATTATGGATCATTTAGTTTCGAACGGAAGTTCTTGATAACTAGATGATTTTGTAAATGGATTAGTACCATGGAAGTGAACTAATCTACTTGTGTGATCCATGTCATAAGAATGAATGTGCATTGAATGTTTAGGCATCATTAGTCAATTGTCTTGATGGTTAGATAATGGTTATTTAAGATGATCTTGGATGAGTCTTTCACTTAGGTTGGTTCGTAACGCTAGATTTGTCATGATAAACCGAAACCTAGTACTACACCTTAGATTAGTTAGATTTTTGGTCTCATCCCATGCATTAGGGATAGATTCGAGTAAGCGGTGTTAGTACTAGATTAGGTATGTTCATTCGTTTCTAGATCTTAGGCATTTCACTCATGACCCGAGTTTAAATGAATTGCTTGATCCGAACCTTTTGTGAGCTATGCATATCCTAGCCAACGGAAGTTGATGTTTAGGGTGTTTAGTGAACTAATTGGAATTGTTTCTTAATGCTTGTTAATTATTTAATCACAAATGGAAATTTGTTCTTGATTAGATAATTAACAAGGTGATTAGTGCCATGGAAATGGATTAGTCATATTTGAGAATTCCATGTTCTAAGATAGTGATTAATGCTTCTAAATGATTCATTGTTTGATTGTTACCCATCTCATTGATAGCTTAGTTCATAATCCAACATTTTAGTCTTGTGTTTTGTTTTCCTTCTTGCATTTGTTTCCTTTCTTATAAATTTAAAAACCAAAAACAATGTTTGCTCTAGCTTAAGAAGTTTCTTGCATTCTTAGTGCCTCAATCTTAACCCCTTATGGATTGACATCTCAAGTACTACAATGACATGAGTACACTTGGGATAATTGACACGAAAATATCCTGTATCAATTTGGCGCCGTTGCCATTGGGGTTTAGCATTGATCATTAGGATTTGGATTCTTCTTGAGACTAGAGCTTTTTATTTTCTTTTGTTGCTAATCTTTTTCCCCTTTTCTTGTGATCTTGATCTCTTAGGTAACTAGGAGTAAAGGAGACATGCAAGGAGAGAAGGAGTAAGAGGACACAACCGTCAAGCTAGTGACGTTAAACGCGCCATTGGGGACCTCCCCAATCCTATCCCTCGTCAATGCTAGAGACATAAAACAAGCAATCCTATCCTTTACTTCTTGTTTTCTGCCTTTTATTGTTTCATAAATTTTGGTTTCATGTTTTTTGTAGGAGCAATAAGGGTGAATAAATGGGACGGATGGAATGGTCAAAGTCCGTGAGCTTCAACGCACAATGCTTCCTCCTCGTGAATCCACTCCACTCCAAGGTACCACTAACTTATCCCTTTGTATATACCATTTCGTTTTTGTTTTTGTTTATGTTTGTTTTACTCTCTCTTTGGCTTAATTCACACCGAGACGGTGTGATTTAAGTCCGGGGGAGAGGTTCTTGTGTTTTGACATTGTGTATTTTGTCTTATTTTTATTTTCTTGAGTCATTGCATTGTATATTTTCAATTGCATAAAAAAACGAAAAACAAAAAAAATCATCATGTAGTTTGCATTAGTCCATGTGCATTCTAGACTTGACTTGATCACTCATTTCTAGATCATATTGGTTGCATTCATGTGCATGAGAGTTCATAAAACATGTATGATAAGCTTTCATTGTGATGCTCTCGATAATGGTTTTATATTGCTTAAACGATTTCAAAAGACTTGAAAACTTCGTACTTTGATCTCTCTACTCTTAACTCTTTGTCTTGTAAATACTTGTTTAATTTGAAATCAACCCCTTGATAATTGGACTTAAATGAATATAATCTTCTTGCTTATGGGCTTGTGATACATAACCATGGTTCAAAGAAAACATTCGGGTTATCTTATCCACTTTTACCACTCTCTAATAACCCGAGTGGCCATTCTCATTTTTAGAATGGTTCCCTACCTTTCACCATAACCGTTTCCTTTCCACCCCTTGTTTTTTTTTATTGAGTGAGGCCTTTTCTTGATATGCTATTGTGTGTAAAATCTTGTAAGTATCGGAAACGACAAAGGTTAGCTTTCATTTTTAGCTAGTCATTGTTGTTCAAAGAAAAGAGGCTAGCATCAAGATGGGGATCAATGGATTGAATGGTATTTGGTTTTGGGGAGCATGAGCTCATGAAAAGTGAAATGAGAAATGGTAGAAAAAGAATCCTTGGTTGGAAAAGAAAACTCTAGAGAAGAGCGTAAAAGAAAGACCCTAGAAAAAGAAAAAGAAAAACACTCTCCATGTTTGAAAAAGAGAAAGAATAAAAAGTTTAGGGAGAGTAAGAAGAAAAGAAAGGGGTCGATTAAAAATGTCTCTAGGAGTTTGGTGTTTGGAAAAGAAAAGGGGTTTAAAAAGGGAGTTTTGATTTAGCCAAAAGGGCTTTGAGGGTTTAATGAGCTTCAAGAAAATAAGATAAGAAGAGGAAATGGAATCACCATTTGGGTAGAATGCTTTGCTAGGAGGGTAGAACAATGTGAGCTTAACTTTGTATGCATAAATTGTTTCTAGTCTTCCTTGCTTTTGCATAACATATAGCATTCCTTTTTCTTGAGAGTAAGTCACCCAAAAAGAGAATGAACCTCCTTGCACTCACATTTACTAGTGCCAATTGCCTTTTCTTCCAAACCGATTGGACTTGATCACTTGCCCATTTGTGAGACCGCACCTTTAGAAAGATCAAATGAATGTGAGGGTTGGTTGAGAAGAGGACTTGTAGGCATGAGGCATTGTTGTTAAGAGAAAATATTAGGAGTTGCGATAAGTCTAGAGAAGTTAGAGTCATAATTGAGATACGTTTTTGCAATGTCTTGGTATTATCTTGGGCATAGAATTCCCACTTTGAATGCTTTGACATGTCCTTTAGTTATGAATTCCCACTCTTTAAAACCTCTCTTTCGGTTTGTCTTTTCTTGTTTGCTTGCGGACAAGCAAAAGGCAAGTCCGGGGGAGTTGATAACACCATATTTTACATGTTTTTAAGGTTTAGTTTCATAGGTTTTTAGTTCCAATTTGTATAGTTTTGGATATTTTCATGCATTTAGGTCCAACTTGAGTCTCATTGCATTTTAGATGTCCTAGGTTGTCTTTGCATTCTTTTTGGCTTGCTTGAGCCATTTTCAGGTGTTCTTGGAGTCATAGGAGTTGGAGGAGTGAAGATAGCCATCAAAAAGTTCATTTCGGAATACAAAGATGCAGGATCAGGTTGAGACGTCATAAGTTTGGCATTGGATGAAGGACTTTCCACCGATGGATTGAGCTCAAATTTTAACACGAGATATAGCAATGGATTAGCTTTCATTTGGAAGTGGTTTGAGGCAATTCCAACGGTGCGATCAGAAGTTATGCCAATTTCCGTGACGACGGTCCAGTCTGGCGCGCGAAGGAACTCAGTGGAGCTCGCAGCGGTGTACCGCAGCGGTCTACAGTGACCGCTGCGGGTTCATCCGTCGAAAAAAAACAGAGAATCACAGCGGTCATGCAGCGGTATGAGCTGACCGCTGTGGATCATCTGAAACTCAAAAATTCGACCCAAACTCTATTAAAAGCCAAAAAACCTAATTTTATTGTAAAGTTTTCTTCTTCTAAGAGTGGGGCTCGTCCCCAACTCTCTCTTCTTGATGTTTTGGGATTGTTCTTCATACAAATGCCATTCTAGAGAAGATTTCTTCACTCTATCTTTATATTATGCTTATTTGATTCTTGTTCTTCATTTCTATGTCTTTTTCTCTTGTGTTCTTCATGTTCTTGTGAGTTGACTTTTTGTTGGATTTTAGATAATGTTTGATTTGGATGGTTGATGGTTGATTGTTGATGTTTAGGCTTAGATAATCATTTGTTCTCATGTTAGGAGGGATCTTAATGCTAGAATCGAATTGACAACTCATTTCTAGAACTTAAGACATTTCTCGCCCGGAAGGTGTTCGATGAAATGTCTAGAAAACTTCTAAGCATGCAATTCAATTCTTAGCCAATGGAAATTGATGATTAAGGTGAATTGTTGACTTGTATGGACTAATGCTTAATGATTATGGATCATTTAGTTTCGAACGGAAGTTCTTGATAACTAGATGATTTTGTAAATGGATTAGTACCATGGAAGTGAACTAATCTACTTGTGTGATCCATGTCATAAGAATGAATGTGCATTGAATGTTTAGGCATCATTAGTCAATTGTCTTGATGGTTAGATAATGGTTATTTAAGATGATCTTGGATGAGTCTTTCACTTAGGTTGGTTCGTAACGCTAGATTTGTCATGATAAACCGAAACCTAGTACTACACCTTAGATTAGTTAGATTTTTGGTCTCATCCCATGCATTAGGGATAGATTCGAGTAAGCGGTGTTAGTACTAGATTAGGTATGTTCATTCGTTTCTAGATCTTAGGCATTTCACTCATGACCCGAGTTTAAATGAATTGCTTGATCCGAACCTTTTGTGAGCTATGCATATCCTAGCCAACGGAAGTTGATGTTTAGGGTGTTTAGTGAACTAATTGGAATTGTTTCTTAATGCTTGTTAATTATTTAATCACAAATGGAAATTTGTTCTTGATTAGATAATTAACAAGGTGATTAGTGCCATGGAAATGGATTAGTCATATTTGAGAATTCCATGTTCTAAGATAGTGATTAATGCTTCTAAATGATTCATTGTTTGATTGTTACCCATCTCATTGATAGCTTAGTTCATAATCCAACATTTTAGTCTTGTGTTTTGTTTTCCTTCTTGCATTTGTTTCCTTTCTTATAAATTTAAAAACCAAAAACAATGTTTGCTCTAGCTTAAGAAGTTTCTTGCATTCTTAGTGCCTCAATCTTAACCCCTTATGGATTGACATCTCAAGTACTACAATGACATGAGTACACTTGGGATAATTGACACGAAAATATCCTGTATCAATTTGGCGCCGTTGCCATTGGGGTTTAGCATTGATCATTAGGATTTGGATTCTTCTTGAGACTAGAGCTTTTTATTTTCTTTTGTTGCTAATCTTTTTCCCCTTTTCTTGTGATCTTGATCTCTTAGGTAACTAGGAGTAAAGGAGACATGCAAGGAGAGAAGGAGTAAGAGGACACAACCGTCAAGCTAGTGACGTTAAACGCGCCATTGGGGACCTCCCCAATCCTATCCCTCGTCAATGCTAGAGACATAAAACAAGCAATCCTATCCTTTACTTCTTGTTTTCTGCCTTTTATTGTTTCATAAATTTTGTTTTCATGTTTTTTGTAGGAGCAATAAGGGTGAATAAATGGGACGGATGGAATGGTCAAAGTCCGTGAGCTTCAACGCACAATGCTTCCTCCTCGTGAATCCACTCCACTCCAAGGTACCACTAACTTATCCCTTTGTATATACCATTTCGTTTTTGTTTTTGTTTATGTTTGTTTTACTCTCTCTTTGGCTTAATTCACACCGAGACGGTGTGATTTAAGTCCGGGGGAGAGGTTCTTGTGTTTTGACATTGTGTATTTTGTCTTATTTTTATTTTCTTGAGTCATTGCATTGTATATTTTCAATTGCATAAAAAAACGAAAAACAAAAAAAATCATCATGTAGTTTGCATTAGTCCATGTGCATTCTAGACTTGACTTGATCACTCATTTCTAGATCATATTGGTTGCATTCATGTGCATGAGAGTTCATAAAACATGTATGATAAGCTTTCATTGTGATGCTCTCGATAATGGTTTTATATTGCTTAAACGATTTCAAAAGACTTGAAAACTTCGTACTTTGATCTCTCTACTCTTAACTCTTTGTCTTGTAAATACTTGTTTAATTTGAAATCAACCCCTTGATAATTGGACTTAAATGAATATAATCTTCTTGCTTATGGGCTTGTGATACATAACCATGGTTCAAAGAAAACATTCGGGTTATCTTATCCACTTTTACCACTCTCTAATAACCCGAGTGGCCATTCTCATTTTTAGAATGGTTCCCTACCTTTCACCATAACCGTTTCCTTTCCACCCCTTGTTTTTTTTTATTGAGTGAGGCCTTTTCTTGATATGCTATTGTGTGTAAAATCTTGTAAGTATCGGAAACGACAAAGGTTAGCTTTCATTTTTAGCTAGTCATTGTTGTTCAAAGAAAAGAGGCTAGCATCAAGATGGGGATCAATGGATTGAATGGTATTTGGTTTTGGGGAGCATGAGCTCATGAAAAGTGAAATGAGAAATGGTAGAAAAAGAATCCTTGGTTGGAAAAGAAAACTCTAGAGAAGAGCGTAAAAGAAAGACCCTAGAAAAAGAAAAAGAAAAACACTCTCCATGTTTGAAAAAGAGAAAGAATAAAAAGTTTAGGGAGAGTAAGAAGAAAAGAAAGGGGTCGATTAAAAATGTCTCTAGGAGTTTGGTGTTTGGAAAAGAAAAGGGGTTTAAAAAGGGAGTTTTGATTTAGCCAAAAGGGCTTTGAGGGTTTAATGAGCTTCAAGAAAATAAGATAAGAAGAGGAAATGGAATCACCATTTGGGTAGAATGCTTTGCTAGGAGGGTAGAACAATGTGAGCTTAACTTTGTATGCATAAATTGTTTCTAGTCTTCCTTGCTTTTGCATAACATATAGCATTCCTTTTTCTTGAGAGTAAGTCACCCAAAAAGAGAATGAACCTCCTTGCACTCACATTTACTAGTGCCAATTGCCTTTTCTTCCAAACCGATTGGACTTGATCACTTGCCCATTTGTGAGACCGCACCTTTAGAAAGATCAAATGAATGTGAGGGTTGGTTGAGAAGAGGACTTGTAGGCATGAGGCATTGTTGTTAAGAGAAAATATTAGGAGTTGCGATAAGTCTAGAGAAGTTAGAGTCATAATTGAGATACGTTTTTGCAATGTCTTGGTATTATCTTGGGCATAGAATTCCCACTTTGAATGCTTTGACATGTCCTTTAGTTATGAATTCCCACTCTTTAAAACCTCTCTTTCGGTTTGTCTTTTCTTGTTTGCTTGCGGACAAGCAAAAGGCAAGTCCGGGGGAGTTGATAACACCATATTTTACATGTTTTTAAGGTTTAGTTTCATAGGTTTTTAGTTCCAATTTGTATAGTTTTGGATATTTTCATGCATTTAGGTCCAACTTGAGTCTCATTGCATTTTAGATGTCCTAGGTTGTCTTTGCATTCTTTTTGGCTTGCTTGAGCCATTTTCAGGTGTTCTTGGAGTCATAGGAGTTGGAGGAGTGAAGATAGCCATCAAAAAGTTCATTTCGGAATACAAAGATGCAGGATCAGGTTGAGACGTCATAAGTTTGGCATTGGATGAAGGACTTTCCACCGATGGATTGAGCTCAAATTTTAACACGAGATATAGCAATGGATTAGCTTTCATTTGGAAGTGGTTTGAGGCAATTCCAACGGTGCGATCAGAAGTTATGCCAATTTCCGTGACGACGGTCCAGTCTGGCGCGCGAAGGAACTCAGTGGAGCTCGCAGCGGTGTACCGCAGCGGTCTACAGTGACCGCTGCGGGTTCATCCGTCGAAAAAAAACAGAGAATCACAGCGGTCATGCAGCGGTATGAGCTGACCGCTGTGGATCATCTGAAACTCAAAAATTCGACCCAAACTCTATTAAAAGCCAAAAAACCTAATTTTATTGTAAAGTTTTCTTCTTCTAAGAGTGGGGCTCGTCCCCAACTCTCTCTTCTTGATGTTTTGGGATTGTTCTTCATACAAATGCCATTCTAGAGAAGATTTCTTCACTCTATCTTTATATTATGCTTATTTGATTCTTGTTCTTCATTTCTATGTCTTTTTCTCTTGTGTTCTTCATGTTCTTGTGAGTTGACTTTTTGTTGGATTTTAGATAATGTTTGATTTGGATGGTTGATGGTTGATTGTTGATGTTTAGGCTTAGATAATCATTTGTTCTCATGTTAGGAGGGATCTTAATGCTAGAATCGAATTGACAACTCATTTCTAGAACTTAAGACATTTCTCGCCCGGAAGGTGTTCGATGAAATGTCTAGAAAACTTCTAAGCATGCAATTCAATTCTTAGCCAATGGAAATTGATGATTAAGGTGAATTGTTGACTTGTATGGACTAATGCTTAATGATTATGGATCATTTAGTTTCGAACGGAAGTTCTTGATAACTAGATGATTTTGTAAATGGATTAGTACCATGGAAGTGAACTAATCTACTTGTGTGATCCATGTCATAAGAATGAATGTGCATTGAATGTTTAGGCATCATTAGTCAATTGTCTTGATGGTTAGATAATGGTTATTTAAGATGATCTTGGATGAGTCTTTCACTTAGGTTGGTTCGTAACGCTAGATTTGTCATGATAAACCGAAACCTAGTACTACACCTTAGATTAGTTAGATTTTTGGTCTCATCCCATGCATTAGGGATAGATTCGAGTAAGCGGTGTTAGTACTAGATTAGGTATGTTCATTCGTTTCTAGATCTTAGGCATTTCACTCATGACCCGAGTTTAAATGAATTGCTTGATCCGAACCTTTTGTGAGCTATGCATATCCTAGCCAACGGAAGTTGATGTTTAGGGTGTTTAGTGAACTAATTGGAATTGTTTCTTAATGCTTGTTAATTATTTAATCACAAATGGAAATTTGTTCTTGATTAGATAATTAACAAGGTGATTAGTGCCATGGAAATGGATTAGTCATATTTGAGAATTCCATGTTCTAAGATAGTGATTAATGCTTCTAAATGATTCATTGTTTGATTGTTACCCATCTCATTGATAGCTTAGTTCATAATCCAACATTTTAGTCTTGTGTTTTGTTTTCCTTCTTGCATTTGTTTCCTTTCTTATAAATTTAAAAACCAAAAACAATGTTTGCTCTAGCTTAAGAAGTTTCTTGCATTCTTAGTGCCTCAATCTTAACCCCTTATGGATTGACATCTCAAGTACTACAATGACATGAGTACACTTGGGATAATTGACACGAAAATATCCTGTATCAATTTGGCGCCGTTGCCATTGGGGTTTAGCATTGATCATTAGGATTTGGATTCTTCTTGAGACTAGAGCTTTTTATTTTCTTTTGTTGCTAATCTTTTTCCCCTTTTCTTGTGATCTTGATCTCTTAGGTAACTAGGAGTAAAGGAGACATGCAAGGAGAGAAGGAGTAAGAGGACACAACCGTCAAGCTAGTGACGTTAAACGCGCCATTGGGGACCTCCCCAATCCTATCCCTCGTCAATGCTAGAGACATAAAACAAGCAATCCTATCCTTTACTTCTTGTTTTCTGCCTTTTATTGTTTCATAAATTTTGTTTTCATGTTTTTTGTAGGAGCAATAAGGGTGAATAAATGGGACGGATGGAATGGTCAAAGTCCGTGAGCTTCAACGCACAATGCTTCCTCCTCGTGAATCCACTCCACTCCAAGGTACCACTAACTTATCCCTTTGTATATACCATTTCGTTTTTGTTTTTGTTTATGTTTGTTTTACTCTCTCTTTGGCTTAATTCACACCGAGACGGTGTGATTTAAGTCCGGGGGAGAGGTTCTTGTGTTTTGACATTGTGTATTTTGTCTTATTTTTATTTTCTTGAGTCATTGCATTGTATATTTTCAATTGCATAAAAAAACGAAAAACAAAAAAAATCATCATGTAGTTTGCATTAGTCCATGTGCATTCTAGACTTGACTTGATCACTCATTTCTAGATCATATTGGTTGCATTCATGTGCATGAGAGTTCATAAAACATGTATGATAAGCTTTCATTGTGATGCTCTCGATAATGGTTTTATATTGCTTAAACGATTTCAAAAGACTTGAAAACTTCGTACTTTGATCTCTCTACTCTTAACTCTTTGTCTTGTAAATACTTGTTTAATTTGAAATCAACCCCTTGATAATTGGACTTAAATGAATATAATCTTCTTGCTTATGGGCTTGTGATACATAACCATGGTTCAAAGAAAACATTCGGGTTATCTTATCCACTTTTACCACTCTCTAATAACCCGAGTGGCCATTCTCATTTTTAGAATGGTTCCCTACCTTTCACCATAACCGTTTCCTTTCCACCCCTTGTTTTTTTTTATTGAGTGAGGCCTTTTCTTGATATGCTATTGTGTGTAAAATCTTGTAAGTATCGGAAACGACAAAGGTTAGCTTTCATTTTTAGCTAGTCATTGTTGTTCAAAGAAAAGAGGCTAGCATCAAGATGGGGATCAATGGATTGAATGGTATTTGGTTTTGGGGAGCATGAGCTCATGAAAAGTGAAATGAGAAATGGTAGAAAAAGAATCCTTGGTTGGAAAAGAAAACTCTAGAGAAGAGCGTAAAAGAAAGACCCTAGAAAAAGAAAAAGAAAAACACTCTCCATGTTTGAAAAAGAGAAAGAATAAAAAGTTTAGGGAGAGTAAGAAGAAAAGAAAGGGGTCGATTAAAAATGTCTCTAGGAGTTTGGTGTTTGGAAAAGAAAAGGGGTTTAAAAAGGGAGTTTTGATTTAGCCAAAAGGGCTTTGAGGGTTTAATGAGCTTCAAGAAAATAAGATAAGAAGAGGAAATGGAATCACCATTTGGGTAGAATGCTTTGCTAGGAGGGTAGAACAATGTGAGCTTAACTTTGTATGCATAAATTGTTTCTAGTCTTCCTTGCTTTTGCATAACATATAGCATTCCTTTTTCTTGAGAGTAAGTCACCCAAAAAGAGAATGAACCTCCTTGCACTCACATTTACTAGTGCCAATTGCCTTTTCTTCCAAACCGATTGGACTTGATCACTTGCCCATTTGTGAGACCGCACCTTTAGAAAGATCAAATGAATGTGAGGGTTGGTTGAGAAGAGGACTTGTAGGCATGAGGCATTGTTGTTAAGAGAAAATATTAGGAGTTGCGATAAGTCTAGAGAAGTTAGAGTCATAATTGAGATACGTTTTTGCAATGTCTTGGTATTATCTTGGGCATAGAATTCCCACTTTGAATGCTTTGACATGTCCTTTAGTTATGAATTCCCACTCTTTAAAACCTCTCTTTCGGTTTGTCTTTTCTTGTTTGCTTGCGGACAAGCAAAAGGCAAGTCCGGGGGAGTTGATAACACCATATTTTACATGTTTTTAAGGTTTAGTTTCATAGGTTTTTAGTTCCAATTTGTATAGTTTTGGATATTTTCATGCATTTAGGTCCAACTTGAGTCTCATTGCATTTTAGATGTCCTAGGTTGTCTTTGCATTCTTTTTGGCTTGCTTGAGCCATTTTCAGGTGTTCTTGGAGTCATAGGAGTTGGAGGAGTGAAGATAGCCATCAAAAAGTTCATTTCGGAATACAAAGATGCAGGATCAGGTTGAGACGTCATAAGTTTGGCATTGGATGAAGGACTTTCCACCGATGGATTGAGCTCAAATTTTAACACGAGATATAGCAATGGATTAGCTTTCATTTGGAAGTGGTTTGAGGCAATTCCAACGGTGCGATCAGAAGTTATGCCAATTTCCGTGACGACGGTCCAGTCTGGCGCGCGAAGGAACTCAGTGGAGCTCGCAGCGGTGTACCGCAGCGGTCTACAGTGACCGCTGCGGGTTCATCCGTCGAAAAAAAACAGAGAATCACAGCGGTCATGCAGCGGTATGAGCTGACCGCTGTGGATCATCTGAAACTCAAAAATTCGACCCAAACTCTATTAAAAGCCAAAAAACCTAATTTTATTGTAAAGTTTTCTTCTTCTAAGAGTGGGGCTCGTCCCCAACTCTCTCTTCTTGATGTTTTGGGATTGTTCTTCATACAAATGCCATTCTAGAGAAGATTTCTTCACTCTATCTTTATATTATGCTTATTTGATTCTTGTTCTTCATTTCTATGTCTTTTTCTCTTGTGTTCTTCATGTTCTTGTGAGTTGACTTTTTGTTGGATTTTAGATAATGTTTGATTTGGATGGTTGATGGTTGATTGTTGATGTTTAGGCTTAGATAATCATTTGTTCTCATGTTAGGAGGGATCTTAATGCTAGAATCGAATTGACAACTCATTTCTAGAACTTAAGACATTTCTCGCCCGGAAGGTGTTCGATGAAATGTCTAGAAAACTTCTAAGCATGCAATTCAATTCTTAGCCAATGGAAATTGATGATTAAGGTGAATTGTTGACTTGTATGGACTAATGCTTAATGATTATGGATCATTTAGTTTCGAACGGAAGTTCTTGATAACTAGATGATTTTGTAAATGGATTAGTACCATGGAAGTGAACTAATCTACTTGTGTGATCCATGTCATAAGAATGAATGTGCATTGAATGTTTAGGCATCATTAGTCAATTGTCTTGATGGTTAGATAATGGTTATTTAAGATGATCTTGGATGAGTCTTTCACTTAGGTTGGTTCGTAACGCTAGATTTGTCATGATAAACCGAAACCTAGTACTACACCTTAGATTAGTTAGATTTTTGGTCTCATCCCATGCATTAGGGATAGATTCGAGTAAGCGGTGTTAGTACTAGATTAGGTATGTTCATTCGTTTCTAGATCTTAGGCATTTCACTCATGACCCGAGTTTAAATGAATTGCTTGATCCGAACCTTTTGTGAGCTATGCATATCCTAGCCAACGGAAGTTGATGTTTAGGGTGTTTAGTGAACTAATTGGAATTGTTTCTTAATGCTTGTTAATTATTTAATCACAAATGGAAATTTGTTCTTGATTAGATAATTAACAAGGTGATTAGTGCCATGGAAATGGATTAGTCATATTTGAGAATTCCATGTTCTAAGATAGTGATTAATGCTTCTAAATGATTCATTGTTTGATTGTTACCCATCTCATTGATAGCTTAGTTCATAATCCAACATTTTAGTCTTGTGTTTTGTTTTCCTTCTTGCATTTGTTTCCTTTCTTATAAATTTAAAAACCAAAAACAATGTTTGCTCTAGCTTAAGAAGTTTCTTGCATTCTTAGTGCCTCAATCTTAACCCCTTATGGATTGACATCTCAAGTACTACAATGACATGAGTACACTTGGGATAATTGACACGAAAATATCCTGTATCAATTTGGCGCCGTTGCCATTGGGGTTTAGCATTGATCATTAGGATTTGGATTCTTCTTGAGACTAGAGCTTTTTATTTTCTTTTGTTGCTAATCTTTTTCCCCTTTTCTTGTGATCTTGATCTCTTAGGTAACTAGGAGTAAAGGAGACATGCAAGGAGAGAAGGAGTAAGAGGACACAACCGTCAAGCTAGTGACGTTAAACGCGCCATTGGGGACCTCCCCAATCCTATCCCTCGTCAATGCTAGAGACATAAAACAAGCAATCCTATCCTTTACTTCTTGTTTTCTGCCTTTTATTGTTTCATAAATTTTGTTTTCATGTTTTTTGTAGGAGCAATAAGGGTGAATAAATGGGACGGATGGAATGGTCAAAGTCCGTGAGCTTCAACGCACAATGCTTCCTCCTCGTGAATCCACTCCACTCCAAGGTACCACTAACTTATCCCTTTGTATATACCATTTCGTTTTTGTTTTTGTTTATGTTTGTTTTACTCTCTCTTTGGCTTAATTCACACCGAGACGGTGTGATTTAAGTCCGGGGGAGAGGTTCTTGTGTTTTGACATTGTGTATTTTGTCTTATTTTTATTTTCTTGAGTCATTGCATTGTATATTTTCAATTGCATAAAAAAACGAAAAACAAAAAAAATCATCATGTAGTTTGCATTAGTCCATGTGCATTCTAGACTTGACTTGATCACTCATTTCTAGATCATATTGGTTGCATTCATGTGCATGAGAGTTCATAAAACATGTATGATAAGCTTTCATTGTGATGCTCTCGATAATGGTTTTATATTGCTTAAACGATTTCAAAAGACTTGAAAACTTCGTACTTTGATCTCTCTACTCTTAACTCTTTGTCTTGTAAATACTTGTTTAATTTGAAATCAACCCCTTGATAATTGGACTTAAATGAATATAATCTTCTTGCTTATGGGCTTGTGATACATAACCATGGTTCAAAGAAAACATTCGGGTTATCTTATCCACTTTTACCACTCTCTAATAACCCGAGTGGCCATTCTCATTTTTAGAATGGTTCCCTACCTTTCACCATAACCGTTTCCTTTCCACCCCTTGTTTTTTTTTATTGAGTGAGGCCTTTTCTTGATATGCTATTGTGTGTAAAATCTTGTAAGTATCGGAAACGACAAAGGTTAGCTTTCATTTTTAGCTAGTCATTGTTGTTCAAAGAAAAGAGGCTAGCATCAAGATGGGGATCAATGGATTGAATGGTATTTGGTTTTGGGGAGCATGAGCTCATGAAAAGTGAAATGAGAAATGGTAGAAAAAGAATCCTTGGTTGGAAAAGAAAACTCTAGAGAAGAGCGTAAAAGAAAGACCCTAGAAAAAGAAAAAGAAAAACACTCTCCATGTTTGAAAAAGAGAAAGAATAAAAAGTTTAGGGAGAGTAAGAAGAAAAGAAAGGGGTCGATTAAAAATGTCTCTAGGAGTTTGGTGTTTGGAAAAGAAAAGGGGTTTAAAAAGGGAGTTTTGATTTAGCCAAAAGGGCTTTGAGGGTTTAATGAGCTTCAAGAAAATAAGATAAGAAGAGGAAATGGAATCACCATTTGGGTAGAATGCTTTGCTAGGAGGGTAGAACAATGTGAGCTTAACTTTGTATGCATAAATTGTTTCTAGTCTTCCTTGCTTTTGCATAACATATAGCATTCCTTTTTCTTGAGAGTAAGTCACCCAAAAAGAGAATGAACCTCCTTGCACTCACATTTACTAGTGCCAATTGCCTTTTCTTCCAAACCGATTGGACTTGATCACTTGCCCATTTGTGAGACCGCACCTTTAGAAAGATCAAATGAATGTGAGGGTTGGTTGAGAAGAGGACTTGTAGGCATGAGGCATTGTTGTTAAGAGAAAATATTAGGAGTTGCGATAAGTCTAGAGAAGTTAGAGTCATAATTGAGATACGTTTTTGCAATGTCTTGGTATTATCTTGGGCATAGAATTCCCACTTTGAATGCTTTGACATGTCCTTTAGTTATGAATTCCCACTCTTTAAAACCTCTCTTTCGGTTTGTCTTTTCTTGTTTGCTTGCGGACAAGCAAAAGGCAAGTCCGGGGGAGTTGATAACACCATATTTTACATGTTTTTAAGGTTTAGTTTCATAGGTTTTTAGTTCCAATTTGTATAGTTTTGGATATTTTCATGCATTTAGGTCCAACTTGAGTCTCATTGCATTTTAGATGTCCTAGGTTGTCTTTGCATTCTTTTTGGCTTGCTTGAGCCATTTTCAGGTGTTCTTGGAGTCATAGGAGTTGGAGGAGTGAAGATAGCCATCAAAAAGTTCATTTCGGAATACAAAGATGCAGGATCAGGTTGAGACGTCATAAGTTTGGCATTGGATGAAGGACTTTCCACCGATGGATTGAGCTCAAATTTTAACACGAGATATAGCAATGGATTAGCTTTCATTTGGAAGTGGTTTGAGGCAATTCCAACGGTGCGATCAGAAGTTATGCCAATTTCCGTGACGACGGTCCAGTCTGGCGCGCGAAGGAACTCAGTGGAGCTCGCAGCGGTGTACCGCAGCGGTCTACAGTGACCGCTGCGGGTTCATCCGTCGAAAAAAAACAGAGAATCACAGCGGTCATGCAGCGGTATGAGCTGACCGCTGTGGATCATCTGAAACTCAAAAATTCGACCCAAACTCTATTAAAAGCCAAAAAACCTAATTTTATTGTAAAGTTTTCTTCTTCTAAGAGTGGGGCTCGTCCCCAACTCTCTCTTCTTGATGTTTTGGGATTGTTCTTCATACAAATGCCATTCTAGAGAAGATTTCTTCACTCTATCTTTATATTATGCTTATTTGATTCTTGTTCTTCATTTCTATGTCTTTTTCTCTTGTGTTCTTCATGTTCTTGTGAGTTGACTTTTTGTTGGATTTTAGATAATGTTTGATTTGGATGGTTGATGGTTGATTGTTGATGTTTAGGCTTAGATAATCATTTGTTCTCATGTTAGGAGGGATCTTAATGCTAGAATCGAATTGACAACTCATTTCTAGAACTTAAGACATTTCTCGCCCGGAAGGTGTTCGATGAAATGTCTAGAAAACTTCTAAGCATGCAATTCAATTCTTAGCCAATGGAAATTGATGATTAAGGTGAATTGTTGACTTGTATGGACTAATGCTTAATGATTATGGATCATTTAGTTTCGAACGGAAGTTCTTGATAACTAGATGATTTTGTAAATGGATTAGTACCATGGAAGTGAACTAATCTACTTGTGTGATCCATGTCATAAGAATGAATGTGCATTGAATGTTTAGGCATCATTAGTCAATTGTCTTGATGGTTAGATAATGGTTATTTAAGATGATCTTGGATGAGTCTTTCACTTAGGTTGGTTCGTAACGCTAGATTTGTCATGATAAACCGAAACCTAGTACTACACCTTAGATTAGTTAGATTTTTGGTCTCATCCCATGCATTAGGGATAGATTCGAGTAAGCGGTGTTAGTACTAGATTAGGTATGTTCATTCGTTTCTAGATCTTAGGCATTTCACTCATGACCCGAGTTTAAATGAATTGCTTGATCCGAACCTTTTGTGAGCTATGCATATCCTAGCCAACGGAAGTTGATGTTTAGGGTGTTTAGTGAACTAATTGGAATTGTTTCTTAATGCTTGTTAATTATTTAATCACAAATGGAAATTTGTTCTTGATTAGATAATTAACAAGGTGATTAGTGCCATGGAAATGGATTAGTCATATTTGAGAATTCCATGTTCTAAGATAGTGATTAATGCTTCTAAATGATTCATTGTTTGATTGTTACCCATCTCATTGATAGCTTAGTTCATAATCCAACATTTTAGTCTTGTGTTTTGTTTTCCTTCTTGCATTTGTTTCCTTTCTTATAAATTTAAAAACCAAAAACAATGTTTGCTCTAGCTTAAGAAGTTTCTTGCATTCTTAGTGCCTCAATCTTAACCCCTTATGGATTGACATCTCAAGTACTACAATGACATGAGTACACTTGGGATAATTGACACGAAAATATCCTGTATCAATTTGGCGCCGTTGCCATTGGGGTTTAGCATTGATCATTAGGATTTGGATTCTTCTTGAGACTAGAGCTTTTTATTTTCTTTTGTTGCTAATCTTTTTCCCCTTTTCTTGTGATCTTGATCTCTTAGGTAACTAGGAGTAAAGGAGACATGCAAGGAGAGAAGGAGTAAGAGGACACAACCGTCAAGCTAGTGACGTTAAACGCGCCATTGGGGACCTCCCCAATCCTATCCCTCGTCAATGCTAGAGACATAAAACAAGCAATCCTATCCTTTACTTCTTGTTTTCTGCCTTTTATTGTTTCATAAATTTTGTTTTCATGTTTTTTGTAGGAGCAATAAGGGTGAATAAATGGGACGGATGGAATGGTCAAAGTCCGTGAGCTTCAACGCACAATGCTTCCTCCTCGTGAATCCACTCCACTCCAAGGTACCACTAACTTATCCCTTTGTATATACCATTTCGTTTTTGTTTTTGTTTATGTTTGTTTTACTCTCTCTTTGGCTTAATTCACACCGAGACGGTGTGATTTAAGTCCGGGGGAGAGGTTCTTGTGTTTTGACATTGTGTATTTTGTCTTATTTTTATTTTCTTGAGTCATTGCATTGTATATTTTCAATTGCATAAAAAAACGAAAAACAAAAAAAATCATCATGTAGTTTGCATTAGTCCATGTGCATTCTAGACTTGACTTGATCACTCATTTCTAGATCATATTGGTTGCATTCATGTGCATGAGAGTTCATAAAACATGTATGATAAGCTTTCATTGTGATGCTCTCGATAATGGTTTTATATTGCTTAAACGATTTCAAAAGACTTGAAAACTTCGTACTTTGATCTCTCTACTCTTAACTCTTTGTCTTGTAAATACTTGTTTAATTTGAAATCAACCCCTTGATAATTGGACTTAAATGAATATAATCTTCTTGCTTATGGGCTTGTGATACATAACCATGGTTCAAAGAAAACATTCGGGTTATCTTATCCACTTTTACCACTCTCTAATAACCCGAGTGGCCATTCTCATTTTTAGAATGGTTCCCTACCTTTCACCATAACCGTTTCCTTTCCACCCCTTGTTTTTTTTTATTGAGTGAGGCCTTTTCTTGATATGCTATTGTGTGTAAAATCTTGTAAGTATCGGAAACGACAAAGGTTAGCTTTCATTTTTAGCTAGTCATTGTTGTTCAAAGAAAAGAGGCTAGCATCAAGATGGGGATCAATGGATTGAATGGTATTTGGTTTTGGGGAGCATGAGCTCATGAAAAGTGAAATGAGAAATGGTAGAAAAAGAATCCTTGGTTGGAAAAGAAAACTCTAGAGAAGAGCGTAAAAGAAAGACCCTAGAAAAAGAAAAAGAAAAACACTCTCCATGTTTGAAAAAGAGAAAGAATAAAAAGTTTAGGGAGAGTAAGAAGAAAAGAAAGGGGTCGATTAAAAATGTCTCTAGGAGTTTGGTGTTTGGAAAAGAAAAGGGGTTTAAAAAGGGAGTTTTGATTTAGCCAAAAGGGCTTTGAGGGTTTAATGAGCTTCAAGAAAATAAGATAAGAAGAGGAAATGGAATCACCATTTGGGTAGAATGCTTTGCTAGGAGGGTAGAACAATGTGAGCTTAACTTTGTATGCATAAATTGTTTCTAGTCTTCCTTGCTTTTGCATAACATATAGCATTCCTTTTTCTTGAGAGTAAGTCACCCAAAAAGAGAATGAACCTCCTTGCACTCACATTTACTAGTGCCAATTGCCTTTTCTTCCAAACCGATTGGACTTGATCACTTGCCCATTTGTGAGACCGCACCTTTAGAAAGATCAAATGAATGTGAGGGTTGGTTGAGAAGAGGACTTGTAGGCATGAGGCATTGTTGTTAAGAGAAAATATTAGGAGTTGCGATAAGTCTAGAGAAGTTAGAGTCATAATTGAGATACGTTTTTGCAATGTCTTGGTATTATCTTGGGCATAGAATTCCCACTTTGAATGCTTTGACATGTCCTTTAGTTATGAATTCCCACTCTTTAAAACCTCTCTTTCGGTTTGTCTTTTCTTGTTTGCTTGCGGACAAGCAAAAGGCAAGTCCGGGGGAGTTGATAACACCATATTTTACATGTTTTTAAGGTTTAGTTTCATAGGTTTTTAGTTCCAATTTGTATAGTTTTGGATATTTTCATGCATTTAGGTCCAACTTGAGTCTCATTGCATTTTAGATGTCCTAGGTTGTCTTTGCATTCTTTTTGGCTTGCTTGAGCCATTTTCAGGTGTTCTTGGAGTCATAGGAGTTGGAGGAGTGAAGATAGCCATCAAAAAGTTCATTTCGGAATACAAAGATGCAGGATCAGGTTGAGACGTCATAAGTTTGGCATTGGATGAAGGACTTTCCACCGATGGATTGAGCTCAAATTTTAACACGAGATATAGCAATGGATTAGCTTTCATTTGGAAGTGGTTTGAGGCAATTCCAACGGTGCGATCAGAAGTTATGCCAATTTCCGTGACGACGGTCCAGTCTGGCGCGCGAAGGAACTCAGTGGAGCTCGCAGCGGTGTACCGCAGCGGTCTACAGTGACCGCTGCGGGTTCATCCGTCGAAAAAAAACAGAGAATCACAGCGGTCATGCAGCGGTATGAGCTGACCGCTGTGGATCATCTGAAACTCAAAAATTCGACCCAAACTCTATTAAAAGCCAAAAAACCTAATTTTATTGTAAAGTTTTCTTCTTCTAAGAGTGGGGCTCGTCCCCAACTCTCTCTTCTTGATGTTTTGGGATTGTTCTTCATACAAATGCCATTCTAGAGAAGATTTCTTCACTCTATCTTTATATTATGCTTATTTGATTCTTGTTCTTCATTTCTATGTCTTTTTCTCTTGTGTTCTTCATGTTCTTGTGAGTTGACTTTTTGTTGGATTTTAGATAATGTTTGATTTGGATGGTTGATGGTTGATTGTTGATGTTTAGGCTTAGATAATCATTTGTTCTCATGTTAGGAGGGATCTTAATGCTAGAATCGAATTGACAACTCATTTCTAGAACTTAAGACATTTCTCGCCCGGAAGGTGTTCGATGAAATGTCTAGAAAACTTCTAAGCATGCAATTCAATTCTTAGCCAATGGAAATTGATGATTAAGGTGAATTGTTGACTTGTATGGACTAATGCTTAATGATTATGGATCATTTAGTTTCGAACGGAAGTTCTTGATAACTAGATGATTTTGTAAATGGATTAGTACCATGGAAGTGAACTAATCTACTTGTGTGATCCATGTCATAAGAATGAATGTGCATTGAATGTTTAGGCATCATTAGTCAATTGTCTTGATGGTTAGATAATGGTTATTTAAGATGATCTTGGATGAGTCTTTCACTTAGGTTGGTTCGTAACGCTAGATTTGTCATGATAAACCGAAACCTAGTACTACACCTTAGATTAGTTAGATTTTTGGTCTCATCCCATGCATTAGGGATAGATTCGAGTAAGCGGTGTTAGTACTAGATTAGGTATGTTCATTCGTTTCTAGATCTTAGGCATTTCACTCATGACCCGAGTTTAAATGAATTGCTTGATCCGAACCTTTTGTGAGCTATGCATATCCTAGCCAACGGAAGTTGATGTTTAGGGTGTTTAGTGAACTAATTGGAATTGTTTCTTAATGCTTGTTAATTATTTAATCACAAATGGAAATTTGTTCTTGATTAGATAATTAACAAGGTGATTAGTGCCATGGAAATGGATTAGTCATATTTGAGAATTCCATGTTCTAAGATAGTGATTAATGCTTCTAAATGATTCATTGTTTGATTGTTACCCATCTCATTGATAGCTTAGTTCATAATCCAACATTTTAGTCTTGTGTTTTGTTTTCCTTCTTGCATTTGTTTCCTTTCTTATAAATTTAAAAACCAAAAACAATGTTTGCTCTAGCTTAAGAAGTTTCTTGCATTCTTAGTGCCTCAATCTTAACCCCTTATGGATTGACATCTCAAGTACTACAATGACATGAGTACACTTGGGATAATTGACACGAAAATATCCTGTATCAATTTGGCGCCGTTGCCATTGGGGTTTAGCATTGATCATTAGGATTTGGATTCTTCTTGAGACTAGAGCTTTTTATTTTCTTTTGTTGCTAATCTTTTTCCCCTTTTCTTGTGATCTTGATCTCTTAGGTAACTAGGAGTAAAGGAGACATGCAAGGAGAGAAGGAGTAAGAGGACACAACCGTCAAGCTAGTGACGTTAAACGCGCCATTGGGGACCTCCCCAATCCTATCCCTCGTCAATGCTAGAGACATAAAACAAGCAATCCTATCCTTTACTTCTTGTTTTCTGCCTTTTATTGTTTCATAAATTTTGTTTTCATGTTTTTTGTAGGAGCAATAAGGGTGAATAAATGGGACGGATGGAATGGTCAAAGTCCGTGAGCTTCAACGCACAATGCTTCCTCCTCGTGAATCCACTCCACTCCAAGGTACCACTAACTTATCCCTTTGTATATACCATTTCGTTTTTGTTTTTGTTTATGTTTGTTTTACTCTCTCTTTGGCTTAATTCACACCGAGACGGTGTGATTTAAGTCCGGGGGAGAGGTTCTTGTGTTTTGACATTGTGTATTTTGTCTTATTTTTATTTTCTTGAGTCATTGCATTGTATATTTTCAATTGCATAAAAAAACGAAAAACAAAAAAAATCATCATGTAGTTTGCATTAGTCCATGTGCATTCTAGACTTGACTTGATCACTCATTTCTAGATCATATTGGTTGCATTCATGTGCATGAGAGTTCATAAAACATGTATGATAAGCTTTCATTGTGATGCTCTCGATAATGGTTTTATATTGCTTAAACGATTTCAAAAGACTTGAAAACTTCGTACTTTGATCTCTCTACTCTTAACTCTTTGTCTTGTAAATACTTGTTTAATTTGAAATCAACCCCTTGATAATTGGACTTAAATGAATATAATCTTCTTGCTTATGGGCTTGTGATACATAACCATGGTTCAAAGAAAACATTCGGGTTATCTTATCCACTTTTACCACTCTCTAATAACCCGAGTGGCCATTCTCATTTTTAGAATGGTTCCCTACCTTTCACCATAACCGTTTCCTTTCCACCCCTTGTTTTTTTTTATTGAGTGAGGCCTTTTCTTGATATGCTATTGTGTGTAAAATCTTGTAAGTATCGGAAACGACAAAGGTTAGCTTTCATTTTTAGCTAGTCATTGTTGTTCAAAGAAAAGAGGCTAGCATCAAGATGGGGATCAATGGATTGAATGGTATTTGGTTTTGGGGAGCATGAGCTCATGAAAAGTGAAATGAGAAATGGTAGAAAAAGAATCCTTGGTTGGAAAAGAAAACTCTAGAGAAGAGCGTAAAAGAAAGACCCTAGAAAAAGAAAAAGAAAAACACTCTCCATGTTTGAAAAAGAGAAAGAATAAAAAGTTTAGGGAGAGTAAGAAGAAAAGAAAGGGGTCGATTAAAAATGTCTCTAGGAGTTTGGTGTTTGGAAAAGAAAAGGGGTTTAAAAAGGGAGTTTTGATTTAGCCAAAAGGGCTTTGAGGGTTTAATGAGCTTCAAGAAAATAAGATAAGAAGAGGAAATGGAATCACCATTTGGGTAGAATGCTTTGCTAGGAGGGTAGAACAATGTGAGCTTAACTTTGTATGCATAAATTGTTTCTAGTCTTCCTTGCTTTTGCATAACATATAGCATTCCTTTTTCTTGAGAGTAAGTCACCCAAAAAGAGAATGAACCTCCTTGCACTCACATTTACTAGTGCCAATTGCCTTTTCTTCCAAACCGATTGGACTTGATCACTTGCCCATTTGTGAGACCGCACCTTTAGAAAGATCAAATGAATGTGAGGGTTGGTTGAGAAGAGGACTTGTAGGCATGAGGCATTGTTGTTAAGAGAAAATATTAGGAGTTGCGATAAGTCTAGAGAAGTTAGAGTCATAATTGAGATACGTTTTTGCAATGTCTTGGTATTATCTTGGGCATAGAATTCCCACTTTGAATGCTTTGACATGTCCTTTAGTTATGAATTCCCACTCTTTAAAACCTCTCTTTCGGTTTGTCTTTTCTTGTTTGCTTGCGGACAAGCAAAAGGCAAGTCCGGGGGAGTTGATAACACCATATTTTACATGTTTTTAAGGTTTAGTTTCATAGGTTTTTAGTTCCAATTTGTATAGTTTTGGATATTTTCATGCATTTAGGTCCAACTTGAGTCTCATTGCATTTTAGATGTCCTAGGTTGTCTTTGCATTCTTTTTGGCTTGCTTGAGCCATTTTCAGGTGTTCTTGGAGTCATAGGAGTTGGAGGAGTGAAGATAGCCATCAAAAAGTTCATTTCGGAATACAAAGATGCAGGATCAGGTTGAGACGTCATAAGTTTGGCATTGGATGAAGGACTTTCCACCGATGGATTGAGCTCAAATTTTAACACGAGATATAGCAATGGATTAGCTTTCATTTGGAAGTGGTTTGAGGCAATTCCAACGGTGCGATCAGAAGTTATGCCAATTTCCGTGACGACGGTCCAGTCTGGCGCGCGAAGGAACTCAGTGGAGCTCGCAGCGGTGTACCGCAGCGGTCTACAGTGACCGCTGCGGGTTCATCCGTCGAAAAAAAACAGAGAATCACAGCGGTCATGCAGCGGTATGAGCTGACCGCTGTGGATCATCTGAAACTCAAAAATTCGACCCAAACTCTATTAAAAGCCAAAAAACCTAATTTTATTGTAAAGTTTTCTTCTTCTAAGAGTGGGGCTCGTCCCCAACTCTCTCTTCTTGATGTTTTGGGATTGTTCTTCATACAAATGCCATTCTAGAGAAGATTTCTTCACTCTATCTTTATATTATGCTTATTTGATTCTTGTTCTTCATTTCTATGTCTTTTTCTCTTGTGTTCTTCATGTTCTTGTGAGTTGACTTTTTGTTGGATTTTAGATAATGTTTGATTTGGATGGTTGATGGTTGATTGTTGATGTTTAGGCTTAGATAATCATTTGTTCTCATGTTAGGAGGGATCTTAATGCTAGAATCGAATTGACAACTCATTTCTAGAACTTAAGACATTTCTCGCCCGGAAGGTGTTCGATGAAATGTCTAGAAAACTTCTAAGCATGCAATTCAATTCTTAGCCAATGGAAATTGATGATTAAGGTGAATTGTTGACTTGTATGGACTAATGCTTAATGATTATGGATCATTTAGTTTCGAACGGAAGTTCTTGATAACTAGATGATTTTGTAAATGGATTAGTACCATGGAAGTGAACTAATCTACTTGTGTGATCCATGTCATAAGAATGAATGTGCATTGAATGTTTAGGCATCATTAGTCAATTGTCTTGATGGTTAGATAATGGTTATTTAAGATGATCTTGGATGAGTCTTTCACTTAGGTTGGTTCGTAACGCTAGATTTGTCATGATAAACCGAAACCTAGTACTACACCTTAGATTAGTTAGATTTTTGGTCTCATCCCATGCATTAGGGATAGATTCGAGTAAGCGGTGTTAGTACTAGATTAGGTATGTTCATTCGTTTCTAGATCTTAGGCATTTCACTCATGACCCGAGTTTAAATGAATTGCTTGATCCGAACCTTTTGTGAGCTATGCATATCCTAGCCAACGGAAGTTGATGTTTAGGGTGTTTAGTGAACTAATTGGAATTGTTTCTTAATGCTTGTTAATTATTTAATCACAAATGGAAATTTGTTCTTGATTAGATAATTAACAAGGTGATTAGTGCCATGGAAATGGATTAGTCATATTTGAGAATTCCATGTTCTAAGATAGTGATTAATGCTTCTAAATGATTCATTGTTTGATTGTTACCCATCTCATTGATAGCTTAGTTCATAATCCAACATTTTAGTCTTGTGTTTTGTTTTCCTTCTTGCATTTGTTTCCTTTCTTATAAATTTAAAAACCAAAAACAATGTTTGCTCTAGCTTAAGAAGTTTCTTGCATTCTTAGTGCCTCAATCTTAACCCCTTATGGATTGACATCTCAAGTACTACAATGACATGAGTACACTTGGGATAATTGACACGAAAATATCCCGTATCAATTTGGCGCCGTTGCCATTGGGGTTTAGCATTGATCATTAGGATTTGGATTCTTCTTGAGACTAGAGCTTTTTATTTTCTTTTGTTGCTAATCTTTTTCCCCTTTTCTTGTGATCTTGATCTCTTAGGTAACTAGGAGTAAAGGAGACATGCAAGGAGAGAAGGAGTAAGAGGACACAACCGTCAAGCTAGTGACGTTAAACGCGCCATTGGGGACCTCCCCAATCCTATCCCTCGTCAATGCTAGAGACATAAAACAAGCAATCCTATCCTTTACTTCTTGTTTTCTGCCTTTTATTGTTTCATAAATTTTGTTTTCATGTTTTTTGTAGGAGCAATAAGGGTGAATAAATGGGACGGATGGAATGGTCAAAGTCCGTGAGCTTCAACGCACAATGCTTCCTCCTCGTGAATCCACTCCACTCCAAGGTACCACTAACTTATCCCTTTGTATATACCATTTCGTTTTTGTTTTTGTTTATGTTTGTTTTACTCTCTCTTTGGCTTAATTCACACCGAGACGGTGTGATTTAAGTCCGGGGGAGAGGTTCTTGTGTTTTGACATTGTGTATTTTGTCTTATTTTTATTTTCTTGAGTCATTGCATTGTATATTTTCAATTGCATAAAAAAACGAAAAACAAAAAAAATCATCATGTAGTTTGCATTAGTCCATGTGCATTCTAGACTTGACTTGATCACTCATTTCTAGATCATATTGGTTGCATTCATGTGCATGAGAGTTCATAAAACATGTATGATAAGCTTTCATTGTGATGCTCTCGATAATGGTTTTATATTGCTTAAACGATTTCAAAAGACTTGAAAACTTCGTACTTTGATCTCTCTACTCTTAACTCTTTGTCTTGTAAATACTTGTTTAATTTGAAATCAACCCCTTGATAATTGGACTTAAATGAATATAATCTTCTTGCTTATGGGCTTGTGATACATAACCATGGTTCAAAGAAAACATTCGGGTTATCTTATCCACTTTTACCACTCTCTAATAACCCGAGTGGCCATTCTCATTTTTAGAATGGTTCCCTACCTTTCACCATAACCGTTTCCTTTCCACCCCTTGTTTTTTTTTATTGAGTGAGGCCTTTTCTTGATATGTTATTGTGTGTAAAATCTTGTAAGTATCGGAAACGACAAAGGTTAGCTTTCATTTTTAGCTAGTCATTGTTGTTCAAAGAAAAGAGGCTAGCATCAAGATGGGGATCAATGGATTGAATGGTATTTGGTTTTGGGGAGCATGAGCTCATGAAAAGTGAAATGAGAAATGGTAGAAAAAGAATCCTTGGTTGGAAAAGAAAACTCTAGAGAAGAGCGTAAAAGAAAGACCCTAGAAAAAGAAAAAGAAAAACACTCTCCATGTTTGAAAAAGAGAAAGAATAAAAAGTTTAGGGAGAGTAAGAAGAAAAGAAAGGGGTCGATTAAAAATGTCTCTAGGAGTTTGGTGTTTGGAAAAGAAAAGGGGTTTAAAAAGGGAGTTTTGATTTAGCCAAAAGGGCTTTGAGGGTTTAATGAGCTTCAAGAAAATAAGATAAGAAGAGGAAATGGAATCACCATTTGGGTAGAATGCTTTGCTAGGAGGGTAGAACAATGTGAGCTTAACTTTGTATGCATAAATTGTTTCTAGTCTTCCTTGCTTTTGCATAACATATAGCATTCCTTTTTCTTGAGAGTAAGTCACCCAAAAAGAGAATGAACCTCCTTGCACTCACATTTACTAGTGCCAATTGCCTTTTCTTCCAAACCGATTGGACTTGATCACTTGCCCATTTGTGAGACCGCACCTTTAGAAAGATCAAATGAATGTGAGGGTTGGTTGAGAAGAGGACTTGTAGGCATGAGGCATTGTTGTTAAGAGAAAATATTAGGAGTTGCGATAAGTCTAGAGAAGTTAGAGTCATAATTGAGATACGTTTTTGCAATGTCTTGGTATTATCTTGGGCATAGAATTCCCACTTTGAATGCTTTGACATGTCCTTTAGTTATGAATTCCCACTCTTTAAAACCTCTCTTTCGGTTTGTCTTTTCTTGTTTGCTTGCGGACAAGCAAAAGGCAAGTCCGGGGGAGTTGATAACACCATATTTTACATGTTTTTAAGGTTTAGTTTCATAGGTTTTTAGTTCCAATTTGTATAGTTTTGGATATTTTCATGCATTTAGGTCCAACTTGAGTCTCATTGCATTTTAGATGTCCTAGGTTGTCTTTGCATTCTTTTTGGCTTGCTTGAGCCATTTTCAGGTGTTCTTGGAGTCATAGGAGTTGGAGGAGTGAAGATAGCCATCAAAAAGTTCATTTCGGAATACAAAGATGCAGGATCAGGTTGAGACGTCATAAGTTTGGCATTGGATGAAGGACTTTCCACCGATGGATTGAGCTCAAATTTTAACACGAGATATAGCAATGGATTAGCTTTCATTTGGAAGTGGTTTGAGGCAATTCCAACGGTGCGATCAGAAGTTATGCCAATTTCCGTGACGACGGTCCAGTCTGGCGCGCGAAGGAACTCAGTGGAGCTCGCAGCGGTGTACCGCAGCGGTCTACAGTGACCGCTGCGGGTTCATCCGTCGAAAAAAAACAGAGAATCACAGCGGTCATGCAGCGGTATGAGCTGACCGCTGTGGATCATCTGAAACTCAAAAATTCGACCCAAACTCTATTAAAAGCCAAAAAACCTAATTTTATTGTAAAGTTTTCTTCTTCTAAGAGTGGGGCTCGTCCCCAACTCTCTCTTCTTGATGTTTTGGGATTGTTCTTCATACAAATGCCATTCTAGAGAAGATTTCTTCACTCTATCTTTATATTATGCTTATTTGATTCTTGTTCTTCATTTCTATGTCTTTTTCTCTTGTGTTCTTCATGTTCTTGTGAGTTGACTTTTTGTTGGATTTTAGATAATGTTTGATTTGGATGGTTGATGGTTGATTGTTGATGTTTAGGCTTAGATAATCATTTGTTCTCATGTTAGGAGGGATCTTAATGCTAGAATCGAATTGACAACTCATTTCTAGAACTTAAGACATTTCTCGCCCGGAAGGTGTTCGATGAAATGTCTAGAAAACTTCTAAGCATGCAATTCAATTCTTAGCCAATGGAAATTGATGATTAAGGTGAATTGTTGACTTGTATGGACTAATGCTTAATGATTATGGATCATTTAGTTTCGAACGGAAGTTCTTGATAACTAGATGATTTTGTAAATGGATTAGTACCATGGAAGTGAACTAATCTACTTGTGTGATCCATGTCATAAGAATGAATGTGCATTGAATGTTTAGGCATCATTAGTCAATTGTCTTGATGGTTAGATAATGGTTATTTAAGATGATCTTGGATGAGTCTTTCACTTAGGTTGGTTCGTAACGCTAGATTTGTCATGATAAACCGAAACCTAGTACTACACCTTAGATTAGTTAGATTTTTGGTCTCATCCCATGCATTAGGGATAGATTCGAGTAAGCGGTGTTAGTACTAGATTAGGTATGTTCATTCGTTTCTAGATCTTAGGCATTTCACTCATGACCCGAGTTTAAATGAATTGCTTGATCCGAACCTTTTGTGAGCTATGCATATCCTAGCCAACGGAAGTTGATGTTTAGGGTGTTTAGTGAACTAATTGGAATTGTTTCTTAATGCTTGTTAATTATTTAATCACAAATGGAAATTTGTTCTTGATTAGATAATTAACAAGGTGATTAGTGCCATGGAAATGGATTAGTCATATTTGAGAATTCCATGTTCTAAGATAGTGATTAATGCTTCTAAATGATTCATTGTTTGATTGTTACCCATCTCATTGATAGCTTAGTTCATAATCCAACATTTTAGTCTTGTGTTTTGTTTTCCTTCTTGCATTTGTTTCCTTTCTTATAAATTTAAAAACCAAAAACAATGTTTGCTCTAGCTTAAGAAGTTTCTTGCATTCTTAGTGCCTCAATCTTAACCCCTTATGGATTGACATCTCAAGTACTACAATGACATGAGTACACTTGGGATAATTGACACGAAAATATCCCGTATCATGTGGCAACTTGTGGTATATTATTTATTTAGTTGAGGTGGATAGTCTAAAGGATCTCAAATAACTGCTTTCATATCTATATATATATGATAGGTATATTATATATGTAAATAGAACAAAAGTATTCTTACAAAATTAGTCTATATTTTATATCAAAATTAAGTAATAATGAATATTTTATATGACTATATTTTAACAAAAGTGTTCATTCTACATTAGCTTACTGCCGAGAGAGATAAGGATCACAGTTTGGGTGTCGGGTTCGAAGAGAGTCGGAAAACGGAGAAGAAGGGTTTAGTTACTTAGGGTCCGAAGATGGGGATGGATCCATTAAGTATATTGGATTTGTGAAGTTGTTTGAGGTGAAGAAGATGAAAAATGTGACAACTTTAGGGTGATTTCGGTCAAAGGATGACCGGAGACAGAGTGTTTGGAAGATTCTTGTGATTCCCGGAGAAGGGTTTGTGTCTAGAGAGAAAAATGGTGTTTTGAGAGTTGAGAGAAATTAGGTTAAGAGACTGTGTGTGAGTGTGTTAGTGAATGGATGTTTGTTCCCTTCTCTCGGGGAGCGCATGTAACTTTTATAGAGTATACCTGTCTCGGATCGTATATACATGTAGTATTTTCGGGTCGATCGTTGGATCGTATGAGCTGGCTCCTTGTACGCTGCTTTAAAGTGCTTTTTGATGTGCCTAATCTGTCTGCTAGCGACTCTATCTTGTGTCGAGTCATCCTTGCTCAGTGTCTCGTGTGGTTTGCTCGTCTCATATTGCACGCTTCTCGAGTTTCTACTTTATGTCGCTTTCGTCCAGCTCTGTCACTGAAAACGCGTAGCGTGAGTTTTCTGCTAAGCGTTTTGGGCGGCAATAATTCGAATTGTGAAGCGTTATTTATGGAGGGAAAATAGTGAAAGACTCGTATTAAATAAATCTCTTTTACCTTCCCGATAACCTGGTAAGGGGTATCGGATTTCTCTTACCTTCTCGGGCATTACTGCCTGGTTTGCGGTGATGTAGACAAGAAGTCGACATGTACATGTCCGGGTTACTCGTCTCCCTACCACCACTCTCTCCAGGTTACATGGCACGAGTTGGCGGATTCAGGGAAAGGCAACCCCTTTCCACTCCGGGACCACTCGACTCCTTACTTTCCGCTCCGACTAATTGAGAACAATTTTTGGAGAAGGTGGTGATTCATTTTCATGTCCTATGGTTTCGACCACCTAGCCTCGTAACTGCGTCCTCTCTAAGTGGCACGCTTTTAGGTCGAGTGACCGTCTAATCTACGGTGATACGTCATATAACATGCCCTAATTTGTCTTATGGTTCGATCACCTAACCTCATAACCGCACCCTCTCGAAATGATGCGCTTTTAGTGATCATCTAGTCTATGAAGACACGTGTCACTCTTTCATTCGTCAATCTAAAGGGGAATTATTTATCCCCAATACATATGTAAAGACAAATAATAAAATTATTTTATTTTAATTTTGCTGAATTTTTTAATTATTAGTTGAGGACTAAATTGTCATTTTATAACAAAATATAAGTATATTTTAAATTCCCAAAACTTTTAGTGTAGATTTCAAATTTCTCCAAGATTTAAGATATTTCATCGAAATCATTTTGATATATATATTTTTTTTATAACAGTAATTATTTTTGATATTTGTATCTCTTTTTCGAGAATATTTGTAACATTCCGATTTCTGGTATATGCGGAGAGGTTTATAAGAATTAATTTGGTTATCTATGTCACCAAAGTGCACTTATCTTTTCGGTCACTTATCCAGAAAGAACTGCAGAATTAAGTGTGGTTGAGCTGGAGAAATTTAAGGATGGTGATCTACCGGGAAGTGATCCGGGAAAAGATCACGTGATGATTGCAGGGTCAATAAACAAGTCTTTCGAGCTTCTCGGACTAGCGCACCGGACGTCGGATAAGGGTGGGACCTATAGACCGAGAGAGGGTGTGGGGCCATAGATGAGGACGCACTACAAGAAAACAAGGATATTTTCGACGGGCAAATCCGTCGGAAATCCGTCGGAAAAGGCCCTTTCCGACGGATTTCCGACGGATTTAAGCTGTCGGTTACAGTTCGTCGGAAATATGGTTTCCGTCGGAATCCGTCGGAAATTTCCGACGGATTTGTGCCGTCGGAAAGCCGTCAGCCATTTCCGACGGATTTCCGACCGCATACGTTCCGACGGATACTCCGACGGATATTCAGTCGGAAATGCCGTCGGAAATGCCGTCGGAAATGCCGTCGGAAATCCGTCGGTAATTTCCGACGGATTTCCGACGGATATATTACCGACAGAATTTCCGACGGATGGTGATCGGATGAATTTGTCGGAAGTCCGTCGTAAATCCGTCGGAAGATATTTCCGACGGATTTCCGACGGTAACTATTTTCGACGGAGTTAGGACGGATAATTTGATCGGAAGTTGTTTCGGAAGTCCGTCGGTTCTTCGTCGGAAATAGGTTCTGACGGATTTACGACGGAAACTTATTCCGACGGTTTTCCGACGGAATTGGTATTTTGAATTTTATTTAATTATTTATTTTTTTGAAATTTATATATTAAAATTATAACGCCCCGACCGCCACTACCTGTGGGCCCCATGCCCTCTCTCGGCCCGTGGGCCCCATCCTTGTCCGACGGCCGGTGCGTTAGTCCGGGAGGCTTATTTACTGACCCTGCAATCACCACGTGATCTTTCCCCGTTTTTTTGTCCTCACTCACACGGTACCGCGAATCACTTCCCGGTAGGTCACCCATCCTTAAATTGCTCCAGCTCAAGCACGCTTAACTCTGGAGTTCTCTCTGGACAAGTTCTCGAAGAGATAAGTGCACTTTGGTGACATAGGTAGCCAAATCAATTCTTATAAGCCTCTCCGCATATACAAGAAAGCGGGATGTTACAATCACCCCCACTCACCGCATATACAGGATCGTCACCCTAGACGGTGTGAGCCCACCTGACTCCACACATGTGTTTGGGTTCGGCTCTGATACCACTTCTAACGCCACTACCTGTGGGCCCCATGCCCTCTCTCGGCCCGTGGGCCCCACCCTTGTCCGACAGAATTTCCGACGGATGGTGATCGGATGAATTTGTCGAAAGTCCGTCGGAAGATATTTCCGACGCATTTCCGACGGTAACTATTTTCGACGGAGTTACGACGGATAATTTGATCGGAAGTTGTCTCAGAAGTCCGTCGGTTCTTCGTCGGAAATAGGTTCCGACGGATTTACGACGGTAACTTATTCCGACGGTTTTCCGACGGAATTGGTATTTTGAATTTTATTTAATTATTTATTTTTTTGAAATTTATATATTAAAATTATATAAATTTGAAATATAAATTAAAAATAGAAATAATAAATATATAAATTCATTAAACAAAATTAAAAAATTCATTACACATTAAAATAAATTGTTCAAAAAAAAAGCATTAAAAGCAAATATTTAAACGGTTGGAGAATCTCCGTCGTCGGAATTATTATCCCGAAACATATGCGGGAAGCATTTCTCCATCATCTTCTCCAAGCAGGAGAGCTTCTTGGTGGTAGTCTGTTGCTCCGTCCGTAGCTCTTCAACCTGCTGGTCACGGTCTTTCACCGTTTGGGTGAGCCTCTCGATTTCTACCCGGTACTCCGAAGGATAACGAGGAAGCGAGGAAGAAGATTCCTGGGTCGGAAGGGTGCCTAACCCAGCGAATCGACCTTTCACTTGCCGGGTTTGCTGCGAATAATTATAACCGATAATAATTAAATAACGAAAATAAAAAAAAATGAAATGAAATTAAAACTTACCTCAAATACAATCTGGTTTATCTCTTCCCGGGACAAAGAGTTCGAGGACGTCGATCCTTCGAGAGTGAGCTGCGATGTTGATAGTTCACGATCCAGCTTCGTCTTCTTGCTCCTCTCGACCACATCCCGCATCCCCAAGTCCTGTATCTGACCGGTTTTCTTGTTGGTGTGTCTATTCTCGATGAGTTGAAGATAATCGGGTTCGGAACCAGATTCTCTCGCCTGCGAAAATTTGTTAAGTTAAATAAATATAAAAAACAGAATTAACAATAAAAAAATTAAATTAAACTTACCATTTCCATCGCTTCCCGTTCGATGGTCTTTGCGCCCGCGTTGTGGATGTAGACCCCTTTCCCGCCTCGTTGGCTATTTCGGTTATTCGACTGTTGCTCGGAGGTCTTTTTCGTCGCAGGCCTACTCCAGTACTCACAGAAGCCCTTCCAGACGTCGTCGTCAAGGTCCTTCGGCTTGTCTTTGTTGTGCTTCCACTTCTGCTTCCACTCGTACATGTGCTTCGAGTACGAGTTTGCGGCATACTTGTCGAATGTGTCAATGACTTTGCGCGTATGATGAGAGTCCCACGTGAACTCTTGCTACAATTTTTTAAAAAAATATGTTACATATCAAAAAGAAAAATTGACAAAATGAAATTCAAAATAAATAATATATCAATAAATAACTTACCGCGAAAGTCCGGTGCCACACGTCTTTCTCCTCGGTAGGCATGTCCGAATACTTCTCGTACGGTTTGTCCAACATGTTGTGGAGCATCCGTAATATCGCCTTGGTGATCTGAGTCGACAGCTTAAACCTGAAAACATTATGAAAAGATATAAATATGTTAAGTTTAAAAATCCAAATAAATTGAAATAATGTACAAAAATTTTCTTACCAAGTGCCGTCCTCAAACTTCGGGTCGAGTCGAATGCAATGGCCCCGGTTAGGCTGCCGGACTAGCTCCTCGATCTCAATGTGGCTCCGAGCAGCGGATTGCTGGGAATCAGGGATGTTTGTTCCCGAGCTCGTTGGTCCCGGAGGAGGCGTACACCGAGAACTCCGAGAACGGCGTCCTTGGTTGCCGCCTCCCAACTGAAGAACATCGTCGTGATCCCTGCGGAAAACGGTAAAATTGTTAGTAAATTAACGAAAAATTCAAAAGTTACCAAAATTTTTGAAATTTCTGCAAAAAAATTTAGGAAAAATTCAAATTTCCCAAAAAATTCAAATTTTCCAAAAAATTCAAATTTTCCGGAAAATTCAAATTTTACTAAAATTCAAATTTTTCAAAAATTTTCAAAATTTGCTAAAATATTTTAAAATCAGTTTTAATATATAAAAATATTTAGAAAACGTTTTATAACTATAAAAAAAAATTAAAACGATTTTATTTCTAAAATAATATTTGAAAAAGGTTTTTATTATTAAAAAATATTTTAACATCAACTTAAATATATAGAAATATTTTTAAAACGTTTTTATTAATTAAAAAATATTATAAACGATTTTAATATATATACATATTATAAAAACGTTTTTATTACTATAAAAAAATTTAAAAACAATTTTAATATATACAAATATTATGAAAACGTTTTTATTACTTAACAAATATATTAAAAACGTTTTTAATATATACAAATATTGTCTAAACGTTTTTATAACTTAAACAATATTGTAAAAAATTCAAACAATATCTAGAAACGTTTTTAAAATATTTTTAGAAAATAAAACAAGATCTAAAAACGATTTTAATATATACAAATATTTTAAAAAATTCTAACAATATCTAGATCTAACAATTCTAAATCAACAATCTAAACACATAAACCCTAACACTAATATTATTCTAAATAACAAATTCTATTATAACCACTTAACAATTCACATAAATAGAATTCTAACAACCTAACTAATATATTCCCTAAAACTAACATGATATAAAAAAAATTTTAAGGAATTGATTAAACTTACATGGTTTTGTTGGAGAAGAATTTAGGAATTGATGAAAAGGAGTTGATGAATTGAAGATTAAAATTGAAATTGTGAAGAAGAAGAGAAGATGGAGAAAAACAGATTTTCGCTAAGGAAGAAGAAGAGAGAAGAGGGAGAAGAAGCGACGGAAGAGAGAGAGGAAGAAGAGAGAAAGAAGGAAAAAAACTTACGGTTCGTTGATATAATTCGATGTCCGTCGGAAATCCGTCGGAATTCCGTCGGATTTCGAAAAAATAATTTCATTTACGCGGTTGATATTCCCGCGGTCTCGAAAATATCTAAGTCCGTCGGAAATCCGTCGGAAATTTCCGACGGATTTCCGACGGATAAGGTATATTCCATGCATGTTTGTCGATTAGTCAGTCAACAAGCACGTGTCTAATTTTTCAGATCCGTCGGAAATCCGTCGGAAATTTCCGACGGAATTAGGGTATATTTGGGGTTTAGGGTTTAGGGTTTCTTTATATGATTTAGGGACATGTTATTTACATGTTTCATTCAATATATATATTAAGTTCATCAATATTAAAGGTTTTGCATTAGTTTAAAAATTATACAACATCAAAACATATCATTTCTCATAAATCAACTATATCTTATACTATAACTTATACAAACACTTCCATCAAAATTTATAAATTCTATATAACACATTTTCTTGATGTACATACAAGGTTAACCTATTTTATATACATCATACAAATGTTTGTAAACATTTGCCACAAAAAAAACCTATACCATATACCCTAAACAAGATTTTTGAATATCCGTCGGAAATCCGTCGGAAATTTCCGACGGATTTCCGACGAATTCAGCTGCCTCGGATAAACCCTATTTTAGCCGATGCAGCTGAATCCGTCGGAAATCCATCGGAAATTTCCGACGGATTTCCGACGGACTCAACTCAATCCGTCAGAACTCCGTCGGAAATTTCCGACGGATTTCCGACGGATATTCAAAAATCTTGTTTAGGGTATAGGGTATAGGTTTTTTTGTGGCAAATGTTTACAAACACTTGTATGATGTATATAAAATAGGTTAACCTTGTATATACATCAAGAAAATGTGTTATATAGAATTTATATAGAAGTTATAATATAGGTTAACCTTGTAACCAAAATTTTTTTTGTGGCAAAATTCTGATTTTGTTACACTTAATCAAATGTCTAACTTTATAAAATTTCGACATAACTGATATATTACACATTACAATTCTAGTTCAAATATATGTACATATTTTACGGTGCAAATTTTATAATTAAAACTACTGTCAATCCGATGATGAGTAATCTGATTCTCCTGAATCGGAAGGTTCCCTAAATTCATCAAATTCTTCTTCTGAATCCTCAAATACTCGATCGTCTGACTGTATGGTGAAATCAACGACAAGGTCAAACCTCAAGGGAATGCTCGATTGAACCCAAACCTACGGAGCTTTGTTGGAGGGGTTCATGATCAGACATCCCATGAACTCTACCTCTCGGGTTTATCGATGTGACTGTAACCCACGGGTCTTGCTTGTTTGTCACCCGCGGATAGGGAATGTAGCATACCTACACCATGTACAAATTTAACCACGGGAATGCAACAAAACTAAATTAAAAATTAACGTAAAAGAAATACAAACCTGGTCTGCTTGTGATGCAAGTACAAATGGCTCGTATCTCTGGAGTTTTCTTCTGCTATGTAATGATGTAACACCAAATTGGTCGTGTCGCACACCGCTTCCTACTAATGGGTCGTTCCAGTCGCATAAAAATGCAACACATCTTAGACCGAGCATTCCCGGGTACTGAACATCGAAAATCTCACGTACGACACTATAGTATACAAGATCACCTGACTGAGTTGATACACCGTAATCTGAAGTTGTCGCACTCCTATCATCCCGAAGAATCTTAAAAGCGTACCCCCGTGTGCTATACATCACATGTGACTGCACGGTTGCTAGTGGAAATCTCACAATTTCTTCTAACCACGTGGGAAATGTTTGTCCGTTAGCCTTCTCTGTCGTCACCTGCACAATTAAAATAAAAATACTTCAAATAATTAAATCTTTCATTACATATGATGATTGCTAAAAACAAGGCAATTAAAAGACTTACATAATCTCTTAACCAACGTCCGAACTCTTCCTGTTTGAGCTCGATTAGCTCGTCCTCTGTTTTGTCAGGAAATGCAAAACGTTGATAAGCCATATACATCCTGTGATATTGAAACAATTATCACGTTAGTACATATATATATAATCAAGAACCCAATAAGTAATTAAAAATTAAGTTCAATATATAATACCTTTCATATTCATCAACTCCGTCGCAATTTGTGAGAATATACATATGCAAATGCTCTCGCTCTTGTGGTGAAAGTCTCCTCTTCTTGCCTTTTCCACTAAGTCGTCCAATCTGTAAAAATATATGAGGTACATCGACCGGATAGAAAGGTAGGACGCCTCCGTCATCATGTCGAGCTGCTCTACGACTCTTTGTTTTGACTTGTGATGGAAAGTAGGACTCGGCAAAATGTGAGGTTTCTTCATTGATGGTCTGTGCGACGATAGAACCCTCCACTCTACTCAAATTTTTCACCTTCTTCTTTAGATGTAACATATACCGTTCGGAAGGATACATCCAACGGTACTGAACCGGGCCCCCAAGCTCTGCTTCTCGAGGGAGATGAATTGTTAAATGTTCCATAACATCAAAGAATGAAGGAGGAAATATCTTCTCCAAATTGCAAAGGATTACAGGTATATTAGCCCCAAGATTGCGGATACCGTCGGATGTAAGAGAGCAAGAACATATATCTCGGAAAAAGGCACCAATCCCTGCAATATATGGATAACAAATGAATAATTAAATAATGAAGTATATATTGTATAAAGTAGTAAATAAATAATTTCATGATTGTACCTGCAATTGCTTCGTGGACATTACGTGGTAGAAGACATGCAAAGGCAAATGGAAGGAGGCGCTGCATCACCACATGACAATCATGACTCTTCATCCCAGTAAACTTCCCTTCTCCATGATCAACGCAGTTCCGAAGGTTAGATGCGTATCCGTCCGGGAATCTAACAATTTTGGTAATCCAGTCAAAAAACTCGGCCTTTGAAGGTTCATCGAAACGAAAAGCCGGGACCGGAGGCTTCCCGTTCCCTGTCACATGTAGTGCTCTACGAGAACAAATGTCTGGCAAGTCCAATCTAGACTTCAGATTGTCCTTCGTCTTCCCTTTGACATTGAGAACGGTGTTCATAATGTTGTCGAAAAAATTCTTCTCAATGTGCATGACATCCAGATTATGCCTCAAAAGATGGTTCTTCCAATAAGGCAAATCCCAGAAAATGCTCCTCTTGTGCCAATTATGAACGTTGCCACAACCATCAACAGGATGATGTCCGTTACCACCACAATCAACGGTCCTCTCTGCACCAAAATCTCTAAACTGAGTCAACAAATACTCACCATCTAACTCAGGAGGAGGACCGTCAAATACTTTCCGGTTCTTCCTAAACAATGTGGTGCTCCGACGATAAGGATGATCGCTAGGTAGGTATCGCCTATGACAATCAAACCAAGACGTTTTTCGTCCGTGCTTCAATTGGAACGCATCAGTGTTATCTTGACAGTACGGGCACGATAACCTTCCGTGCGTTGTCCATCCTGATAACATGCCATATGCTGGAAAATCGCTAATAGTCCACAAAAGTACCGACCGCATGATGAAATTTTGGTGACAAGAAACATCAAACGCTTCAATACCTTGGTCCCATAACATTCGCAGCTCATAAATCAATGGTTGCAAAAACACATCAAGTGATCTCTTCGGATGCTCTGGTCCAGGAACGAGAATGCTAAGGAACAAGAACTCCCTTCGCATGCACAAAGATGGCGGCAAATTGTAAGGTGTTACAATTACTGGCCACAAAGAATATTTTCTGCCGTGCTTCCCAAAAGGGCTGAAACCATCGGTACATAATCCAAGGTATACGTTCCTTGCCTCAAACGCAAAGCTGGGATAAATGGATTGAAAATTTTTCCATGCTCCTGCATCTGACGGATGGGCGATTTGTCCATCTGTTGTATGCTCTGCATGCCATCTCATTGCTCCTGCTGTGCGCTCTGACTGATATAACCTCTTCAATCTCTCTATTAACGGTAAATACCACATCCGTTTATATGGCACTGGCACTCTTCCACCTGTTTCCTTATACCGAGGTTTGCGACAAAAACGACATGTCGTACGATCTGCGTCCTCTCTCCAGTAGAGCATACAGTTGTTTATGCATACATCTATCATCTGATACGGCAATCCTAGACCTTGAACAAGTTTCTGTATCTCATAGTATGATGCCGGTGCAAGATTATCTTCTGGCAAAATTTCTTTCACAAAATCAGCGATTGCATCCACGCACTCCTCACTCAAATTGAAATCCGTCTTTATACCCATCATCCTTGTTGCAGTTGATAAAGGGGAATGTTCACCTCTACACCCATCATATAACGGATGTTTAGCAGCGTCTAACATATCAAAGAATCTCCGAGCTTCTAAATTAGGTTCTTCTCCCCTATCTCCATACTCAGCAACCGATGGTATACTTTCACGAAATGCATCGTTCACCATCTGAACATGACCTACAGTACTTTGTTCTTCCATTGCGGGTTCTTCTAAGCTAGTGTTATCCCCAATATAATGTTCACTAGTACTAGCATAATTATCCACCATTGTATCATTTTCTCCATGATAATACCAAATCTTGTAACCCGGCATAAACCCATGACAATACAAGTGTGACCATACTTCATCTATCACGATAAATCTACGATTCCCACAATTGGTACAAGGGCAATAGATTTTACCGGTTTTTTTTGCTTTCTTCTGCATACCCGCAAATGCCATGAATTCCTGTAGACATTTTTTGAATTCCTCCGTAACTAGGCCCGTGTCCGGAATTTGATGAGGCTTGTCCATCCATGATCGAAAATAATTATAAAGATTTGAAGAAGACATTTTCGTAAGGAATTAGATAACAGATATTTTTTTTTTTTGTGATTATAAATGAAGCGTGGAAACGTTTTTATAAGGAAAATTTTGTGCATTTTCCGACGGATTTCCGACGGATATAAAGTAGATATTATCGATGTCGGCAACCATGTCGGCATCTGTCGGTAATCCGTCGGAAATCCGTCGGAAGTCCGTCGGAAAAGTCCGACGGATGAACGTCGTCGGAAATCCGTCGGCAGTATGTCGGCAACATCAGAATTCGTCAAAAAGTCGTCGGAAATCTGTCGAAAAGTGTCCGACGGATTATGGCCGTCGGAAATCCGTCGGAATTTCCGACGGCTTTCCGACGGGGTAATATTTCCGACGGATTTCCGACGGATGAAAAGTTAGTCGGAAATCCGTCGGAAAGTCGTCAGAAATTTCCGACGGAATTATTGCCGTCGGAAATACACCTGTTTTCTTGTAGTGGCGGTATGGACGTTATAATATTTGTATCTCTTTTTTCGTAAATATTTGTAGCTCTCCAAGATAATCAAATAAACAGCAAAACAAAATATGTTAATAGTTACTGTAACATCCCGATTTCTTGTATATGCGGAGAGGCTTATAAGAATTGATTTGGCTACCTATGTCACCAAAGTGCACTTACCTTTTCCGATCACTTGCCCGAAAGAACTCCAGAGTTAAGCGTGCTTGAGCTGGAGCAATTTAAGGATGGGTGACCTACCGGGAAGTGATTCGCGGTATCGTGTGAGTGAGGACAAAACACGGGGAAAGATCACGTGGTGATTGCAGGGTCAGTAAACAAGTATTACAAGCCTCCCGGACTAACGCACCGGCCGTCGGACAAGGGTGGGGCCCACGGGCCGAGAGAGGGCATGGGGCCCACAGGTAGGGGCGGTCGGGGCGTTAAAAGTGGTATCAGAGCCGAACCCAAACACGTGTGTGGAGTCAGGTGGGCCCACACCGTCTAGGGTGACGATCCTGGTGCGCAACGAGGACGTTGCGCTCTATGAGTGGGGGTGATTGTAACATCCTGATTTCTTGTATATGCGGAGAGGCTTATAAGAATTGATTTGGCTACCTATGTCACCAAAGTGCACTTACCTTTTCCGATCACTTGCCCGAAAGAACTCCAGAGTTAAGCGTGCTTGAGCTGGAGTAGTCTAAGGATGGGTGACCTTCCGGGAAGTGATTCGCGGTATCGTGTGAGTGAGGACAAAACACGGGGAAATGTCACGTGGTGATTGCAGGGTCAGTAAACAAGTATTACAAGCCTCCCGGACTAACGCACCGGCCGTCGGACAAGGGTGGGGCCCATGGGCCGAGAGAGGGCATGGGGCCCACAGGTAGGGGCGGTCGGGGCGTTAAAGTTACAATACTGTGTAGTAGATATTAAAAATGTAATTAAATTAAGAATAGTGTCGTACTAAATAGGAAAAATATAAGAAAACAAGGACAAATACGGATATCCTGCAACGTACTACTGCTTTTTGATGATAATCGTTTTCCGAGTGAGAATAAAGAAAAAACAAAAATGGTGGGGTGCCTGAGTGAATTAAGGGATCAGAGTAGGAAGACTTACGAAACCAATTATAATGATAATTTATTTTATTGCTATGATTATTAGATATTACTGTCTCTGTTTTATATGAGATTAGCGTGTGATCCGCGCTACACGCGAACGTGGTAAACAATTTTTTAATCTGTTTTTACGATTAATGTTTTTTTGTTTCATAATTAATATAATTGTCTATGTCCGCTTAAGATTTGGGTATTTGTTTCTTTTTTGTTTTTTTATTTAATTTATTAAATTTATGAGCATCTATGTGTTTGTTTGTTTATTGGATGATACATATTTTTACCTCTTTTTTTCCTTTGATGATCATTTTTATGCAATTAGTTGGGTTTTTAAAAGGGAAAATATTTACATTTTAAAGTTTTCGTTGCATAATATTTTTGTGTTTCATGTGAAGGTATTATTATTGGAGATCGAATACAGTGTTTCATGTACGATTCTAATCTTATTTATTGTGAGAAATATGTTTGTGATATTTAAGTCTATTTGTTTTTCTTGTTTTCATTTTAAAATTGATTTACATATTTAACTCTAGAGAAATATGGAAATTTAGCGAAGACATAAAGCTATTTTTAAGGACTAAGCGCATTACAACAATAATAGATTTAACAATCGATCAAAGTTGAATCATCTATCCCTAAATCTTGACGGGAGGAACTGAGAAGTCAGCGATGTCCCAAAACCCAAATAAAAAGTAATTGAGAAGTCGGTGATTCATCTGGCTATCATCAGAGGATCATCTTGGAGGCAGTTTTAAAACATTTCGCTAAAGATTGTGAAACTAATCACAGATTAATTGACAGAATTTGTTGATTGTTAGATCCACCATATAAATCAGAATCCAAGTTGAAGTCAATGATTCTTAATTCTCATGGTTCGTTTTTTGTTTTCCTCCAAAGTGACACTATTGTTGTGACATGATTGTCAAAGTGGTGGGAAAAAGCAATATTGTGTTTGTATTTTCTTAATACATGTTTGTTGATTTTTTTTTATGATATGTTTGTTTATTTTCTGCCTCTATATCGTTTATATTTTGTGTAATCTATTAGATGAAGAATCTTCGTTGTGTGTTTGCTATAGTTTAATATTAAAGTTTAATTTTTGTGTTTTCTATCGATTGATATATGAACATGTGTTAAATTCAGTTTTTGCCATATTTCAAATGAGTTTGGTTTTTTAAAACACATAAGAAATGGTGTATTTTTATTTTCTTAATACATGTTTGGTTTTTTATAATAGGTTCGTTTATTTTCTGGCTCTATATCGATTATATTTTGTGTAATCTGTTAGATGAAGAATTTTCGTTGTATGTTTGTTATAGTTGAATAATTTAATATTGAAGTTTAGTTTTGTGTTTTATATCTTTGTTTTTGTATGTTTGCGATGCGCGAGTTTTTGTTTATTAAGTTTTATAATAGTTTTTTTTATTTATGATTTTTTTTTATTCATTTTTAGTAAAACAAACTATTGTTTGTAGATTGTAAGCCTAATATTTTATTTGAAACTTAATTAATTGTTTCTCTTATTTCCACCTCCATTAAAATGAAAATGTAAGTGATAGTCAATCACTTCAATATATACGGTCAATCACTTCTATATTATTTACAAATAATCATGTTTGTTTGGAACTTTCATATTTTATTCAATATTTAAAGATCAAATAAATCATGTTATCCAAATATCTAAATTACTAAACGTTTCATTTTTATTATTTTAAATTATGTACGTTTTAAAAAAATCAATTTTCTTATATATAATTTATTTAACAAAGTTACTATAATATGCATTATTAAACGATAATGAGATACTTTTTATTTATTAGATATTTGTTTTTTTTAAACAAAATTCTCTATATATTTGTGTTATGTTAAATTAATATTATATATATTGTATACTATTAGTTTGGATCAAATAATATATATTCATTAAACATATTTTCGATATAAAACTTTAATCTTGTAACTATAATAAAGTGTGTAATATATTAGTAAAACTAAAATTTTAAATCTATTATTCTTTCAATAAATTTTGTTAATATTTTTTAAGTTTTCATGATATGAATATGAAAATGACCTTTCAAATTTCTTGTATAATTTAATAAAATGTATAATTAATATGTATATCAAAGTTTTAACGAATTAAATTATAAAAAATTAAATATCAAAATGATTTAGCATACATGTAGATGATAATATGTTACATTAATATTGTATATATTGTCTACTATTAGTTTAGATCAAATAATATTGTCCACAAGTTGCCACATCAGCAATAAAAATTATAAAGTTCATCAAAAAGATGGAGCTTATCTAATCGAAGAGTAATAGGCTATTAGCCACATCACATAATCTGTTTTGAAGCATTTCTCTTGCTGCCACATCAGAATATTGTAGCAAAGAGTGGAGAACAAATGTCACATGTAACGCAGCCTAAATTATGGTTTATGATAAAAAAAAAGTCTAGATCATCTTGTTGGTGAGTCATATCCAGCAAAATCCCTTGATGCTTTTGGTGTGTAATATCCTTAAGAATCAAGGTGGAATATCAAGGGCCTTCCGCAACTCTTGTGAGACAATTTAATCCACATCCATTGAAACAATATGATTGTTTGCAAGGCTTATCTTGTTCTTACCCAACCGTAGAGTGTCCGATTTAAGGGAGTTTCTTATTAAGTGGTATCAGAACACCACTCAACACTTGGGTAATTTCGTTCCTTGTTCATCTTTTGTTTTTGCATTTTCGAGTCTGTTCATCTTATGTTTTGTGTGTCGCATTTGTTCTTAATTTTTTCTTGTAATTCTCGCATCTAGTTGTGTGTTTAGGTGTTAGTTTTGTTCAGTTTGCATCTTAAATAAAAAAAATAATAATAATTTATTAGGGTTCACCTAGTGTTGTCGATCTGTTCTTCATTGTGTCTCTTCATATTCTGTTTAGATCGTTTGTTTTGTGTGTTGTGTGTCGAGTTGTTGTTTCATTTTGTTAGTGTGTAGATCGATTCTAAGAAGTCTGTGTTTGCATCGATTGATTTGATCTGTTTACAAATATGTTCAATATCGAAAACTTTTGATCTTTGCAAGGACTTGTTATTGGTTTTGTTGTTGTCGATTTATTTTAGGTACATGATGAGTGACTCTCATCACAGGAGGGCACGTGAGAGAGCTCCTAGGAGAGACATAGATGAGCCAAGACAGTATAGAGACGGAGAGGTAGCAAATTATCACATTCGTGATATTAACTCATTTCAAGATGGCCAAAGAAGACCTAGACGTGCACGGGAAGGCAGTGGGCAATATGTTGTCAAACTTCCATCATTCCATGGGAAAAATGATGCTGACATATAATTGGAATGGGAGAGGAAGGTAGAACACGCCTTTACATACCAGCACTACTCGGAGAACAACAAAATGCATATGGTAGCAAGCTCATTCTACGACTACGCACGTAGCTGGTGGGATCAGTTCGTGATCTCAAGGAAACGATGTGGAGAAAAATTAGTAGAGACGTGGACAGAAATGAAAGCTATCATGAAAAGAATACACGCCCCAAAATCAATACAGAACGGTACACAACAAAGGAGTGAACCAAGGAGAGACAAGCCAAGAAGGCCTAGAGGTGTGAATGAAAGCAGAGAGGAGCTCAGCTACGAATTTGAACTGCTTCTAAAGCACAAAGGAAAACATGTTGTAAGTGAAACTCTTAACTCTCATTACAAAAAAGAAAAGAAAGCTCTTTTGATTGATTTTAAGAAAGCTCCTTTGAGCTTAACTAACCTAACATCGGAACTGCCAAATCCGAGTAAGACACCTATTCTTTTGCAGAAATCTCAACCTATGATCAAAGGAGATGACACAAGGAAGCTACAACCAAACCGTAAAGAAGAAAATCAAGCTAAAACATGTTCAGAAGGAACGATCGATCGATCCTTTGGTCGACCGATCGATCGAATTGGTTCGGATCAAGAGAAAACAATAGGATCCGATCGATCCTTTCAACGATCGATCGATCGAAATATTTTGGCCAGGCAGGAGACTAAACGACCGATCGATCTTTAGCCAGACCTATCGATCTTTTCTCCCCGAGTACAAAACGGTGAATTACTTGTAACGGCTGAGGGATGAGCAAAAACTTCGAATTTCTACGGAGAGAAATGATATTCATCAACCAAGTGAGCCTGTTGGAGATTTTGGTCGAGGCAGAAATCAATTAGGACATGTGGATATTATACTTCCTTTGCAAATCCCATCCGATGGCCTTACCTTCGAAATGAAGCATGTTGAACCAAAGGAGCATCTAAATGACTGATTCTCTTCCAATGGAGGTAAGTTCACTCATCCAGTTGCATATTTTAGAACTAATGGTTGTGTTGTTTGGTTGTTTGGACAAGCAGGTTATGTTTTGATGCACAAATCACAAAACGGATCCAATGGAGCTCAAAACGGACAAGGAGGAATAACGAAAGCTGAAGAACCTTCTCAACTTGTGAACAATGACCAATCTGACATGAGGAACTCAAAGAAGCATGAGCCGCTTCAGATCCCAGTACAGATCATGTGCAAAACCTACAAGAAATGCTTGCAAGGAGCAACCGTTGAAACAATTCCTCGTGGCATCCGAACAGGTAAGAAAATTGTTGTGCCTAATACAACGATTCAAAGGTATGCGTGTCTTTTTGTTTCTGAATCTACATTGCTGGAATATGAACACATCCAAGAGCTTATATGTCAAGTGTTGATTTTAAAGATGTGATTCATTATTGTGAAAAATTTGAGCATTTGAAAATTTGTAGGCATGGAGGATTTCTGCTTGATAAAACGTGTGAATCAAATATAAATGTTGTGCTTATGGATTTTGATAGACTCTCTAGGAGAACAAACTGCATTTCATATCATGAATTTAGAGAGGCTTCATATGATTTGAGATCATTCATTAAGATGTTTGATATGATCTACATTCTGATTTATAACAAACTCTTTGATGATCACGCTAAGTATTTGAAATGTGTTTTAAATGAGCTAAATAAAAAATTGTTTGCTGAAACAGAGAAGTATGCATTTTGTGCATTTGATCTTGTGTTTCAAGTTATTGTTGTGAAAGCACAGGGTATACATGACGAATAGCTGAATTTTCATACCCCCAAAACGTGGCTTTACCATAAGTGGCTTAAGAAAATTATTGTTCTTGAACCAATGGTGCGTTTGCAAAACAAACAGCATCACGTTCAAGCAAACGAAGAGGAGAGCAACGTGATCTTTGAGCCTGGTTATCGATTTTGGATTCACATGAAGGAGAAACGTTTTCCAACCCAAAAAAAGATCAATGCCTACAAAATCTGCTTGCAAGGTGAATATATTCTGATTTTAAACTTCAATAATTCTAACTTAGTTCTTTTTCTTGCAGATTGTTCGGATTTGAGGTCAAATCCTTTTCAAGTGGGAGAGGATGATGTGGTCCTAAGCAGCACCAAGAAACATTTAGCTGAGGGACTTGTTGCCGAGGGATTCTTAGTCGAGGAGCATTTAGCCGAGGGACTTGTTGCCGAGGGGTTCTTAGCCGAGGGACTTGTTGCCGAGGGGTTCTTAGCCGGGGAGAAGTTAGCTGAGGGACATTTAGCCGAGGGATTTGCTGCTGAGGGCGATTTAGCCTAGGAACATTCAACTGAGGGATTTGTTGCCGAGGGACATTTAGCTGAGGGAAAACCACTTAAACTAGCTTGTTCAAAGATAGGAGCTAAAGCCAAACGATTCAAGAAAGTCTTGGGGGAAGTTGTTTCATTAAGTTGGACTCGGCAAGGTTACTTGGGCCAGGACGAAGAAGATGTTTTCAAACCTCATTGGTTTTGAATACATGCCCAAGTAGATCAACAATTGGCTCAAGTGATTTACGTGTGCTCTTTTCCTCCTCTTTGGTTTTGTCGTAATGGATTTTCCAAAGAGAGGTTTTTAATAAGGCAAGTAGATCACTTCCAATAAAACCCAATTGTTGATCTAAGACCCAAAGCCCATCAAGCTAAATCTCGACCAGAATATCAAGGGGCCATGCACATGAAGACTCTAAATTTGAATTCAAATTTGTGTTTAATTTATGTGTAATTTTCGAGTAGCTTTCTCTCTCCCACATGCAGCATATTGCATTTTCTTTATAACCTCTTGTATTGTCATTTGCAAAACTCATCTAGTATTTTTATCAAAAACCTTTCTTAAGTTCTAGATCCTATTGATGAGTAATATTCAGCAGAAACCTTCGATCCTCTTGGTGAGTCATATCCTTGAGAATCGATTGAGGAATATCAAGGGCTTTCCGCACCCCTTGTGAGACCATACAATCCACGTTCCTTGAAGCAATTATTTTGCTTGCAAGGCCTATCATGTTCTTACCCAACCGTAGAGTGTGCGATTCAAGGGAGTTTCTTATTACGGTGTCTAATTTATAAAATTTGGTAAGCTCTGTTGTTTTCCTTTTGGTTTCTATAATAACGATTAAGATCATTTGTTTGGTATTATATTGTTGACTAATCGAAGAAATGCAATGAAACAGTGTTCTAAAACTTTTGGGGAGCAATGCTGGTAGTATCCATTAGCAAAAAAATAAGGAAACCAAATGATTAACCCGATGATTACAAAGGTCATCCTATTTCTACTCATTTCAGTTTGGCTATGTAGGGATGGAGAAGTCGAAGAACCCTACGTAACAAAAAAAATGCTTCAAAACAATGCATTTTTGTTATTTCTTTGTATATTACACAAATCAATGCAATCTACGTTCTAAACCTTCTACTTCTATCATTTACGTTTTGTTTGTAACAGATTTTAAGATGGATTGAGTGATGGCCAAGAGAAACCTAATTATGTTTAATTATGTTGGTCGAGCGTGAGACGTCACACCGGCGAAGTGGATTTGCGGCATTTGGTCGGCCAAACATCGCTTCCAACTATGACCTGACCACAAGGCTCACTATTTTTAATCTTCTATATTTTTTCCCCTAAGGTTTTTTGCTTTTAAACCCTTGCGATTTGTTTCTTTTTGCTGGCTAATTAATTTGTCTACTTGAGTAAAGATAGGAGTTCTCTTCCTCTCTGAATTCGGTTTGGATTGATAGCTAAATGTCTATTATAATTCAAATTAGGTAGGAAATAATCTTCCAACCAAAATTAGGTAGATTTTCAAGACGGTGTTGCGTTCTCATATGTAGTGATTTGATGCACATGCTTTAGTAATAATTAAAGAGGATGAAAATTAAATCTGTTCTTCAGTTAACCTTTAGAAATGTAAGGTTGCATATTTAATCATCTTTTAATAGACATCTACAAATGTATTTAATTATTATGGCAAACAAATTATACTTTTGTCAGCTTTCAAGATTTATTTCCCACATTTCCTCAATCTTAATCCATGCCAACACTTCGTAGACTAACCACTACAAAGGAGGGAGAAGCAAAGGAGGTGTGGTAAGCAAATGTAGATGATGATTGTGGTGAGGATGATGCAAAGTGTAAACTACAATTTTATGCTCTTTGGCGACAACCAACACCGTAATTAAGGAATCATAGTTACATAGGAATCATATAATTTCTCCAAATTTCAGTATTTTAAATTTAAACATGCAAACGAACGTTATTTTTTGGTGTGTTGTTTTTTTAGTAAAACTCTAATATGTGTCTTCTATATTTGCTTTTTACAGTTTGAGGAGATGGTAAATGCACAGAGGAATATATATTTACCTTTTTCTCGACATGATTTTAATGTCTAAAATGTTAGATAAAGATACCATGAGCAAATTTATTATGCAACAAAAATGAAAAGTTAGGTCTAAGTATAGTAGGTCTAGAAGAAGATATGTGATGGATGTGCTGGAAAAGTAAACCATTGAGGTAAACAAGAAACAGACGAGACAAAAAAGATAAGAAGGAAAAAAAATGATGAGGAAAAACATTCTCATATTACACAATTAGTTATGGAGGAGTGATGAGGCATCAGTAATTTGGGGATTCACATTATCATTAATTTAGAAAACAATAAACTTAATTAACGTCATTTACTTTAGTCGCTAAAAAAACAATTGATATTCATATATTTTACATGTTCTAGCATACATTTTACTTAGAGTTTTGTGTCATTTGCATGCATAACCACGGTTTTGTCTTGCATTTAAGTCTCATTTAGAGTTTAGGATATTTGCATTAGGTCATAGTGAGTTCTTGCATATTTTGGAGTCTATTTTAGGTGTTTTGGAGAACATTTGGGGACATGGAATTGAAACCGTTAGGACATGGACAAGGAGAAGGAAGAGTTCACCCAAAGCGTCTCAAAGATGTGGTTGGACGAGAACATTCCGGCCTGATTCAGCTTCAATGATCTTCATAGAAGTTGTAGAAGAAGAAGTTAGCTATCCACATGAGTTGGTATCAGGTCATTCGGACCTGTGGTTCGAAAGATATATGGCTGATTTACCAGAGACATATCCGCCTGCCGAGGCAGCTTCGCCCAACACTGACCTATGCACTCGGCGTTGCAGCTTCAGGGGATTACACCGAGCCCACTGGTCGGTGTAACTGCTCGGTGTGACAACATGAGTAAAATTCCTTAGCCCCGACCAGTTGCACCGAGATGTGACATCGGTGCACCTCCTCAGGAAAGTTTCTGACCCAAACCAGCCGAGCTCACCCGAGGTGTCTGAAAGATATGGCCAAAAGAGTGGTCTCCAATCCGAATTAGCTTATGTGGTCTTCACGAAATTTGTAGCCTAGTGAGTTAGCTGGCTGGAAGTGGTTTGAGGCCATTCGGACATGTATTCCAGGAGATATCGTGGTTTTACCAAAGGTGCTACACCAAAGAAGCTTCACACCGACACCACCAACCGCACAAACCCAGCAACTACACCGATCAGTTGCACCGATCTGTCTGGTCGGTGTGAAGCCACTCAAGACCAGATTTGACATATTTCGACCAGGTCAATACCCAGTTTATTCCGGGTTGACCATGTTCGCCCAAAAACACATTTTATTGTCCAAAACTTACTTTTTTAGGATCGAAACTTTATTTTCTCTCCTTTTCTTTCCCCAAAAAAAGTGTTCTTCATTTTTTTTTGAGGATTTTTATGGTTTTGTAAGATTGATCTTGAATTTAATATCAAGTTTAAGTTATATCTTCTTAATCTTTCATTTTCTATTCTCTAATTATGGGATTTAACATCTTCTTTATAGAATTTTTTGGATTCACTATGATTAGTGAGTAGAACCTCTTTGGATCATTGGGTTTGGTAGATTTATGGGATATCTTGGTTGATCTTTGATGTCTAGGGCTTAATTAGTATATTTCCTTTCTTATTTAGAGTTTTTAATGCTAGATTAGGCTAGAGATAGTTAATCTAGATCATAGGGAATTTCATGCACACAAGGTGTTTGATAAAATTCTCCAATGAACTAAATAAGAGATTTTCATACTTAGCTCATGAGAATGAATGTTTAGGATGAATCTTGGCTATTAGAACTCATGTTTAATGCTTGCTAATTACATTTTCACAAATAAGAGTTTGTTCTTGATTTTATAATTAGTGAAATGATTAGTACTAAGAGATTAGGCTAATCTTGATTAGTGTTCTAGGCTTAAGAAAATGCTCTTTAATTTGTGATTTGATAGACATCATTGCTTAGCTTGAGATTCCTCCAAATCAATTGCCTTGCACAAAGATCCTCTTTTAATCATTGTTAATCTCGTTTAGTGCTGGTCTTTTGTTTATTTGCTTTCAATTACATTAGGTTGCTAGATTAAAACATTTAAACCACTTGATTTGCTTAGTTTATATAGTTTCTTAGATTCCTAGTGTGTTAGCCTCATACCTCTTTGGTTCGATATCGTAAATACCACAATGACATGAGTGAGATTTAAATAATTGATAAGTAAAAATCCTATTATCAACAATCATCAAAATTATTAGAGTATTGGGGTTTCTTTGGGGATTCACATTGTTATATGTAATTAGTTGATAAAAATCTGATAAAATTTGGTGATTTCTTTTCGGAAAAAAACTATAGCTAATAAATGTTTAGTTTTGAATATGGAGAGAGCTATCATGTGGTTGAGTTAGTGCAAGTTATTTGGTTGAGGTGGATAGCATAAGGGACTTCAAATAGCTGTTTTCATATATATATATATATATATATATATATATATTTGAAATCTACAACTTATTTCTACTAAAAAAATATTATATACTTGATTTAATTATATACTAAATTTGATTAAACTAAACAAATTTTTAATACTGTTTTTAAAAATGGTCGGCAATGATGTAATTTATTGTCTTAACAATAGCTTTAAATTTTCAAGTTAGTGTAAATCTTAAATTAGATAACAATGTATTATCGTATTGACGTCAAAAAAAGAAAAGATAACAACGTATTTTTTCGAGTATTTATTGACATATTATCATATTGTAGATTTATAACATTACATTGAGAAATAAAAATATATTCTAATTCAAATACTGCATTTAATATATCAACTTAAAATTAATAAATTTGTATAACAAAAATATAACAAAATTTTATATAACAACTCGTGTGTAGCACAGAATAACCCCTAATCTATCTAATATATACTATATGAAAACAACTATTTGAAACTCCTTAGGCTATCCACCTCAGCAAAAATGATGCCACGTCAGCAGACTAATATACCTTGAAAAACAAAAAACGTTTGGGGCCAAGCCCATATATTATTGATCCAATACAAGTCCTCTCTTAAACTTCTTCGGCGCATTGTAACGATGATTCATCTCCCTCAAATTCTTCGCATCATCTATTTACCCCTCAAATCAATTCATCTTCGAAGCGTCACTTTCTTTCTGCAATCAAACTCTTTGAATCCCTGATTACCTTTCTCTTCAAAGTTCAATCGAGGAACCCTACGGTTTCTCTTCAAAGTTCAATCGATGAACCCTACGGCGGCTAGGGGTTAGTTTTCACGAAACAAACCTGGTCTTGGTTTACCTAGAGCCAAAAAAATAATTCTCAGAGATTTCTACAAACAGATGCATGCATGCACCAAAGAGAAGCGACCAAGAGAGGAGAAGAAGATCAGGAAGGAACGCAGAAGCGAGAAGAATAAGTTGGCGGAGTAGAGCAGGACCGTCGTCCTCACGTATCTGTAAGGTAACCCCAAAAAATATAATCTAAGTAGTAGTCAATCTAACATCTGAAAATAATTCTAAAAATTATGAGAAATCGCTGGCTCGATTGGTAGAGGTTTGTATTCCAGGGGCTGTGGACCTTTCTCCTATCTTAATGTGCAATTATGCTTCACCTCTCATGTTTCAGGAAAGAAAAAAGTATATTCTTCCTCTCTTTAAGTGCATGATTTCGGACTTCATTGGTTTGATGTTGTAGATCCTGCCGTGGAAAACTTTGGAAAACCATGGGTATAATCACCAATGTCTTCATTAAAAAATCAAAATTTCAGGTATGAATGTAAAACAAAATCCTTAAGTCTGTATCAGTTATTTCCAAATCAATTATTTAGTGTATATCATAAAATGTAAATCATCTCTCTTTCTTTTCTTTAGGCTAACTCCATTTGTCCCGTTTATGAAGAACTTATCATAATGATTAGCCATGGAGAATAATTTATGTTGATGTGACATTGACAGAGAGAACGATGTGGTCCGTGTGGAAGAGGCCACCTGGAAAAGAATATTAGCAAACGTACACACCGATGTGATAAACAAGTTAGTTGACTCTTAATTTCTTTAGCAAACAAGATTATGCTTTGTAGTCATGTTTAGAATGTGAGTTAATGTTTCAATAGTTTGTATATCCATTATCCAGTTCCCAAGAACAGTCATGATCTGTGTGACCAAATATGAGGCGGTGATGTTGGAGTTGCTTGACACCATGTTATGAAGTGTGTCCTTTGGATTTCTATGTGACCAAATATGACAATCTTCTTTTATTCTTCTATTTTTCAAATACATATATCCAAAATATGAGAGTTTATTTGTGACCAAGTTTAAGATCTGAAATTTTATTATGGTTGAAATTGTTTTACCAGGTTTAACCTCGCTTTACAAGTACTATTATGAGCAAACATGAAATGCGAGGTATAAAGCTGTCAATAGTATATTGTTTACCACAAAATGTTATATTCATCATATTTCTAAGGTTTTTTTGTTTTGCTGGTTTCTTGCAGCGCTCGAGAAAGTGAAGGATGTTGAAAATACTACCGGAGAAGTTGCTGACTAATAATAAAACTTTATCACATTTGGAATAGAGTGCAGAAGTTTCCAGACAAGTGTTTCCTTTTGAGTTGTAGCTCTCTAAAATCTGGAAGATGGTTACTACTAATGGTTCTTGACACTTCTATTAGATGTTCTGGTGCAAAACTATAGGATATGTGGGAAAGAAGCAGCGCGATGGAAATTCAGATTTAGCAGAGATATTTGGGTGGTCTTCACGAGACAAGTGGAGCATGTAAAAACCATTGCATCTTTTTGTTTTCAACATTTGTAAGCTTTTCATTCCAATTTATCAATAAACAATAGAAAATAATCCTTCTCCTAAGGATAAAGGAGAAGAACATCCGACTCAATGCACTTGAAGTTGGTCAAGAAGTTTTGGACAGTCTTATGTTTTCTTCTTCCCATATAATTTCTCGAGAGAATGGTTAAATTGGTACGAACATGACCTGTTAGTCATTAGTTGTGTGATACGAAGATAAAAAAATAGAGAAGGGCAATAGAAATTCTAACTTGGTTTTTTGTTTAAGGCAAAGAAATTGACTTTTTGGTGTTATTAAATTTCAAATTATGTAATCTATGGTTCTATCACTGAAGATATATTTTCCCTTCTTTGTATAGTAACACCTATCTCTATATTAAAAACTAACCAAATATACTACAGAGAATCTTTAGGTCGACTTTACACGATCAGACCGATAAATCAAAGAGTTTTTGGGGGAAAAATAATATGCAATAATGCAAACAACTTAACTGATAAAAAGAATAATTGGAGGGATAACTTTAATTATGTAGTCAAAAACGAAATTGTGTAATCATGCTAAATATTTCACATGAACAACTTCTAAACTTTAAACAAATCAAATTCTTAAATTAAAGGATCAACTTATTTGTTTCTATTTTTGTATCTGAGTACCATATAATTATTTCATGTGGATCTATAGTATCACAAACAGTATCATGATACCATTTTCCTCAAACCAAAATAGCAAATAAATGTAATACACGCCCCGCGCGTAGCGCGGGATAACCCCTAGTACTATATGAAAGGAGAAGTTTGAGGCTCATTGGCCTATCCACCTCAGCTTTGGAAAAATTGAGGAGATGATGCCATATCAACATTCATGTAATGTAAGTTTACGGAAAAAAATAAAAAATAACCAATCTTCTAGCTCATTAAAGCGATTTAACTCTACCTCCTTGAGTTATGATTTACCTCAACATTTTGGCAATTAATCTTACGATTTGTGGTTTTCTAACTTTGTTCGTTTCAATTCTTTTGGTCTTCTTAGGGATTTCAACTCTGCGTATCCTTTAATCGACGTTGGATTCTAACACGAAGCACCATCAGTAATTTTTGGATTTGTTTTAATGCCTTAGAGCATCTCCAACCTCACTCCATTTTCTACTTCAAACTCTACTTTTGAGTAAATTTCTCTCCAACCCCACTCCATTTTCCACTCCAAAATGGAGTTTCTCCATAATCTACTTCATATTTGGAGTAACTTCATATTCTATTCCATTATGGAGTTGGACTTTTTAAATTGCAAATTGATCCTTTAAATATTAAATATTTATATTTTATATTTTTTTATTAATTTAGCAATGTATTTGTCGTACATATTATCAACTATTAACATATATACATGTGACACTATACTAATATTTAAATGCATAAAATATATTTGACTATCATAATTATTTAAACACTAAAAAAATTATTTAAAAAGATTGCAAATAAAATAAACTTAAAAATTTTAGGTCCCTAAGTACTCTTCCTTCTCTGCCGAACGAGCTCCAATTTTAAAACTCATAGGAGATATGTCTCATAACTCCTGAAAGTGAAACTGAGAAATCATCCGCTCTCCCTCAATTTTTCAATCTCTGTCTGTTTAATTCCTTTTGGGTTCTATATGAATTTTTCAGATCTGATTCCAATTGCTATCAACATATGTTCCCACACTTTTCAAGGTAGTGTTCTTTGTTGATATCAAAAGCTCTCTAGCGAGTTCTCCTGGTAAATTCTCTTTCTCTGTATTCATACTGACAGTGAATTATTTTTTGTTTTTTTACATTCGTTAGTGCTCTTTCAATTCATATACGTATTGGTTTGTAGTTTCGATATAAAAAGATAATTTTTTAGGGTTCATACATATACAAATATACTCCATTGAAGGAGAGAAATGTCTTATAATTAATTTGTTGGGCTTTCACATATCTTTGGAGTATGATCATGCAGAGTCCACATCTCAAAACAAGCGAAGGCTTTGCATCTGTCAAAATGCAGACAAAAGATTATGTAGATCATCGGCAACACTTCTTATTTCTATACTTTAGATTCACACATCTTCATCTTCTGATTCACTTTCGGTTCCCTTGGTTTCCCTAAACCTCTTAGAGCATCTCCAACTCAACTCCATTTTTTACTTCAAACTCTATTTTGGAGTAAATTTCTCTCCAACCCCACTTCATTTTCCACTCCAAAATGGAGTTTTTCCATATTAATTACAGTTTCTAATTAATTTATAATATTTATTCTAATGAGGCTTGAGTCGTTGATCATTAGCGTAAGTCTGATTAAGCATTTTCTTTGTCCTAGATAAGTCGGGCCTGGGTAGAAGCTAAAGAAGCATACACTACAAGAAAACAGGCATTTTGCAACGATTTTTTGCGACGATTTTATTTCGTTGCAAATTGCAATCGTTTTTGCGACGACTTTACGACGATTCTTAAAGACGTCGTAAAATCGTCGCAAAATTGGACGAAAATATTCGTTGTAAAATCGTCGCTAATTAGCGACGATTTTACAACGATTACCGACGACATTACGACGATTATCAAAATCGTCGTAAAATCGTTGTAACTTAGCGACGATTTACCGATGTTTATATAAAACGTTGTAATATCGTCGTAAAATTACCCACGAATTAGCAATGATTATTATAATTTGAACTTTACATCGATTTCCCAACGATTAATCAGTTAGGTGAGCACGTTTTAAGTTCACGGTGTTCGGTTAGGTAAACATGTTTAATATCGTTGTAAAGTCGATGTAAACATTTTTAGATTCGTTGTAAAATCGATGTGAAATCGATGTAAAATCGTAGGTAATTCGATGGTAATGAAAATAAAAATCTATATATAGTGGCCAACTTCATAATAAAAATTTCATATTCAAAAACAATATTTACTTCTTTCTGACCAACAAAAAATGTCAATATACGAAATTAGAAGATGGATGTATAATCGTCTTGATTCAGAGGGATCGCTAACAAAGGAGTTCAGTGATGGGGTGGAGGGATTCATGCATCAGGCAGGAAGTATACATAATACGATTATCAGTGGTAAGATGTACTGTCCTTGTGCCAGATGGTTGAATAGGAAATTTATCATTATCTCGAAAGTGTGATCGCATATATTAAATAGAGGGTTTATGCCGCATTACTATATATGGTATTATCATAGAGAGGGTCATGGGGGAAATGCAGCTAGTAGTAGTAGCAATTATCAAGCATCGAATTTTGATGAGTCAAATAATTTTAATCAATTTAATGATCATGCGGAGAAGCATGGTGAAGATAATGATAGGATTCATGACATGGTTACGGATGCATTTCATGAAACCGTAAGTACATTTGCACATGATCATCATGATGATGAGGAACCCAATCTAGATGCAAATTTTTTTTATGATATGCTAGATGCTGCAAATCAGCCACTCTATGATGGATGTAGAGAAGGACATTCTAAATTGTCGTTGGCGGCTAGGATGATGACTATTAAAACTGATCATAACTTAGCTGAGGTTTGCATGGATGATTTGGCTGATTTGATTAAAGAGTATGTGCCAGAGGACAATTTAGCAGCTGAAACTTACTATGAGATACAGAAGCTGGTTTATAGTCTTGGGTTGCCTTCTGAGATGATAAATGTCTGTGTTGACAATTGCATGCTTTTTTGGAAAGATGATGATAAGTTGTTGGAATGTCGATTTTGCCATAAACCAAGATATAAGCCGCAAGGTACTGGTCGGAGTAAGGTACTGTTCCAGCAGATGTGGTACCTTCCTATAACTGATAGATTAAAAAGAATGTATCAGTCTGAGAGGACAGCTGCATCGATGAGATGGCATGCAGATCATTTGCAAACAGATGAGGAGGTTACTCATCCTTCAGATGCAAAAGCGTGGAAACACTTTAAGACGGTACATCCAGACTTTGCTAGAGAGAAACGTAATGTGTATCTTGGTCTTTGCACAGATGGATTTAGTCCATTTGGTATGTCTGGTAGGCAATATTCTTTATGGCCAGTAATCCTAACGCCTTACAACATTCCCCCAGATATGTGCATGCAAAGGGAATTTTTATTCTTGAGTATTTTAGTACCAGGTCTGAAGCATCCGAAGCGTTCCCTTGATGTGTTTTTGCAGCCTCTGATATAGGAATTGGAGCAGTTGTGGTATAATGGGGTTCGGACATATGATTTTGCAAGGAAAAATTTTTTACAATGCGTGCGGTGCTTATGTGGACAATAAGCGACTTCCCTGCTTACGGGATGTTATCAGGTTGGACTACGCATGGGCGATTGTCTTGTCCATATTGTCTCAATCGGACAGATGCGTTTCAATTGAAACATTGTCGGAAAACAAGTTGGTTTGATTGTCACCGCCGATTTCTACCGATTCATCATGCATATCGAAGAAATAAGCGGTTGTTTAGAAAGAACAAAACTGTTCGTGTTCCTCCTCCTGTTTATATTTCCGGGGAAGATCTAGAAGCAGAAATTGATCATTATGGTGCATTGGAAACAGTCAATCGTGGTGGAAATTGGCACACTCCAGCTAATATGCCGGATGGATATGGGGAGCATCACAATTGGCATAAGAAAAGCATATTCTGGAAGCTTCCGTATTGGAAGGATCATTTGCTTAGACACAATTTGGATGTCATGCACATTGAGAAAAACTTTTTTGATAACATCATGCATACATTGTTAAACGTGCGTGGAAGGACTAAAGACAGCGGTAAGTCAATGTTAGACTTGCCTGATCTTTGTTGTCGGAATGAGTTACATATTACAAGCAATGGGAAAGCACCCGTCCCAATATTTCGAGTGGGTGCGGAAGAAAAGTCAGCTTTGTTCAAATGGGCGACATCTGATGTGAAGTTCCCGGACGGGTACGTATCTAATTTAGCTAAATGTGTTGAGGATGGCCAAAAGTTTTCCGGGATGAAGAGTCATGACTGTCACGTCTTTATGCAACGACTACTTCCTTTTGCATTTGCTGAACTTCTACCAGGAAATGTACACGAAGCAATTGCAGGCATTGGAGGGTTTTTTCGGGATCTTTGTACCCGTACTTTGTCAGAAGATGTTATTGCACAACTTGATGCTAGTATTCCTATTTTGTTGTGCAACATGGAGAAAATATTTCCCCCAGCCTTTTTTGATGTTATGGAACATCTACCTATTCATCTACCTCACGAAGCAGAACTTGGGGGACCTGTGCAGTATCGATGGATGTACCCATTCGAGCGATTAATGGGACATTTGAAGCGAAAAGCTAAAAATCTAGCCAAAGTTGAAGGGTCAATAGTAGCAGGAAGTTTAACAGAAGAAACTTCTCACTTCACGGGGTACTATTTTGGCTCGAAGGTTCGCACACGGAAAAGGGCAGCACGGCGATATGATGATGGAGGTGTAGGCCGAACATATGCTAATGAAGGTATCCCATATATCTTTTCTTCAATCGGTCGATTATGTGGAAGAGTGAAGTCAGTTTGGTTTGCCAATGAAAAAGACCATCATAGTGCACAAACGTATATCCTCTTAAATTGCGAAGAAGTTAGTCAATTTGAGACGTAAGTGTATAAACATACGTCTTATATATATGGCTAAATTATATATATGTTAGCTTTATACCAATTATAAATACTTTTGTATGCAATGAATTTGTTAGACAAGTCCGAGAAGTCATTGAAGGAATCTCAGACGATGAAATCAACAAGCGTAAAGATCAACATTTTGCCCCGTGGTTGAAGACGCAAGTACGTAAAATTTTAAGTGATCTGATTAATTACTAACTTGGACAATTAACCTAATACATATTTTGATTACTTTTTTAATTAAATTAATTAATGATATATAGGTCGAGTATGGGGATACCGCATATCCACTATGGTTCCATGAGTTAATAAAAGGCCACATATCGAAGATAACGAGTGCACCCATGTATTGCACACGCGGATATATATTTCATACATTCAAATACGGAAATCAAAGAGCTACTGCCAACTACGGGGTATGTGTGCGGGGCGAAATAGATTTTTATGGAGTGTTGCAAGACATAATTGAAGTTGTGTACCCTGGTTGCTTAGGTTTGAAATGCGTTCTGTTCAAATGCGACTGGTTCGATCCAACAGTTGATCGAGGCGTCCGTAAAAACAAATTTGGGGCAGTAGATGTCAACCAATAACGACGTTACAATAAGTATGAGCCATTTATCCTAGCATCACAAGCAGAACAAGTCAGCTTTGTTCCATATCCGCGAGTTCGCACCACCCGTATCTCATGGTTATCAGTTATAAAAGTTTCTCCGAGGGGTCGAATTGTGGGGGTTGATGAGGAACTACCAATGCAGCAAGATCATTGCTCTGATATGCCAGAACTAAATGAGAGCAATGAAGACATCCTTTTGATAGATCCTCAAAACAGGCAAGTTGAATATCTCCCAGACGATACAGAGGAAGAAGATGAGGAAGATGAGTTCGAAGAAATTGATGAACCATATGATCAAGAAACGGATGTGTACTACTCTTCGTCCAAAAATGAATCAGAGTGACCGCGCTAGCTAGTAATTATTGTGAATTTAATGTTTTAATATAATATTGTGATCGAGTAATTATTGTGAAATTTAAGTGATATGATTTCTATGAAATCCCCTAAACCCCAAACTAAATTCCATCTCCGATCTCCATTCATTTTCCGCCGTAGGTGCGGCGATTAATAAATTACGAGACATATGTGTCTATGTGTCATGTAATTTATTAATTGCCTCAACAACGGCGGGAAATGAGTGGTTATCGGAAATGGGATTTAGTTTGGGGTTTAGGGGATTTCAAAGGAATCGTCGTTAAATCGTCGCTAATTGTGATTGTCACAAAATCGTTGCAAAATTAGCGACGATTTAGCAACGAATATGGACGAATCGTGGCTAAATCGTCACAAACTATAAATGTCACAAAATCGATGCAACGTTGCGACGATTTAGCAACGAATTGTCATAAACCATAAACCCCAAATGAATCAGAGTGACCGCGCTAGCTAGTAATTATTGTGAATTTAATGTATTAATATAATATTGTGATCGAGTAATTATTGTGAAATTTAAGTGATATGATTTCTAAGAAATCTCCTAAACCCCAAACTAAATTCCATCTCCGATCTCCATTCATTTTCCGCCGTAGGTGCGGCGATTAATAAATTACGAGACATATGTGTCTATGTGTCATGTAATTTATTAATTTCCTCAACAACGGCGGGAAATGAGTGGTTATCGGAAATGGGATTTAGTTTGGGGTTTAGGAGATTTCAAAGGAATCGTCGTTAAATCGTCGCTAATTGTGATTGTCACAAAATCGTTGCAAAATTAGCGACGATTTAGCAACGAATATGGACGAATCGTGGCTAAATCGTCACAAACTATAAATGTCACAAAATCGATGCAACGTTGCGACGATTTAGCAACGAATTGTCATAAACCCTAAACCCTTTGCCATAAACCCTAAACCCTAACATATTACCATCTCATTGTATTATGCATCTTTCAATGAAATTGATCGTGACTTTAGAGAATTGTCCGAAAATGAAAACTCGGTCAATCACAGTAATATCCACAAACTGAATCATTGTATTAATAATCTAACATGTGCGCAAACTCTATGTTTTACATATTTTTTGATCTCGATGAATTTATTGATAATTTCATGAATTTGGATTTACAGTAATCCAGTCAAGTTGTTTCTGGAATGTTGCAATCGACGTTAAAATTTTGTATCTATACCCTAAACCCAAACCCTAAAACAGATTTTACAAATATCCTCACAAAATCGATGCAAATTGGCGACGATTTAGCAACGAATTGATACGAATCGTGGCTAAATCGTCGCAAAATAAGAATGTTACAAAATCGATGCAAATTTGCGAAGATTTAGCCACGATTCGTTCATAAACCCTAAACCCTTTGCCCTAAACCCTAAACCCTAACATATTACCATCTCATTGTATTATGCATCTTTCAATGAAATTGATCGTGACTTTAGAGAATTGTCCGAAAATGAAAACTCAGTCAATCACAGTAATATACAAAAAATGAATCATTGTATTAATAATCTAACATGTACGCAAACTCTATGTTTTACATATTTTTCGATCTCGATTAATTTATTGATAATTTCATGAATTTGGATTTACAGTAATCCAGTCAAGTTATTACTGGAATGTTGCAATCGACGTTACAATTTTGTACCTATACCCTAAACCCTAAAACAGATTTTACAAATATCCTCACAAAATCAATGCAAATTGGCGACGATTTAGCAACGAATTGATACGAATTGTGGCTAAATCGTCGCAAAATAAGAATGTTACAAAATCGATGCAAATTTGCAACGATTTAGCCACGATTCGTTCATAAACCCTAAACCCTAAACCCTTTGCCCTAAACCCTAAACCCTAACATATTACCATCTCATTGTATTATGCATCTTTCAATGAAATTGATCGTGACTTTAGAGAATTGTCCGAAAATGAAAACTCGGTCAATCACAGTAATATCCACAAACTGAATCATTGTATTAATAATCTAACATGTACGCAAACTCTATGTTTTACATATTTTTCGATCTCGATGAATTTATTGATAATTTCATGAATTTGGATTTACAGTAATCCAGTTAAGTTGTTTCTGGAATGTTGCAATCGACGTTACAATTTTGTACCTATACCCTAAACCCTAAAACATATTTTACAAATATCCTCACAAAATCGATGCAAATTGGCGACGATTTTGCAACGAATTGATACGAATCGTAGCTAAATCGTCGCAAAATAAGAATGTTACAAAATCGATGCAAATTTGCGACGATTTAGCCACGATTCGTTCATAAACCCTAAACCCTAAACCCTAAACCCTAACATATTACCATCTCATTGTATTATGCATCTTTCAATGAAATTGATCGTGACTTTAGAGAATTGTCCGAAAATGAAAACTCGGTCAATCACAGTAATATCCACAAACTGAATCATTGTATTAATAATCTAACATGTACGCAAACTATATGTTTTACATATTTTTCGATCTCGATGAATTTATTGATAATTTCATGAATTTGGATTTACAGTAAACATGTCAAGTTGTTTCTGGAATGTTGCAATCGACGTTATAATTTTGTAACTATACCCTAAACCCTGAAACAGATTTTACAAATATCCTCACTAATTCGTTGCAAAATAAAATGTTGCAAAATCGATGCAAATTTGCGACGATTTAGCAACGAATTGACACTAATCGTGGCTAAATCGTCGCAAACTATGAATGTCACAAAATCGATGCTAATTTGCGACGATTTAGCAACGAATTGTTATAAAATTTACCGCGTGTCGGTCAATTAAACTCCCACGTGTATGAATGTCACATAATCGTTGCAAAGTTAGCGACGAATTAGCTACGGTTTGATTGCCTCGATATAGCGACGACAAGTAATCTTATATATACACCCGAGTTCCTTGCGAATTCATTTACAAACAAATCAAAAAAAAAACTGATCATAACTTCCTTGCGAATTCCTTGCGAAAAAGGTAAGTTTTTTTTTAATGTTTTTAATTAATTAGTATAGATAAAAATGAAACAATTTAGGTCGGTAGAAACGGAATCAAATTAGAAAAAATAGCAGACTGCCCGGATGTTTATAGATATAATTTTTTTTTCATTTTTATGCAGATGGGCCAGCGTCGTGCACATTACGCTCAATTTTTGAGAGATATTGGTGATGCTTCGGGTACCGGGTTGCCTCCGTCTTCTGAGGCTACAGCGAGAAGAGGTTGAAAAAGATGATCATTGTGAGCCTGAAGCTGATCATGGTGGTGGTGGCGTTCCGCCGAAGGGTGATGAAGCCGAGGTTACCCAACATGATGTTCGAGCTAAGGGTCCTCAAAAGTCAGCTTCCATGGTGTCTTCTAAAGAGCCTAGTCGTTCTGCCGAGCATCAGTCTCGCTCCAAGCACTCTCGTGGCGACGGGTTTGATGGCGAGGAGACATCAAGGAGGCATGTGGCACCTCGTTCTCAGGGTAGTGGAGGTATTTCTCCGAACGCCTTTAGGTTCGATTTTGACGGACCTGAGGCAAGTGTTGAGAACAACTCCAAGCTTGCGAATCTCTTTAGGCGTGTTAGGCCTTCGTCCTGCTTCTTGCCATCTCTTAGGAACATGAAGAAGCCTGAGGGATATGTTCAGTTCGCACGTGCGATGGGCCAGGTAGTTTTTGTTGTCTTTACTCTGCTCCTTGTTACTTTGGTTTTTCTCTGCTGAATTTTTATGTTCCTTTCCCAGGGTGTTTCCGCCGCCAATGAGCTGATTACCTCTTTTGAGCAAGATCTCCGTTTTGCTACCTAGCCCGAGGAGGTGGAGAGGGCAGCTAGGACCATTGCAGACCTCGTCACTGAAAGGGACGAGCTGATGAGGAGACTCACTCGGAACGAGGAGAGGATGGCCGAGGTTGCTCTTTTGGACGGCCAAGTTAAGGACCAAGTTGTTTTGGCCAAGAGATGGGAAGATTCCGCCCGGGAGGCTCAAACTCGGGTTTCTGTGTTGGAGAAATTAAATGAGGATTTGAGGGTGGATCTCCGTGTTGCCGAGGGGCGAGCTGGAGCTGTGAGGTTGCTTTTCGTTCAGCCAGCGAAAAATATAGTGGATTTGAGGGCCCAGGTTGAAAAAGTTACAGAAGACTCGAAGAAGCTTGCTAAGAGGCAGAAGGAGATGGTGAAGAAAGCTGAAAAATCCGCGAGGAGGGAGATATCCAAACAATATTGCGCCATTCTTTCGGGGATAAAGGATAAATGGGAGAAGAAGAAAATCGAGGTCGATACCGAGAATCAGGTTATGGAGTGTAAATCCAATACTCTTCTTCTTGATGATATTATCAACCAGACCATCAACGATTTTGAGGCTGAAAAGAAGAGCATCCAGGTTGAGAAGCTGAGGTTGGACGCGGAGCTTGCCATCGTCCAGGTATCAGATTTTTCCCTTGGTAAAATTGATATTCCTCAGGTATCCGATGACTCAGTTACGCTTCCTGCTGGGCCGAGCGCACAATTGAATGATCAGCTGGACCTTGGTTCTCAGGAGCTTAGGAAGGAGTTCCCGCTGCCCTTGAATCAACCTGCCCCGGAGGATAAACCAGCTGATCCTGCTTGCTAGAGATACCTTTACTGTTTTCGTCTTTTGTTGTTCTTTTGAACTTGGTGCCTGGGGAGGCCTTTAAACCCTTTTCCGGTTTGTTTGTTGAACTCGTTTATGCCCTAGTGGGCTTTTTCGTTTGAACTCATGCTCCTCTGAGGAGGATTTATTTACTTTGATGATTTAAAAATCTTTTATTCATGATTTTTGCCATTTTAGAGGCTGTCTTTTTTAGATCAAAGGCGGTTTTTCAGCCAAAGACCCAGGTCGTTTATAGATCTTGCTCTCAGGTCGTTTAGAGACCTCGGGAGCTGACCAGACGATTTAAAGACGCAAGGTCGAAGCCGTTTAGAGGCATGCGTGTAACCTAAATAGTTTAGACGTAGAGGTTGTTGTCATTTAGAGACTAGAAAGGTTGTGACTCTGTAATTTAGACGCAAAGTCGAGTCGTGCTAGATGGTAGCACGCTTTAGCTCGTAAAGCTGTTCATTTATAGAGTAAAGTTTTTAGCTTGTAGACGGTAGCTGAGAGGTCTCAGGCTGCTTTTAACAGGCTCAAGGAAAGAAGATTTTTATTTTAATAGCTGCACCCTTATGAGGTTGCCTACGTACCCTGAGGAGGGATCAAGCCTTTTCGTAGTTCGATTTTTACAAGTGTCTTTTTTTAGCGTTCCTTTCTCTTGTGTTTTCGTAGGTTTTTCGTAGGACGAGCTCACCAACTCGAAATCTTCGCAGTTTAATTTTTGAATTATAGTAGCGTGCTGCCGCTTGTTGATAATTTTGAAGATTACCGAGTGCTCGATCTCGGCGTTCATCGATAACATCGAGTTGGTCGAGAAACATCTCGTTGTTCAGTTTCTCGTTTACGGGACATATGTCTATCCTTAGGATGGGGACTGCAACCTCAGCGGGAACCACGAGCTTGATTCCATAAGTCAAGGAGAATGGCGTTTCTGAGGTTGTTTTGCGAGGTGAGGTCCGGCAGGCCCACAAGACTCCAGGGAGCTCGTCGGACCATCTTTGCTTTTTGGCATTGATATTCTTAAATTAATACCCTATTTAGATACTAAAGCAGTTGTTATAGTATAGCTAGGGGCCATACACAATGACTCATAGCGACACACAATAGATTATGAATGTGGGAATTACGCTAAGCAATCAATGGTATTGAAAACAAGTACGTAAATTAAAACAGATGTAAATTCAGTTGGAGAAAGATAGGTTTAGGGTATTTCTTAGGGAATCAATGAATGCAGGTAAACTAACTAATAGGATTCAGATTTAGCGCGGTTCTTGAACTCAAATCACTAAAGTATAGCTAACCAACTCTCGTTGCGAAAGCTATCTAAATCTAGATCTTAGAAATTCCAAATCTCTTTGCGAATCCTAAAGTCTAAATCAGCTTTTTAAATCAAGTTTGATATGTTCACAAAAATACTAAACCAAATCTCTTTGCGAATAGTTATTTTGCTCACCTTAGGTTCTGTCAGGTAATTAATCGCACTCTCGCGCCTAATCAATTATCCTAAGATCTAAATTCTAGGTGATCAATCAAGAATTTAGCTTTGCAAACAACCTATGATGAAGAACTAATTCAGATAAAGAATCCTAATAACAAAACAACCTAGCATTCAGAGAAAACCTTATTGAGAACCCTGAACCTAACAAGGGATCTACTCAGACATGGAGAATGACACAATCAACATAACTGAATAAATCATCATTAGAATAAAATAAGAGAAGAATGAAACAGGGGTTCGAAATCTTCTCTCAGACGAACAGAGTTCTGACTTGTCTCCCCTATCTCAGAAATCCTCAGGAACAATGTAATGAAAAGCACACAGCCAAAGTGGATGTAAAACCTAATTTAATAGTCTAAACACGAATTGGGGTCTTCTTGTAAATATTAAAGTCTTCTTGGCAAGTTCTGCAATTCTTCGAACTTCATTAAAGTCACGACTTGTGATCTCCTCGATGGGTGTCGATCGATAACAGGGGGTATCGATCGATGCTTGACGCATCGATCAGGTACTTAGTCGCCAGACTTCAGTTTTTGCTGCATAATGCTCCATAAAACTCCAATATTTCCAATAATGCTCCAAATGTGCTAAAACCTGTAAAAGACCCTAAAAGACTCTATAATAGAATAAAGACTCGATAAAATGGAGTTATATCATGGCTTAAACAGGGTAAAAACCATGATATATCAACTCCCCCAGACTTAGCCTTTGCTTGTCCTCAAGCAAATAGAAGACTAAACCAGAGAAAGAGGTTTGAAAACGTATAGACTCACCTGTCCTTGAAACGTGGAAATGACCAATTTCCCAAGCACCCAAATGTCACCTAACCAGCTTTTGATCTAACCACCATGTACTTCTCCGTAGATATTCGCAGCTTCCTAGACTACACACATTATTTCACCGCATCGTTCAATCAAGCCATCCTCGCCAGTTTCATCGGTGTGAATTAGTATCAAGAACCTTCTAGATTATTTCCCATACAATATCATGACAAGGAACCACCCTTTTCACACTTTTTGGTATCATTTCTCTCCCCCAGACTTATTTATTATTATGTTCTCTCTTTTGTTTTTAGCTTTGCATATACAGATTAAGGTACGAGACGCGAGTATTGATGGTGTTTGCCACCTAATTTCCGGTTTTTCCTCTCAACGTATCAAAGGATGTAGGCGAATATTGGCATCATAGGAAAATCCTAGCCTCGCTTTCAATCCTCTGTGTGGTCATTCCCTCTCGAGTAGAATAATGGGATCGTTGGAAATTTTCCTAACCCTCTACTCAGAAGAAAATCATTTCATATTTTAATGCACTTATTAATTAACTTGTAATAGGGAGAGAAATACCGTTATTTTAAAACACATGGGTTCCTTTGTCAGATACGAATGAGGAATCAAGCTCTATAGATACTAACCACATTGATGAAGTGCAAAAATTTGGCTAAGGCTTTAAGGAACTTTGCTGGAAACATGAGTGTCTTCTGGTTAACAGGTCAGCCATTGGATTTTTCATTAGTCGATCTAGAACTGATTCTGTAACGATGGTCACTTAGAAGCAATGTCAGATCAAAGAATCAAGAAAAATATCACAGTCTCAGATAAAATTTTGACTCAATGAAACAACGAATGACTCAAAAACGGACTGACTCTAAGAAAAACAAAAACAAAGTCAGCGACTACCTCCCCCAGACTTAAACAACACTGTCCCCAGTGTTATCTAGCCTAGAGTTGGTGAAAGAAAACAAATGAATCAAATGGATTATGAAAACCAGAAACCGTACCCTCCCTGGGTATCGATCGATACTGGTAGGTATCGATCGACACCAGCCGTATAACGACACACTGATTGAAAATCAGTGGTGTCGAGTTGCTTAACCAGAGAAAACATTACATTGTGTTAGATGTTAGCACTGTTAGGAACACTCAAAAATAGGTTGAAAGCAACATGGTAGATCAAATATAAATCCAAAGAAGTTCAAATGCAAAAATAAATACTGACATAAGTTCAACAGAAAAGAAAAAGAAAAGAAAAATACAAACGTGAAAATCATATAGAAGGGTTACTAATCCTCCGTCTCCTCAGAATCGCTCTCATGGTCAGCAGCAGGAGCGGTATGTGAAGGTCCAGGTTGGGACGATGGATCAGCGTCTGTGACAGTCGTGCATCGGCAGCGAACAGCAGCCCAGATGCTCTTCATACTCGCTATCATCAGTCTCTGGAAAGCAGCTGGCTCCATCGGAACGTCCGTGTCCTCAGGCTATTGTGGCTCAGGAATAGGTGGGCACAGTGCAGCCTGTGTACGTCCTCCTCGACGTGAAGTAGACGGGATGTCAGCAGCGGGTGGACGAACCTGTCATCGATTTGCAGAAATCGGAGTCAACAGCTTCGCAGGAGGTTCAAAACAAAGCTGAGCAGGACCATCAGATAGGTCTGTCAGATCCCTGTCAGGTAGCTGCACCAAAAAGCTCCCATCATATATGTTAAGAATCCACTTCCTCCCGGTCTTTAACCACTTAAGGTTCCTCAGATGAGCCTCATCCATGTATCGACGCGTAGTGGCAATCCTGCAGCTCGTAGTACTGATGTCGAGGTGCTGGAAGATAGGTGTCAGAAGACTACCAACCGACTCCTTCTTTGTGCTCGTCCCTGTGAATGGTTTGGTCTTCAGAAAGACCAGATGATGCGCAAAAACAGCCCCAAGGTTAACATCGTCGAGCTCATGCCAATCAAAATCCTGCTCAGGGATGATGTTCCTGACAGCCAGAAACAGAAGCAGAAGCTCAGACACTCTCATCTTGTTAGGCTCCATCTTGCACAGGAGAGTAGTGCTCAGGATCCTAACAAAACAACGCAGGACCGGATGTCGTATGTCTATCTGAGTGGACGTCTTAGACTCGTAGACACCGTTCCCAAACCATGCCCAAAATCTACGCATGTCAGGGTGGGCAGCTGGAAGAGCAATCCTCCTGCGATCCCGTCGAAATCCATAGATATCACAGAGATCAGGGAGTGAAATTATGTACCTCACTCCGCGAGACATGAAGGACATGCTAACTCCCTGTGCGTCTCGCAGAAGCTCATCTGAATAGCTAACGCGAGCTGTCACCATAAACTGACGAACCAAGTCTGGGCAAAGGTCATGCTTCCGTGTAGCCATGTGACCAAAACCAATCCTCTCAAGCAGGCGAGCCAAATCGGTGTCGATACCCAGCTGATGCAAAGTAAGGCCATCCACAAACCTGGTAGGCTCGATGGTAACACCCAACCACGCATTGTAGAGCAGCGTGTCGAAATCGTCCCACTCCTCAGAAATGGGTCTGTGTCGTCACTCAAGGCATACGCCTTCTCCTGTCCATCCCAATCTCGTTCGGACACAATCTCGGTACCCTCTCGTCTAGGCCAAGGGTCGGTGTGGGGTGCGGGATCGGCACGAGGAAAACCAGCGGACCGAGGAGTAGGGTTCATAGGTGGAGGTGGTGGTCCAGATTATGTGGGTGAAGTCGGAGAGGCTCTGCATAACGTATCACCTGGAAGAGCATTTTCCTCTGTCTCTCCGTCAAATATAACCCCATAACTGTCACGACCCCGGACAGTGCTCACGAAACCTCGACGCCAATACGCACCATCCCAGTATTTAACTCTATCATTCAGCTTTTACGTTATCGGCGCCCGGCGAGAGGTCGACGTATGGAGAGCACGAATAGAATGCTCGTTCACTAGCAAGCTGGTGGTGGGTTGATTAACCGGCACAACTCTGTAGTGGCCGTCGCCAAGACAAGCTTTAACCACTACCGACCCTTGGCCTAGACGAGAGGGTACCGAGATTGTGTCCGAACGAGATTGGGATGGACAGGAGAAGGCGTATGCCTTGAGTGACGACTGCGATGAGATTCGTGCTTCGACTCGCTCATTCACATTGAATGTCCTCGGCTTACCTGAAGTTCTTGCTCTCTTTGGTGCAGACATCTGAAATCAGAAACAAACAAACAATACCACATAAATCAATGTCTCTCAGATCAATCGCAAGCAAAATGGCAAAGTTAGGCATGAGGGTATCGATCGATACCTTAGGGTATCGATCGATACCCTGAAGCAATTTCAGGTTCATCGACGTTCAAAAATCCCAAATCATCAACAATGAAAACAAATGCAAATTAAAGGCAAGGATCGGTTCGAAACTACCCTAGGACAACTCAGCAAACGACATGAATCGATAAATACAAGTTGTAAGGAGAGGAATTTCACAAACCCATCGCCTAAAAATCTTAATGCAAAACTGGAATTTCGAGATCATACCTTTGTTGGATTGAGAAACAAGTGCTAGAAGTGGATAGAGGATGAAATTCTAATGAATCCAGACACTTAAATCGCTCAATTTGGTGAAGATTTGAAAAAGTTGGGATTTGAAGGAGAGAGATGGCGGCGGTATCGAACGATGAGGGATTGTGAGGAAGAAGACAAAACCGTAGGGTTTTAAGGAAACTTACCTGGCCGTGGAGCATCGATCGATACCCAGAGGTATCGATCGACACTTGTCGTTTTGGGTCGACACTGGATTGTGTCGATTGACACTGATGCTCCTTTTTACGACACTTGGCATCGATCGACACTAACTGGTGTCGATCGATACTCCTCGTTGATATTTGCTTCACGTTGGACATAAAACACAAAACCAAAAATCAAAAACAAAGGAAAATTAAAACGTATGTACAGACTCACCGATGGGTTGCCTCCCATCAAACGCTTGGTTACAGTCACGAGCTTGACTTTACGGACGATCAGTCGAAAGGAAGTAGGGACCTCACTCCCATGCAAGTCCCACAACTAGACACTTCCAAGCTCAGAGTTTTGCGCAGCATACGCTCAATAACCTCTTGCCCTTTCTCTTTCAGGTCTAGAGTTAGGATGATCCTGGCCTTAGAGAATGGTTTCGAGCGTCCTTTGCATTTCACCTTGTACTCGATCGAATCTCCATCACTCTTCTGAGGGGTTAAGGTGACATATGTAGCGCTCTCGACGCTTTTGTCCTTCACCTTCTTCTTCGCCTTAGTCTTTTTGATGGCTTTATTGGCGATGATAGGGGGATGATCTAGAGCTTCCATGACAGTTGGCACAGCATCAGGCTCGTCCAAAAGATCAACCATCAATGTTTCTCCTGCACCAACGGGGATACAAGATATCTGTGTGGGAGTTCTTTTAGAGGGGATGGCTTCGTAGGAGATCTGTTCGTCAACGTACGAGAATGAAATCTTCCTACTGGGTATGTCCATAACTGCACCAGCAGTAGCCATGAACGGTCTTCCAAGAATCAAAGGTGTGCTATGTGAGAGCGGAATCTCACAACCTCAATCCTTGGCCTTTTTCAGGTCGTATGTTCTCGAGAAGTAACAAAGAATTTACTAAGATGAGTTTGAGATAGAAAAAGGTGTATATTATTATTAGCCAAGAATACAATCCCTTTTACAATCTGGTTCCTCTTCGATTTATCGATTTATACAAGTTTTAAAAATACAAAACGTCTCAATCTCTTTCAAAGCGCGGAATTTAATTGGTGATCTTCGAGTAAATGCTTAGCTTGATCTTGGGGAGAATGCATTTAATGTGTTTGACTTGCTTGTTGCGAGCTCCATTTCCCAACGGTGTCCTCTTTTCCTGCGTGCTCGGCTCCTCCCCAGATCGCGAGCTTGCTTTACGAGGCTTTTCAATGAGCCGGGCTTGATTCTAGACCTATTAAATCGAGCTGAACTTTAGGTGTGGAATTTGGGCCTAACAGCTGCCCCCCAGCATCTTTAATGATTTATCATTGAAGATGCGGAACTACGATCTCGGGATTTAATTGATCTCGCAATCTCGGATTTCTGATTGATCTCTGGCTTGCTCGTAAGGCGAGTTTGTAGGGATCCTGTGGCGTTTGCGAGACTTTTGAGGGATGTGACAAGATGAGTGGGCGAGTAGGTATAAATAAGCGGTTTCGTTGCTTCAACTTACCACGCCGCCTGAACTCCCACTTACTAAGGTAATGATGACTTTTTACTTTTTTCCTTCTCTTTTTATTATTATTTCTACTCCATTAATTGAATTGTCTTCTCCCTATTCTTACTTTTACCCGAGATATTTTTCTCTGCAAAATTTTAGCTTCCATCGATTCCGGTCTAATTTCTTTTTCTTTCGAACTCGATTTTCTTTGCTTTTTCCTGCAATGGCTTCTACTTCTCAGCTGGATGCTCCTTCTCCCCTCGCCGAACGATTTGATTCTCACTCGAAGAGTATGATCTCGGCTGTTGAGCTCGCGAATATCTCCTCCTTGTGTTGACTCGATATCGGTGATCTGCTCATTCCATCGGCTGATAGCTCCCCGGAGAGTCCTCCGGAGGGTTATGCATGCGGTTATGCCGCATTCTTCTTGAGATGTCGCCTCACTTTTCCCATCCCATCAGCTATCTTTAATATTACCAGTGATCTCGGACTTGCCCTCCCGCAGCTTATGCCCAGTGCGATGAGGTCCCTTGTCGCACTCTGGGTGCGTTCCAGGGAGTCTGGGATTATCTTTGATACCGAAGTCTTTCGCCAGCTCTTCAACGTTAAAGGGAATTCTCATCTTCACGGGACCTACTACTTTCCGGCTAAGGTCAATCGATCCGTCTTTAGATTCAACATGAGGGATGACAAATGGTGGGAGCAATGGTTTTATTTCAAGATTTTCTGCAGATCTATTGAGGGCGAGTCGGTGCTCAGACACTCCTGGGCTCAGATCACTGGTCAGCATGGTCCCTCGGATGCTGATCCGAGCATTCCTTTTAGGGATTTCTTAATTGATGCCCCCTCTTTTTCCTTTTCTTTTTATAGTTACCCTTTTTCTTTTATGCAGAGTCCATTGATTCTTCAAGCTGAGGTCCAACGGCTTGTCGACCTCGTCAAGGGTGAGAGTTTCGATTGGAAAGGTTTCTCCCTTGATAGAATTCAGCAAGCTCGTGAACGTCGATCTCCCGGGCTGTCCGTTGCAGCTGCTTGCCGACTTTTAGGTTTGGAGGAGTTTATATCTTCATTTTTTTTTTTTAGATTAAGAATTGCTTCTTTATTTAGATCCCCTTTGCTTGATTTTGCAGATTCTCCACCCCCATCTCCTTTGTCTCAAATCCAAGCTCCGGCTGTTGCTCCATCCATTATCCCGAGACTCGAGACTGTCGCTAAAGATCTAGCCCGTGTTGAAGTTGATCCCCTGGTAGGCTCCCAGGTGCCGAATACTGCCCCTGCCACCTCCTAGGTTGATCTTACTTGCAGCGAGAGTTCCACCGAGTCCAGCAAAATGATTCCTCCTCAGAAGCCGCAGCGCCTTTCTTACAGGGAGAGGATGCGACTACGCCCTGCTCCGACGGCAGCTGGTGCTCTTGATAAGAGGGTTAAGGAGGCTCTTGGCAAGTTTGTTCATGTTGAGATTCCGCGACGAGAGGAGGTTGAAAAGGGTGATCATTGTGAACCCGGAGCTGATCATAGTGGTGGTGTTTTGCCAATGGGTGGTGAAACTGAGATCGCCCAACACGATGCTCGAGCTGAGGGTCCTCGAAAGTCGACTTCTAGGGTGTCTTCTAAGGAGCAAAGTCATTCTGCTGAGCAACAATCCCGTTCCAAATGATCTCATGGTGATGGTTTTGATGGCGAAGAAACATCAAGGAGGTATATGGTACCTCGTTCTCAGGGTAGTGGAGGTGTTTCTCCGAATGCCTTTAGGTTTGATTTTGACGGACCTGAGGCAATCGTTGAAAACAGCTCTCAGCTTGCAAACCTCTTTAGGCGTGTTAGGCCTTCGTCCTGCTTCCTGCCATCTCTTAGAAACATGAAGAAGTTTGAGGGCTATATTCTGTTCGCGAGCGCGATGGGCCAGGTATCTCTAGCTGTCTTCATTTTGTTTTTTATCTTCGATTTTTCTCGGCTAACTTTTATGTTCCTTTCCCAGGCTGTTTCCGCCGCCAATGAACTGATTACTTCTTTCGAGCAAGATCTCCGTTCTGCTACCCAGCCTGAGGAGGTGGAGAGGGCAGCTAGGACAATTACCGACCTTGTCACTGAAAGGGACGAGCTGGTGAAGATAATTGCTCGAAATGAGGAGAGGATTGCCAAGGTTACTCTTTTGGAAGGCCAGGTTAAGGATCCTGCTGTTTTAGCCAAGAGATGGGAAGATTCTGCTCATGAGGCTCAAGCTCGGGTTTCTGTGTTGGAGAAATCGAACGAGGACTTGAAGGTGGATCTCCGTGTTACCGAGGGGCGAGCTGGAGCTGCTCAGGTAGTTTGCGTTCAGCCAGTGAAAACGTAGTGGACTTGAGGGTCCAGGTTGAGAAGGTTACTGAAGACTCGAAGAAACTTTCCAAGAGGCAAAAAAAAGATGGTGAAGAAGGCTGAGAAAGCTGCAAGGAGGGAGATATCCAAGCAATACCGTGCCATTCTTTTGGGGATTAAGGATAAATGGGAGAAGAAGAAGATCGAGGTCGACACCGAGACTCAAATTATGGAGTGTAAATCCAATATCCGCTAGATGACATTATCAGCTAGACCATCAATGATTTTAAGGCCTAAAAGCAGAGCATCCAGATTGAGAAGCTGAGGTTGGACGCGGAGCTAGCCATCGTCCAGGTATCAGATTTTTCCCTGGGTAAAATTGATATTCCTCAGGTATCCGATGACTCGATTACGCTGCCTGCTGGGCCAAGCGAACAATTGAATGATCAGCTAGACCTTGGTTCTCAGGAGCTCAGGAAGGATTTCCCGCTGCCCTTGAATCAAGCTGCCCCGGAGGATAAACCTGCTAATCCTACTTGTTAGAAATACCTTCACTATTTTCGTTTCTTGTTGTTCTTTTGAACTTCGTGCCTGGGGAGGCCTTTAAACCTTTTTCTGTTTTGTTTGGTGAACTTGTTTATGCCCTAGTGGGCTTTTGGTTTGAACTTATGCTCCTTTGAGAAGGCTTTATTTATTTTGATGATATAAGAATCCTTCTTTTTATGGTTATTCATGTTTTTTTTTGTTTTTTTTTTTAGATCAAAAGCGGCTTTTCAGCCAAAGATCCAGGTCGTTTAGAGACTTTGCTCCCAGGTCGTTTAGAGACCTTGCTCCCAGGTCGTTTAAAGACCTTGGGAACTGACCAGACGATTTAAAGACGCAAGGTCGAAGCCGTTTAGAGACATGCGTGTAACCTAAACAGTTTAGACGTAGAGGTTGTTGTCATTTAGAGACTAGAAAGGTTGTGACTTTGCAATTTAGACGCAAAGTCGAGTCGTGCTAAATGGTTGCACGCTTTAGCTTAAAAGTCTGTTCACTTATAGAGTAAAGCTTTTAGCTTGTAGATGGTAGATGAGAGGTCTCAGGCTGTTTTTATCGGGCTCGAGGAAGAAGATTTTTTATTTTAATAGCTGCACCCTTGTGAGGTTGCCTAGGTACCCTGAGGAGGGATGAAGCCTTTTCGTAGTTCGATTTTTACAAGTGTCTTTCTAATGATAGTACTTCTTTAAATTCATGGCATTCCATGAGTTCCTTTCAGGTGTATTGTCGTGCATCCTGGTGAGCTTGTATACACCGTCTTTTACTATCTCGGCGATCAGGTATGGACCTTCCCAGTTGGTGCCTAGTTTTCCAGCGTTTCTTTCCCTTGTGTTCTCGTAGGTTTTTCGTAGGACGAGCTCGCCGACTCGAAATCTTCGTTGTTTGACCTTTGAATTATAGTAGTGTGCTGCCGCGTGTTGATAATTTTGAAGGTTAACAAGTGCTCGATCTCGACGTTCATCGATAACATCGAGATGGTCGAGAAGCATCTCGTTGTTTAGCTCCTCGTTTATGGGAAATATGTCTATTCTCAGGCTGGGGACTGCGACCTCAGCGGGGACCACAACCTCGATTCCGTAAGCTAAGGAGAACGGTGTTTCTGAGGTTGCCTTGCGAGGTGAGGTCCGACAGGCCCACAGGACTCCAGAGAGCTCGTCGGACCACTTTTGCTTTTTAGCATCCAGCCGCTTTTTGAGATTGCTCAGTATTAGCATGTTTGCTGCCTCAGCCTGCCTGTTACCCTGATGGTAACATGAGGTCGAGGTTGTTAATCTGATTCTGTGATCTCCACAGAATTCGAGGAATTGATTTGAGATGAACTGTGAACCATTGTCGGTCACGATCTTGTATGGGACTCCGTGCCGGCAGACTATGTTTTGCCATACGAATTCATGTACGTGATTTGCTTTAACTTGCTGGAAAGCTCCTGCCTCCACCCATTTGGTGAAGTAGTCGGTGAGGACGAGTAAGAAACGACACCTTCGTTTTTCCGAGGTTACCATGGGTCCCACTATATCCATTGACCACCTCATAAAGGGGTATGGAGATGAAATGGAGGATAAGTTTTCAGTAGGTTGATGCAAAGTCGGAGCATGCCGTTGGCATTTGTCACATGCTTTAGAATGTTCTTCGCAGTCAGCGACCAAGGTGGGCCAAAACTATCCTTGCCTTTTGATCCTAATGGCTAATGCCCTTTCTCCTGAGTGGCTGCCACACGAGCCTTCGTGAATTTCCGATAATATCGTAAAATTTTCGAGACCGTGAACGCATACTAGGTAGGGGTCGTTTACACTTCGCTTGTAAAGGCAGGAGCTGATTATACAGTATCTTAAAGCTATGGTTTTGAGCTTGCGAGCTTCCCACTTGATGTGGGGAGCCTCTCCCCCCTGAATGTATTGTATAATCTCTATTCGCCAGTCAGCTCTCGCGATCATTTTTTCGCGGAGTGTAATGTGCCTGGCGTCAAGCAGGTCTGGCTCCGGGTTGGCGACTTCTTCTTCTTCTGGTGGGAGGTCGCCTGTTACTGTGGCTATTATTATATCTACCTCCATATCGTCATTGTCTATTTCCATTGAATCCTCGATATCTTTATTGATTTTGATGCTTGGTTTTTCAATTCCTTCTACTGGAATTATTCTTTTTACAAGCGGATTCGAGGTTGATGTCAGAGCTGCCAGTGCGTCTGCGATTGTGTTCTCACCCCGTGGTATTCGCGTTAGGCTGAAGGCTTCGAATTGTTTGACTAGCTCATGGACTATGTCTAGATAGGATTTCATCCTGCTATCTATGGTTTTGTATTCTTCATGAAACTGGCTTGCAATGAGCTGGGAATCGCTGAATGCATTCAGTTTGCGTATTCCTATTCCAGCTGCGAGTCGGAGGCCCGCTATTAAGGCCTCGTACTCGGCTTCGTTGTTTGATGCTGAGAATCTGAGTCTGAAAGACTATTCCACGACTTCGTTAGTCGGGGAGATAAGGTGGATTCTCACACCTGCCCCCTGTTTCGAGGAGGCTCCATCAACATAAAGCTGCAAGGTCTAGATGCTTGTTCCGGTAACCTGGCTATTAGCCGTGAGCTCGATAATGAAATCAGCTAGTACTTGTGCTTTGGCGCTTGTCCGAGGTCGATATTCGATATCGTACTCGCTTAGTTTGATGGCCCATTTTGCTAGCCTGCCAGACTGGTTGGGGTTGTGCAATACTGTGCGTAGTGGTTGTGTTGTCATTACTACGATGGGGTGTGACTGAAAGTACGGCCTGAGTTTGCGAGCTGAGATTAATACTGCCAGAGCCAGCTTTTCCATTTGCGGGTATCTGGTTTCGGCGTCTACTAAGGATTTGCTCACGTAGTAGATTGGTTTTTGCTCAGCTCGTTCTTCTCTTATGAGGACGCCACTCACTGCGACTTCGGAGATTGCTACGTATAGGTAAAGTGGCTCACCCTCAATCGGTTTTGACAAGACGGGGGGCTCGGAGAGGTACGCTTTTAGTTGCTTAAAGGCTTCCCCGCACTTGTCTTCCCATATGAATTTTTTGTTTCCCTTTAGTAACTGGTAAAAGGGGAGACATTTGTCAGTCGACCTAGAAATAAACCGATTTAATACGGCAATGCGGCCTGTTAGCCTTTGCACCTCTTTTATCGAGCTCAGAGGTTGCATTTCCAAGGACGCACTGATTTGTTTGGGGTTTGCTTCTATTCCTCGTTGAGTTACTATATAACCTAGGAATTCACCTGAGGCGAACCCAAAGGTGCACTTTGAAGGGTTGAGTTTCATCCCATACTTGTTTAGTAGGGTGAAAGATTCCCCTAGCTAATCTATGTGATCTTCTTCTTTCAGAGATTTGACCAGCATGTCATCAATATAGACCTCCATCGTCTTCCCCAGGAGGCTGGCGAACATCGTGTTCATAAGTCTTTGATAGGTTGCTCCCGCATTTTTAAGGCCAAATGGCATTACCTTATAGCAGTACGTTCCTCGTTCTGTTATGAAGGATGTTTTATTTTGGTCCTCATGGTTCATCTGTATTTGATTATATTCTGAGAATGCATCCATAAAGCTGAGGAGCTCGTGCCCTGCGGTAGCTTCCACCAGCTGGTCAATGTGAGGTTGTGGGAAGCTATCCTTAGGGCATGCTTTGTTCAGATCCGTAAAATTTACGCATACTCGCCAGGTGCCATTTTTTTTTACTACAACCGGATTTGCTAGCCAGTCGAGATATTTTACTTCTTGGATGAATCCGACGTTTAGCAACCTGGTGACCTCACTGTTAACAGCCTCGGTCTTGTCAGGTCCAAATTTACGACGTTTTCGGCGTACTGGTTTGTGGTTTGGATCCACATTGAGCTCATGTGAAATGATGTTTAGGTCAATTCCGGGCATGTCAGATGTTGTCCATGCGAATGAGCCGGAATTTTCTTTAAGGAATGTTGTTAATTGTTCTTTTTGGGACTTGCAGAGCTCGGACCCAATTCCTACTTTCTGGTTAGGATGAGACTCGTTGACCACGATTTTCTCAATAAAGTCTTTGCGAGGTCCGATGAAGCCTGGACCACTTTTCTTTTTGGCTAGGCGGTATGTGAGCTAATCTTTTCGTTGTTGTTGGTATATAGTACTTTCCTTTGCAATCTGGAAGCCTGCCATGTAGCACATTCTGGATTCCTTTTGACTTCCCCTAATTGTTGCGATCCCATTCTGGGCGGCAAATTTTATGCATTGGTGGTATGTCGAGGACACAGCCCTCATTGAATGTATCCAGGTTCTTCCCAGGATGGCATTGAATGGAGCTGGCCTGTCTATCACCGTGAATTCGACCATTCTTCTTACACCGGCTGCTATTACCGAGAGTTTTATCTTTCCGAGAGATAGCGTGGTTTCCCCGGAAAAGTCGGTTAAAACCATCTTATTTTCTTCGATTTCGTGATCTGGTATATCCATTTCCCTAAGGACGCTTTGGAGGATGAGTTCTACAGAGCTTCCCGTATCTACGAGCATCTTAGTGAGCTCGTATTCACCCACTTCTAGCATTATGAGGAGAGCATCGTCATGTGGAGAATATAGCTTAAAGGCCTCGCTTTTCCAGAACAAAATTTGTGTGTCAGGTCCCTTGATTGGGGTCCTGTCACGTGTGTCGGTGTTTACCCTTCGTTGATGTCTCTTGATTGAGTTTACGGAGTTGCGACATAGTTGGGATCCTCCATGAATAAAGTTAATTCTTTTCTTCGTGCTGGGAAGAGGCAGATCTGTTTCCCTGTCTTTGGGAGGATCTCGCCTCATCGCACCCTCGGATGATCGTCTCGCTTTCGATCATCCTCGGATGGGAAATCCCGCCTTTCATCGTCTTGAGCTGGGTAATAGTTCTTCCTCGGAGGAGGTTTTTCAACCTCGATTTCAACCTCATCGCACTCTTCTGTCGAGTGACCCTTAATCTTGTGGAAATCACACCACTTGCTGCGATCGTAAGGCTTGAATCTATTACGAGGTGGGCTTCCCACTGAGTATGAGTGTATCCCCTGGCTTTGCTTCTGATCATGGGACTCCTTGTTCCCGGATTTTTTGGATCCTTGGGAGTTGGTTTTATGAGCCTGCTTAATTGAGGTTGCGGATGCATGCTGATTTGGTTGAGCTGCGCTCGCTTCTTCGAGGATAATCCAGCGCGAAGCGCGATGTAATGCATCATCTAGCGATACGGGCTCCCGAACTGTAAGCTCCTCAAAGAATTTTGAGGTTTTTAACAATCCGTTTTGGAGAGCTTTCAATGCCGTTGGATTATGCAGATCAGCTATTTTTTCTTTGACAGTTTTAAAGCTGTCAATATACGTTCGCAATGAGTCGTCTGGATTTTGAGTAAGTACCCACAGATCGGCCTCCGAGGTCACGATCTGGATGAATACCGAATATTTCTTCAAGAATGCAGCTTGAAGCTGGGTGAAGTTGTCAATTGAGTTCGGTTTCAGGGAGGTGAACCATTCCAAGGCCGAATCAGTTAGATTTTCGGCGAAGAGGTGGCAGCGCGCTGACTCGAGGTCGCCCCCGAGTAGTCGCACCCTTGAAAAGGCAAATTTGAAACTTCTCATGAATGCCTTGGGGTCGGTTTCTCCGTCATATCTAGGAAATCAGATATTCCCGACACCACCGGGCTGAGGGCTCGCGATTCGCGAGGTGAATGGAGTATGATTGACTTCATCAATCACTATGTCTATCTCAGGTGCTGAGCTTAGTGCAGCGTGGACCTGCGATATCATCCGCTGTAGCTCGGCGTTCATTTCTTCGCAATATTTCTTGATTGATTCAAACCCATGTGAGCTGCCGGATCCCAAATTGTTCTCGTTATTACTCGGGAAACGGAGCAGAGATTCTCCGGCAGGTTGGGGATGGTTATTGCCATTGGGATTATCTCGAGGTTCAAGCTCGTTTACGTCCCCAGAGCGGGCCTGGCCGATTAGTAGATTCGAGCTCGGGTCTACTCCAGGTAAGGTCGTAATTGGCGTAACCTCACCTTCCGAGACCTGGACCGTGGAAGGAGTGAATATGGGGTCCGATATCGCTGAATTGAACAGCGAGGCGGTGGCTGAGCCGACCATCCTGCTGGTTGAAGCGTTAATATCGGAAAAGTTTAGTCTTGTCACTGGTGGAGGTGGGAATGGCAATCCTCCCTGCCGAGGGGAAAAAGGGATTGTGTCCCAGGTGGGAGGGCGAGCCACCCGAAGGTGCCTGCCCCATTTGCTCTTTCGAGGTCATCCTGGCGTGCTGTCATTGAGCGATTCTGTTCTATGAGGCACGATATCAGGTTCCGGATCTCATCTATTTGATCTGGGGTTGATTGGTTCGAGGTTGCAGGTCCTGAGGGGTCGACAATATCGTCAACCCCCGTCGAGACGCTTGCTCCCGAGGTGGTAATGGGAACGTTCGTCGTTCCGTCCAGGTCTGTTGGAGTGATGTGGGCGGAATGAGTTAGAGGAATGGAGGTGTTTATGACTCCGGATGATGTAGTAACTGCCGCACTTTTTGTGTCCGCCATTGTGATATGCTCAATTTAATACCCTAAGATACTAAAGCAGTTGTTGTAGTAAGTGTAGGGGTCGAACCACAAAGACTCACAGAGATCACACAATAAATTATGAAGTGTCGAATTACGCTAAGCCAGATAGATGTAATTAAAAACAGTGCAGAAATTAAACGAGATGTAAATCAATTGGGAAATATAGGCTCAGGGTTTTTCTCAGAAAATCAGTGAATGCAGACTAACTAACTAACAGGATTCAGATTTAGCGCAATTCTTGAACTCAAATCACTAAAATATAGCTAACCAACTCTCGTTGCGAAAACTATCTAAATCTAAATCCTAGGAATTCCAAATCTCTTTGCGAATCCTAAAGTCTAAATCAGCTTTAACAACAGGTTTGATATGTTCACAAATCAATTAAACCAAATCTCTTTGCGAATAATCAATTTGCTCACCTAGGTTCTATCAGGTAATTAATTGCACTCTCGTACCTAATCAATTATCCTAAGATTTATATTCTAGGTAGCTAATCTAGAACAAGCTATGAACACAACCTAAGCGAAGAACTATAATTCAGATGGTGAATCCTAAAAGATATTTAACCTAGCATTCAAAGAAAACCCTTATGAGAAAACCCTAAACCTAAGGTGGATCTACTCAGACATGGAGAATGAAACAATCAACATGTTTGAATAAATCATCAATAGAATAGAAAGAAGGGTTTAGAGATCTGATCTCGGACGAAGGGAGATTCAGACTTGTCTCTCTAAAACCGAAGTAAAATCAAACACAGAAAATAAAAGCATAGCCTAAACAGGTGGCTGAAAAATCCTATTTATAACCTAAATCACGATTTGGGCTTTCTTGTAATTATCAAAGTCTTCTGGGTGCTTTTGCAATTCTCCAAGACTTCATAATTAGTCGCGGCCCATGAAATCTCGATGAGTGTCGATCGATACCAGGGGGTATCGATCGATGCTCGGTGCTCAGATCGGGCTCTTAGTCATCAGACTTCAGTCTCGCTCCAGAATGCTCCAGAAAAGCTCCAATAATTCCAATGAAGCTCCAGACGTGCTATAACCTGTGAAAGACTCTAAAAGACTCCAAAACACAAGAAAAGACTCTATAAAAGGACTTATATCATGGCCTAAATAGGGTAAAAACCATGATATATCAACTCCCCCAGACTTAGCCTTTTGCTTGCCCTCAAGCAAATAGAAGACTAAACCAGAAAAAGAGGTTTGAAAACGTAGAGACTCACCTGTTCCTGAACCATCGAAAAGACCCTTTTCCCAAGTACCCAAATGTCACCTGATCAGCTTTCGATCTAACCACCATGTACTTCTCCGTAGACATTTGCAGCTTTTCCAGACTCCACACAAAATCCCACAGCATTGTTCAAGTAAAGCCCTCATCGCCAGTTTCATCTCTGCAGCTAATATTTAAGAACCTTCTAGACTCTTTACCAGACAATATCTTGACAAAGGAACCACCATTTTTCACACTTTTTTGTATCAATTTCTCTCCTCCAGACTTATTTCTTATTATATCCTTATTTTTTTTTTTTTTTTTCAGCTTAGCATATACATATCAAGGTAGGAGACGCGAGTATTGATGGTGTTTGCCACCAAATCCCCGGTTCTTCCCTCTCTATGTATCAAAGGATGTAGGCGAATAATGGCATCATAGGAAAATCCTAGCCTCGCTTCCAATCCTTTGTGTGATCATCCCCTCTTAAGTAGAATAATGGGATCGCTGGAAATTTTCCTAACCCTCTACTCAGAAGAAAATCATTTCAATCTTTTATGCTCTTAATCTATCAACTTGTTTCAGGGGAGAGAGATACCATAATTCTAAACACACGGGTTCCTTTATCAGATATGAATGATGAATCAAGCTCTATGAACACTAACCACATTGATGAAGTGCAAAAATTTGGCTCAGGCTTCAGAAGAACTCTGCTGGAGACATGGATGTTTTCTAGTCAACTGGTCAGCCTTTGGATTTTTCATTAGTCGATCTAGAACTGATCCTGTAACACTGTGCACTCAAAAACAAAATCAAATCAATAGGTTCAAGCACAGGATCATCATCTCCAACAAATTTTGACTCGATAAAACGACTGACTCTAAGAAAAACGAAAACAATGTCAGCAGACACCTCCCCCAGACTTGAACAACACTGTCCTCAGTGTTATCTAGCCTAGAGTCAGTGAAAGAAACAAAGAAAAAGGATAGAACGAAGAGAAACAAGAAATTACCGTTCTGGAACAGTCGGTGTCGATCGACACACGGCATGGTATCGATCGATACCATGCTTAGATCGACTTTGTGAATTTTCATCCGCGATTGGTGTCGATCGATACCATAGGGGTATCGATCGATGCTTAGGCGATTTCGAGTTGCTCCTTGTTCATCCTGACACAGACTCAAAACAAACGAAAATAAAAATAAAAACGAATCAAAAACAGACTCACCAGTGGGTTGCCTCCCACCAAGCGCTCGTTTAACGTTAATAGCTTGACTGTAACGCCCTTCAGGCTGGATAAGAGTGAGAGCTTGCACCAAAACAGGCTCCATCACTTGACATTACTAGCTTCAAAGTTCTGCTTAGCATGCTGTCCACAAACTCCTGCCCTTTCTCTTTCAGCTCAGAAGTAAGAAGGACTCTTGCCTTAGAGAATGGCTTCAAGGCTCCTTTGCATTTGACCTTGTACTCAATCGAATCTCCATTACACTTCTGAGGTATCAAAGTGACATGGGGATTCTCAACTTTGTTGCTCTTGGCCTTCTTCTTTGTTGCCTTAGTTTTCTTGGCAACTTCTTTGGGGGTGCTGGGCGGTTCACCTGGAACATCTGCGACAGTAGGCTCATCAGGAGGCTCTTCCAAAATATCAATCGCTAGCGACTCTCCTGTGACAACCTCGATGCTAGACACATGTGTGGAAGCACTCCTAGGGGGAATGACACCATAATAGACCCCTCTGTCAATGTAAGAGAAAGAGATTCTCTTATTAGGTGTGTCTATGATCGCGCCTGCAGTAGCCATGAACGGTCGTCCCAAAAGGATAGGCATACGAGATATTGCACCCATCTCTACAACCTGAAAATTAGTAGGAACTAGACAGTCTCCTACTTTGACCAGCAAACCATGGATAGTACCGTGTGGAAGCGAGGTGGAGTTGTTCGCGAATGTGATAGATGCCTCTGGTGATCGAATATCAGCTCCTAACCGCTCTGCAATTGCCCTTGAGATGACATTGACACTAGCCCCTGAGTCGACAAGAGACTCTTTGAACTCAACTCCAGAGATAGAGCATGGAACTACAAATTTCCCTGGATCCTCCCTTGGAGTCAACTATCTCAGTGGAGGTGGACCTCTAGCTTTAATGAAGAGTGCCTTAATCTCTTCCTCAGTTTCTCTGCAATCCTTGAAGTGACTTAGCAGAGGACGGCACTCTAGGGCTTCTTCAAAGGTTGAATCAGGGGAAATCCTTCTTACCATCTTCTCAAAGCCACGCAGCTGCTTTGGAGAGATGGGATCTCTGAGGTGTTTAGGTACAGGATTCTCCTTCTTGGGCTTGCGAGCTCTTTTCTCAGCTCGTTCCTTAGCTATCGCTGCCTGACACTTCGTTTCATAGTCTTCCCAAAATTGGGCGATATTGAACCGTGCTGCTGCTACTTGAGGCTCCTTGGTCGAAATATCATGTGTCTCCTCAGAAATTGCCTTGGTATCGACCGATACCAGTGGGGTATCGATCGATACACGGGTTTTGGAAGTGTCCCGTTTCAGAATTGTAACCGGCATCGATCGACACCTGGGGGTATCGATCGATGCTCTGGCGATTTCAGAATCCTCTTCGTAATTCTCTGCACTTGAGGAGATCGCATTGACGTGTGCATGAACCGATTTTCTCTTGGAATTTGCTGCAGTCTGAGCTACTTGAGTTTCCAGCATCCTGTGACTCGTATTTAGTGCCTCGATCCTTCCACTCAAATCGGTGTACATGGTGTCCATCTTACCATTGAAGGTGGCTGTCATCTTCTCCTGCCCTTGAACCAGGTGTTCAAGCATAGCCTCAATCTTACTCTCAGGAGCTTTGGGTGGTGGGGATTGGTACCCTCCTTGCTGAGCATTGTTGGTGAAGTTTCGATTGGAGTTGTATCCGAATCGCTGACCCTGAAAACCAGAACCACCTATGTAGTTAACATCTTCCACCTCATTCTCAGTAGCAAAGTGGACGGCCTTTGTTGTCCTTCCCAGCAGAAGATTGTGCATAGAATCCAGCTGAGCTTTCACTTCAGCGATCTGTGACCCATCCATGTTACCAGCCAGCTTCTTGCGCTCGAAGTCTGCGCTCTTGGTGCTACTACTAGATGCAAAGTTCTCAATCAACACAATAGCATCCTCAGGATATCTGGTGTTGAAATTACCATTGCTCGAAGAGTCCAGACCCATCTGATATCTCCAATCTACTCCTCTGAAGAAGATACCTAACAGCTGCACATCAGAGTATCCATGATGTGGACAATCTCTCTGATACGATCTGAATCTTGTCCAAGCAGCCTTGAACGCCTCAGTAGGTCCTTGAGAAAAAGTGGATATCTTATTTCTCAGATCTTCAGATCGCCCGTCATCATAGAAGTTAATCAGGAAGGCTCTCTTGGTGTCCTCCCAATTAGTTAGCGATCCAGGAGATAGCTGCCTCAGCCAGTAAGTAGCTTCTCCACCCAGAGAGTAGGGGAAGAGCTTGCAGAAGAGATAGTCGTAGGACACTCCATTGCTCTTGATGCTAGTGACCAAGTCCTCGAATTTCTCTACATGGTCCATTGGATGTTCATGAGGAAGACCATGGAAGAGATGCTGTCCTACTAGAGTGTAGTAAGCAGGTTTCAGCTCGAAGTCATTCCTCTCATAAGCAGGAGGACGAATCGCTGACCGATTGGCGAAAAACTGCTCTGGCCTGTTGTACTCACCAATTGTCTGAGCTCGAACACCTGCAGCATTGCCAACGTTGCCGCGCCCAGCTGGCACAACAATCTCAATAACAGGAGCAGGGACAACGATGTTTCCAGCTTCATCAAGTCGTTGCCCTCTCTCATTACACACATGACCCTCTTGGTCTCTCAGAATTCCAGCTTCATCAGCTCTTAAAACCACTGGGTTGTTCATCCCTGATGTTTGCTTGGTCTTTCTGTTTGTGCGTTCCACAAGCGCTAGCTGTTCCAGTGATAGTCCAACTAGCTGAGTGCTCTTGTTGCTCCTGGTTTCACGAACAGGCATACACCTGCAAGGAAAACACTAGGCAAAGCACGTAAGTAACCAGAAAAATACGTTGCGTATCGATCGATACCAAGTGGTGTCGATCGATACCAAAAAAGAAGTCGCCGGAGTATCGACCGATACTAGTGAGTATCGATCGATACCGACGAACTTAGTCGAAATTCTAAACTAAAATCTAATGGCGAAATTGAGTCCCCGGCAACGGCGCCAAAATTGATATGCTCAATTTAATACCCTAAGATACTAAAGCAGTTGTTGTAGTAAGTGTAGGGGTCGAACCACAAAGACTCACAGAGATCACACAATAAATTATGAAGTGTCGAATTACGCTAAGCCAGATAGATGTAATTAAAAACAGTGCAGAAATTAAACGAGATGTAAATCAATTGGGAAATATAGGCTCAGGGTTTTTCTCAGAAAATCAGTGAATGCAGACTAACTAACTAACAGGATTCAGATTTAGCGCAATTCTTGAACTCAAATCACTAAAATATAGCTAACCAACTCTCGTTGCGAAAACTATCTAAATCTAAATCCTAGGAATTCCAAATCTCTTTGCGAATCCTAAAGTCTAAATCAGCTTTAACAACAGGTTTGATATGTTCACAAATCAATTAAACCAAATCTCTTTGCGAATAATCAATTTGCTCACCTAGGTTCTATCAGGTAATTAATTGCACTCTCGTACCTAATCAATTATCCTAAGATTTATATTCTAGGTAGCTAATCTAGAACAAGCTATGAACACAACCTAAGCGAAGAACTATAATTCAGATGGTGAATCCTAAAAGATATTTAACCTAGCATTCAAAGAAAACCCTTATGAGAAAACCCTAAACCTAAGGTGGATCTACTCAGACATGGAGAATGAAACAATCAACATGTTTGAATAAATCATCAATAGAATAGAAAGAAGGGTTTAGAGATCTGATCTCGGACGAAGGGAGATTCAGACTTGTCTCTCTAAAACCGAAGTAAAATCAAACACAGAAAATAAAAGCATAGCCTAAACAGGTGGCTGAAAAATCCTATTTATAACCTAAATCACGATTTGGGCTTTCTTGTAATTATCAAAGTCTTCTGGGTGCTTTTGCAATTCTCCAAGACTTCATAATTAGTCGCGGCCCATGAAATCTCGATGAGTGTCGATCGATACCAGGGGGTATCGATCGATGCTCGGTGCTCAGATCGGGCTCTTAGTCATCAGACTTCAGTCTCGCTCCAGAATGCTCCAGAAAAGCTCCAATAATTCCAATGAAGCTCCAGACGTGCTATAACCTGTGAAAGACTCTAAAAGACTCCAAAACACAAGAAAAGACTCTATAAAAGGACTTATATCATGGCCTAAATAGGGTAAAAACCATGATATATCACATTGCCTTCTTTTGATTGGTTAATTTCGTAGGTTACATAGAGGAAGTTGTTTTGCTCTTCCCCACAGACAGCGCCAAATTGTGAGAGCGGAATCTCACAACCTCAATCCTTGGCCTTTTTCAGGTCGTATGTTCTCGAGAAGTAACAAAAATTTGCTAAGATGAGTTGAGATATAAAAATGTGTATATTATTATTAGCCAAGAATTCTAGCCCTTTTACAATCTGGTTCCTCTTCGATTTATACAAGTTTTAAAAATACAAAACGTCTCAATCTCCTTCAAAGCGCGGAATTAAATTGGTGATCTTCGAGTAAATGCTCAGCTTGATCCTGGGGAGAACGCATTCAATGTGTTCGACTTGCTTGTTGCGAGCTCCTTTTCCCAACGGTCTCCTCCTTTCCTGCGTGCTCGGCTCCTCCCCGGATCGCGAGCTTGCTTTACGAGGTTTTGCAATGAGCCGGGCTTGATTCTAGACCTATTAAATCGAGCTGAACTTTAGGTGTGGAATTTGGGCCCAACATGCTAGACCTTGCATGCATCTCCACAACCTTAAAATCAGTAGGAACCAGACAGTCTCCTACCTTAACCATCAAGTCATGGATTGTATCGTACGGAATAGATGTGGAAGAGTTCGCGAATGTGAGAGGCATCTGAGTAGATCGTATGTCATCGATCTCAAGCTTCTCTGCGAGTGCCTTGGAAATCACATTCACGCTGACCCTGAATCAACCAGTGATTCCTTGATTTCAACTCCAGAGATGGAGCATGGAACTGAAAATTTCTCGGGGTCTTCCTTCTTAGTCAACCGCTTCAGTGGAGGCAGTGGACTTCTGACCTTGATGAAGAGTGCCTTGATCTCTTACTCAGTTTCTCTGCAGTCTCAGAAGTGACTTAGTAGAGGGCGGCATTCTAGGGATTCTTCAAAAGTATGTGTGAGTGGAATTCTTCGTACCATCTTCTCAAAGCCACGCAGCTTCTTTGGAGAAATAGGATCTCTGAGGTGTTTAGGTGGTCGAGGATCTGGTTTCTTAGGTTTGTAGATACGTTTCTCAACCATTTCTGGTTTCCTCGTGATCTCTGGTTCAGCTTCCGAGGGGTATCGATCGATACTAGCAGTGGTATCGATCGATACTAATGAGTCAGGTTCGGAATCATCTTCTTCAAAGTTTTCGAGATCTCCTGCACTTCTCAAAGTGATGGCATTGCGTATTCCTTATGTGCCTGAGTCACCTTTCCTTTGACAGCTGCTGCAGTCTGAGCTACTTGCGTTTCCAACATCTTCTGATGAGTATCGAGCGCGTCGATACTTCCACTCAGATCCTTGTACACAGCATCTATATTTCCGTTGAGATTCACTGTGAGCTGTTGCTGTCCTTGAATCAGCTGCTCGAACATACCCTCGATCTTGCTATCGGGGAGCTTAGCAGATACAGGCTGATAAGATGAATTCCCATAGTTCCTGACATACCCACTGTTCTGAAATAGTTTATGGCCAAACTGATTCGACCCTACTTGCTACGAGTTGTTGTTGAAGTTTCGGTTGTTGTTGAATTGATTTCTCTGACCCTGAAAGCCAGTACCACCAATGTAGTTAACATCCTCTACTTCATCTTCGTTGAATACCTCGACATCTTCAGCAAAGTGAACAGCTTTCTGTGTCTTTCCCATCAGAAGACTATGCATATAATCCAACTTAGCTTGAAAGTCAGCGATCTGCGAACCATCCACGCTACCAGCTAGCCTTTTTCGCTCAAAATCAGCATTCTTGGTGTTATTGCTAGACGCCAAGTTCTCAATTAGGACATAGGCTTCATCATGATATCTGGTGTTGAAATTTCCATTGCTTGAAGCATACAAAGTCATTTGGTACCTCCAATCAAGTCCTCTAAAGAAAAATCCCATCAGCTGAACATCAGAGTATCCATGATGTAGACAGTCTCTCTGATATGACTTGAACCTCGTCCAAGAAGCCTTGTACGCCTCAGTCGGTCCTTGAGAGAATTGAGAGATCTTGTTCCTCAGATCCTCGGATCTTGCATCATCATAGAAATTGGTCAGGAAAGCATTCTTAGTTTCCTCCCAACTAGTCAGCGATACAGGAGGCAACTGTTTCAGCCAGTAGGTTGCTTCCCCACCAAGAGAGTATGGGAAAAGTTTGCAGAAGAGGTAGTCATAAGACACTCCATTGCTCTGGATGCTAGTGACCAAGTCTTCGAACCTATCAATATGGTCCATAGGATGCTCGCTAGAAAGACCATGAAAAGGGTGATGTCCCACAAGAGTGTAATATGCAGGTTTCAGCTCAAAGTCATTCATTGGAAAAGCGGGAGGACGGATCGCAGAGCGATTTACGTAGAACTGGTCAAGTTTGTTGCACTCACTAATCGTCCTACCACGATTGACCACAACGTTCTCAGCATTCACTGCGTTCGCGTTACCAGCGGCATTCTCAGCGACAACGGGAGCATGTGGAATGATGTTCCCCTCTCCATCCAGACGTTGTCCTCTCTCATTGCAAAAACGACCATCTAGATCCCTGTAGGCACCAGCCTCATCTCGAACCAACTCTACTTGATTGTTGTTCATACCTGCTGGTTTCTTTGCCCTTCTGTTTGTGCGTTCCACAAGTGCTAGTTGCTCCAATGAAAGTTGAACTAGCTGAGTGGTCTTGTTCTTTCTGGTTTCACGACTAGGCATGCATCTGAAAACAAGAGTCAAAAACGTTAGTAACTTGTAACACGATGAGTATCGACCGATACCAAGTGGTGTCGATCGATATCAACAAAAGGGAACGACGAGTATCGACCGACACTAGATAGTATCGACCGATACCGACGGACTTAGTCGAAATTCACAAACGTAATCTAATGGCGAATTGAGTCCCCGGCAACGACGCCAAAGTTGATATGCTCAAATTAATACCCTATTTAGATACTAAAGCAGTTGTTATAGTATAGCTAGGGGTCGAACACAATGACTCACAGAGACACACAATAGATTATGAATGTGGGAATTACGCTAAGCAATCAATGGTATTTCTCAGGGAATCAATGAATGCAGGTAAACTAACTAATAAGATTCAGATTTAGCGCGGTTCTTGAACTCAAATCACTAAAGTATAGCTAACCAACTCTCGTTGCGAAAGCTATCTAAATCTAGATCCTAGAAATTCCAAATCTCTTTGCGAATCCTAAAGTCTAAATCAGCTTTTTAAATCAAGTTTGATATGTTCACAAAAAAACTAAACCAAATCTCTTTGCGAATAGTTATTTTGCTCACCTTAGGTTCAGTCAGGTAATTAATCGCACTCTCGCGCCTAATCAATTATCCTAAGATCTAAATTTTAGGTGATCAATCCAAAATTTAGCTTTGCAAACAACCTATGATGAATAACTAATTCAGATAAAGAATCCTAATAACAAATCAACCTAGCATTCAGAGAAAACCTTATTGAGAACCCTGAACCTAACAAGGGATCTACTCAGACATGGAGAATGAAACAATCAACATAACTGAATAAATCATCAATAGAATAAAATAAGAGTAGAATGAAACAGGGGTTCGAAATCTTCTCTCAGATGAACAGAGTTCTGACTTGTCTCCCCTCTCTCAGAAATCCTCAAGAACAATGTAATGAAAAGCACACATCCAAAGTGGCTGTAAAACCTAATTTAATAGTCTAAACACGAATTGGGGTCTTCTTGTAAATATTAAAGTCTTCTTGGCAAGTTCTGCAATTCTTCAAACTTCATTAAAGTCGCGACTTGTGATCTCCTCGATGGGTGTCGATCGATACCAGGGGGTATCGATCGATGCTTGACGCTTCGATCAAGTACTTAGTCGCCAGACTTCAGTTTTTGCTCCATAATGCTCCATAAAACTCCAATATTTCCAATAATGCTCCAAATGTGCTAAAACATGTAAAAAACCCTAAAAGACTCTATAATAGAATAAAGACTCGATAAAACGGACTTATATCATGGCTTAAACAGGGTAAAACCATGATATATCAGGCATCTAGTCGCTTTTTGAGATTGCTCAGTATAAGCTTATTTGCTGCCTCGGCCTGCCCGTTGCCTTAAGGGTAACGTGGGGTCGAGGTTGTTAATCTGATTTCGTGATCTCCGCAGAATTCGAGGAATTTATTTGAGATGAATTGTGAACCGTTGTCGGTTACAATCTCGTACGGGACTCCGTGCCGGCATACTATGTTTTGCCATACGAATTCATGTACGTGGTTTGCTTTAATTTGATGGAAAGCTCCTGCCTCCACCCATTTGGTGAAGTAGTCGGTGAGGACGAGTAAGAAGCGACACCTTCTTTTTCCCGAGGTTACCATGGGCCCCACTATATCCATTGACCACCTCATAAAGGGGTATGGAGATGAAATGGAAGATAATTTTTCAGTAGGTTGATGCAACGTGGGAGCATGCCGTTGGCATTTATCGCACGTTTAGCATGTTCTTTGCAGTCAGCGACCAAGGTGGGCCAAAAGTATCATTGCCTTTTGATCCTGATGGCTAATGACCTTCCTCCTGAGTGGCTGCCACACGAGCCTCCGTGTATTTCTGATAATATCGTAAAAGTTTCGAGCCCGTGGACGCATACTAGGTAGGGACCGTTTACACTTCGCTTGTAAAGGCAGGAGTTGATTATACAATATCTTGAAGCTATGGTTTTGAGCTTGCAAGCTTCCCACTTGCTGGGGGGCCTCTCCCCCCCCCCCCCCCCCCCCCCCCCCCCTCAATGTATTATATAATCGCTACTCGCCAGTCAGCTCTCGCGATCATTTTTTCGCGGAGGGTAACGTGCCTGGCGTCAAGCAGGTCTGGCTTCGGGTCTGCGGCTTCTCCTTCTTCGGGGGGGGGAGGTCGCCTGTTATTGGGGTTATTATTATGTCCAACTCCATATCGTCATTGTCTATTTCCAATGAATCCTCGATATCCTTATCGATTTTGATGCTTGGTTTTTCAATTCCTTCTGCTGGAATTACTTTTTTTACAAGTGGATTCGAGGTTGACACCAGAGTTGCCAGTGCGTCTGCGATAGTGTTTTCACCTCGCGGTATTCGCGTTAGACTGAAGGCATCGAAATGTTTAGCTAGCTCATGGACTATGGCTAGATAGGATTCCATCCTGCTATCTCTGGCTTCGTATTCTCCATGAAAGTGGCTTGTAATAAGCTGGGAGTCGCTGAACGCATTCAGTTTTCGTATTCCTATTCCAGCTGCGAGTCGGAGACCCGCTATTATGGCCTCGTATTCTGCTTCGTTGTTCGATGCTGAGAATTCGAGTCTGAAGGACTGTTCCACGTCTTCGTTAGTTGGGGATACAAGGTGGATTCCCACACCTGCCCCTTGTTTCGAGGAGGCTCCATCTACATAAAGCTGCCAGGTCTCGACACTCGTTCTGCTAACCTGGATGTTAGCTGTGAGCTCGATAATGAAATCAGCTAGTACATGTGCTTTGGCGCTTGTCCGAGGTCGATATTCGATATCGTACTCGCTCAACTCGATGGCCCATTTGGCTAGCCTGCCAGACTGGCTGTGGCAATGCAATACTGTGCGTAATGGCTGTGTTGTCATTACCATGATGGGGTGTGATTGAAAATACGGCATGAGCTTGCGAGCTGAGATTAATACTGCCAGGGCCAGTTTTTCCATTCGTGGGTATCTGGTTTCGGCGTCTACTAAGGATTTGCTCACGTAGTAGATCGGTTTTTGCTCAGCTCATTCTTCTCTTATGAGGACGCCACTCACTGCGGCTTCGGAGATTGCTACGTATAGGTAAAGTGGCTCACCCTCAATTGGTTTCGACAAAATGGGGGGCTCGGAGAGGTACTCCTTTAGTTGCTTAAAGGCCTCCCCGCACTTGTCATCCCATATGAATTTTTTGTTTCCCTTTAGTAACTGGTAAAAATGGAGACATTTATCGGTCGACCTGGAAATAAACCGATTTAACGCAGCAATGCGGCCTGTCAGCCTTTGCACCTCATTTACCAAGCTCGGAGGTTGCATTTCCAAGAACGCACTGATTTGTTTGGGGTTTGCTTATATTCCTCGTTGAGTTACTATGTAGAATTCGCCTAAGACGACCCCGAAGGTGCACTTTGAAGGATTAAGTTTCATCTCGTACTTGTTTAGTAAGGTGAAACATTCCCCCAGCTGATTTATGTGATCTTCCTCTTTTAGAGATTTGACCATCATGTCATCAATGTAGACTTCCATTGACTTACGCAGGAGGTTGGCAAACATCTTGTTCATAAGTCATTGGTAGGTTGCTCATGCGTTTTTAAGGCCAAATGGCATCACCTTATAGCAGTACGTTCCTCGTTCCGTTATGAAGGATGTTTTATCTTGGTCCTCAAGATTAATTTGTATTTGATTATATCCTGATAATGCATCCAAAAAGCTGAGGAGTTGGTGCCTTGCGGTAGCTTCCACCAGCTGATCGATGTGAGGTAGTGGGAAGCTATTCTTAGGACATGCTTTGTTTAGATCTGTAAAATCTACGCATACTCTCCAGGTGCCATTTTTCTTCTTTACTACAATCGGATTTGCTAGCCAGTCAGGATATTTTACCTCTTTGATGAATCCAACGTTTAGCAACCTGGTGACCTCACTGTTAACAGCCTCGGTCTTGTCAGGTCCAAATTTCCGACGCTTTTGACGTACTGGTTTGTGGTTTGGATCCACATTGAGCTCATGTGAAATAATGTTTAGATCGATTCCAGGCATGTCAGTTGTTGTCCATGCGAATGAACCGGAATTTTCTTTGAGGAATGTTATTAGCTGTTCCTTTTGAGATTTGCAGAGCTCGGACCCAATTCCTACTTTCTGGTTAGGATGAGACTCGTTGACCACGATTTTCTCGATAAAGTCTTTGCGAGGTCTGATGAAGCCTGGGCCACTTTTCTTTTTGGCTAGGCGGTATGTAAGCTCATCTTTTCATTATAGTTGGTATATAGCACTTTCATTTGCGATCCCATGCTGGGTGGAGAATTTTATGCATTGATGGTATGTTGAGGACACATCCCTCATGGAATGTATCCAGGTTCTTCTCAAGATGGCATTGAATGGAGCTGGCCTGTCTATCACCGTGAATTCGACCATTCTTCTTACTCCGGCTGCCATTCCGGGAGTTTTATCGTTCCGAGAGATAGCGTGGTTTCCCCGAAAAAGCCGGTTAACACCATCTTATTCTCTTCGATTTCGTGATCTGGTATATCCATTTCCCTAAGGACGCTTAGGAGGATGAGTTCTACAGAGCTCCCCGTATCTACGAGCATCTTAGTGAGCTCATATTCACCCACTTCTAGCATGATGAGAGCAACGTCATGTGGAAAATCTAGCTCAACGGCCTCGCTTTCCCAGAACGAAATTTGTGTGTCAGGCCCCTTGAATGGGTTCTTGTCACGTGTGTCGGTGTTTACCCTTCGTTGATGTTTCCTAATTGAGTTTACGGAGTTGCGACATAGCTGGGATCCTCCATGAATAAAGTTAATTCTATTCTTCGTGCTGGGAGGAGGCAGATATGTTTCCCTGTCTTTGGGGGGATATCGCCTCGTCGTGTCCTCGGATAAACGTTCTCGCTTACGATCATCCTCGGATGGGCGATCCCGCCTTTCATCGTCTCGAGCTGGGTAATAGTTCTTCCTCGGATGAGGTTTTTCCAGCTCGATTTTGCCCAGCTCTCCTGCTGCGAATTTGGCAGCGAGCTGCTTCTTCACCTCATGGCACTCTTCTGTCGAGTGGCCCTTAATCTTGTGGAAATCACAATACTTGCTAGGATCGTAAGGCTTGAATCTATTACGAGGTGGGCTTCCCACTGAGTATGAGTGTATCCCCTGGATCTGTTTCTGATCTTGGGACTCCTTTTTCAGGATTTTTTAGATCCTTGGGAATTGGTTGTCTGAGCTTGCTTAGTCGAGGTTGCGGGTGCATGCTGCTTTGGTTGAGCTGCACTCGCTTCTTCGAAGATAATCCAGCGCGATGTAATGCATCATCTAGTGATACGGGCTCCCGAACTGTAAGCTCCTCAAAGAATTTTGAGGTTTTTAGCAATCCGTTTTGGAGGGCTTTCAGGGCCGTTGGATTATGCAGATCAGCGATTTTCGCTTTGATGGCTTTAAAGCTGTCAATATAGGTTCGCAATGAGTCACCTGGCTTTTGAGTAAGTACGCACAGATCGGCCTCTGAGGTCTCGATCTGGATGAATACCGAATATTGCTTCAAGAATGCAGCTTGAAGTTGGGTGAAGTTGTCAATTGAGTTTGGTTTCAGGGAGGTAAACCATTCCAAGGCCGAATCAGTTAAATTTTCGGCGTAGAAACGGCAGCACGCTGACTCGAGGTCACCTCCGAGTAGTCGCACCCTCGAAAAGGCGAATTTGAAACTTATCATGAATGCCTTGGGGTCGGTTTCTCCGTTATACCTAGGAAATCGGATATTCCCGACATCACCGAGCTGAGAGCTCGCGATTCGCGAGGTGAATGGGGTCTGATTGACTTCATCAATCACTCTGTCTACCTCAGGTGCTGAGCTTAGAGCAGCGTGGACCTGCGATCTCATCCGCTGTAGCTCGGCGTTCATTTCTTCGCAATATTTCTTGATTGACTCAAACCCATGTGAGCTGCCAGATCCCAAGTTGTTTTCGTTATTGCTCGGGAAGCGGAGCAAGTATTCTCCGGCAGGTTGGGGATCGTTGCTGCCATGGGGATTATCCTGAGGTTCGACCTCGTTTACGTTCCCAGAGCGGGCCTGGCCGATTAGTAGATTCGAGGTCGGGTCTACTCTTGGTAAGGTCGCAATTGGCGTAACTTCTCCTTCCGCGACCTGGACCGTGGAAGGGGTAAATATGGGGTCCGATATCATCGAGTTGAACCGTGAGGCGGTGGCTGAGCCGACCATCCTGCTGGTTGAAGCATTAATATCGGAAAAGTTTATTCTTGTCACCGGTGGAGGTGGGAATGGCAATCCTCCCTGCCCAGGGGAAAAAAGGGATTATGTCCCAGGTGGGAGGGCGAGCCACCCAGAGGTGCCTGCCCGATTCGCTCTTTCGAGGTCATCATGGCGTGCTGCCATTAAGCGATTCTGCTCTATGAGGCACGATATCAGGTTCCGGATCTCAGCTATTTGATCCGGAGCCGATTGGTTCAAGGCTGCAGGTCCCGAGGGGTCGGCAATATCGTCTATCCCAATCGAGACGTTTGCTCCCGAGGTGGTAATGGGAACGTTTGTTCTTCCTTCCAGGTCTGTTGGAGCGATGTCGGCGGACTGGGTTAGAGGAATGGAGGTGTTTATGACTCAGGATGATGTAGTAACTGCCGCACTTGTTGTGTCCGCCATTGTCTTCTTTTGGGTGGTTAGTTTCGTAGGTTACAAAGAGGAAGTTGTTTTGCTCTTCCCCATAGACGGCGCCAAATTGTGAGAGCAGAATCTCACAACCTCAATCCTTGACTACTTTGAGGTTGTAGTGTATTAAAAAGACTTAGGAAAAACTTGTAAGAACTCGAGAGGAATTTGAGAGAGAAATATTATATGTTAATATTTCCTTTTTCGTAGTCAAGAATTCGATCCTTTACATTGTTTTTCATATTCTAAACTTATACACGTCCTTTAAGAACGTAACCGCTAATCACTAAATATATGTAATTGAATTTAGACTTTAATTTCCGATCTAGGAATTTATTACTGAGCTTGATCCTGGGGTTTTGGGTTTAATGTGTTTGACTTTCTTGTTGCGATCTCCTTCTCCCATTGATCTCCTTCTTCCCTGCGTGCTCGGCTCCTTCCCAGATCGCGAGCTCGCTCTACGAGGCTTTTCAGTAAGCTGGGCTTGATTCCAGGCCTGTTTGATCAGGTTGGACTTCAGGTGTAGAATTTCGGTCCAACAGAGATCTGTTTTATGAAGTAAACTATCCTAAGATACGACCTCTCAAGCTTCTTACCGAACTTGGAAAACTCATATCTCTGATATTGAAAACTATGGAAGGTATAATCTCCTCTCTGCTCACGATGATACTATGTCCTTACCATTCAGTTGTCATTTCCCATGATTCTTCTCTGGAATACTACTTCACTTCGAAGTGAGGAAACCTTATAATCTTAGACTAATCCACTCAAAGGATCTCCTCTCCTGCCCCTCTCTCTCTCAAGGAATCATGAACCGTCGTCTTTCATACTCGGAGAAAGGGAAAGCCCCTGCTAACCAGAGGAGCCGCCGAGAACGGCTAGAGTTAAAGTCCCACCGTTTGACAACTCAGAGTTAATCCGCAAACACTCACTCACGCTTATGGGACGTCTCACAAACCCAAAAATCCAAAAAGTTTGGGCTCTGCTCCCGTTTCTTGCAGACCACTGGAAGGTTGCGACTCGAATTGTTGGAGCTGACTTAGGACGATGACTGTTCCACTTTCAGTTCTCCTCAGAGGCTGACTTTCAGTCGGTTCTTGGTAATCGTCTATACCACTTTGTGCATTGGATGATTATTCTTCAAAAATGGGAACCAACGACGGCGAGATCTTTCCCGTCACATATACCTTTCTGGACTCAGGTGCAAGGAATTCCAGTCCATCTCTGGTCGGAAGCCACACTACTCTCCATTGCAAAAGATATTGGCTACTCTGAGGCTCTAGAAATTACCTTAACCACAACAAGGATGAGGGTTAATATTAATGGACTCATACCCCTCATCACTTCCACAATGTTGAATTTGATGACGGAGAAGAGGTTGTTGCATCTCTGATTTATGAAAAACTGGAAAGGCATTGCATTAAATGCTTCTTCTTGAACCATGATGTGAAAGACTGTCAAGCTCATAAGGATAAGAAGCAGAGTTTTTCCTCCCCTCAACATTCTCACCGATCAGGAATAATCCCCAAACTACCTCACAAGGAGTATGGTGATGGCAGAGTATCCAGTAAAGACAAAGAGGGAGTCATTTATCGTTCTGATCCCTGGCAAGGATATGATTCCTACCATTCGAAAGCAAGCTCGGGATCGTATAGACCTCATCAACACCAAAACCTGCAATATCAAAGTAGAGAAGAGGGTAGAAGAGAGCATCATCAAAAAGCTTACTCTTCCAATGACTACCAGTCAAAATCTTCTTCCACCTCGAATCAAAGAAGAGCAGCTCTTCCCCCTCTCCATCCTCCCAGATTCATTCACCATGATTCAGGGAGTCACCCTAGATTCACTGCTACTCCTATATGGGTGGAAAAGAGAAGACTTTTAGTAGCTCTAAGGAAAAGTTTCTCTGCTTCTCAAGATTGCTCTAGATCTTCCAGACCTCGAAGACCTCCTCTGGATAATGAGACTTATCCTCCCCCTGCTCCACTTCCGCATGAAGATTTGAATGAGGCTTTAGGTGAATTGAGAGATGTCATGATCTAGTACTCGATTTGTGTTGATCCCTCTAAAAGTGCAGCTCGTAGAGAAAGAATAAGGCTAGCGGAAGAACAAGGACAATTTGAGGAAACTGCAGCCATGGTTGTTAGATCTTCCCTTGCTCTTCAAACTGAGGTTAAGACTATCCCTGCGACTTCTCATTCTCAGGAGAGAATACTTGTAAGTCAGCGACTGGGCCCTTTAAACAATATTACTTATGCTGATCATTCTGCCGAAAATCCTCTACCAGGGTCGATCAAAAAAAGGCTGGGAAGACCTCCTGGTAAAAAGACAGGACATGATCACACCTCTCCTCTCGTAGGAGCTTCATCTCGCAAGAGGAAAGTTGCAAAAATCCAACCATCTCCTAGGAAGAAGCAAAGCTTCTCCTTACCTCGAGAGGTGGAGAAAAAACGTCCAGCTGCTAAGTCATCTAAAAATGGAAAATATGTGACTCAGAATATGGCATCCTCCTCAAGACCCCTAAGTTTATCGAGAATCATCCCAGCAATAAATAAGAATCAGGCGGATTTTCAGAAGCCGTCTTCTCTGCCACAGGAAAGCTTACATTGCTTAAGAGTGTTATGGCCTTTATGCCATCCTACGCAATGGCATGCTATAAATTGCCACAATCATTGTGAAAACGCATCCAGTCAGCTCTTACTCAGTTTTGGTGGGACTCTTCACCTGACAAACAAAAGGTTAGCTGGGTTGCTTGGGAAAAAATAGCTAAACCAAAGAGTATGGGTGAACTGGGATTTAAGGATATTAACAACTTCAACGATGCATTGCTTGCAAAATTAAGCTGGAGGCTTCTAAAATCTCCAAATTGCTTGCTGGCAAGTGTGATGTGTGGTAAATATTGCCGCACGTCTCCCTTATTGGAATGCTCTGCTCCTGCAGTTTCTTCACATGGCTGGAAGAACATTCTAATTGGCAGAGATTTGCTGGTGAAACAGTTAGGATGGCCAGATTGGGATGGTGCCTCTATAAAGGTGTGGGCTGATTCATGGTTATCTTCCAAGGAAAAGATTCAATCAATGGGACCAGCCACTGCCTCCTCCAAAAATCTTCTCGTGAAAAATCTCCTCAAACCACAATCTGCTGAATGGGATTTATCAATTATTGACAGAATCTTGCCACATTGCAAAACTCAAATCATGTCGATCAAACCCAGCAGATTGGGAGCACCAGATAAAACAATTTGGCTCAATCATTCATCAGGAGAGTACACTACAAAGACAGGTTATCTTGCTGCTTCCAAAGAACAAGAAATCTTACCTCCACCTTTAAATCCTCCTGTGAATTGGAATGCACAAGTATGGTGCTTAAAATCATCACCAAAGGTCAAACTCTTCATCTGGAAAGCTCTCCAAGGTGCGGTGCTGGTTGGAGACCAACTTCTCTCGAGACAAATCCCCGTCAATCCAATTTGCTGCAGGTGCGATGAATTGAAAACAATAGCACATCTCCTATTCCAATGCCGATTTGCTCAAGATGTTTGGTTAAAGTCGCCCTGGGATTTACCTGTTGTTTCTGCTCAAGCAACTGGCGTCATCTCAAGGTTGTTGCTGGTTAGAAATCGTGTCTCACTTCCGCCAGTGGGACTCGATAAAGGATTACTCTATCTTTGGATCTGCTGAGCTCTTTGGATAGCTCGAAACCAAAAGATCTACCACAACAAAATCTTCTCGATCGACGACACAATCCTTAGAGCAGTCCAAGATACAAGGGAGTGGAATCTGGCTCAATCCTTGGTTAAACCATCGGCTGTTCTGCAACAGACGATCCCGTCAAAAAGTCCAATCTCTTTCGAAGAGAGGATCACTACTTGTTGCACTGATGCGGCTTGGAAGGCTGATTCTGAATCGGTAGGCTTAGGTTGGACTTTCGGGAATGACTTAATACAAACTTCTCACCACTCGGCAACCTCCTCCAATATCCCGTCAGCTCTTACGGCTGAGGCGTTGGCGGTGAGGGCTGCCCTTATCCATGCTGCTGCTCTGAAGTTCAACAGATTGATTATCAACTCAGATTCTCAACATCTGATAGGATTAATCAACTTTGGAACGACTTTCTCTGATCTTCACGGCATTCTCTCCGACATATCTTTGTTAGTACATTTGTTTGCCTCAATTAAGTTCAAGTTTATTTCTAGATAGGCTAATGCCATAGTTGACAGCATAGTCAACTATGCTCTAAAAATTTTAATTGTAACAGGTTAAGTTTTAATAGAAGAAAAGGTTGAAAAAAAAAAAAAATCAGTCTAACTCATTGGTTAGTGTCTTAGATGATCCATCTCTTTCAAAAGGTTTCGAATAGAGTCTAATATGTAGATAATTAAGACTAAAGAGTTAGGAAATGACAGAATTATTGTTTGGTTATATTATTAGTCGAAGTTTGAAATTCCAAAAAAAATCTTATATACGAAAATAAATAAATATACGAAATGATTGACCGTGCAAAAGATGTACCCTCCCTGCTGAAATGAGCAAGTCGAATCTGACGAAACGTGGGACATGAACGAATGTATCCAATATAATAGTGCAAATACATTTTTTATGTTTCTTATTTCCTCGTAAATGCATATACCGTTATAGTTTTCACAAATAAAATAGATGTTACTCCCTCTGTTTTATAATAAGTGTTATTTTGACACTTTGTACACAAATTAATAAAACATATTGAAAATTTAATTATACCCTTCAAATATATAATAACTCTTAGAATTCTTCATTAAACTAAGGTTAAATTATGTATTTTATGCCAAAATTTGCATTGAAAATATAAAGTGACACTTTTTATGTAACCAACAAAAAAATGGTAGAATGACATTCTTTTTGAAACGGAGGGAATACTATTTTATTGGACAAACATAAACTAAAATAATTGTCGAACTGCAATAACGATACGGTGCTTGTGCTTAATTATTATTATTTTTTTTATGTTGGTGCTTTATATTCTTTAAAAAAAATATATGTATTGAGTTCTTTAATGACAAACTTATTGAATTTATAAGTGTGGTGATGATTCTCATTATGACAATGTGCCAAATCAATTTGGACCAAAGATATTGTTTGTCGAATCTAATCTTAGTTGTGTGCTTTGATAATATAAAAGAATTGAATTTGTGTAGTGACAACGACGGGCCGGTGAGTTCAAATTTTCTATGTTGACACTGATGTGACTAGTCTATTTGTTGGATCTAATTTGTGATATATATCGATAAGAGTTTTTCACTAATAAGAAAACAAAGGTAAGCAATAAGAACATATTTAGAAAAGGTAAAAGACAATGTTAAAATGTAGCTATATAAGGAAAGAACAAGTGGGTTAGTGGTGATTTACTTCTGATGCTATTCCAAAGTGAAAGTATAGCTTTGTAAGTTGTTAGATTATTGAGTCGGTCTGTTGGGATTCAGTTTTAATGAATGATAAAAAAAAATATAGCTATATAAAATATAATAATTTTTTAACACTTGTAAGGTTGGTAACAAAAATGTCAGGACATCTGGAGATTACGAAATCGAATTGAAAGGAAGATTAATATATGTGTTTATTTATCTATTGTTAAATAGGTAGATTTTGTATTATCAAATATGTAAAGAATTTGTTAGTCAAATTTCAAATTATGCCTTTGTATAAATAAGACTATTGGCTAAATCAATAAAATTGATGACATCTAATTTTTGATACGAGATGGCACATAATTGATCAACTGCATTTTCTATAAAATTTGAAACACATTATATGGCTACTAGAAAACACCAATCCAATAACTTACATATGTCATACCCGGTAAGCAGAATAATATTAAGTTATTATCCAATTAGAATTTAATACTATTATGCTTATCGGGAATGACGTTTATAAATTATTGGATTAATTTTTCTAGTAGCCATATAATGTGTTTCAAATTTTATAGAAACTGCAGCTGACCGAAAATTTTGTTTAATACAGTCAATTGTGAATTTTCCGGCAATGATGAATCGTACATTTGATAAGTTTAAGGAGTTGTTCAAGTTCAAATGTAACAAAAAAAATCCATAATACAAAAAATAAGATATCTAGTAATCTTATCCATATCCTATGATGCAAAAATGAAATCACCACATAACCTATAGAGAAGCATTTAGACCACATCAACGCACCAATTGAGAAAATGGAAAACGAAGAAGAGATGGACAAAGAGGTTGGTCGGTTAGGACTTTAACCCACAATTCTTATTTCCTCTTCGTCCTTTCTCAATCACTTTTGCCTCTCTTATTATTATTGTGCAAACATTGTCACTTACCACCAAAGCCATCGTGCTCGTTCACTGTGCCTTATGTGAGTATGTCGCACTAAATATCTTGTGGGCCTCTAAAATCATCACAGATTTTTCGTTTTATACCTGACGGAAGGAAAAAGTGAAAATACTTCAATTTTTTTTATTAAACTACTCCTAACACTAAGCATTTTTAAGCATCTCTTAGGAAGACTTTAGACTTAGACTTGTTTATTACTGACTAAATATCTTACGATCAATGATTTTTTGGAAAGTGATTTCTGGTACTGATTGATCAAAGCGATTGGAATAAAAAATCAGGATAAATCTTTTTGGACTCTAAATTACTGGTTTTCTTTAAACTAAATTAGAGTCATTCTAGCAAATCTTAGGATTTGAAGGTTTGAGCTTTTTACGTTCGGTAAGTTTACTGGTTTTCTTTAAACTATTTCAATTTCATTGGTCAATATATATTTTTAGCAATATTATATATATATATATATATATATATATATATATTATTTTTCACCAACCGACGTAAATACATATATTGTAAGGATTACGTCAAATTTTGAAAGACCGTTTGGTAAAATCTTCTCACAATTTTCAAAAATGCTCTCCACATTTCATAGAACCCATGATCATAGAGGGGAAAATGCCGTGGAGGCCAGGGCTAATCTCTTTCCCAAGAAATTTCTGATAGATTGTTAAAAAACAAAAATAATTAAATGAAAAAATCCATTGGAAATCAGTAAGAAACAAAAACTTAAATTTGGCGTAATATTATTAATTTTTTTTTTAAATAGGTGGTGCTTAAAATTTAAAATCCTTCGGAAATAAAAAAAATAGAATTTTTTGACGGACTCAAAACTGACTTTGTTTATTTTTGTAGTGTCTCATGTTTTCTTCGCCCTGTTTGGTGATTGGCTTTTCCAATAAAAGAACTTGATGTATCTCATTCTCTTGACTCTCATATGCTTTGTAAGTTTGTATCCAACTGTTTAATCTAAGTATCATAGATTTTAATCTTTTTATTTTGTTAATTAACGAAAATCTTTTGACAAAAAAAAGGATTACGTATCCTCACCTTTTCAATAAAAAAATGAAAATAAAAATTGATTTAAGTGTCAAGTGAAGTAATGCAGGGCGACAGATCACATGGTCCTTTGAAATAGACCGATCATAGGATAAATATGAAAATGTATAACACTAGGATTTAATCTGCCTTATAGCGATTTTTAAAATTGAAGAAAATTTGTTTTAACATTTTTCTGAATTTTATAGTATGTCTAACTAATGATTATAACTAAAGTTGTCAAACTGTACTAACCTGTTTATTTAACCCGTTTTGTAGTAGATTAAAATATAAACTTAAACTTACACATATTAAAATAAAATATAACAAACGATAGTTAACTTTCAAAGAAAAAATTATATTATTTAGTAAATTGAGTATACCATATATCTTTAAAACTAAAAACTAATATTTTGACTTGCGAGATATATTTTTTGGGCATTTGGAAATTACAATCCTAATTCATTCCATGGCGGGCTAACCCGCTTAGTTAACCCATTTTGCGATGGACTACAATATTATTCAGAATAACCTGCAAAAAACTACAATCTTGAAACATCAACTCTAATATACACCGCTTAATATGACTCTGGTTTTTGTGTTCAATTCACGAACTCTTAAAAAATCAATTTTTAGTGTCTAACTCTTTATAAAAATAGTAAAATATTTTTCAACTTTTGTTTTAATATATATTCAAATAAAATAATACAAATTATAGTAAAAACTATTGCAAGATCTCGAACATTTTTTTTCTTTGAATATATGTGGATCGATTATTATTTAAAAATATATAATACTTTAATATTGTAAGAAACTAAATAGTACATAGTCTCTTTTATGAAAACCAAATATTTTCCATATTTTCTTCCATAATTTTGAAAGACAATTATATATCTTATTATTTCAAATATCTTTTTTTATTTGTAATAGTATAGTATGTAATAACTTACAAAATAAAATTCATTTTTCTAAATGACTTCTTAAATAATGATATAGAGATTTGTAACATTGTCAGTGCCATTAATTTTTAATCTGGTGACAACTTTTGATGGACACGATAGCATGGACTATTGACCTTACCCGACTCTATCGATGACCTCTTGGCTTTTGTGTTCGTTTTCTAAAAAGACTTATAGTTACTAGGTTACTGACTAATCCTAGTCTCTGGGTCTAGACCATTGAATTCATATAAATGACTTGTTGGAACTCGTTTTTGACGATGTATTTTTGACCACTTTTACGGTGGGTTTTCTGACGGAGACGTCTGTCGGAATGACCGAATTTTAGGCACGATGCAATCATCGTTATGAGCACTATAATGTAGTGTATTCACTTGTCAAAATCGGAGTTGATCTGAATGAGAAATAGAGGTCTAAATACTAGTGGGTGACTTGGAAAGTTTGCAAAGCACCAAAAATTTGGCTATGTGTTAAAACTAGCAAATGTCCCACACTGATAGTTTGGATTGAAATCATGTAGTATATAAAGGATGATGTGTAACCCTTAGTTTAAAAGACTTGTGTGGACACTAATGTATATTGGAGAGAGACCGGCCATACCGGATATGCGCTTGGGACCGAAGGGCGCAATAGCCTATCTTTTTGGCCCAAATACGGTTTGTATTCTTTGGTTGATTTAGTCAACAAGAAACAATTCAGCTCTTTAATTGTGTTTAATGCAGCGATTAATATCGTCATTAACTCATAATTCAATCCTAAAAATATTTTGGTTTTGAGGCTATTTGAATGCCTAGAAGCCTCCACATTTCTCTACGGATTTTAGATGAACGATCTAAACTTAATCCCTCAAGTCTCTTCTCTTTTGTTTATCTCTTTTGAGTCCGAGAGTATAACGCAAATACTAGGTTCGTCAGCTTTTGTTATTGGGTGTTGCATAACAAAAGAACCGTGCGGTTGTATCATGGGATTATGTTTGCATCAAGCCGTCACACTATGGCAATTAAAGAATTAAGGAAAGAATGTCTCCACTCCGCACAAACCATTCTTTCTTCATCGTATTTTGGTATCAATTATCGTTTATTAATTCTCTTTTATATCAATATATTTTCCGATTATTCAGTTTTGCAATATCGTAAAAATCGTGGTTCTACATGACTAATCCATTTTGTGGTACTAATCAAGTGAAAAATTCTAGTTTTATAAATCAAGTGATAAACAAGTTTGAATAACAAGTCAACATCACTAATCATTGATATCCTACAACATTATTATCATTAGATGGAAAGAAAAACATATTTAATATCGATTCAATCATTTTATCAAACATTTTCCCGTCATCAAAATAACACTACAAGAATAAACGCATATTCTGGCGGTTACTATTATCGGAGAGTTGTCGGAATCGAGAAACTCCGACAACTTTCCAATGAATGCAAATCCATCGAAATTAGAGCTTCGGAAAACATAATTTCTCGGAAAACATATTTTCTCGGAAAATTGTCGAAAACAGAGTGAGGGAAAGTGTTCTTAGAAATTTAATTTGTCGGAGTGCGTTCACGGAAACTACTCGGAAATTGGCTACAAATTCCGACAGAAGTACACCAGCGACCATAAAATCTGTCGGGAATGCATCCGAATTTCTCAGAGAATTTTTTGAGGAAATCAATTTACTTTAAAAAAAAGCTAAAGTATGAAATATATACATACACATGTGTGTATCTTCTTCCTCGTAACCAAAATCAAGATTTTTTTTTTGGTTTTAAGCAAAACCCAGATTGGGTGTTTGTGTGTATCGAATCTCAAAGCAAAACCCCTTGGGTCCCAATTAAGCTGTGCCGCTGCACCTTGAGATGTCGTCGTCTCATCACCAGATTCCAAGCCATCGTCGTCATTGCCAGATTCCAAGCCGTCGTCGTCATCACCGGATTCCAAGCCGTCATCATAAACCCAGATTTGTTGTTGCTTGGTGATGTATTCCCGTGAGGAAGAGAAGAACGTGGAGAAAGAGAGCTGATCCACCAACGCATCAATTCCTCCATATATATGTAGAATCCATATCCGACGGTGGCACCTCTCGGTAATTTCTCGGATATTTTTTCTGACGATTTTACGGGAATATTACCGAAAAAATACCCACAACCTTAATCTCTCGGTACTTTCCGATGAAAGTCCCGACTATTTACCGAGAATCAACTATCGTCGGAAATTATCGAGAATTTTCCGACAAAAGTTCCGACTATTTACCGAAAAACAAATATCGTCGAAATTACCAAGAATTTTCCGACAAAGTATCATCTCATCGGAAATTTGTCGGTGAATTGTCTAAATTTTGTTGGAAATTTCCGACAATATATGTCCTAGGAAATAGAGCAATTTTCTTGTAGTGTAAATATTTAAGTCAACATCACTGGTTATCGATATCCTATGACATCATTATCATTAGATGGAAAGAAAAACATATTTAATATCAGGTCAATCATTTTATCAAACCTTTTTCGGTCATCAAAATAAATGTTTAAGTTCTAGATCAAAATAATTAGAATGCATCTATCATAAATCACTTGTAGTATAGGATCTAAACATGATCTTATTGATGATTAGGTCTTTGATACGGTGTCCAACCATCTCCGTACCATTTATGTTGAACCGTAGACAATATGCGTGATCTAGTCATGAGCTTCTTGTATACCACATGGCTATGACCCCTAGATATAAGCGACAATCAGTCTAGAATACTCGATCAAAACTTGAACCGTTTGACAATTGTGATTTCGAACAACGAATCACCTTAACTCAATCCTGTAAGGATTTTTCTATGCATGTTCGAGTAAGTTTTTTTCGCACCAAAAATCTATTTTGGTAGTTTCTTAGATAGTTTCTCAATCCTTTCGCACTTGAATCCTTTTGACTTCATCTTCCAAATCTCTTGATCACGTATTTCTTCCTATTTTAGCATTGTTTTATCTCCAATTCCATATTTTTTTCAAAGATTCCTAAACGAAGACTAAAAACTCTCTAAGAAACAAAGTGACACTGCCAATAACTCAATGAAAACTTATAAAAACAAACAAAAATGAACTTATAAGACACTAAAACTGGTGTATATAAATACTCAACCTACAGTGTAGTGGGTTTATGTTTTGAGTAATTTCATACTCTCCCAGTTCATCATTCTCCATTTTATTATGAAGAACCTTGAATTTTAAAACTCACATAAAAGGTCTTTCGAAGTAATGTGTTCGCGATCTTAATGAATCGTTTTACAGGTTCATCATTTTCGCTTTTAGTCTATAAAACCCCCACAAATAAAAGCAAGAATGATGAGCCGCAAACACAACTAATAAAAATCTTTAATATTGCGATTTCTTGAAATTGATCAATATTCTACAAACTGGAAACGATATTGATGAATTATTAGGTGAATATGAGATTGCTCGAAATCGTGAATAACACTACTTCCATAACCTTCACATGTAATTTTTAATTTAGGTTTAGAGTCTTTGTCTTTTTTTGTCGATTTTTCAGGGGAAAACGATCTATTTCCCTACAAACTATTGCCATATCCCTCCAGATCCCCACCGAACTATGTCCTATGTATATCTCCCCACGAAAGAAAAGTTAAAGACCTAAATCCCCCTCGAAAAAAGTTCGAAGCATAAATCTCCACATAAAAAATTTCAAAACTAAAAATTCCCATAAAACTCGTTTTAAGACGGTTTAATATTTTGTAATTATGGTTAACCATCTAAAACTCAACTTTTAACCGATTACGACCCGATTTAGTTTATTAAACCACAGATTATACCGATTACCCTACCCGCTTGCGAATTCGACCCAAACTTCTTTCCCAATTGTTTTGTTCGTCTTCTTCACTACGATCATGTAATGAATCAAAACCAAAATTAGAAATCCCAAATTCTTCCCAGAATCCTAGATTTTCAATCCAAATTATTCAGAGAATCTGTCGATTCCGAGCTTGGCTAATTGACAAGCGATGTCGAGCTTTTCCTTGGAGATTGTTCTCCGTCTCGGAGAGCATGATCTGTAAGAAGCCAAGCTTCTGTGTTTGATCGAAAGAACACAACAAGTATTGTTGTTTCTTCCTTTTCACGAAATTAATTAAAAGAAAAGAAAAAACAGAGAACTTTATTGAATAACACTCGTACTGTGTTTACAAATGAAGTTTCGAGTATTTATAGGAAACAAATAGACACAACAAGGACTTGACTCAACTTAATCGAAACACACTAACTTAAAAGACACAACCTATGATTAGAAAGACGTAACTCTTCCTTAACCATTCGAACATGTTCGTTTGATGTGGTAACTAACTTAATTTAATAAACTATACTAACTTATACAAATCATAAGATAAACTCGATTACATTCAACACTCCTCCTTAAGCGAGTTTCTCTTTGACTCCAAGCTTCTCTCTTAGTTCTTCAAATCTTGATGTGTACAATGGTTTGGTTTGAATATCTGCAAGTTGAGATTCTCCTGGGCAATACTTCAGTTTTATAAGTCTCTTTTGCTTAGCCTCACGCACGAAATGATACTTGATATCAATGTGCTTAGTCCTTCTATGTTGAACCGGGTTCTTGCCAATGGCTATGGCTGATTTGTTATCACAATATATCTTCACTTCTTATTCACTTTTGAATCCGATTTCTTGCACCAATCTTTGCAGCCAAATGGCTTAATTTGCTGCTGAACATAGAGCAATATACTCTGCTTCAGCCATGGATTGTGCAACGGTTTTCTGCTTGCTTGATTGCCAACTAAACACCACTGATCCGAGAGTGAATACATAACCGGTTGTACTCTTTTTATCTTCAATCGATCCACCCCAATCACTATCCGAATATCCATGAAGTTCTGGTTCCAATACACTCTCAAATTGGACACCAAACTTTGTTGTTCCTTTGACGTACCTAAGAACACGTTTTGCTTCTTGATAGTGTTTGTTTAATGGTGAAGACATGTACCTTGATAAGTATGAACTTGCATACATGAGATCCGGCCTTGAAGCACACAAGTATAGAAGACCTCCGACTATACTTCTATACTTAGTTTCGTCGGCTACGTTTTCTTCATCACCTTCATGTTTGTCGTGTGGAACAAGTGGAGTTTTGACACTCCTGCAGTCTTTCATATCAAACTTCTCTAGGAGTTTGTTTGCATATTTCTCTTGAGATAGGAACACTCCTTTTTCATCTTGAGTAATCTCCATTCCGAAAAAATAGTTAAGTTCTCCGAGATCAGTCATCTCAAACTCTCGCTTCATATCATCTTTGAACTCATTGATTAAGTTCAAATTGTTTCATGTGATTACGATATCGTCCACGTACAGACTCACCAGCAAGATATCATCTCTTGTCTTCAATGCATATAATGCTGCATCATTGGCACTTCTTTGAAAACCACTAGACAAGAAGTAAGTGTCAATCCTTCCATAACATGCTCTAAGCGCTTGCTTTAAGCCGTATAAAGCCTTATTCAACTTTAAGACTTTTTCTTCTTCTCCATCTTTTATGAAACCAGGCGGTTGTGAGATATAGACCTCCTCTTCTAAATCGCCATTTAGAAATGCCGACTTGACATCCATTTGATAGAGTTTCCACCTCTCTTGAGCAGCAACGGCCAATATGGTTCTTATGGTGTCATGTCTAGAAACAGGAGCAAAGGTTTCGAGATAATCAACTCCATATTCTTGAGTAAAACCTCTTGCCACTAACCTTGCCTTGTGCTTTATGGGTTCTCCCTTTGCATTTGTCTTTAGACGATAGATCCACTTAACACTTATGACATTTTTGTCTTTTGGTTTAGTGATCAATTTACATGTGCCATGTTTCTCAATCATTCGAATCTCCTCCTTCATAGCTTCTCTCCATTCCTTGCTCTTCACGGCTTCCTCAAAAAGTTGAGGCTCTTGAATTATAATGTGACAAGCTTCATGCGCTTGAGCCATCTCTTCCGTTTGTTGCATGATCTCATTTATAGATCGAAACTTTCTTGGCCTATTTGGAGTGTCTTCTTCGCCTTCATCTTCAGATTGAGCATTTATTAACACTTGTGGCTCTTGGTCTTGTGGTTGATGATTCTCTTGTGACCTGGTTTCATTTGGTGGGAGAGATATCTTCTTCACTTCTTTCTTTTTCCAATCCCATCTTTTGTCTTCATCAAATATCACATCTCGTGATACTTCTACATTTTCTTCATCCAACAAGAGAACTCTATATCCTTTAGACTCACGGCTATATCCAATGAACACGCCTCGTTTGGCCTTGACATCAAGTTTCTTCCTTTTCTCATCGGGTATATGCACATAGCATAAACTTCCAAACACTTTCAAGTGTTTTACACTCGGTTTGCTTCCACTTCATTTCTCCATTGGTGTCACGTCTTCTTCAAGGGACTTGGTGGGTAGAAGATTTTGAATATAGTTTGATGTAGTCACTGCCTCAGCCCATAGTTTGTTTGGAAGATCTTGATCCACAATCATTGATCGCGCCATCTCAACTAGTGTTCGGTTCTTTCTTTCGGAGACACCGTTTTGTTGAGGAGAATAAGGTGTTGTGATTTATCTTTGAATTCCAGCCTCTTGACATAATTTGATGAATTCCTTAGATGTGAATTCACCCCCTCCATCTGTTCTAAGTTGCTTGATTCTTTTACCGGATTGGTTTTCAACCAAAGACTTGAACATCTTGAAAGTTGAGAAGACCTCACTTTTGTTTTTGATGAAATACACCCAACTCATACGTGTATAATCATCAATGAACAATACGAAATACTTACTTCCACTCATTGATTCATTTTGCATAGGACCACACACATCCGAGTGTATCAACTCCAATTCTTCACTAGCTTTCGTTTGAGACTTTTTAGGGAATTTCCTTCTTGATTGCTTTCCCATTTCACAAGATTCACATATCTCTTTTGTGACTTCAAACTTGGGAAGATTATCCACCATTTTCACCTTTTGCATCTTCTTCAGCTTGTCAAAACCAACATGGCCCAATCGCCTATGCCATAGACTTAGTTTGTTGTCGTTTTCTTCATGTGCAAGTAACGCCTTTGCTTCCGTTTTATTCCATCTAAATGGAAAACTCTTGTGCTTCATCTTGATATTCAATATCCTTCTTCCTTGAGGATCATGTATGAAGCATCGATTGTCTTTAAACATGACTCTGTACCCATTTGATACCATTTGTGAAACACTTAACAAATTTCTTGCTAAGTCCGGCACTAGAAACACCTCTTTGATGATCTTTCTCCCTTGGCTTGTCATCACTTGAATATTTCCCAGCCGTGATTACTCGTTGACCATTCCCCACTTTGATTGGTATCTTGATACTCTTATCAAGAATGATGAAGTATGAAACTTCCTTTGTCATGTGGTTAGTGCATTCGCTGTCAACTAACCATGTTTCATCATCAACACTTGATGATGTTTCTTCTTCAACTGCACTAAACATCATATGACTTTCATCCTCTCAGTTATCTTCTGTCACTTCAATACTTAGATCCGCTCTCTCGGTCTTTCGAAGTCTGCAGTTCTTTGCTATATGTCCTGGTTTATCACACACGAAACACTTTCTCTCATTGTTCGCCACTTGTTGCGAAAGAACACATTTGTTCTTCTTCTTCCAACAATCACACCATTTGTCGGCCTTCATGTGATTTTTGTTTCCACTCTTGTTTATTCCTTTGGACGCATATCTTTCTCCATAGAATGCTCCTTCAGTTGATTGCTCTTCTCGCAATCCTACACTCTTCTCGTGTGCTTTCAATGTGCCGATCAATTTTGTAACCGATAGCACAGTTAGATCCTTGGTTTGTTCAAGCACAGCCACGATGCTATCGAATTTCTCTGGAAGTGAGATGAGAATCTTCTGTACTATTTGATAATCCAATTTCTCCTCACCATGAATTCGAAGTTGATTTCCCAAATCGATTAACTTTGTTGCAAAAGTATTGATGATGTCGCCTTCAAGCATCTTTAGGTTCTCATATTCTCTTCTAAGAGATTGAAGATTGATCATTTTGACTTGAGAACTTCCCTGAAACTCCAATTCTAATGCAGTCCACGCATCCTTCGCATTTGTAGCGGGAGTAATCCTTGGAAATATCACATCGGCAACTGCTGTTTGGAAAATTTGCAGCGCCATCATATCTTTCATACTTAGATCCTCTTGTTGCTGTGTTGTCTCCGGTGTGGTTGTACTTGTCGAGTCCACAACTGCTCCATTCTCGATCACGTCCCAAAGTTTTCTCGTCTTTAGGATCGTTTTCATTTTGATCTTCCAAAATCCGTATGCTTCTCCATTGAAAATCGGAATTACTTGCTGTGTTGTTCCTTCCATAGCTCTGATACCATGTAAAAGGCCAAGCTTCTGTGTTTGATCGAAAGAACACAACAAGTATTGTTGTTTCTTCTTTGTCACGAAATTAATTAAAAGAAAAGAAAAAACCGAGAACTTTATTGAATCACACTCGTACTATGTTTACAAATGAAGTTTCGAGTATTTATAGGAAACAAATAGACACAACAAGGACTTGACTCAACTTAATCGAAACACACTAACTTATAAGACACAACCTATGATTAGAAAGACGTAACTCTTCCTTAACCATTCGAACATGTTCGTTTGATGTGGTAACTAACTTAATTTAATAAACTATACTAACTTATACAAATCATAAGATAAACTTGATTACATTCAACATGATCGATGAGAAGAAGAATCAGAGATGCGATTATGGGTGTACTCGGGACGACGATGAGGAGAATGAGGTGGTCGATGAGAAGAAGAATTAGAGAGGTAGCAAGAAAGCGATTTTCATTTGTCGATGAGGATAATGCGATTAGCGAGATCAACATATGTAGTTACGATTAGCGAGATCAACATCTGTAGTTACGAACCAATCTGCTTGCCTTGTAAGTTTTCCTTAAACTCTTGAATTCACCATTCAAAATTTTTTTCATCTCTCTCTCTCTCTCTCTCACATCATCATCAAATCATTTTCTGATTTTTTTGGTTGCAGCGTTATCGAATCGAATCGAAGGATCATGTTTGGTACTTCTCCCCGGAGGAGTACACAACCGCGAAGAAGAAGGTAACAAAGGGGACTACAGTTTCTGGGTATTGGAATGCTACTGGTGTTGATCGGAAAATCAAAGAAAAGAGAGGGAATCGCGGCGAGATCGGGATTAAGAAGACGCTTGTGTATTATTATGGTAGGGTTCCTAATGGTGTTTGGACTCCTTGGATTATGTACGGTGGTGATTCTTCGGAATCAACACATGAGCGCCGTTGAGCAGTGGAGATTGATCGGAGAAGAAGAAGTGGTGGAGGGCCGGTTTCTTTTGAATTTTTTTTTTTTTAAATTATTATTTTTAAAAATAAATAAATAAAATAATCTCATGATTCTAAGTTTTTTTGGGTCGGGTAGTGCGTTGGGTCGGATTTTCGTTTGGATCGGGTTTTTCAGTTTAGTTTCATGGGTTTAATGGTTTAGGTTCGGGTTTAGCGCACAAACCGTGGAAACCGACACTCGTGGGGATTTAAGCCTCGCACTTTTTTTTCGGAGGGATTTAGATCTTTAACTTTTCTTTCGTGGGGAGATATACAGAAGAAATAGTTCGGTGGGGATCTGGAGGGAGATGACAATAGTTCGTGGGGAAATAGATCGTTTTCCCATTTTTCAGTTTAAAGTTATGGTTTAATGATTTTTATGACGCACAAGTTTTAGATCGAATACTAATAGTTTATGTGGTTTTTGGCCAAGTTTGTATAGTCGAAATTCGTCATTTTCCAGTTTAAGGTTATCTTGTTTATTTAAAAGATAGCGGACATATAAACTACACTAATTCCTTGATAGATCAGATCAATTCAATATTTTCTTACTTCTTTTACAGATTACACACAAAAAACTCGGCCAAACCCACACGAACAATTAGAATTCAGTTATAAAAAACTCTGATGTCAAAATCAAATATTTTTTGTTGAAAAAACTCTAAATGATAACCTTAAAAAAAAAAGAGTTTGACATTGCATGCAAAATAAATACTGTCTAGGTGTCAAAATGAAAAAAAAATTTTAAAAAAATAAAATAATAAATGGCTTTATTTTACTAAATTGAATTAATTAAATATCAGGGGTGACTCTGTTTCTCTTTCTTTCTTTTTCCTCAGCTATAAATATAACATCTCATCAAACCCATTGTTTCATCCTCAGCTTTCTTCTTTTTCTTCGTATAAAGTGACAAAATAAACATAAAAGAAACAAGAATTAAGAAGAAGAAGAAGAAAAAGAAGAAGAAACATAGAAAAATGAGGCACTTGAGCATTAAACCAACATCAATAGATGTAGCGAGACATGCCACGTTAGCAGAATCATTCGGAAATCACCGACCGCCACAATCGCTGTGGCATTCGCCGGTGCCATACTTATTCGGAGGCCTTGCGGCGATGTTAGGCCTCATAGCCTTCGCTTTACTCATCCTCGCCTGCTCTTACTGGCGCTTATCCACCTCCGGTGACGATTCCAGCGAAGGAAACGGCGGAGGAGTCGACGAAGTGAAAGAGAGTCGGTCCAGAGAGAACGCGGCGAACGCGGCGTACGAGGAGAAGATTCTTGTCATAATGGCAGGAGATGACTTGCCGAGGTTTCTTGCGACGCCAGCGGCGAACAAGTGTGTGTGTGGTCACGAGGGTAAAATGGTAATTTCGAAGGCTGATGGTGGTGGAGAGAAAGAAAATGAGAGAGCGAAAGAAAATGAAGAAACAACGAGTCACTGATTTTTTTTTTTCTTTTTCTTTTTCTTCTCTCAGTTTTCGTTTTTGTGTTGTTGTCACTTATTTGCTTTTAGGTCTTTCTTTTTGGAGGATTTTCTTGGGAAATTTTCCTTCGTGTTTTCCCGGGAATGTAAATTTTACTGAGAGTAAATTTTACTGAGAGCAAATTTTGGGTTATGATTTAAGTATGAATGTTTGTTTGTAATTTCCCATTCCCATATTTAGGAAAACCTACTTTTCTCTAGATTTCGTAATTCTCAGGATACTATTGTAACATCCCGGTTTCTTGTATATGCGGAGAGGCTTATAAGAATTGATTTGGCTACCTATGTCACCAAAGTGCACTTACCTTTTCCGATCACTTGCCCGAAAGAACTCCAGAGTTAAGGGTGCTTGGGCTGGAGTAGTCTAAGGATGGGTGACCTTCCGGGAAGTGATTCGCGGTAGCGTGTGAGTGAGGACAAAACACGGGGAAAGGTCACGTGGTGATTGCAGGGTCAGTAAACAAGTATTACAAGCCTCCCGGACTAACGCACCGGCCGTCGGACGAGGGTGGGGCCCACGGGCCGGGAGATGTCGTTGGGGCCCACAGGTAGGGGCGGTCGGGGCGTTATAACTATAATTAATTATATCACAAATTACACAATTCATCATAAATTCAAAGCTTGCAATAATTTTAGAAAACAAAAAAGCTTGCAAAGTTTTAAAGAAAACATAATTCATCCCTGACATAAATACTCTATTTGTTTCACAAAAACGTCGTTTTATAGTTAATTTTTTACTCCATATATATGTATACACATTTCAATTCAGTGTAAAACAAATAGTATTATATCATTTATTTAATAATTTTTTGGGAAAATTATAAATAAACAAAAAAGTATCTTTTTATATAAAAAGCGGGCCAACCCGCAAACCCACAAATCCGCAATAGGCCATCCCGTTTAATCCGCGAACCGCAACGGGCTAATCCGCGAAACCCACTTCTTAATGGACAAAAATTATGATGTCCAGGTCCACGTCTATTAGGGCCTTAACGAGCGAGGTCTCTAGTCTGTGAGACTGGTCTGTCTTTTTTCTCATACTATTAATGTAAAGATATTTTGAAGTGATGGTAAAAAAGAAGAAGATATTTTGAAGTGAAGTGCACTGCAAACAAACGTCTAAAATTTAAGTTTTGCATTATCTTTGATCAATATTTTTTTTTTTGTTTACTTGGTATAATAGCTTCATGTCTAATCTTCGATCAATTAGTGTTTAATTTATTAAGAAAAACAAAAACATAAACCCCTCTGGATAGTTTAATTGGTTCAGGCTGATTTGCAGAACATACTGTGGCTACACAGTTCACTGATTTCAACAAAAGGTGAAAGCAAAATTATAAATTAAGTATTGTCCATTAGTAACAGCAAAATGACTTGTTAATTAGATGTTTGTTCTCTGTATCTAAAGAGCTGCATAAGGGAAATGGTACACGTGTCATTAAAAAGAGTTACTTTGTCTGTTTTATAATAAGTGTTATTTTGACATTATGCACACAAATTAATAAAACATATTAAAAATTTAATTATACTTTCAAATATATAATAACTCTTGGAATTCTTCATTAAAACTGATATTAAATTATGTATTTTGTGCCAAAATTTGCATTAAAAATTTAAAGTGACACTTTTGATGTAACAAAAATAAAAGTTAGAATGATATTCTTTTTGAAATGGAGGAAGTATTAATTAATTATAGAGCGAAGACAATGATTCTTTTTTTTACTTATTTGACATTTGCTGAGCTGTCTTTCGAAGTGCCGAGTAGCCGCGTCTCGCGCAAGAAAGTTCCAAAGCAAAATCCTTCTTTATTTTTATCTCATTGCATTTACTTCTATCCTTTATTTTTCTCAGCCTTATAACCGTCTTACAAATATAAACCTACAATAAAGGAGAGCCAAAAATGAAAATACTACTCTCTCCGTTTCATTAAGAATATCATTTTAAAGTTTTATTTTTATTTTATAAAAAGTGTTATTTTATATTTTCAATACATAATTTTGAATAAAAAACAATTTTAATCTTATTATTTTAATGTATTCATATTCAAAATTATGCATTAAACAATTTTCAATGCATAGTTTTTTAGTGTATAGAGAGAAAATTTATTTTAGAGTATTAATATGGGATAATATAGAATTTTTAATAGTTTTTTTTAATATATGTGAAATATGTTAAAATGGCACTTTTTGTGAAATAGAGATAGTAGTATACTAGTAGTACTAAGTACTATTTCGCATGTCCCATTTTATAAGATATTTTAGATATTTTTGTTTAATTTTATTAAATATTTCAAAAGTTTATATATAAAATTTAAATGCATTTAACATTTTGTGACGATTGATATTATGTAGTATCTTTTATGATTAGTTGACTTATTTTAAATTAAAATATTAAATGAATTTTTGTAAAAAATATAATTTTTTAATATGCGAGTTTTTAACTAGTTATTACTCTCTCCGTTTCATAAAGAATGTCATTTTAGACTTATTTTTTTGTTTCAAAATAATGTAATTCTATGTTTTCAATGTAACTTTTTACACTAAATTCCTGTTTTATCTCTTATTTAAAGATAATAACTTTTGAGTTTAAAGCATTTACAATTAATTATTGGTATGTTAATTATGGGTATATTTGTATATTTTAAAAGTTTCTTAATCTACGTGAAATATGTCAAAATGACACTATTTGTGAAACAGAGGGAGTATTTATTAGTAACAAACAAAACCAATTTATGATATAGCATTACCCCCTTGGTGTTTTTATTGTAAGCTTCAAGCGTAGATCCTATTAACCTTAGTGTTAATATAGCATTATACCCCTTGGTGTTTTTATTCCTGTGTTAATATTTGTATTTTGAAAAAACTTTCAACGATCTCCAATATCCATTCCTTCCAATTTTTTTTATGAATACGCTTTTTCGAAATAGAAGTGCGTTTTTGGAAGAATTTTTTGAAAGCAAAAATCCACTTTTATCTTGTTGTTATATTTATACTTTATAGGTTAACTAGATTAGGTCTTGCGCTTATAATTTAAATTTTATAACTCGTGAAAAAACCCAAAAATGAAAAAGTGAAATAACTCGTAAAAGTAAATTTAATAAGATTGGGAACTTCGATACAAAATCACCCATCAATATAGAAGTCTAACATAGTAACTATTATTTATTTATTTTGTATATTGTTTTCTATTATATGGTTTCCAATTAAATTTTGTCACATGTTTCCAAATATTTAGTTTTTATTATTCATATTTCAATTATATTTATTAGTATTATTCTTGTATTAACTTGCATTTTATAATAAATTTAATTTTTCTATTTTTTTTTGCTTTAGTAACTTTATCTTTTAGGATTAGGAATTAGTTAGCATTTTCTGATTTTTTTTTCCTTTTTCTATTAACTTTGGATTTTAGGATATATTTATATTTTGTTCTTTTCCTTTTTATTTAGTAGCTTTACATTTTAGAATTAAGAATCAATTATAATATTTTCTATTATTGTTAACTAGAGAAGTACCCGCATATATGCGGGTTTGTAATTTAATATTTTATAACCCGTGAAAACAATTAAAGACGAAAAATAGAAAACAAAATTTGATCATCCGTGAAAGTATATAATACATAAATTTAGAAACAAAGCTTACGATGAAATAAATATATACCTTGAAAGAAAAATTTGGTGAATAAATGCAGTAAAATAGCTTTGCATACGTTTATTAGACTTTTAATATTTTGGTGTGTAATTGACACAATACGAAATTGTAATTTTTATAAAAGTGAGAAATTATAATTATTATTTTCTTATGATTATTTTCCTTAATCTAAATGGAAAAACAAAATATTGTTTTTTCCTTTTTATATTATTTTTGCCTTTTAGGATACTTTTTTAATTTTGAATAACTTTACCTTTTAAGATTATAAATCGTTTATTAAATTTTCAGAATTTTTGAGTTTTTTATTAATCGATTTTAAGATTATAAATTGGTTATTAATTGGTTTGAGTAACTTTACATTCAATTTTATATTATAAGATTCCCTTATTATAAACTGAAATATTATTTATTTATTTTTAATTTTGTTTTTCTTTTGTTCATTTTTTTTATGATTGTTATCTATTGTTTAATTTCCTTATTATAATCTGAAATATAGGTTTTCTTTTTTTTAAAAAAAATTGGTTTTCATTTATAGTTTTTGTTTAATTTTCTTAATCTAAACATAACTACTATTTTTCCTAATACATTTTAAGATTATAGTTTTTGTCTATTTTTTTCTAATACCTTTTAAGATTCCTAAAATTTTACTTTTATTGTTAATATTATGTGTTAAAATATAATTAGAATTTTATCAAACACGTGTCAAAATATAGTTGGAAATTTATTAAACATATGGTAAAATCTAATCGATTAACTTATCACGTTTAAAATATGAAAATTTATAAAACACGTGTCAAAATATAATTGGAAATTTATTAAACATTTGTAAAAATCTGATCGTTTGACTTAACACGTGTCGTGATCATTCGAATTATTAACTTTGAAACATTCTGTTTTATATAATAAATAAAATTTGACATGTTTAGATTTTTTACATGAAATCTAAACATATAAGAAGTCATATAATAAATAAAATTTGACATGTTTAGATTTTTTATATTAAATATAAACATATAAGAAATCAAGTACTTTAAAAACATTTATGATTAATTTCAAAAAATTATGAAATAAATCTTTGAAGGAAAATTTTTCTGAAACATATGCTGTAAATACCCTTGGATACGATTATTAGATTTTTAATTTTAATGTGTAAAAGTATATATTTATCTTTTGTAAATAAATAATAACACATATTCAACTTTAATAAAATATTATGTGGTTTTTCTTTTAGTTAAACGGAATAATAAATTTTATTTTTTCAATTTATAAGATAAATATATTTATGTTTTAATTAAGATATTTATATGAATCACACATTTAAAAAAAATTATGTGTGATTTTGTGTGATTTTTTAATTAATATTATGTGTGATTTTTAATTAAGATATGTATATTTATGTTTTAATTAATATTATGTGTGATTTTTGAGTTTTAAAAGTCACACATTTTAAAATTAAAAAGGTGTAGATTATTATATAGAGTTTGGTCGTGGTTGTATATTAATAATTTTCCTTTTTAAGTTTTCTTTTGTCATAATGGAAAGGATTATAAACTTTTAAATTTGGTCGTATATTAATAATTTTCCTTTTAAGTTTATAGTATATTTCTAATTTTCATTTTTTAAATTTGATCATGGTAAGTTTCCTTTTGTCAATTTTCTTTATTGTAATTTTTTCTTACTTATTCTTGTTTTCTCTTTTTTTTTTTAAATTGGTTTTTTTTAGTTTAACATTTTTAATATTTACTTTAATTTATTTTTACTTTTTTAAATTAAATTGACACATGTCGCGATCTTAATTAACAACGACACATGTCACAATCTCGTAAGTTATAATTTTGCTTACGTGTCACACTCACGTTGAGAGATCCTGTTTTATATAATAAGATATTATGTGGACTATAAATTTTCCTTTTATTGTTAATATTATGTGGTAAACTTAATTGAAAAATCTTTTTACACGTGTCAAAATCTGATCGATTGACTTGGTATGTGTCGCGATCTGGTGAATTACTAACTTTCAAACATTCAACTTTATATAATAAGATGATTGTATTGTTTTTTAATAGTACATAATTTTAGCAATCTCTTTAGCAAAAACAATTTTGTTTAGTGATTTGATCAAATATTAATTATTTTAATCGTTAATTCTAAAAGCGAATGAAAAGAGCAATCATATTTGCATTTCATGTTTATATACCTTTAGAGATTTTTAAAGAACGATGGATAAAGAAAAGGCAAAGGATTGTCATCTTATCATATAAAATTGGATACAATCAACGTGAGTGTAATGTATGATAATTATAATTCACCAGATCATGACATATGTCATTATTAGGTTTAGATTTTGAAATGTGTCAATGTAATAATACGAATAACAAAATATTAAAAATGTGTTAAACAAAAAAAGTAAGTATTTAAAAAAGAATAAAAGAAAAGAATATATCTTATTTTAGAGAAAAGAGACAAATAAGTCATATTTATTAATTAAAAATTAAATGAGCATTACAATAACCTTACCAACAAAAAGGTAAATTTTTTGTAAAGAAAAAAAAAAGGGAAATCAATGAAGAGAATGGGGAAGCAAGCAAGAAAGTAAACAACGAATCAATGAAGCAAGTAAGGAACAAGGAAAGAAGCAAGGAAGATTTAAACCAAAAAAGAAGCAAGGAAGAAATAAGAAGGAAACAAGCACGAAAGGAACTAAGGAAAAAAGCAAGCAAACACGCATGGAATCAAGGAAGGAAGCAAAGATGTAAAAACCAAATCAAGAAAGCAATCGCATAATTAACTACCTAATGGTTCTCCCTTGTGGAGGAGTTGTTTCATTGGTTTAGGTCAGAGATCGATTTTCCGTAAGCGTGAAATTATCTAACTACTTTCATTTGGCTAGTCAAAATAGTGTCATGCCTTAAACCCATTTAAAAATCCGGTGAGTAGGATACTCGACGGCTAAACTCATCATAAAAGATTAATCGGATGGTAAAATTCTGGATCACCCAATAGTTATTAAAAAAAAAAAAAATCAAGAAATCAAGTAATTAATGGAGCAAGTAAGAAAACAAACAAGCAACGAACCAATGATGCAAGCAATTAAGCATATATGCACATGTATGTATGAATATATGTATGTATGTGAATGCAGATGTATGTATTTATGTATATATGTATGCATGTGATGTGTATATGCATTCTTCAAGTGATTGAGAAGAACCATATATCATTCTTTGGTTACTGAGATACGTCACATCAAACTATGAAAATATGTTGCTGCAGAGACAAGATCAACTGTGAAAGCAAATTGTGAAACTAATCGCTCTTGATTATCTATCTCACACCTCTCCAATAGAATCGATTGAACATATAGAATAAGAAAGACTTTAAAGTAAGAAGATGAGGTGATTTAACGAGTTCACGCCCTTAACCGGGTCGCTACGTCTCGCCGGTGTTCACACACCGGAATCCACTATAACTTAGTTCAATTTGAGCTTCGATCTACAACAATGTCACACTCTCTCTCTACAAGATTCTCTCTCTTCTCTCTCTTAGATTCCTAACAACTGAATGAATCTAGAAGGAAGAGGAAGAGTCAAAGAAAACTTGTAATACGACTGTTACAAGCTCACACGAATCACATGCGTGGCCAATTAGAGAGTAACATCTAGTGGACTAAACCGTACCAGACTCAATTCTCGAATCCTCGGTTATCTAAGCTGGTTAGCTCCTTGAAAATACTCTGCTTCACCTAGAGTCTTCTATATACTTAGTCATTCGACTAAATGATCTTGACTACTTATTCTTCAAATCTCCACATGTAGCAACGATCAATAACCTTGCAGCCAAACCGGACGCATGAATTCAACTTGTGAATGCTCATCTCAATTCCTTGAGACCCGAAGCATCTTCAATGCTTTTTGAACTTTGTTTACTAGGAATACATTTGTGAAAATATATGCACGATTGTAAGCTGTATGAATCTTTAAAACTTGTATTTCCCCTTTGCTGATCAAGTCTCTTCCAAAATGATACCTCACATCCATATGCCTTGTCCTCTCATGATGGACTTCATTCTTAGATAGTGCCATTGCACTTTGAGAATCACAATAGAGTTCTACTAAATGTTGTTCGAAACCCAACTCTGTTGCAAAACCTTTTAACCACACTGCCTCTCTTATCGATTCTGCCAACGCAACATATTCATCTTTTGTAGTTGACAATGCCACATTCTTCTGCAATGTTGACCTCCAAACGATAATATGTCCACCTGCAGTGAAAACCCTTCTTGTAATAGACCTCTTATTATCTCTATAATCCAAATCACAATAACCTCTAATCACAAAATCCCCTTTCTTCTTGTAGCATAAACCAGTTTCAACTGAACCCTTGATGTACATGAGCACCGATTTCACTGCATGCCAATGTTCCTTAACCGGATTACTCATGAACCTGCTGATCAAACCCATTGGATAAGCCAAGTCTGGCCTAGTTCCAACCATTGAGTACATTATGCTTCCAAATACACTCTGATATGGAATCTTCTCCATGAACGCTTGTTGATCTCTAAGTTCCTTCTTTGTTGTTGGCTTCAGTTTAAAATGTACTCCCATTGGTGTCGCTACTGACTTAGCCTGATCCATACTGAAATTTCCTAAAACCTTCATGAGATAACCTTCATGTGAAATCTTTAAGCTTTCTGCAACTTTGTCTCTTATGATCTCCATCCACATAATCTTTCTTAGCATCTCCAAGGTCCTTCATCTCAAATTTAGTGCTCAATAAAACTTTTAAACTCTAAACTTTAAACTTATATGTAGATGCAATCAATATATCATCAACATATAGAAGAAGATATATATATATATAAACATCATTCTCAAACCTTTTGAAGTAGACACACCCATCATATTCACTTATGATGTATCCATTCTGAGTCATGAAGTCATCAAACCGTTTGTTCCATTGTCTTGGAGACTGTTTCAGGCCATATAAAGACCTTTTCAATAGTCACACCTTGTGTGGATGCTTACTATCCACAAAGCCCTATGATTGTTCCATCAGTATATGCTCATCTAAGTACGCATGTAGAAAAGTTGTCTTGACGTCTAGTTGTTGTAACTCCATATCAAAATTAGTGACTGATGACAGTATGTATCTTATAGATTCATGCCTGACCACCAGAGCAAAATTTTATTGGTAGTCAATGCCTTCCTTCTGAGAAAACCCTTTGGCAACTGGCCTTGCTTTAAACCTTGGCTTCTCAACCCCAGCTATTCAAGCCTTTCTCTTGAATATCCACTTGCAACCTATTGGTCTCTGGTTATTTGGTATATCCACCAGATCCCAAGTATGATTCTTCCATAATGACTGCATTTCTTCAATAGATTCTTCTGTCCATTTTTCACTATCTGGATCATTCATAGCTTGATGGTTCATGATTTCATGCATCTTCTGTCAAACCACAAATATATTGTGCATATTCACTCTCATACTCATCTTTGTCATCATATACCTCATAGTCATTATATCTCTCTGGGAATCTTGTTTGTCTTCTCGGCCGATCCTTTACCAGTTGATAATCACTCAGCTCCTAACCTTCATTAATTGTATTCCATGTTGCTCCATTATTTTGAGTCACTTGACAATGATCTTTTTGAGGTTCTTCTGTAGAAGATCCACCTTGAGAATTGTCTTCTACTTGTTCTCTATCATTACCTTCAAAATTAAAACTCACATTCTTGTTAGTTAAAATTTGAGGATTATAAATACCTGCTTGGAGCTCCACCTTGATGTCCTTATACATCTTATCTTCTCAGAAGACAGCGTTTCTGCTGATGACACATTTCATGTCTTCCATTAACCAAACTTTGAATCCCTTAACCCCTTCTGGATAGCCTGTGACGACCCCTTTCTTTGCCCTGGGATTCAACTTCCCTTCATCTGAATGGACATACACTAAACAATCAAATTTCCTTAGACCATCTAGTGGAGGCATGACTGATGTCCATAACTCCTCTGGAACAAATAAAGTTCAATGTAGATGAATGTGATATGTTTATCAAATACACTGCGGTTGCTGCAGCCTCAGCCCAAAATCTTTGTTCTATACCATTTTCACTCAACATGCTCCTCACTTTATTCATAATTGTTCTATTCAACCTTTATGCAACTCCATTCTACTAGGTGTGTGTAAGTACATGTAATATGTCTTACAATACTTTCATCTTTGCAAAACCTATCCAACTGTTGATTGCAGAACTCCAAGCCATTATCAGTACAAAGTTTCCTGACCGTGTCTCCACCATCTTCTTCCAATCCACAAATTGTCTGAAAGCTTCATCTTTAAACCTAATGAAGTAAATCCAAACCTTTCTTGTGAAGTCATCAATAAAAGAAATGAAGTAGTGACGTTTTCTTAAACTCATTGGGACATTCGGAGAATCCCAAAGATCTGAATGAACATCATCTAACTTTTCCTTAGTAACATGTTGAGCTTGACCAAATGAAACTCTATGAGTTTTCCGGATTACACAATCTTTACAAAACTTCAGATCAGAAACCTTGCTATCTTTGAAACATCCTTTTTTTGATAGTACCTCACCCTTCTGACCAATGTGTCCCATTCTATTATGCCACAGTTGCGTCTGATCATCACCTAGTTAAACTTGAGTTGCATTACTTGACTATGCACTGTACAACTCTGAGATCTTTGTTGTGCCCTGAAGAATATACAATGACTCCTTTCTTAGACCTTCCATGAAGATTGTACAACATTTAATAACCTTGAGAACTCCATGTCCTGCTTTGAACTCATATCCTTTATTTTCAAGTGAGCCTAGAGAGATCATATTTCTTGAAATCTCAGGCATGAGCCTTACATCATAAAGCATGAAAGTGGTGCCATCAGGATTTGTGAATATGATGGAACCTATTCCTTTAACCTCAAAGATAGAATTGTTTGCCATCATAACTCTTCCACTTGTAGTTTCTTTCAAGTTGATGAAGCACTCTCTTCTAGGAGTCATATGAAAAGAGCATCTTGTATCCATAATCCAGTCTTCTTTAGTGATTTCTTCCATACTCAGGTTGACCTCTGCAACTAGAAAACCAACCAAATCTGCAACATCATCTTTTACCATAGTTGCTTCTCCACTGATATTAGATTGGACCTTGTGTTTGTTTCTTTCAAGCCATTTGTAACATTGCTATTAGAAGTGTCTCTCCTTTCCACAAATCCAACAAATTCTTTTGCCGTCTTTAGACTTAGATCTTGACATGTTGTTTTTGTTCTTTCCTTACTGATTGCCCTAGTTTTGGTTCTTCCCCTAACGTAGTGACCTTCATCATCAGACCTAGAGCTAGAAGCACTTCTAAATTCCTTTTCTCAAGTTTAATTTTTTTTCTAGCATATTTAAGAGTATCTCTGAGTTGATCATACCTTGGAGGTAATGCATTCATGATAAGTATAACTTGAACTTCTTCCGGAATCTCGATACTCAAATTGCTGAGATCTATGATCAACTTCTGGAAGTCGTCGACATTCTGGTCAATATTTCTTGAGTCCTGCATCTTGAAAGAAAAGTCCGTGAGCTGAATATGGACGCGATTTGGTAAAGACTTCACCATATACAGCCGCTACAATGTAACCCAAGTATCTGTTGGGGTTGTGCACTTGTCTAGCTTTCGCAAGACATGATCTCCAACATTTAGAACTATGAGATCCATAGCTTTCTCACATCTCTCCGCTCTTTCAGCTTCTGATTCAATCTTCTTCTTTAATTTCTGCAGATCTTTATCATCTTTTGCGGAAGACTTTCGCTTGTAGGTTTCTTAGTAAGAACATCCTTCAAGCCTTGGATGCTCAGATGTGCGAACATCCTCTTCTTCTAGAGACCGAAATCTCCTTCGCCATCGAATGGAACAATTTCAGATCGAGGCATCATCATTTCCGATCTATTCGAACTTTCTCCGTTACCTGGAGCTCTGATACAATTTTGTGAAACTAATCGCTCTCAATTATCGATCTCACATTTCTCGAATATAATCGATTGAACATAAAGAATAAGAAACACTTGAAAGTAAGAAGACGAGGCGATTTAACAAGTTCACGCCCTTAACCGAGTTGCTACGTCTCATCGGTTATCACACACTGGAATTCACTAGAACTTAGCTCAATCCGAGCTTCGATCTGCAACAATGTCACTATCTCTCTACAAGATTCTCTCTCTTCTCTCCCTTAGATATGTAACAACTGAATAAATCAAGAAGGAAGAGGAAGAGTCAAAGATAAGTCGTAATACAACTGTTACAAGCTCACACAAATCACACGCGTGGCCAATGAAATAGTAACATCTAGTGGACTAAACCGTAGCGGACTCAATTCTCGAATCCTCGGTTATCTGAGCTGGTTAGCTTCTTGAAGATACTATGCTTCACCGAGAGAGTATTCTATATACTTAGTCATTCGACAAAATGATCTTGGCTACTCATTTTTCACTAATCAAAAGACCAAGCACAAGAAAAGGATTGAAGGGAACATACTTGAAAAAAAATTGATAGGATTTCTGATAAATAAATAAAACAAAAAAAAACTGTACTTAAAAAACCTTCAAAAGACATAGAAAACAACGTACAGATCAACAAATAATTACAGTTCTATTTTACAGAAAATATTTACTTTAAAAAAATGCAAAAGTTAAAAGTTTCAAAAGGATAATTTTTTTTTTGAATATAGAATAAATCAAATAGGGAAAAATGCATAAAAAAGCACCAACTATATACTTTCGGCAAAAAAAAAACAGGCAATTCTACAAAATAGCACCAAAAAACTTAAAATTAAATAATTTAGCACTCAAGGGTGAAAATCCCAAAACTAGCATTTATTAAAATGAAAAAGACTCATTTAACCTTGAACAAACACAAATAAAAAAATAGAAAACCTATCTCCTATAGGATTCTCCAGGAACATTTGGGGACTAATACAGAGGAAAAACGAAATCAAAACCGAGCAAAGTTTGAAACTTGAAGGAAATGCTATCGAGGGTTCTTTGGCTGAGTCTCTGTTAAAGCTTAGGAGAGTAGCTAAAGGAGAAACCAATGGTGGTGTTAGTGAGAAGCTTTTGAAAAGCTACAGTGTAAGCGTCGTATTCGTTCCTACTCCGTTCGCAACGCCTCCGTCGCATCCGTCTCGGAGCAGAAATCTGACGCCATTTTCCACTATGACGGAAGATGCCAAAACCTTTCCGGAGAAGAAATCTGGCGATGAAGACGACGAAGAGGAGATGAGCCCATGCGGGACAATTCAAACGAGGAACTATTACTCGGATTCTCGTCGAAGAAGAAGCTTTGATCGATCGATTTCGATCAAGAGGCAAGGATTGCTCGAGGTTGATGAATTGAAAACTATCTCCAACGCAAAGGTATCCCCTGAAAATGTTGGTTTGTTTCATGGCGTAAAGTTATTGGTTACGCAAGTCCTGTGCTAAAGTTCTGCACCAAAGTAAACTGTATGTGAGACTGTTGTTTTAAAGATGTAAGCTTGCTTCACTTGTACACTCTTTTATGTCTGCTTTGTATGAATTTTCTTTGATTCCCTTTTTTGTATAACTTGTAAACTCAGTTGGAAAAGACAATGAAGCTGCTAAGCAAAAGTAAGGCCAGTATTCGTGGTTTCCGAACATATATATAAACAACCAATACAACAAATCTTTATTACGAACAATTTAAAAACCATTGAAGACTTACCTTTAGTTCATAATTTCCACCCACACGACCAATACTAGCTTATTTTTGTAAACTTTGAATCTATTTGTGAAGTTCGATAACAGAATATGTATAAGCAAGACAAATGATTTCATAGTTAAGAAAATCTGAAGCAGAGGCTAAAGCTCCAAACTGAGAAACTTATTTAATTAATTGAGAGAGTATCTCAAAAAGTTGAGATACCCATAGTAACATCCCTATCCCATGTCTCCGGAGATAACAGGGAATCGGGCATGTTAGGTGCACTAGTGGCCAGCAACACAGGATCGCCAGGAAAACGCCCGGTAACAACAACAACACAACGACACAATCCCAACTAACCTGAAAGAAAACAAGGGGAGAGGATTGAGTAATCAAGATTACCCAGTGAGGATGAGCCTTCAGAGACTCACTTAACCCTTTCAACAATTACACGAAATAATAACCAACAGCCTAGACCTAAAACGAGCTCAAACAAGGTTTCACGCAATATTCATTTTAATACTCTTTTCCTTTTATCACGTAATCTCTTTTCTCAGTACTCAACCTTTCTCAGTACTCATCTTTTCTCAGTACTCAATTTTGTAACCGGTGCTCAAACAATGCACTCTACCAGTGCTCACGCAATCTAACACGGTGAGAATTTCCAGGCTCTCCGGCCGTTTCTCATAACATGGCTCTCCGGCCTAGAGCGCGGGATAGCTCCTTTTAACCCCGTTGGAAGCCTACCAGAACGCTGGTCTCGGGTCCATCAATCAAATCGAACCACTGATCCCTCACAGTGTCGAGGACCTAAAATTTACTAATATCTCAAGCAATACCGGTTTATCCCTAACACGCAAACGTTCATCTAGGTGCAAGACTCTCAAGCCGGACAACGCAACAAGCAAACTGATGTGTCCATAATTTGCATAGTTTAAACATGCATATCATGTAGGTTTTAAATCACTTACTTGGATCTTCATGGCATTTCATACTTGTTTTGTCCCATTTAGAGTATTAGGAGCTGCATTAGGTCCTAGTGAATCTTTTGCATGTCTATGAGGAGTTTTCTAGATGTTTGGAGACACTTGGTGGCGTTTGGAGATTTGGTGCTTAAAGACTAGAAAGGAACCATCCGGAACGTTTCAAAGAACCGATCAGACGAAGGCGATCCGATTTGATCCAGCTCTTGGAGTCTTCATGAGAGTTGTAACCCGATGAGTCCTCTAAACACAGGAATTATATTCATGTCATTCGGACAAGGGATACAGAAGTTGTGCTCGTTGTACCTAAGCGTGTCCGTGTGGCCGAGAAGCTAAAACTTCCCCCGGGAAAAATCTGACCTCGCTCCATCGGCATGGTCGGTTTTGGCCGGTCCTGGGACAGGGAATTCCCGAGAATCCGACCGACCCAAAGAAGCAAAAACCGACCAACCAAAAGGAGCAAGGTCGGTTTTGGGCAGTTAGGATTTCTCACCCAAAAAGATCAAAGTTCATCCGAGGGGTCTAAAGGATGTGTCTCAACGAAGGCCTTATGATCCGCACCAACTCCAGTGGTCTTTATGAAACTTGTAGAGGAGTGAATCAGATTTATACAAGAGTTTGAATCATATCAGTTGGACCTCTGGATCGGATTCTATGGCCAAGACACTGAAGCATGATCTGCCTGGCCGAGAAGAGATGACATCGTCCAAATAACCGGTAAAACGAAGTTCTTCGGATCATATTCAGCCTCTCCGGCCTTCATAAACGTTGTAGAGGGAAGAGTTAGCTGTGAACACAAGCAAAATTCATGTCATTTGGACATTAGGCTAGGGAGATACCTCCAATTTATCGAAGACGCATCCAAGATCCGACCGGGTCAATACCCGGTTTGTTCCGGGTTGACCCGGTTCACCCATTTTCATTTATAAACCCAAAAACCCTAATTTCCAGGGGATGCTTTTTCTTATGCTCAAAACCCTTACCTTTGAGAGAGTTGGAGATTTTGTGAGAGAGATCTTTTTATTTTATGCAATTAAGTGTTTATTTCATTGATTCTACTCTATCTATCTCTTATCTATTTTGATTATTCAAGATTCATCCATGGATTCAAGCCTATTCTACATCGAGTTTGGCTTGCTTCTAATGGGTCTTGAGTATTTCTTTAGAATCTAGGGATGGGTTAGATTAAGGGGATCCAAGGCTTGATTATTGATGTCCTAGGTTAGATTATCTCATATCCCTTCTTGTTTGGTATTCCTAATGCTAGATCTAGCTTGAGAAAGTAGATCTAGATCATAAGGCATTTCATGCACACCAAGTGTTTGATGAAATGCTTTGATGAACTATTCAAGAGATTTATGCTCCTAGCCTATGATGATAGTTGTCTAGGGTGTATTTTTGGTTGATCTTGTTTAAATAATCTCAATGCTTGTTAGTCTTTGATTCACAAATGAGAGTTTGCTAATGAATTATTGGTTAGCAAAGTGATTAATTGCTTGAAAGAGAATTAGTCTAGATTAGGGTCTTATGCATAGGGATTAGCTTGATTGAGTGTTTGGACATCATGAATGAGACTTGGGTCACCTTATTTCAATAACCCCATCTTTTGATTCGCTTTTGTTCATTGAATTGCATCATTCTTAGTTTGCTTTTGCTTGCTTTAATTTGAATTAGGTTGCTATATTAAATTACTAAAACCACTTGATTTTGCTTAGCTTGTATAGTTTCTAGGATTCCTAGTGTGTTAGCCTCTCACCTCCTTGGTTCGATATCTTAAATACCACAATGACATGAGTGTGATTTGAGTAATTGAATAGTAAAAATCCTACTATCACAAACCAGACAGTTCAATCTGGTACCATCAATCAATCCGAACTCAAATACTCTAACCTTCTACCCATTACCCATTACCCAACATATAAAAAGGCAACAACGGTTTAAGAACAGGCTATTGACATCAAATCGAATAATGGAGGAAAGGGGAAAACGTAGCATGTCCTCACATGACTGCATGCAGCGGAGAAGGAGGAGGAGACAGTGAATATGACATGACCAGCTCACAACTGATCTCGTCGGAAGAGTTCGGTGAAGGAAGTGGAGAAGAATCAGACCCGATGCCGTGTACTGGAACAGTCATATCTTCTGACTCAGATCTTGGATTCGGATGATCTCGGATTCGGATGATAGCGGTCTTCACGGAAAGAAGACTCCCGGGGCTTCATTTTGATAGGTAACAGGTATTCTGGTTCGCGGCGGTTCGTCGGGAAAAGAGCCCGCAAGGTGACGGCGGCGGTTAGGGTTTTCAGGCGAACGGCAGATCCGACACTCGTCACTGGGATGGCGATATCAGTGGACTCAGGTCTCCGTTCCGGTCAAACTCGGTATTCCTGGAATGATAGGATCCGGGGCTTCGATTTGATAGGTTACGCGTCCCGTGGTACACAGCGGTTCATCGGGAATACTCTCTGCAAGATGGCTGATGGTTCCTGCGCGGGAGAAAGGCAAGGAGGAGGAGGAGGTAACGCCGGTGGAGGAGGGGAGAGGCGGCCCCGGTGAGAGAGAAGTCACACAGTGAGAGAGAGAGAAGAACAAGGTGCTGAGAGAGAGAAGAGGGAGGAGCCGCGAGAGAGAAGAAGAGAGAAAGAGAGGGGAAAAAATAATAGACCTAGGGTTTATTTTTTCCTTGCTTAGGTTATTAACGGGCCTCGGTCCGGTTTAGGAAAAAATTAAAATTCGGACCGGTTTGGGTTATCACACCCATACAAGAGTTTCTCATTTGAAATACTTTGGTGTGGATATCTCAACTTTTTTAGATACTCTCTCAATTAAATAATATTAAAAAAAATTCAAATTAAAATACTTGCATGAGAACCCCTCAATGAGATTGCTCTTACATGTTCATTCCTCTCTCTGCCTTGAGCATTTTCGTTACACAAAAGTTACTTTTAAACCCTCAAAACCGTCGTAATCTAAACTGGATCTGGTTCATGAGAAACCGGTTCAAGCTCCGAGCACGATCAAGATTAAGGGGAACACGTAAACTCTATTTTAAAATATTCTCCAACTCACCTATATTTTTTTTTTTTTTGATGACCTACGCTAGGGATAGGCAAATGGTTATTCGGTTCGGTTCGGTTCGGTTATTTTGGTTTTTGGTTACGTTCGGTTATGTCTTTTACTATCCATTCGGTTAGTAACAGTTTTCGGTTCGGTTTCGGTTTGGTTACCGTTCGGTTCGGTATGGTTATCAAAATTAATAACCGTTTGGTAACCGAAATCTTTTGGTTATTTTCGGTTAACCGAATGGTTTCGGTTATTTTCGGTTAAATTTCAAATATTTTCGGTTATTTTGGTTAAATTTCAAAATATTTTGGTTATTTCGGTTATATTTCGAAATGTTTCGGTTATTTCGGTTATATTTCGGAAATATTTCAGTTATTTCGGTTATATTTGGGTTATTTCGGTTAATTAGAGAAAATAAACATAATTTTTTTTTGATATCCATGGATACTCATTGGTTATCGGTTAATAACCATTCGGTTATCATAACCAATGGATATCAAAAATAAAAACCATTCGGTTATTGTGAAGTAACCATAACCTAACCAAACCATTAATTTCGGTTCGGTTCGGTTTCATTCGGTTCGGTTATTATGCCCAGGCCTAACCTAGGATGTTCGGTCGACATCCGACTGGGGAGATGAGGACTGGCTATCTCATGCCAAACCAGTAAGACTTTCGCGTCTTTCGACTATTGCCTAGAGTGAGTTGGCTCAACTGACAAAGCCTCCTCACGGGTTTTCAACTGGGTCGAAGCCCAATGCCAGCTTCCACACACGTTTGTGACCTTGTTTCAAGTATCTGCGTCAGGGGAGAATCGAACTCGGGTGGGAATGAACCCTTTACCTAGCCGTCCTCCTCCGACCGACCACTCGACCACGCCCGTGTGGATTATTTTCCCTACCAAGGGACTCGAACCTAGGGCCTCCCACTCATAATGGTAGGGGTACCACTAGACCACGAGCCTCTTGGCACTCACCTCTATTTTCAATTCTATAAAATAGAGGAATGCTATTTTTTCCTCTATATTTAGAGGAATGATAATTCTTACTCTATTATAGAGTTAAATTTTTTTATTTAAGAAATGGTCCTTTAAATTTTAATTATTTGTATTTATGACTGAGACAAACATTAATATTTTATTTGTTAATTATAAACAATAAAAATCTAAATTTCAAGTCACAATTTTTTTTGGGTCTTGTATGGAGTGCAAGTCACAAAATAAAATATTTGGGTCTTGAATAGAATGCAAGTCAAAACAAAAATTTGTTTTTTTTCTTCAACTCTTTCAAATCTATTATGCTTTATTATTTTATATGATGTAATGTAGTTTTTTATATGATAAATGTTTAATTTAAATAATATAATATTTTATTGAAGATTTGCACATAATAAAATAATTGATATTAATTTGTAAATTTTACAAAATAAAATGTATTAGTAATAAAATAGGAAATAGAATATACTTAAAATATTTATTTTAGAGTAAAAAATAAAATAATACATTGGAGAAAAATCCACATCAATTTTAGAGTTACTCTATTTTAGAATCAAAAATAGAGAAATACATTGGATATGGTCTAAGAGAATCTTCAACTCAAGAAGGAGCAAGTGGGCCAGTGGTTGCCACACCTCTGCTGCCATCTTAGCGGTGTCGAGTTCAACTTCACCTGCCCTCCATGTGTGGGGGTATTTGGCTATTGGGCCGGCCTGTTGTGCCCCAAAATGATGACAAAAAAAGGATCATCTTCAACTCACCTCTATTTATTGCTCTAAACTCTATTTTACAGTAAAATTTGCTCCAACCCACCTCTATTTCTAACACAAAATAGAGGAATGCTATTTTTTATTCTATATATAGAGCAATGTTATTTTTTACTCTATTTTAGCGTTGAACTTTTTTATTTATAGAATGGTCATTTAACTTTCAAATCCTTTTATTTATAACTGAAAAACATAATACTAATAATATTGTATTGTAAGAAAACCAGTTATTTATTTAAATTAATATATTATAGTATTTTTCAAAGTTACATAACACCAAACCACCTTTTATGATGTGTTTATATTATTTGGGATAATTTGCAAAGTAATTAATTGTTTGTCCTATATCACAATTAAACCAAAGTCTAATATATTTTATTATTTTTATATGATGTAATATGACTTTTTATATAATAAATATTTAATTTAAACAATATCATAATTTAGGGAAATTTTGCAAAAAAAAATAAAAATAAGTGAGGCTAAATCGTAAATTTTATAAATAAAATGTATTAGTAATTAAACAGAAATAGAATATACTTTAGAATTAGAGTAAAAAATAGAGTAATACATTGAAGCAAAATCCAACTCTATTTCGAAGTTACTCTATTTTTTTTTTGTCAACAGCCTAAGTACATTAGAGTGAAAAATAGAGGAATACATTAGAGATGGTCTAAGATTAAGACGAGCAAGCAATCAAACAGACTCGGTCTAGTGTGATCAGTGACGGATTTAGAAATATATTTTACTGGGGGCAGATATATATATAGTAGCATATCTAGATTTAGGAATTAGTTTTTGGTCCGATTAGGTTCACTTTTCGGATTTCAGATTTGGTTCGGTTCGGTTTGGATCATTTTTTTGTACACCCCTAAATTATGAAATATATGTTAAAAATGATACAATTATATATAAACAATAAGTATAAAGAAATTCATCTAATACCTTAACAATGTTTATGTAAGAAAATAATTGTTTATTTATTCATGTACCAATTATATTGATATACGAAAAAGTTAACATAGTCGGTGTATACTTAACATTTTTTTATGAGCAATTGTCCAAAATAGCACATTATTTAATTTTGTTCCAAATTTAGTACCACTAGTTAAAATTTACAATAATATCATAAATTTAATATTAAAATGGCCCAAAGTCCTTTCCTAATAGGAACAAACTAAAACCTAAATAGGAAATAGTGAATCCAAACATAATGTTTTAATTTTATTTTGAATTTATTTTTGGGTAAATATGTATTTTCACAAAATTATTTGTGCTATTTTTTTGAATTTAAATTTGGTGTGTTAGATTTGGAACAAAAAATAAAATTTGTACTATTTTAAGATATTTCTCTTTTATTTATTTATTTAATGTATTATATTATTTGTGGGTTGAAATCAATTCCATAAAGGGGTTATTGGGAAGATGATTAGTGTAGAGTTTGTGGATTTCAAAAGTTGGGATATTTTAAGAATTTCAAAGATTTTCATGGATTTTAAAAATCTGTTTATCCAAAATTTCAGTGATTCTTATAATAAATTTTGTGGATTGTCGTAGATTTTTATTTACTTTTTTAAAAAAAATTGTAAGGTAAATATATGCTAATAATTAGAGAGACATGATAGCTTCTAATATGTGGCAAGATGCAGTAGTAGCTGGAAGTCAACGATGATGATGAAGGTATCTCAGTTTTCTTGTTTTTCTTTGAGACACATGTGCTTGTAGCCGATAGAATTGAAATGTGTATTATGCAGGTCATCTGATGGAAAAATTGAGTTGCATGTCATCTCATAGAAAAGATGGAGTTATATAGAAATTTATGGATTTCTTTTTCATATGTTGAGATTTTTTTTTTAAAACATGTTGTTGTGGTATTGTTTTGTTATATTATGGATTTGTTTTGGAACAATGTGATGGTGATGAGTCGATGATAGATAGTGGAGAAAGATTTTAAGAATACATAGGATACCTCTATTATTTTGAAAGTTGTTGTTAATGACTAAAAATATAAAGAATCATTGTTCCAATTAGGGGTGTCAATTAGGGCCAAAGCCCGAGGGCTGGCTTGGCCCTGAAAAACAGCGGGCTCGGGCCTAGAAATATAAGCCCGAAAAAATCGGGCCTTTCGGGCTAGTGTGTTTTTCGGGCTTAGCCCGGAACTTTACATTTTAATTAGTTAGAGCTTTTATTTCAACATTTATCTTTATAAAAATAATAATTTGACATATTTTCTATACATTTCGTGATCTATGTACCATTATCATTCATCCATATTTACTTCATTTTTTTAGAATCATTATCTATAGACTTTCAATGAAATTTCTATATAATTTATACATGTCAAAACTTAATATTTTTTTTATATGTACCTCTTGATGGTGATGAGGATTTAGAATACGATGAATGATATTCTAATCTAAACTCTACTACCTAGATTTGAAGTGTTCTGATTTTATGTTTTATTTGGTAATACAATTTATTTGTTTTTATTTGTTTTTTGTCAAACTTTTGCTTTTTAAATTTAATTTGATTTGATATAATACATTTCAATTTAAATTTATTTTTATAAATATTTTGTTTTAATTATTCATTTGAGAATTGTGAATTTTTTGTGTTTGTATAGAAAAGCCCGAAAAGCCCTAAAGCCCTGTCCAGGCCGGGCCGGGCTTTGGAATATATGCCCGATTTTTTTTCGGACCAGGCCGGGCTGAGCGCAAATATATACGGGCTTTACAGGTTTCGGGCCGGACCGGACTAGCCCGATTGACATCCCTAGTTCCAATAACACTAGAGTTTGATAGAATTGAAAAATCAATAAATACTCAACTTTTTGAATAACACAAAAATTTTAATGGAATTACAAAATCAACACACCAATAACACAAAAATTACAAAATCATCATACCAATAACACAAGATTTTAATAAGAATATAACAATCCACAAACCCAATAACAATAGAATCTTAAACTCTAAAAGTTTTTAAAAATTTATCTCCCAATAACCCACCCAAAGTTAGAACTTTCATTTGAACTATTAGCTGATTTTATAAATTAAAAAAAAAAAGAGATAAGAAATTAAAAATTGACCGGGGCAAAAACTGATAATTTAGTGGAGACATTTAATATTCGTCTAAGTAATTAATAAAGAAAATAATAATTTTGGCTGGTGGCAACTGCCCCTATGCTGGTGGACGTGGCTCTGTGATACCATAATGCCTCGTGCGAAAGCATCCCTTGAGTTTGTGCAGGTCCCGATAGTTGCCATTACCTTTGTACTAAAACCCGATTTTATTGTTTTTCTCAATCTTCATTGAAGGAGGCTTTTTGAAGCCACGATGCTCCTCAATCTGTATGAGGATGAGTTTTATTTTTCGACGTCCAGAGGATTGGAATAACCGAATCATTAGATTAATTGCACGAATTAACATCATTGATTTGTGCACTTAGTTTTTACGAAAACTAACTATTATACAACACTAGCTGAATACCCGCGTATACACGCGGATTTCTTTTATTAAAATAGATATTTGGTGTGCCAAATTAGTTAATAGTAACAAATTTTAATATTTTCCGTTACATGAAGTTGTATACGCAGATTTTTTTATTAAAATATATATATATGGTCTGACATATTAGTTAATAGTAACATATTTTAATCATTCCCGTTACATAGAATTGAATTTTGGTAAGAAAGTTTGTTATTTTCTCTGAATATTAAGTTGTTTAGTACTACCCAAATCCCTATGATCACTCATGTATTTATCTTTTCACAAATTTTTCGTTGATATAACGTTTAATTTTAAGTCTATTGGTTTATAGAACTTAAAACATAGGTGAGAACTACTACAATATCAAATGAGAATTGAGAATAATTTACTACACTCATCCGCTATCCTCAAAATTTTATCTATCAAAATTATGGTGCTTTTTTTTTGTCAAGCTCCAGTTAGTCTCGTCGTAAATACTCGTATATGAACAAAATGGTAACATTTTTAATATGTTTTTCGGGCAAACTGATTTTTGATACATGTATGCAGAAGTTAATTATAAATTTATTTATAATATTATTATTCTCTCGATTTCTCCGTTGGTCTCATTTATCATAAAGACGTAACTCTTGCTCTTTCATAAGAACAGTTATGTTTTGATTTGTATATAAATTCTTTTGCCATCTTAAGTTTACAATTTTCGCAATCCTACCTCCTTTCACCCCTCTAGTTGGAACAACAAACTTTTCTTCAAAATATGTTTAAAACTTTCGTAAATTAAGTAGCACCGCAAATCAACCAGTCCCATTTACGGTTTTGAATTTAGAAAAATGATTTGAGAAACAGATAGATTTCTCTGAGTTAAACTAATAATTCTCAAACCAATTAAAAAAATTATTTGAACTGAATTCTATTTAAAAGCTACCTGATTTATCGGAAATAAGAAATATTAATGTCATTTGACAATTAGAAAGTTGTTTTTTATCTTCATCTTTCTTCGATTTGATTCTTATGCCTTCGGTTCTTAATTTTTATGTCTTCGGTTTTCATTTCTTTAATTTTAACTTTATGGTCAAATTAGAACAAAGAATATCCCACCAATCCACTCTATTTTAATAAGTTTTCGAAGTCTCACAAAAAAATTATCAAAAAACATTTATCAATCATATCCCGATCAATCCACTCTATCTAATTTATCAGCCAAGTTAAACTTGCTTACCTCTGTCATTATCATTAAATTCTATTTTGTTGTCTATATAGTTTATGTAATTTTTATATTTTTTGAACAAAGTTTATGTAAGTTAAATTTAAATGTTATGAAGATTTAATTTAAATTTTTTTTTTGAAATGTTATATTAATTGATCAACAAAATGAATTTGTACAAGAGTTCAAAGATATTGTGATTATGCGGAAATTTAAAGTTCTGTTAACAAAAAAAAAACCTTATGATTTTTAATCTTTTGGAAAATATGTCAAAATTAAAATGTTTATTTTTTTAATTAATTTTTAAAGCTGATGTGTTATCTCCTTGTGAGACTGACTCACTTTCTATATAATAGATAATCGTCGTTTTATATGATTTAGAAAACCAAAAAAAAAATGATTGAAAAAACCAATCATCATAATGGGCTGAATTGATAATATTTGGGCCGGGCCCAAACAAAACCTCTGGCTGAATCAGAGACAACGAAAGAGGAAAAACACTGAATTACTAAAACGTATATTTCTTTCAGTCTTCCAATACTCTCAAAGATCTGAGGTCGAATGGTCAAGGAGAAGAAGAATCTCTCTTAGATCGTTTGATCCGTCGAGAAGAAGAAGATGGGAATCTTGTTCACGCGGATGTTCTCTTCCGTGTTTGGCAACAAAGAAGCTCGTATCCTCGTCCTCGGTCTCGACAATGCTGGAAAAACTACAATCCTCTGTAAAAAATCACTGCCTTCACCTTTCGCATTTTGTCTCTCTACAGACGCATTTGTTTTGATAGATTGGCTATTCAGTGGCTAGGGTTTTCGATTCCAAGTTTTAGTTCTTCTCTTTTAGTTTTTGAGTTTGCGATTGATTTTTCCAGATCGGCTTCAGATGGGGGAAGTGGTCTCGACGATCCCGAGTATGTAATTTATCGCTCGACTTTTGTTTAAATTATGTGTGTGTTTCGTCGGATCTAGTTGATGTTAATCTCGGATTTTGATTTTCGTTTGTTTGCGGTTTTGGTTTGCTCCGATCTGCAGCTATTGGATTTAACGTCGAGACTGTGCAGTACAACAATATCAAATTTCAAGTCTGGGATTTAGGTATGTTTCTAAGAAATGATTTTTTCGGTATATAAGCATTAGATTAATTCAAAGCAAACCATTTTCTGATGGACCCATTTTGAGATTCTCTTAGTTCCTTAGTCTTCCTTCCATGTTAGTAGATCTTCAGTGACACATTTGTATTATTGGAATCGTTTGTCTATGTACGAATCACATGAACTTCATGATGATGAGTAGTTGCGGTATACGTGGCTATATATAGTTGACAGTCTTGTTCCATGTTATTACCTTTTCTGAGTGGTCTTGAAGAGGCAGTAGAAAATATGGGTTGATAAAGAGCTCTGTTTTTTTATCTAAAAAAGTTATGACTTGATAAGTACCACATTTTTCTTGCTATATATGTTGTTGATCAATCATGTTGCTCAGTAGATTCTTACATATGGTTGCTATTTTGCGTTTCACATTTTAATAAATAAATTGGTTCATGTGACAGGTGGACAAACGAGCATCAGGTAGCTTAATGCCCTCTTTTGTCATTTCTATATAAAATGAAAATTGCATGTACTGTGAAGGCATGAAGAACATAAATGGCTCCATCAAGATTATTCTGTTTGTGTGTTTTTCGCAAATTTTCAATGGTTGTTGTGACAGGCCATATTGGCGATGCTATTTCCCGAATACACAAGCAGTGGTCTATGTTGTTGACTCGAGTGACACAGATAGAATCGGGGTGGCAAAAGAGGAATTTCATGCAATTTTGGAGGTAAACTGCTGCTGAAGCTTCTCTTTTTATACTATTGTATTGTTTTCATGATGCGCTTCTTGCATCCAAATATAATTGTTGAAAAGCTTTTCTGCCGATGTACATTATAGATAGATGATATTCGTTTCAGTTTCATGTTTGGGAACTGTTAAAAAGACGCTTGAAAGTTTATCTATCAAGTACTCTTAGATTTTCAAACAGCCTTCTGATAGGTGACACTACAATTAAAATATATAGTTAGTGCTGGATGGAAAGGAATAAGTGATCTTGTCTCTCCATAGACTTCACAATCCAACTTTAAACTGTTCCAGTATTAAAAAGCTTACTTGAGTATACCTCTGCCACTTCTAACTCTGACTCTCTTTCAACCGTTTTTATAGGAAGAGGAATTGAAAGGTGCAGTGGTTCTTATTTTTGCAAACAAGCAGGTTAGTAGTACGAGCATTTAAATGTTAGCTCTTCTGACCTCTAAAGTTTCTTTACGGTGAGTAGAATCAATTTTGGCTGATTCGTCTGGGAATTTGTATTGGTTTCTGTAGCGAAAATGGAAACAATTGCCCTCTTTAGTTTGTTTTGCATGCGTTATAAACATTTCTACTGATAAAATCTATAACAATTAGTTCTGAGTTTCGTTAAATCAACTCCACAGGATCTTCCTGGTGCACTCGATGATGCCGCTGTGACAGAAGCCTTGGAGTTGCATAAGATAAAGAGTCGTCAGTGGGCAATCTTCAAAACTTGTGCTGTTAAAGGCGAGGGACTTTTCGAGGGGTTGGACTGGTAAGCACGTTTTTTTTCCATCCGAAATCCTGAGTAAAATTTATCGCAACATATTTGTTTTCACACCGCATTGATCCCATTACCAAACCGCACCATACCATTTCTTTGCTCGTTTGTTCTAAAATATTCTTCCTTATACTCTGTCTTGATCTTCAGGTTGAGTAATACATTGAAGTCGGGAAGTGGTTAAAGTCATCTTCATACACTTACTGGTCATCCCTCAACAATGTATCTTCTCTTCTTTACTTATTGGTTTGTTTAGCCATTTGCTTAGTTGTTCATCTAAAGAGTTAATATCAATGACATGTTCTTTTTAAATACTTAATTTTGTTTGTTTCCTTTTGAGAGAGAAAAACTCTACACGGATTTGTTATTGGGACCCATCAGAAACATATCACCTTCTAACATGAAACTGAAATGAATCCAGACAAAAGTGGTACTTTGACGTCTTGAATTAAAAAGCTCAAACGTCTTCTTTGCTTTCTCTTTTGCATTTTGCTTATATTATACTTCTTCCGTTTCAAAAAAAAAAAAGGGCTTTTTTTTGCATGTTTCAAACAGATATTTTTTTTTACATTTTCTATGGACTTTTTTTATTAGTAGTTAATGATGATGAATTGTATTCAATAAATATTACAGTTTGAATAATAGGGAGTATTAAATGATTACATCTGTTTTATTAGAAATTGGATATGAATAGATGAATCAATTTTTTAACTGATGGTGAACGTGGGATATTCCGAAGAACATTTTTTTCTCTGTGATATTTGATAAGCTACATTAATAACATTTTTTGTAATATATAAAATATGAAACGAGGAATAAAAACTAATTTAAGTGTTATTGATTTAAATATGTTTAATTTTTAATTTTTAAATTTATAATTGATTTAATAAATGTTTAGCAACATGTTTGACAACGTGTTCAATTTATTTTAAACAAATAAGAGATGTTTGGTTACGGATTAAAAAATGCTCATGTTTTAATAGTATAGAAGTTATATTACCCAAAATCAATTTACTATCCAAATTATACAATAAACAAATTTTTACCAAAGTAACATTCTAATTGCTATATATATATATCCTTTAACTGAAGTTAACAATTTAGTGGAAGACTGATTTGTTATAATTGGTGAAAGTAAAATATTATTTTTTTGGTAATTTATTTAATTTTCGTTTCTATTGATGTTTTTTTAAGGGAAAAATGCCATTTTAATCCCCAACTTTCAAATTTCGGCCAATCAAAGCACCAACTATCGTGAGAACGTTTTAAATCACAAAGTTATTTTGACTTCGTTTTTAAATCACCAACTTTATTTGACTCGGCCAAATTAGGCCCAACGTTAACTTCACTAACGGACTGATTTAACTCTGTCAAATCTTGTTTTTAAACTCTGTTAAAATAAAACGGTGTCGTTTTAAAAATCAAGAGAAAAAAAAAACCCCCAAATCAAACTACTCTCAACCTTAATTTCAAAATCGAAGTCGTCGTCTTCTTTTTTTTTTGACGTAGTCGTCATCTTCCTTTTTTTGAAGTAGTCGTAGTCATCGTCTCAAAAACACGATTCCACTTGATTTCTCTCAGAAAGATCGAATATCTCATCTCGTCTTGACGATTTCTCTCGACTCTCGTCTTTCTCTATCTCATCTCGTCCTCTTCTTCCAATGAATTGGAGTTCTGAAATTTGTGGTATTGTCGGAGGGGGTGTCGCTGGAGATGATTGCGAGGTTATTGGTGATGATGATTTCAATGAAGTTGTTGATGAAGAAGAAGTTGAGAACGCTGCGATAGTAGAAGAAGAAGATGAAAATGCTGTAGTGATTCGAGAAGAATGCTGCGAAGATTTAGTAGAATATTTTGGAGAGGCAGCGAGAGATGAAGAAGCTGGGAGTGATGCAGACATTGGAGATGATATATGGGATGATGAGAAGATCCCCGATCCACTGTCATCTGACTCTGAAGACGACGACGATGACAAAGCAGAGGAAAGGCAAAGGCAGAGAGAGGCCAAAGATCCCGAGGAGGTGCTAGCATTGGGGAAAACTTTCAACTCTTCAGAAGATTTCAAGCTTGCGGTCCTAAGGTACTCACTGAAAACTCGATACGACATCAAAATGTACAGGTCACAATCTATGAAGATTGGTGCAAAGTGTTGTGATACTGATGTTATGTGTCCGTGGAGAGTATACTGTTCTTATGAGAAGAGAAGACATAAGATGCAAATAAAGGTGTACATAAACGAGCATATATGTGTGAGATCGGGTTACTCTAAGATGTTGAAGCGATCAACAATTGCGTGGCTGTTCTCGGGAAGATTGAGAGCGAATCCAAAGATTACAAAACAGGAGATGGCTAGTGAGATCAAGAGAGAATACAACTTGGTTGTAAGCGACGATAAATGTGGGAAGGCAAAGTCAAAACTTATGAAAGAAAGGAAAGCTAGTCATGAAGCTCATTTTGCACGCATATGAGATTATCAAGCTGAGGTTTTTAGATCTAATGACAAAACCAAATTTGAGATTGAGACAGCTCCAGGGCCGACAATTGGGAGTAAACAAAGGTTTTTTCGGTGTTATATCTACTTTCCTTCACAACCAGAGTCTTGGAAAAATACATGTAGGCACATCATAGGGTTAGATGGTGCATTTCTGAAATGGGACATAAAAGGCCATCTTTTAGCAGCTGTTGGGAGAGATAGAGATAATAGAATAGTTCCCATTGCTTGGGCAATAGTCGAAGTAGAGAATGACATTAATTGGGCATGGTTTGTTAGTCATCTCTGTAGAAGTTTGGATCTTGGTGATGGAAGAAAGGTTGCAATCATATCAGATAAGCAGAAAGTTAGTATCTAGCAAATAAAGGTGTTCATTTCTAGCATTTTTTAAAGTTCTCATGTTTTAAGTGTTATTTTGCAGGGTCTTGTCAATGCGGTGAAGAACATTCTTCCACAAGTTGAACATAGGCAGTGTGCAAGATACATTATGGACAATTGGAAGAGAGACAGTCATGATAGAGAGCTCCAAAGTCTGTTTTGGAAGATAGCTCGAAGCTACACCATAGGAGAATTTACAGATCATATGGAAGCATTGGCAAGGTACAATCCTCATGCTTTTGCTACTCTACAGAAAACTAATCCTAAAACAATATCAACCTGAACAACCTGAACAACCTGAATGAGTCATTTAACCGAACCATTCGCCAAGCAAGGAAAAAACCTTTGTTGGACTTGTTAGAGGATATTAGGCGACAATGTATGGTCCGTAATGAAAAAATGGATATTATTGCGGAAAGATTGAAGACAAGATTCACAAGACGAAATCATGATGAGATTGAAAAAATGATAGCAGGGGCGCAACATTGCATCAGACATATGGATAGGAATGACTTACATGAGGTTGAATTGCATGGCGTTGGTTATTGTGTGAATATGAACACGCAAACGTGTGGTTGCAGGAAGTGGCAAATGGTTGGAATACCATGTGTACATGCTGCAAGTGTTATCATAGCAAAGAAACGAAAGGTTGAAGACTTTGTGAATGACTATTACACAAAAAGAATGTGGGTGGAAACATACATGGATAGTATTAGGCCTGTACAAGGCATGAAGTTGTGGCCTAGATTGGGAAGGTTACATGTCCTGCCACAACCATGGAGAAAAGGCAACCCTGGCAGGCCAAGCAATTATGCAAGGAAAAAAGGAAGAAACGAATATGCATCTTCCTCAGGCAAGACCAAGTTATCACGGATACAACGGGTCATTACATGTTCCAACTGCTTGGAAGATGGACACAACAAGCAAGGTTGTAAAAACCAGACTGTTGAGCCTCCCCCAAAAAAACCAAGGGGCCGACCAAGGAAATCTCAGGTTCAAGTATTTCTTCTTTTTGAAATCATATGTGAATAATTTCAAACATATATCAGGTTTCAGGTTTTAGTCTTTCTTCTTTTTGAAATCAGATGTGAATAATTGCAAACATATATCAGGTTTTAGTCTTTCTTCTTTTTGAAATCAGTATATGAATTCATTTTTTTTATGTGAACAGGAAGGATCGCAAACAGATGGAGTTTCACAGCCCCAAGGATCACAAACAGAACGAGTTTCACAAGCACAAAGAGTTCCACAAGCACAAGGATCTGAAAGTCAGGGATCACAAAGACAAGCTCACACATCACAAAGACAAGTTCACGGATGACAAAGTGAAGCTCCACAATCTCAAGGTTGGAGATCGTGGTTTGGCTGATGATATGCGTTGGCTTTGGCTCATTTTCCTTCTTGTTATTGTGGTTTGGCTCATTTTCTTTCTTGTAATTGTTTTCTTTTGATGTTATTTGATTAGTGAACATGGTTTATTGTTTTCTTTTGATATTATTTTGTATCGGATTAGTGAACATAGTTTGTTTTCTTATTGATATTTCAAAATCATGTTTCTCTCTTTCAAAATCATGCTGTTTTGCATCATGTTTTGTAGATAATAAGAACATGCACCTCAACAAATTCGGTAGTTTCATACAACACATATCAGAATACAACTCATACAACTGAGATCAGAATCATGTTTTTCTCTAAGAAAATCTAGTAAACTAGTAACCAACAACAAATTTGGTTTCCTTTGATTTACCAACCAACATGTAAACAATGACAATAGCCATGAGGCAAAGAAACACAACACACAATGTGCTCATCGCTTTCCACTTCCGAATTTTCTTGTTGCTCCACATTATATATTCCTTCAAACCTTCAATCGAAATCTTTAACTCCATAGCATCGGACTTGGCATTGCTAAGGTCACTTTCAATGCTTCCTAATTTTGGTAAACCATCTTCTATCTCTTCAAACACAGCATCCTCAACCCACTTAAACAAATGCCCATGTTGCATAAACAAATACAATGGTCGTTATTTCTTTCAATTTCACTCATCTTTGTAAGAACATTAAACCAGAATAAATACACATGTACATTGTGAATTTGTTGATTCTCTTTTTCCACCAGCATATGCTAATCCTTCACAACTAATTTAACTAACGTTACACAAGAAATGCATCCAATTGATATGCTCAAATTAATACCCTAAAAGTACTAAAGCAGTAGTTATAGTATAGTTAGGGATCGAACCACAAAGACTCACAGAGATGCACAATAGATTGTATAGTATCGAATTAAGCTAAGCCAAGATATGTAATTGAAAGCAGTCCAGAAATTAAAAGAGCTGTAATTCAATTGGAGGAAATATAGGCCCAGGGTATTTATCAGGAAATCAATGAATGCATATAAACTAACTAACAGGATTCAGATTTAGCGCTGTTATTGAGCTCAAATCACTAAGGTATAATTAACCAACTGTCGTTGCGAGAATTATCTAAATCTAAATCCTAGGAATTCCAAATCTTTTTGCGAATCCTAAAGTCTAAATTAGCTTTAATATCATGTTTGATATGTTCACAAATCAATTAAACCAAATCTCTTTGCGAATAATCAATTTGCTCACCTAGGTTCTATCAGGTAATTAATCGCACTGTCATGCCTAATCAATTATCCTAAGATCTAAGTTCCAGATTCGTCAACCTAAAATTAGCTTTAAAAACAACCTAAGCGAAGAACTAATTCAGATGGTGAATCCTAATAAACTAATCAACCTAGCATTCAGAGAAAACCATTATGAGAAAACCCTAAACCTAAAGTGGATTTACTCAGACATGGAGAATGAAAGCAATATGATTGAATAGATCATCAAAGAAATCAATAAAAACAGGAGTTCAGAGTTGTTTCTCCTAAAACCAAAGTAATATAAAGCATAGCCAACAAAGTGGCTGTAAAATCCATATAAATAACCTAAAACACGAATTGGGGTTTCTTGTAATTTTTAAAGACTTCTGGGCACTTTTGCAATTCTTCAAGTCTTGGAAAACTCACGGGTCGTGTCTTGCTGCGATGGGTATCGATCGATACTAGCCAGTATCGATCTATACCAAGGCTTCATATCGGGTTCTCAGCAACATGAACTTCTGTTTTGCTCCAAATGCTCCAGAAAACTCCAATATCTCCAATAATGTTCCCAACGTGCTATGACCTGTAAAAGACTCTAAAAGACTCCAAAATACTATAAAAACTCTATAAAAAGGACTTATATCATGGCTTAAATAGGGTAAAAATCATGATATATCAACTCCCCCAGACTTAGCCTTTGCTTGCCCTCAAGCAAATAGAAGCCTAAATCAGAGAAAGAGGTTTAAAAACGCGGAGACTCACCTGTTCATGAACCATCGAAATGACCCTCTTTCCAAGTACCCAAATGTCACCTAATCAGCTTTTGATCTAACCAGCATGTACTTCTCCGTAGACATTCACAGCTTTTCCAGACTCCACACATTATCCCACAACTTTGTTCAAGTAAAACCCTCATCGCCAGTTTCATCGCTGCAGCCAATGTTCAAGAACCTTCTAGATTCTTTACCATACGATATCATGACAAGGAACCACCCCTTTTCACACATTTTTGGTATTATTTCTCTCCCCCTGACTTATTTCTTATTATATTCCTTGCATTTGCATATTAAGGTTTGAGACGCGAGTATTGATGGTGTTAGCCACCGAATCCCCGGTTCTTCCCTCATAAGTAATCAAAGGTGTAGGCGAATAATGGTGTCACAGGAAATTTTCCTAACCTCGCTTTCACCTTTGTGTGATCATCTCCTCTGAACTAGAATAATGGGATCCTTGGAAACTTTCCTAGCCTTCTACTCAGAAAAAATCATTTGATCTTTTATGTACTTATCAACTTGTAACAGGCAGAGAAATACTATTTATTTTAAACACATGGGTTCCTTTGTCAGATATGAATGATGAATCAAGCTCTATGAACACTAACCATATCGATGAAGTGTAAAAATTTGGCTCAGGCTTCAGAAGAACTCTGCTGGAGACATGGATGTTTTATAGTCAACTGGTCAGTCCTTGGATTTTTCATTAGTCGATCTAGAGCTGATCCTGCAACACTGGTCACTCAAAAACAAAATCAAATCAATAGGTTCTAGCACAAGATCATCATCTCCAACAAGTTTTGACTCGATAAAACAACTGACTCTAAGAAAAACAAACACAATGTCAGCAGACACCTCCCCCAGACTTGAACAACACTGTCCCCAGTGTCAGTGAAAGAAAACAAAAGAACAGAATAAAATTGGGAAAAACAAGAAGTTACCTTGCTGGAACATCGAGTATCGATCGACACACAGCCTGGTATCGATCGATACCAGGCTTAAATCGACTTGATGAACTTTTTATCCGTGATTGGTGTCGATCGATACCATTGGGGTATCGTTCGACACTAGGCGATTTCAGATTTTTGCTCCTTGTTTATCTTGACACAGACATAGAACGAAAAATAAAAAGAAAAAGAATCAAAAACAGACTCACCAGTGGGTTGCCTCCCACCAAGCGCTCGTTTAACGTCAATAGCTTGACTGTAACGCCCTTCAGGCTGGATAAGAGTGAGAGCTTGCACCAAAACAGGCTCCACAACTTGACATCGCTAACGTTAGAGTTCTGCTCATCATGCTGTCCACAAACTCCTTTCATTTCTCTTTCAGCTCCGAAGTGAGAAGAACTCTAGCCTTAGAGAATGGCTTCGAAGCTCCTTTGCACTTCACTTTGTACTCAATCGAGTCTCCATCGCACTTCTGAGGTATCAAAGTGACATGGGGATTTTTGACCTTTTTGCTCTTGGCCTTCTTCTTTGTTGCCTTAGCCTTCTTGACAACTTTCTTGGGGACGCTGGGTGGTTCAGCTGAAACGTCTGTGATAATTGGTACGTCAGGAGGTTCTTCCAAAGGATCTGATATCAACGTCGCTCCTATTACAGCATCGATGCAAGAGATACGTGTGGGAGTTCCTCTAGGGATGGCTTTGTAGTACACCTCCTTATCAATGTATGAGAATGAGATGTGCTTGCTGGGTGTGTCCATAATGGCACCAACCGTAGCCATGAACGGTCTTCCGAGAATCAACTGCGTACGAGATTTTGCATTCATCTCTACAACCTGAAAATCAGTAGGAACCAGGCAATCTCCTATTGTGATCATCAAATCAGCGATTGCCCCATATGGAAGAGAGGTGGAATCGTTCGCGAACGTGATAGATATCTTTGGAGGTTGAATATCAGCTCCCAATCTCTCTGCAATTGCCCTGGACATGACATTGACGCAGGCTCCTGAGTCAACGAGAGACTCTTTGAATTCAACCCTAGAGATAGAGCATGGAACTGAGAAGATCCCTGGGTCTTCCCTCTTAGTCAACTGTCTCAGTGGAGGTGTACCTCTGGCCTTAATGAAGAGTGCTTTAATCTCTTCCGTTGTTTCTCTGCAATCTTTGAAGTGACTTAGCAGAGGACGAGACTCTAGAGCTTCTTCAAAAGACGATTCCTGTGAGATCCTTCGTACCACTTTCTCAAAGCCATGCAGCTGCTTTGGAGAAATGGGATCTCTGAGGTGTTGAGGAATAGGGTTCAGCTTCTTGGGCTTGCGAACTCTTTCTTCGATCAACTCAGGTGTTTTCACAATTTCTGGCCCGATCTGCGAGGGGTATCGATCGACACCAGGTAGGGTATCGATCAATACTCTTGTTCATGAATCGTCCCTGGCAGATATGTCATAATCAAAAGGAGGTTCCTCAATCAGCATAGCTTTGCATCTGGCGTCCTCTACCTCCTTCTTAGTCCTCTCTACAGCTCTAGGATAAGGTGTCCTCGGTATGTAGACTCGTTCTGCAACTACTTTAGGTACCACAGTCGAAATCTCAGGAATCTCCTCAGAAATCGCCTCAGTATCGACCGACACCAATGGGGTATCGATCGATCCAGGGATTTTAGATCCATTCGAGCAAGTGTCTGGGCTGGTATCGATCGATACAGGCTGGTATCGATCGATGTTTGTGCGATTTCAGAAACCCATTCGTCATCTTCTAAAGGATCGTCGAAAATTCCTGCATCAAATCCTTTTTCTACCACTACAGTGGTTTCTTTAGCAATTCCCAAGGTGATTGCATTGACGTGCGCTCTTGGATTCTTAGTTTTCCCTGGAAGAAAACCTTCCTGTCTCTGCACAGCTGATGCGGTCTGAGCAACCTGAGTTTCCAGCTTCCTCTGAGAAAGGTTGACAGCTTCAATTTTCCCATTTAGGTAGTCGATCTTCCCATTCAGATCAGTGTATAGATTGTCAATCTTCCCATTGAAATTAATACCCTATTCAGATACTAAAGCAGTAGTTATAGTATAGCTAGGGGTCGAACCACAAAGACTCACAGAGATGCACAATAGATTGTATAGTATCGAATTAAGCTAAGCAATTCAGATGTAATTGAAAGCAGTGCAGAAATTAAAAGTGTTGTAATTCAATTGGAGAAAGATAGGCTCAGGGTATTTCTCAGGAAATCAATGAATGCAGATAAACTAACTAACAGGATTCAGATTTAGCGCAGTTCTTGAACTCAAATCACTAAGGTATAATTAACCAACTGTCGTTGCGAGAATTATCTAAATCTAAATCCTAGGAATTCCAAATCTCTTTGCGAATCCTAAAGTCTAAATCAGCTTTAATATCAGGTTTGATATGTTCACAAATCAATTAAACCAAATCTCTTTGCGAATAATCAATTTGCTCACCTAGGCTCTATCAGGTAATTAATCGCACTGTCGTGCCTAATCAATTATCCTAAGATCTAAGTTCCAGATTCGTCAACCTAGAATTAGCCTTGAGAACAACCTATGGTGAAGAACTAATTCAGATGGTGAATCCTAAACAGATAATCAACCTAGCATTCAAAGAAATCCTTATGAGAAAACACTAAACCTAAAGTGGATTTACTCAGACATGGAGAATGAAACAATCAACATAACTGAATAAATCATCAATAAAATAGAAAGAATAACAAGAGGTTTTGAGATCTGATCTCGGAGGAAGGGAGATTCAGACTTGTCTCTCTCAAACCAAAGTAAAATAAAGCATACAAAATAAAGAAAGCCTACAAAGTGGCTGTAAAATCCTATAAATAACCTAAAACACGTTCTGGACCATCTTGTAAATATCAAAGTCTTATGGGCCAATTATGCAATTCTTCAATTCTTCAATAAGTCGCGATCCTTATGTTTCCTCGACGGGCATCGATCGATACCAGGGGGTATCGATCGATACTCATGTGATTTCGGCGTCTCAGCTACACGGATCTCTGCTTCGCTCCAGAATGTTCCAGAAAGCTCCAATATCTCCAATTATGCTCCCAACGTGCTATGACCTGTAAAAGACTCTAAAAGACTCCAAAATACTAGAAAGACTCTATAAAAAGGACTTATATCATGGCTTAAATAGGGTAAAAACCATGATATATCAACTTTCCCAGACTTAGCCTTTGCTTGCCCTCAAGCAAATAGAAGACTAAACTAGAGAAAGAGGTTTGAAAATGTAGAGACTCACCTGTTCATGAACCATCGCAGAGATCCTTTTCCCAAGCACCCAAATGTCACCTAATCAGCTTTTGATCTAACCACCATGTACTTCTCCGTAGACATTCGCAACTTTCCCAGACTCCGCACATTATCTCGCAGCATTGTTCAAAAAAAAGCCCTCATCACCAGTTTCATCGATGCAGCCAATGTTCAAGAACCTTCTAGATTCTTTACCAGACAATATCATGACAAGGAACCACCATTTTCACACTTTTTGTATCACTTTCTCTCCCAGACTTATTTCTTATTATGTTCTCTTTTTTTAGATCTGCATATACATAACAAGGTCCGAAACGCGAGTATTGATGGTGTTTGCCACCGAATCCCCGGTTCTTCCCTCTCTATGTATCAAAGGTTGTAGGCGAATAATGGCATCATATAAAAATCCTAGCCTCGCTTCCAATCCTTTGTGTGATCATTCCCTCTTAAATAGAATAATGGGATCGCTGGAAATTTTCCTAACCCTCTACTCAGAAGAAAATCATTTCAATCTTTTATGCTCTTATTTATCAACTTATAACAGGGGAGAGAGATACCATAACTCTAAACACATGGGTTCTTTTATCAAATACGAATGATGAATCAAGCTCTAAAAACACTAACCACATTGATGAAGTGCAAAAATTTGGCTCAGGCTTCAGAAGAACTCTGCTGGAGACATGAATATTTTCTAGTTAACTGGTCAGTCTTTGGATTTTTCATTAGTCGATCTAGAACTGATCCTGCAACACTGGTCACTCAAATCCAAAATCAAAACAACAATTCAAGAACATGATCATCATCTCCAACAAGTTTTGACTCAATAAATTGATTTTGACTCGATAAAACAACTGACTCTAAGAAAAACAAACACAATGTCAGCAGACACCTCCCCCAGACTTGAACAACACTGTCCCCAGTGTTATCTAGCCTAGAGTCAGTGAAAGAAAACAAAAGAACATAATAAAATTGGGAAAGACAAGAAGTTACCTTGCTGGAACATTGAGTATCGATCGACACACAGCCTGATATCGATCGATACCAAACTTAAATCGACATGAACCTGTCTCAATCGCGTAGGGTATCGATCGATACTGAAGGGTAACGATCGACACTCAGGCGATTTCGAGTTTGCTCCTTGTTTATCCTGACACAAAACGAAAAATAAATAGAAAATACTTATATATACAGACTCACCAGTGGGTTGCCTCCCACCAAGCGCTCGTTTAACGTCAATAGCTTGACTGTAACGCCCTTCAGGCTGGATAAGAGTGAGAGTTTGCACCAAAACAGGCTCCACAACTCGACATTGCTAGCTTCTAAGTTCTGCTCAACATGCCTTCCACAAACTCCTTTCCTTTCTCTTTCAGCTCAGAAGTAAGAAGAACTCTAGCCTTAGAGAATGGTTTCGAGGCTCCTTTGCACCTCACCTTGTACTCAATCGAATCTCCATCACACTTCTGAGGGATTAAAGTGACATGGGGATTCTCGACTCTTTCGCTCTTGGCTTTCTTCTTTGTTGCCTTGGCCTTCTTGACAACTTCCTTGGAGACGCTGGGTGATTCAGCTGAAACGTCTGTGATAATGGGTACGTCAGGAGGTTCTTCCAAAGGATCTGATATCAACATCGCTCCTATTACAGCATCGATGCAAGAGATACGTGTGGGAGTTCCTCTAGGGATGGCTTTGTAGTACACCTCCTTGTCAATGTATGAGAATGAGATGTGCTTGCTGGGTGTGTCCATAATGGCACCAACCGTAGCCATGAACGGTCTTCCGAGAATCAACTGCGTACGAGATTTTGCATTCATCTCTACAACCTGAAAATCAGTAGGAACCAGGCAATCTCCTATTGTGATCATCAAATCAGCGATTGCCCCATATGGAAGAGAGGTGGAATCGTTCGCGAACGTGATATATGTCTTTGGAGGTTGAATATCAGCTCCCAATCTCTCTGCAATTTCCCTGGACATGCACTACAAGAAAACTGCCCTTTTACAACTAACATAATCGTCGTAAATTGGTTGTAAAACATGGTTTACGACGGATTAGCGACGAATAACAATTCGTCGTAATATGATCGTCGTTAATCGGAAATCGTCGTAAATTGGTCGTAACATTAAGGAGGACTAAAAATCGTCGTAAAATCGTCGTATATTATTCGTCGTAAAATCGATGTAAATTTACATCGATTTTACGACGAATACATTACATCGATTTTACATCGAAACATTACATCGAATTATACAATTTTTTTTTCGACAATCCGTTGTCAATTCGTCGTAATAGGATGAAACATTACATCGATTTTACATCGAATTATACAATTTTTGTTTTGACAATCGTCGTAAATTCGTCGTAATAGGTAGATGTAAATGCGTTGGTAAATCGATGTAAAATATTCGATGTAAATTCGTCGTAAATTATTGAACGATGTAAAATCGATGTAAATGTTGAGTCGATGTAAACTCGATGTAATACATATATATATATATATATATATATAATATTATTTCTTTTTTCAATTAAAATTAAAAAAATAATTAATAAAATTATATTTATAAATTAAAATTTTATAAATCTATTCAAAATATAAAATAAAATTTAAAATACAAAATAAAATTCTTAATATAAACTATTTGGGAGTCGTCGCGGATCTAACTGATCTAAAGAATCATGCCCCGGCAACTGCAAAATATCTTCGACAGTCAATCCTGCATACAACAACGGTGGTCGAGCACCTGCTTCTGGAGGCAGCACTGGTTCGGAAAAAGAAACCGGAACAGCGGACGGTGTCGCAGAAGATGACGGGAGTTGCGAATTAGCACTCGGTCCCGTCTCGAGAAACTGCAGATAGTGTGTCTTACGTGGCGCCATATCTAAAAAAATATTTAAAAATAACTCAATTCCAATATAATATAATTCCATTCCTAACTAATAAGTCCAATCCTAACTAATAAGTCCAATCCTAACTAATAAAAATTACTACCTAACTAACAATTCAAAATCCTCACAAACAATAATATAATTTAAAAAATCAAAAAATAATTTTTTTACCTTTTTCGTAGGTAGAGAGAGGGGAGAGCGTTTTAGAGAGAGAGTGAGTTTGTGTGAGATTGTGAGGGAGGAAAAATCTGGTCACGTATATATAGATTTTGTGGTCGTCGTAAAATCATTGGTAATTTACGACGATTCCGTCGTAAAATCGTCGTAATATTAAAACCGAAAATTCAACCTATTGAAAATTTTCCCCCACGCGGTAAATTAAATATTTCGATTTCCAACGGAATTACGACGGATTCGTCGTAAAATTGTTGTAATTTTTACAACGAATTTACGACGAATCCGTCGTAAATTCGTTGTAAAAGATTAAATCTATACCCTAAACCGTAAATCGCAATACACATATACTGGAAGTAAGAACGAAGTATATTTGTGCATCTAATACTTCTAATATTTAACAACAGATTCAATAAGGACGATTGAATCTATATCGTCACCGATTTCCTTATCTTACATAATAATGTATAGCATTCGTTCTTATAAGTATATATTCGTAACATGCATGACTTAAATAATGTAAATAATTTTGTAAAAACTTAAACTTGTTTATACTATGATTAGAACTTACGTAAAACAAGATATAAGATAAAAAAAACTAAACATGTAAATCAAACCCTAAACCCTAAATTTTAAGAATTACAACGAAATTACGACGGATTAGTCGTAAAATCGTTGTAATTTTTACAACTAATTTACGACGAATCCGTCGTAATTTCGTTGTAATAGATTAAATATATACCCTAAACCCTAAATCACAATACACATATCCTGAAAGTAAGAACGAAGTATATTTGTGCATCTAATACTTCTAATATTTAACAACAGATTCAATAACGACGATTGAATCTATATCGTCACCGATTTCCTTATCTTACATAATAATGTATAGCATTCGTTCTTATAAGTATATATTCGTAACATGCATGACTTAAATAATGTAAATAATTTTGTAAAAACTTAAACTTGTTTATACTATGATTAGAACTTACGTAAAACAAGATATAAGATAAAAAAAACTAAACATGTAAATCAAACTCTAACCCTAAATTTTAAGTATTACAACGAAATTATGACGGATTCGTCGTAAAATCGTTGTAATTTTTACAACGAATTTACGACGAATCCGTCGTAATTTCGTTGTAATAGATTAAATCTGTACCCTAAACCCTAAATAACAATACACAAATCATGGAAGTAAAAACGAAGTATATTTGTGCATCTAATACTTTTAATATTTAACAACAGATTCAATAACGACGATTGAATCTATATCGTCGTCGATTTCCTTATTTTACATAATAATGTATAGCGTTCGTTCTTATAAGTATATATTCGTAACATGGATGACTTAAATCATGTAAATGATTTTTTTAAAACTTTAACTTGTTTATACTATGATTAGAACTTACGTAAAACAAGATATAAGATAAAAAAAAAATCAAACATGTAAATAAAACCCTATACCATAAATTTTAAGTATTACAACGAAATTACGACGGATTCGTCGTAAAATCGTTGTAATTTTTACAACGAATTTACGACGAATCCATCGTAATTTCGTTGTAATAGATTAAATCTATATCCTAAACCCTAAATCACAATACACATATCCTGGAAGTAAGAACGAAGTATATTTGTGCATCTAATACCTTTAATATTTAACAACAGATTCAACAACGACGATTATACGATGGATTATCATGTTTATACTATGATTAGAAGTTATGTAAAACATGATATACGTTGATAAACCAAACATGTAAATTAAAACTAAATCGTCGTAAATTCGTCGTAGTTTTACGACGATGTTACGACGTAAATAGTGACATCGGTATCACGACGATTTCACGTCGACTCTGAGAATTTGGTAAAACACGGTTTCTTATAGGTCACCTAATTATTTACATCAAATATTTTCGACGTAATTTCGTCGTATATTCGATGTAAAATAGTTGTAATGCTATTCGATGTAAAACCGTTGTAAATTTTCGTTGCAAATCCGTTGGTAATTTTTAGAAAAATTCTATAAATACCTTCCACACCTTCAATGGTAACTAAAAAAAAAATACACACTAAATATATACATATCCACGTTTCCTTGGGTTCTTATGCTGATCATTGTGTTCCCACTTCTTGATGATCTTGCCAACAAAGAATCATGTGGGATCTTGTTTTCATGTAAAGACAGTCTTCATTACTACCATAGGTGAATGATTCATAGAATTGGACATCTATGTAAATCGTAATATAAGGATGTCCAATTCTATGTATCTTTCACTTATGGTGGTTGGTCTTTATGAATGTAGAAAACTATACCCCCAGAGTTCTTTGTTGGCCAGATCATCAGAAGTGGGAATACAACGGTCTACTTCTTAACCCAAGACGACATTACGACGATATTACGTCGTAATATCAACGTAATATGCATAAGCCATATTCGTCGTAATATCGATGTAAGATCGATATTATGACGATTTATATTGTCGTCGTAATGTCGTCGTAAAATGGTCGTAATTTTACATCGAAATTACGATGACATATTTACGACGATTTTACATCGAACAGATATTTCGTCGTAATGTCGATGTAAAGTTACATTGACGCAGGCTCCTGAGTCAACGAGAGACTCTTTGAATTCAACTATAGAGATAGAGCATGGAACTGAGAAGATCCCTGGGTCTTCCCTCTTAGTCAACTGTCTCAGTGGAGGTGTACCTCTAGCCTTAATGAAGAGTGCCTTAATCTCTTCCTCAGTTTCTCTGCAATCTTTGAAGTGAGTTAGCAGAGGACGGCACTTTAGAGCTTCTTCAAAGGTTAATTCAGGGGAAATCCTTCGTACCATCTTCTCAAAGCCACGGAGCTGCTTTGGAGTGATAGGATCTCTGTTTAGGAATAGGATTCAGCTTCTTGGGCTTGCGAACTCTTTCTGCAATCAACTTAGGTGTTTTCACAGTTTCTGGCTCGTTCTGCGAGGGGTATCGATCGACACCAGGTAGGGTATCGATCGATAATACTGCAGTTGAATCATCCCTGGCAGATACATCATCATTAGAAGGAAGCTCCACATTCTGCTTATCCAGCAAAACGTTACATCTAGCGTCCTCCCATTCCTTCTGTGTCATAATATGAGGCATATGATAAGGTATCCTGGGTATATACACTCGTTCTGCAACTACTTTAGGCACCACAGTCGAAGTCACAGTTGTCTCCTCAGAAATCGCCTCAGTATCGACCGATACCAATGGGGTATCGATCGATACACGGATTTTGGAAGTATCCCGTTTCAGAATTGTAACCGGCATCGATCGACACTTGGGGGTATCGATCGATGCCCTGGCGATTTCAGGATCCTCATCGAAATTTTCTGCACTTGAGGAGATCGCATTGACGTGTGCTCTTGGATTTTCAGTTCTCCCTGGAAGAAAACCTTCCTGCCTCTGCACAGCTGATGCGGTCTGAGCGACCTGAGTTTCCAGCTTCCTCTGACTAAGGTTGACAGCTTCAATCTTCCCATTCAGGTGGTCAATTTTCCCATTGAGATCAGTGTAGAGATGGTCAATCTTCCCATTGAAATCCACTTGCAGTTTTTGCTGTCCCTGAAGAATCTGCTCAAGCATGGATTCCATCTTATTATCCGTAGACTTTGGAGAGATGGGCTGGTACGAAGAATTCCCGTAATTTCGAGTGTTGTTGCTGAAGTTCCGGTTGTTGTTGTACCCAAATTGCTGACCCTGAAATCCAGAACCACCAACGTAGTTACAATCTTCCAGTTCATCTCCACCGATATTATTGACTCCATAAGCAAAGTGTACAGTCTTCTTCGACTTTCCGATCAGAAAATCCAGCTTTGCCTGAACATCAGCAGTCTGCGATCCATCAAGTCCTCCAGCTTGCTTCTTCTGCTCAAAATCAGCATTCTTGGTGCTATTGCTAGACGCCAAGTTCTCAATCAGCACGACTGCATCATCTGGATACCTGGTGTTGAAGTTCCCATTACTCGCAGTATCCAAAGCCATATGGTACCTCCAATCGATCCCTCTGTAGAAGGTACCCAGCAGCTGAACCTGATTGAACCCATGGTGCGAACAATCTCTCTGATATGATTTGAAGCGAATCCAAGCAGCCTTGAGTCCCTCTGTTGGACCTTGAGAAAACTGGAAAATTTTGTTCCTGAACTCTTCGGATCTCGCGTCATCATAGAAATTGCACAAGAATGCATTCTTCGTCTCATCCCATGTAGTTAGCGAACCAGGAGCAAACTGCTTCAGCCAATAAGCAGCATCCCCACCAAGAGAGTATGGGAAAAGTTTGCAGAATAGGAACTCATTGGGCACTCCATTGTACTTCATACCAGTGACCAAAGCCTCGAACCTTTCGATATGATCCATGGGATGCTCATGAGGTAGGCCATGGAAAGGACTATGACTCACGAGAGCATAGTACGCAGGCTTCAGCTCGAAATCGTTCCTCTGAAAAGTTGGGATGCGACTCGCAGATCGATTGGCATAGAACTGATCAGGTCTGTTGTGCTCGCCAAGTGTCCTAACTCGATCACCTGCGGCATTCCCAACGTTGGCGCGCCCAGCTGGCGCGACAATCTCAATAACAGCAGCAGGGACAACGACGCTTCCAGCTTCATCAAGTCGCTGCCCTCTCTCATTGCACACATGACCCTCTTGGTCTCTCAAGACTCCAGCTTCATCAGCTCTTAATACCACTGGGTTGTTCATCCCTGATGTTTGATTTTTCTTTATGTTTGTGCGTTCCACAAGCGCTAGCTGTTCCAGTGACAGTTCAACTAGCTGAGTGCTCTTGTTGCTTCTGGTTTCACGAACAGGCATACACCTGAAAACAAAACCCTAGACAAGGCACGTAAGTAACCAAAAAAATATGTTGAGTATCGATCGATACCGGATGTTGTCGATCGATATCAACAAAGGAAGATGACGAGTATCGACCGATAGTAGTGAGTATCGATCGATACCGACGAACTTAGTCGAAACTCGACAGCTAAAATCTAATGGCGAAATTGGGTCCCCGGCAACGGCGCCAAATTTGATATGCTCAAATTAATACCCTAAAAGTACTAAAGCAGTAGTTATAGTATAGTTAGGGGTCGAACCACAAAGACTCACAGAGATGCACAATAGATTGTATAGTATCGAATTAAGCTAAGCCAAGAGATGTAATTGAAAGCAGTGCAGAAATTAAAAGAGTTGTAATTCAACTGGAGGAAATATAGGCCCAGGGTATTTCTCAGGAAATCAATGAATGCAGATAAACTAACTAACATGATTCAGATTTAGCGCAGTTCTTGAACTCAAATCACTAAGGTATAATTAACCAACTGTCTTTGCGAGAATTATCTAAATCTAAATCCTAGGAATTCCAAATCTTTTTGCGAATCCTAAAGTTTAAATCAGCTTTAATATCAGGTTTGATATGTTCACAAATCAATTAAACCAAATCTCTTTGCGAATAATCAATTTGCTCAGCTAGGTTCTATCAGGTAATTAATCGCACTGTCGTACCTAATCAATTATCCTAAGATCTAAGTTCCAGATTCGTCAACCTAAAATTAGCTTTGAACACAACCTAAGCGAAGAACTAATTAATATGGTGAATCCTAATAAACTAATCAACCTAGCATTCAGAGAAAACCCTTATGAGAAAACCCTAAACCTAAAGTGGATTTACTCAGACATGGAGAATGAAAGCAACATGATTAAATAGATCATCAAAGAAATCAATAAAAACAGGAGTTCAGAGTTGTCTCTCCAAAAACCAAAGTAAAATAAAGCATAGCCAACAAAGTGGCTATAAAATCCCTATAAATAACCTAAAACACGAATTGGGGTTTCTTGTAATTATTAAAGACTTCTGGGCACTTTTGCAATTCTTCAAGTCTTGGAAAACTCGCGGGTCGTGTCTTGCTGCGATGGGTATCGATCGATACTAGCCAGTATCGATCGATACCAAGGCTTCATATCGGGTTCTCAGCAACACAAACTTCTGCTTTGCTCCAAATGCTCCAGAAAGCTCCAATATCTCCAATAATGTTCCCAACGTGCTATGACCTGTAAAATACTCTAAAAACTCCAAAATACTATAAAGACTCTATAAAAAGGACTTATATCATGGCTTAAATAGGGTAAAAACCATGATATATCACCAATCAAAGCTTTAAAACTAGTCGCAGAAGATCATTGTGATACTACATGACCTCACTGTATAAATACCAAAACAACAAAAAGAACATAACTACTTACATCTCTTTTGTTTGAACGAAGGCTTACATCCCTTTTGCTTACACAACGGTAGAAAGGCCTTCCTGGATTTTCTTGTGTCTTAGACGTCCATATCATTACATCAAATCCACAATCACACTTCGAAGGAAATCCACGGTTTCTCGCGACACAAGAAGATGAAGAACTCGAATTCATTGGAATAGGAAGAAGAAGACAGGATGAGATAGAGAAAAACGAGAGTCGAGCAGGGAAAATGGTGATTTTGATGAGAGAGTCGATTTCTCTGAGAGAAATCGAGTGGAAGAAGATGACGACTACGTCAAAACAAAAAAAGACGACGACTTCGATTTTGAAATTAGGGTTGAGAGTAGTTTGATTTGGGTATTTTTTTTTTTCTCTTGATTTTTAAAACGACACCGTTTTATTTTAACAGAGTTTAAAAACAAGATTTGACAGAGTTAAATCAGTCCGTTAGTGAAGTTAACGTTGGGCCTAATTTGGCCGAGTCAAATAAAGTTGGTGATTTAAAAACAAAGTCAAAATAACTTTGTGATTTAAAACGTTCTCACGATAGTTGGTGCTTTGATTGGCCGAAATTTGAAAGTTGAGGATTAAAATGGCATTTTTCCCGTTTTTTAATAAAAAATTAAGTAATTAACTTCTACAAATAAGTGAATCTTATTATATAACTAGGTTTTGTATCTACCTTACGCGTGGTATTGTTTTAAATATTATTTTGATAAAAGTCATATGCGACCAATTATATTTATTGAGATATTATTTTGTGTATGTTGGTAATTGTAATAATATATATATAAAATATTGCAGTTTTAATCTCATAAATTATATCTAATTTGTGAGGTTTCAATAGTCTTGTTTTGAATGTATGTATGTTCTGTTTGAAAAACGTATTATTGGGTAACATATTTATAAGTTAGTATACTAAAGCCAACTAAAAGTGTAACAAAGTAATCAAATAAAAACCAAAATCGGGCGCGTGAGTTCACAAGGGTATAATGGCTGGAATGCCAAATTTCTAAAAAAATGATCTACCGTGCCAGCATGTGATCTGGATGCCATAAGGATGCCATAATGGGAGTGATAAACCCATTATACCCTTAATGATCAGTTTGAAATAATGTTAAAATTTTAAAAACAAATTGAAAAAATTAATTATAAACGGAAAACAGCTCTCTCGGCTGAAATCAGGAAATCGACATCTCGGCTGAAATTCACATCGAGAGAACCAACTCTCCCCATATCGCCAGCGGACCTTCCGATCTGCAATCGGTCTTGTACGCAGCTCCTGGGTGAGTTCTTGTTATGAATGGTTTCTCATTATTTGGGTTTAGGGATTCGATTCAATTCCGATTCAATTTCAAAATTGCATGTTTTGGTGATCCTGTTTCGGGTTGTGCATTGTGCTGGTAACCAAGTTTTAGGGGACGCTTAGGTCTTGCATTGGTAATATTGCTACTCAGAAATACATGTAAGATCGATCGTTGCTTTGAGCCGGAATTGATTTGGTTTTTTACTAGTTTTCTTCATACTCTATTGATTGGTCTGTTTGTTATCATAGCTAGATTGGTCTGTTTGTTATCATAGCTACGTTATCATAGCTAGATTGGTCTACTCAGAAGTTACGTTTGGTGAATCTAAGAGAAATTTAGGTGAGCTCGATTGCTCCCCGAGCTCACCAAATTGTTGTGACAAAAAATTGTGCTAAATGAATAATTTTTATTTTATTTCCAGGATACATTGAGCATTAGCCATACGAACATACATTTTGACTATGGAAGAAACTATTTAGAGAACGGAGAAGAGTTTAAATGGATTTCAGGAGGTTCCATGTCTGCTATATCGTTTAAGAGCACATCTATGGAGGAGATAACTTACTCTGCCTTAGTAGATAAGATATGCAAAAAGATTGATGTAGAAGAAACTACGAGGAAGGTGAAGTTGAGTTACATTCCGTTGGTAGCTAATCCGCATAGAGAGTCATCTATTGTGGATGATGAGGACGTTTTTGTTTACCTAACGACATTGGATAAAGAGGGACTTAGATATGTTTTGCATGTGGAGGTAATCAAAGATTTAGAAATAAATCAGATGGGAGCACAAGTGTCAAGAGTTGGGCAAGCATCGTCTTTTGGGGTGAATTATGAGATGATGGGTTCAGGTTCCATAGGTGATGATGTAGTTAATGCTGGTACACTGATTATTTACAGAGGGGAGGAATCTGGAAAAAATAACGAGCCAATGGAGGAGGAATTTGCGGCTGAAGATAACCATGGGGGTGACGGTTTGGATGGTATGCATGAAGATGAATATGTTGACCTTCCAGGGGATGTAGAAAATCAGTTTGTTGTAGAATGGGAAGATGGTGCGGGGATTGAAGAAGGGCAAGAGTTTTGCTCGAAGGAGGCATTAAGAAATTTGGTTGACAGAGCTTCACATAAGAACTGTTTTGTGGTCAAAACATATAAGTCGGATCCGGGCCGTATCATCTTAAAATACCATCAAGCAGAAGTAGGTTGTAAATGGTATCTATATGCTACGAAAGTAAGGAATTCAAGTTATTTATGTGTTAGAGTATACATGAATATGCATACATGCTCTAGGGCCGTTGCGAGTACAAATCGTAGTAAAAGGAAAGGAACACCACACATAGTAGCATCTGTTTTGCATGATAAATTTCCTGGTCCAGTGGACACTCCCGCTGCTAAAAGTGTAAGTAAGCTTGTTCAAATAGAAGCTGGTGTGAGTGTGTCCTACTCTACTGCCTTGAGAGGCAAAAAATTAGCTGTTAGTGAAGTGAGGGGCAGTTCTGAAAGAAGCTTTTCGATATTGTATTCTTATCTCCACATATTAGAGCATGTCAATCCTGGGACAGTGACAAGTGTGAAATTGGATGCTGAAAATAAGTTCAAGTATATTTTCATCGCCTTGGGGGCTAGCATAGAAGGATTTAGAGCGATGAGAAAAGTAATAGTTGTGGACGCAACTTTTATTAAGAATTTGTATGGTGGTATGCTAGTATTTGCGGCAGCTCAAGATCCTAATCATCACCATTACCCCATTGCTATGGGTGTAATTGATAGAGAGAATGATGCTAGTTGGAGGTGGTTTTTTGAAACCCTGAAAACCACAATACCAGATGATGATGAACTTGTTTTTATGAGTGACAGACATCCAAGCATCATCAAGGCAGTCAAAGAGGTGTATGTGAGGTCTCAGCATGGATATTGTGTTTGGCATCTGTCTCGAAACGTGAGAGGTAAAGCTTGTAAAGGTAGTAAAGATCTAGTTTCTATGAAATTCATTGATTGTGCTCAGATGTATACCGAGGAAGAGTTCAACAGAGCATACCTTGATTTTAGGAGAATGTTTCCAAAAGCCGCCGAGTATGTGGATGAAACGGTAGCGACAGAGAAATGGTCAAGGTTCTATTTTAAAGGAGACAAGTACAATGTAGACACTAGTAATTCATGTCAAGTACAACGACAAAGAAATGGGCAAGGTGCTATAAAATTCATTAATTGTATTTCTTTGTACTTGTATTTCTTTGTTTTGTTTTGTGAGGAGAACTATTATGTACTTGTATTTATTTGTTTTGTTTTGTTTTGTGAGGAGAACTATTATGTACTTGTATTTCTTTGTAGTACTTGTATTTCTTTGTTTTGTTTTGTGAGGAGAACTATTTATATGGACAATAATTTGGACAATTATATGGAACTACTTAATAAAATTAAAATAAACATATAAAGAAAGCAATATTGATATCATGTTTCACATTTTCCTTATTGATATCCCTAATACTATCAAATTTTTATTTTTTTTATTGATATCATGTTTCACATGAAACAAATTTTTAATACTATCAATAAAGAATAGATCCCTAATACTATCAATAAAGAATAGACTCTCTAATACTATCAAATTTTTATTTTCCTTATTGATATCATGTTTCACATGAAACACCCCTTATACTATAAGGAACACATTAGCAATATTGACTATCTTATGATTGAAAAGAAACAAAATATATTATTTTCCACAATCTATTCTATGAAAACTTCCTACCGGTCAATTGCTTCTCTAAAAGAATGTGGACAACTACAACGTAATTGATAGTACAGGACAACTATAAAAACTTTAATTTCGTAAAAGGACAACTATTAGGAAAGTTGGACAGCTAGAAACATAGGGACAACTATATGTATAAAACATGAATATTTTAATGATTTTACATTTCCAATAATTTCCCAAATCGATAAAATGTCCCCAAAAATAATTTTCCACCTTAATAATTTCCCAAATCGGCAATTGCTTCTATTTGTCACTTTATTCCCACCTTAATAATTCCCCACCTTAATAATTTCCCACCAAAATCGACAAATAACCCCAAAAATATTTAATATTCCCACCTTAATAATTTCATTTCCCTCTCTCTTCTTCAACATGAGCATTTCTCACTTTCTTCGTTTTCGAGAAAAGTAGAGTGAGAGAGGAACATTCTAGGGAGAGAGAATCCGAGAGAGAGAGTAGCCGGAGATAGAGGGATAGCAGATCTACGATTCCGAGTCAAGGTCAGGAAAGGTAAGATCGATTCATTCAATCTCAATTAAGGTCAAAATCGATTTGGGAAAAAAATTTAGGGTTTAGTAGAGATGCAATTCGATGAAATTTCTGGGTTTATTCCGAGTTAAATCGATTTCTGGGTTTGTTGAGGACATAATATATTAACAATCTGAGTTGTTGTCTGATTTCTGGGTTGTTTCCATGGTACATATATGGACTCGAGCTATAGTGACGCTAAGCGTAACAAGAGGCTAATCGATCGGCTTTACTTCGAAGCCGACGTTGACTATGTATCAGAGGTAAGCGTAACCAAATACCACGAAGCCGACGCTGGATTTCCCACACAATGCTATTGTGGTGAGAGAGCAATAGTATAATCATTTCGCGGACCATTGAACCTCGGAAGACTGTTTTACACATGCTCCTCGAACATCAACGTAAGTAATCAACTTGCCTTTTAAATTGTTAAGTTCTATTATCTAATTTCCGATTTGTGTAGGATGGAGAGTGCCATATCTTTAAATGGTGGGATGAGGCTATGATGGAAGAACTGCAAAGGCTGGAAGATTCTCTACATTGACGAGCATCTCCATTGCATTCATGATGAGATTGTTAAGCTCAAGGCTGAGCTCAAGGCAGAGATTGTTGAGCTCAAGGCTGAGCTCAAGGCTGAGCTCAAGGCTGAGCTCAAGGCTGAGCTCAAGGCTGAACTCAAGGCTGAGCTCAAGGCAGAGATTATTGAGCTCAAGGCAGAGATTGTTGAGCTCAAGGCAGAGATCGGGGGATTGAAGAAGTCACTTAATGAAATGGAGAATGTAAGCCCTTGCATGCTTTTGAAGAATTTGGTTGTTCTTGTTCTTGTTCTCGTAGCCCTCGCTCGCTGTGTGTAATATCAATTTGTGTAATATCGGTTTGTGTAATATCAGTTGAACCTCTTTAAGTTATTTGTGTAATGGTACTCAGTTGAATGGTAATGTAATGTAATGTAATATCGGTTTGTGTAATACTGGGCTAGTAGGTTCAAAGTTGAACCTCTTTATCGGTTTGTACCTCTTTAAATAGAGAAGAATGTAATGTGACTTAATGGTAAGTTATTTGTCCCATTTTGTATTTCAGAATAATAAGATGAAATGCCAGTTGTCCCATTTTGGTAAATAGAAGTATATGTACCCAATACTTGAAACAAGTTCCACATACTATTAGTCTCAAACCAGTTCAACAAAAAACATAAGAAAACCAGTTCAACAAAAACATACTAAATAAAGTTCTCAAACCAGAAAATCAACAAACATAAACTCTAATTCTTTTATCTCTTCTGGCCCCTCTTTGTTGGTGACGAGACTGTTGGAAGTACTAACTCTTCAAATTCTTTCAATCTCCCATCTATTCCATCTATTCTCTTATCCATTTCATCAAGATGCTCCATTATTTCTTTAAACCCCTTCTCCAGGACTTTCTGCAGATCCAACACTCCACCCATTTCCTCTTCAGGGACTTCATCTTCAACTTCAACTTCAACTCGAGAACCAATGTCCAACTCTTACAGGTCTTTCCAACATATCTTCTTCTTTTGCACGGTTAGATAATTTGTCCAACCTTCAACAATTGGATCAACATACCCTATCCCATCATCATCGTCAATGATGCGCGCCATAAGAGTTTCCTCATCTGAGTCAGGTTCCAATATGATAGTAATATCCTGTCAATATTTATCAATATAACTTCAGATCAAATTCATAACAAAAAACATCATACTTACTACTTCCAACCTAAATCATACTCATAACAAGATGCCAGTAACACTAACCTTAGTGCTACTTCCAATCGCTTCATTTATATCATCCAATGGATAACCTTTCATGGAAATTTCAGAGAACTTGTGTTTGCACATCCTTGGACAGTCCTTCTCTGCGGCTACAACTTCTCGAAATTTGCATCGAAGATTTGGAATACATTCAAATGCCTTAATCTACACAAATAGTCACAATATCACAAACTTCATTTCATAAAACTAAAACTTTAATACTAACTATTAAGATTTACCTCTAGAGGAAGAATGAAACCAGAAAAGCTACATAATTTTTGATTTGGTTTCACGTAGCCTTTGAACTTCTTCATAAATCTTTGGATCTCCTTCATGGAATCATCAAATGTGTAACGCCCCCAAGGAAATGTTTTACACACCTCCAAATCATCAACAACTCTAAGCAAGAAGGAATCTATGTTTCCATCAGCCTTAGACTTAGCTTTGACTACTTTGCTTAAGAAATACAAGATTGTCATCTTCCGCTTGTCTATATAGCTCCGCATTGACGATAGCTTCTCTTCCACATCTGCGATTGTTATTTGATTTATCCTTCCAAACTGCCTCTTCACAAACTTCAAATCTCCCAATTCCTTATAATCATTCGGGTAATCATGGCAATAAAAACCACATAACAGTGCATGCTCTCTCAAGGAATACCTAATAGGGACTCCATTAACCACAAACCAACACTCAGTTTGCTTATCCGTATAAGCTGTGTGAAGGAGCAGCATCCACAATCCTTGAGTCATGTGGTTTGACTCCTTAGCCATGTGAAATACATGCTTAAATTGAGGATGCGATCTGAACCATGTCACTTCGGATGGAAGCTTCTCTATCAATACGACAACATTGTTCACAGAACACCTTGTCACTATCTTACAAGCCTTGCTATATTCGGTTGGACCGAAGAAAAGCTTCTCAGGTTGCATTGGTAGGCTATCATCATCGAATTCATCATCATCAGTATCCTAAAATTCAAACACAGTATTTACTTATCGCATGCATTGGAAAGCCCCATCGCGCATTCTCATCGCATGCATTGGAAAGCCCCATCGCATTCTCAATATCAGGTAATTCGCATTCTCAATATCAAATATACATACCTTCTCTACTTCGTCCTCAGAGCCGTCCCCATCACCATCATTTGAGTGTTTCTCTTGGGGAATCTCTTCGTCACCATCACCATCATCTGCTTCTTCTGTGGGTTTGGGATTAGGAGCTTCTTATGTGGTGTTGGGTGCTTCTTCTGGAATCGCCACTTCTACTGTGATATTGGGTGCCGACTCATAATCAACACCAGAATCTCTAACCCGAGCCATAAACGGATTAACGAATCGAGATTACGGAGGAGGAAGGAAGACAAAACGACGGAGAGGAAAAGGAGACGAAGGGAGACGAAGAAGATTGCGAAGGAGAGGAGACAGAGAATATCAAATTCTCCGCCGGAGAACAGGAACACAATCGGAAAACACAATCGGAGGAGGACTTGTCTTCTTTTTTTTTTCACTCAAACTGTAAACTGGTAAATTGAAATTGTGAAAATTAGGTTTTGCAAAATCTAATCGGGTTAGATTAGACGGGTGGGGAAGCTCGAGCTTCCACGGGTGGGGATAGAGCGGTTGGGTTGTAATTTTAGTAACAAATGAGGACAATCATGATATTTCCAAGGTTTTCGGTATTAAAAAAAAATCAAAATGAAATTGATTTTTATAACAATGGCATATATGATCAGTTTGCTTGGCAATATGGCATTTCAGCCTGTCGCTCCAAACCGCTCTCGTTTTCTTTCTAGATCTAGATCGCGTGGGTGGTTTCTCTATGGTGATCCCGGCGCCATGAGAGAACCACCAGCCTTTTGTAAACTGGCGGCTCTTCATATGTGGGTTGGGATTTTCTCCGGTGAAGTTGCAATCGATTCTGGCTCTGCGGCGGCGAAGATGGCTTCATGTGGCGGTGACGGTGGAGTCCCTCTGATCTGTGAGGGCTTGATGGCGAGGAGTCTCCTTTCGGTTCTCTCGCAGTGGCGCCTTTGGCTTGGCCGGCTCGACGTGTTGTTGTGGCGGATCTGGATCTAGGGTTTTGCGGTGGCGAGTGAGCTAGCGGCTTGAGGCTCGTCGGATGTCGTGTCAGTCCACGGTACTGCTTCGGGGACGGCGGTCTCTATGAACTGACGGAATTTTCCTGGTTTTTCTCTTTCTAATGGCTTTCCCCCTCGTCTGCCACATTTCCCTCGATGTTAGTAAACTGTGCGGCGGTTGTCCTTGGTCTCTTCGGTTCTCCCCCGGAGTGGTGCGAGGCGGTGGTGGTTAGTCCTGATTCTACCTTGTCTTGCAGCGGTGGTCATGTGCCGCTCAATTTTGGGTCGGTGACAGAACTTGCACGGTGGTGGTTTTTCTAAGCTTATGTGCTCTGTCGGAGATCTTCTATTCCGGTGGTGGATCTTGTGTGGTGGTGGTTTTCTGTTCCGACAGTGTAGATTGGTGGTGGCGGCAGCTTCCCGTAGGCGGAGGTCTTGTTCTGCAATCTAGGGTTTGTCACGGCTACCGGTTATGTCCAGTTCTTGTTCTGACCCGGTTCCGGTTTTTCGATTTCAATATAACTTGGTTTAGATCCCAAACCAGGCCCTTCGGGTTATTATGTTTCGGTTCTCTTATCCGGTTTACTATTATTGTAGAAAAAAACCGAAACGTTTTTCAATACAAGTAAAAATGGTTCAAAAAAAAAAGTAATCAAATGATATTTAATAAAATAGTATTCACACGAAGATAATATATTATACATCATTTCTTCAAATCAATAAAATAAGTTTTTCATCATTTCGGTTTCATCTTAGATATATATGTTTTCTATGAAAACGACAAAAAGTAATAAAATTAAAAATTATTCTATTTTCTTTGCTAGTTTAACAAATACAAATATATGATTTAATCAACTAAATTGAGAAACGAATTAATAAACACAATTCGTGCTTTCAGATTCATGACAACTTTCATTTTAAAACCAAGAAAATAGATGAATATGAAATGGATTTTGAAACTAATTTAAAATCACAAAAGATCGACGAATTAATTATTATTTTTTCAGTTTTATCTTGAAGAGGTAATGACCAGAATTTTGTGTGGTAATATATTGGTTGTGGTATTTAAATGATTTTTCAATGATTATACCTCACTTTTTCCAATCAGAGTGAATAAGTTATTTTATCATATTCAGTTTCATTCTCGTTATATATGTTTTTTTATGAAAACAACAACAACAAAAACCAATAAAGTCAAAAAAATATGGGAGATTTGGTTTAATATTCCAAATTTTTTATATATTTTGAAAACTAACTCATATTTTAAAAAGTCTGAAAAGTAACCTTTTGTATGTAAAATTATCAAATCTCCCATATTCTCGTTATATATGTTTTTTTTATGAAAACAACAACAACAAAAACCAAGAAAGTCAAAAAAATATGGGAGATTTGGTTTAATATTCCAAATTTTTTATATATTTTGAAAACTAACTCATATTTTAAAAAGTCTGAAAAGTAACCTTTTTGTATGTAAAATGATCAAAATACCTAGATAAAACATAGAAATTATTTTAAAATCTAATTTTATTATTTCGATTAATTTAAAGATAAATAATAATATATTTTTCCAATCTTGTTAATTAAAATAATAATAAAAAATAATGGATGTAAGCAAAACCAAAAAAAAAGTCGATAATATTTTAGATTTTGTGTGTTGAAAAAAAAAAAGAATCTGATTTAACATTCATGGAATAAAACATTATTAAATTTTATAATTTATCGTAGACTGTGTGAACACACGGACTTATGATAACAGAGCAGATCATCTGAACATATGTACGTACAACTTCACAAACGTATTTTTTGTATATTTTTCTGTACGTATGGTGATGAATATAGAAGTAGATTTTCATACCAATTTGGGTATATCTAATATTTATGTTTATATCTAAATATAAACTGTAATTAAAATAATTTTATTTTATTCTAGTAGATATATACATATATATATATGTATATATAATAAAATTATTATTGAATATTTATTTTACAATATATATTTTATTCTGAAAATTAAAAATAATTTTTTTTTGTAATTGTAAATTTTCAAAATTCATGATGGTTTTAATTTTCTTTTTACCTAATGAAAAAGTTAGTTTTCAAACTTTTTAAATCATGGGTTAGTTTTCAAAATATATAAATGTTTTGGAATATTAAATCAAATTTCCTCAAAAAATATTCTCCTTTCTTAGCTACTTTAATCAATACAAATTTTTAATTTAATTTACAAATCGAAAAGCAAACTAATAATCACAAATCTTGCTCGTGTATCTATGAAAAAATAAATTTTGAAACCAAAAAAATATATGAATATGGAATAAATTTTGAAATAAATTTATAATAACAAAAACCGGCAAAGTAAATGTACTTTTTGTAAGTTTTACGTTGAACAGATAGAAGCCAACCTTTTTTCTAGTGACATATTAGATGTGGTCACTTTTCAATGGTTCTTTGTTGAGATCATTAACCTAAATGATGAGGATTTAATTATCATATTGTCATTGAAAATAATATTGAAGTAACAAATATTATTTTATATATGAGAAAACTGGTTTACATGGTCATTTTCCTTCATTGTAGTCGTATTTCTCAATCCATGGATGAATTTTTTCTCATGCCATTCTTTATTATTTTTATTTTCCATTAGAGCATAACTTTGATCAAGAACACAATTAAGTAGGAAAAATAAATACAACTTACATTACATAAAAATTCAGAGAAATGTATAACAAATAGAACAACTCAAAACAAAGAACTCCTACATTGATATATGGCAATCCCAAACCGAATATAAAAATGTAATTTCTTATATCCTTTCTGCACTATCTATTCCATGCAATCGTGTGGAAATATTTTCTGGACATGTGGCAAAAATTTAGATGTTAATTAATGTAGATTATAATTGTTGGTTAATTAAAATCCTATGTGGAAAGCCTTAGAAGTAACTTCAACTTTATTAAGTAACTTCAACTTTTATAAGTAACACACACACACATATATATATATATTATAGATAATAAATCATGTTTGTAACAAAAATAGTGGTAAAATTATTACTTCATAATAAACAAAGTATTGTGTACACGTGTGCGCACACATGTAAAAAGTTTACTCTCTATATTATTAAAACAGGGTAACATTTGTGTCCAAACAAAGAAAAATATAATTTAGTCTATTCATATTCTGGATAACTATTATTTCATTCCTTTTATTCATTGTTACCAAACAGAAATATTTTATTTAAAAAAAAATCTGAAAGAATATTTCCATAATCGTTTTTTTCAGAATCTGAAATGTATTTCCATTCTTTTCCAAACATTAATTAGTATATGATTTTTTTTAGCTTTTTATTTAGTTAAATAAAATAATAAACTAAACTTATTTCACTTGCCAAATCCATAAATCGTGTATTAGTAATGTGCCTTTTTGAAAAAACAGATACTTTGTTATGAAATTTAAAATAAAAGTTTTATGATATCGATATTAAATATTAAATTATGAATAGGGGAACAAAGTATAAGATTGTTAAATATTAATTAACATATGCTAATTAATTTTTAATATCATAAAACAGGTATTAATTTGAATGTTATACACAAAAATTAAAACGGTACATACATCATGCGTAGTATAATTTGTTGATGGGCTGTTTAGATAAAAAAAAATTAGAAACAAAATAGGGACAATTGGTGAAATAACTATTTTTGGATAAATCATGAAGAATATAGCCATAGAATAAAAAAAATTAGGCAAGTAACCATGTGTTTGATTTTATGACCGTTTTGGCCATGTGACTAACAGGACACTTGTCATGGGAGAGAGAGAGCTTCATGTACAAGCTTTAGGGATGTAGCCTTTTATCCAGGAAGAAATATAAACTTACTATACTATTTATTCTAACACCACATATGTTTACCCCAATGATTTTGTTTTTTGCATAATTCGCATACTGGTAACTGGTTCAACCTTGTATTAGTACAAAAAAAACACTGATTTTATTTCACGTCTAACATGATTTGTATTTTGAAAAATAAACCCGAAGTTTTTTCCCATACGTCAATAACAGCACATGTAACGTAGGAAGTCTATTTTTTTCAATAACATAGCAAGTCTATTTTTTTAAAATCAAAGGCATAACAAATCTACCAACTAAAAAATACAGACATTTCATACAAAGTGAAAAAAATAGTATAGAAGCATTCCTGCACTTTGTTCATCAATATATTAAACTATCATTTACAACATGTCAATACATTCGTCTCCAACTGAGAAACATAGACATTCCATACTATTTTTTTGCAGACCTTCTATACCAAAGGAAATGAAGCTCACGAGATACAAGAGCATCTAAGTGAAAGGTTCAAAGGAAATATAGACATTTTATACCAAAAGGAAATATATACATTACATAAATCTAGAGCTATGTACGGGAAGAATCCAGTTGATACGAAGCTTGAATCCAATGCATCGAACCTAGGCACTAAATGATTTTCCTTAAAAAAAAATAGACGTTCTATACACACACAGAAATTAGCAAATAGAAAATAACAAAATTTCATTTGATAGAAGAGAAATTGACAAATCTTTATGCACTTTGCTCATCCATATATATAAATCTTCCATACCAGGTCAGAAAAAATTGTACAAAAACCTTTGATGCATTCAAAGAAAATATAGACATTTCATAGCAAAGGAAAAGAGCCTCATATCGTCTCAAGAAAATAGCAAAATAGTCTCAATTAGTCTCAACCAATAACAAATAGCAAAATAGTCTCAATAACAAAGGAAAAGAGGCTCAACCAAATTGCAAAATTGCAAAAATAGACGTTCGATACACATATAAATTAGTTTCCAATATTGAAAACAAAAAATAGACGTTCTACACTAATAGATGTTCTATACAAATAGAAGTTCTACACTAATAGACGTTATATACAAATAGATGCTCTCTTCTCTTTCACAAGGCAACGAAGAAGACAACGAACCCAACATGTTTTTGTGTCAATATTCCTCCTGGAGGTTTCATCGCCAAGAATCCACAAGTCGTTGCGTTACTCGACGGAAAAGCATTGAATCCACTAACTCAAAGCTTTTCAATTTGCTCGAGAAAGAGTTCGCCGTTAACAGAAAAGCCGAGTCTAGTTGTCCCGGTGATGGAGCAGCTTTCGATTTCTTGGTTAGACCGATGTACGGGAAGAATCCACTTAATACGAAGTTTGGATCCGATGCACCGAAGCCATTCACTATATAGGTTTTCTTCAGAATAGACGTTCTATACACACATGAAATTAGCAAATAGAAAATAGCAAAATTACATATATTAAACCATCATTTACAACACTACGAAATAGATTTTCTATATATAAATTTACCACAAACAAAATTCATAACCTCAATAAACAGACAACTGCGTAACATAACACATCTATATTTTTATCAAAATAAAAATAGAACTGCTATTTAACCCCAAAAAAACAAACGTTTACGTAACAAAATTCCAAAAATTTAATGATATATAGACATTCCATACAAAGTAAAAAAAAGTACATAAATTGATATATAGACATTATATATATAGATATAATGAGTGAAGATGTACATATGAAGAGGTATAATGAATTAAAACATAGTCATACTATGCTACATTCGATTTTGCCTCCCCTAGAGATTGATAACTTGTTTCTCACCATAGATGGAGATGATGCGGCCATTACCTCATGAGAAAGAAGTTTCTCACGATAGCGAGAGCTCTATCAATAGCCTTGATGGTTTCCTCAACCAACGACGCGTGTGCGGCTTCCAACCGAAGCTACGAAGCTTCAAAAGATGATATCGTCAGTAAAATCAAAGAAATCAATCTCAATCCCATCTGGGTATCCAATTTCCTAACCTAAGAAAGCCTCACTGGATACGGGTTGAAGCTTCCTAGTAGAGAACCGCGAGATCAGCACTGCGATGAAGCACGCGGCGAGATCGGTGACTGGTGGATCATCGGCTCATAATCTGGACTCGTTCATGGACGCCATCACAATCAAGACATCGAACCAGAGCAAATCGAAGACGGCGCGTGACGGCGATGAGAGGATTTCTCGTGTAGAGAAACGAGACGGTGAAGACGACGGCGGCTGTGGAGAGGAGAGAGAAGGCGAAGAGAAATTGATAAACTAAGAGCAAAGTCCATTCGTGGTTGTTTGAGATTGATCGGGGAGGAGAAGAATTGATTCGCTTGGCTGAAAAATTGCAGAGCTAATAAGAAGATGAAAATAGAGCGAGAGAACGTGGAAGAGATAACCAAAAGAAGAAGAGATGAAAAAAAAATCAAAAAAAAAAAAAAAATTAGTAAAAGATAAAATGGTATTAATATATATAATACGGAAAATATGAGCTTCAACTTTTTTTTGGTTATCCACTTAATTATAGTTTTTTTTTTGTTATACGCTGCAATTTCCCAACAAAATATGCCCTCATTGTAAATAAAGAGTATCATGGCACGTGTGCCTGGATATTCTAATTTAGCATAGAGCATCCACATTGCAGACACGTTCAACGTGCCTTCCGCTTTTTTATAAAAAAAAAAAAAAAAATTATGTCGCGACGTGATTCGTAGCGACATAAAAAAATCAATTTTTATTTTTTTTAGAAAATCGGAAGACACGTTGAACGTGTCTGCAATGTGGATGCATTTAAGAGTATCATGGCACGTGTGCCTGTATATTAAAAGTTAATTTACAATTTTCCCTCTGGCTAAAAACAGCTCATTTATTCGGTGATACATATTTCCTTAAATAAATAACCATTTGTACATACATCATGCCAAATATAAATTACAACTATTTTATTCCCTTTTTTATTTAATATAAATTATTATTAAAAGTTTATGAATGGTTATTTATTTAATGAAGTATGTATCATCGAATAAATGCTGATGTTCATAATTAAAAAAACAAATTCGAATAAAAAAGGAAATAAAAATTTGAATATCTTTAAATTATTACCACAATATAAGAAATTTAGGGAACATACCCACTAATTTGTAGAAAGAAAATCCTATCAATATCAACCAATTAAATTCATTCTTAAATTAAGATATCCAAATAAAATTATTTTTAAAATTAAGATATATCCGAATTAAGATCTTTCTAAAATCTTGGAGTTCGAACGATTCATCTTTGGTCAGATCTGCATATAGTCAACGATGGGGGCTATAATCAATTATATAAATTTTCTTAGTTTCATTCATTCTTTTTTTTCAAAGATTCTTAGTTTCATTCTTTGTCCATATATCTCTCTTAGTGGCTTATTTTTTTCAATTTTGTTCGGTTTTGTTTAGTTCAAATTTTTTTTTATGAATATGCTAAGCGGCCTGAATTTTTTTTCTCCGCTTGCGGCCTTCGAAAACTCAAGACCGGCTCTGGCTAAAGCCATCTTCATATACTTAACGATCATCCCTCAACAATGTATCTTCTCATATTTACTTATTATTGGTTTGTTTAGTATTGGCTTAGTTTCATCTGAAGAGTTATAATATCAATGACAGGTTCACTTAATACTTGTTTCCTTATGAGTTAAAAAAACTCAACACGTATTTGTGATTGGGACCCAAAACTCAACTTGTAACATGAAATTGAAATGAATCCAAACGAAACACTAATAAAGGTATAGATGAATACAAAAGAATTATGGGAAAATTGTTAAAAAATCATGAATTTTCAAATTTTGGCCATTCAAAACGTAGACAATTAAAATTATCAAAGTCTATTGACTTAAAATTTAAATCTCAAACTTTTGTTGACTGAACCAAATTAGACACGGCGTTGAATCATAAACGGAACAGATAAACGGAGTTAAAAAGTCGTTGTAAATCACGGTTAAGTAAAACGACGTTGTCTTTTCTTTCTTCTTAAAACCCCAAATAACGAAAATCCACAATGTCTTTGTTTGGGGTTTTAAGAAAAAAGAGAAGACGACGTCGTTTTACTTAACTATTATTTACAACGGTTTTTAATCTCGTTTATCCGTTCTGTTTATCGACTTAACGTTGTGTCTAATTTAGTTCAGTCCACAGAAATTTGAGATTTAAATTTAAAGTCAACATGGTTTGATGATTTAAATTGTTCATGATTTGAATGGCCAAAATTTGAAAATTCGTGATTTTTTTGACAATTTTCCCAAAGAAATATCTTAGAATATTCACAGCTACTCCTAACATTATTTTGTTGTCTTGGATTAAAAAGCTCAAACATTTTAACATTTAAATTACCGAATCTTTATGTTCTTTGTCTACGAGCACCTGCATCGGTCTTGTTTGTAATGGTGCCTCACCATTAAAAGATTAAAAACAATTGAAAAAGTAAGACATAGAGAAAGAAAAAGTTGAAAAGCGAGAGACGGTGTCTTGTTTGAGACCCTCAACAAAAGCATTGTGAGACACTTTTTCAATTGTGTTATTTTTCTATTGGTCCAATTTTATATTTTAATTAATTATATTAAAAATTAATATTTTATTCTAAAGACACCTATAGATAGAGTATTTTAACCGATGCATATGCTCCTATCTTCTCCTTTTGCAATTGCTTGTGTTTTTGTATTCAGTTTTTTTTTTTTTGACCAACTTGTATTTAGTTGTTATAACCGCTTGATTAGAAATAGAATATGTTCGGATTGATTTTGCAGTGAATCGGTTTACTAATGGTGAACTGTAAAACAGAGCTAGTAACAGTTACCGGCAAATGCTAAGAGTGAACATGCAGTTTTTCTAAGAAGTATTAAGGATCCAATCAAATCATATCAAGTATTCAATCATATCTATGATTGCTTATATTATGGATCCTCTGTATATTATAATTAACTACACATTTAATGTTCCCTTGTATATATTCTCCTCCTCTCGTATTGTAAAATATATCAATCAATATACATTCTTCCTCTTACATGGTATCAAGAGCCATAGATCTCAAACACGCTCAACTTTTTCTTTAGCTTTTCTCAATTTCTCAAACTCATCATGAGTTTCACTGCCGATAACACATCTCCGGCCACAATCACCGAAACCATTCAAGCCAATAACCACACACTTCTCACAATCAACATGTCAAACGTCTCTAAGCTCACATCCACTAACTACCTCATGTGGAGCCTCCAAATCCATGCCTTGCTTGATGGTTATGACCTCGCTGGTCATCTTGATGGATCCACCGTTGCTCCCGCTGCAACTCTGCTCAACGGTGATACAATCTCGGTCAATCCTGCGTACACTATGTGGAAACGCCAAGACCGACTCATTTTCAGTGCCCTCATCGGTGCCATATCATCTCCTCTTCGGTGCCCTCATCGGTGCCCCTTGTCTCACGTGCGACAACATCTCTTGAAGTTTGGAGCACACTGTCCTCGACATACGCCAAATCTAGTCGTCGCCACATCAAACAGTTGAAGACACAACTGAAACATTGGAAGAAGGAGAACAAGACTATCGATGTGTACCTTCAAGGTGCAATCACTCGTCTTGATCAGCTTGCTATCCTTGGCAAGGCCATGGATCACGAAGATCAAATCGACATGATCCTTGAAGGGCTTCCGGAAGAGTACAAATCTGTCATCGATCAAGTCGAAGGCAGAGATGTCCCACCAACAATCAGCGAGCTCCATGAACGTTTACTCAATCATGAAGCTAAGCTCCTCTCATCACCTGATACGTTCTTACCGTCGACACCAGTCACTGCCAACATTGTGCAACAACGTCACAACAACAATTACCGTAACCAAAACCGGCAGCGGAACAACAACAACAACACCAATCACAACCAGTGGCAACAATCTGTGCAACACAACAAATCTGATGCTCGAGGACAGCGACCATACCTGGGACGTTGTCAGATCTGTGGGGTGCAAGGTCATAGCGCCAAAAGATTCTCCCAACTCCAAATGTTCCAGGCCACGATCTCTCAGCAACAAACCAGCCCCTTCACTCCATGGACACCGAGAGCAAATCTTGTTGTTGCCTCACCGTACACGGCCAATAACTGGCTGTTGGATAGTGGTGCCACTCATCACATCACCTCCGACCTCAACAATCTCTCTCTGCATCAACAATACCAAGGCGGAGACGATGTGGTCATTGCCGATGGATCCACCGTACCGATAACACACACTGGTTCAACATTTCTTCCCACCAATACTCGTGCTTTAGACTTAGATAGAGTTCTTTATGTTCCTGATATACACAAAAATTTAATTTCAGTATATCGTCTATGTAATTCTTATCGCGTCTCTGTGGAATTTTTCCCGGCTTCCTTTCAGGTGAAGGATCTCAGCACGGGGGTTCCGTTAATCTGCGGCAAAACTAAGAACGAGCTTTATGAGTGGCCGCTGACAGCACCGCAAGCAATTTTTACTCAGTCGGGTTCAACGGCACCTCTCCCTTCGTGGCACTCCCGCTTAGGCCATCCATCTTCTTCAATTTTAAACATTGTTGTTTCAAGTTTTTCACTTCCTGTTTCAACTTCATCTCAAAAATTCTTGTCCTGCACAGATTGCTTAATCAATAAAAGCCACAAGCTTCACTTTTCCAAATCCACAATACTCTCCACACGACCTCTTGAATACGTTTATTCTGATGTTTGGAGTTCTCCCATTCTTTCTTCAGATAATTACAAGTATTATCTTCTGATAATTGACCATTACTCTCGCTATACGTGGTTGTTTCCTCTCAAACAGAAATCTCAAGTCAAAGCAACCTTTATTGCCTTCAAAAATCTGGTGGAAAACCATCTTCAAACTCGGATTGGAACCTTCTACACAGACAGTGGTAGTGAATTTGTGGCTCTACGAGAATATCTCTCCAACAAAGGTATCTCCCATCTCACTTCTCCACCACATACACCCGAACACAATGAGATTTCAGAACAGAAACACGGACATGTGGTTGAAACATGACTCACCCTACTCTCCAAAGCATCCATACCGAAGAAATATTGGCCTTATGCTTTTTTCGTGGCTGTTTATCTCATCAATCGCCTACCCACACCAGTTCTATCCATGATGTAGCCATACCAGAAGCTATTTGGGAAAGCACCAAGCTATGACAAGCTGCGGATATTTGGTTGTGCTTGCTTCCCTTGGCTGCGCCCGTATAATCGACATAAACTCGAAAATAAATCACTGCAGTGTGTCTTCTTTGGTTACTCAGCTACTCAGAGTGCGTATATGTGTTATCATATCTCCACCGGCAGAGTCTACGTCTCGAGACATGTGAAATTTGATGAGAGCACATATCCATTTTCTCAATCGCCAACAAGTTCTCCACGGGAAGATGCAAAAATTGAACCGTATGTGCCTGCTCCGTGGTCGCCTCCGTCGTTGCTAACTTACCCAAGCGTCGTTTTTCCGCAAGGAACCCCGTGCTCGGCTCCTCACCTGACTCCGGCATCGTCACCTTCTATGCCGCCGACAATCTCCTCCGCTACACAGGTATCGCCTTTTAACTCTTTCTCTCCTTCTGTTTCTCTCTCCTCTGAGCCCACTGCTCCAACAGAAAATGGGCTGCAACCCATAGCCCAGCAACCTCCACCACTTACAAATACTTCCCGAGCCCAAAATAATCAAGCCCTTTCATCTCAAACTTCCTCTCATCATACGGCCCAAACACATACATCCACTCCATCTCAAACTCGATCCGATCCCGACACTTCCACCTCATCCTCGCCTTCACCTTCTCCACCAGCACCAGAAATTCTGATACCCATAGCCAATAACTATCCCATGTCCACACGAGCCAAAATTGGCATCAGAAAACCGAATACAAAATATCTCTTGGCGGTTGATGTCGACTCAAATCTCGAACCAAGAACTGCTCTCCAAGCACTCCAAGATGAAAGATGGCGGAAAGCATTGACAACTGAAATGAACGCTCAAACCGGCAATCACAGTTGGGATATTGATCCGCGACCACCACCACATGTTACCGTTGTTGGATGTCGATGGATTTTTACGACAAAGTATAAACCAGACGGGTCTGTCAGTCGATACAAGGCTCGTCTTGTCGCAAAGGGATATAATCAATGGCCTGGCCTTGATTATGCAGAAACATTTAGCCCAGTTGTCAATTCTACTACGATTCGTATTGTCCTTGGTGTCGCTGTCGATTGCAACTGGTCGGTTCGACAGCTAGACGTGAACAATGCGTTTCTACAAGGTACGCTAAACGACGAAGTGTTTATGGAACAGCCACCGGGCTTTGTTGATGCTGATAGACCAAATCATGTGTGTCGTCTACGGAAAGCAATCTACGGCCTTAAACAGGCACCGCGCGCATGGTATATTGAATTAAAAACCTTTCTTCTTCATGCTGATTTTATAAACTCTGTCTCGGATACATCTTTGTTTATTTTGAAGAAAGGAAGATCAATTGTCTACATACTTATCTATGTTGATGATATCTTGGTGACTGGCAATGATAGTACTCTCATACAACAAACCTTAGATGCTTTGGCGCGTCGTTTCTCTGTCAAGGATCATGAAGAGCTACACTATTTTCTGGGGATAGAGGTCACACAGGGGACCTCTGGTTTCCATCTCAGTCAAAGGAAATATATTGTTGATCTTCTGGCTAGGACAAATATGCTTGGTGCGAAACCAGTTACAACGCCAATGGCCACATCCCCGAAACGGTCTCTTCACTCAGGCACGCGTCTTTCGGATCCCACAGAATATCGCGGTGTTGTTGGCAGCTTACAGTATCTCGCGTTCACTAGGCCGGACATCTCCTATGCGGTTAATAGACTCTCGCAGTTCATGCACGCGCCAACGACAGATCACTGGCATGCGGTAAAACGTGTGTTACGCTACCTGGCAGGTACATCGACTCATGGAATTTTTCTTTGTCGGGGCCAAAACAGGTCACTTCATGGATTTTCTGATGCGGATTGGGCGGGAGATACTGATGATTTTGTTTCGACTAATGGTTATGTCATCTACCTTGGCAAACATCCCATTTCTTGGTCGTCAAAGAAGCAAAAGAGTGTCGCTAGATCGTCTACTGAAGCAGAGTATAGATCGGTAGCAAATACATCATTTGAAATCAAATGGATATGCTCTCTGCTTGAAGAACTCGGCATTACACTGTCTACAGCACCGGTAATCTACTGTGATAATGTCGGAGCAACTTATTTGTGTACCAATCCGGTTTTCCATTCACGTATGAAACATGTGGCGTTGGACTACCACTTCATCCGAAACCAAGTTCAGTCTGGAGCGTTACGAGTGGTACACGTTTCAACAAAAGATCAACTAGCCGATGCCCTTACCAAACCTCTTCCACGTGCGACGTTTACGTCATTTGCGTCCAAGATCGGAGTTTCAAGCGCCCCTCCATCTTGAGGGGGGATATTAAGGATCCAATCAAATCATATCAAGGATTCAATCATATCTATGATTGCTTATATTATGGATCCTCTATATATTATAATTAACTACACATTTAATGTTCCCTTGTATATATTCTCCTCCTCTCGTATTGTAAAATATATCAATCAATATACATTTTTCCTCTTACAAGAACAACACTATTTCTTTGTTCCTAAGAACATTTTTCCCCAAAAGAGATAATAAAACATATATTCACCAAATTAACAATTTCTGTATGTGTTGTTCTTTTCTGGATGAAAACATTAACAAATTCATCATTACAAAAAAAGCACATTTCATGAAAAGTTTAAAAATAGCAATCAATATCTATGATAATATACATACTTTCACTCGGGTCCATGGCCAATAACACCGACAGTTCTTGCTTTAGAGATCGGTGTGGCCTTTGGACACATGCTTCTGTTCCCAAATAAATCTCAGTGGACCACTTGATTTATCTATCAATCAGTACATATTCTCCTTATTTTCATTAATCCAAAAAAGGTTTTGAAAATTCGCATATGAATTTTGATGAGAATTTGTCTTGTTGGTCTCCGTGATCAAATCCGTTCAAGTGGTAAAAAAACTCAGATTTCTATAAAACCTTGGAAATTAAATTCGGGTTATCAAAAAAAAAAATCTGATTTAAATATACTTACAAAAAGTGTTTAATTAATATCAGTTTTAAAACACGTTAGACAGTACTCAAAATGCAGACATACAAAAAAGTGAAATTTCATTTTCCCGCCAAAAAGTTAAAATCTTGTTTCCCGCCAAAAATGTAAAAATATATTTTATTTTACTTTTTTAAATAATAACTTGAATGATGCAAAGATGAAAATGACATTAAAAATAAATGTAATTTTTTGTTCTAATTATAAAGAAAAAGACTAATTTTACCCAAAAGAAAAAAAAAGAATAATACCGTTTACATGGCTAATGCAGGGTTCAGAGCCCTGTTTAAAAAAGAAAAAAAAATTAGTTATGTGGTTCGTGTCTTACTCTCAAAACTTTATTATAAAGGTTGTTTCTTAAGTAAAAAAAAATGACCACTTCAAAAAGGTCTCAAAAGGGTTTAACCCTATATTACAAATTTTATAGGACTTAAAAAAGGTTAAAATTCATTTAGGACTGGACTTTAAATAAGCAGGGCTGAATTGGCTTTAACAACCCTTATTAACATCCCTAGTCTTGAGTGGATCAAGTGTGGAAAGCTCACAAAAACTGTCTCGCATAAACGGTTTGCTTGTTGGAACATGTTTTAGTGTGTTTCACCATAGACTCTTTGTGGATTACCTTCTCCTCTTCTTTGGTATGGACTTGGATCTGATGTCCTCGTCAGTGCGCCTGTCATATGACTTTAGAACGGCCTTGATCTTATCGTTTTGATAATTGAAGCGGTAAACTTTTTATCACATTGGTTAATAGACCATATAGCTTTCGATGCGAGGAGGTTATAGATCAAAAGGTCAGGAATGTAATATGGATAGAACTAGAAACTTCCATTTTCGTTTTGTAAGAACATGAAACCGATAAATGCACCTTACTTTACATGATTGTTCCCACTTCTCCGTAATGTCAATCAAAATTTCAACTATTCGGCTAAGGTTACCTGACGTGTCATTTCTCTATTAGCTATTCACAGATCTCCATGGACCCACCCTCCACTCCCGGCGCGTCCGCCACAGTCGCCACTTTCAGACCATGAAGAGTCAAGAGAGAAGAAGAAGATTATCAAAAAAAACAAAAAACAAAAAACAAAAAACCGAGATATAGAGAGAGAATCATGACGTCGTCGAGAAAATGCGATTCGTGCAAATCGGCGGCCGCGACTCTGTTCTGCCGCGCGGACGCGGCGTTTCTCTGCGGCGAATGCGACGGGAAGATCCACACGGCGAACAAACTCGCCTCGCGTCATGAGCGAGTCTGGCTCTGCGAGGTCTGCGAGCAAGCTCCCGCACACGTCACCTGCAAGGCGGATGCAGCCGCGCTCTGCGTCACTTGCGACCGAGACATCCACTCCGCGAATCCACTCTCTCGCCGCCACGAGCGCGTCCCCGTCACGCCTTTCTACGACGCTGTTCCCGGAGGAGGATCGGCCAAATCCGCCTCATCGGTCAATTTCATCGACGAAGACGCTGACGTCAGCATGGAGTCTGCGTCTTGGCTTTTGCCTAATCCGAGTATCAACTACGGAGTAGAAATCCCTAATTTGTTTTCGGATCTGGATTACTCTGCGGTGGATCCGAAGATGGAGGCGTCGGAGTTTAGCTCCGGCAACGATGGAGTCGTTCCTGTCAAGAACAAGCTGTTTCTCAACGAAGATTACTTCAATTTCGATATCTCCGCTTCCAAAACCTTCCCACACGGATTCAGCTGCATTATTAATAATCAAACTGTAAGAAACTCTCTCTCTCTTCATCAATCTGAAATTTCTGGGGTTTAGCTGCCATGGAAATCAAATCAATCAGATCTTGACGGTTATATAGAAGATCCGAAGAAATCCAGTTAGATTAGGTCGACAATTTGCTTCTGGATCTGGAAAATTTGATCTGATGCGAGTTTGTGAAATGTTAGGTTTCGTCGGCATCACTAGATGTAGCGCTGGTGCCTGAAGGCGGAGTTATGACGACGAAAACACCAGCCGTGCAGCTATCTCCGGCGGAGAGGGAGGCTAGGGTTTTGAGGTACAGAGAGAAGAGGAAGAATAGGAAATTCGAGAAGACGATACGGTACGCATCGCGTAAAGCTTACGCTGAGATGAGGCCGAGGATCAAAGGACGTTTTGCGAAGCGAATGGATTCGAGAGGTAATGACGGAGGAGACGTCGGAGTCTACGGCGGATTCGGCGTCGTCCCGAGTTTCTGAGTTTTCAATTTCCCGTTGAAAGAAACACGATGGTGGTAACCTAAAGTTATTAGAAGAAAAATTGTTCGTTAGCTACACGAACTATACGAGAATACATGACTACACATCCGAACTAAAATAATGTGTTGATAACTACATCATCTATTGATATAGCATAGAAACACATCCGAACTAACATAAGTCATGCGTTTAACACTATGACCATCATTTTTTTTACTTTTCCGGTATACTGGTTAACTAACTCCGGCGTTGACTCATTAAATTTATCTTCTCCGGCGAAGAAGACCACCATTGATTTCAAGAGGGACAAGCGAAATGTTTCGCTTTTAATGAGGGTCCAAAACGAAAGTTTTGAAAAAGTTCTGATCAATTCTCACCGGAAACAACTACTGCATCAGCACCACAACCACCAGTTCCACAATACATCTCAAACGGTTTCCCAAAGATCAGATCATTACTTTTTGGTTCATATACGTAAAAGAAAAAAAAAAGTTCAGTGGTTTGCTCTTGAGACTCAAGCTCCGACTCTGGCGTCTAAAACGAGTACGCTTCCTGTGAAACACAACAACGCTGTAGGAGTTACGACGAAGCATGAATGTAGATGCGGTGGGTATGGTGGTGGTTAAGAGATGTCTCGCCGATGGAAATCAAAGAAAATTGGAAGAAGAGGAGGACGAGTACACCTTTAGTTAAGAGATTTCAGATCGATTTGTCCAAGAAATTCGTATAGATTTTAGGAAAATTTAAACCAGAAAGTTTATGGGACGGAGAGAAAGAGAAGAAGAGAGTTCAAGAGATGATTGTGAGTGACGGAAAGGGCTCATGGATGTTCGCTTGGATTGGATTTTCTTAATTCGCATATCACCCAAATTAACAAACGATTTTGGGAATTTCATAAACTCTAACCACCCACTATTTTGATGTTCATCAATACTCATAAATTAAATGAACGAAAGAATCAAATTCTATGAAATTGAGAGAACCTACTGAATCAAAATCCTATCTGTAAATCAGAATTGACGAGGAAGAAGAAGCTCCGTAGGTCATTTTTTTAATGTTTTCATTTTTAAGTTTTTATTTAATTTGAGTCGGATTGTAATGAGTTAATGCGGATCAGCGCCGGAGTCTGTCGACCAGTACACCGGAAAAGCAAAGAAAGTGATTGTCATGGTGTTGGGCACATGACTCATGTTAGTTCAGATGTGTGTCGATGCTATATCAATAGATGATGTAGTTATCAACACATTATTTTAGTTCGGATGTGTAATCATGCATTCTCGTATAGTTCGTGTAGCTAACGAACAATTTTCCTTATTAGAAAGATTACGGATTATTAAAATGTTTCTCGATTTAATCACGTGTTTAGTTATTAGAATATTTTCGTCTAAAAAACTATTTTTTACAACTAGATCCAAAGTTAATAATTTTTATTATCTATACTAGAATTCAACTCGTATTTGCTATATAGAGTGTGAAATATTTTTTTGTAAAAATTGTTTTGAAATTTAAGAGAAAACAAATGTATCCCAATTTTATAATATATATATAAATAATGATTATATTACTTAATCCGTTTTGTAATGAATTAAAAATATTATTCGGGTTAATCCGTAAAAACCTATAATCTTGAAAATATAATTCTAATATGTACCGTTTAATGAATATCGTCAATCCACAAACTCTTAAAAACAATTTTTTCGTGTCTAACTTTTTATGAAATTAGTAAAATATTTTTCAAACTTTTGTTTTTATATATATATATTCAAATAAAATATAATAATCATAGTGAAAAATATTGTAAGATCTCGAATTGAAATATTATTCGGACTAACCCGTAAGAATATGAGCAATGTATCAGATATTCTGTAGATCTTCTTTAGATGATCTTACAACAAGACCCTAACTAATGGAATTACTCAAGACTAAAACATTGTTTAGTTCAACACCAATCTATATGTATCTATCAACTAGACACACACGTCATTAATTTATATCTAAATATCATAAACTCTAAGTTTTTCTTCCTAATTTTCTCCTTAATCTACAATCACAGTTTACAATCCAAACTATACTTATACACAAATTCGTGTGTAATTGAGCAGACTTGTGTTTTTCAACTGAGAATGAATCTCTACCATGTATATTTGGAGCACACGACGGCCAATACGACGGTGATTCACAAACATAAATTCCGCCTCAACAATGCTAGACAAACATTCTTCATTCCATTCAATCTGAATTGGAACTACTATCCTATAGACTACCAGATGAGTCTAGACGAAGATCTACAGTTTTTCGGAAACATAACAACCCCGAGACAAATTCAACCAAAGACGATAATACCAGAACCATCGCCAACAACAGACCCGCCGGAGCATTTCCAAGATGCACAGTCTCCAGATGACTCGATGAACATTGACGAAATCGGAAAAATGTTTGGTTTAAATAATAACGATGAACCACAAGAAAACTTTATCGAACCATAAATAACATATGAATGTCCAGGAGACGAATAAGGCTTCTGCGACAAGCATATCATCAAGTTCGAAATGGATCATTGAAGGTCTTTCTCAAGGTATTTATTTATGTATAATTATGTGTGATGTAAGCGATGATGTAATCGCATAAATAATTATGTGTGATGTAAGCGATGATGTAATCGCATAAATAATGATGTAAGCGATGATGTAATCGCTGAGGTATGCGCTTAGGTCAGCGCACAAATCCTCCCCTATAAATATGTGTGTACCCCTTTTGTGAAAATTAACTTAGAATTTCCCTAAAAACCTCTCTCTAAGTTCTCTCTCTATGAATTTCTAAATTCTCTCTTGTTTTCAGACTTCTTAACATCTTCATAAACTCTGATTACTTTCTTTCAAAATATAAGTTGCGATTCTGCTCAATGTGCTCTAAATGAGTTTCTCGTTTAACCAACACGTCGTTCAATACAACTTTTGTGGGGGGGAGATAAGTTTCCTAACAGTGGTTGAGCCATGGCTAGAGATGCCTATGAATGCTCCCTTTACCTGGAACTTATCGAAACCCATTATTGTTAACACGACTTAGTCAATAAGGTTTCTCGTTCTAAATAATATTCACAAGAGCAATGTTTCTTGGACTTTGATAAACGACGAGATCTGGTCTTGCACATACCTTGGATAAATGCTTCGAGTTATCCATAAATTATATCCAGAACTCATTTTGTTTGCAAAGTTTGTCGAGTGTTCTGAAGACGTACTGTTGGATTTGTCTGATAGAAATCTCTTCGACTGTTTGGCCTTGGTCTATGATATTGAGCTTTGTTTGTTGGCTCGGATAATCATCAATAGAGGAGAGGTAGACTGATTGTTTATGACTGATTGTTTAGAATGTTCTGAAAACAAATCCTCATCATGTCTATTTCTAATCCTTCAGCGATCAATTCCCAGTTTGCTATTTCTACCTTACAAAAAAATAAAAGCCGTTCATCTTCCTCTGATATTAATTTCCTATATGAAATCGAATATGTTCCAGGAGACCAATTGCCTGAAACTACTCTTCCACTTGTAAATCCGTATGAATACTTTACCAAGAAGCCTAGTGTTTTCTCTATAAAAAATGTTCGACAGCTCATACATCCATCATCAAGCAGGAAGGTTCGCGAATATGTTCAATCTAGCAAGTTCTCATCTTGCCAAGTCCCAGCCACGGAAGAAGAACAGTTCATCTCACTCAACATTCCGGAAGGACTACCAAAGTTATGGCAGCAACAAGGATACACTCACCTACACTTTGGAGTAGTACAAATCGGGCTAACCCTACATGCTCGAAAGGGTATACCGGTCATAGAACGAATCGCTTTGTTCAATTCTAGACTAAAGTCGTATCAGCAAGCCTGCATCGGTACGGTTCAAACAACATTAAACGCTGGAACAGTATTCATAACACTGTTTCCAAACTTTAATATCTCTCTGCAAGATCACAATCTGCTAAAAACGCTTAAAGTTTAACTACAACTGGTTGGAGCGCCTATGAGAGAGAATAGCGTTATAGCAACGCTACATCACCAGATCGTATACCGTATCCAAGATCATGCTCTTGACCTTATATTACCCTCATCTGACAAGGCACTTTACCTCGAAGTCACATCAGCTTCGCAAGCTCCAAGTACTACTCAAATCCCTCGACAGATCTCTCGGGAAGAGTTAATCAAGCGAATACCAGAATCATGGGTTACAAACTACGAAAGGTTACATCAAGCATCCAATACACCGGTCCAGACATCCAAAGTAAGCTTCAACTCACGCAACGATGGAACAACGGATATCAAGTTTGACAAGCCTATATCATCTTCATTCCGAAAGCAACTATTCACACAATTTGCTATCCAAATTGATAAATACGAGTTCCAAGGTCCATACAAAGAGCAAAACCCGAAGCCTATCTCCTTTGGTCAAAACGGACAAATAATGTATACATTCAAGGATGAAAACGGTCATCAATATTTTGATGTATGTTCTTGCACGGCCTGCACAGAAGATTCCTATGAATCTGATGACGAGATTCGCCAACGACGGAGAAAGAATAAAGATTCCCTATATAAGAGATATCTTGAAGGAGATCCTACAGTCAGTCCACTCGGGGAAGGCAATGAGCGATATGAATACGTAGTCCAATATTCTGACATAAAAGAGACATCTAAGCCATAAATCATGATGATAAGAGCATATAGTTTTCCTCCACCAGAAGATTTCATCAATGATAATATATCCAATTGTCCAAAAGTACTTTCCAAGGCAATCAACTCATCAGGACCAGATCAGCTAAGTCAAGGAGAAAAGTTTCTCAATTGGAAATCAGAAAATGATATGGCTCAGAATCGACTACTAACCACGATTAATCAAAAGATCGACCAGTTTGCAGAAATTTACAACAAAAGATTAAATGTTCTTCAAAACTCAATCTCAGAGATCCATAATCGACTCCATACTCTCCATCATGAAATGATGTCTATGGCTCAACACATGATGGTCAACACTTCTCAATTTCAAAGAAAAGAAGCTGAGATGACTAATCTCATATTTCAGTCAAAAGACCTCCAGCGGTGCCTCGAAAGTATGGTCCAACAACAAAATTCCCCTGACGCATACCTTCCTCACCTCAGAAACATGTCATCAACAATGCCTATGTATCCAGGAACTTATTCTCCAGGATTTCTTTCGGGTGAACAATATCGAAGGCCAAGACGCCCAGTCCCCGGATTCTTATCTTCCGATGAGGCGTTCACATTTCGATATGGTGTAACTCCTACTAAAAATTTCAAGCCACGAGCCATGCAAGACAGGGCGAGAAGACAAAAGGAATCAAATTTTCGTGTCAACCCGACTAAGAACCAAACCATCACCTCCTCTCAACTTAGTCAAGTATCTCTCGAACACGACAAAGGAAAAGGAAAGGATATAGGCATGATCGAATTTTCAATTTTTAATTTGCTTGATCAACTAGGTCAAGCAATCCTAAAAGGTCAGAACATACACTGACGCAAGGGCTTCCAGCAAATGTCTCACATCCGACTCCGATGATCAGCCGCTTCTCAGACTCAAGCTCCTCTTATTACAAAATTGATTCTGAAGAAGAATCCCTACCAAAGCAGTTCGCTATACGAGAAGCACCAAAAGAGGAGGTATTCTCAAACGATGACGAAATGAGTGGCACACCCTTTCAAGAACGAGAAAGGCCAGCAAGACAATTCGCCTCAAAAGTCATAACATTCACGTTCTATGATATTCCTTTCAAAAAATGGAATGACCGTCTTGACGAATTTCACGCATGGATGAATTCCGAAGCCATTACTTTATCATCATACCTCGTCATACAACAGTTCGCGGCACGATTTTCGGGTGCACTAAAAGAATGGTGGAATTCGCTTGGCGAATACAGACAACAACAAGTCTATCAAACCACCATACCGTTGCTTCTTGGAGAAATTCCAAAGAATTTATAGGCACCCCAAGCCACCTCAAAGAGCAACTACAAGAAGAATTCTTCACAACAAAATGTTGTTCCCTAAAGAAAAGAGATCTCGCAAAACATTTCGAACATCAAACCCGAAGGTACTATGCGCTAAACGGCCTTAATAACCCAAGCCTTAAACAAGTCTACCTCTCCACTATTTATGATTATCTGAGCCAACAAACAAAGCTCAATATCAGAGACCAAGGCCAAACAGTCGAAGAGATTTCTATAAGACAAATCCAACAGTACGTCTTCAGAACACTCGACAAACTTTGCAAATAAAAGGAGTTCTGGATGGAATTTATGGATAAATCGAAGCATTTATCCAAGGTATATGCAAGACCAAATCTATCAATCAAGTGTTCAAAGTCCAAGAAACATTGCTCGTGTGAAGATAGAAGCAAAACTCGTCGTTTCCAAAAATCAACACATCAACCCAACTTTGCTAAATTCAGGCGCAAACGGTTTTTCAGAAAAAAAAACAAACCTTCAGAAAGGAGACAAAGTGCTTTTTATGCCACAAAGAACAACATTTCGCCAAGAACTGCCCAAACAGTTCAAAGAAGAAGAGGCAATATCTCATCAACTCAATATTCAATATTGCAGAATATATCGATCTCGACAATCATGATCTCGAATCGGTGCTTTCTTATGACAGCGATGAAAAGGATGTCATCTGTGGCTACTCAGATTCTGATGTCTCTGAATCCTATGACGAAGAAGAATGCTGCTTCAAGATCACTCAAATACCTCGTCAGGAAGAAATACAAACACCGCATTTACCAGTCCATGCTATTGCTTTCATAGACACATGAGCCCATACAACGATAATGAATCCCAAAATCCTTTCATCATCCATGTGGTGTCCTTACCAACAAGAATTCAGAGTGGCAAATTCAGGGTCATTAGCAATCAAGCTCAAATCAAAGCCAATCACCATAGAGCTCTTTCCAGGGTTTCAAATAACTACAGGAGTTCTAGGCTCTTCCGCACCTGGAAAATACCTAATATTGGGATGGAATTCGTATTATGCGCTGAAAAAGAATTTCGACATTTCGATCGAGCCAAGAGGAATAAGATGGAAGACTCTCTACAAAGCCTTCACAACAATACCTCGACTATTCACGATTGAAGGACTTCTTTCCCCCGAATTCAGCAAAATTAAAGAACAGATTACAGCAATCTCATGTGCAGACTCTCATACCGAGTTTCTTCAAAAATGCAAAAACCCACTATGGTTAAACCAAGAGTTCTTCGTTTCGCTACCATTCAAGGAAAATATCTACACAACTCCAACAAAAGCAAGTCACGCAGGAATGCCACCCGCATTGCTTAAACAAGCAAATGAGGAATGTGACCAACTAGTCAGCCAAAAGGTGGTCTCATCGACTAATTCTCCATGGGCGTGCAAGGCTTTTTACGTCAACAACAGAGCTGAACAAGCAAGAGGAAAGCTAAGACTGGTCATCGATTACAAACCACTGAATCAATACCTCCAAGATGTCAAATTCCCGTTACCAAACAAAAGGGCACTCTTTCAACATCTTCAAGGTGCAAAAATCTTCTCGAAGTTTGATTTAAAGTCAAGATTCTGGCAAATCGGTATTTCACCAGAAGAACGGTACAAAACAGCACTCTGTTTACCTAATCGCCATCTTCAGTGGAATGTCTTACCGTTCGGCCTCAAAACAGCGCCATCACTATTCCAACAGGCCATGTTACGTATTTTCAAGCCTCTACTCCATACGGCCTTGATATACATTGATGACATCCTCTTATTCTCATCAAACTACGAGGATCATATTGAAACTCTCCGACAGTTCCAGATCATAGTAAAGACATATGGAATAATGATCTCAGCCCGGAAGATGATTATAGCCCAGCCCAACATCGAATTCCTTGGGATGCAAATTACAAACGGACAATTTTCCCCCACAAGCCCATCTAGCTACGACACTTCTCGAATTTCCAGACAGCGACCTATCGAAAAGACAAGTCCAACAGTTCCTTGGGGTAATCAATTACCTAAGCGACTTTATCTAGCAACTTTCGCAGCTGACGCGTCCACTACAAAAAAATGCTGTCCAAGAATCCTCCTTTATGGACAAACAGACAAACAGAAGCGGTCAAAAGGCTAAAACTAGAAATACAGAAGCTACCACCTTTAAATATTCCCTCCGAAGGAATACGTTTTCTCCAGACCGACGCAAGCGACAAATATTCGGGTGCTGTGCTACTCGAAGAAATAAATGGGAAACGTCAAATCTGCGGATACAAAAGCGGACGCTTTAAAGATTTGGAGTTACATTATCACTCCACGTTCAAAGAAATCCTAGCTGTCAAAAGGGCTATTGAAAAATTTGAGTTCCACCTGATTGGACATAAATTTCGCATAGAGATGGACATGTCATCTTTCCCTAAAATACTACAGTTCAAACAAAAGATGGTCCCGCATCAGCAATTATTACGCTGGAGTGAATGGTTTTCGAAGTACGACTTCAATTCCGTCTATTTAAAGGGTACGAAGACTGTTGTTGCCGACATGCTCAGCAAAAATCCTCAAAAAGAAATTCACATGATGGCAAGCTCCTCCGCATCCGAAGGAGGATACTACGATTTTGGAGCCAACATGCCTGAAGATGCTCATCAGCTTATCAATATGAGAATCTTTCACGAACATCTCAAAGAAAGAATTTTCAAGTACCAGTCGATTATTCTATCAAAGTACGGCGTCAACGGTCACTACATCACGCCGATAGGAATCCATTCAGACTATCCGTTCGTTCATCTCTACAGAATCGAAGATGCTGAAATACCAGAAGAAGTTCTATGTTTCCTTTGGTATCTCTGTTCAGTGTACACCATTGACATACAATGGCTATACCAATTCATTAACTCACGCCAGGGACGCAAAGATTGCCTCTCTACATTCCTAACATGGTTTGCACCATTAAGTGTCTGGAGTGGTAAGCTGAGAAGATCAGCAAAAACGGTGAACATGTCATTCAAGAAGCTAAAATGACAAGGGTGTCTCAACCCTTTCTTCAATCCTCACATAATATACTTCTTCCATCGCCCCGTTCAAGTCAACTTCAAAACCAACAAAATGCACGCGCTACCAACACTTATCCACCACGACGACTTCAAGCGAGGTGTTCGACCAGACTTCAACGTCTATGATAACAAGGGATTTGAAGAATTTCAAACTCATGCATTTCGCCTCAACAATGCTAGACAAACATTCTCCATTCCATTCAATCTGAATTGGAACTACTATCCTATAGACTACCAGATGAGTTTAGACGAAGATCTATAGTTTTTCGGAAGCATAACAACCTCGAGACGAATTCAACCAAAGACGATAATATCAGAACCATCGCCAGCAACAGACCCGCCGGAGCATTTCCAAGATGCACAGTCTCCAGATGACTCGATGAACATTGACGAAATCGGAATAATGTTTGGTTTAAATAATAACGATGAACCACAAGAAAACTTTGTCGAACCAGAAATAACATACGAATGTCCAGGAGACGAATACAGCTGCTGCGACAGGCATATCATCAAGTTCGAAATGGATCATTGAAGGCCTTTCTCAAGATATTTATTTATGTATAATTATGTGTGATGTAAGCGATGATGTAATCGCATAAATAATTATGTGTGATGTAAGCGATGATGTAATCGCATAAATAATGATGTAAGCGATGATGTAATCGTTGAGGCATGCGCTTAGGTCAGCGCACAAATCCTCCCCTATAAATATGTGTGTACCCCCTTTGTGAAAATTAACTTAGAATTTCCCTAAAAACATCTCTCTAAGTTCTTTCTCTATGAATTTCTAAATTCTCTCTTGTTTTCAGACGTTTTAACATCTTCATTAACTCTTATTTCTTTTTTTCAAAATATAAGTTGTGATTCTGCTCAGTGTGCTCTAAATGAGTTTCTCGTTTAACCAACACGACGGTCAATACGACTTTTGTGGGGGAAGATAAGTTTCCTAACAGTGGTTGAGCCATGGCTAGAGATGCCTACGAATGCTCCCTTTACCTAGAACTTATCGAAACTCATGATTATTAACACGACTTAATCAATAAGATTTCTCGTTCATCTCATGCACAAACAACCGAAACTTCACTTTTTACCCCTTTATTTCATTATTTTGGCTCACACTAATCTGGTTCATAAACCTTGTATTTGTAGAATCTAAAACATAGAGTCTCCAATATCCACCATACAAACAAAAAAATATATATGCATTCTAGTTTTCATCTTTATCAAGTATTTCATTTTTCTAGATATTCTCAATAAATCTTCAATGTCACATTAACACTTTATAAACGTAGCTTGCATATTTTCTTTGATTTCCATGTTGCAACACATTTTTGTGTCAGCAACACCTCTACAACAGTTCCATGTACCACTAATAAGAGTTTTTGTGTTATACAATACTTTCATGTTTCACTAGTCCCAACAATTCTAGCAATCTTGGTGCTCATATGTACAAAGAGCAATTTAGAAAAACAGTTTTGTTGATTGAAGATCCAGTTGGCGGGAAAGTGACCACGGGTCTAGTGGTATATATAAAGACACCAAAAATCGGTATCACTTTATCCGATATCGAATCTCCTCTCCTACAAGAGGAATTATTGGGATAATGGGCCGCATAATATCGTGGATAAAAAGGGATTTGGTTACCACGTTAATACCAAAAAAATGAATTAAACCATGACTCTTTTTAATTAAAAAAAACAGAAAAAGTATTAAAAAAAGGTCCAGGTATCCGCGAGTAAACCCTAAACCCACAGGGTTTTTTCAGGTTACATTGTGTTGTAATAAAACTCAACAGGGTTTGTAGTGGGCGGGCTCATTTCGGGTTCGGATCGAGTAGGGTTATTTTACCCAATATAACATCCCTAATCACATGACACGTTTAGCACGCTAAAAAGAAACATTAATTCATATGAATCATATGATTCTTCAAGCTTCGTATATTATTCTGCATTGTTCAAGAAGATTCAAATAGTGAACTCCATAGCATAAGATGAAGCTTCTAAAATATATTCACATTACAGACTTGAACACAACCTGTGGAGAGTATCTTTCAAAGAAATAACATATAACATGAAAAGATTAACGACGAGCTGAAGGAATGTCATTGATGAAACATATCCTATGTACCATGGACTTGGTTAAATTTGCATCTCTTTACAAGTAACTTTCAAGGAAATATGAATGAAGTTCTTCATGATGCTACAACTATTTTTCAACATTTTTAACGATGATAAAACGATTTGACTTTTTGCTATAATTGGCGCCTTCACCAATCATTAAATGTCAGATTATACATAAGTTTTGTGATTGAAAAATGTAAGCTATCGAGATTGAATTTGTTTTCTTCTTTTACATGGTTGTTGCATGACCTTCGTTCACATGATTAACTAATAGAAATGCATAATTAAGAAAGCTCGAAAAAGAAATCCAAGGAACCAAAATTGAAAAATTATCTTCAAATTTCAGGGAAAATGAGACAAAAATTAAGAAAGAAAGAAAGAAACTTCATGTCTAAGAGATTCGAAGGACACTAAAAAGGATTAGAAAAGAAAGGAGAAGACACTGAAGCAAGAAGCTTACATTCATTCTTGAGCATAGTCGGACAAGACGATTTCCTCAGTGACATCAATAACATCCTCAAACTCAACTTCTTTAGCTTCATACTCATCTTCTTCCTCATCACTGATTTCACCATCCCGGAGTTGTTGCCTCACGAGTTTCTCCTCTTCGTGCAGTGACTTCCACTGCATCACCCATTTCTCCCATTCTTCCTTCAACGCCTTCCTCTTCTCTCTGTCTTGTTCACTCAATAGCAACGACACGTCCTGATCCTCTGCCTCATACTTCTTGCTATACTTCTTCAGGTTCTTTGCCACCTCTTCTTCCTTCTCTGGAGACAAGAATGATGGCGGTCTTGGGCGCCATGCCAACTGTAACCATGCCAAAATTAAAGTATATAATTAGACATCGCAACGATGAAGCTAGTTTGAGACCAATTTTATTGTTACATACCTGGAAGAAATGATCCTTCAGTATCCGGTAAAGCAAGTTTCCGTTGAAAGACCAGATGCTAAACCCATTCTCCATCTCATGGACTGATGTCACTGCGGTTGCAACGTACCTATAAAGTAGAAAACCAATGCAAACAACATCACTTTCTGCAATTGGAACAAAGAGAAACCACCAATGGACTGGTTTAGTTTTAAGAGATGGTAGATTGGTAGTACCTTCCAGTTGGGTCCCATTCAATGTCCGTAGCCATGAAGTGTTCGGCTGTGGCCATTGTCTCGAGCTCATCCACGTTGAAGAATTCAAGCTGGCCATTGAAACCCTTCAACCCAGCAAGAATTATGTACTTGCCTGTAGGCGACCAGAAGAGGGCATTGGCTTGTTTGGCCTTCAAAGTACCGAGCTTTGAAACCCTCCCAGTGTTTTGTGCGGTCTTCATTGAGTAGAAACTGACATCTGGTCTTGGTTGGTCACCATGAATCACAGCGAATCTGTGACCCTTGGGCTCCCACGCGAAAGCAATGATCTTGTCGTTCTTGTTGTCCAGCTCAAGAACCTCGATTGGAATATCCCTTTCTTTGATGCGGAAAAGCTCAAATCCAGAGTATGTGCTCTTCTTTGTTTTTGTGTATCGATCAACCTTGACAGCGAGATACTCTCCACTACTCTGCCAGTACATCTTGCAGTCGCTCACACTGAATAGATTCTTCTGCCTCAGCTCAACCTTGCTAGGGATTTGGACAAGAGCAACCTGAAAATAAGGATATCAACATGTTAACTACAAAATAATTGGTTGAGAAACTAAAGCAACTGCGGATTTAGGGCTTTTCAATTGCATAAGAAATAACAGAAACATACCTTGGCAGGCTGGTTCCCACCGCCTTGTTCAGGCACAAACAGTGAAAGGATGGAATCGGTAGGAGACCAACAGATGTCCACAACATTATCAACCTTCATGGATTTCTTGTCTATTAGGCTGAAAGTCTCAGTCTCATAGACAGATATAGTGTTTTTGCTGAGCTTGGCAAAGTATTTATCATCTTTTCCACCAGCCCATCTGCAGAAAAAGTTAACAAGATATCAACAAATGTAGAGGATACATTTTGATTGTATATTTTTAGGAAATTCAAATGCACTTCCAGAAATTACCTGAAAACAGGCCAAGAGGCACCAGCAACACCACCAGGTCCTCCAATTGAAAACTCATCAGCACTACCCTTGAAATCTCTCATCATCCTCCCGGTTCTCACATCAAAGACCTTTATCTCTACTTTCTGAAAGTTGGACGGAAATCAGGATCCTTTCAATAAAAATGAAATACAAATAAAAGTTGAAAGAAGCAAAGATCACTAACACTTGCATCCCGCGGGTTGCTTGGTTCTTGGCTATGGTAAGTTACCAGGTATTTCTCACCTGGCGAGAAATCAACTAGTTTTACCTTCAATGGAATCAACAAAAAAGGTCAAACTTCAGGCCAACAGCGGAAAAACCGAAGCACTACGTAGCAATCAAAAGAAAAGTCGAACCATATTGTGCTGATAACGCATGAGACGGGTGAAGGTATCAGCACCACCCCAAACAGCTGCCCCCTGTTTGTGAAGTGTCACAAGGTATGTACCCAGAGGAGACCACTGCACATAACTTTCTGTCCAATACTGCAAAGGAAAAGAACATCATTAATTTAGATTATGGTAACATTACATAGTAACAAATATGGGATTTATACAGGATGATGTAAGTAACTTACAGGACGCTTATGAACAGGTTCAGGCTTCTTCTGCCTAGCATCATTCCATAAAACTTCAGTATCAGGGCCAGAACGGATGACTAACTGATCCCGGGCCTTTTCATCAGTAAGCCACTTTTGCAAATTTTCCTGAAAACGTACCCAGTATAAGTGATGAGAACAAGCACCTCAAAAGGCTGCACTGAATAAACAAATGTATATGCAACTAAACCCTGATGTAGCTGGCAAACACATGAATTCACTGAATCAACCAGAGATTAGCCAAAAGAAAGACTTTATTGCACAAGCGCAGTGGAAGTTATCAAAGTTTTCAAGGTACATGCCAATTAGAAACACTGCAGTCATTAATGTGATAAAAACTACACATACCCCAGGCACATATGGCTTAGCTTGAGGCGGCTCCCACTCTTCCCTCACATTCATCAACCTGTCAAAGTCATCGAACATGTTGACGGCAAAGATATGAGACTTGTCCAACTTGTAGCCATGACTCTTCTCCTTAGCGTTTTGAGCTTCCTGCAAAAAACCCAGATTGCGAGACAAACTCTTAGAAAACTGGATCAAAACTCAAACTTAACATAGAAAAGACACTGCCCTTGAGAACAATTTAGCTCCTCCTCCTCCCTTCTAACAAGAGAAATAGAGTGTTGAAACTTATGTGTCTTACATTATTGCTTCAATTAAAAGAAGATCTAACTAAGTAAACAGAGACGAGAAGAACAAAAACGTCGAAAACGACATACATGTAAGCAAATTAAGCTGCGAGTAGATAAATAACCTGAGGGGTATTGAACTCAATAAAACAGTAGCCCAATGTAGTCCCGGTATCGGGTTCAACGGGCATCCACAGTCCATTCTCCTTGATTACACCTAACTGGTTGTAAATCTTCTTCACAACACCTTCTAGTTTCTCAAACTTCGCCGCGGGAACAACAGGGAGGTTATCAACAACGATAATGTTGCCGAATCCAGTGTCGAATTCTAGCTGGTCATCGTGGTAAACACCTTCATCGTCACTAAAACCACAACAACATCAAAGAGACCATAAAGAATCAGTTCCATTGTTCATACGGAGATAATAATACATGTATAATCAATAAAAAGCTTCGCACCATCAGGATAAAGATAAACAAAATCATATTATTCGAAATTTCAGGCCAAGAAATTAAAAAGACCAGAGATCTAATGGAAAAACTAACCTCTCAATCTCAAAGTCTTCTCCAGGAGGAAGTTGGATTGAATCGAGATTAACCTGAGACAAATCGATCCCTAACCGAGCCGCACGGGCATCAATATCCAGGTCCGCCATGATTTTCGAAAACTTAGATCGCAGATTCTCTCTCTCTCTCTGTGTAGATATCGAGAGAGAAATGGAGTCAGAAGGAATGGATTCTTGAGGAAGAAACTCGAGGAAGCGCAACTGTTAAGACCTGGAAGGAGGAGAGTGTGCCTAGGGTTTTTAGTTTTTTTTTTGCAGTTGCTGATAAGGAGATGAACACAGAATATTTTTCTTGACGGATCAATGGATCATTTAATTAGTTTGGACCAACAAAGCCCATTATCATAACGGCCCGATCTTTATACCTGAAACTAGGTGTGGAAAAAAACACCAAACCGACCCGAACCAGTCTATACCCAAACCATTCGATTAAGTTTTTTCGTCAATCCAAACTGTTCTCGGTTTAAAATCAATCTGAACCGATAAACCAATAGGTTTTATTTTGACAGAAACCAGTATGTTTATTTTAATAATATAATCAACTCTTCTAACCTTGTCCTTTCTCAAGTTTGATTTATCTTTACCTTTTAAATATAATAAATAAAAAATACACTTCAAATTCCAGAGTGTTTAATGGCACAAATCCTTTGCTGGTATCCATAGGACCAAAATTTTGCACTATTGACAGGATTAGATTTAATCACGAATACATAAATAAACAGTAAGGAAACAGCAGATTCATAAAATGATAAAACATATATAAATCTAAGGAGGTGAGATAAATCTCTTTCCTTAACTCAACGAATCTTCCGTAATGCGACAGTTTATAATAGATCCATAAGTCCCATGATACAACCAAATGTATCTGTTATCGCAAACACTCGATAACAGATATGTCGAACATTATAACTACGATACTCTCGAATAAAGACTTACTCTAAACAGTATGGAATTGAAGGAACTTTTGCTAGAACTTTCAGGATGTGTTTTTAGTGTTTCAGAGGATGATTTTTAAGGTGAAAATCGGTCAGTATATATAGGAGAGAGGCTAGGGTTTTTCCCAGACAGATACAAAATATTCCTCAGAATATTCTAGAAGGCTGCGATTTTTAAGTCGGCCCGTCGAGCATCGATCGATACCATCGATCGATACCAAGGGGTATCAATTGATACCTACAAAAGTCCACGAGCCCAACAAGGCCCAAGACGCGAGCTGCGCGCGTGTGGTCTTTTCTTCTCTCTTGTTGTTAGTCATTTAAATCAATGACACAACTATTCCAAACTATATACAAGAGAAAACATTTCTCAACTAGCACTGTGGGATTTTTGTTCTTCCCACAAATAGTTATAGCCAATGAAAACATTTCATTTGAATGAGCTTAACTCATTTCTTTTCACACTAACACAATTTTATCAAGCCTTCAAGCTTTGATAAAAAATTAGTTCCAACAATCCCCACTTGAATAGAAATGACTCTAAACATATGAAAATTGAACAAACTAGACAATCACTAGACAATCACTAGACATACTTGACTAGACTCATCTAGACGTAGACAGACTTTCGAGAGTATACGAAAATGTAACTGTATATGAGAGGTAGCGTTTTTCAGCTTTGAACCAATCATATTTAATATATGTCGGATTTACTCGGCTAGGAGGTGAACATGATGTCTTGAAACACCCAGATTTTGATGTAAACCTAGACAACATGTATCGCACAGCGACATTTTCTCGTAGAACTTTGTTCTCTATTGGGTTCATTTTGGCCTTAAACATTCCTGGTTTTTCGTGAGTGAATTTGGAGAATATAGCCTTCTCTTTCATTCTCCTAGAAACGGCCCTCATTTCACACTTCACTAGGTGATCTTTTATCAGCTTGTTTTCAGAAGTGTCATGTCACACTCCACTATTACATAGCTATGCAATCATTAAAAGCCAACGCTTATTCACATGTAGCACTGTTTTATCATCCTACGAATTGGGCAGAGACATAGTCTCACAATGCTCAATTTCGAATCAGTTCAACTTTGTTTTCCCTTTGAACATAGATCTTGGGATCTCCAGTCATATAGGTGGGGTATCTGTCAAACGTCATCTTTGTCTATAGGCTTTAAACCCATTCCTTTTGATGATTTTACAATTTGATCTCGCGGCAAACCTTTGGTGAACGGATCCGCTAGGTTATCTATCGTAAGTACACCAGTTGAGATCAATTGTCTAATGATCTTATGTCGTCTTCTTATGTGACGAGATTTGCCATTATATAGATTACTCAGTGCCCAAGAGATAGCCGACTGACTATCACAGTGTACACGTAATGCTGGCACTGGTTTTTCCCACATCGGGATATCTTCCAGAAAGTTTCGAAGCCATTCTGCTTCCTCAGCAGCTTTGTCTAAAGCTATAAACTCTGACTCCATGGTTGATCTGGCCAGGAGTGTTTGTTTGGAAGATTTCCAGGATATTGCTGCACCAGCAAGAGTAAAGACGTATCCACTCGTGGATTTGGAGTTTCTTGAATCTGAAATCCAATTGGCATCACTATACCCTTCCAGCACTGCTGGTTCTTTACCGAAGTGCAGCCCATAACTTTTGGTATATCGTAGATAAATTAATACCCTAGTTATGGCCCTCCAATGAGTATGACCTGGATTACTCGTATAACGACTTAGTACGTTTACTGAGTGCGCTAAATCGGGTTTAGTACAATTCGTCAAGTACATAAGACTTCTGATGACTCTTGCGTACTCCACTTGTGACACGGCTTCACCTGAATTATTTGTCAAATGAAGTTGAGGATCAAGCGGAGTTTTTTCAGTCCCATTTGAGTAGGTATTAAACCTCTCTAGGATTTTTGTAGCGTAATGATCTTGAGACAAAATTATTCCTTTTGAATTTCGAATAATCTTAATCCCTAGAATTACATCTGCTAATCCCATGTCTTTCATATCAAACTTTCCACTAAGCATGTTCTTCGTTTGTTTGATTATGTCTTTGTTGCTTCCCATGATGAGCATGTCATCTACGTACAAACACAACAACACATATCCTTGTGAAGTACTTTTGATATAGATGCACTTATCACATTCATTGATGTGAAAGCCATTTGACATCATTACACTGTCAAACTTTTCATGTCATTGCTTCGGAGCTTGCTTGAGTCCGTATAGCGATTTCACAAGTCTACATACTTTCTTCTCTTGTCCGGGAGCAACATAACCCTCATGTTGATTCATATAAATCTCTTCCTCTAAATCTCCGTTTAGGAAAGCAGTCTTGACATCCATCTGATGTATTTCAAGGTTTCTTAAAGCTGCGATTCCAATCAACATACGAATCGAAGTTATTCTCGTCACCGGAGAATAAGTGTCAAAGAAATCCAGTCCTTCCTTTTGACGAAAACCTTGTACCACAAGTCTGGTACTTGTCTATAGAGCCATCGATTTTTAGCTTTGTGGTGAAGACCCATTTACACCCAAGAGGTTTGCAACCTTGAGGTAGATCTACCAACTCATAAGTATGATTTTGCATAATTGAGTTGATTTCACTGTTAGATGCTTCCTTCCAGAAAGGTGCATCGGGTGTAGACATTGCTTCCATGAAAGTTCTTGGACCATTTTCCGCGAGGAATGCCATTATGAACTCAGAGCCAAATGTCTTTTCCTTACGAGCTCTCTTGCTTCGTCTAGGTTCAACTTCTTCTTTTTCTGCTTCTTCGTTTGTAGAAGTGCCTGAAGTGCTTGCCTCATTGCTAGCATCTCGTTCATCACGAGTTCGTTTAGGATTTTCTCTATCCTTACACGGAAACACTTTTTCGAAGAAGGACGCATTCCTTGACTCCATTACTGTGTTTACATGAATGTTTGGTATATCTGATTTGTGTACCAGAAAACGATAGGCACTATTGTTGTGCGCATATCCGATGAAAATGCAATCTACCGTTTTAGGTCCGATGGTAACCTTTTCGGAAGTGGTACTGCAACTTTTTCCAGGCACCCCCACACTTTCAGGTATTTATACGAAGGTACATTACCTTTCCAAAGTTCATAAGGAGTTTTCCCTGTGACTTTGTGTGGGATTTTGTTCAGGATATAATTTGAGGTAAGCAGAGCTTCCCCCCCCCCCACATGTTCTGGGCTAACCCAGATTCCTGCAACATTCCATTCATCATTTCCTTGAGAGTTATGTTCTTTCTTTCAGCAACTCCGTTGGATTCCGGTGAGTAGGGAGCAGTTGTTTGATGAATAATGCCATGTGCTCTACATAATGCATCGAATGGTTCATTATATTCACCTCCTCTATCACTTCTAACCATTTTTATGGTCTTACCAAGTTGGTTTTCAACTTCCAACTTGTACTCTTTAAATTTGTCCAAGGCTTCATCTTTACTACGCAGTAGATAGATGTAGCAATATCTCGTGCAATCGTCTATGAAGGTCACGAAATATTTCTTACCACCTCTAGTTTGAATGTATTTTAAATCACATAAATATGTGTGAATTAAACCTAGAGGTTCGGTTGTTCTTTGAACGCTGGGTGATGGCATTTTAGTGAGTTTGGCTTGGACACAAACTTCACATTTGTCTTTGCTTATTTTGCATTTAGGAATCATATTCATGTTCATCAATCTAATCATAGACTTGAAATTAACATGTCCTAAACGTTCATGCCAAATATTAAAAGACTCTGCGAGATAAGCAATCGGTTTCTTATCATTCATCTTAGGGTTCTTCGAGGTGGATGCCTCGGTTACATTTTCCTTACGGATTACTGCCTCAACAGACATTTTAAACAAATTATCACAAACAAAACCCTTTCCCAAATACGTCACATTCTTCGTTAGGATCAGCTTATCACCTTCCAGCTTCACAGTGAATCCATGCTTGCTTATGAGCGATCCAGAGATCATATTCTTGCGCATGTCTGGTACATGGACGACGTTCGTGAGAACCAGCTCATGTCCAGAGGTGAGCTTCAGAACAACCTTTCTGTGACCATCAATTGTCGACGAAGCAGAATTACCCATCAAGAGCTTGTCACCACTATTGTTCTTTGTGTATGTTGAGAACATCTCTCGATCCATACAGATGTGTCTGGTTGCACCAGTATCGAACCACCAAGTCTTCGGATGGCTCTCAACAACATTAGCCTCAGTGACCACAGCACACATGTCAGCTTCTGTCAAGTTTGCTTGAGTTTTCTTGTTGCTACACTCGAAGGATTTGTATCCTTGCTTTCCACAGAAGTTACATGATCCCAAGAACCTTTGAGAAGTCTGACCATTATGACCACTCTTGTTCTTGAACTTCTGGAAGTTCTTTGGTGGCATATTCCCTTTGCCTTTGTTTTGGTGTCCTTGGTTCTGCCACTTGCCTTGATTGGTGTTTTGGTGTTCAACCATATTCGCATTGTGTTCGCGAATCTTTACACCTACGCCAATTTGTTGTTCCCGATTCGTAGACTCTACGCGGAGCTTAACAACCAAATCTTCAAGGCTCATCTTCTTTTTTTTCAGCCTGAGGTAGTTTTTGAAGTCCGTCCAACCAGCAGGAATCTTCACAATGATGCAGCAACCTTGATAGGTTTCACACAGCCCCATTCCCTCAACATGAATGTCGTGAAGGAGCCTCTGCACCTCATCGACTTGATCCATTTGTGGTCTTGAATCCACTATCTGGTACTGCATGAATTTTGCCACAGTGAATTTCTGAGTACCGAAATCTTCAATGCGATACTTCTTGTCTAAGGAATCCCACAGATCCTTAGAAGTTTCAGCGTTTTCGTACACCCCAAACAGAGAGTCCGAAAGGCTATTCTGAATATAGCCCTTGCACAAGAAGTCAGCATGTTCCCAAGCGTGGACACTCGCAAGTGCACGTGGATCAGTGTTATCTTCTAGGAGAACATGTTTCACCTCGCTGGTGTATTTCTGCAGATTCAGCGTTGTCAGATAGAAGAACATATTCTTCTTCCACATCTTAAATGTTGTCCCATCAAACTTGCTTGGAGGATCGACATGATTCCCAGATGGAACTTTGACCGTCTCAATCAGACTCGCAGTCGTCTCTTCCACCAATCCAGAGTTGTTTTCAACGTCGGTTGTCATTCTGTGAATACAAAAGACACACAACTTTCATTAGTACTGATATATATATTTAAGAATCGCAATTATAATACTAATATCGAACCAAACAGCATTGGTGTTGATCGATACCCATTAGTATCGATCGATGCACACCCTAGGTGTCGATCGATGCAGGTAAATTTTTGTCCCAGGATCGATCGATGCACCACGGTGTCGATCGATGCTCAACTGGTGTTGATCGATGCACTCAGTGTCGATCGATGCACCCTAGGTGTCGATCGATGCAAGTGAATCTTTCACATGATCGATCGATGCACCACTGTGTCGATCGATACATGTGAATTTTACACAGTATTGATCAACATATACCCAACTTGGTCGATGCACATTATCGATCGATGCACCCCAGTGTCGACCGATACAAATTTTTGCATAGTATCGATCGATGTCACAGGGTGTCGATCGATACTCACAAGGTTTCGATCGCAAACAAACCTATCAAGAACCACATGGTGCGTTCGTTGATTACACCGTTCATTAATCGCAATTGATGACGGTTGTAGAAGATGTTTAATGCAATACTACTTCTACTACACGTTTCAAGTTGCTAAACAGCTTTTTGCTAACGTTTGAGTATCACTACCAGTTGAACATCTTCTTATAAAAATAAACAGAAATGGCTTCTACTACACGTTTCAAGTTGCTAAAAAGCCTTTTGATAACGTTTGAGTATCATCAGCAGTAGAAGAATTGTTTTATAAATCGTTTGAAAACGTTTATTTACTCGTGATTAAAGATCCAATTGAAGTAATAAAACAAAATCGGATATTCTTTGAGTTAAGATTGTAGGACCAAAAATTTGTACTATAGACAGGATTGGGTCTAATCACGAATACATAAATAAACAGTAAGGAAACAGCATATTCATAAAACGATAAAGCATAAATAAATCTAAGGAGGCGAGATGAATCTCTTTCCTTAACTCAAAGAATCTTCCGTAGTGCGACGGTTTATAATAGATCCATGAGTCCCAGGATACAACCAAATGTATCTGTTATCGCAAACACTCGATAACAGATCTGTCGAACATTATAACTACGATACTCTCGAATAAAGACTTACTCTAAGCAGTAGGGAATTGAAGGATCTTTTGCTAGAACTTTTAGGATGTGTTTTTAGTGTTTCAGAGGATGATTTTTAAGGTGAAAATCGGCTAGTATATATAGGAGAGAGGCTAGAGTTTTTCCCAGACAGATACAGAGTATTCCTCATAATATTCTAGATGGCTGCGATTTTTAAGTCGGCCCGTCGAGCATCGATCGATACCTACAAAAGTCCATGAGCCCAACAAGGCCCAAGACGCGAGCTGCGCGCGTGTGGTCTTTTCTTCTCTCTTGTTGTTAGTCATTTAAATCAATGACACAACTATTCCAAACTATATACAAGAGAAAACATTTCTCAACTAGCACTGTTAGATTTTTGTTCTTCCGACATATAGTTATAGCCAATGAAAACGTTTCATTTGAATGAGCTTAACTCATTTCTTTTCACACTAACACAATTTTATCAAACCCTCAAGTTTTGATAAAAAAATAGTTCCAACAGTACCAACATCCTAAATGCCACAACGTAAAAGAAAGCTTTATATGCATGGAATTCACTTTTACAGGGCAAAAATCTTATGCAACAAGGTTTACGGTACGTTATTGGTAATGGTACCTTTATTAATGTGTGGAAAGACCCTTGGATCCCAACTTACCCATCACGACCTCCAATTGCAAGGAATCTAACAAAGGTGGATATTAAAATTCGTGATCTATTCAATCTCGGAGGTTTGGGGTGGAATGAGAATAGATTACGAGAACTTTTTTTATTGATGAAGATATTGAAAAGATATTAGCATTGACAATTAGCTCAATGGCTAAGAGAGATATTCTGGGATGGCATTACAATGAAGATGATATCTATATAGTGAAATCTGGTTATTGGCTTGCAACGCATTTACCAAACGTCAATCTACATGTACCTCTTAATGGTGATGCGACGCTAAAGGCTAAGATCTGGAAGACGAGGACAGCCCTAAAAATAAAATACTTCTTGTGGAGATTGTTATCACATGCTTTAGCAACTGGAAAGCCCCTCAAAAGAAGATATATCAGTCAACTTTCTCTTTGTAGACACTGATGTTAAAAAGATGAGATAACTAAACACATGTTCTTTGATTGTGAACACGCTCAAATTATATGGAGAGCATCTCGAATACCAATCATGATCCTATTTGACATTGCAACAACTTTAGAAGCGAAACTAGAGGTTTGTATTTCATGCAATATGCACACTTCATTATCACAACACAATCAAACTCCATTTTGGATACTTTAGAGATTGTGGAAGAATACAAATACTGAACCAAACACAAACCAAACCAAACTAACTTTCAATTATAGTTGTATGGAAAGTAGGCATGGGTATTCGGGTACCCGTTCGAGTTCGATTCGGTTCTTTCGGGTTTCGGATATCCAAATTTTAGAAGTCTAGGATCCATTCGGGTATTTAATTTTTCGGATCGGGTTCGGTTCGGTTCTGCCCGGGTTCAGGTCGGGTTTCGGGTACCCATAATTTATCCCAATTCTAGAAAAAGCTACCAAATTGTTTAATTTAAATAAAATTTGTTTAATTTTTGCAAAAATTATTTAATTTTGACAAATATAACTAAAATTTTTGAATATTTTGAGTATTTTGGTTATTTCGATTTAAACATAACTAATATATTCGGGTTATAATTGTAATTTTTAGTATTTTGGCTATTTCAAAACTAAAGCTACATAATATTTTTAGATATATAATTGTATTTCGTATATTTCGGATACCCGTTCGGGTTTCTGTTCGGTTCGTATACCCAAAATATTTTATAAAAGAAACCATTAGGGTATTTGTAATTATTCGGTTCGATTCGGTACCTTCTAATTCGGTTCGGATTCGATTTTTCTGTTCCGGATATTTTGTCGAGGCCTAATGGAAAGGGACTTAACCGAACTTTCCACTTAGTCTCCATGCTCCTCGCGACCCTTCTTTTGTTTGTTCCAAATGTGCATCATTACTACCTAAGAAAGTGTATAACCAGGGGCCGGTTATGCTTTGCGTACGCTGGTTCTACGCAGTGGTGGGAGAAATCCACTCTCCATGCTCCTGCGCTGGTTCTTCGGGATGCTCATGATTCAACCCTAGAGAGTAGAAACGGTGTGATTAAGCTTCGATAGGGCCGGTTATGCTTTGCGTACAAATTGGTTTCATCACAATAGAGAAATTGTGAGGCTGTTCACCAATGGAAATATATATTTTACCTTAAAAAAATTTTTTATGACACTTTAATACAAAGTTCTTTTTCACTCTCAGTTAATAACTTTTTCCCCTTCATATTCACTTTTGTTGATTTTCTTGGGGAAAAAATCTGAAAAATACACGAATTATATAAAATTTGAAAAAAAATACATGAATTATTTTGATTTCCAGAAAAATACACAGACTAACTATCGTATCTATTTTAATACTCGAACTTTCAAAATTCGTAGGTTTAACACCGGTTCCATCAAATACACAGACTAACTATCGCACCTATTTAACGTAACAATATATATAATAGAATGCGATTGCATTCTATATAGTATATGAGTCTATATATAACATAAAAAATATTATTGAAAAAATAGTATGAATCTATATATAACATAATAAAATTTTATATGTGTTATTCTATTTACACTCACAATATATAGAATAGACTGAGATTGCGTTCTATATGATTGTGTTCTATATTGAACGACATTTTTTTTTCTTTTAACATTACATATCCATTTTCTTAGAAATATATGTTCCTTTTCAAAAATTCAAAACATGACATATATAGAAGAACAAAATTATGTTTTTTCCAATAAAATTTCTGAATTTGAATCATTGCTTTCACAAAGTTGAAACTAATAAAAATGAAAGAGGAAAAGAACATATATAATAATAAAAGAAGAAGAAAAGGCAAAAAATTCAGAAATTGTAGTGAGAGAGAAATTGTAGAGTGGAAAATATTTCATAAAATATACAAAATACCTCTCTTCAAAAAATCGGCCATCTAGGCGCTAGGCAGCGGTCCACCGTCCCGATTTGTGTCTAGGTAGGTAAGAAAGTCGGTTAACGGATTTTTTTTCGATTTCAACGCTTTTTAAAAAAATCGACGATTAATCACTGATTATTTTATTTAATTTATATTAAAAATTAATATATGATGTTAAATATTGAGTTCTTGTTGGATTTGGATCCATTTCGATTTTATAATTATATTTAATATCATATATTTAATTTTCAATATAAATTATAAATAAAATAATATTAAAATATAATATATTAGTATTATTAATATATATTTCTCCACATAATAATGCATATTTAACATCATATATTAATTTTTAATTTAAATAAAACAAAATAATATTAAAAACTAATCACTGATTAATCGCTGATTTTTGGGTTAGACGCTAAACGGAACCCAGCCGCCCGACTAGCGCCTAGCGATTTTTTGAACATTGCAAAATACGATATCCAAAAAAAAAATTCTTGTCATTTTCTTAGTTTCACTCTTCTTCTTTTTTTGGGTCATTTGACCTAAAATCCCATAAATCAAAGAGATCGTGTTAAAATTTACAACAGTAAGCAAGACAACATAAACTATATTCCAATTTTGCACATCCGTTTGAATTCGTCTAATCTCCGTTTAATTAACAAAAGAACAAGAGCGTCTGATCTCACCTTCTTCACCAACTCTCACACCCATCACACTCATCTTCATAAATGACTCAGTCCATCTCTCGAAAAAACTCTCCTCATCATTCGCTAGAATCTCCACAATGTTCCTCGTCCGATCATCTTCCATGAGAGCCGAATCTGTCTGGAACAGACCCTTGTGCGCCTGCAGATTCCTATAATACTGATTGTCAAACGTCGAAGATGTCTCTGGATCGTTGTTGACGACCATTGTAGTTGGATCCATTGATGACGAACACTTGTTCAGTAGTGTTTGCGCATAGGAGTTGTCAAGAGACGCGTCTACGAGCTCGAAATTGCCTCTGGGATCTTTCTTAAATCTGCTGTTGAATGTGTTGCAATGCGCAGCTCCAATAGTGTGCGCTCCTGAGACCATAATAGAATCGATTTTTAAAAAAATCAGAGCTTAAAAGAGCAGATTAATATCAAGAAACATACCTGAGAGGACAACAAGATCTTGAACAGATAAGCCTTTAGAGGAAAAGACAGTGATCATCTTATCGACTGTGAAATCGGTATCGATGATGTTTGGTCTGACATTTTCTGCCAGTGAGACCGTACCGTCTCTCCTCCCTGTTGGTATCGCAACTACCGGTCCTCCAAGCTGTCCAAACGATAATATATAGCACAACAAGAAACAGAGTTTTTATGCACAACAAGAAACAGAGTTTTTACGCACCATAAGAAACAGAGTTTTTTTAAGCAAAAGATTGGTTTGAAAGATTGAGATATATACATTTCATATGTATGTGAATTTGATGGAATTCTTACAGCTTCTACGGCGTCTCTAGCAGCAAGAACAAGGATATCAGCGCAGGAGACTATGCCCGGACAGAAGATTTCGAGGACATTTTTGGCGCTTTCTATCACAGTGAATCCTCCCAGAGAAGCGTTCCCTGGATCGCTTCTCTCTGTGCCGTTCCCTCGAATCAACACTGATGCATCGCAACCCTGAGACAGCAATGACAGCAAGAATCTCATTTTGTAATCTAAGAAACAAGAAATCGGGTAATCGTGTTTTGCAATGTAGTAATATACCTGGACGAAACAGTCATGGAAGATGAGACGGAGGAGCTTCCCAAGGACTGATGGATCAGAGGTTGAAGCCGATCTAACGGTGTTCCTGACGATGAACTCTGCTCCGGGACAAGAGCCAGCGTAGAAGTTGAAAGAGAGGTCAGCTGCTGAAGAAGAAAGAAGCAGAAGTAGAGGAAATAAAACAAGAAAAGGTGAGAGGAATGTAGTTTTTTGTTTACAGCAAGAAAATAAAAACGCCATTCTTTGAATGTGTCTCTCTGAAGAAGGTAAGTGAGGTTGCTTAATCTACAGAGAGAGAAAGAAGAGGTAGTTGACGTGATAAATGATAACTGTAAATTGCATTTGTGTTTGTGTCAGAGAGAGAGAGAGAGAGAGAGAGAGAGAGTGAGTAATGGTTGAGTCAGGAGAATTTAATGACAGTTCTTACTTCTCTTATGCATCCTTGTAGATAGTCAATCTGCAAAAACAAGATTTGTGTTTTTGGTGTTAATGCCAGAAATTGAAGAATGACACCTTTCAAGATTCTGATCAGCCACTACATGCCAGAGAATTTCAGGAAAAAAAAAAAAAGACACTAAATTTCTCCAATATTATGACACTTTTTTTCGTACAAAATTCAGACTTTTTTCCTTTTTCAAATAAAGAGTCAGTGACTCATGCACTCATACAAAGTAAACTTGTTTTGCTTGTTATAGTATATGTCACTGTTGCACATAACAAAAAGAGAACCTGTAAATAGAAAAAAATATGTACAAAATGATCAAGTAATGTACCTGAAAAACTCTTTCATTTGTTCATAGTTTCTGTTGATAAAGCATTATAGGAACATGTACCAGACTTGTTTACTAACAAAACAAGCTGAAGGAACTTACAGAATTAACTATTATTTGTTAAACAATCATCGACCGAGGAGACGAGTCTGTATTCTTTTGCTTTCATGTCTTGGAGAATCTGCAAAGTACAAAAAAAATTGTGAAAACATGATCAAAGGTCAAACCGCTATACAACTCGCCATCCGCCGAACAGTCTCGTCCAAATTAATGTTTTCTTTCCCTTTTTTCCATCTTCTTTTGTCAAAGTTGAAAATGTTGTTCGTTTTGAATGTGTTCGCAAGGGATTTTTGTTTTTGTGATAGCGGTTTGACCAACGGGTGGAGGATTATATAGTGGTTTGCCTGGCGGGTGGAGGGTTGATATACATTTTTTAGACGTGAAGTAAGTCGGTTACCTGAAGGTTTGTTTGTAGAAAACTCTAGATTCTTCTAAGACCATAAAAAAAAATAACCACAAATTCACTCTATCTGATGATATTACTCATGGAGAATGAAATGGTAATGACTAATCAATACATCCACTTATTTACCAACTACGAAATTAAAGATACGCTGGCTTCCAAGAAGCAAACAACAAAACAAGTGTTGGTAAGAAGCAACAAAACAAAGTGTTAATTAAACATCCAAAATCACATTAAAATCTCCCCAGCATAGGACAAGAATCAATTTCAATAATTCTACTCACAATATCAGGGTCACATTGCATTAAACCCTTCAAATGGTGATTTTCATCTTTCTGAAATCCAGATCCATTCTAGATCACAGAGACAAGCCCTAAGAGTTTTCTAGAGTCCCACGTTTAAAGTTATCGTTTTCAAATTTTATGTTCGTATTAAAAAGAAGACTATTAAAGATACCCGAACTATTAAAGACAGTTATCGTTTTCAAATTTTACAGACCCGATTTCGAACGGATACCCGAATGCCATTATGTGATGGAGCAATATGTTTGAGTCGGTCAAATTTTCTTTTAGGCATCGAACATGCAAATGCTTATGATGATATATAAGCTAGGAAAACATTCGTAGATTTAGCTCATTGGTATATGTATCACTGTTGTTGGGGATTGTGATTTGCAAAATGACATAGTCACTTAATTTAAATTTTTTAGTTTTTGTCACTTTTTGAAAATGTAGTAAAAAGTAACACTTTTTAATAAATTTTGTACCGTCCATTATCGTAGACGCCTCTTATTGCTACTTTGTGTACCGTCCATTATCGTACACGTCGTACTGTACATGGTAAATTTGGGTTGAACAGTAGCAAAAAATGCTACTTTCTGCTAAAGTTTTCAAAAGTGATAACATGCTAACGAAAGTTAAAATAAGTGACCGTCCATAAAAAATCTCTTGCAAAATCAATAAAGTTCTTAGTCGGACAAAAAAAAACTAAACTTTTTAACTAATTTTTTTCCCAGCAAACATATATTTATTAATTTAATGATACAAAATCAGAATACAATGTTTTTATTAACCAACTTGGTGAATAAATACAATCAGAAAATAAAATATTGTTCGGAGGTCCATTACGGGCTAAAAAACGTGCCGCCGTATTAGCATTACGTTTAACTTGTCCTACCTCCGGACGTTTCCAATTTGAAACCTTAGTAGTACATTGCTTCACATTTCCATCCTTAGTAGTTGTTATCCATTCGTTAACATCAATTTTGGAAAGATCAACATCCTTTTTAGAATTAATTTTTTGTTTGTTAAAAATTAAGTTTCGGGATTTCCATATCCTCCACATTAATCACCATAGAAGAAGTTTTTGATGGATAGTTAAACCTTATGAACTTTGTAGATGCATAATGCATCCTATATTTTCTTCTACATCTTGTGATGGATTAAAAAAACAAGGAAAAGACATGTTGGAAAGTCTCTATCTAGTGATCGACAAAGGACATATGAATAGCACATGATTTATAGTTTCAGGGTTAAAGCAACATCTTTGACAAGTTTGGTCCAATATTACTCTTCCCTCGTGGTTAAACGCGTAGCTATTTCTAATGATTTAGTTAAAATTGGCCATAGGTAATGTTTTAATTTTGGCATTGGCAAATTCCATATTCCTAAAAAGAAATGTAAAAAGAAAAAAAAAGCAAAAAACGACATAATCGTTTTTCTATGTGGTGGAACGAGGTCCAACACTTGAACAAGCAACCTAATGATCTATTTATAAAAAAAAACCTCATACACACTAACATCGGAATCGATTCTCTGCAATAAAGACTCCGCCATGGCTGTTCCTTTTCTGAGCTCTTCTCTTCAACTCACAGCCACTTCTCCGATTCTCTTCACTAAGATAACAACACCCACAAACCAAATCCAATTCAACCAGAAAACAACAACAACACCCACCAAAACCCGTCTCCGTCTCCTCCGCCGTTCCGCCGCCGCCGGTACCGCCGTGACGGAAGATACGACGGAAGGAGGAGGAGAGGTTCTGTTAAATGTCAGGCCTGAGGAGGAAAAACGTGAGGAGGTGGCGGATTACGATTGGACGGAGGAGTGGTATCCTTTGTACCTCACCAGAGACGTCCCCGACGATGCGCCGCTCGGTCTCACCGTCTTTGATCGCCAGATTGTTTTGTACAAAGACGGCGACGGAACACTTCGTTGTTACGAAGATCGGTGTCCCCATCGGTGAGTGATTAGCCGGAAAAGCTAGAACCACTCGTTTTTATCTCACAAATCTGATCTTTACCATTTTTTTGTACTGCTGAATATTAGAAAAATAAAAGGATGTCAAAAAAGGTAGAAACTAGTGTTGAATAGTTTTGGACATTCAGTTTTTCGGTTTAGTTCGGTTCGAGTTTTGAAAAATAGTATTAAAACCGAATTCAGACTTGGTTCGGTTAGCACAATTTTTTTTATTTCTTTCTAAAACTAGCATTTTAAATTTAAAGTTCTGAAAATAACATAAATAATTATATAAAAATATTTGTTTACCCAAAATAAATTTAAACATTATGTTTTAATTCACTATTTCCAATTTAATGTTTAATTTTTTTTATTAAAATAATAATTTTATGTTATTTTAATATTAAATTTATGTTATTATTATCATTTTCAACTAGTGATGTTAAATTTGTAACAAAAATTTAAAAATGTGTTATTTTGGTCAATGATCCATGTTAAATGTATTTTTCTATATGCTAAACTTAAAATATATTAATTTTTAATTTATTTTTCTATATGCTTAGCTAATATAGATATATTAATTTTCAATGAGTTCCGGTTAATTGCGTTCAGTTCGAATAGTTCGGTAGATTAAATTTCTGTTCCGGCTATAAAAAATTTGGTTAGTATTCGGTTTGATGAATTTCGGTTTGGTGCTGGTATTTTACCCACCATTAATTTGCTAAATCTGTATTTTTTTCTCAAAATTGTTTACATGTGTAAGTTTTGTCTTTTAGGTTAGCTAAGTTGTCTGAAGGACAATTGATTGATGGGAGGTTGGAATGTTTGTACCATGGTTGGCAATTTGAAGGAGATGGCAAATGCGTCAAGATTCCTCAGGTTTTGTTCAATGATTTTGCTAAGAGTTGAATACAAAAATTTCAGAGATTCTTATTCACTTGCTGGTTTTTGTTAACAGCTTCCTGCGAGTGCCAAGATTCCAAAGGCGGCTTGTGTGAAGACTTACGAGGTGAAGGATTCACAGGGAGTTGTGTGGGTTTGGATGTCGACAAAGACGCCTCCAAAACCCGAAAAACTTCCTTGGTTTGAGCATTTCGCAAGACCCGGTTTCTATGACATTTCGGGCACTCACGAGCTACCGTATGACCACTCCATCCTTCTAGAGAATCTGATGGATCCGGCTCATGTCCCTATCTCTCATGACAGAACGGATTTCACTGCTAAAAGAGAAGATGCTCAGCCGCTGGTGTTTGAGGTCACAGAGCGAACCAACCGAGGTTTCGCAGGGACTTGGGGACGAGAAAAAGACGGGAAAGGGAGTAATCTACTCCGGTTTGATGCTCCATGTGTTCTGCAGAACAATCGGGAGTTGGTGGGAAAGGATGGGGTCAAGAACTACTTTTCAGGGCTGTTTCTTTGTCGACCTACAGGACAAGGGAAATCTATGCTTATTGTTAGGTTCGGTGTCACGAAAAGAACGCCTTTGGTTCAGGTGTTACCTCTATGGTTCTGGCATCAGAACGCCTGCAAGGTTTTTGAACAGGACATGGGGTTTCTATCGTCTCAAAACGAGGTTCTGATGAAGGAGAAAGTACCAACTAAGGAGTTGTATCTACACCTAAAGTCATCAGACACATGGGTCGCTGAATATAGAAAGTGGATGGACAAAGTTGGTCACGGGATGCCTTACCATTTCGGGCATAGGACAATCTCTCTCCCCAAGGTCCCTCCCGTAGTGGAACATGCCCCTGCAGGACTCATTGCAGGTCTCTCGGCTTCTTACCCTGCAAAAGGTGGAATTGGGACGATGCACGCTCCCAATTTGGCTAACCGGTACTTCAGACATGTGATTCATTGTAGAAGCTGCAGCAATGTGGTCAAATCTTTTGAAATCTGGAAAAATATCCTCTCTGCCACGGCAGTGGCCTTGGCGGCTTTGGCCATTCTGGTGGTTAGTAGACAGTGGAAGGCTGTACTGTTAGGTTCAGCTGCATTGTGCTCAGCCGCAGCTTATGCTTGCTTAACAGCTATAAAAATGAACACCAATAACTTCATTAGAACACACAGAAGACTATGAAAATGTATATTGGCTTGTCACCTCCTATTTGTACTACATGTATTTCATGAAATACCGTTTTGCCTTGCAGTTAAAGAAATTTCTGTTAAAATTGATTCAAGGTTCTATGTTCTAAAACTTGAGCCATTTCTTCTCTTTCTCTTTGCTTTCTACATCTTTGGAGGCAGATGCTTGAGCTGCTATTGTACAAGCCAGTGCCTTACGGACTTCGTTCAATCTCCTTGTCGCAGCATCTGAAACAATTTGATCATTTTTGTTTCTCTTCACCATCGCTTCTAGTTTCATTACTTGTAGCTTCAAGTCCTTGACTTCGTCTTCGTATGCAACCAGAGCTTTCCTGTCTACTGGACCTTTGTTCTGCCTCTTTTTCACAGACTCTATGCCATTTATTTTCTCATGGTGCGAAGAACAATGTTGGTTGTTGATTAGGCTAAACAAATCTGGCTTCGATTCCTCTTGCTGTTTTGCGGCTCTAGCTGCTTCTGCAAACTTCTTCTCACGCTTCCTTTTCCCACCTCTGCTCCTTTTCTTCTTTTGTTTCTCGCTTTTATCTTCTCCGTTCTTAATATGCTCAAGAGCGTGATCCAGTGACCGCTTTGGTGGAAGTACTTTTACTAAGATGGGGTCTAATATCCCTTGGCCAGAGGCGCCAAGTCCCATCCCTTCACGGTACCCCATACTTGCCATCATCTTAGAAGCTATTCCTCTGGTGTGATTCTCCCATTTAGCAAATATAACGGTGTCAGTTTGGACGCCTCTCTGTTGATTTGTGCTTTCTAGAATGCCTATGCCTTGTGGAGACTCTTCATCATAATCACTTGAAGCATATTCTTCAGAGCTGGAAGCACTCCCTTCTTCATCTTCCTCCTCTTCTTCCCCATCATCATCAGTCATCTGAGCGTACTCTGATAATGCAATCGCATCAGACCCTAGCTTAGCGGAGCTTCCATCATCTTTGAAAACAACTTCGCCTACTTTTAGCTCATCATCCCATGATTCAAGTTCAGCCACCCTCCATTTGTCGTATTTACTGCCAGAAACTGCCCAAATCTTGGAGCCTACCATCGATTGCTTCCACTCAGTGGGGTCATAGTTCTTCAGAGAAGATAACGGCACATCGAGTCCTGCATTCAAGTCTTGCTGTTAACCACCAGAATGACAAATTGGACACATTTATGACTTCTAAACGACAATATGAACAAATCCATATATGCATAAACAACAATGGTACATCTTATGATCATTTGTAATGCTTGAAACATACCGTGTGATGAACGACAGGAACTGCCAAACCGACACCTCTGTTGCATGAAAAACTTGCACATCTGCACTAGTGCAGAGCAGCGTTAGTATCTGAGACACAAAAAATCAATTGCAACAATCCCAACAGTAACTGTAGACAAGCAAAACTGAGGCTTTTAGAAAACTCTAGCCAGGGTTCCGTAGTATTGTGACCCCAACGGGGATGTTTTTCATTCAACTCTTGTAAGAAAAAGAACAATAAATCATGTGGAAAACACACAAGAACTCACCTAAACAGATGAGACAATAAATGAAATGTCAACAAACATAATAAATCCTGATAATGAAACTGAGCAAGGACTACAAAAATTTCACCATCATACGCTCAGATGTGGGTGTAAGGAAAGAGATCTTTGCGGAATCAGAGCCTTCAAACCCAATAATGCGACCATTATACCAACGGCCATCAGTGTGTCGGAACCTACATTTCGATCCATCCAAATCCTTTTTCTCTTCGGTTTTCTCTGGCTCCAGTTCATTTGCAGGAGCATCTAGATTCTCAGCTTTGACTCCAACATTATGACTCAGACCAAGCAGCACTATGTCAGCTTCCTGCAATAACCGAGCACGTTTTAAGTGCAAAAGCCCTTCCTCTGCATCCTTGATTGCGCTGAGAAGTTCTTCATGGACCTTATGAGATACAAAATCGCCACATGAAAGCAGAAGGTAACAACAACTCATGAGATTGAAGGATAAGAATTGTTGAAACATTTAAGTATCAATCATGAACATCATGCCTTTCACCACTACTACTAGCTACACTACTCAGCTTCATCATCACAAAAACTGAGATATTTGTTTACAATTGACGATTATCAAGACAAAAAACGAAACATCTTTCGACTAATTGATAAAGAAATCTATGATTCGGAACTTATAATTGATAGACGAAATAATCACAAAAATAGACGATTCGTGGCATTTCAGCTCTCCAGAAAACTTGGGATCTGATTCGGAGAAGAAAACTTACCGAGAGGAGCTCCGGATTAGATGGGTCAGAGGCTAGGGCTTCGTCAATGGCGGAAAGCGATTCTCTCTGGTCTTTCAGTTGAATGTCAAGAAAATTTTCCAGGGCTTTGTCTTCTTCGCTCGCCATAGCAAGATGAAGAAGAAGAAGAAGGCGAGGAGGAAGAAGAAGAAAACCTCTTTTGGAGCGTAGAGACAATTTAGCATTTACCGTTCTCTTTCACTTTTTTTTTGTTTTTTACTTCTTTTTTTTTATCTACGCAATCCGGTTTACGGTTTGCTTTCGGTTCGATTTCTTCAGGTTTTTGGGTATTATAAGAAATTGAAACCATATAAAACAATTGGTCATACTGATTTCGTTTCAGTTTCAGTTTCAGTTTCAGTTTCAGTTTCTGTTCTCTTTTTGTTTAATAACTTTGATAGACGTTTTGATTTGGAACCAATTGTGTAACATATAAATAATCAGTAATTAAGAAAATCATCCATTTATAAACAAGACAATGATACAAAGAAAAAGAAAAAAAATCATTGCAATACCAAACTAAGATTTTATAACTTACACAAATCTTAGAATTTTATTATTTATCCACAATATTGAAAACAAATTGGGTAGTTACAAAGTTGCTGTTACAAAAATAAATAAAAAATTGCCAACTATACAAGTAGATCTATCATAATAATGCCACACCACACTCAAGCATATATATAAACAAACAAACAAACAATTTCTCCACCAAATTGTCCAACAAAGAAAAACAACAAAAAAACCGGCCATAAAAACTATGATGCCGAAGAAGAAAGAAAGCATCGGACGACAGAGAATCCCGATGGTTAAGATTAAGAAAGAAAGCCACCGGCAAGTAACGTTCTCCAAACGTAGAGCCGGTCTTTTCAAGAAAGCTAGTGAACTTTGCACGTTGTGCGGCGCAGAGATCGCGATTATCGTGTTTTCTCCCGCTAAAAAGCCTTTCTCTTTCGGCCATCCAAGCGTCGAATCCGTACTGGACCGTTACATGTCCCGAAACAATTTGTCCTTAGTTCAGACGCAGCAACGAAACCCTGCGGCGAGCTGCGAGCTGAATATGCGGCTGACACAAATTTTGAGCGAGGTAGAGGAAGAGAAGAAGAAGGGTCAAGCTATGGAAGAAATGAGAAGAGAGAATGCGAGGCGGTCGATGACCAATTGGTGGGAAGGTCCAGTGGAAGAGATGAATATTGTTCAGTTACATGAAATGAAATATGTGCTGGAAGAGTTGAGGAAGACGGTTTTGCTGGAAACAAATAGTACGCCGTTTAATGAGGTGAAACATGATGTGTTCGGTTTCTTGGATAATAAAGTGACGACGGCTCCTTCTTACATGAACATGTATTCTGGTCTTTCTAATATTTCCAATTCCACCTACGGAAATGGTTGTTTCTGATTCACGAAGGTTTTTTTGTTTGGGGTAGCAGTAGAGGAAAAATAAATTAAAGAACTTCTAGACTAGTATCTTGCTAGCTGTTCTTTTTTATTATATTTTTCAAGATTATTTTTGTTTCTTTGGCAACATAGAGAAAAATCTTATATCTTAATTAAATATTATCCGATTGAACTACTTAAATGGAAGATTATACATGTTGCTATAAAGGATAGATAACTTAAAATTAAGACTTTTAAAAGTAACATACCAAATTTCCAACCGCAACAATTTTTTTTAAGGTGTGCTACGATCAAATTCAAAACAAAAATTTTGATATATTTTGTTTTTATATAGAGATGCTAATCAATATGCAACATTCAGATTTAGTATTTAGATGTTTCTCGTTTCAAAAATTGGTTTTTATATCTAAATGTTGCATTTGGAATTTTAAATATAATTTTTTCTTTGTGTATTATAAAATAAATCTAAAATTTGATGTTTTTTTTAAATTGGTTTTTGTATCTAAATGTTGCATTTGGAATTTTAAATATATATATTTGTTTGTGTGTGTTATAAAAAAATAATCAGAATTACAATTATTATTACTTGAATTACTCCCTCATTATTATAAATAATATTTTTAATTTATTAGTAGAATAGGAGTATGAGTTAGTTAAATATATATCGATGTAATATTAATTGTAATATTTATTATTAGGTGAATTTAGATTACCACACCACCAATCTATATATCTATAAGTGTTAAAATAGGCTAACACAACCTTTTAATTAGTCTCGAATCAGCCTACTGTCTTGCATGTTTTGACAAACCAACCCGTAAAATACTGTATCGTATAATAGAAATATTTACTAATTTTAAATATTTAAAATTTTAGACTCATTGATTATGATAAAAAGACACAATAACATATTCGTTTATCATGAAAATATTATTTAAATTTGAATATTTAAATTAAATCTAAATTAATATACGGTTATTATTTTTGTAAAGATACAATAAAAACTAAATTTGTGATTTTTGATAAGTAGTCTAACCTATATTTAAGGAAATCTAAATTAATCTAAATTAATATATAATTTTTCAGAATTAAATCTATCTTATCTTATTATATAAAGCTGAATCTCTCAACGTGAGCGTGACATTTGTTACAATTAATTTAGATCTTGACATGTGTACTCACGAGATCGTGACATTTGTTACAGTTAATTTAGATCTTGACATGTGTCAATTTAATTAAAAAATCAAAATAAATTAAAGTAAATATTAAAAAAGTGTAAACTAAAAAGTCAAAATAACATGTGGAGGACCGTTATATCTGGGCATACACGAATAATGGAGCTTATTCAGTGAAGAGTGGGTATTGGTTTTCCGCGAACCACCCACCTATTCCTCCCCCTCTGAGAACTGTGCAACAACATACCCAGATTGGCCTTAAAAGCAGAATTTGGAAGGTGCAGACCGTACCTAAGATTCGTATGTTTCTGTGGATGGCTGTGTCGGGTGCACTGGCAGTAGCGGATCGTCTTCAAACGCGGGGCATGAATGGGGACTCTTCATGCCGTATTTGCCATCACGGTGTCGAAACCATCAACCATGTGTTATTTGAGTGTGATGCAGCACAACAGATCCTCTCCGCCGCCAAGGTAACTCCTCCGGTCATGGGTTTTGCTGCTTCTCTTGAAGAAAACTTCTCATACATATTGGACTCTATGGACAACGACTCGATGGCAAGGGATATTCGCTCTGCAATTCCCTGGGTTTTATGGGAGATTTGGAAACGAAGGAATTCCATTTTCTTTGCTGGGAAAATGGAGACTGCAGAAGTAATACAGCAACAGGCTAATGAAGAAGCCGCTTTGTGGTTGAAGTTAAACTCTCCTTCATCACAGGAAGCTCCCACCAGACCTCACATTTACCTGACGGATTCACGCTGGTGTCATAATAAAGGAAAGTGACAAAAGGAAACTTAAAAGTTTATAATATACAACCACGACCAAACTTAAAAAAAGAAAATTATAAATATATTCTAAACTTAAAAGGAAAATTATTAATATACGATTTAAAATCGATTCCTAATCCTAAAAAGTAAATGGAAAAATATTAGTTATGTTTAGATTAAGAAAAATTAAACAAAAATTATAAATAAAAGCCAAAGTTACAAAAAAAAATCATATTTTAGTTTAGAATAAAGAAATTAAACAATAGATTACAATCCTAAAAATTAAATGAATAAAAGCCAAATTATATATTAAAAACATATTTCAGTTTAGAATAAGGAAATTAAAATATAGCTTACAATCCTAAAAAGCTAAAGTTTTTAAAAAAGGAAAAAACAATTAGTAATTCTTAAAAAACCCACAAACTTAAAATGGAATACAATCATAAAAATAAAAGAAATTCTCATTCACCGCATCTAGATAACCAAATTGATAGCTTCTCAATTTCACAACCAAACAAACTTTACATAACATTTTTTGTTCATAAGCTGCATGTAATCGTTTTTTTTTGATGAAATGTTATATTTATTGATATTTGCTGTAGAATATATACAAAATGTTGAGTGAGAGAACTGAAATGGGAACATGGCAAAAATTGAAAAAACAGAGCATGTGAATGGCTATTGAACCGCCTTAACAAGTAGACATAACGAACCAGTTTTGCAGGAGGTCCCGAAGCTGTGGATCAGTCGCGTAATCGAGAGAAGAAATGATGTTCCGTATGAGCTTATCAATGTGTCGAGTCAATTGAGTGACCGAATTGTATCCCGTTTGATGAATGCGAGAGTTGCGTTCTCGCCAAATCGAATGTATCATCTTGAAACACTAACCGAATGAGAATTGTATGATTTCGGTCGCCCTGAAAGCATATGAGTTGCTGAAGCGTCACTCCCCAATCAGGATCTTGTCGTTGCCCAAGCAAATTCCCGGCCACATCGCACCAAGTCATTTAGGAATATGGACAAGCAAAGAAAAGGTGATCTCGAGTCTCGTCCGGTTCTCCACATAACACACAAGCCTGGTGCATTCCCCATCTCCGCATTCTATCTCCCGTGGTTAGTCTGCTGTGGACATCTAGCCATGCAATAAATCGACATCGCGGAATGCCTTGAGTAAACCATAGTACATGCTTCCAAGGTACCTGCTCATGGTGAGTTCAAATGTGATCCCAAGTGCGATGAGTCGAGAAGTGGTCTTTGAAATCGTCAGATTGAAGTCTCCATAGGTAAAAATCCGGCTCATCGTCAATGTTGGGTAAAGGCTGAGATTGAATCTGAGCGATTAACGGTCCGAGATGGTGGATTCGGGTACGTCGAAGTCTCCAACCGTGCGGACCCAACGCATCACTGACGGAAGCAGATAGAGGGACTCCGAAAATTTGAGGTCATGCTGGGCCAGTGACATCAATGATCCGACCAATAGGTAGCCAAAAATCATGCCAATAAGAAACTGACTTGCCATCTCGCACCACAACGTGAATAAACAAAGAGGCCTCAGAGTGAAGTTTTAGAAGTTTTCGCCAAATCCATGAGCCTAGATTGGTATCCGGAGTTGTCCAGAATGTAGCATTCCTCATTAGATTACATTTAGTTCAAGCGACCCAAAGAGATCCAGATAGAGAAAACAATCTCCAAATTAAACTCATCGCAAACACTCGAGAAATGTCGCAGAGACGTCTAATACCCAAGCCTCCTTCAGTTTTTGGTTTACAAACATCAGCCCATGATATCTTTGCTTTTGTTGTCGTATTCAGGTTTCCCGACCATAGAAAAGCCCCACACAACTTCTCTATTTCGTCAAAACAGCTTGAAGGTTGATATATCATGGTTTTTACCCGTTTTAAGCCATGATATAAGTCCGTTTTATAGAGTCTTTCTACTATTTTGTAGTGTTTGAGTCTTTTACATGTTTTAGCACGTTTGGAGCATAATTAGAGATATTGGAGATTTCTGGAGCATTTTGGAGAAAAGCAGAAGTTCGTGTAGCTGAGCACCCGATTTGAAGCCTCAGTATCGATCGATACTGACTAGTATCGGTCGATACTCACTGAAACAGACACGAGTCGCGACTTTAAATGAAGAGTTGAAGAATTACAAAATTGCCCATAAGACTTTATTATTTACAAGAATGCCCAGAACGTGTTTAGTAGTATTTATTTAGGTTTTACAGCCACTTTGGTGGCTACGCTTTCATTACACTTGATACAGAGATTATTCTTCTTTAAGTTTTAGTGAGAGAGCTTTTGAGGGAGACAAGTCTGAAAATCTGTTCGTCCGAGAGAAGATTTCGAACCCTTGTTCTACTCTCTTTCTTATTATTTATTCAAGTATTTATTCAGTCATGTTTATTGTTTCAATCTCTATGTCTGAGTAGATCTTCTGTTAGGTTTAAGGTTCTCATAAGGGATTTCTTTGAATTCTAGGTTGATTTATTGTTTAGGGTTCATAATCTGAATTAGTTCTTCACCTTAGGTTGTTCTCAAAGCTAATTCTGGATTGATCACCTAGAACTTAGATCTTAGGTTAATCGATTAGGCACGAGAGTGCAATTGAGAAACCTGATAGAACTTAAGGTGAACAAAATAACTATTCACAAAGAGATTTGGTTTAGTTGTTTTATGAACAAATCAAAATTGAACTAAAAGCTGGTTTAGACTTTAGGATTCGCAAAGAGATTTGAAATTCTAGGATTTAGACTTAGATAATTCTCGCAACGAGTCGCAACGAGAGTTGGTTAATTATACCTTAGTGATTTGAGTTCAAGAGCCGTGCGTAACCTGAACCCTGATTTGTTAGTTTATCTGCATTCATTGATTTCCTGAGAAATACCCTGAACCTATCTTTCTTCCATCGAACTTACAACTCGTCTAATTTGCGTATTTGCTTTCAATTAAATTGATCACTTATCTTAATTCAACTTTTAGAATCTATTGTGTGTTTCTTTGAGTCTCTGTGGATTCGATCCCTAAGTATTACAATCGACAAAGCTTTACTACTTTTAGGGTATTAATTTAAGCTTATCAAATTTGGCGCCGTTTCCGGGGACTCAATTCGCCATTAGATTTTAGTTTGAGAATTTCGTATAAGTTCGCCTTAGTATCGATCGATACTCTAGTAGTATCGGTCGATACCTGTCGTGGATTTTTGTTACTTACGTTCTTGACTTTTGTGTTTCAGGTGCATGCCTAATCGAGGAACCAGAAGGAATAAGAACACTCCGCTAGTTAATCTGTCATTGGAGCAGCTAGCATTTTTGGAACGCACAAACAGAAAAGCAAAGATGCTAGCAGAGATGAACAACAATCCAGTGATTTTGGTTCAAGATGCAGCTGGTGCTTACAGAGACCGAGAGGGTCAATTGTGCAATGAGAAAGGGCAACGATTGGATGTAGAGGGGAACATCATTCCACTTCCTGTTGTTGTCGAGGAGGTTGTTGCTGCGAATGCAGGGAATGTTGTGGCTGATCGAGGTAGAACAATTGGTGAGTACAACATGCTTGATCAGTTTTATGCCAATCGATCAGCGATTCGCCCTCCACCATTTCAGAGGAATGACTTTGAGTTGAAACCTGGATATTACATTCTTGCGGGTCAGCACCCTTTTCATGGTCTTTCCAATGAACATCCCATGGATCATATTGAGAGGTTCGAGGATTTGGTCACTAGCATCATGAGCAACGGAATGTCCTATGACTACCTCTTCTGCAAGCTCTTCCCTTACTCTCTAGGTGATATATCATGGTTTTTACCCTGTTTAAGCCATGATATAAGTCCTTTTTATAGAGTCTTTATAGTATTTTGGAGTCTTTTAGAGTTTTTTACAGGTTTAAGCACATTTGGAGTATTATTGGAGATATTGGAGTTCTATGGAGCATTCTGGAGCGAAACTGAAGTCTGATGACTAAGTGCCCGATCTGAGCGACAAGCATCGATCGATACCCCCTGGTATCGATCGACACCCGTCGAGAAATCATGGGCCGCGACTTTTTATGAAGTTTTGAAGAATTGCAAAAAAGTGCCCAGAAGACTTTGATATTTACAAGAAGACCCCAATTCGTGTTTAGGTTATTTAATTAGGATTTTCAGCCACTTTGTTGGCTACGCTTATTTTATTCTGGATTTGAGGGAGAGCTTTGAAGGGAGAGAAGTCTGATACTTTGTTCGTCTGAGAGAAGATTTCGAACCCTTGTTACTCTTTCTTATTTATTTGAGTATTTATTCAGTCATGTTTATTGTTTCAATCTCCATGTCTGAGTAGATCACCTGTTAGGTTTGGAGTTTTCTCATAGGGATTTCTTTGAATGCTAGGTTGATTATCTGTTAGGATTCACTATCTGAATTAGTTCTTCACCATAGGTTGTTCCCAAAGCTAATTCTGGATTGATCACTTAGAACTTAGATCTTAGGATAATTGATTAGGCACGAGAGTGCGATTAATTACCTGATAGAATCTTAGGTGAGCAAATTGATTATTCGCAAAGAGATTTGGTTTAATTGATTTGTGAACATATCAAACCTGATATTAAAGCTGATTTAGACTTTAGGATTCGCAAAGAGATTTGGAATTCCTAGGATTTAGATTTAGATAGTTTTCGCAATGAGAGTTGGTTAGCTATATTTTAGTGATTTGAGTTCAAGAACCGTGCTTAATCTGAATTTTGTTAGTTAATTTAGCTGCATTCATTGACTTCTTGAGAAATACCCTGAACCTATCTGCCTCCAACTGAATTTACAACACTTTTAATTGCATTCTAATTTTCAATTACATCTATTGATTTAGCGTGTTTTGGATATATATAATCTACTGTGTGAAATTCTGAGTTCTTGTGTTCGACCCCTGATTTACTGCAGCAACTGCTTTAGTACTATTTAGGGTATTAATTTGAGCATATCAAATTTGGCGTCGTTGCCGGGGACTCAATTCGCCATTAGATTTTAGCTAAAAAAATTTGTCTAAATCGCCCGAGTATCGATCGATACCCTTGAGTATCGGTCGATACCCGACGTATATTCCAGTTACTTACGTTCTTGATTTTTGTTTTCAGGTGCATGGCTAATCGAGAAACCAGAAGCAACAAGAACACTGAGCTAGTTGATCTATCACTGGAACAACTAGCACTTGTGGAACGCACAAACAAGAAAGCAAAGAAATCAGCTAAGATGAACAACAATCAGTTGGTTCGTGATGCAGCTGGCGCCTACAGAGACCAAGAGGATCGGTTGTGCAATGAGCAAGGACAACGTCTGGATGGAGAGGGGATTGTCATACCACCTGCTCCTGTTGTCGCTGAGAATGTCGCTGGGAACGCGAGGAATGCTGTGGTTAATCGTGGAAGAACGATTGGTGAGTACAACAGGCCGGATCAGTTTTTCGCCAATCGGTCAGCGATTCGTCCACCTGCGTTTGAGAAGAATGACTTTTAGCTGAAACCTGATTACTACACTCTTGTGGGACAGCATCTCTTTCATGGTCTTCCTCATGAACATCCAATGGATCATGTGGAGAAGTTCGAGGACTTGGTCACTAGCATCAATAGCAATGGAGTGTCCTACGACTATCTCTTCTGCAAGCTTTTCCCCTACTCTCTAGGTGGAGACGCGACTTACTGGCTGAGGCAACTGCCTCCTGGATCGCTGACTACTTGGGAGGACACTAAGAGGGCCTTCTTGATTTACTTCTATGATGATGCACGATCTGAGGATCTGAGGAATAAGATCTCCACCTTTTCTCAAGGACCTACTGAGGCGTTCAAGGCTGCTTGGAAGATATTCAGATCGTATCAGAGAGATTGTCCACATCACGGATACTCTGATGTGCAGCTGCTGGGTATCTTCTTTAGAGGGATAGATTGGAGGTATCAGATGGCTTTGGACGCTTCAAGCAATGGTAATTTCAACACCAGGTATCCTGAGGACGCTTATGTGTTGATTGAGAACTTTGCCTCTAGCAGTAGCACCAAGAGTGCAGATTTCGAGCGCAAGAAGCTGGCTGGTAATCATGATGGGTCGCAGATCGCTGAAGTTAAGGCTCAGCTGGATTCGATGCACAGTCTTCTGCTGGGAAAGACAACAAAGGCCGTTCATTTTGCTGAAGATGTTGAGGTGTTTAACGAGGGTGAAGCAGAATATGTCAACTACATTGGTGGTTCTGGTTTTCAGGGACAGAGGAACCAATTCAACAACAATCGGAGCTTCAACAACAACTTCCAGCAAGGAGGATTCAACCAGAAACCTGCCCAAAACAGCGGTTACACCAGGAACTACGGAAGTCCTTCTTACGAGCCTGTGACTGCTAAAACATCAGAGAACAAGATTGAGGCCATGCTCGAGACGCTCGTTCAAGGACAGCAGCAGATCACAGTGACCTTCAATGTTAAGATGGACGCCATGTACAAAGATCTGAGTGGAAGGATCGATGCCATTAGTATTCATCAGAAGAAGCTGGAAACCCAAGTAGCTCAGACTTCAGAAGGTTCGAGGAGACAAGAAGGTTTTCTTCCAGGAAAAGGAGAGAACCCAAGGGCACACATAAATGCCATTACCTTGAGAAGTGGTAAAGAGGTCACTTCAGGAGCAAGAGTAGACCAACCTGCTGAGAATTTTGAGATGTCTGACGATGAGGACACTGAAATCGCCAGGGCATCGATCGACACTACCCATCATCGATCGACACCGGTCAAAATTCTTACACGGGAAAACTCAAAATCCCGTGTATCGATCGATACCCCCCCTGTATCGATCGATACTGAACCTGAAATCGATACGTCACTTGAGGTTACGAAGGAGAAGCCTAAAGCGGTACCAGAAAGAGTCTACATACCGAGGATACCTTATCCCAGAGCTCTTGGTAAGACTAAGAAGGAGGTATAGGACACTAGATGCAAGGAAATTTTGGACAAGCTGGTTGTTGAACTTCCCTTCATCGATGCTATCAAAACTTCTCCAGCTTTCAGGAGATATGTCAAGAAGATGGTGTCCAGCAATGTGAACCTTGAAGACGGTTATCTGATGATCACTCATGAGTGCAGTGCAATCCTAACAAACATGATCCCAACGAAACTACCAGATCCAGGGAGTTTTGTCTTGGATTGCACAATCTTTACTGACAGGTTTGAGCTCTCTCTTTGTGACCTTGGCTCAAGTGTCAACCTCATGCCATACTCGGTTGCTAAGAGAATGGGAATGACAGACTTCACTTCTACGAGGATCTCGCTGATACTCGCTGATCGTTCAGTTAGACTTCCAGAAGGATTGCTCGAGGATGTTCCGATTAAGATTGGGAACTGCTTAATCCCAACTGATTTCATTGTGTTGGAGTATGATTCAGAACCAAAAGATCCTCTCATCTTGGGAAGGCCATTCCTAGCAACAGCTGGTGCTCTGATTGATTGCAGGAATGGGAAGATAGCTCTTAACATTGGTGAGTTGGTCATGACTTTTAACATGGAGAAGATGATGAAGAGACCAACCATCGATGGACAGACTTTCTTCGTTGATACCTTCTGTGACATTGCTGAAGAGTACTTCCTGGAGATGCATCCTGAAGACCCATTGGAGAGGGCATTGGACTGTTCAGCCGAGTCAGAAGTCCATTCGAGTGATGTTGTTGCTGAATACGGGAAGATGCTCGATTCAGCACTGCCAGTATCAATCGATACCCATCTTGTATCGATCGATACCCTGCGGCCAGAAAGAAGTTTGGCCGAAAGAACTAAGGAAGCTGCTGGGCTTGGAGATTGGAGCGAGGAGAAAGCTCCTAAAGTGGAACTCAAACCACTTCCTGCGAATCTGAGGTATGGTTTTCTTGGTCCTAATTCCACGTTCCCAGTAATCATTAATGCTTCCTTGAACAACGCAGAGGTTACCTTACTGCTGAGCAGGCTGCGCAAGTATCGCAAAGCTCTTGGCTATTCTCTTGATGATATTTCAGGTATATCACCGGACCTATGCATGCAAAGGATTCATCTTGAGGACGAGTCAAAGGCTTCAATTGAGCATCAAAAGAGGCTGAATCCGAACCTGAAGGAAGTGGTTAAGAAAGAGGTCATGAAACTCTTGGATGCAGGAGTTATCTATGCCATCTCAGATAGCTCTTGGGTTAGTCCAGTGCACGTTGTCCCTAAGAAAGGAGGGATAACCGTGGTGAAGAATGAGAAGGATGAGATGATTCCTACAAGGACTATCACTGGACATCGAATGTGCATTGACTACAGGAAGTTGAATGCAGCTACACGGAAATATCACATCCCATTGCAATTCATTGACCATATGTTGGAGAGGTTGGCTAGTCATCCCTACTACTGCTTCCTTGATGGATATTCAGGTTTCTTCCAGATCCCTATTCATCCAGATGACCAAGGGAAGACCACTTTCACCTGTCCCTATGACACATTCGCATACAGGAGAATGCCATTTGGATTGTGTAACGCTCCAGCCACTTTTCAAAGATGCATGATGTCTATCTTCACAGACATGATTGAGGATTTCATGGAGGTGTTCATGGATGATTTTTCAGTATATGGATCGTCATTCAAGGATTGTTTGGCTAACTTGTGTAAGGTGCTCCAGAGGTGTGAAGAGAAACACTTGGTCCTTAATTGGGAAAAGTGTCACCTTATGGTTCAAGATGACATCGTACTTGGGCACAAGGTTTCTGAAGCTGGGATCGAAGTCGACAAAGCCAAGATTCAGGTTATGACAAGTCTCCAACCACCGACTTCTGTGAAGGATATTCAGAGTTTCCTTGGTCATGCTGGGTTTTACAGGAGATTTATCAAGGATTTCTCCAAGATAGCACGCCCACTCACTGCTTTACTATGCAAGGAGATCAAATTTGATTTCACACCGATTGTCTTGCAGCCTTTGAGGAGATTAAAAAGGCTTTGGTGAGTGCTCCTATTATGCAACCTCCTGATTGGACTCTGCCTTTTGAGATCATGTGCGATGCTAGTGATTTTGCTGTTGGGTCAGTTCTGGGTCAGAGGAAGGATAAGAAGCTGCATGTCATCTACTATGCCAGCAGGACTTTGGATGATGCTCAGAAGAATCACAGCACCACAGAGAAGGAACTACTTGCAGTTGTCTTCTCCTTTGAGAAATTCCGATCCTACTTGATTGGGAGCAAGGTGGTTGTTCATACTGATCATGCTGCTTTCAAGTATCTGATGAATAACAAAGATCTCAAACCTCGTCTTTGTCGTTGGGTTCTTTTGCTACAAGGATTCGACATTGAGGTTAAGGACAAGAGAGGCATAGAGAACGGGGTCGCTAACCATCTCTCGCGGATGCGGATCGATGCAGACGTCTCTATTGATGATCAACTACCTGAGGAAGCCATTTACTTCATTGAAACTGGGTTCCAGACGAATCTCGCAGAGAATCAGCAATTTTCACGAGTTGCAGGTTTCAGTATCGATCGATACCCTACTGGTATCGGTCGATACCCAGGCGATTCCGAGCCTGTTTTCATTGTTGATCATCCTGGTGTTTCTGAAAACCATCTCGTCGCTGCAACCGATTCTGATAGTCCATGGTACGCTGATATTGCCAATTACCTCGCTGCAGATGCAGAGCCAAGACACCTCAAGAAGTATGACAAGAAGAAGTTCATGCGTGACATAAGGAGATTCTTTTGGGATGAACCTTACCTGTACAAGAATTGTTCTGATGGTATATACAGGAGATGCGTTGCTGAATCAGAGGTTCCAGGTGTTTTGTTTCATTGCCATGGATCCGACTATGCTGGACACTTTGCCACTTTCAAGACAGTATCCAAGGCTCTTCAAGCAGGCTTCTGGTGGCCTACCTTGTTTAAGGATGCTCATGCTTTCGTCTCACAGTGCGATGCTTGTCAAAGGAGAGGGAAGATCAGTAAGAGACATGAGATGCCACAAAATTTCATCCTTGAGGTTGAAGTTTTCGATTGCTGGGGCATCGACTTTATGGGTCCCTTTCCATCGTCACACAAGAAAAACTACATCCTGGTTGCTGTGGACTATGTGTCCAAATGGGTGGAAACGATAGCTAGTGAGAAAAATGACTCTGCAGTGGTTCTTAAGCTGTTTAAGACCATCATTTTTCCTCGCTTTGGAGTACCTCGAATTGTGATAAGTGATGGTGGCTCTCACTTTATCAACAAGGTTTTCGAGAGGTTGTTGAAGAAGTATGGTGTGAACCATCGTGTAGCTACTCCATATCACCCTCAGACGAGTGGGCAAGTCGAGGTCTCCAACAGGCAGATCAAGGACATTTTGGAGAAGACAGTGAGTGCTTCTAGGAAGGATTGGTCTACAAAGTTGGACGATGCGCTATGGGCATACATGACTGCTTTCAAGACACCGCTGGGTACTACACCATTCCACTTGATGTATGGGAAAGCATGTCACCTTCCAGTGGAGATTGAGCACAAGGCTGCATGGGCGACGAAGTTGCTGAACTTCGACATCAAACCTGCTGCTCAGAGGATATTGATTCAGCTGAACGAGCTGGATGAGATCAGGCACCACGCTTATGAGAACTCGAAGCTGTACAAGGAGAGAACCAAGGCTTATCATGATAAGAAGATCATCTCCAGACACTTCGAGCCGAACGACCAGGTACTTCTGTATAACTCTCGTTTGCAATTGTTTCCTGGTAAACTGCGTTCTCGTTGGTCAGGTCGCTTCACAATCAAGGAAGTCATACAACATGGTGCTGTAGTGCTGATCAATCGCAAAGGCGAAGAGTTCACTGTCAATGGACAAAGGGTGAAACACTATTGGGCAAAAGCCGAGATTACAACAGGGCAGATAATGCCTTTGGATGATGCACCAACAACCTGAATGGCGTTACAGTCAAGCTATTGACGTTAAACGAGCGCTTGGTGGGAAGCAACCCACTGGTGAGTCTGTCTTTGAGTCGTTTTTCCTTTTATTTTCGTTCGTTTTGTGTTTGTGTCAGGATAAACAAGGAGTAGACTCAAAATTGCCTTAGTGTCGATCGATACCCCCTGGTATCGATCGACACCAATCGCGAATGTACGGTTCATCAAGTCGATTTAAGCTTGGTATCGATCGATACCAGGCTGTGTGTCGATCGATACTCGATGTTCCAACAAGGTAACTTCTTGTTTCTCTTCGTTTCTTTTGTTTTCTTTCATTGACTCTAGGCTAGATAACACTGGGGACAGTGTTGTTCAATTCTGGGGGAGGTGTCTGCTGACATTGTTTTTGTTTTTCTTAGAGTCAGTTGTTTTATCGAGTAGAAAACGTTTTATTGAGTCAAACACTTGTTGGAGATGATGATCCTGTGCTTGAACCTATTGATTTGATTTTGTTTTTGAGTGCACAGTGTTACAGGACCAGTTCTAGATCGACTAATGAAAAATCCAAGGACTGACCAGTTGATTAGAAAACATCCATGTCTCCAGTAGAGTTCTTCTGAAGCCTGAGCCAAATTTTTGCACTTCATCAATGTGGTTAGTGTTTTTAGAGCTTGATTCATCATTCATATCTGATAAAGGAACCCATATGTTTAGAGTTATGGTATCACTCTCCCCTGTTATAAGTTGATAAATGAGAGCATAAAAAATTGAAATGATTTTCTTCTGAGTAGAGGGTTAGGAAAATTTCCAGCGATCCCATTATTCTACTTAAGAGGGGATGATCACACAGATGATTGGAAGCGAGGCTAGGATTTTCCTATGATGCCATTATTCGCCTACATCCTTTGATACATTGAGAGGTAAGAACCGGGGATTTGGTGGCAAACACCATCAATACTCGCGTTTCATACCTTGATGTGTATATGCAAAGCTGAAAAGAAAAGAAAGAACATAATAATATATAAGTCTGGGGGAGAGAAATTGATACAAAAAGTGTGAAAAAGGGTGGTTCCTTGTCATGATATTGTCTGGTAAAGAATTTAGAAGGTTCTTGAACATTGGCTGCAGCGATGAAACTGGCGAGGATGGCTTTAATTGAACAATGCTGTGGGATAATGTGTGGAGTCTGGGAAAGTTGCGAATGTCTACGGAGAAGTACATGGTGGTTAGATCGAAAGCTGGTTAGGTAACATATGGGTACTTGGGAAAAGGATCTCTGCAATGGTTCATGAACAGGTGAGTCTCTACGTTTTCAAACCTCTTTCTCTGGTTTAGTCTTCTATTTGCTTGAGGGCAAGCAAAAGGCTAAGTCTGGGGGAGTTGATATATCATGGTTTTTACCCTGTTTAAGCCATGATATAAGTCCTTTTTATAGAGTCTTTATAGTATTTTGGAGTCTTTTAGAGTTTTTTACAGGTTTAAGCACATTTGGAGTATTATTGGAGATATTGGAGTTCTATGGAGCATTCTGGAACGAAACTGAAGTCTGATGACTAAGTGCCCTATCTGAGCGACAAGCATCGATCGACACCCGTCGAGAAATCATGGGCCGCGACTTTTTATGAAGTTTTGAAGAATTGCAAAAAGTGCCCAGAAGACTTTGATATTTACAAGAAGACCCCAATTCGTGTTTAGGTTATTTAATTAGGATTTTCAGCCACTTTGTTGGCTACGCTTATTTTATTCTGGATTTGAGGGAGAGCTTTGAAGGGAGAGAAGTCTGATACTTTGTTCGTCTGAGAGAAGATTTCGAACCCTTGTTTCTCTTTCTTATTTATTTATTTGAGTATTTATTCAGTCATGTTTATTGTTTCAATCTCCATGTCTGAGTAGATCACCTGTTAGGTTTGGGGTTTTCTCATAGGGATTTCTTTGAATGCTAGGTTGATTATCTGTTAGGATTCACTATCTGAATTAGTTCTTCACCATAGGTTGTTCCCAAAGCTAATTTTGGATTGATCACCTAGAACTTAGATCTTAGGATAATTGATTAGGCACGAGAGTGCGATTAATTACCTGATAGAAACTTAGGTGAGCAAATTGATTATTCGCAAAGAGATTTGGTTTAATTGATTTGTGAACATATCAAACCTGATATTAAAGCTGATTTAGACTTTAGGATTCGCAAAGAGATTTGGAATTCCTAGGATTTAGATTTAGATAGTTTTCGCAACGAGAGTTGGTTAGCTATATTTTAGTGATTTGAGTTCAAGAACCGTGCTTAATCTGAATTTTGTTAGTTAATTTAGCTGCATTCATTGACTTCCTGAGAAATACCCTGAACCTATCTGCCTCCAACTGAATTTACAACACTTTTAGTTGCATTCTTATTTTCAATTACATCTATTGATTTAGCGTGTTTTGGATATATATAATCTACTGTGTAAAATTCTGAGTTCTTGTGTTCGACCCCTGATTTACTGCAGCAACTGCTTTAGTACTATTTAGGGTATTAATTTGAGCATATCACTAGGTGGAGATGCGACTTACTGGCTGAAGCAGTTGCCTCTTGGATCACTGACTACTTGGGAGGAGACTAAGACTGCTTTCCTGAATAATTTCTATGATGATGCACGATCTGAGGAACAAGATCTCCTAGTTTTCTCAAGGAACGACTGAAGCGTTCAAGGCTGCTTGGACAAGATTTAGATCGTATCAGAGAGATTGTCCACATCATGGGTACACTGATGTTCAGCTGGTGGGTTTCTTCTTCAGAGGGATTGATTGGAGGTATCAGATGGCCTTGGATGCTTCAAGCAATGGAAATTTCAACACCAGGTATCCTGATGATGCTTACGTACTAATCGAAAACTTGGCGTCTAGCAATAGCACAAAAAATGCAGACTTTGAGCTCAAGAAGCAAGCTGGTGGCATGGAAGGTTCGCAGATTGCTGAGGTTCAGGCCAAGTTAGATTCTATGCATAATCTTTTGATGGGCAAGACAACGAAAGCTGTTCACTTTGCTGAAGATGTTGAGGTATTCAATGAGGATGAAGTGGAGGATGTTAACTACATTGGTGGTTCCGGTTTTCAGAGTCAAGGAATCAATACAACAACAACCGAAACTTCAACAACAATTTCCAGCAAGGAGGATTCAAATCTTAAGCTAATCCAAGTGGTTTTAGGTCGAATCAGTTTAACCAGAAACCTTCACAGAACAGTGGTTACACTAGGAACTATGGGAATTCATCTTATCAGCCTGTACCTGCTAAAACCCCAGAGAGCAAGATCGAGTCTATGTTTGAAACGTTGGTTCAAGGACATAAGCATATAGCATTGGATTTTAATGGTAAGTGATATGCTCAAATTAATACCCTAAAAGTACTAAGCAGTAGTTGCAGTAAAGTAGGGGTCGAACACAAGGACTCACAGAGACACACAATAGATTATATAGATGAAAATTAAGCTAAGCGATCAATGATATTGAAAACAAAACGTAAATTAAAACGGTTGTAAATTCGATTGGAGAAAGATATGTTCAGGGTATTTCTCAGGAAATCAATGAATGCAGATAAACTAACTAGTCGGGATTCAGATTTAGCGTGGTTCTTAAACTCAAATCACTAAGATATAGTTGACCAACTCTCGTTGCGAAAACTATCTAAATCTAAATCCTAGGAATTCCAAATCTTTTTGCGAATCCTAAAGTCTAAACCAGCTTTTAGATCAGGTTTGATTTGTTCATAAAACAACTAAACCAAATCTCTTTGCGAATAGTTATTTTTCTCACCCTAGGTTCTATCAGGTAATTAATCGCACTCTCGTGCCTAATCAATTATCCTAAGATCTAAGTTCTAGGTGATCAATCTAGAATTAGCTTTGCAAACAACCTATGGTGAAGAACTAATTCAGATAGTAAATCCTAATAACTAATCAACCTAGCATTCTGAGATAACCCTTATGAGAACCCTAAACCTAACAAGATATCTACTCAGACATGGAAATTGAAGCAATAAACATGTTTAAATAAATCATCAAATAAAACAGAAAGAGTAACAAAAGGGTTCGAAATTTTCTCTCGGACGAACAGAGTTTCAGACTTGTCTCCCTTCAAAAGCTCTCTCACAAAACCAAAGTAAAATAAAGCATAGCCATGAAAGTGGCTGTAAAATCCTATTAAATAATCTAAATTACGTTTTGGGGCTTCTTGTAAATAATAAAGTCTTTTGGGCCATTTTGCAACTCTTCAACTCTTCATTAAAGTCGCGGGTCGTGTCTGCTTCGGTGAGTATCGACCGATACTAGTCAGTATCGATCGATACAAAGACTTCAAATCGGGTACTCAGCTACACGAACGTTGCTTTGCTCCAAAATGCTCTAGAAAGCTCCAATATCTCCAATTATGCTCCAAACGTGATAAAACCTGTAAAATTTTTTACAAGACTCCAAAATACTAGAAAGACTCTATAAAAAAGGACTTATATCATGGCTTAAAGGGGGTAAAAATCATGATATATCAACTCCCCCAGACTTAGCCTTTGCTTGCCCTCAAGCAAATAGAAAGCTAAACCAGAGAAAGAGGTTTGAAAACACGGAGACTCACCTGTTCATGAACCAGCGCAGAGATCCTTTTTCCAAGCACCCAAATGTTACCTAACCAGCTTTTGATCTAACCAGCATGTATTTCTCCGTAGACATTCGCAGTTTTTCCAGACTCCACACATTATCTCGCAGCATTGTTCAAATAAAGCCCTCATCGCCAGTTTCATCGCTGCAGCCAATGTTCAAGAACCTTCTAGATTCTTTACCATACAATATCACGACAAGGAACCATCCAATTTCACACTTCCTGGTATTATTTTCTCTCCCCCAAACTTGTTTCTTATCATGTTCTTTCTTTCTTTTTGGATCTGCATATACACATTAAGGTCTGAAACGCGAGTGTTGATGGTGTTTGCCACCGAATCCCCGGCTCTTTCCTCTATATGTATCAAAGGTTTAGGCGAATAGTGGTATGACTGGAAATTTTTCTAACCTCGCTTTCAACCTTTGTGTGATCATTCCCTCTTAAGTAGAATAATGGGATCGCTGAAAATTTTCCTAGCCCTCTACTCAGAAGAAAATCATTTCATCTTGTATGCTCTTATTTATCAACTTATAACATGGGAGAGAGAGATACCATTACTTTAAACACATGGGTTCCTTTGTCAGATATGAATGATGAATCAAGCTCTATGAACACGAACCACACTGATGAAGTGCAAAAATTTGGCCCAGACTCTAGAAGAGTTCTGCTGGAGACATGGATGTTTTCTAGTCAACTGGCCAGTCTTTGGATTTTTCATTAGTCGATCTAGAACTGATCCTGTAACACTGTTCACTCAATAGCAAAATCAGAACAATAGGCTTAAGCACAGGATCATCATCTCCAACAAGTTTTGACTCAATAAAACGACAATTTTTTTATTTTATGACTCTAAGAAAAACAAAAACGTTGTTAGCAACTACCTCCCCCAGACTTAAACAACACTGTCCCCAATGTTATATAGTCTAGAGTCAGTGAAAGAAAACAAAACAGCTTAGTGAAGACGTGAAAAATCAGAGAAGTTACCTGCGCGTTGGGTATCGACCGATACCATTGCTGGTGTCGATCGATACACGGACTTTTGTTCGATGCAACGTCTGTTTCTCCTGGTGTCGATCGATACCAGTGATGGTATCGGTCGACACAGACCCTTTTCATCTGATTCACACGTAAACACAAGACATAGAAACAAAAAATACAAAAAAGAAAAGACTTTTGTACAGACTCACCAGTGGGTTGCCTCCCACCAAGCGCTCGTTTAACGTCATTAGCTTGACTGTACCGCCGGTGATCAGTCAGGAGAAGATTTAGAGCTTACTCCCATGCAAGTTCCACAGCTTGACATTGCCAGTTTCAGAGTTCTGCTCAACATGCTCTCCACAAACTCCTTTCTTTTCTCTTTCAGCTCCGAAGTAAGAAGAACTCGAGCCTTAGAGAATGGTTTCGAAGTTCCTTTGCACTTCACCTTGTACTCAATCGAATCCCCATCATACTCCTGAGGGATTAAAGTAATAGAAGCAGCACCTTTCACTCCTTTGCACTTCACCTTCTTCTTTGCCTTAGATGTTTTGACGTCTTTCTTGGTGATGACAAAAAGGACTATTTAGAAGGTCTATGACAATTGGATCATCAGGAGGCTCTTCCAAAAAATCAACTACCAACGTCTCTCCTGTGACAGTATCGATGCAAGAGACACGTGTGGGATTTCCTCTAGTAGGAATGGCTACGTAGTACACCTCCTTGTCAATGTATGAGAACGAGATTCTCTTGCTTAGCGTATCCATAATCGCACCAACCGTAGCCATTAACGGTCTTCCAAGAATCAACTGCGTAGTAGATCTTGCACTCATTTCCACAACTTGAAAATCTGTAGGAACCAGACAATCTCCTACTGTGATCATCAAATCAGGTATTGTACAGTGCGGAAGTAAGGTGGAACAGTTTGCGTATGTGATAGATATCGTGGTGGGCGGACGAATATCAGCTCCCAACCTCTCTGCAATTTCTCTTGACATGACATTGACTCCAGCCCCCCGAGTCAACGATAGACTCTTTGAATTTAACTCCATAGATAGAGCATGAAACTGAGAATATTCCTGGGTATTCCCTCTTAGTCAGCTGCTTCAGCGGTAGTGACTTGCTTCTTGCCTTGATAAAGAGTACTTCGATCTCTTCCAGAGTTTCTCTGCAATCTCGGAAGTGACTCAGTAGAGGACGGTACTCTAGAGCTTCTTCAAAAGTCAGTGTGTGGGGAATCCTGCGTACCATCTTCTCAAAACCAAGCAGCTGCTTTGGAGAAATGGGGTCTCTGAGGTGTCTGGGTGGCATGGGGTATGGCTCCTTAGGTTTGTAAACCTTTTCTGCACTCAACTCGGGTTTCGTTTCAGCATCCGAACTGGTATCGACCGACACAGGGGTGGTGTCGATCGATGTTTTTGCTCTGGAATCATCCCTGGCAGAACTTTGGACGATTGTCAATCGATACAAGGGGGTATCGGTCGACACAGGTGTGGTGTTCGAATTCTCATCGTCAGATATATCGTCAACCAAAGGAAGCTCCACAACCAACTTATCCAGCATAGTTTTGCATATGGCGTCCTCCCATTCCTTCTTTGTCATCGTACGAGGCATATGATAAGGTATTATGGGTTTGTACACCCTCTCCTTGACAATCTCTGGTTCCTTCTCGACATGCGCCTCAGTATCGACCGACACAGAAGGAGTATCGATCGATACACGTGATTTTGGATCCACTCTTGCAGGTGTCTGGACTGGTATCGATCGACACTGGCTGGTATCGATCGATACACGTGGATTTTTGGAATCCCAGTCGTCATCTTCTACAGGAGCGTCAAAAATTCCTGCATCCAAACCATTTTTTACCACTGCAGTAGCTTCTTTAGCACTTACTAAGGTGATTGCATTGACGTGTGCTCTTAGATTCTCAGTTTTCCCTGGAAGAAAGCCTTCTTGCCTCTACACAGCTGTTGCAGTCTGAGCAACCTGAGTTTCCAGCTTCCTCTGAGAAACATTGATAGCTTCAATTTTCCCATTCAGATCAGTGTACAGATGGTCAATCTTCCCATTGAAATCCACTTGCAGTTTTTGCTGTCCCTGAAGAATCTGTTCAAACATTGATTCCATCTTACTCTCTGTGGATTTTGGAGAGATGGGCTGGTACGAAGAGTTCCCATAATTGCGAGTGAAGTCGCTGCTTTGGAGTGATTTCTGAGCGAATTGTTTTGCTCCAAAACCAGATTGGTTTCCCTCAAACTTGTACCCACCTTGCTGAGTGTTGTTGTTGTAGTTTCGGTTGTTGTTGTACCCAAATTACTGACCCTGAAATCCAAAACCACCAACGTAGTTAACATCCTCCACTTCATCTCCACCGATATTATCGACTCCATCAGCAAAGTGTACAGTCTTCTTCGACTTCCCGATCAGAAGATCCAGCTTGGCCTGAACTTCAGCAATCTGCGATCCATCCATGTTCCCATTCTGTCTCTTTCGCTCAAGGTCTGCATTTTTGGTGCTATTGTTAGACGCAAAATTCTCAATAAGCACATAAGAATCATCTAGATACCTGGTATTGAAATTCCCATTGCTCGAAGCATCCAAAGCCATCTGATACCTCAAATCAATCCCTCTGAAGAAGATACCCAGCATCTAAACATCAGAGTACCCGTGATGTGGACAATCTCTCTGATACGATCTAAATCTCGTCCAAGAAACCTTGAACGCTTCAGTTGGGCCTTGTGAAAACTGGGAGATCTTGTTCCTCAGATCCTCGGATCGTGCATCATCATAGAAGTTGTTCAGGAAAGTAGTCTTAGTCTCTTCCCAAGTAGTCAGTGATCCAGGAGGTAACTGCTTCAACCAGTAAGTTGCATCTCCACCAAGAGAGTATGGGTAGAGCTTGCAGAAGAGGTAATCATAGGACACTCCATTGCACTTGATGCTTGTAACCAAATCCTCAAACCTCTCAATGTGATCCATAGGGTGTTCATGAAAAGACCATGAAAAAGATGTTGACCCACAAGAGTGAAGTATGCCGGTTTCAGCTCAAAGTCATTCTTCTGAAAAGCAGGAGGGCGAATCGCTGATCGATTGGCATAGAACTGATCAAGCCTGTTGTACTCACCAACCGTCCTACCGCGATTAATCAGAGCGTTCCCTGCATTCACAGCAATTGCAGGGACAATGATATTTCTAGCTTCATCAAGTCGCTGCCTTCTCTCATTGCACAATTGACCCTCTTGGTCTCTCAAAGCTCCGGCAGCATCCTGAATCAGAATCATTGTATTGTTCATCTCCGCTGGCTTCTTTGCTTTCCTGTTTGCACGTTCCAAACTCACACCTGAAGCACACTAGGCAAGGCACGTAAGTAACAAAAGACACGTTGAGTATCGACCGACACTGGGTGGTGTCGATCGATATCAACAAAAAAGAACGACGAGTATCGACCGATACTAGATAGTATCGATCGATACCGACGAGCTTAGTCAAAATTCTCAGACTAAAATCTAATGGCGAATTGAGTCCCCGACAACGGCGCCAAATTTGATATGCTCAAATTAATACCCTAAAAGTACTAAGCAGTAGTTGCAGTAAAGTAGGGGTCGAACACATGGACTCACAGAGACACACAATAGATTATATATATGAGAATTAAGCTAAGCGATCAATGATATTGAAAACAGAACGTAAATTAAAACGGTTGTAAATTCGATTGGAGAAAGATAGGTTCAAGTTATTTCTCAGGAAATTAATGAATGCAGATAAAATAACTAGTCAGGATTCAGATTTAGCGCGGTTCTTGAACTCAAATCACTAAGATATATTTGCGCAACTCTCGTTGCGAAAACTATCTAAATCTAAATCCTATGAATTCCAAATCTCCTTGCGAATCCTAAAGTCTAAATCAGCTTTTAGATCAGGTTTGATTTGTTCACAAAACAACTAAACCAAATCTCTTTGCGAATAGTTATTTTGCTCACCCTAGGTTCTATCAGGTAATTAATCACACTCTCGTGCCTAATCAATTATCCTAAGATCTAAGTTCTAGGTGATCAATCTAGAATTAGCTTTGCAAACAACCTATGGTGAAGAACTAATTCAGATATTGAATCCTAATAACTAATCAACCTAGCATTCTGAGATAACCCTTATGAGAACCCTAAAACTAACAAGAGATCTACTCAGACATGGAAATTGAAGCAATAAACATGTTGGAATAAATCATCAAATAAAATAGAAAGAGTAACAAAAGGGTTCAAAATCTTCTCTCGAACGAACAGAGTTTCGGACTTGTCTCCCTTCAAAAGCTCTCTCACAAAACCAAAGTAAAATAAAGCATAGCCATGAAAGTGGCTGTAAAATCCTATTAAATAACCTAAATCACGTTTTGGGACTTCTTGTAAATAATAAAGTCTTCTGGGCCATTTTGCAATTCTTCAACTCTTCATTAAAGTCGCGGGTCGTGTCTGCTTCGGTGAGTATCGACCGATACTAGTCAGTATCGATCGATACCGAGACTTTAAATCGGGTACTAAGCTACACGAACGTTGCTTTGCTCCAAAATGCTCCAGAAAGCTCAAATATTTCCAATTATGCTCCAAACGTGCTAAAACCTGTAAAAGATTCTAAAAGACTCGAAAATACTAGAAAGACTCTATAAAAAGGGCTTATATCATGGCTTAAAAGGGGTAAAAACCATGATATATCAGTAAGATAGATGCTCTGTACAAAGATCTGAGTGGAATGATCGATGCTCTTGGTATTCATCAGAAGAAGCTGGAAATTCAGGTAGCTCAGACTTCAGAAGCTGCGAAAAGACAAGAAGGTTTTCTTCCAGGAAAAGGAGAGAACCCAAGGGAACACATCAATGCAATTACCTTGAGAAGTGGAAAAGAGGTAAATCCAAGAGTGAAAATTGGCCAAACTGCTGAAAATTTTGTCGAGTTTGACGATGAGGATTCTGAAATCCCCAGGGTATCGATCGACACTAGCAAGCATCGATCGACACCGGTCAAGATACTTTCATGGGAAAACTCAAAATCCCGTGTATCAATCGATACCACCCCTGTATCGATCGATACTGATCCTGCAGTCGATTCAACACCTAAGGTTTTGAAGGAAGTGCACGATGTGGTTGCAGAGAGAGTTTACATACCGAGGATACCTTATCCTAGGGCTGTTGGGAAGACGAAGAGAGAGGTAGAAGACTCTAGATGCAAGGCCATTATGGATAAGCTGATTGTTGAACTTCCTTTCATCGATGCTATCAAAACTTCTCTAGCTTTTAGGAGATATGTCAAGAAGATGGTGTCTATAAATGTGAACCTTGAAGACGGATGTTTGATGATTACTCATGAGTGCAGTGCAATCCTAACCAACGTATGATTCCAACGAAGCTACCAGATCTAGGGAGTTTTGTCTTGGATTGCATGATCTTTACAGACATGTTTGAGCGTTCTCTTTGTGACCTTGGCTCAAGTGTCAACCTCATGCCATACTCAGTTGCTAATAGGATGGGAATGACAGACTTCACTTCAACAAGAATCTCACTGATACTTGCTAATCGCTCAGTTAGACTCCCATAGGGTTTACTCGAAGATGTTCTAATCAAGATTGGAAATTGCTTGATCCCAACTGATTTCATTGTCCTGGAGTATGATGCAAAACCTAGAGATCCTCTTATCTTGGGAAGGCCATTCCTAGCAACAGCTGGTGCTCTGATTGATTGCAGGAGTGGGAAGATCGCTCTTAACATCAGTGATTTGGTCATGACTTTTAACATGGAAAAGATGATGAAGAGACCAACCATCGATGGACAGACTTTCTTTATTGATACATTCAGTGACATAGCTGAAGAGTACTTCCTATTGATGCATCATGAGGATCCATTAGAAAGAGCATTGATCTGTTCAGCTGTGTCAGAGGTTCATTCGGATGATGATGATGATGCTGGATACTCGAAGATGCTCGATACAGCACCATTAGTATCGATCGATACTCCCCTAGTATCGATCGATACCCTGCGGCCAGAAAGAGAGTTGGCCGAAACTGCTAAGCAAGCTGCTGGGCTTGGAGATTGGAGCGATGAGAAAGCTCATAAGGTGGAACTCAAACCATTTCCAACGAATCTGAGGTATGGTTTTCTTGGTCCTAATTCCACATACCCAGTGATTATTAATGCTTCCTTGAACAATGCAGAGATTACCTTACTGCTGAGCAAGCTGCGCAAGTATCGCAAAGCTCATGGCTATTCTCTTGATGACATTTCAGGTATATCACCGGACCTGTGCATGCATAGGATTCATCTTGAAGACGAGTCAAAGGCTTCAGTTGAGCATCAGAGGAGGTTGAATCCAAACCTGAAAGAAGTGGTTAAGAAGGAGATCATGAAACTCTTGGATGCAGGAGTTATCTATGCCATCTCGGACAGTTCTTGGGTCAGTCCAGTGCACGTTGCTCCTAAGAAAGGAGGGATAACTGTGGTGAAGAATGAGAATGATGAGATGATTCCTACTAGGATCATTACTGGGCATCGAATGTGCATTGACTACAGGAAGTTGAATGCAGCCACAAGGGAAGATCACTTCCCATTACCATTCATTGACCAGATGTTGGAAAGGTTGGCTAGTAATCCATACTACTGTTTTCTCGATGGCTATTCAGGTTTCTTCCAGATTCCGATAAATCCAGATGACCAAGGGACGACAACTTTCACATGTCCCTATGGCACATTCGCATACAGGAGAATGCCATTTGGATTGTGTAATGCTCCAGCCACTTTTCAGAGATGTATGATGTCTATCTTCACGGACATGGTCGAAGATTTTGTGGAGGTGTTCATGGATGATTTTTCAATGTATGGATAACTTGTGCAAGGTGCTACAGAGATGCGAAGAGAGACACTTGGTTTTTAATTGGGAAAAGTGTCACTTTATGGTTCAGGACGGCATCGTGCTTGGGCACAAAGTTTCTGAGGCTGGGATCGAAGCTGACAAAGCCTAGATTCAGGTCATGACAAGTCTCCAACCACCGACTTCTGTGAAGAATATTCGAAGTTTCCTTGGTCATGCTGGGTTTTACAGAAGATTTATCAAGGACTTCTCCAAGCTAGCTCGCCCACTCACCGCTCTATTATGCAAGGAGATCAAATTTGATTTCACACCTGAGTGTCTTGCAACCTTTGAGGAGATTAAAAAGGCTTTGGTGAGTGCTCCTATTGTGCAACCTCTTGATTGGACTTTTCCTTTTGAGATCATGTGCGACGCTAGTGATTTTGCTGTTGGATCAGTTCTGGGTGAGAGGAAAGACAAGAAGCTGCACGTTATATACTATGCCAGCATGACATTGGACGATGCTCAAAGGAACTACTTGCAGTTGTTTTCTCCTTTGAAAAGTTTCGATCATATCATATTGGGAGCAAATTGATTGTTCATACTGATCATGCTGCTCTCAAATATCTGATGCAGAATAAGCATCTCAAGCCTCGTCTTTGTCGTTAGGTTCTTTTGCTGATCAACTACCAGAAGAGTCTATTTACTTCATTTAAACTGAGTTTCAAATAGGTTTCGCAGAAACTCAGCAATTCCCACGGATTGCAGGTCTCGGTAACGATCGACACTCCTATGGTATCAGTCGATACCCTACGATTTCCGAGCCGGTTTTGACTGTTGAACACCTTGGTGTTTCTGAAGATTATCTCGTCGTTGCAGCTGATTATGATCAACCATGGTATGCTGATATTGCCAACTACCTCGCTGCAGATGCAGAGCCAAAGCACCTCAAGAAATATGACAAGAATAAATTTATGCGCGACATAAGGCGATTCTTTTGGGATGAACCTTACCTGTACAAACATTGTCCTGATGGTATCTACAGGAGATGCATTGCTGAGTCAGAGGTACCTAATGTTTTGTTTCATTGTCATGGATCTGAGTATGCTGGACACTTTGCTACTTTCAAGACAGTGTCCAAAGTTCTTCAAGCAAGCTTCTGGTGGCCTACTATGTTTAAGGATGCTCATGCCTTTGTTTCGCAATGCGATGCGTGTCAGAGGAGAGGGAAGATCAGTAAGAAACACGAGATGCCACATAATTTCATCCTTGAGGTTGAGATTTTTGATTGTTGGGGCATCGATTTTATGGGTCCCTTTCCTTCGTCATATGGGAACAAATACATCTTGGTTGCTGTAAATTATGTGTCTAAGTGGGTTGAAGCCATTGCTAGTAGAACCAATGATTCTTCGGTGGTCCTTAAGCTGTTTAAGACCATCATTTTCCCTCGATTTGGAGTACCTCGAATTGTGATAAGTGATGGTGGCTCTCACTTTATCAACAAGATTTTCGAGAGGTTGCTGAAGAAGTATGGTGTGAACCATCGTGTTGCTACTCCTTATCACCCTCAGACCAGTGGACAAGTTGAGGTTTCCAACAAGCAGATCAAGGAGATTCTAGAGAAGACAGTAAATGTCACCAGGAAATATTGGTCGGTGAAGCTGGATGATGCACTTTGGGCTTACATGACTGCTTACAAGACACCACTTGGGACTACACCGTCTCACTTGCTGTATAGAAAAGCGTGCCATCTTCCAGTAGAAATCGAGCATAAGGCAGCATGGGCTACAAAGATGATGAATTTTGACATCAAGTCTGCTGCTGAGAAGCGATTGATCAAGCTGAATGAGGTAGATGAGCTTAGGCATCTTGCCTATGAGAACTCGAAGCTGTACAAGGAGAGGACTAAGCATACCATGACAAGAAAATCATCTCCAGACACTTTGAACCAAATGATCAGGTACTTCTGTATAACTATCGTTTGCAATTGTTTCCTGGTAAATTGCGTTCTCGTTGGTCAGGTCCTTTCACAGTCAAGGAAGTTAGACCACATGGTGTGATTGTCCTGACAAATCCTTCAGGCGAAGAGTTCACTATCAATGGATAAAGGGTGAACCACTATTGGACGAAAGCCAAGATTCCAGAAGGATACATAATGAATCTTGATGATGCACCCACTGCCTGAATGGCGGTACAATCAAGCTAATGACGTTAAACGAGCGCTTGGTGGGAGGCAACCCACTGGTGAGTCTGTATATAGGTCTTTTTATTTTTTATTTTTTTTCGTTTTTGTGTGTTTGTGTCTTTGGTGGATCAGACTTAACGAGGAGAAACAGAACTTGCATCGACCAAATCGCCTCAGTATTGATCGATACCCCTCGCGCATATGGAGCGTCCGCAACATCTATCACTTGTCATTGAGAATCGTTCGCTGTATCGACTTACGCCTAGTATCGATCGATATAGGCCGTGTGTCGGTCGATACACCGGTCCCAGATCTGTAACTTCTCATTTTTCACAATTCCACTTGTTTCATTTGCTTTCTTTTACCAACTCTAGGCTAGATAACACTAGGGACAGTGTTGTTCAAGTTTGGGGGAGGTAGTTGCTGACATTGTTTTTGTTTTTCTTAGAGTCAGTCGTTTTATCGAGTCAAAATCGTTTTATTGAGTCAAAACTTGTTGGAGATGATGATCCTGTGCTTGAGCCTATTGTTCTGGTTTTGTTTTTGAGTGAACAGTGTTACAGGATCAGTTCTAGATCGACTAATGAAAAATCCAAAGACTGAACAGTTGACTAGAAAACATCCATGTCTCCAGCAGAGTTCTTCTAAAGTCTGAGCTAAATTTTTGCACTTCATCGATGCAGTTGATGTTTACAGGGCTTGATTCATCATTCATATCTGACAAAAGAACCCATGTGTTTAAAGTAGTGGTATTTCTCTCTCCTCTGTTATAAGTTAATAAATAAGAGCATAAAAGATGAAATGACTTTCTTCTGAGTAGAGGGCTAGGAAAATTTCCAGCGATCCCATTATTCTACTTGTGAAGGAACGATCACACAAAGGTTAAAAGCGAGGTTAGGAAAATTTCCAATGATACCACTATTCGCCAAGACCTTTGATACATAGAGAGGGAAGAACCGGGGATTCGGTGGCAAACACCATCAATACTCGTGTTTCAGACCTTAATGTTTATATGCAGATCTAAAAAGAAAGAAAGAACATGATAAGAAACAAGTCTGGGGGAGAGAAAACAATACCAAAAAGTGTGTGAAATTGGTGGTTCTTTTGTCACGATATTGTATGAGAAAGAATCTAGAAGGTTCTTGAACATTAGCTGCAGCGATGAAACTGGCGATGAGGGTTTTATTGGACAATGCTGCGAGATAATGTGTGGAGTCTGGGAAAGCTGTGAATGTCTACGGAGAAGTACATGGTGGTTAGATCAAAAGCTGGTTAGGTGAAATTTGGGTGCTCGGGAAAAGGATCTTTGCGATGGTACATGAACATGTGAGTCTTCGTGATTTCAAACCTCTTTCTCTGGTTTAGTTTTCTGTTTTGCTTGAAGGCAAGCAAAGGCTAAGTCTGGAGGAGTTGATATATCATGGGTTTTACCCGTTTTAAGCCATGATATAAGTCCGTTTTATAGAGTATTTCTAGTATTTTGTAGTGTTTTAGAGTCTTTTACAGGTTTTAGCACGTTTGGAGCATAATTGGAGATATTGGAGCTTTCTGGAGCAAAGCAGAAGTTCGTGTAGATGAGCACCCGATTTGAAGCCTCAGTATCGATCGATACTGACTAGTTTCGGTCGATACTCACTGAAGCAGACACGAGTCACAGCTTTAAATGACGAGTTGAAGAATTGTAAAATTGCTCAGAAGATTTTATTATTTACAAGAATGCCCATAACGTGTTTAGTAGTATTTATTTAGGTTTTACAGCCACTTTGGTGGCTACGCTTTCATTACGCTTGATACAGAGATTATTCTGCTTTAAGTTTTGGTGAGAGAGCTTTTGAGGGAAACAAGTCTGAAACTCTGTTCGTACGAGAGAAGATTTCGAACCATTGTTTTACTCTCTTTCTTATTATTTATTCAAGTATTTATTCAGTCATGTTTATTGTTTCAATCTCTATGTCTAAGTAGATCTTCTGTTAGGTTTAGGGTTCTCATAAGGGATTTATTTGAATGCTAGGTTGATTTATTGTTTAAGGTTCATAATCTGAATTAGTTCTTCACCTTAGGTTGTTCTCAAAGTTAATTCTGGATTGATCACCTATAACTTAGATCTTAGGTTAATCGATTTGGCACGAGAGTGCAATTGAGAAACCTCATAGAGCTTAAGGTGAGCAAAATAACTATTCGCAAAGAGATTTGGTTTAGTTGTTTTGTGAACAAATCAAACTTGAACTAAAAGCTGGTTTAGACTTTAGGATTCGCAAAGAGATTTGGAATTCTAGGATTTAGACTTAGATAATTCTCGCAACGAGAGTTGGTTAATTATACCTTAGTGATTTGAGTTCAAGAGCCGTGCGTAACATTAACCCTGATTTGTTAGTTTACCTGCATTCATTGATTTCATGAGAAATACCCTGAACCTATCTTTCTTCCATCGAACTTACAACTCGTTTAATTTGCGTATTTGCTTTCAATTAAATTGATCACTTAGCTTAATTCAACTTTTAGAATCTATTGTGTGTTTCCTTGAGTCTCTGTGGATTCGATCCCTAAGTATTATAATCGACAAAGCTTTAGTACTTTTAGGGTATTAATTTGAGATTATCAAAGGTAATCAAAATACCGAACACCAAAAATTTGAGATGCTCGAGATAACCGAAACAATAATTTGAAGGCGTCCCGCACACGATAGATGTTTGCTCGTCCAAGAAAGCATTCATGAACGTATCTTATCTATGAGCGGTGCATAGTCATGCTTTGTCATGGACTTTGTAGTTAGAGGTAAGCCCAAGTAACAAATCGGAAGAGTGTCTATCGGAATACCCAGCTCAACTGCCACATCGTGAATACCTTGACGATCCCTACCTCCCACAAATAGAGCTGATTTCGTTGCATTAATATGAAGATCCGATATTCTTGCGAACTCATCAAAAACTCCAAATGTTTCCTGAAGCGAGGAAGCATAGCCATCTGTGAAAACCAGAATATCATCGGCAAAGCTCAAATGGGTTATTCGAACTTGATTACATTTTGGATGCGGCCCTATTTTCCCATTCGCATCCGCCTTGTTGAGGAGCCGTGAGAGAACGTTTTATACCATGACAAAAATGTAAAGGGATAAAGAACAACCTTGCCGTATTCCACGAGTACTCAAAAAAACCCCCTCCACTTCTCCATTTACTACGACAGAAAAAGAGGCCGTGGAGATGCACAAATTAATCCAGTGCGTAAACAATTCCGGAAATCCCAAAGCTGGAAAAACCCCAATGATGAAGGTCCATTGAATCGTATCGAAAGCTTTCAATATATCAAACTTAATGGCGCTGCGGGGAGGGAGAATTTGATTCTTTATGGTAATATTTGACGAGCTCAGTCGCTAAAAATCGTTCTCCAAGAGGAGGCGACCCTTTATGAAAGCACTCTGACTCGGCTCTATAAATTCTGGGAGGGTGAGTTTTAACCGATAGACACTCTTCCGATTCGTTACTCATCAAATATATGCATAAGTTTATATAATTATGCATATGATTTTAGTCTATATGATCATGAGGCTAAGAAGAAGGTATATATATGCATAAGTTTATCTAATTATTAATTTATAATATTATCGAAATCATATATTTACATAGAAATTTCTAAAAAAAATATTATCTTATTATTTTATCGAATTTTGTTAATTTTTATAGTGGTCCAACTCAAGATTGGTTTATCAATATTTTACAATAATATAAAATAATATACTTTTTTTGATAACCGAGAGAATCGCAAGCCGAAATCCATACTAATTTATGAAAATTCGAATTTTTTTTACCATTTGTAAAGCGTCTAAAAATGACAAATCATAATTTAAATCATACTGAGAGGATTCGAATTACAGTTAGACGCTTTACCATTTGTAATTTTTTTTACCATTTGTAAAGCGTCTAATAGTTGAAAATTCACTCTTTCGGAGGTAGAAAATTACAGTTACCCCCTTATGATCAAACAAAAAACGCGAAACCGTTATTACCATTTTAACCTTCGCGACATGGCAGACTTCTATAGAGGTCTGACATTTAGACTCTAATAGAAGTCTGATTGATTTCTCTTACCAAACTTCTCTCAGACGTATTCGAGAAGTCTGATACAGATTAAAATAAAAAATTTAAATTTAAAAATTAATTTTTTTTTTTGTTAAAACGTTTTTCTACAATAATTAAAAATAGACGATTTTGATGTATATAAATTAATATTTCATAAAATTGAATCAAATTAAACAAGGTTAGTTAATTATGCATATACCTCAATAAATATCAGACTTCTCGAAAAATTTTGATACAGATTTAATTAGTAAATTTAAATTTAAAAATTGTAAAAAATTATTTTGTTAAAATTTTCTTATACATAAATTAAATATAGACGATTTCGAAGTATTAAAATTAAATTTCGTAAAATTGAATCAAATTAAAAACATGTAAGGCAAAGTAGGTTGTAAACCTCAAAACATGCTTTGTAATGGAAACATTTACATATAACTTTAGGGTTAGATTCAAGGTTTACCAAATTTACATTTGAAATTTTTAATTTGCACATATATGTTGTAATGTGCATATATTCTACGAATTTGATGCTTCATAGAAGTTATGTTTTAATATTGTCACTCATAAGTGCTAAATATTAGATTTAGGGTTACTCGGATTTATCGGAGAAGTCTGAGAGAATCAGGATTTTTCAGACTTCTCAGAGATTACCAGACTTCAGTTTTAATCTGATTTTTTAAAAGTCAATTGCAAAACTACCCTCTCGTTGACCATATGAGTTTCATTAGACTTATAAAGTAGTCTGAGTATACAACTCAGATCTGAAAATCGACGATATGCAAAAATTCGTACCTATATCCGTTTAGAGTTTGTTTTCACACTCGTCGAGCGCCCAGAACGTCTAATATCACCGAAATCCTGCAAGCCCAGTCGTGTTTTGCCGTTTTTATTCCATAATTTCTGATTTCGGTACGTTTGAATCGAAAAATCAGTGGGAAAATGAGAGAAATCGGAGAGAGAAGTCGCGAAAAGTGTTTACGAGCTCTATTTTTGAGCTTTAATGGCGGAAAACGGGTTAGTTACTGCATTAACTCGTCGACGATGGTGGTTGTCGTGGTTTCTCAGACTTCTCAGAGAATCGAGGTTTCTCAGACTTCTCAGAGATGTCTACGTATTTAATTTGAAAATTTAAATTAAAAAAATATTAAAATTTAGTTTTTAGAATCTTTTACTACATAAATTACACATACTCATTGTTGCTGTATATAAATTAAAAGTACATAAAATTTAATCAAATTGAATCATTGAAGATGAATTTTGATCTAAACACAAGTTTGCGGTTAGTCTGAATTGTATTTAATATGAAAATTTAAATTAAATAAAATAATTAAACATAATCATTGTAGATGTATATAAATTTAAATTACATAAAAGTTAGTCAAAATGAGTGAGTATGAGATAAATTTGGATCTAAACACCATGTAGGTAAGAGTTTACGGTTTACGGGCTCAATATTTGTTGGATTAGGGTTCAAAATTTGCCCTTGGAGTGTAATTAACTATAAAAGAGTGTGAATATCGAGTTATATATTGAATTGTGCAAATAACAAAGAAAACAAGAGTTTTCTCTATGTTCGACATATGAAGTTTGATATCTTGTTCTTATCTGTAGGTTTAGATTGAGAGTTTCTAAATTTTTAATTCATAATGTTTTTTTTACATATACTGGTTAGTTTGTGATTAAGTTAAACGAGTTTGATGTTTGTTATAAGTTTTCTATATAATATGATGGTATTTAAGTAGTAATTATCAAGTTTATGGTTTATCAGACTGCCATTTCAGTATGATCATGTACATGGTTTATCAGACTTCTTGATGGAAACCTGTGAATTAACCTGAAATAAGTTACCCTACTTGTGATTTTACCCTATATATAAACTAAAGTTACCAACCCTAATATGTAAAAGTCATTATCGACTCTCTCTCTAAAACATGAAGAATCTCTCTCTCTCTAAACTCTCTCAAACATCTCTCCGAAAACCCTCGTCGCCACCGCCAACGCCGTCGTCATCTTCTTCAGTCTGGTAATTACCTCTCCTTTTTCGTGTCACCTTACCAGTCCCTCCATCTATATCTCTTCATCTTTTCATCACAAATCCATTTTCTTGTAGGTCGAATCGCCACCGCCACCGCCCTCGCCGTCGTCAACTTCGTCTTTGCAACTGAGTTAAGCTTCCTAGAAACAAGTTTTTCGCCTTCTACTCTACTTTTTCTGCAAAATTTTTAGATCTATACGAAATAAGACAATTTTCCATGTTTTTTGCCTAGATCTAAACAAACAGATGGGTTTTTAATTAATTCTGTTTTAGATCTACAAGATAGAAGTCCATTTTTCTATGTAAAACAAAAGTTCGAGCTCTGGTATGTATTTTGATGCTTGGTTGTATTCAGTCCAAAAAAAACTTGAAAATTACTATATTAGAAGTTTGAAAGTGAATTAGACTCGATACGAAGTCTGATACTTGACCTGATCTGAATTAGACTCGATTAGAAGTTTAAAATTATACTTTCATTTAATTAGACTCTGTTAGAAGTCTAAAATTTGAGTTTGTACGAATTAGACTTGAGAAGAAGTCTGAAATTAGACTTTTCTGAATTAGACTCTTTTAGAAGTCTGAATTTCGACTTGATTTTAAATTAGACTTTATTAGAAATGTGGCTTTAGACTTGTTTTAATTTTTGCGACTATTTTCTGGTACACATGATGGGGCGATTCAGTCACCTTCCAACGTCTTAATATGATTGTATAAATGTGGCTGTGTAGGATTGTGGTTACCATGTAATGAAGTGGTGGGATGAGGCTATGTCTGAGGAGTTTAACGATGTAAAGCTGTATGTTGACCAACATGGTCAACTAATTGATGGCATGTTAGTTTCTAATGCTCAAAGCGACAAGTATTTGTCCACGTTGCTCGATGACGTCAAGGTAACGAAGGCAGATATAGCTCAATTGAAGGAGCGGTTGACGGAGAAGCCATGTGGCCAGATAATGCGTGGCGTCGAGTTGAAGAGTCTGACGTTCGCTGGTGCTATTATTATCGTCCTGATCATGTTTATCTGTTTTGGTTTCTTGTAATATGTGACAATTTGTAACCAAAATTTCTATTTTTTCCATGGAACGAGATATTTGATTATAAAGTCGGTATAATTTATCTGTGTCATTCTTTACTATGTCAGACTGTTTATGAAGTCTGAACAACTTAAACTTTTGAAAACTTTCACAAGTCTGGTCCTGAAAATATCACCATTTCAGACTGCAAAACGAGTCTGGCAGTAGAAGTAAATACTTCTAAGCGGCAATTAAAAATATTAGAAAAAAACCGCAGAAAAAACTCTCAAAATTTCCAGACTTCTCGTTCAATTATCTCATCACTATCAGACTGCTAAAAGAGTCTGATATCAGACCACATCTTCGTCTTCCCAGTCTTTGTATTCGTCATCTTCATCTTTTTACATCGTGATTCCCCGCATCTTGATATGCCAAACCGGATCGGCTCGAGACACAAAGACGGATTAAATGCGCACTAGCTAACTCGACCATGCTCCTTACTTGCCTATCATTTGTGACATAAATAAGAGGGCTATCCGGACCAATCTGTTTCAAGAGTGGTTCCGGTAACAGATATGCATGATAACTCCACCAACTCAGTTTTCTTGTCCAGCATATAATCATCTTGTACCATCTCAACAAGTTCACAATATGTAGAACGATCGCCCAAAGTGATAAACCGCCCTCCTTTGAGAGTATCCACCACAAAATGCCAAATCTGGTCTCTCACAACCCATTCACCAAAATTAACAGGTAGATGCACAATTATCTGTAAAAACAATCATGGAAAAACAACATTAGCGATCTTAATGGAAATATTAGATTTTTTCGCGAAGTCTGATTCTATTAGCTATATTCCCAGAATTATTAAAAAAATTATTTAAAAATAATTACCGAACATAAACATGTAAAACTAACGCAGGAGGAACATATACAACTAACACACATAAAAAACAATTAAAATCAACGAAATTCATAACAAATATACAAAAAAATGGTTTAAAAAAATTTGTCAATCCAGACTGCCACAAAAGTCTGACAAACAGTACGTCAGACCTCTATGGCAGTCTGAAAAAGAGTGTATTTTTGCAATTAGAATGTTACAAAGCAGACTGCGGATGCCGTCTGACGAAAAGTTATCAAAGCAGACTTCTATCGCAGTCTGACAAAAAAAGTATTTTTGCAATTGACCCAAACTTTGATTTTTTTTGTCAGACTGCATTAGATGTCTGAGAAAAAGAAAAATATATTTCTGCAATTGACCAAAATTTTGACTTTTTGTCAGACTTCTCCTGCAGTCTGAAAAAATTATGGGGTAGTTTTGCAATTGACCGAAGTTTGACTTTCGTTCCTAGACTTCCAGGGAACTAAGAAGAAATCCTTCAGACTGCGATAGAAGTATGACAGAAATTGGTGTATTTTTTGCGTTGACCAAAATCTTCGATATCAGACTTCTTTAGCAGTCTGGAAGATTTCATCATTTTCAGACTGCCATAGACGTCTGTAAAGTTTTCCCTCCTATTCAGACTGCCAAAGAAGTCTGATACTTTTTCTCCCATTTTGGTCAACTTTTGAAAATTTTTGGTCAATTACTACCAGTACCCTGTTTTTTTCAGACTTCTGATTCCGTCTGAAAAAACAGTCAACTTCCGGTCAAAGTCGTCCATTTTTCCTTTATACTGGATATGAAGTCTGAATAAAAAGTCAAGTTTTCGGTCAATTGCAAAACTACCATATTGCCTCGATTAGAGGATTTTTCTTGATTTTTTTTGTTTTCAAAGGAAATTACCAAATTTCAATTTTAATATGAGTATTTAAAAGACAATTGCAAAACTACCCTCTCGTTAACCATGTGGGTTTCATCAGACTTCTAAAACAGTATGAGCATACAACTCAGATTTGAAAATCGACGATATGCAAAAATTCGTACCTGTATCCGTTTAGAGTTTGTTTTAAACCTCGTCGAGCGCCCAGAATATCTAATATCACCGAAATCCCGCAAGCACAGTTGTGTTTTGCTGTTTTTATGCCATAAAAAATGATTTCGGTAAGTTTGAATCGGAAAATCGAAGGGAAATAGGAGAAATCGGAGAGGAGAACTCGCGAAAAGGAAGTTCGAGCTCTATTCTTGGGCTTTAATGGCGAAAAAGTGGGTTAGTTACTGCATTAACTCGTCGACGATGGTGGTTGTCGTGGAGGTTGAGAATTGATGGCAATGGCATTTCCGTAATTAAGTTAGATCTGAAATTGTTTTTGGTTTTTTGAAAAAACGTTAGACTCTAACAACAGTCTGAGGAATGACATTTGCGTGAATAACCAGATTCTTAAAAGGTAATTCGTGGAATTCTGAAAAAAAAGAGAGGAAGGGGATATTTTTATCATTGATTTCAAATTGTATGGTATTTTTGTAAAAATGCCAACGTAACTATGGTTTCGTGTGGAAATCAGTAAAATTTCACATGCTAAAATATATTATTGTTTGTCGTATATGTTGGAATTTCACTTGTTCGAATTTCAAATATTAATAAATTATTATCGATTTCATAGAGATGACATATGTTTAAAAAATGTCAACAATTAAAATAATGAATATTAATAATAAACTAGATTATAATCCGCGCGGCCGTACAATATAATTTTTTTGTAACTAAATGTTGAAATATACAAAATGGGTTTAGTTTTTTGTAAACTAAATTTTAAAATATACAAAATGAGAATGAGAAATAAGATCTAATTCAAGTGTTATAGATTCAAATATGTTAAATTTGTGATTTTTAGGTTTTTAGTGAGAAAATAATATTTTGTTGATATATTGTACAATATGTGTTTTGATGTTTATACAATATTTCTAATACATGTTATGCGAAATTCAATTCTAATATACGCTATATGTGGGTCAATAATTTTTTTATATATTAGTTTTGAGAATTATATTAAATAAAAAACGTTATGTAGACCAAACACTAACTAACATAATTTGACTTAAATTTTAATGAAAATTTTCATGATTATGTGATTTTTGTAACCTTAAATGATAGTAACTTTTGTTATCGAACAAAAAAGCAAACTGTTATAAAGTTATATTATGTTACCATATAGTGTATATTAGTAGAATAAGAGTATGCGTTAGTTAAATATATATGGATGTAATCTTAATTGTAAACTTTATTATTATTCGAAATTTAGATTATCACACAACCAATCTATATATTTATGAGTGTTAAAATGGGTTAATCCGTCTTTTTAATCAGCCTTGAATCAGTGTATTATTTAACATGTTTTGACAAACCAACCCGTAAAAGACTGCAATTATACAAATATAACCCTAACCTATATATATCTTATCATATAAATATTTAATAATTTCAAATATTTAAAATTTTAGGCTGATTGATTATGATAAAAAGATATAATAACATGTTTGTTTATCATCTGCGTTATTATGAAAATATTATTTAAATTTGAATATTGAAATTAAATCTAAATTAGTATCCGGTTATTATTTTTGTAAAAATACAATAACAACTGATTTTTTAATGATTTTTTTATAAGTAATCTAACATATATTTAAGGAAATCTAAAATAATCTAATTTTTGGAATTATATATAAATATAAAATAAAATGCATTTTTAATTAATATTTCATCAAATATATATGTTTGGTAACTGATAAAGTACTATCCATATAAATTATAGTCTTATATTGATTTTTTCCTGTTTGGACACAAAATGTGCTTTCCTTTTAATAGTATAGATCGATAGAACTTTCATGTATTTATAATTATTTTAAAAATATGTATATATATATATTATTAAAACAAAAGCACTTTAGAAACATATTTCCAAACAATCTTTTTTTTTAATAAGAAAATATGTTTCCGAATATGTTTTTTTTATGAATAAGAAAATCTGTTTCCAAATAACTTTTAATTTTTAATAAATCAATTACACAAAATTAAATTTATAAAATAAAAAATTTCGCGCAAATGCGCGGATTAAATTATATTATAGGGCGACTTACTTAAATAGCATAGAAATTAGGTAAAATGACTAGACTAATCAACAACTTTTTTTATTACTGAAATGTTTTTCATACCCAGGATGCTCTTCTAAGCATTTGATAGCAAAAACGTAATTACAGGAATGTCATTACTTTTTTTTCCACATCAGCGAAAAACAGGCGCAGCGCCTACGTGGCACAAAAACTGCCTACATGTATTATGAAAGTCTGCTGCAGAAATTTCTCACTGTAGTGACGGCAGACTTACAAGACGAGCGGCTGATTTAAAAGAACAGCCGACTTATGACTTGGTCGGCTGATTTATATTCATAAGTCAGCCAGATGTCATGGCAGACTTATATGAACCTCGGCCGACTTATGAATTTTTGGCTGACTTAGAAGTACACGACACTGCTGATTTATATTCGGGATGGCCGATTTATGAAAAATTTGGATGACTTATTGCTATGACATGGCCGACTTATTGTTGCCCGGCTGATTTATTGTAAATTTGGCTGACTTATTTGGCTGATTTATTTTGCAACGGCATGCTTATGCGGGTTAATTGTGGCTGACTTATATTAAATCAGCCGTAATAAGACCGATTTACTTAAAAGTCGGCCTAATTACGGCTGAATAATTAGCGAAATATTAATTACTGTAATAGTATGCTATTGACGACTGACTTATATGATGTAGCGGCTGACTTATGTTTTCCACCTGATTTATGTGTTTTGATGGCTGATTACATGAAACTTTATTAATTACTTAAATAGTATTTTAGTGGCGACAGACTTATAGTTTTGTTTGATGGCTGATTTTACATGGCTGATTTATAAGTTCGTTTGATGGCATGTTTCCATGTCAGCAAAATAAAGATTACACATCAGCTCTGAACACATACATTATTAGGTTTAGACTCCGTCGTCGTCGTCTGTATCTTTCTTCTTCTTCATTGTTGTTCTTTATCTCCATTCTTCATCCTTCTTCATCATATACCAGATCTAAACTTTTGAGTGGAATATTAATGGATCCGATGATTATTGTTTGCGGGACATGGGTTCATACAAATCGATATGTATTCAACGCCGACAAGAGAGGGTGTAAAGTTCTAGAAGTTAACGAACAAACAACCTACAATGATTTTGTACAGATGGTAATGGAGGATTATGGGTTGGATACACGGATCTGTAAAATTCAGCTGAGCTACATGTTCTCTAACAAGATTTTGAAAAAAATCTCGCACGATACTCCACCGGTTTATGTCTGTAATTCTCGCCAATTTCTAGGTTTTCAAACGTCTGACTTAACTGTACGATACAGCTGACTTATATGTACGATACGACTGACTTATCTGTACGATACGGCTGACCTCAAATCAGCCAAACCTCAAATCCGGCAGTTGTAAATCAGCCAAACCTCAAATCTGTGTGTTTGCATTTTAAAATTAGACTTAAACCATAAATCCTACATTATATGTTTTGTAGTAACTATGTTATCATATATAACAGAAAAATCCCCTAATTCAATGTAAAACTCGTAATCCCATAAACTCAAAAATATTTTATGTGATCAGTCGGCCATAATAGATGACAAATCGGCCATACCTCAAATATGTGTTTCAAGGTTTAATTAATAATTGGTAATAATTTTATTTCAATATTAAGTAATTTTAAGTCTTACATCAACAATGGGTTATATTTGTAAGATTTACACTTCTTGTATGTTTATTCTTATCATATTCATCTCAAACCCTAAACCACATCCTTCCCATGTAATCCTTACCATGTCTAAATATATTAGACTTAAACCCTAAATCCTTACCAAGTCTAACTATATTAGACTTAAACCCTAAATCCTACATTACATATTTTGTAGTAACTATGTTATCATAGATAACAAAAAAATATCCTCTAATTCAATGTAAAACTCGTAATCCCATAAATTCAAAAATACTTGTTTGATAAGTCGGCCATAATAGATGACAAATCGGCCATGAAGTTGTATGGATGTGTTGGAAACCAAAAGAAGATGAAAAAATTGAATATTAAAACGAACGACCAAAAAAAAAATCAATTTGAGTTTTCAAACGATTTGGAATTAGAATTCAATTTGGGCGTGAATATCGACGAAATTGAAGTTTCCCACGTACACTTTTTGTAAAATCGAGACACCGCGTGAATCCCTATGTTTCTCTCGTAAATCAGCCATAACAGTGTTTGGTATGGTTCGTAAATCAGCCATAACGGTATTTGGTATGGTTCGTAAATCAGACATACCTCAAATCGGTCATTTGTAAATCAGCCATACCTCAAATCGGTCAGTCGTAAATCAGCCATAATGGTGTTTGGTATGGTTAAGGTTTCGCTTCGGGAATCGCCCATATAGATTTTTTTCGTTTCTTTTTTCGCTTTGGGAAATTTATTTCTCTTATTAAAAATCTGAAACGTTACAATTGATAGTAACGAGAAGAAACTGAATCGTTAATTTTTTTAATTAACAATAAATCTCACTTAAAACAGTAACTCCTAAATGACATTATTGTTTAAAGACATAAAGACATAAATCAGCCATCATATAAACATAAATCAGCCATCATATAAACATAAATCAGCCATCAAGTTTACATAAATCAGCCATCAAATATAAATAAGTCAAGTATATATAAATCAGCCATCAAGTGTACATAAATCAGCAATCAAGTATCCATAAATCGACCATCAAGTTTACATAAATCAGCCATCAAATATACATAAATCAGCCATCAATGTAGAGTGGATGATTCTGGCACTGGTTTTCATGGCAGGTTTTGACCAGTTATAGGCGATTGAACCAGAGATACCACAAAGCCATAAACAACCTATGAATAGTCAAATTGAGATAGTAATATCAGACAACTCAAAAGCGTCAACGAAATTAAGAACACAGATAAAAAAATCGGATCTAAGGAATAATTCAGATAAATACGACATAACCTAGATCTATAATCGATTTGGTTTCAAATATAAATAAGTCAAGTATGTATAAATCAGCCATCAAGTGTACATAAATCAGCCATCAAGTATCCATAAATCGGCCATCAAGTTTACATAAATCAGCCATCAAATATACATAAATCAGCCATCAATGTAGCATGGATGATTCTGGCACTGATTTTCATGGCAGGTTTTGACCAGTTATAGGCGATTGAACCAGAGATACCACAAAGCCATAAACAACCTATGAAGAGTCAAATTGAGATAGTAATATCAGATAACTCAAAAGCGTCAACAAAATTAAGAACACAGATCAAAAAATTCGGATCTGAGGAACAATTCAAATAAATACGACATAACCTAGATCTATAATAACGATGAACCAACACAAATATTTGACGAAACTAGATTCGGGTATTCTTATTAGATGAGGTTACCAACACAAAAAGATTAGATCTGAAGAATATGAAGATGGAGAATAAGAAGACGAGAAGAAGAGAAAGAAGGAGACAAAGAGGAGAAAAGAAGACTTACCGTGGGTCGACACGGCGGTAGAGGATGAAGGAGACGAAGAGTAGAAGGAGACGAAGAGAAAGAAGGAGAAAATAAGACTTACCGGTATCAACGACGTCGGAATCTGAGACGAGGAGGGAATCCGGGAACAAAACTGCGTCTTCGCCGGAGCCGGAGCCAAAGCGGAGGTGATTCGGCGAGTGAGAGATGCGGCTAGGGTTTTAGTAAGAAGAGAATGAGAGATTAATGTTGTTTTTTCTTCTATATATCTCACTTAAAAAAATATAAATGGCATTATCATTAATTACAGTTTGCACGCAATTCTTAATGGATATTTTCTTTAAAAGTTGTATCATTTAAATAATATCAAAAATGTATATATTACTCTAGTCATATCACAACGTTTTTGTGCTATTTGAACAATTGTCTCTATAATATATCATAAGTACTGTTTTTTTGTTTTGTTTTGTTTGAGAGCATATGGGATGTGTACTGCTGGTCTGCTGCCACTGCATAAGACTAAAATGTAATTTAGTCTATAGAACACTAAAATATTGATGTATGTGTATTGTGTTGAAAATTCGTATTGCAGTCTAAAATGACTGAATATTTTTCGAACCTATGGCTGCATGTGTATCGTCATTTGTGTTGAAAATTCTTATTATAATATATAAGCTTTGATTGGTTACGTTAAAATAGATTACTCTGATAAACTCTATATAAAACTCTATAATCATCTTCTCATATATACAACTCAACACATTCACATTCACATTCACATTCACATTCAATGTCCACTAGGCCATTAGTGCGTACTTGTTAATTAGGTTGAAAATGTTTCATCGAGGTTGTTTAATCAAACAACTTCTCGATGATTTTAAAATAGAACAAAAATAGGATGATAATTAAAATAATATCCTTGTATTTATATATATCTCACATTTTTATTTCGTTACAAGGATAAATATGGAGATAAACAGAAATGGCATAATTAAGACAATAACTACAATCAGATGACAGAGACAACTATGTGATTAATGGTATGACCATTGTGTTTGATTCCTTAGAAATGGCATGACGACCATAGAAACTTTTTAATCTGTCAAATACTTCCTCTAGCTCTGATTCTTCGGTTCCGATCGATATCCTCACCCAATTCTCTGCTCCTATAGCTACTCCTACAAAATTCCAAAAAAATAAATATTGATCATTAATTAAAGATTAAACTTAATTAATTGAAAACATATGCATCAAGATGATTATGGGAGAGTCCAAGTTTTTCATATATCATTAAAGAGATCAATACCTGGTACAAGGACAAGGCTCTCTTCACTGACTAACTTCGTGCAGAAATCAAAATCACTTTTGATATCATCGAACATTGATGTGTCAAGCTTTACCTGCAAAAAATGTCGTTTAAACTAGTAAGTTATATATCGACTATAAAGTTTTAATCCATATCCATGATAATGGGATAAAATCAAGAACGAGGATCCAAAAATAAAACATCTATAATGCAATTCAAGAAAAAGAAAGTACCCATAAGTAAGAGCAAGATTCAGGTTTTTTGGGGCAAACGAGACAATGAATGTCCTTGAGCCTCTCACATGAAATCTCTACGTTGCGTTTCATGGCTTTATTCTTCTTGTCGAAGAACTCTTTAGGTGTTTTCTCCAATATATCAGGAAGTGCTTCCTATTAAAATCCAAAAAGACACAAACTCACATCGTTTATATCTGTTTAGAGCTTATGGCTTTAGTATGATGATATTGTGTAGTTGATAGTGAGAGACTACAAACCTGAAGAATAAATGAAGCTTGAGGAACTAAGTCAAGAAAATCCTCTATTGCTTGAACTACCTGGTGTCAACAAAATAACCAAATTTATTAATGAAAATGAGCACAAATGTATGGTTATATTAAAGTTTATATCATACTATATGTCGCAAATAAACTCAATGATATTGGATAGTAAATAAATCGAATAAAAGGAAGTTGACTAACCCCTGTATGTTTAAGAATGCCATTAGGATCGTTCATTGCGATCCAGCCTATTCTCCAGCCGGGTACAACCCATCCTTTAGATATGGATCCCAGCGTGATCACCGGAGCTATCGATGCGAACATCCCCATGGGAACAAAGGGCCTGTCTCCAAATACAACATGATCATATACTTCATCAGATATCACCATTATACCGAGTTTCCTAGCCATATCCGCAGCCTAAAGATTGATCAATTAAAAAAAAAATTATGTTAGTTCGTTTACTAATAAATCTTTTTCATCTTATACATGTAGCACATGTCACACATATATAAAGGCTGTGTATAGTATATGAAGAAGGAAAAAAACTATACCTTATTAAGATGATCGTAGGTGTAGACATTTCCACATGGATTGTTGGGGTTGATGAGAACCATTGTGACGGTATTCTCATCTGCAGCAGCCTCGAGTTCATTTAGATCGATCTCGAAATCTCTTTCCAGGAGGAGATCGTAATTGCGAACCTCGACGCCGCTATAAACAGCGCAAGCATCGTAATGAGGATAGCCTGGTCTTGGAAGCAGAATGTTTGCTGCTGGATTTCCGGCAAGACAATCCATTAAGATCTCTATCGCTTGGTTGCATCCGCCGGTGATGTACACATCCTCCGGCCTTAGCTTATTCGGTATGTCTCCATTTATATAATCTGCCACCGCTCTGAAGAAAAAAGAAAAGTACGCAAACAATTAAATAAATTATATAATCTAATCACTCAAAAAGCCATCTTAAGATCTTCTTCTTTAGTTTTTTGCAAAAAAAAAAATTGAATTTTCATATTAAACCTTCTAGCCTTGTAAATCCCGGGGCTTGGTGCATAAGAGTTGGCCATGCCAGAGCGGACGGCTACAGCGACAGCTTCCTCAGCTTCAGGGAAAGTTTTGAAGCTGTGAGTGATGGAGGGCAAAATGGTCTTTCCATTGTTGACGTCGCAGTTTTTAAACATCCCAAATACTAGCTTTCTCAACGTTACCGCAGCTGCATCACTCGTCGCACCGTTTCCTTTGAATCGCCAAACGCTGTCGTTTGCGTTAGAGTTGTTATTACCGTTGCTCGCCATCGATATCTCTGTTTTGCGTTTAGACTCGTCTTATAGCTATGACTACAAGTTTTTGTGTTGTGGATACATCTCATTCCGATCGAGCCCTTTAAAAAGAGTCAAACGAAGAATAAAATATTAAGAATTTTTTAGACCAATACACATGCAGATGCAGGCAGGCATCAATATTTTACAATATTTTAGTCTCGTACGTTGTTACTTCAATACATATATACAAAACATTTTCTAAAATATTCCAACAACAGTACTATCCATATGTTATTATTACTTTTTTCTTGGTAATGTTATTTTTATTGTTGACATGATGGGTAAGTTAACGTGCTCTTTTATTTTATTTTTAAGAGTGAATTGCATGAATATTATTTTTAAAGATATATCTTAGAAAAACAGTCAATTGAGAAAATAACAGTATTCAACTATCTAAAGAGTAGGAAAATGCCGAAAAGATCCTTGCACATGGGTCTACAAAAGCTGCAACATTTTCTCTCTCATGTTACTAGAAGACAAAACATATGACTATTTTTTTTCCCTTTTAACAAACCATATGACTAAATTATAATCACGACAACTTTAAATCACTACATTCTCTAACAGTTAGTCAGCTACATTCACAAACATTTACAGGAACTATCGTACAAAGTAGTTAACTACTTATTTAGTAAACACCACTGAAACAAATAGTCAACTATATACATTCATACACATGTACATAAACTATCACACAAAGTAGTTAACTACTCATTTAGTACACCACTGAAATAAATAGTCAACTACATTCACATTCACACACATGTACAAGAACTATCACACAAAGTAGTCAAACTATTAGTGTATCGAAAGTCTGAGTAAAACTTTTGTCTATTTTGAGAATGTAGTTAGTTGTTCTATTTATTAACTGTGTTGCTCGTGACTACACATATTCTAACGTGACTACACATAAAAAGTAGTCACGTACACTAAACAAAACGAGTTTGTAACTACAAACATAAGATAGTTGATTATATAAACATGGTAGTCAAACAAATTGGATATCGAAAGTAATCAACTACTCTAGATAAACCAAGATTGGAACAATGAAAAATGAGGTAGTCCATTACATGGAAGAATGTTGAGTGAGAGGTGAATGTGGAAGATTAAAGGAATATGAAAGAGAAAGTTGATGTGAATATGAAAGAGAAAGTTGCTATCAAAGAGAAAAATAGAGTTTTTTTTGGGAGGAGAAAACGTGGAGAGATGAGAGAGAAGATAAATGTGTAAAGAGAAAAGCAGAGAAAAAACATAGTACAATAAAGTAGGAAAGGGGTTTTGGATAATTTTCTACCTATTTTTTTGAATATTTTAATAGTGCAAATTTGGTTCTAAAAAAATGGTATGCCACCTAATTTCCCTATTTTTAAACAGACGGGCCGTCCCTTATTGAGTCCTTAACATTTGACACGTTAGTTTGACCAAATAATACATATTCATTTATTTAAACTATACAGTAAAATCTCTATAAAAAATCTTAAAAAATTTATTATTTTATAAAAATATTAATTAATCGATATTAATATATAGAAAAACTTTTTTGTAATCCATAATTTTCAAAAATTATTTTTCAAATAATACTATATAAAAAAAATTAAATGAATTCATTTATGAAAATGAAACATGAACTAGAAACTACGATTAATAATCTCGGATGTCAGAGTAAAACGTATATTATCAACATACTAGACTATCCATACAAAAATAATATTTGTTAAAAGATTCAAATTTAGAAGAATTGGCTATTAATATTATTGATCAATATGTTGTTGAAAACAATAATATTACAATATTTTTGGAAGTGGTTATGTATAAGGAAGTGTTGAGAATTTGGGAAAATCGCAACTAGAAAAAGTCGAAAAACCAGAGAGAAAATCAAAATTGAAGCAAATATCCGTTTAGTTTTTTTTTATTAATATGTGAATGGATAATTACAAACCCTAAAACCTTGTATTTATAAGCTCCAAAATCCGACTCCTAATTCCATTTAGTAAAGGAAAACCGTTACATCCCTCTACTAGCTGATAACACCGTATTTTTACCCGTTTTATAATCTATTTAAGAACACTTTAATAAGTGTTCTACTTGGTTTTACATGCTTTTATTATGGTTTTCGCATATTCGTAGTGTCAAAACTCTTTTCAGGTTACTTAGGTGAAAGCATTGCAAATTGGAGAAAAAACAGATTTTCGGTTCATAGTTAAACCGTCAGAAATTCAATTGCCAAAGAAGTTCTTCTCACCGTATGATCCAACCCAATTTTGGAGATAGTCAAGAAGGACCAGCTACCTTTCCATTCCAACAGATTTGAATACGATCCAACAATTCAATCAAATGATACATCAAAATCAAGACGTCCCAACTCGCCACTTCCAGAAGCATCCCAGCCGCGGCCAAGAGCAATTCACCGCGGCAAGGAACACTTCACCCGCGGCCAAGTGAAGGTTCGCCACGGCTAGCCTCCATGGACCCGCGGCCAAGCCATTTTTGTCCCGTAAGCCCAATTTTCAAGGGCCGTTTAATTCCCATCACTTAATACCCTAAAGACCTATAAATATGCCTCTTAGAAGACCTAATTTCGTGTGCTTGCTTTTACACCATTTTTAGTTTAGTTTTGTTCTTTTTACTCTTAAACTCTTGTTCTTTACTTTTCGAGATTGGTGAAGAGGTTCTCACCGGACTTAGTTTTTAAACTCGTGAGGCTCCTTCATCAATCTCATGCAATTTATTCAATCTTGATTTTCAGTTCATCTATGTTCGAGTAGTTTCATTGTTGGGTTTAAAAGATTTATCAACGGGGAATTCTATGTTCGATAAGGATTTCACGAGATAAAACCCTAGCCAATTTCTAGAGCTCTTTCTTATGGATAGTTGTTAATGTTAAATCTAGCGTCATGAACTAGAGGTGATTCATAGGTGTTAAGTACCACTAAACGTGCTGGATCTAAAAACATCCAAATCATTATACATAAGAGCATATGCGTCGTAAGATTTCGAAAGTATACTTACGAAGTGCCGTGAATTAAGAAGAACCAGTGCGAACAACACGATTTTCCGCGCGGCCAGAGACGAAAGCTACTGGTCGAGTGTATAGATTGTTGGTGCGTAGGATGTACGAAAGTAGGCTACACCGTTTGTTCTGTTCATTTCGTGGAGTTGAAATCTAGAAACAGTTACTAAGAGCTTAGGGACCGTGATTAAGCAAGCATACCCTGAGATATTCATGTCGACCCGACACCGTTTTATCATAGCTTACAAATCGTTTTACCCATCTTATTTTCAAGCCATCGATTTTCATCTTCTATTTACAAGCAATTTTCCGTTTTTATGTTCTTTGCATTTTCATGACAAAAACCCTTATAAAAACTTATTCTCGTCTTAGAATTCCTTGTTATTCTCTGTTTAAGGTCTCGCAGAACAGCTCTCTCTCCTTGTGGATCGATACCTAAAGTACTACAACGCACGTCTGTGCACTTGCAGAACTTTTGGGTTTATAAATTTAAAACCTGAAGTTTCGGAGAACGATCCTAGCGCATCAAGTTTTTGGCGCCGTTGCCGGGGAGTTAATCGCTACCGTTTCTGCCACACTTTATAGGTTAGCAAATCGACTCTAAGACAACATTTTTTTATTTTTAATTTTTGGTTTTGTTTCTCTTCGTTTCAGCTTTGAAACATGCAGGGATTCTACAACCCACTTTGTGCTCACTACTCTCACGATTCACACGTCAACTGTGATTCGTTCTACATGGATCAGAAACCGGCACCGACCAACTACTCTCAAGGATGCCACACGCCTACTTACTACCGAGATGAACCTTTTGCGTCTCCGTTTGAAATCTTGAACCAGCATGAAGACAACTCGGAACTTAGCGCTCGTTTGGAGCGACTCGAAGCAATGATCAACAAAACTATCGACTTATAAGCTAAGGTCGGAGCCACTTTAAACGAGAAAGTAGACTTTATGTCCGTCGAATTCAACAAGAAGTTCGATGATCTTGCTGCTCACGTCAAAATCCTCGAAGAACATACCCTTAAAACCACTGCAACAATCAACGAGAGGATGAAACTCGTTTAAGACGAACAAGGAAAACAAAAGTTCGATATCCGAAAAGCTAATGATGGGGTACATAATTTAAACTACAAGTTTGATGACTTGGATAACTCCGTCAATGAAAACAGTAACACCATCTACGACTACACCCTTGAGCTGTGGAAAGGCGTAGGAGAAGTTGAAGACTTAACAAGAGAGCTCGATCTTACACTAGATCGACTCATTTATGCCATTAATAAAGTGGAAGAGAAAGTGGAAAAACTTTCTAAGAATCATGAGGAGCATGATACAACACTTGATGCTCATGTCCCCGACCTAGAAGAAAAGCCAAATGACCTATTGGGACCAGAAAACACTGAAGAAGACGACAAATCAAACAAGTCCCCACATACTCCCCTCACCGCGGTCGCGAGCCTTCCAGCCGCGGCCAACTGCACTTTCGCCGCGCCTCCGTCTTCCCAACCCGCGGCCGAGCCACCTTCGACCGTGCCTCCATCCTCTCGTCATGCGGTCAACCAGCATTTCACCGTGCCTCCGTCCCCTCAACCCGCGGCCAGCTCATGCTCGTCTCTCCTTGGATCCTTTGAATCCCTATCACCCTCCTTCGAGCAAACTGCCTTCTCTATAGATATTAAGGTTCCTACAGACCTCTCAAGTGACTTGGAACCAGATGCATATGCACCTTGCAAGATGATTCAAGCTCATGAAGAAGCTTCATCCTTTTCATCAACAACACTTCAAAATAGCCCACAAAGGAAGATCCACATGCTTTATATCGACTCTTACCATTGGTTCGACACCATATACTCTCACTGTGAGTCCTACTACGTCTTTGAACTGACATCTCCAACAAGCCCAATAACCGAGGAGCCAAAGACACGAAGCATCACACGATAGAGATTGATTGATTTCAACTACTTTGGAGATCGATCCCGATGGACATTTCTTTCGAAGAAGTTTGGGAAGGAGGTCGTCTACAAATTTTTTCCGCTACATCAAAGAGAGCAATAAGGATGTTCACACCTACTTCAAAAGAGCAACGCGTTCAAAAACACCCTATGCCGCCTCTTACGCTACCCTAATCTTCCATCCCGAGAAGTACCGAGAGTACCCGAACAAGATTAGTTGGGAGAAGTTAGAAGAGTTTAACAACGTGGTTTGTGATCTACCTCGAGGTACCACTTTTGCTGGAGCTTGCATGGACCACATGATTGGTCATTTCTTTTGTGAAAGTAAAGAGTTCATCACGGAGATAGAAGATCTTTTTGACAATGTTATGAAAAAAAAACCGGTTCGGACTCTCCATAAGATTGAAAAATAAGGCCAGTTCCTTATCTCTTGTAGCATCCGTGGAGTTGAATTTAAAGACGTTCTTTGTGACTCCAGAGCTTGTCTAAGCATTATGTCGAAATCGACCGCCAGAAGACTCGGTATCAAGCACGTTCATGCAACTAAGAAGAATCTTAGCATGGCCAATGAGAGTTGTACTACACCAAAATGAATTGCCCGAGACATGCCCGTAAGGATTGGAGATTGCATAGCTCCCGTCAATTTCTACATTGTCCAAACAACAAAAGGCGATGCAACATCGATAATCTTAGGATGCCCTTTCTTGTCAACCGTTGGAGCCATCATGGATTGGCCCAATCGGCGTGTTTTCTTCGTCAACGTCAATAATTAAGGATGTGTTCTACAATGTTGTCCCGCTCAAGTTCAAGAAGGACGGATATCCCAATTTGAGAGACCCCAATAACGACTCACTATGTTGCGGTGATTCAACATGACGAAGAGACCCGAAGGATATCAAATAAAACTTGTCTAAGACATTGTCCTTCCACGACTAAGCTCATCTAGCTACCAAAGTCGAGCTAAACGAATTTAAACAAAAGCGCTCAATGGGAGGCAACCCATTTTTAGGTACGATTTTTGTTTTTGTTTTTCTTTCTTTTTCTATTGATGTGTTCTTTTCCTTAGTTTCAGCTATCTAAAAAACCAAAAAACAGAAAAGACAAAAAGAAGGAATCACGGTTTGAAATTGCTCGGTCCAGCACGAACCGTGAGGAAGGACTTGACCGTAAAAGAGGATCGACTGCGGGTGCAGCACCTTGACCCACGGCGAACCAGCATCTGGCCGCAGTCGAGCACCACCGACCCGCGGTGAAGACCCATTAAGCCGCTTGTGCACGACCCCGAGCCACGACCACCCCCTGTCGACCCCGATTGACTCACATCCATTACAAAACATCCCCACATCTATTCCCATCACCATAACACCTTTACCACTCCCAAATCACCACCATTCCATTCCCAAATCCATTCCCTAACCGCATCCAAGTAAGTTTTCTTTTCCCTTAAACTTTTTTAATTATTACATCCATCTATCTATTCGTCCTTACTCGATTTATTTCACACTGAGGACAATGTGATTTAAGTCTGGGGGAGGATTTCATCCCTTACTAACCACCATTTTATTTCATGAGTCTTTACATTTTGCATCTTTTTTAAAAAACTTTCTTTAAAAATTTTCACGTTTTTCAATAAAGTAGGAATACGTTTTGAGGGATTGATGAAAGAAATCTGTGACGATAACCGACCAATGTGCTTCTACGCTATTTCCTAGTAACATGCTCTTCCGTAATTTGGTTCTAGACTAGGCGGTAGCTAGAGTTTCTATTAATGCGAAATCCCCAAATGAATTTAGATCGTAGAGATTCTCTAGGATGGAATATACTAGCTCAATTATATTTGAACTCTAATCTTGACTTAATTTTCTCATCAAATGTTTAGGCAGAGATAACAGATTACACATTCTTGACGTTCTTTTACCTTTTACCACTCTTTGTCGTACATGAATGGCCAGCTCATTTTTAGTTGGTACCCCACCCGAAACTTAACCATTGTTCAAACCTCATGCAACTCTCTTTGTGTCTTATGTGCATATATGTGCAAAAATGCCGGAGAGGGAGGAACGACACAGTTTTCAGTCACTAAAGACGAAGATAATACGCGATTGATGGAGGTGAATTCAATAAAGATAAGAGCTTGGTTATGCCTTGAAAAAACTCAAAACCATGGTAACTTTTCTTGCCCCTAAGACTCTATATCAATAAAGACGTTTCCCCCTTTCAAAAAAAGAAAAATCGAAAGGGAAATGAAATAAAAGCCTAAAAAGAGTTTATGTTGGTCGAAATACTTATGGGGGAATGACATAAAATTTATGTTTTTGGAAAAAGGAGGAAGTGCAACATTTTTACGCAAGAAGAAGTGACTGGAAGCTGTGGTTATCAATTGGTCCTTCCTCTCTTGCTATTTTTCCTAATATCTCGCATCCTCCGGTGAAATTACGGTAACCCAAAACACTTTTAACCTCACCTCTAAATGCCTTAAATACCTAGCATCGAATGTCTTGGTTTAATCGTTTTGATGAGAAGTTCACGTTTGCTCTTAATGAATTTAGAGAGCTAGTTGACCTGATTTTTGGATTTTGAAAGTTTATATTTCGTATGACGGATGCCGTGGACTAGTGTTACGGAAACTTCTGGTGAGAATTTTCTAGGCTAGGTTGCGTTTGATGTACTTCGATGGTTATGGTTTAGAAGGACGGTCTCCGAGATTTCTAGTTCCCTATGATTTTTCTTTGATCGTTTCCAAGCTTTAACTTTGCGTTTTTTGAGGACAAACAAGGTTTAAGTCTAGGGGTGTGATAACACCGTATTTTTACCCGTTTTACTATCTATTTAAGAACACTTTAATAAGTGTTCCACTTGGTTTTACATGCTTTTATTATGGTTTTCGCATATTCGTAATGGCAAGACTCTTTGCAGGTTACTTAGGCGAAAGCATTGCAAATTGGTGAAAACCCAGATTTTCGGCTCAGAGTCAAACCGTCAGAAGTTCAATTTCCAAAGAGGTTATTCTCACCGTCTGATCCAGCCCAATTTTGGAGATATTATAGAAGGACCATCTACCTTTCCATTCAAATAGATTTGAGGACGACCCAACGGTTCAATCAAAAGATACATAAAGATCAAGTAGTCCCAACTGGCCACTCCCAGAAGCTTCCCAGCCGCGGCCAAAAGGCAATTCACCACGGCCAAGTGAAGGTTCGCCTCGGCCAGACTCCATGGACCGGCGACCAAGCCATTTTCGTCCCGTAAGCCCAATTTGCAAAGTCCGTTCAATTTCCGTCACTTAGAACCCTAAACACCGACGAAAGCAGAAGAGAAGACCTATAAATATGCCTCTTATAGGACCTAATTTCGTGTGCTTGTTTTTACACAATTTTTAATTTAGTTTTGTTCTTGCTTTTACTCTTAAACTCTTGTTCTTTACTTTTCGAGATTGGTGAAGAAGTTCTCACCGAACTTAGTTCTTAAACTCGTGAGGCTCCTTCATCAATCTTCTACAATTTATTCAATCATGATTTTCAGTTCATCTATGTTCGATAAGGATTTCACAAGATAAAACCCTAGCTAATTTCTAGAGCTCTTTCTTATGGATAGTTGTTAATGTTAAATCTAGCGTCATGAACTAGAGGTGATTCATAGGTGTTAAGTACTCCTAAACGTGATGGATCTAAAAACATTCGAATCATTATCCATAAGAGCGAATGCGTCGTAAGATTTCGAAAGTATACTTACGAAGTGCTGTGAATTAAGAAGAACCAGTGCGAATAGCACAATTTTCCGCGCGGCCAGAGACGAAAGCTACTGGTCGAGTGTATAGATTGTTGGTGCGTAGGATGTACGAAAGTAGGCTACACCATTTATTCTTTTCAGTTCGTGGAGTTGAAATCTAGAAACAATTACTAAGAGCTTAGGGACCGTGATTGAATCGAGCATACCCTGAGATATTCTTGTCGACCCAACACCGTTTTATCATAGCTTACAAATCATTTTTCCCATCTCTTTTTCAAGCCATCGATTTTCATCTTCTCTTTACAAGCAATTTACCGTTTTACGTTCTTTGCATTTTCGTGACAAAAACCCTTATAAAACTTATTCTCTATCTAAGGTCTCGCAGAACAGTTCTCTTTCCATGTGGATCGATACCTAAAGTACTACAACGTACGTATGTGCACTTGCAGAACCTTTGGGTTTATAAATTAAGAACCTGAAGTTTCGGAGAACAATCCGAGCACATCACTAGCCCAATGAGGGCCCCATAGCATACTTAGTATTATTTGTCAGTTGTCACTTAGAAATAACAATCTCCACCTTGACGAAAATATACTTAGAAATCACCTTCAGACTATGGATCAGTTCCTGGGGACTGATGCTTCTTCCTCTAGCATTAAAAAACATGAGGCAAATCCAAGTAGTGCTTGAACTTCTCCACAATAACTGGCTTGGTCAACATATCAACTGAATTTTCTGACGTATGCACCTTATCCAGCAAGACTTCCCCAATAGTAGATTACTCTATGATCATATGAAAACTTACATGAATGTGCTTCGTCCTTGCATGATATACATGATTCTTTGCCAGAAAAATGCACTTTGACTATCAATGTAAAGCTGAACTCCACCTTGATCAACACTGTAATGCCCTGAACGCGGGTCACCATGCCTTCCCTCAACTCGTGGTCCCCACCCTCGTCCGACGGCCGATGCGCTACTTCAGGAGGCTCGAAAGACTCTTTTACTGACCTTGCAATTACCACATGATCTTTCCCCGTGTTTTGTCCTCACTCACCTGGTACCGCAAATGACTTCCTGGTAGGTCACCCATCCTTAAATTGCTCCAGCCCAAGCACGCTTAACTCTGAAGTTTTCTCTGGACAACTGACCGAAAAGATAAGTGAACTTTGGTGACATAGGTAGCCAAATTAATTCTTATAAGCCTCTCCACATGCACCACCATATACCATAACTCGGGATGTTACAATCAACCTGCAGTCATAGAGTGCAACGTCCTCGTTGCGCACCAAGACCGTCACCCCCGATGGTATGAGCCCACATGGCTCCACACTCATCTGGATTCGGCTCTGATACCACCTGTAACGCCCCGACCGCCACTGTCTATGGAGCCCCACGCCCTCTTTCAGCATGTGGGCCCCACCCTCGTCTGACGACCGGTTTACTACTTCGTGAGGCTCAAAAGACTTGTTTATTGACCCTGCAATCACCACATGATCTTTTCTCGTGTTTTGTCCTCAATCACACGATACCGCAAATGACTTTCTAGTAGGTCACCCATCCTTAAATTGCTCCAGCTCAAGCATACTTAACTTTGAAGTTCTCTCTGGACAAGTGACCAAAAAGATAAATGCACTTTGGTGATATAGGTAGGCAAATCTATTCTTATATGCTTCGCCACATGCACCACCATATACCAGGATTTGGGATGTTACAAACACCCAACTCCGATACAAGTCTTTGAACCCATAATGCTTCCTTGGTTGCTTCTCCCATTGCAATATACTCAACTTTTGTGGTAGACATTGCAACAACAGATTGCAACACAGATCTCCAACAAATAGGACCTCTTGAAAGGTAAATACATATCATGTAGTAGACCTTCTGTTGTCTAGATCACCTGCATAATCTGAATCAACATATCACACAACTGAACCACACTCTTGACTTCCGAACATAAGCCCAAGATCAAATGTACCCTTTAAATACATGATAATCCATTTAATTGCGTTCCAATGATATTTCTTAGGATTAGACATATACTAGTTGACTTGACAAACTGCTTGTTCTAAATCTGGTCTAGTGCACACCATAACATATATCAAACATCCAACTTCACTTGCATAAGGAATTTGTGCCATATATCTGATCTCCTCATCAAACTTAGGACATTGTAGTGCTGAAAGTGAAATGTGCATCACCAAAATTGTAGACACTAGTTTTGCATTTGACATCTCAAGCATGTCTACCACTACAAGAAAAAAACAGTTTTAGCATTGATTTTTTTGCGACGATTTTTTTTCGTCGTAAAATCGTCGAACATTGGGACGAAATATTTCGTCGTAAACTCGCTGTCAAATTCGGTCCGATTACCGACGATTTAATAAGGTTTCTATAAAACGTTGTAATTTCGTCGTCAATTACCGACGAATTATCAAGGATTTATATTTGTTGAACTTTACAACGATTTCCCGACGATATATGAGTTAGGTGGGTGTACGGTTAGGTAAACATTTTGTAAAACTGATGCCAAATTCGTTGCTAATTCGATGGTAACGCAAATAAAAATCTATATATAGTGGCCAACCTTTTTTTTTTATCAACACCTTCATTTAAATAAAGATTGATATTACACATCTAAGATAGAGGCAGCGTATTCGTGGAGAGATCGCTTTGCCAGAGCATCTGCCGAAACATTGGCAAGACGCGGGATAAAAAACGAAATAAATAAAAAGAAACTGAGAGGCAAGGGAGCTGATGTCGAAAAGAAGTCCGTGGAGCTCCTTTATCTGTTCCCGAGAGTTTATAGCTCGGACGAGGTCCGGAGCGTCAGATTTTAAAAATAGCTTGGTGTATCCCTTCTACAAGGCATGATTTAGCGCGGCACGGATCGCTAACGCTTCTGCCATTAGGGGAGATAACACAAAAGCTTCAGCAAACTGGTTTCTACACAGTTCACCCCCAGTATTGTCGTAAAAAATCCAGCCAGAACCTGTCAATTTCGTGTCTTCAAACCAAGTTGCATCAGACTTGCAGGTGATCACATCTGGTGGAGGTAAAGTCCGTAGTGTGTCTTTTTGACGTAGTGGCTTGTGTTGTTCAGTAAATTGAGCGAGTTGCCATTCTCGAGCTTCAGAGATTGCTTTGTTCACTGTTTCCTCAGGTGTGAAAGTTCTGTTTTTAAACAGCAGGAAGTTTCTTGCCGACCAAATCGCCCAACATAACCATGGAAACAGAGGACCTGATCCTAGACCAGATAGAGGGAGGCATAACCGCTGGGGAGAAGACAAGAGGCATGTCCGAAGGTCAGAGATTGTTGTTGAATCAATTTTGGTATGGAATGGGGCAAGACGCCATACGTGCTGGGCAAAAGTACAGTGGAGAAACAGATGCTCAGTTGTTTCTAGATCCCCACAGTGCACGCAACCTGCATTATCCAAAAGGCCTCTATTGAGGAGGTTCTCAGCCACTGGAAGCGCCTTTTGCAAGGCTTTCCACATAAAGACTCGAAGTTTTTGAGAGAATTTCCCCGACCAGATATTAGAGGTCCAGTTAAATGGATGTTGGTTGTGATCTGCTGGTTGAGGGATCTCAGCTTTTGCAGTATGGTAACCTGATTTGTGATATATCATGATTTTTACCCCTTTTAGGCCATGATATAAGCCCGTTTTATAGAGTCTTTCTAGTGTTTTGTAGTCTTTTAGAGTTTTTTACAAGTTATAGCACGTTTGGAGCATAATTGGAAATATTGGAGCTTTCTAGAACATTCTGGAGCGAAGCAGAGATCCGTGTAGCTGAGACATCAAAATCACCTGAGTATCGATTGATACTGCCTAGTATCGATCGATACCCGTCGAGGAAACAGAAGGATCGCGACTTATTGAAGAGTTGAAGAATTGCAGAATTGGCCCAGAAGACTTTGATATTTACAAGATGGCCCAGAACGTGTTTTAGCTTATAAATTAGGTTTTCAGCCACCTGTTTAGGTTAAGCTTTATTTTCTATACTTTGATTTTACTTTGGTTTTAGAGAGACAAGTCGGAATCTCCCTTCGTCCGAGATCAGATCTCAAAACCTTTCTGATTATTTTATTGATGATTTATTCAGTTATGTTGATTGTTTCATTCATCATATCTGAGTAGATCCACTTTAGGTTTAGGGTTTTCTCATAAAGGATTTCTTTGAATGCTAGGTTAATTATCTGTTTAGGATTCACTATCTGAATTAGTTCTTCACCATAGGTTGTGTTCAAAGCTAATTATAGGTTGACGAATCTGGAACTTAGATCTTAGGATAATTGATTAGGCACGAGAGTGCGATTAATTACCTGATAGAACCTAGGTGAGCAAATTGATTATTCGCAAAGAAATTTGGTTTAATTGATTTGTGAACATATCAAACCTGATCTTTAAAGCTGATTTAGACTTTAGGATTCACAAAGAGATTTGGAATTCCTAGGATATAGATTTAGTTAGTTTTCGCAACGAGAGTTGGTTAGCTATATTTTAGTGATTTGAGTTCAAGAACCGTGCGTAATCTGAATCATGTTAGTTAATTTAGCTTCATTCATTGATTTCCTGAGAAAACCATGGGCCTATATTTTCCTCCATTGATTTACAACACTTTTAATTTCGTACCTATTTTCGTTTACATCCTTTGATTTAGCGTATTTTGGATCTATATAATCTATTGTGTGTTTCTTTGAGTCTTTGTGGTTCGACCCCTAGCTATACTACGATTACCGCTTTAGTATCTGTTAGGGTATTAATTTGAGCGTATCAAATTTGGCGCCGTTGCCGGGGACTCAATTCGCCATTAGATTTTAGCTAAAAAATTCGTCTAAATCGCCCGAGTATCGATCGATACCCTTAGGTATCGGTCGATACCCGACGTATATTTCAGTTACTTACGTTCTTTGTTTTTGTTTTCAGGTGTATGCCTAATATCGAAACCAGAAGCAACAAGAACACCCCGCTAGTTGATCTATCAATGGAACAGCTAGCACTTGTGGAACGCACAAACAGAAAAGCAAAGAAATCAGCTAAGATGAACAACAATCAGTTGGTTCGTGATACAGCTGGTGCTTACAGAGACCAAGACGGTCGGTTGTGCAATGAGCAAGGACAACGTCTGGATGGAGAGGAGATCGTCATGCCACCTGCTCCTGTTGTCGCTGCGAATGTCACTGGGAACGCGAGGAATGATGTGGTTAATCGTGGAAGGACGATTGGTGAGTACAACAGGCCTGACCAGTTTTTCGCCAATCGGTCAGCGATTCGTCCTCATGCGTTTGAGAAGAATGACTTTGAGCTGAAGCCTGCTTACTTTGCTCTTGTGGGACAGCATCTCTTTCATGGTCTTCCTCATGAACATCCGATGGACCATGTGGAGAAGTTCGAGGACTTGGTCACTAGCATCAAGAGCAATGGAGTGTCCTACGACTATCTCTTCTGCAAGCTCTTCCCCAAATCTTTAGGTGGAGATGCGACCTACTGGCTGAGGCAGCTACCTCCTGGTTCGCTAACTACTTGGAAGGACACTAAGAGAGCCTTCCTGATCAACTTCTACGATGATGCACGATCTGAGGATCTGAGGAATAAAATCTCCCAATTTTCTCAAGGACCTACTGAGGCGTTCAAGGCTGCTTGGACGAGATTCAGATCGTATCAGAGAGATTGTCCACATCACGGATACTCTGATGTGCAGCTGCTGGGTATCTTCTTTAGAGGAGTAGATTGGAGGTATCAGATGGCTCTGGACGCTTCGAACAATGGTAATTTCAACACCAGGTACCTTGAGGATGCTTATGTGTTGATTGAAAACTTTGCATCTAGCAGTAGCACCAAGAGTGCAGACTTCGAGCGCAAGAAGCTGGCTGGTAACATGGATGGGTCGCAGATCGCTGAAGTTAAAGCTCAGCTAGATTCTATGCACAGTCTTCTGCTGGGAAAGACAACAAAGGCCGTCCACTTTGCTGCTAAGAATGAACTGAAAGATGTTAACTACATTGGTGGTTCTGGTTTTCAGGGTCAGCGATTTGGGTACAACACCAATCGAAACTTCACCAACTATGCTCAGCAAGGAGGGTACCAATCCCCACCACCCAAAGCTCCTGAGAGTAAGATTGAGGTTATGCTTGAACAGCTGGTTCAAGGGCAGGAGAAGATGACAGTCATCTTCAATGGGAAATTGGATGCGGTGTACACCGATTTGAGTGGAAGGATCGAGGCTCTAAATACGAGTCACAAGATGGTGGAAACGCAAGTAGCTCAGACTGCAGCAAATGCCAAGGGAAAGACGGTTCATTCACACAATGCACACGTCAATGCAATCTCCTCAAGTGCAGAAAATTGCGATGAGGATCCTAAAATCGCCATGGCATCGATCGATACCCCCAAGTGTCGATCGATGCCGGTTACAATTCTGAAACGGGACACTTCCAAAACCCGTGTATCGATCGATATCCCCATTGGTATCGGTCGATACTGAGGCGATTTTTGAGGAAACACTTGAGACTTCGACTGTGGTGCCTAAAGAAGTTCAGGAACGAGTCTATATACCGAGGATACCTTATCCCAGAGCTGCTGCAAAGGCTAAGAAGGAGGTAGAGGACGCCAAATGCAAGACTATGCTGGATAAGCTGATTGTGAAGCTTCCCCTTGATGATGATAAATCTATCAAGGATGATTCAACAGCAAGAGTATCGATCGATACCCTACCTGGTGTCGATCGATACCCCTCGCAGAACGAGCCAGAACTTGTGGAAACACGTGAGTTGATCAAAGAAAGACTTCACAAGCCCAAAAAGCTGAATCCTGTTCCTAAACACCGCAGAGATCTCATCTCTCTAAAGCAGCTGCGTGGCTTTGAGAAGATGGTAAGAAGGAATTCCCCTGAATCAACCTTTGAAGAAGCTCTAGAGTGCCGTCCTCTGCTAAGTCACTTCAAAGATTGCAGAGAAACTGAGGAAAATGCACTCTTCATTAAGGCTAGAGATACACCTCCACTGAGACAGCTGACCCAAAGAGAAGATCCAGGGAAATTCGCGGTTCCATGCTCTATCTCTGGAGTTGATTTCAAAGAGTCTCTCGTTGACTCAGGGGCTAGTGTCAATGTCATCTCAAGGGCAATTGCAGAGTGGTTAGGGGCTGATATTCGATCACCAAAGGTATCTATCACACTCGCGAACGACTCCACCTCGCTTCCACACGGTACTATCCATGGTTTGCTGGTCAAAGTAGGAGACTGTCTGGTGCCTACTGATTTTCAGGTTGTGGAGATGAGTGCGATATCTCGTATGCCTATACTCCTGGGACGACCATTTATGGCTACTGCTGGCGCAATCATAGACACGCCTAATAAGAGAATCTCTTTCTCTTACATTGACGGAGGGGTCTATTATGATGTCATTCCCCCTAGGAGTACTCCCACACATGTCTCTAGCATCGAGGTTGTCACAGGAGAGTCGCTAGCAATTGATATTTTGGAAGAGCCTCCTGATGAGCCTACTGTCGCAGACATTTCAGCTCAACCGCCCAGCATCCCCAAGGAAGTTATCAAGAAGACTAAGGCAACAAAGAAGAAGGCCAAGCGCATAAGAGTCGAGAATCCCCATGTCACTTTAATCCCTCAGAAGAGTGATGGGAATTCGATTGAGTATAAGGTCAAGTGCAAAGGAGCTTCGAAGCCATTCTATAAGGCTAGAATTCTTCTTACTTCAGAGCTGAAAGAGAAGGGAAAAGAGTTCGTGGAAGGCATGTTGAGCAAAACTCTGAAGCTAGCAATGTCAAGTTGTGGAGCCTGTTTTGGTGCAAGCTCTCACTCTTATCCAACCTGAAGGGCGTTACAGTCAAGCTATTGACGTTAAACGAGCGCTTGGTGGGAGGCAACCCACTGGTGAGTCTATATATATGAGTATTTTCTTTTTCTTTTTCGTTTTGTGTCAGGATAAACAAGGAGCAAACTCGAAATCGCCTGAGTGTCGATCGATACCCTTCAGTATCGATCGATACCCTTCACGATTAAGAATGGTTCATGTCGATTTAAGTCTAGTATCGATCGATACCATGCTGTGTGTCGATCGATACTCAATGTTCCAGCAAGGTAACTTCTTGTTTTTCCCTTTTTTATTATGTTCTGTTGTTTTCTTTCACTGACTCTAGGCTAGATAACACTGGGGACAGTGTTGTTCAAGTCTGGGGGAGGTGTCTGCTGACATTGTGTTTGTTTTTCTTAGAGTCAAAAAATAAAAAAAATTGTCGTTTTATTGAGTCAAAACTTGTTGGAGATGATGATCATGTGCTTGAACCTATTGATTTGATTTTGGTTTTGAGTGCACAGTGTTACAGGACCAGCTATAGATCGACTAATGAAAAATCCAAGGACTGACCAGTTGACTAGAAAACATCCATGTCTCCAGCAGAGTCCTTCTGAAGCCTGAGACAATTTTTGCACTTCATCAATGTGGTTAGTGTTTCTAGAGCTTTATTCATCATTCATATCTGATAAAGGAACCCATGTGTTTAGAGTTATGGTATCTCTCTCCCCTTTTATAAGTTGATAAATAAGAGCATAAAAGATTGAAATGATTTTCTTCTGAGTAGAGGGTTAGGAAAATTTCCTATGATCCCATTATTCTACTTAAGAGGGAATGATCACACAAAGGATTGGAAGCGAGGCTAGGATTTTCCTATGATGCCATTATTCGCCTACATTGATACATAGAGAGGGAAGAACCGGTGATTTGGTGGCAAACACCATCAATACTCGCGTCTCATACCTTGATGTGTATATGCAAGATCTAAAAAAAAAAGAGAACATAATAAGAAATAAGTCTGGGGAGAGAAATTGATACAGAAGTGTGAAAATGGGTGGTTCCTTGTCATGATATTGTATGATAAAGAATCTAGAAGGCTCTTGAACATTGGCTGCAGCGATGAAACTGGCGATGAGGGTTTTACTTGAACAAAGCTGCGGGATAATGTGTGGAGTCTGGAAAAGCTGTGAATGTCTACGGAGAAGTACATGGTGGTTAGATCAAAAGTTGATTAGGTGACATTTGGGTACTTGGAAATAGGGTCATTTCGATGGTTCATAAACAGGTGAGTCTCCGCGTTTTCAAACCTCTTTCTCTGGTTTACTCTTCTATTTGCTTGAAGGCAAGTAAAGGCTAAGTCTGGGGGAGTTGATATATCATGGTTTTTACCCCTTTTAGGCCATGATATAAGTCCGTTTTATAGAGTTTTTCTAGTGTTTTGTAGTCTTTTAGAGTCTTTTACATGTTATAGCACGTTTGGAGCATAATTGGAAATATTGGAGCTGTCTGGAACATTTTGGAGCGAAGTAGAGATCCGTGTAGCTGAGACATCAAAATCACCTGAGTATCGATCGATACTGCCTATTATCGATATATACCCGTCGAGGAAACAGAAGTATCGCGACTTATTGAAGAGTTGAAGAATTGCAGAATTGGCCCAGAAGACTTTGATATTTACAAGATGGCCCAGAACGTGTTTTAGCTTATAAATTAGGTTTTCAGCCACCTGTTTAGGTTAAGCTTTATTTTATATACTTTGATTTTACTTTGGTTTTAGAGAGACAAGTCTGAATCTCCCTTCGTCCGAGATCAGATTTCAAAACCTTTCTGATTATTTTATTGATGATTTATTCAGTTATGTTGATTGTTTCATTCATCATGTCTGAGTAGATCCACTTTAGGTTTAGGCTTTTCTCATAAAGGATTTCTTTGAATGCTAGGTTAATTATCTGTTTAGGATTCACTATCTGAATTAGTTCTTCACCATAGGTTGTGTTCAAAGCTAATTCTAGGTTGACGAATCTGGAACTTAGATCTTAGGATAATTGATTAGGCACGAGAGTGCGATTAATTACCTGATAGAACCTAGGTGAGCAAATTGATTATTCGCAAAGAGATTTGGTTTAATTGATTTGTGAACATATCAAACCTGATCTTTAAAGCTCATTTAGACTTTAGGATTCGCAAAGAGATTTGGAATTCCTAGGATATAGATTTAGATAGTTTTCGCAACGAGAGTTGGTTAGCTATATTTTAGTGATTTGAGTTCAAGAACCGTGCGTAATCTGAATCCTGTTAGTTAATTTAGCTAGATTCATTGATTTCTTGAGAAAACCCTGGGCCTATATTTTCCTCCATTGATTTACAACACTTTTAATTTCGTACCTGTTTTTGTTTACATCCTTTGATTTAACGTATTTTGGATCTATATAATCTATTGTGTGTCTCTTTGAGTCTTTGTGGTTCGACCCCTAGCTATACTACGATTACCGCTTTAGTATCTGTTAGGGTATTAATTTGAGCGTATCAATTTGGCGGAATAAACTCCCGATTTGGTTGGTAACCAGACATAAGAATCCGCAGAGTTCGATTTACTTGGTCTGAGGCAGAGGATTTGAGTTGCGAGGTTAGGAAATAACTCTTCAACTTTTCATCTGTTCAATGATCGAGAGTCTTCCGAAAGGAGATCCGAAACTTTCAGATTTTGTGTTTCGAGAGTCGGAGGACCTATCAGTCTTTGGGACTGGACTAAAGATAACCAAGGGTCAGTCCAAATCGCTGTATCTCGTCCATTTCCGATCACTTTCCCAAGTTGTTTGGTGAGTAAATCTCTCCCAATTAAGACGCTTCTCCACGCATGAGAGGCAGATGAACTTAGAGAAGTTTCTAGAAACTATTTATCTTTACAATACTTCCCCATTAAAACCTTTGCCAAAAGTCCTGTGGGGTTAGAGAGGATTCTCCAACTTAGTTTCGCAAGAAGAGCGTCATTGAAGCTTTGGATATCATGAAAGCCAAGGCCTCCATTCCTCTTAGAGTTCGCGAGTTTTTCCCATGAGATAAAACACATCTTCTTTATTCCCGTTTTTGAATCCCACCAAAATCTAGTTAACTCGGATTGAATCCTTTTACACAAGCTTGTGGGGAGTTTAAAGCACGACATAGAGTAGGTGGGGATTGCTGAGAGTATTGACTTGATCATTGTTAAATTTCCCGCTATCGATAGAAAATTCGATGACCAGCTAATCGCCTTCTGTCGGATTCGATCAACTATTTGCGTGAAAAGATCTTTTTCCGTCTACCAAATCCCTCAGGGAGACCAAGGTATTTCCCTTGCCCACCTTCAATAGAGATTCCGAGCGAAGCCTTTACACGATCTCTAATCTCAGCCGGAGTTTTCCCGGAGAAAGTGATGGAAGATTTCTCTACATTTATCATTTGACCAGAAGGAGCTTCATATTTCCTGAGAATTGTCGATAGTGCATCACAACATCGAGGGCTTGTTTTGCAAAAAAAAAAATAGTATCGTCTGCGAAGAGGAGGTGATTCACCCTTGGACTTCCCCTAGACACTCTGATGCCAGATAAATGACCAGAAGTTTGAGCCTTTTTACATAAACCAGAGAGAACATCACCGCATAGAATGAAGATGAAAGGAGACAATGGGTCTCCTTGACGAATACCCCTTTGTGGTATGAAATGTCCCTGGGCAGATCCATTAATCAAAAAGGAGTAAGAAACCGTAGATATGCATTGCCAAATCCAATTGATCCATCTATCTTGGAAACCGTGTCTCTCAAGAACCGAGGTGATGAAGCTCCATTCGAGTCTATCATAAGCTTTACTCATGTCAGTTTTGACTGCCATGGAGCAGTGTTTTGTTGCCCCTGATCCTTTAAGAAAATGCAGAGTTTCATGTGTAATCAACACATTATCAGAAATCGAACGACCGGGAACAAAGGCTGACTGAGTATCAGATATAATTGAGGAGAGAACAGGTTGGAGCCGTCTTGTGAGAATCTTTGAGATAATTTTGTAGTAGACGTTACACAGGGCTATGGGACGATAGTCAGCAACTGTTTTAGGGCTTTTAATCTTTGGGATTAGACGCACGTGCGTTTGATTTAGGTTCATTGGCAAAACTCCCGATGAGAAGAAGCATTGGATTTCCTCTATTAAAGCAGAGCCAACCACATCCCAATTCGATTGAAAGAAAGAGGCTGAGAAACCATCTGGGCCTGGCGCCTTGTCCGGATGTATCGAGAAGAGGGCAGCACGGATTTCTTCTTTAGACGGGTCAGCGATAAGGTCCTCATTAGTAGCAGCAGAGATGCAAGGCTGTAGAGCAAGAGCCACAGTTTCTGCGCATTTTGTGTTTCTAGAGATAATTATTTCCTGGAAATACTTGCTGATCACCTCTACTATCTCTGGTTCCTCATAGAAGATCTTTCCTTCGTTATCTTCTAAAACAGAGAATTTGTTAATTGCACGTCTACCTCGAGTAGTAGCGTGAAAAAACCCTGAATTTTTGTCTCCCTACGTGAGCCAGAGGATTCTGCTTCTTTGTTTCCAGAATTCTTCCTCTTCTTTGTAAGATTTTTTCAAAGCTTGTGTGATATCTAAGATCTTAGCATCATCTAGCATCGATGAGATCATTGCTTCCTTAAGTTGCCCCTTTGCTGATATAATAGCTTTTTGGCTATTGAAGTGATGTTTCCTATTCCATTGCGAAATCTATTCCCTGCAGTTCATAATTCTTTGTTCCACCGTTGCAAGCGGATCCGCTGACCAAACCTTTGAGACTAGCTTGCTGATTGTAGAATTATCATGCATTCGTCGATCATATCGGAAGAGCCCATTTGTACGTGGGGGAGAAGGTTTCAGATAGGTTATCAAAGGTCGGTGGTCTGAGCCCTCGAATTTTAGATAGTTACACTGGCCCGATGGGAAGAGCTCAGCCCAAGCGCTATTAGACATAGAGCGGTCGAGGCGGCAGTGGACCAGATGAGAATGTCTAACTCCTCGCCATGATAGGGGATTACCAGAGTGTCTCAAATCATAAAGGTCGCATTGTGATAAGAAAGTTCGGAACTCCACAAAAGATCCTTCTGCACGGGTTGGACCTCCAGATTTTTTTGAATTGTCTATGATGTCATTGAAATCCCCTGTTAGGAACCAAGATGCATCACGATATTTAGCTAACAAAACTAAATCATTCCAAACCGCCCTTCGCTTTTGTTGCTCTGGCTCTCTGTAGACAAACGTAGAGAAGAACTTTTGCCCTTTATACAAGATAAGGGTATCAATATAATCTTTGTTGCGGGACAATATTTCCAGATTAATATCGTGATTCCAGAAAAGAGCAAGGCCACCACCACTAGGGCTGTGGGGCGATACCAGTGAATGGGAGTAGAGACTTAGAAAATCCAGCTTTTTCAACACATATTCATCGCTGTTCTTAGTCTCCATGAGGAAGATGATGTCCAGAGCTATCTTTGAATGCAACTCCTTTATTCTTCGAACTGTCATGGGGTTCCCCAGCCCACAACAGTTCCAGTTCATTAGTGCTAAGGACGAGGATTTGGCGGAGGGTGAAAATCCGCCTTACTCTTCTTTTTGATAGCTGGGACTATGATGCTTCTTGGGGGAGTTTTTGATGGTTTTGAGGAGCTTCCCTCCTTGCGCATAGTTGGTCGGATGGGAACATGGGGGAGACTTTGAGCTGTGGCCTGTTGGTGAGACTGATCAAAACGATTCAGAGAAAGCAGTATCCTGGGGATTGCAGAGGATCTGGCCTTTGGAGATTGTTGTATTTGCAAAGCTTTTCTCTTCCGTGAGCAAACACCTGTCAGCCCTTGTGGACTGCTAGCCAAATTCTTCTTTGATGGGGGTCTTCCTCTTTTCTTTTTTGGGGGGCCTGGGCTGGATGCGGCCCTTTCCATTTGAGCTGACGGAGTCTCCCTGACTGGAGAAAGGTTTCTGATTTGGGACGATTCTCCCAACAGTCGTGTGCTACTGTTGATATTCGTGACTTCTTTTGAAGATGCCGCAAGGATAAAAGCTGATGTTTCCTCCATCATCCCTCGAGCATCACTATCGATAACTCTCTGCCTTCTAGCATCACTTTCGATTGGTTCAGGACATTTAATGTATTGAATCGTAACCTCCTGCAGTTCATTCATGATCTATTTTGCAGTTAGCAGGGGTTGTCGGGGAGGAAAGGAGTCCAAATCAAGGTGTCTTTCTAGGGGAGGCCGGTTTGCACAGTGGATTTCATCATCTTCTTGTGGGCTCTGTTCTTCGAAGTGATCATTTTCTCTCCAAACCAGAGTTTTGAGGGAGCTCCGACTAATGTTTGATTAAGATTTTTGAGGATAGTTGCTCCTCAAATTTTGGTAATTATCAGCCTGTCGAGGAGGATGGGCCTGATAGGAGTTGATTCTCTCTCTCTGGACTGAGTGAGAATCGGAGGGAACAGAGGTTTCAACACGTTTTCCTCGATTTTCCAAGAGCTGAGTTGCCGAATGTGCTGAGAAGTTTTCCTTTGGAGCCTGAGTTGTTTTAGCAGATGGTCTCTCCCCAAACGGCTTATCGTGTCTATCAAGACGTTGGCTAAAAATCATTTCTTCTGTTCCAGGGTATTGTTTGAGCCGATGAGGAGGATTTTCTCGTTGAAACTCCCTACTTCCTGAATGAGAATTTCTGGAGACATTCTTTTCCGGGCAGTGTTCCACCAAGTGTGAAAGTCTAAGGCAGTAGGAGCAGTGATTCTCCAGTTTTGAGTAGTCAAGAGTGACAAGTGCTTCCTTTCCATTACCAAACACAAGAATAGTCTCCTTATTGAGGGGTTTTAAACCATCAATAACCACTCAAATTTTTGCTGATGTTTATGTGATTTCATAATCTTCCAAATAGCCCAGCTTCCTTCCAAAATTATGTATTAGTTCCTGCTTCCAGTAAGGGAGGGGGATTCCTTTGAGGTAGATCCAGAAGGAGATAAGCGATGGAAATTCATGCGATATTATTGGTTCCAATTTCTGCAAAATAACCATCCATTTGGCGAAGTGATACAGACGATTATCGAGGACTTTCTGCAAATCATCTTCGAAGTCGAAGCGGTATTGAAAACAGTTGTGTCCCAGGTCAGAACATGTCGCTCTCCCTCTAAGGTTCCAGCGCTTTGGGAGAAAAGGGATCATCGACCAAAGATTTTGTTCTGATGGGTTTGTCAGGCGACCAATGAGAGTTAGAGCATTTTCCTTTATCAGATCGGAAGTGTCAACATCTGGGACTCTTATTCTCAGCCGAGGTGGAGGTACTGAAGGTGAGGCTTTTCCTTTTCCTTTCTCTGCATAGGAGTAACGTCGGGCCATGGTAAGCAGGCTGGAGCAAGGTACTAGGAGTAGTACAAAATATCTTGGAGGTGTCTAAAGGGAGACAGAACGAGGTGAGAGCCGACGTGACAACAGGCAGAAGACTAGCGAGGAGTTGAGAGGTCCGACAGTAGCAGTTGAAGTAAAGTATGGGCAAGGCGGAGAGGCATATGTCTCAGATGTTGGAAAAGAGTAGAAGATCAGACTAGCACCAGGAACATGACGAGGTAGCAGCAGGGCGGATCAACAGAACATAAGTGGGACTGGTCAAGAAGCTACCCCAGTTTTGAAGGACTCGCTAGGATGATAAGAGACAAGGTAGAGAATCTATCGGAGGAGCAGGTGTCTCAAGCTTGGACGACAGTAGCAGAACAAACAACAGCAGGAGCAGAGAAACGCGGTATCCGGGTCAGAGGCAGCAGTAGCAGCAGGGCTTCCAAAGATAACAAGATCACGCGGTTTCCGGCAGAGACTTAAGCGCCGTGGGAACACAATGTTGTGAGAGTCGCGCAGAGCTTCCAACGGTTACGGAGCGGAGAGACTGCTGATTTAAGTGTTTTTCACACAGTCAATTAAAAACCTAAGTGTACACTACCGCAATCTAGCGGTATATCAATGTAGTACTTAAGGATCGAATCCACAGAGACCAAAAGTAACAATACGAGAATGCAAGCTGAAAGTAAAGCTAAAACGAATGAAGGTTGTTTGTGTTTTGTAACTTCTAAAACTAAGAACGAATAATAAAACGATTTAAATTCAATGAGGGAAAACGCTAGGTCCTTCGATAATTCGCAGGAAATCCAGATTCACTAAACAGATTATCAATCAGGGAATGAATTAAGAACCGTTCTCGAACTCAAACATGAATGTCTAGCTAGCCCACTGTCATGGTACTAACTATTATGCCTATCAACTTAAGAATCTAAACAGTCGTTTGACCTTAGAGTTCTAGGCAAGCATTAATGTTCAGGTTTGATAAGTTCACAAATTACCTTAGCATAAGCTTTCGTTGGTTCAGGAAAATTTGCTCATCTAAGTTCTTTCAGGAAATCTAAAGCACTTTTGATGAATAGATTAATCCTAAGATCATAAACTAGGTGATCAATATAATCTAAGCCTTAAAATCAACAATAGATGAAGAACTCTATGTAATTCCCTAATCTAACAGATCTGTTTCAGTGATTCATGAAGAATCCTTTGAAACCCTAAAAACCTAACAAGGTGATTACTCAGACATGATTGCAGAGAAAACACAGAGATTCAAAGAAAAATTCATAATCCAATAAAAAGGAAATCAAAATAGGGTTCAGAAATCTTCTCCGGTATGAAGTAGAGATTCGTCACCCTCAAATCTCCCAAGAACAAAAACAAAAGTTATCTGATGAATTATATAAAGCCTAGCCTAAAAAGTGCTAAAAATAAGTATAAACAGGTCTAGATTCGTTCTCCACGAATCCCTAGGTAAAACCGGGTCAAAATAAGTGAAAACTGGCGTAATTTTTTTTTATTTTCGCGTCACTAAACCGGTCTGTTTATGTTGGACCGTCTTCACGAAAACTGGCGTAACTTTTGATCGCACCGTTGGAATGACCTAAAACCACTTCCAAATGAAAGCTTATCCATTGCTCTATATAGTATCAAAATGTGAGCTCGATCCATCGGTGGTAAGTCTTTAAAAGAATGCCAAACTTCTGACGTCTCTGCATGATCCTGCATCTCCATATGCTCATTTTCACCCAAAACGGGTCTTTTTCTCCAAAGTCACCTAAAACCTGAAAAGACTCGATAAAGGACTAAAAGACTCTAAAAAGACACTTTGACTCAACAAAAGACACAAAAACAAATGTCAGAAACCGGTAAAAACACAGTTTATAAACTCCCCCAGACTTAATCTTTTGCTTGCCCTCAAGCAAACATAAAACCATGAACAAGAAAGAGGTTTGAAAACACGGAGATTCACCTTTTCTCTAGAACTCTGCAGTCACCATTATCTTAGCGATCCACATGTCGCCTAACTAACTTCAAATCAAACCACCATGTACTTCTCCGCGGGCATTGCAGCTTTCCCAGATTCACCGCATTATCTCACAGAATAACTCAAAGGCCATCATCGCTGGGTCTCATTGAAAGATCAGGGTGCTAAGGACCTTCTAGACTCTTTCTCTTTCGATATCATGATAAGACAATTACACAACTTTGGTATCTTTCTCTCCCCCAGATTTATTCTTTTCTCGTTCTCTTTTTTTGCAGGGTTATTGGCTGATGGAACGCGAGTACTTATGGTTTTTACCACCGAATCTCCGGTTCATTTTAGTGCCACCCTTTCGTTCTAAGGTGTAGGCGAATAATGGTATCACGAGAAATTTTCCTAACCTCGCTTCCAACCTTAGTGTGATCATCTCTTTCGAAGTAAAATAATGGGGTCGATGGAAATTTTCCTATCCCTTTACTCGAAAGAAAATCATTTCATCTTTTCTGCTTATCTAACAAATGAGGGGGAGAATTACCATATTTTCACACTGATTGTCTTTGTCAGATACGAATGAGGAGTCAAGCCCTGAAGACACCAATCCCCAACGATGAGGTAAAAGGAAGAGCTCAGAAACTAGCTCAGGCCATTGAATTTCTGTAGAGACATGGATGCCTCTGATGAACTGGTCAGCCCTTGGATTTTTCATTAGTCCGATGTGGAGCTAATTCTGCAACAATGTTCACTTAGATGTAGGTAAGAACAGAAAATCCAAGAAAACGATCATAATCTCCAACAAGTTTTGACTCAATAAAACCATAGACTAACTCAAAAAGACATCAAAAATGACTCAAGAGAAAAACAAAAGAAAGAAAACAATGTTAGTAACGACAGAGACCCTCCCCCAGACTTACTTCACACCGTCTCTGTGTGAAAATGAAAGCTTATCCATTACTCTATCTTGTATCAAAATTTGAGCTCGATCCATCGGTGGTAAGTCTTTCAAAGAATGACAAACTTCTGACGTCTCTGCATGATCCTGCATCTCCATATGCTCATTTTCACCCAAAACGGGTCTTTTTCTCCCGAAGTCACCTAAAACCTGAAAAGACTCGATAAAGGACTAAAACACTCTAAAAAGACACTTTGACTCAACAAAAGACACAAAAACAAATGTTAGAAACCGGTAAAAACACAGTTTATCAACTGCCATGAGAAGGGTGTCGGGATCTTGGGGGAGAGCGAGAGGACCTTACCGGTGAGGAGGAGGACCTCCGACACGAAGTCGGGGGTTGGAACCCGGTGGATTCCGGTCAGGAACGGCGACGATGGTTTGGAAATGCTATTTGAAGTAAAGAAAAGTAGATAGATTTTGCAAAAAGTAGATCTGAAACTTTGCGGGAAACTTTGGGAATAGTGCTTGGGAGAGAAAATTTCAAAAATTTTCATTTTTCCAATTAGAATTTTTTTCTAAAATATAGTGGCCAACCTCATAATAAAAATTTCAAATTCAAAAATATTAACTTCTCTCTGACCACCAAAAAATATCAATATACGAAATAAGAAGATGGATGTATAATTATATTGATTCGGAGGGATCGCAAACAAAAGAGTTCAGTGATGGGGTGGAGGGATTCATGCATCAGACGGAAAGTATACAAAATACGATTACAAGTGGTAAGATGTAATGTTCTTGTCCAAAAGCAAGAATATGAAATTTATCATTACCTCGATGGTGTGGTCGCATATATTAAATAGAGGGTTTATGTCACTTTACTGTATCTGGTATTATCATGGAGAGGGTCATGGGGGAAATGCAGCTTGTTGTAGTAGCAATAATCAAGCATCGAATTTTGATGAGTCAAATAATTTTAATCAATTTGATAATTATCATGCAGAGCAGCATGGTCAAGATCATAATAGGATTCATGACATGGTTATAGATGCATTTCATGAAACCATAAGTACATTTGCACATGATCATCATGATGAGGAACCCAATATAGATGCAAAAAGATTTTATGATATGCTAGATGTTGCAAATCAGCCACTCTACGATGGATGTAGAGAAGGGCACTCTAAATTGTCGTTGGCGGCTAGGATGATGACAATTAAAACTGATCATAACTTAGCTGAGGTTTGCATGGATTATTGAGCTGATTTGGTTAAAGAGTATTTGCCAGAGGACAACTTAGCTGCTGAAACTTACTATGAGATACATAAGCTGCTTTATAGTCTTGGGTTGCCTTCTGAGATGATAGATGTCTATGTTGACAATTTCATGCTTTTTTGGAAGGTGATGATAAGTTGCTGGAATATCGATTTTGCCATAAGCCAAGATATAAGCCACAAGGTACTGGTCGGAGTAAGGTACCGTTCCAGCGGATGTGGTACCTTCCTATAACTCATAGGTTTAAAAGAATGTATCAGTCTGAGAGGACAACTGCATCGATGAGATGGCATGAGATGGCATGCACAACTTAATGTTACTATTCCTATTTTGTTTTGCAACTTGGAGAAAATATTAGTCCCAACCTTCTTTGATGTTATGGAACATATACCTATCCATCTCCCTCACGAAGCAGAACTTGGGAACTTATGCAGTATCGGTGGATGTACCAATTCGAGCAATTCATGGGACATTTGAAGCGGAAGGCTAAAAATGTAGCCAAAGTTGAAAGCTCAATAAAAGCAAGAAGTTTAACAGAAGAAATTTCTCATTTCAAGGGATACTATTTTTGCTCGAAGGTCCGCACACGGGAAAGGGCAGCACGGCGATATGATGATGGAGGTGTAGGACGAACATATGCTAATGAAGGTGTCCCAGACATCTTTTATTCAATCGGTCGATTATGTGGAAGCGTAAAGTCAGATTGGTTTGCCAATGAAAAAGACCATCATAGTGCGCAAACGTATATCCTCTTAAATAGCGAAGAAGTTAGTCAATTTGAGACGTAAGTGTTTAAACAGACATATATATGGTTAAATTATATATCCATTTATGCTTTATAACAATTACGATGTATCTTACTTGTATATACTTTTGTATGCAGTGAATTTGTTAGACAGGTACGATAAGTCATTGAATGAATCTCAGATGACGAAATTAACAAGCGTAAAGATCAACACTTTGCCACGTGGTTGAAGATGCAAGTACGTAGAAATTAATTATTTGGAAAATCTAATACATATATTGATTTTGTTAATTATCGATTTAGGTCGAGCATGGGGATACCGCATATCCACTCTGGTTCCATGAGTTAATCAAAGGCCCCATATCGAAGATAACGACTGCACACATGTATTGCACACGCGGATATATAATTTATACATTCAAATACGAGAATCAAAGAGCTACTGCTAACTACGGGGTATGTGTGCGTGGCGAAATAGATTTTTTTGGAGTGTTGCAAGACATAATTTAAGTTGAGTACCCCAACTCCTTATGTTTGAAATGCGTTCTCTTCAAAAGCGACTGGTTCGATCGAACAGTTGATCGAAGGGTCCGTAAAAACAAATTTGGGGCAGTAGATGTCAACCAATCGCGACGTTACAATAAGTATGAGCCATTTATCATAGCATCACAAGCAGAACAAGTCAGTTTTATTCCATATTCGCGAGTTCGCACCACCCGTATCTCATGGTTATCAGTTATAAAAGTTTCTACGAGGGGCCGAATTGTGGGGGTTGAGGATCTCCCAATGCAGCAAGATCATTGCTCTGATATGCCATAACCAAATGAGAGCATTGATGACATCCTTTTGATAGATCCTCAAAACAGGCAAGTTGAATATCTCCTAGATGATACAGAGGAAGAAGAGTTCGAAAAAAGTGATGAACCAGATGATGAAGAAACGGATGTGTCTTAGTCCTAAAATGAATCCGAGTAGTGAGTATATAATTTTTATCGCAAAATCATCATAAATTTCATAGGAATCGTCGCAAAATCGTCGTAAATCGTCATAATTTTACGACGATTTCTATTAAATCCATCTAAACCCTAAACTCTATGCCCTATACCTAAACTTTAACATCTTAACATATCATTGTATTTTGCAATGAGATGTCAAGACCCTAAACATGGGATTTCATAGAAATCGTCGTAAACTCGTCGCAAATTTATGATGATTTAGCGATGATTCTTATGAAATCTCATGTATACCTTTACCTTATTTCCTATACAATAAACATTATTGTCATGAGGGTTAAGATGTTAAGGTTTAGGGTCTTGCTGCATAGGGTTTATGGTTTATATGGATTTCATCAAGCTCGTCGCTAAATCGTCGTAATTTACGACGATTTTACGATGAACCCTATAATATCCTCGTAAAATCGTCGTAAATTACGACGAATTAGCGATGATTTTGATGAAATCCATCTAAACCCTAAACCCATGCCCTATACCCTAAAACTTAACATCTCATTGTATTTTGAAACTCTCATTGAAATCCATCTTGAGTTTATGGAATTAATCGGAAATAGAAACTCGATAAATCATTGTTCTCTCCGCAAACTCATTGTCTTTCTTCATCTTAGCAAAGTTACCATGTACGCATACTCTATGTTTTAGTCTTTCTTCAATCTCAATGAACATATAGATGATTTGAAGATTTAGGGTTTACGGTAAACATTTAGATGGATTTAGATGTGTTGCAATCGATGTAACAATCGTCGTACATATGCCATATACCCTAAACCGTATTTTTACAATATTTCATCGCGAAATCGTCGCAAAGTTGCGACGACATTACAAGGAAATCGTCGTAAACCTATTTTGTTCCATTCCTATATATCTATACTAACCTAAATTAAATACAATTTAAAATAAATTATTTAAATTTTTACCTTTTTTGCAAGGAATTAGCGAGAGAGGAGAGTGCCAAGAGAGAGATTGAGATTTGAAGAATGAAGAAATGAAATCTGAGCGTGTGTTTATATAGAATTTATGGTCGTCGCTAAATCGTCGCATTTTACAAGGAATCGTCATAAAATCGTCGCAAAGTGAAATTTATTTTTTGGGTTTCCCACACGCTGGAACAGTCAAACTTTTTCCTTTTTCGACACACGGTAAATTAAATTCATAGTTTGGTATTGAATGATAGATATGAGCAGGCGAATAGAAATGTTGGGACATCGGCTAGCGGACAGCCCGTGTCTTCCAAGGCTACGGAGGATTTTGTCCCGCCGACGCAAACACGGAATGCTCCACCTCCGCCACCACCACCTCAGATTCCACAAGCTGGAGGACGTGTGCCGGCCCCATATGCACATATGACGGTCCATGATTTGCTTGTACACCCGGGCCGACATAGGCTTAAGAGATTAGATCCGGACCATACCGACGGTGCAGAATTGTAATATTTTTTTTTTTGAATTAGATTTATTATTAAATATTTATATTTTTTAAATTATTAATTATTATTTCAGGTTTGGTATTGAATGCAAAGTTGCATGCACCGTTTCTGAAATCATCAAGTCATACTTTTCCGAGCCTCATACTAATTGGAAACAGCTCCCAACACACGTCAAGGAGACATAGTTCAAGATGTTTGATATATCATGGTTTTTACCCCTTTTAAGCCATGATATAAGTCCTATTTATGGAGTCTTTATAGTATTTTGGAGTCTTTTAGAGTCTTTTACAGGTTTTAGCACGTTTGGAGCATAATTGGAGATATTGGAGCTTTCTAGAGCATTTTGGAGCAAAGTAGACGTTCGTGTAGCTGAGTACCCGATTTGAAGTCTGAGTGTCAATCGATACTGCCTAGTATCGGTCGATACTCATCGAGGCAGACATGACCCGCGACTTTAATGAAGAGTTGAAGAATTGTAAAATTGCCCAGAAATCTTTATTATTTACAAGAAGCCCCAAAACGTGATTTAGGTTATTTAATAGGATTTTACAGCCACTTTGATGACTACGCTACGCTTTCATTAGTCTTGATTCTACTTTGGTTTTTGGAGAGACAACTCTGAACTCCTGTTTTCTATTGTTTTCTTTGATGATCTATTCAATCATGTTGTTTTCATTCTCCATGTCTGAGTAGATCCACTTTAGATTTAGGGTTCTCATAAGGGTTTTCTCTGAATGCTAGGTTGATTAGTTGATTAGGATTCACCATCTGAATTAGTTATTCGCCTTAGGTTGTGTTCAAAGCTAATTCTAGGTTGACGAATCTGGAACTTAGATCTTAGGATAATTGATTAGGCACGAGAGTGCGATTAATTACCTGATAGAACTTAGGGTGAGCAAAATAACTATTCGCAAAGAGATTTGGTTTAGTTGTTTTGTGAACAAATCAAACTTGAACTAAAAGCTGGTTTAGACTTTAGGATTCGCAAAGAGATTTGGAATTCTAGGATTTAGACTTAGATAGTTTTCGCAACGATAGTTGGTTAGCTATACTTTAGTGATTTGAGTTCAAGAACCGCGCTAAATCTGAATCCTGCTAGTTAGTTTATCTGCATTCATTGATTTCCTGAGAAATATCTTGAACCTATCTTTCTCCCAATAAAATTACATCTTGTTTAATTTACGTATTGCTTTCAATTACATCTTTTGGTTTAGCTTGATTCTCATCTATATAATTTATTGTGTGATTTCGTGAGTCTCTGTGGATTCGATCTCTAAGTATTAGAACCGACACTGTTTTAGTACTTTTAGGGTATTAATTTGAGCATATCAAATTTGGCATTTCCGGGGACTCAATTTCGCCATTAGATTTTAGCTTAGAATTTCGTCTAAATCGTTGAGTACCGATCGACACCCTTGTGGTATCGGTCGATACCCGTCGTGTATTTCAGTTACTTACGTTCTTGACTTTTGTGTTTCAGGTGCATGCCTCTTCGTGAAACCAGAAGGAACAAGAACACTCCGCTAGTTGATCTGTCAAACGAGCAGCTAGCAACTTTGGAACGTGCAAACCAGAAAGCAAAGAAACCAGCAGAGATGAACAATCTAATGATTTTGATTCAGGATGCTGCTGGAGCTTTGAGATACCAAGAGGGTCAATTGTGCAATGAGAGAGGGCAGCGACTTGATGAAGTTGGAAATATCATTGTCCCTGCAATTGCTGTGAATGCAGGGAACGCTGTGATTAATCGCAGTAGGACGATTGGTGAATGCAACAGGCCTGATCAGTTTTACGCCAATCGATCAACGATTCGCCCTCCTGCTTTTCAGAGGAATGACTTTGAGCTGAAACCTGCATACTTCACTCTTGTGGGTCAGCATCCTTTTCATGGTCTTTCCAATGAACATACCATGGACCATATTGAGAGGTTTGAGGATTTGGTCACTAACATCAAGAGCAATGGAGTGTCCTATGATTACCTCTTCTGCAAGCTCTTCCCATACTCTCTTGGTGGAGATATAACTTACTGGCTAAAGCAGTTGTCTCCTGGTTCGCTAACTACATGGGATGAGATGAAGAATGCGTTCCTGAACAACATCTATGATGATGCACGATCCGAGGATCTCAAGAACAAGATTTCTCATTTTTCTCAAGGTCTGACTGAGGCACTCAAGGCTGCTTGGATTCGTTTCAGGTCATATCAGAGAGATTTTCCGCACCATGGTTTCACTCAGGTTCAGCTACTTGGTACTTTCTACAGAGGAGTCGATTGGAGGTATCAGATGTCCTTAGATGCTGCAAGTAATAGGAATTTCAACACCAGGTATCCCGACGATGCCTATGTGCTTATTGAGAACTTGGTTTCTAGCAATATTACCGAGAATGCAGACATGGAGCGCAAGAAGCAAAATGGTAATGTGAATTACAGTCAGATTGCTGAGGTGAATGCTAAGTTAGATTCAATGCACAATTTGTTGATGGGCAAGCAGCAGAAGGCTGTTCATCTTGCTGGAAATGATGAAGTGGAATTTGTTAACCACATTGATGGAGTTGGATTTCAAGATTAAAGGTATCAATGCCCACCCACACCACCCAGAACTTCTGAGAGCAAGATTGAATCTATGTTTGCACAACTTCTTCAAGGAAAGCAGAAGCTAACTGTGGAATTCAATGGGAAGATTGATGTCCTGTACAACGATATGAGTGGTAGGATCGACGCTATTAATATTCAGCAGAAGATGCTGGAAACTCAGGTAGCTCAAACTGCAGCAATTGTCAAGGAACTGGTGGGTCATTCACAGAACGAACACGTCACTGCTATCCCTTCGAGGAGTGGAAGAGAGGTACACCCAGGAGTGCAGAAGATCTCAACCGCAAGGATTTTGGTCAATCTTGCCAAGGATGACGAAGAGATTTCGGAAATCACCTTTGTGTCGACCGATACCCTATTGTATCGATCGACACCCGTCCAAGGATCTGTCAAGGACATCTCGAAGGAGCAGGCATCGATCGATGCCCTCCATACATCGATCGACACCCTCCCAGATACTGCGAAGGAGCCGCGTATGAGTGTTGACAGACTTCACAAGCCCAAGAAGCTGAATCCTATTCCTAAACACCTCCGAGCCCCCATTTCTCCAAAGCAGCTGCTTGGCTTTGAGAAGATGGTACGAAGAATTCCACACACACTGACTTTTGAAGAAGGACTAGAGTACATGCCTCTGCTGAGTCACTTCCGAGATTGCAGAGAAACTGAGGACGAGATTAAGGCACTCTTCCTCAAAGCCAGAAGCAAGTCACTACCGCTGAGGCAGTTGACCAAGAGGGAAGACCCATGAATATTCTCCGTTCCATGCTCCATCTCTGGAGTTGAATTCAAAGAGTCTCTTGATGACTCAGGGGCTAGCGTCAATGTCATGTCAAGGGCAATTGCAGAGTGTTTGGGAGCTGATATTCGATCTCCAAAGTCATCTATCACATTCGCGAACAGCTCCACTGCACTCCCATATGGTACAATCCCTGATCTGCTGGTTAACGTAGGAGACTGCTTGGTTCCTACTGATTTCAGGTTGTGGAGATGAGTGCACAATCTCGTACGCAGTTGATTCTTGGAAGACCGTTCATGGCTACGGTTGGTGCCATTATGGACACACCCGGCAAGCACATTTCGTTCTCATACATTGACATGGAGGTGTACTACAAAGCCATCCCTAGAGGAACTCACACACATATCTCTTGCATCACCGTTGTTACAGGAAAAACATTGGTAGTTGATTTTTTGGAGGAGCCTCCTGACGAACCAACTGTCATAGACCTTCTAGATAGTCCTTCTGTCATCACCATGAAAGACGTCAAAACAGCTAAGGCAAAGAAGAAGGTGAATAGCAAAGGAGTAAAAGGTGTTCCCCATGTGACTTTAACCCCTCAGAAGTGCGATGGGGATTCGATTGAATACAAAGTGAAGTGCAAGGGAACTTCGAAACCATTCTCCAAGGCTAGAGTTATTCTCACTTCGGAGCTGAAAGAGAAAGGACAGGAGTTTGTGGAGAGCATGATGAGCAGAACTCTGAAGCTGGCAATGTCTAATTATGGAGCTTGTTTCGGAGCAAGTTCTCATTCCTCTCCTGACTGATCGTCCGTAAAGTCAAGCTCGTGACGTAAAACAAGCGCTTGGTGGGAGGCAACCCACTAGTGAGTCTGTACATAAGTTTTTATTTTCGTTTTTATTTTTAGTTTTGTGTCCTGTGTCTTAACGTGAAGCAGATTAAGAGGAGGAGTATCGATCGACACCAGTCCGTGTCGATCAATACCACAGTCGCGGAGATATCACAGGAACTAGTCAACAAGTGTCGACCGATACTATGCAGTGTCGACCGATACTATGCAGTGTCGATCGACACCGTGCGGGCAGCCTGGAACCTCGCACACTCCGGTTAATCCTTCTCCCGTTGATGATCCTGATGCTGATGGCGATTCTGAGGCGACAGAGGATTAGTCTTCTTCTATCTTCACGTTTGTTTTCTTTTTCTTTTTCGTTTCTTTTGAACATATGTCAGCTTTATTTTTGCATTTGACTCATGGATTTATGCTTGATTATCTTGTTGCTATTAACCTGTTTTTGAGTGTTCCTAACAGTGCTAACTTCTAACACTTCGTATCACTTTCCCTGGGTTAAGCAACTCGATGCCACTGATTTGAAATCAGTGTGTCGACATACGACTGGTATCGCTCGATACAATTCTGTATCGAGCGATACTCATCACCTTCACAGGTAAGATTTTTGATTTTCACAATCCACTTGGTTCATTTGTTTTCTTTCACAAACTCTAGGCTAGATAACACTGGGGAGAGTGTTGTTCAAGTCTGGGAGAGGTAGTCGCTGACATTGTTTTTGTTTTACTTAGAGTCCATCGTTTTTGAGTCATTCGTTGTTTTATTGAGTCAAAACTTTGTTGGAGACTGTGATATTTTTCTTGAATCTATTGATTATACCTTGCTTCTAAGTGACCATTGTTACAGAATCAGTTCTAGATCGACTAATGAAAAATCCAAAGGCTGACCAGTTAACTAGAAGACACTCATGTTTCCAGCAAAGTTCTTTAAAGCCTGAGTCAAATTTTTGCACTTCATCAATGTGGTAAGTATCCATAGAGCTTGATTCATCATTCCTATATGACAAAGGAACCCATGTGTTTGAAAGAATGGTATTTCTCTCCGTGTTACAAGTTAATAAATAAGATGCATTAAAAGATGAAATGATTTTCTTCTGAGTAGAGGGTTAGGAAAATTTCCAACGATCCCATTATTCTACTTCAGAGGAAATGATCACACAAAGGATTGGAAGCGAGGCTAGAATTTTCCTATGATGCCATTATTCGCCTACGCATTTGATACGTTGAGAGGAAAGAACCAGGGATTCGGTGGCTAACACCATCAATACTCGCGTCTCATACCCTGATGTGTATATGCAAAGCTAAAAATAAAAGAGAGAACATAATAAGAAATAAGTCTGGGGGAGAGAAATATACAAGAAAGTGTGAAAAATGGTGGTTCCTTGTCATGATATTGTATGGGAAAAAATCTAGAAGGTTCTTGGCATTAATCACAGCGATGAAACTGGCGAGGATGGCTTGATTGAACAATGTTGTGAAATAATGTGTGTAGTCTGGGAAACTACAAATGTCTACGGAGTAGTACATGGTGGTTAGATCAAAAGTTGGTTAAGTGATATGTGGAGCACTAAGGAAAATGGTCATTGCAATGTTTCAAGAACAGGTGAGTCTCTATGTTTTCAAACCTCTTTCTCTGGTTTAGTCTTCTATTTGCTTGAGGGCAAGCAAAGGCTAAGTCTGGGCGAGTTGATATATCATGATTTTTACCCCGTTTAAGCTATGATATAAGTCCTATTTATGGAGTCTTTTAGAGTCTTTTACAGGTTTTAGCACGTTTGGAGCATAATTGGAGATATTGGAGCTTTCTGGAGCATAATTGGAGATATTGGAGCTTTCTGGTTTTAGCACGTTCGTGTAGCTGAGTACCCGATTTGAAGTTTGAGTGTCGATCGATAATGCCTAATATCGGTCGATACACATCGAGGCAGACATGACCTGCGACTTTAATGAAGAGTTGAAGAATTGCAAAATTGCCCAGAAGTCTTTATTATTTACAAGAAGCCCCAAAACGTGATTTAGGTTATTTAATAGGATTTTACAGCCACTTTGATGGCTACGCTACGCTTTCTTTACGCTTTCATTACTCTTGATTCTACTTTGGTTTTTGGAGAGACAACTCTGAACTCCTGTTTTCTATTATTTTCTTTGATGATCTATTCAATTATGTTGTTTTCATTCTTCATGTCTGAGTATATCCACTTTAGGTTTAGGGTTCTCATAAGGTTTTTCTCTGAATGCTAGATTGATTAGTTGATTAGGATTCACCATCTAAATTAGTTCTTCGCCTTAGGTTGTGTTCAAAACTAATTCTAGGTTGACGAATCTGGAACTTAGATCTTAGGATAATTGATTAGGCACGAGAGTGCGATCAATTACCTGATAGAACTTAGGGTGAGCAAAATAACTATTAGCAAAGAGATTTGGTTTAGTTGTTTTATGAATAAATCAAACTTGAACTAAAAGCTGGTTTAGACTTTAGGATTCGCAAAGAGATTTGGAATTCTTGGATTTAGACTTAGATAGTTTTCGCAACGAGAGTTTGTTAGCTATACTTTAGTGATTTGAGTTCAAGAACCGCGCTAAATTTGAATCATGCTAGTTAGTTTATCTGCATTCATTGATTTCCTGAGAAATACCCCGAACCTATCTTTCTCCCAATCGAATTACATCTTGTTTAATTTACGTATTGCTTTCAATTACATCTTTTGGTTTAGCTTGATTCTCATCTATATAATCTATTGTGTGATTCTGTGAGTCTATGTGGATTCGATCCCTAAGTATTACAACCGACACTGCTTTAGTACTTTTATGGTATTAATTTGAGCATATAAATGTTTGCGGTACGTGTAAACAAAAATTTTGTTTTTTCATTATTTTATTATATTTATATATATAGTTAATTTAATTTTATAAAATATTTAATTATTTTTGTTTTTCATGCAGCAAAAATATGACTGGGATCTTGCGATTAATGGCGAGGTTAAAACATTTTTCCTCGAGAAGGTGAAGTTTCGCATCCAAGGGGTAGTTGGTGAATGGAAGAAGGCATGGAAGAAGCCCCCGCACATGGATAAATTAGTATGGGACGACTTGGTGCGGTATTGGCTGGATCCGAAATCGATAAGAACTGCAGAAAAGTGTTCGGATTCCCGCAACACCGTTGGTCCGGACGGCAAACCCGTGTATTTGCCTCATACAGCCGGCCAAACGCTTTTTGCGGGTGTTCGTCTAAAAATGGTAATTAAATTTATTTAAATTATTTCGTTTATGTTATTTACTTGATTTGAGCAATAACATTGTCTTTTTTTCTTAGGCCGACGAAGACGGAGGTGTACTCCCTCCGATGACGAAGGTTTTCGAGCGGACGCACCAGAAGAAGAATGGTGACTTTGTTAATGAGAAGGCCAAGCATATCTTCAACGAGGTGACTTCCAAGGTTACCGAGCGAGAGACACAACTCTCTCAGCAGCTATCTCCTGGTGGTTCGTCGGTCCATTCTCGAGGGTTGACCACAACCGATATTGACCGGATATTCGAGGAGGTATATAGAATAATTTAGTACTTAGTTATTTTTAGTCCTTATTTTTTAAAAAATTATTATTAACTGTAATTTTAAATGTAGATCGCTCCTAAGAAAAAGAGGAAGGTCGTCGAGATGAGATCTATTAGAGATGTCTCAGCCGCCTCGTCATTTGCTCCGCGACGACTATCGCCAGAAGATGATCCAGTCGTCTTACGTGCAAAGATTACGAGTCTAGAAGAGACCCAAACTGCATATAATGCGAAGATTTCAAGTCTTTAGCAGAGGTTTGATATGGAGGTTACGAAGAATGACTCGCTCTTCGACATCATGGCAATAAAGAACCCGGCAATGCAAGCCATGTTGCAGGAAAAGCGACGAAGACGAGCAGAGGCAGACGCGGCATCGGCACAAGGAGCGGGGCCAAGCAATCAGCCACCGACGCAGACAACCGTTCCGGCGAGAGATGGGGAACCACGAGCCGAAGACGATTTGGGTATCGATGATTTCTTAATAACTTTATAAAATTTATTATATAATAATCTTTTTGTAAGAAATTTTTTTATATAATATTATTTTTTTTTTTTAATTTAAATTATAATATCGAAATTAATTAAATTATAAAAAATAAAATTAATTTTATAATTCATTAATTAATTAAACTAAAAACAATTAACAACCGTCGTAAAATCGCTGTTAATTTAAGACGATTTTACGACGATTCATTAACGACGGTTTTACGACGGTTCTAGTATTCCGACGAATTTACGATGAAATATTTACCTCCGATTTACGACGAATATTTATCCACATAATCATCCTAAATTCGTCGTTGTTTTGTCGTAAATTACCTTCGAATTTTCATCGTTCTTACGACGTATTTTTATTCGTCGTAATTTCGAAGTAAAATTTACGACGATTTTACGACGACTTTTTACCGATGATTTAGCTAAGATTTTTTGCCCCTCGTAATTTGCCGACGATTTTACGATGATTTTTGGTTTACGGCGATCAGTTAACGACGATATACGTTTCGTCGCAAATTCGATGGCACACCTGTTTTGCAACGATTTTACAACGACATGTCATTACAAAAGAGGTGTTTTCTTGTAGCAATCTTCTGAATATAACTCTTCAGAGAAAGCCATAATCTCTTAAAGCTTATGTTCCTGCAAATTTCCATCCCAATAATCTTATGTAAAGCCCCAATATCCTTCATTTCACACTCTTTTTCAATAACACTTTCAGCTCATTAGCATCCTCTATGTTTCTCGCAACAATGAGCATATCATCAACATAAAGCAGTATGAATATAGGAGAATGACCATCCAAATACTTTACATAGATGTAGCAATCATACGCATAACGTTTGTAGCCAATCTTCAATATGTAGGAGTCGAAACGTTTGTACCATTGCCTAGGAGCTTGCTTCAACACGTACATAGACTTCTTTAATCTTCACACAAACCTCTTGTTAACTACATAATTTAGCATTTTTAGTCACATGTTTTACTCGGTTTCATCACATTTTATATCATTCAGAGATCATCTTTGGTGTGTTTGAGTCTTCTATGTCCATGTTTTGTATTTTAGAGTATAAGAGTGTGTATGGTGCAGTAGCATGACATAATTTGCATATTTTACATATATTTAGGTAGCAAGGAGTTGGAAGAGCATGGAGAATTGGCGTAAGAGTGCTAAAGAGCAAAGAAAGGAGAAGAAGCAGTTCTAATCGATCTCCATGTCGATCAGACGTGGTAGAGGAATTTGATCGGGCAGGCAATCGGTCGATTGGATTTAGACGCATGAGAGAAACGATCGACCATCATGTCCGAAAATAACCGGGTCAATTTCGAGCAGGAAATAACCGGATTAAACCCGATTTGTCCCCGGTTCACCCCTATTTCATATTTAAGCACTTGAGACCTAAATTTTTAGCAAGTTTTCTTCTCCGTAGAGTTGGATTTAGATCCAAAATCTTCGCTTGGTGTATTTGTATTGATCTTCACCTTATCATGCCACTCTAGTGAATGATTCTTCAACCTCTATTTTTATTTATATGTTTATGTCTTTTCTTTATGTTTAAGAAGTAGTTTTTAGTTGGATCATGGGTTATGCTAGATTATGACGATTTGATGGTTAAATGATGATGATTTAGGTTGCATCTTGTTAGATTTTTCATTTAGGTTGCTCTTAATGCTAGTTTTGACTTTGCTAATCAAAATCTAGAACTTAGACATTTCATGCCCGGAAAGTGTTTGTGAAAATGTTTGAAACAAACTTTGATGAGCTTTACATACCTAGCCAATGTGAATTGATGATTAGGGTGTTTAGTGAACTAATTGGAGTTGTTTCTTAATGCTCATTGATTATCTAATTGCGAACGTAAGTTTATGTTGATTAGGTAATTAGTAAAGTGATTAGTATCATAGAAATGGATTAGTAATATTTGTGAATTCCATGTTCTGGGATGGGGCTTAGTTCAATCTTTGGCTCATGGCCCAATGTTTTTATCTTGTTTAAGTTCTTGCATTTTTACTTTCTTAGTTTATAAACTTTAATACCCAAAATCGATTGCTCTAGATTAGTTTGTTTCTTGCATTTCTAGTGTGTAACCTTTATTCCTCGTGGGATCGACCTTTAAATACTACTCGGTGAATTCCTTGCACTTGGGGAATATTTGAGGTTTTACAAATAGTAAAAAATAGGTAGGATTAGTCGCTTGAACTTCTTAGTTTCTAGGAAGCTTAAACAAAATAATTCTTCCATCACTTCTCCTCACCTAATTTCACAAACCCTTATGGTTGCTCCATATAGATTTCTTCGACCAGTTCTCCATGAAAATATGGTGTCTTCACTTTAATCTGTTCAAGATGAAAGTTACATATTGCTTCCAATCCCAATACACCTCTTATGGAAGTGTGTATAACCAGATGGGAGAAAATTTCGTCATTATCAACCCCTTTCTTCTGTGAGTATCTTTTTGCCACTAATCCCGCCTTGAACTTTACTGGTTCCTTTTCAGACAGTCCTATTTTGACCTTGAATACTCACTTGCATCCTATCGCCTTCTTGCCTTTTGGTAAAGGCATTATATCCCACGTTTGATTCTTCTCAAGACTCTTATTTTCCTATGTCATAACACCAATCCATTCATCTTTCTCAAGGCTAGCTATAGCCTCTCGAAAGTTAGTTGGATCATCTGTACCAACCACAAGAGCATAATTAACCATTTCTTCAAATCCGAATCTTTCTGGTGGCTTTGTGATGCGTCTTACTTTGTCTGTTAACTGCCAAACTAGCCATGTGCATTCAGGTATACGGTTCGGTTCCGGGTCTTTTGGGTAGAAGGATTTTATACCCATATATGAACCGATAGAGTTACGGTTCGGTTCCAATCAGTTATGGGTCGGTTCGGTTCTTAGTTTACATATCCGATAAACTGAGAAAAAATCGGATTGAATTCGGTTAAGGTTTTTCGGACCCGAATGCCCTATAATTTACCCAAAAATATAAAAATACCCGAAATGCAAGAAAAGTACCCGAAATGAAAGAAAAATATCCGAACCTAAAACAGTTTTAAACATTGTTACATTGTCACTGATATGCTCAAATTAATAGCCTATAAGTACTAAGCAGTAGTTGTAGTATATGTAGGGGTCGAACACAAGGACTCACAGAAATCACACAATATATTAAATAGATTCGAATTAAGCTAAACCAAAAAATGTAATTAAAAGCAATGCGTAAATTAAATAAGTTGTAATTCGATTGGAGAAAGATAGGCTCAGGATGTTTCTCAGGAAATCAATGAATGCAGATAAACTAACTAACATGATTCAGATTTAGCGTGGTTCTTGAACTCAAATCACTAAAGTATAGCTAACCAACTCTCGTTGCGAAAGCTATCTAAATATAAACTTCAGAATCCCAAATCTCTTTGCAAATTCCTAAGAATAAATCAGCTTTAATATCGAGTTTGATATGTTCACAAATCAATTAAACCAAATCTCTTTGCGAATAATCAATTTGCTCACCCTAGGTTATATCAGGTAATTAATTGCACTCTCGTGCCTAATTAATTATCCTAAGATCAAAATTTCAGATTCGTCAACCTAGAAATAGCTATGAACACAACATAAGGCGGAGAACTAATTCAGATTATGAATCCTAAACAGATAATCAATCTAGCATTCAGAGAAAACTCTTATGAGAACCATGAACCTAAAGTGGATCTACTCAGACAAGGAGATTGAAAACAACATGATTGAATAGATCATCAAAGAAATCAATAGAAACAGGAGTTCAGAGTTGTCTCTCCAAAAACCAAAGTAAAATCAAAGTAATGAAAAGATTAAAAGAAAGCGTTGCCACCAAAAGTGGCTGAAAAACCTAATTATAATGCTAAAACACGTTCTGTGCTTTCCGGTAAGTATTAAAGTCTTCTAGGCCAAGTTTCAGGGTCTTTAAACTTGTAAAATCACATTTTTCCCCGTCTGCAGTTGGTGTCGGTCGATACTGGACTGGTGTCGGTCGACACCAGTACACTGTGCTCGCCAGACTGGACTGCCTTCACGAAAACTAGCATAACTTCCAAATGGCCTCAAACCACTTCCAAATGAAAGCTAATCCATTGATCTGTCTTGTGTCCAAATTTGAGCTCAATCCATCGGTGGGCAGTTCTTCAACGAATGCCAAACTTCTGACGTCTCTGCATGACTCTGCTCATTTTCTCCCAAAATGCTCCGGAATCCTCCAAAAACTCCAATTAAGCTCCAAACGTGCTAAAACATGTAAAAGACTCTAAACGACTCCAAAATACTAGAAAGACTCCATAAATAGGACCTATATCATGGCTTAAAAGGGATAAAAACCATGATATATCAGTCACAAACACAGAACATGCTAACATGGTCATCAAAACTACTTCAAAGTTGAAACTTTGATATAAAGAAAGATAAAGTAGAGAGTAGACAAATACAACTTCATGAAACTTATGAAAATTGAAACATATGAAGTATGGACTAGAGAGTAGAAACCATATGAAACTCATGTTTGACGTGGATATCTCTCTCATATCTTTAAGACATAATACATAAACAAAATATAGAGTAGCTAATCAGCAAATGTCGACAACACTACGAGATACATTTTAATAAAAACATAAAAAAAAAATTAGACTCATAATTTGGTAAATTGTCTAAGATATATATATGCATAAGTTTATATAATTATTAATTTATACTATTATCAAAATCATATATTTACATAGAAATTTCTATAAAAAAAATTATTTTATTATTTTATCGAATTTTGCTAATTTTTATATTGGTCCAACTCAAAACTAGTTTATCAATATTTTACCATAATATACTTTTTTGATAACCGAGAGAATCGCAAGCCGAAATCCAATCTAATTTATGAAAATTCAATTTTTTTACTATTTGTAAAGCGTCTAAAAATGACTAATCATAATTTAAATCATAGTCCATGACTAAAAGAGTGAATTTTCAACTATCATGGTTATAAAATAATAGACGTAACTATGGTTTCGTGTGAAAATCAGTAAAATTTCACATGCTAAAATATATTATTGTTTGTCGTATATGTTGGAATTTCACATGTTCGAATTTCAAATATTAATAAATTATTATCGATTTCATAGAGATGCCCTCTGTTTAAAAAATGGAATGGTACGTCAACAATTAAATAACGAATATTAATAACAAATTAGATTCTAATCCGCACGTCCGTGCGATATAAATGTTTTTGTAACTAAATGTTAAAATATACAAAATAGGTTAACTTTATTGTGCACTAAATTTTGAAATATACAAAATGAGAATGAGAAATAAGATCTAATTCAAGTGTTATTGATTCAAATATGTTAAATTTGTGATTCTTAGGTTTTTAGTGAGAAAAAAATATTTTGTTGATTTATTTTGCAATATGTGTTTTAATGTTTATACCATATTTCTAACTCGTACTATGCGAAATTCAATTCTAATATGCGGGCCAATAATTGCTATATATATATTATTTTGTGAATTATATTAAATAAAAACGTTATGTAGACCAAACACTAACGAACATAGTTTGACTTAAATTTTAATGAAATTTTTTATGAGTATGTGGTTTTTGTAACCTTAAATGATAGTAATTTTTGTTATCGAACAAAAAAGTAAACTGTTATAAAAAATATATTATGTTAGCAAATAGTGTATATTAGTAGAATAGGAGTATGAGTTAGTTAAATATATATATGGATGTAATCTTAATTGTAAAATTTATTATTATTTGAAATTTAGATTACCACACAATCAATCTATATATTTATGAGTGTTAAAATAGGTTAATCCGTCATTTTAATCAGCCTCAAATCAGCGTACTATATTATATATTTTGACAATAAAAACATAACCCTAACCTATATTTACCGTATCATATAACTATTTACTAATTTAAAATATTTAAAATTTTAGGCTGATTGATTATGGTAAAAAGATAAAATAACATGTTCGTTTATCATATGCGTTATTATGAAAATATTATTTAAATTCAAATATTAAAATTAAATCTAAATTAATATTCGATTATTATTTTTGTAAGGATACAACAACAACTTATTTTTTGATAAGTAATTTAACATATATTTAAGAAAATCTAAAATAATCTAAATTTTCGGAATTAATATTTATAAATATAAAATAAAATACATTTTTTAATTAATATTTCATCAAATCTATATGTTTGGTAACGGGTATAGTTATCCATATAAATGATAGTCTTATCTTGATTTTTTCGTGTGTGGACATAAAATGTGATTTCCTTTTAATAGTATAGATCGATAGAACTTTCACGTATCTCTATAATATTATTTAAGAAGACATTTTTAAAAATAAACTTTAATTTGTAAGTTATTACATGAAATGCCATTAGAAATAACAAATAATAATTGAAATAGGAAATTATATAATAGTGTTTTAAAATTATTGATTAGAATATGGAAAGTATATATTTTGTATTAAAAATGTTATTTATTATTTATTTTTTAATTATTTTTAATACTATATATTTTCAAATAATAATCAATTCATATATATTCAAAAAAACAAAAATCTATTCAAAATCTTGCTATATTCTTCACTATAATTTATTGTATTTTATTTGAATATATATCAAAACAAAAGTTGATATATAATTTACTAATTTTATACAAAGTTAGACACAATAAAACTATTTTTTTTAAAGAGTTCGTAGACTAACCACAAAAACTAGAGTCATTTAACGTTGCCTGCATATTAGAGTTATGTTTTCAAGATTATAAGTTTTTACGGGTTAGTCCGAATAATATTTTAGTTCATTGCAAAACTAGTTAAATGGACAAATTATTACGAATTGACAGCTTTATCTATAATCATTAGTTACCTATATTGTAAAATTCAGATAAAAATAATTTTTTTAAATTTCAAAACAATTTATTTTAAAACAATTACTCCGCGCTATAATTAGCGCGAGTTATATTCTAGTTTATAATTACTTTTAAAATTTGTATATATCTATACTATTAAAACAAAATAACTTTAGAAACATATTTCCAAACAATCTTTTTTTGTAATATGAAAATATGTTTCCAAATATATTTTTTTGTTAATAAGAAAACCTGTTTCCAAACAACTTTTATTTTTTTAATAAATTAAGTACACAAAATTAAATTTATATAACAAAAAAATCCATGCGTCTGCGCAGATTTAAATTATATTATATCATAAGTAATGTTTTTTTGTTTTGTTTTGTTTGGGAGCATATGGGATGTGTACTGCTGGTCTGCTGCCACTGCATAAGACTAAAATATAATTTAGTCTATAGAACACTAAAATATTGATGTATGTGTATTGTGTTGAAAATTCGTATTGCAGTCTAAAATGACTGAATATTTTTCGAACCTATGGCTGCATGTGTATCGTCATTTGTGTTGAAAATTCTTATTATAATGTATAAGCTTTGATTGGTTACGTTAAAATAGATTACTCTGATAAACTCTATATAAAACTCTATAATCGACTTCTCATATATACAACTCAACACATTCACATTCACATTCAATGTCCACTAGGCCATTAGTGCGTACTTGTTAATTAGGTTGAAAATGTTTCATCGAGGTTGTTTAATCAAACAACTTCTCGATGATTTTAAAATAGAACAAAAATAGGATGATAATTAAAATAATATCCTTGTATTTATATATATCTCACATTTTTATTTCGTTACAAGGATAAATATGGAGATAAACAGAAATGGCATAATTAAGACAATAACTACAATCAGATGACAGAGACAACTATGTGATTAATGGTATGACCATTGTGTTTGATTCCTTAGAAATGGCATGACGACCATAGAAACTTTTTAATCTGTCAAATACTTCCTCTAGCTCTGATTCTTCGGTTCCGATCGATATCCTCACCCAATTCTCTGCTCCTATAGCTACTCCTACAAAATTCCAAAAAAATAAATATTGATCATTAATTAAAGATTAAACTTAATTAATTGAAAACATATGCATCAAGATGATTATGGGAGAGTCCAAGTTTTTCATATATCATTAAAGAGATCAATACCTGGTACAAGGACAAGGCTCTCTTCACTGACTAACTTCGTGCAGAAATCAAAATCACTTTTGATATCATCGAACATTGATGTGTCAAGCTTTACCTGCAAAAAATGTCGTTTAAACTAGTAAGTTATGTATCGACTATAAAGTTTTAATCCATATCCATGATAATGGGATAAAATCAAGAACGAGGATCCAAAAATAAAACATCTATAATGCAATTCAAGAAAAAGAAAGTACCCATAAGTAAGAGCAAGATTCAGGTTTTTTGGGGCAAACGAGACAATGAATGTCCTTGAGCCTCTCACATGAAATCTCTACGTTGCGTTTCATGGCTTTATTCTTCTTGTCGAAGAACTCTTTAGGTGTTTTCTCCAATATATCAGGAAGTGCTTCCTATTAAAATCCAAAAAGACACAAACTCACATCGTTTATATCTGTTTAGAGCTTATGGCTTTAGTATGATGATATTGTGTAGTTGATAGTGAGAGACTACAAACCTGAAGAATAAATGAAGCTTGAGGAACTAAGTCAAGAAAATCCTCTATTGCTTGAACTACCTGGTGTCAACAAAATAACCAAATTTATTAATGAAAATGAGCACAAATGTATGGTTATATTAAAGTTTATATCATACTATATGTCGCAAATAAACTCAATGATATTGGATAGTAAATAAATCGAATAAAAGGAAGTTGACTAACCCCTGTATGTTTAAGAATGCCATTAGGATCGTTCATTGCGATCCAGCCTATTCTCCAGCCGGGTACAACCCATCCTTTAGATATGGATCCGAGCGTGATCACCGGAGCTATCGATGCGAACATCCCCATGGGAACAAAGGGCCTGTCTCCAAATACAACATGATCATATACTTCATCAGATATCACCATTATACCGAGTTTCCTAGCCATATCCGCAACCTAAAGATTGATCAATTCAAAAAAAATTTATGTTAGTTCGTTTACTAATAAATCTTTTTCATCTTATACATGTGGCACATGTCACACATATATAAAGGCTGTGTATAGTATATGAAGAAGGAAAAAAACTATACCTTATTAAGATGATCGTAGGTGTAGACATTTCCACATGGATTGTTGGGGTTGATGAGAACCATTGTGACGGTATTCTCATCTGCAGCAGCCTCGAGTTCATTTAGATCGATCTCGAAATCTCTTTCCAGGAGGAGATCGTAATTGCGAACCTCGACGCCGCTATAAACAGCGCAAGCATCGTAATGAGGATAGCCTGGTCTTGGAAGCAGAATGTTTGCTGCTGGATTTCCGGCAAGACAATCCATTAAGATCTCTATCGCTTGGTTGCATCCGCCGGTGATGTACACATCCTCCGGCCTTAGCTTATTCGGTATGTCTCCATTTATATAATCTGCCACCGCTCTGAAGAAAAAAGAAAAGTACGCAAACAATTAAATAAATTATATAATCTAATCACTCAAAAAGCCATCTTAAGATCTTCTTCTTTAGTTTTTTGCAAAAAAAAAAATTGAATTTTCATATTAAACCTTCTAGCCTTGTAAATCCCGGGGCTTGGTGCATAAGGAGTTGGCCATGCCAGAGCGGACGGCTACAGCGACAGCTTCCTCAGCTTCAGGGAAAGTTTTGAAGCTGTGAGTGATGGAGGGCAAAATGGTCTTTCCATTGTTGACGTCGCAGTTTTTAAACATCCCAAATACTAGCTTTCTCAACGTTACCGCAGCTGCATCACTCGTCGCACCGTTTCCTTTGAATCGCCAAACGCTGTCGTTTGCGTTAGAGTTGTTATTACCGTTGCTCGCCATCGATATCTCTGTTTTGCGTTTAGACTCGTCTTATAGCTATGACTACAAGTTTTTGTGTTGTGGATACATCTCATTCCGATCGAGCCCTTTAAAAAGAGTCAAACGAAGAATAAAATATTAAGAATTTTTTAGACCAATACACATGCAGATGCAGGCAGGCATCAATATTTTACAATATTTTAGTCTCGTACGTTGTTACTTCAATACATATATACAAAACATTTTCTAAAATATTCCAACAACAGTACTATCCATATGTTATTATTACTTTTTTCTTGGTAATGTTATTTTTATTGTTGACATGATGTGTAAGTTAACGTGCTCTTTTATTTTATTTTTAAGAGTGAATTGCATGAATATTATTTTTAAAGATATATCTTAGAAAAACAGTCAATTGAGAAAATAACAGTATTCAACTATCTAAAGAGTAGGAAAATGCCGAAAAGATCCTTGCACATGGGTCTACAAAAGCTGCAACATTTTCTCTCTCATGTTACTAGAAGACAAAACATATGACTATTTTTTTTCCCTTTTAACAAACCATATGACTAAATTATAATCACGACAACTTTAAATCACTACATTCTCTAACAGTTAGTCAGCTACATTCACAAACATTTACAGGAACTATCGTACAAAGTAGTTAACTACTTATTTAGTAAACACCACTGAAACAAATAGTCAACTATATACATTCATACACATGTACATAAACTATCGCACAAAGTAGTTAACTACTCATTTAGTACACCACTGAAATAAATAGTCAACTACATTCACATTCACACACATGTACAAGAACTATCACACAAAGTAGTCAAACTATTAGTGTATCGAAAGTCTGAGTAAAACTTTTGTCTATTTTGAGAATGTAGTTAGTTGTTCTATTTATTAACTGTGTTGCTCGTGACTACACATATTCTAACGTGACTACACATAAAAAGTAGTCACGTACACTAAACAAAACGAGTTTGTAACTACAAACATAAGATAGTTGATTATATAAACATGGTAGTCAAACAAATTGGATATCGAAAGTAATCAACTACTCTAGATAAACGAAGATTGGAACAATGAAAAATGAGGTAGTCCATTACGTGGAAGAATGTTGAGTGAGAGGTGAATGTGGAAGATTAAAGGAATATGAAAGAGAAAGTTGATGTGAATATGAAAGAGAAAGTTGCTATCAAAGAGAAAAATAGAGTTTTTTTTGGGAGGAGAAAACGTGGAGAGATGAGAGAAAAGATAAATGTGTAAAGAGAAAAGCAGAGAAAAAACATAGTACAATAAAGTAGGAAAGGGGTTTTGGGTAATTTTTTACCTATTTTTTTGAATATTTTAATAGTACAAATTTGGTTCTAAAAAAATGGTATGCCACCTAATTTCCCTATTTTTAAACAGACGGGCCGTCCCTTATTGAGTCCTTAACATTTGACACGTTAGTTTGACCAAATAATACATATTCATTTATTTAAACTATACAGTAAAATCTCTATAAAAAATCTTAAAAATTTTATTATTTTATAAAAATATTAATTAATCGATATTAATATATAGAAAAACTTTTTTGTAATCCATAATTTTCAAAAATTATTTTTCAAATAATACTATATAAAAAAATTAAATGAATTCATTTATGAAAATGAAACATGAACTAGAAACTACGATTAATAATCTCGGATGTCAGAGTAAAACGTATATTATCAACATACTAGACTATCCATACAAAAATAATATTTGTTAAAAGATTCAAATTTAGAAGAATTGGCTATTAATATTATTGATCAATATGTTGTTGAAAACAATAATATTACAATATTTTTGGAAGTGGTTATGTATAAGGAAGTGTTGAGAATTTGGGAAAATCGCAACTAGAAAAAGTCGAAAAACCAGAGAGAAAATCAAAATTGAAGCAAATATCCGTTTAGTTTTTTTTTATTAATATGTGAATGGATAATTACAAACCCTAAAACCTTGTATTTATAAGCTCCAAAATCCGACTCCTAATTCCATTTAGTAAAGGAAAACCGTTACATCCCTCTACTAGCTGATAACACCGTATTTTTACCCGTTTTATAATCTATTTAAGAACACTTTAATAAGTGTTCTACTTGGTTTTACATGCTTTTTTTTTATGGTTTTCGCATATTCGTAGTGTCAAAACTCTTTTCAGGTTACTTAGGTGAAAGCATTGCAAATTGGAGAAAAAACAGATTTTCGGTTCATAGTTAAACCGTCAGAAATTCAATTGCCAAAGAAGTTCTTCTCACCGTATGATCCAACCCAATTTTGGAGATAGTCAAGAAGGACCAGCTACCTTTCCATTCCAACAGATTTGAATACGATCCAACAATTCAATCAAATGATACATCAAAATCAAGACGTCCCAACTCGCCACTTCCAGAAGCATCCCAGCCGCGACCAAGAGCAATTCACCGCGACAAGGAAGCCTTCACCCGCGGCCAATTGAAGGTTCGCCACGGCTAGCCTCCATGGACCCGCGGCCAAGCCATTTTTGTCCCGTAAGCCCAATTTTCAAGGGCCGTTCAATTCCCATCACTTAATACCCTAAAGACCTATAAATATGCCTCTTAGAAGACCTAATTTCGTGTGCTTGCTTTTACACCATTTTTAGTTTAGTTTTGTTCTTTTTACTCTTAAACTCTTGTTCTTTACTTTTCGAGATTGGTGAAGAGGTTCTCACCGGACTTAGTTTTTAAACTCGTGAGGCTCCTTCATCAATCTCATGCAATTTATTCAATCTTGATTTTCAGTTCATCTATGTTCGAGTAGTTTCATTGTTGGGTTTAAAAGATTTATCAACGGGGAATTCTATGTTCGATAAGGATTTCACGAGATAAAACCCTAGCCAATTTCTAGAGCTCTTTCTTATGGATAGTTGTTAATGTTAAATCTAGCGTCATGAACTAGAGGTGATTCATAGGTGTTAAGTACCACTAAACGTGCTGGATCTAAAAACATCCGAATCATTATACATAAGAGCATATGCGTCGTAAGATTTCGAAAGTATACTTACGAAGTGCCGTGAATTAAGAAGAACCAGTGCGAACAACACGATTTTCCGCGCGGCCAGAGACGAAAGCTACTGGTCGAGTGTATAGATTGTTGGTGCGTAGGATGTACGAAAGTAGGCTACACCGTTTGTTCTGTTCAGTTCGTGGAGTTGAAATCTAGAAACAGTTACTAAGAGCTTAGGGACCGTGATTAAGCAAGCATACCCTGAGATATTCATCTCGACCCAACACCGTTTTATCATAGCTTACAAATCGTTTTACCCATCTTATTTTCAAGCCATCGATTTTCATCTTCTATTTACAAGCAATTTTCCGTTTTTATGTTCTTTGCATTTTCATGACAAAAACCCTTATAAAAACTTATTCTCGTCTTAGAATTCCTTGTTATTCTCTGTTTAAGGTCTCGCAGAACAGCTCTCTCTCCTTGTGGATCGATACCTAAAGTACTACAGCGCACGTCTGTGCACTTGCAGAACTTTTGGGTTTATAAATTTAAAACTTGAAGTTTCGGAGAACAATCCGAGCGCATCAAGTTTTTGGCGCCGTTGCCGGGGAGTTAATCGCTACCGTTTTTGCCACACTTTATAGGTTAGCAAATCGACTCTAAGACAACATTTTTTTTATTTTTTATTTTTGGTTTTGTTTCTCTTCGTTTCAGCTTTGAAACATGCAGGGATTCTACAACCCACTTTGTGCTCACTACTCTCACGATTCACACGTCAACTGTGATTCGTTCTACATGGATCAGAAACCGGCACCGACCAACTACTCTCAAGGATGCCACACGCCTACTTACTACCGAGATGAACCTTTTGCGTCTCCGTTTGAAATCTTGAACCAGCATGAAGACAACTCGGAACTTAGCGCTCGTTTGGAGCGACTCGAAGCAATGATCAACAAAACTATCGACTTATAAGCTAAGGTCGGAGCCACTTTAAACGAGAAAGTATACTTTATGTCCGTCGAATTCAACAAGAAGTTCGATGATCTTGCTGCTCACGTCAAAATCCTCGAAGAACATACCCTTAAAACCGCTGCAACAATCAACGAGAGGATGAAACTCGTTTAAGACGAACAAGGAAAACAAAAGTTCGATATCCGAAAAGCTAATGATGGGGTACATAATTTAAACTACAAGTTTGATGACTTGGATAACTCCGTCAATGAAAATAGTAACACCATCTACGACTACACCCTTGAGCTGTGGAAAGGCGTAGGAGAAGTTGAAGACTTAACAAGAGAGCTCGATCTTACACTAGATCGACTCATTTATGCCATTAATAAAGTGGAAGAGAAAGTGGAAAAACTTTCTAAGAATCATGAGGAGCATGATACAACACTTGATGCTCATGTCCCCGACCTAGAAGAAAAGCCAAATGACCTATTGGGACCAGAAAACACTGAAGAAGACGACAAATCGAACAAGTCCCCACATACTCCCCTCACCGCGGTGGCCAGCCTTCCAGCCGCGGCCAACTGCACTTTCGCCGCGCCTCCGTCTTCCCAACCCGCGGCCGAGCCAACTTCGACCATGCCTCCATCCTCTCGTCATGCGGTCAACCAGCATTTCACCGTGCCTCCTTCCCCTCAACCCGCGGCCAGCTCATGCTCGTCTCTCCTTGGATCCTTTGAATCCCTATCACCCTCCTTCGAGCAAACTGCCTTCTCTATAGATATTAAGGTTCCTACAGACCTCTCAAGTGACTTGGAACCAGATGCATATGCACCTTGCAAGATGATTCAAGCTCATGAAGAAGCTTCATCCTTTTCATCAACAACACTTCAAAATAGCCCACAAAGGAAGATCCACATGCTTTATATCGACTCTTACCATTGGTTCGACACCATATACTCTCACTGTGAGTCCTACTACGTCTTTGAACTGACATCTCCAACAATCCCAATAACCGAGGAGCCAAAGACACGAAGCATCACACGATAGAGATTGATTGATTTCAACTACTTTGGAGATCGATCCCGATGGACATTTCTTTCGAAGAAGTTTGGGAAGGAGGTCGTCTACAAATTTTTTCCGCTACATCAAAGAGAGCAATAAGGATGTTCACACCTACTTCAAAAGAGCAACGCGTTCAAAAACACCCTATGCCGCCTCTTACGCTACCCTAATCTTCCATCCCGAGAAGTACCGAGAGTACCCGAACAAGATTAGTTGGGAGAAGTTAGAAGAGTTTAACAACGTGGTTTGTGATCTACCTCGAGGTACCACTTTTGCTGGAGCTTGCATGGACCACATGATTGGTCATTTCTTTTGTGAAAGTAAAGAGTTCATCACGGAGATAGAAGATCTTTTTGACAATGTTATGAAAAAAAAACCGGTTCGGACTCTCCATAAGATTGAAAAATAAGGCCAGTTCCTTATCTCTTGTAGCATCCGTGGAGTTGAATTTAAAGATGTTCTTTGTGACTCCAGAGCTTGTCTAAGCATTATGTCGAAATCGACCGCCAAAAGACTCGGTATCAAGCACGTTCATGCAACTAAGAAGAAACTTAGCATGGCCGATGAGAGTTGTACTACACCAAAAGGAATTGCCCGAGACATGCCCGTAAGGATTGGAGATTGCATAGCTCCCGTCAATTTCTACATTGTCCAAAAAACAAAAGGCGATGCAACATCGATAATCTTAGGATGACCTTTCTTGTCAACCGTTGGAGCCATCATGGATTGGCCCAATCGGCGTGTTTTCTTCGTCAACGTCAATAATTAAGGATGTGTTCTACAATGTTGTCCCGCTCAAGTTCAAGAAGGACGGATATCCCAATTTGAGAGACCCCAATACCGACTCACTATGTTGCGGTGATTCAACATGACGAAGAGACCCGAAGGATATCAAATAAAACTTGTCTAAGACATTGTCCTTCCACGACTAAGCTCATCTAGCTACCAAAGTCGAGCTAAACGAATTTAAACAAAAGCGCTCAATGGGAGGCAACCCATTTTTAGGTACGATTTTTGTTTTTGTTTTTCTTTCTTTTTCTATTGATGTGTTCTTTTCCTTAGTTTCAGCTATCTAAAAACCAAAAAACAGAAAAGACAAAAAGAAGGAATCACGGTTTGAAATTGCTCGGTCCAGCACGAACCGTGAGGAAGGACTTGACCGTAAAAGAGGATCGACTGCGGGTGCAGCACCTTGACCCACGGCGAACCAGCATCTGGCCGCAGTCGAGCACCACCGACCCGCGGTGAAGACCCATTCAGCCGCTTGTGCACGACCCCGAGCCACGACCACCCCCTGTCGACCCCGATTGACTCACATCCATTACAAAACATCCCCACATCTATTCCCATCACCATAACACCTTTACCACTCCCCAATCACCACCATTCCATTCCCAAATCCATTCCCTAACCGCATCCAAGTAAGTTTTCTTTTCCCTTAAACTTTTTTAATTATTACATCCATCTATCTATTCGTCCTTACTCGATTTATTTCACACTGAGGACAATGTGATTTAAGTCTGGGGGAGGATTTCATCCCTTACTAACCACCATTTTATTTCATGAGTCTTTACATTTTGCATCTTTTTTAAAAAACTTTCTTTAAAAATTTTCACGTTTTTCAATAAAGTAGGAATACGTTTTGAGGGATTGATGAAAGAAATCTGTGACGATAACCGACCAATGTGCTTCTACGCTATTTCCTAGTAACATGCTCTTCCGTAATTTGGTTCTAGACTAGGCGGTAGCTAGAGTTTCTATTAATGTGAAATCCCCAAATGAATTTAGATCGTAGAGATTCTTTAGGATGGAATATACTAGCTCTATTATACTTGAACTCTAATCTTGACTTAATTTTCTCATCAAATGTTTAGGCAGAGATAACAGATTACACATTCTTGACGTTCTTTTACCTTTTACCACTCTTTGTCGTACATGAATGGCCAGCTCATTTTTAGTTGGTACCCCACCCGAAACTTAACCATTGTTCAAACCTCATGCAACTCTCTTTGTGTCTTATGTGCATATATGTGCAAAAATGCCGGAGAGGGAGGAACGACACAGTTTTCAGTCACTAAAGACGAAGATAATACGCGATTGATGGAGGTGAATTCAATAAAGATAAGAGCTTGGTTATGCCTTGAAAAAAACTCAAAATCATGGTAACTTTTCTTGCCCCTAAGACTCTATATCAATAAAGACGTTTCCCCCTTTCAAAAAAAGAAAAATCGAAAGGGAAATGAAATAAAAGCCTAAAAAGAGTTTATGTTGGTCGAAATACTTATAAGGCACCCATGGTTCGTTTGTGAGAAGTATGTCATTCCGAGCCCGCAGAAAAATCTAAGTCTGGGGGAATGACATAAAATTTATGTTTTTGGAAAAAGGAGGAAGTGCAACATTTTTACGCAAGAAGAAGTGACTGGAAGTTGTGGTTATCAATTGGTCCTTCCTCTCTTGCTATTTTTCCTAATATCTCGCATCCTCCGGTGAAATTACGGTAACCCAAAACACTTTTAACCTCACCTCTAAATGCCTTAAATACCTAGCATCGAATGTCTTGGTTTAATCGTTTTGATGAGAAGTTCACGTTTGCGCTTAATGAATTTAGAGAGCTAGTTGACCTGATTTTTGGATTTTGAAAGTTTATATTTCGTATGACGGATGCCGTGGACTAGTGTTACGGAAACTTCTGGTGAGAATTTTCTAGGCTAGGTTGCGTTTGATGTACTTCGATGGTTATGGTTTAGAAGGACGGTCTCCGAGATTTCGAGTTCCCTATGATTTTTCTTTGATCGTTTCCAAGCTTTAACTTTGCGTTTTTTGAGGACAAACAAGGTTTAAGTCTAGGGGTGTGATAACACCGTATTTTTACCCGTTTTACTATCTATTTAAGAACACTTTAATATGTGTTCCACTTGGTTTTACATGCTTTTATTATGGTTTTCGCATATTCGTAATGGCAAGACTCTTTGCAGGTTACTTAGGCGAAAGCATCGTAAATTGGTGAAAACCCAGATTTTCGGCTCAGAGTCAAACCGTCAGAAGTTCAATTTCCAAAGAGGTTATTCTCACCGTCTGATCCAGCCCAATTTTGGAGATATTCAAGAAGGACCATCTACCTTTCCATTCAAATAGATTTGAGGACGACCCAACGGTTCAATCAAAAGATACATAAAGATCAAGTAGTCCCAACTAGCCACTCCCAGAAGCTTCCCAGCCGCTGCCAAAAGGCAATTCACCGCGGCCAAGTGAAGGTTCGCCTCGGCCAGACTCCATGGACCGGCGACCAAGCCATTTTCGTCCTGTAAGCCCAATTTGCAAAGTCCGTTCAATTTCCGTCACTTAGAACCCTAAACACCGACGAAAGCAGAAGAGAAGACCTATAAATATGCCTCTTATAGGACCTAATTTCGTGTGCTTGTTTTTACACAATTTTTAATTTAGTTTTGTTCTTGCTTTTACTCTTAAACTCTTGTTCTTTCCTTTTCGAGATTGGTGAAGAAGTTCTCACCGAACTTAGTTCTTAAACTCGTGAGGCTCCTTCATCAATCTTCTACAATTTATTCAATCATGATTTTCAGTTCATCTATGTTCGATAAGGATTTCACAAGATAAAACCCTAGCTAATTTCTAGAGCTCTTTCTTATGGATAGTTGTTAATGTTAAATCTAGCGTCATGAACTAGAGGTGATTCATAGGTGTTAAGTACTCCTAAACGTGATGGATCTAAAAACATTCGAATCATTATCCATAAGAGCGAATGCGTCGTAAGATTTCGAAAGTATACTTACGACGTGCTGTGAATTAAGAAGAACCAGTGCGAATAGCACAATTTTCCGCGCGGCCAGAGACGAAAGCTACTGGTCGAGTGTATAGATTGTTGGTGCGTAGGATGTACGAAAGTAGGCTACACCATTTATTCTTTTCAGTTCGTGGAGTTGAAATCTAGAAACAATTACTAAGAGCTTAGGGACCGTGATTGAATCGAGCATACCCTGAGATATTCTTGTCGACCCAACACCGTTTTATCATAGCTTACAAATCATTTTTCCCATCTCTTTTTCAAGCCCTCGATTTTCATCTTCTCTTTACAAGCAATTTACCGTTTTACGTTCTTTGCATTTTCGTGACAAAAACCATTATAAAACTTATTCTCTATCTAAGGTCTCGCAGAACAGTTCTCTTTCCATGTGGATCGATACCTAAAGTACTACAACGTACGTATGTGCACTTGCAGAACCTTTGGGTTTATAAATTAAGAACCTGAAGTTTCGGAGAACAATCCGAGCACATCACTAGCCCAATGAGGGCCCCATAGCATACTTAGTATTATTTGTCAGTTGTCACTTAGAAATAACAATCTCCACCTTGACGAAAATATACTTAGAAATCACCTTCAGACTATGGATCAGTTCCTGGGGACTGATGCTTCTTCCTCTAGCATTAAAAAACATGAGGCAAATCCAAGTAGTGCTTGAACTTCTCCACAATAACGGGCTTGGTCAACATATCAACTGAATTTTCTGACGTATGCACCTTATCCAGCAAGACTTCCCCAAAAGTAGATTACTCTATGATCATATGAAAACTTACATGAATGTGCTTCGTCCTTGCATGATATACATGATTCTTTGCCAGAAAAATGCACTTTGACTATCAATGTAAAGCTGAACTCCACCTTGATCAACACTGTAATGCCCTGAACGCGGGTCACCATGCCTTCCCTCAACTCGTGGTCCCCACCCTCGTCCGACGGCCGATGCGCTACTTCAGGAGGCTCGAAAGACTCTTTTACTGACCTTGCAATTACCACATGATCTTTCCCCGTGTTTTGTCCTCACTCACCTGGTACCGCAAATGACTTCCTGGTAGGTCACCCATCCTTAAATTGCTCCAGCCCAAGCACGCTTAACTCTGAAGTTTTCTCTGGACAACTGACCGAAAAGATAAGTGAACTTTGGTGACATAGGTAGCCAAATTAATTCTTATAACCCTCTCCACATGCACCACCATATACCAGAACTCGGGATGTTACAATCAACCTGCAGTCATAGAGTGCAACGTCCTCATTGCGCACAGAGACCGTCACCCCCGATGGTGTGAGCCCACATGGCTCCACACTCATCTGGATTCGGCTCTGATACCACCTGTAACGCCCCGACCGCCACCGTCTATGGAGCCCCACGCCCTCTTTCAGCATGTGGGCCCCACCCTCGTCTGACGACCGGTTTACTACTTCGTGAGGCTCGAAAGACTTGTTTATTGACCCTGCAATCACCACATGATCTTTTCCCGTGTTTTGTCCTCAATCACACGATACCGCAAATGACTTTCCAGTTGGTCACCCATCCTTAAATTGCTCCAGCTCAAGCATACTTAACTTTGAAGTTCTCTCTGGACAAGTGACCAAAAAGATAAATGCACTTTGGTGATATAGGTAGGCAAATCTATTCTTATATGCTTCTCCACATGCACCACCATATACCAGGATTTGGGATGTTACAAACACCCAACTCCGATACAAGTCTTTGAACCCATAATGCTTCCTTGGTTGCTTCTCCCATTGCAATATACTCAACTTTTGTGGTAGACATTGCAACAACAGATTGCAACACAGATCTCCAACAAATAGGACCTCTTGAAAGGTAAATACATATCATGTAGTAGACCTTCTGTTGTCTAGATCACCTGCATAATCTGAATCAACATATCACACAACTGAACCACACTCTTGACCTCCGAACATAAGCCCAAGATCAAATGTACCCTTTAAATACATGATAATCCATTTAATTGCGTTCCAATGATATTTCTTAGGATTAGACATATACTAGTTGACTTGACAAACTGCTTGTTCTAAATCTGGTCTAGTGCACACCATAACATATATCAAACATCCAACTGCACTTGCATACGGAATTTGTGCCATATATCTGATCTCCTCATCAAACTTAGGACATTGTAGTGCTGAAAGTGGAATGTGCATCACCAAAATTGTAGACACTAGTTTTGCATTTGACATCTCAAGCATGTCTACCACTACAAGAAAAAAACAGTTTTAGCATCGATTTTTTTGCGACGATTTTTTTTCGTCGTAAAATCGTCGAACATTGGGACGAAATATTTCGTCGTAAACTCGCTGTCAAATTCGGTCCGATTACCGACGATTTAATAAGGTTTCTATAAAACGTTGTAATTTCGTCGTCAATTACCGACGAATTATCAAGGATTTATATTTGTTGAACTTTACAACGATTTCCCGACGATATATGAGTTAGGTGGGTGTACGGTTAGGTAAACATTTTGTAAAACTGATGCCAAATTCGTTGCTAATTCGATGGTAACGCAAATAAAAATCTATATATAAAGGCCAACCTTTTTTTTATCAACACCTTCATTTAAATAAAGATTGATATTACACATCTAAGATAGAGGCAGCGTATTCGTGGAGAGATCGCTTTGCCAGAGCATCTGCCGAAACATTGGCAAGACGCGGGATAAAAACGAAAGAAATAAAAAGAAACTGAGAGGCAAGGGAGCTGATGTCGAAAAGAAGTCTATGGAGCTCCTTTATCTGTTCCCGAGAGTTTATAGCTCGGACGAGGTCCTGAGCGTCAGATTTTAAAAATATCTTGGTGTATCCCTTCTCCAATGTATGATTTAGCGCGGCACGGATCGCCAACGCTTCTGCCATTAGGGGAGATAACACAAAAGCTTCAGCAAACTGGTTTCTACACAGTTCACCCCCAGTATTGTCGTAAAAAATCCAGCCAGAACCTGTCAATTTCGTGTCTTCAAACCAAGTTGCATCAGACTTGCAGGTGATCACATCCGGTGGAGGTTAAGTCCGTAGTGTGTCTTTTTGACGTAGTGGCTTGTGTTGTTCAGTAAATTGAGCGAGTTGCCATTCTCGAGCTTCAGAGATTGCTTTGTTCATTGTTTCCTCAGGTGTGAAAGTTCTGTTTTCAAACAGCAGGAAGTTTCTTGCCGACCAAATCGCCCAACATAACCATGGAAACAGAGGACCTGATCCTAGACCAGATAGAGGGAGGCATAACCGCTGGGGAGAAGACAAGAGGCATGTCCGAAGGTCAGAGATTGTTGTTGAATCAATTTTGGTATGGAATGGGGCAAGATGCCATACGTGCTGGGCAAAAGTACAGTGGAGAAACAGATGTTCAGTTGTTTCTAGATCCCCACAGTGCACGCAACCTGCATTATCCAAAAGGCCTCTATTGAGGAGGTTCTCAGCCACTGGAAGCGCCTTTTGCAAGGCTTTCCACATAAAGACTCGAAGTTTTTGAGAGAATTTCCCCGACCAGATATTAGAGTTCCAGTTAAATGGATGTTGGTTGTGATCTGCTGGTTGAGGGATCTCAGCTTTTGCAGTATGGTAACCTGATTTGTGATATATCATGATTTTTACCCCTTTTAGGCCATGATATAAGCCCGTTTTATAGAGTCTTTCTAGTGTTTTGTAGTCTTTTAGAGTTTTTTACAGGTTATAGCACGTTTGGAGCATAATTGGAATTATTGGAGCTTTCTAGAACATTCTGGAGCGAAGCAGAGATCCGTGTAGCTGAGACATCAAAATCACCTGAGTATTGATCGATACTAGGCAGTATCGATCGATACCCGTCGAGGAAACAGAAGGATCGCGACTTATTGAAGAGTTGAAGAATTGCAGAATTGGCCCAGAAGACTTTGATATTTACAAGATGGCCCAGAACGTGTTTTAGCTTATAAATTAGGTTTTCAGCCACCTGTTTAGGTTAAGCTTTATTTTCTATACTTTGATTTTACTTTGGTTTTAGAGAGACAAGTCGGAATCTCCCTTCGTCCGAGATCAGATCTCAAAACCTTTATGATTATTTTATTGATGATTTATTCAGTTATGTTGATTGTTTCATTCATCATATCTGAGTAGATCCACTTTAGGTTTAGGGTTTTCTCATAAAGGATTTCTTTGAATGCTAGGTTAATTATCTGTTTAGGATTCACTATCTGAATTAGTTCTTCACCATAGGTTGTGTTCAAAGCTAATTATAGGTTGACGAATCTGGAACTTAGATCTTAGGATAATTGATTAGGCACGAGAGTGCGATTAATTACCTGATAGAACCTAGGTGATCAAATTGATTATTCGCAAAGAAATTTGGTTTAATTGATTTGTGAACATATCAAACCTGATCTTTAAAGCTGATTTAGACTTTAGGATTCACAAAGAGATTTGGAATTCCTAGGATATAGATTTAGATAGTTTTCGCAACGAGAGTTGGTTAGCTATATTTTAGTGATTTGAGTTCAAGAACCGTGCGAAATCTGAATCCTGTTAGTTAATTTAGCTGCATTCATTGATTTCCTGAGAAAACCATGGGCCTATATTTTCCTCCATTGATTTACAACACCTTTAATTTCGTACCTATTTTCGTTTACATCCTTTGATTTAGCGTATTTTGGATCTATATAATCTATTGTGTGTCTCTTTGAGTCTTTGTGGTTCGACCCCTAGCTATACTACGATTACCGCTTTAGTATATGTTAGGGTATTAATTTGAGCGTATCAAATTTGGCGCCGTTGCCGGGGACTCAATTCGCCATTAGATTTTAGCTAAAAAATTCGTCTAAATCGCCCGAGTATCGATCGATACCCTTAGGTATCGGTCGATACCCGACGTATATTTCAGTTACTTACGTTCTTTGTTTTTGTTTTCAGGTGTATGCCTAATATCAAAACCAGAAGCAACAAGAACACCCCGCTAGTTGATCTATCACTGGAACAGCTAGCACTTGTGGAACGCACAAACAGAAAAGCAAAGAAATCAGCTAAGATGAACAACAATCAGTTGGTTCGTGATGCAGCTGGTGCTTACGGAGACCAAGAGGGTCGGTTGTACAATGAGCAAGGACAACGTCTGGATGGAGAGGGGATCGTCATGCCACCTGCTCCTGTTGTCGCTGCGAATGTCACTGGGAACGCGAGGAATGATGTGATTAATCGTGGAAGGACGATTGGTGAGTACAACAGGCCTGACCAGTTTTTCGCCAATCGATCAGCGATTCGTCCTCATGCGTTTGAGAGGAATGACTTTGAGCTGAAGCCTGCTTACTTTGCTCTTGTGGGACAGCATCTCTTTCATGGTCTTCCTCATGAACATCCGATGGACCATGTGGAGAAGTTCGAGGACTTGGTCACTAGCATCAAGAGCAATGGAGTGTCCTACGACTATCTCTTCTGCAAGCTCTTCCCCTACTCTTTAGGTGGAGATGCGACCTACTGGCTGAGGCAGCTACCTCCTGGTTCGCTAACTACTTGGAAGGACACTAAGAGAGCCTTCCTGATCAACTTCTACGATGATGCACGATCTGAGGATCTGAGGAATAAAATCTCCCAATTTTCTCAAGGACCTACTGAGGCGTTCAAGGCTGCTTGGACGAGATTCAGATCGTATCAGAGAGATTGTCCACATCACGGATACTCTGATGTGCAGCTGCTGGGTATCTTCTTTAGAGGAGTAGATTGGAGGTATCAGATGGCTCTGGACGCTTCGAACAATGGTAATTTTAACACCAGGTACCCTGAGGATGCTTATGTGTTGATTGAAAACTTTGCATCTAGCAGTAGCACCAAGAGTGCAGACTTTGAGCGCAAGAAGCTGGCTGGTAACATGGATGGGTCGCAGATCGCTGAAGTTAAAGCTCAGCTAGATTCTATGCACAGTCTTCTGCTGGGAAAGACAACAAAGGCCGTCCACTTTGCTGCTAAGAATGAAGTGAAAGATGTTAACTACATTGGTGGTTCTGGTTTTCTGGGTCAGCGATTTGGGTACAACACCAATCGAAACTTCACCAACTATGCTCAGCAAGGAGGGTACCAATCCCCACCACCCAAAGCTCCTGAGAGTAAGATTGAGGTTATGCTTGAACAGCTGGTTCAAGGGCAGGAGAAGATGACAGTCATCTTCAATGGGAAATTGGATGCGGTGTACACCGATTTGAGTGGAAGGATCGAGGCTCTAAATACGAGTCACAAGATGGTGGAAACGCAAGTAGCTCAGACTGCAGCAAATGCCAAGGGAAAGACGGTTCATTCACACAATGCACACGTCAATGCAATCTCCTCAAGTGCAGAAAATTGCGATGAGGATCCTAAAATCGCCATGGCATCGATCGATACCCCCAAGTGTCGATCGATGCCGGTTACAATTCTGAAACGGGACACTTCCAAAACCCGTGTATCGATCGATATCCCCATTGGTATCGGTCGATACTGAGGCGATTTTTGAGGAAACACTTGAGACTTCGACTGTGGTGCCTAAAGAAGTTCAGGAAAGAGTCTATATACCGAGGATACCTTATCCCAGAGCTGCTTCAAAGGCTAAGAAGGAGGTAGAGGACGCCAAATTCAAGGCTATGCTGGATAAGCTGATTGTGAAGCTTCCCCTTGATGATGATAAATCTGTCAAGGATGATTCAACAGCAAGAGTATCGATCGATACCCTACCTGGTGTCGATCGATACCCCTCGCAGAACGAGCCAGAACTTGTGGAAACACGTGAGTTGATCAAAGAAAGACTTCGCAAGCCCAAAAAGCTGAATCCTGTTCCTAAACACCTCAGAGATCCCATCTCTCTAAAGCAGCTGTGTGGCTTTGAGAAGATGGTAAGAAGGATTTCCCCTGAATCAACCTTTGAAGAAGCTCTAGAGTGCCGTCCTCTGCTAAGTCACTTCAAAGATTGCAGAGAAACTGAGGAAAATGCACTCTTCATTAAGGCTAGAGATACGCTGACCCAAAGAGAAGATCCAGGGAAATTCGCGGTTCCATGCTCTATCTCTGGAGTTGATTTCAAAGAGTCTCTCGTTGACTCAGGGGCTAGTGTCAATGTCATCTCAAGGGCAATTGCAGAGTGGTTAAGGGCTGATATTCGATCACCAAAGGTATCTATCACACTCGCGAACGACTCCACCTCGCTTCCACACGGTACTATCCATGGTTTGCTGGTAAAAGTAGGAGACTGTCTGGTGCCTACTGATTTTCAGGTTGTGGAGATGAGTGCGATATCTCGTATGCCTATACTCCTGGGACGACCATTTATGGCTACTGCTGGCGCAATCATAGACACGCCTAATAAGAGAATCTCTTTCTCTTACATTGACGGAGGGGTCTATTATGATGTCATTCCCCCTAGGAGTACTCCCACACATGTCTCTAGCATCGAGGTTGTCACAGGAGAGTCGCTAGCAATTGATATTTTGGAAGAGCCTCCTGATGAGCCTATTGTCGCAGACATTTCAGCTCAACCGCCCAGCATCCCCAAGGAAGTTATCAAGAAGACTAAGGCAACAAAGAAGAAGGCCAAGCGCATAAGAGTCGAGAATCCCCATGTCACTTTAATCCCTCAGAAGAGTGATGGGAATTCGATTGAGTATAAGGTCAAGTGCAAAGGAGCTTCGAAGCCATTCTATAAGGCTAGAATTCTTCTTACTTCAGAGCTGAAAGAGAAGGGAAAAGAGTTCGTGGAAGGCATGTTGAGCAAAACTCTGAAGCTAGCAATGTCAAGTTGTGGAGCCTGTTTTGGTGCAAGCTCTCACTCTTATCCAACCTGAAGGGCGTTACAGTCAAGCTATTGACGTTAAACGAGTGCTTGGTGGGAGGCAACCCACTGGTGAGTCTATATATATGAGTATTTTCTTTTTATTTTTCGTTTTGTGTCAGGATAAACAAGGAGCAAACTCGAAATCGCCTGATTGTCGATCGATACCCTTCAGTATCGATCGATACCCTTCACGATTAAGAATGGTTTATGTCGATTTAAGTCTAGTATCGATCGATACCAGGCTGTGTGTCGATCGATACTCAATGTTCCAGCAAGGTAACTTCTTGTTTTTCCCTTTTTTATTATGTTCTGTTGTTTTCTTTCACTGACTCTAGGCTAGATAACACTGGGGACAGTGTTGTTCAAGTCTGGGGGAGGTGTCTGCTGACATTGTGTTTGTTTTTCGTAGAGTCAAAAAATAAAAAAAATTGTCGTTTTATTGAGTCAAAACTTGTTGGAGATGATGATCATGTGCTTGAACCTATTGATTTGATTTTGTTTTTGAGTGCACAGTGTTACAGGACCAGCTCTAGATCGACTAATGAAAAATACAAGGACTGACCAGTTGACTAGAAAACATCCATGTCTCCAGCAGAGTCCTTCTGAAGCCTGAGACAATTTTTGCACTTCATCAATGTGGTTAGTGTTTCTAGAGCTTGATTCATCATTCATATCTGATAAAGGAACCCATGTGTTTAGAGTTATGGTATCTCTCTCCCCTTTTATAAGTTGATAAATAAGAGCATAAAAGATTGAAATGATTTTCTTCTGAGTAGAGGGTTAGGAAAATTTCCTATGATCCCATTATTCTACTTAAGAGGGAATGATCACACAAAGGATTGGAAGCGAGGCTAGGATTTTCCTATGATGCCATTATTCGCCTACATTGATACATAGATAGGGAAGAACCGGGGATTTGGTGGCAAACACCATCAATACTCGCGTCTCATACCTTGATGTGTATATGCAAGATCTAAAAAAAAAAAGAACATAATAAGAAATAAGTCTGGGGAGAGAAATTGATACAAAAGTGTGAAAATGGGTGGTTCCTTGTCATGATATTGTATGGTAAAGAATCTATAAGGTTCTTGAACATTGGCTGCAGCGATGAAACTGGCGATGAGGGTTTTACTTGAACAAAGCTGCAGGATAATGTGTGGAGTCTGGAAAAGCTGTGAATGTCTACGGAGAAGTACATGGTGGTTAGATCAAAAGCTGATTAGGTGACATTTGGGTACTTGGAAAGAGGGTCATTTCGATTGTTCATAAACAGGTGAGTCTCCGCGTTTTCAAACCTCTTTCTCTGGTTTACTCTTCTATTTGCTTGAAGGCAAGCAAAGGCTAAGTCTGGGGGAGTTGATATATCATGGTTTTTACCCCTTTTAGGCCATGATATAAGTCCGTTTTATAGAGTTTTTCTAGTGTTTTGTAGTCTTTTAGAGTCTTTTACATGTTATAGCACGTTTGGAACATAATTGGAAATATTGGAGCTTTCTGGAACATTCTGGAGCGAAGCAGAGATCCGTGTAGCTGAGACATCAAAATCACCTGAGTATCGATCGATACTGCCTAGTATCGATCTATACCCGTCGAGGAAACAGAAGTATCGCGACTTATTGAAGAGTTGAAGAATTGCAGAATTGGCCCAGAAGACTTTGATATTTACAAGATGGCCTAGAACGTGTTTTAGCTTATAAATTAGGTTTTCAGTCACCTGTTTGGGTTAAGCTTTATTTTCTATACTTTGATTTTACTTTGGTTTTAGAGAGACAAGTCTGAATCTCCCTTCGTCCGAGATCAGATCTCAAAACCTTTCTGATTATTTTATTGATGATTTATTCAGTTATGTTGATTGTTTCATTCATCATGTCTGAGTAGATCCACTTTAGGTTTAGGGTTTTCTCATAAAGGATTTCTTTGAATGCTAGGTTAATTATCTGTTTAGGATTCACTATCTGAATTAGTTCTTCACCATAGGTTGTGTTCAAAGCTAATTCTAGGTTGACGAATCTGGAACTTAGATCTTAGGATAATTGATTAGGCACGAGAGTGCGATTAATTACCTGATAGAACCTAGGTGAGCAAATTGATTATTCGCAAAGAGATTTGGTTTAATTGATTTGTGAACATATCAAACCTGATCTTTAAAGCTGATTTAGACTTTAGGATTCGCAAAGAGATTTGGAATTCCTAGGATATAGATTTAGATAGTTTTCGCAACGAGAGTTGGTTAGCTATATTTTAGTGATTTGAGTTCAAGAACCGTGCGTAATCTGAATCCTGTTAGTTAATTTAGCTGGATTCATTGATTTCTTGAGAAAACCCTGGGCCTATATTTTCCTCCATTGATTTACAACACTTTTAATTTCGTACCTGTTTTCGTTTACATCCTTTGATTTAGCGTATTTTGGATCTATATAATCTATTGTGTGTCTCTTTGAGTCTTTGTGGTTCGACCCCTAGCTATACTACGATTACCGCTTTAGTATCTGTTAGGGTATTAATTTGAGCGTATCAATTTGGCGGAATAAACTCCCGATTTGGTTGGTAACCAGACATAAGAATCCGCAGAGTTCGATTTACTTGGTCTGAGGCAGAGGATTTGAGTTGCGAGGTTAGGAAATAACTCTTCAACATTTCATCTGTTCTATGATCGAGAGTCTTCCGAAAGGAGATCCGAAACTTTCAGATTTTGTGTTTCGAGAGTCGGAGGACCTATCAGTCTTTGGGACTGGACTAAAGATAACCAAGGGTCAGTCCAAATCGCTGTATCTCGTCCATTTCCGATCACTTTCCCGAGTTGTTTGGTGAGTAAATCTCTCCCAATTAAGACGCTTCTCCACCCATGAGAGGCAGATGAACTTAGAGAAGTTTCTAGAAACTATTTATCTTTACAATACTTCCCCATTAAAACCTTTGCCAAAAGTCCTGTGGGGTTAGAGAGGATTCTCCAACTTAGTTTCGCAAGAAGAGCATCATTGAAGCTTTGGATATCACGAAAGCCAAGGCCTCCATTCCTCTTAGAGTTCGCAAGTTTTTCCCATGAGATAAAACACATCTTCTTTATTCCCGTTTTTGAATCCCACCAAAATCTAGTTAACTCGAATTGAATCCTTTTACACAAGCTTGTGGGGAGTTTAAAGCACGACATAGAGTAGGTGGGGATTGCTGAGAGTATTGACTTGATCATTGTTAAATTTCCCGCTATCGATAGAAAATTCGATGACCAGCTAATCGCCTTCTGTCGGATTCGATCAACTATTTGCGTGAAAAGATCTTTTTCCGTCTACCAAATCCCTCAGGGAGACCAAGGTATTTCCATTGCCCACCTTCAATAGAGATTCCGAGCGAAGCCTTTACACGATCTCTAATCTCAGCCGGAGTTTTCCCGGAGAAAGTGATGGAAGATTTCTCTACATTTATCATTTGACCAGAAGGAGCTTCATATTTCCTGAGAATTGTCGATAGTGCATCACAACATCGAGGGCTTGTTTTGCAAAAAAAAACATAGTATCGTCTGCGAAGAGGAGGTGATTCACCCTTGGACTTCCCCTAGACACTCTGATGCCAGATAAATGACCAGAAGTTTGAGCCTTTTTGCATAAACCAGAGAGAACATCACCGCATAGAATGAAGATGAAAGGAGACAATGGGTCTCCTTGACGAATACCCCTTTGTGGTATGACATGTCCCTGGGCAGATCCATTAATAAAAAAAGGAGTAAGAAACCTTAGATATGCATTGCCAAATCCAATTGATCCATCTATCATGGAAACCGAGTCTCTCAAGAACCGAGGTGATGAAGCTCCATTCGAGTCTATCATAAGTTTTACTCATGTCAGTTTTGACTGCCATGGAGCAGTGTTTTGTTGCCCCTGATCCTTTAAGAAAATGCAGAGTTTCATGTGTAATCAACACAGTATCAGAAATCGAACGACTGGGAACAAAGGCTGACTGAGTATCAGATATAATTGAGGAGAGAACAGGTTGGAGCCGTCTTGTGAGAATCTTTGAGATAATTTTGTAGTAGACGTTACACAGGGCTATGGGACGATAGTCAGCAACTGTTTTAGGGCTCTTAATCTTTGGGATTAGACGCACGTGCGTTTGATTTAGGTTCATTGGCAAAACTCCCGATGAGAAGAAGCATTGGATTTCCTCTATTAAAGCAGAGCCAACCACATCCCAATTCGATTGAAAGAAAGAGGCTGAGAAACCATCTGGGCCTGGCGCCTTGTCCGGATGTATCGAGAAGAGGGCAGCACGGATTTCTTCTTTAGACGGGTCAGCGATAAGGTCCTCATTAGTAGCAGCAGAGATGCAAGGCTGCAGAGCAAGAGCCACAGTTTCTGCGCATTTTGTGTTTCTAGAGATAATTATTTCCTGGAAATACTTGCTGATCACCTCTACTATCTCTGGTTCCTCATAGAAGATCTTTCCTTCGTTATCTTCTAAAACAGAGAATTTGTTAATTGCACGTCTACCTCGAGTAGTAGCGTGAAAAAACCCTGAATTTTTGTCTCCAAACGTGAGCCAGAGGATTCTGCTTCTTTGTTTCCAGAATTCTTCCTCTTCTTTGTAAGATTTTTTCAAAGCTTGTGTGATATCTAAGATCTTAGCATCATCTAGCATCGATGAGATCATTGCTTCCTTAAGTTGCTCCTTTGCTGATATAATAGCTTTTTGGCTATTGAAGTGATGTTTCCTATTCCATTGCGAAATCTATTCCCTGCAGTTGATAATTCTTTGTTCCACCGTAGCAAGCGGATCCGCTGACCAAACCTTTGAGACTAGCTTGCTGATTGTAGAATTATCACGCATTCGTCGATCATATCGGAAGAGCCCATTTGTACGTGGGGGAGAAGGTTTTAGATAGGTTATCAAAGGTCGGTGGTCTGAGCCCTCGAATTTTAGATAGTTACACCGGCCCGATGGGAAGAGCTCAGCCCAAGCGCTATTAGACATAGAGCGGTCGAGGCGGCAGTGGACCAGATGAGAATGTCTAACTCCTCGCCATGATAGGGGATTACCAGAGTGTCTCAAATCATAAAGGTCGCATTGTGATAAGAAAGTTCGGAACTCCACAAAAGATCCTTCTGCACGGGTTGGACCTCCAGATTTTTTTGAATTGTTTATGATGTCATTGAAATCCCCTGTTAGGAACCAAGATGCATCACGATCTTTAGCTAACAAAACTAAATCATTCCAAACCGCCCTTCGCTTTTGTTGCTCTGGCTCTCCGTAGACAAACGTAGAGAAGAACTTTTGCCCTTTATACAAGATAAGGGTATCAATATAATCTTTGTTGCAGGACAATATTTCCAGATTAATATCGTGATTCCAGAAAAGAGCAAGGCCACCACCACTAGGGCTGTGGGGCGATACCAGTGAATGGGAGTAGAGACTTAGAAAATCCAGCTTTTTCAACACATATTCATCGCTGTTCTTAGTCTCCATGAGGAAGATGATGTCCAGAGATATCTTTGAATGCAACTCCTTTATTCATCGAACTGTTATGGGGTTCCCCAGCCCACAACAGTTCCAGTTCATTAGTGCTAAGGACGAGGATTTGGCGGAGGGTGAAAATCCGCCTTACTCTTCTTTTTGATAGCTGGGACTATGATGCTTCTTGGGGGAGTTTTTGATGGTTTTGAGGAGCTTCCCTCCTTGCGCATAGTTGGTCGGATGGGAACATGGGGGAGACTTTGAGCTGTGGCCTGTTGGTGAGACTGATCAAAACGATTCAGAGAAAGCAGTATCCTGGGGATTGCAGAGGATCTGGCCTTTGGAGATTGTTGTATTTGCAAAGCTTTTCTCTTCCGTGAGCAAACACCCGTCAGCCCTTGTGGACTGCTAGCCAAATTCTTCTTTGATGGGGGTCTTCCTCTTTTCTTTTTTGGGGGGCCTGGGCTGGATGCAGCCCTATCCATTTGAGCTGACGGAGTCTCCCTGACTGGAGAAAGGTTTCTGATTTGGGACGATTCTCCCAACAGTCGTGTGCTACTGTTGATATTCGTGACTTCTTTTGAAGATGCCGCAAGGATAAAAGCTGATGTTTCCTCCATCATCCCTCGAGCATCACTATCGATAACTCTCTGCCTTCTAGCATCACTTTCGATTGGTTCAGGACATTTAATGTATTGAATCGTAACCTCCTGCAGTTCATTCATGATCTATTTTGCAGTTAGCAGGGGTTGTCGGGGAGGAAAGGAGAATCAAGGTGTCTTTCCAGGGGAGGCCGGTTTGGACAGTGGATTTCATCATCTTCTTGTGGGCTCTGTTCTTCGAAGTGATCATTTTTCTCTCCAAACCAGAGTTTTGAGGGAGCTCCGACTAATGTTTGATTAAGATTTTTGAGGATAGTTGCTCCTCAAATTTTGGTAATTATCAGCCTGTCGAGGAGGATGGGCCTGATAGGAGTTGATTCTCTCTCTCTGGACTGAGTGAGAATCGGAGGGAACAGAGGTTTCAACACGTTTTCCTCGATTTTCCAAGAGCTGAGTTGCCGAACGTGCTGAGAAGTTTTCCTTTGGAGCCTGAGTTGTTTTAGCAGATGGTCTCTCCCCAAACGGCTTACCGTGTCTATCAAGACGTTGGCTAAAAATCATTTCTTCTGTTCCAGGGTATTGTTTGAGCCGATGAGGAGGATTTTCTCGTTGAAACTCCCTACTTCCTGAATGAGAATTTCTGGAGACATTCTTTTCCGGGCAGTGTTCCACCAAGTGTGAAAGTCTAAGGCAGTAGGAGCAGTGATTCTCCAGTTTTGAGTAGTCAAGAGTGACAAGTGCTTCCTTTCCATTACCAAACACAAGAATAGTCTCCTTATTGAGGGGTTTTAAACCATCAATAACCACTCAAATTTTTGCTGATGTTTTTGTGATTTCATAATCTTCCAAATAGCCCAGCTTCCTTCCAAATTTATGTATTAGTTCCTGCTTCCAGTAAGGGAGGGGGATTCCTTTGAGGTAGATCCAGAAGGAGATAAGCGATGGAAATTCAGGCGATATTATTGGTTCCAATTTCTGCAAAATAACCATCCATTTGGCGAAGTGATACAGACGATTATCGAGGACTTTCTGCAAATCATCTTCGAAGTCGAAGCGGTATTGAAAACAGTTGTGTCCCAGGTCAGAACCTGTCGCTCTCCCTCTAAGGTTCTAGCGCTTTGGGAGAAAAGGGATCATCGACCAAAGATTTTGTTCTGATGGGTTTGTCAGGCGACCAATGAGAGTTAGAGCATTTTCCTTTATCAGATCGGAAGTGTCAACATCTGGGACTCTTATTCTCAGCCGAGGTGGAGGTACTGAAGGTGAGGCTTTTCCTTTTCCTTTCTCTGCATAGGAGTAACGTCGGGCCATGGTAAGCAGGCTGGAGCAAGGTACTAGGAGTAGCACAAAATATCTTGGAGGTGTCAAAAGGGAGACAGAACGAGGTGAGAGCCGACGTGACAGCAGGCAGAAGACTAGCGAGGAGTTGAGAGGTCCGACAATAGCAGTTGAAGTAAAGTATGGGCAAGGCGGAGAGGCATATGTCTCAGATGTTGGAAAAGAGTAGAAGATCAGACTAGCACCAGGAACATGACGAGGTAGCAGCAGGGCGGATCAACAGAACATAAGTGGGACTGGTCAAGAAGCTACCCCAGTTTTGAAGGACTCGCTAGGATGATAAGAGACAAGGTAGAGAATCTATCGGAGGAGCATGTGTCTCAAGCTTGGACGACAGTAGCAGAACAAACAACAGCAGGAGCAGAGAAACGCGGTATCCGGGTCAGAGGCAGCAGTAGCAGCAGGGCTTCCAAAGATAACAAGATCACGCGGTTTCCGGCAGAGACTTAAGCGCCACGGGAACACAATGTTGTGAGAGTCGCGCAGAGCTTCCAACGGTTACGGAGCGGAGAGACTGCTGATTTAAGTGTTTTTCACACAGTCAATTAAAAACCTAAGTGTACACTACCGCAATCTAGCGGTATATCAATGTAGTACTTAAGGATCGAATCCACAGAGACCAAAAGTAACAATACGAGAATGCAAGCTGAAAGTAAAGCTAAAACGAATGAAGGTTGTTTGTGTTTTGTAACTTCTAAAACTAAGAACGAATAATAAAACGATTTAAATTCAATGAGGGAAAACGCTAGGTCCTTAGATAATTCGCAGGAAATCCAGATTCACTAAACAGATTATCAATCAGGGAATGAATTAAGAACCGTTCTCGAACTCAAACATGAATGTCTAGCTAGCCCACTGTCATGGTACTAACTACTATGCCTATCAACTTAAGAATCTAAACAGTCGTTTGACCTTAGAGTTCTAGGCAAGCATTAATGTTCAGGTTTGATAAGTTCACAAATTACCTTAGCATCAGCTTTCGTTGGCTAGGGACAATTTGCTCATCTAAGTTCTTTCAGGAAATCTAAAGCACTTTTGATGAATATATTAATCCTAAGATCATAAACTAGGTGATCAATATAATCTAAGCCTTAAAATCAACAATAGATGAAGAACTCTATGTAATTCCCTAATCAAACAGATTTGTTTCAGTGATTCATGGAGAATCCTTTGAAACCCTAAAAACCTAACAAGGTGATTACTCAGACATGATTGCAGAGAAAACACAGAGATTCAAAGAGAAATTCATAATCCAATAAAAAGGAAATCAAAATAGGGTTCAGAAATCTTCTCCGGTATGAAGTAGAGATTCGTCTCTCTCAAATCTCCCAAGAACAAAAACAAAAGTTATCTGATGAATAATATAAAGCCTAGCCTAAAAAGTGGCTAAAAATAAGTATAAACAGGTCTAGATTCGTTCTCCACGAATCCCTAGGTAAAACCGGGTCAAAATAGGTGAAAACCGAAATTTTTTTTTATTTTCGCGTCACTAAACCGGTCGGTTTATGTTGGACCGTCTTCACGAAAACTGGCGTAACTGTTGATCGCACCGTTGGAATGACCTAAAACCACTTCCAAATGAAAGCTTATCCATTGCTCTATATAGTATCAAAATGTGAGCTCGATCCATCGGTGGTAAGTCTTTAAAAGAATGCCAAACTTCTGACGTCTCTGCATGATCCTGCATCTCCATATGCTCATTTTCACCCAAAACGGGTCTTTTTCTCCAAAGTCACCTAAAACCTGAAAAGACTCGATAAAGGACTAAAAGACTCTAAAAAGACACTTTGACTCAACAAAAGACACAAAAAGAAATGTCAGAAACCGGTAAAAACACAGTTTATAAACTCCCCCAGACTTAATCTTTTGCTTGCCCTCAAGCAAACATAAAACCATGAACAAGAAAGAGGTTTGAAAACACGGAGATTCACCTTTTCTCTAGAACTCTGCAGTCACCATTATCTTAGCGATCCACATGTCGCCTAACTAACTTCAAATCAAACCACCATGTACTTCTCCGCGGGCATTGCAGCTTTCCCAGATTCACCGCATTATCTCACAGAATAACTCAAAGGCCATCATCGCTGGGTCTCATTGAAAGATCAGGGTGCTAAGGACCTTCTAGACTCTTTCTCTTTCGATATCATGATAAGACAATTACACAACTTTGGTATCTTTCTCTCCCCCATATTTATTCTTTTCTCGTTCTCTTTTTTCGCAGGGTTATTGGCTGATGGAACGCGAGTACTTATGGTTTTTGCCACCGAATCTCCGGTTCATTTTAGTGCCACCCTTTCGTTCTAAGGTGTAGGCGAATAATGGTATCACGAGAAATTTTCCTAACCTCGCTTCCAACCTTAGTGTGATCATCTCTTTCGAAGTAAAATAATGGGGTCGATGGAAATTTTCCTATCCCTTTACTCGAAAGAAAATCATTTCATATTTTCTGCTTATCTAACAAATGAGGGGGAGAATTACCATATTTTCACACTGATTGTCTTTGTCAGATACGAATGAGGAGTCAAGCCCTGAAGACACCAATCCCCAACGATGAGGTAAAAGGAAGAGCTCAGAAACTAGCTCAGGCCATTGAATTTCTGTAGAGACATGGATGCCTCTGATGAACTGGTCAGCCCTTGGATTTTTCATTAGTCCGATGTGGAGCTAATTCTGCAACAATGTTCACTTAGATGTAGGTAAGAACAGAAAATCCAAGAAAACGATCATAATCTCCAACAAGTTTTGACTCAATAAAACCATAGACTAACTCAAAAAAGACATCAAAAATGACTCAAGAGAAAAACAAAAGAAAGAAAACAATGTTAGTAACGACAGAGACCCTCCCCCAGACTTACTTCACACCGTCTCTGTGTGAAAATGAAAGCTTATCCATTACTCTATCTTGTATCAAAATTTGAGTTCGATCCATCGGTGGTAAGTCTTTCAAAGAATGACAAACTTCTGACGTCTCTGCATGATCCTGCATCTCCATATGCTCATTTTCACCCAAAACGGGTCTTTTTCTCCCGAAGTCACCTAAAACCTGAAAAGACTCGATAAAGGACTAAAACACTCTAAAAAGACACTTTGACTCAACAAAAGACACAAAAACAAATGTTAGAAACCGGTAAAAACACAGTTTATCAACTGCCATGAGAAGGGTGTCGGGATCTTGGGGGAGAGCGAGAGGACCTTACCGGTGAGGAGGAGGACCTCCGACACGAAGTCGGGGGTTGGAACCCGGTGGATTCCGGTCAGGAACGGCGACGATGGTTTGGAAATGCTATTTGAAGTAAAGAAAAGTAGATAGATTTTGCAAAAAGTAGATCTGAAACTTTGCGGGAAACTTTGGGAATAGTGCTTGGGAGAGAAAATTTCAAAAATTTTCATTTTTCCAATTATAATTTTTTTCTAAAATATAGTGGCCAACCTCATAATAAAAATTTCAAATTCAAAAATATTAACTTCTCTCTGACCAACAAAAAATATCAATATACGAAATAAGAAGATGGATGTATAATTATATTGATTCGGAGGGATCGCAAACAAAAGAGTTCAGTGATGGGGTGGAGGGATTCATGCATCAGACGGAAAGTATACAAAATACGATTACAAGTGGTAAGATGTAATGTTCTTGTCCAAAAGCAAGAATATGAAATTTATCATTACCTCGATGGTGTGGTCGCATATATTAAATAGAGGGTTTATGTCACTTTACTGTATCTGGTATTATCATGGAGAGGGTCATGGGGGAAATGCAGCTTGTTGTAGTAGCAATAATCAAGCATCGAATTTTGATGAGTCAAATAATTTTAATCAATTTGATAATTATCATGCAGAGCAGCATGGTCAAGATCATAATAGGATTCATGACATGGTTATAGATGCATTTCATGAAACCATAAGTACATTTGCACATGATCATCATGATGAGGAACCCAATATAGATGCAAAAAGATTTTATGATATGCTAGATGTTGCAAATCAGCCACTCTACGATGGATGTAGAGAAGGGCACTCTAAATTGTCGTTGGCGGCTTGGATGATGACAATTAAAACTGATCATAACTTAGCTGAGGTTTGCATGGATGATTGAGCTGATTTGGTTAAATAGTATTTGCCAGAGGACAATTTAGCTGCTGAAACTTACTATGAGATACATAAGCTGCTTTATAGTCTTGGGTTGCCTTCTGAGATGATAGATGTCTATGTTGACAATTTCATGCTTTTTTGGAAGGTGATGATAAGTTGCTGGAATATCGATTTTGCCATAAGCCAAGATATAAGCCACAAGGTACTGGTCGGAGTAAGGTACCGTTCCAGCGGATGTGGTACCTTCCTATAACTCATAGGTTTAAAAGAATGTATCAGTCTGAGAGGACAACTGCATCGATGAGATGGCATGCATATCATTTGCAGACAGATGGGGAGGTTACTCATCCTTAAGATGCTAAAGCGTGGAAACACTACCCAGTCTTCGCTAGAGAGAAAAGAAATGTGTATCTTGATCTTTGCACATATGAATTTAGTCCATTTGGTATGTCTGGTAGGCAATATATTCTTTATGGCCTGTGATCCTAATGCCTTACAACCTTCCTCCATATATGTGCATACAAATGAAGTTTTTATTCTTGAGTATTTTAGTACCTGGTCTGAAGCATCTGAAGCATTCCCTTGATGTGATTTTGCAGCCTTTGATAGAGAAATTGGAGCAGTTGTGGTATATCGGGGTTCAGACATATGATTTTGCAAGGAAATTTTTTTTACAATGCGTGCGGTGCTTATATGGACAATAAACGACTTCTCTGCTTACGGGATGTTATCAGGTTAGACTACGCATGAGCGATTGTCTTCTCCATATTGTCTCAATCGGACATATGCATTTCAATTGAAACATGGTCGGAAAGCAAGTTGGTTTGATTGTCACCGCCAATTTCTACCGATTCACCATCCATATCGGAGAAACAAGCGGTTGTTTAGAAAGAACAAAGTTGTTCGTGTTCCTCCTCCTGTTTATCTTTCCGGGGAAGATCTAGAAGCAGAAATTGATCATTATGGTGCACTGGAAACAGTCAATCGCGGTGGAAATTGGCACACTCCAGCTAATATGCTGGATGGATATGGGGAGTATCACAATTGGCATAAGAAAAACATATTCTGGAAGCTTCTGTATTGGAAGGATCATTTGCTTAGACACAATCTGGATGTCATGCACATTGAGAAAAACTGTTTTGATAACATCATGCATACAGTGTTGAACGTGCGTGGAAGGACTAAAAACAGCGGTAAGTCAAGACTAGACTTGCCTGATCTTTGTTGTCGGAATGAGTTCCATATTACAAGCAATTGCAAAGCACATGTTCCCATATTTCGATAGGGTACGGAAGAAAAGTCAGCCTTGTTCAAATGGGTGACATCTGATGTGAAGTTCCCGGATGGGTACTTATCTAATCTAGCAAAATGTGTTGAGAAATGGAAAAAGTTTTCCGGGATGAAGAGTCATGACTGTCACGTCTTTATGCAACGACTACTTCCTTTCGCATTTGCTGAACTTCTACCAGGAAATGTACACAAAGCAATTGCAGGTAATTTTAAATTAATCACATATGTAAACATTGATATAATGTAGATGAAATGGAAAATTAACAAGTCTACCTTATATGTTGTTGTCATTGTAGGCATTTGAGCGTTTTTCGGGATCTTTGTACCCGCACTTTGTCAGAAGATGTTATTGCACAACTTAATGTTACTATTCCTATTTTGTTGTGCAACTTGGAGAAAATATTAGTCCCAACCTTCTTTGATGTTATGGAACATCTACCTATCCATCTCCCTCACGAAGCAGAACTTGGGAACTTATGCAGTATCGGTGGATGTACCAATTCGAGCAATTCATGGGACATTTGAAGCGGAAGGCTAAAAATGTAGCCAAAGTTGAAAGCTCAATAAAAGCAAGAAGTTTAACAGAAGAAATTTCTCATTTCAAGGGATACTATTTTTGCTCGAAGGTCCGCACACGGGAAAGGGCAGCACGGCGATATGATGATGGAGGTGTAGGACGGACATATGCTAATGAAGGTGTCCCAGACATCTTTTATTCAATCGGTCGATTATGTGGAAGCGTAAAGTCAGATTGGTTTGCTAATGAAAAAGACCATCATAGTGCGCAAACGTATATCCTCTTAAATAGCGAAGAAGTTAGTCAATTTGAGACGTAAGTGTATAAACAGACATATATATGGTTAAATTATATATCCATTTATGCTTTATAACAATTACGATGTATCTTACTTGTATATACTTTTGTATGCAGTGAATTTGTTAGACGGGTACGATAAGTCATTGAATGAATCTCAGATGACGAAATTAACAAGCGTAAAGATCAACACTTTGCCACGTGGTTGAAGATGCAAGTACGTAGAAATTAATTATTTGGAAAATCTAATACATATATTGATTTTGTTAATTATCGATTTAGGTCGAGCATGGGGATACCGCATATCCACTCTGGTTTCATGAGTTAATCAAAGGCCCCATATCGAAGATAACGACTGCACACATGTATTGCACACGCGGATATATAATTTATACATTCAAATACGAGAATCAAAGAGCTACTGCTAACTACGGGGTATGTGTGCGTGGCGAAATAGATTTTTTGGAGTGTTGCAAGACATAATTTAAGTTGAGTACCCCATCTCCTTATGTTTGAAATGCGTTCTCTTCAAAAGCGACTGGTTCGATCCAACAGTTGATCGAAGGGTCCGTAAAAACAAATTTGGGGCAGTAGATGTCAACCAATCGCGACGTTACAATAAGTATGAGCCATTTATCATAGCATCACAAGCAGAACAAGTCAGTTTTATTCCATATTCGCGAGTTCGCACCACCCGTATCTCATGGTTATCAGTTATAAAAGTTTCTACGAGGGGCCGAATTATGGGGGTTGAGGATCTCCCAATGCAGCAAGATCATTGCTCTGATATGCCATAACCAAATGAGAGCATTGATGACATCCTTTTGATAGATCCTCAAAACAGGCAAGTTGAATATCTCCTAGATGATACAGAGGAAGAAGAGTTCGAAAAAAGTGATGAACCAGATGATGAAGAAACGGATGTGTCTTAGTCCTAAAATGAATCCGAGTAGTGAGTATATAATTTTTATCGCAAAATCATCATAAATTTCATAGGAATCGTCGCAAAATCGTCGTAAATCGTCATCATTTCACGACGATTTCTATTAAATCCATCTAAACCCTAAACTCTATGCCCTATACCTAAACTTTAACATCTTAACATATCATTGTATTTTGCAATGAGATGTCAAGACCCTAAACATGGGATTTCATAGAAATCGTCGTAAACTCGTCGCAAATTTATGATGATTTAGCGATGATTCTTATGAAATCTCATGTATACCTTTACCTTATTTCCTATACAATAAACATTATTGTCATGAGGGTTAAGATGTTAAGGTTTAGGGTCTTGCTGCATAGGGTTTATGGTTTATATGGATTTCATCAAGCTCGTCGCTAAATCGTCGTAATTTACGACGATTTTACGATGAACCCTATAATATCCTCGTAAAATCGTCGTAAATTACGACGAATTAGCGATGATTTTGATAAAATCCATCTAAACCCTAAACCCATGCCCTATACCCTAAAACTTAACATCTCATTGTATTTTGCAACTCTCATTGAAATCCATCTTGAGTTTATGGAATTAATCGGAAATAGAAACTCGATAAATCATTGTTCTCTCCGCAAACTCATTGTCTTACTTCATCTTAGCAAAGTTACCATGTACGCATACTCTATGTTTTATTCTTTCTTCAATCTCAATGAACATATAGATGATTTGAAGATTTAGGGTTTACGGTAAACATTTAGATGGATTTAGATGTGTTGCAATCGATGTAACAATCGTCGTACATATGCCATATACCCTAAACTGTATTTTTACAATATTTCATCGCGAAATCATCGCAAAGTTGCGACGACATTAAAAGGAAATCGTCGTAAACCTATTTTGTTCCATTCCTATATATCTATACTAACCTAAATTAAATACAATTTAAAATAAATTATTTAAATTTTTACATTTTTTGCAAGGAATTAGCGAGAGAGGAGAGTGCCAAGAGAGAGATTGAGATTTGAAGAATGAAGAAATGAAATCTGAGCGTGTGTTTATATATAATTTATGGTCGTCGTTAAATCGTCGCATTTTACGAGGAATCGTCATAAAATCGTCGCAAAGTGAAATTTATTTTTTGGGTTTCCCACACGCTGGAACAGTCAAACTTTTTCCTTTTTCGACACACGGTAAATTAAATTCATAGTTTGGTATTGAATGATAGATATGAGCAGGCGAATAGAAATGTTGGGACATCGGCTAGCGGACAGCCCGTGTCTTCCAAGGCTACGGAGGATTTTGTCCCGCCGACGCAAACACGGAATGCTCCACCTCCGCCACCACCACCTCAGATTCCACAAGCTGGAGGACGTGTGCCGGCCCCATATGCACATATGACGGTCCATGATTTGCTTGTACACCCGGGCCGACATAGGCTTAAGAGATTAGATCCGGACCATACCGACGGTGCAGAATTGTAATATTTTTTTTTTGAATTAGATTTATTATTACATATTTATATTTTTAAATTATTAATTATTATTTCAGGTTTGGTATTGAATGCAAAGTTGCACGCACCGTTTCTGAAATCATCAAGTCATACTTTTCCGGGCCTCATACCAATTGGAAACAGCTCCCAACACACGTCAAGGAGACATAGTTCAAGATGTTTGATATATCATGGTTTTTACCCCTTTTAAGCCATGATATAAGTCCTATTTATGGAGTCTTTATAGTATTTTGGAGTCTTTTAGAGTCTTTTACAGGTTTTAGCACGTTTGGAGCATAATTGGAGATATTGGAGCTTTCTGGAGCATTTTGGAGCAAAGCAGACGTTCGTGTAGCTGAGTACCCGATTTGAAGTCTGAGTGTCAATCGATACTGCCTAGTATCGGTCGATACTCATCGAGTCAGACATGACCCGCGACTTTAATGAAGAGTTGAAGAATTGTAAAATTGCCCAGAAATCTTTATTATTTACAAGAAGCCCCAAAACGTGATTTAGGTTATTTAATAGGATTTTACAGCCACTTTGATGGCTACGCTACGCTTTCATTAGTCTTGATTCTACTTTGGTTTTTGGAGAGACAACTCTGAACTCCTGTTTTCTATTGTTTTATTTGATGATCTATTCAATCATGTTGTTTTCATTCTCCATGTCTGAGTAGATCCACTTTAGATTTAGGGTTCTCATCAGGGTTTTCTCTGAATGCTAGGTTGATTAGTTGATTAGGATTCACCATCTGAATTAGTTATTCGCCTTAGGTTGTGTTCAAAGCTAATTCTAGGTTGACGAATCTGGAACTTAGATCTTAGGATAATTGATTAGGCACGAGAGTGCGATTAATTACATGATAGAACTTAGGGTGAGCAAAATAACTATTCGCAAAGAGATTTGGTTTAGTTGTTTTGTGAACAAATCAAACTTGAACTAAAAGCTGGTTTAGACTTTAGGATTCGCAAAGAGATTTGGAATTCTAGGATTTAGACTTAGATAGTTTTCGCAACGATAGTTGGTTAGCTATACTTTAGTGATTTGAGTTCAAGAACCGCGCTAAATCTGAATCCTGCTAGTTAGTTTATCTGCATTCATTGATTTCCTGAGAAATATCTTGAACCTATCTTTCTCCCAATAAAATTACATCTTGTTTAATTTACGTATTGCTTTCAATTACATCTTTTAGTTTAGCTTGATTCTCATCTATATAATTTATTGTGTGATTTCGTGAGTCTCTATGGATTCGATCTCTAAGTATTAGAACCGACACTGTTTTAGTACTTTTAGGGTATTAATTTGAGCATATCAAATTTGGCATTTCCGGGGACTCAATTTCGCCATTAGATTTTAGCTTAGAATTTTGTCTAAATCGTTGAGTACCGATCGACACCCTTGTGGTATCGGTCGATACCCGTCGTGTATTTCAGTTACTTACGTTCTTGACTTTTGTGTTTCAGGTGCATGCCTCTTCGTGAAACCAGAAGGAACAAGAACACTCCGCTAGTTGATCTGTCAAACGAGCAGCTAGCAACTTTGGAACGTGCAAACCAGAAAGCAAAGAAACCAGCAGAGATGAACAATCCAATGATTTTGATTCAGGATGCTGCTGGAGCTTTGAGAGACCAAGAGGGTCAATTGTGCAATGAGAGAGGGCAGCGACTTGATGAAGTTGGAAATATCATTGTCCCTGCAATTGCTGTGAATGCAGGGAACGCTGTGATTAATCGCAGTAGGACGATTGGTGAATGCAACAGGCCTGATCAGTTTTACGCCAATCGATCAACGATTCGCCCTCCTGCTTTTCAGAGGAATGACTTTGAGCTGAAACCTGCATACTTCACTCTTGTGGGTCAGCATCCTTTTCATGGTCTTTCCAATGAACATACCATGGACCATATTGAGAGGTTTGAGGATTTGGTCACTAGCATCAAGAGCAATGGAGTGTCCTATGATTACCTCTTCTGCAAGCTCTTCCCATACTCTCTTGGTGGAGATGCAACTTACTGGCTAAAGCAGTTGTCTCCTGGTTCGCTAACTACATGGGATGAGATGAAGAATGGGTTCCTGAACAACTTCTATGATGATGCACGATCCGAGGATCTCAGGAACAAGATTTCTCAGTTTTCTCAAGGTCTGACTGAGGCACTCAAGGCTGCTTGGATTCGTTTCAGGTCATATCAGAGAGATTGTCCGCACCATGGTTTCACTCAGGTTCAGCTGCTTGGTACTTTCTACAGAGGAGTCGATTGGAGGTATCAGATGTCCTTAGATGCTGCAAGTAATAGGAATTTCAACACCAGGTATCCCGACGATGCCTATGTGCTTATTGAGAACTTGGTTTCTAGCAATAGTACCAAGAATGCAGACATGGAGCGCAAGAAGCAAAATGGTAATGTGAATTACAGTCAGATTGCTGAGGTGAATGCTAAGTTAGATTCAATGCACAATTTGTTGATGGGCAAGCAGCAGAAGGCTGTTCATCTTGCTGGAAATGATGAAGTGGAATTTGTTAACCACATTGATGGAGTTGGATTTCAAGATTAAAGGTATCAATGCCCACCCAGAACTTCTGAGAGCAAGATTGAATCTATGTTTGCACAACTTCTTCAAGGACAGCAGAAGCTAACTGTGGAATTCAATGGGAAGATTGATGTCCTGTACAACGATATGAGTGGTAGGATCAACGCTATTAATATTCAGCAGAAGATGCTGGAAACTCAGGTAGCTCAAACTGCAGTAACTGTCAAGGAACTGGTGGGTCATTCACAGAACGAACACGTCACTGCTATCCCTTCGAGGAGTGGAAGAGAGGTACACCCAGGAGTGCAGAAGATCTCAACCGCAAGGATTTTGGTCAATCTTGCCAAGGATGACGAAGAGATTTCGGAAATCACCTTTGTGTCGACCGATACCCTATTGTATCGATCGACACCCGTCCAAGGATCTGTCAAGGACATCTCGAAGGAGCAGGCATCGATCGATGCCCTCCATACATCGATCGACACCCTCCCAGATACTGCGAAGGAGCCGCGTATGAGTGTTGACAGACTTCACAAGCCCAAGAAGCTGAATCCTATTCCTCAACACCTCCGAGCCCCCATTTCTCCAAAGCAGCTGCTAGGCTTTGAGAAGATGGTACGAAGAATTCCACACACACTGACTTTTGAAGAAGGACTAGAGTACATGCCTCTGCTGAGTCACTTCCGAGATTGCAGAGAAACTGAGGACGAGATTAAGGCACTCTTCCTCAAAGCCAGAAGCAAGTCACTACCGCTGAGGCAGTTGACCAAGAGGGAAGACCCATGAATATTCTCCGTTCCATGCTCCATCTCTGGAGTTGAATTCAAAGAGTCTCTCGATGACTCCGGGGCTAGCGTCAATGTCATGTCAAGGGCAATTGCAGAGTGTTTGGGAGCTGATATTCGATCTCCAAAGTCATCTATCACATTCGCGAACAGCTCCACTGCACTCCCATATGGTACAATCCCTGATCTGCTGGTTAACGTAGGAGACTGCTTGGTTCCTACTGATTTCAGGTTGTGGAGATGAGTGCACAATCTCGTACGCAGTTGATTCTTGGAAGACCGTTCATGGCTACGGTTGGTGCCATTATAGACACACCCGGCAAGCACATTTCGTTCTCATACATTGACAAGGAGGTGTACTACAAAGCCATCCCTAGAGGAACTCCCACACATATCTCTTGCATCACCGTTGTTACAGGAAAAACATTGGTAGTTGATTTTTTGGAGGAGCCTCCTGACGAACCAACTGTCATAGACCTTCTAGATAGTCCTTATGTCATCACCATGAAAGACGTCAAAACAGCTAAGGCAAAGAAGAAGGTGAATAGCAAAGGAGTAAAAGGTGTTCCCCATGTGACTTTAACCCCTCAGAAGTGCGATGGGGATTCGATTGAATACAAAGTGAAGTGCAAGGGAACTTCGAAACCATTCTCCAAGGCTAGAGTTATTCTCACTTCGGAGCTGAAAGAGAAAGGACAGGAGTTTGTGGAGAGCATGATGAGCAGAACTCTGAAGCTGGCAATGTCTAATTATGGAGCTTGTTTCGGAGCAAGTTCTCATTCCTCTCCTGACTGATCGTCCGTAAAGTCAAGCTCGTGACGTAAAACAAGCGCTTGGTGGGAGGCAACCCACTAGTGAGTCTGTACATAAGTTTTTATTTTCGTTTTTATTTTTAGTTTTGTGTCTTGTGTCTTAACGTGAAGCAGATTAAGAGGAGGAGTATCGATCGACACCAGTCCGTGTCGATCAATACCACAGTCGCGGAGATATCACAGGAACTAGTCAACAAGTGTCGACCGATACTATGCAATGTCGACCGATACTATGCAGTGTCGATCGACACCGTGCGGGCAGCCTGGAACCTCGCACACTCCGGTTAATCCTTCTCCCGTTGATGATCCTGATGCTGATGGCGATTCTGAGGCGACAGAGGATTAGTCTTCTTCTATCTTCACGTTTGTTTTCTTTTTCTTTTTCGTTTCTTTTGAACATATGTCAGCTTTATTTTTGCATTTGACTCATGGATTTATGCTTGATTATCTTGTTGCTATTAACCTGTTTTTTAGTGTTCCTAACAGTGCTAACTTCTAACACTTCGTATCACTTTCCCTGGGTTAAGCAACTCGATGCCACTGATTTGAAATCAGTGTGTCGACATACGACTGGTATCGCTCGATACAATTCTGTATCGAGCGATACTCATCACCTTCACAAGTAAAATTTTTGATTTTCACAATCCACTTGGTTCATTTGTTTTCGTTCACAAACTCTAGGCTAGATAACACTGGGGAGAGTGTTGTTCAAGTCTGGGAGAGGTAGTCGCTGACATTGTTTTTGTTTTACTTAGAGTCAATCGTTTTTGAGTCATTCGTTGTTTTATTGAGTCAAAACTTTGTTGGAGACTGTGATATTTTTCTTGAATCTATTGATTATACCTTGCTTCTAAGTGACCATTGTTACAGAATCAGTTCTAGATCGACTAATGAAAAATCCAAAGGCTGACCAGTTAACTAGAAGACACTCATGTTTCCAGCAAAGTTCTTTAAAGCCTGAGTCAAATTTTTGCACTTCATCAATGTGGTAAGTATCCATAGAGCTTGATTCATCATTCCTATATGACAAAGGAACCCATGTGTTTGAAAGAATGGTATTTCTCTCCGTGTTACAAGTTAATAAATAAGATGCATTAAAAGATGAAATGATTTTCTTCTGAGTAGAGGGTTAGGAAATTCCAACGATCCCATTATTCTACTTCAGAGGAAATGATCACACAAAGGATTGGAAGCGAGGCTAGAATTTTCCTATGATGCCATTATTCGCCTACGCATTTGATACGTTGAGAGGAAAGAACCAGGGATTCGGTGGCTAACACCATCAATACTCGCGTCTCATACCCTGATGTGTATATGCAAAGCTAAAAATAAAAGAGAGAACATAATAAGAAATAAGTCTGGGGGAGAGAAATAATACAAGAAAGTGTGAAAAAGGGTGGTTCCTTGTCATGATATTGTATGGGAAAAAAATCTAGAAGGTTCTTGGCATTAATCACAGCGATGAAACTGGCGAGGATGGCTTGATTTAACAATGTTGTGAAATAATGTGTGTAGTCTGGGAAACTACAAATGTCTACGGAGTAGTACATGGTGGTTAGATCAAAAGTTGGTTAAGTGATATGTGGAGCACTAAGGAAAATGGTCATTGCAATGTTTCAAAAACAGGTGAGTCTCTATGTTTTCAAACCTCTTTCTCTGGTTTAGTCTTCTATTTGCTTGAGGGCAAGCAAAGGCTAAGTCTGGGCGAATTGATATATCATGATTTTTACCCCGTTTAAGCTATGATATAAGTTCTATTTATGGAGTTTTTTAGAGTCTTTTACAGGTTTTAGCACGTTTGGAGCATAATTGGAGATATTGGAGCTTTCTGGAGCATTTTGGAGCAAAGCAGACGTTCGTGTAGCTGAGTACCCGATTTGAAGTCTGAGTGTCGATCGATAATGCCTAATATCGGTCGATACACATCGAGGCAGACATGACCTGCGACTTTAATGAAGAGTTGAAGAATTTCAAAATTGCCCAGAAGTCTTTATTATTTACAAGAAGCCCCAAAACGTGATTTAGGTTATTTAATAGGATTTTACAGCCACTTTGATGGCTACGCTACGCTTTCTTTACGCTTTCATTACTCTTGATTCTACTTTGGTTTTTGGAGAGACAACTCTAAACTCCTGTTTTCTATTATTTTCTTTGATGATCTATTCAATTATGTTGTTTTCATTCTTCATGTCTGAGTATATCCACTTTAGGTTTAGGGTTCTCATAAGGTTTTTCTCTGAATGCTAGATTGATTAGTTGATTAGGATTCACCATCTAAATTAGTTCTTCGCCTTAGGTTGTGTTCAAAACTAATTCTAGGTTGACAAATCTGGAACTTAGATCTTAGGATAATTGATTAGGCACGAGAGTGCGATCAATTACCTGATAGAACTTAGGGTGAGAAAAATAACTATTCGCAAAGAGATTTGGTTTAGTTGTTTTATGAACAAATCAAACTTGAACTAAAAGCTGGTTTAGACTTTAGGATTCGCAAAGAGATTTGGAATTCTTGGATTTAGACTTAGATAGTTTTCGCAACGAGAGTTGGTTAGCTATACTTTAGTGATTTGAGTTCAAGAACCGCGCTAAATTTGAATCCTGCTAGTTAGTTTATCTGCATTCATTGATTTCCTGAGAAATACCCCGAACCTATCTTTCTCCCAATCGAATTACATCTTGTTTAATTTACGTATTGCTTTCAATTACATCTTTTGGTTTAGCTTGATTCTCATCTATATAATCTATTGTGTGATTCTGTGAGTCTATATGGATTCGATCCCTAAGTATTACAACCGACACTGCTTTAGTACTTTTATGGTATTAATTTGAGCATATAAATGTTTGCGGTACGTGTAAACAAAAATTTTGTTTTTTCATTATTTTTATTATATTTATATATATAGTTAATTTAATTTTATAAAATATTTAATTATTTTTGTTTTTCATGCAGCAAAAATATGACTGGGATCTTGCGATTCATGGCGAGGTTAAAACATTGTTCCTCGAGAAGGTGAAGTTTCGCATCCAAGGGGTAGTTGGTGAATGGAAGAAGGCATGGAAGAAGCCCCCGCACATGGATAAATTAGTATGGGACGACTTGGTGCGGTATTGGCTGGATCCGAAATCGATAAGAACTGCAGAAAAGTGTTCGGATTCCCGCAACACCGTTGGTCCGGACGGCAAACCCGTGTATTTGCCTCATACAGCCGGCCAAACGCTTTTTGCGGGTGTTCGTCTAAAAATGGTAATTAAATTTATTTAAATTATTTCGTTTATGTTATTTACTTGATTTGAGCAATAACATTGTCTTTTTTTCTTAGGCCGACGAAGACGGAGGTGTACTCCCTCCGATGACGAAGTTTTTCGAGCGGACGCACCGGAAGAAGAATGGTGACTTTGTTAATGAGAAGGCCAAGCATATCTTCAACGAGGTGACTTCCAAGGTTACCGAGCGAGAGACACAACTCTCTCAGCAGCTATCTCCTTGCGTTTCGTCGGTCCATTCTCGAGGGTTGACCACACCCGATATTGACCGGATATTCGAGGAGGTATATAGAATAATTTAGTACTTAGTTATTTTTAGTCCTTATTTTTTTAAAATTATTATTAACTGTAATTTTAAATGTAGATCGCTCCTAAGAAAAAGAGGAAGGTCGTCGAGATGAGATCTATTAGAGATGTCTCAGCCGCCTCGTCATTTGCTCCGCGACGACGATCGCCAGAAGATGATCCAGTCGTCTTACGTGCAAAGATTACGAGTCTAGAAGAGACCCAAACTGCATATAATGCGAAGATTTCAAGTCTTTAGCAGAGGTTTGATATGGAGGTTACGAAGAATGACTCGCTCTTCGACATCATGGAAATAAAGAACCCGGCAATGCAAGCCATGTTGCAGGAAAAGCGACGAAGACGAGCAGAGGCAGACGCGGCATCGGCACAAGGAGCGGGGCCAAGCAATCAGCCACCGACGCAGACAACCGTTCCGGCGAGAGATGGGGAACCACGAGCCGAAGACGATTTGGGTATCGATGATTTCTTAATAACTTTATAAAATTTATTATATAATAATCTTTTTGTAAGAAATTTTTTTATATAATATTATTATTATTTTTTAATTTAAATTATAATATCGAAATTAATTAAATTATAAAAAATAAAATTAATTTTATAATTCATTAATTAATTAAACTAAAAACAATTAACAACCGTCGTAAAATCGTTGTTAATTTAAGACGATTTTACGACGATTCATTAACGACGGTTTTACGACGGTTCTAGTATTCCGACGAATTTACGATGAAATATTTACCTCCGATTTACGACGAATATTTATCCACATAATCATCCTAAATTCGTCGTTGTTTTGTCGTAAATTACCTTCGAATTTTCATCGTTCTTACGACGTATTTTTATTCGTCGTAATTTCGAAGTAAAATTTACGACGATTTTACGACGACTTTTTACCGATGATTTAGCTAAGATTTTTTGCCCCTCGTAATTTGTCGACGATTTTACGATGATTTTTGGTTTACGGCGATCAGTTAACGACGATATACGTTTCGTCGCAAATTCGATGGCACACCTGTTTTGCAACGATTTTACAACGACATGTCATTACAAAAGAGGTGTTTTCTTGTAGCAATCTTCTGAATATAACTCTTCAGAGAAAGCCATAATCTCTTAAAGCTTATGTTCCTGCAAATTTCCATCCCAATAATCTTATGTAAAGCCCCAATATCCTTCATTTCACACTCTTTTTCAATAACACTTTCATCTCATTAGCATCCTCTATGTTTCTCGCAACAATGAGCATATCATCAACATAAAGCAGTATGAATATAGGAGAATGACCATCCAAATACTTTACATAGATGTAGCAATCATACGCATAACGTTTGTAGCCAATCTTCAATATGTAGGAGTCGAAACGTTTGTACCATTGCCTAGGAGCTTGCTTCAACACGTACATAGACTTCTTTAATCTTCATACAAACCTCTTGTTAACTACATAATTTAGCATTTTTAGTCACATGTTTTACTCGGTTTCATCACATTTTATATCATTCAGAGATCATCTTTGGTGTGTTTGAGTCTTCTATGTCCATGTTTTGTATTTTAGAGTATAAGAGTGTGTATGGTGCAGTAGCATGACATAATTTGCATATTTTACATATATTTAGGTACCAAGGAGTTGGAAGAGCATGGAGAATTGGCGTAAGAGTGCTAAAGAGCAAAGAAAGGAGAAGAAGCAGTTCTAATCGACCTCCATGTCGATCAGACGTGGTAGAGGAATCTGATCGGGCAGGCAATCGGTCGATTGGATTTAGACGCATGAGAAAACGATCGACCATCATGTCCGAAAATAACCGGGTCAATTTCGAGCAGGAAATAACCGGATTAAACCCGATTTGTCCCCGGTTCACCCCTATTTCATATTTAAGCACTTGAGACCTAAATTTTTAGCAAGTTTTCTTCTCCGTAGAGTTGTATTTAGATCCAAAATCTTCGCTTGGTGTATTTGTATTGATCTTCACCTTATCATGCCACTCTAGTGAATGATTCTTCAACCTCTATCTTTTATTTATATGTTTATGTCTTTTCTTTATGTTTAAGAAGTAGTTTTTAGTTGGATCATGGGTTATGCTAGATTATGACGATTTGATGGTTAAATGATGATGATTTAGGTTGCATCTTGTTAGATTTTTCATTTAGGTTGCTCTTAATGCTAGTTTTGACTTTGCTAATGAAAATCTAGAACTTAGACATTTCATGCCCGGAAAGTGTTTGTGAAAATGTTTGAAACAAACTTTGATGAGCTTTACATACCTAGCCAATGTGAATTGATGATTAGGGTGTTTAGTGAACTAATTGGAGTTGTTTCTTAATGCTCATTGATTATCTAATTGCGAACGTAAGTTTATGTTGATTAGGTAATTAGTAAAGTGATTAGTATCATAGAAATGGATTAGTAATATTTGTGAATTCCATGTTCTGGGATGGGGCTTAGTTCAATCTTTGGCTCATGGCCCAATGTTTTTATCTTGTTTAAGTTCTTGCATTTTTACTTTCTTAGTTTATAAACTTTAATACCCAAAATCGATTGCTCTAGATTAGTTTGTTTCTTGCATTTCTAGTGTGTAACCTTTATTCCTCGTGGGATCGACCCTTAAATACTACTCGGTGAATTCCTTGCACTTGGGGAATATTTGAGGTTTTACAAATAGTAAAACTTAGGTAGGATTAGTCGCTTGAACTTCTTAGTTTCTAGGAAGCTTAAACAAAATAATTCTTCCATCACTTCTCCTCACCTACTTTCACAAACCCTTATGGTTGCTCCATATAGATTTCTTCGACCAGTTCTCCATGAAAATATGGTGTCTTCACTTTAATCTGTTCAAGATGAAAGTTACATATTGCTTCCAATCCCAATACACCTCTTATGGAAGTGTGTATAACCAGATGGGAGAAAATCTCGTCATTATCAACCCCTTTCTTCTGTGAGTATCTTTTTGCCACTAATCCCGCCTTGAACTTTACTGGTTCCTTTTCAGACAGTCCTATTTTCACCTTAAATACTCACTTGCATCCTATCGCCTTCTTGCCTTTTGGTAAAGGCATTATATCCCACGTTTGATTCTTCTCAAGACTCTTATTTTCCTATGTCATAACACCAATCCATTCATCTTTCTCAAGGCTAGCTATAGCCTCTCGAAAGTTAGTTGGATCATCTGTACCAACCACAAGAGCATAATTAACCATTTCTTCAAATCTGAATCTTTCTGGTGGCTTTGTGATGCGTCTTAATTTGTCTGTTAACTGCCAAACTAGCCATGTGCATTCAGGTATACGGTTCGGTTCCGGGTCTTTTGGGTAGAAGGATTTTATACCCATATATGAACCGATAGAGTTACGGTTCGGTTCCAATCAGTTATGGGTCGGTTCGGTTCTTAGTTTACATATCCGATAAACTGAGAAAAAATCGGATTGAATTCGGTTAAGGTTTTTCGGACCCGAATGCCCTATAATTTACCCAAAAATATAAAAATACCCGAAATGCAAGAAAAGTACCCGAAATTAAAGAAAAATATCCGAACCTAAAACAATTTTAAACATTGTTACATTGTCACTGATATGCTCAAATTAATAGCCTATAAGTACTAAGCAGTAGTTGTAGTATATGTAGGGGTCGAACACAATGACTCACAGAAATCACACAATATATTAAATAGATTCGAATTAAGCTAAACCAAAAAATGTAATTAAAAGCAATGCGTAAATTAAATAAGTTGTAATTCGATTGGAGAAAGATAGGCTCAGGATGTTTCTCAGGAAATCAATGAATGCAGATAAACTAACTAACATGATTCAGATTTAGCGTGGTTCTTGAACTCAAATCACTAAAGTATAGCTAACCAACTCTCGTTGCGAAAGCTATCTAAATCTAAACTTCAGAATCCCAAATCTCTTTGCAAATTTCTAAGAATAAATCAGCTTTAATATCGAGTTTGATATGTTCACAAATCAATTAAACCAAATATCTTTGCGAATAATCAATTTGCTCACCCTAGGTTATATCAGGTAATTAATTGCACTCTCGTGCCTAATTAATTATCCTAAGATCTAAATTTCAGATTCGTCAACCTAGAAATAGCTATGAACACAACATAAGGCGGAGAACTAATTCAGATGATGAATCCTAAACAGATAATCAATCTAGCATTCAGAGAAAACTCTTATGAGAACCATGAACCTAAAGTGGATCTACTCAGACAAGGAGATTGAAAACAACATGATTGAATAGATCATCAAAGAAATCAATAGAAACAGGAGTTCAGAGTTGTCTCTCCAAAAACCAAAGTAAAATCAAAGTAATGAAAAGCTTAAAAGAAAGCGTTGCCACCAAAAGTGGCTGAAAAACCTAATTATAATGCTAAAACACGTTCTGGGCTTTCCGGTAAGTATTAAAGTCTTCTAGGCCAAGTTTCAGGGTCTTTAAACTTGTAAAATCACATTTTTCCCCGTCTGCAGTTGGTGTCGGTCGATACTGGACTGGTGTCGGTCGACACCAGTACACTGTGCTCGCCAGACTGGACTGTCTTCACAAAAACTAGCATAACTTTCGATCGCACCATTGGAATGGCCTCAAACCACTTCCAAATGAAAGCTAATCCATTGATCTGTCTTGTGTCCAAATTTGAGCTCAATCCATCGGTGGGCAGTTCTTCAACGAATGCCAAACTTCTGACGTCTCTGCATGACTCTGCTCATTTTCTCCCAAAATGCTCCGGAATCCTCCAAAAACTCCAATTAAGCTCCAAACGTGCTAAAACCTGTAAAAGACTCTAAAAGACTCCAAAATACTAGAAATACTCCGTAAATAGGACCTATATCATGGCTTAAAAGGGGTAAAAACCATGATATATCAGTCACAAACACAAAACATGCTAACATGGTCATCAAAACTACTTCAAAGTTGAAACTTTGATATAAAGAAAGATAAAGTAGAGAGTAGACAAATACAACTTCATGAAACTTATGAAAATTGAAACATATGAAGTATGGACTAGAGAGTAGAAACCATATGAAACTCATGTTTGACGTGGATATCTCTCTCATATCTTTAAGACATAATACATAAACAAAATATAGAGTAGCAAATCAGCAAATGTCGACAACACTACGAGATACATTTTAATAAAAACATTAAAAAAAAATTAGACTCATAATTTGGTAAATTGTCTAAGATATATATATGCATAAGTTTATATAATTATTAATTTATACTATTATCGAAATCATATATTTACATAGAAATTTCTATAAAAAAAATTATTTTATTATTTTATCGAATTTTACTAATTTTTATATTGGCCCAACTCAAAACTAGTTTATCAATATTTTACCATAATATACTTTTTTGATAACCGAGAGAATCGCAAGCCGAAATCCAATCTAATTTATGAAAATTCAATTTTTTTACTATTTGTAAAGCGTCTAAAAATGACTAATCATAATTTAAATCATAGTCCATGACTAAAAGAGTGAATTTTCAACTATCATGGTTATAAAATAATAGACGTAACTATGGTTTCGTGTGAAAATCAGTAAAATTTCACATGCTAAAATATATTATTGTTTGTCGTATATGTTGGAATTTCACATGTTCGAATTTCAAATATTAATAAATTATTATCGATTTCATAGAGATGCCCTCTGTTTAAAAAATGGAATGGTACGTCAACAATTAAATAACGAATATTAATACCAAATTAGATTCTAATCCGCACGTCCGTGCGATATAAATATTTTTGTAACTAAATGTTAAAATATACAAAATAGGTTAACTTTATTGTGCACTAAATTTTGAAATATACAAAATGAGAATGAGAAATAAGATCTAATTCAAGTGTTATTGATTCAAATATGTTAAATTTGTGATTCTTAGGTTTTTAGTGAGAAAATAATATTTTGCTGATTTATTTTGCAATATGTGTTTTAATGTTTATACCATATTTCTAACTCGTACTATGCGAAATTCAATTCTAATATGCGGGCCAATAATTGCTATATATATTATTTTGTGAATTATATTAAATAAAAACGTTATGTAGACCAAACACTAACGAACATAGTTTGACTTAAATTTTAATGAAATTTTTTATGAGTATGTGGTTTTTGTAACCTTAAATGATAATAATTTTTGTTATCGAACAAAAAAGTAAACTGTTATAAAAAATATATTATGTTAGCAAATAGTGTATATTAGTAGAATAGGAGTATGAGTTAGTTAAATATATATATGGATGTAATCTTAATTGTAAAATTTATTATTATTTGAAATTTAGATTACCACACAATCAATCTATATATTTATGAGTGTTAAAATAGGTTAATCCGTCATTTTAATCAGCCTCAAATCAGCGTACTATATTATATATTTTGACAATAAAAACATAACCCTAACCTATATTTACCGTATCATATAACTATTTACTAATTTAAAATATTTAAAATTTTAGGCTGATTGATTATGATAAAAAAGATAAAATAACATGTTCGTTTATCATATGCGTTATTATGAAAATATTATTTAAATTCAAATATTAAAATTAAATCTAAATTAATATTCGATTATTATTTTTGTAAGGATACAACAACAACTTATTTTTTGATAAGTAATTTAACCTATATTTAAGAAAATCTAAAATAATCTAAATTTTCGGAATTAATATTTATAAATATAAAATAAAATACATTTTTTAATTAATATTTCATCAAATATATATGTTTGGTAACGGGTATAGTTATCCATATAAATGATAGTCTTATCTTGATTTTTTCTTGTGTGGACATAAAATGTGATTTCCTTTTAATAGTATAGATCGATAGAACTTTCACGTATCTCTATAATATTATTTAAGAAGACATTTTTAAAAATAAACTTTAATTTGTAAGTTATTACATGAAATGCCATTAGAAATAACAAATAATAATTGAAATAGGAAATTATATAATAGTGTTTTAAAATTATTGATTAGAATATGGAAAGTATATATTTTGTATTAAAAAGGTTATTTATTATTTATTTTTTAATTATTTTTAATACTATATATTTTCAAATAATAATCAATTCATATATATTCAAAAAAACAAAAATCTATTCAAAATCTTGCTATATTCTTCACTATAATTTATTGTATTTTATTTGAATATATATCAAAACAAAAGTTGATATATAATTTACTAATTTTATACAAAGTTAGACACAATAAAACAATTTTTTTTAAAGAGTTCGTAGACTAACCACAAAAACTAGAGTCATTTAACGTTGCCTGCATATTAGAGTTATGTTTTCAAGATTATAAGTTTTTACGGGTTAGTCCGAATAATATTTTAGTTCATTGCAAAACTGGTTAAATGGACAGATTATTACGAATTGACAGCTTTATCTATAATCATTAGTTACCTATATTGTAAAATTCAGATAAAAATAATTTTCTTAAATTTCAAAACAATTTATTTTAAAACAATTACTCCGCGCTATAATTAGAGCGAGTTAAATTCTAGTTTATAATTATTTTTAAAATTTGTATATATCTATACTATTAAAACAAAATAACTTTAGAAACATATTTCCAAACAATCTTTTTTGTAATATGAAAATATGTTTCCAAATATATTTTTTTGTTAATAAGAAAACCTGTTTCCAAACAACTTTTATTTTTTTAATAAATCAAGTACACAAAATTAAATTTATATAACAAAAAAATCCATGCGTCTGCGCAGATTTAAATTATATTATATCATAAGTAATGTTTTTTTGTTTTGTTTTGTTTGAGAGCATATGGGATGTGTACTGCTGGTCTGCTGCCACTGCATAAGACTAAAATATAATTTAGTCTATAGAACACTAAAATATTGATGTATGTGTATTGTGTTGAAAATTCGTATTGCAGTCTAAAATGACTGAATATTTTTCGAACCTATGGCTGCATGTGTATCGTCATTTGTGTTGAAAATTCTTATTATAATATATAAGCTTTGATTGGTTACGTTAAAATAGATTACTCTGATAAACTCTATATAAAACTCTATAATCATCTTCTCATATATACAACTCAACACATTCACATTCACATTCACATTCAATGTCCACTAGGCCATTAGTGCGTACTTGTTAATTAGGTTGAAAATGTTTCATCGAGGTTGTTTAATCAAACAACTTCTCGATGATTTTAAAATAGAACAAAAATAGGATGATAATTAAAATAATATCCTTGTATTTATATATATCTCACATTTTTATTTCGTTACAAGGATAAATATGGAGATAAACAGAAATGGCATAATTAAGACAATAACTACAATCAGATGACAGAGACAACTATGTGATTAATGGTATGACCATTGTGTTTGATTCCTTAGAAATGGCATGACGACCATAGAAACTTTTTAATCTGTCAAATACTTCCTCTAGCTCTGATTCTTCGGTTCCGATCGATATCCTCACCCAATTCTCTGCTCCTATAGCTACTCCTACAAAATTCCAAAAAAATAAATATTGATCATTAATTAAAGATTAAACTTAATTAATTGAAAACATATGCATCAAGATGATTATGGGAGAGTCCAAGTTTTTCATATATCATTAAAGAGATCAATACCTGGTACAAGGACAAGGCTCTCTTCACTGACTAACTTCGTGCAGAAATCAAAATCACTTTTGATATCATCGAACATTGATGTGTCAAGCTTTACCTGCAAAAAATGTCGTTTAAACTAGTAAGTTATGTATCGACTATAAAGTTTTAATCCATATCCATGATAATGGGATAAAATCAAGAACGAGGATCCAAAAATAAAACATCTATAATGCAATTCAAGAAAAAGAAAGTACCCATAAGTAAGAGCAAGATTCAGGTTTTTTGGGGCAAACGAGACAATGAATGTCCTTGAGCCTCTCACATGAAATCTCTACGTTGCGTTTCATGGCTTTATTCTTCTTGTCGAAGAACTCTTTAGGTGTTTTCTCCAATATATCAGGAAGTGCTTCCTATTAAAATCCAAAAAGACACAAACTCACATCGTTTATATCTGTTTAGAGCTTATGGCTTTAGTATGATGATATTGTGTAGTTGATAGTGAGAGACTACAAACCTGAAGAATAAATGAAGCTTGAGGAACTAAGTCAAGAAAATCCTCTATTGCTTGAACTACCTGGTGTCAACAAAATAACCAAATTTATTAATGAAAATGAGCACAAATGTATGGTTATATTAAAGTTTATATCATACTATATGTCGCAAATAAACTCAATGATATTGGATAGTAAATAAATCGAATAAAAGGAAGTTGACTAACCCCTGTATGTTTAAGAATGCCATTAGGATCGTTCATTGCGATCCAGCCTATTCTCCAGCCGGGTACAACCCATCCTTTAGATATGGATCCGAGCGTGATCACCGGAGCTATCGATGCGAACATCCCCATGGGAACAAAGGGCCTGTCTCCAAATACAACATGATCATATACTTCATCAGATATCACCATTATACCGAGTTTCCTAGCCATATCCGCAACCTAAAGATTGATCAATTCAAAAAAAATTTATGTTAGTTCGTTTACTAATAAATCTTTTTTCATCTTATACATGTGGCACATGTCACACATATATAAAGGCTGTGTATAGTATATGAAGAAGGAAAAAAAACTATACCTTATTAAGATGATCGTAGGTGTAGACATTTCCACATGGATTGTTGGGGTTGATGAGAACCATTGCGACGGTATTCTCATCTGCAGCAGCCTCGAGTTCATTTAGATCGATCTCGAAATCTCTTTCCGGGAGGAGATCGTAATTGCGAACCTCGACGCCGCTATAAACAGCGCGAGCATCGTAATGAGGATAGCCTGGTCTTGGAAGCAGAATGTTTGCTGCTGGATTTCCGGCAAGACAATCTATTAAGATCTCTATCGCTTGGTTGCATCCGCCGGTGATATACACATCCTCCGGCCTTAGCTTATTCAGAAGGTCTCCATTTATATAATCTGCCACCGCTCTGAAGAAAAAAAGAAAAGTACGCAAACAATTAAATAAATTATATAATATAATCACTCAAAAAGCCATCTTAAGATCTTCTTTAGATTTTGGCAACAAAAAATTGAATTTTCATAGTAAACCTTCTAGCCTTGTAAATCCCGGGGCTCGGTACATAAGAGTTGGCCATGCCAGAGAGGACGGCTACAGCGACAGCTTCCTCAGCTTCAGGGCAAGTTTTGAAGCTGTGAGTGACGGAGGGCAAAATGGTCTTGCCATTGTTGAAGTCGCAGTTTTTAAACATCCCAAAGATGAGCTTTCTCAACGTTACCGCAGCTGCATCACTCGTCGCACCGTTTCCTTTGAACCGCCAAACGCTTTCGATTGCGTTGCAGTTGTCATTGCCGTTGCTCGCCATCAATATTTCTGTTTCGCGTTTAGACTCTTCTTTTAGCTATGATAGATAGTACAAGTCTTTTGTGTTGTTGGTGCATATCATTCCGATCGACCCCTTTATAAAGAGCCACCCGAAGAATATAATATGAAGAATGTTATTAAAACTTGTTATTACTTTTCTTTTAGTAAGTTAACGTGCTCATTCCCAACGCCGTTCTTTATTGACTCATTGACTAGTTTGACCAAAATAATATTCCATTAGTTTCATAAAAAATATTATTTTAAATTTTTTTTGTTTTACGTATAATTTTAAACAAAATTTTAATTTTAACATTATTATTTTAATATATTAATTAGAAAGATAAAATTTATTTAATATATTAATAAAGGATAATATTAAATTTTTAATAATTTTTTTAATATATTTAAAATAATATTTTTTATAAAACATAAATAATACGTATTTATTATAAATAATATATATATACATATATATATATATATATTATATTATGCTAAGGAAGAGAACGAAAGAAGTAAGAAGGAGATGAGATGCGTTCTCACTTTCTTTTATTGAACTTAACTTTACAAGAAGATGTTAATATATTTATTGGAAGGAGAGGCGGTTAACCTAATCATTTCTAATGTATTTTTCTATTTTTTACTTTGAAATAGAATTCGAGTCAAAAAAAAAAGAGTTCGGATTTGCTCAATTTATTATTCTATTTTTTTACTCTAAAATAAAATATTATAAAGTATATTCTATTTATATTTATTACTAATAATTTTTATTTATAAAATTTACATTTTAACCCACTTATTATTTTTTTTTTAAAACTTCCATAAATTATGATATTATTTAAATTAAACTTTTTATAATTTTTTGAGTTTGCATAAGAAATTTTCAAATTGTGATATAGGAGAAAAACAAAAACAAAAATTACTTTGCAAAATATCTCAAATAATAAACAAATCACAAGAGGTGGTTTGGAGTGATGTAACTTTCAAAAAATACTAGATTATAGTCATTTAAATGAGTAAATATTATAATCTACTATATAAAAATAGGCAAACTCCCTTCAGCAGCTTGCCACGTCAGAAGTGGAGAGAGCGCCACGTGTCCCTTTAATATTATGATGTTCACGTGCAACTGATGCCTTCGTCTCTTAAGGTTCTGAATTTACTTTGGATATTAATTGTTTTTCCGTCGTCTCTTCTACCTTTCCCTCAATCATACTAAAATCCGTTCGTTTTACTTTAAAATATACCAATGAGTGGGAGACTGGGTCTTCTCGGCTTTGCCTCTCTTCCACGGAGGCCACAAACAAGGTAAGCGGACTCTAGAAAGGGATTGTTTCTTCGATTCTATCAATCAACCAACTGCTAAAGTATTTTTGCATTCATTCTCCGTTTCAATGTAATCTTGTATCATGGGTTCACAACGAATGCACCGATTATGGTGTTTGTATTGATCAATTTCGGGTATTTTTGTTCCCAAGGACTGAGCATGACAGGGAAGTCTAAACATTTTATCCTCAAGGCCGTCTATTTCAGGTTGATTATGTCATTGAAGCTATCAAGTTAATTTCTCGATCACTCCAGCTACTATTTAGCTTCCTTATAAAATAGCGGCATCGAGAAAATTGGAGGAAAATGGGTTTTCTTTTGTTGACGAAGAGCCAGAATCAAAGTTAGAGTTTTTTTAAAAAAAATTGTTTCTTAGTCATATCAAATCCGTTATTAATAAATATGGTTAAGAAGTAAATATTATAATCTAATATATAAAAGATGGCTAATTCTCTCCAACTGCTTGCCATGTCAGCACTGGAGAGAGCGCCATATGGCATCTTAATTCACTCAAAAATAAAAACGTAAATCAATTAAATTGTGTTCTAAAATTTACACAATAATAAATAAAAAATCTCTAATGCTACGCCGAGACCGAAAAGGCACAAAAGGAAAAAAAATCACGAGGAGGAGATTCTGAATAAGCACATATCCACCGGCAAACTCCTCCAAGCCGTCGAAGCTTCTGCTACAACCGGCCATGTATTTGAAAAGAAACGTTCCAAGTCCAACATTGATGAACAAGAATTGTCTCCTCTCACCTGCCATTGATATCTCTCCAACACCACTAATCTTTTACAGATTATGATAACCAAAATAACGGATGTAGCTGATCGAGGGACGGTAGATTTGCCCATTGTGGCTCTCTTTCTTCTCTCAACCTCTGTGCGAGATAACATATGGGATTGGAAAAGAAACACAAAAAGTGAAATTGCCACCAAGGCAGAGAAAGGGAGTTACGGTGGCGATCTGCATACCTCTGCGATTCCGGAAAAATGGAGTTTGGAAACGCAATGGAAGCACACGATTCAAAGTTGGAAGTGTGTTGTCGATAGATCGGAAGCGTTGCCGGCGATTTGCCTATAACCAGATCGAAAAGATTATTTGAAGAAGACGAAGACATGATCACGTGCTCTTCTCTTTTGGGGTTTTAAGTTGTTTTTTTTTGTTGTCAACAGTCTAGAAACCTAGAGCGGTGTATCGAGTTTACGAAAGTAATATCCACTGGGTAGACGCGAGCACTCTTTGCTAACTTGTCTGCCGTTGTGTTGTTTGCGCGCGGAATGAGTGTGATGGAGAAGAAAGTAAACACCTCCTTGCTCTTCTCGAATTCCTCCAAATGTAATGCAAAGGCCGGCCAATCCTTGGGTGTAGACACCATCTTCACCAACTCAGAACAGTCTATTGCAAAGGCTATTTATGTCTTCTGGTTTGCAATCAAACAATGCATGGCCCAGAGAAGTGCTTCCAGTTCTGCATGTAGGAGGGAAAGGCTTCTTCGTAGATTCCTAGCTCCCATTATAGTCCCTTCGGAACCTTCATGGAAGCAGTGCCAACCTAATCCGGAGAAGTTATCTGTCTCCTTCCAAGATCCGTCAATATTACACCGCCAACCTCCGTACGTCGGAGTCACCAGAGAAGGGATAGAATATTGAATATCACATCGGGGTCACTGTTCTGTGCCAATTCTCAGGTTATTGCCTCAGTTTCCGCAAGCTTCAGTATTTCTTGTGGATTTCTATCAACATTTGAAAAAATATCATTTCTCGCTTTCCAAATATACCACGTAATCCAAGGAAAACTAGTATCCTGGTTATCTGGCTGAAGTCTCCAAAAGAGGTGATCAAAATTAGCAAAGACCGATGACATTGGAAAAACACCCGGAGGCGTTGGTATCTTGGAGAGTGCCCATGTTTGTAATGCCGGAGGACATTCAAAAAGGACATGATTTATGGTTTCATCTTCCGATCCACACCTTGCACATTGTGTGTCACATTCAATTCCCCTGCTTCGCAAACTGGAGGAGACCGCGAGACATCCCGATATAGCTTGCAAAATAAAATGACGTAATTTCGGAGAACACTTCAGCTTCCAAGTATGAGCCTGTAAATTCGTCACTTCCGGGCCAAATGAGTTATTGGACCCGATATTTGACTGTTCAATTTGATAACCCGACTTAATCGAATACCTTCCTGATTTTGTGTGGTGCCATCCAAGAGTGTCTGGTTTGTAGGTGCTACTTACGGGCAGACCCCAAATAATCATCACGTCTGCCGGATCAATTATGGCGTTCAACAACCCCATATTCCAGGTCTGTGTCACTGGATCAATCAGATGATTGACCATTAGGTTCGGGTAATAGTTAAACCCCTTACAGGTTGCTGACCTCGGCTTAGAAGATGGAATCCACGGATCGTTCCATACTGAGATAGAACAACCTGATCCAACTCTTTTAATTAGCCCTTTGTTGACCAGAGGTCTAGCTGAAATGATGCTCCTCAATCCGTATGTTGGGGAGTAAGAACGTATGGGTACTAAAGGATATGAGTTCCGAAAATATTGACCCTTAAAGACCCGCGCAAACAAAGAGTCTGGTTTCTCCATTAATCGCCATAATTGTTTGGCCAATAAAGCTGTGTTAAAATCCTCGAATGCCCGAAAACCCATTTCCCCCTCCGATTTACTTCGGCATAGTTTCTTCCATGCTATCCAATGCATTCATTTGTGTTCTCCATTTGAACTCCACCAGAACTGGGCCGCCGCACTAGTTAATTTTGCGGTTATGGATTTGGGTAATCGAAAGCACGACATCACGAAAGTTGGCATTGCTGATATCACCGATTTAATTAGAACCTCCTTACCCCCTTTGGATAAGAACCGCGATGTCCATCCATTAATTCGACTATGTTGTCTCTCTGCGACAAAATTAAATATCTTGCTTTTTGCTCCTCTGAGGCTTTCCGGTAGGCCTAAATAAGAACCCATTCCCCCGATAGTGGAAATTCCTAGGATATGTTTACCCTCGTCCTGGACCGTTTCACTTACCGTGTGACCGAATTGTAAAGAGGATTTTCCAAAATTGATTTGCTGCTCCGACACTGACCCGTACCGTTGAATTATATGCAAAATAGTTTCACATTTATGATTGGTAGCCTTGCAAAAGAATAGACTATCATCCGCGAAAAGTAGATGGGATACTGATGGACTTGCTCTCGCAACCTTCAACCCCGTGAGTAATTTCTCTATTTCTGCCTTCCGGATATTTGCTATTAATACGTCCGTACAGAGTATGAATAAGTAAGGTGACATGGGATCCTCTTGACGGAGCCCTCTTCTTGGAATTATGTGTCCTTTGGGTTGGCCATTGATGATAACTTTGTACTCTACTGATGTAATGCACCACATCATCCATGTAATCCATTTTTCCGAAAACCCGAACCTCCTCAAAAGATGTTCAATAAAAGGTCATTCCACCCGATCATAGGCTTTGCTCATATCCGTTTTTATCGCCATAAATTTACCTTTGCATGACTTATTAGTTCGAAGACCATGAAACATCTCTTGAGCAATCAGTATATTATCCGAAATTAGTCTACCTGGCACAAAGGCCGACTGAGTCTCCGAGACAAGGTTCGGTAGTAGTCGCTTTAACCTTTGACATAAGACATTTGAGATAATTTTATAACCAACATTACAGAGACTTATGAGCCTTAAATCCGTCATCCGACTTGATCTTTCCGTCTTTGGGATTAGACAAATATTTGTCGAATTCAGCTGTTGGTCAAAAGCGCCAGTTTCTAGGAATCCGTTTACCAATCCTACTAAATCGGCCTTCACTATTTTCCAGGATCATTGGAAAAAAGTGATGTCATCCTGTCAGGGCCCGGGGCTTTTTCAGGGTGCATCATAAAAACTGCCGAGCGAATTGGGAAACAAGAAGACTGTTCGCTGTCGGCTAGATCGGGCTTTAGCTAACGGGGAGTGGCATGGGATTTTTTCCCATTCATATGTTGAATATTTGGCAATGATTGGGTCGGACCATAGACCAATTGTTGCCACGATCGAGGACAAAATCCCCCGGAAAAGAGCGCAATTTCGGTTTGATAAATATTGTTGGATTGGCCAAGACGGTTTAATGGAATCGATTGCCAAGGGCGGGGAGATTAACCCAGGGGGAACCAGACTGTCTTTTGTCCAAAAAATTAGGAACTGTCGGCGGGAGATATAAAAATGGCGGAAAAATAACTTACCTTACGGCAAAGAGAGGATCAATGAGTTACAACGAGAACTAGAAGAAATCCAAAATGACGATACTAGGACTCCAGAGGATTTGACAGATATTACAGAAAAAATAAAAGAAGCATATCGTGATGAGGAAATATTCTGGCAACAGAAGAGTCGCACCCTTTGGCACACGGTGGAGGATAAAAATTCAAAAAATTTCCATGCGCAAATACTACAGAGGAGAGCAAGGAACTGGATTGTTGGGCTGCATAACGAACAATTGGTTTTAAGTTGTTTTATGGGCCAATTATTTTCTTATACATCTTTTGTTGCCCAATTGTTTATTAAATTAGTAAATATATATAATTAGTTCATATAAGCAATGTTTATTTTTTTCTGCTTTCAATAGAAAATCCATTAACAAAAAACAAAGTAAGCAACATCTTGTAACTAGATATTTCGATCAAATCTGAAATATATGTTCATATTGTTTTAAACACTATTTTAAATATGATTTTATGTTTGGTGTTTCATGATATTAATATATATACGCTTTTAACACGTATTCGTTTCCTATATTTTTTTAAAAAAAAATTGATTCCTCGCTTCCAAACGCTTCCGATTCCACGTACCCGCTTTCGATTCCATGTAACTTATGTGACAACCTTCCCTTTCTGCTTATTTTTTCTAACGTGTTAGATTTTTTCAATTCTATTAATTTTTCAGTCCAATTTCAAAAGTTCTCTTCAAAAATAATTATTATAAAAATTATCCGCGCATCGCGCGGCCATCACCTAGTAATAATAATAGATAATCATCTATACTATTAAAAGGGGTATACATTTTGTAACCAAACAATAACACCTTCAAATTAGTCTATTTTTATCTTGGATAACTACTATTCATGTTGCCAAACAAGTCAGTTTAATAAAATATTAATAAAAATGTATTTTATATTTATATTTAATTTCGAAAATTTAAGTATTAATTCAAATTAGTTTGGATTTCCTTAAATATATGTTAGATTACTTATCAAAAATACAAAAATAAGTTTTTATTGTATCTTTACAAAAAATAATAAATAATTTAGATTTAATTTAGATATTCGAATTTAAATAATATTCTCATAATAATAGATATGATAAACAAAATATGTTATTGTATATTTTTATCATAATCAATTAGGCTAAATTTTTAAATATTAGAAATTAGTAAATATTTATATTATATGGTAATATGAACGGGCGGGTTAGTATTTGCTGTCTTTTGCGGGTTTGTTTGTCAAAACATACAAGATAATGGGATAATTCGAGGCATGTTAAAATAACATATTAACCCATTTTAACACTCATAAAAAATGGTTTTGTAGTAATCTAGATTCACATAATAACAAAGTTTACAATTACGATTACATCGATATAGACTTAACTAACTTATATTCCTATTATACTAGTATACACCATATGAAAATATCATATAGTTTTTATAATAGTTTACATTTTTGTTAGATAACAAACGTTGCTATCATTTAAAGTTAAAAAAATAACATAACCATGAAATTTTTCATTAAAATTAAAGTTAAACTATTTTTGTTAGTGTTTGGTCTACATAACATTTTTATACAAAAAAAACAATGTATAAAAAATATATTGCCCCACACACAACACTTATTACAAAAATACTAAACTGAAATATATTTCATAGGTGTTATGTGCGAGGGAATATATTTTTTATACAATTTTGTTTTGTATAAAGCATCTGAATGGATAATTTAGGTATTACACAAATATATTTAAAATAAAATATAGAACTGAAAATATATATAACAAAACGGGTCAGAAAATTTGGGTAGCTAAAATCACTAATTTTTAATCATGCATGTCATACCAAAAATATATTTTTCCATACAAAATAGAAAACATAAAAACAAAAATAAATAAAAAATTGTCGCATGCCCTCATTGGGGATTAAAATTTTAGAAAACTATATAATATATTCTATACCAAAAATAAAACTGTTAACAAATTATATATAAACACAAAATAAATATGTGTCTCATATTACAAAAATTAAATATACAAAATATCCAAACCCAAAATAAATATGTGTGTCATATTACAAAAATTAAATCTACAAAAAATATATAAAAACACAAAATAAATATGTGTCTCATATTACAAAAAAATAAATCAACAAAAACAAATTATATCTAAACACAAATTATATTACAAAATTTCATTAAAAAAAGACAAAATCTCGTGCGGGCGCACGGGTTAGAGTCTAGTTATCCTTTAACACTCACCATTGATTATCCATCACTTGACGTATTACATACTGCCTCGTTAAAAACTTTATCATGAAAAAACCCAATGAGATAAAAATCGTGGCAAAGAAAAAAGAGTATAGTGACGCAATCTCCCCCTGAAAAGATAGATACAAAATTTCTATTTACAACTAACGTAGATCTGATGCGTTGTCGCTTGAACGAATGTACCGGATGTCGACTTTCTTGTTTTTCTCAAGCTTTTGGGTGTAAGAGAAAAACCTTGGAGGAATATGCTTTGTCTTAGTGCTCTTGATATATCCTTCTTTGAGTTGGACGACACGTACATCAATTCTCATCTTCATCCAGATGAATCATCTGAATGATAAAACAAACATGTCTATTATCTTCAAATATTTTTATTGGCTCTTTGATATGCTTGCTTCTTGTTTGTGATGAGTCATAACTCTAAACCATACACATTCTATGCATTCTTCATGAAAAGTAATAATCTCTGCGTAATTTGAAGAAGTGGCGATCAAAGTCTGTTTTTGAGAACGTCATGAGATCGTGGTTCCACCGATTGTGAGAACGAATCCGGTTTGCGGTCGAACTTTATTTCATTCCAATATATGTGAATATGAGATGAGCTGTATCTTGCATGTAGGTTAGTAGAAAAAGCTATATCTGGTCGAATATAATTCGCAAGATACATAAGCTCGCCGATAGCGCTCATATAAAATGTTTCAGGACCTAATACTTTCTTGTTATCTTTGCAAGGTCGAAATAGATCTTTTTCAATATTGAGTGATCTATTAACCATTGTAGTACTCAAATGATTCACTTTATCCATTTTCAAACGTTTTTCACCATTTTTTAATGTAATTTGATTGATGCATAAATATTCTATCTTGTAAATTGGTACGCCCCAAAAATTCCAAGAGAATTTTAGAACATTACTAAAATAATACATGATAAAAATTGAAACTCCAGAATCTACAGGGTCTAAAATCCCATTAAAAACTTCAAATTGGAAGCACTCATAGTTTCAAGAGAAGGAGACATAAAATTTCTCCGGATTAGGTTGGCACTGCTTTCAGGAAGGCGTTGATAGGACTATAATGGGAGCAAGAAATATACGAAGAAGCCTCTCCCCCCCCCTACATGCAGAATTGGAAGCACTCATTTGGGCAATGCATTGTTTGAATGCAAACCAGAAGACGGCAATAACTTTTGCAACAGACTGTTCCGAGTTGGTATAGATGGTGTCTATACCCGAGGATTTGTCGGCTTTTGCATTACACTTGGAGGAATTCGTGAAAAGTAAGGAGGTGTTTTATTTTTTCTCAATCTCACTCATTCCACGCACAAACAACACAACGGCAGATAAGTTAGCAAGGAGTGCTCGTGTCTACCCAGTGGATATTACTTTTGTAAACTCGGTACCCCGGTTTGGATCTGCGAACCGTTCTAGGTATCTAGGCTGTGGACAAAAAAAAATTTAAAAAAAAAAAAATCTAAACTTAAATAATCCAAAGGAAAAACTACCAAGTCTCGCGATACTACTAAAACAAAGACTTCAAACTTCACCCACGTGTTGCTCCTCATGAATCTCGCCTGCACGGAAATCAGAACTTATATGTGCGAAAAATCGCTCAAGGAGACTACAAACCCGAAAAATATATACCAACACGGTTTGATCTCGCAAAATTAATGTTATGTTCATGTGTTGGTACTACCAAACAAATGTTCAAATTGAAGAAAAAAATAAATACACTCAGAATAACATAGCTATTTAAACATAACATAAATAAATCAGCAGAATGTAACGTTCATCATAGCAGAATAAACAACAGAACATAACGACCATGTACATCCAGCAATGCAACAGCAGAGGTGGAATGGTGCGACCCCATCATTGGTCGACCCAAACCAAATACTAACGGAATATATACATAATATACTCGATAGGCAAACAGGCGGATATCGAGGTGGTAATGCAGTACGGTCCACGACACTAACCGACCACAAAACCACTAACAAAATACTAGAGTACAGAATACATCTGTGGGTATGCCGGCTGCCACATATTGCTCAATAGAGCTACTAAAACAAAATAACACGCTGATTACCGGTCTTTACAGAATAGAACTTATACTTCATCAGAATCATACTCCAGAATTACTCAAACAAAGTAAACATATATTTTCCAAATATCATGATCATTTCAAGTGATTCAATTATTTCTCCAACTAATTAAATTCAATTTAGTTTAATAGGTTTAAAAATCAACAATAATTTGACCATTCAACTTATAATTCAAATTTCTCTAAAAATATTATACCAACGTATAATAATTCCAAGGGAGTTAGATCTCACGTGTAATTATATTGTCCGAACGAAAATATTACGAACACCGTTGGAAGATCAAATAATTCACCTAAATTCAACCGCTCGTCATAAAATTATGTTTAATATACCATCGGAAAGGTGGCAAAAAGAGAAACCTAAATGTATCGGATTTTCTAAAACCGGTTTAATACACACTGAACCGGTCTGATTCGCACTCCGGTTAATAATGAAACATGTCGAAATTAAAAACCGATTACAATTATTAATTTTTCAAGTTCTCACAAACCCAGAACCGGTTTCAGAACCATTAGAACCGGTCTACAATAGTTTCAATTCGGTTAAACTTAGTGGAGATAGGAAAACTTACCGATCAAATTCCTCTCCACTCCGACCTCCAAATAACAAACGTTCAACGGCTCTGGATTTGTATGCTCAAGCAGTTTATAAAGAGCTTGAAGCTCACTTTTATGGGAGAGAATTTGGAGAATGGATGAGATATGCCAAAATTGAAAACGACCCAAAATCTGAAAGCATTTTCAAATGAAGATAGATTTGTGCTCAAATGAGCTAAAACAGAAATGTAATATTTAGAAATAGATAGCTCATGAAGAGCTTTATTCAAAAACAAGGAAATAAAGAACGTGAAATAGATTTTATGTTGTCACCAAGATACTACACCAAAACAGGATTTTTGCTATTGATTGTTGCTACTGATTAGGCAGTCGGTAAATTTCGCTACTGATTTCCGACTGATGTGCGACTATCGCAAATCAGTTGGTATTTAGTGACTAAAAATTTCAGTCGTTAATTAGTAGCATTTTTACGACGGATTAGTGACTGAATTGTAGTCGGAAACATGCAGTAGCTAATTAGTAGTAATTTTAGCGACTAATTTGCTACTGATTCAAAAAAAAAAAAAACAAAACGACGTCGTTTTGATGGATTGGTTTTGTTTTTAAAAAAAGCCCTCTCTGGGATTCGAACTCGCATACTCGAAGCAAGACCAACGTGTTTAACCATCTGAGCCAAGTGGGATATACATAATTGTTTAACAACAACAGTTTATATCCCGAAATTACACAGTTTATCGAAATGAAACAAGAATGACGCCGTTTTGATATAATGTGTTTTTTTGAAAAAAATCCATTCTGGGTTTCGAACCCTCACACTCGAAGTAGAAACAAGGGAGTTAACCATCTGAGACAAGTGTGATATACGTTAATGAATAACAACAACAGTTTATATCCCGAAATCACATAGTTTATCGAAATGAAACCAGAACGAAGCTGTTTTGATATAATGTGTTTTTTTGAAAAAACCCCATTCTGGGTTTCGAACCCTCACACTCGAAGTAGAAACAAGGGAGTTTACCATCTGAGCCAAGTGGGATATTCATTAAAGAATAACAACAACAGTTTATATACCCTTAACCCTAAACCTCTAACCCTTAATCATAACCTCTAAATTTTAAATTGTAAACTAGATCTTACACATAAATATCAAATAATATACAAAAAATTAACACATACAAATTTTTAAATATAATCATTTTATAAATATTAAATTCTAAAACCCAAACACATACCTTAAACCCTAAACCTTAATCATAAACTATAAATCTTAAATTGTAAACTAGATCTTACACATGCATATCAAATAATATACAAAAAAACAAATAAGATCCAACAATTATAAGAAGTCAAGTTTTATAAATCTTTTTCAAACCTTAATTCTTAATTCTTAAACCTAAACCTCAAAACCCATACCCTAAGCTTTAAACCTAAACTCCAAACCCTAAATCATAAACTAAGATCCAACACTAATAAAAAAATCAAGTTTTATAAGACTGGATCAACTTGATACTGCAACACAAAAGATGACAAGAATCCCTCAAAAAAATAATTCAATGATCATATTTGCAAAGAGATGAACGAACTAAACCATAATCATACAAATATAATTGTATCGCTATCATTTTCTTTTATCACCAATGAAACCCAAGTACAAGATCCAAACTAAAAAAAAATAGGGGAGAGTTACTTAAATATCATAGAAATTAGGTAAAATGACTAGACTAATCAACAATTTTTTTTTATTACTGAAATGTTTTTTATACCCAGGATGCCCTTCTAAGCATTTGATAACAAAAATGTAATTACAGGAATGCCATTACTTTTTTTCCACATCAGCGAAAAAACAGGCGCGGCGCCTACGTGGCACAAAAACTGCCTACGTGTATTATGAAGGTCTGCCGCAGAAATTTCTCGCTGTAGTGACGGCAGACTTACAAGACGAGTGGCTGATTTAAAAGAACGGCCGACTTATGAGTTGGTCGGCTGATTTATATTCATAAGTCAGCCAGATGTCACGGCAGACTTATATAAACCTCGGCCGACTTATGAATTTTTGGCTGACTTAGGAGTACACGACACGGCTGATTTATATTCGGACGACCGATTTATGAAATATTTGGCTGACTTATTGCTATGACATGGCCGACTTATTGTTGCCCGGCTGACTTATCGTAAATCCGGCTGACTTATTTGGCTGATTTATTTTGCAATGGCATACTTATGCGGGTTAATTGTGGCTGACTTATATTAAATCAGCCGTAATAAGACCGATTTACTTAAAAGTCGGCCTGATTACGGCTGACTAATTAGCGAAAGATTAATTACTATAATAGTATGCTATTGACGACTGACTTATATGATATAGCGGCTGACTTATGTTTTCCACCTGATTTATGTGTTTTTATGGCTGATTACAGGAAACTTTATTAATTATTTAAATAGTATTTTAGTGGCGACAGGCTTATAGTTTTGTTTGATGGCTGATTTTACATGGCTGATTTATAAATTCATTTGATGGCAAGTTTCCATATCAGCAAAATAAAGATTACACATCAGCTCTGAACACATACATTATTAGGTTTAGACTCCGTCTTCGTCGTCGTCGTCTGTATCTTTCTTCTTCTTCATTGTTGTTCTTTATCTCCATTCTTCATCCTTCTTCATCCTATACCAGATCTAAACTTTTGAGTGGAATAGAAATGGATCCGGTGATTATTGTTTGCGGGACATGGGTTCATACAAATCGATATGTATTCAACACCGACAAGAGAGGGTGTAAAGTTCTAGAAGTTAACGAACAAACAACATACAACGATTTTGTACAGATGGTAATGGAGGATTATGGGATGGATACACGGATCTGTAAAATTCAGCTGAGCTATATGTTCTCTAACAAGATTTTGAAAAACATCTCGCACGATACTCCACCGGTTTATGTCTGTAATTCTTGCCAATTTCTAGGTTTTCAAACGGCTGACTTAACTGTACGATATGGCTGACTTATTTGTACGATACGACTGACTTATCTGTACGATACGGCTGACTTATCTGTACGATACGGTTGACCTCAAATCAGCCAAACCTCAAATCCGGCAGTTGTAAATCAGCCAAACCTCAAATCTGTGTGTTTGCATTTTAAAATTTTTATTTAATTTGATAGGTTCTCTTAATAGTTTTATTTCAATATTAAGTAATTTTAAGTCTTACATCAACAATGAGTTATATTTGTAAGATTTACACTTCTTGTATGTTTATTCTTATCATGTTCATCTCAAACCCTAAACTACATACAATATAATCCTTGCCATGTATTTATAAGAATTTTCATAAATAAGCCTATAATATCATTATTTCCTTGAGATTACTAAGTTATAAACATGTCATATCTATATTACCATAAACCTTATATATAGTAACAACATAATCCTTACCATGTATTATCTATATGGCTAACTATATTAGACTTAAACCATAAATCCTACATTACATGTTTTGTAGTAACTATGTTATCATATATAACAGAAAAAATTCCCTAATTCAATGTAAAACTCGTAATCCCATAAATTCAAAAATATTTTATGTGATCAGTCGGCCATAATAGATGACAAATCGGCCATACCTCAAATCTGTGTTTCAAGGTTTAATTAATAATTGGTAATAATTTTATTTCAATATTAAGTAATTTTAAGTCTTACATCAACAATGGGTTATATTTGTAAGATTTACACTTCGTGTATGTTTATTCTTATCATATTCATCTCAAACCCTAAACCACATCCTTCCCATGTAATCCTTACCATGTCTAAATATATTAGACTTAAACCCTAAATCCTTACCAAGACTAACTATATTAGACTCTAAATCCTACATTACATATTTTGTAGTAACTATGTTATCATAGATAACAAAAAATATCCTCTAATTCAATGTAAAACTCGTAATCCCATAATTTCAAAAATACTTGTTTGATAAGTCGGCCATAATAGATGACAAATCGGCCATAAAGTTGTATGGATGTGTTGGAAACCAAAAAAGATGAAAAAATTGAATATTAAAACGAACGACAAAAAAAAAACAAAAAATTTTGAGTTTTCAAACGATTTGGAATTAGAATTCAATTTGGGCGTGAATATCGACGAAATTGAAGTTCCCCACGTACACTTTTTGTAATCTCGAGACACCGCGTGAATCCCTATGTTTCTCTCGTAAATAAGCCATAACAGTGTTTGGTATGGTTCGTAAATCAGCCATAATGGTATTTGGTATGGTTCGTAAATCAGCCATACCTCAAATCGGTCATTTGTAAATCAGCCGTACCTCAAATCGGTCAGTCGTAAATCAGCCATAACGGTGTTTGGTATGGCTAAGGTTTCGCTTCAGGAATCGCCCATATAGATTTTTTCGTTTCTTTTTTCGCTTTGGGAAATTTATTTCTCTTATTAAGAATCTGAAACGTTACAATTGATAGTAACGAGAAGAAACTGAATCGTTAATTTTTTTAATTAACAATAAATCTCATTTAAAACAGTAACTCCTAAATGGCATTATCGTTTAAAGACATAAAAACATAAATTAGCCATCATATAAACATAAATCAGCCATCAAGTTTACATATATCAGTACAAATGTTAAGCTTGTGTACAATCGAATGGAACGTTTTAAACGCTTTCCAGGTTAGGGTTTGCGAACGCCTAACATCAAACACGTGGGAGAACGGTTTGAAGAACACTCTGCGGAGGTCACTGTTAAATGCTTTATCGCGTCTCTCATAAAACACCTTCAAAAGGTTTAAAATTGCGTCTAAAACGCTAATCAAACGCGTTTCAAGAAACCGTTTGACGAACGCTCTGAGGAGGTTCGAACCTGGACGCACGTTTGCGGTTCAAACTTTAGAACGCGCACATGCGGTTCTAGTCGTTTCGATACGCGGATTTTAAATTAGAATTTAATTTCGTATCGTTATACATCATATATGAAAAGATGATTGTTTATTAGTCAAAGTCATAGATAATAATCGTCTCATTATTATTATGAGTCTGCGGACGTGTATAAACGGTTCGACAAATGACAACTTTGCGGTACTAATCCCGCGTCGTTTAGCGTTTGCAAACGTCTCATAGCGTTTCTCGTAAAACAGGCTAAAACATTTATCAAAAGCGATTCAAGAAACGAATCGGCGAACGCTCTATGGAGGTTCAGATTAGAACGCGCGATAGCGAATCTAAAACGATTTCATAATCCGTTATAATCGGTTTTAAACTGTGGTTTAAAATCAAAAAGAAAGAGTTTCAGATTCTCATCGAATATTCTTAATGTTTAATTATTAAATTGATACAACGTTGAAATCGTTAAACCGTCTTTGGTTTTAAAGACGGGTTAAGTTACAGTATGTTGCAAATAGCTCAATACTATGTTTCCAAAAATTTGCTATTTTGGAATAATTAATTGATGTTCAATTAAGTATTAGAGGCTGATTTAATCGTTTAATTAAATCATTGGGCTAAATTAGCAGGCCTCTTGCGATTCTTGATATGTTTTCAAGAAAACTAATACAATTTGATATTGTATTAAGTTTATTAAATTGCGAATTTTCTGAATTAATTCTAGAAATCGAATTTAATTTTACCCTTTAACTTGATAGTTGGGTATTGGTTAGTATATTAATTTGGTTTGTTTCTCTTGAACAAAATCAAATTTCAATATGACTAACAACACCGATGTGATCTTTGATAGATTTGGTGGTGTAAAAGACAATGGAATGGCTCAAGCCAATGTAGTCGAGATAGACATGTGTAATGTCATCCTCGGAGTCAATATGGTTAAGCATAACCCACATGAGTGGTGGTATTATACAAATATATGCGTTGAGATGGGAATGTTTCCCTCCTACCATAAATAATGACAAGAATTTTGGTGCTGAAGTTGACTTCTCAAAGAAGCTCACTCTCACTAATGTAAAGCATGTGCTAGAGATGCATAAAAATCTTATTTAGGGCACAATGCTAATTAGGCACGAATTCATCGTCAATTGTCAAAGCTGATTAGCGTGTATTGACAAAGAATGTTGTCTATATTAAGGACGGACTAGTCCAAATTAACGTTGAGACAGTCGGACTTAAAATTAATGTAACCAATGTTGTTGACATTAATGAGAAAGAATCATTTGCTTATGGTACAGAATCTCTTAGTATTTGATCTGAATGTTTCAGTCACATTATATTCGAATCTATGCGTAGATTGAATGAGATCCCGAGATACAAAATAAGCAAAGATGAGTGTGAGGTTTGCGTTCAAACCAAACTCACTAAAACATCACAATAGAGCGAACCTCTTAGTTTGACTCATACATAAGGTGGTGCGAAATATTTCGTGATTTTCGTAGAGGATTGTACGAAATATAGTTATGTCTATTTGCTAAGAAGCAAATACGAGACCTTGAAAAACTCAAGGAGTTTAAACTCGAGGTTGAAAACCAACTCGAAAGAACTATCAACAGAGTTTGAAGTGATAGAGGACATGAACATGGTAGTATCCATCAAACGATTGATCCATACTCACCTGAATCCAATGGAGTTTCTGAAAGAAAGAACAGAACTCTCAAGGAAATGATGAATGCAATGTTGCAAGAATCTGGGTTAGTCCAGAAATGTGGGGGGAAGCATTGCTTACCACAAATTATATCCTGAACTAAATACCACACAAAGTCACTGGAAATGTTTCATGTGAAATTTGGAAAAGTAATGTGTTTTTATACAAATACATGAAAGTGTGGGGGTGCCTAGCAACCACCTAAGAAGGTGACAATCGGACCAAAAACGGTGGATTGTATCTTCATTGCATATGCACACAATGTAGTGCTGATTGCTTTCTGGTGTATAAATTAGATATACCAGACATCCAAGTAATCACGGTAACCAAGGAATGTGTCTTCCTTTGAACATGAGTTTCCGTGTAAAGGATAAGCTCTAGTACCTCACGAATTGAGGCGAGCAATTGATCTCTTGGGCTCTTACGCTTTTAGAGGTATCGATCGATGCTTGACGGGCATTGGACCTTAGATCAAGCAATGCTGGTACTTCTGTAAAGAAGCAGAAGAGGCTAAAGTTGAAATTAGTCGTATGCTGATTGGAATCACAACAATATGAGATCTTGTAATCCATCAAATATATGTAAAATCTGCCTTTCTAAACGACTATTTAGAAGAGGAGATTTACATGAAACAACCCGAGGGTTATGTCACTCCTGAACAAGGAAAGAAAATAAGTAGACTTGCAAAGTCCTTATACGAGCTTAAGTTAGCTCCTAAGCAATAGCTTGGAAAGTTTGACAACAAAGTGATGTCAAATAGCTTCCAAATCACTTAAGGTGATATACATCAAAAGTACTCCACATGGATACGTTTTGTTATGTTTATATGATGACATGGTCATCATGGAAGCAAGAAGGACATAATCCAACATACTAAAAATGTGCTTAGTGGAAAGTTTGATAGACATAAGATTAGTGGATAATCTTGTCTCAAGATCCTAGAATGTTTTGAGAACTACTCAAACAAGATTGCAATAAACTCCAATTGTGATAAAGTTGTATCACAAGTGATGTATGCAAGAATTATCGGAAGTCTAACGTACTTGATGAATCGTACTAGATCCGATTTAGCGCATTCAGTCACTACAAGAGTAATCCATGTCATACTCTGTGGAAAGCCATAACTAGAATTTTGAATTATCCAGCGTTATATGTCGTCTCGATTTACATCAAAGTCCGGGGGGTTCAAGACATTATGTTCACTTCTTGGCCTAGTAAACCTGACATATATTATAAGTGGATAATATTTTTTCTTGGTGGTGCAGCAGTATCCTGGAAATCTTCCAAACAAGCACTCGTGGCCTAATTAACCAAGGAGTCAAAGTTTATAGCTTCAGATAAAGCTGCAGAGGAAGCAGAATGGCTTCGAAAATCTCTGGAAGATATCCCGATGTGGGAAAAATCAGTGCCAGCATTATGTGTACACTGTGAGAGTTAGTGAGCTATCTCTCGGGCCCTGAGTAAGTTATAAAATGGCAAATCTCGAGAATGACATAAGACCATTTAGACAACTGATCTCAAAACGGCTGATAACTTAGCGGATCCGTTTCCCAAAAAGTTAGCCTCGAGATCAAGTTTGTTAAATCATCAAAAGGAATGGGTTTAAAGCCTATAGAAAAAGATGACGTTTGACAGATACCCCACCTATGTGACTGGAGATCCCAAGATCTAGGTTCAAAGGGAAAAAAAAGTTGAACTTATTCGAAATTGAGCACTGTGAGACTATGTCTCTGCCCAGTTCCTAGGATGATAAAACAGTGCTACATGTGGATAGTAAGGATAAGCGTTGGCTTTTAATGATCGCATAGCTGTGTAATAGTGGAGTGTGACAGGACAATTCTGAAAACAAGCTAATAAAAGATCACCTAGTGAAGTGTGAAATGAAGGCCGTTTCTAGGAGAATGAATGAGAAGGCTATATTCTCCAAGTTCACTCACGAAAAACCAGGCATGTTCAAGGCCAAAATGAACACAATAGAGAACAAAGTTCTACGAGAAAATGTTGCTGTGCGATATATGTTGTCTCAGTTTACATCAAAATCCGGATGGTTCAAGACATCATGTTCACCTCCTGGCCGAGTAAACTCGACAAATATCAAAAATGATTGGTTCAAAGCTGGAAAACGCTACCTCTCAGATGCAGTTACATTTTCGTATACTCTCGAAAGTCTATCTACGTCTAGATGAGTCTAGTCAAGTATGTCTAGTAAAGTCTAATCTGTACAATTTTTCATATGTTTAGAGTCATTTCTATTCATGTGGGGGATTGTTGGAACTAATTTTTTTAGCAAAGCCTGAGGGATTGATAAAATTGTGTTAGTGTGAAAAGAAATGAGTTAAGCTCATTCGAATGAAATGTTTTCATTGGCTGAGAAATGTTTTCTCGTGTGTATATTTTGGAATAGTTGTGTCATTGATATATCATGGTTTTTACCCCGTTTAAGCTATGATATAAGTCTGTTTTATCGAGTCTTTATTCTATTATAGAGTCTTTTAGAGTCTTTTACAGGTTTTAGCACGTTTGAAGCTTAATTGGAGTTTTTGAAGGATTCTGGAGCATTTTGGGAGAAAATGAGCAGAGTCATGCAGAGACGTCAGAAGTTTGGCATTCATTGAAGAACTTCCCACCGATGGATTGAGCTCAAATTTGGACACAAGACAGATCAATGGATTAGCTTTCATTTGGAAATGGGTTGAGGCCATTCCAACGGTGCGATCGAAAGTTATGCCAGTTTTCGTGAAGACAATCCAGTCTGTCGATCGACACTGTACAGTATCGACCGACACTGTACAGTATCGACCGACACCAACTGCAGACGGGGAAAACGTAATTTTACAAGTTTAAAGACCCTGCAACTTGGTCCAGAAGACTTTATTAATTACAGAAAAGGATCATAACGTGTTTTAACTTATAAATTAGGTTTTTAGCCACATGTTTAGTCTATGCTTTATTTTCTATACTTTGATTTTACTTTGGTTTGAGAGAGACAAGTCTGAATCTCCCTTCGTCCGAGATCAGATCTCAAAACCTCTTGTTACTCTTATTTTCTATTGATGATTTATTCAGTTATGTTGATTGTTTCATTCTTCATGTCTGAGTAGATCCATTTTAGGTTTGGGGTTTTCTCATAAGGATTTCTTTGAATGCTAGGTTGATTATCTGTTTAGGATTCACCATCTGAATTAGTTATTCACCATAGGTTGTGTTCAAAGCTAAGTCTAGGTTGACGAATCTGGAACTTAGATCTTAGGATAATTGATTAGACACGACAGTGCGATTAATTACCTGATAGAACCTTAGGTGAGCAAATTGATTATTCGCAAAGAGATTTGTTTTAATTGATTTGTGAACATATCAAACCTGATATTAAAGCTGATTTAGACTTTAGGATTCGCAAAGAGATTTGGAATTCTTAGGATTTAGATTTAGATAATTCTCGCAACGAAAGTTGGTTAATTATACCTTAGTGATTTGAGTTCAAGAACTGCGCTAAATCTGAATCCCGCTAGTTAGTTTATCTGCATTCATTGATTTCCTGAGAAATACCATGAGCCTATATTTTCCCAATTGAATTACAACTCTTTTAATTTCTGCACTGCTTTTAATTACATCTCTTGGCTTAGCTTAATTCGATACTATACAATCTATTGTGCATCTCTGTGAGTCTTTGTGGTTCGACCCCTTGCTATATTACAACTACTGCTTCAGTACTTTTAGAGTATTAATTTGAGCATATCAAATTTGGCGCCGTTGCCGGGGACTCAATTCGCCATTAGATTTTAGTTTGAGAATTTTGACTAAGTTCGTCGGTATCGATCGATACTCACTAGTATCGGTCGATACTAAGGCGATTTCTTTGTTGATATCGATCGACACCACTTGGTATCGATCGATACTCAACGTATTTTTTGGTTACTACCGTGTCTTACCTAGTGTGTTTCAGGTGTGAATTTGGAACGTGCAAACAGGAAGGCAAAGCAAACATCAGAGATGAACAACCCTGTGATATTAAGATATGATGCAGCTGGAGTTCTGAGAGACCAAGAGGGTCAAGTGTGTAATGAGAGAGGACAGCGACTTGATGAAGCTGGGAACGTCGTGGTCCCTCCTGCTGTTGTCGGTGAGATTGTCGCGCTAGCTGCGAACGCGAACACTAGGAATGCTGTGGTTAATCGTGGTCAAACATTTGGTGAGCACAACAGGCCTGATCAGTTTTACGCCAATCGATCAGCGATGCGTCCTCCTGCATTTGAGAGGAATGATGAGCTGAAACCTGCATACTACACTCTTGTGGGACAGCATCTCTTTCATGGTCTTCCCAATGAGCATCCTATGGATCATATCGAGAAGTTTGAGGGCTTGGTCACTAGCATCAAGAGTAATGGAGTGTCCTACGACTATCTTTTCTGCAAGCTCTTCCCTTACTCTCCAGGTGGAGATGCGACTTACTGGCTGAGGCAGCTACCTCCTGGATCACTGACTACCTGGGAGGACACTAAGAAAGCTTTCCTGATCAATTTCTACGATGATGCACGATCTGAAGATATGAGGAACAAGATCTCTCAGTTTTCTAAAGGTCCGACAGAGGCACTCAAAGCTGCTTGGATACGTTTCAAGTCCTATCAGAGAGACTGTCCGCACCATGGGTTCACTAGAGTTCAGCTGCTAGGTATCTTCTACAGAGGGATCGATTGGACGTACCAGATGGCTTTGGATACTGCGAGTAATGGGAATTTCAACACCAGATATCCTGATGATGCGTTTATACTGATTGAGAACTTGGCGTCTAGCAATAGCACCAAGAATGCTGATTTCGAGCGGAAGAATCAGGCTAGAGGAATCGACGCTTCGCAGATTGATGAAGTTTAAGCCAAGCTGGATTTCCTGATCGGGAAGAATCAAAGAGCGGTCCACTTTGCTGCTGAGAATGAAGTGGAAGATGTTAACTACATTGGTGGTTCTGGTTTTCAGGGTCAGCGATTTGGATACAACACCAATCGAAACTTCACCAACTATGCTCAACAAAGAGGGTACCAATCGCCACCACCCAAAGCTCCTGAGAGTAAGATTGAGGCTATGCTTGAACAGCTGGTTCAAGGGCAGGAGAAGATGACAGTAACCTTCAATGGGAAATTGGATGCTGTGTACACCGATTTGAGTGGAATGATCGAGGCTCTAAATACGAGTCACATGATGCTGGAAATGCAAGTAGCTCAGACTGCAGCAAATGCCAAGGGAAAGACGGTTCATTCACACAATGCTCACGTCAATGCAATCACTTCAACTGCAGAAAATTTCGATGAGGTTCCTGAAATCACCAGAGTATCGATCGATACACCCTTGTATCGATCGATACCAGCCCATACACTTGCTCGAATGGATCCAAAAACCTGTGTATCGATCGATACTCCCAAGGTATTGGTCGATACTGAGGCGACTTCTGAGGAGGTGCCTGAGATTCCAACTGTGGTGCCTATAGTAGCTGCAGAACGAGTGTATATACCCAGGATACCTTATCCTATACTTCGTATTATGACAAAGAAGGAATGGGAGGACGCTAGATGCAAGGCTTTGCTGGATAAGCAGAATGTGGAGCTTCCTTCTGATGATGATGTATCTGCCAGGGACGATTCAACTGCACTAGTATCGATCGATACCCTACCTGGTGTCGATCGATACCCCTCGCAGAACGAGCCAGAAATTGTGAAAACACCTGAGTTGATCGAAGAAAGAGTTCGCAAGCTTAAAAAGCTGAATCCTATTCCTCAACACCTCAGAGATCCCATCACTCCAAAGCAGCTGCGTGGCTTTGAGAAGAGGGTACGAAGGATACCCCACTCGTTCACTTTTGAAGAAGCTCTAGAGGGCTGGCCTCTGCTAAGTCACTTCAAAGATTGCAGAAAAACTCTGGAAGAGATCGAAGTGCTCTTTATCGAAGCTAAACGCAAGTCACTACCGCCGAGGGAGTTGATCCAGAGGAAAGACCCAAGGAAATTCGTGGTTCCATGCTCTATCTCTGGAGTTAAGTTCAAAGAGTCTCTCGTTGACTCAGGGGCTAGTGTCAATGTCATCTCAAGGGCAATTGCAGAGCGGTTGGGGGCTGATATTCGATCTCCCCAGACATCTATCACGTTTGCGAACGATTCCACCTCACTTCCATATGGTGAAATCTCTGGTTTGCTTGTTAAAATGGGAGATTGTCTGGTGCCTACTTATTTTCAGGTTGTGTAGATGAGTGCGATATCTTGTATGCCTATACTCCTGGGACGACCATTTATGGCTACTGTTGGCGTAATCATAGACACATCTAATAAGAGAATCTCTTTCTCTTACATTGACGGAGGGGTCTATTATGATATCATTCCCCCTAGGAGTACTCCCACACCTATCTCTAGCATCGAGGTTGTCACAGGAGAGTCGCTAGCAATTGATATTTTGGAAGAGCCTCCTGACGTGCCTACTATCACAGACGTTTTAGCTGAACCGCCCAGCATTCCCAAGGAAGTTGTCAAGAAGGCTAAGGCAACAAAGAAGAAGAAGGCCAAGAGAAAAAACGTCGAGAATCCCCATGTCACTTTAATCCCTCAGAAGAGTGATGGGAATTCGATTGAGTATGAGGTCAAGTGCAAAGGAGCTTCGAAGCCATTCTCTAAGGCTAGAGTTCTTCTAACTTCGGAGCTGAAAGAGAAAGGAAAGGAGTTTGTGGACCGCATGATGAGCAGAACTCTGAAGCTAGCAATGTCAAGTTGTGGAGCCTGTTTTGGTGCAAGCTCTCACTCTTATCCAGCCTGAAGGGCGTTACAGTCAAGCTACTGACGTTAAACAAGCGCTTGGTGGGAGGCAACCCACTGGTGAGTCTTTTATTTTTGTATTTTTTTCGTTTTTGTGTCTTGAATCAGATTGGAGCAAACAAGGAGGAACTGAACTGACAATCACGAAATCGCCAGGGTATCGATCGATACCCTATTGGTATCGGTCGATACCCTATTGGTATCGGTCGATACCCTATTGGTATCGGTCGATACCCTATTGGTATCGGTCGATACCCTATTGGTATCGGTCGATACCCTATTGGTATCGGTCGATACCCTGCGGGCAATGAAATCTCTTGTATTGACTTAAGCCTAGTATCGATCGATACCAGGCTGTGTGTCGGTCGATACTCAATATTCCGGCAAGGTAACTTCTTGTTTTTCCCAATTATATTCTATTCATTTGTTTTCTTTTACTGACTCTAGGCTAGATAACACTGGGGACAGTGTTGTTCAAGTCTGGGGGAGGTGTCTGCTGACATTGTGTTTGTTTTTCTTAGAGTCAGTCGTTTTATTGAGTCAAAATTGTTTTTATTGAGTCAAAACTTGTTGGAGATAATGATCATGTGCTTGATCCTATTGATTTGATTTTGTTTTTGAGAGCACAGTGTTACAGGATCAGTTCTAGATCGACTAATGAAAATTCCAAGGACTGACTAGTTGACTAGAAAACATCCATGTCTCCAGCAGAGTTCTTCTGAAGCCTGAGCCAAATTTTTGCACTTCATCAATGTGGTTAGTGTTCATAGAGCTTGATTCATCATTCATATCTGAGAAAGGAACCCATGTGTTTAGAGTTATGGTATCTCTCTCCCCTGTTATAAGTTGATAAATAATAGCATAAAAGATGAAATGATTTTCTTCTGAGTAGAGGGCTAGGAAAATTTCCAGCGATCCCATTATTCTACTTAAGAGGGAATAATCACACAACGGATTGGAAGCGAGGCTAGGATTTTCCTATGATGCCATTATTCGCCTACATCCTTTGATACATTGAGAGGGAAGAACTGGGGATTCGGTGGCAAACACCATCAATAGTCGCGTTTCGGACCGTGATGTGTATATGCAAAGCTGAAAATATATAAAAAAAAGAGAACATAATAAGAAATAAGTCTGGGGGAGAGAAATAATACCAAAAAGTGTGAAAAGGGTGGTTCCTTGTCATGATATCGTATGGTAAAGAATCTAGAAGGTTCTTGAACAGTGGCTACAGCGATGAAACTGGCGATGAGGGTTTTATTTGAACAATGTTGTGGGATAATGTGTGGAGTCTGGGAAAGCTGCGAATGTCTACGGAGAAGTACATGGTGGTTAGATCAAAAGCTGATTAGGTGACATTTGGGTACTTGGGAAGAGGGTCATTTCGATGGTTCGTGAACAAGTGAGTCTCCGCGTTTTCAAACATCTTTCTCTGGTTTAGTCTTCTATTTGCTTGAGGGCAAGCAAAGGCTAAGTCTGGGGGAGTTGATATATCATGGTTTTTACCCCGTTTAAGCCATGATATAAGTCTGTTTTATCGAGTCTTTATTCTATTATAGAGTCTTTTAGAGTTTTTACAGGTTTTAGCACGTTTGGAGCTTAATTGGAGTTTTTGGAGGATTCTGGAGCATTTTGGGAGAAAATGAGCAGAGTCATGCAGAGACGTCAGAAATTTGGCATTCGTTGAAGAACATTCCACCGATGGATTGAACTCAAATTTGGACACAAGACAGATCAATGGATTAGCTTTCATTTGGAAGTGGTTTGAGGCCATTCCAACGATGAGATCGAAAGTTATGCCAGTTTTCGTGAAGACAGTCCAGTCTGTCGATCGACACTGTACAGTATCGACCGACACTGTACAGTATCGACCGACACCAACTGCAGACGGGGAAAAACGTGATTTTACAAGTTTAAAGATCCTGCAACTTGGTCCAGAAGACTTTATTAATTACAGAAAAGGGTCATAACGTGTTTTAACTTATAAATTAGGTTTTTAGCCACCTGTTTAATCTATGCTTTATTTTCTATACTTTTATTTTACTTTGGTTTGAGAGAGACAAGTCTGAATCTCCCTTCGTCCGAGATCATATCTCAAAACCTCTTGTTACTCTTATTTTCTATTGATGATTTATTCAGTTATGTTGATTGTTTCATTTTTCATGTCTGAGTATATCCACTTTAGGTTTGGGGTTTTCTCATAAGGAATTCTTTGAATGCTAGGTTGATTATCTGTTTAGGATTCACCATCTGAGTTAGTTCTTCACCATAGGTTGTGTTCAAAGCTAAGTCTAGGTTGACGAATCTGGAACTTAGATCTTAGGATAATTGATTAGGCACGACAGTGCGATTAATTACCTGATAGAACCTTAGGTGAGCAAATTGATTATTCGCAAAGATATTTGGTTTAATTGATTTGTGAACATATCAAACCTGATATTAAAGCTGATTTAGACTTTATGATTCGCAAAGAGATTTGGAATTCCTAGGATTTAGATTTAGATAATTCTCGCAACGACAGTTGGTTAATTATACCTTAGTGATTTGAGTTCAAGAACTGCGCTAAATCTGAATCCCGCTAGTTAGTTTATCTGCATTCATTGATTTCCTGAGAAATACCCTGAGCCTATATTTTCTCAATTGAATTACAACTCTTTTAATTTCTGCACTGCTTTTAATTACATCTCTTGGGTTAGCTTAATTTGATACTATACAATCTATTGTGCATCTCTGTGAGTCTTTGTGGTTCGACCCCTAGCTATATTACAACTACTGCTTTAGTACTGTTAGGGTATTAATTTGAGCATATCAGTCATCGAATTAAATGATTAACAACAAGAGAGAAGAAAAGACCACACACGCGTCGATCGCATCTTGGGCCTGTTGGGCTCGTGGACTTTTAGAGGTATCGATCGATACCCCTTGGTATTGATCGATACTCGACGGGCCGACTTAAAAAATCGCAGCCCCTAGAATATTATGAGGAATATTCCATATATGTTTGAGAAAAACCCTAGCCTCTCTCCTATATATACTGGCCGATTTTCACAGGGAAGATGATCCTGATAATCCGATTAAACACTAAAAACACATCCTAAAAGTTTTAGCAGAAGTTTCTTCAAATCCCTACCGTTTAGAGTAAGTTGTTATTCGAGAGTATCGTAGTTATAATGTTCGACAGATATGATATCAAGTGTAGATGATACATATAAACTTTGGTTGTATCCTGGGACTCATGGATCTATTATAATATGTCGTACTACGGAAGATTCTTTGAGTTAAGGAAAGAGATTCATCTCGCCTCCTTAGATTTATTTATTGCTTATCGTTTTATGAATTGTCTGTTCCTTACTGTTTATTTATACAATAGTGATTAAATCTTATCCTGTCAATTGTGCGAAATTTTGGTCCTACATAACATACAAGTTAACACGGTTAGCCATCTGACAACATAGATTATCAAGATAACTATGGGTAATCCAAAACAATTTTTTACCAATAGCATCATGAGATGGCGGGTTAACACTCATGTTTCCACCACTAGTCTCTACACCCCTTATTTCATCTCGTTTCTAACACTCACCAACAAACTTAGGGTTTGACTCGCCTACTATAACAAACAAGTTAACACGGTTAACCTTATAACAATATAATATTATTTAAGAAGACGTTTTTAAAAATGAATTTTGTTTTGTAAGTTATTACATAAAATGCCATTATAAATAACAAAGAATAATTGAAATAGGAAATGATATAATAGTCTTTTAAAACTATTGATTAAAATATGGAAAGTATATATTTTGCATTAAAAATGTTATTTTTTTATTTAATTATTTAATTATTTTTAATACTATATATTTTAAGATAATAATCAATTCATATATATTCAAAAAACAAAATATTCAAAATTTTGCTGTATTTTTCACTATAATTTATTATATTTTATTTAAATATATATCAAAACAAAAATTGAAAAATATTTTATTAATTTTATAAAAAATCATACACAAAAAAACTATTTTTTTAAAGAGTTCGTAAACTAACCACAAAAACTAGAGTCATTTAACGGTGCATATTAGAGTTATGTTTTCAAGATTATAAGTTTTTACGGGTTACCCCGAATAATATTTTATTTCACTGCAAAACGGGTTAAGTAAACAAATTATTACAAATTAACACTTTATCTATAATCATTAGTTAGCTATATTGTAAAATTAAGATAAAATCAATTTTTTAAATTTCAAAACAATATATTTAAAAAGAATTATTCTGTGCTATAATTAGCGCGGGTTAAATCCTAATAACGATTAACGGAGTAATCCTAAGTTGTTATTAACAATACATTACCGATAACTTCACTAGTTGGCGAGTTAACACACTTGTCAGCACCACGACTATTTGACCCTCTTGTTTCATTTGGCGTCGCAGTTTTTCAGAAATTTATTGGTTATGCATCCAACTAGACTAACGCCATTAATATAGGTGACGTTTTTCTCTCTCAAATATATTTTATGTTCATCGATACATGTAATAATTAACAATAATAATTTAAAATTAATAAAAATTTCAGATTAATTCCTTAAGCGGCGAGGGATTTTTACCAAATCTAGCTTCAGAGGTGGATATATACTCGTAGCATTAACAATGCTAACTGTTATGTTATCCGAACATTCCCCAAACGAGTTATCCATATATTTTAGAGGACTGGAGCTCCGAGAAAGATAACAATGGTGGTTTCCTGCAAATTATAATCCCCGCTCAGAAAACCCTAACAAAGTAACTGAAGATATGGAAAAAAAAAATCTTAGATAAGTGGCGAAGATATTTATGAAATTTATAGGTAAATCTTAAATTTTATAAATTGGAGGGATAAACCTTCTTTGATTTCTTTGCAATCAATTGTCGGCCCAAATCTACAAGAAACTGATTTTGGACACGATAGGAGAGAGACCTAAATTTGAAACATCCGTTGATACTTTGCTAATATTTTCATCATCCATTGATATTCACCTCAATCCCTTCCATTTAAATATATCTATAAAGAGTGATTGAGCTCAAAATATATGATTGACCAATTAATTAACTTTCTAGCATTGTTGACTTCATATTTAATAAACTAACAAAGACAAAAAAAATTAAAACGAAAAGGTCCAAAATGATCCCCTCCTATTAAACTGAATTACAAGAATGCAATTACCTTTCTCCGACGTTAGTTGGTCGGTAACACTATTCACACGATATCAGCGACATTGTTCACCCCGATGGAAACAACACTATTCATCATCCGAAGTAATAAACAATTGTGTTTTTATACATATCTATTTGATTATCACGATAACTCATATTAAATTCATATTTGATTATCAAGATAACTCATATTGATAACTCATATTATCAAGATAATTCGTATTGATAACTCATATTATCAATATAACTTATATTTGATTATAGATATCTATTTGATGATCAAGATAACTTATATTGATAACTCATATTTGATTATGATAACTCATATTGATAACTCATATTGATTATAAATATCTATTTGATTATCAAGATAACTCTTATATCTAATATCAAGATATGTTTTTGATGAAGACGATGAATTCCCTCAGCGGTGGTCATCGGAATTGTGTAACGCGAGTCAGAGACGTTCATGTTGTTCGTCGGAGCTCCATAGATTTTGATGATGACTCATATAATATCTCAACAGTTTAACAGGTGCCTTACATGAGAATTAGCACCATTACCGCCATCGCCCTTTTTTACCGCCGACGTCTTCTTCACCACCACAATCTTCTGGGTTTTTCGGCGGGAATTGAATCGAAACCCATGAGTCTCTACACATCTCCTTGATCATCTGCTCTGGCTCATCTCCTCGTCACGGACTGAGGATTGGGTTAAGTGAATTAACACATCTCCGGATTAATTGCAAAGAAGGCGAAGAAGAAGAATAAAATAGGAATTTATTATTTATGAGGAGTTTCTGAGATTTGTACTCGTCGGACCATCACATCCAACACAATCATGGCTGCGCGATCAGAAATTCCACAATGTTAAGAACACAAAATCCTAAAATCTTAGTTTATTTCTTAACATAATTCGTTAATTCCAATTTTTTACCGAAACATTGAAACAACAAATAAACTAATACGACTAATTCATGTGAAGCTAAAGATTGTAGAAGCATTTAAACAAGTTATACTGCAGTTAACAGGAAAATATCAAATGTATAGGATATAGTACATTTCGGTTTAATTATTTTGTGATTGGATCTGGTTTACTTGGTCTGGTAATTGTATATAAACCAGGTGAACAGTCGTTGATTGACTTTGACGAGAAATAAAGATTCATTTCACAATTCTCGTTTCTTAACAAACTTTCTCTTCAATCTCTTTGTTCATAAACTCTAATATGGTATCAGAGCATTTCTCTGGTAAAATCTGGTGATTTCACCTTCGATTTCCTTCTTTTCTCTGCAAATTCACCGATTAATCATCTTGATTATCATCAATCATCCTTCCGCTCGAACTTTTTCTGTCAAAAATGGTGAAACAAGGACGAAAGCTGAGGAATCGAAGCATTACACCTGAAGATGGAGAATCGGCTGTTCAGACTCGTCGCGACTCGGGGATGCTTGAAGAACCTGAAACTGCGAAAGAGAAACAACAACATTCTCGACAATCGGAGACATACGGAGGTACTTGATTGATATCGAAGAATGTGGATTCATACGACAACATTCATAGTCTGTTCTTCCTCCATTCATCCGATCATCCAAGTTTATCGATAGTTGCTCATACTCTAGATGGAACAAACTTCAACAGTTGGTTTATAGCGATGAAAATTAGTCTTGATGCAAAGAACAAGCTAAGCTTTGTCGACGGTTCCTTACCAAGACCTTCTGAGAATGAGCATTGTTTTAAAATCTGGAGTAGATGCAATAGTTTGGTGAAATCATGGATTCTTAATGTTGTGAATAAGGAGATTTATGATAGTATTTTATACTATGAGGATGCTGCCGAGATGTGGAATGATCTCTTCACTCGATTCAAGTTTAATAATCTACCACGGAGATATCAGTTGGAACAGGTTGTTATGACTCTTAAGCAAGAACAACTCGATCTGTCTACTTACTTTACCAGAAAGAAGACATTGCGGGAGCAACTCTCAAACACAAAGTCTCGAATGGTGAAGCATTGTGATTGTGATCATGTCAAAGAATTGCTTGAAGAAGCTGAAACTAGCCGGATTATTCAGTTTCTCATGGGATTGAATAGCAACTTTGATAACATTCGAGGTCAGATTCTAAATATGAAGCCACGACCAGGATTGAGTGAGATCTATAAAATGTTAGATCATGATGAGAGTCAGAGAGTTGTTGGATCTGCATCAAAAGTCATGCATACACCCTCAGCTTTTCAAACTCAAATTGATGTCCCAGATCAACATAATATTCTCTTGGCACATTGCAATTTTCAGAAGCCCAAATGTTCACATTGTTCTCGGATTGGTCATACAGTTGACAAATGTTACAAGGTCCATGGTTTCCCACCTGGACATCCAAAGAACAAGAAGAATACTACAGTTGGAAGTACAAACTTGGCAGCTACATGTCAGATTCATAATCAAGGAGATACTGGTTCTGAAGCAGTGCATGAAAACATATCCAAAGCACAACTTCAACACATGATTTCTTACCTCAGCTCTAAACTTTAGTCTCCAAGTATTAGTACATGCCCTGAGAAAGTTGTGGCTTCGACTTCAAACTCTGCACCACATGTCTCACAGATATCTGGTACATTCCTTTCACTTTACGACTTTTCCTTCTATGACATGTTGACTTCTTCTATACCTCATGAAATTGAGTTGTCTCTTAGAGCTTGGGTCATTGATTCAGGAGCTAGTCATCATGTTACACATGATAGGAATTTATATACAGAGTATAGGTCTCTAGATAATACTTTTGTTAGATTACCAAATGCCATTACTGTTCAGATAGAGGGAACTGGTTACATTCAACTTACCGATGCTCTCTCTCTACATAATGTGCATTATATTCCCGAGTTCAAATTCAACCTGTTGAGTGTTAGTGTTATCACTAAGACTCTGTATTCTAAAGTGTGTTTTACTTCTGAATCTTGTTTTATTCATGCTCTTACTCAGGATTTGATGATTGGTCAAGGTAGTCAAGTTGCCAACTTATATGTCTTGAATCTCGATAAGTCTTTGGTCAAACTGTCTTGTTCAGATTTTCCAGGTACTTCGATTTGTTCTAGTTTTAAAGTAGATTCAGTGACATGGCATAAACGACTTGGTCACCTTTCTATGAATAAGATTGAATCTCTTTCACATGTATTACAGTTACCTAAGCAGAAATATAATAAAACTTCATATCATTGTCACATTTGTCATCTATCTAAACAGAAACACTTATCTTCTATGAATCATATACATGAGAAACCTTTTGAATTGATTCATATAGATACTTGGGGGCCATTCTCAGTTCCTACGGTTGATGGTTTTAGATATTTTTTGACAATAGTTGATGATTTTAGCCGGGCTACTTGGGTTTACATGCTGAAACAAAAATCTGATGTTTTAACTGTGTTTCCTGGTTTTATACAAATGATTGAAACTCAATTTGATACTAAAGTCTGTTCAGTTAGGTCTGACAATGCACATGAACTTAAATTCACTGATCTTTATTTGAAAAGGGGCATTGCATCATATCACTCATGTCCTGAAACCCCTGAACAAAATTATGTGGTAGAAAGAAAGCATCAACACCTGTTGAATGTAGCTAGGGCTCTTCTATTTCAATCTGGTCTTTCGATAGAGTATTGGGGAGATTGTGTCTTGACTGCAGTGTTTTTAATCAATAGAACTCCTTCTCCTGTCATAGATAATAAGACTCCTTACGAGAAACTAGCATCTAAGATTCCATATTATCATTCTCTTAGGACCTTTGGATGTCTTTGTTATAGTTCCACTTCCCCTAAGTCTAGAACTAAATTTGATCCTAGAGCTAGAGCTTGTATATTTTTAGGCTATCCTACTGGATACAAAGGTTATAAGCTACTAGATATAGAGACATACTCAGTTTCTATTTCTAGACATGTTATATTCTATGAGGATATTTTCCCTTTTGCATCATCTAACATCTCGGATGATGCAAATGACTTCTTTCCTCATCTTCATTCACCTGCACAAACCACAGATGGACATCCGCCTCTTGTGCAACCATCTTCTGATGCTCATTATCATTCTGATGAGTCATCATCCTTGATTTATGTTCCTTCTGAGCTTAAATCACATGGGCAGAGGAAACTGCCATCCCATTTGCAGGATTTTCATTGCTATAATCATACTCCTATTAAAACTAGTCCCTACCCTATATCAAACTATATTTCTTATTCATACTTATCTGAGCCTTTCGGTGTTTTCATTAATCTCATCACAAATACACTTATTCCACAAAAATATTCCGAAGCCAGAGAAGACAGAGTATGGAATGATGCTTGTAGGAAGGAGATTGGTGCTTTTGTAAGGACATGCACTTGGCGTATATGTGATTTGCCTCCGGGAAAGACTGCAGTGGGATGCAAATGGGTATTCACCATAAAATACCATGCTGATGGAAGCATAGAGCGACACAAAGCAAGATTGGTGGCTAAAGGATATACACAGCAAGAAATAATTGATTTCATCGACACTTTTTCACCTGTTGCAAAGATGGCTACAGTGAAGCTCATTCTTTCTCTTGCACCAAAATTGAATTGGTCCTTGCATTAGTTGGATGTATCGAATGCTTTCTTAAATGGTGATCTTGATGAAGAACTTTATATGAAGCTTCCACCAGGGTGCTCTGAGATTCAAGGGGAATCAGTTTCATCAAATGATGTTTGTAGACTTCATAAATCAATTTATGATCTCAAGCAAGCATCTCGTCAATGGTTTCTCAAGTTTTCTTCTACACTTGTCAGCTTTGGTTTCGATAAGTGTCATTAAGATCACACTCTGTTTGTGAAGGAATCTGGTGGAAAATTTCTTGTGGTCATGGTATATGTTGATGATATTCTCATTGCAAGCACATATGATGCTGCAGTGATTGAATTAAAGCATCAATTAAGCTCAGCTTTCCAGTTAAGGGATCTTGGTCCTCCTAAGTTCTTCCTTGGGATAGAGATTGCCCGGTCTGATGCAGGTATTTCTCTGAATCAAAGGAAATACATTCTGGATTTGCTTGCTGTCACTGGTTTTTCTGATTGCAAACCATCTTCTATACCAATGGAGCCTAATCAAAAGATGTCTAAGGATGATGGAAGCCTTCTGGAAGATACGAAACAATACAGAAAATTGGTGGGCAAACTTCAGTATTTGACTATAACTCGACCTGACATTACATTTGATGTTTCCAAGTTAGCTCAATATTCTTTGGCTCCTCGAGATATTCACCTCCAGGCAATTCATAAGGTTCTGAGATACTTGAAGGGTTCAATTGGACAAGGTCTGTTCTATGGAACATATGCAAACTTTGATCTCAGAGGTTTTTCATATTCTGATTGGGGAGCATGTCCCGATACCAGAAGATCAGACACGGGTTATGCAATGTTTATTGGTGATTCTTTGATCTCATGGAAGTCCAAGAAGCAGCAAATTGTATCTTTAAGTTCTGCTGAGGCAGAATATAGAGCAATGTGCTTGGCTACAAAGGAATTGATTTGGTTGAGTCAACTTCTCAAAGATCTTCACATTACTTTCTCACCACCGGCTTACCTATATTGTGACAATACAGCTGCTCTGAGCATTGCTAGTAATTCTGTTTTCCATGAAAGAACAAAACATATCGAGTTTGATTGTCATAAGGTCCGGGAGGCTATTGATCTTGGTATCATCAAAACCATGTATGTCCACACATATAATCAGTTTGCGGATGTGTTGACTAAGGCTCTCTATCCAGCTCCTTTCCGAGATAACATAAGCAAGATGGGTGTTCATAATATTTATGCACCTTCATCTTAAGGGAGGCTATCAAATGTATAGGATAGAGTACATTTCGGTTTAATTGATTGGATCTGGTTTACTTGGTCTGGTAATTGTATATAAACCATGTAAACAGTCGTTGACTGACTTTGACGAGAAATAAAGATTCATTTCACAATTCTCGTTTCTTAACAAACTTTCTCTTCAATCTCTTTGTTCATAAACTCTAATAGAAGATCACAAAACCACTTACTTTAAAATACACAATTCAACTAAATTCTTGTTCTGAAGCTAACGTGTTTACCATATCAAACAAGTCTGGATCTTCTTCTTACAGAGCTATGAAGATAAATCTTCTTATTATAAAAAAAGAAGAAGTCTGGATCTCCTTGAAAGTAATCTAATGCTTTTTCTCTACTGAGAAAACGAGATTATTGAGAAAGGAATTAAGATATGTGATATTGAAGAAAAATCACCAGAAAATTGATAATTAAACTTACGAGCAAGTGTAGAGTTTCATGACAACATAAAGTGTTTCACTTTCACAGACACGACGAAGTGTAAAATCAAATTCTGAAATCGGTTTGGTTCGGTTATTTTAACTCACACACGTCGTGTTGTTCTTAAAGTTTACACAAGAACTTCGTGCTGTTTTACGTCGCTCGCTTCTTTGGGTGAGAGAAGCGGGAAGATAATAAACCCTAGGAGAGAGCAAAAAGGGAAATTGAGAGAGCGAGAGAGAAAGGAAAGAGAGAAGGAGATGAGTCATCATCATCATCAAGCTGTGGATAATCTGATCAATGCTTTCGCTAGAGCTTCACATGATCTCAATGATGTCCATTTCAAGCTCGACAAGGAATTCCAGCAGATTTATCCTGAAAATGTAAGCAATTTCGATCCTTTCCAGAATCTCGAATTCTCAAAGTTCCCAAGATAAACACTTCGAATTCAAACTAATCTTATGGACATATCTATTTTGGATTTCTGCTTGTGTTCTGGATTTAAACGATATGTTTTGGGTCGTAGGCAAATCCGATGAAGCTGATTCAGCGAATCAAGACTTTGCAGGAAGATGTGACTGTCCTCAAAGACCAATGCCTAGAGCTATTGTCCGCTAAACAGGTTCTTCATTGCAACTAATTGCTTCGTTCTCTCTTTATATCTGGAAACGGCTAAATTGAAACTGGAGACTGGAAAATTAGCAATAGTCTGTGGAAAGAAGCTTCGGTCTTAGCGATTCCAAGTTGGTAAATTTTCGTCAAACTTGTTGAGGATCTATCTATATATCTATGCAGTCTGAACAAAAGGATGAGTTTTTATCGATCGTAAAGAAGGAAGTGTAAATTTTCTTGTAGATAGTTTCTTCTGCAATAAAGGGTCAGATCTGATTGTTAAATTTTGTAAACATTTATCTGTTTGTTTGGTATAACAGGATTTGATTGACAAGGCGCAGACAACACTTGTTGGAAACTACAACCTTATTCAGAAAATGAATGCATCAATGGGAGAATCAACAAATGGCGATGCGGATGATGCATTGGCCGATTTCAATCAGGTTAGTTCTCTTTTCTTTGGTAGGCCTATTCGTGATACCTTAGAAATCAAATGCACATGAGCATTCTGATATGGAGAGGCTTAAGAACACTTTCCATAATCTCTTTTGCTTTTTCATTTCTTGTTTTTCAACAGATCATTGACGAGTGGACAATGCAAGTTAGATCGAGAACAGGTAACCAGAACAAGCCATTAAATGTCATGGAATTGTACTTCTTGCAGATTAAGCTCTTGCATCTGTTGTTTTATCGAGTTATCTTCCTAAATGATCTTTCTTGTTTCTGATACAGTGGGAGAGGCAGAGGAGGCAGATATCAATAAGTTACTTTTCTCAGCTATTCATAGCAATTGAGTATGTTGATCCTCATGGTTATGCTCAGAGTTACACAACTTCGGCATATAATCTAAACTGTGCTTTGGATTGTGTATCTAAGATCACCACATAATTTTACAATACCTAACATTACATATAACTATTCTGTTGTGCTTAAGATTTGAGATTCATCTTGGTCCCTTGTTTGGGTTTAAAGGGAGAGATTCACTGGCTTAACAGTTAAGCCGAAGGACGGAGCTTTCTCACTAGCCATTTCCTACGTAACGATATGTCCAAAGCCAAGAACGTCTTTGCTTTCCTGTCGTCTTCCAAAAGATCACAAGCATCCAACAGAAGCTCATCATCCATGTCGGGCAAAGCTTGCAGCGCATCAATGGCATTTGCTCTTCTTGAGTAAATTTCGTTCTGAGGCATGGGCTTTGTGCAATCATCGTCCTCATCTTCTTTGTCAAACAGAGGTTTCCTCGTCTCTCTTTCGGTCTTCTGAGCCTTATGTACTATGAGTCCCAGAGACAGAGTTGTTGGGTTGGTTCGCTTACTATGCTGCTTGTGGGGCGACGAGCTAAAGTCATCAACTATATTAATCTCATGGCCATAGTTTTCCAACTCGATCATGAGATTCTCACAATTGAAGCTTTCTTGAGAGAGATGTTCGTATAGCTTGCACAAATCGCAGTAACTATCCAAGGTTTTACCTTTATATATGGTTGCATCTGGGTGCTCCTGCAAAATCAGACACTTTAGTATCACACCTTATAAGAAAACATTCCTATAGTAGTATTCACACAAGCCCAAGAGCATCATTAGAGAGCCTTACCTTAATATATGATTCCCAATATTCATCTTCTGCAACAATTGTTTGCTTCTCCTCATCCCAAGCAAAGCCAACGAGATTGAGGATATTGTTGATGTCTTCACGCTCTTTCATCATCAATATGTAACGATTCTCCAGCATGAACATGTCAGTCTGCAGTCTGAACTTGGCATTGAAGGATTCTGCCATGTCACCCCAAGCTGGCTCTGTGAATGTCTCACCAATCTTATTTCCTCTGTTCACCTGCTCTAGCATAAGATCTATAAGACAGCGGTCCATGACCGGTGTCCATTCTATACAAGGAGGACCGATGTTGCTACATAGGTAATCATTTTTATCGTTGCTGGCATGAACCATCTGGAAACTGTGAGTTTCTCCCAAAGTATCTTTGAATCCATCTGTGCTTCCACTTTCTGAGAAGGATTCATGTAAATACAAATTGATCACTTGTCAATCACTTCTGCATCGCTCTCACATGCACAGCTTAATGATACTTAGAGAGCGCAAAGTTGCAGTTATAAAACTTAGATAAAGCCAATATAATGAGTTTTTATCAGATTAGCTTCATCTTTAATTGAATTTTAAAGACCAAACTTACCAATCATCAGCACAGTTTCTTCCGGACTGGGATCAAAAGCTTGAGCCAAGCGTGTGTATCTCCCATCCGACATATCCTTCCCAAAAATGAAGCAAAGATTTGGATAGCTTGGAATAGTTTTAACTCGGTACGATCGAGCTTCTGGATGTGCCTGCACACGCTTTATTTGTTTAGAGCACACAACCACATAACTGATATCTTAAAAGAGAAAGAATGTGGCATGCCTGTATATAGGTATTCCAAATGCCATCATCTGCAATCACCATATCTCTCCTTGTATCCCATGAGAACCCGTTTTGCTCGAGAAGGAACTTTATGTCATTGTATAACCTCCTAAAGTGTTTGTACCGGTTCTTCAGAACGTCTTTGCTGTGTTGTGACAGGAATTTGGCATTGAATGCTGTAACCATTTCGTTCCAAGCACTCGTTATGAAAGTCTGCCCAACTCTGTTCCCTTTATTCACTTGCTCTACTAACAAATCAATCAGATAGTGGTCCATTGGCGGAGTCCAAAATGTCCTCGTGCGGTCAGAATTGTGCACATGGCTCACCTTAGTCTTATCTGGAGAAGCAATTTTTTTTTTTTAGCATCTATCTCAATCAGATGGATACAAAACTTTAGTGCTGGATAAGATTTAACTCACTCATTTGTGCAGCCGAACCATCATCTTTGACTTGGACTGGATAAGGTAAAATCCCTTGGTCAGCTGGACAGGAAAATATTATGTCCAAATCGTTGTACCGTAATGATCTCATCCTATATGTTCTAGCAAGTGGATGCTCCTGCCTCATCACATCTAAATTCAAACTGATGGAGTGAAGATCAAAGATTATTCAAGAGAGGGAAATAATAGCCTAAGAATCCAAACCTTGACATAAGCATCCCAAACGGCATCATCTACAGCTATCCTTTGCAGAGTTTCATCCCACGAAAACCCGTCTTCTTTCAAGATAGCTCCCATATCCTTGTAGTATTTCGACAACTTGTTGTAACGGTGCCTTAAAACTCTCTTCCCATATTGAGCACTGAACCTAGCATTGAACAAACCGAGCATATCCGTCCACGCTTGTTTACTGAAAGCGTTACCAGTCTTGTTACCTCTTCCGATTTGATCAAGCATAAGCTCAATGAAGTATTGGTCCATTACCGGACTCCACTCAGTTTTCGAGCTTTCTTTACTCGAGAGAACAAGACTGCCACTACTACTCTCACCTACAAAACCCGGTGTAGCATACATAAATCACTCATCTTACCAAAAAAAGCAGTGTAACCAAACCAAGAAGAGCAAGAACACACCAATGTTGACTCCATTGATCTCATCCTCAAACTCTAAATCATGACTTGACCTACTGTATCTACCATCAGCAACCGTATACCCATAGATTAAGCACAAATCATTAAAATTCAACACCGGTTTCGTCTTGTACACACGAGCCTCGGGATGAGCCTGTAAAAAAACCACAATCCCCACAGATAAAACTCAAAAACATATCTCAATTTCAGCAAAAAAAGAAGAAGCTAATTCCATAGCTTTTGGAACCTTGATATAAGAACTCCATAGACTCTCATCTGCAAGCACCATTTGATTAGTCTGGTCCCAAGAGAAACCACCATGATCAAGAAGGCTCTTGACATCGTTGTACTGCTTCCACAGATTCGTGTACCGGCTTTTCAACACGTCTTTATCGTACTGAGACCCGAACTTGGAATTGAAGACGCCGAGCATCTCGTTCCACGCCTGCTTGTTGAAAGTGTGGCCGGTTCTGTTTCCTCTGTGCAGATGCTCCAACATTAGATCTATGAAGAAACGCTCCATCGTTGGGGTCCAATACGTTCTCGTTCGGTCATTGCAAGTGATTTGACCACTCATTTCGCTTTCTCCTCTGTAACCCTTCACGGAGATTCAGAAAGACGAAGACTTTGAGAGTGAGAGAGATGAGTACCAGTGTGTATATATAGGTAGCGGTTATAGTTGCGCGCGGCGGAGAGAGATGGAGATTGGGCAGAGTTTGGGAGAGAGATTAACCCTAATCCCGAATAATTTCTGTTTGGCTCTCTCTCTCCTCTTTCTTCTCTCTGGTTTATCTGTTGGGTTAGCCTCTCGTTCTCTCTTAAGGGCCTTCCTATGGGTCTTTTTGTGTGTTCAAAGGGCCCTATGGGTCCAAATAAACAGATTTTGAAGAGAGATATATTTTTTTCACCATGAAGCATCGGTTTTCCATTTATACCAAATTTTACATGTCCCATTTTTGTGGAACGATTACATTTGACATTTATAGCTCATAGATTAGAGAACGCACAAATAGAAAGACTACAGTTTTGGAGTTAAAAGAGAGAGGGAAAGGAGTCTCACCTTTTTTTTGGGATAAAATGTGAATATATTACCGAAAGGAACATGAGTTGTGAATGCAAAAGCTTTTACAACAAGGAGCTTCAATGGCAAAAAAAAAAAAACCAGGAAGAAACTAAATTGAAGTTACTGAAAATAGAGGTAGGAGTGAGTGAACCAAAGAGAGAGTAATCCCTGGCAACACTTGCGAGGCAGCCGAACAAGGAGAGTGTCATGAATCGATCGGTCGATTTGGGCGAACACTGTTCCTACAAAGAAACAAAGAAACCTAAACCAAAAGGAATGATGTTTAAAATTAGAAACAACAAAAATCAAAATGTTACAGGTGATTCAGGAAGCATTTCCAAATGTTTAGGAGCATCTTACCAAAGAATTAAGAAACACGGGACATATACTCAAATGATTCAATTCGTGTGAACAAATCGTATAAACACAATGTTACCTGTTGCATTTGGTTGTATATGGTCTTAGATTGAATGTTGCTTCCACTCGCCTAGAACAAGTAAAAGTAATTAGTATCAGAAAATAGCAAAAACAAAATGTTGCAGGCTTTTTAGGAAGCTTTTTCACATAATTAGGTAGATCTTCCTAAATCATGATAATTGTGTAAAGAAAATCGTATAAAAACAGAAAAGGTTACATGTTTTTTTTCGTTGTATGTGGTCTTTGATTGAATGTTGCTGCCAACATTCTCAAAACCAAACTGATTGAATGTTGCTGCCAACATTCTCAAAACCAAACTGATTGCATGCGCCATTCACCTATATGAAGTGAAATAGGAAAGAACAAAAACTATTAAGAAACATCAAACATATTCTCAAATTATATTTGTGTGAAGATATTGTATAAACACAGTTTTACCTGTTGCATTTGGGTGAATGTGGTATGTGATTAAATGTTGATGCCAACATTCCCAATAGCAATCTGATTGCCTATGCCACTCATAGTTACACACAAACGAATGAGTTCCAGATCTTCTTTTATCTTGTTAATGAAGGTTTTTAATTGGCGATCATTCCGCATGTACATCGGTGGAATATCATCTGCTATCTTTTGCATTCTCAATGGAAGTTCATAATTGAGTGTAACATCTCCATCATCCATGCCAAAATCTTCCATAACAATCTTAAGAATTGTAAGTGATGTCCTCATCTACCTCACAAAGAGATCCTCATTTGCTTTTATCTACTACAAACTCCCATAGGAGCTTGTTTTCAAATTTCCACTCCCCGCAAACAACACATATCTCAACCATAACTCTATGGATTAGAATGAGAATGACAACAAACCATCTCGTCATATACCAATGCAACCAATTATACTATAGCAAAAACCAACTACAAAAAGTCAAATTTAAAGAGATGACCAAGAACATGACATTTGTAAATAAAAATATCATTCTCCTGACAATAATACATCTTTCAAATTTCCCAGATCGGTGATTTCTATCAATCATTTAAGGATCATATTATGATACGCTTTCTAAATATGTAGGAATCTTTCTTACATAGAATTGCATTACAGAAGCGACATCAAGCTAATTGAATTACATATGCGACATCAAGTTCAATAAGCGATTAAAATTACCAATTTCACAAGTTCACAAGCTAATTGCATTACATATGAGCAGGGGCGGATGCATGTTGCCCAAGGTGGTGGCAACTGCACCACTCAATATTTTTTTTATTTGTATTTGTTTAAGATAAACAAATTATGCCACCACTAAAAAACCAAAAATTGCCTCCACACAACATTTTTTTTTGGTTTAAACCAAAAACACACGTTAAATTTTTATTTTTCTATTATGTTATATTTTTGCCCCCACTTATTATATTTTCTAGATCTGCCACTGCATATGAGACATTAAGAAGCTTACCGGTGGTGATCTCAAAATCAAGGTAATCAACAATTTAATTAGATTTCAAAATCAAGCTAATTGAATTACAGAGGCGACATCAAACTTCAGTAAGCGAATCAAATTACCAATTTCACAAATTTTCAAGCTAATTGCATTACAGAGGCGACATTAAGCTTCAATAAGCCAATCAAATAACCAATTTCACACAACAAGAAAACATCGATTTAGCCACTCCATTTTGCGACCACAATAATAGTTGCAAATATGAGTGACTAATTTGCGACTAATTTACAACTTACTTGAGACTCCATAATCTTAGTCACAAATTAGTTTCATTTTAGCAACCAAAACAAAGAGTGAGAGTTTAGTCGCTTATTTGCCACGATTTTGCGACTGCTATACAACTAAACAAAGGAGTCACAAAACAGTTGGAAAACACCCACGAATTTGCTACTCTAAGAGTAGTCACAGAAGCGGAGTGGCAAATATTGGTCGCAAAATTAATTAAAAATTGTATGGTCGCAAAAAAGTGGCAAAATTGCTACTAATATGCGACTCTCGATTATTATTCACTAAATTATTTTGTAGTCGCAAATCAGTGGCAAATTTGCAACTAGTTTGCAACTACATATATGTTTTCATTTATTTATACAAATTTTAATATGTTGAATGTTTAAAATTATCTAAGATTTATTAACAAAGAGATAAAACCTGAAAAAGCATATCAAAATTTGCAAAAATTTGGAGAATTTCTAATTTTGCATATGAACCAAACATTCCCAAACATATACATTACATTTGTATGGTATTTCAATGTAAACTTTATGACTTATTCTTAGAAATTTTTGAATTCATTTTTTCTAGTTGAATGGTTCATAAGTAATTTATATTTTGTGATAAATGATGCGTTTTTACCATAAAATTTGCAAAATCTGTTTATAAATAACATTTAGGGTTTAGGGTATAATCTGCCACTATTTTGCCACTAAAAACATTATGTAGTTGTTAATTAGTAGCAAATTATGCAACTGATTTGCGACTACGATTTATTTATATATATATATATATAAAGGTTTTTTGGATTGTTAAACTACTAATGGATTCTTACCAAACCAATAAACATTTTCTATATTCCTAGTTCGTGGTTTCATTATTTTCCCTTTAGGATTTAAAAACAAAAAACAAATCGTCGTTTGTCACCTTTCTGCTACTCCAATTGGTTAGTTTCCTTATGTAATTGCAAAATAGTGGCAAATTTGCTACTAATATGATACTCCAGATTTATTATTCACTTTTTTTTGTTGTAGTCGTAAATCAATAGCAAATTTGCCACTATTTTGTAACTATATATATATATATGTTTTTCATTTATTATTACAAATTTTATTATGTTGAATGTTTTAAATTATCTAAGATTTGTTAACAAAGAGATAAAACCTAAAAAAGCATATCAAATTTTGTAAGAACTTGGAGAATTTCTATTTTTGCATATGAACCCAACATTCCCAAACATATACATTACCTTTGTATGGTATTTCAATGTAAACTTTATGATTTAGTCTTGTAAATTTTTGAATTTGTTTTTTCTAGTTAAATGGTTCATAAGTAATTTATATTTTGTAATAAATGATGCGTTTTTACCATATAATTTGTAAAAACTGTTTATATATAACATTTAGGGTTTAGGGTATAATCTGCCAGTATTTTGCAACTAAAAACATTATGTAGTCGTAAATTAGTCTTTAATTTTGCGACCAAAGAGCAACGACAAAATTTTATTTTACCCGCCCCAAATGTCGAAAATTCGGCCCAAAATATTTAATCTAACCGCGTAAAATTCAGTCGAAAAACAGTCTCTCTTTTTGCGACGAAAGAGCAACTTCCGGTCGTTTTGCGACTCCGAACCGAGCCACTTACAGTCGCAAACTGCATTTTAACCTCCGCCTGAAAATCATCTTTTTCCTCAATCTCTCAAACTCTCATTTCTCATATTCTCGCAAATCTCTCTCAATATCCAAAAAACTGAAATCTCTCAATCTCTCAATCTCTCAAAGCTCTCTCACAAATCTATATCAAACTCTAAAACTCATGTCTCTCTCTAATGGCCAGCGCCGGGAAATATTCCTCGGGAAGATTTTATTTCGAATCGTCAAACCCACCACCGCAGAACCCTTTTCTTCCACCGCCACAGATCCCTCCGGATCAGGAACGGAGACGAGCTCGAGTTCTCCGTCGGGATTACATCGACAAACTTCGCGGTAGATGAGTTCTACGAGTCGCTACAGTGTGGAAGCGGATTTGATTGCAAGGGATCGAAATCAAAACTAGAGAAATTGGGAAGAAATCCTTTTGTTTCTTCGTGAAGGTAAGTTATGCCAATAAGGGGACTTCCTTACAGAATATGTACAGTTGGGATGCTTTTGTTCTTTATCCAATCATATGACAATATAAAATTTTCTGTGTTTTTTGTTGTTTCAACCATTGATTTGTTTTGTATTTGTTTTTAGGATCATTCGAGTAATCAGCCGATGTATTATACTCACAAGCAATAAAAAGGTGGAAGCAAAAGCTATTCTTATCTCTAATGATAAAAAAATGGGATACATTGAGAAATTTGATTTTCGTTTTTGTGATCAATGGTTTTAAGTGTTATCCTATGAGTATCCATTGTAAATATTAGATCTTTTTCTAACTTTTTGATTTATTATGAGCTTCTTCAGAGTAGATATTTAGGATGGACTGCAAGTACCTTTGGCATTTGACTTCAGGTAAGGGAGACAGTTTACAGTCACTTGTAATTTGTTTTTAAGCTCACACCCGGAATTTTAAAGTCTATCTGGTTATTTTTTTTTAGGATTTGTGAAAGATGAAGAAGACTCAAGTGTTGACTTTGAAAACAAGCATGAAATTCTTATAGTTTCATCTTCTAATCGTCCCGATCTTGGCTTCCCACAGGTTTTGTCCTTTATTGTTGATTTTGAGGCCTTTGAAACTAGATGCAAAGTTCTATGTATTAATGTATAAATCACTTTGTCTATTGTTCAGGGAGGATGTGAAGAAGATGAGACTGTTCTTGAAGCTGCTTCTCGTGAAGCCATGGAAGAAGCATGAGTACTCGAAGGAATACTAAGAGTTTGTTATTGACCAAGGAAAAGTGAAGTAAACTTCTGTGTCGAGGACACAGTCGTCAACACAGGATCTTCAGGAACTTGAGCAAGTCTCTGTGTCGAGGACACAGTCGTCAACACATAATCTTCACGAACTTGAGTAAGTCTCTGTGTCGAGGACACAGTCGTCAACACAGGATCTTCAGGACAAAAGCTCATGAGAATTAAATACTCATCTATCTTCCAACGGCTCTATTCTGTTCTCTAACGACTCTTTTTCAAAGAAAAGTTCTTTTAGGGTTTGTAAGCTCTCTTTTGATTCTTTATAAAGAGAGATGTAACATGAATCAATAATACAACTCTTGGAGACTTATTCTCTCCATTATTCTCTCTACTTTTCTCTATTCTCTCTAATCTCTTATTCTCTTAAGTAATCTCTTCTCTATTCTCTTGATTCCGCAAGCTATACTCTTGAATTCTAACATGGTATTAGAGCAACGATCTTAATTCTTCTATTCTCTCTTTGATTTTCTCTTGTTCTACTTCAAATTCTTCAAAATTCTCATTCTCTTTCAAAATTCTCAGTTTCTTTCAAAACGCCCACAAGGTGTTCGACGAAATTCCTAAACGAAATTACAGTTTCTTTAAGGATGAGTTCTAGTGTTCTTGTCACTGATAACTCAAAACCCTTGGTTGTTCCTACTATTCTCAAGGGAAACAACTATCTCTTGTGGTCTAGAACCACTAAAACCGCCATTGGTGGTAGAAGACTTTGGAAGCATGTCGAGTCAAGCGAATGCCCAAAGAAGACCCTCAAGAAGAAGGGCAAAGACAAGAAGTCCTTGTCTAATGAAGAGCTAGAAGAAGCTCTACAAGAAGAGTTAGAGAAGTGGGAGGAAGATCAACAAGCCGTGCTTAGTCTCCTTCAATCTTCTCTAGACACGTCTATCTTGGAAGCTTACTCCTATTGTGAGAACCCAAAGGATCTATGGGAGACTCTCAAGGGTGTGTATGGAAATACATCAAATCTAAGCCGAATCTTTGAAATTAAGAAGTCTATCAATGACCTTCATCAAGATGGCAAGGAGTTCACCGACCACCTTGGGAAGTTCCAAACTATATGGTTCGAGTTAGAGATGCTTAGACCATTAACCCCGGATGTGAAGATCCTCAATGAGAGGCGTGAGCAAGACAAAGTCTTTGGCCTTCTCCTCACCTTGGATCCTATCTATAATGATCTCATCAAGCATATCTTTAGAGATGACAAGTTGCCAAACCTTGAAGAGGTGTGTGCACGATTCCAGAAGGAGCAAGGAAACATTGGTCTCTTTGGAGGCAAAACCGAGCTTGTGACAGCCAACAAAGGAGTCTACAAGCATGATAGGCATGGCCTTAATTGCTATGCTATCTTTGGTCATAATGATGTTCATTTTCAGGATATTGAAAGTGGGAAGTTACTTGGGAAAGGTGAATCCAAAGATGAACTTTATGTTCTCGAAGAACCACCACAAAATTCGGATGCTTTATCTTTTAATTCTTGTTATGTAGCTAATGTTGATGCAATTTGGCATGCTAGACTAGGCCATCCTCATGGAAGAGCACTTGAATTAATGTTGCCTAATATATCGTTTGATCACACTAGTTGTGAGGCATGTATTCTTGGCAAACATTGCAAAGTTGTGTTTCCTAAATATTCTACTATCTATGAGCATTGCTTTGATTTGGTGCATTCGGATGTGTGGACCTCTCCTTGTATGTCTAGGGATAGAAACAAGTACTTTGTGACCTTTATAGATGAGAAATCAAAGTATATTTGGATCACATTACTACCATCTAAGGATATAGTGTTTGAGGCATTCACCAACTTTCAAACCTATGTGACTAACCAATACAATGCCAAGATAAAAGTGTTTAGGTCCGACAATGGAGGAGAATACACAAGCGCTAGATTCAAAGAGCACCTAGCTAAGCATGGCATTCTACACCAAACAAGTTTCCCTCACACACCACAACAAAATGGAGTGACGGAGAGGAAGAATAGACATCTTATGGAAGTGGCTAGATCAATGATGTTCCACACAAATGTGCCAAAGAGTTATTGGGGGAGATGCGATTCTAGCTTCATGATACCTTATCAACCGAACTCCGACAAAAGTCCTAAATGACATATCACCATTTGAGGTACTTAACAACTCTAAGCCATATGTTGAACACTTACGCGTCTTTGGTTGTGTGTGCTTTGTTTATGTACCAGGTGAACAAAGAAACAAGTTAGAGGCCAAGAGCACCAAATGCATCTTCCTTGGATATTCAACCACTCAAAAGGGTTACAAGTGCTTTGATCCGATCAACAATCGACTTCTTGTGTCTAGAGATGTCAAGTTCATTGAAGGACAAGGATATTATGATAAGAAGGATTGGGAAGGTCTAAAGGATCTCTCGAGGTCACCGTCAGACCTAGCTACAAGTTTGAGGTTCTTACTTGATCATTTGGGAAATGATGAACCACCAAGGCAAGGAAATGCAAATGGGGATGAATCTAACAGTAACTCAAATGAAGAAGAATCAATCCCAACTATACCACAAGATCATGAGTATGATCAAGAGGGGGAGCCGTCCCAAGATCAGGCTCAAGAGCAAGGGGAGTTGGGTATGGAAGAAAATGTGCCTACACCACAAGAAGAAGTGGAAGAGGTGGTCGAAGAAGTGTCTCAACCACTTAGAAGAAGCACTAGGCCCACATTTCCCTCTAAATGGGTGGATAATCGGGTATATTACAACAATGAAACTGTGGCTCATCCAATTCAAACTACTTGTTCTATTGCCCTTTTGCCAACCGACCATCAAGCATTCCTTGGGAAGATTGAGCAAAATCGAGTTCCCAATACTTATGAAGAGGCTAAAAATGAGAAGGTTTGGGTTGATGCAATAGGAGATGAAAGAGGAGCTATGGAAAGGAACCACACTTGGGATGTTGCGGTTCTTCCAAAAGGAAAGAGAGCGGTTAGCTCTAAGTGGGTGTTCACCATCAAGTATAAAAGTAATTGTGACATAGAAAGGTACAAGGCAAGACTGGTAGCAAGAGGTTTCACACAAACATATGGTGAAGATTACACGGATACCTTTGCTCCGGTGGCTAAGTTACCCACGGTGAGGGTAGTTTTATCTTTGGCTACGAATCTCTCTTGGAATCTATGGCAAATGGATGTTAAGAATGCATTCCTTCAAGTGGAACTTGAAGAAGAAGTTTACATGACTCCTCCACCCGGGCTTAGAGATCTTTGTAAACCTGGAGAAGTATTAAGGCTAAGGAAAGCCATTTATGGTTTGAAGCAATCACCAAGAGCATGGTACCACAAGCTTAGCTCTACACTCACTAATCACGGTTTTAGGAAATCCCATTCGGATCACACCTTGTTCACTATAAAAAGTGATAAAGGCCTTGTTGTGGTTCTTGTGTATGTGGATGACCTTATCATAACCGGTGATGATAAAGAGGGTATCCAATTCACCAAGGCCTTCCTCAACACCACATTTGATATCAAGGATCTTGGAGAGTTGAAGTACTTCCTTGGGCTTGAAATGTGTAGATCACTGAATGGCTTGTTCCTTTCTCAAAGAAAATACACACTTGATCTCTTGAGTGAAACTGGAAAACTTGGCTCAAAACTAGCCAAGACTCCACTTGAAGATGGCTACAAGGTCAATAGAAAGGGGGAGAAATCGGATGAGAAGTTTAAGGATGTCCCTCAATATAGAAAACTTGTGGGAAAATTGATATATCTCACCCTTACGAGGCCGGATATATGTTTTGCAGTCAACCAAGTGAGTCAACATATGCAAGAACCCACGGTTTATCATATGTCTATGGTGGAAAAGATACTTAGATACCTCAAAGGAAGCCCTGGCCAAGGTATATGGATGGGAAGGAATGGTAACACCGAGATTGTTGGGTATTGTGATGCGGATTTGGCTGGTGATAGAATAGATCGAAAGTCTACAACCGGTTAACGTTATTGTACCTTCATTGGAGGAAATTTGGTGACTTGGAAGACAAAGAAGCAAAATGTTGTTTCTTGCTCAAGTGTGGAAGCGGAATACAGAGCTATGAGAAAGCTAACTAGTGAATTGACTTGGCTCAAAGCTCTTCTTAAAGACTTTGGTATTGAGCAAGAAGGACCGATCACCATGCATTGTGATAACCAAGCCGCGATCCATATTGCCACTAATTCGGTGTTCCATGAAAGAACCAAGCATATTGAGATTGATTGACACAAGGTTCGTGAGAAGATTGAAGAAGGAGTTATCTTGCCATGTTACACAAGGAGTGAAGACCAATTGGCAGATGTCTTCATAAAGGCCGCAAGTCTAAAAGTTTGCAACAACATCTATGGCAAACTAGGATTGGTGGACCTTACACACCCTTGATCTCAGGTTCCCTAATCCATGGACTTCACACTCTTTTTCCCTTAACATAGTTTTGTCCCAAGTGGTTTTCTATGTTAAGGTTTTTAATGAGGTGATGTTCTTGGGTTTCCAAGGTTAGCCTTTTTATTGTCTCTACGGCTAAGCTTGAGGGGGAGTATTGACCAAGGAAAAGTGAAGTAAGCTTATGTGTCGAGGACACAGTCGTCAACACAGGATCTTCAGGAACTTGAGCAAGTCTCTGTGTCGAGGGCATAGCCGTCAACACAGGATTTTCACAAACTTGAGTAAGTCTCTGTGTCGAGGACACAGTCGTCAACACATGATCTTCAGGACAAAAGCTCATGAGAATTAAATACTCATATATCTTCCAACGGATCTATTCTGTTTTCTAACGTCTCTTTTTCAAAGAAAAATTCTTTTAGAGTTTGTAAGCTCTCTTTAGATTCTCTATAAAGAGAGATGTAACATGAATCAATAATACAAATCTTGGAGACTTATTCTCTCCATTATTCTCTCTACTCTTCTCTATTCTCTCTAATCTCTTATTCTCTTAAGCAATCCCTTCTCTATTCTCTTGATTCCGCAAGCTATACTCTTGAATTCTAACATTTGTGGCACCATAGGGCCATATCTTTCTTTCTTTTTGTGCGATTAGATTGGAATGTCTTTTGGTGTCTAAATATCTGTGTAATGCATATTTTGAACTATTTCTATTTCCTATTGTTTGAAATTAATAACTGTTTTAGATTTTAATTAATTACAATTTTTATAAATCAAAATATAAAATTAGGAAATTTAAAAGATTTAAAAAAAAAAAAAAAAAAAACAAGAATCAAAAGAATCCCAAATTGGTTGCTAACTTTTGCAACGATTTTGTGTCTCCATTAAAGCAGTCGCAAAGATAATACCACTAAATTGCAACTCCAATTTACGACCACCGACCCAGTCTTAAATTAGTCGCAAAATTAACGACTTCAAATAGAGTCTCACTTTAGTCGCTATTTTCTAACCAATTTGCGACGCCACGCCAATAATTTGCGACGAGCATTTTGCGACGCCAAGGTGTAGTCACAAAAGAGTCTCAAAACTCTTATTTGCGACTCCTTTGACACTATTCATGTAGTGGCAAAATCGATGTTTTCTTGTAGTGTCACAAGCTAATTGCATTACATATGCGACATTAAAAAACTTACCAGTGGTGATCTCAGACGAACCCGGTGGCCACATAAGCTGATCGGAGAAGAGAGGCTCGAATTTGAGATGTTCGAAAATGATAGGAGACTTGATCGATGATGAACAAATACTTGGTCGGAGGTGATCCTGATCGGAGAGTTTCAAAATCGTCGCTGTTGATCGGCTACTTCAATTCTCTTTGAATAATAGGTGTTTCTTTTTTAAATGAAATGAGGACAAAAAAGTCACTCTATTAATGAAAAATGTTAGCAAGAGAAATTTTGAGCGTGTGTGGTATATTAGGAATGGAAACTAGTTTCTATGTCATTTTGAGGAATTTCTCTAATTATAACTCCATTATATGAAAGTTATATAGATTACTACCATTTTGTTTTTAGTTTTACTCAACTATCCTACAATTTTTCATGTGGAATATTTTAAAATGTTGGTTTATTATTTCCCGGGGCTTTTGCACATGATGTCATTTATTTCAACTTTCATTTAGCACTTTTAAAACCTTAGTAAAATATAGCACTTATTTGACTGTTCAACCCAATTTTGCCACTGTGCAGTTCGGCGTGTACGATACACGATGTAGATGTACGGTACACAATGCAACAATAACAGGGGTAAAATTGTCTTTTCACACAAAAAGTGACAACTAGTTTTAGCACTTTGAAAAAATGCTAACTTGCTAATGAAAGTTGAAATAAGTGACATCTTGCGCAAATATCTCTTATTTCCCCCACATTGATGTACAATATTATAAAGAGATATTTGAATTAAATATCACTTATTCTAAATTTCATTAGCATATTAGCACTTTTTGAAAGTGTAGTAGAAAGTAGCACTTTTTAAAAAATTGTGTTCCGTCTATTATCGTACACGCCTCTTATTGCTACATCGTGTACCGTCCATTATCGTACACGCATCTTATTGCTACATCGTGTACCGTCCATTATCGTACGCACCATACTGTTCAGTAACACTGTTGGGTTAAACATTGGCAAATAGTGCTACTTTCTACTACACATTTAAAAAGTGCTAATATGTTAATAAAAATTAAAATAAGTGACCAGCCATGCAAAAGCCCCTATTATAAAATGGTTAACATAGCCTCGTAGATCAGTTTTGCTCGGATATCATTCCGGTTTAATAGAAGATGGACTGGAAAGAAAAGATTACTGAAAGTGGTGGAAATGATTTTTTTTACCTGAAACACTAATTTTAAGATACCGCCATACCGGGTTTATGGATGACATTCCGAATTACTGTTTGTCAAGTTTTTTTTTTTTTTTGGGGATTACTAGAAGGTCTTTGACCGAAACCCGTAATTTCTCCGGCCTGGAACAATAACATGAAATATCGAGTGACGCTTGGTAAATTTGTACTTAGATCATGTGACCTCATGATTTTGCCTAAGGTATTTTTTTCAGTTGAGCTAATAACACTTGGTAAATTTGTTGAGTTTGTCGAGTTTTTCATTAATGGATTATGCATTTTACGATTTTACTGAACACTCATTAATCTGATCCCAAAATCTATAATTTAGACCACTCGTTCGATAGTCTGTTTTTAAAAAAAATATATATATTTGATCGCCCGAAAGTCTGTCTGTTCGTTCCTTATTTGGAATCCAACTAGCGGTTTCCACCCTTATCTTAAACGGATTAAGACTAAACCATTTTTCAGATCACGAAATTAGCTTAAGCTATAAAGAATGTCGATACCAAGAATTCAGACAATTGATAAGAATAACTCTCTTATTTCTTTAAGGAATATTACTCAAAACCTTAAATTCACAAGCTCATAAGTTGTGCTATATCTTAGCACCTCTTTATATAAGAATTGATGATTCCTAATCCTAATAGGAGACATATAGATTTAGATAACTCCTAAATCTAAGGGATGTATATCTAGATAACTCCTAGATGTACTTTGACTTAGTCTTTAATTTATTTCAAGCTAACAACATTTTCCCCCTTAAGCTTGAAATCAATCTCTTTCACATCTTCAACTCCAATAAGGTTCCTCATTTATTTAAACTTGACTCTTCCAAGTGCTTTGGTTAATATATCAGCCTTTTGCTCGCTTCCTGGAACGTGTTCAACTTCTACTTGCTCGTTCTCGACACATTCACGTAGAAAGTGATATCGTGTATGTATATGCTTGCTGCGACCATGAAAGACCGGATTTTTGGTGAGTGCAATCGCCGATTTGTTGTCCACTCGAATGGTCACTCGTTTACATTCTCTGTTTGCTATCTCTGCAAAGAGTTCTTGTAACCAGATTGCTTGTTTTGCGGCTTCAGTAGCAGCCATAAAATCGGCTTCACATGATGAAAGGGCCACTGTTTCTTGCTTTTGTGAGCACCAGGTGATAGGGCATTCATCAAAATAGAAAACATGACCAGTCGTACTCTTTCCATCATCCATATCGACATTATGGCTGCTGTCACTGTAGCCTACCAAGCTTGTGCCACTTGATCGCTTAAAAACAAGACCATAAGAAAGAGTTCCACACAAGTACCTCAATATTTGTTTTAGTGCAGCACCATGAGATTCTTGTGGTTCTTGCAAGTAACGACTAAGTACTCCTACACTAAAAGAAAGATCTGGTCTGGTGTGAAGAAGATATCGGAGGCAACCAATGCTTCTTCTATACTCTGTTTCATTAATGCGACCTTCTTTCATGTCCTTTGACAGCTTTATGTTCTGGTCCATTGGTGCATGAGTTGCATTACATTCTCTCATTCCAGTTTCTTCTAGTATTTTAGACGCATATATTTCTTGTTTCAATGTTATACCACCCTTGTATTGAAGAACTTCAATGCCAAGATAGTATGTTAGTCTACCAAGATCACTCATTTCAAACGTCAGTGCCATGTATTCTTTAAACTCCACCATCATTTTCAGGCTTGATCCTGTCACCAAGAGATCATCCACATACACGGCGACTACCAGGAGATCTCCGCTTTCTTCTTTGCGATAGAGTGATGGTTCCTTTGAGCATTTGTTAAATTTCATCTGAACAAGAGTCTTATTCAACTTTTCATTCCAAGCTCTCGGCGCTTGCTTTAACCCATACAGTGCTTTGTTCAACTTGTAGACTTTGTTCTCACTCCCTTTGATCTCAAATCCCTCTGGTTGTGTAACGTATACTACTTCCTTTAGCTCTCCATTTAGAAAAGCTGTTTTTACATCAAGATGATGAACTTCCCATCCATTCGAAGCAGCGAGTGCGATGATGAACCGAATGGTTTCAATTCTCGCAACATGAGCAAACACTTCCTCAAAATCGATACCATGCCTTTGCACGTAGCCCTTTGCCACAAGTCTTGCTTTGTGCTTGTTTACACTTCCATCAGGATTCCGTTTGATCTTAAAGACCCACTTTAGACCAATTGCTTTGGATCCGCTTGGCAAATCGGTTAGATTCCATGTTTTATTCTTTTCAATTGACCATAGTTCATCTTCGCAAGCCGTCATCCATTCTTTCAATCCCTTAGCTTCATTAAAATCCCATGGTTCTTCATTGATCATGAATAGGAGACGTTCACATTCCTCTTCAGCTACATTACAAACGTAGTCATCCAGATAACTAGGTATGTGGCTTACTCTTGTTGTTCGTCGCAGAGGCGGTTGATCCTGATTTTGTTCCTCCTCATTGTCTTCGTCTATATCATCGTCACGATTCTCCCCTGTTTCTTCTCCGAGACTGTTTTGATCACTCTCAATGGCATCGTTGTTATCAAAACCTCCTAAGCTTACTGGAAAAATTCCTGATTCCTTTGTGGTGTCAATTCCTTGACCATTCCACTTCCAGCTCTTAGATTCATCAAAAACTGCATCTCTGCTAATGACGATTTTATGATGTGTTGGGTCAAATAATCGATAAGCTTTGGAACCTGGTTCTGTCCCTAGATGAACCAATGTCCTTGATCTGTCGTCCAGTTTCTTCCTTCCAGCTGCTTCTGTTCTAACATAACAAACACATCCAAATACTCGAAGATGCTCGAGATTTGGTTTCCTTCCTTTGAATACTTCATATGGTGTTTGGACAGTAAGTGACCTTGTTGCCACTCTATTGATCAGGTAAGTGGAGTGTCTCACAGCTTCGCCCCACAAATAGTTTGGTATATTCATGTGTTTCAGGATGCTTCTCGTCATCTCAAGTAGTGTTCTGTTTCTTCGTTCAACAACCCCATTCTGTTGAGGAGAGTACGGCGCCGTTAGGTGTCTCTTGATACCGTGTTTTTCGCAAAAATCCTGAAATTCTTGAGACATGAACTCACCTCCTCTATCGATACGAAATGTTTCAATCTTGGTTCTTGTCTCTTGCTCTACTATTCTCTTGCTCTGATACCAAATAAAGAATGTCGATACCAAGAATTTAGATAATTGATAAGAATAACTCTCTTATTTCTTTAAGGAATATTACTCAAAACCTTAAATTCACAAGCTCATAAGTTGTGCTACATCTTAGCACCTCCTTATATAAGAATTGATGATTCATAATCCTAATAGGAGACATATAGATTTAGATAACTCCTAAATCTAAGGGATGTATATCTAGATAACTCCTAGATGTACTTTGACTTAGTATTTAATTTATTTCAAGCTAACAACAAGCTATTCTAACACTTATTAGTAAGAAAATTCAACTTTTTATTCAGACTAAAACGATTACAAAAGTTTCAAACACTTTATATTATTCCTGTCTATTACCAAATAACTCCATGGAGAATTTAGGACTTAAGCAAAATTAAGTTCTGTTTCATGGTCGTTACAGTGTGCACATTGATTGGATAGGTTCTTTGGAGATTGCATGGCGGTCATAGAAGCTTTTCAATCTGTCAAATATTTCCTCTAGCACTAACGCGTCTGTTCCAATCGATATTCTCACCCAATTATCAGCCCCTAGAGCCACTCCTACAAAACATTTATAAAAGAAAAATCTGTGAATAAACAACAACGCAAAAAACAATATAGTATTAAGATATTATTTTCTCGGAAATTCGTCAAAAAATTTCAGAGAATTTTCCAATGAATTTCCTATAATCTCTTTCTTCGGAAAGTTTCAACGACTTTTCGATTAAACTTGATTTCCGAAGTTTATATTCCGACCACAACGTGTTTTTCGAAAAATTGTCGAAAACATTTCCGATAATTTTCTGATGAATGTGGTGGTCGGAAATCAACATGTTTTCTTGTAGTGAATAATCAAATGTTTAAGAGTTTAAAAGCGATCAGCACCTGGAATGAAGAGGACGCTCTCTTCACTAACTAGCTTCATGCAAAAATCAAAGTCATTTTTGATATCAATTAACATTGATGTGTCAAGTTTTACCTGTGAAACAAATCGTTCAAATTAGTCAGTTATATTTTGTTCATAAATTTACGATGCCTCATTTATATACAAGTAGCACCACCAAGTGATGAGCTGAACAAAATAAAGTAAAAATCTAAAAAATGGAAAATACCCATAAGTAAGAACAAGATTCGGGTTTCTTGGGACAAAAGAGACAAGGGATGTCCTTGAGCCTCTCATATGAAAGCTCTACAGAGAGTCTCATGGCTTTGATCTTCTGATCGAAGAACTCTTTAGGTGTTTTCTCCAAGATATCAGGAAGTGCTTCCTAAAAAATTCCACAAAGCTGTAAACTCACATTATTTAAAAAGGGTTTCAATATATATAGTAGTAAGATTTATCTATATTGTAAATTATATATAACCCTTATTATACAGTATATTATTACTGGACAAGTTTTAATTAAAAGAAACTATAGTTTGATAATACTTATATCTCATGTCATTCGAAAATCTTTGCAATTTTTGTTGTTTGCTTAAATTATTTAACGGTTCTAAAAGTAAATTACACACACAAAATTTACAATATATTTTTATGGTTAGTAGTTATTAAAAAATACTTTTTTTCCCCCTAATCTTCGGCATATCCCTATGGTTAGTAAAACTATAAGTAAATAAAATTGAGATATTCCACCGAAAAAAATCTACAATATTACAAATTGATAGCTAAATATTCACACAACAAATTCTCCCCAGAACCATAATATATAATATTCATTATCTTCCTCTATATAAAAAATGTCCAGGAGTCATATGTATATGAGTATATCTATATAATTCAATGAAACTACAAATTGTAACCAAATGGTGTTAAACAGTTTATTTTAGTTGATTGTTTGTCATTGAATACTTTAACATATACATTAATATCATCAAAATATCTCATAACTGAATATATCCTTAAATCTTTAGAATCATTATATCGTTTCAGCCATTACAATGTTTAAGATTAATATTAATTGTATAGTTTAATCTTTTTACATAATAAAAACATACATATTCCGCAACAAAACTTCGTCAAATTATCTACTCTTTGCGTTTCAAATTGATGAATGTTTTAAGAAAAAAAATTGTTTCAAAAAGTTACATATTTCTATTTTCTATTCATAATTAACTCTGTACTTTCGATTATGTCTTTATTTTTTTGTATTGATTTTTTTTCTTTTCCTTGGGACAATAATAAATAAGGTTAGAATTGTTATTTATATAAAAAATATGTTTAAAATATTCAAAAATAAAAACATACATCAATTTAAAACGGAACTAGATTCTACCATGTGCGTCCGCACGAGAATTTTTGTTTTTTTGTTTACCAAATTTTGTAATATATTTTTTTTTTGTATTTAGATATAATTTGTGTTATAGATATAATTTTTTCAATAAGTGACAAAGATTTATTTTTGTGTTTAGATATTTGTTTTTTTGTATATTTAATTTTTTCTAGTATTAAATATGACTGTGATTATAAAAACATAATTCTAGCCCGTCCGTTCATATTAATCCGAGAATGACCGCGATTATAAAAATATAATTCTAACCCGCATGTTCATATTACCGTATAATATAAATATTTAAAATCTAAGGCTGATTGATTATGATAAAAAAATATACAATAATATACTTCTTCTTTTTTATAATATAAGTTGTTTTAGAGGTTTTGTTTTGTTCAAAATATAAGTTGTTTTCACATTTTTATGCAATTTTTACCTTTATTGAATATTGTGTGACCAATAATATTATGCAGTCTTTTTTATGATTGGCTGAATTGTTTTTAATTTATATATTAAATGATATATTTTTTAAGAAAATTGAATTTCTTAATATTTGTGCTTTTAGCCAAAACAACTTATATTATGAAACAGAGTATCGTTTATGATCTATGTCATTATGAAAATATTCTAAATTAACAATTCCTAAAATTTCGAATTTAATTCTAAATTAACAATTCCTAAAACTGTGTGATTCTTAAAATATTAATCATTTTATATATGTAAATAACAAATATTGAATATATATTAGTAACCGAATGTTGTCCATATGCATGATCAAATTTATGGTTGTGCAAATTTAATTAATAATATATTATTTTCAGTTTGAAAAATATTCAATTATAAATCTGATTGTATTAATAAGATTTAAATTTAGAAGTAAACATATTTTGTTATTAATTCTGACTATTTTGTTTGTAACCGTTGATGAAATCTCAGAAAATCTACATTAAATTCAAAATTTAATATTATCTTTCAATGAAAATTGTTAATTTTGATTCTGTATCATTCAAAAAAATTTGATTATTAAATTATTTTGCGTAATCGAAATTCAAAAATTCAAAATAACTAATAATATTTTCGTAACAAAATAATAATAAAAATTTAAATTATTTTTTAAATATTTAATTTACATATTTTTAAAATAATCGATTTTATTTATACTTTTAAATATTTAATTTAATTTCTGGCATAGTCTGAATTTTTATAGTTATCAATGAAAATTAATATATATATATATATATATATATATAATGAGATTAATTAATTAATTAATCTTTAATTGAATCATATTAATTAAATGAATTTTTAATTGAACAAAATTCAACTGTTTGGAAACAGAGAATAGTTATCCACAAAAATCTAAAGTTTAAAAGTTATCCAGGATAAAAATATATTTATTTTCATTTTTTCCGGTTTGGACACAAAATAGCATTCTATTTTAATAGATTAGATGAATAATATTTAATTGTTTTTACGCACAACGCCGAAAATCCTATAATTTGCTTAGGTTTTATGTACTTAGGATAGCCACTGTGAGAGCACACACCTGGAGAATAAGCGAAGGTTGTGTAGTCAAGTCAATACAATCCTCTATTGCTTGAATCACCTGTTGTGAACAAAATGCCAAAACTTTAATTTGACTCTCGCCTTAATTAAGGTAAGTACAAGACTATTCTAACTATAATTAATTAGGGTTTAGATGTATACACAACTTCTTTTTAATTAAGGTAAGTACAAGACTATTCTAACACATGTTTGTGTTTGTATGATACGTATGATTATACTATATGGCTCATATCAATTTTAATAGATTTTAACTAACCCCTGTAGATTTAAAAATGCCATTAGGATCGTTTATGGCCATCCAACCGATTCTCCAGCCCGGTACAACCCATCCTTTAGATATGGATCCGAGCGTGATCACTGGAGCTATCGATGCGAACATCCTCATGGGAATAAAAGGCCTGTCTCCATATACAACACGATTGTATACTTCATCAGATATTACCAATATACCAAGTTTCCTAGCCATCTCCGCAACCTATAGATTGATTCACACAAAAAAAGAGAGAATATTTTGTTCAATTATTAGTTAAAAATCTAATATTATATATATGTCACACACATATAAAGCTTATCCGTACTATATGAAAAAAAAAACCTTGTTGAGATGATCGTAGGTGTAGACATTTCCACATGGATTGTTCGGGTTGATAAGAACCATAGCTACGGTATTCTCATCTGCCGCAGCCTCGAGGCCGGCTAGGTCGATCTCCCAATCTCTTTCGGGAAGGAGATTGTACTTGCGAATCTCAAGGCGGCTATAGACAGCACGAGCATCGTAGTGAGGATAGCCCGGTCTAGGAAGCAGAATGTTTGCAGATGGATATCCGGCAATAGAATCTATTACAATCTCTATTGCTTGATTGCAACCGCCGGTGATATACACATCCTCCACCTTTAGCTTCGCCGGAAGCTCTCCGTTAAGATAATCCGCTACCGCTCTGAGAAAAAAATGTAGGCAAGTAACTAATGAGTTATTATCTAATGAATGATGTTTTGTTGTGAAAAAAAGGAAAGTTTAAGTTTAAATCACACCTTCTAGCCTTCAAAATTCCGGGGCTGGGTGCATAAGAGTTAGCCATGCCAGAGCGTGCGGCTGCGGCCACGGCTTCCTCTGCTTGGGGGCAAGTCCGAAAGCTGGGAGAGGCGGACGGGTCGCCGGGAGATGGGGCCAAAATGGATTTCCCGATGTTCAAGTTGCAGTTTTTGAACATTTTGAAAACAAGCTTTCTCAACGCTACCGCAGCCGCATCACTAGTTGCAATGTTTCCTTTGAACCGCCAAACGCTTCTGTTTACGTTGCAGTTGTCATTGCCGTTGCTCGCCATCAGTTTCTCGGTCTTTGCGTTTAGATGATTCTTTTAGTTGTGAGTACAAGTTTTTTGTTGTGGGTATCGAAACCTTTATAAAGGGCCACAAGAAGACTAAAACTAGAGAATTTTCAACACAATATACATCTAGATATATTTTTTTTTTTTGACCAACATCTAGCTATATTTTAATGCGAAATTTGACTATTATTTGAAAAACTCTATACGTCTCTTATTTAAAATACATATAAAAGCTTTCGTATTTTGTATAATTAATCAATGAAGAGAAACATAATCGAGAAAAAAATCATAGCAAATAAAGAACTAGCCTTGCCGTAAACTACACTCAATGGTTTATATATATGATTATTTTACCAGGATCAAAAAGTTTAAAAATATTAAATTTATATAATAAAGATAATTTTGATGTTGAAAAATAGATAAATAACTTTATAATAGGCTCAGGCGCTTAGCGCACCTTCTTCGGAAGCATCTCCATGAGTTCACATATTAAAAATTTACAAAAACAAATTACAAAACAGAAAAGTGAGAATTTGAGAACCGATTCTCATTTGAAACTTTTGAGAACTTAACGAGAACCTCTCGTAGCACATGTCTTCCCAAGAATTGGTTAATTTTTTCTTTTAACTTAAAATTTAATAGTACAACTAAACTATATTGAAATATGAATATTTTATATTGATGAGAGACTTGAAAAAGTATCTCACCAATGGAGATGCTCCTAGAAAACATAAATTTAATTGGTTGATGGATTTTTTTTTAGCCATGAAATGCTTTATAATGGCAAACTAGATGATTAAAGGTGATGAAAGGTAACCTTAATTTTGTTTATTAGAATATGTGAATGTTTTGTATATAAATATAATTACAAAAATATTTTATCAAATTTAAATATTATAATATTTATATTTTTCGGTTTAATTATACAGCTCGATAAAATAAACTATATTAAACCGAATTTTTATTTTTAAGTTAAGTAAAGTTTCTTACACTTATATTTTGGATTTTTTATAATAGGTCTACAAACCACTATACATCTTTATTTCTGATGTGAGACTTTTCCTACAATGAAACCAAAAAAGAATACACAAATTGATCTAACTAAAATACAAAAATGAATATGACAAAACTTAGAACACAAAACATATTTTCATTACCAATAGCAATCAAACGATACCCATTTACTCATGGTTCCAGTGACGATGATGGCGCTGGCGTCGACCACCGTTGTTATTATTGTAAAGGGTTATACATTTTTTGTAACGTGTTACAAATTATTTTTTATGTATAAACATTATATTAACATCTAATTTTATATTTATCGCGCTATAAAATATGTTAGATTGATAACAATATTCTTGAACATCATAAACTATTTATTGTAACAGGTAAACATTTGAATGTATCTCCAACTTTATATTAAACGAGGTAACTTAATTGTTGCATGTTAGTTTTCATATTCTTAGACTAGGGACAAAAATCGGATGATTCGACTCCGACGAAGATTCGGTAAATATCGGGTGAATCCAGATTAAAGTGGTTCGACTCCAATGAAGATCTGTCGAAGATCGGATGAGATCTGGCAAAAACCCGATGAAAATTCGGTGAAAATTAAACCATGATGCGGTGATGGTGACGACGTCAATATGTGTTGTTGTTATAACGCGTCGGTGGTAAACATGTATGCTTACCTCAAGCATTTTGTTTACCTCGATAATTCAATTATTGTATGTAAACTTTCATGTTCTTTGTTAGAACATACATGTCTATATATATATGGATAATAAGTTACATGTACTTTTAACATGTTAACATATTTATTGGACCTTATAAATATTTGGATACAGTTCTAAGTTTTCATTTAACGAGGTAATTAAATTATTGAATGTTAACTTTCAGATTAACATATCTATTTACGTGCAAAGAAAGCTAGTTCTAGATTTCATCTTCAATCATCGAAAAAAGTTGCTTCGAGTTTGCCGAACAACTCTGCTCGGCAATCAATGGAGTTGAAGGACGACATACTAGTCTGGCAAATTCTGGTACTGAGTCGTGACGTGTTTAGAGTTCAAAATTATGCTTATGTTCGAGTCGTTCGGCTTCGCATGCGCGGATCATGGAAAGATCTGCATCCGCTCGACCATCGTCACCACTACAAGCTTCATACCTTTATCACATCCAATATAGAGACATATGAGAAATATATTAAAGATTAAAAAAACAAAAACAAAAGAAATTAATGAAGGAGAGAGAAATATGGCTGAAGGGTATAGTGGGATTAATTAATTATGAACAGTACATAAATCTTCTCTTTCTTACTTTGCTAATTATTTTCTGATTCATGGTTATATGTCCCAATTTCTCTTAAAAAATAATTAATATGATATACTAATTTTTCAATAAATATTTTGGTAGCAAATGGAAAATATAAGATATCTTTTATAAATTAAATGCTGAATATTAAATAATTAATTGATATAAACTGCAGTATTTTCTAACCAAATTAATGTGAATGGCATAAGTTATAAATATTATTTTTATATCAGTTTTAATAGCTCTCTTATGGTGACACATCATCATGAAAATGTTGTAAATCGCATATCAAAGTAATGTTTATTTTTAATAATATTTTTCAATTAATATATAAATGATTGATTGGGTGAAGTTGAAAAAAGAAAGAAGACATAACTGAAAAGAAAAGAAAATAAAGAACAGGACTTGAAAAACAAAAATATAGGGTAAACAATTTATAAAATGATCATTTGATGATATAATATATATAAATATAATAAAATTTTATAAATTTAGTGGGGTCAGCTAACTCTACTCTCATGTGAGTGGGTCCGTTTCATCCTACACTCAAAGAAAACACTATTCATACATGCTCAAATATTAATATGCAAAAGACACTAAAAGAAATATAATAATTTGAATAAATAAATAAATAATGAAAATGAATTTCTAAAATGGTGGAAAGATCATCATTTTGGTGCAATCAAGTTCCCAAAATATTTGATAGTTTACAAGAGGGAAAACCTTTAGGTTTAAAAATATAAAAATATTTGATAGTTTCCAAATGACTATACAATCATATTGAATTGATGGTTGGAACGAAAAGGCTTATGAATCATAAACAATTTGGTCATTCTCCAATCACATGTATTCTCCTTCTCTTCACTTTTTGGTTTGAGTTTCAGCTAAATAGATTCAAGATTTTGTGATTTAGTTATGTTAAAATCTATGTCTCCGCTAGATTCATATAACTAGAAAAAGAATTTGATTAATTATATGAAATAATATGTCCAAATTGTTAATCGGTTGGTTATGAATGGTATGTGTGTTTGATTGATTATGCTTCGTTTGGTTAAGAGGAGATACACATGAAACTTGTTGGAATATAAGAATTTGCAGAGAGATTGGGGTCATTTGCTTTGTTAGCATGTGAGAGTGAAAACAAATTAAATAGCATTTGTTTTGTGAGTCATGAATGTTTATGCTGGAGCATTTGCTTTGTTAGCATGATTGGATTATGTAGTCACGAATCGAAGTGTCTTGGTCATTGAAGTTTTTATGGGCTTTCTTTTGATAGGTTCTGTTGTGTTTGTGAAATATGGTGAAGATCTATTGTGTTTGTAGTGTTTAAGAATCTACAGAGAGATCAGGCTCATTTGCTTTGTTAGCATGTGAGAGTTAAAACAAAGAGCATTTGTTTTGTGAGTCATGAATGTTTATGGTGGAGCATTTGCTTTGTTAGCATGATTGGATTATGCAGTCACGAATTGAAGTATCTTGGTCATTGAAGTTTTTTCAGGGACTTCGTTTTATAGGTTCTATTGTCTTTGTGAAATATGGTGGAGATCTATTGTGTTTGTAGAGAGATGAAAACGAATGAAAAGTTCCAATGAGATTTTGTAGTGGATACAAACCAAGGATCATCAATTTTTGAGTCTGATGAGGATCTCAAACACAATGATTTAATTGAGATGGTTCTTGAAGACTTTGGGAAGTACATTGTTCACCTGGAAAAAAAGCAGTACACTTGCTGCGTTTTTGACATCGACATAATTCCTTGTATCCATGCTATTGCTGATGCTAAGCGCACAAACAAGAATGAGAACAAGTACGTTGATGAGATGTACTTAACGGAATCATGGGCTAAAGAATATGATGAGAGCATACATATGGGTGGAGATTTAACGAGCTGTTTTTTTCCACATATTTTGTATCTGAATATTCATATGCACCACCAACTACTAAGAAAAGCAGTGGGAGACCTCCGAAAAATAGAAAGAGATCAGTGGGATAGTTTGGTATATCCGGTTCAAAGTCTCAAAGACATAAGTGCAACATATGTTGCAGAAAAGGACACAACAAAAGTACATGCAGAGAACCTATATGATAGACTTATATCTTGGGATGTGGATGTGGCCGAGAAAGACACAACATATATTGTAAGTCTGGTTATTCTTCAAGACGTTTATTATTGTTTTCACAAAGATATCATAACGTTTTAGGAATGTTATCATAATCATATGTTTTAGGAAAGTTTTCCTAACTTTTTATTCAAAACTCGATCTATTATGTTATTTTTGCAGTAATATTATTGATTGAGTTTCATAGAAATTGTGTTTCATATACTAATTCCATTACAAGTATAAGTTTAGGAAAATGTTACACATATGAGTACTTAATAGATCGATCGTGCAGCTTGTATCGGTGTGCTGTATCGGTGTGAGGCACATCGATACTGTTTGTGCGACCCAAAAATCTATAAATAGTAAAAACCCTAATTTTAATGGCAAGCTTTTTTTGGTCTTTTTCTCTCTTTGTAATTTTGTTCTCTCTTTGATTTGAAGAGATTTTGTAAGAGATATATTGAGGTTTTATGCAAGATTTTTGATTTATCTTCTTAATCTTTCTTTCATCTTTCACTAATCATGCTTATTAACATTTCTCTCATGAATTTTGTTGGCTTCTCCATGATTAGTGAGTAGATCTTTTTGAATCCATGGGATGAGGTAGATTAGGGTGATGATTAGAGTAGATCCATGATGTTAGGGCTTAGTTTACAACATATCATTTCTTATTAAGTGTGATTAATGCTAGATCCTTCATAATTTGATTGATTTAGAACTTAGGGAATTTCTCGCCCGGAAGATGTTCGATGAAATTTCCCAAATAACTTTTTAAGAGATTTACTTGGTTAGCCTATGAAAATAGATGTCTAAAGAGTTTATTGGTTGATTAGATCTTGAGATTAATGTTTGTTGATTGTTTAATCACAAATGGAAATTTGTTCTTGATTAAGTAATTAACAAAGTGATTAGTACCATGGAAGTGGATTAGTCTTAATTAAGTGATCTAAACCAAAGGATTAGCAATTGTTTGAGTAATTGGCATCATGTATTAGCTCTAGGATCACCCAAAATCAATAACCTCATCCTTGGATTCGCTTAAAGCATTGATTTAATCTCGTTTAGCATTTCTTGTTCACTACAAGAAAACAGGGAATTAGCGACTGAATTTTGCGTCTAAAATGGCAGTCGCAAAAATGGCGACTTAGTTGCGACTACATAGCGACAGAGTTGCGACTAAAATAAATTCGTCGCCACTCAGTCGCAATTTAGCGACTACATAAATTAGTCGTTCAACAGTCGCTAAATAGCGACAAAGTTGCGACTTAATTCGGCGGGTCCCCAAATATTTTTTAAAAAAGCCACGTGTTGATCGTGTGTAGTTAGTGAAAATAATTTTCGCGACTGCAACAATTAGTCGCTAAAGTAGTAGCTAAGTTGCGACGAAGTTGCGACTAAATGTGGGGAGTCGCAAAAAAGTGGGTAACCCTCGTGTTTATCGTTTGTGGTAGGCATAACAACTTTTTGCGACTACATTTTGGAGTCGCAATGTAGTCGCAAAAAGTCTATATAAGCAAGCCACACACGTTGTTTCATCTCATTCCAATTTGTTTCGAATTAAGTCGAGTGAAATTTTTTTTTTTTTTTTTTTCTTAAACGAGAGAATCTTCTTTTTTTAATTAAGTTTGAAAATGTGGGGAAATTACAATTATAGTAATGGCCGGGAGTGGATGTATCGGAGGTTCGATGAAACGACGGGTAATATCTCAGCAGAGTTTAGAGATGGGGTGGATAATCAATTCATGACATTTGCAAATAGCCAGGAGCTTACGCAGAGCAATGGCGGTAAGTTTTATTGTCCTTGTAGTGTTTGCAAGAATAATAAATTTTTACCGGGGGCTAAAATTTGGAGCCATTTGTATAGCAATGGATTTGTGCCTGGTTATTATGTTTGGTATAAGCATGGGGAAGAACTCGGTATGAGTTTAGGAACGAGTTATGGTGATACAACGTGGGTAGGTGATCAGAGTGAAGAAGTGGGTAATGTAGAAGGTAGATATGTGGATATGGTGAATGATGCATTTCATCATAATGTTAATTTTGATCATCAACATGATGATAGTTATGAGAATGTAGAAGAACCTGTACGGAATCATTCCCAAAAATTCTACGACTTGTTAGAAGGAGCGAAAAATCCTTTATACGATGGGTGTCGTGAAGGTCACTCGCAGTTATCATTTGTTGCTGAGCTCATGCAACATAAGACAGATCATAATATGAGTGAGAGGTTAGTGGATTCGATGTGCGGAATGTTTACTAAGTTTTTACCTGAAGGAAACCAGGCAACATGTTCAAATTACGAGACGGAAAGACTGATGGGCAATTTAGGCCTCCCATGTCATGCAATTGATGTTTGCATTAACAATTGTATGATCTTCTGGAAAGAAGACGAAAGGGAAGATAAGTGTGGGTTTTGTAATTCACCAAGATGGAGGCCTAACGAGCAAAACCGTAGGACCAAAGTACCATATAGTCGTATGTGGTATATGCCTATCGCTGACAGATTAAAGAGAATGTATCAAAGCGAGAAGACTGCAGCGGCAATGAGATGGCATGCCGAGCACGAAGCAATGGAGGGAGAAATGTGTCATCCGTCTGATGGGGCGGAGTGGAAATATTTTCAGGATCGACATCCCCAGTTTGCCCAAGAAACCCGAAACGTTTATCTTGGATTATGTACAGATGGGTTCAATCCATTTGGGGAGTCAAAAAATCATTCGTTGTGGCCTGTGGTCTTGACTCCATATAATTTACCCCCTGGTATGTGCATGAATACGGAGTACTTGTTTCTTACAATTATGAATTCTGGGCCAAATCATCCGCGAGGTAGTCTCGATATATTCCTTCGACCTCTCATTGACGAGTTAAAAGAATTGTGGTCCAATGGCGTTGATGCGTACGATGTATCCTTGAATCAAAATTTTAATCTGAAAGCAGTGCTATTGTGGACGATAAGTGATTTTCCGGCGTTGGGCATGCTATCAGGATGGAGCACCCATGGCAAATTGGCTTGTCCTATTTGCATGGAAGATACAAAGTCGTTTTATCTGCCGCACGGAAGAAAGACGTGTTGGTTCGATTGTCACCGAAGATTTCTTCCTCATGATCATCCACTGAGGAAGAATAGAAAAGACTTTTTGATCGGAAGAGACGCTAGGAACGACTATCCACCTGAGTCTTTGACCGGTGAGCAAGTTTATTCCTACCGTTTGCGTCGTGTAAATCCAACGAAAACTAAGGATGTTGGTGGAAACGGTCACGAAAAGAAGAAGCCTCACTTTGGGAAAAAGCATAACTGGTACAAAGAAAGCATATTCTGGGAGCTTCCGTACTGGAGGGACCTTAATCTTCGTCATAATCTCGATGTGATGCATATAGAGAAAAATTGTCTTGACAACATCATGAATACTCTTATGCGCGTGAAGGGAAAATCAAAAGACACCATCCCTTCAAGATTGGATATACAAGCATTTTGTTCGCGGCCACACTTACATATTGATGATGAGGGTAGAGCTCCTTTCCCCGCCTACTCATTGACAGACGAAGCCAGAACAAGTTTATTGGAATGTGTGAAACATTCGGTCAAATTCCCAGATGGTTATGCTTCAAACTTAGGTAGTTGTGCTGATATCGATAAGGCAAAGTTTTCTGGGATGAAGAGTCATGACTGCCATGTTTTTATGGAGCGGTTACTTCCATTTATCTGTACAGACCTCCTAGACAGGAATATCCACATCGCGTTATCAGGTAGTCTCACCTTATAGTTATATGAATATGCATGCGACACGTAAATATGATTACATAGTTTTTTTTATTAACCATTGGAGTTCAAATATATATATATTGTAGGGATCGGAGTATTTTTCCGTGATTTATGTTCGAGAACTTTGCAGCAAAGTCGCGTCCAAATTCTAAAACAAAACATTGTGTTAATCATATGCAATTTGGAAAAGATCTTTCCACCATCATTTTTCGACGTGATGGAGCACCTACCTATACATCTCCCCTACGAAGCTGAATTAGGAGGCCCCGTGCAATATAGGTGGATGTACCCTTTTGAAAGGTTTTTCAAAAAGTTGAAAGGGAAAGCAAAAAACAAACGATATGCAGCAGGATCGATTGTTAAAGCTTATCTGAAACAAGAGGTTTCTTATTTCACAGAGCATTATTTTGCCTCCGATATAGACACGAATTCAAGGTATATAATTCACATATATATGGAGACACATGATATCTATTCTAAATTTCTTCAAATTAACTAATTTGGTCAGGTTAACAAGATTCAATGAAGGTGGAGTCCCCGTATATCATGTCCCTGACGTACCTGATATATTCACTCATGTTGGTCGTCCAAGTGGAGAAATGCAGGAAATTTGGCTTTCAGCGAAAGACTATCGATGTGCACATGCATATGTATTGCGAAATTGTGAATATTTTCAGGAAATTGAGAGGTATATTCTACCGTGTGTTTACATAAGTTTTAACATGGCCCAAATTGTATTAATTGGTCTCATATTTGTGTTGATCTTAAACAGCATGTTTGAACTATCTATTTCTCAAAAATATCCACATCTTTCTGAAAAAGAACTCTCCGCGAAAAGAGGTGACGAATATCATTTATGGGTGAAAGATTATGTAAGTATGAATAAAATTCTTAACTATGTATCTATACTTCTATATATTTGATTTTCTCTAACTATACGCAGGTTAATTACTGGAAAGCCACACATCAATTTCCTATTTGGGTTCGAGAGATAGTGGAAGGACCGAAAAACAATGCCAAAACATGGCCTATCTACTTTACAAGAGGATATTTGTTTCATACGCAAAACCACAACCAGGGACGAAAGACATGTAACTATGGTGTATGTGTCAAAGGACAAAATTACAGTGACGCATCTGATCAAGCCGATTTCCACGGGATCTTAACTGATATAATACAACTGGAGTATGAGGGGATGGCTAATTTAAGAATCACACTTTTCAAGTGTAAGTGGTACGACCCTATTATCGGTAAAGGCACTCGGAAGAGCAATGCTGGCATTGTAGACGTTCTTTCATCGAAATGGTTCAATAAATACGAACCTTTTATTCTAGGTACGTATATCCCTATATATATATATATATATTACTTTCTTGATAGATAATGTATTCATAAGTTCTTTATAATGACTTTGCATGCACAGCTTCTCAAGCGGATCAAATTTGTTATATCCCATACCCATACAAGAAGAAACCGAAGCAATTATGGCTAAATGTTGTTAAAGTCAACCCGCGAGGACATATTTCAGGAGGATATGACTACACAGAACCGACTCTTTTGCAACAAGAAAATGATGATCATGTAGTGCTGACTACAATTGAAGATCTCGTAGTGCGAGACGAGAATCTGGTACAAGGAGAGAACCCAATAAATCTCGATTATGATGTCGGAGATGCGGAAGAAAACGACGAATTCCAATGCAATTCATCGTCTTCAGATGATGAAGTTGAAGTTGATGAAGAACCTTACTAAATAATATTATAATGCATAAGGTACTTATATTTGATAATGAAGTTTATTAATGGTTTATCTTATTTAGTTGGGTTTTGTATGTGATATTAAAACTTAAGCAAAAATAAAACCATAATATTAAAAGTTAAGAATAAGATTAAAACCACAAAAATTAAGCAAAAATTAAACCATAATATTAAGCAAAAATTAAACCATAATATTAAGCAAAAATTAAACCATAATATTCAGCAAAAATTATATCATAATACAAAAATTAAGCAAAAATTAAAATTTTAGGTTAAAAAAAATTAAAAAAAAATTCAATTTGGGCCCAAATTTTTCCCAAATTAATCAAGAGGGAACATTTCCCTCTAAGCCAAATGTTTCAACCCGCGAGACTTATCTCGGGCTCTTCACCTTCTCTTCACCTTCTCTTCACCGTCTGTTTTCTCTCAAACCCTAGCCGCGCCATCTTCTCTTCAGCTTCTCTTCACCTTCTGTTTATTCCGATGTCTGGCCGTGTAAAAGTTACGCCTACAGGACGAGGAGGACGACACCCTGCGACAACAGCCGCAAATCGAAGAGCCATTTCTCCCGGTGAGACAAGGATCTCGCATCGGAAGGGAAAATCAAAGAAATCCGCCTCGCCGCTTCCGCCTCAGTATGCATTCACGCCGGCGGCCGCTTCACCCTCCGTGACTCCTCGTAGCCGTGTCCCAGTTTTCGCCGAAGGTGTCAAAGATTTCCCTCCTCCGCCGCAGCTTTTGACCAGTACGGGCCAAGCAGGATCTGGAAACTCGGGAACCAATCCTCGAGCCTCTGCTTCTCCAAGACCCTCTGAAGCTCGACCCTCTCCTTCTCTTCAAGCTCGAACCTCTCCTTCTCTTCAACCTCGACCCTCAGCTTCTCTTCAACCCCCACCTGCTGCGACTCAATCTCAATCTGCTCCTTCTCCTGAAGCTCCACCCGCTGCGTCACCACAAGCTCAGAGTTCTGAGGCTCAAAACGATCACCTGGAAGAAGACGAAGAGGAGTATGATGAAGACTACGAGGAAGTTTATTTTGACGGTGACGAAGGATTGCAACCACAACTCGCGGAAGACGTGCTCGCCGCTTTGACCAACTTGCTAATCCAGCCAGGCCGTGACCAATACACAACGCTACTCTCTCCCACATTGGAGCCTGGAACCGTCTGGTAAGCTGTTTTTGTTTTGTTCTGGTAGGCCTTGACCAATACACAACGCTTAGCTTAGTTTTTTGTTTCTGTGACTGATGGTTTAGAGTAATGTTTTAGAGTATTATGGATCTGTGAATGCTGGTTTAGTCCTTTTGCTCTGATTGTATATGAGACTTAACACTTTTGTTTATCTGTTTGTAGGTTTATAGGTAAGGACAAGTCCGCATTGACTCGCAAGATCACAAGGATATTTACAAACAAGTTCGATCAGCCTTACAACAACTGGGGTTGTGTCCCATTTCCTAAAAGAGAAAAATACTTTCTTGAATTCGCGGTAATCTTCTTAACCTCTCAATCTGTTCATAATTTTCTGTTTGTTTGTTTTCTTTGATCACTAACACTTTGCTCTTATCTTGTTGTGTAGAAAGAACACACATGGCATCCCATACACACTGGTCTTGTCCAATCAAAGTTCGAGAAGATTTGCCAAGTGAGACTCAAGGACATGGTTTCTAAGGCGGGGACGAAAAGAAAGCAACCGAAGTGGATTGGCAATACGTTGTGGGGAAAAATGTGTGACTATTGGATCACAGAAGAAGCCAAAGAAAAGCATGCCACTACATCAGCAGCTCGAATGTTTGACCGTAATGGTCAAGGTATTCACAAGCATGTCTCGGGCCAGAAATCTTTCTTACAAGTGGAACAAGAATTGGTAAGTTCCTTTGTTTTGCTATTAGTCTCTGAGTTACATGTCTTGATAATTTACATGTCTTGCTATTCACATGTTCTTGTTTAACATTTCAGGAAGTGACATTGGGAAGACCTCCGAGTGTTGTTGAAGTCTTTGTAAAGACTCATACAAAGAAAGATGGGAGCTTTGTCGATCAGAGAGCGCAGGAAGTGTTTGATCTTTATAAGCAGAAGAAGGAAGCTAAGTTGGCTGAGCTTGAGCATGAGAATGACGAGTCTGCAGATGGTACTTCGCTTCGATCACAGCTTTCTGTAGAGGAGGATAACGATGTCTTCTACAAGGTAAAATACTTTTCTAAGCTTGAGTTTGTTAGATTTTTTAGGTTTCCAAATCTTTGATAACTAATACTCTGTGTTTTAATTATTGCAGTCTACTGTCACAAATGACAGAGGCCAAATGTATGGACTTGGAAGCCTAGGGACATACATCAACGGGAAGCGGAAGTATCCAGGCAGCTCCTCTTCTTTCACAACCGTGAACCAACAGCTCGAGGACGCTAACCAAAAGATCGAGGAAATAACAGCCCTACAAGCACATCGCGAAGCAGAGCATCTCCGTGTTACATCAGCTCTACAAGCAGAGGTCAGGGGCTTGGGAGTAGTCAAAAAGTACCTCAGCATCAAGGACCCAGAATTTCTTATATTCCTCAGAAATGAAGAAGATCACTCTAATCCCCCTCTCTAGGTTCCTAACTTCTCAACTCTCTTTGACTCTGAACTTGAATACTTGAACTTGTGTTTTGGAGTTTGAACTTGTGTTTGTTATGCTTTTGTTAACTCCTATATTGGAGTTTGAACTTCTATGCTTTAGGTTTGTAAATCTTGAATGTATGTTATTAGTTCTTATGTTTCTTTGTTAAAACTCATTTGTTTCTTTCAAATTCGGCTAAACCATTTAATAACAAATCAAAATCTACCAAAACAGGAATACCAATATGCTAAACCGATAAACATCGTAGTCGCTATCCAGTCGCAAAACCAGTCGCAAAACCAGTCGCAAAACATTCTAACTTAGTCGCCAAAACCAGTCGCAAAAACGTCGCAAAACCAGTGTCAGAACCAGTCGCAGACAACATCGCAAACAAGTCGCAAAACCGGTCAGGAGAAGTCGCAAATCATGTCGCAAAACCAGTCGTAAACCTAGTCGCAAACATAGTCGCAAACATAGTCGCAAACCTAGTCGCAAAACCGGTCGGGAGAAGTCGCAAAACCGGTCGGGAGAAGTCGCAAATCATGCCACAAAACCAGTCGCAAACCTAGTCGTAGAATCAGTCGCAACTTCGTCGCCACAACAGTCACAAACCCGTCGCTAAAGTAGCGACTACATTGCGACTGGACCGCGACTAAAAGAAAACAGTCGCAAAAGAGTAGCTGATTAGCGACTGCATGGCGACTAATTGATTTAGCGACGAGGTCTTTTGCGACCACTTCTTTTAGTCGCAACACAGTCGCAATTATGTAAACGGCGACTGTTTAGCGACTAATACTGTAGTCGCGAATTCCCTGTTTTCTTGTAGTGGTTCACTTGCTTGCTTAAATTTGAATCATTAGGTTGCTAGATTAAAACCACTTGATTTGCTTATCTTATATAGTTTCTTGGATTCTTATTGTGTTAGCCTCTCACCTCCTTGGTTCGATATCTTAAATACCACAATGACATGAGTGAGATTTTAGTAATTGATTAGTAAAAATTCTACTATCAATTTGGCGCCGTTGCCGGGTAGGTTTATCGTTAGCTATTAGGATTTAGATTCTTAATAAGACTAGGTTTTTGTTTACACTATGTTAATGCATATAGATAAGTGCATGCATCTTGTGGACATGATGAATTTTCTTTTAGTTATTGTTACTAACTTATCTTCCTTAGTTCTATTTTGCTTTCAAAGGTACCAAAATCAAAAGAAGAGAAATGGGAAGACAAGATCAATTGAGGTGTTTGAGGTGGTCAATCGAAAAGACATTCTTAAAGTTCTACAACCTCAAGAGATGGACGATCAATGCAACATTTTTCAAGCTCCAAAACCTCAAGAAATGCCACAACTTCAAGAAATACCACGACCTCAAGTGTTGGCATCAAGTCCGACCCAAGATCAAAGGGACAAGCCAACGGTTGGAAGCTTTGACACTCCTTGTTGTCGTGGATTGAGGTATGGAATCCACCCTCCTCCAATTGAAGCCAAGGCCTATGGGATCAAGACAAGCTTTGTTAGGTTGATTCAAGAGTCTAGATTCTTGGAGACAAAGGTTGAAAACCCTTATGATTACTTGGATTCCTTTGAGAGGTTGTGTGACACGTTTAGAATCAGAGGAGTGCCCCATGATAGCATCAAGCTCATCTTGTTCTCGTTTTCTCTGGGAGGAAAAGCAAGCCAATGGGAGAGAACATTGCCATCTCACTTGGTAAACTCTTGGGATGATTGCAAGAAGATTTTCCTCAACAAGTTCTACTCCACACAAAGAACGGTCCAAACTAGAAGGGACATCTCAAATTTCAAGCAAGGCATGCATGAAAGCTTTCATAAGGCATGGGGAAGACTTAAAGGATATACTCGAGATTGTCCCCATCACGGGTTCAAGAAGGAAGCCATCCTTAGCATCTTCTATTTGGGAGTAGATCAAGAGCACAAATGGACCTTAGATGCGGCTAGCAATGAGCGTTTTACAAACCTCACCGTGGAACAAGGAGACCTACTAGTGGAGAATTTTGCCGAAAGCGGAGAGAACTATGGAGAGGACTACTATAGGTCTCCACTAGGGAGTGGAAGGCACGAAGACCAAGGTAGAGAGGAGATGAAAGCTCTACATGAAAAAATGGACAAGCAACTTACCATGATTGAGATGCAATGTACACTTATAGACAAGCTTCTCATTGCTACTAAAAAGTCGGTTCATTTTGTTGAAGACTTCAATGACAACCAAAGGTGTGCCCCTAGAAACCATGCTCCTCTTATTCCTCCACAACGTTTTGCACAAGGTTTGGTTCCTCAAGGGCAACATAGCTTTTCCATGCCACAAGATGTGGATCTTAATGGGGTGTTTAAACAAACTCTCAAAGGTCAAGTTGAAACCTCAACTATAAGATAGATTGTGCCTACAATGATCTTAGCTCAAGGCTTGAAACCATGACTTCTAGGCTCAAAAATTTAGAGAATCAAGATGCCTCTCTAGTAAACCCATGGAAGAACTCAAGGGTAAAGTCGATGAAACCCCAAGTGAGTATTACAAAGTTATCTTCTCTGATGAAGAGAGTGAAGAGGCTTTAAGAGAGGTTGAGAGAGTTCTCCATGACTCCAAAGACGAAGTTCATGTTGAGGAAGTGGCGTTTGTGGGTAGTTATGAGATGATGGATGTTTCTTCACCCCCAAAAGGTTGTAAAAAGAAGAAAGTCTATCATGAGGCAAAAGTTTTGGGTTATGGTAATGTTGAAGAAGCCCTTGCATTGGATGGTGATAGCTTGGAATCTCTTTTCTCTACCACTATGGAGGAAGAGAAAGAGAGTACCAAGGGGGAAGGCACTAAGACCAAGAAGAAGAAACCCAATGATAACCACCCTCCTACCCTTGACCCATGTCCTCACACAATGACACTCATACCTTGGAGGTATGATAATGGAGCCGTTGAGTACAAGGTGAAGTGTATGGGAAGATCTAAGCCCTTTGCCAAGGTTAAAGCATTCCTCACCACCGAGCTTAAGGAGAAAGGTCCAAAGGGTCTTCGAGAGATCATGAACACGATCCTCAAACTTGAGCTCAAGGACCCACCAAGGAGTGCTCACACTCCTCCATCACCTGCCTAAAAGGGTAACCAAAGTCAAACTAGTGACTCTAAACAAAGTGAAATTGGGAGACATTCCCATGTCTATCATTGTATATATTATCTTTTCTTTCTAGTTTGATTTGTGTTTCTAGGGCCTTTTGATGTTTTTGTTGAGTGGTTGTAAGGTTCTTGATGGTCTAAAGGTCATGGCAAAGCAACAACGATGTTCAATGTCGGAGCTCAAGTGTCTCTCCTTAAAGTTCACACCACCACTCTCTTTTCTTCACTCCAAAGTTTGAACTACGCTCCATTTCATTGTACATTCATATTTTTGCATTATTTTTGCTCTCTCTTTTACTTTTGTTGCACCGAGACGATGCAATTCAAGTTTGGGGGATGGGTTTGTGTCATTTGACCTTGTGTTTTGTTTTATTATTTTTCCTTTTGCATACTTGAGTCTCATGCATAGTAACAAATGCATAGAAAACCGCAAAATTTTGAAAAATCTGAGCATAAAAAGAAGCATGTAGTTGCATTTTGCATGATTAAGATTGAATCTAGATGAATATAGGTTTGCACTCACTTGCATTGGGAGAAATGTCCATGTGGAATGTAAACTTAAGAGCTTGAATTAATGCCCTCGTTAGGATTTATTTGATGCATTTGAGTGATCACGAAGTTAAGGATGATCCATGCTTTGATCTTGCGGGTTGAATGTTTATGTTTTGGATGAAGCATGCTTTGATTTGATCCCAACTCTATCTAGTGAACTCTAATCTTGACTTGAAATATCATACTTGTACATTGAAGAGCGGACTCATGGATACCATATACATATTTGAGCTATCTTTTTCCTTTTCACCACTCTTGTTAGCTCAAATAGCTGATTCCCATCTTTGGAACGGTTAACCGCACCCTAAACTAAGTCTTTCTTCAAGCCTTCATCTCTTGTGTGTGTCATGAGGCCTAATTTCGAATGAACTTTGATTAATTATGAAGATGAATTTTGAAATGAACGTTCTAATGAATCGCCTTCTAATGCATTTGCCTTCTGATACATAAACATAATGTATAAACTCAGAAACTGATACATAAACAAGAAGGAATGTGAAATCAAAACAAGTTTTAGGAAGCACTCTTCCATTTTCAGATAGGATGACATTCACGGTTTAGGAAGAGTTTTCATGACATGATTCAAATTTGTTTTCCTTTAGAGCCTGAGACTTTATCACCACCCAACTCTTCAAAGAGATCACACGGCATATTGCTTCTTATATCGTGCGAAGTATCATCAGCAAGTTTTGACATATCTTTAATTCTCATTGAATGGTATTCCATCATCTTCAACACAAAAGAGCACAAGTCCCCACATAATTGGTCTTAGGGATACTCTTCCCTTCTAGTTTGTCAACTCCATAAGAAACTCGTTTCTTGTTAGTAACTGATTTGTTTGCAGCAACACACATTAGAACAAATATCATCTCTGCACCATTTCAAAAATGTTTATAGGAACCTTTAAAATATTGAAATTCTCAATATTAAACAATTGATTAACTTGCCTAAATACTTACATGCAAACTGTTGCACATGAGTAAGGACATAATCATCTTGCTTTGTTGGATTCCCACAATTATAGTGATTGTGTGCTTCTTCACATTGATCACCATTCCGATCTAATGCCGGCTCTTATTCTCAAAGGTAAGTCCGTAGATGACTTCAACATCTGTCCATCAGACTTTGTTTGGAAAAGCTTTCCCATTAACGACTTCAACACAGTCTCCAATAAATCTGCGACTCCGCTCAGTGTTGTATTTGTTGTAGCTGCATGACAGCGTGTTGAAGAATGATGGTTTGATGAACGCAACTCGAGGGAGATGGTGGTTATGAAAGTATGCTACATAATTTTGCCTTCTCAAAGCAAACAGTGATAATGTCGCATCTATTTGATGCATAAACGTTGAGAAAAATAAACATTACACAAAAGAAACAATTATAAATAAAGAAAATACGGCTTTTTGAAATTTTAGGAAAGCGTCACAATCAATTAGGAATGCCTTCCTGAACCCAAAACCAATAAACAATTTTTTACTAACTAATCATCTGATCGTTCAGAGGCTCTTTTGGAGTTTCTACAATAGTAAACCATGATGGCAGTACAACATAGCCATCGATTTTGACTATGGATTAATTAAATGAAAAAATTAGGGAGTAACAAGTTTTTAAGATATGAACAAATGGAAAGGTTAAAGACATACTAACATTTCTCCCCTTCATCTCTTCCAATCATCCATACTGTTAAATTTGTCGATTTTAGGAGTCAGAAATGGATCTATTACCGGATGTAATGGAGGCGTTACACATAACGCTAGGTTTCTTGGTGTGTGATACGGAGTCCTCGTGGGATGAGATCTTTTTTTTTTTGCGATCACTCCGCCTTAGAAACGCCATGTTATCTGTTGGCAAATCATCAACCTTCTGTGAAGGTTTAGGACTCGCTGCCGCCTTCTTTTACTTAGCCGGAACCACAATGTTATCATCTTTTTTAGTTTCAGCTCCTTTATTTTTCTAAGGAGTAACAAGAACATTCTTGTTTGTTGTCAAACTAGTCTCCTGTTTTTAGAGTTAAAGAAAATATTAAGAATTCCCAAACAAAAATACAATCATATTTTTCAGGAAACCTTCCATAATCTTCATTTAATCGTATATGATCAAGAAATGTTTTCAAGGTGGTGATACATTACCTTTACTTGCGAAACCAGGCACCATTCACCCACTCCTTGTAAATTCGATTTTTTTCAATCCGAAATTCTCGGACTTGCCGAGACAGAAACATTGAAACACCGCATACGCCGTTGGACTTTATTTTTGTCACTTTAACATTCCACCAACCGCCGTTTAAAATACAAAGACGTCGTCCAATAGTTATGGACCCTTCCAACTATCTTCGATATCCGGCAATGGAAGACGGATATTTTCCTTGATGATACTCTCCATAATTTTTTTTTGCTTCTTCTCTTGATCCAATTTGTTTTTTGAGTACTCCACAATATATAAATCAATACCCTTATTTGTTGATTTCTTTGTCACTGTTCCCGGAACATCCGCCCTCTGAAGATTCTATCTCCACAGGGGTACCTACTTGTAAGTGACACTCATAATGTGTATCCAAAGAGGATCGGTTCTGAGCCACATGATCTGAATCAGCCTACAAAATACAAAACACAAAACAGTTTTATGAACATTTCATACAGGTTCATGAAGACTTGACTAAGGGCATCTGCATCCATGAGACACCCTTGAGGGTGTCTCAAAATAAAAATACTATTTTTTTAAATTATATAATTAAATTTTAAAAAAACAAAATTGGACCAATCAAATTCTGACACATCAGCTTGAGGGTATCTCAACCTTTTTTGTGGAGTGTCTCAAATGAGACACTCTTCTCCTTCTCTCTCTTCTCTTTTCTTTTTTTTTTCTTTATTTTATTGGTGGGTGTCTCATTGAGACACCCCCAATGCACTTGCTCTAATTGTTTTAAAATATAAGTGAAAACCCCAGAAATCTTATCTCAACAGTTGAATCTCCTTGCTAGGTCGTATATATCCTATATTGGATTTCCACCATCAGTATTTAGCTCCTCTTAGCATTGCTTGTCTTCTTCCATCTAAAACACACAAAATAAAAAATACATAATGATTTTAGGTACCTTTCATACAGGTTAAGGAAGACTTGACTAAATATTTTTAAATACAAATAAAAAGGCATAAATCTTACCTCATCATTTGAATGTCCATGTTGGGCCGCTTCTTATGTTTGGGTTCCTTCATCAGTATTTAGCTCTTGTGTTTGTGTTTCCTAACGTTTGTAAGAACATAAATTCAGATTTAGTCAAACATGATTATACTTTGTCTAAAGAAATAGTCTTGCTTATTACACACCAAAGAGGACTGCATCAGAACCACATGCTCTGCATCAGTCTGCAAATATATAACAGTTTTAGGAACCTTTCATACATGTTTAGGAAAACTTGACTAAATATTTAAAATACAAGTGAAAAATCCATAAATCTTACCTCAACAATTGAATCTTTCCTTTGGGTCACCTCCTGTGTTTGGTTCACATCATCTGTTTGGGACCTCCTATGTTTGTGTTTCCTAAAATTTGTAAAATCATAGATTCAGATTCAGTGAGATCTGTCTTTGGCTAACAGAATTATGTTCAACCTTGAAAAAGAATTTGATTGCTTTACCCATTCCTTATGAACCCTTATATCATCAATGCTGAATTGGAAGATTTATTTTGTATGATTAATGAGGACAGAGACTTTGTCATTCTTAATAATCGTATTGACAAATCTTCTACGCCAACAACCTCTGTAATACACATCAACTTCTTGATTTAGAGAAATATCTTCTCAACTTACATGCTGACTCCGATCATCATTTGGAAGTGGTTGTTTATCCAAAGAAGATCAAATCTGAGTCAGAACCTCTGCAACAGCATGCATATACATTTCATACAGTGTTATGAAAACTTTTTCCTAAATGTTTAAAATGCAAGTAAAAAAACCAAAATTCTTACCTCAATATATGAATCGTCTTGTCGGGTCTCATCCTGTTTCTAGGATCCACCATCTATGTTAAGCTGCAAACAAGTTTATAAAGTCCAATTGATCACATATTTTCTCAAAATTCTTAAACCAAAATACAAGTAAAGAAACCATAAATCCGACCTCATGATTTGACTCGTCTTGTTGGGTGTCACATGTGTATTGGATCCGTCATCAGTATTATATTGGATACTTGGAGAATTGATAGATGGATGGATCCTACCATCTGTGTCATGATACCACAACAAAAAAGAAAAAAGTTAACAATTAATTTTAGTATGGTTCCCAAAAATTTAAGAAGCTTTTTAGCAATTCCATGAATACTTTCCCAAATTTAAAGACAATTTTAAAGGAAACCAAAAACAGAAAGCTTACATCATCATTTAAACGGGATTCCACAATATACAAGTAGTATATGAGGTTCAATCCAAATGGGCAAGATTTCAAGCACCAATAATGCAAAACACTTCTTAAGTTAAGCAAAATAAGGAAAAATTGTTGTTTAATTAATGAATCTAGCAGCTTAAATCAAGAACAAGAAATAGCAAACTAAACAAGTGTAATGCAAGAGATATAAGCGAATTCAAGGATAAGATAATCGAATTTAGATGATCCAAAACCAATTCATGATGCTCAATGAACAAACAAGTTATTCCTAGGCAATGATCATTAAGTGTGACTAATTCTCTCTCAAGATATTAGTCACCATGCTAATTACTAACTCAAGATCAAACTCTCGCTTGTGAATCATTAACTAGCAAGCATTAAGTGTAAACAATCAAGATCAATCAAATATACACCCTAGACAACTACTCTCATAGGTTAGGAATGCATATCTCTTGATTAGTTTTTCAAGGCATTTCATCAAACACCTTGTGGGTGTGAAAAGCCTCTTGGTCGAGATTGGCTTTCTCAAGACTAATCTAGCATTAAGACCACTAATCAAGAAGAGAAATAGGATAATCTAACCCTAAGCATCATAAATCAATCTTGGAATCATCCTAACTCTAACCCATCCTCAAACTCTAAGAACTATTCACCAATCACCATGGTTTCAACAAGTCTCATAAAAAAAGAGAGTTAAAACTCATGATCAATTGATTGGATGATTAGAAAATAGAAGATAGATGGATAGAATCAAAGAAAACAATACTCAAATGCATAAATAAAAATGATTAATCTCTTACAAATCACTCTAGATCACACTTAGCTAGGGTTTTTGCTTAAGAAAAGACTTAATCCATGAAAATTAGGTTTATTGGTTTAAATAGTGAATAGTGGCGAACCGGGTCGACCCGGGACAAACCGGGTACCGACCCGGTTCAGTTGGGTAAAAGGTGTCGAAAGGGTCAATACCGATGTCACTCATCGGTGCAACATCTCGGTATTGGACATGGGTTTGTGCACCGATGATGCACACCAATTTGTGACCTCGGTATTGAACCTGAGATTTCTTGATGTCGTGTGAGGTACACCGATGTCACTCCTCGGTATTGCACATCGGTGTTAAGGCTAATTTCCCTCGGATTTCCCCCTGGAGTTGCACCGATATGTTGTACCGACTTGTGACCTCGGTATTGAGGTGAGGGAGTGGTACCGAATAAGCATACCGATGTGTGACGTCGGTGTAATCCCCTAAAGCTTCAACACCGATGTCACTCCTCGGTGCTAGACATCGATATTAAGCTCGATTTCCCCCGGTTTCAATACCGATGATCAGTCACACCGAAATGTGACCTCGGTATTGAACCTTGCCGAGACTCCTCATGACTTTGGCTCCGTCTCCTTGTCTCCAATCCGATCGGCCTCACGTCTCGAGCCTCGAGTCTTCTCCAAAGTACCTAAAATACGTCCCGAAACATGCTAAACTTCCTAGGACCTAATGCAAACACCTAATACTCTAATTCAAACCAAAATGCTAAACAAAGCTAATGATCATGCATGCAAATGACTAAAAGTGTTAACTAAATGCAAGCTAGAACATGTAAAATGCATGAATATCAAACCGCCGGAAAACCGTCTGGACCGACAATGTTCTGAGAAGCTGAAAACTTAGCAGCTACTTCATGCGAATGCGGATCTATCCAGTACTGCTTCAAGCCTCTCAAAACTTCGGAACACATGTAAGAGGGCTTCGCCGCATCGTCATTCACCTCCCACTTCCTCTTCCAATTGGAGACTGTATTATTGAGTCAAAACTTTTCCTTGCCTTTTAACTTCGTCTTCACTGTTTCATTGATCGCAAGCTCCCAGTGCCATTTTTGCTATAAAAAAAAATTAGAAATGATAAAAATAGTTAGATAAATATTAATAAATAATTGTGACAAAAAAAAATTTGTGCAAAACATGTGAACCATGTCATGCAAATGTCGTCCGTGACCGCACTTCAGTTGTAATGAGGCTCGACGAAGAAACCTTTAATGGTGTCAGATACACTCCGTCCGACACAGTTATTGAGACAAAACCTGAGAAATACAACTATAATTATTAGTAAATAAAATAAAGTTAATTACAAGAGATTTTGTTTTTGAGAAAACGTACCAAAAATGTTTCCGGCATTCGTTGCGGATCTAACCTCTTTAAACCGGCATAACCTGGCTGCTGCAAAAGATCTTTGACCGTGTATTGTGTATATGGCAACGGGGGTCGAGGTGATGTTGCAGGTGGAGGCGGTTGCGGTGTTGCAGACTGAGTCCCCACAGAATCTGGAACAGCGTTTTCGGTGGCAGATAATGACGAGACCGTACTCGGTCCCTACTCGCCCTAGTCCCTCATAAAGTGAACATAATGCGATTTGCGGCGCGGCATATAACATAAAAATTATAATAAATTAATAACTAAATTAATGAATTTTATAAATTACGACGTCTATTCCAATCCTAAAATTTGATTTGACAAATTGTTTTTACCTTTTATAGAGATGTTGGAGCTTGTAGAGAGAGAGAGAGAGAGAGAGAGAGAGAGAGAGAGAGAGAGAGAGAGAGAGAGAGAGAGAGAGAGAGAGAGAAAGATTGTGAGAGAATGAGGTCGAAGGAAGAAATATGGGCTCATATATATAGAGTTTGTGGCCGTCGTAATTCCGATGTAATTTACCATCGAAATTACGACGGATTCGATGTAAATTCGTCGTAAGATTTTAACCAAAAATTCAACCAATATGAATTTTCCCACATGCGGCAAATTTAATTTTTTGATTACGACGATTTTACGACGGATTCGATGTAATTTACAATCAAAATTTCGACGGATTTGCCGTAAAGTCGACGTAATCCAAATATATATATTTGGTTGATAACATCAAAAAATATTTCATGTAAAAAGTGTCATAAATATCTACGAAGTATATTTATGCATCCAAGACTGTTCATAGTGAACAACAAATTCAATAACGACGATTGAATCTAATTTCTAGAAAACTTCTTTATCTTTCATAATAATGTATAACCTTTGTTCTTATAACTATATCCATAACATGCACAAATTATATAATTTTATTGATTTTTGTAAAAACTAATTCTTTGTATACAATGAGTATAACTTAATTAAAACAAGATAAATGATGAAAATCAATCCTATACACCATACAATCGACCATATAATCAGATTCAAAATTTAGGCATCGTAATATCGTCGTAATACTGAAACCCTATACCCTAAAGTACAATGCACAAACATTTAAGTGATTAGAGGGATACTATACTTCTTCCTAAGGCTTTCATGAGTGTAAAGGCACACTGATGATTTATGCAAGTTGAATAAACACACGGTCCATATCACTCGTTCTCCGTGGATGCGTTACATATGATCATTTCCCTCTTATCACATTTCAACGCCAAAGTCAAAAATTGGCGCTCGATCAAAATAATTCAAAATTTCAAGATTTTCTAACCTGAAAATACACAAACACCAAAATTGAAAAGTTTCAATACCAGAAGAATTAAAATACAATGCACAAAATTTTAAGTGTTTAGTATATAGGGTTTGAGTATTACGATGATATTACGACGATTAGGACTCATCTGTTGTAATATCGTTGTAATATTACGACGGATGAGTCCTAGTCGTCGTAATACTCAAACCCAATACCCAAAGTACAATGCACAAAATTTTAAGTGATTAGGGAGATACTATACTTCTTACCAAAAATTGAGAAAAGAGAATTTCCCACACAATTTGTTGAATAAACGAAATGGAAACCCTAATTTTTTTGTATACAAGTTAAAACAAGATAAACGATGAAAACCAATCCTATACAACATACAATCAACCATATAATCAGATTCAAAATTTAGGATCATTGTACTATCGTCGTAATACTGAAACCCTATACCCTAATGTACAATGCACATAAATTTAAGTGATTGTAAATGCACGCTGATGATTTATGCAAGTTGAATAAACACACGGTCTATATCACTCGTTCTCTGTGGATGCGTTACATGGGATCATTTCCCTCTTATCACATTTCAACGCCAAAGTCAAAAATTGGCACTCGATCAAAATATTTCAAAATTTCATAAACTTTTAGCCCGCAAATACACAAACACCAAAATTGAAAAGTTTCAATACCAGAATAATTTAAGTAAAGTGCACAAAATTTGAATTGTTTAGTATATAGGGTTTGAGTATTACGATGATATTACGATGATTAGGACTCATCTGTACACTACAAGAAAACTGTCTATTTCCAACGAAAATTTACGACCATTTTAAATCGATGTAACTTTACGTCGACTTTACCACGAATTTCCGACGAAATATGTGTTCGATGTAAAATCGTCGTAAATATGTGTCGTCGTAATTTCGATGTAAATTTACGACTAGTTTACGACGACATTACGACGACAACATAAATCGTCGTAATGTCGTCGTAAAATTACATCGATATTACGATGAATATTTCTTCTGTATATTACGTTGATATTACGACGATTTGACGTCACATGTTCCCGGTTAGGTAGACCACGTTTTTTAATAGGTCCACCTACTAAATTTACATCGAATTTACATCGTAAAATTCGTCGTAAATCTGTTGGAAAATCGTTGGTAATTCTGAAACAATTTCTATAAATACAGCGTAACTTCAAACTAAAGAATAATAAAAAAAACAAACAGAATAAAACAAAAAAAATATATATATAAATGTCTATATACGAACTACGAAAATGGATGTATACGCAAAAGGATTCAGAGGGAGATTTGACGGAAGAATTCAAAGAAGGGCATGAAATATTCATGTATCAGGCCGGAAATATGCAAACAACCCTGGAAAGTGGTAAGATGTTCTGTCCTTGTCGTAAATGCAAGAATACGAGATATATGTTTATTGAAACGGTGTAATATCGTCATAATACTCAAACCCTATACCCTAAAATACAATGCATAAATTTTTAAGTGATTAGGGAGTTATTCTTACCAGAAATCGAGAAAAGAGAATTTCCCACACAATTTGTTGAATCAGCGAAATGGAAACCCTAATTGTTTTGTATACAATGAGTAGAAATTAGTCAAAAACAAGATAAACGATGAAAACCAATCCTATACAACATACAATCAACCATTTAATCAGATTCAAATTTAGGGTCATCGTAATATCGTCATAATACCGAAACCCTATACCCTAAAATACAATGCACACAAATTTAAGTGATTAGAGAGATACTATACTTCTTCCCGAGGCTTTCATGAGTGTAAAGGCACACTGATGATTTATGCAAGTTGAATAAACACACGGTCCATATCACTCGTTCTCCGTGGATGCGTTACATAAGATCGTTTCCCTCTTATCACATTTCAACGCCAAAGTCAAAAATTGGCGCTCGATCAAAATATTTCAAAATTTCAAGATTTTTTAATCAGCGAATACACAAACACCAAAATTGAAAACTTTCTATACCAGAAGAATTAAAGCACAATGAACAAAATTTTAAGTGTTTAGTATATAGGGTTTTAGTATTTTGATGATATTACGACGATTAGGACTCATATGTCGTAATATCGTTGTAATATTTTGATTGATGAGTCCTAGTCGTCATAATATTGTCGTAATACTCAAACCATATACCCTAAAGTACAATGCAAAAAAACATTAAGTGATTACGGAGATACGATACTTCTTACCAGAAATCGAGAAAAGAGAATTTCACGCACAATTTGTTGAATCAGCGAAATGGAAACCCTAATTTTTTTGTATACAATGAGTAGAACTTAGTTAAAACAAGATAAACGATGAAAACCAATCCTATACAACATCCAATCAACAATATAATCTGATTCAAAATTTAGGGTCATCGTAATATCGTCATAATACTGAAACCCTATACCCTAAAGTACAATGCACAATAATTTAAGTGATTAGAGAGATACTATACTTCTTCCCGAGGCTTTCATGACTGTAAAGGCACGCTGATGATTTATGCAAGTTGAATAAATACACGGTCCATATCACTTGTTCTCCGTGGATGCGTTACATAGGATCATTTCCCTCTTATCACATTTCAACGCCAAAGTCAAAAATTGGCGCTCGATCAAAATATTTCAAAATTTCAAGATTGTTTAATCAACGAATACACAAACACCAAAATTGAAAAGTTTCTATACCAGAAGAATTAAAGTACAATGCACAAAATATTAAGTGTTTAGTATATAGGGTTTATGTATTACGATAATTTTACGACGATTATGATTCATCTGTCGTAATATCGTTGTAATATTACGATGGATGAGTCCTAGTCATCATAATACTCAAACCCTATACCCTAAAGTACAATGCACAAAATTTTAAGTGATTAGGGAGATATTCTTCCCAGAAGTCGAGAAAAGAGAATTTCCCACACAATTTGTTGAATAAGCGAAATGGAAACCCTAATTTTTTTGTATACAATGAGTAGAACTTAGTTAAAACAAGATAAACGATGAAAACCAATCCTATACAAGATACAATCAACCATATAATCAGATTCAAAATTTAGGGTCCTCGTAATATCGTCGTAATACTAAAACCCTATACCCTAAAGTACAATGCACACAAATTTAAGTGATTAGAGAGATACTATACTTCTTCCCGAGGCTTTCATGAGTGTAAAGGCACGCTGATGATTTATGCAAGTTGAATAAACACACGGTCCATATCACTCGTTCTCCGTGGATGCGTTACATAGGATCATTTCCCTCTTATCACATTTCAACGCCAAAGTCAAAAATTGGCGCTCGATCAAAATATTTCAAAATTTAAATATTTTTTAATCAGCGAATACACAAACACCAAAATTGAAAAGTTTCTATACCAGAAGAATTAAAGTAAAATGCACAAAATATTAAGTGTTTAGTATTTAGGGTTTATGTATTACGATGATTTTACGACGATTATGACTCATCTGTCGTAATATCGTTGTAATATTACGATAGATGAGTCCTAGTCATCGTAATACTCAAACCCTATACCTTAAAGTACAATGCACAAAATTTTAAGTGATTAGGGAGATATTCTTACCAGAAGTCGAGAAAAGAGAATTTCCCACACAATTTGTTGAATCAGCGAAATGGAAACCCTAATTTTTTTTGTATACAATGAGTAGAACTTAGTTAAAACAAGATAAATGATGAAAACCAATCCTATACAAGATACAATCAACCATATAATCAGATTCAAAATTTAGGGTCCTCGTAATATCGTCGTAATACTAAAACCCTATACCCTAAAGTACAATGCACACAAATTTAAGTTATTAGAGAGATACTATACTTCTTCCCGAGGCTTTCATGAGTGTAAAGGCACGCTGATGATTTATGCAAGTTGAATAAACACACGGTCCATATCACTCGTTCTCCGTGGATGCGTTACATAGGATCATTTCCCTCTTATCACATTTCAACGCCAAAGTCAAAAATTGGCGCTCGATCAAAATATTTCAAAATTTAAATATTTTTTAATCAGCGAATACACAAACACCAAAATTGAAAAGTTTCTATACCAGAAGAATTAAAGTAAAATGCACAAAATATTAAGTGTTTAGTATTTAGGGTTTATGTATTACGATGATTTTACGACGATTATGACTCATCTGTCGTAATATCGTTGTAATATTACGATAGATGAGTCCTAGTCATCGTAATACTCAAACCCTATACCTTAAAGTACAATGCACAAAATTTTAAGTGATTAGGGAGATATTCTTACCAGAAGTCGAGAAAAGAGAATTTCCCACACAATTTGTTGAATCAGCGAAATGGAAACCCTAATTTTTTTTGTATACAATGAGTAGAACTTAGTTAAAACAAGATAAATGATGAAAACCAATCCTATACAAGATACAATCAACCATATAATCAGATTCAAAATTTAGGGTCCTCGTAATATCGTCGTAATACTAAAACCCTATACCCTAAAGTACAATGCACACAAATTTAAGTTATTAGAGAGATACTATACTTCTTCCCGAGGCTTTCATGAGTGTAAAGGCACGCTGATGATTTATGCAAGTTGAATAAACACACGGTCCATATCACTCGTTCTCCGTGGATGCGTTACATAGGATCATTTCCCTCTTATCACATTTCAACGCCAAAGTCAAAAATTGGCGCTCGATCAAAATATTTCAAAATTTCAAGATTTTTTAATCAGCGAATACACAAACACCAAAATTGAAAAGTTTTTATACCAGAAGAATTAAAGTACAATGCACAAAATATTAAGTGTTTAGTATATAGGGTTTATGTATTACGATGATTTTACGACGATTATGACTCATCTGTCGTAATATCGTTGTAATATTACGATGGATGAGTCCTAGTCATCGTAATACTCAAACCCTATACCCTAAAGTACAATGCACAAATTTTTAAGTGATTAGGGAGATATTCCTACCAGAAGTCGAGAAAAGAGAATTTCCCACACAATTTGTTGAATCAGCGAAATGGAAACCCTAATTTGTTTGTATACAATGAGTAGAACTTAGTTAAAACAAGATAAACGATGAAAACCAATCCTATACAAGATACAATCAACCATTTAATCAGATTCAAAATTTAGGGTCCTCGTAATATCGTCGTAATACTAAAACCCTATACCCTAAAGTACAATGCCCACAAATTTAAGTCATTAGAGAGATACTATACTTCTTCCCGAGGCTTTCATGAGTGTAAAGGCACGTTGATGATTTATGCAAGTTGAATAAACACACGGTCCATATCACCCGTTCTCCGTGGATGCGTTACATAGGATCATTTCCCTCTAATCACATTTCAACACCAAAGTCAAAAATTGGTGCTCGATCAAAATATTTCAAAATTTCAAGATATTTTAATCTGCAAATACACAAAAAGCAAAATTGGAAAGTTTCAATACCAGAAGAATTAAAGCACAATGAACAAAATTTTAAGTGTTTAGTATATAGGGTTTTAGTATTATGATGATATTACGACGATTAGGACTCATATGTCGTAATATCATTGTAATATTTTGATTGATGAGTCCTAATCGTCAAAATATTGTCGTAATACTCAAACCATATACCCTAAAGTACAATCTAAAAAAACATTAAGTGATTACGGAGATACGATACTTCTTACCAGAAATTGAGAAAAGAGAATTTCACGCACAATTTGTTGAATCAGCGAAATGGAAACCCTAATTTTTTTGTATACAATGAGTAGAACTTAGTTAAAACAAGATAAACGATGAAAACCAATCCTATACAGCATACAATCAACCATTTAATCTGATTCAAAATTTAGGGTCATCGTAATATCGTCATAATACTGAAACCCTATACCCTAAAGTACAATGCACAATAATTTAAGTGATTAGAGAGATACTATACTTCTTCCAGACGCTTTCATGACTGTATAGGCACGCTGATGATTTATGCAAGTTGAATAAACACACGGTCCATATCACTCGTTCTCTGTGGATGCGTTACATAGGATCATTTCCCTCTTATCACATTTCAACGCCAAAGTCAAAAATTGGCGCTCGATCAAAATATTTCAAAATTTAAAGATTTTTTAATCAGCGAATACACAAACACCAAAATTGAAAAGTTTCTATACCAGAAGAATTAAAGTACAATGCACAAAATATTAAGTGTTTAGTATATAGGGTTTATGTATTACGATGATTTTACGACGATTATGACTCATCTGTCGTAATATCGTTGTAATATTACGATAGATGAGTCCTAGTCATCGTAATACTCAAACCCTATACCCTAAAGAACAATGCACAAAATTTTAAGTGATTAGGGAGATATTCTTACCAGAAGTCGAGAAAAGAGAATTTCCCACACAATTTGTTGAATCAGCGAAATGGAAACCCTAATTTTGTTGTATACAATGAGTAGAACTTAATTAAAACAAGATAAACGATGAAAACCAATCCTATACAAGATACAATCAACCATATAATCAGATTCAAAATTTAGGGTCCTCGTAATATCGTCGTAATACTAAAACCCTATACCCTAAAGTACAATGCACACAAATTTAAGTGATTAGAGAGATACTATACTTCTTCCCGAGGCTTTCATGAGTGTAAAGGCACGCTGATGATTTATGCAAGTTGAATAAACACACGGTCCATATCACTCGTTCTCTGTGGATGCGTTACATAGGATCATTCCCCTCTTATCACATTTCAACGCCAAAGTCAAAAATTGGCGCTCGATCAAAATATTTCAAAATTTCATGATTTTTTAATCAGCGAATACACAAACACTAAAATTGAAAAGTTTCTATACCAGAAGAATTAAAGTACAATGCACAAAATATTAAGTGTTTAGTATATAGGGTTTATGTATTACGATGATTTTACGACGATTATGACTCATCTGTCGTAATATCGTTGTAATATTACGATGGATGAGTCCTAGTCATCGTAATACTCAAACCCTATACCCTAAAGTACAATGCACAAAATTTTAAGTGATTAGGGAGATATTCCTACTAGAAGTAGAGAAAAGAGAATTTCCCACACAATTTGTTGAATCAGCGAAATGGAAACTGAAACGACCGCACTCATTTTTTTTTTTTTTTTTTTTTTTTTTGCATAAATAAACAACACCAAATACAAGAACAATCCAAGTTCTACAGCTTACATAACTAACAGTTCTATAACAGCAAAAGCAAAGACAACAACAACAACAACAAACCCCCGGGTCCTAATCATCCCCTCTTCACTGCCTCGATTCCACGATCACGCCTTATCTTTACCTGCATCGACAAAAGTGATGCATCAACATTTGGCTCGCCAAATGCTGAGTGAGATTGATCATCCCAACTACAGGCTACCAATAAGCACAAATAAACAACAATTAACCATACGAAAATTAATTAACCCAATTAACAGAAACCCAGCACAATTCACAATTAAACGCCAAATAAAAGAATAACCACACAAGCTTAGCATTTAATCACAATTAAAGGAAAACCCAACACAAGCTTAACAATTAATCGCAATTAATCACAATTAAAGGAAAGCCCAACACAAGCTTAACAATTAATTACAATTAATCGCAATTAAAGGAAAGCCCAACAAGAGCTTAGCGATCCCGTTCCCGCTAAGCTTCCCGGATCGCGAAACAACAACCAAGAAACAAGCAAGAAAATCGCGAAACAAGAACAGGAAGAACAGGCTCGGATCGCGAAACCGACAACCAAGAAGACAAGCTTGGTCACGAATCCAACGCCCAAAACAACAACAAGGATCGCGATTCCCACACCCAAAACAACAAGCAAGAATCGCGATTCAAGCCCAAGAAGAACCAGCTCGGTTCAATCAACAAGAAGACAAGCTCGGGCCACGAAATCATCAACCAATAAGCAAGCAAGAGTCACGAAATCAATAGCCCAGCCCCAAGCAAGAGCCGCGAATCCCACGCCCAAAGAGACAAGCAAAGTCGCGACCCCAACAACAAAAAGAACAAGCTCCACACAAGCTTAAATGCTAGCCTTTGGTCACAACTCACCTTGAATCGGATGGATCGAGCTCTAGAAGACTTCTCCAAGCTCAAGAAGACCTCCCTCCTTCCTCCCAAGCTCACACCTTTACTAGCTCCTCCAACCTCTCCTTCAAGCTTCTCCCAAGCTCAACCCTTCTTGATCTTGCAAGATCCAAGTTCCCCAAGCTTCTCTTCTTCTCACGCTCTCCTTCTCTCTCTCTCTCTCTCTCTCTCTCTCTCTCTCTCTCTCTCTCTCTCTCTCTCTCGCGACCAGCTCCTTCTCTTTTTTTTTTTCTTTTTTTTTTTGATCTTCTTCCACGCCACAAGAAGATAAGGAAGAAGACAACATAAAGATCCAAACTTGAGAAAAACCCCACAACTTCCAAATCGGTTTATGACACCCCCGGAACAAACCCGAATTAATTATTTCTCCCAATAATTAATTTCTCCAGATTTGTCTAAGGCTCAAAACCCGAAGGAAAATTCCGAAACAATTAAATCAATTAATTTAATTTTTCCGGAACACGGGCGTTACAATTCTCCCCCACTGACATAGATTCGCCCTCGAATCTTCGATACCGTTCATCTCCAATGAACCTTATCGTCGCAACGATTACACCACCTTTGGCCAAACCCGACCATCTCAAAACTCACACGAGGTCCAAAACCAACCCACGAGGTTTCCCATTCAGTCCCTATGCTTATAACACCGCGGCATCATATGTACTTATTGCTCAAACACCGGCCAACCCCATTACTCAAGACACCGCAGCATCTCTGAGTTCCGAGCATCAGCCATATCCCGCAGGATATCCACCATACCATATCACCCAAGACACCGCAGCATCTCCGGGTTCTAGGTATATGCCGTACCACTCCACTCGGTAATATAACCTACAAGAGTCCCAATACCCCATACCACTCAATTCTAGGCAATATATCCCACGTCTGGGACATACTCCTTACGAATCCACGGTATCACGTATCACTCTAGGCTATAAATCTCCCGAGACTGGGTACATCGCCACTCACACTCCCAGGACACACAGTCCTGCGAGCTATCGGCACCGGAGGAACCAGTCCTCCCAACGAGCAATAAATCACATATCTCTAAGCATCTCGACTGAACTATACTCCATACCCGGAATATCTGCCGTGCATGACCAATAACCCGGCCATCGCACCTCCCTTGCGCACCTTCCAGTGTCGGCTTGCTTTAGAAAAACTTGTCAAGACAACTACGACTAGGCTATCTTTAACACCCAACAACTCTCTGCAGTAAGTCATCAATACAAACGTAATAAAACAAACAAGTACCATACGCCTGCAATCCAACCCACCACATAGAACCGCTAAGTGAAATAACCAGGTCTCGTCACTCGACTCCTTTTCCCGAACAAGCTTAACGAAAATACGCAACGCTCACAAGTCACCAATAAGAAATACTCATCTTATTACACATCATAATGTAACATCGTTCTACACAACGGCAATACAAAATGAAACATACATAGCATACAGCTACAACCGAAACTGGAACCTTTCGATGGAACTCAAGCCGCAGCTTGCTTCTGGAACCACTTCTGGAACCTCGCTTCCATCCTAGCCTCTGGCTCCCAAGTTTCCTCCTGAACACCGCCACAGTCCCACAGAACTCGCATCATCGGAATCTTCTTCCGACGAAGCTCCTTGACCCTCCGCTCGAGAACTCTCAAAGGTCTCGCCTCAACGGTCATATTGGGCTGGAGATCTGGCGGAATCTCAGCCAATACCTCGTCACCCCTATGCAAACACTTCTTCAGCATCGACACATGGAATACCTTATGAAAGGCTTGCATAACCGCGGGTAACTCCAACCGATACGCTACCGGTCCAACACGCTCTACAATCCGGAACGGTCCCATATACCTCGGACTCAACTTAGTCGCAACAATGGACCTGTTCGGACCTCTCAGCAAAGCCATCTTGAGATACACACTATCTCCCACCTCAAACACAAGCTCTTTCCGCCTCTTATCAGCATAACTCTTTTGCCGATCCTGGGCCTCTTTCATGTTCAGCTTCAAAATCAGCAAAATCAGCGAAATCAGAGAATTTCACGCACAATTTTTTGAATCAGCGAAATGGAAACCCTAATTTTTTTTGTCTACAATGAGTAGAACTTAGTTAAAACAACATAAACGATGAAAACCAATCCTATACAACATACAATCAACCATATAATCTGATTCAAAATTTAGGGTCATCGTAATATCGTCATAATACTGAAACCCTATACCCTAAAGTACAATGCACAATAATTTAAGTGATTCGAGAGATATTATACTTCTTCCAGAGGCTTTCATGACTGTAAAGGCACGCTGATGATTTTTGCAAGTTGAATAAACACACGGTCCATATCACTCGTTCTCCGTGGATGCGTTACATAGGATCATTTCCCTCTTATCACATTTCAACGCCAAAGTCAAAAATTGGCGCTCGATCAAAATATTTCAAAATTTCAAGACTTTTTAATCCGCAAATAAACAAACACCAAAATTGGAAAGTTTCAGTACCAGAAGAATTAAAGAACAATGAACAAAATTTTAAGTGTTTAGTATATAGGGTTTTAGTATTATGATGATATTACGACGATTTGGACTCATATGTCGTAATATCGTTGTAATATTTTGATTGATGAGTCCTAGTCGTCATAATATTATCGTAATACTCAAACCATATACCCTAAAGTACAATGCAAAAAAACATTAAGTGATTACGGAGATACGATACTTCTTGCCAGAAATCGAGAAAAGAGAATTTCACGCACAATTTGTTGAATCAGCGAAATGGAAACCCTAATTTTTTTGTATACAGTGAGTAGAACTTAGTTAAAACAAGATAAACGATGAAAACCAATCCTATACAACATACAATCAACCATATAATCTGATTCAAAATTTAGGGTCATCGTAATATCGTCATAATACTGAAACCCTATACCCTAAAGTACAATGCACACTAATTTAAGTGATTAGAGAGATACTATACTTCTTCCAGAGGCTTTCATGACTGTAAAGGCACGCTGATGATTTTTTCAAGTTGAATAAACACACGGTCCATATCACTCGTTCTCCGTGGATGCGTTACATAGGATCATTTCCCTCTTATCACATTTCAACGCCAAAGTCAAAAATTGGCACTCGATCAAAATATTTCAAAATTTAAAGATTTTTTAATCAGCGAATACACAAACACCAAAATTGAAAAGTTTCTATACCAGAAGAATTAAAGTACAATGCACAAAATATTAAGTGTTTAGTATATAGGGTTTATGTATTACGATGATTTTACGACGATTATGACTCATCTGTCATAATATCGTTGTAATATTACGATAGATGAGTCCTAGTCATCGTAATACTTAAACCCTATACCCTAAAGTACAATTCACAAAATTTTAAGGGATTAGGGAGATATTCTTACCAGAAGTCGAGAAAAGAGAATTTCCCACACAATTTGTTGAATCAGCGAAATGGAAACCCTAATGTTTTTGTATACAATGAGTAGAACTTAGTTAAAACAAGATAAACGATGAAAACCAATCCTATACAAGATACAATCAACCATATAATCAGATTCAAAATTTAGGGTCCTCGTAATATCGTCGTAATACTAAAACCCTATACCCTAAAGCACAATGCACACAAATTTAAGTGATTAGAGAGATACTATACTTCTTCCCGAGGCATTCATGAGTGTAAAGGCACGCTGATGATTTATGCAAGTTGAATAAACACACGGTCCATATCACTAGTTCTCCATGGATGCGTTACATATGATCATTTTCCTCTTATCACATTTCAACGCCAAAGTAAAAAATTGGCGTTCGATCAAAATATTTCAAAATTTCAAGATTTTTTAATCCGCAAATACACAAACACCAAAATTGGAAAGTTTCAATACCAGAAGAATTAAAGCACAATGAACAAAATTTTAAGTGTTTAGTATATAGGGTTTTAGTATTATGATGATATTACGACGATTAGGACTCATATGTCGTAATATCGTTGTAATATTTAGATTGATGAGTCCTAGTCGTCATAATATTGTCGTAATACTCAAACCATATACCCTAAAGTACAATGCAAAAAACATTAAGTGATTACGGAGATACGATACTTCTTACCAGAAATCGAGAAAAGAGAATTTCACGCACAATTTTTTGAATCAGCGAAATGGAAACCCTAATTTTTTTTGTCTACAATGAGTAGAACTTAGTTAAAACAACATAAACGATGAAAACCAATCCTATACAACATACAATCAACCATATAATCTGATTCAAAATTTAGGGTCATCGTAATATCGTCATAATACTGAAACCCTATACCCTAAAGTACAATGCACAATAATTTAAGTGATTCGAGAGATATTATACTTCTTCCAGAGGCTTTCATGACTGTAAAGGCACGCTGATGATTTTTGCAAGTTGAATAAACACACGGTCCATATCACTCGTTCTCCGTGGATGCGTTACATAGGATCATTTCCCTCTTATCACATTTCAACGCCAAAGTCAAAAATTGGCTCTCGATCAAAATATTTCAAAATTTCAAAATTTTTTAATCAGCGAATACACAAACACTAAAATTGAAAAGTTTCTATACCAGAAGAATTAAAGTACAATGCACAAAATATTAAGTGTTTAGTATATAGGGTTTATGTATTACGATGATTTTACGACGATTACGACTCATCTGTCGTAATATCGTTGTAATATTACGATGGATGTGTAACATCCCGATTTCTTGTATATGCGGAGAGGCTTATAAGAATTGATTTGGCTACCTATGTCACCAAAGTGCACTTACCTTTTCCGATCACTTGCCCGAAAGAACTCCAGAGTTAAGGGTGCTTGGGCTGGAGTAGTCTAAGGATGGGTGACCTTCCGGGAAGTGATTCGCGGTAGCGTGTGAGTGAGGACAAAACACGGGGAAAGGTCACGTGGTGATTGCAGGGTCAGTAAACAAGTATTACAAGCCTCCCGGACTAACGCACCGGCCGTCGGACGAGGGTGGGGCCCACGGGCCGGGAGATGTCGTTGGGGCCCACAGGTAGGGGCGGTCGGGGCGTTATAAGTGGTATCAGAGCCGAACCCAAACACGTGTGTGGAGTCAGGTGGGCCCACACCGTCTAGGGTGACGATCCTGGTGCGCAACGAGGACGTTGCGCTCTATGAGTGGGGGTGATTGTAACATCCCGATTTCTTGTATATGCGGAGAGGCTTATAAGAATTGATTTGGCTACCTATGTCACCAAAGTGCACTTACCTTTTCCGATCACTTGCCCGAAAGAACTCCAGAGTTAAGGGTGCTTGGGCTGGAGTAGTCTAAGGATGGGTGACCTTCCGGGAAGTGATTCGCGGTAGCGTGTGAGTGAGGACAAAACACGGGGAAAGGTCACGTGGTGATTGCAGGGTCAGTAAACAAGTATTACAAGCCTCCCGGACTAACGCACCGGCCGTCGGACGAGGGTGGGGCCCACGGGCCGGGAGATGTCGTTGGGGCCCACAGGTAGGGGCGGTCGGGGCGTTATAAGTGACCTGACCACGTGACCTTTCCCCGTTTGGGGCCTGCAATCACCACGTGACCTTTCCCCGTGTTTTGTCCTCACTCACACGCTACCGCGAATCACTTCCCGGAAGGTCACCCATCCTTAGACTACTCCAGCCCAAGCACCCTTAACTCTGGAGTTCTTTCGGGCAAGTGATCGGAAAAGGTAAGTGCACTTTGGTGACATAGGTAGCCAAATCAATTCTTATAAGCCTCTCCGCATATACAAGAAATCGGGATGTTACAGGATGAGTCCTAGTCATCGTAATACTCAAACCCTATACCCTAAAGTACAATGCACAAAATTTTAAGTGATTAGGGAGATATTCTTACCAGAAGTCGAGAAAAGAGAATTTCCCACACAATTTGTTGAATCAGCGAAATGGAAACCCTAATGTGTTTGTATACAATGAGTAGAACTTAGTTAAAACAAGATAAACGATGAAAACCAATCCTATACAAGATAAAATCAACCATATAATCAGATTCAAAATTTAGGGTCCTCGTAATATCGTCGTAATACTAAAACCCTATACCCTAAAGCACAATGCACACAAATTTAAGTGATTAGAGAGATACTATACTTCTTCCCGAGGCATTCATGAGTGTAAAGGCACGCTGATGATTTATGCAAGTTGAATAAACACACGGTCCATATCACTAGTTCTCCGTGGATGCGTTACATATGATCATTTTCCTCTTATCACATTTCAACGCCAAAGTAAAAAATTGGCGTTCGATCAAAATATTTCAAAATTTCAAGATTTTTTAATCCGCAAATACACAAACACCAAAATTGGAAAGTTTCAATACCAGAAGAATTAAAGCACAATGAACAAAATTTTAAGTGTTTAGTATATAGGGTTTTAGTATTATGATGATATTACGACGATTAGGACTCATATGTCGTAATATCGTTGTAATATTTTGATTGATGAGTCCTAGTCGTCATAATATTGTCGTAATACTCAAACCTTATACCCTAAAGTACAATGCAAAAAAACATTAAGTGATTACGGAGATACGATACTTCTTACCAGAAATCGAGAAAAGAGAATTTCACGCACAATTTTTTGAATCAGCGAAATGGAAACCCTAATTTTTTTTGTATACAATGAGTAGAACTTAGTTAAAACAACATAAACGATGAAAACCAATCCTATACAACATACAATCAACCATATAATCTGATTCAAAATTTAGGGTCATCGTAATATCGTCATAATACTGAAACCCTATACCCTAAAGTACAATGCACAATAATTTAAGTGATTCGAGAGATACTATACTTCTTCCAGAGGCTTTCATGACTGTAAAGGCACGCTGATGATTTTTGCAAGTTGAATAAACACACGGTCCATATCACTCGTTCTCCGTGGATGCGTTACATAGGATCATTTCCCTCTTATCACATTTCAACGCCAAAGTCAAAAATTGGCGTTCGATCAAAATATTTCAAAATTTCATGATTTTTTAACCCGCAAATACACAAACACCAGAATTGAAAAGTTTCAATACCATAAGAATTAAAGTACAATGCACAAAATATTAAGTGTTTAGTATATAGGGTTTATGTATTACGATGATTTTACGACGATTATGACTCATCTGTCGTAATATCGTTGTAATATTACGATAGATGAGTCCTAGTCATCGTAATACTTAAACCCTATACCCTAAAGTACAATTCACAAAATTTTAAGGGATTAGGGAGATATTCTTACCAGAAGTCGAGAAAAGAGAATTTCCCACACAATTTGTTGAATCAGCGAAATGGAAACCCTAATGTTTTTGTATACAATGAGTAGAACTTAGTTAAAACAAGATAAACGATGAAAACCAATCCTATACAAGATACAATCAACCATATAATCAGATTCAAAATTTAGGGTCCTCGTAATATCGTCGTAATACTAAAACCCTATACCCTAAAGTACAATGCACACAAATTTAAGTGATTAGAGAGATACTATACTTCTTCCAGAGGCTTTCATGAGTGTAAAGGCACGCTGATGATTTATGCAAGTTGAATAAACACACGGTCCATATCACTTGTTCTCCGTGGATGCGTTACATAGGATCATTTCCCTCTTATCACATTTCAACGCCAAAGTCAAAAATTGGCGCTCGATCAAAATATTTCAAAATTTAAAGATTTTTTAATCAGCGAATACACAAACACCAAAATTGAAAAGTTTCTTTACCAGAAGAATTAAAGTACAATGCACAAAATATTAAGTGTTTAGTATATAGGGTTTATGTATTACGATGATTTTATGGCGATTATGACTCATCTGTCGTAATAACGTTGTAATATTACGATGGATGAGTACTAGTCATCGTAATACTCAAACCCTATACCCTAAAGTACAATGCACAAAATATTTAGTGATTAGGGAGATATTCTTACCAGAAGTCGAGAAAAGAGAATTTCCCACACAATTTGTTGAATCAGCGAATGGAAACCCTATGTTTTTTGTATACAATGAGTAGAACTTAGTTAAAACAAGATAAACAATGAAAACCAATCCTATACAAGATACAATCAACCATATAATCAGATTCAAAATTTAGGGTCCTCGTAATATCGTCGTAATACTAAAACCCTATACCCTAAAGCACAATGCACACAAATTTAAGTGATTAGAGAGATACTATACTTCTTCCCGAGGCATTCATGAGTGTAAAGGCACGCTGATGATTTATGCAAGTTGAATAAACACACGGTCCATATCACTAGTTCTCCGTGGATGCGTTACATATGATCATTTTCCTCTTATCACATTTCAACGCCAAAGTAAAAAATTGGCGTTCGATCAAAATATTTCAAAATTTCAAGATTTTTTAATCCGCAAATACACAAACACCAAAATTGGAAAGTTTCAATACCAGAAGAATTAAAGCACAATGAACAAAATTTTAAGTGTTTAGTATATAGGGTTTTAGTATTATGATGATATTACGACGATTAGGACTCATATGTCGTAATATCGTTGTAATATTTTGATTGATGAGTCCTAGTCGTCATAATATTGTCGTAATACTCAAACCTTATACCCTAAAGTACAATGCAAAAAAACATTAAGTGATTACGGAGATACGATACTTCTTACCAGAAATCGAGAAAAGAGAATTTCACGCACAATTTTTTGAATCAGCGAAATGGAAACCCTAATTTTTTTTGTATACAATGAGTAGAACTTAGTTAAAACAACATAAACGATGAAAACCAATCCTATACAACATACAATCAACCATATAATCTGATTCAAAATTTAGGGTCATCGTAATATCGTCATAATACTGAAACCCTATACCCTAAAGTACAATGCACAATAATTTAAGTGATTCGAGAGATACTATACTTCTTCCAGAGGCTTTCATGACTGTAAAGGCACGCTGATGATTTTTGCAAGTTGAATAAACACACGGTCCATATCACTCGTTCTCCGTGGATGCGTTACATAGGATCATTTCCCTCTTATCACATTTCAACGCCAAAGTCAAAAATTGGCGTTCGATCAAAATATTTCAAAATTTCATGATTTTTTAACCCGCAAATACACAAACACCAGAATTGAAAAGTTTCAATACCATAAGAATTAAAGTACAATGCACAAAATATTAAGTGTTTAGTATATAGGGTTTATGTATTACGATGATTTTACGACGATTATGACTCATCTGTCGTAATATCGTTGTAATATTACGATAGATGAGTCCTAGTCATCGTAATACTTAAACCCTATACCCTAAAGTACAATTCACAAAATTTTAAGTGATTTGGGAGATATTCTTACCAGAAGTCGAGAAAAGAGAATTTCCCACACAATTTGTTGAATCAGCGAAATGGAAACCCTAATGTTTTTGTATACAATGAGTAGAACTTAGTTAAAACAAGATAGACGATGAAAACCAATCCTATACAAGATACAATCAACCATATAATCAGATTCAAAATTTAGGGTCCTCGTAATATCGTCGTAATACTAAAACCCTATACCCTAAGGTACAATGCACACAAATTTAAGTGATTAGAGAGATACTATACTTCTTCCCGAGGCTTTCATGAGTGTAAAGGCACGCTGATGATTTATGCAAGTTGAATAAACACACGGTCCATATCACTTGTTCTCCGTGGATGCGTTACATAGGATCATTTCCCTCTTATCACATTTCAACACCAAAGTCAAAAATTGGCGCTCGATCAAAATATTTCAAAATTTAAAGATTTTTTAATCAGCGAATACACAAACACCAAAATTGAAAAGTTTCTTTACCAGAAGAATTAAAGTACAATGCACAAAATATTAAGTGTTTAGTATATAGGGTTTATGTATTACGATGATTTTACGGCGATTATGACTCATCTGTCGCAATATCGTTGTAATATTACGATGGATGAGTACTAGTCATCGTAATACTCAAACCCTATACCCTAAAGTACAATGCACAAATTTTTTAGTTATTAGGGAGATATTCTTACCAGAAGTCGAGAAAAGAGAATTTCCCACACAATTTGTTGAATCAGCGAATGGAAACCCTATGTTTTTTTGTATACAATGAGTAGAACTTAGTTAAAACAAGATAAACGATTAAAACCAATCCTATACAAGATACAATCAACCATATAATCAGATTCAAAATTTAGGGTCCTCGTAATATCGTCGTAATACTAAAACCCTATACCCTAAAGCACAATGCACACAAATTTAAGTGATTAGAGAGATACTATACTTCTTCCCGAGGCATTCATGAGTGTAAAGGCACGCTGATGATTTATGCAAGTTGAATAAACACACGGTCCATATCACTCGTTCTCCGTGGATGCGTTACATATGATCATTTTCCTCTTATCACATTTCAACGCCAAAGTAAAAAATTGCTGTTCGATCAAAATATTTCAAAATTTCAAGATTTTTTAATCCACAAAAACACAAACACCAAAATTGGAAAGTTTCAATACCAAAAGAATTAAAGCACAATGAACAAAATTTTAAGTGTTTAGTATATAGGGTTTTAGTATTATGATGATATTACGACGATTAGGACTCCTATGTCGTAATATCATTGTAATATTTTGATTGATGAGTCCTAGTCGTCATAATATTGTCGTAATACTCAAACCATATACCCTAAAGTACAATGCAAAAAAACATTAAGTGATTACGGAGATACAATACTTCTTACCAGAAATCGAGAAAAGAGAATTTCACGCACAATTTTTTGAATCAGCGAAATGGAAACCCTAATTTTTTTGTATACAATGAGTAGAACTTAGTTAAAACAAGATAAACGATGAAAACCAATCCTATACAACATACAATCAACCATATAATCTGATTCAAAATTTAGGGTCATCGTAATATCATCATAATACTGAAACCCTATACCCTAAAGTACAATGCACAATAATTTAAGTGATTAGAGAGATACTATACTTCTTCCAGAGGCTTTCATGACTGTAAAGGCACTCTGATGATTTTTGCAAGTTGAATAAACACACGGTCCATATCACTCGTTCTCCGTGGATGCGTTACATAGGATCATTTCCCTCTTATCACATTTCAACGCCAAAGTCAAAAATTGGCGCTCGATCAAAATATTTCAAAATTTCATGATTTTTTAACCCGCAAATACACAAACACCAGAATTGAAAAGTTTCAATACCATAAGAATTAAAGTACAATGCACAAATTTTTAAGTGTTTAGTATATAGGGTATGAGTATTACGACGATTAGGACACATATGTCGTAATATCGTTGTAATATTAAGACGAATGAGTCATAGTCGTCGTAATATCGTCGTAATACTCACATCCTATATCCTAAAGTACAATGCACAAAATTATAAGTGATTAGGGAGATTCTATACTTCTTACTAGAAATCAAGAAAATAGAATTTCCCACACAATTTGTTAAATCAGCGAAATGGAAACCCTTATTGTTACCAGATTGACGCCATTGTAGAGCGGAGCGATTTTTCAATTGTAGATGAGAGAGAGAGAGAGAGAGAGAGAGAGAAAGAGAGAGAGAGAGAGAGAGAGAGAGAGAGAGAGAGAGAGAGAGAGAGAGAGAGAGAGAGAGAGAGAGAGAGAGAGAGAGAGAGGAATTTGAAGCTCTTTAATTAATAAAAAATTAAATCATTTTTTATTTAATTTCTGAAATATATATATTTTTATTACACCAAGAAATTACATAATAAATCAATCAGACTCATAATCTTTTTTCATTGGGTTCATCATCTTCATGTTCATCATCATCATCACTCTCTTCAAACTCATTGAAATCGCATTCTTCTTCTGTGTCGTCAGGTAGATATTCAAGTTGTCTGTTTCGGGGATCAATTAAAAGAACATTGTTCGTAATCTCTGGTTATATAATGCCATATCAAGAATCTTGTTGCATTAGAAGATCGTCAACACCAACAATTCTACACTTTAGTGCTACTTTAATAACTGATCGATAACCATGGGATCCCAGCGGTTCGAACTTACATATATGGAACAAATGCTACATGTTCTGCTTGTGATGCTAGGATAAATGGCTCTAACTTGTTATATCGTCGTGATTTGTTGACATCAACCACACTAAATTTGTTAATTCGCACCCCTCGACCGACTGTTGAATCGAACCAATCACATTCGAAGAGAACGCATTTCATCCTAACCAAGCCGGGGTACTCCACTTCTATTATTTCCTGCAACACGCCATAATAATCCATTTCACCCCTAATATATACTCCTTAGTTTGTAGTTACCCGACGAACGCCGTACTTGTATGTAATAAACAAATAACCACGGGTGAAATACATGGGTGCCTTGGAGTAACTTATGAAACCAAATTGGATATGCTGGATCGCCATGATCCACCTATGTAAGGCATATCGATAAGTGTGCATGTTAGATAGAGTATCGATCTAATTAAATGAAATATTTATAACTATTAACTTACTTGCATCTTTAATCACGGAGCAAAGTGACGATCTTTATGATCGTTTATTTTATCATCTGAAACACCTTCAATTCATTCTCGTACCTGGCTAACAAATAAGTTGCAAAATACATATATATATATATATATATATATGGAAATTAACACTGTTAATATTAATTAATATATAATGAAATTAATCAACAATATATATAGTTACGTTACCTCTCGTAAGAACTAACTTCCTTGTAGTTTAGGAGGATGTACGTATGTGCGATGTTCTTGTCATTCTCGTTTGACCACCAAACTTACTTCAATTTCCCACTAAGACGATCGATTGGTGAGAATATGTTTGGGACACCCTCTACTGCATAAGTTCGTCCCACAACACCATCATCATATCGTCGGGGAGCCCGTTTGCATGTGTGGACTTTTGTAGCGAAATAGTATGAAATGAAGTGCAAAGTTTCTTCTGTAAAAATTCCCACAACAATTGATCTTTCAACCCTAGCTAAATTTATGCCTTTCCCTTTAAATATTTCAAGAAGAGCTCAAATGGGTACATCCACCTTAACAGAACATATTCGCCTAGTTCTGCTTCGTGAGGGAGATGAATGGGAAGATGTTCAATAACATCAAAAAACGTCGGGAATATCTTCTCCAAATTGCACAACAATATTGGAATACTAGCAGCCACCTGTGCAATTACATCTTCCGACAACGTTTGTGTACTAAAATCCTCACTTCATTCCCTCTGCTATAATTTCTCTAGCTTCTCTCTAGCGATCTCATTCTCTCTCTAAATTATTTTTCTTGTTTAAATTCCTTTGGATTTTCTGGTAAGTCACCATCGCGATCTTCGTTTTTCGCGGTGTGATTTCTCCTATCTGCTTAGAGATCTAAGAAGTTTTAGATCCATCTTCATCGTGTTCTTCATGGTTCTTCGATCCGCTCTCGGATCTAGCATGATTAGAAGAGAATCCAATTCGTCGTCCGAATTCATTAACGATTACGAGAAAGTTTCTGAGAACTTGGTAATTCCTCGAAAATTATTGTTTAGCTCGTCAGATTATTCGGATTCTTCTGACAGAAGCGTTTTGTTGATAGACGAGTTACTTTGCCATTATTCTCGTCGTGCTGGATTGGTCCTAGCGTTCCTCGGACCTTGGTCAAAGTTCCTGAGCTGAAGGATTGAGATAGTCAAGACACTGAAAATCAGGCTCTTTTTTTTTAAGAAGAGATGGCTGCTCATATCAACAAAGAAGAGGTAGGCGGTGCAGAGGTGCATGCGAACGTTGAGGGTCCGCCTCGGGTAATATTAAAGGAGAATGTCATCCAACCTGTTACTATCGGTCCGAGTCATTTTACGAGGGTAACGATCGAAGAAATGCTTAACACGTACATATACCTAGATGACTTGGTGTATATAAAGCCAGGGAAGGATAAACGTATGTGGGATGCTCCCGAGGGGTATATCTGCTTGTATGAAGACTACTTTAGGTCGAATGGCCTCCGATTTCCTCTTCTGAATCTTTTGACCGGATTCTGCAATAAGCGTAGGGCGACAATATCACAACTCATGCCGGCTTCGGTGATTAACATGGTTAGGCTTCTGTCCATGGGGGTCGAACTCAACATTCCAATTTACACTCGAAAATTCGAAGAGTTAACTTTGGTTAATGTTTCGGAGGCAAATCACTTGTTCTTTTCGGCTAATATGAAGCTGGGATACGACATCATCTGTGGGCCAAAACCAAGCAAAGTGAAAGATTGGGAAACAAGATATTTTTATATTAAGCTTAACTTGGCCTGTTTTGCCAGGTCTAAGGGATGTCTCAGGACTGAGTGGAACTCGAATATCGGTAGATATTAGCTCATTTTTGTATATAACGGGATTTTCCCTTCACGTTTCCTAAATGCCTTTTTTCGTTTTTTTTTAGTTCAGAATCTGGTCTATCAACGTTTTTCTGATCATTGACTTCGAGACGCCATGAGACTCAGAGATCTTGGGTGAACCCATGGCTGGAAGTTCACCAAGAAATGGTCGAGAAGAAGTTACGTCGAGCCGCCAAAGGTACATCGAATGTTCTCTTTGTTCCGCCCTTTCATTATAAGTATTCATTGTTTCTAAATTGAATATCGGTTTTGTAGCCGCATCTAATCCGTCTTGTTAGAAGAGAAGAATGGGAAACAAAATTTCCTGAATGTCCAGGATTACTCTATCGTTTTAAGAGAGTCAAGCGTGGTTCCTTCCATGTCTCGGAACGAGGTTACCAAGATTAGTCAGAACAAGTCAGTTAATGCCGATGAGAATCTTGTTAATGCTCACCTGACGTCCCAAGTCAGTGATACCAAAGTCGAGCCAAACGATCAGTTAGTTGAGGCTGAGGCGGGTGATCAGACGTCTAGGACCGTATCGTCAAACCGCCCCGAAGAGGTAGCCACTGAGGTCGACCTTGTCGCTGCCCAAACGACTAAGGGAAAGGCTATCGCCGTTGAGGCGAGACGGAAGAAGAAGAAGAAAAGCTATCTCCGAATTGAGAAGCAGACTGACTCATTGCCTCAAGATCAAGATGAGGATCAAGATCATGATGTAGACGAAGCTCAGGACTCAAGCGCTAACGCGTTATTCCTTCGTTCGGATGTTCCTTGTCCCGGGGGAAGGCGTTTCGAGACAGAGATCGACTAAGAACCTTGAAAATAGTGGAAATGATGCCGGATTGAGACGCAAGACCATTAGGCCGGATGACGCTCATGCGGTCTTTTTTAGTTAGAGGAAGGATTCTCGAGGTCGCCATTTTCAAAATGCATGCCTTTGACCTTCTTATTATAGTATCGAGCTGCTAGATGTTGGTAATTTTAAATTCGGAGTAAGGCTTGGTCGCGATATTCCTCGAATTTATCTAGGTTGTCAAGGAGCATGTCATTGTTTAGGTATACATTATGTGTTAGCATTGTGCGTTGTATGTTCGGAAGGCTGACCTCTGCTGTGGATAATGCTTCTAATCCGTAACCTAGAGAAAAAGGTGATGGACCAGTATCTCGCTGTGTGTTGTGCGATGTGACCATAGCACTCCGTCTAGTTCATATGCCCACTCTCTTTGCTTCGTCCAAACGCTTTTTAAGTCCGTCCATGATGGTTTTGTTAGTTGCCTCGGCCTGGCCGTTGCCTTGAGGGTATCTCGAAGTAGAAAACTTTGTCGTATCTACCACTTAGCGCACAAGTCGCTGAATAATGTGGAAGTAAGTTATTTTCCGTTATCGGTGATGAACTCGTAAGGTACTCCGTGTCGGCATATGATGAACTTCCAAACAAATTTTTGGACGGAGAGAGCACGTATTATGATATAGGATTCGGCCTCGACCCACTTGGTGAAGTATTCAGTCATGAATATGATGTATTGCTTCTAGTTAGATCGTCTCAACAGGCCTATAATGTCCATTGTCCATCTCATGAAGGGATATGGCGCGATTGATGTTGTTAAGAGCTTGGTCGGGGTGTTTATCATTGGGGCGTGTCGTTGGCATTTTTCGCATTTGGTTACATAATTCTCGCAATCCGCTACCATCGTCGACCAATATTAGCTTGCTTTCTTGATCCTCAGGACCAGAGATCGACCTCCAGAATTGTTACCACTTACTCCTTCGCGGACTTCTTTCATGACCGCGTTTATATCTTTGTCGTACACAAATTTTAATAGTACACATGCGGCACTCCATCGAAATAGTTCGTCATCGAGAAGAATCTAGGGGGCACATCGCATTTTGAGTCGCCGAGCTGCCAATCTGTCGGCTGGTACTTTCCATTCTTCGATATAAATTTTGATTTCGAGAGTCCAATCTTCAGGTTTTGGGGCTTCTTCTTCAGCTTTTATGTCCATCGGAGCATGATGCCCTTCGAACTCGTCTTCTTCGTCCTCGTCGGGTTTGGTCTCGTAGCGACGTCATCGTGTGATTACATTGCATGCCTTAGTCGATTCAATGTTTGGAATAATGTTGCTTTCGACCGGAATTGTACGTTTGAGATAAGGGTCTGAGCTAGATGTGAGGGCGGCAAAGGCGTCAACTAGAGCGTTCTCGCCACGAGGTATCTTAGTGAGGTCAAATGATGCGAACTCGGCAGCGGGCTCCTTTACCAACTTGAGATATGCATCCATTCGGTCGTTCTTGCTGTCATTGTCTCCGCTGAACTAGTTAGCGACGAGCTGAGAGTCGCAATACGCTTGGATATTTTTTTCCCCAATTCCTTTTGCTAAATGTATCCCAACGATTAGTGCTTTGTATTCTGCCTCGTTTTTCAATGCTTGGAATTCAAGTCAGAATGATTGTTCTAACACTTCTAATGTTGGTGATTGAAGGCGTATTCTGACTCCCGATCAGCGATGGGGTGAAGAGCCATCGACGTATAGAATCCATCTTTCTGCTGATGGAAGGTCGTTGTTGACCAGATCTTGTGGTAGCTCGATAAGAAAGTTGGCTAGAACTTGACATTTGGCGCTAGCTCGGATTGTGTACTCAATATCGTACTCACTCAGTTCGATTACCCACTTTGCGAGTCTTCTGGATTGGTTTGGAAAATGCAAAATCGTACGCAATGGTTGGTTAGTCATGACGGCTATCGGGTGAGACTGGAAGTACGGTCGAAGTGTTCATACTGAGATGACAATGGCTAGGGCGAGCTTTTCTAAGGTCGGATACCTGAGTTCGGCTCCTTCGAGAGTTTTGCTAATGTAAAAGATGGGTTTATGCTCGCCACGATCCTCCCGAACTAGGATTCCACTAACTGCCGAGGTAGAGATCACGATATATAAGTAAAGTGTCTCTCCATCTTTGAGTTTTGCCAAGGTCAGAGGAGTCGATAAATAGTTTCTTAGTTGCTTGAAGGCTTCCTCACACTTGTCGTCCCACTCGAAATGTTTGTTGCTGCAAAGTAATTGGTAGAAAAGAAGGCACTTATCAATAGATCGGGAGATAAATATGTTCAGAGCGACAATTCGGCATGTGAGCCGCTAAACTTCTCATGTTGTTTTTGGTGAGAGAAGGTCGATGATTCGGCAATTTGTTTTGGATTGGTCTCGATGCCTCGCTGGGTCACGACATAACCCAATAATTCACCTGATGTGACTCCGAACGTGCACTTAGTGGGATTTAGCTTCATGATGTACTGGTTGACTAACATATCATCAATGTAGACTTCCATGGTTCGGCCGAGTTAGATGGCAAATATTTGGTTAACGAGCCTCCGATAAGTTGCTCTCGCATTCTTCAATCCGAATGGCATTACCTTGTAGCAATAGATGCCCCGATCCGTGATAACATTTTCTCACGGTCATCGGGATGCATGAGGATTTGGTTGTAGTCGGAGCTTACCACCAACAGTGAAACACATCACATTTATGTTGTTTAATTCCCTCTCGAATCGTCTGCATATGTGCTTTTATTGTACATATCTTGGGGAGCAAGACGTAAACTAAGTGTTGTGGGCCTTAAGAGCTGGTTATGAAGTGAAGCCCGTGAACCCAACCTAAAAATATTCTCATAGATATCGTATTGTGATAAGGATTATGAAGATTTATCATTATTCTTTGCGATTTATTCTTAATTTTAGAATTTCCAAAATTTTCAGTTTTTCATATTACGGGGGAGTATGATTATTGTTTTACTATTATAGGGAATTCTTTGAAACGCTCATGTTTTAGGTCATTTTTTTTAATCTGATTTATGAACTGTCCGAGACAAGGACAATTATTTGTGGAGTTGCAGGAGTTTGCACCCACGAGATGTTATTATTCTCTTTCTTTTCAGACCAAAGACGAGCTAAAGTTTCATCCCTATTTTTTGAAGATTGAAGTTTAATCCAGAGGAGTCAGTTGACATGTTTTGTCCGTCCTCGACAAGTGTCCACGACAAAGGTGTTTTGTTTTGTGATTGCTGATTTCGTGTTTCGCGTCCCACCTTTGTCGTGCGGAAAAGTATTGGAGATATCTTGGGGAGCAAGACTTGTATCTTGCGAACCAAGTGTTGTGGGCCATAAGAGCCGGTTATGAAGTGAAGTCCGTAAACTCAACCGAAAAATATTCTCATAGATATCCTATTGTGATAAGGATTAGGAAAATTTACATTATTTGGTGTTATCAATATGTCAATGTTAAACACTATATATCTAATCTATTAAAACAGAGTGCTATTTTGTGTCCAAACAGAAAAATATCAATATAAATCTATTCATATCCTGGATAACTTTTAAACTTTAGATTTTTGTGGATAATTGTCCCTGTTTTCAAACAGAATAATTTTGTTCAATTAAAAATTCATTTAATTAATATGATTCAAATAAATAGTAGTTTAATTAATATTAATATTAATATTATATATATATATTAATTTTAATTCGTAATTAGAAAATTCAGACTATGTCAGAAATTAAATTAAATATTTAAAATTATAAATAAAATCGATTATTTCAAAATATGTAAATTAAATTTTCAAAAATAATTTAAATTTTTATTATTATTTTGTTACAAAAATAATATTAGTTATTTTGAATTTTTTTAAATTTAGATTATGCCAAATATTTTAATAATCAAGTTTTTTAATGTTACAGATTCAAAATTAACAATTTTCATTGAAAGATAATATTAAATTTTGAATTTAGTGTAGATTTTCAAAGATTTTATCAACATTTACAAACTGAATATTCATAATTAATAACAAAATATGTTTACTTCTAAATTTAAATCTTATTAATACAATCAGATTTATAATAGAATATTTTTCAAACTGAAAAAGAAATATATTATTAATTAGATTTGCACAACCATAAATTTGATCATGCATATGAACAACATTCAGTTACTAATACAAATTCAATATTTTTATTTACATATATTAAATGATTAATATTTTAAGAATCACACAATTTTAGGAATTGTTAATTTATAATTAAATTCGAGATTGTCCCGATTATGTTAATATTTGTTTATATTAATAAAGATTTATTAAAAAAAATATTATCATAAAAGCTAAACCAGAAATGGTTATTCTATTCAAATTCAAAATTAAAAATTCCACCACAAGCAAAACTAAAACATATATTCTTTTTGTTTCCAATCATGAAAACCTTTATATTAGACTATTATCAAAAATCACAAAACCAGTTGTTATTATATCTTTACAAAAATAATAAGCCGGATATTAATTTAGATTTAATTTAATTATTCAATTTTAAATAATATTCTCATAATGACAGAGATCATAAACGATACTCCCTCTGTTTCATAATATAAGTTGTTTTGGCTAAAAGCACAAATATTATATCTATAACACAAATTATATCTAAATAAAAAAAAAATTATATTACAAAATTTGGTAAACAAAAAAATAAAAATTCACGTGCGAACGCATAGGGTAGAATCTAATATGTGTCTTATAATCTTGTATCAAACCAACAACATAATAATATATTCCATTATATAATATTTGACAGTTTTTTATGTTGTCCCACTTGCTCTTGTAGAAACTAGAAAGCATTATTCTGCAACTCCTCCGATTAGTATGAAAACGTTTTAGTGGCATTACATTAATATAAAAAACAATAATAATTTTCTTTGAATGCATGCTATAAAAACACATTTTGTCTACATCGTCAACATGATCGTGAATTTTGAGAAATTTTGAAGTCTACATCGTCATCATGATCCTGAATTTTGAGAAATTTTGAAGTAAGTAATTAGCGGAAAACCAAGTTGTTGGTGGTCGGGTGGTTCCCTTCCTGTGGTGAGTGTCGGTCTTGCTGGTTTAGGACAGAGATCGATTTCCCGTGGGAGCGGAATTACCAGGACAAGCACTTGGCCAAGTGAGGCATTATAGGCATTATAAGTGGGCTGTGTCACTCCCATCCGGAAAATTAGTCTGGACCTTTGGATTTGGGATTACTTCCGGGGGCCGAAAAGCATAAAAAAAAAAGTAATTAGCGGAATAACTGAAAAATCGTTGGCGGAATAACTGAAAACTATCAAATAGAATAATTTAAAATAATATGATGGAATAACTAAACGAATATTATGATAGAATGATTAATCAATAACTTATAAAAAAGAGATATTTGCACTGGATATCACTTGTTCTAATTTACATTAGCATATTAGCATTTTTGAAAGTGTAATAGAAAGTATCACTTTTTTTAAAATTGTGTTTTGTCCATTATCATACACACCGTACTGTTCAATATCACTTTTGGATTGAACAGTAGCAAAAAGTGTTACTCTCTACTACACTTTCAAAAAGTGGTAATATACTAATGAAAATTAAAATAAGTGATTACCCAAAAATCCTATTAAAAAATAATTTTTATGTCCAAATGGTGATAGCTCACTTGGTTTTAAAGATTCCCTTAAGAGAGGTTGAGTTCTTGATCCAAGGCTTGAATCTACTAAAAGCTGATTCCGGATCAAGTGAGATTATGGATCAAATATTCAAAATTTTCTTATTAAAAAAAAATTAAAACAATTTTTAAAGAGAAATTTATTAAAAAATAATTATAATATAAATGACATTAACTTTTTAAGAAAATATTAAAAACATTAGAAAACCCATAATATTCAATTTATTCCAAAAATTCCACGCTTTTAGTTTTTCAACAACATCCACAATCCGGTCAATTAGCTTTTTTTTCTTTGACATCAATGTAGTTGGTTTATTCAACCCAAAAGATATATTCTTAAACTTTTCAGCTAATCTAATCTATTAAAACAGACTGCTATTTTGTGTTCAAACAGGAAAATATCAATATAAATATATACATATCCTGGATAAGTTTTAAACTTTAGATTTTTGTGGATAATTATCCCTGTTTCCAAACAGAATAATTTTGTTCAATTAAAAATTCATTTAATTAATCTGATTCAATTAAATAATAGTTTAATTAATTAATTAATTAATCTTATTATATATATATTAATTTTAATTCATAATTAGAAAAATTCAGACTATGTCAAAAATTAAATTAAATATTTAAAATTATAAATAAAATCGATTATTTCAAAATATGTAAATTAAATTTTCAAAAATAATTAAAATTTTTACTATTATTTTGTTTCAAAAATAATATTAGTTATTTTAAATTTTTTTAATTTAGATTATGCCAAATATTTTAATAATCAAGTTTTTTTAATGTTACATATTCAAAATTAACAATTTTCATTGAAATATAATATTAAATTTTGAATTTAATGTAGATTTTCTAAGATTTTATCAACAGTTACAAACAAAATATTCATAATTAATAACAAAATATGTTTAATTCTAAATTTAAATCTTATTAATACAATCATATTTATAATTGAATAGTTTCCAAACTGAAAAAGGAATATATTATTAATTAGATTTGCACAACCATAAATTTGATCATGCATATGGATAACATTCAGTTACTAATACATATACAATATTTGTTATTTACATATATAAAATAATTAATATTTTAAGAATCACACAATTTTAGTAATTGTTAATTTAGAATTAAATTCCAAATGCAAATCTAATTAATCTTGGTAAGATTGCCCAAGTTATGTTAATATTCTTTTATATTATTAAAGAGTTATTAAAAAAATTATTATCATAAAATCTAAACCAGAAATGGTTATTCTATTCAAATTCAAAATTAAGAATTCTACCACAAGTAAAATTAAAACAGATTCATTTTTTGTGTCCATACATGAAAACCTTCATATTATGCTATTCTTTACTTGGATAACTACTATTCAAGTTGCCAAACAAGTCAATTTAGTACAATATTAATAAAAACATTATTTTAATTTATATTTAAAAATAATTCCAAAAATTCAAATTTTAATTTAGATTAGTTTGGATTTTCTTAAATATATGTTAGATTAATTATCAAAAATCACAAAACCAGTTTTTTATTTACAAAATAATAAAGCGGATATTAATTTAGATTTAATTTAAATATTCAAATTTAAATAATATTCTCATAATGACGGACATGATAAACGATATGTTATTGTATATTTTTATCATAATCAATCAGCCTAAAAGTTTAAATAGTTATATTATACGGTAATATGAACGAGCGGGTTAGAATTATGTTTTTATAATCGCGGTCATTCTCAAATTAATATGAATGGACGAGTTAGAATTATATTTTTATAATCACGGTCATATTTAATACTAGAAAAATTTAAATCTACAAAAACAAACTATATTTAAACACAAAATAAATTTTTGTCACTTATTAAAAAAATTATATCTATAAAAAAATTATATCTAAATACAAAAAAATATATATTACAAAATTTGGTAAACAAAAAAAAAGAAAAATTCTCGTACGGACGCACGGGATAGAATCTAGTTCCAAATATTGTCACCATTTAGACTCTTCTAATGTTCTAAAACAAATTATATTGGTATACAGTCCAAGTACTCTAACAAAGATCCTAAACTCAGATGAGAACGTGTACTTGACGCGACCATTATTTTATACATTTTGTGCCAGATCAACCACAATAGGTTATAGGCGACGATGTTTCTCTTTAATCTCTTGTTCGATTCCAAATGTTTTTTTAAAAATATATTGCTTTAATTTATAACTGCGGCAATATTTGTGCGTATGTCTTTGTGAAAAATTTCATGAGATAATTTCACTCAGAATCACGTTCAATATTTTACAACTGCGGCAATATTAACTGCGGCAATATTTTTGAATTCACTCAAAAATTTTATGAGATAATTTCATGAGATAATTTCACTCAAAATTTTATTCAACTTTCTTTATGAATTTGACAGTCATTTTTTGTTTTCTTCAGCGTAAAATAACGATTTTACCTCTATTTTTTTATTAGTTTGTGTATTATAAATGTTTAGACGCGTCGTACTGTTGAGGGACGAAACTAGAAAAATCGCACATGTACAATACCGAAAATGTTAAACTTGCACAAGTTTTTAGAAAGTGACTGTACATACAATAACCCTAAATTTCATGCATATAAGTGGAATAGTTATGAACACATTTACCAAATTTTACAAGTGATATAGTCTCTAACGAAACCTTCATTTTTTTTTAATTCAAGGATGATCGGATTTTTTTGTTTATCATCCAAGTAATTCTCATAAAATGAGAGTAGCCGTTGAGTATCTTACTCATAGAAATAATTTTTTACTGTAATAATTTATCTGTTTGCCAATTTCTGCAAAGATCTTCAACTTAAATGTTTCGCGACTGTAATAAATGTCTCCTCAATTGAATATGTATATATATATATATATATATTTTTTTTTTTTTTAATGTCGAGACTTTTCTGCTCATTTGTCATCTCGTTGTCTGAGCATATCATACTTTGGTAACGGAAATATATGCCGAGTTATCGATTATATATGGTGGGCCTTACTCCTTCGACTAACTCAACTAAATCAACGGAAAAAATGTATTGCAGAAAGACTTCACTAGTCATAGAACGACTAAGTACTTAATGACTATTTTATGAAGAAAGTCAGTGTGACATAAGCGTGGAGCTTCAAACAATGTGACGTCACCCTAAAACGATTTGATTTTCAAATGTGAGGTCACCCTAAAACGATTTGATATTCAAAGCTCGTGCCATTGCTTCCTTGTTTTCTTTAATATATGCCGAGTTTTTTTTTTTTTTAAACAAAATATATGCCGAGTTATAGATTTGTACGTACTTACGATTTTTATATGAAAAAAATACAAGACAAGTTACTATGAATTCAAGTGTTTGCTGTCTTGATATTCCCTAACTAAATTATACATTCTTGACTTTTCTTATCCAACTCTAAATTCGTAGTTTATTAAATCTACCAAAATGGATTTTCACAATTTCAATTAACCAAATTGTGAAGATGAAATCGTGATGAGCAGGCAAATGAAGATAAGGACAAACATACTCCGATGCAACTCAAGTTTAGTTTGTAGGACCAAAATTATCGCACAATATACATGAGAGATTTAATCACGATTTATAAATAAACAGTAAGGAACAGACGATTCATAAAACGATAAAGCAATAAAATAAATCTGAGGAGGCGAGATGAATCTCTTTCCTTAACTCTAAGAATCTCCCGTAGTGCGACGGGTTTTAATAGATCCATGAGTCCCATGATACAACCAAAGTAATCTGTATCATCTACACTTGATATCAGATCTATCGAACATTATACTACGATACTCTCGAATAAAGACTTACTCTAAGCTGTAGAGGATTGAAGGAACTTTTTATTTTGTAAGTGTGTTTTCTGTGTGTTATTGGATACCTTTCTCTCAAGAGAGGCGATCCTATATATAGGAGAAGATCATGTCCCTCACTTTTCCTTTTTTTTAGGTTTTTCCTTTTTAGGTTTTTCCTTTTCTTAAGGCTTTTCCTTTTTTGTAAGCTTTTCCTTTTTTTAAGGTTTTTCCTTTTCTTAAGGCTTTTCTTTTTTTTGTAGGCTTTTCCTTTTTTTAAGGCTTTTCCTTTTTTTAAGGCTTTTCCTTTTTTTAAGGTTTTTCCTTTTTTGTAGGCTTTTCCTTTTTTTTAAAGGCTTTTCCTTTTTTTAAGGTTTTTCCTTTTTACATTCACAAGTCTTTTTTACTTAGCCCAAATGTCTCATTTCAATTCACACATACACATATTTATAAAGCCCTCAAGCTCTTATAAATTTTGTTCCAACAATCCCCCACATGAATAGAAATGACTCTAAACATATGAAAATTGAACAGACTAGACTTTATTAGACATACTTGACTAGACTCATCTAGACGTAGACAGACTTTCGAGAGTATACGAAAATGTAAATGTCACTGAATGGTAGCGTTTTTCAGCTTTGAACCAAACAATTTTAATATCTGTTGCGTTTACTCGGCCAGGAGGTGAACATGATGTCTTGAACCACCCGGATTTTGATGTAAACTGATACAACAAATATCGCACAGAGACACTTTCTCGTAGAACTTTGTTCTCTATTGTGTTCATTTTGGCCTTGAACATTCCTGGTATTCGTGAGTGAATTTGGAGAATATAGCCTTATCCTTCATTCTCCTAGAAACGGCCTCATTTCACACTTCACAAGGTGATCTTTTATTAGCTTGTTTTCAGAAGTGTCCTGTCACACTCCACTATCTACACAGCTATGCAATCATTAAAAGCCAACGCTTATCCTCACTATCCACAGGTAGCACTGTTTTATCATCCTAGGAACTGGGCAAGAGACATAGTCTCACATTGCTCAACTCGAATCAGTTTAATTTTGTTTCCCTTTGAACCTAGATCTTGGGATCTCCAGTCACATAGGTTGGGTATCTGTCAAACGTCATCTTTTTCTATAGGCTTTAAACCCATTCCTTTTGATGATTTAACAAACTTGATCTCGAGGCTAATTTTTTGGGAAACAGATCCGTTAAGTTATCAGCCGTTTCGAGATCAGTTGTCTAAATGGTCTTATATTATTCTCGAGATTTGCCATTTTATAACTTACTCAGTGCCTGAGAGATAGCTCACTAACTCTCATAGTGTACACATATTGCTGGCACTGGTTTTCCCACATCGGGATATCTTCCACAAAGTTTCGAAGCCATTCTGCTTCCTTTGCAGCTTTATCTAAAGCTATAAACTTTGACTCCTTGGTTAATTAGGCCAAGAGTGCTTGTTTGGAAGATTTCCAGGATACTGCTGCACCACCAAGAAAAACTATTATCCACTTATAATATCTGTCAGGTTTACTAGGCCAAGAGGTGAACATAATGTCTTGAACCCCCAGACTTTGATGTAAAACGAGACGACATATAACGATGGATAATTCAACATTCTAGTTATGGTTTTCCACAGAGTATGACCTGGATTACTCATGTAGCGACTTGAATACACTAGATCGGATCTAGTACGATTCATTAAGTACGTTAGACTTCCGATAATTCTTGCATACACCACTTATGATACAACTTTACCACAATTGGAGTTTTTTGCAAACTCGTTTGAGTAGTTCTCAAACCATTCTAGAGTCTTGAGACAAGATTATCCACTAATCTTATGTCTATTAAACTTCCCACTAAACACATTCTTAGTGTGTTGGATTATGTCCTTCTTGCTTCTATGATGAATGTGTCATCTTATAAACATAACAAAACGTATCCATGTGGAGTACTTTTGATGTATATCACCTTAAGTGATTTTGAAGCTATTTGACATCACTTTGTTGTCAAACTTTCCAAGCTATTGCTTAGGAGCTAACTTAAGCTCGTATAAGGACTTTGCAAGTCTACTTATTTTCTTTCCTTGTTCAGGAGTGACATAACCCTCAGGTTGTTTCATGTAAATCTCCTCTTCTAAATGGTCGTTTAGAAAGACAGATTTTACATCCATTTGATGGATTACAAGATCTCATATTGCTGTGATTCCAATCAGCATACGACTAATTTCAACTTTAACCTCTTCTGCTTCTTTACTGAAGTACCGGCATTGCTCGATCTAAGGTCCAATACCCGTCAAGCATCGATCGATACCGAGGGGTATCGATCGATACGCATAAAAGCGTAAGAGCCCAAGAACTCAATTGCTCGCCTCAATTCGTGAGGTACTAGAGCTTATCCTTTACACGGAAACTCATGTTCAAAAGAAAACACATTCCTTGGTTACCGTGATTACTTGGATGTCTGGTATATCTACTTTATACACCATAAAGCAATCAACACTACATTGTGTGCATATGCAATGAAGATACAATCCACCGTTTTTGGTCCGATTGTCACCTTCTTAGGTGGTTGCTAGGCACCCCCACACTTTCATGTATTTGTATAAAAACACATTACTTTTCCAAAGTTCACATGAAACATTTTCAGTGACTTTGTGTGGTATTTAGTTCAGGATATAACTTGTGGTAAGCAATACTTCCCCCCACATTTCTGGACTTAACCCAGATTCCTGCAACATTGCATTCATCATTTCCTTGAGAGTTCTGTTCTTTCTTTCAGAAACTCCATTGGATTCAGGTTAGTAGGGATCAATCGTTTGATGGATACTACCATGTTCATGTCCTCTATCACTTCAAACTATGTTGATAGTTATTTCGAGTTGGTTTTCAACCTCGAGTTTAAACTCCTTGAGTTTTCAAAGGTCTCGTAGTTGCTTCTTAGCAAATAGACATAACTATATTTCGTACAATCCTCAACGAAAGTCACAAAATATTTTCACCACCTCTAGTATGAGTCAAACCAAGAGGTTCACTCGATTGTTTGCTTTGACGCAAACCTCACACTCATCTTTGCTTATTTTTGTATTTCAGGATCTCATTCAATCTACGCATAGATTCGAATATAATGTGACTGAAACATTCTGATCAAATACTAAGAGATTTTGTACCATAAGCAAATGATTCTTTCTCATTAATGTCAGCAACATTGGTTACATTATTTTAAGTCCGACTGTCTCAACGTTAATTTGGATCAGTCCGTCCTTAATATAGACAACATTCTTTGTCAATACATGCTAATCAGCTTTGACAATTGACTATGAATTCGTGCCTAATTAGCATTGTGCCCTAAATAAGATTTTTATGCATCTCTAGCACATGCTTTACATTAGTGAGAGTGAGCTTCTTTGAGAAGTCAACTTCAGCACCAAAATTCTTGTCATTATTTATGGTAGGAGGGAAACATTCCCATCTCAACGCATATATTGGTATAATACCACCACTCATGTGGGTTATGCTCAACCATATTGACTCCGAGGATGACATTACACATGTCTATCTCGACTACATTTGCTTGAGCCATTTCATTGTCTTTTACACCACCGAATCTTAACAATGATCACATCGGTGTTGTTAATCATATTGAAATTTGATTTTGTTCAAGAGAATCAAACCAAATTAATATACTAACCAATACCCAACTCTCAAGTTAAAGGGTAAAATTAAATTCAATTTCTAGAATTTAATAAACTTAATACAATATCGAATTGTATTAGTATTCTTGAACTCATATCAAGAATCGCAAGAGGTCTGCTCCCTTAGCCCAATGATTTATTATTCGATTAAATCAGCCTCCAATACTTAATTGAACATCAATTATTCCAAAAAATCGCAAAGTTTTTGGACACATAATATTGAGCTACACGTCTTTAAATTTTGTCCAAGGCTTAATCTTTACTCCGCAGTAGAAAGATGTATCAATATCTCGTGCAATCGTCTATGAATGTCACGAAATATTTATTGCCTCCTCTGGTTTGAATATATTTCAAATCACATCAAACTGTGTGAATTAAACCTAGAGGTTCTGTTGTTCTTTGAACGCTGGGTGATGGCGTTTTAGTGAGTTTGGCTTGGACACAAAACTTCACATTTGTCTTTGCTTAATTTGCATTTAGGAATCATGTTCATGTTCATTAATCTACTCATAGACTTGAAATTAACATGTCATGATCGTTCATGTCTAATATTAAAAGACTCAGTGAGATAAGCAAATGGTTTCTTATCATTAATCTTTAGGGTTTTGCGAGGTGGATGCCTCGGTTACATTATCCTTTCGGATTACTTCTTCAACAGATATCTTACACAGATTATCACATACAAAACCCTTACCCACATACATCCCATTTTTCGTTAGGATTAGCTTATAACCTTCCAGCTTCACAGAGAATCCATGCTTACTTATGAGCGATCCAGAGATCAGATTCTTGCGTATGTCTGGTACATGGACGACGTTCATGAGAACCAGTTCCTGTCCAGAGGTGAGCTTCAGAACAACCTTCCCGTGACCATCAACTGTCGACGAGGCGGAATTTCCCATCAAGAGTTTATCACCACTCTTGTTCTTTGTGTATGTCGAGAACATCTCGCGATCCATACAGATGTGTCTGGTTGCACCACTGTCGAACCACCAAGTCTTTGGATGGCTCTCTGCAACATTGGCCTCAGTGACCACAGCACACATGTCAGCTTCTGTCAAGTTCGCTTGAGCTTTCACTGTTTTGATCAGACTCGTAGTCGTTTGATCCACTTTGTCACTGGTTTTCTCCATAGTTTCAGAGTTGTTTTCCATCTTCAGTTGTCATTTTGTTAAGACAAGGAAACAACTTTTAGTTAGTATCGATATATCAACTTAAAGAATCGCAATTCTAATATCGAACTAAATTGCATTGGTGTCGATCGATACTCCTTGGTATCGATCGATACACATACAATGTCTATTGATGCACCCGTATGGTGTCGATCGATGCACCGTAGGTGTCGATCGATGCTCGATGCACATACTGTGTTAATCGAAGCATCTTGGTGTCGATCGATACACATTGAGTGTCGATCGATACACCCTGGGTTCCGATTGATGCTCGATGCACATACTGTGTCATTCGAAGCAACCTGGTATCGATCGATACACGCTCAGTGTCGATCGATATACCCTGGGTGTCGATCGATACAAGTAAATTTCACAGGATCGATCATAGCACCAGTGTCGATCGATACATGTGTCTTATACACAGTATCGATCGACATAGACCAACTTGGTCGATGCAAAGTATCGATCGATACACTGAGGTGCCGACCGATACACTGTTTGCATGGTATCGATCGATACACTTAAGTGTCGACCGATACAATTTAGTCCAATATCGACCGATACCATAGGGTGTCGATCGATACTCACAAGGCCTCGATCTGAATCGAACCTATCAAGAACAGATGTGTGTTCGTTGATTATACCGTTCTTTAATAGCAATTAAAGACGGTTTTTTAGAAGATGTTTAAGCAGATCTGCTTCTACTACACGTTTCAAGTTGCTAAACAGCTGTTTGATTAACGTTTGAGTATCACTAGCAGAAGAACATCTTCTTAAAAAATAGAGAGAGATGAAGATTGCCTCTACTACACGTTTCAATTTGCTAAAAGCTTTTTGACAACGTTTGAGTATAATCAGCAGTAGAAGAATCGTTTAAAAACCGTTTGAAAACGTTTATTTACTCGTGATTAAAGATCCAATTGAAGTAATAAAACAAAAATTGGATTTTCTTAGAGTTAAGATTGTAGGACCAAAATTATCGCACAATAGACAGGAGAGATTTAATCACGATTTATAAATAAACAGTAAGGAACAGACGATTCATAAAATGATAAAGCAATAAAATAAATCTGAGGAGGCGAGATGAATCTCTTTCCTTAACTCTAAGAATCTCCCGTAGTGCGACGGGTTTTAATAGATCCATGAGTCCCAGGATACAACCAAAGTAATCTGTATCATCTACACTTGATATCAGATCTATCGAACATTATACTACGATACTCTCGAATAAAGACTTACTCTAAGCTGTAGAGGATTGAAGGAACTTTTTCTTTTGTAAGTGTGTTTTCTGTGTGTGATTGGATACCTTTCTCTCAAGAGAGGCGATCCTATATATAGGAGAAGATCATGTCCCTCACTTTTCCTTTTTTTTTTAGGTTTTTCCTTTTTAGGTTTTTCCTTTTCTTAAGGCTTTTCCTTTTTTGTAAGTTTTTCTTTTTTTTAAGGCTTTTCCTTTTTTTAAGGTTTTTCCTTTTCTTAAGGCTTTTCCTTTTTTTAAGGCTTTTCCTTTTTTTTAAGGCTTTTCCTTTTTTTTAAAGGTTTTTCCTTTTCTTAAGGCTTTTCCTTTTTTGTAGGCTTTTCCTTTTTTTTAAGGCTTTTCCTTTTTTAAGGTTTTTCCTTTTTACATTCACAAGGATTTTTTACTTAGCCCAAATGTCTCATTTCAATTCACACATACACATATTTATAAAGCCCTCAAGCTCTTATAAATTTTGTTCCAACATAGTTTTGGTTGATGTAAATTAAACTAGAGTTAGATATGTTTTTGGGACCGGAATAGGAGGTGTTAGTAAATCAATAGCAAAGTGATTCTAGCTCTATTGAGCTTTATTTAGTGCAAAGAAAAGTAAGGAAAAGGGAAATTTTGTATTAAGAACACCAAGCAATTGTAAAGCTTTAGATTGATATATGAAATTGGGAAAGTGTGGTTGCTCTGCAACTGCAACCTTGAAAGTTACATCATTGATGTTTCATAAGACATATTTATATGTGAAACACTTGCTAGAAAACCTAATAACATGGGCTTGTATTTGGGCTTCATATATGTATGCTTTAATATTCCCCCGCAAACTTGGTGGTGGGTGAAGACGAAGCTGCCAAGTTTGAATGCACAAACTCCTTAGAACCGTAACAAGACCAAGATCATAAGCTGGTTATACTAGTACACTACAAGAAAACAGGGAATTAGCGACTGAATTTTGCGTCTAAAATGGCAGTCGCAAAAATGGCGACTTAGTTGCGACTACATAGCGACAGAGTTGCGACTAAAATAAATTCGTCGCCACTCAGTCGCAATTTAGCGACTACATAAATTAGTCGTTCAACAGTCGCTAAATAGCGACAAAGTTGCGACTTAATTCGGCGGGTCGCCAAATATTTTTTAAAAAAGCCACGTGTTGATCGTGTGTAGTTAGTGAAAATAATTTTCGCGACTGCAACAATTAGTCGCTAAAGTAGTAGCTAAGTTGCGACGAAGTTGCGACTAAATGTGGGGAGTCGCAAAAAAGTGGGTAACCCTCGTGTTTATCGTTTGTGGTAGGCATAACAACTTTTTGCGACTACATTTTGGAGTCGCAATGTAGTCGCAAAAAGTCTATATAAGCAAGCCACACACGTTGTTTCATCTCATTCCAATTTGTTTCGAATTAAGCCGAGTGAAATTTTTTTTTTTTTTTTTTCTTAAACGAGAGAATCTTCTTTTTTTAATTAAGTTTGAAAATGTGGGGAAATTACAATTATAGTAATGGCCGGGAGTGGATGTATCGGAGGTTCGATGAAACGACGGGTAATATCTCAGCAGAGTTTAGAGATGGGGTGGATAATCAATTCATGACATTTGCAAATAGCCAGGAGCTTACGCAGAGCAATGGCGGTAAGTTTTATTGTCCTTGTAGTGTTTGCAAGAATAATAAATTTTTACCGGGGGCTAAAATTTGGAGCCATTTGTATAGCAATGGATTTGTGCCTGGTTATTATGTTTGGTATAAGCATGGGGAAGAACTCGATATGAGTTTAGGAACGAGTTATGGTGATACAACGTGGGTAGGTGATCAGAGTGAAGAAGTGGGTAATGTAGAAGGTAGATATGTGGATATGGTGAATGATGCATTTCATCATAATGTTAATTTTGATCATCAACATGATGATAGTTATGAGAATGTAGAAGAACCTGTACGGAATCATTCCCAAAAATTCTACGACTTGTTAGAAGGAGCGAAAAATCCTTTATACGATGGGTGTCGTGAAGGTCACTCGCAGTTATCATTTGCTGCTGAGCTCATGCAACATAAGACAGATCATAATATGAGTGAGAGGTTAGTGGATTCGATGTGCGGAATGTTTACTAAGTTTTTACCTGAAGGAAACCAGGCAACATGTTCAAATTACGAGACGGAAAGACTGATGGGCAATTTAGGCCTCCCATGTCATGCAATTGATGTTTGCATTAACAATTGTATGATCTTCTGGAAAGAAGACGAAAGGGAAGATAAGTGTGGGTTTTGTAATTCACCAAGATGGAGGCCTAACGAGCAAAACCGTAGGACCAAAGTACCATATAGTCGTATGTGGTATATGCCTATCGCTGACAAATTAAAGAGAATGTATCAAAGCGAGAAGAGTGCAGCGGCAATGAGATGGCATGCCGAGCACGAAGCAATGGAGGGAGAAATGTGTCATCCGTCTGATGGGGCGGAGTGGAAATATTTTCAGGATCGACATCCCCAGTTTGCCCAAGAAACCCGAAACGTTTATCTTGGATTATGTACAGATGGGTTCAATCCATTTGGGGAGTCAAAAAATCATTCGTTGTGGCCTGTGGTCTTGACTCCATATAATTTACCCCCTGGTATGTGCATGAATACGGAGTACTTGTTTCTTACAATTATGAATTTTGGGCCAAATCATCCGCGAGGTAGTCTCGATATATTCCTTCGACCTCTCATTGACGAGTTAAAAGAATTGTGGTCCAATGGCGTTGATGCGTACGATGTATCCTTGAATCAAAATTTTAATCTGAAAGCAGTGCTATTGTGGACGATAAGTGATTTTCCGGCGTTGGGCATGCTATCAGGATGGAGCACCCATGGCAAATTGGCTTGTCCTATTTGCATGGAAGATACAAAGTCGTTTTATCTGCCGCACGGAAGAAAGACGTGTTGGTTCGATTGTCACCGAAGATTTCTTCCTCATGATCATCCACTGAGGAAGAATAGAAAAGACTTTTTGATCGAAAGAGACGCTAGGAACGACTATCCACCTGAGTCTTTGACCGGTGAGCAAGTTTATTCCTACCGTTTGCGTCGTGTAAATCCAACGAAAACTAAGGATGTTGGTGGAAACGGTCACGAAAAGAAGAAGCCTCACTTTGGGAAAAAGCATAACTGGTACAAAGAAAGCATATTCTGGGAGCTTCCGTACTGGAGGGACCTTAATCTTCGTCATAATCTCGATGTGATGCATATAGAGAAAAATTGTTTTGACAACATCATGAATACTCTTATGCGCGTGAAGGGAAAATCAAAAGACACCATCCCTTCAAGATTGGATATACAAGCATTTTGTTCGCGGCCACACTTACATATTGATGATGAGGGTAGAGCTCCTTTCCCCGCCTACTCATTGACAGACGAAGCCAGAACAAGTTTATTGGAATGTGTGAAACATTCGGTCAAATTCCCAGATGGTTATGCTTCAAACTTAGGTAGTTGTGCTGATATCGATAAGGCAAAGTTTTCTGGGATGAAGAGTCATGACTGCCATGTTTTTATGGAGCGGTTACTTCCATTTATCTGTACAGACCTCCTAGACAGGAATATCCACATCGCGTTATCAGGTAGTCTCACCTTATAGTTATATGAATATGCATGCGACACGTAAATATGATTACATAGTTTTTTTTATTAACCATTGGAGTTCAAATATATATATATTGTAGGGATCGGAGTATTTTTCCGTGATTTATGTTCGAGAACTTTGCAGCAAAGTCGCGTCCAAATTCTAAAACAAAACATTGTGTTAATCATATGCAATTTGGAAAAGATCTTTCCACCATCATTTTTCGACATGATGGAGCACCTACCTATACATCTCCCCTACGAAGCTGAATTAGGAGGCCCCGTGCAATATAGGTGGATGTACCCTTTTGAAAGGTTTTTCAAAAAGTTGAAAGGGAAAGCAAAAAACAAACGATATGCAGCAGGATCGATTGTTAAAGCTTATCTGAAACAAGAGGTTTCTTATTTCACAGAGCATTATTTTGCCTCCGATATAGACACGAATTCAAGGTATATAATTCACATATATATGGAGACACATGCTATCTATTCTAAATTTCTTCAAATTAACTAATTTGGTCAAGTTAACAAGATTCAATGAAGGTGGAGTCCCCGTATATCATGTCCCTGACGTACCTGATATATTCACTCATGTTGGTCGTCCAAGTGGAGAAATGCAGGAAATTTGGCTTTCAGCGAAAGACTATCGATGTGCACATGCATATGTATTGCGAAATTGTGAATATTTTCAGGAAATTGAGAGGTATATTCTACCGTGTGTTTACATAAGTTTTAACATGGCCCAAATTGTATTAATTGGTCTCATATTTGTGTTGATCTTAAACAGCATGTTTGAACTATCTATTTCTCAAAAATATCCACATCTTTCTGAAAAAGAACTCTCCGCGAAAAGAGGTGACGAATATCATTTATGGGTGAAAGATTATGTAAGTATGAATAAAATTCTTAACTATGTATCTATACTTCTATATATTTGATTTTCTCTAACTATACGCAGGTTAATTACTGGAAAGCCACACATCAATTTCCTATTTGGGTTCGAGAGATAGTGGAAGGACTGAAAAACAATGCCAAAACATGGCCTATCTACTTTACAAGAGGATATTTGTTTCATACGCAAAACCACAACCAGGGACGAAAGACATGTAACTATGGTGTATGTGTCAAAGGACAAAATTACAGTGACGCATCTGATCAAGCCGATTTCCACGGGATCTTAACTGATATAATACAACTGGAGTATGAGGGGATGGCTAATTTAAGAATCACACTTTTCAAGTGTAAGTGGTACGACCCTATTATCGGTAAAGGCACTCGGAAGAGCAATGCTGGCATTGTAGACGTTCTTTCATCGAAATGGTTCAATAAATACGAACATTTTATTCTAGGTACGTATATCCCTATATATATATATATTACTTTCTTGATAGATAATGTATTCATAAGTTCTTTATAATGACTTTGCATGCACAGCTTCTCAAGCGGATCAAATTTGTTATATCCCATACCCATACAAGAAGAAACCGAAGCAATTATGGCTAAATGTTGTTAAAGTCAACCCGCGAGGACATATTTCAGGAGGATATGACTACACAGAACCGACTCTTTTGCAACAAGAAAATGATGATCATGTAGTGCTGACTACAATTGAAGATCTCGTAGTGCGAGACGAGAATCTGGTACAAGGAGAGAACCCAATAAATCTCGATTATGATGTCGGAGATGCGGAAGAAAACGACGAATTCCAATGCAATTCATCGTCTTCAGATGATGAAGTTGAAGTTGATGAAGAACCTTACTAAATAATATTATAATGCATAAGGTACTTATATTTGATAATGAAGTTTATTAATGGTTTATCTTATTTAGTTGGGTTTTGTATGTGATATTAAAACTTAAGCAAAAATAAAACCATAATATTAAAAGTTAAGAATAAGATTAAAACCACAAAAATATTAAACCACAAAAATTAAGCAAAAATTAAACCATAATATTAAGCAAAAATTAAACCATAATATTAAGCAAAAATTAAACCATAATATTCAGCAAAAATTATATCATAATACAAAAATTAAGCAAAAATTAAAATTTTAGGTTAAAAAAAATTAAAAAAAAATTCAATTTGGGCCCAAATTTTTCCCAAATTAATCAAGAGGGAACATTTCCCTCTAAGCCAAATGTTTCAACCCGCGAGACTTATCTCGGGCTCTTCACCTTCTCTTCACCTTCTCTTCACCGTCTGTTTTCTCTCAAACCCTAGCCGCGCCATCTTCTCTTCAGCTTCTCTTCACCTTCTGTTTATTCCGATGTCTGGCCGTGTAAAAGTTACGCCTACAGGACGAGGAGGACGACGTCCTGCGACAACAGCCGCGAATCGAAGAGCCATTTCTCCCGGTGAGACAAGGATCTCGCATCGGAAGGGAAAATTAAAGAAATCCGCCTCGCCTCTTCCGCCTCAGTATGCATTCACGCCGGCGGCCGCTTCACCCTCCGTGACTCCTCGTAGCCGTGTCCCAGTTTTCGCCGAAGGTGTCAAAGATTTCCCTCCTCCGCCGCAGCTTTTGACCAGTACGGGCCAAGCAGGATCTGGAAACTCGGGAACCAATCCTCGAGCCTCTGCTTCTCCAAGACCCTTGAAGCTCGACCCTCTCCTTCTCTTCAAGCTCGAACCTCTCCTTCTCTTCAACCTCGACCCTCAGCTTCTCTTCAACCCCCACCTGCTGCGACTCAATCTCAATCTGCTCCTTCTCCTGAAGCTCCACCCGCTGCGTCACCACAAGTTCAGAGTTCTGAGGCTCAAAACGATCACCTGGAAGAAGACGAAGAGGAGTATGATGAAGACTACGAGGAAGTTTATTTTGACGGTGACGAAGGATTGCAACCACAACTCGCGGAAGACGTGCTCGCCGCTTTGACCAACTTGCTAATCCAGCCAGGCTGTGACCAATACACAACGCTACTCTCTCCCACATTGGAGCCTGGAACCGTCTGGTAAGCTGTTTTTGTTTTGTTCTGGTAGGCCTTGACCAATACACAACGCTTAGCTTAGTTTTTTGTTTCTGTGACTGATGGTTTAGAGTAATGTTTTAGAGTATTATGGATCTGTGAATGCTGGTTTAGTCCTTTTGCTCTGATTGTATATGAGACTTAACACTTTTGTTTATCTGTTTGTAGGTTTATAGGTAAGGACAAGTCCGCATTGACTCGCAAGATCACAAGGATATTTACAAACAAGTTCGATCAGCCTTACTACAACTGGGGTTGTGTCCCATTTCCTAAAAGAGAAAAATACTTTCTTGAATTCGCGGTAATCTTCTTAACCTCTCAATCTGTTCATAATTTTCTGTTTGTTTGTTTTCTTTGATCACTAACACTTTGCTCTTATCTTGTTGTGTAGAAAGAACACACATGGCATCCCATACACACTGGTCTGGTCCAATCAAAGTTCGAGAAGATTTGCCAAGTGAGACTCAAGGACATGGTTTCTAAGGCGGGGACGAAAAGAAAGCAACCGAAGTGGATTGGCAATACGTTGTGGGGAAAAATGTGTGACTATTGGATCACAGAAGAAGCCAAAGAAAGGCATACCACTACATCAGCAGCTCGAATGTCTGACCGTAATGGTCAAGGTATTCACAAGCATGTCTCGGGCCAGAAATCTTTCTTACAAGTGGAACAAGAATTGGTAAGTTCCTTTGTTTTGCTATTAGTCTCTGAGTTACATGTCTTGATAATTTACATGTCTTGCTATTCACATGTTCTTGTTTAACATTTCAGGAAGTGACATTGGGAAGACCTCCGAGTGTTGTTGAAGTCTTTGTAAAGACTCATACAAAGAAAGATGGGAGCTTTGTCGATCAGAGAGCGCAGGAAGTGTTTGATCTTTATAAGCAGAAGAAGGAAGCTAAGTTGGCTGAGCTTGAGCATGAGAATGACGAGTCTGCAGATGGTACTTCGCTTCGATCACAGCTTTCTGTAGAGGAGGATAACGATGTCTTCTACAAGGTAAAATACTTTTCTAAGCTTGAGTTTGTTAGATTTTTTAGGTTTCCAAATCTTTGATAACTAATACTCTGTGTTTTGATTATTGCAGTCTACTGTCACAAATGACAGAGGCCAAATGTATGGACTTGGAAGCCTAGGGACATACATCAACGGGAAGCGAAAGTATCCAGGCAGCTCCTCTTCTTTCACAACCGTGAACCAACAGCTCGAGGACGCTAACCAAAAGATCGAGGAAATAACAGCCCTACAAGCACATCGCGAAGCAGAGCATCTCCGTGTTACATCAGCTCTACAAGCAGAGGTCAGGGGCTTGGGAGTAGTCAAAAAGTACCTCAGCATCAAGGACCCAGAATTTCTTGCATTCCTCAGAAATGAAGAAGATCACTCTAATCCCCCTCTCTAGGTTCCTAACTTCTCAACTCTCTTTGACTCTGAAGTTGAATGACTTGAACTTGTGTTTTGGAGTTTGAACTTGTGTTTGTTATGCTTTTGTTAACTCCTATATTGGAGTTTGAACTTCTATGCTTTAGGTTTGTAAATCTTGAATGTATGTTATTAGTTCTTATGTTTCTTTGTTAAAGCTCATTTGTTTCTTTCAAATTCGGCTAAACCATTTAATAACAAATCAAAATCTACCAAAACAGGAATACCAATATGCTAAACCGATAAACATCGTAGTCGCTATCCAGTCGCAAAACCAGTCGCAAAAAATTCTAACTTAGTCGCCAAAACCAGTCGCAAAAACGTCGCAAAACCAGTGTCAGAACCAGTCGCAGACAACATCGCAAACAAGTCGCAAAACCGGTCGGGAGAAGTCGCAAATCATGTCGCAAAACCAGTCGCAAACCTAGTCGCAAACATAGTCGCAAACATAGTCGCAAACCTAGTCGCAAAACCGGTCGGGAGAAGTCGCAAAACCGGTCGGGAGAAGTCGCAAATCATGCCGCAAAACCAGTCGCAAACCTAGTCGTAGAATCAGTCGCAACTTCGTCGCCACAACAGTCACAAACCCGTCGCTAAAGTAGCGACTACATTGCGACTGGACAACGACTAAAAGAAAACAGTCGCAAAAGAGTAGCTGATTAGCGACTGCATGGCGACTAATTGATTTAGCGACGAGGTCTTTTGCGACCACTTCTTTTAGTCGCAACACAGTCGCAATTATGTAAACGGCGACTGTTTAGCGACTAATACTGTAGTCGCGAATTCCCTGTTTTCTTGTAGTGGTAGAAGGAGAGTTGGTGATGTTGCAACAAGATAGAATAGACTTGACATGGACAGATCATTGTTTGTTCTTCAAAGCCGTATAAGATCACTTGTTTCTCTAACCTTTCTATTTCTCACGGTCTATACTTGTAGAGTATTATTAACTCTCTCAGAGGTATATCTGACCTTAACATCTTATGCACTTGTAGAACTATCGTAGCTCTCTCAGAGGTGTCTTGCACTTGTAGAACTAGCATAACTCTCTCAGAGGTGCTTCCTCTCACCAATTTGTTTTTCTTCTAATTTCCAGATTTGGGTTAATACTTGTAGAGTTTTCCAAAATCTCTCAGAGGTACACCCTTTCCATTCCTAAAAACAGAATCACCCATTGTTCTTCCTACTCAACAAGGTAACCTGCGCTTAGCCTTGAATCAAACACCATGTTCCTTCTCCTTGTTCTTTAGAAACTGTCCAATTCTACCATAACAACCTACTACTATCTAGCTTGATGATTCCACGCCAAAACTAGCCAGCAAGATGTCCTTCTCAAGCTAATATAATTTGCAGCACATATTCTCCCATTCTCTTGGGCATTTTATCAAGCACCATGTGTGCACTTAGGCAAAAACTTTGTATCTTCAAGACAAAAAGTTGCCGCCATGAACACATCCTAATTAATCCCAAGACCAACCTTATACTTCCAAGAGTTCTTTCACATCAACCATTCCACGTATCCATAATTCCTAGCATCAAATCGACATTACTCAAACTTGCTAAGAAGCCCAAAAGTACCTTAAATCTGGTCAAGACTAACGCCATCCGCTTCTTCAAATCAAACATATCGAGAATCCTCCAAAACAGTTTGAGATATTTGGGTCGACGCTTCTGAATATTTTGTTCAGATTAACGCCATCCTCTTTTTCAAATCAAACAAATTGTGACCTCCAAAACAGCCTCAAATATTTGGGTCGACCTGTCTGAATCTTCAGCAATCACTGGTTGAGGTTTGAAAGATGACGCTGGAGCATTGATATAGTGATGGAGAAGTACAAATTCATTGCTTGTGCTTCATATCTTGTTGATTCAACTGAATCAGGTCCTGAAATTGCAGAAGATGGAATCCCAGAAGCCATCCAAGTCTATCACGGGCAACAGTAATAGGAGAAAAGGAAATTGCTTTTCGTATGAAGCTTGAAAACCCAGAAAATGCAGATTGCTCTTCAAAACTCAGTCTTCAGAACTTGGATCGATGTGGGTACCCTTCTTATCTTTTCCACAAAGTTTCTGCCTTTTCCATATTTTGTCTTCAAAACCTCAAGACCACTAATCTCCTATGTTCACTCTTTCTATCGACAACCTATGATCCTTCACACCAGAGTAGCGCTACAGAAGCATGCCTATCAGATGAAAAAATCGCTTTAACTGAGATCCCAAAGTTCGACTGTGCTCTGATACCATATTAGTAAATCAATATCAAAGTGATTCTAGCTCTATTGAGCTTTATTTAGTGCAAAGAAAAGTAAAGAAAAGGGAAATTTTGTATTAAGAACACCAAGCAATAGTAAAGCTTTAGATTGATATATGAAAAGGGAAAAGTGTGGTTGCTCTGCAACTGCAACCTTGAAAGTTACATCATTGATGTTTCATAAGACATATTTATATGTGAAACACTTGCTAGAAAACCTAATAACATGGGCTTGTATTTGGGCTTCATATATGTATGCTTTAATAGGAGGAAGCAGTTACTTGAAAAACAAGCACAAGTACTTCTTGTTCTCAAGTGATTTAAAATGTTAAAGGCATGTTTGTCAGAAAAAGGAGATGGTTTTGGCGACTTGTAGACAAACGATTGCGTTAGGTTTTTTGCACATGTTCCTATGTGTCATCACTATAAAAGGAACACTTATGGGATGAGAGAGTGTAACGTTTTCAGAGGAGAGAAAAATGTAGAAAGCATAAAATTGTTCTTAGTTTTCTCTAGCTTAGGAGATTGGTACATAGTGACTTGTAATTGTGAGAATCAGATTTCACACATATCGTAGATCGGTGAAATCAGTGTAGGGTTTAGGAGACTTATTTTATTAGAATCATAGCTGGACCCGAGGTGAATTGTCTACGTACCCCCGAAAGGGATCAAACCATTCGTAGTTCTAGTTACATAGAAAATTGTGGTATGATTATTCTGAATGCGGAGCTCTTCTATTTCTAAATCTTGAGGTCAGTCGATTTTCCTTTTATCCTTATTTCCAAGAGTCGATAAGGATAATTTCATATTTTCTTGAGAATTACCTTTATCAAATAAAAGAAAATCTTCCTTTTATTTCGTAGGTCAGCCTTGATGGGCTTGAGACTGGTAGTTGGGTTGATCTTAATTCAAACCGGGTTAAACCGGGGAGTGCTAAACTCACCTCCAACAATAAACCCCCCCCCCCTCAGTTCGGCGAAGGAGTGTCTTGAAGTTTATGGAGAATTCTTTACCTCAGTTGGAATTGAGATCGGCGTTTTGTCTTGATTGTTCAAGCTCGTGTCCTTTGATGAACAAAATTCCTTGGTATAATGGGTGTTGCTCGAATACGAGGCTGAGATCGGTTATATCTTGTTTCCAATGATTAAGATTGAGATCAGATGTTCGCCTTCGGTGATGTAAATAATTTTGGCGTCGGCGGTTGACTTGAGATTTGACTCGGCGTCGTTCCTGTAAAATAGACTAAAAACGCGAGATTGAACTCGGGTTATGATCCTGCAAATGATAGATTGAGCTCGAGGCTAAGCTCGGCATTGTTAGTTAGGTGCGAGGTGATATGCTCAAATTAATACCCTAAACAGTACTAAAGCAGTTGTTGTAGTAAGTGTAGGGGTCGAACACAAGGACTCACAGAAATCACACAATATATTGTATAGTGTCAAATCAAGCTAAGCAAATAAGATGAAACAAAAGAAAATAAGCAGTAAACGAGTTGTAATTCAATTGGAGAAAGATAGGCCCAGGGTATTTCTCAGGAAATCAATGAATGCAGATAAACTAACTAACATGATTCAGATTTAGCGCAGTTCTTGAACTCAAATCACTAATGTATATTTAACCAACTGTCGTTGCGAGAATTATATAAATCTAAATCATATGAATTCCAAATCTCTTTGCGAATCTTAAAGTCTAAATTAGCTTTAAAGTTCAGGTTTGATATGTTCACAAATCAATTAAACCAAATCTCTTTGCGAATAATCAATTTGCTCACCTAAAGTTCTATCAGGTAATTAATCGCATTGTCGTGCCTAATCAATTATCCTAAGATCTAAGTTCCAGATTCGTCAACCTAGAATTAGCTTTGAACACAACCTAAAGCGAAGAACTAATTCATATGGTGAATCCTAATAACTAATCAACCTAGCATTCAAAGATAACCCTTATGAGAACACTGAACCTAAAGTGGATCTACTCAGACATGGAGATTGAAAACAACATGATTGGATAAATCATCAAATAAAACGACTAAGGACAAACATACTCCAATGCAACTCAAGTTTAGTTCTGGTTGATGTAAATTAAACTAGAGTTAGATATGTGTTTGGGACCACAATAAGAGGAAGCATCTACTTAGGAAACAAGCTCAAGTACTTCTTATCATCAAGTGATTTCAAATGTTTAAGGCATGTTTGTCCAGGATTGCAATCGCAAAAAAATGAGCTGGTTTTGGCGACTTCAAGATAAGCGACTACGTTAGGATTTTTGCACAGTTTCCTTATCACTATAAAAGGAGGAACACTTACGGGATGAGAGAGTGTAACGTTTTCAGGGGAGATAGTGAGAGGAGAGAAAACTACACTAAGTGGTTTATATGATTATATTATGAGATATTTGCACTCGATATCACTTCTTCTAACTTTCATTAACATATTAACATTTTTTGAATGTGTAGTAGAAAATAATACTTTAAAAAAAATTGTGTACCATCTATAATCGTACACGCCTCTTATTACTATATAGTGTACCGTCCATTATCGTACACGCCGTACTGTTCAGGAGTATTTTTTGGTTAAACAGTAGTAAAAAGTGTTATTTTCTACTAAAATTTACAAAAATGTTAAAATGTTAACGAAAGTTAGAATAAGTAACTATCCATGCAAAAGTCCCTTATATTATCAGGATCAAAAATATTAAAATATTAAATTTATATAATAATAAATTGATGTTGAAAAATAGATAAATAACTTTATAATAAACTTAGCGCACCACCTCCTTCGGAAGTATCTCCATGAGTTTTCATATAAAAAAATTACAAAAACAAATTACAAAATCGATAAGAGAAAATGAGAACCGATTCTCATTCGAAAATTTTGAGAACTTCATGAGAAACTCTCTTGTAACACATGTCTTCCCATGAATTGGTTAATTTTTTTTTATAACTTACAATTTAATATATATATATATATAGTACATCTATACAATACTGAAATATGAATATTGTATATTAGTGAGACACTTGAAAGAGTATCTCACCAATGGAAATGCTCTAGAAAACATAAATTAAATTGGTTGATGGAATTGTTTTAGCCATTAAATGATTTATAATCACAAATTGATTGGGTGGAGTTGAAAAAAGAAAGAATACAGAACTGGAAAGGAAAAAATGAAGAATAGAGGACTTGAAAAACAAAAATATAGGGTAAACAAAATTATAAAAGGATCATTTGATGATATAATATATAAATACAATGAAATTTTGTAAATTTAGTGGGATCAGCTAACTCTAATCTAATGTGAATGGGTCCGCTTCAGCCTACGCTCAAAGAGAACACTACTCATACATGCTCATTTTTTAGATACCTAAGAGATTAAAAAAAAACAAAAATTGAGCATGTATGAGTAGTGTTCTCTTTGAATGTAGGCTAAAATACATGCTCAAATATTAAGACGCAAAAGACACTAAACAAAACATAATAACTTGAATAAATAAAATAATTAAATAAATAATGAAAATGTTTTTCTAAAATGGTAGAAAGATCATCAGTTTGGTACAATCAAGTTCCTAAGAATGTTTGATCGTTTACAAGAGGGAAAACCTTTAGGTTTAAAAGTATAAAATTGACTTAATACAAATGCCATATCGAACAGGGTTGTGCACTACAAGAATACAGCCGATTTCCGACGGCCATATCCGACAAACAGCTTTCCCGACAAATTTCTGACCAATTTGATATGTCGGAATTATTTTGTTGGAAATGAAAATCCGTCAGAAATCGGTCGGGATTTTCGACGGATTCTCGACGACATAAATTGACCGACCGGATTCCGATGATTTACCGACGGTACTAAAATTCCGACCAGTTTCTGATGGTAATAGTTGTCGGAAATTTCCAGATGGTATTTCAAGAAAATCCGAGGGGCATGATCTCGACGGGCATATATTGATATCATCATATTTTGCATCATTCTAGCATCCGTTTCACTTAGGTTTCGAGTCATTTACATATAGTTCATGTTATCTCTTTAGCATTTTAATCATTTTAGGAGTCTAATGTGTCCACATTTAGTCCTAGAGAGTCCTTACATGTTTTGGATCGTATTTTAGGTGCTTCGGAGGAGATTCGAGACCCGAGGAGGGAAGACAGAGACTGTACCGACGTCACTGGTCGGTATCTCTCATCGGTATTGAAGGCAGAAGGATTGCACCGAGGTCACTGCTCGGAGCAACTGATCAGTATAGAAGATGGAGGAAGGCAGCCCCAGTACCGACGTGCAACACCGATGAGTGACGTCGGTATCGAAGCTTCAGGGGATTGTACCGAGGTCACTGCTCGGTGCTGTTCTTGGAGGAAACCCGGGGGAAAAATCTCTTAATACCGAGCAACAATACCGAGGAGTGACCTCGGTATCCAATCGAAGAAACATCAAGCATCTCCCCTCAATACCGATGTCACTGCTCGGTACCCCTCGTCGGTGCACAAATCCAGGCTCAATACCGAGGTGTTGTACCGACGAGTGACCTCGGTATTGGCCGCCCATAACTTTTTATCCATCTAAACCGGGTCGGTACCCGGTTTGTCCCGGGTCGATCCGGTTCGTCACTATTAACTATTTATGCCCAAAAACCTAATTTTGATGGGCAAAGTCTTTTCTTAAGCAAAAACCCTCTCTAAATGTGATTTGTAAAAGATTGATCCTTTTGTTTAATGCAATTTGAGTATTGTTTTCTTGATTAAATCCATCTATCTTCTACTTTCTAATCATCCAATCATCTTGATCATGAGTCTTGACTCTTCTTTTATTGGATTTGTTGAAATCATGATGATTAGTGAGTAGTCTTTAGGATCTTGAGATAGGGTAGATTAGGGTGATCCAAGGTTTGTTTAGTGGTGTTTAGGGTTACATAATCTTGTATTCCTTCTTGTTTAGTGTTCCTAATGCTAGATTCAGCTTGAAAGAGTGGATCTAGATCATAGGGCATTTCATGAACACCAAGTGTTTGATGAAATGCCTTGATGAACTAGACAAGAGATTTATGTTCCTAGCCTATGATAATAGTTATCTAGGGTGTATTTTTGGTTGATCTTGTTTGTGTTCTTAATGCTTGCTAATCAATGATTCAAAAATGAAAGTTTGTTAATGAATTTGGTGATTAGCATAGTGATTAGTTACTTGAAAGGGAATTAGTCAAGATTAAGGATCCCATGCCTAGGAATTAGCTTCTTTGAGTGAATGAACACCACTAATTGGATTTGGATCACCTTACATCAATAACCCTATCTATTGCTCCGCTTTTGTTTATTGATTTACTATATTGTTTAGTGCTTTTGCTTGCTTAATTCGAATTGGATACTTGACAACAACCACACTTGACAACAACCACACTTGTTTAGCTTAACTTGCTTTAAGTACCTTGCATTCTTAGTGCTTAGAATGATCCCAATTATGGATTGATAACCTCTTTACTACATCGTATTGGGGATATTGATACCTCCTTAGAGACTAAAAAGTCTTGTATCAATTTGGCGCCGTTGCCATATTGGGATTTGTTTTAACATTGGGATTTAGGTTCTTAGTGAGCTTAAGTTTTATTTTCTACCAAAGTTACTAATGTCTTTCACTTTCCATTGCTATCTCTAAACCTATAGGTGCATGCATACGCGATCTCGAAGCAACGACAATCTAGTTGGACCAAGGGACGACATACATCGCTCATACCGAGGGTTTAGAACAAGGGAAGCACGTGTGAGACGACAAGAAGTTGAGAACGACATGGATCACTATGAAAATGTCCCACTTGGGGACATTCATGAAAATGTGGACAACCTTCCACATCCTCAAGAAGGTGGTAATGGAAACCACCACGCTCAAGGTGGTAATGGAAATCACCACGCTCAAGGCGAACAAGCTCAAAACGCCCCACATCCACCCGGCCGACCAATGAGAGCCCCTAATCACCCCCAAGGGCTCAAAACGTGGTAGGAGCGGGTGATGCCGCCAATGCCCATCAAAACCGTCAAGGGATCCAAGCTCCACCGGTTGAGAACAACAACTTCGAGGTGAAGCCAGGATTGATCAACATGGTTCAAAGCGACAAATTCCACGGCTTATCGATGGAGGATCCATTGGATCATATCAATTAATTTGATAGGATATGTGGGTTAACCAAGATGAACGGTGTTTCGGAAGACGGTTTCAAGCTAAGACTTTTCTCATTCTCTCTTGGAGAAAAAGCTCATCAATGGGAAAAGAGTCTTCCTCAAGGTTCAATCACGTCTTGGGACGATTGCAAGCGAGCTTTCCTTGCAAAATTCTTTTCTCCTTCAAGGACCGCCAAGTTAAGGAACAAGATCTCGGGGTTCACACAATGCGGAAACGAATACTTCAATGAAGCTTGGGAACGGTTTAGAAGCTACACCTCTCAATGCCCGCATCATGGCTTCTCCAATGCCTCTCTTTTGAGTACTCTCTATCGCGGTGCTCTACCCAAGAAAAGGATGCTATTAGACACGGCTTCTAATGGGAACTTCTTAGCCAAAGATGTAGATGAAGCCATGGAACTAGTAGAGAACTTGGCCCAAAGTGACGGGACCTATGGCGACGATTATGACCGCGCCACAAGGACGACAAGCGACTTTGATGAGAACAAGCGGGCCAAGGACATGAAAGCGCTTAATGAAAAATTAGACAAGCAAGCCAATTTTATTGATAAACTCCTAGTGTCTTCTCAAAAGACGGTCAACTTTGTGGATGCTTATGATGAGAACCAAGGTTGTTATTAAGAGGAGAACGTAGACATTAACACTCAAGAGGAGGTGAACTACGTGGGGAACCAAGGGAACTACCAAAACCAAGGGAACTACCAAAGACAAGGGTTCAACCAAAACTATAGGAACCACCCCAACTTCTCTTACCGGAACACAAATGTGGAGAACCCACAAGACCAAGTCTACCCTCCGCAACCTAATCAAGCTCAAGGAGCCCCATAAAAGCAATTCCAACCTCAAGGCTTCTAATACCAACCAACAAGGTTTTGTCCCAAGGAACCAATTCCGAGGGAACCAAAGTGGATTCCAACCCAAAGCTCCACCCGGTTTTCAAGGCCAACAACAAGGGTTTGTGCCTCAAGGTCAAGCAACTACGTCTAAACCGCAATAGCTTGATTTGAGCTCCATGTTCCAACAATTACTCAAGGGACAAGCGGAGATCAATACGCGGGTGGATTTCTCTTACAACGACCTCAACACAAAGATTGAGGCTTTGAACTCCAAAGTTAAACAAATGGAGAACAAAGGTGTTGCTTCTTCTTCACGACCACAAGGTCAACTCCCGGGTAAATCCGAAGCTAATACTAAGGAGTATGTAAACGCCATCACCTTACGGAGTGGCACGGTTTTACCTCCAAGAGAAGCTCCTTCTACTCTCAATGCGGACATTGAGAAGCAAAGTGGGGGGGGGGGGTGGAACTTCACGAAGATGATGACAAGGTTGAAGATGGGGTAGTGAGAGAGCAAGGCAAGGTTGAAGAAGTTGAGAAAGTCAAGTCTAGGGTTGTTTTTGCTTAAGAGAAGCCGAAGAAGAATGTGTTCGTCCCTAAGCCATATGTTCCTAAGCTACCCTTTCCCGGTCGGTTCGAGAAGCAACTTATGGACAAGTACAAAGCCATCTTTGATAAGGAAATGGAGAAGGTAGAACTCACAATGCCTCTAGTAGATGCCTTTCTTCTTGTCCCTCAATATGCCAAATTTTTGAAAGATGCAGTGAATGAGAGAGCTAAGATAATGGAGTCTATGGTCATTCTAACTCACGAGTGTAGCGCCATCATACAAAACAAGATCATGCCCAAGAATCTAGGAGATCCGGGATCATTCACTCTACCTTGTGCACTTGGTCCTCTAGCTTTCAACCATTGTTTGTGTGATCTTGGAGCGAGTGTAAGCCTCATGTCGTTTTTGGTAGCCAAGAGACTAGGCTTCACACACTACAAGGCATGCAACATCTCCCTAATATTTGCGGATAGGAGCGTGAGAATTCCTATTGGTTTGCTTGAGGATCTTCCTATCGTGGTGAAGGATTTCATTGTCCCCACGGATTTCGTGGTACTTGAAATGGATGAAGAACCGAAAGATCCTCTTATCTTTGGTAGGCCATTCCTAGCAACCGCGGGGGCGATAATTGATGTGAGGAAAGGCAAAATAGACCTTCACTTGGGTAAAGGAGAATTCCTCGAGTTTGATATCAACAAGGTGATGAAGAAACCTACAATAGATGGCCAATGTTTCTACATAGAGACCATGGATGAACTAGCCGACGAGTTGCTTGAGGAAATGAGAGTAGAAGACGGTTTGGAAGTGGTATTGACTAAGGAGCGTGGTGATCATGGGTTCTTGAGTAAAGAGAGTCAAGGGTATGAGCTACTCTTGGATTTCCACAAGCCGGTTGAAAGGGATACTCCATTCGTTGAGTTGGGTGTTCGTGGTACCGAGGTTCAAGATGAGTTTGTTCTAGCCCTTGAAGAGACTAGCAAGGGTAAGTCTAGTCTTGAGGAGGACGATTGGAGCGAACTCAAAGCCTCAAAGGTGGACCTAAAGCAACTTCCCGCGTGACTAAGGTACGCTTTTCTAGGTCCAAACGAGTCATACCCGGTTATTGTGAATGATAGTTTGAATGAGAATGAACTATCCTCCCTTTTAGTTGAACTTAGGAAGTATAGGAAGTCTATTGGGTACTCTTTGGATGATATAAAGGGTATTTCCCCTACTTTATGCACTCATAGAATCCATCTAGAGGTTGAATCAAGGACCTCTATTGAACATCAAAGAAGGTTGAATCCTAATTTGAAAGATGTTGTAAAGAGAGAGATTCTTAAGCTCTTAGACTCGGGCATTATCAACCCAATATCGGATAGTACTTGGGTCTCACCGGTTCATTGTGTGCCTAAGAAAGGGGAGGGGGTATAACGGTTGTTAAAAATGAAAGGAATGAAATAATACATACTATGACGATAACCGGGCATAGAATGCGCATGAACTATAGGAAGCTGAATTCATCTACTCGTAAGGATCACTTTCCGTTACCTTTCATAGATCAAATGCTTAAACGTCTAGCTAATCATCCATTTTATTATTTTCTAGACAGTTATTCGGGTTTCTTTCAAATACCCATACACCCGAATGACCAAGAGAAAACGACTTTCACGTGCCCTTATGGCACCTTCGCATATCGGAGGATGCAATTAGGGTTGTGTAATGCACCCGCGACATTCCAACGTTGCATGATGTCCATTTTCTCCGATCTTATTGAAGACATGGTAGAAGTCTTGATGGACGACTTCTCCGTGTATGGCTCTTCGTTTGGTGTTTGCTTGTCTAATCTTTGTAGGGCCTTGCAACGATTCAAAGAAGTAAACTTGGTGCTCAATTGGGAGAAGTGCCATTTCATGGTACGTGAAGGCATTGTACTAGGGCATAAGATCTCCGAGAAGGGGATTGAGGTAGACAAGGCCAAGATAGAGGTGATGGTTAGCTTGGAGCCGCCTAACTCGGTCAAGGACATCAAGTCTTTCTTGGGTCATGTGATATATCATGGTTTTTACCCATTTTAGGCCATGCTATAAGTTCCTTTTATAGAGTCTTTCTAGTATTTTGGAGTCTTTTACAGGTTTTAGCACGTTTGGAGCATAATTGGAGATATTGGAGCTTTCTAAAGCATTCTGGAGCAAAGCAGAGGTTCGTGTTGCTGAGTACCCGATTTGAAGCATCAGTATCGATCGATACCCATCGAAGCAGACACGACCCGCAACTTTTCCAAGAGTTGAATAATTTCCCCAAAAGACTTTATTATTTACAAGAAGTCCCAAAACGTGATTTAGGTTATTAAATAGGATTTTACAGCCACTTTTATGGCTACGCTTTATTTTACTTTGGTTTGGTGAGAGAGCTTTTGAAGGGATACAAGTCTGAAACTCTGTTCGTTTGAGAGAAGATTTCGAACCCTTTTATTACTCTTTCTATTTTATTTGATGATTTATTCAAACATGTTTATTGCTTCAATTTCCATGTCTGAGTAGATCCACTTTAGGTTTAGGGTTTTCTCATAGGGATTTCTTTGAATGCTAGGTTGATTTATTGTTAGGGTTCATAATCTGAATTAGTTCTTCGCCTTACGTTGTTCTCAAAGCTAATTCTAGATTGATCACCTAGAACTTAGATCTTAGGTTAATCGATTAGGCACGACAATGCTATTGAGTAATCTGAAAGAACTTAAGGTGAGCAAATTGATTATTCCCAAAGAGATTTGGTTTAATTGATTTGTGAACATATCAAACCTGAACTTTAAAGCTGATTTATTCTTAGGAATTTGCAAAGAGATTTGGGATTCTGAAATTTAGATTTAGATAATTCTCGCAACGACAGTTGGTCAATTATACTTTAGTGATTTAAGTTCGAGAACCGTGCGTAACTTAAACCCTGATTAGTTCGTCCGCATTCATTGATTTCTTGAGAAATACCCTATGCCTATATTCTCTCCATCGAATTTACAACAGTTTTACTGCTTATTGTTTTTGTTTCATCTAATTTGCTTAGCTTGATTCGATACTATTTTGTCTATTGTGCGATTTCCGTGAGTCCTTGTTTTCGACCCCTAAACTTACTACAACAACTGCTTTAGTACTTTTAGGGTATTAATTTGAGCATATCAAATTTGGCGCCGTTGCCGGGGACTCAATTCGCCATTAGATTTTAGTCTGAGAACGGTATCGATCGATACTACCTAGTATCGGTCGATACTCGTCGTCTTCTTTTGTTGATATCGATCGACACCACCCATTATCGATCGATACTCAACATGTTTTTTTTTGTTACTTACGTGCCTTGCCTAGTGTTTTTCAGGTGTATTCCTATTCGTGAAACCAGAAGGAACAAGAGCACTCAGCTAGTTGAACTGTCATTGGAGCAGCTAGCACTTGTGGAACGCACAAACAGAAAGGCAAAGCAAACATCAGGGATGAACAACACAGTGGTATTAAGACCTGATGAAGCTGGAGTTCTGAGAGACCAATATGGTCAAGTGTTCAATGAGAGAGGGCAGCGACTTGATGAAGCTGGAAACGTCATTGTCCCTCCTGCTGTTGTTGGTTAGATTGTCGTGCCAGCTGTGCAAGCCAACGTTGGGAATGCTGGGGTTGATCGAGGTATAACACTTGGTGAGCACAACAGACATGATCAGTTCTATGCCAATCGATCTGCGATTCGCATCCCAACTTTTCAGAGGAATGATTTTGAGCTGAAACATGCGTACTACACTCTTGTGAGTCAGAATCCTTTCCATGGCTTATCTCATGAACATCCCATGGATCATAACGAGAGGTTCGAAGATTTGGTCACTGGTATGAAGTACAATGGAGTGCCGAATGAGTTCCTTTTCTGCAAACTTTTCCCATACTCTCTTAGTGGAGATGTTGCTTATTGTCTGAAGCAGTTGGCTCCTGGTTCGCTAAATACATGGGATGAGACGAAGAACGCATTCCTGAACAATTTCTACGATGATGCGAGATCCGAAGAGCTCAGGAACAAGATCTCTCATTTTTCTCAAGGTACAACAGAGGCACTCAAGGCTGCTTGGATTTGTTTCAAGTCATATCAGAGAGATTGTCCGCACCATGGGTTCACTCAGGTTCAGCTGCTGGTTACTCTCTACAGAGGAATCGATTGGAGGTACCAGATGGCTTTGGATACTGCGAGTAATGGGAACTTTAACACCAGGTATCCAGATGATGCGGTTGTGTTGATTGAGAACTTGGCGTCTAGCAATAGCACCAAGAATATGTTGACTTTGAGCGAAAGAAGCAGGCTGGAGGAATTGATTGTTCGCAGATTGCTGAAGTTCAAGCCAAGCTGGATATTCTGATTGGGAGGTCGAAGAAGGCTATACACATTGCTGATGGAGTCGATAATATCAGTGGAGATGAAGTGGAGGATGTTAACTACGTTGGGGTTTCTGGATTTGAGGGTTAGCAATTTGGGTACAACAACAACCGAAACTTCAACAACAACACTCGCAATTACGGGAACTCTTCGTACCAGTCAATCTCTCCAAAATCCACAGAGAGTAAGATGGAATCCATGCTTGAACAACTTCTTTAAGGACAGCAGAAGTTGCAAGCGGATTTCAATGGGAAGTTTAACTCTTTGTACACTGATTTGAATGGAAAAATTGAAGCCATCAATCTCACTCAGAGGAAGCTGAAAACTCAGGTTGCTCAGACCGCATCAGCTGTGCAGAGGCAGGAAGGTTTTCTTCCAGGGAAAACTGAGAATCCAAGAGCACACGTCAATGCAATCACCATAGGAAGTGCTAAAGAAGCCACTGCAGTGGTAGAAAAGGGTTTTGATGCAGGAATTTTCGAAGATGCTGTTGAAGATGACGACTGAGATTCTGAAATCGCCCGAGTATCGATCGATACCAGCCAGTGTTGATCGATACCGGTCCAAACACCTGCACGAGTGGATAGAAAATCACGTGTATCGATCGATACTTTTCCAGTGTCGGTCGATGCTGAGACGCAGGTCGAGAAGAAGGCTGAGATTGTCAAGGAGAGGGTGTACAAACCCATAATACCTTATCATATGCCTCGTATTATGACAAAGAAGGAATGAGAGGATGCCAGATGCAAGGCTAAGTTGGATAAGTTGGTTTTAGAGTTTCCTGTGGTTGATGATATATCTGACGATGAGAATTCGAACACCACCCATGTATCGATCGATACCCTACCTGTATCGATCGATACCCACCCAGATACTGTGAAGAAGCCGTGTATGAGTGTTGACAGACTTTGCAAGCCCAAGAAGCTGAATCATATTACTCAACACCTCTGAGCTCCCATCACTCCAAAGCAGCTGCATGGCTTTGAGAAGATGGTACGAAGGATTCCCCACACACTGACTTTTGAAAAAGCTTTAGAAGACCGCCCTCTACTAAGTCACTTCAAAGATTGCAGAGAAACTCTGGAAGAGGTCGAAGTACTCTTTATCGAGGCAAGACGCAAGTCACTACCGATGAGGCAGTTGACCAAGAGGGAAGACCCAGGAAATTCGCAGTTCCATGCTCCATCTCTGGAGTTGAATTCGATGAGTCTCTCGTTGACTCATGGTGTAGCGTCAATGTAATATCAAGGGAAATTGCTGAACGATTGAGGTTTGATATAAGGCCCCCTACAATGCTTCTCACGTTTGCAAACTCCTCCACCTCACCTCCATACGGTACTATCCATGCTTTGCTTGTTAAAGTAGGAGATTGTCTGGTGCCCACTAATTTTCAGGTTGTGGAGATGAGCGAAGGATCTGAGGTTTCTTTGCTCATGGGACGACCGTTTATGGCTACTGCTGGCGCGATCATAGACACACCTAATAAGAGAATCTCTTTCTTTTACATTGACAGAGAAGTCTACTATGATGCCATTCCCTCTAGAGGTGCTCCCACACATGTCTCGTGCTTCACTGTTGTCACAAGAGAGACATTGGTAGTTGATCTCTTGGAAGAGCCTCCTGAAGACCCAACTATCATAGACATTTTGGTTGAACCGCCCAACATCCCCAAGGAAGTTGTCAGGAAGGCTAAGGCAACAAAGAATAAGGCGAAGAGCAAAAGAGTCGAGAGTGCTACCCATGTGACTCTAACCCCTCATAAGTATGATGGAGATTCGATTGAGTACAAGGTGAAGTGCAAAGGAGCCTTGAAACCATTCTCTAAGGCTAGAGTTCTTCTTACTTCAGAGCTGAAAGAGAAAGGAAAGGAGTTTGTGGAGAGCATGTTGAGCAGAACTCTGAAGCTAGCGATGTCAAGTTGTGGAGCCTGTTTTGGTGTAAGCTCTCATTCTTATCCTGCTTGAATGGCATTACAGTCAAGCTAATGACTTTAAACGAGCGCTTGGTGGGAGGCAACCCACTGGTGAGTCAGCTTGGTGGGAGGCAACCCATTTCATGGTACGTGAAGGCATTGTACTAGGGCATAAGATCTCCGAGAATGGGATTGAGGTAGACAAGGCCAAGATAGAGGTGATGATTAGCTTGGAGCCGCCTAAGTCGGTCAAGTACATCCTGTCTTTCTTGGGTCATGTGATATATCATGGTTTTTACCCCTTTTAGGCCATGATATAAGTCCGTTTTATAGAGTATTTCTAGTATTTTGGAGTCTTTTAGAGTCTTTTACAGGTTTTAGCACGTTTGGAGCATAATTGGAGATATTGGAGCTTTCTGGAGCATTCTGGAGCAAAGCAAAAGTTCGTGTTGCAGAGTACCCGATTTGAAGCATAAGTATCGATCGATACCCATCGCAGCAGACACGACCCGCGACTTTTACAAGAGTTGAAGAATTGCAGAATTGCCCTAGAAGACTTTATTATTTACAAGAAGCCCCAAAACGTGATTTGAGTTATTTAATAGGATTTTACAGTCACTTTTATGGCTACGCTTTATTTTACTTTGGTTTGGTGAGAGAGCTTTTGAAGGGAGACAAGTCTGAAACTCTGTTCGTCCGAGAGAAGATTTCGAACCTTCTTATTACTCTTTCTATTTTATTTGATGATTTATTCAAACATGTTTATTGCTTCAATTTCCATGTCTGAGTAGATCCACTTTAGGTATAGGGTTTTATCATAGGGATTTCATTGAATGCTAGGTTGATTTATTGTTAGGGTTCATAATCTGAATTAGTTCTTCGCCTTAGGTTGTTCTCAATGCTAATTCTAGATTGATCACCTAGAACTTAGATCTTAGGTTAATCGATTAGGCACGACAGTGAAATTGAGTAATATGAATGAACTTAAGGTGAGCAAATTGATTATTCGCAAAGAGATTTGGTTTAATTGATTTGTGAACATATCAAACCTGAACTTTAAAGCTGATTTATTCTTAGGAATTTGCAAAGAGATTTGGGATTCTGAAGTTTAGATTTAGATAATTCTCGCAACGACAGTTGGTTAATTATAATTTAGTGATTTAATTCGAGAACTGTGCGTAACCTGAACCCTGATTAATTAGTCTGCATTCATTGATTTCCTGAGAAATACCCTATGCCTATATTCTCTCCATCGAATTTACATCACTTTTACTGCTTATTGTTTTTGTTTCATATGATTTGCTTAGCTTGATTCGATACTATTTTGTCTATTGTGCGATTTCTGTGAGTCCTTGTGTTCGACACCTACACTTACTACAACAACTGCTTTAGTACTTTTAGGGTATTAATTTGAGCATATCAAATTTGGCGCCGTTGCCGGGGACTCAATTCGCCATTAGATTTTTGTTTGAGAATTTTGACTAAGTTCGTCGGTATCGATCGATACTACCTAGTATCGGTCGATACTCGTCGTCTTCTTTTGTTGATATCGATCGACCCCACCCAGTATCGATCGATACTCAACGTGTTTTTTTTGTTACTTACGTGCCTTGCCTAGTGTTTTTCAGGTGTATGCCTATTTGTGAAACCAGAAGAAACAAGAGCACTCAGCTAGTTGAACTCTCATTGGAGCAGCTAGCACTTGTGAAACGCACAAACAGAAAGGCAAAGCAAACATTAGGGATGAACAACACAGTGGTATTAAGACCTGATGAAGGTGCAGTTGTGAGAGACCAAGAGGGTCAAGTGTGCAATGAGAGAGGGCAGCGACTTGATGAAGCTGGAAACGTCACTGTCCCTCCTGCTGTTGTTGGTCAGATGGTCGAGCCAGCTGCGCAAGCCAACGTTGGGAATGCTGGGGTTGATCGAGGTAGAACACTTAGTGGAGATGCTGCTTATTGGCTGAAGCAGTTGGCTCCTGGTTCGCTAACTACATGGGATGAGACGAAGAACGCATTCCTGAACAATTTCTACGATGATGCAAGATCCGAAGATGTCAGGAACAAGATCTCTCAGTTTTATCAAGGTACAACATAGGCACTCAAGGCTCCTTGGATTGGTTTCAAGTCATATTAGAGAGATTGTCCGCACCATGGGTTCACTCAGGTTCAGCTGCTGGGTACTCTCTACAGAGGAATCGATTGGAGGTACCAGATGGCTTTGGATACTGCCAGTAATGGGAACTTCAACACCATGTATCCAGATGATGCGGTTGTATTGATTGAGAACTTGGCGTCTAGCAATAGCACCAAGAATATGCTGACTTCGAGCGAAAGAAGCAGGCTGGAGGAATTGATGGTTCGCAGATTGCTGAAGTACAAGCCAAGCTGGATATTCTGATTGGGAAGTCGAAGAAAGCTGTACACTTTGCTGATGGAGTCGATAATATCAGTGGAGATGAAGTGGAGGATGTTAACTACGTTGGTGGTTCTGGATTTGAGGGTCAGCAATTTGGGTACAACAACAACCGAAACGTCAACAACAACACTCGCAATTACGGGAACTCTTCGTACCAGTCAATCTCTCCAAAATCCACAGAGAGTAAGATGGAATCCATGCTTGAACAACTTCTTTAGGGACAGCAGAAGTTGCAAGCGGATATCAATGGGAAGTTTAACTCTTTGTACACTGATCTGAATGGAAAAATTGAAGCCATCAATCTCACTCAGAGGAAGCTGGAAACTCAGGTTGCTCAGACCGCATCAGCTGTGCAGAGGCAGGAAGGTTTTCTTCCAGGGAAAACTGAGAATCCAAGAGCACACGTCAATGCAATCACCATAGGAAGTGCTAAAGAAGCCACTGCAGTGGTAGAAAAGGGTTTTGATGCAGGAATTTTCGACGATGTTGTTGAAGATGACGACTGAGATTCTGAAATCGCCCGAGTATCGATCGATACCGGTCCAAACACCTGCACGAGTGGATAGAAAATCACGTGTATCGATCGATACTTTTCCAGTGTCGGTCGATGCTGAGACGCAGGTCGAGAAGAAGGCTGAGATTGTCAAGGAGAGGGTGTACAAACCCATAATACCTTATCATATGCCTCGTATTATGACAAAGAAGGAATGAGAGGATGCCAGATGCAAGGTTAAGTTGGATAAGTTGGTTTTAGAGTTTCCTGTGGTTGATGATATATCTGACGATGAGAATTCGAACACCACCCCTGCATCGATCAATACCCTACCTGTATCGATCGATAACCACCCAGATACTGCGAAGGAGCCGTGTATGAGTGTTGATAGACTTCGCAAGCCCAAGAAGTTGAATCATATTCCTCAACACCTCCGAGCTCCCATCACTCCAAAGTAGCTGCGTGGCTTTGAGAAGATGGTACGAAGGATTCCCCACACAATGACTTTTGAAGAAGCTTTAGAAGACCGCCCTCTGCTAAGTCACTTCAAAGATTGCAGAGAAACTCTGGAAGAGGTCGAAGTACTCTTTATCGAGGTAAGACGCAAGTCACTACTGCTGAGGCAGTTGACCCAGAGGGAAGACCCAGGGAAATTCGCAGTTCCATGCTCCATCTCTGGAGTTGAATTCGATGAGTCTCTCGTTGACTCAGGGTCTAGCATCAATGTAATATCAAGGGAAATTGCTGAACGATTGAGGGTTGATATAAGACCCCCTACGATGCTTCTCACGTTTGCAAACTCCTCCACCTCACCTCCATACGGTACTATCCTTGCTTTGCTTGTTAAAGTAGGAGATTGTCTGGTGCCCACTAATTTTCAAGTTGTGGAGATGAGCGAAGGATATGAGGTTTTTTTGCTCATGGGACGACTGTTTATGGCTACTGCTGGCGCGATCATAGACACACCTAATAAGAGACTCTCTTTCTCTTACATTGACGGAGAAGTCTACTATGATGCCATTCCCTCTTGAGGTGCTCCCACACATATCTTGCGCTTCACTGTTGTCACAAGAGAGACATTGGTATTTGATCTTTTGGAAGATCCTCCTGAAGACCCAACTATCATAGACGTTTTGGTTGAACCGTCCAACATCCCCAAGGAAGTTGCCAGGAAGGCTAAGGCAACAAAGAAGAAGACGAAGAGCAAAAGAGTCGAGAGTGCTACCCATGTGACTCTAACCCCTCATAAGTATGATGGAGATTCGATTGAGTACAAGGTGAAGTGCAAAGGAGCCTTGAAACCATTCTCTAAGGCTAGAGTTCTTCTTACTTCAGAGCGGAAAGAGAAAGGAAAGGAGTTTGTGGAGAGCATGTTGAGCAGAACTCTGAAGCTAGCGATGTCAAGTTGTGGAGCCTGTTTTGGTGTAAGCTCTCATTCTTATCCTGCTTGAATGGCGTTACAGTCAAGCTAATGACGTTAAACGAGCGCTTGGTGGGAGGCAACCCACTGGTGAGTCAGCTTGGTGGGAGGCAACCCATTTCATGGTACGTGAAGGCATTGTACTAGGGCATAAGATATCCGAGAAGGGGATTGAGGTAGGCAAGGCCAAGATAGAGGTGACGCTTACACTACAAGAAAACACCAGGATTTCCGACGGCATTTCCGACGGAATACCGAGGGCATAACGAGGTCATTCCGAGGGATTAATTTCCCTCGGAAATCCATCGGAAATCCCTCGGAAATTTATGACGGATTTCCGAGGGAATATCGACGAACCTGAATTCCCTCGGAAATCCGTCGGAAATTTCCGAGGGATTTCCGACGACTATAATCCGTCGGAAATTTCCGAGGGAAATTAATCCCTCGGAACGGCCTTCGGAAATCCCTCGGGAAATTTCCGACGGATTATGGTTTTAGTCGAGGAAATCTGAATCCCCCGGCTAAAACTTGCCCGGTATATGTTTTAGCCGGGGGAATAAAATTTCCTCGGCTAAAATCATAATTAGTCGGAAATCCATCGGACATTTTCGAGGAATTTCCGACGGATTCCCCATAAACCGTTAATCCCCCTCGGCTAAAACCATAAATCCCCCCCGACTAAAACCGTAAATCTCCCTCGACTAAAACCGTAAATCCCCCCGGCTAAAACTATAAATCCCCTCGACTAAAACCGTAAATCCCCCGGCTAAAACCGTAAATCCCGATGGATTTCCGACGAATATTTAAAGATCTAGTCGGATGACCGCCTTGCCTTTTGATTTAGCTTGGGATCTTTTCATGAAACTGATAGGAAACTGAGCTATCTGTCAAGTGAAAGTGGTTTCAGGTAATTCCCATCAGTATTTAAAGAAATGCGTTTGATTAGTGAAGACATGTCATTACCAGATATAGCAGCTACAATCCGAAGCGGCTGAAAGATCATGTAAGATGGAATCTTTTCCCTGCCCAGTTTAATCTGAAATTCAGTCACAAGATAGAAAATTGAGTAGTTTCACTTGAGAATTGGATTCATCTCATTCCAAGCCATGTTTAAAGACCTATGGTCGAATTAGTGAAGACATGATTAAAACTCCGTCGGAAATCCGTCAGAAATTTCTGAGGGATTTACGGCAGATATTTAAAGATCTAGTAGGATAACCGCCTTGCCCTTTAATTTAGCTTGGGATCTCTTCATGAAACTTATAAGAAATTGAGCTATCTCTCCAGTGAAAGTGGTTTCAGGTAATTCCCATCAGTATTTAAGGAAATACGTTTGATTTACTGAACACATGTCATTACCAGAAAATGCAGCTACAATCCGAAGGGGCTGAAAGATCATGTGAGACTGAATCTTTTCCCTGCCCAGTTTAATCTGAAATTCAGTCACAAGATAGAAAATTGAGTTAGCTTCACTTGAGAATTGGATTAATCTCATTCCGAGCCATGGTTAAAGACCTATGGTCGAATTAGTGAAGACATGATTAAAAATCCGTCGGAAATCCGTCGGAAATTTTCGAGGGATTTCCGACGGATATTTAAAGATCTAGTCGGATCACAGCCTTGACTTTTGATTTATCTTGGGATCTATTCATAAAACTTATAAGAAATTGATCTATCTGTCAAGTGGAAGTGGTTTCAGGTCATTCCCATCAGTATTTAAAGAAATGCGTTTGATTTACTGAAGACATCTCATTACCGGACAATTTTTAGCCGAGACAATTTCCGAACCCCGCCTAAAACCCGAAACCTAGTTTTCTTCCCGGGAATTATAAATAAAAACTAAAGTGTCCCAAAAAGTTTTTTTATATTCATTAATCCTTTAAAAATGTTAAATATTTTTAACACTTAGCATTTTCGTGTGAAAATCATGGAAAATTCAGTCAGATACGACCAATTTTGGTTTTAGCCGAGACATTTACAAAACCTCGTCCAAAACTTGAAAATGTCTCATCTAAAACCAAAACTGGGGATTTCCGACGGATGCTAGTATTTTCGGTTTTAGCCGAGGCATTTACCAAGTCTTATACTTAGCATTTTACAAAATATCATAGGCCGTCGGAAATCCGTCAGAAATTTCCGACGGATTTTCGACGGTTTAGGGTATTAAACCACTAATTTACAAGATTTTGAACACACTTGGTCTTCATATGTGTAGAAGTAACAAATCTAAACTACTTTCTGTAAAACAATTCTAAGAATCAAACATTTTAAACTTTTTAATTGAAACCGAACCAATCTCGTACGTGTCCTTTGATGTTCTATGTGTTTTTATGAATGTTTGATATCGTTCATCGATCGATTTTTACAAAATCGTTTATAACTTGTTCTGATTGATTTTCAAAAGTTTTTCTTATAAGTAAATACCACAAATGGTTATTAAACATGAAAATTTATCTAATTTTTCATTTTTAAACCCTAAATCCGTCGGAAATTTCCGACGGCCTTTATAATTTTTGCCCGGGAAATTGAACCGCGTAACGAAAATCGTTAAAAATTGAAGCAGCTAATTTATTCCGATTTCCGACGTGAAACCGACGGGTCGGGCCGTCGGAAACGACGTAATTTAATTTCCAAAACCGATTCATCTCTTCATTCTTGTAACTCTCTCCTTCTCTCTTCAATCTTCTTCTTACAACTCTCGCCTTTTCTCTTCAATCTTCTTCACTCTTCTTCTTCTCTCTTATTCTTTTCTCTCTTCTTCTTCTCTCTTCTTCTTCCCCTCTTCTTTTCCCCTCTTCTTCTCGATCTCTTCTTCAATCTTCATATTCTTCAGCCGCCTTGCCACCTCGCCGCCGGAGCTCATCCTCGCCGCCAAAGTCTCCACCGCCAATACCCTATGTAAGACCTTTTTTTTGTATTTAGATTTGTTGATGGATTTGCGTTTTTAGATTGTTGGTTGGTTTGATTTGGTGTTTGGGGTTTTAGATTTAGGTTGGATTTAGATATAGATTGATATATTTCTTGAAATTTTTGCATGTGGATTTAGATTAGGTTTTTAGCTTAAGTTATATATCTATAAATTTTAAAAAATGTTTTTGAAAATTATATATAAGAAAAACGTTTTTGAAAATTTATATTTATGAAAATATTTATGAAAAACGTTTTATAAAATGTAGATATATGAAAAGACCTTTTATATATATATATGTATTTTAAAAAACATTTTTTATATATAGTTATATATTAAAAACGTTTTTTGTAAAATTTATATATATATATATATGTATATAAAACGTTTTTATATATATAGTTATATATTAAAAACATTTTTTGTAATTGTTTTATATATATAATATGTATATAAAACTGTTTTATATAAATGTAAATTTTAAAAAAACTTTTTTATATAGTTATATATTAAAAACGTTTTTTGTAAATTTTATATATATTTAATATGTATATAAAACGTTTTTTATATAAATATAAATTTAAAAAAAACTTTTTTATATAGTTATATATTAAAAACGTTTTTTTGTAAAATTGATATATATATATATATATATATATTTATTTACTTATATATGAAAATCTAAATTTTTTGAATTGTTTTTGTAGGAGGTACCGGTTAGGAAAGGTCGTCGGCCGGGGTTGGGTAAGGTTGCGACCCAATCCACTTCTTCTTCAGCCGGTTTCTCGATGGATGAAAACCTTATCCGGCAAAATGAAGAGCTCACGGCGAAGGTCACGGTATTGGAGGACAAGCAAACGAAGTGGGCGGGTTTCTTCGAGACGAAGTTCCCGGACATGCCGCCGGATCTATTTTGATTATGTTTATTTTATGTAATTTCAAATTTTTCTAAAACTTTTTAATATTTATGTTTTTTTGTAAGATTTTATTTATATAATTAATTTTCGTTTTTTAAAATCATTTAATTTAATTAATTTAATTAATATATAATTTTAATAAATATTAATTATATATATAATAAATATTTAAAAAAATTACAAAACATTACCGTCGGAAATTTCCGACGGCTTGAGAACCCACTCCGTCGGAAAGCCGTCGGTAAATAATCCGTCGGAAATCCGTTTGTAAAAAATCCGTCGGAAATCCGTCGGTAAATAAGCCGCCGGAGTGGATTCTAAAACCGTCGGAAATCCATCGGATATTCACCGTCGGAAATGCCTTGGATTATCGTCGGAATTATTCCCGACGGACAACTCGTCGAAAATCCGTCGGTAAACAAGCCGTCGGAAATCCGTCGGAAATTTCCGACGGATTTTCTTTTCCGACGACATAGAACTGACGGGCAAAATCCGTCGGAAACCCGTCGGAAACGGGAAATTTCCGACGGGTTTCCGACGGCTTGTTTACCAACGGATTTTCGACAAGTTGTCCATCGGGAATAAATCCGACGATAATCCGAGGGATTACCGACGGTGAAAAACCGATGGATTTCCGACGGGTTTCCAACGGCTTGAACGGGAAATTTCCGACGGGTTTCCAACGGATTTTGCCGTCGGTTCTAGCGTGTTTTCTTGTAGTTTTAGCTTGGAGCCGCCTAAGTTGGTCAAGGACATCCAGTCTTTCTTGGGTCATGTGATATATCATGGTTTTTACCCCTTTTAGGCCATGATATAAGTCCGTTTTATAGAGTCTTTCTAGTATTTTGGAGTCTTTTAGAGTTTTTTTACAGGTTTTAGCACGTTTGGAGCATAATTAGAGATATTGGAGCTTTCTGGAGCATTCTGGAGCAAAGCAAAAGTTCGTGTTGCTGAGTACCCGGTTTGAAGCATCCGTATCGATCGATACCCATCGCAGCAGACACGACCCGCGACTTTTTCAAGAGTTGAAGAATTGAAGAATTGCAGAATTGCCCCAGAAGACTTTATTATTTACAAGAAGCCCCAAAACGTGATTTAGGTTATTTAATAGGATTTACATCCACTTTTTTGGCTACTCTTTATTTTACTTTGGTTTGGTGAGAGAGCTTTTGAAGGGAGACAAGTCTGAAACTCTGTTCATCCGAGAGAAGATTTCGAACCCTCTTATTACTCTTTCTATTTTATTTGATGATTTATTCAAACATGTTTATTGCTTCAATTTCCATGTCTGAATAGATCCACTTTAGGTTTAGGGTTTTCTCATAGGGATTTCATTGAATGCTAGGTTGATTTATTGTTAGGGTTCATAATCTGAATTAGTTCTTTGCCTTAGGTTGTTCTCAAAGCTAATTCTAGACTGATCACCTAGAACTTAGATCTTAGGTTAATCGATTAGGCACGACATTGCAATTAAGTAATATGAAAGAACTTAAGGTGAGCAAATTGATTATTCGCAAAGAGATTTGGTTTAATTGATTGTGAACATATCAAACCTGAACTTTAAAGCTGATTTATTCTTAGGAATTTGCAAAGAGATTTGGGATTCTGAAGTTTAGATTTAGATAATTCTCGCAACGACAGTTGGTCAATTATACTTTAGTGATTTGAGTTCGAGAACCGTGCGTAACCTGAACCCTGATTAGTTAGTCTGCATTCATTGATTTCCTGAGAAATACCCTATGCCTATATTCTCTCCATCGAATTTACAACACTTTGACTGCTTATTGTTTTTGTTTCATCTGATTTGCTTAGCTTGATTCGGTACTATTTTGTCTATTGTGTGATTTCTGTGAGTCCTTGTGTTCGACCCCTACACTTACTACAACAACTGCTTTAGTACTTTTGGGGTATTAATTTGAGCATATCATGCGGGATTCTACCGAAGGTTCATCAAAGACTTCTAGAAAATCACAAGACCTCTCACAATGTTACTTTGCAAGGAGGTTGAGTTCGTGTTTGATGAGGAGTGTATGGTGGCGTTTCTAGAGATCAAGAAGGCGGGTGTTAGCGCTCCCATTGTCCAAGCACCGGATTGGGATCTTCCTTTCGAGATCATGTGCGGTGCTAGTGACTACGCGGTTAGAGCGGTCTTGGGCCAAAGGAATGACAAGAAAACCAATGTCATCTACTATGCAAGCAGGACCTTAGATGACACTCAAGCCCGGTATGCCACAACGGAAAAAGAGTTGCTAGCCGTGGTCTTTGCAATGGAGAAATTTAGGTCTTATGTTGTGGGATCGAAGCTAATTGTCTACACCGATCACGCGGCCCTCTGATACATTCATGCGATGAAAGACACAAAGCCAAGGCTACTCCGTTGGATCTTGCTTCTACAAGAGTTTGACTTGGAGATAGTTGAAAAGAAAGTGATAGAGAATAGGGTCGCGGATCACTTATCTAGAATGAGGATTGAAGACCTTGTCCTAATTGATGATAAGCTCCCCGAGGAGAGTCTCATGGTTGTTGGTGTCTTGAAGAAAGGGGTTGAAGCCGTGCAAGGACTAGAGAGTGCTAATGGGTTACAAGACGAGAAACTACCATGGTTTGCGGACCTAGTGAACTACTTAGTGTGCGGAAGGGAACCGCCTTTGGATGGGTATAAGAAGAAGAAGTTCTTCCAAGACGTGACGAGATACTATTGGGACGAGCCCTACTTATACAAGTTGTGCTCGGATGGTTTGTGTAGGAAATGCATGGCGGAAGAAGAAGTCCAAGGGGTCCTACTCCATTGTCACGGGTCAAGCTATGGCGGGCATCATGCATCCTACAAAACCGCTACAAGGGTCTTGCAATCCGGTTTTTGGTGGCCTTCATTATTCAAGGATGCGTACCTCTTTGTCTCCACATGTGATGCATGTCAAAGGAAAGGAAATATTGGGAGGAGAGGAGCCAATACCGAGGAGTGACATCAGTATGGTAGTACCGATGCCTAACACCGAGGAGCCAATACCGACGTCACAGATCGGTACAACATGTGGTATGGAAACAGGAGGAAAATCTCCTTAATACCGATCTTTTGCATAGAGAAGTGACCTCGGTATGTCCATACCGAGGACCAATACCGAGGAGTGACGTCGGTATTCAACGAAGAATTTTTTTTAAAAATCAGTCAATACCTAGGTACAATACCGATGAGTGACCTCGGTATTGACCATTTTTTTTTAAATTCGCGGTACCCACCCAGGTAAGATCTGACCCGACCCAGATAAGTCTTCTTCTCCTTCTTCTTCCACGCGACATTAGCCTCCTTTCTCAACCTACTTTCACGATTTCAAGAGTAATTTTTTCCCCTTCTCCCTCTTTTTTCGACCAAATTTCGTGATTCCAAGCCCCATAGTCTCAATTTTCACAGCTTTTTTTGGATTTATCATCATTACAAGCATTTTATCCCAATCCCCCAAGGTATTATTCAACTAAATTTTCGAAAACCATAGTTTTGTTCTTAAAAAATATTGCTAGAATATGGTTTGATATTGCTTTTCACTTGTACAAATACCTTGGGAATGGTTTCTCTATACTTGAACTTGATGATTTATGCGCAAATTGTTGATGGTTTGATGAAAATTTGAGAAATTAGGATTTTGAGAATTAGGGATTGTGAATTGGGATAATTTGCTTGTTAAGTGTGAATTGACACCTTGGTTCATTGCTCTTAACTCATATTTTGGTGAACCTTTGTTGATTTCATAAGAAATTATACCTATCCTCACAAATTATGTCAAGGATATTTGTAGGTACAATGACCGACAAAGGAGCTCCATCGACACGGGCACGAACCAATGCTTCGACAGTGGGGAAAGGGAAAGGAATTGCCCAAGCTACGGCCGCGGAAAAGGGAAAAGGGATTGCCAAAGGTAGTACCAAGGCAAAGGCTAAAACCGCGGCTACGAGCTCTAAAGCCAAGAAAACGGCCAAGGGAAAGGGCAAGAGAGTCGAAGAGGTCGAAGAAGAGGTCGAGAGTGAGAACTCAAGTGGAGAAATCCCAGTGGTGCAACGGACAAAGCCAAGCGAGCAAGAATACTTCGACAAATTCGGCCAAATGAAGTTCGAACAAGGCAAATTTGTCGATGCGGAGATGATGGATAAGATGGGGATAAGTGACGAAGTGTGGACTCTTTTTGAGAATATGGGGCTAAGGAAGTTCATGAGCATGAAGCATGAAGCTTTCAAGGCACTCTCCACCAAGTTCCTAGCCACCCTTCGAGCTAATTTCTACGAAACAGAAGATGCAAATTCCGAGTTTGGAATTTTAAAGTTCGGGCTCATGGGCACCACCTACACCGTCACTTTGCATGAGCTTTGCGAGATATTGGGTTTAGGGAAGAAGGTACGTACGACGGGCAATATTTTGATTATCTGAGACTCGAGCTCCGAAATCTTTGGGCAACGATTGCCCCCGGGGAATTTAAGGCCGGCGCCTCTAAGAGTGCAAGCATACAGCACCCGGCTATTCGCTACGCGCACAAGGCATTGGTCCACAATTTCTACCACAAGGTGGAGATTGACACAGTTACTACGGAGGAGATGGAGTTGTTGGGGCTTGGTCTAAAGCCATTCTCCCCATTCTCCGCAATGGTAAAGCGTTCGAGGGGCCGGAGAGACTTCCTTGTCGCGCAACACTCTTGGTGAGACACTTGTTTGCTTACCGGAATTGGGCTTGGAAGACAAAGTCAATGAAGGCCGCGATTTGCATCGGATGGATCATAACGGCTTTTCTCTTGGCAAAGGGCATCAAATTTTTAGTTAGTGCCAATAAGTGGAAATATTTAGATGCGGCCTACCTTTCAAAGACTAAGTTCTTCAAGGGATATATCGAAGGCAAGATGGCTTACAACCTCCAACTCACTGAGACATCTATGGCACAAGTCTTCTTGCCTAATCTCGCGCTCACCAACTTCCATGATCCGAGGAATATCATGTTTATTACTCCCCAAGAGTACCTCTACAACTCCACCGTAGATCCGCCTATGCAAGCGTTCCGCAAAAGAGCACAACGGAGAACCGCTACCGAGGAATCTCTTGATCTCGACGAGGAAGTGCCAAACGAGTCGTCACCCGAGACCGTGTACGGTAGTGAGCGCTACAACTTTGACCCCTATGATGGGGCTATCACTAACACGGCTACAAGACACGCTCACCACCAAACTCGTCTCCTCCAACGCATGTGCAAGTGGCAAAACACCAACATGAAGAAGATGGTCAAGACGATCAATTCTTTGAAGAAAACGGTTAAAACCATGGGTCGAACCATCAATGAGCTCAAGGACGGAGGTTGCGGAGCAAGTTCATCAAGGGCCGGTGAAGGAGAGGATGTCGTCATGGGCACTAACATCGCGCCTCGAGGAGAGGATTGGGCATTGGTTGTGAGTACTAGCCGACCCACGGCCCGACCGGAAAAGGCAACGAAAAGGAGAGCGATGTGGTCCCCATCTCCCGTCTCAAGCAATCCATCCTACTCGATGGGGTCTTCATCCCCTTCTCAAAGTTTCTAGGTACGAATCCAAAACTTTTGTATATATTTTTGTTTTGAGTCTTGCATTGTCTAGTTTTCTCTTGTTTTTGGTCCTTTCCTTAGGCTTATTTCACACCGAGACGGTGTGATTTAAGTTTAGGGGGAGGGACCGGTATCTAATGGCATTTATTTTGATCTTATTTTCAATTTCGTCTTTCGAGTCTCATGCATCTCATGCATTCATCTAATGCATAGAAAAAACCAAAAAAAAAATTGAAAATTTTGAATACACAAAAGAAGTCATTTAGTGTGCATATAGGATCGAGTCTAGTAGCATATAGGTTGTATTGCACGTGCATAGGGAGCAATGATGATTTTTCCTCATTAGGGTAACATCTAAAGAAATTGATTCGTTCGTGGTTGTTTGATGCATATAGGCAAGTTTGAAAGTAAAGACGAACCATTCTTATATCTCATGCTTCATCATACTTGCCTTGGTTGAAACAAGCTTGAATTGCATCCAACTCCATCTAAGTGATAACCCTAATCTTGACTTGTAAATATTGTGTTTGTGCATTTTTAAATGAATTTGTGGATCACATATACATATTTGGATAATCTTTTTCCTTTCTACCACTCTTGTTTATCCAAGTAGCCATATCCCATCATTGGAATGGTTTCCCCTACCTTAACATCAACCTCCTTTCTAGCCATTGTTATTAGTGTGTGAATTGTGAGGCCTTTCTTTCGAACAAACTTGGCAAAACGTGTTAGGTTTAGGGTGACAAGAGGGAATTCTCGTGTAGATTTAGCTCCAACATCTCGGAGTTAATCTAGGAATAAGCTAGTTAGGATGTTGATTCTTGGTTCAAATTTGGGGGAACGGTTTTAGACTTGGTAAACGGTTGATTTATGGAATGGAAAGGGAAAAAAGGACAAGGGAAAAAGGGGATCGGATTTGTGTACATTGGTTGGTGCAAAAAAAAAAAAATCATAAGACTAGCTCTAAAGTATAAGATAGCCTCAAAAGATAGAAATAAAAAGAAGAAAGCCAAAAGGCCAAAGCATCATGGGATGAGAAGAGGCGTGAACCAAAAAGAAGAAAAGAAGAGCTAGATCACAGCAAAAGGAGCACCAAACCATGAAAGGATAAGGAAGAAGAAGTGATCCTCGAATGAGAAGAAGGTGAAATGAAATGACAAGAAGCATGTGGGTTTGAGAAGGCAAAATGCCTTAGGATAAAAAAGGGTAGCTTAGGATATGGACGCAACTGGTTAGAAGGCTTTAGGCTAGAGACACTCTAGGCACTTGGGTAGATGAGAATTCTCCCTTGTATGCATAGGTTGCCTTTTACCTTTAGCATTTTGCTAAGGTTTGTTCATTCCATGAGAGATCCTTGAACTTAATTACCCATGCATGATAATGAGATCACCTTCATCTCATAACCATACCCTTAGCCAAACGGATTCAATTTAACCTTGCATAAACATGATTCATGGTTGCACCATTAATGAACATTAAGGGGTTGGAGAATAGGATTGCTTGCGTAGATTGGGGTTCGGAATTGATGCATGATGAGATAGGAATGGCTAGCTCCTTTGGAGTAGACGCGCTTGGTGCATTTTAGAACTACAAATTTGGGGGATGAATGTGTTTTTTTTATGTTGCTTGAGGATTTGAGCTCCCACTCTCATATATCTTTTCCCTCCTCTTGTATTTGTTTGCTTGAGGGCAAGCAAAGGACCAAGTTTGGAGGAATTGATATCATATTTTGCATCATTCTAGCATCCGTTTCACTTAGGTTTCGAGTCATTTGCATATAGTTCATGTTATCTCTTTAGCATTTTCATAATTTTAGGAGTCTAATATGTCCACATTTAGTCCTAGAGAGTCCTTGCATGTTTTGGATCATATTTTAGGTGCTTCGGAGGAGATTAAAGACCCGAGGAGAGAAGACAGAGACTGTACCGATGTCACTAGTCGGGTGATATATCATGGTTTTTACCCCTTTTAGGCCATGATATAAGTCCGTTTTATAGAGTCTTTCTAGTATTTTGGAGCCTTTTAGAGTCTTTTACAGGTTTTAGCACGTTTGGAGCTTTCTGGAGCAGTTTGGAGCAAAGCTGAAGTTCGTGTTGCTGAGTACCCGATTTCACGTCGAGCATCGATCGACACCCCCTTGGTATCGATCGACACTCATCACAGCAAGACACAACCCGCGAGTTTTCCAAGACTTGAAGAGTTGCAAAAGTGCCCAGAAATCTTTAATATTTACAAGAAGCCCCAAAACGTGATTTGAGTTATTTATAGGGATTTTACAGCCACTGTTAGGCTATGATTTATTTTTGTATGCTTTATTTTACTTTGGTTTTGTGAGGAAGACAAATCTAAAACTCCTTTCGTCCGAGATCAGATTTAAAACCCTCTTATTACTATTTCTGATTTATTTGATAATTTATTCAGTTATGTTGATTGTTTCATTCTCCATGTCTGAGTAGATCCACTTTAGGTTCAGGGTTCTCATAAGGATTTTCTCTGAATGCTAGGTTGATTAATTTATACGATTTACCATCTGAATTAGTTCTTCGCTTAGGTTGTGTTCAAAGCTAATTCTAGGTTGACGAATCTGGAACTTAGATCTAAGGATAATTGATTAGGCACGACAGTGCGATTAATGACCTGATAGAACCTAGGTGAGCAAATTGATTATTCGCAAAGAGATTTGGTTTAATTGATTTGTGAACATATCAAGCCTGATATTAAAGCTGATTTAGACTTTAGGATTCGCAAAGAGATTTGGAATTCCTAGGATTTAGATTTAGATAATTCTCGCAACGATAGTTGGTTAATTATACCTTAGTGATTTGAGTTCAAGAACTGCGCTAAATCTAAATCATGCTAGTTAGTTTATCTGCATTCATTGATTTCCTGAGAAATACACTGAGCCTATATTTCCTCCAATTGAATTACAACTCTTTTAATTTCTGCACTGCTTTCAATTACATCTGAATTGCTTAGCTTAATTCTCACCTATATAATCCATTGTGTGTTTCTGTAAGTCCTTGTGTTCGACCCCTAGCTATACTACGACAACTGCTTCAGTATCTGAATAGGGTATTAATTTGAGCATATCAAATTTGGCGCCGTTGCCGGGAACTCAATTCGCCATTAGATTTTAGTTTGAGAATTTCGACTAAACTCGTCGGTATCGATCGATACTCTGTAGTATCGGTAGATACTCGTCGTCTTCTTTTGTTGATATCGATCGACACCACTTGATATTGATCAATACGCAACGTATTTTTTTGGTTACTTACGTGCCTTGTCTAGTGTTTTTTTTTCAGGTGTATGCATGTTCGTGAAACCAGAAGCAACAAGAGCACTCAGCTAGTTGAACTGTCATTGGAACAGCTAGCACTTGTGGAACGCGCAAACAGAAAGACAAAGCAGACATCAGGGATGAACAACCCAGTGGTTTTAAGAGCTGATGAAGCTGGAGTCTTGAGAGACCAAGAGGGTCAAATGTGTAATGAGAGAGGGCATAGACTTGAAGAGGCTGGAAACGTCATTGCTCCTCCTGCTGTTGTTGGTCAGATTGTCGCGCCAGCTGCGCAAGCCAACGCTAGGAATGCTGTGGTTAATCGTGGTCAAACGATTGTTGAGTACAATAGGCCTGATCAGTTTTACGCCAATCGATCAGCGATTCGTCCTCCTGCGTTTGAGAGGAATGACTTTGAGTTGAAACCTATATACTACACTCTTGTGGGACATCATCTCTTTCATGGTCTTCCCAATGAGCATCCTATGGATCATATCGAGAAGTTTGAAGACTTGGTTACTAGCATCAAGAGTAACGGAGTGTCCTACGACTATCTTTTCTGCAAGCTCTTCCCCTACTCTCTAGGTGGAGATCCGACTTACTAGCTGAGGCAGCTACCTCATGGATCACTGACTACCTAGGAGGAGACTAAGAAGGCTTTTCTGATCAATTTCTATGATGATGCACGATCTGAAAATCTGAGGAACAAGATCTCTCAGTTTTCTCAAGGTCCGACAGAGGCACTCAAAGCTGCTTGGATTCGTTTCAAGTCCTATCAGAGAGACTGTCCGCACCATGGGTTCACTAGGGTTCAACTGCTAGGTATCTTCTACAGAGGGATCGATTGGAGGTACCAGATGGCTTTGGATACTGCGAGTAATGGGAACTTCAACACCAGGTATCCAGACGATGCGTTTGTACTGATTGAGAACTTGGCGTCTAGAAATAGCACCAAGAATGCTGATTTCGAGCAGAAGAATCAGGCAAGAGGAATCGACGCTTCGCAGATTGCTGAAGTTCAAGCCAAGCTGGATTTCCTAATCGGGAAAAATCAAAGAGCGGTCCACTTTGCTGCTGAGAATGAAGTGGAAGATGTTAAATACATTGGTGGTTCTGGTTTTCAGGGTCAGCGATTTGGGTACAACACCAATCGAAACTTCACCAACTATGCTCAGCAAGGAGGGTACCAATCCCCACACCCAAAGCTCCTGAGAGTAAAATTGAGGGTCTGCTTGAACAGCTGGTTCAAGGGCAGGAGAAGATGACATTAACCTTCAATGGGAAACTGGATGCTGTGTACACCGATTTGAGTGGAAGGATCGAGGCTCTCAATACCAGTCACATGATGCTGGAAACGCAAGTAGCTCAGATTGCAGCAAATGTCAAGGGAAAGTCGGTTCATTCACATAATGCACACGTCAATGCAATCAGCTCAAGTGCAGAAAATTTCGATGAGGATTCTGAAATCGCCCATGTATCGATCGATACCAGCCAGTATCGATCGATACCAGTCCAGACACTTGCACGAGAGGATCCAAAATCACAAGTATCGATCGATACTCCTACAGTGTCGGTCGATGCTGAGACGCAGGTTGAGAAGAAGCCTGAGATTTTCAAGGAGAGTGTGTATATACCCAAGATACCTTATCCTATGCCTCATATTATGACAAGGAAGGAATTGAAGGACGCTAGATGAAAGGCTTTGCTGGATAAGCAGAATGTGGAGCTTCCTTTTGATGATGATGTATATGCCAGGGACGATTCAACAACGAGAGTATCGATCGATACCCTGCCTAGTGTCGATCGATACCCATCGCAGAACGAGCCATAAACTGTGGAAACACCTGAGTTGATCAAAGAAAGAGTTCGCAAGCCCAAGAAGCTGAATCCTGTTCCTAAACACCTCAGAGATCCCATCTCTCCAAAGTAGCTGCGTGGCTTTGAGAAGATGGTAAGAAGGATTTCCCCTGAATCGTCTTTTGAAGAAGCTCTAGAACACCGTCCTCTGCTAAGTCACTTCAAAGATTGCAGAGAAACTGAGGAAGAGATTAAGGCACTCTTCATTAAGGCTAGAGGTGCACCACCTCCACTGAGACAGTTGACCCAAAGGGAAGATCCAGGGAAATTTGTGGTTCCATGTTTTATCTCTGGAGTTGATTTCAAAGAGTCTATCGTTGACTCAGGGGCTAGTGTCAATGTCATCTCACAGGCAATTGCAGAACGGTTGGGCGCTGATATTCGATCTTCAAAGGTATCTATCACATTCGCGAACGACTCCACCTCACTTCCATACGGTACAATCTCTGCTTTGTTGGTCAAAGTAGGAGATTGTCTGGTGCCGACTGATTTTCAAGTTGTGGAGATGAGTGCGATATCTCGTATGCCTATACTCCTGGGACGACCATTTATGGCTACTTCTGGCGCAATCATAGACACGCCTAATAAGAGAATCTCTTTCTCTTACATTGACGGAGGGGTCTATTATGATGTCATTCCCCCTAGGAATGCTCCCACACGTGTCTCCAGCATCGAGGTTATTACAGAAAAGTCGCTGGCAGTTGATCTTTTGGAAGAGCCTCCTGATGAGCCTACTGTCGCAGACATTTCAGCTGAACCGCCCAGCATTCCCAAGGAAGTTGTCAAGAAGGCTAAGGCAACAAAGAAGAAGGTGAAGAGAAAAAGAGTCGAGGATCCCCATGTCACATTGATTCCTCAGAATTGTGATGGAGATTCGATTGAGTACAAAGCGAAGTGCAAAGGAGCCTCCAAACCATTCTCTAAGGCTAGAGTTCTTCTTACTTCGGAGCTGAAATAGAAAGGAAAAGAGTTTGTGGAGAGTATGTTGCGCAGAACTCTGAAGATAACAATGTCGAGTTGTGGAGCTTGTTTTGGTGCAAGTTCGCATTCTTATCCTGCCTGAAGGGCGTTACAGTCAAGCTAATGACGTTAAACGAGCGCTTGGTGGGAGGAAACCCACTGGTGAGTCTGTTTTTGAGTCGTTTTTATTTTTATTATTCGTTCGTTCTGTGTTTGTATCAGGATAAACAAGGAGCAAAATCCAAAATCGCCTAGTGTCGATCGATAACCCAATGGTATTGGTCGACACCAATCGCGAATAGACGTTTCATCAAATCGATTTAATCCTGGTATCGATCGATACCAGGCTTTGTGTCGATCGATACTCGATGTTCCAGCAAGGTAACTTCTTGATTTTCCCAATTTTATTATGTTATTTTGTTTTCTTTCATTTACTTTAGGCTAGATAACACTACGGACAGTGTTGTTCAATTCTGGGGGAGGTGTCTGCTGACATTGTTTTTGTTTTTCTTAGAGTCAGTTGTTTTATCGAGTCAAAATCGTTTTATTGAGTCAAAACTTGTTGTAGATGATGATCATGTGCTTGAATTGTTGTTTGGATTTTGTTTTTGAGTGACCAGTTTTGCAGGATCAGCTCTAGATCGATTAATGAAAAATCCAAGGATTGACAAGTTGACCAGAAAACATCCATGTCTCCAGCAGAGTTCTTCTGAAACCTGAGCCAAATTTCTGCACTTCATCAATGTGGTTAGTGTTTTTAGAGCTTGATTGATCATTCATATCTGATAAAGGAACCCATGTGTTTAGAGTTATGGTATCTCTCTCCCCTGTTATAAGTTGATAAATAAGAGCATAAAATATTGAAATGATTTTCTTCTGAGTAGATGGTTAGGAAAATTTTCAGCGATCCCATTATTCTACTTAAGAGGGAATGATCACACAAAGGATTGGAAGCGAGGCTAGAATTTTCCTATGATGCCATTATTCGCCTACATCATGTGATACATAGAGAGGGAAGAACCGGGGATTTGGTGGCAAACACCATCAATACTCGCGTCTCATACCTTGATGTGTATATGCAAGGCTGAAAAAAAAAAAACATAATAAGAAATAAGTCTGGGGGAGAGGAAGTGATACAAAAAGTGTGAAAAGGGTGGTTCCTTGTCATGATATTGTCTGGTAAAGAATCTAGAAGGTTCTTTAAACATTAGCTGCAGCGATGAAACTGGCGATGAGGGCTTTATTTGAACAATGCTGTGGGATAATGTGTGGAGTCTTGGAAAGCTGCGAATGTCTACGGAGAAGTACATGGTGGTTAGATCAAAAGCTGATTTGGTGATATTTGGATACTTGGGAAAAAGGTCATTTCGATGGTTCGTGAACAGGTGAGTCTCCGCGTTTTCAAACCTCTTTCTCTGTTTTAATCTTCTATTTGCTTGAGGGCAAGCAAAGGCTAAGTCTGTGGGAGTTGATATATCATGGTTTTTACCCCTTTTAGGCCATGATATAAGTCCGTTTTATAGAGTCTTTCTAGTATTTTGGAGTCTTTTAGAGTCTTTTACAGGTTTTAGCACGTTTGGAGCTTTCTGGAGCAGTTTGGAGCAAAGATGAAGTTCGTGTTGCTGAGTACCCGATTTCACGTCGAGCATCGATCAATACCCCCTTGGTATCGATCGACATTCATCACAGCAAGAAACAACCCGCGAGTTTTCCAAGACTTGAAGAATTGCAAAAGTGCCCAGAAGTCTTTAATATTTACAAGAAGCCCCAAAACGTGATTTAGGTTATTAATAGGGATTTTACAGCCACTGTTAGGCTATGCTTTATTTTATTTTGGTTTTGTGAGGAAGACAAATCTAAAACTCCCTTCGTTCGAGATCATATTTAAAACCCTCTTATTACTCTTTCTGATTTATTTGATGATTTATTCAGTTATGTTGATTTTTTCATTCTCCATGTATGAGTAGATCCACTTTAGGTTCAGGGTTCTCATAAGGATTTTTTCTGAATGCTAGGTTGATTAATTTATAGGATTCACCATCTGAATTAGTTATTCGCTTAGGTTGTGTTCAAAACTAATTCTAGGTTGACGAATCTGGAACTTAGATCTAAGGATAATTGATTAGGCACGACAGTGCGATTAATTACCTGATAGAACCTAGGTGAGCAAATTGATTATTCGCAAAGAGATTTGGTTTAATTGATTTGTGAACATATCAAGCCTGGTATTAAAGCTGATTTAGACTTTAGGATTCGCAAAGAGATTTGGAATTCCTAGGATTTAGATTTAGATAATTCTCGCAACGACAGTTGTTTAATTATACCTTAGTGATTTGAGTTCAAGAACTGCGCTAAATCTGAATCCTGCTAGTTAGTTTATCTGCATTCATTGATTTCCTGAGAAATACCCTGAGCCTATATTTCCTCCAATTGAATTACAACTCTTTTAATTTCTGCACTGCTTTCAATTACATCTGAATTGCTTACCTTAATTCTCACCTATATAATCCATTGTGTGTTTCTGTGAGTCCTTGTGTTCGACCCCTAGCTATACTACGACAACTGCTTTAGTATCTGAATAGGGTATTAATTTGAGCATATCAGTCGGTATCTCTCATCGGTATTGAAGGCAGAAGGATTGCACCGAGGTCACTGCTCGGTGCAACTGATCGGTATAGAAGACGGAGGAAGGCAGCCCTAGTACCGACGTGCAACACCGAGGAGTGACGTCGATATCGAAGCTTCAGGGGATTGTACCGAGGTCACTGTTCGGTGCAACTAATCGGTGCTGCTCTCGAAGGAAACCCGGGGGAAAAATCTCTTAATACCGAGCAACAATACCGACGAGTGACCTCGGTATCCATCAAAGAAACATCAAGCATCTCCCCTCAAAACCGATGTAACTGCTCGGTACCCCTCGTCGGTGCACAAACCCAGGCTCAATACCGAGGTGTTGTACCGACGAGTGACCTCGGTATTGGCCGACAAGAACTTTTTATTCATCTAAACTGGGTCGGTACCCGGTTTGTCCCGGGTCGATCCGGTTCGTCTTTATTCACTATTTATGCCCAAAAACCTAATTTTGATGGGCAAAGTCTTTTCTTAAGCAAAAACCCTCTCTAAGAGTGATTTGTAAGAGATTTATCCTTTTGTTTAATGCAATTTGAGTATTGTTTTCTTGATTGAATCCATCTATCTTCTACTTTCTAATCATCCAATCATCTTGATCATGAGTCTTGACTCTTCTTTTATTGGATTTGTTGAAATCATGATGATTAGTGAGTAGTCTCTAGGATCTTGAGATAGGGTAGATTAGGGTGATCCAAGGTTTGATTAGTGGTGTTTAGGGTTAGATAATCTTGTATTCCTTCTTGTCTAGTGTCCTTAATGCTAGATTCAGTTTGAAAGAGTGGATCTAGATCATAGGGCATTTCATGAACACCAAGTGTTTGATGAAATGCCTTGATGAACTAGACAAGAGATTTATGTTCCTAGCCTATGATAATGGTTGTCTAGGGTGTATTTTTGGTTGATCTTATTTGTGTTCTTAATGCTTGCTAATCAATGATTCACAAATGAAAGTTTGTTAATGAATTAGGTGATTAGCATAGTGATTAGTTGCTTGAAATAGAATTAGTTAAGATTAAGGATCTCATGCCTAGGAATTAGCTTCTTTGAGTGAATGAACACCACTAATTGGATTTGGATCACCTTACATCAATAACCCTATCTCCTTCTGCCGCTTTTGTTTATTGATTTACTATCTTGTTTAGTGCTTTTGCTTGCTTAATTCGAATTGGATACTTGACAACAACCACACTTGTTTAGCTTAACTTGCTTTAAGTACCTTGCATTCTTAGTCCTTAGAATAATCCCAATTATGGATTGATAACCTCTTTACTACATCGTATTGGGGATATTGATACCTCCTTAGAGACTAAAAATTCTTGTATCATATATTCCGACTGAATCCCGACGGGCATATATCCCAACTGATTCCCGACGGATATTCAAAAAACTTTAATTAAAAATTCAAAAAATAATGATTAAATTAAATTAAATTGTAATTAAATTAAATTAATAATTCAAAAAAGAAAATTAAAATTGAATTGTGCATAAATATAATAATTGTTTTGAAATTAAATAAAATTATTTTCAAATTACAAAAACATAAAAAATTAATTTCTCGTTCCCCTTCTCCTTCCCGTTCCCGGGAAATCCGTGATACGAAATGACTAAGGACCAGCTTGCTCATGGTACGGTGGAGGTTGGATAATCCACAACTTCAAGGAATTCACGAAGAGAGATGCTAAGGCGTGAGTGAAACACTCAAAAATCCTTAGGCCCAATCAACAATGAACGACTTGAAACGGGCGGTGACTACGATGCTTGAAAGATTCGGGAATAATGATGATAAAGCGTGGGTGTTAACCCGAAAATCTCTATGCCCCTTATTACGAGAAGAATCGAACAAACAACGGATCGAATATTGCGTCGAAGTGTTGCAGAAATACACTCGATAAACCGAAGAGAAATTTCGATGAATAACCTTCAAAGAAATCGAAGAACAAGAGCAAAACTCTGAAATTATTTTGATTGAAAAAATGATAAGTGTTTTTCGCAAATGAGGGAGAGAAGAAGATAAAGAGAAAACAAAGGGAAGTCAATGGTCAATCTCGAAAATGAGAGAAGACCATCGAAAATTACAACAAAAATAAATGAAGGTTGACTGTCTTTTGGATTGTTTGAATTTTCCACCGAAAATTCCCTCAGAAAAATCCCTCGGGAAGTTTCCCTCGGAAAGTTTCCCTCGGGAACTTTTCCTCGGAAAGTTTTCCTCGGAAAATTTCCCCCGCGGAATTCTCGAGAGATCGGACCGTTAGACGGTGTAAGCCGGTTGCCTCGTTAAAACCTCTATATAAAAAAACCATTGGGACAAAACCGTATACAGGAAAAAGAGTACAACAAAACTTACACAAATAGCCAAACCTTACGAAGAATTCGAAGATAGTGAGGTGAGGATTGGGTGCATAAGTTGATCCTCCTTGATCCATGCTTCATTTAGCAAACTCCGAACAGCTCCGGCTAGCTTCCGTGTCTTGGACCGGGTGATATGTGCTTTGGGGATCACCAATGCTGCCTCCGGAACCTCATCCAAAGCATGCGTATCCATGATCATATCATCCCCCTCCACTTGAAAATGATTTGTCCTCAAATCTGCCAAGAACAAAACTAAGTTAGAACCATTGAAGTAAATCAGAATATGCTCACCTTGCAAACATATCTTGTAGGCATTGATATGTTCTATGACTCGGAGTTGACAATCCTATTAGCATTGGTTTGGACTCCTCTTGGGCTGGAAAACGTTTCTCCTTCATACGAATCCAAAACTGATATCCTGGCTTAACTTTCACATTGCTCTCCTCTTGTATATCCTGTGCACTTTCAAAAACTCGAAACAAAAGATTATAGGTGCAAAAGATATACTCATTACGACTAGCACATTGTTCCTTACTTAGATCATCCAAAATAAATTTCAAAAGCTCAGCATGATCATATAAGTTTTTATTAAAATTCAGAGTGCTATGAAAGTAAACAATTTCCCTAAAGAAAGATTCAATGAGTTGTGAAGCACAAGCATTTTTAGAGATTTTATCAATCAACACAAAAAATTTCAAAGCATAATTACGTTCACACGATTTGTTCTCATCAAATAGAAAACCTATTCGCTTAAAGAACTTTCCAAAGAAAAATCTCTCACAAGAATGAAATACATCTAGCAAATTATCATTGAGAGTAGAGAGTAAATCATACCTTTGAATTACTGCATCAGCAACAATAATCTCCTTACCTTTTTGGATGTCATAAGAATTCACCTTAATGTTTGCTTCTTGTAAGCACTTCTTGTATGTTTTGGAAGTGATCGGTGCTGGGATTTGAAGTTGTTCGTGCTTTCTAGAGTCTTCAAAGTCAGAACGGTCATTGTTCACAAGTTTCAGTAGTCCCTCAGCTCCCGTTCTTTCTCCTTGTCCGAATTGGTCTCCATCGGGTCCGATTCGTTGTTTGTGAAACAACTTACAACATGTATGACCAAACAGCAAAGTACCACGACTATTAGGGAGTCCTTAAATATATGATTTGTTGAAGAAACTTACCTTCCCCAGTAGTGGTCTGGTCGTTTGAACACTATATTAGCTCAAGACTCATTTTGGCGAAGATAAAGCCATCGGGTGGGTTTTTCAAAGGAAGTATGTTATTTATTTGTCCAAATTGAATTCTGCTTCGACTACTTTCTTCTAGAGGTACACATGGTCGATGAAAATCATCTCCCTCAGTTGAAATTCGAAGATCTAGACGTTCCCTCATTCGTTGCAAGTAATTTTGGTGCTCGGGAACTAAGGATCGATCGTTCCTTTTGTCTTCTGAAGTTGCGTCCTCAAAGTCCCGCAAAAGACAAATGTTTTCACTCGGTGGCACCGGTGTGGGGTGAGTAAAACTCATGGGAATTTTCTTAGACATAAATAAAGATGGTTTAGAAAGAAAAAAGTTCTTAACATCACCTTTCCTCACAAGAGAATTTCTCACGGGATTGCTCTCAAATATTTTTGAACCAACACTCTCAATTTTAGCAGAAGTAGAGGTTGAGGGATCGCTTACCTTGCTTTTGCCCTGATTTTTTTCAAGTTTGAGTTGGTCGAGGAATACCTCATGGAGATAACGGTGCAAGGGTGATCTTCTGTCCCTTGTGCTCGAACGAATGTGTGTTTGTGTAACCATCATGGACTGCCCTTTGATCGTATTGCCAAGGTCTTCCAAGTATGATATGACCAGAATCCATAGGTAAGACATCGCACACGATTTCATCCTCGTATCGGCCTATCGTCAAAGGAACCGAAACTTGTCGGGTAACTTTGAGTTGTCACTGATTGTTCAACCACCTACGGTTATAAGGCCGTGGATGCTTCCTGGTCTCCATACATATCTTATCCACTAAAGTAGTGCTAGCAACATTAGTACAACTTCCACCGTCAATTATAAGACTACATACCTTGGTTTTAACCATGCATCGGGTATGGAAGAGGTTCTCTCATTGTTCGTTTTCAACGACCGGTTCCTGGGCAAGAAGAACACGTCTAGCTACTAATAGCTCTCCATCAACCGCATGCTCCTCATAATTGTCAAATATTGGTGCGGTTTCGTTTTCTTCTTCCTCGTCGGTTACGATTTCGCCGTTTTCCAACATTAACATGGCTAAGAAATTTGGGCATTTGCTCGCATAATGTCCTTTGCCTCTGCACTTAAAACATTCAATATCACGATTACGCATAGGATTAGAATCAACCTTACCCTTGTAGTCATGACCGGACGAACTCGGTTTATAGTCCGTCTTAGGTTTAAAATTGGCCCGTGTAGGATGAGTCGGTTTCTCTCCTTCGGGGTAACTCGGCTTGAGCTAGAAGCATATGGTTGGCATGAAACGCCTTTCCTTTTGAGCTGTTGCTCCACTAAAATAGCCTTGTGCAACATTTCCTCCACGGTTGCATACAATTGCATCTCCATGCGGTCTTGTGAAATTTTGGCAATCGAAAACCAATTCGATTTTCTTTTCCCATTCGAGAAAAGCGTACGGGTCGTTCTTTCCGTAGAACGGGGGAATGCGAAGCTTCATTCCACCAAGATCGTTGTCGTTCCGCCTTCGAGGTTGCGGATGTCGGATTCGGTTTCCCTCGGATGAGTCTCCTCGATCGTAAAACGGATTGTCCTCCGGCTCGTATTGTCGCGATCGGTTTCTCCTTCGTCTAGCCGGTGCTTGACAACTTCCTCGTCCCATGCTCTGTTCGGATCTCATATCCTCGGCCCCATTAGCCCTTGGATCAACGCCTTGATTTCTCTCTTGTCTTCACGGCGTCCGGACCTCAAGAGCGGCCATACGATCTCTCATATCGTTTAACAAATGAGTGATAGCGTCGACTTTTTGATTCATCGCGGCATCTCGTTCTCGCCTTGACCGTGAAGTGGCGGTCTCACTCTCTTCCGACATTTGTTCCTCGCACAAAAATCAAACAAACTCTTTTAGTGTATGCAAAGTTCAGAATTTCACAAAAATCACAAAAATCTGAAATTTTCAAAATTCCACGAAAACTATATTTTTCTTTTTGATAAGATTTAATTTAATTAAGCAAAACAAAAAAAATTAAAATCGCAAAAATAAAAACAAAAAAAAAATCGACAGAAGATGAAGAGTTAGAAAAGGATAGATCTCACGATTTTTTTGAGCAAGTGGTTCTGATACCACTTGATACAAAACGAATAAGGACCGGCTTGCTCATGGTACGGTGGAGGTTGGATAATCCACGATTTCAAGGAATTCACGAAGAGAGATGCTAAGGCGTGAGTGAAACACTCAAAAATCCTTAGGCCCAATCGACAATGAACGACTTGAAACGAGGCGGTGACTACGATGCTTCAAGGATTCGGGAATAAGGATGATAAAGCGTGGGTGTTAACCCGAAAATCTCTATGCCCCTTATTACGAGAAGAATCGAACAAATAACGGATCAAAGGTTGCGTCGAAGTGTTGCGGAAATACACTAGATATATCGAAGAAAAATTTCGATGAATAACCTTCAAAGAAATCGAAGAACAAGAGCAAAGCTCTGAAATTATTTTCATTGAAAAATGATAAGTGTTTTTCGCAAATGAGGGAGAGAAGAAGATAAAGAGAAAACAAAGGGAAGTCAATGGTCAATCTCGAAAATGAGAGAAGACCATCGAATATTACAAAAAAATAAATGAAGGTTGAATGTCTTTTGGAATTTTCCACCGAAAATTCCCTCAGAAAAATCCCTCGGGAAGTTTCCCTCGGAAAATTTCCTCTACGGAATTCTCGAGAGATCGGACCGTTAGACGGTGTAAGTCGGTTGCCTCGTTAAAACCTCTATACGGAAAACCCATTGGGACAAAACCGTATACAGGAAAAATGGTACAACACAACTTACACAAACGGCCAAGCCTCATGAAGAATTCGAGGATAGTGAGGTGAGGATTGGGTGCATATGTTGATCCTCCTTGATCCGTGCTTCATTTAGCAAACTCCGAACAGCTCCGGCTAGCTTCCGTGTCTTGGACTAGGTGATATGTCCTTTGGGGATGACCAATGCTGCCTCCGGAACCTCATCCAAAGCATGCGTATTCATGGTCATATCAATCCGGGAACTTCGATTTCATCCAACCTGCCATGCCAGCGATATCATCCCTTGCCTCTGTAAGCTCCTTTTGCGTAGCACCTAACTTCATCTCGTTGTTCGCTTTCGTCGCCTCCAAATCTGCTACTTTTGCCTTCAGCTCTTCATTGTGTTGGACGAGATCTCCCAAACTCCCGCGTTGTCGCCCTTTTTATCAATGGGAAATTCCTGTAGAAAATAAAAATAAATTAGAACATTATAAAATTATAATGTAAAAACTAAATGAAAAAAAACTTAAGATGATAACAAGACGGTTGATCTCTTCCCGCGGCACCTCGAAGGAAGACGAAGAGTCGCCTTGTGATTGTTGGGTCAGCTCGATCTTCTTCTTCTTCACTTTCTCGTAGATCTCACTCATGAGGCGATCCTGAATAACCTCGGTTGCCTTGTTCGTGTGGCACATCTTCATCAAATCCAGGTGATCCGGACGCACACCTCCAGACTCATTTGTCTAAAAAAACGACGAAAATTAAATATTAATAAATAATTTAACAATTAAATATAGAAAATAATGTAAACAATCAAAGATTACCATTTGCATTTCTCTTGTCCAGAAGCAGCTTGAACCGGAGTTGTGGACGTACTGTACCTTACCGGATCGATCACTCCTTATGTTCTCCGAATTAGTCTTTGAGGTTTTTTCTGTCTCAGTGTTTTACCAATATTGTTTGTACTCATCCCAAATCGAAGCGTTCAAGCCTTTCAGTTTGTCTTGCCCTTTCCTCCACTTTTGCTTCCACTCGTTCATGTTTCTTTTGAATTGTGTAGCCGCCTCCTTAATAAACTCATTTTCCACCGTGGTCGTGTCGGAGTGATACCATGTAAACTCTTGCTAAAAAACGGAAATAAAAACTTATCACAATTATGAAAAACATATAAATATGAAAAAATTAGTAATTTACATCTCCTCATACAGGACATCTGAAAAATTCTTGTGCAGTTTGTCGAGGATCCTATGCAACATCCTCAAAACGGACTTGCTAATCTCGTTGTTCGATAAACCAAACCTACAAAACAAGAAAAACTATAAATAATTTGATTTTCAAAAAAAAAAAAAATCATTTTACCATGTCGATCTTCCTCGGAGTCGTGGATCGAGCCGGACATGTAAGTCCCTCCCCGGTTGTTGGACTAACTGCTCGATGGACATGATTAGAGGAGGAGCTTCACTGTGCGACTCCGTGATATGAGAAAGTCCATGACTTTGGGTTGGACTAGTGGTCTCCCCAGGCGATCCACCTTGTTGAAGTTGTTGCGGCCCTCGAGACAAACCACCACTATGTTGATGTGGTTTCGTCCCTCAAGACGAACCACCGCGGCGAATATTATTGTAACCCTCGTACGACCTCACAAAATAAAAACGCTAAATTTGTAAGTTGTATAGAATTTATAAAAAGTGTAGAAAATACTAAAAATATTACCAAAACCTCGAAAGTTTTATGAAAATCTAATTTTGTTTTTTTTATTACCACAAACGTTTTATATAACATTAAAAATTAAAAATATCACTTGTAAAATGCTAAAAAATATTCTACTGTTCTAATTTTTTTAAAACAACTTGTAAAATGCTATAAAATTATTCTAAAACATTCTAAATTTACTAAAACCCTATTCTTTTATAGAAAACCCTTTTTGAATTTACAAAAAAATATTCTAATTTTTTTTCAAAATAAAACAACATAAAATCTATAAAAATTCATCTTCAAAACAATCTAACAATCTAATCTAACCAAAAATTATAACATAAACACTATCTAACAACCTAATCTTTTCTAATTACACAAATCTAACCTAAAAGCTAACAAAATCTTCCAAAATAAAACGAATGGAGAAGAAACTTACATGGTGAAGGAAGATGGCGGCGGGGGAGGCGCGCGATTCCGGCGAAGAGGGGTCAGCGGCGGCGGCGGTAACCTAAGAAAGAAGAAAAGAAATTAAAGAGGAGAGAAGATAAGAGGAAGATAATAGAGAAGAGAGAAGATGGCTTACTTGGCTTGGGAAGTCACGGCGAGGCGACGAGGGGACGGAGGCTCCGAAGAGTGGGTCGTGTCTGCTGCGATGAGTGTCGATCGATACCAAGGAGGTATCGATCGATGCTTGACGTGAAATCGGGTACTCAGCAACACGAACTTCAGCTTTGCTCCAAAATGCTCCAGAAAGCTCCAATATCTCCAAATATGCTCCAAACGTGCTAAGACCTGTAAAAAACTCTAAAATACTAAGAAATAGCAGAAAGACTCTATAAAATGGACTTATATCATGGCCTAAAAGGGGTAAAACCATGATATATCAACTCCCCCGGACTTAGCATTTGCTTGCCCTCAAGCAAAACATAAAACTAAACCAGAGAAAGAGGTTTGAAAACGTAGAGACTCACCTGTTCTTGAAACGTTTCAATGACCATTTTCCCAAGCACCCAAATGTCACCTAACCAGCTTTTTGATCTAACCACTATGTACTTCTCCGTAGACATTCACAGCTTTTCCAGACTCCACACATTATCTCGCAGCATTGTTCAAATAAAGCCCTTATCACCAGTTTCATCGCTGCAGCCAATGTTCAAGAACCTTCTAGATTCTTTACCATACAATATCATGACAAGGAACCACCCTTTTTCACACTTTTTGTATCAATTTCTCTCCCCCAGACTTATTTCTTATTATGTTCTTTCTTTTATTTTCAGCTTTGCATATACACATCAAGGTATGAGACGCGAGTATTGATGGTGTTTGCCACCAAATCCCCGGTTCTTCCCTCTCTATGTATCACAGGATGTAGGCGAATAATGGCATCATAGGAAAATTCTAGCCTCGCTTCCAATCCTTTGTGTGATCATTCCCTCTTAAGTAGAATAATGGGATCGCTGGAAATTTTCCTAACCCTCTACTCAGAAGAAAATCATTTCAATATTTTATGCTCTTATTTATCAACTTATAACAGGGGAGAGAGATACCATAACTCTAAACACATGGGTTCCTTTATCAGATATGAATGATGAATCAAGCTCTAAAAACACTAACCACATTGATGAAGTGCATAAATTTGGCTCAGGTTTCAGAAGAACTTTGCTGGAGACATGGATGTTTTCTAGTCAACTGGTCAGTCCTTGGATTTTTCATTAGTCGATCTAGAGCTGATCCTACAACACTGGTCACTCAAAAACAAAATCAAAACAACAATTCAAGCATAGGATCATCATCTCCAACAAGTTTTGACTCAATAAAACGTTTTTGACTCGATAAAACAATTGACTCTAAGAAAAACATACAAAATGTCAGCAGACACCTCCCCCAGACTTGAACAACACTGTCCCCAGTGTTATCTAGCCTAGAGTAGGTAAAAGAAAACAAAAGAACAGAATAAAATTGTGAAAAACAAGAAGTTACCGTGCTGGAACATCTGGTATCGATCGACACACAGCCTGGTATCGATCGATACCAGGCTTAAAACGATATGATGAACTGTCTATTCGCGATTGGCGTCGACCGATACCAAGGGGGTATCGAGCGAAACTAAGGCGATTTCGAGTTTTGCTCATTGTTTATCCTGACACAAACACAAAACGAAAAAGAAAAAGAAAAATGACTCAAAAGCAGACTCACCAGTGGGTTGCCTCCCACCAAGCGCTTGTTTAACATCATTAGCTTGATTTTAACGCCCTTCAGGCAGGATACGAATGCGAGCTTGCACCAAAACAGGCTCCACAGCTTTACATTGCTATCTTCAGAGTTTTGCTCAACATGCGTTCCACGAACTCTTTTCCCTTCGCTTTCAACTCCGAAGTAAGAAGAACTCTAGTCTTAGAGAATGGCTTTGAAGCTCCTTTGCACTTCAACTTGTACTCAATCGAATCCCCACCACACTTCTGAGGGATCATAGTGACATGGGGATTCTCGACCTTTTTGCTCTTCGCCTTCTTGACAACTTCCTTGGGGATGATGGGCGGTTCAATCGAGACGTCTATGCCAGTAGGCTCGTCAGGAGGCTCTTCCAAAATATCAACTACCAGCGACTTTTCTGTAACAACCTCAATGCTAGAGACACGTGTGGGAACACTTCCAGGGGGAATGACATCATAATAGACCCCATCGTCAATGTAAGAGAAAGATATTCTCTTATTAGGCGTGTCTATGATTGCGCCAGCAGTAGCAATAAACGGTCGTCCCAGGAGTAAATGCATACGAGATATTGCACTCATCTCCACAACCTGAAAATCAGTAGGCACCTGACAATCTCCTACTTTGACAAGCAAACCATGGACAGTACCGTATGGAAGCGAGGTAGAATCGTTTGGGAATGTGATAGATGTCTTTGAAGATCGAATATCAGCGCCCAACCGTTCTGCAATTGCCCTTGAGATGACATTTACACTAGCTCCTGAGTCAACAAGAGACTCTTTGAACTCAACTCCAGAGATAGAGCATGGAACCACGAATTTCCCTGGATCTTCCCTTTGGTTCAACTGTCTCAGTGGAGGTGGTGCACCTCTAGCCTTAATGAAGAGTGCCTTAATCTCTTCCTTATTTTCTCTGCAATCTTTGAAGTGACTTAGCAGAGGACGGGACTCTAGAGCTTCTTCAAAGGACAAATCATTGGAGATTCTTCGTACCATCTTCTCAAAGCCACGCAGCTGCTTTGGAGAAATGGGATCTCTGAGGTGTTGAGGAATAGGCATCTGCTTCTTGGGCTTGCGAACTCTTTCTTCGATCAACTTAGGTGTTATCACAATTTCCGGCTCGATCTGCGAGGGGTATTGATCGACACCAAGTGGGGTATCGATCGATGCTATAGCTGTTTAATCGTCCTCGGCAGATATATCATCATCAAGAGGAAGCTCCACAATCAGCTTATCCAGATAGCCTGGCATCTGGCGTCCTCTACCTCATTCTTAGTCTTCCCAACAGCTCTGGGATAAGGTATCCTCGGTATATCGACTCTCTCTGCAACTACTTTAGGCACCACAGTCGAAATCTCAGGTGTCTCCTCAGAAATCGCCTCAGTATCGACCGATACCAATGGGGTATATCGATAGATACACGGGTTTTGGAAGTATCCCGTTTCAGAATTGTAACTGGCATCGATCGACACTTGGGGGTATCGATCGATGCCTTGGCGATTTCAGGTTCCTCATCAAAATTTTCTGCACTTGAGGAGATCGTATTGACGTGTGCTCTTGGATTTTCAGTTCTCCATGGAAGAAAACATTCATGTCTTTTCGAACTCTCTGAAGTCTGGGCTACTTGAGTTTCCAGTTGCATCTGATGAATACCAAGAGCATCGATCCTTCCACTCAGATCTTTGTACATGGCGTCTATCGTACCATTGAAGGTCACTGTGATCTGCTGATGTGCTTGAACGAGCGTTTCAAGCATGGCCTCAATATTATTCTCTGTTGTTTTAGCAGTCACAGGCTCGTAAGAAGAACTTTCGTAGTTCCTGGTGTAACCGCTGTTTTGGGCAGGTTTCTGGTTGAATCCTCCTTGCTGTAAGTTGTTGTTGAAGCTTCGATTGTTGTTGAATTGGTTCATCTGTCCCTGAAAACCAGAACCACCAATGTAGTTGACATCTTTTGCTTCACCCTCGTTAAACATCTCAACATCTTCAGCAAAGTGAACGGCCTTTGTTGTCTTTCCCAGCAGAAGATTGTGCATAGAATCCAGCTGAGCCTTAACATCAGCGATCTGCGACCCATCATAATTACCAGCCAGCTTCTTGCGCTCGAAATCTGCACTATTTGTGCTATTGCTAGATGCAAAGTTCTCAATCAACACATAAGCGTCCTCAGGATACCTGGTGTTGAAATTTCCATTGCTCGAAGCGTCCAAAGCCATATGATACCTCCAATCTATTCCTCTGAAGAAGATACCCAGCAATTGCACATCAGAGTATCCGTGATGTGGACAATCTCTCTGATACGATCTGAATCTTGTCCAAACAGCCTTGAACGCCTCAGTAGGTCCTTGAGAAAATTGGGAGATTTTATTCCTCAGATCTTCAGATCGTGCATCATCGTAGAAGTTGATCAGGAAGGCCCTCTTAGTGTCCTCCCAAGTAGTCAGCGATCCAGGAAGTAGCTTCCTCAGCCAGTAAGTCGCATATCCACCTAGAGAGTAGGGGAAGAGCTTGCAGAAGAGATAGTCGTAGGACACTCCATTACTCTTGATGCTAGTGACCAAGTCCTCGAACTTCTCCACATGATCCATCGGATGTTCATGAGGAAGACCATGAAAGAGATACTGTCCCACAATAGTGTAATATGTAGGTTTCAGCTCAAAGTCATTCCTCTCAAACGCAGGAGGATGAATCGCTGATCGATTTGCGAAAAACTGATCAGGCCTATTGTACTCACCAATCGTTCTTCCACGATTAACCACAATATTCCTCGCGTTCCCAGCGACATTCTCAGCGACAAAAGGAGAAGGTGGTATAACGATCCCCTCTCCATCCAGACGTTGTCCTTGCTCATTGCACAACCGACCCTCTTGGTCTCTGTAAGCACCAGCTGCATCACGAACCAACCCCACTTGATTGTTGTTCATCTTAGCTGATTTCTTTGCTTTCCTGTTTGCGCGTTCCAAAAGTGCTAGCTGTTCCAGTGATAGATCAACTAGCGGAGTGTTCTTGTTGCTTCTGGTTTCAAGAATATGCATACACCTGAAAACAAAAGTCAAGAACGTAAATAACTGAAATAGTGAAGGGTATCAATCGATACTCGGGCGATTTAGATGAATTTCTTGGATAAAATCTAATGGCGAATTGAGTCCCCGGCAACGGCGCCAAATTTTATATGCTCAAATTAATACCCTAAATAGTACTAAAGCAGTTGCTGCAGTAAATCAGGGGTCGAACACAAGAACTCAAGATATCACACAATAGATTATATAGATCCAAAATACGCTAAATCAAAAGATGTAAACGAAAACAAGTACGCAATTAAAAGTGTTGTAAATCAATGGAGGAATATATAAGCCCAGGGTTTTTCTCAGGAAATCAATGAATGCAGATAAACTAACTAACATGATTCAGATTATGCACTGTTCTTGAACTCAAATCACTAAAATATAGCTAACCAACTCTCGTCGCGAAAACTATCTAAATCTGATCCTAGGAATTCCAAATCTCTTTGCGAATCCTAAAGTCTAAATCAGCTTTAAAGTTCAGGTTTGATATGTTCACAAATCAATTAAACCAAATCTCTTTGCGAATAATCAATTTGCTCACCTAGGCTCTATCAGGTAATTAATCGCACTCTCGTGCCTAATCAATTATCCTAAGATCTAAGTTCCATATTCATCAACCTAGAATTAGCTTTGAGAACAACCTATGGCGAAGAACTAATTCGTATGGTGAATCCTAAACAGATAATCAACCTAGCATCCAAAGAAATCCTTTATGAGAAAACCCTAAACCTAAAGTGGATCTACTCAGACATGGAGATTGAAAGCAACATGATTGAATAGATCATCAAAGAAATCAATAATCAACAGGAGTTCAGAGTTGTCTCTCCAAAACCAAAAGTAAAATCAAAGTATAGAAAATAAAGCATAGCCTAAACAGGTGGCTGTAAAATCCCTATAAATAACCTAAATCACGTTTTGGGGCTTCTTGCAAATATTAAAGACTTCTGGACCAAGTTGCAATTCTTCAACTCTTCATTAAAGTCGCGGGTCGTGTCTGCTGCGATGAGTGTCGATCGATACCAAGGAGGTATCGATCGATGCTTGACGTGAAATCGGGTACTCAGCAACACGAATTTCAGCTTTGCTCCAAAATGCTCCAGAAAGCTCCAATATCTCCAATTAAGCTCCAAATGTGCTAAGACATGTAAAAGACTCTAAAATACTACGAAATAGCAGAAAAACTCTATAAAACGGACTTATATCATGGCATAAAAGGGGTAAAAACCATGATATATCACTTACTCAAGAACTCGTCTAAATCTCTACCTCTAGATTAACTAACTAAATTCATAGCAAACGAGTGTACACTATCATGTCCAAGCAATGACTTACTCATGAGCTCGTCTAAATCTCTACATGTAGATTAACTAACTAAATTCAATGAATCGTTGACATACATTTATAGTAGTTATCATTTGCATATTCTTGAATATATTTGTAAATATATTTGTAAAAGCTAAAAAAGTCAAAATATGTTGATAAATTCTACAATGAAATACCCGATCGATGCCCTCCAATTAGCAAGCATGGTATTCCGCTACCAAGTCGAAAAAGTCCAATTAGGCTGGGATTTTATCCAAGGATCAAAATTAGACTAATAATGGAAGTGATTCGAGATTTGTGTTCATCCACGTCGATATAAGCCACTTAAAACTTGTCCACGCTATCATGTCCATATCAATCTGAATTCATAACCCATCCACAATATCTCTGTATTTTTTCATTGATTGCATTACAACTTAACATTGTGAAAAGTTTACAAATACCATAAAAGTTTCCAAAGTCATATACCACTCATAAGTAATTTACTTGCAACTATCATACTATCAATACGAGATTTCCATCCACACTAATAATACGAGATTCCCATATGTCCACACATAGTTGTCCACGTTTTCATGTCCACATCGATCTGGATTTTATATGTTTAGATTTCTTGTTTGTTTTCTTTTTATAGATTTCTTGTTTCACATCAAAACTATAGCAAAATGGATCTTAAAAATGAGAAAAAATAAAATTATCATTCATTGTTACTAAAGAAATTGTTTTATGTCTTTCACATTATAAAAAAAATAGAAAATAAATCAGGTAGGGTAATAATTTTTTTTCTCAGATTCTTGACCATCCACGACTTTGCATCCATGACCATGCGAGACAATTTCGGATTTACAAAAAAGAAACAGTGCAATAAGTACACCAATAGTTGAAAGTTCGTTTTTTGTAAAAAAAAAAAAAATCATTGCTAGCTACACGAAGTATACCCTATCATATGACCACACATACAGACTATATAAATTTATCTTTAACTACATGAAATATATGGTTACCATGGTGACATGTACGAACTATCAATGGTTATGTCGCCAACTACATGTACCAAATAAATGTATATTTAACTACAAAAAATATATAAATGCATTTTTAACTACACAAAGTATATGGTTACCATAAGTCTCATTTGTGTAATCGGAATAGTGTAACCAACGAAGGAATCCGGTACCGTCGCCGTTCCCATGGCCTTCATCTTCCGATCAACCTCACTAGGAAGAAAAATTCTCTATCCACCCATTCTTCTCCAGCTTAGCCGTGTAACCCAACCCTTGCCGCACAAACACATCTTTTCCGGTAACCGCAACCATCCATGCTATTCGGGCTTACGATTTTCTCCCAAAGTTGTTCAACTCCGCTGCTCATCTCTTTGTCTTGCACATCTTTCTCATCGACCGGATCTTTTCCCAGAATGCCTCGCCGTATCGGTTCAGTATCACGGTGCGCCAGAGGATCCGGTTTCGGCGGCGTATGAAGATTCACGGTCTTCTCCCGAACTTGTTCGACTCGTCCAAAGAAAATATGTGTTTGTGCGGCAAGGGTTGGGTTACGCGGCTAAGCTGTAGAAGAGTGGGTGGAAAGGAGATGTGGAGGTGGTTGAAGCAGCGGCGGCACGAGGAGAAACGTGCGGTGAGAAAATGCGGTTTGTGATGGAAGATCGGAATCATAATGAGCCATGATGGATAGAGAATTGTTCTTCATATTGAGGTTGATCGGAAGATGAAGGCCATGTGAACGACGACGGTACTGGATTCCGTCGTTGGTTACACTATTCCGATTACGAAAATAAGGTTTATGTAACCATATACTTCGTGTAGTTAAAGATGCATTTATATACTTTGTGTAGTTAAAGTTGCATTTATTTTGTACATGTAGTTGGCGACATAACCATTGATAGTTCGTGCATGTCACCATGGTAACCATATACTTCGTGTAGTTAAAGATGTATTTATATAGTCTGCATGTGTGGTCATGTGATAGGGTATACTTGGTATAGTTAGCAATGATTTTTCCTTAAAAAATGACAAAAATGGTTTATCAACTTCAAAGTTTAAAAATCCAAAATATATGCTGGGCTTTACTCCTTCGACTAAGTCAACTAGAGTCATATAACGATTAAGAGTATTTGCATTGGGAGTGTCTCAATGAGATACCCACTAATAAAAAAAAAGAAAAAGGTGAAAAAAGAAGAGAGAGAGGGAGAAGGGTGTCTCATTTGAGACACTCAACAAAAAAATTTGTGACACCCTTCTAATATGTATCATTTTTTTCATTTGTCCAATTTTATTTTTTAATTTAAATTTTAATTATTGAATTAAATTATATTACAAAAAGTAATAATTTATTATTGAGAACCATTGCAGATGCTCTAAGAGCATCTCCAACCCATTACTCCATTTTTGATTCTATAATAGAGTAACTCTATAATAGCGTTGGCTTCTTCTCCAATCTCACTCTATTTTTTACTTAAAAAGAATATTCCAAATATATTCTCTTTCCACTTAATTTATAGATAATTTGTAGCTATACCCTTCTGTTTGTCAAACTTATGAATTTAACCCATTAACTTTATTTTGTTGATTATATTCAATAAAATTAAAATGTTATTTCAGTTCAAGTAATTTTATATAAAACAAATTACATTATACAACATAACAAATAAAAATAATAGTTATAATCAAAATAGTACATATAAGTTTAATCATCATCATTAGTATATTTTTCTTACTGATGATCAATTAATGCATTTTGAAGTGAAAAATGAGCTCCTTTATCTTTGATTTCTCTAAATCGAGCAAGAAATTCTTGGAACCGGATATTATCATCCTCTGCTATTTGGACCTCTGGAGGTGGAGTTTCTCTTCCAACTTCATTTGGTGCATCGAGATCACGTTCATCCTCGATTATCATGTTATGTAAAATTACACATGCTGTCACTATGTCATGTAACACATTCTTTTTCCAAAAACGACCAGGACCTTTCACAATAGCGAAACACGATTGAAGAACTCCGAATGCATGTTCTACATCTTTCCTACATGCTTCTTTTTTTGTATCAAAATATTTTTTCTTTGGACCTCCTAGCTCATGAATAGTTTGCACTATCGTGGACCATTCAAGATCCGAATATTCATGCATATATTCAAGCTGAACAAACACAGATTTTACAAAAACGGGTTGATCAACAACGATTTGAAGAAGTTCATCATGCATCTTCATTTGGATAATATTTTAATGATCTTGATGAATCCGTAAGCGGTTTACCTGATTACTAATTTAGTAGTATTATGTTGTGTTTTATCTTTTTTTTTTTTTTTACTTTTTATGTATTTTTAATTTTTAAGTTAGTTTGTCATTGTATTTTATATTTAATATATATTATGATTGTTTTTAAAATTTTGCATAAGTACTTAATCACTATTTTACGAGAGGAAAGGTGAGAAGTACTTAGAGCATCATTATCGGTGACCCCTACACACGGGGTCATCCGAATTTTTTTTTTTTTTTTTTTAATTTTTTATTAATTTTAAAAAAAAAAAAAAATAATAATAATTTTTTAATATAGTAACGAATCAGAAAGCGACACGTCATCACAAATCGGATGACACGGCGCGCGCGGGTGTCACCGCAGAGACACACAGACACCCAGTTCATCCACGTGTCGCTTCCTCATTTGTCCAAAAAAAAAAAAAAAAAAAAAATTTAAAAAAATCGGATGACCCCGTGTGTAGGGGTCACCGATAATGATGCTCTTAATGACTATTTTATGAAGAAATTCAGTGTGACGTAAGCGTGGAGCTTCGAACAATGTGACGTCGTCACCCTAAAACGATTTAATTTTCAAATGTGAGGTCACCCTAAAACGATTTGATTTTCAAAGCTCGTGCCATTGCATCCTTGTTTTCTTTAATATATGCCGAGTTTTTTTTTTTTGTTTTAACAAAATATATGCCGAGTTATCGATTTGATTTTCAAAGCTCGGCATAGATTTGTACGTACTTACGATTTCTATATGAAAAAAAATACAAGACAAGTTACTATGAATTCAAGTGTTTGCTGTCTTGATATTCCCTAACTAAATTATACATTCTTGATTTTTCTTATCCAACTCTAAATTCGTAGTTTATTAAATCTACCAAAATGGATTTTCACAATTTCAGTTAACCAAATTGTGAAGATGAAATCGTGATGAGCAGGCAAATGAAGATAAGGACAAACATACTCCGATGCAACTCAAGTTTAGTTTTGGTTGATGTAAATTAAACTAGAGTTAGATATGTTTTTGGGACCGGAATAGGAGGTGTTAGTAAATCAATAGCAAAGTGATTCTAGCTCTATTGAGCTTTATTTAGTGCAAAGAAAAGTAAGGAAAAGGGAAATTTTGTATTAAGAACACCAAGCAATTGTAAAGCTTTAGATTGATATATGAAATGGGGAAAGTGTGGTTGCTCTGCAACTGCAACCTTGAAAGTTACATCATTGATGTTTCATAAGACATATTTATATGTGAAACACTTGCTAGAAAACCTAATAACATGGGCTTGTATTTGGGCTTCATATATGTATGCTTTAATATTCCCCCGCAAACTTGGTGGCGGCTGAAGACGAAGCTGCCAAGTTTGAATGCACAAACTCCTTAGAACCGTAACAAGACCAAGATCATAAGCTGGTTATATTAGTAGAAGGAGAGTTGGTGATGTTGCAACAAGATAGAATAGACTTGACATGGACATATCATTGTTTGTTCTTCAAAGCCGTATAAGATCACTTGTTTCTCTAACCTTTCTATTTCTCACGGTCTATACTTGTAGAGTATTATTAACTCTCTCAGAGGTATATCTGACCTTAACATCTTATGCACTTGTAGAACTATCGTAGCTCTCTCAGAGGTGTCTTGCACTTGTAGAACTAGCATAACTCTCTCAGAGGTGCTTCCTCTCACCAATTTTTTTTCTTCTAATTTCCAGATTTGGGTTAATACTTGTAGAGTTTTCCAAAATCTCTCAGAGGTACACCCTTTCCATTCTTAAAAACAGAATCGCCCATTGTTCTTCCTACTCAACAAGGTAACCTGCGCTTAGCCTTGAATCAAACACCATGTTCCTTCTCCTTGTTCTTTAGAAACTGTCCAATTCTACCATAACAGCCTACTACTATCTAGCTTGATGATTCCACGCCAAAACTAGCCAGCAAGATGTCCTTCTCAAGCTAATATAATTTGCAGCACATATTCTCCCATTCTCTTGGGCATTTTATCAAGCACCATGTGTGCACGTAGGCAAAAACTTTGTATCTTCAAGACAAAAAGTTGCCGCCATGAACACATCCTAATTAATCCCAAGACCAACCTTATACTTCCAAGAGTTCTTTCACATCAACCATTCCACATATCCATAATTCCTAGCATCAAATCGACATTACTCAAACTTGCTAAGAAGCCCAAAAGTACCTTAAATCTGGTCAAGACTAACGCCATCCGCTTCTTCAAATCAAACATATCGAGAATCCTCCAAAACAGTTTGAGATATTTGGGTCGACGCTTCTGAATATTTTGTTCAGATTAACGCCATCCTCTTTTTCAAATCAAACAAATTGTGACCTCCAAAACAGCCTCAAATATTTGGGTCGACCTGTCTGAATCTTCAGCCATCACTGGTTGAGGTTTGAAAGATGACGCTGGAGCATGGATATAGTGATGGAGAAGTACAAAATCATTGCTTGTGCTTCATATCTTGTTGATTCAACTGAATCAGGTCCTGAAATTGCAGAAGATGGAATCATAGAAGCCATCCAAGTCTATCACGGGCAACAATAATAGGAGAAAAGGAAATTGCTTTTCGTATGAAGCTTGAAAACCCAGAAAATGCAGATTGCTCTTCAAAACTCAGTCTTCAGAACTTGGATCGATGTGGGTATCCTTCTTATCTTTTCCACAAAGTTTCTGCCTTTTCCATATTTTGTCTTCAAAACCTCAAGACCACTAATCTCCTATGTTCACTCTTTCTATCGACAACCTATGATCCTTCACACCAGAGTAGCGCTACAGAAGCATGCCTATCAGATGAAAAAATCGCTTTAACTGAGATCCCAAAGTTCGACTGTGCTCTGATACCATGTTAGTAAATCAATATCAAAGTGATTCTAGCTCTATTGAGCTTTATTTAGTGCAAAGAAAAGTAAAGAAAAGGGAAATTTTGTATTAAGAACACCAAGCAATAGTAAAGCTTTAGATTGATATATGAAAAGGGAAAAGTGTGGTTGCTCTGCAAGTGCAACCTTGAAAGTTACATCATTGATGTTTCATAAGACATATTTATATGTGAAACACTTGCTAGAAAACATAATAACATGGGCTTGTATTTGGGCTTCATATATGTATGCTTTAATAGGAGGAAGCAGTTACTTGTAAAACAAGCACAAGTACTTCTTGTTTTCAAGTGATTTAAAATGTTAAAGGCATGTTTGTCAGAAAAAGGAGATGGTTTTGGCGACTTGTAGACAAACGATTGCGTTAGGTTTTTTGCACATGTTCCTATGTGTCATCACTATAAAAGGAACACTTATGGGATGAGAGAGTGTAACGTTTTCAGAGGAGAGAAAATGTAGAAAGCATAAAATTGTTCTTAGTTTTCTCTAGCTTAGGAGATTGGTACATAGTGACTTGTAATTGTGAGAATCAGATTTCACACATATCGTAGATCGGTGAAATAAGTGTAGGGTTTAGGAGACTTATTTTATTAGAATCATAGCTGGACCCGAGGTGAATTGTCTACGTACCCCCGAAAGGGATCAAACCATTCGTAGTTCTAGTTACATAGAAAATTGTGGGATGATTATTCTGAATGCGGAGCTCTTCTATTTCTAAATCTTGAGGTCAGTCGATTTTCCTTTTATCCTTATTTCCAAGAGTCGATAAGGATAATTTCATATTTTCTTGAGAATTACCTTTATCAAATAAAAGAAAATCTTCCTTTTATTTCGTAGGTCAGCCTTGATGGGCTTGAGACTGGTAGTTGGGTTGATCTTAATTCAAACCGGGTTAAACCGGGGAGTGCTAAACTCACCTCCAAGAATAAATCCCCCCCCCTCAGTTCGGCGAAGGAGTGTCTTGAAGTTTATGGAGAATTCTTTAGCTCAGTTGGAATTGAGATCGGCGTTTGTCTTGATTGTTCAAGCTCGTGTCCTTTGATGAACAAAATTCCTTGGTATAATGGGTGTTGCTCGAATACGAGGCTGAGATCGGTTATATCTTGTTTCCAATGATTAAGATTGAGATCAGATGTTCGCCTTCGGTGATGTAAATAATTTTGGCGTCGGCGGTTGACTTGAGATTTGGCTCGGCTTCGTTCCTGTAAAATAGACTAAAAACGCGAGATTGAACTCGGGTTATGATCCTGCAAATGATAGATTGAGCTCGAGGCTAAGCTCGGCATAGGTGATATGCTCAAATTAATACCCTAAACAGTACTAAAGCAGTTGTTGTAGTAAGTGTAGGGGTCGAACACAAGGACTCACAGAAATCACACAGTATATTGTATAGTGTCAAATCAAGCTAAGCAAATAAGATGAAACAAAAGAAAATAAGCAGTAAACGAGTTGTAATTCAATTGGAGAAAGATAGGCCCAGGGTATTTCTCAGGAAATCAATGAATGCAGATAAAATAACTAACATGATTTAGATTTAGCGCAGTTCTAGAACTCAAATCACTAATGTATATTTAACCAACTGTCGTTGCGAGAATTATATAAATCTAAATCATATGAATTCCAAATCTCTTTGCAAATCCTAAAGTCTAAATTAGCTTTAAAGTTCAGGTTTGATATGTTCCCAAATCAATTAAACCAAATCTCTTTGCGGATAATCAATTTGCTCACCTAAAGTTCTATCAGGTAATTAATCGCACTGTCGTGCCTAATCAATTATCCTAAGATCTAAGTTCCAGATTCTTCAACCTAGAATTAGCTTTGAACACAACCTAAAGCGAAGAACTAATTCATATGGTGAATCCTAATAACTAATCAACCTAGCATTCAAAGATAACCCTTATGAGAACACTGAACCTAAAGTGGATCTACTCAGACATGGAGATTGAAAACAACATGATTGGATAAATCATCAAATAAAACAGGAAGAGTAACAGGAGGGTTCGAAATCTTCTATCGGACGAAGGGAGTTTCAGATTTGTCTTCCTCACAAAGCTCTCTCTCAAACCAAAGTAAAATAAAGTATAGCCAACAAAGTGGCTGTAAAATCCATATAAATAACCTAAACACGAATTGGGATCTTCATTGTAAAAATCAAAGTCTTCTGGACCAAGTTGCAATTCTTCAACTCTTCATTAAAGTCGCGGCTTGTGATCTGCTCCGATGGGTGTCGATCGATACCAGGGGGTATCGATCGATGCTGGACGTGAAATCGGGTACTCAGCAACACGAACTTCAGCTTTGCTCCAAAATGCTCCAGAAAGCTCCAATATCTCCAATTATGCTCCAAACGTGCTAAGACCTGTAAAAGACTCTAAAACACTACGAAATAGCATAAAGACTCTATAAAACGGACTTATATCATGGCCTAAAAGGGGTAAAAACCATGATATATCATGAGGTCGGACATGGCTTATCACACGAGCGAAGTTTAAGCTCGGTCTTGATAGTTCGTTCGAGATTGAGCTCGGTTTAATCTTGCAAATGATGGATTGAGCTCGGTTGTGACTGCGAGGTCGGCGAGCTGCGACTCCGAGTTGCAAAACTGCGAGGTCGGAGAGCTGCGAATGCGAGGTCAGCGAGTTATTAGGTCGGAGAGCGTCGACTGCAAGGTCGGTGAGCTACGAGGTTGGCGAACTGTGATAGTGCGGATATCGGCGAGCTGTGACTGCGAGCTACCTAACTGCGAGGTCGACGAGCTGCCTCACTGCGAGATGGACGAGTTGCGACTACTAGCTGCCTAACTGCGAGGTAGGCGATATGTCTGATTGGGAGGTAGGCGAACGTCTCTTTTTTTTACCGTGGTTTGGCCTTAGAGGGACGGACCTTGTGACTGAATCTGAAAAGAAAATATCTTCGAATAATAAAGTAACATTTTTTATAAGAGGTACTTGAATTTTAGGGAGCTCGGTAGACGAGCTATGATCTGTAAACAACTTCGAATGCATTTAGCGAATGAGCTGGAACGAGATCGGTTGATGTCCCTCTTCTTTTTTTTTGAGCTTTGACTTAATTTTTGGGAGCTCGGTTTGACGAGCTATGCTAATGGATTCGTTTTAGCGAACGAGCTGGAACGAGGTCTGTTCTTTCGATTTCTGCAACAAAAATTTTACCGTGACACTTAGCAAATCGAACATAAGCTGTTCCGTGCAAAATTAGTGCGAGAATCGTATTTTGTAAAAAAGTGATGCTTGATGATTTTTTGCAGAATCGTGCAAAATTCGTGTATACATAAATTGTGCACAACTATGACGTGCAAAAATAGGGCGATATTGAAATTTTGTAAAAATCGTTTCGTGCATAAGCGATGTCGTGCAAAAACTGTACATTATCGAATTCGTGAAAAGTCGTGAAAAATCCGTGCAAAATATGTACGAAATGGAATTCGTGTAAAATCCGTGTGGATTAAAAAAAAGTAAATATTGTAAAATTTATCTGGTGAGTTAGAGCGTTAGAGATGTCGGCTAGGGTTTTTGTCGTCGCGAGGTTTTAGAAGTGGTGTTCATGTCGTCCTCGAGCTTTTGATTTTTAGGGTTTTTAAAAATTCTCCACTCCCCTAATTTTTCTTGGCCCCTCTCTCTGTTGGAACTAATTTTTTATCAAATCTTGAGGGCTTGATAAAATTGTGTTAGTGTGAAAAGAAATGAGTTAAGCTCATTCAAATGAAACGTTTTCATTGGCTATAACTATCTGTGGGAAGAATAAAAATCCCACAGTGCTAGTTGAGAAATGTTTTCTCTTGTATATAGTTTGGTGTAGTTGTGTCATTGATTTAAATGACTAACAACAAGAGAGAAAAAAAGACCACACGCACGCAGCTCGCGTCTTGGGCCTTGTTGGGCTCGTGGACTTTTGCAGGTATCAATCGATACCCCTTGGTATCGATCGATGCTCGACGGGCCGACTTAAAAATCGCAGTCGTCTAGAATATTCTGAGGAATATTCTGTATCTGTCTGGGAAAAGCCCTAGCCTCTCTCCTATATATACTGGCCGATTTTCACCTTAAAAATCATCTTCTGAAACACTAAAAATACATCCTAAAAGTTCTAGCAGAAGTTCCTTCAATTTCCTACCGCTTAGAGTAAGTCTGTATTCGAGAGTATCGTAGTTACAATGTTCGACATATCTGTTATCGAGTGTTAGTGATAACAGATACCTTTGGTTGTATCCTGGGACTCATGGATCTATTTTAAACCGTCGCACTACGGAATATTCTTTGAGTTAAGGAAATAGATTCATCTCGCCTCCTTAGATTTATTTATGATTTATCGTTTTATGAATCTCATGTTTCCTTACCGTTTATTTATGAATCGTGATTAAATCAAATCCTCTTATTGTGCGAATTTTTGGTCCTACAATCTTAACTCAAAGAAGATCCGATTTTGTTTTATTACTTCAATCGGATCTTTAATCACGAATAAATAAATGTTTTTCAAACGATTCTTCTAGTGCTGATGATACTCAAACGTTATCAAAAAGCTTTTTAGCAACTTGAAACGTGTAGTAGAAGCAATTTCTGTTTATTTTTTTAAGAAGATGTTCAACTGCTAGTGATACTCAAACGTTATCAAAAAGCTGTTTAGCAACTTGAAACGTGTAGTAGAAGCAGTATTTCTTTAAACATCTTCTACAACCGTCATCAATTGCGATTAATGAACGGTGTAATCAACGAACGCACCATGCTGTTCTTGATAGGTTCGATTGCGATCGAAACCGTGTGAGTATCGATCGACACCCTGTGGTATCGATCGATACTATGCAAAATTTGTATCGGTCGACACTGAGATGCATCGATCGATACTATGCAAAAATCTGTATCGGTCGGCACTGAGGTGCATCAATCGATACTATGCAAAAATTTGTATCTGTCGACACTGAGGTGCATCGATCAATACTGTGCATCGACCATGTTGGGTCTATGTCGATAAATACTGTGTAAAATTCACATGTATAGATCAACACAGTGGTGCATCGATCGATCCAGTGAAAGATTCACTTGCATCGATCGACAACTAAGGTGCATCGATCGACACTGAGTGCATCGATCGACACCAGCTGAGCATCGATCGACACCAGCTGAGCATCGATCGACACCATATGTGTGTATCGATCGACACTGTGTGTGCATCGATCGATACCAAGGGGTATCGATCGACACCAATGCTTTTTGGTTCGATATTAGCATTAGAATTGCGATTCTTAACTATATATCGGTACAAATGTGAAGCTTGTGTACAAGCAAGTGGTTACATTGGAACGTTTTTTAAAACGCTTCCCGGGTTAGGGTTTGCGAACGCCTAACATCAAACACATTGGAGAACGGTTTGAAGAACACTCTGCGGAGGTTACTGTTAAAACGATTTATCCTGTCTCTCATAAACGTCTTCAAAAGGTTTAAAATTGTGTCTAAAACGCTAATCAAACGCGTTTCGAGAAACCGTTTGACGAACGTTCTGAGGAGGTTCGAACTTGAACGTGCGTTTGCGGTTCAAACTTTAGAACGCGCACATGCGGTTCTAGTCGTTTCGATAAGCGGATTCTAAAAGAAAATATATCATCTATAAAAGGGTGATTGTTGATTAGTCAAAGTCACAGATTATAATCATCTTATTATTATTATGAGTTTGCGGACGTTTATAAACGGTTCGACAAGTGACAATTTTGCGGTACTAATCCCGTTTCGTTTAGTGTTTACGAACGTCTCATAGTGTTTCTCGTAAAATCGGCTAAAACATTTATCGAACGCGTGTCAAGAAACGGTTCGGCGAACGCTTTAAAGAGGTTCAGATTAGAACGCGCGATAGCATTTTGAAAACGATTTCAGAATCCGTTATATTCGGTATTAAACTGCGGTTTAAAAATAAAAAAGAAAGGGTTTCGGATTCTCAAAAAATTCGAATACTCTTAACGTTTAATTATTTAATTATTAAATTGATGCAAGTTTGAAATTGTTAAATGGTCTTTGGTTTAAAGACGTGTTAAGTTGCAGTATATTGCACATAGCTCAATATGATGCTTCCAAAAATTTGCTATTTTGGAATAATTAATTGTTAATGTACAATTAAGTATTAGAGGCTGATTTAATCGGAAAATTAAATCATTGGGCTAAGTTAGCAGGCCTCTTGCGATTCTTTTCAAGAATACTAATACAATTCGATATTGTATTAAGTTTATTAAATTACGAAATTTCTGAATTAATTCTAGAAATCGAATTTAATTTTACAATTTAACTTGAGAGTTGGGTATTGGTTAGTATATTAATTTGGTTTGTTTCTCTTGAACAAAATCAAATTTCAATATGACTAACAACACCGATGTGATCATTGTTAGATTCGGTGGTGCAAAAGACAATGGAGTGGCTCAAGCCAATTTAATTGAGATAGACATGTGTAATGCCATCCTCGGAGTCAATATGGTTGAGCATAACCCACATGAGTGGTGGTATTATACCAATGTAACAAGTCATATATGCGTTGATATGGGAATGTTTCCCTTCTACCATAAATAATGACAAGAATTTAATCATGGTGCTGAAGTTGACTTCTCAAAGAAGTTCATTCTCACTAATGTAAATCATGTGCTAGAGATGCATAAAAATCTCATTTAGGGCACAATGCTAATTAGGCACGAATTCATCGTCAATGTCAAGGCTGATTAGCATGTATTGACAAAGAATGGTGTCTATATTAAGGACGGACTGGTCCAAATTAATGTTGAGACAGTCGGACTTAAAATTAATGTAACCAATGTTGTTGACATTAATGAGAAAGAACCATTTGCTTATGGTACAAAATCTCTTAGTAAATGATCTGAATGTTTCGGTCACACTATATTCGAATCTATGCGTAGATTGAATGAGATCCCGAAATAAAAAATAAGCAAAGATAAGTGTAAGGTTTGCATTCAAACCAAACTCACTAAAACACCTTCATCGAGCGAACCTCTTGGTTTGATTCATACAAAAGGTGGTGATAAATATTTCGTGACTTTCATTGATGACTGTACGAAATATAGTTATGTCTAGTTGCTAAGAAGCAAATACGAGACCTTGGAAAACTCAAGGAGTATAAACTCGAGGTTGAAAACCAACTCGAGAGAACTATCAACATAGTTTGAAGTGATAGAGGACATGAACATGGTATTATCCTTCAAACGATTGATCCCTATTCACTGGAATCTAATGGAGTTTCAGAACGAAATACCGAATTCTCTGATGAACTCATTATTGCAGGAATCTGGGTTAGTCCAGAAATGTGGGGGGGAAGCATTGCTTACCGCAAGTTATACCCTAAACTAAATACCACACAAAGTCATTAGAAATGCTTCATGTGAACTTTGGAAAAGTAATGTGTTTTTATACAAATACATGAAAGTGTGGGGGTGCCCAACAACCACCTAAGAAGGTGACAATCGGACCAAAAACGGTGGATTGTATCTTCATTGACTATGCACACAAGGTATTGCTGATAGTTTTCTGGTGTATAAATTAGATATACCAGACATCCAAGTAATCACGGTAACCAAGGAATGTGTCTTATTTTGAACATGGGTTTCCGTGTAAAGGATAAGCTCTAGTACCTCACGAATTGAGACGAGCAATTGACTTCTTGGGCTCTTACGCTTTTATAGGTATCGATCGATGCTTGACGGGCATTGGGCCTTAGATCGAGCAATGTTGGTACTTCTGTAAAGAAGCAGAAGATCCTAAAGTTGAAATTAATCATATGCTGATTGGAATCACAACAATACAAGATCTTGTAATCCATCAAATGGATGTGAAATCTGCCTTTCTAAAACGACCATTTAGAAGAGGAGATTTACATGAAACAACCCGAGGGTTATGTCACTCCTGAACAAGGAAAGAAAATAAGTAGACTTGCAAAGTCCTTATATGAGCTTAAGCTAGCTCCTAAGCAATAGCTTGAAAAGTTTGACATTACAGTGATGTCAAATAGCTTCCAAATCACTTAAGGTGATATACATCAAAAGTACTCCATATGGATACGTTTTGTGGTGTTTATATGATGACTCGCTCATCATGGAAGCAAGAAGGACATAATCCAACATACTAAGAATGTGCTTAGTGGGAAGTTTGATAGACATAAGATTAGCGGATAATCTTGTCGTAAGACCCTAGAATGGTTTGAGAACTATTAAAACAAGATTGCAAGAACTCCAATTGTGGTAAAGTTGTATCACAAGTGGTGTGTGCAAGAATTATCGGAAGTCTAACGTACTTGATGAATCGTACTAGATCCGATTTAGCGCATTCAGTAAACATACTAAGTCGCTACACGAGTAATCCAGGTCATACTCTGTGGAAAGCCATAACTAGAATTTTGAATTATCCAGTGATATGTGTTGTCTCGGCTTACATCAAAGTCCGGGAGTTTCAAGACATTATGTTCACCTCTTGGCCAAGTAAACCTGACAGATATTATAAGTGGATAGTACTTTTTCTTGGTGGTGCCGCAGTATCCTGGAAATCTTCCAAACAAACACTCTTGATGGAATATCAACCATGGAGTCAGAGTTTATAGCTTTAGATAAAGCTGCAGAGGAAGCAGAATAGCTTCGAAACTTTTTGGAAGATATCCCGACGTGGATAAAAAACCAGTGCTATAAAAATGTGTACACTGTGATAGCCAGTGAGCTATCTCTCAGGCACTGAGTAAGTTATAAAATGGCAAATCTCGGGAATGAAATAAGACCATTAGACAACTGATTTCAAAACGGCTGATAACTTAGAGGATCCGTTTCCCAAAAGTTAGCCTCGAGATCAAGTTTGTTAAATCATCAAAAGGAATGGGTTTAGAGCCTATGGTTAAAGATGACGCATGGATGGATACCCAACCTATATGACTGGAGATCCCAAGAAATAGGTTCAACGGGAAAACTAAATCAGGCTGATTCTGTGATGAACACTGTGTAAATACCCAGTTCCTTAGCTTCTAAAGTACAGAGGATACTTCCTAAAGAAGGCTAATGGCAGATCACCTAGTGAAGTGTGAAATGAGGGCCGTTTCTAGGAGAATGAAAAAGAAGGCTATATTCTCCAAGTTCACTCACGAAAAACCAGGAATGTTCAAGGCCAAAATGAACACAATAGAGAACAAAGTTCTACGAGAAAATGTCGCTGTGCGATATATGTTGTCTCAGTTTACATCAAAATCTAGGTGGTTCAAGACATCATGTTCAACTCCTGGCCGAGTAAACCCGACAGATATTAAATTTGTTTGGTTCAAAGGTGAAAAACGCTACCTCTCAGATGCAGTTACATTTTTGTATATTCTCGAAAGTCTGTCTACGTCTAGATGAGTCTAGTCAAGTTTGTCTAGTGAAGTCTAGTCCGTTCAATTTTCATATGTTTAGAGTCATTTCTATTCATGTGGGGGATTGTCGGAACTAAGTCCTTATCAAATTTTGAGGGCTTGATAAAATTGTGTTAGTGTGAAAAGAAATGAGTTAAGCTCATTCAAATGAAACGTTTTCATTGGCTATAACTATTGTGGGGAGAACAAAAATCCCACAGTGCTAGTTGAGAAATGTTTTCTCTTGTATATAGTTTGGAGTAGTTGTGTCATTGATTTAAATGACTAACAACAAGAGAGAAGAAAAGACCACACGCGCGCAGCTCGCGTCTTGGGCCTTGTTGGGCTCGTGGACTTTTGCAGGTATCGATCGATACTCGACGGGCCGACTTAAAAATCGTTGCCGTCTAGAATATTCTGTATCTGTCTGGGAAAACCCTTGCCTCTCTCCTATATATACTGGCCGATTTTAACCTTAAAAATCATCATCTGAAACACTAAAAACACATCCTAAAAGTTCTAGCAGAAGTTCCTTCAATTCCCTACCGCTTAGAGTAAGTCTGTATTCGAGAGTATCGTAGTTACAATGTTTGACAGATCTGTTATCGAGTGTTGGCAATAACAGATACATTTGGTTGTATCCTGGGACTCATGGATCTATTATAAACTGTCGCACTACGGAAGATTCTTTGAGTTAAGGAAAGAGATTCATCTCGCCTCCTTAGATTTATTTATGCTTTATCGTTTTATGAATCTCCTGTTTCCTTACCGTTTATTTATGTAATCTTGATTAAATCAAATCCTCTTATTGTGCGAATTTTTGGTCCTACACTCTCAAGCGTCAATTGTGAGAACCATATTTCACACATATCGTAGATCGGTGAAATCAGTTTAAGGTTTAAGAGAATTATTTTATTAGAATCATAGATGGACCCGAATTGGGTTGCCTACGTACCCCGAAAGGGATCAAGCCATTCGTAGTTCTAGTTACATAGAACATTGTGGGATGATTATTCTGAATGAGGAGCTCTTCTATTTATAAGTCTTGAGGTCGGTCGATTTTCCTTTTTTTTCTTGAATTGATATGGGTGATTATCCTTATTTCTCAGAGTCGATAAGGATAACTTCCTATTTTCTTCAGAATAGCCTTTATGAAATAAAAATAAATATTTCTTTTATTTCGTAGGTCGGCCTTGATGGGCTTGAGACTGGTAGTTAAGCTGATCTTAATTCAAACCGGGTTAAACCGGGGAGTGCTAAACTCACTTCCAACAGTAATCACTATCTTGAATCTAGTGGATTCCGAGCATAGTCTCGGCAAGACTTAGCGAACCTCATTATTGGGCGTGAACTCGTTAAACTTGTGTGTGCTCCTCTTTCTTTTTGTCTCGTGCTCTTTCTTCTTCATTCTCGTTACTCTGTAATCTCTGCAACTTTATGTGTTACACAGCGGATCACGTGTGTTACTCTGTTTTTCCTGCATCATCTTGGTTTCACAATCAAACTCTCTCATATCTCGGGTTTGTTTGGTTTTATCCCAAAGAAAGTCGACGCCTTTGGGGTTAGGAAGACTTAAGACAAATATTTCTTAAAATGGCCCAACAACTTCAAATATAGCTGCATCTTATTAATTAACTTGTAACATGGAGAGAAATACCATTACTTTAGACATGTGGGTTCCTTTGTCAGATATGAATGAGGAATCAGGCTCTATGGACATACAGAAGAATGCCATTCGGATTATGTAACGCTCCAGCGACCTTTCAGCAATGCATGATGTCGATTTTCACAGATATGACTGAGGAGTTTATGGAGGTTTTCATGGATGATTTTTCTGTGTATGGATCGTCGTTAAAGGATTGTCTGGATAACTTGTGCAAGGTACTGCAAAGATGCGAGGAGAAGCACTTGGTTCTTAATTGGGAGAAATGCCACTTCATGGTACAAGATGGCATTGTTCTTGGGCACAAGGTTTCTAAGGCAGGGATCGAAGTCGACAAGGCTAAGATTCAGGTCATGACAAGCTTGCAACCTCCACGATCTGTTCCTGAGATACGAAGCTTCCTTGGTCATGCTGGGTTTTACAAGAGGTTCATCAAGGATTTCTCTAAGCTTGCACGTCCACTCACAGCCCTGTTATGTAAGGAAGTCAAGTTTGATTTCACATCTGATTATCTTGTAGCCTTCGAGGAGATCAAGAAGGCATTGGTGAGTGCTCATGTAGTCCAACCACCTGATTGGAATTTACCTTTTGATGTTATGTGTGATGCGAGTGATTTTGCTGTTGGAGATGTATTGGGATAGAGGAAAGACAAGAAGCTCCATGCTATTTACTATGCCAGCAGGACGTTGGATGATGCTCAGCAAAATTACAGCACCACTGAGAAGGAGTTGCTGGCAGTCGTTTTCTCTTTTGAGAAATTCCGGTCCTACTTGATTGGGAGCAAGGTCATTGTTCACACAGACTATGCTGCTCTCAAATACCTGCTGAAGAACAAGGACCTCAAGCCTCATCTATGCTGATGGGTTCTTTTGCTCCAAGGTTTCGACATCGAGATCAATGACAAGAAAGGAGTTGAGAATGGCGTTGCTGACCACTTATCGCGACTAAAGGTCGATGAGGTCGTCCCTATTGATGATTGTTTGCCAGAGGAAGGTGTTTACCTCATTGAAGCTCAACTTCAAGATCTTTATCCCGAAAATCTGCAATTTTCACGAATACAGACTTTCTGTATCGATCGATACTCACCTAGTATCGATCGATACTCACCTAGTATCGATCGATACCCGTCGTGACCTGAACCTGTTTTGTCCGTAGAGCACTTGAACTCCTATGATATCTATCTAGCTGCTGACTCTAGTGATGCACGTCCATGGTACGCAGACATCGCCAACTACCTTTCTATAGAGACTGAGCCAAAGTATCCCACAAAATATGCAAGGAAGAAGTTTATGCTCGAGATAAGGAGATTTTTCTGGGATGAGCCTTACCTATACAAGCATTGCTCAGATGGTATCTACAGAAGATGCGTTGCAGAGTCTGAGACGCAAGCTATTCTTTTTCATTGCCATGGGTCTGAGTATGCTGGTCACTTTGCCACTTTCAAAACGGTGTCCAAGGTTCTTCAAGCAGGCTTATGGTGGCCTACTATGTTCAAGGATGCTCACGCCTATGTCTCACGGTGTGATGTCTGTCAGAGGAGAGGGAAGATCAGCAAGAGACATGAGATGCCACATAATTTCATCCTTGAGGTTGAAGTCTTCGATTGCTGGGGCATCGACTTTATGGGTCCCTTTCCATCGTCACACAAGAAAAACTACATCCTGGTTGCTGTGGATTATAATTCCAAATGGGTGGAAGCAATAGCTAGTGAGAAAAATGACTATGCAGTGGTTCTTAAGCTGTTTAAGACCATCATTTTTCCTCGCTTTGGAGTACCTCGAATTGTGATAAGTGATGGTGGCTCTCACTTTATCAACAAGGTTTTCGAGAGGTTGTTGAAGAAATATGGTGTAAACCATCGAGTGGCTACTCCATATCACCCTCAAACCAGTGGGCAAGTCGAAGTCTCCAACATGCAAATCAAGGAGATTCTGGGAAAGACAGTAGGTGCTTCTAGGAAGTATTGGTCTACAAAGTTGGATGATGCACTATGGGCTTACAGGACTGCTTTCAAGACACCGCTGGGTACTACACCATTTCACTTGCTGTATGGGAAACATGTCACCTTCCAGTGGAGATTGAGCACAAGGCAGCATGGGCGACGAAGTTGCTGAACTTTGACATCAAGCCTGCTGAAGAAAGGAGGTTGATTCAGCTGAACGAGCTGGATGAGATTAGGCACCACGCCTACGAGAACTCTAAGCTGTACAAAGAGAGAACAAAGGCTTATCATGATAAGAAGATCATCTCCAGACACTTCGAGCCAAATGACCGGGTACTTCTGTATAACTCTCGTTTTCAATTGTTTCCTGGTAAACTGCGTTCTCGTTCGTCAGGTCCTTTCACCATCAAGGAGGTCAGACCACATGGAGATGTCGTGCTGATTAGTCCTACATGCGATGAGTTCACTGCCAATGGACAGAGTGTGAAACACTATTGGGCGAAAGCCGAGATTCCAACAGGGCAGATAATGCCTTTGGAGGATGCACCAACAGCCTGAATGGCGTTACAGTCGAGCTATTGACGTTAAACGAGCGCTTGGTGGGAGGCAACCCACTGTTGAGTCTGTCTTTGAGTCGTTTTTCCTTTTATTTTCGTTCGTTTTGTGTTTGTGTCAGGATAAACAAGGAGCAGACTCGAAATCGCCTCAGTGTCGATCGATACCCCATTGGTATCGATCGACACCAATCGCGAATGTACGGTTCATCAAGTCGATTTAAGACTGGTATCGATCGATACCAGGCTGTGTGTCGATCGATACTCGATGTTCCAACAAGGTAACTTCTTGTTTCTCTTCGTTTCTTCTATTCTTTTGTCTTCTTTTACCTACTCTAGGCTAGATAACACTGGGGACAGTGTTGTTCAAGTCTGGGGGAGGTGTCTGCTGACATTGTGTTTGTTTTTCTTAGAGTCAGTCGTTTTATCGAGTCAAAATTATTTTATTGAGTCAAAACTTGTTGGAGACAATGATCCTGTGCTTGAACCTATTGATTTGATTTTATTTTTGAGTGCACAGTGTTACAGGATCGGTTCTAGATCGACTAATGAAATATCCAAAGACTGACCAGTTGACTAGAAAACATCCATGTCTCCAGAAGAGTTCTTCTGAAGCCTGAGCCAAATTTTTGCACTTCATCAATGTGGTTAGTGTTTTAAGAGTTTGATTCATCATTCATATCTGATAAAGGAACCCATGTGTTTAGAGTTATGGTATCTCTCTCCCCTGTTATAAGTTGATAAATAAGAGCATAAAAGATGAAATGATTTTCTTCTGAGTAGAGGGTTAGGAAAATTTCCAGCGATCCCATTATTCTACTTAAGAGGGAATGATCACACAAAGGATTGGAAGCGAGGCTTGGATTTTCCTATGATGCCATTATTCGCCTACATTCTTTGATACATTGAGAGGGAAGAACCGGGGATTTGGTGGCAAACACTATCAATACTCGCGTCTCATACCTTGATGTGTATATGCAAAGCTGAAAAGAAAAGAAAGAACATAATAAGAAATAAGTCTGGGGGAGAGAAAATAATACCAAAAAGTGTGAAAATGGTGGTTCCTTGTCATGATATTGTATGGTAAAGAATCTAGAAGGTTCTTGAACATTGGTTGCAGCGATGAAACTGGCGAGGATGACTTTATTTGAACAATGCTGTGAGATAATGTGTGTAGTCTGGGAAAGCTGCAAATGTCTACGGAGAAGTACATGGTGGTTAGATAAAAAGCTGATTAGGTGACATTTGGGTACTTGGAAAGAGGGTCTTTTCAATGGTTCATGAACATGTGAGTCTCTACGTTTTCAAACCTCTTTCTCTGTTTAGTCTTCTATTTGCTTGAGGGCAAGCAAAGGCTAAGTCTGGGGGAGGTTATATATCATGGTTTTTACCCTGTTTAGGCCATGATATAAGTCCTTTTTATAAGAGTCTTTCTAGTGTTTTGTAGTCTTTTAGAGTGTTTTACAGGTCTTAGCATGTTTGGAGCATAATTGGAAGTATTGGAGCATTCTGGAGCAGTTTGGAGCAAAGGCTGAAGTTCGTATCGCTGAGTATCTAATTTCACGTCAAGCATCGATCGATACCCATCGCAGCATGACCAAGACACGCGAATTAATGAAGATTTGAAGAACTGCAGATTTGCCCCAGAAGTCTTTAATAATAACAAGAAACCCCATTTCGTGTGTTTGCTTATAAATAGGGATTTTTACAGCCACTTTTAGGCTATGCTTTATTTTGCTTTGGTTTAAGAGAGAATTTGGTGAGAGAGACAAGTCTGAATCTCCCTTCGTCCGAGATCAGATCTCAAAACCTATTGTTACTCTTTCTTATTTTCTATTGAGTATTTATTCAAACATGTCTATTGATTCAATTTCCATGTCTGAGTAGATCTCTTGTTAGGTTCGAGGATTCTCATAAGGGATTTCTTTCAATGCTAGGTTAATTAGTTATTTAGGGTTCATAATCTGGATTAGTTCTTCTCCTTAGGTTGTTCTCAAAGCTAATTCTAGATTGATCACATAGAACTTAGATCTTAGGATAATTGATTAGGCACGACAGTGCGATTAATTACCTGACAGAGCTTAGGGTGAGCAAATTGATTATTCGCAAAGAGATTTGGTTTAATTGATTTGTGAACATATCAAACTTGAAATTAAGGCTGATTTATTCTTAGGGATTTGCAAAGAAATTTGAGAATCTGAAGTTTAGATTTAGATAGTCTTCGCAACGACAGTTAGTTGATTTTACTTAAGTGATTTGAGTTCGAGAACCGTGCGTAACCTGAACCCTGATTAGTTAGTTTATTTTGGATTCATTGATTTTCTGAGAAATATCCCTGAACCTATCTTTTTCCCATCGAATAAAACTCGTTTACTACTTTCTGTTTTCTGTTGAACCTGAATTGCTTAGCTTAGCTCGATTCTATACAATTTATTGTGTGATTTCTGTGAGTCCTTGTGTTCGACCCCTAACTATATTACAACTACTGCTTTAGTACAGTTAGGGTATTAATTTAAGCATATCAGTTTTTGAGTATCCGATTTCACGTCGAGCATCGATCGATACCCCCTGGTATCGATCGACACTCATCGCAGCAAGACACGACCCGCGACTTTAATGAAGAGTTGAAGAATTGCAACATGGTCCATAAGTTTTTAATAATTGCAAGAAGCGCCAATTCGTGTTTTAGGTTATTTATTGGGATTTTTACAGCCACTTTTAGATTACGCTTTATTTTATTCTGGATTTGTGAGAGAGCTTTTCAAGGGAGACAAGTCTGATACTATGTTCGTTGAGAGAAGATTTCGAACCCCTTTGTTACTCTTTCTTATTTTCTATTGAGTATTTATTCAAACATGTTTATTGATTCAATTTCCATGTCTGAGTAGATCTCTTGTTAGTTTTAGGGATTCTCATAAGAGATTTCTTTGAATGCTAGGTTGATTGGTTATTTAGGGTTCATAATCTGAATTAGTTCTTCGCCTTAGGTTATTCTCAAAGTTAATTTTAGATTGATCACCTAGAACTTAGATCTTAGGATAATTGATTAGGCACGACAGTGCGATTCATTACCTGATAGAACTTAGGGTGAGCAAATTGATTATTCGCAAAGAGATTTGGCTTAATTGATTTGTGAACATATCAAACCTGAAATTAAGGCTGGTTTATTCTTAGGGATTTGCAAAGAAATTTGGAATTCTGAAGTTTAGATTTAGATAGTTTTCGCAACGACAGTTGGTTAATTATACTCTAGTGATTTGATCTCGAGAACAGTGCGTACCCTGAAACCTGATTAGTTAGTTTATTTTGCATTCATTGATTTCTTGAGAAATATCCCTGAACCTATCTTTCTCCCATTGAATTACAACTCGTTTACTGCTTACTGCCTTTGTTTAATCTGAATAGTTTAGCTTGACTTGACACTATACAATTTATTGTGCGATTTCTCTGAGTTCTTGTGTTCGACCCCTTATATACTGCAGCAACTGCTTTAGTACTGTTTAGGGTATTAATTTGAGCATATCAAATTTGGCGCCGTTGCCGGGGACTCAATTTCGCCATTAGATTTTAGCTGTCGAGTTTCGACTAAACCCGTCGGTATCGATTGATACTATCTAGTATCGGTCGATACCCATCTTTTTCTTTTATTGATATCGATCGACACTACTTGGTATCGATCGATACTCATCGTGTCTTTGGTTACTTACGTTCTTGATCTTTGTGTTTCAGGTGCATGCCTAATCATAAAACCAGAAGAAACAAGAGCACTCCGCTAGTCAATCTATCGTTAGAGAAGCTAGCACGTTTAGAACGCGCAAACAGAAAGACAAAGCAAACATCATGGATGAACAACCCAGTGGTTTTAAGAGCTGATGAAGCTGGAGTCTTGAGAGACCAAGAGGGTCAAGTGTGCAATGAGAGAGGGCAGCGACTTGATGAGGCTAGAAACGTCATTGCCCCTCCTGCTGTAGTTGGTCAGATTGTCGCGCCAGCCGCGCAAGCCAACGTTGGGAATGCTGGAGTTAATCGAGGTAGAACACTTGGTGAGCACAACAGACCTGATCAGTTCTATGCCAATCGAGCTGCGATTCACATCCCAACTTTTCAGAGGAATGACTTCGAGATGAAACCTGCGTATTACGCTCTTGTAAGTCAAAGCCCTTTCCATGGCCTACCTCATGAGCATCCCATGGATCATATCGAAAGGTTCGAGGATTTGGTCACTGGTATGAAGTACAATGGAGTGCCTAATGAGTTTCTTTTCTGCAAATTCTTTCGGTACTCTCTTGGAGGGGATGCTGCTTATTGGCTGAAGTAGTTAGCTCCTGATTCGCTGAGTACATGGGATGAAACGAAGAATGCTTTCTTGAACAATTTCTATGATGATGCGAGATCCGAAGAGCTCAGGAACAAGATCTCTCTATTCTCTCAGTGTCAGACAGAAGCATTCAAGGCTGCTTGGATTCGTTTAAAGTCTTATCAGAGAGATTGTCCGCACCATGGGTTCTCTCAGGTTCAGCTGCTGGGCATCTTCTACAGAGGGATTGATTGGAGGTACCAGATGGGTATGGATGCTGCGAGTAATGGGAACTTCAACACCAGGTACCCAGATGATGCGGTTGTGTTGATTGAAAACTTGGCCTCTAGTAATAGCACCAAGAATGCTGATTTCGAGCGGAAGAAGCAATCTGGAGGAGTTGATACATCACAGATTGCTGACGTGCAGGCCAAACTGGATTTCCTGATCGGGAAGTCGAAGAAATTTGTGCACTTTGCTGATGAAATCGCTAATGTGGAAGAAAAAAAGAGGATGTTAACTACGTTGGTGGTTCTGGTTTTCAGGGTCAGCGATTTGGGTACAACAACAACCGAAACTTCAACAACAACAATCAGCAAGGTGGGTACAAGTTAGAGGGAAACCAATCTGGTTTCGGAGCGAAGCAATTTACTCAGAAACCACGTCAGAGCAGCGATTTCACTCGCAATTATGGGAACTCTTCGTACCAACCAGTCTCTCCAAAGTCCACAGAGAATAAAATGGAATCCATGCTTGAACAACTTCTTCAGGGACAGCATAAGTTGCAAGTGGATTTCAATGGGAAGTTTGACTCGCTGTACATGGATCTGAATGGGAAGATCGAAGCCATCAGTCTCTCCCAGAGGAAGCTGGAAACTCAGCTGTAAAGAGGCAGGAACTGTAAAGAGGCAGGAACGCTTTATTCCAGGGAGAACTGAGAATCCAAGGGCACACATCAACGCCATCACCCTGAGTGGAAAAGAGGTGTTTACAGGAGTAAAGAACAGCCCAATTGCAGGAAATCTCGTCGATCTTGCTGGAGATGACGATTGGGATTCTGAAAATCCCCAGGTATCGATCGATACCAGCCAGTGTCGATCGACACCAGTCCAGACATCTACCCGAGTGGATCCAAAAACCCGTGTATCGATCGATACGCCTCAAGTATCGATCGATGCTGAGACACAACCAGAGAAGGAGCCCGAGATTGTCAAGGAAAGGGTGTATATCCCCAAGATACCTTATCCTATACTTCCTAAGCTGACAAGGAAGGAATGGGAGGATGCTAAATGTAAGGTTATGCTAGACAAGCTGGTTGTGGAGCTTCCGTTTGTTGATGCTATTAAGACTTCTCCAGCTTTCAGGAGGTACGTGAAGAAGATGGTGTCTAGCAGTCTAAGCCTTGAAGAAGGTGTCATGATGATTTCAGCTGAGTGTAGTGCAATTCTACTCAACAAAATTCCCAAGAAACTGCCAGACCCAAGGAGTTTTGTTTTGGATTTCACCATCTTCAGAGAGAGATTTGAGCGTGCTCTCTGCGATATTGGGTCAAGTGTGAACCTTATGCCACACTCAGTTGCCACGCGAATGGGAATGACAGATTTCCAATCTACAATGATTTCGCTGGTACTTGCTGATCGCTCAGTGCGACTTCCAGAGGGACTACTCGAAGATGTCCCAATCAAGATTGGGAATTGCTTGATCCCAACAGATTTCATCGTCCTGAAGTATGATGCTGAGCCTAAGGATCCTCTTATCCTGGGCAGGCCATTCCTTGCAATTGCTGGAGCCTTGATTGACTGCAAGAATGGACAGATAGCTCTCAACATCGGTGATTTGGTGATGTCTTTTGACATGGAGAAGATGATGAAAGGGCCAACCATCGATGGACATACATTCTATGTGGACACCTTCAGTGACATAGCTGAAGAGTACTTCCTGGAGATGCACCCTGAGGATCCACTGGAGAGAGCATTGGTCTACTCGGCCACTTCGGAAGACCGTTCACGTGACGAAACTGCTGGATACTCTAAGTTGCTTGATTCACCATCACCGGTATCGATCGATACCCCATTGGTATCGGTCGATACCCTACGGCCAGAAGGAGAGTTGGTCGATAGTTCTAAGCAAGTTGCTGGGGTTGGGGATTGGAGTGCAGAGAATACTCCTAAGGTGGAACTAAAGCCACTCCCACCAAATCTGAGGTATCGTTTTCTTGGTCCTAATTCCACATACCCAGTAATCATTAATGCTTCCTTGAATACCACAGACGTTGCTTTACTGCTGAGCAAGCTGCGCAAGTATATCGCAAAACTCTTGGCTATTCTCTTGCTGACATTTCAGGTATAGCACCAGACTTGTGCATGCACCGGATTCACCTAGAGGATGAGTCAAAGTCTTCAATTGAGTGTCAAAGGAGGCTGAATCCGAACCTGAAGGAAGTGGTCATTAAAGAAGTGATGAAGCTGTTGGAAGCATGGATTATCTATGCCATCTCGGATAGTTCTTGGGTTAGTCCAGTTCACGTTGTGCCCACTACAAGAAAACAGGGTTTTAGCGACTACAGCAGGAGTCGCTAAATAGTCGCTAAAATGTGTATTACGACTAAAAAGCGACTAAATCATGTAGTCGTTAATCTTTAGTCGCTAAAGTGTGTAGTGGTAAAAATAGTCGCTAAATTGCGACTACTTTACGACTACATCACATGAACAGTGTAATAGTCGTAAAATAGTCGCATAAATTACCGACTATTATATGACTAATTTAACGTCTATTTAGCGACTATTTAAAAAAAAAATTAAAACAAAAACAAAAAAAAATATCCCAATTTTTTTTTTTTATTAAAATTAATAATTACAAAAAACAAAAAAAAACAAAAGAAGATCCTCCGCCGGCGAGCTCCTCTCCACAGCTTCCTCCGCCGTCCTCACCGGTGAGTCCCCAGCATGAGATCCTTCGAGAAGGAGCGCGATCGAAGAAGAAGCTTCGAGAAGGGTTTGCGGCGGCTACAACTGGAGGCGTCTCCTGGTTTCGTCGCAGAGATGACCGGAAGCAGAGGCTTCGAGTGACCAAAGGGAACCGCCGTGGGATGAGCGACGTCTGCATAGGAGTTGCGGATTGGTCGGCGGTGGCGGCGATGCAAGTTGAGAATCGCAGGGAAGAAGAACGCCGACAAAGGAGAAGCTTCGGAGAAAGGAGAACGCCTACGAAGGAGAAGCTTCGGAGAACGCCGACGAAGGAGAAGCTTCGGAGAACGCCGACGAAGGAGAAGCTTCGGAGAAGAACGCCATCGAATCTCTTTACTTTGAAGAAATCGAATGGACTTTGAAGAAATCAAATGAACTTTTTCAATCTGCAGAACATGGAGACGAAGATAGAGAAGAAAAGGAAGTGTTTGTGTTCTGGTCCGTTAGATATTGGGTTATCAACGGTTAAGATTGCGATATGTGTGATGGGTTAAGTAACCAGTCAAATACTGAGCATATATTTTCTTCTTTTCATTTTTTTTCTTTTATTTCTTATTTGATAGCGTTGTAGATTGAATTTTTAAAAACTGTAAAAAATCCCATAAACTTTTTTATGTAAATCTGTAAACTTTAAACATATCAAAAGTATAAATTATTAAATTTCTACTTTAAATGATTTTTTTATATAATGATTAGATTTTTTTAATTGTTAGATTTTAGTTTTCAGTATATATAATTAAATTCTTGATTTTAAGTTTTAAAATTATGATTTAGGATTAAGAAAATGATTATATTTTTAAAAAAAATAGAAGTAAATAGTTTTTAAAAAGATTGATTTTATATAAAGTATATATGTAAATGGTTTTAAATATTGTTTTTATGTATATATAATGATTATATTTTTGTTTAATGGTTTAGGATTTTATTTTTATGATTAAAAGTTGTCACGCAAAAGCCACAAATCGTGTTTGTGGCTGCATTATTCACTATTTTCGTGGCTAAAATTCGGCGGACAATTTGATAATTTAGCTAGCCACGAATATTTAGTGGCTAAATCGTGATATCAATTTATGTTATTGAAACGACAAATTACACTGAAATTCATCTTAGATTTGGTTATGCATCTCCGACATCATAATAGAGCATTGAGCCACATGTATATATAAGTTATACATATGTATATATATACATCTGTATAAGTTATACATATATATATATACATGTATATAATTTAGCGACTATTATGCGACTATTGTGCGATTTCCCGAAATAGTTGCCTAATAGTCGCTAATTTAGTGACTATTATGCGACTACTGTGCGATATGCCGAAATAGTCGCATATTCGTCGTTAATTTAGCGACTATTAGGCGACTATTATTTCCCGTCTGAAATGTAGTCGTAAATTAGTAGTAAAATAGCGACTATTCTAGCGACTATGTTCTTTGGTCGTAAAACAGCGACTCAATTACGACCAATTTGTATTAGTCGCCAAATAGTCACTAAGTATTCACAACTTTTAGCGACTAATTATTTAATCGCCATCTGTAGTCGCCAAAACGCTGTTTTCTTGTAGTGGCCTAAGAAAGGAGGTATAACGGTGGTGAAAAACGACAAGGATGAGCTGATTCCTACAAGGACAATCACTGGTCACAGGATGTGCATTGACTACAGAAAGCTGAATACGGCTACAAGGAAGGACCACTTCCCATTGCCATTCATTGACCAGATGCTGGAGAGGTTAGCGAGTCACCCATACTACTGTTTCCTTGATGGGTAATCAGGATTTTTCCAGATTCCTATACATCCAGAGGACCAGGGAAAGACGACCTTTACATGACCCTATGCAAATTCGCCTATAGAAGAATGCCATTTGGATTATGTAACGCTCCAGCAACCTTCCAGCGATGCATGATGTCGATTTTCAAAGATATGACTGAGGAATTTATGGAGGTGTTTATGGATGACTTTTCTGTGTATGGATCGTCATTCAAGGATTGTCTGGATAACTTGTGCAAGGTACTTCAACGATGCGAGGAGAAGAATTTGGTTCTTAACTGGGAGAAGCGTCACTTCATGGTACAAGATGGCATTGTACTTGGGCACATGGGTTCTAAGGCAGGGATCGAAGTCGACAAGGCTAAGATTCAGGTCATGAAGAGCTTGCAACCTCCACGATCCGTTCCTGAGATACGAAGCTTCCTTGGTCATGCTGGGTTCTACAGGAGATTCATCAAGGATTTCTCTAAGCTTGCACGCCCACTCACAGCCCTGTTATGTAAGGAAGCCAAGTTTGATTTAACATCTGATTGTCTTGTAGCCTTCGAGGAGATCAAGAAGGCATTGGTGAGTGCTCATGTAGTCCAACCACCTGATTGGAATTTACCTTTTGAGGTTATGTGTGATGCGAGTGATTTTGCTGTTGGAGATGTATTGGGACAGAGGAAAGACAAGAAGCTCCATGCTATTTACTATGCCAGCAGGACTTTGGATGATGCTCAGCGTAATTACAACACAACTGAGAAGGAATTACTTGCAATTATTTTCTCTTTTGAGAAATTTCGGTCCTACTTGATTGGGAGCAAGGTCATTGTTCACACAGACCATGCTGCTCTCAAATACCTGATGAAGAACAAGGACCTCATGCCTCGTCTATGTCGATGGGTTCTTTTGCTCCAAGGATTCGATATTGAGATCAAGGACAAGAAAGGAGTTGAGAGTGGAGTTGCTGACCACTTATCGCGCCTAAAGGTCGACGAAGTCGTGCCTTTTGATGATTTCTTACCAGAAGAGGGTGTCTACTTCATTGAAGCTCAACCACATGATGATCGGTTCGAAAATCTGCAATTTTCACGAGTGCAGACCTTCAGTATCGATCGATACTCACCGAGTATCGATCGATACCAGACTCGATCCGAACCAATTCTGGCTGCAGCACACTTCAACTCTTTTGACGTCTATACAGCTGCTGTATCTAGTCCTGCACGACCATGGTATGCTGACATTGCTAACTACCTTGCTGTAGAGACTGAACCCAAGCATCCCAAAAAGTATGCGAAGAACAAGTTTATGCGTGAGATGAGACGATTCTACTGGGATGAGCCTTACCTCTACAAGCACTGCTCAGATGGTATCTACAGAAGATGTGTTGCAGAATCTGAGGTGCCTGCGATTCTCTTTCATTGCCATGGTTCTAAGTATGCTGGACACTTTGCTACCTTCAAGACGTTTTCCAAGGTTCTTCAAGCAGGCTTCTGGTGGCCTACTATGTTCAAGGACGCTCATGCCTATATCTCACGGTGTGATGTCTGTCAGAGGAGAGGGAAAATCAGCAAGAGACATGATATGCCACAGAATTTCATCCTTGAGGTTGAAGTTTTCGATTGCTGGGGTATCGATTTTATGGGTCCCTTTCCCTCGTCACACGAGAACAGGTACATCCTGGTTGCTGTGGACTACGTGTCCAAATGGGTGGAAGCAATTGCTAGTAAAAAGAACGACTCTACGGTGGTTCTTAAGCTGTTTAAGACCATCATCTTCCCACGATTTGGAGTGCCGCGAGTTGTTATAAGTGATAGTGGCAGCCACTTTATTAACAAGGTTTTCGAGAGGTTGCTGAAGAAGTATGGTGTAAACCATCGAGTGGCTACTCCATATCACCCTCAAATCAGTGGGTAAGTCGAGGTCTCCAACAGGCAAATCAAGGAGATTCTAGAAAAGACAGTGGGTGCTTCTAGGAAGGATTGGTCTACAAAGTTGGATGATGCGCTATGGGCTTACATGACTGCTTTCAAGACACCGCTTGGTACTACACCATTTCACTTGCTGTATGAGAAAGTATGTCACCTTCCAGTGGAGATTGAGCACAAGGCAGCATGGGCGACGAAGTTGCTGAACTTTGACATCAAGCCTGCTGCAGAAAGGAGGTTGATTCAGCTGAACGAGCTGGATGAGATTAGGCACCACGCCTACGAGAACTCGAAGCTGTACAAGGAGAGAACAAAGGCTTATCATGATAAGAAGATCATCTCAGACACTTCGAGCCGAATGACCAGGTACTTCTGTATAACTCTCGTTTGCAATTGTTTCTTGGTAAACTGCGTTCTCGTTGGTCAGGTCCCTTCACCATCAAGGAGGTTAGACCACATGGAGCTACCGTACTGATTAGTCCTACAGGCGATGAGTTTACTGTCAATGGACAGAGGGTGAAACACTATTGGGCGAAAGCCGAGATTCCAACAGGGCATATAATGCCTTTGGATGATACACCCACATCCTGAAAGGCGTTACAGTCAAGCTAATGACGTTAAACGAGCGCTTGGTGGGAGGCAACCCACTGGTGAGTCTGTCTTTGAGTCGTTTTTCCTTTTATTTTCGTTCGTTTTGTGTTTGTGTCAGGATAAACAAGGAGCAAAACTCGAAATCGCCTAGTGTCGATCGATACCCCATTGGTATCGGTCGACACCAATCGCGGATGAAAAGTTCACCAAGTCGATCTAAGCCTGGTATCGATCGATACCAGACCGGGTGTCGATCGACACCATATGTCCCAGTACGGTAATTTCTTGTTTCTCTTCGTTCTATCCTTTTATTTTGTTTCTTTTACCTACTCTAGGCTAGATAACAGTGGCGACAGTGTTGTTCAAGTCTGGGGGAGGTGTCTGCTGACATTGTGTTTGTTTTTCTTAGAGTCAGTTGTTTTATCGAGTCAAAATCGTTTTATTGAGTCAAAACTTGTTGGAGATGATGATCATGTGCTTGAATTGTTGTTTGGATTTTGTTTTTGAGTGACCAGTGTTGCAGGATCAGCTCTAGATCGACTAATGAAAAATCCAAAGACTGACCAGTTGACTAGAAAACATCCAAATCTCCGGCAGAGTTCTTCTGAAGCCTGAGCCAAATTTTTTCACTTCATCAATGTGGTTAGTGTTTTTAGAGCATGATTCATCATTTATATCTTATAAAGGAACCCATGTGTTTAGAGTTATGGTATCTCTCTCCCCTGTTATAAGTTGATAAATAAGAGCATAAAAGATTGAAATGGTTTTCTTCTGAGTAGATGGTTAGGAAAATTTCCAGCGATCTCATTATTCTACTTAGGAGGAAATGATCACACAAAGGATTGGAAGCGAGGCTACGATTTTCTTATGATGCCATTATTCGCCTACATCCCTTGATACATTGAGAGGGAAGAACCGGGGATTCGGTGGCCAACACCATCAATACTCGCGTCTCATACCTTGATGTGTATATGCAAATCTGAAAATAAAAGAAAGAACATAATAAGAATTAAGTCTGGGGAGAGAAATTGATACAAAAAGTGTGAAAAAGGTGGTTCCGTGTCATGATATTGTATGGTAGAGAATCTAGAAGGTTCTTAAACATTGGCTGCAGCAATGAAACTGGTGATGAGGGCTTTATTTGAACAATGCTGCGAGATTTTATGTGGAGTCTGGAAAAGTTGCGAATGTCTACGGAGAAGTACATGGTGGTTAGATCAAAAGCTGGTTAGGTAACATTTGGGTGCTTGGGAAAAGGATCTCTGCGATGGTTCAAGAACAGGTGAGTCTCCGTGTTTTCAAACCTCTTTTTATGGTTTAGTCTTCTATTTTGCTTGAGGGCAAGCGAAGGCTAAGTCTGGGGGAGTTGATATATCATGGTTTTTACCCCTTTTAGGCCATGATATAAGTCCGTTTTATAGAGTCTTTATGCTATTTCGTAGTGTTTTAGAGTCTTTTACAGGTTTTAGCACATTTGGAGCCTTATTGGAGCTTTCTGGAGAATTTGGAGCAAAGCTGAAGATCGTGTTAATGAGTATCCGATTTCACGTCGAGCATCGATCGATACCCCCTGGTATCGATCGACACTCATCGCAGCAAGACACGACCCGCGACTTTAATGAAGAGTTGAAGAATTGCAACTTGGTCCAGAAGTCTTTAATAATTGCAAGAAGCCCCAATTCGTGTTTTAGGTTATTTATAGGGATTTTTACAGCCACTTTTAGATTACGCTTTATTTTATTCTGGATTTGTGAGAGAGCTTTTCAAGGGAGACAAGTCTGATACTCTGTTCGTCGAGAGAAGATTTCGAACCCCTTTGTTACTCTTTCTTATTTTCTATTGAGTATTTATTCAAACATGTTTATTGATTCAATTTCCATGTCTGAGTAGATCTCTTGTTAGTTTTATGGATTCTCATAAGGGATTTCTTTGAATGCTAGGTTGATTGGTTATTTAGGGTTCATAATCTGAATTAGTTCTTCGCCTTAGGTTGTTCTCAAAACTAATTCTAGATTGATCACCTAGAACTTAGATCTTAGGATAATTGATTAGGCACGACAGTGCGATTAATTACCTGATAGAACTTAGGGTGAGCAAATTGATTATTCGCAAAGAGATTTGGTTTAATTGATTTGTGAACATATCAAACCTTAAATTAAGGCTGATTTATTCTTAGGGATTTGCAAAGAAATTTGGAATTCTGAAGTTTAGATTTAGATATTTTTCGCAACGACAGTTGGTTAATTATACTCTAGTGATTTGAGTTCGAGAATTGTGCGTAACATGAACCCTGATTAGTTAGTTTATTTTGCATTCATTGATTTCTTGAGAAATATCCCTGAACCTATCTTTGTCCCATTGAATTACAATTCGTTTACTGCTAACTGCCTTTGTTTAATCTGAATAGTTTAGCTTGACTTGACACTATACAATTTATTGTGCGATTTCTCTGAGTTCTTGTGTTCGACCCCTGATATACTGCAGCAACTGCTTTAGTACTGTTTAGGGTATTAATTTGAGCATATCACTTGTCCCCATTTGAATTCCACATTCTTTTTAATCACTGAAGTCAAGGGTGCAGCAACGGTACTAAAATCATTCACAAATCTCCTGTAGAAGCTAGACAATCCATGGAAACTCCTCACATGTCCAATCATAGTTGGAGTTGGCCAATCTTGTATCGCCTTTATCTTTTCTTCATCGACTTTCAAACCCTGGGAACTTACAACAAATCCTAAGAATACAACTTGATCAGTGCAGAAGGTACACTTGTTTAAGTTTGCATAAAGGTTTTCTAGCCGAAGCGCTTTTAGAACTTGTTCTAGATGTTGCAAATGATCTTCAAGACATGTACTATAGATCAAGATATCATCAAAATAGACTACTAAGAACTTACAAATGTATGGCCTTAAGATATGGTTCATGAGTCTCATGAATGTACTTGGGGCATTAGTGAGTCCAAATGGCATAACCAGCCATTCATACAAACCTTGTTTAGTTTTAAACGCCGTTTTCCACTCATTCCTTCTTTCATTCTTACCTGATGATATCCACTTCTTAAATCGATTTTTGAGAAGATTGTTGCTCCATTGAGCTCATCTAGCATGTCATCAAGCCTGGGAACGGGATGCCTATATTTGACAGTGATATTGTTGATTGCACGGCAGTCCACACACATTCTCCAAGTCCCATCTTTCTTTGGCACTAGAAGCACATGAACAACACAAGGACTTAAGCTTTCTCGGATGTAGCCTTTAGACATCAGATCTTAAACTTGCTTTTCCAGCTCTTTGCTTCTTCTGGATTAACTCTATAAGCAGCTTTGTTAGGCAATGGTGCACCAGGGACTAGATCAATTTGATGCTTGATTCCTCTTATTGGTGGCAATCCTGGTGGTATTTCTTTGGGAAACACATCTTTAAACTTGTCAAGAAGCCCTAGAACAGCAGCTGGTAAGTCTTCTTGACCTGAAAACAACCCCTCTTTGAAAACCATTAGTAGCACCTGTTCTCGTGATTTAAAAACAGTATTAGGTGTTACATAAAGATTGGATTTACTTAGCTTGTTTCCTTTGGACATAGCATGTTGTATCTCATGCACTTTTGTTGGAGTTAAAGGTGCAAGATTGTGCTTCTTATTGTTGTGCACGAAGATATAGTAATTAGTACGACCATTGTGTAGTGCTTCCTTATCGAACTGCCATGGAAGACCTAAGAGCAAATGTCCATCTTGCGTAGGAACCACGTCACACACAACTTGATCCACATACTTGCCAATGCTGAATGGTATAGTGACTTGCTCGGCAATCTTAAGCTCAATATCATCATTTAGCCATTTAAGCATGTACGGTCTAGGGTGGGTGCTTTGTCTTTGGAATACCTAGCTTATCAACCAAATACTTGCTGGCTACGTTAGTACAAGAACCACCATCAATGATTAAACTACATACCTTGGAGTTTACGGTACAACGAGAATGGAAAATGTTTTCTCTTTGAATAGTATCAGATCAAAGAGAACGCTGAGTGCTCTCCTTGTAACTAGAAGCTCTCCGGTGTCAGCATAATCCACACCATCTTCTTCAGACTCTTCTGGTTCATACTCTGCTTCACCTTGAGACTCATATTCTCCATTAGCTTTTAGAATCATAACTCTCTGATTTGGGCAGTCCCTTGCGTAATGTCCTTTTCCTTGACATTTAAAACAAGTTATATCTCTAGATCTTTGAGTTTGAGTATTACCTTTCTCAGGTTTGTTGAATTTAGACGATTCTGGTGCAGATTTCTTGAATCTGGAATCCACTTCAATAGACTTTCCTTTGTCTAAAGTCTTTGGCGGTTGCTGATTCCAAGTAGACTTGCTACGGCTAGTTGCTAGAGTCTTCTTTTTGATGTGCTGTTCAGCCTTATTTGCAAGATGCAGCAACTCATCCATGTCATGATAAGTCTGTCTCTCAACCTTCCTAGCAATTCGATCTTGAAGACCATTAACAAACTGTGCCATCAAAGTCTCCTCCGAATCTTCAGTTTCTAATCTGTTTTTAAGCATTTCGAAATCATCGAAGTATTCTTCAACAGATTTGGATCCTTGAGTGAGCTTTCTGAATTTCTTTTGCAGCTCTCTATAGTAGTATGCAGGAACATATCTCTTTCTTATAGCGAACCTCATATCTTCCCAATTAATGATCTGACCGTGTCTATGCCTTCTTCTTTCGGACACATCTCTATCCCACCATGCTAAGGCATTTTCAGTAAGTTGAGCAGCAGCTAAAGACACATTCTTTTGATCAGAATAGTTGTAATGCTCAAAGATATACTCCATACGTCTTTCCCAATCAAGGTAAGCATCGAGATTAACTTTTCCAGCGAAAGTTGGAGCTACAAGTTTGATATCTCTGTGTTCGTTGTGTTGTATCCTTGGTCTTGGATCATGGTCTAGTGGCTCACCATCAAAATCATCAAGAGCACCTTCGTCTTGGTTTTCTCTTGGGGGATTCACATTTCTAGTGGGACCTCTGCGTGCTGGTGGCGGTTGCTCTATGCGATTTATACGTTCTCCAAGAGCTTGAAATTGTGTCTGCATCTGCGTTTGAAGAGCAGCAAGCAACTGAGCTATGTTCACGTCTCCTGGCTCTCCCATATTCACGAAATTCTCCTGCCTCTCAACTCAAAAAATAGATCAAATGCAAAGGAAGTTGAAAAGACACAAATAGAACAAAAAGAGAAATCGTTGCAGCATATCTGTTTCAAGGAAGTCTAAGAGACAGAAATGACACAAGATGAAAATCGTGGGCAGGGGATTAACAACACTTAGATCTAGTTGTTTATGATGCAAACAGGATAGATCTACAACAGGTCTAACAAATCGCATACAACGGATGAACAAAAACCCGAAAATTTATGGGGTTTTCTTACGATCTACGCAACAGCAATGAAACAAAACGAAATGAACTGAACAAAAGGAGTAGATAAACCTGATTATGAGCATTTAAGCTCTGATACCAGATGATATAGAAACGAAGCGGATTGATCTCTAAACAGTGGATTGATGGTGAAACTATAGCTGGACTAAGGTCACTCTCTATAGATTCAAGTGAATGGAGGTGGAAGTGAAATGTAATTGGTGGAGACTCTTCAACTGGACTAAGGTCGCTCTTTGAAGAACCAATAGAAATGGTAGATGGATAGATATGTGGATCGAAAGCACCACAAAGGCTATGGCAAGGCCTTTGATACAGCTGGACGAATCTAGTTCAACGGCATCTCACCAATGAACTTAGAATCCAAGAATTCACATCTTGAAAAAAGAGAAAACCTCTCTTATTTTTACTCGACTTTAATATGATTTTTATTCCATTAAATGAGTCTCTATATATAGAGAAAATACATGAAATATTGTAATAAAAGCTACTCTACATGCACATAACCTAGGGAAATGAGAATTTAATGCAAACCATGCATGTAGAGGAAGATAAAGGGTCTTAAAACATAGTTGACCCAAAAAACGAAAATACACTTAATAAATAAATAAGTATGAATTAAAATAATAAATCATGATTTGATGACCACATCAACAACCAAAGGAACATGAAGGTACACACACAAGTAAGAGTTCCTTTATCGATTGGAAAATATGTGGATGAAGTTTCGTGCGATGTGTTGCCAATGGAGGCTGGTCACATTCTGTTGGGAAAACAGTGGCAATATGATCGAAAGGTAATGCATGATGGTTCATCCAACAAGTATTCGTTTGGGATCGAAGGAAGAAAGATAACTCTTGTTCTTATGACGCCACAAGAAGTCCGCCAAGATCAGTTGATACAAGAGCAAATGAAGAAAGAAAGCACTGTGACTGAATCCCCAAACACTAATCACTCAAAAGAGAGTCTGAGAGAAACTAAGCAAAAGGCCTTTGATAATCCCGTGAGAAATTCAAACTCCCTTGTGAGGAAATGTGAGTTTAAGAAAGCTTTGCTTTCTAAACAATCTTTATGTATGTTTAAGAAAACTCCCATGAGTTTTACTCACCCCACACCGGTGCCACCGAGTGAAAATACTTCTCTTTTGCACGGTTTTGAGGATACAACTTCAAAAGACAACCGTGGAAGTAAGCAACAAATCGAATCATATCAGAAAAATTCGATCGATCGATCTACCATTCCGATCGATCGATCCTTTGTTCCCGAGCACCAAAATTACTTGCAACGAATGAGGGAAGGTCTAAATCATCGAATTTCAACCGAGGCAAATGATTTTCATCGACCAAGTGTAACTCTGGAAGAAAGTATTCGAAGCAGAATACAGTTTGGACAAATAAATCCCATACTTCCTTTGAAAAACCCATCTGACGGCCTTATCTTCGCCAAAACGAGTCTTGAACTAAAAGAGCGTTCAAACGGCCAAACCACTACTGGGGAAGGTAAGTTTCTTCAACCAAACATATATTTAGGGACCAATGGTTGTGGTACTTTGCTGTTTGGTCATACAGATTATAAGTTGGTTCACGAACCACGAATCGGACCCGATGGAGACCAATTCGGACAAGGAGAAGGAACGGGAGCTGAGGGACTACTGAAACTTGTGAACAATGACCGTTCTGACTTTGAAGACTCTTGAGAGCACGAGCAACTTCAAGTCCCAGCACATATCACTTCCAAAACATACAAGAAATATTTGCAAGGTGAGTATACGTTGTTATTATACTTTGAAGATTCTAATTTGGTTCTTTTCCTTGCAGATAGTCCTGATTTGAGGAAAAATCCTTTTCAACTGGGGGAGGATGATATGATAATGGCTACGGACAAGGAAGGTCACGAAGACGCAGCACTTGTACCCGAAGGACCAATGACGAGGGTAATGTCTCAGAAGCTTAATGGAGCTGTTCGAGGCTTACTCGAGGACATTTGGTCCGAGGAGAAAGGTCAACACCCACATCACGTTTTCAACATGATCAAAGCTCAAAATGGACTTTGAGGTTCGGCTTGAGGTGTGAGTTTGTTGTACTTTTTTTTCCCTGTTCTTGGTTTTGTCCCAATGGATTTTCCAAGAGGGGTTTTAATGGGGCAATGGGTTTACATCTTAATTTGGCCCAACTTCTTCCATGGGCAAGGATCAATTTCTACCATGGACTCAACAAGCAATTAAATGAGTCAAAGTAGTCAAAGAGTCAAAGTAGTCAAATGAGTCAAAGTAGTCAAAGAGAACTCCAACCAAGTTTTAATTAGTCTTTGCTACTTTTCTAGGAATTGTTTTCCCCACATTTTCCCCTTGTTTTCCCCACTTATTTCTCTATATAAACCATGTAATCTCTTTGAGAAATTCATTCATCTTTTCAATCAAAACTTGTTTCTTAAAAGTGAGAATGATTCTCCTTTGTTCTTTTAGAACTTTTTGATTACTTGACGGTTAGCCATTTAATCATTTTGGGTATATCAAGTGTTCTTCCGCCACACTTGACGTTGCCATTCGCCAACTGAAGTTCATAGTTCTCGTTCTAAGAGATTTTTGGGCACAAGAATAGTCAGGAACTAGTTTCTCACGCCTTGTCATCTTACTCCATGATTTCTATCAACCGAAGTTCCACCGCCTTGTTTCATTTTGGACGTTTTAAGATAGTTTGGGGGCATTAAGGAGTTCGTCTACCTTAACATCCATCTACACGATCCTTTGGAATTCAAGGATTATCCATCTACCGCCTTCGAAGTGCCGAAATTTGGAAGAATCGTACCACGGTGTCACCGAGACTACCATACGGAGGAATGGAGTCTTGACCCGAAAACAAACCACCCCAAGATTGAGAACACCTAAACTCGACAACATGACCTATCAAATCTTTTTTTTAAGTAAAATAATTAGTATAATTGAAACCACACAAAATTTAACCAAAGAAAATGAAAATCAAAGACAAAACGAACCAACTAAATAATAATCATCATGAAAACGGTCTAATATCCTTCGGAATTGGACAAAATCAAAATAATTGTTTTCACATTGCCGTAAACTTTTATCAACAGTGGTCGACGGCATAAACACAATCATGTGGCGATGAGAGGTGGGTCGAGAACAACGAACACGATCAACAACAGCAAAACCGCAGATACACTACACAACTCGCCTCTAATAGAAGCTTGTATTTTCCACAACCAACTGTGACCCAAATACACTACACAACTCTCCTGTAATAGAAGCTTGTATTTTCCCACCCTAAAAAAAAAACTATTATTCTTTTTTTTTATCGGAAGAAGAAACAACAATAAAAAACCAAAACAAAAAATAAAGAATATAGCGAAAATAAAAATACTCATTCATCTGCTAATACGACCTCTACAGAGCAACAGTTCAAAGTCGATATTTGCGACCACGAATGTAAAACCTTAACAAAGACATTACATCCAGTCTTTGAGGGTCTCAAACGCGAAACACCTCCACCAGAACCATTCACGCTAATCGGAACCGTGTAAGACCAAGTACAAACTTGACCATCGAGATGAGTAACCTTTTTCACGCAAACCTCATCAGACTCATCATCGCGATCCTCCTCCAAATTTTCACTGCCTTCCGTGTTTTCATCATCATCAGACGAATCATCACCGCCTTCATCGTCACCATAATCATCTTCTGACCCTTAAGAACCATCACCATTTCATCGATGAAATCATCATCAGACTCGGTAGCTTCCGTTTCATCAGAACCATCAAATTCTTCACATCTATCACCATCTGATCCAATGTAATCTTCGAATCCACAATCTTCATCGGTACCACGTCCAGATAATGTCTCACTATCATTCGACTCATCACCACCTGATCAACCAAGAAAAAAATATTAACAAACGTAACAAACAAAAATAATAGACACAAAAATTCAAACAACCATATAAAATCAACGAATAAACACAAAATTAGAATAAACTAAAAAACCAAAAGCACAATACCATCGGAATTCAAACAGCCCATACGTACAACCCAAGCCTTGGTACCAAAATCCCAAACGAATGTGCTAGGAGAACTACGCCTCGACTCGGCATGATCATAATCTAATAGAACAACGTGTTTACACATAGATAGCCACAAAAAAGTACCCGATGACGTGCGGGGAACCTCCCAAGTGATCATAACTTTTGATGGATGAGTAAAACTATAATCGGAAGAACACATAGATAAGTTAGCGTGTAGATAAAGAAACATGCTAGACGAAACTATCGAAGAAGAAAAAAACGACTAAACCTAGCATATAAACGTAAAAGAACCAAAAAAAGAGAGAACGTGATGATTATGAAAAGTGACGCAAAGAATTTATAAAAAAAACGATCTAAGGTTTAGGGGTTTATGCTTTTTTTTTAAAGACAATCATCATCGTAAGCGAATATTTATTTCTGATTAATAACCCGATAAACACATATACGATATTATCTTTCCATTAATCAAAGATTTAATTATTTTCGATGAGGAAAACTTCCGTTTCTGATTACAACGAAATAAATATGTCATTTTTCCTCTTTTTAATCGTATATAAACTCGTTTTCTTTTTTATATAACCCGATAAACACAGATACGACATTATATTTACATTAATCAAAGATTGAATTATTTGCGATGAGAAAAACTTCTGTTTGGGATTACAACAAAACGAATATGTAATATTTCCGCTTTTTAGTCGTATAAATCATTTTTTCTCTTAACTCCGAATTAATTAAACTAAACACACAAATTAGGGAAGAATAATTTCATTAATGGCATAAAAGTAATTCGACATTCTCAACTTTCAATCACAGCCCGAATCACTTCGCAAATAATAGTATGATATACTATCTGAACCAAATCCAACTTTTGTGGATGTAAATTGAATTAATTAAAATTTGAACCGAACTAAAATTAGTTTATGTTCCTATTTAGGTTCTATTTATCAATAGAATTGCTTCCTCAATGGTCAGTGATGTGGGGTCAGGTTTTAACCCTAAAAAACAACTGCAAGTGTACAACAATCACGATAATATTTAGGGATCGAATCCACATAGACTTGTGCACTTAGGATTTCGAACTAATTCTAACTTTGTGTCTAGACTTATCAAATTCAAGAGGTTGTGCTAAAATAAGTAAATGAAACAGAATATAAACTATGTAAATTCAAGGATAAAAAACGTTGGGCAGCAGGTAATTCTTCAGAATTCATGGATCATATCAAACAAGCTATTGCTTAGGATTTCTAGCGACTTAGTCGACTGGTTCTAGAACTGGAACACAAAATTGTATCTATCCTACTTTCGTAGCAATAAGCACCTAGATCTAAACAACTTAATTACTCAGCTTTCGTTGGTAACCACGCAGCTAGATCAGCAATAGAATCGAGTTCATATATACGCTCACAACGCCCTATAAGTATGATTTCATATCTTATAACACAATTCCTCGCCTACTCTAGTTCATGTTAATAAATTCAGCACGTTAGTGGTTTTATCTTCCTTAGTTCAGTCGCTAGTTGATCAACCAAGTAACATGCATTAACGAACATGAATAGAACGAAGAACCGAATAAATTATCCTAACTCTAACAATCTAATAAGATAGATCAATGATTAAACGCCTTAGAAAACACTTAAAACACAACAAGTAAACTACTCAGACATGGAATCGCAAATCATCATCATATTAATAATAAGTTGCGAAAACAATAGAGTAAAATAAATAAGAGGATTTTGAAATCTTCTATGTGAAGTACATAGTTGAAATATGCTCTCGACGAACGAAGAACAGAAAACGGCTACAAGCAATGAAATTGAACTATGCTAGGTATAAAGTAATTATTGAAGTGTGTGAAGGGTATTGACCTAAGAAGCTTAAACGACGTATTTATATGGTCTTCTGGTGTTTGGAGAAGTCTAGGGTTCGTTTTTGGGAAAAACAAATGACGGATTTGAAGTGGGCTTGAAGTTGGGCCTGATCCGGTGCGAAGTTGAGCTGGTCTTCTGGTGTTTGTCCTGAAGTACGATGCTGAGCCTAAGGATTCTCTTATCCTAGGCAGGCCATTCCTTGCAACTGCTGGAGCCTTGATTGACTGCAAGAATGGACATATAGCTCTCAAACTCGGTGATTGGGTAATGTCCTTTAACATGGAGAAGATGATGAAAAGGCCAACCATCGATGGGCAGACATTCTATGTGGACACCTTCAGTGACATAGCTGAAAAGTACTTCCTGGAGATGCACCCTGAGGATCCACTAGAGAGAGCATTGGTCTGTTCGGCAACTTCGGAGGTCCGTTCATGTGACGATACTGCTGTATACTCGAAGATGCCTGATTCAGCATCACCAGTATCGATCGATACCGCCATGGTATCGGTCGATACCCTACGGCCAGAAGGAGAGTTGGTCGACAGTTCTAAACAAGCTGCTGGGCTTGGAGATTGGAGCGCAAAGAATGCTCCTAAGGTGGAACTAAAGCCACTTCCAGCGAATCTGAGGTATAGTTTTTTTGGTCTTAATTCCACATACCCTGTAATCGTTAATGCTTCCTTGAACAACACAGAAAATTCCTTACTGCTGAGCAAGCTGCGCAAGTATCGCAAAACTCTTGGCTACTCTCTTGCTGACATTTCAGGTATAGCACCAGACTTGTGCATGCATCGGATTCACCTGGAGGATGAGTCAAAGTCTTCGATTGAGTGTCAGAGGAGGCTGAATCCGAACCTGTAGGAGGTGGTCAAGAAGTAAGTGATGAAGCTATTGGAGGCAGGGATTATCTATGCCATCTCGGATAGTTCTTGGGTTAGTCCAGTTCACGTTGTGCCTAAGAAAGGAGGCATAACTGTGGTGAAGAACGAGAAGGACGAGCTGATCCCTACAAGGACAATCACTGGTCACAGGATGTGTATTGACTACAGGAAGCTGAATGCGTCTACAAGGAAGGATCACTTCCAATTGCCATTCATTGACCAGATGCTGGAGAGGTTAGCGAGTCACCATACTACTGTTTTCTTGATGGGTACTCAGGCTTCTTCCAGATTCCTATACATCCAGATGACCAGGGAAAGATGACCTTTACATGTCCCTATGGCACATTCGCCTACAGAAGAATGCCATTTTGATTATGTAACGCTCCAGCAACCTTTCAGCGATGCATGATGTCGATCTTCACAGACATGACAGAAGAGTTTATAGAGGTGTTCATGGATGACTTTTCAGTGTAGGATCGTCATTCAAGGATTGTCTGGATAACTTGTGCAAGGTGCTTCAGCGATGCGAGGAGAAACATTTGGTTCTTAATTGGGAGAGGTGCCACTTCATGGTACAAGATGGCATTGTTCTTGGGCAAAAGGTTTCTAAGGCAGGGATCGAAGTTGACAAAGCTAAAATTCAGGTCATGACGAGCCTGCAACCTCCACGATATGTACCAGAGATTCGAAGCTTCCTTGGTCATGCTGGGTTTTACAGGAGGTTCATCAAGGATTTCTCTAAGCTTGCACGTCCACTCACAGCCCTATTATGTAAAGAGGTCAAATTTGATTTCACATATGACTGCCTTGTAGCCTTCAAGGAGATCAAGAAGGCATTGGTAAGTGCTCCCATTGTCCAACCACCTGATTGGAGTTTACCTTTTGAGGTTATGTGCGATGCGAGTGATTTTGCTGTTGGAGCTGTGTTGGGTCAGAGGAAAGACAAGAAGCTCCATGATATTTATTACGCCAGCAGGACGTTGGATGATGCTCAACGCAATTACAACACAACTGAGAAGGAGTTACTTGCAGTCGTTTTCTCTTTTGAGAAATTTTGGTCCTACTTGATTGGGAGCAAGGTTATTGTTCACACATACAATGCTGCTCTCAAATACCTGCTGAAGAACAAGGACCTCAACCCTCGTCTATGCCGATGGGTTCTTTTGCTACAAGGGTTCGACATCGAGATCAAGGACAAGAGAGGATTTGAGAATGGCGTTGTTGACCATTTATCGCTACTAAAGGTCGTTGAGGTCGTACCCATTGATGATTTCCTGCCAGAGGAAGGTACTTACTTCATTGAAGCTCAGTTTCAAGACCTTTGTCCCGAAAATCTGCAATTTTCACGAATGCAGACTCACCTAGTATCGATCGATACTCACCTAGTATCGATCGATACCCGTCGCGACCTGAACCTGTTTTGTCCGTAGAGCACTTGAACTCCTATGATATCTATCTAGCTGCAGACTCTAGTGCTGCACGTCCATGGTACGCAGACATCGCCAACTACCTTGCTATAGAGACTGAGCCAAAGTATCCCACAAAATATGCAAGGAAGAAGTTTATGCGCGAGATAAGGAGATTCTTCTGGGATGAGCCTTACCTATACAAGCATTGCTCAGATGGTATCTACAGAAGATGCGTTGCAGAGTCTGAGACGCAAGCTATTCTTTTTCATTGCCATGTGTCTGAGTATGCTGGTCACTTTGCCACTTTCAAAACGGTGTCCAAGGTTCTTCAAGCAGGCTTATGGTGGCCTACTATGTTCAAGGATGCTCACGCCTATGTCTCACGGTGTGATGTCTGTCAGAGGAGAGGGAAGATCAGCAAGAGACATGAGATGCCACATAATTTCATCCTTGAGGTTGAAGTCTTCGATTGCTGGGGCATCGACTTTATGGGTCCCTTTCCATCGTCACACAAGAAAAACTACATCCTGGTTGCTGTGGATTATAATTCCAAATGGGTGGAAGCAATAGCTAGTGAGAAAAATGACTATGCAGTGGTTCTTAAGCTGTTTAAGACCATCATTTTTCCTCGCTTTGGAGTACCTCGAATTGTGATAAGTGATGGTGGCTCTCACTTTATCAACAAGGTTTTCGAGAGGTTGTTGAAGAAATATGGTGTAAACCATCGAGTGGCTACTCCATATCACCCTCAAACCAGTGGGCAAGTCGAAGTCTCCAAAAGGCAAATCAAGGAGATTCTGGAAAAGACAGTAGGTGCTTCTAGGAAGGATTGGTTTACAAAGTTGCATGATGCACTATGGGCTTACAGGACTGCTTTCAAGACACCGCTGGGTACTACACCATTTCACTTGCTGTATGGGAAACATGTCACCTTCCAGTGGAGATTGAGCACAAGGCAGCATGGGCGACGAAGTTGCTGAACTTTGACATCAAGCCTGCTGCAGAAAGGAGGTTGATTCAGCTGAACGAGCTGGATGAGATTAGGCACCACGCCTACGAGAACTCTAAGCTGTACAAAGAGAGAACAAAGGCTTATCATGATAAGAAGATCATCTCCAGACACTTCGAGCCAAATGACCGGGTACTTCTGTATAACTCTCGTTTTCAATTGTTTCCTGGTAAACTGCGTTCTCGTTGGTCAGGTCCTTTCACCATCAAGGAGGTCAGACCACATGGAGATGTCGTGCTGATTAGTCCTACAGGCGATGAGTTCACTGCCAATGGACAGAGTGTGAAACACTATTGGGCGAAAGCCGAGATTCCAACAGGGCAGATAATGCCTTTGGAGGATGCACCAACAGCCTGAATGGCGTTACAGTCGAGCTATTGACGTTAAATGAGCGCTTTGTGGGAGGCAACCCACTGGTGAGTCTGTCTTTGAGTCGTTTTTCCTTTTATTTTCGTTCGTTTTGTGTTTGTGTCAGGATAAACAAGGAGCAGACTCGAAATCGCCTCAGTGTCGATCGATACCCCATTGGTATCGATCGACACCAATCGCGAATGTACGGTTCGTCAAGTCGATTTAAGCCTGGTATCGATCGATACCAGGCTGTGTGTCGATCGATACTCGATGTTCCAACAATGTAACTTCTTGTTTCTCTTCGTTCCTTCTATTCTTTTGTCTTCTTTTACCTACTCTAGGCTAGATAACACCGGGGACAGTGTTGTTCAAGTCTGGGGGAGGTGTCTGCTGACATTGTGTTTGTTTTTCTTAGAGTCAGTCGTTTTATCGAGTCAAAATTGTTTTATTGAGTCAAAACTTGTTGGAGACAATAATCCTGTGCTTGAACCTATTGATTTGATTTTATTTTTGAATGCACAGTGTTACAGGATCGGTTCTAGATCGACTAATGAAAAATCCAAAGACTGACCAGTTGACTAGAAAACATCCATGTCTCTAGAAGAGTTCTTCTGAAGCCTGAGCCAAATTTTTGCACTTCATCAATGTGGTTAGTGTTTTAAGAGCTTGATTCATCATTCATATCTGATAAAGGAACCCATGTGTTTAGAGTTATGGTATCTCTCTCCCCTGTTATAAGTTGATAAATAAGAGCATAAAAGATGAAATGATTTTCTTCTGAGTAGAGGGTTAGGAAAATTTCCAGCGATCCCATTATTCTACTTAAGAGGGAATGATCACACAAAGGATTAAAAGCGAGGCTAGGATTTTCCTATGATGCCATTATTCGCCTACATTCTTTGATACATTGAGAGGGAAGAACCGGGGATTTGGTGGCAAACACCATCAATACTCGCGTCTCATACCTTGATGTGTATATGCAAAGCTGAAAAGAAAAGAAAGAACATAATAAGAAATAAGTCTGGGGGAGAGAAAATAATACCAAAAAGTGTGAAAAAGGGTGGTTCCTTGTCATGATATTGTATGGTAAAGAATCTAGAAGGTTCTTGAACATTGGTTGCAGCGATGAAACTGGCGAGGATGGCTTTATTTGAACAATGCTGTGAGATAATGTGTGTAGTGTGGGAAAGCTGCAAATGTGTACGGAGAAGTACATGGTGGTTAGATCAAAAGCTGATTAGGTGACATTTGGGTACTTGGAAAGAGGGTCTTTTCGATGGTTCATGAACAGGTGAGTCTCTACGTTTTCAAACCTCTTTCTCTGTTTAGTCTTCTATTTGCTTGAGGGCAAGCAAAGGCTAAGTCTGGGGGAGTTGATATATCATGGTTTTTACCCTGTTTAGGCCATGATATAAGTCCTTTTTATAAGAGTCTTTCTAGTGTTTTGTAGTCTTTTAAAGTGTTTTACAGGTCTTAGCACGTTTGGAGCATAATTGGAAGTATTGGAGCTTTCTGGAGCAGTTTGGAGCAAAGGCTGAAGTTCGTATCGATGAGTATCTGATTTCACGTCAAGCATCGATCGATACCCATCGCAGCATGACCAAGACACGCGAATTAATGAAGATTTGAAGAACTGCAGATTTGCCCCAGAAGTCTTTAATAATTACAAGAAACCCCAATTTGTGTGTTAGCTTATTAATAGGGATTTTTACAGCCACTTTTAGTCTATGCTTTATTTTGCTTTGGTTTAAGAGAGAATTTGGTGAGAGAGACAAGTCTGAATCTCCCTTCGTCCGATTGTTACTCTTTCTTATTTTCTATTGAGTATTTATTCAAACATGTCTCTTGATTCAATTTCCATGCCTGAGTAGATCTCTTGTTAGGTTCGGGGATTCTCATAAGGGATTTCTTTGAATGCTAGGTTAATTAGTTATTTAGGGTTCATAATCTGGATTAGTTCTTCTCCTTAGGTTGTTCTCAAAACTAATTCTAGATTGATCACCTAGAACTTAGATCTTAGGATAATTGATTAGGCACGACAGTGCGATTAATTACCTGACAGAGCTTAGGGTGAGCAAATTGATTATTCGCAAAGAGATTTGGTTTAATTGATTTGTGAACATATCAAACTTGAAATTAAGGCTGATTTATTCTTAGGGATTTGCAAAGAAATTTGAGATTCTGAAGTTTAGATTTAGATAGTCTTCGCAACGACAGTTAGTTGATTTTACTTTAGTGATTTGAGTTCGAGAACCGTGCGTAACCTGAACCCTGATTAGTTAGTTTATTTTGGATTCATTGATTTTCTGAGAAATATCCCTGAACCTATCTTTTTCCCATCGAATACAACTCGTTTACTACTTTCTGTTTTCTGTTGAACCTGAATTGCTTAGCTTAGCTCGATTCTATACAATTTATTGTGTGATTTCTGTGAGTCCTTGTGTTCGACCCCTAACTATATTACAACTATTGCTTTAGTACAGTTAGGGTATTAATTTAAGCATATCAGTTCTTGAGTATCCGATTTCACGTCGAGCATCGATCGATACCCCCTGGTATCGATCGACACTCATCGCAGCAAGACACGACCCGCGACTTTAATGAAGAGTTAAAGAATTGCAACTTGGTCCATAAGTTTTTAATAATTGCAAGAAGCGCCAATTCGTGTTTTAGGTTATTTATAGGGATTTTTACAGCCACTTTTAGATTACGCTTTATTTTATTCTGGATTTGTGAGAGAGCTTTTCAAGGGAGACAAGTCTGATACTATGTTCGTTGAGAGAAGATTTCGAACCCCTTTGTTACTCTTTCTTATTTTCTATTGAGTATTTATTCAAACATGTTTATTGATTCAATTTCCATGTATGAGTAGATCTCTTGTTAGTTTTAAGGATTCTCATAAGAGATTTCTTTGAATGCTAGGTTGATTGGTTATTTAGGGTTCATAATCTGAATTAGTTCTTCGCCTTAGGTTGTTCTCAAAGTTAATTCTAGATTGATCACCTAGAACTTAGATCTTAGGATAATTGATTAGGCACGACAGTGCGATTAATTACCTGATAGAACTTAGGGTGAGCAAATTGATTATTCGCAAAGAGATTTGGCTTAATTGATTTGTGAACATATCAAACCTGAAATTAAGGCTGGTTTATTCTTAGGGATTTGCAAAGAAATTTGGAATTCTGAAGTTTAGATTTAGATAGTTTTCGCAACGACAGTTGGTTAATTATACTCTAGTGATTTGAGCTCGAGAACAGTGCGTACCCTGAACCCTTATTAGTTAGTTTATTTTGCATTCATTGATTTCTTGAGAAATATCCCTGAACCTATCTTTCTCCCATTGAATTACAACTCGTTTACTGCTTACTGCCTTTGTTTAATCTGAATAGTTTAGCTTGACTTGACACTATACAATTTATTGTGCGATTTCTCTGAGTTCTTGTGTTCGACCCCTTATATACTGCAGCAACTGCTTTAGTACTGTTTAGGGTATTAATTTGAGCATATCAAATTTGGCGCCGTTGCCGGGGACTCAATTTTGCCATTAGATTTTAGCTGTCGAGTTTCGACTAAACCCGTCGGTATCGATTGATACTATCTAGTATCGGTCGATACCCATCTTTTTCTTTTATTGATATCGATCGACACCACTTGGTATCGATCGATACTCATCGTGTCTTTGGTTACTTACGTTCTTGATCTTTGTGTTTCAGGTGCATGCCTAATCGTAAAACCAGAAGAAACAAGAGCACTCCGCTAGTCAATCTATCGTTAGAGAAGCTAGCACGTTTAGAACGCGCAAACAGAAAGACAAAGCAAACATCAGGGATGAACAACCAAGTGGTTTTAAGAGCTGATGAAGCTGGAGTCTTGAGAGACAAAGAGGGTCAAGTGTGCAATGAGAGAGGGCAGCGACTTGATGAGGCTGGAAACGTCATTGCCCCTCCTGCTGTAGTTGGTCATATTGTCGCGCCAGCCGCGCAAGCCAACGTTGGGAAAGCTGGAGTTGATCGAGGTAGAACACTTGGTGAGCACAACAGACCTGATCAATTCTATGCCAATCGAGCTGCGATTCGCATCCCAACTTTTCAGAGGAATGACTTCGAGCTGAAATCTGCGTATTACGCTCTTGTAAGTCAAAGCCCTTTCCATGGCCTACCTCATGAGCATCCCATGGATCATATCAAAAGGTTCGAGGATTTGGTCACTGGTATGAAGTACAATGGAGTGCCTAATGAGTTTCTTTTCTGCAAACTCTTTCGGTACTCTCTTGGAGGGGATGCTGCTTATTGGCTGAAGTAGTTAGCTCCTGATTCGCTGACTACATGGGATGAGACGAAGAATGCTTTCTTGAACAATTTCTATGATGATGCGAGATCCGAAGAGCTCAGGAACAAGATCTCTCTATTCTCTCAGTGTCAGACATAAGCATTCAAGGATGCTTGGATTCGTTTCAAGTCTTATCAGAGAGATTGTCCGCACCATGGGTTCTCTCAGGTTCAGCTGCTGGGCATCTTCTACAGAGGGATTGATTGGAGGTACCAGATGGGTATGGATGCTGCGAGTAATGGGAACTTCAACACCAGGTACCCAGATGATGCGGTTGTGTTGATTGAAAACTTGGCCTCTAATAATAGCACCAAGAATGCTGATTTCGAGCGGAAGAAGCAAGCTGGAGGAGTTAATGCATCACAGATTGCTGACGTGCATGCCAAACTGGATTTCCTGATCGGGAAGTCGAAGAAATTTGTGCACTTTGCTGATGAAATCGCTAATGTGGAAGAAAAAAAAGAGGATGTTAACTACGTTGGTGGTTCTGGTTTTCAGGGTCAGCGATTTGGGTACAACAACAACCGAAACTTCAACAACAACAATCAGCAAGGTGGGTACAAGTTAGAGGGAAACCAATCTTGTTTCGGAGCGAAGCAATTTACTCAGAAACCACGTCAGAGCAGCGATTTCACTCGCAATTATGGGAACTCTTCGTACCAACCAGTCTCTCCAAAGTCCACAGAGAATAAAATGGAATCCATGCTTGAACAACTTCTTCAGGGACAGCAGAAGTTGCAAGTGGATTTCAATGGGAAGTTTGGCTCGCTGTACATGGATCTGAATGGGAAGATCGAAGCCATCAGTCTCTCCCAGAGGAAGCTGGAAACTCAGGTTGCTTAGACAGCAGCTGTAAAGAGGCAGGAACGCTTTCTTCCAGGGAAAACTGAGAATCCAAGGGCACACATCAACGCCATCACCTTGAGTGGAAAAGAGGTGTTTATAGGAGTAAAGAACAGCCCAATTGCAGGAAATCTCGTCGATCTTGTTGGAGATGACGATTGGGATTCTGAAAATCCCCAGGTATCGATCGATACCAGCCAGTGTCGATCGACACCAGTCCAGACATCTACCCGAGTGGATCCAAAAACCCGTGTATCGATCGATACACCTCAAGTATCGATCGATGCTGAAACACAGCCAGAGAAGGAGCCCGAGATTGTCAAGGAAAGGGTGTATATCCCCAAGATACCTTATCCTATACTTCCTAAGCTGACAAGGAAGGAATGGGAGGATGCTAAATGTAAGGTTATGCTAGACAAGCTGGTTGTGGAGCTTCCGTTTGTTGATGCTATTAAGACTTCTCCAGCTTTCAGGAGGTACGTGAAGAAGATGGTGTCTAGCAGTCTAAGCCTTGAAGAAGGTGTCATGATGATTTCAGCTGAGTGTAGTGCAATTCTACTCAACAAAATTCCCAAGAAACTGCCAGACCCAGGGAGTTTTGTTTTGGATTGCACCATCTTCAGAGAGAGATTTGAGCGTGCTCTGTGCGATATTGGGTCAAGTGTGAACCTTATGCCACACTCAGTTGCCACGCGAATGGGAATGACAGATTTCCAATCTACAATGCTTTCGATGGTACTTGCTGATCGCTCAGTGCGACTTCCAGAGGGACTACTCGAAGATGTCCCAATCAAGATTGGGAATTGCTTGATCCCAACAGATTTCATCGTCCTGAAGTATGATGCTGAGTCTAAGGATCCTCTTATCCTGGGCAGGCCATTCCTTGCAACTGCTGGAGCCTTGATTGACTGCAAGAATGGACAGATAGCTCTCAACATTGGTGATTGGATGATGTCTTTTGACATGGAGAAGATGATGAAAGGGCCAACCATCCATGGACATACATTCTATGTGGACACCTTCAGTGACATAGCTGAAAAGTACTTCCTGGAGATGCACCCTGAGGATCCACTGGAGAGAGCATTGGTCTACTCGGCCACTTCGGAAGACCGTTCACGTGACGAAACTGCTTGATACTCTAAGTTGCTTGATTCAGCATCACCGGTATCGATCGATACCCCATTGGTATCGGTCGATACCCTACGGCCAGAAGGAGAGTTGGTCGATAGTTCTAAGCAAGTTGCTGGGGTTGGGGATTGGAGTGCAGAGAATACTCCTAAGGTGGAACTAAAGCCACTCCCACCAAATCTGAGATATCGTTTTCTTGGTCCTAATTCCACATACCCAGTAATCATTAATGCTTCCTTGAATACCACATACGTTGCTTTACTGCTGAGCAAGCTGCGCAAGTATCGCAAAACTCTTGGCTATTCTCTTGCTGACATTTCAGGTATAGCACCAGACTTGTGCATGCACCGGATTCACCTAGAGGATGAGTCAAAGTCTTCAATTGAGTGTCAAAGGAGGCTGAATCCGAACCTGAAGGAAGTGGTCATTAAGGAAGTGATGAAGCTGTTGGAAGCAGGGATTATCTATGCCATCTCGGATAGTTCTTGGGTTAGTCCAGTTCACGTTGTGCCCACTACAAGAAAACAGCGTTTTAGCGACTACAGCAGGAGTCGCTAAAATGTGTATTACGACTAAAAAGCGACTAAATCATGTAGTCGTTAATCTTTAGTCGCTAAAGTGTGTAGTCGTAAAAATAGTCGCTAAATTGCGACTACTTTACGACTACATCACATGAACAGTGTAATAGTCGTAAAATAGTAGCATAAATTACCGACTATTATATGACTAATTTAACGTCTATTTAGCGACTATATAAAAAAAATTAAAAAAAACACAAAAAAAAATATCCCAAATTTTTTATTTTTTTATTAAAATTAATAATTACAAAAAACAAAAAAAAAACAAAAGAAGATCGAAGCTTCCTCCGCCAGCGAGCTCCTCTCCACAGCTTCCTCCGCCGTCCTCACCGGTGAGTCCCCAGCACGAGATCCTTCGAGAAGGAGCGCGATCAAAGAAGAAGCTTCGAGAAGGGTTTGCGTCGGCTACAACTGGAGGCGTCTCCTGGTTTCGTCGCAGAGATGACCGGAAGCAGAGGCTTCGAGTGGCCAAAGGGAACCGCAGTGGGATGAGCGACGTCTGCATAGGAATTGCGGATTGGTCAGCGGTGACGGTGATGCAAGTTGAGAATCGCAGGGAAGAAGAACGCCGACAAAGGAGAAGCTTTAGAGAAAGGAGAACGCCTACGAAGGAGAAGCTTCGGAGAACGCCGACGAAGGAGAAGCTTCGGAGAACGCCGACGAAGGAGAAGCTTCGGAGAAGAATGCCATCGAATCTCTTTACTTTGAAGAAATCGAATGGACTTTGAAGAAATCAAATGAACTTTTTCAATCTGCAGAACATGGAGACGAAGATAGAGAAGAAAAGGAAGTGTTTGTGTTCTGTTCCGTTAGATATTGGGTTATCAACGGTTAAGATTGCGATCTGTGTGATGGGTTAAGTAACCAGTCAAATCCTGAGCATATATTTTCTTCTTTTCATTTTTTCTTTTATTTCTTATTTGATAGCGTTGTAGATTGAATTTTTAAAAACTGTAAAAAATCCCATAAACTTTTTTATGTAAATCTGTAAATTTAAACATATCAAAAGTATAAATTATTAAATTTCTACTTTAAATGATTTTTTTATATAATGATTAGATTTTTTTAATTGTTAGATTTTAGTTTTCAGTATATATAATTAAATTCTTGATTTTAAGTTTTAAAATTATGATTTAGGATTAAGAAAATGATTATATTTTTTAAAAAAATAGAAGTAAATAGTTTTTAAAAAGATTGATTTTATATAAAGTATATATGTAAATGGTTTTAAATATTGTTTTTATGTATATATAATGATTATATTTTTGTTTAATGGTTTAGGATTTTATTTTTATGATTAAAAGTTGTCACGCAAAAGCCACAAATCGTGTGTGTGGCTGCATTATTCACTATTTTCGTGGCTAAAATTCGGCGGACAATTTGATAATTTAGCTAGCCACGAATATTTAGTGGCTAAATCGTGATATCAATTTATGTTATTGAAACGACAAATTACACTGAAATTCATCTTAGATTTTGTTATGCATCTCCGACATCATAATAGAGCATTGAGCCACATGTATATATAAATTATACATATGTATATATATACATGTGTATAAGTTATACATATATATATATATATATACATGTATATAATTTAGCGACTATTATGCGACTATTGTGCGATTTCCCGAAATAGTTGCCTAATAGTCGCTAATTTAGTGACTATTATGCGACTACTGTGCGATCTGCCGAAATAGTCGCATATTCGTCGTTAATTTAGCGACTATTAGGCGACTATTATTTCCCGTCTGAAATGTAGTCGTAAATTAGTCGTAAAATAGCGACTATTCTAGCGACTATGTTCTTTGGTCGTAAAACAGCGGCTTAATTACGACCAATTTGTATTAGTTGCCAAATAGTCGCCAAATAGTGGCTAAGTAGTCACAACTTTTAGCGACTAATTATTTAATCGCCATCTGTAGTCGCCAAAACGCTGTTTTCTTGTTGTGGCCTAAGAAAGGAGGTATAACGGTGGTGAAAAACGACAAGGATGAGTTGATTCCTACAAGGACAATCACTGGTCACAGGATGTGTATTGACTACAGAAAGCTGAATGCGGCTACAAGGAAGGACCACTTCCCATTGCCATTCATTGACCAGATGCTGGAGAGGTTAGCGAGTCACCCATACTACTGTTTCCTTGATGGGTACTCAGGCTTTTTCCATATTCCTATACATCCAGAGGACCAGGGAAAGACGACCTTTACATGACCCTATGGCACATTCGCCTATAGAAGAATGCCATTTGGATTATGTAACGCTCCAGCAACCTTCCAGCGATGCATGATGTCGATTTTCAAAGATATGACTGAGGAATTTATGGAGGTGTTTATGGATGACTTTTCTGTGTATGGATCGTCATTCAAGGATTGTCTGGATAACTTGTGCAAGGTACTTCAACGATGCGAGGAGAAGCATTTGGTTCTTAACTGGGAGAAGTGTCACTTCATGGTACAAGATGGCATTGTACTTGGGCAAAAGGTTTCTAAGGCAGGGATCGAAGTCGACAAGGCTAAGATTCAGGTCATGACGAGCTTGCAACCTCCACGTTCTGTTCCTGAGATACGAAGCTTCCTTGGTCATGCTGGGTTCTACAGGAGATTCATCAAGGATTTCTCTAAGCTTGCACGCCCACTCACAGCCCTGTTATGTAAGGAAGCCAAGTTTGATTTAACATCTGATTGTCTTGTAGCCTTCGAGGAGATCAAGAAGGCATTGGTGAGTGCTCATGTAGTCCAACCACCTGATTGGAATTTACCTTTTGAGGTTATGTGTGATGCGAGTGATTTTGCTGTTGGAGATGTATTAGGACAGAGGAAAGACAAGAAGCTCCATGCTATTTAATATGCCAGCAGGACGTTGGATGATGCTCAGCGTAATTACAACACAACTGAGAAGGAATTACTTGCAATTATTTTCTCTTTTGAGAAATTTCGGTCCTACTTGATTGGGAGCAAGGTCATTGTTCACACAGACCATGCTGCTCTCAAATACCTGATGAAGAACAAGGACCTCAAGCCTCGTCTATGTCGATGGGTTCTTTTGCTCCAAGGATTCGATATTGAGATCAAGGACAAGAAAGGAGTTGAGAGTGGAGTTGTTGACCACTTATCGCGCCTAAAGGTCGACGAAGTCGTGCCTTTTGATGATTTTTTACCAGAAGAGGGTGTCTACTTCATTGAAACTTAACCACATGATGATCGGTTCGAAAATCTGCAATTTTCACGAGTGCAGACCTTCAGTATCGATCGATACTCACCGAGTATCGATCGATACCAGACTCGATCCGAACCAATTCTGGCTGCAGCACACTTCAACTCTTTTGACGTCTATACAGCTACTGTATCTAGTCCTGCACGACCATGGTATGCTGACATTGCTAACTACCTTGCTGTAGAGACTGAACCCAAGCATCCCACAAAGTATGCGAAGAAGAAGTTTATGCGTGAGATGAGACGATTCTACTGGGATGAGCCTTACCTCTACAAGCACTGCTCAGATGGTATCTACAGAAGATGTGTTGCAGAATCTGAGGTGCCTGCGATTCTCTTTCATTGCCATGGTTCTAAGTATGATGGACACTTTGCTACCTTCAAGACGTTTTCCAAGGTTCTTCAAGCAGGCTTCTGGTGGCCTACTATGTTCAAGGACGCTCATGCCTATATCTCACGGTGTGATGTCTGTCAGAGGAGAGGGAAAATTAGCAAGAGACATGATATGCCACAGAATTTCATCCTTGAGGTTGAAGTTTTCGATTGCTGGGGTATCGATTTTATGGGTCCCTTTCCCTCGTCACACGAGAACAGGTACATCCTGGTTGTTGTGGACTACGTGTCCAAATGGGTGGAAGCAATTGCTAGTAAAAAGAACGACTCTGCGGTGGTTCTTAAGCTGTTTAAGACCATCATCTTCCCACGATTTGGAGTGCCGCGAGTTGTTATAAGTGATAGTGGCAGCCACTTTATTAACAAGGTTTTCGAGAGGTTGCTGAAGAAGTATGGTGTAAACCATCGAGTGGCTACTCCATATCACCCTCAAATCAGTGGGTAAGTCGAGGTCTCCAACAGGCAAATCAAGGAGATTCTAGAAAAGACAGTGGGTGCTTCTAGGAAGGATTGGTCTACAAAGTTGGATGATGCGCTATGGGCTTACATGACTGCTTTCAAGACACCGCTGGGTACTACACCATTTCACTTGCTGTATGAGAAAGTATGTCACCTTCCAGTGGAGATTGAGCACAAGGCAGCATGGGCGACGAAGTTGCTGAACTTTGACATCAAGCCTGCTGCAGAAAGGAGGTTGATTCAGCTGAACGAGCTGGATGAGTTTGGCACCACGCCTACGAGAACTCGAAGCTGTACAAAGAGAGAACAAAGGCTTATCATGATAAGAAGATCATCTCAGACACTTCGAGCCGAATGACCAGGTACTTCTGTATAACTCTCGTTTGCAATTGTTTCTTGGTAAACTGCGTTCTCGTTGGTCAGGTCCCTTCACCATTAAGGAGGTTAGACCACATGGAGCTGTCGTACTGATTAGTCCTACAGGCGATGAGTTTACTGTCAATGGACAGAGGGTGAAACATTATTGGGCGAAAGCCGAGATTCCAACAGGGCATATAATGCCTTTGGATGATACACCCACATCCTGAAAGGCGTTACAGTCAAGCTAATGACGTTAAACGAGCGCTTGGTGGGAGGCAACCCACTGGTGAGTCTGTCTTTGAGTCGTTTTTCCTTTTATTTTCGTTCGTTTTGTGTTTTTGTCAGGATAAACAAGGAGCAAAACTCGAAATCGCCTAGTGTCGATCGATACCCCATTGGTATCGGTCGACACCAATCGCGGATGAAAAGTTCACCAAGTCGATCTAAGCCTGGTATCGATCGATACCAGACCGGGTGTCGATCGACACCATATGTCCCAGTACGGTAATTTCTTGTTTCTCTTCGTTCTATCCTTTTATTTTGTTTCTTTTACCTACTCTAGGCTAGATAACAGTGGCGACAGTGTTGTTCAAGTCTGGGGGAGGTGTCTGCTGACATTGTGTTTGTTTTTCTTAGAGTCAGTTGTTTTATCGAGTCAAAATTGTTTTATTGAGTCAAAACTTGTTGGAGATGATGATCATGTGCTTGAATTGTTGTTTGGATTTTGTTTTTGAGTGACCAGTGTTGCAGGATCAGCTCTAGATCGACTAATGAAAAATCCAAAGACTGACCAGTTGACTAGAAAACATCCAAATCTCCGGCAGAGTTCTTCTGAAGCCTGAGCCAAATTTTTGCACTTCATCAATGTGGTTAGTGTTTTTAGAGCTTGATTCATCATTTATATCTTATAAAGGAACCCATGTGTTTAGAGTTATGGTATCTCTCTCCCCTGTTATAAGTTGATAAATAAGAGCATAAAAGATTGAAATGATTTTCTTCTGAGTAGATGGTTAGGAAAATTTCCAGCGATCTCATTATTCTACTTAAGAGGAAATGATCACACAAAGGATTGGAAGCGAGGCTACGATTTTCTTATGATGCCATTATTCGCCTACATCCCTTGATACATTGAGAGGGAAGAACCGGGGATTCGGTGGCCAACACCATCAATACTCGCGTCTCATACCTTGATGTGTATATGCAAAGCTGAAAATAAAAGAAAGAACATAATAAGAATTAAGTCTGGGGGAGAGAAATTGATACAAAAAGTGTGAAAAATGTGGTTCCGTGTCATGATATTGTATGGTAGAGAATCTAGAAGGTTCTTAAACATTGGCTGCAGCAATGAAACTGGTGATGAGGGATTTATTTGAACAATGCTGCGAGATTTTATGTGGAGTCTGGAAAAGTTGCGAATGTCTACGGAGAAGTACATGGTGGTTAGATCAAAAGCTGGTTAGGTAACATTTGGGTGCTTGGGAAAAGGATCTCTGCGATGGTTCAAGAACATGTGAGTCTCCGTGTTTTCAAACCTCTTTTTATGGTTTAGTCTTCTATTTTGCTTGAGGGCAAGCAAAAGCTAAGTCTGGGGGAGTTGATATATCATGGTTTTTACCCCTTTTAGGCCATGATATAAGTCCGTTTTATAGAGTCTTTATGCTATTTCGTAGTGTTTTAGAGTCTTTTACAGGTTTTAGCACATTTGGAGCCTTATTGGAGATATTGGAGCTTTCTGGAGAATTTGGAGCAAAGCTGAAGATCGTGTTGATGAGTATCCGATTTCACGTCGAGCATCGATCGATACCCCCTGGTATCGATCGACACTCATCGCAGCAAGACACGACCCGCGACTTTAATGAAGAGTTGATGAATTGCAACTTGGTCCAAAAGTCTTTAATAATTGCAAGAAGCCCCAATTCGTGTTTTAGGTTATTTATAGGGATTTTTACAGCCACTTTTAGATTACGCTTTATTTTATTCTGGATTTGTGAGAGAGTTTTTCAAGGGAGACAAGTCTGATACTCTGTTCGTCGAGAGAAGATTTCGAACCCCTTTGTTACTCTTTCTTATTTTCTATTGAGTATTTATTCAAACATGTTTATTGATTCAATTTCCATGTCTGAGTAGATCTCTTGTTAGTTTTAGGGATTCTCATAAGAGATTTCTTTGAATGCTAGGTTGATTGGTTATTTAGGGTTCATAATCTGAATTAGTTCTTCGCCTTAGGTTGTTCTCAAAGTTAATTCTAGATTGATCACCTAGAACTTAGATCTTAGGATAATTGATTAGGCACGACAGTGCGATTAATTACCTGATAGAACTTAGGGTGAGCAAATTGATTATTCGCAAAGAGATTTGGCTTAATTGATTTGTGAACATATCAAACCTGAAATTAAGGCTGGTTTATTCTTAGGGATTTGCAAAGAAATTTGGAATTCTGAAGTTTAGATTTAGATAGTTTTCGCAACGACAGTTGGTTAATTATACTCTAGTGATTTGAGCTCGAGAACAGTGCGTACCCTGAACCCTTATTAGTTAGTTTATTTTGCTGTCATTGATTTCTTGAGAAATATCCCTGAACCTATCTTTCTCCCATTGAATTACAACTCGTTTACTGCTAATTGCCTTTGTTTAATCTGAATAGTTTAGCTTGACTTGACACTATACAATTTATTGTGCGATTTCTCTGAGTTCTTGTGTTCGACCCCTGATATACTGCAGCAACTGCTTTAGTACTGTTTAGGGTATTAATTTGAGCATATCACTTGTCCCCATTTGAATTCCACATTCTTTTTAATCACTAAAGTCAGAGGTGCAGCAACGGTACTAAAATCATTCACAAATCTCCTGTAGAAGCTAGCCAATCCATGGAAACTCCTCACATGTCCAATCATAGTTGGAGTTGGCCAATCTTGTATCGCCTTTATCTTTTCTTCATCGACTTTCAAACCCTGGGAACTTACAACAAATCCTAAGAATACAACTTGATCAGTGCAGAAGGTACACTTGTTTAAGTTTGCATAAAGGTTTTCTAGCCGAAGCGCTTTTAGAACTTGTTCTAGATGTTGCAAATGATCTTCAAGACATGTACTATAGATCAAGATATCATCAAAATAGACTACTACGAACTTACAAATGTATGGCCTTAAGATATGGTTCATGAGTCTCATGAATGTACTTGGGGCGTTAGTGAGTCCAAATGGCATAACCAGCCATTCATACAAACCTTGTTTAGTTTTAAACGCCGTTTTCCACTCATTCCTTCTTTCATTCTTACCTGACTATATCCACTTCTTAAATCGATTTTTGAGAAGATTGTTGCTCCATTGAGCTCATCTAGCATGTCATCAAGCCTGGGAACGGGATGCATATATTTGACAGTGATATTGTTGATTGCACGGCAGTCCACACACATTCTCCAAGTCCCATCTTTCTTAGGCACTAGAAGCACATGAACAACACAAGGACTTAAGCTTTCTCGGATGTAGCCTTTAGACATCAGATCTTAAACTTGCTTTTCCAGCACCTTTGCTTCTTCTGGATTAACTCTATAAGCAGCTTTGTTAGGCAATGGTGCACCAGGGACTAGATCAATTTGATGCTTGATTCCTCTTATTGGTGGCAATCCTGGTGGTATTTCTTTGGGAAACACATCTTTAAACTTGTCAAGAAGCCCTAGAACAGCAGCTGGTAAGTCTTCTTGACCTGAAAACAACCCCTCTTTGAAAACCATTAGTAGCACCTGTTCTCGTGATTTAAAAACAGTATTAGGTGTTACATAAAGATTGGATTTACTTAGCTTGTTTCCTTTGGACATAGCATGTTGTATCTCATGCACTTTTGTTGGAGTTAAAGGTGCAAGATTGTGCTTCTTATTGTTGTGCACGAAGATATAGTAATTAGTACGACCATTGTGTAGTGCTTCCTTATCGAACTGCCATGGAAGACCTAAGAGCAAATGTCCATCTTGCGTAGGAACCACGTCACACACAACTTGATCCACATACTTGCCAATGCTGAATGGTATAGTGACTTGCTCGGCAATCTTAAGCTCAATATCATCATTTAGCCATTTAAGCATGTACGGTCTAGGGTGCTTTGTCTTTGGAATACCTAGCTTATCAACCAAATACTTGCTGGCTACGTTAGTACAAGAACCACCATCAATGATTAAACTACATACCTTGGAGTTTACGGTACAACGAGAACGGAAAATGTTTTCTCTTTGAATAATATCAGATCAAAGAGAACGCTGAGTGCTCTCCTTGTAACTAGAAGCTCTCCGGTGTCAGCATAATCCACAACATCTTCTTCAGACTCTTCTGGTTCGTACTCTGCTTCACCTTGAGACTCATATTCTCCATTAGCTTTTAGAATCATAACTCTCTGATTTGGGCAGTCCCTTGCGTAATGTCCTTTTCCTTGACATTTAAAACAAGTTATATCTCTAGATCTTTGAGTTTGAGTATTACCTTTCTCAGGTTTGTTGAATTTAGACGATTCTGGTGCAGATTTCTTGAATCTGGAATCCACTTCAATAGACTTTCCTTTATCTAAAGTCTTTGGCGGTTGCTGATTCCAAGTAGACTTGCTACGGCTAGTTGCTAGAGTCTTCTTTTTGATGTGTTGTTCAGCCTTATTTGCAAGATGCAGCAACTCATCCATGTCATGATAAGTCTGATAATCCCGTGAGAAATTCAAACTCCCTTGTGAGGAAATGTGAGGTTAAGAAAGCTTTGCTTTCTAAACAATCTTTATGTATGTTTAAGAAAACTCCCATGAGTTTTACTCACCCCCACACCGGTGCCACCGAGTGAAAATACTTCTCTTTTGCACGGTTTTGAGGATACAACTTCAAAAGACAACCGTGGAAGTAAGCAACAAATCGAATCATATCAGAAAAATTCGATCGATCGATCTACCATTCCGATCGATCGATCCTTTGTTCCCGAGCACCAAAATTACTTGCAACGAATGAGGGAAGGTCTAAATCATCGAATTTCAACCGAGGCAAATGATTTTCATCGACCAAGTGTAACTCTGGAAGAAAGTATTCGAAGCAGAATACAGTTTGGACAAATAAATCCCATACTTCCTTTGAAAAACCCATCTGACGGCCTTATCTTCGCCAAAACGAGTCTTGAACTAAAAGAGCGTTCAAACGGCCAAACCACTACTGGGGAAGGTAAGTTTCTTCAACCAAACATATATTTAGGGACCAATGGTTGTGGTACTTTGCTGTTTGGTCATACAGATTATAAGTTGGTTCACGAACCACGAATCGGACCCGATGGAGACCAATTCGGACAAGGAGAAGGAACGGGAGCTGAGGGACTACTGAAACTTGTGAACAATGACCGTTCTGACTTTGAAGACTCTTGAGAGCACGAGCAACTTCAAGTCCCAGCACATATCACTTCCAAAACATACAAGAAATATTTGCAAGGTGAGTATACGTTGTTATTATACTTTGAAGATTCTAATTTGGTTCTTTTCCTTGCAGATAGTCCTGATTTGAGGAAAAATCCTTTTCAACTGGGGGAGGATGATATGATAATGGCTACGGACAAGGAAGGTCACGAAGACGCAGCACTTGTACCCGAAGGACCAATGACGAGGGTAATGTCTCAGAAGCTTAATGGAGCTGTTCGAGGCTTACTCGAGGACATTTGGTCCGAGGAGAAAGGTCAACACCCACATCACGTTTTCAACATGATCAAAGCTCAAAATGGACTTTGAGGTTCGGCTTGAGGTGTGAGTTTGTTGTACTTTTTTTTCATGTTCTTGGTTTTGTCCCAATGGATTTTCCAAGAGGGGTTTTAATGGGGCAATGGGTTTACATCTTAATTTGGCCCAACTTCTTCCATGGGCAAGGATCAATTTCTACCATGGACTCAACAAGCAATTAAATGAGTCAAAGTAGTCAAAGAGTCAAAGTAGTCAAATGAGTCAAAGTAGTCAAAGAGAACTCCAACCAAGTTTTAATTAATCTTTGCTACTTTTCTAGGAATTGTTTTCCCCACATTTTCCCCTTGTTTTCCCCACTTATTTCTCTATATAAACCATGTAATCTCTTTGAGAAATTCATTCATCTTTTCAATCAAAACTTGTTTCTTAAAAGTGAGAATGATTCTCCTTTGTTCTTTTAGAACTTTTTGATTACTTGGCGGTTAGCCATTTAATCATTTTGGGTATATCAAGTGTTCTTCCGCCACACTTGACGTTGCCATTCGCCAACTGAAGTTCATAGTTCTCGTTCTAAGAGATTTTTGGGCACAAGAATAGTCAGGAACTAGTTTCTCACGCCTTGTCATCTTACTCCATGATTTCTATCAACCGAAGTTCCACCGCCTTGTTTCATTTTGGACGTTTTAAGATAGTTTGGGGGCATTAAGGAGTTCGTCTACCTTAACATCCAGCTACACGATCCTTTGGAATTCAAGGATTATCCATCTACCGCCTTCGAAGTGCCGAAATTTGGAAGAATCGTACCACGGTGTCACCGAGACTACCATACGGAGGAATGGAGTCTTGACCCGAAAACAAACCACCCCAAGATTGAGAACACCTAAACTCGACAACATGACCTATCAAATCTTTTTTTTAAGTAAAATAATTAGTATAATTGAAACCACACAAAATTTAACCAAAGAAAATGAAAATCAAAGACAAAACGAACCAACTAAATAATAATCATCATGAAAACGGTCTAATATCCTTCGGAATTGGACAAAATCAAAATAATTGTTTTCACATTGCCGTAAACTTTTATCAACAGTGGTCGACGGCATAAACACAATCATGTGGCGATGAGAGGTGGGTCGAGAACAACGAACACGATCAACAACAGCAAAACCGCAGATACACTACACAACTCGCCTCTAATAGAAGCTTGTATTTTCCACAACCAACTGTGACCCAAATACACTACACAACTCTCCTGTAATAGAAGCTTGTATTTTCCCACCCTAAAAAAAAAACTATTATTCTTTTTTTTTATCGGAAGAAGAAACAACAATAAAAAACCAAAACAAAAAATAAAGAATATAGCGAAAATAAAAATACTCATTCATCTGCTAATACGACCTCTACAGAGCAACAGTTCAAAGTCGATATTTGCGACCACGAATGTAAAACCTTAACAAAGACATTACATCCAGTCTTTGAGGGTCTCAAACGCGAAACACCTCCACCAGAACCATTCACGCTAATCGGAACCGTGTAAGACCAAGTACAAACTTGACCATCGAGATGAGTAACCTTTTTCACGCAAACCTCATCAGACTCATCATCGCGATCCTCCTCCAAATTTTCACTGCCTTCCGTGTTTTCATCATCATCAGACGAATCATCACCGCCTTCATCGTCACCATAATCATCTTCTGACCCTTAAGAACCATCACCATTTCATCGATGAAATCATCATCAGATTCGGTAGCTTCCGTTTCATCAGAACCATCAAATTCTTCACATCTATCACCATCTGATCCAATGTAATCTTCGAATCCACAATCTTCATCGGTACCACGTCCAGATAATGTCTCACTATCATTCGACTCATCACCACCTGATCAACCAAGAAAAAAATATTAACAAACGTAACAAACAAAAATAATAGACACAAAAATTCAAACAACCATATAAAATCAACGAATAAACACAAAATTAGAATAAACTAAAAAACCAAAAGCACAATACCATCGGAATTCAAACAGCCCATACGTACAACCCAAGCCTTGGTACCAAAATCCCAAACGAATGTGCTAGGAGAACTACGCCTCGACTCGGCATGATCATAATCTAATAGAACAACGTGTTTACACATAGATAGCCACAAAAAAGTACCCGATGACGTGCGGGGAACCTCCCAAGTGATCATAACTTTTGATGGATGAGTAAAACTATAATCGGAAGAACACATAGATAAGTTAGCGTGTAGATAAAGAAACATGCTAGACGAAACTATCGAAGAAGAAAAAAACGACTAAACCTAGCATATAAACGTAAAAGAACCAAAAAAAGAGAGAACGTGATGATTATGAAAAGTGACGCAAAGAATTTATAAAAAAAACGATCTAAGGTTTAGGGGTTTATGCTTTTTTTTTAAAGACAATCATCATCGTAAGCGAATATTTATTTCTGATTAATAACCCGATAAACACATATACGATATTATCTTTCCATTAATCAAAGATTTAATTATTTTCGATGAGGAAAACTTCCGTTTCTGATTACAACGAAATAAATATGTCATTTTTCCTCTTTTTAATCGTATATAAACTCGTTTTCTTTTTTATATAACCCGATAAACACAGATACGACATTATATTTACATTAATCAAAGATTGAATTATTTGCGATGAGAAAAACTTCTGTTTGGGATTACAACAAAACGAATATGTAATATTTCCGCTTTTTAGTCGTATAAATCATTTTTTCTCTTAACTCCGAATTAATTAAACTAAACACACAAATTAGGGAAGAATAATTTCATTAATGGCATAAAAGTAATTCGACATTCTCAACTTTCAATCACAGCCCGAATCACTTCGCAAATAATAGTATGATATACTATCTGAACCAAATCCAACTTTTGTGGATGTAAATTGAATTAATTAAAATTTGAACCGAACTAAAATTAGTTTATGTTCCTATTTAGGTTCTATTTATCAATAGAATTGCTTCCTCAATGGTCAGTGATGTGGGGTCAGGTTTTAACCCTAAAAAACAACTGCAAGTGTACAACAATCACGATAATATTTAGGGATCGAATCCACATAGACTTGTGCACTTAGGATTTCGAACTAATTCTAACTTTGTGTCTAGACTTATCAAATTCAAGAGGTTGTGCTAAAATAAGTAAATGAAACAGAATATAAACTATGTAAATTCAAGGATAAAAAACGTTGGGCAGCAGGTAATTCTTCAGAATTCATGGATCATATCAAACAAGCTATTGCTTAGGATTTCTAGCGACTTAGTCGACTGGTTCTAGAACTGGAACACAAAATTGTATCTATCCTACTTTCGTAGCAATAAGCACCTAGATCTAAACAACTTAATTACTCAGCTTTCGTTGGTAACCACGCAGCTAGATCAGCAATAGAATCGAGTTCATATATACGCTCACAACGCCCTATAAGTATGATTTCATATCTTATAACACAATTCCTCGCCTACTCTAGTTCATGTTAATAAATTCAGCACGTTAGTGGTTTTATCTTCCTTAGTTCAGTCGCTAGTTGATCAACCAAGTAACATGCATTAACGAACATGAATAGAACGAAGAACCGAATAAATTATCCTAACTCTAACAATCTAATAAGATAGATCAATGATTAAACGCCTTAGAAAACACTTAAAACACAACAAGTAAACTACTCAGACATGGAATCGCAAATCATCATCATATTAATAATAAGTTGCGAAAACAATAGAGTAAAATAAATAAGAGGATTTTGAAATCTTCTATGTGAAGTACATAGTTGAAATATGCTCTCGACGAACGAAGAACAGAAAACGGCTACAAGCAATGAAATTGAACTATGCTAGGTATAAAGTAATTATTGAAGTGTGTGAAGGGTATTGACCTAAGAAGCTTAAACGACGTATTTATATGGTCTTCTGGTGTTTGGAGAAGTCTAGGGTTCGTTTTTGGGAAAAACAAATGACGGATTTGAAGTGGGCTTGAAGTTGGGCCTGATCCGGTGCGAAGTTGAGCTGGTCTTCTGGTGTTTGTCCTGAAGTACGATGCTGAGCCTAAGGATTCTCTTATCCTAGGCAGGCCATTCCTTGCAACTGCTGGAGCCTTGATTGACTGCAAGAATGGACATATAGCTCTCAAACTCGGTGATTGGGTAATGTCCTTTAACATGGAGAAGATGATGAAAAGGCCAACCATCGATGGGCAGACATTCTATGTGGACACCTTCAGTGACATAGCTGAAAAGTACTTCCTGGAGATGCACCCTGAGGATCCACTAGAGAGAGCATTGGTCTGTTCGGCAACTTCGGAGGTCCGTTCATGTGACGATACTGCTGTATACTCGAAGATGCCTGATTCAGCATCACCAGTATCGATCGATACCGCCATGGTATCGGTCGATACCCTACGGCCAGAAGGAGAGTTGGTCGACAGTTCTAAACAAGCTGCTGGGCTTGGAGATTGGAGCGCAAAGAATGCTCCTAAGGTGGAACTAAAGCCACTTCCAGCGAATCTGAGGTATAGTTTTTTTGGTCTTAATTCCACATACCCTGTAATCGTTAATGCTTCCTTGAACAACACAGAAAATTCCTTACTGCTGAGCAAGCTGCGCAAGTATCGCAAAGCTCTTGGCTACTCTCTTGCTGACATTTCAGGTATAGCACCAGACTTGTGCATGCATCGGATTCACCTGGAGGATGAGTCAAAGTCTCCGATTGAGTGTCAGAGGAGGCTGAATCCGAACCTGAAGGAGGTGGTCAAGAAGTAAGTGATGAAGCTATTGGAGGCAGGGACTATCTATGCCATCTCGGATAGTTCTTGGGTTAGTCCAGTTCACGTTGTGCCTAAGAAAGGAGGCATAACTGTGGTGAAGAACGAGAAGGACGAGTTGATCCCTACAAGGACAATCACTGGTCACAGGATGTGTATTGACTACAGGAAGCTGAATGCGGCTACAAGGAAGGATCACTTCAAATTTCCATTCATTGACCAGATGCTGGAGAGGTTAGCGAGTCACCATACTACTGTTTTCTTGATGGGTACTCAGGCTTCTTCCAGATTCCTATACATCCAGATGACCAGGGAAAGATGACCTTTACATGTCCCTATGGCACATTCGCCTACAGAAGAATGCCATTTGGATTATGTAACGCTCCAGCAACCTTTCAGAGATGCATGATGTCGATCTTCACAGACATGACAGAAGAGTTTATAGAGGTGTTCATGGATGACTTTTCAGTGTATGGATCGTCATTCAAGGATTGTCTGGATAACTTGTGCAAGGTGCTTCAGCGATGCGAGGAGAAACATTTGGTTCTTAATTGGGAGAGGTGCCACTTCATGGTACAAGATGGCATTGTTCTTGGGCAAAAGGTTTCTAAGGCAGGGATCAAAGTTGACAAAGCTAAAATTCAGGTCATGACGAGCCTGCAACCTCCACGATATGTACCAGAGATTCGAAGCTTCCTTGGTCATGCTGGGTTTTACAGGAGGTTCATCAAGGATTTCTCTAAGCTTGCACGTCCACTCACAGCCCTATTATGTAAAGAGGTCAAATTTGATTTCACATATGATTGCCTTGTAGCCTTCAAGGAGATCAAGAAGGCATTGGTGAGTGCTCCCATTGTACAACCACCTGATTGGAGTTTACCTTTTGAGGTTATGTGCGATGCGAGTGATTTTGCTCTTGGAGCTGTGTTGGGTCAGAGGAAAGACAAGAAGCTCCATGATATTTATTACGCCAGCAGGACGTTGGATGATGCTCAGCGCAATTACAGCACAACTGAGAAGGAGTTACTTGCAGTCGTTTTCTCTTTTGAGAAATTTTGGTCCTACTTGATTGTGAGCAAGGTTATTGTTCACACATACAATGCTGCTCTCAAATACCTGCTGAAGAACAAGGACCTCAACCCTCGTCTATGCCGATGGGTTCTTTTGCTACAAGGGTTCGACATCGAGATCAATGACAAGAGAGGATTTGAGAATGGCGTTGTTGACCATTTATCGCTACTAAAGGTCATTGAGGTCGTACCCATTGATGATTTCCTGCCAGAGGAAGGTACTTACTTCATTGAAGCTCAGTTTCAAGACCTTTGTCCCGAAAATCTGCAATTTTCACGAATGCAGACTTACGGTATCGATCGATACTCTCCTAGTGTCGATCGATACCCGTCGCGATTTGGACCTGTTTTGTCTGCAGAGCACTTAAACTCTTATGATATCTATCTCGCCGCTGACTCTAGTGCTGCACGTCCATGGTACGCCGACATTGCCAACTACCTTGCTGTAGAGACTGAGCCAAAGCATCCCACAATGTATGCGAGGAAAAAGTTTATGCGCGAGATGAGGAGGTTCTTCTAGGATAAGCCTTACCTATACAAGCACTGCTCAGATGGTATATACAGAAGATGCGTTGCAGAGTCTGAGGTGCCAGCGATTCCTTTTCATTGCCATGGTTCTGAGTATGCTGGTCACTTTGCTACTTTCAAGACGGTGTCCAAGGTTCTTCAAGCAGGATTCTGGTGGCCTACTATGTTCAAGGATGCTCATGCCTATATCGCACAGTGTGATGTCTGTCAGAGCAGAGGGAAGATCAGCAAGAGACATGAGATGCCACAGAATTTCATCATTGAGGTTGAAGTTTTCGATTGCTGGGGAATCGATTTTATGGGTCCCTTTCCCTCCTCATACGAGAACAGGTACATCCTGGTTGCTGTGGACTATGTGTCCAAATGGGTGGAGGCGATTGCTAGTAGAACCAATGATTCTTCGGTGGTGGTTAAGATGTTTAAGACCATCATCTTTCCTCGATTTGGAGTACCTCGAATTGTGATAAGTGATGGTGGTTCTCACTTTATCAACAAGATTTTCGAGAGGTTGGTCAAGAAGTATGGTCTAAATCATCGCGTGGCTACTCCATTTCACCCTCAGACCAGTGGGCAAGTCGAGGTCTCCAACAGGCAAATCAAGGAAATTTTGGAGAAGACAGTTGGTGCTTCTAGGAAGGATTGGTCTAAGAAGCTGGATGATGCACTATAGGTGTATAGGACTGCTTTCAAGACACCGCTTGGCACTACACCATTTCACTTGCTGTATGGCAAGGCATGTCACCTTCCAGTGGAGATTGAGCACAAGGCAGCGTGGGCGACGAAGTTGCTGAATTTTGACATCAAGCTTGCTGCAGAGAGGATATTGATTCAGCTGAACGAGTTGGATGAGATTAGGCACCACGCCTACGAGAACTCGAAGCTGTACAAGGAGATCATCTCCAGGCATTTCGAGCCGAACGACCAGGTACTTCTGTATAACTCTCGTTTGCAATTGTTTCCTGGTAAAATGCGTTCTCGTTAGTCAGGTCCATTCACCATCAAGGAGGTCAGACCACATGGTGCTGTCGTGCTGATGAGTTCTACAGGCGATGAATTTACTGTCAATGGACAGAGTGTGAAACACTATTGGGCGAAAGCCGAGATTCCAACAGGGCAGATAATGCCTTTGGATGATGCACCCACAGCCTGAATGGCGTTACAGTCAAGCTAATGACGTTAAACGAGCGCTTAGTGGGAGGCAACCCACTGGTGAGTCTGCTTTTGAGTCTTTTTCTTTTTCATTTTTAGTTTTGTGTTTGTGTCAGGAAAAACAAGGAGAAAACTCGAAATCGCTTTAGTGTCGATCGATACCCCATTGGTATCGGTCGACACCAATCGCGAATAAGATGTTCATCATGTCGACTTAAGCCTGGTATCGATCGATACCAGGCCGTGTGTCGGTCGACACCAGATGTTCCAGCATGGTAACTTCTTGTTTCTCTTCGTTTTATTCTGCTCTTTTGTTTCCTTTTACCTACTCTAGGCTAGATCACACTGGGGACAGTGTTGTTCAAGTTTGGGGGAGGTGTCTGCTGACATTGTGTTTGTTTTTCTTATAGTCAGTTGTTTTATCGAGTCCAAAACGTTTTATTTAGTCAAAACTTGTTGGAGATGATGATCATGTGCTTGAATTGTTGTTTTGATTTTGTTTTTGAGTGACCAGTGTTACAGGATCAGCTCTATATCTACTAATGAAAAATCCAAGGACTGAACAGTTGACTAGAAAACATCCATGTCTCTAGCAGAGTTCTTCTGAAGCCTGAGCCAAATTTTTTCACTTCATCGATGTGGTTAGTGTTTACAGAGCTTGATTCATCACTCATATCTGACAAAGGAACCCATATGTTTAAAGTGATGGTATCTCTCTCCCCTGTTATAAGTTGATAAATAAGAGCATAAAATATGAAATGATTTTCTTCTGAGTAGAGGGCTAGGAAAATTTCCAGCGATCCCATTATTTTACTTAAGAGGAAATGATCACACAAAGGTTGAAAGCGAGGTTAGGAAAATTTCCCGTGATACCACTATTCGCCTAAACCTTTGATACATAGAGAGGGAAGAACTGGGGATTCGGTGGCAAACACCATCAATACTCGCGTTTCGGACCATGATGTGTATATGCAGATCTAAAAAAAAGAGAACATAATAAGAAATAAGTATGGGGAGAGAAAGTGATACAAAAAGTGTGAAAATGGGTGGTTCCTTGTCATGATATTGTATGGTAAAGAATCTAGAAGGTTCTTGAACATTGGCTGCAGCGATGAAACTGGCGATGATGGCTTTATTTGAACAATGCTGCGAGATAATGTGTGGAAAAGCTGCGAATGTCTACGGAGGAGTACATGGTGGTTAGATCAAAAGCTGGTTAGGTGACATTTGGGTGCTTAGGAAAAGGTTCTTTGCGATGGTTCTTGAACCGGTGAGTCTCCGCGTTTTCAAACCTCTTTCTCTGGTTTAGTTTTCTGTTTTTCTTGAGGCAAGCAAAGGCTAAGTCTGGGGGAGTTGATATATCATGGTTTTTACCCCTTTTAGGCCATGATATAAGTCTGTTTTATAGAGTCTTTCTGCTATTTCGTAGTGTTTTAGAGTCTTTTACAGGTCTTAGCACGTTTGGAACATAATTAGAGATATTGGAGCTTTCTGGAGCATTTTGGAGCAAAGCTGAAGTTCGTGTTGCTGACTACCCGATTTCATGTCGAGCATCGATCGATACCCCCTGGTATCGATCGACACTCATCAAAGCAGACACGGCGACTTTAATGAAGAGTTGAAGAATTGCAACTTGGTCCAGAAGTCTTTAATATTTACAGGAAGGCCCAAAACGTGATTTAGGTTATTTAATAGGATTTTACAGCCACTTTATTGGCTACGCTTTATTTTATTCTGGATTTGTGAGAGAGCTTTTCAAGGGAGACAAGTCTGAAACTCTGTTCGTCGAGAGAAGATTTCGAACCCTTTTGTTACTCTTTCTTATTTTCTATTGAGTATTTATTCAAACATGTTTATTGATTCAATTTCCATGTCTGAGTAGATCTATTGTTAGGTTTAGGGATTTTTTTGAATGCTAGGTTGATTAATTATTTAGGGTTCATAATCTGAATTAGTTCTTCGCCTTAGGTTGTTCTCAAAGCTAATTCTGGATTGATCACCTAGAACTTAGATCTTAGGATAATTGATTAGGCACGACAATGCGATTAATTACCTGATAGAACTTAGAATGAGCAAATTGATTATTCGCAAATAGATTTGGTTTAATTGATTTGTGAACATATCAAACTTTAAATTAAAGCTGATTTATTCTTAGGGATTTGCAAATAAATTTGGGATTCTGAAGTTTAGATTTAGATAGTTTTCGCAACGACAGTTGGTTAATTATACTCTAGTGATTTGAGTTCGAGAACCGTGTGTAACCTGAACCCTGATTAGTTAGTTTATTTTGCATTCATTGATTTCCTGAGAAATATCCCTAAACCTATCTCTTTCCCATCGATTTACAACTCGTTTAGTGCTTACTGCTTTTTGTTTAATCTGAATTGCTTAGCTTGATTTGATAACTATATAATCTATTGTGTGGTTTCTCTGAGTTCTTGTTTTCGACCCCTGATATACTGCAGCAACTGCTTTAGTACTGTTTAGGGTATTATTTGAGAATATCAGTAGTAAGCCAAACCGACTTCCCATGGCTATAAATAGGATCCAACCCCCTTAGTTTATATCACATTTTCGAGACTTTGAAAACTATACAGAGAGAGAATGAGTCTAGAGAAAGAAGTGATCGAGGAGGGACTTTTCTCGGTTAAGGCTAAGACCACGATCGCGGAAGGTTTAACCGGAGGAAATATTTTCTCGGCTTAAATCGAGGAGGATTTAACCGAGGGAGGGAGTCTTAGCCAGGAGCAAGTTGGCTCAAGAGTTGGAGTCTTCCTTTGTGTCTAAGAACACAAGGTGAGCTTCAATAGCATAGGTTTATGTTTATCGTTTCTTGCAAGAACGGTGGGAGTTAACCACGCGTGTTTACTCCACCATATGTTCTTGGGTTATAAATTAACTAGAAGTAGGAAGTTAATTTATGCTCGGGCTTAAATGTTACAAGGTTGTAAATCTAAAAAAAATATGGCTAAGTGTTAGCTGCCTTGTATGCATGTGACATGGGTCTATGCCTGACCAGAATAATGGTAGTAACACATGATTAGACTTATGTGTTAGTTGATTTCGCATGCTTGAGACGAGAGGTCTATACGTGGCGAAAGATAACAGAAATAACAAGGGGCTAAGTGATGAAGATAATGGGGATCTCTTGCGTGCGATGAGGGTCCATGCAAGGTGATTCGGGTTGGGAAAACCCTTGTATATTGTAGGCTTGTTTGTGCTGAGAGTTATCTGATAGGAAGTTCCATAACTCGGGTGTGTGTCAAAGTATACATTCCAGGAAGGATGTATTCGATAAGTTATAAGCAATATGTAGGTTTATATAGTGATGTTAGGGATGTAATCAACACCACCAGATTTGATCTCGAAGGGTTACTTGGGTCGTTCTCTTGGCCGAGAATTGCACGACGGTGCAATCGATCAAAGGTCAGAAATGACCAAGATCGTGTGTGACATCTATGATCTTGTGTGGTGAATATATAGACGTAGTCACGGTAAGGTGTGAGCTTGATACATGTAGGAGCGCTCTAGGATGATATATTTTAGGAGCGCTCCCTTGACTAAGAAGAATTTTCATGTTGTGATGATGGGATATGTGTCTAAGAGGTAATAGCACATCATATGATTGTTATAGCTTCCGCTGGGCACACTTGTGAGGAGCGGAGGCAGGTGATGGAGGTCAGGGGCAGTTGCCCACCATGAATTTTTTTTTTTTGGGTGTAATTGCTTAAAGATTTTTTTTGCCCCTCTTGGTATATTATTTTATGTACCATTGCCCCGGGTGAAAATAGATTCTAGATCCGCCATTGCTTGTGATAGTGTGTAGACGAGTAGATACGGGCTTATTGGTGATTTTGCTCGCTAGTTGAATGCGTAAGTTGGATGCCGCTTACTAGGTTTGCTAGTGCGTTTCTTTCCTTGCAGCTTATAGGCTTCGGCTATCTGGGGACGGGTTTGTGGGGGACTAACGTGTGATGTAGAGGGTCCCAAGCTCACTGAGTATTCATTAGGAGTATTCATGATAAATTTTGTCTCGCATGTGACCTTAGTGGGTAGCTAGAGGGAAGGCATCAGACACTATGCGAGCCAGAGTAGATTTGTGGTGTTTTTGTTAGAATCTTTATGTGTTTAATATGTATGGTTTTATGATAAAGGCGCGTCGAGATTAGTCGTATTCTTTGTGAAGTATTTTGAAGATTAATAAAGGATGTGTTGTTAGGCATAAAACCTCGATTCTTACGACACTAGACCTAGTCCGGGTCGGAACAACTCTTGGCTGGCAATACGGGTTGGAAAGCCTTAGGTTGTTGGTCGAGAGGATAAAAGAGATGCAATCAGTCGTAACGGACTGGATAGTGAGGTGATATGGGTTGCCTTACAACTGGTCTGTCTCGGCGGTTCTCCCTTCACTCCGTGACACTCTCCGGCTCGTCCCTCGGGAGATCTGATTAGCGAATCGGAGGTGTTACATCCCCGCTCACGAGACTTGTATAAATATTTAGTAATGTCATTCATAAACGCCACACATGCTTTTTACCTAGCAAACACTTAGCAAATTCTCTTGTACGCAAAGCTTTCTAAACAGCAATAAATAAACCATATTTGGATCTCTGCACTTGTGTTTTCTTTCAGAATCTTCTGTTCCCTTTTAAAAATCTCTTACAAGAATTGATTGTGCGAGTTTCGACTCCCACGACTTGGCGCCGTCTGTGAGGAATATAAGTTTTCTTACTCACAGAAATCATAAGGAACTAGATCTGAAGAGATGGCCGGAGACTAACAAAGAACCGGCGACGAAGCAAACAACAATAGTGGTAACCCCCCTCCCCCAGAGTCAATCCCAGCGGCTCTCCCCCGGAAAACACGGAGACTGCCTTGGCGCCCATGGCCGAACTGAAGGATATGCTTGCCGCATTGCTGAAGAAGGCGGACAAGAAAGACAAGTTGAACAAAAACCTATTGGAGAGGCTCGAGACACAGAACATCGGAGAGCCGAGCGCGAGATTTGAATACTAGAAGCATCGGCTCGTCGTCAAATTAATCCATAGGAATCATGAGGAGACTCGGTCTCAACACGACGGTCCTCGACTTCGAGACACCTGCAGGAACCTTGGTACACGCCTCAGGAATCCCAAGGGGAGCACCACCTTTGAATCCGTCTGACAAGGTGACACACGCAGCGATGAGGCCAATCTTACCCGAGCCACCTCGGTTATTCCAAATAGCAGGAGTCACTAACGACGGGAAAACCCAATGCACCGATGACTGATCGAGACTTCGCCTCGGTGGAATCGACACAGCCATCACCGACGTGGAGATTCGTGCTCACGCGTCGGAGTACATCATGAAAGACCAGTTCACCTTGGCAATGGAAGGAGCGAGAACTGGAGGAGACGCTCCCAGTTAAAGTCAGCTTGGAAATCTGACATAAGAAAAGGAAAATCTTCTCTAGGTAGAGCAAACACAACGCTCCGACGAGCTGATTTTGGTTAGCCGCGTGTGTGTGGGCTGGACCCGCGGCCAAAGGTGGTTTTTCCGTGGCTGGAGTGCCTCGACCTTCGGCCAGGAGTGTCTTCGCCATTGTCATGGGTCCTGGACCCGCGGTGGTTGGCCTATGAGGTTGAAACTTCAATTCTTCTCTTGTTTCTTTCGCGAGACTGCAGAACATGCCTTCAGTCAATTGGATTTATCTTGAGATCTACCCGTTGGATTGTCTTGAAACTATCTGGATATGAAAGTGGGTTCTCCCTTCTATAATGTTTCCAAATTTGGGCAAAATCAGACGGTGAAAAGGTCTCCATCGAATGTCGAACTTCTGAAAGTCCAAAATTATCTAAAATCTGGTTTTTCTCCAATTTGCGTCGTTTTGCCTAAGGAACCTGAAAAGAGTCTTGAAACTACATATATGCGAAACCTACGATTAAACATGTAAAACCAAGTGTAACACTTATTAAAGTGTTCTAAAATAGATAATAATACGGGTAAATATACTGTGTTATCACACCCCCAGATTTAAATTTTGTTTGTCCTCAAACAAAACAAAACCAAAGCCCGGAAAGATCAAACAAAAATCATAGGGAACTAGAAATCTCGGAGACCATCTTTCTAAATCATAACCATCGAACTACATCCATCGCAATCTAGCCTACAAAATTCTCACCAAAAGTTTCCGTAACACTAGTCCAGAGTATCCGTCATACGAAATATAAACTTTCAAAATCCAAAATTCAGCTCAACTAGCTCTCTAATTTAAAAAGGTGAAAACGTGAACTTCTCATCAAAAGGATAAAACCAAGACAATCGAGGCTAGGCATTTAAAGCATTTAGTGGTGAAGTTAAAAGTGTTTCGGGTTACCATAATTTCACTAGAGGGTGCGAGATATTAAGCAAAACAGCAAGAGAGGATGGACCTATTGAGAATCACAACTTCTAGTCACATCTTCTTCCGTAAAAATGTTGCACTTCCTCCTTTCTCCAAAAACAGAAGTTTTCTGTCATTCTCCTAGACTTAGAATTTTCTGTGGGATCAGAATGACATACTTCTCATAAACGAAGTATTGATGCCTCATAAGTATTTCGGCCAACCTAGATTCTTTTTAGGCTATAGTTTCCTTTCTCTTTCGATTATTTTCGATTTTTTTTTTCGAAAGGGGGAAACGCCTTTTATTGAGATAGAGTCTAAGGGGCTCAAAAGTTTACCATGTTTTTGAGTTTTACAAGGCAGAACCAAGCTATCTTCTTTGTTGAGTTCACCTCCACCAATCGCGTATAATCTCCGTCTTAGTGACTAGAAATTGTGGCGTTCCTCCCTATCCGGCGTTTTTGCACATATCTACACATAATTCACAAAGAGAGAATACATGAGGTTTGAACAATGGTTAAGTATTGGGTGGGGTACCAACTAAAGGTGAGATGGCCATTCATGTACGACAAATAGTGGTAAAAGGTAAAAGAACGTCATGAATATATTATTCGTTATCTTTGCCTAAACCTATGATGAAAAAATTAAGTCAAGTTAAAGTCCAAGTATAATAGAGCTAGTGTATTACATCCTATTGAATCATTACGGTCTAAATTCCTCTGGAGATTTCACATTAATAGAAACTCTAGCCACCGCCTAGTCTAGAACCAAATTACGAAAGAGCATGTTACTAGGAAATAGTGTAGAAGCACACTGGTCGTTATCGTCATGGATTTCATCATTCCCTCAAAACGTATTCCTACTTAATTAAAAAACTTGAAATTTTTAAAACAAAGCTCGAAAAGTGCAAAATGAAAAGACTCATGAAAGAAAATGTGATTAGTAAGGGATGGAATCCTCCCCCAGACTTAAATCACATTGTCCTTAGTGTAAAATAAATCGAGCAAGGACGAGAAATAGAGTATGTAATAATTGAAAAAGTTTAAGAGAAAAATAAAACTTACCTGGAGGTGGTGGGGAATGGATTGGTGATGGATAGGGGATGGTAGATGGTGATGTGGTGATAGGGAATGGGTATGGGGATGGTCGGGAACGGATGGGGATCGATCGGGATCGAAGTGAAACGACCACGATCGACAGAGGGCTGGCCGCGGGTCGAAGGGACTTGACCGCGGCCAAGTGGTGCTTCGCCGCGGGTGTAGATGACGCAAGCGCGTTCGAGGGACATCTCGCCGTGGTTCGAAGAGGCGCAGGCGCGGCCAGGCTCTTTTGCGGCCAAGTGATTTTTGCTCGGTTCATGATGAGCCGAGCAATCTTGAACCGAGATCCTATTTTTTGTCTTTTTTTTTTTTGATATTTTTTTGGTTTTTTGAATTTTATGAAAGTCTGAAACTAAGAAAAAGAAAGCTTTAATAGAAAAAGAAAATAAAACTAAAAAGAAAAACGTACCGAAAATGGGTTGCCTCCCATTGAGCGCTTTTGTTTTACGTCGGTTTGCTCGACGTTGGTAGCTAGATGAGCTTAGTCGAAGAAGGATCCTTTTATAGGATGGTAAGCTTGAGGTCGTGAGTTGATCATGGGAGATGCAAAAGAATAATCTTGGTTCTAAACATACTCTCAAACATCCTTGAGAGTATTTGGTCGATCGGTAACTTGCACCGGTTAGAGTGCAAATCGTAATCTCGCACCGGAGTTTCAAAAATCTGAAACGAAGAAAAACAAAACCAAAAGTTAAAAATAAAAAGTTTTCTTAGAGTCGATTTACTAACCTATGAGATTGTGTAGGTGAAGACCATTGGATTCACTGGCAACGCCGCCAAAAACTTGATGCTGCTAGGGTTTAGCATGGCTTCATGTAATAATATTTATAACCCTAGGTGACTGCAAGTGCATAGCAGTGCGATGTAGTACTTAAGGTATCGATCCATAGGGAATCCTCGCTTACCTACAGAACCTTAGAACCATAATTAATAAGGAAGTCTAAGACAAAAATAAGGTTTTTGGATAAGTTTTCACTATTTCTAGATGAATGCAAAGAAAGAAAATATAACGCTACTAAAATAACAAGGACTTATGTTGAGTTTTCGGGCAGATCTATTGGATATGATTGATTCAAAACACGGTAACAAAGCTCCTAGTAACAATGATTCTAGTAACTCCACAAACTGAACATAATAAACGGCGTAGCGTACTTTCGTACATCCTACGCACCAACAATCAATATACTCGACCGGTAGCTTTCATCTTTGGCCGCGTAGAAAATCGTGATGTTCGCGCTGGTTCTTCTTAATTTACGGCACTCCGTACGTACACTTTCGTATCTTACGACGCGACACGCTCTTATAGATGAACGATTCGGGTGTTTAGATTCAGCACTTTTTGGTGGTTCTTAACACCTAAGATCAGATTCTAGGCCGTAACACTAGATTTTAACAACGATCTATAGGAAAGAGTTCTAGAATTTGGGTAAGTTTATCTCGCAAAGATCCTTATCGAACATAGTCGATTTCCTTCGATTAAGCCCTTAAACTCAACGACGAATTACTCAAATATAATTAAAACCGAAGACATAATTAAACAATAAGCAAGAGATGGAAGAAGAAGCCTCTCGATTTTAAGAACTAAGCCCGGAGATAACTTCTCTACCAATCTCGAAAATAAAAGTAAAGGTAAAATAATTGCAAAGACATTGATATTCATATATTTTACATGTTCTAGCATATATTTTACTTAGAGTTTTGTGTCATTTGCATGCATAATCACGGTTTTGTCTTGCATTTAGGTCTCATTTAGAGTTTAGAATATTTGCATTAGGTCCTAGTGCGTTCTTGTATATTTTGGAGTCTATTTTAGGTTTTTTGGAGAACATTTGGGGACATGGAGTTGAAACCGTCCGGACATGGACAAGGAGAAGGAAGATCTAGTTCACCCAAAGCGTCTCAAGGATGTGGCTGTACGAGAGCCTTCCGGCCAGATTCAGCTTCAATGGTCTTCATAGAAGTTGTAGAAGAGTGAGTTAGTTGTTCATAGCAGCTTGATTCATGTCATTCCAATAGGCGGTTCAGGAGATACAAGTAATTTATTGAAGACATGTCACTGTCGGAAAATGCAGAAGCAGTCCGAAGCAGCTGAAAGATCATATCGGATGGAAGCCTTTCCATGCCCAGCTCATTCCGAGTAATATTCTAGGAGTTATCGCCGATTTAGTGGACACATATCAACTATGCCCAATCCAAGATCCGACCCGATTTGCCTCGGATCGACCCGGTTCGAACACTTTGTGTATTTATGCAAATTTTAGACATTTCTAAACGTAAGTTTTCTTCTTTCTAGAGTTATGTTTTATCCCAAACTCTTCTTATGATGATTTTGGATGGATCTTCATCATTCATGCCACTCTAGTGAAGGATTCTTCAACCTTATCTTTTATTTAATGCATCTTCTTTATCTTTATGCCTTTTTCCCATTTTGTTCTTCATGTTCTTTAGTCTTTAGAACCTTTTGTTGGGTTTTTGGATTATGCTTGATTATTGATGGTTTGATGGTTGATTTGTGTTGCTTATGTTCTTAATCATTGATTTCCTTTCTTTCTAAGTGATCCTAGTGCTTGATTGGGCTTGAAAGAGTCAATTTAGATCCAAGGGAAAATCATGCACATCAAGTGTTCGATGAAATTCCCTTATAAGCTTAGTAAGAGATAAACATTCTTAACCTATGAGAGTAGTTGCTTAAGGTGTTTATTGGTTGATTTGAATGTTGATCTTAATGCTTGATAATAATTTTATCACAAATGAGAGTTTGATCTAGATTTAGTGATTAGCAAAGTGATTAGTGCCTTGAGAGATGATTAGTCATAACTAGTGATCTTAACCTAAGGAATATCATAGATTGTGTGTATTAGCATCATTTGTTAATTGTTTTGATGGTTAGATGATGATGATTTAGGTTGCATCTTGTTAGATCCTTCACTTAGGTTGATCTTAAAGCTAGTTTTGGATTGATAGATCAAAACTAGAGCTTAAGCATTTCACGCCTGATAGGTGTTCGATGAAATGCTTGAACCAAACCTTTTGTGAGTTTTTCATGCCTAGCCAATGAGAGTTGATGTCTAGGGTGATTAGTGAATTAAGTGGAATTGGAGATTAAAGCTTTTTAATCATCTTATCACAAACGAGAGTTTGATCTTGATTTGGTGATTAACAAAGTGATTAGTGCCACGAGAGTGGATTAGTCATAATTGTGAATTCCATGTTCTAGGATAGTGTTTAATTCAATCTTTATCATCATTGTTTGTTCATTAATCATCTTCTTGATAGTTAATTCATTTTCCAACACTTCTATCTTTGTTTTCTTTCTTTCATTTCATTTTCTTGATTCAAAAATATAAAACCCAAAAATATTTGCTCTAGCTTAGGAAGTTTCATGTATTCTTGGTGCATTGATATTAACCTCTTTGGTTCAATACCTCTTATACTACCTAGTATTTAGAGTAATTGATATGAGCTTAATACAAAAATCTATTTATCAATTTGGCGCCGTTGCCGGGGAGGTTTAGCATTGATCATTAGGATTTTGATTCTTCTTGAGACTAGAGCTTTTTATTTTCTTTTGTTGCTAATATTTTCACTTTTCTTGTGATTTTCATGAAGGGAGTGACAATGAGGAAGCAACCGTCAAGCTAGTGACGTTAAACGCGCCCTTGGGGACCTCCCCAAGCCTATCCATTGTCGAGCTTGAGACACAAAACAAGCAATCAATAAGGGTCTCTTGGGTCCAAGGTCGTGGTATGTGATGAAAAGAGGGCTTGAGCCACAACGTATCACACTCCTCTGCTCCTCGATTCAATTTCAAGGTATGATTCTCACTCCACTTCATTGTATATACATTCTTGCATTATGTTTGCTCTCTCTTTGACTTTTGTTGCACCGAGACGGTGCAATTCATGTTTGGAGGAGGGGTTTGTGTCATTTGACCTTGTGTTTTGTTTTTTTATTTTTCTCTTTGCATACTTGGGTCTCACGCATATCATGCATCCACAAAAATTTGAAAATTTTGAACATAAAAAGAAGCATCTAGTTGCATCTCATGTTAGGATTGAGTATATAGTTGCATATAGGTTGCATTTGCATTTGCATTTGCATTGAGAGCAATGATGTGATTTCCATGTGTAATATCATTCTAAGAGCTTGGCTCATTGCCATCGTTGTTAGTTGTTTGATGCTTTTGATTGAGTTTTAAATCAAGGATGAACCATATTTTGATCTCATGTTTCATTACTCATGTCTTGGCTAAAGCAAGCCTTATGGAATAAGGGTAGCCTAGGTTGGGGGTTTTATGGGTAGAATTGCTAGGGGTTGAGACATTTCTTTTACGCAATGGGTAGATGTAAATCTATCCTTGTATGCATATATTGCTCTTTACTCTTAGCATTTTGCTAAAGCTTACCCATTCATTGAAAGATCCCTTGCATCGGAATAACCCATACGTTTGAGATCATCTTAATCTCAAGACCTTCACCCTAGCCAAATGAATTCACTTGTCTTGCATAAACATGATTCACTTGAACGATTTAATGAATGTCAAAGGATTGGATGAAATGATTGCTTGTGTAGGTCGAGGCTTGAGTTTGATTCGTGTAGGGAAGGATATGGCTAGCTCATTTTGAGTAGACTTGTTTGATCGCATCTTGGAGCAAGTAACTTGGCAATTGAATTTGAACTTTTTTGATGATGTTGTGAATTTGAGCTCTCATTTCAACCTTTCTCCCTTTCTTGTTTCCTAATTTTTTTTCTTCAGGACAAGCAAGGAGTAAGTTTGGGGGAGTTGATATTCATATATTTTACATGTTCTAGCATACATTTTACTTAGAGTTTTGTGTCATTTGCATGCATAATCACGGTTTTGTCTTGCATTTAGGTCTCATTTAGAGTTTAGGACATTTGCATTAGGTCCTAGTGAGTTCTTGCATATTTTGGAGTCTATTTTAGGTGTTTTGGAGAACATTTGGGGACATGGAGTTGAAACCGTCCGGACATGGACAAGGAGAAGGAAGAGTTCACCCAAAGCGTCTCAAAGATGTGGCTGGACGAGAACCTTCTGGCCTGATTCAGCTTCAATGGTCTTCATAGAAGTTGTAGAAGAGTGAGTTAGCTGTTAAGAGCAGCTGGATTCATGTCATTCCAACAGGCGGTTCAGGAGATACGGATGATTATTGACAACATGTCACTGTCGGAAAATGCATAGGCAGTCCGAAGCAGCTGAAAGATCATGTCAGATGGAAGCCTTCCCATGCCCAGCTCATTCCGAGTAATATTCCAGGTGTTATCGCCGATTTAGTGGACACATATCAACTCTGCCCAATCCAAGATCCGACCCGATTTGCCTCGGGTCGACCCGGTTCGAACATTTTGTGTATTTATTGATATATCATGGTTTTTACCCCTTTTAGGCCACAATATAAGTCTGTTTTATAGAGTCTTTCTACTATTTCGTATTGTTTTAGAGTCTTTTACAGGTTTTAGTACATTTGGAGCATTATTGGAGATATCGGAGTTTTATGGAGCGTTCTGGAGCAAAACTGAAGTCTGGTGACTAAGTGCCCGATCGAAGCGTCAAGCATCGATCGATACCTCCTTGGTATCGATCGACACCCATCGAGGAGATTACGAGTCGCGACTTTTAATGAAGTTTGAAAAATTGCAAAACTTGCCCAGAAGACTTTAATATTTACAAGAAGACCCCAATTCGTGTTTAGACTATTTAATTAGGTTTTACAACCACTTTGGTTGTGTGCTTTTTCATTACGCTTTATTTTATTCTGGATTTGTGAGAGAGCTTTTGAAGGGAGACAAGTCTGAAACTCTGTTCGTCCGAGAGAAGATTTCGAACCCTCTTGTTACTCTTTCTGATTTATTTGATGATTTATTCAAACATGTTTATTGTTTCAATTTCTATGTCTGAGTATATCCACTTTAGGTTTAGGGTTTTTTCATAGGGATTTCTTTGAATGCTAGGTTGATTTATTGTTAGGGTTCATAATCTAAATTAGTTCTTCGCCTTATGTTGTTTTCAAAGCTAATTCTAGATTGATCACCTAGAAATTAGATCTTAGGTTAATCGATTAGGCACGACAGTGCAATTGAGTAATATGATAGAACTTAAGGTAATCAAATTGATTATTCGCCAAGAGATTTTGTTTAATTGATTTGTGAACATATCAAACCTGAAATTAAAGCTGATTTATTCTTAAGAATTTGCAAAGAGATTTGGGATTCTAAAGTTTAGATTTAGATAATTATCGCAACGACAGTTGGTAAATTATACTTTAGTGATTTGAGTTCAAGAACCGTGCGTAACCTGAACCCTAATTAGTTAGTTTATCTGCATTCATTGATTTCCTGAGAAATACCCTGGGCCTATATTCTCTCCATCGAATTTACAACTCTTTTACTGTTTATTGCTTTTGTTTCATCTGATTCGCTTAGCTTGATTCGATACTTTACAATCTATTGTGCGATTTTTCTGAGTTCTTGTGTTCGACCCCTGATATACTACAGCAACTGCTTTAGTACTTTTTAGGGTATTAATTTGAGCATATCATGTGTATTTATGCAAATTTTAGACATTTCTTTCTAGAGTTGGGTTTTATCTCAAACTCTTCTTATGATGATTTTGGATGGATCTTCATCATTCATGCCACTCTAGTGAAGGATTCTTCAACCTTATCTTTTATTTAATGCATCTTCTTTATCTTTATGTCTTTTTCCCTTTTGTTCTTCATGTTCTATAGTCTTTAGAACCTTTTGTTGGGTTTTTGGATTATGCTTGATTATTGATGGTTTGATGGTTGATTTGTGTTGCTTATGTTCTTAATCCTTGCTTTCCTTTCTTTCTAAGTGATCCTAGTGCTAGATTGGGCTTGAAAGAATCAATTTAGATCAAAGGGAAAATCATGCACACCAAGTGTTCGATGAAATTCCCTTAGAAGCTTAGTAAGAGATAAACATTCTTAACATATGAGAGTAGTTGCTTAAGGTGTTTATTGGTTGATTTGAATGTCGATCTTAATGCTTGCTAATCATTTTATCATAAATGAGAGTTTGATCTAGATTTAGTGATTAGCAAAGTGATTAGTGTCTTGAGAGAGGATTAGTCATAATTAGAGATCTTAACCTAAGGAATAACATAGATTGTGTGTATTAGCATCATTTGTTAATTGTCTTGATGGTTAGATGATGATGATTTAGGTTGCATCTTGTTAGATCCTTCACTTAGGTTGATCTTAAAGCTAGTTTTGGATTGAAAGATCAAAACTAGAGCTTAAGCATTTCACGTCCGATAGGTGTTCGATGAAATGCTTGAACCAAACCTTTTGTGAGCTTTTCATGCCTAGCCAATGAGAGTTGATGTCTAGGATGATTAGTGATCTAAATGGAATTGGAGATTAAAGCTTGTTAATCATCTTATCACAAACGAGAGTTTGATCTTTATTTGGTGATTAACAAAGTGATTAGTGCCACGAGAGTGGATTAGTCATAATTGTGAATTACATGTTCTAGGATAGTGTTTAATTCAATTTTTATCATCATTGTTTGTTCATTAATCATCTTCTTGATAGTTAATTCATTTTCCAACACTTTTATCTTTGTTTTCTTTCTTGCATTTCATTTTCTTGATTCAAAAATATAAAACCCAAAAACATTTGCTCTAGCTTAGGAAGTTTCATGTATTATTGGTGCATTGATCTTAACCTCTTTGGTTCGATACCTCTTATAATACAAAAAGAGGGTTCAAGAGAAATATCTATCTCCCTAAATAAAGAACGAAGAACGAAGAACGAAGAACAAAGAAAATACAAAAAACCCTAGAAATTGTGATGGTGGCTCCTAAAGGGACACCCAAGTGGACACAATGAGGAACACGAAATAAGGTCTGATAAACTACATATTTGTAGGTCTTCAACTCTTGCTTTAGTCGTCCTTAGGATTTTTTGAAGAGAAAACGAAGTGGACTTGAAGCGGGCTTCGAACGAGCTGATTTTGGCTGGCCGCGTGTGTGTGGGATGGACCCACGGCCAAAGGTGGTTTCGCCGTGACTGGAGAACCTCGACCTTTGGTCAGGAGTCTCTTTGCCATGTTCATGGCCCCTGGACCCGCGGTGGTTGGCCTATGAGGTTGAAACTTCAATTCTTATCTTCCTTCTTTTGCGAGACTACAGAATATGCCTTCAGTCAATTGGATGTATCTTGAGACCTAACCGTTGTATTGTCTTGAAACCAACTAAGTATGAAAGGTGGTTCTATCTTCTATCTCTTATCCAAATTTGGGCTGATCATAAGGTGAGAAGATCTCAATCGGATGTCGAACTTCTGACGGTCCAAAATTGTCTAAAATATGGTTTTTCTCTAATTTGCGTCGTTTTGCCTAAGAGTCTTGAAACTACAAATATGCGAAAACTACAATAAAAACATGTAAAAAAAGCGTAACACTTATTAAAGTGTTCTAAAATAGATAGTAAAAATATTGTGTTATCAAAGTGATATTTGGCGACCCTCCCCCCCCCCCCCCCCCCCCCAATACTCACCAACATGTCGAAGGAGAGCCGATATTTCTCTATATTGTCGTTTCCACCACAACTGTTAGCGGAGTGCTCGTCAAAGAAGAGCGAGGCGAGACGAAACCCATTTTTTTACGTCAGCAAGACCTTGACAGACGCAGAAACACGATATCTGCAAATGAAGAAGGTAGCACTTGCGGTGGTCATGTCCGCTCGGAAGCTGAGGTTGTACATTCAATCACACCCTATCGTGGTGCTGGCCACTTTTCCTCTGCGAACCATCTTGCACAGTTCGAGCCAATCAGGAAGACTAGCAAAATGGGCCGTAGAACTCAGCGAGTACAACATCGAGTACCGGTACAGAACCTGCACAAAGTCTCAAGTGCTGGCAGATTTTCTAGTCGTGCTCTCAGCAGAAGGAGTAGAAGAGCCAACACCTAGCTCTATTTGGACAATCCACGTTGACGGTTCATCCTCAAAGCAAGGATCAGGTGTAGAAATTCGTCGAACGTCACCAACTGGAGAGATTTTGGAGCAATCATTCCGGTTGGCGTTTCTAGCATCCAACAAAGAATCAGAATATGAAGCCTTGATCGCTGGATTAAAGCTCACACATGGAATCGAAATCCAAAACATCCACGCATTCTACGATTCCCAACTGGTGTAAAATCAATTCAATGGAGAGTATGAAGCCAGAGAAAAAAGAATAGAGGCCTACTTGAAAGTCGTACAGGAGCTGGCCAAACAATTCAAAGAATTTGAGCTTACTCGAATACCTCGTGGCGAAAACACCCAAGCAGACGCATTGGCGCCCCTAGCATCAACCTCTGATCCCGATTTGAAAAGTCATTCCAGTCGAATTCATCGAACATCCAAGCATCGACGCAAACAAACCCGTCAACTTAATTGATCCACCGGACAACCCACCAGACGTAAATGATGCAGTCAAAATGGAAGAAGATACGCAACAAGAAGGGGAATATGGCTGCGACAAAGGATGGATGGGACCTATTCGTACTTACATCATGGATGGAGAAGTGCCCCCCGACAAATGGGCTACGTGAAAACTCAAAGTTCAAGCAGCTCGATACATTCTGATAAGAGGGGGCGTGTTCAAATGGAGATTCTCAGAACCACTAATGACATGTGTCGAAGGCTCGCAAGAAAGGAAGATCATGGACGAAGTCCATAACAGTTCATGTGAAAACCATTATGGCAGAAGAACCCTATCAATCAAAATTAAACGTCACAACTACTACTGGCCAACTATGGAAAAAGATTGCGAGAAATTTTCCACGAAGTGCGAGAAATACGAACGAAATGCCCCGACAATTCATCAACCAACTGTCATCAATATCCTCTCCCTATCCATTTATGTGATGGTCTATGGACATCGTCGGACCACTTCACCGATCCATGCATAAGAGATTTTTGTTAGTTTTGACAGATTATTTTTCCAAGTGGGTCAAGGCAGATTCATATGCCAGCATCAAGGACGCTCAAGTGGAACATTTAATACGGCTGAGAAAGTCAACACCACGCAAACCACAAGGTAACGGACAAGCAGATACTAACAACAAGACTATCCTTGATGGTCTGAAAAAACGTCTCGACGCCTAAAAAGGACGATGGGCCGACGAGCTTGAAGGCGTACTATGGTCTTATCGGATAACCCCGCACCGAGCTACAGGAGAGACACCCTTTGCTCTCGTCCACAGAACGGAGTGCGGATTCCTCTGGAGGTGGAATTTCCCGTTGTACGACGCAGACTTCTTCCCTGGCAAGAAGGACTTAATCACTTGATGCTTCTCGACGAGCTTGACTTAGTAAATGAAAGGCACGACAAAGCACTCATAAGAATTAAGAATTACCAACAAACAACAGCCAAATATTACAATTTTAACGTTCATAACCAAAAGTTCGAAAAGGGAGATTTGGTCCTTCGGAAATTTTTTCAGGATACAGCAGAACGCAACGCTGGAAAACTGGGAGCAAATTGGGAAGTACTTTACAAAGTCACCAAGGTGGTTCACCCAGGAGTGTACGAGCTCGCCAACATGTCCGACGTTCCAATACCGAGATCGTGGAATGCAATGCATCTGAAGAAGTACTATCACTAAAAACATCTTATCATATCCATGAACTACGGGACGACTTGATTCATGCAAAGGGTACGTAGGCAACTAATCTTCGGAAAAGTTCAATTGTCCCCCCCCCCCTCTCTAAAAAATGGGGAGAGTGGGTGTGTATACACATATACTCCCATTTTTTGTAAATGCGATCTTTCGCAGACTCTAAGTCTTTTATCAATACAACTATATCTTAACACACACTTGTCAATTTTGTCTGTTGCTGGCCACAACAACGAACTCATTCAATCCTTTACGGATTTCAACCACTATATCCTATACGGATTAATGTTCTCATACAATCCATCGCGGATTAAAACGCGCTATATAAATTAAAATTGGGTATGTCTGGATCAGAGGAAGAAGATGATATACCTCGACCGAACCACTCAAAGTTTTACAATCGAAACGAGCACGTAAGTCGAGTCTACATCACAGGCCATAAAACCGAAGTAAAGTCCAAAACCCATTAATCACTTCGCTTCTCAGCACACTGGTCTTCGACATCTCAACACATAATATTAAGAGGATCGTTTCAGAACGTACCACTTAGTATGAGATATTTGAACACATTTCGACATGTTTTATTTAAACCAAGACAAGCTCTAAGTTCGGAGTACAAACACTTCGTTTTGATATATCATTAAACACTTCGTTTTCATTGGAACTTGGTAAAGATAAAAGCAGAAGACAGATATCAAATCTAAGTAAATAAAATGGATAAAGCCATCCATGCATATGTTCAAGACAAAAAAAAACAGATCATTAAGATCTTACAAACTAAGACAAAAAAACAAGGATTACTCAGGAAGTTCGGATTCAATATTCACCTCGCCAGTAAGGTCCGCGATACCAGGAGTATGTTCGTTGGACCCAGTAGGCTCGGTAACACCAACACCAGCCGTGTCAGACTTGATTGGCTCGTTAGCAAGAAGAGAGCCACTGAATCCTCCGAGACAAGATAAAGTTTCATCTCATCCCTTAAACTGGTGGAAACTCAATGAGTTGCAGATTACAGTCAACCACGGCCAACTCAAGATCTTTTTCTTTAGCGGCCTTTAGCTTCTCGATGCTCGCCTCCACTCTCGACAACCGACCCTGGAACTTCTGAGCCAGTTCCCGTTTCGTCTCCTTCCGAGCCTTCCTAACATTCGCCTCATGCAAAGCATCATTCACTTAAAGTTGCCTCTTCAGGGAAGATACATCGGCTTTCAATTTCACCATTTGCTCCTCTAATCGAAGTGCAAAACTTGCGGACCGAGCCGACTCTTCTTTCAGAGTCGTGACCTAGGTAGAGGCAAGAACCAGCTTTTACTATGCCTCTCTAAGTTTGTGTTTCATCTTCGAGGCATCCTTCCTCGCTTCGTTGACTCGGTGCTTGTCGTGGCAAGAGTCATATTCATAAGAAGCCACCAGCTCGTTGATGGACACCACAAACTACAAAGGAGACAAATAGATGAGTTTCGAGCAAAACACTTAGAAAGTTTCCAAACCAAGATTCAGCCATACATTGGTGTCGTGCTGCGACATGTTAGCATAAACCTTGGCATTTGCAAGCATGCTGGGAGGAGGAATGTGGATGTCGGGACCGTTAATATTTGAGAATAAAACAGCAGATGCGGAAGAATCATTCACAATCAGTTCGGAGGGCGTGGGATCGGCCAAGGGAAGGGTTGTACGTCTCTTTTTCTTCTCGACCTTTCTCGGCCACGACAGATTTATCCCGGTCACCTTCCGAGGCATAACGATTTCCCTTCGGTGCCTCAGTATGCATTGCCAATGTAAAAGCAAGAGGTCTGGAAACCGGGGAAGAGCTAACACCGCATCTCTCCCCTCGTCAAAAGGAGCAGGAGGGTCGGAAGGATTGGCAGGATCCCTTCCACCATCATTAGTGACATTTGCCTCAGAAGTAGTCACCTCGGGGATTGCCACCTCGGTGGTGACATGTGATGCAGATGCCTCGGCAGCTCGCCTCGCTGCCTCTCTCTCTTCGATCTCCTTCCTCGCACGAATCAACAATCTGAGGAAGAAAAATGTAAATTGCAAACTGCAAAACACGAAGATAAGGTCGGAAGTCAGCACAAAGAAAAATACCGAGCCAAGATCTATAAGTTGGCTACCAAGTGGTTCCCAACTCGTTTTGACCATGCGTAGACAATCGCTAGCAACCAATGCCTTGGAGATTCGGACGAAGAAGAAACAACTTTCCCAGTCACTATCTTCGCTTAGGAATCCTCAGATGATCTTCCAATCCCTCTTATTGGAAATGTAGACTCTCTCCGAGTTGGGAACCCTTCGGATTTCTAGAAGGTTTCGGAGATGGTTAATGTTAATATCAACATCACACTCAATACTCCGAATCAAAATTCCCACAAGATGACGTAGTCCCCGAGGTGTAATTTGACCCAAACAAGCCCGTGATTCCACAAATATCGAAGGATCGGCTCCAGAATTGGAAATCATAGAAAGCAAAGGCGAAAGAAACATTCATAGATGGTGAAACAACCCGGATGAGGATTATTGGCTCGGCTAGATGATTCAAGAATATAGAACTCAACCTCCTCGGATATACCGAACTGTCGCCTCAATTCGTCTAGGGATTCCTTGGTGGAAAGGGTAGAGCCATGAGGATCGGCTCGTCTTTTCTTCTTTCTTGCAGATCTCATCGTGGCTCGTTGCCCTCATGGACCAGCCATCTGACTCTCCATCATACGCTCTAAATCCTTTTTAGCCTCGACAGGATCCCAAAAGAAATATGTATCCTCTATCTTCAACTCCTCAGGAATCGCCTCAGTTACGTGCATAATTGGAGATGAATTCAAACTTGCAAGTGGAACCACCTCGGTAGATCTGATCACCTTGGTTCCATGGATCCCGATCAAAGTGTTCCCCCTGGGAGATTGGTTTGCTTTGACGCTAGGCGCCTCGGTTGTAGGAGAAGTCAGATCTCCAGGATGAGTCGGCTCGGCATCAGGCGCCTTGGTTGTAAGAGAAGTTGGATCTCCAGGGGGAGTCGCCTCGGTAGAACTACTCGCCTCATCACTTCATGGAGAAGAGATAATGTTACGGTTGAGCCGTGTGGGGAAATTGTCTGAGCCGACTGAATTGTTCAATTCAAGATCTGATACCGCACCTCGGTAAAAATGAATATGAAGGTGGATCGGCAAAATCAAATTATCCCGAGGCAGGGAGATAATCATGCGCTGTCAAAAATCAAAATTCGAAATCACAACAACTCGCCTCGGAAAACGATGGCTAAGCGCTAACAAAGAAATATCTCGCCTCGTCAAAAAGGATAACTTAGCAGAACGCCTCGGCACCAACAAATAAATCCTTCGCCTCGGCAAGGAAAACTCAGCAAAACGCCAGCAGAATGCCCCAGCAAAGTAATCAACAAGATGCATCGGTGCCAATTCGCCTCAGCAGCTTAAGTAAGCAGATAGCTCGGTATCGCTTCGGCTCGGCAGTTAATATCGGTCTCAAGACTTTCACCTCCACAATCACTTCTGAGTCTGACGAGTTGGGGGCTAATTGTTGGGGTCGGATCTCACCCGCTCGAGTTCAACATCCTAAAAACGACTAAGTATGAAGAAAAGCATATAGCAAATCCGAATCGGAAGCCCCATCTCGAACTGGCCCGAGCCGGAGAAGATCACCTCTAACCGGCCGAGCCGGAGAAGATCACCTCTAACCGGCCGAGCCGGAGACGATCACCTCAGACCGGCCGACCTGGAGAGGATCACCTCGGACAGACCAAACCGGGGAATGTCTCCTCGCACTGACCGAGCCGATCAAATGTGGCGGAACACACCTCGGGCCAGAATTATGGGTCGTGGGCCGAGGCGAAGCTTATTTGCCTGCTATTATGGGTCGAACCACGAGCCCATCAGATGACCTAAGTTACTATCCGCCCAATGAAGTGATTAAAGTCGGCGGCCGCACAAAGAAAAATGAAAGATTCTAAATACCTTCTGAGATCCCCACTCATGAAATTTGTATAAATAATTAGTATTGTCATTCATAAACGCCACACACGCTTTTTACCTAGCAAACATTTAGAAAATTCTCTTGTACGCAAAACTTTCTGAACAACAATAAAGAAACCATCTTTGGATATCTTCACTTGTGTTTTCTTTCAGAATCTTTTGTTCCCTTTTAAAAATCTCATACAAGAATTGATTGTGCGAGTTTCGACTCCCACAATGTAATTAGCAACATCCAATATTAGGGACTCTATATATTGATAAGCACGTGTGTGCGTAATATACATAAGACAAAATTAAGTCGATGTCCGATCTAGTTTTCAAAATATTTTTTTTATAAAATGCTCAGGGTTTTAAAACCTTTTATTTTTAAAACCCTTTTACAAAAAAAATTAGGAAAATTGTTCGTTAGCTACACGAACTATACGAGAATGCATGACTACACATCCGAACTAAAATAATGTGTTGATAACTATATAATTTATTGATATAGTATAGACATACATCCGAACTAACATGAGTCATGTGCCCAACACCATGACCATCACATTCTTTTCTTTTCCGGTGTACTGGTCGATGGACTCCGGCGCTGACCCGCATTAACTCATTAAATACGACCCAAATTAAATAAAAACTTAAAAATGAAAACATAAAAACATAAAAAAAATGACCTCCTCAACTTCTTCTTCCTCGTCAATTCTGATTTACAGATAGGATTTTGATTTGGTAGGTTCTCTTAATTTCATTGAATTTGATTCTTCCGTTCATTTAATTTCTGAGTATTGATGAACATCAAAATAGTGGGTGATTAGGGTTTACGAAATTCCCAAAATCGTTTGCTAATTTGGGTGATAGGCGAATTAATAAAATTCAATCCAAGCGAACTGCCATGAGTCCTTCCGGTCACTCACAATCATCTCTCGAACTTTCTTCTTCTCTCTCTCCGTCCCATAATCTTTCTGGTTTAAATTTTCCTAAAATCTACACGAATTTCTTGGACGAATCGATCTGAAATCTCTTAACTAAAGATGTACTCGTCCGCCTCTTCTTCCAATTTTCTTTGATTTCCATCGGCGAGGCATCTGTTAACCACCACCATACCCATCGCATCTACATTCATGCTTCGCCGTAGCTCCTACAGCGTCGGTGTGTTTCACAGGAAGCGTGCTCGTTTTAGACGACAGAGTCGGAGCTTGGGTCTAGAGAGCAAACCACTGAACTCTTTTTTTTGCGTATAAGTAATGATATGATCTTTGGGAAACCGTTTGAAATGTATTGTGGAACTGATGGTGGTGGTGCTAATGCGGTAGCTGATTTCGGTGAGAATTGATCGGAGCTTGGTGAAATTTCCGGTGAGAATTGATCGGAGCTTTCTCAAAACTTTCGCTTTGGACCCTCATTGAAAGAGAAACATTTCGCTTGCCCCTCTTGAAATTGATGGTGGTCTTCTTCGCCGGAGAAGATGAAGCAGAGAACATGGCCATGTAGATCTAAAGGATCTTGATCTCCACAGCAAGCTCTAGTGGTGGATGTGTATTTTGATTTCAATCGAGATTTCTGGAATCGATCTTGTGAAATTGTTGACCCGAAAAACGAAGTGAACGAGATTTATGATATTGATTGTGACTAGAGAGAAAGAGTCTGAGAATTTGTTGTTGCTAAGATCAAGTTCTTGAAGAGAATCTATGGTTTTGAAGGAATTTGAGATTTGACCAGAGAAGTAAGAATTTTTGTTGAAGAAAAAAAAAATGAGTCAATGCGGGTCAACGCCAGAGTCAGTCGACCAATACACCGAAAAAATAAAGAAAGTGATGGTCAAGGTGTTGGGCACATGACTCATGTTAGTTCGGATGTGTGTCTATACTATATCAATAGATGATGTAGTTATCAACACATTGTTTTAGTTCAGATATGTAGTCATGCGTTCTCGTATAGTTCGTGTAGCTAACGAAAAAATTTCCAAAAAATTAAGATTGGGATTGTTATCCCATTTTCTCCTCTTTTTTTTTGGACGAAACAGAATTTCATTAAAAAATATTTACATTTATAGTAAACTTGAATTAGACCAATAGGCACTTTCTGCTATTGAGGCATTTTGCCTTTGTATAAAGTCTCTAGTAAAAACTCTAATCATGTTCTCTATTCCCACCGGCTAGTAGTCGCTGGAGAAACCCAAAGCGAGCAAATCGACCGAGTGAAACAGAGGCGACCAAATCGATGGCGAGTGAGGATCGGAGGTTAACAGCGGACGAGCAAATCGGCTTGTCATGTTCATGTTCATGTTCATGGACATGTTCATATTCGTGGATCCGCTCATCTCCTCCTTAGGCGCACCACCTTTCTCTAAAGACCTTCCCTCCGATGACGAGCTTGTCTCTGATCTTCAATCTATAGGAAATTCTGGTAATCCTTCTTGATCTGCAAAAATTTGTTCATCTGCTTTCGATAAATTTCGTTTAATTTGAGGATGATGAGGAAGTAGTTTTTGTTTTTTAAGATTGCTTGTTGAATTCCTCACACACACACGCTCTATCTCCATGTGTCTCCAATCAAAAAGCTATTGCATTAGAAGGTGATGTTCGTAAGCCAGAGGATGCGAGAAGAGTCGTTGAATCAACTTGAAGATTATGTTGATGATTTTGTTGCTACTTCATCTCCAATAGCAAATGTACAAGGTTTTTCGTCCATGGCACACTGTCCATGCTATCATAAAAATACATTGCTTTGTGAACCTAGCTACGTGGACAGTTTATAATGGACCGTTATGCGCTATGTGCGTGTATGATTTTAGGGCAGTCAACAACTAAATGCAGATTCCTTCACAATGTACACAAGATTCTGAATTTATAGAAGATCTAGATGAGATATTGAAGTTTTATGTTTTTTTTTTAATGTCATACGGTTCTTGATTTCGAAATGTAATCATTAAATACAATTCTATGAAAAAAATTGTTCTTTCAAAATCGAATCTGAATTTGGGTAAAAGTAGATATTTCCTTCAGGTCACCTCTTTCCCTTCTAAACAATGATATGCTCAAATTAATACCTTCAGATACTAAAGCAGTTGTCGTAGTATAGCTAGGGGTCGAACACAAGGACTCACAGAAACACACAATAGATTATATAGGTGAGAATTAAGCTAAGGAATTCAGATGTAATTGAAAGCAATGCTTAAATTAAAAGTGTTGTAATTCAATTGGTAGAAAGATAGGCTCAGAGTATTTATCAGGAAATCAATGAATGCAGATAAACTAACAGGATTCCGATTTAGCGCAGTTCTTGAACTCAAATCACTAAGGTATAATTAACCAACTGTCGTTGAGAGAATTATCTAAATCCAAATCCTAGGAATTCCAAATCTCTTTGCGAATCCTAAAATCTAAATCAGGTTTGATATATTCACAAATCAATTAAACCAAATCTCTTTGCGAATAATCAATTTGCTCACCTAACGTTCTATCAGGTAATTAATCGCACTGTCGTGCCTAATCAATTATCCTAAGATCTAAGTTCCAGATTTGTCAACCTAGAATTAGCTTTGAACACAACCTAAGGTGAAGAACTAATTCAGATAGTGAATCCTAATAAATTAATCAACCTAGCATTCAGAGAAAACCCTTATAAGAACCCTGAATCTAAAGTGGATCTACTCAGACATGGAGAATGAAACAATCAACATGTTTGAATAAATCATCAAATAAAACAGAAAGAGTAACAAGAGGGTTCCAAATCTTCTCTCGGGCGAAGGGAGTTTCAGACTTGTCTTCCTCACAAAGCTCTCTCTCAAACCAAAGTAAAATAAAGCGTAGCAACCAAAGTGGCTGTAAAATCCTATTAAATAACCTAAATCACGTTTTGGGCATTCTTGTAAATATTAAAGACTTCTGGACCAAGTTGCAATTCTTCAACTCTTCATTAAAGTCGCGGGTCGTGTCTGCTGTGATGAGTGTCGATCGATACCAGGGGGTATCGATCGATGCTTGACGTGAAATCGGGTAGTCAGCAACACGAACTTCAGCTTTGCTCCAAAATGCTCCAGAAAGCTCCAATATCTCCAATTATGCTCCAAACGTGCTAAGACCTGTAAAAGACTCTAAAACACTACGAAATAGCAGAAATACTATATAACACGGACTTATATCATGACCTAAAAGGGGTAAAAACCATGATATATCAACTCCCCCAGACTTAGCCTTTGCTTGCCCTCAAGCAAAAAAGAAAACTAAACCAGAGAAAGAGGTTTGAAAACGCGGAGACTCACTAGTTCAGGAACCATTGCAAAGATCCTTTTCCCAAGCACCCAAATGTTACCTAACCAGCTTTTGATCTAACCACCATTTACTTCTCCGTAGACATTCACAGTTTTTCCAGACTCCACACATTATCTCGCAGCATTGTTCAAATCAAGCCCTCAACACCAGTTTCATCGTTGCAGCCAATGTTCAAAAACCTTCTAGATTCTTTACCATACAATATCATGACAAGGAACCACCCTTTTCACACTTTTTGTATCAATTTCTCTCCCCCATACTTATTTCTTATTATGTTCTCTCTTTATTTTTTTAGATCTGCATATACACATCAAGGTCCGAAACGCGAGTATTGATGGTGTTTGCCACCGAATCCCCGGTTCTTCCCTCTCTATGTATCAAAGGCTTAGGCGAATAGTGGTATCACGGAAAGTTGTCATAACCTCACTTTCAACCTTTGTGTGATCATTCCCTCTTAAGTAGAATAATGGGATCGCTAGAAATTTTTCTAGCCCTCTACTCAGAAGAAAATCATTTCAATCTTTTATGCTCTTATTTATCAACTTATAAAAGGGGAGAGAGATACCATTACTTTAAACATATGGGTTCCTTTGTCAGATATGAATTATGAATCAAGCTCTGTAAACACTAACCACATTGATGAAGTGCAAAAATTTGGCTCAGGCTTCAGAAGAACTCTGCTGGAGACATGGATGTTTTCTAGTCAACTGGTCAGTCTTTTGATTTTTCATTAGTCGATCTAGAGCTGATCCTGCAACACTGGTCACTCAAAAACAAAATCAAAACAACAATTCAAGCACAGGATCATCATCTCCAACAAGTTTTGACTCAATAAAACAACGAATGACTCGATAAAACAACTGACTCTAAGAAAAACAAACACAATGTCAGCAGACACCTTCCCAAGACTTGAACAACAATGTCCCCAGTGTTATCTAGCCGAGAGTAGGTAAAAGAAAACAAAAGAACAAAATAAAACGAAGAGAAACAAGAAGTTACCGTGATGTATGATATGCTCAAATTAATACCCTAACAGTACTAAAGCAGTAGTTGTAATATAGTTAGGGGTCGAACACAAGGACTCACAGAAATCACACAATAAATTGTATAGAATCGAGCTAGGCTAAGCAATTCAGGTTCAACAGAAAACAGAAAGTAGTAAACGAGTTGTATTCGATGGGAAAAAGATAGGTTCAGGGATATTTCTCAGGAAATCAATGAATGCAAAATAAACTAACTAATCAGGGTTCAGGTTACGCACGGTTCTCGGACTCAAATCACTAAAGTATAATCAACCAACTGTCGCTGCGAAAACTATCTAAATATAAACTTCAGAATCCCAAATTTCTTTGCAAATCCCTAAGAATAAATCAGCCTTAATTTCAAGTTTGATATGTTCACAAATCAATTAAACCAAATCTCTTTGCGAATAATCAATTTGCTCACCCTAAGTTCTATCAGGTAATTAATCGCACTGTCGTGCCTAATCAATTATCCTAAGATCTAAGTTCTAGGTGATCAATCTAGAATTAGCTTTGAGAACAACCTAAGGCGAAGAACTAATTCAGATTATGAACCCTAAATAACTAATCAACCTAGCATTCAAAGAAATCCCTTATGAGAATCCCCAAACCTAACAAGAGATCTACTCAGACATGGAAATTGAATCAATAGACATGTTTGAATAAATACTCAATAGAAAATAACAAAGAGTAACAATAGGTTTTGAGATCTGATCTCGGACGAAGGGAGATTCAGACTTGTCACTCTCACCAAAATTTCTCTCAAACCAATGTAAAATAAAGCATAGCCTAAAAGAGGCTCTAAAAATCCCTATTTATAAGCTAAAACACGAATTGGGGCTTCTTGTAATTATTAAAGACTTCTGGGGCAAATCTGCAGTTCTTCAACTCTTCATTAAGTCGTGTGTCTTGTAATGCTGCGATGGGTATCGATCGATACCAGGGGGTATCGATTGATGCTTGTCGTGAAATCAGATACTCAGCGACACGAACTTCAGCCTTGCTCCAAACTGCTCCAATACTTCCAATTACGCTCTAAACGTGCTAAAACCTGTAAAAGACTCTAAAAGACTACAAAACACTAGAAAGACTCTATAAAAAGGACTTATATCATGGCTTAAATAGGGTAAAAACCATGATATATCAACTCCCCCCAGACTTAGCATTTGCTGGCCCTCAAGCAAATAGAAGACTAAACAGAGAAAGAGGTTTGAAAACGCGGAGACTCACCTGTTCACGAACCATCGAAATGACCTTTTTCTCAAGTACCCAAATGTCACCAAATCATCTTTTGATCTAACCACCATGTACTTCTCCGTTGACATTCGCAGCTTTCCCAGACTCCACACATTATCCCACAGCATTGTTCAAGTAAAGCCATCCTCGCCAGTTTCATCGCTGTAGCCAATATTCAAGAACCTTCTAGATTCTTTACCAGACAATATCATGACAAGGAGCCACTCTTTTTCACACTTTTTGTATCAATTTCTCTCCCCCAGACTTATTTCTTATTATGTTCTTTCTGTTCTTTTCAGCTTTGCATATACACATCAAGGTATGAGACGCGAGTATTGATGGTGTTTGCCACCAAATCCCCGGTTCTTCCCTCTTAATGTATCAAAGGATGTAGGCGAATAATGGCATCATAGGAAAATCCTAGCCTCGCTTCCAATCCTTTGTGTGATCATTCCCTCTTAAGTAGAATAATGGGATTGCTGGAAATTTTCCTAACCCTCTACTCAGAAGAAAATCATTTCAATCTATTATGCTCTTATTTATCAACTTATAAGAGGGGAGAGAGATACCATAACTCTAAACACATGGGTTCCTTTATCAGATATGAATGATGAATCAAGCTCTAAAAACACTAACAACATTGATGAAGTGCAAAAATTTGGCTCAGGCTTCAGAAGAACTCTGCTGGAGACATGGATGTTTTCTAGTCAACTGGTCAGTTTTTGGATTTTTCATTAGTTGATCTAGGACCGATCCTGTAACACTGTGCACTCAAAAATAAAATCAAATCAACAGGTTCAAGCACAGGATCATCGTCTCCAACAAGTTTTGACTCAATAAAACAATTTAGACTCGATAAAACGACTGACTCTAAGAAAAACAAACACAATGTCAGCAGACACCTCCCCCATACTTGAACAACACTGTCCCCAGTGTTATCTAGCCTAGAGTAGGTAAAAGAAGACAAAAGAGAAGAAACGAAGAGAAACAAGAAGTTACCTTGCTGGAACATCGAGTATCGATCGACACACAGCCTGGTATCGATCGATACCAGGCTTAAATCGATTTGATGAACCGTACAAGCACGGACTTTCGCCCAATAGTGTTTCACCCTCTGTCCATTGGCAGTGAACTCATCGCCTGTAGGACTAATCAGCACGACAGCTCCATGTGGTCTGACCTCCTTGATGGTGAAAGTACCTGACCAACGAGAACGCAGTTTACCAGGAAACAATTGCAAACGAGAGTTATACAGAAGTACCTGGTCATTTGGCTCGAAGTGTCTGGAGATGATCTTCTTATCATGATAAGCCTTTGTTCTCTCTTTGTACAGCTTAGAGTTCTCGTAGGCGTGGTGCCTAATCTCATCCAACTTGTTCAGCTGAATCAACCTCCTTTTTTCTGCAGCAGGCTTGATGTCAAAGTTCAGCAACTTCGTCGCCCATGCTGCCTTGTGCTCAATCTCCACTGGAAGGTGACATGCTTTCCCATACAGCAAGTGAAATGGTGTAGTACCCAGCGGTGTCTTGAAAGCAGTCATGTAAGCCCATAGCGCATCATCCAACTTTGTAGACAAATCCTTCCTAGAAGCACCTACTGTCTTTTCCAGAATCTCCTTGATTTGCCTGTTGGAGACTTCGACTTGCCCACTGGTTTGAGGGTGATATGGAGTAGCCACTCGATTGTTTACACCATATTTCTTCAACAACCTCTCAAAAACCTTATTGATAAAGTGAGAGCCACCATCACTTATCACAATTCGAAGTACTCCAAAGCGAGGAAAAATGATGGTCTTAAACAGCTTAAGAACCACTGCAGAGTCAATTTTCTCACTAGCTATTGCTTCCACCCATTTGGACACATAGTCCACAGCAACCAGGATGTAGTTTTTCTTGTGTGACGATGGAAAGGGACCCATAAAGTCGATTCCCCAGCAATCGAAGACTTCGACCTCAGGGATGAAATTCTGTGGCATCTCATGTCGCTTGCTGATCTTCCATCTCCTCTGACAGACATCACACCGTGAGACATAGGCGTGAGCATCCTTGAACATAGTAGGCCACCAGAAGCCTGTTTGAAGAACCTTGGACACCGTTTTGAAAGTGGCAAAGTTACCAGCATATCCAGACCCATGGCAATGAAAAAGAATAGCTGGCGTCTCAGACTCTGCAACGCTTCTTCTGTAGATACCATCTGAGTAATGCTTGTATAGGTAAGGCTCATCCCAGAAGAATCTCCTTATCTCGCGCATAAACTTCTTCCTTGCATATTTTGTGGGATGCTTTGGCTCAGTCTCTATAGCAAGGTAGTTGGCGATGTCTGCGTACCATGGACGTGCAGCACTAGAGTCAGCAGCTAGATAGATATCATAGGAGTTCAAGTGCTCTACGGACAAAACAGGTTCAGGTCGCGACGGGTATCGATCGATACTAGGTGAGTATCGATCGATACCGAAAGTCTGCATTCGTGAAAATTGCAGATTTTCAAGATAAAGGTCTTGAAGTTGAGCTTCAATGAGGTAAACACCTTCCTCTGGCAAACAATCATCAATAGGGACGACCTCATCGACCTTTAGTCGCCATAAGTGGTCAGCAACGCCATTCTCAGCTCCTTTCTTGTCCTTGATCTCGATGTCGAAACCTTGGAGCAAAAGAACCCATCGGCATAGACGAGGCTTGAGGTCCTTGTTCTTCAGCAGGTATTTCAGAGCAGCATGGTCTGTGTGAACAATGACCTTGCTCCCAATCAAGTAGGACCGGAATTTCTCAAAAGAGAAAACGAACGCCAGCAACTCCTTCTCAGTGGTGTTGTAATTTCGCTGAGAATCATCCAATGTCCTGCTGGCATAATAAATAGCATGGAGTTTCTTGTCTTTCCTCTGACCCAACACAGCTCCAACAGCAAAATCACTGGCATCACACATAACCTCAAAAGGCAAGCTCCAATCAGGTGGTTGGACTACAGGAGCACTCACCAATGCCTTCTTGATTTCCTCGAAGGCTACAAGGCAATCAGACGTGAAATCAAACTTGACTTCCTTACATAACAGGGCAGTGAGGGGACGTGCAAGCTTAGAGAAATCCTTGATGAACCTCCTGTAAAACCCAGCATGACCAAGGAAGCTTCGTATCTCAGGAACAGATCGTGGAGGTTGCAAGCTTGTCATGACCTGAATCTTAGCCTTGTCGACTTCGATCCCTGCCTTAGAAACCTTGTGCCCAAGAACAATGTCATCTTGTACCATGAAGTGGCATTTCTCCCAATTAAGAACCAAGTGCTTCTCCTCGCATCTTTGCAGTACCTTACACAAGTTATCCAGACAATCTTTGAACGACGATCCATACACAGAAAAATCATCCATGAAAACTTCCATAAACTCCTCAGTCATATCTGTGAAAATCGACATCATGCATCGCTGAAAGGTCGCTGGAGCGTTACATAATCCGAACGGCATTCTTCTGTAGGCGAATGTGCCATAGGGACATGTGAAGGTCGTTTTTCCCTGGTCCTCTGGATGTATAGGAATCTGGAAAAAGCCTAAGTACCCATCAAGAAAACAGTAGTATTGATGACTCGCTAACCTCTCCAGAATCTGGTCAATGAATGGCAAAGGGATGTGATCCTTCCTTGTAGCTGCATTCAGCTTCCTGTAGTCAATGCACATCCTGTGACCAGTGATTGTCCTTGTAGGGATCAACTCATCCTTCTCGTTCTTCACCACAGTTATGCCTCCTTTCTTAGGCACAACGTGAACTGGACTAACCCAAGAACTATCCAAGATGGCATAGATAATCCCTGCTTCCAACAGTTTCATCACTTCCTTCCTGACCACTTCCTTCAGGTTCGGATTTAGCCTCCTCTGACACTCAATCGAAGACTTTGACTCGTCCTCCAGGTGAATCCGATGCATGCACAAGTCTGGTGCTATACCTGAAATGTCAGCAAGAGAATAGCCAAGAGCTTTGTGATACTTGCGCAGCTTGCTCAGCAGTAAAGCAACCTATGTGGTATTCAAAGAAGCATTAACGATAACTGGGTATGTGGAATTAGGACCAAGAAAACTATACCTCATATTCGCTGGAAGTGGCTTTAGTTCCACCTTAGGAGTATTCTCTGTACTCCAATCTCCAAACCCAGCAGCTTGCTTAGAACCATCGACCAACCCTCTTTCTGGCCGTAGGGTATCGATCGATACCAAAGGGGTATCGATCGATACTGGCGATGCTGAATCAAGCATCTTCGAGTATCCAGCAGTTTCGTTAAATGAACGGACTTCTGAAGTGGCCGAACAGACCAATGCTCTCTCCAGTGGATCCTCAGGGTGCATCTCCAGGAAGTACTCTTCAGCTATGTAACTGAAGGCGTCCACATAGAATGTATGCCCATCGATGGTTGGCGTTTTCATCATCTTTTCCATGTTAAAGGACATCACCAAGTCACCAATGTTGAGAGCGATATGTCCATTTCTGCAGTCAATTAAGGCTCCAGCATTTGCAAGGAATGGTCTGCCCAAGATAATAGGATCCTTAGGCTCAGCATCGTACTTCAGGACGATAAAATCTGTTGGGATCAAGCAATTCCCAATCTTGATTGGGACATCTTCAAGTAGTCCCTCTGGAAGTCGTACTGAGCGATCAGCAAGTACCAGCGAAATCCTTGTAGATTGGAAATCTGTCATCCCCATTCGCTTGGCAACAGAGTGTGGCATAAGGTTCACACTCGACCCAATATCGCAGAGAGCTCGCTCAAATCTCTCTGTGAAGATAATGCAGTCCAAAACAAAGCTCCCTGGGTCTGGTAGCTTCTTAGGAATTTTGTTGAGCAGGATCGCACTGCACTCAGCTGTGATCATCATGACACCTTCCTCTAGGTTCACATTGCTAGAGACCATCTTCTTCACATATCTCCTGAAAACTGGAGAAGTCTTAATAGCATCAACAAAAGGAAGCTCCACAACCAACTATCCAGCATGGACTTGCATCTGGCATCTTCCCGTTCCTTCCTTGTCAGCTTAGGAAGTATATGATAAGGTGCCTTGGGTGTATACACCCTCTCCTTGAAAATCTCGGGCTCCTTCTCTGGCTGTGTCTCAGCATCGATCGATACTTAAGGGGTATCGATCGATACACGGGATTTTGAATTCACTCGGGAAGATGTCTGAGCTGGTGTCGATCGACACTGTCTATCATCGATCGATACCTGTAGATTCTCAGAATCCCAATCGTCATCTCCAGCAAGATCGACGAGATTTCCTGCAATTGGGTTGTTCTTCACTCCTGTAAGCACTTCTTTTCCACTCCTCAAGGTGATGGCGTTGATGTGTGCCCTTGGATTCTTAGTTTTCCCTGGAAGAAAACCATCTTGCCTCTTTACAGCTGCTGATGTGTGAGCCACCTGAGTTTCCAGCTTCTTCTGGGAAAGATTTATGGCTTCTATTTTCCCATTCTGATCGATGTACAGAGAGTCAAACTTCCCATTGAAATCCACTTGCAACTTCTGCTGTCCCAGAAGAATCTGCTCCATCATGGATTCCATCTTATTGTCTGTGGACTTGGGAGATGCTGGTTCGTACGAAGAGTTCCCATAATTGCGAGTGAAATCGCTGCTCTAAAGTGGTTTCTGAGTAAATTGCTTCGCTCCGAAACCAGATTGGTTCCCCTCGAACTTGTACCCACCTTGCTGATTGTTGTTGTTGAAGTTTCTGTTGTTGTTGTACCCAAATCGCTGACCCTGAAAACCATAACCACTAACGTAGTTAACATCCTCTTCTTCTTCTTCCACATTAGCGACTTCATCAGCAAAATGCACAGACTTCTTTGATTTTCCGATCAGGAAATCCAGTTTGGCCTGCACGTCAGCAATTTGCCACCCATCAATTCCTCCTGCTTGCTTTTTCCTCTCGAAATCAGCATTCTTGGTGCTATTGCTAGACGCCAAGTTCTCTATCAGCACAACCGCATCATTCGGATACCTGGTGAAGAAGTTCCCATTACTCGCAGCATCCATACCCATCTGGTATCTCCAATCAACCCCTCTGTAGAAAGTGCCCAGCAGCTGCACCAGAGTGAACCCATGGTGCGGACAGTCTCTCTGATAAGACTTGAAACGAATCCATGAAGCCTTGAATGCCTCTGTCGAACCCTGAGCGAACTGAGAGATCTTGTTCCTGAGCTCCTCAGATCTTGCATCATCATAGAAATTTATCAGGAACGCATTCTTTGTCTCATCCCATGTAGTTAGCGAATCAGGAGCTAGCTGCTTCAACCAATAAGCAGCATCACCACCAAGAGAGTACGAGAAGAGTTTGCAGAAAAGGAACTCATTGGGCACTCCATTGTACCTCATACCAGTGACCAAGTCTTCGAACCTTTCGATATGATCCATGGGATGCTCATGCGGTAGGCCATGGAATGGGTTCTGACTTACGAGAGCGTAATATGCAGGCTTCAACTCTAAGTCATTCCTCTGAAAAGTCGGGATGCGAATCGCAGCTCGATTGGCATAGAACTGATCAGGCATGTTGTGCTCACCAAGTGTTCTAGCTCGATCACCTGCAGCATTCCCAACGTTGGCGCGCCCAGCTGGTGCGATAATCTCAACAACAGCAGCAGGGACAACGACGTTTCCAGCCTCATCAAGTCGCTGCCCTCTCTCATTGCACACTTGATCATCTTGGTCTCTCAGAATTCCAGCTTTGTCAGCTCATAAAACCACTGGGTTGTTCATCCCTGATTTCTTCTTTGTCTTTCTGTTTGTGCGTTCTAAACGTGCTAGCTTCTCTAACGATAGATTGACTAGCGGAGCGCTCTTGTTTCTTCTGGTTTCACGATTAGGCATGCACCTGAAACACCAAGATCAAGAACGTAAGTAACCAAAGACACGATGAGTATCGACCGATACTGAATGGTATCGATCGATATCAATAAAGAAAATCGCCTCAGTATCGACCGATACTAGGTAGTATCGATCGATACAGACGGGCTTAGTCGAAACTCGACAGCTAAAATCTAATGGCGAAATTGAGTCCCCGGCAACGGTGCCAAATTTGATATGCTCAAATTAATACCTTAACAGTACTAAAGCAGTAGTTGTAATATAGTTAGGGGTCGAACACAAGGACTCACAGAAATCACACAATAAATTGTATAGAATCGAGCTAAGCTAAGCAATTCAGGTTCAACAGAAAACAGAAAGTAGTAAACGAGCTGTATTCGATGGTAAAAAGATAGGTTCAGGGATATTTCTCAGGAAATCAATGAATGCAAAATAAACTAACAAATCAGGGTTCAGGTTACGCACGGTTCTCGGACTCAAATCACTAAAGTATAATCAACCAACTGTCGTTGCGAAAACTATCTAAATATAAACTTCAGAATCCCAAATTTCTTTGCAAATCCCTAATAATAAATCAGCCTTAATTTCAAGTTTGATATGTTCACAAATCAATTAAACCAAATCTCTTTGCGAATAATCAATTTTCTCACCCTAAGTTCTATCAGGTAATTAATCGCACTGTCGTGCCTAATCAATTATCCTAAGATCTAAGTTCTAGGTGATCAATCTAGAATTAGCTTTGAGAACAACCTAAGGCGAAGAACTAATTCAGATTATGAACCCTAAATAACTAATCAACCTAGCATTCAAAGAAATCCCTTATGAGACCGCCAAACCTAAAAAGAGATCTACTCAGACATGGAAATTGAATCAATAGACATGTTTGAATAAATACTCAATAGAAAGTAAGAAAGAGTAACAATAGGTTTTGAGATCTGATCTCGGACGAAAGGAGATTCAGGCTTGTCTCTCTCACCAAATTCTCTCTCAAACCAAAGAAAAATAAAGCATAGCCTAAAAGTGACTGTAAAAATCCCTATTTATAAGCTAAAACACGAATTGGGGCTTCTTGTAATTATTAAAGACTTCTGGGGCAAATCTGCAGTTCTTCAACCCTTCATTAAGTCGTGTGTCTTGTAATGCTGCGATGGGTATCGATCGATACCAGGGGGTATCGATCGATGCTTGTCGTGAAATCAGATACTCAGCGACACGAACTTCAGCCTTGCTCCAAACTGCTCCAATACTTCCAATTACGCTCCAAACGTGCTAAAACATGTAAAAGACTCTAAAAGACTACAAAACACTAGAAAGACTCTATAAAAAGGACTTATATCATGGTTTAAATAGGGTAAAAACCATGATATATCACTGTAACGTCTGGTGTCGACCGACACACGGCCTGGTATCGATCGATACCAGGCTTAAGTCAACCCGATGAACATCTCATTCGCGATTGGTGTCGACCGATACCAATGGGGTATCGATCGACACTAAGGCGATTTCGAGTTTTGCTCCTTGTTTATCCTGACACAAACACAAAACGAAAAATAAAAAGAAAAATATTCAAAAGCAGACTCACCAGTGGGTTGCCTCTAACCAAGCGCTCGTTTAACGTCATTAGCTTGACTGTAATGCCATTCAGGCTGTGGGTGCATCATCCAAAGGCATTATCTGCCCTGTTGGAATTTTGGCTTTTGCCCAATAGTGTTTCACCCTCTGTCCATTGACAGTAAACTCATCGCCTGTAGGACTAATCAGCACGACAGCTCCATGTGGTCTGACCTCCTTGATGGTGAAGGGACCTGACCAACGAGAATGCAGTTTACCAGGAAACAGTTGCAAACGAGAGTTATACAGAAGTACCTGGTCGTTCGGCTCGAAATGCCTGGAGATGATTTTCTTATCATGTTAGGCCTTAGTTCTCTCCTTGTACAGCTTCAAGTTCTCTTAGGCATGGTGCCTAATCTCATCTAACTCGTTCAGCTGAATCAATCTCCTCTCTGCAGCAGGCTTGATGTCAAAATTCAGCAACTTCGTCGCCCATGCTGCCTTGTGCTCTATCTCCACTGGAAGGCGACATGCTTTGCCATACAGCAAGTGAAATGGTGTAGTGCCCAGAGGTTTCTTGAAAGCAGTCCTATACGCCCATAGCGCGTCATCCAGCTTCTTAGATCAATCCTTCCTAGAAGCACCCACTGTCTTCTCCAAAATTTCTTTGATTTGCATGTTGGAGACCTCGACTTGCCCACTGGTCTGAGGGTGATATGGAGTAGCTACGCGATGATTTACACCATATTTCCTCAGCAATATCTCGAAAACCTTGTTGATAAAGTGGCTGCCACCATCACTTATAACAATTCGCGGCACTCCAAATCATGGGAAGATGATGGTCTTAAACAGCTTAAGAACCACCGCAGAGTGGTTCTTTTTACTAGCAATCGCATCCACCCATTTGGATACATGGTCCACGGTAACCAGGATGTACCTGTTCTCGTATGACGAGGGAAAGGGACCCATAAAATCGATGCCCCAGCAATAGAAAACTTCAACCTCAAGGATGAAATTCTATGGCATCTCGTGTCTCTTACTGATCTTCCCTCTCCTTTGACAAGCATCGCACTGCGAAATGAAAGCATGAGCATCCTTTAACATAGTAGGCCACCAGAAGCCTGCTTGAAGAACCTTGGACACCGTCTTGAAGGTAGCAAAGTGTCCAGCATACTCAGATCCATGACAATGAAAGAGAATCGCAGGCACCTCAGACTCTGCAACACGTCTTCTGTAGATACCATCTGAGCATTGCTTGTAGAGGCAAGGCTCATCCCAGTAGAATCGTCTCATCTCACACATAAACTTCTTCCTCGCATACTTTGTGGGATGCTTGGGCTCAGTCTCGACAGCAAGGTAGTTAGCAATGTCAGCATACCATGGTCGTGCAGGACTAGATACAGCAGCTGTATAGACGTCAAAAGAGTTGAAGTGCACTACAGGCAAAACAGGTTCAGATCGAGTCTGGTATCGATCGATACTAGGTGAGAATCGATCGATACTAAAGGTCTGCACTCGTGAAAATTGTAGATTTTCGAACCGATCATCAAGTGGTTAAGTTACAATGAAGTAAATACCCTCTTCTGGTAAGAAATCATCAATAGGCACGACTTCATCGACCTTTATGCGCGATAAGTGGTCAGCAACTCCATTCTCAACTCCTTTCTTGTCCTTGATCTCGATATTGAATCCTTGAAGTAAAAGAACCCATCGGCATAGACGAGGCTTGAGGTCCTTGTTCTTCAGCAGGTACTTGAGAGCAGCATGGTCTGTGTGAACAATAACCTTGCTCCCAATCAAGTAGGACCAGAATTTCTCAAAAGAGAAGACAACTGCAAGCAACTCTTTCTCAGTAGTGTTGTAATTTCGCTGAGCATCATCCAACGTCCTGCTGGCATAGTAAATAGCATGGAACTTCTTGTCTTTCCTCTGACCCAACACAGCTCCAACAGCAAAATCACTCGCATCACACATAACATCAAAAGGTAAATTCCAATTAGGTGGTTGGACTACAGAAGCACTCACCAATGCCTTCTTGATCTCCTCGAAGGCTGTAAGGCAATCAGATGTGAAATCAAACTTGACTACCTTACATAACAGGGCTGTGAGTGGACGTGCAAGCTTAGAGAAATCCTTGATGAACCTCCTGTAAAACCCAGCATGACCAAGGAACCTTCGTATCTCAGGAACAGTTCGTGGAGGTTGCAGGCTCGTCATGACCTGAATCTTAGCCTTGTCGACTTCGATCCCTGCCTTAGAAACCTTGTGCCCAAGAACAATGCCATCTTGTACCATGAAGTGGCACTTCTCCCAATTAAGAACCAAATGCTTCTCCTCGCATCTTTGAAGTACCTTGCACAAGTTATCCAGACAATCCTTGAAAGACGATACATACACTGAAAAATCATCCATAAAAACTTCCATAAACTCCTTAGTCATGTCTGTGAAAATCGACATCATGCATCGCTGAAAGGTTGCTGGAGCGTTACATAATCCAAATTGCATTCTTCTGTAGGCGAATGCGCCATAGGGACATGTAAAAGTCGTCTTTCCCTAGTCCTCTGGATGTATAGGAATCTGGAAAAAGCCTGAGTACCCATCGAGAAAACAGTAGTATGGGTGACTCGCTAGCCTCTCCAGCATATGGTCAATGAATGGCAATGGGAAGTGATCCTTCCTTGTAGCCGCATTCAGCTTCCTGTAGTCAATAAACATCCTGTGACCAGTGATTGTCCATGTAGGGATCAGCTCGTCCTTCTCGTTCTTCACCACAGTTATGCCTCTTTTCTTAGGCACAACGTGAACTGGACTAACCCAAGATTTATCCGAGATGGCATAGATAATCCATGCTTCCTACAGCTTCATCACTTCCTTCCTGACCACTTCCTTCAGGTTCGGATTCAACCTCCTCTGACACTCAATCGAAGACTTTGATTCACCCTCCAGGTGAATCCGATGCATGCACAAGTCTGGTGCTATACCTGAAATATCAGAAAGAGAATAGCCAAGAGCTTTGCGATACTTACGCAGCTTGCTCAGCAGTAAGGCATTCTCTATGTTGTTCAAAGAAGCATTAACAATGACTGGGTATGTAGAATCAGGGCCAAGAAAACTATACCTCAGATTTGGTGGGAGTGGCTTTAGTTCGACCTTAGGAGCTTTCTCTATACTCCAATCCCCAAGCCCAGCAGCCTTCTTAGAACTGTCGACCAACTTTCCTTCTGGCCGTAGGGTATCGACCGATACCAGAGGGGTATCGATCGATACCGGTGATGCAGAATCAAGCATCTTCGAGTATCTAGCAGTATCGTCACATGAACGGACCTCCGCAGTGGCCGAACAGACCAATACTCTCTCCAGTGGATCCTCAGGGTGCATCTCTAGGAAATACTCCTCAGCTATGTCATTGAAGGTGTCCACATAGAATGTCTGTCCCTCAATGGTTGGCCTCTTCATCATCTTCTCCATGTTAAAGGACATCACCAAATCACCGATGTTGAGAGCTATATGTCCATTCTTGCAGTCAATCAAGGCTCCAGCAGTTGCAAGGAATGGCCTGCCCAGGATAAGAGGATCCTTAGGCTCAGCATCGTACTTCAGGACCATGAAATCTGTTGGGATCAAGCAATTCCCAATCTTGATTGGGACATCTTCGAGTAGTCCCTCTGGAAGTCGCACTGAGCGATCAGCAAGTACCAGCGAAATCCTTGTAGATTGGAAATCTGTCATTCCCATTCGCTTGGCAACTGAGTGTGGCATAAGGTTCACACTCGACCCAATATCGCAGAGAGCACGCTCGAATCTCTCTGTGAAGATAGTGCGATCCAAAACAAAACTCCCTGGATCTGGCAGTTTCTTGGGAATTTTGTTGAGTATAATCGAACTACACTCAGCTGTAATCATCATGACACCTTCTTCAAGGCTCATACTGCTAGACACCATCTTCTTCACGTACCTCCTGAGAGCTGGAGAAGTCTTAATAGCATCAACAAACGGAAGCTCCACAACCAACTTGTCTAACATAACCTTGCATCTAGCATCCTCCCATTCCTTTCTTGTCAGCTTAGGAAGTATAGGATAAGGTATCTTGGGGGTATACACTCTCTCCTTGACACTCTCAGGCTCCTTCTCGACCTGTGTCTCAGCATCGATCGACATTGTATGAGTATCGATCGATACACGGGATTTTGGATTCTCTCGTGTAGGTGTCTGGGCCGGTATCGATCGATACTGGCTGGTATCGATCGATACCTGGGGATTTTCAGAATCCCAATCATCATCTCCAGCAAGATCGACGAGATTTTCTGCGATTGGACTGTTCTTCACTCCTGTAATCACCTCTTTTCAACTCCTCAAGGTATTGGCGCTTATGTGTGCCCTTGGATTCTCAGTTTTCCCTGGAAGTAAACCTTCCTGCCTGTTTACAGCTGCTGCAGTCTGAGCAACCTGAGTTTCCAGCTTTCTTTGGGAAAGATTGATGGCTTCGATTTTCCCATTCAGATCCATGTACAGCGAGTCAAACTTCCCATTGAAATCCCCCTGCAACTTATGATGTCCGTGAAGAATATGTTCCATCATGGATTCCATCTTACTCTCCATGGTTTTTGGAGAGATGGGTTGGTATGAAGAATTCCAAAAATTTCGAGTGAAATCGCTGCTCTGAAGTGGTTTTTGAGTAAATTGCTTTGCTCCGTAACCAGATTGGTTCCCCTCAAACTTGTACCCACCTTGCTGATTGTTGTTGCTGAAGTTTCGGTTGTTGTTCCCAAATCGCTGACCCTGAAAACCAGAACCACCAACGTAGTTAACATCCTCTTCTTCTTCTTCCACATTAGCGACTTCATCAGCAAAGTGCACATATTTTTTCGATTTCCCGATCAGGAAATCCAGTTTGGCCTGTACGTCAGAAATCTGCGATCCATAAACTCCTCCAACCTGCTTCTTCCGCTCGAAATCAGCATTCTTGGTGCTATTATTAGATGCCAAGTTTTCAATCAACACAACCGAATCATCTGGATACCTGGTGTTGAAGTTCCCATTATTCGCAGCATCCATACCCATCTGGTACCTCCAATCAATCCCTCTGTAGAAAATGCCCAGCAGCTGAACTTGAGAGAACCCATGGTGCGGACAATCTCTCTGATAAGACTTGAAACGAATCCAAGCAGCTTTGAATGCTTATGTCGGACCCTGAGCGAATTGAGAGATCTTGTTCCTGAGCTCCTCGGATCTCGAATCATTATAAAAATTGTTCATGAACGCATTCTTCGTCTCATCCCATGTAGTTAGCGAATCAGGAGCTAACTGCTTCAGCCAATAAGCAGCATCCCCACCAAGAGAGTACGGGAAATGTTTGCAGAAAAAAACTCATTGGGCACTCCAATGTACTTCATACCAGTGACCAAATCCTCGAACCTTTCGATATGATCCATGGGATGCTCATGAGGTAGGCCATGGAAAGGGTTCTGACTTACAAGAGCGTAATACGCAGGTTTCAGCTCGAAGTCATTCCTCTGAAAAGTTGGGATGCGAATCGCAGCTCGATTGGCATAGAACTGATCAGGTCAGTTGTGCTCACCAAGTGTTCTACCTCGATCAACTCCAGCATTCCCAACGTTGGCTTGCGCAGCTGGCGCAACAATCTGACCAACAACAGCAGGAGGGACAATGACGTTTCCAGCTTCATCAAGTCGCTGCCCTCTCTCATTGCACACTTGACCCTCTTGGTCTCTCAAGACTCCAGCTTCATCAGCTCTTAAATCCACTGGGTTGTTCATCCCTGATTTTTGTTGTCTTTCTGTTTGTGCGTTCTAAACGTGCTAGCTTCTCTAACGATAGATTGACTAGCGGAATGCTCTTGTTTCTTCTGGTTTCACGATTAGGCATGCACCTGAAACACAAAAATCAAGAACGTTAGTAACAAAAAACCGATGAGTATCGATCGATACCAAGTGGTGTCGATCGATATCAACAAAAAGAAACGACGTGTATCGACCGATACTAGGTAGTATCGATCGTTACCGACGGGCTTAGTCGAAACTCGACAGCTAAAATCTAATGGTGAAATTGAGTCCCCGGCAATGGCGCCAAATTTGATATGCTCAAATTAATACCTTATTCAGATACTAAAGCAGTTGTCGTAGTATAGTAAGGGGTCGAACACAATGACTCACATAAACACACAATAGATTATATAGGTGAGAATTAAGCTAAGCAATTCAGATGTAATTGAAATCAATGCGTAAATTAAAAGTGTTGTAATTCAATTAGGAGAAATATAGGCTCAGGGTATTTCACAGGAAATCAATGAATGCAGATAAACTAACTAACATGATTCAGATTTAGTGCAGTTCTTGAACTCAAATCACTAAAGTATAATTAACCAACTGTCGTTGCGAGAATTATCTAAATCCAAATCCTAGGAATTCCAAATCTCTTTGCGAATCTTAAAGTCTAAATCAGCTTTAATATCAGGTTTGATATGTTCACAAATCAATTAAACCAAATCTCTTTGCGAATAATCAATTTGCTCACCTAAGGTTCTATCAGATAATTAATCGCACTGTCGTGCCTAATCAATTATCCTAAGATCTAAGTTCCAGATTCGTCAACCTAGAATTAGCTTTGAACACAACCTAAGGTGAAGAACTAATTCAGATAGTGAATCCTAATAAATTAATCAACCTAGCATTCAGAGAAAACCCTTATGAGAACCCTGAACCTAATGTGGATCTACTCAGACATGGAGAATGAAACAATCAACATGTTTGAATAAATAATCAAATAAAACAGAAAGAGTAACAAGAGGGTTCCAAATCTTCTCTCGGACGAAGGGAGTTTCAGACTTGTCTTCCTCACAAAGCTCTCTCTCAAATCAAAGTAAAATAAAGCGTAGCCAACAAAGTGGCTGTAAAATCCTATTAAATAACCTAAATCACGTTTTGGACCTTCTTGTAAATATTAAAGACTTCTGGACCAAGTTGCAATTCTTCAACTCTTCATTAAAGTCGTGGGTCGTGTCTGCTGTGATGAGTGTCGATCGATACCAGGGGTATCGATCGATGCTTGACGTGAAATCGGGTAGTCAGCAACACGAACTTCAGCTTTGCTCCAAAATGCTCCAGAAAACTCCAATATCTCCAATTATGCTCCAAACGTGCTAAGACCTGTAAAAGACTCTAAAACACTACGAAATAACATAAATACTTTATAAAACGGACTTATATCATAGCCTAAAAGGGGTAAAAACCATGATATATCAAACAACCGTAATGGTTCCTGTTCACATCCACCTATCCACAAAATTAGTTTCCTCATTGTCATTTTTGGTATCAACCAAACAAAACATGCCTCCGACACAACACTATTATCCATCATAATGCATCCACAACCTATATGCAACCCTTATGCAACTCTTCATATAAACTAATATTGACTCGTCTTTCCAATAACACCCCATTTGTACACTATAATGTATCCATCTATTAGCATCCAAGTGGACACTATGATTGTACACATGACACATGGACTTTACACGGACAACTGCCCATGGATACAATATAGTGTACATAGAAGGATATGGTATGTATAAATACAACTACTATGTCCGACATCATATACATATCATGATTGTCCACAACTTTCAGGTCCGCTTGTTCATGTCCACGGAAATATAACTTTTAACACATCATTCTCGGAACAAGCCATACCACTCTTCCATAGTTAATTTCCTTCACATAGTCATCGAAAGCCATTTCTCCACACAACCTAATACATGTGTACGTAATCTGTTCACATTAACAAACATCCATCGCATCTTGTTCATTTAATACATGTCTATCTTCTGGAGATTTGCTACTGTAACACTCTATGGAACATCGATGCATAACCTGATCTCAACTAATGAACAAACTTGATTTTTGATTACAAAATCGTGCAATCCCCACTTAATCGAGAAGCTCAGCGAAACTTACGCCGCCTTCTTCTCACGCCAACGGCCACCTCAAAATCCAGCTTCTCCACCGACCTCACGTGAAAAGACCGAAACCACCGAACAAATCTTTGACTCATTTTTATACAAAAATCGACAAAAATATCTACATCTTTAATAAATGGCAAAATCGGAGCCCATTGGCACATGTCCACCAAGTATAGTTTGCTTGTTCAGCAAACATGTTTCATCAATTTCAGTTTGCCCAGATTACTTCGATCGTAAATTTCTCTGCAAAATAAGAACACAAAGGAACAAGAACTAAAGTTCACCACTTTATCATTTCCCATACCTGAAATCGTGTCTTCTATATTATTTCACTAAATTACATGTGTAGTTTTTCAGGAATCCCTTTACTAAGTTTGGTTTTTCATGAATCGCCGCCGTCTAAATGTCAGGCGAATTATATGGAATCGAATTGGAACTTTTTTTCCTCAGAGGTGGTGTGACCAGAGAAACAAGTTCTGTCAGAGATAATCCCTGATTATATCGACCAAAAATGAAGATAGAATTACTAAAGGCAAATCCATTTTTACTGAAGGGTTAAGAAAGGTTTTCCATAATCTCAAACAGTGCTCAAAGTGCCCTAAGAATCAAAAGTGACTATTTTGTAACAAAAACTTCTCAAAGTGCTTTTGTATGTAAATCACTCTTTCATTAAAGTAAACTTGAAGATACAAAGTCCTTATGAAGATGGGGAGTTAACCATACAGGAGGATTAAAACAACTGGAAAAAAAAGACTATCTCTAGGAACGTTCTTAGCTAGATGATGGGTTGGTTCATTGCAATCCCTTCTCACACTTCGAAAGATTATCCGATTGAAATTTGTCGCCCAACTTGAAATTTCCTTGCAGAGGTTGTGGATCCCATAGTTTTTTTCCTGTCCATTTAAATTTCGATCAAGGTTCAAACAATCTCCCTTGAAAATAACATCCCTGAAAACCCATCATGTAAGTGTTTTGAATTGCTGATAACAAAGCTTTTCCTTCGGCTTCCAAAGCTGAGGAGGATTTTCTAGTTTAGATGATCCCCAGTACTTAGCATAACCTAAATCATGTCGTACAATCCAGCAACTAGAAGTCACAACAGACGAAGGATTATAAGCAGCATCAAAATTGCATTTGAACATACCCGTAGGAGGTCTAGTCCATGAAGCAAACATTGAATTTCCACCAGAAGAAACTCGTTGGTTTCAATCACATGAGCTTCATGTTCCCTTTGTAGCTTATAACCATTCTTTTACCTCTGCTAAGGATAGAATCATTTCCTTGGATGGTCTCGGGATATGTTTCTTAAAAATAAGGTTGTTTCTAGACTTCCAAATATGCCACATCAACCAAAAAGGAAGTAATTGTTGTTGAGGAGACAAAGCCTGATGATTTTGAAGATCTATTAGGATCTTAATATTTTCTTCGCAGTCAGAGGACGGCTGATATAGACATTGTATCGGTATGTTCGCAAGACGCCAAGTCATATTTGAAATAGGTTACTCAAAAAGCATATGATTGATGGTTTCTTCTCTAAGTCCACATCGTTGACATACTAGATCTATATGAATACCCCGAGTACGAAGACGATCAGATGTACCAACCAGGGGCGGATGTAGAAAAATTTTGGACTGGTGGCAAAAAAAAATAAAAATAAAAAATATTTAATAAATAAAAATATTAAATATTATAGAAAATTCCTATCTAAAAATGCTATCGAATATATATATATATATATATATATATATATATATATCTAATTTTTTTTTAATTTAGATGAGTATACCGGAGATTTAGATGAAACTAATAAGGAAAATGAGATTCTTGCATTAGGAAATTAAGTTATTAGATTTAAATATCTTTAAATGTTTGGTGAAAATAAATTAATATTAATGGATTTCATAGAAGTGGACCTGTTAAAAAATTAGTTTGGACAATAGTCTGAGATTGAAAAATCGGTGGGGGCAAAAACATTTTTTGGCATGGGGTCAATAATATGGATCTTCACAAAATAACATTGGTTATAAGATTTTGAGTGGGTGCACTTGCCACCACCTTATTGCAAGTACATCCGCCACTGGTACCAATGGCTTTTGAAATCACACGCCATAAGAAGTGTTTCAGCTTCGATAATATTGGAAGTTTCCAAATTCTTGCTTTCAAAAAGGGATCTCCATGAGGTGGTTGTATTAAGTTGTTATCTGAATTGTTGAGATTTGATAATCTCTTGATAATCACGGAATTGAGCAATAAATAAAAGACACAGAGAATTAACGAGTTCAGATCACGGTGTGTGATCCTACGTCTCGGCCTGGAGCTTTCCAGTAATCCACTATCACCAAGGATTACAAAGAATTAGGGTTCCTCACAATCTCTCTAAGAACAAGAAAGATCTCTCTAGTTTCTCTCTCTAGTTTCTCTCTAGAATTTCCAGGATACAAGAAACCCTCACACATGCATGTCTTTATATAGACTAGGGCAATTACAAAGTTAAGACGGTTTAAACCTAAACCAAAGCCCAATAGGAAAAACACATTCCTAATTGACTAACCCAAGTCGCGGGCCTAGTTAATACTCATGATTTTCATCACCAAAGCCCAACAAACTCCACCTTGATGACAATCATTTCCGAGTATAACTTCTTTATCTTTGCATTCATGTGCCGCTCCAGACAGTCCAGCACCTTAGTGCCCTTCTAAGTTGAGAAAACTCAAAGCCTTCTCAAACTTATCAACAGGAAGTACCTTTGTCAACATATCAGCTGGATTCCTCTCAGTAGGGATCTTCGACAGCTTCACTTCATCGGAAGCAACAATATCCATGATGAAATGCATCCTCCTGTTGATATGCTTCGTCCTCTCATGATGAACGTTGTTCTTGGCTAAACTCAAGGCACTCTGAGAATCACACCAGATCTCTACCATGTCTTGTTTGAATCCGAACTCCTCAGTCAAACCCCTTAACCAAATAGCTTATTTCACAGCTTTCACCAACGCCATATACTCTGCCTCAGTTGTAGACAGCGCGACGACATGTTGAAGACTCGATTTCCAGCTTATAGTCGTCCCACCAGCAGTGAAGACATAACCTGAAATCGATCTACGTCTGTCCAGATCCTATGTAAAGTCAGAATCACAGAAACCTTCAACCTTAAAATCATTTGTCTTCCTGAACACAATCTTTCTATCCTGGGCACCTTTCAAATATCTTAGCACCCACTTCACAGCAGTCCAATGTATCATGCTTGGCTTACTCATGAACCTACTAACCAAGCCAACCGCATACGCGAGATCACACCTAGTTCCAATAGCATTTGAGTATGGAATATCATCCAAAATTGTCTCTCCTTCATCATCTTTCACAGCATACAACTTGAAGTGTGAACCGATAGGTGTAGAAACTGATCTAACTTCATCCATATTGAATACCTGCAGAATCTTCTTGATGTAACCAGATTTAGACAAGGTGAGAACTCCACCTTCACGATCCCTCTCAATATCCATCCCAAGAATCCTTCTTGCAGCTCCTATATCTTTCATCTCAGATCTACTGTTCAACAAATCTTTCACAATCTGTATCTCCTTCATATCCTTTGAAGCAATTAGCATGTCATCAACATATAGGAGTAGGTAGATGAAAAAATTACCTTTTCTCTCCTTTATGTAAACACAGTGATCGAACTCACTGCTTTTGAATCCATGACTTACCACAAATTGATCAACGCACTTGTTCCATTGCCTTGGAGCTTGCTTAAGTCCATACAATGCCTTTTCCAACAAGCAAACGTGGTCCTCTTTTCCTTTAACCACAAAACCTTCAGGCTGCTCCATATAGATCTCCTTTTCAAGTAAACCACGAAGAAAAGCAGTCTTAACATCAAGCTGCTCCAATTCCAGATCCATATTTGCTGTAGCCGATAGAAGAAACCTGATAGAAACATGCTTCACAACCGGAGCAAACACTTCTTGATAGTCAATACCTTCTTTCTGAGAATAACCCTTGGCTACCAATCTAGCTTTATATCTCGGTTCTTCTACCCATGGGATACCCGGCTTCAACCTGTAAACCTATTTGCAACCAATCACTTTTCTACCTTTTGGTCTTTTAACCAACCTCCAAGTCTTGTTCTTATCTAGAGAACTCTTCTCTTCAACCATACCTCCATTCCAGAAAACTTTATCCTTGCTTTCGACAGCTTCCTGATAGTCCCTAGGTTCTTCATAACTCATCTCGGCAGCAGTGATTAAGGCGAAACTCGCTAAATCATACTCACCAAGATGTTCAGGTCGCCTTGTTGCTCGTTTATACCTGTTTCGAGCTAATTCCCAATCTTCTAGAGGTACATCATCAGTTTCCTGATCTCCAACAGCTCCACATGAAGATCTAACTTGCCCATTGTCTTCAGTAACAAAAGTTGTCGCATCTGCTCCTCCTCGGTGTCGATCGATACTCGGGATGGCATCGATCGACACCACCTCAGAAGGCTCACGAGACTTTTCTTTTTCGTGTCCGTGTCGATTGATACTTGGGATGGTATCGATCGATACACTCTCAGAAGTCGGGCTCCTCTGAGCAGTTTCTTCCACAGAAACTTTATTCCTCAAGTCTTTGAACACTGTATCTTCCACAAAGACCACATTCCTACTAATCACACATTTTGATTCATCCAAGAGCCATACCTTGTACCATTTGACTCCCTCCGGATAGCTTATGAAAATTCCCTTCATAACTCTTGGGATTAACTTCCCTTGATCTATATGAACATAGATTAATGACCCAAATCTTCTCATGTGTCCATAACCCGGCTTTCTTCCCAGCCAAAGTTCCTCATGAATACTGCCATCTAAGGCCGATGATGGGCTTCTATTAATTTGGTACACAGCTGTGCTAACCGCCTCAGCCCAGAATTCTTCACCTAAGCCACTTTCATCCAGTATACAACGTACCTTCTCCATTATTGTTCGGTTCATGCGTTCCGCAACTCCATTTTGCTGTGGAGTATATGCACAAGTCATGTGCCTCTCAATACCATGCTGCTTGCAAAACCCGTCGAAGTCTTTGTTCACAAACTCCAACCCATTATATGTTCTCAGACATTTCACTTTCTTGTTTATCTGATTCTCAACCAGTTTCTTCAATTCACAGAACTTTGTGAAAGCTTCACTCTTAACAGACAAGAAGAACACCCACACCTTTCTAGTGTAATCATCAATGATAGACAGGAAATACTGCTTACCAGAGATACTTGGAGTGACCGATGGAGATCCCCAAAGATCTGAGTGAACATATCTCAGCGTTTCTCCTGAGTTGTGTTTCCCAATGTTGAAGCTCAGTCTCTTGGTCTTCCCCATTACACAACTCTCATAGAAATCCATCTCCCCAATCCTTCTCTTGTCAATGATGCCCCTTTTTACCAAGATCATCAGATTCTTGATGCTCATGTGTCCCAACCTTCTATGCCATAAAGCCGTCTCGTCTTTGGCTAGTTTCCTGGTAACACATATATTTGACTGTCCTACCACAGTCTCTCCATCAAGCAAATACAAAGAACCACATAAAGTGCCTTGAAGACCCATCTTCCCATTCTTATAGAACCTTGTTTTTCCTTTGCCTCCAGCATGATCAAACTCAAGCTTATCCAGAGTACTTGTAGATATTAAATTTCTCTTCAGCTTAGGAATATACCTGACATTCGTCAATGTCTTCACCGTGCCACCACATGTTTTTATATTGATGGAACCTATTCCTTTAATCTCCACAGAATAGTCGACCCCCAGTAGCACTTGTCCAGAGTTGAACTCCTCAAATGTATCAAACCAATCTCTCCTTGATGTCATGTGATATGAACAACCCGAATCAATCACCCACCTCTCTAGATGCCAATTTTCTGAGACTGATAACGCATCAACTCCTGCTGATTTTTCGACGACAACCGCAGCCGCGGCATCTTCATCATCGCCGCCTTTACGCTTCTTCCAAGCATAGCAATCAACCTTCACATGTCCTTCCTTCTTGCAGAACCAGCAGGTGACTTTTGTTCCCGATTTCGACCTGCTTCTTCCACGATTCCCAGAATTTCGTTGATCCCTATTTTGCTGTCTCCCGATTTCGACCAGCTTCTGCCTCGCTTCACCTTTTCTGTCAAAGATGGCTATCTTCACCTTCGGATTCTTTTCTAAAGACATCTCGATCAAACGAACTTCTTAACACGCTTCTGCTACCGTATCAATCGATAAAAAATGGAGTGTCGATCGATACCAAACTTTTCTTCGTCTTTCTGCGAACACGTAATAGACGTATCGATCGATACCAGGAAGGGGTGTCGATAGATACTTGAGCGATCTGCGCGATCTTCTTCTTTGCGCCGCAGACAGCTTTTTCTCTCGGTCTGTCAGATTGGAACCCTAAACCGATTGATGCCTTGATTTCAGCTATCAATCCAGATCTAAAACCTAGATCCTTGCAGAACTTCTCTGTCCAATTGCTCCCAAACCTAAAACCTAGGCTCTGATACCACTTTGTTGAGAATTGATCCTCTCTTGATAATCACGAAATTAAGCAATAAGTAAAAGACACAGAGAATTAACGAGTTCAGATCACGGTGTGTGATCCTACGTCTCGGCCTGGAGCTTTTCAGTAATCCACTATCACCAAGGATTACAAAGAATTAAGGTTCCTCACAATATCTCTAAGAACAAAAAAGATCTCTCTAGTTTCTCTCTAGAATTTCCAGGATACAGGAAACCCTCACACATGCCTGTCTTTATATAGACTAGGGCAATTACAAAGTTAAGACGGTTTAAACCTAAACCAAAGCCCAATAGGAAAAACACATTCCTAATTGACTAACCCAAGTCGTGGGCCTAGTTAATACTCATGATTTTCATCACCAAAGCCCAACATGGATCAGTCAGTTTTCTCGTCAAATAATATCTTGTACGAACTGAGTAATCGCCATTCTTATTGTAGTGCCACAGTAACCTTCACTCTCTCGGGAGAGAAACAGAGGCTTAGCCCATATTCGATCCTCAGCCACCAGATTTTGTAGAGCCTCCTCATTCCAAACTCTCTTGTTGTTACTAGAATTAATAAGGTCACTTACTAATAAAGTATCTGAATGTAAATCTCGAACAGGGTTAGGAGGATCTGAAGGGATCCAATTATCCTTAAACACGTCTATAGATTCACCTGATCCCACGTTAAATCTGACACCTTTTATTAGAAGTTCCAAACCCACCAAGATGGATGACCAACCAAATAATTGATTTTTTGAGTCGTAGCTTCCAACAGATAACCATCTCTGAAATATTTAGCTTTGAACAATCTTGCAAATAAGGTGTTTGGATGTTGTAGTAGTTGAGCCCCATAACTAGTGAGGGCAGTCTCAAGATCACGCTGAAGAGATTCAATCTTTTTTAGAATTTAGCTTTGAATTTCTGCGACATAGGGCAAGAGATTTTCTGTATTCTCTGATTTGGTCTGTTATAGAACAATTCCAAGAGAGATTCATAGAATTCCATCCAGAAGAAACATACTTTTTGATGTCCTTATTTTGCATAGTCTTTTGTCGAAATGAAATCTCATGTGCTTGATATTTGAAACAATGGCGAGATGCGTTATAACTAGTCGATGATCAGAGCCATATAAACCAAAGAATTCAGCCTCGGAAGCAGGGAAATTAGCCAACCATTCAGAATTTACGGCAACTCGATCCAAGCATTCTCTAATTGTATGAGTATGACGTTTCACAACCCACGAGAACTTATCTCCGCTGGATCTCATCATGTCAGTCAAATCACAAGAACTATACATGTTTCACATATCTTGAAAACTCCACTCATCTCGGGAAGGGACCCCCATCTTCTCATCATTACCCAAAATGTCATTGAAGTCACCCATTAACATCCAAGGTCCATCTATGTTTCTCCCAATTCTTTCAATCCTCTCCCACAGTGCATGTCGATTCATTTGAACTGAATGTCCATACACACACGACAAATAAAACTTCATTCCATTAAACTTCACAAACAGATCGATCAACCTTACATCTTCATAGATACTACTAACTGAAACATTTTGCTTTCAAAGGACTACTAAACCTCCACTTCTACCAAGGGGACAGACACATAAAACATTAGAATAACACAAAGAAACTGATACGTCCCTAACAACATCTGACGCATTCATTGTTTCAACTAAAAAGAAAATATATGGAGCAAACTTATGACACAACTCCTTCAGCCTAGGTTCCGAAAGCGATCCACACAAACCTTGAAAATTCCATGCGAATATCATCATGATGGGATCAATGGGGGTATCGCCCCCCCCCCCCCCCCCGCGCCTCTGTCTATTTCTTGGTTTATTGAGCATGAGTTATGCGATTCATCACCGCATTCCCTCTTCTTGATCGGGCACACGTCCGCCAGATCATTCATGAATGGAGATTGAAGCATCTTCTCAATTTCTTGACGTTTCCTCTTGTTGAAACTTATTCCTTCACGAGCATAGCTCTCAAAGATATCCAGAAATTTATCTTCTCTAAACTTGCCTCTTACCATCATGATCTCTTGAATATGCATTTCCACAGCCCTTGCATCATCTTAATTCCCAGAGTTCTGATCCAAACCAATACCATCCTGACAAATCACCTCATTCGGAATTCCAAGGTTATGATAACACCGGTTTTTGACCATTTTTATGGATCGCTTTAATATCTTTTGCATGTGTTTTAACTCCGTTTTCAATGGTTTTCAAGTGATTTCCATGTTTTCGAGTTTTGAAAGACATTTCAGGTAACTTGGGATAAAAGAGTGCATTTCGAAACAAAAAGTACGTTTTTGGATAAACTCGGACTGTCATAAGTCTTTCCATCAAAGAAGACCTTCTCACCGTCTGATCATCACCAAATTTGTACACAACAAAGTAAATACAATCAGCTTTCAAATGAAATTCGATTTGAGACGATCCAATGGTTGGATCCTTAAATACACATGAAGCACTGAAGGCAGACGAAGCTGCCTCGAAGAAGCTCACCGCGGCAAACCAAGCTCGACCCGCAGCCAACTACCATTCCGCTGCGGCCAGCCCAGCTCGACCCGCAGCCAAGCCTCATCTTGCCGCGGCAAGGATGGCCCGACCCACGGCCACTCCCTGCTCGACGAAAACAAGTTTTTTCTTCACCCGAGGCCAAAACCGTGTTTTCACATCAAACCCTAAACAGAGTGAAGACCATATATACTTGTTTTTAGGTCTTTTAGACAGAGACACATATTTCTTTTCACGCTTTAAGGCATAGACGAATCCCTAGAAATTGTTACTCTTGTTCTTCGTGGTGGAGCAAGGATTCTCGATCGGTGTTCTTCGATAGAGAAGCCTTATTCACCCTTTTTCTTTACTGTTTTCTTTTTAATATATTGATTATGTTTATCTCATCTATGCTGAGTAGTTCTCTTGTTGGGTATAGAGTTTCAAAGGGGCTCTCATGGTTCGATAATTCATTGAGTTTTTAGACTAGGTGCCGATTAGGGTTCTTCGTTCTATCCTCGTTGTTAATGCATGTTTGCTTGATTAATCTCCTTGCAACTGAACATATGTATTTTTAGAACTATGAAAGTACTGGATCCATATGCTTGACCTAAGGTAGACGAGCAAAACCGTCACAATATACGAAAGCATACTTGTGGAGGGATTGTGAGCGTTAACGACTTTTGAGTATAATCATAACTTTTTGGGCGGCCGGAGACGAAAGATACCGGTCGAGTACTAAAGTTGTCGGTGTGTAGGGTATACGAAAGTAGACTACACACAGTGTCCGTGTTCCAAGTTTAAGAATCCAAAGACGACAAAAAGTTGTTTTAGAAATCCTAGCAAATTCTTAGTGAAAATCGGCCATGATCCCTAGAGATTACCCGTTGCCCAACGCTTTGTTTAAATAGTTTATAACCGTTTTAATTATTTCCTTAGCTTACTTGCTGTTTTATTTCTTCGCTTAATTTAGTTTAATTTTCTAGCTATAATCGTGACAAACAAAACCCATAAAATTTTATTTACGTCTAGACACAACTTAGAAATCGACAACGATCACCCCGTAGACTTGATCCATAAATACTACTGTGTGTTGATGTGCACTTGTAGCCTAGCTAAAGGGTAAAACCGTGTCATGAGAAATCCCGACGCATTAAGTTTTTGGCGCTGTTGCCACCGGGGATTGTTTTTCTTGTTTAATATCATATTCTAATTTCTGCTCTAGACATTTTTGATTTTCAAGATCTTTGTTGCTCTTTTAACATTCTCCTCTATATTTGTCTTTTGTTCTTAGGTGAATGAACACTCGAAGAACTCCTAGAAAAACCATACCACAACTAGACGATATCGACTGACACGAGAGAGAACTCCGAAGACTCAAAAGAACGCTAAGGATGGCCGAAAACAACTATCCGGAAGATCAACTAAACTGTGATCACGAGGATGAGCTTGATGTTTCGGATCACGAAGATGACCGAGAGGCTGTCCATGGTGCTAATGACCAGCCACTTATTGATCCCGAAGAAAACCAAAACCAAAACCAAAATGCTAAAAATCCGAGGCGACCACTTTCCGTCGATCGTGATGCACCAAGGAACGATACTCAAGCTAATGCACTGATTCCTCCTAATGGCGAGAACGCCAACCGCCCTGTCTTACCGAAATATCAACTTTGCTCAACACTTTCTACCGAGGTCTATTACCGAAATATCAACTTTCTCTCGACACGGCTAGTAATGGAGACTTTTTGACAAATACCATAAACCAAGGAAGAGCTCTCATCGAAAATCTTTCTATGGCTAATAGCAACAACTCTCTCGACTACGATAGATCGACTAGATCGAACGTATCGGAATCCAAGGAGATAGCCGAGCTAAAGGACATTATTAATCAACTTCTCAAGAACCAAAATCGCCAAGTGCATACTTGTGAAACTACCAATGGAGGCGAGGATGATGCTTACTATGAACCCAACAACAACGGTTCGTATTTTCATGAAGAAGAAGTTAACTACGTCGGAGCACAAAACTTTTACCAAAGCCGCTTCAAGAATGGTTTCAACAACAACTTCCGCAACGTCTACTTCAATAATCTCTCGTATCGAAACTCGAACATGGATAACTCTCAAGACCAGCTCTACTCTCAATAATCCAAGCCATACCAAAACCGGTTCCAAAACGAGAACTATGGCGGAAATGGGAACTTCCAACCAAAATCGTCTTTCAACGCTCAAGCCGCTCCTTAAAATAACTCAAACACACAGCAACAAGGCATGTCTAACAACCAACTTGATGCCCAACTAGCGAAGCTCGAGCAATCGATTCAACTACTCGCTCAAAGCAACTAGAAGACGACGAAATAATTCAACGTCAAAGTCGACTGTATGTACAACGACTTGAATGGGAAGTTTGAATCTCTTTCGACCCATGTCAAGAAGTTGGTTATGCAAGTCTCTCAAAAGTCGATTCTCCCTATATGAAGAGAGAAAGATGAGTCGACTAAACCGGATCCCCCAAAGGTAAGTCAACCTTTTATTTCTAAACCATTTGAAAAAATCAGGATCACCATTCCACCCGACTTAAGAGACACCAAAGAAGAACGAGTGGAAGGAATGATAGAGAAGACGAGACAAATTCTTCAAAACGCAAAAATTCCGAGGAAGCACGGAAAGAAGAAGGTGATACCAAAGATAGGCGAATCACATCACAAACTCGATGACACCTAGGGAACATTTGTTCATGGGGCATCTACTGCTCACGCCTAGTCCCACCAAGAAGTCGAGCTAATGACTCTAACCAAAAGCGTTTAATGGGAGGCAACCCATTTGGTATGTTTTTCTTTTTATTTTATCGTTATTTTTTTATTAACGTTTTTCTTTTTAGTATTTTAAGATTTATATAAAAGCACAAAACCCCAAAAACATTGAAAAAATCAGAAACACACAAAAAATGAAGAAGTCGGTCGAAACGGATCGTGAAACGCCAAAGGAACGAGGAAGAAAACACTCCCGAGGCGAAGCCACTTGGCCGCGTCTGGAACAACCCGACCCGAGGCGAAGCAATTGACCGCGAGAGGAAGGAGCCGACCTGCGGCGAAGAGTTGTTTTCCACGGTCGCGTAGGCTCGACCCGCGGCCAGACCCATTACGAACTGAAACACATCCCGACGTTTCCCAAACCATTCCAAACCCGAACCGTGCAATCCCGAACATGTTCCCGACATGAAATTGAACCAGTCCGGTTTAATTTTCGTGTCCCGCTAAGGTAAGTTCCAAAAAAAAAAAAGTTTTTGAAAAACATAAAACTTCTTTTTTTGCAATGAAATAACTTTTCAAATACAAAAAACAAAAATCTAGATTAAAAGCTCTCCTTCTTCTTCTCTTCCAAAAGAATTGGAGATTTTGAGAAAGAACAAGAGAGGCGATACAAGCGTGTAATACGCTTACACGAAGAGAATCACCAGTTCAATGGTAACATGCCCGACTCAGAGACAAATGACTCAGGCGACGCCTAGCCATGCACATCACCTCCACGGTTCAAATGAAGAGAGGGAGGAACGACACAGTTTTCAGTCACTTGAGAAGACAGAAGACGAGATGGATTCGGTTATGGAGGTATCAACAAATCAAGCTTAAAAGTTGATTTGGAAATCTTTTATCACTGATAATTTTCGTCCTCCCTAAAACTCCCGTTCTAAAGGCGTTTTCCATTTTTTTTTAAAAAGGAGTAAAAAAACATTTATATATATATATATTGAAAGAAAATGAAATAAAAGCCTAAGAATCTTAAGGTAGTTGATAATTTTATACCAAGGAAACCATGTTTCGTATGTGAGTAGTAAGAGGCCATTCGAATCGTTTCCCCGAGAAAAATCTAAGTCCGGGAGAATGGCAGAAAAGTTCTGTCAAAGACATAAAAGTACCGGAGAAGAAAGAATTCGCAACTACACTTATGCGTGTAGGACATGATTGGAAATTGTGGATATCAACAGCTCCACCCTCTCTTGCTGTTTTGCATAATATCTAGCATCCTCAGGCGGAAATACGGTAACCCAAAACACTTTTAACCTCACCTCTAAAAAGCCCTTAATGCCTAGCCTCGATTGTCTTGGTTAGTATTTTTGATGAGAATCACGCAATCTTTTAATGAATGTTATGAGCTTGTTGACTGAAGGTTACGATTTAAGTGGTTAGATTTTCGAATGACGGATACCGTGGACTAGCGTTGTAGTACTTTTAGTTAGAATTTTCTAGACTAAGTTTGATTGCTGCATTACGTTGGTAATAGTTTAGAAGGACGGACAATGAAATTTTTGTTAGTTCCTACGTTTTCAAAACTTCTTTCCTAGTTTAGATTTCTATTTTTTGGGACAAACAAAGATCTAAGTCTGGGGGAGTTGATAACACCGGTTTTTTACCATTTTTATGGATCACTTTAATATCTTTTGCAGGTGTTTTAACTCCGTTTTCAATGGTTTTCAAGTGATTTCCATGTTTTAGAGTTCTCAAAGACTTTTCAGGTAACTTGGGATAAAATAGTGCATTTCGGAACAAAAGTACGTTTTTGCCATCAAAGAAGACCTTCTCACCGTCTGTCTGGTCATCACCAAATCTGGACACAACAAAGTAGATACAACCAGCTTTCAAATGCAATTGGATTGGAGACGATCCAATTGTTGGATCCTTAAATACACCCAAAGCAATGAAGGCAGACAAAGTTGCCTCGAAGAAGCTCACTGCGGCAAGCCAAGCTCGACCCGCGGCCAACTACCTTTCCGCCGCACCAACTGCCTTTCCGCCGCGGCAACTACCTTTCTGCCGCGGCAACTCACTACTCGACGAAAACAAGTATTTTCTTCATCCAAGACCAAAAATCGTATTTTCACATCAAACCCTAAACGAAGTGAAGACCATATATACTTATTTTTAGGTCTTTTAGACAAAGACACATATTTCTTTAGTTTTTCCATTTAGATAAAAGAATTTAATCATAAAAGGAAAACGATTCTAATTTCTTACCTCTATATAAACCACAATTTGGTAATATGTCAATTACACACCAAACAAATTAAAAGTCCAATAATCGTATCCAAATTTATTTATTGCATCTCTTCACCAAATTCTTTTTTCAAGGTATATATTTATTTCATCGTAAATTTTGTTTCTAAATTTATGTATCATATATTTTCACGGGTGATTTAATTTTGTTTTTCATTTTTTCACGGGTTATAAAATATTAAATTACAAACCCGCATATATGCGGGTACTTATCTAGTTAAGTAAATAAGAGGGCTACACATTAGTTTCACTGAATTCTTAGTGGTCATTGTAACTAAATTCTTCGAAATCTCAAAATCGAAGACCAAAATCAGATTTTCTTTTCAACATTGAAAATAGGCATGGGCATTCGGATATTTGGGTCGGTTCTGGATCTTTCGGGTAGAATAATTTTGGACCCATATAGGAACCGATAGGGTTTTGGGTCGGTTTCGGTTCGGTTCGGAGATATAAGAACCGGTAAAAACCCAAATAAAAACAGAGCGTAATCGGTTCGGGTATTTATGTCAAGAAACCTAGTTTGGTATAAAGGTTTTCTTATTGATTAAGGTCTTAAGGCTTTGCCTTATATACACAATGAATAACCTAATTACAATATGTAAGGCTTAAACTATACAAGACTAATCACACTTAAGTCCATATATGGCACAATACCCCCTCTCAAGTTGGAGTATGGAGATCACAATTACCCAACTTGGACCTAAATGCTTCGAACTCTTTCCGTCCAAGCGCCTTGGTGAAGATATCGGCAAGTTGTGATTTTGTCGATACATGAACAGTTGAGAGTACACCACGAACAATCTCATCGCGAATGAAATGACAATCCGATTCAACATGTTTAGTTCGTTCATGAAAAACTGGATTAGCACTTAGATGAATCGTGGATTGACTATCACAATGCAGTGGAATCGTATAAAAACAATCAACACCAAGTGTGACCAACATTTCGCGAAGCCACAAAATTTCACTGACCGTGTCTGCCATGGCGCGATACTCAGCCTCTGCCGAAGAGCGGGAAACCACTTTTTGCTTCCTTGTCTTCCATGATATAGGTGAACCACCCAATTGAATGAACCAAATCGTAAGTGATTTGCGAGACAAAGGGCAGCTTGCCCAATCGGAGTCACACCATGCGGTAAGACGTAAATTAGAATCGGCCCGTAGAAAAATACCCTGACCCAGATTGCTCTTGAGGTAAAGAACAACCTGCTCGGCAGCGGCCCAATGTTCAACGCGTGGAGCATGCATAACCTGGGACAGGATATGAATCGCGTAAGAGAGCTCCGGTCTAGTAACTCCGAGGTAGATAAAACGGCCAATAAGCCGACGGTAGCGAGTTGGATCAGAAAGGAGCTCACCTGTAACCAACGCCAAAGTGTGATTCTGCTCAATAGGATGTGAAGCAGGTTTTGCTCCAAGAAATCCCATCTCCGAAATAATATTGAGAGTATACTTCATCTGACATAGATACATTCCTTGCGGTCCACGAGCAACCTCAATGCCCAAAAAATATTTCAAAATGCCAAGGTCTTTCATCCGAAAACACGAGCTCATATATTGTTTGAAATCGTGAATAACAGAAGAAGAGCTCTCGGAGATAATCAAATCATCAACATAGACGAGCACATGTAATCGCATAGAACCATCTTCAAGAGTAAACAAGGAGTAATCGGAGAGATTTTGTATAAAACCGTATTCCTTGAGTGCACTCGAGAGCTTAGCAAACCAACAACGTGGAGCCTGTCGAAGTCCATAGAGAGATTTATGTAATCGACAGACCTGATTCTTGTCATTGGTCTGAAATCCCGGAGGAGGGCGAATGAACACTTCTTCATCCAGATTACCATGAAGAAATGCGTTGTGAACATCCATATGGTGAACTTCCCAATCACGTGAGACCGAGACATCCATAAAAGAACGCACAGTAACCATTTTGCAAACAGTTGCGAATGTCTCATCATAATCGAGTCCCTCGGGTTGGTTCACTACAAGAAAACACAGTTTTTGCGACTAACAAAATAGTCACAAAATAGTCGCAAATGACTCATTTGCGACTATTTTGGGACTAAAAAAAATAGTCGCAAATATTTGGTCGCTAAATAGAGTGGTCGCAAAATAGTCGCTATTTTGCGACTAATATGTGACTATAATATCAGTCATAATTTAAAGACTAATTTTGCGACTGCTTGTAAAACAAATTCAAAAAAAAACAAAAAACAAATTCAAAAAAAAGTATTTTTTATTATATTAATTAATTACAGAAAATTAAAAAATACAAAAAAACAAATATCCAAATACAAAAAAAAACAAAAACAGATCTACAATCTACTCATCCGTCGGCATCCCGATCTGCTCCGGCTTAGATCTGCTCCGGCGTCGATCTGCTCCTCCGCCGGCATCCCGATCTGCTCCTCCTCGCGAGCTCCTCTGTCTGGCTTAGGCCACGAACCAGCTCCTCCGATTCGCATCTGCTCTTCCGCCGGCGGATCTGCTCTCCTTCATCTTCATCTTCACTCGCCGAAGCCTCCGGCGGATCTGCTCCTCCGGCGCCGCAGAAACACGGATCTGCTCATACCTTCATCACACCAGAATGAACAAGCATTTGAATATCAAAAACCAACAAAAACCAAAACGGCGAAGACACCGGCGGTGGAGGATGGGACTTACCGGTGAGTGAAGCGAGCAGAGGAGAGAACGTGAGGAGACTGACCTAAGATCTGGACAACAGATTCCTCTATCTCCCGGAGACCGTCGGAAGAAGAAGAAGAAACTCAATCTTTGGATTGTAGAAGGAAGAAGATGAAATCGTAGGAGAAAGAGAAAAAGACAAAACTTAATTAATAAAAAAAAAGAAGAACAAAAAGAGATTCTCCACCGTTGGATTAAACTAATCAACGGTGGAGGATCTCAATCTTTGTCTCAATAATTTAGCCAATGAGAAGCTTTTATTATTTTTTTCATTTAGTCGCAAATTTGAGACTATTTTGTGACTACTATTAAAACAAATCGACTGGAGTTGCTAAACGGTCGCAAATTTGGGACTGTTTTGTGACAATAAAAAATCTTTACCCTAAATCCTAAATTTTAAGAACCTAGAAAGTTTGAATATGACTTTACAATTATTTTTTGTATATAGCAGTTCAAAAATATGTTAAAACTTAAAAATAAATAAATTTTGAAAGATTTTTTATCATTCAAAATTATTCTTTATAAAACATATGTAACACTTAGTACATGTTATGATTATATTAAAAAAAATTGTAAGTGTTATATTTTGTATATTATTTGATGTTTATGTGTAAGATATAGATTACAATTTAAGATTTAGAGTTTATGATTAAGGGTTAGAGGTTTAGGGTTTAGAATTTAGGATTTATAAAATGATTATATTCAAAAAAATTATAAGTGTTGAATTTTTTGTATATTATTTGATGTTTATGTGTAAGATATACTTTACAATTTAAGATTTAGATCAAGTTTATGATTACGAGTTAGATGTTTAAGGTTTAGGGTTAAGGGTTAGAGGTTTAGTGTTTATAATTTATTGATTTCTAAAAAACAATCGAGTGGGGTTGCAAATTAGTCCCAAATTTGGGCCTATTTTGTGACTACTATTAAAAATTAGTCCCAAATTAGTCACAAAAACTGGGTTTACAAATTAGTGAACATGTTACCTTAAACCCTAAAATTTAAGAACATATAAGGTTTGAATATCATTTTACAATGATTTTGGGTATATAGTTGTTCAAAATATATTTTACAATTTAAGATTTAGATTTTATGATTAAGGGTTAGAGGTTTAGGGTTTAGAATTTATGATTTATAAAATGATTATATTTAAAAAGTTATAAGTGTTGATTTTTTTGTATATTATTTGATGTTTATTTGTTTGATGTTTTATAAAATTTAAGATTTAAATCAACTTTATGATCAATTGTTAGAGGTTTAGGGTTTAGGGTTAAGGGTTTGTGGTTTGAGTTTAGAATTTATTCTAAAACAAAATCGAGTGTAGTTGCAAATTAGTCCCAAATTTGGGACTATTTTGTGACTACTATTAAACATTAGTCGCAAATTAGTCTCAAATTGGTCACAAAAACTGAGTTTGTAAATTAGTGTACATGTTACCCTAAACCCTAAACTTTAAGAACATATAGCGTTTGAATATCACTTTACAATGATTTTGGGTATATAGTTGTTCAAAAATATATTTTACAATTTAAGATTTAGAGTTTATGATTAAGGGTTAGAGGTTTAGTGTTTATAATTTAGGATTTATAAAATGATTATATTTTAAAAATTGTAAGTGTTGAATTTTTTTGTATATTATTTGATGGTTTAGGGTTTAAAATTTTTTTTGTATATTATTTGATATTTATCTAAAAACAATCGAGTGGAGTTGCTAAATCGAAGCAAATCAGTCACAAATTTGAGACTATTTTTGCAAGTCCTTAAACAGTCGCAAATAAGCGACTATTGTCTAACTACTTTTTTTACTCGGTAATTTGTGACTATTATGCCTCTGCATTATGAGTAGTCGCAAATCAGTCACAAAATCGTCCTTCTTTTTTGTGACTAAAAAAAGTAGTCGCAAAAAATAGTCACAAAAACTGTGTTTTCTTGTAGTGGTTGTTACCGAGAACCACAAGCCGAGCCTTGTAACGCTCAAGTGTACCATCAGAACGGTATTTTAGAGTGAATACCCACTTGCAGCCCAAAGCCTTCTTCCATGGAGGCAGAGTATCGACAGTCCAAGTACCGCTTTAATCAAGTGCATCAATTTTGGTACGTGCTGCCTCTCGCCAATGTTCATCCTCAGAGGCCTCATTCCAAGTTCGTGGAATCGTTTCCGCCGATACCGCAGCAAGAAAAACTCGATGATGTTCTGAAAATCGAGAGCAATCAACATAGTCATCAAGTGGATACCATGAGGAATCCACAAAGTCACTGTCAGATCCAAGATGCGTCGTATTGGTGACAAAATCGGGGAGCTTGACAGATTTGAATTTTGGGCGACAACTTTTACCCATCGGAGTCTCCAAAGGTAAAGATTCATCAATCAATGAATCAGACGTACCCAAATCTGCAAAAGTAGGAGACAAATCATTTGTCTCAGAAAACTCGGAAATCGCAGTCATAGTAGTCGGAAACATCAGATTCGATAATGAAACCGGTGAGTAGGGAGCTGGTGTCGCAGGAGATGGATCAATCAAATCGACAGGTTGAGCCATAGGAGGAGACACGATTTCAGCAGGTGACGACGATGGGGAAGAAATGGCAACCAAAACATCGTCAATGTCGTCCGTAGGAGAGTGTGTCGGAGGAACCAGAGGTGCAGGCGGAGGTGAAGAAACATCAGTGATTGTCACAGCATACGGGAAACTTGTTTCACAAAAAATGACATCACGTGATGTAGATATAATGCCACTCTCCAAATCGTACACTTTCCAGCCCTTCTTGCCATACGGATACCCAATAAATACCGAACGCGATCTCCGTTCCTCAAATTTGTCACCACCATGTCGTTGATTACGAACATAGCATAAACAACCAAAAACACGCAGATGGTTTAGTGGAGGCGCACAATTATAGAGCATCTCAAACGGTGATTTCCCTTGAAGTACAGTTGTAGGTGTACGATTGATTAAATAACCAGCTGTAAGAGCACAAAAACTCCAAAACTCCACGGGAAGATTAGCTTGGAACCGAAGAGCGCGCGCCACGTTGCGGATGTGACGATGTTTTCGTTTAACCCTTCCATTTTGTTGGGGAGTACCAACACAAGAAGTCTCATGAATGATCCCATTAGCTCGAAAATAGGATGAGAGACTTAAAAATTCAGATCCGTTATCACTACGAATCGTTTTTACTTTGCTCTCGAATTGTCTTTCAACCAAAGAAATAAAATTTCGTAGAGTAGTTGCAGATTCAGATTTGTTGGGTAACAAATAAAGCCACAGAGCTCGGGAATAATTGTCGACGATCGTGAGGAAATACCGGGAGCCGCAAAGAGATTCAGTCCGATATGAACCCCATAAATCGCAGTGAACGAGATCAAAAACAGCAGATGTTTTATTACTACTCAAAGGAAAAACTTCTCGTGTTTGCTTGGCACGAATACAAACGTCGCAAGACTTAAAATCAAAAACACAACTACGAATATCAGATAACTTCAGCATCTCCATCGCTTTAGAGGATGGATGTCCAAGACGTCTATGCCACATGTCAGTCGGCTGTGTGTCTAAGACATGTGTCATTGACGCGGTTGCAACTCCTCTAAAGAAATAAAGCCCATTGCGCTGCTCACCCGCTCCAATACAACAAGAAAAAATGCTAAGGAAAGAAAAAATGCTTTCCTTAGCGGCTGAATAACGCTATCTAACGATACCATAGCGTTTTAATAAGCGCTGTGTCATCGCCCGTCATAATAGGTCAGACACTTTAGATAGCGCTTTTTTGCACTGCTATCGTATTGGCGTATACGATAGCGCATTTTTAATGCAATTAAATATTATTTAATAGCGTGTTCTTTTTGTTATTATTTTTATTATTAACAGCATTTTGGAATTGTTATCTATATATCTAGTATAGCATTCATTTTATGTAATTTATTTTTGTCAGACGTTTCAGTCATTTTATCATTTATGAACTACTTTATGAAAACATTAAATTAAAAAAAGATTCAATTTATTTATAAAGTGAAGACAAATTACACAATGTAAATTGAAGTTTACAATACCTAGTTCATAAAGAAATTTAGCTACAATGACAAAACAATTTATTAGGAGATAACTATGTATCCCGTAGTATCTCGAAGAATCAGGAAAATATCCTTTTGTAAATAAGGAATATATCCTATTGTGTTAAGATTCATAGAACCATCGTAATGTATAAATACTCTTGTATTGTTATTCAATAGAGCAAGCTAGTTTGATATCCAGTTCTACATGGTTTCAGAGCAAGAATCGATCTAAATTTTTCTTTTCCAAAATCGTTTTTTTGCTTTAGTTCAAAGTTTGAACCTGTTCTTTGTTTAGTTCATCGTTTGCACTAACCAATCGTTGTTCACATGGCTTCGGATACTTCTGTGGAGAAATCCGGAGACGACTCAAGTAAGCTCGCGGTGGAGACGATGAATCCTTCGCCGTATGCTTTGTACGGATCCGATAATCCGGGTTCGATGATTACTCCGGTGATGTTGAACGGAGATAATTATAATCAGTGGGCCAACGAGATGCTTAATGCTCTCCAAGCCAAACGAAAGACAAGTTTCATCAATGGTACTTTGAAGAAACCTCTTGTTGGAAGTTCCGATTACGATTCATGGGTAGCTGTGAATTCAATGGTGATAGGTTGGATTCGCGCCTCCATTGAACCGAAGGTGAAATCGTCTGTGACGTTCGTCTCGGAGGCAAGTCAGTTATGGTCAGAATTGAAGATGCGTTTCTCGGTGGGAAACAAGGTGCGTCTTCACCAGATTAAGGCACACCTTGCGGCTTGTCAACAAGACGGACAATCCGTTATGGATTACTATGGAAAGCTGTGCTCACTTTGGGAATAATTCGCAATCTATAGGCCGCTACCGATGTGTACGTGTGGAGCGGCTAAAGAGATCGTTCAGGAACTAGATGAAGAGAAAGTCCATCAATTTATTTTGGGCCTCGATGATTCTCGTTACAGTGGCTTGTGTACGACTCTCATCTGGATGGTTCCTTTGCCATCCATCGGAGAGGTTTATTCCAGGGTGGTTCGCGAAGAACAAAGATTGTCTTCGGCTCGAGCGCTTGACCAGCAACATGAGGCAGTGGAATTTGCGACTCGTCAGCTCGAGTTCTCTTCTCGCGGCGATGACCAGAGTGGAGCCAGACCTGATTTGTCAATTTTGAAGAAATCGACCCAATGCTCAAATTGTGGTCGCAATGGGCATGACAAGAAATATTGATGGCAAATCGTGGGATTTCCAGAATGGTACACTGAACGTCACAGCGGTGGTCGTGGATCTAGAGCTCGCGGTCGCGGTGGTCGCGGTGGAAGTGGTGGTCGTGGAAGAGGACAAGTCACGGCTGCACATGCTACCTCCTCTAACGCTTCTGTTTTTCCCGAATTCACCGATGATCAATGGAGAGTTCTCACACATATGATTAACAAAAAATCAGGCAATGGAGGTTCCGATAAATTGTCTGGTAAGGCTAAGTTTGGCGATATTATTCTCGACACAGGTGCCTCTCATCATATGACAGGCGATGTGTCCCTTTTGGTGGATTGTTTCTATATCACCTTGCTCGGTGGGTTTTGCGGATGGGAACAAGACGTTCTCTCTACACATGGGCGTGTTCCCATCATCTGACAAAATCTCGTTGATGAATGTCCTTTATGTGCCATCTTTGAATTGCACTTTGATCTATGTTTCTAAATTTTTTTAACAGACAAACTGCTTTGCGACTTTTACTGATACACTTTGTGTTTTACAGGACCGTTTCTCGAAGACTCTGATTGGAAGAGGTAAAGAGCGTGATGGGGTTTATTTTTTGACGGATGTCGCTACAGCAAAGATTCATACGGTCAAGGCTTCTCAAGACCCGGCTTTGTGGCATCAGCGTCCAGGACATCCTAGTTTTTCTGTGCTTTCAGCTTTACCTTTGTTTTCAAGCTCTTCGACTTCAGTTAACTCTAGTCCATGTGACGTCTATTATAGAGCTAAACAAACAAGAGAAGTTTTTCCAGATAGTAATAATAAATCATCCAATTGTTTTTCTTTGATTCACTGTGATGTCTGGGGACCATATCGTATTCCCTCTTCTTGTGGTGCATTGTATTTTTTGACTATTGTGGATGACTTCTCTAGAGCAGTTTGGACTTATTTGATGCTCGCCAAATCCGAAGTCAGAACTGTGTTGACCAACTTCATCGCATATGCAGAGAAACAATTTGGTAAAGCTGTCAAAATGATTCGAAGTGATAACGGCACCGAGTTTATGTGCTTATCCTCTTACTTTCGCGAACATGGCATTGTTCATCAGACGTCGTGTGTGGGAACTCCGCAGCAAAATGGACGTGTTGAACGCAAACACAGACACATTTTAAACGTCTCTCGTGCATTGTTGTTTCAAGAGAGTTTTCCTATTACGTTTTGGGGTGAAGCCGTGTTAACCGCAGCTTACTTGATAAATCGTACACCTACCACTGTCCTTCAGGGTCGTTCTCCTTATGAGGTTCTTCATGGCTCCAAACCCGACTATACTCAGCTTCGAGTTTTTGGTTCTGCGTGCTACGCTCATCGCATCACTAGGGACAAAGAAAAATTTGGCGAGCGGAGTCGGCTTTGTGTTTTTGTTGGGTATCCGTTTGGGAAAAAAGGTTGGAAGGTGTTCGATATCGAGAGAAAAGAGTTTGTCATTTCTCGTGATCTTATTTTTAGAGAGGATGTTTTCCCGTATGCAGAGAACACGCCATCTCTTGTTCCATCATCCTCTCCAATTGTTGTTAGTGACGATGATTGGATTTTTTTTGCCAACCTCGATAGTAAGGGACGGTGTAGGTGATGATGCCATCATACCATCTCCACCATTAGTTGTCTCTCGCGATGAAAGCTCATCTGAAGTTGTTACGATACATGCTCCAGTCGAGCCTTCTACTGACACTGCGATTGAACATTCTCCGGTCGACACATCCGTGGAGTCTGCGCCGTTGGTTACGGTTACTGATTCACATTCTGTTGATGAAGTGGAAACTATAGCTGACGTTCAGCTTGGGAGAGGTCATAGGGAGCGTATTCCCTCTACTCATTTGAAGAATTTTGTTAGCTACAACGCTACGTCTTCTTTGCTGGAAAATACCCATCACGCTCTCCTCGACTCCACTTCATTGTCCTCGTCTTCGGTCCAAGGTAATTCTTTGTACCCATTGACAAATTATATCTGTGATGATGATTTTTCTCCGCAGCATCAAGCTTTTTTGGCTGCTATCACTGCTTCCGTTGGGCCGAAACACTTCAAGGAAGCTGTTCTCATCGATGTATGGAATGACTCTATGAATACGGAGGTTGTCGCGTTGGAGAAAAATCATACTTGGGGCATTACTGATTTGCCACCAAATAAGGTTGCTATCGGGTGTCAATGGGTTTATAAGACGAAGTACAATGCGGATGGTACGATCGAAAGATACAAATCTCGCCTCGTTATACAAGGCAATCGGCAAGTCGAAGGTGAGGATTACGGTGAAACGTTTGCTCCGGTGATCAAACTTACGACAGTTCGTACTATTCTTCGGCTAGTTGCTGCGAATGACTGGGAGGTGTTTCAAATGGACGTTCATAACGCCTTTCTTCATGGTGATCTTCATGAGGAGGTTTACATGAAACTTCCTCCGGGTTTTCGTCATACACATCCTAATAAGGTTTGTCGTCTACAGAAGTCCTTGTATGGGCTTAAACAAGCCCCAAGGTGTTGGTTCAAGAAATTATCTGATTTGTTACTCAAGTTTGGGTTTGTTCATTCCTATGACAACTACTCGTTATTCTCTTACACTCGCAATGGGATTGAACTTCGCGTTTTAATCTATGTTTATGACCTTCTCATTTGTGGAAATGATAAGTATATGCTCGGCAAGTTTAAAGATTACTTGGGGAAGTGCTTCTCGATGAAGGATTTGGGCAAATTAAAATATTTTTTGGGGATCGAAGTTAGTCGAGGTCCCGAAGGAATTTTCTTGTCTCAACGAAAATATGCCTTGGATATAATTGCTGATACGGGAAATCTTGGTTCGAAGCCTGCTTCGACGCCTTTGGAACAAAATCATCATCTTGCAACCGATGCTAGTCCTATTCTCACCGATCCCACGCCTTATCGCCGCCTTGTGGGACGCTTGATTTATCTCACTCATACAAGGCCTGAGTTGAGTTATTCGGTGCATTTGTTGTCTCATTTTATGAAAGAACCGAGAGAAGCTCATTGGACTGCTGCTCATCGTGTGGTACGTTATCTCAAGGGTTCGCCGGGACAGGGCATTTTGCTTAAGGCTGACAAGGATCTTTCTCTTACAGTGTATTGTGATTCGGATTGGGCCTCCTGTCCATTAACTCGTCCTTCGCTAAGTGCTTTTGTAGTATTACTTGGTGGTTCACCTATTTCCTGGAAGACTAAGAAACAAGACACTATCTCACACTCTTCCGCGGAAGCCGAATATCGGTCTATGGCAGCAGCCCTACGTGAGATCAAGTGGCTACGTCGTTTACTACAAGAATTGGGTGTTGAACATTCCGCGCCAACTCGCTTGTTTTGTGATAGTAAAGCTGCCATTCAAATCGCTGCTAATCCTGTCTTTCATGAACGTACTAAGCATATCGAGTCTGATTGTTATTCCGTTCGTGACGCCGTCCGTGATGGTATCATTACTACTGAACACATTCGTACCAATGACCAGCCAGCGGACATTTTGACAAAATCACTTGGTCGTATTCAGTTTCAAACCTTATTGTCCAAGTTGGGCGTTCAGGACCTTCACGCTCCAACGTGAGGGAGGGTATTAGGAGATAACTACGTATCTCGTAGTATCTCGAAGAACCAGGAAAATATCCTTTTGTAAATAAGGAATATATCCTATTGTGTTAGGATTCATAGAACCATCGTAATGTATAAATACTCTTGTATTGTTATTCAATAGAGCAAGCTAGTTTGATATCCAGTTCTACACAATTTTCCTAGTTCAAAATCCTCTTGACTTCTCATGTATCTCACGTTGTGTTTCGTGAAGCTCCACTTCCATATCTCAACTCAAAAGGCTCGTGAAGCTCCTTTGCATGTGTCTCAGGTTTTGAGCTTGCCTTGTTAATGGTGAAAGATGATTTCCGAGCATTCACAGCAAGAGGACCTCTTCGAGCGGGTCCGGTTCCTCTTCCACCACGACCACGGCGGGAAATTCTTCTTCCCCCAGACCTTGCAGCCTTACCACTCTTGACAATATCATCAAGAGTCATATTCAAAGATCCCGACATCTTCAGTTCAATAAAAACCCAATTTCCTTATGTCAAACACAGAAACAAGACTGAATCTGAAACGTGCAATAATTAGAAAAAGAAGAAGAGTAATTAGTTTACCATCAAAACACATGAACAAGTAACAAATATCATCAAAATCTTCTAACACAAACACAATCATAGCAGTCAAACACTAGTTTCAATGCCCAGAACCATAAGTTTCAATCAAAATTACAAATCGAGGATAGCGTAACTGCATAATTTATCATCAAAATATAAGAGAAAGCTAGAAACGACTTCGGATCCCATCAGATTGAGAGCTCAATATCACAAAACTTAGAGAAAGGAAGGAATGAGGATTAAGCCACATCATCGATCTTATGAGTAATAAAGGTAGGGGAAGTAATGGTCTCAAGAGGAAAAAAAAGATCCTACGGTTGCGATTGTGCCACATATACGATCTGAGTGCTTTTTCCCTATTGGTTCTCGTCTTATGAAGCTTATTTGTTTTGAAAGCTTTTTTATTTACATTATTGATATAAATGTTTTATACTAATGAGTTTATGATAAGTTATTTAGTTTTCTTAAAATATATAATTTGGAGTTTCAGAAAAAAAATTATACGGAAACATATATATATAGAGAAAAAGTTGTGTGATACTATAGATAGATGAAATATTTAGATATTTTGAATGTTTAATTTGTAACATTTGTTTTTTCAAATAAATATTTTATACTGAATATATCTTTGATATGAAACAATAAATTATATTGTTTGTAAACAGAAAATAATATATTGCAAGTGTTGAATCCTAAACCATTACCCTTCAATACCCTTACCCTAACCCTAACCCTCTAATACCCTAAACACTAAATCAAATATGTGTAAGATTGTAAAATTTATTTAAGTTAGAATTTTTTTATTAGATTATTTTATTAAAAATCGCCAAGACTTATAATATTATGAGATAATAAGTTTTTATATTTTAAATTTTTAGTTAGAAAATTACAAATAAATAGTATTTCATTTCAAACCCTAAACCCTATATATACCATAAAATAATATCAAGAATTCGTTTTATTCTAATTTTTTATTTTTATTTACAGATTATGAGATAAATTTATTGTTATTGTTAATAGAACTAGAAAAAATATATTTCAAATCCTATATACTCTTATACGCTAAACCCCAATATCTACGCCCTAAACCCTAAATCAAAGACATACTAATTTTTCCTTCTTATTTTTTAATTTTGTAATAATTTTTTTTATTCTATCTTATGTTATTGGTTACCTCTAATTGACGGAGATACTCAAAGATTCCGATAACACAAGGAGCACATATCTAATGTCGATATCCAAGTTTGGTTCTTTGGCCGTTGATGCGACTTTCTTCTTCTTCTTCTTCTTCTTCTTCTTCTTCTTCTTCTTCTTCTTCTTCTTCTTCTTCTGCTTTGTCGGAACCCTAACTGTTTTTCTGGGATTTTTGGTCAAGTTCGGAAGCTCCTGAGCACAAGTCTCTTCTAGTTGAGACGCCCCTCGTCTAAGATCGCTGCCATGGAAGCTTTTCTTTCTGTTGTTGTTTTCGTCATCCTAAATTAGTTCTTCTTATCGTCGGCCATAGTTGGATCGATGGATTCAAGAGAGAGGAAGAGAAAAAGTAAGAGAATGAAGGAAAGAAGATGGACAAAAAATTATATGCGGGCAAACCAAAAAAATAAGCGGGCACAAAATTAGGAAACACGCAAAGCGTAAGAGACGAAGAGAGATCGAGACAGAGAGAAGAATAGATCGGGATTGAGAGAAGAGAAGAGATTTTTCATAATACTACTCGACGGTATATGTTTTTGCGTTGAAAAAAAAAATTTCACCAAAATTATTTTTGGTTCCAATTATTTTACTTAGGCGGGTAATGAAATTTTCCTTATTCACGGTTAACCTATGATAACGTTTTACAATTCATATGTGTTATTATAGAACAATTGGAGAAGAAAAAAAATAAGCGCGAACACATTATTTTTGCCGCCTAACATATCATAGCGTTTACTATTTCTGAAACGCTATGCAAAAGTCATGCATATGTCAACGATAGCAGAAGCATAAAAACCGCTATCCTGAATTGCTATTAAAACCCGTTTTCTTGTAGTGCAATCAGCATATGTGTGGTGCGGTCCTGAACGACACAAAGTTTGTCAGAAATCTGGAATATACAGCCACGATCTCGTGTTAATTGAGAAACAAAGATAAGATGACACTGCAATCCATCAACGAAGAACACATTGAGCATCTGAAGCGAGGATCCAAGAGAAACTCTCCCTTGTTTCGTAGACATAGTGAACCGACCATCAGGTAATTTTATATTCATAGGTGCCATATCGCAAACATCCATAAGAAAATCAATACTACCAGTCATATGATTGGAAGCACCTGTATCGATAATCCAAGATTCAACAAAAAACGTACCCGAAAGTCGATCATGATAGAACCTGAATTTCGATCATTGAGCATTGTCACTAAACTCTTCCATTGCTGATCGTTAAGTCCCGAGAAACCGATGCGATCAGTATCATCTAGTGCACCATTGGTTGAGAAAGCCGGTCCGGACGTGGTCACCTGATTAGCCCGAGATGGTTCAGTTCTTCTCGCAGACGGTGGAGCAGGCACCATCCGATTATCAGCCAGCGACATTGCCGAAATTTCAGACGATGACAGAAGCTTCCCACGAGGTCAATCCTTCCACCAAGGCGGATATCCAATTTTTCGAAAGCAATTTGCAGCAAGATGACCCATGCGACCGCAAAGAGAGCAAATAGCATTTGGATCCCGAAGTTCAGTCTGTTGTCGAGGACGAACAATAGTTTGAACCGCAAAGCTTGCTCCTTCATGTCGTTCTTCCATCATTCGACCGGTACGCTATGAATCTTCATCTTGGGCAACAACCTGGTATGCTTCATCCAGCAAAGGGAGAGGATCGCGAGATAACAAAGATGATTTTACAGTTCCGAAAACAGATTCATCAAGACCTATCAAAAATTGATGGAGCTTATCTTCTTCACGTTCCTTAGCGATTTCATCAACAGTTTTAGCGCGTAGAAAATCCGCTAAACTTGTCCACAATTTTGTCAGCTTACCGTAATAAGCTTCCACGGCCAAACCTCTATGTTGGCAAGTAGCGAGTTCTGTTTTGAGACGTTGAACTCGTTGGCCATTCTTCACAGAGAAACGTTTTTGGATGTGTGTCCAAAGGTCGTGAGCAATTTCGTGATGGGGCAAAGAGTTGCTAAGGTCGGGAATAATTGTAAGTTTTATCCAAGAGACCACCATAGAGTTGTTTGCCCACCAATCCTCTAAATCTTCTGAATCGTCGTCCGGTTGAGGGATACTTCCATTCACAAAACCAAATTTCTTCCCTGCCCATAAAGCCAAACGAAGATTCAAGGCCCACTCATTATAGTTAGGACCTCGAAGTGGTGGTTGCGAGATGACAGATCCAGGGTTATCACCTGAAGAAAGATCGTAAGGATCGATCCGACGGCGTGCCGTCTCAGGTCGAGACTTCGAAATCGGAGTAGAGGAGCTGTCTTTAACATGGCTAGTTTCATCAACTGGCATCTTCAATTAGAGTAGTGTTTCGACAGAATGATCGAACAACTAAGGTCAATAGAAAGGAGAAAAATTGAAGATGAATTTGAGATAAATCGATAACAAAGTACGATTAAGGGGAAGCAGAGCATCGTAAGGCCTACAATTTTAGGTTTTGCTCTGATACCATGTCAAGAAACCTAGTTTGGTATAAAGGTTTTCTTATTGATTAAGGTCTTAAGGCTTTGCCTCATATATGATAGTTGCATAATTTAGCCCATTTTAGCATACATTTTAGTTAGCATTTTGTGACTTATTGCATTCATTTCTTTGTTTTTGGTATAGTTTGCATCCATTTTAGAGTTAGTGAGTCTTAGGTTAGTTTTTGCATATGTTTGTGTGCTATGGAGTCTTTTAGGTACCATTTGGAGCTTATGGAAGCTTATTGGAGTTTTGGGGAAGATCATGGACTAGGAGGAACGTACCCGCAGCAAACGGAGATGATCAAGTGATGAAGGAGAAAAGCAGGAAGCGCAGCGGTCAGCATGCAGCGGTCTAGGGAGACCGCTGCACTTTCAAGTCTCGCAGCGGTCAGGTGCAGCGGTACGAGCAGACCGCTGCGGATCCAGCCGGAGCAAAAACCAGAAGTCTCGCAGCGGTCTCGCAGCGGTCAAACCAGACCGCTGCACTTTCAAGTCTCGCAGCGGTCAGGTGCAGCGGTACGAGCAGACCGCTGCGGATCCATCCGGAGCAAAAACCAGGCGTTTCACAGCGGTCATGCAGCGGTATGAGCTGACCGCTGTGAACCTTCTCGGGCACAAAAATTGTCGGGTCAAACCCGGTTTGTCCCGGGTTGACCCGACCCGATCTGTATCTATTTAAGCAAATTAAGCCTAATTAGACGGGGCGGCTTCTTTTGAGGGTTCTAAGCCACTTATTTCTTTCTTCTTTTCTTGTTTTTGTTTTGTATGAAAGATTCAAGATCCAAACCATTTTAGTGAAGATTTTCTTAAACTCTTTTTACCATTCTTCTTATTTTGCTTATGGCTTTCATTTGTACGGTTTATATTTGTGATTTAGCTATGTGTGAGTAGTTCTTTTAGGATTCTTGGGTGAAGTAGACTAGGGTGATTCTAGGTTTGTTCTTGATGTTTAAGAACTAGATTAGTTGATATCCTTTCTCATTGAGTGTTATTAATGCTGGATTGGCCTTGACAAAGTTGATTTAGATCATAGGGAATTTCTCGCCCGGAAGGTGTTCGATGAAATTCCCCAACCAATTCAATGAGTGTTTTACATTCCTAGCCTATGGAAATAGATGTCTAGGGTGTTTAATGGCTATTTAGACTTGTTATTAATGCTTGTTAGTCATAGAATCGCGAACGGAAGTTTATGACGATTGATGACTAAGAAATGGGTTAATACCATGGAAGTGGATTAATCTTTAGTAGTGTTCTAAGGCCTAGGGAGATATTTAGTCGAATGTTTGAGCATCTTGAGTAGATTAAAGAATCACCCGAGTCGATTGCTTTACCCGAGAATTCGTTTGTTTAAATTTGATATTAATCGTTTTCTTGTTTGCTTTGCTACTCGTTTATTTCTCTATTTTGCACGTTTCAAATTGTCCGATAAAAACCAAAACCCGATATTTGCTTAGATTAGATAGCGTCCTGTATTCTTAGTGCGTCGTTCTTATTTCCCTGTGGATTCGATCCCAAAGTGCTACAATGACATGCCATTAGATTGAGGCATTGTGCACAGTGGGTAATTGTGCGAACCGTAAAAAGTTCACTATCAATTTGGCGCCGTTGCCGGGGAGCTATGGAGTCTTTTAGGTACCATTTGGAGCTTATGGAATCATTTTGGAGCTTAGAGCAAGATCATGGGGCAAAATAAATCCAAAAAATCAAAACAAATGCAGAAGCCATCCGATGTGCTCTAACGATTGGGTCAGAAGAAGCTCTTGCGCTCAGATTCAGCTTTGGAACACTTGATAAAGTTTGTAGGTAATTGAGTCATCTTTCCAACGGACGTTGTTTCATCAAGTTCTGAGCTGTATTGCGGAAGTTATCACCATTTCACTGAGCATACGTCCGTCTGGCGCGCGAATGAGCTACATGGAGCTCGCAGCGGTGTACCGCAGCGGTCTACAGTGACCGCTGCGGATCCTCCCGACGAAAAAAAACCGAGATTCACAGCGGGCATGCAGCGGTCAACTCCACACCGCTGTGGGACCCTCCAGAGCAAAAATGTAGAAACCGTCCGAAGTGCTTCAAAGATCGACTCATATGAACAGTTTCCATTCGGATTTAGCTTCGGCGGTCTTCATGAAAGTTGTAGCTATTTGAGTTAGCTTTCCAATGGAACCGGTTTCAAGTCATTCCGATCTGGGGTTAGAGAGATACGACAACTTTAGTAAGCGCATATCCGCCTGGCCTGCAAACGGAGCAAAACCGGAAATCCACAGCGGCCAGCTGCATCGGGCAACTGTAGACCGCTGCAACCTACGACCTGCTTTGATATTTAGGCCAAAAACCTTGTTGTTTGAGGAGATATCTCATTTTTAACTTGTAAAAACACTCTTTTTAGAGAGAGTTTGGAGATTTTAAGAGATTCTTAGTGTTTTTATGAAAGTTCTTGTTTCTTTTCATCTATCTATCTATTTCTAATCATCTAACCATGAATCTAAACACCTCCTACATAGGATTTGTTGAGATTATCATGGTTTGTGAGTAGTTTCTTTAGAACTTTGGGTATGGTAGATTAAGATGTTTTCTGGCTAAATCATGATGCTTAGGACTTAGTTTATGAAGAATCCTTACTTGTTAGGTGTGATTAATGCTAGATTAGCCTTGACAAAGTTGATTTAGAACTTAAGGAATTTCATGCCCGGAAGGTGTTCGATGAAATTCCTCAACCAAGCTTAGCAAGTGTTTTACATTCCTAGCCTATGGAAATGGATGTCTAGGGTGTTTAATGGTTATTTAGACTTGAGATTAATGCTTGTTGATCATTTAATTGCAAATGGAAGTTTTTCTCAATTAAGTGATTAGTGAAGTGATTATTTTCATGGAAGTGGATTAGTCTAAATTAGTGATCTAAGGCCTAAGGATTAGCATTGTTTGAGTATCATGGTTTAGCTAGAGAATGTCCAAGTCGATTACCATTACCCGAAGTTCGTTTGCTTATTCTTGTTTAAATCGTTTTCGTTACGTTTTAGTGCAAAACTTGTTAGTCTTTTAACTACATTTGTTATATGCTGGGTTGTTTATTATCATGTCTTTAAATTGATTAGGATCATTAGAAAACCTTTATTCGATTAGCTTAGATTAAGAAGTGTCTCGCATTCTCTGTGTGTTGTTCTCGTGCCTCCTTGTGGATTCGATCCCTAAGTGCTACAATGACATACCAATAGATTGTGGTATTGTGCACAATGGGTTAATTGTGCGAACCGTGGAAAAATCACTATCAATTTGGCGCCGTTGCCGGGGAAATTAGCAATAGCCATTAGGATTTGGATACTATTTGAGACTAAGTTCTTGACTTCTACTAACTTTTTATTTTCTTCTTTTTTGCTTCTTAGAGTCGATGGCCATGGATTACAATGATTGGCCACAAGAAGAGGATGCCACATTTGATGAAAGCATTGATGATGAGCCATATGTGGAGCCACCATTTGATGAAAGTGTACTCACATCAGAACAAAAAGTAGAGTTGGATGAGCTTTGCAAAGAAAACCCGGCATTGACAAGGAGTAATCTCGCGATTATGATCCGTTTGAACCTCATGTCACGTCGGGCAGCGCTTGAGGGAAGGGAGCTCACATATATTGAGATAAAGATAGCTCATGCACTCGAAGAGGTAATTTATTGGGTTCCACCATGCCAACTAGAAGGTATTTTTGACACAACCTTTGAAATCGTTGATTATGAGGATAGTCACTTGCCTTGCATTGAAGATGTAGCTTCTAGTTCACATGCTCTCAAGCTCATTAATGATTGCTGTGATTTAATATGTGAGTCTCAAATACTAGAAACCTTAAGAGTAGAAAAGCTTGCTAGTGATTATCATGAAGTATGTTTTGATATTAATTATCTATGTGCTTTGAATGATCATGATATCGAGTTTAAGCTTTCAATGCCTGAGGAATCTAGTTCGCTTCTTGAAAAATCTTACCTAGGGGGTGTGCTTGATGTAGATAAGATCTTGAATGAGATAGATGACCCTAAGGTTGAGATGAAATCTAGGAAAGAGGATGTGTTTTACATGATTGATGGAGATGAAGTTGACTATTTTGTGATTAACTCGTTTAAACATGAAATCGACTTTATTTTTCCTTCAAATGCATTTGGTCCTCGTGAACATTCATCATCAAGGAAAATCCCAAGATGTATGCTATATTTTTAGTAACCTTTCTTGATATGAGTTATGCCTCTTTGCCATGGATAGTCGTGTGCCATGTTGCATATTTTGTTTCTTGTCTTGATAAGAGAAGGACCAAAGGTGCATTGGCTCAACCTTTTGATTCTCATGATTAACAGTTGAAACGTCAAGCTTAGCGACGTAAAACAAGCGCTCTTGGGAGGCATTCCCATGACTATCTTTGTATATATTTTCGTTCTTTCTTGTTCTTTTTAATGTTTTTGTTTGATGTTTATAGTTTTCTTGGGTCCAAGGTCGTGGTGCTTAATGCATGAATGGGTATAGCTACAGCACGTCACATTTCTCTCCAATCCAAAGGTATGATCCAAACTCCATTTCATTGTACATACTTTTGCATATTTTTACCTTCTCTTTGATTTGTGTTGCACCGAGACGTTGCAATTCAAGTTCGGGGGAAGGATTTGTGTCTTTTGATCTTGTGTTTTGTGATCTTATTTTTATTTTCCCATCTTTGAGTCTCATTCATTCATATAAGTGCATATAAAAACCATAAAAAAAATTTAGTTGCATTTTGCATGTTTAAGATTGAGTCTAGATGCATATAGGTTTGCATTCACTTGCATTGGGAGAATTATCCATGTAGAATATAAACTTAAGAGCTTGAATTAATGCCCTCGTTAGGAGTTCTTTGATGCATTTGAGCGATCACGAAGTTAAGGATGATTCATGCTTTGATCTTGCGGTTTGAATGTTTTTGTCTTGGTTGAAGCATGCTTTGAATTGAATCTAACTCTATCTACATGAACTCTAATCTTGACTTGAAATTATCATGCTTGTACATTGAAAAGTTGAACTCATGGATGTCATATACATATTTGAGCTATCTTACCCCTTTTTACCACTCTCTTGTTAGCTCAAATAGCTGATTCCCATATTTGGAACGGTTAACCACACCCTTAACTAAGCCTTTCCTTCAAGCCTTCATCTCTTGTGTGTGTCGTGAGGCCTAATTTTGAATGAACTTAGCAAAAAGTGTTGAGTTTGGAACGACAAGGAGTTGATAGATAGGTTGGTGATTTGGGTGTTGATGTAAAGAAAAGAAAGTGTGGAGAAAGGAGAAGATTGAGAAAAAGGATAGGGGAAAGTAAAAAGTTTGGATTGGTTGGCATGAAAATGTGAAATAGCTCTAGGTGTTGAAAGTATAAGTCTCTATGTGTGTAAAAGAAAGAAAGAGCCAAAAAGAAAAAAAAAATATATATATGGCTAATGCATCTAAATGATGATTGAGAGACTAGTTATGAAAATGAAAAAGAGCTAAAAGAAAAAGATGAAGAGTCAATCCATTTGTTGAAAGAGAAGAAGAAAAGAAATGTGGTCTAAGAAGGCAAAATGCCTTGTGATATGGGTAGTTTAGGAATGGATCTTGATGGGTTTAGAAATAGGAGTGGAGTTCATATTGGGGCATTGGGTAGACGGATGTCATCCTTGTACGCATCAATTGTTCTTTACTCTTAGCATTTTGCCAAAGTTCATTCTTTCGTGAGAGATCCCATTGCATTGGAATACCCACATGATTGAGATCATTTTTATCTCAAAACCTTTTCCCTAAGCCGAATGAGTTCACTTGATTTTTATTAAGCATGATTCACCATTGTACTTAATGAATGTTAAAGAGTTAGAGGATATGATTACTTGTAGATGCTAAGGCTTATACCAAATTCGTGTAGCGACGAGTATGTCTAAATCTTTTGAAGTAGAGGTTGTTTGTGCATCACATAACTACTACCAAGTGCATTGAATTGAATTCTTTTGTTAATATTCTTGGATATGATATCCCGCATTCCAACCTCTTCTTCGAATTGTTCTTGTTTGTTTGCTTGCGGACAAGCAAAAGGCAAGTTCGGGGGAGTTGATAGTTGCATAATTTAGCCCATTTTAGCATACATTTTAGTTAGCATTTTGTGACTTATTGCATTCATTTCTTTGTTTTTGGTATAGTTTGCATCCATTTTAGAGTTAGTGAGTCTTAGGTTAGTTTTTGCATATGTTTGTGTGCTATGGAGTCTTTTAGGTACCATTTGGAGCTTATGGAAGCTTATTGGAGTTTTGGGGAAGATCATGGACTAGGAGGAACGTACCCGCAGCAAACGGAGATGATCAAGTGATGAAGGAGAAAAGCAGGAAGCGCAGCGGTCAGCATGCAGCGGTCTAGGGAGACCGCTGCACTTTCAAGTCTCGCAGCGGTCAGGTGCAGCGGTACGAGCAGACCGCTGCGGATCCAGCCGGAGCAAAAACCAGAAGTCTCGCAGCGGTCTCGCAGCGGTCAAACCAGACCGCTGCACTTTCAAGTCTCGCAGCGGTCAGGTGCAGCGGTACGAGCAGACCGCTGCGGATCCATCCGGAGCAAAAACCAGGCGTTTCACAGCGGTCATGCAGCGGTATGAGCTGACCGCTGTGAACCTTCTCGGGCACAAAAATTGTCGGGTCAAACCCGGTTTGTCCCGGGTTGACCCGACCCGATCTGTATCTATTTAAGCAAATTAAGCCTAATTAGACGGGGCGGCTTCTTTTGAGGGTTCTAAGCCACTTATTTCTTTCTTCTTTTCTTGTTTTTGTTTTGTATGAAAGATTCAAGATCCAAACCATTTTAGTGAAGATTTTCTTAAACTCTTTTTACCATTCTTCTTATTTTGCTTATGGCTTTCATTTGTACGGTTTATATTTGTGATTTAGCTATGTGTGAGTAGTTCTTTTAGGATTCTTGGGTGAAGTAGACTAGGGTGATTCTAGGTTTGTTCTTGATGTTTAAGAACTAGATTAGTTGATATCCTTTCTCATTGAGTGTTATTAATGCTGGATTGGCCTTGACAAAGTTGATTTAGATCATAGGGAATTTCTCGCCCGGAAGGTGTTCGATGAAATTCCCCAACCAATTCAATGAGTGTTTTACATTCCTAGCCTATGGAAATAGATGTCTAGGGTGTTTAATGGCTATTTAGACTTGTTATTAATGCTTGTTAGTCATAGAATCGCGAACGGAAGTTTATGACGATTGATGACTAAGAAATGGGTTAATACCATGGAAGTGGATTAATCTTTAGTAGTGTTCTAAGGCCTAGGGAGATATTTAGTCGAATGTTTGAGCATCTTGAGTAGATTAAAGAATCACCCGAGTCGATTGCTTTACCCGAGAATTCGTTTGTTTAAATTTGATATTAATCGTTTTCTTGTTTGCTTTGCTACTCGTTTATTTCTCTATTTTGCACGTTTCAAATTGTCCGATAAAAACCAAAACCCGATATTTGCTTAGATTAGATAGCGTCCTGTATTCTTAGTGCGTCGTTCTTATTTCCCTGTGGATTCGATCCCAAAGTGCTACAATGACATGCCATTAGATTGAGGCATTGTGCACAGTGGGTAATTGTGCGAACCGTAAAAAGTTCACTATCAATATACACAATGAATAACCTAATTACAATATGTAAGGCTTAAACTATACAAGACTAATCACACTTAAGTCCATATATGGCCTAATAATTTATTACCCGAAATGCCTAAAATATACCCGAAACCCCAAAAATATACCCAAAAATTCAAAAATATACCCGAAAACTAAAAAAAAACTAAAGAAAATATATCTGAAATGCCTAAAATATACCCGAAAATCCAAAAATATATCCGAAAAGCTAAGAAAAACTAAAGAAAAAATACCCGTAATACCAAAAATATATCCGAAAACCCGTAATATATTTAATTTTTTTGGATATATAGTTATAATTTGGGTACCCGATCGGGTATCGGTTCGGTTCCGGGTATTATCCAATACCCACGGATATCAATGAAGAATAACCATCGGTATTTTGGGCATAACCGAAACCGATCGGTTCCAGTTATTTAGGGTCGGTTTGGGTTTTCGGTTCCAGCTTTTATGCCGAGGCCTAATTGACAACAACATCTTTGAACTTGTAAGAGAATTCACACCGAATACAAACACCAATAACAGTACTATCTAGTATCTGCTTTGTAATTCTGTGAGTTTGGTTGCTCAGACTTTAGAAATCGTCAGTTTTTGTTCTTCACCATCTATAATTGGCCCCTAAGTGTTTGTAAACATGTGAAGACACCAATCTTTATATCCTCTCATCGAATATATGAAAGTTTAACTCCAACTCATTATAACAAGATTACTTTAGAATGAGAGCATGAAGAAACATCATAGATAACCAAAAACTATATGGTTTGGTTTTAATCTTTAAGAAAGATGAACTAATTCCAAACAAATTTTGCATCTCTAATTTTTACTACACAAATCTTCAAAAAAGTTGCCAGAAGTTTGCCGTTTAATTACACCTAAACTGCAAATCAAACGGCAAATCCATAACCCAGAAATATCAATTTTCAAGTGATTCCAAGCAGATCTGTAGAGAGAGAGAGAGAGAGAGAGAGAGAGAGAGAGAGATAGAGAGAGAGAGAGAGCAATCCCAAATTTTGAAACACCCATTTTATTCCACAGAGAATTTGGTTCTTAGGGTTTCGCTTAAAGAAAACATCGCAAGGGATCAGATCAAACGCGAAATCGGAAACACAAACACACAGATCCTCACAGCATAGTTACTTACATAACCAGAAATCGCAAGGGATTTGACCCTAGGAGACAACGCGGCCGACGACGGGATACTTAGCTTCGAATTTCTTCTCCCAGTCATTAAGAGTGTCGATCTCTTTCTCAGAGAGGCCTTCAAGAGAAGGAGAGACGTCTTCTTCGTTCTTGCTCATCTTACCCAGGGCTCTGCTCGCGTCTTTTCCGGCGAATATCGCGTAATCCCCTCCGGTTCCGTAGAAGGATTTTCCGGTGGTGACGTCGAATACTCGGCCCTTGATTGCGACGTAGATCGGCTTCGATTCGTCGGTGCCGTTGTACTGGCTAAGCTGCTCTGCGGTGAACTCCATTTCCCTTCTCACGCTTCTGAATCGAATGTTTCTGGAAAGAACCAAAATGACCGTTTAGAGAGATAATGGAGGAACTATTTATAGTGGAATATCATTTTTATTCGATTAAAAAAAGCATTTTACTGTCGAATCATTTATAGTGGGAATAACATTTTTGTTAACTGGGCAAAATTCCCAAAATTTCCGAACCAGAATCGAAATTCCGGAATCCGAATCCGAACCGAATTATAAAATAATTCAAATGGAATATAAATATCTATATCGAATTACTCGATTTCGATTCGAATTAAACTCGAATTGTATAAAACCGAAAAAAATTAACCGAACTAATCGAATTTTTTTAAAAAAATTAATACTTTTAATTAAATATATATTAAAATATACTAAAAAAGTAAAATCTAAAATATTATTTAAAATTAATTAGTTATTTATATTTTTGTTAGTTGTTTTGTAGGAAACCGAACCTGAGCGGAACCGAATAACCAAATACCCACCCTACTTTACATCAAATCCAACAACGGAATAACCCTAACCGAATTGAACCAAAAACCTGAAAAGTCCAAAAACCGAATAACCCTAACCGAACTGAACCGAGTAACCAAATGCCCACCCTACTTTACATCAAATCACCGCATAAATGTACAATTTTTACCACACCAAAGACGGTGTGTTTCGAATTCTAGATATATGAATTCGAAAATAAAATTCGTTATTATTCTTCACCTAAAATTTATGTTAATATATCAAAACTAAGTTAAAAAGCATAATGTATTGTGGTTTGATAAATTGAATCACAATCTTGGAGATAAACATAATACCTCTACATGTTAAGTTAACAAATCAAGAATCAGGAGAAATCACTGTGAGACTTATTACTCATCCAGTGAGCTTCATTGATATGATCGACCAAAAGCATATAAGACCTTAAGCAGTGCAAGAGAGCTGAGGAAGAAGACCGTTTCGCTCTCGGACAAGCTCGTGTAGATCATGCACGATCTTGACCACAGCGTCTGGTCTCGCTAGCCTCAACGCATTCTGCGACATTGTCTCCAGCTCTTTTGATCCTGATCCAAACCAATCTGCTACAATCTTCGATATCTCTTTCGGTGATTTCGAGAATTTCCCGCACCCATTCTCCACAACATACGGTACATTTCCCGCCTCCTGCAAACCGAGATAGAGAAATTGAAAACCATGAAGCAAAAGTGTGTGCCTTTGTTTTTAACTTGGACGAACTTACTTGACCAGCAATGTAATCGTTCAAGATGATCGGTAGCCCTCGTATCATAGCTTCAGCTATAGTTCCCGGACCAGCCTGCGTATCGAAACAACACCATACTAAGACCAGAGACAAACCAACATACTGAAGTGACCATTGTGAAAGTTACCTTTGTTATGATGCAGTCACAGGCACCCATACATTCCTCCATTTTGGTTATAAACCCTTTAACCTGCGGAAGAAAGTTGTTTTAGGGACATGTTCTTGATTGACGTATTATATTTGATGGTATTCTGGGGACAATGATAGTACCTGGACGGGAATTTTCCAGTCTAACAAACTTAATTTGCTGACAAGTTTCTTGTTCCGCCCACAAATGACTAGAAGCTGACCTACTGGCTCCCCGAGATTCTCATTATACAAAGCATCGCCTAGTGCTCGTGCTGTGGCCTCAATCGGACCCATTCCTTCTCCTCCACCCATTAACAATACAGCTGGAAGATTCTCATCCATCCCTAGTTCCCTTCGTAGTTCAACCTATGATTGTTGGAAAAGTAGACCATACTCAAAGTTGGAAACACCAATAAGCCCCAAAAAAAGGAACTCAAAAACAAAAATCAACCTTTAGGCGCACGGGCTTCACAAAGGAAGGTCGAACAGGAAGGCCGTAAACTTTAATTTGTGAAGTTTTAAGTCCGGCTTTAAGTGCCCTCTTCGCCAACTCTGTGGATGGGCAATAACATCTTGTCACAAGCGTATGAAACCTAATTCACAAATAAAGAAGAGAGAAGCATCAGAACTCTTTTACACCACCATGGAATTTATTTTCTGTACTGAGCTGAGGATTGATACCGATGATAACAATCAAAGCTGAGATATGACTAACCACGTGGGATGGCAAGTGCTCAAGTCTGTAACAACTGTGGTGAAGACAATTTTCTTCAGTAAGCCCTTTGATTTTAGGACGTGAAGTGGGACATGTTGCATCAACGGATGAACACTGATAATAATATCCGGCTGGTATTTCATCAATCCTTTCTCAATTTCCCTATAAGTAAAAACAATGGAATCAGAATGAACACGGAAACAGATGAGAGAGTTCAAGAAGAAGAGCAAAAGCAATCAGAAGCTAAAGGCTGTATAAGCAAGACAAATAACATCAAGCTTAATCGCCTCTTTCTCAGTCTCTTAGGTACTTTCACACTTGAGTAGATAATGCAGCAACCAACCAAAAGACCTTAAAATCTCACCTGGCAATAAACGTTGAAGTTGCAGCAAAATTAGATTGGTGAATAACACGTGGAGCTGTACCATAATATGTCATTTTCCACAGGGTTCCATGTTTCACCAGAAAGTTATAGCTCCTCGGCAATTGGTTGAACGGCCAAGGCGTGTGATCTGTCCATAAATCTGTAATAGATACCTGAGACAAGCACTCTTAATGTACAGAACACAATCAACAAAGGTTCCACCAAGCAATGCAATAAAGTCACAAACTATTTTTATCGTCTTTGGTTGATTTGACAGCATTTGAAGCTAAAACCGGAACCCTTAGTCCAAGAAACAATGCAGTTTAAACTACTAATGCACAAGCTCATACAAGCCAAATAACTAAAATGTTTCAAGAGAAAATTTTACTTTCCTATGATTCAAGAACTCTAGAAAAGATAATCAGTAGTTTCAGAAAGTTTCTAGTCTAACAAATCAGAAGAAGAACAACATTGCCTCTAGGAATGCAATAAAGTCATAATCTTATTTTATCGTCTTTGGTTGATTCGACAGCATTTGAAGCTAAAACCGGCACCCTTAGTCTAAGAAACAATGATTTTTACTTCCCTATGATTCAAGAACTCCAGAATTAGTTTCCGAAAGTTTAATGCACAAGCTCTTACAAGCCAAATAACTAAAATGTCTCAAGAAAGATTTTTACTTCCCTATGATTCAAGAACTCTAGAATTAGTTTCCGAAAGTTTGTAGTCTAACAAATCAGAAGAAGAACAGCATCGTCACTCATCAAGTAGAGAATCTAGTCGAAAGCATCTCTCGTATTACCAGTTCTCACAAATCAAAAATCTCAAAGCCATCCATCATCAATTTTCGTTCAAGATAGGACTTGAAACCAACCTGATACTCATCTCCAAATTCCAAATTGAAAGCAGCTTTAATGGCTTCTGCTGAAGCTCTGTGACCACCACCAGTATCACTCATCAAAATCAACACTTTCTTGGGCCGATCAGATTCAACAACATTTAACGGCAAGCCTTCATAACCCAAAACCTCACCGGAGCCATCTTGTCTAAACCCGTTTTCCTCGCTCGACGACCCGATTCCGACGGATGCGAAGCTGTACGGAACAACCCGATCGGAGTGAAACCTAACAAAGCTATTAAAATCACCGATGAACCTACCTAGATTCGCGCCGGCAGCGTTTCTAGTGTTTAAGCTCGCGGATATTAGGGTTTTTCTGGTGATGTGAGCGGGTAAGCTTCGGAAGCCATTGAAATGCAAGGATTTCAATGTCGAGGGAACAAAACCATCCGAATTCGAGCACGGAGATCGATGACTGAACGCGAATTTGCTAAACCCGGTGACGAAATCGAAGATCGTTGCAGATTCCTGGGTTACCGTTGAAGGGTTTTGCATACTTGATGAAGCAGACACGAGAAAGTAGCAGACGGAATCAAAGATTACGGAGGGTTAATTCGCCATGAATGCTCAAGCGCGTCACAAAAGAGGGATTGAGAGATTTCGCAGAGATTCTGCTGCCCAGAAAGATAGGATTTAGCGGAAGCTGGTTGGATTCAGAAGGCAGGACTGGTGCTGGCTTGGCGTTGCTTGGCTTTATTGGGAGAAGAAAGGTTAATTAAACCCTTAATTAACAACTTAACTATATTATAACCGTGCGCTCCCACGGAATTTATTTATTTATTTAGTTTATGAAATTTTGTAATATATATTGTTTTTATTGGGTTTTGAACGGATTGTAATATGAGACAGATTTATTTTGGGTTTAACAATACTTTATTTTTGTATATATAATTTTTGTAATATGAAACACAACAATTGTAACATTTTTAAGATGTTATGTTATAAAATTAGATGTTCTCAACTCAACTATTGTCATCTGTCTCTTGCTTATACTGGGTTTTCTATTCAAACTCAATTTTATCAGTTTTTCATTTGTAATTTCATGTCTAAAACGGGATCAATTTCGCTATCTTTACTGTTTTTCTATGTGAGACTTTAAAAACTTTTACTTTATTTTAACTGTATTGTGATTATACATTAGAACCGTTCAAAATGTCAACTCAACTATTGTCATTCGTCTTTTGCTTATACTCGGTTTTCTACTCAAACTCAATCTTATCGGTTTTTTCATTTGTAATTTTTTGTCTAAATCGTTCATTTTTTTGTTTTTCTATGTGAACAATTGAAAACTTTTATTTTATTTTAATTGTATTGTGATTATATATTAGAACCGTTCAAATATCAACTCAACTATTGTCATCCGTCTCTTGCTTATACTCGGTTTTCTACTCAAACTCCATCTTATCAGTTTATCATTTATAATCTCATATCTAAATCGTTCTTTTCTAGCTATATCATATCTTTTACTGTTTTTCCGTCTCTGGCTTTCAAGTTTTATTTTATTTTAAGTGCGAGATTTTAAATTTTTTTATTTATTTTATAATTTTTAAAGAATTAATTTATTCAATCAAAGGTTAACACTTATAAAATCTTTAAAGTTCTACTAAAAATTCACACATATTAACTTTGTCTTTTTGTTCCTACCATGGTTAATTTTTAAAAAACCAACAAAATAAACCTTATTTTTGTTATTTTAAATCGTTATCTATTAATTTAAAGTCAAATTATCTACAACATTTTGTTTCAAATATATTAATAACCTAAAATTAAAGTTCATACTAATCAGTAATCACCTCTCTATCATATCAAGGAACATCCAGCTGTGAATAATTGTGGGAATGACACATCAACAAAACATTTTTAAATCAAACTCAAAATTATCGCTTAAACTTTTATCCGTATTTTGATTATACATTCGAATCGTTCAAAATCTCAACTCAACTTTTGTCATCCTTCTCCCTCTTATACTAGGGTTTAAACTCAATCTTATTGGTTTTTCATTCGTAATCTCATATCTAAATCGTTCATTTCTTGTTATCTTTACTGTTTTTTCAATGTGAGATTTTGAATACTTTTATTTTACTTTAATTGTGAGATTTTATAAACTCTTACTTTATTTTTAATTATTATTAAAGTTCTAATTAATTCAGTTAATGTTTAACACATTTAAAACCCGCTAATTTTTTCTAAAAATTCACACAGTTTAACTTTGTCTTTTTGTTCCTACCATGGTTAATTTTTAAAGAACCAACAAAATCCAACCTTAGTTTTTTCTTTTAAACCGCTACCTATTAATTTAAAGTCAAATTATCTTCAATATTTTTTTTGAAATACATTAATAATATAAAATTAAAGTCCATACTAATCACCTCTCTATCAGATCGAGGAACATCCAGCTGAGAATCATTGTGGTAATGACACATCATCAAAACATTTTTGAATCAAACTCAAACTTTTCGCTTAGACTTTTATCCGTATTGTTATTATACATTTGAATCGTTCAAAATCTCAACTCAACTTTGTCATCGCTCTCCCTCTTATATCTAAATCATTCATTTCTCGCTATCTTTACTGTTTTTTCTTGTGACTTTGAATACTTATTTTACTTTAATTGTTAAACTTTATAAACTATTACTTTATTTTAAATTATCGTTAAAGTTCTAATTGACACAGTCAATGTTTAACACTTTTAAAATCCGTAAAATTCTTCTAAAAATTCACATATCCTAACTTAGCTTTTTTTTGTTCCTCCGATGGTTAATTTTTTAAAACCAACAAAATAAAAACTTAATTTTTTCTTTTAAATTGCTACACATTATTTTAAAAATAAATTCTCTAAAACAATTTTTTAAAGTACGTTAACAATCTAAAGTTATATTCCTTACCAATCTCATCTCTATCAGATCGAGGAACGTCCAGCTGAGAATAATTGTGGAAGAGACACATCAGCAAAAACAAAAAATGAAACTCAAACTAATCGCTTAGACCTTTACATGTTTGTGATACATTAGAACCGTTCAAAATTTCAACTCAACTATCGTCATCCGTCTCCTTCTTATACTCGACTTTAAATTTCAACTCAATGTTATTTGTAATCTCATATCTAAGTCGCTCCTTTATCGCTATTTTTACTGTTTTTCGGTGCGAGAATTTGAATTTAAATTCAAACTCAATCTTATCGATTTTGTTATTTATAATTTCATATCTAACTCACTATCTTTATTGTTTTTCCGTGTGACACTTTGAAGAGTTTTATTTTATTTTAAAATCTTTACAATTTTAATTTATCCAACTAAAGTTTAACACTGTTAAAACTCTTAAAAATAATAAGTAAAAATTCACATAGTCTAACTTTGTCTTTAAGTTCTTGCGGTGGTTTATTTTTTAAATGCCAACAAAATAAGACATAATTTTTTTAAAATCGCTACCCATTATTTTAAAGTCAAATTCTCTACAACATTTTTTTGAAATACTTTAATAACCTAAGGTTAAAGTCCCTATTAATCACTTCTTTATCATATCTGGGAACTTACAGATGAAATTAATTGTAGGAGTGACACATAACAAAAGTTTTTAAATCAAGCTCAAACTAATCGCTTAGACTTTTATATGTATGGTGAATATACATTAGAACCGTTCAAAATGCTTATGTCTTTTGCTTATACTCGGTTTTCTACTTAAATCTAATCTTATCAGTTTTTCGTTTATTCTCATATCTAAATCGTTCTATCTACCCATCTCATATCTTTTACTGTTTTTCCGTCTCAGACTTTGAATATTTATTTTATTTTAAGTGCCAATTCTTGTAAATTTTAACTTTATTTTAAAATCATTAAAGTTTTAATTTATCCAATAAAAGTTTAACACTTCTAAAATCTGTAAATTTCTACTAAAAATTCACACAATTTAACTGTCTTTTTGTTCATACAATGGTATATTTTTAAAAAATCAACAAAATAAAACCTTATTTTTCTATTAAGTTTCTACATATTCACTTAATTTAAAGTCAAATTATCTACAAAATTAATTGTAGGAGTGACACATAACAAAAGTTTTTTAATCAAGCTCAAACTAATCGATTAGACTTTTACATGTATGGTGAATATACATTAAAACCGTTCAAAATCTCAACTACTGGCATCTGTCTTTTGTGTATACTCGGTTTTCTACTTAAATCTAATCTTATCAGTTTTTCATTTATTCTCATATCTAAATCGTTATATCTACCCATCTCATATCTTTTACTGTTTTTCCGTCTCAGACTTTGAATATTTATTTTATTTTAAGTACCAATTCATGTAAATTTTAACTTTATTTTAAAATCATTAAAGTTTTAATTTATCCAAAATCTGTAAAGTTCTACTAAAAATTCACATAGTTTAATTGTCTTTTTGTTCAAACAATGGTATATTTTTTAAAAATCAACAAAATAAAACCTTATTTTCTATTAAGTTTCTACATATTCACTTAATTTAAAGTCAAATTACCTACAATATTTTACTATGATTGAGTGAAAATCTAGTGCACGGGATGCGATTGAACTCTAACAAATCTTTTCCATTTTAGAGATTTGATGCAAATAAAATTAATTAGGTAGATTTAGATGTTTTGAATCTAATGTAGAGAACAATATATTTAGTTAATGACATTGTTTTATAAATGTAATGTATTATTATTTATGCAGGTTAATCAAATTAACATGCTTGGAAATTACGAAACTTTGAAAGAATAATTTCTGTTCGAACATCAAATCTTTTGTAAATTTAGAAAAATGAGTGCTAATGATTACTCATATATACTTATTAATCGTATATTTGTTTCATCAATAATAAATCCAGAAAATATGATTGTTAGTTACCGTAATATCATACCTCAATTTTGTTGATCACTTCTGCAACTATTTAGGCAATTTTGTCGATCGTAATATCCAAATTATTGTCATGGATTTTCATACCTTTTTGAATACCTTTTTGAAGGTAGTGATAATAACTAACCAAATTTGAATAAATTTTGAAATAAATGCTAATAATCAAAATTGCTATCACATACTTCCTTTTTATATAATGTTGAGTTGTTTAAGGCTGAAAATTAGGAAACAATAGAATATTAAATTAAATGATACCAAAAAAGATTTTTGATTGCTTAAAAATAAAAATTCCCATCGAATAATTAATAAGATTTGAAATACTAAACTACCGAATGAAAAGATAAATTAAAATGAAATTTAGAGTTGTTAGTTTCTAAAACGAAATTTTAAAATAAAAATAAAATATTAATAAATGGAATTGATATTGCTAATGGATTTGAATGATATTTTCTAACTTAAATTGTGGTGATACACTAAATCTATATTTTGTATATTTTCACAAAAACTATATTTTATATCATATTTTAATTTTTATACTTTTTATAAATACGAACATAAATAATTATGAAATAAATGTATATACTCTTGACATTTTTTGTTTCTCTATAAGATTAAAATCAATAAATATTTAGCTGAATATATTTCAAATGAAATATAATGTGTATTATCATATTATGAATAAAATTATTATTTTTGTTAATAATTAATTTAATTTATAGTAAATAACTTAATTTAGTTGATTAAAACTGATTATTATATTCGTAGATTTGTAAAAATACTTAACAAATTTAAAATTATTATTTTGTAAATAATTAAACTTCCAATGTATATATTTAAAATTCATATTTGATTCTCTTTGTGTTTTCTTTTAAAATATATTAGAGAAGTATTTAGTTCCTGAAAAGATTTATTTAATAGTAATTAATACTCCACTTCGTTTTTAAACCACTACATCAACCAAAATCTACCATTTGTACAAAATATAAACAATAAATCAAAACAATTATTTTTTTAAGAAAATACATAAGAATTTAAAAATATTCTTATAAGTCGTTTACCAATTAAGCAAAATGAGATATTTCTAATAATCCAAATCAGTTAAGAAAATATTATAAGATATTCATTGTACAAAGTTTGAATACCAATTGGAAAAACTAAAGACTAAACAAACGTATTCAACAACGAACTAAAAACGGTGAATGTTACAACTCTTAAAAACAACAACTTAGGAGTCTCAACATAAAAATGAACCAAATCAAAATATAGAGATATATCTTCAATGCTCCAGCTCAATCCGCTAATAGTTATAAAAACAATTAGATCGAATCCAACTGTCACTCCAAGTCATCAGCTTTTACGTATAATTATCGATCCACTCGCATCATGGCTCAATCGTCTAAGTTGGTAGTGTTGAGGATTGAGCTATGACTTGACTCGAACATGTGTTTATCAAGAGAATATTATCAATAAGTAAAATACATATTTTGTTATGTATATTAAAATGGAAAGATAGTTAACCTCCATCACTGTTTTGTTAGTCTATTGGATAATGGCTAGTAAAAAATATATTATAATTACAAAGAATACCTAAAAAAAACAGTAATTAAAATTGGTATTAAGTAAATCACATTTGAAGATAATGGATATGGAAGATGAGTTCCTCAGGCGAATCCTCTTTGTTTCTTCAAACAAAAAGATTAGGATTAGCAAGAAAACTTAAAAAAAAACAGTAATTAAAACAGTTAATTATTAAGTAAATCACCTTTGAAGATAGTTGATATGGAAGATTTGCAATCCATTGATGTCTTGCAACAAAGAAAAAAAACATGTCAATACGCATCATAATTAACCAAAATTTCATAATATGAAGGTAGAAGAATAAAACGAAAGCATCTACAGAAACCTAAAAATTTGTGTATCAATGATCGAAAGAGTCACTTTATATAGATGAATGAAGAGTGTTGCAGAAGTTTTTTCATGTTTATCTTAAATATTAAATAAAAAATATTGCATCAAATCTTTTTCGTATCAAATTTGGTTAGTTGGCTTAATTAGATAATTTTATAAATTTTGTAGAAATATTCGTAAAGCATATATTATAATGATTGCAATCTTCACAATTATTTGAGGAAATATAACAAATTATGCTAAATAAATTTTAAACTTCCTAAAAAATGGGAAAATTAGATATTGTTGAGATGTTGAAACCGAATATTATATATTTTTTTTTCAAATTCGTAAATATTGCAACTGAATATTATATTAAGATCATAATTTCCTTCTGTGGATAATCCTTAAATGTCAACATAATATTTAGATGTAACCTACAAAAATATTGTGATAAACTTTTATGCAGAAATTCAAAATAGTTAAATGTTAAAAAAATGTGATTTGTTTCTGGTAATTTAGTTAAATTAAAAACAGTATATTTCTAACTATTTGTTTTCTGGTAATACATATTTAATATCTTTTTCTGATAATACATATTTAATTAAAAATAGTTAAATATTGTGATAACCTTAAGGACGATATAATTCTAGCTAATAGTTAAATAATTAAATGTTTTATATGAAAAAATAAAGAAAACATGATACAGAACAATTTCATGTATAGTTAAACTTATTAAAAATAATTAATTTTTTAAATAGTTATCAAATATTTTATTATTTAAAATTTCAAATTCATACAAAATAATTACATGTTATTATTTAAGTTATTATTTAAAAATTAATAATAACTTAAATAGTTATTCAAAATGATTAAAAAATAATTGTGATGATTTGCAACCGAATATTATATTAAGATCATATTTTAAAATCCATTAATAAAAATATTACAATAATCAATTCGTTAATCAAAATCCATTTTGTGTTATATTGCTATGAACCTATGATAATAAAAATAAGTAAATTAGTATTTTGATAATTTCATGTAAATAAGTAAATTATTTAAAATAAAATAATTAAATTATAAATATTTTATTTATTTTTTGTTTCTTGATCGTTACATATTTAGGTAGTGTTAAATTATTTATTTTGAAAATTTCATGTATTTTTAATGTGTATATATGAGAAATCAATTAAAAGAAAAGTTGTTATGTATACATAATGTTAAATTACCTCAGAAATTCGTGTTTGGATATAGTCTATATAGATCCGTCCAATAGTGACCATTTTGATTGTGGACAAATTGTGTTCATGTCCATTAACGTTCATGTCCATTAACGACCATGCCCATTAACGACCATGTCAAAATGGGTTGTCCATTAGTGTCCATTGATCAGAATATAATAAATAATAAATAATAAATAATAAATAATAAATAATAAATAATAAATAATAAATAATAAATAATAAATAATAAATAATAAATAATAAATAATAAATAATAAATAATAAATAATAAATAATAAATAATAAATAATAAATAATAAATAATAAATAATAAATAATAAATAATAAATAATAAATAATAAATAATAAATAATAAATAATAAATAATAAATAATAAATAATAAATAATAAATAATAAATAATAAATAATAAATAATCAATAATCAATAATCAATAATCAATAATCAATAATCAATAATCAATAATCAATAATCAATAATCAATAATCAATAATCAATAATAAATAATAAATAATCAATAATCAATAATCAATAATCAATAATAAATAATCAATAATCAATAATCAATAATAAATAATCAATAATCAATAATAAATATAAATCATAAATAATAAATCATAAATAAGAAATATTAAATGTTAAATATTAAATATTAAATAATATATATTATATATTATATAATAAATAATAAATCATAAATATTAAATATTAAATAATAATTGATAAATAAATAATAATTTTCCTTTACTTATAATTCTGTTTTCCCGCAAAAAAACAAAAAATCTCGTTTTCCCGCAAAAACGGAAAATTATGCAAAAACGTAAAATTCCGTTTTCCCGCCAAAAACGTAAAATTTGATTTTCCCGCCAAAAAACGAAAAATCTCGTTTGCCCGCAAAAAACGAAAAAATATGTTTTCTCCCCCAAAAACTTAAAATTTCGTTTTTCCGCCAAAAACGTAAAATTATATTTTCTCCCCAAAAACGTAAAATTACATTTTCTTGCCAAAAACGTAAAATTCTGTTTTCCCGCCAAAAACATAAAATTGCGTTTTCCCGCCAAAAACGTAAAATTCCGTTTTCTTGCCAAAAACATAAAATTGCGTTTTCACGCCAAACCGTAAAATTTTGTTTTCCCGCCAAAAACATAAAATTGCGTTTTTCCGCCAAAAACATAAAATTCCATTTTCCCATCAAAAACATAAAATTGCGTTTTCCCGCCAAAAACATGAAATTTCGTTTTTCCCGTCATAAACTTATTTTATGTTTTTCCCGCCAAAAACTTTTATTCCATTTTTCTCCCAAAAACGTAAATTTTGTTTCCCATCAAAAACGTGTAATCATATTTTCCGTTGGTAAAGCAAAATTACATTATTTATTTTCAAATAAAAAAATGTTATTTAAATATTTTATGAAAATCAATTTTGACCTAGTTTTTAAAGTATTTTGGACAGACCATGTCCACGTTGTCCAAGCCCGTTTTGTCCGTGGACAAAATTGGACCAAGCCCATTTAAACCGCTTTGTATATGGGCTTGTCCATGTCCGGTCCATAATGTTTTGGACATGGACAGTACATGGACGGACCGCCCATTTTGACACCTCTAGATATAGAGATAGTAAGAGAAAAAAAGGAATTAAATAAGTAGATTACATTGGAAATATTTTTTCAGATTTTTTTAAAATAAAATATTTCTGTTTGGAAACAGGATTAAAAAAGAAGGGATAGTAGATATCCGGAATGTGATTATACTAAAATCTGTTTGGTTACAAAATGTTACCCTGTTTTAATAGTATAGATTGGTTGTACGCTTATTTATTAATTAAACCCTGAACTTTGTGAAAATGTAGTAGAGTAACACTATTTAAAAAATCGTATCGTACACGCCTCTTATTGCTATATCGTGTATCGTTCATTATTGTACACGTCATAATGTTCATATGTACTTTTGGTCTGAACAATATTAAAAATAATATTTTATAATAAAGTTTTCAAAAATGCTAACGTACTAACGAAAATTAAAATAAATAACCGGTCATGCAAAAGTTCATTATGGACTTAATTGGAATTACATTTACAAAGTACTTTAAGCACTATTTACTCAAATTTTAAATTTTCTTGCAAACATAGCAATTTTTTAAAGAATTTGCGGATTTGGCACAACATTTTATTTTAATTGAATCCATGTGGCTGGGTTGTAACCGATTACAAATTACGATAGCATTTTCTCTGGTTACAAAAGAACTAATGGATATAAAACTAGAAGAAAGAAAAATTTGTAATGAAATAGCTTGAGAGAGTGATTGTGATATGATCATTAGTGGTAGTGAGGTGATGGTTGTACTCGTCACAAAATTTTCTAAAATTTCTCAAATTATCTGAATTCTTCGAAATACTTGTCACGAAGTCGATTTAGTGAAAATTTTGGACAATGATTTTAGCTTTTAAAATTTTCCAACTCCGTACCGTCACCAAAATTCTTGTCTCGTATTTTATCGAGAATATTTTGAAATAATGTTTTTCGATAATTAAATCACCCGTTCTCGACTCTTATCTGATACTTCCCGTCTTGATTTTTGAAAGGAACATGCCTAGGTAAAACACTTTTCTGAAATTAGAGAGTTTCTGGAAATTGCATAAAGAAGTTTAAGGAAACTGCTTTTCCAAAGGAGATTATGCTAATTAAAAAAAAGAAGGGAGATATGCCCTATAATCAGTGGTATAGAAATAATTAGATCGTTGAAGTGAAATTCAGTTATGGATACAAATAACTAAAATCCAAACGAATAATAATGCGAAATTGGAGACTGTTATTGGTCCGACAATAGCAAAACAAGGAAGAAGGCACACATGGTGTGAGAAAACTCCCGGAAGTTGGTGGACCATTCATTTCACATGCTTGAGAAAACTTGAAAAATCTTTGCGTAAATACGAATCTTTCTATATATTTAACGTTGGTCAGTTTTATTTTTTAAGTAAATTAAACAATTTTTTTGTTGTGAAACCCCCCCTTAATCCAATAGTTGACTAAATTGTTAGTTAATATTTTTATATCAAGAAGTCTAGGTTTCAATTCTTAGAAGATGTGATTTCTGCATGTTAAAATAGGCAATTTAAAAAAAAAAAATTTCAGCATGGTGTAAAGAAAGTGGTGCAAAGAAAGTCGTTCGTCATGGTCTCAATCTGCATAGATCCATTTGGAACGAATAAATTGTCAGTTAAAAAGTTGTTGTTGTAATTGTTTTTCTAATTTATAATAAAAATTTCATACGGTAAAAAAAAAAAAACTCTTGTTTCGTCAACCGGGATTTTGCCTTTAAAATCGAATCGGTCATTTGAGCAGACCGGAAACAAACCAGAAAGAACCGGCTCTGGGTATTGAATCTTTTGTGGGCCTAGGGTCCAATAAACCAATTGGACTTTTCTCCTCCTATCGTCTTCCAATTTGGTATGCGCAAACCAAAACAAATCGCAAAGACAATTTTAACTTCTGTCTGAATTTCAAAACCTCTCGGCGAGGAAGGAAAGGAAAATAAAAAATGGCGATTTGCATGTGTTGCGAGTCACAGATTGTAGCGAAATTGATAGTGAATCCATGGATTTCGCAGAGGAAAACGAAGCTAGGTTTTGCAGCGGTCGGCCGCACGGTTCGCCGTTTTCCGGCTACGGTCAAGGCATCGGCGGTGGATTCCCCTGAGAGTTCTTCCAATTTCGCTAAGCGTATGGAACAAGCTTGGCTTATCTCCCAGGTTCGTTATCTTCTAAACTTTCTGGGTTGCTTCGCTTCGGTGCTGATTGAAATAGGCTAATTGGTTGTCTCTCGATCTTTTTAGTATTGCTTCAACTTGTTGATTTGGTGGTAAGTCTGTATGATTTTGTTGAATCTGAGAGTAATCATAAGAATTGATCCCTCATGTTTATTAGTATTTCTCAAAAATCCTTAATTTCGTCGTATGATCCCTCATGTTTGATGTATGTGGGTTTGTGTCTATTGCATATATGCATTTCGTAGTATCTACGTATAGTTGTGTTACAACTGACGAGATGTATGCAAATTTTGTATGTGATTAAGAACTTGGAGCTGTGATGAAGTATGGTAAATTTTCACATTAAGAGGTGAACTATAAATCTAGTGAATAGGTTCAGCAAATTCAAAATGTCTTGTACCTTAGAGCTGCTAAATCTGGAAAATCTCTCATTGCAAGTTACTTTTGGGTTTGTCTCTCAAGTCAAAAGCTATATTATCTTGCTCCCAATTCTTGTTCTTTGTGACATATGATCCACTGATCCTTGAATGATTAGTCCTTTTTACCTCAGACCATAAGGCTAATGCCTCAAGTTAGCGTAGTTTTGTAGAAATAAGATATTTACTTGTTTTTTTCAATATTGGTCTCAACATGTTGGGTCCTCTAGTTGTTCCAAGAAATCTATCACAAGGTAAGGTTTTTTGAAGCCTCTCATCAAGCAGCATTTGCTGTTTCGTCAAGGGGTAATATTGAATTCGTGTGCAGTTCTTTAGAGATCAGTAGATTACTCCTGTTTCCAGGTGTGACAAAACCTGCGTTTCGTTTCAATTCGATGATTTTTTTCTGTCTCCTTTTTATTTACTGCAGCAACCAAGACCTGTTCGATGTTCATCGTGCAATTCAAAGGGTCATGTTGAATGCAAATGGTGTGCAGGTACAGGATTCTTCATCCTTGGTGATAACATGCTTTGCCAGGTTCCCTCAAGGAATACTTCTTGCGTTATCTGCTCCGGGAAGGTTAGTAATCCAATCAGATAACCCAGTGGTTAATCGTTTTCTCTGTCCCACTTGTGGTGTTTTCTGGTTTATATAGCCTCACAAGTTTGAACATTCGATTCTTTTGGTGGTTTTAGGGTTCTGCTTGCTGTAGCGATTGCAAGGGAACTGGGTTTCGTGCCAAGTGGTTGGAAAAGCCTCCAGTGCCGTTGTAGATGATGAACAAAAGCAAGTTAAGTGTTTTGGTCTTTGATGATTTTTAACGGAGCAAATATGTTTACATTTATTCAAGTGGAATATGAATTGGATATCAATATATCTCTGTACATTGTGTATAAATATGTCAATGTATGTTCATTATTGTTTTTTGATCCAAAAAAAAAAATGTTCATCATTGGGAAAATTGCTTTAAAAATCCCCAACTTTTTGATTTGAGCCATTTTAAACTTCAACTATCACGTAGACCATTTAAAATCTGAATTTTTGTTGACTATACTTTTTAATCCCGAACTTATCGTTGACTTCGCCAAAATAAAAACGTCGTTAAGTACAGTAACGGACCGTTAATGCTCCATTTACCTGACGTTAGTTTATCCCGTTAAAGCAGAGAAACGACGTCGTTTCTCTTAAATTTGAAAAATTAAAAAGCGTTATCACCGCTGGGGCTTGAACTCCGCTTGATGGGAGTATAAGAGAGTGCTTTTGCCATTGTGACACAGTGGCTCATTAGACTTATTAACAACAACAATACTTTTTATTAGATCGCGAGTAACAATGAACTTAAAACATTAAAATTACAGTCGTGTTTCAGAGTAACCCTAATCTGCATAAGACCCAAATCGATTTTGGGAGATTTTCTCTCAAATCTCACGTCTTTTGTTCCAATAAGCTCAATTCTTCATATGTGGTGTCGTCATGACTGGGAAAAAAGTGAAAGGGAAGGTGTTGGGAAATAGTTCTGAGGGAAGGTCGAAGAGGGTCCGTCATGTTGATAAAGCTGAGAGCTCGAAGCGGAAGAAGGAAACTGAAGCAGAAGGAGGAAGGTCGGGTTCTAGGAGAGAACGTCGAAAGAAGTCTGAAGGCGGAGCAAACTCTGGTTCTAGGAAACAGATTCGAAAGAAATTTGAAGGCGGAGGAAGCTCCGATGACGGTGACAGTGAGGAAACTTCTTAAGCTCCTGGTTTGGAGGCTATAGGCAGTGAAGGAGCTATCATTGAGTGTGAATATCCTGATACATGATATATCATCGAATATTATAGAGACATAGATGAGAACGAAATCGAGGGTGCTAATGGTCACGGTGGCATTGAGGTAGAGAACTGTGGAGATTTATCTCTCTTCTTCGGAGAGGAAGCTAGGAATGATGATCCAGATGTCGATGCAGATAGTGGAGACGACGGTTGGGATGATGACAAAATACCAGATCCTGTGTCATCAGATGAAGAAGACGAAGCGGAATCGAGACCAGGGAGGCAGTGTATGGTTAGGAATGCTAAGAGGTCAAAATTAGCAACGAATTTGAAGTCAACTTTCACTAAGAAGACACATGCAAGGACAACGAAAAAATGGTCTCCCTGGATTCGTCCTCGTTTTCTACGTGTAGATCGTCGATTCACAGCCACAAAAACACTTTGCCGGAAACCCGCGTATTCCCATCGTGTTTACACATTCCTCTGAATTAGAACTCATCATCGATTCCTCCAAAATAGAGCCCTTGATTCCTTTTTTTCCCACCCATCCTCAACCAAGACGACCAACAGATAGACTGAATTGAGCTGTGTATCAAACAAGAACGAATCGATTTACGAGTTTTGAGGATTTTGGCGATTTTAGGGTTTTTGTCCAGATATAAAACCCCAAATCTATTTGGCTGAAACACGACTACTCTGAAACATAATTTTAATGTTTTAAGTTCATTGTTACTCGCGATATAATAAAAGGTATTATTGCTGTTAATAAGTCAAATGAGCCACTGTGTCACAGTGGCAAAAGCACTCTCTTATAGTATCATCAAGCGAAGTTCGAGCCCCAGCGGTGACAACGTTTTTTAAATTTTCAAATTTAAGAGAAACGACGTCGTTTCTCTGCTTTAACGGGATAAACTAACCCCATGTTAATGAAGCATTAACGGTCTGTTACTGTACTTGACGACGTTTTTATTTTTGGCGAAGTCAACGATAAATTCAGGATTAAAAAGTATAGTCAACAAAAATTCAGGTTTTAAATGGTCTACGTGATAGTTGAGGTTTAAAATGGCTCAAACCACAAAGTTGGGGATTTTAAAAGCAATTTTCCTGTTCATTATTATTCATTTCCACTTGTTTTGTCTGTACAACCAAATTGGATTTTATTTTAAGGCTACTTCATCTATACTCGGTCTAAAACCTGATTCGTAAATGTCGTGTGTTGATTTTTTTTTTTTGAAATGAATGTAAAATTGGATTCAAGCTCAAAAAACGTTTTTACAACAAATGTGTGACTAAATCAGAGAACTTCTAAATCAAATTAAGATAACTTCGATATTGTGTTCTTCCTTAGATGCGCGTTTCGAACTAGGTTTGAAGAGCTTCTTCATACTGATTATCTCCTAGATCTCAGATGGATAGGATCCTGCAACGAATATGTTTATCGATGAACGACACAATTTTTGCGGCATATAGGTGAGGCTCTCCGTGACGACAAGAGTTTCTCTCTCTCCAAAGACAGTGGATTGCTGCTTGAAATGCATATAGAGTTAGAAACTGCTTGATTCGATCAAGATCAGATTCGGTGATGAGCTGGATCATCAAGTTCCAATCCGTTGTGAATCTTCTTTTCAACAAACCTTTCATTAGCCTTGTCCATATTTCTTCCGAAAATTTGCAGGAGAAAAACAAGTGGTCTCTAGATTCCATTGGAGCACGACACAATACACAAGATGAATCTGCATCAGCATCCCAGCTTTGCATTCTGTCTCCCATCGATAACCGATTATGGGTCGCTATCCAGGCCAACATTGAATATTTTGGAGTTGAATGCTTGAACCAAATTTCCTTGTACCATTGAATTTTTGTCGACGCCGACCTTGAGAGTTGAGAGATAGCAATGGAAAGTGAAATACATTAGTAATCAAAGAGAAAATGAAACTTAATCTCAAAAAGAACATAAATCTCAATGTTGAAATCAAAACCCAATTGGCAATGGCGCCAAATTGATTAAGGACTTTTGCAAGTCTCGAGATCAATTACTCGATATACTATTGCTAGTATAAGAGGTTCAATCCAATGAGAAAGAATTCAAAGCAACAAGAGTATCTTGCAATAAATAAGGAAGAGTTGTGATTTAACTAGTGAATTAAGCAAACTAAAACAAGAACAAGATATAGCAAACTAAACAAGTTGTAATGCAATAAATATAAACGAATTCAAGGATGGGATAATCGAATTAAGATGATCCAAGACTAATTCATAATGCTCAATATTCAAACAAAGCTATCCCTAGGCAATGATCATTAAGTGTGACTAATCCTCTCTCAATGCATTAATCACCATGCTAATTAGTAATCCAAGAACAAACTCTCATTTGTGAATTAGTAACTATCAAACATTAAGTGCAAACAATCAAGATCAACCAAATAAACACCCTAGACAACTACTCTCATAGGCTAGGAATGAATATCTCTTGATTAGTTCATCAAGACATTTCATCAAACACCTTGTGGGTGTGAAATGCCCCTTGATCTAAATTGGCTCTCTCAAGCCCAATCTAGCATTAGGATCACTAATCAAGAAGAGAAACAAGATAATCTAACCTTAAGCATCATAAATCAATCTTGGAATCACCCTAAACCTAACCCATCCTCAAACTCTAAGAACTACTCACTAATCACCATGGTTTCAACAAATCCCATAAAAGAAGAGTTAAAACCCATGATCAAATGATTGGATGATTAGAAAATAGAAGATAGATAGAATGAATCAAAGAAAACAATACTCAAATGCATAAATTAAAAGGATTAATCTCTTACAAATCACTCTAGAACACACTTAGAGAGGGGTTTTGCTCAAGAAAAGACTTGTTTCTAGAAAATTAGGTTTAGACAATATATAGTAAATATGGGCGAACCGGGTCAACCCGGAACAAACCGGGTATTGACCCGGTCGGGTTTGGGTAAAAGTGGTTCTGGGGAGTTTGCACCGATCGACCCTGGATCGGTGCAAATTCTACCGCAGGTTCGGCTGTCCGGATGTGAGCTGGTTGGTGCGGGGGGTGCGCGCTTTGGCTGGATGGTGGATTAGCACCGACCCGTGGCACCGATCCAGGATGGATCGGTGCTAACCTTCTGTTGCTTTGGCTTTCCTCTCGGGCTCGGCACCGATCCAGGAGGGATCGATGCTGATCTTCTTCTTTCCTTGCATTTCTCCATGTGTCTGGCATCGATTCAGTGCACCGACCCAGGACGGGTTGATGTACTCATCCGGCACTTTCATATTTTGGCTGAGGGATCTCTCTGTGGCTGTACCGATCCAATGCACCGATGCAGGAGGGATCAGTGCATTCTTCTTGCTGAGGCACTTCTCTTGAGCTCGGCACCGACCCAGGAGGGGTCGGTGCGCCTTCTGAGAACTCCTTTCTCCTTCGTTCTTCCTCCTTCATGCTCCCAGGGTCGGATGTGCTCGGTTCCAAGGCTTCCTATCTCCATCAAAATGCCTCCAAGCCCCTAGAAATCATTCTAAAACATACAAGATTCACTAGGACTCAAATGCAAGACCCTAAACTCTATCAAACACTAAAATGCCAAAGAAAGATATGAACTAGCATGTGTATGATCTAAAATGTTAACTAATATGCATGCTAAAGACATGTAAAATATGCAAATATCACATCCAAGTTTGTTTTGAAGAAAAACTTGACTTGAAACTCTCTGCTTTATTCATCCATATCGATACATCCTCAACTTCTAGTTGAATTTGTCTCTGTTTTAAGTACAACACTTCCTCAATTTCATTCAAGACGTCTCCCCGATGTCGTCTTCTTCGTCGTTGCGATAGAGAATCTACGGATGCATCCCGCGAAATACCCATATCGATAACCCCTCTCTGTCCCAACAAGTCTAATAAGATACCCAGATCAGACCAATTGTCAAACCAAAAATTAGTCTTTAATCCATTCTTCAGGTCAACTCGATAATTCTTTTTTGCGATATCCCGGTATTTGAGTATTTTCCTCCACATCCAAGATCCTGCATTCGTGGTATCTTGTATCGACCTTAGGGTGCTTTGTCTTATTAGATACGTTTGAATTCACCTTACCCATAAAGATGGATGAGAAGAGAGTAGACGCCATATCAATTTAAGACAACATACATTATTAATCTCCTTCAACGGGCGAAGCTCCAGACCTCCTTCTTGTTGCGGCTTACATACATCCTCCCAAGCTATTTTTGCTTTTGAGGATTTAAATCAGGTCCTGACCATAGGAAAGCATATCAAAGCTTGTCTATCTCGCGAAGGCATTCACGCGGTAGTCTAAATGCCGAAAACCAAAAGTTTGCAATGCTATGAAGCACTGAACTGATTAGCTGCAATCGTCCCACAAACGTTAGGAATCTTGCTGTCCATAGGCTAATTCTCGACCGGATCTTCTCTAGCAATGGCAAGTAATATGTCTTTGTCATCTGCTTCGTAACGAGAGGGAGCCCCAAATAACGGACCGGTAAATGACCTGAATCGAAGTGCAAATGTTGATGAATCTCCACTCTCGTGTTCTCAGAGACACCAACCATGAATATTGTTGACTTCTCCATAATGATCTTAAACCCGAGATACTTGCAAAATCCTCAAAAACTTTTACAATGCCTTCAATGGATCGAACGTTTCCATCTGATAGCACCATTATGTCGTCAGCAAAGCTTAAATGCGTTAACGCAATGTTCTTACATTTCGGGTGATACCCAACCAATCGATCACTAGCTGCCTTGTCCAACATCTTTGATAGCACGTTCATACTGATAACGAACAAATACGGAGACAATGAACATCCTTGTCGTAGTCCTCGGTTACTTCTAAAGAAATCAGCAAGCTCCCCATTGACTTGGATCGAGAAGAAAGCCGTTGTTATGCACATCGATATCCAGTGGATGAATCTACCTGGAAAGTACATGGCCTTAAGTGTATTCATCAAAAAGACCATTGGACTGAGTCGAAAGCCTTGGAGATATCAATCTTGATATCACAACGAGTGGAGATTGAATCTTGTGATAGTCCTTTACCAATCTGTTGCCAAAAGAAGATTTTCTACGAGTAGGCGGTCTTTGACAAAAGCAGATTGGTTCAAAGCTATAAGCTTTGGTAAGATACCTTTCATCATGTTGGCCATTATTTTCGAGATAACTTTGTAAAGTACATTACATCAGGATATTGGACGGTAGTCTTTCATCTCCATTGCCGTGGTCTTCTTAGGAATCAAAGCCAGTATTGTCGAATTTACTCCCTTCGGAAGAAACCCCTTCTCAAAGAAGGACTTGATCGCAATGGTAAATTCTTGTCCGAGAATAGGCCAGGCAGCCTTGTAGAACTCCGTATTATACCCATCTGGTCCCGGAGATTTGTTATTTGGCATAGCAAACAAGACCCCTTTTATCTCTGCATCCGTAACCTCCTTTGTAAGACAAAATCGATCCCCATCAGAGCATCTATAAGTCACAACACTCTCAAGTTCCTATGTAGAAATTCCTTCAAAATCAGAAGGGATATGTTGGAGAAAATCCTTAAAAAATCCCTTGGCTTCCTTTTTTATTTCCTTTTCACTTGAAACCACAATCCCACCTCGTCTCTGAATTTCTCGGATAGTATTAATCGCTTCACGAGCTACCACTCCTTTGTGAAAAGACTTATTATTTCGATCCCCAACCTTCAACCAATGAATTTTTGATCGTTGTTTTAGGAATTTCTCTTCGAGTCTCGACACAAAACCCCATCGATGGTAAGCGACATTTTCCTCTTCCATCCGTTGCAAAGAGGGGCTTAGTGCGTTAGCTTCCTATTTTTCACATAGGGATACGAAAGCTTCCTTAGTTTTCCTCGTCAGATTACCCAACTTTGTCTTCGCCAAAGATCGAATCAGAGGTTTAAGAGTCTTGAGCTTCTTCGAAAAACGAAACATGGACGAGGTTGATAAGAATATGGGCTGCGATTCACACCAAAAATTCTCCATCAGTGGTAGAAAGTTCTCCATCTCTGCAACCGCATTCACAAATTTAAAGGGTTTCTTCCCTTTTGGTTTATCAACATCCAATTGAATTTGACAACGTAAATGATCCGAACAACCTCCTGCTTCGAAAACATTATACGATCGTGGAAATTTTTGGCTCCATTCAATATTTATAAGTACTCTGTCTAGTTTTTTCCATATCAGGCCATTTATATTCTCTCTTATTGCACCAAGTAAACAATGGCCCATGAGATGCCATATCCTCCAAAGAACAGAACCGAACCAGATTATGAAAATCTCGCATCCCCGGCGGAATGGATGGCGAGCTTTCGAATCCCGAGTGTTCGTGAGCCTCTATAATCTAATTAAAATCACCGAAACAAACCCATGGCTTGCTTTGAATTATTGGCGAATTTTGGTGATCCCTTATGTCACTCCATAAACCTCTTCGTTCTTCCATAAAGTTTGATGCATAAATGAAGGAACAGAAAAATTCCTTATCGCTTTCTTCTAATTTCACTGAACAAGTGATCATCTGGCCACTTTTGAAAAAGATAGTAAGTTGTACTCGTGGACTTCACATCACCCAAATACGACCCATGCGGTTAAATTCATAGCTCGTGATCATCGACCACTCCCTACAAATAGATGAAGCAATGCGGTTTTGCTTTGCCTTTTTTGACTCTTGTCTCCAAAAGAGCTCCAAACTGAAATCCCTGACTCTGGATCCAGTTTCTTATTACGGAATGCTTTGATGATTTGTTTAAGCCTCGAACATTTCAAAAGAACGCCGACACAAATTAATTTTTCTTCTTTGGCGCCTTTTTGCTTGAAACACTAGGCTTTGGGTCCCTAGTATTCAAAGCCAATCGGTCGGCTGAGAGTTTTGAACTCTCTTTCGAAGCACGAGGCAGTGGAAGACGAATTCCTCCTTCTTCTTGCTTTTTCGACTGCTTTAAAAGAGAGGTCTGATCATTTTCGAAATCATCTGCAGCAACCAACAAATTCTCCGCCTCTTCCACCCCTATCGGAGCATCAATCTGAGTATCCTCCGTTTCATTTTCCTCATCATCGCGGTTCAAGATTGAGAAGCGAGATGGAGATACTGAAAAATTTTCTACCACACCTGATTTCCCAGTATTCCTTCCCACTTTAGTTGGCGAAACAGAGCTCCATTCTCCATCTTCTCTTTCAACAATTTCGACACCAATAGTAGCCGGAGTGTTTTTATCTTCTTTCTCAACATCTTGAATCACGATAATTCGATTTAGCTCCTCTGTATTTTGTGTCGGCTTCTCCACCTCCACCTGATTTCTCACCAAATTTTCGAGGGCCCCCTCTGCATCATCGGCAGTTCCACTTAAACCTGGAATGAGGGTCCTTTCTTTTAAAGGTTTTTTTAACCAAATTTTCTTTCCCACCATACAGGTATCAGAGAGATGTCCCCATTTCAAACAGTTGCTACATCTTGGCGATAACCATGGATACACGAATTCCACGATTGAATCAAGTCCTTTCTCTGATTTAAAACGATAGCTCTTTGGAAGCTCTTTTGATAGGTTCGCCTCCAAAAAGACTTTTGCTTCATCGAAACTCTTACACATCTCAGTATCGGGATGAAGCCTCTTTGGCTCCCCCACCGCACTGGCGAGAAAACCCAATCCTTTCCAATGGAACATCTTTGGTGGAACATTTTTGAGAATGATCCACATCGGCATTGAATTGATATGGGGCTGAGCTTCTTCTGCGATCGGTGACCATTTGGAAACAATCATAGGAACATTCGCAATATTCCACATCCCTCTCCTCAGCACACGGTTTCGAATAGATGTCTCTCGAATTCTGAATTTCATTGTGGTCTGATTAACGACAATCACATCGATTTTTTGATTCTTGTCTCCTAGCGTCCAAATTTTGTTCACGATCACATGAACCTTTGCGACGTGAGGAGCAGTCGAGAGAAATCTGCCAATAAGTATTTCCTCCCACAGAGGAGCAGATCCTTCGATGATGTCATCCAGAATCTCCACAGTTGGTGATCCTTCAATCATCGATACAGTAATATCGTGCTTTGCAAGACGAGGTTTGCTTTGGACGATAGAAGACCAAAGTGGCTTTGTCACTGGTTGAAGAGTAGAATTCTCCGAGTCCTTTGAGTCACCATCCCCAGAAGACTGAGACGGATTCGCTACCAAGATTGCATCGACACCTTCACTAGACGAGATCGCATCTTCCATCGCCATGGTTTCCTCCTGGAGCTGAGACGGAGGAGCCGCCGTAGCTGCCATAAGTGCGGCGAACGGAAAAAAACCCTGCCAAAACCCTAATCGCCTTTAGGATCGCCCTCCACGTCAGCTCCGAAAAAACGCTTTTTAATCTAGTAACTAACCCCTATTTTTTCGTGTGTTGATTTCTCCGTGCGTTGGTATGTTTCTCTTTATCTATTGCGATTGGTTTATTGTTTTTAAACCGCATCTCTTATCTCGATCTCGATCTCGGGAATTCGACCATTAGAGCTGCTCAACATTAAAATATTGTAGCACAATAACTCGTATCTCTTATCTTCGAACATCGCCTTTGTTTGAAAAACGACAACCAACAGTCGCATAATATATCTTTCAAGAGATTCAAATAAGAAAACCATAAATCAAGGTTGGAGAAACCTTGTCACACAATCTAGTTGTAAGGATGTCCAATTACTACGTTGAAGGGCTAGAACACAATAAAATGAATGAGAAGGAGGCGTCTTGAAACACCCCAACCGCCATGCGAGCTCACGAGTCGTCAGTGATGGTCATGATTTTATCGACCGGCCTGAACTTACTTTCACGCGGGTACAGTAGTAGGTATACTTGAAATTATACTAAGTTGTTTTAAAACCATGAAACAATCGGACGAAACATTTTATCGAGTAAAAACGCAGCAAAATTTGAAAGTGAAATACTGATATTTTATTAAATAAAACCAAGACCAAAATATCATAATATCTGAAGGCTACAATACCGTTTTACAGAAATAACCCAACAAATCCCCCGAGTCCCAAATACCCCAATCCCCGATGGTCCCTACAGTCTCGCGCTCCAACTCAACAACTAGTAATCACATGCATCATAAAAGAAGTGTGAGTATAATTATCCAGTGAAAACGCTCATACCCGCCCACATGCAAACATATTATAACAAAATAATCCCATCAAAAATTGCATTCCATACTAGCAACATATCAATCCATTTTACATTCTCATTACCGTGTTACGTATCCATTTTACACATTTTCCAACCCCGAAGGCCACTTACGATCCGAAGATCCATACCGACCCGAAGATCCCAAACAATCCGAAGATCCAAACCGACCCAAAAGTCCCAAACGATCCAAAGAATATCCATACCGACCCGAAGATCCCAAACTATCCGAAGATCCCATACTATCATGGTATATGTACTTCCCTTAATTAACTTAACACTTCATTAATTTCTTTTAATGTTTTAACATATCATGCCACAACTACTTAAGATCAAAGTCATATTTTTCTTCATAAACATCTGAACATAACCCTTCAATCATCACGCAAAACCTAGCAAACTTATTCCTAAGAACACGACGAATGTTCTTCGAATCCCTTAGAATCACCTTCAAGGACTCAAGAACGAACTTTCCATAAACATCAAAATAAGCCACAAAATATCGAAAGCATATATACAGGGAAGAATTCTGTAACAACACGTTGCCACGAGTCACGTCTTCACCTTAGCTGAATCTAGAAGATTCGAAGACTCTGAACTCTCAAGCATTTTCCGGCAAAAATTCATGCGATCCTCCTCACTCGGTCCCCCTTCTCGAACTTCTCTCTCTAAAACCCGTGTTTTCTCTCTGGTTTCTCTCTAAGGCTCTCTTTTTCTCAGTTGTGTGAGAAATGAGAGCTTCAGATCCCTTTATATAGGATTTGTGGACTTGCTCACCAAGCCGGGCACTTAATGTCGGTTTCCTTATTTTGCTAAGTCTTATCTTTCCCATTAAATCCCGATTCATCAGAAAAAGAGAACATGTTTTCTTCTGTTTAAGGAGAAACGTGATATATATCTTTACGGAGCTTCACTAAAGTTTTTTTCTCTCGGGCCCTCTCCCCGATGTAACCTAATCTCAGATCTATTTTTCCACCATGGATTCAAATTTTGAATCCCTCCGATGAAGAAGAAGCTCGGAGCCATGCACCGTCAACCTCCCAAGTTTCTCTCCGCCGTCGCATCTATTTTACAAAGCCACCGGCACCGCCATCCCTTCACTCTCTGTTGGAATCTCCACTGTCCGAGGAAGTCCCTTTCACAGTCTCCAGAGTTTTGAAGCCACTGTCATGTTTCCGAAGCTGTCTCCTCGCCGCCACACCTGTATTTAAGAAATCACCGTCACCGCCACTTCTCTCCTCTAAATGTGATGTTTCACGGTCCAAGGATGACACTCTCCAAGTCTCCACTTCTAGCCTTTGGTTAAGACCTTTGGTTTAACTTCTAAAAGAATCAGCTTTTAGTTTTAACGGTGTGATTCTTCCGACCACCGTATATGTGCAAGCTCAACGAGTTTGCGTCTTCACCATCATCTCCTAGACAGCTCTGCTCCGGCCAACTTTTTGTTTCAATTTTCCCAAATCTAGATGATAATTGCGACAACATCCAAGGATATCTGCTATCGGTTATAATATCTAGCCAAGTGCTAAGACTCTTCAGATCTACTCCCCAGTCACGGTGCTGTTTCAGATCTTCAGTTATCTTGGAAAATATTATTTTTCCTCATCAACTCCATCGGGCAACCACATCGACAATTAGCTGATTAACCCTTAATTTCAAGCTTGGATTTCCCATTCTAGCATTTTGCTAAGATTGTGATCCTTTCTCCTTGTTACTTCAAGCAAGCGAAATAATTAATTTCCACTCAAAGTCATTCATAGACAAAAGCTGATTATATCGATTTTAACCACCTCTAGATTTATGCTAAGTTCCTTGTTTTGTTACTTAGACTACGTTTCTTGTGTCGATTAAAAAGGAAAATTCCGAGATTTTTAATCGAACTTAAGTGAACGAGTTTAGAAGACGTCTTTCTTGACTTAAGTCTTCAATCTATATAGCCGTTATTCGGAGGCTATAGTACAAAACTCTAACCAAAATTCAAGCATGAACGCGATCGGTTGGAATTGTCAGGGGGTCGGTTCTGATATGACCAAAGAACATCTAGAAGAACTTCACAAATGTTTTCCACCGAGCTTTCTATTTTTGTCGGAGACAAAAAATAGTCGTTACTTTCTGCAAAATATGCAAGCTCATTTTGGATTCGACCATGTTTTTACAGTTGAGCCGAGATGCCGAAGCGGAGGATTAGCACTTTTTATATGGAGGAGCCGAAAGTTACAATTGTTTATTCGGATGATCGCATGATTGATATTGTGTCAACATTGGAAGGTCATAAGATCTTTATGACCTTTGTGTATGGAGATCCGGTTGTAAAAAAACCGAGAACGAGTTTGGGAAAGACTTACGAGAATCAGTTTTAATCGAAAAGATGCATGGTTTATGATCGGGGATTTTAACGAAATTACGGGCAACCATGAGAAACATGGATGACAAAGGAGATGCTAGAATTCCCATATAAGGGTAACTCATTTTCATGGGTGGGGAAGTCGATCTAGGAAAGTAAAATGCATATTGGATCGGGCATTAGCTAACGAGGAATTGCATTATCTCTTCTCCCACACTTCTGTAGAGTATCTTAAACTATGGGGTTCAGACCACCGACCTGTCTTAGCTCAGATCCAAGCAAGACCCCAAAACAAGAAAAAATCTTTTAGATTTGATAAAAGATGGATAGGGAAACCCGGTCTTAAAGAAGCAGTAATCTCGGGATGGGAATTTTTTTGATGGTGTTTCACGTCGGGACATCAAAAAAAAAATAGCCTCATGCCGTAGTAATATCTCCAGTTGTGATATACTCATATATTACATGTTCTAGCATGCATTTCATTTAGAGTTTTGTGTAATTCGCATGCATAATCATGGTCTTGTCTTGCATTTAGGTCTCAATTAGAGATTAGGACATTTGCATTAGGTTTATTGTGTTCTAGCATGTTTTGGAGTATTTCATAGGTAATTGGAGGTGGTTGGACATATTTGGAGAGTTGGACCTAAGAGGAGTACGAAGTCCATCCGAGACGCCAGAAAGATGTGTATGGATGACAGCCTTCCAATCTGAATCAGCCTTGGCGACCTTCATGAATATTGTAGAGGGGTGAGTTAGATGTCCAGGGGAAGTTGAATCAGGCGATTTGGACGTATGGTTCGAGAGCTACCGCGGTTTTACTGAAGTCGCCTCTACCTAACCGAGAAGCCGAAAGACTTGTACTAGCCAGGACGTTTAAATCGAGACCACCGAACGATGCAACGTACCGATGGAGGATCAGGGGGAAAAAGCCTTAGCATCGACCAGCAACCAACGACCACGGATTGATGTAACTGGGCGATGCTCAGCTTCAGGACGTCTACATCGCGACCACGGAGCGATGCAACAGACCGATGGAAGACCAGGCCCTTAGCATCGACCCGTTGCATCGCCCAATCCCCTTGATGTTAACCCTGTCTCCCACTTTTCATATAAAAACCCATCTAAACCTAATTTTTATGAGGATGCTTTTTGTTAGTCAAAAACCTTTCCCCTTTGAGAAAGAACTTGGATTTTGTAAGAGAGATCTTTGAAGTTTATGCATTTAGGTGTTTATCTCATTGAATCTCTTCCATCTATATTCTTTTCTTATTAATTATTTATCACCCATCAATAGATTCATCTCCTATCTCTATCGATTTTGAGATGCCCGTAATGGGTCTTGAGTAGTCTTTTTAGGATCTTGAGATGCGGTAGATTAAGGTGATTCAAGGTTTGACTAGTGGTGTTTAGGATTAGATAATCTCATATTCCTTCTTGTCTAGTGTCCCTAATGCTAGATCTAGCTTGAAAGAGTGGATCTAGATCATAAGGCATTTCATGCATACCAAGTGTTTGATGAAATGCCTTGATGAACTAGAAAAGAGATTTATGCTCCTAGCCTATGATAATAGTTGTCTAGGGTGTATTTTTGGTTGATCTTGTTTGTATTCTTAATGCTTACTAATCAATGATTCACAAATGAAAGTTTGTTAATAAATTAGGTGATTAGCATAGTGATTAGTTGCTTGAAAGAGAATTAGTCAAGATTAAGGATCTTATGCCTAGGAATTAGCTTTTTTGAGTGAATGAACATCACTAATTGGATTTGGATCACCTAAAGTCGATAACCCCATATTCGGATTCGCTTTTGTTATTTGAATTACATCTTGTTTGCTTTGCTATTCATTTGTTTTGAATTGATAATTAACAACAAACCACACTTGTTTAGCTTAACTTACTTCTAGTGCCTTGCATTCTTAGTGATTAGAATAATCCCAATTATGGATTGATAACCTCTTTACTACATCGTATTGGGGATATTGATACCTCCTAGAGACTAAAAAGCCTTGTATCAAGTTGGAAGAAGACCCTCCTTACAAACACGGCAAAACTCATTGAAAAGTTGAAAGATCAATTAGACAAAGCTCAAGATGACGATAATACTACCCTAGAAGAGATTGAAGAAATCAGAAGACAACTTTATACTGCCTTTCGTGAGGAGGAATAATTTTGGCAGCAAAAAAGCCGAAATCTTTGGCACACGAAAGGAGACAGAAATACAAAATTTTACCATGCCATTACTAAACAGAGACGGGCTCGAAACAACATTATTTGCCTTAAAGATCAGAATGGAAAATGTGTCGAGAACGCAGATGGTATTGAAAGAGTTGCAACCAATTATTTCTAAGAACTTTTTACCACCTCGGATCCTGAGGTTTCACTTCGGTACATTACCGAGAAAGTTTCAGCATCTACGAATCATGCACTAGTCTTGGATCCATCAGAAGATGAAATCAAAGAAGCCCTATTCGACATTAACCCGGATAAATCCCCGAGACCAGATGGGATGACGAGTAGATTTTATCAAAGATTTTGGCAAGGCATAAGCCAAAACATAGCCAAATTGGTTAAGGATTTCTTTGCGACATGTCACTTTTACCCTAGACTTAACCAGGCAAATATTTGCCTCATCCCTAAAAAGGAGAGACCAAGAGCAATGGCCGAGTTCATGTCGATTAGCTTGTGCAACGTGAGCTATAAAATTATTTCCAACCTCCATTGCAAAAGACTAAAAAAAGCCCTCCCGAGTTTAATCTCGGAGACCCAATCGGCCTTTATAGCTAGGCGTTTGATAACAGATACCATTCTACTCACCCAAGAAAATTTCCATGCACTTCAGACGAACCCCAGTTGTAGATCAAATTTCATGGCCATAAAGACGGATATGAGCAAAGCATACGACCGTGTGGAATGAAAATTCTTGGAAGCTCTTCTACTGAAGTTGGGATTCACAGAAAAATTGGTTAAACTGCTGATGTTCTGCATCTCCTCGGTCTCATATCAGGTTCTCATAACTGGGGAAGCGAAAGGAAGAATAAAACCCTCTAGAGGACATCGGCAAGGAGACCCCTTATCACCATTCCTATTCATATTATGCACCGAGGCACTTATCTCCCTCCTAAAGGGAGCAGAAGAAGAAAATCGCATTACAGGTTTGCGAGTTGCGAGAGCCAGCCCTCGGGTTTCCCACCTGTTGTTTGCTGATGATAGCCTTTTCTTTTGCGAGGCAACCATCCGACAAAGTGCCGAGATTTTTAAGATTATTGATACTTTTTGCGTTGCTTCGGGACAACAACTAAACATAGCTAAGTATTTCATAGTTTTCGGAGATAAAGTAGACCATAGATTGCGTCGAGGCATAAAAAGAGCAATAGGTATCACTAACGAAGGTGGTGTGGGAATGTACTTGGGATTATCCGAACAAATTTGTGGATCAAAAAACGGTCTTGGCGTTTGTTCAATATTGACTCAATAATCGGGTCAATTCTTGGTCGGCACAACTCATTTCCAAAGGCGGGAAAGAGGTCCAAATAATATCCGTATCACAAGCAATTCCAACATATGTCATGTAATGTTTTCAACTCCCTCAATGCATAACCAAAAAATTGAGAAGTGTTATCTCAAACTTTTGGTGGAGCTCCAAGCAAAATCGCAGAGGAATATATTGGATAGCATGGGACAAGATTTGTGTTCCCCAGGAATTAGCAGGGTTTGGATTTCGAGACCTTCAAGATTTCAACATTGCTCTGCTATCAAAGCAATTGTAGCCCCTAATTCATAATCCTTCATTTATACTGGTGCGGGTACTTCGAGGTCGATATTATAGACAATCTGACCCGCTTGTAGACCGGAAGGTTCGCTCCCCTTCCTACGGGTGGCGTAGTATTATGGCTGCAAAGCCTCTCCTTAAACTTGGATTAAGAAAGACTATAGGGTCGGGGTTCAACACAAATGTTTGGAGCGAACCCTGGATCCCAGATATTCCGGCTCGGCCCGCGAGACAATCCGCACAAGTCCGATATAGGAATCCTCAACTTCGTGTCTATACTTTCATTATGCAAGATACAAGAGAGTGGAATATACCCCTTCTGCGAGACCATTTCCAACCCGAGGACATCCCTCTTATCTTAGGGTTGAGACCTAGTCGACATTCTACCCAAGATGGGTACGCATGGAGCCATATAAAGTAGGGCTGTTATACAGTAAAATCCGGCTATGATCTGATAAGGAAGACAAATATTATTCGTCAATCAGATGAAGTGAAAGAACAAAGCTTTACATGTCTTCTGAGCCATGTGTCGAAGGTACGGACGGCCGGAAAGCTTAAACATTTCATGTGGCATGCCTTGTCTGGATGTGTGGCAACGTGTGAGCGTCTTACGAGTTTTCTTCTCAAATGTCCCTATTTCTCAAACTCTTATCTGAGATGTCCCTATTATAAAAAGATTTTTGTTTTAAATTATTTTTAATTCGAAAAAAGTTTATTACCTTTGTTACCCTAGCCAAAACAGAGAAATTACAACTTATATCAGGGTTTTATCCGCCCACCCAAACCCTATCAGATCTAACCCGAAAACTAAACCCGATTTCTATAACTCTCAATTTGAAATCGAACAATCCTTACATTTTGCGAAATCAATACCGTTTTCTCTTCAACTCTCTTTGTAAAATTAGGGATACCACTCGAGTTCTACTCCCATATCGTTCGATCGATAACCCGTGTGTGCACGAAGATGGCTCCTAAGACAAGGTGGGGAAAGAAGAGGACAACTAGAAATGAAGAGGTAGAAGATACTCAAGATGGAGAGAGGGTGGCTGAACTGGTTGAGGAAGTCCGAACGAATGAAGAGGTAGAAGAAGAAGGAGAGAGGGAGCGATCTCCGGGACAGAGTGAAGAAGAAAGAGATAAGGACGAGGTAGAAGAAGATGGACCGAGTGAAGAGGAAGGAGAAGGACCGAGTGAAGAAGAAGGAGATAAGGACGAGGGAAGTACCAACTCGGGAAGAAGCAGCCGAACCGTGAGTACCAGCCGAACCGTGAGCGACCCGTCAAGTAAACGGTAAGTAGTTGGATTCGATCGAATAATTTGGTAGAACTAGGGAAAACTAATTCGTTTTGGTTAGGAAGAGTTTCGTGATTTGTTTGCTCTTGATGTCATTTGTAATATTATATGTGCAAGATTTCTGGGAACACGAGTTTGGAGGTATAATTTGTGAAATTCGGGTTGGTGTTCGTATTTGAATTTTTGGGTTTTAAGTAATACTGGTATAAATAGGTAAAACTAGTGTGATTTTGTAATATTTGGTAAAACTGTTTGTTACAGGATTCCGAGGAGGAAACGATAGCACTACAACCTCTGAAAATGTACTTTCCGCCGATGGAGTATAAGAAGAAAATTAAGATATCGACGAGGTGTTATATCCACGAAGCTTTGACAACGCTAGAGAATTTGAATCCTCCGCTCACTTGTGTTGAGAGCAACTGGTTTGAGAAGCATCCGCAGTTCAAACACATTTTCCACATGCCAAGGGACAAAAACCACAAGCTTATGGACATGTGGATGCTTCTTCTTCGAATGGCATGCATCAAAAAGGAAAAGGAAGTTTGGTTCAGCGTAAATGGCGTTCCCATACGCTATGGTCTAAAGGAAAACGCCTTGATATCGGGATTAGACTGTCGCAACTATCCACTCGATAATAAGAAAGTTGGCAGTTTGAACTTCGTGAAGAAACATTTTACGCGATCATCAATTAAACTTCAAGACGTGAAAGAAAAGCTAGAGGAAATGGTAACAACGGAACGTTCTCTAGAAAAGTTGAAGATGGCGGTCCTCTACTTCTTATCTAGCATTGTTATAGGGTAGACAAAGTGTGGAGCAGATGCTACGCCCGTGGAGTCATTCTTTCTAAGAGCAGTGGATGATCTTAACTTTTGTAAGGAATTTCCTTGGGGGAGATTGTCATTCGATCACATGGTAGGAGAGATCAAGCACACGATGACTCATTTTGGAGGGGTCGTCAAGGAGGGTGTATTATGGCCGATTCCAGGTTTCTGTATTCCTATGGAGGTAAGTAAAAATTATTTGAGGTATTGGTCATTGTTCTAGTTCTTATAATTGAAGCTAACTCTAACTATATGTGTGTTGTGTAACTTTTAGCATTTGAGGCAATTTCAGAATTGGAGAATAAATTTCGAGAAGGTATTCCAGGCGCAGACTTAAATTGTCCTAGGATGTGCAAGACAAGGTTCAAGAAAAGCGAAATGAAAGGGTTTCCTCTTTCGAAAATAAATGAAGAACTTGGTAAAACTAAGGTTAGTTATCCTTTTCATATGAATTATTTTGTGTTGTTATGTTTTTAATCTTTCTTCATTGTTTACTTTCCCAGGACATTGATAGTATCATGGCAGCTATAGGTGAAGAAAACTCTCTTATGGCTGGAATCACGGAAGAAGATGACGATGATGATAAGCATGATGTCATTGTTGCCAGTTAGATGCAGCGTCTTCGTAAATGAAATACAATATCGTTTGAAGAGATGTACAACCAAGATGTGGCTTCTCGATTAGGAGAAGAACCTGAGAATGCGGCGAACGAGGAAATATCCACCAATGAAGGACCGGGAAACATGCCTTTAGCTGAATTGGTGGATCTCGTAAACACCATGAAAGAAGAGATGTGAGAACGGTTGAAGAAAATTGAGGACAAGGTTGATGGGTTGGACAAAAGAGTCACACCGTTGGAAGATTATGTGAAGGAGCAATTAGGAGAGAACTCAAAGGTAACATTTTGGGTTCTTAAATTCTAAAATGAAAAGGTAACACTTGGTAATACTTGGTAATACTGGAGCATAACTGTATTCGATTGTAGAAGCCTGCATACCCATCAGATAAGCATGCTGCTGCTTTCCCATACCCACCAGCCGAGCATGTTGCTCTTTCCCAAGAAGAAGACAATGATATTTGGAGTTCAACCGTAAAAGATTTACGAAACAAAAAAGGGTGTTAAACGAACTGTCCGGACTGGAGTAGACAATTACTTGGGTAGGCCAATGACAAGGTCAAGGAAAAATGAGAAGTGAAGACTATATCTTTGTCTTATGGTTGTTGTTTGGATTTGTACTACTGATATTATTATGTAAAACTATGTTGTCGGTTTTGTATTTGAATTCGTAGTGCTGGTTTTATTAGGTAAGACTATGTTAGCGGTATTTGACTTCGTACTACTGGTAAAACTGGGTAAACTCGGACAAACTATGCAGTTTGTTTTTGAAATTGATTTCGTAGTACTGGGAATAACGAGATTAACACATCGATTCTTACAATCATAAAAGAAGGATAAGTCTTACAAAAGAAAGATAAGATAAGTCTTACAAAACAAAGATAAGTCTTACAAAAACTCCTTACAAAACTAAGATAAATCGATTCGACCCACAACACCCGCCACTAACTCCTTCAACTTTGCAATCTTTTCACCGTTGTTTTTCAGCTCCATACGCATTTGCTGTATATGAAATTCATGGTGTCCAAAGCTTCGAATCTTCTCGGACTGCTCATCAACCTCCTTCCTTAACTTAGTCACCTCTTCTTCGATAGTGTGAACCCAAATTTTCCGAATGTGGAAGCCATCATTCTGCATGCGAAGACATATATAGCATCACATATTCAATATTGCCATTATTCTAAAAAATTAATGTCCTCTTCTCACCTCAAACACATTGCATGTAAAGTGTCTCCTTCCTAGGTCCGCTTCGGTTTGAAAGGTCTCCTCGATGATGCATCCACCACATGGACATCTTTTAGGAATTCCATAGTCACCATTGGCGATGGCATAGTATCTGTCGTATAGCTCCTTGTTCCTCTTCGCATCACTGTAGCTCCTTGTTCCTCTTCGCAACACCTTGCCCATTTTTATTTCTCGGTACTGTCCTCCAGATACTTGGCCGCATAAGGATATCTCGTCTGAAAAGAACAATAAGCACTGTTGAACTCAGCCGTTGTGAAAAGCCTACTGCACTATATGAATCTTCATGCGACTACGTCTTTGTTGCAGTTACTGACATGACCTTTCTTATTTTGGGACAAATGCCATATACAATACCCATGATGAGCCTGGGGATACACATTAGCTATGACGCTGATGAGGCTTGCATTTCTATCACTGATAAATACCAATTCGGAAGAGTCCGCTACAACGCTTTTCACCATCTCGAAAAACCAGGTCCAACTTGCATTATTCTCACCATCGAGTACACCAACGCTATGGCATAATATAATGGTGACGATTAAGATCTTGAGCTGAGGCAAAAACTAGTACACCACCATATCCGTTCTTGACAAAAGTTGCATCCACAATTATCACTTTCCTCATGACTTGAAATCCTTCAATGCTAGCTCCCAAAGCTATGAATAGGTACTTGAATGTTTCCTTCTCATCCAATTTCACACTTGTTATTGTACCAGGATTGACTTTCTCTAACATGTACAAATAACATTACATCATCTTGTAGCTTTCTTTCGGGCTACCACACAAATCACAAACATCTTGCTTTTTCCCTCTCGACGCTGTGGAGTATGATATCTTCACACCAAATTTTGTCTGAACAAGACCAATGATACTGTTAGGAGTCAGAGTTTCCATTTGACTTGGAAAAACATCATGCAAAATCGATGCAACTAATTGTGGTGTGCCTTTCCTCTTCATGTTGCTTGTACTCTGACTAGTCCGAGAGCATGTATGTATCTTGTTGTACCTTCTAATCGAGAAGGTATATGTCTTTGGAATCCTTGTAGCTCGTAAACGCCATTTACAGCTTTCTTGACGATATTTTAGCACTAAACGCACCTTATCCGACTTTGTTGTAGCAAAACCAAAACTGTTATAACAAATGCGGCTCTATCCACCAACTCTTGCAATGCCTTCTTATTTGGAAATTCTTGATGTACACTCACACCCAAACCATCTTCCCATGCCTCTATAAACTGACTAGATTCTACATCAGGTGGAAGCTCAACATATTCATCACGCATATCTGAATCATCCTCTTTAGTATCATCATCATCCTCTTTCGCCTCATGTTGGTTTGCTTGTTCCCACACAGTTATGACATTAGCTCCGATTTCATCATCATTTGAATGCAACTCGTCATAGTTCATACCAAAAGAACTTTTGCCCGCTCTCGACAGTTGCTCGGGGAATTCCGATATAGTGATAACCTCCACAAACAAAATAAATTTACGATTCTATTTATCAATGGACGTTAAATAAACACACAGATCCTCATAATCAGAAATAGTAAATTGTTCCTCACATCCCACCAGCAATGGAATGTAACTCAATTGCAATTTAACCTTACTTTCATCTAACGCAAGTTTCTTGTATATCCTAGCTTTTATCATCGGCAAAGTTATATCCTCCACTGATGTCTTCAACATTAAACTATACATGTGACATTGGCATTTAAAATGTATGATGGCTTTGTTGCTCATTGTATCCTGCCAAAACAATACAAAAAAACTCAATCAGTAATACCAGTTTTACTAGTTATACTACATTTAATTATCAGTAATACCAGTTTTACTAGTTATACTATATTTATCAGTAATACTAGTTTTACCTAGTTCTCCTATCTCTATCTCAAGAACTCAAAATGGATGGTTTCGGGTTCTAATCTACTTACGATTCAACCACTGAAATCCATTTTATATCAATTAAAAGTCCTAATCGACCCAGAAACCATGGTAAAACACCCAATGCGCATATCAAAATAATATGCATAATCAAATCCAATTCAATCCCTCAATTTACAAATCCAAAATCAACTACTCTTAGGTTGAAGAACGAACCTGGATTTTGAAGCTCGATGCAGCTAGAGGGAGGCGAAGAAACGGCGGCGGAGGAAACGGCGGCGATGGAGAGCGAGCGAGCTCGACGATGGAGCCAACTTTTTTTTTGTTTCCGATTTTTTTTAAAAATATTTTATGTATTTTTTCAATATGAATTTTGAGCAAGGGTATTTTCGTCTTCACACATTTGATTAAATATGAGGGGGGTATGAAGATTAGTTAGGGATATAGGAGATTTGAATTTCTCCAAAAGGGATAAATGAGAGGGTGGCTCGCGTCTTACCTACATGCACATGGACACCGAAACAAGTTGTCCTAGGTGTGGTGCTCCTGAGGAAATGATCAACCATCTTCTTTTTGAATGCCCTCCAGCTTTACAAGTATATGCTATTTCAGACTATCCGTCCTTTCCGGGTTTCTTCCCGAGTACATCTATTTTCCGAAATATGGATTTCCTATTTTGGCGAACTAAAGAAGTAGGTCTTTATGACCCTCAAAAAGACATATATCCTTGAATCATATGGTACATATGGAAAGCAAGGAACGATAAAGTGTTCAACGGGAAATAAAATGTCTCCGGAGGATACTTTCCAGCTCGCTACTGTGGAAGCGGAAAGTTGGAGGATCGCAAACCAACATGAATGCGAAGAATAGAAAGAAGGCGTACCAGGACAAGATGAATCGAGAGTCTCTCCGTTGGCCCCTCAAAACCCAACATGTGAGATCGATGCTTCCTGGATTGATCATGACCTTGTTAGTGGTCTAGGGTGGAGTCGTAGGGATCACATGGGACGAGAGATATTCGGATTGCAAGGATGCCGCAGAAGCCACTCCATTGGGCTATGCTATGTATACAGAAAAAACATATATCATCGATGCATTTTGAGACGGACTGTTCAGATTTGGTGAAGATGATCGAGAACCCGATAGATTGGCCGGCGTTTATTTCAGAACTAGACTCCTTTCATGTCCTTAGTGCGTCATTTATCAACTTCAGCTTATCTTCTATTCCACGAGTGTCGAATGTCCGTGCCGATTCTCTTGCAAAAAGAGCTCAAGCACGAGGTTTTTATATATTTTCCATGTAAGTCTGACGGAGCCGGTAAGGGATAATAACCTTTTCGGCCAAACTTGATTTAATAAAATGGGTAGTTGACAAAAAAAAACATCATCTGCAAGACTTTCCATATCCAATTCTCGCACATCCGACTATCCTTTTCTTAAGTTCACGCTTTTTCGGTCTACCAAACCTGCATTAAATGGATTTCACATTTCTCAATTCGCCGATCCTTCCTTAAATGGATACGCGAATCTGTTCTTTCCATTTTTGGATTCCGACCTTTCATACGCAACTCGGGACTCAACTGACTTAACGGATAACTTAGCTCAAGTCACATAGTTGAATACAACAAGCTTCCAATGATATATCACTTAGCCAAAATCAACTTCCTTATTCGTAACCCAAATATCACAAGTGTTCAACACTTAGGATAATAAATCTCTCTAACAGAAAAAACCTCTCATGTCTCCTTCTAATGAAAATAAAATTATCTCGGGAGCGGGTCGTTACACGTCTCCTCATCATATGGGTTAACTCGTTCATAGATGATATCAAAATAAGGACGATCGACAAAAATGTGGTGATGGAGGATAAAGTTTATGCAGTGGATGAGGAGGATCAACGCGTAGTGATTAGTGAAGGTATATGGAGAAGAGGTAATCATGATTCAACGCGAAGAAATAGAAAAGACTGGTATGCGTTAGGGGAATTGTTATACATTGTTGTATAATAAATGAGTTTTGGGAGTCACTATTCCAAATTTAGGAGTTAGATGGGTCAATGTTTTATGTTTTATGTTTTATGTTTTGTATGCTTCTATGTTTTATTTTTATGTCTTATGGTAGACGATCATACGGGTAAATGGCCAAAACCGACCCAAACTATGTTTATATGTTCGATTTAGACCTAACGTTTGTGACGGCTCCAAAACATACATAACGTTATAACAATTTAAATTTCATACATGTTGTGTTTTTGTGCCGATTCATACATTTTACATGACTGTACAAACGTGCCGTTATATTCCGCTGATGTGGATGCTGTCGTGTCTGTGAAAACGTGATTGTATACAATGACGTCGTATTTGTGAAACGGGAAATCGGAAATTATACACAAAACGACGTCGTTTTGGGAGAACCCCTTTAGTCGTCTTCAACCTTTTAACTCGACATTAGAAGAACAATTGGGGAAATTTTGCAGCGAATGTGTTGATCCAAATGTCATCTTCTGCGAGTTCAGGTGAGAAAGTTGATCTTTTTTTGTTAGATTAAGATATGTTTTGTTAATTGTTAGTTTTTAATGGTGAAGGAGTAAGATTCAGACATCACGAAACTAAAAAAAGGAGAGGCATTCCACGAAAATGTAGATGTGGAGAAAATGTAAATGTAGATGTGGAAAAGAATCCGGGTAGTCTTTTCTATTGCTGTCTATATGAATCGAAAGAGGTAAGATTTTGAATCATTGAAACATTTTTTTTATTTGAAAGTGATTTAATTTTCTGAATTTGTGTTGTAGAATAAGTACCATTTGTTCAAATGGACCGACATTTCTATGGTTGAGGAGATGCATGAGGTTGCAAGTGTGGTTAAGAAGATCTAAGATGATGTTGTAAACTTAGAGAAAAGTGTGGTTATGAAGATCCAAAATCTCCAATCCGACATGGAGACACTTGTTATGGAAACTCGAACTTGTGAGGCGGTGGCAAATAGTTACGGAAATGATGTTCAAGCGATGAAATCAATTGCACTAGGATGGGAGAAAGAGATGGAAGAACTGAAATATGTGGTCAAAACCTGTGAGAAAGAGATAATAGAGTTGAAATATGTTGTGAATTGTTGCAAAAATCTGGCCGTGTGTGGTTTGGCTATAGTATTTATCTATTATTTAATCTTAGATTAAGAATTTGTGCGTCTGGTTGCAAGAATCTGACCATGTGCATTTTGAAATGTTGTATTTTGGTGTTGAACTTATGAGTTTTAGTGTTAATTTGCATGTTTGTTGATACTGTTTTCGAGAAATTTAATACCAAGGAAATTTCATTCATAATAACCAAATCCATAAAATATACAATTCAATCCAAAGCAGAGGCACAGAGAAGCCAAATCTAAGAAAAAAACATGCCAAATCCTAGCCAAAAACATGCCAAAAACCTGAAGTTACTCCTAACTAACCAAAGCCATAACAATGGCATTCAAAAACAAGAAACTTACATTTAATCAAATATTTGGCTTTCTTGGAGTTGTCTCGGAATTGTCATGCTCTTCTTCATCAACAAATCCATAGACATTTTACTCAACTCGTGTCTCTTCATCAACAATTTCAGCATCACTATTACCATCTGATCCATCACCATTGGCACCAGCTCTACTACCATTACCATGAGATCAATCAACACAGCCAACATCTCCATCATCGTCCTTCTCCATAAAAATTTCAGTGTTTTTAGTCCACATTACAGCTTCAACCATTTTCTGAAACATTGCATCTCCATTACACATCACCTTCAGCTCAAAATAAAGATTATACCATATCATTTGTCCATACAAAAAGATTCTGAGTGCATCCGGAAAGTTTGGGGAAGTGTATGAATATCTCCTCCATTATACGAAAGCATATTACCCGCACTCGTTTCGAACTTCCCATTGTAATAAATAATAAAACGAGCATCAATGGAGTCACTGAAACAACAAAAAAGGTTAAATTTATAATTTGCATTATATCGAACACTTGGTGGGCATGAACATTATATTGTCTTCATCTTCAAATCAAATGTAAAAAAAACAAAATCAAGATGAATTATTAGACTCCTACCACTGTAATGAAGTCATCGTCAAAGGTTTTATGTATTTAAACCGAGAACATGTTCTCAAAACAAGGTATCAAACAACATAAGGCAGAGAAACAACCTCTCCTTCTCCCTTCTTCTTCTCGGCAACCTTTCCAACTTATCATCAAATTTATCGAGCCAACTAAGTTTGTGTAGTTGCAGACAAACCCTATCCTTGGACATGTTATGTTCCCTCCGTTCTTTTCTGCCATTTCCTTGGGAGCCTACAAATACATTACCCATCAATGCAAAAAAAAAGTAAGGAAACCCAACTATTAATTTTTTGAACTGTTACGATAGACTAATGTCACTGATCTAGCCTCAAAAAAATTTGAACTGTTATGATACCAAGGGTACAAGAATTTCATTCGTGATACTCTCAAGTTTTGGTTGCAAGAAGTACTGCCAAACAGACACAAAATATGCCACGTTGACTTAAAAGACCATACTGAACCAGGATATAATAGATGACTACCACTTCATATACACATGTTTTCATATTTACTTGAAGTAGTTAATACTTAGAGCAGCAAAAGTTCACGACCATAATAATGGACAACCAACCATGATGTGATGGAAAGAGGAAAAGCTAGAGGGGGGCTAATGGGAAAGAGAGAGAGCGAGATAAAAAAAGGGAATGCAACAAATACCTGAAAAAGCTTTACAACTGTGAGCAATACCATCAGAGCGTTCACATTACTCCAGCTAGTGCATGAACTGCTTATTAAACTGCTCTGCTCGATAGCAGAACGCAGATCCAGTACAAGTCCAGGCCAGGCATTTTTCTTCACAAATTCTGGCACAACAACAATGTGGAACTGGCCACAAATGAAGTAAAATGAAGGTGTGCACAAAATGAAACTGAAAATTTACGGGAAGAAGAGGTGAAAATGAGATTAGCAACAGCTTGTTGAATACGCTTACCTGAAGTGCAGGCTCTGCCTGAAGCAAAGCTCGGAGGAGCTGATCCTTAAACTCCTTGATGACTTCTGAGATGGTCCCTCCAGTCCTAGTGCTCCTTCGGGTAAAATTCTTGAGATATGTTGCAGCAACAACTCTCTGACTTGGATTTTCACCTCCTGTCAATCAGAAAAATTGCACTAGCACACATTCAATGGCGGAGGATACATAAGCGGGCTAGAACCAAAAGATTCAGCCGGGAGTAGTTCAACCATGTATGAGTTTTGGATCAGCTGAATCAAAATATTTTTTTAAGGATTCAATACTCTTCGAGAAACTACCTCCACGATTATCAAACTCCAGCACACACATAAATCATATCCTGCAGCCAAAAGGGCTGCTCAATTTGGATTATTTTTAATACAAAAAGGACGGATCTCATAAGAACATTCATAGACACGGAGGGTGAAATGAAGTCAATCAGTGGAAGAGTTGTTTGAATTAGAATCTCAGAATTCGATTATAAGTAGAAGTACCAAACCAGGAATAAAACGCTTGAACTTGTGTTCTCTTATCTCAGAAAGACCTCAAAAATTTCGCGAAATCGCTGCAACTGTGAAATCAACCATCGTAACCCTAATTGCTCCATCGGTTCGATGAAATCAAAATTCCGCGTTTTCATCAAAATTCCATGCTTAGCAACAGAACGAAAGGCTAAGTAATGGGGAGAAATTAGAAGACATTAAAAAAAGGTTACCGGAAGCGATGGAGGGAAGACAAAAAGGGAAGTGAGGGAGTTCCGTAGACAGTCGATCCAGAGCCTCCGTCGCCTCGAGGACAGAAACGCCATCGATGGAAGTAAGCGTCTGGTCAAGAAGCCGAACAATCTGAACTGAGTCTTCATCGGCGACGAACAGCGAAATCCAAAACCTAGCTAATCCAAAAAAGAAGAACAACAAATGAAAGTGAAATCAAAACGAATGAGAAAATAAAATTTAGGTTTTATGAATTTTGATTTGAGAAATCGAGGTATCTTACTATGTTTCGTCTTGGTTCAGCTGGAGGAGAACAACGGAAGGGACGAAGTGGAACGAACTTGAGGCTAAAGGAGATGTAGCTCGTAATTAGACCGAGCTCAGAAAGAAATCGAAGCCGACGGAGATCGAGATTGTCGCCGGCGAGGTGGAGATCGTGATTGTCGTCGGCAAGGTGGAGGAGATCAAGATTGTCGCCGGCGAGGTGGAGATCGATGACTATGGGGAAACCCTAAGTGAATTTTGTTTTTTATGTTCTCAAATTTTTTTTGTCTGCGTGTGTTTGGTTTATCGACATATACTATATGGCGCTAAGTATTTTAGTCTTTCATTAAAGTGTTGCGGTCCTTAGTGATTTTGTGAGAGCCAAAATAAATTTTAGCTTCCCGCTTAGCTTTTTTTGGAATAGCATTTTTCGAATGGTATGATAGAGTATCCTAACCCTCGCTACCACCTGTAATAGCAGTTACAGAAATCGTGCTATCTTAATATATTATCAATGCTCACTTGTTTTGTAGTGATAATTCACTTCAAAAGTTTCATAAACACTAAACCCGAAATCGAGTGAGAATATTACCTCATTATGCAACCGAGAGACAAACGCCGACCTCTCCATAACAACTTTACCAACGCTTTTAAATTTGGGTAAGATGAGCAAAAAGTTCACTGAATTTCACCGAGAAAAAAGTGAAAAACGATAAGGAAGACGAGTCTTCGTGTTCGTTGAGGAAGAAACAAAAATCCCTAACTATTTTATAGACAAAACGACAGCGTTTTATATAATTTTGCAAATTCTAGGCTACCCCAAAACGACGTCGTTGCAGACATGGCATCCACGTCGACATGCCTTAACGGATCGTTAACTATTTGACGGTAAGGGTATGAATCGTCACAAAAAACTACATATATGAAATTTAAATTATTATAATGTTATGTATGTTTTGGAGTCATCACAAACGTTAGGTCTAAATCAAACATATAAACATAGTTTGGGTCGGTTTTGACCATTTACCCACGATCATACACACTACATACATAAGTTTATAGATATGGAATCTCATTAAATTATCGTTTTAGCTTTAAGTTTATCGACATTATCTTTGGTTTGGATGAATTCATCATTTGTAATTCTAATCTAACATCAATATACGTAATAAGATAATTATTTATGTATACAATTATTTGTATGATTATTTAGCAACTCTAATATTTATCAAAATGAAGTGTAGCAATGATTTCCAAATAGCTGAAAATTAAACTACGCACAAACTTTGTGCAAAACAGATGCATATTGTTTATGTTATTTTTTGTATTTTAACCAGTTGATTATAAATAGGGGTAATTAGCGAGAAAATGTTGTTTTAATTATTCAAATATTCGAAATCAGCATATTAAATCATTTGCATATCGCAAATAATTTTTCAATTCGTGGTTGACTTCACAAAATTGTGATAAAAATAGTCGACTTTAATTTTGAAACGTCGAGACATTAATCTATTTTTTTGTCGTCAGGAAAATGCTCATTTAATTCTTCAACTATTTGCAATCGGCACATTAAATCCCCACCTATCGCATGCGTAGAATAATTCTTCAACTCGTAGTCAACTTTGCGAAATCGTGATAAAAATAATCCAACCGTTAACCTCAAGAATTTTTGATCTTCGCCATCATTCAACCGAATCGAACGAACTGAACCGATCCGAACTGAACTTTTCTGTTTTTGGTTTTCACTCGGTTTGAATGGCCGAAACCGATCAGCATCTTTCAAAATTGGGGATCATTTATTGGTTAAGTTCTCTACCAAACCGATCAGTTCTTCGTTTTTTTTTTCCAAACCAACTTATACCAGATTATACCAAAATTTACGAAAATATATTTAAAATTCTAAACCGAATAACCGAACCGAACCGAATTAACCAAAATTACCCGATTTTAACTGAATTTCAACACAAATAACAAAAATTTCTGTTAGTTTCGGGAAATTTAAAATACTCATACTAACCGATGACCGAATTGAATCGAACCATAATGTTTTGGTTAATTTCAGTAAAGATTTTTAAGAACCGAAATATGGATCGGTCGGGGTCAGCTAACATAATTCACATATTTAATTTTTATATCGCTTTTGCGTAGTCAAGTACGAGTTGAGAGATTATTATGCGCAGCTGGTAGTTTGAGATTTAATGTGCCGATTGCAATTAGTTAGATAATTAAATGAGCATTTTTCAACGAGGGAGAAATAGATTTAACTTTTTGCCGTTACAAGGTTAACGGTTGATTATTTTTATCATGATTTTGCGAAGTCAACCACGAGTTGATGAATTATTATGCGCAAGCGATAGTTAGAGATTTATTGTGTCGATAGCATGGAGAATTAAATTAAATGAATATTTAACCCTAAATTAGCCCAATATTCATATATGGGCTGAAAATTAAGATTATAGTACACTAAATTTCTAAATAAAGCAAATAACCATTTCGGCCTTGCAATGACGATTTTACCCTCACTTATGCGTGTGGTTTACAAACATCTCAGATAGTGTTTCTATTTTGTTCTACTATATATAAGACACTTAAAATATACCGCAACAAAATAGAAATACCATTCATAAAGAAATTGAAATGGAATAAAACAAAACAAGATATGGCATCACACCTCAACTATTCAAAAATGTTAATTTTAGACCCGAATTTGTAACCGGTGCTAAAACATACGTCAACTTCAGAAATTTGGTTTTTTCCGACATGAATTTGTAACTGGTGCTAAAACATACATCAACTTCTTAATAATTTTAATCTCATACTTAAACTTTTATTTTCGTGCTATAACATACATGAGATCAAACGCTGTTAAGGAGCTGTGATGCGGTCATCAAACCAAAAGACAAAGATTACGAGCCCAAAATGATGCAGCTCAACTGGACTATATTTTCACCTCAACTAGAGTAGTCCTCGAAGTGGAATCAGTCCAATCCGAGTTCAGATGAAGAAGTTATTCAACTTCCAAGTCAAGTGATTCCCAGCATACGCGATTCTGACATACGTACGTTCAAAGAATTCTTCCAACCAAACCCGAAGGAATCAAGCTACAAACCAAATTGTTTTGGAATCTTAATTCATCAGAGCAACCAGAAAAATTGGATTCACAACAACACCGATTCAAAGTTGAGAGATATGAATTTTACAAGTCAACCGATCTGCTTAATGCCCTACTGTGCATGATCGGTTGACTATTAAAAGTCATATCTCCCAACTCTGAACCGGCGTTGTTGTAAATCTAATTTTCACGGCTCCTTAACAGCGTTTGATCTCATGTATGTTATAGCACGAAATTAAAATTTTAAGTATGAGATTCAAATTATTAAGAAGTTGATGTATGTTTTAGCACCGGTTACAAATTTAGGTCGGAAAAAGCCAAATTTCTGAAGTTGACGTATGTTTTAGCACCGGTTACAAATTCGGGTATGAAATTAACATTTTTGAATAGTTGAGGTATGAAAAAACCAATTTCTCCGTCACAAACGTTAGGTCTAAATCGAACATATAAACATAGTTTGGGTCGGTTTTGGCCATTTACCTACGATCATACACACTACATACATAAGTTTATAGATATGGAATCTCATTAAATTATCGTTTTAGCATTAAGTTTATTCCACATTACCTTTGGTTTGGATGAATTTATCATTTGTAATTCTAATCTAACATCAATATACGTAATAAGATAATTGTTTATGTAAACAATTATTTGTATGATTATTTAGCAACTCCAATATTTATCAAAATGAAGTGTAGCAATGATTTCCAAATAGCTGAAAATTAAACTACGCACAAACTTTGTGCAAAACAGATGCATCTAAAACAGATGCATCTTGTTTATGTTATTTTTTTGTATTTTAACCAGTTGATTATAAATAGGGGTAATTAGCAGGAAAATGTTCATTTAATTATTCAACTATTTGCAATCAGCATATTAATTCCTTAACTATCGCAAATAATTTTTCAATTCGTGGTTGACTTCGCAAAATTGTGATAAAAATAGTCAACTTTAATTTTGAAACGGCGAGACATTAATCTATTTTTCTGTCGTCGGGAAAATGCTCATTTAATTCTCCAACTATTTGCAATCGGCACATTAAATCCCCACCTATCGCATGCGTAGAATAATTCTTCAACTCGTGGTCAACTTTACAAAATCGTGATAAAAATAATCCAACCGTTAAACTCATGAATTTTTGATTTTCGCCATCGTTCAACCGAATCGAACGAACCAACCGATCCGAACTGAAATTTTCTGTTTTTGGTTTTCACTCGGTTTGAATGGCCGAAACCGATCAGCATCTTTCAAAATTGGGGATCATTTATTGGTTAAGTTATCTACCAAACCGATCAGTTCTTCGTTTTTTTTCCAAACCAACTTATACCAGGTTATACCAAAATTTACAAAAATATATTTAAAATTCTGAACCGAATAACCGAACCGAACCGAATTAACCAAAATTACCCGATTTTAACTGAATTTCAACACAAATAACAAAAAATTCTGTTAGTTTCGGGAAATTTAAAATACTCATACTAACTGATGACCGAATTGAATCGAACCATGATTTTTTGGTTAATTTCATTAACGATTTTTAAGAACCGAAAAATGGATCGGTCAGGGTCAGTTAACATAATTCACATGTTTAATTTTTATATCGCTTTTGCATAGTCAAACACGAGTTGAAAAATTATTATGCGCAGCTGGTAGTTTGAGATTTAATGTGCCGATTGCAATTAGTTAGATAATTAAATGAGCATTTTTCGACAAGGGAGAAATAGATTTAACATTTTGCCGTTACAAGGTTACCGGTTGATTATTTTTATCATGATTTTACGAAGTCAACCACGTGTTGATGAATTATTATGCGCAAGCGATAGTTGGAGAGTTATTGTGTCGATAGCATGGAGAATTAAATGAATATTTAACCCTAAATTAGCCCAATATTCATATATGGGCTGAAAATTAAGATTATAGTACATTTCTAAATAAAGCAAATAACCATTTCGGCCTTGCAACGACGATTTTACCCTCACAAACATCTCAGATAGTGTTTCTATTTTGTTCTACTATATATAAGACACTTAAAATAGACCGCAACAAAATAGAAATACCATTCATAAAGAAATCGAAATGGAATAAAGCAAAACAATATATATAATGTAGATATCTGTTCCATAAAATAACCGAGACTGCGTTCTATATGATAGTGTTTTATATAGAAGTTCTATATGGTGGTATTCTTTATAGAACAATTTTTTTTTTATTTTAACATTTTATATTCATTTTTTTAGAAATATATGTTTGTTTTCAGCAATTCAAAACATGTCATATTCATAAGAAAAAAAATCTATGTTTTTTAAGACTAATTTTGAATTTAAAACTAAATCATTTAAACCTCCTACTCGATTCTTATTGAAAGACTCATTCTCATATCAACACTTACGATCTAATAGATAAGAACAAGCTGATCTCATCCCACCAATCTACCAAGCTTCACAAACACAAACCATAAAGTATTAAGATCAGATTGTTCTAAATTTGTGTAAGCAGATACAGTTATCACGAAGCACCAAACTGAAATTGCAGAGACAGCACACGAAACTCATAAGAAGGATTATGTAATTCCTCACCCTCAAAGCTGATTGTCGGGTCCTCGAAGGTGCAATCATCCGAGTAAACTACATAAGTGAAGATTTCTGGTACCAATGTAACATGAATGAGTTTTAACAGTTAGTGTCTAAGCTTGGTTTATGAATGGGAAAGCTTAATAATGAGCTTATCTATGGTGAACCTCTGCAAATTCCAGGAACAAATTCACTTCATAGCTCTTATAATCTTTAGAAAACGCAATAAGATCGAGTTGAATAACAAGCAATTTCCAGAATCTAAAGACGTGATGAAGAGTATAGAGTCAAAATACCTGTGACAAAATAGGCATTTCCATAATATGGTCTCAAAATTCCCATCACTTCATCAACATCTCAAAACTAAATCATTTAAACCTCCTACTCGATTCGTATTGAAAGACTCAAATCATCTACGAAGCCCGCAAATTACACAAGGAAAAAAAATCGATACCGTGAGGAGGAGGATGATGATGAAGAGGAACCATGTTGATAGTGCTACATAACGCACAACTTCGTCGCTCCTCCACCTATAATATCCAGAAAATTGAAGCTATAGAACCAATGACGGAAATTTACGGATGCCTCTAGCAATTTCTAATATGGAATTCCAGAGGTATGAAACAATTATAGCTAAAATTTCAAAAAAAAAAAAAAAAATCCCAATACTTTGCGAAATTGAAAAGAATTTGAATCACATTCGCACCACTTTAAAAATACACAATACACAATCTGAAACAATAAGTTTGGTAATACATATACTGTAATAATCAGATCTATAACTTTCCTTTGTTTTACAAATCTCACATCTTCTAATTACAAATAGAGATGGCAAGAGACCAACCATTATTCCATTACTGAGCCAACCCCGAAAAACTATTAGGGGATACCAACATCAAGAAACCATCAATCGGAAAACCCTAATTCTCTCAAATCCCCACCTTGGAAATCCTCAACCTTCTAATAAAAAAAACCCAAGCTCTCGACTCTCGATCCAGCAAAAATTAGCTTATGAAACCCCGAAACCGATACAAATCATACCAAAGAAAAAACGATAAATCTTAAAAGGCCACTTTCGGACCTTAAGATGCCCAATTGATCTACCGTTGTTTACCAGAATACACTGTCGGAGTCATATGTTAAAAGTAACACTAACTCATACTAATATGATGACCAAATATATAAAGTTATTTCACCAATAAATTTGAAATCTCATGTGTACTAATATACGGATTAAATATCAATCTATTTACTAACATGTATGAGTTGCGTTCAAACAACAAATCTATACTAAACAATTATAAGAAATTAAGGAACTAATAACAAAGAACAACTAAAAAATATACAATTCCCAAAACTTCCAAATGACTAAAACTTTCTTTTTAAAAACCAACTAATTGAATAAATAGAAAACCAAAGGAAAAATAAGATAAAAATGTGCATCATCCACTAAACAAACAAATAAATAAACATAAATTTAAGAAAGGAAAAAAAACATAAGAAAAAACAATCCACATTTCTTACGCTAATAGAGAGAAATCCATTAACTACTATACTAATAAAAGTAAAAAGATATTAGACAATAATTTTTTAATTTTTTTTTTGTTAGTCTATTATATAATAGGAGAGTTCTCTCTCAATCTAGGGTGTCCACCTCATCAATACCAATTTTTTTAACATTAACACATATTTAAAATATTTATTTAATACATGTCTATTTATATTTATCATTATTTTTATTTAATACAAATTACAAAGAATACAAAACTTATTGTAAATAAATAGAAAAAGTGATAATTCGATATTAAGAATCAAAGAAAACTGTAATACTAATTGGATAAAAAAATAATGAAATATTTTATTGAAAAGAATATATTGTTAGCTTTTCAACCAAAAACTTGAATTGAAGATTTATCATATTTAAAATGTTAGAATGTATTATGAAATTAAGAATGTAAAATAGATTTTACTACATATAGTGAAAAAAATAAATAATTCGATATTAAAAATCAAAGAAAATTGTAATACTAATTGGATTTAAAAATAATGAAATATTTTATTCAAAATAATATATTGTTAGATTTTCAACCAAAAACTTGAATTGAAGATTTATTATATTTAAAATGTTAGAATATATTATGAAATTAAGAATGTAAAATAGATTTTACTACATATAGTGAAAAAAATAAATACTTCGATATTAAGAATCAAGGGTAAACGCCCTATTTCCCCCCGTAAAACTATTACCTCGTAACATGTTCACACGAAGTTTCAGCCTCGTCTTCAATCCCCCTAGTTTGAAAGTTAAAAACTTATTTCCCCCTAAATTGAAAGATCGAAACATATTTACACACAAAATAGAAGTTCCAAACTAATAACCACCCAGACCACGAGTTAACTTGGTTTAGTGTTTACCGATGAAAGATTAACCACTTGCAAACCAACTTAACTCGGATTACGACCCGATTAGAAGTTGTAAACCGGGATTAGATCCGAAATTTAACCCAGTCCAAAATAAAACCCACAAAAATCGGGTCGAACCCTAAATCAGAAAAAACAAAATCGAAACCTTTCAACCCTGAATCGAACCTTCCGTCTTCCCGAATCCCTAATTGCAAAACCTCAAAATCGAAACTTCGCGAGTCGAGCACCTGCATTGCGAAATCTGAGGTATGTTATCTATTTGAACCGATTCGAACACCTGCATTGTGAGACTTCCTTCTTCAGTTTAATCTATTTTGATTTCGTGAGCTTCAGTTTCATCTATTTTTATTTTGAGAGCTTCAGTTTCCTTGAATCGATTTTGAGAACTTCTTTGGTTTCGAGAGCTTCTCTTGGTTTCATGTATTCGATTTCGATAGCTTCAATTTCTTTGAATCGATTTCGACAGCTTCTATTTTGAACTTATATATCTCGTTTTTTCATGTAGACAAAAGTCTCTTCACTTCAATGTCGATAGTGGAATGGCATAATGTGCCTGAATTTGATTCAGAGATTCCTCATGATGATGTTGATTCTGATGGTGAAGATCGAAGAGAGCGTAATGACTACAACATTGAAGAAGCTATAGCTCAGTTTGCTGATGAGTCTCCTATCAGGCACAATGTGTATCCAGAGAGTGATGATGATGAAGGAGTTGAAGTGCAACGTAACCATATCAGAAGAGGTAATGGGAACTTATATTTTGGACAAGTTTTCATCAGTGGGATAGCGTTTAAGGAGGCTGTACTTGACCACGCTCTGAAAACATGTCGAAACATAAAACATTATAGGTATGATAAAACGAAGATTGGGTTTAGTTGTGGCGGTCAAGGTTGCTCATGGCGCATATATTGCTCAGTTTCGGTCAAGTCTAATAGGTGGCAGGTTGCAGTGTTTAAGAAAGATCATATATGTGTTCCTAATGGGACTTGTGAGCTGCTAAAAGTCCCTGTCATTGCCAGATTGTTTGTTGACAAGATCAGAGAAGAACCGGAGTACTACTTGCCGATGAAGATTGAAGAATTGGTTATGGCTAAATGGAAGATATCTGTGACAAGGCCTCAATGTCAGCATGCTAGGTATAAAGCATTGGGATGGATTGATAGAGAGTATGCTGAGCAATTTTCACGTCTACGTGATTACGGGGTTGAGATAGAACAGTCAAATCCTGGATCTTCAGTGGAGATTGATTGTGTGACAAATGAGGAAGGAGTACATGTCTTCCAAAGGTTCTATGTATGTTTCGAGAACCTTAGAAGAACATGGAAAAACACTTGTAGGCCTCTTATAGGAGTTGATGGATGTTTCTTGAAATCTGTTCAAAAAGGTGAGTTGTTTGTTGCTATGGGTCGAGATGCGGATAATGTAATCTATGCAATTGCATGGGCTGTAGTACAGAAGGAAAACACAGATAACTTGTTGTGGTTTTTTAGAAAGATCAAGATTGATTTAGGACTTGAAGATGGAAATGGATATGTTTTGGTCTCCGATCGTCAGAAGGTAAAATTGTGTTTAGTTTGTTTATTTGTGTTAAGATTTTTGCTTATTTGTGTTCAGATTTTTGTTTTTTTGTGTTGATATTTTCTGACTTATGCTTTTTTATAGGGCTTGATCAGTGCTGCTAAGGAAGAGCTACCTAGGATTGAGCATATAATGTGTGTGAGACACATCTACATGAACTTGAAGTCTCGGCATGGAAAGAAGCCGGAGCTGAAACCCTTGATTTGGCATCTAGCTTGGAGCTACAATGAGCCAGATTACAGATAAAATTTGTTGAAGATAAGGCTCTATGATGCTGCTGTTTATGCTGATGTGATGAATTCAAAACCAGAGACATGGTGCAGGGCATTCTACAAGTTTGGACCGTATTGTGAGGATGTGGAAAACAACTCCACAGAATCATTTAACAACTCTATAGGTATGGTTTTTGTCTTTTTGAAACTGTTTTTTATCTTTTTGAAACCGTTTTTGTCTTTTTGAAACTGTTTTTGAAACCTTTTGAAACTGTTTTGACACAGTTTAATCTTGGTCACTCAAGTCTTCTTCCGAAACAAAGTATAATGTTTTGGCACTGTTTTTTCTCTATTTTTTCAGGTAAAGCCAGAGATAAGGCTTTAGTGCCGATGCTAGAGGCCATTGCACGACTTGCAATGGTTTGTATAGCCAAAAGAGATGTCATAGCCACTAACCACATAGGCATATGTACTCCATATGTGATCAATTATCTGGCGGAGTTGCATAAAGAAGCTTCTGAATGCTTTGTTAAACCATCCACCCACATGAGGTATGAATCTAGACTCAATGGCTGTTCTTATGCAGTTGACTTGGAGCGTAGGATTTGTAGCTGCAGAAAGTGGGATATCACTGGCATTCCTTGTGAACATGCATATGGAGTGATCCTCCGCAGGGGAAGTGAAGCTCAAGACTATGTTTGCCACTGGTTTATGACAAATATGTGGAGGAGGAATTATGAAGACGGTCTTATTCCAATTAGAGGTGCAAGATTTTGGCCAGTTGGAGAAGAACCACCGATAGTTCAACCTGAGGTTCCAGCAATGCCTGGCCGGAACAAGATACCTAAGGCGAATAAAAAAAGGAAGAAAGGGAAGAATGAGTCTCCGGTGAAGAAGAATAACAAATTGTTGAAGAGGATCATGCATTGCGGAGTTTGTGGAGCCTCTAATCACAACTCACCGTTCCATAAAAAGAAGGGCCCTAAAAAGAAATCATCAACAGTTTGTCTATTCTCTGATCTTTTGACTCTGTTTTTTTAGACTATTGATGAATTGATTTTGGTCATGTCTCTTGATCTCTGATTTTCCAGGCTTCTCTAGGTGAAGCATCATCTGTAGTTGAATCTTCACAAGGAGTTCTCACTCAGCTTGGGAATTGAAGTTGTGTTTTGAAGATGTGTTTAGCGGCTGCTGTTTTGGACCTGTTTTCAATCTTTTTGGACCTGTTACAGCATGTTTTCCGGGTATTTTGGTACCTGTTTCAGTGTGTTTTGTGGCTGTTTTGGACCACTTTTCAGTCTATTTTTAGACTGTCTTGTAATGATCAGACATGTAGTTACAGTTTTTAAATGATCAGACATGAAGCAGGTTTGTTTAAGAAAGACCACACATGTCAGGTTCTCTGCAAATTGATATGTATCCTTCTTGAACATAACATGTTTCATTCCACATTTAAAAAGCATGAAACAAGATTTTTAAAAACATGAAGCAAGTTTCATTCCACTTTTAAAAAACACAACACATGTTGTTTAAGAACATAACCAATTTCGATAAAAACAAGACATGTTGTTAAAGAACATAGTCAAGAAAATCACCTAACAAAGACTCAACCAACGACACACAACCCAATCACCTAGCAAAGACTCAACCAACGGCACACAACCCAATCACCTAGTGAAGACTCAACCCATTACCTTGCTACAACCAACAATGATTAGACATCCAAAACAAACAAGTAACATCATTTTCTTCATGGAGGACTTGGCTTCAACTAGAACTTCTTCAACTCTTTCGGAAATCTCTTTCTCTACCTTCATTTGGAGATTCTCAAACATCCTCTTCTCGGCATCCAAAGAAACTGTTGTAATCTCTTTCACATCTTGTTCAAGTCCTCCTGTTCTAAACGCCAAAGCCTCTATCTCATCCACCAATGCCTCATCAACCCACTTGTATGTGTGGTTATCATTCATAAGTTACAACAATTAATAACTATGATAATCAAAATTTGCATAAACCAAACCATTTGGACAATGAAAACACAAAGACATTTCAGTTTACCTTTTGTTCTACAGCTAACGCACAACGATAGTATCTCCGGTACGGATTTGCATCGGATTTAGAAATTCTTGCCACAATTAGTTCCCCACACCAACATCTCTTGGGCACACCCACGAAGCTCCAGATTCATGGCTCATCATCATAATCAAATTTCAACCTACAAAAACAAAATTCAAACCACGATAATTGAGTTTCTGAAGATGTAAAACTCTCAAATTGGCTTCTTTAGATCGAAATAAGATAAGAAAACATATCCTTACTACAAACTCACAATCGCAATCGAATTTAGCTACGAATGTGGGAAATTTTTGTTTAGGGTTCGTCAACTAGATTTGGGGATTTTAAGATGGATTTCAATCACGACGGGTTGGGTTTACGGATCGGATTTCAGTTTGGGTCGGGTTTTTATTTTGATCTGGTATCCGGTATAACTGGTTTTGTACCAGGTTAAGGAAGCAAACCATTAAAACCGACAACTGTGTGAAAATATGTTTCGATCTTTCAATTTGGGGGGAAATACGTTTTTAACTTTCAAACTAGGGGGATTGAAGACGAAGCTGAAACTTCGTGTGGACCTGTTACGAGGTAATATTTTTACGGGGGGAAATAGGACGTTTACCCAAGAATCAAAGAAAATTGTAATACTAATTGGATAAAAAAAATAATGAAATATTTTATTCAAAAGAAAATATTGTTAGATTTTCAACCAAAAACTTGAATTGAAGATTTATCATATTTAAAATGTTATAATGTATTATGAAATTGAGAATGTAAAATAGATTTTACTACATATAGTGAAAAATATTTTATTCACTTTTGGTCCGAGAATATATAATTTTTCATAATAAAATTTACATCATTTGAAGGTCACAAAAATACTATAAATTTGTGGTAAATATAAGTTTTTACAATTAATTTTACAAAGCGAAAAATATGAAAATAGGACAAAGATAAGAACAAATAAATAAAATTATGGATAAACGATAGACGAGAAAAAAATAGATTTAAAAGGGACTAAATGATTATAAATAGTCATAACTAAATAAAAATGAGTGTTATGAGATTAAATTCAAAAGAAAATCAAGGATAATTAAGTTTTTCAGAAATTTTTCTACAAATTTGTTCTAGAAAATGAGAAATTAAGTCAAGAATATCTTTTTTTTTCTTTGCTTACATATTCCATAGATGGAAGTCGAGTATTTACAAGTAAATTTCATTGGAACCATATAAGAAAAGCCTGATATTTTTACATGGCTTGAAATTTTAAAGCGTTATTGTAACGCCCGCGTTCCGGAAAATAAATTAATTAAATTAATTAATTTAATTGTTCCGGAATTTTCCTTCAGGTTTTGAGCCTTAGACAAATCTGGGAGAATTGATTATTGGGGGAAAAAATTAATTCGGGTTTGTTCCGGGGGTGTCTTAAGTCGATTTGGAAGTTGTGGGGTTTTTCTCAAAGATTGAATATTTTTATTGTCTTCTTCCTCTTATCTTCTTGGGCGTGAAAACCAGTCTCGGAGGAGAAAGAGATTGGTCGCGAGAGAGAGAGAGAGAGAGAGAGAGAGAGAGAGAGAGAGAGAGAGAGAGAGAGAGAGAGAAGGAGAGAAGCTTGGCGAAGCTTGGATCTTGCGAGATCGAGAGAGATTCGGGCTTGGGAGAAGCTTGAAGAAGAGATCGGGAGAGTTGGTCTTGGTGAGCTAGAGTGAAGCGAGGTTAAAGAGAAGCGAGAGAGGTCTTCTAGAGCTCGATCCATCCGATTTTAAGGTGAGTTGTGACCAAAGGCTAGCATTTAAGCTTGTGCCGAGCTTGTTCTCCTTGTTGTTAATCGCGGTTTCCGCTTGTTCTTCTTGTGGTTGAATCGCGATCTCCGCTTGTTCTTCTTGTTGTTAATCGCGGTTTCCGCTTGTTCTTCTTGTGGTTGAATCGCGATATCCGCTTGTTCTTCTTGTTGTTAATCGCGGTTTCCGCTTGTTCCCTTTGTTGTTGTGATTGCGATCCGAGCTTGTTCCCTTTGTTGTTGTGATTGCGATCCGAGCTTGTTCCCTTTGTTGTTGTGATTGCGATCCGAGCTTGTTCCCTTTGTTGTTGTGATTGCGATCCGAGCTTGTTCCCTTTGTTGTTGTGATTGCGATCCGAGCTTGTTCCCTTTGTTGTTGTGATTGCGATCCGAGCTTGTTCCCTTTGTTGTTGTGATTGCGATCCGAGCTTGTTCCCTTTGTTGTTGTTTTGCGATCCGTGAAAGCTTAGCGGGGGCGGGATTGCGAAGTTTGTGTGGAGTTTGTTCCCTTGTTGTTGTTTTGCGATCCGTGAAAGCTTATCGGGAGCGGGATTGCTAAGCTTGTGTTGGGTTATTCTTTAATTGTGATTAATTGCTAATTGTGCTGGGATTTCTTTTAATTGGTGTCAATTAATTCTTCGTATGGTTAATTGTTGTTTGATGTGCTTATTGGTAGCCTGTTGTTGGGGTGATCAATCTCACTCAGCGTTTGGTTAGCCAAATGTTGATGCATCACTTTTGTCGATGCAGGTAAAGATAAGGCGTGATCGTGGAATCAAGGCGGTGAAGAGGGGATGATTTAGACCCGGGGTTTCTTTTTGTTGTTATTATTATTGTGGTTGCTTTTGCTATTATAGAACTGCTAGTTGGTGTAAACTGTAGACTTGTTCTGGTATTGTTTAATTATTGCGGTGAATTTATTGCAAAAAAAAAAAAAAAAAAAAGCGGTCGTTTCATTTTGGTATCAGAGCCCTTACGGTTCTAGGAGCCTAGGTGGTTCTAGAATAAATTGGGTATTGTGTGGGGGTCTTAGAATCATCCTCTTCGAGCCTTGTGAGATTCCACGGTGAGTATCTTTATTGTGATGATTGTTTTTAGTTTTCTTAGCTTGTGCTTCTGCACGTGTGCAGATGGCTAGAGGGCGTGGTAGGGGTCGTGGCCGTGGTAGAGGTCGTGGCCGTGTGCCGGCGGAGCAGGTCGAGGATTCGCGTGCGAGTCAGGTTGGGTCTGAGGGTGCGGCCGGAGTGAGTGCCGTTGGGGCTGGCGTGAGCGTCAGTGTGGCTGGTGTTCCAGCGGGTGCTGCGGGTGTAGCAGCGGGTGATGCTCGTGCCCGAGATGATCGCATAGCGGATCTGTTGACGAGGTTGTTGGAGCGGTTACCAGAGAGGGTACCGGCTCAGGCTCCTGTGGCTCCGGTAGTGGTGGAGGCTCAGCCTCAGGCGGCAGCTACGGTTGCTGAGGAGATCCCATCCTATCTGAGGATGATGGAGCAGATGCTGAGGATTGGCACGGGGTTCTTTTCTGGAGGTGCTAATCCTGAGGACGCTGATGCGTGGTTGAGGAGGATAGAGAGGAATTTCCTCTCGAGTAGGTGTCCCGCGGGATACCAGGTGGACATCGCGGTCCATTTTCTGGAGGGTGATGCGCATCTCTGGTGGAGGGGTGTGGCAGCACGGAGAGTGCAGGCCGCGATGGCTTGGGCGGATTTTGTGGAGGAGTTTAACTCCAAGTATTTTCCTCAGGAGGCGTTCAACCGGTTAGGGTCGAGGCTTGCGAGTTTGACTCAGGGGGATCGGTCGGTACGCGAGTATGAGGTGGAGTTCGTCCGGCTCGGGTCTTATGTTAGACGAGCGGGTGAGAGTGAGTCGGCCCGTGTGCAGAGATTCTTGATGGGTCTTCGGGTTGACTTGAGGAACCGTTGCATGGTGAGGCCTTTTTGCACGGTTGACGAGTTGGTTGAGACTGCAGCTTTGCTTGAGGAGGGTCTGAAGGACGAGGTGGTAGTGGCTACACCGCGTTTTCAGGCGAGATCTGTGCAGCAGCAGTCCGGTTCGAGCAGAGGCAGTAGTAAGCCGATGCAAGGACAGAAGCGGAAGCGGGAGAGCGCTTCGAGTGGTAGTCGGGGTGGTCCGGGTTGCTTTGGTTGTGGGAGCATGGATCACCGAGTGGCGAGCTGTCCTCAGAAGGGCGGAGCGCGAGTGGATTCTCGAGTGTGCTATCACTGCAAGGAGGCGGGGCACATCAGGCCTCAGTGTCCCCAGTTGCGGCAGAGTGAGTCCGCGGTAGTGCAGCCTCTCAGGCAGGTGGCATCAGCGCCTCGAGTGTACTCCATCACCGAGACCGGCGAGCCGAGTTCCAGGCCGATCACAGGGACCTTGTGTGTTGGAGGTGTAGAGTGTCATGTGTTGTTTGACTCTGGAGCATCGCATTGCTTCGTTTCCCCGGAGTTGGCCGAGAAGGCTAATCTCCGGAGCGAGCCCGGTGTGAGTTTGGGTTTCGTGGAGGTTGCCGGAGGGAAGCTCCTGAGGATTCACGGTCGGGTGCTAGACGTGGATGTTCAGGTAGCAGGAGAGTCCATGGCTGCCGATTTGATTATCTGCTCAGTGGAGCTGTACGATGTCATCTTGGGCATGGATTGGCTCGGGAAGTTCAGGGCGCATCTGGACTGTCACCGAGGGCGAGTCGAGTTCGACCAGGGGAAAGGGAAGTTGGTGTATCAGGGTGTGAGACCGACTTCCGGGAGTCTCGTGATCTCGGTTGTGCACGCGGAGCGTCTGATCGAGGGAGGTTGCGAGGCGTATTTGGCTACCATTTCCTTGCCGGAGGCCGTCGGAGAGGCTAGGGTTCAGGATATTCGCGTGGTTCGTGAGTTCCAGGATGTGTTCCAGTCGTTGCAGGGGTTGCCACCATCTAGGTCGGATCCTTTCACGATCGAGTTGGAACCAGGGACGGCACCGATATCCAGGGCTCCTTATAGGATGGCTCCCGCAGAGATGGCAGAGCTGAAGAAGCAGCTGGAGGAGTTGTTGGGTAAGGGATTTATTCGTCCGAGTTCTTCACCGTGGGGAGCGCCAGTGTTGTTCGTGAAGAAGAAGGACGGGAGTTTTCGGTTGTGTATTGATTATCGGGGACTTAACCGAGTCACAGTGAAGAACAGGTATCCTCTTCCGCGGATTGATGAGTTGTTGGATCAGTTGAGAGGGGCTACTTGGTTCTCCAAGATTGACTTGGCGTCGGGATATCATCAGATTCCCATCGATGAGGTAGATATCCGGAAGACGGCTTTCAGATCTCGTTATGGTCACTACGAGTTTGTGGTGATGCCATTTGGGTTGACTAATGCACCGGCTGCATTTATGAGATTGATGAACAGCGTTTTCCAGGAGTATCTAGATGAGTTCGTGATCATCTTTATCGATGACATCTTGGTGTATTCGAGGAGCCGGGAGGAGCATGAGGTGCATCTGCGTGTGGTTCTTTCGAGGCTGCGGGAACAAAAGTTATTTGCTAAGTTGAGCAAGTGTAGCTTCTGGCAGCGGGAGATCGGTTTTCTGGGTCACATTGTCTCTGCGGAGGGAGTGTCGGTAGATCCGGAGAAGATCCATGCCATTAGTACTTGGCCGAGGCCGAGGAATGCCACTGAGATTCGGAGTTTTCTTGGGTTGGCAGGGTATTATCGGCGGTTCGTCAAGGGTTTCGTGAGTTTGGCTAAGTCTATGACGAAGCTGACAGGGAAGGATGTTCCTTTCGTGTAGTCCTCAGAGTGTGAGGAGAGTTTTGCAGGGCTGAAGGCCATGTTGTCTAGTACTCCAGTATTGGCGTTGCCTGAGTCGGGTGAGCCTTACGTGGTGTACACCGATGCGTCGGGAGTGGGTCTTGGTTGTGTGTTGATGCAGAGGGGGAAGGTTATTGCCTATGCTTCGCGGCAGCTGCGGAAGCATGAGGGCAACTACCCTACCCATGACTTGGAGATGGCTGCAGTGGTTTTTGCATTAAAGATTTGGAGATCTTATCTTTATGGCGGAAAGGTGCAGGTGTTCACAGATCATAAGAGCTTGAAGTACATTTTCACTCAGCCTGAGTTGAATTTGAGGCAGAGGCGCTGGATGGAGCTAGTGGCCGATTATGATCTGGAGATAGCTTACCATCCTGGTAAGGCTAATCTGGTTGCGGATGCGTTGAGTCGGAAGCGGGTGGCTTTGGCTCGGGAGCTCGAGGTAGAGTCCTTGGTGAGCGAGATTAGCACATTGCGCTTATGTGTTGTATCTCAGGAACCTTTGGGCTTAGAGGCGGCTAACCAGGCGGATCTTTTGAGCAGGGTTCGGGTGGCTCAGGGAAAAGATGAGGGTTTGGTTAAGGCTTCGAGAGCAGAGGGTTCTGAGTATCAGGTATCTGCGAACGGCACTATCCTTGTTAGTGGGAGGGTATGCGTACCTTTGGATGAGGATTTGCGGCGAGAGATCCTGAGTGAGGCTCATTCGAGTATGTTTGCGATTCATCCCGGAGCGACTAAGATGTACCGCGATCTCAAGCGCTATTATCATTGGGTCGGGATGAAGAAGGATGTGGCTAACTGGGTTGCTTCGTGCAACGTGTGCCAGTTAGTGAAGGCGGAGCACCAGGTCCCGAGTGGTTTGTTGCGGAGTTTACCCATTCCAGAGTGGAAGTGGGATATGATCACGATGGATTTCGTGGTGGGTTTACCAGTTTCTCGGACCAAGGATGCTGTTTGGGTCATCGTCGATCGATTGACTAAGTGTGCGCGTTTTCTGGCCATTAAGAAGACCGATGGGGCGGCAGTTTTGGCTAGGAAGTACGTGCAGGAGATTGTGAGACTGTATGGAGTACCGGTGAGTATTGTTTCGGACCGGGATCCTAAGTTCACATCGGAGTTCTGGAATGCGTTTCAGGCGGAGTTGGGCACGAAGGTGCACTTGAGCACGACGTATCATCCTCAGACAGATGGGCAGTCCGAGCGAACCATCCAGACTTTGGAGGATCTGTTGAGGATGTGCGTGCTGGATTGGGGTGGTCATTGGGTGGATCACTTGAGCTTGGTTGAGTTTGCGTATAACAATAGTTACCAGGCGAGTATTGGCATGGCTCCATATGAGGCTCTGTATGGGAGGCCCTGTCGTACCCCCTTGTGTTGGACCCAAGTGGGGGAGAGGAGCACTTTGGGTGCGAGTTTTGTTCAGGAAACTACAGAGAAGATCCGGGTTTTGAAGCTGAACATGAAAGAGGCCCAGGATCGGCAAAAGAGTTATGCTGATAAGAGGCGGAAAGAGCTTGTGTTTGAGGTGGGAGATAGTGTGTATCTCAAGATGGCTTTGCTGAGAGGTCCGAACAGGTCCATTGTTGCGACTAAGTTGAGTCCGAGGTATTTGGGACCGTTCCGGATTGTAGAGCGTGTTGGACCGGTAGCGTATCGGTTGGAGTTACCCGCGGTTATGCAAGCTTTTCATAAGGTATTCCATGTGTCGATGCTGAAGAAGTGTTTGCATAGGGGTGACGAGGTATTGGCTGAGATTCCGTCAGATCTCCAGCCCAATATGACCGTTGAGGCGAGACCTTTGAGAGTTCTCGAGCGGAGGGTCAAGGAGCTTCGTCGGAAGAAGATTCCGATGATGCGAGTTCTGTGGGACTGTGACGGTGTTCAGGAGGAAACTTGGGAGCCAGAGGCTAGGATGGAAGCGAGGTTCCAGAAGTGGTTCCAGAAGCAAGCTGCGGCTTGAGTTCCATCGAGAGGTTCCAGTTTCGGTTATAGCTGTGTGCTATGTGTATTCATTTTGTATTGCCGTTGTGTAGAACGATGTTACATTATGATGTGTAATAAGATAGATGTTCTTGTTGCTGTGGTGAGCATTGCGTGTTTTCGTTAAGCTTGTTCGGGAAAATGAGTCGAGTGACGAGACCGGGTTATTTCACTTAGCGGTTCTATGTGGTGGGTTGGATTGCAGGCGTATGGTACTTGTTTGTTTTATTACGTTTGTATTGATGACTTACTGCAGAGAGTTGTTGGGTGTTAAAGATAGCCTAGTCGTAGTTGTCTTGACAAGTTTTTCTAAAGCAAGCCGACACTGGAAGGTGCGTAAGGGAGGTGCGATGGCCGGGTTATTGGTCATGCACGGCAGATATTCCGGGTATGGAGTATAGTTCAGTCGAGATGCTTAGAGATATGTGATTTATTGCTCGTTGGGAGGACTGGTTCCTCCGGTGCCGATAGCTCGCAGGACTGTGTGTCTTGGGAGTGTGAGTGGCGATGTACCCAGTCTCGGGAGATTTATAGCCTAGAGTGATACGTGATACCGTGGATTCGTAAGGAGTATGTCCCAGACGTGGGATATATTGCCTAGAATTGAGTGGTATGGGGTATTGAGACTCTTGTAGGTTATATTACTGAGTGGAGTGGTACGGCATATACCTAGAACTCGGAGACGCTGCGGTGTCTTGGGTGATGTGGTATGGTGGATATCCTGCGGGATATGGCCGATGCTCGGAACTCAGAGATGCTGCGGTGTCTTGAGTAATGGGGTTGGCCGGTATTTGAGCAATAAGTACATATGATGTCGCGGTGTTATAAGCATAGGGTCTGAATGGGAAACCTCGGAGGTTGGTATTGGACCTCGTGTGAGTATTGAGATGGTCGGGTTTGGCCAAAGGTTGTGTAATCGTTGCGACGATAAGGTTCATTGGAGATGAACGGTTCATGGGAGGTGAACGGTATCGAAGATTCGAGGGCGAATCTATGTTAGTGGGGGAGAATTGTAACGCCCGCGTTCCGGAAAATAAATTAATTAAATTAATTAATTTAATTGTTCCGGAATTTTCCTTCGGGTTTTGAGCCTTAGACAAATCTGGGAGAATTGATTATTGGGGGAAACAATTAATTCGGGTTTGTTCCGGGGGTGTCTTAAGTCGATTTGGAAGTTGTGGGGTTTTTCTCAAAGATTGAATCTTTTTATTGTCTTCTTCCTCTTATCTTCTTGGGCGTGAAAACCAGTCTCGGAGGAGAAAGAGATTGGTCGCGAGAGAGAGAGAGAGAGAGAGAGAGAGAGAGAGAGAGAGAGAGAAGGAGAGAAGCTTGGCGAAGCTTGGATCTTGCGAGATCGAGAGAGATTCGGGCTTGGGAGAAGCTTGAAGAAGAGATCGGGAGAGTTGGTCTTGGTGAGCTAGAGTGAAGCGAGGTTAAAGAGAAGCGAGAGAGGTCTTCTAGAGCTCGATCCATCCGATTTTAAGGTGAGTTGTGACCAAAGGCTAGCATTTAAGCTTGTGCCGAGCTTGTTCTCCTTGTTGTTAATCGCGGTTTCCGCTTGTTCTTCTTGTGGTTGAATCGCGATCTCCGCTTGTTCTTCTTGTTGTTAATCGCGGTTTCCTCTTGTTCTTCTTGTGGTTGAATCGCGATCTCCGCTTGTTCTTCTTGTTGTTAATCGCGGTTTCCGCTTGTTCCCTTTGTTGTTGTGATTGCGATCCGAGCTTGTTCCCTTTGTTGTTGTGATTGCGATCCGAGCTTGTTCCCTTTGTTGTTGTGATTGCGATCCGAGCTTGTTCCCTTTGTTGTTGTGATTGCGATCCGAGCTTGTTCCCTTTGTTGTTGTGATTGCGATCCGAGCTTGTTCCCTTTGTTGTTGTTTTGCGATCCGTGAAAGCTTAGCGGGGGCGGGATTGCGAAGTTTGTGTGGAGTTTGTTCCCTTGTTGTTGTTTTGCGATCCGTGAAAGCTTATCGGGAGCGGGATTGCTAAGCTTGTGTTGGGTTATTCTTTAATTGTGATTAATTGCTAATTGTGCTGGGATTTCTTTTAATTGGTGTCAATTAATTCTTCGTATGGTTAATTGTTGTTTGATGTGCTTATTGGTAGCCTGTTGTTGGGGTGATCAATCTCACTCAGCGTTTGGTTAGCCAAATGTTGATGCATCACTTTTGTCGATGCAGGTAAAGATAAGGCGTGATCGTGGAATCAAGGCGGTGAAGAGGGGATGATTTAGACCCGGGGTTTCTTTTTGTTGTTATTATTATTGTGGTTGCTTTTGCTATTATAGAACTGCTAGTTGGTGTAAACTGTAGACTTGTTCTGGTATTGTTTAATTATTGCGGTGAATTTATTGCAAAAAAAAAAAAAAAAAGCGGTCGTTTCAGTTATGATATTGTATTTTTAACAAGTAAATAGTATTAAAAATGCTTGAGAATGTTCAAACACTACCACAACAAAACATACATGTAAAGCGTGATACAAGTTATTGTGTACCATATCGCGAGTGTAAATGTGATTCTACACCAAACTTCAAGAGAAACATATGTTTGAGAATTCTTTCTTCGTATCAAATTCTAATAGTTTAATGGATTCGAAGAAGCGAAATATTTAAAACATGCTATGTTTTGTGAAGAAAAAGTCGTGGATGAAGTCCACAATTAAATATTTTTAATAAGAAAATGGATTGCAAGTTGTTGGAGCTCCAACAAATTTTTTATTTTTAAGGTATATAAGCGCACAAAGACATAAGATCATGCAATTTTTTAAAAAGATAAATTTTAGCAAAAGTGAATCAAATCAAAACATATATCAAGCTATTTTGGTATTTCGTATGTTGATTAGTTCCAATTTCTTATTATCTATGTACTATTAATGTGTAATCAATATAAACAAAGTAAAAAAAAAATGAAAAACAATTGTGGCACAAAACATATCGTCAAACAATGTTGACATCACAGACACAAAGAAAGACGGTACATTTACTGTCTTAAAAATGATGGCAAGTATAATGTATTTTAACCATAAATATAAGGAAAATAGTATGTAGGTTATGCCAAAAACAAGTATATAAAAACCTAGAAAAATACAAATATTGAATATATTTAATTAAATTATTAGTGACGAACAAAACATTAAACGAGACTAAAAGCGTAAAAAATACAAATACTTAAAATAAAATTTAAAAATAACAAATTATCATTTGATATAATTTTAATTCCGCGCAACGTGTGGATCACTTATCTGGTGTTTTATAAATCGTAACTTTAAGTCTAAGTGTTCTACGAAAAGAAGAGACATTGGAATAAGTAAATGAGATGGACTGTAAAATAGTACATAAAAACCTTTTAGCTTGGTCAATTAGTTGGCCATCTATATTTGGTAATCTCACGTATTACGAAAATGTTTCATGTACTTATATCAATTAAAATTTGGAAGCGTAATTGGTTTAGTGGTTGATCTAAGGATTATTGTTTTAACATTATGTGTCGAGTTTAATTATTAGGAGATCGATAAGATCGACCATATCGAAATTATGTAAAAAAATGAAGATCAAGAAGAATATATATATTTACCAATATTTTAGATTATGAAATTTAGCTTTATCTTAAATATAATATTTCTATATTAGTTTAGGAAATTAAGTTGCTTTCATCTCTATATAAGTTTATGCATATTGTAACATTATTCTTATGAGAGTCAAATAATAATTTTTCCTAAAGACCTTTGTGTTCTTACTCTCATCAATTTATCATGGTATCAGAGCTTTCGATATTAATCATAGTGAGTTATGATTTTCTATCGATTTCATCTTTGTCTTTCTTTCTTTGATCTCGTTTCATTCGATTTCTTTTCGTTCAAATTTTCTTATGGAAATCGTTTGATTTCTTGTAATTTTTTTTTTTGAAAAAAAAAATGAGCCGTGATTTATTATTATTATTATTATTTTGATGGATCGTTTTGTTGATTCGGTCGTTGATTGACCAAATTGATTTCTAATGGCTAGCACAATTGCTAGTTTCTTGGAGAACAAGTTATGAAGATGGGGTTTCTCTTTATGATTTCGTGATCCCATATGTTACATGTATGGCGATGGTTTATGAGCATGAATATTTGATTGGTTTGTTCATGTTTGGTGGTGACGATGATGTTTCTCGGACTCGCGAATTTAACATCTTCTCCTGATTTGACTTCTCGCCCTCGCGAGTTGTGTTTTGATTTTGCAATCGCGAATTACTATGGTGTTCATGATGGATTTTCCATCAAACCAATTTGACCCTACGACCGGGTATAAACATCGTTGATGATCCAACGGCTGGGTGTTGTAGCCGATTTGACCCTACGACCGGGTATAAACGTCGTTGATGACGCAACGGCTTGGTGTTGTACCTGATTTGACCCGACGGCCGGGTATAACGCCGCGATATGACCCGAAGGCCAGGTAAAACGCCGCGATCTGACCCGACGGTCGGGTATAACGCCGATATTTTGAAGATTTATCCAATCTCACACGTGTTACCACCTTTGAGATTGCGGGAGGATGATATATCATGGTTTTTACCCGTTTTTAACCATGATATAGGTCTCGTTTATAGAGTCTTTCTAGTATTTTTGGAGTCTTTTGGAGTCTTTTTGAGTCTTTTTGAGTCTTTTCAGGTTTAGGTACGTTTGGAGCTAAATTGGAGATATTGAATCATTCTGGAACATTTTGGAGTTAAGCAAGGTTCATGTAGATGTGAGGGTCGATTTGAGGTCCTTGTGTCAAACGATACCACCTGGTGTCGATCGATACCGACTGCATGAAGAAAGGAAACACGACTTTTTCCTGATCTGAAGAAATTGCACTTTGGTCCAGAAGTCTTTATTATTTACAAAAAGACCCAAAACGTGTTTTAGCATATAATTAGGTTTTTCAGCCACTTTTTGGCTAAGCTTTATTCTACTTTAGATTTTGTTGAGAGAGCTTTTGGGGAGACAATTCTGAACCCCTTTGTTTTCTTATTGATTCCTCTTATGCAATTTTATTCATCTATGATTTATGTTCCATTGATCATGTCTGAGTAGTTTGCTAGTTAAGTTTAGGGTTTTTCAAAGAGCTCTTCATGAATTGTTAAATTGGTTAAACTATCTAGAGATTCATCTTATTGAGTTCTTCATCTAAGTAGTTCTTAAAGCTTGTTCTAGATTAGCTAATTAGAATTAAGATAATATGTTAGTTCTCTCAGCGAAAGTTGGTTAATTAACTTGAAAGAATTAGATGAGCAATTCTGTTTAGTGCAAAGAAATTTGGCTAGGGAGAATTGTGAACAAATCAGATCTGAGCTTATTGCATGTTTAGTTGTCTAGGTTTCGCAAAGAAAATTTGGTTTCTTAACTTCTTAAACATAGTAATCAGTGCAGCGAAATTTGGTTGATTTGGTGTAGTGTTTTGAGTTCTAGAAACGTGCTTAATTAGAATCTCTACGTTCTATCCATATGCTTTACTTGAATCTCTGCAAAATTCCTTAAGCTTAGCTTTTACCTCCATCGAATTCTCACTAGATATGTTTGCTTTGTTTTATTTCTTATTCTCATTGATTTTACTTAGCTTAATTCGAACCTATATAGTCTATTGTATGATCTTGAGTCACTGTGAATTTGACCCCTAAGTACTCCAACGACATAGCTGCTAGTACCTTTAGGGTATTACATTTTGAGCTTGTCAAAATTTGGCGCCGTTGCCAGGTACACTTAATTCGCCATTAGATTTTAGTCTAGAATTTCGACTAAATTCGATAGTTCGAGCGACACCACCCAGTGTCGGTCGATACTCTTCGTTTTATTTTACTCTTTTTGTTACTTAGTACCTTGTCTTTTGTGTTTCAAGTGTATTCCTACTCGCGAAACCAGGAGGAACAAGAACACTCATCTAGTTAATCTTTCCAACAAGGAGCTAGCAAATTTGGAACGGACAAACAGGAAAACAAACAAGCCAGCAAAGATGAATAATCCAGTTGTATTGACTCGTGATGATGCTGGAGCTTTGAGAGACCAAGCGGGTCATTTGTGCAATGAGAGAGGGCAACAACTTGTTGGAGATGGAAACGTCATTGTCCCTCCAGTTGTTGTTGATGAGATTGCCGCGCTAGCTGCGCGCGACAACGAGGGGAATGTTGTGGTTGATCGTGGTAGGACAATTGGTGAGTACAACAGGCCTGATCAGTTCTATGCCAGTCTATCAGCGATTCGCCCTCCTGCTTTTCAGAGGAATGACTTTGAGCTGAAACCTGCATATTACACTGTTGTGGGTCAGCATCCTTTTAATGGTCTTTCTCATGAACACCCGATGGATCACATTGAGAGGTTTGAGGACTTGGTTACTAGCATCAAATACAATGGAGTGTCCAATGATTTCCTCTTCTGCAAGTTTTTCCCATACTCTCTTGGTGGAGATGCAGCTTATTGGCTTAAGCAGTTGCCGCCTAGATCACTGACTACCTGGAAGGAGACTAAGAATGCCTTCTTGAACAATTTCTATGATGATGCAAGATCCGAGGAGCTGAGAAATAAAATCTCCCAATTTTCTCAAGGATCAACTGAGGCATTCAAGGCAGCTTGGGTGAGATTCATATCATATCAGAGGGATTGTCCACATCACGGTTTCAGTAAGGTTCAGTTGTTGGGTATCTTATTCAGAGGGATTGATTGGAGGTATCATATGGCCTTAAATGCTGCGAGTAATGGGAATTTCAACACCAGATATCCTGATGATGCTTATGTGCTTATTGAGAACTTGACATCTAGCAATAGTACCAAGAATGCAGACATGTAGCGCAAGAAGCAAGCTGGTTACTTGGATGGCAGTCAAATCGCAGAGGTGAAGGCTAAGCTGGATTCGTTGCACAATATGTTGATGGGAAAGACAAAGAAGGATGTCCTCTTTGCTGCTGATGTCAAGAATTTCAAAAAAGATGAAGTGGAAGACGTTGACTACATTGGTGGAGCTGGATTTCAAGGTCAAAGGTATCAATACCAGCAAAACAACAACCGAAACTTCACCAACAATGCTCAGCAAGGAGGGTACAAGTCTGAAGTCAACCCAACTGGTTTTGGAACAAATCAGTATCTACAGAAACCAATTCAGAGTAGTGGCTACAATAGAACCTATGAGAATTCGTCCTACCAATCTCCACCACCCAAAACTCCTGAAAGCAAAGTTGAATCTACGTTGAGACATATTCTTGAGTGACAGCATAAGATGACAGTAGACTTTAATGGGAAGATGGATGCCATGTATACAGATCGGAATGGGAAAATTGAGTCTCTCAACACTCATCAGAAGATGCTGGAAACTCAAATAGCTCAGACTGCAGCAACTGTCATGTGAAAGATGGTTCATTCACAGAATGAATACGTCAATGCAATCACCTTAAGAAGTGCTAAAGAGGTCACTGCAGTGGTAGAAAAGGGTTTGAATGCAGAAAAATTCGTGGAGTTAGAAGAGGTTGAATGTGATTTTGAGCCTGATATGGCTGTGTTGAGCGACACTACTACTTGTGTCGATCGACACCAACCTGAAGAGACGACGCCCCTCGCAGATTGAGCTAGAAATTGTGAAAACACCGAAGATTGTTGAGGAGAATGTTTACAAGCCTAAGGTGCCATATCCTAAATCACCTAGACATCTCAGAGATCCCATTACTGCAGAGAAGTTGCTCGCTTTTGAGAAGATGGTAAGGAGGATTCCCCATACGATGTCTTTTGAAGAAGCTTTGAAAAACCGCCCTTTGCTTGGTTACTTCCGAGATTGCGGAGAAACTCTGGAAGAGATCAAGGCACTCTTCATCAAGGCAAGAAGCACACCACCACCAATGAGGCAGTTGACTAAGAGAGAAGACCCATAAATTTTTTTGGTTACATGCTCTATCTCTGGAGTTGAATTCAAAGAATCTCTCGTTGATTCAGGGTCTAGTGTCAATATCATGTCAAAGGCAATTGCAGAGAGGTTGAGAATTGTGATATTAGATCTACTAAGATGACTCTCGCATTCGCGAACTCTTCAACCTCAATTCCATATGGTACCATTCTTGATTTGCTTGTAAAAGTAGGGGATTGTCTGGTTCCTACTGATTTTCAGGTCGTGGAGATGAGCGAAAGTTCTAATATGCCTTTGATTCTTGGAAGACCGTTCATGGCTACAGTTGGTGCAGTTATAGACACGCCCAGTAAGAGAATTTCGTTCTCATACATTGACAAAGAGGTCTCCTACAAAGCCATTCCTTCTGGAGGAGCTCCCAAACATGTCTCTTGCATCACCGTTGTTACAAGAGATATGTTGATGGTTGATCTTTTGGAAGAGCCTTATGATGAGCCAAATGTCATAGACGTTTTAGATGGTCCTTCTATCATCACGAAGAGAGATGTCAAAAGGGCTAAGGCAAAGAAGAAGGTGAAGAGCAAAAGAGTCAAGGGTGATGCAATTTTGTTTAGTGCAAAGAAATTTGGCTAGGGAGAATTGTGAACAAATCAGATCTGAGCTTATTGCATGTTTAGTTGTCTAGGTTTCGCAAAGAAAATTTGGTTTCTTAACTTCTTAAACATAGTAATCAGTGCAGCGAAAGTTGGTTGATTTGGTGTAGTGTTTTGAGTTCTAGAAACGTGCTTAATTAGAATCTCTACGTTCTATCCATATGCTTTACTTGAATCTCTGCAAAATTCCTTAAGCTTAGCTTTTACCTCCATCGAATTCTCACTAGATATGTTTGCTTTGTTTTATTTCTTATTCTCATTGATTTTACTTAGCTTAATTCGAACCTATATAGTCTATTGTATGATCTTGAGTCACTGTGAATTTGACCCCTAAGTACTCCAACGACATAGCTGCTAGTACCTTTAGGGTATTACATTTTGAGCTTGTCAAAATTTGGCGCCGTTGCCAGGGACACTTAATTCGCCATTAGATTTTAGTCTAGAATTTCGACTAAGTTCGATAGTTCGAGCGACACCACCCAGTGTCGGTCGATACTCTTCGTTTTATTTTACTCTTTTTGTTACTTAGTACCTTGTCTTTTGTGTTTCAAGTGTATTCCTACTCGCGAAACCAGGAGGAACAAGAACACTCATCTAGTTAATCTTTCCAACAAGGAGCTAGCAAATTTGGAACGGACAAACAGGAAAACAAAGAAGCCAGCAGAGATGAATAATCCAGTTGTATTGACTCGTGATGATGCTGGAGCTTTGAGGGACCAAGCGGGTCATTTGTGCAATGAGAGAGGGCAACAACTTGATGGAGATGGAAACGTCATTGTCCCTCCAGTTGTTGTTGATGAGATTGCCGCGCTAGCTGCGCGCGACAACGAGGGGAATGTTGTGGTTGATCGTGGTAGGACAATTGGTGAGTACAACAGGCCTGATCAGTTCTATGCCAGTCTATCAGCGATTCGCCCTCCTGCTTTTCAGAGGAATGACTTTGAGCTGAAACCTGCATATTACACTGTTGTGGGTCAGCATCCTTTTAATGGTCTTTCTCATGAACACCCGATGGATCACATTGAGAGGTTTGAGGACTTGGTTACTAGCATCAAATACAATGGAGTGTTCAATGATTTCCTCTTCTGCAAGTTTTTCCCATACTCTCTTGGTGGAGATGCAGCTTATTGGCTTAAGCAGTTGCCGCCTAGATCACTGACTACCTGGAAGGAGACTAAGAATGCCTTCTTGAACAATTTCTATGATGATGCAAGATCCGAGGAGCTGAGAAATAAAATCTCCCAATTTTCTCAAGGATCAACTGAGGCATTCAAGGCAGCTTGGGTGAGATTCATATCATATCAGAGGGATTGTCCACATCACGGTTTCAGTAAGGTTCAGTTGTTGGGTATCTTATTCAGAGGGATTGATTGGAGGTATCATATGGCCTTAAATGCTGCGAGTAATGGAAATTTCAACACCAGATATCCTGATGATGCTTATGTGCTTATTGAGAACTTGACATCCAGCAATAGTACCAAGAATGCATACATGTAGCGCAAGAAGCAAGCTGGTTACTTGGATGGCAGTCAAATCGCAGAGGTGAAGGCTAAGCTGGATTCGTTGCACAATATGTTGATGGGAAAGACAAAGAAGGATGTCCTCTTTGCTGCTGATGTCAAGAATTTCAAAAAAGATGAAGTGGAAGACGTTGACTACATTGGTGGAGCTGGATTTCAAGGTCAAAGGTATCAATACCAGCAAAACAACAACCGAAACTTCACCAACAATGCTCAGCAAGGAGGGTACAAGTCTGAAGTCAACCCAACTGGTTTTGGAACAAATCAGTATCTACAGAAACCAATTCAGAGTAGTGGCTACAATAGAACTTATGAGAATTCGTCCTACCAATCTCCACCACCCAAAACTCCTGAAAGCAAAGTTGAATCTACGTTGAGACATATTCTTGAGTGACAGCATAAGATGACAGTAGACTTTAATGGGAAGATGGATGCCATGTATACAGGTCTGAATGGGAAAATTGAGTCTCTCAACACTCATCAGAAGATGCTGGAAACTCAAATAGCTCAGACTGCAGCAACTGTCAAGTGAAAGATGGTTCATTCACAGAATGAATACGTCAATGCAATCACCTTAAGAAGTGCTAAAGAGGTCACTGCAGTGGTAGAAAAGGGTTTGAATGCAGAAAAATTCGTGGAGTTAGAAGAGGTTGAATGTGATTTTGAGCCTGCTATGGCTGTGTTGAGCGACACTACTACTTGTGTCGATCGACACCAACCTGAAGAGACGACGCCCCTCGCAGATTGAGCTAGAAATTGTGAAAACACCGAAGATTGTTGAGGAGAATGTTTACAAGCCTAAGGTGCCATATCCTAAATCACCTAGACATCTCAGAGATCCCATTACTGCAGAGAAGTTGCTCGCTTTTGAGAAGATGGTAAGGAGGATTCCCCATACGATGTCTTTTGAAGAAGCTTTGAAAAACCGCCCTTTGCTTGGTTACTTCCGAGATTGCGGAGAAACTCTGGAAGAGATCAAGGCACTCTTCATCAAGGCAAGAAGCACACCACCACCAATGAGGCAGTTGACTAAGAGAGAAGACCCATAAATTTTTTTGGTTACATGCTCTATCTCTGGAGTTGAATTCAAAGAATCTCTCGTTGATTCAGGGTCTAGTGTCAATATCATGTCAAAGGCAATTGCAGAGAGGTTGAGAATTGTGATATTAGATCTACTAAGATGACTCTCGCATTCACGAACTCTTCAACCTCAATTCCATATGGTACCATTCTTGATTTGCTTGTAAAAGTAGGGGATTGTCTGGTTCCTACTGATTTTCAGGTCGTGGAGATGAGCGAAAGTTCTAATATGCCTTTGATTCTTGGAAGACCGTTCATGGCTACAGTTGGTGCAGTTATAGACACGCCCAGTAAGAGAATTTCGTTCTCATACATTGACAAAGAGGTCTCCTACAAAGCCATTCCTTCGGGAGGAGCTCCCAAACATGTCTCTTGCATCACCGTTGTTACAAGAGATATGTTGATGGTTGATCTTTTGGAAGAGCCTTATGATGAGCCAAATGTCATAGACGTTTTAGATGGTCCTTCTATCATCACGAAGAGAGATATCAAAAGGGCTAAGGCAAAGAAGAAGGTGAAGAGCAAAAGAGTCAAGGGTGATGCAATTTTGTTTAGTGCAAAGAAATTTGGCTAGGGAGAATTGTGAACAAATCAGATCTGAGCTTATTGCATGTTTAGTTGTCTAGGTTTCGCAAAGAAAATTTGGTTTCTTAACTTCTTAAACATAGTAATCAGTGCAGCGAAAGTTGGTTGATTTGGTGTAGTGTTTTGAGCTCTAGAAACGTGCTTAATTAGAATCTCTACGTTCTATCCATATGCTTTACTTGAATCTCTGCAAAATTCCTTAAGCTTAGCTTTTACCTCCATCGAATTCTCACTAGATATGTTTGCTTTGTTTTATTTCTTATTCTCATTGATTTTACTTAGCTTAATTCGAACCTATATAGTCTATTGTATGATCTTGAGTCACTGTGAATTTGACCCCTAAGTACTCCAACGACATAGCTGCTAGTACCTTTAGGGTATTACATTTTGAGCTTGTCAAAATTTGGCGCCGTTGCCAGGGACACTTAATTCGCCATTAGATTTTAGTCTATAATTTCGACTAAGTTCGATAGTTCGAGCGACACCACCCAGTGTCGGTCGATACTCTTCGTTTTATTTTACTCTTTTTGTTACTTAGTACCTTGTCTTTTGTGTTTCAAGTGTATTCCTACTCGCGAAACCAGGAGGAACAAGAACACTCATCTAGTTAATCTTTCCAACAAGGAGCTAGCAAATTTGAATCGGACAAACAGGAAAACAAAGAAGCCAGCAGAGATGAATAATCCAGTTGTATTGACTCGTGATGATGCTGGAGCTTTGAGAGACCAAGCGGGTCATTTGTGCAATGAGAGAGGGCAACAACTTGATGGAGATGGAAACGTCATTGTCCTTCCAGTTGTTGTTGATGAGATTGCCGCGCTAGCTGCGCGCGACAACGAGGGGAATGTTGTGGTTGATCGTGGTAGGACAATTGGTGAGTACAACAGGCCTGATCAGTTCTATGCCAGTCTATCAGCGATTCGCCCTCATGCTTTTCAGAGGAATGAATTTGAGCTGAAACCTGCATATTACACTGTTGTGGGTCAGCATCCTTTTAATGGTCTTTCTCATGAACACCCGATGGATCACATTGAGAGGTTTGAGGACTTGGTTACTAGCATCAAATACAATGGAGTGTCCAATGATTTCCTCTTCTGCAAGTTTTTCCCATACTCTCTTGGTGGAGATGCAGCTTATTGGCTTAAGCAGTTGCCGCCTAGATCACTGACTACCTGGAAGGAGACTAAGAATGCCTTCTTGAACAATTTCTATGATGATGCAAGATCCGAGGAGCTGAGAAATAAAATCTCCCAATTTTCTCAAGGATCAACTGAGGCATTCAAGGCAGCTTGGGTGAGATTCATATCATATCAGAGGGATTGTCCACATCACGGTTTCAGTAAGGTTCAGTTGTTGGGTATCTTATTCAGAGGGATTGATTGGAGGTATCATATGGCCTTAAATGCTGCGAGTAATGGGAATTTCAACACCAGATATCCTGATGATGCTTATGTGCTTATTGAGAACTTGACATCCAGCAATAGTACCAAGAATGCAGACATGTAGCGCAAGAAGCAAGCTGGTTACTTGGATGGCAGTCAAATCGCAGAGGTGAAGGCTAAGCTGGATTCGTTGCACAATATGTTGATGGGAAAGACAAAGAAGGATGTCCTCTTTGCTGCTGATGTCAAGAATTTCAAAAAAGATGAAGTGGAAGACGTTGACTACATTGGTGGAGCTGGATTTCAAGGTCAAAGGTATCAATACCAGCAAAACAACAACCGAAACTTCACCAACAATGCTCAGCAAGGAGGGTACAAGTCTGAAGTCAACCCAACTGGTTTTGGAACAAATCAGTATCTACAGAAACCAATTCAGAGTAGTGGCTACAATAGAACCTATGAGAATTCGTCCTACCAATCTCCACCACCCAAAACTCCTGAAAGCAAAGTTGAATCTACGTTGAGACATATTCTTGAGTGACAGCAGAAGATGACAGTAGACTTTAATGGGAAGATGGATGCCATGTATACAGATCTGAATGGGAAAATTGAGTCTCTCAACACTCATCAGAAGATGCTGGAAACTCAAATAGCTCAGACTGCAGCAACTGTCAAGTGAAAGATGGTTCATTCACAGAATGAATACGTCAATGCAATCACCTTAAGAAGTGCTAAAGAGGTCACTGCAGTGGTAGAAAAGGGTTTGAATGCAGAAAAATTCGTGGAGTTAGAAGAGGTTGAATGTGATTTTGAGCCTGATATGGCTGTGTTGAGCGACACTACTACTTGTGTCGATCGACACCAACCTGAAGAGACGACGCCCCTCGCAGATTGAGCTAGAAATTGTGAAAACACCGAAGATTGTTGAGGAGAATGTTTACAAGCCTAAGGTGCCATATCCTAAATCACCTAGACATCTCAGAGATCCCATTACTGCAGAGAATTTGCTCGCTTTTGAGAAGATGGTAAGGAGGATTCCCCATACGATGTCTTTTGAAGAAGCTTTGAAAAACCGCCCTTTGCTTGGTTACTTCCGAGATTGCGGAGAAACTCTGGAAGAGATCAAGGCACTCTTCATCAAGGCAAGAAGCACACCACCACCAATGAGGCAGTTGACTAAGAGAGAAGACCCATAAATTTTTTTGGTTACATACTCTATCTCTGGAGTTGAATTCAAAGAATCTCTCGTTGATTCAGGGTCTAGTGTCAATATCATGTCAAAGGCAATTGCAGAGAGGTTGAGAATTGTGATATTAGATCTACTAAGATGACTCTCGCATTCGCGAACTCTTCAACCTCAATTCCATATGGTACCATTCTTGATTTGCTTGTAAAAGTAGGGGATTGTCTGGTTCCTACTGATTTTAAGGTCGTTGAGATGAGCGAAAGTTCTAATATGCCTTTGATTCTTGGAAGACCGTTCATGGCTACAGTTGGTGCAGTTATAGACACGCCCAGTAAGAGAATTTCGTTCTCATACATTGACAAAGAGGTCTCCTACAAAGCCATTCCTTCTGGAGGAGCTCCCAAACATGTCTCCTGCATCACCGTTGTTACAAGAGATATGTTGATGGTTGATCTTTTGGAAGAGCCTTATGATGAGCCAAATGTCATAGACGTTTTAGATGGTCCTTCTATCATCACGAAGAGAGATATCAAAAGGGCTAAGGCAAAGAAGAAGGTGAAGAGCAAAAGAGTCAAGGGTGATGCAATTTTGTTTAGTGCAAAGAAATTTGGCTAGGGAGAATTGTGAACAAATCAGATCTGAGCTTATTGCATGTTTAGTTGTCTAGGTTTCGCAAAGAAAATTTGGTTTCTTAACTTCTTAAACATAGTAATCAGTGCATCGAAAGTTGGTTGATTTGGTGTAGTGTTTTGAGTTCTAGAAACGTGCTTAATTAGAATCTCTACGTTCTATCCATATGCTTTACTTGAATCTCTGCAAAATTCCTTAAGCTTAGCTTTTACCTCCATCGAATTCTCACTAGATATGTTTGCTTTGTTTAATTTCTTATTCTCATTGATTTTACTTAGCTTAATTCGAACCTATATAGTCTATTGTATGATCTTGAGTCACTGTGAATTTGACCCCTAAGTACTCCAACGACATAGCTGCTAGTACCTTTAGGGTATTACATTTTGAGCTTGTCAAAATTTGGCGCCGTTGCCAGGTACACTTAATTCGCCATTAGATTTTAGTCTAGAATTTCGACTAAGTTCGATAGTTCGAGCGACACCACCCAGTGTCGGTCGATACTCTTCGTTTTATTTTACTCTTTTTGTTACTTAGTACCTTGTCTTTTGTGTTTCAAGTGTATTCCTACTCGCGAAACCAGGAGGAACAAGAACACTCATCTAGTTAATCTTTCCAACAAGGAGCTAGCAAATTTGGAACGGACAAACAGGAAAACAAAGAAGCCAGCAGAGATGAATAATCCAGTTGTATTGACTCGTGATGATGCTGGAGCTTTGAGAGACCAAGCGGGTCATTTGTGCAATGAGAGAGGGCAACAACTTGATGGAGATGGAAACGTCATTGTCCCTCCAGTTGTTGTTGATGAGATTGCCGCGCTAGCTGCGCGCGACAACGAGGGGAATGTTGTGGTTGATCGTGGTAGGACAATTGGTGAGTACAACATGCCTGATCAGTTCTATGCCAGTCTATCAGCGATTCGCCCTCCTGCTTTTCAGAGGAATGACTTTGAGCTGAAACCTGCATATTACACTGTTGTGGGTCAGCATCCTTTTAATGGTCTTTCTCATGAACACCCGATGGATCACATTGAGAGGTTTGAGGACTTGGTTACTAGCATCAAATACAATGGAGTGTCCAATGATTTCCTCTTCTGCAAGTTTTTCCCATACTCTCTTGGTGGAGATGCAGCTTATTGGCTTAAGTAGTTGCCGCCTAGATCACTGACTACCTGGAAGGAGACTAAGAATGCCTTCTTGAACAATTTCTATGATGATGCAAGATCCGAGGAGCTGAGAAATAAAATCTCCCAATTTTCTCAAGGATCAACTGAGGCATTCAAGGCAGCTTGGGTGAGATTCATATCATATCAGAGGGATTGTCCACATCACGGTTTCAGTAAGGTTCAGTTGTTGGGTATCTTATTCAGAGGGATTGATTGGAGGTATCATATGGCCTTAAATGCTGCGAGTAATGGGAATTTCAACACCAGATATCCTGATGATGCTTATGTGCTTATTGAGAACTTGACATCCAGCAATAGTACCAAGAATGCAGACATGTAGCGCAAGAAGCAAGCTGGTTACTTGGATGGCAGTCAAATCGCAGAGGTGAAGGCTAAGCTGGATTCGTTGCACAATATGTTGATGGGAAAGACAAAGAAGGATGTCCTCTTTGCTGCTGATGTCAAGAATTTCAAAAAAGATGAAGTGGAAGACGTTGACTACATTGGTGGAGCTGGATTTCAAGGTCAAAGGTATCAATACCAGCAAAACAACAACCGAAACTTCACCAACAATGCTCAGCAAGGAGGGTACAAGTCTGAAGTCAACCCAACTGGTTTTGGAACAAATCAGTATCTACAGAAACCAATTCAGAGTAGTGGCTACAATAGAACCTATGAGAATTCGTCCTACCAATCTCCACCACCCAAAACTCCTGAAAGCAAAGTTGAATCTACGTTGAGACATATTCTTGAGTGACAGCAGAAGATGACAGTAGACTTTAATGGGAAGATGGATGCCATGTATACAGATCTGAATGGGAAAATTGAGTCTCTCAACACTCATCAGAAGATGCTGGAAACTCAAATAGCTCAGACTGCAGCAACTGTCAAGTGAAAGATGGTTCATTCACAGAATGAATACGTCAATGCAATCACCTTAAGAAGTGCTAAAGAGGTCACTGCAGTGGTAGAAAAGGGTTTGAATGCAGAAAAATTCGTGGAGTTAGAAGAGGTTGAATGTGATTTTGAGCCTGATATGGCTGTGTTGAGCGACACTACTACTTGTGTCGATCGACACCAACCTGAAGAGACGACGCCCCTCGCAGATTGAGCTAGAAATTGTGAAAACACCGAAGATTGTTGAGGAGAATGTTTACAAGCCTAAGGTGCCATATCCTAAATCACCTAGACATCTCAGAGATCCCATTACTGCAGAGAAGTTGCTCGCTTTTGAGAAGATGGTAAGGAGGATTCCCCATACGATGTCTTTTGAAGAAGCTTTGAAAAACCGCCCTTTGCTTGGTTACTTCCGAGATTGCGGAGAAACTCTGGAAGAGATCAAGGCACTCTTCATCAAGGCAAGAAGCACACCACCACCAATGAGGCAGTTGACTAAGAGAGAAGACCCATAAAATTTTTTGGTTACATGCTCTATCTCTGGAGTTGAATTCAAAGAATCTCTCGTTGATTCAGGGTCTAGTGTCAATATCATGTCAAAGGCAATTGCAGAGAGGTTGAGAATTGTGATATTAGATCTACTAAGATGACTCTCGCATTCGCGAACTCTTCAACCTCAATTCCATATGGTACCATCCTTGATTTGCTTGTAAAAGTAGGGGATTGTCTGGTTCCTACTGATTTTCAGGTCGTGGAGATGAGCGAAAGTTCTAATATGCCTTTGATTCTTGGAAGACCGTTCATGGCTACAGTTGGTGCAGTTATAGACACACCTAGTAAGAGAATTTCGTTCTCATACATTGACAAAGAGGTCTCCTACAAAGCCATTCCTTCTGGAGGAGCTCCCAAACATGTCTCTTGCATCACCGTTGTTACAGGAGATATGTTGATGGTTGATCTTTTGGAAGAGCCTTATGATGAGCCAAATGTCATAGACGTTTTAGATGGTCCTTTTGTCATCACGAAGAGAGATATCAAAACGGCTAAGGCAAAGAAGAAGGTGAAGAGCAAAAGAGTCAAGGGTGATGCCTATATCACTTTAACCCCTCAGAAGTGTGATGGAGATTCGATTGAATATGAGGTGAAGTGCAAGGGAATTTTGAAACCATTCTCTAAGGTTAGAGCTATTCTCACTTCAGAGTTGAAAGAGAAAAGATAGGATGTTGTGAAGGGTATGTTGAGCAGAATTCTGAAGCTGGAGATGTCTAGTTGTGGAGCTTGTTTTGGAGCAAGTTCTCATTCTTATCCTGACTAATACATGAGCCAAAGTCAAGCTAATGACTGAAAACAAGCGCTTGGTGGGAGGCAACCCACTGGTGCGTCTGTACATAAGTTCTTTTATTTCTTTTGATTTTTGGTTTCGTGTCTTGTGTTTTGCGTGAATCAGTTACAAAGGAGCTGTGTCGAGCGATACCAGTAATGGTATCGATCGACACCACTTGCGCGACAAAGGAGGGCTTGAGTGATCTAACAGTGCTAACCATTTCACATTTGGATCCTTTGTCACAATTACGAGCAACATTGCATCAAAGTCGATGAAAATAAGTTTTTATGTCGACCTAAACCTGGTATCGCTCGACACCAGTGCTGTGTGTCGGTCGACACTCCTACCCCAATCCGGTAACTTCTTTGATTTTCACGCCTCCACTCAGCTCTTATGATTTCTTTTACCGACTCTATACTAGATAACACAAGGGACAGTGTTGTTTAAGTCTGGGGGACGTGGTTGCTGACAGTGTGTTTGTTTTTCTTAGAGTCAGTCGTTTTTGAGTCAAAAATCATTTTTTTTTAGTCAAAACTTGTTGGAGATTATGATATAGTTCTTTAATCTATTGTTCTGACCTTGCTTCTAAGTGACAATTGTTACAGAATCAGTTCTAGATCGGACTAATGAAAAATTCAAAGGTTGACCAGTTAACTAGAAGACACCCATGTTTCCAGCAGAGTTCATTCAAGCCTGAGCTAATTCTTTGCACTTCATCGATGTGATTGATGTTCACAGAGCTTGATTCCTCATTCATATCTGACAAAGGAGCCCATGTGTATAAAGTAATGGTATTCCTCTCCCTTGTTATAAGTTAAGGCATGAAAAGATGAAATGATTATCTTTTGAGTAGAGGGCTAGGAAAATTTCCAACGATCCCATTATTCTACTTGGAAAGGAATGATCACACAAAGGTTGGAAGCGAGGTTAGGAAAAATTCTTGTGATACCATTATTCACCTACACCTTTGATACATAGAGAGGGGAATAACCGGGGATTCGGTGGTAAACACCATCAATACTCGCGTCTCAAACCTTAATATGTATATGCGAATCTAAAAAAAAAAAAGAACATGATGTGAAATAAGTCTGGGGAAGAGGAAACAATACCAAAAAGTATGAAAATTGAGTGGTTCTTTTGTCATGATATTGTATGGGAAAGAGTCTAGAAGGTTCTAGGCATTGATCACATCGATGAAACTGGCGATGAAGGCTTTCATGGATAATGTTGCGAAATTATGTGTGGATTCTGGGGAGCTGCGAATGTCTAAGGAGAAGTACATGGTGGTTAGATTTGGAACTGGTTAAGTAATATGTGGAGCACTAAGAAAAAGGGTCATTGCAGTGTTTCAAGAACAGGCGAGTCTCCGTCTTTTTCAAACCTCTTTCTCTTGTTTAGATTTATGTTTGCTTGAGGGCAGGCAAAGGCTAAGTCTGGGGGAGTTGATATATCATGGTTTTTACCCATTTTTAACCATGATATAGGTCTCGTTTATAGAGTCTTTCTAGTATTTTTGGAGTCTTTTTGAGTCTTTTCAGGTTTAGGTACGTTTGGAGCTAAATTGGAGATATTGAAGCATTCTGGAGCTAAGAAATGATCATGTAGCTGTGAGGGTCGATTTGAGGTCCTTGTGTCGAGCGATACCACCTGGTGTCGGTCGATACCGACTGCCTGAAGAAAGGAAACGCGACTTTTTCCTTATCTGAAGAAATTGCACTTTGGTCCAGAAGTCTTTATTATTTACAAAAAGCCCCAAAACGTGTTTTAGCATATAATTAGGTTTTTCAGCCACTTTTTGGCTAAAATTTATTCTACTTTAGATTTTGTTGAGAGAGCTTTTGGGGAGACAATTCTGAACCCCTTGTTTTCTTATTGATTTCTCTTATGCAATTCTATTCATCTATGATTTATGTTCCATTGATCATGTCTGAGTAGTTTGCTAGTTAAGTTTAGGGTTTTTCATAGAGCTCTTCATGAATTGTTAAATTGGTTAAACTATCTAGAGATTCATCTTATTGAGTTCTTCATATAAGTAGTTCTTAAAGCTTGTTCTAGATTAGCTACCTAGAATTAAGATCATAGGGTAGTTCTCAGCGAAAGTTGGTTAATTAACTTGAAAGACTTAGATGAGCAATTCTGTTTAGTGCAAAGAAATTTGGCTAAGGAGAATTGTGAACAAATAAGACCTGAGCTTATTGCATGTTTAGTTGTCTAGGTTTCGCAAAGAAATTTGGTTTCTTAACTTCTTAAACATAGTAATCAGTGCAGTGAAAGTTGGTTGATTTGGTGTAGTGTTCTGAGTTCTAGAAACATGCTTAATTAGAATCTCTACGTTCTATCCATATGCTTTACTTGAATCTCTGCAAAATTCCTTAAGCTTAGCTTTTACCATCATCGAATTCTCACTAGATCTGTTTGCTTTGTTTTATTTCTTATTCTCATTGATTTTACTTAGCTTAATTCGAACCTATATAGTCTATTGTGTGATCTTGAGTCTCTGTGGATTCGATCCCTAAGTACTCCAACGACATAGCTGCTAGTACCTTTAGGGTATTACATTTTGAGCTTATCAGAGGGTATTGGGAGATTGATGAGATCGACCATATCGAGATTATGGAAAACATGAAGATCCAGAAGAATATAGATATTTACCAATATCTTAGATTATGAAATTTAGCTTTATCTTAAAAATGATATTTCCATATTAGTTTAGCAAATTAAGTTGATTTCATCTCTATATAAATTTATGCATATTGTAACATTATTCTTATGAGAGTTTAATAATAATTCTTCCTAAACACCTTTGTATATATATTATGAGTGTTACGCGAAGTTAGTATGTTTATTGTAGAATATATTTTTTAAAATTTTTTTATAAAATATGTTTTTTCTTATTTGACATTTTTTTGTAATGGAGTTTTGTGATATCTTGAAGTTACGCGCATGATCCAACCGTAATATAAATATAAAAATTATCAAGTAAATTGTTATTTGTAATTTGTTAAGCTTTTTTACTACATATTGTAAACAACATGTAGCAAACGATAAATAAAAAATATAGTCCATCCATTCTAATATAAATGTTGTTTTAAGATTTTTCGAGCAAAACATATTGAATCAACTCTTGATTTATGTTTTTGTGGAATATGAGTAAATTTGATTTATATATTACATGCATTATGTATATTTAAATTCAAAAATGGTGACAAAACGACGTTACAAAAACAATATTTGTTGGGTATGTTCGCTTGCTTGCCGCGGGAGGCTGCGGTTGTAGCTGCGGCCAAACGATGTTCGTTTACCATATATAATCTCATGCAACTGCGGCTGGATACTGCGATCTGCGTTCGAAATTTCTGGACGCTAAAAATATTCAGCGTCGCGTTGCGATCAGTCGCATCGACCAGCCTTGCGGCTGCCAAACAAACAACAATAATTGCGTCTGGCCGCAACCACAGCCGCATGCGGCCGACAAACGAACATACCCTACATGTAAATCAGATATTTTCTAATCAAATTTTATATTAAAATCATAAAACAACAATTTTTATAAAGTAAAAATATAGTCAAAAACGATATGGTTTAAAACATAAATGTTGATCCGAAAGACCACCGAGGAGATTAAGGTGTTTAAATGTAGTGTAAAAGGGGGTGAGATCTTCGTAAGTAGAAAGAAGACAACTTTATAAAGAATAGGCCGGGATTTATAAGAGATAGGTCGGGTTTATGTGATAAACGGTTCGGGGACCGTGTCTTTTATAAAGAATAGGCCGGGATTTTTGTTTAATCTGAACTGCTTAGCTTGATTCGATTCTATATAATCTATTGTGTGATTTCCCTGAGTTCTTGTGTTCGACCCTTGATATACTGCAGCAACTGCTTTAGTACTGTTTAGGGTATTAATTTGAGCATATCAACTACCCTCCACGTGTCACCTTCTCTTTTGGTCCCTTTGCGCATGATCGGTGGGGAGTCAGCGCGAGCTCGGTAGGGAGTCAACGCGAGCTCGGTGGGTCCTCGTGTTGACTTTTTGCTGGGCTCGAATTTGATGGGCCTTATTTGCTGAGATGGGCCTAGCTAATTGGGGTGCTAAGCCCACCTCCAACAATTGCCCCCCCCCCCCCCCCCCAATTCGGTGTCAGGAGGCGTGGTGAATGCATCGAATTTTGATTTTTTGTTAGCTCGGCGCATCTCAGGTCGGTCCCCAAGATTTTAGGGTTGATTGCTGGGACTCGTTGGGCGGGGATGATTGATTACACGTGTTAGTCTTCCCGCCAAGATTGGGGATGGTCTGCGCGTGTCGGCCACGCGTGTGAGTGTGAACGATGTTTCCCCGTTCTCCCAAGCGTTTTCTACTTTCTGCGCATGGATACCGAAGTGACGTCATCATTAGGGTTTTGATAATCGCGCCTTTTTGCCACGTGTCGAGCCGTCGCTTCGCTTTCCCCTCCTCCTATTTAAACCCCCTTCCTCCTTTCTTCCTCCTTTCTTTTTATTCTTCTGCGCATATACTCGAGGTAACTTCTCCTTCTTCTTTTCTGCAAAATTTTCGGTTTGGGATTTCATCTCTAGTTTTTCGCTGTTGGGTTGAGTTTACCGGAAGCTTTCTACTCTTTTTCGTGCGATGGCGTCGATGTTGTCAAGGCTTAGGGTTGAATCTAGTGGCGAATCGGCGTCTCTCAGCGACCGGGACGATTCGCCGACGAGAAGTTCTTCGCCAAACGACGGTTCGGAGCATACCTCCTCTCCGTGTCGCGATGACGAAGGCGAGACACAGTCTGCTACCTCGATTTCGGGGTCTGATCCCTCGATTTTGGGGGTTCACCAAGGGAGGTCAGTGGCTGGAAGATCTTCCTCCGGTGGTCGCGGCACCGATCTGGGTGGACGAGGAGGTGGACAAACTGGAAGGGTTCGGAAACCTAGGTAATACACCCTTGTCCACGGATCTCTCAAAAGAAGCGGTAATGATGGATAATCCTTGAATCGAAATTCAAGGCGATGGAATCGTAACCCCGGGAATGTGGAGCAGGCTCGAAGGCGTGGGAATCCACCCGAAAATCTTTCCAACACTCAGCTCGCTATTGACGCTCTCGACACGACGATTGGTAGAGTGGCTGTCCACAAAGAGAGATGGAAATCTCTTTGATAAACCGATTTTTGATCCTTAGAAATCCACTAAGAAATCGAAAATGAAAGATAATTTTTTATTGATGATTGTTGATTGATTAATTAAAATACAAGATCTCAAAGAGATTAAATAGACAAAGGAGTTCAAAAGCCTTCTCGAAAATGAAAAGAAAAATTAAAGAGAGTTTTTGACTTTGACTAGCGAAAATGACCCTTGAACTTCTTGAGGGATTTTCGTGGGGGATTTGTTGAGGGATTTGCTGCGGGATTTGGGCTTGACGGAAAAAGTGTTCCAAGGCCTCGTTAAAAACCTTGTCACGTAAAACCCAATGGGTAAAAACCGTGACTAAGGAAAAGAGCACACTTGGACTTGTATCGAAAGCAATGCGGTTCGAGGCACTTCTTCCTTCAAATCCACGGCTTCGTGAACATGTTGAACGAGTCCTCCTAGTGCGTCCTTAAGCTTCTTCACCTTAGCTCTCGTCATAGGTCCTTCCGGAACGTACAAAGCTTCCTCGGGTTCAAGCTCCTTCTCGGCAAAAGTCTCCTCGGCAAGATTCTCCTCGGCTACGTGATTAACCTCCTTTGAGCCGTCTAGGATCATATCATGCCCCTCCTCTTCAAAAGGATTTGTCCTCAAATCTGGATTATCTGCAACAAAAGGGATCAAGTCAGAAACATTGAAACTCGAACTAATAGCGTACTTACCTTGCAAATCGATGACGTAGGCATTGTTGTTGATCCGTTTGATCACACGGAATGGACCATCTGTCCTTGGCATGAGCTTAGACTTCCGTTCGTCCGGAAAACGTTCTTTCCGTAAATGAACCCAAACAAGATCTCCCGCTTCGAAAATTTGCTCATGCCGGCCTTTGTTAGCTTGCTTACGGTATTGTTCGGTCCTCTTCTCCTGCATAAGGACAGCACCGATACCTATACCAGAGGCATCACACTCAATCTCAAATGTCTTAGAAAAATTAGGTAAAGAGAGAAGTGGGGCGTTAGTAAGCTTATCTTTCAACGCTTGGAATGCGGTTTCTTGTGCTTCTTCCCACTTGAATCCAACGTCTTTTTTTTATAACTTCGGTTAGAGGTGCGGCCAAGGTACTGAAATCCTTCACAAAGCGTCGGTAAAAACCCGCAAGTCCATGGAAACTCCTCACTTCGCCAACGGATTTCGGACTAGGCCAATCGCGGATGGCCTTCACTTTTTCTTCTTCGACCTTGATTCCCTTTGCACTTACAACAAAGCCTAGAAAAACCAAGTTATCCGTACAAAAGTACACTTCTTCAAGTTCGCAAAAAGTTTCTCTTTCCTAAGAACATCCAAAACAGCCCTAACATGCGTAACATGCTCGTCTATGTTCTTGCTATATACTAGGATATCATCAAAGTATACAACGACAAAGACTCCTATAAATGATCGCAAGATATGGTTCATTAGCCTCATGAATGTACTAGGTGCATTAGTTAACCCGAAAGGCATCACTAACCATTCATACAACCCATGCTTAGTTTTAAATGCCGTTTTCCACTCATCCCCCTCTTTCATCCTTATTTGATGATATCCACTTTGAAGATCAATTTTAGAAAATATGCAAGACCCATAGAGTTCATCTAACATATCATCTAAACGAGGAATAGGATGGCGATACTTTACAGTGATGTTATTTATGGCGCGGCAATCGACGCACATACGCCACGTTACGTCCTTCTTTGGAACGAGAAAAACCGGCACCGCATAAGGACTCATGCTCTCGCGGATATGTCATTTCTCCATAAGCTCTGTGACCTGCCTTTGTAGTTCCTTAGTCTCCATGGGATTAGTCCTATATGCTGGTCGATTTGGAAGAGCAGCCCCGGGCACAAAATTGATTTGATGTTCTATTCCCCGGACAAGCGGTAATCCGTGTGGATTGTCGTCGGGAAAAATGTCTTCAAAATCCTGTAAAACAGAAATCATCTGTCTCGGGAGCTACGGCTCAAGGTCAGTATAACTCATAAGAGTTTCTTTAAACATAAGAACAATGAAAGAAATTTTTTGTAAACAAAGCTTGTTTTACCTCACTAGATTTCGCAAAAAGAGTAGAATTCCTTACGGTTTTTGTCTCGGCGGTTTTCTTTGGAGTTGTGCTCAAACTCATACCTGCGTTGGCTTGGGATTGGTCGGTATTAATGTCACTCTTAGCCTCAGCCTCCTTCTTCTTATCACGGACTTTCTGGTCTTGGTAAATCTCGAGAGGAGTCATAGGAACTAATACCACGTTTCTCCCTTTATATGCGAAAGAGTGCTTATTTGTGAGGCCGTCGTGAGTAACCTTGCGGTCAAATTGCCAAGGTTTTCCCATAAATATATGCCAAGCCTCCATAGGTAGCACGTCGCAAAGAAATTCATCAACTTAGCTTCCTATAGACAATGGAACCAAAATTTGTTTCGGTACCTTTAAGTGTCCCTCGTTGTTTAACCATTGAAGGTAATACGGTCGGGGATGCTTCATCACGTCTAAACCCAGCTTCTCCACAAGTGTAGTACTCGCCACATTCGTACAGCTTCCCCCATTGATGATAAGGCTACACACTTTGCCTTTGACGCGACATCTAGTGTGAAACAGATTTTCCCGTTGCTCTTCCTCCTTAGGACGATCTTGTATAAGCAACGTTCTTCTTGCCACTAGTAAATCTCCATAACTAGCTTCCTCCGCGGTTTCCTCGAATGCTTGTGAGACCTCACAATCTTCTTCCGCTTTCGATTCTATCTCACCATCCCCTCGGAGAACCATAGTTCTTTTATTCGGACATTCTTTGGCCATATGCCCGTGGTCTTGGCATTTGAAGCATCGAAGATCTGTGCTCTTGGCTTGAGAAGTCTCGGCCTTCTCATTAGGATTCCGAACATATTTTGGAGTGAAAGGCTTCGAATCCATTCCCGTCCTTAAATCTATTCTTGGTCGAAAACCGGACTTATCGTGGATCGGATTAGGTCGTATGCTAGAACCGTAGGAAGGTTTTGTGGCATTCCTCCTCTTGAGTTGTCTTTCGATGACGTTTGCCTTTTGTAGCATCTCCTCAAGATCCCCATAGTACTGAAGTTCCAGCAAGTCTTGAATCTCACGGTTAAGACCTCCCAAAAACCGTGACATAGTAACCTCACTATCTTCCTTTAGACGAGCGCGTGTCATGAGCATTTCCAGCTCTTGGTTATATTCCTCGACACTCCGTGCTCCTTGAACAAGTCTTCGTAACCTGTTGTGAAGGTCACGTTGGTGATGACTAGGAACGAATCGTTTGCGCATAACAGCTTTCAATTGTCTCCAAGTCACGATCGCATCGTCGTCATTACGTCTTCGCGAAGTTACCAATTTTGCCACCAACTAAGTGTGTAATCGTAGAATTCCGTCACAACAGCACGCACTCTTTGAACTTCCGTAGCTTCATTGCAATCAAACACTAGCTCAACCTTAATTTCCCACGCCAAATACGCATCCGGATCATTCTTCCCGTGGAAAGGAGGAATTTTTGCCATAACACCTCTCGTATTTGCTCGTCTCGGCCTCCTTGGATAATTACCGGATGAATGACCTTCGGAATCATGCTGTCTAATTTGCCGTGGTCGGCCTTGATCCTCATGATTGGAAAAATCCTCGTAGTACTCATTCCCATTCAAAGGTCTATTGACGGGATCGTTGTTAGGACCATTTGCCGGGTTGTTTTGCGGGATTGCGGGATTCGTTGGTTCTGGGGCTGCCCCGGCAACTCTCAATAGCTCTATTTGCATGAGATCCATATGTGTTGTCATCTCACCAAGCAGCCTAGTGATCTCGTTAGTAGCGGCTTCATGGACTGGTTTTCCATCGGGTAAAAGCTTTGCACCTAAATCGGTAATCAAGCGAGTCACTTCTTCCATTACGACCTGATTATTCAGTGAACTTGACTCGGAAGTGTCTTCAGACATATTGGTACCTGAAATCAAGACGCACACAAGTGAATAAACGGAAAAATTTTAAACGAGGAATTTAACAAAGCAAAGAATCGATTGGAGTCGAGAGAAAGCGGCGATGGTCGAGAGAAAGCGGCGATGGTCGAGAGAAAGCGTAGATCGGTCGGCTACGGTCACTTGGATTTTCAGACCCCTCGGATAAATCCCTCGGATTTATGCTTTCCCCCGGGAAGAAAATCCCACGGACTGGAATTTCCCCGGAAATCCCTCGGTCTTGCGTTTTCCTGGAAAACTCCTCGGCTACTCGGATTGAATTTCCAAAACTTTTCCCGAAAAAACAATTGCTGATCCTTAATTCCTTGCAAAAAAAAATTTAAACCCACACAAACACAAGCTTAGGTAGATCTAGGAATTAAACACAATGAAAACAATATATTTGTTTTGTTTTTTTTTGAATGAAGATGAACGATTTTGTTAAAAAAAATTATGAACGATTTTTTTTTTTTTTGATTTATGATGGACTACAACAACCTAACAATGATCTAAATGCAATAATCAAATTAAAATAACACTAGAATTAACCCAGAAATTTGAAGAACAATTCGATGAACCCAAATGAAGATGAACGGTCAAAATGAAAATTATGCAATGAAACAAAATGAAATGAAAAGATGATAGATGGAACGATATTACCGGGTCCTTGAGTTTCTCTGATACCACTTAATACACCATTGTCCACGGATCTCTCAAAAGAAGCGGTAATGATGGACGTGAATCGAAATTAAAGGCGATGGAATCGTAACCCCGGGAACGTGGAGCAGGCTCGAAGGCATGTGAATCCACCCGAAAATTCTTCCAACACTCAGCTCGCTATTGACGCTCTCGACACGACGATTGGTAGAGTGGCTGTCCACAAAGAGAGATGGAAATCTCTTTGATAAACCGATTTTTGATCCTTAGAAATCCACTAAGAAATCGAAAATGAAAGAGAACTTTTTATTGATGATTGTTGATTGATTAATTAAAATACAAGATCTCAAAGAAATTAAATAGACAAAGGAGTTCAAAAGCCTTCTCGAAAATGAAAAGAAAAATTAAAGAGAGTTTTTGACTTTGACTAGCGAAAATTACCCTTGAACTTCTTGAGGGATTTTCGTGGGGGATTTGTTGAGGGATTTGCTGCGGGATTTGGGCTTGACGGAAAAAGTGTTCCAAGGCCTCGTTAAAAACCTTGTCACGTAAAACCCAATGGGTAAAAACCGTGACTAAGGATAAGAGTGCACTTGGACTTGTATCGAAACCAATGCGGTTCGAGGCACTTCTTCCTTCAAACCCACGGCTTCGTGAACATGTTGAACGAGTCCTCATAGTGCGTTCTTAAGCTTCTTCGCCTTAGCTCTCGTCATAGGTCCTTCCGGAACGTACAAAGCTTCCTCGGGTTCAAGCTCCTTCTCGGCAAAAGTCTCCTCGGCAAGATTCTCCTCGGCTACGTGATTAACCTCCATTGAGCCGTCTAGGATCATATCACTAGGGCTCCAAAGCCTCCTCAGGTTTCCTACGATCTGGGTGATTCACCGACCTGGAGCACCCCGGAGTCTCTTGCGTCCTTGGCGTCGAAGTGCGGCTTTCCTAGATCCGCCGAGCTCCGACTTCCCAGGCCGGAGGAACGTCAATGGAATCCTCCGGAGGGTTTCGTCTGCCTATACGAGAGCTTTTTCACGAAGTGCGGGCTCCGTCTCCCCTTTCCCGACATGCTCGTTGCATACTGAAAGAGACGGGGTTGGCCTTTTCCCAGATCTGTCCATCCACGATTCAAGGCATGGTCGTGATGCTTACTCTCGGGTGGGAATGCGATATGGTGGTGACTTCCCGCATGTTCGAGGACCTCACCTATCAGAAGGGGAACTCTGCATACCCGGGGACATATTATGCCTCCTTTAAGCCCAAAGTGGATCTTATCGAAGATAAGCTGAGCAAGGTCGACCATTGGTCTCGCCGCTACTTCTGCGTCCGTGCTACCAAGGTGGTTGGTCTTGACCCGACGGGGAGATACACCCGGGATTGAAATTTTTCTCTGGGTAGGGGCCTGCAGATCGTGTCACATGTCTTCTTTTTATTCTAACTGACGCTGTGGTTTTGTTTTCAGGTTTGCATACTGTCGGTGTTAAGCTGTCCGATTACGCCGGTGTTCTAGCTGTGCTCAGGTCGCAAAATCCGAGAGATTGGAAGTCCTTTACCTCGGGGAGAATTGCTGCAGCGATGTCTGGTAGGTCTTGCACCTTATATATATATATATATATATATATATATATTTTGTAACCAAAATGACGGTTTGTCGTGAACAGGTCGTTCGAGATTTGCCATCCCGTCCTACTCGGACTCCTTCGTTGCGCGTCCTTCTCCCTCTTTGGAGGAGGCAGCCCACCGAGATGCGCAACAGGCTGGTGTGTCCCCGGCTGTTCCTAAGAAGAGGGCGGGTGAGGGTAAGGGTAAGAAAATTGCCAAGAAGAGGAGGACCGAAGGGGTGGAGTCCTCCTCCTTAGGTCGGGACGATGGTCAGACCGACGTGCCTAGTGGTCAACGGACCGCTGGGGTGGAATCCTCGTCCTCAGGTCGGGAGGGCGTGACGCAGGGTCATGGGACCGAGCTGTCCGAATACCCTGTGGTTGAGGTATCTGAAAGGCTCGAGGTGGCAGGGATCCCGGAGACCGAGGTGTCTACTGGGGGGTTGATGCGTCTGAAAACCCGGGAGGCGATGTGATCGTAGAGCGGGTGGCCAATGAGCCCGAAGTCATCGAGGTCAGCGACGAGGCCAAGGAGTATGAGGCCAAGGATGGGCCCGAGACACCTGGTGGTGATTGTGTGGGCGTGTCGGGGGGGGGGGGGGTGGCAATGAGGAACCTGTGGATCATAGCTTTGATTTCAGCTATGAGCATGGTGATGCGCCTTTGGTTTCGGACAAGGCGGCATGTGCCGAGCTGGTCTTCGTAGCCGCCTTTGGGAGGAGGCCCCTTCTCTGTCCTGTCTCAGAAATGGCGGAGTCCGACGCATTTCAAAGCACATCCCGCTCTTTAGTTCGGGTGAGATTTGTTTGAGCCCGGTATTCGATTCGCTTTTCCCGCTTTTTTTTTTTTTGTTAATAATTTTTTTTTTCTGCAGACGATGGTCAACTTGGCCACCCTTGGCGAGAGGTATGAGAGGCTGGTGATCGAGCAGGAGCGGGTGAACGAGCAACTATGAAGGCGAGGAGGTGTTGTCGCACTGCAGCGGGCGAGGAGGTGTTGTCGGCCGTCATCCGTGAGACTATGAAGGCGTTGAAGGATGAGAAGGCCCGATCTGCCGACTTGGAGTCCTCTGTGGAGCAGGTACGTGCCCGGGCGATGGAAGCGGATCAAGCACTCACCGAGCTGGAGGCGGAGAAGGCGCGATCAACCACCCTTGAGGACGAGCTTGCTCTAGCGAGAGCGGAGATCGCGGAAGCCTGTGGGGAGCGAGAGGCGTCCCGATCCAAGGTCACGTGGCTGGAAGGTGCCATTGAGCGGGCAAAGGTGGCCGTTGCCAAGGAGAACGACCGGTTCAACAGGAAATGGGCGGCTCGGAACCAAAAATGGGTTGCAAGATGGAGAAGATCCGTGCCCATCTTGCTGGACGGGACCAGGCCTTGCCTACGCACCTATTGCTCAGCCAGGTGATCGGTACGCGGTAGTGCCTTGAGAGGATGGAGCTCGAGGACAGCTTGGTGGTGCTGTCTTATCGGATGGCGAAGCTGAAGGCGGACGATCTGAAGTTCGAGGCTGAGTTAGATCATGTCATTTTCACGGAGCTGAGCCCGGAAGACTTGGAGGTTCCTTCCGACCGTACCCCTGAAGTCCAGCTTCGGCAGCCTCCGTCTCGCCAAACCGGCCGGCCTCGTCTCCACACCTGACAAAAAAGTCTTGTTTGACTTCAAGGGGTTCGATAGTGGTAGAGTTCTGATGGCTAATAACACTCATTGTAACATCAAAGGAATGAGATAGATTCGGATTCATAATCCAGATGGTTCTGTAGTGATACTCAAGGATGTAAAATACATGTCAGAGGTGAGTAGAAATCTGATTTCCTATGGGATGTTAGAAAAATCAGGTTGCAGGTATGAAGGAGGTGACTTCAAGGTTCAGTTCTACAAAGACAAGAAGAAGGTAATATCTAGAAAATACCAAGATGTGTTGTATTATCTTCAAGGCAAAATTACTAAAGGTGAAGTGAACGTGCCAAAAGATGAGGAAGAAGTTAATAAGAAGAAGTCAAAGAATGTGATATTCAGTGAAAATTTAATTCAAGGACCTACTCCCTATGGTTTTGAGTTAAGGGATTCATCAGCTCAAGGTGGAGACTCTTCTTCATCAGAAGAATGTGAAAGTTTTGAAGAAATTGAGTCTAGCAAGGAAGAATCTGAGACAAAATATTCACTAGATGATTACTTGAAAAGTAAGAAGCAAAAGCATTGGAAGAGTGTTGGAGAAGAGAGTTTGAACAAAGAACTTGAGGTGAAAGACATGGGAAAAGTCTATAAGATATTGGGAACATGTATCTTTGGAAATAGAGCTAAAGGAGATGTAGTTCTATCTACAATTGACACAAATAAAAATCCAGCAAATTATGTAAGTAAAGAAGTACCTTAACAGAAGTTTCAGGTTTGCTGCGAGCTTCTAAACACCATATGATGCGGGACTCAGCTTCAGGTAACTCCATTATCGACATATTACTCTCGCAGGAAGAAGAACATAGAAACAAGTCAGATTCGGAGATGTCCTTATGTTGATAAGATAAAATCAGTTCGATTAAATGGTGTTGGTGCCTCTGTTAGGCTTTTTAAGCCCATGTCCAACTCCCATTAGTATGATATTTTCTGCTTTAGGCCCAAGTGGCAAAACCCGCACATATTTGTTTTTGGGCTCCTTCCCAAAAGGCCTCAGACTAATTAGAGTTGAACATTACTTATATATTAGACCATATTTGACTAAACTTCCGATGTTGGACTTGGATTGATATCCCAACAATCATCCCCTCAATCCAAGGACCACACAACCCCTTGGCGTCCAACCTCCAGCGTAATATGGCACCCATCTTGTACCGCTGTACTCACCAACGGAACCCGCCGTTTGACCTTCTGCACCGTCAGGAATACTTTCGACATAAGTCACCGGTACCCCTTAATTGCGAGGTCACCTTGAGGGCCCTCCCTCCCACAACGTACATGCAACCCACACCCACTTCTCTAGGTCCACCTCTTCTGAACCCGGGCTCTGATACAACTGTTAGGTTTTGTCAAGCCCATCCAACTCCCATTAGTATGATATTGTCCGCATTGAGACCAAGTGGCAAACCCCGCACAAAACTTTTTTTGAGCTCCTTCCCAAAAGGCCTCAGACTAATTAGAGTTGGACATTACTTATATATTAGACCATATTTGGCTAAAATTCCGATGTGGAACTTGGATTAATATCCCAACAAGCTTGGATCAAACATACATAAAAGAGTTAAGGCACTAGAAAATTTTAGCATCACTTATTTTTTATATTTGCATTAGTTATAAGTGATATAAAAAAATTTTACATCATCTATACTATTAAAAGAGGTATACATTTTGTGTCCAAATAGGAAAACATTCATATTAGGCTATTCTTTATTTTGATAACTTACTATTCTTGTTGCCAAACATGTCTTTTTTTATAAATAATATACATAATATCTTTATTGTTAGATATGAATATTCTAATCAATTATAATATTTATAAATAACATTTAGTCTCTATTTAATTCATTTAATTATCTTAATTATAATAACATTTTATTATTATTATCTACAAAAACTATATATAAAACTAATAAAATCCGGTGTGGTATTATTTAGTATTCTTTAATATTTTCCAAACGAGCGTCCCATTAACCACTATAGAATATAAAAACTAAGATATTCAATTATATATATTGCCAGTAATAATAATTTAATTAATCTTAAAATACATAATTGATAACTACGATTTACTCATAAACTACTATTAACTTAATAATATAAATATCCCTAGATTTTAATATATAGTTAGGAAAGCATGATTCATGACCAAATCACACACGTAACCATCATATATGTTTTTTTAACGATATTACAATATCTGTTTGAGATTTTTTGCCATTATTAAATATAGATTACAATGATGACAAGAAAGTTTTTATAACTAAGAGTCACAAGAAAAGCTATCTTCTTGATTCGTTTTTTGTATAAATCTATTCCCTCCGTTTTAGAATATAAGTCGTTTAAGGTTATTTCACACATATTAAAAAAACATATTAGAATTTCTATTATCTATACTATTAAACAATATATATATATAATCTATTAAAACAGAGTACTATTTTATGTCCAAACAGGAAAAAATAAAAATAAATCTATTCTTATTCTGGATAACTTTTAAACTTTAGATTTTTGTGGATAACTATTCCATGTTTCCAAATAGTTGAATTTTGTTCAATTAAAAATTTATTTAATTAATCTAATTTACTTAAAAATTAATTAATTTTATTAATTAATCTCATTATATATATATATAAATTAATTTTAATTCGTAATTATAAAAATTCAGACTATGCCATAAATTAAATTAAATATTTAAAATTATAAATAAAATCGATTATTTCAAAACTATGTAAATTAAATATTTCAAAAATAATTTAAATTTTTATTATTATTTTGTTACGAAAATAGTATTAGTTATTTTGAATTTTTGAATTTTGATTATGCCAAATAATTTAATAATCAGCATTTTTTGAATGATACAGATTCAAAATTAACAATTTTCATTGAAAGATAATATTAAATTTTGAATTTAATGTAGATTTTCTGAGATTTCATCAATAGTTACAAACAAAATAGTCAGAATTAATAACAAAATATGTTTACTTCTAAATTTAAATCTTATTAATAAAATCTGATTTATAATTGAATATTTTTCAAACAGAAAAATGAATATATTATTAATTAAATTTGCACAACCATAAATTTGATCATGCATATGGACAACATTCAGTTATTAATACAGATTCAATATTTGTTATTTACATATATAAAATGATTAATATTTTAAGAATCACACAATTTTAGTAATTGTTAATTTATAATTAAATTCGAAATGCAAATCTAATTAATCTTGGTAAGATTGTCCAGATTATGTTAATATTTTTTATATTAATAAAGATTTATTAAAAAAATATTATCATAAAATCTAAACCAGAAATAGTTATTCTAGATTCTACCCCGTGCGAGCGCACGAGAATTTTTTTTTTTTTAATCAAATTTTGTAATATTTTTTTTTGTATTTAGATATAATTTGTTTTATAAATATAATTTTTCTAATAAGTGACAAAGATTTATTTTTGTGTTTAGATATAGTTTTTTGTAGATTTAATTGTTTCTAGTATGAAATATGACCGTGATTATTATTATTATTTTTTTTTGTCAACAGCCTAAATACCTACACCGATTCAGTAAACCAAACCGGGGGTATCGAGTTTACATAAATGAAATATGATGGGTAGACTCGAGCACCTCGTGCTAACTTGTCTGCCACTGTGTTAGTTGCGCGTGGGATATGTGTGATAGAGAAAAATGAGAAATCCTCCTTTCTCCTCGCGAACTCCTCCAAATGTAGAGTAAAAGTCGGCCACTCCTTTGGTGTAGACACCATCTTCACCAACTCTGAGCAGTCTGTTTCAAAAACTATCATCGTCTTCTGATTTGCAATCATGCAATGCATCGCCTAAATGAGCGCTTCCAATTCTACGTGTGGCTGGGAGAGACTTCTTCGCAGATTTCGTGATCCCATTATGTTTCCTTCGACTCCCTCCTGAAAAAAGTTCCATCCTAAACCAGAATAGTTATCCGTTTCCTTCCACGAGCCATCAATAAAGCATTTCAGTCCATCGTATTCATCATATTGAGAAATCACCGTATTGTGACCGATTTGTGGAGAAATTATGTCCGGTTCACTAACTTGTGCTGTTTCCCAAGTTATGGCCCCCGTTTCCGCTATCCTTAGTATCTCTTGTGGGTTTCTATCCACATTTGAGAAGACCTTATCATTCCTTGCTTTCCAAATATTCCACACAATCCAAGGGAAAGTTGCGTTCTTATCCTCTTTTGGGAGTCTCCAGAAAAGATGATTAAAATTAGAGAAAACCGATGTCATCGGGAAAACTCCTGGGGCCGATGGAATATGGGAGAGTGCCCATGTTTGTAACGCCGGTGGGCATACAAAAAGAACATGATTAATCGTTTCCCCTTCCGCTCCACACCGTGCACATTGTGTATCACAATTTATTCCTCTAGCGCCTAAATTCGCTGAAACCGAGAGGCATCCTGAAATGGCCTGCCAAATGAAATGTTGCAGTTTCGGTGAGCATGCTAATTTCCATGTATGTGCCTGTAATTTCTTCACGTCCAGACCGTAGATTTAATTCCTCCTGTTGTCTGATTTCCGTTGCTCGATCTGGTATCCTGACCTAATCGTATATTTTCCTGTTTTTGTATAATGCCAACCGAGGATATCTGGTCGATAAGTGATACTGATAGGTATACTGCGAATAATTTCCACATCGGCCGGGTCGATAATTGAATTTATCAACTCCATGTTCCACGTTTGTGTCGTTGGATCAACCAAATGATTGACCCTGAGATTTGGGTAATAATTATACCCCTTACATGTTGCTTACCTCGGGGAAGAAGATGGTATCCATGGGTCATTCCATACTGAGATAGAACCACATGAACCAACTCTTTTAATGAGCCCTTTTGCAACCAGAGGTCTAGCCGAAATAATGCTCCTCCATCCAAAAGACGGGGAGTATGATCTTATAGGATCTAATGGGTCTGTGTTCCGAAAATAACGACCCTTAAAAACCCGAGCAAATAGGGATTCCGGTTTATCCATTAGCCGCCATAGTTGTTTTGCCAGAAAAGCTGTGTTAAAATCCTCTACTGTTTGAAACCCAATTCCACTGTCTGATTTACTCCGACACATCTTCCTCCATGCTATCCAGTGCATTCCTTTCTGTTGTCCGTCGGAGCTCCACCAGAACTGCACTGCCGCACTAGTTAGTTTTGCGGTAATGGACTTGGGTAGACGAAAACACGAAATAACGAAAGTGGGCATAGCTGATGCTACCGATTTAATGAGGACTTCTTTACCCCCTTTGGTCAGTAACCATGATGTCCATCCATTAATTCTATCATTGTGTCTCTCTACGACAAAACTAAAAATCTTACTCTTTGCTCCTCCGAGACTTTCCGGGAGACCCAGATAAGAACCCATCCCTCCCATATTTGGGATCCCTAACAATTGTTTAATCTCATCCTGTACCGCATCTTGTACTGTATGTCCAAAATTTAAGGATGATTTTGAAAAATTGATTTGTTGCCCTGAGACTGACTCGTACTGTTTAAGTATATGTAAGATGGTTTGACACTCTTGTACCGTAGCCTTGCAGAAGAACAGACTATCATCCGCAAAGAGTAAGTGTGAGACTGCTGGGCCTGCCCTCGCCACTTTTAACCCCGTAAGTGATTTCTCCCTCTCTGCTTTCCGTATATTGGCTATCAAGACCTCCGTACAAAGTATGAATAAGTAGGGTGATAATGTGTCACCGTTCCGCAGCCCTCTGTGTGCAGTTATTTGGCCTTTGGGTTGACCGTTAATAAGTATTGTACTGATTGGATGCACCACATCATCCATGATATCCATTTTTTCGCGAAACCAAATTTTCTCAAGAGATGTTCAATAAATGGCCACTCTACCCGGTCATATGCTTTGCTCATATCCGTCTTAATTGCCATAAATTTACTTATGCAAGATTTATTGGTTCGTAGGCCGTGAAACATCTCTTGGGCGATCAGAATATTATCGGAGATCAGTCTTCCTGATACAAAGGCTGATTGAATCTCTGAAATCAGGTCTGGTAACAATCTCTTTAACCGCTGACATAAAACCTTTGAAATACTCTTATAGCCCACATTACACAAACTTATAGGTCTTAATTCCGTCATACGAGTGGGCCGTCCTGTCTTCGGGATTAGACATATATTTGTCATATTCAGCCGTTGATCAAAAAACCCCCTTGCCAGGAAACCGTTAACCAATCCTACTACATCTGCCTTTATAATTTGCCATGAGCGTTGGAAAAATAGTGCCGTCATTCCATCCGGGCCCGAACCCTTTTCTGGGTGCATCATAAAAAGGGCTCTGCGAACTTCCTCTTCTATGGCCATTGCCGTGAGCATATCATTATTCTGTTCTGAAACTAGAGCCGGAATATCGCTTAGCACGTTCTCAAATTCCGTCGGAGAAGTTGAGGTGAATAATTCCTCGAAGTAATTAACCGCCACTTGTTCCACCTCTTTATCCGAGGTGACACAAGATCCTGATGCATTATGTAGGCTAGTAATCCGATTTATCGCCCGTCTTTGCTTAACTTGCGCATGATAGAACTTTGAATTTATGTCCCCCGCCGTTGCCCATAAAGTGCGACTTTTCTGTTGCCAAAATATTTCTTCATCTAAATAAGCCTCTTTCATTTTTCGTGTAATATCCATCAGTTCCTCGTGGGTGCTATTATCATCATTCTGGACCTGCTTTAACGCTTGTTGTAAATCCCTAATATTCTCCTTGCCATATGGTAAATTAGTTTTCCTCCATTTTGAAATTTCTCGCCGACAATTTGTTATCTTTTCTATAAAGGATGTCCAATTTCCGCCTAGATTAATTTTCCAGCCCTTTGAAATTGTTTCTATTAAGCCGTCCCGTCCAATCCACCGTTTATCGAACCGAAACTGGCCCCGTTTTCGGAGCATTTTATCCTCTATAGTAGCAACAATTGGTCTATGGTCCGACCCAATCATTGCTAAATATTCTACATATGAATGTGAAAAATGTCATGCCAATCTTCGTTAGCTAAGGCCATGTCCAGACGACACCGAACAATTTTTGAGTTTCGTCTTCCCCTCCAGGACATGGTATTACCGTAACACTGAAATTCCAAAAAACCGCAATGTTGTATCATGAGATTAAATGATATAAAAGAGGATGCGGGCCTTAAATTGCCTCCTTGCTTTTCATTATTTACCGTTATTTCATTTAAGTCACCAATTATAAACCACGGTTCCAGTCGGGATAAACTTGTCCGTGCTAAACGTTCCCAAACGTGATCTCAAAATTTCGGTACCGGGTCACCATAAATAAACGATAAGAAGAACTTTTTCCTTGTATTTTCGCCTCAATATCAATTATCTGATTACTTGAGAATAAAACATTAACATCCAATGAATCATCATAAAATAAAGCGAGTCCACCACTCGCACCACGCGGTTCGACCGTGTACAATTTATTATAGCCGAAATGAAATTGAGATTTTTGCATAAAAGAAAATTCTTGCTTGGTTTCTGAAAGAAATAAAAACTCTGGTTTATATTTCTTCCAAACCTCCCTTAGATAACCTATTGTGTACTTATTCCCGAGACTCTGACAATTCCAACTCATAATTCTCATAAATTGACTAATTTTTTTTTTCTGAACCGGTAACCCCTTTGCCTCCTCCCCAATATGAACCGAAGCCTTCGCCGTCATTTTCTTCCGTGGAGAATTCATCGCGTGGACTATCGCAGAGAAAAGAAACAAGGACCGAATATTTGAAACAAAAAGGGATTGAAGTGTTGTGATGAAACGCACTCTCTCCCTCCCTTTTATACCCAAGTCCCTGTCTGCGTAATGAGATCTTCCATATCTCGTCATTGATACTAACAATTGAATCAGATATTACCAAAATCAATGATAGCCCCAATCGTACTATCACACTTCCGAGAACCGTACTTTCAAGCTTCCGAGAATCGTACCAGGACCATACTATCAAACTTCCGAGAATCATCCTAGAAGCGTATCTGATCCCATAATTGTAGCATACCCATAATCTAATCATGATTACACCGAAGATAACTGATATGCTCAAATTAATACCCTAAAAGTACTAAGCAGTAGTTGCAGTAAAGTAGGGGTCGAACACAAGGACTCATAGAAACACACAATAGATTATATAGGTGAACGATCAATGGTATTGAAAACAGAACGTAAATTAAAACGGTTGTACATTCAATTAGGAGAAGGCTAGGTTCAGGGTATTTCTCAGAAAATCACTGAATGCAGATCAATTAACTAACATGATTCGGATTTAGCACGGTTCTTGAACTCAAATCACTAAGATATAGTTAACCAACTTCCGCTGCGAAAACTATCTAAATCTAAATCCTAGGAATTGCAAACTCCTTTGCAAATCCTAAAGTCTAAATCAGGTTTGATATGTTCACAAAACAACTAAACCAAATTCCTTTGCAAATAGTTATTTTGCTCACCTTAGGTTCTATCAGATAATTAATCGCACTTCCGCGCCTAATCAATTATCCTAAGATCTAAGTTCTAGGTGATCAATCTAGAATTAGCTTTGCAAACAACCTATGGCGAAGAACTACTTCAGATGGTGAATCCTAATAACAAATCAATCTAGCATTCAGAGAAAACCCTATTGAGAACCATGTACCTAACAAGGGATCTACTCAGACATGAAAATTGAAGCAATCAACATAACTGAATAAATCATCAATAGAATAAATAAGAGTAGAATAAAACAGGGGTTCGAAATCTTCTCTTAGACAAACAGAGTTCTGACTTGTCTCCCCTTCTCAAAAGCTCTCTCACCAAAACCAAGGTAAAACTAAAACGTAATGAAAAGCACATAGCCAAAGTGGCTGTAAACGTAATTAAACAGTCTAAACACGAATTTGGGTCTTCTTGTAAATATTAAAGTCTTCTGGGCAAGTTCTGCAATTCTTCAAACTTCATTAAAAGTCGCGACTCGTAATCTCCTCGATGGGTGTCGATCGATACCAGGGGGTATCGATCGATGCTTGACGCTTCGATCAGGCACTTAGTCACCAGACTTCAGTTTTGCTCCAGAATGCTCCATAAAACTCCAATATCTCCAATAATGCTCCAAATGTGCTAAAACCTGTAAAAGACTCTAAAAGACTCTATAATATAATAAAGACTCGATAAAATGGACTTATATCATGGCTTAAACAGGGTAAAAACCTTGATATATCAACTCCCCCAGACTTAGCCTTTGCTTACCCTCAAGCAAATAGAAGACTTAACCAGAGAAAGAGGTTTGAAAACGTAGAGACTCACCTGTTCATGAAACGTTGCAATGACCAATTTCCCAAGCACCCAAATGTCACCTAACCAGCTTTTGATCTAACCACCATGTACCTCTCTGTAGACATTCGCAGCTCCCCAGACTACACACATTATTTCGCAGCATTGTTCAATCAAGCCATCCTCGCCAGTTTCATCGCTGTGTATTAATATCAAGAACCTTCTAGATTCTTTTCCATACAATATCATGACAAGGAACCACCCTTTTTCTCACCTTTCGGTATTATTTCTCTCCCCATACTTATTTCTTATTATATTTTCTCTTTTGTTTTTAGCTTCGCATATACAAATAAAGGTATGAGACGCGAGTATTGATGGTGTTTGCCACCTAATCCCCGGTTCTTTCCTCTCAACGTATCAAAAGATGTAGGCGAATAATGGCATCATAGGAAAATCCTAGCCTCGCTTCCAATCCTCTGTGTTATCATTCCCTCTCGAGTAGAATAATGGGATCGCAGGAAATATTCCTAACTGAAATGATCATGGACGTGACGGCTTCGTTGGAGGTTCAAGACGACGCAATGGTCATTCCCGAAGGACCCATCACACAGTCTAAGGCACGGCAACTAGCGGGAGCGGTTTGGAGCTTACTCACGGATGCAAGGATCGAGGAGGACCAACTTACGCAACCCATCCTCACCTCATTGTCTTCGAATTCTCTATGAGGTTTGGCCGTTTGTGTAAGTCGTTTGTACTCTTTTTCCTGTATACGGTTTTGTCCCAATGGGTTTTCCGTATAGAGGTTTTAACAAGGCAGCCGGCTTACACCGCCTAAACGGTCCGACTTCTTGAGAATTCCGCGGGGAGTTTTCCGAGGGATTTATTCCCGAGGGACTTTCCCGGGTGACTTTTCCCGGGGGGATTTTCTGCGGAGAATTCTCGGTGGGAATTCAAACAGTTTTTCAAACTTGTATTAATTTCTTTGTAATTTTCGATGTGGTCTCTCTCTCACTTTCGAGGAGACCTTTGACTTGTCTCTTTGCTTTCTTTTTATCTTCTTCTTCTCCCCATTGTCGAAACCAACATTCATATAATCAAAGTATTTTTTTCAGAGATTTTAATCTCTTTTGTCTCCCGATTTCTTGATGGTTAGTCATTGAAATCTCTTTAGGTTTATCGTAGTGTTTTTTCGCAACACTCGACGTAGCCTTCGATCCATCGTTTGTGTGAGTTCTTCTCGGAATTAGGGCATAAGGATTTTCGGGATTTCATCTCCCACGCCTTATCATCTTCTTCCCCGGATTCTCCCAACAACGCAGCCACCCCCTCGTTTCAAGCATTCATAGTCGGATTTGGGCCTAAGGATTTTCGAGGATTCTCCCACGCCTTAGCATCTCTTCCCGTGGATTCCTTGGAGTCGTGGATCTATCACTCTCATCCGTACTAGAGCAAGCGGGTCCTTAGTTGAAGCGTGTAAAGTGGTATCAGAGACACTTGCTCCAAATCGGTGAGATCTATCCATTTCAAACTGTTCATCTTCTTTGAAATTTCTGGGTTTAAAAATTTTGTTGTTTCTGTTTTGTTTCGATTTTTATTAATTCAAAAACTTATCAAAAAAAATATATCTAAGTAGATCTGTGTCTTATTTTAATTGTCATAATTTTTAAAATTCAAAAAAAAAAAACGTTTTTGAGTTTTTTTCGAAAATCCCTATTTTTGTGGTTATATTGGGAAACTTTTAACTCTTGCATACACTCACTTGTTGTTGTTTAATTTTGTGCAAGGAACAATATGTCCGAGGAAATTGAGACAGCGTCATCACGGTCTAGGAGAGAGCGAGATGATGCGATGAATCAAAAGGTTGATGGTGTTAACCAAAAGGTCGACGATATGGCACAACTCCTCCGCGAGATGCGAGATCAAATGGCGACACTAGGGGTTCGTACGCCGAGATGAAATGAGAGAAATCAAGTCGCTGAACCGAGAGACAATAGAGCCGAGGATGTAAGATCCGAGCAGAGTGTAGGACATGGAAGTTATCACGCACCGGCGAGACCGAGGAGAAACCGATCGCGACAATACGAACCGGAGGACAATCCGTTTTACGACCGAGGAGATTCATCCGAGGGAAACCGCAATCGACATCCGCGACCTCAAAGGCGGAACAATGATAATCTTGGCGGAATGAAATTTCGCATTCCCCCGTTCTACGGAAAGAACGATCCGGATGCCTTCCTCGAATGGGAAAAGAAAATCGAACTCGTTTTCGATTGCCAAAACTTTTTCTAATACAAAAAAGTCAGGTTAGCCGCTACTGAATTTCATGAATATGCTATTGACTGGTGGGATCAAATTGTGACAAACAGGAGACGCAACGGAGAGAATCCCGTGGAGACATGGACGGAGATGATCGTGCTTATGCGACAACGCTTTGTGCCGCTTCACTACCATCGGGAACTTCACCAACGTTTGAGACATCTAGGTCAAGGAAGTAAAAACGTGGAGGACTATTTCCAGGAGATGGAAAACTTAATGCAAAAGGATGACGTTGATGAGCCGAGTGATGCCACGATGGCACGGTTCTTAGCCGGCATGAACCGCGATTTACAAGACCGTATGGAAATGCAAACGTATGCGACTTTGGAGGAAATGTTGCATAAGGCTGTTTTAGTGGAACAGCAACTTAAAAGAAAAGGCGTGTCACGACAACCTTACGCTTCAAGCTCAAAGCCGAGCTTCACCAAAGGAGAGAAACCGAATTATCCCCCACGGACCGATTTTAAGCCTAAGGCGGATTTCAAACCGCAATCTTCCGGTCATGACTACAAGGGTAAGGGTGATTCGAATCTTATGCGTAATCGTGATATTGAATGTTTTAAGTGCATAGGCAAAGGACATTACGCGAACAAGTGCCCGAATGCCCGCGCGATGATGATGCTAGAAGACGGTGAAATCGTGACCAACGATGAAGAACAGACGGAAACCGCTCCAATCTTTGACGATTATGAAGAGCATGCGGTTGACGGGGAACTCTTAGTGGCGAGACGTGTCCTTCTTGCCCAGGAACCAGTCATTGAGAACGAACAACGCGAAAACCTCTTCCATACCCGTTGCATGGTTAAAAGCAAGGTATGTAGTCTCATAATAGACGGTGGAAGTTGTACTAACGTTGCTAGCACTACCTTAGTGGATAAGCTAGGTATGGAGACCAGGAAGCATCCACGGCCTTACAACCTTCGATGGTTGAACAATCAAAGACAGCTCAAAGTTACCCGACAAGTTTCGGTTCCTTTGACAATCGGCCGCTACGAGGATGAAATAATGTGCGATGTTCTGCCTATGGAAGCTGGTCAATTCCTACTTGGAAGACCGTGGCAATATGACCGTAGAGCCATTCATGACGGATTCACGAACAAGCATTCCTTTTAACATCACGGCCGAAAAATCACTCTTGCTCCACAATCGCCGCATGAGGTATATCTCGATCAATTTAAACTTGAAAAGAATCACGGCAAAAGCAAGGTAAGTGATCCCTCGTCTTCTCATTCTGTTAAAACCGAGAGTATAGGTACTAATACATGTGAGAGAACGCTCATAAACGAATCATTATTTATCAAACCGAGTGAACTAAAACATGCTCTCGTTTCCCGGCAATCTTTTGTGTTGTTAGTTTATAGGGATGCTCTTTCGAGTATGACTAATACCGAACCAGATATTCCGAGTAGTGTTTCATCTCTTTTTCAGGGGTATGCTGATGTGTTCCCGGACGATGGTCCAAGTGGTTTGCCACCACTCCGCAGAATCGAGCATCAAATTGACTTTGTCCCCGGCGCTACTCTTCCGAACCGGACGGCGTATCAAACAAATCCCGTTGAAACTAAGGAATTGCAACGCCAAGTAGATGAGTTAATGTCGAAAGGACATATACGGGAAAGTATGAGCCCATGTGCTGTACCCGTATTATTAGTGCCGAAGAAAGACGGTACTTGGCGGATGTGTGTCGATTGCCGCGCGATAAACAACATAATGGTAAAGTATCGTCATCCGATCCTGAGGTTATACGATATGTTAGATGAGCTTTATGGGTCTAGTGTGTTTACTAAGATCGATCTTAAGAGTGGTTATCACCAAATCCGGATGAAGGAAGGTGATGAGTGGAAAACTGCTTTTAAAACCAAACACGGTTTATACGAGTGGTTAGTTATGCTGTTTGGTTTGACGAATGCTCCTAGCACATTTATGCGTTTGATGAACCATGTTCTTAGGTCGTATATAGGCGTCTTTGTAGTTGTCTACTTTGATGATATTCTGATTTATAGTAAGAACATCGAGGACCATGTGGAACACTTGTGATTAGTGTTAGATGTGCTTAGGAAGGATTGGTTATTTGGAAATTTGAAGAAATGCTCTTTTTGTTCAGATAACGTTGTCTTTTTAGGTTTTGTGGTTAGTTCTCAGGGTATACAGGTGGACGAGAACAAGATAAAGGCGATCCGCGATTGGCAGAGCCCTAAGACCGTTAGCGAGGTCCGGAGTTTTCACGGTTTGGCGGGATTTTATCGACGATTCGTTCGTGATTTCAGTACGATTGCCGCACCACTTACTGAGGTTATCAAGAAGGACGTGGGATTTTGATGGGAACAAGCTCAAGAGGACGCGTTCCAACTGCTGAAAAATAAACTCACTCATGCCCCTTCACTTATTTTACCCGATTTTATGAAAGCTTTCGAGATTGAATGTGACGTTTCTGGTATTGGTATAGGTGTTGTACTTATGCAAGAGAAGAAACCCGTGGCTTTCTTTAGCGAGAAACTTGGAGGATTTCATCATTCTTTAGCAATAAGGAACTTTATACCTTGGTTTGAGCTCTCCAAATGTGGCAGCATTACCTATGGCCGAAGGATTTCATCATTCATACGGATCATCAATCTCTCAAGCACTTGAAGAGCCAGCAAAAGTTGAACAAAAGGCACGCACGTTGGGTTGAATTCATCGAGACGTTTATGTACGTAATTGAGTACACACAAGGTAAGGAAAACGTCGTTGCCGATGCGTTGTCTCGGAGGTACACTCTAATCTCGACACTTGATGCTAAGATACTTGGGTTTGAGATGATCAAGGACGCTTATGCAACCGATTCCGATTTCCAGAAAGTTTTCTCATCTTGTTCTAAATTCGCATCTGGAAAGTATTTTCGAAGCGACGGTTTCTTGTTTTACGAGAACCGTCTTTGTATTCCTAATTCCTCTTTGCGAGATTTTCTTATTAGGGAAGCACATGGCGGTGGACTTATGGGACACTTTGGCGTTGCAAAAACACTTCATATCGTACAAGATCATTTCTTTTTGCCGCATATGAAACGTGATGTGGAACGTGTTTGCAACCGGTGCATGACTTGTAAGTATGCAAAATCTAAACGCCAAAACCAAGGTCTGTATACTCTTTTACCTATTCCTAATGCTCCTTGGACCGACATTTCTATGGATTTTGTTTTAGGATTGCCTAAGTCTAGGAAAGGTAATGACTCGATATTTTTGGTAGTCGATAGGTTTTCTAAGATGGCGCATTTTATTCCTTGCCATAAAACTGATGATGCATCGAACATACCCGATTTATTCTTTAGGGAAGTTATTCGCATGCATGAGATGCCTAGGACTATAGTGTCGGATAGAGATACAAAGTTACTTAGTTATTTTTGGAAGACTCTTTGGTCTAAGTTAGGAACGAAGATTTGTTTCTCTACGACTTGTCATCCGCAAACTGATGGTCAAACCGAGGTGGTTAATAGGACATTAGGAGCTCTTTTGCGGACTGTCATTAAAAAGAATCTTAGATCGTGGGAAGATTGTTTGCCTCATGTAGAATTTGCTTATAGTCATGCACAACATTCTACGACTTTGTTTTCTCCTTTTAAACTCGTTTATGGTTTTAATCCCCTTACTCCTCTCGATTTAACTCCTTTACCTTTGAGTGAACATGTGAGTATGGATGGTAAGAAAAGGGCCGAGATGGTCAAACAGATGCACGAGAAGGCGAAAGCAAACATCGAACGCAAGACGGAACAATACCGCAAGCGCGCAAACAAAGGACGAAACAAGAAGATTTTCGAACCCGGCGATCTTGTTTGGATTTATCTAAGGAAAGAACGGTTCCCGGAGGAAAGAAAATCGAAACTCTTGCCGAAAGTCGATGGGCCATTCACCGTGGTAGAAAAGATCAACGACAACTCCTACAAACTCGATCTCCAAGATGAAATCGATTTGAGGGCAAATCCTTTTCAAGAGGAAGGGGATGATATGATCATGGACGTGACGGCTTCGGTGGAGGTTCAAGAAGACGCAATGGTCATTTCCGAAGGACCCATCACACGGTCTAAGGCACGGCAACTAGCGGGAGCGGTTCGGAGCTTATTCACGGATGCAAGGATCGAGGAGGACCAACTTACGCAACCCGTCCTCACCTCATTGTCTTCGAATTCTCTATGAGGTTTGGCCGTTTGTGTAAGTCGTTTGTACTCTTTTTCCTGTATACGGTTTTGTCCCAATGGGTTTTCCGTATAGAGGTTTTAACGAGGCAGCCGGCTTACACCGCCTAAACGGTCCGACTTCTTGAGAATTCTGCGGGGAGTTTTCCGAGGGATTTATTCCCGAGGGACTTTCCCGGGGACTTTTCCCGGGGGGATTTTCTGCGGAGAATTCTCGGTGGGAATTCAAACAGTTTTTCAAACTTGTATTAATTTCTTTGTAATTTTTGATGTGGTCTCTCTCTCATTTTCGAGGAGACCTTTGACTTGTCTCTTTGCTTTCTTTTTATCTTCTTCTTCTCCCCATTGTCGAAACCAACATTCATATTATCAAAGAATTTTTTTTCAGAGATTTTCATCTCTTTTCTCTCTCGATTTCTTGATGGTTAGTCATTGAAATCTCTTTCGGTTTATCGTAGTGTTTTTCCGCAACACTCGACGTAGCCTTCGATCCGTCGTTTGTGTGAGTTCTTCTCGGATTTAGGGCATAAGGATTTTCGAGATTTCATCTCCCACGCCTTATCATCTTCTTCCCCAGATTCTCCCAACAACGTAGCCACCCCCTCGTTTCAAGCATTCATAGTCGGATTTGGGCCTAAGAATTTTCGGGGATTCTCCCACACCTTAGCATCTCTTCCCGTGGATTCCTTGGAGTCGTGGATCTATCACTCTCATCCGTACTAGAGCAAGCCGGTCCTTAGTCGAAGCGTATCACTAACCCTCTACTCAGAAGAAAATCATGTCATCTTTTAATGCGCTTATTAATTAACTTGTAACAGGGAGAGAAATACCATTATTTTAAAACACATGGGTTCCTTTGTCAGATACGAATGAGGAATCAAGCTCTATAGATACTAACCACATTGATGAAGTGCAAAAATTTGGCTCATGCTTTAAGGAACTTTGCTGGAAACATGAGTGTCTTCTGGTTTACTGGTCAGCCTTTGGATTTTTCATTAGTCGATCTAGAACTGATTATGTAACAATGGTCACTTAGAAGCAAGTTCAAATCAATGGGTTCAAGAAAAAGATCACAGTCTCAGACAAAGTTTTGACTCAATAAAACAACGAATGACTCAAAAATGGACAGACTCTAAGAAAAACAAAAACAAAGTCAGCGACTACCTCCCCTAGACTTGAACAACACTGTCCCCAGTGTTATCTAGCCTAGAGTTGGTGAAAGAAAACAAATGAACTGAGTGGATTATGAAAAATGAGAAACCGTACCTTTATAAGGTATCGATCGATACTGGAGGGTATCAATCGACAACAACTGTATGTCGACAAATTGTTTGAAAATCAGGGGTGTCGAGTCGCTTAACCAAAGAAATTATTCCATTGTGTTAGATGTTAGCACTGTTAGGAACACTCAAAAACAGGTTAAAAGCAACATGGTAGATCAAACATAAATCCAAAGAAGTTCAAATGCAAAAGCAAATACTAACATAAGTTCAAAAAAAAAGAAAAATAAAAGAAAAATAAAGAAAAATACAAACGTGAAGATAGAGAAGACTAATCCTGCGTCTCCTCAGAATCACTCTCATGATCAGCAGCAGCATCGGTATGTGAAGGTCCAGGTTGGGACGATGGATCAGCATCCGTGTCAATCGTGCAACGGCAGCGAACAACAGCCCAGATGCTCTTCATGCTCGCTATCATCAGTCTCTGGAAAGCAGCTGGCTCCATCGGGATGTCCGTGTCCTCAGGCCACTGTGGCTCAGGAATAGGTTGGCATGATGCAGCCTGTGTACGTCCTCCCTGACGTGAAGTAGATGGGATGTCAGCAGCAGGTGGACGAACCTGTCGTCTAGTCGCAGGAATCGGAGTCAATAGCTCTGCAGGAGGCTGAAAACGAAACAGAGTAGGATCCTCATATATGTCTGTCAGATCCCTGTCAGGTAGCTGCACCAGAAAGCTCCCATCAGATTGATTAAGAATCCACTTCCTCCCGGTCTTCAACCATTGAAGGTTCCTCAGATGAGCCTCATCCATATACCGATGTGCAGTCACGATCCTGCAGCTAGTAGTACTGATCCTGAGGTGCTGTAAGATAGGTGTCATAAGACTACCAACTTACTCCTTCTTCGTGCTCGTCCCCGTGAATGGTTTGGTCTTCAGAGAGACCAGATGATGCGGAAAAACATCCCCAAGTTTAACATCCTCATGCTCAGGCCAATCAAAATCCTGCTCAGGGATGATGTTCCTGAAAGCCAGAAACAGAAGCAGAAGCTCAGACACTCTCATCTTGTTAGGCTCCATCTTGCACAAGAGAGTAGTGCTCAGGATCCTAACAAAACAACGCAGGACCGGATGTCGTATGTCCATATGAGTGGACGTCTTAGACTCGTAGACACCGTTCCCAAACCATGCCCAAAATCCACGCATGTCAGGATGGGCAACTGGAAGAGCAATCCACCTGCGATCCCTCCGAAACCCATAGAGATCGCAGAGATCAGGGAGTGGAATCATGTAGCTCACTCCACGAGCCATGAAGGACAGACTATCACCCTGCGCGTCTCGCAGAAGCTCATCTGAATATCTAACGCGAGCTGTCGCCATAAACTGACGAACCAAGTCTGGGTAGAGGTCATGCTGCTATGTAGCCATGTGACCAAAACCAATATGCTCAAGCAGACGAGCCAAATCCATGTCGAGACCCAGCTGATGCAAAGAAAGTCCATCCACAAACCTGGTAGGCTCGATGGTAACACCCAACCACGCGTTATAGAACATCATGTCGAAATCGTCACACTCCTCAGAAATGGGTCTAAACGCGGTGTCATCACTCAAGGCATACGCCTTCTCCTGTCCATCCCAATCTCTTTCACAGACTATCTTGGTACCCTCTCGTCTAGGCCAAGGGTTCGGTCGGTGTGCTGGAGGGGCAGAAGGAGAACCAGCGGACCGAGGAGTAGGGTTCATAGGTGGAGGTGGTGGTGCAGACTTTGTGGCTGAAGTTGGAGAAGCTCTGCGTAACGCACTACCCGGAAGCTCATCTTCCTCTGTCTCTCCATCAAATCTAACCCTGTAATTGTCACGACCCCGGACAATGCTCACGAAACCTCGACGCCAGTATTCACTATCCCAATACTTAACCCTCTCATCCAACTTGTACCTTATCGATGACTGGCTAGCGCGGATAGCGCGGATAGAATGCTCGTTTACTAACAGGCTGGTGGTGGGTTGATTAACCGGCACGAATCTGTAGCGGTTGTCGTCAAGACAAGCTTTAACCACTACCTCAACCCATCTCGATGAGATTCTCGCTTCGACTCGCTCATTCACATTAAATCTCCTCGGCTCACCTGAAGTCCTTGCTCTCTTTGATGCAGACATCTGAAATCAGAGACAAACAAACAATACCACATAAATCAAACATCTCTCACATCAACACAAGCAAAATCGCATAATCAGGTATGAGGGTATCGATCGATACCCTGAAGCTATTTCAGTTTTCATCGACACACAAAATCCCAAATCATCAACAATGAAAATCAAGGAAATTTAAAGGCAAAGAACGGTTCGAAACTACCCTAGGACAACTCAGCAAACGACATGCATCGATAAAACAAGTTGTAAGGAGTGGAATTTCACAAACCCATAACCTAAAAATCGGATTGAAAAAGTGGAATTTCGAGATCATACATTTGTTGGATTGAGAAACAAGTGCTAGAAATGGATAGAGGATGAAATTCTAATGAATCCAGACACTTAAATTGCTCAATTCGGTGAAGATTTGAAAAAGTTGGGATTTGAGAGAGAGGTAGGCGGCGGTATCGAACGATGAGGGATTGTGAGGAAAAAGACAAAACAGTAGTGTTTTAAGGAAACTTACCTGGCCGTGGAGTATTGATCGATACCCAGAGGTATCGGTCAACACTTGTCGTTTTTGGTCGACGCTGGATGGTGTCGATCGACACTTATGAAAAATTATTCTCCTTTTTACGACACTTGGTATCGATCGACACTGACTGGTGTCGATCGATACTCCTCGTCAAATCTTCTTCACGTTTGACACAAGACACAAAACACAAAGCCAAAAATCAAAAACAAAATGAAATAAAAACGTATGTACAGTCTTACCAGTGGGTTGCCTCCCACCAAGCGCTTGTTTAACGTCACTAGCTTGACTTTACGGACGATCAGTCGGAAGGAAGTATGGAGCTCACTCCCATGCAAGTCCCACAACTAGACACTTCCAAACTCAGAGTTTTACGCAGCATACGCTCAATAACCTCTTACCCTTTCTCTTTCAGCTCTGTAGTTAGGATGATTATGGCCTTAGAGAACGGTTTCGAGCGTCCCTTACACTTCACCTTGTACTCGATCGAATCTCCATCGCACTTCTGAGGAGTTAAGGTGACAGATGTAGCACTTTTGATTCTTCTGTTCTTGACCTCTTTCTTTGCCATAGTCTGTTTGATGACTTTCCTGGAAATGATAGGAGGATGATCCAGAGCTTCTATGACAGTTGGCACAGCATCAGGCTCGTCCAAAAGATCAACCATCAATGTTTCTCCTGTACCAACGGGGATGCAAGATATCTGTGTGGGAGTTCTTTTAGAGGGGATGACTTCGTAGGAGATCTGTTCGTCAATGTACGAGAATGAAATCTTCCTACTTGGTGTGTCCATAACTGCACCAGCAGTAGCCATGAACGGTCTTCCAAGAATCAAAGGCGTGCTAGACCTTGCATGCATCTCCACAACCTGAAAATCAGTAGGAACCAAACAGTCTACTACCTTAACCATCAAGTCAACTATTGTACTGTACGAAACAGATGTGGAAGAGTTTGCGAATGTGAGAGGCATCTGAGTAGATCATATGACATCGATCTTAAGCTTCTCTCCAAGTGCCTTTGACATGACATTCACGCTAGACCCTGAATCAACCAGTGATTCCTTGATTTCAACTCCAGAGATGGAGCATGGAATTTCCCTGGGTCTTCCCTCTTAGTCAACCGCTTCAGTGGAGGCGGTGGACTTCTGACTTTGTTGAAGAGTGCCTTAATCTCTTCCTCAGTTTCTCTGCAATCTCGGAAGTGACTCAGTAGAGGGCGGCATTCTAGGGCTTCTTAAAAAGTATGTGTGTGGAATTCTTCGTACCATCTTCTCAAAGCCACGCAACTGCTTTGGAGAAATAGGGTCTCGGAGGTGTTTAGGTGGTCGAGGATCTGGTTTCTTAGGTTTGTAGGCACGTCCCTCAACCATCTCTGGTTTCCTCACGAGCTCTGGTTCAGCCTCCGAGGGGTATCGATCGATACAAGGTGGGTGTCGATCGATACAAGGTGGGTGTCGATCGACACAAGGCTCATGCGTTGATTCTTCAGGTTGGTATCGATCGGCACCAGCAGTGGTATCAATCGATACTGACGTGTCGGGTTCGGAATCACCTTCTTCAAGGTTTTCGAGATCTCCTGCACCTCTCAAGGTGATGGCATTGACGTACTCCTTCTGTGCCTGAGTCGCCTTTCCTTTGACAGCTGCTGCAGACTGAGCTACTTGCGTTTCCAACATCTTCTGATGAGTATCGAGCGCGTCGATCCTTCCACGCAGATCCTTGTACACATCATCTATCTTTCCGTTGAGATTCACTGTGAGCTGCTGCTGTCCTTGAATCAGTTTTTCAAACATAGACTCGATCTTGCTATCTGGGAGCTTAGCAGATACATGCTGATATACCCACTGTTGGTCAGGAAACTTCAACAACAACTCGCAGCAAGGAGGGTCGAATCAGTTTGGCCAGAAACCATCTCAGAACAGTGGGTATGTCAGGAACTGCTTCAGGAAAGCGGTCTTAGTTTCCTCTCAGTTAGTCAGCGATCCAGGAGGTAACTGCTTCATCCAGTAGGTTGCTTCCCCTCCAAGAGAGTATGGGGAAAGCTTTCAGAAGAGGTAGTCGTAAGACACTCCATTGCTCTTGATACTAGTGACCAAATCCTCGAATCTCTCAACATGATCCATGGGATGCTCGTTGGAAAGACCATGAAAAGGGTGCTGTCCCACAAGAGTGTAGTATGCAGGTTTAAGCTCAAAGTCATTCCTTGGAAAAGCAGGAGGACGGATCGCAGAGCGATTTGCGTAAAACTGGTCAGGTTTGATGCACTCACCAATCGTCCTACCACGATTAATCACAGCGTTCCCAGCATTCACTGCGTTCGCGTTCCCAGCGGCATTCTCAGCGACAACAGGAGCAGGTGGAATGATGTTCCCCTCTCCATCCAGACGTTGTCCTCTTTCATTGCACAAACGACCCTCTAGATCCATGTAGGCGCCAGCCTCATCTCGAACCAACTCTACTTGATTGTTGTTCATCTCTGCTAGTTTCTTTGCCTTTATGTTCGTGCGTTCCACAAGTGCTATTTGCTCCAATGACAGTTGAACTAGCTGTGTGTTCTTGTTTCCTCTGGTTTTATGATTAGGTATACACCTGAAAACAGAAATCAAGAACGTAAGTAACAAAAAAACGTGTTGAGTATCGACCGATGCCAAATGGTGTCAATCGATATCAAAAAGAGAACGACGAGTATCGACCGATACTAGACAGTATCGATCGATACCGACGAGTTTAGTCGAAATTTTCAGACTAAAATCTAATGGCGAATTGAGTCCCCTGCAATGGCGCCAAATTTGATATGCTCAAATTAATACCCTAAAAGTACTAAGCTGTAGTTGCAGTAATGTAGGGGTCGAACACAAGGACTCACATAAACACACAATAGATTATATAGGTGAAAATCAAGCTAAACGATCAATGGTATTGAAAACATAACGTAAATTAAAACAGTTGTAAATTCAATTAGGGGAAGGCTAGGTTCAAGGTATTTCTCAGGGAATCACTGAATGCAGATAAATTAACTAACATGATTCGGATTTAGCACGGTTCTTGAACTCAAATCACTAAGATATAGTTAACCAACTTCCGCTGCGAAAACTATCTAAATCTAAATCCTAAGAATTCCAAATTCCTTTGCGAATCCTAAAGTCTAAATCAGCTTTTTAAATCAGGTTTGATATGTTCACAAAACAACTAAACCAAATTTCTTTGCGGATAGTTATTTTGCTCACCTTAGGTTCTATCAGGTAATTAATCATACTTCCGCGCCTAATCAATTATCCTAAGATCTAAGTTCTACGTGATCAATCTAGAATTAGATTTGCAAACAACATATGGCGAAGAACTACTTCAGATGGTGAATCCTAATAACAAATCAATCTAGCATTCAGAGAAAACCCTATTGAGAACCATGAACCTAACAATGGATCTACTCAGACATGGAAATTGAAGCAATCAACATAACTGAATAAATAATCAATAGAATAAATAAGAGTAGAATAAAACAGGGGTTCGAAATCTTCTCTCAGACGAACAGAGTTCTGACTTGTCTCCCCTTCTCAAAAGCTCTCTCACCAAAACCAAGGTAAAACTAAAACGTAATGAAAAGCACACAGCCAAAGTGGCTGTAAAACCTAATTATATAGTCTAAACATGAATTGGTGTCTTCTTGTAAATATTAAAGTCTTATGGGCAAGTTCTGCAATTCTTCAAACTTCATTAAAAGTCGCGACTCGTAATCTCCTCGATGGGTGTCGATCGATACCAAGGGGTATCGATCGATGCTTGACGCTTCGATCAGGCACTTAGTCACCATACTTAAGTTTTAATCCAGAACGCTCCATAAAACTCCAATATCTCCATTAATGTTCCAAATGTGCTAAAACCTGTAAAAGACTCTAAAAGACTCTATAATAGAATAAAGACTCGATAAAATGGACTTATATCATGGTTTAAACAGGGTAAAAACCATGATATATCAATAACTCTCTTTCCGATCAGAGCAAATTCCTCTAAAAATTCTTGTATCTCTGAAAATTCCGGAAGCCTCATTGAAATCTCTGATTTCCTGATTGCCCGTAAATTCCTGATTTCAGAATATGAGATTGACCCATACAAGGAAACAATCTCGTGAACCGTAAAGAACGCAATCCCCTGAACCGTAAACAAGCTCGTGAACCGTACAATGATAATCCTCTGGGATTTCCAGGGATATCCCGTTTGGGCAAGATCCGTACCGAACCAAATGTTTCCGCTGATCTCCAATCTGATCCGTGAGAGGCCAAAACGGGATCCTACGGATCCGAGTCCCGGAAAGTGTGTTGACGACATCAAACGAGATCGAGCCAAATCCCAAACCAGATCGAACTTGAAACCCAAGCTCCACCATCCAGAATCTTCCGCTGTTAAAACCATCCACCAGAGAAGGAAGAAAACTCTCGCTAGATCCTCACCGATCTCAGAGATCTAGGTTCGCCGCCGCCATCGCCTGCATTTTTCTCAAGTAAAAGTCAAAAACGTATTTTTATCCGTAAAAAATATTGATATGACCGTGATTATAAAAACATAATTCTAATCCGTCCATTCATATTGATCCGAGAATGACCGCGATTATAAAAACATAATTATAACCCGCCCGTTCATATTACCATATAATATAAATATTTACTAATTTCAAATATTTAAAATTTTAGACTGATTGATTATGATAAAAATATACAATAACATATCGTTTATCGTGTACGTCACTATAAGAATATTATTTAAATTTGAATATTTAAATTAAATCTAAATTAATTTCAGGTTTATTATTTTTGTAAAGAAACAAAAACATTTTTAAAATATGAATCTGTAATTTTAAAATATTTTTACATATGTAAACTAAAAATATTGAATATGTTACATATTATATGTATTAGTAACTGAATGTTGTCCATATGCATAATCAAATTTATGGTTGTGCAAATCTAATTAATAATACATTCTTTTTCAATTTGTAAAATATTCAATTATAAATCTGATTGTATTAATAAGATTTAAATTTTGAAATAAACATATTTTGTTATTAATTCTGAATATTTTTCTTGTAACCGTTGATGAAATTTCAGAAAATCTACATTAAATTTAAAATTTAATATTAATTTTCAATGAAAATTGTTAATTTTGAATCTGTATAATTCAAGAAAATGTGATTATTAAAATATTTTGAATAATCTAAATTCAAAAATTCAAAATAACTAATATTATTTTCGTAACAAAATAATAATAAAAATTTAAGTTATTTTTGAAATATTTAATTTACATATTTTTGAAATAATCGATTTTTTATAATTTTAAATATTTAATTTAATTTCTGGCATAGTCTAAATTTTTCTAATTACGAATTAAAATTAATATATATATATAATCAGATTAATTAAATAATTAAACTACTCTTTAATTGAATTAAATTAATTAAAACAAATTAAAACTGAGTGCTATTTTGTGTCCAAACAGGAAAATATCAATATAAATCTATTTATATCATGTATAACTTTTAAACTTTAGATTTTTGTGGATAACTATCCTTGTTTCCAAACAGAATAATTTTGTTCAATTAAAAATTTATTTAATTAATCTGATTCAATTAAATAGTAGTTTAATTAATTAATTAATCTTATTATATATATATTATTATTTTTAATTAGTAATTAGAAAAAATCAGATTATGCCAGAAATTAAATTAAATATTTAAAATTATAAATAAAATTGATTATTTCAAAATATGTAAATTAAAATTTCAAAAGTAATTTAATTTTTTATTATTATTTTGTTACGAAAATAATATTAGTTATTTTGAATTTTGTTTTAATTTAGATTATGCCAAATATTTTAATAATCAAGTTTTTTTAATGTTACAGATTCAAAATTAACAATTTTCATTGAAAGATAATATTAAATTTTGAATTTAATGTAAATTTTCTATGATTTTATTAACGGTTACAAACAAAATATTCATAATTAATAACAAAATATGTTTACTTCTAAATTTAAATCTTATTAATAGAATCCGATTTATAATTGAATATTTTTCAAATTGAAAAAAGAATATATTATTAATTAAATTTGCACAACCATAAATTTGATCATGTATATGGACAACATTCAGTTACTAATACAAATTCAATATTGTTTATTTAATTATATTAAATGATTAATATTTTAAGAATCACATAATTTTTGGAATTGTTAATTTAGAATTAAATTCGAGATTGTACAGATTATATTAATTTGCACAACCATAAATTTGATCATGTATATGGACAACATTCAGTTACTAATACAAATTCAATATTGTTTATTTAATTATATTAAATGATTAATATTTTAAGAATCACATAATTTTTGGAATTGTTAATTTAGAATTAAATTCGAGATTGTACAGATTATATTAATATTCATTTATATTAATAAAGATTTATTAAAAAAATATTATCATAAAATCTAAACCAGAAATGGTTATTCTATTCAAATTAAAAATTAAGAATTCTACCACAAGCAAAACTAAAACATATATATTTTGTGTCCAATCATGAAAACCTTTATATTAGGCTATTATCAAAAATCATAAAACCAGTTGTTATTATATCTTTACAAAAATAATTAACCGGATATTAATTTAGATTTAATTTAAATATTCAAATTTAAATAATATTCTCATAATGACAAAGATCATAAACGATACTCCCTATGTTTCATAATATAAGCTGTTTTGGCTAAAAACACAAATATTAAGAAATTCAATTTTCTTAAAAAATATATCATTTAATATATAAATTAAAAACAATTCAGTCAATCATAAAAAAATACTGCATAATATTATTGGTCACACAATATTCAATAAAGTTAAAAATTGCATAAAAATGTGAAAACAACTTATATTTTGAAACAAAACAAAACCTCTAAAACAACTTATATTATGAAACAGAGGGATTATGTTATTGTATTTTTTTTATCATAATCAATCAGCCTTAAATTTTAAATATTTGAAATTATTAAATATTTATATTATACAGTAATATGAACATGCGAGTTAGAATTATGTTTTTATAATCGCGGTCATTCTCGGATTAATATGAACGGACATGTTAGAATTATGTTTTATAATCACGGTCATATTTAATACTAGAAAAAATAAAATATACAAAAATAAAATATATCTAAACACAAAAATAAATCTTTGTCACTTATTGAAAAATTATATCTATAACACAAATGAAATCTAAATACAAAAATTTGGTAAACAAAAAAATAAAAATTCCCGTGCGGACGCACAGGGTAGAAATTACGCGCGGATGAAATGGTTATTCTATTCATAAAATATTATATTGATAAAGATCGTTACCCTATTGGTAATTTTAATATATTCATTCTAATATTCATTATATTTTTAGATCATAATCTTTTTAATTGTTGATATAGTAAATTTTTGTATTGTTATAGATGTTATAGGAGTAATTACTTGGGTTGGATCTATCAACAAAAAATGGTCAGATGGAACAAAATATGAGAAGCCAAAGCTTAAGTCAAATGTTCAATTGACTTTCAGAAACAGAGGGTAAGTGGCTTATGATTTAAATTATAAGGAAAAATAATAAGCAATAATAATGGTGTTTACTGTTACATGTTTAAAGGGTTAGAGTGTATAGCTTATGGAGAGTTGGATGAGAAAATATTGACACGATTTAAAAGTGTTCCTGATAACCATATTTTCTGTATTCAAAGATGTTTTTGTGTTAATAAAATTAGCAAGTGCGTTTATCTATTAAGTCATTTTCTCCTTTCTATTAGATATAATTATATTATACACCTTACTAACAACAAACATTTTTTTTTTAGCTCATTCATGGCGTACTGCAGAAGGACTTTCAAATATAGAGTTTGAAGATTATGATTTTTGGAAACTCTACCATTTTCTGAATCGGTAATATAGTTATATAAGATAAATTTATATATTTAATAAGTACTATCGTTTTCAATTAACGTTTTGGTTACTAATTAAATTTCCTTCTAAAATTGTTGACATGTACCCATTTCTTTTACAAGAAAGTTACAACAATGAACGCAAGCAAAGATTGACTCCATTCTAACAAATTTCCTCTCTGTGTTTTCGAGACTTAAAATTTGCTTCATTTTGTTTTGTTTTGGATATTCGGATATTTTGGTTAAGGATATCATGGTTCAGATGTAATTTACCAACTTTTTTTCTCAACAGATTATGTAAACCGCAAATCAATCAGTCTCATCCATGACTTACGAATATTTTAGAAGATTGTTGAATGTTTTCTAATCATGTTGCTTTTATAAGACCTATCCTTTATAGTTTATACCTAATCTATATATTATCGTTACATCTTCATACTTGCATGACTTGCGGTTTATGCTAATAGAATAAGAATATACCTCCGAATATCATTTGAAGATCTCGCTTCACTTTGTTGATCCAAAAGAAAAATTTGTTACAAAGAGGAATAACTGCAATATGGTAATAATTAACTTATATTCTGTAACAAACAAAAATTGGATCTTTAACGACTTAAATACGTCAAAATTTGATTTACTTACCCATATGTACTTTTTTGAAACAACTACATCGTTATAGAAGAGTCTTCCATATCATTTTTTAAAACCACCTGCAATAACCAGTTAACCAAAATAAATTAACTAGAAGAAATTAATTTGAACCAACTACAATTTAAGGTTAATCATCTACAATGTACGGTTTGTGTTAACCATCTACAAGGTTGAATCCGAACATTGCTACCATCGAAAGTTAAATTAATTTTGACCAACTATAATTTAAACTAAGCATCTACAATGTACGATTTCATTTAAACTAACGCAGATCTTACACAATCCTTATATAAAATATTGAAATTAATTTAGTCCAGATATTCCTAATAATTAGATAAGATATACCTTAAACTAACTGAATTTTAATCGAGATTTGATTCCATTGACTATAATCCTTGATCTGCGTTAAGTAATCAATATTGTTTTAAAAAATTCAATCTAGATAATATTTGTTTAACTTCCCAAATCGTAAATATTCACAGAACAAAAAAATCTCGACTAATCTATATAAATAAGAGAATGGTCATGTGTTGTTCACCACTATACCGAGAATTGATCTCACCACTCTCAAAAAGCAAAGTAAAAATGGTTTCTGTTGATCCGTAAATCACACAACAAGGGTAAAACAGTACTTTAATCGGAATCTCGTTTATTGATCTAAGTCGGGGGTTACAACAGGATTTAAGTAAGATAAAGACAAAAGGATTCAAGATCGGTAATGAGCTCTCTCTTGTATTCTCTGTCTCTGCGGAAGTTGTGGATGATTTGAACGAATGAGCCTCCTCCTTTATTTATAGTGTCCTTGAGGCTGTTCAAAGGAAGATTTCCTTTTCCGAGTTCGATTAGGAAAAGGAAATCTTCCGGTTTTCTCTCCGAGATAAGGATAAGTTCCGCATATCTCGTGGAATCGACCAAAGAGAATATTTCCTTTTCCGAGACCGGTGGGAAAAGGGAAATATTCCGGTCTCATCTGTTGTAACGGACCGGGCTTGTGATGGGCCTAGATCGGTAGCCGAGATGGGCTTTCAACGAGATTCCGAGCTCGGCCCAATGTTTTTGGGCCGGCTTATCCTCGATCCGAACCATCGTAAACCGGTCCTGATTGAACCGATCTCGGTTCAAACCGAGTTAAACCAAGGGGGTGCTAATCCCCCCTCTAACAATTGGTCCCCCCCTCAGTTCGGCGAGGGAGTTTATGAGTTCGGCGAATTTTTAGGGAGTATTCTTTAGCTCGGTTAAAACTGAGATCGGTATGATCTAATCAGATTCTGTTTCGAGTTCGGCTTAATGATACGAACTGTTCGAGTTCGGCGAACTGCTTAAGTTCGGCTTGATGATACGAACTGTTCGAGTTCGGCGAACTGCTTAAGTTCGGATTGATGATACGAACTGTTCGAGTTCGGCGAACTGCTTAAGTTCGGCTTGATGATACGAACTGTTCGAGTTCGGCGAACTGCTAAAGTTCGGCTTGATGGTACGAACTGTTCGAGTTCGGCGAACTGCTTAAGTTCGGCTTGATGATACAAACTGTTCGAGTTCGGCGAACTGCTTAAGCTCGGCTTGATGATACGAACTGTTCGAGTTCGGCGAACTGCTTAAGTTCGGCTTGATGATACGAACTGTTCGAGTTCGGCGAACTGCTTAAGTTCGGCTTGATGATACGAACTGTTCGAGTTCGGCGAACTGCTTAAGTTCGGCTTGATGATACGAACTGTTCGAGTTCGGCGAACTGCTTAAGTTCGGCTTGAAAGGACGGATCCTCTTTAGATTGGGGTTTCTCACGGTAGAATCGATTTCACGAATTTTCGAATTCGGTGAGTTTTTGGTATCGAGCTCTGATATATTTGAAGTCGTACTTTATACGAACTTCTCAAACCTGTCGTACACAGTGGTGCCGTAAATAGTACGGTCTTAGCCGGGTGAAGAGGACAAGTTCGACTGAACCTGCTCAAGGTCGGCAATCCATATTGTAGATCGGCTTATCGATTTTGCGGTTGTTGAGAAACCGGCTTACTGGTTTTTGCGACTGTTGAGAAATCGGCTTATTAGTTTTTGCGACTGTTGAGAAGTCGGCTTAGATTTGCGAGGAAGGACGTTCGGCTTGACCCTAGAGTTTAGTTTAAGAGTACGTGAACAGCTCATCTTAATATGCTCTAGGTTTTCTCACATTGAATCCGAGTGTGCAAGACGGGCTCGGCTTATTTGGCTCGGATAATCTGAGAAGTTGGTGCGAGACTGATCTCGGCTTTGAATGTGGAAAGTGTATTATCCATTGCACCATGAGGATGCGTGCGAGCTAAGCTCGGCTTTATCAGATCGCCTGGCCAGGACGTTGATATGGGAACCGTTGGTGGTCCAAAATGCGAACTGTTTGGAGTTCGGCAAACATAAAGTTTGGCTTAAAAAAATACGAACTGCTGGAGTTCGGCAAACATAAAGTTTGGCTTTAGAAAATACGAACTGCTGGAGTTCGGCAAACATAAAATTTGGCTTTGAAAATACGAACTGTTGGAGTTCGGCAAACATAAAGTTTGGCTTTAGAAAATACGAACTGCTGGAGTTCGGCAAACATAAAATTTGGCTTTGAAAATACGAACTGTTGGAGTTCGGCAAACATAAAGTTTGGCTTTGAAGGTACGAACTGTACGAGTTCGGTAGAATGCCTTGGTAAAATTTTATTAATGTTATAGCTGCGCCTTGTGAGGGCTGCCTACGTACCTTCGAAAGAAGGATCAAGCCATTCGTAGTTCATATGGTATTAGAATCGAGCGTATGTGTAGTAGCTCGGTGATCTTTTTTTGCGAGCGTTTGGAGCTCGGGAGCGTTTGGAGCTCGGTTCTTGTAGTGCGAGCGTTTGGAGCTCGGCTCTTTTTTTTTTTTTTTTTTTTTTTTTTTTTTTTTTTTTTTTTTTTTTTTTTAATGGCGCGGTCTGTTCGAGGGTTGGAAGGCTCCTTCGACTGGAACTTCCCCCTTTTTGTACTTCATCATCAGGAACTCCTGTAGATGTCGGCACTCTTCGGTTGAATGATTTCCATACCGGTTATGGAAATTGCAGTACGGTGCGGATTCAGTGTTGTCGGGCTCTGTTGGCTCATCCGACCGAACCCAAGTGTTTGACCAGGATTGCTGGGTTTGGACCGCATTGACGGGTTGTTTCGGGGGAACGTATAGTTTGTCTTTCTCGGATCTTTCTTCCTCCTCCATGATGAAGATATGCGCCCTGTGCAGGATGTCCTCCAATGTCTTTGGATTATTGCGTTTGATCTCCCTGTGAAAGTCCGATTCGTACCAGGTGGCTTTGTAAAGAGCCTCGATTGCGGCTTCGTCGTCGATCGTGCAATGGGATACAACCGTTTTGAAACGTTCCATGAAGTTGCGTAGGGGCTCGTCCTGCTTCTGCTCGAGGGCCCAGAGTTCGGCGTTCTTTGTTTTCTGCTTGATAAACATGGTGAAGCGTTTGAGGAATTTGGTAGTGAGCTCGTTATAGCTGTTTACCGAACTTGGCTCGAGCGTTGAAAACCAATCGAGCGCGGTTCCGGATAAGTTCTCCACGAATAGTTGGCACATGGCCGCGTCCTTCTCGGTTTCCGAGCTGAAACGAAATCGGTTCATTGTGATGACAAACGAAGTCAAGAAGTTTTTAGGATCGGTAAACCCGTCGTATGGTGTGATCTTGACTCTTTCCAATCGTCGGACTGGAGTATTGACGACTTTGTCGGTAAACGGCGTCCTCTGTGACTCCTGAATTACCCGGTCGATTTCCGGTGCCGAACTTGCAGCCTGGTGGACTTTGGTCCGCATCTCTTGCAGTTGGGCCTGTACCTTGGCGAATTCCAAATTTATGGCAGCTTGGTCTGCGATGTTAATTTCCGAACCGGACGCGGATCTTCTTGTCGGCATGTCGATCGTGCCTGGGGGTTGAGCGTCGGTTAAGTCGGACAAGAGATTTCGGCGTAACGTGTTTTCGTTGGCGGGGGTGATCGGGTTTGGTTCGAGGATACCGGTCTGGTTTCGGTGTTCGAAGTGGGATGCTATCAGTGAAGTGATCCGCTCTTCGTTCCTTTTGTTGATCTCGGCGAACTGTGCCGCCATGGCCTCCATAAAGACGGTCGGATCCATGAATATCGAAGCAGCCGGAGGCGGCGGAAGAGTTGTCGGGGGGTTGGTTTGATTATCCCCTTCAATAAGTGAGTTCGGAGGAAGCCCTCCTCCGTTTGTTGGTAGCTCGGTATTGACTGGATTGGGTTCGTCAGCGCGCGGGTTTTGACCGTTGTTGTCCGAGCTGTCGACGAGGGCTGCGGTGGTATCAACTGGAAGAACCATTGCCGAACTTCAATCAAACGATATCCGAAAGTACTGTTCTATTTTCCCCACAGACGGCGCCAATTGTTGATCCGTAAATCACACAACAAGGGTAAAACAGTACTTTAATCGGAATCTCGTTTATTGATCTAAGTCGGGGGTTACAACAGGATTTAAGTAAGATAAAGACAAAAGGATTCAAGATCGGTAATGAGCTCTCTCTTGTATTCTCTGTCTCTGCGGAAGTTGTGGATGATTTGAACGAATGAGCCTCCTCCTTTATTTATAGTGTCCTTGAGGCTGTTCAAAGGAAGATTTCCTTTTCCGAGTTCGATTAGGAAAAGGAAATCTTCCGGTTTTCTCTCCGAGATAAGGATAAGTTCCGCATATCTCGTGGAATCGACCAAAGAGAATATTTCCTTTTCCGAGACCGGTGGGAAAAGGGAAATATTCCGGTCTCATCTGTTGTAACGGACCGGGCTTGTGATGGGCCTAGATCGGTAGCCGAGATGGGCTTTCAACGAGATTCCGAGCTCGGCCCAATGTTTTTGGGCCGGCTTATCCTCGATCCGAACCATCGTAAACCGGTCCTGATTGAACCGATCTCGGTTCAAACCGAGTTAAACCAAGGGGGTGCTAATCCCCCCTCTAACAGTTTCCAATACTGGATTCACTTCTTAAGAATGTGAAACCATACAAAACAAGCTGGCGAATGTACGCTATAATTGATCACAATACTAGAAACCGTGTCAAAAACAGCGGTTGATGCAGGCCAAAGTTGCTAAAAATAACCAATCGTGAGATCCATTCGCAGCAATAGTCGGAGCATTTGTTTTGTCCGGCGTTCCTAGCCGTGGTAGCAGCTCCGTCATTCCTGACAAACCACCAGAAAACAATAATCGATTAGACATTGAAAAAAACCTAATATGGAAGAACCCTAACCGTAAATTAGCGAATATACGTTTAGAAAAATTGACTGAGCTTCTTCAGATTAACCTCTCGAGATTGAGGTATGAAAATTTGAAAACCTCGATTCAGCTCCCGTCTCTTAAACATGTTTTTTTTTTTAGCCTAGAAATTGTGTATGCGAGAGACAAACAACTTTTTTTTTGTATAATGTATTTGTTGTCTTTTTTAATTATAATATTCTGATTATACTAAAAATATAAATTTTCTTTTAAAATATTGTGATTTTCGAATTAGTATAATGGGCCTGAGCGTGTTATAATTTTTGATGGGCATGGGCAGTACATTTTTGTATATTTACTATAATGGGCCTGTAAAATGTTTAGTTGCTAATTTAAAGATAAATTGAGAGCTTATTTTAATTAGTATAAACTAAAAAAAAAACGAATTGAAAAGAAACTCAAAAATAAACATATAAACATATTAAAAATTGTAATTAGCTTAAAATCAAATAAACCTATACAATTTAATTTTAGTAAACTAAAAAATTAATTACATGTAATTTCATAACTAAACATATTACAAAAGTTATAACTATAAAAAAATTATATCTAAACACAAAAATCATAATTAAACATATTACAAAAACTAAATCTACAAAAAAAGTTTTTATCAAAACACAAAAATAAATATGTGTCTCATATTACAAAAATTAAATTTAGAAAAAATAAATTATATCTAAAGACAAAAATAAACATAAATTATATTACAAAATTTGATAAACAAAAAAAAAATCCAGATTTAATCAGATTTCAAATAAGAGAAAGGGTTATAGACTAATATATATATTATACATATTACGAAAATGAGTTCTACAAAAACAAATTTTATCTAAACAAAAAATAATTATGTGTCTCATATTACAAAAATTAAATCTACAAAAAAAATTATATCTAACCACAAAAATAAACACACATTATATTACAAAAATTTGATTAAAAATATATATTACCGTGTGGACACACGGGTTAGAATATAGTTTAAAATTTAAAAATGACTCTGAAAGTGGTGATGCAAATACTTTACATCAGTTTACAAAGATAAAACATTGTAAATAATTATCAGGTTTAAATAATGTTTAAAAAATTTAGAAATTTTTTTTTGAATTTCTTAATCATATATATAATAACTTCTTAATTTTCATATCTTTTAAAAATATATTAAATCTATATAAATATATGACGTCTAAAGTCTTAATAATATTTAAATGGTGATATATTTTATTTTCATACATCAGTTTTTACATTGGAAACTAAATCACATAAATATTTCAACGCAAGTATTTAAAATGTTAGTACAACATTTTTTATTGATGTACATTTTGTATCATTTTGAAGTGACTTTAATTCAAATTTGTAAATACATCAATTAAATAATGGATGCGAATTAATATTTTTGGATCAACTTTTTGGAAGTGATGTAAACTAATGTAAATTTTGTATCAATTATATAGAATTGATGTCAAACCAATCAAAAACCGTATCAATTATTATAATTGATGGTAAACCACATAATTTACATAATTTTTAATAAGTAATTCAATTTAATATTATTTAATATTGTGATACAATTTAAGTGATGTAACACACCTATCTCTATAATATTATTTAAGAAGATATTTTGAAAATGAAATTTGTTTTGTAAGCTATTACATGAAATATCATTACAAATAACAAAAAATAATTGAAATAGGAAAGGATATAATAATCTTTTAAAATTATTGATTAGAATATGGAAAGTATTTATTTTGCATTAAAAAGGTTATTTATTATTTAGCTTCTTAATTATTATTAATATTATATATTTTAAAATAATAATCAATTCATATATATTCCAAGAAAAAAATCTATTCAAAATTTTGCTATATTTTTATTATATTTTATTTGAATATATATCAAAACAAATGTTGAAAAATATTGTACTAATTTAATAAAAAATTAGCCACAAGAAAAAAATCTTTTTAAGAGTTCGTATACTAACCACAAAAACCAGAGTTATTTATCGGTGCATATTAGAGTTGGTTTTCAAGATTATAGGTTTTTGTATGTTAGCCGAAATAATATTTTAGTTCATTGTAAAACGGGTTAAATAGATAAACTATTATAAATTGACAGCTTTATATATAATCATTAGTTAGTCATATTTTAAAATTTAAAATTTAGATAAAAGCAATTTTCTTAAATTTCAAAACAATTTATTTAAAAAAAAATATTTCGCGCTATAATTACCGCGGGTTAAATCCTAGTTTGATATATTGGAGAAAACACATAAGGAGTTCTTCGGAACCAAGCTCAAAGCCATGAGACGCAACGTAGAGCTTTCATGTGAGAGGCTAAAGGACATTCGTTGTTTCTTTTGCCCCAAAAAACCCGAATCTTGTTCTTATATTTATGGGTACTTTCTTATACTTTGATCTAATTATATATGTATTCTAGATATTTTTTTTTTTGGATCCTTATTCTTGTTTTATCCAATAAGCATAATAAATTCACAAATCTACATATCTGAATCATAACTTATAAAAATAAATGATATATCAATAACCAGTTTAAACAATTTGTTTTTCAGGTAAAGCTTGACACATCAATGTTGGATAATATCAAAAATGGTTTTGATTTCTGCACGAAGCTAATTGGTGAGGAGAGTCTTGTCCTGATACCAGGTATTGATCTCTTTAATAATATGTTAAAAACTTGTTTTCCCATGTTCATCTTCTTGCATATAGTTTCAATTTATAGAGTTTAATAATCTAGTATGAACTAGGCATGGGCATCAAAACCGAACCCGCGAGACCCGACCCGAACTGACCCGAAAAATCGGGTCCGGGTCGGCTTCGGTTTGTATGAAAAACCCGATCGATTCTTATATCAAATTGCTTCGGTTCTCGGTTCGGGTTCGGGTATACCCGAAAACCGATCGGTTACCCGAAAAATGTGCATAACTTACAGTTACATATACCATAATTCATTGAATGCGATTCAATTCAACCTACATAAAAAAAAACGATTTCATTCTCCTTTCTAATTTTTTTTCATTACTCGATTAATAAAACCCAAATTGGGAAAACTGGAAACCCTAATTAATCTTAGTCACGGTTCGGGTTCTCCTCATTCTTCGTCGTCGAGAGTTCTATCTTAGGTAAGTGAACCATTCTCAAATCTCAACTCTGGACTCTTGTGAATTGATTTTGGTTTTGTGTTTGCTTCTGGACTTACGCGAGTTTGGTTATGGATTTGTAAGAATATGTGAGTTTGATTTTTTGAAATTTCAAGTTTATCAAAAGCTGAGTAGATTATGCTACTTCTGGTTTTATATATTTTGATTCATTAATCTGGTTTGCCTAAGAGATCGTAAGAATTAGTTGCGGATTAAAATGCATCAATACTAAGAGCATTAAACTGATTAAGCAGAGTAGAATACGTGAGTTTCATTGGCTAAGAGAGTAAGAGAAGAAACTAAGAGCAGTAAACTTGTTGTGAATTAATTGTGTATGTATTGTTTGAGACAAATGTTACAATACATACACAATTAATTGTGTATGTATTGTGTATGTAATGCTCTTAGCCCAAGAGGCTAACAACATTTTTTGTCTACGCAGATGGATTCTTCCTCACCCATTAATGACACTACTCCTGCAAATAAGCTAACGACACTACTCCTGCAAATGTTAGTAGAAACAAAAGGAAAGAGAATCCAAGAAGTGAAGCTAGTTCACCTCCAATGAAGACGAAAAAGACCTTTGGACTGCAAAACGAGATGGAATTCAACATACCTTATGCTTACAAGAGCTCTTAAGTTTAGAGCAGGATTTGATAGAATGGAAGCAAAAGATAAGCTCTACAACGATTACTTTCAAGATAATGTGGATGGAAAAAAGAGAGTTGGGCTAGCAACAAAAGATGATTGGAATGCAGTTGAAAGGTTAGTGAGGTTTCTGGTTATCTTTTACAACTCTACATTTATTGTTTCATCATCTACTTCAGTGAACTCCTACAAGTGCTACAATGAGATTGTGACTATTTAAGTTTTATGATTTTAACTTTTGATTATGTTTCTGTCAATTGTTTTCAGAGTTTGAAAACTTTGAATCTCGAGACATCTTTGAAAACTGAAGTTTGGTTTTAACTTATCAGGTAAGATTCTATTTCTTCACACATTTTTAAGTTATTAATTGTGTTTGCTTGTTTGTCTTTGTTATTGAGGCATTGAGAGTGACTTACTGATTTTGCTTACTTGATTAGGTATGAATTGTGTTTGATTGTTTGTAGTTGTTAAAGAGTCAATGAGAATGAGTAACTATTGTTTGTCTTTGTTTTATACAGGCTAGACGACTTGGAATCAAAGAATTTGAGTCATGATAAGTGATGTTCTTTCTTACTTGTCTTTGTGTTTTCAGTTTTTTTTATTTGGTTTCGTATTTTGGATTTCAGTCATGATGAGTGATTACTGATGTTCAATTTACAGAATATGTCTTCTGAATATTGTGTTTTGGAGTATGTGTTTGGGTCTTGTACTTTTAAAGTCTATGAAATATGGGTTTATTTGAAGAACATGTCTTCGATTTGAATTTGTATGTTTGAGTAATTCGGGTTTATTTTGGGTAATTCGGGTTTTTCAGGTACAAAACCAAACCGAAATTCTTATTTTTTGAGTAATTTTGGGTTTTTCGGGTTTAGAACCGACCCGAACCGACCCGAATTTATTTTCGGTTCCATTTCGGTTTTCAATTAAAAACATATACCCGACCCGAACCCGTAAAGACCCGAACCAAACCGTATTCTACTCGGGTCCTGCCCTCTCCAACTTCGGGTACTCGAAACCCGAAGACCCGACCCGAACCCGAACCACCGACCCGAATGCCCAGGGCTAGTATGAACACTTTTTGGTTTATTTATATTCAAATGTTTTATTTATTTTTTGGAATTTGGCAGGAGTGGCTCTAGGGGCAGAAAGTTGGGTGAGGATATCGAGCGGAACCGACGAATCCGAGCTAGAAGACATATTTGACAGATTGAAAAGTTTCTAGAGAGAATTCCTCAAACTAACCTCATTCATAAGAAATATTACTAGACTAACTCCTTGTTTACTAGACTAACCTTAGAATGTTGGTTAATATCCATTTTATCCAAATGTTGTATTATATTATGAGTATGCCATTAATTATTTGTTTTTGATATTTTTTTGAACAACAAAAATTAATGAAATAAAAGAAGGATATGAAAAAAATAATAAAAACAAAAAAATTGGTTTACAAAAAAAAAAAAAAAATACTCTCGACAAAAGGCGATAGGCGACGGCGACGTTTGGGGCGACGGTTGAATTCCGAGGCGATTCTGGTCCGATTCCGGCGAGGACTGAGGCGTTTTCGATAAGTCTCTTCATCCTCTTGCTTCGTTTTAGATTTCTCTTTAGTTCCACGAAGAAGAAGAAGAACCGCGACGAATGATGGTTACGGCGAAGGAGATGGACTTTGGGGGAGGCGTGTCGAGGGTTCCGGCGAGTCATCTGCCGTCGGTCGGCGACAATTGGGGGAGAATGGGCGGTTGGCGGCGGCGAAAACCCTAATTTAATAGTTTTTTTTTTTGCGGCGGCAAAACCTAACCCTAATTTTTTTTTTTTGCAGATAACTTGTTTAATCTGTGTTTCCGATCTACTGAAAGGGATTCCGGTGAGGAATGTTAAGAATTGTATATCTTTGGTGGTAGATTTTGTAACGCTTGATGGTAGATTTATTAGTCTGACAAATGTGGTTTGGTGAGTTTGGTAGATTTGTTTATATATGTTGGTAGATTTGTTTGTATATGACGGTAGATTTGTTTATATATGACGGTAGGTTTGTTTATATATGACAGTAGATTTGTTTTTATATGACAATAGTATGTATATAGATGACGGTAGATTTGTTTTTATATCACGGTAGATTTGTTTTTATATGACGGTAGATTTGTTTTTATATCACGGTAGATTTGTTTTTATATGACGATAGTTTGTATATATAATGTTGTAGATTTGTTTGCTAGATTTTGTTAACGTAATGGTAGACTTATTGTTAACGGCTGACTTATTGTTAACGGCTGACTTATTCTTTCTTCTTCTCCGACAGGTACCTGGTTTCTTCTTCGGTCATATTACCGCCATCTGAAAATTCCGGTGGTAACGGTTCTGAATTTTGAGGTGAGAAATAGTTTGTTCATGATGGTAGAGTTATATTAATTATTTGATGGTAGATCTGCTTGTTAATGATTATAGAGTTATATTAATTATTTGATGGTAGATTTGCTTGTTAATGATTATAGAGTTATTGTTTTATTTGATTGTAGATTTGTTAGTCATATATTTGAACTTTATATATGAATGATGAAATTTTTTTGTTCTTCTCTAACAGGTTATGGGCTGCGCGACGGCGGACAGGTCTCCGACGAGACTCCCAGCATGTTCTTCTACGGTTGTAGATTTGGATTTGGTAGATTTAATTATTTTTGAAATGATGGTAGATTTATTATTGTATTGATGGTAGATCTATATTTGAATTTGTACAAATGATAATTGGGTTTTAGATGATGCTATTGTTTTCAAAGTATAATTGTTGCAAAACGCTCGAGTCATGTGTCAAACATTTCATCTTTTCTACCATGTTTGCTATCATTCACTTTCTTTACTTTCACTTTGCTTAATATGTATATCCAATGTGAGTGAAATTTTAAACAAAAACACATGACTCAATCCAATAATATAGACAAAAAACATATCTATTCTATAAACCAATACTGAAAACAATCGAGCACAAACCTAAAGAATTACAAAGTTCATATGCCATATTTGACACAAACAATCGAACACTACTACAATTTTTGATGTGTCATATGACATTGTAATGTTCAAGGTTTAGAGTAATTTGAGTTAAATGTACCAGAATAAACACAAATAAGAACAAAAAAATCCTAAGTTAAAAGATAGTTATTACACACAAAAAAACCAAAAGGACATAAGGTGAATGTTTAAGAGAACCAATATGACATAAGTTCAATGTTAATCTTAATCCAAAAAAAAAAGGAGGATAACAAAATAAATCTACCATCATTACAATAAATCTATCATCAAACACTAAAAATTCTCATACTTAGCATATTTGGGTGCCTGTTTTTTGTTGTAAATATGAGTTTTATTGTAGGACAAAAACGTCATTTCGCATTCTGAAAAAAAATCAAATGTTTACCACAATGCGAAATAATAGGTCTACCGACTGAGGTTATCTGAGTAAATACCAAAATATTTACTAAATCTATCGCCATTAACAATAAATCTACCAAATATTTTTAAATCTACCGTCACTAATATTAAATATAGGGAGAATTGTTAATTTTGAGCAAAAATGGGAAATATTGTCCCCTTTCTGGTTTATGACACGCTTGAAGGGATTATTGACACGCAAGCGTGTCATAAACTCACAGGTTGGTTTATGACACGCAAGTTGTGAGTTTATGACACGCAAAAAATGGGAGAAATATAAATTTAGTCCTCAAAACTGAAAAGTTCACATTTGGAATACAAGAAAAGAAACCTGCAAAACTGAAAAGTTCTTCAAGTAGTCCCACTTCATGCAATCGTTCTGGAGATTTGAGTTTGGGCAAGATCTTGGTGTTGGAACTAATTTTTTGTCAAAACTCGAGGGCTTGATAAAATTTTGTTAGTGTGAAAATAAATGAGTTAAGCTCATTCTAATGAAATGTTTTCATTGACCGAGAAATGTTATCTCGTGTATATATTTTGGAATGGTTGTGTCATTAATGTAAATGATGAAAAACATGAGAGAAGAAAAGACCACACGTGCGTCGATCACACATTGGGCCTTGTTGGGCTCGTGGGCTTTTTTGAGGTATCGATCGATACCCCTTGGTATCGATCGATACTCAACAGGCCGACTTAAAAATCGCAGCCGCTAAGATATTCTGAGAAATATTCCTTTTCTGTCTGGGAAAAACCCTAGCCTCTCTCCTATATATACAGTCCGATTTTCACCTTAAAAATCATCCTCTGATACACTAAAAACACATCCTAAAAGTTCTAGCAAGAGTTCTCTCAATTCCCTACTGCTTAGAGTAAGTTTCTATTCGAGAGTATCGTAGTATAATGTTCGACATATCTGATATCAAGTGTAGATGATACAGATTACTTTGGTTGTATCATGGGACTCATGGATCTATTAAAACCCGTCGCACTACGGGAGATTCTTAGAGTTAAGGAAAGAGATTCATCTCGCCTCCTTAGATTTATTTTATTACTTTATCGTTTTATGAATCGTCTGTTCCTTAATGTTTATTTATATAATCGTGATTAAATCTTATCATGTCTATAGTGCTAAATTTTGGTCCTACAATCTTAACTCTAAGAAGATCCAATTCTTGTTTTATTACTTCAATTGGATCTTTAATCACGAGTAAATAAATATTTTCAAACGGTTTTCTAAAACGATTCTTCTACTGCTGATGATACTCAAACGTTATCAAAAAGCTTCTTAGCAACTTGAAACGTGTAGTAGAGGCAATCTCCATCTATTCTATTTTTAAGAATATGTTCATCTGCTAGTGATACTCAAACGTTATCAAAAGGCTATTTAGAAACTTGAAACGTGTAGTAGAAGCAGTACTGCTTTAAACATCTTCTATAACCGTCTATAATTGCGATTATTGAACGGTATAATCAACGAACGCACCTTGTGGTTCTTGATAGGTTCGATTGCGATCGAAGCCTTGTGAGTATCGATCGACACCCTATGGTATCGATCGATACTAGACAAAAATTTGTATCGGTCGACACTGAGGTGCATCGATCGATACTATGCAAACAATTGTATCGGTCGACACTAAGGTGTATTGATCGATACTTTGCATCGAGTGGTATCGGTAGACACTGAGGTGTATCGATCGATACTGTGCTTCGACCATGTTGGGTCTATGTCGATCGATACTGTGTAAAATTCACAGGTATCGATCGACACTGTGGTGGATTGATCGATCCTGTGAAATTCACTTGTATCGATCGACACCTAGGGTGTATCGATCGACACTAAGCATGTATCGATCGACACCAGTGATGCATCGATTGACACTGTATGTGCATCGGGTATCAATCGACACCATATGGGTGTATCGATAGACATTGTGTATGTATCGATCGATACCAAGGAGTATCGATCGACACCAATGCGATTCAGTTCGATATCAGTCTTAGAATTGTGATTCTTAAGTTTATATATCGGTACTAACTGAAAGTTGTGTTTTCTTTGTCTTAACAGAATGACAATTGATGTGGAAAACAACTCTGGAGTGTTAGAGAAAACCAATGACAAGGTTGAAACGACTGCGAGTCAGATCGAGACGGTCAAAGTTCTATATGGGAACCATGTTGCTCCTCCAACCAAGTTTGATGGGACAGCATTCAAGATGTGGAAAAGGAAGATGTTCTTCTATCTGACAACATTGAATCTGCAGAAGTACACTAGTGAGGTGAAACCTGTTCTCCCAGAAGATAACACTGATCCACGTGCACTTGCGAGTGTCCACGCTTAGGAACATGCTGACTTCTTGTGCAAGGGCTATATTCAGAATAGCCTTTCGGACTCTCTGTTTGGGGTGTACGAAAACGCTGAAACTTCTAAGGATCTGTGGGATTCCTTAGACAAGAAGTATCGCATTGAAGATTCTGGTACTCAGAAATTCACTGTGGCGAAATTTGAGAATTACAAGATGGTGGATTCAAGACCACTAATGGAACAACTCAATGAGGTGCAGAGGCTCCTACACGACATCTTTGCTTAGGGAATGCGGCTGTGTGAAACCTATCAAGGTTGCAGCATCATTGAGAAGCTACCTCCTGGTTGGACGGACTTCAAGAACTACCTCAGGCTGAAGAAAAAGAAGATGAGCCTTGAAGATCTGATTGTTAAGCTCCGCGTAGAGTCTACGAATCGAGAACAACAGATGGGCATAGCTGTGAAAATTCGCGAACACAATGCGAACATGGTTGAACACCAAAACCCCAATCAAGGCAAGTGACAGAACAAAGGACGCCTAAACAAAAGCAAAGGGAAAATGCCACCAAAGAACTTCCAGAAGTTCAAGAACAAGAGAAGTCAGTATGGTCAGACTTCTCAAGGGTTCTCAGGAGCGTGTAACTTCTGTGGAAAGCAAGGACACAAATCCTTCGAGTGTCGCAGCAAGAAGGCTCAAGCGAACTTGACTGAAGCTGACATGTGTGCTGTGGTCACTGAGGCCAATGTTGCTGAAAGCCATCCAAAGAATTGGTGGTTCGATACTGGTGCAACCAGACACATCTGTATGGATCGAGAGATGTTCTCCACATACACAAAGACAAAGAATGGTGAAAAACTCTTAATGGGTAATTCTGCCTCGTCGACAATTGATGGTCACGGGAAGGTTGTTCTGAAGCTCACCTCTGGATAGGAACTGGTTCTCACGAACGTCGTCCATGTACCAGATATGCACAAGAATCTGATCTCTGAATCACTCATAAGTAAGCATGGATTCTCTGTGAAGCTGGAAGGTGATAAGCTAATCCTAACGAAGAATGGGATGTATTTGGGTAAGGGTTTTGTTTGTGATAATCTGTTTAAGATGTCTGTTGAGGCAGTAATCCGAAAGGATAATGTAACCGAGGTATCCACCTCGAAGAACCCTAAGATTAATGATAAGAAACCAATTGCTTATCTCGCTGAGTCTTTTAATATTTAGCATGAACGATTAGGACATGTTAATTTCAAGTCTATGAGTAGATTAATGAACATTAACATGATTCCTAAATGCAAATTAAGCAAAGACAAATGTGAAGTTTGTGTCCAAGCCAAACTCACTAAAACGCCATCACCCAGCGTTCAAAGAACAACAGAACCTCTAGGTTTAATTCACACATATTTATGTGATTTGAAATATATTCAAACCATAGGAGGCAAGAAATATTTCGTGACTTTCATAGATGATTGCACGAGATATTGTTACATCTTTCTACTGCGAAGTAAAGATGAAGCCTTGGACAAATTTAAAGAATACAAGATGGAAGTTGAAAACCAACTCGGCAAGACCATAAAAAAGGTCAGAAGTGATAGGGGTGGTGAATACAGTGAACCATTTGATGCATTCTGTAGAGCACATGGCATTATTCATCAAACAACTGCTCCCTACTCACCTGAATCCAATGGAGTTGCTGAAAGAAAAAACAGAAGTCTCAAGGAAATGATGAATGCAATGTTGCAGGAATATGGGTTAGCCCAGAACATGTGGGGGGAAGCTCTGCTTACCTCAAATTATATCCTGAACAAAATTCCACACAAAGTCACAGGAAAAACTCTTTATGAACTTTGTAAAGGTAATGTACCTTCGTATATATACTTGAAAGTGTGGGGGTGCCTGGCAAAAGTTGCAGTACCACTTCCGAAAAAGGTCACCATTGGACCTAAAACGGTAGATTGCATTTTCATCGGATATGCGCACAACAGTAGTGCCTATCGATTTCTGGTACATAAATCAGATATACCAGACATTCATGTAAACACAATAATGGAGTCAAGGAATGCATCCTTCTTCGAAAATTTGTTTCCATGTAAGGATATAGGAAATCCTAAACAAACTCGTGACGAACGAGATGCTAGCAATGAGGCAAGCACTTCAGGCACTTCTGTAGAAGAAGAAGAAGCTGAACCTAGATGAAGCAAGAGAGCTCGTAAGGAGAAGACATTTGGCTCTGAGTTCATAATGGCATTCCTAGCGGAAAGTGGTCCAAGAACTTTCATGGAAGCGATGTCTACACCTGATGCACCTATCTGGAGGGAGGCATCTAACAGTGAAATCAACTCAATTATGCAAAATCATACTTATGAGTTGGTAGACCTACCTCAAGGTTGCAAACCTCTATGTTGTAAATGGGTCTTCACTACTAAGCTAAAAATCGATGGCTCTATAGACAAATATAAGGCCAGGCTTGTGGTACAAGGATTTCGTCAAAAGGAAGGATTGGACTTCTTTGACACTTATTCTCCAGTGACGAGAATTACTTCGATTCGCATGTTGATCGGAATCGCAGCTTTAAGAAACCTTGAAATACATCAGATGGATGTTAAGACTGCTTTCCTAAACGGAGATTTAGAGGAAGAGATCTATATGAATCAACCTAAGGGTTATGTTGCTCCCGGACAAGAGAATAAAGTCTGTAGACTTGTCAAATTGCTATACGGACTCAAGCAAGCTCCGAAGCAATGGCATGAAAAGTTTGACAGTGTAATGATGTCAAATGGCTTTCACATCAATGAATGTGATAAGTGCATCTATATCAAAAGTACTTCACAAGGTTATGTGTTGTTGTGTTTGTACGTAGATGACATGCTAATCATGGGAAGCAACAAAGATATAATCATTCAAACAAAAAACATGCTAAGTGGAAAGTTTGATATGAAAGACATGGGATTAGCGGATGTAATTCTAGGGATTAAGATTATTCGAAATTCAAAAGGAATAATTCTGTCTCAAGATCATTATGCTACAAAAATCCTTGAGAGGTTTAAGACCTACTCCAATGGGACTGCAAAAACTCCGCTTGATCCTCAACTTCACTTAACAAAGAATTCAGGTGAAGCAGTGTTACAAGTGGAGTGTGCAAGAGTCATCAGGAGTCTAATGTACTTAACGAATTGTACTAGAACCGATTTAGCACACTCGGTAAATGTACTAAGTCGTTACACGAGTAATCCATGTCATACCCATTGGAGAGCCATAACTAGGGTATTAAATTATCTAAGATACACCAAAATTTATGGGCTGCACTTCGGTAAAGAACCAGCAGTGCTGGAAGGGTACAGTGATGCCAATTGGATTTCAGATTCAAGAAACTCCAAATCCACGAGTGGATATGTCTTTACTCTTGCTGGTGTAGCAATATCCTGGAAATCTTCCAAACAAACACTCCTGGCCAGATCAACTATGGAGGCAGAGTTTATAGCTTTAGATAAAGCTGCTGAGGAAGCAGAATGGCTTCAAAACTTTTTGGAAGATATCCCAATGTGGGAGAAACCAGTGCCAGCATTACGTGTACACTGTGATAGTCAGTCGGCTATCTCTCGGACATTGAGTAATCCATATAATGGCAAGTCTCGTCATATAAGAAGACGACATAAAACCATTAGACAATTGATCTCAACTGGTGTAATAACGATAGATTACATCAAGTCGGCTGATAACCTAGCGGATCCGTTTACCAAATGTTTGCCGCGAGATCAAATTGTAAAATCATCAAAAGGAATGGGTTTAAAGCCTATAGAAAAAGATGCCGTTTGACAGATACACCACCTATGTGACTGGAGATCCCAAGATCTAGCTTCAAAGGGAAACAAAATTAAACTGATTTGAGCACTGTGAGACTATGTCTCTGCCCAATTTCTAGGATGATAAAACAGTGCTACCTGTGGATAGTAAGGATAAGCGTTGGCTTTTAATGATTGCATAGCTGTGTAGATAGTGGAGTGTGACAGGACACTTCTGAAAACAAGCTAATAAATAGATCACCTAGTGAAGTGTGAAATGGGGCCGTTTCTAGGAGAATGAAAGAGAGGGCTATATTCTCCAAATTCACTCACGAATACCATGAATGTTCAAGGCCAAAATGAACACAATAGAGAACAAAGTTCTACGAGAAGATGTCTCTGTGCGATACCTGTTGTCTAAGTTTACATCAAAATCCGGGCGGTTCAAGACATCATGTTAACCTCCTGTCCGAGTAAACTCGACAGATATTAAAAATGTTTGGTTCAAAGCTGGAAAATGCTACCTCTCAGATACAGTTACATTTTCGTATACTCTCGAAAGTCTGTCTACGTCTAGATGAGTCTAGTCAAGTATGTCTAGTAAAGTCTAGTTTGTACAATTTTTCTTATGTTTAGAGTAATTTCTATTCATGTGGGGGATTGTTGGAACTAATTTTTTGTCAAAGCTCGAGGGCTTGATAAAATTGTGTTAGTGTGAAAAGAAATGAGTTAAGCTCATTCTAATGAAATGTTTTCATTGACCGAGAAATATTTTCTCGTGTATATATTTTGGAATGGTTGTGTCATTAATGTAAATGATGAACAACATGAGAGAAGAAAAGACCACACGTGCGTCGATCGCACATTGGACCTTTTTGGGCTCGTGGACTTTTTTGAGGTATCGATCGATACTCAACAGGCTGACTTAAAAATCGCAGCCGCTAAGATATTCTGAGGAATATTCCTTTTCTGTCTGGGAAAAACCATAGCCTCTCTCCTATATATACAGTCCGATTTTCACCTTAAAAATCATCCTCTGATACACTAAAAACACATCCTAAAAGATCTAGCAAGAGTTCTCTCAATTCTCTACTGCTTAGAGTAAGTTTCTATTCGAGAGTATCGTAGTATAATGTTCGACAGATATGATATCAAGTGTAGATGATACAGATTACTTTGGTTGTATCTGGGACTCATGGATCTATTAAAACCCGTCGCACTACGGGAGATTCTTAGAGTTAAGGAAAGAGATTCATCTCGCCTCCTTAGATTTATTTTATTACTTTATCGTTTTATGAATCGTCTGTTCCTTACTGTTTATTTATATAATCGTGATTAAATCTTATCCTGTTTATAGTGCTAAATTTTGGTCCTACACTTGGAAGGAAAGACAAGGAAGCTAGCTGCTCGAATGTTCTTCGAGACACTGGTAATTGATTCTCAATACAGTTTCTTACTCTCTTTTTTTTTCTTTTTATCTCTGCATTGCATAACGGGTTGCTTTTGGATTACAGGTACTGAAGTCTAGAGGACTTATAGATGTGCAACAGGACCAACCCTACAACGATATCGCTCTCAAGTTGACGCCTGCCATTTTTTCAAAAAACTATTGAATAAAAAACAATGCTCACTATAATATTTATTTATGTAGATGCTAGACAAGGAAATGGTGATTCTTAATTTGTTGATCCCTAGTTTGTTTACATATATTATTTGTACAAGTAAAGCTTTTCTCGTAACATGCATAGCATGAGGACACAGTTTAAAAAAAAAACAATAGTGACGTCGACAGCAGGGTTCGAACATTGCTTATTAGTGGAAAACAGTTGTTGTATTTGAAGACGATGAAACTGACAGATGATGCAAGCACTATTACTGAGGATCCTTAATTTGGATTATTTTTTATTTCATTTGGTTTGGATTCATTTGGCAATTACAGGAAAAATAAAATAAAAAAAGCAGGACCATACAATTTCCATGAAATCGAGGACAATTAGTAATCTCAAACCATAGTCCTGTTAAAACCATACTCGATAGTTCTCTAAAACCATCGTTTTTAACTCCGTTAGAGTACTTGATTCCAAAGTTAGTAATCTACCTCGTTTTTCTTCATCAACAATTTAAATCCACTCCTTATTGATTCCCGATCTCCATATACACCAGGGAAGAAATATCGTGAAGAAGATGATCGTCATGGTAAAAAAAAAAATTGAAAAACGTGCTAGAAAATAAAAAATAACACTTGAGTCGAAAATAATTTCTAAAAAAAAACCAAAGGATTACCACGACAAAAAAGGAAAAAACTTTTTCAAAAAGGGAAAAAAAAAGATTACACTAAAAATAAGGAAAAAACGTGTTAAAAAAGGAAAAAAAAATATTTTCTGAAGATTTTCAGTTTGTCCTAAATTTTCTCTCAGATTTTGTTAACCTCTTGGTAGAATGTATTCTACATTTAGTAGAATCAAGACAAAATTGTAGAACTTCTATTCTACAACAAAGTAGAATATAGAGAAAATTGTAGAACTTATAATCTACAATAAGTAGAATATAGCGAAAGTGGTAGAATGCGAATTCTACAATTGGTAGAATAAATACAACATCGTAGATAACATATTCTATAGAGACAGTAGAATGCAAAACAAATAGTAGAATACATATTCTATACTTGGTAGATTTTAGAGCAAATACTACAAACCAAATTCTACAATTAGTAGAACATGAAAATATATATTTTTTAAAAAAATCGTTTTTCCTAAGATAAATTACACAATATATATTACTTACCTTATATGAATTTTGGGAATTTTTAAAGTAAGTATAAATATTTATTTGGCATTTTTTATATTCAATAATTGATATTTTAGTCTAAAATTGGCAAAACTCAAATAAGTACTAAGGGGACAATAGTTCCCATTTTTTGCTCTAAATTTACAATTTTCCCTTAAATCTACCACTGTTACTGATAGTTGGACTTTTAACGGTCCGCACAATTACCCACTGTGCACAATGCCTCAATCTAATGGCATGTCATTGTAGCACTTTGGGATCGAATCCACAGGGAAATAAGAACGATGCACTAAGAATACAAGACGCTATCTAATCTAAGCAAATATAGGGTTTTGATTTTTATCGGGCAATTTGAAACATACAAAACAGATAAATAAACGAGTAGTTTTGCAAACCAAAACGAACAACGAGACAAACTTAAACGTTATTTAGCAAATTTAAACAAACGAATTCTCGGGTAAAGTAATCGACTCGGGTGATTCTTTAATCTACTCAAGATGCTCAAACATTCGACTAAATATCTCCTTAGGCCTTAGAACACTACTAAAGATTAATCCACTTCCATGGTATTAACCCCTTTCTTAGTCATCAATCGTCATAAACTTCCGTTCGCGATTCTATGACTAACAAGCAATAAGCACAAGTCTAATTAACCACAATTCACCTTAAACTTCAATTTTCCGTTGGCTAAGATATGAAAAGCACTCATTAAATTCGTTCAAGACTTTCATCAAAAACCTTCCGGGTGATGAAACTCCCTAGGTTCTAGATCAACTAGATCAAGGTCAATCTAGCATTAAGAACACTTAATGAGCAAGGATTTCAAGTAATCTAACTCCTAAACATCAAGAACAAACCTAGAATCACCCTAATCTACTTCATCCAAGAATCCTAAAAGAACTACTCACACATAGCTAAATCACAAATATAAACCGTACAAATGAAAGACATAAGCAAAATAAGAAGAAAACTAGAAGAGAATTCAAGAAAACTTCTCTAGATCTTCTTAGGATTGCAAATCTTCCATCAAGAACAAGGTTTTCTTACAAGAGTTTTTGTTAAAAGTGATAAAAAAATTCTTACATCTGGTCTAAAAACCAGTTATTAAAGAGTCTTGGTCGACCAAAGTCACCAAAAGTTAGGTGGAATAGTTAACAACACGTTTTTACACTGTTTTCGGAGGTTGGTTTTCAGTTTGATACGTCTTCACTAAATCGGCCATTAACTCTTGAACCACAGATCGGAATGACTTGGAACTAGTTCCATTGGAAAGCTAACTCAAATATCTACAACTTTCATGAAGAACTCTGAAGCTAAATCCGAATGGAAACTGTTTTTCTGAGTCGATCTTTGAAGCACTTCGGACGGTTTCTGCATTTTTGCTCTGGAGGGTCCCACAGCGGTGTGGAGTTGACCGCTGCATGCCCGCTGTGAATTTCGGTTTTTTTTGTCGGATGCAACCGCAGCGGTCACTGTTTGACCGCTGCACAACCGATGTGAGTCTTTGTGTAGTTCCTTCGCACGCCAGACTGGACCATCGTCACGGAAATTGGCATAACTCATGATCGCCGCGTTGGAATTGCCTCAAACGACTTCCAAATGAAAGCTAATCCATTGCTCTATCTCGTGTTAAAATATAAGCTCAATCCATCGGTGGAAAGTCCTTCATCCAATGCCAAACTTATGACGTCTCAACCTGATCCTGCATCTTTGTATTCTGAAATGAACTTTTTGATAGCTATCTTCACTCCTATGACTCCAAGAACACCTGAAAATGGCTCAAAGAAGCCAAAAAGAATGCAAAGATAACCTAGGACATCTAAAATGTAATGAGACTCAAGTTGGACCTAAATGCATGAAAATATCCCAAAACTATACAAATAGGAACTAAAAACCTATGAAACTAAACCTTAAAAACATGTAAAATATGGTGTTATCAGTTACAAGACGAAGTCACCAAGATTATACACGGTTTTAAATCTACCGCCATTATAAATAAATCTACCAACCCAATAAAAATCTACCGTTACCAATACAAATCTACCGTCACAAAAAATAATTAACACTGATTAACTCTACCACCAAACGAAATAAGTCTACCGTTTTATAAGATTAATCTACCACCATGGTCAATAAATCTACAAAAAAGTCAAACATTTACTGTTAGTCAACGATTTGGTCGTAAAGTTTACCAACTCATAAATAAATCTACCATCAAAGACAATATATCTACCACAAATAAATATATCTATCGCGTCGTTTAAATAAGTCTACCAAAATAAGTCTACCAAAATAAGTCTACCAAGATTTAACTAATCTACCATCTTTCAAACAAATCTATTATCCATCAAACAAATCTACATACCAAAATTTTAGTTGACCAACATCAAACAAGTCTACCGTAAAAAAACAGTAGGATTTTGTTTTTTTGCGCGCTTGAAAAGTAATGCCAGTTTTGTAATTGCATTTTTGTCAACAAATGCTATAAGAGTATTTTCGATATAGGAGATTAGTCTCGTAATAAAAATAAAAGTAGATCAAACTAATAATAAACATAAATTTCAAAGTTATTTTAGTAATCCACCCAAGTTTCTATAGTCATCATGCCCTCTCCAAGGAAGCTATCAAACTCAATGGTCATACCATAAACCATATAATTTTTTCAGTTGTCATCTGAGTCTAGTTGTCTTCCTTCTGCCACGGTGAATGTTAGGGTTTAGAGGATGAATGTTTGTGAATTTATAGTGACACATATTAGAGTGATCACAAGGATGCCAAAATTTTGTGGTTAGTTCCAAAGACATTGGAGACAAATTATCTATTCGTGATGGACATTAGAGCTAGTTGTTGATTACAAGTCTTTTATATTTGCTTGCTGTGTAATTATGCCTCGGTATCTCGATTGCACATCTTCTTTGATTGCACTTATGCAGCTCAAGCAGAGGCGGATCTACATTAGATGGGGGTGTGGCAAGTTCCCCATGCTGATTTTATCAAATTGTTCTTGTACAAGCAATTAAATAAGTTCATTTAGCTCTTTTGGTCGAGTCATATATGAGTTGTCCCTTTATATTAATTTATCATTTCGATTCTACTTGATTTCTCTGTTATTTTTAAACTGAATTTTCTACTTTAAATTTTAGACATTACAAAATTTATTATAATCAAATTTATAAGAGAAAACAAAATTTGTGCTCCATACTAAAAAAATTCCTAGATCCGCCCAGAGCTCAAGTATGGGCTACTTTTTTCACACTCCCAATTCTGACCATTCCTTTAACTTTTGATAGCATTGTTACTTGGGTCAGGAGTCAGGACTGCTTCCTCCAACTCTTAGTTAAATGTTATTTGTAACTGTTACTTCAAACTTCAATATATGAATTATGGAAGGAAAAGAACGCAAGATTACACCAAACTATAACCAAGCCTTCAGTTAGGTAATCCATAAAATTCAGGCCATTTTGCGACAGAAACTGGCTGGTTTAGACAAGCCGTATATCACTCCTCACCAATTTAGGATTGTTTCAAAACTCACCGTCTTGACTTACTACTTGAATCCTTAATCGTTTTCCTAGGATTTTAAGATCTAGCGTCTTAGGTCCAAATTTCTTGTGATCTTTTATTAAGTTCATTGTTAATTTCTAATGAGAAAATATCTATTCTCCTGAGTGTTTTTGCCGGTTTAAGAAGGTCATAAGTCCCATAGGTGTTGGACTATTTCAACCTATCTAGACAGGATTGTAAGGGGTGATAGATAATTCTTGTTAGTATTCTTAAAAATGAATTCATATTTTAGATCAACATCAAAAAGGTTTGAATCCGCTTCTTCTTCTAGTTCCAAAAGAAAATCTAATAAATATTCAAAAAGGGTCATTACTAGTCTTGAAACAACCATAGATGATTTCCAAGGGTCAATTGACAATTGAGAAATCCCAAAAATTTATAAAGACCAAATTTATCAAATTTCAAAAATAATTTTTTAAGAACAAATTTCTCAATCAAAACTGAAGAACAAGATATCCAACTTACAAAACCTTTCGAAACAATTCATTTGTTTTCTGAGAGTGCTTTACAAAAACATAGAGAAATAATTTCAAATATATACATATTGGTTTAGTCCAAGTTGGGATTAAACCACTTTCAAAAGAAGGATTAAATACTTCAATTTTAGCTATCTTAAGAGACACTCGATTCAAAATATTTGAAGATTCTTTACTAAGCTCTATTGAGTCAAGTTTGTGTACTGGTCCGATTTCATTTGATTTCTATCCAAACTTTACAGTTTCCTTGAAAGACAAAAATATTTTAAAATCTCTAGTTTTACAAGTTAAAACTCACAATTACGAAATGATAGAAGGATCAATTCCAATTGCAATAATTTTTAGAGTTCATTACAAAGCCATGACTAGTGCTTTCTCTTCAAAAGTAAAACTTTCAAGTAAATGGGGTGAAACCCTTTAACTTCAAACAGATCTTTCGAGATCCAACTCCGTAATTCCAAGATCTATTCAATGGAAATATATAAATCCTCCAGATGAATGGGTCCTCGAAGGAGCTGTCCAGCCAAAACCTACAAAACCTCAAGAACCTTTAGAACCAAATACACGTTCAAAACATATTGAGCAATTTCATGATGGAAAAGTAAAACTTTCTTTCATTTGAAATACTCATGAAAACATGGATGATTATTCATGTGAATCTTCCTCTCTTCCGGAAACTATTGATCTAGGAAGAGTCTCCCAATTGGCACACGATTTTTCTAAATTATAAAAAAGCCAAAAATTTCAACCAAAATTTTCGACTTCCGATATTCCAAATTATGTTTTAAGAAATTTGTATTTCCGAAACAAATCCCAAAACATGTTTACTCAGCAGAAAACAATTTTCAACAATATGATTTTTCCACAAAATCTGAACTAACAAGCCCTACATTTTCAGCCATAACAAATAATATGTTAAATGAGCTAAATGTCCTAGAAAAAGATTTTCAAATTGATAAAAAATTCTTGCGAGATGATTTTTACTCTAAAAATAACACCCATAAAAGACTATGGTTTGTTAAAAACTTTTTAAAAGATAGAAACGTAATCCAAGAAAAGTTTTACAACTATCTCCATAAACATAAAATACAAATTTTGTTTTTCAATTGGTTTGAAGACAATGCTTTCAAAAATAAAATTTGTTTTCCTTTTTCCAAAACTGCAAATCCTATCACCAATCGTAACAAAACCCGTGAATGGGAAACACTTGCAAATGGAAAACTTATTCGTTCAAACTATCCTCCTCCACAAGGAATAAAGCTCGAATGGTCAGGTACACCAATCGAAGAAATTCAATTTAAGCGCCCCCAAGATGATGATAAGACTAATATAAAAAATATCACCATCCAAAATAATTTTTCAAACACGAATTTTGGCCGATAGGCAAACAACTTGATAGAATTGAAAAATCAATTCAAAATCAAGCCATTACTCCAAAAGATTCTCCTTCTGAAAAGAAAAACAAAAATCACATGTTCAAACCTTTCCAAATTTCTAGTTCTAGTGTCAAAACCTACTAAGATACAAACAAAGAATTCATTCGTGCTCTCCAAAGCCAACTAACTAGAGTAGGCACACGAATCTGATATCCCTGATACTCCTACTTCTAAAGTCCAAATAAATACTCTAGCTAATGATTCATATGTTAATGAATCCTCTGAGCAAAATTCAACCCCATAGATAAATCGTCTTGATTGATGATATGCTCAAATTAATACCCTAAAAGTACTAAGCAGTAGTTGCAGTAAAGTAGGGGTCGAATACAATGACTCACAGAGACACACAATAAATTATATAGATGAGAATTAAGCTAAGCGATCAATGATATTGAAAACAGAACGTAAATTAAAACGGTTGTAAATCCGATTGGAGAAAGATAGGTTCAGGGTATTTCTTAGGAAATCAATGAATGCATATAAACTAACTAGTCAGGATTCAGATTTAGCGCGGTTCTTGAACTCAAATCACTAAGATATAGTTAACCAACTCTCGTTGCGAAAACTATCTAAATCTAAATTTTAGGAATTCCAAATCTCTTTGTGAATCCTAACACTACAAGAAAAACATGTATTAATAGCACATCAGGATAGCGGTTTTTGTGGTTATGCTATGGTTGACTAAACCTTGATTTTTAGATAGCGTTTGTTTATTATTAAATGCTATCAATATGTTGCTCAGACTAAAAAATTTCCACGCGCTAATTTTTTTGTTTGGCGCCTGCTATTTAATAGCACATACAACATTAAAACGCTATGTAAATGTTGAGCGGCACAAAATAATTCCTTTACCCGTCAAATACTTAGTGAAAAAAGAAGGGCCACCAATTGGAGGCAAATTTTTTAGGAAATTTCGCCTAAAAACTCTTCAATGTCGTTTCCCCCAATTTCATTCTGCTCTTCTTTTCTCCTTATCTGTTCTTAAGTTCCCACTCTCTAGATCTAGGGTTCTCACTTATGTACATCCTTCTCGTTGATAATGCCGACCCTTTCTCCGACCTCATTACGAACTTCGTGGGAGTACGCCTCTCAGCAGCAGACCTCATTACGAATCTTCTTGGGCTCAATCTTTGGCGAATCTCCTTCGCCTGGCTGAGATCGAGAATTTTGATCCTATTGACAAGAAGTAGGTGAAGGAATCCATCGGAATTTTTGTTTTTGTTGTTCTTGTTTCTTGAAGATGCCGCTTTGCAACCAGAATCGCGCTCCACGAAGTCTGAACGGCGTAAGCCCTTTTTCGTTCTTCTTTTTCGTTTTTCGTTGATGAGATTTAGATGGGTAGGTGAGAAAAAACCCTAAAAGAGAAGATGAGATATATATCTCAGTCTAATTGTTTGATTTTTAGGGCTTTGTTCTATGGCATAGCAGATTAAATTATTTACCCCTCTTCAACGTCTTTTGAAATTCCATAGTGATACATTGTTAAGAACATGAATGGTGATTGTGGGTTCTTGCGATTTTGCTTTGTAATATTTGTGATTGTACTTAATTTTGTTTGTTTCTGAACCATTTTCAGAAAAAGGAAGCTGTCTCCAAAGATTGGGCCCAAGAGAAGAAGATTCCTTTCTATAATTTACTTCCATATTTGCACTTTTCTAACGAATGTCTTTGTGGTCCAGAGAACAATAAAGATGGGAATCTTGGGTGTGGATGCACTAGCGAGTGTAGCAGTCTTATGAGCTAAGGTTAGAACAACAAAGGTGTGGAGACCAAATTCAGAGGTTGAATTCAATTATGATGCTTTAGGAGGTCGAATTCAATTATGATGAGGACATGGTTGAGTTCATGTAGAAAGTTGCAAAGATCGTCGATACCGCGGAGCTTACTGTTGAGCCGAGGAACCACTTGTATGTTGCCTACAAGAACGTGATTGGTGCTAGGAGGGCTTCGTGGAGTATCATCTCCTCCATTGAGCAGACAGGAGAAAGTAGATTGTGAGCAAAAGAGGTCTTACTCCTACAGTACGATATTGTAGAGAGAAAAATGAAAGCTGAAGCTAACTAACTAACTAGTAAATTAAAGCCTTTGTGTGTATTTAATAAAATAAGATTAAATTTTATCTTAAATTTTGTAAGATATTTTTTTATATTTTCTAATTAAAAAAATAAAACACAACAAATTATTGTTTCATACGAAGAACATAAGATAGAATAAAAAAAACTATTACAAAATTAAAAATAAGAAGGAAAAATTAGTATGTCTTTGATTTAGGGTTTAGGGAGTAGAGATTGGGGTTTAGGGTATAAAGGTATAGGGTTTGAAATATATTTTTTCTAGTTCTATTAACAATAACAATAATTTTGTCTCATAATCTGTAAATAAAAAAAAAATTAGAAAAAAACGAATTCTTGATATTATTTTAGAGTATATATAGGGTTTAGGGTTTGAAATAAAATACTATTTCTTTGTAATTTTCTAACTAAAATTTAAAATATAAAAACTTATTATCTTATAATATTATAAGTCTTGGCGTTTTTTAATAAAATAATCTAATAAAAAATTCTAACTAAGATAAAATTTACAATATTACAAACATTTGATTTAGTGTTTAGGGTATCAGAGGGTTAGGGTTAGAGTAAAGGGTAAAGGTTTATGATTCAACACTTGCAATATATTATTTTCTATTTACAAACAATATAATTTATTGTTTCATATCAAAGATGTATTAAGTATAAAATATTTATTTGAAAAAACAAATGTTAGAAATTAAACATACAAAGTATCTAAATTTTACTAAATATTTCATCTATCTATAGTATTACACAACTTTTTCTATATATATATATGTTTCTGTATAATTTTTTTTCTGAAACTCCAAATTATATATTTTAAGAAAACTAAATAATTTATCATAAACTCATTATTATAAAACATTTTCTATCAATAATATAAATAAAAAAGCTTTCAAAACAAATAAGCTTCCATAAGACGAGAATCAATAGTGAAAGAGCACTCAGATCGTTTATGTGGCACGATCGCAAGTGTAGGATCCTTTTTTTCCTCTTGAGACCATTACTTCCCCGACCTTTATTACTCATAAGATCGATGACGTGGCTTAATCCTCATTCCTTCCTTTCTCAAAGACTCAAATCTCTCATTTGGCTCTCGACATCGGAGGTAAGAAAAAAACAAAAAAAACCCCACTTTGATTTCTCTCTGGCTTCAGATTTGTTTTCGTCTCTGGGTTCGTCTCGATTGATTGATCTCGAGGCTACGAATTGGGTTTTGTGTGATATCATTTTTTTTGGGGATTTTGGATTGGGAGTTTTTGTGGGTTTTTCGCAGGGACTCTGATAAAGCTCGTCTATTTCTCGGCAAATGGAGACAATTTCGAGGAGTCTCGTGACGGAAGCATCGTCGTGCGTAGTGGTTGCTCCGTTGTGGAAGGGAGGCTTTGTTTCGCCAAGTTTGAGACCGGAAAGATTGATGATTTTTTAGAGTTTATTCGATCCAATATTCTTCATCATTCTTCCGGTAAGTGTTTATGAATTAAGAAGCTACATCTGATTTCATATGTGTATTAAGCAGCTTTCTAGCTATTTGGAGTAATGAGTGTGAACATCTATTGCAATTTTAGATCCATAACACATGTAGTAGGCAAAAAAAAAAAAAATTTGGAACAATAGGCTGAGAAGGATTATGAATGCATCTGGTTTTGGACATTTTTTCTCTCAAAGACGGTAAATTGCAATTTCTTCTCTTTCACACCTATTTTCATTTCTCATTAGCCATATGCTAGACACAACAAAGGTTTTCTGTTTTATATTACATCAGCTAAGCTCAGAAACCAGCTTTGAAGAGGACCATCCAGGCAAAAAGAAATTCTCTCGACCTGTCCTTGAGACAACAACCAAGGAAGAACCTAGCTGGCCATCATTTGGGCAACTCCTTACCGATTTCTGTAAACTCGCTCTTGAGCTTTTAACCAGCCACTTAGTCCCAACCCGGTTCAGAACCAGCCCCAATTTAGGGCTGTAATTGATTATTATCTTTGTTTGATTGCTGCAGACTTACATGTTCAGATCATTTTGATGTATTTGTGGAATGCTTGTAGCAGCAAGGTGAGTCCTTTTGTCACTTACATATGTCTAATAAACCTTTTTTCTTATAACTTATAGTAACTTATATGTGTTGTCACTTACAGAATTGTTCTTATAACTTATAGTAACTTATATGTGTTGTCACTTACAGAATTGTTCTGATGTTGATCAACGGGGAATCAAGTTAAAGATCATACTCAGCTTTGCCAATAACTACGAGAGCTTTGGAGGGAAGAAGGCATATGTGGATTAATAATGCATCTGCTAGTAGCTCTTATACTTTACCATCTCTGGAGGGTTTTTTTTTTACTTTACATAGATTTTTCTTATATTACAAATTTTACTTTACCATCTGCATATGTAATAGTTTATTTGTATCATGGTTTCATATAATATAATAATATATGACAATTTTTGTGTCTATTTCTCTTTACAAACATGTTTGATATTATAATAATGTTTATAAACCCAGAATCGTATATATATATGTGTTATTATATATACATATATATATTAATATATATATATATATATATATAGTAACAAATTCATATAAAAACAAAACTAAGAAAAAATTACAAGAACAGTTATATTAAAAATAACAATTTTTAAACGTTGTTAATAATGTAAATAATAGAAAAAAGAACACGCTATTAAATACTATTTAATTGCAAAATAAAATGCGTTATAGTATATGACAATACGATAGCACTGCAAAAACCCGCTATCTAAAGTGTCTGTCCTATTATGACGGGCGATGATACAGCGTGTGTTAAAACGCTATGGTATCGTTAGATAGCGTTATTCAGCCGCTAAGAAAAACCTTTTTTCTTGTAGTGTAAAGTCTAAATCAGCTTTTAGATCAGGTTTGATTTGTTAACAAAACAACTAAACCAAATCTCTTTGCCAATAGTTATTTTGCTCACCTTAGGTTCTATAAGGTAATTAATCGCACTCTCGTGTCATAAGATCTAAGTTCTAGGTGAGCAATCTAGAATTAGCTTCGCAAACAACCTATGGTGAAGAACTAATTCAGATGGTGAATCCTGATAACTAATCAACATAGCATTCAAAGAAAACCCTTATGAGAACTCTAAACCTAACAAGAGATCTACTCAGACATGGAAACTGAAGCAATAAACATGTTTGAATAAATCATCAAATAAAATAGAAAGAGTAACAAGAGGGTTCGAAATCTTCTCTCGGACGAATGATATGCTCCAATTAATACCCTATTAAGATACTAAAGCAGTAGTTATAGTATAGCTAGTGGTCGAACCACAAAGACTCACAGAGATGCACAATAGATTGTATAGTATCAAATTAAGCTAAGCCAAGAGATGTAATTGAAAGCAGTGCAGAAATTAAAAGAGTTGTAATTCAATTGGGAGAAATATAGGCTCAGGGTATTTCTCAGGAAATCGATGAATGCAGATAAACAAACTAGCATGATTCAGATTTAGCGCAGTTCTTGAACTCAAATCACTAAGGTATAATTAACCAACTGTCGTTGCGAGAATTATATAAATCTAAATCCTAGGAATTCCAAATCTCTTTGCGAATCCTAAAGTTTAAATCAGCTTTAATATCAGGTTTGATATGTTCACAAATCAATTAAACCAAATCTCTTTGCGAATAATCAATTTGCTCACCTAAGGTTCTATCAGGTAATTAATCGCACTGTCGTGCCTAATCAATTATCCTAAGATTTAAGTTCCAGATTCGTCAACCTAGAATTAGCTTTGAACACAACCTAAGGTGAAGAACTAATTCAGATGGTGAATCCTAATAAATTAATCAACCTAGCATTAAGAGAAAACATTTATGAGAACCCTGAACCTAAAGTGGATCTACTCAGACATGGAGATTGAAAACAACATGATTGAATAGATCGTCAAAGAAATCAATAGAAAACAGGAGTTCAGAGTTGTCTCTCCAAAAACCAAAAGTAGAATCAAAGTAAAATAAAGCATAGCCATTAAAGTGGCTGAAAAACCTAATTATATAGGTAAAACACGTTTTGGGCCATCTTGTAAATATCAAAGTCTTATGGGCCAATTCTGCAATTCTTCAACTCCTCAATAAGTCGCGGTCCTTCTATTTCCTCGACGAGTATCGATCGATACCTGGGGGTATTGATCGATACTCATGTGATTTCGACGTCTCATCTACACGGATCTCTGCTTCATTCCAGAATATTCCAGAAAGCTCCAATATCTCCAATTATGCTCCAAACGTGCTATAACCTGTAAAAGACTCTAAAAGACTACAAACCACTAGAAAGACTCTATAAAAAGGACTTATATCATGGCTTAAATAGGGTAAAAACCATGATATATCAACTCCCCCAGACTTAGCCTTTGCTTGCCCTCAAGCAAATAGAATATTAAACCAGATAAAGATGTTTGAAAACATAGAGACTCACCTGTTCATGAACAATCGAAATGACCTTCTTCCCAAGTACCCAAGTATCACCTAACCAGTTTTCGATCTAACCACCATGTACTTCTCCGTAGACATTCGTAGCTTTTCCAGACTCCACTCATTATCTCACACCATTGTTTAAATAAAACCCTCATCACCAGTTTCATCGCTGCAGTCAATGTTCAAGAACCTTCTAGATTCTTTACCATACAATATCATGACAAGGAACCACCATTTTTCATACTTTTTGTATCAATTTCTCTCCCCCAGACTTATTTATTATTATTTTATCTATTTTCTTTTAGATCTTGCATATACACATCAAGGTATGAGACGCGAGTATTGATGGTGTTTGCCACCAAATCCCCGGTTCTTCCCTCTCTATGTATCAAAGGTTTAGGCAAATAGTGGTATCACGGAAAATTTTCCTAACCTCGCTTTCAACCTTTGTGTGATCATTCCCTCTTAAGTAGAATAATGGGATCGCTGGAAATTTTCCTATCCCTCTACTAAGAAGAAAATCATCTCATCTTTTATGCTCTTATTTATCAACTTATAACAGGGGAGAGAAATACTATTACTCTAAACACATGGGTTCCTTTGTCAGATATGAATGATGAATCAAGCTCTAAAAAAACTAACCACATTGATGAAGTGCAAAAATTTGGCTCAGGTTTCAGAAGAACTCTGATGGAGACATGGATGTTTTCTAGTCAACTGGTCAGTCCTTGGATTTTTCATTAGTCGATCTAGAGCTGATCCTGTAACAATGTGCACTCAAAAACAAAATCAAATCAATAGGTTCAAGCACATGATCATTATCTCCAACAAGTTTTGACTCAATAAAACAATTTTAACTCGATAAAACGACTGACTCTAAGAAAAACAAACACAATGTCAGCAGACACCTCCCCCAGACTTGAACAACACTGTCCCCAGTGTTATCTAGCCTAGAGTCAGTGGAAGAAAACAAAAGAACAGAATAAAATTAGGAAAAACAAGAAGTTACCTTGCTGGAACAGCGAGTATCGATAGACACACAGCCTGGTATCGATTGATACCAGGCTTAAATCGATATGATGAACCGTCTATTCGCGATTGGTGTCGACCGATACCAATAGGGTATCGATCGACACTAGGCGATTTCGGATTTTTTCTCCTTGTTTATCCTGACACAAACACAAAACGAAAAATAAAACAGAAAAAGAATCAAAAGCAGACTCACCAGTGGGTTGCCTCCCACCAAGCGCTCGTTTCTCGTCATTAGCTTGACTGTAACGCCCTTCAGGCAGGATACGAATGTGAGCTTGCACCAAAGCAGGCTCCACAACTTGACATCGATATCTTCAGAGTTTTGCTCAACATACTCTCCACAAACTCTTGCCCTTTTTCTTTCAGCTCCGAAGTGAGAAGTACTATAGCCTTAGAAAATGGTTTAGAGGCTCCTTTGCACTTCACCTTGTTCTCAATCGAGTCTCCATCGAACTTCTGAGGTATCAAAGTGACATGGGGATTCTCGACCTTTTTGCTCTTGGCCTTCTTCTTTGTTGCCTTAGCCTTCTTGCCAACTTTCTTGGGGATGCTGGGCGGTTCAACTGAATCGTCTATGACAGTTGGCTTGTCAGGAGGTTCTTCCAAAAGATCTTGTACCAACATCGCTCCTATTACAGCATCGATGCAACAGATACGTGTGAGAGTTCCTCTAGGGATGGCTTTGTAGTACACCTCCTTGTCAATGTATGAGAACGAGATGTGCTTGTTGGGTGTGTCCATAATGGCACCAACCGTAGCCATGAACGGTCTTCCAAGAATCAATTCCGTACGAGATATTGCACTCATCTCTACAACCTGAAAATCAGTAGGAATCAGGCAATCTCCTATTGTGATCATCAAATCAGCGATTGCACCGTATGGAAGCGAGGTAGAATCGTTTGCGAATGTGATAGATGTCTTGGGAGGTTGAATATCAGCTCCTAATCTCTCTGCGATTGCCCTTGACATGACATTGACGCAAGCCCCTGAGTCAACGAGAGACTCTTTGAATTCAACTCCAGAGATACATCATGGAACTGAGAATATTCCTGGATCTTCCCTCTTAGTCAACTGTCTCAGTGGAGGTGGTGTACCTCTGGCCTTAATGAAGAGTGCTTTAATTTCTTCCTCAGTTTCTCTGCAATCCTTGAAGTGACTTAGCAGAGGCCAGCCCTCTAGAGCTTCTTCAAAAGTGAACGAGTGGGGCATCCTTCGTACTCTCTTGTCAAAGCCACGCAGCTGCTTTGGAGAAATGGGATCTCTGAGGTGTCGAGGAATAGGATTTAGCTTCTTGGGCTTGCGAACTCTTCCTTCGATCAACTCAGGTGTTTTCACACTTTCTGGCTCGATCTGCGATGGGTATCGATCGATACCAGCCAGGGTATCGATCGATGCTATCGCTGTTGAATCGTACTTGGCAGATACATCATCATCAGAAGGAAGCTTCACATTATGCTTATCCAGCAAAGCCTTGCATCTAGCGTCCTCACATTCCTTCCTTGTCATAATATGAGGCATATGATAAGGTATCATGGGTATATAGACCCTCTCTGCAACTACTTTAGGCACCACAGTCGAAATCTCAGGTGTCTCCTCAGAAATTGCCTCAGTATCGACTGATACCAATGGGGTATCGATCGATACACGGGTTTTTGAAGTATCCCGTTTCAAAATTGTAACTGGCATCGATCGACACTTGGGGGTATCGATCGATGCTTTGGCGATTTCAGGATCCTCATCGAAATTTTCTGCACTTGAGGAGATCACATTGACGTGTGCTCTTGGATTTTCAGTTCTCCCTGGAAGAAAACCTTCCTACCTCTGCACAGCTGGTGCGGTCTGAGCGACCTGAGTTTCCATCTTCCTCTGACTAAGGTTGACAGCTTCAATCTTCCCATTCAGGTGGTCAATTTTCCCATTGAGATCAGTGTACAGATGGTCAATCTTCCCATTGAAATCCACTTGCAGTTTTTGCTGTCCCTGAAGAATCTGCTCAAGCATGAATTCCATCTTATTATCCGTAGACTTTGGAGAGATGGGATGGTACAAAGAATTCTCGTAATTGCGTGTGTTGTTGTTGTACACAAATTGCTGACCCTGAAATCCAGAGCCACCAACGTAGTTACAATCTTCCATTTCATCTCCACCGATATTATTGACTCCATCAGCAAAGTGTACAGCCTTCTTCAACTTCCTAATCAAAATATCCAGCTTCGCTTGAACTTCAGCGATTTGAGATCCATCAATTCATGCGGACTGCTTCTTCCTCTCGAAATCAGCATTCTTGGAGCTATTACTAGATGCCAAGTTCTCAATTAGCACAACCACATCATCTGGATACCTGGTGTTGAAGTTCCCTTTACTCGCATTATCCAAAGCCATCTGGTACATCCAATCGATCCCTCTGTAGAAAGTAGCCAGTAACTGAACCTGATTGAATCCATGGTGCAGACAATCCCTCTGATATGACTTGAAACGAATCCAAGCTGCTTTGAGTGCCTCGATTGGACCTTGAGAAAACTGGGAAATTTTGTTCCTGAGCTCTTCGGATCTCGCATCATCATAGAAATTGCACATGAATGCATTCTTCGTCTGGTCCCATGTAGTTAGCGAACCAGGAGTCAACTGCTTCAGCCAATAAGCAGCATCTCGACTAAGAGAGTATGGGAAGAGTTTGCAGAATAGGAACTCGTTGGACACTCCATTGTACTTCATCCCAGTGACCAAATCTTCGAACCTCTCGATATGATCCATGGGATGCTCATGAGGTGAACCATGGAAAGGACTTTGACTCACGAGAGCGTAGTACGCAGGCTTCAGCTCGAAGTGGTTCCTCTGAAAAGTTGGGATGCGAATCGCAGATCGATTGGCATAGAACTGATCAGGTCTGTTGTGCTCGCCAAGTGTCCTAACTCGATCACCTGCAGCATTCCCAACGTTGGCGCGCCCAGCTGGCGTGACAATCTCAATAATAGCAGCAGGGACAACGACGTTTTCAGCTTCATCAAGTCGCTGCCCTCCCTCATTGCACACATGACTCTCTTGGTGTCTCAAGACTCCAGCTTCATCAGCTCTTAAAACCACTGGGTTGTTCATCCCTGATGTTTGCTTTGTCTTTCTGTTTGTGCGTTCCACAAGCGCTAGCTGTTCCAATGACAGTTCAACTAGCTGAGTGCTTTTGTTGCTCCTGGTTTCACGAACAAGCATACACCTGAAAACAAAACACTAGACAAGGCACGTAAGTAACCAAAAAAATACGTTGAGTAACGATCGATACCAAGTGGTGTCGATCGATATCAACAAAAGAAGACGACGAGTATCGACCGATACTAGGTAGTATCGATCGATACCGACGAACTTAGTCGAAACTCGACAGCTAAAATCTAAAGGCGAAATTGAGTCCCCGACAACGGCGCCAAATTTGATATGCTCAAATTAATACCCTATTAAGATACTAAAGCAGTAGTTATAGTATAGCTAGGGGTCGAACCACAAAGACTCACAGAGATGCACAATAGATTGTATAGTATCGAATTAAGCTAAGCCAAGAGATGTAATTGAAAGCAGTGCAGAAATTAAAAGAGTTGTAATTCAATTGGGAGAAATATAGGCTCAGGGTATTTCTCAGGAAATCAATGAATGCAGATAAACAAACTAGCAGGATTCAGATTTAGCGCAGTTCTTGAACTCAAATCACTAAGGTATAATTAACAAACTGTCGTTGCAAGAATCATCTAAATCTAAATCTTAGGAATTTCAAATCTCTTTGCGAATCCTAAAGTCTAAATCAGCTTTAATATCAGGTTTGATATGTTCACAAATCAATTAAACCAAATATCTTTGCGAATAATCAATTTGCTCACCTAAGGTTCTATCAGGTAATTAATCGCACTGTCGTGCCTAATCAATTATCCTAAGATCTAAGTTCCAGATTCGTCAACCTAGAATTAGCTTTGAACACAACCTAAGGTGAAGAACTAATTCAGATGGTGAATCCTAATAAATTAATCAACCAAGCATTCAGAGAAAACCGTTATGAGAACCCTGAACCTAAAGTGGATCTACTCAGACATGGAGATTGAAAACAACATGATTATATAGATTATCAAAGAAATCAATAGAAAACAGGAGTTCAGAGTTGTCTCTCCAAAAACCAAAAGTAGAATCAAAGTAAAATAAAGCATAGCCATTAAAGTGGCTGAAAAACCTAATTATATAGGTAAAACACGTTCTGGGCCATCTTGTAAATATCAAAGTCTTCTGGGCCAATTATGCAATTCTTCAACTCTTCAATAAGTCGCGATCCTTATGTTTCCTCGACGGGTATCGATCGATACCAGGGGGTATCGATCGATACTCATGTGATTTCGACGTCTCAGCTACACGGATCTCTGCTTCATTCCAGAATGTTCCAGAAAGCTCCAATATCTCCAATTATGCTCCAAACGTGCTATAGCCTGTAAAAGATTCTAAAAGACTACAAAACACTAGAAAGACTCTATAAAAAGGACTTATATCATGGCTTAAATAGGGTAAAAACCATGATATATCAACGAACAGAGTTTCAGACTTGTCTCCCTTCAAAAGCTCTCTCACAAAACCAAAGTAAAATAAAGCATTACCATGAAAGTGGCTGTAAAATCCTATTAAATAACCTAAATCACGTTTGGGGCTTCTTGTAAATAATAAAGTCTTCTGGGCCATTTTGCAATTCTTCAACTCTTCATTAAAGTCGCGGGTCGTGTCTGCTTCGGTAAGTATCGACCGATACTAGTCAGTATCGATCGACACTGAGACTTCAAATCGGGTACTCAGCTACACGAACGTTGCTTTGCTCCAAAATGCTCCAGAAAGCTCCAATATCTCCAATTATGCTCCAAACGTGCTAAAACCTGTAAAAGACTCTAAACCACTACAAAATAGTAGAAAGACTCTATAAAACAGACTTATATCATGGCTTAAACGGGGTAAAAACCATGATATATCAACTCCCCCAGACTTAGCTTTTGCTTGCCCTCAAGCAAATAGAAGACTAAACTAGAGAAAGAGGTTTGAAAATATAGAGACTCACCTGTTCATGAAACATTGCAATGACCATTTTTCTTAGTGATCCACATATCACTTAACCAGCTTTTTGATCTAACCACCATGTACTTCTCCGTAGACATTCGCAGTTTCCCAAACTACACACATTATTTCACAGCATCGTTCAATCAAGCCATCCTCGCAGTTTCATCGCTGTGATTAATACCAAGAACCTTCTAGATTCTTTCCCATACAATATCATGACAAGGAACCACCCTTTTTCACACTTTCTGGTATTATTTTCCGTCCCCCTGACTTATTTCTTATTATGTTTCTTGCATGTACATATTAAGGTTCGAGACGCGAGTATTGATGGTGTTTGCCATCGAATCCCCGGTTCTTCCCTCAAAAGTAATCAAAGGTGTAGGCGAATAATGATATCACAGGAAATTTTTCTTAACCTCGCTTTCACCTTTGTGTGATAATCTCCTCTGAAGTAGAATAATGGGATCACTGGAAATTTTTCTAACCCTCTACTCAGAAGAAAATCATCTCATCTTTTAATGCATCTTATTAATTATCTTGTAATAGGGAGAGAAATACCATTACTTTAAACATGTGGGTTCCCTTGTCAGATACGAATGATGAATCAAGCTCTATAGATACTAACCACATCGATGAAGTGCAAAAATTTGGCTCATGCTTTAAAGAACTTTGCTGGAAACATGAGTGTCTTCTAGTTAACTGGTCAGCCTTTGGATTTTTCATTAGTCGATCTAGAGCTGATTCTGTAACAATGGTCACTTAGAAGCAAGGTCAAATCAATAGATTTAAGAAAAAAAATCACAGTCTCCAACAAAGTTTTGACTCAATAAAACAACGAATGACTCAAAAACGACTGACTCTAAGAAAAAAACAAAAACAATGTCAGCGACTACCTCCCCCAGACTTGAACAACACTGTCCCCAGTGTTATCTAGCCTAGAGTTGGTGAAAGAAAGCAAAAGAACAGAGTAGGATTTTGAAAAACAAGAAGTTACCGTGCTGGAACATCGAGTATCGACCGACACACGGCGTGGTATCGAGCGATACCAGGCTTAAGTCGACATGATGAACTTATCTCATTCGCGTAGGGTGTCGACCAACACCAATAGGGTATCGATCGACACTCAGGCGATTTCGTGTTTGCTCCTTGTTTATCCTGACACAGACGCAAAAACGAAAAATAAAAAGAAAAAGACTCAAAACAAACTCACCAGTTGGTTGCCTCCCACCAAGCGCTCGTTTAATGTCATGAGCTTGAATGTACGGAAGATCAGTCCGGATAAGAATGAGAGCTTGCAGCAAAACAGGCTCCACCACTTGACATCTCCAACTTCAGAGTTCTACTCAACATGTTCTCCACAACCTCTTGTCCTTTTCTTTCAGCTCTGGAGTAAGAAGAACTCTAGCCTTAGAAAATGGTCCCTTTGCATTTCACCTTGTACTCGATCGAATCTCCATCGCACTTCTGAGGGATTAAGGTTACATGTGTAGTACTCTCGACTCTTCTGTTCTTCACCTCCTTCTTTGCCTTAGTCTTTTTGATGACTTTCTTGGTGATGATAGAAGGACTATCTAGAAGGGCTATGACAGTTGGCTCGTCAGGAGGTTCTTCCAAAAGATCAACTACCAATGACTCTCCTGTAACAATGGTGATGCAAGAGATGTGTGGGAGTTCCTCTTGGGATGGCTTTGTAGTACACCTCCTTGTCAATGTATGAGAACGAGATGTGCTTGCTGGGTGTGTCCATAATGGCACTAACCGTAACCATGAATGGTCTTCCAGGAATCAACTGCGTATGAGATTGTGCATTCATCTCCACAACCTGAAAATCAGTAGGAACCAAGCAATTTCCTACGTTAACCAGCAGATCAGGGATTGTACCATTTGGGAGTGCGGTGGAGCTGTTCGCGGATGTGATAGATGACTTGGGAGATCGAATATCAGCTTCCAAACACTCTGCAATTGCCCTTGACATAATATTGACGCTAGCCCCCGAGTCAACGAGAGACTCTTTGAATTCAACTCTAGAGATAGAGCATGGAACGGAGAATATTCCTGGGTCTTCCCTCTTGGTCAACTGCCTTAGCGGTAGTGAATTGCTTCTTGCCTTGATAAAGAGTGCCTCAATCTCGTCCTCAGTTTCTCTGCAATCTCAGAAGTGACTCAGCAGAGGCCGGTACTCTAGAGCTTCTTCAAAAGTTAGTGTGAGAAAAATCCTTCGTACCATCTTCTCAAAGCCAAGCAGCTGCTTTGGAGAAATGGGGTCTCTGAGGTGTCTGGGTGGTATGGGGCATGGCACCTTAGGTTTGTAAACCCTTTCCGCACTCAACTCGGATTTCGGTTCAACAACTGGCTTGGTATCGACCGACACATGTGTGGTGTCGATCGATGTTTTTGCTCTGGAATCATCCCTGGCAGAACTTTGGATGGGTGTCGATCGATACAAGAGAGTATCGGTCGACACCGAGGTGGTGTCCAAAATCTCATCGTCATCCTTGGCATGAGGGACGGAAATCTCTGCAGTTGAGCTCTTCTGCACTCCTGGGTGTACCATCAGTCCCTTGACAATTGAGGCATTCTGGGCTACCTGAATATCCAGAATCTTCTGATGAATTTTGAGAGTCTCGATTTTTCCATTCAGATCAGTGTACATGGCATCCAACCTCCTGTTGAAATTCACTGTCATCTTCTCCTGCCCTTGAACCAACTGTTCAAGCATAGCCTCAATCTTACTCTCAGAAGTTCTGGGTGGTGTGGGTGAGCCTTGATACCTTTGATCTTGAAATCCAACTAGATCAATGTGATTAACAAATTCCACTCCATCATTTTCAGCAAAACGAACAGCCTTCTGCTGCTTGCCCATCAACAAATTGTGCATTGAATCTAACTTAACATTCACCTCAATAATCTGACTGCAATCCAAGTTACCAGCTTGCTTCTTGGGCTCCATGTCCGCATTCTTGGTACTATTGCTAGAAACCAAGTTCTCAATAAGCACATAGGCATCGTCAGGATAACTCGTGTAGAAATTTCCATTGCTCGCAGCATCTAGAGCCATCTGATACCTCCAATCAATCCCTCCGAAGAAAGTACCCATCAACTGAACCTGAGTGAACCCATGGTGCGGACAATCTCTCTGATATGACTTGAAACGAACCCAAGCAGCCTTGAGTGCTTCTGTTGGTCCTTGAGAAAACTGAGAGATCTTGTTCCTGAGCTCCTCGGATCTCGCATCATCGAAAAATTTGTTCAGGAAGGCTTTCTTCGTCTCTTCCCAGGTATTCAACGACCCAGTAGGTAATTGATTCAGCCAATAAGTTGCATCTTCACCAAGAGAGTATGGGAAGAGCTTGCAGAAGAGGTAATCATAGGACACTCCATTGCATTTGATGCTTGTAACCAAATCCTCAAACCTCTCAATGTGATCCATAGGGTGTTCATGAGGAAGACCATGAAAAAGATGCTGACCCACAAGAGTGAAGTATGCAGGTTTCAGCTCAAAGTCACTCATCTGAAAAGCAGGAGGGCGAATCGCTGATCGATTGGCATAGAACTGATCAGGCCTGTTGTACTCACCAATCGTCCTACCGCGATTAATCACAGCGTTCCTTGCATTCACAGCAATTGCAGGGACAATGATAAATCCAGCTTCATCAAGTCGCTGCCCTCTCTCATTGCACAATTGACCCTCTTGGTCTCTCAAAGCTCCAGCAGCATCCTGAATCAGAATCATTGTATTGTTCATCTCTGCTGGCTTCTTTGCTTTCCTGTTTGCACGTTCCAAATTCATACATGAAACACACTAGGCAAGGCACGTAAGTAACAAAAAACACGTTGAGTATCGATCGACACTGTGTGGTGTCGATCGATATCAAAAAAAAGAGAACGACGAATATCGACCGATACCGACGAGCTTAGTCGAAATTCTCAGACTAAAATCTAATGGCGAATTGAGTCCCTGGCAACGTCGCCAAATCTGATATGCTCAAATTAATACCCTAAAAGTACTAAGCAGTACCTGCAGTAAAGTAGGGGTCGAACACAAGGACTCACAGAGACACACAATAGATTATATAGATGAGAATTAAGCTAAGCGATCAATGATATTGAAAACAGAACGTAAATTAAAACGATTGTAAATTCGATTGGAGAAAGATAGTTTCAGGGTATTTCTAAGGAAATCAATGAATGCAGATAAACTAACTAGTCAGGATTCAGATTTAGCGCGATTCTTGAACTCAAATCACTAAGATATAATTAACCAACTCTCGTTGCGAAAACTATATAAATATAAATCCTAGGAATTCCAAATCTCTTTGTGAATCCTAAAGTCTAAATCAACTTTTAGATCAGGTTTGATTTGTTCACAAAACTACTAAACCAAATCTCTTTACGAATAGTTATTTTGCTCACCTTAGGTTCTATCAGGTAATTAATCGCACTCTCGTGCCTAATCAATTATCCTAAGATCTAAGTTCTAGGTGATCAATCTAGAATTGGCTTTGCAAACAACCTATTGTGAAGAACTAATTCAGATGGTGAATCCTAATAACTAATCAACCTAGCATTCAGAGAAAACCCTTATGAGAACCCTAAACCTAACAAGAGATCTACTCAGACATGGAAATTGAAGAAATAAACATGTTTGAATAAATCATCAAATAAAATAGAAAGAGTAACAAGAGGGTTCGAAATCTTCTCTCGGACGAACATAGTTTCAGACTTGTCTCCCTTCAAAAGCTCTTTCACAAAACCAAAGTAAAATAAAGCATTACCATGAAAGTGGCTGTAAAATCCTATTAAAAAACTTAAATCACGTTTTGGGGCTTCTTGTAAATAATAAAGTCTTCTGGGCCATTTTGCAATTCTTCAACTCTTCATTAAAGTCGCGGGTACTGTCTGCTTCGGTGAGTATCGACCGATAATAGTCAGTATCGATCGACACTGAGACTTCAAATCGGATACTCAGTTACACGAACGTTGCTTTGATCCAAAATGCTCCAGAAAGCTCTAATATCTCTAATTATGCTCCAAACGTGCTAAAACCTGTAAAAGACTCTAAACCACTACAAAATAGTAGAAAGACTCTATAAAACAAACTTATATCATGGCTTAAACGGGGTAAAAACCATGATATATCAATTGGGAAAACCATCAAGAACGTTGATTAATCTCTACCCCTGATATAGGTCAAATCCAACCAGTAGAACAAACTAGGTTCAATTCATCTTCAGTCTATGCCTGGAATATCGATGGCATATCCGAGTACAATATCTTAAATTTCCTCCAGAAAGTAACGATGGCCGCAAATGCCTATAGAACGCAAATAGGAAATGAGGATAAAACCGTTGTTGAACTCCTAATAGCTGGGTTTTCGGGCCAGCTTAAAGGATGGTGGGATAACTACCTAAACACCCAACAGCGTTCAGAAATCCTAGATGCCATTAAAACGGATGAGGATGATGTGCCTCTCTTAGATCATTTTGGGAATCCTCAACAAGATGTTGTTGCTACCTTAGTTATAGCCATAACCTTACATTTTATAGGGGATCCTTCCGTACTTAGAGATAAGAACGCCGAACTCCTTTCAAATCTTAAATGCAAAATTCAACCCCAGAGATAAATCGTCTTGATTGGGAAAACCGTCAAGAACGTTGATTAATCTCTGCCCCTGATCTAGGTTAAATTCAACCAGTAGAACAATCTAGGTTCAAATCATCTTCAGTCTATGACTGGAATATCGATGGCATATCCGAGTACAATATCTTAAATTTCCTCCAGAAAATGACGATGGCCGCAAATGCCTATAAAATGCAAATAGGAAATGAAGATAAAACCGTTGCTGAACTCCTAATAGCTGGGATTTTGGGCCAGCTTAAAGGATGGTGGGATAACTATCTAAACACCCAACAGCGTTCAGAAATCCTAGATGCCATTAAAACGGATGAGGATGATGTGCCTCTCTTAGATCATTTTGGGAATCCTCAACAAGATGATGTTGCTACCTTAGTCATAGCCATAACCTTACATTTCATAGGGGATCCTTCCGTACTTAGAGATAAGAACGCCCAACTCCTTTCAAATCTTAAATGCAAAAATTCCTCGCAGGGCTCCCAACCCTTCTAGGAGAAAAGGTTAGACATAAAATTAGAGATTCCACGGGAACCCAAATAATCTATTATGATGATTTCACATATGGAGAGTTGATCAGTATTGTTAAACAAGAAGGTCTCAAGATCTGTCAAGATCTAAAACTCCAGAAACATCTTAAATGGGAACTCAAAAGAACAAAAGTTGAATTAGGATCCTTTTGTAAACAATTCGAAATTGACCTAGCAAAAGTAATAAATCTTGCATAGGAGATTGCAGTAATTCTTACTACTCTAAGAATAAGCCTAGAAAATACTCTAGAAACTATAAAAACCATAGACCTCGAGAAAACTCCAGGCAAAAATCTCGTGAAAAATCATACTCCAAGAAGTATACTCCAAAAGAAACCTTAACCAACAAACCATTCTATAAAAATCTCAGGTGCTTCAAATGTAATAAAAAGGGTCACACTTCAAAATTCTACCGTTTTAACAGAAAAATCCAAGAACTCGGCCTTGGAGAAGAACTTTCAAGCAAAATTTCAAATCTCTTGCTTGATCATTCATCATCATCTTATGATTCCGATTCATCACTATCCTCTGAAAAATCCTTACAAGTTGATGAACTGAAAAACTCATCATCTGGCTCAGGATCTGATGAAAAGAAAATAAACGTTCTTACAAAAGATCAAGAATTCCAGCTTGAAATCGTAGACTCCATTTCAAATCCTCAAATAAAACAAAAATTCCTAGAAACAATCCTTTCTTCTCTAAATGAAAAAGAGGTAAAATCCTCTGAAAACCAGTTAAAATCTAATGGTCCAACATCTTCCAAATCATCCTATGACCTAACTACCATTCTTACCAAAAAAAAGAAAGATAGTTCTAAAACAACGATAAAAAATCTTAGGATAGAAATCAAAGAAGTAAAAAAGAATCTCAAAACCCTTAAAGAAAAACAAAAGAAAGATTCTGAGTATTTTCACTCGATTCTATCTTCTATCAAAGGGAATCATGATTCTAGTTCTGAGGAACAAGACAACCATGACCTAAATAACATAGAAGATGATCTTAATTTAACAGAACAAATACAATCTCTAGATTCCGCCCCTAATGATTTCCTTTGTGTCCTAAGAGAAATCACCTCTCGAAAATATAAAATAAGAGTCACACTTGTTTTTTCCGAAAATTACAAAATCGATACGATCGCTCTGTTTGATACAGGAGCCGATCTTAACTGCATCAAGTCTGGGCTTGTCCCAAAATGTTTTCACCTAGAAACACGAGAAAAATTATCTGCTGCTAATACTTCTAAACTTCGTATAACATCTAAGGCAGAAGCTTCAGTTTTAAAAGATAATATTTTTATCAAAACTGCATTTTTCCTTACAAATGATATATACCAAAACGTCTAGGGACTCCCTTCATAAACTTGATCACACCTTACAAAGTAAGGGATCATTCAATTTCTTTCAAAAACCAAAACAAAAAACTCTCCTTTCAATTTCTTGAAACACCAAAAAAGCGAAGCCTAAATCTAATAAAAGTTTGCTCAATACAAGAAAAATTTTTAAACTCTTTAACACACAGTAAAACATTCCATTTGGAAAAATTTAAAATCGGAGTTTTTACTACAAAAAAACAAAAGAAGCTTTAAATACAAAAGAAATAAAAGAAAAAATTTCAAATCTAGATAAACTATTTGAAAAGGAAATATGTTCAGATTTACCAACAACCTTTTGGGATCGCAAACAACACATTGTTGATTTGCCATACGAGGGAAATTTCAATGAAAAATAAATTCCCACTAAGGCTTGTCCCATACAGATCAACTCTGAATTAGAAAAACATTGTAGAAAATAAATTTCGGATCTTTTAAACAAATGCCTAATTTCGAAATCAAGATCACCTTGGTCGTGTGCTGCTTTTTATGTAAATAAAAATTCTGAAATATAGAGAGGCACTCCTAGGTTAGTAATTAATTACAAACCTTTAAACACTGCCTTAAAATGGATTAGATATCCAATACCAAATAAAAAAGATTTACTTCAAACACTTTATCCTACCCACATATTTTCAAAATTTGATCTCAAATCAGGATTTTGGCAAATTCAAATCTCTGAAACTGATCGTTATAAAACAGCATTTACAGTCCCTTTTGGTCAATACCAGTGGAATGTAATGTCATTTGGCTTAAAAAATGCACCTTCCGAATTTCAAAGAATCATGAATGACATATTTTCTGAAGATTCAAAATTTTGCATTGTCTATATTGATGATATTTTAATATTTTCAAATTCTCTTGATGAACATTTCGAACATCTAAAGATGTTTTATTATGTTGCAAGCAAAAATGGCCTTGTCATTTCAAAAACAAAGATGTCTTTATTTCAAACTAAAATCAGATTTCTAGGCCATTACATATCGCAAGGTATGATAATACCAATAGAAAGATCTTTGGAAGTTGCAAATAAATTTCCCGATAAAATTTTAGATAAAACCCAATTACAAAGGTTCATTGGATGTGATATATCATGGTTTTTACCCTGTTTAGACCATGATATAAGTCCGTTTTATCGAGTCTTTATCCTATTATAGAGTCTTTTAGAGTCTTTTACAGGTCTTAGCACGTTTGGAGTGTAATTGGAAGTATTAGAGCTTTCTGGAGCAGTTTGGAACAAGGCTGAAGTTCGTGTCGCTGAGTATCTGATTTCACGTCAAGTATCGATCGACACCCCCTGGTATCGATCGATACCCATCGCAGCATGACAAGACACGCGACTTAATGAAGAGTTGAAGAACTGCAGATTTTCCCCAGAAGTCTTTAATAATTACAAGAAGCCCCAATTCGTGTGTTAGCTTATAAATAGGGATTTTTACAGCCACTTTTAGGCTATGCTTTATTTTGCTTTGGTTTAAGAGAGAATTTGGTGAGAGAGACAAGTCTGAATCTCCCTTCATCCGAGATCAGATCTCAAAACCTTTTGTCACTCTTTCTTATTTTCTATTGAATATTTATTCAAACATGTCTATTGATTCAATTTACATGTCTGAGTAGATCTCTTGTTAGGTTTGGGGATTCTCATAAGGGATTTCTTTGAATGCTAGGTTGATTAGTTATTTAGGGTTCATAATCTGAATTAGTTATTCACCTTAGGTTGTTCTCAAAGTTAATTCTAGATTGATCACCTGGAACTTAGATCTTAGGATAATTGATTAGGCACGACAGTGCGATTAATTACCTGATAGAACCTTAGGTGAGAAAATTGATTATTCGCAAAGAGATTTGGTTTAATTGATTTGTGAACATATCAAACTTGAAATTAAGGCTGATTTATTCTTAGGGATTTGCAAAGAAATTTGGGATTCTGAAGTTTAGATTTAGATAGTTTTCGCAACGACAGTTGGTTGATTATACTTTAGTGATTTGAGTTCGAGAACCGTGCGTAACCTGAACCCTGATTAGTTAGTTTATTTTGCATTCATTGATTTCCTGAGAAATATCCCTGAACCTATCTCTTTCCCATCGAATTACAACTCGTTTACTACTTACTGCTTTCTATTAAACCTGAATTGCTTAGGTTAGCTTGATACTATACAATTTATTGTGTGATTTCTGTGAGTCCTTGTGTTCGACCCCTAACTATATTACAACAACTGCTTTAGTACTGTTAGGGTATTAATTTGAGCATATCAAATTTGGCGCCGTTGCCAGGGACTCAATTTCGCCATTAAATTTTAGCTGTCGAGTTTCGACTAAGTCCGCCAGTGTCGATCGATACTACCTAGTATCGGTCGATACACATGCGATTTTTTTGTTGATATCGATCGATACCATCCAGTATCGATCGATACTCAACGTATTTTGTTTGGTTACTTACGTTCTTGATCTTTGTGTTTCAGGTGCATGCCTAATCGTGAAACCAGAAGAAACAAGAGCACTCCGCTAGTCAGTCTATCGTTAGAGAAGCTAGCACGTTTAGAACGCACAAACAGGAAGACCAAGCAAACATCAGGGATGAATAACCCAGTGGTTTTAAGAAATGATGAACCTGGAGTTCTGTGAGACCAAGAGGGTCAAGTGTGCAATGAGAGAGGGCATCGACTTGATAAAGCTGGAAACGTAGTTGTCCCTGCTGCTGTTGTTGAGATTGTCGCGCCAGCTGGGCGCGCCAACGTTGGGAATGCTGCAGGTGATCGAGCTAGGACACTTGACGAGCACAACATGCCTGATCAGTTCTATGCCAATCGAGCTGCGATTCGCATCCCGACTTTTCAGAGGAATGACTTCGAGTTGAAGCCTGCGTATTACGCTCTCGTAAGTCAGAACCCATTCCATGGCCTACCTCATGAGCATCCCATGGATCATATCGAAAGGTTCGAGGACTTGGTCACTGGTATGAAGTACAATGGAGTGCCCAACGAATTCCTTTTTTGCAAACTCTTCCCGTACTCTCTTGGTGGGGATGCTGCTTATTGGCTGAAGCAGCTAGCTCCTGATTCGCTAACCACATGGGATGAAACAAAGAATACGTTCCTGATAAATTTCTATGATGATGCAAGATCCGAGGAGCTCAGGAACAAGATCTCTCAGTTCGCTCAGGGTCCGACAGAGGCATTCAAAGCTTCATGGATTCGTTTCAAATCTTATCAGAGAGATTGTCCGCACCATGGGTTCACTCAAGTGCAGCTGCTGGGCACTTTCTACAGAGGGGTTGATTGGAGATACCAGATGGGTATGGATGCTGCGAGTAATGGGAACTTCTTCACCAGGTATCCGGATGATGCGGTTGTGCTGATAGAGAACTTGGCGTCTAGTAATAGCACCAAGAATGCTGATTTCGAGAGGAAAAAGCAAGATGGAGGAATTGATGGGTCACAAATTGCTGACGTGCAGGCCAAACTGGATTTCCTGATCGGAAAATCAAAGAAATCTGTGCATTTTGCTGATGAAGTCGCTAATGTGGAAGAAGAAGAAGAGGATGTTAACTAAGTTGGTGGTTCTGGTTTTCAGGGTCAGCGATTTGGGTACAACAACAACCGAAACTTCAACAACAACAATCAGCAAGGTGGGTACAAGTTAGAGGGAAACCAATCTGGTTTCGGAGCGAAGCAATTTACTCAGAAACCACTTCAGAGCAGCGATTTCACTCGCAATTATGGGAACTCTTCGTACCAACCAGCATCCCCCAAATCCACATATAATAAGATGGAATCCATGACGGAGCAGATTATTCTGGGACAGCAGAAGTTGCAAGTGGACTTCAATGGGAAGTTTGACTCTCTGTACATCTATCTGAATGGGAAAATCGAAGCCATCAATCTTTCCCATAAGAAGCTGGAAACTCAGGTGGCTCAGACAGCAGCAGCTATAAAGAGGCAGGAAGGTTTTCTTCCAGGGAAAACTGAGAATCCAAGAGCACACATCAACGCCATCACCTTGAGGAATGGAAAAATAGTGCTTACGGGAGTGAAGAACGGCCCAATTGCAGGAAATATCGTCGATCTTGCTGGTTATGACGATTGGGATTATGAGATTCCACAAGCATCGATCGATACCAGCCAGTGTCGATCGACACCAGTCCAGACACCTGCCCGAGTGGATCCAAAATCCCGTGTATCGATCGATACCCCTGAAGTATCGATCGATGCTGAGACACAGCCGGAAAAGGAAGCCGAGATTGTCAAGGAGAGGGTGTATACACCCAAGTCACCTTATCCTATACTTCCTAAGCTGACAAAGAAGGAATGGGAAGATGCCAGATGCAAGGCTATGCTGGATAAGTTGGTTGTGGAGCTTCCTTTTGTTGATGCTATAAAGACCTCTCCAGCTTTCAGGAGATATGTGAAGAAGATGGTCTATAGCAATGTGAACCTAGAGGAAGGTGTCAGGATGATCACAGCTGAGTGCAGTGCGATCCTGCTTAACAAAATTCCTAAGAAGCTACCAGACCCAGGGAGCTTTGTTTTGGATTGCACTATCTTCACAGAGAGATTTGAGCGAGCTCTCTGCGATATTGGGTCGAGTGTGAACCTTATGCCACACTCAGTTGCCAAGCGAATGGGGATGACAGATTTCCAATCTACAAGGATTTCACTGGTACTTGCTGATCGTTCAGTACGACTCCCAGAGGGACTACTTAAAGATGTCTCAATCAAGATTGGGAATTGCTTGATCCCAACAGATTTCATCGTCCTGAAGTACGATGCTGAGCCTAAGGATCCTCTTATCCTGGGCAGACCATTCCTTGCAACTGCTGGAGCCTTGATTGACTGCAGGAATGGACAGATCGCTCTCAACATCGGTGACTTGGTGATGTCCTTTAACATGGAAAAGATGATGAAAAGGCCAACCATCGATGGGCAAACATTCTATATGGACACCTTCAGTGACATAGCTGAAGAGTACTTCCTGGAGATGCACCCTGAGGATCCACTGGAGAGAGCATTGGTCTGTTCAGCCACTTCAGAAGCCCATTCATGTGACGAATCTGCTGGATACTCGAAGATGCTTGATTCAGCATCACCAGTATCGATCGATACCCTACGGCCAAAAGGAGAGTTGGTCGATGGTTCTAAGCAAGCTGCTGGGTTTGGAGATTGGAGTACAGAGAATGCTCCTAAGGTGGAACTAAAACCACTTCCAGCTAATCTGAGGTATAGTTTTCTTGGTCCTAATTCCACATACCCAGTAATCGTTAATGCTTCCTTGAATACCACAGAGGTTGCTTTACTGCTAAGCAAGCTGCGCAAGTATCGCAAAGCTCTTGGCTATTCTCTTTCTGACATTTTAGGTATAGCACCAGACTTGTGTATGCATCGGATTCACTTGGAGGACGAGTCAAAGTCTTAGATTGAGTGTCAGAGAAGGCTGAATCCGAACCTGAAGGAATTGGTCAGGAAGGAAGTGGTCAGGAAGGAAGTGATGAAATTATTGAAAGCAGGGATTATCTATGCCATCTCGGATAGTTCTTGGGTTAGTCCAGTTCACGTTGTGCCTAAGAAAAGAGGCATAACTGTGGTGAAGAACGAGAAGGACGAGCTGGTCCCTACAAGGACAATCACTGGTCACATGATGTGCATTGACTACATGAAGCTTAATGCGGCTACACGGAAGGATCACTTCCCATTACCATTCATTGACCAGATGCTGGAGAGGTTAGCGAGTCACCCATACTACTGTTTTATCGATGGGTACTCAGGCTTTTTCCAGATTCCTATACATCCAGAGGACCAGGGAAAGACGACCTTTACATGTCCCTATGGCACATTCGCCTACAGAAGAATGCCATTTGGATTATGTAACGCTCCAGCGACCTTTCAGCGATGCATGATGTCGATTTTCACAGATATGACTGAGGAGTTTATGGAGGTCTTCATGGATGATTTTTCTGTGTATGGATCATCATTCAAGGACTGTCTGGATAACTTGTGCAAAGTGCTTCAGCGATGCGAGGAGAAGCACTTGGTTCTTAATTGGGAGAAATGTCACTTCATGGTACAAGATGGCATTGTTCTTGGGCACAAGGTTTCTAAGGCAGGGATCGAAGTCGACAAAGCCAAGATTCAGGTCATGACAAGCTTGCAACCTCCACGTTCTGTTCCTGAGATACGAAACTTCCTTGGTCATGCTGGGTTCTACAGGAGGTTCATCAAAGATTTCTCTAATCTTGCACGTCCACTCACAGCCCTGTTATGTAAGGAAGTCAAGTTTGATTTCACAACTGATTGCCTTGTAGCCTTAGAGGAAATCAAGAAGGCATTAGTGAGTGCTCCTGTAGTCCAACCACCTGATTAGAGTTTACCTTTTGAGGTTATGTGTGATGCCAGTGATTTTGCTATTGGAGCTGTGTTGGGTCAGAGGAAAGACAAGAAACTCCACGCTATTTATTATGCCAGCAGGACGTTGGATGATGCTCAGCGAAATTACAGCACCATTGAGAAGGAGTTGCTGGCGGTCGTTTTCTCTTTTGAGAAATTCCGGTCTTACTTGATTGGGAGCAAGGTCATTGTTCACACGGACCATGCTGCTCTCAAATACCTGCCGAAAAGGACCTCAAGCCTCGTCTATGCCGATGGGTTCTTCTGCTCCAAGGTTTCGACATCGAGATCAAGGACAAGAAAGGAGTTGAGAATGGCGTTGCTGACCACCTATCACGACTAAAGGTCGATGAGGTCGTCCCTATTGATGATTGTTTGCCATAGGAAGGTGTTTACTTCATTGAAGCTCAGCTTCAAAACCTTTATCCCGAAAATCTGCAATTTTCACGAATGCAGACTTACGGTATCGATCGATACTCACCTGGTATCGATCGATACTCATCGCGACCTGAACCTGTTTTGTCCGTAGAGCACTTGAACTCCTATGATGTCTATCTAGCTGCTGACTCGAGCGCTGCACGTCCATGGTACGCATACATCGCTAACTACCTTGCTATAGAGACTGAGCCAAAGTATCCCACAAAATATGCAAGGAAGAAGTTTATGCACGAGATAAAGAGATTCTTCTGGGATGAGCCGTACCTATACAAGCATTGCTCAGATGGTATCTACAGAAGATGCGTTGCTGAGTTTGAAACGCCAGCTATTCTTTTTCATTGCCATGGGTCTGAGTATGCTGGTCACTTTGCTACTTTCAAGACAGTGTCCAAGGTTCTTCAAGCAGGCTTCTGGTGGCCTACTATGTTCAAGGATACTCATGCCTATGTCTCACAGTGTGATGTCTGTCAGAGAAGAGGGAAGATCAGCAAGAGACATGAGATGCCACAAAATTTCATCCTTGAGGTTGAAGTTTTTGATTGCTGGGGCATCGATTTTATGGGTCCTTTCCCCTCGTCACAAAAGAAAAGATACATCCTGGTTGCTGTAGACTATGTGTCCAAATGGGTGGAAGCGATAGCTAGTGAGAAAAATGACTCTGCGGTGGTTCTTAAGCTATTTAAGACCACCATCTTCCCACGATTTGGAGTGCCGCAGATTGTTATAAGTGATGGTGGCAGCCACTTTATTAACAAGGTTTTCGAGAGGTTGCTGAAGAAGTATGGTGTAAACCATCGAGTGGCCACTCCATATCACCCTCAAACCAGTGGGCAAGTCGAAGTCTCTAACAGACAAATCAAGGAGATACTTGAAAAGACAGTGGGTGCTTCTAGGAAGGATTGGTCTACAAAGTTGGATGATGCACTATGGGCTTACAGGACTGCTTTCAAGACACCGTTGGGTACTACACCATTTCACTTGCTGAATGGGAAAGCATGTCACCTTCCAGTGGAGATTGAACACAAGGCAACATGGGCGCCGAAGTTGCTGAACTTTGACATCAAGCCTGCTGCAGAAAGGAGGTTGATTCAGCTGAACGAGTTGGATGAGATTAGGCACCACGCCTATGAGAACTCAAAGTTGTACAAGGAGAGAACAAAGGCTTATCATGATAAGAAGATCATCTCCAGACACTTCGAGCCAAATGACCAGGTACTTCTGTATAACTCTCGTTTACAATTGTGTCCTGGTAAACTGCGTTCTCGTTGGTCAGGTCCCTTCAAAATAAAAGAGGTCAGACCACATGGAGCTGTCGTGTTGATTAGTCCAACTGGCGATGAGTTCACCACCAATGGACAGAGAGTGAAACACTATTGGGCAAAAGCCGAGATTCCAACAGGGCATATAATGCCTTTGGATGATGCACCAATAGCCTGAATGGCGTTACAGTCAAGCTACTGACGTTAAACGAGCGCTTGGTGGGAGGCAACCCACTGGTGAGTCTGTCTTTGAGTCGTTTTTCCTTTTATTTTCGTTCGTTTTGTTTTTGTGTCAGGATAAACAAAGAACAGACTCGAAATTGCCTTAGTATCGATCGATACCCCATTGGTATCGATCGACACCAATCGCGAATGTACGGTTCATCAAGTCGATTTAAGCCTGGTATCGATCGATACCAGGCTGTATGTCGATCGACACTCGATGTTCCAGCAAGGTAACTTCTTGTTTCTCTTCGTTTCTTCTATTCTTTTGTATTCTTTTACCTACTCTAGGCTAGATAACACTGGGGACAATGTTGTTCAAGTCTGGGGGAGGTGTCTGCTGACATTGTGTTTGTTTTTCTTTGAGTCAGTCATTTTATCGAGTCAAAATTGTTTTATTGAGTCAAAACTTGTTGGAGATAATGATCTTGTGCTTGAACCTATTGATTTGATTTTGTTTTTGAGTGCACAGTGTTGCAAGATAAGTTCTGGATCGACTAATGAAAAATCCAAGGACTGACCAGTTGACTAGAAAACATCCATGTCTCCAGCAAAGTTCTTCTGAAGCCTGAGCCAAATTTTTGCACTTCATCAATGTGGTTAGTGTTTTTAGAGTTTGATTCATCATTCATATCTGATAAAGAAACCCATGTGTTTAGAGTTATGGTATCTCTCTCCCTTGTTATAAGTTGATAAATAAGAGCATAAAAGATGAAATGATTTTCTTCTGAGTAGAGGGCTAGGAAAATTTCCAGCGATCCCATTATTCTACTTAAGAGGGAATGATCACACAAAGGATTGGAAGCGAGGCTAGGATTTTCCTATGATGCCATTATTCGCCTACATCCTTTGATACATTGAGAGGGAAGAACCGGGGATTTGGTGGCAAACACCATCAATACTCGTGTCTCATACCTTGATGTGTATATGCAAAGCTGAAAAGAAAAGAAAGAACATAATAAGAAATAAGTCTGGGGGAGAGAAACCAATACCAAAAAGTGTGAGAAGGGTGGTTCCTTGTCATGATATCGTATGGTAAAGAATCTAGAAGGTTCTTGAACATTGGCTACATCGATTAAACTGGCGATGAGGGTTTTACTTGAACAAAGCTGTGGGATAATGTGTGGAGTCTGGAAAAGCTATGAATGTATACGGAGAAGTACATAGTGGTTAGATCAAAAGCTGATTAGGTGACATTTGGGTACTTGGATAGAGGGTCTTTTCGATGGTTCATGAACAGGTGAGTCTCTATGTTTTCAAACCTCTTTCTCTGGTTTAGTCTTCTATTTGCTTGAGGGCAAGCAAAGGCTAAGTCTGGGGGAGTTGATATATCATGGTTTTTACCCTGTTTAGACCATGATATAAGTCCGTTTTATCGAGTCTTTATCCTATTATAGAGTCTTTTAGAGTCTTTTACTGGTCTTAGCACGTTTGGAGCGTAATTGGAAGTATTAGAGCTTTCTGGAGCAGTTTGGAACAAGGCTGAAGTTCGTGTCGCTGAGTATCTGATTTCACGTCAAGTATCGATCGATACCCATCGCAGCATGACAAGACACGCGACTTAATGAAGAGTTGAAGAACTGCAGATTTGCCCCAGAAGTCTTTAATAATTACAAGAAGCCCCAATTCGTGTGTTAGCTTATAAATAGGGATTTTTACAGCCACTTTTAGGCTATGCTTTATTTTTCTTTGGTTTAAGAGAGAATTTGGTGAGAGAGACAAGTCTGAATCTCCCTTCGTCCGAGATCAGATCTCAAAACCTTTTGTCACTCTTTCTTATTTTCTATTGAGTATTTATTCAAACATGTCTATTGATTCAATTTCCATGTCTGAGTAGATCTCTTGTTAGGTTTGGGGATTCTCATAAGGGATTTCTTTGAATGCTAGGTTGATTAGTTATTTAGGGTTCATAATATGAATTAGTTCTTCACCTTATGTTGTTCTCAAAGCTAATTCTAGATTGATCACCTGGAACTTAGATCTTAGGATAATTGATTAGGCACGACAATGCGATTAATTACCTGATAGAACCTTAGGTGAGCAAATTGATTATTCGCAAAGAGATTTGGTTTAATTGATTTGTGAACATATCAAACTTGAAATTAAGGATGATTTATCCTTAGGGATTTGCAAAGAAATTTGGGATTCTGAAGTTTAGATTTAAATAGTTTTCGCAACGACAGTTGGTTGATTATACTTTAGTGATTTGAGTTCGAGAACCGTGCGTAACCTGAACCCTGATTAGTTAGTTTATTTTGCATTCATTGATTTCCTGAGAAATATCCCTGAACCTATCTCTTTCCCATCGAATTACGACTCGTTTACTACTTCCTGCTTTCTATTAAACCTGAAGTGCTTAGCTTAGCTTGATACTATACAATTTATTGTGTGATTTCTGTGAGTCCTTGTGTTCGACCCCTAACTATATTACAACTACAGCTTTAGTACTGTTAGGGTATTAATTTGAGCATATCAGGAAGTCTTAATTATGTTTTAGATTTATATCCTAACATAAATAGGATAGCAAAACCATTGCATAGTCGTCTAAAGAAAAACCCGGTTCCCTGGACAAAAGAGCAGACTGCATTAGTACAAAAAATTAAAAAAACAGGTACTTGAGATCCCTTGTCTTCACATAGCAGATCCAGATTTAAAAAAGGTCGTAGAAACGGATGCGCCAGATGTAGGATATGGGGGTATTCTTAAGTAAAAGAATGTAGATGGTCGAGAGAGTATAGTCCAATTTACGTCTTCACATTGGAATGATACCCAAAGGAACTACTCTACTATTAAAAAAGAAATTTTAAGTATAGTATTATGTATCCAAAAATTTCAAAGTGATCTTCTGAATAAAAAGTTTCTTTTACGAATTGATTGCAAAAGTGCGAAAGACGTTTTACAAAAAGATGTTAAAAACCTTGCCTCAAAACAGTCATATTTTTGATAGAATATATTAAAGGAGATTCCAACTCTGTTCCAGATTTCTTGACACGAGAAATCAATCAAAACAGGTACTATGCCTCCGAAGAAGATTGATAAAGCCAAAGGCATATCCCTGGAAACAATCCCAGAAAAAACCATACACCCAAACACATACCCACATATAAAAACAGAATCATGGATCTCAGTTACAAAAAAGAATGTGAAAAAAGAAGAATCAAATTCTCTTCAATCTCCAGAAAAAATCATAGATCAAATTCTACAGTTACAGAAAGCCTTCGAGTTAAGTCTGTCAAAACAAGAGGGTGATTCTTCTAAAAAACCCTCTTCTCAAATTGCTTCAAAATTTTCCGAGGTCCCTTCAAAAATGATTTCAAAAGAAAACAAGACCTCTAAAATGATTTCAAAACCTTCTAATAATTTGCAAATTATTTTGAAAGAATTTCGACAAACCCCACCCTCCGAAAATTTTGAAAAATGTATTCATCAAAAGATTATAAATATTGAAAAAGGATTTTTGGTCAACAATGACCCGTTTGTAACAATCGAAAAATATTTTGGTAAAAACAGATTTTTTCAAACCTCATGATACAGAAAAAACTGTGTTATTCTTTCAAACGATTTTGGAAATAACAGAATCAGTGACCTTCAAACATTTTTTATCTCAATGAAAACCACACTGATCCTGCTTATTCCACTTTTAAAATTCATAAGGTCATTGTTCCAAGCGATTGGGAATATGATCTTAATGAAAATCTAAATTTTCCAGATGATCAGAAAAATCTCCCATGTTTCAATACCCATTTCAATTATTGGGACTAATGTCAGGCTTGGTTTAATTTCTTCTTGATCCAATCCCCGAAACACAAACACAAGTGGTTAATCTTTTTTTATACCACTTGTGACTTATCCAAATCTACATATTGGTTCATACCGTGGTGGAACTATTTCGGTTCCGTCACGGAAATTTTCAAGCCTAACATACAAAAATCTTTCCAAATATTCAAAACAAATTTCATTGCATCAGAAAATGAAAAGAAATTTTCTCCATTAGCCCTCTTCCATTCTAAATTCCATTTTCCTTGGGTCTTTTCTTGGACTCTCGAGTTTTCCCCGGATCCAATCCCAATCATTAGAAGAAAGTTCAGAGTAAAATGGTGGGATAAATTCAAGATCCCTTCAAACCTTTACCCGTCCAATATACTAGATTGGATAAAAATCCAAAATTCAAACTCGTCCATAGCCCAAACCCAAACACCAAACCAAACACCGGAAACATACTTTTTCTAGGCTCAAAAATCAAAGACGTTATCCTTACTAGCAGGAGCCAAATCCGAAGTAGAAATTAAAGCAATCTCCTTACAATTTCTGCCTTCAATCTCAGACTCTATTTCTCAGGCCACATGAAGTGGATCAGGTTCTAATGTCCTGGATATTGATGAAGAGATATTCAGAAACAGTGGAGTGTAAATTCTCGCCATCAGAATAATACAAATCTCAACACATCATTGTTACGAATGTTTTGGTATCTACGAGTCTCTTGATACGATGTACTACAACAAAACGCAACAAAACCGCGCATCGAAGAACGCATATTATTGAGTGCCGTCTCGTGTAGCAAAGTGAAGTTTCCTGTAGCCATGATGACTTTGGTAATGAAGACAAGCCTTTGTGAAAGAAATTCTCACTAAATTATGCCGACAACTCTTGTGAGTGGACATCACCAACTGGTGCCACTAATTTATGTAATATTTTAATCTCTTATGCTTTGTTAAACTCCTATATAAAGGAGTGTGTATTTAGTTGTAATCTCCAAGCTTTCATTTTCCATTTTTCATCTCTCTCTCTTCATTCTCTCTCTACCATATTCTCTTGCTCTCTTGTAATCTCTAGCATTGTTACAATCTCCATAAGTAAGTTTATAAAATCTTATTTTGTTTATAATTTTATTTATGTTTAAGTTTATGTTTATGATTTATAAGTGGCTGGTTTAACCGCCCATTATATTATTTATTCTTATGTTATTTTCGTTTTTATTTTAATATTGCAATTTTTATTATTTATGCTTATGTTGTTTTAATTTTCGTATTTATGCTTATGTTTTTTAATTTTCGTTTTTATTTTAATATTGCAATTTTTATATATTCATGTTTATATATATATGTGGCTGGTTTAACCGCCCGTTTTAATTATTTATTTTAATGATTGTATCTACTTTCGGTTTCTTATGGTATCAGAGCTTGAAGGCAGAAATTGCCTTCAATTTCGTTTCCTTATGGTATCATTAGGTTTTGTCATACACCATATTATTTTAACCGTCCGTCAAAATTTGTTTTCCTTTTTTCAAAACTACAAATCCTATCACCAATCGTAACAAAACCCCTGAATGGGAAACACTTGCAAATGGAAAACTTATTCGTTCAAACCATCCTCCTCCACAAGGAATAAAGCTCGAATGGTCAGGTACACCAATCGAAGCAATTCCATTTAAGCGCCCCCAAGATGATGATAAGACTAATATAAAAAATATCATCGTCCAAAATAATTTTTCAAACACGAATCTTGGCACGATAGGCAAACAACTTGATAGAATTGAAAAATCAATTAAAAATCAAGCCATTACTCCAAAAGATTCTCCTTCTGAAAAGAAAAACAAAAATCCCATGTTCAAACCTTTCCAAATTTCTAGTTCTAGCGTCAAAACCTACCAAGATACAAACAAAGAATTCATTCGTGCTCTCCAAAGCCAACTAAGTAGAGTAGGCATAGGAGAAAGTAGTACACCTCACGAATCTGATATCCCTGATACTCCTACTTCTAAAGTCCAAATAAATACTCTAGCCAATGATTCATATGTTAACGAATCCTCTGAGCAAAATTCAACCCCAGAGATAAATCGTCTTGATTGGGAAAACCATCAAGAACGTCGATTAATCTCTGCCCCTGATCTAGGTCAAATCCAACCAGTAGAACAATCTAGGTTCAATTCATCTTCAGTCTATGACTGGAATATCGATGGCATATCCGAGTACAATATCTTAAATTTCCTCCAGAAAATGATGATGGCCGCAAATGCCTATAGAACGCAAATAGGAAATGAAGATAAAACCGTTGTTGAACTCCTAATAGCTGGGATTTTGGGCCAGCTTAAAGGATGGTGGGATAACTATCTAAACAAGCAACAACGTTCAGAAATCCGAGATGCCATTAAAACGGATGAGGATGATGTGCCTCTCTTAGATCATTTTGGGAATCCTCAACAAGATGATGTTGCTACCTTAATCATAGCCATAACCTTACATTTTATAGGGGATCCTTCCGTACTTAGAGATAAGAACGCCGAACTCCTTTCAAATCTTAAATGCAAAAGAATTTGCGATTTTCAATGGTACAAAAACACTTTTCTTACTAGAGTTTTACTCCGTCAAGATTCAAACCAACCTTTTTGGAAAGAAAAATTCCTCGCAGGGCTCCCAACCCTTCTAGGAGAAAAGGTTAGAAATAAAATTAGAGATTCCATGGGAACCCAAATAATCTATTATGATGATTTCACATATGGAGAGTTGATCAGTATTGTTCAACAAGAAGGTCTCAAGATCTGTCAAGATCTAAAACTCCAGAAACATCTTAAATGGGAACTCAAAAGAACAAAAGTTGAATTAGGATCCTTTTGTAAACAATTCGAAATTGACCCTAGAAAAATTAATAAATCTTGAATAGGAGATTACAGTAATTCTTACTACTCTAAGAATAAGCCTAGAAAATACTCTAGAAACTATAAAAACCATAGACCTCGAGAAAACTCCTGGCAAAAACCTCGTGAAAAATCATACTCCAAGAAGTATACTCCAAAAGAAACCCCAACCAACAAACCATTCTATAAAAATCTCACGTGCTTCAAATGTAATAAAAAGGGTCACACTTCAAAATTCTGCCGTTTTAACAGAAAAATCCAAGAACTCGGCCTTGGAGAAGAACTTTCAAGCAAAAATTCAAATCTCTTGCTTGATCATTCATCATCATCTTATGATTCCGATTCATCACTATCCTCTGAAAAAACCTTACAAGTTGATGAACTGAAAAATGATATACTCATATATTGCATGTTTTAGCATGCATTTCATTTATAGTTTTGTGTAGATTACATGCATAATCATGGTCTTGTCTTGCATTTAGGTCTCATTTAGAGATTAGGGCATTTTCACTAGGTCTAGTGTGTTCTTGCATGTTTTGGAGTATTTTCTAGGTAATTGGAGGCAATTGGGCGTATTTGGAGAGTTGGACCTAAGTGGAGTACAAAGTCCATCCAAGACGCTGGAAAGATGTATCTAGACTAAGGCGTTTCGATCCGAATCAGCCTTAAAAACCTTCCTAAACGTTGTAGAGAAGTGAATCAGCTTTACACAGGAGTTTGAATCGGGTTATTTGGACGTATGGATAAGGAGATAAGACGGATTTACTTAAGGTATGTCCGTCTAGCCGAGAGAAGATGACACCGTCCAAAGAACCGGCAAAACGAAGGCCTTCTGGTATGAATCAACTCAAACGGTCTTGATAAGAGTTGTAGAGGGAGGAGATAGCTGTGTACAGGAGTTCGATTCAAGGCATTCGGATGTCAGGTTCAGAAGTTAAGACTGATTCACTGAAGACGTATCTAAGTTTCGGCCGGGTCAATACCTGGTTTGTCCCGGGTTGACCCGGGTCCGACCCAACTCAGCAAACACCTTTTTATATTTTAGAGATCTGATTTTTAGATCTATCTCTTTTTTTATGCTTTTTCTCTCTTTTTCTCTCAAGAACAAAAACCTCTCTTTTTAGGGTTTTTGGGATTTTTCCCATGGATCTTTTGATTTATGAAAGTTTGAGTTTAGTTCTTGTGTTCTTTCTCTAATCCTTCATCTTCCTAATCTCTAATCATGATTAACATCATCTCTTTCACAAGATTTGGTGTGTTCTTCATGATTAGTGAGTAGTTTTTTAGGATTTGAGGATTTGGTAGATTTAAGGTGATTTGATGGATGATTAATGATGTCTAGGATTAGATTATATGATTTCCCTTCTTGATTAGTGGTTTTAAAGCTAGATCTAGCTTGAGAAAGTGGATCTAGATCATAAGGCATTTCATGCACACAAGGTGTTCGATGAAATGCCTTGATGAACTAATCAAGAGATATTCATTTCTAGCCTAAGAGATTAGTTGTCTAGAGTGATTATTTGGTTGATCTTGAATGTTTAGACTTAAAGCTTGTTAATTAGTGATTCACAAATGAGAATTTGATCTTGAATTAGTGATTAGCAAAGTAATTAATGCATTGAGAAAGGATTAGTTAAGATTAGTGATTTTTGCCTAGGGATTAGTCTTCATTAAGCATTGGACATCATTAATTAGCCATTGGATTGCCTTATCTCAATTACCTTATCCTTGAATTCGCATTTTATCATTGTTTTATTCACCGTTTAGTGTCTTTAGCTCTTGTCACTTGTGTTTTAATTAATAGTTCACTAGCTTAATAACCAAAACCACTTTGTTTGCTTGAATTAAAGAGTGTCTTGTATTCTTGTTGCATTGAACTAGACCCTAGATTGGATTGACACCTAAAACACTACAATGACATGTGTATTTAGGATTGATTCTTGAGTAGGATAAAATTCTATTTATCAATTGGCGCCGTTGCCAATTTGGGGTTCTAGTTTAGTCAATAGGATTTAGATTCTTTTTGAGATCAAGCTTTTATTTACACTATGTTAATGCACATCACTAAGACCATGCATCTCATCGAGATGATGAATTTTCTTTTGTACATTGTCACTAACTTGTCTCCTTAGTTCTCTTGTGCTTTCAAAGGTACCAAATCAAAAAAAGGAGCAATGGAAAGACAAGATCACTTGAAGTATTGGATACAGACGATCAAAGAGGGTACCAAGTCCAAAGGAAAAGTGATGGAGAGACAAGGTCACTTGAGGTGTTGGAGATGGACTACCAAATTAACATTCTTCAAGCCCCAGAACCTCAAGAAATGCCACAACCTCAAGAATTGGCATCAAATCCAATCCAAGTTCCAAAGGAGAAACCAACGGTTGGGTGTTTTGACACTCCATGTTACCATGGATCAAGATATGGAATTCACCCACCACCAATCGAAACCGAGGCATATGAGATCAAGACAAGCTTTGTTATGTTGATTCAAGAGTCTAGATTCTTGGGGACAAAGGTGGAAAACCCTTATGATCACTTGGATTCCTTTGTGAGGTTGTGTGACACGTTTAGAACCGGAGGAGTGCCCCATGATAGCATCAAACTCATCTTGTTTCCGTTTTCTCTTGGAGAAAGAGCAAGCCAATGGGAGAAAACGTTGCCATCTCACTTTGTAAATTCTTGGGATGATTGTAAGGAGATTTTTATCAACAAGTTCTACTCCACACAAAGAACAGTCCAAACTAGAAGGGACATCTCATATTTCAAGCAAAGCATGCATGAAAGCTTTCATAAGGCATGGGGAAGACTTACAGGATATACTTGAGATTGTCCACATCACGGGTTCAAGAAGGAAGCCATCCTTAGCATCTTCTATATGGGAGTTGATCAAGAACACAAATGGACCTTGGATGGGGCTAGCAATGGGCGTTTTACAAACCTCACCGTGGAACAAGGAGAGCTACTAGTGGAGAACTTTGCCCAAAGCGAAGAGAACTATGGTGATGAGTATGCTCGGGCTACAATGACCACGAGTGATAATGAGGAGCAAAGGAGAACTAAGGAAATGAAGGCTCTAAACGAAAGAGTGGACAAGCAATCCACATTGATAGACAAGCTCATCAATGCCTGTCTAAAATCCGCTCACTTTGATGGAGATTTTGATGCCACTACACGGTTTGAGGATGATAATGTGGATTTGGGTATACAAAAAGACCTTGAAATGAAAGGTATGCTTTAACAACTCCTAACCGGGCAAGCTAATAGAGAAAATGAGTTGAATAAGATGGTGGCCGAGATTCATGACAAGGTTGATTGCTCTTATGATGATCTACACCAAAAGGTTGGAGCCCTATCTTCTAGGAGCATGCATCTAGATCATCAAAATGCTCAAGGACGTTCCCTTTCATGTAAACACATGGAGAATCTCGAAGGAATAAGTAATGGGAGCCAAGTGGATGAGCATTTGATTGATGAGAATGAAGAGTCTCTAATAGAGAATGAGGAAGTCCTCCACGACTCTAAATATAAAGAATTGATGGTTGCTAGCAAGGAGAAGGTTGAGGAACAAGTCGTGGTATTGATGACAATTGATGAGCATGAAAAGGCAATTGATGAGATCTCCAACCTTCTCTACGGTTCCAAGGTCGATGCTAAAGAGGTGATGGTTCGCAAGGATGATGAGGTTGAAGCTCCAAGAGTTGAGCGTGTGGGTAGTTGTGCAACAATGGAGGTGGTTTCACCCCCAAAGGCTAGTTTTGAGAAGGAGGGATCTTATGGAGAACGAGCTTTTGGTTATGGTAATGGTAAAGAAGCCCATGCATTGGATGGAGATTGTTTAGCATCACTCTTCCACAAAACGATGGAATTTGAGGTTAAAAGTAGTGAGGTTGCAAAGAAGAGAACAAGGACCAAGGCTAGGATGAAAAACGAACCAAGCAAGCTTGATGGGTCAAAGTCCGTGCTAGACAAGCCCTCCATCATGACTCTCACTCCTTGGAAGTACAAGTATGAAGTGATTGAGTACAAGATCAGTTGCAAGGGACGGCCCAAACCTTTTGCCTCGGTCAAGACGATCCTCACACCCGAGCTCAAAGCAAAAGGCGAAGCCGGTCTTGAAGAGGTAATGAGCAAGGTGCTCAAGCTCGAGCTCAAAGATCCGCCTTGGAGTGCTCACAGTCCTCTCTCACCCGTCTAAAAGGGTAACCAAAGTCAAGCTTAGTGACTTTAAACAAAGTGCTCTTGGGAGACACCCAAGCTTATCATTGTACATACTTTCGTTTCTATGTCTTTTTATGTTTTCTTGTTCTTTTTGATGGGTTTGCTTAGTGTGAATAGGTTCTTGATGGTCTAATGGTCATGGATTTTAGGAGAAAGTTGTGTAGGATTGAGGTGATCACTCTCGTTCCCTGTATTCATTTCCAAGGTAATACTCCAAACTTTGTGAATAGCATTTAGAATCATATCTTTTTATTTTTTTCATGCATTGTTTAACTATTTCTTAAGCTTCTATTACACAAGGGACTGTGTAATTTAAGTTTGGGGGAGGGTATTTGTGTTATCTAACTTTGTGTCTTGTGATCTTATTTTGCCTTTTGAATCTTGAGTCTCATGCATATTATGCATTTTCAATAAATTTGAATTTTTTTGAACTATTATGCATTCCATATAGGATTGAGTCTAGATGCATAACATATTAGGAAGCTTTGCATGAGCATTAGGAGCAATGATAGATTTATCTTTGTAAAGTATCATATTTAGAGCTTGATTCAATGCCCTCGTTGCTTGTTGTTTGATGCTTTTGATCTCGTGTTGAAATCAAGGATGAACTATATTTCAATCTTGCGTTTCATTACTAGGGTCTTAGCTTAAGCAAGTCTTGATTTGATTTCAATCCTACCTAAGTGAAAACCATAATTTTGACATTGAAATTATCATGCTTGTGCATTGCATAGTGAATTCATGGTTACCATATACATACTTGGGATCTCTTATCCTTTTCACCACTCTTTTGCTAGTCCAAGTAGCCGATTCCCATCATTGGAACGGTTCACCATACCTTTAACCTACCCTCCTTTCAAGCCAAAATCTTTAATGTGCGTATGTGAGGCCTAATTTTTCGAGTAAGCTTGGCAAAAAGTGTTGAGTTTAGGGCGACAAGGATAGGATTGCATGTAGATCTAGCCGAACATCAAAGGCTAGACTAGGCTAGGCTCGTGGGAAAGGAAAGTTTTGGGTTTGGTGTGAACGAAAATGTGTGACTAATGGAATTGTGGATAAGAAGGAAGTGGGTTCAAAAGAAGGAAGTGAAGGTGATAGGAGAACGCAATATTGTGATGTGGTTAGTGCAAGTTATCAAGAATAGCTCTTAGTGATAATTATAGCCTCATAGAAACAAAGGAAAAAGCCAAAAATTGGCTAAAGCATCAATTGGTAAATGATGAGGCAAGACAAAGAAAAAGAAAGAAAGAAGAGCTAAAGAAACAACAAAAAGAAGCACGAAACCACAAGATTCAATTGAGAATAAGAAATTCCCCAAGTGAGAAAAGATGAAGTGGAAGAAGAAGTTCAAGTATGGGGCGTGAAGGCAAAAAGGCCAAGTGAGAAAAGGGTAGCTTAGGATGAGGACTTCATGGGTAGATATGCTAGGATTAGAGACGATTTAGGCATTGGGTAGATGTAAGTCTATCCTTGTATGCATAAATTGCCTTTTACTCTTAGCATTTTGCTAAAGCTTGTTCATTCATTGAGGGATCCCTTGCATTGGTGAAACCCCATACATTTGAGATAATCTTAGTCTCAAAATCTTTACCCTAGCCAAATGAATTCATTTGCCTTGCATGAGCATGATTCACTTGAACCAAATAATGAATGTTAAAGGATTGGATGATATTGATGCCTGTATAGGTTAAGGCTTGAATTTGATTCGTATAGGGAAGGATATGGCTAGTTCTTTTTGAGTAGACTTGTTTGATCGCATCTTAGAGCTAGTAACTTGGACATTGAGTTGAATTCTTTTCATGGCACTTTTGGATTTAAGCTCCCATTTAAATTCTTGTCCCTTTCTTTATTCTTGTTTGCTTGAGGACAAGCAAAGGTTTAAGTTTGGGGGAATTGATATACTCATATATTGCATGTTTTAGCATGTATTTCATTTATAGTTTTGTGTAGATTACATGTATAATCATGGTCTTGTCTTGCATTTAGGTCTCATTTAGAGATTAGGGCATTTTCACTAGGTCTAGTGTGTTCTTGCATGTTTTGGAGTATTTTCTAAGTAATTGGAGGCAATTGGGCGTATTTGGAGAGTTGGACCTAAGTGGAGTACAAAGTCCATCCAAGACGCTGGAAAGATGTGTCTAGACGAAGGTGCTCCGATCCGAATCAGCCTTGACAACCTTCCTGAAAGTTGTAGAGGAGTGAATCAGGTTTACACAGGAGTTTGAATCGGGTTATTTGGACGTATGGATAGGGAAATAAGACGGATTTATTGAAGGTATGTCCGTCTGGCCGAGAGAAGATGATACCGTCCAAAGAACCGGCAAAACGAAGGCCTTCCGATATGAATCAACTCAAACGGTCTTCATAAGAGTTGTAGAGGGACGAGATATCTGTCTACAGGAGTTTGATTCAAGTCATTCGGATGTCAGGTTCAGAGGTTATGAAGGATTCACTGAAGACGTATCTAAGTTTCGGCCGGGTCAATACCCGGTTTGTCCCGGGTTGACCCGGGACCGACCCAACTCAGCAAACACTTTTTTTATATTTTAGAGATCTGATTTTTAGATCTATCTCCTTTTTTATGCTTTTTCTCTCTTTTTCTCTCAAGAACAAAAACCTTTCTTTTTAGGGTTTTTGGGATTTTTCCCGTGGATCTTTTGATTTATGAAAGTTTGAGTTTAGTTCTTGTGTTCTTTCTCTACTCCTTCATCTTTCTAATCTCTAATCATGATTAACATCATATCTTTCACAAGATTTGGTGTGTTCTTCATGATTAGTGAGTAGTTTTTTAGGATTTGAGGATTTGGTAGATTTAAGGTGATTTGATGGATGATTAATGATGTCTAGGATTAGATTATATGATTTCCCTTATTGATTAGTGGTTTTAAAGCTTGATCTAGCTTGAGAAAGTGGATCTAGATCATAAGGTATTTCATGCACACACGGTGTTCGATGATATGCCTTGATGAACTAATCAAGAGATATTCATTTCTAGCCTAAGAGATTAGTTGTCTAGAGTGATTATTTGGTTGATCTTGAATGTTTAGACTTAAAGCTTGTTAATTAGTGATTCACAAATGAGAATTTGATCTTGAATTAGTGATTAGCAAAGTAATTAATGCCTAGAGAAAGGATTAGTTAAGATTAGTGATTTTTGCCTAGGGATTAGTCTTCATTAAGCATTGGACATCATTAATTAGCCATTGGATTACCTTATCTCAATTACCTTATCCTTGAATTCGTATTTTATCATTGTTTTATTCACCGTTTAGTGTCTTTAGATCTTGTCACTTGTGTTTTAATTAATAGTTCACTAGATTAATAACCAAAACCACTTTGTTTGCTTGAATTAAAGAGTGTCTTGTATTCTTGTTGTATTGAACTAGACCCTAGATTGGATTGACACCTAAAACACTACAATGACATGTGTATTTAGGATTGATTCTTGAGTAGGATAAAATTCTATTTATCAAAAAACTCATCATCTGGCTCAGGATCTGATGAAAAGAAAATAAACGTTCTTACAAAAGATCAAGAATTCCAGCTTGAAATCCTAGACTCCATTTCAAATCCTCAAATAAAACAAAAATTCCTAGAAACAATCCTTTCTTCTCTAAATGAAAAAGAGGTAAAACCCTCTGAAAACCAGTTAAAATCTAATGGTCCAACATCTTCCAAATCATCCTATGACCTATCTACCATTCTTAACAAAAGAAAGAAAGATAGTTCTAAAACAACGATACACGATCTTAGGATAGAAATCAAAGAAGTAAAAAACGATCTCAAAACCCTTAAAGAAAAATAAAAGAAAGATTCTGAGTATTTTCACTCGATTATATCTTCTATCAAAGAGACTCATGATTCTAGTTCTGAGGAACAAGAAAACGATGACCTAAATAACATAGAAGATGATCTTAATCTAAAAGAACAAATACAATATCTAGATTCCGCCCCTAATGATTTCCTTTGTGTCCTAAGAGAAATCACCTCTCAAAAATATAAAATAAGAGTCACACTTTTTTTTTCCGATAATTACAAAATTGATACGATCGCTCTGTTTGATACATGAGCCGATCTTAACTGCATCAAGTCTGGGCTTGTCCCAAAATGTTTTCACCTAGAAACACGAGAAAAATTATCTGCTGCTAATACTTCTAAACTTCGTATAACATCTAAGGCAGAAGCTTCAGTTTTAAAAGATAATTTTTTTTTATCAAAACTGCATTTGTCCTTACAGATGATATATACCAAAACGTCTAGGGACTCCCTTCATAAACTTGATCACACCTTACAAAGTCAGGGATCATTCAATTTCTTTCAAAAACCAAAACAAAAAACTCTCTTTTCAATTTCTTGAAACACCAAAAAAGCTAAGCCTATATCTAATAAAAGCTAGCTCAATACAAGAAAATGTTTTAAACACTTCAATAAACAGTAAAACATTCCATTTGGAAAATTTAAAATCGGAGTTTTTACTACAAAAAACAAAAGAAGCTTTAAATACAAAAGAAATAAAAGAAACAATTTCAAATCTAGATAAATTATTTGAAAAGGAAATATGTTCAGGTTTACCAACAACCTTTTGGGATCGCAAACAACAAATTGTTGATTTGCCATACGACGGAAATTTCAATGAAAAAGAAATTCCCACTAAGGCTCGTCCCATACAGATGAACTCTGAATTAGAAAAACATTCTAGAAAAGAAATTTCGGATCTTTTAAACAAAAGCCTAATTTCAAAATCAAGATCACCTTGGTCGTGTGCTGCTTTTTATGTAAATAAAAATTCTGAAATAGAGAGAGGCACTCCTAGGTTAGTAATTAATTACAAACCTTTAAACGCTGCCTTAAAATGGATTAGATATCCAATACCAAATAAATTTTTTTACTTCAAAGAATTTATTCTACCCACATATTTTCAAAATTTGATCTCCAATCAGTATTTTGGCAAATTTAAATCTCTGAAACCGATCGTTATAAAACAACATTTACAGTCCCTTTTGGTCAATACCAGTGGAATGTAATGTCATTTGGCTTAAAAAATGCACCTTCCATATTTCAAAGAATCATGAATGACATATTTAATGAATATTCAAAATTTTGAATTGTCTATATTGATGATATTTTAATATTTTCAAATTCTCTTGATGAACATTTCAAACATCTAAAGACGTTTTATTATGTTGCAAGCAAAAATGGCCTTGTCATTTCAAAAACAGAGATGTCTTTATTTCAAACTAAGATCAGATTTCTAGGCCATTACATATCGCAAGGTATGATAATACCAATAGAAAGATCTTTGGAATTTGAAAATAAATTTCCCGATAAAATTTTAGATAAAACCCAATTACAAAGGTTCCTTGGAAGTCTTAATTATGTTTTAGATTTATGTCCTAACATAAATAGGATAGCAAAACAATTGCATAGTCGTCTAAAGAAAAACCCAGTTCCCTGTACAAAAGAGCATATTGCATTAGTACAAAAAATTAAAAAACAGGTACTTGAGATCCCTTGTCTTCACATAGCATATCCAGATTTTAAAAAGGTCATAGAAACGGATGCGTCAGATGTAGGATATGGGGGTATTCTTAAGCAAAAGAATGTAGATGGTCGAGAGAGTATAGTCCAATTTGCGTCTTCAAATTGGAATGATACCCAAAGGAACTACTCTACTATTAAAAAACAAATTTTAAGTATAGTATTATGTATCCAAAATTTTCAAAGTGATCTTCTGAATAAAAAGTTTCTTTTACGAATTGATTGCAAAAGTGCTAAAGACGTTTTACAAAAAGATGTTAAAAACCTTGCCTCAGAACAGATTTTTGCGCGATGGCAAGCAATTCCAAGTATTTTTTATTTCGATATATAATATATTTAAGGATATTCCAACTCTGTTCCAGATTTCTTGACACGAGAATTCCTTCAAAACAGGTACGACGCCTCCGAAGAAGATTGATAAAGGCAAAGGCATATCCCTGGAAACAATCCCAGAAAAAACCATACACCCAAACACATACCCACATATAAAAACAGAACCATGGATCTCAGTTACAAAAAAGAATGTGAAAAAGAAGAAGAATCAAATTCTCTTCAATATCCAGAAAAAATCATGGATCAAATTCTACAGTTACAGAAAGCCTTTGAGTCAAGTCTGTCAAAACAAGAGGGTGATTCTTCTAAAAAACCCTCTTCTCAAATTGCTTCAATATTTTCCGAGGTCCCTTCAAAAATGATTTCAAAAGAAAACCAGACCTCTAAAATGACTTCGAAACCATCTAATAATTCGCAAATTATTTTGAAATCATTTCCACAAACCCCACCCTCCGAAAATTTTGAAAAATTTATTCATCAAAACATTATAAATATTGAAAAAAGATTTTAGGTCAACAATGACCCGTTTTTAAATATCGAAAAATATTTTGGTAAAACAGATTTTTCAAACCTCATGATACAGAAAAAACAGTGTTATTCTTTCAAACGATTTTGGAAATAACAGAATCAGTGACCTTCAAACATTTTTATCTCAATGAAAACCACACTGATCCTGCTTATTCCACTTTTAAAATTCATAAGGTCTTTGCTCCAAACGATTGGGAATATGATCTTCATGAAAATCTAAATTTCCCAGATGATCAGAAAAATCTCCCATGTTTCAATACCCATTTCCATTATTGGGACTATTGTCAGGCTTGGTATAATTCCTTCTTGATCCAATCCCCGAAACACAAACACACGTGGTTAATCTTTTTTGATACCACTTGTGACTTATCCAAATATTCATATTGGTTCATACCGTGGTGGAACTATTTCGTTTCTGTCACTGAAATTTTCAAGCCTAACATACAAAAATCTTTCCAAATATTCAAAACAAATTTCATTCCATCAGACACTACAAGAAAACAGGCATTTTGCAACTAATTTTTGCGACGATTTTATTTCGTTGCAAATTTAAATCGTTAAAAATCGTCGTAAAGTCGTCGCAAAATGGGGACGAATCTTTTCTTTGTAAAATTGTCGCTAATTGGCGACGATTTACCGACGACGTTACGACGATTATCAAAATCATCGTAAAATCATTGTAAATTAGCGACGATTTACTGAGGTTTATATAAAACGTAGTAATATCGTCGTAAAATTACCGACGAATTAGCAAGGATTATTATAAGTTGAAATTTACATCGATTTCCCAACGATTAATGAGTTAGGTGAGCACGTTTAAGTTCACGGTGTACGGTTAGGTAAACATGTTTAAAGTCGTCGAAAAATCCATGTAAATATGTTTATAATCGTTGTAATATCGTCGTAAAATTACCGACGAATTAGCAAGGATTTTCATAAGTTGAACTTTACATCGATTTCCCAACGATTAATGAGTTAGTTGAGCATGTTTAAGTTCACGGTGTACGGTTAGGTAAACATGTTTTAAGTCGTTGTAATATCGATGTAAACATGTTTATAATCGTTGTAAAATCGATGTAAAATAGTAGGTAATTCGATGGTAACGAAAATAAAAATCTATATATAGTGGCCAACTTCATAATAAAAATTTCATATTCAGAAACATTTACTTATTTCTGACCAACAAAAAATGTCAATATACGAAATTAGAAGATGGAGGTATAATCGTCTTGATTCAGAGGGATCGCTAACAAAGGAGTTCAGTGATGGGGTGGAGGGATTCATGCATCAGGCAGGAAGTATACATAATACGATTATCAGTGGTAAGATGTACTGTCCTTGTGCCAGATGCTTGAATAGGAAATTTATCATTATCTCGAAGGTGTGGTCACATATATTAAATAGAGGGTTTATGCCGCATTACTATATATGGTATTATCATGGAGAGGGTCATGGGGGAAATACAGCTAGTAGTAGTAGCAATTATCAAGCATCGAATTTTGATGAGTCAAATAATTTTAATCAATTTGATGATCATGCGGAGCAGCATGGTGAAGATATTGATAGGATTCATGACATGGTTACGGATGCATTTCATGAAACCGTAAGTACATTTGCACATGATCATCATGATGAGGAACCCAATCTAGATGCAAATTTTTTTTATGATATGCTAGATGTTGCAAATCATCAACTCTACGATGGATGTAGAGAAGGATATTCAAAATTGTCGTTGGCGGCTAGGATGATGACTATTAAAACTGATCATAACTTAGCTGAGGTTTGCATGGATGACTGGGCTGATTTGGTTAAAGAGTATTTGCCAGAGGACAATTTAGCTGCTGAAACTTACTATGATATACAGAAGCTGGTTTATAGTATTGGGTTGCCTTATGAGATGATAGATGTCTGTGTTGACAATTTCATGCTTTTTTGGAAAGATGATGATAAGTTGCAGGAATGTCGATTTTGTCATAAGCCAAGATATAAGCCGCAAGGTACTGGTCGGAGTAAGGTACCGTTTCAGCGGATGTGGTACCTTCCTATAACTGATAGATTAAACAGAATGTATCAGTCTGAGAGGACAACTGTATCGATGAGATGGCATGCAGATCATTTGCAAACAGATGGGGAGGTTACTCATCCTTCAGATGCAAAAGCGTGGAAACACTTTAAGACGGTACATTCAGACTTTGCTAGAGAGAAACATAATGTTTATCTTGGTCTTTGCACAGATGGGTTTAGTCCATTTGGTATGTCTGGTACGCAATATTCTTTATGGCCAGTATCCTAACGCCTTACAACCTTCCTCCAGATATGTGCATGCAAAGGGAATTTTTATTCTTGAGTATTTTAGTACCAGGTCTGAAGCATCCGAAGCGTTCCCTTGATGTGTTTTTGCAGCCTCTGATAGAGGAATTGGAGCAGTTGTGGTATACCGGGGTTCGGACATATGATTTTGCAAGGAAATTTTTTTTTACAATACGTGCGGTACTTATGTGGACAATAAGCGACTTCCCTGCTTACGTGATGTTATCAGGTTGGACTACGCATGGGTGATTGTCTTGTCCATATTGTGTCAATCGGACAGATGTGTTTCAATTGAAACATGGTCGGAAAACAAGTTGGTTTGATTGTCACCGCCAATTTCTACCGATTCACCATGCATATAGAAGAAATAAGCGGTTGTTTAGAAAGAACAAAACTGTTCGTGTTCCTCCTCCTGTTTATATTTCCGGGGAAGATCTATAAGCAGAAATTGATCATTATGGTGCACTGGAAACAGTCAATCGTGGTGGAAATTGGCACACTCCAGCTAATATGCCGGATGGATATGAGGAGCATCACAATTGGCATAAGAAAAGCATATTTTGGAAGCTTCCGTATTGGAAGGATCATTTGCTTAGACACAATTTGGATGTCATGCACATTGAGAAAAACGTTTTTGATAACATCATGCATACAGTGTTAAACGTGCGTGGAAGGACTAAAGACAGCGGTAAGTCAAGGTTAGACTTGCCTGATCTTTGTTGTCGGAATGAGTTACATATTACAAGCAATGGGAAAGCACCTGTCCCCATATTTCGATTGGGTGCGGAAGAAAAGTCAGCTTTGTTCAAATGGGCGACATCTGATGTGAAGTTCCCGGACGGGTACGTATCGAATTTAGCTAAATGTGTTGAGAATGGGCAAACGTTTTCCGGGATGAAGAGTCATGACTGTCACGTCTTTATGCAACGACTACTTCCTTTCGCATTTGCTGAACTTCTACCAGCATATGTACATGAAGCAATTGCAGGTATATAAATTTAAATTAATCACATATTGCAAATTTAAGATTTTATATAATTAATATATATATATATATATATATGAAATGGAAAATTAACATTATTATCTTATATATCATGTGATTGTTATTGTAGGCATTGGAGCGTTTTTTCGGGATCTTTGTACCCGTACTTTGTCAGAAGATGTTATTGCACAACTTGATGCTAGTATTCCTATTTTGTTGTGCAATATGGAGAAAATATTTCCCCCAGCCTTCTTTGATGTTATGGAACATCTACCTATTCATCTCCCTCACGAAGCAGAACTTGGGGGACCTGTGCAGTATCGATGGATGTACCCATTCGAGCGATTCATGAGACATTTGAAGCGGAAGGCTAAAAATCTAGCCAAAGTTGAAGGCTCAATAGTAGCAGGAAGTTTAACAGAAGAAACTTCTCACTTCACGGGGTACTATTTTGGCTTGAAGGTTTGCACACGGAAAAGGGCAGCACGGATATATGATGATGGAGGTGTAGGCCGAACATATGCTAATGAAGGTGTCCCATATATCTTTTCTTCAATCGGTCGATTATGTGGAAGAGTGAAGTCAGTTTGGTTTGCCAATGAAAAAGACCATCATAGTGCACAAACGTATATCCTCTTAAATTGAGAATAAGTTAGTCAATTTGAGACGTAAGTGTGTAAACATACGTCTTATATATGGCTTAATTATATATATGCTAGCTTTATACCAATTACGATATGTATCTTAATTACAATTGTAAATACTTTTGTATGCAGTGAATTTGTTAGACAAGTCCGAGAAGTCATTGAAGGAATCTCAGACGATGAAATCAACAAGCGTAAAGATCAGCATTTTGCCCCGTGGTTGAAGACGCAAGTACGTAACATTTTAAGTGATCAGATTAATTACTAACTTGGACAATTAACCTAATACATATTTTGATTACTTTTGTAATTAATTAATGATTTAGGTCGAGTATGGGGAGACCGCATATCCACTCTGGTTCCATGAGTTAATAAAAGGCCCCATATCGAAGATAACGAGTGCACCCATGTATTGCACACGCGGATATATATCTCATACATTCAAATACGGAAATCAAAGAGCTACTTCCAACTACGGGGTATGTGTGCGGGGCGAAATAGATTTTTATGGAGTGTTGCAAGACATAATTGAAGTTGAGTACCGTGGTTGCTTAGGTTTGAAATGCGTTCTGTTCAAATGCGACTGGTTCGATCCAACAGTTGATCGAGGCGTCCGTAAAAACAAATTTGGGGCAGTAGATGTCAACCAATCACGACGTTACAATAAGTATGAGCCATTTATCCTAGCATCACAAGCAGAACAAGTTAGCTTTGTTCCATATCCGCGAGTTCGCACCACCCGTATCTCATGGTTATCAGTTATAAAAGTTTTCTCGAGGGGTCGAAATGTGGGGGTTGATGAGGAACTACCAATGCAGCAAGATCATTGCTCTGATATCCCATAACTAAATGAGAGCACTGATGACATCCTTTTGATATATCCTCAAAACAGGCAAGTTGAATATCTCCCAGACGATACAGAGGAAGAAGATGAGGAAGATGAGTTCGAAGAAAGTGATGAACCAGATGATCAAGAAACGGATGTGTCTTCGTCAGAAAATGAATCAGAGTGACCGCGCTAGCTAGTAATTATTGTGAATTTAATGTATTAATATAATATTGTGATTTAAGTAATTATTGTGAAATTTAAGTGATATGATTTCTATGAAATCCCCTAAACCCCAAACTTGATCCCATCTCCGATCTCCACTCATTTTCCGTCGTAGGTGCGGCGATTAATAAATTACGAGACATATGTGTATATGTCTCTTATAATTTATTAATTGCCCCAACAACGGCGGGAAATGAGCGGTGATCGGAAATGGGATTTAGTCGCTAAAACGTCGCTAATTGCGATTGTCACAAAATCGTTGCAAAAGTAGCGACGATTTAGCCACGAATTATGACTAATCGTGGCCAATTCGTCGCAAACTGTGAATGTCACAAAATCGATGCAAATTTGCGACGATTTAGCCACGATTCCTCCATAAACCCTAAACCCTTTGCCCTAAACCCTAAACCCTAACCTATTACCATCTCATTGTATTATGCATCTTTCAATGTAATTGATCTTGACTTTAGAGAATTGTTCGAAAATGAAAACTCGGTCAATCACAGTAATATCCACAAACTGAATCATTGTATTAATAATCTAACATGTACGCAAACTGTCTGTTTTACTTATTTTTCAATCTCGATGAACTTATTGATAATTTCATGATTTTGGGTTTACGGTAAACATGTAAAGTTGTTTCTGGAATGTTGCAATCGACGTTACAATTTTGTACCTATACCCTAAACCCTAAAACAGATTTTACAAATTTCCTCACTAATTCGTTGCAACATTTGCGACGAATCGTCACTAATTCGTCGCAAACTGTGAATGTCACAAAATCGATGCACATTTGCGACGATTTAGCCACGATTCATCCATAAACCCTAAACCCTTTGCCCTAAACCCTAAACCCTAACCTATTACCATCTCATTGTATTATGCATCTTTCAACGAAATTGATCTTGACTTTAGAGAATTGTTCGAAAATGAAAACTCGGTCAATCACAGTAATATCCACAAACTGAATCATTGTATTAATAATGTAACATGTACGCAAACTGTCTGTTTTACTTAATTTTCAATCTCGATGAACTTATTGATATTTTCATGATTTTGGGTTTACGGTAAACATGTAAAGTTGTTTCTGGAATGTTGCAATCGACGTTACAATTTTTTACCTATACCCTAAACCCTATAACAGATTTTACAAATTTCCTCACTAATTCGTTGCAAAATTTGCGACGATTTAGCCACGATTCGTCATAAATTATGAATATAATTTACCACGTGTCGGTAAATCAAACTCCCGCGTGTGGGAAATACAAGAAATTAATATTCCTCACAAATTCGTTGCAAAAGTAGCGACGAATTAGCCACGGTCTGATTGCGACGATTCGTCGCTAATTCGTCGCTAATTAGCGACAATTTAGGCACGTCCACTAATTCTATATAAACACACGCTCAGATATTCTTCATTCACTCTCACAATTTTCTCTCTTCCTCTTGCTCGCCTCCTCCCGAATTCCTTGCGAAAAAGGTAATTTTTTTTTATGTTTTCAATTTTAGTTATTATAGATAGGAATGAAACAATTTAGGTCGGTAGAAACATAATCAAATTAGGAAAAATAGTAGACTGCCCGGGTGTTTGTAGATAGTAATTGTTTTTCATTTTTATGCAGATGGGCCATCGTCGTTCACATTACGCTCAGTTTTTGAGAGAGATTGGTGATGCTTCGGGTACCGGATTGCCCGTGTCATCTGAGGCTATGGAGATGGATTTCGTCCCGGCGACGCAAACACATAGTGCTCCGCCGCCACAACAACCTCAGATTCCACAACCTGGAGGTCGTTCCACGACCCCATATGCACACATGACGGTTCTTGATTTGCTTGCACAGCCGGGCCGTCATAGGCTTACGAGATTAGATCCGGATCATACTGACCGGTCGGAATGGTAATATATATATATTTATTTATATTTATTTCTAACAATTCATAATTTTACAATTTTTTGTTTCAAGTTTGGAGTTGAATCCAAAGTTGGACGCACCGTTTCTGAAATCATCAAGTCCTATTTTATCGAGCCTCATGCCAATTTTACTCAGCTCCCGCCACACGTCAAGCATACATGGTTCAAGAGGTTTGCGGTACATATGAAAAATTAATTTTTTCTCCCATAATTATTTTAATTATATATATATATATATTTAATTTAATTTTATAAAATATGTAATTATTTTTGTTTCTCATGCAGCAAAAATATACCTGGGATCTTTTGATTCATGGCGAGGTTGAAACTTTGTTTCTCGAGAGGGTGAAGTTTCGTATCCAAGGAGTGGTTGGTGAATGGAAGAAAGCATGGAAGATATCTTGCGATTTAGCAAAGCCCCTGCACATGGATAAAGTCGTTTGGGACGGCTTGGTGTGGTATTGGCTGGAGACGAAGTCCATCATAACTGCGGAGAAGTGTTTGGCTTCCCGCAAAATCGTTGGTTCGGACGGGAAACTCAAGGCTTTGCCTCATACAGCTGGGCAAACACCTTTTGCGGGTGTTCGTCTACAGATGGTAATTAAATTTATTTAAATTAATTTATTTATGTAATTTACTTCGTCAATAACATAGTTTTTTTCCTTAGGCCGCCGAAGACGGAGGTGTACTCCCTCCGATGACCAAGGTTTTTGAGCGGACGCAACGAAAGAAGGATGGTTCCTTTGTTTCAGACACGGCCGAGCACATCTTCAATGAGGTGACTTCCAAGGTCACCGAACGAGAGACACAGCTATCTCCAGGTGGTTCGTCGGTCATGTCTGGAGGGTTGACCACACCCGATATTGACCGGATCTTCGAGCAGGTATATAGAATAGTTAGTACTTATTAAGTTTTTAGTTTTTAATTTTTAAAAAATTTCTAATTATAAATTTATATATAGGTTGCCCCTAAGAGAAAGGGGAAGGTTGTCGGGATGGGATCTATTCGAGATGTCTCGGCCGCTTCTTCATATGCTCCACGACGACGATCGCCAGAAGATGATCCAGTCGTTTTACGTGCCACGATTACGAGTCTTCAGGAGCGGGTTGGGACCGAGGCTACTCGGTCTACGGCATATCAGGCGAAGATTGCGAGTCTTCAACAGCGGGTTGAACTGGATGCTACGCAGAATGACGAACTCTTTGACATCTTAGAAACAGGGAACCCGACAATGCATGCCATGTTGCGGGATAAGCGAAGACTCCGAGCAGAGGCAAAGGCAGCGGCAGCGGTAGAGGCAACGGAAGCGGCAGCGACAGGCACATCCGGTTCGTCAAGACGTCCCGAAGACGATGTGAATCTCGACGATTACGATATAGTTATTTAGATTTAGGATTTCGAATTCTAAATTTTTTATTTTTTTTGTAACAGATTATAATAATTTTTTTTCTAATAAAATATTATTACATATTATTTTTAAAATTTTCATTTTATAATTTCGAAATTATTAAAATTTCAAAAATAATAATAAAAATCATATATATATGAATCGTCGTTAATTCGATGGTAATCAATAGCCCTCGTTGATTCGTTGCTAAATTAATCGTCATAAAATCGTGGCTAATTTAGCAACGATTTTATGACGATTAATTAGCAACGAAATAAAGACGATTTATTAGCGACGATCTTACGACGATTATTTAGCAACGATTTTATGATGATTAATTAGCAACAAAATAACGACGATAATTGTTTGCCATCGAATTAACAATGAAATATTTCCCTTCGAATTTCCATCGTTTTTACGACGCATATATATTCGTCGTAATTTCAATGTAATATTTACGACGATTTTACTACGAAAATTTACCGACTATTTAGCGACGAATTTTTGTCCCTCGTACTTTCCCGACGATTTTACGACGATCTGTTGTTTGCGACGATCAGTTAACGACGATCTCTGTTTCGTCGCAAATTCGATTGTAACCCTCTTTTGCAACGATTTTACAACGATATCGTTCGTTGCAAAAAGTTGTTTTCTTATAGTGAGAAAATGAAAAGAAATTTCCTCCATTAGCCCATTTCCATTCTAAATTCCATTTTCCTTGGGTCTTTTCTTGGACTCTCGAGTTTTCCCCGGATCCAATCCCAATCATCAAAAGAAAGTTCAGAGTAAAATGGTGGGATAAATTCAAGATCCCTTCAAACCGTTACCCGTCCAATATACTAGATTGGATAAAAATCCAAAATTCAAACTCGTCCATAGCCCAAACCCAAACACCAAACCAAACACTAAACCAAACACCGGAAACAACCTTTTTTCTTGGCTCAAAAATCAAAGATGTTATCCTTACTAGCATGAGCCAAATCCGAAGAAGAAATTAAAGCAATCTCCTTACAATTTATGCCTTCAATCTCAGACTCTATTTCTCAGGCCTCGGGAAGTGGATCAGGTTCTAATGTCCCGGATATTGATGAAGAGATATTCGGAAACAGTGGAGTGTAAATTCCCGCCATCAGAATAATACAAATCTCGACACATCATTGTTACGAATCTTTCGGTATCTACGAATCTCTTGAAACGATCTACTACAATAAAACGAGACAAAAATTCGCATCGAAGACCGCATATTATTGAGTGCCGTCTCCTGTAGCAAAGTGGAGTTTCCTGTAGCCGTGATGACTTTGGTAATGAAGACAAGCCTTTGTGAAAGAAATTCTCACTAAATTATGCCGACAACTCTTGTGAGTGGACATCACCAACAGGTGCCACTAATTTATGTAATATTTTAATCTCTTATGCTTTGTAAAACTCCTACATAATGGAGTGTGTGTTTAGTTGTAATCTCAAAGCTTTCATTTTCCATTTTTCATCTCTCTCTCTTCATTCTCTCTCTACCATATTCTCTTGCTCTCTTGTAATCTCTTGCATTGTAACAATCTCCATAAGTAAGTTTATAAAATCTTATTTCGTTTATAATTTTATTTATGTTTAAGTTTATGTTTATAATTTATAAGTGGCTGGTTTAACCGCACATTATATTATTTATGCTTATGTTATTTTCGTTTTTATTTTAATATTGCAATTTTTATTATTTATGCTTATATTGTTTTAATTTTCGTATTTATGCTTATGTTGTTTTAATTTTCGTTTTTATTTCAATATTGCAATTTTTATATATTCATGTTTATATATATATGTGGCTGGTTTAACCGCCCGTTTTAATTATTTATTTTAATTATTGTATCTACTTTCGTTTCCTTATGGTATCAGAGCTTGAAGGCAGAAATTGCCTTCAATTTCTTTTTGAATTTCGTTTCCTTATGGTATCATTAGGTTTTGTCATACGCCATATTATTTTAACCGCCCGTCAAAATTTGTTTTCATTTTTCTAAAACTGCAAATCCTATCACCATTTGTAACAAAACCCTTGAATGGGAAACACTTGCAAATGGAAAACTTATTCGTTCAAACCATCCTCCTCCACAAGGAATAAAGCTCGAATGGTCAGGTACACCAATCGAAGCAATTCCATTTAAGCGCCCCAAGATGATGATAAGATTAATATAAAAAATATCATCGTCCAAAATAATTTTTCAAACACGAATCTTGGCACGATAGGCAAACAACTTGATAGAATTGAAAAATCAATTCAAAATCAAGCCATTACTCCAAAAGATTCTCCTTCTGAAAAGAAAAACAAAAATCCCATGTTCAAACTTTTCCAAATTTCTAGTTCTACCGTCAAAACCTACCAAGATACAAACAAAGAATTCATTCGTGCTCTCCAAAGCCAACTAAGTATAGTATGCATAGGAGAAAGTAGTACAACTCACGAATCTGATATCCCTAATACTCCTACTTCTAAAGTCCAAATAAATACTCTAGCTAATGAGTCATATGTTAACGAATCCTCTGAGAAAAATTCAACCCCAGAGATAAATCGTCTTGATATCTAAAACCATCAAGAACGTCGATTAGTCTCTGCCCCTGATTAGGTCAAATCCAACCAGTAGAACAATCTAGGTTCAATTCATCTTCAGTCTATGACTGGAATATCGATGGCATATCCGAGTACAATATCATAAATTTCCTCCAGAAAATGATGATGGCTGCAAATGCCTATAGAACGCAAATAGGAAATGAAGATAAAACCGTTGCTGAACTCCTAATATATGGGTTTTCGGGCCAGCTTAAAGGATGGTGGGATAACTACCTAAACACCCAACAACGTTCAGAAATCCTAGATGCCAATAAAACGGATGAGGATGATGTGCCTCTCTTAGATCATTTTGGGAATCCTCAACAAGATGTTGTTGCTACCTTAGTCATAGCCATAACCTTACATTTTATTGGGGATCCTTCCGTACTTAGAGATAAGAACGCCGAACTCCTTTCGGGAAATTAAAGCAATCGCCATCAGAATAATACAAATCTCGACACATCATTGTTACGAATCTTTCGGTATCTACGAATCTCTTGATACGATCTACTATAACAAAACGCGACAAAACCGCGCATCGAAGAACGCATATTATTGAGTGCCATCTACTGTAGAAAAGTGGAATTTACTGTAGCCATGGTGACTTTGGTAATGAAGACAAGCCTTTGTGAAAGAAATTGAAAAACAAAATTTGTATTTTATGTTTATGAAGATAGTTGTAATACTCTTCTTGGATTATGTTTCTATCTTTTAAGGAACGTTCAATATATATTTAATTAAAATATGATACCATAAGGCAATTTCTGCCTTCAAGCTCTGATACCATTTTCCTTGGTGAGAAATAGAGTATGAGATTGAAGGCATAAATTGTAAGGAGATTGCTTTAATTTCTTCTTCGGATTTGGCTCATGCTACTAAGGATAACATCTTTGATTTTTGAGCCAAGAAAAAGGTTGTTTTCGGTGTTTGGTTTAGTGTTTGGGTTTGGGCTATGGACGAGTTTGAATTTTGGATTTTTATCCAATCTAATATATTGGACGGGTAAAGGTTTGAAGGGATCTTGAATTTATCCCACCATTTTACTCTGAACTTTCTTTTGATGATTGGGATTGGATCCGGGGAAAACTCGAGAGTCCAAGAAAAGACCCAAGGAAAATGGAATTTAGAATGGAAGATGGCTAATGTAGGAAATTTCTTTTCATTTTCTGATGGAATGAAATTTGTTTTGAATATTTGGAAAGATTTTTGTATGTTAGGCTTGAAAATTTCAGTGACAGAACCGAAATAGTTCCACCACGGCATGAACCAATATGGAGATTTGGATAAGTCACAAGTGGTATAAAAAAAGATTAACCACGTGTGTTTGTGTTTTGGGGATTGGATCAAGAAGGAATTATACCAAGCCTGACAATAGTCCTAATAATTGAAATGGGTATTGAAACATGGGAGATTTTTTTGATTATCTGGGAAATTTAGATTTTCATTAAGATCATATTCCCAATCGCTTGGAGCAATGACCTTATGAATTTTAAAAGTGGAATAAGCAGGATCAGTGTGGTTTTCATTGAGATAAAAATGTTTGAAGGTCACTGATTCAATTATTTCCAAAATCGTTTGAAAGAATAACACAGTTTTTTATGTATCATGAGGTTTGAAAAATCTGTTTTTACCAAAATATTTTTCGATTGTTAAAAACGGGTCATTGTTGACCAAAAATCCTTTTTTAATATTTATAATGTTTTGATGAATAAATTTTTCAAAATTTTCGGATGGTGAGGTTTGTGGAAATTCTTTCAAAATAATTTGCAAATTATTAGAAGGTTTTGAAATCATTTTAGAGGTCTGGTTTTCTTTTGAAATCATTTTTGAAGCCACCTCGGAAAATTTTGAAGCAATTTGAGAAGAGGGTTTTTTAGAAGAATTACCCTCTTGTTTTGACAGACTTAACTCGAAGGCTTTCTGTAACTGTAGAATTTGATCCATGATTTTTTCTGGAGATTGAAGAGAATTTGATTCTTCTTCTCTTTTTCACATTCTTTTTTGTTACTGAGATCCATGGTTCTGTTTTTATATGTGGGTATGTGTTTGGGTGTATGGTTTTTTCTGGGATTGTTTCCAGGGATATGTCTTCGCCTTTATCAATCTTCTTCGGAGGCATCGTACCTGTTCTGAAGGAATTCTCGTGTCAAGAAATCTGGAACAGAGTTGGAATCTCCTTTAATATATTCTATATCGAAATCAAAAATACTTAGAATTTCTTGCCATCGCGCAAAAATCTGTTTTGAGGCAAGGTTTTTAACATCTTTTTGTAAAATGTCTTTAGCACTTTTGCAATCAATTCGTAAAAGAAACTTTTTATTCAGAAGATCACTTTGAAAATTTTGGATACATAATACTATACTTAAAATTTCTTTTTTAATAGTAGAGTAGTTCCTTTGGGTATCATTCCAATGTGAAGACGTAAATTGGACTATACTCTCTCGACTATCTACATTCTTTTGCTTAAGAATACCCCCAATATAGACAATTCAAAATTTTGAATATTCAGAAAATATGTCATTCATGATTCTTTGAAATTCGGAAGGTGCATTTTTTAAGCCAAATGGCATTACATTCCACTGGTATTGACCAAAAGGGACTGTAAATGCTGATTTGAATTTGCCAAAATCCTGATTTGAGATCAAATTTTGAAAATATGTGGATAGAATAAAGTCTTTGAAGTAAATCTTTTTATTTGGTATTGGATATCTAATCCATTTTAAGGCAGTGTTTAAAGGTTTGTAATTAATTACTAACCTAGGAGTGCCTCTCTCTTTTTCAGAATTTTCATTTACATAAAAAGCAGCACACGACCAAGGTGATCTTGATTTTGAAATTAGGCCTTTGTTTAAAAAATCCGAAATTTCTTTTCTACAATGTTTTTCTAATTCAGAGTTCATCTGTATGGGACGAGCCTTAGTTGGAATTTCTTTTCCATTGAAATTTCCCTCGTATGGCAAATCAACAATGTGTTGTTTGCGATCCCAAAAGGCTGTTGGTAAATCTGAACATATTTCGTTTTCAAATAGTTTATCTAGATTTGAATTTTTTTCTTTTACTTCTTTTTTATTTAAAGCTTCTTTTGTTTTTTGTAGTAAAAACTCCGATTTTAAATTTTCCAAATGGAATGTTTTACTGTGTATTAAAGAGTTTAAAAAAATTTCTTGTATTGAGTGATATGCTCAAATTAATACCCTAAAAGTACTAAAACAGTAGCTGCAGTATATCAGGGGTCGAACAAAAGAACTCAGAGAAATCACACAATATATTGTATAGTATCGAACCAAGCTAAGCAAATCAGATGAAACAAAAGACAATAAACAGTAAAGAGTTGTAAATTCGATGGAGAGAATATAGGCCTAGGGTATTTCTCAAGAAATCAATAAATGCAAATAAACTAACTAATCAGGGTTCAGGTTACGCACGGTTCTTGAACTCAAATCACTAAAGTATAATTGACTAACTGTCGTTGCGAGAATTATCTAAATCTAAACTTCAGAATCCCAAATCTCTTTGCAAAGTCCTAAGAATAAATCAGCTTTAATTTCAGGTTTGATATGTTCACAAATCAATTAAACCAAATCTCTTTGCGAATAATCAATTTGCTCACCTTAAGTTCTATCAGATTACTCAATTGTGTTGTCGTGCCTAATCGATTAACCTAAGATCTAAGTTCTAGGTGATCAATCTAGAATTAGCTTTGAGAACAACCTAAGGCGAAGAACTAATTCAGATTATGAACCCTAAAAATAAATCAACCTAGCATTCAAAGAAGTCCCTATGAGAAAACCCTAAACCTAAAGTGGATCTACTCAGAAATGGAAATTGAAACAATAAACATGACTGAATAAATACTCAAATAGATAATAAGAAAGAGTAACAAAAGGGTTCGAAATCTTCTCTCGGACGAACATAGTTTCAGACTTATCTCCCTTCAAAAGCTCTCTCACAAAACCAAAGTAGTATAAAGTGTAGCCATTGAAGTGGCTGTAATATCCTATTAAATAACCTAAGTCACGTTTTGGGGCTTCTTGTAAATATTAAAGTCTTCTGGGAAATTTTGCAATTCTTTAACTCTTGGAAAAGTCGCGGGTCGTGTCTGCCTCGATGAGTATCGACCGATACCAGTCAGTATCGATCGACACTGATGCTTCAAATCGGGTACTCAGCTACACGAACTTCTGCTTTGCTCCAAAATGCTTCAGAAAGCTCCAATATCTCCAATTATGCTCCAAACGTGCTAAAACCTGTAAAAGACTCTAAAACACTACGAAATACTAGAAAGACTCTATAAAAATGACTTATATCATGGCTTAAAAGGGGTAAAAATCATGATATATCAACTCCCCCAGACTTCGCCTTTGCTTGCCCTCAAGCAAATAAAAGACTAAACCAGAGAAAGAGGTTTGCAAACACGGAGACTCACCTGTTCATGAACCATCGCAGAGATCCTTTTCCCAAGCACCCAAATGTCACCTAACCAACTTTTGATCTAACCACCATGTACTTCTCCGTAGACATTCGCAGCTTTTCCAGACTCCATACATTATCTCGCAGCATTATCCGAATAAAGCTCTCATCGCCAGTTTCATCGCTGCAGCCAATGTTCAAGAACCTTCTAGATTCTTTACCATACAATATCATGACAAGGAACAATCCAATTTCACACTTTCTGGTATTATTTTCTCTCCCCCATACTTATTTCTTATTATGTTCCCTTTTTTATTTAGATCTGCATATACACATCAAAGTCCGAAACGCGAGTATTGATGGTGTTTGCCACTGAATCCCCGGTTCCCTCTCTATGTATCAAAGGCTTAGGCGAATAGTGGTATCACGGGAAATTTTCCTAACCTCGCTTTTAACCTTTGTGTGATCATTCCCTCTTAAGTAGAATACTGGGATTGCTGGAAATTTTCCTAGCCATCTACTCAGAAGAAAATCATTTCATCTTTTATGCTCTTATTTATCAAATTATAACAGGGGAGAGAGATACCATTACTTTAAACATATGGGTTCCTTTGTCAGATATGAATGATGAATCAAGCTCTATGAACACTAACCACATTGATGAAGTGCAGAAATTTGGCTAAGGCTTCAGAAGAACTCTACTGGAGACATGGATATTTTCTAGTCAACTAGTCAGTCTTTGGATTTTCCATTAGTCGATCTAGAACTGATCCTGTAACAGTGGTCACTCAGAAACAAAATCAAAACAACAATTCAAGCACATGATCATAGTCTCCAACAAGTTTTGACTCAATAAAACGTCAATATTTTTTTTTATATGACTCTAAGAAAAACAAAAACAATGTCAGCGACTACCTCCCCCAGACTTAAACAACACTGTCTCCAATGTTATCTAGCCTAAGGTTGGTTAAAGAAAAGTAAAAAAACCAAGTGGAATAATGAGAAACAAGATGTCACCGTGCTGGAACATCGAGTATCGACCGACACACGGCCTGGTATCGAGTGATACCAGGCTTAAGTCGATATGATGAACTCTCATTCGCGTGGGGTGTCGATCGATACCAACAAGGTTTCAATCGATACTCAGGTGATTTCGTGTTCGCTCCTTGTTTATCCTGACACAGACACAAAAACGAAAAATAAAAAGAAAAAGACTCAAAAACAAACTCACCAGTGGGTTGCCACCCACCAAGCGCTTGTTTAACGTCATTAGCTTGACTGTAACGCCATTCAGGCATTGGGTGCATCATCCAGAGGCATTATCTGCCCTGCTGGAATCTCAGCTTTCGCCCAATAATGTTTCACCCTCTGTCCATTGACAGTAAACTCCTCGCCTATAGGACTAATCAGCACGACGACACCATGTGGTCTGACCTCCTTGATTGTGAAAGGACCTGACCAACGAGAACGCAGTTTACCAGGAAACAATTGCAAACGAGAGTTATACAGAAGTATCTGGTCGTTCGGCTCGAAATGTCTGGAGATGATCTTTTTTATCATGATAAGCCTTGGTTCTCTCCTTGTACAGCTTCGAGTTCTCGTAGGCGTGGTGCCTAATCTCATCCAGCTCGTTCAGCTGAATCAATCTCCTTTCAACAGCAGGCTTGATGTCAAAGTTCAGCAACTTCGTCGCCCATGCAGCCTTGTGCTCTATCTCTACTGGAAGGTGACATGCTTTCCCATACAGCAAGTGAAACGGTGTAGTACCCAGTGGTGTCTTGAAAGCATTCCTGTAAGCCCATAGCGCATCATCCAACTTTGTATACCAATCCTTCCTAGAAGCACCCACTGTCTTCTCCAAAATTTCCTTGATTTGCCTGTTGGATACCTCGACTTTCCCACTGGTCTGAGGGTGATATGGAGTAGCCACGCGATGATTTACACCATACTTCTTTAGCATCCTCTCGAAAATCTTGTTGATAAAGTGAGAACCACCATCACTTATCACTAATCGAGGTACTCCAAATCGAGGGAAAATGATGGTTTGAAACAGCTTAACGACCACCGAAGAATCATTGGTTCTGCTAGCAATCGCCTCCACCCATTTGGACACATAGTCCACAGCAACCAGGATGTACATGTTCTTGTGTGACGAGGGAAAGGGACCCATAAAATCGATGCCCCAACAATCGAAAACTTCAACCTCAAGGATGAAATTTGTGGCATCTCATGTCTCTTACTGATCTTCCCTCTCCTCTGACAGGCATCGCACTGCAAAATGAAAGCATGAGCATCCTTAAACATAGTAGGCCACCAGAAGCCTGTTTGAAGAACCTTGGACATTGTCTTGAAAGTAGCAAAGTGACCACCATACTCAGACCCATGACAATGAAAAAGAATCGCTGGCACCTCAGACTCTGCAACACATCTTCTGTAGATACCATCTGAGCAGTGCTTGTATAGGTAAGGCTCATCCCAGAAGAATCGCCTCATCTCGCGCATAAACTTCTTCCTTGCATACTTTGTGGGATGCTTGGGCTCAGTCTCTACAGCAAGGTAGTTAGCAATGTCATCGTACCATGGTCGTGCAGGACTAGATACAACAGCTAGATAGACGTCATAAGAGTCGAAGTTCACTGCAGGCAAAACATGTCCCAATCGTGTCGGGTATCGACCGATACTAGGTGAGTATCGATCGATACTGAAAGGTCTACACTCGCGAAAAGTGCAGATTTTCGAGACAAACATCCTTAGTCTGAGCTTCAATGAAGTAGATACCCTACTCTGGCAAGTAATCATCAATAGGCACGACTTCATCTACCTTTATTCGCGATAGGTGGTCAGCAACTCCATTCTCAACTCCCCTCTTGATCTCGATATCGAATCCTTGGAGCAAGAGTACCCATCGGCATAGACGAGGCTTGAGGTCCTTGTTCTTCAGCAAGTATTTGAGAGCAGCATGGTCTGTGTGAACAATAACCTTGCACCCAATCAAGTAGGACCGAAATTTCTCAAAAGAGAAAACAACTGCAAGTAACTCCTTCTCAGTGGTGCTGTAATTTCGCTGAGCATCATCCAACGTTCTGCTGGCATAATAAATAGCATGGAGCTTCTTGTATTTCCTCTGACCCAGCACAGCTCCAACAGTAAAATCACTCGCATCGCACATAACCTCAGAAGGTAAACTTCAATCAGGTGGTTGGACAATAGGAGCATTCACCAATGCCTTCTTAATCTCCTCGAAGGCTGCAATGCAATCAGATGTGAATTCAAATTTGACTTTCTTGCATAACAGGGCTGTGAGTGGGCGTGCAAGCTTGGAGAAATCCTTGATGAACCTCCTGTAAACCCCAGCATGATCAAGGAAGCTTCGAATCTCAGATACAGATCGTGGAGGTTGCAGGCTTGTCATGACCTGAATCTTAGCCTTGTCAACTTCGATCCCTGCCTTAGAAACTTTGTGCCCAAGAACGATGCCATCTTGTACCATGAAGTGGCACTTCTCCCAATTAAGAACCAAGTGTTTTTCCTCGCATCGCTGAAGCACCTTGCATATGTTATCCAGACAATCATTGAATGACGATCCATACACTGAAAAGTCATCCATGAACACCTCCATAAACTCCTCAGTCATGTCTGTGAAAATCGACATCATGCATCTCTGAAAGGTTGCTGGAGCGTTACATGATCCAAATGGAATTCTTCTGTAGGCGAATGTGCCATAAGGACATGTAAAGGTCGTCTTCCCCTGATCCTCTGGATGTATAGGAATCTGGAAAAAGCCTGAGTACCCATCAAGAAAACAGTAGTATGGGTGACTTGCTAACCTCTCCAGCATCTGGTCGATGAATGGCAATGGGAAGTGATCCTTCCTTGTGGCTGCATTCAGCTTCCTGTAGTCGATACACATCCTATGACCAGTGATCGTCCTTGTAGGGATCAGCGCATCCTTCTCGTTTTTCACCACTGTTATGCCTCCTTTCTTAGGCATATCATGAACTGGACTAACCCAAGAACTATCTGAGATGGCATAGATAATCCCTGCTTCCAAAAGTTTCATCACTTCCTTCCTGACCTCTTCCTTCAGGTTCGGATTCAGCCTCCTCTGGCACTCAATCGAAGACTTAGACTCATCCTCCAGGTGAATCCGATGCATGCACAAGTCTGGTGCTATATGTGAAATTTCATCAAGAGAATAGCCAAGAGCTTTGCGATACTTGCGCAGCAGTAAGGTAATCTCTGCGTTGTTCAAGGAAGCAATGACAATCACAGGGTATGTGGAATTATGACCAAGAAAAACATACCTCAATGCGGCGGGGAGTGGTTTGAGTTCCACCTTAGGAGCATTTTCCTCGCTCCAATCTCCAAGCCCAGCAACTTACTTAGAACTTTCGGCTAACTCTCGAGTATCGATCGATACTGACGATGCTGAATCGAGCATCTTCGAGTATCCAGCAGTATCATCGCATAAATGGACCTCTGAAGTGGCTGAACAGACCAATGCTCTCTCCAGTGGATCCTCAGGGTGCATCTCTAGGAAGTACTCCTCTGCTATGTCACTTGATGGTTGGTCTCTTCATCATCTTTTCCATGTTAAAGGACATCACCAAATCACCGATGTTGAGAGCTATCTGTCCATTCTTACAATCGATCAAGGCTCCAGCAGTTGCAAGGAATGGTCTGCCCAGGATAAGAGGATCCTTAGGCTCAACATCGTACTTCAAGACGATGAAATCTGTTGGGATCAAGCAATTTGATATATCATGGTTTTTACCCTGTTTAATCCATGATATAAGTCCGTTTTATCGAGTCTTTATTCTATTATAGAATCTGTTAGAGTCTTTTACAGGTTTTAGCACATTTGGAGCATTATTGGAAATATTGGAGTTTTCTGGAGCATTATTGAGCAAAACTGGATCATTATGGAGCATTATGAAACCCCACTCCTCGGGCCGCTGGTTTTACTCGTACCGCTTCAGGCCCAAGCACTGGCCCCTGGCCTAGACGAGAGGGCACCAAGATCATCTCCGAACGGTATTGGGATGGACAGGAGAAGGCGCACGCCTTAAGTGATGACACCGCATTTAGACCCATTTCTGAGGAGTGGGACGACTTCGACATGCTGTTCTATAACGCGTGGTTGGGTGTTACCATCGAGCCTACCAGGTTTGTGGATGGAGTTTCACTGCATCAGCTTGGTCTCGACTTGGATCTGGCTCGTCTGCTTGAGCGGATTGGTTTTGGTCACATGGCTACACAGCAACATGACCTCTACCCAGACTTGGTTCATCAGTTCATGGCGACAGCTCGCGTTTGCTATTCGGATGAGCTTCTGCGAGACGCACTGGGTGGTAGCCTGTCCTTCATGGCTCGCGGAGTCAGGTACATGATTACACTCCTTGATCTCTGTGATCTCTATGGTTTTCGAAGGGATCGCAGGAGGATTTCTCTTCCAGCTTCCCATCCTGACATACGTGGATTTTGGGCATGGTTTGGGAACGGTGTCTACGATTCTAAGACGTCCACTCATATGGACATACGACATCCGGTCCTGCGTTGCTTTGTCAGGATCATGAGCACTACTCTTCTATGTAAGATGGAGACTAACAAGATGAGGGTGTATGAGCTTCTGCTTCTGTTTCCAGCTGTCAGGAACATCATCCCTGAGCATGATTTTGATTGCCATGAGCTGGAGGATGTTAACCTTGGGGCCGTTTTGGCACATCATCTAGTCTCTCTAAAGACCAAACCATTCACGGGGACGAGCACGAAGAAAGACCAAACATTCCATTTTCCAGCACCTCGGGATCAGTACTACGAGCTGTAAGATTGTCATTGCGCGCCGGTACATGGATGAGGCTCATATGAGGAACCTTAGGTGGTTAAAGACCGGAAGGAAGTGGATTCTCAACAGATCTGATGGGAACTTTCTGGTGCAGATACCTGACAGGGATCTGACAGACATATCCGAGGATCCTACTCAACTTTGTTTTGAGCCTCCTGCGGACCTGTTGACTCCGATTTCTGCGACTAGACGACATGTTCGTCCACCTGCTGATATCCCATCTACATCACGTCAGAGAGGACATACACAGGCTGCACCTTGCCCGCCTATTCCTGAGCCACAGTGGCCTGAGGACATGGACGTCCCGATGGAGCCAGCTGCTTTCCAGAGATTTATGACATCGAGCATGAAGAGCATCTGGGCTGCTTTTCGCTGCCGTTGTACGACTGATGATGATCCATCGTCCCAGCCTGGACCTTCACATACCGCTGCTGCTGCTGAAGATGAGAGTGATTCTGAGGAGACGGAGGATTAGTCTTCTCTATCTTCACTTTTGTATTTTTCTTTCTTTCTTTTTCCTTTCTTTTTATTTTCTGTTGAACTTATGTCAGTATTGTTTTTGCATTTGAACTTCTTTGGATTTATTTTTGATCTACCATGTTGCTTTTAACCTGTTTTGAGTGTTCCTAATAGTGCTAACATCTAACGCAATGGAATGCTTTCTCTGGTTAAGCAACTCGACACCACTGATTTTTAATCAGTGTGTCGCCATACGGCTGGTATCGATCGATACCTGCCAGTATCGATCGACACCCTGCAATGGTACGGTTTCAGGTTTTCATAATCCACTCAGTTCATATGTTTTCTTTCACCAACTCTAGGCTGGATAACACTGGGGACAGTGTTGTTTAAGTCTGGGGGAGGTAGTCGCTGACATTTGTTTTTGTTTTATTTTTGAGTCTTTCACTGTTTTATTGAGTCGTTTATTGAGTCAAAATTTTGTCTGAGACTGTGATCTTTTTCCTGAATCTGTTGATTTGACGTTGCTTCTAAGTGACCATTGTTACAGAATCAACTCTAGATCGACTAATGAAAAATCCAAAGGCTGACCGGTTAACTAGAAGACACTCATGTCTCCAGCAAAGTTCCTTAAAGCCTGAGCCAATTTTTTTCACTTCATCGATGTGGTTAGTACTCGTAGAGCTTGATTCCTCATTCGTATCTGACAAAGGAACACATATGTTTTAAAATAACAGTATTTCTCTCCCTATAACAAGTTAATTAATAAGTGCATTAAAAGATGAAATGATTTTCTTCTTAATAGAGGGTTAGGAAAATTTCCAGCGATCCCATTATTCTACTCAAGTGGGAATTATCACACAGAGGATTGGAAGCGAGGCTAGGATTTTCCTATGATGCCATTATTCACCTACATCCTTTGATACATTGAGAGGGAAGAACCGGGGATTCGGTGGCTAACACCATCAATACTCGCGTCTCATACCTTGATGTGTATATGTAGAGCTGAAAATAAAAAAAAGAACATAATAAGAAATAAGTCTGGGGGAGAGAAATAATACCAAAAAGTGTGAAAATGGTGGTTCCTTGTCATGATATTGTATGGGAAAGAATGTAGAAAGTTCTTGATACTAATTCGCAGAGATGAAACTGGCGAGGATGGCTTGATTGAACAATGATGTGAGATAATGAGTGTAGTTTGGGAAGCTGCGAATGTCTACGGAGAAGTACATGGTGGATAGATCAAAAAGCTGGTTAGGTAACATTTGGATGCTTGGGAAATTGGTTATTGCAATGTTTCATGAACATGTGAGTCTCTAAGTTTTCAAACCTCTTTCTCTGGTTTAGTCTTCTATTTGCTTGAGGGCAAGCAAAAGGCTAAGTCTGGGGGAGTTGATATATCATGGTTTTTACCCTGTTTAAGCCATGATATAAGTCCGTTTTATCGAGTCTTTATTCTATTATAGAATCTTTTAGAGTCTTTAACAGGTTTTAGCACATTTGGAGCATCATTGGAAATATTAGAGTTTTATGGAGCATTATGGAGCAAAACTGAAGTCTGGTGACTAAGTACCTGATCGAAGCGTCAAGCATCGATCGATACCCCCTGGTATCGATCGACACCCATCGGAGCAGAATACAAGTCGCGACTTTAATGAAGTTTGAATAATTGCAGAACTTGCCCAGAAGACTTTAATATTTACAAGAAGACCCCAATTCGTGTTTAGACTATCTAATTAGGTTTTACAGCCACTTTGGCTGTGTGCTTTTCCATTACTCTGAGTTTAGAGCTTTTGAGAGGGGAGACAACTCAGAACTCTATTAGTCTGAGAGAAGATTTTAAACTCCTGTTTTACTCTACTCTTATTTATTTTATTGATGATTTTGTTCAGTTATGTTGATTGTTTCATTCTCCATGTCTGAGTAGATCCCTTGTTAGGTTCAGGGTTCTCAATAGGGTTTTCTCTGAATGCTAGGTTGACTTATCATTAGGATTCATATCTGAATTAGTTCTTCACCATAGGTTGTTTGCAAAGCTAATTCTAGATTGATCACCTAGAACTTAGATCTTAGGATAATTGATTAGGCGCGAGAGTGCGATTAATTACCTGAAAGAACCTAAGGTGAGCAAAACTCTACTCGCAAAGAGATTTGGTTTAGTTGTTTTGTGAACATATCAAACTTGTAGATTAAAAGCTGATTTAGACTTTAGGATTCGCAAAGAGATTTGGAATTCCTAGGATTTAGATTTAGATAACTTTCGCAATGATAGTTGGTTAGCTATACTTTAGTGACTTGAGTTCAAGAACCGTGCTAAATCCGAATCATGTTAGTTAGTTTATCTGCATTCAGTGATTCCCTGAGAAATCCCCTGAACCTAGCCTTTCTCTAATTGAATTTACAACCGTTTAATTTAAGTCCTGTTTTCAATACCATTGATTGCTTAGCGTGTTTCTCACTTATATAATCTATTGTGTGTTTCTGTGAGTCCTTGTGTTTGACTCCTAGTTATACTACGACAACTGCTTTAGTATGTAAATAGGGTATTAATTTGAGCATATCAAATTTGGCGCTCTTTACGGTCGATACTCGCCATCTTCCTTTGTTGATATCGATCGACACCACTTGGTATCGATCGATACTCATCGTGTTACAAGTTACTAACATTTCTGACTCTTGTTTTCAGGTGCATGCCTAATCGTGAAACCAGAAAGAACAAGAGCACTCAGCTAGTTCAACTGTCATTGGAGCAACTAGCACTTGTGGAACGCGCAAACAGAAGGAAAAAGAAACCAGCAGCTATGAACAACAATCAAGTAGAGTTGGTTCGAGATGCGGCTGGTGCCTACAGGGATCCAGAGGGTCGTTTGTGCAATGACAGGGACAACATCTGGATGGAGAGGGGAACATCATTCTACCTGCTCTCGTTGTCGCTGAGAATGTCGCTGGGAACGCGAACGCGGTGAATGCTGAGAACGCTGTGGCAAATTGTGCTAGGACGATTGGTGAGCGCAATAGACCTGACCAGTTCTACGCAAATCTCTCTGCGATTCGTCCTCCTGCCTATCAGAGGAATGACTTTGATCTGAAGCCTGCATACTACACTCTTGTGAACCAGCATCTTTTTCATGGTCTTTCCAGCGAACATCCCATGGATCACATTGAGAGGTTCGAGGACTTGGTCACTAGCATCAAATGCAATGGAGTGTCCTACGACTACCTCTTCTGCAAGCTTTTCCCATAATCACTTGGTGGAGAAGCAACTTACTGGTTGAAGCAGTTGACTCTTGGATCGCTGACTACCTGGGGTCAAACTAAGACTGCTTTTCTGAACAATTTCTATGATGATGCACGATATGAGGATCTGAGGAACAAGATCTCCCAGTTTTCTCAAGGACCTACTGAGGCGTTCAAGGCTGCTTGGACGAGATTCAGATCGTATCAGAGAGATTGTCCACATCACGGATACTCTGATGTTTAGCTGATGGGTTTCTTCTTTAGAGGGCTCGATTGGAGGTACCAAATGACTTTGGATGCTTCAAGCAATGGAAACTTCAACACCAAATATCCTGATGAAGCCTATGTCCTGATTGAGAACTTGGCATCTAGGAATAGCACCAAGAATGCTGACTTTGAGTGGAAGAAGCTAGCTGGTAACGTGGATGGTTCGCAGATCGCTGACTTCCAAGCTAAGTTGGACTATATGCACAGTCTTCTGATGGGCAAGACACAGAAAGCTGTTCACTTTGCTGACGATGTCGAGGTATTCAACGAAGATGAAGTAGAGGATGTTAACTACATTGGTGGTTATGGTTTTCAGGGTCAGAGAAATCGATTCAACAACAACCGAAACTTCAACAACAACTCGCAACAAGGAAGATTGAATCAGTTTGGCCAGAAACCATCTCAGAACAGCGTGTATGTCAGGAACTATGGGAATTCATCTTATCAGTCTGTACCGGCTAAGCTCCCAGATAGCAAGATCGATAGTATGTTCGAACATCTGATTCAAGGACAGCATCAGCTGACAGTGAATCTCAACGAAAAGATAGATGATGTATACAAGGATCTGAGTGGAAGGATTGACGCGCTCGATACTCATCAGAAGATGTTGGAACCGCAAGTAGCTCAGACTGCAGCAGCTGTCAAAGGAAAGGTAACTCAGGCACAGAAGGAGTACGTCAATGCCATCACTTTGAGAAGTGCAGGAGATCTCGAAAACCTTGTAGAAGGTGATTTCGACACTAATTCGTCAGTATCGATCGATACCACTGCTGATATGGATCGATACCACTCCGAAGAATTGACGTATGAATCTAGTATCGATCGACACCAACCTGGTATCGATAGATACCCCTCAGCGGCCAAACCAGTGGTGGTTAAGGAACGTGTCTACAGACCTAAGAAACTAGATCCTCGACCACCTAAACACCTCAGAGATCCCAGCTCTCCAAAGCAGATGTGTGGCTTTGAGAAGATGGTGCGAAGAATCCCATCCACACACACTTTTGAAGAAGCTCTTGAGTACATGCCTCTGCTAAGTCACTTCCGGGATTGCAGAGAGACTGAGGAAGAGATTAAGGAACTCTTCATCAAGGTCAGAAGTCCACCGCCTCCACCGAAGCGGCTAACTAAAAAGGAAGACCCAGGAAAATTTTCAGTTCCATGCTCCATCTCTGGAGTTGAAATCAAGGAATCACTAGTTGATTCAGGGTTTAGCGTGAATGTAATTTCAAAGGCACTCGCAGAGGAGCTTAAGATCGATGATATACAATCTACTCAGATGCCTCTCACATTTGCGAACTCTTCCACATCTATTCCGTACGGTCAAATCCATGACTTGATGGTTAAGGTAGGAGACAGTCTGGTTCCTACTGATTTTCAGGTTGTGGAGATGCATGCAAGGTCTAGCACACTTTTGATTCTTGGAAGACCGTTCATGGCTACTGTTGGTGCAGTTATGGACACACCTAGTAGGCAGATTTTGTTCTCGTACATTGACGAAGAGGTCTTCTATGAAGCCATCCCTCCTAGAAGAGCCCCCATACAGATATCTTCCATCCATGTTGATGCAGGAGAAACACTGATGGTTGATCTTTTGGACGAGCCTGATACTGTACCAACTGTCGTGGAAGCTTTAGATCACCCTCCTATCATCGCCAAGAAAGTCATCAAAAAGACTAAGGCAAAGAAGAAGGTGAAAGACAAAAGCGTCGAGAACGCTACATGTGTCACCTTAACCCCTCAGAAGAGTGATGGAAATTCGATCGAGTACAAGGTGAAATGCAGAGGACGCTCGAAACCGTTCTCTAAGGCCATAATCATCATAACCCCAGAGCTGAAAGAAAAAGGGCAAGAGGTTATTGAGCGTATGCTGCGCAAAACTCTGAGTTTGGAAATGTCTAGTTGTGGGACTTGCATGGGAGTGAGCTCCCTACTTCCTTCTGACTGATCGTCAGTAAATTCAAGCTCGTGACGTTAAACAAGCGCTGAATGGGAGGCAACCCATTGGTAAGTCTGTACATACGTTTTTATTTTCCTTTGTTTTTGATTTTTGGTTTTGTGTCAAACGTGAAACAGATTCAACAAGGAGTATCGATCGACACCAGTCAGTGTCGATCGATACACAATGTCGTGGAAAAGGAGCATAATTTTCATAAGTGTCGATCGACACCATCCAGTGTCGACCAAAGACGACAAGTATCGATCGATACCTCTGGGTATCGATCGATACTCCACGGCCAGGTAAGTTTCCTTAAAACCCTACAGTTTTATTTTCTTCCTCACAATCCCTCATCGTTCGATACCGCCGCCTCTCTCCCTCTCTCAAATCCCAACTTTTTCAAATCTTCACCGAATTGAGCGATTTAAGTGTCTGGATTCATTAGAATTTCATTCTCTACCCATATATAGCACTTGTTTCTCAATCCAACAAAGGTATGATCTCGAAATTCTAGTTTTTCATTCCGATTTTTAAGGTTATGGGTTTGTGAAATTCAACTCTTTACAACTTGTTTTTATCGATGCATGTCGTTTGTTGAGTTGTTCTAGGGTAGTTTCGAACCAACCTTACCTTTGAATTGCCTTGATTTTCATTGTTGATGATTTGGAATTTTGAGTGATCGGTGAACCTGAAACTGCTTCAGAGCATCGATCGATACCCTATGGTATCGATCGATGCCCTCATACCTCTTATGCGATTTTGTTTGTGGTTAATGAGAGAGATGTGTGATTTATGCCGTGTCTTGTGTTTGTTGATGATTTCAGATGTCTGCAGCAAATAGAGTACGGGCTTCAGGTGACGCGGGACAATTTCATGTGAATGAGCGAGTTGAATCAAGAATCTCCTCACAGTGTGATCTCATTCGCTGTAGCTCGGTGTTCGTTTCTTCGCAATACTTCTTGATTGATTCGAACCCATGTGAGCTGCCGGATCCCAAGTGATTTTCGTTATTGCTCGGGAAGCGGAGCAGGGATTCTCCGGCAGGTCGGATCTCGTTTATGTTTTCAGAGCGGACCTGAGTGGTTAGTAGATCCGAGGTCGGGTGTACTCCTGGTATGGTCGATGTTGGCGTAACCTCTCCTTCCGCCACCTGTGTCGTGGAAGGAGTGAATATGGGATCCGGCATCGACGAGTTGAACGGCGAGGTGGTGGCTGAGCCGACCATCCTGCTGGTTGAGGCGTTAATATCGGAGAAGTTTAGTCTTGTCACTGGTGGAGGTGGGAATGGCAATCCTCCCTGTCCAGGGGCAAAAAGAGATTGTGCCCCAGGTGGGAGGGCGGGCCTCCCAGAGGTGCCTGCCCGATTCGCTCTTTCGAAGTTGTCCTGGCGTGCTGCCATTGAGCGGTTCTGCTCTATGAGGCACGATATTAGGTTCCGGATCTCAGCTATTTGATACGGAGCCGATTGGTTCAAGGCTGCAGGTCTCGAGGGGTCGACAATGTCGTTGATCCCGGCCGAGACACTTGCTCCCGAGGTGGAATTGGGAACACTTGTTGTTCCGTCCAGGTCTGTTGAAACGATGTTGGCGGACTGGGTTAGAGGAATGGAGGTGTTTATGACTCCGGATGATGTAGAAACCGCCGTACTTGTTGTATCTGCCATCGTCTTTTCTTGAGTGGCTAGTTTCGTAGGTTTTAAAAAGAGGAAGTTGTTTTGCCCTTCCCCACAGACGGCGCCAAATTGTGAGAGCAGAATCTCACAACCTCAATCCTTGGCTTTTCAGGTCGTATTTTTAAGGAAATAACGAAGAAATGCTTAGAAAAATTTGAGAGAGAAAAATGTGTATGTTGGTATTATTGCCAAGAATTCGATCCTTTTCATTATTCTTGATATTCTCAACTTATACAAGCGTTCTCAGAACATAACCGCTAATTCAAATGTACGTAATTGAATTCAGACAATAAATTCACGATCTATGAATTTATTGTTGAGCTTGATCCTGGAGTTTTGCGTTTAATGTGTTTGACTTTGCTTGCTGCGAGCTCCTTTTCCCACGATCTCTTCTTTTCCTGCATACTCGGCTCCTTCCCAGGTCGCGAGCTCGTTCTTGTGAGGCTTTTCAATGAGCCGGACTTGATTCCAGGCCGTTCACCCGAGCTGAGCATTAGGTGTGGAATTTGGGCCCAACAGATACCGATTAGGATTTTTCGTTCTATCCTTGTTGTTAATGCGTTGCTTGTCTAACCGTCTTAGCAACTGATATTAGGCGTTTAAGAGTCACGAGAGTGTTGTATCTAATCGCTTGACATAGGGTTGACGAGCAAATCCGTCGTAAGATTTCGAAAGTATACTTACAGAGGAATTGTGGGCGTAAACGACCTTTGACAGTATCATTCACTTCTTGCGTGGGCGGAGACGAAAGCTACCGTCCGAGTACTGAAGTGAGTAGGTGTGTAGGATTACGGGAGTAGACTACATGCAGTGTACGTGTTCCAAGTCCAAGAACCCAAAGTCGACAAAAGTCGTTTTAGAAATCCTAGAAATTTCCTTGTAAAAATCGGCCATAAACCCTAGAAAATTCTTGATTGCCCAACGCTTCGTTTAATTGATTCACAACCTCGAAATAATTATTGCTTGCTACGTTTCACTTAGATTATATTTATTTTCATTGCTTAGCTTAGTTTATCTCTCTTGCTACGACGTGACAAAACCATGAAAATATATATCCCGCCTAGATATAAGTTAGAACTCGTTAGAAATTGAACACGTCTCTCTGTGGATTCGATCCCTAAATACTACTGCGTGTGCCGTACACTTGCGGCCTAGTAAAGGGTAAAACCCGCACGCCGGATAAATCCCGGTGTGTCATTAGGCGAAGCATATCAGGAAAATAGAGTTTTTGGAAGCAAAAAAGCTAGGATAAGTGGCTAGCAGATAGCGATAAGAACTCCAAAGTTTTTCATGTGTCGGTGAATTCTAAAACGTTATGTGGTCATCAGACCAGTAGCTGACCCATAGTTCAATCAAACTCACTGCTCAAGTCGTATTGAATCCAGCAAGGATATATGTGCCTTTCATGGAGCATATCGAACCAACCAGAAGGAGTTGAGAAACAAAACGACTTGTTCCTTAAACTCAACTCATCAGAGACTCACAGAGAAGTGGAATTGGGTTCATATCAGATCGGACCAAACTGGAAACGAATTTACAAACTGGTAGATTCCAGACTATCCTGCTATTGAAGCCGATACAGACCTATGACCATTATTCGATGCATTACGGCTAAACCACAAAGATTCAAGGAACAAAAACACTTGGAAAATATTCTCAGCTCAACAAGAACACACCTCAAAGTGGATTCAGCCCAATATCAGTTCGCATGGATGAGATGTTCTTTTTTAAAAAAAAATTGAATTTAAAATTTATTCAATCAAAAAACCGTTTTTACAAAGACTGCTTTTCTTTTGAGTTTCTGAAAATAAAAAAATTCTAAATAACTAAAAGAACTTTATCTACATCCTAACCAAATTTGCATTCCTTCTTCATATCTTTGATCGCCTAATCTTCGAATTGAAGTTAACCGATTACGAACTCGCTTATCGAGGTAGAGTAGTAGATGATTCGCGAGAGATTGTGGTTCGCTCGAGAGAGTGTGGCTCGCTATATACAAGGCTTTAGAATATAAGCCTGATTTGTTTTCGGGTCAGGCTCAAATATAGGAGGGCTTTATGGATTTCAGGCCGGGTAGAGACAGCCTGATTGACATCCCTAGCCTAAGCATTTAAAGCCTAACGGCTAGTTTCTTCAATTTTGTTTCTTTCTTAGCATTTTAGAACGTTGCGTATCTATACACTTAAAACAAGAGCACTTTTGGAATATGTTTCCAAACGCCCTTTATTTTTTAAAAATAAATTGAACTTATTGCCAAACATGTATTAAACTTAAAAATTACAAATTAAAGATATTTAAATCAATAACACATAAATTAGTTCTTATTCCTCATTTCACATTTTATATATTACAAAAAACTTTATTCTGCGCGGACGCATAATTTAGAATCTAGTTGAGCATTATATAAGCTCCCTTATTCTTTCATTTGTAATCACCCTTCTTCTTTGAAAATTAATCTAGTATATTCAGCCTACAAAGTTTGTCGTTGTGTCTTTGTTTATTAGAGTTCATAGGTGGATTCGTTGTTTTCTTGTCTTTAGAATCTACGTGTGGAATCACTTGTTTTCTATTAACTTATGGATCAGATTGCTTGTGGAATCAAAATCTCTTATTCGTGTGTGATTGTGGATTCAATCACAAATCTCCATCTCCATCTCTATCAACGACCATCTTCTGCTTTATGCTTGGAATCTCTTAATCATCGTGGGATCATAAGTTTTGTGGATTTCTATCTTATATCAAATTGTCTTAAATATCAGATTGAAAAGCTTGTAGACAATTGTTGGTGTTAGATTTAGCACTAAATCCTGCCCACAAAAGTATAACCAAAATCATATGTTGAAACTAACATAAAAGGCCCATCGGTCCTAATAAAGCCCGAACTGCGAGCTCGAGCTACGAACTGCGAGCTCTAGCTACAAGTTTTCAGCTTAACGACCCTGGGATTGACGGAGTTTAACAGAAGATTTGAACAAGTCAATCATTATCCTTGAAGATCCTGAGATCCTCAGAGCACGTTAGCCCGAAATACGGGAGTAGTTAAGCATATCAACCCGGAGATCGCAGAGCAATTAAGCACGTCAACCCGGAGATCGCAAATTGCTTCAGTACGAGTTCAAGTTATAAATGGACAGAAGTTTTAGCTTTAACATGATTCATGATTCATTCATTCACTCTTTTACACATTTTAGACTTGTAAGCTCTCGGTGCTCTCTAAAACACCTTGTATTTTTATACTTTGATTAATACAAATCCAATTCGTCGAATCTCGTCTTATTTACATCGTTGTGCTTAATCCAAGATTCTTGCCCATCTTCTCTCTATTCACAAATCACTTCAAATTCTTGTGTGTTGATTTTAGGATCCACGTTTTGGCGCCGTCTGTGGGAAAGATATCAAAGAATCTCTAACTCTGAAGCCCGATTTCAGGCAAGTAAGAACGAAATGGATCCAAAGAACGTGGAACCCTCCAAATCAAACCCTTCGTCCAAGAGCCAGGCAATTGGATCGAACGTAACCACCCTGATCCAGACCGGTCCTACATCCACAGACCCCGCTGCGGTACAACATCACGCAGATCCGAGGGTGAATCCTCTTAATAGAGTTAACATCCCGGTTGAGCCCAGCTCGTCGATGCAGCTTGTTACGTCCTCACGTACTGATATTTAGTACACCGACGAGCTCGTAATCCGTCGATGAGTTAATTCTTGAACTGACCGTGGTCGGTCTAATTCGCCATGTTCTTCACTACAAGAAAACTGTCTATTTCCAACGAAAATTTACGGCCGTTTTAAATCGATGTAACTTTACATCGACATTACGACGAATTTACGACGAAATATGTGTTTGATGTAAAATCGTCATAAATATGTGTCGTCGTAATTTCGATGTAAAATTACGACCATTTTACGACGACATTACGACGACAACATAAATCTTCGTAATGTCGTCGTAAAATTACATCGATATTACGACGAATATTTCTTCTGTATATTACGTTGATATTACGACGATTTGACGTCACATGTTCCCAGTTAGGTAGACCACGTTTTTTAATAGGTCCACCTACTAAATTTACATCGAATTTACATCGTACAATTCGTCGTAAATCCGTTGGAAAATCGTTGGTAATTCTGAAAAAAAAATCTATAAATACAGCATAACTTCAAACGAAAGAATAAAAAAAAAAACAAACAGAATAAAAAAAATATATATATATATATATATATAAATGTCTATATACGAACTACAAAAATGGATGTATACGTAAAAGGATTCAGAGGGAGATTTGACGGAAGAATTCAAAGAAGGGCTTGAAATATTCATGTATCATGCCGGAAATATGCAAACAACCCTGGAAAGTGGTAAGATGTTATGTCCTTGTCGTAAATGCAAGAATACGAGATATATGTTTATTGAGACGGTGTGGAAGCATTTACTAAATAGAGGGTTTATGCCGCAATATTATGTTTGGTATCAACATGGAGAGGGTTTTGAAAGAACTCAAGCAACGGATAGTAGTAGTAATTATCAAGGTCAAGTAGAATCAAATTATCAAGGTAGTTATGATCATGGTCAACATCAATTTGATCAGGGTGCAGATCATGATAGGATGCATGCCATGGTTAATGATGCATTTCATGAAACAAATGCTGATAATAGTACTGTTGAGGAACCCAACGTAGATGCGAAGCGATTTTATGATATGCTAGACGCTGCAAACCAGCCACTCTACGATGGATGTAGAGAAGGTCAGTCTAAATTGTCGTTAGCTGCTAGGATGATGACAATTAAAACTGATCATAACTTAGCTGAGGTTTGCATGGATGATTGGGCTGATCTTATTAAAGAGTATTTGCCAGAGGATAATTTGGCTGCCGAAACATACTATGAGATACAGAAGTTGGTGTTTAGTCTTGGGTTGCCTTCTGAGATAATAGATGTATGTGTTGACAATTGTATGCTTTTTTGGAAAGATGATGATAAGCTGCAGGAATGTCGATTTTGCCAAAAACCGAGATTTAGGCCCCAAACAACTGGGCGTAAAAAGATACCATACCAACGGATGTGGTATCTTCCTATAACTGATAGGTTGAAACGATTGTATCAATCTGAAAGGACAGCTGCATCGATGAGGTGGCATGCAGAACATTCACAGAGAGAAGGAGAAGTGACTCACCCGTCAGATGCAAAAGCTTGGAAACACTTTAACACGGTACACCCTGATTTTGCTAACTCTAAGCGAAATGTGTATCTTGGTCTTTGCACTGATGGATTTAGTCCATTCGGTATGTCTGGTAGGCAATATTCTTTGTGGCCAGTTATCGTAACTCCTTATAACCTTCCCCCAGATATGTGCATGCAAAAGGAATTTCTTTTCCTGAATATTTTAGTCCCTGGTCCCAATCATCCGAAGCGGTCCCTTGATGTGTTTTTGCAGCCTCTCATTCATGAGTTGAAACAGTTGTGGTATACAGGAGTGCGGACATATGATTGTTCGAGGAAAAAAAATTTTACGATGCGTGCGGTGCTTATGTGGACAATAAGCGACTTCACTGCATACGGAATGCTATCAGGTTGGACGACGCATGGGAGGTTATCTTGTCCTTATTGCCTCGATCAGACAGATGCGTTTCAACTGAAACATGGTCGAAAAACATGATGGTTTGATTGTCACCGCCAGTTTTTACCAATCAATCATCCATATAGGAGAAACAGGCGGTTGTTTAGGAAGAACAAAATCGTCCGTGTCCCCCCACCAGTGTATCTATCTGGGGAAGATCTAGAAGCGCAAATAGATCATTTTGGGGGACTAGAAACTGTGAATCGTGGGGGAAATGGGCACACTCCAGCTAATATGCCTGATGGATACGGGGTTAATCACAATTGGCACAAGAAAAGCATTTTTTGGGATCTTCCGTACTGGAAAAATCATCTACTGAGACACAATCTTGATGTCATGCACATTGAGAAAAACTTTTTTGATAACATCATGCATACAATGTTAAACGTGAAAGGAAGAACCAAAGACAGCGGAAAGTCAAGGTTGGACTTGCCAGATATTTGCAACAGAAATGAGTTGCATATAATGAGCAATGGAAAATCACTAGTTCCTATATTTCGGTTGGGTGCAGAACAAAAGGCATCGTTGTTCAATTGGATTTCATCTGACGTGAAGTTTCTTGATGGGTATGTATCCAATCTTGCTAAATCTATTGAGAAAGGAGAAAAGTTTTCAGGGATGAAGAGTCATGACTGCCACGTGTTTATGCAACGTTTACTTCCTTTCGCATTTGCCGAACTCTTTCCAGAAAATGTTCATGAAGCAATTGGAGGTAAGATACTTCATCACATATAAAATTATTGAGATTAATTATATATATATATATATATATATATATGTTACAGTGTATATAATTTTGTCTTTGCAGGCATCGGAGCGTTTTTCCGGGATCTTAGTACACGGACGTTGTCAGAAGATGTAATTGCACAACTGGCTGCTAATATTCCAATCTTGTTGTGCAATTTGGAGAAGATATTCCCCCCTGCGTTTTTTGATGTTATGGAACATCTTCCCATTCATCTCCCCCACGAAGTAGAACTAGGAGGCCCTGTTCAGTTTAGGTGGATGTACCCATTCGAGCGCTTCATGAAACATTTAAAGGGAAAGGCAAAAAATCTAGCAAGGGTTGAAGGGTCAATTGTTGCGGGAAGTTTGACAGAAGAAACTTCACACTTCACTTCATATTATTTCGCTCCAAAAGTCCGCACACGCAAACGGGCTCCCCGACGATACGATGATGGCGGTGTGGGACGAATTTATGCAGTAGAGGGTGTCCCAGATATATTCTCACCAATTGGTCGTCTTAGTGGAAAATTGAAGGAAGTTTGGTGGGATAACGAGCATGACAGGCACAGCGCACATACGTACATCCTCCTAAACTGTGATGAAGTGAGTCCTTTCGAAAGGTATAATAACAAAACTATTTAATTAATCAGTCATTAATAATTAATAATTAATATAATTATAATTAAATGTGTTAATTTTTATGTCTATATATGTATTTTGCAGCTTATTTGTTACCCAGGTACGAGAATGCATTGAAGGGGTTTGAGATGATGAAATAAACGACCGTAAAGATCGTCACTTTGTTGAGTGGTTGAAGACGCAAGTAAGTTAATATAGTTATAAATATTTCATTTAATGATATCGGCTTTCAATCTAACTTTTACATTTATCATAGGTTGATCATGGCGATCCCGCATATCCATTTTGGTTTCATGAGTTACTCCTAGGCCCCATCGGGAAGATAACGACCGCACCCATGTATTTTACCAGTGGTTATGTGTTTCATACATACAAGTATGGCGTTCGTCAAGCAATTACCAACTACGGAGTATGTGTTAGGGGTGAAATAGATTTTTATGGGGGTTTGCAGGAGTTAATTGAAGTGGAGTACCCCGGACTGGTTAGGTTGAAATGCGTTCTCTTCAAATGTGATTGGTTCGATCCAACAGTCGGTCGAGGGGTGCGAATTAACAAATTTGGTGTGGTTGACGTCAACAAAGCACGACGTTACAACAAGTTTGAGCCATTCATCCTAGCATCACAACCAGAACAAGTAACGTTCGTTCCATATCCGTGAGTTCGAACATCTGGGATCTCATGGTTATCGGTTATTAAAATAGCTCCAAGGGGTAAAATTGTTAGTGTTGATGATCTTCCAATGCAACAAGATTCTTGCCTTGATATTACAGAACCAGAGATTATGGAAAACGTTCTTTTAATTGATCCACAAAACAGGCAACTTGAATATCTACCTAACGACACAGAAGAAGAAGGCGATTCCGACGAGTTTGAAGAAACTGACGATGATGATGGACCTGAAGATGATGAACCCAATCAAGATGATGAACCCAACGAAAATGATGATTCTGATTGAAAGCTTATATATATATGTAATTTTTGGTTTGTTAGATGTTTAAGTTTTTGTTGTAAAATTATATATTAAACTAATAAAAAATCGACGAAACATTGATGAATTAACAGTTTTTGTGAATGAAACACGTAGATTAGGGTTAGTTTAACTTTATTACATAATGCTAAACTCTAAATATACAGCTATTTAATGTAAATAGATTTATTTGTATATGTGTATTGTGATTTAGGGTTTAGGGTATAGATTTATTTTATAACAACGAAATTACGATGTATTCGTCGTAAATTCGTTGTAAACTTACAACGATTGTACGACGGATTCGTCGTAAATTCGTTGTAAACTTACAACGATTTTACGACAAATACGTCGTAATTTCGTCGTATCAAATTTTTGGTTTCAGTATTACGACGATTTTACGACAATTCCGTCGTAATATCGTCATAATGTCATCTTGGGTTTAGGAGTAGACGTTGTATTCCCGCTTCTGATGATCTGGCCAACAAAGAATTCTGGAGATCAAGTTTTCTATATTCATAAAGACCAACCACCATAAGTGAAAGATACATAGAATTGGACATCCTTATATTACGAAAGATATACATAGATGTCCAATTCTATGAATCATTCACCTATGGTAGTTGAAGACTGTCTTTACTTGAAAACAAGATCATACAGGATTATTTGTTGGCCAGATCATCAAGAAGTGGGAACACAATGATCAGTGTAAAAACTCAAGGAAATTTGTGTTTTTTTTAGTTAACATTGAAGGTGTGAAACGTATTTATAGAAATTTTTTAGAAATTACCAACGGATTTGCAACGAAAATTTACAACGGTTTTACATCGATTAGCATTACAACGATTTTACATCGAATATGCAACGAAATTACGTCTACAAAATGCGATGTAAATAATTAGGTGACCTATTAAAAAAACGTGTTTTACCAAACTATCAGAGTCGACGTGAAATCGTCGTGATACCGATGTCACTTATTTCGTCGTAACATCGTCGTTATTTTACGACTAGTTTACGACGATTTAGAAATTACCAACAGATTTGCAACGAAAATTTACAATGGTTTTACATCGATTAGCATTACAACGATTTTACATCGAATATGCAGGTTTACAACGATTTTACGACGGATCCGTCGTAAAATCGTTGTAATACCTAAAATATAGGGTTTAGGGTTTGATTTACTTGTTTTGTTTTTTTCATCTTATATCTTGTTTTACGTAAGTTCTAATCATAGTATAAACAATTTTATGTTTTTACAAAATCATTTACATTATTTAAGTCATGCATGTTACGAATATACTTATAAGAACGAATGCTATACATTATTATGTAAAATAAGGAAATCAACGACGATATAGATTCAATCGTCGTTATTGAATCTATTGTTAAATATTAGAAGTATTAGATGCACAAATATACTTCGTTCTTACGTCCAGGATATGTGTATTGTGATTTAGGGTTTAGGGTATAGATTTATTTTATTACAACGAAATTACGACGGATCCGTCGTAAATTCGTCGTAAATTTACAACGAAATTACGACGAATCCGTCGTAATTTCGTTGTAATACCTAAAATATAGGGTTTAGGGTTTGATTTACTTGTTTTATTTTTTTTATCTTATATCTTGTTTTACGTAAGTTCTAATCATAGTATAAACAATTTTATGTTTTTACAAAATCATTTACATTATTTAAGTCATGCATGTTACGAATATACTTATAAGAACGAATGCTATACATTATTATGTAAAATAAGGAAATCGACGACGATATAGATTCAATCGTCGTTATTGAATCTATTGTTAAATATTAGAAGTATGCACAAATATACTTCGTTCTTCCGTCCAGGATATGTGTATTGTGATTTAGGGTTTAGGGTATAGATTTATTTTATTACAACGAAATTACGACGGATCTGTCGTAAATTCGTCGTAAATTTACAACGAAATTACGACGAATCCGTCGTAATTTCGTTGTAATACCTAAAATATTGGGTTTAGGATTTAATTTACTTGTTTTGTTTTTTTATCTTATATCTTGTTTTACGTAAGTTCTAATCATAGTATAAACAATTTTATGTTTTTACAAAATCATTTACATTATTTATGTCATGCATGTTACGAATGTACTTATAAGAACGAATGCTATACATTATTATGTAAAATAAGGAAATCGACGACGATATAGATTCAATCGTCGTTATTGAATCTATTGTTAAATATTAGAAGTATTAGATGCACAAATATACTTCGTTCTTACGTCCAGGATATGTGTATTGTGATTTAGGGTTTAGGGTATAGATTTATTTTATTACAACGAAATTACGACGGATCCGTCGTAAATTCGTCGTAAATTTACAACGATTTTACGACGAATCCGTCGTAATTTCGTTGTAATACCCAAATATTTAGTTTACCGCGTGGGGGGAAATTGCGATAGGTTGAATTTTTGGTTACAGTTTTATGACGATTTTACGACGGATTCGTCGTAAAAACGTCGTAACTTACCAACGATTTTACGACGAATCCGTCGTAATTTCGTTGTAATACCCAAATATTTAATTTACCGCGTGGGGGAAATTGCGAATTTTTGGTTACAGTTTTACGACGATTTTACGACGATAACAAAATCTATATATACGCGATCAAATTTTTCCTCCCTCCCTCACAATCTCTCAACTCTCTCTCTCTCTAAATCTTAATCTCTCAACTCTCTCTCTCTCTCTCTCTCTAAAATCTCTACCCTCTCTCTAAAAAAAAGGTAACATTTTTTTTTTGTATTTATAAATTATATTATCTTTCTAAGGATTTTGAATTGTTAGTTAGGATTGTAATATTTATTAGTTAGGATTGGAATTATATTATACTAAAATTGAGTTATTTTTAAATATTTTTTAGATATGGCACCACGTAAGTCACACTATCGGCAGTTTCTCGAGACGGGAACGAGTGAAAATCCACAACTCCCGTCATCTTCTGCGACACAGTCCGCTGTTACGGATTTTTTTTTCGGACCAGCGCCGCCTCCAGAAGCAGTTGCTCGACCGCCGTTGTTGTATGCAGGATTGACGGTCGAAGATATTTTGCAGTCGCCGGAGCATGATTCTTTAGACCGGTTAGATCCGCGACGGCTCCCGAATACTTTTTGGTACGTAACTACAATTTTTTTTTAATAACATTATGAATTTGTTTTTTTACTAATAATTTTTGTTTTATTTCTCAGGTTTAAGGAAAATAAAAAAGTTGGACGGAGTGTGGCTGACACCATTAAAGCCTATTTCATGGAGCCTCATCGCAATTGGTCTTCGGTTCCGGAAGACGTTGTCGAGACATGGTTTAAATGTTTTGCGGTAAAATTTTTTTTTTTTAATTCAATATTATTTTGGAGAATTCTTTATCTTTAATATATCGTTTCTAATTTTTTTTTTTGTATAGCAAAAATGGCATTGGGACGTTACGATCAACGAGACGGTGAAGGCGGAATTCAAAAAGAAGGGAAAATTGCGGCTCAACAATACCATTTCCGATTGGAAGAGGAAGTGGGAGGTTAAAGACGATCATGGGAAGCCGCCATACATGTCTTCCGATGTTTGGAACGGCTTGACGGCATACTGGAGAGATCCACATGCGCAGCAAGTGGCCGCTAAGTGTTCGGCTTCTCGAAACACTATGGGTCCAGACGGTCTTCCAGCGCTTATGCCTCATACGTCGGGTCAAACATCTTTTGCGGGAAGACGCCTTCAAATGGTAATAATTTTTTCGCTTATAATTTTATTTATGTAATTTTAATTTGTTATTAATTTATATTATCCATCAACGTTTTGATTTCTTTTTTAATGCCTTTTTTGTTAGGCAAATGGAGGCGAACTTCCTCCAATGACCCGAGTTTTTGCGGAAACTCACAAGAAGAAAGACGGATCTTTTGTAGATCCTCGAGCTGGGGCAATCTACAATGACGCGCATGCAAGGATCGGCGAGCATCAAACTCAGCTTTCTCAGCAGCTATCACATGGCGGTAGTTCGGTCCAATCCACTGCGACTTTGACGGTTGCCCAGATGGACGACATATACGCAGAGGTAATTTAACGTTTTTTTTTTTACAAAAGTTAATGTTTTTTTACACAATTTATTAAATTTTTCGTTTCTTTTTTAAAAGGTTGCCCCGAAGAAAAAGGGCAGAGTTTTAGGGATGGGATCGATCGTAGATAGTTTTGCCGCGTCGTCCCGTCGTCAGCTTTTCGACGATCCGGTTATTTTGCGGACGGAGTTAAACAACGCCAACTCCGAGATCAACAATTTGCGGGCGAAGCAGGTGATATACGATGAGAAGATCCAAGGATACGATAAAACGATCCAAGGATACGATAAAACAATCCAAGGATACAACACTCTCTTCGATATTATTTCCCTGACTAACCCGACTTTGGCGGCTGCACTAAGGCAGCAGGAAGGATCGACATCGGGCCAGCCAACTGATCCGCTCGCGCAAGAACGAGCGAATATGGAGCAGAATGTATCAGACGACGAACTTTTTGATAATTTACGTTTTTCGGCTAGGAAATAGTTTGTATTAAAAAATTTATTTTGTATTTTGTATTTTTAATTTTATTTTATATTTTGAATTTATTTATAAAATTTAATTTTTAAATATAATTTTTTAAATATAATTTTTTAATTTTATTTAATTTATATAAAAATTATATTTAAATTACGACGAATTTACATCGAATATTTTACATCGATTTTACATCAATAGTTTTACATCGATTTTACATCGTTCAAAAGTTACGACGAATTTACATCGAATATTTTACATCGATTTACCAACGTATTTACAGCTACATATTACGACGAATTTACGACGAATCCGTAAAAACAGAAATTTTATAATTCGTTGTAAATTCGATGTAATGTTTCATCCTATTACGACGATTTTACGACGGTTTGTCGGAAAAAAAATTGTATAATTCGATGTAAAATCGATGTAATTCTTTATTAAATATCGATGTAAAATCAATGTAATATATTCGTCGTAAAATCGATGTAATATATTTGTCGTACATTCGATGTAAATATACAACGATTTTACGACGAATATATTACATCGATTTTACGACGATTTTTAGTCCTCCTTAATAGTACGACCAATTTACGACGATTTACGATTAACGACGATCATATTACGACGAATTGTTAATCGTCGCTAATCCGTCGTAAATCATGTTTTACGACCGATTTACGACGATTATGTTTGTTGTAAAAAGACAGTTTTCTTGTAGTGCTTAGACCGTTTTCACGGAAGAAATGTCTGAATTTCGAAGGATGTTGACCTACATGTCTGAACAAACCCAGGAACAGCGAGCTATCCTAGCCCATAACGAAAAAGATCTGGCCGCAGTCCGACAAGAACTTGCACGAGTTGCACAAGCAGGATATGCGGACCCGAACAACGAAATTTGAGCACGACGCAAAAGAGAGCTCGTCCGGGAACGCACTTCGATGTTGAGCACATCTCGGGTGAGCCTCGTTGACACAACTCTCTACGTCCCCGTGTACTGATATTTACCCAATACCCAGTCTGCTGAGGAGCTCCATAACTCAGAACCCAAACAACGAACTGGGAGCATGACATGAAAAAAGTGCTCGTCCTGGAACCCACTTCGATTTTGAGCACATCCCGAGTGAGCCCAGCTCGTCGACGCAGCTCCTTACGTTTCCGCGTACTGATATTTACCCAGCATTCAGTCCGCTGACAAGCTCGCAACCTCAAATGATGAACCCAAGTGGTTCAAATCAAACGGAGAACGTAGCTCACGATAATCCGAGACTACCATATCCACCTCCGCTACCGCGCGCGTAATGATGAACCCCGAGCTCATTACTTTGGAGCCTCAGCATTCACCCCGAGTTCGCAAGCCCTTGGACCTACTCCAGCGTCGAACTGGGCATACACATCAAGACTGCCTCTCGCGGAGTCCCAACTCCAACTGAGAAATCCACAACCCGAGAGTTCGCAGAATCGAACTACCCAACAACCTCTTGCAGCGCGATCACTTTGTGTGGATCCACTCAGCGTGACCAGTATGGAAGCGATGTATCAATATATCGAAAGAAATAATGCTGAGCTCCATCGTATGTACTCTATTGTCCATATGGTTACAAGCTTGGCTCCCGATATAGAATGTAGAATTGAGGAGACTCGTAGAACTCCCTTTACCAACAGAATTGCAAACGCTAAAATCAGAGATACATGCAATATCAGATTTCAAGAGTACGCAGGAAATACTGATCCGAGAGCCCATGTCAGAACCTTTTGGCTCGCTGTAGCTCGAGCTCATCTAAATGATGAAGAAAAAGAAGCAGAATACTGCCGATGTTTTGCTGAAAACCTAGTCGGACCCACGCTTGAATGGTTCGCAGGATCGGATGAAAATTCCATAGACAACTTCACACAGCTCATCTCGGTATTCTTAAAACAAAAAAATCGGTGTTTATGGAGTCCCGAGCTACTGAAGCCGACCTATGGACCTTAAAACAAGGACCTGAGGAACCGTTGCGATCCTACATAACTATATTCAAAGAAATTAAGTCTAGGATCGCCGACCTGAATGAGGGAGCAGCAATGACTGCTCTGAAGCAAGGACTATGGTTCTCTTCCAAATTCAAGCAAGAACTGACAGTCCACCGCCCAATATCACTCGACGATGCATTGCATCGAGCTTCCTCCTTCATAAATTACGAGGAGGTACCAAACGAACTCGAACAACAGTTCGAAGCGGGCTTGCTAACACCAAACCACTATGCACCATTTTACACAGTCCTAGACGATCAGGACGACTAGCTAAATGGGCAATCGAACTAGACGAGTACGACATCTAATACCAAACTAGAACTTGTGCGAAAGCTCGATACTAACAGACACTGTCGAAAGAAAACTCGTTGATCAAGATCTCCAAAAAGTAAATTTTGAGTCAATCCACGAAATGGATGAACTCACGAACATATCTCATTCGAGATCACTATAAAATCGAACTAAGTAATAGCTTGATCCCTTGACGGGATACGTAGACAGCTCATCGCACGAGTCCAGCCACCACACCAACATGCTCTACTATTCTTCAAAGAATATTGAGTCAACTCCACTTATAAATTACTTACCATAAATAAAGATATCGTTTTGATCTCTTAAAACGATCACGTAGTTTGCAGTTCGTAGCTCGCTATATACATGACTTTATCGAACAAAGTTCAAATAGATCGCCACTCACAGTCCGCTACACGAAATTGATATCTTAAAACGAAAAAGGAGTTCGCAGCTCGTAGCTCGTAGCTCGCTATATACACGGCTTTATCGAACAAAGTCCAAATAGCTCGCCACTCACAGTCCGCTACACGAAATCGATCTCTTAAAACTATCACGTAGTTCGCAGCTCGTAGCTCGCTATATACACGACTTTATCGAACAAAGTTCAAATAGCTTGCCACTCGCAATCCGCTACATGAAATTGATCTCTTAAAACGACCACGTAGTTCGCAGTTCGTAGCTAGCTATATACACGGCTTTATCGAACAAAGTTCAAATAGCTCTCCACTCGTAGTCCGCTACACGAAATCGATCTCTTAAAACGATCATGTAGTTCGCAGCTCGTAGCTCGCTATATACACGGCTTTATCGAACAAAGTCCAAATAGCTCGTCACTCACAGTCCGCTACACGAAATCGATCTCTTAAAACTATCACGTAGTTCGAAGCTCGTAGCTCGCTATATACACGACTTTATCGAACAAAGTCCAATTAGCTCGCCACTCGCAGTCCACTATACGAAATCGATCTCTTAAAACGATAACGTAGTTCGCAGCTCATAGCTAGCTATATACACAACTTTATCGAACATAGTCCAAATAGCTCTTCACTCACAGTTCGCTACACGAAATCGATCTCTTAAAATGATCACGTAGTTCGCAGCTCGCTATATACACGACTCTATCAAACAAAGTCGAAATAGCTCGCCACTCGCAGTCCGCTACAGGAAATTGATCTCTTAAAACGATCACGTACTTCGCAGCTCGTAACTCGCTATATTTACACGAATTTATCAAACAAAGTCTAAATAGCTCGCCACTCGCAGTCCGCTACACAAAACAAATCTCCTAAAATGATCACGTAGTTTGCAGCTCGCTATATATACACGACTTTATCAAACAAAGTCTAAATAGCTCACCACTCGCAGTCCGCAACAAAAAACGGTTTGAAGCCCTCAAAGATAATACATCTCCACCGAACTCAGCCCTCGCCGAAACAGCTCGCACTACAGCTAACATGTCTCGCACTCAGAGAATCTCAAAATTATCTAAGGCAAAAGGGCACCGCAAAACAAAACGACGAGTCAATTATCAAACGATCGAACAAAACCTCGATGAATTTGATAAATTTCCGGATTCTTGTCCAAAACCAAAGCGCAAAGGCATTTCTGCCTCAAAGCAATTTAGACAAACAAAAAGGAAACGAAAATCATAATCCTTCGGTAGCATTTCTCGCCTTCAAGCTCGATACCTCACTTGAAAGGGTGGGGGCAATTGTTGGTGTTGGATTTAACACTAAATCCCGTCCACAAAAGTATAACGAAAATCATATGTTGAAACTAACATAAAAGGCCCATCAGTCCTAATAAAGCCCGAATTGCGAGTTCGAGCTACGAACTGCGAGCTCTAGCTACAAGCTGTCAGCTTAACGACCTCGGGATTGACGGAGTTCAACAGAAGATTTGAACAAGTCAATCATTATCCTTGAAAATCCTGAGATCCTCGGAGCACGTTAGCCCAAAATACGCGGAGCAGTTGAGCACGTCAACCCGGAGATCACAAAGCGCTCCCGTATGAGTTCAAGTTATAAAAGGACAGAAGTTTTAGTTTTAACATGATTCATGATTTTAGACTTGTAAGAGTTTAGCACGTCACTCTTATACACATTTTAGACTTGTAAGCTCATGGAGCTCTCTAAAACACCTTGTATTCTTATACTTTGATCAATACAAATCCAATTCGTCGAATCTCGTCTTATTTACATCGTTGTGCTTGATCCGAGATTATTGCCCATCTATCCTCTATTTACAAATCACTCCAAATTCTTGAGTGTGGATTTTAGGATCCACAATAACAATGGAATTGCGTGGTCGATAAGTGAAGTCGCTTCATTCTACTTTTGTGATCTCTTTCAAGCTTCGGCTATCAGGAATCTGCGAAACAAATTTGATGTTTTTTTCGCGGAGGGTGACTAACGCTCTGAATTATAAATCTGACACAAGCGGTTACAAAGGAAGAGATAAGGAATGGAGTGTTAGTTATTAAAGGTTCAAGTGCTCCTGTATAGACGGTATGACGGGCATGTTTTTCCAGCAATATTGGGAAGAGGTTAGGCATGAGATTCTTTCCTTTTTCGAGACTAGATCATTCCCGAAAGAATGGAATTACACTCAAGTTTGTCTCATTCCAAAAATCACCAACCCCTCAAAGATGACAGATTTGAGACCCATTAGCCTCTGTATGGTGATGTATAAAATTGTCTCCAAAATTCTGGTTGGGAGACTGCAACCTTTCTTCCTTGAAATCGTGTCTCCGACTCATATGTATGTCAAAACGTGTTTTTATACCTTTTTTTTAACTTGGACAAAATAATCCATTGTAGTTTTTCTTAATTTCTATCATTTCTATTGCTATACAATACAAATACTTGTGAATAATCTGCATGTAAACAAAGATCACAAGAACCGAGTAGAAGAGAGAATAATATCTCAAAAAAACAAATTTCAAACCAGAGTACTTAGGTCGTCGGAAACAAAATAACAGTACAAATGCTGCCTAGAGAGGAATGATTCTTAGTTATGTTTCTTGCTTCTGAACAGTTTCTCATATACATCGGATTTTCGCTTGTATACAAAAGATTTTAAACCCAACACTATCGAGTCTATCTCTTGCTCTTTTTCTTCGTACACGAGAAAAGCAATGAAGGCAATGGGAAGTCCTGTTGAACAAAGAAACACAACAATAACAAAACTAGATATTGTTGACGAGCTATGACTCCTTGTTGTAATCAAAGAGAGAAAGGGAAGTAGGGTACCTATAACAAATATGCTGTGAAGAGATATGGCTCCAGCGAAACTCAGTACTAACAAAACGAACACCACCTATGACATTATAAACACCAAACCGGTGTTACAAAGTTACTAACAAAGATGATTTTTGCGACCAATTTTTGTCCAGAGATAACTAGTTAAGGGGAAAATACCTTAAGAAAGAAGTTCCAATCATTCCCCTGGCAAAGAGATTTTAGAGCTTTAACAGTGGTGTTCCATGAGGAGATCACTGACGATGAGAGGTGATGTGATGAGTCTTTCGAGAGGTGAAACTGCGATGGGGGAATCTTTTCAATTGTATAACCGAATCTGCAAATATAAGCATATATCGTTCATAATCTGAATGGACAGAAAATGCTGATTTTAATTGTTCCTGATTGAAGAGCACACGACACAGTGTTTCAAGAATGCTTAGCATGTATTATTCCCCTTCTACTGGGACATGAACATAATGATAGATACATGTGTTTCGTGAAATTGAAGATATCATAGTGAACAGAATACCTTCTCGTTTCCGTTATGGGCTAAAAGAGAAGTGACTTAGGTAGTTCATATTGCATACAACAAAAATCTATCAAAATTTCGCATTTCGGGAACCTTACAATTTCTCTGGTAGAATGCCATGGAGGAACAAAAATACTGATGATACCAATAGAGCCTTCGAAAGAGAAGTTATGATGGTAGACCCAGTTGCAACAAAGTTATAATAGATGCTAAGTAGGGTGAATATGGCAATGAGAGTCTGCTTAAAATCCTTCCAGAGAAGTGTATCAGCAACTGCAAGATCATGTCAGCAATCAGCATTCTCAATATGTATCGTTATAAATGAATCAAGACCGGGGTAAACTGTTCTAAAATTGAAAAGAAATTATGTCTAGTTTTACTAACATCCTAGGCCTCTTCGCAATTATGGTTGCTAGCAACTTAACACCATCATTTTCAGGAGAGCCGTGCAGATCTTGAAGTTGTCCCAAGACTATAAAATAAAAGAAAAATATCCGCTGATGTATTTTAAAAATGAAATATATAGCCATACCCTTTCCGCCTCCAAGGATCCTAGAAGCCTTGGATGGGCCTTCTCTTTTGGATTGACTTCCAGCTGTCAGGTGAGAGAATGAGTCTATCGTCCGCCGTATACCTTCCTGCAGGATCATCAAGTCATGCATTAGATATTATGATATCTAACCATACGTTGCATCCAGAACCAGTAGCAATGGAATAGATATGCAACAAAGACATCACTATTTTAAATCAAGTATTGTATAACCTGAAGTGGCACCACAGGAGCATAGCCTAGCCGATCCTTTGCTTTCGTGGAATCGAAAGTTCTGCTGCACGAGAGCAGCCTAACTCTTGAAGGTGTTAGTTGTGGTACTTTCATCCCATATGGTCCCAAGAATTTATATGTCAATTCAACCAGATGCGCAATTGGCATCATGACAAACGCAGGGATCTTTATGCTTGGCCTGCAAAATATAATAAGTTCGGAAAACCAGAAAAAGGAATGGGTTTTAGTCAATGCATTTTTTCTTAGATAAGTAAAGCCGTCAAACAAATTTTAACAAGGTCAGAAAACTATATACCCGAAGAAGTCAGGCAACAAAAATGTAAACAAACAACATTGGATATACCCATTTATTTATTTTAAGTATGTTATTCACTTACTATATTGAAGATCAGAAAAATATACAAGATCAAGACTCTGGACACTGTTTTATTCTCTCTCACTGAAATAGCATATTTTCTGTTTAATAATCTCAGTTCTCTTCATCAAAACAAAGAAAAATTAAACACCAAACAAAGCTCAACTCAGTTACCATGCAAAAACATAAATAAAATGAAACTGCTGTGTGTCTTTTCCCTTCATTGTGTATGAAAGATCTAACAAGCATAAAACGGAAAAATGTGACAGCTAGTATATCACTATGACTACGCACTAGATACAAAATTAAAGGCAAATTACAATACCTCTCGTAGCCAAGTCCTTCAAGAAGCTGTGACATAAATTCCCAAAATTTAATTGGCTCCATGTTGGTAATGAAATATGCCTGTAAATCCATTAAATGTCAGGCCAGCCAACAACTAGGATTGTCCTACTACACCATAAATAAATTACCATCTGACTATACGCCTTAAGTAAATTAAATTCAAGGGGTTTAACTCTAATACGGCAAGGGAAAATGTAAATCATCTTCCTTGAAATTTTATAGCAAACATCTCAGCTAAACACAACAGAAAAGAGAGAAAAAATTAAACGAAAAACCAGCAAGGCTCTTTGAAAGTTCACATAATATTAGAATGAACACAGTTTCTGTCTGAAACGTTTCTGATCCTTTGGTATGCCTAAACAGCATAGACAAAAATGCCTTCCTTAATTCAGTCCAGTTTCCCAAAGGACGACATATATTAAAACGAAAAACCAGCACGGCCCTTTGAAAGTTCACATAATATTACTATATTAGAATGAACCCAGTTTCTGTCTTAGTTTTCATGTTATGTCTGAAACGTTCCTGATCCTTTAGGTATGCGTAAACAGCATACACAAAAATGCCTTCTCTAAAAATAGTCTAGTTCACCAAATGACAACATATATTCTAGACATATACAGCTAGAAAGGTAGTGAGACCACAAATAAAAGAGGTGCAACCAAACTTTACATTGGAAAACTAAGGCATGGAATAAACTAAAAACAAATACCTGGCCTGAAGCTTTTGTAGAAACATCTCCTCCTGAAGCTAGAGCACGCTCAGCACAAACATGGGCATGAGCAACATTTTCAACGTAAGTGAAATCATAGAGACTATTCCCGTCACCTATAATAAACTGGACATTAAAGAAGCAAAAAATAGTCGTATCAAATATAAATGTTTATGAATTTTTTTATGTGAAAGAAGAAAATCCAAGCAAACAATGCTTCTTAACCTTTTAAATTCATTTTACAGTGATCCCTGATCATATAAAGCACCTATTAACTAGCAGTATACCATTTCTAAGAGAGATCAATGCAATGCACAGAAATTGCAGAAACATAGAAGAAATAATGGCAGATAAAGAACAAATAAATTCCTACAATGCAAAGCCATATTTCTCAACTCGGAACCAATATAGCAACGCGCAACCAGGAAACCATTCCTGTAAATCATTTCTCAAGTACTCATACAAATGTTGCTTTTCCTATCAGCCTTTGCATCTCCTATTATGCAATTGCATCTATGTCACCTAGTTTAAGTTTCCAGGGAAAATCCCACATCCCTAACGCTGTCCAGACATATAGGAAATTCAGTCCTCTAGATTTGTAGCTTAAAGCTTCAAATTACCAAGACTCTGTGAAGTCAATACCCCATTTTCTGCGTAAAATAAACTTAAAGTATTGTAACCGAATAATTTCACATTTATTGCTTCTATAGTATATTTTTTCTCCATTCCCTGTGAATCAAACTGGTTTTCCAGCGAGTCAATCATCCAACTTCTGATAGAAAAGCTTAATAGTACAGAGCCATCTATAAAATGTCAAAGCTTTCAAACATGTTTAGAGATTTATATGTCAAGAAAGGGCTGCTGCATTGGCGAGAATAACAAAAGTATCAAGAGAAGAGAGAGGAGGCAAGGTAAAAGGATGGTAGACAGCAGATAGAGAGGCAAAGCGATAGACAAAGAAAATAATCCAACCTTGGATTTTCCAGCCCTAGCAGCAGCAACAAGTGAAGGAACCAATAATCTATCACCGGGACCAAAAATACTGCTCGGCCGTATGCAACAAGTGAGTAGTCCATTACTGCCATTCGCTTTCATGATCAACGCTTCTCCTTCAGCTTTAGTTGCTGAATATGAGTCATTGTGCTGAAAGAACGAAGAATAATATATTCAGTAACCAAGCTCCAAAACAAGCATCTATGTGTTAATAACTAGAATCATTTAGGATATCCAGTGCAAAATCAGAGATTTATATAATCATATTAATGCCATAGTTCTGTGACACCAAATCGTAGTTAATACCTTGGTTGGATAAGCCATTGATTCACTACCATTCAAAATACCATGAACACCATCAAACACGACGCTAGGAGAGCTCGTGTAGATAAGCCTCTTTACTCCAGTATTAACACAAGCATCAATCACATTTCTTGTCCCTGTAGATTGAAAATCCCAAAACAAGGTACCATAAACAAACAAGAGAAGTAACAAATTTTCAGTTTTGACACTAACAAATGTGCAGATTGCAGTTTCGTTTCTATTGAACCTTGAACATTAACCGAGTACTGAAGCAGGTGATTATTGATTGAAGAATCTGGAGCTGCCATGTGAAACACCACCTCCGCTCCATGAAAAGCTGTTCCAATGATCCATCATCAGAACCATTTTCTCCTAGAATCCGACATTCCAGGAAAGTGAAACAGTTGAGAGAGAGAACAAAAACCTTTGACGACTTGTGATTTATCGCGGAGATCAGCGGAGATATATTGAGCCCTACCGGATCTCATTGCCTCGCCTAAAACTCCGTTCTCTTCTTGAGGATCAAGCTGAATCGCCAGAGCCAAATCGGCGATGCGGACGAGGAACATCTCGTAGCGTACGAGCATTTCGACAAGATGCCTCGCCGCGAATCCTCTACCACCGGTAACGACGCACCATCGCTCCGCCTCCGTAGCTTCCGGCGCCATGTCTTCTCCGACAAAAGAAAACAATCAGTGAATCGCTCATTTGGGGAGTAGATAGGAAGAATGGCGAATCAGATAGCATTACGCAATCAGTGAATCGCTCATCATCTTTGAATCAGAGAGCGTGACGACATTACCTTGAGAGAACGAGAAAGATCTTCTCAGGAGAAAGTGGTAGTGAGAAGCTTAGGGGAAAGAAACTGTTGGGGCAGGTCGATAATTATGTAGTTCAAATCTGCTTTCGTGTGTGATGCGCCCACACACCTTCTCTCTCCCATCTATTTTTTATTTCCTCTTTAGAGTGTGTTACAATTTAGGATTTAGGATTACTGGAAGACTAATTGCTCAAATCCTCTTAATGATCAAAATCTATTCAACTATACTCTCTTTTATTTTCATATATTCTAAAAAAAAATATGTTCGTTTCTCTCTCCAGACGATTTTCATGGCGATTTTGGAAACGGTTTTCTTTTCTCTCTTCTGAGTCTTTGTCCGGCAGTTTATTACCGTTTTCTTGCCGGTTATTGTCCGTTGAGAAACTTCTATGGCGCATGTAAGAGGTTTTCTCACTCTGGTTACAGTCAAATCCCTAAACCGCCATCAAATTTATTCTCTATAAATATTTATGTTTCTACCTTCATATCAGTTTCTTTTCGTCAAATCTCTACAACAATGAGCGATAATATCAGTAAGAATATGCATGACATCGCATTGGGCATGAATGATGCCCCGATTGCTCTCCCACATGCAGTTTGTGCCCAAGCGGCGCAAGCGAATGGACTTGCAATTGTGGGGTTCTTCTCAATACAAATAAGCAGAATATGCGTGCGTTGATCAATCAGATGACTCGGCTGTGGGGATTGAGTTCTGATGTTGTTGGAAGAATGGTTTCTACGACGAGATTTCAATTTGTTTTCCAATCGGAAAAAGCGCTCGATTTGGTTCTCAGGCGAGGTTTGTGGTCTTTTACTGAGTAGATGTTAGTTACTCAACGATGGTATCCAAACTTATCGGAGGATGAGATGAAGACAATTTCTTTTTGGATCCAGATTTGAGGGATTCCGTCCCAGTTTTAAAATTGTGAAATGGTGGACTTCATTGGCCGTACTCTTGGACCGGTGGTCGGCTCTTACTTTGATGAAACAACAAACCTGGTCGACTGTGTGAGAGTTAAAGTGAATGGAACGTTGACAACCCTTTATGTTTCAAACGAAATTTCCAATTTTCTCCGGACGAAAACACGATGCTGAGTTTTTGCTATGAAAGATTGAGGAATTTATGTGTGAAGTGTGACCTCCTTTCACATGAATCTAAAGACTGCCCTTTGCGCCTTGATGATGCATATGACGATCAAGATGAAAACTGAGATGATGGTAATAATGACGATGCACAACAGAGGAATGCTGGTGAGTTTGGTTCTGATGATATTGCAAACCCCTATAAAAAAAGACGATTGTTGGACCGTCTAAAATGACGGTTGTTGGACCGTCTTCTAGACCGACTGGTGATGTTGTAAGAAGCCCTTATGTGGAGATTGATACCAATATGATGGCAGAGAAATGGCGTTATGTTCAGTCTCAATTGACGCAAGCGGATTCTCCTGGTTTTGGAAAGAGAAAACGGGATGAGATTGAAACAATGTTGCGCGGCTACGGCAACGTCCATTTTGAAGTTAATACTTCGGATCTGTATGGCGACTTGAATCCGATTACTATACCAGGTATTCATTGCTCTAATGTTGATGCTTCTAATGGTATGGAATTCTCCGAAATGTCGCATGGTATGGATAATTATAGGAAACAGTTAGAGGAAAAGGAATATCAGAAACGTAGATTGGCAAAAGGGAAGTTTAGAGAAGAGGAATTTTTGGATTTTTTGGTGCGTATGTGAATCGTGAAGATGTTTCTGGTTTGCGAAAAAAGAAGAGATCAGTAGTGAATGTTATACTTGAAACACCGCTAGACTTTTTACCTGAACGGAAGGACATGTTTATGTGGCAAGAGGTAATGTGCGAATCTACGGGTCCGTGTTCTGAAATCAAGCTAATCGACGGAGGTGTGGGGGGGGGGGGGGGGCGATACCCCCACAGTCAATATGAAGATTTGCTCCTTCAAACTCCATTTACTAATGACAGACTGAAGGAATTGTGTAAAATAGTTTCTCCAGACTTACTATTTTTAGTGGAGACTCTGAATAAGTGTGATATTGTAAGGGATGTATGTGTATCTATAGGATTTGACTTTGTAATTTCAGTTGCTCCTTGTGGCAGAAGTGGAGGACTAGCTCTATTATGGAAAAAGAGGTATGTATTAAAAAAAATTTCCAATCTGTAAGAATGATTGATGTCTTTGTTGAATACAATGGCATGGATTTCTATTTTTCGTGTATCTATGGTGATCCAAATCAATATAAACGACATGAATTATGGGAAAGGATTGAGAGAATGAACCAATCACGACAAGGACCTTGGTTACTTATTGGTGATTTCAATGAAATATTATCAAACGAGGAAAAAGATGGAGGACCACAACATGATGAACAAAGTTTCCAAGATTTCGGGAACATGTATAGTTTATGTGATCTTGCAGACCTTCGATACAAAGGAAATATATTTTCCTGGGTTGGGCAGCGAGGCAAAGATCTAGTTAAATGTTGCCTAGACCGAGTGGTGATAAATGCAGAATGGTTAGCGAAGTTCCCTACTTCAGAAGCGGAATTTCTTCGTTTATTCGTTTCCGACCATCGGCCCGTTATAACTACAGTGGTGTTTGTTGAAGAAAATCCAAAAAAAAAAAACAATTTCAATTTGATAAACGTCTATTACAAATAAAGGAATTCAAAGAGTATGTTTACCATGGATGAAACTCTTATCGACTTCGAAACGATTGTACAATACAAGATAGAATTAGAGAATGTCGAATGTCTATGGCTCATTGTCGAAAAGTTTCAAAATTAAACTCTGCAAAACGTATTGACAACCTGCAATTCGAACTAGAGGTTGCATTACCCTCTTCAGGATTTCTTCGCCAATCGATCCCTAGTCTAAGACAGCAACTTGCTCAAGCTTATCGAGATGAAGAAACCTATTGGCAATTAAAGAGCAAAAACGCATGGTTGTCTGAAGGAGACAAAAACACCAAATTCTACCATGCTTGCACTAAAGAACGATATTAAAGAAATTGTATCCACTCGATTTGCGATTCTTTTGGAGAAACATATCGAGGAGATTTACAAGTTGGAGAACACACACAAAATTTCTTCAAAAATATTTACAAAAGCGACAATAGAACCTTCGGTTATGGATGATATCAACAGAAAATTACTAGAGATTTCATAGCAGAAGAAATCTTTGAAGCCGTATGCAGCATTGGAGCAGACAGAGCTCCGGGACCTGATGGGTTAAAGGCTAGATTTTATCAACAATGCTGAGACATAGTTGGGAAAGATGTAATAAACGAAGTCACACACTTTTTTAAAACATCAACGCTACGGTATGGAGTGAATCACACGAATTTATGTATGATTCCAAAAATCAAAAAACCATATACTCTGTCAGATTACAGGCCAATTGCCTTATGCAATGTACTTTACAAAATTATCTCAAAACTTTTGGTGAAAAGATTAAAGTCCTATCTGAACCAGATAGTGTATGAATCTCAAGCATCGTTTATACCTGGTCGTTTAATTCCAGATAATGTATTAATTGCTCATGAATTAATGCATTCTTTGAAATCAAGGAAACGCGTCTCGTAAACCTATATGGCCATCAAAATAGATATGAGCAAAGCATACGATCGGGTGGAATGGCTTTTCTTGCAAAACACTATGCGTGCTTTTGGTTTTTCAGAATTGTGGATCGAGTGGATAATGACAATGGTCCGTTCAGTCACCTACTCAGTTCTAATTAACGGCAATCCACATGGGTTCATTACCCCAGAACATGGCCTTCGACAAGGAGACCCGTTATCACCATACTTATTTATTTTAAGTGCGGATGTAATGAGTCACCTTCTTGATGTCAAAGTTCGAAAAAAACAAATTAATGGGATAAAGGTCGGTAATGGCGTTCCATCGATCACACACCTCCTTTTTGCCGATGATTCTCTGTTTTTTTCTGTATTGCTAATCAAAAAAATTGTTTGTCTATAAAGAAAGAGTTTGAAATTTATGAACAATGTTCTGGACAAAAAATAAACCAAGAAAAATCAATTATCACTTTTGGATCTCGTATACCGGGAGACAAACAAGAAAGATTAAAGAGAGTGCTTGGAATCAACAACTATGGAGGTGGTGGTAAATATTTGGGATTACTCGAGCAGTTTGGAAGAAAGAAAACAAAAATGTTCACTAATGTAATCAACCGAGTAAAGTAGCGAACATCGGCCTGGAAAGCGAGATTTTTATCACAGGCGGGCAAAGAAGTCTTGTTAAAATCAGTTGCCATTTCGATGCCAGTATATTCTATGCCGTGTTTTAAATTACGACAACAAGTTGTCTCAGAAATTGAAAGTACTTTGATGCGGTTTTGGTGGGAGAAGAGTTCACAAGAGCGAGGTATTCCATGGATTGCAATATTCCAAAAAGATGGCGTATTAGGCTTTAGGGACTTAACCAAATTCAATGATGCTTTTTTGGCTAAACAAGCTCGGAGACTCTTAACTAATCCATCATGCTTGTTCTCACGACTACACAAAGCCCGATATTTCAAAGATACACACTTATTCAATGCTAAAGCTCGTCCATACCATTCTTTTGGTTGGGCCTCGCTTTTAGAAGGTATTATTCTTCTGAAATAAGGGACTCGCTCTATCATTGGTGATGGTCGTGATACAAAAATTTATCAGGACAACTGGTTACCGACACATCCTCCAAGACCAGCAATATCGGATAACATCAATTTGGATAAATGAGTTTCAGATCTTATTAATGAGAACGGACGTAAATGTTCTTGGAGTGAGATCGCACTATATAATAATTTAACAGCTGCCGATCAAGAGCTCGCCCTTTCACTTTATTTGGGACAACAGAAAGGAGATGATAAGCTTAAATGGAACTACAAAAAATCTAGGTCGTATACTGTTAAATCAGATTACTGGTTGGCCAGACATATTCACCAACTACAAATTTGTTTACTGCTGATACCTAATGGTGATCCAAGTCTGAAAACTAGAATTTGGAACCTTCAAATCATGCCGACACTAAAATACTTTCTATGTAGAATCCTTTCTGTAGCTCTCAGAACTGCTTCAAGAGTAATTTCTCGTGGTGTCTGTATAGATAGTACTTGTCAAAGATGTTGTACTGACCCAGAAACAATTAATCATATGTTATTTACATGTCCACTATCAACTTCAACATGGCATATGTCAAATTCGCCAATAACATCCCTAAAATATCCGACACATAATCTTGAGGAGAATATCAAAAATTTATTGGATATAGAAAACAATACGGATTTAACAGAACAACAAAAACTTTTGCCGTTTTGGTTAATGTGGCGAATTTGGAAATCGAGAAATAACTTAATCTTCCAAAAAATACGAATTAAACCGAGAATAGATGTTTCATATGCCATGGCGGATGTGAATGAGTGGATAGAGAATTTGACTAAAGACAGAGAGGCTAACACTCAGCCTGTTTCTGCTTGTAACCATCGACCTAATTCTTCTTGGAGTCGACCAAAAATAGGGTCACTAAAATTTAATTATGACGCAGCGTACAACCCACACACAAGAAGAATTATCGAAGGTTCGATTGTTCGGGATCATTATGATTTTGCCAAATTCTGAGGTTCGGCTAAGGTACCAAATGCATTGTCTAGCCTTGAAGCTGAAGGAAAAGCCTTTCTACATGCATTACAAAGTGTGTGGAGCCTCAGTTTTGAATCGATTTGTTTTGGAGGCGATTGCAAAAATATGGTCGACATATTACACGGATCTCATCAGGATATATCAATCATTAACTTGATTGATGATATTAATATTTGGCGTTCTAAATTCACAAGTTATACTATTGCTCATATTAATAGACAATCAAATGATGCTGCTCACTTACTAGCACAAAAAGGACCACCAAACGATATTTTTTTCTCGGATTGTATTTATCCACCTTTTTGGTTAACCAATACTTTGTATTCAGACTTTTCAATTTCAAGTTAATATAATTATATTTCGTCGGAAAAAAAAATTCTCCTATTCTCAATCCTAATAAAAATAATTACTCCCTGTATTTCACAAATAATGTCATTTTAACACTTTATTTTTGTTTCACAAAGAGTGTCATTTTAACACTTTATTTTTGTTTCACAAAGAGTGTCATTATGTATTTTCAATGCAAAACTTTTATTAAAAATCCAGTTTTAACCCTAGTATTTTAATGTATTAATTAAAAAAAAAAATTGTTTTGTGTATTAATAAAGGGTAAATAGTATTTTTATTAGTTTTCTTAATATATGTTAAATGTGTCAAAATGACACTCTTTGTGAAACAGATGAAGTAATAAAAAATTTGAATACAAAACAAAAATGTAATTAATTAAATAAATAAATAAAAATAAAATCAATCCCATTCGACGACGACGACCGTACCATCCCAACGACAAGATTGGAAGCCATTGAAGTCGATTCTTCTAAATTCAGGTTAGTTCTTTTAATTTTATTGTGTTTTACCTTAAATCTATCGAGTCTCTTATTCGATTTTGCGTTCGAAACGAATTTCATTTTTTTGTATTTGCAATTTAGGGAGAAGAAACAAATTTTGGTTTTTTCGCTCTGGGTCGCCCTAGCCGCCTGACCACAACGGAAAATCTTTTCCCTCACGGCAAGCCACCGCCGGTCATGGAGCTTCCTCCAGAGTCGGTGGAATCAACCCCTCACTCTCCCTTCTCACTAAAAAGCCCTTAAACCGTTTCCCATGGGGAAAAAGGACCGTGGTCATCTGCGTCACATGAGATCGATGCTAGTTGACCTGATTTTTGGATTTTGAAAGTTTAGAAGGACGGTCTCCGAGATTTCTAGTTCTCTATGATTTTTGTTTGATCATTTCCAAGCTTAAGTTTTGTCGTGTTTGAGGACAAACAAGGTTTAAGTCTAGGGGTATGATAACACCGTATTTTTACCCGTTTTACTATCTATTTAAGAACAATTTAATAAGTGTTTCACTTGGTTTTACATGCTTTTATTATGATTTTCACATATTTGTAGTTTCTAGACTCTTTTCAGGTTACTTGGGCAAATACGAAGCAAATTGGAGAAAGACGAGATTTTGGATAATTTCGTACCGTCAGAAGTTTGACATCAGATGGAGCCCTTATCACCGTTCGATCAGGCCCACATTTGGATACAAGATAGACGGGAGAACCACATTTCATACTCAGTTGGTTTCAAGCAGTCCAACGGTTAGATCTCAATATACATCCAATTGAATGAAGGCATGCTCTGCAGTCTCGCGAAAGAAGCAAGAGAAGAATTGAAGTGTCAACTTCATGGGCCAACCACCGCGGGTCCAAGGCTCCTGGCCATGGCGAACACAATTTTGGCCACGCCCATAGGCTCTCCAGCCACGGCGAAACACCCTTTGGCCGCTGGTCCAAGCCACGCACACGCGGTGAACCAGAAACTGCCCAAAACAGCTCTTTGAAGCCCATCTTCAAGCCCACTTCGTTTTCTTTTGAAGACTTATAAATACATGTTTTACAGACACAATTTCGTAACCTATATTGTGCCTCTTACTTTTTGTAAGTCTTTTCTTAAGTTTTTGTTATAATTTCGAGATTGGTGAGGAAGTTCTCTCTGGACTTAGTTCTTAAACTCGAGAAGCTTCTTCACCAACCTCCTACTCTTAATTTAATTATGATTTTGCTTTCTTTAATCGTGTTTGAGTTATTCTCTTGTTGGGAAAAGAGATCTCAAGGGGCTCTCATGGATCACTTTTTCATTTGGTTTTAGTGTAGGGTATCAATTATGATTATTCGTTCTATCCTTATTCTTAATACATGTTTGCTTGATTAACTACCTTGCAACTGATTTTAAATATTTTTAGAGCTACGAAAGTACTGAATCCATATGTTTGACCTAGGGTAGACGAGCAAAACCGTCACAAGATTTCGAAAGTATACTTGTGGAGCATTACAATAAAACAGAGTGTTTTCCGACGGATTTCTGACGGAATTCGGACGAAATTAACATCCGTCAGAAAATAGTACCCATCGGTAATCCGTAGGAAGTTTTCGACGGCGTTCCGACGACATATGTCCGTCGGAAAATTTCCCACTGATTTCCGACGGATGTTATCATCCTTTCGAAAAACCAAAAACAAAAATTTGTTAAGTAACATCCGTCGGAAATCCGTGGGAAATTTTCCGACGGATTAGTGTAATCTCGGAAATCCGTGGAAAATTTTCCGACGGATGACCTAAAATGTGGTTTAGGGTATATGGTTTAGGTTTTTTTTATTAGAAATTGTAGAGAAACAATTGTATGATGTATATACAATAGCTTCAACCTGTCAAATTTCAAAATAAATGTGTGTTATAGACTTTATAAAATTTGATGGAAGTGTTAGTATAAGTTAGAGTATAAGGTATAGTAGATGTTATGTGAAATGTTTAAGTTTTATGTTGTAAGATTAATAAAATCATAAAATGTCTTTAACATTGTTGAACTAACAATTTTTTTGAATGAAACATGTAGATAATCGATAGTTAAACCATATCATGTAACCCTAAACCCAAAATATACCCTAAATCTGTGGGAAAATTTCCAACGGATTAGTGTAATCTCGGCAATCAGTGGGAAATTTCCGACGGATTTCAGAAGGATTTTGTTTTTTTTTCAAGACCGCGGAAATATTTACCGCCTAAATGAAATTTTATTATCCATGCCTTGTCTTCTCCGTCATTTCTCTCTTTCTCCTTCTCTCTCTTACCGGTTTTCTTCCTCTTCCCTCTCTAAAATCGGACGATTTTGGTTGCTATCACTTCTAATCTCTCTAATCTTCATTCTTCATCGTCAATCATGGATCATGTGTAAGTGTTTATATTTTTTTTTTGTAAAGCTTGTTAGTTTTGATAGTTTTTAGACTTTATTAGATTTAGGTTGTTAATTTTGATAGTTTTTTTCTTAGAATGAATTTTTTTGTGTATTTGTTTGGTGGAATGAAATTTGTTAGGGTTTATGAGATTAGAATTTTAGTAAAGTTTTTTTAATTAGAAAATTGAAAATGTTTTAGTATTTAGTTTTTGTTAGGGTTTTTAAAAAAATTTTAGTATTTAAAAAATTAGAATCGATTGTTCAAATTCTTGTACTGATTAAAAACATTTTTTTATAAATTTTTGATTTTTATAAAAACATTTATATGTTATTTTATAAAATGTTTTTGGAAGTGGAATGGCTCCATCTTCAATATCTTCTAAAACATTCCACTTCGATTATTGGATGATCTCACTCGTCCGATGGGAACCGGTAGTGGACAACAGATATCCTTCGGCGATCAAATTTTGGGTTCGAGTGATGGGAATCCCCCTGCATTACTGGGCGGAACAGACTTTTCATAGCATTGGCGAAGCACTAGGTGAAGTGAAGGAGGTGGACCTCGATGGTGGTCGAGTTCAAGTGGTTTTAGATGGTTTCAGGCCATTATGCTTCGACACTATGGTAGAATTCCATGGCGGAGGGAAGAAAACTATCACACTCCGGTACGAAATATTATTCGGTTACTGTCGGGTTTGCTTTAGTCTATGCCACGATTTCTCCATGTGTCCTAGCCGTGATGGAAGGGCAGTAAGCTCGGATAATAACTCGGAGGAGCCAAAGCACGGGTTGAATGTGGTTAGCTATAAAGCTGCGACAATTCAAGGTACGGGTGAAAGCTTGGTTCCACATCATCATGAATTTTCCAATAAACATCACCAAGGGCAGGATAAAGGAAAAGGCAAGGTCCACGAATCCAGAGAGGCCGCGGTCCATAATCATAGCGGCAAAGAGCTTCGTTATGGTCCTTGGAAGGGTGATAGAAGATACATAGAAAGAGGTACAAAATCCTCTTCTGCATCAGGCTATTTGCCACCTAAGGATATGACTAAGAGGTATACGATGTCTACTTCCGGGTTAAATGAGTTGAGATCCTCAGAGGTAAGGAAACACTTCTCGGATCAGGACAGGTTGATGCGCGCTGCAAGCTTTCCACAGCAGTAACAAAAATTTATAGTTATATTTTTTTTCAGTTTCATTTTGGATTCAATAAATTGTATACGGTTGAACCTTGTGGTATGAGCGACGGTTTCGCCTTTATTTATAATAATTTTCTTTCGTTCTATTTTCTATTAGGAAAATATCGGATTATTGTTATTGCAACCAAAATTTTGGAGAAAGGACTTTTTTTAGATTTTATATATGGCGGTTTCGAGCTTAATTTACGAGCTCGGACTAAGGCAATCACCAACAAGATAGGGATGGAGGAAGTAAGCTTAAGTCATGGTGAAGATGCCCATTTGGGGGAAACAAAGGGCGACTCTAAACCGACGAGTGGATCGGGATATAGACATTCGCCAAATTTTGCTACTCTCTCCTGGTTCTTTTCAAACACAATAATGTCGCATAGGAGTATGGTCAACAAGGCTGGGTCGGGAAATGACAAAAGGATCGGAGAAGGGACATTCTGTTACAATAAATTCTCAGGATACGTCCCTCTGTATGTGCTTAAGCAGAAGTATGCGGTATCCAACAAGGGAGAATCTGATTCAAAGGTTAAAAAATTGGGTAAAGAACCAACGGTTGATGAGGGGAACATGGCGGTAGCTAAACCGGAGGAGAGGCTATTCATGGGCAATATTGGTGAAACCAACAAGACTGAGAACATGGTCCCTCCATCAGCCAGCAAGGTGAGAAAGGAATTAATCTTTGGTAATGAGGTCCCTTTTCCTGCGGAAGTGAGGAGCGGCGATTTGGAATTTTGTGCAAGTGTGGAGGTGAAACCAGTATTTGATGAGGTAACGGAGGAAGGGGAAGTAGGACCTGAAGGGAATATAGTGGAAAAGGAGAGTGAGGAAGGAGTCGTCGGGGAGTTCGATGAATCCGTGAAGAAGGGACAAGAGCAACATGATCTAACTGACATACACAATTCAGAGCCACTAAGTGGTACCGGAACCGATAAGGTAATGCATGAATTAGTAGCTTCGGAGAATGTTCAAGTGGTCTGGATATGGATTCGGGATATCAGGGAACTTGATTTCGGGGATATATCTTTCGGCTTCTTCAGTGGGCAAAACGGGATATCAGTGGTCTCAATTTTGGGGTTTTTGTTATTGAAGCGGACAGTACGATGGATTTATACTTACGGATATTACCTCTGGGTACTTATGAATGGAACATTGAGGCAGATCTAGATCTGTTATTATGGAGATTACGATGGTCTTTGAGGTTGCGAAGGAGGATGTGGGTCGGGTTTTTGAGAAATGAAAGAAGATCATATTCGATGTCAAAGAGATTTGTTTTAACATATCACGAGAATCGCTCTAACCGGCTAAAGTTTCGAGCTAGGAATCATTCACGGATGCACAAGACCGGTGGTATTTGCGGCACGACGATCTCAGAAGAAGAAACATGGAATCGTATGTCGTTCGGTATCACAGTATGGATCGGGATTTCTAATCACATCGATCAAGGGAACAAGGCGCATCAATATCTTACGGGGGTGCGACGATACTTCCTTGGGGAGTATAAAGAGAGTAATTCGGTGAATCTGTCTGGGTTTAGGCTTCGGTATTTTTTAAAGGTTTTTTTGGGACCTACTAACGTTAATTCAGTTGTACAGTGTCGTTTCAATGGCGGTCTCTCTTTTATTTATAATAACATTTTAGAGATCTATTTCTTACTACAAAAGAATCTTTCTCGCGTTACGAGAGTGGAATTACATTGGAAGGATAGTGGAATTACTTTGGGTCGTCTAGAGGATGGATCAGGTCAAGTGGCTCTAAATGGATCTTCAATCCTAAAGGTGGAGCAAAAATCATTACATATTGGTTAATTTATGAGAATCCTTAGTTGGAATTGCCAGGGACTTGGGAATAAGTATACAATAGGTTATCTTAGGGAGGTGTGGAAGAAACATAAACCCGAGTTTTTGTTTCTTTCAGAAACCAAACAAGAATTTTCTTTTATGCAAAAATTTCAGCTTCATTTCGGTTATAATAAATTGTTCACGGTCGAGCCGCGTGGTGCGAGCGGAGGACTAGCTTTATATTATGATGATTCGTTTAATGTTACGGTGTTATACTCAAGTAATCGAATAATTGATATTGAGGCAACAATTCAAGGAAAAAAGTATTCTTATCATTTATATATGGTGATCGGATACCAAAGAAGAGAGACCAAGTTTGGGAACGGTTAACACGGACGAGTCTAACAAGAGCGGATCCTTGGTTTATAATAGGTGATCTAAATGAAATAACGGGGAATAACGAGAAACAAGGAGGCAATTTAAGACCCGCTTCCTCCTTTATGTCTTTTAACCTGATGATACAACACTGCGGTTTTCTGGAATTTCAATGTTTGGGTAACACAATGTCTTGGCGAGGAAGACAAAATTCGAAAATTGTGCGGTGTCGACTGGATAGGGCCTTAGCGAACGAGGATTGACATGAGATATTCTCCCATTCATTCGTAGAATATTTAGCAATGATTGGGTCGGATCATAGGTCGATTGTCGCCACTATAGAGGACAAAATACCCCGGAAACGGAGTCAGTTTCGGTTCGATAAACGGTGGATTGGGCGGGATGGTCTTATGGAAACAATAGCAAAGGTCTGGGAAATTAACACAGCGGGAAGGGGGACTCTCTTTATAGAGAAAATAAAGAATTGCCGAAGAGAAATTTCAAAATGGCGGAAAAACAATTTACCATATGGCAAAGAGAAAATTAGGGATTTACAACAAGCATTAGAGGAGATCCAGAATGATGATAATAGTACAAACGAGGAACTCATGGATATCACGAGGAAACTGAAAGAGGCTTATCTGGATGAGGAATTATTCTGGCAACAGAAGAGTCGAACCTTATGGGCAACGGTGGGGGACAGAAATACAAAGTGTTACCACGCGCAAGTTAAGAAACGCAAGGCGAGAAATCGAATCACAGGACTACACGATGCATCAGGAGCTTGGGTTACCTCGGACATAGAAGTAGAACAAGTAGCGGTAAACTATTTCGAGGAATTATTCACATCCACTTCACCGACGGAATTTGAGGAGGCCCTCAGTGAGATTCCAGCATTAGTTTCAGAACAAAATAATGATATGCTCACGGCAAGGGCCACGGAAGAGGAAGTTCGTAGAGCACTCTTCATGATGCATCCAGAGAAGGCTCCGGGCTCGGACGGAATGACGGCTTTATTTTTTCAAAGATCATGGCATATAATAAAGGCAGATGTAGTAGAACTGGTTAACGGTTTTCTGGAAACGGGTTCCTTTGATCAAAGGCTGAATATGACTAACATATGCCTAATACCAAAGACGGGAAGACCAACTCGTATGACGGAATTAAGACCTATAAGTTTGTGTAATGTGGGGTATAAGATCATCTCGAAAGTGTTATGTCAGAGGTTAAAGATATTGCTACCGGATCTGATTTCAGAGACTCAATCAGCCTTTGTATCAGGGCGACTGATATCGGATAATATTTTGATTGCCCAAGAGATGTTTCACGGACTACGAACCAATAAATCTTGCAAAAGTAAGTTCATGGCAATCAAGACGGATATGAGCAAAGCATATGATCGAGTTGAATGGACTTTCATTGAACACCTACTGAGGAAATTTGGTTTTGCGGAAAAGTGGATTTCATGGATGATGTGGTGCATACAATCGGTAAAATATAAGGTACTCATTAATGGTAATCCAAAAGGACAAATAACACCATTCATAGGATTGCGGCAAGGCGACCCTTTATCTCCGTACTTGTTCATTCTCTGCACGGAGGTCTTGATAGCCAATATACGGAAAGTAGAAAGGGATAAATCGCCTACAGGGCTAAAGGTAGCGAGGGCAGGTCCAGCGATCTCACAATTACTCTTTGCGGACGATAGTCTTTTTTTCTGCAAGGCTTCGGTACAAGAGTGTCACACTATATTACATATACTTAAGCAATACGAGTTAGTCTCAGGGCAACAAATTAATTTCTCAAAATCTTCTTTAAATTTTGGATACACGGTTCCAGAAGCGGTACAGGACGAGATAAAACAATTGCTAGGAATCCAAAATATGGGAGGGATGGGTACTTATCTGGGTCTGCCGGAAAGTCTCGGAGGGGCAAAGAGTAAGATTTTCAACTTTGTTGTCGAAAGACACAATGATAGAGTCAACGGGTGGATATTCAGACTCCTGACTAAAGGAGGTAAAGAGGTTCTACTTAAATCGGTAGCCACGGCTATGCCGACTTTTGTCATGTCATGTTTTCGGTTACCCAAGTCTATTACCGCAAAACTAACCAGTGCGGCAGCGCGGTTTTGGTGGAGCTCAGACGGTCAACAGAAAGGAATGCATTGGATGGTATGGAAGAATATGTGCCGGAATAAGTTAGACGGCGGAATCGGGTTTCGATCAATAGAGGAATTCAACACAGCATTACTAGCAAAATAGCTATGGCGGTTAATGGAACAACCGGAACCGCTTTTCGCTCGGGTCTTTAAGGGGCGGTACTTTCGGAACACAGACCCTTTAGACCCTATTAAGTCGTACTCTCCGTCCTTTGGATGGAGGACTATCATTTCGGCTAGACCTCTGGTTACAAAAGGGCTCATCAAAAGAGTTGGTTCCGGAGGCACCATATCAGTATGGAATGACCCATGGATACCATCCTCTCGCCCGAGGTCAGCAACATGCAAAGGGTACAATTATTACCCAAATCTCAGGGTCAATCATTTGGTTGATCCAGTGACACAAACATGGAACCTGGAATTGATAAACGCAATCATCGAACCGGCCGATGTGGAATTTATACGTGGAATACACATCAGTAGTATATATCGACCAGATACGCCTGCTTGGCACTATACGAAATCAGGGAAATATACGGTAAAGTCGGGATATCAGGTTGGCCAACAAATCACAGACAACTGCATCAACTAATTCTACTGTCTAGATATAAAGAAGTTACAGGCACACTCATGGAAATTGACTTGTCCACCGAAATTGCGACATTTTATATGGCAAGCAATCTCGGGGTGTATGTCGGTCACAGCGAACCTAGGCGCTAGAGGAATAAATTGTGACACACAATGTGCTAGGTGTGGTGTGGAGGGGGAAATGATTAACCATGTATTGTTTGAATGCCCACCAGCACTACAAACATGGGCACTCTCTCATATTCCATCCGCCCCGGGAGTTTTCCCGCTGACATCGGTTTTCGCCAATTTTGATCATCTATTTTGGAGACTTCCAGATGAGGAAAGGAACATAATGTTTCCGTGGATTGTGTGGAACATTTGGAAAACAAGGAATGACAAGGTGTTCTCAAATGTGAATAGAAACCCACAGGAGATTCTGAGGATAGCGGAAACAGAAATAGCAACTTGGAAAGCGGCACAAAATAGTGAACTTGACATATCTCCCCTACAACCGGGTCTCAATACGGGAATAAATGAACAAAATGAATATAACGGCCTCACATGCTTCATTGATCGGTCATGGAAGGAAGGGGAGAAATTTTCTGGTTTAGGATGGTTTTGCTTTCAGGAGGGAATTGAAGAAATGATTATGGGGTCCCGTAATCTACGAAGAAGCCTATCCCCGCTACACGTGGAATTGGAAGCGCTCATCTGGGCGATGCATTGCATGATTGCAAACCACAAGACGGCGATAGCCTTTGCTACAGACTGCTCAGAGTTGGTGAAGATGGTGTCTACACCAAAGGAGTGGCCGGCATTTACGTTACAGTTGGAGGAGTTCAAGAGGAGCAAGGAGGTTTTCACCTATTTCTCTATCACACAAATCCCACGAACGAGCAACACAGTGGCAGACAAGTTAGCACGAGGTGCTCGAGTCTACCCATCAGATTTCACTTACGTAAACTCGATACCCCCGATTTGGTTCACCGAATAGGGTTAGATATCAAGGCTGTTGACAAAAAAAAAGTTTTTAGAAATTTATACAATAAAAACGTATTAAAATCGTTTTTAGAATTTTTTATGAAAATTTTAAATTTTATGGAACATTTGAAAATTTTGAAATTTTAGGAATTTTTTGAAATTTGTTTTGATTTTTTTTGAAATTAAGAAGGTCTATGAAATTTTTGAATTTTTATGGAAATTTTAGAAAATTTTAAGATTTTTTTTAATTTTCAGAAATTTTTGAATTTTCGGAAGTGTTAGAAAAAAAATCGAATTTTTTTTTGAAGTTTTTGGAATTTTACAATTCAATGTACTAACGTTATTATGTTTTTCTCGCAGGAATAACGAGGACTCTCCGTTTGGGCTCCCATGGACGCAATCGTTCTCGGGGTACGCCTCGTAGTGGATCGACCTTGGGAACTGAAGTCCCGGTGTCCGAGCAATCCTATTGCGGCCCAAAAATCTTCTTCTTCGAGTGCTCGATATGCTTCGGAGTACAATGACGAAATCGAGAGCCTCTTCCAAACGGTGAAAGATCGTGACGCGAAGGTCGAGGAGTTGGAGTACGCACACAACTCAACCCGGGAAGAGCTCACAGATATGAAGAATATCATGAATAACGCATTTTTATGTTTTATGAATTTTGTTTTGTGTAATGAATTTATTTTGTTTAATGAATTTATTAATTAAGAAATATTTATACTTATAACTGATTTTCATTAATTAAATAGATTATTATTTAATATAATTAAAAAATTTGAATTAATAATTAATAAAATTATTTTTTAAATGATTTTTTAAAATAAAACAAATTATTTAGTTCCGTCGGAAATCGTCCGTCGGAAATACATCTGTCGAAAATCCGTCGGAAAATTTTCCAGGGATTTCCCACGGATTTCTGAGAGAAATACATCCGTCGAAAATCCGTCGGAAATACAGCCGTCGGTAATCCGTCAGAAATATTCCGACCAGTTTCCGACGGCTGAGATACGTCGGTAATTTTCGACGGAAATCAATTTCCGATGAACTGGAACCGACAGATAAATCCGTCGGAAAACGTATGTTTTCTTGTTGTGGAGGGGTTGTGAGCGTTAACGACTTTTGAGTATAATCGCTAACTTTTTCCGCTGCCGGAGATGAAAACTACCGGTCGAGTACTAAAGTTGTAGGTGTGTAGGGTGTCGAAAGTAGACTACACACAGTGTCCGTGTTCCAAGTTCAAGAATTCAAATACGATAAAATGTCGCTTTAAAAACCCTAGCAATATTCTTATGATTTTCGGTCATGATCCCTAGAGAGTTTTCGATTGCCCAACGCTTAGTTTAGTTGTTTACGTTTTCGCTTTTCTTATTCGTTTAATTTATTTACTTGCTTTCTTATTTACTTGCTTGCCTTCTTATTTTCTCGTTTAGTTTACAATATTATTTTGCGTACTGGCTTATTAGTTTACAACCTCGTTTTTACCTACTTGCTTTCTTTACTTTCTCGCATAGTTTAGTTCAAATTTCCAGCATTCGTTTTGTGACAAAATTCATAAACCTTATTATCGTTTTAGACTTCTTTACTAACTCTCTTTCTAAGGTCTCGCAGAACAACATTCCCTCCATGTGCATCGATACCTAAAGTACTACAATGTACGTCTGTGCACTTGTAGAACTTTTAGGTTTACAAATTTAAAACCTCAAGTTTCGGAGACGAATCCGAGCGCATCAAGTTTTTGGAGACGAAATTCTACGACGGAAATAATTTGATGTAAAGTACCAACGAATTTGCATCGATTTTACAACGAAATATTTTTCGATGTAAAGTCGTCGTAAATATTTGTCATCGTAAAATCGTCATAATATAAGGACGCTTTTACGACGACATTACGACGATGTCAAAATTCAATGTAAATTCGATGTATAATTACATCGAATATCATTTTGTGTAGTTTGTTGTAAATTCGATGTAATTTTTACATCGAATTTACATCGAATCCATAATCTATACTAATTTAGGGTATAGGGTTTAGGGATTACGATGATTATAGGGTTGATTATAAGTTCTATAAGATTAGTTTTTCATCGTTTAAATTGTTTTAACTAAGTTCTACTCATTGTATACAAAAATTTGAGTTTTCACAAAAATCAATAACAGTATATACTTCATGCATGTTATAGATATACTTATAAGAACAAAGCATATACATTATTATGCAAGATAAGTAAGTTTCCCAGAAATTAGATTCAATCGTTGTTATTGAATTTGTTGTTTACTAAGAGAAGTCTTGGAAGCACAAATATACATTGTTGATACATTTAAATATTGTGTATTGTAATTTAGGGTATAGGGTATAAAATTATTTGATTACGACGATATTACGACGAGTTCGTTGTAAATTCGATGTAAAATTACGACGACTTTACGATGGATTCGATGTAAATTCGATGTAAAATTACATCGAAATTACATCGAATATCATTTTTTAGTGTTTCAATGTAAATTCGATGTAAATAATTATATACCCTATACCCTAAATTACAATACACAATATTTAAATGTATCAACGAAGTATATTTGTGCATCCAAGACTTCTCTTAGTAAACAACAAATTCAATAACGACGATTGAATCTAATTTCTGGAAAACTTCCTTATCTTGCATAATAATGTATAAGCTTTGTTCTTATAAGTATAACCATAACAAGCATGAAGTATATAATGTTATTGATTTTTGTGAAAACACAAATTTTTGTATACAATGAGTAGAACTTAGTTAAAACAATATAAACGATGAAAAACCAATCTTGTAGAACTTATAATTAACCATATAATCATCGTAAGCCATAAACTTTATACCCTAAATTAGTATGGATTACGGATTCGATGTAAATTTTACATCGAAATACTAAAAAATGATTTTTGATGTAATTCCGATGTAATTTTACATCGAATTTACATCGAATCCGTCGTAAAATCGTCGTAATCAAAAAATTAAATTTGCCGCGTGAGGGAAAATTGATATTGTTTGAATTTTTGGTTAAAATTTTACCACAGATTTACATCGAATCCGTCGTAATTCCGATGTAATTTACCATCGAAATTACGACGACCACCACTCTATATATACGAGCCCAGATTTCTTCATTCAACCTCATTATCTCACAATCTTTCTCCCTCTCACACAAAGCTCCAACATCTCTCTAATTTTTTTTTTTGTCAATTAGTTATGATTAAAAATTATGATTGGAAATCAGGATTGGAAATTAGTTAGTATTGGAAATTATCTTTTAAGGAACTTCGATATCAACCTAGATAATTAGTATTTCGAATTGTATTTTTATTATTTGTATTTCGATTTTTATTTTATATTTTGAATTTATTTATAAAATTTATACTTATAATTTTATTAATTATAGAACTTATAATTTATAATTTTATTAATTATTAGTTTATAATTATAATTTTATTAATTATATAATTTTATTAATTATTTGTTTATAATTATAATTTTATTAATTATATAATTTATACATAACATCGAAATTACATCGATCTAAGATTTACATCGATTTTACATCGAATTAATTTTACATCGAATTTACATCTAATTCATTTCACAATAAAAAAAATTCTATCATTCGATGTAAAATCGACGAATTTACGACGATTCTCGAGTTACGACGATCAGTTTACGACGATTTGGCAATCGTCGCTAATCCGTCCCAAAACTTGTTTTACATCGATTTTGTCTGTTGTAATATACATGTTTTCTTGTAGTGTGCACACTCGACCCTTGCTCATATGATACGTGGTGGAGACTCAATTGAAGCTAAGGTAAAGCTTAAATGGCCTTTAAGATTCTGCCCTCTAGACTCTTTACAAGAAAGATGACGTAGAGACGGGAAACATGATGAACAAAGCAAATCAGCCCGAGATACCTCCGCCGCGATCGCACCTCCTCCACCCGCGGCCAAGCCCTCTTCCAACGCGGGCACGCTTCACCGACCCGCGGCCAAGCCTCCTTTAGTCGCGGCTGCACCTGCTTCATACGCGGCCAGCCCCTGTTTCTCCACTGTTTCTCCATTCCTTCGATTGTTCGTGATCTTGCAACACCTTTTCGAGCAAACCATCTTCACCTTGGATGCATCACCACTTCATATCATGAATGACCATTCCCCCCTGCATCTTCCAACATTATTTGATCTTATGACGTGACGTAAGCCTCATACCCCTCAACGTACAAGCATCAAGTCTGAAAAGTAGAAGAAGAATCATACTCCAAGGAAGCTCCAAGTCTGAAATTCCATTGTGATCCCAGAGGGGATCACCATCTCGGACTTGATGACAAAAATCCCGAGTGGGAATGGCGTGATATATTTTATACGAAGGATTACAAGGTTAAATCAAAGGAAAATTGTTTTTGGACAAGACCTTTCTTCGAATGAGCTCACCTAGCTACCAACGTCGACCTAAACGACTTTAAACAAAAGCGCCTAATGCCAAGCAACCCATTTCGGTACGTTTTTATTTTTAGGTTTTTTTCTTTTTCTATTAACGTTTTCTTTTTCTTAGTTTTTTGCTCGGTCCGGCAAGAACCGCGAGCCATCGACCGCGTGTGAAAAGGCCCAAGCCGCGGCCAGCCACCCATTCGTCGCGGTCGCACACACTAGATCCGCGGTGAAGCTTCATGTGACCGCAGGTGCAGCCCTTCGACCCGCGACACTCCTCTTGTCGATCCCGATCGATTTCCCTCGATCCCCGTTTGATTCGAAACCATTCCCGATCATCCCCACATCCCATTCACATCACCACAACACCATTTTACATTCCCCATTCACCACCATTCCATTCCCACATCAATTCCCCAACAACTTCCAAGTAAGTTTTTTTTTCCCTTAAACTTTTCCAATTATTACATACATATATTTCTCGTCCTTACTTGATTTATTTTACACTGAGGACAGTGTAATTTAAGTCTGGGGGAGGATTCCATCCCTTACTAACCACCAATTTCTTTCATGAGTGTATGCATTTTTGCATTTTTTACGCTTTCTTTAAAAAAATTCAAGTTTTTTCAATAAAGTAGGAATACGTTTTGAGGGAATGATAAAAGAAATCCATGACGATAACCGACCAATGTGCTTCTACGCTATTTCCTAGTAACATGCTCTTTCATAATTTGGTTCTAGACTAGGCGGCAGCTAGAGTTTCTGTTAATGCAAAATCCCTAGAGGAATTTAGATCGTAGAGATTCTTTAGGATGGAATATACTAGCACTATTATACATGGACTTTAACTTGACTTAATTTTCTCATCAAAAGTTTAGGCAAAGATAACGAATCATACATTCATGACGTTCTTTTACCTTTTACCACTCTTTGTCGTATATGAATAGTCAGTTCATCTTTAGTTGGTACCCCACCTGAAACTTAACCATTGTTCAAACCTGATGCAACTCTCTTCGTGTCTTATATGCATATATGTGCAAAAACGCAGGAGAGGGAGGAACGACACAATTTTCAGTCACTAAAGACGAAGACAATACGCGATTGGTGGAGGTAAACAAAGATAAGAGCTTGGTTCTGCCTTGGAAAACTCAAAAATATAGTAAATTTTCGTGCCCCTAAGACTCTATCTCATAAAGGCGTTTCCCCTTTTCAAGAAAAAAAAATAAAAAAAAATCGAAAGGTAAAGGAAACAAGAGCCTAAAAAGAGTCTAGGTTGGTCGAAATTATTATGAGGCATCCATGGTTCGTTTGTGATAAGTCTGTCATTCCGATCCCACAGAAAAATCTAAGTCTGGGGGAATGACAGAAAACTTCTGTTTTTGGAGAAAGGAGAAAGGAGAAAGTGGAACATTTTTACGTAAGAAGAAGTGACTGGAAGTGTGGTTATCAATTGGTCCTTCCTCTCTTGCGGTTTTGCATAGTATCTCGCACCCTCCGGTGAAATTACAGTAACCCGAAACACTTTTAACCTCACCTCTAAATGCCTTTAATACCTAGCCTCAATTGTCTTTGTTTGATCCTTGACACGCTCCTCCCAAGGATTCTCACTCTACGGTTTGGGTAATGAACTGTATAAGCCTTGCAAGCAACAGAATTGCTTCAAGGGACGTGGATCGAATGGTCTCACAAGGGTTGCGGAAAAGCCCTTGATATTCCGCTTTGATTCCTTCGGATATGACTCACCGAAATCATCAAAGGATTTTGCTGGATATGACTCACCAACAAGATGATCTAGAGTTTAAAGGATTTTTGATAAAAGACTAGATGAATTTCAAAAATGAGAGTACAAAGGTTTTAAAGAAAAACAAAAGACTTGCATGAAGGAGAGAGAAAACAATTACTCTCCTTCGAAAATGACAAAGAAATAAATTAGAGTTTGAATTTGAAATTGCTTGACTCTTGATCTTCTTGTCACCCACGAAATGGACTTGTTATTGGGCTCGGAAAGTTCACAACAATTGGGCTGGACAGATTGTGAATCACTTGGCTCATTAAAAACCTTGTCATGTAAACCCATTGGGAAAAACCATGCCGAAGGGAAAAAGAGTGCAAGTGATCACAAACCCAATTGATGTTCTTCTTTCTTGTAATGCCTGTATCAAATATTGTTGTTGTTGTAGTTATTGAGCTAATCCAATTCACCTTATCTCTCTTCGTTGCACACAAATCGCCCTCGGCTAGAATTCCTTCGGATCCCTCTGTTCCCTCGGATCCCTCGGTTCCCTCAGCTTGTTTCCCTCGGAATAAACCCCAGCTTGCTTTCCCTCGGTTCCCTCAGCATCTGGTTCAAGCTGCTCATCCAGGATCATATCATCCTCTCCCACTTGAAAAGGATTTGACCTCAAATCCAAAAAATCTGCACGGGAACGAGCTAAGTTAGAATTATTGAGGTTTAAAATCAGAATATACTCACCTTGCAAGCAGATTTTGTAGGCATTGATCTTTGTTGGAACACGTTTCTCCTTCATACGAATCCAAAATCGATAACCATGCTTAAAGATCACGATGCTCTCCTCTTCGTTTGCTTGCACGCGATGCTGTTTGTTTTGCAAACGCTCCATTGGTTCAAGAACAACAATTTTCTTAAGCCACTCATGGTAAAGCCACGTTTTGGGGGCATGAAAATTTAGCTCTTCGTCATGTATACCCTGCGCTTTAATAACAATAAGATCAAACACAAAAAGGGCATACTTCTCTATTTCAGCAAATAGTTTATTATAAATCAGAATGTAGATCATATCCAACATCTTAATGAATGATCGCAAATCATATGAAGCCTCTCTAAATTCATGATAAGAAATGCATTGTGTTATCCTAGAGAGTCTATCAAAATCCATAAGCACAGCATTTATGTTTGGTACACACATTTTATCAAAAAGAAATCCTCCATGCCTATATAAGTATCTTTTTATGCTCAAATTTCTCAAAATAATGAATCACATCTTTAAAATCAATATTTGACAAATAAAGTTCTTGGATGTGTTCATATTCCAGAAACTTAGATTGAGAAATAAAAAGAAACGCATACCTTTGAATCGTTGTATTAGGCACAACAATTTCCTTACCTTTCCAGATGCTAAAAGGCATTGTCTCAACGGTTGCTCATTGCAAGCATTTCTTGTAGGTCTTGCACACGATCTGTGTTGGGATCTGAAGCGGTTCATGCTTCTTTGAGTTCTTCATGTCAGATTGGTCATTGTTCAGAAGTTGATAAGGTTCCTCAGCTTTCGTTCTTCCTCCTCGTCTGTTTTGAGCTCCATCGGATCTATTTTGTGATTTGTGCATCAAAACATAAACTGCTTGTCCAAACAACCAAACAACACAATCATTAGTTCTAAAATATGTAACTAGATGAGTGAACTTACCTGACCCTTCAGCATTTTGATCGTTTGGATGCCTCTTTTTCTCGGCATGATTCTCCTTGGGCGTAAGTGTAGTTTTCAAAGGCAAATTTGAATCGTCATGAGCTACTTGATTTTTTCCTTGACTATTTTCTTCTAAAGGTATTGTTGGACAGAAAAATGGTTTTCCTCAGTATAATTCGTTGATTTAGCTCATCCCTCAATCGCTCCAAGTAATTGCACGTTTTGCGTTCGGGTAAAAAGGATTGATCGAACGTTTTTGCTTGGCATGTTTTGAGCGGATTTTCTTCTTCTTGATTGGATGGGGACTTCGTGGGATCACCTCCTGTGTCTTTAAGATCCTGCAAAAGAGAAGATTTCTCACTCGGAGACGGCAATTCCGGTGCAACGTTAATTAAACTCGTAGGAGTTTTCTCACAATCATTTAAAAGATCTTTTTCTTTTTGAAGAAGGTTAAGAGATTCACTTACAACCTGTCTTACCCTTTGCTTTAGGATTAGTAGATCTTGGTGAATTTCATTTGGTGTCATCGAAATCAGACTAACCATTCCTCCTTTGTATTTAAACAAAAATCGGTTTTTAAGACCGTCATGGATCGCTTGACGTTTATTCTGCCATGGTCTTCCAAGAAGGATGTGACATGAATCCATTGGTAGGAAGTCACACAGCAACTCGTCCTCATACTTTCCAATGGATATGGAAATCGTCACTTGGCGGCTCACTCTTAATTTGTAATCATCATCGAACCATATGTTCTGCTCCTCCTTTAACCCGAGCTTCCGGACCATATACTCGCTTACCACGTTGTTGCAATTTTTCTCATCTATCATGAGGCTGCATACCTTTCCTTGAACACGACACCTTGTGTAGAACAGATTTTCTCCTTTGCTTGACATCTTCGAACCTGAATCAAAATAGCAAAGAAATCACCAGCAACTAGTTTCCACAAAGATTTAATCAACAAAAATTTTAGACAATTAAAAAAAATTCGACAACCCTAGATAGAGTAATGCAAACACGATTATGAAGATGAAAAGACACTAAAATATTTCGACCAGAACTAAATCTAAGTGACAATGGATGACACTAGACACACAGCTGATAGTAGGATTTTTACTAATCAATTACTCAAATCCCACTCATGTCATTGTAGTATTTGAGATACCAAACCACGGAGGTTAATATTGAAACACCAAGAATACATGAAACTTTCTAATCTAGAGCAAATCTTTTGGGTTTTTATGTTTATGGAAAAGAAACAAATGCAAGAAAGAAAACAAAAGATAGAAGTGTTGGAAAATGAATTAACTATCAAGAAGATGATTAATGAACAAACAATGATGATAAAGATTGAATTAAACACTATCCTAGAACATGGAATTCACAATTATGACTAATCCACTCTCGTAGTACTAATCACTTTGTTAATCATCAAATCAAGATCAAACTCTCGTTTGTGATAAGATGATTAACAAGCTTTAATCTCTAATTCCACTTAGTTCACTAATCACCCTAGACTTCAACTCTCATTGGCTAGGCATGAAAAGCTCACAAAAGGTTTGGTTCAAGCATTTCATCGAACACCTATCGGGCGTGAAATGCTTAAGCTCTAGCTTTGATCTCTCAATCCAAAACTAGCTTTAAGGTCAACCTAAGTGAAGGACCTAACAATAATCAACCTAAATCATCATCATCTAACCATCAAGACAATTGACTAACGATGCATAAACATTCAATGCACATTTATTCTTATGACATGGAACACTTTCAAGTAGATTAGTTCACTTCCATGACACTAATCATTGTATGAATCATCTAAAGTCAGCATACACCGATCACTTAGATAATCCACAGTTGACCACAAGTCTATTTTAGTCAATAATTCATCCTAAAGTCAGCATCCACCAATCACTTAGAATGAAAAGCATGCTTAGAAGTTTTCTACACATTTCATCGAACACCTTGTGTGCATGAAATATAAGTTCTAGAAAATGAGTTTTCAATTCAATCCTAGCATTAAGATCCTTCCTAACATGAGAACAAATGTTTATCTAGTCCTAAGCATCAACAATCAACCATCAAACCATCTAAATCAAGCTAAATCTAAGATCCGACAAAAAGGGGCCTAACCCTAAACATGAATAACAAGGAATAACACAAGGGAAAAAGAGATATAAAGATAAAGAACAAGGATTAAATAAGCATAATATAAAGATATATTGAAGAATGATGAAGATCCATCCCAAATCATCATAAGAAGAGTTTGGGAGAAAACCCAACTCTAGGGAAAAGAAAGCTTAACATGAAAATTAGGGTTTTAGGAGTTTTATAGAGAAAGGGGGCGGACCGGGTCGACCCGGTCGAAATGGGTCAAATCTGGTTTTGTGTAGAACCTTCGCTAAAACCGTCATATCTTCTGGGATACATGTCTGAATGGCCTCAAACCACCTCCTGTGGACTGCTAATACACATAGATACAACCTTTGTGAAGTCTGACGAGGCTAAATCTGATTGGAGACCATTCGTCCAGCCAGGTCTTTCAGGCATGTCGGGTGGCTTCATTCAGATGGACATACTCTCAGTAAAGTGGCCATATCTAACAAAAAACGTATCCGAATGACCCAAAACCACCTCCTGTAGTCAGCTAATACACTTAGATACAACTTTCATGAAGACTTCAGATTAAACTGAGTACGGAAATGTCTTCATTTGGCCTGATCTTTGAGTCACTTCGGCTGGTGCTGTATCTTGGATGTTCGGACCGACCAGAGCTAACCGAGCTGATGGAGGTCAGTTATGATCTTGGTCTTTAAGGACCGACCTCGTTCTGGGCGGTGTGATTTGGTTGGTCGATTTCCCTGTGCAAGGACCGACCCAATTAGACCGTGCTAATGGTGCAAGGTCCGTTTTCTTGGCCAGGCAGATACGTCTTCCTTAAAACTGCTATAACTCCCTAACCAGAATTCTGAATGACCTTATTCAAACTCTTCTGGATATATAACTCACTCCTCTACAACTTCTATGAAGGTTGTGAAAGCGGATTCAGAACATAGGGCCTCCGTTCAGTCACATATTTCCGGCGTCTCGGATGGTCTTTGCATTCTACTTCGGCCCATTTCTCCAAATATCATCAGTTGTCTCCAAATCACCTAAAAACACTCCAAATGCATGCAAAGACTTACTAGGACCTAATGCAAACACCTAATACTCTAATGAATACCAAAATGCTATAAAAAATATGCAAGACACATGCATGAGACACAAAACAATAACAAGAATGCATGCTAAGAAGAAGTAAAATATGGGAATATCAACAGCACACACAAAATACTCGATCTAAACAGAAAAGGAAAAGACAAAATATGAATAACAAATCGAAAAAACTATGAACCCTAAATATATATATATTTTTTTTGATTAATGATGCAAACGAAAATAAATGAACACCTAAACAAGGATCTATATGCGAAAATTATAAGCAAAAATTAAGAACAAATGCGACACACAAAAACAAAAACAGAAGATGAAAAGACTCAAAAAAAAAATCGCAAAACAAAAGAAAAAATTAAGGAACAAAATGACTCGGTTGTGGAGTGGTGCTCTGATACCACTTGACACGCTCCTCCCAAGGATTCTCACTCTACGGTTTGGGTAATAAACTGGATAAGCCTTGCAAGCAACATAATTGCTTCAAGGGACGTGGATCGAATGGTCTCACAAGGATTTCGGAAAAGCCCTTGATATTCCGCTTTGATTCCTTCATATATGACTCACCGAAATCATCAAAGGATTTTGCTGGATGACTCACCAACAAGATGATCTAGAGTTTAACGGATTTTTGATAAAAGACTAGATGAATTTCGAAAATGAGAGTACAAAAGTTTTAAAGAAAAACAAAAGACTTGCATGAAGGAGAGAGAAAACAATTACTCTCCTTCGAAAATGACAAAGAAATAAATTAGAGTTTGAATTTTAAATTGCTTGACTCTTGATCTTCTTGTCACCCACGAAATGGACTTGTTATTGGGCTTGTGAAGTTCACAACAATTGGGCTGGACAGATTGTGAATCACTTGGCTCATTAAAAACCTTGTCATGTAAACCCATTGGGAAAAACCATGACGAAGGGAAAAAGAGTGCAAGTGATCACAAACCCAATTGATGTTCTTCTTTCTTGTAATGCATGGATCAAATATTGTTGTTGTTGTAGTTGTTGAGCTAATCCAATTCTTCTTAGCTCTCTTCGTTGCACACAAATCGCCATCGGCTAGAATTCCTCGGATCCCTCGGATCCCTCAGTTCCCTCGAATCCCTCGGTTCCCTCGGATCCCTCAGTTCCCTCGAATCCTTCGGTTCCCTCAGCTTGCTTTCCCTGGGAATAAACCTCATCTTGCTTTCCCTCGGTTGCCTCGGCATCTGGTTCAAGCTGCTCATCCAGGATCATATAAATCCTTTTGATGAGAAGTTCAAGTTTGCACTTAATGAATTGAGAGTGCTAGTTGACCTGATTTTTTGATTTTGAAAGTTTATATTTCGTATGACGGATACCGTGGACTAGTGTTACGGGAATTTCTAGTGAGAATTTTCTAGGCTATGTTGCGTTTGATGTAGTTTGATGGTCATGGTTTATAAGGACGGTCTCCTAGATTTCTAGTTCCCTATAATTTTTGTTGGATCATTTCCAAGCTTAAGTTGTGTCTTGTTTGAGGACAAACAAGGTTTAAGTCCGGGGGTGTGATAACACTGTATTTTTACCTATTTTACTATCTCTTTAAGAAAAATTTAATAAGTGTTTCACTTGGTTTTACATTCTTTTATTATGATTTTTGCATATTTGTAGTGTATAAACTCTTTTCAGGTTACTTAGGCAAATATTACGTAAATTGGATAAAGACCCGATTTTGGACTATTTCGTACCGTCAGAAGTTTGACATCATATGGAGCCCTTATCACCGTCCGACTAGGCCCACATTTGGATACAAGATATAAGGGAGAACCACCTTTCATATCCAGTTGGTTTCAATACAATCCAACAGTTAGATCTCAAGATACATCCAATTGACTGAAGGCGTGTTCTGCAGTATTGTGAAAGAAGCAAGAGAAGAATTGAATTTCAACCTCATAGGCCAACCACCACGGGTCCAAGGCTCCTGGCCACAATAGAACACCTTTTGGCCGCTGTTCCAAGCCACGCACATGCGGTGAGCCATAAACGGCCCAAAAACAGCTCTTTGAAGCCCATCTTCAAGCCCACTTCGTTTTCTCCATAAAGAAACCCTAAGGACGACCAAAGCAAGAGTTAAAAACCTATAAATACATGTTTTACATACACAATTTCGTAACCTATATGGTGCCTCTTACTTTTTGCAAGTCTTTTCTTAAGTTTTTGTTATACTTTTGAGATTGGTGAGGAAGTTCTCTCCGGACTTAGTCCTTAAACTCGAGAGGCTTCTTCACCAACCTCATGCTCTTAATTTAATTATGCTTTTGCTTTCTTTAAACGTGTATGAGTTGTTCTCTTTTTTGGAAAAGAGATCTCAAGGGGCTCTCTTGGATCCATTTCTCATTAGGTTTTAGTGTAGGGTATCGATTATGATTATTCGTTCTATCCTTATTCTTAATGCATGTTTGCTTGATTAGCTACCTTGCAACTGATCTTAAATATTTTTAGAGCTACGAAAGTACTGGATCCATATGTTTGACCTAGGGTAGATCAGCAAAACCGTCACACGATTTTGAAAGTATACTTGTAGAGGGGTTGTGAGCATTAACGACTTTTGAGTATAATCGCTAACTTTTTATGCGGCCGGAGATGAAAGCTACCGATCTAGTACTAAAGTTGTAGGAGTGTAGGGTGTACGAAATTAGACTACACAATGTCCGTGTTCCAAGTTCAAGATTCCAAAGATGACAAAAAGTCGCTTTAAAAACCCTAGAAAAATTCTTATGATTTTCGACCATGATCCCTAGAGAGTTCCTGATTCCCCAACGCTTAGGTTAATTGATTACGTTTTCACTTTTATGATTCATTTAATTTATTTAGTTACTTTTTTATTTACTTGCTTGCCTTCTTTTTTCTCGTTTAGTTTACAATATTATTTTGCGTACTTGCTTATTAGTTTACAACCTCATTTTTACCTACTTTTTTTCTTTACTTTCTCGCTTAGTTTAGTTCAAATTTCTAGCACTCATTTTTTGACAAAAATCATAAACCTTATTATCGTTTTAGACTTCCTTCCTAACTCTATTTCTAAGGTCTCGCAGAACAGCATTCCCTCCCTGTGGATCGATACCTAAAGTACTACAACGCACGTCTGTGCACTTGCAGAACTTTTAGGTTTAGAATTTTAAAACATGAAGTTTCGGAGATGAATCTGAGCGCATCAAAGTTTTGGTGCCGTTGCCGGGGAGGCAATCGCTACTCGTTCTGTCACACTTTAGAGGTTAGTAAATCAACTCTAGAACAAACGTTTTTTTTTAATTTTCGTTTTTGTTTTTTTCGTTTCAGGCTTTGGAAAATGAACTCCCCTCTCGAGCGAGATTGCTACTACAAGCATGGTTTCTACGATCCATCTTATGCTTACTACTCTAACGATTCACACTACTACCGTGATTCATACTACATGGATCTGAAATCGGCACCGACCAACTACTCTAAAAGACGCTACGAGCTACATCCTTACTTCGAGCATCGTTGCTTTCAAGGCTCCACACTTGAGTCTCTCGATGATGAGGAGAACACAAGTCCTACTCAAGAACTCAACGAATCTATGCACGAAGATGAGGGGGACTACGTACTTTCCGAACTCGATGGAGAACCCGTATTCAAATTGGTTATAAAGGAGTCATCAAATGAAAGTCTATTGGATTCTCAAGCTCATACTATAAAAGAAGAACATCAAGGAGAAGAAGGACATGTTTCTACTCCTACTCCTCACCATGTTGAGCGTGAGGCAGACCTCGTGAAGGATGAGACACTAACGGATGCATCCGAGCAACCATTGAAGACGCTCCAAGATGAAGGATCCCAGAAAACTTGTTGTTCCATGCTCGATCAAGGTATTGAAATTTCGTGATTTCCATTTTATGAACACATGCAGCGGAGATGAACCACTCTTAGACCTTGGAGGAGCTACAAAGAACGTTGAAAACATTCTAGAAGAAGGTTCACCCATCACACTAGGGGAAAACATCAAACCGACAATTTTGACGTGCGGAAATATCCCTTTGGATGCACACTCGATCCTTGCTCATATGATATGTGGTGGAAAATCAATTGAAGCTAAGGTGAAGCTTAAATGGCCCTCAAGACTCTGCCCTCAAGACTCTTCACAAGAAAGATGACGTAGAGATGAGAAACATGATGATTCAAGCAAATAAGCCTGAGATACCTCTGCTGCGGTCGCACCTCCTCCACCCGCGGCCAACCCTCTTCCACCACGGGTGCGCTTCACCAACCAGTGGCCAAGCCTCCTTTAACCGCGGCTTCTCCTGCTCCACACGCGACCAGCAGTTGTTTCTCCATTCCTTAGATTGTTCGTGATCTTGCCACACATTTTCCAGAAAACCGTCTTTACCTTGGATGCATCACCACTTCAGATTTGATCTTATGACGTGACGCAAGCCTCATACCCCTCAACGTACAAGCATTCAACACGTTCGCCAAGCACGGACAAAGCAGAAGAATCATACTCCAAGGAAGCTCCAAGTATGATTTTCCATTGTGATCCCAGAGGAGATCACCAGCTCGGACTTGACGAAAAAAATCCCGAGTGGGAATGACGTGATATGTTTTATACGAAGGGTTACAAGGTTAAATCAAAGGAAACTTGTTTTGGGACAAGACTTTTCTTTGAATGAGCTCACTTAGCTACCAACGTGCTAAACGACTTTAAACAAAAGCGCTCAATGGGAGGCAACCCATTTATGTACGTTTTTATTTTTAGCTTTTCTTTCTTTTTCTATTAACGTTTTCTTTTTCTTAGTTTTCAGCTTTCAAAAAATAAAAAAAACCAAAAAAATAAAAAAACCGAAAAGACAAAAAGAAGAAATCACAGTTCGAAGTTGCTCGGTCCATCACGAACCGCAAGGAAGGACTTGACCGCAAAAGGAGCCGTCGACCACGTGTGCAACACCCGGAACCACGGCCAGCCGCCCATTCGCCGTTGTCGCGCACAATAGACCCGTGGCGAAGCTTCATGTGACTGCATGTGCAGCCCTTCGACCCGCGGCCAACCTCTTGTCGATCCCGATCGATTTCCCTCGATCCCTGATCGATTCCAAACCATTCCCGATCATCCCTACATCCCATTCCCATCAACACGAAACCATTTTCCATTCCCCATTCACCACCATTCCATTTCCACTTCAATTCCCCAACCACTTCCAAGTAAATTTTCTTTTTCCTTAAACTTTTCCAATTATTACATACATCTATTTCTCGTCCTTACTCAATTTATTTCACACTGGGGATAGTGTGATTTATGTCTGGGAGAGGATTCCATCCCTTACTAACCACCATTTTCTTTCATGAGTCTTTGCATTTTTGCAATTTTCACGCTTTCTTTCAAGTTTTTTTCAATAAAGTAGGAATACGTTTTGAGGGAATGATGAAAGAAATACATGACGATAACCGACCAATGTGTTTCTACGCTATTTCCTAGTAACATGCTCTTTCGTAATTTGGTTATACACTAGGCGGTAGCTAGAGTTTCTGTTAATGCGAAATCCCCAGAGGAATTTAGATTGTAGAGATTCTTTAGGATGAAATATACTAGCTCTATTATACTTGGCTTAACTTGACTTAATTTTCTCATCAAGGGTTTAGGCAAAGATAACGAATCATACAGTCATAACGTTCTTTTACCTTTTACCACTCTTTGTCATATATGAATAGTCAGTTCATCTCTAGTTGGTACCCCACCCGAAACTTAACCATTGTTCAACACTCATGCAACTCTCTTCGTGTCTTATGTGCAGATATGTGCAAAAACAACGGAGAGGGAGGAACGACACAATTTTCATTCACTAAAGACGAAGACAATACATGATTGGTGGAGGTGAATTCAACAAAGATAAAAGTTTGGTTATGCCTTGGAAAACTAAAAAATATGGTAAATTTTCGTGCCCTTAAGACTCTATCTCATAAAGGCGTTTCCCCATTTCAAGATATTTGTTTTTGAAAATAATCGAAAGGGAAAGGAAACAAGAGCCTAAAAAGAGTCTAGGCTGGTCGAAATTATTATGAGGCATCCATGGATTGTTTGTGAGAAGTCTGTCATTCCGATCCCACAGAAAAATCTAAGTCTAGGGAATGACATAAAATTTATGTTTTTGGAGTAAGGAGGAAGTGCAACATTTTTACGTAAGAAGAAGTGACTGGAAGTTGTGGTTATCAATAGGTCCTTCCTCTCTTGCTGTATTGCATAATATCTCGCACCCTCCGGTGAATTTACGGTAACTAGAATACTTTTAAACTCACTTCTAAATGCCTTTAATACCTAGCCTCGATTGTCTTGGTTTGATCCTTTTGATGAGAAGTTCAAGTTTGCACTTAATGAATTTAGAGAGCTAGTTGACCTGATTTTTGGATTTTGAAAGTTTATATTTCGTATGACGGATACCGTGGACTAGTGTTACGGGAATTTCTAGTGAGAATTTTCTAGGCTAGGTTGCATTTGATATAGTTCGATGGTCATGGTTTAGAAGGACTGTCTCCGATATTTCTAATTCCCTATGATTTTTGTTTGATCATTTCCATGCTTAAATTTTAACTTGTTTGAGGACAAACAAGGTTTAAGTCCGGGGGTGTGATAACACCGTATTTTTACCCATTTAAATATCTATTTAAGAACAATTTAATAAGTGTTTCACTTGGTTTTACATGCTTTTATTATACTTTTTGCATATTTGTAGTTTATAAACTATTTTCAGGTTACTTAGGCAAATACGACGCAAATTGGAGAAAAACCAGATTTTGGACAATTTCGTACCGTCAGAAGTTTGACATCATATGGAGCCCTTATCACCGTCCTATTAGGCCCACATTTGGATACAAGATATAAGGGAGAACCACCTTTCATATCCAGTTGGTTTCAAGACAATCCAACGGTTAGATCTCAAGATACATCCAATTGACTGAAGGCATGTTTTGCAGTATTGTGAAAGAAGCAAGAGAAGAATTGAAGTTTCAACCTCATAGGCCAACCACCACGGGTCAAGGCTCCTGGCCGCAGTAAAACACCTTTTGGCCGCTGTTCCAAGCCACGCACACGTGGTGAGCCAGAAACGGCCCAAAAATAGCTCTTTGAAGCCCATCTTCAAGCCCACTTCGTTTTCTCCATAAAGAAACCCTAAGGACGACCAAAGCAAGAGTTGAAAACCTATAAATACATGTTTTACATACACAATTCCGTAACCTATATTGTGCCTCTTACTTTTTGTAAGTCTTTTCTTAAGTTTTTGTTATACTTTCGAGATTGGTGAGGAAGTTCTCTCCGGACTTAGTTCTTAAACTCGAGAGGCTTCTTCACCAACCTCATGCTCTTAATTTAATTATGCTTTTGCTTTCTTTAAACGTGTCTGAGTTGTTATCTTTTTGGCAAAGAGATCTTAAGGGGCTCTCATGGATCCATTTCTCATTAGGTTGTAGTGTAGGGTATCGATTATGATTATTCGTTTTATGATTATTCTTAATGCATGTTTGCTTGATTAGCTACCTTGCAACTGATCTTAAATATTTTTAGAGCTACGAAAGTACTGGATCCATATGTTTGACCTAGGGTAGACGAGCAAAACCATCACACGATTTCGAAAGTATACTTGTGGAGGGGTTGTGAGCGTTAACGACTTTTGAGTATAATCGCTAACTTTTTCTGCGGCAGGACACGAAAACTACCGGTCGAGTACTAAAGTTGTAGGTGTGTAGGGTATATGAAAGTAGACTACACATAGTTTCCGTGTTTCAAGTTTAAGAATCCAAATACGACAAAAAGTCGCTTTAAAAACCCTAGCAAAATTTTTATGATTTTCGGCCATGATCCCTATGGAGTTTCCGATTGCCCAACGCTTAGTTTAATTGTTTGTTTTTTCGCTTTTCTTATTCGTCTAATTTATTTTCTCGTTTAGATTTACAATATTATTTTGCGTACTCGCTTATTAGTTTATAACCTCGTTTTTACCTACTCGCTTTGCTTACTTGCTTTCTTTACTTTCTCGCTTAGTTTAGTTCAAATTTCCAACACTCGTTTTGTGACAAAAATCATAAACATTATTATCGTTTCAGACTTCCTTACTAACTCTCTCTCAAAGACGCTACGAGCTGCATCCTTACTTCGAGCATCGTTGCCTTCAAGGCGCCTCACTTGAGCCTCTCGATGAAGAGGAGAACACGAGTCTTCTTCAAGAACTCAACGAATCTATGCACAAAGATTAGGGGTACTACGTGCTTTCCGAACTCGATGGAGAACCCGTATTCAAATTGGTTATAAAGGAGTCATCAAATGAAAGTCTATTGGATTCTAAAGCTCATACCATAAAAGAAGAACATCAAGGAGAAGAAGGACATGTTTCTACTCCTACTCTTAACCACGTTGAGCGTAAGGCAGACCTCGTGAAGGATGAGACACTAACGGATGCATCCGAGCAACCATTGAAGACGCTCAAAGATGAAGGATCCCGAAACACTTGTTGTTCCATGCTCGATCAAGGTAATGAAATTTCGTGATATCCATTTTATGAACACATGCAGCGGAGATGAACCACTCTTAGACCCTGGAAGAGGTACAAAAAACGTTGAAAATGTTCTAGAAGAAGGTGCACCCACCCGTCACACTAGAGGAAAACATCAAAAAAATAATTTCGACGTGCGAAAAGATCCCTTTTGATGCACACTCGATCCTTGCTCATATGATATGTGGTGGAGAGTCAATTGAATCTAATGTGAAGTTTAAATGGCCCTCAAGACTCTGCCCTTAAGACTCTTCACAAGAAAGATGACGTAGAGACAAGAAACATGACGAACCAAGCAAATCATCCTGAGATACCTCCGCCGCGGTCGCACCTCCTCCACCCGCGGCCAAGCCCTCTTCCACCGCGGGCGCGGTTCACTGACCCACGGGCAAGCCTCCTTTAGCCGTGGCTGCACCTGCTCCACACGCGGCTAGCCCCTGTTTCTCAATTCCTTCGATTGTTTGTGATCTTGCCACACCTTTTCGAGCAAATCGTCTTCACCTTGGATGCATCATCACTTCATATCATGAAGGATCATTGCCCCAGCATCTTCCAACATGATTTGATCTTATGACGTGATGCAAGCCTCATACCCCTCAACGTACAAGCATCCAACACGTCGCCAAGCACAAACAAAGCAGAAGAATCATACTCCGAGAAAGCTCTGCCCGTAGATAAGATCTGATCAGGAATGCTCTCTTGGACGAGTAAACAGCTCTCGTAGGTGGGACGTCTCCAACTCATCGTCTCTATTATCTCGAGTATCTCTAATTTTTGGTGCTCGGTATTTCGGTTACCTTCGAGTTTTTTCGACGAAATCGAGAGGTTGTGTGGGGATTTTTCTGGTCAGGAAACCCGAATACAACAACATGAGAAAATATTTCAAGGGCGGATATTTGTACGTGATATGCTTAAATTAATACCCTAAAAGTACTAAGCAGTAGTTCCAGTAAAGTATGGGTCGAACACAAGGACTCACAGAGACACACAATAGACTATATAGGTGAGAATTAAGCTAAACGATCAATGGTATTGAAAACAGAATGTAAATTAAAACGGTTGTAAATTCGATGAGAGAAATATAGGTTCAGGGTATTTCTCAGGGAATCAATGAATGCAGATAAACTAAATAGCAGGATTCAGATTTAGCGCGGTTCTTGAACTCAAATCACTAAGATATAGCTAACTAACTCTCGTTGCGAAAGCTATCTAAATCTAAATCCTAGGAATTTCAAATCTCTTTGCGAATCCTAAAGTCTAAATCAGCTTTTAGATCAAGTTTGATTTGTTCACAAAACAACTAAACCAAATCTCTTTGCGAATAGTTATTTTGCTCACCTTAGGATATATCAGGTAATTAATCTCACTCTCGCGCCTAATCAATTATCCTGAGATCTAAGTTCTAGATTCGTCAACCTAGAATTAGCTTTGCAAACAACCTATGGTGAAGAACTAATTCAGATGGTGAATCCTAATAACTAATCAACCTAGCGTTCAAAGAAAACCCTATTGAGAACCTTGAACCTAACAAGAGGTCTACTCAGACATAGAAATTGAAGCAATAAACATGTTTGAATAAATCATCAAATAAAACAGAAAGAGTAACAAAAGGGTTCGAAATCTTCTCTCGGACGAACATAGTTTCAGACTTGTCTCCCTTCAAAAAGCTCTCTCACAAAACCAAAGTAAAAATAAAGCGTAGCCATCCAAGTGGCTGTAAAATCCTATTAAATAACCTAAATCACGTTTTGGGGCTTCTTATAGATAATAAAGTCTTATGGGCAATTTTGAAATTCTTCAACTCTTCATTAAAGTCGCGGGTCGTGTCTGCTTCGATGAGTATCGACCGATACCAATGGGGTATCGATCGAAACTGACACTTCAAATCGGATACTCAGCTACACGAACGTTTGCTTTGCTCCAAAAAACTCCAATATCTCCAATTATGCTCCAAACGTGCTAAAATCTGTAAAAGACTCTAAAACACTACAAAATAGTAGAAAGACTCTATAAAATGGACTTATAACATGGCTTAAACGGGCTAAAAACCATGATATATCAACTCCTCCAGACTTAGCCTTTCCTTGCTCTCAAGAAAATAGAAGACTAAACCAGAGAAAGAGGTTTGAAAACATAAAGACTCACATGTTCTTGAAACGTTGCAATGACCCTTTTCCCAAACACCCAAATGTCCGAATCCCCGGTTCTTCCCTCTCAAAGTATCAAAGGCGTAACCGAATAATGGCATCATCGGAAAATCCTAGCCTCGCTTCCAATCCTTTGTGTGATCATTCCCTCTGAAGTAGAATAGTGGGATCGTTGGAAATTTTCCTAACCCTCTACTCAGAAGAAAATCATTTCATCTTTTAATGCATCTTATTTATTAACTTGTAACAGGGAGAGAAATACCATTATTTTAAACATGTGGGTTCCTTTGTCAGATACGAATGAGGAATCAAGCTCTATGGACATCAATTACTTCGATGAAGTGCAATAATTTTGCTCAGGCTTTAAAGAACTTTGCTGGAAACATGAGTGTCTTCTAGTTAACTGGTCAGCCTTTGGATTTTTCATTAGTCGATCTAGAACTGATTTTGTAACAATGGTCACTTAGAAGCAAGGTTAGATCAATGGATTCAACAAAAAGATCACAGTCTCCAACAAAGTTTTGATTAAATAAAACAACGAATGACTCAAAAACGACTGACTCTAAGAAAAACAAAAACAAAGTCAGCGACTGCCTCCCCCAGACTTGAACAACACTGTCCCCAGTGTTATTTAGCCTAGAGTTGGTGAAAGAAAACAAAAGAACCAAATGGATTGTGAAAAATCAAGAAGTTACAGTGCTGGAACATCGAGTGTCGACCGACAAACGGCCTGGTATCGATCGATACCAGGCTTAAGTCGACATGATGAACCTTACTTAACCGCGTAGGGTGTCGACCGATACCGGCAGGGTATCGATCGACACTCAGGCGTTTTCGTGTTTTCAACGTCTAAGGTCAGATGTAGCTCCACAGATGTGTGAAACGATCCAGGTGTTAAATGTAAGCACTGTTAGACCACTCAAACACAAGTTAGGTGCAACCAAATATCATATAAGCATAAATCCACCGGTCCAAAAACATAAAAGACACAAAAGTTCAAACGAAAATAAAAAGAAAAGGGAAAAGAAAAGAAAAACAAACGTGAAAATCATATAGGAAGAGGACTAATCCTCCTGGCGTCAGAGTCATCGCCAGCAATGCCAGATGGTCCAACGTCAGTGGGTGTGCGTGGTGAAACAGGACGGCGAGACGAAGGACCAGCGTCCATGTCAGTCATGCAGCGGCAGCGAGAGATAGCGGTCCAGATCGTCTGCAAACTTGTGACGACGTATCGCTGAAAAGAATCCATCTCCATCTCAGGTGGTGGAGGATGAGAAAGCGCAGCAGCAATAGGAGATGGCTCGTGTTGCGGTTGACCACCAGCAGGGTCATCTATAGGTGGATGTGCTCTAGTAGCGGAGCCTCGACTTCTAGTGACCGGTGCAGGCTCCATGTCATCATCAGAGGGTGCGAACAGCAGCTGTGCAGGGTCACCGCCTATGTCTGTCATATTAGTGTTGGGGAGCTGAACCAGAAAGTCCCCAACAAAAGTGCTAAAAACCCAACGCCTGTTAGGCTTCAGCCAACGCAGGTGCTCCAAGTGCGCCTCATCCATAAGCTCGCGGGAGGTCACGATCGAACAACTGGTGGTGCTGATTCCCAGGTGCAAGAAAATGGGAGTGAGAAGACTGCCCACCGTTTCTATCTTCTTACGACATGCAGTCCTAGAAGCCTTGCCATGTCCTGTGAAAGGCTTAACCTTCAGCGACTCCAAGTGATGTGCGAATACAGCACCCATATTAACCGCGAGATCCAACTCAGGCCACTCATATGCCTCATCAGAAATGATATCTCCAATCCCAATAGACAGAACAACCAGCTCAGCAACTCTCATCTTGTTGGCTCCATCTTACACACAAAAGTGTTGCTCAGGATCCTCACAAGGCAGCGCAGGACGGGATGGCGCACATCCATCTGTGTATTGGTCTTACCGTCATAGACCCCATGCCCAAAGTGAGACCAGAATGACTAAATATCCATGAACTTGCGAGGAAGCTCACACTTTGAGAAGTCCCGGTGAAACCGATATATGTCGCAGAGCTCCTGAAAAGATATCCTATATCGCACACCGCGAATCAGAAAAGTTAGAACACCCTGCTGTGCAGTCACTGAAGATTCACCAGTTTAGTAGACGCGGACAGAAGCAAGGAACTGGCGGACCAAGTCAGGATACAGGTCATACTTCCGCATAGGCATCGTTACCAATCCGATCTTGCGGATCAGCCCATCAAGCTCCCTGTCAAATCCCAAGTGCCTTATAGTATGCGTATCAATAAACCGAGTGGGGCGCACATAAACATCCTGCCATGCATTGTAGAAGATCGAATCGTAATCATCCCACTCCTCGGAAATAGTCCTATGTGTGCAAGCCTTGCTCTCTGTAATAACCTTATCCGACCCCTCGTAATCATCCCTCAAACGTATCCTAGCCTTCTCACTGATCTTAGGCCATGGAAAATGAACAGTTGCGTGAGGAGGCACAAGTGATGAAGGTGTAGGAGCCTCGGATGGTGCGCTGTGTAAGTTGGTGCCGAAAACCACTGTGAAGTCGGTAGAGTTGGCGGTCTGAACCTTGTAACGATTCTGGGTGAGACAGGCTATAATTGTTCCGAGCGCCCAAACCTCGTTATGTAAGAACTCGACTCGAGCACCCAACTGGTACTCTTTCCCTGGTGGGTTAGAGTTGGATACGGTATCAGTGCGTGCCTTCTTCCTAGGTGCCATCTGCATTGTCAACAAACAAAACACAACATAAATCTAACATCTCTCTCAAATACAGCAATCTCGGACAAGTGAAGTAGCCAGAATAGACCGATACCAATGTGGTATCGATCGATACTCGTACATGTATCGAGCATCACAACGAAGAACACGAATCCGAAAACTCCAAAAATGTAAACCAAGTGTAATCTTGTGTAAGGCAGGGTTCAACTAGGCCTAGGACACACAAATTAAGCGATAATAATCAATCAAAACAAGTTCTAAAAGCCTAAACGTCGAAAACCCAACATTGGTTCACGAATTGAAGAGATGAAAATTCGTGTTGCATACCTTGTAGATCGTGAGAATAAGATAGAGCACGAAAATCCAAGCAGAATAGACACAAAAATCACTCAAATCCGTTGAGAAACGAAGATTTGTGATTTTGAGAGAGAGAGGTTCGGTATTTGTATCGAGCGATGGAGGCGGTGGGGGAAGAAAAGGAAAAACCGTAGGGTTTATAAGGAAACTTACCTGCGCATGGAGTATCGATCGATACCAATGTGGTGTCGATCGATATTGAGGGTGTGGAGTGACTTAGTCGCCACACGGAGGTCGGTCCAGGATGTGTATGTTTAACGACTGGTATCGACCGACACCAAGTGGTATCAATCGATATGGGACCTCCTAATCTGATTCACGTGACACAACGAAACACAAAACAAAAATTAGAAAAATAAAAGACTCATATGTACAGACTTACCAGTGGGTTGCCTCCCACTCAGCGCTTGTTTAACGTCACGAGCTTGACTTTACGGACGATCAGTCAAGATAGGGATGGGAGCTTGGGATGGGAGCTTGCTGCAAAACAGGCTCCACAACTTGATATCTCCAGCTTCAGAGTTCTGCGCAACATTGTCTCCACAACCTTTTGTCCTTTCTCTTTCAGCTCTGGAGTAAGAAGAACTCAAGCCTTAGAAAATGGTCTTGAGGTCCTGGTGTAAGCCTCGGTGGTGAGAGCTTAACCGGATAGTCGGTGGGACTAAAGACAGGCGGTCGCCCTCTCCTTTAGTCGATAGATGGTCGAAGGTGGAGGCGGCTTGACACGATGGCGGTCGCTTCTCTCGTGTGGAGCCTAGAGAATGGGATGTTGGCGGAGTGATAACACGACACAGAGAGGATGGTGAGATCTCTGATACGGTGCAGGACTTGGTCTTGGTCGAATCACACGAGCAAGAACAAGGTCGGTTTGAGAATTCGCTTCTCAAGAACACTTAGAAGAAAGTGCGGCTCTTTATTGATCTAGGGTAAAAGTTGTGAATACAAAGCTGCGTGTGGGGCTTTATTAATAGCCCGTCAGCTTGAACCTTCTAGGGTTCTACTCAAAACGACAAGAAAGACTCAAAAAACAACAGGACGTTCGAAATAAAACAACACAAAACAAAAGACTCTAAAAACAAATACTCATCGTTTCATTAAATCAAGAAAAGGAAAGTTTGGCCGCGCGATCTAACTAAAGACTTAAGGTCGATTTGATGCTGCTCTTAGTCGTTGTTGGTGCTTGGAACACCTGCAAGAACAGTATATAATGTAAATAGCTTACATTGATGTGAAGTGGCCCAAGGTGGCGCGTGAGGCGCCTTTGAAGGTGACTCTGGCTTTGGTGCGTCCCGTGCGTGCAGCAACTTGGCGAAGTCTTCTAGGAGGTCTTCTTGATCATAGAAGCCATCCTCTTCAAGTTCTTGTGATTCCTTAGCTTCAACACCTTCGTTAGCCCATTGTTGGTTCTTCCCGGCTAGGCGGCTTGTGAGTGAAGCAACTGGATGTTCTGCATCTCTAAGAGGAGAACTGCCTGTCCTGTTAGCCTTAAAATATACATTTGGTCGAGAGAACTTACCTCCCTCAATGTTGATCGGATCGTTTGGACCATTGCTTGGGCTTGGCTCTTTTGTCTCGGCTAAAACTGTCTTTGAGTAAGGTTCCTCGGCTAGAACTGGTTCCGTTGCTGTAGTGCTAAAACCATATGTCCTGTTAGTCTTAGAATGGCCATTTGGACGAGAGAGCTTACCTTCTTTAGTGAAGGTCAGTTCGTTCGGACGGTCATCTGGCATGGGCTCTCTTCTCTCGGCTAAAACTTGAAATGGGTCGCCTGGTCCGGGTGAGTTGACGAAAGCCTATATGGCTGTCCCAAATCTTCTTCTGAGCTGTTTGGCTTTGGAACGGGTCATGGGACCTTCCTGGACGATGGGCATCTCATTTGGGTCGGTTGCAGAGTCGATGTCCTCATCATTCCCTCCCTCTTCAAGAGGTTTTGTCCACAAAATTGGATCTCCTGTATCAAAGGAAGATAAATCAGCAACATTGAACGTATGTGAGATATTAAACTCACCTGGTAGCTCTAGTTTGTAGGCATTGTCGTTGATTTTGGCTAGAACTTTAAATGGACCGTCGCCTCTTGGAGCGAGCTTGGATGCACGCTTGTCCGCGAATCTTTCTTTTGTCATATGTAGCCAGACCCAATCTCCTGGTTGAAAGGTGAGCTCCTTCCTGCCTTTGTCATGGCTCCTCTTGTACCCTTCGGTTTTCTTCTCAATATTGGCCTTAGCTTTCTCATGCAGCTTTTTGATGAGCTCGGCACGACTAAGCCCGTCTTGATTAACCTGTTCTACTTGAGGAAGTGGCACTAGGTCTACTGGAGATAGAGGGTTAATTCCATAGACAACTTCAAAAGGAGATAGCTTAGTGGCCGAATGAACAGCCCTATTATACGCAAATTCTATGAATGGAATGCAATCAAGCCATGTTTTCATGTTGTTACCAAGAGTAGCTCTAAGTAAAGTGCCAAGTGTACGGTTTACCACTTCCGTTTGTCCATCTGTTTGGGGGTGACATGTAGTGGAGAAAACGAGCTTGGTCCCTAACTTCCTCCACAAGGTTCTCCAAAAATGACTCAAAAATTTTGTGTCACGATCGGATACTATAGTCCTTGGAATTCCATGCAGGCGCACCACCTCCTTGAAGAACAAATTAGCAATATTGGTCGCGTCATTTGTCTTGTCACACGGGATGAAGTGTGCCATCTTAGAGAACCGGTCCACAACAACAAAGATGCAATCTTGATGTCGTATCTTGGGGAGTCCTAAAACAAAATCCATCGAAAGGTCTACCCATGGGGCGTTAGGAATGGGTAAAGGAAGGTAAAGACCATGAGGATGTGACCTGGATTTGGCTTTGCGGCATTGGACGCATCTAGAACAATATCTCTTCACGTCTTTCTTGAGGTGTGGCCAATAGAAATGATCTTTTACGATGGCCAAGGTCTTGTCTACACCGAAGTGTCCCATCAATCCTCCTCCATGTGCTTCACTAAGCACTAACTCCCTCATTGATCCCTGTGGAATACACAAACGTCTACCTTTAAAAAGAAAACCATTTTGGAGATAGAATGGACCGTATATTCCTTTTTCATGATTATTGTAGCATTCTTTGAAATCAGGGTCATCTTTGTAGAGGTCCTTGATGTGTTCGAATCCTAGTACTTTGGCCTCCATTGTTGATATGAGAGCATGCCTCCTTGACAAGGCATCGGCTACTACGTTTTCTTTCCCCTTCTTGTACTTGATGACGTAGGGAAACGTCTCCACAAACTCAAGCCACTTGGCATGTCTTCTTTTTAGTGAGGTCTGACCTTTCAAGTGCTTAAGAGTCTCATGATCCGTATGAATGATGAACTCCTTAGACAGCAAGTAATGTTGCCAAGTTTCTAATGCCCGGACAAGAGCGTAAAGCTCCTTGTCATAGGTCGGATAGTTTAGTGTGGCTCCACTTAGTTTTTCACTAAAGAAAGCTACTGGTCTTTTCCTTTGATGTAGCACAGCTCCAATTCCTAAGCCGGATGCATCACACTCCACTTCGAACATCTCATCGAAATCGGGCAAGGCAAGAACCGGTGCTTGAGTGAGTCGATCTTTGAGTTCGTTGAAGGCAGCCTCTTGAGCTGTTCCCCATGTGAATGGCACGTTCTTCTTGATCACAGCTGTGAGTGGGGCAGCAACAGTACTGAAATCCCTCACAAACCGTCGGTAGAAGCTTGCCAAGCCATGAATGCTCCTAACATGTCCTATAGACGTCGGTGTGGGCCAATCTCTTATGGCTTTGATCTTCTCCTCATCCACTTGTAGTCCCTGTTCACTTACTACAAAACCTAAGAACACAAGTTGGTTAGTACAAAATGTGCACTTCTTAAGGTTAGCATAAAGGCCTTCCTTGCGAAGTGATTTGAGCACTAGTTCTAGGTGTTTGAGATGATCTTGTAGGTTCTTACTATATATAAGTATATCATCGAAATAGACCACCACAAATTTACTTATATAGGCACGAAGAACCTGGTTCATTAGTCGCATGAATGTACTAGGTGCATTAGTCAAGCCAAAAGGCATGACCAGCCACTCGTACAGCCCTTGCTTGGTCTTGAAAGCTGTTTTCCACTCATCTCCTTCACGCATCCTGACTTGGTGGTATCCACTTTTCAAATCTACCTTTGAGAAGATAGTAGAACCACTTAGTTCGTCTAGCATGTCGTCTAAGCGTGGGATAGGGTGCCGGTATTTGATGGTGATATTGTTGATAGCTCGGCAATCCACACACATTCTCCAAGTGCCGTCTTTCTTTGGTACTAACAACACGGGGACCGCACATGGGCTGAGGCTTTCTCTTATGTAGCCTTTATCTAACAAATCCCGGACTTGTTTCTCCAATTCTTTCGTCTCTTCGGGATTCATTCGGTATGCGGCCTTATTTGGTAAGGCAGAGCCTGGAACAAGGTCTATTTGGTGCTCTATGCCTCGTAGAGGGGGCAGGCCTGGTGGGTTCTCTTCAGGGAATAGATCTCTAAATTTGCTTAACAAAGCATCTATTTCCGGCGGCAAGGTTAGTTCTTTGTTGTCTGTACTTAGACACTCTTTAAACAGCATTAGTAATATAGTGCATTCGGCACTCATAGCACGATTTAAACCACCAGCATTGATGTATAGATTAGAGACACTTACCTTGGTCTCCTTGCTCATCCTAGCCTGAAGTTCTTGCACTTCGGTCGGGCTTAGAGGGGCCAAATTGTGTTTGCGCTCCTTGTGCACGAATGAGTAGTAATTTGTCCGGCCATTGTGAAGGGTTGCACGGTCAAATTGCCACGGTCTCCCCAGCAGGAGGTGGCCAGCTTGCATAGGAACTACGTCGCAAAGCACCTGGTCTTGATACTTACCTACGCTAAAGGGAACACTCACTTGCTCCGTCACTTTGAGCTCCGTGGTGTCATTGAGCCATTGTAGTTTGTAGGGCCTAGGGTGCTTAGTCTTCTCCAAGCCTAACCTGTCTACCATAAACTTGCTAGCCACATTATCACAAGAGCCCCCATCTATTACAAGATTACATACCTTGTTGTTAATGGTGCATCGTGTGTGGAACAAGTTTTCTCTTTGAACCTTCTCTTCGGGTTGAATCAGCACGCTAAGGACTCGCCTAGTTACTAGTAGATCACCAGTATCTGGGTACTCAACGTCGTCATCAGCTCCATCTACTTCTTCCTCCATCTCGTCTTGAGATTCATAGCCACCACTCGCCGTAATGATCATGACTCTTTGGTTTGGACAGTCTCTAGCATAGTGTCCTCTTCCCTGACATTTAAAACAGGTAATGTCACGAGTTCTAGTTTGACTAGTGTTAGAGAACTTACCTTGTTCTGGCCGGGATGCCTTAAAGAAGTCATTGGTTTTGCTTTTGAATCGGGAGTCGATCTCGACAGCTTTTCCTTTGTCTACCGACTTGCTGCTACTTGCTTGCCAAGGCTGGTTGCTCCTGGGTCTGTTGGAGAGTGAGGTCTTCCTCTTGATTTGTTGCTCTATTTGCACCGAAAGGTGTAGTAGCTCATGAAGCCCACTATACCTAGCTCTTTCCACCTTTCTAGCTATCCGCTCTTGTAGTCCATCGATGAATTGAGCCATCAAGGCTTCTTCAGATTCTTCTAACTCCAATGAGTTCATCAGCTTCTCGAATTCTTCAAAATACTCCTCTACTGTCCGGCTGCCTTGTGCTAGCTTCCTGAAACGTTTTTGCAAGTCACGGTGATAATGATCAGGCACATACCTTAGTCTTAGGAGATATTTCATGTCATGCCACGTTTGGACCGGCCCAAAGAGTTGCCTTCTTCTTTCGGCTACAGTCCTATCCCACCATGCAAGTGCATTTTCGGTGAGTTGTGCGGCTGCCAAGGCTATCTTCTTGCCTTCTCCATAGCCATAGCACTCGTAGATGTATTCCATGCGTCTTTCCCAATCCAAGTACACTTCCGGATTTGACTTTCCTGCAAACGTAGGAGGTGACAATTTCATGTCATGATTGGGCTCACGTTCTCTTGGGCGAGGCCCTCTAATGGGGTCACGTCTCCTTTGGTTCAGGTGACGTAGGGGATCAGGGGGAAAGTCGTCCTCCATCTCCGGCATGCTGTCATGGTCATCATGTATCGCATCTTGTTGGTTATTCATAGGAGCATTCCTCCTTGCTTGTTGTTGAGCTCCTTCGGCTCCTCCTGGTTGCGGTTGCTCGAGCTGGCCTAGTCTTTGGCCAAGCCCTCTCAACTCTTCTCTCATGTCCGTAAGCATCTGCATAACGGCATCTTGGGGAGCGTTGTTAGCTTCTTCGCCCATGTCTAAGATCCTGTACTCCTCGTTAACACTAAAAGACAATAACTTTGTCAAATACCGAGTGGGTTCACAAGAAAATTCAGAAAGTGACTTGAAATTATTTTAAAGCCTTTGTCAATTTTCTTAGATGCTCTAACAAGGGTCCTAAACGATTTGCAAGTCTTAAACACGAAGGGAAAAATTCTAAAAATACTAATAGCGATATGAAAGATTTACTAAACGATTTAAACTAAACTTCTACTTTTTTTTTTTTTTTGCTTTTCTTTAATCCAACACGAAGACAAGACAGAACTAACAAAACCCTAACCAATTTTTTTTTTTTTTTTTTGATTACACGAAACTAACAACCTAGTGATAAGAACTACGAAAATAACTTGAAGCAAAGGGATAGAAAAACCAAAGGTGGAACCTTTGGCTCTGATACCAGATGGTGTAAGCCTCGGTGGTGAGAGCTTAACCGGATAGTCGGTGGGACTAAAGACAGGCGGTCGCCCTCTCCTTTAGTCGATAGATGGTCGAAGGTGGAGGCGGCTTGACACGATGGCGGTCGCTTCTCTCGTGTGGAGCCTAGAGAATGGGATGTTGGCGAAGTGATAACACGACACAGAGAGGATGGTGAGATCTCTGATACGGTGCAGGACTTGGTCTTGGTCGAATCACACGAGCAAGAACAAGGTCGGTTTGAGAATTCGCTTCTCAAGAACACTTAGAAGAAATTGCGGCTCTTTATTGATCTAGGGTAAAAGTTGTGAATACAAAGCTGCGTGTGGGGCTTTATTAATAGCCCGTCAGCTTGAACCTTCTAGGGTTCTACTCAAAACGACAAGAAAGACTCAAAAACAACAGGACGTTCGAAATAAAACAACACAAAACAAAAGACTCTAAAAACAAATACTCATCGTTTCATTAAATCAAGAAAAGGAAAGTTTGGCCGCGCGATCTAACTAAAGACTTAAGGTCGATTTGATGCTGCTCTTAGTCGTTGTTGGTGCTTGGAACACCTGCAAGAACAGTATATAATGTAAATAGCTTACATTGATGTGAAGTGGCCCAAGGTGGCGCGTGAGGCGCCTTTGAAGGTGACTCTGGCTTTGGTGCGTCCCGTGCGTGCAGCAACTTGGCGAAGTCTTCTAGGAGGTCTTCTTGATCATAGAAGCCATCCTCTTCAAGTTCTTGTGATTCCTTAGCTTCAACACCTTCGTTAGCCCATTGTTGGTTCTTCCCGGCTAGGCGGCTTGTGAGTGAAGCAACTGGATGTTCTGCATCTCTAAGAGGAGAACTGCCTGTCCTGTTAGCCTTAAAATATACATTTGGTCGAGAGAACTTACCTCCCTCAATGTTGATCGGATCGTTTGGACCATTGCTTGGGCTTGGCTCTTTTGTCTCGGCTAAAACTGTCTTTGAGTAAGGTTCCTCGGCTAGAACTGGTTCCGTTGCTGTAGTGCTAAAACCATATGTCCTGTTAGTCTTAGAATGGCCATTTGGACGAGAGAGCTTACCTTCTTTAGTGAAGGTCAGTTCGTTCGGACGGTCATCTGGCATGGGCTCTCTTCTCTCGGCTAAAACTTGAAATGGGTCGCCTGGTCCGGGTGAGTTGACGAAAGCCTATATGGCTGTCCCAAATCTTCTTCTGAGCTGTTTGGCTTTGGAACGGGTCATGGGACCTTCCTGGACGATGGGCATCTCATTTGGATCGGTTGCAGAGTCGATGTCCTCATCAGGTCCCCTTGCATTTCACCTTATATTCGATCGAATCTCCATCGCACTTCTGAGGAATTAAGGTGACATGTGTAGCACTCTCGACTCTTTTGTTCTTCACCTCCTTCTTTGCCTTAGTCTTTTTGATGACTTTCTTGGTGATGATAGGAGGACGATCCAGAACTTCTATGACAGTTGGCTCAGCATAAGGCTCTTCCAAAAGATCAACCATCAATGTTTCTCCTGCACCAATGGGGATGCAAGATATCTGTGTGGGAGCTCTTCTAGAAGGGATGGCTTCGTATGAGACCTGTTCGTCAATGTACGAAAATGAGATGCTCTTACTGGGCGTGTCCATAACTGCACCAGCCGTAGCCATGAACGGTCTTCTAAGAATCAAAGACGTACTAGACCTTGCATGCATCTCCACAACCTGAAAATCGGTAGGAACCAGACAGTCTCCTAATTTAACCATCAAATCAGGGATTGTACCATATGGAACTGATGTGGAGGAGTTCGCGAATGTGAGAGCCATGTGAGTAGATCTTATGTCATCGATTTGCAGCTTCTCTGCGAGTGCTTTTGACATGACATTGACGCTAGAGCCTGAGTCATCCAGAGATTCTTTGAATTCAACTCCGGAGATAGAGCATGGAACTAAAAATTTCCCTGGGTCTTCCCTCTTAGTCAACTGCTTTAGTGGATGTGGTGTACTTCTGACCTTGATGAAAAGTGCCTTAATCTCGTCCTCAGTTTCTCTAGAATCTCGGAAGTGACTGTAAAGAGGGCGGTACTCAAGAGCTTCTTCAAAAGTCAGTGTGCGTGGAATTTTTCGTACCATCTTCTCGAAGCCACGCAGCTGCTTTGGAGAAATGGGGTTTCTGAGGTGTATGGGCAATCAAGGGTATGGTACCTTAGGCTTGTAGACATGTTCCTCAACCGTCTCTGGTTTCTTCACGATCCATGGTTCAGCCTGCGAGGGGTGTCGATCGACACAAGTTTGGTGTCGATCGACACAAGGCTCATTCGTCGGTTCTTCAGGTTGGTATCGATCAATATCAGCAGTGGTATCACCTTCAACAAGGTTTTCGAGATTTCCTCACCTCTCAAGGTGATTGCATTGACGTATTCGTTCTGTGCATGAGTCGTCTTTCCCTTGACAGCTGCTGCAGTTTGAGCCACTTGCGTTTCCAAAATCTTCTGATGAGTATTGAGAGCATCGATCCTTCAACTCAAATCCTTGTACACATCATCTATATTTCCATTGAGATTCACTGTGAGTTGCTGCTGTCCTTGAACCAGCTGTTCAAACATAGACTCGATCTTACTATCTGGGAGCTTAGCAGGTATGGGTTGATAAGATGAGTTTCCATAGTTCCTGGTATACCCACTGTTCTGAGATGGTTTCTGGCCAAACTGATTCGAACCTCCTTGCAAAGAGTTGTTGTTGAAGTTTCGGTTATTGTTGAATTGATTCCTTTGACCCTGAAAACCAGAACCACCAATGTAGTTAACATCCTCTACTTCATCCTCCTTGAACACCTCGACATCTTCAGCAAAGTGAACAGCCTTCGTTGTCTTGCCCATCAGAAGACTGTGCATAGAATCCAACTTGGCTTGAAAATCAGCAATATATGAGCTATCCATGCTACCAGCTAGTTTCTTGTGCTCAAAAGCAGCATTCTTGGTGCTATTGCTAGACGCCAAGTTCTCAATCAGGACATAGGTTTCATCAGGAAACATGGTGTTGAAGTTTCCATTGCTCGAAGCATCCAAAGTCATCTGATACTTCCAATCAAGTCCTCTGAAGAAGAAACCGATCAGCTGAACATCAGAGTATCTGTGATGTGGAAAATCTCTCTGATATGATTTGAATCTCGTCCAAGCAGCCTTGAACGCCTCAGTAAGTCCTTGAGAAAATTGGGAGATCTTGTTCCTCAGATCCTCGGATCTTGCATCATCATAAAAGTTGGTCAGGAAAGCAGTCTTACTCTCCTCCCAGGTAGTCAGCGATCCAGGATGTAACTGCTTCAGCCAGTAAGTTGCTTCCCCACCAAGAGAGTATGGGAAAAGCTTGCAGAAAAGGTAATCGTAGGAGACTCCATTGCTCTTGATGCTAGTAACCAAATCCTCGAACCTCTAAATATGATCCATGGGATGTTCGCTGGAAAGACCATGAAAAGGGTGATGTCCCACAAGAGTGTAATATGCAGGTTTCAGCTCAAAGTCATTCCTCGGAAAAGCAGGAGAACCAATCGTTCTACCATGATTAACCACAACATTCACTGCGTTCGCGTTCCCAGCGACATTCCCAGCGACAACATGATCATGTGGAATGATGTTCCCCTCTCCATCCAGACGTTGTCCTCTCTCATTGTACAACCGACCCTCTTGGTCTCTGTAAGCACCAGCTGCATCTTGAACCAGCTCCACTTGATTATTGTTCATCTTTGCTGGCTTCTTTGCTCGTCTGTTTGTGTGTTCCAAAAGTGCTAGCTGCTCGAGTGACAGATCAACTAGCTGAGTGCTCTTGCTCTTTCTAGTTTCACGATTAGGCATACACCTGAAAACAAGAGTCAAAGACGTTAGTAACTCGGTAACACGATGAGTATCGACCGACACTGAGTAGTGTCGATCGATATCAACAAAAAAGAGAAAGGCGAGTATCGACCGATACCGACGAGCTTAGTCAAAATTCTCAGACTAAAATCTAATGGCGAATTGAGTCCCCGGCAACGACGCCAGATTTGATATGCTCAACTTAATACTCTAAAAATACTAAGCAGTAGTTGCAGTAAAGTAGGGGTCGAACACAATGACTCACAGAGACACATAATAGATTATATAGGTGAGAATTAAGCTAAACGATCAATGGTATTGAAAACAGAATGTAAATTAAAACGGTTGTAAATTCGATGGGAGAAAGATAGGTTCAGGGTATTTCTCAGGAAATCAATGAATGCAGATAAACTAACTAGTAGGATTCAGATTTAGCGCGGTTCTTGAACTCAAATCACTAAGATATAGCGAACCAACTCTCGTTGCGAAAGCTATCTAAATCTAAATCGTAGGAATTCCAAATCTCTTTGCGAATCCTAAAGTCTAAATCAGCTTTTAGATCAAGTTTGATTTGTTCACAAAACAACTAAACCAAATCTCTTTGCGAATAGTTATTTTGCTCACCTTAGGTTCTATTAGGTAATTAATCGCACTCTCGCGCCTAATCAATTATCCTAAGATCTAAGTTCTAGATTCGTCAACCTAGAATTAGCTTTGCAAACAACCTATGGTGAAGAACTAATTCAGATGGTGAATCCTAATAACTAATCAGCCTAGCGTTCAGAGAAAACCCTATTGAGAACCCTGAACCTAACAAGAGATTTACTCAGACGTGGAAATTGAAGCAATAAACATGTTTGAATAAATCATCAAATAAAACAGAAAGAGTAACAAAAGGGTTCGAAATCTTCTCTCGGATGAACAGAGTTTCAGACTTGTCTCCTTTCAAAACGCTCTCTCACAAAACCAAAGTAAAAAATAAAGCGTAGCCATCCAAGTGGCTGTAAAATCTTATTAAATAACCTAAATCACGTTTTGGGGCTTCTTGTAGATAATAAAGTCTTCTGGGCAATTTCTCAATTCTTCAACTCTTCATTAAAGTCGTGTCTGATTCGATGAGTATCAACCGATACCAATGGGGTATCGATCGACACTGATACTTCAAATCGGGTACTCAGCTACACGAACGTTTGCTTTGCTCGAAAATGCTCCAAAAAGCTCCAATATCTGCAATTATGCTCCAAACGTGCTAAAACCTGTAAAAGACTCTAAAACACTACAAAATAGTAGAAAAATTCTATAAAACGGACTTATATCATGGCTTAAACGGGGTAAAAACCATGATATATCAGTACGCCGAAGGCTGAAGGAGGCTTGGGAATTAGAGGTCTGCGTGACGTCTCTCGAGTTTTTGCGCTAAGTTTGATTTGGAGATTATTCTCTCTATCTGGATCCCTTTGGCTCGCTTGGACTAAATGCAATCTCATGAGAAATGGTAATTTTTTGACAGCCTCAGATACCAGCACGGGATCATGGATTTGGCGAAAACTTCTTAAACTTCGGCATGTGGCATCTATGTTCATTCAAGGAGTGATGCGAGATAGAAGATCAGTCTCTTTTTGGCATGACTCTTGGCTTCTTATGGGCCGGATCATTGATGTCACTGGACCAGTGGGGAATCAATTATTCGGTATACCTTTATATGCTTGTGTAAGCGAGGTTGTGGATCCGAATGGGTGGAGAATGCGACGCACCCGACTTCTCCATCTTTGGTTGTTGCTCACTCAACTACAATCTCAGCCATTACCAAGCATCGACAACAGGCCAGACTTTTACCAATGGCGACACCAGCACAAAGATTTCAAAGATCATTTCTCGACTCACAACACTTGGGATCAACTACGAACCCACCAATACAGGTTTCATGGAGGAACGTTGTGTAGTTTTCTCAAGGCATTCTTCGGTGTCATTTTATTGTGTGGCTGGTAGATCACAATAGACTCACCACCGGGGATAAAATGCGTCGATGGGAAATGAACCAGGCTTGTGTGTTGTGCGGAGAACCAGATGAAACTCGGGATCACCTTTTCTTCGTATGTCCCTATTCTATTACGATATGGTGTGATGTAGCTGGGAATTTACTTGGACAACGACATGATCCTGAATGGACTACGACGCTCCAGCAGCTTATCACCTTTCAAGGCGATCAAAACCATACAATCCTCATTCGGTTAGTTTTCCAAGTTACATTATACTCGATATGGCGGGATGGAAACTCCCGAATTCATCAGAAGGGCTACAAATCTATCACCCAAGTGACTCGACTCATCGACAAGCGGATAAGGAACATGATCGCCGCCTCCCTCAATTATGCAACTGACCCTCGGCTTCACGAGCTTCTTCAAAACTGGCTCTTTTTAGTTCCTTAACCACTAAAAGGCTCTGTCGTTTATTGGCCCTTTTTTAATTTCTCAGTTTTGTAATTCAATTCTCTGTACATATTTTAGTGAAGATTAATAAATTTAATATTTAATCAAAAAAAAATTTAGCGAGGAGGAAGAGTTTTTGGTGTTTGTAATTAGTGGACATTGGAGGTTGATAACTCATGTTCTATGGGTCGATGAGGACATACCTTTGGTAATTCAATGATTGTAGTGTTTGAATCGTATCGACTCGTAAGACTGGCCCGGTCTGAACCACCAAATTCACCGAAGTTGCAGGGAGGTTGCAGACCTTTATAATAACGGACAATTGGGTAATATTGAAAGAAGTGAAATAATTGGAACAACTGGGTATTATCGAGAGAAGTAGAATAACTAGCATTGCTGAGAGAAGTAGTTAAAATGGAACAACTAGTATTACTGATACAAGGTAGTAGGTTGTAATGTAGTTTTTTTAATTGTTTTTTCAGGAGACAATGAGCAATATTTTCACAATCATAACTTTCTCTATTGGAGGATATAATACCAGTGATGATTTTCGATGGAACTCTAAAGACCATTGCATGTACGTGATATTGTTTTAAGGAATCATATATGGATGAGATAACGTATTCGATGTTAGTGCATAAGATATGCATGAAGATTTGGGTAGATCAATCTATGAAGAAGCTGAAATTGAGTTATTTTCCGGTGCTAGTGAATGATAGTCTTTCTGTATATATTCTTGATGATGAAGACCTTTATGTTTATCTAACGGTTGTGGATAAAGAGCTATGTAGAAATGCTTTGCATGTAGAGGTCATAGAAGATATAGAAGGATCTGTATATAGTTCATTTGGTGTGAATTATGGTGACGAGGAGACATCAAACGAACTAGATGAAGAGGTGAAAGGGAAGAAAGCAAGGAAAAAAGGTTTACATCGCCGCAGAAATAAGCGAGTTGGTTGTTGTAGTAGCAATTCAAACGCTACGGTGTAATATGTGTTGTTTTCTGTGATACTATTTGTATAGTACTCTTGAGTATCAGTGTAACAAATAAGAATCTCTGTTTGCAATCTAGTACAACTTGACAAACTAATTAAAACTAATTTCAATTGATCATGTACTCTTTCCAAAAAAGTAATATAGGTACAACTAAGTAATATTATAAACAAAGAAAGTTACTTTAACTACCTAGCACAACTTTCCAAAAAAATCACGACTATATATCTATAGCGTAGGCGAACCAATCCCTTCCCCGTCAGTAAAAAAACTCTTCAAATATGGGTGATGGATTCGCAAATCGCCATTTTCGTCTCCTAGCTCTACCATCGGAAATCCCGAACATGATTCTCGTCACGGCATATAGTGATTCGGTGCGAGATATGTTCAATGCCAAGATTACTTGCAAACATTTGAAAAATGTACTGGAAACTTCCTATTTCTACAAGTAAAGTTTATTTTTAAGATTATGTTACATCGAACTGGATCTGAAACCGAGAACTTTATCTATTACATGATATATCTCGATCAACTTAATGTTCATGTATTAGCCTAGGCCTAGAAAGATGGCTAGTGTCATACCCCAATGGCTTGCTCTCAAACAAACATGTTATGTACATAGCAATCCTTTAGCGATGCGTCTAAGAGGGATGTTCGAATTCATGTTTGGGGAGAACCCACAAGCGGGAATCGATGATATCAAACGGTTTGTGGATGCTGGTTTCAATAAAGCTGAGTATTGTTATGGTGTTGTTCGAAAAGTTTTGTGGATTGATGGGGTTGATAACGGTCCAAATTCGGTTATAACCCGGGAATTTTGTGTAGCGACGCGATTGTCAATGGAGAAGAAAGGCATCAATAAGGTGTGGATAGAGTGCATTTCAGAGTCTTTCAATGGTCGATGGAATCGCCTGAATATATCATGCTTAGACAAGTGCAATTGCGGTGTCCAGAACCAATTTTCGGGATCGAAAATGTGTGATCGTTGCTTCTGGGCTATCAAATGTTGGTCGTTCTGCTGTAAGATGCAAGACTACTTTCCAATATGGGCATAATGAATGAATCTTTGTGTTATTAAGAATGTATCAACTTAATTTTTATCATACATAAAGTTGTACAACCTAGAATAACTAGAACAACTAAGTGATTTCAAATTGTATGGTGTTGGAAATATTTCAAATTTCAAATAAATTGAGTGATTTCAAATCTCAAATTTCAAATTTCAAATTTCAAATTTTATATTTTAAATAAATTGAGTGATTTCAAATATATTAAGTGATTTCAAATATCATACATATTTCAAATTCATATTTACCAAACATATATATTTATTTATTTTTAATTGAATGCAAAATTTATTCAACTAAAAAAACGTTTGTACAATGAATGATACTGAATTTTGAATTTACAAACTTTGCTTAACACCATAAAATGTTTGAAAATTTGAAATGTGGTGAGAGAGCTTTGGTAGAAGATATGGAATGCGTGTGGCAAACCAGAGCTGAAGTTTGTCATCATACGCGTGATCACCCCTCTGACGTATGGAGATGAACCGATTTTGAATCACTTTATCGATGATGCTGATGAGGGATGATGAAGTCGTTGGCTTCGCACCATGTCTCCTTCCGTTTCGTTCACACCAAATATGGTAGAGGGTTATTTGAAGAGCATACTGGATAATGAATTGATGCAAATGGTCATAGCTTGAATCACACAGCATCGCTATTAGCTGATCCGAATTCGAGGTGTATCGATTTCCCATAACGCCGTTCATTAGCTTTCTCCAAACATCGGAGGAGTAGTTACATGAGAAGAAGAGGTGATTCCTTGTCTCCTCTGCGTGTACACATAGTAAACAATCAATCATCTGCCATGTATTCTAATTCTGCATCCTGTCTCATGTCGATAATCGATTATTGATAGCTAACCACTAGATGAACACATATTTTGGTGTTGCGTAAGAGCACCAGACGCCTTTGTGCCATTCTTTTGTGGGCTGTGTTGATCGAATCTGATTTCTTGTGCCACCGGTTAGAAGACACAATCCTCAAAATTAGCTTTAAACAACTCACTTGATCTGACTCCTTCAATGATTTTAAACCCAAACCTCCTTCTTGCTTCGGTTTACACACCTCAATCCATGCCGCTTTCGCTTTCTTTGAGTTTAAATATGAACCTGACCAGAGGAACGCTGAACATAATTTGTCAATTTCACTGAAGCGATAAGCCGATATCCAGAATTTTGTAGTGCTCGCTATGACTATCAAAAGTTGGAGTCTTCCAGCATACGAGAGAGGTCTCGCTATCCAGGAGCTTATACGAGATCGTATCTTCTCTAATAGAGGTGTGTAATTTGCAACAATCATTCTTTAGTAAGAAGGGGTAATCCAAGATATCTTAATGGGAGTTGACCCACAGCGAATGGAAAACTTTACGTAATCTTTTCTCGCCTAGCAGCAGGTATCCCAACCAGATAGAGAGTTGATTTCTCCATACTTATTCGCAACCCATATAGTTTAGCAAATGCATCAAAATCCCGAATAATGCCCTCAACTTATCGTCGCTGCCCGTCGACAAATACCATGAGATCATCAGCAAAACATAGATATGTTAATTTTATGATCTTACATTTCGGGTGATAGCCAATTCTCCTTTCCGTCACAGCCTTGTCAATAAGCTTTGAGAGAACGTTCATGCATATGACAAACAAATATGGAGATAAAGCACATCCTTGTCTTAATCCCCTTTCACTCATGAAGAAACCCGCCAAATCACCATTCACTTGGTCCGAAAAAGAGGCTGTTGAAATGCATAGTATGATCCAACGAGTGAATTCTTTTGGAAAGTTCAAGGCTGATAGCGTGTTTAATAAGAAGCTCCATTGCACCGAGTCAAATGCTTTTGAAATATCAATTTTCATCGCACAGCGCGGAGATACCAAATCCTTGTGATAGTCCTTAACCAACTCCGTAGCTAGAAGCACATTTTCCATCAAAAGACGTTCTTGTACAAACACTGATTGGTTCATGCCAATACATTTTGGGAGGATATTCTTTAGCTGATTCACTATGATTTTTGAAATTACTTTGTATATCACATTACAACATGAGATCGGTCTATAGTCCCTCATCTCCTTGGAAACCTCTTTCTTCGCGATTAGAGAAATAATTGTCGTATTCACTCCTTTTGGTAAGAAACCTTTGATGAAGAAAGATTTCATTGCCGCTATGAAGTCTTTTCCAAGAGCATGCCATTCTGCTTTAAAATGTTTACTGGTATAACCATCCGGACCAAGTGATTTATTATTGAGCATAGCAATAATATACTTTTAAGACCATATACATATGTTTTTCACATACAATATCTTATATTTTTAAAAAGACTTTGAAATGTACTTAAGGTACCAAATATTATTGGTAGAACCAACAAATGAAAGTTTAATTCACGGTAATACTAATATAAGTGAAATACCCCCAAAGTACAACTGTTCGGAAAGGAGAACAACTGTACAACTAGGAAGTATAACTATGTTAAATTCGATTTTTTTTAGATTTTGGTTTTCCCTCCATTTGGAGAAGTAGAATAAACTCCGAATTTATAAGATTTTGGCTTTCCCTCCATTTGGAGAAGTCGAATAAACTCCGAATTAAAAGGGGAAAATAGGTTTTTTTTTTCATTTCTCACATAAAAAAAAAAACTTGACAGAGTTTTGGAATTCTGGGTTTAACCTATTAGTTTGGTGAATCCAACCATGATCATACATCCAATTACTACAATAATCATCATCAATTTTATCCTAGTTTTGGCTTCAATTAACACATCTTCAAATTTCTTCATTATCTCGGGATGGTGTTGGGAGATCGAGACGAAGGTGGGATGGGAAACAACGGAGAGAGAGAGAGAGAGAGATTATGGCGTGTTAGAGCCAAATTTGTAAGCCGGAGCTCGGATAAGAGGTTGTAAGCCAAGTTGATGATGGAGATATGTTGTAGAGATTTAACTCCTATGTTATAGGATTATGGAAGTGTCGATACCACATCAGATAATAAGGGAGTGATGGACACGTGGACGGTGGACATTAGAAGATGAGTCTACGGCTGAGATTGAATTGAGCTCATCGAAGACGTTAAAAGTAAAAGGGAGAACAGATTTGTTGATTTATTCAATCAATTTGTAAAAGTTTGTTACGACTTCTGATAATAGGATTTTTACTTATCAATTATTTAAATCTCACTCATGTCATTGTGGTATTTAAGATATCGAACCAAGACATTACAAGAAAACACAATTTTTGTGACTTATAAAATAGTTCCAAAATGGTCACAAATGACTCATTTGCGACCATTTTGAGACTAAAAAAAATAGTCGCAAATATTTGGTCGCTAAATAAAGTGGTCGCAAAACAGTCTCTAAATTGAGACTAATATGTGACTCTTACTACCAGTCGTAATTTAGAGACTGATTTGTGACTCCCACTATCAGTCGTAATTTAGAGATTGATTTGTGACTACTAGTAAAAAAAATTAAAAAAAAAAACAAAATTAAAATTCCATAAATCTGATTCAATATCCGAAACAAATGCTGAATTTCAAATCTTTTATAGCAATAATCTTATATTCAAATTAGTCAAACATGTAACAAAAGATCCCAAACATAAATATATATATATATATATATATATATATATATATATCTATTACACGAAGAAAATCAAAAATATCAAAGAAGCTACTAAGTTACTTTTTAAGATGAAGGAGAGGTTGAATCTTGGCGATGATGCCCACTTCCACGATCCTGAAGAACAGCACTTGGGCTAGCTTGGCTCCCCATATTGTTGTTCCTGCGGCTTTAACTGCTGTTACATCCGAATATAGCAGCATTCCAAGAATCCCTGCCATGGTAAGCTGATTGCCAAAAAAAAAAAGAGTTGAAATTTTGTCCAATAAAATTTTCAGTAGTTGAAAGACAAAGGAGGAAAAACCGTAGTACATTCTTACCTTCCTTTGAGAAAATACATAAGCACATAACCAAGTGATTTAAAATCATCCCTTCGATTTTGTTCTGTTCAAACACCAGCAAATAATTAAGTATCAAACCAAAAATACAAAAAATATATAATACCACAGAGTAACACCCTTACCAAATCCAAGGTGAGTGTTGACACTTGCGAACCGAGCTGTCCCAATGAGATTTTGTTTTTCTCTGTCACAAAAATTGATCTTTCCTTTTGAGTTTACGGAAATCAGAATGCAAAAATGCATATCCTTGAGTAAAGATAAAGGAAACAGAGAAACATGGCATATTCTTACCTGTAAGGAATGTGCTGGTGAGTATTAAGGTCTCTGTATTTTTTCCTAATCCGAAATCAATGATATACACCTGAAATATTGCGGGAATCTCAGAAGGTTGATGCAGAAACCACCATCACAATTACATATGATGTATAAGCATTTATATGGCTAAGCACAAGTTTTTTAATAAATATAGATTTAAGCACCTGATTTGCTTTGCGTCCAAGGCCCATTAAAAAATAATCAGGCTATATATCACGGTGAAGGAAACCTCGAGTATGCATATTATATTCAACCCTATTAAGCTGAAACGTAAACTGAGAAAACAATACTACTCCATTAGGAACAAATTCATAAAATTCAGCGAACAGAAGAACTGAAAACCAATTAGCAAGATAAACATACTCACTAATTGGTCGGCAAGCATGAGAACAGTTTTCAAGGTGAGCTTCATGTTGCAGTAGTTAAACAAATCTTCAAGTCTATGACATAGAAGGTCAATAACCATTACACTGTATTCACCGTCAACTCCAAACCACTTGAGGCTGCAATAGCAAACATCAATTAAGAAATCACCATTATCCACATTAAAGAGAAGCAACATAGAGTTATGCATTTCCTAAAAGTCGAACTTTGGCAAATATCCTCTTGTCAGTAACGAGAAAACCCAAGAATCAATCTCGAAAGCAAGGGTCTGTTCTTTTCTTTACCGCTGCGTTTGCGACCATTAAAAAGAGAAAAACGGTTATGATGAAGACAACAATTGCCGCTGAAGATGAACGCAAGTGTTGTTGAAGATGATGGCCGGTGTTGTTAAGGACGTCTCTCATAGCCGCTGGAATTTCTAGCGACACTTTTTAGGTAACGCGGTCACTATTGCGACACCTCCGTTTCCCAGCAGCACCTCCGACATCGTCGTTTTGTTTGTTACTTGTTACGGCTACCGCCGTTTTACTCTGTCGCAGTCGCAGACGCAGCGGCAAAGAAAAGAACAGACCCCAAGTATCTCTAAAGTAACCTTCAAAATACAGAGAAACAGTAATCCAATTAAAGGCAAAACAATCGGGAAAAAAGCATTCAAAAGTTCATAACCAAAGAGCACACATTCATCTCCAATTCTAATACAAGAAAAATTTGTGAATAATGAAAAGGGAATTACCTAGTGAGAGTAAGAATCGAAGTAGTAATCGGCGCTGGTGGTATCATCAGCGACATCGGTGCTCTATGCGGCGTCGCACATGGATTCATCTCTGCGGCGTCGCCCCAAACTCAGGTGAAGAAGATTCGGCATCCCCACGAAGGGGAGCGACGTAGAAAGAGGGTTGTGGAGAAGATGGATCTGTCAGGTTTGGTATTTGGGAATGTTGTCGATACTTCGTACGATTCACTCTCTCTCTCACTCGTTTGTTTGCGGAAAGAAAGAAATCAACACACACAAAATATAGAGTTCCCCTAAACCTGGGTACTTCTCTCTTCAGGATCGGAACCTGGAAATCCAATATTAGCTTTTGTGTTTAGAGTGTTTTTCTTTCAAGAGAGAGAGCTCAGAGAAAAAAAAGATCAATCGAAGAAGACGAGGGAAAAGTAGATCTCAGATCTTTCTGTTACTCGTCAACGTCTCTTTTTTAAGTCTTTGCTCAGCTTGATGGGCCAGCACCTATTTTACCAGGCCCAGCTGCTCACTTCTCTGACTTTGGGCCTAAGCCCAGCTTTAAACACAATACGTCTTAGCTCGGGTCTGAATGTTGAACCAGATTCTTACAGGGAAATCGAGAAAATAAACAGAGGGAAAAGTAGAAGACGATTAAGAAATTGTTTTGGAGCAGAAGAAGAAAAACCTCAAGGGAGAAGAGGAAGAAGAAGAGTGGTGGGTTTGGTTTGAAACGGACGGAGCTGCAACAAGGGGAATAGCCAAGTCTGTCTCAGAGACGGTCGATTGGGCATTCTGGTGGCTCGGCCAGGATGAGCTCGGCGAGGACGGGAGCACGGGATCAGGATTTTCAATCGGGAGAACCGGGGAAGAACGAAATTGAGAGAGAAGAGAAGAAAATACAATGAGTAGAAGAGAAGAAAATTGATAGGGTTTCGGAGATTGAGAGAGAACGAGGACTGAATTCGGAGATTGAGAGAGATAGGTCTCAGAGATTGAGAGAGTCTCGACAATACAAGGGAAAAGAAAGAAGAGAAAGGAAATAAACTTTGCTAAGTAAATAAGTTAGTCGCAAAAATCGGTCGCAAATAAGAAAAAAGGAGGCATAAGTTGCCGCGTTAATTTTTCATGAAATTTAAAATGGTCACGAATAAGTCGCAAATCAGTGAGTGTTTTAAGACACATTTGTGACTGCTATTAAAATTGTTGAAAATATGTTATGATAGTAACAAAGTAGTCAAAAATTTGTTACTGTTTTGTGACTATATTTTGTAAATCACAAATCTTTACCCTAAACCCTAAATTTTAAGAGCAATGAATGTGGGAATATAACTTTACAATCTTTCTTATTATAATTCTAAACTATAAATCTCTTTTTAAAGAGTAAACTAACATATTGTAACTAAATAATAAAAGATATAAATCTATCAAAATCATTTCATGTGAATACACATGTAACATTTACTAAATGTGTTAGAAGATACAAACATAAATTTAAATTTTTTGAAATTAAAAGATTTTTTCACTTTTATGATGATTCAATGTATATATTAGTTGAAATCAATGTAAAAACATAAGAATTATCATATTTACAATTCAATATTGATGATTTTTTTTAAAAAACGAGTGGAGTTACTAAACGGTCTCAAATTTGAGACTTTTTGTGACTAATATTAAAAAAAATCTAGTGGAGTTGCTAAACGGTAGCAAATTTGAGACCCTTTTGTGACTACTTATATATGTTATGAGTAGAAACAAACATAAGTTTAGAATATTAAAAATTACAAGTGTTTTCCTCTAATATCATGATTCAATCTATATAATAGTTCAAATATATATAAAAACGCCTAAATTAACCTATTACAATTATATATTGATGAATTTCTTTAAAAAAATTGACTACAGTGGCAAAACTGAAGCAAATCAGTCAAAAATTTGTGACTACTTTTGTGACTACAAAGTAAGACTACAAATCAGTCACAAATATGCGACTCATTTGTGACTACTATGTTTCGTCGTTAATTCCTTTAAAAAATCGACTGGAGTGGCAAAACCGAAGCAAATCAGTCACAAATTTGGGACTACTTTTGCGACTACAAAGTCATACTACAAATCAGTCACAAATTTGCGACTCTTTTGTGACTCCTCTGTTTTGTCTTTAATTTGCGACTGTTTTGCCACTGCATTGCGAGTAGTCGCAAATTAGTCACACTTTCGTCTCACTTTTTTGCGACCAAAAAAAGAGTCACAAAAACTGTGTTTTCTTGTAGTGAGGAGGTATGAGGCTAACACAATAGGAATCCAATAAACTATATAAGCTAAGCAAATCAAGTGGTTTTAATGTTTTAATCTAGCAACCTAATGTAATTGAAAGCAAATAAACAAAAGACAAACACTAAACGAGATTAACAATGATTAAAAGAGGATCTTTGGGCAAGGAAATTGATTTGGGGGAATCTAAAGCTAAGCAATGATGTCTATCCAATCACAAAAGAGCATTTCCTTAAGCCTAGAACACTAATCAAGATTAGCCTAATCTCTTAGCACTAATCACTTCACTAATTACAAAACCAAGAACAAACTCTCATTTGTGAAAATATAATTAGAAAGCATTAAAAATGAGTTCTAATAGCCAAGATTCATCCTAAACATTCATTCTCATGAGTTAAGTATGAAAATCTTTTATTTAGTTCATTGAAGAATTTCATCAAACACTTTGTGTGCATGAAATTCCCTATGATCTAGATTAACTATCTCTAGCCTAATCTAACATTAAAAAATCTAAATAAGAAAGGGAATATACTAATTAAGCCCTAGACATCAAATATCAACCAAGAAATCCCCTAAATCTACCAAACCCAATGATCCAAAGGGGTTATACTCACTAATCATAGTGAATCCAACAAATTCTATGAAGAAGATGTTAAATCCCATAATTAGAGAATAGAAAATGAAAGATTAAGAAGATATAACTTAAACTTGATATTAAATTCAAGATCAATATTAAAAAACCATAAAAATCCTCTAAGAAAATGAAGAACACGTTTTTGGGGAAAGAAAAGGAGAGAAAATAAAGCTTAGATCCTTAAAAAAAGTAAGTTTTGGACAATAAAAGAGGTTTTTGGGCAAACCATGTCAACTCGGGACAAACCGGGTATTGACCCGGTCGAGATGGGTCAAATATGGTCTTGAGTGGCTTCACACCGACCAGACAGGTCGGTGCAACTGATCGGTGTAGTTGTTGGGTTTGTGCGGTTGGTGGTGCCGGTGTGAAGCTTCTTTGGTGTAGCACCTTTGGTAAAACAACGATATCTCATGTCATACATGTCCGAATGGCCTCAAACCACTTCCAGTCGACAGTTAACTCACTAGGATACAACTTTCGTGAAGACCATAGAAGCTAATTCGGATTGGAGACCCCTCTGTTGGCCAGATCTTTAAGACACCTCGGGTGAGCTCGGGTGGTTTGGGTGAAAAAATTGTCCTGGGGAGGTGCACCAATGTCATAGCTCGGTGCAACTGGTCGGGGCTTATGAATTTTGCTTATGTTGTCACACCAAGCAGTTACACTGACCAGTGGGCTCGGTGTAATCTCTTGAAGCTGCAACGCCGAGTGCATAGATCGGTGTTTGGCGAAGCTGTCTCGGCAGGCAGATATGTCTCTGGTAAATCAGCCATATCTCTCGAACCATACGTCTGAATGATCTGATACCAACTCCTATGGACATCTAACTCCTTCCTCTACAACGTCTATGAATATCATTGAAGCTGAATCAGGCCGGAATGTTATCGTCCAGTCACATCTTTGAGACGCTTTGGATGAACTCTTCCTTATCCTTGTCCATGTCCGAACGGTTTCAACTCCATGTCCCCAAATGTTCTCCAAAACACCTAAAATAGACTCCAAAATATGCAAGAAATCACTAAGACCTAATGCATATGTCTTAAACTCTAAATGAGACATAAATGCAAGATAAAACCGTGATTATGCATGCAAATGGTACACAACTCTAAGTAAAATGTATGCTAGAACATGTAAAATATAGGAATATCAACTTCATCTTCTTCTTTCTCTGTAATTCTGGATTTCGAATTGTTCCTCATTGTTAGCTTTAATATGTTTCTTCCTTCTATGATTCTAGCAGATGAGATGTGGATTGTTGTTTCATGAACGGTGATTCATTGTTACGGTTTCAATAAAGTGTGTTTTCCTTAATCAAAGGTATCAGAAGCCATTTCGTTTCTTGGATTCCATGGCGGTAACACGAACTCAATCGTTGTTGAAGGAAGCAGATGTTCGTGAGTTTAAGGAACCTTGGGATCTCGGATCGGAGCTCTTGATGAGAAAATCGCTACCCAGAACGAGAGGATCGACAAACACCTTGCTGAGATGCGATCTGTTTACTCTCGGTTCAACGTGGAACTCCTCTTTCAGTGAAGATCAATCGAATGGAAAGGCACCTCAGATGTTATCATTGGCTCTGGTGACCCAATCGTCGCTTCCTGGGCAGGGGAGAAGTATATCGGATCCTCAAACCCACTACTCTGGTGTTACGAGGCTAGGGAAGCTCGATTTTTCCAGATTTGTTGGTGATAAGCTCAAGGAATGGTTGTTCATGGTTGAATAATTCTTTGTCATTAATCATACGCCAGACGATTTGAAGATTAGCCTCGCATCGATCCATTTCGATTAGGACGCCGCAGCTTGGCATCAGTCGTTGGTTCAGTCTGAGCTGAACTCCGATTTGTTACAGGATTGGTCTTCTTATAAGGTGTTGTTAACGGAACTTTTTGCTGAATTACTTGATGGTCCAATTGCTGCATTGAAACAATTGCAGGAGACTGATGGTATCATGGATTATCATGGTAAGTTTGAGCTGCTTCAATCTCGGGTGAGTTTGTCTGAGGAATCTTTGGTTGAGGCCTTTCTAGCAGGTTTACGGTTAGACACTCAACTACACATTCGCTTGTTCCAGCCGCAATCTGTAAAGCAATCCTTGTTGGTGGGCAGATTATATGAGCATGCATATCCAAGAGAGCAAAATCATACAAATGGGTCACGTTCTAAGAGCAATAATGGATGCAACAAAACTTTTCATTACAAGAAAGAGGATTCTGAAATGCCAGTCACACAGCATCTTAACAATGTAGATACTAAGGAAAAAACAATGCAACATACGCATCTTCCTTCGAATGAGGAGATGAGCAAAGAGTTGGTGGGAATTCCTGATGCAGGGAATATTGTACATATTTCTGTGGATGTAGTGGCTGAGAAAGTTGGTTGTGCTATTAAAAGTGCAAGGGTTTCACGGGTTTTTGTGGCTGATGGGTGCACAATTGCAATCGGGTATGAGATAAATCCATATTATATTAGCTTGAAGGGTATGTGTGAAGTGTCTGAGTTAACCGAATAACTACAGCAACCATACACATATATACAAGGAATCATGTTAAGAGAGATCGCTAAGTGTTAGAGTTAAGAATCAGTGCAAAACCACAACCTTTATTTAGATAAAAGAAAACAGAAATAGAGTATAAAACTCCCAAAGAGAATAATTCTCTTCCTTCGGTTGAACCGATAACACCAAAGCCCTCTAAATTCCTCGATGATTCTTATCATCTATGTTCCTCTATATTTATAAGAAAATATAATACCAACTCAAAGGAAAAGAAGTAGAAAATAGAAAGGAACAAAAATGGAAATCCCAATTAGATTTGGACTTGTGCTGGTATTTCCTTTTTCCTACGTGAATAAACTTTCCAAGGCTTAGATCCTTGAACTATTGGATGCTATCAGATTATGTATATTGGTTTATAGTGGTTTAGATGTCTATATTATCATATCCCGTTTGTACCGGTTTAGTCAACAACTGTACATAAGCTCTATTTTGAGCATTATTCAATTTAACAGAAACTTTCCAAATATCTTTCCTCTCTTCTCACGAGCTCGTCTCTTTTCCATGAGATTGAGCTTGATTCATCTTCTGTTCATCATCTTCTCTTCTAATATGGTATCAGAGCAAAACGCTTAGTTTGCGTTTGTCTCTCGATCTCTGATTTTTCTTTTCTCTTTTTTTTTCTCGATCCCTCGCACGGATTCCCTTGATTTCTTCAATAATGGTGGTTACTGTTCGTCGCAATCGCAGATCTACCAGATCCACACGCGCTGGGAGCTCGACTGCTGTTCCCGATGCTTCGATCGTTCCTTCCATGGAGATGGATCCTGATAGCATTCATTCCCCACTGTTTTTCCATAGTGCCGATCATCCAGGGATGTTGATCATCTCCGTTCAACTGGATGGATCGAACTACAATCAGTGGTGTTCAGCGATGAAGATAGCCTTGGATGCGAAGAACAAGATCGCGTTCATCGACGGTTCCTTACCTCGCCCTGAACAAGGTAATCCTCTCTCTCGGATCTGGTCTAGGTGCAACAGCATGGTCAAATCGTGGCTGTTGAACTCTGTCTCTAAGCAGATTTATGGTAGTATCTTGTCTTTTGATGATGCAACTCAAATTTGGCTTGATTTGCACACTCGATTTCATAAGACAAATCTCCCGAGAACATTTCAGCTAATCCAACAGATTCAGGATCTTCGTCAAGGTAATATGGATCTCACCACTTACTATACTACCTTGAAAACCCTTTGGGATAACGTTGATGGTGCCGAACCTCCTGAGATATGTCTTTGCTGCAATTTCTCTAACTGTGTGAGCCAGAGAGCAGCCAAAGCTAAGGTTGAAAGAGGTCGTGTCATCAAATTTCTGGCAGGCTTGAGTGAGAAGTACTCTAGCGTTCGTGGTCAGATCATCATGAAGAAGCCTCTCCCTGATTTGGCTGAGATATGCAATATCCTAGATCAAGATGACAGTCAAAGACAGTTTAACTCTGTCCTTGCTCCAACTGTTTTCCATGTAGCTAGTGATTCTGTTCATTCTGGTGTATTGAACAACTCTAGTGGCTTCGTTCAGCCTGGTGTGCTGGCTGCTGATTCCAGTATTTCTCAACCTGGTGCGTTGAATGCTGTTCAGCGTAAAGATAGACCTATGTGCTCTCATTGTGGCTACACAGGACATATTGTGGATCGTTGTTACAAACTCCATGGGTACCCTATTGGCTGGAAGAAAGGGAAAGGGGTTTATGACAAGGTTCAACAACCTAAGCATGCTGCTGTTGCTGCTCAGCTCTCAGCTCATGATACTTCTGTTGGTTTGGACAGTCTTGTTGGGAACATGACTAAGGATCAAATTCAGAGTTTCATTGCCTTCTTCAGTTCTCAGCTACAGCCTAAAGCTCACACTCACCCAAGCAATATCACAAATTCCATCTCACAGAACATTGATCCCTCTGGTATATTTTTCTCCTCTTCCACATTCAGTTTCATAGGCATCCTAAATGTTTCTGATTGTGTGACTACTAAGAATACATGGATCATTGATTCTGGTGCCACACATCACGTTTCACATGATAAAACGTTGTTCATTGATCTTAACACATCTGTTCAACATCATGTGAACCTTCCCACTGGATCCACGATTAGAGTTGGTGGAGTTGGCAATGTTGTGATTAATGCTGATATTATCCTCAAGAATGTTTTGTATATCCCTGAGTTCAGGCTGAATCTTCTGAGCATCAGTTCCTTGACATCGGATCTTGGTTCTAGAGTGGTTTTTGATCCAGAATGTTGTGTGATACAGGATCTCACCAGGGGATCGATGATTGGAAGAGGTAGAAGAGTTGCGAATCTGTATGTGCTGGAGGTTGAAGAATCTACTTATTTTGTTACAAACTCTGTAATTGATTCCAATGTTTGGCATCAAAGACTTGGACATACCTCTTTTGAGCGTATAGATCTTCTTACTGATACTCTTGGTATTTCCAAAGCTAAAAATAAAGGATTATTGCATTGTGAAATTTGCCACAGAGCTAAGCAGAAGAAGCTATCTTATCCTTCTCGTCATAATTTTTGTTCTTCCCCATTCGACTTAATACACATAGATGTTTGGGGACCGTTTTCAGAACAAACTCAAGAAGGCTACAGATATTTTTTGACAATTGTAGATGATCATACACGAGTTACTTGGGTCTATCTCCTTCGTCTTAAAAGCGATGTTCTCACTGTTTTTCCTGAGTTTCTAACCATGGTGGAGAGGCAGTTTGCTACAAAGGTAAAGGTAGTAAGGTCTGATAATGCTCCAGAGTTGAAGTTTGAAGCATTATACAAGCAAAAAGGGATTATTCCCCATCACTCTTGCCCTGAGACACCTGAGCAAAATTCAGTGGTGGAACGTAAACACCAACACATTTTGAATGTGGCCAGATCACTTCTCTTTCAATCTCAGGTTCCTCTCTCTTATTGGGGTGATTGTGTTCTCACATCAGTGTTTCTCATCAACAGAACGCCGTCACCTATACTCTCCAACAAATCCCCTTTTGAGATGTTAACTAAACAAGTTCCCGAATACACTCATTTGAAGATTTTTGGTTGCTTGTGCTATGCTAGCACTTCTCCAAAGCACCGCCACAAATTCCAGGATAGAGTCCGAGCTTGTGTCTTCCTTGGATATCCCTCTGGGTATAAAGGGTATAAACTCCTTGATCTCCAGACAAATGCCGTGTTTGTATCACGTAATGTTGTCTTTTATGAAGATCTCTTCCCTTTTCAGAATAGTTCAACTAATGGTATTTTGGATTTCTTTCCTCACATTCATGTTGATCATGCTCCTACTGACTCTGCACCTGATACAACAATTCCTGTACGCGAAAACCGCAGAGTCTCTAAAGCACCATCTTACCTTCAAGATTATCATTGCAACTCAACAATATCTTCTACAGAACATCCCATATATGAGGTACTTTCCTATGATGCATTATCAGATCCTTATATGATCTTTATTAATGCGGTGAATAAAATCCCCGAACCAAGGACTTATCATCAAGCTAAGGCTCTCAAAGAATGGTGTGATGCTATGGGTGTTGAATTGTCTGCTCTTGAGGACAATGGTACTTGGATTATATGCTCTTTGCCATCTCATAAACGTGCTGTAGGTTGCAAATGGGTTTTTAAAGTCAAGTTGAATGCTGATGGTAGTTTGGAACGCTACAAAGCTAGATTGGTCGCTAAAGGCTATACTCAACAAGAAGGACTTGATTATGTTGACACGTTTTCTCCTGTTGCAAAATTAGCCACTGTTAAACTCTTGATTGCCATAGCAGCCGCTAAAGGTTGGTCTCTCACTCAACTTGACATTTCCAATGCCTTCTTGAATGGAGATTTGAAGGAGGAAATCTACATGACTTTACCACCTGGATATTCTCCAAAGCAGGGGGAAAGTTTACCCCCAAATGCTGTATGTAAGTTGCAGAAATCTCTCTATGGATTGAAACAAGCCTCACGTCAATGGTTCCTGAAATTTTCTGAAGCTTTAATGGCATTGGGGTTTAAGAAATCTTCAGGTGATCACACTCTTTTTATTAAAAACGCTGGAGATGTCTACATGGCTGTTTTGGTATATGTCGATGACATTATTATTGCTAGTAGCTGTTCTAAAGCAACGGATCTGTTGAAGGCAGCTCTGCAATGTTCCTTTAAGTTGCGTGATTTGGGAAATCTGAGGTATTTTCTTGGCCTTGAGATAGCTAGAAACACTGCTGGCATCACTCTTTGCCAACGCAAATATGTTCTTGAGCTGCTGGATGAAACTGGTCTTCTTGGTTGCAAACCTTCATCCATTCCTATGGAACCCAATTTGAAGATGTCTAAGGATGATGGTGACTTGCTTGAAGATGCAGAACAATATCGCAAACTGGTTGGTAAACTGTTATATCTGACTTTTACTCGACCAGACATAACTTATGCAGTTCATAAACTTTGTCAATTCACTTCATGTCCTCGTGTTCCACACATTCAAGCTGCTTATAAAGTGCTGCACTACTTAAAGGGAACGGTGGGTCAGGGACTGTTCTACTCTGCATCTTCTGATTTGAAACTTACTGGTTTTGCGGATTCTGACTGGGCTTCATGCCCTGACACTCGTAGATCAGTCTCTGGATTCTGTATGTTTGTTGGTTCTTCCCTCATCTCATGGAAGTCCAATAAACAGAACGTTGTTTCTATGTCTTCTGCAGAAGCAGAATATCGCTCCATGTCTGTTGCTGTGCGTGAAATGCTTTGGTTGCGGTATTTACTTCAAGATCTTTGGGTAGACACTTCAGAAGCCTCCGCTCTCTATTGTGATAACACAGCCGCTTTACACATTGCCAATAACCCGGTCTTCCATGAAAGAACGAAGCATGTTGAGTTGGATTGTCACAAGGTTAGTGAAATGGTTGAGATGGGTTTTGTCAAGACACTCCATGTAAGGACCGGTAATCAATTGGCCGACTTGTTCACTAAACCTCTCTTCCCTACTCAATTTAAGTCACTACTAAGCAAGATGGACATCATAAACATTTTTGCTCCATCTTGAGGGGGAATATCAGATTATGTATATTGGTTTATAGTGGTTTAGATGTCTATATTATCATATCCCGTTTGTACCGGTTTAGTCAACAACTGTACATAAGCTCTATTTTGAGCATTATTCAATTTAACAGAAACTTTCCAAATATATTTCCTCTCTTCTCACGAGCTCGTCTCTTTTCCATGAGATTGAGCTTGATTCATCTTCTGTTCATCATCTTCTCTTCTAATAGATGCGTATCATTGCCGCCCACAAGAGAAACAGCCTTGTCCCCAAGGCTGGAGTCAGGGAACTGTCCAAGAAAATCGGAAATGTCAAGCCAAGTTGCATCCTCAGGTGGATAACCTTCCCAAGCTATGAGGACATGTGGTGTGTTGGTGATAGAATTATGGCGGCTTTCAAGGACATCTGCGGGAATAAAGCCAACATTCTCAACCACCAAATCAGGAGGAAGGTTAATGATAACTGGATGATGACCGGAGAGCCGCTTCAGTTATGAAATGTGAAAAACTGGGTGAATGCGCGAAGACGCAGGCAACTCCAATTTGTAACTAACTGAGCTGAACTTTTTCAAAATCTTGAATGGCCCAAAATACCTTGGGGCTAGTTTCTGGTTGATGCGACGTTGAACAGAGACCTGTCTATGGGGACGAAGCTTGAGCAGAACTGAGTCTCCTTCTGAGAATTCAAGATCACGGCGTTTACGATTTGCTTGAGCCATCATGCGATCTTGAGCTTGACCAAGACAATAACGGAGCTGTCGTAGGAGCTCATCACGATCTTGGTGTTCTGCAGCTACTGCGGGAACGCGAAATTCCCCAGGAAGAAACTGTTTTAAGGTAGGCGGAAGTCGTCCATACAAAATGGTAAAAGGTGTTCGACCCGCAGCGCTGTGAAAAGACGTATTGTACCAATATTCCGCCCAATGAAGATAACGGCCCCAATGTTTGGGTTGCTCTGAAGTAAAACAACGTAGATACTGCTCAAGACAACGATTACGAACTTCTGATTGCCCACCCATCGGTTTGAGGATGATAAGCGCTACTCATTTGTGGTGTAGTCCCCATCAAACGAAAAACTTAAGTCCAGAAGTTGCTGATGAAAATTGGATCTCTGTCACTAACAATGGAAGTAGGAACCCCATGTAAACATACCACTTCTTGAACAAACTTTTCAGCTAAACTTCGAGCAGAGAAAAGGTGACGCAAGGGAATAAAATGAGCATATTTGGATAGCCGATCAATGATCAACCAAATACAATCAAACCCATTTGATCGTGGTAGCCCAGTGATAAAATCCATTGCGATATCTTGCCAAACAGCAGAAGGAATGGGGAGAGGTTGAAGAAGACCCGATGGAGCCATAGTATCATATTTATTCTTCTGACATGTAAGATATTCAGCAACAAAATTTTGAACATGTTTCATCATACCTTTCCAATAAACACTGGCAGCAAGTCGTCGATAAGTGCGATACGCACTTGAGTGACCGACTGTTGGCGTAGAATGGAATTCAGTAATCAAGTGAGGAATCCATGTAGAACTAGCTGGCAAAACAATTCGGCCATTATAGAAGAGACGATTGTTGACCAGAGAAAATGGTGGACAACTCAAATGGTTAATTTGAAGACGAGACACAATTTGTGATAACTCGGAGTCGTTTGTAACTGCCGATTCAAGCTCTGACCAATCTAGCCAAACTGGAATGGAGAGGGCGGATAATACGCCCTCTTCATCGCGACGAGATAGAGCATCTGCCACTCGATTAGTTGCGCCCGGCTTGTATTCCACCTCAAAATCATAGCCCAGTAATTTGGAAACCCAATTTTGTTGTGATGGAGTTGTTATGCGCTGCTGTAAAATATGTTTCAGGCTGCGCTGATCCGTACGAATAAGAAAGCGGCGTCCGACTAGATATGGACGCCAATGTTGAATGGCGAGAACAAATGCCATCAACTCTTTGTCATATGCTGATTTCGAGAGCGTTTTATCGGATAATGCTTTGCTGAAATAAGCAATAGGTTGTCGAGATTGCATCAAAACTGCCCCTAAACCCACGCCTGACGCATCACATTCGATTACAAAGAGTTGTGTAAAATCAGGCATGACAATAACTGGAGCTTCTGTGACTGCTTTCTTGAGATTTTCAAATGCAACTGCAGCTGTAGGAGTCCACATGAAGGCCACTGGCTGATCCTTACGCAGTAAGTTAGTGAGGGGACGCGCAAGTAAGCCATAACCCTTGATAAAACGTCGATAGTATCCGGTAATCACTACAAGAAAACAGGCAATTTGCAACGAATTTTGGCGACGATTTTAATTCGTTGCAAATTTCCATCGTTTTCGCGACGACTTTACGACGATTCTTGAAAACGTCGTAAAGTCGTCGCAAAATTGGGACGATAATTTTCGTTGTCAAATCGTCGCTAATTAGCGACGATTATACAACGATTACCGACGACATTACGACGATTTTCGTTGTAACGTAGCGACGATTTTACGACGTTTATATAAAACGTTGTAATATCGTCGTAAAATTACCCACGAATTAGCAATGATTTGTATAATTTGAACTTTACATCGATTTCCCAACGATTAATCAGTTAGGTGAGCACGTTTTAAATTCACGGTGTTTAGTTAGGTAAACATGTTTAATATCGTTGTAAAGTCGATGTAAACATTTTTAGATTCGTTGTAAAATCGATGTGAAATCGATGTAAAATCGTAGGTAATTCGATGGTAGTGAAAATAAAAATCTATATATAGTGGCCAACTTCATAATTAAAATTTCATATTCAAAAACAATATTTACTTCCTTCTGACAAAAAAAAAATGTCAATATACGAAATTAGAAGATGGATGTATAATCGTCTTGATTCAGATGGATCGCTAACAAAGGAGTTCAGTGATGGGGTGGAGGGATTCATGCATCAGGCAGGAAGTATACATAATACGATTATCAGTGGTAAGATGTACTGTCCTTGTGCCAGATGCTTGAATAGGAAATTTATCATTATCTCGAAGGTGTGGTCGCATATATTAAATAGAGGGTTTATGCCGCATTACTATATATGGTATTATCATGGAGAGGGTCATGGGGGAAATGCAGCTAGTAGTAGTAGCAATTATCAAGCATCGAATTTTGATGAATCAAATAATTTTAATCAATTTAATGAGCATGCGGAGCAGCATGGTGAAGATAATGATAGGATTCATGACATGGTTACGGATGCATTTCATGAAACCGTAAGTACATTTGCACATGATCATCATGATGATGAGGAACCCAATCTAGATGCAAAAAAATTTTATGATATGCTAGATGCTGCAAATCAGCCACTCTACGATGGATGTAGAGAAGGACATTCTAAATTGTCGTTGGCGGCTAGGATGATGACTATTAAAACTGATCATAACTTAGCTGAGGTTTGCATGGATGATTGGGCTGATTTGCTTAAAGAGTATTTGCCAGAGGACAATTTAGCAGCTGAAACTTACTATGAGATACAGAAGCTGGTTTATAGTCTTGGGTTGCCTTCTGAGATGATAGATGTCTGTGTTGACAATTGCATGCTTTTTTGGAAAGATGATGATAAGTTGCTGGAATGTCGATTTTGCCATAAGCCAAGATATAAGCCGCAAGGTTCTGGTCGTAGTAAGGTACCGTTCCAGCGGATGTGGTACCTTCCTATAACTGATAGATTAAAAAGAATGTATCAGTCCGAGAGGACAGCTGCATCGATGAGATGGCATGCAGATCATTTGCAAACAGATGAGGAGGTTACTCATCCTTCAGATGCAAAAGCGTGGAAACACTTTAAGACGGTACATCCAGACTTTGCTAGAGAGAAACGTAATGTGTATCTTGGTCTTTGCACAGATGGATTTAGTCCGTTTGGTATGTCTGGTAGGCAATATTCTTTATGGCCAATAATCCTAACGCCTTACAACCTACCCCCAGATATGTGCATGCAAAGGGAATTTTTATTCATGAGTATTTTAATACCAGGTCCGAAGCATCCGAAGCGTTCCCTTGATGTGTTTTTGCAGCCTCTGATACAGGAATTGGAGCAGTTGTGGTATACCGGGGTTCGGACATATGATTTTGCAAGGAAAAAAAATTTTACAATGCGTGCGGTGCTTATGTGGACAATAAGCGACTTCCCTGCTTACGGGATGTTGTCAGGTTGGACTACGCATGGGCGATTGTCTTGTCCATATTGTCTCAATCGGACAGATGCGTTTCAATTGAAACATGGTCGGAAAACAAGTTGGTTTGATTGTCACCGCCGATTTCTACCGATTCATCATGCATATCGAAGAAATAAGCGGTTGTTTAGAAAGAACAAAACTGTTCGTGTTCCTCCTCCGGTTTATATTTCTGGGGAAGATCTAGAAGCAGAAATTGATCATTATGGTGCATTGGAAACAGTCAATCGTGGTGGAAATTGGCACACTCCAGCTAATATGCCGGATGGATATGGGGAGCATCACAATTGGCATAAGAAAAGCATATTCTGGAAGCTTCCGTATTGGAAGGATCATTTGCTTAGACACAATTTGGATGTCATGCACATTGAGAAAAACTTTTTTGATAACATCATGCATACATTGTTAAACGTGCGTGGAAGGACTAAAGACAGCGGTAAGTCAAGGTTAGACTTGCCTGATCTTTGTTGTCGGAATGAGTTACATATTACAAGCAATGGGAAAGCACCTGTCCCCATATTTCGAGTTGGTGCGGAAGAAAAGTCAGCTTTGTTCAAATGGGCGACATCTGATGTGAAGTTCCCGGACGGGTACGTATCTAATTTATCTAAATGTGTTGAGAATGGCCAAAAGTTTTCTGGGATGAAGAGTCATGACTGTCACGTCTTTATGCAACGACTACTTCCTTTTGCATTTGCTGAACTTCTACCAGGAAATGTACACGAAGCAATTGCAGGCATTGGAGGGTTTTTTCGGGATCTTTGTACCCGTACTTTGTCAGAAGATGTTATTGCACAACTTGATGCTAGTATTCCTATTTTGTTGTGCAACATGGAGAAAATATTTCCCCCAGCCTTTTTTGATGTTATGGAACATCTACCTATTCATCTACCTCACGAAGCAGAACTTGGGGGACCTGTGCAGTATCGATGGATGTACCCATTCGAGCGATTCATGGGACATTTGAAGCGGAAGGCTAAAAATCTAGCCAAAGTTGAAGGCTCAATAGTAGCAGGAAGTTTAACAGAAGAAACTTCTCACTTCACCGGGTACTATTTTGGCTCGAAGGTTCGCACACGGAAAAGGGCAGCACGGCGATATGATGATGGAGGTGTAGGCCGAACATATGCTAATGAAGGTGTCCCAGATATCTTTTCTTCAATCGGTCGATTATGTGGAAGAGTGAAGTCAGTTTGGTTTGCCAATGAAAAAGACCATCATAGTGCACAAACGTATATCCTCTTAAATTGCGAAGAAGTTAGTCCATTTGAGACGTAAGTGTATAAACATACGTCTTATATATATGGCTAAATTATATATATGCTAGCTTTATACCAATTACAAATACTTATGTATGCAGAGAATTTGTTAGACAAGTCCGAGAAGTCATTGAAGTAATCTCAGACGATGAAATCAACAAGCGTAAAGATCAACATTTTGCCCCGTGGTTGAAGACGCAAGTACGTAAAAATTTAAGTAATATTACTAACTTGGACAATTAACCTAATACATATTTTGATTACTTTGTAATTAAATTAATTAATGATATAGGTCGAGTATGGGGATACCGCATATCCACTCTGGTTCCATGAGTTAATAAAAGGCCCCATATCGAAGATAACGAGTGCACCCATGTATTGCACACGCGGATATATCTTTCATACATTCAAATACGGCAATCAAAGAGCTACTGCCAACTACGGGGTATGTGTGCGGGGCGAAATAGATTTTTATGGAGTGTTGCAAGACATAATTGAAGTTGAGTACCCTGGTTGCTTAGGTTTGAAATGCGTTCTGTTCAAATGCGACTGGTTCGATCCAACAGTTGATCGAGGCGTCCGTAAAAATAAATTTGGGGCAGTAGATGTCAACCAATCACGACGTTACAATAAGTATGAGCCATTTATCCTAGCATCACAAGCAGAACAAGTCAGCTTTGTTCCATATCCGCGAGTTCGTACCACCCGTATCTCATGGTTATCAGTTATAAAAGTTTCTCCGAGGGGTCGAATTGTGGGGGTTGATGAGGAACTACCAATGCAGCAAGATCATTGCTCTGATATGCCAGAACTAAATGAGAGCAATGAAGACATCCTTTTGATAGATCCTCAAAACAGGGAAGTTGAATATCTCCCAGACGATACAGAGGAAGAAGATGAGGAAGATGAGTTCGAAGAAAGTGATGAACCAGATGATCAAGAAACGGATGTGAACTAATCTTCGTCCGAAAATGAATCAGAGTGACCGCGCTAGCTAGTAATTATTGTGAATTTAATGTATTAATATAATATTGTGATCGAGTAGTTATTGTGAAATTTAAGTGATATGATTTCTATGAAATCCCTTAAACCCCAAACTAAATCCCATCTCCGATCTCCACTCATTTTCCGCCGTAGGTGCGGCGATTAATAAATTACGAGACATATATATGTGTTTATGTGTCATGTAATTTATTAATTTCCCCAACAACGGTGGGAAATGAGTGGTGATCGGAAATGTGATTTAGTTTGGGGTTTAAGGGATTTCAAAGAAATCGTCGCTAAATCGTCGCTAATTGTGATACTCACAAAATCGATGCAAATTGGCGACGATTTGGCAACGACTTGAACTAATCGTGGCTAAATCGTCGCAAACACTAAAGGTTGCAAATTCGATGCCAATTTGCGACGATTTAGCGACGATTTGTCATAAACCCTAAACCCTAAACCCTTTGCCCTAAACCCTAAACCCTAACGTATTACCATCGCATTGTATTATGCATCTTTCAATGAAATTGATCGTGACTTTAGAGAATTGTCCGGAAATGAAAACTTGGTCAATCACAGTAATATCCACAAACTGAATCATTGTATTACTAATCTCTAACGTATACGCAAACTATATGTTTTAATTATTTTTCAATATCGATGAACTTATTGATAATTTCATGAATTTGGATTTACGGTAAACAAGTCAAGTTGTTTTTGAAACGTTGCAATCGACGTTACAATTCCGTACCTATACCCTAAACCCTAAAACCGATTTTACAACTATCCTCACTAATTCGATCCAAATTTGCGACGATTTGGCAACGAATATTGACAAATCGTGGCTAAATCGTCGCTAACTCCGAAGGTTGCAAATTCGATGCCAATTTGCGACGATTTAGCGACGATTTGTCATAAACCCTAAACCCTAAACCCTTTGCCCTAAACCCTAAACCCTAACGTATTACCATCGCATTGTATTATGCATCTTTCAATGAAATTGATCGTGACTTTAGAGAATTGTCCGGAAATGAAAACTTGGTCAATCACAGTAATATCCACAAACTGAATCATTGTATTACTAATCTCTAACGTATACGCAAACTATATGTTTTACTTATTTTTCAATATCGATGAATTTGGATTTACGGTAAACAAGTCAAGTTGTTTTTGAAACGTTGCAATCGACGTTACAATTCCGTACCTATACCCTAAACCCTAAAACCGATTTTACAACTATCCTCACTAATTCGATCCAAATTTGCGACGATTTGGCAACGAATATTGACAAATCGTGGCTAAATCGTCGCTAACTCCGAAGGTTGCAAATTCGATGCTACTTTGCGACGACGTAAATTCGTTGTAATATTTCGTTGCAAATCCGTTGGTAATTTGTAAAAAATTTCTATAAATACCTTTCACACCTTCATTGCAAACTCAAAAAATAAATTCATATCCACTTTTCTTTAAGTTTTTATGTTGATCATTGTATACCTGCTTGTCTGATGCTCTGGCCAATAAATAATTCTGTAAGATCTTGTTTTCAAGTAAAAACTTGATTCCCAGAATTATTTGTTAGCCGGAACATCAGAAGCAGGTAAACAACTTTCAACTCCTAAACCCAAAATGACATTACGTTACAATTTCGTACCTAAACCCTAAATCCTAAAACCGATTTTTAAAGAAATCGTCACAAAATCGATCCAAATCCGCGACGATTTGGCAACGAATATTGACAAATCTTGGCTAAATCGTCGCAAACTCCGAATGTCACAAAATCGTTGCAAAATTAGCGACGAATTAGCTACGGTTAATTTGCCTCGATATAGCCACGATTCGTCGCGAAATCGTCGCTGATTAGCGACGATTTCGCGACGACAAGTAATCTTATATATACACGCGAATTCCTTGCCAATTCATTTGCAAACAAATTAAAAAAAAACTGCTTACAGCTTCCTTGCGAATTCTTTGCGAAAAAAGGTAAATATTTTTTTTTTATGTTTTTAATTAATTAGTATAGATAAAAATGAAATAATTTAGGTCGGTAGAAACGGAATCAAATTAGGAAAAATAGCAGACTGCCCGGATGTTTATAGATAGTAATGTTTTTTCATTTTTATGCAGATGGGCCAGCGTCGTGCACATTACGCTCAGTTTTTGAGAGATATTGGTGATTCTACGGGTCCCGGGTTGCCTCCGTCTTCTGAGGCTACAGAGACGGATTTCGTCCCTGTGACGCAACCTCCGCCGCCTCTACAACCACCTCAGATTCCGCAATCTGGAGGACATGCCCCGGCCCCGTATGCACACATGACGGTTCATGATTTGCTTGCACAGCCGGGGCGTCATAGGCTTAAAAGATTAGATCCGGATCATACTGACGAGTCGGAATGGTAATATATATAAATATTTATTTTTTACATTTATTATTACATATTTATATTTATTTCTAACAATTCAAAATTTTACAATTTTTTGTTTCAGGTTTGGAGTTGAATCCAAAGTTGGACGCACCGTTTCCGACATCATCAAGTCTTATTTTGTCGAGCCGCATACCAATTTTTCCCAGCTTCCTCAACACGTCAAGGACACATGGTTCAAGATGTTTGCGGTACGTATGGAAATTTTTTTTTTTTTCTCTTAATTATTTTAATTATATTTAAATATATATTTAATTTTACTTTATAAAATGTGTAATTATTTTTGTTTTTCGTGCAGCAAAAATATCATTGGGATATTTCTATTCATGAGGAGGTTAAAACTTTATTTCTCGAGAGGGTAAAGTTTCGTATCCAAGGCGTGGTTGGAGAGTGGAAGAAAGATGGCGATGAAGCAAAGCCCCTCTACATGGATAAAGCCGTTTGGGACGGCTTGGTGCGGTATTGGCTGGAACCGAAGTCCATCATCATTGCTGAGAAGTGTTCGGCTTCCCGCAACACCGTTGATTCGGCCGGGCGACTCAAGGCTCTGCCTCATACAGCTGGGCAAACACCTTTTGCGGGTGTTCGTCTACAGATGGTAATTAAATTTATTTAAATTAATTTATTTAATTTACGTTGCCAATAACATAGTTTTTTTCTTTAGGCCGCCGAAGAAGGAGGTGTACTCCCTCCGTTGACCAGGGTTTTTGAGCGGACGCACCGGAAGAAGGATGGTTCCTTTGTTTCCGAGACTGCCGAGCACATCTTCAATGAGGTGACTTCCAGAGTCACCGATCGAGAGACACAACTCTCTCAACAGCTCTCTCCCGGTAGTTCGTCGGTCATGTCTGGAGGGTTGACCACACCCGATATTGACCGGATCTTCGAGCAGGTATATATATAGAATAGTTACTCTTTATTAATTTTTAGTTTTTGATTTTTTAAAAATTTCTAAATGAAAAATTTAAATATAGGTTGCTCCTAAGAGAAAGGGGAAGGTTGTCGGGATGGGATCTATTCGAGATGTCTCGGCTGCTTCTTCATATGCTCCGCGACGCCGATTGCCAGAAGATGATCCAGTCGTGTTACGTGCCACGATTACGAGTCTTCAGGAGCGGGTTGAGACCGAGGCTACTCGGTCTCAGGCATATCAGGCGAAGATTGCGAGTCTTCAGCAGCAGTTTCACCTGGATGCTACGCAGAATGACGAACTCTTCGACATCTTGGCAACAGGGAACCCAACAATGCAGGCTATGCTACGGGAAAAGCGAAGACTCCGAGCAGAGAGAGATGCAGCGGCAACGGCAGAGGCAGAGGCAGCGGCAGGCACATCCGGTTCGTCGAGACGTCCCGAAGACGATGTCAATCTCGACGATTACGATATAGTTATTTAGATTTAGGATTTCGAATTCTAATTTTGGTTTTTTTTTTTTTGTAACAGATTATTATATTTTCTTTTTAATAAAATTATATTATATAATATTTTTAAAATTTTTATTTTAAAATTTCGAAATTAATAAAATTTTAAAATTAATAATAATCATATATAGAATATTATAATAAAATTTTAAAATTAATAATCATATATAGAATAGTCGGTGATTCGATGGTAATCCGTTGCTAAAAAATCGTTATAAAATCGTGGCTATTTACAACGATTATACGACGATTTATTAGCAACGATATTGCGACGATTATTTAGCCACGATTTTAGGACGATTTGTTCGCAACGATGTTGCGACGATTATTTAGCCACGATTATACGACGATTTCTTTGCAACGAATTAATGACGATTATTTAGCCCCGATTTTACGACGATTTCTTTGCAACGAATTAACGACGATAATTTTTTCCATCGATTTTACAATGACATATTTTCCTTCGAAATAGCAACGATTTTACGACGTATTCATATTCGTCGTAATTTCAATGTAACATTTACGACGATTTTACGACGAACATTTAGCGACGATTTAGCGACGAAGTATTTTCCCTCGTACTTTTGCGACGAATTTACGACGATTTGTTGTTTGCGACGATCAGTTAACAACGATATCATTTTCGTCGCAAATTCGATGCAAACCCTCTTTTGCAACGATGTTACAACGATATCGTTCGTTGCAAATTGCCTGTTTTCTTGTAGTGAATTAAGACCCAAATATCCGCGAATTCCTTTAAGTGATTTCGGTACTGGCCACTGTAAAACACTGGAAATCTTGGATGGATCCATAGCTACGCCTTGTTGGGAAACGATATGGTCAAGGTATTCCACCGAAAGACGGCCAAATGAACACTTCTTGCGGTTTGCTTTAAACTGATGTTGTTGGAGTATTAACAAGACCGTTTTTAAGTGTTGAAGATGACTTTCCCAAGTAGGACTATAGATGAGAATGTCGTCGAAGAAAACTAAGACGGACTTCCGGAGGTAAGGACGAAAAACGTCGTTCATAATAGCTTGAAAGGTGGTGGGAGCGTTTGTTAACCAAAAGGCATAACGAGAAATTCGTAATGCCCTGAGTGAGTGCGAAATGCAGTCTTTGGAATATCATATGCGGTTACGCGAATTTGATGGTATCCTGAGCGGAGATCAATTTTGGTGAAAAACTTTGCACCATGAAGTTCATCCAGCATCTCTTGAATAACCGGTATCGGGTATTTATCTGCAATGGTTACCTTATTCAATTCCCGATAGTCCACATAAAATCTCCAACTACCATCCTTCTTCCGTACTAACAATACAGGACTTGAGAACGGACTGTTACTAGGACGAATAATACCGGCCGTAAGCATCTCAGATACTAAACGCTCTATTTCATATTTTCGGGTTTGACCGTAACGGTAGGGCCGAACGGTTACAGGTCATGCACCTGGAACTAAGGTGATTTGATGATCATGTGGACGTTGGGGTGGTAAGGAAGTTGGTTCACCGAAGATAACCGAAAACTGCTCGAGTAGACTACTTAGTTCTGGTTTAATGGTTGTTGAGCTTGAGTCGTCGAACTTGGTTTCACACATTGGCCATAACCAAGCACAATATTCAACCTCCTGTAATTTTTCAAGTCCATGGGCTGAAATTTCAGATCGAGCTAAGGAGGGATCACCGTTCAATCAGATGTTGCGGCCATCTTTGGTGAAGCTTAAAAACATACTAGCCCAGTTAGCAATTACGTCTCCGAGAGAAGCCAACCACTGAACACCCAGTATAATGTCTACTCCTCCTAATGGAAAGAGGAAACAATCAATAGATAGAGTTTCAGATCCAATTGTGATTGGTAAATTGTATTTCCCTTGCGAGTCTTCCTTGCGCCCATCGCCCAAACGAACGCGGAATCGACGTGAATGTTCGATAGGCCTTTTGAGTTTATCACGTAACCAAGAAGCAACAAAATTATGGCTTGCTCCACTATCCACCATGATAATCACTTCATGTCCATCCACAAAACCTTTAAATTTCATTGATTATGGTCTATCAATGCCACCCAAACCTGAAAGTGGTAAGTCTAAGAATGTGAACTGAAGACTATTGAGTTGTGTTATCTCTGTAGAGTTCTCCTCTTCAAGGGCTAATATATCTACATCAATAATAGCTTCGTACTCGGCCAACACCAAAGTTCGAAGAGATTTGTAGGGACAATCATGGAGAGGAGAGTATGGTTGCTTGCATTGGAAACATAGTCCTTTCGCCTTCATGTCGAGATATTCTTGATGGGAATATTGGCGTGTACCTCTAGGGCGAAAAGTGTTACTGCTTGTGTTTGAAATAGTTGTTGGTGCTCGAACAGTAGTTCCCTCTTTTCGACGATCAATAGTCCTAACAGTGGACTGTGCTAAATATGTTGAAGGGTTTGTAGGCTGGAAGGATCTGCGAACATCGGGCCCTGTCCAATTGTTGGGACTGCCTGAATATCGACTATTCGTGGTCGTGAGAGAGAGTGGTTTAGCCCCTTTGTGATGATTGAGTTCCCGTTCAATTGACTTTGCTACACGTATTGCTGTGCGTAAATCTGATGCATCATTAGGGCATAATTTCACCCGAATATCTTCATGAAGTCCATTAAGAAACATTAGGGATCTGGGCTGCTATAGCCCGGAATTCGTTGACGTATTCATCCACTGATCCTGTTTGCCGAAGCGCTACCAGTTTTTCACATGGAGAGGCAGTGATATCTCCGCCAAACTGTTCCATTAGTTCTGTCTTGAAAAGCTGCCAGGAAAGAGTTGGGGTTTGTTGCCGCAACCATTGTAACCAGTGAAGAACATCCCCTTCCATGCTTACAAAGGCGAGATCGACCTTCTGTTCATCTGGTAAGGGTTGTACTGCAAAGTATTTGTCAGCCAGAGCTAACCAACCAAGCGGATCTTCGCCCTCAAAACTTGGCAACTCAATCTTTCGTACAGCACAAAGATGGTTGTTACCTAAATCTGTAACACGGTGTTGTGGAGGGTCTGATTTGGAGGCAGAGTTGGCCGATGTGATTGGTGGAGAATTTGAGACGGATCCCCGTTGAGAATCAGTCACCAAAGTCATGAGCTTCAATAGAGTCTCCTGAATCTCCTGCATAGTCTTTTTAGTTTCGTCGTGATTCTTCTCTTACGTGTCCAAACGTTCGTGAATTCGAGTCGATGTTGATTCTGTCATCGTGTAGGGTGTTCGTTGCAGGTCGGACCAATTGTTAGAGTTAAGAATCAGTGCAAAACCACAACCTTTATTTAGATAAAAGAAAACAGAAATAAAGTATAAAACTCCCAAAGAGAATAATAATTATCTTCCCTCGGTTAAACCGATAACACCAAAGCCCTCTCAATTCCTCGATGATTCTTATCATCTATGTTCCTCTATATTTATAAGAAAAGATAATACCAACTAAAAGGAAAAGAAGTAGAAAATAGAAAGGAACAAAAATGGAAATCCCAATTAGATTTGGACTTGTGCTGGTATTTCCTTTTTCCTACGCGAATAGACTTTCCAATGCTTAGATCCTTGAACTATTGGATGCGTATCACTAAGAGAGTTCAAAAGTTGTTGTTGGATTATTATGGTGTAGAAGTGAAATTGTTATCATCTTTCAAGCAAAGATGTGTTGTATCAGAGCTCTGTCGCTTCTTGAAATCCATGGCGGACGTAATCCATAAGAAATTGGAGAATTTCGTAATCAACAAGCTCCATCAGAGGATATCGATTGCCGAGATTGAAGAGAGAAGGTCGAAAAGAATATGTTTGTTTTGCGAAGAGCCAGAAACTCCAGATCACTATCTGCAACATAAGAAATCGGGAATTCTTATGATAAACTGTGATGAGGATCATCTCTCTCATGATGAAGAGTTGGGAGAAATTGAGGTATCGAATGGAGAGGGGACTGCAATTTGTTGCGAATTAGAAGAGACGCCTCAAGAATTGAGTTCTGCAACCGTTACGACCACGATATCACCGGATCAAGCTGGAGCCTCATAACCAATGGCAAAGTCGAAGTCACTTGATTCGATTCACGTGGTGGAGATAAAAAACCTAGGGAATCAGAAATGATTCACGACTGGTTCGATTCTGCATTTGCGAGTATTGGTGTTCATCAACAAGAACTCAGTCCACAACCTCAGGTATCAACTTCTATCATGGAATCTAGCCATAGAGATAATCGATTAGGGGATTTTGAGATGGATTTGGTAATTGCGGATCAACAACATGCTGTATCAGAGGTTGTCACTAGAATCTTTGATGATTTACAATTTGAAGTGGCTGGGAATTTTGGGAAGTCTAGATGGGCTAAGACCAACCAGTGTGCATCTCAAGTGTTTGATGTATTGCCTCTAAAGACAAACACGATGAACAAGAAGATGCCAAAGGACAAACTGTTTAAACAACGGAGATTTAAGTTCAAACAAAGGCATTAGGAAAGAGTAAGGTCACAAATTGTTCAACAAAAAATCTGTAACAGAAGGAACGGTGTGTACACATGATTGTGTCAAATGTTGATGAAGAGCGGTTCTAGAAGATGGAAACAACCAATGAGTTTGAAGAAATCATTGAGTGAGCACCAACTCATGGTCAAACTGGCATTCATTGGGCGAAGAAATAGTGCGTATACCAGTTCTTGTTCCAGCACTCAAGTTGGTTTCATGAAGAAAAGGATGTTGTTCTTGATACTAGGGAGCAGTTACTCTCTTATTAATGCTACTCTCTTATTCCAAGCTGTTCTGGAACACATGGGCAAGCATTTCACTGTTTGGACAGATTATGAGAGGAAGAGTGAGATGTTTCGGAGCAGAATAAGAATGAGAATGGCTGATTTTTCACAAGAGGAATCAAAACAGGTTGTTGGTTTCCATTGCTCCTCAATTGGCTTTTTATACGGATCATTACCTAGGCCCCCTGAAGATAATCAATCAGCACATTTGAGAATCTCTAATGAGAGTGGGATCCACTTGGCTTCGGCAAATGTGGACATGAGCCTTTGTTTTTCTGTGTGGCCATGTTGGAAGAAGAAGAAATTGCTCCGGGTTCAAGTTCAAGTCGGGAGTCTTATCAACTTTTGCTTTCCAAATGTGGACATGGGAGACTATTTTTCTGTTCAGATGAGAAAAGATTGGAGGTTCAAGTATAAACAAGGGGTGCTTGAACTGATCGTGAAGGGTACAATGGTTGTTCTGAAATTACATGCTCAGCGATACATACCACTGTTACAAGTTTACAGGCTCAATGAACTGATCATGTGGTGCCTTTTGTCTTCTTCATTGCAAATGATACTGTTCTTATAAACCTTGTGGTCAAAGTTTTCCAAAAGGGGGAGATTTGTTACAGGATTATGGAAGTGTAGATACAACGTCAGATAATAAGGGAGTGATGGACACGTGGACAGTGGACATTAGAAGATGAGTCTACGGCTGAGATTGAATTGACCTCATCGAAGACGTTAAAAGAAAAGGGAGAACAGATTTGTTGATTTATTCAATCAATTTGTAAATTTTTGTTACGACTTCATCTTCTTCTTTCTCTGTAATTCTGGATTTCGAATTGTTCCTCATTGTTAGTTTGAATCTGTTTCTTCTTTCTAAGATTCTAGCAGATGAGATGTGGATTATTGTTTCATGAACGGCTATTTATTGTTACGGTTTCAATAAAGTGTGTTTTCCTTTATCATCCTACGAGGCGGTCGCGGGTTTGCAAACTCGGGTCAGAAGAGAACACGAGAGATGATTTTCTGAGACGTCATGAGCGATCATAGACGAGGGAGATCGGTTAAGATATGGTCACGTTGAAATGCAGCTTGCGAATAAGTGGATTGGAGCTGCTTAAGAACTTGTCTAAGACGTAGCTTTCTGAGACGTCACGTTGAGATGCAGCTTTCTGAGACGTCATGAGCGTCGTCTTCTGCTTGATTTTTGTGCTTCTTCTTCTTTGGAGATTGGCACTGAGGATTTGCGGATTTCATCGAAACCTTATGATCTTTCAGCAAAGGACTCCATGGAATATGGCCATGTGGTCGTCGGCTCCACATAAAATTAAGATCGGACTCGTCGAGTTCTCATCGGATAAGGGAGAGAAAATTTTGCCTCACCTGGCATTGGAGGAAGAGACGCGTAAAGAAAAAAAGGATAATCATAAAATTTGACCCTTTTTATTATTATTTTTTGTGTGTGTGCAGTCAAGCGTGAATTGGTTTAGCATTAGATTATACCAATTGGTTATTCTAAACCAACAATATACCAAAACCCTAAGTAACGAAAGTAAGCATGATTATGTAAAACTTAGCTTCTTCGTATTTGATGAAGACGTTTTCGGCGGCGTCGTCAAGTATCCATGGCGGTGATTGGAGATCATGATCGGTAAACATGACGAGAGAGATCGGAGACTTCGTCGGCGTCGTTGTTCGCTTCGTCAACACTCATTTGTTCGTCTCCGGACATCTCTTCAGATCTCGTTCTTGGTAATTTCCGCGAGTAAGAAAACTTCTAAATCTCCACAGACGGGCACCAAACTGTGAGAGTCGAAACTCACACAAATAAATCTTGTAAAGGAATTTAGAGAGAATAGAAAATTCTAAGTATGAAACTCGAGAACAAGGATCTAAAGATGGTTTTTATTGCTGATTTGATAAGCTTTTTGTACATTGAGTTTTGCTTAGGGTTTTGCGCGGGTCCCCTTTTATCAATGACTATGCTAACTATTTATACAAGTTCTATAAGCGGATATCTCGGAGAATATTTTGGAATATTTCCTTTTTGCTTCGTGCCGCCACCATCTTAAATCTTATTCTAGGGTAATCGATGGACTGGGTCATATTGATGGGCCTTTAGCTCGGCTCATTACATAAGTACTGAATCTCGGCCTGTTAAGCTTGAAAGGTGATCTTCGTCTTGGGCCATAAAGTATTGAGCTAGGCCCATGATAGTTTGCCAAGATGAATCGGGTCGGTATAATCTTGATATGGTCTCGGTTTAGTCTTGACTTGGCCTCGACTCAGTACTGGTTCATCCAAGGCATGATCTGGTTTCGCTCAAGGCATGAACTTGGTTCGACCATCGGCTCGGTCTTGGTTGCAACTCGGAATCGTCTCGGTTTGGAGGCGTTGTTCTGGTTCAGCTCTTCGTCTAGGGTTTATTCTAAAATAAGAACTCTTCTAACATGCTTTGGGTCGGTTGGAGGAGAGGTGGTTCATGTCAGCGTTGTTTCCTTTCCTTTAGCTTGGTCTGAAATGAAGGCAGCTCAACTCTGCCTAAGGTGATCTCATCTCGGTTTAAGGTGAGCTCAGCTCGGTTTAAGGTGAGCTCAGCTCGGCCTCATCTCCTTTCTTCCAGCTCGGTCTAAGGTGGAGACAAGTTCAACTCGGCCTCTTCCTTCTCCTAGCTCAGCTCGGCATCATTTCGTCTTCTACTTGGTCCGTAGTGAAGTGAGGGACGAGGTGAGGGCTTCTTGGCCAAGGTGAGGGAAGGTAAGGTAATACAAGGATCAAGGGCCGAGGTGAGCCAAGCTAATCGTCACCTCCTCTTCTCATACTTGGTCGTTTGTAGCAGTTGGTTTTGGTTATGTGAAAACCGACCCCAACAAGCTCCATTCACACATCTACGAAGCAGTACATATGCTCAATTTTGAGAATTAGACAGAGAAGCAATAGAACTGATTTGCTTACCCGTTCGTGAAGGCCTTGTGGACACATCGCCATAATGAACTCGGTCAAACTTTTATGTTTTTCTGGCTCGTGTCATGCAAGACAGTTGAGGGGATTTAGCACTTCAAACTCTTTGGCGTTGTAGTGGTGGCGAGGTCACCGATCACTTTGGTGGTGATGTAATCTTAGGTGAATATGGCACACGCTCCCTCTCGGTAATTGTAGTCGAGTTTTTCTTCCTTGCCCTGTGGTAGCTTCGTTTGACATGAATCCATGTGCATCTTATAGAGAAAACTAAATAAATGGTTTCATCTTCATTGAGTAAAATGAATGTACAAAATGAGTTTATATACAATTAAATTCAATGTGATAAACCACATAAATAACCAGAAATAATCTAAACCATATACTAACCCCCCCCCCCCCCCCCCCCCCTCAAGATGGAGCTTCATAGATATTTTGAAATCCCATCTTAGATATAAGAATCTGAAACTGAGTTGGATAAAGGGGCTTAGTAAAAGCATCTGCAAGCTGATGTTCACTACGAACATGAAGAGTTTTCATAAATTTATAGGTGAAACATTCTCTAATCTTATGACAATCTATATCAAGGTACTTTGTCCTCTCATGAAAAATTGGGTTCTTGGCAATGTGGAGAGCTGATGTAATGTCACAATATATAGTAGCAAGAAGTGGAGAAGGGAAACGAAAGTCCTTCATAATCTGAGCTATCCAAATCAACTCCTTAGTGCCAAAAGCCATTGCCATGTATTCAGCTTTAGCCCAGCTACAAGAAATAGTGAGTTGTTTCTTTGATCGCCATGAGACAAGTGCATGACCGATAAACATGCAGTAACCTGAAACATATCTCCTGGTTTCTGGACAAACGGCCCAGTCAGCATCAGTAAAACGTTTAAGGGAGAGATCAAGATCAGAAGAGTAAAAGAGGCCTTTGCCTAAACTGCCTTTGAGATATCTGAGAATTTTGTGAGCTGCTTGCAAATGAACTTCCCGAGGAGCAGAAGAGAATTGGAAAAGTTTGGTAACTGCAAATGTTATATCAGGCCTTGTATTGCACATGTAAAGAAGTTTACCCACAAGTCTTCTATAGAACTCTTACTTGGCCACAAGTCTAGCCTTATACCTCTCAATGCTTCCATCAACATTATGTTTGATTGTATAAACAAATTTATCATCAATTGGTTTCTTACCAGGAGGTAAAGGACACACTATCCAAGTGTTAGTGCGATCCATAGCCTAATATTCCATACCTATAGCATCACACCAAAAATTGTGCTTCTTAGCCTCATAATATGTATTTGGTGTAAGAGTATGAGTAATATTATGAATAAAAATGCTGAAAGGAATGGCTAGTTTATTATAAGAGATATAGTTAGATATATGATAATGAGTAGAAGATGAAGTAGTATCATAGATATAATAATCCTGCAAATGTGATGGTACTTTGGATTGTCTGCGAGAACCAATTACTAAAGGCAAAAGATCCTCAGAAGATGACTCCTAAGTGAGAGGAAGTTTATCGGAAGATGAATGAGAAAAAAGATGAGATTCATCAATGGAAGCAGGAGAATGAATATGAGGAAAGAAATCCTGTGTATCTTCTGTCAAAGTAGAAGATAGAAACAGAAAAATGTTCTCATGAAAAGTGATATGTCGAGAAATTGAAATAACATTGCCCTCCATTTCTAGTAATTTGTAACCCTTGTAACCCAAAGGATATCCTAAGAATACACAAGCATAGCTTTAGGTTGGAATTTATGTTAGAGGAAGTGGAAACATAATATAAGCAACCAAAAGCTCTAAGAAGGTTGTAATCAGAAATCTTGCTAGTCAACAGTTCATAAGGAGTCTTGTTGTCTATCATTGGAGTTGGTAATATATTTATTAAGAACATTGAACTTATTACACAATCACCCCAATATTCTAATGGAACATTTAACTGAAACATTAAATATCTAGCAACATTAAGAATATGTTGATGCTTTCTTTCCACTACTGAGTTCTGTTGAGGGGTTTTGAGGACACAAATGGTAGGAAACTATGCAGTTTTCTTGATAGAAATCAATGAACCTTAATTCAGGAGCATTGTCAGATCTAACAAATTTGACTTTCTTATCATATTGTGTTTCTATCATTTGTATGAATGCAGGAAAAACAGACAGAACATCATATTTTGATTTCAACAGGTATCTAAGTGGCCCTACTATGATCATCTACAATAGGTAAGAAGTATTTAAAACCATCATAAGTAAGAACAGAAAATGGACCCCATGTATCAATATGAAGTAATTAAAAAGATTCCTTGCATATATGAGCATTTGATTGAAAAGGTAAATGTTTCTGTTTGACTAAAGGGCAAATTGAACAATGTTCAGTTTTATTATGTGATTTATGTAAAGACAATACATCACTAAGTAGATCAATTCATGACTGAGCAGGATGACCTAAACGAGTATGCCACATATCTAAACCAACAACAGAAACAACAGAGCACGTAGTACCTTTGAAAGTAAAAGTAGATTGCTCTTTATTAAACTCCAAAATGTAAATATTTGAGATTTGATTACCCTGACCAAGCATCAACTCCTGAGTAAGATCTTGAATAAAGCAAGAAGTGGAGGTGAAACTAATGATGGAAGGTAAATGATTAGTTCACATGCTAACACTCAAGAGATTGAAACAAAACACATGAATGAACAATACTTCATGCAATATGATTGTATCACTGAGTTGAATTGATCTTATTCCAACAATGCTCATTGTGGTTCCATTTGGAAGTTTCACAAAAGTGTTAACTAGATCCTGAAATCCTAGAAACATAGTCCTAGAGTTATACACATGATGTGCGGCACCTAAATCTATAACCCATGAACTAGGAGATATATCATTTTCAACAGATTTAGAAGTAAGCATGTCATAATAAGTGGGAGGATAGAGAGATAAAAATGTACCAGATATCTAGAAAATATTTGGTACGGAGGTTGAAGTAGAAGTTGAAGAAACTGCAAGAGATGGAGTGCTACCAGAGGTGTGTAGTTTCGAGCTAAAGAAAGAAATAACATCTTAAATATGTACGTTAGTCATATTGTCACCCAAACTTTCTGGTGCTTTAACAAATCCCTGAACTGATCCGTGAACCAATGAAATATCTAAACCAGTCAGAGAAGTCATATTTACAGATTTCTGAACTGAAACAGGAGTGTGCTGAGATGAAGTAGAATTCTTCTTTCATGTCTAACCTGGTGGATAACCATGGAGTTTATAACAACGATCCTTTAAATGACCAACTGCTCCACAATGACAGCAAACATGACGATGTCTCTGTTGAAAGTTTGTCGCAACAGCTACACTTCCTTCAAAGTGATGACCATATTCAATTTCTTTTCCACTAACTTGAAAAGCAACAGATGGAACATATCCATTAGATGTAATCCCGACTGTACGCTGACTTTGATCTTGATCCAATATATTGTATATAGAGCTCAAGCTTGGACGATGTTTCTTGTTAAGAATCTGACCACAAATATTAACATAAGAATCATTCAATCCCATAAGAAATTGGATGATTCCATTTGTTTCTGCATCTTCAAGCAACTCTTTAAACTTCCCACAGTTGCAAATCTTGAGTGCCAAGAAGATATAGTAGCCTTGGAACATGGTGACACAAACAACACAGTAGCTTGAGATTCCATGAGCGGCCACTCATACAGTTCGCCCTTAGTTCTGTCATGGAGTAACGGGACCCCCGTGCTGAGATCCTTCACCTGAAAGGATGCGAGAAATAATTCCACATAAACACAGTTAGTGTTGCACAATTGATATACTGAGATTAAATTTTTATGTATAGCAGGAACATATAAAACTTTCTACAAGTGCAAATCACGAGATTTGGTGGGAAAAGAAGTGAAACCCGTGTGTGTTATCGGAATCGAGGAGCCATCTGCAATGACGACATCATCACCACCATGGTAAGGCTGATGCAGGGATAAGTTGTGGAGGTCAGAGGTGATGTGGTGCGTCGCGCCACTGTCGAGAAGCCAATTGTTGGCGGAGTATGGTGAATTGACGGCCAGATTAGCATGTGGCTGCCATGGTGTGAAGAGGCTCGGTTGCTAGTGTTGTGCTGTTGATTGAAACGCTTGTAATTGAGAGCATCGTTTCGCACTATGACCGTGAACGCCACAAATCTGACAACGACCAAGGTATGGACGTGGACCACGAGATTCATTCATGGTTTGTTGTTGTTGTGATGGCTGCCAATTGTTGTTGTTGTTGTTCCGAGAGCGGGTCTGGGTTTGGTAATTCTGATTGTTGTGACGTTGTTGAACAACATTTGCAGTGACTGGAGCGTGTGACAGAGTCGTGTCAACCATCATAAGAAGCTTGGCTTCATGGTTAAGAAGGCGTTCATGAAGTTCTGTGATGGTGGGTGGAGTGTCGCGGCCTTCGATCTGGTCGACGACAGTTTTGTACTCATCAGGGAGGCCTTCAAGGATGAGATCAATTTGATCTTCATTTTCAACTGCTGTCCCCAAAATAGCCAGTTGATCATGGCGTGTGGTAAGGCCTTGGAGGTAAACATCAATTGTTTTGTTTTCTTTCCGCCAGTGTTTGAGTTGTGTTTTCAACTGTTTGATGTGACCACGGCTTGGTGTGAGGTGAGGGCTAACATGCTCCAAAAAGCAGAGGAACTTGTCGCACGAGGGACAAGTGGTTGAATGGAACATGAGATGGCGCCGATGAGAGAACTGAAAATCAGTTGGTCTTGGCGTTTCCATAACGTGTATGCTGGATTCACGGAGACATCATCACCAGCGGTGAGGGTGGGAGGAGGAACGACGGTGGATCCGTCGAGATGACCAGCAAGGGCATAGCCATCAAGCAAGGCGTGAACTTGAAGCTTCCACATGAGATAGTTGGTAGCGGTAAGTTTGGAAACACTCGACATGTTTATCGTGAGGAGAGACTGGTTGTTGATCGTGATGGTCTCATTGATGATAGTGGGAGAGGTGTAGTCGGAGGAAGACATGGTGAGATAGAGAAATGAAAAGAGAGAATTTTTTTTTTCAAAGATCGTTTGCTTTTAATACCATATAGATGTTTGTAGAAGTAATGATTATAACTTTACATCGAGAGGAATATATATACATGGAATGACTAGCTAGGGCTTTACTAGAGCGTTAATGACAAATATACTCTATACATAAATAGTTCCTTAACATAAGCAATCACTGATATAATATCTCGTAATGTAAGCAATCAGGGATATGATATCTCCTAATAAAAAGTACCTCAAATGTAGTTTGCAACATATGTTTGTAATTCTTCATGCATATCAATATGCAGTTAGTATTTGTAGGTGTAGCTACAACTACATTTCGTTACTTGGTACACAATAGGGCTGGGAAAAATATTTGAGATATGTGATCTAATCCGAGATTCGATTTGAAAAAAATAGGATATCCGAGGTTCTCGGATCCAAATAATAAAATTTAAAGATCAGGGTACTTGGATCTGATCCGGATTCATTTTCATATATAATTTTCTTAAAATTTAGTGACGTGGGTTAGGTTTTAACCTTAAAATTACGTAGTTGCATATGCACAACAACCATGGTAGTATTTAGGGATCAAATACTAAATATGGTTGCCCACTTAACGCACCATCAAATAATAATATAACCAAGCGGCACAGGACTACCAAATATTTTGGCACACGCCAAAAGAATATATATATATAAGACAGTAGATCGGGTTCAATGCCTCGTGTCGACCTGATCCAAGCCAAGTCAAGTATCACCCTTATAAATAGTTGTTTACTCCACCATGGAGAGGGAAGGCAGATCGATATAGGGCTTATCACCAATCCTCAAAAATAGGGGAAAATTCTTTCATGGAGCTAGCTAGAGAGGTATTCAGACAAACCTTCTGCCCGTCACCTTTTCGACCATCGTATTCCACCATTGTTCTACTATTCAGGAAGAGACAACTCTTCCAAACTCTTATAGGTACTCTTTCTCTGTCTTTGAACAAAGTATCCCCAATGGTCCACTCTACCTATAATACCTTAGATTTCGTTGATTGGAGATGCCATAATATGATGTCTCGATACAGTTCAATTTTTTTTGATGTAGTGAGTAATAACTCTGGTTGTTCGCTGTTCAAAAATTCTTGTTTAGGTAGTTCATACCATCCATACATAGTGTTTTGATATGAGATTTCAATTATTCCATGTTTTAGTAGTAGCAGATTTTTCCAAGTTCCCATCGTGGGGTCGAGGATACTTCCCTTCGCGGTTCTACATGTGTCCCTGTTTTTATGTATTCTCATGTTCGATGTCATATATATATAATAATATATATCGAAAGGATGAACCGAGGCTACTATAAGAAATCCAACCTCCTAAGTTGATCCATCAGCAAAAATCATACATCTCGATCATGACCATGGTTCTAAAAGTCAGGCTACGCGCCGACTAGTCGTCCCACTAGTCGTTCACATTGTCCAAGCGCCACGATTTTCTTATAATCGTTGTAATTAATCGGTGGTTTGGTTCAGACGTTCTGTTCGGACAAAAATTGGTCTAGATGCTCCAATCGTCCGGTTTAGGTACTGGTTTAAGTTTTTAAATATGTGTCTTTTGAATAAATGAAGAGAGAGAGATAGAGTAATAAAATTTTAAGAGAAAAAGGAAAGTAAAAAGAGAGTTAAGTTGTGTAGGACCCATGCCCCCTCTTAATTCTCCGATTCGTCTCTAAATAACGTGATCATTCTTTTTTTTTTTTAATAATGTTTCTATCTCCGTTTATTTTCTTCTTTTTTCTATTCACGTTAATTTTATTTAGTGTATTAGTCTTGTAAATTGCTTTATTATTTGCGATATTGTCGTTGTTTCTCATAGATTTTTAACTTTCTTCTATATATGTGACTTTGGTATAAAAAACATAATATATAAAATATATAATAATATAATAAATTAATAAAAAAATCATTAACGCCTAGGCCCCGCCTAGGCGCTAGTCTCCATCACACGCCTAACTACCGCCTAGCGTGTGTAGGTTTTACAATGTAATATATAAACATTACAAACTTATAAAAGCAACATAAACCTAGGCCATCAGTGAATGCGCTAGTCCCCATCACACGCCTAGCTCAAACTCACTGACTCATTAGCAATTACTGATATGCTCAAATTAATACCCTAACAGTATTAAAGCATTAGTTGTAATATAGTTAGGGGTCGAACCACAAAGACTCACGGAGATCACTCAATAGATTATAGTGTCAAATCAAGCTAAGCAAATAAGATGAAATTGAAAGCAGTGCAGAAATTCAATTGGAGAAAGATAAGCTCAGGGCATTTCTCAGGAAATCAATGAATGCAGATAAACTAACTAACATGATTCAGATTTAGCGCAGTTCTTGAACTCAAATCACTAAGCAATAATTAACCAACTGTCGTTGCGAGAATTATCTAACTCTAAACCTCAGAATCCCAAATCTCTTTGCAAATTCCTAAGAATAAATCAGCTTTAAAGTTCAGGTTTGATATGTTCACAAATCAATTAAACCAAATCTCTTTGCGAATAATCAATTTGCTCACCTAAGGTTCTATCAGGTAATTAATCGCACTGTCGTGCATAATCAATTATCCTAAGATCTAAGTTCCAGATTCGTCAACCTAGAATTAGCTTTGAACACAACCTAAGGCGAAGAACTAATTCAGATGGTGAATCCTAATAATCTAATCAACCTACCATTCAGAGAAAACCCTTATGAGAACCCTGAACCTAAAGTGGATCTACTCGGACATGAAGAATGAAACAATCAACATAACTGAATAAATCATCAAAGAAAATAGGAAGAGTAACAAGAGGTTTTGAGATCTGATCTCGGACGAAGGGAGATTCAGACTTGTCTCTCTCAAACCAAAGTAAAATAAAGCATAGCCATTAAAGTTGCTGAAAAACCTAATTATATAGCTAAAACACGTTCTGGGCCATCTTGTAAATATCAAAGTCTTCTGGGCCAATTCTGCAATTCTTCAACTCTTCAATAAGTCGCGATCCTTCTGTTTCCTCGACGGGTATCGATCGATACCAGGGGGTATCGATCGATACTCATGTGATTTCGACGTCTCAGTTACACGGATCTTTGCTTCGCTCCAGAATGTTCCAGAAAGCTCCAATATCTCCAATAATGTTCCCAACGTGCTATGACCTGTAAAAGACTCTAAACTACTACGAAATAGAATAAAGACTCTATAAAAAGGACTTATATCATGGCTTAAATAGGGTAAAAACCATGATATATCAACTCCCCCAGACTTAGCCTTTGCTTGCCCTCAAGCAAATAGAAGATTAAACCAGAGAAAGAGGTTTGAAAACGTAGAGACTCACCTGTACATAAACCATCGAAATGACCCTCTTTCCAAGTACCCACATGTCACCTAATCAGCTTTTGATCTAACCACCATGTACTTCTCCGTAGACATTCGCAGCTTTTCCAGACTCCACACATTACCCCACAGTATTGTTCAAATAAAGCACTCATCGCCAGATTCATCGCTGCAGCCAATGTTCAAGAACCTTCTAGATTCTTTACCATACAATATCATAACAAGGAACCACCCTTTTCATACTTTTTGTATCAATTTCTCTCCCCCAGACTTATTTCTTATTATGTTTCTAGCATTTACATATTAAGGGATTGAGACGCGAGTATTGATGGTGTTAGCCACCGAATCCCCGGTTCTTCTCTCAAAAGTAATCAAAGGTGTAGGCGAATAATGGTATCACATGAATTTTCCTAACCTCGCTTTCACCTTTGTGTGATCATCTCCTCTGAAGTAGAATAATGGGATCCTTGGAAACTTTCCTAACCCTCTACTCAGAAGAAAATCATTTCATCTTTTAATGCATCTTATTACTTGTAACAGGGAGAGAAATACCATTATCTTAAAAATATGGGTTCCTTTGTCAGATATGAATGATGAATCAAGCTCTATGAACACTAACCACATCGATGAAGTGCAAAAATTGGCTCAGGCTTCAGAAGAACTCTGCTTGAGACATGGATGTTTTCTAGTCAACTGGTCAGTCCTTGGATTTTTCATTAGTCGATCTAGAACTGATCTTGCAACATTGTTCACTCAAAAACAAAATCAAATCAATAAGTTCAAGCACATGATCATCATCTCCAATAAGTTTTGACTCAATAAAAACAATTCTGACTCAGTAAAACGACTGACTCTAAGAAAAACAAACACAATGTCAGCAGACACCTCCCCCAGACTTGAACAACACTGTCCCTAGTGTTATTTAGCCTAGAGTCAGTGAAAGAAAACAAAAGAACAGAACAAAATTGGGAAAAACAAGAAGTTACCTTGCTGGAATATTGAGTATCGACCGACACACAGCCTGGTATCGATCGATACTAGGCTTAAGTCGACACAGGAGATTTCATTGCCCGCAGGGTATCGACCGATACCAACAGGGTATCGATCGATACCCTGGCGATTTCGTGATTGCCAGTTCAGTTTCTCCTTGTTTGCTCCAATCTAATTCAAGACACAAAAACGAAAAAAATACAAAAATAAAAGACTCACCAGTGGATTGCCTCCCACCAAGCGCTTGTTTAACGTCAGTAGCTTGACTGTAACGCCCTTCAGGCTTCCCTTCAGGCTGGATAAGAGTGAGAGCTTGCACCAAAATAGGCTCCACAACTTGACATTGCTAGCTTCAGAGTTTTGCTCAACATGCCTTCCACAAACTCCTGTCCTTTCTCTTTCAGATCCGAAGTAAGAAGAAATCTAGCCTTAGAGAATGGCTTCGAAGCTCCTTTGCACGTGACCTTATACTCAATCGAATTCCCATCACTCTTCTGAGGGATTAAAGTGACAAGGGGATTCTCGACTTTTTTGCTCTTGGATTTCTTCTTCTTTGTTGCCTTAGCCTTCTTGACAACTTCCTTCGGCATGCTGGGCGGTTCAGCTGAAATGTCTGCGACAGTAGGCTCATCAGGAGGCTCTTCCAAAATATCAATTGCTAGCGACTCTCCGGTGACAACCTCGATGCTAGAGACACGTGTGGGAGCACTCTTAGGGGGAATGATATCATAATATACCCCTCCGTCAATGTAAGAGAAAGAGATTCTCTTATTAGGCGTGTCTATGATTGCGCCTGCAGTAGCCATAAATGGTCGTCCCAGGAGTATAGGCATACGAGATATCGCACTCATCTCCACAACCTGAAAATTAGTCGGCACCAGACAATCTTCTACTTTGACCAGCAAGGCAGAGATTGTACCGTATGGAAGTGAGGTGGAGTCGTTCGCGAATGTGATAGATACCTTTGAAGATCGAATATCAGCGCCCAACCGTTCTGCAATTGCCCTTGAAATGACATTGACACTAGCCCCTGAGTCAACGAGAGACTCTTTGAACTCAACTCCAGAGAGAGCATGGAACCGCGAATTTCCCTGAATCTTCCCTTTGGGTCAACTGTCTCAGTGGAGGTGGTGTACCTCTAGCCTTAATAAAGAGTGCTTTAATCTCTTCCTCAGTTTTTCTGCAATCCTTGAAGTGACTTAGTAGAGGACGATGTTCTAGAGCTTCTTCAAAGGTTGATTCATTGGAGATCCTTCGTACCATCTTCTCAAAGGCACGCAGCTGCTTTGGAGAAATGGAATCTCTGAGGTGTTGAGGAATAGGATTCAGCTTCTTGGGCTTGCGAATTCTTTCTTCGATCAACTCAGGTGTTTTCACAGTTGCTGGCTTAATCTGCGAGGGATATCGATCGATACCGGGCATGGTATCGATCAATACTATTGCAGTTGAATCGTCCCTGGCAGATACATCATCATCAGAAGGATGCTCCACAATCAGCTTATCCAGCGTAGCCTGGCATCTGCGTCCTCCCATTCCTTTATTGTCATAATACGAGGCATAGGATAAGGTATCCTGGGTATATACACTCGTTCTGCAACTACCTTAGGCACCACAGTCAAAATCTCAGGTGTCTCCTCAGAAATCGCCTCAGTATCGATCGATACCAATGGGGTATCGATCGATACACGGGTTTTGGAAGTATCCCGTTTCAGAATTGTAACTGGCATCGATCGACACTTGGGGGTATCGATCGATGCCTTGGCGATTTCAGGATCCTCATCGAAATTTTCTGCACTTGAGGATATCGCATTGACGTGTGCTCTTGGATTTTCAGTTCTCCCTAGAAGAAAACCTTCCTGCCTCTTTACAGTTGCTGCTGTTTGAGCAACCTGAGTTTCCAGCTTCCTTTGGGAGAGACTGATGGCTTCGATTTTCCCATTCAGATCCATGTATAGGGAGTCAAACTTCCCATTGAAATCCCCCTGCAACTTCTCTTGTCCTCGAAGAAGCAGTTCCATCATGAATTCCATCTTATTGTCTGTGGACTTTGGAGAGATGGGCTGATACGAAGAGTTTCCGTAATTGCGAGTGTTGTTACTGAAGTTCCGGTTGTTGTTGTACCCAAATTGATGACCCTGAAATCCAGAACCACCAACGTAGTTACAATCTTCCATTTCATCTCCACCGATATTATTGACTCCATCAGCAAAGTGCACAGTCTTCTTCGACTTCCCAAGCAAAATATCCAGCTTCGCTTGAACTTCAGCAATCTGAGACCCATCAATTCCTGCAGCTTGCTTCTTCCTCTTGAAATCAGCATTCTTGGTGCTATTGCTAGACGTCAAGTTCTCAATCAGCACGACTGCATCATCCGGGTACCTGGTGCTGAAGTTCCCATTACTCGCAGTATCCAGAGCCATCTGGTACCTCCAATCAATCCCTCTGTAGAAAGTGCCCAACAGCTGAACCTGATTGAACCCGTGGTGCGGACAATCTCTCTGATATGATTTGAAGTGAATCCAAGCAGCCTTAAGTCCTTCTGCTGGACCTTGAGAAAATTGAGAAATTTTGTTTCTGAGCTCCTCGGATCTCGCATCATCATAGAAGTTGCACAGGAATGCATTATTCGTCTCATCCCATGTAGTTAGCGAACCAGGAGCCAACTGCTTCAGCCAATAAGCAGCATCTCCACTAAGAGAGTATGGGAAAAGTTTGCAAAGGGGAACTCATTGGGCACTCCATTGTACTTCATACCAGTGACCAAATCTTCGAACCTCTCGATATGATCCATGGGATGTTCATGAGCTTCATCAGCTCTTAAAACTACTGGGTTGTGCATCCCTGATGTCTGCTTTGTCTTTCTGTTTGTGCGTTCTAAACGTTCTAGCTTCTCTAACGATATATTGACTAGCGGAGTGTTTCTTCTGGTTTCACGATTAGGCATGCACCTGAAACACAAAGATCAAGAACGTAAGTAACCAAACAAAATACGTTGAGTATCGATCGATACTAGTTGGTATCGATCGATATCAATAAAGAAATCGCCTGTGTATCGACCGATACTAGTGAGTATTGATCGATACCGACGAACTTTGTCGAAACTCGACAGCTAAAATCTAAAGGCGAAATTGAGTCCCCGGCAACGGCGCCAAATTTGATATGCTCAAATTAATACCCTAACAGTCCTAAAGCAATAGTTGTAATATAGTTAGGGGTCGAACCACAAAGACTCACGGAGATCACTCAATAGATTGTATAGTGTCAAATCAAGCTAAGCAAATAGGATGAAATTGAAAGCAGTGCAGAAATTAAAAGTGTTGTAATTCAATTGGAGAAAGATAGGCTCATGGTATTTCTCAGAAAATCAATGAATGCAGATAAACTAACTAACAGGATTCAGATTTAGTGCAGTTCTTGAACTCAAATCACTAAGCTATAATTAACCAACTGTCGTTGCGAGAATTATCTAAATCTAAACCTCATAATCCCAAATCTCTTTGCAAATTCCTAAGAATAAATCAGCTTTAAAGTTCAGGTTTGATATGTTCACAAATCAATTAAACCAAATCTCTTTGCGAATAATCAATTTGGTCGCCTAAGGTTCTATCAGGTAATTAATCGCAATGTCGTGCCTAATCAATTATCCTAAGATTTAAGTTCCAGATTCGTCAACCTAGAATTAGCTTTGAACACAACCTAAGGCGAAGAACTAATTCATATGGTGAATCCTAATAAACTAATCAACCTAGCATTCAGAGAAAACCCTTATGAGAACCCTGAACCTAAAGTGGATCTACTCAGACATGGAGAATGAAACAATCAACATAACTGAATAAATCATCAAAGAAAACAGAAACAGTAACAAGAGGTTTTGAGATCTAATCTCGGACGAAGGGAGATTCAGACTTGTCTCTCTCAAACCAAAGTAAAATAAAGCATAGCCATTAAAGTGGCTGAAAAAACCTAATTATATAGCTAAAACACGTTCTGAGCCATCTTGTAAATATCAAAGTCTTCTGGGCCAATTCTGCAATTCTTCAACTCTTCAATAAGTCGCGATCCTTCTGTTTCCTCGATGGGTATCGATCGATACCAGGGGGTATCGATCGATACTCATGTGAATTCGACGTCTCAGCTACATAGATCTCTGCTTCGCTACAGAATGTTCCAGAAAGCTCCAATATCTCCAATAATGTTCCCAACTTGCTATGACCTGTAAAAGACTCTAAACTACTACGAAATAGAATAAAGACTCTATAAAAAGGACTTATATCATGGCTTAAATAGGGTCAAAACCATGATATATCAATTACCCCTCTCTTTTTTCTGCAGGAAAGCCATAGAAGTGGAAGTGTCGGACGTTAAGCCATCAGTGTAGGTTTTACAATGTAATATATAAACATTACAAACTTATAAAACCAACATAAACCTAGGCCATCAGTGAAGGCGCTAGTCCCCATCACACGCCTAGCTCAAACTCACTGACTCATTAGCAATTACCCCTCTCATTTTTTTTGCAGGAAAGCCATAGAACTGGAAGTGTCGAACGTTAGGCCATCAGTGTAGGTTTTACAATGTAATATATAAACATTACAAACTTATAAAAGCAACATAAACCAACACTGATGACCTAACGTCCGACACTTCCACTTCTATGGCTTTCCTGCAAAAAAAAAAAAAGAGGGGTAATTGCTAATGAGTCGGTGAGTTTGAGCTCCCAGAATCATGAAATAATCACTCCATACCCAAAATAACAATCAGCAAGCAGTCACACAATAAAGCATCATCCAATCGGAGAATATGCACATGCATAAACTTAAACATGAAGATACAAATCTACAGACATGCGAAAATGCAACGACACATATTCGTACACTTGATACAAGTATCACATTTTACACCCTAGACACACCCTAGGCATACTTGACATAAAGACCTGGCTAATTTGATACTTCCCTTCTCATCTTACACGATCAGATTGATAGGCCGTTGAATGTATACTGAAGACACTAGAGAACAGGAGTTTGAAGAAGGATAACCAGAGCGTGGGAAGAGCGCGTGAAAAGAGAGTGGGATTAGCTTTAGTACAAATACGTAATTACTGTTTATAAGGAGATAATGCTAATTGTTGTATGTAGATGAAGCGTGATGAGCTTATGTATATGTATTCTATTACATACGCCATGAGTATGTAGAGAAAAGAGATATGCCATTGTTATACCTTCTTCATTCATAATCAATATACAAAAATATACAGAGAGATTACGAGAGATTACATCAAAGAACTTATCAAATGGTGCGTCGTGACGTGATCGAACCATCGAATATGATGAATCGTGATTCAGAGCAGTGTAGTGACGATAGCGGTGAAGTTACATCGGCGATGAAGGCGGAATTGGAATTTTTACAAGGAGGCTTCACGCGACTGTGAGAATCGAAGACGAAGGTTGAAGCTCGCATGACGACGATCGACGCGAAACTAAATTCCAATGATGAAAAGTTAAATTCCATTTTATTGGCGATTCAACAGCAATCGGGCTTACCTCCTCGCATCATTGGCGGAGTGCGGCCGATTGAAATTCCAGAGTCATCGCAATCATAATTTCAGGTACATGATTCTGATTTGGAACAAAACCGGAGAGATCTTCCGTTAGGTTATCAATCTGAGAATTTGATTGTTGCGAATATAGAGTGTATGTTGCGTAAGATTAAGATGCCATTATTTGACAGAACAAATCCGTATGTGTGGCTTGAGAAAGTAGAGAGGTTTTTTCAAATCAGCAAGTACGAAGATGAAGGAAAACTAGACCTCGTGTTTCTGTGTTTAAAAGGAGCTGCGCAGAAATGGTTTACCAGGAAGTTGTACACAGAGCTCAAGGACTGGTTTGACTTTAAGAGCCGATTGCTGGCTAGATTTGGACTAGTCACGAACATGAGTTGTGCAAATGATTCGATTGTAACTTTGAAGGTGGCTGACTCCATTGAAGAACCAGAGTTGCAAGAAACGACATCATCACCATTGGCAACATGTTGTGTTTTACAACATCAACAAGCAGGCAATACATGTTGTTCCAATGCAGCAATGAAAAAATCGATGCCCCGATCTGAAATGGTTTTTGCTGACTTACTCCCTGGTTTGAACAGTGATATGTTGGTCGTTCATCACGTTGCACAATTTGATGTTGTATATGCTGAAGAAGTGACTGAGTTGAATCTGAAGTCGATAGTTGTTGATGACAGGCCAAATGCCTGCCAAGTGTTTGACAATTTCTTTCATGAGACTGAACAAATAACAAATAAGACGAAGCAGGCGAAGTGGTTTAGCTCTTGGAGGTTTACGTTCAAGCAAAGGAGACACTTACTACAACATAGGAAGATGAGTTTATCTGCTAAGTTTTGGATGTTCATGTTCAAAAGAAAGAGGCAACATCAAGTGTATACACGAGCTGAACATCATATGAGTGGCAGAGGGATTATTAAATGCAATACGCGGTTGCATGTGATTCTTAATTATGGATTATCAAGAATATCCTGCTGGGGTGACGAATCGACATCGGTTGTAATGAGAAATCTGACTAGTTCATTGGTTATCAATGGTGATTTGGTGCCCATATTCTCTGGTGCCATGGAATCATGGAATTGGGATGTCATATTTTGTGTTGGGTTATTATGATGAGTTAGAATTTGCAAGTCATGAAACAAGTCATCACTGCCCGAGGTATGATGTGGGCAAATTCCAGAGAGCTTGTTGTTAATCTGGTGCTGCAAGATGTACTTGCACAAAGGGCGTTGCATCACACTCCATCTCACAAGAAAATTGACAATGGTGCAAAGAAGATTGTTTGCTATTACTGGAAAATAGCAGTAAGTTTAATAAAATGTTTGATATATGAGGACAACGATTCAATCGTAAATAGAACTTGCTTCTGGTGTATTATGCACAAGTGGACATGAGAATTTATTTTTCAGTATGGCATTGTTGGAAGAACAAGCATCTGCAGACACGATCCACGACTTTAATGAAGAGTTGAAGAATTGCAAAACTGCCTAGAAGTCTTTATTATTTACAAGAAACCCCAAAACGTGATTTATGTTATTTAATTGATTTTACAGCCACTTTGATGGCTACGCATGCTTTGTTCTAAGTTTTAATTTACTTTGGTTTTGTGAGAGAGCTTTTGAAGGGAGTCAAGTCTAAAACTCTGTTCGTCCGAGAGAAGATTTCGAACCCTCTTGTTACTCTTTCTATTTTATTTGATGATTTATTCAAACATGTTTATTGCTTCAATTTCCATGTCTGAGTAGATCTCTTGTTAGGTTCAGGGTTCTCAATAAGGTTTTCTCTGAATGCTAGGTGGATTAGTTATTAGGATTCACCATCTGAATTAGTTCTTCACCATAGGTTGTTTGCAAAGCTAATTCTAGATTGATCACCTAGAACTTAGATCTTATGATAATTGATTAGGCGTGAGAGTGAGATTAATTACCTGATATAACCTAAGGTGAGCAAAATAACTATTCGCAAAGAGATTTGGTTTAGTTGTTTTGTGAACAAATCAAACTTGATCTAAAAGCTGATTTAGACTTTAGGATTCGCAAAGAGATTTGGAATTCCTAGGATTTAGATTTAGATAGCTTTCGCAATGAGAGTTGGTTAGCTATATCTTAGTGATTTGAGTTCAAGAACCGCGCTAAATCTGAATCCTGCTATTTAGTTTATCTGCATCCATTGATTCCCTGAGAAATACCCTGAACCTATCTTTCTCTCATCGAATTTACAACCGTTTTAATTTACATTCTGTTTTCAATACCATTGATCGTTTAGCTTAATTCTCACCTATATAGTCTATTGTGTGTCTCTGTGAGTCCTTGTGTTCGACCCCTACTTTACTGCAACTACTGCTTAGTATACTTTTAGGGTATTAGTTTGAGTATATCAAATTTGGCGCCGTTGCCGGGGACTCAATTCGCCATTAGATTTTAGTCTGAGAATTTTGACTAAGCTCGTCGGTATCGGTCGATATTATCTAGTGTCGGTCGATACTCGTCGTTTTCTCTTTGTTGTTATCGATCGACACCACCCAGTGTCGGTCGATACTCATCGTGTTACCGACTTACTAACGTTTTTGACTCTTGTTTTCAGGTGTATGCCTAATCGTGAAACCAGAAAAAGCAAGAGCACTCAGCTAGTTGATATGTCACTCATGCAGCTAGCACTTTTGGAACGCACAAACAGAAGAGCAAAGAAGCCAACAAGGATGAACAACAATCAAGCGGAGTTGGTTCAAGATGAGAGAGGGAAACGTCTGGATGGAGAGGGGAACGTCATTCCACCTGCTCCTGTTGTCGCTGGGAACGCGAACGTTGGGAATGTCGCTGAGAACGCTGTGAATGATGGGAACGTTGTGGTTAATCGTGGTAGAACGATTGGTGAATGCAACACCTGATCAGTTTTACGCAAATCGATCTACGATTCGTCCTCCTGCTTTTCCGAGGAATGACTTTGAGCTGAAACCTGCATACTACACTCTTGTGGGACAACACCCTTTTCATGGTCTTTCCAGCGAACATCCCATGGATCATATTGAGAGGTTCGAGGATTTGGTCACTAGCATCAAGAGCACTGGAGTGTCCTACGATTACCTCTTCTGCAAGCTTTTCCCATACTCTCTTGGTGGAGAAGCAACTTACTGGCTGAAGCAGTTGCCTCCTGGATCGCTGACTACCTAGGAGACTAAGACTGCTTTCCTGACCAACTTCTATGACGATGCAAGATCCGAGGATCTGAGGAACAAAATCTCCTTATTTTCTCAAGGACCTACTGAGGCGTTCAAGGCTGCTTGGAAGAGATTCAAATCATATCAGCGAGATTGTCCACATCATGGATACTCTGATGTTCAACTGATGGGTTTCTTTTTCAGAGGACTTGATTGGAGGTATCAGATGACTTTGGATGCTTCGAGCAATGGAAACTTCAACACCAGGTATCTTGATGAAGCCTATGTACTGATTGAGAACTTGGCGTCTAGCAATAGCACCAAGAATGCTAATTTTGAGCGCAAGAAGCTAGCTGGTAACATGGATGGTTCACATATTGCTGATTTTCAAGCTAAGTTGGATTCTATGCACAGTCTTCTAATAGGCAAGACACCAAAGACTGTCCACTTTGCTGAAGATGTCGAGGTGTTCAACGAGGATGAAGTGGAGGATGTTAACTACATTGGTGGTTCTGGTTTTCAAGGTCAGATGAACCAATTCAACAACAACCAAAACTTCAACAACAACTCTCAGCAAGGAGGTTCGAATCAGTTTGGCCAGAAACCATCTTAGAACAGTGGGTATACCAGGAACTATGGGAACTCGTTTTATCAACCTATACCTGCTAAGCTCCCAGATAGCAAGATCAAGTCTATGTTTGAACAGTTAGTTCAAGCGCAGCAGCAGCTCACAGTGAATCTCAATGGAAAGATAGATGTTGTGTACAAGGATCTGAGTGGAAGGATCGATGCCCTCGATACTCATCAAAAGGTGTTGGAAACGCAGGTAGCTCAGACTGGAGCAACTTTCAAGGGAAAGACAACTCAAGCACAGAAAGAGTACGTCAATACAATCACCTTACGAAGTGCAAAAAGCTTCGAAACCTCTATCGAAGGTTATTCCGAATCGGATCCGTCAGTATCGATCGACACCACTGCTGATATCGATCGATACCAACCTAAAGAACCGACACATGAGCCTTGTGTCGATCGACACAAACCCTGTATCGATCGACACTCCTCATAGGCTTAACCATAGATCGTGAAAAAACCAGAGATGGTTGAGGAACGTGTCTACAAGCCTAATATACCAGATCCTCGACCACCTAAACATCTCAGAGATCCCATCTCTCCAAAGCAGCTGCGTGGCTTTGATAATATGGTACGAAGAATTCCACACACACTGACTTTTGAAGAAGCTCTAGAGTACCGTCCTCTGCTGAGCAACTTCCAAGATTGCAGAGAAACTGAGGACGAGATTAAGGCACTCTTCATCAAGGTCAGAAGTACACCGCCTCCATTGAAGCGTTAGACTAAGAGGGAAGACCCAGGGAAATTTTCAGTCCCATGCTCTATCTCCGGAGTTGAATTCAAAGAATCTCTGGTTGATTCAGGGTCTAGCGCCAATGTCATGTCAAAGGCACTTGCAGAGAAGCTGAAAATCGATGACATAAGATATACTCAGATGCCTCTCACATTCGCGAACTCTTCCACATCAGTTCCATACGGTACAATCCCTGATTTGATGGTTAAGGTAGGAGACTGTCTGGTTCCTACCGATTTTCAGGTTGTGGAGATGCATGCGAGGTCTAGCACACCTTTGATTCTTGGAAGACCGTTCATGGCTACGGCTGGTGCAGTTATAGATACGTCCAGTAAGAGCATCTCATTTTCGTACATTGACAAAGAGTTCTCCTACGAAGCCATCCCCTCTAGAAGAGCTCCAACACAGATATCTTGCATCCCCGTTGGTGCAGGAGAAACATTGATGGTTGATCTTTTGGACAAGCCTTACGATGAGCCAACTGTCACAGAAGTTCTGGATCGTCCTCCTATCATCACCAAGAAAGTCATCAAAAAGACTAAGGCAAAGAAGGAGGTGAAGAGCACAAGAGTCGAGAGTGCTACACATGTAACCTTAATCCCTCAGAAGTGCGATGGAAATTAGATCGAATATAAGGTGAAATGTAAAGGTACCTCAAGACTGTTCTCTAAGGCTAGAATTCTTCTTACTCCGGAGCTAAAGGAGAAAGGACAAGAGGTTGTGGAGAACATGTTGCGCAAAACTCTGAACCTGGAGATGTCAAGTTGTGGAGCCTGTTATACCGCAAGCTCTCATTCTTATCCGGACTGATTGTCCGTACAGTAAAGCTCGCGACGTTAAACAAGCGCTGAGTGGGAGGCAACCTAGTAGTAAGTCTGTACATATGAGTCTTTTATTTTTCTAGTTTTGTTTTGTCGTGTGTCTTAACGTGAAGCAGATTAAGAGAAGGAGTATCGATCGATACCAGTCCATGTCGATCGACACCACGCGGAGAAAAAGCAGGAATTGGCCAACAAGTGTCGACCAATACTATGCAGTGTCGATCGACACCGTGCGGGTGGGTAAGTATTCTTTCAAAACCCTCAGGTTTTTCTTTTTCTTCTTTCTTCTCCATCGCTCGATACCGCCTCTCTTTTCCTCTCAAATCGCATCTCTCTCGTTTCTTCACCTATTTTGGTGATTCAAGTGCCTAGATTGATTGGATTTTCATCCTCTATCTCTTTCTAGCATTTGTTTCTTCAAACAGCAAAGGTATGTCTTCGAAATTCCACATTTTCAGTCCGATTTTTAGGTTTGAGGTTTGTGAGATTCTACTCCTTAGCATTTGCTTTTCTTGACAATGGTCATTTGCTGAGATGCTCTAGAGTAGTTTCGCACCTTGCCTTACATTCAATTTCCCTTAATTTCGATTCTTGGACAATTTGAATTGTGGAACTCCGGCTAGGGTGTCGATCGATACCCTCTAGTATCGATCGACACCATGCGTGTCTGATGATAAGAATTTGTTGTGATTTGCTGAGAGGTGTTGGATTTATGATGTGTCTTTCTGTCTTGTTTGCAGATGACAACTAGGCCAAAGAGAGCCAGGAATACAGACGCATCCAGCTCTAACCCATCTGTTCTGGATGTTCATGCAGCCCCACGCAGAGGTCCTTAGCCTAAGCTGAATGAAAAGGCCAGGATCCCTTGTCACCGCGATTGGAACGGGACGGAGAAGGAGGTTACGCTGGGTGATGACTGCCCCTAAAGACACATCTTGGAGGCATGGGATGATTATGACACGCTGCACTATAACGCGTGGTTGATAGTTGTTATCGAACCTACTCGGTTTGTTGACGGAGTCTCCATGCGTCGCTTGGGGCTTGACACAGAGCTGGCCCGTTTGCTTGCGAAGATTGGTCTTGGTCGGATGGCCATTCAGCAGTAGAATCTTTATCCGGACATGGTTCGTCAGTTCATGGCGACAGTTCGCGTTTACTACCAGGACGAGGTTCTCCGGGATGCACAGGAGGGTACTCTGACTTTCATGGCTTATGGAGTGAGGTACAGGTTACCACTCCCTGATCTCTGTGATATCTTCGGTTTTACGCGGGATTGCAGGAGGGTTACTCTTCCCGCGCAGCATCCTGACATGCATACATTTTGGGAGCATTTCGGGAATGGAGCGTACTACTCTAAGGAGTCCACTCAGATGGATATGCGACACCTGGTCCTGCACTGTTTGGTTAGGATTTTGAGCAACACTCTCTTGTGCAAGATGGAATCAAACAAGATGAGAATGTCCGAGCTTCTACTTATGTGTCTGGCTATCAGAGACATTATTCCTGAGGAGAATTTTGCATGGCCTGAGCTTACAGAGGTTAACCTTGGCGCTCTCTTTGCGCATCATTTGGTCTCTTTGAAGACCAAACCATTCACAAGCACGAGCACGAAGACAAAGGCAGTTGGTTGTCTCCTCACTTTTATCTTCCAGCACCTCAGGATCAGTACTACAAGTTGCTCGATAGTCACTGCGCGTCGGTATATGGATGAGAGCCATCTGAAGAACCTTAAGTGGTTGAAGCCCGAGAGGCGTTGGTTATTCACTATATATGCTGGAGATTTTCTGGTGTCGCTCCCTAACGACGAGCTGACAGACATTCTCGAGGATCCTTCTCAGCTTCGTTTCGAGCCTCCTCCGCACATGTTGATTCGAGCACCTGCGACTCGACGGCGAGCCTCTGTGCCCTCACCTGCTGCTGCTGATATTCCATCTACTTCATGCCAGGGAGGATGAGCCCAGCGATCGCGAGCAGCGACTACATCTATCCCTGCACCATCATTTCCATCTCCTTCGGAACATCCAATGGAGCCAGCTACCTTTCAGAAGGTGATGATAGAGAGTATGCGGAGCATCTGGACTGCGATTTCTCGCTGCCGCTGCATGACTGACACGGACGCCGTTCCTTCGTCTCAGCAGACTCCGGTTGATCCTTCACCCGTTGATGAGCATGATGCGGATGCCGATTCTGAGGCGACAGAGGATTAGTCCTCTTTCTATCTGATTATCAGGTTTGCTGTTTCTTTTCCCTTTTCTTTTTATTTTCTTTTGAACTTTTGTGTCTTTTATGCTTTTGAACTTGTGGATTCATGCTTCTATGATATTTTGTTGCACCTAACTTTTGTTTGAGTGGTCTAACAGTTCTTACATTTAACACTTGGATCGTTTGACACACTTTTGGAGCTACATTTGACCTTAGACGATTGAAAAACGAAATTGCCTGAGTGTCGATCGATACCATGTTGGTATCGGTCGACACCCTATGCACAAACCTGATTTAAAAGCTGATTTAGACTTTAAGATTCGCAAAGAGATTTGGAATTCCTTGGATTTATATTTAGATAGTTTTTGCAGCGAGAGTTGGTTAGCTATATTTTAGTGATTTGAGTTCAAGAACCGCACTAAATATGAATCCTGCTAGTTAGTTTATCTGCATTCATTGATTCCCTGAGAAATACCCTGAACCTATCTTCCTCCAATCGAATTTACAACCGTTTTAATATACGTCCTGTTTTCAATACCATTAATCACTTAGTTTAATTCTCACCTATATAATCTATTGTGTGTCTCTGTGAGTCCTTGTGTTCGACCCCTACTTTACTGCAACTACTGCTTAATACTTTTAGCGTATTAATTTGAGCATATCAGGCAGCTGGCTCCATCGAAAGTTCCGAAGGAGAAGGAAATGATGGTGCACGGATAGAAGAAGTCGCTGCTCGCGATCGCTGGGCTCGTCCTCCCTGGCGTGAAGTAGATGTAATGTCAGCAGCAGTAGGTGAGGGCGCAGGAGCTTGTCGTCTAGTCGCAGGTGCGCGAATCAACAGGTGCGGAGGAGGCTCAAAACGAAGCTAAGAAGGATCCTCGAGAATGTCTGTCAGCGTGTCGTTAAGGAGCTGCACCAGAAAATCTCCAGCAGATGTAGTGAAGAACCAACGCCTCTCGGGCTTCAACCACTTAAGGTTCTTCATATGGCTCTCATCCATATACCGACGCGTAGTGACTATCCGGTAGCTCGTAGTACTGATCCCGAGGTGCTGGAAGATAGGAGTGAGGAGACTACCAACTGTCTCTGTCTTCGTGCTCGTGCCTGTGAATGGTTTGGTCTTTAACCAAATGATGTGCACATACAGCGCCAAGGTTGACGTCTGTAAGATCAGGCCATGCGAAATCCTCCTTAGGAATAATGTCTCTGATAGCCAGACACAGAAGTAGAAGCTCGGACACCCTCATATTGTTTGGTTCCATCTTGCACAAGAGAGTGGTGCTCATGATCCTAACCAAACACCGCAGGACCGGGTGTCGTATATCCATCTGAGTGGACTCCTTAGAGTAATAAGCACCATTACTGAAATGCTCCCAGAATGTCTGCATATCAGGATGATGCGCGGGAAGAGTAACCCTCCTGCAATCCCGCGGAAAACTGTAGATGTCACAGAGATCAGGGAGTGGTAACATGTACCTCACTCCACAAGCCATGAAAGTCAAAGTACCCTCCTGTGCATCCCGGAGAACCCCGTCCTGGTAGTAAACGCGAGCTGTCACCATGAACTGACGAACCAAGTCCGGGTAAAGATCATACTGCTGAGTGGCCATCCGGCCAAGACCAATCTTCTCAAGCTAAAAGGCCAGCTCTGTGTCAAGGCCTAAGCGACGCATGGAGACTCCGTCAACAAACCGAGTAGGATCTATAACAACTCTCAACCACGCATTATAGTGCAGCGTGTCATAATCATCCCACTCCTCCAAGATGGGTCTGTAGATGCAATTGTCACTCTGCACAATCTCCTTCTCCGTCCCGTTCCAATCTCGATGACAAGTGATCCTGGCCTTCTCGTTCAGCTTAGGCCAATGACCTCTGCGTGGGGGCTACAAGAACATCAGGAGCAGATGGATCAGAGCCCGATGCGTCTGAAGTTCTTGCTCTCTTTGGCCTAGATGCCATCTGCAAACAACGACAGAAAGACACAGTATAAATCCAACACCTCTCAGCAATCACATCAAATTCGTACCATCAAAAATGAATGGTGTCGATCGATACTAGAGGGTATCGATCGACACCCTATCCATTTCCAGTTCATCGAATCCCCACAGTCCAAATTATCCAAGAGTCAAAACTAAAGGCAATTGAATGTAAGGCAAGGTTCGAAACTACTCTAGACCATCTCAGCAAATTACCATTATCAAGAAAAACAAGTGCTAAGGAGTAAAATCTCACAAACTTCAAACCTAAAAATCGGACTGAAAAAGTGGAATTTCGTATACATACCTTTGTTGATCGGAGAAACAAATGCTAGAAAGAGAGAGGATGAAAATCCAATGAATCTAGGCAATTGAATCACCAAAATCGGCGAAGAAATGAGAGAGATGCGATTTGAGAGGACGAAAGAGGCGGTATCGGTCGATGGAGAAGAAAGAAGAGAAAGAAAAACCTGAGGGTTTTAAAAGAAAACTTCCCTGCCCGCACGGTGTCGATCGACACCGCATAGTATCGGTCGACACTCGTTGGCCAATTCCTGCTCTTTCTTCGCGACTGTGGTATCGATCGACACAGACTGGTGTCGGTCGATACTCCTCTTGGAAATCTGCTTCACGTTAAGACACAAGACACAAAACCAAAAATCAAAACAAAAACAAAAATAAAAAGTTATGTACAAACTCACCAGTGGGTTGCCTCCCACCAAGCGCTTGTTTTACTTCTCGAGTTTGACTTTACGGACGATCAGTCAGGAGAAGAATGAGAACTTGCGCCGAAACAAGCTCCAAATTTTGACATCGCCAGCTTCAGAGTTCTGCTCATCATGCTCTCCACAAACTCCTGTCCTTTCTCTTTCAGCTCCGAAGTGAGAATAACTCTAGCCTTAGAGAATGGTTTCGAAGTTCCCTTGAACTTCAATTGAATCTCCATCGTACTTCTAAGGGGTTAAAGTCACATGGGGGAAACTTTTTACTCCTTTGCTCTTCACCTTCTTCTTTGCCTTAGCTGTTTTGACGTATTTCTTGGTAATGACAGAAGGACTATCTAGAAGGTCTATGACAGTTGGCTCGTCAGGAGGTTCTTCCAAAAGATCAGCTACCAACGTCTCTCATGTAACAACATTGATGCAAGAGACACGTGTGGGAGTTCCTCTAGTGGGAATGGCTTTGTAGTACACCTCCTTGTCAATGTATGAGAACGAGATTCCCTTGCTGGGTGTGTCCATAATGGCACCGACATGCTAGCCCCCAAGTCAACGAGAGACTCTTTGAATTCAACTCCAGAGATATGGCATGGAACTAAGAATATTCCTGGGTCTTCCCTCTTGGTCAACTGCCTCAGAGGTAGTGACGTGCTTCTGGCCTTGATAAAGAGTGCCTTAATCTCTTCCTCAGTTTCTCTGCAATCTAGGAAGTGACTTAGCAGAGGGCGGTACTCTAGAGCTTCTTCAAAAGCCAGTGTGTGGGGAATCCTTCGTACCATCTTCTCAAAGCCACGCAGCTGCTTCGAAGAAATGGGGTCCTTGAGGTGTCTAGGTGGTCTCGGATACGGTATCTTAGGCTTGTAGACACGTTCCTCAGTCATATGCGGCTTCTTCGCAATTTCCGGGTTGGTCTGCGAAGGGTGTCGATCGATACCAGGTAGGGCATCGATCGATTCTCGGGGTTCTGACTCGTCTCGAGAAAGGATTTGAACTGGTATAGATCGATACTCGGTGGTGTTCGATACCCTGAAATTTTCTGAATCCTCCTCGTCATCTTCTACAGGATCATCGAAATTTCCTGTATTCAAACCCTTTTCTACCACCGCAGTGATTTCTTCAGCACCTCTTACAGTGATTACACTGACGTATTCATTTTGTGAATGAACCATCTTTCCTTTGACAGCTGATGTAGTCTGAGCTACTTGAGTTTCCAGCATCTTCTAATGAATATCGAGAGCTTCGATCCTTCCACTAAGATCTTTGTACGTAGCATCCATCTTACCATTGAAGTTCACTGTCATCTTCTCATGTCCTTGAACCAGCTGTTCAAACATAGCCTCAATCTTACTCTCAGGAGTCTTAGCATGTATAAGTTGATAAGATGAACTCTCATAATTCCTTGTGTAGCCACTGCTCTGGAAAGGTTTCTGCCCAAACTGATTCAACCCAAAACAAGCTCCACCAATATAGTTAACATCCTCCACTTCATCTTCAGCAGCAAAGTGGACCGCCTTTTGGGTCTTTCCCATCAACAGATTGTGCATTGAATCCAACTTAGCATTCACCTCTGCGATTCGACTACTATCCAAGTTACCAACTTGCTTCTTGCGCTCTATATCAGCATTCTTGGTACTATTGCTAGATGCCAAGTTTTCAATCAACACATAAGCATCGTCGGGATACCTTGTGTTGAAATTTTCATTACTTGCAGCGTCTAAGGACATCTGATACCTCCAATCGATCCCTCTGTAGAAAGTACCCAGCAGCTGAACCTGAGTGAACCCATGGTGCGGACAATCTCTCTGATATGACTTGTAACGAATCCAAGCAGCCTTGAATGCCTCTGTCGGACCCTGAGAAAACTGAGAAATCTTGTTCCTAAGCTCTTCGGATCTCGCATCATCATAGAAATTATTCAGGAACGCATTCTTTGTCTCCGCCCATGTAGTCAGCGAACCATTTTTGCTATAAAAACAAGAAAACAATTAGAAAAGATTAAATTAAATTAAATTAAATTAAATTAAATTAGATAATAATTAAAAAAAATAAAAATTTACCGCGAAACATTTGAACCACGTCTCAACGGCGTCGCCAAGAACGGCCGACCAATTGTAGTGGGGCTCCTCGAAGTAGGTCTTGATGGTGTTAGACACACTCCGCCCGACTTTGTTGTCCTCCTTAAACCTGAAATATACAAATATAATTATCAGTTAAAAACATATATATATATATATATATATATTAATGAAAAAAAAAAATCTTACGTACCAAAAAATCCTAGGCGGGCAGAGCGGATCTAACTGGGGTAAAAGATGATGACCCGGCAACTGCAAAATGTCCTCGACCGTCAATCCCGCATATGGCAAAACGGGTCGAGGTGCTGCAGGTAGAGGTGTAGTAGGCATCTGTGGGGCGGGCCCGGTGTCCGGAACCAAAGACGTGGTGGCAGACGATGACAGGACATCCGAGTTAACACTTGGTCCCGACTCGTCACCCATAAATGTCTGATAGTGAGTCTTACGTGGTCTCATATCTAAAAAAAGAAACGACTATCAAAAATATAATCTAATGTAATCCAATCCTATCTAATTCTAATCCTAACTAATAATTTCAATCCTAACTAATAATTTCAATCCTAAGTAATAATGATAATCCTATCTAATATTTAAAATTATATAATTAAACTAAACAATTAAAAAAACATGAGAAAACGATATATTTCCCCCTTGAAACTATAATATAGCATCACTTTTACACAAAGTTTGACTCTCGTACCAGATCCCCACATATTGAAAGTTTAAAACTTATTTACTCACTGTCCAAAAGTTCGAAACCACTTTCCACATGGGTTGAAAGTTCGAAACCAATTTCACCATATACCAAAATTAGTGTCGATTTACTATATACTAATCCATACTTAACCAAACTAATACGAACCAAAACCAACATTGAACCAATTACACCCTATTTGAAAGAATTAACCAATAAAATCCCCACCCACCCAATAATCCACCCGACAATCCAAAAAAAAAAAAAAATCTCAAATCTAAAATTTTTAGAGGTTCTCTCTCGACACTGTAGCGACCTCAACAATGGCGGAGCAGACGGAAAAGGCGTTTCTGAAGCAACCAAAGGTCTTCTTATGCTAGAAGAAATCTGGTAAATGGAAAAGGCGTTTCTGAAGCAACCAAAGGTCTTCTTATGCTAGAAGAAATCTGGTAAATGGCATCACCATCTTCATCTCTCTCCCCTCTCGTCTTCCTTTTCACTCTCTCCTCTCGTTTTCTGAGATCGAATCCTTGTGAGGGAGGCCGCGGCGGAGCAGCTCGAAGAGAGGCAGAGCGATTGGGCCTATTCGAAGCATGTGGTGGTGTTCGACATCGTGAGGAATCTGGCATTATTTCACATTCAGATTGTTTTTAGGGCTTTATTTAGTCAATTTCGATAGGGATTTTTTTTTTAAAGTGATTGTTTTGATTCAATTTTGTCGCTGTTTACATGGTTATCTTTTCAAACACTTGGAGGATACTATTTGTGATGTTGAGACGAGGAATGATTTTCCAATTTTTGAGAGGAACAAGACTTGACTTTTATAAGGAAGAGGATAAAATCAAAGCTTTTACGGGTTTGCAAATTCAAATCAGAAAATTTGGTGTGATTATTTTCGAAGAAGAAAAAGATGAAGAGCACCGCTGGGAAGGAGATCCATCACCACCGACATCACTGGAGCTGTTTTCAGTGAAATTTTCTTTTTTTTCAGCCTATCGGGTGAATGATGAGGACATCGAGTCAACGACCCAAGTCATACAAGCACCAGTAGTACCAAGTGGACCAGTGACTAGAACCAGGAGCAGGGACATGGAAAAGAAGTTCAACATGTTTATGGACCAGCTCAGACAAGAAGGTTTCTTCAAGACAGACACTAGTCCGCTAAGCCCGTTTGCGAGCAGTTATTGGGCCGATACTTTGAAGCAGGATCCACTCATGATCCCGGACGATCCAGAAGGCGATCCACATATGGATTTGAAGCTCTTTGATTCTAGTTTCCAGAACACTAAATATCAGCCCAAGAGTCCTTACCATTCGGACCAGAACGTCCAAACACTGAAGATATATCGGCTGGATCCTTTGCTGGCCGATAACACCAAGTGGCCACTCATCAAGCCCAGGCTCGTGGCCCACTTATCTATGGTCGATTTCACTTAACCAGAGATGACTTAGGCCCAAGGAAGGTCATTAGTTGGGTTTGTAAGTCGTTTGGTGCTCTTTTCCCAACCTTCGTTTTTATCCCACTGGGTTTTGCGAAGATGGGTTTTTACCGAGGCCAAACGACTTGCAATATTATTGGCCCAATTAATGACTCTCTGTAAGCCCATGAAGACCAGCTACACTTCCTTTTCTCTTAGTCTTTTAATTATTTTGTAAACGGGCCTAAATTGTTAAGGACCCGTCTTGTTATTTCCTTTTCGGATTATTTCTTTTCTTTGGGGGCGTGAGCTCTCTTTAAAAACCCTAAGGCCTTGTTCTTCTTGGTCACGCAGACAATAAGAATTTTCTTGGTTAATTTTCGAGTTTTTGTTCTTCACAAAAACGTTTTCTCTCTTTAGATCGTGAGTGAGTCCGATCCTTAGGGAAACCCCTTGAAGTATCAAGAGACCGTCGCCTCTCTTGTGGTTCTCATCGCCCCACCAGCAACCTCCATCTTATCCCGTTGACAGAAGAGAGAGACCTTAGTCCAGCTTCTTCAACACTTGAGCACGTATCATTTTGGTATCAGAGCTTCAAAAGCTCATGAATCTAAGGTGTAAACGTTCCCTTATCATCTTTTAATTTTCTGTATTTGTTTTGTTCTTGTCTAGGTTACTAGATTCAAAAAAAAAAAAAAAAAAATAGAAAAACCCTAATCCCTTGTGTCGATTTTTTTTTTTTTTTTTTTGGTACCTTAGCAATATTGATCAAAAAAAAAAAAACTTAGCATATTCTTAGTTAATCGATTTTCAATTGTTCCTTTTAGGATTTTGTCAAAAAAAATAAAACTAGAAAGGAACCATATATTGGAACATATATTTGCAAAAAAAAAATTCTTACCTTACTTGTCTTTGTCGAATTTTTGGAGTTTCATTGGTACACCTTGTTGAATTTTTTTTTGCAAGGAGAAACAATGGAAAACAATGCTGTACCGCAAGATCCTAACGCCATTCTCATGCAAGCAATCATGGCTATGCAACAACAGCTTCAGAGCGTAGTCCAAAGGCTAGACCAGAGGGAGCAGCCTCAAGCCAACAACAATCCTCTACCAAGGGCACACCGACGAGCCAACAACCTAGGCGAAGATCCGGACGATGTTCCGATAGAGGAACAGCCGCGAGTAAGGAGAAGAGGATCGAGACAAGACATCTTTGAGGAGGCCGAAGGTGACTTCCAAATGCACCAACACTCCCAGGACATGAAGCTTAAGGCACCTACGTTTGCTGGAAGAGTTGATCTCGAGGCTTATTTGGAGTGGGAGCAACGCATGGAGCATATCTTCGTGTACTACGACTACAACGAGCAAAGAAGGCTGGCTTTGGCCGTTGCTCAACTCACTGACCATGCTCTCTCATGGTGGGATCGTGAGGTAGCTGACAGAAGAAGGAGCCAATCACCTCAGGTCAGCACTTGGCGAGAGATGAGACAGCTCATGAAGAAGCGATATGTTCCGAGCTATTATCATCGAGATCTTCAAAAGAGGTTCCGAAAATTATCCCAAGGAACCAGGAGCGTGGAGGAATACTTTGAAGAGTTTGAACATCTTAGAAACCGCTTGGAGCTGGATGAAGACACCGAGACATTCATGGCTCAGTTCTTAGACGGACTCAACGAACGACTAAGTCACAAAGTGGAGAAGCTTCAATACCACGACTTGAAGGACATCTTACACCATGCCATTCAAGCTGAGCAACACTTGAAGAAGAAGTCCTATGCTACTGGACGGACATGGAGTAACCAAAAATGGGACCAGAACCGAGCCAAGACCCAAACTCCAACCAGCTTTCCATCTAAGGCCGCGGAGAAGGGCAAGTCGGTCGAAATCGACCCTAGGTTCACTTCTAAGGCCTCTGAGCCTAATTAAGGTAAGTTTTCTAACCCGAGTACTTCTAGAACTCGTGACATAACATGTTTTAAGTGCAAAGGCAGAGGACACATGGCTAGAGAATGCCCAAATCCCCGAGTTATGATCATGTTGGATTCGGGTGAGTACGAGTCTCAAGATGAGGCCGATGTGCAAATGACTGAAGCAGCCACTGAAGATGTAGATTGTGAGGCTGAATATGGTGAGTCTCTGGTCATAAGACGAGCCTTGAACCTCATGGTTCATCCCGACGAGACAGCCCAAAGAGACAACATCTTCCATACAAGATGTTCCATCCGAGGCAAGGTATGTAATTTGGTAATTGATGGAGGGTCGTGTACCAATGTAGCAAGTGACTATATGGTCGCTAAGCTCCGTCTAGAACGTGCTAAACATCCTCACCCATATAAGCTAAGATGGTTAAACGATAAGGCTGAATTACGCGTCACGGACCAAGTGCTTGTACCATTCAATGTGGGCAAGTACTCGGATGAAGTTGTGTGTGATGTTGTTCCTATGCAAGCTGGCCATCTTCTTCTTGGTAGACCTTGGCAGTTTGACAAGGACGCCATTCACCATGGCCGAAGTAACATGTATTCGTTTGTGCATGATAAAAAGAAGTATAATTTAACACCTCTTACACCTACTCAAGTACACGAATCACAAGTTAAAATGTTAAAAGAAAAAGATGCATCGACCAGGAACAATTTGTTTATCAAGTTCAGTTATATTTCTAAGGCAATCACTTGCAAAGAACCGGTATTACTAATGATCTTTAAGGAGACTTTAAGTGCAGGTTCTAGGGCGTTGGAGCAACAGCTTCCTACTGACGTTACTCAACTCTTGAACCGATTTGCTGATGTGTTTCCTGATGAGATACCTCCTGGCTTACCTCCTATAAGAGGAATAGAGCACCAGATCGATTTTGTGCCCGGAGCCCCATTACCCAATCGAGCCGCATATCGCGTTAACCCGGACGAAGCCAAGGAACTAGAGAAGCAAGTTAGAGAACTTATGGACAAGGGCTATGTTCGTGAGAGCCTTAGTCCATGTGCCGTGCCAGTCCTTTTGGTGCCAAAAAAGGATGGGACGTGGAGGATGTGCGTGGATGCTACACCCCCTGCAAAGATTTATGGTGTAGCGTTATGATTCAAACCCCACCTACATTACGATAAGAAAAGGTATCCAAATTGAATTGTTTTACACGCAAAGGGGCTTTGCATGTTGTACGGTTGTGGCCACGGGAACGGCAGCGTGTGCATTTTCTTTGGGAGACACGCTGCAAATAATGGTATAGGAACAAGTAAGACGTAGCTGCCAACCTAGTTAGGGAAACTTCTAACATAATATTAAACACTTCAATGCAACTAAATTAATCCCTTGTCCTCTAACGTAATTGTTTGCTAACCTTAAACTCTCCCCGGGACAAGATCTGCTGCTTACGCCGGCGAACAGCCGGAGGTTTTAGGTTCCCACCACCAAACCAACAGCGTCTGCATTTGGTGCTAGGTGATCCATATCTGGGACTGGCATTATAATGCCGCTGTATGCCAGCCGGCGATACTCGGTGGAGTAATGAACACCAACTAAACTATCCACACGGATTCCTTCTCGTATTGCGGCTGCTATGGCATGACAACATGGTATATGTAATAGCTAAAACTCCCTGCAACTGCAAGTTTCCTCCCATAGATGTACCGCGTAAGCAACATCATATTCATCCCGTACCTCATACAATCCATCACCTTATTTTTAAACCAAATAACAAAACATTGTTAGCAATAAATGTAAATTGTTATCATATATATATAAGGTTAAAAGACATTACCTATCTTCATAACAAAATAACCTGAGGACTTATGGAAACCTTCAATCAGCATCTCCTGAACCCTCAGATTTACCACATCTGTCTCCTTTTCTGCGGACTCCCTCCGTAGGGCAAACCATGAAACAAGAGTAGTACGTATTGTTTCTAAAATGGAAATGGTTGGGTATTCGCGACACGTCATCATAACTTTGTTCAAAGCTTCTGAAATATTGCTTGTCATGACGTTGTACCGATCTCCAACAAAGTGAGACCTTGTCCAATGCTCGAAGCAAATCCGTTCAAGATAGTCGGCGCACCTACTATCGATAGCCTTAATCTCGGCATAAGCAAGGTCAAATTCACGAAAGCGGTACGCGCGCGCGGCCTGGGTGACTAGGTTGCTTAAATGCTCTGATTTGAATAAAGTTCCGATATTTCGCTGCAGATGAACCACACATGCGCCGTGCGAAGACATTGGGTAGACCTGTTTCAATATAAAAATACCAGAAAACACTGTTATCGGTTAAAGAAAGATAACTAAGTTAACGATAATTGTTCACTACTGCTAACATTGTTGGTTTAGGTTATAGAATTATTAATGCTATCAATGTAAAACCAATGTCGGCTTTATAACTATAATTAGGTTAACAGAATCTTAATTTTCAAATGCTAGCGTATATTGAACTGTGGCGATCAGATACGAAGACCAGATCATGCTCGTCCGAGACTATTGCGCTTAGTTTCCGTAGGAACCACTCCCATGAATCGTCGTTCTCACTGTTAACAATGGCAAATCCCAATGGAAACACCTGGAAATTCCCATCTTGTGCACTTGGTGCGAGTAGACATCCCCCATAACGTCCACCTAAATGTGTACCATCGATGACAATAACTTTTCTCATGTAACGATAACCGCGGGCGCAGGCGTCATGCGATAAGAACAGGTATTTGAAACGCACTACACCCGTTTGGCTTGTTTCTGTCTCCAAGAATACCACTGAGTTTGGATTTTTTTAGAGTAGTTTCTCAAAATAAGGTTCTACCAAAGCAAAACTTCCCGCAGCGTTACCCATAGCGTTATCCATAGCAATCCCCTTTGCTCTCCAAGCTTTCCAGTAACTAACGTGGACGCTATAATTCTGACGAAGCAGGTGGCGAAGATCACAGGCTCGCGGTCCCTTTATGCCTAGACCATAACGTTCTCGAACCATTTTTCCAATTACCGCGGTTGTGGCTACGCGGTGAAAATCACCACGTGCGTCCACACTACAAGTGTGTTGCTGGGTGGCTGACCTTATTTCGTACCGTTCACTATCCTCCATCCCGATGGCGTATACTTTCCATGGACACATGCTTCCCACACACACCACGATGATATTTCCAGGATATGACTGTACGTATGTAAAATGGAACTTGCGGTTAATTGCGTGTAGAGCTAGTTTTAGCTTGCAGTCATCTTGTGTCTTAAAAATTCGCCCAACATATATTTCATCCCCTTCGTAATCAATGTCCAGGATACCGCGCGCTAACGGATCTGGACGTTAACAATATAGCGTTAACTCCTTATGGTAACTTCAGTTGAATAACGGCAAACATATTAACAATGACGAGCTCAGTTATCAGCATAACACATTAATAGTGGATTATAAACATACATGCAATCCAAGTCCTTTTTACCTTCTTTTATGGGGTCGTCAAAGTATGGAGGGGTATCCCTATCGTGCAAAGCTGGTTCCACTCTCGTTTCTCCCCCAAAATTAGGTTGATCGGTCATTATCACTGGGTTACCGGATAATGAAAGTGGGTATTGCCCTCTCTCTAGAGCACCAGAACTTGGTCGTTGTGGTCCCCTTGAAGTTGACCCAATCTCAACGTTTGAAATCCCTAGTTCTGCCCTTAATGCCACCCCCCCTGTTTAATTGACCTACCACCTGCGCAAGATCACTTGTTTCCCTTCTGTTTTCAAATGCCTCAGCCTCCGCCGGATCTGGAATGGGGTCCGTAAACAAGCGTCCTATGAGGTCCTCACTTGTTAAACAGGTCATGTGCATGTATGATTTTCACATTTATAAGTTCATCTATTATTAGTACATGTTGATTTTTTTTACCTACTAGGGATATCCGCATCTCCACCTCATCGCGTGCATCCATGAGGTCCTCTTGGGAGTTATAGTGAGTACTTATAGGAGGAGTGTTAGACGTCGACGACGAGGACGAGCTCAATGATATTACACCTCGCTGTGTTGGGACAACGTTGATATCCCCCTCTGTTTCCACATATGCTTCCGCAAAAGTAAGCTGCAAACCGGCATCTCTGTATGCAGAGGAGACCTTGTTTCCACCCGCCGCTCCATCAACATCCATTAGGTCTTCCGCTTCCGTCAGGTGTGTGAGGTCATTATCGACACCGTCTTCTGTTGCCCTTCCGAAAGGGCCAGGCGGCCCATGGAATAACTGCCAAAGCTTTGAAATATTCCGCGGGAGTTTCGTCTGCTTCTGGCAGCTGCTTTGGCCCCCCATAACGGCTCCGAAATGGGTTTCTTTTTCTGGCAGTATTCCAGCGAGGTCATTTGTTGAAATCGTAATCAACTCAGTAAGATAAACATAAAAGGGGGATGAAGCAAGTTGTTATAGCAGGACGTAAGTTTGTTAATGTATTACCTTTGCCTTTGTCCCTAGAACATTCTCCACTTGTAATCCCCCTTGGTAGACCCCGCGATGTTTTTCTTGATAATTGCGTTATCGGTCCAAACGGGATAACCGAAATATCACTTCCCCGACAAACTCTGTCCTTAGTGTTAAAGTCCAATCGACGGCACACCTCCACGATGTTGCCAACTTCTTCTGGGACAACACCTGCGCGACCATTGATTAACAAGGTAAAGGATTCTCTACAACAAATATTTTACGGTATGTTACTAGTTTTGCAGCATGTGTTTGGGTTTTACGTGTATTACCTTTCCCCTTGTTCCGCGAAGGTGCCTCAACATTGAAGGCCGTGGTTACATTGGTTGCCTTCGCAATTGTTAAATCGATTATCTTTCCATATGATATAACTGAGTTAGCCCCTTCACTTATAAGTCCGCAATTAGTGTTTACATCCATTGCACTGCGAAATGAGTTAACGTTCTTCTCGTGTATTGTTTCCCGAACCCTAACCCTCAGAAACACCTCGTGTAAGTCGGCTCTAATTGCTAGGAATAAAGATGCATCATCATCATCCAAAACATATATCGGTGGTGATTTTTTCCAATCTGGCCCTAGCATCCAATGGGGCCATTGGTATGTTAAATCCATTTCGAGGCTCGGTCCTAGGTTCAACCCCTTCCGGATTGCATCCTCCATGCCCCGAAATGAGTCACCTTCCTTCAGGAGGAATGAGTAGTTGAAAGTGTTCATCGCGGCTTCGTGGTACCAACTTCCATCATTCTGCTTCCTCCATTCGCCACGTACTACACGAACGACCAGAGACATTGTCGGGGGTCCTGTGCGGTTTTAAGTTTGGGATGGGTTATTCAGGTTAACATATAACTCTATTAATGAGCAAAAACTTACACTTCAAACCGTAAATATGGTTGCACAACCAAATTACCAGTTAGCAAACGTACCTATCAGTATTACCTACCTCGGTTGTCGTCTTTGCAGAAGGTCGATAACTTCGATTCTAGAACCGTTGGACACTGCAGTAAATTCTCTTGAGACAAAGTAGTGAGAATTAAATCAGGTGAATCGGAATGTTTTTGTTTGGCTTTACATCCGTAACTACACCCTCATAAATATAGAAGACAACAAACACTTGTATTGGATATTTCGGTTTCCGATGACTGTAAACCTTTAGTTTATTATCTACCACACAATATTTTGATTCACAAAATTTTTGTTGTAGGCGGCATCCAAGTTGAGAGGCAATGAGGATATCTCTGCTCAGATGCATTAAATGGTCTCGTCGGGCATTTCAGTTTTTTTCGCAAACTCCAAAGGTGACTACGTCACCTCGTGTAGGGGCAAAATTGCCATTAAATTTTTGGATCCGAAGTCAAAACTAAATTCACTTTGTCAACTGTCAAATTCTTAAATAGATGGTCAACTGATCATATTCACCCAAATAACCCTTATAACAATCAATATTTATAATTTTTGTCTAACTTATTTTTAAAGTAATTTATTTTTATAAATTAGCAACTATATAAAAAGTTAAATGTTTAATTTTCTTTGACTAAACGTTCATAATTTAAAAAATGTTTATTTATAACAATCAATATTTGTAACTTTTTGTCTAACTTGTTTTTTCAGTAATTTATTTTTCTAAATTAGCAACTATTTAAAAAAGTTAAATGTTTAAGTTTCTTTGACTAAACGTTCATAATTTATAGATGTCCATGGAAAAGCACATCCTACTTGTAACACCAACTTAAAATAACAATAATCATCTCGATTTACGGTTCTATAGTTCTTATTACAATCAAATTATTACTCCGACTCCGGAAACTTTTCAAGCTTTAAGAGACGACGGGGAAGGGGAGGCGCGTGCTCGGCACCGCCACCAGAGGATTCACCTTACGAACGGTGAGACCTTTTCCTTCAGCGATGTCTACGTCACCGGATTTCACGCCGTCCGGTAATCTCCACGTGAAGCAGATGAGCCACCGTAAGCTCAAACGCGTACAACCCGAGATGCATACCCGGGCACGATCTCCGACCCGACCCGAACGGAATGAATTCGAAATTGTTTCCCTTCAGATCCGGAGCACCCGAGTCCAAGAACCTACTCGGGTTGAAAATTTCCGGGTCGGACCAAGAATCCGGGTCACGCCCGAGAGCGTAGGTGTTAACCATCACACGTGATCCCTTGGGGATGGAGTAACCGGAGACTTCGACGTCCTCCACCGTCTCGTGGAGGAGGAGAGGGAACGGCGGGTGGAGGCGGAGGGTCTCCTTCAGTACACATTTTAAGAAAGTGAGATTCTCGAGGTGTGTGTCCTCCACGCGCCACTGCTCTATTCCGACCACAGTCGCTAGCTCGTCCTGGACCCGTTTCATGCTCTCGGGGCTTCGGAGAAGCTCCGTTAGGACCCACTCGATTGCTAATGCCACCGTCTCGGTTCCCCCGAACATCACATCCTATTTTTTATAATCAATTTAGTTCGAGTTCAAATTTTTTCAAATACTATACCTCTCTTATGAAAATATCTTATTATATAAATCTAATCTCTCAACGTGATCGTGACATGTAAGATAATTATCACTTACGAAATCGTGATATTTATCATTGTTACTTTAGATTTTGACATGTGTCAATTTAATTTAAAAAATAAAAAGGAATTAAAGTAAATATTAAACTAAAAATGCAATTAAAAAAAAACAAGAATAAGTAAAAAAAACTTATAATAAATGAAAGTGACAAAATGAAACTTAAAAGTCACGAGATCGTAATATTTTGTCACGCTGAATTTATATATTGCCATGAGTCAATTTAATTAAAAAGGTAAAAATGAATTAAAAATTATTAATATTAAAAAGGTTAAACTAAAAAAATTAATTTTTTAAAAACACAAGAATAAGTAATGAAAACTTATAATAAATGAAAGCGACAAAATAAACTTAAAAATTTATAATCTACAACCACGACTAAAATATATTTATATATATATATATAACATAATGTTTCAAGGTTGATAACTCGTATGATGGCGACTAACATGTTATTTAACAAGTCCAAGTCAATTGATCAGATTGTATCATATGTTAAAAAACTTCCAAATTTTTTTTACTAAATTAATAATTGATTCATAATCTAAAAGGTAAAATTACTAAACAAAAATAAAACATAGAAAATTTTAATTGATCCTAAAAGTTTAAGTTAATAAAAAGAAGAAAATTTTTAATGGAAAAAATAAATCAATTAATAACCAATTAATAAAAAAGTAAAATTTGGAAAGATTAATAATCGATCCATAATCCTAAATGGTAAAGTTACTTAACAAAAAGAAAAAAAAAATATTTTACATTTATCCTAAAAGGCAAAGTTAATAAAAAGGAAACAAATCTTAGTTTTTTTATTTTAATTAAGGAAATAAAACAATGAATTACTAATCCTAAAAGAAAAAAAAACTATAATTTCTCACCTCTACATAAATAATTTGGTAGTATAAGTCAATTACATACCAAAAATAAAAAGTTCAATAATCGTTTCCAAATCTATTTAAATGTTTCTGTTCCACCAAATTCTTCTTCCATAGTATATATTTATTTCATTGCAAACTTTTTTTCTAAATTTTTATGTAATACTACGTGTCACACTCACATTGAGAGATCCAACTTAATATAATAAAATACATATATATATATATATATATATATAGTAACTTTACTTTTTAGAATTATGAATGTGAAATTGAGAATCTATCAATTTGGTTATCTAGAGTTGGAGAATGAGAATTCTTTTTCTTTTTAGGATTGTATTCCATTTTAAGTTTGTGGTTTTTTTTAAATTACTAATTGTTCTTTCCTTTTTTAAAACTTTAGTTTTTAGGATTGTAATCTATTGTTTAATTTTCTTATTCTAAACTGAAATTTACTTTTTTATATAAAATTTTGCTTTTATTCCTTTTCTTTTAAAGATTGTAATCTATTGTTTAATTTTTTTATTCTAAACTATAATATGGATTTTTTAACTTTGGCTTTTATTTATAATTTTTGTTTAATTTTTCTTAATCTTAACATAACTACTTTTTCCATTTACTTTTTAGGATTAGGAATCGATTTTAAATCGTATATTAATAATTTTCATTTTAAGTTTAGATTATATTTATAATTTTTTTTTTAAATTTGGTCGTGGTTGTAGGTTATAAACTTTTAAGTTTTTTTTGTCACTTTTCTTTATTATAAGTTTTCCTTGCTTATACTTATTTTTTTGTTGTAAGATTACCTTTTTTACTTTACTCTTTTTAATATTTACTTTAATTTATTTTTACTAAGATTGTCTTTTCTTAATTTATTTTTTTTCGTTTTTACTTTAATTTATTTTTACTTTTTTTTAATTAAATTGACACATGTCAAGATCTAAATTAACAACCGTGATAAATATCACGATCTCGTGATTGAAAATTATTCTACGTTTTACACTCACGTCCAGGAATTCAACTTTATATAATAAGATATTTTTACGGATAATCTAATTTTATTTTCTATTTTTTTAACTTTTATTTTTGTTTCATAGATTATAAAATATTAAATTAAAAATCGGCATAATATATAACTTACCATGATGATGCCTTTTATGTTATCGAGATTAATTTTGGTCCCCGAGTTGTTGACTTTGACTTCTTCTTAGTAAAACGCAAGTAACTGGTCGACCATATCGGTCTCGTCGTCAACGTTGTGTTCTCTTTTTTTTCTTGTGTAAGCACTACAAGAAAATATGGTTTTGACGACTACAACAATAATCGCTAAAACGAGAATTACAACCAAATAGCGACTAAACCATGTAGTCGTTAATATTTAGTCGCTAAAGTATGTAGTCGTAAAAATAGTCGCCAAATGGCGACTACTTGACGACTACACCACATGAACGTAAAATTTAGCGATTATTCTCTGACTAATTTAACGTCGTAAAATTTAGCTACTATTTACCGACTATTCTCTGACTAATTTAACGTCTATTTGGCGATTATTTGAAAAAAAAAAATTAAAAAAAAATGTTTTATTTATTTATTAAAATAATTAATTACAAAAATGAAAATAAACAAAACATGAAAAAAAAAATGAAAAAAAAAAGATCGAAGATCTTCTTCTCCGCCATTCACCGCGGATCTGCTCCACCGACCCTCCGAGTGCATCCCGAACTCAGCCGGACTCGCGACGACCAACTAACCTCGTCCTAGCTCTCGCCGTCGCCATTCACCACGAACCTGCATCCCGTTATGCTCCTCCTCGTGAGCTCCTCCGTCTGGCATCTTCTTCGAGTGCATCCCGATCTGCTCCTCCTCGCGGCGCATCTGTTCCTCCTCGCGGCGCCGATCTGCTCCTAGAAGAAGCCTCGCCGGCGGCTGGATTTGTAAAAAGAAGAAGAAGAACCGCCCTCTCCTCGGACCAACCACACCGCGAGCCCGAAGAGACTCCTACACCGCGAGCGACCGACAAAGCCGGCGAAGACCGAAACCCTAGCCCAAATCCTAGCGAGCTCCTCCGGCCAGATCTGAAAAAAAGAAGAAGAGAAGAACGAGACGAGTGGTGAAGAAGAAGAGAAGAAGAAGCGAAGGAAGGAGAAGAGACTTACCAGAGATGTTGCCGGATGCGATCGGACATGGAGAAAAGAAGAATCGACAGAAGAAAGAATGAAAAAGAAGAAAGAGAAAAGAGAAGAAAGAAATCGCAGGGGAAGAGAAGAAAAAAGGAGATAGAAAAGAGGTGTAAGGTCATGGCGGCTAGAGGGAGAGAAAATTAGATCTAGGGTTTTTTTCTTAATAATTAATATAAGCAGATTAATTATTTACCTGAGAGGGTTTTAAATTTGCAAAATTAATTTTAAACAAGAAATATATCAATTTATGCTACTGAATTTTAAACAAGGAATATATCAATTTATGCTATTGAGTTTAAAAACCACGTAGCTGGATGAATTCAATATAATATACGTGGTTTTTTATATATTTCATGGTAATGTATTTGTTTTAATTGCTCTGAATTTTCTTGTATTTAAAAATTATTTAGATTTCACAGAATTAATTAAAAAAAATATGATCTTTGTCATTATTGAGTAACCAATGAGAAGCCAGTCTATTTTTTCTTGTATTTTGAATTTTTTATTTGTATATTATTTGTAAATGTTGGATTTTTATATATTATTTGATGTTTATGTGTAAGAGTTTACAATTTAAGATTTATAGTTTATGATTAAGGTTTAGGGTTAGATGTTTCAGATTTATGGTTAATGGTTTGTGTTTGAGGTTTAGATTTTAGGATTTATAAAATTATTCTATTTAAAAAATTTGTAAGTGTTGGATTTTTTTTGTATATTATTGATAATTATGTGTAATATCTAGTTTATCATTTAATATTTAGAGTTTATGATTAAAATTTAGAGGTTTAGGGTTTAGGATTAAGGGTTAAAGGTTTGTGTTTGGGGTTTAGAATTTAAAATTTATAAAATGATTATATTAAAAAAATTGTAAGTGTTGATCCGGTTGCGAGGTCGTTTGCAATATCAACATGTATATATAAGTTATACAGATCTGCCGAAATAGTCGCTAATTAGCGAGTATTAGGCGACTACTGTGCGATCTGCCGAAATAGTCACCAAATAGTCGCTAATTTAGTGACTATTAGGCGACTACTGTGCGATCTGCCAAACTAGTCGCCTAATAGTCGCTAAATTAGTGACTATTAGACGACTACTGTAACGCCCGTGTTCCGGAAGAGTTAATTATTGTGGAGGAATAATTAATTCGGGTTGTTCCGGGGGGCGGTATCGATCGATACTGGCAGGCATCGATCGATACCAGCCGGGTTTTCCTCGTGGTTATCTTCTTCTCTTATCTTCTTTCGAGTATAAAAGGTTGTCCTTGTGAGGATAAGACCAAGGGAAGGTCGAGAAAGAGAGAGAAGGAGAGGAAGAGCGAGAGAAGCTTGGTGAAGCTTGGTGAGGCTTTGATCTTGCGAGATCAAGAGGATTCGAGCTTGGAGAGAAGCTCGAAGGAGAGCTTGGGAGAAGCTTGGCTGGGGCGTGAGCTGTTGAGAAGAGGAGAGGTCTTCTAGAGCTCGATCCAGCCGGTTTAAGGTGAGTTGGGACCAAAGGTTAGCAATTGAGCTTGTGTGTGTGTTGTTAAGCTTGATTGGTGTGTTGTGTGTGTGGTCCTGGCGAGTTCTGGGTGAGATCTCGCGGTGGTGCTTGGGTTTTCGCAGGGAGTATCGACCGATACCATGTGGGTATCGATCGATACCTGTCCCTTGGCGGTGGTCTCGAGTTGTGTGTGGATAGACTCGAGTTGTGTTGGCATCGATCGATATTAGTGTGTTGTTTGGGCATCGATCGATACCAGGGCCTTGTCGGTGGTCTTGTGTTGTGTTGGCATCGATCGATACCAGTGTGTTGCTGGGGTGTCGATCGATACCAGGACCCTGGTTGGGGGGGGGTCATGTGTTGTTGGGCATCGATCGATACCCGTGGAGTATCGATCGATACCGGTGGCTTCGTGCCGGGAAGTTTAATTGGTGTTAATTAATTCTTGGTTTGGCTATTTGATATTGCTGTTGTTGTGCTTATTTGATAACCTGTTGTTGGGATGATCAATCTCACTCAGCATTTGGTTAGCCAAATGTTGATGCATCACTTTTGTCGATGCAGGTAAAGATAAGGCGTGATCGTGGAATCGAGGCGGTGAGGAGGGGATGATTAGGACCCGGGAGTTGCTTCTGTTGTTGGGGTATCGATCGACACCAGGGGGGTATCGATCGATACGTGTTGTTTGGCGGTTGTAACCGTGAGCTTGTGTAAGCTGTAGACCGTGTGTGGTTGTGTAATAATAATTGTTTATTATTGTTATATGTTGCAAAAAAAAAAAAAAAAAAAAGTGCGGTCCTTTCAATTTGGTATCAGAGCCTATGCGGTTCTAGGAGCCCATACGGTTCTAGGAGCCTTGGTGGTTCTAGAATAATTGGGCGTTGTGCGGGGTCGTAGAATCATCCTCTTCGAGCCTTGTGGGATTCCATGGTGAGTATCTTTATTGTGATGATTGTTGTAGTTCTCTTAGCTTGTGCTTCTGCACGCGTGCAGATGGCTAGAGAGCGTGGTTGAGGTCGTGGCCGTGGGCCGGGGGAGCAGGTCGAGGAGTCGCGTGCGAGTCAAGTTGGGTCTGAGGGTATGGCTGGCGTGAGCGTCAGTGTGGCTGGTGTTCCAGCGGGTGCTGCGGGTGTAGCAGCGGGTGATGCTCGGGCCCGAGATGATCGCATAGCGGATCCGTCGAGGTTGTTGGAGCGGTTACCAGAGAGGGTACCGGCTCAGGCTCCTGTGGTTCCGGCGGTTGTGAGGCGCAGCCTCAGGTGGCAGCTGCGGTTGCTGGGGAGCTCCCATCCTATCTTAGGATGATGGAGCAGATGCAGAGGATTGGCACGGGGTTCTTCTCTGGAGGTGCTAATCCTGAGGACGCGGATGCGTGGTTGAGGAGGGTAGAGAGGAATTTCCTCTCGAGTAGGTGTCCTGCGGGATACCAGGTGATCTTTGGTAATGCGCATCTCTGAGGAAGGGGTGTGGCAGCACGGAGAGTTCAGGCAGCGATGGCTTGGGCGGATTTTGTGGAAGAGTTTAACTTCAAGTATTTCCCTCAGGAGGCGTTCAACCGGGTCGAGTCAAGACTTGCGAGTTTGACTCAGGGGGATCGGTTGGTACGCGAGTATGAGGTGGAGTTCAACCGGCTCGGGTCTTATGTTAGACGAGCGGTTGAGAGTGAGTCGGCCCGTGTGTAGAGATTCCTGATGGGTCTTCGGGTTGACTTGAGGAACCGTTGCATGTGAGGGCTTTTTGCACGGTTGATGAGTTGGTTGAGACTGCGGCTTTGCTGGAGGAGGGTCTGAAGGACGAGGTGGTAGTGGTTACACCGAGTCTTCAGGCGAGATCTGTGCAGCAGCAGTCCGGTCCGAGCAGAGGCGGTAAGCCGATGCAAGGACCGAAGCGGAAGCGAGAGAGCGCTTCGAGAGGTAGTCAGGGTGGTCCGGGTTGCTTTGGTTGCGGAAGCATGGATCACCGAGTGGTGAGCTGTCCTTAGAAGGGCGGAGTGCGGAGTTCTGGTCTGGAATGCGTTTCAGACAGATGGGCACGAAAGTGCACTTGAGCGGCGTATCATCCTCAGACAGATGGGCAGTCCGAGAGGACCATCCAGTTTCTAGAGGATTTGTTGAAGATGTGTGTGCTGGTTTGGGGGTGGTCACTGGGTGGATCACTTGAGCTTGGTGGAGGTTGCCTATGGCAATAGTTACCAGGCGAGTAGTGGGATGGCTCCATATGAGGCTCTGTATGGGAGGCCATGTCGTACCCCCTTGTGTTGGACACAAGTGGGGGAGAGGAGCACTTTGGGTGCTAGTTTTGTTCAGGAAACCGCGGAAGAGATCCGGGTTTTGCAGCTGAACATGAAAGAGGCCCAAGATCGGCAAAAGAGTTATGCTGATAAGGGGCGGAAAGAGCTTGAGGTGGGAGGTAGTGTGTATCTCCAGATGGCTTTACTGAGAGGTCCGAACAGGTCCATTGCTGTGACTAAGTTGAGTCCGAGGTATATGGGACCGTTTCGGATTGTAGAGCGTGTGGGACCGGTAGTGTATCGGTTGGAGTTACCCGTGGTTATGCAAGCATTTCATAAGGTCTTCGAGGTGTCGATGCTGAGGAAGTGTTTGCATAGGGGTGACGAGGTATTGGCTGAGATTCCGCCAGATCTCTAGTCCAATATGACCGTTGAGGCGAGACCTTTGAGAGTTCTCGAGCAGAGGGTCAAGGAGCTTCGTCGGAAGAGGATTCCGATGATGCGTGTCCTGTGGGGCTGTGGCGGGGTGTAGGAGGAAACTTGGGAGCCAGAGGTTAGGATGGAACGTGGTTCCACGAGTGGTTCCAGAAGCAAGCTGCGGCTTGAGTTCCATCGAGAGGTTCCAGTTTCGGTTATAGTTGTGTGTATCATTTTGTATTTCCGTTGTGTAGAACGATGTTACATTATGATGTGTAATAAGATGAGTATTTCTTATTACTGGTGACTTTGGGAGTCACGGTGTCGCATTGCGTTTGGGGTAAAAGCGTTAATGCAAGAGAGTGATAAGATGGATATTCTTATTGCTGTTGTGGGCGGTGCGATGACCGGGTTATTGGTCATGCACGCCAGATATTCCGGGTGTGGAATATGGGTGATGCCGGTGTTGCCTTGCGAGGATTTACACGGATCACGAGAGGTAGTTCAGTCGAATGCTTAGTGATATGTGACTTATTGCTCGATGAGAGGACTGGTTCCTCTGGTGCCGATAGCTCGCAGGACTGTGTGTCTTGAGAGTGTGAGTGGCGATGTACCCAGACTCGGGAGGTTTATAGCCTAGAGTAATACGTGATACCGTGGATTCGTAAGGAGTATATCGTAGACGTATGATATATTCCCTAGAATTGAGTGGTATGGGGTATCGAGACTCTTGTAGGTTATATTCTTGAGTGGAGTGGTACGGCAGATACCCAGAACTCGGAGATGCTGCGGTGTCTTGGGTGATGTGGTATGGTTGATATCCTGCGGGATATGGCTGATGCTCGGAACTCGGAGATGCTGCGGTGTCTTGAGTGATGGGGTTGGCGTGTGTTGAGCAATAAGTACATATGATGCCGCGGTGTCATAAGCATAGGGACTGAGTGGGAAACCTCAGAGGTTAGTTTTGGACCTCGTGTGAGTATTGCGTTGGCCGGGTTGGCCAAGGGTTGTGTAATCGTTGCGACGATTAGGGTTCATTGGAGATGGACGGTTCATGGGAGATGAACGGTAACGAAGATTCGAGGACGAATCTAAGTTAGTGGGGGAGAATTGTAACGCCCGTGTTCCGGAAGAGTTAATTATTGTGGAGGAATAATTAATTCGGGTTGTTCCGGGGGGCGGTATCGATCGATACTGGCAGGCATCGATCGATACCAGCCGGGTTTTCCTCGTGGTTATCTTCTTCTCTTATCTTCTTTCGAGTATAAAAGGTTGTCCTTGTGAGGATAAGACCAAGGGAAGGTCGAGAAAGAGAGAGAAGGAGAGGAAGAGCGAGAGAAGCTTGGTGAAGCTTGGTGAGGCTTTGATCTTGCGAGATCAAGAGGATTCGAGCTTGGAGAGAAGCTCGAAGGAGAGCTTGGGAGAAGCTTGGCTGGGGCGTGAGCTGTTGAGAAGAGGAGAGGTCTTCTAGAGCTCGATCCAGCCGGTTTAAGGTGAGTTGGGACCAAAGGTTAGCAATTGAGCTTGTGTGTGTGTTGTTAAGCTTGATTGGTGTGTTGTGTGTGTGGTCCTGGCGAGTTCTGGGTGAGATCTCGCGGTGGTGCTTGGGTTTTCGCAGGGAGTATCGACCGATACCATGTGGGTATCGATCGATACCTGTCCCTTGGCGGTGGTCTCGAGTTGTGTGTGGATAGACTCGAGTTGTGTTGGCATCGATCGATATTAGTGTGTTGTTTGGGCATCGATCGATACCAGGGCCTTGTCGGTGGTCTTGTGTTGTGTTGGCATCGATCGATACCAGTGTGTTGCTGGGGTGTCGATCGATACCAGGACCCTGGTTGGGGGGGGTCATGTGTTGTTGGGCATCGATCGATACCCGTGGAGTATCGATCGATACCGGTGGCTTCGTGCCGGGAAGTTTAATTGGTGTTAATTAATTCTTGGTTTGGCTATTTGATATTGCTGTTGTTGTGCTTATTTGATAACCTGTTGTTGGGATGATCAATCTCACTCAGCATTTGGTTAGCCAAATGTTGATGCATCACTTTTGTCGATGCAGGTAAAGATAAGGCGTGATCGTGGAATCGAGGCGGTGAGGAGGGGATGATTAGGACCCGGGAGTTGCTTCTGTTGTTGGGGTATCGATCGACACCAGGGGGGTATCGATCGATACGTGTTGTTTGGCGGTTGTAACCGTGAGCTTGTGTAAGCTGTAGACCGTGTGTGGTTGTGTAATAATAATTGTTTATTATTGTTATATGTTGCAAAAAAAAAAAAAAAAAAAAGTGCGGTCCTTTCAACTACTGTGCAATATGCCGGAATAGTCGCATATTAGTCGCTAAATTAGTGACTACTTTGGCGACTATGTTCTTTGGTCATAAAACAGCGACTCAATTACGACTAATTTTATTAGTCGTCAAATAGTCGCTAAATAGTCGTAACTTTTAGCGACTAATAATTTAGTCGTCATCTGTAGTCGCTAAAACGCTGTTTTCTTGTAGTTAAGTGATCGTCGATGATGGATTCAATGAAACCGTCGAGAGACTTTCGGGCTTTCTCAACCCGCCCGTTTATCCCTTGCGGATCGATCCAACTGAGGCACCACGGGGCGTAATCCGCTACATTAAACTTACCAAAGAGCTTAGAGAACTCTTGTATGATCTCAAGGAATTCGTCTAGTCGACGTTCATCAGAAGTGGACGATTAGGAGCCGAACGCTGCTCGAAACGTTATATCTCTTGTTAAAGAGAATGCGAGTTTGCATACGTTTAATGGTTTTCCGAAATTAACCGCTACAAAACACACCGCTTTGTGAACCTCTTGGTCGACGGAGACCCACGACTCAGCCCGTTTACGGCTAAAGAGCATCATGACGTAAAGTTTCCTCATCCGACGCCAAAATGGGCCGTAATTGCATAATGCGAGGTCGGATTGCCCGTAGGTCAAGTAACGGATTGCGATTGTGGTGGGACGGTTTGAGAAAACATGGTCTTGAACTTGGAGAACTTGACGTGTGATTTGAGGAGAAGAAACTACAAAAAGATGGGAAAATCCGAGGCGGAGGTGAAGTAATCCGCCGTATGTGCGGCTAAGCTTAGCCAGGCCACGGTGGTTGAATTGGCTCATCATGAGAATATTGCCAATGATGGGTAAGCCTTTGGGACCGGGAGGGTAAGATTTCCCCCGCCTTAACCGCCGTGAAAGGAGGTGCCGGAAAAGAAAAAGAAGAACAGGGACAAGAAGGATGAGAGTCATTAGAGTATACATTCTGATACGATCTAGTGTTTATGTGTCTTATCTAATTATGTATGTCTTAAAAACTTCGTGTGATTGATATCGATCTTACCAACTATTTCAACCACTTTCTGTTTGCTGTGTATGTTTCTGTTATTTTAATTGAATTTGGTGTTTAATAATGTGTTTCTTGCGAGCCTGATTGGTACAAAGAACAATGAACGAAGGAGAAATTGCTCATTTAATTCTTCACCTATTTTCGTGCATTCAATTTATTCTCCAACTATCGATTGTTCAAAATAATTCCCCAAATTGTAGTTGACTTTGCAAAATCGGGATTGACAAAATCAAACATTAATTACTAAATGGATATATGTCTACTTTAGTAGCAGTAACTCCCTCAATACAATCCCGAATGAGTTGAAACTATAACCATTGGAAAGCTAACTCAATTTGATATAACTTTCATGAAGAGAACTATAGCTAAATTCAAAGGAAAGACTTCCATCCGAGTCGATCTTCTAGACACATATTCTTGATGTAAGATCGACTAGGATGGAAGCCTTCCCATTGGATTTATCTTTGGATCTCTTCATAAAAGATATAGGAAATTGTGTGAGCTTTCTAATGGAAGTGGTTTCAACTCATTCGGAATTGTATTGAAGGAGTTACAGCCAATAAATGGATATGTGTCCACTAAATCGGCTCTAACTCTTTCAATAAAACCATGAATGAGTTAAAACCACTCCCATTGGAGCTAACTCAATTTCTTATAAATTTGATGAAGAGCTCCAAAGCTAAATTTAAAGGAAAGGTTTCCATCCGAAGTCGATCTTGCATCAAGAATATGTGTCTAGAAGATCGACTCAAAGTCAACTACAACTTGGGAGTTTATTTTGAGCATGCGATAGTTAGGGATGTAAAGATATTAAGTTTCTCCGTCTTCAGGTTTCGCTAAGATCGGAGGCATTGATAGGTATTCCCTGGGTTGTTTGAAGGCCTCTTCACATTTGTCATCCCACTCTAAGTGTTTGTTCCCGAAAAGTAGTTGGTATAAAGGTAGATATTTGTCCGTCGATCAAGAGATGAATCAGTTTAGTGCGGTGATCCGACCTGTGAGTCGTTTTACCTCGTTCGTTGTTTTTGGAGAAGGGAGGTTAATGATCACGACTATTTCCTTGGGATATATTTCAATTCCTCTTTGAGTAACGACGTATCCCAAGAACACTCATGATGTGACCGCAAACGTGCACTTTGCGGGGTTTAACTTCATGCCATACTGGTTGAGGATTTCAAAGCATGTTCGTAGGTTGCCGACGTGATCATTTGCCACGAGATTTGACTACCATTTCGTCGATGTAGACTTCCATGGATCGTCTGAGTTGATTGGCTAACATTCGATTGACCAGTCTTTGATATGGTGCTCCCGCATTCTTTAGGCTGAACGGCATGACCTTGTAGCAGTATGTTCTGCGATCGGTGATGAATGATGTTTTCTCGCAGTCATCCGGATGCATCATAATCTCATTATAGCTCGAGAAGGTGTCCATGAATGAAACGAGTTTGTTCCCTGCGGTTGCTTCGACCAAGCGATCTATATGAGGGAGTGGGAAACTATTCTTGGGGGCAAGCCTTGTTGAGGTCGGTAAATCAACGAATACCCTCAATTTGCCATTCTTCTTCTTTACGACTACCATGTTGTCTAACCAGTCCGAGTAGTTTACCTCGGTAATTGATCATGCTCTTAACAATCGTTCGACCTCATCGTCGATAGCCTTGTTCTCTTTCCGAACCAAGCTTGTGTCTTTTATGCTTGATTGGCTTGTAGGTTGGATCTACATTTAGCTCGTGGAAGATTATCTTTGGGTCGATTCCCGGCATATCTTTGATTGACCATGAGAATTTCAAAACGTTTTGGCAAAGTAATTTGACGAGCTCGGTCTTGACTTCTTCATCTAGTTCGGTGCTGATACGGACATCAAGTCAGCATATCCACATAAAAAAGAAGTAATGTCAAGACTTATGGAGACTCAAGAAATCCACCCTCAGACAAGCTTAATCAAAGAGATCATCTAACCGGATCCTATTCCACCTGACAAACCGAATGAGCCCAAAAACATACTATTTAACTTCACCAGTTGATGCATGCGAGTTTATCGCTCAGTTTCTGGTTATCAAATTTATAGAACCCTTGGCGTCTGCAAGTGCACAGTAGTGCAATGTAGTACTTAGGGTGTCGATCCATAGAGAGATCACGCTTTTCTGCAAAACATTGTCACGAATTGTAAACTACGCAAAAGAGAATAGGAAAAATCGGCTGTAAACAATATTAAACGAATGTTGGGTCGGCATGGATATCTATGAGGAATGTTCGATTCAAACCACAATAACAAAGCTCTTATAAAATTGATTCTAGCAAACTCCACTAACTCGAACACGAAAATGTGTATAGCCTACTGTCTTAGCACTACACACATATGATTTAACAACTTAACTAGTCAACTTTCGTTGATATCCACGCAGAAAATTACGCAATAAAATCAAGTTCATTAACATTCACGACACTCTATAAGTATGCTTTCGTATCTTATAGCAAAATCCGCTCCCTAAAGATTAGTTCGGATATTTAGATTCAACACTTTCGTGGCTCTAGTATATCTTGGATTAGTTTCTAGTTAATGGCGCTAGATCCATGCAGTAATAACAAATCTACAAGAAAGAGTTCTAGAATACGGCTAAGTTTTTCTCGTGTAATCCCTATCGAACATGTCGATCGCCTTCGACGATCCCTTTGAACCCAACTACTAATCAACTCGGACATAATCATGCAAGACAAAATCTAGTTTCTGAATTGCATAATTAATAGAATAAGAAATCAACAAAAAGGTTCAAGAGAAATCTCTATCTCCATAAACAAAGAACTAAGAACAAAAGTAAAGAGTTTGGTGGCTCAAAGTAAGAATAATGAAGCACATGGTTCTTAAAACATGTATGTATAGGTCTTCTGCTCTTGTTTTCGTCGTCCTTAGGGTTTCTACGATGATGGATTTGAACGGGATTGAAACGGGCTTGCAAATTGGCTTTTCAGGATGTTTTGGAGCTTGCAGCGGGTGCGAGTCTTCTGGCTGCGGTCGATTGCTTCCTGGCCGCGGGTGGAGCTTCTTCAGGAGTTGCCGGAGTTCTTCTGGCCGTGGCTGGGAGCTTCCGAGGCTGCACCGATGGGACTTCTTGATCTTCATGTAACTTTTGATTGAACCGTTGCATCATCCTTAAATCAAGTGGAATGGAAAGGTAGCTGGTCCTTGTTGAAACTCTCCAAAATTGGGCTGGATCAGATGGTGATAAGATCTTATTTGAGGATTGAAATACTGACGGTTTGACTCCTAACCGAAAATCTGTTTTTTCTCTAATTTGCATTGCTTTTGCATAAGTAACTTGAAAAGAGTCTTGACACTAAAAATATACGAAAACCATAATAAAAACATATAAAAATGAGTAAAACACTTATTAAAGTGCTCTAAAATCATAGGTAAAACGGGTAAAAATACGGTGTTATCAACTCCCCCAGACTTGGAATTTGTTTGTCCTCAAACAAAACAAAACCAAAAATCGGAAAGATCAAACAAAGATCATAGGGAACTCGAAATCGCAGAGACCGAACTTCTAAACCATAACCATTGAACTACTTCAAACGCAACCTAGTCTAGAAAATTATCACCAGAAATTTCTGTAACACTAGTCCACGGTATCCGTCATACGAAATCCAAACTTTCAAGATCTAAATTCTGGTCAACTAGCTCTCTAAATTCATTAAATATAAGTGTGCAATTCTCATCAAAAAGATCAAACCAAGACAATCGATGCTAGGTATTTAAGGTTTTTAAAGTGAAGCTAAAGGTGTTTCGGGTTACCATAATTTCACCAGAGGGTGCGGGATATTATGTAAAACAGCAAGAGAGGGTGAATCTGTTGAGAACCACAACTTCCATTCACTTCTTCTTGCGTAAAATTGTTGCACTTTTCTCCTTCTCTAAAAACAGAAGTTTCTTGTCATTCCCCAGACTTAGATTTTTATGTGGGCTCATAATGACAAACTTCTCACAAACGAACCATGTATGCCTCATAAGAAATTCGATCAACTAAGACTCTCTTTAGGCTCTTGTTTCCTTTTCCTTCTAATATTATTTTCTTCTTCTTTTTTGTTTTTATTTTATTTTATTTTTTTGAAAGGAGAAAACGCATTTTCTCGAGATATAGTCTTAGAGGCACGAATATATACCATGATTTTGAGTTTTCCAAGGTGATGTAGGAACAAGGGGCACTCGTTCTTACGAAGGCGGAAGATGGAAATACTCTAGCTGGCCGTACAACCCTCTCTAGAGGATCGATTGTGATGGGTGATGAGAGTAGCGATGGTAACTCTTCAACTGGCCGTACATCACTCTTTACAGAACCGAAGGATGAATGATAGATGGGGGAATGATAGACGCCACATAGATCGATGGAAGAGATCTATGATAAATCTGATACACTCTATGCTTCAAGGAATCGCTCAGAATAAGGATATAACACAACTATTTCTTTCACATAAAATAGCAAAGAGAAAACTCTCAATATTACTCAAAAACAAGGCTTAGGTTTCGACAAAGACAATACAAAGAGATATAAAAGAAATTGACATGGTCTGCATGAAGGAGAGAGAAAGAGCAAGAATTAAAACATAGTTTCAATTCAAACGAATGACTCTTGAACTCTCCTTGTCGAAAATCTGAGTGTGGCTTGGGCTTGAGGAAAATCAACTAAATGGGCAAATGATAATGTTAACCATTTGCCTCATTAAAAATCTTTTCAAGAAAACCCATTGGGACAAAACTTGGATAAGGGAAAAAGAACACAAATGGAGCACATACCCATTTAGTGACTTCTTTGGGCCTCTTGAATCTGCTTTGATATGGTGAAGATAGCAGCTTCTTTAGTTCCTTGTAAAATTGGCAAGAATGGTATTGTTGGAGTTTTGATGTATTCATTAACATCTTCTTGCATTTCTTTAGTGATCTCGGATCCTTGAAATTCTTCAAACTCTATGAGTGTGATTAGATTCTCCACAGACTTGTTGAACTCCTCCCTTAAAGCTCTAGTGCCTGATCTGGTCCTTGGAGTTTGCCTCATAGTTGGAACGTTGATGATTTCCTCCTCAGCTTCGGTTAAGCTAGTATCGATGGCCTCATCATCTACTCCCCCTTGAGAAGGTTCTGTCCTCATAACATGTTCATCTTCCTGGAAAGGAGCTAAATTAGCAACATTAAAGGTGTGAGAAATCGTAAACTCACCTGGTAGATCAAGTTTATAGGCATTGTCATTGATCTTTTCCAGCACTTGAAAGGGACCATCTCCTCTAGGTGCATGATAGTAGGATTTTTACTAGTCAATTACTCAAATCCCACTCATGTCATTGTGGTATTTAAGATATCGAACCAAGGAGGTTAAGATTGAAACACTAGGAATACATGAATCTTCCTAAGCTAGAGCAAATGTTTTGGGTTTTTATATTTTTAGATTAGAATGTAAAATGCAAGAAAGAAAACAAAGATATAAGTGTTGGATCATGGAATGAACTATCAAATGAATGATTAACAATCAAATAATGATGACAAAGATTGCATTAAACACTATCCTAGAACATGGGATTCACAATTATGACTAATCCACTCTCGTGGTACTAATCACTTTGTTAAACACCAAATCAAGAACAAACCATCGTTTGTGATAAAATGGTTAACAAGCATTAATCTTCAATCCCAATTAGTTCACTAATCACCCTTGACATCAACTCTCATTGGCAAGGATGTGAAAAACTCACAAAAGGTTCGGTTCAAGCAATTCATTTAAACTCGGGTTAGAAGTGAAATGCCTAAGTTCAAGACTCGAATGGATAAATCTAATCTAGCACTAACACCGTTTACTCGAATCTCTCCCTAATGCATGGGATGAGACCATAAATCCTAGGGTGTAGCTCTAGATTGGTTTGTCACGCCAACTAGAACTACCTAATCTAGGTGCAGTTCTAAACTTTGGTTTATCTTATCAAATCTAGCATTAAGAACCAACCTAAGTGAAAGAATTAACAAAGATCAACCTAAATAATCATCATCTAATCATCAAGACAATTAACTAATGATGCTAATACACATAATCAATGCTAATCCTTAGGTTAAGATCACTAATCTTGACTAATTATCTTTTAAGCAACTAATCACTATGCTAATCACTCAATCCATTAGAAAAATCTCATTTGTGGATCAATGATTAGCAAGCATTAAGAATATAAACACGATCAACCAAAATACACTCTAGACAACTAATCTCTTAGGCTAGGAGCATAAATCCCTTGAATAGTTCATCAAGGCATTTCATCAAACACTTGGTGTGCATGAAATGCATTATGATCTAGATCTACTTTCTCAAGCTAGATCTAGCATTAGGAACACTAAACAAGAAAGGGAAGCAAGGATTAAGAACATAAGCATCAAGAATCAATCACCAAATCATAAAAATCAAGCTAAATCCAAAATCCAACAAAAATGGGTCTAAAACCTAAACATGAAGAACAAAGAAGAACACAAGAGAAAAAGAGACATAAAGATAAAGAACAAAGATTAAATAAACATAATATAAAGATAGGTTGAAGAATACTTCACTAGAGTGGCATGAATGATGAAGATCCATCCAGAATCATCATAAGAAGAGTTTGAGAGAAAACCCAACTCTAGGAAAAGAAAGCTTAGATCTAAAAATCAGGTTTTTCACTATTTAAAGAAGTTTGGGTCGGACCGGGTCAACCCGGGACAAACCGGGTATTGACCCGGCCGAATCTGGGTCGTGGTCAAGAACTCCTGCAGTGAATCAGCCATAACTCCTGAACCTGACATCTGAATGACCTCAAACTACCTCTAGAAGACAGCCAACTCAATTATCTACAACTTCTATAAAGAACGCAGAATCTGAATCGGAGTGAAAACCCTTCGTCTGGGTTGATCTTTCAGACGTTGTATTTGGAGCAGAACTCGGTTGGATGCCAGATAGACATGTCCTTGCTATATTTTCCAAAGCTCTTGAAATGCCGATCTGAATTATATGAAACCACCACTAAACGAACGTCAGCTCGATTTTCTATGACTTTCATGAAGACCTCAGATTAAACTGGGCACGGGAAGATCTTCATTTGGCCTGATCTTTGAGTCACTTCGGCTGGTGCTGCATCGATCAGTTGCATCGACCTGTGGAGTAGATTTAACTGTCATGGGGTGAAGCATCAAGGTAACAGGTCGATGTAAGAAGGGTCTGGGTCGGTATTAAGGGCCTGGACCTCCACCGATCAGTTGCATCGCTCCGTGGCGTCGGTGTAAGTCGAAGCTTACTCGGCAGGCGGACATATCTCTGGTAAAATGTCCGTAACTCCCGAACCACACGTCCGAATGGAATGAATCCAACTTTAGTAGATAGCTAAATTACCCCTATACAACATTGATGAAGGTCATCCAAGACGATTCAGATCGGAGGGCCTCCTTACAGCAACATCTTTCCGGTGTATCGGATGGATATTTGCACTCTACTTTGGTCCAACTCTCCAAATATCATCAATTGCTTCCAAATCACCTAAAACCACTCCAAATTCATTCAAGACTCATAGGTATTAATGCAAAATATCTATTACTCTAATTGAAACCAAAATGCTATAAAAACTATGCAAGACACATGCATGAGACACATAACAATAACATAAATGCATGCTAAAAGATGTAAAATATGGGAATATCAGTGCAAGCTTTGATTTCATTTTGTCCGGAAATCTCTCATGCCTCATGTGCAACCATACCCAATCTCCTGGTTCAAAGGTGATCTCCTTGCGGTGCTTATCAGCTTGTTGCTTATACTTCTCGATTTTCTTTTCCAAATTGTCTTTAACCTTCTGATGAAGTTTCTTTACGAAATCTGCTTTGGTTTCACGTTCACTAGAATAAACAGCTTGTGGCAAAGGTGAGAGATCAAGTGGAGTAGTAGGATTAAAACCATAGACAATTTCAAAAGGAGATAATTTCGTACATGAATGCTTAGCATGATTATAAGCAAATTCAATATACGGCAAACAAGATAACCAATTCTTTAAATTCTTACCCACCGTAGCTCTCAACAAGGTTGAAAGAGTTCGATTCACTACCTCAGTTTGTCCATCGGTTTATGGGTGACAAGTAGTTGAGAAGAGCAACTTAGTTCCCAACTTTTTCCATAAGGTTTTCCAGAAATGACTCAAAAACTTGGTGTCACGATCTGATACAATGGTCCTTGGCACTCCATGTAAACGCCCTACTTCTTTGAAAAAGAGATCATCTGTCTGCGTAGCATCGTTAGTCTTGTTGCAAGGAATGAAATGAGCCATTTTTTGAGAACCTGTCTACAACTACAAAGACAGAATCCTTGTGGTTGATCTTTGGCAGACCTAAAACAAAATCCATAGAGATATTAATACGCCCTTGCCCGCAAGATCTCTCAAAGGAGCGGTCAATTCGAAATTGGATAATCCTTACGGTTAATTCACGAGTGAATTAAGAACAAGGCGGTGAAGATCTCGGCCTAAGAAAGGTGGAGTAGCTAGAAAGACGTGAGAATCACTCCCGAAAATCCTTTCGAAAACACACTCACTATGGACGCCTCGTCAAACGGAGATCGGTAGAACTGTCGCACAAAAGGTGGCGGAAAACCTTTTGATATTACCCAACGATTTTCTCGGAATCACTCTAAGAAGAATCGAAGATTTTCACAAAGAACTCAAGAGAATCTCTACCTAGAACTCGAAGTGAAAGAAGAAGTTTTTTTATTAAAAAGATTGTTGTTTTCATCAAAGATCTTACAAAGATTAAATAAACAAAGCAAAGGTTTGCGTGAAGGAGAGAGAAAGAAGTTTCGAAAATGAAAGAGAATAACTAGAAAATTGTAGAAACATTAAAGGCAATGTTGACTTCAAATTCGTGAGTCTCTTGGGCTTCTTGGGCCGAATTTGCTTGCTGGGCTTTAAGGGAGAAGTGTTCCAAGGCCTCATTAAAAACCTTGTAATGTAAAACCCAGTGGGTAAAAACCATGACTAAGGAAAAGAGTGGACTTGGACTTGGATCAAAACCAATGCGGTTTGAAACACTTCTTCCTTCAAACCCACGCCTCCATGAACTTGTTGAATGAGTCCTCCTAGTGCCTCCTTAAGCTTCTTCGCCTTTAGCTCTCGTCATAGGTCCTTCCGGAACATGCAAATCCTCCTCGGGTTCAAGCTCCTCGGCAAGGTTCTCCTCGGCTATTTGATCAACCTCCATTGTGCCATCTAGGATCATATCAGATATCTATCCAAGGTAGGTATATAAACCATGAGGATGTGACCTAGATTTTGCTTTTAAGGAAGTGATGCACTTGGCACAAAACTTCTGCACATCTCGTTTCATATGCGGCCAATAGAAATGGTCCATAAGCACACTTAGAGTCTTGTCTCGGCCAAAGTGACCAATTAATCATCCTCCATGAGCTTCTCCCAGAAGTAGCTCTCTCATTAGTCCTTGAGGAATGCAAAGTCTTTTATCTTTGAACAAGAATCCATTGTGCTGGTAAAATGATCCATACGCAGCCTTTCTTGTTTCCTTGAATGCTTCTTGAAAATATGGATCAATCTTGTACAGTCCTTTGATATGATTGAATCCCATGATTTTAGCCTCCACGGTGCTGATTAGAACGTGTCTCCTTGATAATGCATCATCAACATTGTTTTCTTTACCCTTCTTGTATTTGATCACATAGGGAAATGTCTCCACGAACTCAAGCCACTTAGCATGTCTCTTCTTGAGCGTAGTCTGACCTCTTAGGTGCTTGAGAGTTTCATGATCTGTATTAATAACAAATTCTCTTGACAATAGATAATGTTGCCAAGTCTCAAGAGACCTTACTGATATATCATGGTTTTTACCCCCTTTAGGCCATGATATAAGTCCGTTTTATAGAGTCTTTATGCTATTTCGTAGTATTTTAGAGTCTTTTACAGGTTCTAGCACGTTTGGAGCATAATTAGAATTATTGGAGCTTTCTGGAGCAGTTTGGAGCAAGGCTGAAGTTTGTGTTGCTGAGTACCAGATTTCACGATCAGTGTCGATCGATACCCATCGCAGCATGACTGATGTGTCCATAATTTGCATAGTTCCATAATTTGCATAGTTTAAGCATGCACATCATGTAGGTTTTAGATCATTTACTTAGATCTTCATGGCATTTCATACTTGCTTTGTCCCATTTAGAGTATTAGGAGTTGCATTAGGTCCTAGTGAGTCTTTTGCATGTCTTTGAGGAGTTTGGAGACACTTGGTGGCGTTTGGAGATTTGGTGCTTAAAGACTAGAGAGGAACCATCCGGAACGTCTCAAATAACCGATCAGACGAAGGCGATCCGATTTGATCCAGCTCTTGGAGTCTTCATGAGAGTTGTAGCCCGATGAGTTCTATAACCATAGGAGTTCGAATCAAGTCATTCGGACGTGTGGTTTGAGAGATATGGCTGATTTATCAGAGATAGGTCCGCCTGGCCGAGATGGTTTCTTCAATACCGAGGTCATTGGTCTGTGCAACTGCTCGGTGTGGAAACAGAAGGAAAATTCCTTAGCACCGACGTGTGGTACCGAGGAGTGACGTCGGTATTGAAGGGTCTCCACTCCGAATTAGCCTCGGTAATCTTCACCAAAGTTGTAGAGGAGTGAGTCAGCTTTACACAGGATTTTGAATTGGGTTATTTGGACGTATGGATAGGGAGATAAGACAGATTTACTGAAGGTATATCCGTCTGGCCGAGAGAAGATGAAACCGTCCAAATAACAGAACAAATGAAGGCCTTCCGATATGATTAAACTCAAACGGTCTTCATAAGAGTTGTAGAGGGACGAGTTAGGTGTCTACAGGACTTGGATTCAGGTCATTCGGATGTCAGGTGCAGGAGTTATGGCCGATTCACTGAAGACGTATCCAAGTTTCGGCCGGGTCAATACCCGGTTTTTCCCGGGTTGACCCGGTCCGACCCAGCTCAAGAAAACACTTTTAAATATTGTTGATACCCATTTTTTTAGATCTATGCTTTCTTTTGTCTAAGAAACCCTTTCCCCTTTTGAGAGAGTTCTTGGATTTCTAAGAGGGGATCTTTTACTTTTTTATGCAATTAAGTCTTTGTTTTCATTGATTCCTTCCATCTAATCTTCTTTCTATCTTATCTATTCAAGATTCATCCATGAAAACTTCTCCTATCCAAATCGATTTTGAGGGGCTTTTCATAGGTCTTGAGTAGTCTTTTAGGATCTTGAGATGAGGTAGATTAGGATGTTCCTAGGCTTGATTCATGATGTTTAGGGCTATATCTTCTTATATCCTTTCTTGTTTAATGTTCTTAAGGCTAAATCTAGCTTGAAAAAGTGGATTTATATCATAAGGGATTTCATGCACACCAAGTGTTTGATGAAATGCCTTGATGAATTAAACAAGAGATTTACATTCCTAGCCTATGACAATAGTTGTCTAGGGTGTATTTTTGGTTGATCTTGTTGATTTAAACTAAATGCTTGCTAATCAATGATCCACAAATGATGATTTGCTAATGGGTTAGGTGATAAGCATAGTGATTAATTTCTTGAAAGAGAATTAGTCAAGTTTAGGATCTTATGCCTAGGGATTAGCTTGTTTGAGTAAATGAACATCATGAATTGAACTTGAGACTTCTTATATCGATAACCCTATCTCTAGATTCGCTTTCGCTTATTGATTTACAATCTTGCTTAGTGCTTTTGCTTAGTGCTTTTGCTTAATTCTAAATTGGATACTTAATCACCAACTACCTTGTTTAGCTTAAATTACTTATGAACCTTGCATTCTTAGTGTTTAGAATAATCTCAATCATGGATTGATAACCTCTTTACTACATCGTATTGGGGATATTGATACCTCATAGAGACTAAAAAGTCTTGTATCAATGACACGACCCGCGACTTTAATGAAGAGTTGAAGAATTGCAACTTGGTCCAGAAGTCTTTAATAATTACAAGAAGCCCCAATTCGTGATTTAGGTTATCTATAGGGATTTTTACAGCCACTTTATAGGCTATGCTTTATTTTACCGATGGGACTTCTTGAGGAAGACAAGTCTGAAACTCCCTTCGTCCAAGAGAAGATTTTGAACCCTCTTGTTACTCTTTCTGATTTATTTGATGATTTATTCAGTTATGTTGATTGTTTCATTCTCCATGTCTGAGTAGATCCACTTTAGGTTCAGGGTTCTCATAAGGGTTTTCTCTGAATGTTAGGTTGATTAGTTTATTGGGATTCACCATCTGAATTAGTTCTTCAACTTAGGTTGTGTTCAAAGCTAATTCTAGGTTGACGAATCTGGAACTTAGATCTTAGGATAATTGATTAGGCACGACAGTGCGATTAATTACCTGATAGAGCCTTAGGTGAGCAAATTGATTATTCGCAAAGAGATTTGGTTTAATTGATTTGTGAACACATCAAACCTGATATTAAAGCTGATTTAGACTTTAGGATTCGCAAAGAGATTTGGAATTCCTAGGATTTAGATTTAGATAATTCTCGTAACGAAAGTTGGTTAATTATACTTTAGTGAATTGAGTTCAAGAACTGCGCTAAATCTGGATCCTGCTAGTTAGTAAATCTGCATTCATTGATTTCCTGAGAAATACCCTGAGCCTATCTTTCTCCCAATCGAATTACAACTCTTTTAATTTACGTTTTGCTTTCAATTACATCTATTGGTTTAGCTTAATTCTCTTCCATATAATCTATTGTGTGTTTTTGTGAGTCCTTGTGTTCGACCCCTAGCTATACTATAACAAATGCTTTAGTATCTAAATAGGGTATTAATTTGAGCATATCAAATTTGGCGCCGTTGCCGGGGACTCAATTTTGCCATTAGATTTTAGCTGTCGAGTTTCGACTAAGCCCGTCGGTATCGATCGATACTACCTAGTATCGGTCGATACTCGTCGTTTCTTTTTGTTGATATCGATCGACACCACTTGGTATCGATCGATACTCATCATGTTTTTGTTACTAACGTTCTTGGTTTTTGTGTTTCAGGTGCATGCCTAATCGTGAAACAAGAAGAAACAAGAGCACTCCGCTAGTCAATCTATCGTTAGAGATGATAGCACGTTTAGAACGCACAAACAGAAAGACAAAGCAAACATCAAGGATGAATAACCCAGTAGTTTTAAGAGTTGATGAAGCTGGAGTCTTGAGAGACCAAGAGGGTCAAGTGCGCAATGAGAGAGGGCAGCGACTTGATGAGGCTGGAAACGTCATTGCCCCTCCTGCTGTTGTTGGTCAGATTGTTGCGACAGCTGCGCATGCCAACGTTGGGAATGCTGGAGTTGATCGAGGTAGAACACTTGGTGAGCACAACAGACCTGATTAGTTCTTTGCCAATCAAGCTGCGATTCGCATCCCAACTTTTCAGAGGAATGACTTCGAGTTGAAACCTTCGTATTACGCTCTTGTAAATCATAACCCTTTCCATGGCCTACCTAATGAGCATCCCATGGATCATATCGAAAGGTTCGAGGATTTGGTCACTGGTATGAAGTACAATGGAGTGCCCAATGAGTTCCTTTTCTGCAAACGTTTCCCGTACTCTCTTGGTGGGGATGCTGCTTATTGGCTGAAGCAGTTAGCTCCTGATTCGCTAACTACATGAGATGAGACGAAGAATGCATTCCTGATCAACTTCTACGATGATGCGAGATCTGAAGAACACATGAACAAGACCTCTCAATTTTCTCAAGGTCCAACAGAGGCACTCAAAGCTGCTTGGATCCGTTTCAAATCATATTAGAGAGATTGCCCGCACCATGGGTTCAATCAGGTTCAGCTGTTGGGTACTTTCTACAGGGGGATCGATTGGAGGTACCAGATGGCTTTGGATACTGCGAGTAATGGGAACTTCAACACCAGATATCCAGATGATACGGTTGTGCTGATTGAGAACTTGGCGTCTAGCAATAGCACCAAGAATGCTGATTTCGAACGGAAGAAGCAGGCTGCAGAAATTGATGGATCGCAGATTGCTGAAGTTCAAGAAAAGTTGGATATTCTGCTTGGGAAATCGAAAAAGACTGTACATTTTGCTGATGGAGTCGATATCATGGATGAAGAAGAGGTGGAGGATGTTAACTACGTTGTTGGCTCTGGTTTTCAGGGTCAGCGATTTGGGTACAACAACAACCGAAACTTCAACAACAACAATCAGCAAGGTGGGTACAATTTAGAGGGGCACCAATCTGGTTTCGGATCGAATCAATTTACTCAGAAACCACTTCAGAGCAGCTATTTCACTCTCAATTATGGGAACTCTTCGTACCAACCAGTCTCTCCAAAGTCCACAGATAATAAGATGGAATCCATGATGGAACAGAGTCTTCAGGGACAGCAGAAGTTGCAAGTGGATTTCAATGGAAATTTTGACTCTCTGTACATCGATCTGAATGGGAAAATCGAAGCCATCAATCTTTCCCAGAGGAAGCTGGAAACTCAGGTTGTTCAGACCGCCACAGCTGTGAAGTGACAAGAAGGATTTCTTCTAGGGAAAACTGAGAATCCAAGGGCACACATCAATGACATCCCTTTGAGGAATGGAAAAGAGGTGCTTACAGGAGTGAAGAACAGTCCAATCGCGGAAAATCTCGTCGATCTTGCTGGAGATGACGATTGGGATTTTGAAAATCCCCAGGTATCGATCGATACCAGCCAGTGTCAATCGATACCAGTCCAGACATCTGCCCGAGTGGATCCAAAAACCGTGTATCTATCGATACCCCTCAAGTATCGATCGATGCTGAGACACAATGATGAGGACATCGAGTCAACGACCCAAGTCATACAAGCACCACTAGTACCAAGTGGACCAGTGACTAGAACCAGGAGCAGGGACATGGAAAAGAAGTTCAACATGTTCATGGACCAGCTCAGACAAGAAGGTTTCTTCAAGACGGACACTAGTCCGCTAAGCCCGTTTGCGAGCAGTTATTGGGACGATACTTTGAAGCAGGATCCACTCATGATCCCGGACGATCCAGAAGGCGATCCACATATGGATTTGAAGCTCTTTGAGTGTAGTTTCCAGAACACTAAAGATCAGCCTAAGAGTCCCATTCGGACCAGAACGTCCAAACACTGAAGACATATCGGCTGGATCCTTTGCTGGCCGATAACACCAAGTGGCCACTCATCAAGCCCAGGCTCGTGGCCCACTTATCTATGGTCGATTTCACTTCACCAGAGATGACTTAGGCCCAAGGAAAGTCATTAGTTGGGTTTGTAAGTCGTTTGGTGCTCTTTTCCCAACCTTCGTTTTTATCCCACTAGGTTTTGCGAAGATGGGTTTTTACCGAGGCCAAACGACTTGCAATATTATTGGCCCAATTAATGACTCTCTGTAAGCCCATGAAGACCAGCTACACGAGCCCTCACTTCTTTTTCTCTTAGTCTTTTAATTATTTTGTAAACGGGCCTAAATTGTTAAGGACCCGTCTTGTTATTTCCTTTTCGGTTTATTTCTTTTCTTTGGGGGCGTGAGCTCTCTTTAAAAACCCTAAGGCCTTGTTCTTCTTGGTCACGCAGACAATAAGAAATTTCTTGGTTATTTTTGAGTTTTTGGTTCTTCACAAAAACGTTTTCTCTCTTTAGATCGTGAGTGAGTCCGATCCTTAGGGAAATCCCTTGAAGTATCAAGAGACCGTCGCCTCTCTTGTGGTTCTCATCGCCCCACCAGCAACCTCCATCTTATCCCGTTGACAGAAGAGAGAGACCTTAGTCCAGCTTCTTCAACACTTGAGCACGTATCATTTTGGTATCAGAGCTTCAAAGCTCCTGAATCTAAGGTGTAAACGTTCCCTTATCATCTTTTAATTTTCTGTATTTTTTTTTTCTTTGTCCTTGTTAGGTTGCTAGATTCAAAAAAAAAAAAAAAAAAGAACCCTAATTCCTTGTGTCGATTTTTTTTTTGGTACCTTAGCAATATTGATAAAAAAAAAGAAGGAAACTTAGCATATTCTTAGATTAATCGATTTTCAATTGTTCCTTTTAGGATTTTAGTCAAAAAAAAATAGAAAGGAACCATATATTGGAACATATATTTGCAAAAAAAATTTCTTACCTTACTTGTCTTTGTCGAATTTTTGGAGTTTCATTGATACACCTTGTTGAATTTCTTTTTCCAAGGAGAAACAATGGAAAACAATGATGTACCGCAAGATCCTAACGCCATTCTCATGCAATCAATCATTGCTATGCAACAACAGCTCCAGAGCGTAGTCCAAAGGCTAGACCAGAGGGAGCAGCCTCAAGCCAACAACAATCCTCTACCAAGGGCACACCGACGAGCCAACAACCTAGGCGAAGATCCGGACAATGTTCCGATAGAGGAACAGCCGCGAGTAAGGAGAAGAGGACCGAGACAAGACATCTTTGAGGAGGCCGAAGGTGACTTCCAAAGGCACCAACAGTCCCAGGACATGAAGCTTAAGGCACCTACGTTTGCTGTAAGAGTTGATCCCGAGGCTTATTTGGAGTGGGAGCAACACATGGAGCATATCTTCGTGTACTACGACTACAACGAGCAAAGAAGGCTGGCTTTGGCCGTTGCTCAACTCACTGACCATGCTCTCTCATGGTGGGATCGTGAGGTAGCTGACAGAAGAAGGAGCCAATCACCTCAGGTCAGCACTTGGCGAGAGATGAGACAGCTCATGAAGAAGCGATATGTTCCGAGCTATTATCATCGAGATCTTCAAAAGAGGTTCCGAAAATTATCCCAAGGAACCATGAGCGTTGAGGAATACTTTGAAGAGTTTGAACATCTTAGAAACCGCTTGGAGCTGGATGAAGACACCAGGACACTCATGGCTCAGTTCTTAGACGGACTCAACGAACGACTAAGTCACAAAGTGGAGAAGCTTCCATACCACGACTTGAAGGACATCTTACACCATGCCATTCAAGCTGAGCAACACTTGAAGAAGAAGTCCTATGCTACTGGACGGACATGGAGTAACCAAACATGGGACCAGAACCGAGCCAAGACCAAAACTCCAACCAGCTTTCCATCTAAGGCCGCAGAGAAGGGCAAGTCGGTCGAAATCGACCCTAGGTTCACTTCTATGGCCTCTGAGCCTAATCAAGGTAAGTTTTCTAACCCAAGTACTTCTAGAACTCGTGACATAACATGTTTTAAGTGCAAAGGCAGAGGACACATGGCTAGAGAATGCCCAAATCCCCGAGTTATGATCATGTTGGATTCGGGTGAGTACGAGTCTCAAGATGAGGCCGATGTGCAAATGACCGAAGCAGCCACTGAAGAAGTAGATTTTGAGGCTGAATATGGTGAGTCTCTGGTCATAAGACGAGCCTTGAACCTCACGGTTCATCCCGACGAGACAGCCCAAAGAGACAACATCTTTCATACAAGATGTTCCATCTGAGGCAAGGTATGTAATTTGGTAATTGATGGAGGGTCGTGTACCAATGTAGCAAGTGACTATATGGTCACTAAGCTCTGTCTAGAACGTGCTAAACACCCTCACCCATATAAGCTAAGATGGTTAAACGATAAGGCTGAATTACGCGTCACGGACCAAGTGCTTGTACCATTCAATGTGGGCAAGTACTCGGATGAAGTTGTGGGTGATGTTGTTCCTATGCAAGCTGGCCATATTCTTCTTGGTAGACCTTGGCAGTTTGACAAGGACGCCATTCACCATGGCCGAAGTAACATGTATTCGTTTGTGCATGATAAAAAGAAGTATAATTTAACACCTCTTACACCTACTCAAGTACACGAATTACAAGTTAAAATGTTAAAAGAAAAAGATGCATCGACCAGGAACAATTTGTTTATCAAGTCCAGTTATATTTCTAAGGCAATCACTTGCAAAGAACCGGTATTACTAATGATCTTTAAGGAGACTTTAAGTGCAGGTTCTAGGGCGTTGGAGCAACAGCTTCCTACTGACGTTACTCAACTCTTGGACCGATTTGCTGATGTGTTTCCTGATGAGATACCTCCTGGCATACCTCCTATAAGAGGAATAGAGCACCAGATCGATTTTGTGCCCGGAGCCCCATTACCCAATCGAACCGCATATCGCGTTAACCCGGACTAAGCCAAGGAACTAGAGAAGCAAGTGAGAGAACTTATGGACAAGGGATATGTTCGTGAGAGCCTTAGTCCATGTGCCGTGCCAGTCCTTTTGGTGCCAAAAAAGGATGGGACGTGGAGGATGTGCGTGGATTGTCGCGCGATAAACTACATAACGATCAAATACCGACATCCGATACCAAGGTTAGATGACATGCTTGATGAGCTTTCTGGTTCTAATTTATTTTCCAAGATTGATCTCAGGAGTGGATACCACCAAGTATGAATGAGAGAAGGTGACGAATGGAAGACGGCCTTCAAGACGAAGCAAGGACTCTACGAATGGCTAGTTATGCCTTTCGGGCTAACTAACGCGCCAAGTACCTTCATGCGACTCATGAATGAGGTTCTTAGACCCTACATTAGTAATTTTGTAGTGGTATACTTCGATGATATACTCATTTATAGTCGAACTCTAGCTGAACATTTATCTCATTTGGAACAAATTCTTAAGACGCTTCAACGATATGGTCTTTACGCCAACTTGAAGAAGTGCACATTTTGCGCTAATGAGCTTGTGTTTTTAGGCTTTGTTGTCAGTTCACAGGGACTTAGAGTGGACCAGGAGAAGGTCCAAGCCATCCAAGAATGGCCTACGCCAACAACCGTTAGCCAAGTTCGAAGCTTTCACGGCTTGGCTAGTTTTTACCGACGGTTCGTGAAGGACTTCAGCACCCTTGCTGCACCTCTAACTGCCATCATCAAGAAGGACGTGGCATTCAAGTGGGGAGAAGCCCAGGAAGAGGCCTTCAAAGGCCTAAAAGATCGTTTGACTCATGCTCCCGTTTTAACTTTACCCGATTTCTCTAAAACGTTTGAAATTGAGTGTGATGCCTCAGGTTTAGGGATCGGTGCTGTGCTTACTCAAGGAGGCAAACCTGTTGCTTACTTCAGTGAGAAACTTAGTGGAGCCACTCTCAACTATCCTACTTATGACAAGGAGCTCTACGCCTTAGTCCGAGCAATGGAGACATGGCAGCATTACCTACTATCGAAGGAGTGTGTCATCCACACGGACCATGAGACTTTGAAGCATCTTAGGGGTCAGACTAACCTCAAGAGAAGACATGCTAAGTGGCTGGAGTTTATAGAGACGTTTCCCTATGTGATCAAGTACAAGAAGGGAAAAGATAATGTGGTGGCCGATGCCCTATCTCGGAGATATGCGCTAATATCGACCATGGAAGCCAAGGTTCTTGGATTTGAAATGATTATTCCATTATATGAATATGATGTTGATTTAGCAGAGATATACAAGAACCATGGAAAGGGAGGCCACGCTTCTTACTATGTCCATGACGGTTATCTTTTTAAAGATAAACGCCTATGCATCCCGCAATGTTCTTTACGAGAGCTTATAGTCCGAGAAGCTCATGGAGGAGGCCTCATGGGTCATTTTGGCGTTGAGAAGACTCTTGCCATGCTGAAGGAACATTTCTTTTGGCCACACCTTAAGAAGTCGGTCGAAACTTTCTGTGCAAGATGTATCACTTGCAAGAAAGCCAAGTCTCGGGTTCACCCGCACGGTTTGTATCTTCCTCTACCGATTCCTACTTTACCATGGATTGATATTTCGATGGACTTTGTGTTAGGTTTGCCTAAGATCAGACACAAAGACTCCATCTTTGTCGTGGTGGATCGGTTCTCAAAGATGGCACACTTCATCGATGTGCCAAGACAAACGATGCTACACAAACCGCGGACCTCTTTTTCAAAGAGATTGTCCGCCTACATGGAGTACCTAGGACGATCGTCTCAGATCGCGACACCAAGTTCCTGAGCCACTTTTGGAGAACCCTCTGGAAGAAGCTAGGAACCAAGCTGCTCTTCTCCACGACCTGCCATCCACAAACCGATGGCCAAACTGAAGTCGTTCACCGCACACTTGGAACGTTGCTTCGCGCAATAATAGGGAGAAATCTTAAAACTTGGCTTGAAGCTCTACCTTTTGTCGAGTTTGCTTATAATAGAGCTGTCCATAGTGCTAGTCATTTATCTCCTTTTCATGTTGCATATGGATTTAATCCACAGACGCCATTAGATCTTAAGCCTCTCCCTCAAACGGAGTTCTTAAACCTCGATGGAGCGAAGAAGGCCGCGGACGTGAAAAAGCTACACCAATCGGTCAAAGATCAGCTCGAAAGAACCAATGCTTTACGTGTGAAGAATGCTAACAAGGGCAGGAAGCACGTGTCTTTTGAAGTTGGAGAATGGGTGTGGTTGCACATGAGACCAGAGCGATTCCTGGACAAACACAAATCGAAGCTATCGCTTCGCGGAGACGGCCCATTCAAAATCTTTGAGAAAATCAATGACAACGCCTACAAGCTCGAGCTCCCAGGTGAAGAGGGAGGGAGTGATGAGGACATAGAGTCAACGACCCAAGTCATACAAGCACCACTAGTACCAAGTGGACCAGTGACTAGAACCAGGAGCAGGGACATGGAAAAGAAGTTCAACATGTTCATGGACCAGCTCAGACAAGAAGGTTTATTCAAGACGGACACTAGTCCGCTAAGCCCATTTGCGAGCAGTTATTGGGCCGATACTTTGAAGCAGGATCCACTCATGATCCCGGACGATCCAGAAGGCGATCCACATATGGATTTGAAGCTCTTTGAGTCTAGTTTCCAGAACACTAAAGATCAGCCCAAGAGTCTTTACCATTCGGACCAGAACGTCCAAACATTGAAGACATATCGGCTGGATCCTTTGCTGGCCGGTAACACCAAGTGGCCACTCATCAAGCCCAGGCTCGTGGCCCAATTATCTATGGTCGATTTCACTTCACCAGAGATGACTTAGGCCCAAGGAAAGTCATTAGTTGGGTTTGTAAGTCGTTTGGTGCTCTTTTCCCAACCTTCGTTTTTATCCCACTGGGTTTTACGAAGATGGGTTTTTACCGAGGCCAAATGACTTGCAATATTATTGGCCCAATTAATGACTCTCTGTAAGCCCGTGAAGACCAGCTACACTAGCCATCACTTCTTTTTCTCTTAGTCTTTTAATTATTTTGTAAACGGGCCTAAATTGTTAAGGACCCGTCTTGTTATTTCCTTCTCGATTTATTTCTTTTCTTTGGGGGCGTGAGCTCTCTTTAAAACCCCTAAGGCCTTGTTCTTCTTGGTCACGCAGACAATAAGAAATTTCTTGGATATTTTCAAGTTTTTGGTTCTTCACAAAAACGTTTTCTCTCTTTAGATCGTGAGTGAGTCCGATCCTTAGGGAAATCCCTTGAAGTATCAAGAGACTGTCGCCTCTCTTGTGGTTCTCATCGCCCCACCAGCAACCTCCATCTTATCCCGTTGACAGAAGAGAGAGACCTTAGTCCAGTTTCTTCAACACTTGAGCACGTATCACACAGCCAGAGAAGGAGCCCGAGATTGTCAAGGAGAGGGTGTATAAACCCAAGCTGCCTTATCCTATGCCTCCTAAGCTGACAAAGAAGGAATGGGAGGATGCCTGATGCAAGGCTATGCTGGATAAATTGGTTGTGGAACTTCCTTTTGTTGATACTATTAAGACTTCTCCAGCTTTTAGGAGATATGTGAAAAAGATGGTCTCTAGCAACGTGAACCTGGAGGAAGGTGTCATGATGATCACAGATGAATGCAGTGCGATCCTACTCAACAAAATTCCCAAGAAGCTACCAGACCCATGGAGATTTGTTTAGAATTGCACTATCTTCACATAGAGATTTGAGCGAGCTCTCTACGATATTGGGCCGAGTGTGAACCTTATGCCACACTCAGTTGCCAAGCGAATGGGGATGACATATTTCCAATCTACAAGGATTTCGCTGGTACTTGTTGATCGCTCAGTGCGACTTCCAGAGGGACTACTTGAAGATGTCCCAATCAATATTGGGAATTGCTTGATCCTAACAGATTTCATCGTCCCGAAGTACGATTCTGAGCCTAAGGATCCTCTTATCTTGGGCAGACCATTCCTTGCAACTGCTGGAGCCTTGATTGACTGCAAGAATGGACATATTGCTCTCAACATCGGTGATTTGGTGATGTCCTTTAACATGGAGAAGATGATGAAAAGGCCAACCATTGATGGGCAGACATTCTATGTGGACACCTTCAGTGACATATCTGAAGAGTTCTTCATGGAGATGCACCCTGAGGATCCATTGGAGAGAGCATTGGTCTGTTCGGCCACTTCGGAGGTCCGTTCCTGCGACGATACTGCCGGATACTCGAAGATGCTTGATTCAGCATCACCAATATCGATCGATACCCCTCTAGTGTCGATCGATACCCTACGACCAGATGGGAAGTTGGCCGATGGTTCTAAGCAAGCTGCTGGGCTTGGAGATTGGAGTACAGAGAATGCTCCTAAGGTGGAACTAAAGCCACTTCCAGCGAATCTGAGGTATAGTTTTCTTGGTCCTAATTCCACATACCCAGTAATCTTTAATGCTTCCTTGAATACCACAGATGTTTCTTTACTGTTGAGCAAGCTGCGCAAGTATCGCAAAGCACTTGGCTATTCTCTTACTGACATTTCAGGTATAGCACCAGACTTGTGCATCCATTGGATTCACCTAGAGGATGAGTCAAAGTCTTCGATTGAGTGTCAGAGGAGGCTGAATCTGAACCTGAAGGAGGTGGTCAGGAAGGAAGTGATGAAGCTGTTGGAAGCAGGGATTATCTATGCCATCTCGGATAGTTCTTGGGTTAGTCCAGTTCACGTTGTGCCTAAGAAAGGAGGCATGACTGTGGTGAAGAACGAGAAGGATGAGCAGATCCCTATAAGGACAATCACTGGTCACAGGATGTGTATTGACTATAGAAAGCTGAATGCGGCTACAAGTGAGGACCACTTCCCTTTGCCATTCATCGACCAGATGCTGGAGAGGTTAGCGAGTCACCCATACTACTGTTTCCTCGATGGGTACTCGGGCTTTTTCTACATTCTTATACATCCAGAGGACCAGGGAAAAACGACCTTTACATGTCCCTATGGCACATTCGCCTACAGAAGAATGCCATTTAGATTATGTAACGCTCCAGCAACCTTCCAGCGATGCATGATGTCGATTTTCACAGATATGACTGAGGAGTTTATGGAGGTGTTCATGGATGAATTTTCTGTGTATGGATCGTCATTCAAGGATTGTCTGGACAACTTGTGCAGGGTGCTTCAGCGATGCGAGGAGAAGCACTTGGTTCTTAACTGGGAGAAGTGTCACTTCATGGTACAAGATGGTATTGTACTTGGGCACAAGGTTTCAAAGTCAGGTATCGAAGTCGACAAGGCTAAGATTCAGGTCATGACAAGCTTGCAACCTCCACGATCTGTTTCTGAGATACGGAGCTTCCTTGGTCATGCTGGGTTTTACAGGAGGTTCATCAAGGATTTCTCTAAGCTTGCACGTCCACTCACAGCCCTGTTATGTAAGGAAGTCTGATGTGGACATAAAATCATCATATCCACATGAAGAGGAAACAATGCCAAGACTTGTGGAGACTCAAAACATTCACCCAAAAACAGGCCCAATCGAAGAGAAACTACCGGATCCACACGATTTCAAGTATGGCCCATAGGATGAAGTCCACAACCCAAGTATGAAGCGCCCCATCCCTGAGCCCCCTTGGCATGTATGTGTGGGCCTCTTAAGAGTCCATAACCGTGGAGAACAGATCCATACCAACCAGGATCGACCCGATGCCACCAAATCAATCCGACGGGACCGTTCTTGTCCATTTAAGGAAACTCGTCAAACTCCTTTGACTAGCGCATCTCTCTTCATTAATCTAGACATTCAAAACCTATCAAAGAGTAATGCGAGAGAGCTAATACAAGGAATCACGTCCATATACAAGGGAGATCATACTTTCCATTATTGGCCTCGTTCACACCTTGCCATTAACTTCCGATTGCTAGGAGATTAAAAGTTGATTGAGAGAGAGAGCTTTAATGCTAATTGGAAGGGGTTGAATGCTGATTGAGACGTCAATTATCCTTTCCTTATCAAGACCACGAGCCAGCTTAACTTTAACACACCATTTGGATGCACAAGGCCAGCCCCAACGTCTCCATTCAACCCGAGAAATCATTTCCATTTATTGTTGAATTATTTGTTTCCATGTTTTATATTTTAGACCATAAGCTAGTTGTATTATGAGCATATAAAATCTCATTTGAACAATTATAATAGAAACCTCGAAATTGAATAAAAATATTAAAGCTATTGTTTTTGGTTCTTACAAAACGTGTCTCTCTCTTTGTCTCGTGAACAAGTCCGAGTTTAGAGAACCCTTGAAGTATCAGTAGGCTTTCGCACCTATTGTGGTTCACCTCAATCCACCCACGCCTCCATCCTATCCCGGCCTAGACAAGGAGTGACCTTAGTCCAATTTTCTAGACCACCCGGCCTTGTACCTTAGGTCGTGAGCTCGTATCATTTTGGTATCAGATCTTCAAAAGCTCGTATCCTCTATCGTTTTCATTTCTGTTTCGTTTTTTTTCTTTTTATAAAAAAAAAAGAATATATATAGTTTTCTTTGTTTTACTTGAAGTTTTAATTTGCTTCTCTCATTAAAAGAAATTTAAAAAAAAAAAAAAAATATATATATATATATATATATATATATATATATTTTCATTTGTTTCCGATTTGTTTTCAGATTTTCAAAAAAAAAAAAAGATCATCTTCTTTCTATTCCTCTTTTTGTTTTCAATCCTTGTGTATTCTTTCTCTTGGTGTCATTTATACCATTGAGTAATGAATATCAATAAAGGAGACACGGCAGTCTTTTGGAAATTGCTCTCAGATATCCAGAATGAAATCAATAATATTGATAAAAAGCTCACACGCATAGAAGAAAAGAGGGGAATAAAGGTGGAAAGAAATGTTGACGCGGTCATCAAACTAGTAGATGAACCAAAAGCATCACCAAAAGCGAAGATGTCCATTGCATTGCTACCCAAGGAGCCTGGACCGCCTGATCCACCAAAACAGTCTCCATGTCATTCCTCACCCCCACTGACCATCGATAAGGAACAATCAGCGGAGGAAGTCCAACCGCATTCTAAAGACAACTCGAGGTCGCAAGAACAAGTTTTGAGGACAAAACTTTCTCAAGAAGGAGGAAGTGATGTGGACATCAAATCATCATATCCACATGAAGAGGAAACAATGCCAAGACTTGTGGAGACTCAAGACATTCACCCAAAAATAGGCCCAATCGAAGAGAAACTACCGGATCTACCCGATTTCAAGTATGGCCCAAAAGATGAAGTCCACAACCCAAGTATGAAGCGGCCCATCCCTGAGCCCCCTTGGCATGTATTTGTGGGCCTCTTAAGAGTCCATAACCATGGAGAACAGATCCATACCAACCAGGATCGACCCGATGCCACCAAATCAATCCGACGGGTCCGTTCTTGTCCATTTAAGGAAACTCGTCAAACTCCTTTGACCAGCGCATCTCTCTTCATTAATCTAGACATTCAAAGCCTATCAAAGAGTCATGGGAGAGAGCTAATACAAGGAATCACGTCCATATACAAGGGAGATCATACTTTCCATTATTGGCCTCGTTCACACCTTGCCATTAACTTCCGATTGCTAGGAGATTAAAAGTTGATTGAGAGAGAGAGAGCTTTAATGCTAATTGGAAGGGGTTGAATGCTGATTGAGACGTCAATTATCCTTGCCTTATCAAGACCACGAGCCAGCTTCACTTTAACACACCATTTGGATGCACAAGGCCAGCCCCAACGTCTCCATTCAACCCGAGAAATCATTTCCATTTATTGTTGATTTATTTGTTTCCATGTTTTATATTTTAGACCATAAGCTAGTTGTATTATGAGCCAATAAAATCTCATTTGAACAATTATAATAGACACCTCGAAATTGAATAAAAATAGTAAAGCTATTGTTTTTGGTTCTTCCAAAACGTGTCTCTCTCTTTGTCTCGTGAGCAAGTCCGAGTTTAGAGAACCCTTGAAGTATCAGTAGGCTTTCGCACCTATTGTGGTTCACCTCAATCCACCCATGCCTCCATCCTATCCTGGCCTAGACAAGGAGCGACCTTAGTCCAATTGTCTAGACCACCCGGCCTTGTACCTTAGGCCGTGAGCTCGTATCAAAGTCAAGTTTGATTTCACATCTGATTGCCTTGAAGCCTTCGAGGAAATCAAGAAGGCATTGGTGAGTGCTCCTGTCGTCCAACCACTTGATTAGAGCTTGCCTTTTGAGGTTATGTGTGATGCCAGTGATTTTGCTGTTGGAGCTGTGTTGGGTCAGAGGAAAGACAAGAAACTCCATGCTATTTATTATGCCAGCAGGACGTTGGATGATGCTCAGCGAAACTACATCACCACTGAGAAGGAGTTTCTTGCAGTCGTTTTCTCTTTTGAGAAATTTCGGTCCTACTTGATTGGGAGAAAGGTCATTGTTTACACAGACCATGCTTCTCTCAAATACCTGCTGAAGAACAAGGACCTCAAGCCTCGTCTATGCCGATGGGTTCTTTTGCTCCAAGGTTTCGACATCGAGATCAAGGACAAGAGAGGAGTTGAGAATGGCGTTGCTAGCCACTTATCGTGATTAAAGGTCGATGAAGTCGTCCCTATTGATGACTGCTTGCCAGAGGAATGTATTTGCCTCATTGAAGCTCAGCTTCAAGGCCTTTGTCCCGAAAATCTACAATTTTCACGAATGCTGACTTTCGGTATCGATCGATACTCACCTAGTGTCGATCGATACCCATCGCGATTTGGACCAGATTTGTCTGCAGAGCACTTGACTTCTTATGATGTCTACCTAGCTGCTGTCTCTAGTGCTGCAAGACCATGGTACGCCGACATTGGCAACTACCTTGCTGTAGAGATTGAGCCAAAACATCCCACAAAGTATGCGAGGAAGAAGTTTATGCGCGAGATGAGGAGGTTCTTCTGGGATGAGCCTTACCTATACAAGCACTGCTCAGATGGGATCTACAGAAGATGTGTTGCAGAGTCCGAGATGCCAGCGATTCTTTTTCACTGCCATGGTTCTGAGTATGCTGGTCACTTTGCTACTTTCAAGACGGTGTCCAAGGTTCTTCAAGCAGGTTTCTGGTGGCCTACTATGTTCAAGAATATAAGACTTAAATGTGGAATGTGAAATATGAAGTATATGAAGTATTACCTGAAGAAAGATTGTCGTATACTCATCTGGTGTTTGGTCTCGAGGTCGCGACGCACCGTCAGAAACTTCCGAAGTCTCTGCCCCAAGGTCAGACAACTTCTCTTGCACCTTCTTCTCATATGTTTCAACAATTTTTTCCGCCTTCCTATCGACACCATTTGCCTTTGTATGTGTCTTTTTGAAAACCTCACCATGACTAACCGGTCTTCCTAATTCCTCTTCCTGCAATGTTACAAAAAAATACAAGGATTAGGAAAGAATACAATATACAACCAAAGAACAACAGAATATGACAAAACATAAGGAATATGACAAAAAAAAAAAAGAAATTGAAAAGTTACTAACCATTTCGGATTGGATTTGTTGATACGACTTAGGCCCTGATAAGTGGATGTGATAACCTAGACCCTTACAGTCAAACAGACGAGCAGTTGAATAGGTGAGACTTCTTTGCTTTGCTTCTTCTGTGTCCCAGTATGCTGTCATCATTGCCCAGAGAGTGTCTCTGATCCAATTAGGTCGCTCTCGACTAGTCCTCACGCTGCTAACCATGTCTTTCATCCTGCGTGGACAGATATCCTCGAAATAGGCTTGAACCGTCCCTGTTATCAATGGATCCCATGTGTGGGGTTTCTACATTACCAAGAGAATAGAATGATATTAGTACAAATATCACAAGCAAATCTATATGTGAATGCGAAAAAACAGAAAACTTACCGCGAACTTGAGAAAGTATCTTTCTTGTCTCTCCCGAGGCACACATGTCCAGCTATAGTAGGGATCATCAAATTTGTTTGAAAAGACTTTAGTAATTGACCTAACCAGTTTAGATCCTCTGTCGCGTGTAAACCTGCAAACTCAGAAAGTCAGAAACTTAGAAGAACATAAACCAGAAACAGTTACAGTTTAGTAGTACATTACAGTTAAACAATACTATAATGTACTACTTAAACGAAAACAAACCAGATCCTAAGAAAAGACATAAACCAGAAAACAAACAAATTCCAAAACAGTTAAAGTAAAGAAAAGACAAAAAAACAGACACATAACCAAATCCTAAGAGAATCTAGAGAACTCCAATCAGAAACGTGACAACTCCAACCTAGACTACAATCAGAAACTTGACAACTCCAACTCCAACCTAGACAACAACCAAGAAACGTGACAACACCAACTCAAAATCTATGTATTGGTTACTGACGGATCAAGTTTGTAATTTATCCAAATCCTAGACAACAATCTGTTTCACATCCAAATCCTAGACAACAATCAGATACTCAGTTACTCAAACACAAGTAAAAGCTAATTTCAGAGATCCGAAAAGCTAGTCAATGAATTGACAGCACAATGCATTTCCATAACTATCTATATTAATGAAACACATATAGTTTTGTGTTCTCATTTTGGATCACACACACACACACAACTATCTATATCAGATGACACACACACACACACAAAACAGAACACACATTGACAAAAAGAATCACATTGTCAAAAATCTGAGATCCGAATTAAGAGCAGCACATTGCACACACACACAAAACAACATTGCACACACACAAACCAACACACCACAATGCATTTCCATAAAACATAACACAGATTGACCTCTCTCATTTTGAAATGTCCTAAGTCAATGACTAATAAGTTATCTTCCTTATGAGAAGAACACGATTATGAATACAATGAATACAAAAACAATCAAATCATGGGAAAACATAAGCAAAAACCCTAAGAAATCAGGTGCAGAACCAAACTCTAAAAATCAGGAACATACCAAGTTGAGTTCGGCGTCGGTGTGGGAGAGAGGACGGTGGTGAATCTATCCCGGTCTGGCACCATAAGCAAGGCATTTAGCGCCCGTAGTGTGTCCTCTTGGAGATCCGGCAAACCTGGTGCAAATTCGTCATGGAAGTTGTGCCCTCCAGAAGATGGATGGCTGTGACTATTCAGTTGTGGTGACGCCGGAGTGTTCTCCAGTGGAGTCGAAGCCGCAGGTAATTCTTCTCCACGGTGTTGAGGCATCGAGTCCTGGAATAGTTGTAAAGGCGGTGGAAAGCTTTGGAAACTTGGTGCTGACGATGCCGGTTGAGCGTTCACGGGGACTTGAGGTGTTGAAGACTGATTCAGAAGTTGGGCCAGCGGCGATAGAGGAGTTGGTGTTCGCGACGAAGAAGGCGACACTCCGGTTCTCTGAGAAACATTGGGAGCGAATCTTTTCTTCCCTTCTCGTTTGCTCTTGTCTGCCACCATCGTTCGAAGAAGAGATTGAAAGGCGAATAATAGATTGAAGAAGAAGAAGAGATTGAAAAGCGAAGAAGAGATTCGCGATGCAATCGAAGAAGATGAAAGAAAAAAACGAAAGAAAAAGATCGAAGAAGAAGACGATCGAAGGCGATGAGAGCAAAAGGGTGAAGACGAAGAGAGCAAAAGGACTTAGGGTTTTCGCAGACTCGGTAACTCAAAATGGTAAAGTAATTTTTTTAGTCGAAAACAAAGAAGACTTATTTCACGTTTTGTGTGTTAATAACCCATGAAATGACTCTAGCGTATTGGTAATTCACCCACTCTCCGATCCCTCAGGCCCGGTTTCGAGTCTCCGTGAATACATAAATTTTTTTTTTTAATATTTTCTACTTAGTTATTAATATTTAAGGGTGATCCATCAGCCCACGGTTCGAATCCTAGTCAGTACGAAAATGTTTTTTTTTTACTCATAACGACAAATAATGTAAACGACAAATTATACCGAAATTTTGACATAAGTAACATAGTTAAGTAGTAGGGTTCTTCGTCATCTTATTCTTCATCAGAAGACGGCAAATTACATAGAAATTCATCTTCTGGGTCTGCATCTCCGACATCGTAATCGAGGTTTACTGGGTCTCCTTGTACGAAATTATCAAGTATGAGATCTTCAATTGTTGTTATCAATACATCATCATCATTTTCTGTTTGCAAAAGAGTCGGTTCTTTCTTTTCATAATCCCCTGAAATATTTCCCCTCAAATTCACTTTTAGAACATTGAGCCACAACTGCTTCGGTTTCTTTGTATATGGGTACAGAATATAACAAACTTGATCCGCTTGCGAGGCTGTTTGTAATATAAATGTATACATAAGTTATACATATGTATATCAACATTAATAAAATGTTATATATAAATATTGTCATAAGTACGTACCTAGAATAAATGGTTGATATTTATTATATTTTCTCGATGAAAGAACGTCTACAACGCCACCATTACTCCTCCGAGTGCCTCTACCGATAACAGGGTCATACTAATTACACTTAAAAAGTGTGATTCTCAAATTGACCAACCCCTCGTACTCGAGTTCTATGATATCAGTTAAGGTCCCGTAGAAATCAGCTGCATCGGATGGATCAGTGTAATTTTCACCTTTAACACTGACCCCATAGTTACATGTCTTTCGTCCAGCGCCGTGATTCTGCGTATGAAACAAATAGCCTCTTGTAAAATACATTGGCCAGTTTTTGGCCTTATTCAAAGGTCCATGCACTATCTCTTGAACCCAAGTAGGAAATGGATTCGTGGCGTTCCAGTAAGAAACCTGCATATATATAAAAAATAGCGTAAATATATATAAGTATAAAGATATGAATAGTTATGCAATTTTTGAGATATACATATTCTTTCACCCATAAATGATATTCGTCAGCTCTTTTTGCGGCGAATTCTTTTTCGGAAAGTACTGGATATTTTGCAGAAATAAATTTTTTGAACATACTACACAAGACCAACACAAATATGAGAAATTAAACAAAGGTTAAATATATTAAAACGCAATCTGAGAGCGATGCCAAGTTATATACCTCTCAATTGGCTGAAAATAGTCACAATTTCGTAAAACATATGCATGTGCGCATGGATAGTCTCTCTCTGAGAGCCATATTTCATGCATTTCTCCACTTGGACGGCCTACGTGATTAAATATAGAAGGTACTCCAGGGACATGATATACGGGGACTTCACCTTCATCGAATCTTGTTAACCCGACCAAATGAGTAGCCTGTGTATACAAATTAAATGGCAAAGTGGACATGATGTGATTGATTTTAGCATTTACCTTGATTTTGTATGTATATTCGCGGTAAAGTATTGCTCTGAGAAATAAGCAATCTCGTCATTGATATATGATTCAATAATCGATCATGCCGCATATCTTTTGTTTTTTGCTTTCCCTTTCAACTTTTTGAAAAACCTTTCAAAATGATACATCCACCTATACTGGACAGGGCCTCCTAATTCAACTTCATAGGGGAGATGTATAGGTAGGTGCTCCATCACATCAAAAAATGAAGGTGGAAAGATCTTTTCTAAATTGCATAGTATTAAAACTATGTTCTGTTTTAGAATTTGAACGCGACTTGTATGCAAAGTTCTCGAACATAAGTCCCGAAAAAATGCTCCAACCCCTACAATATACGTGAAAATTGCATGAGGTTACTATATAAGTTACTATTATATATCTATATAAAGAAATAGTTGTAATTAGTACCTGATAACGCAAGGTGTACATTCCGGTCTAGGAGTTCTGCAAAGATAAATGGAAGTAACCGCTCCATAAAAACATGGCAGTCATGACTCTTCATGCCTGAAAACTTTTGTTTGTCCATATCAGCACAAGTAGCTAAGTCTGACGAATAACCATCTGGGAACTTAACCGCGTTCTTCACACATTACAATAAACTTTTTATGGCTTCTTCTATCAATGTGAAGGATGGGAAAGGAGCTTTACCCACACTATTAATATGTAAGTGTGGTCGAGAACAAAATCGTTCTATATCCAATCTTGACATGATGTTGTCTTTCGATTTACCCTTCACACTCATAAGAGTATTCATGATGTTGTCAAAAACATTCTTCTCTATATGCATCACATCAAGACAATGACGGAGATTAAGGTCCCTCCAGTATGGCAGCTCCCAGAATATGCTTTCCTTGTGCCAGTTATGTTGCTTCCCATAGCCCGACTTCTTCTTTTCGTGACCGTTTCCACCAACATCCTTTGTTTTCGATGGATTTACACCAACCAACCGCTCGAAATAAACTTACTCACCCGTCAAAGACGGAGGTGGATGCTCTCTCGAAGCGTCTTTTCCCTTTAGGAAGTCTTTTTTATTCCTCCTAAGTGGATGACCATGAGGAAGAAATCTTCGGTGACAATCAAACCAACACGTCTTCCTTCCATTAGGTAGATAAAAAGACTTAGTATCTTCCATGCAAACTGGACAAGACAATTTACCATGGGTTGTCCATCCAGATAACATGCAATACGCCGGAAAGATATCGAGACTAGCTCGCGGATGATTTGGCCCAGAATTCAGAATTGTAAGAAATAAATACTTTGTATTCATGCACATAATCGGGGGTAAATTATATGGCATCAAGATCACATGACACAGCGAATGATTACGAGACATGCCAAATGGATTAAACCCATCCGTACATAATCCAAGATAAACGTTACGGGGTTCTTCGGCAAACTGGGGATGTTGATCTTGAAAATATCTCCACTCCGCCGTATTAGACGGATGACCCATTTCTCCCTCTTTTGCTTGGTGCTCGGTATGCCATCTCATTGCCGCAGCAGTCTTCTCGCTCTGATACATTCTCTTTAATATGTCAGCAATAGGTAGATACCACATACGATTGTATGGTACTTTGGTTCTACGCCGGTCCTTCTTAGGCTTCCATATTTGTGCACCACAAAACCGACATTTATCCTCCTTCTCGTCCTCTTTCCAGAAGATCATACAATTGTTAATACAAACATCAATTGTATGATATGGGAGACCTAAATTGCGCATCAATCTTTCTGTCTCGTAATGTGAACCGGTTGACTTGTTTCCTTCTAGTAAATAGCCTGTCAAGATTCCGCAAACCGAATCCACTAACCTTTCACTCATATTATATTCTGCCTTATTTTGCATGACTCGAGCAGCTAAGGATAACTGCGAGTGACCTTCACGACAATAATCATATAATGGATTATTTGCACCTTCTAACAAGTCGTAGAATTTCTTTGAATGGTTACGTACCGGTTCATCTACATTCTGATAACTATCATCCTGCTGATAGTTATCAAAACTCACGTTATGACGAAATGCATCATTCACCATATCCACATACCTATATTCTACTACATTACCCACTTCTTCACTCCCACTTATATACGTCGTATCAAGATAACTACTCGATCCTAAATCCATATTGATTTCTTCCCCATGCTTATACCAAACATAATAATCTGACATAAATCCTCTGCTATAAAGATGATTCCAAACTCTTGTCCCCGGGATAAATTTCTCGTTCTTGCAAACACTACAAGGGCAGAAAAACTTACCGCCATTACTATGTGTTAGAGGATGGCTGTTTGCAAATGTCATGAATTGCTCCACCCCCGTTGTGAACTCTGCCAAGAAATTTCCCGTCGCTTCATCGAACCTCTTATACATCCACTCCCGGAAATTACTATAATTGTAATTTCCTGATATTATTTAACAAATAAAAACTGAATTTTTTTTTTTGTTTTTTTTTGTTTTTAAGATCGGATGAAGAGAAGAAATGGGGTGAATTGTGCTTATATAGACATTTATGACGATTACAAAGCGACTATAAGGTGTCTGAATAGCGACTACTTAATGTAGTCGCAAAAAAAACAGGTACACCAACCCAAAAACGATTTACACGTGTTTTCCACCAGTATTTAACGGCTGTTTAACGACTACAGTGCGACCCGCCGAAATAGTCGCCAAGTTAGCGACTATTACGCGACTATTATATCCCGTTTGAAATGTTGTCGTACATTAGTCGTAAAATAGCGACTATTATAGCGAATATGTACTTTGGTCGTAAATAAGCGACTCCATTACGACTAAATTTTATCGGTCGCAAAATAGTCAGAAAGTAGTCACTAATTAGTCGCAACCTTTAGCGACTAAATATGTTGCCAAAACGCAGTTTTCTTGTAGTGGTTAGAACAAACATTAGTAAGATTAGATTCGAAGAAGCTTACAGAACCCATAGGATTACCTTTCTTTTCGAATCATTCTATTCTTTTAGTGCAATCTTTCTGAAAGTGACCAACGTTTTTGCAAAAGTTTCATCTGTCATATTTCTTTGCCTTTTTCTTCTCATTAGCTTGATCGAAATCAATTATTTTGGGTTGTACTCTTTTATGGCTCGTTTGATGCCTTTTCCCAACTTTAGGTCCCACTCCTCTGACATAATGGGCAACCTTAATTCCTTCACGACCAATCATAGAGTCCTCTTACACCAATTTAATAGCCAATTCATTAGACGTTCACCTTTCGTCAATGGCATTGTAATTGATTTGGAATGGTCCATACTAAGGAGGCAGCGAATTTAGGATAAATTGGACGAGAAATGAATCGTCCACACTCATTCATAATTTCTGTAACTTAGCCGCAAGGTTGGTTATTTCAATGCAGTGTTCATGCATAGACCTTGTCCCATCATGCTTCATGGTTGTAAGATCTGCCATAAGTTTTCCAGCAAGGGATTTGTCTGCAGTCTTAAACCGTTCTTCTAGGGCTGCAAGGTAAGCTTTAGCTTTATCTGCATCCGGAAGGGAAGTTTTGATGTTGCTAGCTATTGTCATTCTTAAAAACATGATGCTCAGTCTGTTCGTTTTCTCCCAAGCTTTATGGAGAACCTTTTCTTCCTCAATACTGTTTTTAGTTAGCGGATTTGGCTCTTCTTCACGTAATACCAAATCCAAGTCTAGTACTCCTAATGTGAACTCAACTTTTTCTTTCCATTATGAGAAGTTGGTTCCACTGAGGACCGGAACAGCAGAGACCATAGATGACAAATGAGCAGGAAAAGATACTCCATTTTTAGAGATACAACAAGCGCTAATTAGGCTCTACTAACAACATAACAATTACAGTTAGTAAATGCATATGATAAGAAATTATGGCACTCCTGTGGGTAGTCACCATAATCTCATCTTAAGTCATAGCATTAGTGAAACATTATTGAGTGATGTGCTGAATTATCTAGACTAAGTTATATGTGGATATCTTCTTCACATATACAAACACTCCATAAGTTATTGATCATGTTTTATTTTAATAGCCTACTTGTGGGTAGCTACTTATTACATAAACATATCAAACTTACTTAATATGGTTTTCATTTGCAAATCATTATAGGATAAAGTCACTGTGGGGATATCAATATTCTGATTTTGCATACTTATATGAAACCTATCTTCTGTCATGAATTATGCATAGTTCGTTTCTTAAAATTCTTACAAATTATTTCTATACGGATTATGCATAGAATTAACTTAAATAATTTATTCATATACCGTTTATGTACGAGTAATGCAAAGAATGAAATTTTTAAAGTTTATGCATATTACTTTTAAACTTCATTAATTTCGCATAGAAGAACAAATCAATATTCGTACCGATTATGGACGATAAATGATTTATATGAAAGAATGTGCGAAAATCCTCATACGCAAACCAACAAAACTTACACGGGATAGGGTTCCATTATTTTCTAACTTACAAACGCACAATTATGTGTGAAACTAAAATTAAACATAGATTCAAATCTACAAACACCTTAATTTGTAGCTTCAATTTTCAATTATTTAAATCATAGATCTATTACTCTTAATGGATTAAACACATGTTCATAACCATGCTCTGATACCACATGTAAGCATAATTTACATGAACCCTATGATCTTTTGAACATCTAGATCAATCACGTAATAGAAACATAAGAAGAGTATTAGGGGTACCTCCATTCATTGTAGCGAATAGATCTTCTGGAGCGGTTTCTTGAACAGAAGACGAAAGATCAACCTTTAGGCGTGAGTTATGGTTTCGCTCCCCTTTACTCTCACTTTCTCTTTAAGTGTTGTTTAACTAATGATCTCTCATGATGCCTTGTGATGGAGTGAAGACATCTATTTATAGGAGGAGAGAAGACCATAACTTCATAGCTAAGTAACTTACTTCATAGTTAAGTTTTAATCTCAACCGTCCATTATTTACTTCATAGCTAAGTCTTAATCTTAACCGTCCTTCAAGATTACTTATTAGCTAAGTTTAATTTTTAGCTAAGTTTACTTAATGAGCTAAGTTTACTTCTTATTAAGTTTACTTAATGATGAAGATAACTTCATCGGTTTTGAAACGTGTTTAAAGACTAGCAATCCTGAAAGAAAACCCGTAACCCATAACTATAAGACCACATAATAGGATCGGAATTTATTCCTTACAATTGGTACAAAGAACAATTAAAGAAGCCACGATTAATGATTAGGGTGATCAATCCAGATATATTCTAGTATTGGTTTTGGTGAAAACGACATCGCGCAAGTAGCTTCTACGAGATATATTTGTTAGACCAAAACTTTATAAAGCCCATTGGCTTATTAAGTTGTGTTAAATGTGAAAAAAAATAGCTCATGGCTAAGTAAATGAAAATTACAAATTCCCACATCGGAAAGCAATGAGAAAACCCTATAATATAAATAAGAGGAAACATGAGTCTAAGTTCAAAAAACTTAGAGGGAACCAAGGGACTCCACGCGCGCCGCCACCGCCGCCGGACCGGACCGGGCTCGGGTCTCGGGTCTTGGGTCTTGGGTCTTGGTGAATGTGGCCCAAGGGCGACAAAAATATGTTCTTTTTGGGCCGCGTGTTGGTTAAATTTTTTGGCCCAAAAACGAATTTATCTTGGCTCAAAAAATGAATTAAATGGGTCAAAGATTTTTGATATGCTCAAATTAATACTCTAAAAGTACTAAGCAGTAGTTGCAGTAAAGTAGGGGTCGAACACAAGGACTCACAGAGTCACACAATAGATTATATAGGTAATAATTAAGCTAAGTGATTAATGGTATTGAAAACAGAACGCAAATTAAAACGGTTGTAAATTCGATTGGAGAAAGATAGGTTCAGGGTATTTCTCAGGAAATCATTGAATGCAGATGAATTAACTAACATGATTCAGATTTAGCGCGGTTCTTGAACTCAAATCACTAAGATATATCCAATGATCCTTTTTCCATTTTAATACCGTAAGTCTCTCAGTGCACGACGTCTTTACCTATATTACATTACTGGCTATCCACGTAAAATATGTTGTCACGAAGTTCAACAAAAAGGGTACACAAATCAACCAATGATCCTTTTTCCATTTTAATAATTGAACCAATTTTATCATATGCACATGTATACACAATAATGTATGCAACTTGGACACATATAAACAAAATCAACTTGGTCACAATTTGTCATGTCGTGGAATGGCTCGTGAGACACGATGTTTTGTTTTTTTGTTAGAAAGTGTAACATCGCTATTCTGGTTTCCAGGACTGGTATGTTTACGGTTCTCTAATTTTCAGTTTTTTTTTAAATAAGTGGACTTCTTTAATTGTTTTAGTCCAAAATTCCAACTGTAAGCCTAATAAGCTAATTAGAAAATTCTAACCCTAGAGTTTTCTCAGCTCTATATATAGAGAGCCACAAGATGGAGAAATGGCAGAGTGAATTATGTGGAGAAAACCCTAAAGTCAGCCGCCACACTCCATATCGAAGGAGAAGACACCGCAACCTTCTGAAAGCAAAGAGAAGACAGATCGGACCTGTTCTTGCAGGAAGGAAAAACGAACGGGAAATACAGATTCGAACGATCTAAATCTTGGTTAGTACGGTCCTCAATTTCTAATATATCCACGGCTGAAATCGATTGTTATTTGGAGTTCTGAGATGAAAGTTATGAATGTTTTTCCATGCATAATTTGTGCATTGTTGATCTGCGACAAATGAGAGGATAAACCGATCTGGTGGTTGGATAGTGATCCAATAAAGCTGATATTTGGTAAGGATGTTTGTTACCCTTAGGTCTAGGTGTCTATGAAATATCTCAGTGTTCTACCTTGCGGTTTGGAAGTTATGTTAGCTTTACCGAAACTGTTATGCGCATCACACATATTAGAACAGTCTAGCGAGTTGAGTTGTTTGGATAGACAAATCTACTTGGATAGACCTGAAATTTGTAGAGATCCTAATGACACATGGATCTAGCTCTCAGTTGAAGGAGAACCGATTCTAGCCTCAGGATCATCTGAAATCGTGTTGTCAATCCAGTGGCTAAGGTGAGGATTAGATCTAGGGCTTACTCTATGTTCTCTTGTCTTCTTTTGGTATGTTGAGTATATGTGTACGCAAGTATGCCGCGTGTTACGAAGTACATACATGTGTTGTTTGTTGCATGTACGTTGTTTAGATATGCATCTTATAAACGAATATGTACCTAGGAATCATTAGAGGAAGAACCTGCATACTTGCTTGATAACCATGTTGTGTTATTTAATGCGTGTAAAGTTGTTAGTGGTGTGAAAGCGCTGTTAGGTGTCCATCACAAGGTTTAAGAGACCTTTGTGGCACGGAATTGTGTTTGGGGCTGGACCTTAAGTGCAAGTCGGTTCTCAACGCCGTGAGGGTTTTGGCGAACCCTTGTGACGTGTCTTCGGAACATAGATTACCTTCATGTATGGATTTATAAAATGTCTTCGGGACATAGATTACATTCGGGTATGGATTATGAAGTGTATTCGAGACATATATTACATTTGGGTATGGTTTAATTTCGACTCGTGTGGTTGTGGACCATGTGGGTCGGTCTCTCGTATTTGTGTAGTTGCTTACGCGCTACTAGAACGTGATGTTTGTTTGATTTTTTATACTTATTATTAGCATGTTAGTTGAATATGAGCAGGTGTGGTAAATGAGTTATAGGTTTGGTTCTCGCTGAGTCATACCAATTACTCACCCCTCTCTCTCTTCCATGTGAGTTTTTTGAGCAGTTCGAGGAACTGGAGTAGCGATCCTTGTGTGGTTCGGGTTTTGTTAGGTTTGGCTTTCACCTAGCCGAGATCAACGAAGAAAACGACTAAGTGTCAGAAATGGTCCTAGCTGAATCTCGTGGGCCTAGGCAAGAATGAGCTGAGCTGAGCTGAACTGAAGAGGACGAATCAAAACCACTGAATCGAGCCAAAGCAAACCAAGCCAAACCGAGCCGAATCAAGCTAAGTACCGTACCGAACTGACATCTACGAACCGCGTCTTGGTAGGGCCGTACCCTCATCTCGGTAATAAGGATGCTCGTAGCATCCTCGAGAGTAGTTGGTCGGGGCCAGTTTCCGATCCATGTAGAACGAGTCACGGTAGCAGTGTGAATCGTGTGGGTAGTGAGCAGAAGATGGGCCGTAGTAACCCTGCTCATAGTAATGATCTCGCTCCATCGGCGAGTCCATGTTTCAAAGTCCTGAAACAAAGGGAAGCAAAACCGAAAATTAAAAATAAAATGTTTATTTTAAAGTCGATTTACTAACCTCTAAGGTTTGGCAGAACAAGAACGATTGCCTCCCGGACAACGGCGCCAAAACTTGATGCATGCGGGATTGTCGCTCAGCTTCAGGTAATTTTTTTTGTAAAACCCTAGGCGTCTGCAAGTGCATAGTAGTGCGAAGTAGTACTTAGGGTGTCGATCAACAGGGAGAACACGTTTTTCTGCGAAACCTTAGATAAGGAATTAGTAAGAAAGTCAAAAACGAAAAAGGGTTTTTGAAGGGTTTGTAGTGTCACAAATTGTAAAGTACGTAAGGTAAAATCGATTGTAAAAGCAAAAAGGAAAAGTTGAATTGAAAAGCAATAGAAAAATCGGTTGTAAACAACAATAAAACGATGTTGGGTCGACATGGATATCTCTAGAGAATGTTCGATTCAAAACACGGTAACAAAGCTCTTAGTAAAATCAATTCTAGAAAACAACAGGAAATGGAACACAAAATTGTGTATAGCCTACTGTCGTAGCACTACACACCTATAACTTAATAATTGAACTAGTCAGCTTTCATTGCTATCTACGCAGAAAATTATGCAATAAAGCCGAGTTCATAAACATTCATGGCACTCTATAAATATGCTTTCGTATTTTATAGCGAAATCTGCTCCCTAAAGACTAGTTCGGATATTTAGATTCAACACTTTCGTGGCTCTAATATACCTAGGATCAGTTATAGTTCATGACGCTAGAAACATGCATTAACAAAAAATATACAAGAAAGAGTCTAGAATACGGCTAAGTTTATCTCGTGAAATCCTTCTTAAACATATCGATCCCCTTCGATAATCCCTTTAATCCCAACAACTAATCTACTCGGACATAATCATGCAAGACAAAATAAAGTTTCTGAATTGCATAATCAATAGAATACGAAATAAACAAGGGAGTTCAAGAGAAATCTCTATCTCCCTAAACCAATAACAAAGAACAAAGAACATAAGTTTGGTGCAAAAAGTAATTTAAAGGTGGCGCAAAAGAAGAACACCAAGGGCACAATGAATTCACACAAATTTGGGTTCTTAAAACAAGTATTTATAGGTATTATGCTCTTCGTTTGGTCGTCCTTAGGGTTTCTCCGAAGTTGAACTTGAACGGGATTGAAACGGGCTTGCAATTGGGCTTTCGGGACATTTTAGGTGTTGGCCGCGGGTAAGAGGCTTCTGGCCACAGCGAACTACTCCTTGGCCGTGGGTGGATCTTCTCCAGGAGTGGCCGGAGGTCTTCTGGCCGCGGCTGGAAGCTTCCGAGGCTGCACTGATGTGACTTCTTTATCTTCATGTAACTTTTGATTGAACCATTGTATCGTCCTCAAATAAAGTGGAATGGAAAGGTAGCTGATCCTTCTCAAATCTATCCAAATTTGGGCGGGGTCAGACGGTGATAAAATCTTCTTTTAGGGTTGAACTTCTGACGGTTTGACTCTTAGCCGAAAATCTGGTTTTATCCAATTTGCATTGGTTTTGCCTAAATAATATGAAAAGAGTCTTGACACTACAAATATACGAAAACCGTAATAAAAACATATAAAAATGAGTAAAACACTTATGAAAGTACTCTAAAGTCATAGGTAAAACGGGTAAAAATACGATGTTATCAACAATCAATGCTAGGTACGTATTTAAGGCTTTTAAAGGTGAGGCTAAAAGTTTTCCGGGTTACCGTAATTTTGCCAGAGAATGCAAGATATTATGAAAAACAACAAGAGATGATGGATATGTTGAGAACCACAGCTTCCAGTCACTTCTTCTAGTATGAAATTATTGCAGTTTCCTCCTCTAGAAACAGAACTTTCCTGTCATTCCCCCAGACTTAGATTTTTCTGTGGGATTGGAATGATAGGCTTCTAAACTTCTCACAAACGAACAATGGGTGCCTCATAAGAATTTTGACCAACCTAGACTCTCTTTAGGCTCTTGTTTTCTTTTCTTTCTGATTTTTTTTTTCTTTTGTGAAGGGGGAAACGCCTTTTCTCGAGATATAGTCTTAGGGCACTAAAATGTACCATATTTTGAGTTTTTCAAGGCATAACCAAGATCTCGTCTTTGTTGATTTTACCTCCACCAATCGCGTATAATCTCCGTATTTAGTGACTGAAAACTGTGTCGTTTCTCCCTCTCCGGCGTTTTTGCATATATATGCACATGAGACACAAAGACAGGTGGCCATAAAGTTAGTATAAAAATCCCAAATTTTTGACTTGCATGTGTTTAGCTGTCTTGTGAAGCACTGAAATGGAATTGTTGCAAGCATTTGATGATTTAGATTATGACGTGATGCACATTTATATCTTGAATGTGATTTCATGTTAGATTTTGTTGCACAACTATTATTTTACTCACTTTCTTTAACTGTTTTCAAGGTATTTTCGCAAAGAACCATGAACACTTCAACAAGAGAAAGTAACAATGTTGATGTTCCTTCAGTTACCCATGTAGTGCGAGTAAGCAATTGGTCAGTCCAAAGCATTCATTTCAGGGAGAGGTTTGCCAATGCAAATATCTTCCCTACAAAATTCATTTGCCGGGAAACTTTAAACAAGCTGGGGATAGGTGATGCGGTGGTAAAAGTTCACCAGTTTTACCCCTAAAACAACTGCACATAAATCACGATAGTATTGTTAAGGGTTTGAATCCACAAATACTTAGTTATTTCGGTACACATTTTCTAATTAAAAATCAAACTAGAACAAATCGATGGGGTTTTGTAGTTTAGTGTCCCAAAAAATAGCAAGGAAGTAAATAAGTAAGTAAAAACGATGAATGTAAACAATTAGAGTAAATGTTGGGCTTTAGGGAATTCGCATGGATTCATGGATCGGTTCAACAAGTTAGAACAATGATAAGGGTAATCGATTACGGCAGTTCTAGAACTCAAACACGAAAATGTATTAGATCAACTTTCACAGCACCGAATACCTAAATCCAAACAATTTGACTACTCATCTTTCGTTGGTAATCACATAGCTAGGTAAGCGATAAAATCAAGTTCAATTGACATTCACAAAGCTCAATAATTATGTTTTCGTATGTTATAGCGTAATTGCTCGTCTATACTATTTTCGGTTAATAAATTCAGCACGTTAGTGGTTTTATCTTCCTACGATCAGTATCTAAGTGGCCAACAAAGATTCATGCAATAAGAACGAATATAGAACGAAGAACTCCTAAACATATTTAATTCCTTTATTTAAAAGCCTATCAAATTACACCATGAAATCTCTTTGCAATATCCCTTTCAACCCAACTGGAAAACTACTTAGACATAGTCATGCCACTCATTATCATCATAATAAGAATTGCAGTAACTTAGTTTAAACAAATGAAAGAAAGAAAAACACGAAGAGAAAAGAAGATGAAATCAGCGATGATGACGAGTGGTGGGTTTAGTGTCTCCTCCTATGTTGTGGCACACCGCTTTAGGGTCTTTTTCGAGGTATTTATATGGTCTTCTCGTCTCTTGAGGGCAAAGAAGTGACGTATTTGAAATTGGCTTACAAATGGGCGTGATCGGGTATGAACTGAAACTGGCCGCGGGTACGACCCTTCTGATCGCGGTCAGGATGCATTTTGCTGCTTCTGTTTCATTTTCGAGATAGCTTGACAGGACTTAGTAATCTTCATGGTTTTTGAGATTGGACTGTTGGATCGTCTACAAACCACTTGAAGGCGAAAGGTGGTTGATCACTCTATATCTTGTGTCCAAAATTGGGCTTGATCAGACGGTGAGAAAGTCTTCATCTGATATCGAACTTATGACGGTCCACATCTGTTCAAAAAAGGGATTTTCGCTCCATGTTGTTCTTCATTATCCCAAATTACCTGAAAATAATTTTGAAACTCCAAAACACTAAAATCACTTGAAAACTCTTAGTAACCGTGATAAAACACATGCAAAAGATCTCGAAATGATTTCCAGAAAAGTGTAAAAATGGGTTATATATTCTCCCCAGACTTAGATATTTGTTTGTCCTCAAACAAAACAAAAATCAACGTTCGGAAAGAACCTTGAAAATCGTGGGAACTCACAAAGCTCAGAGACCGTCCTTCTAAATCATAACCATCGAACTACATCAATCTAAACTCAGTCCAAAAAAATACTCACCAAAGTGCAAACGACACTAGTCCACGTTATCCGTCATGCTAAACCCAAACTATATGGACTCCAAATTTCAATCAACTAGCCCTCGACGTGTATTAAAGTTTGCGTGAACTTCTCATCAAAATGACTAACCAATACTAATGATGCTAGGTATCAAAAACGTTTTAGAGGTGAGGCTAAAAGTTTTTCGGGTTACCGTTTTTGCTGGAGGATGCAATATATTATAAAAAACAACAATAGAGGATGGACTTATCGATAACCACGGTTACCAGGCACTTCTTCTTTCGCATGGATGTTTATGCGAATTCCTCTTTTTCGGTAACATAATTTTTCTGCCATTCCCCACAAACTTAGGTTTTTCTGTGGGATTTGAAACGAATGGCGTCTAAACTTCTCACAAACAAACCATGTCTTGACTTCTTAAAAATGTCGGCCAACTAAGACTCTCGTAGGGTTTTCTTTCCTTACCTTTCGGTTTTCACGTTTATTATTATTATTTTTTGTGAAAGGGGAAACGCCTTTCGAGGGTGAGTCTTAGGAGCACAAAACTTACCATTGAATTTGAGTTTTTCAAGGCAAAACCAAGACCCTTTTGTTGTTGATATCACGTCTATCAAGTCTGTCTAGTCTTCCGTCTTGAGTGACTGAAAACTGCAACGTTCCTCCCTCTCTTGCGTTTTTGCACATATCTGCACATAAAACAACAAGCGAGAATGCATGAGGTTTGAAAAATGGTTACGGTTTGGGTGGGGTATCATCTAAAAGTGAGCTGGCCATTCAGGAACAACAAAGAGTGGCAAAATGGATAAGATGTTATGAATGTCTGGTTCGTCATCTCGCCTAAAACTTTTGATGAAAAAATTAAATGAAGTTAAGTCCAAATAAAATAGAGCTAGTATATCTTCTCCGATGGAGTCTTTCTAAATTGAATTCCTCTTGGGATGTCACATCGCAAGTACTCTCACTACCTCCTAGTCTTGAACTGAATTTCGACAGAGTTGCCACGAGGAGATAACGTAGAAGCACACTCACTACAAGAAAACAATCGATTTGCAATTGCAAAATCCGTAACAAAGACGTCACAAATCAGGCATAGCGACAAAATTGCGATGACATATAATATGTCGCAAATCACTCATCGCAAATGAAAACACCTAGCAAGTCCCTCGCAAATTTGCGATGGATTTACGGGGGTCTTTTTTCTAGTCGTCGCAAATACCTCACAAATGTGCGATGGATTTGCGATGCACAATTTTTTATTAATAATTTAAATATTAAATTTATTTAATTTTAAAATAAAATGAAATTTTAAAATTTTAAAATTAAATTAAAATTAAAATATTTTGTTTTCAAAATAAAATAAAATACATAATTGTTCTACAGTAAAACAAAAAGAAATTAAAATGTTTGCGACGGACCGGTTCCGGTTCTGGTTCCGGTTCCGGTTCCAAAAGGGTTATGGCTTTGGTGAAACATCGCAACAGCCGGATCCTTCTCAGCAAAGTAGTCCATGAACATATCATAGAAATTTATCTTCTCGGCCTGATTCGTTATCATCTCGGCCTGAGATGTTATGATCTGGTGTAGATCATCATGGGATCGAGATGAAGCCGGAGTAGAAGCAACTTCAATTTGCGATTGCCGCGAACCAAATTCGTAAATTATCCCGGAGCAACCTAAAAAAAATTTCAATATTATAAATATTTTTAAAATATTTAAATAGAATACAACAATATAACTTTTAAATACGTACCTCCACAAAAATCTTGTTCTTCACGAAAGGAGTAAGTCCGCCAGATACAGTGCTCTCCGGATCATCACTATCGGTTTGCTGAGACAACACTTCGAGCCTCGAGGTGACATCATTGTAGATCTTCTCCTAGTGTCCATCGATAAACGATCCATCCGGTTTCCGTTTTGTCTACTCAAGAACCCCTAACAAATCCGTAACTGATTCTCCTGTCTTTGCCACCTATAAAAAAAATCATAAAATCATAGGATTAAATTAAATTACGAATGAATGATTTAAATAGAGAAAGAAAAAACTTACTATCTTTCTGGACCTTGCTTTATATGAGATATGTCCAGAATGATGCTTAGAAGGCCCGTAGCCATCAGGATCAGAGTATCAGGACTTGCAACTATTGGCACTCTTCTTCTCGCTCACCGAATCAATCCAATATCGAACAAGACTGTCCAACTAGTCTTCGACTCATTGCCTTTAATTTTCCACTTTTCTTTCCACCGTCCAACCTGGCCGCACATGCGAGCTTTCAAATTCTTCTCAAATAATTTGTGGACCGTCGCGTTAATCGCAAAATTTCAATGAAACGATTGCTATAAAAGGTTAAATTCATAGAAAATAATATTAAATAATGAAAAATTAAATTTGATAAAATTTAAAAAACTTACAGCAAATGATTTATACCACTGTTCAATGATATAGTTCGGTGTTTCTGTGTAATTGGCATGAGGTTCTTTGAAATCTGTTTCAAAGATCGAACGGATCTGAGCAGCCACGTATCCGTCATCATCAAACCTGAAAAAAAAATATCTTAAATTAAAAATAAAATGATTGTAATTGTAAACAAAAACATGAATAAGTTAGATAAATAAATTATACCATAAAGTTCCTGGAGGACGCTTTGGATCGAGCCGTGGTGGACTATCATGACCGGGACTATCGAGAACCTGCTGTGTCGCAATATCAATGGGGACAGGGCCAGCCGCATGGTCACCCGGTACGGGACCAGCCGGTGCGGGGCAGTCGGTGAGGGGGCAACCGGTGAGGGGGCAACCGGTGCGGGGGCAGGCTGCTCGGTCGCAGGAACAACAGAAATCGTGCCATCCGTCTGCTAATTGGTACTGGTTCCAATAACCGGAGTAGTAGATGCAGTACCCAACGAAATAAATCGAGTGTAGTCGTTAAATCGAAATACCGACATCTAAAAAAATAATAATTAAATTCAGTATAATTAGATTATATTTACAAATTACAAAAAAAAAAAATCCAAATTTATATAATCAACAAAATTCATTATATCAAATCTAACATTTTATAAAATTCTCTAATTATTAAAATCCAAAATTGTTATCACATCTAACACTAATCGATCCATAGAAAAAAAAATCAAACAAATTTATATAATAATCGAACGATCACAAACAAAGTTAAAATCAAACAAATCAAACAAACACTAATCGATCTATATACTAACACTAAAATCAAACAAAAAAACTAAAATACTAACACAAACAATAAAATCAAACAACTACTCTAAATTCATCCTAATTCAAATACAAATCTACCAACCTAATTAAAGTATAAAGCTAAGAAAAAAGCTAAGAAAAAATGCTTTTACCTTGAATTGGATGCTCGCCGGTGGGAAGAGGGAGTCACCGGTCGCCGGAGGGAGAGGAGATCGAGGACTCGCCGGAAGAGGAGGAGACGTCAGAGGGGTCGCGGAAAGAGGAAGGGAAGTGGCGGGAAGGGAAGGAGGAGTCGAAGGGCTCGCCGGAAGAGGAGGAGAAGGAGTCAAATCACTGAAGGAGAGTTGGAGGAGGGCTCGCCGGAGATCCCTGAAGACGCCGGTTGGAGAATAAGAATCGATTGGAACAAAATCGATTTGAGGTTATAAGATCTGAAGGAAGGAAGAAGCCATGAAATCGAGGATATAAAACGAAAAAGCGACGGATTTGCGATGGATATGTCGTAAATCCTTCGCAAAATGTGAAGCCCAATTCACGATTTAATTTGGGTCAAAATTTCATGAAAATTTTCAATTTTCCGGCCAAAATTAAAAAACAAATTTTGCGATGGAATTGTGATAGGGCCATCGCAAATCTCTTGCAAATTTATGATGCCTAGTTTGGGGTTTAGGGTGTAGGGTTCCGGTTTTATGATTGCAATGAAATTTATGATGTATAATTTAGGGTTTATAATATCATCAGAGTCTTGATCATCATCAATCTTTCCAAAAATAATCTGATTCTGATACTACGACCGAGTCATTTAAGAAGAGTATTGGACTTCTCTATATATTAACATAAACAACATATAAGGTTATCTTACGTTCATTTTATCATACGGAGACTTCTCCAAATATTTGGTGGTGCGTCACCACATCATCAAATAACTTTAGAAATACAGATTTTTGATTCACTTTTATCACCGATAAACACGTGTCACGTCTTTTTCGAAGCCGGAAAAATAAGGAATGTAATATTGTGAGGGAATTGCAAGGATCTTGCAAGGGATCCGTCGTAAATCTCTAACAAATTTGTGATGGAATTGCGATGGATCCGTCGCAAATCCCTAGCAAAATTTGCGATGGAATTGCGATGGATCTGTCGCAAATCCCTCACAATTCTTGATTTGCAAGGGATTTGCGACGGATCCATCGCAAGTCTATCGCAAATCGTGGATATATAATTTTTTTGAAAAAAATTATAGTACATAGGTTTTATGATCGCAATAAAATTTATGATGCCTAGTTTAGGGTTTATAATCTCACCAGAGTCTTGATCATCAATAATCTTTTCAAAAATAATCTGATTCTGATACTACGACCGAGTCATTTAAGAATAGTCTTAAAATTATCTATATATTAACATAAACAACATATAAGGATATCTTACCTTCATTTTATCATACAGAGACTTCTCCAAATATTTGGTGGTGCGTCACCACATCAACAAATAACTTTAGAAATACGGCTTTTTAGATTCACTTTTATCACTGATAAACACATGTCACGTCTTTTTCGATGCTGGAAATAAGGATTGTAATATTGCGAGGGAATTACAAGGGATCCGTCGCAAATCCCTAGCAAATTTGCGGTGGAATTGCGATGGATCCGTCGCAAATCCCAAACAAATCCTTATTTGCAAGGGATTTACGACGGATCCATCGCAAGTCCATCGCAAATCGTGGATATATATTTTTAAAAAAAATAATATAGTACATAGGTTTTATGATCGCAATGAAATCTATGATGTCTAGTTTATGGTTTATAATTTCATCAGAGTTTTGATCATCAACAATCTTTTCAAAAATAATCTGATCCTCATACTACGACCGAGTCATTTAAGAAGAGTCTTAAACTTCTCTATATATTAACATAAAAAACATATAAGGATATCTTACGTTCATTTTATCATACAAAGACTTCTCCAAATATTTGGTGGTGCATCGCCACATCATCAAATAACTTTAAAAATAAGGCTTTTTATATTTATTTTTATCACCGATAAACACGTGTCACGTATTTTTCGAGGTCGGTAATAAGAAATTTAATATTGAGATGGAATTGCAAGGATCTTGGAAGGGATCCGTCGCAAATCCCTCACAATTATTGATTTGCAAGGGATTTGCGACGGACCCATCGGAATTCCATCGCATATCGTAGATATATTTTAAAAAAAACATTATAGTACATATAACACATTATTCAGATTCGTTTTCAGATTTATTTTCTGGCATATAGGAGTGTTCACTACGCTCATCAGTGTCTTCTCCGCTATCATTCTCCTCGAACTCGTCAGATCCGGTTGCATCTTCACTACAATCATCCACGATGTCTTCTACTTCTATGTTATGTGGATCGATATGTATGATATCTTCTGTTGATTCGATTGCGATGGATACTTCTCCGACTCTTTCATTTTGCATAGCCACATCATCAACTAACCAAATTATACGGCCTCTTGGGTTCACTTTTATCACCGATAACCATGTCTCACGTCTTTGCTTAATTCGAGGATATAGAATTAAACACACTTGTTCTTCTTGCAATGCTAGGATGAAGGATTCCAACTTGGAGAAATGTCGGTTTGCATTGACATCGATCACCTCTAAGTTGTTTTCGGGGACTCCTCGATCGACTGTTGGATCGTATCAATCACATTTGAATAAAATGCATTTCAAACAGATTTTCTCAGTATATGTGACTTCTATAATTTCTTGCAAGACTCTGTAGTAGTCGTTTTCACCTGACACATGGACTTCATAATTTGCGGTTGACCTCCGAGAGCCATGCTTATATGTATGAAATGTGTATCTACGAGTGAAGTACATTGGAGCAGTGGTGATCTTTGCAATTGGTTCTTGAAAAACCTCGTGCAACCACAGTGGCAAGGGCTAGTTTGCACATCCATTCATTACCTACATATATATTATTTGAATAACAATGAATTAATTTTAACAAATTATGTTAAACATATACGTGAATAGTTAGATCATATATATATATCTTACATAGTATTTTAACTATCCAGCAAAATCACGTTCTTTTTAGTTCTCATAATCTTTTTCAAGTAAACCGGGATAGGCTTCTCGGATCTGCATGTCGAATATGCTGCAATATAATGTTTTGAAAGTAATTAAACAACGAATCATATATTATATACATATCGATCGATACTCACTAGTTTGTCGGTACCGATCGATACTCACTAGTATCGGTCGATACTCAGGCGATTCCTTTGTTGATATCGATCGACACCATCCGGTATTGATCGATACTCAACGTATTTTTTTTTGTTACTTACGTGCCTTGTCTAGTGTTTTGTTTTCAGGTGTATGCCTGTTCGTGAAACCATAAGCAACAAGAGCACTCAGCTAGTTGAACGGTCACTGGAACAGCTAGCACTTGTGGAACGCACAAACAGAAAGACAAAGCAAACATCAGGGATGAACAACCCAGTGGTATTAAGACCTGATGAAGCTGGAGTTCTGAGATACCAAGAGGGTCATGTGTGCAATGAGGAAGGGCAGCGACTTGATGAAGCTGGAAACGTCATTGTCCCTACTGCTGTTATTGAGATTGTCGCGCCAGCTGGACGCACCAACGTTGGGAATGCTGCTGATGATCGAGTTAGGACACTTGGCGAGCACAACAGACCTGATCAGTTCTATGCCAATCGATCTGCGATTCGCATCCCAACTTTTTAGAGGAACGACTTCGAGCTGAAGCCAGCGTACTATGCTCTCATGAGTCAGAGTCCTTTCCATGGTTTACCTCATGACATCCCATGGATCATATCGAAAGGTTCGAGGACTTGGTCACTGGTATGAAGTACAATGGAGTGCCCAACGAGTTCATATTCTGCAAACTTTTCCCATACTCTCTTAGTGGGGATGCTGCTTATTGGCTGAAGCAGTTGGCTCCTGGTTCGCTAACTACATGGGATGAGACGAAGAATGCATTCCTGTGCAATTTCTATGATGATGCGAGATCCGAAGAGCTCAGGAATAAAATTTCCCAGTTTTCTCAAGGTCCAATCGAGGCACTCAAAGCAGCTTGGATTCGTTTCAAGTCATATCAGAGGGATTGTCCGCACCATGGGTTCAATCAGGTTCAGCTGCTGGGTAATTTCTACAGAGGGATCGATTGGAGGTACCAGATGGCTGTGGACACTGCGAGTAATGGGAACTTCAACACCAGGTATCCAGATGATGCGGTCGTGCTTATTGAGAACTTGGCGTCTAGCAATAGCACTAAGAATGCTGATTTCGAGCAGCAGAAGCAGGCTGGAGGAATTGATGGATCGCAGATTGCTTCAGTTCAAGCCAAGCTGGATATTTTGATTGGAAATTCGAAGAATGTTGTACACTATGCTGATGGAGTCAATAATATCGGTGGAGATGAAATGGAAGATTGTAACTATGTTGGTGGTTCTGGATTTCAGGGTCAGCAATTTGGGTACAACAACCACCGAAACTTCAGTAACAACACTCGAAATTACGGAAATTCTTCGTACCAGCCCATCTCTCCAAAGTCTACAGATAATAAGATGGAATCCATGCTTGAGCAGATTCTTCAGGGACAACAAAAACTGCAAGTGGATTTCAATGGGAAGATTGACCATTTGTACACTGATCTAAACGGGAAGATTGACTATCTGAATGGGAAAATTGAAACTGTCAATCTTTCTCAGAGGAAGCTGGAAACTCAGGTTGCTCAGACCGCCGCAGCTGTGAAGAGGCAGGAAGGTTTTCTTCCAGGGAAAACTGAGAATCCAAGAGCACACGTCAATGCAATCACCTTAGGAGTTGCTAAAGAAGCCACTGCAGAGGTAGAAAAGGGAATTGATGCAGAAATTTTAGATGATGCTGTTGAAGATGACGTCTAGGATTGCAGAGAAACTGAGGAAGAAATTAAGGCACTCTTCATTAAGGCCAGAGGTACACCACCTCCACTGAGATAGTTGACTAAGAGGGAATATCCATGAATATTCTCAGTTCCTTGTTGTATCTCTGGAGTTGAATTCAAAGAGTCTCTCGTTGATCCAGGGGCTTGCGTCAATGTCATGTCAAGGGAAATTGCAGAGAGATTGGGGGCTGATATTCAACCTCCCAAGACATCTATCACATTCACGAACTCTTCTACCTCAACTCCATTTGGTGCAATCGCTGAATTTATGATCACAATAGGAGATTGCCTGGTTCCTACTGATTTTTAGGTTGTAGAGATGAGTGCAATATCTCGTACGCAATTGATTCTTGGAAGACCGTTCATGGCTACGGTTGGTGCCATTATGGACACACCCAGCAAGCACATCTCCTTCTCATACATCGACAAGGAGGTGCACTACAAAGCCATCCCTAGAGGAACTCCCACACATATCTCTTGCATCGATGCTGTAATAGGAGTGACATTGGTACCAGATCTTTTGGAAGAGCCTCCTGACGTGCCTACTGCCACAGAAGTTTCAATTGAACTGACCAGCATCCCCAAGAAAGTTATCAAGAAGGGTAAGGCAACAAATAAGAAGGTAAAGAGCAAAAGAGTCGAGAATCCCCATGTCACTTTGACCCCTCAGAACTATGTTGGAGATTCGATTGAGTACAAGGTGAAGTGCAAAGGAGCTTCGAAGCCATTCTCTAAGGCTAGAGTTCTTCCTACTTCGGAGCTGAAGGAAAAATGGCAAGAATTTGTGGAGGGTTTGTTGAGCAGAACTCTGAAGCTAGCAATGTCAAGTTGTGGAGCCTGTTTCGATGCAAGCTCTCATTATTATCCTGCATGAACGACAGTACAGTCAAGTTATTGACGTTAAACAAGCGCTTGGTGGGAGGCAACCCACTGGTGAGTCTGTTTATATAAGTATTTTTCTTTTATTTTTCGTATTGTGTCAGGATAAACAAGGAGCAAACTCGAAATCGCCTCAGTGTCGATCGATACCCTGTTGGTATCGGTCGATACTCTACGCGAATGGAAAAGTTCATCAAGTCGATTTAAGCCGGGTATCGATCGATACCAGGCTGTGTGTCGATCGATACTTGATGTTCCAGCAAGGTAACTTCTTATTTTTCTCAATTTTATTCTGTTCTTTTGTTTTCTTTCATTGACTCTAGGCTAGTTAACACTGGAGACAGTGTTGTTCAAGTCTGGGGGAGGTGTCTGCTGATATTGTGTTTGTTTTTCTTAGAGTCAGTTGTTTTATCGAGTCAAAATCGTTTTATTGAGTCAAAACTTGTTGGAGATGATGATCATGTGCTTGAACCTATCGATGTGATTTTGTTCTTGAGTGCACAGTGCTACAGGATCGGTTCTAGATCGACTAATAAAAAATCCAAAGACTGACCAGTTGACTAGAAAAAATTCATGTCTCCAGCAGAGTTCTTCTGAAGTTTGAGCCAAATTTTTGCACTTCTTCAATGTGGTTAGTGTTTAAAGAGCTTGATTCACCATTCATATCTGATAAAGGAACTCATGTGTTTAGAGTTATGGTATCTCTCTCCCCTGTTATAAGTTGATAAATAAAGAGCATAAAATATGGGATGATTTTCTTCTGAGTAGAGGGCTAGGAAAATTTCCAGCGATCCCATTATTCTACTTAAGAGGGAATGATCACACAAAGGTTGAAAGCGAGGTTAGGAAAATTTCCTGTGATACCACTATTCACCTAAACCTTTGATACATAGAGAGGGAAGAACCAGGGATTTGGTGGCAAACACCATCAATACTCGCGTCTCATACTTTGATGTGTATATGCAAGACTGAAAAAAAAAAAAAGAAGGGAACATAATAAGAAATAAGTCTGGGGGAGAGAAAGTGATACAAAAAATGAGAAAAAGGGTGGTTCCTTGTCATGATATTGTATGGTAAAGAATCTAGAAGGTTCTTGAACATTAGCTACAACGATGAAACTGGCGATGAGGGTTTTATTTGAACAATGCTGCGAGATAATGTGTGGAGTCTGGAAAAACTGCGAATGTCTACGGAGAAGTACATGGTGGTTAGATCAGAAGCTGGTTAGGTGACATTTGGGTGCTTGGGAAAAGGATCTCTTCGATGGTTCCTGAACAGGTGAGTCTTCGCGTTTTCAAACCTCTTTCTCTGGTTTAGTTTTCTGTTTTGCTAGAGGGAAAGCAAATGCTAAGTCTAGGGGAGTTGATATATCATGGTTTTAACCCCTTTTAGGCCATGATATAAGTCCGTTTTATAGAGTCTTTATACCATTTCGTAGTGTTTTAGAGTCTTTTATAGGTCTTAGCACGTTTGTAGCATAATTGGAGATATTGGAGCTTTCTGGAGCATTTTGGAGCAAAGCTGAAGATCGTGTTGCTGAGTACCCGATTTCACGTCATGCATCGATCGATACCCCCTGGTATCGATCGACACTCATATCAGCAGACACGACCCGCGACTTTAATGAATAGTTGAAGAATTGAAACTTGGTCCAGAAGTCTTTAATATTTACAAGAAGCCCCAAAACGTGTTTTATGTTATTTATAGGGATTTTACAGCCACTTTGTTGGGACGCTTTATTTTTATTCTGGATTTGTGAGAGAAATTTTGAAGGGAGACAAGTCTGATACTCTGTTCGTCGAGAGAATATTTCGAACCCTTTTGTTACTCTTTCTTATTTTCTATTGAGTATTTATTCAAACATGTTTATTGATTCAATTTCCATATCTGAGTAGATCTTTTGTTAGGTTTAGGGATTCTCATAAAGGATTTCTTTGAATGCTAGGTTGATTGGTTATTTAGGGTTCATAATATGAATTAGTTCTTCGCCTTATGTTGTTCTCAAAGCTAATTATGGATTGATCACCTAGAACTTAGATCTTAGGCTAATTGATTAGGCACGACAGTGCAATTAATTACCTGATAGAACTTAGGGTGAGCAAATTGATTATTCGCAAAGAGATTTGGTTTAATTGATTTGTGAACATATCAAACCTGGAATTAAGGCTGATTTATTCTTAGGGAGTTGGAATGAAATTTGGGATTCTGAAGTTTAGATTTAGATAGTTTTCGCAACGACAATTGGTTAATTATTCTCGAGAACCGTGCATAACCTGAACCCTGATTAGTTAGTTTATTTTGCATTCATTGATTTCCTGAGAAATATCCCTGAACCTATCTTTCTCCCAATTGAATTACAACTCGTTTACTTCTTACTGCTTTTTGTTTAATCTGAATTGCTTGGGTTGATTTGATACTATACAATCTATTTTGCGATTTCTCTGAGTTCTTGTGTTCGACCCCTGATATACTGCAACAACTGCTTTAGTACTGTTTAGGGTATTAATTTGAGCATATAACGGTTGTACACTTCTACTTGGCCACTCGTTTGAGGATGGTAAGGTGTTGCTACCTTATGCCTCACACCATGCTTCCTAAGTAGGCTTTCAAAGACTTTGTTCACAAGGTGGGAACCGCCATCGTTTACCACCACATGAGGCACACCAAAGCGGGGAAAGATAGTGGTCTTGAATAGCTTTAGCACGACCTTAGCATCTTTGGTCGGGCTTACAATCGCTTCCACCCACTTTGAGACGTAGTCAACCGCCACCAATATGTATTGGTTACCATATGATAACGGGAAAGGTCTCATGAAGTCGATGCCCCATACGTCAAACATTTCCACCACAAGGATTGGGTTTTGGGGCATTTCATCTTTCCTCCCAATGTTCCCTTTCCTTTGGCACGCATCACATGTAGAGACAAAGAGGTGCGCATCCTTGAATAATGAAGGCCACCAAAAACTGGATTGCAAGACCTTTGTTGCGGTTTTATAGGATGCATGATGACCACCATATCTTGACCTGTGACAATGGAGTAGGATCCCTTTGACTTCTTCTTCCATCATGTATCTCCTATACAAACCATCCGAGCACAACTTATATAAGTAGGGTTCGTCCCAATATTATCTCGTCACGTCGTGGAAGAACTTCTTCTTCTTATACCCATCCAAAGGCGGTTCCTTCCCGCACACTAAGTAGTTCACTAAGTCCGCAAACCATGGTAGTTTCTTGTCTTGTAACCCATTAGCACTCTCTACTCCTCGCACGGCTTCAACCCCTTTCTTCAAGACACCAACAACCATGAAAATCTCGTCGGAGAGCTTATCATCAATTGGGACAAGGTCTTCGATCCTCATTCTAGACAAGTGATCCGCGACCCCATTCTCTATACCCTTCTTGTCAACTATCTCCAAGTCGAACTCTTATAGAAGCAAGATCCAACGGAGTAGCCTTGGCTTTGTGTCTTTCTTGGCATGAATGTATCTCAAAGCCGCGTGATCGGTGTAGACAATCACCTTTGAACCCACAACATAAGACCAAAATTTCTCCATTGCAAAGACCACGGCTAGTAACTCCTTTTCCGTTGTGGCATACTGGACTTGAGTGTCATCTGAGTGTCCTTCCTTTGACCCAAGACCGCTCCAACCGCGTAGTCACTAGCATCATACATGATCTCAAAAGGAAGATCCCAATCCGGTGCTTGGACGATGGGAGCACTAACTAACGCCTTCTTGATCTCTAGAAACGCCACAATACACTCCTCATCAAACACGAACTCAACCTCCTTGCAAAGTAACCTTGTGAGAGGTCTTGTGATTTTCGAGATGTCTTTGATGAACCTTCAGTAGAATCCCGCATGACCCAAGAAAGACCGGATTTCCTTGACCGACTTAGGCGGCTCCAAACTAACCATCCCTTCTATATTGGCCTTGTCTACGTCAATCCCTTTCTCGGAGATCTTGTACCCAAGCACGATGCCTTCACGTACCATGAAGTGGCACTTCTCCCAATTTAGCACCAAGTTTGCTTCTTCGCACCGTTGCAAGACCCTACAAAGATTAGACAAGCAAACACCAAAAGAAGACCCATACACGGAGAACATGTTGAATAAGATCAGAGAAAATGGACATCATGCAACGTTGGAATGTCGCGGTGCATTACACAACCCAAACGGCATCCTTCGATACGCGAAGGTGCCGTAAGGGCATGTGGAAGTCGTTTTCTCTTGGTCATTCGGGTGTATGGGTATTTGAAAGAAACCCGAATAGCCGTCTAGGAAACAATAAAATGGATGATTAGCTAGACGTTCAAGCATTTGATCTATGAAAGGTAACGAAAAATGATCCTTATGAGTGGATGAATTAAACTTCCTATAGTCAATGCACATTCTATGCCCGGTTATTGTCCTAGTAGGTATCATTTCATCCTTTTCATTTTTAACAACCGTAATCCCCCGTTTTTTAGGCACACAATGAACTGGTGAGCCCCAAGTACTATCCGATATTGGGTAGATAATGCTCGCGTCTAAGAGCTTACGAATCTCTCTCTTTACAACATCTTTCAAATTAGGATTCAACATTCTTTGATGTTCAATAGAGGTCCTTAATTCATCCTCTAAATGGATTCTATGCGTTCACAAACTAGGGGAAATACCCTTGATATCATCCAAAGAATAGCCAATTGCTTTCCTATATTTCTAAGTTCTACAAGAAGGGAGGATAGTTCTTTCTCATCTAGATCCTCATTCACAATAACCGGGTAAGACTCGTTTGGACCTAAGAACGCATACCTTAGTCCCGCGGGAAGTTGCTTTAGGTCTACCTTCGGGGCCTTGAGTTCGCTCCAATCGTCCTCCTCAAGACTAGACTTACCCTTACTAGTCTCTTCAACGGCTAGAACAAACTCCTCTTGAACCGTGCCATCTCTTAACCCATCTTGAACCTTGGTGCGACGAACACCCAGCTCAACAAATGGCGTATCCCTTTCAACCGGCTTGTGCAAGTCCATGAGTAGCTCATATCCTTGGCTATATTTACTCAAGAACCCATGATCACCACACTCTTTAGTCAAAACCACTTCCAAACCGTCTTCTACTTTCATTTCCTCAAGCAATTCATCGGGTAGCTCATCCATGGTCTCTATGTAGAAACATTGGCCATCTATGGTGGGCTTCTTCATTACCTTGTTGATATCAAACTCAAGGACTTCTCCTTTACCCAAATGGAGATCTATTTTACCTTTCCTCACATCGATTATCGCCCCCGCGGTTGCTAGGAATGGCCTACCAAAGATAAGAGGGTCTTTTGGTTCCTCATCCATTTCAAGTACCACGAAGCCAGTGGGGACAATGAAATCCTTCACCACGATAGGAAGATCCTCAAGCAAACCAATACGAACCCTCACGCTCCTATCCGCCAATATTAAGGAAATGTTGCATGCCTTGTAGCGTGTGAAGCCTAGTCTCTTGGCTACCGAAAATGGCATGAGGCTTACACTTGCTCCAATATCACACAAACAATGGTTGAAAGCTAGAGGACCAAGTGCACATGGTAGAGTAAATGTTCCCGGATCTCCTAGCTTCTTTGGCACCATCTTCTTTTGTATTATTGCGCTACAAAAGCCTCGTAGAGTACGCCTGTGAGATGGGAAGAAGTCGAGTACGCAGGAAAGGGGGAGATCGTTGGGAAAGGGAGCTCGCAGCAAGCAATTCAAATACATTAAATGTGTTCTCCCAAGAATCAAGTTGAGCATTTAATCAAAGATCACAAATTCAAGTCCACGTTTTAATTTAGATTGAGACATTTGTATTTTTCTAACACGTATAAGTTCGAAGGTGAACTTCACTGTAAGATATATCGAATTTTTGGCAATAAACAGAATATACAATATTTATTTCGTTTTCTCTAAATTCTTCAAGTCCATAAACCTGAAAAAACCAAGGATTGATGTTGTGAGATTCTGCTCTCACAATTTGGCGCCGTCTCTGGGGAAGAGCAAAACAACTTCCTCTTTGTAACATACGAAACTAACCACTCAAAAGAAGACAATGGCGGACGCAAAAAGTGCGGTAGTTACTACATCATCCAGAGTCATAAACACCTCTATTCTTCTAACCCAGTCTGACGACATCGCTCCAACAGACCTGGATGAAACAACAAACGTTCCCATTACCACCTCGGGAGCGAACGTCTCGACTGGGATCGACGATATTGCCGATCCCTCGAGACCTGCTGCCTTGAACCAGTCGGCTCCGGATCAAATAGCTGAGATCCGGAACCTGATACCGTGCCTCATAGAGCAGAATCGCTCAATGGCAGCACGCCAGGATGACCTCGAAAGAACGGCTCGGGCAGGCACCATCTGGCGGCTTGCCCCTCCACCTGGGACACAATCCTTTTTCGCCCCCGGACAGGGAGGATTGCCATTCCCACCTACACCGGTGACAAGGCTAAACTTTTCCGATATCAATGCTTCGACCTGCAGGATGGTTGGCTCAGCTACCGCCTCACAGTTTAACTCGATGATAGTGGACCCCATATTTACTCCTTCCCCAATCCAAATCATGGAAGGAGGAATTACGCCAATTGGGACCTTGCCGGGAGTAGACCCTACCTCAAACCTACTAATCGGTCAGGATCGCTCTGGAAGATTTGAATCTGGGACCCGTTGGCTCATATGGGTTTGAATCAATCAAGAAATATTGCGAAGAAATGAACGCCGAACTACAGCGGATGAGATGGCAGGTCCACGCTGCTCTAAGTTCAGCGCCTGAGATAGACAGAGTGATCGATGAAGTCAATCAGACCCCATTCACCTCGCGAATCGCAAGCCCTCCACTCGGCGATGTTGGGAATATCCGATTTCCCCGGTATAATGGAGAAACCGACCCCAAGGCATTTATGAGAGGTTTCAAATTTGCTCTTTCGAGGGTGCGACTACTCGGGGGAGGGGGGGACCTCGAGTCAGCACGCTGACGTTTCTTCGCCGAAAATCTAACAGATTCGGCTTTAGAATGGTTCACCTCCGTGAAACCGAACTCAATTGACAACTTCACCCAACTTCAAGTGGCATTCCTGAAACAATATTGGGTATTTATCCAGATCGAGAACTCAGAGGCCGATCTGTGGGTACTCACTCAAAAGCCAGGTGACTTATTACGAAAGTATATTGACAGCTTCAAAGTTGTCAAAGCAAAAATTGCCGATCTACATAACCTAACCGCCCTGAAAGCCCTCCAAAACGGACTGCTAAAAACCTTAAAATTCTTTGAGGAGCTCACAGTTCGGGAGCCCGTATCACTAGATGATGCATTACACCGCACTTCGCGCTGGATTATTCTCGAAGAAGGAAGTGCAGCTCAACCAAAGCATCATACACCCGCAACCTCGACTAAGCAAGCTCAGATAACCAACTCCCAAGGACCGAAAAAGTCCGGTAAAAAAGAGTCCCAAGATCAGAGGCAAAGTCAGGGGATCATTCATACTCAGTGGGAAGCCCACCTCGTAATAGGTTCAAGCCTTATGATCCCAGCAAGTGGTGTGATTTCCACAAAATCAAGGGCCACTCGACCGAGGATTGCCATGAGGTGAAGAAGCTGCTCGCCGCCAAATTTGCAGCCGGAGAGCTGGGTAAAATCAAACTGGAGAAACCACCTCCGAGGAAGAACTATTACCCAGCTCGAGACGATGAAAGGCGGGATCGCCCATCCGAGGATGATCACAAACGAGAACGCTCAGCCGAGGAAACGACGAGGCGAGATCCCCCCAAAGACAGGAAAACATATATGCCTTCTCCCAGCACGAAGAAGAGAATTAAGTTTATTCATGGAGGATCCCAGCTATGTCGCAACTCCGTAAACTCTTTTAAGAAACATCAACGAAGGGTGAATACCGGCACACGTGATAAGACCCCACTCAAGGGACCTGACACACAAATTTCATTCTGGGAAAGCGAGGTCGTTGAGCTAGATTCCCCACACGATGATGCTCTATTGATCATGCTAGTAGTGGGTGAATATGAGATCACTAAGATGCTCGTGGACACGAGGAGTTCCGTAGAACTCATCCTCCTAAGCGTCGTTAGGGAAATGGATATACTAGATCATGAAATCGAAGAGAATAAGATGGTGTTAATCGGCTTTTCCGGCGAAACCACACTATCTCTCGGAACGATAAAACTCCCTGTAATAGCAGCCGGAGTAAGAAGGATGGTCGAATTCACGGTGATATACTGGCCACCCAATTTAATGCGATCCTGGGAAGAACCTGGATACATTCAATGAGGGTTGTATCCTCAACATACCATCAATGCATAAAATTCCCTACCCAGCATGCGATCGCAACAGTTAAGGGGAGTCAAAAGGAATCCAGAATGTGCTACATGGCAGGTTTCCATATCGCAAAGGAAAGTACTATATACCAACTACAACGTCAAGATGATCTCGCATACCACCTAGCCAAAAAGAAAAGTGGTCCAAGCTTCATCGGACCTCGCAAAGACTTTATCGAGAAAATTGTGGTCAACGAGTCTCATCCTAACCAGAAAGTAGGAATTGGGTCCGAACTCTGCAAGTCTCAAAAGGACCAGTTAATAACATTCCTCAAAGAAAATTCCGACTCATTCGCATGGACAACATCTGATATGCCCGGAATCGATCTAAACATCATTTCGCATGAGCTCAATGTGGATCCAAACAACAAACCAATACGTCAAAAGCGTCAAAAATTTGGACCTGACAAGACCGAGGCTGTTAACAGTGAGGTCACCCGGTTGCTAAACGTTGGATTCATCAAAGAGGTAAAATATCCTGACTGGCTAGCAAATCTGGTCGTAGTAAAGAAGAAAAATGGCACCTGGCGAGTATGCGTAGATTTTACAGATCTAAACAAAGCATGTCCTAAGGATAGCTTCCCACTACCTCACATCGACCAGCTGGTGGGAGCTACAACAGGGAACCAACTCCTCAGCTTTATGGATGCGTTCTCAGGATATAATCAAATACAAATGAACCCTGAGGACCAAGATAAAACATCTTTCATAACGGAACGAGGAACGTACTGCTCTAAAGTGATACCATGTGGCCTTAAAAACGCGGGAGCAACTTACCAAAGACTTATGCACAGGATGTTTGCCAGCCTCCGGGGTAAGTCAATGGAAGTCTACATTGACGACATGCTGGTCAAATCTCTGAAAGAGGATGATCACATAAGCCAGCTGGGGGAATATTTCACATTACTAAACAAGTATGGGATGAAACTTAATCCTTCAAAGTGCACTTTCGGGGTCGTTTCAGGAGAATTCCTAGGTTACATAGTAACTCAACGAGGAATAGAAGCAAACCCCAAACAAATCAGTGCGTTCTTGGAAATACAACCTCCGAGCTCGGTAAAAGAGGTGCAAAGGCTGACAGGCCGCATTGCTGCATTAAATCGGTTTATTTCCAGGTCGACCGATAAATGTCTCCCCTTTTACCAATTACTAAAGGGAAACAAAAAAATTCATATGGGATTACAAGTGCGGGGAGGCTTTTAAGCAACTAAAGGGGTACCTCTCCGAGCCCCCCATTTTGTCAAAACCAATTGAGGTTGAGCCGCTTTACCTATACGTAGCAATCTACGAGGCCGCAGTGAGTGGCGTCCTCATAAGAGAAGAACGAGCTGAGCAAAAACCGATCTACTACGTGAGGAAATCCTTAGTAGACGCTGAAACCAGGTACCCACGAATGGAAAAAATGGCTATGGCAGTACTAATCTCAGCTCGCAAGCTCATGCCGTATTTTCAGTCACACCTTATCATAGTAATGACAACACAACCATTACGCACAGTATTGCACATCCCTAGCCAGTCTGGCAGGCTAGCCAAATGGGCCATCGAGTTGAGCGAATACGATATCGAATATCGACCTCGGACAAGCGCCAAAGCACATGTACTAGCTAATTTCATTATCGAGCTCACAGCTAACAGCCAGGTGACCGGAACAAGTGCTGATACCTGACAGTTTTATGTCGATGGAGCCTCCTCGAAACAAGGGGCGGGCGTTGGAATCCACCTAGTATCCCCGACTAACGAAGTCGTGGAACAATCCTTTAGACTCGTATTCTCAGCATCGAACAACGAAGCCGAGTACGAGGCTTTAATAGCGGGTCTCCGACTCGCAGCTGGAATAGGAATATGCAAACTGAAGGCGTTCAGCGACTCCCAGCTTATTACAAGCCAGTTTCTTAGAGAATACCAAGCCAGATATAGCAGGATGAAATCCTATCTAGCCATTGTCCATGAGCTAGTGAAACAATTCGAAGCCTTCAGTCTAACGCGAATACCGCAAGGTGAGAACACGATCGCAGACGCACTGGCAGCTCTGGCATCAACCTCGAGTCCGCTTGTAAAAATAGTAAATCCAACGGAAGGAATTGAAAAACCAAGCATCAAAATCGATAAAGATATCGATGATTTAATGAAAATAGACAATGACGATATGGAGTTGGACATAATAGTAGCCCCAATAACGGGCGACCTCCCTCCCGAAGAAGGAGAAGTTGCAGACCAGGAGCCAGCCCTACTTGACGCCAGGCATGTTACCCTCCGCGAAAAAATTATTGCGAGAGCTGACTGGCGAGTAGCGATTATACAATACATTGAGGGGAGAGGCTCCACCCAGCAAGTGGGAAGCTCGCAAGCTCAAAACCATAGCTTCAAGATATTGTATAATCAACCCCCGCCTTTACAAATGAAGTGTAAACGGCCCCTACCTAGTATGCGTCCACGGGCTCGAATATTTTACGATGTTATCATAAATACACGGAGGCTCGTGTGGCAGCCACTCAGGAGGAAGGGCATTAGCCATCAGGATCAAAAGGCAAGGATACTTTTGGCCCACCTTGGTCTCTGACTGCGAAAAACATTCCAAAGCATGCGAAAAATGCCAACGACATGCTCCCACGTTGCATCAACCTACCGAAAACTTATCTTCCATCTTATCTCCATACCCCTTTATGAGATGGTCAATGGATATATTGGGGTCCATGGTAATCTCGGGGAAAAGAAGGTGTCGCTTCTTACTCGTCTTCACTGACTACTTCACCAAATGGGTGGAGGCAGGAGCTTTCCAACAAATTAAAGCAAACCACGTACATGAATTTGTATGGCAAAACATAGTCTGCCAGCACGGAGTCCCATACGAGATTGTAACCGACAATGGTTCACGGTTCATCTCAAGTCAGTTTTTCGAGTTCTGCGGAGATCACAGAATCCATTTAACAACCTCGACTCCACGTTACCCTCAAGGCAACGGGCAGGCCGAGGCAGCAAATAAGCTAATACTGAGCAATGTCAAAAAACGACTGGATGCTAAAAAATGAAAATGGTCCGACGAGCTCCCTGGAGTACTGTGGGCCTGCCAAACCTCACCTCGTAAAGCAACCTCAGAAACACCATTCTCCTTGGCCTATGGGATCGAGGCCGTGGTTCCCGCTGAGGTCACAATCCCCAGCCTGAGGGTAGACATGTGTCCCGTAAACGAGGAACTGAACAACGAAATGCTTCTCGACCAACTTGATTTTATCAATGAACGTCGAGATCGAGCACTCGTTAATCTTCAAAACTATCAACACGCGGCAGCACGCTACTATAATTCAAAGGTCAAACAACGAAGATTTCGAGTTGGCGAGCTCGTCCTACGAAAAACCTACGAAAACACAAGGGAAAGGAACGCTGGAAAACTGGGCACCAACTGGGAAGGCCCATACCGGATCTCCGAGGTAGTAAAGAACGGCGTATACAAGCTCGCCAGGGTGCACGACAATACACCTAAAAGTAACTCATGGAATGCCATGAATTTAAAGAAGTAATATCATTAGAAAGACACTTGTAAAAATCGAACTACGAAAAGGTTTGATCCCTCCTCAGGGTACGTAGGCAACCTCATAAGGGTACAACTATTAAAATAAAAAATCTTGTTCTTTTAAGCCTGTTAAACGCAGCCTGAGATATTTCAGCTACTATTTACAAGCTAAAAGCTTTACTCTATAAATGAACAGCCTTACGAGCTAAAGCATGCTACCAGCTAGCATGACTCGACTTTGCCTCTAAATTGCAGAGTCACAACCTTTCTAGTCTCTAAATGACAACAACCTCTATGTCTAAATTGTTTAGGTTACATGCATGCCTCTAAACAGGTTGGTCCTTAACCTGGCCTTCCAAAAGGGTAACCGCATCCATCTTCTCCTCGTTCCGAGTAATTCTCCTCATCAGCTCGTCCCTTCCGGAGACAAGGTCGGCAATGGTGCTGAGGGATTTCTTCGAGGGAGAAGTGTATCCGAGCTTTCACGTTTCCAATCGTCGCTTCAAGATCCCGAGCTAAGTGTGAACTTCTCCATTTTATCCGAAAGCCTCCAAAGTACCTAATAAGGACTCCAAAACATGCAAGACTCTCTAGGAAATATCATGAGACACTTAAACTCTATGAAACCATATGCATATGAGATGAAACTTATGCTAAATGAATGCATGAAAGGGACAAAATGTGGGAATATCAATAGCCGAGCTAAAGAACACGATGAATCACTTTCTTAAGAACTAAAATCGCCAAGTGCATGCTTGTGAGGCTACTGTTGGAGCCGATTATGATGCTTATTATGAACCCGACAACAACGGTTCGTAGTTTCAAGAAGAAGAAGTTAACTACGTTGGAGCATAAAATTCTTACCAAAGCCGCTTCAACAATGGTTTCAACAACAAATTCCGCAATGCTAACTTCAACAATCTCTTGTATCAAAACTCGAACGTGGAGAACTCTCAAGACCAGCTCTACTGTCAACAATCCAAGCCATACCAAAACCGGTTCCAAAACAGGAACTATTGCGGAAATGAGAACTACCATCCGAAACCGCCTTTCAACGCTCAAGCCGCTCCTTACAAAAACTCAAACATGCAGCAACCATGTATGTCTAACAATCAACTTGCTGCTCAAATATCGAACCTCGAGCAATCAATTCAACTACTTACTTAAAGCAACGAGAAGACGATAAAATAATTAAACGTCAAAGTCGATTGTATGTACAACGACTTGAATGAGAAATTCGAATCTCTTTCGACCCATGTCAAGAAGTTGGATATTCAAATCTCTCAAACTACGGACTCCACTATGAGACATAACGGAGCTTTGCCTAGAAGAGTTAAAGATAACCCAAAGAGATTTTGCAACGTGACCTCCACCGTGCCCAAAAAAGAAGTCAGCGATGGGACGAAGCATGGAGAAGCTTCAACATTCTTCCCACTCTACGGAAGAGCCAATAACGAATCCAAAATGGTTTGAGAACCACCATTTGATGTACCAAAACAAGTTCCGTTTCAAAGGCTAAGGAAAGCCAATGATCCCGGACGTTTTTCTTTCTCTTGCTCGATTTCCAAGGTAAATTTTGTACATTTTCTATGTGATTCGGGAGCCAACGTCAACATTATATCAAAGATATTTGCTGAGAAGCTCGGTATAAAGACTCTTACACCATCTATCATGAGCATAATTTTTGGAGATTCATCACAAAAGAAGCATGAGGGAGTAATCAACGATCTTCAACTACTTATTGAAAACAAGATCGTTCCTGTTGATTTTCAAGTTCTCGAGATGGATCAAGACAAGGATAGACAATTGATTTGTTGTCGACCGTTCTTAGCTACCGTTGAAGCCATCCTCGATAATGCCAACTTTAATGTTGTCTTCATGAATGTGGATCAAATGATATATCCAACTTTCTCAGACGGAATTCCAATCCCTAGGGACCACCACAAGAAGAAAAAGTCGATTCTCCCTAAGGAATGAGAGAAAGATGAGTCAACTTAACCGGAACCCCCAAAGGTAAGTCAACCTTTTGTTTCTATACTATTTGCAAAATTTAGGATTACTATTCCACCCGACTTAAGAGACACCAAAGAAGAACGAGTGGAAAGAATGATAGAAAAGACGAAACAAATTCTTCAAAACGCAAAAATTCTGAGAAAACGAGGAAACAAGGAACATTTTTTCCTGGGGAATCTACTGCTCACGCCTAGTCCCACCAAGAAGTTGAGCTAACGACTCTAACCAAAACCGCTTAATGGGAGGCAACCCATTTGGTATGTTTTTATTTTTATTTTATCGTTCTTTTTCTATGAATGTTTTTATTTTTAGTATTTCAGGCTTTATATAAAACCACAAAAGCATTCAAAAAATCAAAAACACAAAAAATGAAGAAATCGGTCGAAACAGATCTCGAAACACCAAATGAACAAGGGAGAAAACACTCCCGAGGCTAAGGCCATTCGGCCACGGCAGGCGGAGTTGCACCCGCGGTGAGGAGGGCTTAAACCACACCTTCGTTGGCCAGTGTGAGAGATGAATATCACAACCTCAATCCTTGGTTTTCAGGCTGTATATTTTTGAGAATTACTTAAAAGATTTTGAGATAAAAATTGTATATTGCTTTGTTTGCCAGGAATTCGGTCCTCTAAAATAAGGCTTGTGTTTCAAATTTATACTAGCCTCAAACGTAACTGCCTACACATTAACTGTCTAATTGAACTCGCAATCTTCTGTCTTTAATACAGAATAATCTTGTTTGACCATGTTTTGAATTGGCCGAGTGCATGGTTCTATTTTCCTGTGGGCTCGTTTCTCTTCCTCGTGCTCGGTTCTTCCAGCTTGTTGATTTGCTCTACCTCGCGACCTCACTTACTTCAGCTCGTAGAACTTTCTGTGAGGCCTTTCCGTGGGCCGAGCCTTCTTTATTTAGCTTGCTTATTCGTTCTGGGCTTTGAGCGTGAAATTTGGGCCCAACAGTTGCCCCCCATCATCCTTATTGATTTATCGCTGAGGATGCGGTGCTGCAATCTCGGGTCCTGATTGGTATTCTAGTCAATGCAATCTCGGCAGCTGATTGGTCTTTTGCCTGATAAACGCCGAAATTACAGGGATTTTACCTTAGGCATGCGATTTTTAGGGAAATGACAGAGCGAGTGGGCGAGTGTGCGGTTGATATAAATAAACAGTTCGAGTTGCTTCAGCTTCCCATGTCGCCTCAACTTCCCACTTCCCAAGGTAATCATGTCCTTCTTACTTTTATTCTTAATCGAGTAGTTTTTACTTAAATCGTATTTCTTGATTTATCTTTTCATCATTTATCTTCTCATGTAAAAGTTCTTCCCTTGCTGACTCCGACAAGCTTGCTTCTTCATCTTTGATTTTTTTTTTGATTTTCTGCTATGGCCTCCCCCTCGCAACCGAGTGCTTCGCTTGTGTTTGCCCATCAGTTCGGACCTCACTCGAGGAGCACAGTCTCACCTGAGGAGCTCAAGAATATTTCTTCTTTATGCGGACTCGACTACTGTTATTTCCTTGTTCTTTCGGATGGTGATTCTCCGAAAAATCCCCCGGAGGGTTACGCATGTGCCTATGTCGTGTTTTTCATGAAGTGCCGCCTCTCTTTTCCTATCCCGGCGGCCATCTCTGATATTATAGGCGATCTCGGGTTCGCCCTTCCCCAATTCATGCCCAGTGCGATGATAAATTTAGTCGCACTCTGGCTGAGGTCTAAAGAAATCGGAGTTATATTTAGCACGGAGGAATTCCTCCAGCTTTTCAATATCAAGGCGAACTCGAATCTTCGTGGAACTCACTGTTTTCCGGCAAAGGTTAACCTATATATCTTTAGGTTCAATGCACGGGAGGATAAGTGGTGGGAGCAGTGGTCCTATTTTAGGATCTCTGGGAGATCTATCGAGGGCGAGTCGATAGTTCGGCGCTCCTGAACTCAAATCACTGGTTAGTATGAACCCTAGGAGGCTGGCTCATGCGCCCTCCTTGGGAATTCCTTCATTGCTTTCTTTCTTGTTTTAATTTGACATTCCTTTGGATAATCTATTGATTCCTCGAAGAATGTGACTGCTGAGGTTCGGCAGCTCATTGATCTTCAGTGAGGAGAACTCTGATTGGAAGCAGTTTACTCTTGCTAGGATTCTGCAGGCTCGCGATCGTCCAGCTCCCTGGCTATCCGTTGCTGCTGCTCTTCAACGTGCAGGTTCACTTTTCTTTTCAACAACTTTGCGGATGAGGAAACTTCTCTGGCATAGTTCCCTGATTTTTGGTACTAGGTTTTTTGGTGCATACTTATCTCTCAAGAGACTCTTAAGATCTCCCTAAGTGGTGATGGTTGGCTCCATGTAAAACTTGTGATCATCTTTTTCTTGTAACCACCATTGATATGCTTCACCGGTGAGTTGTCTAATGGCATAAGATAACCTCTCCTCCTTATGGATGTTGTTGTAGTAGAATCATTCATCTATGTTTCTCTCCCACTCTCGATAGTTTTTTTTCTCCTGAAAACGCATAGAGTTGAATATCATTATCAATTTCATAATCGAAATCAAAATATACCATAGGTTTGAGTGTGTGAGAAGTTTGATGTGGGTGTTCCACGTATGGTCTGGTAGCTCTGGTTCAATCTCCTCCGGGTCTGGTTCTTCGTCAAAGTGCCCATCAGACTCTTCATTATCAGTCCATGACCATATTCATATGAACTCTCTTCAAAGCCATATTCATCTTCATAGTTGTAACCTTGTTCTTCCCACGTGTCTTCGAACTGGTTTTGGCTCAGCTATGTAACATCCCGATTTCTGGTATATGCGGAGAGGCTTATAAGAATAGATTTAGCTACCTATGTCACCAAAGTGCACTTATCTTTTCGATCACTTGTCTAGAGAGAACTCCAGAGTTAAGCGTGCCTGAGGTGGAGAAATTTAAGGATGGGTGACCTACCGGAAATTGATTCGCGGTACCGTGCGAGCGAGGAAAAAAACACAGAGAAAGATCACGTGGTGATTTCAGGGTCAGTAAACAAGTCTTACGAGCCTCACGAGCCTCACAAACTAGCGCACCGGCCGTCGGACGAGGGTGGGGTCCACAGGCAGAGAGAGGGCGTGGGGGCCACAGGTAGGGACGGTCGGGGCGTTATAAGTTCATTCATGGTGTCATCATCATACACCATTGCTACTGATTTTCAGAAGTTGATCCTTGCAAAAACAGCAAGACAATAATCAGAATCGTGTTCACTTAAGCACACATGAAATATTGGGTACTAATTTCCAAGAACACAAACAAGGTAAGTAACTCTTTTTTTTTTTGGAAAAATGATACTTAGCTACACGAAATATACACCACCACATGGCTATACATCTGGACAAAATTATTGCATACCTAACTACACGAACTTTATGATAGCCATGCTGACATGTATGCATTTAAACTAATTATGTGTTTAACATGACTAACTAAATTATTACATCCCTAACTACACGAACTACATTATTGCATCCCTAGTTTAATCTCATCTCTTCTAAGAAATCCAAAACACTTTGTACTTTCTTTAGGAATTTTCCGCCAAGTCATGACTACACTCTGGGGTGAGCTTTCCGAGCAAAATCATAGGAAAACGTAAAAGACAATTCGTCACTTTGCTTTCTATATATGTAACAGTTAAACCATTGTACTACACACTACACTTCGAGCTCACAGTGAAAGAAAAGCCTAACGGCATGAAGAAAACACCTTTGCCGGAATTCGTCACCATCTCCGGTAATCAGCCTTCGCATTATCAGCAAGAAACCTTCGCCGGAATCAAATACAAGGGAATCCGACCAGACTTCATCGGCTCCATCATTGCTCATTATGCTTCCAAGTGGCTCCATGATCTCTCCGGCAATGTCTCCTCCATCACGGAATCAGAAACCTCCAATGACCCACCACAGACGGAGAGCGTCACGACTTCTGTAATAAAAAATGGTTTTTTTGTCGAGACCCTTATCGGAATCCTCTCGCCGAAGAAAGACTTCATTCCATGCAATTTCCTCCTTCGTCTCCTCAGGACGGCGAAAATGGTCGAAGCCAATCCAAATTACTTAACTGAGCTTGAAACCAGAGTATCGTGGCAGCTTGACCAAGCCTTGCTCAAGGAGCATATGATACATTGCTTTAGCCACACGTGCGGGGGGACGTTGCTCGATGTTGAGCTCGTAACGCGTCTCGTGAAGAAATTCGCCGTATTGGGCACTGTGCGTCTCTCATTAAAGTGGCGAAGCTTGTTGACTCTTACCTCGCCGAAGCCGCCATTGACAGTGGTTTGACTCTACCGGAGTTTGTTTCTCTAATCGAAGCTCTGCCTAGCCATGCTCGTACCAAAGGTGATGGCTTGTACGAAGTCATTGATACATATCTCAAGGTAAATAATAAAGCTTATAAATTTGAAATTGAGAGGTTCCAATTTTTAAGACTCAATTCAAGATTTCAAATTGCAAATTCTTAAGTTCGTGTAGTTAGGGATGCAATAATTTAGTTCGTGCTGTTAAACACATAATTAGTTTAAATGCATACATGTCACCATGGTTATCATAAAGTTCGTGTAGTTAGGGATGTAATAATTTTGTCTAGATGTCTGGCCATGTGGTGGGTGGTGTATAGTTCGTGTAGCTAGGAATCATTTTTCCTTTTTTATGATTTATATTTTTTTTCTCAAGCTTTAAATTCAAACAGTCATAAAAGAGTTTCTAGAAAATTTTGAAATGAACTCAAAATAAAAAGGGAAATAAATTCTGAAAAATATTTTTATTGGGTTTTTCAAAATAATTATTAAAAAGGCAACGAAATGTATAATAGGGAAAAGAAAACTTTTTATGGTTTTGATTTTTTTTGGTAAAGAAAACTTTTTATGGTTTTGATTTTTTTTGTAAATGTAAGAAACTACAAAACAGAAAATTTAATCACGGTATATATATATATATATTTTTTTTTATCAAGAGAAAAGAGAAATAACAAGAACAAAACATGTTTTTATTTTGGTTTTAGGTTTGAATGAAAAAAAAATTGCAAAAACAGAAAATAAAAGAGATAAAGATTGAAGAGATACAACATGATCCACAAATACTTTAATCACAAGGCTGACGAGAAGTGACAAATGGGATGAAGATCGACACTCAAAGGTGCGGAAAGCCTTTGAGATAAGACCAGGAACTTAAGCCTCTGTGAATCCACACAAGAAACAAAGATTCAGCTTGCTTTCTAGCCTAGGAATCCATCTAAGTAGAGAAAACAAAAAGAACGAAGCAAAGAACTTCAAGAGAGACTAAACTAAATAGTTGATTAAAAAGTATGTTTTATAATGAGGAATGCAACAGCTTATATAGGCTCGTTAAGGGAATTAAGCTAATAGTATTAATGGCTAATACAAGAAATAAAATACACGAAAATAAATTATAGATGATCAAGTGAAGATGGCACCTCGATCTTAGGGCCGTTGGAGCTTTGATGGGGATTTCGGTCAGAAATGGTAAGTGTGATCATTTCTTTGTATCTAGACAACTTGGGAACATATAAATGATATCTTGGGACCTTCTGGAATGTGGAAAATTGATATATCATGGTTTTACCCCGTTTAAGCCATGTTATAAGTCCGTTTTATAGAGTCTTTCTATTTTTTCGTAGTGTTTTAGAGTCTTTTACAGGTTTTAGCACGTTTGGAGCATAATTGGAGATATTGTAGCTTTCTGGAATATTTTGGAGCAAAGTAGATGATCGTGTAGCTGAGTACCCGATTTGAAGCATCAGTATCGATCGATACTTCCTAGTATCGGTCGATACCCATCGAAGCATACACGACCCGCTACTTTAATGAAGAGTTGAAGAACTGCATAATGGTCCAGAAATCTTTATTATTTACAAGAAACCCCAAAACGTGATTTAGGTTATTTAATAGAATTTTACAGCCACTTTAATGGCTATGCTTTATTTTACTTTGGTTTTGTGAGAGAGCTTTTTGAAGGGAGACAAGTCTGAAACACATTTCGTCCGAAAGAAGATTTTGAACCCTCTTGTTACTCTTTCTGATTTATTTGATGATTTATTCAAACATGTTTATTGCTTCAATTTCCATGTCTGAGTAGATCTCTTGTTAGGTTCAGGGTTCTCATAAGGGTTATCTCTGAATGCTAGATTGATTAGTTATTAGGATTAACCATATGAATTAGTTCTTCACCATAGGTTGTTTGCAAAGCTAATTCTAGATTGATCACCTAGAACTTAGATCTTAGGATAATTGATTAGGCCCGAAAGTGCAATTAATTACCTGATAGAACCTAGGGTGAGCAAAATAACTATTCGCAAAGGAATTTGGTTTAGTTGTTTTGTGAACAAATCAAACCTGATTAAATGCTGATTTAGACTTTAGGATTCACAAAAGAATTTGGAATTCAATGGATTTAGATTTATATAGTTTTTGCAGCGGAAGTTGGTTAACTATATCTTAGTGATTTTAGTTCAAGAACCGTGCTAAATCTGAATCATGTTAGTTAGTTTATCTGCATTCATTGATTTCCTGAGAAATCCCCTGAACCTAGCCTTCTCCCCATTGAATTTATAACCGTTTTAATTTACGTCTTGTTTTCAATACCATTGATCGCTTAGCTCAAATCTCACCTATATAATCTATTGTGTGTTTTTGTGAGTCATTGTGTTCGACCCCTACTATACTGCAACTACTGCTTAGTACTTTTAGGGTATTAATTTGAGCATATCAAATTTGGCGCCGTTGTGGGGGACTCAATTCGCTTTTAGATTTTAGTCTGAGAATTTCGACTAAGCTCGTTGGTATCAATCGATACTATCTAGTATCGGTCGATACTCGCAGTTCTCTTTTTGTTGATATCGATCGACACCACTTAGTAACGGTCGATACTCATTACGTTTTTGTTACTTACGTTCTTGACTCTTGTTTTCAGGTGTATGCCTAATCGTGAAACCAGAAAGAGCGACAGCACTCATGTAGTTGATCTGTCACTCGAGCAACTAGCACTTTTGGAACGCACAAACAGAAAAGCAAAGAAGCCAGCAAAGATGAACAACAATCAAGTTGAGTTGGTTCAAGATGCAGCTGGTGCTTATAGAGACCAAGAGGGTCGGTTGTGCAATGAGAGAGAACAACGTCTGGATTGAGAGGGGAACATCATTCCACCTGCTCCTGTTGTCGCTGGGAATGCTGATGGGAATGTCGCTTGGAACGCGAACGCAGTGGATGATGGGAATGTTGTGGTTAATCGTGGTAGAACGATTGGTGAGTGCAACAGACCTGACCAGTTTTACGCAAACCGATATGTGATTTGTCCTCCTGCTTTTCAGAAGAATGGCTTTGAGCTGAAACCTGCATACTACACTCTTGTGGGACAGCACCCTTTTCATGGTCTTTCCAGCGAACATCCCATGGATCATATTGAGAGGTTCGAGGATTTGGTCTCCTACAAAGCCATCCCTAGAGGACCTCCCACACATATCCCTTGCAACACCGCTGAACTCGCCAAGACTTGTGTCATCTCCCACGCTTTGTGTATCCGTTGAACTCGGTTCACCTATTAGTCAATCTCCGGAATTATTGTCCTATGTAACCGCTCTTCTTTGAGCGACTTATTCTCATTCTCTTGTGGTCCATTGTTCCTACAATATAGAGAACAATTCTCGGAAAAAGTATGAATATGGCTGTGATTGAAAAATTTCGTTATACGAAGATATTAGTTCTAGTATTTCAATCAATCAAACGAGAAAAATTGATCACAAATTTAAACAAATCTAGTTCATGATCGTGAATTCCGGGTTTTTGACGTTCTTGCATAAAAATTTCTAGACATCAATTTTAAGTTCAAATTTATGCAGATTTCAGTAGATTACCGTTTGTTAATTTACTATATAAATAGACTTGTTCAAATTAATCAAAATTAATCTCCAAATTCGTTTTTATTTAAAATTGAAAATTTTAAATCAAAAAATCTCAAATCCAAGGGAATTAAGTGCTAAAATTGAAGTTCTAATCATTCTAGAAGTTCAATCTAGAGTTCTTTAACAATTTCTAACCATCAAAGACATAGTTATAGAAGTGATCAATCAAGCAAACATGCATTAACAATAAGAATAGAACGAAGAACCCTACTTCGATATCCTAATTTAAGAACCTAATGATAATCAATCCATGAGAGCCCCTTAAGATCCATATACTCAACAAGGAAACTACTCAGACATAGCTGAGCTAATTATCATAATAATTAAATAAAAAAAAGTAAAGAGAAAAAGATGGAGAAAAGCTTCTCTATTGAAGAACACAAGTCGAGAGATCTTCTCTACAAATCGGTGAAAGAATAAAAACGGCTAGAGTCTGTAAAATCACAAAAGATTTATCTATAAAAGACATAAAAATATTTATTTATAGTCTTCAATTCTTTATGGACGTCTAGGGTTTAAAGATTAATTGACGGGATAAGGCTCGTGATCGAAACGAGGCTGACTGGGTCGAATTGAGGCTGGCCGCGGCCAATGGCTTCCTCTGCTTGTCTCGTCTCTGCTTCAAGGCAGCATCATCTTCTTTCAGTGCTTCGGGAATATTTGAAGATCTAACAGTTAAATTGTTTCCAAACAAATTTCATTTCAAAGTTGGTTTTCTCTTCTTTTTGTGTCTAAATGATGGGGATGATCAGACAGTGAGAAGATCTTCTTTAATTGGAAGACTTTTGACTGTCCAAGTTTATCCAAAAACAAACTTTTGCTTTAAAATGCACTTTTTATTCCAAATTACCTAAAATAACTTTTTTAACTCTAAAACAAGGAAATCACTTGAAAACCATTGAAAACGGAGTTAAAACATCTGCGAGCGATATTAAAATGTTCCATAAAATGGTCCAAAACTGATGTTATCGTTCCATATTTTTATCTGCACTGTCATTTTCATTGATCCCTGACCCAAATACAAGACTTAGTAAAATAATAGAGCTTACGTGTTACACCCCCGTTGTGGTCCCATTAACGCACAGGTTGTGCCACAAGTATAATAGTGTGGACAGTCCAACCGAAGCATCCCATACTAATTCAAACGAACAGTCGATGGCGGATACAGTCTAGCCCAAGCATCCCATACTACTTAAGTGATCATGCGGGAATTGACTTAACATGTTTTGCCTTTAATAAATCCTGCAAGTGCGCATCAATCACAATAGTATTTAAGGGATAGAATCCACATAGATTTGAGTGATGTCGATTTATATCAATTTCTAAGTTCTGTCTAGGCATAATCGGTTTTGAGGAGATTTTGTTTTCACGATATTGTAGATAAGCGATCTTGTAGATAGGCAACGAATTAAAATAAATTTAGCAAGAAAAGTAATCAAGAAAGTAAATAAGCGAGTGAGCAAAGCAGTGTAAAACAATAGATTAAAAATGTTGGGTAATCGGGAACTCTCTATAGATCATTGTAGAACTATCACAAGAAATTAGTTACGATTTTTAAACAGACTTAAGTTGTCCATTGGTTTTAGAACTCGAACACGAAATTATAGTTAACCTACTGTCGTATAACTAACTACATATTATCTATCTACTTGACTTGTCAGCTTTCGTTGCTAGCGACGTAGAAGATAACGCGATAAAAACAAGTTCATTAACATTCACAATATTCTACAAGTATGTTTTCGTATCTTGTAGCGAAATTGCTTTCCTGCCCTAGTTCAAACACTTAGATTCAACACTTTTGGGGCTGTAATTTACCAAGGTTTAGTTGCAATGTGATCAATCAAGCAAACATGCATTTACAATAAGAATAGAACGAAGAACCCTAATTCGATATCCTAATCTAAAAACCTAATGATAATCAATCCATGAGAGCCCCTTAAGACACATATACCCAACATGGAAACTACTCAAACATAACTAAGCTAAATATCATAAGAATTAAATGAAAACAGTAAAGAGAAAGAGATGAAGAATAGCTTCTCTATTGAAGAACATAAGTCGAGGGATTATCTCTACAAATCAATGAAAGAATAAAAGCGGCTAGAGTCTGTAAAAGCACGAAAGAGATATCTATAAAAGACATAAAACATTTATTTATAGTCTTCACTTCTTTGGGGACGTCTAGGCTTTAAAGATTAATTGACGGGATAAGGCTAGTGATCGAAACGTGGCTGACTGGGTCGAATTGAGGCTGGCCGCGGCCAAGTGTTTCCTCTTCTTGTCTCGTCTCTGCTTCAAGGCAGCATCATCTTCTTTCAGTGCTTCGGGAATATTTCAAGATCTAACCGTTAAATTGTTTCCAAACAAATTTCATTTCAAAGTTGGTTTTCTCATCTTTTTTTGTGTCTAAATGATGGGGATGATCAGACAGTGAGAAGGTCTTCTTTAATTGGAAGACTTTTGACGGTCCAAGTTTATCCAAAAACAAACTTTTGCTTTAAAATGCACTTTTTTATTCCAAATTACTTAAAATAACTTTTTAAACTCTAAAACAGGGAAATCACTTGAAAACCATTGAAAACGGAGTTAAAACATCTGCAAGCGATATTAAAATGTTCCATAAAATGGTCCAAAACCGATGTTATCATTCCATATTTTTATCTGCACTGTCATTTTCATTGATCCCTGACCCAAATACAAGACTTAGTAAAATAATAGAGCTTACGTGTTACACCCCCGTTGTGGTCCCATTAACGTTGTGCCACAAGTATAATAGTGTGGACAGTCCAACCGAAGCATCCCATACTAATTCAAACGAACTGTTGATGGCGGAAACAGTCTAGCCCAAGCATCCCATACTACTTAAGTGATCCTGCGGGAATTGACTTAACATGTTTTACCCTTAAGAAAACCTGCAAGTGCACATCAAACACAATAGTATTTAAGGGATCGAATCCACATAGATTTGAGTGATGTCGATTTCTATCAATTTCTAAGTTCTGTCTAGGCATAATCGGTTTTTAGGAGATTTTGTTTTCACGATATTGTAGCAAGGAATTAAAATAAATTTAGCAAGAAATGTAATCAAGCAAGTAAATAAGCGAGTGAGCAAAGCAGTGTAAAACAATAGATTAAAAACGTTGGGCAATCGGAAAATTTCTAGAGATCATGGTCGAACTATCACAAGCAATTAGTTAGGATTTTTAAACCGACTTAAGTTTTCCATTGGTTTTAGAACTCGAACACGAAATTATAGTTAACCTACTGTCGTATAACTAACTACATATTATCTATCTACTTGACTTGTCAGCTTTCGTTGCTAGCGACGTAGAAGATAACGCGATAAAAACAAGTTCATTAACATTCACAGTATTCTACAAGTATGCTTTCGTATCTTGTAGTGAAATTGCTTGCCTACACTAGTTCAAGCACTTAGATTCAACACTTTTTGGCTCTAATTTACCAAGGTTTAGGTGCAATGTTATCAATCAAACAAACATGCATTAACAATAAGAATAGAACGAAGAACCCTAATTCGATATCCTAATCTAAAAACCTAATGATAATCAATCCATGAGAGCCCCTTAAGATCGATATACCCAACATGGAAACTACTCAGACATAACTGAGCTAAATATCATAAGAATTAAATGAAAACAGTAAAGAAAAAGAGATGAAGAATAGCTTCTCTATTGAAGAACATAAGTCAAGGGATCATCTCTACAAATCGATGAAAGAATAAAAGCGGCTAGAGTCTATAAAAGCACGAAAGAGATATCTATAAAAGACATAAAACATTTATTTAGAGCCTTCACTTCTTTATGGACGTTTAGGGTTTAAAGATTAATTGACGGGATAAGGCTCGTGATCGAAACGAGGTTGACTGGGTCGAATTGAGGCTGGTTGCGGCCAAGGGCTTCCTCTGCTTGTCTCCTCTCTGCTTCAAGGCAGAATCATCTTCTTTCAGTGCTTCAGGAATATTTGAAGATCTCACCGTTAAATTTTTTCCAAATAAATTTCATTTCAAAGTTGGTTTTCTCTTCTTTTTTTTTTGTCTAAATGATGGGGATGATCAGACAGTGAGAAGGTCTTCTTTAATTGCAAGATTTTGACGATCTAAGTTTATCCAAAAATGAACTTTTGCTTTAAAATGCACTTTTTTATTCCAAATTACCTGAAATAACTTTTTAAATCCTAAAACATGGAAATCACTTGAAAACCATTGAAAATGGAGTTAAAAAATTTGCAAACGATATTAAAATTTTCCATAAAATTGTCAAAAACCGGTGTTATCATTTGCATAATTTTATATGCACTTTCATTTTCATTGATCCCTGACCCAAATACAAGACTTAGTAAAATAATAGAGCTTACGTGTTAGACCATTGTTGTGGTCCCATTAACGCACATGTAGTGCCACAAGTATAATAGTGTGGACAGTCCAACCGAAGCATCCCATACTAATTCAACCGAACAGTCGATGGTGGAAGCAGTCTAGCCCAAGCATCCCATACTACTTAAGTGATCCTGCGGGAATTTACTTAACAAGTTTTACCCTTAAGAAAAGCTGCAAGTGCACATCAAACACAATAGTATTTAAGGGATCGAATCCACATAGATTGGAGTGTTGTCGCTTTATATCAATTTCTAAGTTCTGTCTAGGCATAATCGGTTTTGAGGAGATTTTGTTGTCACGATATTGTAGCAAGGAATTAAAATAATTTTAGCAAGAAAAGTAATCAAGCAAGTAAATAAGCGAGTGAGCAAAGCAGTGTAAAACAATAGATTAAAAACGTTGGGAAGTCGGTAACTCTCTAGAGATCATGGTCGAACTATCACAAGCAATTAGTTACGATTTTTAAAGCGACTTAAGTTGTCCATTGGTTTTAGAACTCGAAGAAGAAATTATAGTTAACATAATGTTGTATAACTAACTACATATTATCTATCTACTTGACTTGTCAGCTTTCATTGCTAGCGACGTAGAAGATAACGCGATAAAACCAAGTTCATTAACATTCACAATATTCTACAAGTATGCTTTCGTATCTTGTAGCGAAATTGCTTGCCTACCCTAGTTCAAGCACTTAGATTCAACACTTTTGTGGCTCTAATTTACCAAGGTTTAGTTGCAATATGATTAATCAAGCAAACATGCATTAACAATAAGAATAGAACGAAGAACCCTAATTCGATATCCTTATCTAAAAACCTAATGATAATCAATCCATGAGAGCCCCTTAAGATCCATATACCCAAGATGGAAACTACTCAGACATAACTGAGCTAACACTACAAGAAAACTGTCTATTTCCAACGAAAATTTACGACCGTTTTAAATCGATATAATTTTACATCGACATTACGACGAATTTACGACGAAATATGTGTTCGATGTAAAATCATCGTAAATATGTGTCGTCGTAATATCGATGTAAAGTTACGACGAGTTTACGACGACATTACGACGATTTATATTGTCGTCGTAATGTCGTCGTAAACTCGTCGTAAATTTACATCGATATTACGACGAATATTTCTTCTGTATATTACGTCGATATTACGACGATTTGACGTCACATGTTCCCAGTTAGGTAGACCACGTTTTTAATAGGTCCACCTACTAAATTTACATCCAATTTACATCGTAAAATTCGTCGTAAATCCGTTGGAAAATCGTTGGTAATTCTGAAAAATTTTCTATAAATACAGCCTAACTTCAAACGAAAGAATAAAAAAAAAAACAAACAGAATAAAAATATATATATATATATAAATGTCTATATAGGAACTACGAAAATGGATGTATACGCAAAAGGATTCAGAGGGAGATTTGACGGAAGAATTCAAAGAAGGGCTTGAAATATTCATGTATCAGGCCGGAAATATGCAAACAACCCTGGAAAGTGGTAAGATGTTCTGTCCTTGCCGTAAATGCAAGAATACGAGATATATGTTTATTGAGACGGTGTGGAAGCATTTACTAAATAGAGGGTTTATGCCGCAATATTATGTTTGGTATCAACATGGAGAGGGTTTTGAAAGAACTCAAGCAACGGATAGTAGTAGTAATTATCAAGGTCAAGTAGAATCAAATTATCAAGGTAGTTATGATCATGGTCAATATCAATTTGATCAGGGTGCAGATCATGATAGGATGCATCCCATGGTTAATGATGCATTTCATGAAACAAATGCTGATAATAGTACTATTGAGGAACCCAACGTAGATGCGAAGCGATTTTATGATATGCTAGACGCTGCAAACCAGCCACTCTACGATGGATGTAGAGAAGGTCTGTCTAAATTGTCGTTAGCTGCTAGGATGATGAAAATTAAAACTGATCATAACTTAGCTGAGGTTTGCATGGATGATTGGGCTGATCTTATTAAAGAGTATTTGCCAGAGGATAATTTGGCTGCCGAAACATACTATGAGATACAGAAGTTGGTGTTTAGTCTTGGGTTGCCTTCTGAGATGATAGATGTATGTGTTGACAATTGTATGCTTTTTTGGAAAGATGATGATAAGCTGCAGGAATGTCGATTTTGCCAAAAACCGAGATTTAGGCCCCAAACAACTGGGCGTAAAAAGATACCATACCAACGGATGTGGTATCTTCCTATAACTGATAGGTTGAAACTGAAACGACTGCACTTTTTTTTTTTTTTTTTTTTAAAACATAATAAATAAACAGTCATAATTAACAACGCGGAAATAATACAAACACCAGAACAATCCAAGTTCTACAGCTTACACAAGCCAGCAGTTCTAACAGCAAAAGCAACAACAATAAATAGAACCCCGGGTCCTAATCATCCTCTCTTCACTGCCTCGATTCCACGATCACACCCTATCTTTACCTGCATCGACAAAAGTGATGCATCAACATTTGGCTAACCAAACGCTGAGTGAGAGATCATCCCAACAACAGGTTAAACAATAAGCATAAGCAACAATAATATCAATAGCAATTCATCACCATGAAATCTATACCAACGCCTAGCAATTCCATCCCAAGAAAAGCTAGACACACAGCCTGAAAGATAAACACACAACACACTTCCCAGGCACAACCAACAACCGGTATCGATCGATACCCCCATGGTATCGATCGATACCCACCACACATGCCCACAGGCAAACAACCGGTATCGATCGATACACCCCTGGTATCGATCGATGCCAAGCAACACATGCCCACAGGCAACAGCTGGTATCGATCGACACACCCCTGGTATCGATCGATGCCCACACAACTCGAGTCCACCGACAAGAGTCTAGTATCGATCGACACCTACTTGGTATCGATCGACACCCACCTGCAACTCACACCCTTCCGCGAGATCTAGCCCAGAAATCGCCAAGACCAACCACGAAAATCATCAATCAAGCTTAAACAACGCATCACACAAGCTTAATTGCTAACCTTTGGTCCCAACTCACCTTAAATCGGCTGGATCGAGCTCAAAATCGACCTCCCTTGCTTCCCACAAGCTCACGCCCAAAACCAAGACCAAACTCTTCCGATCTCTTCTTCAAGCTTCTCCCAAGCTCGAATCTCTCTCGATCTCGCAAGATCCAAGCTTCACCAAGCTTCACCTTCTCTCACGCTCTCCTTCTCTCTCTCTCTCTCTCTCTCTCGCGACCAAGACTTTTCTTTCCCAAAAGAATGGTTTCCACGCGCAAGAAGAGAAGAGGAAGAAGACTTATAAGGAGAAAACCCGACTGGTATCGATCGATACCCCTAGTATCGATCGATACTAGCCCGGAACAATTCCGAATTAATTATTTTTCCCCAATAATTAATTCCTCCGGAACGCGGGCGTTACAATTCTCCCCCACTAACTTAGATTCGACCTCGAATCTTCGTTACCGTTCATCTCCCATGAACCGTTCATCTCCAATGAACCTCAATCGTCGCAACGATTACACAATCCTTGGCCAACCCGGCCATCTCAATACTCACACGAGGTACAATACCAACCTCCGAGGTTTCCCACTCAGTCCCTATGCTTATAACACCGCGGCATTGTATGTATTTATTGCTCAAACACCAGCCAACCCCATTACTCAAGACACCGCAGCATCTCTGAGTTCCGAGCATCAGCCATATCCCGCAGGATATCCACCATACCATATCACCCAAGACACCGCAGCATCTCCGAGTTCTAGGTATATGCCGTACCACTCCACTCAGTAATATAACCTATAAGAGTCTCAATACCCCATACCACTCAATTCTAGGCAATATATCCCACGTCTGGGACATACTCCTTACGAATCCACGGTATCACGTATCACTCTAGGCTATAAACCTCCCGAGTCTGGGTACATCGCCACTCACACTCCCAAGACACACAGTCCTGCGAGCTATCGGCACCAGAGGAACCAGTCCTCTCAACGAGCAATAAATCACATATCTCTAAGCATCTCGACTGAACTACCTCCCGTGATCCGTGTAAATCCTCGCAAGGCAACACTGGTATCACCCATATTCCATACCCGGAATATCTGCCGTGCATGACCAATAACCCGGCCATCGCACCTCCCTTGCGCACCTTCCAGTGTCAGCTTGCTTTAGAAAGACTTGTCAAGACAACTATGACTAGGCTACCTTTAACACCCAACAACTCTCTGCAGTAGGTCCTCAATACAAACGTAATAAAACAAACAAGTACCATACGCCTGCAATCCGACCCACCACATAGAACCGCTAAGTGAAATAACCCGGTCTCGTCACTCGACTCATTTTCCCGAACAAGCTTAACTGAAAACACGCAACGCTCACAATAGCAATAAGAACATCCATCTTATTACTCTCTTGCATTAACGTTTCTTACCCCAAACATAATGCAAAAACGTGACTCCCAAAGTCACCAATAATAAGAAATACTCATCTTATTACACATCATAATGTAACATCGTTCTACACAACGGCAATACAAAATGAAACACACATAGCACACAGCTACAACCGAAACTGGAACCTCTCGATGGAACTCAAGCCGCAGCTTGCTTCTGGAACCACTTCTGGAACCTCGCTTCCATCCTAGCCTCTGGCTCCCAAGTTTCCTCCTGCACCCCGTCACAGTCCCACAGAACTCGCATCATCGGAATCCTCTTCCGACGAAGCTCCTTGACCCTCCGCTCGAGAACTCTCAAAGGTCTCGCCTCAACGGTCATATTGGGCTGGAGATCTGACGGAATCTCAGCCAATACCTCGTCACCCCTATGCAAACACTTCTTCAGCATCGACACATGGAAGACCTTATGAAATGCTTGCATAACCGCGGGTAACTCCAACCGATACGCTACCGGTCCCACACGCTCTACAATCCGGAACGGTCCCATATACCTCGGACTCAACTTAGTCGCAACAATGGACCTGTTCGGACCTCTCAGTAAAGCCATCTTGAGATACACACTATCTCCCACCTCAAACTCAAGCTCTTTCCGCCTCTTATCGGCATAACTCTTTTGCCGATCTTGGGCCTCTTTCATGTTCAGCTTCAAAACCCGGATCTTCTCCGTAGTTTCCTGAACAAAACTCGCACCCAAAGTGCTCCTCTCCCCCACTTGTGTCCAACACAACGGGGTACGACATGGCCTCCCATACAGAGCCTCATATGGAGCCATCCCAATACTCGCCTGGTAACTATTGTTATACGCAAACTCAACCAAGCTCAAGTGATCCACCCAATGACCACCCCAATCCAGCACGCACATCCTCAACAGATCCTCCAAGGTCTGGATGGTTCGCTCGGACTGCCCATCTGTCTGAGGATGATACGCCGTGCTCAAGTGCACCTTCGTGCCCATCTCCGCCTGAAACGCATTCCAGAACTCCGATGTGAACTTAGGATCCCGGTCCGAAACAATACTCACCGGTACTCCATACAGTCTCACAATCTCCTGCACGTACTTCCTAGCCAAAACTGCCGCCCCATCGGTCTTCTTAATGGCCAGAAAACGCGCACACTTGGTCAATCGATCGACGATGACCCAAACAGCATCCTTGGTCCGAGAAACTGGTAAACCCACCACGAAATCCATCGTGATCATATCCCACTTCCACTCTGGAATGGGTAAACTCCGCAACAAACCACTCGGGACCTGGTGCTCCGCCTTCACTAACTGGCACACGTTGCACGACGCAACCCAGTTAGCCACATCCTTCTTCATCCCGACCCAATGATAATAGCGCTTAAGATCGCGATACATCTTAGTCGCTCCTGGATGAATCGAAAACATACTCGAATGAGCCTCACTCAGGATCTCTCGCCGCAAATCCTCATCCAAAGGTACGCATACCCTCCCACTGACAAGGATAGTGCCGTTCGCAGATACCTGATACTCAGAACCCTCTGCTCTCGAAGCCTTAACCAAACCCTCATCTTTTCCCTGAGCCACCCGAACCCTGCTCAAAAGATCCGCCTGGTTAGCCGCCTCTAAGCCCAAAGGTTCCTGAGATACAACACATAAGCGCAATGTGCTAATCTCGCTCACCAAGGACTCTACCTCGAGCTCCCGAGCCAAAGCCACCCGCTTCCGACTCAACGCATCCGCTACCAGATTAGCCTTACCAGGATGGTAAGCTATCTCCAGATCATAATCGGCCACTAGCTCCATCCAGCGCCTCTGCCTCAAATTCAACTCAGGCTGAGTGAAAATGTACTTCAAGCTCTTATGATCTGTGAACACCTGCACCTTTCCGCCATAAAGATAAGATCTCCAAATCTTTAAAGCGAAAACCACTGCATCCATCTCCAAGTCATGGGTAGGGTAGTTGCCCTCATGCTTCCGCAGCTGCCGCGAAGCATAGGCAATAACCTTCCCCCGCTGCATCAACACACAACCAAGGCCCACCCCCGACGCATCGGTGTACACCACGTAAGGCTCACCCGACTCAGGCAACGCCAATACTGGAGTACTAGACAGCATGGCCTTCAGCCCTGCGAAACTCTTCTCACACTCTGAGGACCACACGAAAGGAACATCCTTCCCCGTCAGCTTCGTCATAGACTTAGCCAAACTCGCGAAACCCTTGACGAACCGCCGATAATACCCTGCCAACCCAAGAAAACTCCGAATCTCAGTGGCATTCCTCGGCCTCGGCCAAGTACTAATGGCCTGGATCTTCTCCGGATCTACCGACACTCCCTCCGCAGAGACAATGTGACCCAGAAAACCGATCTCCCGCTGCCAGAAGCTACACTTGCTCAACTTAGCAAATAACTTCTGTTCCCGCAGCTTCGAAAGAACCACACGCAGATGCACCTCATGCTCCTCTCGGCTCCTCGAATACACCAAGATATCATCGATAAAAATGATCACGAACTCATCTAGATACTCCTGGAAAACGCTGTTCATCAATCTCATAAATGCAGCCGGTGCATTAGTCAACCCAAATGGCATCACCACAAACTCGTAGTGACCATAACGAGATCTGAAAGCCGTCTTCCGGATATCTACCTCATCGATGGGAATCTGATGATATCCCGACGCCAAGTCAATCTTGGAGAACCAAGTAGCCCCTCTCAACTGATCCAACAACTCATCAATCCGCGGAAGAGGATACCTGTTCTTCACTGTGACTCGGTTAAGTCCCCGATAATCAATACACAACCGAAAACTCCCGTCCTTCTTCTTCACGAACAACACTGGCGCTCCCCACGGTGAAGAACTCGGACGAATAAATCCCTTACCCAACAACTCCTCCAGCTGCTTCTTCAGCTCTGCCATCTCTGCGGGAGCCATCCTATAAGGAGCCCTGGATATCGGTGCCGTCCCTGGTTCCAACTCGATCGTGAAAGGATCCGACCTAGATGGTGGCAACCCCTGCAACGACTGGAACACATCCTGGAACTCACGAACCACCCGAATATCCTGAACCCTAGCCTTTCCGACAGCCTCCGGCAAAGAAATAGTAGCCAAATACGCCTCGCAACCCCTCTCGATTAGACGCTCCGCGTGCACAACCGAGATCACGAGACTCCCGGAAGTCGGTCTCACACCCTGATACACCAACTTCCCTTCCCCCTGGTCGAACTCAACTCGCCCTCGGTGACAGTCCAGATGCGCCCTGAACTTCCCGAGCCAATCCATGCCCAAGATGACATCGTACAGCTCCACTGAGCAGATAATCAAATCGGCAGCCATGGACTCTCCTGCCACCTGAACATCCACGTCTCGCACCCGACCGTGAATCCTCAGGAGCTTCCCTCCGGCAACCTCCACGAAACCCAAACTCACACCGGGCTCGCTCCGTAAATTAGCCCTCTCGGCCAACTCCGGGGAAACGAAGCAATGCGATGCTCCCGTGTCAAACAACACATGACACTCTACACCTCCAACACACAAGGTCCCTGCACATATACATGTGCCGCGAACCTTAACACCCCGACAAGCCCGACATTCCCCAACACAGAATTAAACTTAGAGGAGTCTAAGAAAATACCTGTGATCGGCCTGGAACTCGGCTCGCCGGTCTCGGTGATGGAGTACACTCGAGGCGCTGGTGCCACCTGCCTGAGAGGCTGCACTACCGCGGACTCACTCTGCCGCAACTGGGGACACTGAGGCCTGATGTGCCCCGCCTCCTTGCAGTGATAGCACACTCGAGAATCCACTCGCGCTCCGCCCTTCTGAGGACAGCTCGCCACTCGGTGATCCATGCTCCCACAACCAAAGCAACCCGGACCACCCCGACTACCCCTCGAAGCGCTCTCCCGCTTCCGCTTCTGTCCTTGCATCGGCTTACTACTGCCTCTGCTCGGACCGGACTGCTGCTGCCTGCTCGAACCGGACTGCTGCTGCACAGAACTCGCCTGAAAACGCGGCGTATCCACTACCACCTCGTCCTTCAGACCCTCCTCAAGCAAGGCTGCAGTCTCCACCAACTCATCAACCGTGCAAAAAGGCCTCACCATGCAACGGTTCCTCAAGTCAACCCGAAGACCCATCAAGAATCTCTGCACACGGGCCGACTCACTCTCACCTGCTCGTCGAACATAAGACCCGAGCCGGACAAACTCCACCTCATACTCGCGTACCGACCGATCCCCCTGAGTCAAACTCGCAAGTCTCGACCCTAACCGGTTGAACGCCTCCTGAGGAAAGTACTTGGAGTTAAACTCCTCCACAAAATCCGCCCAAGCCATCGCGGCCTGAACTCTCCGTGCTGCCACACCCCTCCACCAGAGATGCGCATCACCCTCCAGAAAATGGACCGCAATGTCCACCTGGTATCCTGCGGGACACCTACTCGAGAGGAAATTCCTCTCTATCCTCCTCAACCACGCATCAGCGTCCTCAGGATTAGCACCTCCAGAAAAGAACCCCGTGCCAATCCTCAGCATCTGCTCCATCATCCTCAGGTAGGATGGGAGCTCCTCAGCAACCGCAGCTGCCACCTGAGGCTGAGCCTCCACCACTACCGGAGCCACAGGAGCCTGAGCCTGTACCCTCTCTGGTAACCGCTCCAACAACCTCGTCAACAGATCCGCTATGCGATCATCTCGGGCCCGAGCATCACCCGCTGCTACACCCGCAGCACCCGCTGGAACACCAGCCACACTGACGCTCACACCAGCCCCAACGGCACTCACTTCGGCCGCACCCTCAGACCCAACCTGACTCGCACGCGAATCCTCGACCTGCTCCGCCGGCACACGGCCACGACCTCTACCACGGCCACGACCTCTACCACGCCCTCTAGCCATCTGCACACGTGCAGAAGCACAAGCTAAGAAACCAACAACAATCCTCACAATAAAGATACTCACCGTGGAATCTCACAAGGCTCGAAGAGGATGATTCTAAGACCCCACACAACACCCAATCTATTCTAGAACCACCTAGGCTCCTAGAACCGTATGGGCTCTGATACCAAATTGAAACGACTGCACTTTTTTTTTTTTTTTTTTTTAAAACATAATAAATAAACAGTCATAATTAACAACGCGGAAATAATACAAACACCAGAACAATCCAAGTTCTACAGCTTACACAAGCCAGCAGTTCTAACAGCAAAAGCAACAACAATAAATAGAACCCCGGGTCCTAATCATCCTCTCTTCACTGCCTCGATTCCACGATCACACCCTATCTTTACCTGCATCGACAAAAGTGATGCATCAACATTTGGCTAACCAAACGCTGAGTGAGAGATCATCCCAACAACAGGTTAAACAATAAGCATAAGCAACAATAATATCAATAGCAATTCATCACCATGAAATCTATACCAACGCCTAGCAATTCCATCCCAAGAAAAGCTAGACACACAGCCTGAAAGATAAACACACAACACACTTCCCAGGCACAACCAACAACCGGTATCGATCGATACCCCCATGGTATCGATCGATACCCACCACACATGCCCACAGGCAAACAACCGGTATCGATCGATACACCCCTGGTATCGATCGATGCCAAGCAACACATGCCCACAGGCAACAGCTGGTATCGATCGACACACCCCTGGTATCGATCGATGCCCACACAACTCGAGTCCACCGACAAGAGTCTAGTATCGATCGACACCTACTTGGTATCGATCGACACCCACCTGCAACTCACACCCTTCCGCGAGATCTAGCCCAGAAATCGCCAAGACCAACCACGAAAATCATCAATCAAGCTTAAACAACGCATCACACAAGCTTAATTGCTAACCTTTGGTCCCAACTCACCTTAAATCGGCTGGATCGAGCTCAAAATCGACCTCCCTTGCTTCCCACAAGCTCACGCCCAAAACCAAGACCAAACTCTTCCGATCTCTTCTTCAAGCTTCTCCCAAGCTCGAATCTCTCTCGATCTCGCAAGATCCAAGCTTCACCAAGCTTCACCTTCTCTCACGCTCTCCTTCTCTCTCTCTCTCTCTCTCTCGCGACCAAGACTTTTCTTTCCCAAAAGAATGGTTTCCACGCGCAAGAAGAGAAGAGGAAGAAGACTTATAAGGAGAAAACCCGACTGGTATCGATCGATACCCCTAGTATCGATCGATACTAGCCCGGAACAATTCCGAATTAATTATTTTTCCCCAATAATTAATTCCTCCGGAACGCGGGCGTTACAGAAACGATTGTATCAATCTGAAAGGACAGCTGCATCGATGAGGTGGCATGCAGAACATTCACAGAGACAAGGAGAAGTGACTCACCCGTCAGATGCAAAAGCTTGGAAACACTTTAACACGGTACACCCTGATTTTGCTAACTCTAAGCGAAATGTGTATCTTGGTCTTTGCACTGATGGATTTAGTCCATTCGGTATGTCTGGTAGGAAATATACTTTGTGGACTGTTATCGTAACTCCTTATAACCTTCCCCCAGATATGTGCATGCAAAGGGAATTTCTTTTCCTGAATATTTTAGTCCCTGGTCCCAATCATCCGAAGCGGTCCCTTGATGTGTTTTTGCAGCCTCTCATTCATGAGTTGAAACAGTTGTGGTATACAGGAGTGCGGACATATGATTGTTCGAGGAAAAAAAATTTTACGATGCGTGCGGTGCTTATGTGGACAATAAGCGACTTCCCTGCATACGGAATGCTATCAGGTTGGACAACGCATGGGAGGTTATCTTGTCCTTATTGCCTCGATCGGACAGATGCGTTTCAACTGAAACATGGTCGAAAAACATGCTGGTTTGATTGTCACCGCCGGTTTTTACCAATCAATCATCCATATAGGAGAAACAGGCGGTTGTTTAGGAAGAACAAAATCGTGCGTGTCCCCCCACCAGTGTATCTATCTGGGGAAGACCTAGAAGCGCAAATAGATCATTTTGGGGGACTAGAAACTGTGAATCGTGGGGAAATTGGCACACTCCAGCTAATATGCCTGATGGATACGGGGTTAATCACAATTGGCACAAGAAAAGCATTTTTTGGGATCTTCCGTACTGGAAAAATCATCTACTGAGACACAATCTTGATGTCATGCACATTGAGAAAAACCTTTTTGATAACATCATGCATACAGTGTTAAACGTGAAAGGAAGAACCAAAGACAGCGGAAAGTCAAGGTTGGACTTGCCAGATATTTGCAACAGACATGAGTTGCATATAATGAGCAATGGAAAATCACCAGTTCCTAGATTTCGGTTGGGTGCAGAACAAAAGGCAACGTTGTTCAATTGGGTTTCATCTGACGTGAAGTTTCCTGATGGGTATGTATCCAATCTTGCTAAATCTGTTGAGAAAGGAGAAAAGTTTTCAGGGATGAAGAGTCATGACTGCCACGTGTTTATGCAACGTTTACTTCCTTTCGCATTTGCCGAACTCCTTCCAGAAAATGTTCATGAAGCAATTGGAGGTAAGATACTTCATCACATATAAAATTATTGAGATTAATTATATATATATGTTACAATGTATATAATTTTGTCTTTGCAGGCATCAGAGCGTTTTTCCGGGATCTTAGTACACGGACGTTGTCATAATATGTAATTGCACAACTGGCTGCTAATATTCCAATCTTGTTGTGCAATTTGGAGAAGATATTCCCCCTGCGTTTTTTGATGTTATGGAACATCTTCCCATTCATCTCCCCCACGAAGCAGAACTAGGAGGCCCTGTTCAGTTTAGGTGGATGTACCCATTCGAGCGCTTCATGAAACATTTAAAGGGAAAGGCAAAAAATCTAGCAAGGGTTGAAGGATCAATTGTTGCGGGAAGTTTGACAGAAGAAACTTCACACTTCACTTCATATTATTTCGCTCTAAAAGTCCGCACACGCAAACGGGCTCCCCGACGATACGATGATGGCGGTGTGGGACGAATTTATGCAGTAGAGGGTGTCCCATATATATTCTCACCAATTGGTCGTCTTAGTGGAAAATTGAAGGAAGTTTGGTGGGATAACGAGCATGACAGGCACAGGGCACATACGTACATCCTCCTAAACTGTGATGAAGTGAGTCCTTTCGAAAGGTATAATAACAAAACTATTTAATTAATCAGTCATTAATAATTAATAATTAATATAATTATAATTAAATGTGTTAATTTTTATGTCTATATATGTATTTTGCAGCTTATTTGTTACCCAGGTACGAGAATGCATTGAAGGGGTTTCAGATGATGAAATAAACGACCGTAAAGATCGTCACTTTGTTGAGTGGTTGAAGACGCAAGTAAGTTAATATAGTTATAAATATTTCATTTAATTATATCGGCTTTCAATCTGACCTTTACACTTATCATAGGTTGATCATGGCGATCCCGCATATCCATTTTGGTTTCATGAGTTACTCCTAGGCCCCATCGGGAAGATAACGACCGCACCCATGTATTTTACCCGTGGTTATGTGTTTCATACATACAAGTATGGCGTTCGTCGAGCAACTACCAACTACGGAGTATGTGTTAGGGGTGAAATAGATTTTTATGGGGTTTTGCAGGAAATAATTGAAGTGGAGTACCCCGAACTGGTTAGGTTGAAATGCGTTCTCTTCAAATGTGATTGGTTCGATCCAACAGTCGGTCGAGGGGTGCGAATTAACAAATTTGGTGTGGTTGACGTCAACAAAGCACGACGTTACAACAAGTTTGAGCCATTCATCCTAGCATCACAAGCAGAACAAGTAACGTTCGTTCCATATCCGCGAGTTCGAACATCTGGGATCTCATGGTTATCGGTTATTAAAATAGCTCCAAGGGGTAAAATTGTTGGTGTTGATGATCTTCCAATGCAACAAGATTCTTGCCTTGATATTACAGAACCAGAGATTACGGAGAACGTTCTTTTAATTGATCCACGAAACAGGCAACTTGAATATCTACCTGACGACACAGAAGAAGAAGGCGATTCCGACGAGTTTGAAGAAACTGACGATGATGATGGACCTGAAGATGATGAACCCAATCAAGATGATGAGCCCAACGAAGATGATGATTCTGATTGAAAGCTTATATATATATATATATATATATATATATATATATATATATATGTAATTTTCGGTTTGTTAGATGTTAAATTTTTTTTTGTAAAATTATATATTAAACGAATAAAAAATCGACGAAACATTGATGAATTAACAGTTTTTGTGAATGAAACACGTAGATTAGGGTTAGTTTAACTTTATTACATAATGCTAAACTCTAAATATACAGCTATTTAATGTAAATATATTTATTTGTATATGTGTATTGTGATCTATATTTTATTACAACGATTCGTCGTAATTTCGTTGTAATACCCAAAATATTTAATTTACCCGCGTGAGGGTAATTTCGATAGGTTGAATTTTCGGTTCCAGTATGACGACGATTTTACGACGATTCCGTCGTAATATCGTCGTAATGTCATTTTGGGTTTAGGAGTTTAAAGTTGTATACCCGCTTCTGATGATCTGGCCAACAAAGAATTCTGGGAATCAAGTTTTCTATATTCATAAAGACCAACCACCATAAATGAAAGATACATAGAATTGGACATCCTTATATTATGAAGGATTTACATAGATGTCCAATTCTATGAATCATTCACCTATGGTAGTTGAAAACTGTCTTTACTTGAAAACAAGATCCTACAGGATTATTTATTGGCCAGATCATCAAGAAACGGGAACACAATGATCAACGTAAAAACTTAAAGAAAAGTGGATATGAATATATTTTTTTGAGTTTGCATTGAAGGTGTGGAAGGTATTTATAGAAATTTTTTAGAAATTACCAACAGATTTGCAACGAAAATTTACAACGAATTTACATCGAATAGCATTACAACGATTTTACATCGAATATGCGACGCAATTACGTCGACAAAATGCGATGTAAATAATTAGGTGACCTATAAAAACCGTGTTTCAGCTAACTCTACCGATGTCACTCATTTACGATTGGTTTACGACGATTTAGACATTACCAACGGATTTACATCGATTATCATTACAACGATTTTATATCGATTAACATTACAACGATTTTACATCGATTAACATTACAACGATTTTACATCGATTAGCATTACAACGATTTTACATCGATTAGCATTACAACGATTTTACATCGATGAGTATTACAACGATTTTACATCGTTTAGCGTCGTAATTTCGTTGTAATACCCAAAATATAAGGTTTAGGGTTTGATTTACTTGTTTGGTTTAAACAATTTTAAGTAAGTTATAATCATAGTATAATCAATTTTATGTTTTTACAAAATCATTTACATTATTTAAGTCATGCATGTTACGAATATACTTATAAGAACGAATGCTATACATTATTATGTAAGATAAGGAAATCGACGACGATATAGATTCAATCGTCGTTATTGAATCTATTGTTAAATATTAGAAGTATAAGATGCAGAAATATACTTCGTTCTTACGTCCAGGATATGTGTATTGTGATTTAGGGTTTAGGGTATAGATTTTAGGTATTACAACGATTTTACGACGGATTCGTCGTAAAATCGTCGTAAACTTACAACGATTTTACGACGGATCCGTCGTAAAATCGTTGTAATACCTAAAATATAGGGTTTAGGGTTTGATGTACTTGTTTAGTTTTTTTTTAGTTTTTTTTTTATCTTATATCTTGTTTTACATAAGTTCTAATCATAGTATAATCAATTTTATGTTTTTACAAAATCATTTACATTATTTAAGTTATGCATGTTACGAATATACTTATAAGAACGAATGCTATACATTATTATGTAAGATAAGGAAATCGACGACGATATAGATTCAATCGTCGTTATTGAATCTATTGTTAAATATTAGAAGTATAAGATGCAGAAATATACTTCGTTCTTACGTCCAGGATATGTGTATTGTGATTTAGGGTTTAGGGTATAGATTTTAGGTATTACAACGATTTTACGACGGAGTCGTCGTAAAATCGTTGTAATACCCCAATATTTAATTTACCGCGTGGAGGGAAATTTGCGATAGGTTGAATTTTTGGTTACAGTTTTACGACGTTTTACGACGACATTAAAATCTATATATACGCGAACGATTTTTTCCCCTGCCTCACAACTCTCAAATCTCTCTCTCTCTAAGAAAATCTCTCAACTCTCTCTCTCTAAAATCTCTGCCCTCTCTCTAAAACAAAAGGTAACATTTTTTATTTATTTATAAATTATATTATCGTTTTAAGAATTTTGAATTGTTAGTTAGGATTGTAATATTTATTAGTTAGGATTGGAATTATTAGTTAGGAATGGAATTATATGATACTAAAATTGAGTTATTTTTAAATATTTTTTAGATATGGCGCCACGTAAGTCACACTATCGGCAGTTTCTCGAGACGGGACCTAGTGAAAATCAGCAACTCCCGTCATCTTCTGCGACACAGTCCGCTGTTCCGGATTCTTTTTCCGGACCAGCGCCGCCTCCAGATGCAGTTGCTCGACCGCCGTTGTTGTATGCAGGATTGACGGTCGAAGATATTTTGCAGTCGCCGGGGCATGATTCTTTAGACCGGTTAGATCCGCGACGGCTCCCGAATACTTTTTGGTACGTACCTAAAATCTTTTTTTTTAATTACATTATGAATTTGTTTTTTTCTAATAATTTATGTTTTATTTCTCAGGTTTAAGGAAGATAACAAAGTTGGACGGAGTGTGGCTGACACCATTAAAGCCTATTTGATGGAGCCTCACCGCAATTGGTCTTCGGTTCCGGAAGACGTTGTCGAGACATGGTTTAAATGTTTCGCGGTAAAATTTTTTTTTTAATTCAATATTATTTTGGAGGATTCTTTATCTTTAATATATCGTTTCTAAATGTTTTTTTTTATAGCAAAAATGGCATTGGGACGTTACGATCAACGAGACGGTGATGGCGGAATTCAAAAAGAAGGGAAAATTGCGGCTCAACAATACCATTTCCGATTGGAAGAGGAAGTGGGAGGTTAAAGGCGATCATGGAAAGCCGCCATACATGTCTTCCGATGTTTGGAACGGCTTGACGGCATACTGGAGAGATCCACATGCGCAGCAAGTGGCCGCTAAGTGTTCGGCTTCTCGAAACACTATGGGTCCAGACGGTCTTCCAGCGCTTATGCCTCATACGTCGGGTCAAACATCTTTTGCGGGAAGACGCCTTCAAATGGTAATAATTTTTTTGCTTATAATTTTATTTATGTAATTTTAATTTGTTATTAATTTATATTATCCATCAACGTTTTCATTTCTTTTTTAATGTCTTTTTTGTTAGGCAAATGGAGACGAACTTCTTCCAATGACCCGAGTTTTTGCGGAAACTCACAAGAAGAAATACGGATCTTTTGTAGATCCTCGAGCTGAGGCAATCTACAATGACGCGCATGCAAGGATCGGCGAGCGTCAAACTCAGCTTTCTCAGCAGCTATCACCTGGCGGTAGTTCGGTCCAATCCACTGCGACTTTGACGGTTGCCCAGATGGACGACATATACGCAGAGGTAATTTAATGGTTTTTTTTTACAAAAGTTAATGTTTTTTTATACAATTTATTAAATTTTTCGTTTCTTTTTAAAAGGTTGCCCCGAAGAAAAAGGGCAGAGTTTTAGGGATGGGATCAATCGTAGATAGTGCCGCCGCGTCGTCCCGTCGTCAGCTTTTCGACGATCCGGTTATTTTGCGGACGGAGTTAAACAACGCCAACTCCGAGATCAACAATTTGCGGGCGAAGCAGGTGATATACGATGAGAAGATCCAAGGATACGATAAAACGATCCAAGGATACGATAAAACAATCCAAGGATACAACACTCTCTTCGATATTATTGCCCTGACTAACCCGACTTTGGCGGCAGCACTAAGGCAGCAGGAAGGATCGACATCGGGCCAGCCAACTGATCCGCTCGCGCAAGAACGAGCGAATATGGAGCAGAATGGATCAGACGACAAACTTTTTGATAATTTACGTTTTTCGGCTAGGAAATAGTTTGTATTAAAAAATTTATTTTGTATTAAAAATTTTATTTTGTATTTTGTATTTTTAATTTTATTTTATATTTATAAAATTTTATTTTTAAATATAATTTTTTTATTTTTTTTAATTTTATTTAATTTATATAAAAATTATATTTAAATTACGACGAATTTACATCGAATATTTTACATCGATTTTACATCGTTCCATAAGTTACATCGATTTTACATCAATAGTTTTACATCGATTTTACATCGATTTACCAACGTATTTACATCTACATATTACGACGAATTTACGACGAATCCTTAAAAACAGAAATTTTATAATTCGTTGTAAATTCGATGTAATATTTCATCCTATTACGACGAATTTACGACGATTTGTCGAGAAAAAAAATTGTATAATTCGATGTAAAATTGATGTAAATTTTTATCGTTATATCGATGTAAAATCGATGTAATATATTCGTCGTAAAATCGATGTAATATATTCGTCGTACATTCGATGTAAATATACAACGATTTTACGACGAATATATTACATCGATTTTACGACGATTTTTTGTCCTCCTTAATATTACGACCAATTTACGACGATCAAATTACGACGAATTGTTAATCATCGCTAATCCGTCATAAATCATGTTTTACGACCGATTTACGACGATTCTGTTTGTTGTAAAAAGGCAGTTTTCTTGTAGTGTAAATATCATAAGAATTAAATGAAAACAATAAAGAGAAAGAGATGAAGAATAGCTTTTCTATTGAAGAACATAAGTCGAGGGATCATCTCTACAAATCGATGAAAGAATAAAAGCGGCTAGAGTCTGTAAAACCAGGAAATAGATATCTATAAATGACCTAAACACATGTATTTATAGTCTTCACTTCTTTGGGGACGTCTATGGTTTAAAGATTAATTGACGAGATAAAGCTCGTGATCGAAATGGGCTTGATTGGGTCGAATTGAGGCTGGCCGTGTGCGCGAGGCTCGGAGCCGTTGGAATGTTTCCCAAAAAATTACATATCAAAGTTAGGTTTCTCTTCTTTGTTGTGTCCAAATGTGGGGATGATCAGACGGTGAAAAGGTCTTCTTTCATTGCAAGACTTTTGACAGTCCAAGTGTATCCAAAACGGACTTTTACTCCAAAATGCACTTCTTTATCCCAAGTTTTGGACCGTCCGTTATCGTAGACGCCTTTTCCCATCAAGCAAAATGCATTAACAATAAGAATAGAACGAAGAACCCTAATTCCATCACTAATCTAAAAACCTAATGATAAACAATCCATGAGAGCCCCTTAAGATCCATATACCCAACAAGAAAACTACTCAGACATAGCTGAGCTAAACATCATAATAATTAAATGAAAACAGTAAAGAGAAAGAGTTGAAGAACACAAGTCGAGAGATCTTCTCTACAAATCGATGAAAGAATAAAAGCAGCTAAAGTTGGTCTCTTTGTAAATGCAAGAAAGATATATCTATAAAAGACTTAAAAACATGTATTTATAGTCTTCACTTCTTTGGGTACGTCTAGGGTTTAAAGATCAATTGATGGGATAAGGCTCGTGATCGAAACATGCTTGATTGGTCGAATTGAGGCTGGTCGTGGGCGCGAGGCTTGGAGCCGCGGCAAAAGGCTTCTTCTGCTTGGCTCGTCTTGGATTCAAGGCAGCATCATCTGCCATCAGTGCTACGGGTAAATTTGAAGATCTAATTGTTGGAATGTTTCCAAACAAATTGCATTTCATAGTAGGTTTTCTTTTCTTTGTTGTGGCCAAATGTGGGGATGATCAGACGATGAGAAGGTCTTCTTTCATTGAAAGACTTTTGACGGTCCAAGTTTATCCAAAAACGTACTTTTTCTCCAAAATGCACTTCTTTATCCCAAGTAACCTGAAATTTCTTTTAAAAATCTTAAACATGGAAATTAGTTGAAAACCATTGGAAACAGGGTTAAAACACTTGTAAAAGATATTAAAATGTTCCAAAAAATTGTCAAAACCCGGTGTTATCATTCCATATTTTTATTTGTTGGGGAAAATACCATTCCGCACTTTCATATCCATTGATCCATGACCCAAATACTAAACTTAGTAAAATAATAGAGATTACGTGTTACACCCCCGATGTGTTCCCATTAACCCACCGGGATTGCCTCAAGTATAATGGTGTGGACAGTCCAGCCAAAGCATCCCATACTACTTCAACCGAACCGTCCACGGCAGAGACAATCTAGCCCAAGCATCTCATACTACTTAAGTGATCGTGCGGGAATTGACTTAACAAGTTTAACCCTTAAGAAAAACTGCAAGTGCACATCAAACGTAGTAGTATTTTAGAGATCGAATCCACAGAGATTTGAGTGCTGTCGATTTATATCAATGTCTAAATTGTGTCTAGGCCTAAGTGGTTTTGAGGGGATTTTTTTGTCACGATATTGTAGCAAGGATTTAAAATAAATTAAGCAAGAAAAGTAGGCAAGCGAGTGAGCAAAGTGGTGTAAAAAAATAGATTAAAAACGTTGGGCAATCGAGAACTCTCTAGAGATCATGGTCGAACTATCAAAAGCAATTAGTTAGGATTTTTAAAGCGACTTAAGTTTTCCATTGGTTCTAGAAATAGAACACGAAATTATAGATAACATACTATCGTAAAACTAACTACATATTCTCTATCTACTTGACTAGTCAGCTTTCGTTGCTAACCACACAGTAGATAACGCGATAAAAACAAGTTCATTAACATTCAAAATACTCTACAAGTATGCTTTCGTATCTGATAGCGAAATTGCTCGCCTACCATAGTTTAACCATTTAGATTCAGCAATTTTGAGGCTCTAATTTACCTATGTTTAGTTGCTAGGTAATCAATCAAGCAAACATGCATTAACAATAAGAATAGAACGAACAACCCTAATTCGATATCCTAATCTAAAAACCTAATGATTATCAATCCATGAGAGCCCCTTAAGATCCATATACCCAACAAGGAAACTACTCAGACATAGCTGAGCTAAACATCATAAAAATTAAATGAAAACAGTAAAGAGAAGGAGATGAAGAAAATCTTCTCTATTGAAGAAGACAAGTCGAGAGATCTTCTCTACAAATCGATGAAAAAATAAAAGCGGCTAGAGTTGGTCTCTCTGTAAAAGCATGAAAGATATATCACTTAAAAACATATATTTATAGTCTTCACTTCCTTGGGGATGTCTAGGGTTTAAAGATTAATTGATGGGATAAGGCCCGTGATCGAAACATGCTTGATTGGGTCGAATTGAGGCTGGCCGTGAGCGCGAGGCTCGGAGACGCGGCCAAGGGCTTCTTCTGCTTGGTTCATCTCTGATTCAAGGCAGCATCATCTATCTTCAGTGCTTCGGGTATATTTGAAGATCTAACTATTGGAATGTTTCCAAAGAAATTGCATTTCAAAGTAGGGTTTCTCTTCTTTTGTTGTGGCCAAATGTGGGGATGATCAGACGGTGAGAAGGTCTTCTTTCATTAAAAGACTTTTGACGGTCCAAGTTTATCCAGAAATGGACTTTTGCTCCAAAATGCACTTCTTTATCCCAAGTTACCTGTAATTTCTTTTAAAACTCTAAAACATGGAAACCACTTTAAAACCATTGGAAACAGAGTTAAAACACTTGTTAAAGATATTAAAATGTCCCATAAAATTGTCAAAAACCGGTGGTATCATTCCATATTTTTATTTGTTAGGGAAAATACCATTCCACACTTTCATGTCCATTGATCCCTGACCCAAATATTATACTTTATAAAATAATAGAGCTTACGTGTTACACCCCCGATATGGTCCCATTAACGCACCGGGAGTGCCACAAGTATGATTATGTAGACAGTCCTGCCGAAGCATCACATACTACTTCAGCCGAACCGTCCACGACGGAGACAGTCCAGCCCAAGCATCCCATACTACTTAAGTGATCGTGCGGGAATTGACTTAACAATTTTCACCCTTAAGAAAAGTTGCAAGTGCACAGCAAACGCAATATTATTTAAGGGATCAAATCCACAAAGATTTGAGTGCTGTCGATTTGAGTGCTGTCGATTTCTATCAATTTCTAAGTTTTGTCTAGGCCTAATCGGTTATTAGGGGATTTTTTTGTCACAATATTGTAGCAAGGAATTAAAATAAATTAAGCAAGAAAAGTAAGAAAGAGAGGAAATAAGTGAGTGAGCAAAGCGGTATAATACAATATATTAAAAATGTTGGGCAATTGGAAACTCTCTAGGGATCATGGTCGAACTATCACAAGCAATTAGTTAGGATTTTTAAAGCGACTTAAGTTGTCAATTGGTTCTAGAACTCGAACACGAAATTATAGTTAACCTACTGTCGTAAAACTAACTACCTATTCTCTATCTACTTGACTAGTCCGCTTTCGTTGCTAGCCACACAGTAGATAACGCGATAAAAACAAGTTCATTAACATTTAGAGTACTCTACAAGTATGCTCTCGTATCTTGTAGCGAAATTGCTCGCCTACCCTAGTTCAAGCACTTAGATTCAGCAATTTCGTGGCTCTAATTTACCTATGTTTAGTTGCTAGGTGATCAATCAAGCAAACATGCATTAACAGTAAGTATAGAACGAAGAACACTAGTTCTATATCCTAATCTAAAAAACCTAATGATAATCAATCCATGAGAGTCCGTTAAGATCCATATACCCAACAAGAAAACAACTTAGACATAACTGAGCTAAACATCATAATAATTAAATGAAAACAGTAAAGAGAAAGAGATGAAGAAAAACTTCTCTATTGAAGAACACATGTCGAGAGATCTTCTCTACAAATCGATGAAAGAATAAAAGCGGCTAGAGTTGGTCTCTCTGTAAAAGCAAGAAAGATATATCTATAAAATATATATCTATAAAAGACTTAAAAACATGTATTTATAGTCTTCACTTCTTTGGTGACGTTTAGGGTTTAAAGATTAATTGATGGGATAAGGCTCGTGATCAAAACTTGCTTTATTCAGTTGAATGGAGGCTAGCCATGGGCGCGAGGCTCGGAGCCGCGGCCAAGGGCTTCTTCTGCTTGGCTCGTCTCTGTTTCAAGGCAGCATCATCTGCCTTCAGTACTTCAGGTATATTTGAAAATCTAACCGTTGGAATGTTTCCAAAAAAATTGCATTTCAAAGTAGGTTTTCTCTTCTTTGTTGTGTCCAACTGTTGGGATGATCATACAGTGATAATGTATTCTTTCATTGCAAGACTTTCGACGGTCCATGTTTATCCAAAACGGACTTTTGCTCAAAAATGCACTTATTTATCTCAAGTTACCTGAAATGTCTTTTAAAACTCTAAACATGAAAACCATTTGAAAACCATTGAAAACGGAGTTAAAACACTTGAAAAAGATATTAAAATGTTCCATAAAATTGTCAAAAACCGGTGTTAACATTGCATACTTTTATTTGTGGGGGGAAATACCATTCCGCACTTTCATGTCCATTGATCCCTGACCCAAATACTAGACTTAGTAAAATAATAGAGCTTACCTGTTACACCCCCGATGTGGTCCCATTAACGCACCGGGAGTGCCACAAGTATGATAGTGTAGACAGTCCAGTCAAAGCATCACATGCTACTTCAGCCGAACCGTCCACGGCGGAGACAGTCCAGCCCAGGAATCCCATACTACTTAAGTGATAGTGCGGGAATTGACTTAAGAAAAGCTGCAAGTGCATAGAAAATGCAGTAGTATTTAAGAAATCAAATCCGCAGAGATTTGAGTGCTGTCGATTTCTATCAATTTCTAAATTTTATGTAGGCCTAATCGGTTATTAGGGGATTTTGTTGTGACGATATTGTAGCGGGAATTAAAATAAATTAAGCAAGCAAGGAAATAAGCGAGTGAGCAAAGCGGTGTAAAACAATAAAATAAAAAAAATAGGGCGATTGGAAACTATCTAGGGATCATGGTCAATCTATCACAAGAACTTAGTTAGGATTTTTAAGGCAACATAAGTTGTCCATTGGTTCTAGAAATCGAACACAAAATTATAGTTAACCTACTGTCGTAGAACTAACTACATATTATCTATCTACTTGACTAGTAAGCTTTCGTTGCTATCCACTCAGTAGATAACCCGATAAAAACAAGTTCAATAACATTCACAATACTCTACAAGTATGTTTTTGTATCTTGTAGCGAAATTGCTCGCCTACCCTAGTTCAAGCACTTAGATTCAGCATTTTTGTGGCTCTACTTTACCTATGTTTAGTTGCAAGGTGATCAATCAAGAAAACATCCATTTACAATAAGAATAAAACGAAGAACCCTAATTCGATATCCTAATCTAAAAACATAATGATCATCACTCTATGAGAGCCCCTTAAGATCCATATACCGAACAAGAAAACTACGCATACATAGCTGAGCTAAATATCATAATAATTAAATGAAAAATGTAAAGAGAAAGAGATGAATAAAAGCTTCTCTATTGAAGAACACAAGTCAATATATCTTCTCTACAAATTGATAAAAGAATAAAAGAGGCTAGAGTTGGTCTCTCTGTAAAATCACGAAAGAGATATCTATAAAAGACATAAAAACATTTATTTATAGTCTTCACTTCTTTGGGGACGTCTAGGGTTTAAAGATTAATTGACGGGATAAGGCTCGTGATCAAAACGAGCTTGACTGGGTGGAATTGAGGCTGGCCGCGGCCAAGGGCTCCCTCTGCTTGTATCTACTCTGCTTCAAGGAAGCATCATCTTCTTTCAGTGCTTTGGGAATATTTGAAGATCTAACCGTTAAATTGTTTCCAAACAAATTTCATTTCAAAGTTGGTTTTCTCATCTTTTTGGTGTCTAAATGATGGGGATGATCAGACAGTGAGAAGGTATTCTTTCATTGCAAGCCTTTTGACGGTCCAAGTTTATCCAAAAACGAACTTTTGCTATAAAATGAAATTTTTTATTCCAAATTACCTGAAATGACTTTTAAAACTCTAAAACATAGAATCATTTGAAAACCATTGAAAACGGAGTTAAAACATTTGCAAAAGATATTAAAATGTTCCATAAAATGGTCAAAAACCGATGTTATCATTCCATATTTTTATTTGTGGGGGAAAATACCATTCCGCACTTTCATGTTCATTGATCCCTGACCCAAATACAAGACTTAGAAAAATAATAGAACTTACGTGTTACATCCCCGATGTGGTCTCATTAACACACCGGTAGTGCCACAATTATAATAGTGTGGACAGTCCAACCGAAGCATCCCATACTAATTCAACCGAACAGTCGATGGCGGAAACAGTCTAGCCCAAGCATCCCATACTACTTAAGTGATCGTGCAGAAATTGACTTAGCAAGTTTTACACTTAAGAAAAGCTGCAAGTTCACATCAAACGCATTAGTATTTAAGGGATCGAATCCACATAGATTCGAGTGCTGTCAATTTATATCAATTTCTAAGTTGTGTCTAGGCATAATCAGTTTTGAAGAGATTTTGTTGTCAAGATATTGTAGTAAGGAATTAAAATAAATTAAGCAAGAAAAGTAATAAAACAAGTAAATAAGCGAGTGTGCAAAGCGGTGTAAAACAATAGATTAAAAACGTTGGGCAATCGGAAACTCTCTACAGATCATGGTCGTACTATCACAAGAAATTAGTTACGATTTTTAAAGCGGCTTAAGTTGTCCATTGGTTCTAGAACTCGAACATGAAATTATAGTTAACCTACTGTCGTATAACTAACTACATATTATCTATGTACTTGACTAGTCAGCTTTCGTTGCTAGCGACGTAGAAGATAAAGCGATAAAAACATGTTCATTAACATTCACAATATTCTACAAGTATGCTTTCGTATCTTGTAGCGAAATTGCTCGCCTACCCTCGTTCAATAAGAATAGAACGAAGAAACCTAATTCGATATCCTAATCTAAAAATCTAATGATAATCAATTCATGAGAGCTCCTTAAGATCCATACACCCAACATGGAAACTTAAGAAAAACATAGCTGAGCTAAACATTAAAAGAATTAAATGAAAACAGTAAAGAGAAAGAGATGAAGAATAGCTTCTCTATTGAAGAACATAAGTCGAGGGATCGTCTCTACAAATCGATGAAAGAATAAATGCGGCTAGAGTCTGTAAAAGCACGAAAGAGATATGAATAAAAGACCTAAGAACATGTATTTATAGTTTTCACCTCTTTGGGGACGTCTATGATTTAAAGATTAATTGACGAGATAAGGCTCGCGATCGAAATTGGTTAATTGGGTTGAATTGAGGCTGGCCGTGTGCACGAGGCTCAGAGACGTTGGAATGTTTCCCAACAAATTACATTTCAAAGTTGGGTTTCTCTTTTTTTTTGTGTCCAAATGTGGGGATGATTAGGTGGTGAGAAGGTATTCTTTCATTGCAAGACTTTTGACAGTCCATGTTTATCCAAAAAAAAAATTTTGCTCTAAAATGCACTTCTTTATACAAAGTTACCTGAAATGTCTTTCAAAACTCTAAAACATGGAAATTACTTGAAAACCATTGAAAACGGAGTTAAAATATCTGCAAAAAATATTAAAATGATCCATAAAATGGTCAAAAAATGGTGTTATCATTCCATATTTTTATTTGTGGGGGAAAATACAATTTCGCACTTTCATGTCCATTGATCCATGCCGAAATACTAATTTTAGTAAAATAATAGAGCTTACGTGTTACAACCCCGATGTGGTCCCATTAACGCACCGGGTGTACCACAAGTATGATAGTGTGTACAACGCAGCCAAAGCATCCCCTTCTACTTCAGCCGAACCGTCCACGGCGGAGACAGTCCAGCCTAAGCATCCCATACTACTTAAGTGATCGTGCGGGAATTGACTTAACAAGTTTTACCCTTAAGAAAATCTGCAAGTGCACAACAAACGCACACTACAAGAAAATACAGTTTTTGCGATCCCCAAAAGAGTCCCAAAATGGTCGCAAATAACCTATTTGTGACCATTTTGGGACCAAAAAAAATAGTCGCAAATATTTCGTCGCTAAATAAAATGGTCGCGAAACTGTCTCTAATTGCGACTAATTTGTGACTCTCACTATCAGTCGCAATTTAGAGACTGATATGTGACTCCCATTATCAGTCGTAATTTAAAGACTGATTTGCGACTACCAGTAAAAACAAAAGAAAAAAAAATAAAAATAAAATTCTATAGTTCGAAATTCCAATTCCAAAATTCCAAAATAAAATTTACAAACTAAATTCTGATTCCACAATTCCAAAATTAAAATTGAAATTACAAACTAAAATAGAAATTAAAATTACAATCTCCACGCCTCTTGGCCGCCGGGAACGCAAACCACGGAGGCAGCCTCGCGAGCAGTCTCCGCCTTCTTGAGAAGCCATATACGCTACCCAATCCAAGTCAACAAATTCAAGACGCTTGTCCTGTATCTTTGTTTTGACTTTATCGATTGTGTCGGAGCTCTCAACGTCAAGGATTATGGCCTTTTCTTGAAGAGTCTTTGCGTAGATTTGCATCACCATCTATGAAAGAAGAAGAAAAAAATGTATGCACAATTTCGTTAGCACACACAACAACCTAACGATATCACTAATACTAATGTTTTAGAGCATCTAACGACACAAGACCTTGGAGAAAAACTTTTGAGCATGGCTTCGTATCTGAACAGCGGGTTTCGTACCTATATGGTCCGCAGAGAAATCAAGACTCAAGTTCTGCAGACATATTTCTCATCATGTCTCTTGCATATACATATTAAGGTTCGAGACGCGAGTATTGATGATGTTTACAACCGAATCCCCGGATCTTCCCTTAAAAGTAATCAAAAGTGTAGGCGAATAATGGTATCACATAAAATTTTCCTAACCTCGCTTCCACCTTTGTGTGATCATTCCCTATGAAGTAGAATAACGGGATCGCTGGAAATTTTCTTAACCCTCTACTCAGAAGAAAATCATTTCATCTTTTAATGCATATTATTTATTAACTTGTAACAGGGGAGAGAAATACCATTACTTTAAAAACACGGGTTCCTTTGCCAGATATGAATGAGGAATCAAGCTCTATGGACATCAGTCACATCGATGAAGTGCAAAAATTTTGGCTCATGCTTTAAAGAATTTTGCTGGAAACATGGGTGTCTTCTAGTTAACTGGTCAGCCTTTGGATTTTTCATTAGTCCGATGTAGAACTGATTCTGTAACAATGGTCACTTAGAAGTAAAGACAGAACAAAAGATTAAGGAAAAAGATCACAGCCTCCAACAAATTTTAACTCAATAACACAAATTTTGACTCAAAAACGACCGACTCTAAGAAAAACAACACAATGTTAGCTACTACATCCCACAGACTTGTATAACACTGTCCCTAGTGTTATCTAACCTAAGGTTGGTGAAAGTAACAAAAGAACATAGTAGGATTGTGAGGAAAAAGAAGTGTTACCGATCTAAGACAGATGTATCGACCGACACATGGCCTGGTATCGATCGATACCAGGCGTAAGTCGATAGAATTAACTCTTCTCAACGACAAGTGACAAGATATTGCTCTTAATTTGTGACAGAGGATCCAAAATTGGTATGGTTAGCACTGTCAGATCACTCAAACACAGGTTAAAAGCAACAAGATATCATAATGCATAATCCAACAAAGTTCAAAATAAAAGACAGGCTGACAAATATACTTAAAAGTTCAAAAGAAAATAAAAAGGAAAAGAAAAGAAAAGTGAACCAGATAGAACAAAGGACTAATCCTCATCAGAATCATCATCTCCAGCGGTATGAGACGGTCCTTCTCCGGAAGGTGAGCGTGGGCGAGACAGGGCCATGCAACTGCACCGAGAAATGGCACTCCAAATAGTCTGCAGACTATCGACGACGTACTTCTGAAACGGATCCATCTCCATCGCATGTGGTGGAGGAAGAAAAAGTGTAGGAGCAGGTGTATGTACGTGTTGCGAGCGTCGTGGTCGACCTTCAGAAAGGTCAGGTACTGGCTCATCCTCAACAGAAGCAGGTGCTCTAGTAGCTCGTGCACGACGTCGAGTGACAGGTGCAACTATCAACATGTCCTCAGTAGGCTCAAAACGCAGCAGTTGCGGAGTGTCATCAATGTCTGTCAGCCCTCTGTTGGGGAGCTGAACCAAAAAATCTCCATCTGCGGTAGAGAAGTACCAACGCCGAGGAGGCTTCAGCCACCGCAGGTTCTGCAAATGTTGCTCATCCATGAGAGCGCGTGTAATGGAAATGGAGCAGTATGAAATATCATGGTTTTTTACCCTATTTAAGCCATGATATAAGTCCTATTTATAGAGTCTTTATTCTATTTCGTAGTAGTTTAGAGTCTTTTACATGTCATAGCACGTTGGGAGCATAATTGGAGATATTGGAGCTTTCTGGAACATTCTGGAGCGAAGCATAGATCCGTGTAGCTGAGACATCGAAATCACATGAGTATCGATCGATACCAGGGGGTATCGATCGATACCCGTCGAGGAAACAGAGGATCGCGACTTATGGAAGAGTTGAAGAATTGCCGAATTGGCCCAGAAGTCTTTAATAATTACAAGAAGCCCCAATTTGTGTTTTAGGTTAGTTATAGGGATTTTACAACCACTTTTATGGCTACGCTTTATTTTACTTTGGTTTGAGAGAGACAAGTCTGAACCTCCCTTCGTCCGAGATTAGATCTCAAAACCTCTTGTTACTCGTTCTATTTTCTTTGATGTATTCAGTTATGTTGATTGTTTCATTCCCCATGTCTGAATAGATCCACTTTAGTTCATGGTTCTCATAAGGGTTTTTTCTGAATGCTAGGTTGATTAGTTTATTAGGATTCACCATCTGAATTAGATCTTCGCCTTAGGTTGTGTTCAAAGCTAATTCTAGGTTGACGAATCTGGAACTTAGATCTTAGGATAATTGATTAGGCACGACAATGCGATTAATTACTTGATAGAATCTTAGATGAGCAAATTGATTATTCGCAAAGAGATTTGGTTTATATGATTTGTGAAGATATCAAACCTGAACTTTAAAGCTGATTTATTCTTAGGAATTTGCAAAGAGATTTGGGATTCTGAGGTTTAGATTTAGATAATTCTCGCAACGACAGTTGGTTAATTATAGCTTAATTATTTGAGTTTAAGAACTGCGTTAAATCTGAATCCTGTTAGTTAGTTTATCTACATTCATTGATTTCCTGAGAAATACCATGAGCCTATCCTTCTCCAATTGAATTACAACACTTTTAATTTCTGCACTGCTTTCAATTTCATCCTATTTGCTTAGCTTGATTTGACACTATACAATCTATTAAGTGAGCTCCGTGAGTCTTTGTGGTTTGACCCCTAACTATATTACAACTACTGCTTTAGTACTGTTAGGGTATTAATTTGAGCATATCAAATTTGGCGCCGTTGCCGGGGACTCAATTCGCCATTAGATTTTAGTTTGAGAATTTTGACTAAGTTCGCCGGTATCGATCGATACTCCCTAGTATCGGTCGATACTCGTCGTCTTCTTTTGTTGATATCGATCGACACCACTTGGTATCGATCGATACTCAACGTATTTTTTTTGGTTACTTACGTGCCTTGTCTAGTGTTTTGTTTTCAGGTGTATGCCTGTTCGTGAAACCAGAAGCAACAAGAGCACTCAGCTAGTTGAACTGTCACTGGAACAGCTAGCACTTGTGGAACGCACAAACAGAAAGACAAAGCAAACATCAGGGATGAACAACCCAGTGGTATTAAGAGCTGATGAAGCTGGAGTTTTGATAGACCAAGAGGGTCAAGTGTGCAATGAGAGAGGGCAGCGACTTGATGAAGTTGGAAACGTCGTTGTCCCTGCTGCTGTTATTGAGATTGTCGCGCCAGCTGGGCGCGCCAACGTTGGGAATGCTGCAGGTGATCGAGCTAGGACACTTGGCGAGCACAACAGGCCTGATCAGTTCTATGCCAATCGATCTGCGATTCGCATCCCAACTTTTCAGAGGAACGACTTGGAGCTGAAGCCTGCGTATTATGCTCTCGTGAGTTAGAGTCCTTTCCATGGCCTACCTCATGAGCATCCCATGGATCATATCAAAAGGTTCGAGGATTTGGTCACTGGTATGAAGTACAATGGAGTACCCAATGAGTTCCTATTCTTCAAACTTTTCCCATACTCTCTTGGTGGGGATGCTGCTTATTGGCTGAAGCAGTTAGCTCCTGATTCTCTAATTACATGGGATGAGACGAAGAATGCATTCCTGATAAATTTCTACGATGATGCGAGATCTGAAGAGCTCAGGAACAAAATCTCTCAATTTTCTCAAGGTCCGACAGTAGCATTCAAGGCTGCTTGGATTCGTTTCAAGTCTTATCAGAGAGATTGTCCGCACCATGGGTTCTCTCAGGTTCAGCTGCTAGGCATTTTCTACAAAGGGATTGATTGGAGGTACCAGATGGGTATGGATGCTGCGAGTAATGGGAACTTCAACACCAGGTATCCAGATGATGCGGTTGTGCTGATTGAGAACTTGGCGTCTAGCAATAGCACCAAGAATGCTGATTTCGAGAGGAAGAAGCAAGCTGCAGGAATTGATGGGTCTCATATTGCTGAAGTTCAAGCGAAGCTGGATATTTTGCTTGGGAAGTCGAAGAAGACTGTGCACTTTGCTGATGGAGTCAATAATATCGGTGGAATTAAGGTCACATGGGCATAACTTCACCTTATATTTAATCGAATCTCCGTTGCACTTATGAGGAATTAAGGTCACATGGGCATCACTTTCGACTCTGTTGTTCTTCACTTCCCTCTTTGCCATAGCCGCTTTGATGTCTCTCTTGGTGATGATACAAGGACGATCTGAAACGTCTATGACAGTTGGCTCATCATAAGGTTCTTCGAAAAGATCAACCATCAACATCTCTCTTGTAACAACAGTGATGCAAGAGATATGTTTGGGAGCTCTTCTAGAAGGAATGTCGTTGTACGAGACCTGTTCGTCAATGTATGAGAATGAGATCCTCTTACTGGGCGTGTCTGTAACTGCACCAACCGTAGCCATGAAGGATCTTCCAAGAATCAAGGGCGTACTAGATCTTGCGCTCATCTCCACAACCTGAAAATCAGCAGGAACCAGACAAACTCCTACTTTATGGTACTGAAGTGGAAGAGTTCGCGAATGTGAGAGCCATCTGAGTAGATCTAATATCACCAATTTTCATCTTCTCTGCAAGTGCCCTTGACATGACATTGACGCTAGACCCTGAATCAACGACATATTCCTTGAATTCAACTCCAGAGATAGAGCATGGGAGTGAAAATTTTCCTGGGTCTTCTCTCTTAGTCAATTGCTTCATCGGTGGTGGTGTGCTTCTTGCCTCGATGAAGATTGCCTCGATTTCTTCCTCAGTTTCTCTGCAATATCGGAAGTAACAATCCAAAGGGCGATTTTCGAAAGCTTCTTCAAAAGACATAGTATGGGGAATTCTCCGCACCATCTTCTTAAAAGCTAGCAACTTCTCTGCAGTGATGGGTTTCATGAGATGTCTAGGTGGTCTAGGATATGGTACCTTAGGCTTGTAAACACATTTCTGAGTCATCTCCGGCTTCTTCACAATCTCTGGTTCAGTCTGCGAGGGGTGTTGATCGACACAAGTAGTGGTGTCGATCTCAAGAAGGGTATCGATCAACACGGGAAGGGTATCGATCGATACTCGAGCGATTTCAGGATCCTCATCGTCATCTTCTACAGGGTTTTCGAAATTTCATGCGCTCCTTAAGGTGATTGCATTAACGTGTTCATTCTGTGAATGAACTATCTATCCCTCGACAGCTGCTGCAGTTTGAGCTACTTGAGTTTCCAGCATCTTCTGATGAGTACTGAGAGCCTCGGTTCTTCCACTCAGATCTTTGTACATAGCATCCATCTTTCCATTGAAATCCACTGTGATATGTTGCTGTCCTTGAACCAGCTGTTCAAGGATAGACTCAATCTTGCTCTAAGGGGTTTTAGCAGGTACAAACTGATCAGATGAATTCCCATAGTTCCTGGAATAACCACTGTTCTGGAAAGATTTCTGGTCAAACTGATTCGACCCTCCTTGTTGAGAATTGTTGTTGAAGTTTCAGTTGTTGTTGTATTAATTCCTCTTACCTTGAAAACCAGAACAACCAATGTAGTTAACATCATCTACTTCATCCTCATTGAACACCTCAACATCTTCAGCAAAAAGAACAGTCTTCGTTGTCTTGCCCATCATAAGATTGTGCATAGAATATAACTTGGCCTGAACCTCAGCAATCTGTGAACGTTCCATGCCACCAGCTTGGTTCTTGCGCTCAAAGTCTGCATTCTTAGTGCTATTGCTAGACGCCAAGTTCTCAATCAGCACATAAGCATCATCAGGATACCTGTTGTTGAAGTTTCCATTTGCTCGAAGCATCCAAAACCATCTGATACCTCCAATCAATTCCTTTGAAGAAGAAACCCATCAGCTGAACATCAGAGTACCTGTGATGTGGACAATCTCTCTGATATGATCTGAATCTCGTCCAAACAGCCTTGAACGCCTCAGTAGAGCCTTGAAAAAACTGGGAGATCTTGTTCCTCAGATCATCGGATCGTGCATCATCATAGAAGTTATTCAGGAAAGCAGTCTTAGTCTTTTCCCAGGTAGTCAGTGATCCCGGAGGTAACTGCTTCAACCAGTATGTTGCATCTCCACCAAGAGTGTATGGGAAGAGCTTGCAGAAGAGGTAATCATAGGACACTCCATTGCTCTTGATGCTAGTGACCAAATCTTCAAACCTCTCAATGTGATCCATAGGGTGTTCATGAGAAACACCATGAAAAAGATACTGACCCACAAGAGTGTAGTATGCAGGTTTCAGCTCAAAGACATTCCTCTGAAAAGCAGGAGGGCGAATCGCTGATCGATTGTCATAAAACTGATCAGGCCTATTGTACTCAACAATCGTTCTACCACGATTAACCACAACATTCCATGCATTCGCGTTCCCAGCGACATTCACAGCGACAATCTCCTCGACAACAGGACCAAGTGGAATGATGTTTCCCTCTCCATCCAATCGTTGCCCTCTCTCATTGCACAATTGACCCTCTTGGTCTATGTAAGCACCAGCTCCATCTTGAACCAAAACCACTGGATTGTTGTTCATCTCTGCTGGCTTATTTGCTCTTCTTTTTGTGCGTTCCAAAAGTGCTAGTTGCTCGTTTGACAGTTCAACTAGCTGAGGTTTGAACAAAACCACTGGATTGTTGTTCAAACCTCTCAATGTGATCCATAGGGTGTTCATGAGAAACACCATGAAAAAGATACTGACCCACAAGAGTGTAGTATGCAGGTTTCAGCTCAAAGACATTCCTCTGAAAAGCAGGAGGGTGAATCGCTGATCGATTGTCATAAAACTGATCAGGCCTATTGTACTCAACAATCGTTCTACCACGATTAACCACAACATTCCATGCATTCGCGTTCCCAGCGACATTCACAGCGACAATTTCCTCGACAATAGGAGCAGGTGGAATGATGTTTCCCTCTCCATCCAATCGTTGCCCTCTCTCATTGCACAATTGACCCTCTTGGTCTCTGTAAGCACCAGCTCCATCTTGAACCAAAACCACTGGATTGTTGTTCATCTATGCTGGCTTATTTGCTCTTCTTTTTTTGCGTTCCAAAAGTGCTAGTTGCTCGTTTGACAGTTCAACTAGCTGAGTGCTCTTGTTCCTTCTTGTTTCACGAATAGGCATGCACCGGAAAACAAAAGTCAAGAATGTAAGTTACACAGAAATTTGATATGCTCAAATTAATACCCTAAAAGTACTAAGCAGTAGTTGCAGTAAAGTAGGGGTCGAATGATGTGTCCATAATTTGCATAGTTTAAGCATGCATATCATGTAGGTTTTAAATCATTTACTTGGATCTGCATGGCATTTCATACTTTTTTGTCCCATTTAGAGTATTAGGAGCTGCATTAGGTCCTAGTGAGTCTTTTGCATGTCTTTGAGGAGTTTTCTAGTTGTTTGGAGACACTTGGTGGTGTTTGGAGATTTGGTGCTTAAAGACTAGAGGAACCATCCGGAACGTCTCAAATAACCGATCATACGAAGGCGATCCGGTTTGATCCAGCTCTTGGATTCTTCATGAGAGTTGTAGCCCGATGAGTCCTCTAACCATAGGAGTTGGAATCAAGTCATTCGGACGTGTGGGTTAAGAGATATGGCTGATTTACAATATATAGGTCCGCCTGGCCGAGACGGTTTTTTCAATACCGAGGTTACTGGTCGGTGCAACTGCTCGGTGTGGAAACAGAAGAAAAATTCCCTAGCACCGAGTAGTGACGTTGGTATTGAAGGGTCTCCACTCCGAATTAGCCTCGGTAGTCTTCACCAAAGTTGTAGAGGAGTGAATCCGCTTTACACAGGAGTTTGAATCGAGTTATTTGGACGTATGGATAGGGAGATAAGACGGATTTACTGAAGGTATGTCCGTCTGGCCGAGAGAAGATGAAACCGTCCAAATGACCAGAAAAACGAAAGCCTTCCGATATGAATCAACTCAAACGGTCTTTATAAGAGTTGTAGAGGGACGAGTTAACTGTCTACAGGACTTCGATTCAGGTCATTCGGATGTCAGGTGCATGAGTTATGGCCGATTCACTGAAGACGTATCCAAGTTTTGGCCGGGTCAATACCTGGTTTGTCCCGGGTTGACCCAGTCCGACCCAGCTCTAGAATACACTTTTAAATATTGTTGAGACACATTTTTTGAGATCTATCCTCTTTTTGGTCTACAAACCATTTTCTCCTTAGAGAGAGTTCTTAGATTTTTGTAAGAGATATCTTCTATTTTTATGCAATCTAGTAGTTGTTTTCATTGAATATCTCCTTCTTATCTTCTTTTCTTGTTGATTATCCAAGATCCATCCATGAATTCTTCTCTTATCAAAATCGATTTAGAGGTGTTCTTCATGGGTCTTGAGTAGTCATTTTAGGATCTTGAGATGGGTTATATTTAGGGGATTCAAGGCATTATCTAAGGTGTTTAGGATTAGATTATCTATTATCCTTCTTTGTTTAATGTTCTTATTGCTAAATCTAGCTTGAGACAGTGGATTTAGATCATAGGCATTTTATGCACACCAAGTGTTTGATGAAATGCCTAGATCAATTATTCAAAGGATTTATGTTCTTAGCCTTAGAGATTAGTTGTCAAAGGCATATTTTTGGTTGATCTAGTTTATATTCTCAATGCATGTTGATTGATAATTCACAAATGAGAGTTTGCTAATGAATTTAATAATTAACATAGTGATTAGTGCCTTGAAAGAGGACTAATCAAGATTAGAGATCATTAACCTAGGGATAGCTTGTTTGTGTGAATGAATGCCTTGGATCATGCTTTGGTTACCTAATATCGATTACCCCATCTTAGGATTCGCTTTGCTTATTGCTTTTACATCTTGCTTAGTTTCTTATTACTTGTTTGAACTTGATATTTAATCAAAAACCCCTTTTATTAGCTTAACTCATTTAGTGCCTTGCATTCTTAGTGTTTAGGACTATTTCCCAATATTGGATTCGATAACCTCTTACTACATCGGTTAGAGGGTATTGATACCTCATTGGATTGCAAAATCCTAGTATCAATTTGCCATATTGAGATTTGATTTTGACATTAATATTTAGGTTCTTTGTGAGATTAAACATTTTTCTTTTCTTTTGGATACTAATCTCTCTCTCAAGCTCTCTCTTGTAGGTACATGAACACAAGGTCTAGAGGCGAAGCAAATCTTGTTGAGCCTAGAGACAACATTCAACTATTGGATTGTGGTATTAGAGCAAGAAGAGAGAGGGAACGGCTTGCACACCTTGCTAGGCTTGTATGGAGCACGTGCAAGAACACCAAGCTCAAGAGCATGGTCAAGAACGTGGCAATGGAAACCACCAAGACCAAAACCCCCACGCCCACCATCCACAACCTCACGGACCCAACCCAAACACACCTGTCTATCAAGCTTAAAACATTGTTGGCGAGGGTGATGCGGCAAATGCTCATTTCAACCGCCAAGGGATTCATGCACCACCGGTTGAATGCAATGACTTTGAGGTCAAAGCAAGCTTCATCAACATGGTGCAAAGTAACAAGTTTCATGGCCTTGCGGTAGAAGACACTCTTGATCATTTGGATCACTTTGACCGTATTTGTAGCTTGACAAAGATGAATGGAGTGTCGGAGGATAGCTTCAAGCTAAGGTTGTTTCCTTTTTCTCTTGGAGACAAGGCAAGGCAATGGGAAAAGAACCTCCCCCAAGGTTCCATCACCTCTTGGAATCAATGCAAAACCGCCTTCCTTGCCAAGTTCTTCTCCCACTCAAGAACGGCCAAGATAAGGAACGAGATATCAAGCTTCACTCAAAGAGCGAATGAGAGCTTTAATGAAGCATGGGAGCGGTTTAGGAGCTATACATCGCAATGTCCTCATCATGGATTTTCGGATGCTTCACTCCTAAGCACTCTATACCGTGGAGCATTGCACAAGATCCGCATGTTGCTTGACACCGCCTCTAATGGAAGCTTCTTGGGCATAGAAGTGAATGAAGCGATGGAGTTAGTGGAGAACCTTGCATTGAGTGATGGTACATATGGTGATGAGTACGACCGGTCTACAAGAAGGACAAGTGATTTTGAGGAACAACAACGAACCAAAGCCATGATGGCTCTCAATGAGAAGTTGGATAAGCAAGCCAAGATGATTGACAAGCTTCTCAATACTTCCACTAAACCGGTCCACTTTGTTGGTAAAGATATGGTGGATTTGAGCAACACCAAAGAAGTGCATTACGTTGGGAACAATGGTGGCTACCAAATAGGTTTCAACAACAACTATGGCAACCAAGGTCAATTCCCTCTTAATCATGAACAAAGTTATGCTCCCAAACACAACCTCCAACCAAACCAAGGTGGTTATCAACAAATCTTTGTCCCAAAATCTCAAGGCACTAACTACATGGCTCAAGACCTTGATGTGAAAAATGTTCTTCAACAACTTCTCCAAGGCCAAGCAATTGGAGCATTGGATATAAGCAAGAAGATGGAGGAAATAAATACCAAGGTAGCTTGCTCATACAATGATCTCCACAAGAAGCTTGAGGTATTGAGTTCCAAAGTGCAAGAAATGGAGACCAATGCAAACAATGGAGACAAAGTACAACAAAGCTCTTCAAATGGGAAAGCAAAGGAGTATTGCAATGCCATCTTCTCAAAGGAGCCACGTCCCATTGAAGATCATGAATCCGCCACTAATGAGATTGAGCTTCTACTCTATGGATCTCAAGCTCCCTTGAAGCTTAATGAGGACATTGAGGAACAAGGTGGGGGAGTGACCCTTAAGAAAGATGAGGATGTGACCATGGTTCAAGAACCAAGAGGTATTGTTGCTTGCATTGATTCACCAAGCTCAACTAGGATCAAGCCTAAGTCTCTCCCCAAGCTAGGTAATCCCGGTAAATTCTCTATAACTTGCTCTCTTGGAGATTTGGATATTGAGAATGCTTTGTGTGATTCCGGGTCAAGTGTGAACGTTATGTCCAATGAGATGCTCAAACGTCTAGGGATAAGGACCCTCACCTATCATCCATCACCTATTACCTTGGGAGATGATTCTTCGAGAAAGCCATTTGGTCTTCTTGAAAACTACCCACTCAAGTTAGGAAATTGCAAAGTCCCAATCGACTTTGTGGTCATGGAGATGAGAAAGACCAACAAACTCCCTCTTCTCCTTGGAACACCGTTCCTCCTCACTATCGGTGCTAGCATGAACTTTAAAGATCAAAGGGTAGTTCTCTTGAATGTGGATGATAAAGTGTACTACCCAATGTGGACTTCTTCTAACTATCGGTGCTAGCATGAACTTTGTGGTACAATCACCATGAAGGATGATGAGTCTCAAGAAGAATAAATATTATATGTGGGTAGATGTGATATGGTTGAAGAAGCTCCACCCCCAAAGGTCTATGAAGAGGAAGAGAAGTCTCTTGAGAGAAAGGATTTGGGTTATGGTAATGACAAGGAAGCTTCGGAAGTTGACATGATCACTTGTTTGGAACCGATCCCTCCCACCACAATGGAGAAGGACGTTGAGGGTAGCAAGGGCGCAAAGAAGAAGACAAAAGCCAAGGCTACGATGCGAAATGGATCGAGTAAGCATCATGGGTTTAAATCCGAGCCGAGCCAACCTTCAATGATGACTCTCACTCCTTGGAAGCACAAGGATGGAGTGATTGAGTACAAGATCAAATGCAAAGGCCGATCCAAGCCCTTTGCCTCGGCCAAGGCAATCCTCACTCCCGAGCTCAAAGCAAAAGGAGAAGCCGGTCTTGAAGAGGTAATGAGCAAGGTGCTCAAGTTCGAGCTTAAAGATCTGCCTTGGAGTGCTCAAACTCCTCCCTCACCCGCCTAAAAGGGTAACCAACGTCAAACTTAGCGACGTAAAACAAAGTGCACTTGGGAGACATTCCCATGTTTATCTTTGTATATATTCTTTTGCTTTCTAGTTTAATTTCGTGTGTCTTGGGCATTGATGGTTTTGTTGAGTGGTTGCAAGGTTCTCGATTGTTAGCAAGGTCACGGAACGGTGTCAAGGGTGTTTGATGTCGGGAAAAGCCATCCATGCTTTCCATTCACATAGTAGCACTCCTCCATGTAAGTATATCTTCTCTTTTAAAAGTCTTAGCATATTATATTTTGTTTTGGGTCTCTTCTTTGACTTTATTTCACACCGGGACGGTGTGATTTAAGTTTGGGGGAGAGACTGGTATTTGACCTCGTGTTTTATGCTCTTATCTTCTCTTTTGCACTTGAGTCTCATGCATATCATGCAATTTTGAATAAATTTTGAAATTTTTAGCATTTAGGATTGCATATTCACTTGTAAATGGTGTCTAGTTTGTATTTTAGCCTTGCATTTGCATAAACATGGAGTAATGACAACCTTGAGAGTAGCTCAATTGGAAATTGATTCATTGCCTAGGTTATTAGTTGTTTGATGCATTGAAGTTGAATCTGAAATCAAGGATGAACCATTTGTTAGAGCACATGCATCATTGCCTTTCCTTGGTTGAAGCAAGCTTGAATTGGATCTAGCCTCATCTAAGTGATAACCATAACTTGACATGTAATTATTGTGCTTGTGCAAACTTAAATGGAATCATGGATGACTTATACATATTTGGACATTCTTCTTCCTTTTCACCACTCTTGCTTGTCCAAATAGCCAAATCTCATCTTTGGATTGGTTTCCCCACCATGCCAATTACCTCCTTTCTAGCCCATAATCTTTTGTGTGTGTCTTGTGAGGTCTTTTGGAGTAAACTTGACAAAACGTGTTAGGTTTAGGGCGACAAGGAAGCACTCTTGTGTAGACCTAGTTCCAACATCAAGGAGCTAATATAGAACTAGGTTAGATAGGTGGCGGTTCTTAAAGTTTGAGAATGGGGAAACGTTAGAAATATTTAGGGGAATGGCTTGATCTTTGATGATTATGGTAGAATGAAAGAAGGAAGGAAGGACGATGAAGAGGGGAGTACAAAATGAATGGTATGGTTGGTGCAAGTGTGAATAACAACAAGCTCTAAGTAACTACGAAAAGCCTCAAGAGACAAAGAAGAAAAGAAGGCCAAAAAGGCCAAGCTACAAAGAAAAGAAGAGGCATGAATCAAAAAGAAGAAAAAGAAAAAAGCTAAATAAAAACGAAAAGGAGCATCAACCATAACCAAGATGAAGAAGCAAACCCCTAATGAGGAAGAAGGCGAAAAAGGAAAGCAAAGAAGAGCGTAAGGGTCTAAGAAGGCAAAGTGCCTTGGGATAAAAAAAAAGGGTAGCTTAGGATCGGGCAAGGACGGGTTAGATTGGGCTAAGGTTAGTGACACTCTAGGCATTCGGGGTAGACGAGAGTTTTTCCTTGTATGCATAGGTTGCCTTTTACCTTTAGCATTTTGTTAAAGTTTGCTCGTTCATTGAGAGATCCTTGTGTTTATTTACCCTTGCATATCGACGAGATCACCTTCATCTCATAACCGGTCCTTTAGCCAAGCGGTTTCATCTAATTTTGCATAAGCACAATTCACGTATAAAACCATTAATCAATGTTAAGAGGCTAGAGAATAGGATGGTTTGCCTAGGTTGAGGTTTCGCTTTGTTGCATGTTGTGAAGGAAATGGCTAACTCCTTTTGAGTAGACAACTTTGGTGCATCCTAGAACTAGTAACTTGGACGTTGAGTGCGATTGTTTCTTATGCTTCTTATAGGTTCGAGCTCCACTTGCATTGCATTGCATCTCTCATTCTTGATCTTGTTTGCTTGAGGAAAAGCAAAGGTTTAAGTTTGGGGGAATTGATGTGTCCATAATTTGCATAGTTTAAGCATGCATATCATGTAGGTTTTAGATCATTTACATGGATCTTCATGGCATTTCATACTTGTTTTGTCCCATTTAGAGTATTACGAGCTGCATTAGGTCCTAGTGAGTCTTTTGCATGTCTTTGAGGAGGTTTCCAGTTGTTTGGAGACACTTGGTGGCGTTTGGAGATTTGGTGCTTAAAGACTAGAGAGGAACCATCCGGAACGTCTCAAAGAACTGATCAGACGAAGGCGATCCGGTTTGATCCAGCTCTTGGAGTCTTCATGAGAGTTGTAGCCCGATGAGTCCTCTGACCATAGTAGTTGGAATGAAGTCATTCGGCCGTGTGGTTTGAGAGATATGGCTGATTTACCAGAGATAAGTCTGCCTGGCCGAGACGGTTTCTTCAATACCGAGGTCACTGGTCGGTGCCACTGCTCGGTGTGGAAACAGAAGAAAAATTCCTTAGCACCGACGTGTGGTATCGAGGAGTGACGTCGGTATTGAAGGGTCTCCACTCTGAATTAGCCTCGGTGGTCTTCACCAAAATTGTAGAGGAGTGAATCAGCTTTACACAGGAGTTTGAATCGGGTTATTTGGACGTATGGATAGGGAGATAAGACGGATTTACTGAAGGTATGTCCGTCTGGCCGAGAGAAGATGAAATCGTCCAAATAACCGGAAGAACGAAGGCCTTCCGTTATGAATCAACTCAAACGGTCTTCATAAGAGTTGTAGAGGGACGAGTTAGCTGTCTGCAGGACTTGGATTCTGGTCATTCGTGAAGGAACCAGAATTCGCACATATCGTAGATCGGCGAATTCAGTTTAGGGTTTAGGAGAATTATTTTTATTAGATTTATAGATGTGCCGTTGAAGGCTGCCTACATACCCTTTGAAGGGATCAAGCCAAAACGTAGTTCTTGTTACAAAGGATGTTTCGAATATCAGGTATGAGATTGTAGAATATGAGAGCTTATTATGAATAGGGGGTTCCCCTATTTATAAGTCTTGAAGTCCTTAGCTCTTCATTTTCCTTCTTGACTTTGTATTGGCAATTATCTTTTTTCCTTGAAGTTGATAAGGATAATCTCTTTTCTTCCCGGGATTTGCCTTTATCCAAATAAAAGAAATCTTCTCTTTATTAATTAAAGGAAATTTCCCTTTAATTTTGTAGATCGGTCTTGATGGGCCTTGAAGTCGATTGTTGTGCTGATTTCAACTTAAATCGGGTTAAACCGGGGGAGTGCTAAATCCTCCTCTAACAATTAGTCCCCCCCCCCTCAGTTCGGCGAAGGAGTGTTCGAGTTCGGCGGATTTCTTTGGAGAATTGAATTTCCTTTTAAACGTTGTTCGACTTTGTTCCTGCAAAAATTACTAAAGACGAGAGATTGAACTCGAGGCTGAGCTCGGTGTTTGTTAGATAAGTGCGAGGTCGGCGTTGTCTTTTTCAAGTTCGGTTTCGATAGTTTGTGCGAGACTGCGAGGTCGGCGAACTTTGATTGCGAGCTGTCCAATTGTTAGATCGGTTAGTTACGATTACAAGTTGCCGTACTGCGAGGTCAGAGAGATGTGCGGTCGGAGAACTGCGATCGTGAGTTTGGCGAGTAGGAGGTCGGCGAGCTGTGGTCGTGAGTTAGGTGGGGCTGCGAGATCGGCGAACTGTGAATGCGCGATGAGTAAGTTGCGACTGAGCTACCTAACTGTTTGACCAACGAACTACGACCACGAACTGCTTTATTTTCGGATCGACGAACTACGACCACAAACTGCCTTACTGCGAAGTAGGTGATATGTTCGATTGCGAGGTAGGCGAAGTGCTTGAGTTCGGTTTGATGATATGAATTGTACGAGTTCGGCGAACTGACTGAGTTCGGCGAACTGACTGAGTTCGGCGAACTGACTAAGTTCGGCTTAGAGGGACGGACACTGTGATTGAATTTGAATAGAAAATATATTCGAATAATAAAGAAATTTTTTTGATAAGAGGTACCTGAATTTTAGGGAGCTCGGTGGACGAGCTATGATCGGTATTTTTTTTTTTTAATTCCGGTTCTCGGACTTGATTTGATCGGAGCTTGCATCGTCCGGTCATTGCCCGAGGTGGAAATTGTGAGGAGCTCGGTTGATGTATGGTATGCCACAATCTGGGCCTGCTATGCCATATATCATATGGGCCATAAGCATATTTGAGCCCAAATAAAAATAATCTGACTTTTCTTCGCTAGTTTGGTTTTGTCGTAGGTCGGCGTCGTGTGCTTCATGGTCGACATGCAAGTTGCTTGGCATGCAAGTTGCTTGGCATGCAAGTTACATCTTCTCTGGTAATGGTGGTCTTCATGCTCGGCAAGTGAGCTCGTGAGGTTTCTTGGTGAGTTCGTCACGTTGAGTTTGAGATCATCGGGTTCGATAAGCGCGCCTCGGCGAGCTCGGCGTGTTCTACGAGTTCGGTGAGTGATCTCATGTTCGACACGTCTCCAAGTTCGGCAGTTCGGCACGTCTCCAAGCTCGGCAGTTTGGCACGTCTCTATGCTCGGCACGTCCTTTGCCGTGATCGTGTGGTTTATCTCGGTGAGCTCGTGATCTCTTCTACGTGATCTCAAAAACTCACGTAGAAGCCATTTTTGAGATCTATCCTCTTTTTGGTCTAAAAATTCTTTTTTCCTTAGAGAGAGTTCTTAGATTTTTGTAAGAGAGATCTTCTATTTTTATGCAATCTAGTAGTTGTTTTCATTGAATCTCTCATTCTTATCTTCTTTTCTTGTTGATTATCCAAGATCCATCCATGAATTCTTCTCTTATCAAAATCGATTTAGAGGTGTTCTTCATGGGTCTTGAGTTGTCATTTTAGGATCTTGAGATGGGTTAGATTTAGGGGATTCAAGGCATGATATAAGGTGTTTAGGATTAGATTATCTATTATCCTTCTTTGTTTAATGTTATTATTGCTAAATCTAGCCTGAGACAGTGGATTTAGATCATAAGCATTTCATGCACACCAAGTGTTTGATGAAATGCCTATATCAATTATTCAAAGGATTTATGTTATTAGCCTAAGAGATTAGTTGTCGAAGGCATATTTTTGGTTGATCTAGTTTATATTCTCAATGCATGTTGATTGATAATTCACAAATGAGAGTTTGCTAATGAATTTAATAATTAACATAGTGATTAGTGCCTTGAAAGAGGACTAATAAACCTAGGGATAGCTTGTTTGTGTGAATGAATTCCTTGGATCATGATTTGGTTACCTAATATCGATTACCCCATCTTAGGATTCGCTTTGCTTATTGCTTTTACATCTTGCTTAGTTTCTTATTACTTGTTTGAACTTGATACTTAATCAAAAACCCCTTTTATTAGCTTAACTCATTTAGTGCCTTGCATTCTTAGTGTTGTTTAGGACTACTTCCCAATATTGGATTCGATAACCTCTTACTACATCGGTTAGAAGGTATTGATACCTTCTTGGATTGTAAAATCTTAGTATCATCGAACACAAGGACTCACAGAAACACACAATAGATTATATATGAGAGAATTAAGCTAAGCGATCAATGATATTGAAAACAACACGTAAATTAAAAAGGTTGTAAATTCGATTGGAGAAAGATAGGTTCAGGGTATTTCTCGGGAAATCAATGAATGCAGATAAACTAACTAGTCATGATTTAGATTTAGCACGGTTCTTGAACTCAAATCACTAAGATATAATTAACCAACGCTCGTTGCGAAAACTATCTAAATCTAAATCGTAGGAATTCCAAATCTCTTTGCGAATCCTAAAGTCTAAATCAGCTTTTAGATCAGGTTTGATTTGTTCACAAAACAACTAAACCAAATATCTTTGCGAATAGTTATTTTGCTCACCTTATGTTCGATCAGGTAATTAATCGCACTCTCGTGCCTAATCAATTATCCTAAGATCTAAGTTCTAGGTGATCAATATAGAATTAGCTTTGCAAACAACCTATGGCGAAGAACTAATTCAGATGGTGAATCCTAATAACTAATCAATCTAGCATTCAGAGATAACCCTTATAAGAACCCTAAACCTAACAAGAGATCTACTCAGACATGGACATTGAAGCAATAAACATGTTTGAATAAATCATCAAATAAAATAGAAAGCGTAACAAGAGGGTTCGAAATCTTCTCTCGGACGAACAGAGTCTCAGACTTGTCTTCCTTCAAAAGCTCTCTCACAAAACCAAAGTAAAATAAAGCATAGCCATCAAAGTGGCTGTAAAATCCTATTAAATAACATAAATCACGTTTTGGGGCTTCTTGTAAATAATAAAGTCTTATGGGCAATTTTGCAATTCTTCAACTCTTCATTAAAGTCGCAGGTCGTGTCTGCTTCAGTGAGTATCGACTGATACTAGTCAGTATCGATCGACACTGAGACTTCAGATTGGGTACTCAGCTAAACGAACGTCTGCTTTGCTCCAAAATGCTCCATAAAACTTCAATATCTCCAATTATGCTACAAACGTGCTAAAACCTGTAAAAGACTCTAAAACACTACCAAATAGTGAAAAGACTCTATAAAACGGACTTATATCATGGCTTAAACAAGGTAAAAACCATGATATATCAACTCTCCCAGACTTAGCCTTTGCTTGCCCTCAAGCAAAACAAAAAACTAAACCAGAGAAAGAGGTTTGAAAACATAGAGACTCACATGTTCTTGAAACGTTGTAATGGCCCTTTTCCCAAGCACCAAAATGTCACTTAACCAGCTTTCGATCTAACGACCATGTACTTCTCCGTAGACATTCGCAGTTTCCCAGACTACACACATTATTTCACTGCGTCGTTCAATCAAGCCTTCCTCGCCAGTTTTATCGATGTGAGTAGATTTTTTCCCATAAAATATCATGACAATCAAGCTCTATGGACATCAGTCACATCGCCAGTTTTATCGATGTGAGTAGATTCTTTCCCATACAATATCATGACAAGGAACCACCCTTTTTCACACTTTCTGGTATTATTTCTCTCCCCCAGACTTATTTCTTATTATATCTCTTGCATGTACATATTAAGGTTCGAGACACGAGTATTGATGGTGTTTGCCACCGAATCCCCGTTTGTTCCCTCAAAAGTAATCAAATGTGTTGGCGAATAATGGTATCACAGAAAATTTTCTTAACCTCGCTTCCACCTATGTGTGATCATTTCCTCTGAAGTAGAATAATAGGATCGCTGGAAATTTTTCTAACCCTCTACTCAGAAGAAAATCATATAATCTTTTAATGCATCTTATTAACTTGTAACAGGGGGAGAAATACCATTATTTTAAACATGTGGGTTCTTTTGTCAGATACGAATGAGGAATCAAGCTCTATGGACATCAGTCACATCGATGAAGTGCAAAAATTTTGGCTCAGGCTTTAAAGAACTTTGCTGGAAACATGAGTGTCTTCTAGTTAACTGGTCAGCCTTTGGATTTTTCGTTAGTCGATCTAGAACTGATTCTGTAACAATGGTCACTTAGAAACAAGGTTAGATCAATAGATTCAAGAAAAAGATCACTGTCTAAAACAAAGTTTTGACTCAATAAAACAACGAATGACTCAAAAACGACTGACTATAAGAAAAACGAAAACAATGTCAGCGAGTACCTCCCCCAGACTTGAACAACACTGTCCCCAGTGTTATCTAGCCTAAGGTTGGTGAAAGAAAACAAAAAAAAAGAATAGAAAAGGAGAAAAAAAGAGAAGTTACCGTGCTGGAACATTGAGTATCGACCGACACACGGCCTGGTATCGATCGATACCAGGCTTAAGTCGATACAATGAACTTTTCTGATTCGCGTAGGGTGTCGAACGATACCAATAGGGTATCGATCGACACTCAAGCGATTTTGAGTTTTTGCCACTACAAGAAAGTAGCAAATTTGCAATGAAAAAATTGCAACGTAATATTTCGTAATAACTATTTGTAACAGAATACGTTGCAACTCAGTTGCAAAAATAAATCCCTTGCAATTCCATTTCCAAATTTCTCAAAAATAATAAGTTGCTAAATCGTTGGAAGTTTGCAACTGATTTGTAATTGTTTAGCAACGGTATATTTTTGCAACAATGTTCGTTGCAAACCGTTTCCAATTTTGCAACGGGAATACGTTGCAAATGTTTGCAATGGATATTACTGAAAAACGTTACAAAATTAGCAACGGGAATACGTTGCAAAAGTTTGCAACGGATATTGTTGCAAAACGTTACAAAAGTTGCAACGGACATTAGTAGTTTGCTGACTTGCAATTTCGTTGCTAACTGGATCATTAAAAAAAAAAATTCAAGTTTCAATCCTTTTACTCATATAACTACTATCCAAACCGGCATGATATATTTCACAGTGTAAATTTAATACATTCAGTTACAGAGAACACCACAACAATCATCATTCATGGCTAAAATATCTAAGTGTACAACATTCATCTTAAGAAAGAGTAAACATGAATATACATTTACTCCTTTATATGATCTAAGGCATATTTTTCACATTCCAAAAATTTTGTAATCGAATATGAGCAAGCAAACATTAAACCTTATGGAAAACAACAATAACAAGTGAAGGAATCATTTATAACATAAATTTATCCTATTGTGGGATCACACTTAACAAATATGTGGTTACACTTCTTGCAACGGAATAGCATGGGTTTTGCAACCTATTTCTTGAGCTGACTTGCAATTCCGTTGCTAACGGTCTCATTAAAAAAAAAAAAATCAAGTTTCAATCATTTTACTCATATAACTACTATCCAAATTCGACATGATATATTTCACAGTGTAAATTTAATACATTCAGTTACAGAGAACACCACAACAATCATCATTCATGGCTAAAATATCTAAGAGTGCAACATTCATCTTAAGAAAGAGTAAACATGAATATACATTTACTCCTTTATATGATCTAAGGCATATTTTCACATTCCATAAATTTTGTAATCGAATATGAGCAAACAAACATTAAACCTTATGGAAAACAAAAATAACAAGTAAATGAATCGTTGTTAACATATATTTATCCTATTGTGGTTTCACACTTAACAAATATGTGGTTTCACTTCTTGCAACGGAATAGCATGGGTTTTGCAACGTGTTTCTTGATTTTGCAATGGATTTTTTGATTTTACAACGTATTTCTTGAGTTGACTTGCAATTCCGTTGCTAAATGGCTCATTAAAAAAAAAAATTCAAGTTTCAATCCTTTTACTCATATAACCACTATCCAAATTCGGCATGATATATTTCACAGTGTAAATTTAATACATTCAGTTACCGAGAACACTACAACAATCATCATTCATGGCTAAAATATCTAAGAATGCAACATTCATCTTAAGAAAGAGTAAACATGAATATACTTTTACTCCTTTATATGATCTAAGGCATATTTTTCACATTCCAAAATTTTTGTAATCGAATATGAGCAAACAAACATTAAAACTTATGGAAAACAACAATAACAAGTAAATGAATCGTTTATAAAATATATTTATCCTATTGTGGTTTCACACTTAACAAATATGTGGTTTCACTTCTTGCAATGGAATAGCATGGGTTTTGCATCAGATTTCTTGATTTTGCAACAGAATTTTTGATTTTGCACCGGATTTCTTGAGCTGACTTGCAATTCTGTTGCTAACTGGCTCATTAAAAAAAAATTCAAGTTTCAATACTTTTACTCATATAGCTACTATCCAAATTCGGCATGATATATTTCACAGTGTAAATTTAATACATTCAGTTACAGAGAACACCACAACAATCATCATTCATGGCTAAAATATCTAAGAGTGCAACATTCATCTTAAGAAAGAGTAAACATGAATATACATTTACTCCTTTATATGATCTAAGGCATATTTTTCACATTCCAAAAATTTTGTAATCGAATATGAGCAAAAAAACATTAAACCTAATGGAAAACAACAATAACAAGTAAATGAATCATTGTTAACATATATTTATCCTATTGTGGTTTCACACTTAACAAATATGTAGTTTCACTTCTTGCAACGGAATAGCATGGGTTTTGCAACGAATTTCTTGAATTTGCAACATATTTCTTGATATTCCTTGCAATTCTGTTGCTAAATAGCTCATTAAAAAAAACTAAAGTTTCAATGATAGCTGTGGGTAATTGGGTATCGGGTAATACACGGAACCAAACTGATACCCAATCGGGTACCCAAATTACTTGAATTATACTTATATACCCAAAAATATTTAATATAATACGGGGTTTTTGGTATATTTTAGTATTATGATTATATTTTATATAATTGTTTTTAGGTTTTCGGGTATATTTTCTGGTTTTCGGATATATTTTAGGCATTTCTGATATATTTTTTTTAGTTTTTTCGGATTTTTGTATTTTATAGTATATTTTAGTCCCGGAACCCTATTGGTTTCTAAATGGGTCCAAAATCCTTCTATCAGAAAGAACCGGAATCGACCCAATGATATCTCTTACTCATATATTCATATGTTTAATACTTAGATGATGAATTTTGAAAATTATATCTTATTTCTGTTTAGTAGGTAATTAGCAATATATTAGCAAAAAATTTTTGCTGCATATTAATTAGTGGATTGTAAATTTGTAATTATTTTGGGTTGCATATTAATTTTTTAGGCGGCATTTTTAATTCTTTTAGGCGGCATTGTTTTTTTCACTTGCAACAACTTTGCGACTGGATTGCAACGGGTTGTAAAACCTGATGGGTAAATGACTATTTAACCCTAATCTTATGTTAGATGTTTATTAAAGGAAAACCCTCACATCGACACACTCTCCCTTCTCGTTTTTTTTCACGACATAATCCTTCTTCTTCTACCTTCTCTCTTGATTCTGCATGTCGAATTTCTAACTTCTTTTCTTCTACATTCGATCAAAAATTCGACCCATCTTCTTCTGTCTCTCTCGATTTGCAAAGTTAAGTCCCATTTTTCCCATAGTTTTCCTTTAATTTGAACTAGTTAGCGATTTGCATATAGGAGATTTTAAGAAGAAATTGCAATCGATTCTCATAGGATAATGATTTTGGGGTCCTAGTTTCTTTTCTATTTGCTTAAGTTAGTTGATTACTTCTCTATTCTCGTGATTTTTGATTGATTTTCGTTCTCTTTGTGACTTTCGTTTTGTTTTATTTTTTTTAATCGGTTTGTTTTCTAGGTTGAGAATCGATGTCTGATTTAGAAGGAGGCTCTTCACAAACTAGCCTTCCTGGGTTTTACACACGAACTGATTTACTTGATTGTTAGGGTTTTGTTTATTTTTCTTAATCTAAGAGTCATATTGTCTGTATTCAGAAATTTTGTGAAATTGGTGTTGATTAAATGCTGTTAGTTTTCGTTTTGGGTTTTCTTACCCTCTCGTTTCACTTGTTTCAAAAGTCGTTATCTTTTTTTCTTACACTTGTTGTGTTGTGTTCTTTGTTAGAAATCGATTTGGTACATTAGGGAGAATTTCTCTTGATTTGGCTCTGTTTATTGATATATGTTGTTAGTCGGAGACAACATTAGGGAAAATGTCTCTATATTCTAAAATTTTGTGTTTGTTCTTTAGTCGAAGAAATTTCTGGTTATGCAATTTTTGTGAAATTGGGGCTGATTTTCTGTCTTTTTCTTTTGAAACTGCAGAGAACGGTGATAAAGGAAAATAATGAATCTGCGCAAAGTAAAGAATACTGGCGACGGCCCAGTTAATCCAAATCAACGCAAAGTAAAGGCTGTTGCCGATGGAGCAATTAATCCCAATCAATTCAGAGGCAAAGGTATTGCGATTGGATCATCTAATCACAACCTAGGCGATTCGAGTGTCCCGGTTAATCGTCCACGCAGTCGAGGGCGACCTCTTAACCCAATGCCTCGTCAACCACCAAGTTATCGCGCTACTGTTACTTCTCCGCTACAGCCTAATCAGGTAATGCTGAGAAATTCCCATAAAAATCACTTATTGTGTTCAACTTCATTGTTTTGATGATTAACATTTTAAAAATTAGAACTGATGTAAAAAAAAATTTACAGCCCACAACACATGCATCTACTGTTACTCCTCAGCTAGAGCCTAATAAGGTATTGCTGAGAAATTCCCATCAAAGTCACTTATTACACATGAAACCATAAGTTGTTATTTGTTGAAAAAAAACAAACCAAAACTGTTTCGAGTAAAAATCACTTAGTAAACTGTTATTGTGTTCAACTTCGTTGTTTTGATGATTGACATTTTAAAAATTAGAACTGATGTAAATTTTATTTTTACAGCCCACAACACACGCAACTACGTCTAGAGCTGGATCTGGATTTCACAGTAGAGTACTTGGTACTCAACAATGCATTTTGGTCTATGGATTTTGGTGTGTTATATTATCCAATCGACCAATGTTTCGGTTTTTGTATAGGTTTGTAATATTTTGGTCGTAAACAATTGACCGACTTTCTATGTATATTGCATTCTAGGTTTGTTTTCCTAATTAACAACGTTTAGGTTTTGCAAATTTTATTTTAAGATTAACGAATTTGCAACAACATTAATTACAAATATTTTAATAAACATTCCGTTGCAATGTTTGCAACGATTATTCATAACATTTAGTTGCAAATAGTGTAACTGAACTATGCAATTAGAAGTATGTTGCGAAAAAATGTTGCAAATATTAGCAATATAACCATTCCGTTGCAAAATTTGCAACGATTACTCACAATATTTTGTTGCAAACTTGCAATAAAGAGTGCTTTGCAAACTTTTTAGCAAAATTTCCGTTGCAAATCAGCAACGCCTTCGATGCAACAATCCGTTGCAAAATGTTGCAACGATTATCCACGAAATGTTGTTGCAACTATTGCTAGCCCTGGGCTTAATGTCCATAACCGAAGTCCATACCCGAATCCGAACCGAATAAACCGAACCATATACTACTTCGGTTGTAGTGATATAACCGATCGGGTTTTGATCTCAGGTTACTTCGGGTGTGGGTTCGGTTCGGTTAAAACCAGATAACCGAACAATAACCGAACCATATACACACATATATACTATAGTAGGGCATATACACTTTGTCGATTGAGCTACTTCGGTTGTAGTTATATAACCGATCATGTTTTGATCTCAGGTTACTTCGGGTTTGGGTTCGGTTCGGTTAAAACCAGATAACCGAACAATAACCAAACCATATACACACATATATACTATAGTAGGTACTTCGGTTGGAAAAAAACCGAACCAAAACCGAATCCATTGATATTTCGGTTACATTCGGATTTTACATACACTTAGGAAACCGAACCGAACCCGAACACCTCCGAACCGAACCCGAACCGAACTTCAATAATATCCGAATGGACCCCAGACCTCTACACCCGAATAACCGAACAACCAAATAAACCGAACCGAACCCGAATGGACATCCGAACGCCCAGGGCTAACTATTGCAATGAAATGTCCTTTGCAAATATGTTGCAAATAACCCGTTGCAAATATTAGCAACACCCTCGTTGCAAATATATGTTGCTAATATTTTGTTGCAAATTTATTGCATATTGGCAACGAATTAGCAACGGAATATTTTAGCAACGACAATTTTACAACGGATTTTTTGCTGTTGCAAGTTCGTTTCAAAGGCTAATTTGCAACGGATTATAATGTGTTTGCAAAGGAATTTTTCATTGCGAATTAGCTGATTTCTTGTAGTGTGCTCCTTGTTGATCCTGACACAAACACATAACGAAAAATAAAAAGAAAAAGACAAAAAAACAAACTCACCAGTGGGTTGCCTCCCACCAAGCGCTCGTTTAACTTCATTAGCTTGACTGTAAAAGAAGATCAGTCAGGAGAAGAATGAGAACTTGCGCCGAAACAAGCACCACAATTTAACATCGCTAGCTTTAGAGTTTTGCTCATCATGCTCTCCACAAAATCTTGTCCTTTCTCTTTCAGCTCCGAAGTGAGAATGACTCTAGCCTTAGAGAATGGTTTCGAAGTTCCCTTGCACTTCACCTTATATTCAATTGAATCTCCATCGCACTTTTGAGGGGTTAAAGTCACATGGGGAACACTTTGTACTCCTTTGCTCTTAACCTTCTTCTTTGCCTTAGCTGTTTTGAAGTCTTTCTTGGTGAGGACAGAAGGAATATCGAGAAGGTATATGACAGTTGGCTCGTCAGGAGGCTCTTCCAAAAGATCTACTACCAGCGTCCCTCATGTAACAACATCGATGGAAGAGACACGTGTGGGAGTTCCTCTAGTAGGAATTTCTTCTTAGTACACATCCTTGTCAATGTATGAGAACGAGATTCTCTTGCTGGGTGTCCATAATGGCACCAACCATAGCCATGAACGGTCTTCCAAGAATCAACTGCGTACGAGATTATGCACTCATCTCCACAACCTGAAAATCATCAGGAACCAGACAATTTCTTAGGTTAACCAGCAAATAAGGGATTGTACCATATGGAAGTGAGGTGGAACAATTCGCGAATGTGATAGATGACTTGGGCGGTCGAATATCAGCTCCCAGTCTCTCTGTAATTGCCCTTGACATGATATTGACGCTAGCCCCTGAGTCAACGAGAGACTCTTTGAATTCAACTCCAGAAATAGAGCATGGAACTGAGAATATGCATGGGTCTTCCCTCTTAGTCAACTGCCTCAGCGGTAGTGACTTGCTTCTTGCCTTGATAAAGAGTACTTCGATCTCTTCCAGATTTTCTCTGCAATCTCAGAAGTGACTCAGCAGAGGGCGGCACTCTAGAGCTTCTTCAAAAGTCAGTGTGTGGGAAATCCTTCGTACCATCTTCTCAAAGCCAAGCAGCTGCTTTGGAGAAATGGGGTCTCTGAGGTGTCTAGGTGGGATGGGGTATGGCATCTTAGGTTTGTAAACCCGTTCTGCACTCAACTCGGATTTAGTGTTAGCATCTGGAATGGTATCGACTGACACAGGGGTGGCGTTGATCGATGCTTTCGCTCTGGAATCGTCCTTGGCAGAACTTTGGACGTGTGTCGATCGATACAAGGAAGTATCGGTCGACACAGGGGTTGTGTCCGAAATCTCATCGTCATCCTTGGCAAGATTGACGAAAATCGCTGCTATTTGAGTTTCCAGCATCTTCTGATGAATACTGAGAGACTCAATTTTCCCATTCAGATCAGTGTACATAGCGTCCATCTTCGCATTGAGGTTTAGTGTCATCTTCTACTGTCCCTGAAGAATCTGTTCACGCATAGACTCAACCTTGCTCTCAGAAGTACTGGGTGGTGTGGGTGGGCATTGATACCTTTGATCTTGAAATCCAACTCCATCAATGTGGTTAACATATTCCAGTCCATCCTTTTCAGCAAAACGAACAACCTTCTGCTGCTTGCCCATCAAAAAATTGTGCATTGAATCTAACTTAGCATTCACCTCAGCAATCTGACTGCAATCCAAGTTACCAGCTTGCTTCTTGCGCTCCATGTCTGCATTCTTGGTACTATTGCTAGAAACCAAGTTCTCAACAAGCAAATAGGCATCGTCGGGATACCTTGTGTAGAAATTTCCATTACTCGCAGCATCTACAACCATCTGATACCTCCATTCGATCCCTCTGTAGAAAGTACCCAGCAACTGAACCTGAGTGAACCCATGATGTGGACAATCTCTCTGATATGATCTGAATCTAATCCAAGCAGCCTTGAGTGCCTCTGTCGGACCCTGCGAAAATTGAGAAATCTTGTTCCTGAGCTCTTCGGATCTCGCATCATTATAGAAATTATTCAGGAATGCATTCTTCGTCTCCGCCCATGGAGTCAGCGAACTAGCTGGTAACTGCTTCAGCCAATAAGTTGCATCCCCACCAAGAGAGTATGGGAAGAGCTTGCTGAAGAGGTAATCATAGGACACTCCATTGCTTTTGATGCTAGTGACCAAATCCTCAAACCTCTCAATATGGTCCATGGGATGTTCATTGGAAAGACCATGAAAAGGGTGCTGACCCACAAGAGTGTAGTATGCAGGTTTCAGCTCAAAGTCATTCCTCTGAAATGGTGGAAGGCGAATAGCTGATCGATTGGCATAAAATTGATTAGGCATGTTGTATTCACCAATCGTCCTACCGCGATTAATCACAGCGTTCCCTGCATTCACATCAATTGCAGGGACAATGATATTTCCAGCTTCATCAAGTTGCTGCCATCTCTCATTGCACAATTGAACCTCTTGGTCTCTCAAAGCTCCAGCAGCATCCTGAATCAGGATCATTGTATTGTTCATCTCTGCTGGCTTCTTTGCTTTCCTGTTTGCACGTTCCAAATTCACACCTGAAACACACTAGGCAAGGCACGTAAGTAACAAAAAACACGTTGAGTATCGACCGACACTCGCTGGTGTCAATCGATATCAACAAAAAGAGAACGACGAGTATCGACCAACACTAGATAGTATCGACCGATACCGACGAGCTTAGTCGAAATTCTCAGACTAAAATCTAATGACGAATTGAGTCCCCGGCAACGGCGCCAAATTTGATATGCTCAAATTAATACCTAAAAAGTACTAAGCAGTAGTTGTAGTAAAGTAGGGGTCGAACACAAGGACTCACAGAAACACACAATAGATTATATAGGTGAGAATTAAGCTAAGCGGTCAATGATATTGAAAACAGCACGTAAATTAAAACGGTTGTAAATTCGATTGGAGAAAGATAGGTTCAGGGTATTTCTCAGGAAATCAATGAATGCAGATAAACTAACTAGTCAAGATTCAGATTTAGCGCGATTCTTGAACTCAAATCACTGAGATATAATTAACCAACTCTCGTTGCGAAAACTATCTAAATCTAAATCCTAGGAATTCCAAATCTCCTTACGAATCCTAAAATCTAAATCAGCTTATAGATCATGTTTGATTTGTTCACAAAACAACTAAACCAAATCTCTTTGCGAATAGTTATTTTGCTCACCTTAGGTTCTATCAGGCAATTAATCGCACTCTCGTGCCTAATCAATTATCCTAAGATCTAAGTTCTAGGTGATCAATCTAGAATTAGCTTTGCAAACAACCTATGGCGAACAACTAATTCAGATGGTGAATCCTAATAACTAATCAATCTAGCATTCAAAGATAACCCTTATGAGAACCCTAAACCTAACAAGAGATCTACTCAGACATGTAAATTGAAGCAATAAACATGTTTGAATATATCATCAAATAAAATAAAAATAGTAACAAGAGGGTTCGAAATCTTCTCTCGGACGAACAAAGTTTCAGACTTGTCTCCCTTCAAAAGCTCTCTCACAAAACCAAAGTAAATTAAAGCATAGCCATCAAAGTGGCTGTAAAATCCTATTAAATAACCTAAATCACGTTTTGGGGCTTCTTGTAAATAATAAAGTCCTCTGGACAATTTTGCAATTCTTCAACTCTTCATTAAAGTCGCTGGTCGTGTCTGCTTCGGTGAGTATCGACCGATACTAGTCAGTATCGATCGACACTGAGACTTCAGACCGGGAAATCAGCTACACGAACGTCTGCTTTGCTCCAAAATGCTCCAGAAAGCTCTAATATCTCTAATTATGCTCCAAACGTGCTAAAACCTGTAAAAGACTCTATAACACTACCAAATAGTAGAAAGACTCTATAAAACGGACTTATATCATGGCTTAAACAGGGTAAAAACATGATATATTAGTAACACAGAAATTAACGGCATGTATCGACCGATACTACTAGAGTATCGAGCGATACTGGGGCGAACTTAGTCGAAATTCTCAAACTAAAATCTAATGGCGGATTGAGTCCCCGACAACGGCACCAAATTTAATAAGCTCAAATTAATACCTTAAAAGTACTAAAGCTTTGTCGATTGTAATATTTATGGATCGAATCCGCAGAGACTCAAGGAAACACACAATATATTGTATAGATGAGAATTAAGCTATGTGATCAATAGTATTGAAAACAAATACGTAAATTAAACGAGTTGTAAGTTCGATTGGAGAAAGATAGGTTCAAGGTATTTCTCAGGAAATCAATGAATGCAGACAAACTAATTAATCAGGGTTCAGGTTGCTCACGGTTCTTGAACTCAAATTACTAAGGTATAATTAACCAACTCTCGTTGCGAGAATTATCTAAGTTCTAAATCCTAGAATTCAAAATCTCTTTGCGAATCCTAAAGTCTAAACCAGCTTTTAGTTCAAGTTTGATTTGTTCACAAAATAACTAAACAAAATCTCTTTGCGAATAGTTATTTTGCTCACCCTAAGTTCTATCAGGCTTCTCAATTGCACTCTCTTGCCTAATAGATTAACCTAAGATCTAAGTTCTAGGTTATCAATCTAGAATTAGCTATGAGAACAACCTATGGGGAAGAACTAATTCATATTATGAATCCTAAACAACTAATCAACCTAGCATTCAAAGAAATCCCTTATGAGAACCCTAAACCTAACAAGAAATCTACTCTGACATGGAAATTGAATCAATAAACATGTTTGAATAAATCATTGAATAAATAATAAGAAAGAAAGTAAAACAGGGGTTCGAAATCTTCTCTCGGACGAACAGAGTTTCAGACTTGTCTCCCTCAAAAGCTCTCTCACCAAAAACCAAATTATAATTCAAGTGAAGAATAAAACTTAGCCACAAAAGTGGCTGAAAAACCTAATAAATAACTTAAAACACGTTTTGGGGCTTCTTGTAAATAATAAAGTCTTCTGGGGTAATTTGCAGTTTCTTAAATCTTCAAATAAGTCGCGATCCTTCTGTTTTTGCGACGGGTATCGATCGATACCATAAGTGTATCGATCGATACTCAGGCATCAAATCGGTGTCTCAGCTACATGATCTCTGCTTGACTCCAAAAAGCTCCAGAATGCTTCAATATCTCCAATAATGCTCCAAACGTACCTAAAACCTGAAAAGACTCTAAAAGACTCCAAAATACTAGAAAGACTCTAACAAAAAGACTTATATCATGCCTAAAACGGGTAAAGCCCATGATATATCACTAAGGTTCTACTAATTAGCTGCAAAACAAATGAGTCATTGAGTGCGAAACACTCAGCGAGTTACGGCTCATTCTAACAAGAATCACACAAACCAAAAATAACACACAACACACAATTCAACACAAACAAGTCCTTCATAAAAGGACAACAATCACGCAACCACTTTGAAAACACTTTTGCCACAAAAGCACTACGCATTCGGTCCCTTCCTTCTCATTGTGAACACCTATATCGCAGCCACCAAGTCACACGAGCATGTAACATCACAGCCGAGTTCTGTATCCCCAACGATCACATCCAGGTTAAGAATTCCGCTTCCAAACGGCCGCATCCCAGTTAACCGACTTCTGTCTCGATACGGTCACATCTCGGCTGGAACCCAATTCCACGTTCATATCCCAACTATCCCGTCGGACGGTACTCGGCCTTAGGCAGCTACTCCGTCTCTCCGAGTCTTCCCATTCAGCTGGTCCATTCGTTGACATGAGACTCACCAAGGAAGGACTGAACCACTACTACTCACTCTCTCTCTCGAAAATCGAGTTAAGTATAAACATAACCTCACACGCAATATGATAATACTTAAACAAAATTCACCAACGAATCATCACCCAACATGCATTAAAATGCTTAATCAAAACATGCATCACACAATCAAACATATAAACGAAACATGCAATCAAGTAGCAATCATCACCTGATAACTACAAGTAATTTTTGCTGAAGGTTTCCTAAGCTTGTCTTAACCATCGGGAAGAAGATCATATCTCCTTGGATAAGTTGCTCGCCACCGTCCCCCGATCACCTTCGGAAAGCTCTTTGGTCTTAACCACACTCGCCGCAAAACTATTTTTCTCTCACTAAAATTCCTCTCTCTCAAAACTTCCCAAAGGGTGCCAAAATGATTAAGGAGGTGAAAGGGTATTTATATGCTGGTTAAGGTTAGTGGGTTATGGCAAATGGTTCCTCACTATTGGGCAAAATCGGCAGAAATGAGATACAGTGACACATGCTCGAAAAAATTTCTCTGATTTCCTCTCTGATCAACACCCACCCAGAAAATTCTCCTTAAATTCCTCCGACACTGTCACATCGACAAGACACATGACTTGAATTACTCTTCTTTGATCTATCGATTAGATGGGGAATAAGATGTGCCATCTGCTATCACATCAACTAGACACATTCCTTAATTTACTCTTCTTTGGTCTTTCGATTAGATGGGGAATAAGATGTCCCATCGGCTATCACATCAACCAGAGACATACCTTGATTTACTCTTCTTTGGTCTATCAATAATATGGGGAATAAGATGTCCCATTGGCTGTCACATCATCGACTAACTTCTATCTTTCCCGGCAAAACATTGATTTTCCCCAGCTATAATAGAATTTTCCCCCGGCAAATAGATCTTCACGGCTAAAGCATGTTTTATCGACTAAAACTTGCCTTCACGGGTAACTTCCAAACGACTCGGGCGAATCCAAATCCGTCTCGACCAAAGTATTTATTTTGGCCTATGCTTAACAATTTATCCATCTCTCAATTGATTATTCGACTTTGAATTTTCTCGATCATCTCCTCTCTCAAACAGGTTCTCACATTACACATCCAACTCGCCCTGCGATCGAAGCGCCGCCACCATATGAATGACCTGATGCATGACGTGTTTATGCCTCTATGGGTAGTTGTGAACCCGAACCTTCATAACCTTATCAAGTGATGCAGGAGAAAAGCACAAAGACATGATCCTATAATGGACAAGTGATCGAAAGGTGATCAAGCAATATTTTTTAGAAGGTTATCGAGTTGACAAATCCTTTTGAACCTGGAGGGAATGATTCGGTAGCAAGCGTGCAAAACAAGGCAGCAACACAATGAGAAGAGAAGCATAATGGACTGGTTGTTATTATGGTGTTTTTAGCCTAGTCAATCATTAAAAACGTGGGCAGCAAGATGATGGGCTATATTTCATGAATTAAAGTCTACGGAGTGTTTTAGAGCCCAAAAGAAGCATATGAAGAGGCATTTTCGTCCTGGTCAAAAACTGCACTTATTTCAGTCATATTTCCTCGTTGTTATGCATCTAATATGTGTCTTTTCAATTTCCTAAGTAGTCTACATGCATTGTAACCTTTATAGACGAATCTGCTTGTATTTTCCTCTATATAATGAGGCTTATTATCATGAATAAAAATAAGACTTTGAGTATTGAGAATTTGGAGTGTCTTTGTGATCCCGTTGTGATATGTTGATCATTTACTACTACCGCCTTCGGAAGCATCATCACGGCGATTCTACAAGTCGTGCACTTCGATTTCTCGAACGAGATTCCACTCCAAGGAAGCTGGTTCGACTTGATGCAATTCTCCCGAGACCGCACAATCTCTCGCGCTTCACTTGACCCCGACAGATTTGGTTACAAATATTGCACTAATGTCGGTGAGTCCTACATTGTCTTCTTACCTTCTAACTCTATCCATAGACTCCAAGAAGGAGTAGCACCTAGATGGATACCGGAGAAGATGGACTACATACCTACAGCCACACGCCTACCGTACACGATTGGACAGTTCCTAGTGGCCAAGGCCAACCGAGACGCCGAGGCAGAACGTGCTCGACTACTTCAGGAATCACAGGCCCGTGCACCATCCGCCAGTTCGTCTCACGAACACAGACCAGAATACGAAGCCATGGAAAAGAAGATAGAACGACAAGAGTGATGATACATGCGCATGATGCGTTTCCTTAAAGATCACCACCAGTTCGATGGTAACACGCCCGACTCCGAGACATATGGCTCAGGCGACGCCTATCCATGCACTTCACCACCACGATTTAATCGATCTCCTTCACCTTATTTTTTATTTTAATGATTTTAACATCCCACTACAAGAAAACAGCGTTTTGGCGACTACAATAATAGTCGTTTTTTAGTCGCTAAAATGCAAATTGCGACTAAATAACGACTAAATCATGTAGTCGCTAAACCTTAGTCGCTACAGTGCGTAGTCGTAAAAATAGTCGCTAAATGGCGACTACTTTACGACTACGAAATGTAGTCGTAAAATAGTCATAATAATTACCGACTATTTGGCAACTACTTATAATTATTTACCGACTATTTGGCGACTACTTGTAAAAATAATAAAAAAAAACAAAAAAAAATATTTTTATTAATTAAAATAATTAATTACAAAAAATGAAAAACAAAAAAATAAAATAAAAAATAAAAAAAAGATCTTCGATCTTTTTCTTCGCCGGCGACACTTAGATATTCTTCTCCCTCGTCGGCGGTCTCTATCTCGGGGGCTCTGTCTCTCCCTCGCCGGTGCCGCTTCGATCTTCTTCTCCCTCGCCGGCGCCGCTTCACCACATCAACTGTACGGAGATCGCTAGATCTGAAAACGAAAGCTTCCGATTTGAGAAAAACAATTTGCGTTATATGGGAGAAGGAACGAAAACCAAACCCTAAGCAATAAGTCTGTAACCAATCCAGAAAGGAAATAATGAACCACACAAACAATTCGCGTTATACAGATGTTCGAAAACGAACAAATCTAGCAGATTCGAAGAGAGATCGGTGCGTCTGCGAGAGAAACGCCACTGTTCTCAGACCTCATCGCCGCTGCCGCGAGTCGCCGGTAAGATCCATACACGCGTTGTTGCCTCTGTCTCGATTAAAATTGACGAAACCCTCCGCCGCTGATAGAAGAGTAAGACACGAAGAAAGAGAAGATGAGAAACAGTTTATGTTCATTGGATTTAATTGAATGAATGAGTGAGATTGTGCCACGTAATTAATCCGGATGATCTCTCCTCATTGGCTCTCATTTACAGAAGATTTTTTTGTTTCTTCATACATTTTTAAAATGTTTTACTTACATTATTAATGAATATTTTTCATTAATAAGTTTATGATAAGTTTTTGTCCATTCGATTTAATCTGTCAACGGTTCATAGTGAAATCTTTGTTTCTATGGATTAACAAATGAGAAACTTCCATTAATTTTGTTTTTAATAATTCGTTTTTATAGTTGATGATTTAAATTTTTAAGGTTTTAGTATTTTAGGGGTACTTAGGGTTTTAGGATTTACAAAATGATTTGATTTGGTATTTAGGGTTTAGGGACTTATTATTTAGTCGACTAATGATTCTGGGTATATAGTTGTTCACCATATAATTTTTTAACACTTTATCGTTGGACATTTTATTGAGGTAAACATGAAACACAGAGAGAGATACAAATTTGTCACCAAATTATCCGCAAAATTGCATATGACCATAATATAAACTTGATTTTAGATTAGAATCTTATGTTAACTTTATTTTAAAATTGTATGATAGTAAAAATTACATATATATGATCATAATGTAAAAGATAAATTTTTAGAATTTTTGTTTTCAAATTTTACATATATAACTTAATTAAAATTGTGATATAAGTAACATAGTTAATAAGTAAGGTTCTTCGTCATCTAGTTTTTATGTTAAATTAATTTGAAAACTTTAATTTAAAATTATATGATAGTAAAAATTGCATATATGTGATGTATTGTATTTTGTTTATATAATAAATTTTTTACTTAAATAATATCATAATTTATGAAATTTTCGTAAAGAATAAGTAGGGTTCATATGCGATCTGCCGAAATAGTCGCATATTAGTAGCTAAATTAGCGACTATTAGGCGACTACTGTACGATCTGCCGCAGTAGTCGCCTAATAGTCGCTAAATTTAGCGACTATTAGGCGACTACTATGCGATATGCCAAAATAGTCAGCTAATTTAGCGAGTATTAGGCGACTACAGTGCGATCTGCCGAAATAGTCGCTAATTTAGCGACTATTATGCGACTATTATTTTCCATTTTAAATGTAGTCGTAAATTAGTCGTAAAATAGCGACTAATTTAGCGACTATGTTATTTGGTCGTAAACAGCTACTCAATTACGACTAATTTGTATTAGTCGCCAATTAGTCGCTAATTAGTCACAAATTAGTCGCAAATTTAGCGACTAATTATTTAGTCGCCTTTTGCAGTCGCCAAAACGCTGTTTTCTTGTAGTGTCCTTTCACCAATTTTTTCACACTGAGAACAGTGTGATTTAAGTCTGGGGAAGGATGTTTATCCATTACTAATCTATTTTTTTATTTTTTGGATCTTTTTAATAGAGAAACTTTCTCCATCCCTTTCTATGCACTGTTTTCTTTTGAATTTATTGAATATGTTTACCTCAGCTATGACTGAGTAATTATCTTGTTGGGTGAAAGGGGTTTGAAGGGGAACTTATGGTTCAATTCTTATTAGGTTTTAAGTCTATGATACCGATTAGGGTTCTTCGTTCTATCCTTGTTGTTAATGCGTTGCTTGACTAACCGTCTTAGCAACTGATATTAGACGTTTTAGAGCCACGAGAGTGCTGTATCTAATCGCTTGACCTAGGATAGACGAGCAAATCCGTTGTAAGATTTCGAAAGTATACTTACGGAGGAATTGTAGGCGTAAACGACCTTTGAGAGTATCATTCAATACTTGCGCGGGCGGAGACGAAAGCTACCGTCCGAGTACTGAAGTGAGTAGATGTGTAGGATTACGGGAGTAGACTACACGCAGTGTACGTGTTCCAAGTTCAAAAACCCAAAGTAAAGAAAAGTCGCTTTAGAAATCCTAGAAATTTCCTTTTAAAAATCGGCCATAAACCCTAGAAAATTCCCGATTGCCGAACGCTTCGTTTGATTGATTCACAACCTCGATAAAATAATTAGTTAGCTACTGCCCTTCTTAGTTTAATTTAGATTCCATAGATACGACTGTAACAAAACCCAAAATATATTTTACGTCTAGACATAAGTTAGAACTTGTTAGAAATTTGACAATGTCTATCTCTGTGGATTCGATCCCTACATACTACTTCGTGTGTTGTGCACTTGCGGCTTAGATATAAAGGGTATAACCGCACGCCTGCGTTAATTCCCAGTGTGTCAAAACCTTCACTTGGCCGTGGTTGGAGGCTTCCTGGCCGCGGCGGATTGCCTCTTGGCCGCGGTTGGGGCTGCTCCGGGAGTGGCCTGATGGGACTTCATGATCTTCATGTATCTTTTGATTGAACCGTTGGATTGTCCTCAAATATGATGGAATGGAAAGGTAGGTGGTCCTTCTTGAATATCCCTAAAATTTGGCTGGATCAGGCAGTGAGAAGAACCTTTTTGGCAATTGAACTTCTGACGGTTTGACTATGAGCCGACAATCAGGTTTTTCTCTAATTTGCAATGTTTTCGCCTAAATAACCTGAAAAGAGTCTTGAAACCACAAATATGCAAAAATCGTAACAAAAACATGTAAAATCTAATGAAACACTTATTGAATTGTTACTAAAATAAATAGTAAAACGGGTAAAAATACGGTGTTATCACACTCCCAGAATTAAACTTTGTTTGTACTCAAACAAATCAAAAACAAAGCACAGAAAAATCAAACAATAATCATAGGGAACTAGAATTCTCGGAGACCGTCTTTCTAAACCATAACCATCGAATTACATCAATCGCATTCTAGCCTAGAAAATTCTGACCAGAAGTTTCCATAACACTAGTCCATGGAATCCGTCATACGAAATATAAACTTTCAAAATCCAAAATTCAGGTCAACTAGCCTCTAAATTCAATAAGTGCAAACGTGAACTTCTCATTAAAATGACCAAACCTAGACAATTAAGGCTACGTATTAACAACATTTAGAGGTGAGGTTAAAAGTATTTCGGATTACCGTAATTTCACCGGAGGGTGCGAGATATTATGTAAAACAACAAGAGAGGATGGACATATTGAGAAACACAGCTTCTAGTCACATCTTTATGCGTAAAAATGTAGCACTTCCTCCTTTTCCCAAAAACATAAGTTTTATGTCATTCCCCCTGACTTATAATTTTTTGTGGGCTCGGATTGACAGACTTCTAATAAACGAACCATGGATGCCTCATAAGTATTTCGGCCAACCTATACTCTTTTTAGGCTCTATTTTCCTTTCCCTTTTTTGAAAAGGGGAAACGCATTTTATTGATATAGAGTCTTAGGGGCACGAAAGTTTACCATGCTTTTGTGTTTTCTAAGGCATAACCAAGCTCTCGTCTTTGTTGAATTCACCTCCACCGATCGCGTATAGTCTCCGTTTTTAGTGACTAGAAACTGTGTCGTTCCTCCCTCTCCCGCATTTTTGCACATATGTGCACATAAGACATAAAGAAAGATGCATGAGGTCTAAACAATGGTTAAGTTTCAAGTGGGGTACCAACTAAAGATAAGCTTACCATTCAGGTACGACAAAGAGTGGTAAACGGTAAAAGGACGTCATGATGTATGATTCGTTATCTTTGCCTAAACCTATGATTAGAAAATTAAGTTAAGTTCATTTCCAAGTATAATAGAGCTAGTATATTACATCCTAAAGAATCTCTACGGTCTAAATTCCTCTGGGGATTTCGCATTAATAGAAACTCTGAGTACCGCCTAGTCTAGAACCAAATTACGAAAGAGCATGTTACTAGGGAATATCATAGAATCACACGGGTCTGTTATCGTCATGGATTTCTTTCATCACTCCCTCAAAACGTATTCCTACTTTTATTTGATAAAAACTTGAAATTTTTTTTAATGAAAACATGAAAACTGCAAAATGCAAAGACTCATGAAAGAAAAGGTGATTAGTAAGGGATGGAATCCTCCCCCAGACTTAAATCACATTGTCCCCATTGTGAAATAAATGGAGCAAAGATGAGAATTAGATGTATGTAATAATTGAAAAAATTTCGGGAAAAAAGAAACCATACCTGGAGGTGTTGGGAGTGGATAGGAGTCGATCGGGGATCAAAGCAAATTGATCAAAAATGGCAGAGGGTTGGTCGCGGGTCGTATGGTTACACCCGCGGTCACATGGAGCTTCGTCGCGACTCAGTTGATCAAGACTGTGGCAGATGGGGAGCTGGCCGTGACTCGGTGCTTTGCACCCGCGATAGGGCTTCTTTTGCGATCAAGTCCTTCATCGTTGTTCGTACTGGACCGAGCAACACCAAATCGTGCTTCCATCTTTTTGTCCTTTTGGGTTTTTAATTTTTTGGGTTCTTTGGTGTTTTTGAAAGATGAAATTAAGAAAAAGAAAGCGTTAATAGAAAAAGAAAGAAAAACGTACCTAAAATGGGTTGCCTCCCATTGAGTGGTTTTGTTTAAAATCGTTTAGCTCGACGTTGGTAACGAGATGAACTTAGTTGTAGAAAAACATTGTCTTTCAACAAGTCTTCTTTGATCTCCTTTCGGTTTCATCGTCATGTGACTCATCGCTCAATAGTGAGTCGGTATTGGGGTCGGGATCCTTTGGTTTCTTGAACATGAGCGGAACAGCATCGTAGAACATGCCTTTGTCGACGTTAGCAAAGGAAACACGTTGATTTGGCCAATCCATAATGGCTCCGATGGTTTACAAGAAAAGCCATCTTAGGATTACACAGTGTAGCATATACTTTCGTCGCTTTGACAATGTAGAAGTCGACTGGGGCTATACAATCTCCGATCCTTATGGGCATGTCATTTGCGATCCTCTTTGGCGTAGCACAAGATTCATCAGCCATGTTGATTTTTGTTCGGGTACGGTGCATGTGCTTGATACTGAGGCGTTTGGCGGTTGATTTTGACATGAGATGTATGAGTAGTTATCTAGTTAGGTTTTAGAGATTCAAAAAGATTTCATGAATTGTTAGTTTGAAGATTATTGATCTATGAATAAGTATTGTTCTTTATCTTGATTTGTTCGAATTGATGATTGATTGACTATACTGTAGGACCATAAATTCCGCACAACAGACATGATAAGATTTAATCACGATTATATAAATAAACAGTAAGGAACAGACGATTCATAAAACGATAAAGCAATAAATAAATCTAGGGAGGCGAGATGAATCTCTTTCCTTAACTCAAAGAATCTTCCGTAGTGCGACGGATTATAATAGATCCATGAGTCCCATGATACAACCAAAAGAATATGTATCATCTACACTTGATATCAGATCTGTCGAACATTATAACTACGATACTCTCGAATAGAAACTTACTCTAAGCAGTAGGGAATTGCGAGAACTCTTGCTAGAACTTTTAGGATGTGTTTTTAGTGTATCAGAGGATGATTTTTAAGGTGAAAATCGGCCAGTATATATAGGAGAGAGGCTAGGGTTTTTTCCAGACATATATGGAATATTCCTCAGAATATTCTAGCGGCTGCGATTTTTAAGTCGGCCCGTCGAGTATCGATCGATACCAAGGGGTATCGATTGATACCTCTAAAAGTCCACGAGCCCATCAGGCCCGAGTTGCGATCGACGCGCGTGTGGTCTTTTCTTCTCTCTTGTTAAACACGAGAAAACATTTCTCAGCCAATGAAAACATTTCATTCGAATGAGCTTAACTCATTTCTTTTCACACTAACACAATTTTATCAAGCCCTCAAGCTTTGATAAAAAATTAGTTCCAACAATCCCCCACATGAATAGAAATGACTCTAAACATTTGAAATTGAACATACTAGACTTCACTAGACATACTTGACTAGACTCATCTAGACGTAGACAGACATTCGAGAGTATACGAAAATGTAACCGTATATGAGAGGTAGCATTTTCCAGCTTTGAACCAATCATTTTTAATATATGTCGAGTTTACTCGGCCAGGTGGTGAACATGATGTCTTGAACCGCCCGGATTTTGATGTAAACTTAGACAACAAGTATCGCACAGAGACATTTTCTCGTAGAACTTTGTTCTCTATTGTGTTCATTTTGGCCTTGAACATTCCTGGTATTCGTTAGTGAATTTGGAGAATATAGCATTCTCTTTCATTCTCCGAGAAATTGCCCTCATTTCACACTTCACTAGATGATCTTTTATTAGCTTGTTTTCAGAAGTGTCCTGTCACACTCCATTATCTACACAGCTATGCAATCATGAAAAGCCAACGCTTATCCTTACTATCCACAGGTAGCATTGTTTTATCATCCTAGAAATTGGGCAGAGACATAGTCTCACAGTTCTCAAATTTGAATCAGTTCAATTTTGTTTCCCTTTGAACCTAGATCTTGGGATCTCCAGTCACATAGGTGGGGTATCTGTTAAACGTCATCTTTTTCTATAGGCTTTAAACCCATTCCTTTTGATGATTTTATAATTTGATCTCGCGGCAAATCTTTGGTAAACGGATCCGCTAGGTTATCAACCGACTTGATGTAATCTATCGTTATTACACCAGTTGAGATCAATTGTCTAATGGTCTTATGTCGTCTTCTTATGTGACGAGACTTGCCATTATATAGATTACTCAGTGCCCGAGAGATAGCCGACTGACTATCACAGTGTACTCGTAGAGCTGGCACTGGTTTTTCCCACATCTGGATATCTTCCAAAAAGTTTCGAAGCCATTCTGCTCCCTCAGCAGCTTTGTCTAAAGCTATAAACTCTTACTTCATGGTTGATCTGGCCAGGAGTGTTTGTTTCGAAGATTTCCAGGATATTGCTGCACCAGCAAGAGTAAAAACATATCCACTCGTGGATTTGGAGTTTCTTGAATCTGAAATCCAATTGGCATCATTGTACCCTTCCAGCACTGTTGGTTCTTTACCGAAGTGCAGCCCATAACTTTTGGTGTATCTTAGATAATTTAATACCCTAGTTATGGCTCTCCAATGGGTATGACCTGATTTACTCGTGTAACGACTTAGTACGTTTACCGAGTGTGCTAAATCGGGTCTAGTACAATTCGTTAAGTACATTAGACTCTCGATGACTCTTGCATACTCCACTTGTAACATTGCTTCACCTGAATTCTTTGTCAAGTGAAGTTGAGGATCAAGCGGAGTTTTTGCAGTCCCATTGGAATAGGGCTAAAACCTTTCAAGGATTTTTGTAGCGTAATGATCTTTAGACAGAATTATTCCTTTTGAATTTTGAATAATCTTAATCCCTAGAATTACATCCGCTAATCCCATGTCTTTCATATCAAACTTTCCACTTAGCATGGTCTTCGTTTGAAATATTATATCTTTGTTGCTTCCCATGATTAGCCTGTCATCTACGTACAAACACAACAACACATAACCTTGTGAAGTACTTTTGATATAGATGCACTTATCACATTCATTGATGTGAAAGCCATTTGAAATCATTACGCTGTCAAACTTTTCATGCCATTGCTTCGGAGCTTGCTTGAGTCCGTATAGCTATTTGACAAGTCTACAGACTTTCTTCTCTTGTCCGGGAGCAACATAACCCTCAAGTTGATTCATGTAGATCTCTTCCTCTAAATCTCCGTTTAGGAAAGCAGTCTTAGCATCCATCTGATGTATTTCAAGGTATCTTAAAGCTGCGATTCCAATCAACATGCGAATTGAAGTTATTTTCGTCACTGGAGAATAAGTGTCAAAAAAGTCTAATCCTTCCTTTTGACAAAATCCTTGTACCACAAGCCTGGCTTTATATTTGTGTATAGAGCCATCGATTTTTAGCTTTGTGGTGAAGACCCATTTACACCCAAGAGGTTTGAAACCTTGAGGTAGATCTACCAACTCATAAGTATGATTTTGCATAATTGAGTTAATTTCACTGTTAGATGCCTCTTTCCAGAAAGGTGCATCGGTGTAGACATTGCTTCCATGAAAGTGCTTGGACCACTTTTCGCTAGGAATGCCATTATGAACTCAGAGCCAAATGTCTTTTCCTTACGAGCTCTCTTGCTTCGTCTAGGTTCAACTTATTCTTCTTCTGCATCTTCGTTTGTAAAAGTACCAGAAGTGCTTGCCTCATTGCTAGCATCTCGTTTTTCACGAGTGCGTTTAGGATTTCCTTTATCCTTACATGGAAACACATTTTCGAAGAAGGAGGCATTCCTTGACTCCATTACTGTGTTTACATGAATGTCTGGTATATCTGATTTATGTACCAGAAATCGATAGGCACTACTATTGTGCGCATATCCGATGAAAATGCAATTTACCGTCTTAGGTCCAATGGTGATCTTTTTCGGAAGTGGTACTGCAACTTTTGCCAGGCACCCCCACACTTTCAGGTATATATACGAAGGTACATTACCATTCCAAAGTTCATAAGGAGTTTTTCCTGTGACTTTGTGTGGAATTTTGTTCAGGATATAATTTGAGGTAAGCAGAGCTTCCCCCCACATTTTCTGGGCTAACCCAGATTCCTGCAACATTGCATTCATCATTTCCTTGAGAGTTATGTTTTGTCTTTCAGCAACTCCATTGGATTAAGGTGAGTAGGGAGCAGTTGTTTGATATATAATGCCATGTTCTCTACATAATGCATCAAATGGTTCATTATATTCACCACCTCTATCACTTCTGACCTTTTTTATGGTCTTGCCGAGTTGATTTTCAACTTCCAGCTTGTATTCTTTAAATTTGTCCAAGGCTTCATCTTTACTCCGCAGTAGAAATGTAACAATATCTTGTGCAATCGTTTATGAAGGTCACAAAATATTTCTTGCCACCTCTAGTTTGAATATATTTTAAATCACATAAATCTGTGTGAATTAAACCTAGAGGTCCGGTTGTTCTTTGAACCCTAGGATATGGAGTTTTAGTGAGTTTGACTTGGACACAAACTTCACATTTGTCTTTTCTTATTTTGCATTTAGGAATCATATTCATGTTCATCAATCTACTCATAGACTTGAAATTAGCATGTCCTAATGTTCATGCCAAATATTAAAAGACTCAGCAAGATAAGTAAATGGTTTCTTATCATTCATCTTAGGGTTCTTCGAGGTGGATGCCTCGGTTACATTATCCTTACGGATTACTGCCCCAACAGACATCTTAAACAGATTATCACAAACAAACCCTTTTCCCAAATACATCCCATTCTTCGTTAGGATCAGCTTATCACCTTCAAGCTTCACAGAGAATCCATCCTTGCTTATGAGCGATCCAGAGATCAAATTCTTGCGCATGTCTGGTACATGGACGACGTTCGTGAGAACCAGTTCCTGTCCAGAGGTGAGCTTCAGAACAACCTTTCCGTGACCATCAATTGTCGACGAGGCGGAATTACCCATTAAGAGCTTTTCACCATTCATGTTCTTTGTGTAGGTCGAGAACATCTCTCGATCCATGCAGATGTGTCTGGTTGCACCAGTATCGAACCACCAAGTATTCAGATGGCTTTCAGCAACGTTGGCCTCAGTGACCACAACACACATGTCAGCTTCAGTCAAGTTAGCTTGAGCCTTCTTGTTGCGACACTCGAAGGATTTGTGTCCGTGCTTTCTACAGAAGTTACACACTCTTGAGAACCTTTGAGAAGTCTGACCATTCTGACCACTCTTGCTCTTGAACTTCTGGAAGTTCTTTGGTGGCATCTTTCCTTTGTCTTTGTTTAGGCGTCCTTTGTTCTGCCACTTGCCTTGATTGGTGTTTTGGTGTTCAACCATGTTCGCATTGTGTTCGCGAATTTTCACACCTACACCGATTTGTTGTTCCCGATTCGTAGACTCTACGCGGAGCTTAACAATCAAATCTTCAAGGCTAATCTTCTTTTTCTCCAGCCTGAGGTAGTTTTTGAAGTCTGTCCATCCAGATGGAAGCTTCTCAATGATGCAACAACCTTGATAGGTTTCACACAGCCGCATTCCCTCAGCATGGATGTCGTGTAGGAGCCTCTGCACCTCATCGACTTGTTCCATTAGTGGTCTTGAATCCACCATCCTGTACTGCTCGAATTTTGCCACAGTGAATTTCTGAGTACAAGAATCTTCAATGCGGTACTTCTTGTCTAAGGAATCCCACATATCCTTAGAAGTTTCAGCGTTTTCGTACACCCCAAACAGAGAGTCCGAAAGGCTATTCTGAATATAGCCCTTGCACAAGAAGTCAGCATGTTCCCAGGCGTGAACACTCGCAAGTGCACGTGGATCAGTGTTATCTTCTGGGAGAACTGGTTTCACCTCACTGGTGTATTTCTACAGATTCAGCGTAGTCAGATAGAAGAACATCTTCTTCTTCCACATCTTGAATGATGTCCCATCAAACTTGGTTGCAGGAGCTATATGATTCCCAGATGGAACTTTGACGGTCTCAATCAGATTCGCAGTCGTCTCTTCCACCACCTGAGAGTTGTTTTCAACTTCGGTTGTCATTCTGTGAAGACAAAAGAAACACAACTTTCAATTAGTACCGATATATATAGTTAAGAATCGCAATTCAAATACTGATATCGAACTAAATCGCATTGGTGTCGATCGATACTCCTTGGTATCGATCGATACACACACAATGTCTATCGATACACCCATGTGGTGTCGATCGATGCACTCAGTATCGAACCATACACCCTTTGGTGTTGATCGAAGCACGTGAGTTTCACATAGTATCGATCGATACACCTCGGTGTCGATTGATGCTCAACATGTGTCGATCGATGCACATATAATGTCGATCGATGCAAGTGAATTTTTGCACAGGATCGATCGATGCACCACAGTGTCGATCGATATATGTTAATTTTATACAGTATCGATCAACATAGACCCAATTTGGTCGATGCACAGTATCGATCGATACACCTCAGTGTCGATCGATACCACTCGATGCAAAGTATCGATCTATGCACCTCAGTGTGATCGATATAACTTTTTGCATAGTATCGATCGATGCATCCCAGTGTCGAACGATACAAATTTTGTACAGTATCGATCGATACCACATGGTGTCGATCGATGCTTACATGGTTCTGATCGCAATCGAACCTATCAAGAATCACATGATGTGTTCATTGATTATACCGATCAATAATCGCAATTAAAGACGGTTATAGAAGATGTTTAAACCAAGACTGCCTCTACTACACGTTTCAAGTTGCTAAATAGCTTTTTGATAACGTTTGAGTAACACTAGCAGTTTAACATCTTCTTAAAAAATAAACAGAAATTGCTTCTACTACACGTTTCAAGATACTAAAAAGCTTTTTGATAACGTTTGAGTATCATCAGCAGTAGAAGAATTGTTTTAAAAAACCGTTTGAAAACATTTATTTACTCGTGATTAAAGATCCGATTGAAGTAATAAAACAAAATCGGATCTTCTTTGAGTTAAGATTGTAGGACCATAAATTCCGCACAACAGACATGATAAGATTTAATCACGATTGTATAAATAAACAGTAAGGAACAGACGATTCATAAAACGATAAAGCAATAAATAAATCTAGGGAGGCGAGATGAATCTCTTTCCTTAACTCAAAGAATCTTCCGTAGTGCGACGGATTATAATAGATCCATGAGTCCCAGGATACAATCAAAGGAATCTGTATCATCTACACTTGATATCAGATCTGTCGAACATTATAACTACGATACTCTCGAATAGAAACTTACTCTAAGCAGTAGGGAATTGAAAGAACTCTTGCTAGAACTTTTAGGATGTGTTTTTAGTGTATCAGAGGATGATTTTTAAGGTGAAAATCGGCTAGCATATATAGGAGAGAGGCTAGGGTTTTTCCCAGACAGATATGGAATATTCCTCAGAATATTATAGCGGCTGCGATTTTTAAGTCGGCCCGTCGAGTATCGATCGATACCTCTAAAAGTCCACGAGCCCATCAGGCCCAAGATGCGATCGACGCGCGTGTGGTCTTGTCTTCTCTCTTGTTAAACACGAGAAAACATTTCTCAGCCAATGAAAACATTTCATTCGAATGAGCTTAACTCATTTCTTTTCACACTAACACAATTTTATCAAGCCCTCAAACTTTGATAAAAAATTAGTTCCAACATATACATCTTGTGATATGAACTTAGGTAGATTTACTTTCCGAAATTCCGATAGAGCTTCTCAACTAATGTAGATAAGCTAGGCTATCATTTGCGGAAGCTGAGTTATAAAAGTCTAGTGAATATATCGAACTTGGTCGAATAAATCATGTTTGATTTATGCTAATAACAAACGAGAGTTTAGTTTATTAGGTTGTTAAACATAGTAGCTTATCAGCACGAGAGAGGGTTAACTATATTTCTGTGTTTCGAGTTCAAGGTGGGTTGTTTATTAAATCTCTTATATTAATTTTATTTCTATGATTTTATTTCTACGGTCACCCCTAATACCTAACATTTTCTCTCATTGATTTAAGCTTGATATTTGTTTCGTTTTAGTTTATTTCCAAACTGAACTTTGTCCATATTCTAACCACAAAACAAAGTATTCATATATTATTGTCTTAGCATAATTCGAATCTCACAAACTTGTAGGGTAGCTTCTTGGCCTTCAGTTGATCGACTCTAAAGTACTACTGCGTATTGTTGTATACTTTCAGTATTTCTAGGGTTAAAACCCCATCACACCAATAATCCATCAATAAAACAAATAAAAATTGGATTAGTCGAATAAAATGGAACATCTAGAACTGTCCCACCCAAAATCGAACACACTATCCTCTCTGATTTTATTGATGATGATTGAGTTGGGAACAAATACGACTAAAAAATCTACATTGTTTATCTTGGTCGATACCGGTTTTCTTGAAACCCCGTTGTTCCAAGGTCTTCCATAGAAGCAGGATACCGATCATTAGTCAATACTGTCTCAAAACTTGGTTGGCCCAAGATGTAGATATCAACCATGACCAGACCGAACCAGACCAAGGAGCTAATGAGCTGAAGGAGAAAAAGCAGGCCAAGGACCAATCCACTCGAACCAGCACTGTGAGCTTGGAGTTTCATTTGGTCGATTTATGCAGCTGAAAAATCGTGGTCCTACTTTCAAGAGGCGTCCTCCAAGGTTCTAGAAGATCAATCTCGACTAGACCATGTTTTTTTTTGTCTAAGACATTAAAATGTCAAACGGCTAGTTTTTCATTTAGTCGCATGATTTATTTCCTTCTTTTATTTTTGTGACCGTTGTGCGCAAGCTCTTGATAAGCTATGCTTTGCTCTTTGTATTATACACGCTTTCTCATATCAATAAACTTTTCAGTTTTGTTTCAAGTCTTGCCTTGAACTTGGTTATTTGTTTTGTCGATTTCTCTACAGTATTGTGTTTGGATTTCCCTCTTACTTAAGGATCAATCGAGTCTTGTCTTTCTAGTGTGTGGATTCCCCTAGGAAAGATAAGTCTCACTTTTTTTGTCTCGGTTAAACCATCCCCAAGCCAAGCTTCCATCATTCACCAACGATCCACCCTTCCGCATAAGCCTCTTTGAGACTTGAGGCCATTATAGTTTGTAGACTTTATTTTGAGTCTTATATCAGCTCGTTTATCGTCTGCTAAAAGTCCATGTGTTGATCGTTTATGAGTGTTTTTCATTCCAGAACGAAGCATGTTGTTATGGACTATCACTTTGTTTGCAATCAAATATAATCTGATAATACCAAAGTTCTCTTATTATGTTACCTTCGATGATCAACTCCTGGTTTCTCTCACAAAATATTTTCTCCGTGCATGATTTCACTCTCTGTTTCTCTCAAAATTTGTTTTACCTCCCATGATCGATTTTTAGAAAAGGTATGAAATATATATAGTTGAAGTTTTCAATTTTTGTGTATATTTCCACATGTATTAGCATATTTCCTTTTCTATAGGATATATAGTGTGTAATAATAAACACATGAATACTCCTACGTCCTCTTTATCATTTTTGAACCGAAACAATAATCAACAAACTCAAACATGAACGACTTTTCACCTTATTTTGGTAAAGTTGGATTCACTGCTTCATTTGTCTATCTGGACTTCTACTTCTCGTATGGCCTAGGAAAGTCTTGGTCCAATAAGACCCAACCTTTCTAGATTTTAATCTTCTCCTTATTACTTAAAAAAAAAAAAACAGAAAATGAAATAATGTGCAATAATGAGAAAAGGTTGTTGCTTCAACTACTTCCTGTAATATGGATCAGGCCGTTGACTCATTAAAGAAGACAGCCATAAGTTAGATATCATCCCAACTCTCTCCATTTGTCATTAACATCTCAACGTCCTCAACTCTATCTTAAACGTAACCAATTTCCCATACGTCTTACCAACTTATTAAGATAACTACTTTCTTCCTTCAATTTTTTTAGTATTATTATTGTTGTTATAGTACTTCCCTTAAAGTTAAAACTAACAAAGTTTTGATAAAATATCAAAATTACATATGTATTTGATATTTATGATGTCGTGTTCCATCTGTGGATCCTAGCTACTTTCTATTTCGAAGGTTTTTTTAACAATTTTTGTCATCCAATATTGTTTACCCGATCAAGTCGATGTTTTTCTAACGATAAGTAATAACGTGTTCATCGTATTTCTTTTGCAGCGGACGTAATTATGCTCACCATTCACTTATTATTTATTTTTTCCTTTTCTGTAAGGCAAGCAAAATAAACACACCCATGCACTTTCAGAAACCCACATGGCCATGTGTTGTCCTTGCTGTGTCACATGCATTAGTCTAATTTACATATATGACCAATTGTTCTTGACGTAACATATATGGCCAATTCAAAAAATTATATTTAGACAACAAAAATAGTCACCACAAGTGTAAAAAAAAATATAAAAATAAAAGTGTTAACAAAAAACTTCATTGGAATTAACTAATTATGTTCAAATTTTGCATTGAAAATACAAAACGGTATTCTTTATTAAATAAAAATAAAACTTTTTGAAGAAAAAACAAACAAACAAAAAAATTTCTAAACGGTGCGTTTTCCTAAGGCATGCCATTTGGCGACTTAGGATTTCACAGCCTTCGTACTCTTCACGTCAGCTTTTCGCCGCCGCTGTCCTCCACAGTCAGCGGTGATGGCAGCTCCGGAGAACTCACCAGATCCCCCATCTCCGATCCCGTCAAATCACACGCAGTTTTGGTTCTCGGTTGTTAAGAACAAACAAAATTTAACGAAGTATGATCTTAGCCTCACGACTTCAGAAGGACATCACTCAGTTGAAGTCCCAGATGAAAATTTTGAGAATGCATCCCCTCTGTGGGAGGATTTTATTATCGGCAGATGTCTTACAATGGTATCTCACGTTGCAAAGGTGCATTTCATCATGAACAAAATGTGGTTTCAAGTGGTTAATTCAATAACTTTGATATTCATGTGGTTAATTCAACAACTTTGAAAATTTGTGTATGCAATCCAATAGTTCGAACGAGAATTCTGTGCCGGGTATGTGGAATATTGCAGAGATTCCAATGGTGGTATCGAAGTGGTCTCCAGTTACGGAAGAGGACTTGTCGGAAGTGAAGTCAATTCCATTATGGGTCCGTCTCAAAAAAGTTCCAATGAACATGTTTTCGTGAAAAGGATTAGGCTTCATCACTAGCGCAGTTGGTGAACCAGTGAGGCTGCATCCAAAAACGGCCGCATGCTCAAGTTTCAAGATAGCAAAGGTGTTTGTTAAAGCTGATCTTTCCAAGGAACTCCCAAAGAAGATCAGTTTTACAAAGAGTAGAAAAGTTTCAAAGGTTGATTTTTACTATCCATGGCTTCCACCGAAATGTACGGAGTGCGAGAAGTGGGGTCATTTAGTGAATGTATTCAAGCAAAAAAAGAAGGGTCGAGAAAATATACGAAAGAGTAGTGAGATGGATTCATCAGGAGAGAAGGTTTCAGAACAAAAAACTGCAGGAAATAATACAGCAGTTGGTGCAGATGACAATGCAGGAGTAACTACAGTCGTAGTACCCCCTGTTTCCGTAGATAAAGTCGCCTCTGCTCATGTCGGCCCCTCTGGCTCTGTAGATGATGATTCCTCTATTCATGTATATGCCCCCTCTTTGGTGGAACCTTCAGAAAAACAATGGAAATTGTATATCGGAATGAGGAAGTTGCAGTGGAGAATCGAGTTTGGGAAAATACAGAGCATGCTAATGGTTTGCAATCGGAAGTACACTTCGAAAAACTGGTTAAAGGTGTCACCGGCTAAGACAGCGAGAAGTCCAATAAAACCTGCACAAATCGAGATTGCCCATGCATCAAAATTTGATATCCTCAGTAGTTAGGGTGAAGATGGAAAAATAATAGAAGAAGAAGAAGAGCATTTTCGAGAGATAATAGAACAGATCCCAAAGGATTTGGAGAAACGAGAAGATGAGAAATCAAAGTCACAGGTGGCAGAAGAAGGGATGATGAGACAATCTATGCTTCGTACCTCAAAGACGAGACTCAATAAACAAATATCGGAGACCATTGCCAAAGCTACTAAGGAACATCACCTTAGTGTTTTGAGTAAAAAGTCAACAAAAAAACCTTTAAATGTCGAGTTTCTTTTGGAATGTGAGAGGATTTAATAAATCATCAAAACATTTAGTTGTCCGGAGATGGATAAATAATGATTCGGTGTAGTTTGGGTGTTTGCTAGAGGCGAGAGTTAAGGAAAGCAAAGCACTTAGGATTGCATTTTCTGATTTTAAGGATTGGTCTTTTATGTCTAATTATGAGTTCAATCGTCCTGGAAAAATTTCGGTGCTTTGGAAAGATGCAGTAAGAGTATCGCCGGTGTACAAAAGTGACCACCTGATAACTTGCTCGGTTTTGTTAAATGGATAGGAAGAAGAAAATTTAGTTTCATTTGTGTATGCTTTGAATACTATGGAAGGAAGAAGAAGTTTATGGGAAGATCTCCGGTATCACCACGACTCTCCTATGTTTAGGAATAAGCCATGGAAAGTAATGGGGGATTTCAACGAGATCTTGGATGGAGAAGAATATTCGAATTCTGAAACAATGCCGATAATTCCTCTTGATATGTCAGAATTCCAAGATGCAGTGTGATGTGGGTAAAGTTTTCACCCAACAAATACTAGCTGCAAGTGCACAGCAATCACAATAAGTATAGTATGGGATCAAATCCATATGGACTTGTAAACTGCACGACGAAAACATTAGAAGAATAATCAAGTTAAAACAAAATAAAAGAAAGTGTGTCGATGGTGATTAGCAAATAAAGTAAATAAGCAAATAAAATCAGAGATCAAACAATAAAGAAAATGTTAGGTTTTAGGAAAATCTCATGGAAAACATGCAACGATAGGATAAATGATTCGATAGGGATTTAAGTAAAAACCATATTGAACACAAAACACGAATTTATAGTCTGTCCACTGTCGTTGCTCCGACCACTATGGTATACAAACCAATAGACTCAGCTTTTGGAAGGTTATTGCAGAATGAAAACATGCATTAAATCGAGCAAGTAATGATAAAGTTCACTAGACTCCTTAACTCGATTATTGTAAGGTTAAAACGCCTCGCTCATCAAATATTAGTTCCGACAATATAACAAGATTTTGGAGAGTATATTAACCTAAGATCAGATTACTAAATGCGCAGTAAAGTAATCATGCATTGAGAACAAATAAAGATGAAGAACCATATGAACATCCCTTTTAAACAATCATCATATCAATATCGAATTATGCACCCATTGATCCCCTTCAACCTAACAAACGAACTACTCACTCATGATGCACAAAACACAGCAAGTATGAATTGAAATCATGATGAGAATACTTGTATTAAAAGAGTAAGGTTGAGAAAACTTCTCTATATCGAAGTACAAAGTCGAGATCTCCACCTTGAAGCTCGTAGAATCCAAATCAATGAAAAACTTATAAAAACTATGAAGAAAACGTGGCTGTGTTTATTCTAGGGTGGCTCTCCGTTTTGTGAGGCTAAAAATAAGTATATATAGCCCTAAAATTGATATAGGATTTCATTAAACCGAAAAATAAAGTTTTTGGGTCGTAGGGTCGGCCAAACTTCTGGGCCGAGCTCCTGGGCCAAGCTCAGGCCCAATTCGGATGCGTCTTCAGTAAAATCGGTGTATCTTCCTGACCACTTCTCCAAATGACTTGAAACCAATTCCATATATAAGATGGCTCAAACTTCTATCTTTCCACCAAATTTCATCTCAATCCATCAACGGAAAGGCATCCAATGAAGGTGGAACTTCTGATGCATCTTTGCTGTCCAATTAGAGAAATCTGTTTTCCTTGAGCCTTAGGTGTTTTGCTGATCTTTTGGACTTGGAAACATGTCTTGGACGTGGTAAACTCCTTTTTGGCTCCATTTTTCATCATTTTGATGGTTTGACCTATATAGACTTTAAAACTACAAATACGAGAAAACTACCTCAAAAATCACAAAACCGAATGAAAATGCTTAGATAAAATACTGAAATTCGTAATAAAAAGGTAAAATATAGAGTATATCACAATGAGACACTGTTGTTTGGCGGTAATGGTCCTCATGGTCCCCTGGTCACTTGGTGTAATAAGAGGGAGGAGGGAGTGATCTGTAAAAAGCTTGATCGTGTTTTGATTAATGATGTGAGATTAAACAAGTACTCACAAACCTATGGAGTTTTTGAATCAGGAGGATTTTCTGATCATCTTAGGTGCCGTATTCAGTTAGAGGTGGAAAGAGAAAACCCAAAGAAACCTTTCAAAGTTCTGAACTCTATTGGAAAAATGCATTAATTTATTCCCCTAGTTGAATAATTCTGGGCAACTACCGATGAGTTCTTTCCTTAAACATCAGCCATGTTCCGACTTTCTAAGAAATTAAAAGGTTTGAAGCAGCCTCTTCGGGAACTGAGTAGAGAGAAATTTGGAGAATTACCCAAACAAGCTAAAGAAGCCTACATTCACCTGTGTTAAAAGCAAACAGAGACATTACTTGCGCCGACATCTGAAGCCATAAAAGAAGAAGCACATGAATATACGCCATGGTAGAGAGTGGCTGAGCTAGACGAGGAGGTTTGCAAACAGAAATCCAAGATGCATTGGTCACACGTAGGAGATAATAACAATAACACCTTTCATAACGCCGCAAGGTTGCGAGAAGTAAGGAACACGATAAGAGAGATATAGTGTTTGAATGGGGACATTGTAACTTCTGCAGACGAAAAAAAACCTAAAGCAGATAGATATTTCTTGGATTTTCTTACTTTCAAACCTGCAGATTTTGAAAGTATGACGGTGGAGAGGTTGCAAAATCTTTTGTCATATCGATGTAGTAGAGGAGACCGACATCAGTTGGAGAGTGTTGTAACGGAGGAAGAGGTGAAGCAGATCGTGTTCGCAATGCCAGGAAATAAAGAACCTGGTCCAGATGGCTACAAGTGGAAGTTATTTCGATCAGCATGGGAAGTGGTGGGTCATGATGCTACAGTGGTAATTCAGTCGTTTTTCTTGAAAGGTTTCTTACCTAAGGCAATCAAGTCCACTATTCTGGCACTAATACCCAAGAAGGCTGAGGCGAAGCAAATGAAAGATTACCGACGGATCCCATGTTGTAATGTGATGTACAAGGTGATCTCCAAACTCTTGGCGAACCGACTAAAAGGTATTCTCCCAGAAGTTATTGCTCTGAATCAATCTGTTTTTGTCAAAGACATATTGTTGATGGAGAATCTTCTACTCGCTACGGAATTAGTCAAAGACTACCACAAAGATTCTATCTCCCCGCGGTGTGCTCTCAAAATCGACATATCAAAGGCTTTCGACTCAGTTCAATGGCCTTTCCTACTGAATATTTTGGGAGCACTGAATTTCCTAGACAAATTCATTCATTGGATTAATCTTTGCATTTCTACCGCATCTTTCTAGGTTCAAGTCAATGGGGGAGCTCGCAGATTATTTTCAAAGTGAAAGGGGTTTACGGCAAGGCTGCTTATTGTCGTCATATCTATTTGTCATTTGTATGAGTGTACTTTCTGCTATGCTAGACGAAGCAGCACAGCAACGGAAAATTGGTTTTCACCCGAGATGTCAAAATATCCCTCTTACTCACTTGTGATTTGCCGATGATATAATTGTTTTTGTTGATGGAATGAAGAGATCCATTGAACGGATCTTTGTTGTTTTTGATGAGTTTGCAAGTGCATCAGGTCTGAAAATCAGTATTGAAAAATTTACGTTATTCATGGCTGTTATTTCTCAAGAAAATCGTGAAGCAATAATGGACCGATTCCCTTTGGAATCAGGACAGCTCCTAGTCCGTTATTTGAGACTCCCGTTATTAACGAAACGTATGATGACAAACGATTACTTACCACTTGTAGAGAAGATCAAGGTGAGAATTAACACATGGACAACCCGTTACCTTTCGTATGCAGGACAATTACAATTAATCAGTTCAGTGATCATGAGCTTAGCAAACTTTTGGCTGAGTGCATTTCGACTTCCAGGATCATGTATCAAGGATATTGAGAAACTCTGCTCGGCCTTCCTTTGGTCAAGCCACAATATAAACTGACACCGTGCAAAGATAGATTGGACAAAGGTATGTAAACCCAAAAACGAGGGAGGATTAGGCTAGAGAAATTTGAAGCAGCTCAACACAGTTTGTGTTTTTAAGCTTATTTGGAGAATATGTTCGACAGACAACTTGATTTGGGTTAATTGGCTTAAAACGTATATGATACGCAAAGGCTCTTTCTGGTCAATCAATGAGAAAACACAAGCTGGTTCCTGGATGTAGAGGAAGATCCTCAAAACCAGGGAGTTAGCGAAAGGATTTCATAAAATGGAGATTCATAACGAAAAAGATACTTCATTTTGGCAAGATGCTTGGTGCTCGATGGGACAATTGAATAGCATGTTTGGAGAAAGAAGGTACATCGATATGGAAATATTGGCCAATGCCACAATGAAAGAGGTTATGACCAGACGTAGGCGACGACGACATCGCTTGCCATTATTGAATCAGGTTGAAGAAGAAATCAAAAATCAGAAAACTACAGCACGACAAAACACAGCAGATGTCGCGCTATGGAGACACACTTAAGATAAGTTCAAGAAGAGGTTCTCGTCGAAGGAAACTTGTAAAATTATTCGGGAACACCAACCTGAAGTGCCGTGGGTAAGAGGAGTCCGGTTCAAGTACGCAACTCCAAAATTCTCCTTCCTGATTTGGCTGGCTATACGCGACCGTCTAAGCACTTCAGTAAGAATTCAACAATGGAGTCCAACAATATAATCCCATTGTATCTTATGTCAAAGCCATCCTGGAACGAGAAACCTTTGTTTTTCTCATGCTGCTTCTCAGCTCATATCTGGGAACAACTGACTCGAGGTATTTTTAAGGAGCAATACACAAGTGACTGGAATACGCTAGTTGGTTTTCTCTCCGACTAATCCCAAGGTAACATCCCTTCATTTATAATGAGGTATGTTTTTCAGGCAGTGGTTTATAGTGTTTGGCGGGAAAGAAATGGAAGACAGCATGGAGAATCACCTTCAACACCTCAACGACTCTTCAAACTTACCGACAAACAAATGAGAAATAGACTCAATTCGATACGCGCTTTAGGAGAACAACAATACGAAGACAATGTCGTATTTTGTTTTTTAACTAGACATGTCTAAAATTTTCAGTCTTTAGTTAGCTAAACTCTTTCTTAAAACGTTCACACTTATTGTAAACATGTAAATTATTACTGAATAAATTTAACATTCTTTCTAAAAAAAAACTTTAAAATATTATTATTTGCGAAACAGAGAGAGTATTCATTATTTGAGCATTTTTAACGTTTCGACCGTCATTTTTCATGGGTCTCACGCCCTCTCTCGGTATGTGGATCCCACCCTCGTCCGACGGCTGCTGATAACGGGATAATTTTATCCTTAATCAATTTCCCAAATGCTCGGTCATTGTAGCATTTGAGGATCAATCCAAGGAGGTTCTAGAGTAACACACCAAGAATATGAGAAACTTCTTAATCTAAGTGATTCAAATAAAGTTTCAAACTTAATGAAAGCGGAAAAACAAACTATATAGCTAAAACGGTTTAAACAAGATAAAGCAAGTGAATCCTAGGATGAGGTTATTGATTTCGGGAGATTCTAGAGGTAATCCATGGTGTCAATTACTCAAACAATTGATAATCCTTAGGTTTAGATCACTAATTAAGACTAATCCACTTCAATGGCACTAATACTTTGCTAATTACCTAATAAAGAACAATTTTTTATTTGTGATTAAACAATAACAAGCATTAATCCAAGATCTAATCAATCAATAAACTCCTTAGACATCTATTCCCATAGACTAAGCAAGTAAATCTCCATAGAACACCTTCCAGGTGAGAAATCCCCTAAGTTCTAAATCAATCAAATCATGATGGATCTAGCATTACTCACACTTAATAAGAAATGATATGTTATAAAATAAGCCCTAACATCATGGATCTATTTTAATCATCACCCTAATCCACCTCATCACATGGATTCTAAAAGTTCTACTCTAATCATGGAGAAACCAATAAACCCGCATAAGGATAATGCTAATAAACAGTATTAGTGAAAGATGAAAGATATATTAAGAAGAGAAATTAAAGATCTTGCATAAAACCTCAATATATCTATTACAAAATCTTATAAAATCAAAGAAAGAAAAAGTTTACAAAGAGAGAAAAAGATAGAAAAAGCCTCCAAATAAATTAGGTTTTGGACTATTTATAGATTTTTGGGTCGAACCAGGTCAAACAAGAATAAACCGGGTATTGATCCGGTGGGTTTGGGTCGAGCAGGGACTGCATCGGTGTGCATGTGGCCAATGCAGCACACCGATATTATATAGTCGAGGGTCGGGGAAGACTCCATCGTTATGCTCTCGGCCAATGCACTTGCCTGATAAAATCTCTGGTGGAATTAGGTGGACTTGCATCGGTGTTCATGTGTCCGATATGAGTGCCCGATACGTTTTAGCTGGGAGATGGGTAATGTTCCATCGGCTTGCACTCGGTTCATGTGAGCGTTCGATGAAATCCCTGGTAGGAAATCTGGTGGACGTGTGTAAGATTATTGATGCCCGATGCACCTGGCCGATGTGAGTGAGACGGGAGACGCTCAAGGCTGCATCGGGATACATGTGGTCGATGCACCACACCGATGTGGTCTTGGCAGCACTACTTGTCTTCACTTTGATATTTCCTTTGCTCGACACAAAATACAATAAATCAATGATCATCCTCCTTTACCTAAACACACTTCACAATGCACCAAACCATGCAAGAACTAATCTAAAACTCTCAAACTCTAAAATCAAAGCAAACTAGATCAAAACCATAAAATGAATGCTATAAGGATGTAAAAACTATGAGTACAACTTGTATAAATAGTGTTCATAAGGATGGAACGATCGATCTCAGCGGCACTCCCGTAGCAGCCGTTGAAATAACGTCGGCGCTCTTAGACGAAATGAAAGACATGATCACCTCGTTACTAAAGAAGACGGAGGGACATGACAAGCTCAACAAAATCTTATCAGAAAAAGTCAAGACGATGATCTCGGGAGGTCGGACCAGTGACTGGCAAACTGAAAACCTCGGCTCGTACGTGCTTCCAAGAGATCTCACAAGGCTTAACCCAAACCAACGGTCCTCGACTTTTCCACGCCTAGGATCACCTCGGTTCAAGATGCATCACCACCACTGCTTTCGTCTGGAGAAGTGACGCCTGCGGCGACAAGGCCACTATTATTCAACCCACCTCCATCGAATCTCAGTATGAAGCAACAAACTCCCGAGCCAGCAAGATTTCACCACGGGACAGTCGAAAACGACAACGATGAAGTAAACCGAGGCGAAATAATTAATGCCTCGGGAGGCTATATATATATCAAACCAACCTCAGTACCAGGACATGCAAGACTCGTGAAAGATATCCCTTGTTCACGACGGCTCGACCTCAGTCCAACCGCTCTTGATTTCTCGACCTCTGCGATGACCTCGGCAGAAGGTTCCAATCGCCATAACCGTCTAGAGAGGTGATGCCAGCGGTGGCAGAACCGCTCTCATCCAATCCATTTTGATCGGATCGCAGAACAAAGCAGCAAATCGCCGAGCCCATGAAAATTTACCCCGGGAGAAATACCAATGGCGAGACAATCCCTGACCCGAGCCGGCTCGACAAAAATTTCGTGGGTGGAAATCTTCTCTGGACTTAACAGATGCGACTCGTCAATGAGCTGATGTGAATGGATCAACATCAAAGCAACAAGCCAGAAGAAGCTTTTTCGAAGAATATCCATGGCTCTGGCCGCTTCGACAACAATCTAACAGAAGAACAAGAAAATATTATCTGGGTGGAACAAACACAACGCATTGACGAGCTAAGAATGCACCACAGCCGAACTCGACGCGACGAGTTGGCAAGGACGAGCCGGTCCCGAACGAATGAAATGAATAAAAACGAAGCATTCCCAGCTCAAGACGACGCCGAGAGACGAACCACCCGTCCGATAGAGCATCGTGCCCTCAGCACAGCTCCCAAGACTGATCGAATACCAGAGGCACGATGCACCCCCTTTACGACAAAGATCACCGAGGAGAGCATCCCCGATCAGGAAAAGTCAGAATTCCATTCTACAACGGGTCGGCCGATCTGAACGACCACATTATAATTTTTTGCATGGCGATATGCCTAGCCATGAGATTTTACCGCGGATTGGCAGAACATTTAGAAGAAATAGCACTCGACTGGTTCTCAAACCTAAGGCGAGACTCAATCGACAACTTTCGCCAAATATCTGCTCAATTTTTAGACAAATTTTCCGCGCTCATAGAGCAAGGAACCTCCGACACCGACCTGTGGAGCCTAGTCCAAGATCCGGCGGAACCTTTGCGGAGCTTCATAGAACGATTCAAAGCAGCGATCTCGCAAGCAGGGGGCATGAACGATCAAGTCGCAATCAACGCGCTAAAAAGGGGGTTACACCTCAAGTCTGATTTCCAAAGAGAGCTCATACGGAGAGCACCATCGACATTCGAGGGTGTCCTACACCAACTTTCAAATTTCATCTCCGAGGAGGAGAAGACAAGAAACGACTTACCCGAAGGCCAAGCCAACTATCAGCCGAGAACGCACTTGAGCGAATATGATATGACCTCCTCCGAGGCAACCATGCGCCACCCAGGTCAAATCCCATTTTACGATGGAACGACAAACCCCGTAGCCTTCGTAACAACTTTTTGCACGGCAATGGGTCACTAAGACCTCAAAGGAATTCCGATCGAAGATGGACAGAGCTTCTGGTTCGGGAAACACCTCAAGGGAGCAGCACTTGACTGGTTCTCGAAACTCGATCGGAATTCAATCCACAATTTCTGACGACTATCTGCCGGCCTGATAAGGGATTTCTCTGAACAAGGAATCTTCGACGCCAATTTATGGACCCTAGCCCAGAGGCCGACGGAGTCATTGCGGCACGTTGTAGAACGTTTCAAAATAGCACTTTCAATGGAGTGATTCGTAAATGACTGGGTCGCACTTAATACACTAAGAAGGGCGTTGCGACACATATTGGACTTCCGAAAAGATATCACATTCATAAGATTAGTCCAAGACGCTCTGAGCCGTGCTTCAGAATTCATCTACAAGGAATAAAAAATGCTCGGTAGTCCTTCCCGAAGCCCGACCGACGATCATCCTAGATGCTCCAATCGCAAGAGAACCGCTTCTAACTCAGAGGATAAACTCGATGAAGTCACCAGCCCATCCCGATCATTAGAAACGAGTCCTTTTTTTCTTTATTTGTTTCACTTTGATTGGATTGTTTTAACATACATTAAAAATCAATTCCTTTCAAATGCTTTATCTTAAGCTCTCTTGGATTTAGAACTCGATACTCATTAGTTGAGAAATCTTGATCCAAGAGCACATTAACAAGTGATTTCAAGTGTTTTACAAGGATTTTTGAAAGCTTGACATGATATGTAGCTAGAAGTTTTGTTGTGGACGCACAACCCATTTCCAAAGCCATTTCAAGGAGACACTTACCAAAGAATTAAATCGAGGAGACCAAACAAAGGTGATAGAACACAATGGACGGAAAATAGACTTGGTTGATTGAGAAGTAGATTTGGTCGAGCCAAATTGCAAAAGAAACCATGGAGCCTCACGAACCGTCTAACCAACCACCCGAGGAGCCCATTCACCGACCAAACCTAACCCATAAACATTCTGGTCGAGCCACTTTAACCCGAGTTGGATAAATATCTAAATTTGGTCAAGAACCACAACCTCGGTATACCGATAACCCAACGTTTATGAAATTTTGTCCTACCATGGTACCATCTTTCTATCTTTATATTTCTATTTATTTTTCTATTATATTTCTCCCTTAATTTGATTTGTTTTCACACTAGGACGGTGCGAAGTAACTCTGGGGAGATTATATCATTTACTAATACGTTTGTTCGTTTTTTCTTAATCTTTTTATTTTTCTCGAGTTGTTTTATTGAGTCAAAATTTAGTCAGGAACAATGAGCTTTTCTAGGAACTAACCAAGTTGTAGTAATAATCTAGTGACCATGATGACCATAAGTGGATCAACCTACCAAGACGGTCGCATCTCTTGAGAATATGAAAGATCCAGCGCTGACTCCGTACTAAATGAACTTTAATTCTCTCATATTGGGGATTGGTAAACATCGAGCAAGATTCTTCATTCAAGCCTGATAAGACAAGTCTATGTGAAAAGTACGGTTTCCCTCTCTCTTCCCTTCAATTAAAAACTTCAATGCAAAAGGAAAAATATATCAGTGGCACGGAAGTGAACCGGGGACTCGGTGACAAACACCAATAGTACTCGTGTCTCATGGAAGCGAGTCCAAAGAAGTGAACCGGGGATTCAGTGGCAAACACCATCGGTACTCGCGTCTCATGGAAACATGTCCAAGGAATTGAACCGGGAATTCGGTGGCAAGCACCATCAATGCTCACATCTCATGAAAACCTTGATTCATAAAAGCACAATAAAAAAAAAGATCCGAAGTAGAGAGAAAAGGGAGAGGAATGAAACCGAGAAGAGGAAAAAGACTGTCTTGGTCATCAGGGACTTGAAAGGGAAAGAGTCTATATGTTTTTTGATCGATACTCACTCGATGAGACCACACGCCCTAGATACTAAAGGAGTTAGAAAAGGAAATTTCGGACTTCTCTATGTTGATTGCGGTTCGATTGGGACAGTTGCTAAGCTCTTGGTTTGGTATGTGGAAGTGCTTACCTAATGTTGATATTGTTGTTAGTGAATCACGAAGGTTATGGTCATCAAGGCGTTCCAAAGGATATGTAAGTTCCCTTGTTTTCAAACCTCTTTTCTATTCTTAGTTTCTTTGTTTGCTTGAGGACAAGCAAAATGTAAGTCTGGGGGAGTTGATATACCTATATTTTACATAAATTTTTATATGGATTTTAAGATATTATTTAAGTATTTTTATGCGGTTTTATGGATTTAGAGGTAGTTTTCTCGTATTTATAGTATTTAGAGTTTTTATAGGTCAAAACATCAAAAAGGATGAATAATGGAGCAAAAGAGCACTAAATCATGTTCATGCCATTTTACCAAGTAAAAAAGACGAGCCAAGCACCTAAAACTCAAGAATATTAGATTTCTCCAATTGGACAGCACAGATGCATCAGACGTTTAATGTTCGTTGGATGCCTTCCCTTGAATGGATTGAAATGAAATTTGGAGACCAGATATTATTTTGAGTTAACTTTCATCTGGAATTGGTTTCAAGTAATTTGGAGTTGTGATGAGGAAGTTACATCAATTCGACTAGAGACATGTCTGTCTGGCTCGCAAAGGAAGCAATGCAGGAATAAAGCCCAAGCTCGGCCTAGGGGATCAGCCCGGAGAGTTTTCTTCTCACCCGATGACCACACGACGGGTCAGGAGCTCGACCTAGATCCTTGGCCGACCCTGAACCTCTACGAATTTATATTTCCTTTTTTTACTTAAACTAAACCCTAGCCGACTTAGGTCTTCTCTAAACCCTATATATACTTGTTTTTCGACTATGGCACCTAAGGGCAGCCACAGCAAACAAACCTATCATAAAAAAATTGCAGATTTAATTTCTTTTCACAGTTTTGTGTTCTAAGAGATTCTAAGAGGAGTTCTTCCCCTTTGTTCAAGGATTTTCGGTTTGATCTTCTTCAGCCCTTACTCTTTTAACATAGCAATGAATTCACTTTACTGTCTCTGCATGTTTACTTTCATTATATGCGAGTAATTCACTTGTTAGGTTATGGGTTTTTCAATAAGTGCATAACATGCTAATTTGATATCGAACGTTTTAAAAGAGTTTATCATATGGTTCTTCACCTTTATTTTCTCTAATTGCTGATTGCTTGGTTGGCCATCTAGTGATCTGATATTAGGTTAATATACTCTCCATAAGCTTGTTATATTGCTTAATCTAATATTTGGTGAGCTAAGCGTCTTAACCTTCTAATAGTCGAGTTAAGGAGTCTAGTGAACAATCTTAACTTGCTTGAACTAATGCATGTTTTCAATCTACAATAACCTTCCAAAAGTTGAGTCTATTGGTTTGTAAAACATAGTGATCGGAGCCACGACAGTGGAAAGATTATAAATTCGAATTTTAAGTTCAAGAACGGATCTTATTAAAACCCTATCTAATCGATATCTTTCATGTTATGTGTCTTTGCGAATTATCCATTGCCTAACATTTTCTCTTATTGTTAAATCTGTCTTATTACTTGTTTTGTTACCATCGATCTTACCAATATTTTTGTTGTCTTAGCTTAATTTGAAATCATAAAAACTTTAACATCTTCATCATCGTGTCTTTCATGTGCCACGATACCGCGAAATCCTACTACAAATCTTACTCGGTTTTCGAACCAAACCATCCCATATCCACACCGCAGCGCTGGCATCCGAACAAGATAGTTACATAAGACCTCGAAGAATTTTTTTCAAAAAGTTCGCAAACTACCCGAGGACATATCATTCACTAAAGCATTCAAGGTATGCAAACTCGAACGGTTCTTCCGCAACAGCACCGAATCTACATCGGAAATAGAGGATCTCTTCATATATGCAAGGCGCGGGAGACCAATCGAGATACTTTACAAAACTCAGGAACAAGGGCAATTCCTCATCTCGTGCAACGTCCAAGGGGTCGATTTCACTAACATCCTGTGCGAATCTGGAGCTTGCCTTAGCATTATCTCCAGATCAACTGATGAACACCTCGGAGTCAAGCATATCCAGCCGACCCGGACGAGGATCAACATAACCAATCAGTCTCGCACAACACCAAAAGGGATCGCACGCGACGTACCTGTCAGAATCGGAGATTTCATAACCCCCGTAGATTTCTACGTCTACGAAGCTGAAAAATCTACCCGACTCCAGTAATCCTCAGATGGCCATTCCTAGCCACTACCGGAGTAATCATGGACTATCCACATCAACGCCTATCTTTTACCCAAATCGACAGCAATGTCATCTACCCCACCACCCAGCTCAACTAAGAAGAAGAAAGTTCATCGGAGTCACAACATAGCAACAACAGATCAACCGAGGGAGCTGAGAGAAACCCCAAGAAGACTCAGTTAGGGAGAAAACTCTCCTTTAGCTAAGAATCACCGCATTACAATGAAATACGGGATGGCTTGATCCCTGAAAAGGGTACGTAGGCAACCGATCTTCGGAAAGATACGTATACATATACTCCCATCTCTTGTAAATGCAATTTTTCGTACTTTCTAATTTTTTATCAATATATTTTTTGCATTTACATTCATCATTCTCGTCTGTTGCTGGCCACAACAACAAGCTCTTACATCCTCTTAGGGTTATAACCACTATCCTATACGGATCACTGTTCTCTTACAATCCATCACGGATTAAGGCGCGCTATATAAATTTTAGGCGGATATATCTGGACCATGGGAAGTAAAAGATATATCTCGACCAAACCACTCATAATTTTACTATCGAAACGGGAACGTAAGTCGAGTCTACATCGCAAATCCTAAATCGAAGTAAAACCTAAACCCATTTATCATTTTCTTCACATCACACTGGTCTCAGACATCTTAAACATCCAGACATACAATACTAAGCGGATCGTTTCAGAACACGCCACTTCGTATGAGATTCGAAATACACTTCGAAACCTTACTTCACATACTCTAAACGGCTCGGGAACCAATCCCTACGAAAACAGTTAAACTTTTTCCATTAACTAATCAATCGAAAACCTTAGCAAAAATAAGAACACAATGCGGACAAAAACTCCATAAGCATGTCATTGGATAAAGCCATACAGTCATATGTTCAAAAAAGTACGCTCAAAACAAAGAAAACGATGTCCTTTAGGACCTTAAAAAAGGAATATTCAACTTGGTCTGCCTCGGGTTTAACAGAATCATGAACATGCTCGACAGTCTTAACAGGCTCGATTGTGATAGCTTTAGTCACGGCAGGATCAGTCTTCTCATCGTCGCATAGAGACTCCCCTGAATCTTCCGAGATAGGAAAAACCTTAAGCTCGTCCCTCAAACAAGTTTTAATGCTGTCAATTTCCTCGTCAACGCCAATCAGCTCGGTTTTACAAGACTTTAGCTTGTCCGTCTCATCAGCATGAGATTTGAGCTTCCCTGATTGGATGTCTTCGATGAGCAGTAGATTACAATTAATCTCTGCCAACTTGAGTTCTTTGCCCTTAGCATCTTTCAGCTTGTCGAATCCCTCCCTCGCTTTAGAAATTCGATCCTCGAATTTACGGGCTGACTCAAGCCTGGCGTTTCTCTGAGCATTTTCGATCTTGACAGCGTGCAAGGCATCCTTCTCCTTGATCTACTTTTTTAACGAAGCTATCTCGATTTCCAGCTTCCCCTTTTGAACCTCGCACCGGGTGGCAAGGACCGTCAATCAGCTCAATTTGCAGCATCCTCTCTCAGAGCAATCTTCTCCCTTTCAAGGTCCGCAACTTGAGTCGAAAGTGAAGTCAATCTCTTTTCCACCTTCGTCAACCTCTTCTTCTCTAACGAAGCATACTTCCTTGCTTTTTCAACTCGACGCTTGTTGCGACGGGCTTCAGACTCATATGTGGCCGCCATCTCGTTGATATAGGCAATACACTGCAAGACGAAATAAAATCAGCGAAATCTGAAGCACTTACAATTACCACAAAGAATCGAATCCTACCTCGGTACAACGCAGCGCCATGTTTGCATATGTCTTCTCCTCGGTAAACTTGTCAATAGGATGAAGTTTAGCCCCAGACCCGTTGATTCCGGAGAGAAGAGTAGCCGACATAGCATAATCGTCAATTATCGCCCTAGAGGGCGGGATATCAACGGAAGAACGAGTGGGACCTTTCCGGCTCGGCTCGTTCTCTTGCCTTGCTGAAGCCGAAGGCAACTCGGAACTCTGGGGAAGGACCAGCGCAACTATTCCCTCACTAGTAAAAGCGGGAGGATCGGAAGGATTAGCTATGTCTTTCTCGGGAACATCGGTATTTACTACGAGAGCAGTAGCCCCCGAGATCGTTTCCTCGGAAGGAATAAAATCTTGGGTCGTCACCTCGATGGCAGGAGGATTTATGCTGATGAGGACATCGAGTCAACGACCCAAGTCATACAAGCACCACTAGTACCAAGTGGACCAGTGACTAGAACCAGGAGCAGGGACATGGAAAAGAAGTTCAACATGTTCATGGACCAGCTCAGACAAGAAGGTTTCTTCAAGACGGACACTTGTCCGCTAAGCCCATTTGCGAGCAGTTATTGGGCCGATACTTTGAAGCAGGATCCACTCATGATCCCGGACGATCCAGAAGGTGATCCACATATGGATTTGAAGCTCTTTGAGTCTAGTTTCCAGAACACTAAAGATCAGCCCAAGAATCCTTACCATTCGGACCAGAACGTCCAAACACTGAAGACATATCGGCTGGATCCTTTGCTGGCCGATAACACTAAGTGGCCACTCATCAAGCCCAGGCTCGTGGCCCACTTATCTATGGTCGATTTCACTTCACCAGAGATGACTTAGGCCCAAGGAAGGTCATTAGTTGGGTTTGTAAGTCGTTTGGCGCTCTTTTCCCAACCTTCGTTTTTATCCCACTGGGTTTTGCGAAGATGGGTTTTTACCGAGGCCAAACGACTTGCAACATTATTGGCCCAATTAATGACTCTCTGTAAGCCCATGAAGACCAGCTACACGAGGCCTCACTTATATATCTCTTAGTATTTTAATTATTTTGTAAACGGGCCTAAATTGTTAAGGACCCGTCTTGTTATTTCTTTTTCGGTTTATTTCCTTTTCTTTGGGCGTGAGCTTGCTTTAAAAACCCTAGGGCTTTGTCTTTCTCATGGACGCAGACATAATTATTTTTCTTGGCTAATTTTCGAGTTTTTGTTCTTCACAAAAACGTTTTCTCTCTTTAGATCGTGAGTGAGTCCGATCCTTAGGGAAACCCCTTGAAGTATCAAGAGACCGTCGCCTCTCTTGTGGTTCTCATCGCCCCACCAGCAACCTCCATCTTATCCCGTTGACAGAAGAGAGAGAGACCTTAGTCCAGCTTCTTCAACACTTGAGCTCGTATCATTTTGGTATCAGAGCTTCAAAAGCTCCTGAATCTAAGGTGTAAACGTTCCCTTATCATCTTTTAATTTTCTGTATTTTTTTTCTGTTCTTGTTAGGTTGCTAGATTCAAAAAAAAAAAATATAGAAGAACCCTAATTCTTTTGTGTCGATTTCTTTGTGTACCTTAGGAAGATTAATCAAAAAAAAAAAAAAGGAAACTTAGCATTTTCTTAGTTAGTCAAAAAAAAAAAATAGAAAAGAACCATATATTAGCATCTTCGATTTTTTGTTAATTCCTTTTTGTTAAGTTGTTCAAAAAAAAAGAAGATAGGAGAGTATTTTAGTTTAGAATTTTTCCTTTTAGATTTAAGGAAATTTTTTTTTTCTTACCTTACTACTTGTCTTTGTCGATTTTTTGGAAGCACCATTGATACACTTTGTTAATTTTTTTTGCAAGGAGAAACAATGGAAAACAATGTTGCACCGCAAGACCCCAATGCCATTCTCATGCAAGCAATCACGGCTATGCAACAACAGCTCCAGAGCGTAGTCCAAAGGCTAGACCAGAGGGAACAGCATCAAGCCAACAACAATCCTCTACGAAGAGCACAACGACAAGCCAACAATCTAGGCGAAGATCCGGACGACGTTCCGATAGAGGAACAGCCGCGAGTAAGGAGACGAGGACCGAGACAAGACATCTTTGAGGAGGACGAAGGTGACTTCCCAAGGCACCAACACTCACAAGACATGAAGCTTAAGGCACCTACGTTTGCTGGAAGAGTCGATCCCGAGGCTTATTTGGAGTGGGAGTAACGCATGGAGCATATTTTCGTGTACTACGACTACAACGAGCAAAGAAGGCTGGCTTTAGCCATTGCTCAACTCACTGACCATGCTCTCTCATGGTGGGATCGTGAGGTAGCTGACAGAAGAAGGAGCCAATCACCTCAGGTCAGCACTTGGCGAGAGATGAGACAGCTCATGAAGAAGCGATATGTTCCGAGCTATTATCATCGAGATCTTCAAAAGAGGTTCCGAAAATTATCCCAAGGAACCAGGAGCGTGGAAGAATACTTTGAAGAGTTTGAACATCTTAGAAATCGTTTGGAGCTGGACGAAGACACCGAGACACTCATGGCTCAGTGACAAGATGTATCACTTGCAAGAAAGCCAAGTCTCGGGTTAACCCGCACCGGTTTGTATCTTCCTTTACCGATTCCTACTTTACCATGGATTGATATTTCTATGGACTTTGTGTTAGGTTTGCCTAAGATCAGACACAAAGACTCCATCTTTGTCGTGGTGGATTGGTTCTCAAAGATGGCACACTTCATCCCATGTGCCAAGACAAACGATGCTACACAAACCGCGGACCTCTTTTTCAAAGAGATTGTCTGCCTACATGGAGTACCTAGGACGATCGTCTCAGATCGCGACACCAAGTTCCTGAGCCACTTTTGGAGAACCCTCTGGAAGAAGCTAGGAACCAAGCTGCTCTTCTCCACGACCTGCTATCCGCAAACCGATGGCCAAATTGAAGTCGTTAACCGAACACTTGGAACGTTGCTTCGAGCAACAATAGGGAGAAATCTTAAAACTTGGCTTGAAGCTCTACCTTTTGTCGAATTTGCATATAATAGAGCTGTCCATAGTGCTACTCATTTGTCTCCTTTTTAGGTTGCTTATGGATTTAATCCACAGACACCATTGGATCTTAAGCCTCTACCTCAAACGGAGTTCTTAAACCTCGATGGGGCTAAGAAGGCCGCAGACGTGAAAAAGCTACACCAATCGGTCAAAGATCAGCTTGAAAGGACCAATGCCCTACGTGTGAAGAATGCCAACAAGGGAAGGAAGCACGTGTCTTTTGAAGTTGGAGAATGGGTGTGGTTGCACAAGAGACCGGAGCGATTCCCGGACAAACGCAAATCGAAGCTATCGCCTCGCGGAGACGGCCCATTCAAAATCTTGGAGAAAATCAATGACAATGCCTACAAGCTCGAGCTTCCAGGTGAGCTTAAGGTGTCTGCTACATTCAATGTTTCTGACTTAGCTCGTTTTGATGCAGGTGATGATGTTTTGGGGTCAAAACCTCATGAAGAGGGAGGGAGTGATGAGGACATCGAGTCAACGACCCAAGTCATACAAGCACCACTAGTACCAAGTGGACCAGTGACTAGAACCAGGAGCAGGGACATGGAAAAGAAGTTCAACATGTTCATGGACCAACTCAGACAAGAAGGTTTCTTCAAGACGGGCACTAGTCCGCTAAGCCCATTTGCGAGCAGTTATTGGGCCGATACTTTGAAGCAGGATCCACTCATGATCCCGGACGATCCAGAAGGTGATCCACATATGGATTTGAAGCTCTTTGAGTCTAGTTTCCAGAACACTAAAGATCAGCCCAAGAATCCTTACCATTCGGACCAGAACGTCCAAACACTGAAGACATATTGGCTGGATCCTTTGCTGGCCGATAACACTAAGTGGCCACTCATCAAGCCCAGGCTCGTGGCCCACTTATCTATGGTCGATTTCACTTCAACAGAGATGACTTAGGCCCAAGGAAGGTCATTAGTTGGGTTTGTAAGTCGTTTGGCGCTCTTTTCCCAACTTTCGTTTTTATCCCACTGGGTTTTGCGAAGATGGGGTTTTACCGAGGCCAAACGACTTGCAACATTATTGGCCCAATTAATGACTCTCTGTAAGCCCATGAAGACCAGCTACACGAGGCCTCACTTATATATCTCTTAGTATTTTAATTATTTTGTAAACGGGCCTAAATTGTTAAGGACCCGTCTTGTTATTTCTTTTTCGGTTTATTTCCTTTTCTTTGGGCGTGAGCTTGCTTTAAAAACCCTAGGGCTTTGTCTTTCTCATGGACGCAGACATAAGTATTTTTCTTGGCTAATTTTTGAGTTTTTGTTCTTCACAAAAACGTTTTCTCTCTTTAGATCGTGAGTGAGTCCGATCCTTAGGGAAACCCCTTGAAGTATCAAGAGACCGTCGCCTCTCTTGTGGTTCTCATCGCCCCACCAGCAACCTCCATCTTATCCCGTTGACAGAAGAGAGAGACCTTAGTCCAGCTTCTTCAACACTTGAGCTCGTATCATATGCTCTGCTCAGCAGCTTGTTTCGCCGCCTTCTTCGCCTCGGCGCCCCCCCTTTCCTCTTCCTTTTCCTCGAGTTCCTTCTTGACACGAATTGACAATCTCGCCATACTTTTCAAGGTGCTGTCAGTTGGTAGGAGTTGTGGATTCGTCGGAGTCTAATCACAAACAGTCCGAACCCGCTTTACCCTATCAAATGAGAAGTCCTTTCTCCAATCGAGTTTCTCGGAAGTTAAAATCGTCCACACCTTGGATAGATTGATTGGACACGGTGGAAGTGCGCTTTGAACTACAAAAACAAAAACACAAACTCAGCTAAAGGTATCAGGTACTGTGACGAGCCACAAATATATGAAATAACTACCAAGTGATCCCTAATTCGTCATGACTATTTGGAGGCATGACTGATACACGGAGGTTTCGGAAGTCCGAACAAAGAATAAACGATCCTCCCAAATGTCTTTACTCGGGAAACCCCTGATGACTCTGAGACCAGCCTTGTTGGAAATATAAACCCTCTTCAAGTTGGGAACTCTTCGGACTTCCAGAAGATTTTGGAGATACTTAAGGGTAATTTTGATATGGCATTATGCGCATCTGGCCAAAATCCCTATCAAATGACGAAGTCCCCGAGGCAGAACCTGGCTCAGTGTAATCACGTATGTCCAAATATATTGCATAACCAGCCTCGGCATGGGGAACCATAAGAAACATAAGGGAAAGAAGCCCTCGTATACATTAAAGAAATCCGAAGGAGGCTTTTCAGGTCGGTCGGATGGACTCGTAATGATGAATTCATCCTCCTCGGAAATCTCGAAGTGACGACTTAGCTTGGCAAGAGATTTCTCGTCAGAAAGAGTAGAGCCAGGAAGAATTTTTTGTTTTTTCAGACGTTTGGAATCCTTTTTGCTTGAAGGACCTGCTTCTCGTCCTAACATCGCTCGCTCTAAGCCCTCGGCAAAATCGACCAGATCGGCAGATAAACCCATCTCAGTGGAGTTTACTTCCTCGGGCAATTCGCTCGCGTCGTTTTCAGTAAATGTAGTCAGAGGTTGAATCGCCTCGGGAGATTCATTCAACTCGTCACCACTCGCGAAATCACAGCCGAGCCACACATAAGAGTTTTTCGAGCTAGTTGAACCTTTAGAATCAGACATCACGCCTCAAAAATTGGTTATTGAGCTCGAACCGATGAAGATAAATCGGAAAATACGGTGATGGATCGGTAAATTCAAAGGCTCGCCACACTTCGGATCGGATAAACTAAATTGCGAAGCGGTAAATCAGAAAATCCTAACCGGAAAAATAAATGAAGAAGAGAAAAGAAGAGAGAAGCGAGAGCTACCTGTTTTTTGGGATAATGACAAGTGCGAAAAATAAAATAATGAAGACGACATTTAAGGAAAAATACGTGGCTGCGCGTGACCTCGGGAACGAATGGAATGCTTGCGGTTCCCAAGGTATTTAAGGCAAAATATGTGGACTCGTGTACAAAATACTCACGGACACAAGAAATTCAATAAAAGTATGTGCATCCTGAGATATACCGAGGCGAAGGCGAAGCCCGAAATCCTTTTTTGCCTACACCACGGTGTAGAAATAGCTCGGCGTCGAAAGAAATGCTTCACCTCACCTCGATCGATCACCTTGTCACCAACAAAGAAACCCTTTGTCCTGTCTCAACAACAAACATTAGCAACCAGCTCAGTGTTACCTCGGTATGATATTTAAATCTCGATATCGATAAAGCTTCACCTCGTCACAATCACCCTTGAATTTGACAAGCTGGGGGGGGGGGCAAACTGTAGGGGTCGGTTTTCACCCACTCGAGATTTAACATTCCAATGCCACAAGATATACCGACTCGAAGAGAGTAAGGGAGAGAGATCTGAGCTGTAACAGGATGCCCTTCGCATGATCCGCCCCAAGGAGACCAAAGCCTAGCCGAACCAAGACAAAATCGGTTCGCCACAAAGAGAAAGGCCGAACCCATCAGATTACGAAAGGGCCGAAGCGCCTTCGCTCAACAATTCATGTGGGCCGAGTTGTGGGCCGAGGTCAACAATTACCCTAGCTTAAGTCGGTGGCCGCCTAAAGTAATAAGAAAATATTTTGTTTCATGTCCAGATTTCTCGCAAAACACGAATTTGAATAAATAGTGTTCATAATGATGTTTGTAGACGAGAGGAAAAAGAAACCCTAGCAATAGTCCTTAGCAACTTGTACTCATACACTTTCAAACATCAATACAACACCTATCTTTGGATCTCTTACTATGTTTTTCCTCAAGAAACTTCGGTTCCCTCTAAAAACCTCGACAAAAGATTGATTGTGTGAGTTTCGACTCTCACAGTTATATGATGCAAAAACAACCTCTAATTCAAAAGATTTATCCATACTCGTCGCTACAGGAATTGGGTCTAAACCTTAGCATCTTGATATGCTTGGTTTTTACCGTTTTTTAACACATGTTTTGGTATTCTTTTTGAGTCTTTTATTGAGTCAAAGTGTGTTTTTAGAGGTCAAAGTGTGTTTTTAGAGTATTTTAGTCTTTTATCGAGTCTTTACAAGTTTTAGGTTGATTTGGAGGAAAACAAGCCATTTTGGTTGCAAAAGGTGAAACTGGGAATGAAGAGTCATGCAAAAGCGTCAGACGTAGAAGAACTTCCCACCGATATATCTATCTGATATTTTGATACAAGATAAGGCTGTGAATTAGCTTTCATTTGCAAGTGGTTTAAAGGAAATCCAATGGTGCGATCAAGAGTAATACCCGATTTACTGAAGACATGTTAATCTGCCTCGCAGAAGAAGCATGCGCAGAACTTGGAAGGTTGCATCGACCGGTACATATTAGCATCGACTGATGCTGAAGAAGGCCGGTCGATGCTACCCCTACCCGAGAGGTAAGCATCGACCGATGCTAAGCTGGTATCGACCGATGCTAAGCTGGTATCGACCGATACCAGCCGACGAGAAGAAGAAGGGAAACCTATGTTTTTCTTATTTTACCCTGGGAACTTCTTGTTTTGACATATTTCCACCTAGACCTATATATACTCTATTTTTCATCTCTTGGAGGCAGCCACCTTTTGTTCTATTCAGACTTTTTGCTATTGAATAATTGTAAGCTTTGGAGAAGGTCGGCCGATGCTACCCCTGCCCGAGAGGTTATCATCGACCGATGCTAAGCTTGTATCGACCGATACGAGCCGACGAGAAGAAGAAAGGAAACTTATGTTTTCCTTATTTTGCCCTGGGAACTTCTTGTTTTGACATATTTCGACCTAGACCTTTTGTTTTATCCAGGCTTTTTGCTATTGAATCATTGTAAGCTTTGGAGAAGAATCTCTGCATCTATTGAGAAGAATTCTAAACCCTTTCTCTCTTTATTTAAATTATGATTTCTCCATCTCCTTGCTTGTTCTTCGTTACTATGTTTGAATAGTTCCATAGTTAGGTTAGGGCCTTCAAGGGGATCCATGAGTCATTGAATTAGACATAGATAGGGATTTATCTTTTGTGGTTTTCGCTTATTGTTGTGTTTATTGCTTAGACTTGAGCTGACCGCTAGGTCTATGAACTAGGGCAATCTAAGAGTGCGGAAGTGTCTTAGGTTGCTAGAAAGAGCATAAGTGAGCGAATTGTCCTTAGCCTGCGGAAGTTGATGTTAAGGCGATTCGTGAACATATTGAACCAGCTCATTAATGCTGATCTAGAATTCTATTCCAACGAAAGTTAGGATTTTAGGGTGCTAGATTTAGTAACCATGAGCATGGGAGTGGATTGGTTAGATATTTATGTTTGAGTTTGAAACTTGCTTTTAATTATTCCCTAAATAGTTGTCTGATCCATGATCTCTGGATTCGTGCGAATAAATCTTTGACCTAACGCTTTCCTTTTATTGAATTTACATCGTTTAAATTGCTCTCGTTACTTTTCCAAAACAAACCATATTATGTCTTAGCTTAGTTTCATAATTGTGAGAATTATAGTGTAACATTGGTCTCTGTAGATTCGATCCTAAAGTACTGCATTGAAAACCGTTATGATTGCGGTAGTGTGAACTAACATACTCCACTTTGTTCTCTTGTTCAGGTAACCAGCAAAAAACCTGAATAGAGTTACCAGAAGCAGGAGATCCGAAAACCTTCGCGAGCTCAGCAACGAAGAGCTAGCAAGGCTAGAACGAACGAACATACGAGCAAGATACATTCCCATCATCATGGACGAACAGAACAACGAGCAACATAATGCTGCAGCTGCTGAGCTCACAAGGCTGCAACAACACGTGCAGCAGTTGTAACAGCAGCAACAGCCTGCCATTGGGGACTTGGACACGCCTCACGCTTTCTACCAGAACATAGTTGTCGTCCGCCCACCTGATATTACGAGGAAAAACTATGAGATCAAACCTCAGATGATTGCATTGGTGAAGCAACACATGTTCCATGGTCTCCTGGCAGAGCATCCAATGGACCACATTGAGAACTTCGTAGAAATCTGCAGCCCTACCAAGTCTAATTGGGTACCAGCAAACTTTTCCCCTTATCTCTAGCGGATAAGGCACTGAGGTGGCTCAAGTCACTCCCTGCCGGGTCATTGAGTACTTAGGACGAATGCAGGGCTACTTTCTTGGATCATTTCTACACAAAATCCAAGACGGCGTCGCTTCGGAACAAGATCACAGCTTTCCAACAGCATCCAGGGGAGTCCTTTTACTAAGCTTGGGAAAAGTTTAGAGAGTACCGCATGGAATGCCCTCATCATGGGTACTCAGATGAACAGATTCTAAGCATCTTCTACGATGGAGTTTACTGGGACTATAAGAACGCCCTTAATGCTGCGAGAAATGGAGATTTCATGACCAAGACAAGAGAAGGAGCGTACCAATTGATAGAGAACATAGCTGCAAGTTCTGGGAATCGATGTCACGAGTATGGCATGTCTAAACGCCCAAATGGTGTAGACTCGCAGAAGATAGATGAGCTGACTGCAAAGGTGAACCTACTACTAAAAGGGAATCAGAGAGGTGTGCATCTTGCGAGGAGACAGAAGATGCGATCCTTTGTCAAGTATCGGCCGATGAGGAGATTGATGAGATGCAAGAGGTGAACTACGTTTGCGGACAAGGGTATGCGCAGAACAGAAGTTTCAACCAGAATTATAGGAACAACCCGAATTTGTCCTACAGAAGCACCAACGTCGAGAATCCCCAAGATCAAGTCTACCCTCAGCAGACTCAACAACCTCAGAGAAAAACCTTTGTGCAAAACACTGGTATCTCAGGTTTCTCTCAGAGCTTCAAGGGCCTAACAGGTTTCAAGGCGGTTTCCAACAGAAGCATCAGTTCAACACATTTCAGCCAACGAAGCCCGCTCCATTTCAAGTTACCGCCAGCCCCGCGGATAACTCCCAGGATGAGCTCAAGGTTCTCATGCAACAACTCTTGCTCAACCAACAGCAATCCGCCAAGGAGATTAATGTTAAGGTCGACAACATGTACAACGACCTCAACAGCAAGTACGAAGCCGTATGCACTCATGTGAAGAGGTTGGACACTCAAGTTGCTCAAACCGCCGAAGCAATTAAGAGGCCGCAAGGGGTTCTTCCAGGAGAGGTAGAGCAGAACCCAAGGAATGAATTCATCAACTCCATCACACTCAGAAGCGGGAAAGCAATAGAACATGTTGCACGAAAAGGGCAAGATACTGATGCCGTAATCAACCTAGAATGAGATGACGAAGAAACCGCCCCAACAGAGATGGTACCTACAAATGCAGACGATGAAGACAAACCGCAAGTGAAAACCCTACGCGTATCTACACTCCGAGAGTTCCGTACCCTACTCGTCAAAGGAAGTCGCGCAAGGACCTAGAAGAAGCAATGTGCAGGGAAATGTTGAAAGATCTCGTGGTGAAGCTTCCTCTGGTCGATGCGATCCAAATGATAACCTCGTTGAGGAAATATATGAAGAGCTTGGTGACGAGTAAAATGTCAACTGATGGCGGTGTCATGATGGTTTCCAAGAACTGTAGTGCGGTCCTCCAAAACAAGATGCCAATGAAACTAGGCGATCTGGGGAAGTTCGTTCTCTCAGTGCAGATTGGGGCAATGACTTTTGCTTGCTCTTTGTGTGATATCGGTTCTAGCGTTAACTTGATGCCATATTCCGTGGCTAAGCGACTCAGGTTCACAAAGTTCAAGCAAACCAAGATCTCCTTGGTATTTTCCGATCGTTCTGTGAGACTTCATGTTGATGTACTTGAGGATCTCCATGTACGGATTGGAGACGCCTTCGTTCCTGCGGATTTCATGGTTCTTGAACTTGATGAAGAACCGAGGGATCCACTCATATTGCGGAGACCTTTCTAATGCATAGCGGGAGCCATAATAGATGTAAAAAATGGGTGAATAGATCTCCACCTGGGAGACATTGCGATGAAGCTTGAAATGGACAAGATGCTGAAGAAACCTATGTTAGACGGGCAGACTTTCTCGATTGATGACTCACTGGAAGTCGACAACGTGGTCGTCAAAGAAATTTTGACAGACGACCCGTTGGAAACGGTTTTGACAAGGGCTGAGAATGAACACGGGTTTATGAGTGATGATGCAACAAGGTACGCTAAGATGCTCGATTCGAACAAAAAAATAGAGATGATGGTTCAACATATTAGCCTAGATGGAGCCGATGAGACGCCTCCAATGGCAAGTCATCATGCGCCTCCTGCTAGCATGTGGAGCCAGCTGAAAGCCCCAAAAATCGAACACAAACCGCTTCCAACAGGGCTAAGGTACGCCTTTCTTGGTCCTAATTCTACCTATCCTGTGATCATCAATGTTGAGTTGAAAAATGTTGAGACTGCTTTGCTTCTATGTGAACTTAGAAAGTATCGTAAGGCTTTAAGCTACTCACTAGATGATCTCTCAGGGATATCACCAGATCTTTGCATGCATCAGATACATCTAGAGGACGAATCAATGACTTCGATAGAACATCAGAAACGGTTAAACCTGAACCTCAAGGATGCTGTAAAGAAAGAGATAATGAAACTTCTAGAGGCGGGCATTATATACGATATCTCTGATAGTACTTGGGTGATCCCGGTCCATGTTGTGCCAAAGAAGGGTGGTGTAACAGTTGTTAATAATGAGAAAAATGAGTTGATCCCAACTAGAACTGTTATGGGGGATAGGATGTGTATTGATTACCGAAAATTAAATGTTGCTACTCGCAAGGATCATTTTCCTTAGCCTTTTATCGATCAAATGCTTGAAAGATTGTCTAACCAGCCCTACTAATGTTTTCTAGACGGCTATTCTGGTTTCTTCCAGATTCCCATCCACCCGGACGACCAGGAAAAGACCACGTTCACGTGTCTTTACGGCACTTTCGCCTACCGCAGAATGCAGTTTGGGTTGTGTAACGCCCCGGAAACTTTCGACCGATGCATGATGTCGATCTTTACCAATTCGATTGAGGACATAATGGAGATTTTCATGGACTACTTCTCTGTATATGGATCCTCGTTTTCTAGTTTTCTTTCTAATTTATGCAGGGTATTGCAATGCTGTGAGGAAAATCATCTGGTGTTGAATTGGGAGAAGTTCCACTTCATGGTCAGAAATGGGATTGTCTTGGGTCATCGGATTTCAGAGCAAGGAATCGAGGTGGACAAGGCAAAGAAAGAAGTGATGAGTAGTCTACAACCGCCTGAGTATGTCAAGGGGATTAGAAGTTTCCTAGGACATGTGGGATTCTACAGGAGATTCATCAAGGATTTCTCCAAGATCGCAAGACTTTTAACCCGACTGCTTGGCAAGGAGGTCAAATTTGATTTTGACAATGATTGTCTTGAGGCCTTTCACAAAATCAAGGGAGCGCTCGTTAGCGCACCAATAGTCCAATCGCCGGATTGGGAGCTCCCTTTCGAAGTAATGGCTGATGGCAGCGATTTCGCGGTAGGAGCTGTTTTGGGACAGCGAAAGGACAAGAAGCTTCATGTTATCTACTACGCTAGCAAGACTCTGGATGACGCACAGTGAAAGTACGCCACAACCAAAAAGAAACTTCTTGCCATAGTGTTTGCTTTTGAGTAGTTTCGGTCTTATCTCGTGGGGTCTAAGGTCATAGTGCACACAGATCACGCGGCTCTGAGGTATCTACTCACCAAGAAGGATGCCAAACCTCAACTCTTGCGTTGGATCCTTTTGTTACAAGAATTTGACCTTGATATCAAGGACAAGACGGAGAACGAAAATGGCGTTGCAGACCACCTATCGAGATTGCGTGTGGACGAAGAAATTCCTTTAGACGATCGCCTACCTGAGGAGAACTTTTACGCAATTAGCATCTGGAGCAGTGACGACTATACACCCCCACGCCACACAAAGCTCCCTGAAATGCCTTGGTTCGGTAAGATAGCAAATTACTTGGCCGCGGAAAAAGAACCAATTGGCTTTGCGGGAAACAAGAAAAAGAAGTTTTTAAGGGACATTCGACGGTATTTTTTGGACGAGCCATACCTCTACAAGAAATGCGCGGATGGCGCCTTTCGAAGATGCGTTTCGGAGGAGGAGATTCCTGGTATCCTATTCCACTGTCACGGCTCGAGCTATGCGGGACACTTCGTCACGTTCAAAACGGTGTCCAACGCTTTGTAAGCCGGGTTTTGGTGGCCGACTATGTTTCACGATGCACATGCTTTCATCTCCAAGTGCGACTCATGTCAAAGGGAAGGGAATATCAGCAAGCAGAATGAAATGCCTCAGAACTTCATCTTGGAGGTTGAGGTGTTCGACGTGTGGGGGGTTGATTTCATGGGTCCATTCCTGTCATCATATGGGAATCAATACATCCTCGTCGCCGTAGACTATGTGTCTAAATGGGTTGAAGCGCTGGCTAGCCCAACTAACGATGCCAAGGTAGTTTTGAAAATGTTCAAGACGGTGATATTCCCAAGGTTCGGTGTACCTCGAGTAGTAATCAACGATGGTGGGTCTCATTTCATCAACAGGATCTTCGAGAGTCTTTTAAGGAAGCACGGAGTCAAGCACAAGGTGGCCACTCCTTATCACCCCCAGACGAGTGGACATGTTGAGGTTACCAACATAGAGATCAAGGGCATCCTGCAAAAGACAGTGAACACAACGAGAAAGGACTGGGCTACGAAGCTGGATGATGCTCTTTGGGCATACATAACCGCCTACAAAACACCCCTCGGGACAACACCATTCCACCTGGTTTACGGAAAATCATGTCACCTATCGGTAGAGCTCGAATACAAGACGACATGGGCTGTAAAGTTTCTTAACTTTGAAATCAAATCTGCTTCTGAGCGAAGAACGATGCAGCTACACGAATTGGAGGAGATTCGTCACATGGCTTACGAGAGCTCGAATATCTATAAGGAAAAGACCAAGGCTTATCATGACAAGAAGATAGCTCCAAAGAACTTCACTGTAAACGATCAGGTATTGTTGTTCAAATCTCGCCTTAAACCTTTTCCAGGGAAGCTGAAATCGAGATGGTCCGGACCATTCACCGTTAAGGAAGTGCGACCGTACGCAGCCGTAGTGATGCTGAACACCACAGGAAACGAGTTTGTGGTTAACGGTCAGTACCTCAAACCATACCTAGCCAACGTATGACTCGATGGAGAATAAACAATTCTCCTCGATGAGCCGTCCATCGCCTAAAATGGCTGACAAGTCAAGCTAATGACTTAAAACAAGCGTTTGGTGGGAGGCAACCCACCGGTATGTTTTCTTTTTATTTCGCTTTTATTTTATTTTTTTTTAGTATGTTTCACCTTCTACCTAATTTATTTTCACACCGAGACGGTGAGAAGTAAGTCTGGGGGAGGGTATCTATCGTTACTAACGCTATCGTTTCTTTCTTTTGTCTTTTCTTGAGTCATTTTTTTAGGTTTTCTTGAGTTTATTATATATTATTGAGTCAAACCTTGTTGGAGAATACGATCACCACTCTTGAATTTTTAATATGATTTGTATCTAAGTGACCATTGTTACAGATTTAGCTCCCGACAAGACTAATGGAAAATCGAAAGGCCAAACAGTTATTCAGAGACAACCATATTTCCAGGAAAATTTCAAAATTTGAGCTAGTTTATGCGCTCTTCCTTTTACCTCATCATCGTGATTGGTGTTTTCAGAGCTTGATTCCTCGTTCATATCCGACAAGACAACTCGTGTTAAAATATGGTACCCATCTCCCTCATTTTTAATTGAAAGCAGAAAAGATGAAATGATTTTCTTTCGAGTAAAGGGCTAGGAAAATTTCCAACAATCCCATTATTTTACTTCGAAGGAGATGATCACACTAAGGTTGGAAGCGAGGTTAGGAAAATTTCCGAAGATACCACTATTCGCCTACGCCTTAGATTGAAAGGGTGGCACTAAAATGAACCGGGGATTCGCACTAAAATGAACCGGGGATTCGGTGGCTAAAACCATTAATACTAGCGTTCCATCATCCATTAGCCCTATGAAAAAAATGAGGAACATATAAGTCTGGGGGAGGGGAAAGGTACCAAGAGTTGTGTTGTTGTCTTGTCGGAATATCGAAAGGAAAAGAGTCTATAAGGTTCTTGACACTATGATCTTTGATGAGACCCAACGATGATAATTTTGGGATTGTTCTGTGAGATTATGTGTTGAAGCTTGGAGGCTGCGAACGCTTGCAGAGAAGTACATGGTGGTCCAATCAGGAGCTAGTTTAGCAATACGTGGATTAATAAGGTGACGGTCATTGCGGGATTTTAAAGGTAGTATGAATCTCCGAGTTTTCAAACTTTTCTTCCTTGCTAGTCTTCTTTTTGCTTGAGAACAACCAAAAGACTAAGTCTGGGGGAATTGGTATACCTGGTTTTTACCTCTTTCTTATGTATGTTTTAATGTTTCTTTCAATTTTTCTATCGAGTCAAAGTCCGGTTTACAGTCTTTCAGTCTTCTATTTAGATATCTCAGGTAAAAAGGCGTTCAAGGATGAAATTGGAGTTACGAGGACAAAAACGCATGAAACCGTGAAGAAAGAGCCAGCATCGGTCGATACCGGTGGAATAGGTCGATGCCACCCCTACCTGAGAGGTTGGCATCGACCGATGCTGGTGAAGGTATCGATGGGCCGGTCGATACTAACCCTACCCGAGGGGTCAGCATCGACCGATGATGAAGAAGACGGATCGATGCTACCCGTACCCAAGGGGTCAGCATCGACCGATGCTAAGATGGTATCGACCGATACCAGCCGACGAGAAGAAGAAAGGAAACTTCTGTTTTCCTTATTTTGCCCTGGGAACTTCCTATTTTAACCTAGTTTCGAGCTATACCTATATATACTCTATTTTTAGCCTCTTGGAGGCATCCACATTTTGTTCTATTCAGACTTTTTGCTATTGAATCATTGTAAGATTTGGAGAAGAATCTCTGAATCTATTGAGAAGAATTCTAAACCCTTTCTCTCTTTATTTATATTATGATTTCTCCATCTCCTTGTTTGTTCTTCGTTACTATGTTTGAGTAGTTCCATAGTTAGGTTAGGGCCTTAAAGGGGATCCATGAGTCATTGAATTAGACACATATAGAGATTTATCTTTTGTGGTTTTCGCTTATTATTTTGTTTATTTCTTAGACTTGAGCTGACCGCTAGGTCTATAAACTAGGGCAATCTAAGAGTGCGGAAGTGTCTTAGGGTTCTAGAAAGAATATAAGTGAGCGAATTGTCCTTAGCATGTGGAAGTTGATGTTAATGCGATTCATGAACATATTGAACCAGCTCGTTAATGCTGATCTAGATTTCTATGCCAACGAAAGTTAAGATTTTAGGGTGCTAGATTTAGCAACCATGAGCACGGGAGTGGATTGGTTAGATATTTATGTTTGAGTTTGAAACTTGCTTTTAATTATTCCCTGAATAGTTGTCTGATTCATGATCTCTGGATTCCTGCGAATAAACTCTTGACCTAACGCTTTTCTTTTATTGAATTTACATCGTTTAAATTGCTCTCGTTACTTTTCCAAACAAACCATATTTTGTCTTAGATTAGTTTCATAATTGTGAGAATTGTAGTGTAACCTTGGTCTCTGTGGATTTGATCCTAAAGTACTGCATTGACAACCGTTATGATTGCGGTAGTGTGAATTTTAGTTATTAATTGACTGAGTGAAAACGCTTAAATCACATCCACAATCATTCCTATCCTCAAACTCTTTAACATTCATTAAGTGCATATCGTGATCATGCTTTATACAAATAAATTTAACTCATTTGGCTTGGTGGAAAAGTTTTGAGATGAAAGTGATTGCAATCATGTGGGTACTCCAGTGCAAGGGGATCTCTCACGAAAGAATGAACTTTGGCAAAATGTTAAGAGTAAAGAACAATCGATGCATACAAGGATGACTTCTATCTACCCAATGCCCCAATATGAACTCCACTCCTATTTCTAAACCCCATCAAGTCCCATTCCTAAGCTACCCACATCACAAGGCATTTGGCCTTCTTAAACCTCACACTTTCCAACACTTTTATTTTATTTTCACACATAGGGGATTCTCTTCTTCTTCTAATTTGATTGGTTTGGCTTCTCATCTTTTCTTTTCCTTTAGCTCTTCTTTTGCTCTCACAACTAGTCTCCATTCCATCTTTTAGATACCTTAGCCATATATTATTATTTTTTTCATTTTGGCTCTTTCTTTCACATTATAGACTTTATACAATTCAATGCTTAGAGCTATTTTATACTTTCATGCAAACCAATCCAAACTTTTTGCTTTCCCATATTTTTTTCCCAATCTTTTCCTTTCTCCACATTCTCTTTTCTTTCCATAAACTCCCAAACCACCCAACCTATCTATCCTAGCCTATGTCTAGCCCATTGATGTGTGAGCTAGTTCTAAAAATAAGTTTTTCCTTGTCATCCCAAACTCAACACTTTATGCTAAGTTCATTCGAAATTAGGTCTCAAGACACACACAAGAGATAAAGGCTTGGAAGAAGGCTTAGTTTAGGGTGGGGTTAACCATTCCAAAGATGGGAATCTTCTATTTGAGCTAACAAGAGAGTGGTAAAAGGGAGAAGATAGCTCACATATGTATATGGTATCCAACAACTTTTCAATGTACAATCATGATAATTTCAAGTCAAGATTAGAGTTCAATAAATAGAGTTGGATTCAATTCAAAGCATGCTTCAACCAATACAAGAACATTCAAATCACTAGATCAAAGCATGGATCATCCTTAACTTCGTGCTTTCTTTTTGTGTTCAAAGTTTCAAATTTTTCAATTTTTATGATTTTCCTATGCACCTATATGTATGCATGAGACTCAAGTTTACAAAAAGGAAAATAAGATCACAAAAGAAAATGTCAAAAGACAAAAACCCCTCCCCCGAACTTGAATTGCATCGTCCCGGTGCAACAAAAGTCAAGGAGAAGGTAAAAATATGCAAAAATGTATTTACAATAAATTGGAGCTTGGATCATACCTTTGGATTGGGAAGAAGGAGTGGTGACGTTTGTGGAGGTTCCACATAGCTCAAATTAACCGTGCATCAAACACCACGACCTTTGAACCCATATAATCTATAAACATCAAACAAAAACATCAAAAGGAACTAGAAAGAACAAAAATATAAACAAAGATAGTCATGGGAATGCCTCCCAAGAGCGCTTGTTTAACGTCACTAAGCTTGACATTTCAAACCCTTTTAGGCGGGCAGAGAATGAGTAGTGGGACTCCTTGGTTGGACCTTTTGCTTTGAGCTCGGGTGTGATGATTGATCTAACCATTTCAAAAGCTTTGACCGGCCTTTACACTTGATCTTGTATTCAACCACACAATCTTTATATCTCCACGCTGTAAATGTCATAGTGGCGGGCTTGGGAAAAACGGATCCAACCTCATTCGGCTTGTTTGGTTCGCCTTTGACAAGGGTGGTGCATTTACCCTTCTTTTGATCCTTCTACTTTCAATCTCATTATCCATTGTAGTATGGAAAAGAGATTTCAAGCAATCACCATCCAATGCGAAAGCTCCTTCAACATTACCATAACACAAAGCTTTCTCTTCATCAAAGTCGTTTTTCTTTTCACAAGCTTTTGGGGGTGAAACCAAATCCATCCTCTCAATACTACCCACGTACTCAAATTTGTTTACTTGAATTTCATCATCCTCATAAACAATGGTACCACAAAGCTTAGTCGAAGAAGGCTTGATGGAATAGAAGACTTTGTCATTCACGTTCTTGAGCAGTACCCTCTTGTTTTGGAAGTCCATGCTTGCACCGGTGGTATTTAAGAAGGGGGTTCCAAGAAGGAGAAGAACTTTGGAGGTTTGCTTTATCTTCATAACTATGAAGTCGGTTGGAACGAGACAATCTCCAATCCTGAGAGGATAATCTTCAATAAGGCCAAGTGGTTGCTTTAAAGAAGAATCACCAAACGGGATGGGTGATGGGTAATGCTTCATGCTAGTGATTCCAAGACTCTTTACCATTGATATGCTCAAATTAATACCCTAAAAAGTAATAAAGCAGATGTTGCAGTATATCAGGGGTCGAACACAAGAACTCCGAGAAATCGCACAATAGATTGTATAGTACCGAATCAAGCTAAGCAATTCAGATGAAACAAAAAGCAATAAACAGTAACGAGTTGTAAATCGATGGGAGAGAGATAGGTTCAGGGATATTTCTCAGGAAATCAATGAATGCAGAATAAACTAACTAACCAGGGTTCAGATTTAGCGCGGTTCTTGAACTCAAATCACTTAGGTATAATTAACCAACTCTCGTTGCGAAAACTATCTAAGTCTAAATCATAGAATTCCAAATCTCTTTGGGAATCCTAAAGTCTAAACCAGCTTTTAAATCAAGTTTGATTTGTTCACAAAACAACTAAACCAAATCTCTTTGCGAATAGTTATTTTGCTCACCTTAGGTTATATCAGGTAATTAATCGCACTCTCTTGCCTAATCAATTATCCTAAGATCTAAGCTCTAGGTGATCAATCCAGAATTAGCTTTGGAAACAACATATGGTGAAGAACTAATTCAGATAGTGAATCCTAATAGCTAATCAATCTAGCATTCAGAGAAAATCCTCATGAGAACCCTAAACCTAACAAGAGATCTAATCAGACATGGAAATGGAAACAATAAACATGTTTGAATAAATCATCAAATAAAATAGAAAGAGTAACAAGAGGGTTCGAAATCTTCTCTCGGACGAACAGAGATTAAGACTTGTCTCCCTTCAAAAGCTCTCTCACAAAACCAAAGTAAAATAAAGCATAGCCATGAAAGGGGCTGTAAAATCCTATTAAATAACATAAATCACGTTTTGGGGCTTCTTGTAAATAATAGAGACTTCTGGGCAATTTTGCAATTCTTCAACTCTTGGAAAAGTCACGACTCGTGTCTGATGTAGTGAGTATCGACCAATACTAGTGAGTATCGATCGACACCGTGGCGTCAAATCGGGTACTTAGCTACACGAATGTCTGCTTCGCTCCAAAATGCTCCAGAAAGCTCCATTATCTCCAATTATGCTTCAAACGTGCTAAAACCTGTAAAAGACTCTAAAACACTACAAAATAGTAGAAAGACTCTATAAAATGGACTTATATCATGGCCTAAAAGGGGTAAAAACCATGATATATCAACTCCCCCAGACTTAGCATTTGCTTGCCCTCAAACAAAACAGAAAACTAAACCATAGAAAGAGGTTTGAAAACATAGAGACTCACCCGTTCATGAAACATCGTAATGACCTTTTTCCTTAGTGCTCTACATATCACCTAACTAGCTTTTTGATGTAACCACTATGTACTTCTCCGTAGACATTCGCAGCTCCCCAGACTACACACATTATCTCACATCTTCGTTCAATCAAGCCTTCCTCGCCAGTTTCATCGCTGTGATTAACACCAAGAACCTTCTAGATTATTTTCCATACAATATCATGACAAGGAACCACCCTTTTCACACTTTCTGGTATTATTTCTCTCCCCCAGACTTATTTCTCATTATATCTCTTGCATATGCTTATTAAGGTTCGAGACGCGAGTATTGATGGTGTTTTCCACCGAATCCCCGGTTCTTCCCTCAAAAGTAATCAAAGGAGTAGGCTAATAATGGTATCACAGGAAATTTTCCTAACCTTGCTTTCACCTTTGTGTGATCATTTCCTCTGAAGTAGAATAATGGGAACGCTGGAAATTTTTTTAACCCTCTACTTATAAGAAAATTATCTCATCTTTTAATGCATCTTATTAATTAACTTGTAACAGGGAGAGAAATACCATTACTTTAAACATTTGGGTTCCTTTGTCAGATACGAATGATGAATCAAGCTCTATGGACATCAATCACACTGACGAAGTGCAAAAATTTGGCTCAGGCTTTAAAGAACTTTGCTGGAAACATGGGTGTCTTCTAGTTAACTGGTCAGACTTTGGATTTTTCATTAGTCGATCTAGAACTAATTCTGTAACAATGGTCACTTAGACGCAAGGTCATATCAATAGATTCAAGAAAAAGATCACAGTCTCCAACAAAGTTTTGACTCAATAAAACAAATTTTGACTCAAAAACGACTGACTCTAAGAAAAACAAAAACAATGTCAACGACTACCTCCCCTAGACTTGAACAACACTGTCTCCAGTGTTATCTAGCCTAGAGTTGGTAAAAGAAAATAACAGAATAGAATAGAAAAGGGAAAAACAAGAAGTTACCGTGCTGGAACATTGAGTATCGACGGACACACGGCTTGGTATCGATCGATACCAGGCTTAAGTTTATATAATGAACCCTTCTCTTTCGCATAGGGTGTCGACCGATACCAACAGGGTATCGATCGATACTCAGGCAATTTCTTGTTTTCTCCTTGTTCACCCTGACACAAAACACAAAACGAAAAATAAAAATAAAAAGACTTATATACAAACTAACCAGTGGGTTGCCTCCCACCAAGCGCTCGTTTAACGTCATTAGCTTGACTGTACCGCCATTCAGACTGTCAGTCAGGAGAAGATTGAGAAATTACTCCAAAACAAGCTCCACAACTTGACATCGCCAGTTTCAGAGTTCTGCTCAACATGCTCTCCACAAACTCATTTCCTTTCTCTTTCAGCTCCGAAGTAAGAAGAACTATAGCCTTAGAGAATGGTTTCGAAGTTCTTTTGCACTTCACCTTGTATTTAATCGAATCCCCATCATACTTCTGAGGGATTAAATTCATAGAAGCAACACCCTTCACTCCTTTGCTCCTCACATTCTTCTTTGCCTTAGCTGTTTTGACGTCTTTCTTGGTGATGACAGAAGGACTATCTAGAAGGTCTATGACAGTTGGCTCATCAGGAGGCTCTTTCAAAAGATCAACTACCAACGTCTCTCCTGTAACAATGGAGATGCAAGAGATATGTGTGGGAGTTCCTATAGTAGGAATGGCTTTGTAGTACACCTCCTTGTCAATGTACGAGAACGAGATTCTCTTGCTGGGTGTGTCCATAATGGCACCGACCGTAGCCATGAATGGACTTCCAGGAATCAACTGCGTATTAGATCCTACACTCATCTCCACAACCTCAAAATATGTAGGAACCAGACAGTCTCCTACTTTAACCATCAAATCAGGGATTGTACCGTATGGAACCGATGTGGAAGAGTTCGCGAATGTGATAGATGTCTTGGAAGATCGAATATCAGCTCCTAATCTCTCTGCAATTACCCTTGACATGACACTGACGCTAGCCCCCGAGTCAACGAGAGACTCTTTGAAATCAGAACCAGATATAGAGCATGGAACTGAGAATCTGCATGGGTCTTTCCTTTTAGTCAACTGCCTCAGCGGTAGTGACTTGCTTCTTGCCTTGATAAAGAGTACTTCGATCTCTTCCATAGTTTATCTGCAATTTCGGAAGTGACTCAGCAGAGGGCGGCACTCTAGAGCTTCTTCAAAAGTCAGTGTGTGGGGAATCCTTCATACCATCTTCTCAAAGCCAAGCAGCTGCTTTGGAGAAATGGGGTCTCTGAGGTGTCTGGGTGGCATGGGGTATGGTATCTGAGGTTTGTGAACTCTTTCTGCACTCAAACCGGGTTTCGTTTCAGCAACTTAACTGGTATCGACCGACACATGGGTGGTGTCGATCGATGCTTTTGCTCTGGAATCGTCCCTGGCAGAATTTTGGACGTGTGTCGATCGATACAAGGGAGTATCAGTCGACACATGGGTGGTGCTCGAATTCTCATCGTCATATATATCATCAACAGAAGGAAGCTCCACAACCAACTTATCCAGTATAATTTTGTATTTGGGATCCTCCCATTCCTTCTTTGTCATCTTAGGAGACATAGGATAAGGTATTTTGGGTGTGTACACCCTATCCTTGACTATCTCTGGTTCCTTCTCGACCTGCGCCTCAGTATCGACCGATACAGAAGGAGTATCGATCGATACACGGGATTTTGGATCCTCTCGTGCAGGTGTCTGGACTGGTGTCGATCGACACTGGCTGGTATCGAGCGATACACGGGATTTTCAGATTTCCAGTCGTCATCTTCAGCAGTATCGACGAAATTCTCTGCAATTGGGTTGTTCTTCACTCCTGTAATCACCTCTTTTCCACTCGTCAAGGTGATGGCATTGATGTATGCCCTTGGATTCTCAGTTTTCCCGGGAAGAAAACCTTCCTGCCTCTTCACAGCTGTTGCAGTCTGAGCAACCTGAGTTTCCAGCTTCCTCTGAGTCAGATTGATAGATTCAATTTTCCCATTCAGATCAGTGTACATAGAGTCAAACTTCCCATTGAAATCCACTTGCAACTTCTGTTGTCCCTGAAGAAGTTGTTCAAGCATGGATTCCATCTTACTCTCTGTGGATTTTGGAGAGATGGGTCGGTACGAAGAGTTCCCATAATTGCGAGTGAAATCGCTGCTCTGGAGTGGTTTCTGAGAAAATTGTTTTACTCCAAAACCTGATTGGTTGCCCTCAAACTTGTACCCACCTTGATGAGCGTTGTTGTTGAAGTTTTGGTTGCTGTTGTACCCAAATCACTTACCCTGAAAACCAGAACCACCAATGTAGTTAACTTCCTCCACTTCATATTCTTCCACATTTACGACTTCATCAGCAAAGTGTACAGCTATCTTCGACTTCCCGATCAGGAAATCCAGCTTGGCCTGAACTTCAGCAATCTGTGATCCATCAACTCCTCCAGCCTGCTTCTTCCGCTCGAAATCAGCATTCTTGGTGTTATTACTAGACGACAAGTTCTCAACCAGCACAACCGCATCATCTGGATACCTGGTGTTAAAGTTCCCATTACTCGCAGCATCCAAACCCATCTGGTACCTCCAATCGATCCCTCTGTAAAAAGTACCAAGCAGCTGAACCTGAGTGAACCCATGATGCGGACAATCTCTCTGATATGACTTGAAACGAATCCAAGCAGCCTTGAGTGCCTCTGTCGGACCTTGAGAAAATTGAGAGATCTTGTTCCTGAGCTCCTCGAATCTCGCATCATCATAGAAATTGTTCACGAATGCATTCTTCGTCTCATCCCATGTAGTTAGCGAACCAGGAGCCAACTGCTTCAACCAATAAGCAGCATCCCCACTAAGAGAGTATGGGAAACGTTTGCAGAAAAGGTAATCATAGGACACTCCATTGCACTTGATGCTTGTAACCAAATCCTCATACCTCTCAATGTGATCCATAGGGTGTTCATGAGAAAGACCATGAAAAAGATGTTGACCCACAAGAGTGAATTATGCAGGTTTCAGTTCAAAGTCATTCCTCTGAAAAGTAGGAGGGTGAATCTCTGATCGATTGGAATAGAACTGATCAGGCATGTTGCACTCACCAATCGTCCTACCGCGATTAATCACAGTGTTCCCTGCATTCACAGCAATTGCAGGGACAATGATATTTCCAGCTTCATCAAGTCGATGCCCTCTCTCATTGCACAATTGACCCTCTTGGTCTCTCAAAGCTCCAGCAGCATCCTGAATCATAATCATTGTATTGTTCATCTCTGCTGGCTTCTTTGTTTTCCTGTTTGCACGTTCCAAATTCACACCTGAAACACACTAGGCAAGGCACGTAAGTAACAAAAAACACGTTGAGTATCGACCGACACTGGGTGGTGTCGATCGATATCAATAAAAAGAGAACGACGAGTATCGACCGACACTAGATAGTATCGACCGATACCGACGAGCTTAGTCAAAATTCTCAGACTAAAATCTAATGGCGAATTGAGTCCCCGACAACGGCGCCAAATTTGATATGCTCAATTTAATACCCTAAAAAGTACTAAAGCAGTTGTTGTAGTATATCAGGGGTCGAACACAAGAACTCATAGAAATCGCACAATAGATTGTATAGTATCGAATCAATCTAAGCAATTCAGATGAAACATAAAGCAATAAACAGTAAACGAGCTGTAAATCGATGGGAGATAGATAGGTTCGGGATATTTCTCAGGAAATCAATGAATGCATAATAAACTAACTAATCATGGTTCAGATTTAGCGCGATTCTTGAACTCAAATCACTAAGGTAAAATTAAACAATTCTCGTTGCGAAAACAATCTAAGTCTACATCATAGAATTCCAAATCTCTTTGCGAATCCTAAAGTCTAAACCAGGTTTTAGTTCAAGTTTGATTTGTTCACAAAAAAACTAAACCAAATTTCTTTGCGAATAGTTATTTTGCTCACCTTGGGTTCTATCAGTTAAATAATCGCACTCTCGTGCCTAATCAATTATCCTAAGATCTAAGTTCTAGGTGATCAATCCAGAATTAGCTTTGGAAACAACCTATGGTGAAGAACTAATTCAGATAGTGAATCCTAATAGCTAATCAATCTAGCATTCAGAGAAAACCCTTATGAGAACCCTAAACCTAACAAGAGATCTACTCAGACATGGAAATTGAAACAATAAACATTTTTTAATAAATCATCAAAGAAAATAGAAAGAGTAACAAGAGGGTTCGAAATCTTCTCTCGGACGAACAGAGTTTCAGACTTGTCTCCCTTCAAAATCTCTCTAAAAAACCAAAGTAAAATAAAGCATAGCCATGAAAGTGGCTGTAAAATCCTATTAAATAACCTAAATCATGTTTTGGGGCTTCTTGTAAATAATAGAGACTTCTGGGCAAATTTGCAATTCTTCAACTCTTGAAAAAGTCGTGACTCGTGTCTGTTGTAGTGAGTATCGACCAATACTAGTGAGTATCGATCGACACCGAGGCGTAAAATCGGGTACTTAGCTACACGAACGTCTAGTTCGCTCCAAAATGCTCCAGAAAGCTCAATTATCTCTAATTATGCTCCAAACGTGCTAAAACCTGTAAAAGACTCTAAAACACTACAAAATAGTAGAAAGACTCTATAAAACGGACTTATATCATGGCCTAAAAGGGTTAAAAACCATGATATATCAACCATCTTAGGTGATATCACATTCATGCTTGACCCCGAATCGCACAAGACATCATCAATCTCAAGACATCATCAATCTTCAAATCAATAGGGATGCAAGAAATGGCAAATTTACCTGGATTTCCAAGCTTAGGAATCGATTTGGGCTCACATGGAGAAGGTTCAACACAAGAAGCTTCATCTCTACTCTTGATGCTAAATTACTAGGCTTTGAACAACTTAAAGAGTTATATGAAACTGAATCTGAGTTCAAAGAAATATATAAAGCTTGTGAGAAGTTTGCTTCTGGTCGGTTTTATAGACATGAAGGTTATCTATTTTATGGTAATCGTTTGTGTGTGCCTAATTGTTCTGTTCGAGATTTGTTAGTTAGGGAAGCTCATGGAGGAGGACTAATGGGACACTTTGGAGTCTTTAAGACTGTTAAAGTGATGCAAGATCATTTTCATTGGCTACACATGAAAAGATATGCTGAGAGGATCTGTGCAAGATGTGCTACATGCAAACAAGCTAAGTCTAAAGTCCAACCCCACGGTTTGTATACCCCTTTACCTATTCCTGCTCACCATTGGACCGATATATCCATGGACTTTGTGGTTGGTTTGCCTAGAACTATAACAGGGAAGGATTCCATCTTTGTTGTAGTTGATAGATTTTCTAAGATGCCACATTTTATAGCATGTCACAAAACTGATGATGCCTTTCATATAGCTAATATGTTCCTTAAAGAAATAGTTCGCTTGCATGGAATGCCTAGGACTATTGTTTCTTTGGTCTAAACTAGGAACTAGACTGTTATTTTCAACAACTTGCCACCCCCAAATTGATGGTCAAACCGAAGTGGTTAATAGAACCTTATCAACCTTGCTGCGTGTTTAAATCAAAAAGAATCTTAGAACTTGTGAAGAATGCTTACCACATGCTGAATTTGCATATAATCATGCCATGCATTCTGATTCTAAGTATTCACCATTTCAAGTTGTTTACGATTTTAATCCCTTGTCTCCTTTGGATTTAATGCATTTACCTTTGAGTGAAAGATTTAGCTTAGATGGACAGAAGAAGGCAGAGATTGTCAAACAAATTCATTCAAATTCTAGTTAGAACATTGAGGAGAAAACAAAGCTGTATGCAAAACAAGCCAACAAGGGCAGACGCAAGATCATTTTTGAGATTGGAGATCTCGTATGGGTTCATTTGAGGAAAGAAAGGTTTCCAGCTGAAAGGAAATACAAACTTATACCTAGAATCGATGGTCCTTTTGAGATAATCAAGAAAATCAATGAGAATGCATACCAGATTGATTTCCAAGGTAAGTATAAAGTTAGTCCAAGATTCAATGTTTCTGACTTAGTTCCTTTTATTGTAGATGAGCCAGATTTGAGGTCAAATCCTTTTCAAGGAAAGGGGGATGATGTGATCCTATGCAGCACCAAGAAAGATGAGCTTGAAGCTGAGGAGAAAGATTTAGCCGAGAGATTTGTTGCCGAGGAAAAGCTAGCTGAGGAAGATTTAGCAGAAGGATTTGTTGCCGAGGGAAAGCAAGCTGAGGAAGATTTAGCCGAGAGACTTGTTACCGAGGGAAAGTTAGTCGAGGAACATTTAGCCAAGGGACTTGTTGCTGAGGGAAAGATAACCAAGAGGAATGTTGCTGAGGGAAAGTTAGCCGAGAGAACTGAGGGAGATTTAGCCGAAGCACATTTAGCCGAGGGATTCATTGCCGATAATCCTTTGCTCATTTCAACCTGTCCCATGACCCGAGCTAAAGCCAAGAAGCTCAAAGAAGCTATTTTCGGATTACTTAAGCAAATACAAGTCCAAGATCATTCAAGAAACAATCAAACCACACTGGTTTTGATTCAGGCTCAAAGAACTCACTAAATGGGTATGTGAAACACTTTGTGCTCTTTTTCCCTTCCCCAAGTTTTGTCCCATTGGGTTTTCTTGGAAAGGTTTTTAACGAGGCAATTGTTTCACATCATCACTAGCCCATTTAGCCGAGCTTCCTCAAGCCAAATTAAGCAAATCACATTTTCGACAATAAGGAGTTCAAGAGTTATCTTTTGAATTCAAAAACTTGTGTTTAGTTTTTGTGTTATTTCCGAGTTGTTTTCTCTCTCTTTCATGCAACATGTTGCATTCTCTTTATATCCTTTGTAAACCTCATTGTCGAAAACAATCTAGTCTTTTATCAAAACTCTCTGAATTTTCTAGATCATCTTCTTGTGAGTATTATCCAGCAAAATCATTTGATGCTTTTGTGAGTAATATATATCCAAGAGAATCAAAGCGGAATATACTTAATAAGAAACTCTCTTGAATCGCCACTCTTCGGTTGGGTAAGAACATGATAGGCCTTGCAAACAATTAGATTGTTTCAAGGGTTGTGGAATGAATAGTCTCACAAGGGTTGTGGAAGGCCCTTGATATTCCTCAATCGATTATCAAGGATATTACTCACCAAAAGAATCAAAAGTTTCTGCTGAATATTACTCATCAACAGGATCTAGAACTTAAGAAAGGTTTTTGATAAAAATACTACATGATTTTCGTCCATAGGGTTACAAGGAATATAAAGAAAACACAAAGACTTGCATGAAGGAGAGAGAGAACAATAACTCTTCTCGAAAATGACAGAACATTAAAACTTAGTTTGAAATTTGAAATATGACTCTTTCTCTTCCTCTTATTTATTCTTATTGGGGCCATGAATTTGAGCTCTTTATTGGGCTTAGAAATGTATCATGGATGCCACACATAAGTCTGTGAACTCCTAAACGAATTGGGCCTTGAACTCTTCAAGTATAGCACCACGTCGACCCATTTAGGCATATGGGAAATAACTTTGTGTTCCGATGTCTATATCTTCTGATATTGAGCTTGTTGGAAACCTAAGAGATCCATTAAGATTCTCCAATTGGTTTCGTGTCGACATCGTACCTGAGTTGGGGTGTGCATCACGATCTTTGACTCAGTCGCGCAATTGGGCCTGAAGCAGATCCATCGGTTTATGAAATTCATATCTTTCTCGTATGAACCGTTTTTGAGATGAATCCAATATTCCCTGATTCTGGGAAGGATCAAGATTCCATAACAATTTGGTTCATAGCTTAATTCCTTCTGGTTCGATTGGAAACCTCCATTGAACGTGCGCATGTCTAAATCGAGTAAGCTCGGATTCGCCTGAGTTGAGAATTGAATAACTTCTTTACCTGAACTCGGATTGGACTGAATCCACTTCGATCCGTGCTCTAGATGAGGTGAGAATGTAGTCCAAGTGCGCGTTGGGCTGCACCAGTTGATTGTCGTCTTCATTTGTCCTGAACAAGACACATGGGTCTTCTCGAATGGTTTGATGATCACATCAATGACAAATGTCACAGACGCGAATATCATGTGACCCTTGCAAAATCTTATAGAATTATGGCAAACAAAAAGGCTACAAAAATTTATAAAAGAAAAAACCCGTAAATTTGAACCTCAAAATATTTCAGGGCCTATGTATATAAATGATTTGGTCGTAGACATAAATTAGTAAACTCTAGTTTAAAAATTTAGAGTATGAAGTTCGCAGACCACAATATGGCATAATTTTGGTAGATTAGTTACCAAAATTTTCGAGAGTTTAATTTTTTAAGTTTTTTTTTAATATTTTTTCTTGTTTCTCGACAACCACTTTTTAAAAAAATAATTTATTTTTATTCCATGCAGTTTTATAACAACTTTTGAGATAATTTAGAATTTGTTTGCGTTCGTTATCATGGGTTTCATTGTTCTATCGACAATATGTCAAGTATTCCATGGGTATTCTATTCCTTCTAAACTATGAGTACTGATTTTTCTTCCATTCTATTTTTATAGGTAACTAAGCTTTTAAACGCTAATATATAAGATGATTGTGGATTTATGACGTATAAACAAATGATAAACGTAGTTTTTCTTTGTTTTTACTCGTTTGGGATTTCGCAGACAAATCGACAATTCATTGCTTTGTTTTGGCATATTGTTTGGTAAAATAAATGGTGGCGTTGTCTTAACCGTACGGAAAAAGGCGTCGCTAACATGCGACGGTATATAATGTTCTTGGAAAGTTTATAGCAGAGCTCGGCCTTATTTTAACAGATTTGTTATCAAAAATTTTGAGAATTCATTTTTTTATTTTTGTTTTCATATTTGTTATTAATTCTCTACCACTACTTCTTTTATACATGATTTATTTTTATTCCTTTTTGAATGTATTTTATAAAAGTCCATCACCTTGTTTCATTGTTCTATCTACAATATGCCAAGTATTCCCTTGGTATTGTATTCCTTCTAAACTATGAGTTATATTTTTCGTCATGTTCCATTGTTTTGAGTTAACTTAGCTTTTAAACGCTAATATATAAGATGATTATGGAGGTATGACGTCTAAACAAATGTTAAACGTAGTTTTTCTTCGTTTTTACTCCTTTGCAGTTTCGCTGACAAATCGACAATTCTTTGCAGTGCTTTGGCAGATTGTTTGGTAAAACAAATTGCGGCGCTGTCCCGACAAAATGTGGCGTGAACATGTGATTGTATATAATGCTATAGGCAGAGTTAGAGCAGAGCTCGGTCTTATTTTGCTATATTTGTTATCAAAAATTTTGAGAATTCGATTTTTTGTTTTTTTTTCATATTTGTTATTGTTTCTATACCACCACTTATTTTATAAATGGTTTCTTTTTATTCCTTTTAGTTTTAGTTTCATTGCTAAATTGACAATATGCCAAGTTTTCCCTAGGTATTGTATTCCTTCTAAACTATGAGTTATATTTTTCCTCTCATTCTATTGGTTTTAAGTTACCTAAGCTTTCAAATGTTAATATATAAGATGATTATGGAGGTATGCCGTCTAAACAAATGTTAAACGCAGTTTTTTTTTGCTTTTACTCATTTGGGGTTTTGCAGACAAATCGACAATTCCAAGCAGTGATTTGGCATATTGTTTGGTAAAAAAAATTGTAGCTTGATTTAAGCGTTTTCACTCAGTCAATTAAAACTAAAGTTCACACTACCGCAATCATAATGGTTGTCAATGCAGTACTTTAGGATCGAATCCACAGAGACCAAGGTTACACTACTATTCTCACAATTATGAAATTAAGCTAAGATATAAATAAGGTTTTTTTGGAAAGCTAACGAGAGCGATTTAAGCGATGTAAATTCAATAAAGGAAAAACGTTAGGTCGAGGGTTTATTCGCAGGAATCCAGAGATCATTAATCAGACAACTATTCAGGGAATAATTAAAAGCAAGTTTCAAACTCAAACATAAATATCTAACCAATCCACTTCCGTGCTCATGGTTACTAAACCTAGCATCCTAATCCACTTTCGTGCTCATAGAATTCTAGATCAGCCTTAACGAGCAAGTTCAATATGTTCACGAATCAACCCAATACACTCTCGCGGTACTAGGTGATTTGATCGCTTATGTTCTTTCTAGCAATCTTCACACTCCCGCGCTATAAGATTAAGCCCTAGTTCATAGACCTAGCGGTTAGCTCAAGCCTAAGCAATAAATACAACAATAAGCGAAAACCACAAAATATAAATCCCCATCTGTGTCTAATTCAATGATTCATGGATCCCCTTGAAAACCCTAACCTAACTATGGAACTAATCAGACATAGTAACGAAGAACAAGCAAAGAGATGAAGAAATCATAATATAAATAAAGAGAAAAGGGTTTAGAATTCTTCTCAATAGATGCAGAGATTCTTCTCCAAAGCTTACAATGATTCAATAGCAAAAAGTCTGAATAGAACAAAAGGTGGCTGCCTCCAAGAGACTAAAAATAGAGTATACATAGGTCTAGGTCGAATTAGGTCGAATTAGGTCGAAACAGGAAGTTCCCCGGGAAAAATAAAGAAAACATAAGTTTCCTTTCTTCTTCTTGTCGGCTGGTATCGGTCGATACCAGCTTAGCATCGGTCGATGCTGACCTCTCAGGTAGGGGTAGCATCGACCCGTCTCCTTCAGCATCGGTCGATGCTGACCTCTCGGTCAGGGGTAGCATCAACCCGTCTTCTTCAGTATCGATCGATGCTGACCTCTCGGGTAGGGGTATCATCAACCCGTCTTCTCAGGTAGGGGTGGCATCAACCTGTTCCACTAGTATCGACCGATACTGGCTATTTCTTCACGGTTTCAGGCGTTTTTGCCCTCGTGACTCCAATTTCATCATTGAACGCCTTTTTACCTGAGATATCTAAATAGAAGGCTAAAAGACTCTAAAACAGACTTTGACTCGATAAAATATTTGAAAGAAACATTAAAACATTTGTTAAAAAGCGGTAAAAACCAAACATATCAATTCCCCCAGACTTAGTCTTTTGCGCTTCCTCCAGAAGACTAGCAAGGAAGAAAAGTTTGAAAACTCGGAGATTCACACTACCTTTAAAATCCCGCAATGACCGTCACCTTATTAATCCACGTATTGCTAGACTAGCTCCTTATTGGACCACCATTTACTTCTCTGCAAGCATTCACAGCCTCCCAGCTTCAACACATAATCTCATAGAACAATCTCAAAATTATCATTGCTGGGTGTCATCAAAGATCATAGTGCCAAGAACCTTATAGACTCTTTCCCTTTCGATATTGCGACACGACAACAACACAACCCTTGGTACCTTTCCTCTCCCCCATACTTATTCTTTTCTCATTTCTTTTCCATAGGGTTAATGGCTGATGGAACGCGAGGATTGATGGTTTATTGCCACTGAATCTCCGGTTCATTTTAGTGCCACCCTTTTAATCTAAGGTGTAGGTGAATAGTGGTATCTTCGGAAATTTTCTTACCTCGCTTCCACCTTTAGTGTGATCATCTCCTTCGAAGTAAAATAGTGGGATCGATGGAAATTTTCCTAGCCATTTACTCGAAAGTAAATCATTTCATATTTTCTGCTTTTTAATTAAAAATGAGGGAGATAAGTACCATATTTTAACACGGGTTATCTTTTCAGATACGAATGAGGAGTCAAGCTCTGAAGATACCAATCACGATGATGAGGTAAAAGGAAGAGCGCAGAAAATGGCTCAAATTTTGAAATTTTTCTGGAAATATGGATGCCTATGATTAACTGGTTGGCCTTTAGATTTTTCATTAGTCTTATCGGGAGCTAAATCTGTAACGAAGGTCACTTCAATGCAAAATCACGTTAAAAATTCAAAGGTAGTGATCTTAATCTCCAACAAGTTTTGACTCAATAAAACATAAAAATGACTCAAGAGAAAAACAAAAGAAAGAAACATAGCGTTGGTAACGATAGGTACCTTCCCCCAGACTTACTTTACACCGTCCCGGTGTGAAAATAAATGAGGATGAAGGTTAAACAGACTCAAATAAAATAAAGGGAAAATTAAAATTAAAAGAAAAAATGTACCAGTGGATTGCCTCCCACCAAGCGCTTGTTTTAAGTCATTAGCTTGACTTCTCAACCTTTTTAGGCGATGGGAGGCTCATCGAAGAGAATTGTTTCTTCGCCATCGAGTCCTATGTCGGCAAGGTATGGATTGAAGCGTTGACCGTTAACCACAAACTCGTCTCCTACGGTGTTCAACAACACTATGGCTCCGTACGGTCGCACTTCCTTAACAGTGAATGTCCGGACCATCTCGATTTCAGCTTTCCTGGGAAAGGTTTAAGGCGAGAATTGAACAGCAACACCTGATCTTTTACAGTGAAGTTTTTTGGAGCTATCTTCTTGTCATGATAAGCCTTGTTCTTCTCTTTATAGATCTTCGAGCTCTCGTAAGCCATGTGACGAATTTCCTCCAATTCGTGGAGTTGCATCGTTCTTCGATCATAAGCATATTTGATTTCGAAGCTAAGCAAATTTACAGCCCATGCCACCATGTATTCGAGCTCTACCGGGAGGTGACATGATTTTCCGTAAACCAGGTGGAACGGTGTTGTCCCAAGTGGTGTTTTGTAGGCGGTTTTGTACGCTCAAAGAGCATCATCCAGCTTCGTTGCCTAGTCCTTTCTCGTTGTATTCACTGTCTTTTGCAGGATGCCCTTGATCTCTCTGTTGGAAACCTCAACATGTCCACACGTCTGGGGGTGATAAGGAGTGGCCACCTTGTGCTGGACTTCGTGCTTCCTTAAAAGACTCTCGAAGATTCTGTTGATGAAATGAGACTCGCCATCGCTGATCACTACTCGAGGTACACCGAACCTTGGGAATATCACTGTCTTGAACATCTTCAAAACTACCTTGGAGTCGTTAGTCGGGCTAGCCAGCGCTTCAAACCATTTAGACACATAGTCTACGGCGACGAGGATGTATTGATTTCCATATGATGACGGGAAAGGACCCATGAAATCGATCCCCCACACGTCGAACACTTCAACCTCCAAGATGAAGTTTTGAGGCATTTCATTCCGTTTGCTGATATTTCCTTGCCTTTGACATGAGTCGCACTTGGAGATGAAAGCATGTGCATCATGAACCATAGTCGGCCACCAAAACCCGGCTTGCAAAGCTTTGGACACTGTTTTGAACGTGGCGAAGTGTCCCGCATAGCTCGAGCCATGACAGTGGAATAAGATACCAGGAATCTCCTCCGAAACGCATCTTCGAAAGGCGCCATCCGAGCATTTCTTGTAGAGGTATGGCTCGTCCCACAAATACTGTCGAATGTCCCTCAAAAACTTCTTTTTCTTGTTTCCCGCAAAGCCAATTGGTTCCTTCTCCGCGGCCAAGTAATTTGCTATCTCACCGAACCAAGGCATTTCAGGGAGCTCGGTGTGGCGTGGGGGTGTATAGTGGTCACTGCTCCCGATGCTAATTACGTAAACGTTCTCCTCAGGTAGGCGATCATCTAAAGGGATTTCTTCATCCACATGCAATCTCGATAGGTGGTCTGCAACGCCATTCTCGATCCCCTTCTTGTCCTTGATCTCAAGGTCGAATTCTTGTAACAAAAGGATCCAACGCAAGAGTCGAGGTTTGGCATCCTTCTTGGTGAGTAGATACCTCAGAGCCGCGTGATCTATGTGTACTATGACCCTAGATCCCACAAGATAAGACCGGAACTTCTTAAAAGTAAACACTATGGCAAGAAGTTCCTTTTTGGTTGTGGCGTACTTGCACTGTGCATCATCCAAAGTCCTGCTAGCGTAGTAGTTAACATGAAGCTTCTTGTCCTTTCTCTGTCCCAAAACAGCTTGTACCGCGAAATCGCTGGCATCAGTCATTACTTCGTAAGGGAGCTCCCAATCTGGCGGTTGGACTATTGGTGAGCTCGTTATTGGTGCGCTAACGAGCGCTCCCTTGATTGTGTGAAAGGCCTCAAGGCAATCGTTGTCAACATCAAATTTAACCTCCTTGCAAAGCATTCGAGTTAAAGGTTTTGCGATCTTAGAGAAATCCTTAATGAATCTCCTGTAGAATCCCGCATGTCCTAGGAAACTTCTAATCCCCTTGACAGACTCAGGAGGTTGTAGACTACTCATCACTTCTATCTTTGCCTTGTCCACCTCGATTCCTTGCTATGAAATCCGATGGCCCAGGACAATCCCATTTATGACCATGAAGTGGCACTTCTCCCAATTCAACACCAGGTGCTTTTCCTCGCAGCGTTGCAATACCCTGCATAAATTAGAAAGACAAACAGAGAACGAGGATCCATAGACAGAGAAGTTGTCCATGAAAACCTCCATTATGTCCTCAATCAAATCACTGAAGATCGACATCATGCATCGCTGGAAAGTTGTCGGGGCGTTACACAAGCAAACGGCATTCTGCGAAGTGCCATAAGGACACGTGAACGTGGTTTCTTCCTGGTCGCCCGGGTGGATTAGAATCTGGAAGAAACCATAATAGCCGTCTAGAAAACAGTAGTAGGGATGGTTAGCCAATCTTTCAAGCATTTGATCGATAAAAGGCAAAGGAAAATGATCCTTGCGAGTAGCAGCATTTAACTTCTGGTAATCAATACACATCATGTGCCCCGTAACAGTTCTAGTTGGGATCAACTCATTTTTCTCATTATTAACAACTGTTACACCACCCTTCTTTGGCACAACATGGACCGGGCTCACCCAAGCACTATCAGAGATAGCGTATATAATGCGCGCCACTAGAAGTTTCATTATCTCTTTCTTCACAACATCCTTGAGGTTCAGGTTTAACTGTCTCTGATGTTCTATTGAAGTCATCGATTCGTCCTCTAGATGTATCATATGCATGCAAAGATCTGGTGATATCCCTGAGAGATCGTGTAGTGAGTAGCCTAAAGCCTTACGATACTTTCTAAGTTCACATAGAAGCAAAGCAGTCTCAACATTGTTCAACTCAGCGTTGATGATCACAGGATATGTAGAATTAGGACCAAGAAAGGCGTACCTTAGCCTTGTTGGAAGCGGTTTGAGTTCGATTTTTGGGGCTTTCAACTCGCTCCACATGCCAACAAGAGGCGCGGGATGACTTGCCGTTGGAGGCGTCTTAGCGGCTCCATCTAGGCCGATGTGTTGTACCATCATCTCTATTGTCTGTCTCGAATCCATAATCTTAGCGTACCTTGTTGCATCATCACTCATAAACCCGTGTTTATTCTCAGCCCTTGTCAAAACTGTTTCCAACGGGTCATCTGTCAAAATTTCCTTGACGACCTCGTTGTCGACTTCCAGTGAGTCATCAATTGAGAACGTATGCCCGTCTAACATAGGTTCTTCAGCATCTTTTCCATTTCAAACTTCATCACAATGTCTCCCAGGTGGAGATCTATTCGCCCATTTTTCACATCTATTATGGATCCCATTGTGCATAAGAAGGGTCTCCCCAATATGAGTGGATCCCTTGGTTCTTCATCAAGTTCTAGAACAACGAAATCCGTAGGAACGAAGGTGTCTCCAAATCGTACGTGCAGATCATCAAGTACACACACAGGGAGTCGCACAGAACGATCGGCAAATACCAAGGAGATTTTGGTTTGCTTGAACTTTGTGAACCCGAGTCGCTTAGCCGCGGAATATGGCATCAAGTTAACGCTAGAACCGAGATCACACAAACAGCAAGCAAAAGTCATTGCCCCAATCTGTACTGAGAGAACGAACTTCCCCATATCGCCTAGCTTCCTTGGTATCTTGTTTTGGAGGACCGCACTGCAGTCCTTGGAAACCATCATGACAATGTCGTCGGTAGACATTTTACTTGTCACCAAGCTCTTCATATATTTCCTCAACGAGGGCATCATTTGGATCGCATCGACCAGAGGAAGCTTCACCATGAGATCTTTCAACATTTCCCTGCATTTTGCTTCTTCTAAGTCCTTGCGCGACTTCCTTTGACGGGTAGGGTACGGAACTCTCGAAGTGTAGATACGCATAGGGGGTTGCGCTTGCGGTTCGTCTCCATCGCCTGCATTTGTAGGTACCGTCTCTTTTGGGGTGGTTTCTTCGTCATCTCCTTCTAGATTTATTACGGCATCAGTATCCTGCCCTTTTCGTGCAACAAGTTCTAGTGCTTTCCCGCTTCTGAGTCTGATGGAGTTGACAAATTCATTCCTTGGGTTCTTTTCCACCTTTCCCGGAAGAACCCTTTGCGGCCTCTTAATTGCTTTGGCAGTTTGAGCAACTTGAGTGTCCAACTTCTTCACATGAGTGCAATCGGCTTCGTACTTGCTGTTGAGGTCGTTGTACATGTTGTCGACCTTAACATTAATCTCCTTGGCGGATTGATGTTGGTTGAGCAAGAGTTGTTGCATGAGAACCTTGAGCTCATCTTGGGAGTTATCCGCGGGGCTGGCGGTAACTTGAAACGGAGCGGGCTTCGTTGGCTGAAATGTGTTGAACGGCTGCTTCTGTTGGAAACCGCTTTGAAACCTGTTAGGCCCTTGGAAACCCTGAGAGAAACCTGAGATACCAATGTTTTGCACAAAGGTTTTTCCCTGAGGTTGTTGAGTCTGCTGAGGGTAGACTTGATCCTGGGGATTCTCGACGTTGGTGCTTCTGTAGGATAAATTCGGGTTGTTCCTATAATTCTGGTTGAAACTTTTGTTCTGCACATACCCTTGTCCGTTGACGTAGTTCACCTCTTACAACTCATCAATCTCCTCATCGGTCGATCCTTGACAAATGATCGCATCTCTTGTCTCCTCGCAAGATTGCACGCTTCCCTGGTTCCCTTTTAGTAGTAGGTTCACCTTTGTTGTCAGCTCATCTATCTTCTGCGAGTCTACACCATTTGGGTGTTTTGACCTGTCATACTCGGGACATCGATTCCCAGAACTCGCAGCTAGGTTCTCTACCAATTGGTATGCTCCTTCTCTTGTCTTGGTCATGAAATCTCAATTGCTCACAGCATTAAGGGCGTTCTTGTAGTCCCATTCAACTCCACTGTTGTTGTTGCTGTTGCAACTGCTGCACTTGTTTTTGCAGCCTTGCGAGCTCAGCGGCTGCAGTATTATGTTGCTCGTTGTTCTGTTCGTCCATGATGACGAGAATTGATCTTGCTCGTCTGTTCGTTCGTTCTAGCCTTGCTAGCTCTTCGTTGATGAGCTCGCGGAGGCTTTCGGATCCCTTGCTTCTGGTAACTCTATTCAGAATGTTGGTTACCTGAACAATAGAACAAAGTGGAGTACGTTAGTAAATCTTAGGCTAAATCTCAAATTCAGAATTGAAGGTAACGATATTGATCCCCGGCAACGGCGCCAAATTGATTTAAGCGTTTTCACTCATTCAATTAAAACTAAAGTTCACACTACCGCAATCATAACGGTTGTCAATGCAGTACTTTAGGATTGAATCCACAGAGACCAAGGTTACACTACTATTCTCACAATTATGAAATTAAGCTAGGACAGAAATAAGGTTTGTTTTGGAAAGGTAACGAGAGAGATTTGAACGATGTAAATTCAATAAAGTTTAAACGTTAGGTCGAGGGTTTATTCGCAGGAATCCAAAGATCATAAATCAGACAACTATTCAGAGAATAATTAAAAGAAAGTTTCAAACTTAAACATAAATATCTAACCAATCCACTTACGTGCTCATGGTTACTAAACCTAGCATCCTAATCCACTTTCGTGCTCATAGAATTCTAGATCAACCTTAACGAGCAAGTTCAATATGTTCATGAATCAACCCAATACACTCTCGCGCTACTAGGTGATTTGCTCGCTTATGTTCTTTCTAGCAATCTTCACACTCCCGCGCTATTAGATTAAGCCCTAGTTCATAGACCTAGCGGTTAGCTCAAGTCTAAGCAATAAATACAACAATAAGCGAAAATCACAAAAGATAAAAATCCCTATATGTATCTAATTCCATGATTCATGGATCCCCTTGAAAACCCTAACCTAACTATGGAACTATTCAGACATAGTAACGAAGAACAAGCAAAGAGATGAAGAAATCATAATATAAATAAAGAGAGAAAGGGTTTAGAATTCTTCTCAATAGATGCAGAGATTCTTCTCCAAAGCTTACAATGATTCAATAGCAAAAATTCTGAATAGAACAAAAGGTGGCTGCCTCCAAGAGGCTAAAAATAGAGTATATATAGGTTTAGGTCGAATTAGGTCGAAACCGGAAGTTCCCCGTGCAAAATAAAGAAAACAGAAGCTTCCTTTCTTCTTCTCGTCGGCTGGTATCGATAGATACCAGCTTAGCATCGGCCGATGCTGACCTCTCGGGTAGGGGTAGCACACTACAAGAAAACAGGTGGAAATCCGACGGAAATTCCGACGGCAATAATTCCGTCGGAATTCCGTCGGAAATATTAACCCGTCGGAAATCCGTCGGAAATTCCGACGGATTTCCGACGACAATAATCCGTCGGACACTTTTCGACAGATTTCCGACGACTTTTTGACGCATTCTGATGTTGCCGACATACTGCCGACGGATTTCCGACGACGTTCATCCATCGGCAATTTCCGACGGATTGCCGACGGATTTCCGACGGATTTCCGACAGATGCCGACAGATGCCGACATGGTTGCCGACATGGTTGCCGACATCGATAATATCTACTTTATATCCGTCGGAAATCCGTCGGAAAATGGACAAAATTTTCCTTATAAAAACGTTTCCACTCTTCATTTATAATCACAACAACAAAAAATCTCTGTTATCTAATTCCTTACGAAAATGTCTTCTTCAAATCCTTATAATTATTTTCGATCATGGATGGACAAGCCTCATCTAATTTCGGACACGGGCCTAGTTACGGAGGAATTCAAAAAAGGTCTACAGGAATTCATGGCATTTGCGGGTATGCAGAAGAAAGCAAAAAAAACCGGTAAAATCTATTGCCCTTGTACCAATTGTGGGAATCGTAGATTTATCGTGATAGATGAAGTATGGTCACATTTGTATTGTCATGGGTTTATGTCGGGTTACAAGATTTGGTATTATCATGGAGAAAATGATACAATGGTGGATAATTATGCTAGTACTAGTGAACATTATATTGGGGATAACACTAGCTTAGAAGAACCCGCAATGGAAGAACAAAGTACTGTAGGTCATGTTCAGATGGTGAACGATGCATTTCGTGAAAATATACCATCGGTTGCTGAGTATGGAGATAGGGGAGAAGAACCTAATTTAGAAGCTCGGAGATTCTTTGATATGTTAGACGCTGCTAAACATCCGTTATATGATGGGTGTAGAGGTGAAAATTCCCCTTTATCAACTGCAACAAGGATGATGGGTATAAAGACGGATTTCAATTTGAGTGAGGAGTGCGTGGATGCAATCGCTGATTTTGTGAAAGAAATTTTGCCAGAAGATAATCTTGCACCGGCATCATACTATGAGATACAGAAACTTGTTCAAGGTCTAGGATTGTCGTATCAGATGATAGATGTATGCATAGACAACTGTATGCTCTACTGGAGAGAGGACGCAGATCGTACGACATGTCGTTTTTGTTGCAAACCTCGGTATAAGGAAACAGGTGGAAGAGTGCCAGTGCCATATAAACGGATGTGGTATTTACCGTTAATAGAGAGATTGAAGAGGTTATATCAGTCAGAGCGCACAGCAGGAGCAATGAGATGGCATGCAGAGCATACAACAGATGGACAAATCGCCCATCCGTCAGATGCAGGAGCATGGAAACATTTTCAATCCATTTATCCCAGCTTTGCGTTTAAGGCAAGGAACGTATACCTTGGATTATGTATCGATGGTTTCAGCCCTTTTGGGAAGCACGGCAGAAAATATTCTTTGTGGCCAGTAATTGTAACACCTTACAATTTGCCGCCATCTTTGTGCATGCGAAGGGAGTTCTTGTTCCTTAGCATTCTCGTTCCTGGACCAGAGCATCCGAAGAGATCACTTGATGTGTTTTTGCAACCATTGATTTATGAGCTGCGAATGTTATGGGACCAAGGTATTGAAGCGTTTGATGTTTCTTGTCACCAAAATTTCATCATGCGGTCGGTACTTTTGTGGACTATTAGCGATTTTCCAGCATATGGCATGTTATCAGGATGGACAACGCACGGAAGGTTATCGTGCCCGTACTGTCAAGATAACACTGATGCGTTCCAATTGAAGCACGGACGGAAAACGTCTTGGTTTGATTGTCATAGGCGATACCTACCTAGCGATCATCCTTATCGTCGGAGCACCACATTGTTTAGGAAGAACCGGAAAGTATTTGACGGTCCTCCTCCTGAGTTAGATGGTGAGTATTTGTTGACTCAGTTTAGAGATTTTGGTGCAGAGAGGACCGTTGATTGTGGTGGTAACGGACATCATCCTGTTGATGGTTGTGGCAACGTTCATAATTGGCACAAGAGGAGCATTTTCTGGGATTTGCCTTATTGGAAGAACCATCTTTTGAGGCATAATCTGGATGTCATGCACATTGAGAAGAATTTTTTTGACAACATTATGAACACCGTTCTCAATGTCAAAGGGAAGACGAAGGACAATCTGAAGTCTAGATTGGACTTGCCAGACATTTGTTCTCGTAGAGCACTACATGTGACAGAGAACGGGAAGCCTCCGGTCCCGGCTTTTCGTTTCGATGAACCTTCAAAGGCCGAGTTTTTTTACTGGATTACCGAAAGTGTTAGATTCCCGGACGGATACGCATCTAACCTTCGGAACTGCGTTGATCATGGAGAAGGGAAGTTTACTGGGATGAAGAGTCATGATTGTCATGTGGTGATGCAGCGCCTCCTTCCATTTGCCTTTGCATGTCTTCTACCACGTAATGTCCACGAAGCAATTGCAGGTACAATCATGAAATTATTTATTTACTACTTTATACAATATATACTTCATTATTTAATTATTCATTTGTTATCCATATATTGCAGGGATTGGTGCCTTTTTCCGAGATATATGTTCTCGCTCTCTTACATCAGACGGTATCCGAAATCTTGGGGCTAATATACCTGTAATCCTTTGCAATTTGGAGAAGATATTTCCTCCTTCATTCTTTGATGTTATGGAACATTTAACAATTCATCTCCCTCGAGAAGCAGAGCTTGGGGGCCCGGTTCAGTACCGTTGGATGTATCCTTTCGAACGGTATATGTTACATCTAAAGAAGAAGGTGAAAAATTTGAGTAGAGTGGAGGGTTCTATCGTCGCACAGACCATCAATGAAGAAACCTCACATTTTGCCGAGTCCTACTTTCCATCACAAGTCAAAACAAAGAGTCGTAGAGCAGCTCGACATGATGACGGAGGCGTCCTACCTTTCTATCCGGTCGATGTACCTCATATATTTTTACAGATTGGACGACTTAGTGGAAAAGGCAAGAAGAGGAGACTTTCACCACAAGAGCGAGAGCATTTGCATATGTATATTCTCACAAACTGCGACGGAGTTGATGAATATGAGAGGTATTATATATTGAACATAATTATTAATTACGTATTGGGTTTTTGATTATATATATATATATGTACTAACGTGATAATTGTTTCAATCTCACAGGATGTATATGGCTTATCAACGTTTTGCATTTCCTGACAAAACAGAGGACGAGCTAATCGAGCTCAAACAGGAAGAGTTCGGACGTTGGTTAAGAGATTATGTAAGTCTTTTAATTGCCTTGTTTTTAGCAATCATCATATGTAATGAAAGATTTAATTATTTGAAGTATTTTTATTTTAATTGTGCAGGTGACGACAGAGAAGGCTAACGGACAAACATTTCCCACGTGGTTAGAAGAAATTGTGAGATTTCCACTAGCAACCGTGCAGTCACATGTGATGTATAGCACACGGGGGTACGCTTTTAAGATTCTTCGGGATGATAGGAGTGCGACAACTTCAGATTACGGTGTATCAACTCAGTCAGGTGATCTTGTATACTATGGTGTCGTACGTGAGATTTTCGATGTTCAGTACCCGGGAATGCTCGGTCTAAGATGTGTTGCATTTTTATGCGACTGGAACGACCCATTAGTAGGAAGCGGTGTGCGACACGACCAATTTGGTGTTACATCATTACATAGCAGAAGAAAACTCCAGAGATACGAGCCATTTGTACTTGCATCACAAGCAGACCAGGTTTGTATTTCTTTTACGTTAATTTTTAATTAAGTTTTGTTGCATTCCCGTGGTTTAATTTGTACATGGTGTAGGTATGCTACATTCCCTATCCGCGGGTGACAAACAAGCAAGACCCGTGGGTTACAGTCACATCGATAAACCCGAGAGGTAGAGTTCATGGGATGTCTGATCATGAACCCCTCCAACAAAGCTCCGTAGGTTTGGGTTCAATCAAGCATTCCCTTGAGGTCGACCTTGTCGTTGATTTCACCATACAGTCAGACGATCGAGTATTTGAGGATTCAGAAGAAGAATTTGACGAATTTGGGGAACCTTCCGATTCAGGAGAATCAGATTACTCATCATCGGATTGACAGTAGTTTTAATTATAAAATTTGCACCGTAAAATATGTACATATATTTGAACTAGAATTGTAATGTGTAATATATCAGTTATGTCGAAGTTTTATAAAGTTAGACATTTGATTAAGTGTAACAAAATCGGAATTTTGCAACAAAAAAAATATTATAACTTCTATATAAATTCTAGATAACCTATTTTATATACATCATACAAGTGTTTGAAAACTTTTGCCACAAAAAAAAAACATATACCCTATACCCTAAACAAGATTTTTAAATATCCGTCGGAAATCCGTCGGAAATTTCCGACGGATTAAGCTGCCTCGGATAAAACCTGGGTTATATCCGAGGGATTGATTTTTCAGCCGATGCAACTCAATCCGTCGGAAATTTCCGACGGATTTCTGACGGATTCAGTTGCATCGGCTGAAAAATCAATCCCTCGGATATAACCCAGATTCAACTCACTCCGTCGGAAATCCGTCGGAAATTTCCGACGGATTTCCGACGGATATTTAAAAATCTTGTTTAGGGTATAGGGTATAGGTTTTTTTTGTGGCAAAAGTTTACAAACACTTGTATGATGTATATATAATAGGTTAACCTTGTATATACATCAAGAACCGACGGATTTCCGACGGATATTTAAAAATCTTGTTTAGGGTATAGGGTATAGGTTTTTTTTGTGGCAAAAGTTTACAAACACTTGTATGATGTATATATAATAGGTTAACCTTGTATATACATCAAGAAAATGTGTTATATAGATTTTAAAAATTTTGATTGAAGTGTTTGTATAAGTTATAGTATAAGATATTGTTGATTTATGTGAAACGATATGTTTTGATGTTGTATAATTTTTAAACTAATGCAAACCCTGTAATATTGATGAACTTAATATATTTATTGAATGAAACATGTAAATAACATGTCCCTAAATCATATAAAGAAACCCTAAACCCTAAACCCCAAATATACCCTAAATCCGTCGGAAATCCGTCGGAAATTTCCGACGGATTTCCGACGGATATGAAAAAATAGACACGTGCTTGTTGACTGACCAATCGACAAACATGCAAGGAATATACCTTATCCGTCGGAAATCCGTCGGAAATTTCCGACGGATTTCCGACGGATATGAAAAATTAGACACGTGCTTGTTGACTGACTAATCGAGAACCTTATCTTCTCCAATCCGTCGGAAATCCGTCGGAAATTTCCGACGGATTTCCGACGGACATTGATATTTTCGAGGAGACCGCGGGAATATCAACCGCGTAAATGAAATTATTTTTCAAAATCCGACGGATTTCCGACGGCCATCGAATTATATCGACGAAACGTAAGTTTTTTTCCTTATTTCTCTCATCTTCCTCTCTCTCTTCCGTCGCTTCTTCTTCCTCTTCTCTCAAAATTTCCCTAAACGAAAATCTCTTCTTCTCCCTCTTTTCTTCTTCTTCTTCACAATTTCAGTTTTTATCTTCAATTCATCAACTCCTCATCTTCAATTCCTCAATTCTTCTCCAACAAAACCATGTAAGTTTAATTAATTCCTTTAATTTTGTTTTATATCATTTTAGTTTTAGGGAATATATTAGTTAGGTTGTTAGAATTTTGTTTATGTGAATTGTTAAGTGGTTATAATAGAATTTGTTATTTAAAATAATATTAGTGTTATGGTTTATGTGTTTAGATTGTTGATTTAGAATTGTTAGATCTAGATATTGTTTGAATTTTTAAAAATATTTGTATATATTAAAATCGTTTTTAAAATATTGTTTAAGTAATAAAAACTTTTAGAATATTGTTTAAGTAATAAAAATCGTTTTTAAAATATTTTTATATATTAAAAACGTTTTTAATATATTTGTTAAGTAATAAAAACGTTTTCATAATATTTGTATATATTAAAATTGTTTATAAAATTTGTTTTAGTAATAAAAACGTTTTTATAATATGTGTATATATTAAAATCATTTATAATATTTAAGTTGATGTTAAAATATTTTTTTAATTTGAAAAACGTTTTTATAATATGTGTATATATTAAAATCTTTTATAATATTTTATAACTAATAAAAACGTTTTTAAAATATTTCTATATATTTAAGTTGATGTTAAAATATTTTTTTAATAATAAAAACCTTTTTCAAATATTATTTTAGAAATAAAATTGTTTTAAATATTTTTTATAGTAATAAAACGTTTTCTAAATATTTTTATATATTAAAACTGATTTTAAAATATTTTAGCAAATTTTGAAAATTTTTGAAATATTTGAATTTTTAGTAAACTTTGAATTTTTCGGAAAATTTGAATTTCCAGAAAATTTGAATTTTTCCTAAATTTTTTTCCGGAAATTTCAAAAATGTTGGTAACTTTTGAATTTTTTGTTAATTTACTAACAATTTTACCGTTTTCCGCAGGGATCACGACGATGTTCTTCAGTTGGGAGGCGGCAACCAAGGACGCCGTTCTCGGTGTACGCCTCCTCCGGGACCAACGAGCTCGGGAACTCACATCCCTGATTCCCAGCAATCCGCTGCTCGGAGCCACCTTGAGATCGAGGAGCTAGTCCGGCAGCCTAACCGGGGCCATTGCATTCGACTCGACCCGAAGTTTGAGGACGGCACTTGGTAAGAAAATTTGTGTACATTATTTCAATTTATTTAGATTTTTAAACTTAACATATTTATATATTTTCATAATGTTTTCAGGTTTAAGCTGTCGACTCAGATCACCAAGTGGATATTACGGATGCTCCACAACATGTTGGACAAACCGTACAAGAAGTATTCGGACATGCCTGCCGAGGAGAAAGACGTGTGGCACCGGACTTTCGCGGTACGTTCTTTATTGATATATTATTTATTTTGAATTTCATTTTGTCAATTTTTCTTTTTGATATGTAACAAATTTTTTTTAAAAATTGTAGCAAGAGTTCACGTGGGACTCTCATCATACGCGCGAAGTCATTGACACATTCGACAAGTATGCCGCAAACTCGTACTCGAAGCACATGTACGAGTGGAAACAGAAGTGGAAGCAAAACAAAGACAAGCCGAAGGACCTTGACGACGACGTCTGGAAAGGCTTCTGTGAGTACTGGAGTAGGCCTGCGACAAAAAGACCTCCGAGCAACAGTCGAAGAACCGAAATAGCCAACGAGGCGGGAAAGGGGTCTACATCCACAACGCGGGCGCAAAGACCATCGAACGGGAAGCGATGGAAATGGTAAGTTTAATTTAAATTTTTTATTGTTAATTCTGTTTTTTATATTTATTTAACTTAACAAATTTTCGCAGGCGAGAGCATCTGGTTCCGAACCCGATTATCTTCAACTCATCGAGAATAGACACACCAACAAGAAAACCGGTCAGATACAGGACTTGGGGATGCGGGATGTTGTCGAGAAGAGCAAGAAGACGAAGCTGGACCGTGAACTATCATCGCAGCTCACTATCGAAGGAGCGTCGTCCTCGAACTCTTTGTCCCGGGAAGAGATAAACCAGATTGTACTTGAGGTAAGTTTTAATTTCATTTCGTTTTTTTTTTTTTCGTTATTTATTTATTATCGGTTTTAATTATTTGCAGCAAACCCGGCAAGTGAAAGGTCGATTCGCTGGGTTAGGCACCCTTCCGACCCAGGAATCTTCTTCCTCGTTTCCTCGTTATCCTTCGGAGTACCGGGTAGAAATCGAGAGGCTCACCCAAACGGTGAAAGACCGTGACCAGCAGGTTGAAGAGCTACGGACGGAGCAATAGACTACCACCAAGAAGCTCTCCTGCTTGGAGAAGATGATGGAAAAATGCTTCCCGCATATGTTTCGGGATAATAATCCCGACGACGGAGATTCTCCAACCGTCTAAATATTTGCTTTTAATGCTTTTTTTTTGAACAATTTATTTTAATGTGTAATGACTTTTTTTAATTTTGTTTAATGAATTTATATATTTATTATTTCTATTTTTAATTTATATTTCAAATTTCTATAATTTTAATATATAAATTTCCAAAAAATAAATAATTAAATAAAATTCAAAATACCAATTCCGTCGGAAAACCGTCGGAATAAGTTCCTGTAACATCCCGATTTCTTGTATATGCGGAGAGGCTTATAAGAATTGATTTAGCTACCTATGACACCAAAGTGCACTTAGCTTTTCCGATCACTTGCCCGAAAGAACTCCAGAGTTAAGCGTGCTTGAGCTGGAGTAGTTTAAGGATGGGTGACATTCCGGGAAGTTATTCGCGGTATCGTGTGAGTGAGGACAAAACACGGGGAAAGATCACGTGGTGATTGCAGGGTCAGTAAACAAGTATTACAAGCCTCACGGATTAACGCACCGGCCGTCGGACAAGGGTGGGGCCCACGGGCCCAGATAAGGCATGGGGCCCACGGGCCGAGAGAAGGCATGGGGCCCACGGGCCGAGAGAAGGCATGGGGCCCACGGGCCGAGAGAAGGCATGGGGCCCACAGGCATGGGTGGTCGGGGCGTTATAGTTACCGTCGTAAATCCTTCGGAACCTATTTCCGACGAAGAACCGACGGACTTCCGAGACAACTTCCGATCAAATTATCCGTCGTAACTCCGTCGAAAATAGTTACCGTCGGAAATCCGTCAGAAATATCTTCCGACGGATTTACGACGGACTTCCGACAAATTCATTCGATAATCATCCGTCGGAAATTCTGTCGGTAATATATCCGTCGGAAATCCGTCGGAAATTTCCGACGGATTTCCGACGGCATTTACGACTGAAAACCCGTCGGAGTATCCGTCGGAAATTTCCGACGGATTTCCGACGGCATTTACGACTGAATATCCGTCGGAAGTCCGTCGAATATCCGTCGGAACGGACGCGGTCGGAAATCCGTCGGAAATGTCTGACGGCTTTCCGACGGCAACAATCCATCGGAAATTTCCGACGGATTCCGACGGATACCATATTTCCGACGAACTGTAACCGACAACTTAAATCCGTCGGAAATCCGTCGGAAAAGGCCCTTTCCGACGGATTTCCGACGGCTTTGGCCGTCGAAAATACCCCTGTTTTCTTGTAGTGGCATCGACCCGTCTCCTTCAGCATCGGTCGATGCTGACCTCTCGGGTAGGGGTAGCATCGACCCGTCTTCTTCAGTATCGATCGATGCTGACCTCTCGGGTAGGGGTAGCATCGACTCGTCTTCTTCAGCATCGGTCGATGCCGACCTCTCGGGTAGGGGTGGCATCGACCTGTTCCACTGGTATCGACCGATACTGGCTCTTTCTTCACGGTTTCGTGCGTTTTTGCCCTCGTGACTCCAATTTCATCCTTGAACGCCTTTTTACCTGAGATATCTAAATAGAAAACTAAAAGACTCTAAAACGGACTTTGACTCGATAAAACATTTGAAAGAAACATTAAAAACTACATTAGAAAGCGATAAAAACCAAACATATCACAGCTCTGTCCTGACAAAAGACGGTGCTATCATGCAAAAATGGGTTTTTCACAAGCTAGAGTTAGAGCAGAGCTCGGCCTTATTTTGACAGATATTTAACATTATTTTCGATAATTTGTTTTTTAGAGTTTTGTTTTGGACCATTTTTACTTTTTTATTTGTGCTTTCCCCAAACATTGGCTTGGTTGGATTGAAATCTCTTAGGGGGGTGTATTCAATATGATATTTAGAGAGATTTGAGTTTTAATGAGTTTTTAGATGATTTGAGTGTTAGAAAAGTTGTTATGATTTGTTTTTAAATAACTTTGAAATCTCACCTAAAACCATGAGATTCGGATTTTTATTTTTGTTAACTAAGAAACTCCACCAAAACATCTTCAAATCACTAAAAATCTCTTTAAAACCATTACTTAAAATATTTCCAATAACAGTGGATTTTAAAAGACTTTTTGGAATTCATGTTTGAATAACATAGGATTTGTGATTTTAATACAAATCACTCCAAATGCTAGATTGAATACATCCCCTTAAAATGCATAAATCATCGCAGAGCATGAAATCATACGTCCTTGTATTGGTTCTCTATAGACCTTGGCTTGGTTGGATTGAAATCCATCTTTGTATAAAGTTAGGATCATTTATATATTTTAGAAAAAAAAAGTACAAATATAGTTTTAAATACTAATTTTAAAAAAATCTTATGATGGAAATAAAATATATTTTAAAAATACATAATGAGCTTAAAATATAAACATGGATAAATATACAAGTTTAAAATTATTTTGCAAATAAATCAAGTTTAATAGGTTTAGAGACTAAAAATAAATATTATTATACTTAAAAATATTAATTTACAAAATGAAATATAATTATATTAATTTCTGTATTTTCTAAAAAATTGCCGTCTAAAACCCGCCTATGCGTCAGCTTAAGCGGCGTAACGTCCACTTGAACGCTGTTAGACACCCTGATTCTCTTAAAATGCATAAATCATCGCAGAGCAGGAAATCAGGGCATCCGACCTCCGCATAGCGCCTAGGCGTCCGCGTCCGCTCGCGTAGACCACGTTTTAGAACATTGTTAAATCTATTAAAAACATTAAAATTATAAATATATTTCATAAAATATAATTATTTTAAGAAAATAAAGTTATCTTTTTAAAAAAAATATATGAGATTCTGAAACTGACAAACACATGGATTTTAATCGCGAAAAGTCGTATATAAAAAAAACATTTACTACTGAAAAGGTAAAAATAGGAGATCTAATCCTATATGGCTCTAGATTTCAGCAGGTCAATAAACAAAGCCGACATTAAGGTTATTGGAAGTCGAAGAAGAAGTTTTGCGGGTGGCAGTAATGCAACTGAAGAGATTAGGTTTCACCAAAGTCATATTTTGTGGAGAATCGAAAAAGCTTTATGCATTGTTTCAAGATCATTCTCCTGCTCAGCAATGCCAAAAATGGACGCATTTACCTATTTAAACTTATTTAAGTGATATCCTCATGTTGTCTCAAACTGACATCAATTTTAGTTTTATGCAACTTAGACGAAAAGCAAACGTTGTAGCTGATGATCTTTGTTAATAGCTAGAAAGTACCTCTCAAAATTATGTTATAATCGGTAATCCGTAAAATCGTGGAATATTGAAATGATTTTGTGATTCGAAAAGATTCTACCACTCACAATTCTATATGCAGAACCACGATATGTCGATATATATCAACAAATTCCGTCATTCCGAAAGATGAATGACCAAAACAAAACAAAACGTGTCTTTCCACAAATATTCTAGTCAATCAAGTTTTTTCTTCTTTTATTTCGTTACGCATTTTGTTTTTTGTTCGTTTTCTACTATTCCACGGTCAATCAAAATCCTATTTTATAACAATCACCTAGCAGAAAATCAATGAAACAGAATTGATCCGGAAATCGAAATTGACAAATTGTCAAAAAAGTGGTCACCTAGGCTAGCCTTTGACATACAAGATTGTAAAAATGCAAACATAAGATCCAAAACTACACCTTATTTAAACGGAGGAATTAAGAGTGACATAACTCACTCCAACTACGACCAGTACAAGTAGTTGGCAACATTAACTACCTCTCACCAACTACCAAACCCAATCCCCACAATATTACCATTACTCTCATATAACTACACAAACTCACATTCACATTTTTTGCCAGCATAACTCCTTATAAAAATATACCCTCATCAACCTCTAGATCTCACTCACATAACTTACCTCCAAAAAGAAGAAATGGGTAGATCCAATGAACAAGATCTACTCTCTACCGAGATCGTCAACTGTGGGATCGAACCTTCCGGTCCTAACGCGGGTTCACCGACGTTTTCGGTCAGAGTCCGGAGACGTTTGCCGGATTTTCTTCAGTCGGTGAATTTGAAGTACGTCAAACTTGGTTACCATTACCTCATAAACCATGCGGTTTACTTGGCGACCATACCGGTTCTTGTGCTTGTGTTTAGTGCCGAGGTTGGGAGTTTAAGCAGAGATGAGATTTGGAGGAAGCTTTGGGACTATGATCTCGCAACTGTCATCGGATTCTTCGGTGTCTTTTTCTTAACCGTTTGTGTCTACTTCATGTCTCGTCCTCGCTCTGTTTATCTCATTGATTTCGCTTGTTACAAGCCTTCCGATGAACTCAAGGTACGTACACATCAACCTTTCAATAGAGAAAATCAACTAAATTAAGTTTTTTTTCCTTCTTTTCTGGCAAATAAATTAATTTTATTTAGAAATTAGAGTAGATGAATTAGATTTTCACAAAAGAAAAAGGAATTAGTTATAGGAATTGTCTGAAACTCCAAAAATGTAGAACCAAGCATATTTAAACCAAATTTGTTAAGTCAGTAATTATTTTTCAGAACCTTTCGATTTTGGCTAGATTTAATCGAAAAATACCAAATCGAAGGGAACCAAACTTATAATTTTTATTCGATTTCTGTATATATATATATATATATATATTTTAATTTATATACGACTATATAATCGAAGGAGACCGATAGGAACGGGACTGATAATTAAAATAAGCTGAACCAAATAAAACTCTATCCAGGTCAGGTTATATCCGGTTGAGTTATAGGGATTCTCTGAAACGTCCAAAATGTCTAACCAAACCAGATTTGTGCATTTTTGTGTGGTCAGTTTTGTGCGGTGAGAATCTTTTTCAAAGCTTTTCGATTTTGGTTAGGTTTAATAAAAACCGAATTCTTTTGTAAAATACTGAGAAAACACATAGCCGGAAAATACCAAATAAAAAAACGGTTTGACTTATAATTTTAATTCGATTTCTGTATTTTTTGTTAAAATATTTTTTCTTAAAAAGGAGATGGGTAGGAACCGGACTGACAATTAAATGAACCTGAACCTGAACCGAACCAAATCAATTCAGTTCAGGTTATCCACGGTTTAATATTTTCCAATTGATTTGTATTTTGTTCAGGTAACAAGAGAAGAGTTCATAGATCTAGCTCGAAAATCAGGGAAATTCGACGAAGAGACACTCGGTTTCAAGAAGAGGATCCTACAAGCCTCAGGCGTAGGAGACGAGACGTACGTCCCAAGATCAATCTCTTCGTCTGAAAACATAACAACGATGAAAGAAGGTCGTGAAGAAGCCTCGATGGTGATATTCGGAGCACTCGACGAGCTTTTCGAGAAGACACGTGTAAAACCGAAAGACGTAGGTGTCCTTGTGGTTAACTGCAGCATCTTTAACCCAACTCCGTCACTATCAGCAATGGTGATTAACCATTACAAGATGAGAGGGAACATACTTAGCTACAATCTTGGAGGAATGGGCTGCTCCGCAGGACTCATAGCTGTTGATCTTGCTCGTGACATGCTTCAGTCTAACCCCAACAGTTACGCGGTGATTGTGAGTACCGAGATGGTTGGGTATAATTGGTACGTGGGACGTGACAAGTCAATGGTTATACCTAATTGTTTCTTTAGGATGGGTTGCTCCGCCGTTATGCTCTCTAATCGCCGCCGTGACTTCCGCCACGCTAAGTACCGCCTCGAGCACATTGTCCGGACTCATAAAGCTGCCGACGACCGTAGCTTCAGGTTTTCATTTTTTGCTTTTAATAACCAAGAAATTCCGGACATTTTGGCTAGGTTTCTACAAGTTCATAACGTCGTAAGTTGTGTATGGTTTTAGGAGTGTGTACCAGGAAGAAGATGAACAAGGATTCAAGGGGTTGAAAATTAGCAGAGACCTAATGGAAGTTGGAGGTGAAGCTCTCAAGACCAACATCACTACTTTAGGCCCTCTCGTCCTCCCTTTCTCCGAGCAGCTTCTCTTCTTTGCCGCTTTGCTCCGCCGAACTTTCTCCCCCGCCGCCAAAACCATCACCTCCTCCTCTGCCACCGCCAAAACCAATGGAGCCAGATCGTCCTCCTCTGATATTTCCAAGCCATACATTCCAGACTACAAGCTTGCCTTCGAGCACTTTTGCTTCCACGCAGCAAGCAAAACAGTGCTTGAAGAGCTTCAGAAGAATCTAGGCTTGAGTGAAGAGAACATGGAGGCTTCTAGGATGACTTTACACAGGTTTGGAAACACTTCTAGCAGTGGAATCTGGTATGAGCTAGCTTACTTGGAGGCCAAGGAAAGTGTCCGTAGAGGCGATAGGGTTTGGCAGATTTCGTTCGGGTCCGGTTTTAAGTGTAACAGTGTGGTGTGGAAGGCAATGAGAAAGGTGAAGAAGCCGGCTAGGAACAATCCTTGGGTGGATTGCATCAACCGTTACCCTGTGCCTCTCTAATCATTTTAAATTATTATTTCTTCTTTAATTAAATCATGTAAGATCTCTAATTATTCCAACCGAAAGAGACACAATTTGGTTGGGCTCTCCTTTGTTGTTGGATGATAGGAGCTGTTTACTGATAATTCGTATCTAAGATTTCTATAAGGATGGATGGTTCGAGTCCAGTTCAGTTTCAACTTATTTTTATTTTTGTTTGTTTGTTCTATTCGACCTTAATAAAATTTGAGAGATTAAAACTCTCTTATTTCGTTAGAGAGAACAACATTGATGTTATTTTGTTTATAATTGTGGGGGTTAAAATCTTGGCCTAATAAATTGGACCCAATAAATTTATGGTAAAAACGTCCGACGGAGTCAAAGAAACTAGACGGGGTCAAAAGAGTAATCGAGATCACGGGCCGAGCTGAAAGGAACACCGAAGTGAAAGTCTACGGTCAAAGGAGATTAAATGATGAACCGTTAGTCAATCCCGACAAGACCAAAAACTCATTGATAACACCGTATTTTTATCCATTTTACCTATGTTTTTTAAACACTTTAATAAGTGTTTTGCTCATTTTATTATGCTTTTATTATAATTTTCGTATATTTGTAGTTTCAAAACTCTTTTCAGGTTACTTGGGTAAAAATGACGCAAATTGTAGAAAAACCAGATTTTGGACAATTTTGGACCGCCAGGAGTTTTACATCCGATAAAGACTTTCTCACCGTCTGATCACGTCCAAATCTGGAAACACGATAGAAGGGTCAACCACAGTTCATATCCACTTGATTTTAAGACAATCCAACGGTGAGATCTCAAGATATATCTAATTGACTAAAAATATGTTTTGTAGTCTCGCGAAAAAGCAAGAGAAGAAATGAAGATTCACTGCGGGTCCAAAGCTCACGACCGCGGTGAACACACTCCTGTCCGCAGGCAGAGGCTCTACACCCGTGGCTAACACAGCTTTGGTCGCGGCTCCAGCTCACGCGCCCGCGGCCAGCAAAGATCGGCCCAAAAACACCTCGTTTGAAGCCCATTTTAAGCCCACTTCTTCTTCTATTCAAGGAAACCATAAGGACGACTAAAATAAGAATTTAAGACCTATAAATATGTATTTTATCTGCCCTTATTTTGTGTGCCTCATTGTGCCCCCCTTGGGTGCCCCTTTGGGAGCCACCATCACGATTTTCTTGGGTTTTTATGTTCTTTTGTTCTTCATTCTTCGTTCTTTGTTTATGTAGATAGAGATTTCTCTTGAATCCTCTTTTCTATTATGTTACTTATATTATGCATTCTTAGTTTATGTCTTTACATTTATTTTATCTTTGCTTTTACCTTTTGAGGTTGGTGGAGAAGTTTTCTCCGAAATTCTTTCTTAAAATCGAGAAGCTTATTCTTCAATCTCATGTTCTTTATTTAATCATGTATTTGCTTTCTTCAATCATGTCCGAGTAATTCTCTTGTTGGGTATAGGGATCTCAAGAGGTTCTCATGGATCGATTTTTCATTAGATTTTTAGATTAGGATATCGATTAGGGTTCTTCATTCTATCCTTATTCACTACAAGAAAACAGGGCCATTTCCGACGGCCATAATTCCGTCAGAAATTTCTGACGGATTTCCGACTGGATTTCGACGAACGTACCATCCGTCGGAAAATCATACCCGTCGGAAATCCGTCGGAAATTTCTGATGGGTTTCCGAAGATAACAAGCCGTCGGACCAATTTCGACGGCCTTCCGACAAATGCTGATTTTGCTGACATGTTGCCGACGACAGGCATCCGTCAGACACTTTCCGACAGATTTCCGACGGATATTCGACAGATGGTGTCCTTGCCGACATCTTGCCGACATCGTTGCCGACATCGATAATATCTACTTTGCAACCGTCGGAAATCCGTTGGAAAATGCGCAGAATTTTCCTTATAAAAACGTATTCACCCTTTCATTTACAATCACAAAAAAAAACATCTCTCATCTAATTCCTTATGATAATGTCTTCGTTAGATCCTCTTGCACGGGCAACATACTATGAGATACATAAACTTATTCAAGGTCTAGGATTGCCGTACCAGATGATAGATGTATGCATCGACAATTGTATGCTCTACTAGAGAGAGGACGCAGACCGTTCAAGTTGTCATTTTTGTCGCAAACCTCGGTATAAGGAAACAGGTGGAAGAGTGTCTGTGGCATATAAACGAATGTGGTATTTACCATTAACAGAGAGATTGAATAGATTTCCGACAGATTCTATTTTAGCCGAGGGAATTTTAGCCAAAGGTAAGTTATAACTGAGGGAATTTTAGCCGGGGATTTAACTGAATCCTTCGGAAATCCGTCGGAAATTTCCCAAGGATTTCCGATGGATTCTGTTTTAGCCGAGGGAATTTTAGCCAAGGGTAAGTTATAACCCAAGGAATTTTAGCCGAGGGAATTTTAGCCGGGGATTTAACTGAATCCGTGGGAATTCCTACGGATTTCCGACGGATAAACAAAAAAAAATAGTTTAGGGTTTAGGGTTTAGTATTTTTAATATGAATTATATATGAACACTTGTATGATGTTTATACGGTAGCTTCATTTTGTCAAATTTTCAAAAAATTGGGTTATATATAATTTATAACATTTGATGGAAGTGTTTGTATAAGTTATAGTTGATTTATGTAAAATGTATAGGTTTTGATGTTGTTAAAGTTTTAAACTCATAAAATGTTATTGTCATTGATGGATTTACTATTTTTTTAATAAGACATATAGATGAGGTATTGCTAAATCAGTTCACAATACCCTAAACCCTAAACCCCAATTTTACCCTATGTCCGTCAGAAAGCCATCGGAAATTTCCTATGGATTTTCGACGGATTCAGGGTAACACGTGTCGGTTGACTGGCCAATAGGAACACATGCACGTAATATACCGTATATTAAATTTCTGACGGATTTCCGACAGACTTTTGTTTTTTCGATACCGCGGGAAGATTGACCGCCATAATTAATTTTTGTTTTAAGAACCCAAGAATTTTCGACGGATATTTCCGTCGAAAATCAATTTATATCTTCGTATCGACTTCATCTTCTCATTTATCTCCTCTCTCTCTCTCTCTCTCTCTCTCTCTCTCTCTCTCTTTCTCACTCTCCTCCATTGACGGTTCCATTCTACCGCCGCCGCCGTACTTGAAGCTCATCTCCCCGCCGCCGGTCTCCTTATCTCGCCTGTGCCGTGAGTCTTCTCTTCTTCTTCTCTTAATCTTCTCTAATCCGTTTTTGTTTTTTTTTCAGGTAATCGCCGCTCATTTCTCCCGCCGCCACCGTCCACCATTTCCGTGAGTCGCCACCCGCCGTGAGTCGCCACCGTCCACTTTCCTTTCTAAATGTAAGTTCCTATTTTTGTAATTTTAGTGAATTAGGTAGTTAAAAAGGTTAGGATTTGTAAATTTTTAAATTTGTTAGATTAGTGATTTAGAATAAAAATTTGTTAGATTAGTGATTTAGATTAATAAAATTTTAGGATTTGTAAATTTGTAAATATAGTGAAATAGGTTGTTAATAATTTGTTTTTAGATTAGTATTTATAATTTAATATTTAGTAATTTATATATAATTTTGTTTTTAGGTTGTTAAAATATTTTCCAAATTTTATAAATTATTTTTGGAATTGATAAAATTAAAAACGTTTTTGTGTAAATATGAATATTATATAAAAAAATTGGAAAATATTAAATCAAAATTATAAATACTAATCTATTAAATTATTAATCTAAATCACTAATCTAACAATTATATATCAAATATGAAATTTTTAAATACTACTCGAAATATAAAATCAAAATAATAATTTTATAAATGCAAAATTATAAAATAAAAATGTAAGTGTACGTCGAAGATGCGTTTCAATTATATACCTATTTCACTATTTTCTTCTTCGTCATCGTATTGGATCTCACAGCAACCGGAACCGGAAAGCAGTAACATGTCACTGCTTTAGGACTCAGTTGTTGTGGGATCTAATACGCAAGAGTATGATAGCCGCGATGATGACGAAGATCGATAATTCACGTGGGACTCTGACCTTACGACGAAGGTTATCGGGCAATTCGACAAGTATACCGTTCTTTCGTACTCGAACCACATGTACGAGTGGAAGCAGAAGTGGAAGAACAGCTTAGAGAAGCCGAAGGATCTTGAGGACGATGTGTGGAAGGGTTTCTGCGAGTACTGGAGTAAGTCAAAGACGAAGGCGACCTCCGAAAGAAATTCAAAGAACCGCAACAACGATCGAGGAGGAAAGGGGGTCTACATTCAAAACGGGGGCGCAAAGACCGTCGAACGGGAGGCGATGGAAATGGTAGTTGTAATTTCAATATATAATTAATAATTTCTTTTAATATTACATTTTACTTAATTAAATTGTACAGGCGAAGGAAGATGGCAAAACTCCCGATTACCTTAAAGTCATCGAGAGGAGGCACACCAACAAAAAATCGGGTGTGATCCAGGACCCAGCCATGCGTCAGCTTGTCGAGACCTGCAAGAAGAAGAATACGGAACATGAAGTTTCGATGTCCCAGCTCACTCTTGACGGATCCTCGGACTCGAACGAGTACGTTTTATCTACGGAAGAGATCAACCAAATTGTTCTCGGGGTAAGTTTTTATTTGTTTTCTATTTTTTTGTTCCATTAATTTAATTCATTCATAACATTTATAATATTTTGTGGGAAACTCGAAAAGTAAAGGGTCGATTCGCGGGGTTAGGCGAATCGTGAGGCTCCGCCAAACGGTTAAAGACCGTGACGACGAGGTTGCGAAGTTAAAGAATGCACAAACTTCGACCCAGTCACAGCTCGCCGACTTGCAGAAGATCATGCAAAGCGCCTTCCCATATATCTTTCGGAAAAACAACCCCGCCAATCCCGACGATCCCGACCAGTCTCCGAAAGTTTAAATTGTTTAATGTTTTTTTTTTAACAATTATAATTTTGTTTTATGAATATATATTTTTTAATGTTTTATGAATTTTAATTATTAAATTATTTGTTTATTAATATATTTAATACAAATTAAATAAATTAATTAATAATTAAATTAATAATTTCTTTTAAAATATATTTAATTAAAAAAATTAAATATTAATTTATAATTTATAATTAAAATAATTATTAAATTATCCGTCGGAAACAATCCGTTGGAAATACGTCGAAAACAATCCGTGGGAAATCCGTCGGAAACAGTCCGTCGAAAATCCGTCGGAAACAATTTGTGGGAATTCCGTCGGAAAGTTTCCATGGATATTTGACGGATTCTCGACTGCTTTTGCCAACAAAGATCTGTCGGAATATCAGTCAAAATACCGTCGGAACTTTTCCGATGGAATTTCGGTCGGATATTGATATATCATGGTTTTTACCCCGTTTAAGCCATTATCTAAGTCCGTTTTATCGAGTCTTTATTCTAATATAAAGTCTTTTAGAGTCTTTTACAGGTTTTAGCACGTTTGGAACTTAATTGGAGTTTTTGGAGGATTCTGGAGCATTTTGGGAGAAAAGGAGCAGAGTCATGCAGAGACGTCAGAAGTTTGACATCCGTTGAAGGCCTTCCCACTGATGGATTGAGCTCAAATTTGGACACAAGACAGATCAATGGATTAGCTTTCATTTTAAAAAGATTTGAGATCATTCCAACGGTGAGACCGAAAGTTATACCAGTTTTCGTGAAGACAGTCCAGTATGGCGAGCACAGTGTACTGGTGTCGACCGACACCAGTCCAGTATCGACCGACATCAACTGCAGACGGGAAAAACGTGATTTTACAAGTTTAAAGACTCTGCAACTTGGTCCAAAAGACTTTAATAATTACCAGAAAGCCCATAACGTATTTTAGCATTATAATTAGGTTTTATATGCTTTAATTCTTACTTTGGTTCTTGAGAGAGATTGGTTACATGGTTTTTAGAGAGACAATTCCGAACCCTTGTTACTCTTTTCTTATTATTCTATTTGATGATCTATTCAATCATGTTGCTTGCTTCAATCTCCATGTCTGAGTAGTTCTTCCATAGGTTTAGGGTTATCTCAATAGGATTTCTCTGTATGATTTGATCGATTGATTTATTAGGATTCATTATCTTATTTTTTCTTCACCATAGGTTGTTCTCAATACTAATTCTAGATTAGCTACCTAGAACTTAGATCTTAGGATTGATTAGACACGAGAGTGCGATTAATTACCTGATAGAATTTAAGGTGAGCAAAATAACTATTCGCAAAGAGATTTGGTTTAGTATTTTTGTGAACATATCAAACTTGTAGATTAAAAGCTGGTTTAAATCCTTAGGACTCGCAAAGAGATTTGATTTTCTAGGAATTAGACTTAGAATGTTTTCGCAGCGAGAGTTGGTTAACTATATTATTCCACCTGCTCTTGTTGTTGAAGAGATTATCGCTGGGAACGTCGCTCGGAAAGCTGTGGTTAATCATGGTAGAACGATTGGTGAGTGCAACAGGCCTGATCAGTTTTATGCAAATCGATCAGCGATTCGCCTTCCTACTTTTCAGAGGGATGACTTTGAGCTGAAACCTGCATACTTCACTCTTGTGGGTCAGCATCTTTTTCATGGTCTTTCTCATGAACATCCTATGGATCACATTGAGAGGTTTGAGGATTTGGCTACAAGCATCAAGTGCAATGGATTATCCTATGATTACCTCTTCTGCAAGCTCTTCCCATACTCTCTTGGTGGAGATGCAACTTACTGGCTGAAGCAGTTACCTACTGGGTCGTTGAATACCTGGGAAGAGGCGAAGAAAGCCTTCCTGAATATTTTTTTCGATGATGCGAGATCCGAGGAGCTCAGGAACAAGATCTCTCAGTTTTCTCAAGGATCAACAGAAGCACTCAAGGCTGCTTGGATTCGTTTCAAGTCCTATCAGAAAGATTGTCCGCACCATGGGTTCACTCAGGTTCAGTTGCTGGGTACTTTCTTCGGAGGGATTGATTGGAGGTATCAGATGGCTCTAGACGCTGCGAGCAATGGAAACTTCTACACAAGGTATCCTGATGATGCCTATGTGCTTATTGAGAACTTGGTTTCTAGCAATAGTACCAAGAATGCAGACATGGAACGCAAGAAGCAAGCTGGTAACTTGGATTGCAGACAGATTGCTGAGGTGAATGCTAAGTTAGATTCAATGCACAATTTGGTGATGGGCAAGCAGCATAAGGCTGTTCTTTTTGCTGAAAAGGATGTAGTGGAATTTGTTAACCACATTGATGGATTTGGATTTCAAGATCAAAGAAATCAACGCCCACCCACACCACCTAGACCTTCTGAGAGCAAGCTTGAATCTATGCTTGAACAGATTCTTCAGGGAAAGCAGAAGATGGCAGTGAATTTCAACGGGAGGTTGGATGCCATGTACACTGATCTAAATGGAAAAATCGAAACTCTCATTATTCGTCAGAAGATTCTAGATACTCAGGTCGCCCAGAATGCAGCAATTAGCAAGGGACTGATTGATCATTCACAGAACGAAGACGTCACTGCTATCCCCTCGCGGAGTGGAAGTGAGGTACTCCCACGAGTGCAGAGGAGCTCAACTGCAAAGATTTTGGTAAATCTTTCCAAGGATGACGAAGAGATTTCGAAAATCACCTATGTGTCGACCGATACCCTCTTGTATCGATCTACACCCTTCAAAGAATCTGCCAGGGATGTCTCGAAGGAGCAAGCATCGATCGACACCCTCTCTATATCGATCGATACCCACCCAGATACTGCGAAGGAGTCGCGTATGAGTGTTGACAGACTTCGCAAGCCCAAGAAGCTGAATCATATTTCTCAACACCTCCGAGCCCCATCACTCCAAAGCAGCTGCGTGGTTTTGAAAAGATGATACGAAGGATTCCCCACTCGTTCACTTTTGAAGAAGCTCTAGAGGGCTGGCCTCTGCTAAGTCATTTCAAAGATTGCAGTGTAACTTCTGAAGAGATCGAAGCACTCTTCATCAAGGCCAGTAGTACACCACCTCTGCTGAGGCAGTTGACCAAGATGTAAGACCCATGAATATTCTCCGTTCCATGCTCCATCTCTGGAGTTGAATTCAAAGAGTCTCTCGTTGACTCGGGGACTAGCGTCAATGTCATGTCAAGGGAAATTACAGAGAGATTGGGAGCTGACATTCGATCTCCTATGTTAACTATCACATTCGCAAACAGTGCCACCTCACTTCCATATGGAACAATCCTTGATTTGCTGGTTAACGTAGGAGATTGCCTGGTTCCTACTGATTTTCAGGTTGTGGAGATGAGCACACAATCTCGTACGCAGTTGATTTTTGGACGACCGTTCATGGCTACGGTTGGTGCAATCATGGACACACCCAGCAAGCACATCTCGTTCTCACACGTTGACAAGGAGGTGTACTACAAAGCCATCCCTAGAGGAACTCCCACACATATCTCTTGCATTACCGTTGTTCCAGGAGAGACGTTGGTAGTTGATCTTTTGGAAGAGACTCCTGACGGACCTAATACCATCGACGTTCTAGATAGCCCTTCTGCCATCATAAAGAAAGACGTCAAAACATCTAAGGAAATGAAGCAGGTGCAGAACAAAAGCGTCGAGAGTGCTACACATGTGATTTTAATCCCTCAGAAGTGTGATGGGGATTCGATTGAATACAAGATGAAGTGCAAAGGAGCCTCGAAACCGTTCTCTAATGCTAGAGTTCTTCTTACTTCGGAGCTGAAAGAGAAAGGAAAGGAGTTTTGGAGGGCATGATGAGCAGAACTCTGAAGCTGGCGATGTCAAATAGTGGAGCTTGTTTTGGAGTCAGCTCTCAATCTTCTCCCGACTGATCATCCGTACAGTTAAGCTCGTGACGGAAAACAAGCGCTTGGTGGGAGGCAACCCACTGGTGAGTCTGCTTTTGAGTCTTTTTCTTTTTATTTTTCGTTTTGTGTTTGTGTCAGGATAAACAAGGAGCAAAACTCGAAATCGCCTGAGTATCGATCGATACCCCATTGGTATCGGTCGACACTCTACGCAAATTAGAAAGGTTCATCGTGTCGACTTAAGCCTGGTATCGCTCGATACCAGGTTGTGTATCGGTCGATACTCAATGTTCCAGCATGGTAACTTCTTTTTTTTCCCTTTTCTATTCTATTCTTTTGTTTTCTTTTACTGAATCTAGGCTAGATAACACTGGGGATAATTTTGTTCAAATCTGGGGGAGGTAGTCGCTGACATTGTTTTTGTTTTTCTTAGAGTCAGTCGTTTTTTGAGTCATTCGTTGTTTTATTGAGTCAAAACTTTGTTGGAGACTGTGATCTTTTTCTAGAATCTATTGAGCTGACCTTGCTTCTAAGTTACCATTGTTACAGAATCAGTTCTAGATCGACTAATGAAAAATCCAAAGGCTGACCAGTTAACCAGAAGACACTCATGTTTCCAGCAAAGTTCCTTAAAACCTGAGCCAAATTTTTGCACTTCATCGATGTGGTTAGCACCTATAGAGCTTGATTCCTCATTCGTATCTGACAAAGGAACCCATACATGTTTAAAGTAATGGTATTTCTCTCCCTGTTACAAGTTAATTAATAAGATGCATTAAAAGATGAGAGGATTTTCTTCTGAGTAGAGGGTTAGCAAAATTTCTAATGATCCCATTATTCTACTTGGTGAGGAATTATCACACAAAGGATTGGAAGCGGCTAGGATTTTACTATGATGTCATTATTTGCCTACGCCTTTGATACGTTGAGAGGGAAGAACCGTGGATTCGATGGCTAACACCATCAATACTCGCGTCTCATACCTTGATGTGTATATGCAAAGCTGAAAATAAAAAAAAGAACATAATAAGAAATAAGTCTAGGGGAGAGAAATAATACCAAAAGTGTGAAAAATGTGGTTCTTTGTCATGATATTGTATGAGAAAGAATCTAGAAGATTATTTGATACGAGCTCACGGCCTAAGGTACAAGGCCGGGTGGTCTAGACAATTGGACTAAGGTCGCTCCTTGTCTAGGCCGGGGTAGGATGGAAGCGTGGGTGGATGATACGCCCTCAAATCCGTCTCGCACAAACCGGAGGTCGATGGTCGATGGTTTGGGCCGAGAAGCTTGTGTTGAAGAAGCTGGACTAAGGTCTCTCTCTTCTATCAACGGGATAAGATGGATAGTGCTGATGGAACGAGGAACGCCACTCAAGGGTGTGAAAGCCCTTGTGATGAGTTCACAAACCTAGTCTCAAAGAATCTCACACAAGAGACATAAATTCGAATGTTTACTAAGTAAAGGAATCCCACCTAACTTAGATAAACAAAACAAAGCATAAAGCTTTACAAGAAAATTACTTTCTTTATTTTTCCAAAAATATGTATATCTACAAATGAAGAAATGATGTGAGCTTTATAAGCTCGACAAAGACCAGACCAATAATGGTCATAAACTAATTAATTAAAATACAAGAGTAAATTATGCACATTTAATTAAAAGGCAATAATATATAAAATCAAGTTACGATCTTCTTGGCACCGATTAAGCTATTTGGACTTTAATGAGAATCTTCTTTTGCCTTCTGTCAAATTATGAGGATTAATCTGAATGGAGAATGAGTGAAATGCTTGGAGGAGCAATGATAGGCACCGTCCATGCCATTTTGACCGCAAATAAAGGTGTGAATGTGGCCAAATATGGAAACTCCTTTCTTCTTAATACTTTGAGACCTTCTGGTTGGTTTGGTGTGTTTTGACTCTTCTATAAATCTCTAATTGGTTCATATACTCTCTTGAGACTACGTCATTCCCTCCTTCTTCACCAAGTTTTGTCCTCAAAACTTGATTCTTTGAGATGGCACGATTTGGAAGTCTTCCGAACAAAATAAAACAAAGATCCTATTTCCCTTTCTTTTTTTAAAAAATGTTTTTTTTTTAGAAAAACAAAACCAAGCAGAATGGAAATTCTTTTTTTTTCTGAAAATGTTTAAACCAAAAGATTAAATCCAAATAATTTTTTTTTCAATTTTTTTTATACTGAAAATATAGACGAAAATTAAAAACGATTTTTTTTATTTATTTTATTTTTCAAAGAAGAACAAAATGAAGATAAAAAAAAAAGCAAACAAAAATTCTTATAGTTTATTTTTTTGTTTTTAATTGAAACAGAATTAAAACATTTTTTTTTATGAAAAGGATGAAAACAAAAAGAGACGACAAAAACCATAGATGGTAGGAACCTTTGGCTCTGATACCAAAATGATACGAGCTCACGGCCTAAGGTACAAGGCCGGGTGGTCTAGAAAATTGGACTAAGGTCGCTCCTTGTCTAGGCCGGGGTAGGATGGAAGTGTGGGTGGATGATACGCCCTCAAACCCGTCTCACACAAACCGGAGGTCGATGGTCGATGGTTTGGGCCGAGAAGCTTGTGTTGAAGAAGCTGGACTAAGGTCTCTCTCTTCTATCAACGGGATAAGATGGATAGTGCTGATGGAACGAGGAACGCCACTCAAGGGTATGAAAGCCCTTGTGATGAGTTCACAAACCTAATCTCAAGGAATCTCACACAAGAGACATAGATTCGAATGTTTACTAAGTAAAGGAATCCCACCTAACTTAGATAAACAAAACAAAGCATAAATCTTTATAAGAAAATTACTTTCTTTATTTTTCCAAAAATATGTATATCTACAAATAAAGAAATGATGTGAGCTTTATAAGCTCGACAAAGACCAGACCAATAATGGTCATAAACTAATTAATTAAAATACAAGAGTAAATTATGCACATTTAATTAAAAGGCAATAATATATAAAATCAAGTTACGATCTTCTTGGCACCGATTAAGCTATTTGGACTTGAATGAGAATCTTCTTTTGCCTTCTGTCAAATTATGAGGATTAATCTGAATGGAGAATGAGTGAAATGCTTGGAGGAGCAATGATAGGCACCGTCCATGCCATTTTGACCACAAATAAAGGTGTGAATGTGGCCAAATATGGAAACTCCTTTCTTCTTAATACTTTGAGACCTTCTGGTTGGTTTGGTGTGTTTTGACTCTTCTATAAATCTCTAATTGGTTCATATACTCTCTTGAGACTACGTCATTGTTGGTATTAATTGCAGCGATGAAACTAGCGAGGATGGCTTGATAGAACGATGCTGTGAGATAATGTGTGTAGTCTGGGAAGCTGCGAATATCTACGGAGAAGTACATGGTAGTTAGATCAAAATCTGGTTATGTGACATTTGGATGCTTGGGAAAAGGGTCATTGCCGTTTCATGAATAAGTGAGTCTCTATTTCAAATCTCTTTCTCTGGTTTAGTCTTCTATTTGCTTGAGGGCAAGCAAAAAGCTAAGTCTGGGGGAGTTGATATATCATAGTTTTTATCCCGTTTAAGCCATGATATAAGTCCGTTTTATCGAGTCTTTATTCTATTATAGAGTCTTTTAGAGTCTTTTACAGGTTTTAGCACGTTTGGACCTTAATTGGATTTTTTGGAGGATTCTGGAGCATTTTGGGAGAAAAGGAGTAGAGTCATGCAGAGACGTCAGAAGTTTGGCATCCGTTGAAGGCCTTCCCACTGATGGATTGAGCTCGAATTTGGACACAAGACAGATCAATGGATTAGCTTTCATTTGAAAGTGGTTTGAGACCATTCCAACGGTGCGATCGAAAGTTATGCCAGTTTTCATAAAGACAGTCCAGTCTGGCGAGCATAGTGTACTGGTGTTGACCGACACCAGTCCAGTATCGACCGACACCAACTGCAGTCGGGAAAAAACACGATTTTACAAGTTTAAAGACTCTGCAACTTGGTCCAGAAGACTTTAATAATTACCAAAAAGCCCAGAACGTGTTTTAGCATTAAAATTAGGTTTGTCAGCCACTTTTGGTGGCTATGCTTTAATTCTTACTTTGGTTCGTGTGAGAGATTGGTTAAAGGGTTTTTAGAGAGACAATTCTGAACCCGTGTTACTCTTTTCTTATTATTCTATTTGATGATCTATTCAGTCATGTTGCTTGCTTCAATCTCCATGTCTGAGTAGTTCTTCCATAGGTTTAGGGTTATCTCAATAGGATTTCTCTGTATTATTTGATCGATTGATTTATTAGGATTCATTATCTTATTTGTTCTTCACCATAGGTTGTTCTCAATACTAATTCTAGATTAGCTACCTAGAACTTAGATCTTAGGATAATTGATTAGGTACGAGAGTGCGATTAATTACCTGATAGAACTTAAGGTGAGCAAAATAATTATTCGCAAAGAGATTTGGTTTAGTTGTTTTGTGAACAGATCAAACTTGTAGATTAAAAGCTGGTTTAAATCCTTAGGACTCGCAAAGAGATTTGGTTTTCTAGGATAGTTTTCGCAGCGAGAGTTGGTTAACTATATTATCGTGTTTGAGTTCAAGAACTGCGCTAAACTTGAATCCTGATTTATCTGTTTATCCGCATACCTAGATTTCCTGAGAAACACCCTGAGCCTAGTTTTCTCCCATCGATTTACATCTCTTGATTTAGTTATTATTTTCTGCTTCTATTAAACTTGACTTGGCGTAATTTGAATCTTATAATCTATTGAGTGATTTCTTGAGTCTTTGTGGTTAGACCCCTAACTTTACTACAACTACTGCGTTAGTACTTTTAGGGTATTAATTTGAGCATATCAGATATAGGGCCGTCGGTAATCCGTCGTATATAAGGCCGTCGGTATATCCGTCGGAAAATAACCCGTCGGTAATCCGACGACCTGTAACCGACCGACGGAATTTATCCGTCGGAAATGACATTTTCCAACGGATTTTCGACGGAATCAGCCGTCGGAAAACGGCTGTTTTTTTTATAGTGATTGTTAATGCATGTTTGCTTGATTAATTACCTTGCAACTGAAGCTAAGTATTTTTAGAACCATGAAAGTGTTGGATCTATATGTTTGATCTAGGGTAGGTGAGCAATTCTGCCTCAAGATACGAAAGTATACTTGCGGCCTGGATTGTGAGCGTTAACAAACTTGTTTGTGTCATCATAACTTTCTGTGCGGCCAGAGACGAAAGCTACTGGTCGAGTATATAAATTATAGGTGTGTAGGATGTAGGAGAGTAGGCTACACACACTATCATGTTCAAAGTTCAAGAACCAATAGACGATAAAAGTCGCTTTAAAAATCCTAATTAAATGCCTATGATTATCGACCATGATCCCTAGAGTGTTCCCGATTGCCCAATGTTTAATCACATTTCATTTTCTTTCATTGCATGCATCTTAGAAATCGTGACTATCTATCCAATAACCCTTTTTCGTCTTAGACTTCCTTACCAATTATGGTTCTAAGGTTTTGTAGGTAAGCGAGGAGTCCCTGTGGATCGATACCTTAAGTACTACATCGCACTGCTGTGCACTTGCAGTTACCTAGGGTTATAAATATTATTACCTGAAACTACGCTAAACCCTAGCAACATCAAGTTTTTGACGCCATTGCCGGGGAATCCAATCGTCTTCACCTGCACAACCTCAAAGGTTAGTAAATCGAGTATGAGAAAACTTTTATTTTTTATTTTTTGTTTTGGTTTTCTTAGTTTCAGGCCTCTTAAAAAAAAGAGTTCTCCACCGACTACTCTTAAGGACGCTTGAGAGCATGCTTACTACCGAGAAGATTCTTTTTCTTCTCTCATGGTTAACTCACGACATCAAAGCTTACCGTCTTAGAACAAGATCCTTCTTCGACATTGCTCATCTCGCTACCAACGTCGAGCTAACCGACGTTATACAAAAGCGCTCAATGGGACGCAACCCATTTTAGGCATGCTTTTATTTTTCATTTTTCTGTGTTTTTGTATTAAAGTTTTCTTTTTCTTAGTTTCATCTTTCAGAAAAATAAAAAAACACAAAAAATAATAAATAATAAATGAAAAACACGGTAGCTCAGTGGTTGCGAGCTCCACGCGCGTCACCCGCGCGCACGCGACCAGGATTCGAATCCCCTCTGCGTGGTATAACCTGGTAATACTGGGTAATACTAGGGTAATTCGGGGTAATACGTGGTAATACTAGGGTGTAATATTTGGTAATACTTGGTAACACTAGGGTGTAATACGGGGTAATACTTGGTAATACCCTAATACTAGGGTATTAGGGTAATACTGGTACAACTGATGCTATATTATAGGGTCGATATTTCATTTAAAAAAACTCAGGGGTATTTTCGTCGTTTCACTTAGGGTAGAGTGGTATTGAGATTAAGTGATGGTAGTAATGATTAACTTGAATCTCATAGTGGTATAGGAGGTGATAATCCGATATAACCTCTATTTGACGGATGGGCTGTTTTGCGGGTGACTTGCAAAACAGTCCATCCGTCAAATAGAAGTGAGGGGATTGACTTGCATTTTTCGCAGCTAAGGGGTATTCTTGCAAAAACAATAAAGGTTAGGAGTTTTTTTTGCAGAAAACCCTTTTTTAATATTTATTATATATAATTAATATTTATTAAATTATATATTAATTAAATTAAATAAATTAAATAAATTAAATAAATTAAATGATTTTTAAAAACGAAAATTAATTATATAAATAAAATCTTACAAAACATAAATATTTAAAAGTTTTTGAAAGTTGAAATTACATAACAAAACATAGTCAAAAGAGATCCGGCGGCATGTCTGGGAACTTCGTCTTGAAGAAATTCGCCCACTTCGTTTGATATGCTCAAATTAATACCCTAAAAGTACTAAAGCAGTAGTTATAGTATAGCTAGGGGTCGAACCACAAAGACTCACAGAGATGCACAATAGATTGTATAGTATCGAATTAAACTAAGCCAAAAGATGTAATTGAAAGCAGTGCATAAATTAAAAGAGTTGTAATTCAATTGGGAGAAAAATTGGCTCAGAATATTTCTCAGGGAATCAATGAATGCATATAAACTAACTAACATGATTCAGATTTAGCGCAGTTCTTGAACTCAAATCACTAAGCTATAATTAACCAACTGTCGTTGCGAGAATTATCTAAATCTAACTCCTAGGAATTCCAAATCTCTTTGCGAATCCTAAAGTCTAAATAAGCTTTAATAACAGGTTTGATATGTTCACAAATCAATTAAACCAAATCTCTTTGCGAGTAATCAATTTGCTCACCTAAGGTTCTATCAGGTAATTAATCGCACTGTCGTGCCTAATCAATTATCCTAAGATCTAAGTTCCAGATTCGTCAACCTAGAATTAGTTTTGAGAACAACCTAAGATGAATAACTAATTTAGATGGTGAATCCTAATAAACTAATCAATCTAGCATTCAGAGAAAACCTTTATGAGAACCCTGAACCTAAAGTGGATCTACTCAGATATGGAGATTGAAAGCAACAACATAACTGAATAAATCATCAATAAAATAGAAAGTAACAAGAGGTTTTGAGATCTGATCTCGGACGAAGGGAGATTCAGACTTGTCTCTCTCAAACCAAAAGTAATATAAAGCATAGCCTAAAAGGTGGCTGAAAAACCTAATTTATAAGGTAAAACACGTTCTGGGCCTTTTCTGTAATTAATAAAGTCTTCTGGGGCAAGTTGCATAGTCTTTAAACTTGTAAAATCGCGTTTTTCCCGTCTGCAGTGTAGCATCGATCGATCCCTAAGTGCTGTCGATCGATGCTCAATCTCCGTGTCGACTCTTCTACTCGACAGACTAGACAGTCTTCACGAAAACTAGTATAACTTTCGATCGCACCGTTGGAATGGTCTCAAAACACTTTCAAATGCAATCTAATCCATTTATCTGTCTTGTGTCCAAATTTGAGCTCCATCCATCGGTGTAAAGGCCTTCAACGGATGCCAAACTTATGACGTCTCTGCATGACTCTGCTCCTTTTCTCCCAAAATGCTCTGGAATCCTCCAAGAATTCCAATTAAGCTTCAAACGTGCTAAAACCTGTAAAAGACTCTAAAAGACTCTATAATAGAATAAAAACTCTATAAACGGACTTATATCATGGTCTAAAAGGGGTAAAAACCATGATATATCAACTCCCCCAGACTCAGCTTTTGCTTGCCCTCAAGCAAACCAGAAAACTAAACCAGAGAAAGAGGTTTGGAAACTCGGAGACTCACCTGTTCAGGACCCATTGCAAATATCTTTTTCCCAAGTACCTAAATGTCACCTAACCATCTTTTGATCTAACCACCATGTACTTCTCCGTAGACATTCGCAGCTTTTCCAGACTCCACACATTATCTTGCAGCATTGTTCAAGTAAAGCCCTCATCACCAGTTCCATCGCTGCAGCCAATGTTCAAGAACCTTCTAGATTCTTTACCATACGATATCATGACAAGGAGCCACCATTTTTCACACTTTTTGTATCACTTTCTCTCCCCCAGACTTATTTCTTATTATGTTCTCTTTTTTTTTAGATCTTGCACATACACATCAAGGTCCGAAACGCGAGTATTGATGGTGTTTGCCACCGAATCCCCGGTTCTTCCCTCTCTATGTATCAAAGGATGTTGGGGAATAATGACATCATAGGAAAATTCTAGCCTCGCTTTCAATCCTTTGTGTGATTATTCCCTCTCGAGTAGAATATTGGGATCGCTGGAAATTTTCCTAACCCTCTACTCAAAAGAAAATCATTTCATCTTTTATGCTCTTATTTATCAACTTATAACAGGGGAGAGAGATACCATAACTCTAAACACATGGGTTCCTTTATCAGATATGAATGATGAATCAAGCTCTGTAAACACTAACCACATTGATGAATTGCAAAAATTTGGCTCAGGCTTCAGAAGAACTCTGCTGGAGACATGGATGTTTTCTAGTCAACTGGTCAGTCCTTGGATTTTTCATTAGTCGATCTAGAGCTGATCCTGCAGCACTGGTCACTCAAGAACAAAATCAAAACAACAATTCAAGCACAGGATCATCATCTCCAACAAGTTTTGACTCAATAAAACATTTTTCACTCGATAAAACAACTGACTCTAAGAAAAAAAACAAACACAATGTCAGCAAACACCTCCCCCAGACTTGAATAACACGGTCCCCGGTGTTATCTAGCCTAGAGTCAGTAAAAGAAGACAAATAAATAGAATATAATTGGGAAAAACAAGAAGTTACCTTGCTGGAACATCTAGAATCGATCGACACACAGCCTGGTATCAATCGATACCAGGCTTAAATCGATATGATGAACCGTACATTCGCGATTGGTGTCGATCGATACCAGGGGGTATCGATCGACACTAAGACGATTTCGTGTTTTGCTCCTTGTTTATCCTGACACAAACACAAAACGAAAAATAAAAAGAAAAAGACTCAAAAGCAGACTCACCAGTGGGTTGCCTCCCACCAAGTGCTCGTTTAATGTCATTAGCTTGACTGTACGTGCTATCAGTCGAGAGAATATTTAGAGCTGACTCCAAAACAAGCTCCACAATCTGACATCGCCAGCTTCAGAGTTTTGCTCAACATACTCTCCACAAACTCTTTTCCTTTCTCCTTCAGCTCCGAAGTAAGAAGTACTCTAGCCTTAGAGAATGGTTTCGAGGCTCCTTTGCACTTCACCTTGTACTCAATCGAGTTTTCATCATAGTTCTGAGGGGTTAAAGTCACATAGGCAGCACTCTCGACTCTTTTGTTCTTCACCTTCTTCCTTGTTGCCTTAGCCTTCTTGACAACTTCTTTGGGGATGTTGGACGGTTTAACTGAATCGTCTATGATAGTTGGCTTGTCAGGAGGTTCTTCCAAAAGATCAACTGCTAATGTCTCTCTTGTGACAACAGTGAAGCACGAGACATGTGTGGGAGCACTTCTAGGGGGAATGACATCATAATAGACATCTCCGTCAATGTAAGAGAAAGAGAGTCTCTTATTAGGTGTGTCAATGATCGCGCCAGCAGTAGCCATAAATTGTCATCCAAGGAGCAAAGAAACCTCAGATCCTTCGCTCATCTCCACAACCTGAAAATTAGTGGGCACCAGACAATCTCCTATTTTAACCAACAAGTCAGGGATTGTACCATATGGAGGTGAATTGGAAGAGTTCGCTAACGTGAGAAGCATCGTAGGGGGTCTTATATCAGCCTTCAATCGCTTAGCAATTTCCCTTGATATTACATTGACGCTAGACCCTGAGTCAACGAGAGACGCATCGAATTCAACTCCTGAGATGGAGCATGGAACTGCAAATTTCCCTGGGTCTTCTCTCTGTGTCAACTGCCTCAGCGGTAGTTATGGATTTCTGGCCTTGATGAAGAGTGCTTCGATTTCTTCTAGAGTTTCTCTGCAATCTTTGAAGTGACTTAGTAGAGGACGGTATTGTAGAGCTTCTTCAAAAGACGATTCATGGGAGATCCTTCATACCATCTTCTCAAAGCCACGCAGCTGCTTTGGAGTGATGGGGTCTCTGAGGTGTTGAGGAATAGGATTCAGCTTCTTGGGCTTGCGAACTCTTTCCTCGATCAACTCAGGTGTTTTCACAATTTCTGGCCCGATCTGCGAGGGGTATCGATCGACACCAGGTAGGGTATCGATCGATACTCTCGCTGTTGAATCGTCCTTGGCAGATGTATCATCATCAGAAGGAAGCTCCAAAACCGATTTTTTCAACAAAGCTTTGCTTCTGGCATCCTCCCATTCCTTCTTTGTCAGAATACGAGGCATATGATAAGGTATATTGGGTATATATACCCTCTCCTTGACAATTTCAGGCTTTTTCACGACCTGCGTCTTGGTATCGGTCGATACAGATGGGGCATTGATCGATACACATGATTTTGGATTCACTCGTGCAGATGTCTGGACTGATATCGATCGATACAGGCTGGTATCGATCGATACTTGTGCGATTTCAGAATCCCAGTCGTCATCTTCGTCAGCATCATCCAAAATTCCTGCATCAAATCCCTTTTCTACCACTGCAGTGGCTTCTTTAGCACTTCCTATGGTGATTGCATTTACGTGTGCTCTCGGATTCTCAGTTCTTCCTGGAAGAAAGCCTTCCTGCCTCTAAACAGCTGATGCGGTCTGAGCAACCTGAGTCTCCAGTTTCCTCTGACAAAGGTTGACAGCTTCGATCTTCCCATTCAGATGGTCAATCTTCCCATTGAAATCAGTGTACAAATGGTCAATCTTCCCATTGAAATCCACTTGCATCTTTTGCTGTCCCTGAAGAATTTGCTCAAGCATGGATTCCATCTTGTTATCAGTGGACTTTGGAGAGATGGGATGGTATGAAGAGTTCCCGTAGTTGCAAGTGTTGGTGTTGAAATTTCGGTTGTTGTACCCAAATTGCTGACCCTGAAATCCAGAACCACCAACGTAGTTAACATCCTCCATTTCATCAGCGAAGTGTACAGCCTTCTTCGACTTCCCAATTATAATATCCAGCTTGGCTTGAACTTCAGCAATCTGTGATCCATCAATTCATCCATCTAGTTTCTTTCGCTCGAAATCAGCATTCTTGGTGCTATTGCTAGACGCCAAGTTCTCAATCAGTACAACCGCATCATCTGGATATCTGGTGTTGAAGTTCCCATTACTCGCAGCATCCAAGACCATCTGGTACCTCAAATCGATCTCTCTGTAGAAGGTACCCAACAGCTGAACCTGATTGAACCCATTGTGCGGGCAATCTCTCTGATAAGACTTGAAACGAATCCAAACAGCCTTGAGTGCCTCTGTTGGACCCTGAGAGAATTGAGAGATCTTGTTTCTGAGCTCTTCAGATCTTGCATCATCATAGAAATTGATCAGGAACGCATTCCTCGTCTTATCCCATGTAGTCAGCGAATCAAGAGCTAACTACTTCAGCCAATAAGCAGCATCCCCACCAAGAGAGTATGGGAAGAGTTTGCAGAAAAGGAACTAATTGGGCACTCCATTGTACTTCATACCAGTGACCAAATCCTCGAACCTTTCGATATAATCCATGGGATTCTCATGAGGTAGGCCATGGAAGGAGTTCTGACTTACAAGAGCGTAATATGCAGGTTTCAGCTCGAAGTCATTCCTCTGAAAAGTTGGGATGCGAATCGCAGCTCGATTGGCAAAGAACTGATCAGGTCTGTTGTGATCACCAAGTGTCCTAACTCGATCACCTGTAGCATTCCCAACGTTGGCGCGCCCAGCTGGACCGACAATCTCAATAACAGCAGCAGGGACAACGACGTTTCCAGCTTCATCAAGTCGCAACCCTCTCTCATTGCACACTTGACCCTCTTGGTCTCTCAAGACTCCAGCTTCATCAGCTCTTAAAACCACTGGGTTATTCATCCTTGATGTTTGCTTTATCTTTCTGTTTGTGCGTTCCACAAGTGCTAGCTGTTCCAATGACAGTTCAACTAGCTGGGTGCTCTTGTTGCTTCTGGTTTCACAAACAGGCATACACCTGAAAACAAAACACTAGATAAGGCACGTAAGTAACCAAAAAAAAATTTGAGTATCGATCGATACCAAGTGGTGTCGATCGATATCAACAAAAGAAGATGACGAGTATCGACCGATACTACAGAGTATCGATTGATACCGACGAACTTAGTCGAAATTCTCAGCTAAAATCTAATGGCGAAATTGAGTCCCCGGCAACGGTGCCAAATTTGATATGCTCAAATTAATACCCTAAAAGTACTAAAGCAGTAGTTATAGTATAGCAAGGGGTCGAACCACAAAGACTCACAGAGATGCACAATAGATTATATAGTATCGAATTAAGCTAAGCCAATAGATGTAATTGAAAGCAGTGCAGAAATTAAAAGAGTTGTAATTCAATTGGGAGAAAAATAGGCTCAGAGTATTTCTCAGGGAATCAATGAATGCAGATAAACTAACTAACAGGATTCAGATTTAGCGCAGTTCTTGAACTCAAATCACTAAGCTATAATTAATCAACTGTCGTTGCGAGAATTATCTAAATCTAACTCCTAGGAATTCCAAATCTCTTTGCGAATCCTAAAGTCTAAATCAGCTTTAATAACAGGTTTGATATGTTCACAAATCAATTAAACCAAATCTCTTTGCGAGTAATCAATTTGCTTACCTAAGGTTCTATCAGGTAATTAATCGCACTGTCGTGCCTAATCAATTATCCTAAGATCAAAGTTCCAGATTCGTCAACCTAGAATTAGCTTTGAGAACAACCTAAGATGAAGAACTAATTCAGATGGTGAATCCTAATAAACAAATCAATCTAGCATTTAGAGAAAACCTTTATGAGAACCCTGAACCTAAAGTGGATCTACTCAGACATGGAGATTGAAAGCAACAACATAACTGAATAAATCATCAATAAAATAGAAAGTAACAAGAGGTTTTGAGATCTGATCTCGGACGAAGGGAGATTCAGACTTGTCTCTCTCAAACCAAAAGTAAAATAAAGCATAGCCTAAAAGGTGGCTGAAAAACCTAATTTATAAGCTAAAACACGTTCTGGGCCTTTTCTGTAATTAATAAAGTCTTCTGATGCAAGTTGCAGATTCTTTAAACTTGTAAAATCGCGTTTTTCCCGTCTGCAGTGTAGCATCGATCGATACCTAAGTGGTGTCGATCGATGCTCAATCTCCGTGTCGACTCTTCTGCTCGACAGACTAGATAGTCTTCACGATAACTGGTATAACTTTCGATCGCACCGTTAGAATGGTCTCAAATCACTTTTAAATGCAAGTTAATCCATTGATATATCTTGTGTCCAAATTTGAGCTCATTCCATCGTGGAAAGGCCTTCAACGGATGCCAAACCTATGACGTCTCTGCATGACTCTTCTCATTTTCTCCCAAAATGCTCTGGAATCCTCCAAGAACTCCAATTAAGCTCCAAACGTGCTAAAACCTGTAAAAGACTCTAAAAGACTCTATAATAGAATAAAGACTCTATAAAACGGACTTATATCATGGTCTAAAAGGGGTAAAAATCATGATATATCAAGATGTGGCGAGAGAATTTCTTTGAAGCCTCCTTGTGAAATTCTACCTCGACCGTCTTCCTGAGCGTAGGCTTCCAATTAAACTCTTGCTACAAAAGAAATAGAAATAAACTTTGTTAACAAAATCTCAAAATATAATACAAACAAGTAATTAAATTAACACTTACCGCAAAGGTACGAAACCACATATCTTGTTCGTCCGACGGCATATCGGCATATGTCGGGTATGGGTGTTTGAGGAGGCTGTGCAACATCCTCAAAACCGACTTGCTAATGTCATTACCGGAAAATCCAAACCTATGAAAAAACAAATTAAAAATCGACAATAAATCAAAAAAAATTATTTAAGAAAATACATAGTATTACCAAGTAGATCTCTGGATGCGGCGTTTCGGGTCGAGAACTTTGAGTAATTCTCGTCCCGGCTGTTGAACGAGCTCCTCGTCGGTCATGATCGTCGGTTGACCTACACTCTTTGCATCGAGAGTAGGTGAAGGCGCCGTAGGCGGGACAAAATCCAGGCTCGGATTTGAGGTAGCGGGCCTCCGCCCTCCTTGCCTCGAACCGCCGGCACTGTCACTAGCAAATTGCCCTTAAGACCTACAACAATAAAAGCCGATTCATTTAAAAAAATATCAAAATAATCATAAATATTTTGTAAGAAAATCAATACATTTTTTAAAAAAAAAATAAAATAAATACATTTAAAAACACATATAAAATACTTATATACATATATATAAATTTAAGAAAAACGTTTTTACAATATATATGTATTGAAAACTTTTTTCCAAAATTTATTTATTAAAAATATTTTACAAAAACGTTTTATAAAATTCTATTTATAAATATATTTTCAAAAAATATATTTATATAACAAAAATGTTTTTCATATATATAAATTTTTAAAAAACGTTCTATAAAATAAATATATACAGAAAAACGTTTTTTATTCATATATATAAATTTTACAAATCATTTTCATATATATAGATTTTGTAAAAACGTTTTTCATATATATAAATTATGTAAAAACGTTTTTAAAAATACCTATATATAAAAAACATTTTTTTCATAGATATAAATTTTACAAAACGTTATTCAAATATACTTTTCATATAAATAAAATTTCAAAAACCTTATATATATAATTATCAAAAACGTTTTTTAAAATTTATAAATAATTAACCTAAGCTAACAACCTAATCTAAATCCACATGCAACAATCTAACACTACACAAAACGAAAATCCACAAATAAACCAAAATCTAATTCCACAAATCAATCTAAATCTAAAAACACAAATCCAAAAATCTAAATACACATCTATATATATACACAAAGAATTTAGCCGGGGGTTCTTACATAGTTGTGGATTTTCCGGCGGCGATTTAGATGGAAGAAGGTTGACCGGCGGCGGTTGTTGAACGTCGTCGGCGGCGGAGGCGGAGGAGAGGTGGAAGAAGAAGAAGAGTGAAGAAGAGAGATCGGAGAAAAAGAGAGAAGAAGAGGAGAGAAGAAGACGAGAGAAGAAGAAGAGAGAAAGAAGAGAAAGGAGAGAAGATGATTTACGGAGAGAAGAACAGAGAAGAGAAAGAAGAGAAGAAGAGAGAAGAGAATGAAAGAGAAGAAGAAGAAATCGATGGATATAATTAATTACATGAATTTCCGACGGACCGCACTATCGGTTTCCCGTCGGAAATCGTAAAAATTTAACCGCCTCAATTTTCGATGAATTTCGTTACGCGGTTCAATTTCCCGGGGAAAAATTAATAAATTCGTCGGAAATTTCCGACGGATTTCCTACGGGTTTAGGGTTTAGGGTTTAAAAATGGAAAATTTGATAAATTTTCATGTTTAATAACCATTAGTGTTACATACTTAAAAGAAAAACTTATAAAAACCAATCAAAACAAATTATTTAGGATTTTATAAAAATCGATCGATGAATGGTATCAAGCATTCATAAAAACACATAGAACATCTAAGGACATTTACGTTTTTGCTCTGGGTTTTAACTAAATAGTTTAAAACGTATGATTTTTATAAACATTTCACATAAACTAGTGTATATTTGTTAGTTCTACATCTACGAAGACCTAACCACTTCAAAAACGTGCAAAATTGAGGTTTTAAACCCTGAACCGTCAGAAATCCCTCGGAAATTTCCAACGGATTTAAGAATTTAAGGAATCAGTTTTAGCCGAGGCATTCGAAAATCTCTCGGCTAAAACTGAAAATCCTTAAATCCGTCGGAAATTTCCGAGGGATTTCCGACGGATTTAAGGATTTTCAGTTTTAGCCGAAACATTTTCAAATGCCTCGGCTAAAACTGATATAGGGATTTAAGGATTCAGTTTTTGCCGAGGCATTCGAAAATGTATCGGCTAAAACTGAAAATCCCTAAAATCCGTCGGAAATCCGTCGAAAATTTCCGAGGGATTTCCGACGGATTTAAGGATTTTCAGTTTTAGCCGAGACATTTTCGAATGCCTAGAATAAAACTTTCCCGAGGATTAACTATTTTAGCCGGGGGTTAACGTTTTTGCAATGGGGATTAACGTTCTTAGCCGGGGGGATTTACGGTTTTTGCCGGGGGATTTACGGTTTTTTAGCCGAGATTTACGGTTTTAGCCGAGGGTATTTATGGTTTTAGCCGAGGGGATTTACGGTTTTAGCCGAGATTTACGGTTTTAGCCGAGGGAATTTACGGTTTTAGCCGGGAGGATTAACGGTTTTAGCCGGGGTATTAACGGTTTTAGCCGGGGTATTAACAGTTTTAGTCGAGGGATTAATTTATGGTTTTAGCCGGGGGGATTTATGGTTTTAGCTGGGGGGATTTATGGTTTTAGCCGGGGGGATTTACGGTTTTAGCCGAGGGGATTTACTGTTTTAGCAGAGGAGATTTACGGTTTTAGCTGGGGGATTAACGGTTTTTAGCTGGGGGGATAAATTAACTGTTTTAGCCCCGGAGATTTATGGTTTTAGCTGGGGGGATTTACGGTTTTAGCCGGGGGTTTCTGGTTTTAACAAAGGACCGAAAATTTTCTCTGCTAAAACTGAAAAGGGGGAATCCATCGGAAATCCCTCAAAAATTTCCGACGGTTTATGGTTTTAGCCGAGGAAATATGATTATCCAGGCTAAAACTTTCCCGGTATATGTTTTAGCCAGGGGAATCAGATTTCCTCGGCTAAAACCATAATCCGTCGGAAATTTCCGTGGGATTTCCGACGGATTATGGTTTTAGCCGAGGAAACCTGATTCCCCCGGCTAAAACTTGACCGGTATATGTTTTAGCCTTAGGAACCAGATTTCCTCGGCTAAAACAATAATCCGTCGGAAATCCCTCGGAAATTTCTAACGGATTTCTGACGGATTATTGTTTTAGTCAAGGAAATTTTATTCCCCCGGCTAAAACTTGCCCGATATATGTTTTAGCCGGGGGAATCAGATTTCCTCGGCTAAAACCATTATCCGTCGGAAATCCCTCAGAAATTTCTAAGGGTTTTTCGACGGTTTATGGTTTTACCCGAGGAAAACTGAATCCCCCAGCTAAAACTGATACCGGGCAAGTTTTAGCCGAGGGATTCAGTTTTCCTCGGCTAAAACCATAAACCGTAGGAAATCCCTCGGAAATTTCCAAGGGCTTTCCGGGATTTTAGGATTTTAGCCGAGGAAAAGTTTTTTAGAATTCCAATTATATATTCCTCGGATTTCCCAAAACAAGTTCAAGTTAAAAAAAACCTAAATTAGGCTTTTTATTAATGTAAAAGGAGGATCGGAGTAGCTTAGAACATATTATTTGGAAAATATGCTAAAAGGATGGGTCGTCTTCCATTTCACTATCGGACGAGTCGTCTATAACCACTCGACTGAGTTCGGTCTCCGCGAGGCGAGCATTCCGTAGGACAATGTTGATGCACTCTCCACGGTCATGTAGTCCCATCTCGGTAAGCTGCAGTCGAAGGTCAGGTCGGACTCCTTGGAAAAGGATCATCGCCACTTCTGCTGCAGATCGGTGAAGCCCAAAGAGTCCCATAGTCCGCACGAACTCCTCATGGTATTCTTGCAGAGTCTGGTTCCCTTGCCTTTCCAAGCCTAGCCCCCAGCTACCACTGCTGGTTTAAGTCACGTCTGGCTTTTTGGGGCCAGAGGAACTTTGCTGACACTTGCGGGCCCTTCCCTCTTCAACCTCGTCACAAATCCAAGGGTTAGACTTAATCTTGACCGTAGATGGACAAATGACTCTCTTACGAGCAGTTTCCCGCGTAAAAGCCATCGTTTTGAAAAAGTTTTAAGAAAACAATTTCGCAAATGTGACAAATTAAAGACGGCCGTATTTGTTGTGAATGAGGGGAAACGTATTTATAGAGAAATAATTAATTTGCATGTTTTCTCCAACTATATACACATATATCGAATCTTCAAAATTTCATAGCCAGGACAGGTATATATATATATATATATATATATATATATATATATCAGTTTACAAACAAAGCAAACATATATGCAAGAGAAGATGTATTTACAAAGCAATAATATATATATATTCTCAAGCCGTCGAAATCCGTCGGAAATTTCCGAGGGATTTCCGTCGGACGTTCCAAATATTCCGACAGATTAATAGCCATCGGAAATCCCTCGGAATTTTCCAACCGATTTTTGAGGGAATACAGACTCGTCGATATTCCCTCGGAAATCCGTCGGAATATTCCGAGGGACTTCCGACGGCTTTAATCCGTCGGAATATTCTGAACGATTTCCGAGGGAAATGAATCCCTTGGAAATCCCTTGTTATGCCCTCGGTATTCCGTCAGTTTTTTCCGACGATTTCAAACCCGTCGGAAACGCCGTCGGAAATCCGGGTGTTTTCTTGTAGTGTTTAATACCTAACATCGATTGTCTTGGTTTGATCCTTTGATGAGAATTTCACATTTTCTCTTAATGAATTTAGAGAGCTAGTTGACCGGAATTTTTGATTTTGAAGTTTAAATTTTGTATAGCGGATTCAGTGGACTAGTGTTACGGAAACTTCTGGTAAAACATTTCTAGGCTAGGTCGTGATTGATGTAGTTCGATGGTCATGGTTTAGAAGGAAGTTCGCTGAGATTTCGAGTTCCTTATGATTTTTGTTTGATCTTTCCGAGCTTTGATTTTGTTTTGTTTGAGGACAAACAAAGTCTAAGTCTTGGGAAGTTGATAACACCATATTTTTTACCCATTTTACCTATGTTTTTAGAACACTTTAATCTTTTTATTATGCTTTTATTATAGTTTTTGTGTATTTATAGTTTCAAGACTCTTTTCAGATTATTTAGACAAAAACGACGCAAATCCGAGAAAACCCAGATTTTGGACAATTTTGGACCGTCAGAAGTTTGACATCCGATGGAGACATTCTCACCGTCTGATCACGCCCACATTTGGACAAAAGATAGACAGGTAAACTACCTTTCATACCCACCTGATTTGAAGACAATCCAACAGTTAGATCGCAAGATATATCCAATTGACTGAAGAAATGTTATGCAGTCTCGCGAAAGAAGCAAGAGAAGAATTGAAGATTCAACCTCATAGGCCATCCACCGAGGGTCCAGAGCTCACGACCACAGCGAACACACTCCTGGCCGCGGGCAGAGGCTCTATACCCGCAGCCAACACGGCCAGCAAAGATCGGCCCAAAAATATCTCGTTTCAAGCCCGTTTCAAGCCCACTTTGTCTTCTCTTCAAGGAAACCATAAGGAAGACTAAAACAAGAGTTGAAAACCTATCAATATATAGTTTATCTGCCCTTATTTTGCGTGCCTCATTGTGCACCTCCTGGGTGCACCTTTGGGAGCTACCATCACGATTTTCTTTGGTTTTATGTTCTTTTGTTCTTCGTTCCTCGTTCTTTGTTTACGGAGATAGAGATTTCTCTTGAACCCTATTTTATATTATGTTATTTATATTATGAATTATTAGTTTATGTTTTTACATTTATTTTACGTATGCTTTTACTTTTCGAGATTGGGGGAGAAGTTTTCTCCGAACTTCGTTCTTAAAATCGAGAAGCTTCTTCTTCAATCTCATGTTCTTTATTTAATCATGTATTTTCTTTCTTCAATCATGTCTGAGTAGTTCTCTTGTTGGGTATAAGGATCTCAAGGGGCTCTCATGGATCAAATTTTCATTAGGTTTTTAGATTAGGATATCGATTAGGGGTCCTTCGTTCTATTCTTATTGTTAATGCATGTTTGCTTGATTAATTACCTTGCAACTGAACCTATGTATTTTTAGAACCACGAAAGTGCTTGATCTATATGCGTGATCTAGGGTAGGCTAGCAATTCCGCTTCAAGATACGAAAACATATTTGCGGCCTGGATTGTGAGCGTTAACAAACTTGTTTGTATCATCATAATGTTTGGCGCGGCCAGAAACGAAAGCTACTGGTCGAATATATAAATTAGAGAGAATTTTTGAAATAGTACAAAATGAAAAACTAATTGCTATAATAGTACAAAGTTTGGGAAAATTGTAAAAATAGTCTTTTTGGGAAAGCTTTTAGGGTTTAAGGCGAAGCCCTAAACCTTTCACCCTAAACCATATACCCTTAAAACTAAACCCTACACCCTAAACAACCCAACCCTAAACCCAAAACGTTTAATTTTTTTTGAAAAAGACTATTCTAGCAATTTTCCCAAACACTACAAGAAATGAGCTAATTCGCAATGAAACGTTCCCTTGCAAATACATTATAATCCGTTGCAAAGAAATCTTTGCAACGAACTTGTAACACACTAAAATCCGTTGCAAATTCATTGTTGCTAAAATAATATGTTGCTAATTCGTTGCCATTCTGTAACAGGTTTGCAACGGAATATTAGCAACGGAGTATTGCAACGACGGTGTTGCTAATATTCGTAATGAAAAGTTTCCTTGCAAATACATTATAATCCGTTGCAAAGAAGTCTTTGCAACGAACTTGTAACACACAAAAACCCGTTGCAAATTCATTGTTGCTAAAATAATTTGTTGCTAATTCGTTGCCATTCTGTAACAGGTTTGCAACGGAATATTAGCAACGGAGTATTGCAACGAAGGTGTTGCTAATATTCACAATAAAAGTTCCCTTGCAAATACATTATAATCTGTTGCAAAGAAGTCCTTGCAACGAACTTGTAACACACAAAAACCCGTTGCAAATTCATTGTTGCTTAAATAATCCGTTGCTAATTTGTTGCCATTCTGTAACGAGTTTGCAACAGAATATTATCAACCTATATTAGCAACGGAATATTAGCAAAAATATTACTATTAATTTCATTCCAAACCGGGAATTGGAGTGGGTTTACAAAAAAGATAACCGAAACAAAATTGGAGTTGGTTTACATAATTTTTTTTGACGCAGAGCAATGGTGAAATTGAAAACAATTCCCATATCAAATTTTTACAGAAATTAATTTTAGAGCAATGGGCCATAGAAGTTTTTTATAGAAATTAATTTTAGAAAAAAAATTAAAAAAAATTAAAAATTTCCCATATCTGAGTCTCTTCCCTCTCCGGGGATTCTCCTCCGCCGGTGCTTCTCCTTCTCCGCCGATCAGCTCGCCTCCTGACCGAAGACATGGGATGCAGTCAAGAGTTCCGACGATCTTTTCCCAACTTTCCGTCGCCTCGGCCCTCGCCGGCGACGAGATCTTGACAAGCTACACTCTCCAACCTCCCGTTCCGGCAGTCCCTGGCTCCCACCGCCGCCTCTCCCTATCCCTCAGCTTCTGGTCTTCGGAGATTTCAAGGCGAGAGCTCTAGATCTGGTTTTTGTTTTCCCCCTTAGTGGCTGGGCAAGGAATCGCCTGCGTCGTTCTGGCCTTCCGGTAGTTGGGCTCTAGGGTTCGCGGCGAGCTTCTCTGGTTCCTCTCTTCCGGGTGTTTCGGTTGAAGAAACTGCAGATAAGAGACACAAGAAGAGAGTAAAAACAAAGAAGATGGAGAAGGGAGAGAGCTTACCCATGGCTAGCCCTGGGCATTTCGGGAATCGGGACGGGAAATTACGGGTAAGGGACGGGAACGGGAAGTTCGGGAATCTGTAAATACTATCCAAACTATTCCCATAAAATAACGGAACGGGACGGGAAATTACGTGTAAGGGACGGGAAAGGAAAGTTCGGGAATTTGTAAATACTATCCAAACTATTCCCATAAAATAACGGAACGGGAAATTACGGGTAAGGGACGGGAACGGGAACGGGAAATTCCGGAAAAATATACTACCCTACATACCCAAAGTGAAATTAAATCGGGTAAGAGACGGGAAAGAGACGGGTAAGGGTTTGTGTAATTCGGTTATTAAAAGATATAGCTATTTTATATAAAAAATTATTAGGTTTAGTTTTTATATTATGTGGACTACGACAAAAAAGAAGAAGATTATATGGGCTTATTTAGTTTATGACCCATTTGTTTGTAAATTGTTAATAGATTGAATTAAAATAAGAATATGTAAAATTCTGTTTTTGCATTAACCAATAATCAAAAGTCCAAAACCCTTAAAATTCCACTTCTTGTAACTACCCAATGGGAAGTTCGGGTAATCCCGCTTCTTTCCCTACCATTTTCCTTACCCATTTGAGTATTATTTTCGGAACCAAACGGGAAATTACAATTTCTCTTTCCCCAAAAATTCGGGAAAATTGGGACGGGAACGGTACGGGACGGGTTACCCTTCCCAAAATGCACAGGCCTACCCATGGCGATTACCCGATGGAAGAAGATTCGTTGTGGGCTGTAGCTTGCTTCGAGCCTTCGACGGTGGGATTAAAGAAAAGAATAAAAAAGAAGTAGAAGATTTGGGTGCGTTGGATTGATATCATATCAACGGTGGAAAAGCATGATCCTAGTCTTTATTGAGTAACCAATGAGAAACCAATCTATTTTTTCTTGCATTTTGAATTTTTTTTATTTGTATTTTTATTCCGATGAAAGGTCAAATTAATTTCCACGAACAAAAGAGGAATATTTACAAACACTCAAAGAGCAAGAAAGAAAAAAGATTAAAAAGAATACCTTTTTTTTTTGATAAATTGATTAAGAAGTTTACAAGAAATTGAAAACTACAAGATCGAACCAAACAGATTTTTGGAAGGTATAAGAAAATGCAGTGGAGATTTAGGTTCAATAGATAGTGTAAGAGTTTTATTTGTATATTATTTGTAATTGTTTAATTTTTTGTATATTATTTGATGATTAAGGGTTAAAGGTTTAGGGTTAAGGGTTAGAAGTTTAGGGTTAAGGGTTAAGGGGTTAAAGGTTAAGGGTTAAGGGTTTAGAATTTAGGTTTTATAAAATGATTATATTTTAAAAAAAATTGTAAATGTTTATTTTTTTGTATATTATTTGATATTTATGTGATAGATCTAGTTTACAATTTGAGATATAGAGTTTATGATTAAGGAAACCTTTTTTCATTTTGATGACATTTAGCAACATATTTGATATTATTTGATAATTTTTTGCCACTTGTTTTTTTTTTTTTGGAATGTGACATTTAGCAACAGATTTACAAGGAAACTCAAGAATCCGTTGCAAAACCGTTGCTATTCCGTTGCAAAACGGAAAAACAAAAATTCCTAATGTATGAAACCAAAAATGGCTAACTATATGTTAGCAATGTTCATTTTAGTTGTTATTATTGTTTTCCTTGAAGATTAATGTTTTCTTTGCCCATATTTAATTAGAAAATCCATGGTATGTCAAAAAAATAGTTTATGATCAGAAGAGTGAGTAAGTGTGTATTCATCATAACTCATCCTTACGATGAATTTTCTACTCTTGTACATTTTTGATATGAATGCTTATTCTTGTGGTGTTTTCTTTCACTGTACATATTAAATTTACATTGTAGAACATAGCTTCCACCGCTTCGGTATTTATATGAGTAAGAGGATTCACACTTTATTTGTTTAGAATGAGACATATAGCAACATATTTGCAAGGAAACTCAAGAAATCCGTTGCAAAACCGTTGCTATTCCGTTGCAAAAGGAAAAACCAAAAATTTTCGAAGTTTGAAATCGAAAATGGCTAACTATTTGTTAATAATGATCATTTTTGTTGTGCTTATTGTTTTCTTTGCCCATATTTCAAAATATATGAATATATGAGTAAAGTATTAAACATATATTAGATATAATTTTCAAAATACATCTTCTTAGTATTAAACATATGAAAATATGAGTAAAATGATGGCCAATTAGTTATTTATGAGTCATTTAGCAACTTGTGTAATAGTTATGTGAGTAAATGGATTGAAATTTGTTTATTTCGAAATAATCTATTTAGCAATGGATTTGCAAGGAAACTTAAGAAATCCATTGCAAAAACGAAATCTGTTGCAAAACCCAGAAACGCGTTGCAAAACCGTTGCTATTCCGTTGCAAAAGGAAAAACCAAATATTTTCCAAGTATGAAAACGAAAATGGCTAACTATTTGTTAACAATAATCATTTTAGTTGTTATTATTGTTTTCCTTGAAGATTAATGTTTTCTTTGCCCATATTTCATTATAAAATCCATGGTATGTCAAAAAATATAGCTTGTGATCATAAGAGTGAGTAAGTGTGTATTCATCATAACTCATCCTTAAGATGAATGTTCTACTCTTACACATATTTGATATTAATGCATATTATTGTGGTGTTTTATTTCACTGGACATATTAAATTTACATTATAGAACATAGCTTGCACCACTTAGAGAGTAGTTATATGTGTAAGACGATTCACACTTTATTTTTTTTGGAATGAGATATTTAGCAACGGATTTGCAAGGAAACTCAAGAAATCCGTTGCAAAACCCAGAAATGCGTTGTAAAACCGTTGCTATTCCGTTGCAAAGGGAAAAACCAAAAAATTTCGAAGTATGAATGAAAATGGCTAACTATTTGTTAACAATAATCATTTTAGTTGTTATTATTGTTTTCCTTGAAGATTAATGTTTTCTTTGCCCATATTTCATTAGAAAATCCATGGTATGTCAAAAAATATAGCTTGTGATCATAAGAGTGAGTAAGTGTGTATTCATCATAACTCATCCTTAAGATGAATGTTCTACTCTTACACATTTTTGATATTAATGCATATTCTTGTGGTGTTTTCTTTCATTGAAGATATTAAATTTACATTGTAGAACATAGCTTGCATCATTTAGGTAGTAGTTATATGAGTAAGACGATTCACACTATATTTTTTGGAATGAGACATTTAGCAACGAATTTGCAAGCAAACTCAAGAAATCCGTTGCAAAACCAAGAAATCCGTTGCAAAATCAAGAAATCTGTGGCAAAACCGTTGCTATTCCATTGCAAAAGGAAAAACCAAAAATTTCCCAAGTATGAAACCCAAAATTGCTAACTATATGTTAGCAAGGATCATTTTTGTTGTTATTATTTTTTTCCTTGAAGATTAATGTTTTATTTGCCCATATTTCATTAGAAAATCCATGATGAAGTCAAAAATATGGCTTATGATCATAAGAGTGAGTAAGAGTGTATTCACTATAACTCATCTTGACGATGAATGTTCTACTCTTACGCATTTTTGATATGAATGCTTATTCTTGTGGTGTTTTCTTTCACTGAAAATATTGAATTTACATTGTAGAACATAGATTGCCTCACTTAGGTAGTAGTTATATGAGTAAGACGATTCACACTTTATTTTTTTGGAATGAGACATTTAGCAACGGATTTGCAAGGAAACTCAAGAAATCCGTTGCAAACCCAAGAAATCCGTTGCAAAACTCAAGAAATCCGTTGCAAAATCAAGAAATCCGTTGCAAAATCGTTGCTATTCCGTTGCAAAAGGAAAAACCAAAAATTTCCCAAGTATGAAACCCAAATTGGCTAACTATATGTTAGCAATGATCATTTTAGATGTTATTATTGTTTTCTTTGAAGATTAATGTTTTCTTTGCCCATATTTCATTAGAAAACCCATGGCATGTCAAAAATATGGCTTATGATCATAAGAAGGAGTAAGTGTGTATTCACCATATAACTCATCCTTACGATGAATGTTCTACTCTTACACATTTTTGATATGAATGTTTTTTCTTGTGGTGTTTTTTTTCACTGAACATATTAAATTTACATTGTAGAACATATATTGCACCACTTAGGTAGTAGTTATATGAGTAAGACGATTCACACTTTATTTTTTGGAATGAGACATTTAGCAACAGATTTGCAAGGAAACTCAAGAAATCCGTTGCAAAACCAAGAAATCCGTTGCAAAACTGTTGCTATTCCATTGCAAAAGGAAAAACCAAAAATTTCCCAAGTTTTAAACCCAAAATGGCTAACTAAATGTTAGCAAGGATTATTTTTGTTGTTATTATTGTTTTCCTTGAAGATTAATGTTTTATTTGCCCATATTTCATTAGAAAATTCATGGTGAAGTAAAAAATATGGCTTATGATCATAGGAGTGAGTAAGAGTGTATTCACCATAACTCATCCTGATGATGAATGTTATACTCTTACATATTTTTGATATGAATGCTTATTCTTGTGGTGATTTCTTTCACTGAACATATTAAATTTACATTGTAGAACATACCTTGCACCACTTAGGTAGTAGTTTTATAAGTAAGATGATTCACACTTTATTTTTTGAAATGAGACATTTAGCAACGGATTTGCAAGGAAACTCAAGAAATCCGTTGCAAAACCAAGAAATCCGTTGCAAAACCAAGAAATCCGTTGCGAAATCAAGAAATCCGTTGCAAAACCGTTGTTATTCTGTTGCAAAAGGAAAACCAAAAATTTCTCAAGAACGAAACCAAAAATGGCTAACTATATGTTAACAATGATCATTTTAGTTGTTATTATTGTTATTCTTGAAAATTAATGTTTTTTTTGTCTATAATTCATTAGAAAATCAATCAATCTGTTGCAAAACCAAGAAATCCGTTGCAAAACTAAAGAAATCCGTTGCAAAACCAAGCAATCATTTGCAAAATCAAGAAATCCGTTGCAAAACCAAGAAATATGTTGCAAAATCTCAACTGTATAATTAAATGGTTATTTGCAACGGATTTGGAATATACTCACCTATTTAAAACCCCACGTTTAAATCATTCCCACCTACCAAATATTTGCAACGGAAACTTGTTGCAAACTTTTGCAACGAATATCCGTTGCAAAATATGTAACCTTTTGCAATGATATATGTCGCAAACTTTTGGACCATATTCATGTTGCAAATTTTGGAAATGGTTTGCAACGAACATTGTTGCAAAAAAATTACCATTGCTAAACCATTAAAAATCTGTTACAAAATTGCGACGATTTAGCAACTGATTATTTTTGAGAAATTTGGCAACGGAATTTTTTTTGCAACAGAGTTGCAACGTATTATGTTGCAAATATTTGTTACGAAATATTCCGTTGCAAATTTTCGTTGCAAAGTTGCTACTTCCTTGTAGTGAAACTTTGTACTATTATAGCAATTTTTTGTCATTTTGTACTATTTTGGACCATTACCACTATAAATTATAGGTGTGTATGATGTACGAGAGTAAGATACACACACTATCGTGTTCCAAGTTCAAGAACCAATAGATGATAAAAGCCGCTTTAAAAATCCTAATTAATTGCTTATGATAATCGACCATGATCCCTAAAGAGTTCCCGATTGCCCAACGTTTAATCACGTTTCATTTTCTTTCCTTGCATCCATCTTAGAAATTGTGACTATCTATCCAAAAATCCCTTTTTCGTCTTAGAATTCCTTACTAATTCTGGTTCTAATGTTTTGTAGGTAAGCAAGGATTCCCTGTGGATCGATACCTTAAGTACTACATCGCTTTGCTGTGCACTGTTACCTAGGATTATAAATATTTTTACCTGAAGCTACGCTAAACCCTAGAAGCTACGATAAACCCTAGCAGCATCACTCATTCAAATCGGAGAACTAAGGCTTATAAACTTAACGACCGGATCTTCAGACCATTCATGGCTAATCAAGCGGAGTAAACAGAGACGTTAAGCACGATCTAAGAGTATAAAACAAGGAAAATAGCGAGGAGTTAGGGACCATAATCCAACTATCTACACTACTCTCAACTTCAACTTAGCCATATAAGTCAAAAACTTATCTTTTCTTTATTCTTGTTCTTGTAAATCGCTCTCGGGAATCGCAATACTAATTCAGTTCACTCTCCAAAAACCCTGTCCAAATCACTTCCAAATCCTGTTTGATCTCGTTGAGCAACCAACTTTCTATTTATTGCTCGATAGTCTTTCGATTCTTCTTTTCTTAAGGATAAGCCAAAGTCCCGGCCCAGTAAATTGGGCCCAATAAATCTATGGTAAAAAGGTTCGACGGAGTCAAAGAAACCAGACGGGGTCAAAAGAGTAATCGAGATCACGGGCCAAGCTGAAAGGCCCACCGAGGTGAAATTCTATGGTCACAGGGGATGAAATGATGAACCGTTAGTCAACCCCGACAAGACCAAAAACTCATTGATAACACCGTATTTTTACCCAATTTACCTATGTTTTTAAAACACTTTAATAAAAGTTTTACTCGTTTTATTATGCTTTAATTATAGTTTTCGTATATTTGAAGTTTCAAGACTCTTTTCAGGTTACTTAGGCAAAAACGACGCAAATTGTAGAAAAACCAAATTTTAGACAATTTTGGACCGTCAGAACTTTGACATCCGATGGAGAGCTTCTCGCTGTCTGATCTCGCCCAAATCTGGACACAATATATAAGGGTCAACCACCTTTCATACCCACTTGATTTGAAGACAATCCAACGGTTAAATCTCGAGATATATCCAATTGACTGAAGACATGTTTTAAAACCAATTCACTTGACCAAATGAGTTTGTTTGATTTGCATGAGCATGATTCACTATATTATTTAAAGAATGTCAAAGGGATGGATGCTAAGAATTCTTGTGTATGTTGAGGCTTGAACTTGACTCATGTAGGGATAGACATGGCTAACTCTTTTTGACTATACTTGTTTGATTGCATCCTAGAACTAGCAACTTGGACATTGAGATTTGAATTCTTTTAATGATACTTGTGGATTTGAGCTTCCATTTTTAAATCTCTCTCTCATCTTGTTCTTGTTTGTTTGCTTGAGGACAAGCAAATGAATAAGTTTGGGGGAGTTAATATTCTCATGTTTTACTCATTTTAGCATGCATTTAACTTAGTGTTTTGAGTCTAATGCATGTGTTTTCATAGATTTCTTTAATGTTTTGGTCCAAATTAGAGTCTAGCTAGTTTGAATTAGGTCCTAGTGAGTCTTGCATCATTTGGAATGTTTTCTAGGTATTTGGAGACATTTTGGGGATGATTAGAGTTATGGAGCAAAGACAAATGCAGAATTCACCCGATGTGTCTAAAACATCGGGCCGGACGAAGGGTCTCCATTAGGATTCAGCTTCTGAGATCTTCATGAATATCGTAGACAATTGAGTTAGCTGTCGTCTAAAGGTGGTTTCAAGTTTTTCTGAGCAGTAGTTCGAAAGATACAGTACATTTAGCAAGGACATGTCTGTCTGGCGCGTATACGACCCACCAGACGGTCACACCGGCCAACCTTCGCCAGGTGTTATAGCTCACGTCTAGCCAGAAGAAATACCGGACGGCCACACCGGCCGACAGGTGTGCTCACACTGGTTTGACCCAGTTTGACCAGAGTTGACCCAGTTTGACCCCTTTGACTATTTAAACTTTCTAGACCTAATTGTTTTAGCAAGTCTTCTTCTTGTGAGAGTGGGGCTCGACCCAAACTCTCTTTTCTTGAGGTTCTTGGATTTTTCTTCATACAAATGCCACTCTAGAAAAGATTTCTTCACTCTATCTTTATATTATGTTTATTTAATTCTTGTTCTTCATTTTTATGTATTTTTCTCTTGTGTTCTTCATGTTCCTTGTGAGTTGACTTTTTGTCTTGATTTTGATGGTTTGATGATTGATTTGTGATACGTAAGTTCTAAATCTTTGCTTTCCTTTCTTATTTAGTGTTATTAATGCTAGATTAGGCTTGAGATAGTTAATCTAGATCATAGAAAATTTTATGCACACAAGGTGTTCGATGAAATTCCCCAATGAACTAAATAAGAGATTTTCATACTTAACTCATGAGAATGAATGTTTAAGATGAATCTTTGCTAATAGAACTTGTGTTTAATGATTGATAATCATATAATCATAACTGAGAATTTGATATTGATTAAGTGATTAACAAAGAGAGTAGTGTCATGAGAATGAATTAATCGTATTCAAGTATTCTAAACCTAAGAAATAGCATAGATTATGTGCATTAGCATCATAGTTGATGATGAGTTGGATTGCATCTTATTAGACCCTTCACATAGGTTGATCTTAATGCTAGTTTTGAATTGAGAAATAAATCTAGAACTTAAGCATTTCATGCGCAAGAGGTGTTCGATGAAATGCTTGAACCAAACCTATTGTGTGCTTTTCACATCCTAGCCAATGAGAGTTGATGTTTAGGGTGATTAGTGAACTAATTAGAATTTTTTATTAATGCTCATTGATTATCTAATTGCAAACGAGAATTTATGTCAATTAGGTGATTAGTAAAGTGATTAGTGCCATGAGAATGGATTAGTCATATTTGTGAATTCCATGTTCTAGGATATTTTTTAATTCAATCTTTGTCATCATTATTTGATTGTTAATCATTTCTTTGATAGTCTAATCCATGATCCAACATTTCTATCTTTTTTTTTTCTTCTTGCATTTGTTTTTTTCTCGATTAAATCATAAAAACACAAAAACCATTTTCTCTAGCTTGAGAAGTTTCATGCATTTCTAGTGCATTAGTCTTAAACCCTATGGATTGACACCTCTTATGCTACAATGACAGATATGAACTTAACAAAAATCATTTATCAGCGATACCCGGATGATGGTCATAACTAGGTTAGATAGAAGGGAACCTTCAGCCTTAGTTAAAGTCCGAGAGCGAGGTACGCTTGGGTTCTTATCTAACCTTAAGTATATGTGAGTGTGCTTGCGTGAATAAAGTCGCATGGGAGCCGGGAAGACTTGGATCATGCGCATGTTTTTAGTGAACGGATAGTCGGGAAGACGAGGCCGGTTCACATGTTAAATAGAAGCTTTGAATGTTTAAGTTGTGTGTAGTTGTGAATGAAATCATGGATGATTATATAATAAGTATAATATGAATCAAGGATGATTGAATCTGGGCACATAGAATTTTGAGCAAGTCATCACTATTCTATAGTATACCAGGAATGAAAGGCCATGAAAGCAAAGAGGAAATGGAAATTAATAGGTTAAAAGATGTAGAATTCTAAAAACCTTCGAAATGAATGAGTTAGTGTCTTAGGAAAAGCCACGATAGGAATCAGGAAGAACTATTTATAGCCGGAATAAAGAAGAGGGATCACCGGAAAGACACGGCGAGTCTCGACGGAATAGAGAGTGAAACACGTAGGACGTCTTGATGAAGAACGGGCAGGTTCGACCGAGGAAGGGTTAGAGAAAGGCGATCTAACCTGATGGGTCAAAATATCAGAAGTGATCCGAGAAGGATCAAAGTGTATCAGTCAACGAATGAAAGACGATGAAAGAAGGGAAGGCTAACAAGAAGCCACCCAAGGTCATTTACCATAATGATGATGTGACGATGCTAGAAGAGCAAAGGAATGACATCACCTAGATCATCAAGAAAAAGCGATGAACCGAGAGAATGTCAAGCTGGGGTAAACAAGATGACGAGAGAAGGGTATCTACCTAAAGGAAAAGGAGTCAAGAGGAATCCTAAAACGAGGACTTCCCGAGGAGGAGAAGTTACAAAAGGGGCTAGTAACAAAGGAAGCCACATGAACAGTAAAGGTGGAAGAGAAGAGCCATAAAAGGAGAAGAAGATACAAGCCATGATAGGAATAGAAGACTTCAAAGCAACTCCCATCCAAAGGCATTGGCATCAAGATGAGAGAATTCGTGACGAATTCTAATGAGAAAGGGAGAATGTAATAACTAGCACCAGAGGAGAATTTTGGTCGAGAAATTGAAGTGTAAAGAATTAACTAAGGGAAAGTTGAGACCTCAAATTCAGGGCAAGAAAAAATATTTTGGCGAGCCATACCAAGATTGGCAGGAGCGGTTTTAAAGAAACGGAACAGGGGAATTTCTATCCGCGAGAAGACCGAGAAAATCAGAAGACTTCAAGATAGTTCTTCGAATTTCTATCCGCGAGAAGACCGAGAATTTCTATCCGCGAGAAGACTTCAAACCGACTTATGTTGGCTATAATTAGGGTCCGATTCTAAGGTAAGTCCTCACACCAAAATCACTTAGAAAAAAATCTAGAGAGAGATAAGAGTGATAGTTTAGAGAGAGAGGAGCAACCTGAAGTGAGAGGCTTGACTAAACTCACACGTATTTTAGCTGAGAGGTGATCTCCAGAGAAAGGTGGTGTGCTTTGAAGTAAAGACTTTCCGGTTTGGCCTAGAAACTTGAGGTGAGTTCCGGTAGCATAGGGTTTATGCTTATTGTGGCTTACTAGTTTGGGGTGAATAAACCACGTGTGTTTATTCCACCATTTGTTTGAGTGTTTAAATTAGTTCTCGTGGTGAGGTTAATTTGTTTGGACTTAGATGATTTAGGATGTTAATCTTAATTAATTATAAATTTATTTTCGGATTGGGGTTAATTTATTTGGGGGCTTAGATGTTATTAGGAAACAAATCTAAGTAGATTAAGAAAGTGTTAGAGGTTTATGCATGCATGTGGCGTGGGCCTATGCATGGCATGCAACCTCAGAATTAACACGAGGTGAAGTAAATGAAGGGTCGCTTAAGGACAAGGGTTCCTTGCGAGATAAATTTTGCATGGAATTGCATGTTGTTTGTTGTGTGTTTGGGAAGTGAACAGGTAGTAATCCCAGGAAGTGATTATATTTCGTTAGGTTTCGTTAGTTGTAGCAATGTAGATGCAAACTTCGGGATGAATCAGCCGGCAAGGTAGTATGGGCTGCCTACTGACCGGTTTGCCTCGGCGGTTCTCCTTTCACATTGTGACACCTCCTGGCTCGTTTCTCTGAGGGATTCAGGGCGTGAATCGGTGGTGTTACACTGTGGGTCCATGATGTTTTTTCTTATAAAGCACGGGGCACACCGTTTCGTAAAACTTGTAGTTCTGTAACTACAAACTAAACCCGTTTGCTCCGGAGGGAAATCATCTCTTACCCGTGGTGCAAGGAGCGTACCACTCCTCAAAGGGATGCCCTCCCTTGAGGCTTTAACGGACAAGGAAATATTTAGGGGACATAGTCATTACACATGGGGAGTGTTCCTAACTTTATAAGAAAAAGTGACTCCTCTTTCTAAAGACAAGGGGGAGAAACGTTGGGTAGCGGGGAGCATTCCTATCCCTGTAAACAAAAGCTCGCTTCTTCTTACATTTTGATAAGGAGTGTACTACCGCGTAAAACTTGTAGTTCTGCAACTCCAAACTAAGCCTGTTAGCCTAGACATAAAATCACATCTTGCTTTGCGCCAAGAGCGTACCACTCCCCAAAAGGATGCCCTCCCTTGACGCTTTATGGACAATAAAATGTTTCCCCGATCCCGACTAGGGGACAAAGTCAATATGTGCGAAGTACGTTCTTTTGCTTTCATGTAGAAAAGTTTGGTTTCACCTTACTCGAGCACCCTTTTGTAACGGGGAGAATTCATGTGTCGAATTCGGTGAAGCCCCTCCCTTAAGCCAAGTTGTACACCGTTGGGTAACAAGGAGTATTCCTCTGCTATAGAGGAAAGGGACCTTGTTGAAATTTTTGTACCTTGGTTATTTGGTCTTACTGTTGCAATGGTGCGGCTTGTAACGCCCGTGTTCCGCAATTCTGCCAAACGAGAGAATTTGGCTAAGGCAGAATTGAGTTTAGCCGAGAAGAATTGGAAAAAAGGCAAGTGTTCGTGAGAAAATGAGTTTAGCTGAGGAAATTCAATCAGATCGGGTGATTTCCAAACTGATTAAGTTTTTGCCGAGCTAAAAATCAGCTAGCCGAATTTTTCGGGACTTGGTCGGATTTCAGACAAGCTGGTGAATAATTATCGAGGGAAATTAATTATCGGAGAGGATTAATTTTCCCGGGGAAGTTTTTCAGATCTGCGTGAGCGGTTATCGGCTTCTGCGTATTTTTGGTATACGCAGAAACGGTTTTAGCCGAGAGACCTTATAAAAATGTAACCGTATTACATTTTTAGCCGAGAAAATGTATAAAAATATAAATACGGAAGTTTGGAGCGGTTACTCGGGGAAAAAGGCACGCACGGACAGTTATGGCTTTTGGGGAAATCAAAAATAACCGTGGGACGGTTATTGGCGGATTAAAAGGACCCTTGGTCTATTTTTAATCGGATTTTTTGGCTGAATTTTCCTCCTTTGCGCAACCAAAGAACTTAGAAAGATCGAGGGGTAATATCTGAGAGAACTATCGAGGGAAATTTGATTATTTCCGAGGGAATCCGATTCATCCTAGGGAATCCGATTTTAGCCGAGGGAGAATTCAGATTATCCGAGAAAGTTGATCGCGAAGAGTTTTAGCCGAGGGAGAATTCAGTTTATCCGAGGAAAGTTGATCGCGAAGAGTTTTAGCCGAGAGAGAATCTATTCCGGGTCCGAGGAAGAAATTCTTGCCGAGAGAAGGAGATTGTCTGTTCGATCCGAATCGAATCCGAAGGAAACGAAGGTGAGTTTGTGATCGTGGCCTTAAGTCTGATCGTTTCTTGAGTAGATTGTATTCTGTTTGTCTGATGAATACGATGTTTATCATATATTCATGTTCTGTTGGCTATCCGTGGGATTATTTACCTTATCGGCGAACTAGACTGAGTTTTAGCCGGTGAGTGTATATAATCTCTCGGCTAGGTTCTGTTTTCTGATAAGCATCTGATTGGTTCTAGTCTATTCTTGTTGCGATTTCATGCTTTGGCTAAGTGAGACGGGATGACCGTTCTCACTAAGCATTTCTGTTGCTTATGCCTCCTTTTTGGATGCAGATTCTGATTGTAGCCGAGACTGTACATATGATGGTTGATCAGTTCGCGGGACAAAGGCTGGAAATGGGCCGATGGTTAGGATGTGTTTGCGGTCTAGTTTACATTTTGTAGTAGCTTATATGCAAACTTAACAAATGTGCTAGAACCTCGTTTGTTTTAATTCAAGTTTTTATGTATTAATCTACTTATGTTCAAAAATGACTAAGTCTATCTGAACCAAACGCAAAAATGTTAAGAAAAGGTAGAAACTAATCCGGCTAAAAATTTAAAAGTTGGCTAAAATTGAGAAAAAATCGGATTAGGGTCTTACAAGTTGGTATAAAAGCGCGGTCGGTTCTAGGACAGAGTCTAGCATAAGTGGGTTAGTGGGAATACCATCCTTCCAGCGCCTTGTCTCGCGGTACGTCTGATTTTTCTGTATGGTTGCCTAAGTTAGTTTGCCGGCTAACTTAGAATTTTCTGATCTCGTCATTGCAGATGGCAAGAGGTAACCGTAAGAGGCGAGTTGATGATGAGTCTGGTATGAACAACGAGGGGGAACATCCTGTTGAGGAGATGGCCGAGAATACGGCAAACGTTGCTGCCGCTCCGGTTGGTTTGGAAGGGGTGTTGGGTTTACTGACCCAAGTGTTGGCGAGACTGCCTGTTGTTGCGGCTGCCCCTGTGGCACCACCGCCTGCTGTGAATCCACCCGTCGTAGAAGTGGAAGAAGTTGTCAATGCGAGAGTTCCATCTTACCTGAAGATGATGGAACACATGCAGAAGTTGGGAACAAAGTTTTTCTCCGGTGGAACGAAGCCCATTGAGGCGGATGGCTGGATTGATCGATTGGAGAGAAACTTTGAGTCCATACACTGTCCTGATCAGTACAAGAAGGACCTTGCCGTGCACAACCTGGAAATTGACGCACATACCTGGTGGCGTAGTGCGCAACCGAGGGACGCAGTGAGCACGTGGGCTGACTTCTGTGATCTGTTCCGTGCTAAGTACTTCCCACCGGAAGCTCGTGATCGTTTGGAAGGGGCTTTCCTTGATCTACGTCAAGGGGCAAAATCAGTGAGGGAATACGAGGCGGAGTTTAATAATCTGAATAAGTATGCTGGCCGTGAAATGGGAAGCGAGGGGAATCAGATTAAGTGGTTCATGCGTGGGTTAAGGATTGATATCCGTAAGCATTGTCAAATCCATGACTATGGCACCTTTCAGGAGCTGGTGGAAAAAGCGGCTCAGTTAGAGTCTACTTCGGCTGAGGAAGCCATACTTGTTAGTATTGCTGCTGGGCAAAGGAAGAGCGTTCCTTCGGGAAAACCACCTGTGAGTCGCAACGCAGGAATGGCCGTCGTGAAGGGGAATTATGGTACTAGTTGGCGTGCGACGGGTGCTTGTCTCCGCTGTGGAAGCTTGGATCACAAAGTCCGTGATTGTCCTGAGGAGGATCGTAGGGGAGAAAGAGTTTGTTATCAGTGTGGAGAAGCTGGGCACTTCAAGCCGAATTGTCCACAGCTAGCACGGACGGTGCATCAATCTGAGAAGAGGCCAAGTGAGGGACTACCATTGCCGCCACCGCCAAAGAGACAGGCTGTGATGCCACGGCTCTATGCTATGACTGAGGAGACCGTGACTGATCCGAGTTGCTCACGTCCGATCACTGGTAAGTCCTATCACTTGCCTTGATAAAAATTTCGTGTGAAATTCTGTTGCGTGTTGCTTTAGTCTTAGCATTCTAGATGAATGTGTAGGGACCCTTGCCATGGGTGGTGTGGCAACCCATGTTCTGTTTGATTCCGGAGCAACAAATTGCTTTGTGAATCCGGATATGATTGGGAAGGGCGAGTTCCGCAAGGAACCAGGATGTAATTTTGGCTTAGTCAAAGCGGCCGGTGGACAGGTCATGCGTACTCTTGGGAAGGTCAGTAATGTTTATGTCATTATTGGCTCTGTGAACATGCCAGCTGATCTGGAAATCTGCGAGGTGAAGTCTTACGATGTGATCCTTGGTATGGATTGGCTCGGAAAATACAAGGCACACTTGGACTGTCACCGCGGGAGAGTTCGGTTTGAAACTGAGAAAGGGATTCTGAAATATCAAGGCATTAAACCGACCTCGGGAAGTCTGATTGTCCCGGCGGTTCAGGCTGAACAGATGATTGAGAAGGGTTGTGAAGCGTATTTGACAACAATCACCACTACCGAAGTTGGGCCGGATGCGGAGCTAAGTAGCATTCCCGTTGTAAGGGAGTTCGAAGATGTGTTTGCGGCGCTGAGTGGTTTACCACCAACACGTTCTGATCCGTTCACCATTGAGCTCGAGCCTGGAACGGCTCTGATTTCTAAAGCTCCATATCGGATGACACATGCCGAGATGGCCGAGCTAAAGAAACAGTTGAGTGAGCTGATGGAGAAAGGGTTCGTGAGAGCAAGCAGTTCACCGTGGGGTGCACCGGTATTGTTTGTTAAGAAAAAGGATGGGAGTTTTCGGTTTTGTATCGACTACCGCGGGTTGAACAGAGTTACTGTGAAGAACAAGTACCCTCTTCCGAGGATAGATGAGTTACTGGATCAACTCCGAGGTGCTACTTGTTTCTCTAAGATCGATTTGGCTTCAGGTTATCATCAGATTCCGATAGACGAGTCAGATGTAAGGAAGACTGCCTTTAGGACAAGGTATGGTCACTTTGAGTTCGTAGTCATGCCATTTGGATTGACGAACGCACCTGCGGCTTTCATGAAGCTCATGAACAACGTTTTCAGAGATTGCTTGGATGAGTTCGTGATCATCTTCATAGATGACATTCTGGTCTACTCAAAGAACTGGGAAGATCACATGGATCACCTCAGGACGGTGATGAATAGACTGAGGGAACATAAGTTGTATGCTAAGCTTAGCAAATGCAGCTTCTGGCAAAGGGAGATCGGATTTTTGGGGCATGTGGTCTCGGATAAGAGAGTATATGTAGATCCGAAAAAGATTAAGGCAATCGCGGAATGGCCTAGACCTAATAATGCCTCGGAGATAAGGAGCTTCCTTGGTTTAGCCGGGTGTTACCGACGCTTTATTAAAGGCTTTGTGAGCATGGCTCAGCCAATGACACGGCTAACTGGGAAAGATGTACTGTATGTGTGGTCGGCTGACTGCGAGAAGTGTTTCTCTAAGTTGAAGGAAATGCTTACGGGTACTCCAGTTTTAACTTTGCCTGAGCCGGATCAGTCTTTTGTGGTTTACACAGATGCTTCACGAATGGGATTGGGATGCGTTCTGATGCAGCAAGGGAAAGTAATAGCTTACGCTTCAAGACAGTTGAGAAAGCATGAGCAGAATTACCCTACTCACGATCTGTAAATGGCTGTGGTAGTGTTTGCGTTGAAGATTTGGTGATCTTACTTGTACGGTGGGAAAGTTCAAGCTTTCACGGATCACAAGAGCTTGAAGTACATATTCACTCAGCCGGAGTTGAACATGAGGCAGCGTAGGTGGATGGAGTTTGTGGCCGATTATGATCTGGATATTGCCTACCATCCGGGAAAGGCAAATCTTGTTGCGGATGCACTTAGCAGGAAGAGAGTAGCCGCATATGCCGAAAAAGATATGGAAGGATTGGTCAGTATGGTGGGGACCTTACGGTTGGCAGCTTTGACTGACGAGGTGGAACCGTTGGGTTTAGGTGCAGCAGATCAGGCGGATTTGTTAAGTCGGGTACGGTTGGCTTAGCAGAAAGATGAGATTCTTATGAAGTCGGCGAAGAATGATAATACAGAGTATCAGACTTCAAACAATGGGACGATTTTAGTTAATGGCTGTGTGTGTGCTCCAGATGACAAGGAACTAAGGGAAGAAATTCTTAAGGAAGCTCACCATTCTAAGTTTGCGATTCACCCAGGATCGACCAAGATGTATCGAGATCTGAAGCGGTATTACCATTGGGTTGGGTTAAAGCGAAATGTGGCTAAGTGGGTTGCTGGTTGTCAGACTTGTCAGATGGTGAAGATTGAACATCAGGTTCCGAGTGGGCTGTTGCAAAGTTTACCGATTCCTGAATGGAAATGGGACATGATCACAATGGATTTTGTGACCAGATTGCCAAAGTGTGGCAACATGGATTCGATTTGGGTCATAGTTGATAGATTGACTAAGTCTGCTCATTTCCTTGCAATCAACAAACAGGACAAGGCCGAAGGACTAGCAAAGTTATATGTGGAGCAGATCGTTAAGTTGCATGGAGTGCCGGCGAGTATAGTTTCTGATCGAGAATCAAGTTTTGCATCGGCTTTCTGGAAATAACTTCGGAAACGTTTTGGGACAAGAGTTCATATGAGTACAGCCTATCATCTGCAGACTGATGGGTAGTCCGAGAGAACAATCAGGACACTTGAGGATTTGTTGCGAGCTTGTGTTCTGGATTGGGGCGGTAGATGGAAGGATTACTTGCCTTTGGCAGAGTTTTCCTATAATAATAGCTACCACGCAATTATTGGGATGTCACCGTTCGAAGCGTTGTATGGGCGGCCGTGTCGTACACCGCTATGTTGGACCCAAGTGGGGGAGCTCAGTATTTTTGGTCGAGACTTTGTGGAAGAAACGACCGAGAGAATCAGAGTATTGAAGCTTAAGTTGAAAGAAGCTCAGAACCGGCAAAAGATTTATGCTGATAAGCGCCGAAAGGAATTGGAATTCCAAGTAGAGGATCTGGTTTACGTCAAGATGGTGATCAACAAAGATAAAGACCGAGCTGCGTTATCTGGGAAACTGAAACCAAGGTACATGGGACCGTATAAGATTTTGGAAAGGATCGGAGCAGTGGCTTATAAGTTGGAATTGCCACCAGTGTTGGAAGCATTCCATAATGTTTTCCACGTTTCATTGCTAAGGAAGTGCGTGACTCATGGGGAAAGAGTCACCGCAGATCCACCACCGGACTTGCAAGAAAATTGGACTATTGAGGGAAGGCCAGTTCTGATGCAATCTTGAAAACACAGTTCACATCATTGGCCCGTCAACAAACGATTCAAATAAAACGAAGCCAAATTATGAAAGAATCAAACCCAAAAGCTCAAAGAGGTTTTAGAAGACAATCAAACATGGATATATCAAGAAGTTGTCTAGATACGAAGAACCAATTACCATTAATGGGGATAGCTAAAATTATGTCAATAATATATCTTTTATGATTTTTGTAATTAATTTGATTAATTTTGCATTTATGTTAATTTATTTGATCATTTGTAATTTGAGCCTATATAAGCTCACTTCTCAATTCATTGTAAATATATAGAGATTTTTGGAAAAATAAAGAAAGTAATTTTCTTGTAAAGCTTTATGCTTTGTTTGCTTGTCTTTTCTATTGTGTGTGATTCCCTTAGAAAACAAGTGGATCTTTGTCTTTGTGTGTGATTCACATAGACATTGATTCGTGTTCTTATCACAAAGACTTCCGCATCTTTGAGTGGCGAACCTCAATCCACCCACGCTTCCATCCTACCCCGGCCTAGACAAGGAGCGACCTTAGTCCAATTGTCTAGACCACCCACCTTAGGCCGTGAGCTCGTATCAAGTTCGGATTGTGGGAAAAAGAGTGAAACAGGTTGGTCGGAAGAAGATTAAAATGATCCAAGTGGTTTGGGATTGCGAAGGGGAAGAAGATACGACCTGGGAACCAGAAGAACGGATGAAGGAAAAGTTTTCTAAGTGGTTTGAGAAGAAACTAAAGTTAACAGAAAAGCAGAAGAAGAAGAAGAAAGATTCGAGGACGAATCTAATCATAAGTGGGGGAGAGTTGTAACGCCCGTGTTCCGCAATTCTGCCAAACGAGAGAATTTGGCTAAGGCATAATTGAGTTTAGCCGAGAAGAATTGGAAAGAAGGCAAGTGTTCGTGAGAAAATGAGTTTAGCTGAGGAAATTCAATCAGATCGGGTGATTTCCAAACTGATTAAGTTTTAGCCGAGCTAAAAATCAGCTGGCCGAATTTTTCGGGACTTGGTCGGATTTCAGACAAGCTGGTGAATAATTATCGGGGAGGATTAATTTTCCCGGGGAAGTTTTTCAGATCTGCGTGAGCGGTTATCGGCTTATGCGTATTTTTGGTATACGCGGAAACGGTTCTAGCCGAGAGACCTTATAAAAATGTAACCGTATTACTTTTTTAGCCGAGAAAATGTATAAAAATATAAATGCGGCAGTTTGGAGCGGTTACTCGGGGAAAAAGGCACGCGCGGACAGTTATGGCTTTTGGGGAAATCAAAAATAACCGTGGGACGGTTATTGGCGGATTAAAAGGACCCTTGGTCTATTTTTAATCGGATTTTTTGGCTGAATTTTCCTCCTTTGCGCAACCAAAGAACTTAGAAAGATCGAGGGGTAATATCTGAGAGAACTATCGAGGGAAATTTGATTATTTCCGAGGGAATCCGATTCATCCGAGGGAAATTCTATCCGAGGGAATCCGATTTTAGCCGAGGGAGAATTCAGATTATCCGAGAAAGTTGATCGCGAAGAGTTTTAGCCGAGGGAGAATTCAGTTTATCCGAGGAAAGTTGATCGCGAAGAGTTTTAGCCGAGAGAGAATCTATTCCGGGCCCGAGGAAGAAATTCTTGCCGAGAGAAGGAGATTGTCTGTTCGATCCGAATCGAATCCGAAGGAAACGAAGGTGAGTTCGTGACCGTGGCCTTAAGTCTGATCGTTTCTTGAGTAGATTGTATTCTGTTTGTCTGATGAATACGATGTTTATCATATATTCATGTTCTGTTGGCTATCCGTGGGATTATTTACCTTATCGGTGAACTAGACTGAGTTTTAGCCGGTGAGTGTATATAATCTCTCGGCTAGGTTCTATTTTCTGATAAGCATCTGATTGGTTCTGGTCTATTCTTGTTGCGATTTCATGCTTTGGCTAAGTGAGACGGGATGACCATTCTCACTAAGCATTTATGTTGCTTATGCATCCTTTTTGGATGCAGATTCTGATTGTAGCCGAGACGGTACATATGATGGTTGATCAGTTCGCGGGACAAAGGCTGTAAATGGGCTGATGTTTAGGATGTGTTTGCGGTCTAGTTTACATTTTGTATTAGCTTATATGCAAACTTACCAAATGTGCTAGAACCTCGTTTGTTTTAATTCAAGTTTTTCTGTATTAATCTACTTATGTTCAAAAATGACTAAGTCTATCTGAACCAAACGCAAAAATGTTAAGAAAAGGTAGAAACTAATCCGGCTAAAATTTTAAAAGTTGGCTAAAATTGAGAATAAATCGGATTAGGGTCTAACACGGCTGCCCCTTGACTTATTGGGTAAATCGCCTGCTGGGAAATGTAACTACCATGAACTCAAGCCCAATAGTGTTCAATCTGGTATTCTCATTGTTCTTTACGAGCGCATGGCACATACGCACATATGGTTCCTGATACGCGTTAATGGTTATTACTTCTTTTCCGATAATTGTGTAGCGTGGGACAGGTGTCGATCTCCCATTAGGTTTGTGTGCGCTTCTGCACCGGTTATATATCATGGTTTTTACCCCTTTTAAGCCATGATATATGTCCTATTTATGGAGTCTTTCTAGCATTTTGGAGTCTTTTAGAGTCTATTACAGGTTTTAGCACGTTTGGAGCTTAATTGGAGTTTTTGGAAGATTCCGAAGCATTTGGGGAGAAAAGGAGCAGAGTCATGCAGAGACGTCAGAAGTTTGGCATCCGTTGAAGGTCTTATCCCCGATGGAGTGAGCTCAAATTTGGATACAAGATAGATCAATGGATTAACTTTCATTTGGAAGTGGTTTGAGGCCATTCCAACGGTGCAATCGAAAGTTATGCCAGTTTTCGTGAAGACAGTCCAGTCTGGCGAGCATAGTGGACTGGTGTCGACCGACACCAGTCCAATATCGACCGATACCAACTGCAGACGGGAAAAACGTGATTTTACAAGTATAAAGACTCTGCAACTTGGTCCAGAAGATTTTAATAATTACCAGAAGCCCCAAAACGTGTTTTAGCTTTATAATTATGTTTTTCAGCCACTTTGGTGGCTACACTTTCATTACTCTTTATTCTACTTTGGTTTTTTATGAGACAACTCTGAACTACTGTTTTCTATTGTTTTGTTTGATGATCTATTCAATCATGTTGTTTTCAATCTCCATGTCTGAGTAGATCCACTTTAGGTTCATGGTTCTCATTAGGGTTATCTTTGAATGCTAGATTGATTATCTGTTTAGGATTCACCATCTGAATTAGTTCTTCGCCTTAGGTTGTGTTCAAAGCTAATTCTAGGTTGACGAATCTGGAACATAGATCTTAGGATAATTGATTAGGCACGACAGTGCGATTAATTACCTGATAGAACCTTAGGTGAGCAAATTGATTATTCGCAAAGAGATTTGGTTTAAATGATTTGTGAACATATCAAACTCAGTATTAAAGCTGATTTAGACTTTAGGATTCGCAAAGAGATTTGGAATTCCTAGGATTTATATTTAGATAATTCTCGCAACGACAGTTGGTTAATTATACCTTAGTGATTTGAGTTCAAGAACCGCGCTAAATCTGAATCTTGTAGTTAATTTATCTGCATTCATTGATTTCCTGAAAAATAGCCTGAGCCTATCTTTTCCCAATCGAATTACATCTTGTTTAATTTACGTACAGCTTTCAATTAGATCTTTTGGTTTAGCTTAATTCGAATCTATTTGATCTATTGTGTGATTTCTGTGAGTCCTTGTGTTCGACCCCTACATATACTGCAACAACTGCTTAGTACTTATAGGGTATTAATTTGAGCATATCAAATTTGGCGCCGTTGCCGGGGACTCAATTTCGCCATTACATTTTAGCTTAGAATTTCGTCTAAATCGTTGAGTATCGATCGATACCTTAGTGGTATCGGTCAATACCCACCGTGAATTACAGTTACTTACGTGTTCTTGATTTTTGCATTTCAGGGAAGCGAATAAGCCAGCAGAGATGAACAACCCAGTGATTTTGATTCAGGATGCTGCTGGAGCTTTGAGAGACCAAGAGGGTCAATTGTGCAATGAGAGAGGGCAGCGACTTGATGAAGTTGGAAACATCGTTGTCCCTGCAGCTGCTGTGAATACAGGGAACGTTGTGATTAATCGCGGAAGAACGATTGGTGAATATAACAGGCCTGATCAGTTTTACGCCAATCGATCAGCGATTCGCCCTCCACCATTTCAGAGGAATGACTTTGAGCTGAAACCTGCATACTACACTCTTGTGGGTCAGCATCTTTTTCATGGTCTTTCTCAGGAACACCCTATGGATCACATTGAGAGGTTTGAGGATTTGGTTACAAGCATCAAGTGCCATGGACTTTCCTATGATTACCTTTTCTGCAAGCTCTTCCCATATTCTCTTGGTGGAGATGCCACTTACTGGCTGAAGTAGTTACCAGCTGGGTCACTGACTACTTGGGATGAGACCAAGACTGCGTTCCTTGATAACTTCTATGATGATGCGAGATCCGAAGAGCTCAGGAACAAGATTTCTCGGTTTTCTCAAGGTCCGACAGAGGCACTCAAAGCTGCTTGGATTCGTTTCAGGTCATATCAGAGAGACTGTCTGCACCATGGGTTCACTCAGGTTCAGCTGTTGGGTGCTTTCTACAGAGAGATCGATTGGAGGTATCAGATGGCTCTAGATGCTGCGAGCAATGAAATTTCTACACGAGGTATCCTGACGATGCCTATGTGCTTATTGAGAACTTGGTTTCTAGCAATAGTACCAAGAATGCAGACATGGAGTGCAAGAGGCAAGTTGGTAACTTGGAGTGCATTCAGATTGCTGAGGTGAATGCTAAGTTAGATTCAATGCACAATATGTTGATGGGCAAGTAGCAGAAGGCTGTTCGTTTTGCTGAAAAGGATGGAGTGGAATTTGTTAACCACATTTATGGAGTTGGATTTCAAGATCGAAGATATCAATGCCCACCCACACCACCCAGAACTTCTGAGAGCAAGTTTGAGTCTATGCTTGAAAAAATTCTTCAAGGACAGCAGAAGATGACAGTAGACCTCAATGGGAAGATGGACGCTATGTACACCGATCTGAATGGGAAAATTGAGTCTCTCAGTATTTATCAGAAGATGCTGGAAACTCAAATAGCAGAGATTTCGGACACCACTCGTGTATCGACCGATACTACCTTGTATCGATCGACACAGGTCCAAGGTTCTGCCAGAGACGATTCCAGAGAGCAAGCATCGATTGACACCACTTCACGTATCGATCGATACCGACCTGAAGAAACGACACATGAGCCTTGTATCGATCGATACCCCACTTGTGTCGATCGACACCCCTCACAGTCTGAACCGGAAATTGTAAAGAAGCCAGAGATGGTTGAGGAACGCGTCTACAAGCCTAAGATTCCATACCCTCGATTACCCAAACACCTCAGAGACCCCATTTCTCCAAATCAGCTGCATGGCTTTGAGAAGATGGTACGACTTATTCCCCTCGCACTGACTTTTGAAGAAGCTCTAGAGTACATGCCTCTGCTGAGTCACTTCCGAGATTGCGGAGAAACTGAGGACGAGATTAACGCACTCTTCCTCGAAGCCAGAAGCAAGTCACTACCGCTGAGGAAGTTGACAAAGAGGGAAGACCCATGAGTATTTTCTGTTCCATGCTCCATCTCCGGAGTTGAATTCAAGGAATCTCTGGTTGATTCAGGGTCTAGCGTAAATTTCATGTCGAGAGCACTTGCAGAGAAGCTGGAAATCGATGACATAAGATCTCCTCAGATGGCTCTCACATTCGCAAACTCTTCCACCTTGGTTCCATATGGTACAATCCCTGATTTGATGGTTAAGGTAGGAGATTGCCTGGTTCCTACTGATTTTCAAGTTGTGGAGATGAGCGCACAATCTCGTACGCAGTTGATTCTTGGCAGACCGTTCATGGCTACAGTTGGTGCCATTATGGACACACCCAGCAAGCACATCTCGTTCTCATACATTGACAAGGAGGTATACTACAAAGCAATCCCTAGAGGAACTCCCACACACATCTCTTGCATCACCGTTGTTCTAGGAGAAACATTGGTAGTTGATCTTTTGGAAGAACCTCCTGACGGACCTAATACCATCGACGTTCTAGATAGTTCTTCTGTCATTACCAAGAACGACGTCAAAACAGCTAAGGCAAAGGAGTTTGTGAAGAGCAAAGGAGTCAAAAGTGTTCCCCATGTGACTTTAATCCCTCAAAAGTGTGATGGGGATTCGATTGAATACAATGTCAAGTGCAAAGGAGCCTCGAAACCATTCTCTAAGCTAGAGTTCTTCTTATTTCGGAGCTGAAAGAGAAATGAAAAGAGTTTGTGGAAGGCATGATGAGCAGAACTCTGAAGCTGGCAATGTCAGATTGTGGAGCTTGTTTTGGAGTCAGCTCTAAATCTTCTCTCGACTGATCGCCCGTACAGTCAAGCTAATGACATTAAACGAGCGCTTGGTGGGAGGCAACCCACTGGTGAGTCTGCTTTTGAGTCATTTTTATTTTTATTTTTTATTATGTGTTTGTGTCAAGATAAACAAGGAGCAAAACTCGAAATCGCCTGAGTATCGATCGATACCACATTGGTATCGGTCGACACCAATCGCGAATGAGACGGTTCATCATGTCGACTTAAGCCTTCTATCGATCGATATCAGGCCGTGTGTCGGTCGACACCAGATGTTCCAGCACGGTAACTTCTTGTTTCTCTTAATTTTATTCTGTTCTTTTGTTTTCTTTCACCAACCTTAGCCTAGATAACACTGGGGACAGTGTTGTTCAAGTCTGGGGGAGGTGTTTGCTAACATTGTGTTTCTTTTTCTTAGAGTAAGTTGTTTTATTGAGTCAAAAATGTTTTATTGAGTCAAAACTTGTTGGAGATGATGATCATGTGCTTGAATTGTTGTTTTGATTTTGTTTTTGAGTGACCAGTGTTGCAGGATCAGCTCTAGATCGACTAATGAAAAATCCAAGGACTGACCAGTTAACTAGAAAACATCCATGTCTCCAGCAGAGTTCTTCTGAAGCCTGAGCCAAATTTTTGCACTTCATCGATGTGGTTAGTGTTTACAGAGCTTGATTCATCATTCATATCTGACAAAGGAACCCATATGTTTAAAGTAATGGTATCTCTCTCCCATGTTATAAGTTGATAAATAAGAGCATAAAAGATGAAATGATTTTCTTCTGAGTGGAGGGCTAGGAAAATTTCCAACGATCCCATTATTCTACTTAAAAGGGAATGATCACACAAAGGTTGAAAGCTAGGTTAGGAAAATTTCCCGTGATACCACTATTCGCCTAAACCTTTGATACATAGAGAGGGAAGAACCGGGGATTCGGTGGCAAACACCATCAATACTCGCGTTCGGACCGTGATGTGTATATGCAGATCTAAAAAAGGAGAGAACATAATAAGAAATAGGTCTGGGGGAGAGAAAGTGATCAAAAAGTGTGAAATTGGATGGTTCCTTGTCATGATATTGTATGGTAAAGAATCTAGAAGGTTCTTGAACATTGGTTGCAGCGATGAAACTGGCCATGAGGGCTTTATTTGAACAATGCTGCGAGATAATGTGTGGAGTCTGGAAAAACTGCGAATGTCTACGGAGAAGTACATGGTGGTTAGATCAAAAGATGGTTAGGCGACATCTGGGTGCTTGGGAAAAAGGATCTTTGCGATGGTTCCTGAATGGGTGAGTCTCCGTGTTTTCAAACCTCTTTCTCTGGTTTAGTCTTCTATTTGCTTGAGGGCAAGCAAATGCTAACTATGGGGGAGTTGATATATCATGGTTTTTACGCCTTTTAAGCCATGATATATATCCTATTTATGGAGTTTTTCTAGTATTTTGGAGTCTTTTAGAGTTTTTTACAGGTTTTAGCACGTTTGGAGCTTAATTGAAGCTTTTGGAGGATTCCGGAGCATTTTGGGAGAAAAGGAGCAGAGTCATGCAGAGACGTCAGAAGTTTGGTATCCGTTGAAGGTCTTCTCCCCGATGGATTAAGCTCAAATTTGGACAAAAGATAGATCAATGGATTAGCTTTCATTTGGAAGTGGTTTGAGGCCATTCCAACAGTACGATCGAAAGTTATGCCAGTTTTCGTGAAGACAGTCCAGTCTGGCGGGCACAGTGGACTGGTGTCGACCGATACCAACTGCAGACGAAAAAAACGTGATTTTACAAGTTTAAAGACTCTGCAACTTGGTCCACAAGACTTTAATAATTACCAAAGGCCCCAAAACGTGTTTTAGCTTTATAATTATGTTTTTCAGCCACTTTGGTGGCTACACTTTCATTACTCTTGATTCTACTTTGGTTTTTTAGGAGACAACTCTGAACTCCTGTTTTCTATTGTTTTGTTTGATGATCTATTCAATCATGTTGTTTTCAATCTCCATGTCTGAGTAGATCCACTTTAGATTCAGGGTTCTCATTAGGGTTATCTTTGAATGCTAGATTGATTATCTGTTTAGGATTCACCATCTGAATTAGTTCTTCGCCTTAGGTTGTGTTCAAAGCTAATTCTAGGTTGACGAATCTGGAACATAGATCTTAGGATAATTGATTAGGCACGACAGTGCGATTAATTACGTGATAGAACCTTAGGTGAGCAAATTGATTATTCGCAAAGAGATTTGGTTTAATTGATTTGTGAACATATCAAACTCGGTATTAAAGCTGATTTAGACTTTAGGATTCGCAAAGAGATTTGGAATTCCTAGGATTTAGATTTAGATAATTCTCGCAACGACAGTTGGTTAATTATACCTTAGTGATTTGAGTTCAAGAACCGCGCTAAATCTGAATCATGTAGTTAATTTATCTGCATTCATTGATTTCCTGAGAAATACCCTGAGCCTATCTTTTCCCAATCGAATTACATCTTGTTTAATTTACGTACAGCTTTCAATTAGATCTTTTGGTTTAGCTTAATTCGAATCTATTTGATCTATTGTGTGAATTCTGTGAGTCCTTGTGTTCGACCCCTACATATACTGCAACAACTGCTTAGTACTTATAGGGTATTAATTTGAGCATATCAAATTTGGCGCCGTTGCCGGGGACTCAATTTCGCCATTAGATTTTAGCTTAGAATTTCGTCTAAATCGTTGAGTATCGAACGACACCTTAGTGGTATCGGTCAATACCCACCGTGAATTACAGTTACTTACGTGTTCTTGATTTTTGCATTTCAAGGATGCGAATAAGCCAGCAGAGATGAACAACCTAGTGATTTTTATTCAGGATGCTGCTGGAGCTTTGAGAGACCAAGAGGGTCAATTGTGCAATGAGATAGGGCAGCGACTTGATGAAGCTGGAAACATCGTTGTCCCTGCAGCTGCTGTGAATGCAGGGAACGTTGTGATTAATCGCGGTAGAACGATTGGTGAATACACCAGGCCTGATCAGTTTTACGCCAATCGATCAGCGATTCGCCCTCCACCATTTCAAAGGAATAACTTTGAGCTGAAACCTGCATACTACACTCTTGTGGGTCAGCATCTTTTTCATGGTCTTTCTCAGGAACACCCTATGGATCACATTGAGAGGTTTGAGGATTTGGTTACAAGCATCAAGTGCCATGGATTTTCCTATGATTACCTTTTCTGCAAGCTCTTCCCATATTCTCTTGGTGGAGATGCCACTTACTGGCTGAAGTAGTTACCAGCAGGGTCACTGACTACTTGGGATGAGACCAAGACTGCGTTCCTTGATAACTTCTATGATGATGCGAGATCCGAAGAGCTCAGGAACAAGATTTCTCAGTTTTCTCAAGGTCCGACAGAGGCACTCAAAGCTGCTTGGATTCGTTTCAGGTCATATCAGAGAGACTGTCCGCACCATGGGTTCACTCAGGTTCAGTTGTTGGGTACTTTCTACAGAGGGATCGATTGGAGGTATCAGATGGCTCTAGATGCTGCGAGCAATGGAAATTTCTACACGAGGTATCCTGACGATGCCTATGTGCTTATTGAGAACTTGGTTTCTAACAATAGTACCAAGAATGCAGACATGGAGCGCAAGAGGCAAGATGGTAACTTGGTGGTCTTTTCTTGTCATGAGTATTAGGTCTATTTACTTCACGAACAAATTTTTGAGGATGTCATTAATTGATCTTCCCCCTCGATTCGTCTTCCTTTGCCAACTATAAATACAGAACCTTTGAACCGTGTTCTTCATCCCTTTTTTCATAGCTAAATTTCATTTTCTCTGCCCCATGGTAGTTCCTCGTTTCATTCCAAATCCTTCTTTTGCTGTTGTGTGTCAGAGTCCCGACACTTCCACGCCTCTATTAATAGGGATTGGAGATCCTTATAGTTTTTGCTACCTTGGTTCTTCTTTATATGTTCCTTTACCTTAGACCGCAATCATCAGGAGGGACGTCAAGCGGTATCCAGCGATATGAGTTTGGAAGCTTTGCACGCAGGATTCCCGACTCCTTCCGCTCGAGACTTCCTTCTTCTTCCCATCCATTCTTCGTTATGTATTGCTTTGTAATTTGCATTTGAGAATCCCCTCGTATGAAATAAATAAAAGAAGTATTTTCTTGATTTTCAGGTGTTTCTCTTAGAAGCGCATCATTTAAAATTCTAAAACTCCGAAATAAATCATAGAGCAAAGAGAGAGATAGATAGGCGGTAAATCATAGCATAACGCGAAGATACTAAACTGAACGGATAAACATAAAAATAGAGATAGCTTAGCAAAATTTCCTTCTGCTGGTTTTGGGGGAGCTTCTAGGTCCTCTTGCAAGCTCATCTTTCCCTTTACATGTTATGGCCCTATCAAAGAGCTTCCAGGGCGAGGATCTCTCTACTTTGGCGCGGCGCATTATTCAATCATAACCCCCCCCCCCCCCCCCAACCCCAAATTTGGTGTTGAGGTATGTATTTTCTTCATGTTGGGAAGTTGTAGTCCCCTTTTTAGTTCTAGAGACAAGCTGGTAATTACAATCACCCGGTGTATTGGTTCAGAAAATGTTTCATTCCTTTGTAATTTGTACTTTGAAGCTTCTTTCCAGGTCGTGGTTGACCCTCTTAAACGCTTCAAAACCCTTTAGTACGACTTCTTTGGCTTCTCCTCGTTGGATAGGATGAACGTTGGTTCATGGGATGAGCTAACCGGCTGCTTGGCGAAATTTGCTTTCTTCCTTGTTGCTTTGTCACATCTAGGCAGGTTAATAGCCAGGGGTATAGCTTTTCATCGAGCAATGAGACTATCTGATTAAATGATATGACGCATCCCCAAAGCTATTGTAACTCTTTGGCGGTCGGCTGCTTGAGTTTTGAGGTCCTCCAGCTATGCATATTTTCCAATGGATGTGGATTTTTTGATTTCACACTATTTCCTTCTTATGCCTCTTTCATCGGTCAATCGAGCTCTTTTTCGTTGGACCTGGCCATCGCGGCTTTAGGTCCCGCCACAACGAATTTTTTCTTCACCCCTCCCTTGGGATGTTCTTTATTGAGATTTTCACATCGTGCTTCCTTCAAGAATTTTCCTTGGGCTATTTAAATGGGTCGTACTTCCTTTGGCATAATTCCATGAACCCCCACCAGGAGTGACACTCTGTGGAGCTTCCCCAAAATCTTCTCCATTTTACGTGCTATGGGGAATCTTATCATTTGGTGATAGGTTGATGGTATCGACTCCATCGCGTGAATCTAGGGTCGTCCAAGTATCGTGTTGTAGCTTGATGGGCAATCTACCACCACTAAGGTCGTTTGTTTGGTCATCCCATCCGCATACCTGGAAAGGATGATCTCTCCCATTAAACGTGTTTTCTCCCCGTTAAACCCTACAAGGGTGGCGATCTTAGGTAGCAATTTTTCATGTAGCATTATCATTCTTTTGAACGTTGGGCGAAACAACAGATTACTAGAACTTCCATTGTCTATTAGTATCCTTTGAACCGAGTTATCTGTGAGGTGCAAGGATACTACAGGAGCATGATTTCCGGGTTTCGCCTTTCGAGTACTCTTCTCCACGTCAAAAGATGTCAAGGAACGAATGAAGAATGTCTATGGCTAGTACGAGACTCCAATGAACTCAGCGTCTTCTTCATCTTCAATTGGTTCTCCTGAGTTACATCACGCTTCGGTGAAGTTTATCATTTCTCGTGTTAGCGGTGGTGCCGGCTTGACCAGGCGAGAGTTAAGGGCATCAAAGAATATGCGGATCCTGCAATAGCGAGAAGGGGAGCAAAGAACAGAAAGAGAACGATGTCAGAGGTTTGACTAACCTAAGGAGATAAAGGGGCGACTGGTAGCCGACCCCAGGCAGCTTGATATTGATATGCTCAAATTAATACCCTAAATAGTACTAAAGCAGTTGCTGCAGTAAATCAGGGGTCGAACACAAGAACTCTGTTATCACACAATTGATTGTATAGATCTATAATACGCTAAATCCAGAGATGTAATTGAAAACAAGTATGCAAGTAAAAGTGTTGTAAATTCAGTTGGAGGAAGATAGGTTCACGATAATTCTAAGGAAATCAATGAATGCAATTAAACTAGCTAATCAGGGTTCAGATTACGCGTTGTTCTTGAACTCAAATCACTAAAATATAGCTAACCAACTCTCGTTGCGAGAACTATCTAAATCTAAATCCTAGGAATTCCAAATCTCTTTGCGAATCCTAAAGTCTAAATCAGCTTTAATATCAAGTTCGATTTGTTCACAAATCAATTAATCCAAATCTCTTTGTGATTAATCAATTTGCTCACCCTAGTTCTATCAGGTAATTAATCGCACTCTCGTGCCTAATCAATTATCCTAAGATCTAAGTTCTAGGTGATCAATCTAGAATTAGCTTTGAGAACAACCTAAGGTGAAGAACTAATTCAGATTGTGAACCCTAAGAAACTAATGAACCTAGCATTCAAAGAAATCCCTATGAGAAAACCCCAAACCTAACAGGTGATCTACTCAGACATGGAGATTGAAGCAATAAACATGACTGAATAAATACTCAAATAAATAATAAGAAAGAGTAACAAGGGTTCGAAATCTTCTCTCAGACGAACAAAGTATCAGATTTGTCTCCCTTCTCAAGCTCTCTCTCAATATCCAGAAAATAAAACGTAGCCAACAAAGTGGCTGAAAATCCTACTTAAATAACCTAAACACGTTCTGGGCCATCTTGTAAATATCAAAGTCTTCTGGGCCAATTCTACAATTCTTTAACTCTTCAATAAGTCGTGATCCTTCTGTTTCCTCGATGGGTATCGATCGATACTCATGTGATTTCGACGTCACAGCTACACGGATCTCTGCTTCGCTCCAGAATGTTCCAGAAAGCTCAAATATCTCCAATTATGCTCCAAACATGCTATAACCTGTAAAAGACTCTAAAAGACTACAAAATACTAGAAAGACTCTATAAAACGGACTTATATCATGGCCTAAACAGGGTAAAAACCATGATATATCAACTCCCCCAGACTTAGCCTTTGCTTGCCCTCAAGCAAATAGAAGACTAAACCAGAGAAATAGGTTTGAAAACGCGGAGATTCACCTGTTCACGAACCATCGAAATGACCTTCTTTCCAAGCATCCAAATGTCACCTAATCAGCTTTTGATCTAACCACCATGTACTTCTCCGTAGACATTCGCAGCTTTCCCAAACTCCACATATTATCCCACAGCATTGTTCAAATAAAGCCTTCATCGCCAGTTTCATCGTTGCAGCCAATGTTCAAGAACCTTCTAGATTCCTTACCAAACGATATCATGATAAGGAACCACCCTTTTTCACACTTTTTGTATCACTTTCTCTCCCCCAGACTTATTTCTTATTATGTTCTCTTATTTTTTTAGAACTTGCATATACACATCATGGTACGAAACGCGAGTATTGATGGTGTTTGCCACCGAATCCCTAGTTCTTCCCTCTCAATGTATCAAAGGACGTAGGCGAATAATGGCATCATAGGAAAATCCTAGCCTCGCTTCCAATCCTTTGTTTGATCATTCCCTCTTGAGTAGACTAATGGGATCGCTGGAAATTTTCCTAGCCCTCTACTCAGAAGAAAATCATTTCATCTTTTATGCTCTTATTTATCAACTTATAACACAGGAGAGGGATACTATAACTCTAAACACATGGGTTCCTTTATCAGATATGAATGGTAAATCAAGCTCTTTGAACACTAACCCCATTGATGAAGTGCAAAAATTTGGCTCAGGCTTCAAAAGAACTCTGCTGGAGACATGAATGTTTTCTAGTCAACTGGTCAGTCCTTGGATTTTTCATTAGTCGATCTATAACTGATCCTGTAACATTGTGCACTCAAAAACAAAATCACATCAATATTTTCAAGCACATGATCATTATCTCCAACAAGTTTTGACTCAATAAAAATGATTTTGACTCGATAAAACGACTGACTCTAAGGAAAACAAAAACAATGTCAGCAGACACCTCCCCCAGACTTGAACAACACTGTCCCCAGTGTTATCTAGCCAAGAGTTAGTGAAAGAAAACAAAAGAACAGAAGAAAATCGGGAGAAACAAGAAGTTACCTTGCTGGAACATTGAGTATCGATCGACACACAGCCTGGTATCGATCGATACCAGACTTAAATCGACATGAACCTTTCTCAATCGCGTAGGGTATCGATCGATACATATAGGTATCAATCGACGCTCTGGCGATTTCTGATGTGCTCATTGTTCTTCATGACACAAACACATAACGAACGAATATAAAAAGAAAAAACGACTCAAAAGCAGACTCACCAGTGGGTTGCCTCCCACCAAGCGCTCGTTTAACGTCAGTAGCTTGACTGTAACTCCACTCAGGCTGTGGGTGCATTATCCAGAGGCGTTATGTGTCCATCTGGAATCTCGGCTTTCGCTTAATAGTGTTTCACCCTTTGTCCATTGACAGTTAACTCTTCGCCTATATGATTTATCAGCACTACAACACCATGTGGTCTGACTTCCTTGATCGTGAAGGGACCTGACCAACGAGAACGTAGTTTACCAGGAAACAATTGCAAACGAGAGTTATACAGAAGTACCTGGTCGTTCGGTTCGTAGTGCCTGGAGATGATCTTCTTATCATGATAAGCCTTGGTTCTCTCTTTGTACAGCTTCGAGTTCTCATAAGCATGGTGCCTGATCTCATCCAGCTCGTTCAGCTGAATCAATCTCCTCTCAGCAGCATGCTTGATGTCGAAATTCAGCAACTTCGTCGCCCAAGCAGCCTTATGCTCAATCTCCACTGGCAGGTGACATGCTTTCCCATAAAGCAAGTGGAATGGTGTAGTACCCAGCGGTGTCTTGAAAGCGGTCCTGTATGCCCATAGCGCATCATCTAACTTTGTAGACCAGTCCTTCCTAGAAGTATTCACTGTCTTCTCCAGAATCTCCCTGATCTGTCTGTTGGAGACCTCGACCTGCCCACTCGTCTGAGGGTGATATGGAGTAGCTACACGATGGTTCACATCGTACTTCTTCCGCAACCTCTCGAAAATTTTGTTGATAAAGTGAGAGCCACCATCACTTATCACAATTCGAGGTACTCCAAAGCGAGGAAAAATGATGGTCTTAAACAGCTTAAGAACCACCGCAGAGTCATTTCTCTCGCTAGCTATTGCTTCCACCCATTTGGACACATAGTCCACAACAACTAGGATCTATCGTTTCTTGTGTGATGATGGAAATGGACCCATAAAGTCGATGCCCCAGCAATCGAAAACTTCAACCTCAAGGATGAAATTTTGTGGCATCTTATGTCTCTTACTGATCTTCCCTCTCCTCTGACAAGCATCACACTGCGAAACGAAGGCGTGAGCATCCTTAAACATGGTAGGCCACCAGAAGCCTGCTTGGAGAGCCTTGGACACTGTCTTGAAAGTGGCAAAATGACCAGCATAGTCTGATCCATGGCAATGAAACAAGACACCAGGAACTTCTGATTCAGCAATGCACCTCCTGTAGATGCCATCAGAACAATGCTTGTACAAGTAAGGTTCATCCCAAAAGAATCTCCTTATGTCACGCATGAACTTCTTCTTGTTATACTTCTTGAGGTGTTTTGGCTCTGCGTCTGCAGCGAGTTAGTTGGCAATATCAACATACCATGGATCACCAGAATCAGTCGCAGCGACGAGATGATCTTCAGAAGCTACACAACAATCAACGAGCAAAATTGGCTCGGAATCGCCAGGGTATCGATACCAGGAGTGTATCGATCGATACTGGGACCTGCAACTCGTGAAAATTGCTGATTCTCTGCAAGGTTCGTTTGAAACCCAGTCTCAACGAAGTAAATGGCTTCCTCATGTAGTTTATCATCAATAGGGACGTCTGCATCGATCCGCATCCGCGAGAGATGGTCAGCGACTCCGTTTTCTATGCCTCTCTTGTCCTTAACCTCGATGTTGAACCCTTGAAGCAGAAGAACCCATCGACAAAGACGAGGCTTGAGATCCTTGTTGTTCATCAGATAGTTGAGAGTAGCATGATCAGTATGAATGACTACCTTGCTCCCAATCAAGTAGGATCGAAATTTCTCAAAGGAGAAGACAACTGCGAGTAATTCCTTCTTTGTGGTGCTTTAATTCCTTTGAGCATCATCCAATGTCCTGCTGGCATAGTAGATGACATGCAACTTTTTATCTTTTCTCTGACCTAGAACTGACCCAACAGCAAAATCGCTGGCATCGCACGTTATCTCAAAAGGTAGAGTCCAATCAGGAGGTTGCACGATAGGAGCACTAACCAAAGCCTTTTTGATCTCCTCAAAGGCTGCAAGACAATCAGGTGTGAAATCAAATTTGATCTCCTTGCATAACAGAGCGGTGAGTGGGCGAGCTAGCTTGGAGAAATCCTTGATGAACCGTCTGTAGAAACCAGCATGACCAAGAAAACTCCGAATATCCTTCACAGAAGTTGGTGGTTGGAGACTTGTCATGACCTGAATCTTGGCCTTATCAACCTCGATTCCAGCTGCAGAGATCTTATGCCCAATTACGATGCCTTCATGTACCATAAAGTGATACTTTTCCCAATTAAGAACCAAGTGTTTCTCCTCACATCTCTGAAGCACCTTGCACAAATTATTCAAACAGTCTTTGAATGATGGTCCGTAAACTGAGAAATCATCCATGAACACCTCCATAAAATCTTCAATCATGTCTGTGAAGATAGACATCATGCACCTCTGAAAAGTGGCTGGAGCGTTACACAATCCAAATGGCATTCTCATGTATGCGAAAGTGCCATAGGGACAGGTGAAAGTGGTCTTCCCTTGGTCATCTGGATGGATAGGGATCTGGAAGAATCCTGAATATCCATCAAGGAAGCAGTAGTAGGGATGACTAGCCAGTCTCTCCAACATCTGGTCAATGAATGGCAATGGGAAATGATCTTTCCTTGTAGCTGCATTCAACTTCCTGTAGTCAATGCACATTCGATGTCCAGTGATAGTTCTGGTAGGAATCATCTCATCCTTCTCATTATTCACCACGGTTATCCCTCCTTTCTTAGGGACAACGTGCACTGGACTGACCCAAGAGCTATCTGAGATGGAATAGATAACTCCTGCATCCAAGAGTTTCATGACCTCTTTCTTAACCACTTCCTTCAGGTTCGGATTCAGCCTTCTTTGATGCTCAATTGAAGCCTTTGACTCGTCCTCAAGATGAATCCTATGCATGCACAGGGCCGGTGAGATACCTGAAATATCATCAAGAGAATAGCCAAGAGCTTTGCGATACTTGCGCAGCCTACTCAGCAGTAAGGTAACCTCTCCGTTGTTCAAAGAAGCATTAATGATTACTGAGAACGTAGAATTAGGACCAAGAAAACCATACCACAAATTCGCAGGAAGTGGTTTTAGTTCCACTTTAGGAGCTTTCTCCTCGCTCCAATCTCCAAGCCCATCAGCTTGCGTAGTACTTTCGGCCAAACCTCTTTCTGGCCGCAGGGTATCGATCGATACATGCAGAGTATCGATTGATATGGGCAGTGCTGTATCGAGCATTTTCCTGTATTCAGCAGCAGCATCACTCGAATGGGTTTCTGAATCAGCTGAGCAGACGAATGCCCTCTCCAATGGATCGTCAGGATGCATCTCCAGGAAATACTCCTCAGCAATGTCACAGAAGGTATCAACGAAGAAAGTCTGTCCATCGATGGTTGGTCTCTTCATCATCTTCTCCATGTTAAAGGTCATGACCAACTCCCCAATGTTAAGAGCTATCTTCCCATTCCTGCAATCAATCAGAGCACCGGCTGTTGCTAGGAATGGCCTTCCCAAGATGAGAGGATCTCTGGGTTTCGAATCATACTCCAGGACAATGAAATCAGTTGGGATTAAGCAATTCCCAATCTTAATCGGAACATCCTCGAGCAAACCTTCTGGAAGTCTAACTGAACGATCATCGAGTATCAGTGAGATTCTCGTGGAAGTGAAGTATGTCATTCCCATTCTCTTAGCAACCGAGTATGGCATGAGGTTGACACTCGAGCCAAGGTCACAAAGAGAGCGCTCAAACCTGTCTGTAAAGATTGTGCAATCCAAGACAAAGCTCCCTGGGTCTGGTAGTTTTGTAGGGATTCTGTTGGTTAGGATTGCACGTCACTCATGAGTGATCATCAGACAATCGTCTTCAAGGTTCACATTGCTGGACACCATCTTCTTGACATATCTCCTGAAAGCAGGAGAAGTTTTGATAGCATCGATGAAGGGAAGTTCAACAACCAGCTTGTCCAAAATTTCCTTGCATCTAATGTCCTCTATCTCCTTCTTAGTCTTCCCAATAGCTCTGGGATATGGTATCCTTGGTATGTAGACTCTCTCTGCAATCGCTTTAGGTTTCTCCTCGATAACCTTAGGTGCAGTATCGATTGCAGGCTCAGTATCGATCGATACAGGGAGAGTATCGATCGATACACGGGATTTTGAGTTTTCCCGTGTAAGAATTCTGAGCGGTGTCGATCGATGCTTGGTAGCGTCGATCGATGCTTTGGCGATTTCAGAGTCCTCATCGTCAGATATATCAAAATTTTCAGCAGTTTGATCCATTCTTGCTCCTGAAGTGACCTCCTTACCACTTCTCAAGGTAATGGCATTGATGTGTGCCCTTGGGTTCTCTCCTTTTCCTGGAAGAAACCCTTCTTGTCTTCTCGAACCCTCTGAAGTTTGAGTTACCTAAGTTTCCAGCTTCTTCTGATAAATACCAAGAGAATCAATCCTTCCACTCAGATCTTTGTACATGGCGTCCATCTTACCATTGAAGGTCACTGTGATCTGCTGCTGTCCTTCAACAAGCGTCTCAAGCATGGCCTCAATCTTGCTCTCTGTTGTTTTAGCAGTCACAGGCTTATAAGAAGAGCTCCCATAGTTCCTGGTGTAGCCGCTGTTCTGGACAGGTTTCTGGTTGAATCCTCCTTGCTGGAAGTTGTTGTTGAAGCTTCGATTGTTGTTGAATTGGTTCCTCTGTCCCTGAAAACCAGAACCACCAATGTATTTGACATCTTCTGCTTCACCCTCGTTAAACACCTCAACATCTTCATCAAAGTGAACGGCCTTTGTTGTCTTTCCCAGCAGAAGACTGTGCATAGAATCCAAATGTGCCTTAACTTCAGCGAGCTGCGACCCATCATTATTTCCAGCCAGCTTCTTGCGCTCGAAATCTGCGCTCTTGGTGCTACTGCTAGATGCAAAGTTCTCAATCAACACATAAGCGTCCGCAGGATACCTGGTGTTGAAATTACCATTGCTTGAAGCGTCCAAACCCATCTGATACCTCCAATCTATACCTCTGAAGAAGATACCCAGCAACCGCACATCAGAGTATACCTCCAATATATACCTCTGAAGAAGATACCCAGCAGCTGCACATCTGAAGAAGATACCCAGCAGCTGCACATCAGAGTATCCGTGATGTGGACAGTCTCTCTGATACCATCTGAATCTCGTCCAAGCAGCCTTGAACGCCTCAGTAGGTCCTTGAGAAAACTGGGAGATTTTATTCCTCAGGTCATCAGATCGTGCATCATCGTATAAGTTAATCAGGAAAGCCTTCTTAGTCGCCTCCCAATTAGTCAATGATCCAGGAGGTAGCTGTCTCAGCCAATAAGTTGCTTCTCCACCTAGAGAGTAGGGGAAAAGCTTGCAGAAAAGATAGTCGTAGGACACTCCATTGCTCTTAATGCTAGTGACCAAGTCCTCGAACTTCTCCACATGATCCATCAGATGTTCATGAGGAAGACCATGGAAGAGATGTTGTCCCACAAAAGCAAAGTAAGCGGGTTTCAGCTCAAAGTCATTCCTCTCAAACGTAGGAGGACGAATCGCTGACCGATTGGCGAAAAACTGGTCAGGCCTGTTGTACTCACCAATCTTCCTTCCACGATTAACCACATCGTTCCTTGCGTTCTCAGCGACATTCGCAGCGACAACAGGAGCAGGTGGTACGACGATCCCCTCTCCATCCAGACGTTGTCCTTGCTCATTGAACAGCTGACCCTCTTGGTATCTGTAAGCACCAGCTGCATCACGAACCAACTCCACTTGATTGTTTTTCATCTTAGCTGATTTCTTTGCTTTTCTGTTTGTGCGTTCCACTTGTGCTAGCTGTTCCAGTGATAGATCAACAAGCGGGGCGTTCTTTTTGCTTATGGTTTCACGATTAGGCATGCACCTGAAAACAAAAACAAAGAACGTAAGTAACTAAAATTTACGACGGGTATCGACCGATACTCAAGGGTATCGATCGATACTCGGGCGATTTAGACGAATTTCTTAGCTAAAATCTAATGGCGAATTGAGTCTCCGGCAACGGCACCAAATTTGATATGCTCAAATTAATACCCTAAATAGTACTAAAGTAGTTGCTGTAGTAAATTAGGGGTAGAACACAAGAACTCAGTTATCACATAATAGATTGTATAGATCCAAAATACGCTAAATCCAAAGATGTAATTGAAAACAAGTATGCAAGTAAAAGTGTTGTAAATTCAGTTGGAGGAAGATAGGTTCAGGGTAATTCTCAGGAAATCAATGAATGCAATTAAACTAGCTAATCAGGGTTCAGATTACGCGCTGTTCTTAAACTCAAATCACTAAAATATAGCTAACCAACTCTCGTTGCGATAACTATCTAAATCTAAATCCTAGGAATTCCAAATCTCTTTGCGAATCCTAAAGTCTAAATCAGCTTTAATATCAAGTTCGATTTGTTCACAAATCAATTAATCCAAATCTCTTTGTGATAATCAATTTGCTCACCCTAGTTCTCTCAGGTAATTAATCGCACTCTCGTGCCTAATCAATTATCCTAAGATCTAAGTTCTAGGTGATCAATCTAGAATTAGCTTTGAGAACAACCTAAGGTGAAGAACTAATTCAGATTGTGAACCCTAAGAAACTAATGAACCTAGCATTCAAAGAAATCCCTATGAGAAAACCCCAAACCTAACAGGTGATCTACTCAGACATGGAGATTGAAGCAATAAACATGAATGAATAAATACTCAAATAAATAATAAGAAAGAGTAACAAGAGTTCGAAATCTTCTCTCAGACGAACAGAGTATCAGATTTGTCTCCCTTCTCAAGCTCTCTCTCAATATCCAGAAAATAAAAAGTAGCCAACAAAGTGGCTGAAAATCCTACTTAAATAACCTAAACACGTTCTGGGCCATCTTGTAAATATCAAAGTCTTCTGGGCCAATTTTGCAATTCTTCAACTCTTCAATAAGTCGCTATCCTTCTGTTTCCTCTGCGGGTATCGATCGATACTAGGGTGTATCGATCGATACTCATGTGATTTCGACGTCTCAGCTACACGGATCTCTGTTTCGCTCCAGAATGTTCCAGAAAGCTCCAATATGTCCAATTATGCTCCAAACATGTTATAACCTGTAAAAGACTCTAAAAGACTATAAAATACTAAAAAAACTCTATAAAACGGACTTATATCATGGCCTAAATAAGGTAAAAACCATGATATATCAGATATGCTTGGTTTTTACCGCTTTCTAACGCATGTTTTAATGTGTCTTCCAATTGTTTTATCGAGTTAAAGTCCGTTTTTAGAGTCTTTTAGTCTCCTATTTAGATATCTCAGGTAAAAAGGCGTTCAAGGATGAAATTGGAGTTACGAGGGAAAAAAACGCACGAAACCGTGAAGAAAGATACAGCATCAGTCGATACCGGTGGAACAGGTCGATGCCACCCCTACCCGAGAGGTTGGCATCAGCCGATGTTGGTGAAGGTGTCGATAGAACCGGTTGATGCTACCCCTACCTGAGAGGTCAGCATCGACCGATGCTGAAGAAGACCGGTCGATGCTACCCCTACCCGAGAGGTTAGCATCGACCGATGCTAAGACATGGTATCGACCGATACCAGCCGACGAGAAGAAGAAATGAAACTTCTGTTTTCCTTATTTTGCCGTGGGAACTTCCTGTTTTGACCTAATTCGACCTAGACTTATATATAATCTATTTTTAGCCTCTTGAAGGCAGCCACATTTTGTTCTATTTAGACTTTTTGCTACTAAATCATTGTAAGCTTTTGAGAAGAATCTCTGCATCTATTGAGAAGAATTCTAAACCCTTTTCCTCTTTATTTATATTATGATTTCTTCATCTCCTTGCTTGTACTTTGTTACTATGTCTGAGTAGTTCCATAGTTAGGTTAGGGCCTTCAAGGGGATCCATGAGTCATTGAATTAGACACATATAGGGATTTATCTTTTGTGGTTTTCGCTTATTGTTGTGTTTATTGCTTAGACTTGAGCTGACCGCTAGGTATATGAACTAAGGCAATCTAAGAGTGCGGAAGTGTCTTAGGTTGCTAGAAAGAACATAAGCGAGCGAATTTTTCTTAGCCTCCGGAAGTTGATGTTAAGGCGATTCGTAAACATATTGAACCAACTCGTTACTGCTGATATAGAATTCTATGCCAACGGAAGTTAGAATTTTAGGGTGCTAGATTTAGTAACCATGAGCACGAAGTGGATTGGTTAGATATTTATGTTTGAGTTTGAAACTAGCTTTTAATTATTCCCTGAATAGTTGTCTGATTTATGATCTCTGGATTCCTGCGAATAAACCCTTGACCTAACGTCTTTCCTTTATTGAATTTACATCGTTTAAAATTCTCTTGTTACTTTTCTAAAACAAACCATATTTATGTCTTAGCTTAATTTCATAATTGTGAGAATAGTAGTGTAACCTTGGTCTCTGTGGATTTGATCCTAAAGTACTGCATTGACAACCGTTATGATTGCAGTAGTGTGAACTTTAGTTTTAATTGACTGAGTGAAAACGCTTAAATCAATTTGGCATCGTTGCCGGGGACCAAAAGCGTTACCTTCTATTCTGAATTTGAAATTTAGTCTAAGATTTATTAACGTATTCTACTTTGTTCTATTGTTCAGGTAACCAGCAGAAAAACTGAATAGAGTTACCAGAAGCAATGGATCCGAAAGCCTTCGCGAGCTCAACAACGAAGAGCTAGCAAGGCTAGAACAAACGAACAGACGAGCAAGATCAACTCCCGTCATTATGGATGATCAGAATGATAACCAACAGAATGCCGCAGCCGCCGAGCTCCAGAGGTTGCAACAGCAAGTGCTGCAGATGCAACAATAGAAACAACAACAGCAGCAGTAGCAACCTGCCATCGGGGACGTGGACACGCCGCACACCTTTTACTAGAACAGAGCTGCCATCTGTCCGCCAGCTCTTATGAGACAAGATTATGAGATCAAACCTCAGATGATTGCATTGGTGAAGCAGCACATGTTCCATGGTTTGCCTGCAGAGCATCCAATGGATCACATCGATAATTTTTAAGAGATTTGCAACACTACCAAGTCGAACGGAGTCCCTGCCAATTTCCTTAACTGCAAACTTTCCCCCTTCTCTCGGGCGGATAAGGCACTGAGGTGGCTCAAGTGAGTCCTTGCCGGGTCGTTGACTACTTGGGACGAATGCAGGGATACTTTCTTGGATCATTTCTACACTAATTCCAAGACGGCTTCGCTTCGGAACAAGATCTCGGCTTTCCAGCAGCATCCAGGGGAGTCCTTTTGCGAAGCTTGGGAAAGGTTTAGAGAGTACCGCAGGGAGTGCCCTCATCATGGGTACTCAGATGAACATATTCTAAGCATCTTCTACGATGGAGTTTACTGGGACTACAAGAACGCCCTTAATGCTGCGAGCAATGGAGATTTCATGACCAAGATAAGAGAAGGAGCGTACCAATTGATAGAGAACCTAGCTGCAAGTTCTGGGAATCGATGTCCCGAGTATGGCAGGTCTAAACACCCAAATGGTGTAGACTCGCAGAAGATAGATGAGCTGACTGCAAAGGTGAACCTACTACTAAAAGGGAATAAGAGAGGTGTGCAATCTTGCGAGGAGACAGAAGATGCGATCCTTTGTCAAGGATCGGCTGATGAGGAGATTGATGAGTTGCAAGAGGTGAACTATGTTAGTGGACAAGGGTATGTGAACAACCCGAATTTTTCCTACATAAGCACCAACGTCGAGAATTCCCAGGATCAAGTCTACCCTCAGCAGACTCAACAACGTCATAAATTTTTTTATTAGGATTTAAATCAAATTATTTTCGTTAATGTTTGGTTTACATAACGTTTTTTATTCAATATAAATTTCACAAAAAATAATGTATAAAAATATTTTGCCCCGCACACAATGCATATTAGAATATAAATTTCACGAAAATAATGTATAAAACTTATTGCCCCGCACACAACGCATATTAGAATCTAAATTTCGCATTGCACCAATTAGAAATATGGTATAGACATCAAAACATATATATATATATATATATATATATATTTGTTGATAAACCCTATCGGCTGATCCGGTCAGCCCCGGTAGGAATGCACCGATGTGCTACGAAATGGACTACTCCCAATAGTTCAACGGTTCAACGGACACCATAAGCTCTACAGTTTTGCTGGGTTGTCAACGGGCCATGAGATCCATGAGAATCATATGGGCCACCACATCGCCTGTCCCGAGTTTGAATGCTTTCCGACTAATGTCAGGGGTTAGCCCGACCACCTGCATTTCAGACTACCATGTAAACCAATTGGGTCAAGGCTCAACTGACAGATTTCCTAACAAAAAAATGTTTAATAGCTAGGGAAGAGGATCAATCCCAGGTTTGGGAGTTGCACCCTTTGTTGGACTCGTTCTACCACTAGCCCACTACCTTGCAGGCATCAAAACATATATTGCACAACAAATCAACAAAAATACTATATTCTCATTAAAAACCTATGAATCACGAATTCAACATATTTAAATCAATAACACTTAAATTAGATCTTATTTTTTATTTCCATTTGGTATTTTTTCTAAATTTAGTCTTTAAACAATTTTATCCCGCGCGGGTGTGCGGAGAATCAACTTAGCTCTTAAAAAAGAAAGCAAACTTAACGTTTCAAAAAAGAACAAAAACAAATAAATGTCAAAGGACTACTTTCTGTTTTTCAAATGGGCCAGCTTTAAAATCCGTCAATAAGTCAGGCCCAATTTCAAAACTAAAATGGGTCATCGTAATATCGTTAGAATGTTAGATCCTGACGCCGTTCTTGACTAATATGGTAGAGACCGCTTCGTTTGACTTTGACTAACTTCCAAGAAAAGGCAGAGATCATCGTAGGTGACAGAAGAAGAAGAAGAAGAAGAAGAAGAAGAAGAAGAAGCAGAAGGAGAAGATGGATTCATCGATGTCGCAGAAGTTCACTCTAGTTTATGCTTCTCTCCTCGGAGGTATTAATCTGTGATTGCTTCCTTCTTTGATTTTCAAATCATTTCTGTAACTTGATCCAGTTATTTTCGGTTCACAGCATACACGAATTAGGTTTTGGCTTTTCGTAATGTGCGGCAAATAGACAATTTAAATTTTGATATTTAGATCTACCGTAAATAGTCTTTGTTTACAACTTTGAGTTTGTTAATATAGAGTGAATTCACAGAATATTGATTCGTTTTTATTACTATGTATACTCTATGGTTGAAGCATATATATGTATGTGTTTGTGTTTGTGTTCATATAGGACAGTGAGACAAGGGGGTTGGGTCATGTCTGCTTCTAGTTTTTGCTGATTCTTCTCTGGAGTTTCAATTTTCTAAGGAGGCTTCTTCCTGTCCTGCTCTGGATCATCAAATCTGTAACCTTCTCTAAAGTCTCTTCCACAACCACTAGGATTTATATGAACCTGATCTTTAAAAGTCTTGTGTCATCTTTGAGATATGCGTCCGGGTCGGACCAACTGATAGAGTGACAAGTCTATGAGGTTGGACAACAATGTGTATGAACTAGAGTTAACTTTATTAACAGAATAGAAACTAGAAAATATATTTAGGGAGACAATAGTTACCCAACAATAACACTAAACCTTGGTTCATGGTAATACCATCCATTGTCGGAATATCAAGTGTGTTAGTTGTTATTATCATGATAGAAAATTGTCCTATTGTCGATTTGTTCAGCATTAAGAATGTTTGAATTGTATCGAAAATGTCAGTGTATGGATTGTTGTAAATAGTGAATCTAGTCGTGAGGTTTGGCATCGGTGGAGTTTGTGCGGTGACTGGCTCGGTCATATTGTTTCAGTTAGGGCATATAATATGTCTCTTCCATCGTTTAGCGCTTTGGTGCATTTGGTTTCCAATCGTCATTTTCATCTATCTTGTTATGTTGTGACCCTTGACAATTTTTGTGACAGTTGGTGGGTTGATAGGTTACCTGAAACGCGGAAGCAAAATATCAGCAGTCGCAGGAGGAGGATCAGCTGCATTGTTCTATTATGTATACAAGGAGCTCCCAGGAAATCCTGTCTTGGCATCCTCCATTGGCATTGGTAAGTAAAATATAATAATATTCTTTCTCTTTTCGCCCATAACATTTCTGCAATACGAATTTTATTATAACCCGAACAGTATAGAAATTTATGTACCAAATTACCCAAACCAAACTCGAATTTTGTGCAGCTAAGACGAATTAACCAAAATCCATCAAAAATAATATTCTAATTAACATATTAGGATAATATATTTAAAAATTCAAACAATCTATAATAATAATTAATTAAGTTTATGTTAAGAAATAGATATGATTATCCATACTTATCCACTTACCTCATTTCCACCGACTTACTTGTACTATAAATATGTTATAAAGTACGTGCAGTATAAGAGATGAATGTCTCTTCCTCTCCCTCGCTCTCTTCTACACATAATATATATATATATAATAGTAAACATATCTCACCTCATATTATAAATATATTATATTATTTATAACACGTTATCAGCACGATCGTCTCGATTCGTTCATATACCAAAAAATACGATCGTCTTCCGATCTGTTCATATACCGAAAAAGGTTAGATCTAATTTATGTTTAATATATTTATGTTTATATATTATTTCGGGATGATAAGCGTTGCCTTCCGTGAACCGCTATTTACGTTTATATATTATTTCGAGATGATAGGCGCTGCCTTCCTCGAACCGATCGTTATGATAGGCTATGTCTTCACAATCATGATCATATGGTAGACTATGTCTCCTCAGATCATATGGCAGGTTCTGCCTCCATAAAATGAATGTCCTGAAGACATTTTCAATTTTGTCCAGAAGACGAAAATTTTACAGTTATTATTATCGGAGCGCGGCTCGGTCTCCCATTATTAATTTATTATTTCGTAATAATTATTTATCGCACTTTATTTATTGTCAATATTATATTGCACGGCTAAGCCGTCACATATTTTATATGTGTTAGTATTTTATATTCCTATACGGTTATATTTCTTTTAAGCCGTCACATATTTTATCTGAGATTCGGGATGGAGATTTATGTATGGCAGACAGTGCTACAACGCACATAATACTTAAAGATAAAAAGTATTTCTCCTCTCTAAATTTAAAAAATTCCGCTGGAATCGTGAATAATATATATGTGAATGCAAAGATTATTATGGGCTCTAGAAGAGCTTGTTTTTCAATGCCAATGGGAACAAAGTTTGAAGTGCAAGATGCACTATATTCCCCTGAATCTCTTCGAAACCTAACAAGTTTCAGAGATATCCGCAGAAATGCTGATAGTTCCTCTAATATAACTTTCCTTTCAGGAATTAGTGATGTGATGCAAAGATATTCAATGCCATTCTTATTCATAGTCTCAATATTATGACAAATCAATTACCAGATGCGTTCACTGATATAAAAAGGGTGACAAAATCATATATCCCCGCTGTAAATGCTCTATCAAAAATTAATGTTCTTGAAGAACAAATTGATGGTAATAGAGCAAATGAACCGAGAGTTCAGTTGAAAAAGGGGAGGCCAATTGGTTTTAAAAACAAAAATCCCCGAAAGAAAAATAAATTGCGAGAACCAAATGAAAAGGTTCCCGGAGAACCATAAAAAGAAAAAGTTAGAAGCTCCGGAAGAGCTAGAAGCTTCCGAATAGCTAGATGCTTCTGAAAAGCTAAATGCTTCTGAAAAGCTAAATGCTTCTGAAAAGCTAAATGTTATTAAAGAGAAAAATACTCAAGAAGAGCACACGATGGAGACATGCATGTGTTAATGATACAAAGCAAAAGATGGCAAAGGTATATATAATAGTAAACCTGAAGTTTACTAATTAAATAAACCGGTTAAAGTCATCCCGGTACTTTCAATGATATATAAGATCATTGAGAATACATGTTTAAAAACTAGAAGTTTTTTCAACTAGTCATCAAGAAAACATTAAAAATGAATCCAACGTGAAAAGTATCCATGGATGAATCACCAATTTTTTTGATTGAAGCTCATTGGATATAATAGTTTGGTTTCTTTAATCAATCTCCCGAATCATATCCCGAGTATAACCGATATAAACTGAAAATCGATCAAAGATGAATGGAAAAGAAAATCATCATCTTAAAAAAGAGGGTATTAAGAGTCGTATATCAAAAATATTTGATGCATAATACCTGACCCAAATGGGTTAAAAGGATATGTTATTGGTCATTGAGTGTGATTCAATTCGAGATGGATGGACGTGAAAAATATCATCATCTCGAGGGGGAGAATTAAAGAATCTCAAATCGACAAGTAAGTTGATAATTTTGGTGATGCATCCCAAAGTTTATCACTTATTATGTTTCGATTAAGATAAAGTAGAACATACATAAGATTATGTTCACATTCAAAATGAGCTTAAAGTAAAGCAAATCCAAGGGATTTCAAAACCAATTATGGTGATATATGATCTCCATGTTATAGCATAGAACATGCAGTTTTGCATGCAGTAAACAGTTGATGGATGAGATTTCATGAAATGAATTATTATTATGGATCCTAATGAATAAGAACCTGAAGTTCATAATGAGTGAAAAAGAAAATCTCATATCCCAACTGAGCTCCGCTGAAAAATAGATGTCTCTGAAGGACGGTCTATATGAGTCTATAGCACGTAAGAAACGTGATAGACTACTTTGGTTCTAAAGATAAAATCCTCATGGTTGTTGGAAAGAGGATTAATCTCTTGAAGAGATCGTTGATATGGTTAATAATATAATCATGTACCTGAAGGAAATCGATGATAATGATAAAGAGATCTTGATTAACCATGTCATTACGGCAAAAGTGGAACCAAAGACAAAATACTTGTCTAAATAATATAGCATGCGAGATGTAATTAATGAGGATCATGAATCTACCTCTATGGATGAGTGTAGAAAGAAAAATGTTTGGCCAAAAAGTAAAAAGAGGCAATCAAGTCTATATTAAGCTCTTTTGAAAAAAGATAACATTTTGGACCAAAAGTTCAAATATCAAAAGAGTATGTATTTGTACAAAAAGAGGAATAGACAAAATGTCTTGTATTGCGACTCTATGTGAAAAATCTTTGAAGGATTTAATCCATATGGATTTAACTTCTAGAGGAATTAATCTCTGAATGATTAATAATATCATAATTATGTTCTCGGGAACACTACTCGATCGAATTAAAGAATGATGATCATCAAAACTCTTGAAGAGTTATCGCGAGTAGTATAATACAATGGAATTAAAGAGTTTGGAAATATATTTGTGAAAAGGTTCCGAAAGGACCATATAGAGAAAAATGTCCCGAAGACATTTGTAAAAATGTTTCAGAAGAAACCATATAAAAAAAATGTCAAGAAGACATATATGAAAATGTTCAAAGAGAACAACATAAAGAAATTCATCCAGAATATGAGCATGATACAGAAAAATATGAGATTTTCCATTAACTATGTCCAAGACGAAAATTATGGGATATATATGAAATAGAAGATAATGATGGAATTTTCTTATTCTCTGTATCCAAAGAAATTGATCATGAAAATGATGATCAAGACCCAAAGCCAGTGTAAAAATGCCAGAAAAGGCCTGACTGAGAGAAATGGCAAATGGCCATGTGAAATGTAATGAAGTGTGTGGCTGCATTCTTTTTCCCTTGCTATGGTTTTTGTCCCACCGAGTTTTTCCATAACAAGATTTTTAACGAGGCAGCAAGGAACACGCAAAAGATAGAAATCTAAAGAGAAACATTTCCAGGAGGAGAAGTATGATGGTGTGTGTGGATGTACTCTTTTTCCCTTGCCATGGTTTTTGCTCCACTAGATTTTTCCAGGATAAGGTTTTTAACGAGACATCAAAGACCACGCAAAAAGATAGACATCCAAGAGACTAAAGAAGAATGTTATAATTCCAATGATTTAAAGGTCAAGACTCATTTATCTGAGAGAGAGTCTGCGTCATCTACGGAATTTATAAAGAAAATGTCATATCCATCATTCCAGGGAGAGATTGCGTCACTGTACTTTTTTTTCCTTATCGTGGTTTTTATCCCATTAGGTTTTTCCATAATAAGATTTTTAACAAGGCAGTACATAATACGTTAATAGTGATAGATAATCAAAGGAGAGTGTTAAGAAATGGATATGATTATCCATACTTATCCACTTACCTCATTTCCACCGACTTACTTGTACTATAAATATGTTGTAAAGTACGTGCAGTTGAGACTACAGAAGTAATAAGAGATGAATGTCTCTTCTTCTCCCTCACTCTCTTCTACACATAATATATATATATATATATATATATATATATATATATATAATATATATATATATAATATATATATATATAGTAAACATATTTCACCTCATATTATAAATATACTAGGGTGCGGACGTGCTAAACAATTTTCTAATTTGTTTTTATGGTTAATGTTTTTTTTTCATAGTTAATATAATGGTCTATGTCCGCTTAAGATTTGGGTATTTGTTTATTTTATTTTTTTTATTAAATTTATGATCATCTATGTGTTTGTTTGTTTATTGGATGGTGCATATTTTAATCTCTTTGTTTCCCTTGGTGGTCATTTTTATGTAATTAGTTGTACTTTTTTAAAGGGAAGATATTTACATTTTAAAGTTTTCGTTGCATAATATTTTGTGTTTCATGTGAAGATATTATTATTGGAGATCAGAATATAGTGTTTTATGTACGATTATAATCTTATTTATTGTGAGAAATATGTTTGTGATTTTTAACTCTATTTGTTTTTTTGTTTTTATTTTGAATTCGATTTACATATTTAACTCTAGAGAAAGATGAAAATTTTATTTAACTCTAGAGAAAGATGAAAATTTAGCGAATACATAAATTTATTGTTAAGGGCTAAGCGCATTACAACAAAAATAGATTTAACAATCAGTCAAAATTGAATCATTTATCCCTAAATCTCGACGGGGGTAACTGAGAAGTCAACGATGTCCCAAAATCTAAATAAAAAAGTATTTGAGAAGTCGGTGATTAATCCCACTATCATCAGAGGATCATCTTGCAGGCATTTTTTAAAAAAATAGCTAAATATTGTGAAACTAATCATTGATCTATTGACATAATTTATTGATTGTCGGATCCACCATCTAAGTCAGAAACCAAGTTGAAGTCAATGATTCTTAATTCTCATAGTCGATTTTTTGTTTTCCTCCAAAGTACCTATTGTTGTGACGTGTTTGTCAAAGTGGTGGGAAAAAGCAATAGTGTGTTTTTATTTTTTTAATACATGTTTGTTGATTTTTATTTATATAATATGTTCGTTTATTTTATGGCTCTATATCAGTTATATTTTGTGTAATCTATTAGATGAAAAATCTTCGTTGTGTGTTTACTATAGTTTAATATTAAAATTTAGTTTTTGTGTTTTCTATCGATTGATATCTGAACATGTGTTAATTTCAGTTTTTGCCAAAGTTCAAATTAGTTTAGTGTTTTGAAGCACATAAGAAATGGTGTATTTTTATTTTCTTAATACATGTTTGGTTTGTTTTTAATAATAGGTTCGTTTATTTTCTGGCTCTATATCGGTTATATTTTGTGTAACCTATTAGATGAAGAATCTTCGTTGTATGTTTGTTATAATTGAATAGTTTAATATTAAAGTTTAGTTCTGTGTTTTCTATCTTTGTTTTTGTATGTTTGCGATGCGCGAGTTTTTGTTTTTTAAGTTTTATAATAGTTTAATTTATTAATAAGAACTTTTTTATTCATTTTTAATAAAACAAATAATTGTTTGTAGATTGTAAGCCTAATATTTTATTTGAAACTTAAATAATTGTTTCTCTTATTTTCACCTCCATTAAAATCAAAATGTAAGTGATAGTCAATCACTTCAATAGCTATGGTCAATAACTTCTATATTATTTATAAATAATCATGTTTATTTGTAACTTTCATATCTTATATATATTTAAAGACCAAATAAATCATGTTATCCATATATCTAAATTACTGAACGTTTATTTTTATTATATTAAATTATGTACTTATTTTTTTTAAAAAAAAATCGATTTTCTTAAACGATAATGAGTTTAATTTTTATTTATTATATATTCTGTTTTTTTTAATCTCTATATATTTGTTATATGTTAAATTAATATTGTATATATTGTATACTATTAGTTTGGATCAAATAATATTCATTCACTAAACATCTTTTCGATATAAAACTTTAACCTTGTAACTATAATAAACTGTGTAATATATTAGTATAACTAAAAATTTAAATTTATTATTCTTTCAATAAATTTGGTTGATTTTTTAAGTTTTCATGATATGAATATGAGAATGGCCTTTCAAATTTCTTGCATAATTTAATAAAATATATAGTTAATATGTATATCAAAGTTTTAACTAATTAAATTGTGAAAGTTAAATATCAAAATGATGTGGCATATATGTGGATGATATATGTTACATTAATATTGTATATATTGTCTACTATTAGTTTATATCAAATAATATCCATTCACTAAACATCTTTTTGATATAAATTTTAATTTTGTAACTATAATAAAGTGTGTAATATATTAGTAAAACTAAAAAATTTAAATCTATTATTTTTTTAATAAATTTTGTTGATTTTTTTAAGTTTTCATGATATAAATATGAAAATGACTTTTCAAATTCCTTGTATAATTTAATAAAATGTATAGTTAATATGTATATCAAAGTTTTAACTAATTAAATTATGAAAATTATATATAAAATGATGTGGCATACATGTGGATGATGATGTACTAAAAATTTTAAATCTATTATTCTTTCAATAAATTTTGTTGATTTTTTTAAGTTTTCATGATATAAATATGAAAATGACCTTTCAAATTCCTTGCATAATTTAATAAAATGTATAGTTAATATGTATATCAAAGTTTTAACTAATTAAATTATGAAAATTATATATAAAAATAATGTGGCATACATGTAGATGATGATGTGTCTTCATCACAAGAGAGCAAAGCTAACTTTATATATATATATTATATTATTTATAACAGTTTATTTGTATTATTATAACTTTTTATCTAAAAGTCTAAAACCAAACCCAAACCCAAACCGAACCGAAAATTTTCAGATCAAACCGAATCAAAATTAAAGGCTTATTTTCCAAAACCCGAAAAAACCAAAATCCAAACAGAATTAAACCGAATGTCTAGGCCTATATAACATAATGAGTGGTTTGGTTGTAATGGTGCAGTTGGGTCGGTGGCACTGACGGGGATGATGGGATCGCGTTACCTAAAGACGAGGAAAGTGGTCCCAGCGGGAGTTGTGTCGATGGTGTCCCTCGTGATGACTGGGGCTTACTTGCACGGCATCATTCGCTCAAGTTGAAGCATCGCTGCTATGTTCAGTTGGATCTATTCCCAATATTGTTTGGGTGGGCATTTCATTTTCTGAAAATTGCTGTATAATATGCTTTGTGATGATGTTTTCTTTACCAAGTCTTCCTTATCCATATATAAACTCCCAAAAGGTGATAGTTCCTTTTTTCGTGAATAAAGAAAGATTAATTTAATTTCTGAAATATGCCGCTGAATAAGTGAGTAACTAGATTATAACCCGTGCGTCCGCACGGGAATTTTTTATTTATTTAGTTTATGAAATTTTATAATATATATTGTCTTTATTGTGTTTAGTATAATTGGTGTTGCGGACGAACATGTTGTAATATGAGACAGATTTATTTTGGGTTTAACAATACTTTGTTTTTGTATATATAATTTTCGTAATATGAAACACAACAATTCCTGATTAGACATAAAAAATCTTTTGTGGGTTTAGTTTTCATACGGGTTTAGAGGTTACGAGTAATATTGATGTTTAGATATCTATTTTTTTTTGGAGGTAACTTTTTTAATATGTTATGTTATAAAATTAGATGTTCTCAACTCAACTATTGTCATCTGTCTTTTGCTTATACTCGGTTTTCTACTAAAACTCAATTTATCAGTTTTTCATTTGTAATTTCATGTCTAAAGCGGGATCAATTTTGCTATCTTTACTGTTTTTCTAAGTGAGACTTTAAAAACTGTTACTTTATTTTAAATGTATTGTGATTATACATTAGAACCGTTCAAAATGTCAACTCAACTATTGTCATTCGTCTCTTGCTTATACTCGGTTTTCTACTCAAACTCAATCTTATCGGTTTTTTCATTTGTAATTTCTTGTCTAAATCGTTCATTTTCTGTTTTTCTATGTGAACAATTGAAAACTTTTATTTTATTTTAACTGTATTGTGATTATACATTAGAACCGTTCAAATATCAACTCAACTATTGTCATCCGTCTCTTGCTTATACTCGGTTTTCTACTCAAACTCAATCTTATCAGTGTATCATTTATAATCTCATATCTAAATTGTTCTTTTCTAGCCATATCATATCTTTTACTGTTTTTCCGTCTCTGGCTTTCAAGTTTTATTTTATTTTAAGTGCGAGATTTTAGAAATTTTTATTTATTTTATAATTTTTAAAGATTTAATTTATCCAATCAAAGTTTAACACTTATAAAATCTTTAAAGTTATACTGAAAATTCACAAAGTTTAATTTTGTCTTTTTGTTCCTACCATGGTTAATTTTAAAAAAACCAACAAAATAAACCTTATTTTTCTTCTTTTAAATCGCTACCTATTAATTTAAGATCAAATTATTTACAACATTTTGTTTCAAATATATTAATAACCTAAAATTAAAGTTCATACTAATCACCTCTCTATCATATCGAGGAACATCCAGCTGAGAATAATTGTGGGAATGACACATCAGCAAAACATTTTTGAATAAAGCTCAAAATTATTGCTTAAAGTTTTATCCGTATTTTGATTATACATTCGAATCGTTCAAAATCTCAACTCAACTTTTGTCATCCCTCTCCCTCTTATACTCGGGTTTAAACTCAATCTTATTGGTTTTTCATTCGTAATCTCATATCTAAATCGTTCATTTCTTGTTGTCTTTACTTCTTTTTCAATGTGAGACTTTGAATACTTTTATTTTACTTTAATTGTGAGATTTTATAAACTCTTACTTTATTTTAAATTATCGTTAAAGTTATAATTAATCCAGTTAATGTTTAACACATTTAAAACCCGTTAAATTTTTCTAAAAATTTACACAGTTTAACTTTGTCTTTTTGTTCCTACCATGGTTAATTTTTAAAGAACCAACAAAATCCAACCTTATTTTTTTCTTTTAAATCGCTACCTATTAATTTAAAGTCAAATTATCTTCAATATTTTTTTGAAATACATTAATAATATAAAATTAAATTCCATACTAATCACCTCTCTATCAGATCGAGGAACATCCAGCTGAGAATAATTGTGGTAATGACACATCATCAAAACATTTTTGAATCAAGCTCAAACTTTTCGCTTAGACTTTTATCCATATTGTTATTATACATTTGAATCGTTCAAAATCTCAACTCAACTTTGTCATACATCTCCTTCTTATATCTAAGTCGTTCATTTCTCGCTATCTTTACTGCTTTTTCTTGTGACTTTGAGTACTTATTTTACTTTAATTGTGAAACTTTATAAACTATTACTTTATTTTAAATTATCGTTAAAGTTCTAATTGACCCAATCAATGTTTAACACTTTTAAAACCCGTAAAATTCTTCTAAAAATTCACATATCCTAACTTAGCTTTTTTGTTCCTCCGATAGTTAATTTTTTAAAACCAACAAAATAAAACCTTAATTTTTTCTTTTAAATTGCTACATATTATTTTTAAGTCAAATTCTCTACAACAATTTCTTAAAGTACGTTAACAATCTAAAGTTATATTCCTTACCAATCTCATCTCTATCAGATCGAGGAACGTCCAGCTGAGAATAATTGTGGAAAAGACACATCAGCAAAAAAAAAAATTGAAACTCAAACTAATCGCTTAGATCTTTACCCGTTTTGTGATACAATAGAACCGTTCAAAATTTCAACTCAACTATCGTCATCCGTCTCCTTCTTATACTCGAGTTTAAATTCAAACTCAATGTTATTGATTTTGTTATTTGTAATCTCATATCTAAGTCGCTCCTTTATCGCCATTTTTACTGTTTTTTCGTGCGAGAATTTGAATTTAATTTCAAACTCAATCTTATCGATTTTGTTATTTGTAATTTCATATCCAACTCGCTATCTTTATTGTTTTTCCGTGTGACACTTTGAAGAGTTTTATTTTATTTAAATTTTTTTACAGTTTTAATTTATCCAACTAAAGTTTAACACTGTTAAAACTCTTAAAAATAATAAGTAAAAATTCACACAGTATAACTTCGTCTTTAAATTCTTGCGGTGGTTTATTTTTTAAATGCCAACAAAATAAGATATAATTTTTTTTAAATCGCTACCCATTATTTTAAAGTCAAATTCTCTACAACATTTTTTTGAAATACTTTAATAACCTAAGGTTAAAGTCCCTATTAGTCACCTCTTTATCATATCCGGGAACTTACAGATGAAATTAATTGTAGGAGTGACACATAACAAAAGTTTTTAAATCAAGCTCAAACTAATCGCTTAGACTCTTACAAGTATGGTGAATATACATTAGAACCGTTTAAAATCTCAACTACTGGCATCTGTCTTTTGCTTATACTCGGTTTTCTACTTAAATCTAATCTTATCAGTTTTTCATTTATTCTCATATCTAAATCGTTCTATATACACATCTCATATCTTTTACTGTTTTCCGTCCCAGACTTTGAATATTTATTTTATTTTAAGTGCCAATTCTTGTAAATTTTAACTTTATTTTAAAATCATTAAAATTTTAATTTATCCAATCAAAGTGTAACACTTCTAAAATCTGTAAAGTTCTACTAAAAATTCACACAATTTAACTGTATTTTTGTTTATACAATGGTATATTTTTAAAAAATCAACAAAATAAAATCTTATTTTCTATTAAGTTTCTACCTATTCACTTAATTTAAAGTAAGATTGTCTACAACATTTTACTATGATTGAGTGAAAATCTAGTGCACGGGATGCGATTGAACTCTAACAAATCTTTTCCATTTTAGAGATTTGATGCAAATAAAATTAATTAGGTAGATTTAGATGTTTTAAATCTAATGTAGAGAACAATATATTTAGTTAATGACATTGTTTTATAAATGTAATGTATTATTATTTATGCAGGTTAATCAAATTAACATGCTTGGAAATTACGAAACTTTGAAGGAATAATTTCTGTTCGAACATCAAATCTTTTGTAAATTTAGAAAAATGAGTGCTAATGATTACTCATATATACTTATTAATCGTATATTTGTTTCATCAATAATAAATCCAGAAAATATGATTGTTATTTATCGTAATATCATACCTCAATTTTGTTGATCATTTCTGCAACTATTTAGGCAATTTTGTCGATCGTAATATCCAAATTATTGTTATGGATTTTCATACCTTTTTGAATATCTTTTTAAAGGTAGTAATAATAACTCGCAGTTATCATTAGCTGCTCGAGTCATGCAAAATAAGGCATAATATAATATGAATGAAAAGTTAGTGGATTCGGTTTGCGAAATCTTGACAGACTATTTACCAGAAGGAAAGAAGTCAACCGGTTCACATTAAGAGTCATAAAAATTGATGCGCAATTTAGGCCTCCCATATCATACAATTGATGTTTGTATTAACAATTGTATGATATTCTGGAAAGATGACGAGAAGGAAGATAAATGTCTATTTTGTGGTGCAGAAATATGGAAGTCTAAGAACGACCGACGTAAAACTAAAGTACCATACAGTCGTATGTGGTATCTACCTATTGCTGACATATTGAAGAGAATGTATCAGAGCGAAAAGACTGCAGCGGCAATGAGATGGCATGCCGAGCACCAAGCAAAGAAAGGAGAAATGTGTCATCCTTTTGATGCGGCGGAGTGGATATATTTTCAAGATCAAAATCCCCGGTTTGCCGAAGAACCCCGTAATGTTTATCTTGTATTATGTACCGATGGGTTCAATCCATTTGGCATGTCTCCTAATCATTCGATGTGGCATGTGATCTTGACTCCATATAATTTACCCCCTAGTATGTGCATGAATACAAAGTATTTATTTCTTACAATTCTGAATTATGGGCCAAATAGTCCGCGAGCTACTCTCGATATCTTCCTCCGACCTCTTATGGAGGAGTTAAAAGACTTGTGGTCTAATGGCGTCTATGCAGACGATGTGTCATTCAATCAAAATTTTCATCTAAAAGCAGTGCTGATGTGGACGATAAGCGACTTTACGGCATATAGCATGTTATCCGGATGGACAACCCATGGTAAATTATCCTGTCCATTTTAGGAGACATGCCAAATGGATTGAACCCATCGGTACATAATTTACCATCGGAAGTACTCATGTGAGCAGATTTATGAGAGAATGGAAAAGGGGATGTGCTTGTTTTGTGAAGAACTTGATACTCCTGGCCATCAGTTGAAGCACGAGAGAGTAAAGATCTTCATGATGGAATGTGATGATGATCAAGTCTCTGAGGATAAAGAGGAGGCTCATCAAATCCAGGAAACTGTAACAAATCCAGACCCGTTCGTGATAACAGTGAAAAACTTGGATCCGCTCATCGAACCGATGGATCGTGCCTCAGTTTTGCAGGTTCCATGTTCCGTTTCTGATGTGATGCTTGTTCACAAAATGGATTTACATGTCCAGGAAGCAAAAGTATTGCCTCAGCGATCAACAAGTTCTAATGGCAAGATCAGTAGACACCAACTTTTTGATCAAATTCCTCTAAGAGTAACAACCAAAGAGAAACGAGACATGGGTCTATCTCGGTCAGAACGTGTATAGGAACCAGGTGGGTTAGTGTGTATACAAGATCAGTGGGATTGACTAAGTGAAGTTCAGAGTCCTGATATAATTATGAAGATATCCCAAAGGTTCTATGGGACAAACTTAAGCTGTCTCATGAGGTTTTCTCCACCATTAACATATTCTCAGAATTGGAAAATAAAATTTGGTTTAGAAGAATGGACATGTGGGCTAGAAATCTATGATTGCAAGTATAAGAAGCATACGTTGCTGATTGTTAAACAAGCCAATCTTGTGTGGGAGCCTGGAGGACTACTAGCTACACATGTTTACTGGAAATGGGAGGAGCTGCTAGTTTAGGCTTGAGACAACTTACTCTTTCTGGTCTGAAGTTCCACTTGAAACATGAATGGAGATCTAGGCTATTGCAATTATTTTCAGGACTAAACAAAACAAAACAAAAAAACTGTAGAGAACAAGAACAAAAAAACTGTAGTTAGCTCTTCTAGACTTACAAAACTTCTGAAGCTAAAAACGAAATCATCACAACACGTATCAATCCCTGCTTTTGCAGGCTTTAACAGTGTACAATCCTGGGAAGAAAATTTGCAAGAATCCGCATCTTCTTGTATGAGGATCATGTTCTTGAAGCTTCTTCTTCCATAAGTGCAGTCAGATTATGCAGAACTGAGTAGATCTCTTCTTTACGAGGATGCGACCCATCTGAGACTGCGAAAGTTTCAACTTTCTTCTTGATTTCAAGCCAACTAAGAGCTTTTTCTTTGTTCACCCTTCTCTTCTTCATGATCCCTCTCAGCTTCTCTACTGATTCCCACTTATCATGATCTGCGTAAATGCTCGAGAGCAATATGTATGGCGCAGACGACTCTGGGTCCAGTTTCATCAGCTCTTCCGCCGCTTTCTTTCCCAGTTCGACATTTCCATGGATTCTGGATACTCCTAGGATTGCATTCCAGATATGCTCGTCGGGTTTAAAAGGCATTTTCTTGATCTTGCTCATCAATTCTTTGAAACAACCGGCACGACCTAGGAGATCTATCAGACATGCGTAATGTTCTTGGTCGGGAACGATCCCGTGCTCAACAGTCATTGACTCAAACAACCTAACTCCTACCTCTACCAGACCTGAGTGGCTGCAGGCACTGAGAATCACAACCAGAGTCGTCCGATTTGGATGGACTCTGATTTTGATAATGTCATCAAGCATGCGCAAGGCCTTGTGGCCAAGCTTGTCACCGCTGAGATCGAAAACCCGCTCGCTGGCTTCTAAGCTCCCTGATTTGGAGTACATATCGATCAAAGAACTGATAACAATCGCATTGGGACTAAGATTTGGTCGGAACATGTAGCCATGAATTTGCTTCATGTGTCTAAGAGATGCAATGCTCGCAGAGGCACATAGACAGCTGCTGAAATTAAATTGCTCTGGTTTAACACTCAAAGCAATCATTTTACTGAACAAGTCGAGGGCATGGTCCCCTGAACCTTGTCTAACGTATCCAGCAATCAATGCGGTCCAAGAGACTGGATTTTTCTCTGGCATCTCACAGAATAACTTGTCAGCGGCTTCCATATCCCCAAGTTTGGCATATCCGGAGATGAGAGTAGTCCAAATATGAATATCCTTCACTGGCATCTCATCAGAACATCTTCTAGCGCTCTTCATCTGCCCACATTTTGCATACGCATCGATGATTGAAAAAGAAAGCACCACATTTGACAGAAACCCAGCAACGAGGACCTGCCCGTGAGCTTTCCGATTGAGATGGAGCTCCCTCGATTTCACACATGCCGTCAAAATCCCCGCGAAGCTGAACTCGTTGTACTTGATCCTAGATCCCCTCAACTCTCTATAAAACCACAGGGCCTCATGTAGGTTCCCGTTCTGAGCGTACCCAATCACCATCGTGTTCCATGACACGACATCCCTCTGGGGCATACTATCGAACACGACTCGTGCACGAAGCAACATCCCTGATTTGACATACCCAAAGATCATATTGTTCCGCGAATACAAGTTCCTGAAATGCAATTTATCGAACACTTTATACGCATCGATAGGTTTACCGCATTTCATGTACATTCCGATCAAATGATTGGACAAAAGCTTGTTGGGTCTCTTGAATCCAGTTGTTATCTTCAAGTGACGATAAATCCATTTGCCTTGTTTCAAAGACCTCGTATCTCCACAACGCTGGAGCAGCGACGCAAGATTTTACGTTTTTGTCGGGAAAACGACATTTTACGTTTTTGGCGGGAAAATGACATTTTACGTTTTTGGCGGAAAAACGACATTTTAAGTTTTTGGCCGGGAAAAGACAATTTACGATTTTTGGCAGGAAAACGGAATTTTAAGTTTTTTGTGGAAAAACGAAATTTTACGTTTTTGGCGGGAAAACAAAATATATGTTTTGACAGAAAAACGGATTTTACGTTGTTGGCGGGAAATTGTTTTTTTATATTTTTGGCAGAAAACGACATCGTCTTATTTAATGAGAAGGAAAACAAAACTTACATAATACCAGGACCAATTGTTATAACTCTGGAATTTACTAACCCGGCCCTTTATGAGCTCTTGAATTTTAAATAAAAAAACAAGGTCATGGCTTTAATATATTAACAAAGACAAGACTAACCCTGAAATTTTGAGCCCTTCATATCATCCCTAACTCTTGGAGATGCAGAGGATTCTTAGACCAGAAGGGGCGGTTATAATACAAGACCGTTTTTATGTGCTTATCAAAGTGAAGGCAATAACCAATCAAATTCGATGGAATGGGACAATTTATGCAGAAGAGAATAATGGTTTTGAACATGGAACAATACTAATTGTAGAGAATTCAATTTGATAAAAAACATTTTTTTTGGTATTACACTACTATCACATTTTGGAAACTCAGAATTGTTGGTTTGGGTTTAAATAAAAGAACTAAAAAACCAAGAGGAATATTAATATGTTTTGAAGAATTAAAGGACTCCAATTTAGCAATAGTAAACGCGTAACGACTTCATCGTGACGGTGCCGTTTGGTCGTTTGATGTGTGTGTGTGGAGGGAAGACTTAACGACGTCTAATCTCACGTTAGACAACAAGGTTTTCTTGTTTTGACGTTGTGTTATGCCTATGATTGTCTCTAATGCGATCACAAAGACCAGATCTAAGAAACATAATAGACCCATTACAACAACAAACATCCGATGATTTCTCCATTCTAAGTTCTAAACAAAATATCGAAAAAAATCTTACAAAGAGAATAAATAAAGACGAATCAATCAGGACCAGAAAACTCATGACTTTTTGTTAGCTAAGGATAACAGCCTTAATCAAGAAACTTTTTAAAGATTATTTTAGGAAGGTTTTCGATCTTATAGGAATTTCATCTTTAGAGCATCACAAAAACCAGATCTAAGAAACATAACAGACCCATTACAACAACAAACATCAGTAGCTTAGACAACACGAATCAAGGGATAATAATGAAAGACCATAAACATAGATCAACAACAAAACTTAACGATATAGGTTATCTAAACATCAAAAGGAGGAAAAAAAAGAGCTAAACCTATGCAAAATCGAATACAAAAAAACATCAACAATCGGAAAATAAGTCTTCGAAGAAACGGACTAACCTTAGAGGAGAACGAAAGGAAGATTGAACGACATAGAAAAGAGGTGACAGGAGGCGTTAGAGCAAACGGAAGCTGAAAATATATAGGTTATCTAAACATAAAAAGGAGGAAATAAAAAGAGAGCTAAAGCTATGCAAAATCGAATACAAATAAACATCAACAATCGGAGAATAAGTCTTCGGACTAACATTAGAGGAGAACGAAAGGAAGATTGAGCGAGAGAGAAAAGAGGTGACAGGAGGCGGTAGAGCAAACAGACCCATGGTAAATAGCATGTTATCCGGATGTATTTCCGATTGATTGTAAACAAAAAGTTGACAATCATATAGATTTACTAAACGGACCCATGGTCAACTTTGTAGGATTCGGTTGTAACATATACGGATAGTAACAATTAGGTTAACCTGCTTGATCATACGGATAGTAACAATTCAAGAAACCATATACCTCATACGGATAGTAACAATTCAAGACACAACTAAGCTCTTAACATACCTCATCTACAAATCTATATGTTACAATGTAGGATTCGGTGTTACATACGGATAACGGACCCATTGAATTGCAAGTGTTGAGATTATAGATGCTTTTATCAACACTTGCAATTCAATTGTATAAAAAATTTTCTTGGGCCGTTTCTGCTTTACCACTGGCACAACTGAAGAGAAAACGAAGAACAGTGGGAGTTGAGTTGAAGAGGACTGTTCTCTCTCTATCATCTACAGAATTTATGAAGAAATGTCATATCCATCATATGAACTACGGAATAATCTGAATTATAATCATTATAATTATATATATATATATAAATATATATAATAGTAAACATATCTCATCTCAAATTATAAATATATTATATTATTTTTATTATTTAGACGGATAAACCAAGATGACATTATCAATATTCAAACGCAATCTCCCTTATGTAGCAACAAGGTCTTGGTTTATCCGTCTAAATAAGTCTTAAGAAAATCACACCCTTTCCAAACTGTAAATTAATATATAATAATTATAATGATTATTGATTATAGATAAAATGAGATACTTAACCCTCATAACCATATCTAAGCAAATGACATTAGAATCTATTATGAAATTGTTATTGTCTTATTCCATGAATATGTAAATTTCCAATCAGATGTAGCAGCTAGCACAATCGTTCCATTTCAATTATGAATTTTTTTACTCATAATTGTGCTAGCTGCTACATAAATCTTTACATCTGATAGCAAATTTCTTTACAAATTCTCAAAAACTTTGTTAATAAAGTTGGCGATCAGTTATAACAATACGAGGCACTCCAAATAGTGGGAAAATGATGGTTTTAAACAGCTTAAGAACCACCGCAGAGTCATTGGTTGGTCTAGCAATCGCTTCCACCCATTTGGACACATAGTCCACAGCAACCAGGATGTATATGTTCTTGTGTGACGAGGGAAAGGGACCCATAAAGTCAATGCCCCAACAATCGAAAACTTCAACCTCAAGGATGAAATTATGTGGCATCTCATGCCTCTTGCTGATCTTCCCTCTCCTCTGACAGACATCACACTATGAGATATAGGCATGCGCATCTCTGAACATAGTAGGCCACCAGAAGCCTACTTGGAGAACTTTGGACACTGTCTTGAAAGTAGCAAAGTGTCCAGCATACTCAGACCCATGACAATGAAAAAGAATCGCAGGCACCTCAGACTCTGCAACGCATATTCTGTAGATACCATCTGAGCAGTGCTTGTAAAGGTAAGGCTCATTCCAGAAGAATCTCCTCATCGTGCGCATAAACTTCTTCCTCGCATACTTTGTGGGATGCTTTGGTTCAGTCTCTACAGCAAGGTAGTTGGCAATGTCAGCGTACCATGGTCGTGCAGGACTAGATACAACAGCTATATAGACATCATAAGAGTCGAAGTGCTCTGCAGGCAAAACAGGTCCACATCACGTCGGGTATCGACTGATACTAGGTGAGTATCGATCGATACCAAAAGTCTGTACTCGTGAAAAGTGCAGATTTTTAGAACGAACATCCTGAAGCTGAGCTTCAATGAAGTAGATACCCTCCTCTGGCAAGAAATCATCAATAGGTATGACTTCATCGACCTTTATTCGTGATAGGTGGTCAGCAACGCCATTCTCAACTCCCTTCTTGTACTTGATCTCGATATCAAACCCTTGGAGCAAAAGTACCCATCGGCAAAGACGAGGCTTGAGGTCCTTGTTCTTCAGCAAGTATTTGAGAACAGCATGGTCTGTGTGAACAATTACATTGCTCCCAATCAAGTAGTACCAAAATTTCTCAAAAGAGAAAACAACTGCAAGCAAAGTGTCCAGCATACTCAGACCCATGACAATGAAAAAGAATCGCAGGCACCTCAGACTCTGCAACGATTGCCTCAGATGGTATCTACCTTTAAAAGCTTTATTTTAACAATGCTGCTCTAGTTACTATTTCTACTAGATTCTAATGTCATTTGCTTGTGGGACATTAGAATCTAGTAGAAATCTACCGTACAATTGAGGTATTTCTTTATTGAGGTATCATAGCCTTCAACAATAGTGCCTTAATCTCTTCTTCAGTTTCTCTGCAATCTTTGAAGTGACTTAGCAGAGGACGGTGTTCTAGAGTTAATGGTAAAGAAATGTCAACTAAATATTCAGACTTATTCCTTGAGACTTTAAGACGGATAAACCAAGACCTTGTTGAGAATTTGAGAATTACGACAATGACTCATTTACGCTAAGATGAGATAATACAGTTTTGACCTCAATTATATTCCGTAGGTCTATTTTGGGTTTATCTGTCTATTTTAACAAACAGAATTGGGTGTGATTTTCTTAAGACTTATTTAGACGGATAAACCAAGACCTTGTCTAAATAGTCAAAGGACAACACTTCAGACTTTCTCAGCTGCTAATTGTTGAAGGCTGCTACGTCTAATAACAGAAATTCATTACAAAAGATATAAATCGTTACATCTTTAGGATTTGTAAAGAAATTCATAATTGTATTTTCGTTTCTACTTGCTGAGTAGCTCTCTTTTATTGAGGTATGGATTGTCACTTTAGGGTATTTACAACTTAGACCTACTTGTGTCTAGACGTAAACTATATTTTTATGGGTTTTGTTGTCACGGTTGTAGCTAGGAAAATAAACTAAATTAAGCGATGAAATAAAACAGAAAGTAAGCAAGCAAATTATTAAAATGTGGTTATAAAACAATTAAACGAAACGTTGGGCAAAGGGTGTTCTCTAGGGTTCATAACCGATTTCTATTAAGACTTTGCTAGGACTTCTAAAGAGACCTTTTGTCGTCTTTGGATTCTTGAACATGGAACACGGACACTATGTGTAGTCCACTTTCATCTACCCTACACACCTACAACTTTAATACTCGACCGGTAGCTTTCGTCTCCGTCTGCGCAAAAAGTAAGTGATTATATTCAAGAGTCATTAACGCTCACAACTCCTCCACAAGTATACTTTCGAAATCTTGTGACGGTTTTGCTCGTTTACCCTAGGTCAAGCATATGGATACAGTACTTTCGTAGCTCTATAAATACCTAAATTCGGTTGCAAGGAGATCAGTCAAGCAAACATGCATAAAGATAAATGATAAAACGAAGAACTCTAATCAGTATCCTAGTCTAAAAACTTAATAAGAAATTGAACCATGAGAGCCCCTTTGAAACCATATACCCAACAAGAGAAATACTTAGCCATAGCTGAGGTAAACATAATCAATAAATAGAAAAGAAAACAGTAAATAAAAGGGATGAAGAAAGCTTCTCTATCGAAGAACTCGAATCGAGAATTTTTGCTCCAAACCGAAGAACACAGTTGCAAGAGTAGCTACTGCTGTAAAAGAGTCTGAGTTTTTGTGTAGCGTCATTCTAAATGACCTAAAAATAAGTTTATATAGCCTTGGCTTCGTTTAGGGTTTGATGTGGAAAGACGGTTTTTACCTCGGGTGAAGAAACGAGTTGATTTGGTCGTAACAGAGCTTGGCCGTGGGTGCGTGGCTTATGGCTGTGGTGAACAGGGGTTTGGCCGTGGGTCGAGCTCCTCCATGGGCGGCAGAATGGTGTTTGGTCGTGGCTCGGGCTCTTCCAGGCGCGGTGGACTTCTCTTCGGGGTAGCTTCATTTGCCTTCAGTGCTTCGAGTATATTTAAGGATCCAACCATTGGATCGTCTCCAATCCAATTGAAATTGAAAGCGGGTTGAAAGAACCAAAGAGAGAGAAAAACAGGGAGTTAAAAAATTATTGGAAAAAAGGTTTTTATGTTTCTTTCTAATCAGGTAAACCGTTAGAAAGAAACATCATATAGATTTGTAGATGAGGTATGTTAAATTGTTCTTTTAAATAATTGTAGGGGAGAAAAGATTTGGTAATCAGGTAAAGAAACCAGAGAAAGAGGTTTGAAAACACGGAGACTCACCTATTCAGGAACCATCGCAAAGATCCTTTTCCCAAGCACCCAGATGTCTCCTAACCAGCTTTTGATCTAGCCATCATGTACTTCTCCGTAGACATTCGCAGTTTTTCCAGACTCCACACATTATCTTGCAGCATTGTTCAAATAAAGCCCTCATCGCCATTTTCATCGCTGCAACCAATGTTCAAGAACCTTCTATATTCTTTACCTTACAATATCATGACAAGAAACCATCCAATTTCACACTTTTTGATCACTTTCTCTCCCCCAGACTTATTTCTTATTATGTTCTCTCTTTTTTTAGATCTGCATATACACATCAAGGTCCGAAACACGAGTATTGATGTTGTTTGCCACCGAATCCCCGGTTCTTCCCTCTCTATGTATCAAAGGTTTAGGTGAATAGTGGTATCACGGGAAATTTTCCTAACCTCGTTTTCAACCTTTGTGTGATCATTCCCTCTTAAGTAGAATAATGGGATCGTTGGAAATTTTTCTAGCCCTCTACTCAGAAGAAAATCATTTCATCTTTTATGCTCTTATTTATCAACTTATAACAGGGGAGAGAGATACCATTACTTTAAACATATGGGTTCCTTTGTCAGATATGAATGATGAATCAAGCTCTGTAAACACTAACCACATCGATGAAGTGCCTAAATTTGGCTCAGGCCTCAGAAGAACTCTGCTGGAGACATGGATGTTTTCTAGTCAACTGGTCAGTCCTTGGATTTTTCATTTGTCGATCTAGAGCTGATCCTGCAACACTGGTCACTCAAAAACAAAATCAAAACAACAATTCAAGCATAAGATCATCATCTCCAACAAGTTTTGACTAAATAAAACGTTTCTGACTCGATAAAACAACTGACTCTAAGAAAAACAAACACAATGTCAGCAGACACCTCCCCCAGACTTGAACAACATTGTCCCCAGTGTTATCTAGCCTAAGGTTGGTGAAAGAAAATAAAAGAGCAGAATAAAATTAAGAGAAACAAGAAGTTACCGTGCTGGAACATCTGGTGTCGACCGACACGGCATGGTATCGATCGATACCAGGCTTAAGTCGACATGATGAACCGTCTCATTCGCGATTGGTTTCGACCGATACCAATGTGGTATCGATCGATACTCAGGCGATTTTGAGTTTTGCTCCTTGTTTATCCTGACACAAACACAGAACGAAAAATAAAAAGAAAAATGACTCAAAAGCAGACTCACCAGTGGGCTGCCTCCCACCAAGCGCTTGTTTTACGTCACGAGCTTGACTGTACGGACGATCAGTCGGGAGCGGATTGAGAGCTGACTCCAAAACAAGCTCCACAATCTGACATAGCCAGCTTCAGAGTTCTGCTCATCATGCCTTCCACAAACTCTTTTCCCTTCTCTTTCAGCTCCGAAGTAAGAAGAACTCTAGCCTTAGAGAATGGTTTCGAAGTTCCTCTGCAATTCACCTTGTATTTGATCGAATCCCCATCACACTTCTGAGGGATTAAGGTCATAGAAGGATAATCCTTCATTCCTTCGTTCTTCACCTTCTTCTTTACCTTAGATATTTTGACGTCCTCCTTGGTGATGACAGAAGGAATATCTAGAAGGTACGTGAATGTTGACTCGTCAGGAGGTTCTTCCAAAAGATCAATTACCAATGTCTCATCTGTAACAACATCGATGCAAGAGACACGTGTAGGAGTTCCTCTCGGGATAGCCTTGTAGTACACCTCCTTGTCAATGTAAGATAATGAGATTTGATTTCTGGGTGTGTCCATAATAGCAACAACCGTAGCCATGAATGGTCTTCCAAGAATCAACTGCGTACGAGATTGTGCACTCATCTCCACAACATGAAAATCAGCAAGAACCAGACAGTCTCCTACTTTAACCAACAAATCAGGGATTGTACCATATGGAAGTGAGGTGGAACAATTCGCGAATTTGATAGATGAAATGGGCTGTCGAATATCAGCTCCCAAACTCTTTGTAATTTCCTTTGACATGACATTGACGCTAGCTCATGAGTCAACGAGAGATTCTCTGAATTCAATTTCAGAGATGGTACATGGAACGGAGAATATTCATGGGTCTTCCCTCTTGGTCAACTGCCTCAACGGTAGTGATGTGCCTCTGGCCTTGATGAGGTGTCTAGGAAGTTCAAGGCATGGTAACTTAGGTGCGTAAACACGTTCCTCAATCACTTCTGGTTTCTTCAGAATCTTTAGCTCTGTCTGTGATTGGTGTCGATCGATACCAGGTAGGGTATCGATCGATGCTCGAGGTTCTGACTCGTGTCTAGAGAGGATTTGGACGGGCATCGATCGATACTCTCTGGTGTCGGTCGATACCCTGTGATTTGCTGAATCCTCGTTGTCATCCTTGGCTAGTTTGACGAAAATATCTGCTATTTGAGTGTCCAGCATTTTCTGATGAATACTGAGAGACTCAATCTTCCCATTCAGATCTGTGTACATATCGTCCATCTTCCCAGTAAGGCTTAGTGTCATCTTCTGTTGTCCTTGAAGAATCTGTTCAAGCATGGATTCAACTTTGCTCTCAAAAGGTCTGGTTGGTGTGGGTGGGCATTGATACTTGTGGTCTTGAAATCCTGGTCCATCAATGTGGTTAACAAATTCCACTCCATATTTTCCATTAAATCGAACAGCCTTCTGTTGCCTATCCATCAAGAAATCTAACTTAGCATTCACCTCAGCAATTTGGCTGCTATCCAAGTTACTAGCTTGCTTCTTGCGCTCCATGTCAGCATTCTTGGTACTATTTCTAGAAACCAAGTTCTCAATAAGTACGTAGGCATCGTCAGGATACCTCGTATAGAAATTTCCATTGCTCGTAGCATCTAGAGTCATCTGATACCTCCAGTCGATTCCCCTGTAGAAAGTACCCAGAAACTGAACTTGGCTGAACCCATGGTGCGGACAATCTCTCTGATATGACTTGAAACGAATCCAAGCAGCCTTGAATGCCTCAGTCGGTCCTTGAGAAAACTAAGAGATCTTGTTCCTGAGCTCCTCGGCTCTCGCATCATCGAAGAAATTGTTCAGGAAAGCTTTCTTCGTCTTCTCCCAAGTAGTCAGCGACCCAGTAGGTAACTGCTTCTGCCAGTAATTCGCTTCTCCACCAAGTGAGAAGAGGTAGTCGTAGGATACTCCATTGCTCTTGATGCTTGTAACCAAATCCTCGAACCTCTCAAGGTGATACATAGGATGTTCATTAGGAAAACCATGAAAAAGATGCTGACCCACAAGAGAGAAATATGCAGGTTTCAGCTCAAAGTCATCCCTCTGGAAGGTAGGAGGGCAAATCGCTAACCGATTGGCATAGAATTGATCAGGCCTGTCGTATTCACCAATCGTTCTGCGGCGAGCAACCACATCATTCCCTGCATTCACAGCAAGTGCAGGGACAATGATATTTCCAGCGACAACATGAGCTGGTGGAACGATGTTCCCTTCTCCATCCAGACGTTGTCCTCTCTCGTTGCACAGCTGACCCTCTTGGTCTCTCAGAGCTTGATGTGTCCATAATTTGCATAGTTTAAACATGCATATCATGTAGGTTTTAGATTATTTACTTGGATCTTCATGGCATTTCATACTTGTTTTGTCCCACTTAGAGTATTAGGAGCTGCATTAGGTCCTAGTAAGTCTTTTGCATGTCTTTGAGGAGTTTTCTAGGTGTTTGGAGACACTTGGTGGCATTTGGAGATTTGGTTCTTAAAGACTAGAAAGGAACCATCCGGAACGTCTCAAAGAACCGATCAGAAGAAGGCGATCCGATTTGATCCAGCTCTTGGAGTCTTCATGAGGGTTGTAGCCCGATGAGTCCTCTAACCATAAGAGTTTGAATCAAGTAATTCGGACATGTGGTTGGAGAGATATGGCTGATTTACCAGAGATAGGTCTGCCTGGCCGAGACGGTTTCTTCAATACCGAGATCACTGGTCGGTGCAACTGTTCGGTGTGGAAACAGAGGGAAAATTTCTTAACACCGACGTGTGGTACCGAGGAGTGACGTCGGTTTTGAAGGGTCTCCACTTTGCATTAGCCTCTGTGGTCTTCACCAAAGTTGTAGAGGAGTGAATCAGCTTTACACAGGAGTTTGAATCGGGTTATTTGGACGTATGAATAGGGAGATAAGACGGATTTACTGAAGGTATGTCTGTCTGGCCGAGAGAAGATGAAGCTGTCCAAATAACCGAACAAACGAAGGCCTTCCGATATGAAACAACTCCAGTGGTCTTCATTAAACTTGTAGAGGAGTGAATCAGATTTACACAGGAGTTTGAATCATATAATTTGGACCTCTGGATCGGATTGTATGGCCAAGACACTGAAGCATGATCTGCCTGGCCGAGAAGAGATGACATCGTCTAATGAACCGGTAAAACGAAGTTCTTCCGATCATATTCAGCCTCTCCGGCTTTCATGAAAGTTGTAGAGGGAAGAGTTAGCTGTTCATAAAAGCGAAAATTATGTCATTTGGACATCAGGCTAGGGAGATGCCTCGAATTTATCGAAGACGCATCCAAGATCCGACCGGGTCAATACCCGGTTTGTTCCGGGTTGACCCGGTTCGCTCATTTTCATTTGTAAACCCAAAAACCCTAATATTTATTCTTGTGCTTTCTTTGTTCAAAAATACCTTCCCCTTTAGGAGAGAAATAGATTTTTGGAGAGAGAGATCCTTTAATTTATGCAATTGATTGTTTCTTTGATTGAATCTCTTCTTCCTATCTCATCTCTTCTTTGATTACACAAGAACCATCCATGGATTCTCTCTCTTTATCCATCAATTTTGAGAGGTCCTTTATGGGGTTTAAGTAGTTCTTTAGGATCTAGGGATGGGGTAGAATTAAATGATCCAAGGCTTGATTTGTGATGTCTTAGGGTAGAATATCTTTTATCATTTCTTGTTAAGTGATTTTAATGATGGATCTAGCTTGGGAAAGTGGATCTAGACATGAGGCATTTCATGCACACAAGGTGTTTGATGAAATGCCTAGAGGAACTTTTCAAGAGATTTTCATTTCTAGCCTAAGGGATTAGTTGTCTAGAGTGATTATTTGGTTGATCTTGTTTATATGTTCTCAAGGCTTGCTAATGGTTGTTCCACAAATGATAATTTGCTAATGGGATTAATGATTAGTAAAGTGATTAGTGCCTAGACATAGGATTAGTCTAAATTAGGATCTATTACCTAGGGATTAGTCTTCATAAAGCTTTAGACATCACAATTAGGACTTGGATCACTCTATTTCAATAACCCTATCCTTGGATTCATTTGTGTTCATTGAATTGCATCACTTGTTTATTGCTTTAGCTTGTTTTGTTTTCATTTTAGCTTCTTAATCACAAACCCATATTTGCTTGCTTAACTCACTTAGTAGTATGTATTCCTAGTGCTTGAAACTTAACCCTTGGTTCGATCCTTTTATGCTCAATAGGCATTTTAGGTAATTGATATAGGTAAAAATCCATTTATCAATTTGGCGCCGTTGCCAATTGGGTTTAGCTTTCGAAATTAGGATTTTACTTCTTTTTTAGATTAAGCCTTTTTCTTTCTTTTGTTTACTAATCTCTCCTTCTAGATCTCTCTTGTAGGTGCATGAACTTGCGTTCTAAAGGAAACACCAATCTTGTTGAGCCAAGAGACGACATCAACCTTCTACACCGCGGTCTTAGAGCAAGAAGAGATAGAGAACGGGTTGTGCACATTGCTAGGCTTGGTATGGAAAACGTGCAAGTGAACCCGGATGGTGGTAATGACCATGGTGGTAATGACCATAGAGCTTCTACTCTATGGATCTCAAGCTCCCTTGAAGCTCAATGAGGACATTGAGGAACAAGGTGGGGAAGTGACCCTTGAGAAAGATGAGTACGTGACCATGGTTCAAGAGCCCAGAGGTATTGTTGCTTGCATTGATTCACCAAGCTCAACTAGGATCGAGCCTAAGTCTCTCCCCAAGCTTGGTAATCCCGGTAAATTCTCTATAACTTGCTCTCTTGGAGATTTGGAGATTGAGGATGCTTTGTGTGATTCCGGGTCAAGTGTGAACGTTATGTCCAATGAGATGCTCAAAAGTCTAGGGATAAGGACCCTCACCTATCATCCATCACCTATCACCTTTGGAGATGCTTCTTCGAGAAAGCCATTGGGTCTTCTTGAAAACTACCCACTCAAGGTAGAGAATTGCATAGTCCCAACCGACTTTGTAGATGATAAAGACCAACAAACTCCCTCTTCTCCTTGGAACACCATTCCTCCTCACTACAGGTGCTAGCATGAACTTCAAAGAGCAAAGGGTAGTTCTCTTGAATGTGGATGATAAAGTGTACTACCCAATGAGGACTTCTTCCAACAAGCTTTGTGGTACAATCACCATGAAGTATGATGAGTTTCGAGAAGAAGAATTGAGGTATATGGGTAGTTGTATGTTGGTTGAAGAAGCTCCACCCCCAAAGATCCATGAAGAAGAAGAGAAGTCTCTTGAGAGAAAGGATTTGGGTTATGGTAATGACAATGATGCTTCAAAGGTTGACATGGTCACCTTTTTGGAACCACTTCACCCCACCACAATGAAGAATCACGTTAAGGGTAGTTAAGGTGCAAAGAAGAAGACAAAGGGAAAAGCTAAGGCGGGCAACGGATCAAGAGAGCTTGATGAGTTTAGGTCCGAGCACGGCCAACCCTCTATGATGACTCTCACTCCATGGAAACACAAGGATGGAGTGATTGAGTACAAGATCAAGTGCAAAGGTCGTTCCAAACCCTTTGCCTCGGTTAAAGCTTTCTTCACACCCGATCTCAAAGAAAAGGGTGAAGCGGGTTTTGAGTAGGTCATGAGCAAGGTGCTCAAGCTTGAACTCAAGGATCCTCCTCGGAGTGTTCACACTCCTCTCTCACCCGCCTAAAAGGGTAACCAAAGTCAAACTTAGTGACTTTAAACAAAGTGCACTTGGGAGACATTCCCATGTTTATCCTTGTATATATTCTTTTGCTTTGTAGTTTTATTTTGTGCTTTTTGGGCATTTTTGATCTTTTGGTTGAGTGCTTGCAAGTTCGTTGATAGTAGCAAGGTCATGGCAAGGTAGCCAAGGGCGTTTGATGTTGGAATGCTCATAAATTCTCCATGCTCTCCATTCACATAGTAGGACTCCTCTATTGTAAGTATCTCTCTTCGTTTTGAGTCTTAGCATATTTTGTTTTGTTTGGGGTCTCTTCTTTGAATTTATTTCACACTGGGACGGTGTGATTTAAGTTTGGGGGAGAGGCCGGTTGTTAATCATGTTTTCTTTGCTCTTATTTTTCTATTTTATCATTTGAGTCTCATGCATTTTTCATGAATTTTGAATAAATTTTGAATTTTTTTAGCATTTAGGATTGCATATTCACTTGTAAATGGTGTCTAGTTTGCATTTTAGCCTTGCATTTGCATAAGCATGGAGTAATGACAACCTTGAAAGTAGCTTAATTATCAATTGATTCAACGCCCAAGTTATTAGTTGTTTGATGCATTGAAGTTGAATCTGAAATCAAGGATGAACCATTTGTTAGAGCACATGCATCATTGCCTTTCCTTGGTTGAAGCAAGCTTGAATTGAATCTAGCATCATCTAAGTGATAACCATAACTTGACATGTAATTATTGTGCTTGTGCAAACTTAAATGGAATCGTGGATCACTTATAAATATTTGGACATTCTTCTTCCTTTTCAGCACCCTTGCTTGTCCAAATAGCCAAATCCCATCTTTGGATTGGTTTCCCCACCATGCCAATTACCTCCTTTCTAGCCCCTAATCTTTTGTGTGTGTCTTGTGAGGTCTTTTTGGAGTGAACTTGACAAAACGTATTAGGTTTAGGGCGACAAGGAAGCACTCTTGTGTAGACTTAGTTCCAACATCAATGAGCTAATCTAGAACTAGGTTAGATAGGTGGCGGTTCTTAAAGTTTGAGAATGGGGAAATGTTAGAAATATTTAGGGGAATGGCTTGATCTTTGATGATTATGGTGGAATGAAAAAAGGAAGGAAGGACGATGAAGAGGGGAGTACAAAATGAATGGTATGGTTGGTGCAAGTGTGATTAACAACAAGCTCTAAGTAACTAAGAAAAGCCTCAAGAGACAAAAAAGAAAAGAAGGCCAAAAAGGCCAAGCTACAAAGAAAAGAAGAGGCATGAACCAAAAAGAAGAAAAAGAAAAGAGCTAAGTGAAAACGAAAAGGAGCATCAACCATAACCAAGATGAAGAAGCAAACCCCTAATGAGGAAGAAGGCGAAAAAGGAAAGCAAAGAAGAGCGTAAGGGTCTAAGAAGGCAAAATGCCTTGGGGTAAAAATGGTAGCTTAGGATCGGGCAAGGACGGGTTAGATTGGGCTAAGGTTAGTGACACTTTAAGCATTCGGGATAGACGAGAGTTTTTTCTTGTATGCATAGGTTGCATTTTACCTTTAGCATTTTGTTAAAGTTTGCTCGTTCATTGAGAGATCCTTGTGTTTATTTACCCTTGCATATCGATGAGATCACCTTCATCTCATAACCGGTCCTTTAGCCAAGTGGTTTCATCTAATTTTGCATAAGCACAATTCACGGATAAAACCATTAATCAATGTTAAGAGGCAAGAGAATATGATGGTTTGTCTAGGTTGAGGTTTGGCTTTGTTGCATGTTGTGAAGGAAATGGCTAACTCCTTTTGAGTAGACAACTTTGGTGCATCCTAGAACTAGTAACTTGGACGTTGAGTGCGATTGTTTCTTATGCTTCTTATAGGTTTGAGCTCCACTTGCATTGCATTGCATCTCTCAGTCTCGATCTTGTTTGCTTGAGGACAAGCAAAGGTTTAAGTTGGGGGGAATTGTTGTGTCCATAATTTGCATAGTTTAAACATGCATATCATGTAGGTTTTAGATTATTTACTTGGATCTTCATGGCATTTCATACTTGTTTTGTCCCACTTAGAGTATTAGGAGCTGCATTAGGTCCTAGTGAGTCTTTTGCATGTTTATGAGGAGTTTTCTAGGTGTTTGGAGACACTTGGTGGCGTTTGGAGATTTGGTACTTAAAGATTAGAGAGGAACCATCCGGAACGTCTCAAAGAACCGATCAGAAGAAGGGGATCCGATTTGATCCAGCTCTTGGAGTATTCATGAGAGTTGTATCCCGATGAGTCCTCTAACTATAGGAGTTTGAATCAAGTCATTCGGACGTGTGGTTTGAGAGATATGGCTGATTTACCAGAGATAGGTCCGCCTGGCCTAGACGGTTTCTTCAATACTGAGGTCACAGGTCGGTGCAACTGCTCGGTGTGGAAACAGAGGGAAAATTTCTTAGCACCGACGTGTGGTACCGAAGAGTGACGTCGGTATTTAAGGGTCTCCACTTCGAATTAGCCTCGATTGTCTTCACCAAAGTTGTAGAGAAGTGAATCTGCTTTACACAGGAGTTTGAATCGGGTTATTTGGACGTATAAATAGGGAGATAAGACGGATTTACTGAAGGTATGTCCGTCTGGCCGAGAGAAGATGAAACCGTCCAAATAACCGAAAGAACGAAGGCCTTCCGATATGAAACAACTCCAGTGGTCTTCATGAAACTTGTAGAGGAGTGAATCAAATTTACACAGGAGTTTGAATCATATAATTTGGACCTCTGGATCGGATTTTATGGCCAAGACACTGAAGCATGATCTGCCTGGCCGAAAAGAGATGACATCGTCCAATGAACCGGTAAAACGAAGTTCTTACGATCATATTCAGCCTCTCCGGCCTTCATGAAAGTTGTAGAGGGAAGAGTTAGCTGTTCATAAAAGCGAAAATTATGTCATTTGGACATCAGGCTAGGGAGATGCCTCGAATTTATCGAAGACGCATCCAAGATCCGATCGGGTCAATACCCAGTTTATTCCGGGTTGACCCGGTTCGCCCATTTTCATTTATAAACCCAAAAACCCTAATTTTCATTCTTATGCTTTCTTTGTTCAAAAATACATTCCCCTTTAGGAGAGAACTAGATTTTTGGAGAGAGAGATCCTTTAATTTATGCAATTGATTGTTTCTTTGATTGAATCTCTTCTTCCTATCTCATCTCTTCTTTGATTACACAAGAACCATCCATGGATTCTCTCTCTTTCTCCATCGATTTTGAGAGGTCCTTTATGGGGTTTGAGTAGTTCTTTAGGATCTAGGGATGTGGTAGAATTAGATGATCCAAGGCTTGATTTGTGATGTCTTAGGGTAGAATATCTTTTATCATTTCCTGTTAAATGATTTTAATGATGGATCTAGCTTGGGAAAGTGGATCTAGACATGAGGCATTTCATGCACACAAGGTGTTTGATGAAATGCCTAGAGAAACTTTTCAAGAGATTTTCATTTCTAGCCTAAGGGATTAGTTGTCTAGAGTGATTATTTGGTTGATCTTGTTTATATGTTCTCAAGGCTTGCTAATGGTTGTTCCACAAATGACAATTTGCTAATGGGATTAATGATTAGTAAAGTGATTAGTGCCTAGACATAGTATTAGTCTAAATTAGGATCTATTACCTAGGGATTAGTCGTCATAAAGCTTTAGACATCACAATTAGGACTTGGATCACTCTATTTCAATAACCCTATCCTTCGATTCATATTTGTTCATTGAATTGCATCACTTGTTTATTGCTTTAGCTTGTTTTGTTTTCATTTTAACTTCTTAATCACAAACCCATATTTGCTTGCTTAACTCACTTAGTAGTATGTATTCCTAGTGCTTGAAACTTAACTCTTGTTCGATCCTTTTATGCTCAATAAGCATTTTACGTAATTGATATAGGTAAAAATCCATTTATCAGAGCTCCAGCAGCATCCTGAATCAGAATCATCGTGTTGTTCATCGTTGCTGGCTTCTTTGCTTTCCTGTTTGCACGTTCCAAATTCACACTAGGAAAAGAACGTAAGTAACAAAAATACGTTGAGTATCGATCGATACCAAGCGGTGTCGATCGATATCAACAAAGAAAAGCGTCGAGTGTCGACCGATACTAGGTAGTATCGATCGATACCGACAAGCTTAGTCGAAATTCTCAACCGTAATCTAATGGCGAATTGAGTCCCCGGAAACGGCGCCAAATTTGATATGCTCAAATTAATACCCTAAAAGATACTAAAGCAGTTGTCGTAGTATAGCTAGGGGTCGAACACAAGGACTCACAGAAACACACAATAGACTATATATGTGAGAATTAAGCTAAGCAATTCAGATGTAATTGAAAGCAGTGCAGAAATTAAAAGTATTGTAATTCAATTGGAGAAAGGCTAGGCTCAGGGTATTTCTCAGGGAATCAATGAATGCAGATAAACTAACTAACAAGATTCAGATTTAGCGCGGTTCTTGAACTCAAATCACTAAGGTATAATTAACCAACTGTCGTTGCGAGAATTATCTAAATCTAAATCTTAGGAATTCCAAATCTCTTTGCGAATCCTAAAGTCTAAATCAGCTTTAATATCAGGTTTGATATGTTCACAAATCAATTAAACCAAATCTCTTTGCGAATAATCAATTTGCTCACCTAAGGTTCTATCAGGTAATTAATCGCACTGTCGTGCCTAATCAGTTATCCTAAGATCTAAGTTCCAGATTCGTCAACCTAGAACCTAAGGCGAAGAACTAATTCAGATGGTGAATCCTAATAACTAATCAATATAGCATATAGAGAAAACCCTTATGAGAATCCTGAACCTAAAGTGGATCTACTCAGACATGGAGATTGAAAACAACATGATTGAATAGATCATCAAACAAAAAAATAGAAAACATGAGTTCAGAGTTGTCTCCTCAAAAACCAAAGTAGAATCAAGAGGAATGAAAGCTTAATGTGTAAAAGTGGCTAAAAACCCTAAATATAATGTTAAAACACGTTATGGGGCTTATGGTAATTAATAAAGTCTTCTGAGCCAAGTTGCAGAGTCTTTAAACTTGTAAAATCATGTTTTTTCCCGTCTGCAGTTGGTATCGGTCGATACTGGACTGGTGTCGGTCGACACCAGTCGGTCGACGCCAGTCCGGACTGTCTTCACGAAAACTGGCATAACTTTCGATCGCACCGTTGGAATGGCCTGAAACCACTTCCAAATGAAAGCTACTTCATTGATCTATCTTTTGTCAAAATGTGAGCTCAATCCATCGGTGGCAAGTTCTTCAACAAATGCTAAACTTCTGACGTCTCTGCATGACTCTGCTCCTTTTCTCCGAAAATGCTCTGGAATCCTCCAAAAACTCCAATTAAGCTCCAAACGTGCTAAAACCTGTAAAAGATTCCAAACTACTAGAAAGGCTCCATAAATAGGACATATATCATGGCTTAAAAGGGGTAAAAACCATGATATATCACATGTCCATATGGCACATTCGCATACAAGAGAATGCCATTTGGATTGTGTAACGCTCCAGCCACTTTTTAGAGATGCATGATGTCTATCTTCACATACATGATTGAGGATTTTATGGAAGTGTTCATGGATGATTTTTCTGTGTATGGATCATCGTTCAAGGACTGTTTGGTTAACTTGTGCAAAGTGCTACAGAGGTGTGAGTGCGGTGACATGTAGACATAAGGTTTGCTTGTGAGCTTAGCTAAGAAAACAAGCACAATGTGAATATAGACAGCAACGAAAAATTAATTCCGAGTGTTCCAAAAATTCATGAAATAGACCTCAACTTACCGATGGTATGAGCATATAGAGACTGCATGAAAAAGGCTAGGTTGGCGTTAGGAATTGCTTCATATATATAAGAAAACTTTCGGGATAGCCACATCCTCTTCATATCAGCAAACGTTGTCAAATAACCCTGAAAGTCAAGCCAGAGACTCAACAGGTTTAAAGCCTGAGGGAGAGGGAAAGAGGTCCGATGAGAGGGAGAGGGAGAGAGCCGGCGCGAGGAAGAGAAAAAGATAGAGAGCCGGCGAGAAGGAGAGAGAGAGAGAGAGAGAGAGAGAGAGAGAGAGAGAGAGAGAGAGAGAGAGAGAGAGAGAGAGAGAGAGAGAGAGAGAGAGAGAGAGAGAGGTAAATCGTGACTAGACATGGTGACGATGAGAGCACAAGTAGTGGAGGCGTCACCGAATGCAACGTCGGAGAAAGAGAGAGAAAGAGAGAGAGAGAGAGAGAGAGAGAGAGAGAGAGAGAGAGAGAGAGAGAGAGAGAGAGAGAGAGAGAGAGAGAGAATGGAGAGTGGTAAAATCGTGACTAGACATGGCGACGATGAGAGCACAAGTAGTGGAGGCGTCACCGAATGCAACGTCGGAGAAAGTTTGGGAAATAAAACGAGAACGCCGCATCGATCGACTATTGATAGATTGAGAAAGATAGCGACTTCGAAGCTCGAGGAGGCGGTGCTTAATTGCAGAGACGAATCAATCCGATTAACGGCGACTCGTAGACAATCTTACCGTTTTTAGAATCTAGCTATGAATAAAAATGGGAAGCAAGCCAAAACGACTCAGCAGCATATGAATACATTTTTCTTTCATCTCTCTACATCGTGAAAGAGACAGTCTTCAACACTCATTACACGAATCTTTGTAAGACCTCTTTAGATTCTCAAATTGATAGAACAACATTTTATATATACCCGACTGGACATGGCGACGATGGGAGCACAAGTAGTGGATGCATCACCGAATGCAATGTCGGAGAAAACTTGGGAAATAAAATGAGAACGACTGATATTCTGTGCTCTTAGATGTTCAAAAACTCTTGATGCGGCCGAGTCTTTCATATTCTTCATTATGACATGAGACTGATAACCCAAGGTATGCTTACAAGCAGAAATTTTACCGGATCGCGACTGAACATGGCGATGATTGGAGCACAAGTAGTGGAGGAATCACCGAATGCAACGTCGGAGAAAACTTGGGAAATAAAACGAGAACGACTGATATTTCGTGCTCTTAGATATATAAAAACTCTTAATGCGACTGAGTATTTCATATTCTTCATTACGACATGAGACTGATAACCCAATGTATACTTACCACTTAATTACATATTATACAATCATTTCCCCAACAACTAAACAAAGTTAGGGAGAAAAAAATAATATGTGCTAAATTAAATGACCTAAAAATACATCTTTAAAAAAAGAAGCACCAAAAAACTTTGTAAATAAAAATACCCGCGCGTTAGCGCGGGGACTCACCTAGTATATAATAAAACCTCATTAGCCGTTATGGCCAACCGGTTTGATTATATATTACTGGTTGTTATCTAATTTGTTAAAAAAGTATATTTTAATCACACTAAATCATTCATATTCCTTTATATTACTACGATATAATCCCGACATAATATACGAATAGTGTTGTGAATAAAAGAGAGAGAGAAAATTGTTATTGTCTTATTCCATGAATAATGAGGAGTATAAATAAGTTTACATAGACTTGAAGAACAAACAGAATTAGGAGAAAAAGGAAAGCAGAGAATATTCTAAACCTCCTTATGATATGGGTCTTATAATGGGCATCCATATAATTAATTCATAACACTCCCCTTTGGATGACCATTATATAAAAATGATCCTAATGCGCATAAGATCATGCCTCATTAAAAACCTTAATAGGAAAATTCAATGGGGAAAAACCATAGTTAAAGGAAAAAGAGTGTAGCGCGCTATTACTCCCCCTTATGAGTACATCACTTGAAATGTTTGAGTTGACGCGATCTAGTATGATGAACTAGCTTCTTGGAAATAGCAGTTGGAGACGTCTTGGTTAATAAGTCCGTCAAATCTTCACTTGAACGGATTTGTATTATATGTACATCACCATTATTCTGCAATTAATGGGTGTCGCAGATGATCCATCATGATCATTCTATTTGCTTCTAATGATCTCATTAATCTTTGGAATGGTGATAGACTTTCATATTTACATTCCCTTAGGTGTCTATCATTTGCGTGTTCTTTGTTGCCTCGTTAAAACCTTATCATGGAAAAACCTAGTGGGATAAAAATCATGATAAGGAAAAAGAGTACAACAACGCACATCATCATATTTCTCCCCCTAGAAGCATCTTCTTCAAGAGATGCATTTCAACCATATATATCATCTTTAGAGAATTGATATAAGCATAACATTAGTTAATACACTCGTATGATTATCATAATTTCTCAGGTTATTGGACTTATGGTCCATAACATCATTTTCATATAGAAGATATTTTATTCGTCTATTTGGACTTCATGCCAGATTTCTTTTTACTTACAATCTTCTAGATATTCATATTGTACATATTTGTACATACGAGTTATTCATGCTCTTCTTGTAAAAGCTATTATGTTGGCTTTCTTTCTTGTCATATGAAAGCACATCTTTCAATCATGAAAATGATCAACAACTTGCTCAAATATCATTTTAAGTGTGGTACTTCAAGACAAACTATATATGAGCATTTTCTATGTAGAATCTTACAAGGATCTGTGATAAAATATCTATTTACTTATATTTACAATTTGGAGAACTTGTAGACAATGTTGTCTTTCCAAATTTCGACTTCCGATAACTCTTCAAGAGTTTTGATTATGTTTATATCAAGGATCCCATTGATCCATAATCTTTTGATACACATGGGTATATTGGTTAACCTCATAATATTCACTTTAAGAGTATACCCAATGAAACATATTTACTTTAATTCAATCCAATATCTAGTGTTCTCGGGAACTAGAATTTGCTGCCTTTAGCGATTCAAATTCTTCTAGGCTACTTCTGGCAGTTTAAATCCTTCTGAGATTAAATTAAGTCTTTCTCTTATTGTCAGACTGGTAAGGGATCTAAAAATAGTTGCATCCACCACAAGAAAGTATATCTCTTCATATATCACTTTCATTCATCTTTTGCATAAAGATCCACTTATATCTTACTAGATTTACACTTTCAAGTGTACGGACTACTGGTCCAAATACTTCTCTGCAAGAGATTCTAACTTTGCCTCTACGTTTTTTTCCATGATTGGCCAATCATCACTTTACGTACGTTTTTCAATAAACCTTCTTTTACCGCGGTTTATGATCCTCAATTCTCATCAACTGCTTCATTGCATGCAAAAATATATTCGACGTCGATTTGCTCTTGGTTCCAATTTATTCCAGAATTGACACAACTATTTGAAATCTCTTATCATTACCAGATACCTGGATTTCCTTCTTAGTCATGTCTAATTTCTCTTATGGAGATCCTCCATAATTCTTTGATTCATCGATCTTGCCATTTCATAATCTGCTTCATTTCTTTTCGAGGATTATAATCTTTGGAACCAATAGGTCTATCACGCTTCATGCGATCTCTAGACTCTATAGCAGTTGATATTTTCCCTCCGGGACATCAATATTAATTGGAGCGCAGCTGCTATATGTGACTTTGTCACTCAATCAGGGTCAGAAAATGTTTCTGGCATCAAATTTTCTAACTCTGCAAATGAATTATCTTTTGAACTTCTAGTGCACATTCTTTATGAGGATCAAGATAATTTATTTCACTGATTTTCTTTTCCAACTGTTTATTTTCTTCTCTCCCCTTAATTGTTGGAAAGACTGACTCACTAAAATTGCAGTATGTAAATCAAACATTATTCCTTATTGATGGCTCAGTACATTTACTCATCAAGGGAGATTCATATCCAACAGTTCTTAACCCCCTTTGAGGCCCTAACTTAGATCAATGTGGTGGAGCAACATTACATCCAAAAACTTTTAGTTGGGAAATATATGGTTCCTGACCAAAAACCAATCGTGGGGAGAACTCAGAATTATTTGTTGGCATAATGCGAATCAATGCGGTTTCACTCTAATCAATTAACCAAATACTTTCGCAACGAAACATAATGGGTGATCAGTCCAAAATCTCTCCTTGTATACGTACCAGAAAATTAATAAATTCCAAATTCATTGGATAATGAAAGCCATATTATCAACTTGCTTTATGGACAACATATAAAAATCTTCTGGTTCTTTAATGAATATCCATATTATTATTTTTTTATTCTTTTTCGCATTACTATTGAACCGGAATGGCCTAACCGGTCATGCCAAAACAGTGAGATTTTTAGTAAACATCTTGTTTACTATCTCCATTATATTATTTCGTTGAGTACAATTTATAGAGAATGCAGGTAGTTTCTCCAAATATTTTTACTGCCTTGGGTAATACTCTTGATGTGAAGATATTCAACATTTCCTTCACTCATTGTCTCAACATGATTAATCTTGAAATCTCCTGGATTTTCTTTATAAAAGATTCATCAAGTCTATTGTGAATGTGAACATAATCTTCTAGATGTTCCACTTACTATGGATATGAGATCTTTAATTCTCCCCCTCTAGATGATGACACTTCAGGTCCATCCATCTCGAATTGAATCACATTCTAGAATCAACAACATACCCAACTTGGGTCATGTATATTATCTTAGATTCTTTTAACTTTTGAGACTTTGAAAAGTATAACACATCAACGATTTCAAATTGCATTCTCATAGGCAAATATATATGCCTTTAACATTCTTTGTACTACCTCATATTGTACACTATCTTATTTCATCGTCACATGAGAGAATTATCTCTTGTATGTTACCATCTTTATTTTCTCACTTATGGTGAGCTGAGTTCTTGAAAGAGACTATTTACATCGACCTTGACATTGACCATATCAATATACATATCCACGTTCATATCTACGATCACTTCTATAGCCACTTCCTCGGCCAATGTTATTACTGTCACATTCGGATCAGGGAATGGAGCATAACCAATTAGAAGTGTATCATGATTTTTCATCTCTAACTCATTATTTTGCCAGTCTCAATTAGACAATATATAAGTTCAGAATACTTCTCAAATCCTCTTTTCATAGTATTGTGTCTTCAGGACAACATTACTTGTCTAAATGGTAGAGTGTCTTTTAATATTAATTTGCAAGTAATTCTGAACATAGCTGAGTAATGTCAGCTTACATAATTCAAATCATGTAATATTAAATTTAACCAATCATAATGAGCATTAAGTAATATCACATTCTAGTGGTCATAATGAAAGTTAAGTAATATCACATTGTTCTAAAGAATATTTGGATCTCTTATGGTCAAATGTTCGATCTTTAAACCCTCTATGGAGGTGATGGCAATGAAATATAATTATAATAAATGTATGAACAAATCATATATTCAATAAATAAAGATAATAATCACATACTCAATCAATCATTACTGTTCACTAGTTTTTTTTTTTTTTTACTATCATTCAATTAAACTAAGTTCTCAATCATCAATTTAATCAACAGAAAATATCAAATGACGCATATGCAAATTTTATGATTATGAGAACAAATAAACATGATGCAATTGTTATGTTCAAATCCGGATTTAAATCATGTATGTGCATGTTTGACCAAACCAAACAATAAAACATGATAATAATATTGTAATTTTGTCATGGATATATGAACTAATCAGATATAATTAATATAGAGAGTAAGTTGTACTTATCTCGATAACTGCTAGGCGATAACTTGGCATAACGGATTTGAGGCTTAGGGTTTGGCAGATTGCACATGTTGTGGATAACTGGTCATATCTCTCGTTGCAAAACTTATTTTGGGGCGATTCTGAGCTTCCTAGAAAGATGACGTCCGGGACTTTCTGTGGATAGTCGAATCGTCACCTGATTCTTACGGAGTCGCCGGTAACACGTCGTTGAAGGTGCCTGATCGGAATCGCCGGCGGAGAGCTCGGCCAGACTACATCGGCTTCACGGTTTCTGTCATAACTCCCGAAAGGTGGACTAAATTGAGGCGCTACCGGTGTTTATGAAAATCTGATTCAAAGATCTATCCGTGGGTGGTTGAATCGCCATGAGAATCCGGGTGTTTCACCGGAAAATTACCCTGAAAGGTGGCAGATCGGAGAGCTTGGGCAGACTGCACCGGTTTCAGAAAAACGATGATATCTCTCTGACCGTGGACTCAAATTAAGCGAGGTCGGTGGCGCTGGAAAGCTGACTCGAAGAGCTTTCCGTAAATGTGTGACTCGTCGTGAGACTCGTCCTGGTTCGTCGGAAAATTGCAGTGCAAGGAGACGGCTCGAATTCTAGGCACTACAAGAAAACACAGTTTTTGCGACCACCAAAAGAGTCCCAAAATGGTCGCAAATGACTCATTTGCGACCATTTTGGGACCAAAAAAAGTGGTTGCAAATATTTCGTCGCTAAATAAATTGGTCGCAAAACGGTCGGAAATTTGGGACTGATATGTGACTATAATATCAGTCTTAATTTAGAGACTGATTTGTGACTATTTGTAAAAAAATAATTAAAAAAAACAAAAAAAATTTCAAAAAAAATATATTTTATTTATTTAATTCATTCATTACAAAAACTAAAAAAAAAAAAAAAAAAAAAAAAAAAAAACATATCGGTGAAGAAGACCGATCTGCTCCGGTGAGCCTTCTTCGCCGGTGAGCCCCTCTTCGCCGGTGAGCCTTCTTCGCCGGTATGCTCCTCTTCTCCATCCTTTCCTTCATCGCCGGTCTGGTCCTTAACCCAACCCGGAATCAGATCTCGCCGCCACCGACAGAAGAAGAAGAGGAGGAAGGAGCCGGAGGAGAAGAAGTCTCGCCGGCGGCAGGAGAAGAAGAAGCCTTGCCGGCGGCCGGAGAAGAAGAAGCCTCGCCGGTGACTGGATCTGCAAAAAAAAAAGTGAGATTGATCAATTGATTTGTCGGGAAGAAGAAGAAGAAGAAGGACGAGAAGAAGAGAATCGTGGAAAGGAGAGAGAAAAAAAAGGAAGGAAAAAAAATAATTAAAAAATAATAAATAAATCAGTTTAAATCCTCCACCGTTTGATTAAACCAATCAACGGTGGAGGATCTCGATCCTCGTCACAAGGAATTAGCCAATGAGAAGCTTTCATTATTTTTGTCATTTGGTCGCAAATTAATCGCAAATTTGGGACTCTTTTGTGACTACTATTAAAAAAATCGACTACGGTTGCTAAACGGTCGCAAATTTGGGACTCTTTTGTGACAATAAATTTTTTTTACCCTAAACCCTAAACTTTAAGAACCTAGAAAGTTTAAATATGACTTTACAATGATTTTGTGTATATAGCAGTTCAAAAATATGTTAAAACTTAAAAATAAATAAATTTTGAGATAATTTTTATCTTTCAAAATTATTTCTTATAAAACACATGTAACACTTAGTAGATGTTATGATTAGATTAAAATTTTTGTAAGTGTTATATATATATATATATATATATTTTTTATGTTTATGTGTAAGATCTACTTTACAATTTAAGATTTAGAGTTTATGATTAAGGGTTAGAGGTTTAGGGTTTAGAATTAAGGATTTATAAAATGATCATATATTAAAAAAAAATTGTAAGTGTTAATTTTTTTGTATATTATTTGATGTTTATGTGTAAAATTTTGTTTACAATTTAAGATTTGGGAAATCTGCCAAACAAATCTCCAACTTTGTTAATCTGGCCAAAAAAAACACGATCTTTTAGAACGACCAAAAAAACATCGAACTTTGGTTTACTTGCCAATTAATTACCAATGTTTTCGTTGACCCGCCAATTAAGCACACCATTAAAAAACTTAACATAATCTTTCGTTAAGTAAAACAGCATCGTTTCATCTCGTTTCGCGAAAATGACCCAAAACGACATCGTTTTGCTTAATTTTGTAAAATTTGCACTCATCTGGATTCGAACTTGGGACCTCTGGGCCGCATAATGGGGTGTTTTGCCATTGAGCCACTAACACTTTCGAAGGTATGCCTAACAAAATTGATTTTATAGAGTAGGGATGGGCGTTCGGTTAAACGGTTCGGGTTCTTTCAGGAAATTCGGGTTTCGGGAAATTTGAAATATGAAAGAATATGTCCGAATGGAAAATTTAAAATTTTGGGTTTCGAGAAATTCAGGTTTCGAGTTTCGAGAAATTTCGGGAAATTCGGGTTTCCCGAAACCCAAAATTTCTCGAAACTCAAAACCCGAATTTCCCGAAACCCGAAATTTCAAATTTCCCATTCAGACATATTCTTTCATATTTCAAATTTTTCGAAACCCGAATTTCCTGCAACGAATCCGAACCGTTTAACCGAACGCCCATCCCTACTCTATAAAATCAATTTTGTTATCCATTCCTTCGAAAGTGTCAGTGGCTCAATGGCAAAACACTCCATTATGCGGTCTAGAGGTCCTAAGTTCGAATCCAGAGTAGTGCAAATATTACAAAATTAAGCTAAACGACGTCGTTTTGGGTTATTTTCGCAAATCTCAAAACGAGATGAAACGACGTCGTTTTACTTAACGAAAGATTCTGTTAAGTTTTCTAACGGTATGCTTAATTGGCGGGTCAACGAAAACATTGGTAATTAATTGGCAAATCAACCAAAGTTCGATGTTTTTTTGGTCGTTCTAAAAGATCGTGTCTTTTTGGCCAGATTGACAAAATTGGGGATTTGTTCGGCAGATTTCCCTTTAAGATTTAGATCAAATTTATGATTAAGGGTTAGAGGTTTAGGGTTTAGGGTTAAGGGTTAGGGGTTTAGGGTTTAGGATTTATGATTAAGAGTTAGAGGTTTATGATTTAATTAAGATATAGAGTTTATGATTAAGAGTTAGATGTTTATGATTTAAGATTTATAGTTTATGATTTCATTTAGCGTTTACAAATTAGTGTACATGTTACCCTAAACCCTAAAATGATTATATTTTTAAAAAATTGTAAGTGTTGAATATTTTGTATATTATTTGATGTTTATGTGTAAGATCTAGTTTACAATTTAATATTTTTGTATATTATTTATGTTTATGTGTAATATATATTTTACAATTTAAGATTTATAGTTTATGATTAAGGGTTAGAGGTTTAAGGTTTAGAATTTAGGATTTATAAATGATTATATTTTTAAAAATAGTAAGTTTGAATTTTTTTAATTATTATTTGAATTTTTGTATATTATTTGATGGTTTAGGGTTTAAAATTTAGAGTTTATATTTTTTTAATATTATTTGATGTTTATTTAAAAAAATCGAGTGGAGTTGCTAAACCGAAGCAAATCAGTCACAAATTTGGGACTACTTTTGCAAGTCCTTAAACAGTCGCAAATAAGCGACTCTTTTCTGACCAATTTTTTTAGTCGGTAATTTGGGACTCTTTTGCCACTGCAATACCAGTGGTCGCAAAGTGGTCGCAAAATGGTCACACTTTCGTCCCATTTTTTTGCGACCAAAAAAATAGTCACAAAAAGTGGTCGCAAAAACTGTTATTTCTTGTAGTGAGGTTAGCTCAAACAGCTAGGGTTTCGTGCTGATAACGTGTTGTGAATAAAAGAGAGAGAGAAAATTGTTATTGTCTTATTCCATGAATAATGAGGAGTATAAATAAGTTTACATTGACTTGAAGAACAAACAGAATTAGGAGAAAGAGGAAAGCAGATAATATTCTAAACCTCCTTATGATATGAGTCTTATAATGGGCATCCATATAATTAATTAATAACAAATATATTTTAAATATAAGTACCACGAATAGATTTTTAATATAAGTACCACGAAGAAAATCATATAGATCCGCAATTTTTGTTTTTTAGTTAGTCGTTAAAATTATCTATTCCGTGATGAATGCAGGAATGAAATTAGCCCAAAATAATAGAACACTAAGTGCAACAACAATTACAGAAAATAAATCCGTTATTAATATTATCTCCAAATTCCATGAGACACTTTTAGACCGAAGACGGAAAACTTGTAACATTTTTTAAATCAAACACTACCAAACTAAAAGAGTTCAAAATTCAATTTTGATCTAAATAATTAAATTCTACAATTGAGGGAATAGTGTCCAAACTCAATGAATAGCGATTTATAATTTTAGATCAATGAGATCAAAAACTACACATAGTCATTTCAAGGAACACGATCTCATTGATATGTTTGCAAAAGTTTGCATGTTTACACTTTATATACCAAACATAGCACTCTCAAATATAGCACATTTATTAATATTATTAATTCAAGAAGTTCATAAACATACCAAAAACCCAATTAATACATAAATCCCGAAACATGTAAGAGTTCGCTTCCATCACCAAGAGCAACCAAACAAAGGGAACGACATGCAGCACGAAAGGTAGGATGAACAAATACGAAAACACAAGTACGAAAACGATATACGTGTTAGTGTGTTACACAATAAAAAATATACCGATTAAGAAATCATTACCTCGGGCAACCATTGCAGAATTCAAAAGCCAAACTCAGAAGACCAGAACAGGAACACTCAAACACGTTACCATCAATTAGGGTTTTAATCTAAGTTCATGGTACAAAATGCTGCCACTTTTTTAGATTTTTTTTCTCTAATTTGACCCCTGAAAATCCGAATGATAACAGGAGCAACTAATCAAGAAGAAAGCCGAGTACGCAGAGCAAATGAAGAACAAAATAGCTCAACTCCACAAAGAAGCTGAAGAGAAGAGAGCGATGACCGAAGCTAAACGCGGGGAAGATGTTCTCAAGGCCGAGGAGATGGCTGCAAAGTACCGCGCCACAGGGACTGCCCCAACAAAGCTATTTGGATGCTTCTAATTTATATGGAGAAATGGATTTTGATGTTGCTTTAATGGTTTTAATTTTGTGGGTTAGGTGGTTAATGTTGGTTTAATTTGGCAACATATACTAAGTTACATGGCCATAATGTGATGTCTTGTTATGTTTGGTGTTATGTGTTTTCAGTTTTTGCTCCATTCATCATTTGTAATTGTATAATAGCTTTTCTTTCAAAGGCCTTTTCTGAACGTTCTACATGTAATAAAACTCTCAATTATTATTATTTTTTTTCGTTTTTTTTTTCTTTCTCTTAACTGTCATGGACTCACGGCCCAAGTGATCATAATAGAACTAGTGGACTAATTGAAGATGTAAAAAACTGAGTTAAAATCCTAACTTAGTTAAACGAACAAAACAAATAAAATCAACGATAGTCTCCCAGTGATAACTCACAAGTGTGATATTCGACTCTCATGTGAAAACCTATGTGGCGATCGGATTCGACTCCCGATGGCCACATGAGTTTTCACATGGTTTTTCGAGCTCCATGATTAATCGGATCTCATGGTCCGTTGATTCGAGAACCAACTAGAGATAAACGCCCATCAAACTGGTTCGGAGCTCATGGTGTCCGTTGAACCGGATCATCCGAGTTGTAAAAAAAACAAATTAGAACATATGTAATTTTGTTTTTTAGTTGATAAAATTTTATTATATTATTCCGAAACCAAAAAAAAACTTTCAGCATCATCGTTATGACTTATGAGGTTTCGTATTCTTAGGTCGAAATATTAAGGCCCAGATATAAGGGCCCAATAGAGTGTGGTCTTGCAAATTAGGGTTTCTTCTTTCTCGAAGCTTAAGCCTTCGCTGCCGCTCTATCTTTAACCTCAAGCTCTTTAACCTCAAGCTCTAATGCGAGAGCAGATCAGCAGCCATTGCGGAACAGGTGACTTGATCGTATTCCTTCTACAGTATGCTCCTTTCGATCTATCTGATAAATATCCACTTAGTGATTCTCATTTTCTTTCTTAGTGATTTTCAGACTGAGAAAGCTTTTCTAAAGCAACCCAAGGTCTTCCTTAGGTAACCTGCGATTCGATTTCTATCTGTGATTTTATGCTATTCAAGTTCCAAGTTGTTTATATGGTTCGTATGTTTCTGTTTATCAGCTCGAAGAAATCCGGACAGGGAAAGAGACCGGGAAAGGGTGTAAATCGATTCTGGAAGAACATTGGTTTGGTCTTTAAGACTATCGATTCTGGAAGAACATTGGTTTGGGCTTTAAGACTCACCGCGAAGCTATTGAAGGTTTGCTTTTTTGTTTTTGTTTTTATCCTCATTTCTCGTTGTTAGTTATTCTAGGTGGAACTATAGATTATGGTTTCATATAGTTGATTGATCCAAGACGTATACTATGAGAATCAAACTGGCCTCTAAACAAAAATCCTACCAATCGACTAGATAGAAATCCACAAAACCCAAACCCTGATCCAATCGATGTATGATGATGGTGAGCGGACAAATGCTGCAGGACCCGCGAGCCTTTGCACAACATGGTCCCGTCTCGAGATTACAGATCGGGCAAGCTCGCTCTCTCGGAGACTCTTCGCCTGAGCTTAGCTAGCACTGTTGTAAACTTTATGTTTACAAGTTACGACCCTTTGACTCAGCTAGAGTTTGGAATATGCTTTTTTGTTTGTCTTTATTTTTTTCCGATAATTCAAATCCCAAAACCAAATCCAACAGAACCGATTTGAAACCAAAATTTAAATCGAAACTTGAACCAATCTAAACCCACAAAAAAAATCTAATTTAGTTAATTCAGTCATGAATTGGATAACCAAATACAAATAATCACTAGTGTCAAGAACTTTAATAGGTAATAAATAAACCAAACTTGAATTCTTCATAATTGATTCAATGTTTTAGTTTAGTTAACAAGGAGAATCCGGTGTCACTAAAGATCTCTGTCATTACTTCTTTACAAGAACTAACTCAGACCTGAAAAACAAGAAATGTCATTTTCCTATGAAGGAATAAGCCAAAGATAGTAAGCATTCAAGTATCCAAACATCACTTTACTAAAGAAATTTTCTTTAAACCCAAATCTCAAAAACTCTAAGCTCAATCAATGCAACAAATCAACCTTACTTGTTATTCATCAGTTCAAGTCTAGACAGATATTTATGTGGTATCGGATTCTACATCCTACCATTTTTTGTTTGTTTAATGTTCTCTTCACACTAAACTATAATCGATTCATGATATGCTTTCAAAATATAGTTTCTACATGAAATTTGAAGATCTAATACAATGATTTTTGATTAGATACAAATAACAAATGTCATTTGTTTGTTTAATGTTCTCTTCCTTCTATACTTCTTATCAGAAAATTCTACCACATATTTTTTCACTTGGGTTTTTCATCCTCGTCAAAACCCTAAAAACGAAAAATTGAACATAACCCCAAAATAGTCACGGGGATCTGAGACATACCCACTTGAAATTGACGGCTACTACAAGGGAAAGTGCATCACGCATGACCGAATAAATTAGAGTTGGACCGTTGGGTATATTGGGTTGGACCGTTGATCGGCGGTGGACTCGCCGGATTCATCTATGAGAACTTCCTCATCGATCGTCCACATGTCACACTCGCTGACGACGAGCAACCACTCTTAAATTAAATGGTTGAATCTGTTCTATGCAAGCACGGTCACAAACCTATCAACTAATCGTTAACGTATTGTTTGATTTTCTCCTAAATCTTCTGTTTGGTACTTCAAGATGTATTTCTAGTAATCTTTATCTATCTAGTTCCAATGATTGAGAGTATAAAAAATTCCGATTAATTTAATATTCTGTAAACATAGAAGATCAAAACTAGATTCACCAAAAGCCATTGCAAGAACAGTGACCGTCCCTGAAATGGTGGAACCGATTTCTGTCTCTCACAATGATCTCTCTGTCAAAAATCTTGGAGATCATCATAGAAACCTGATGACAATCCCCACAAACCCGAAGGTTCTTCACGATCCTAATTGGGGCATCTTCTTGTAAACTCATTATACCAAACGCAATCGCGGCCTTTTCGCTATGTAGACACAACGCATCCTCTTTCTCTTCTTCATCAATGTCGAACATAACCGGGCTCGTGTCTGCTTTATACCCAGCAAGTCTCAGCCTCATCGAGATATCCTTCCAAACCGTCTCAATTTCGGAATATCTTGAGTGACTGGTACCAAACCGAAATTATTTGGATATTTTCCGGTTCTAAAATCTCAGAACCAAACCGACTCGAAACCGACTGGTACCAAACCGAAATTATTTTGAAATCGAATGGATCATAAACCTTGTTACCCAGAACCGAATGGTTCCTATTTGAAACCAAACTGAAACCGAAAATGTCCAGGCGTAGGTGAACTAGTACGGTAATACTATCAGAATTATATCGTTGTAAAAGTGGGCTAAGCCCAAAACTAGTACGCGATCAAAAGCGGGTCAACCCAATTGGTAATTGGACAATTCAAATAGATTTAATTTTAAGGTTTTCTAATTTGGGGCAAAAATTAATTCTTTTTCTCCATCGTGAGTTCACTACGACAGAAAGATTGTGTAGCTTTTCCGGCGACGGCGGCGGCAAAACAGGTACGTCTAATTGCATCGTTTTCTCTTCCGGGTTGGTTTGAATTTTCGATTCCACTCACTGTTTTGATAATTTATTACATCTTCGATTTTGGTGTTCTCATTTTAATTCTGGGTTTTAGTCTAACCTTCGAATTAAGAAGTGGATGATTCGATTTATGTGTTTGTGAGTTTAGTTTAGTTTAGTTTTTAACCTTGCGTCTTCGATTTGTGTTCGTGAATCGTGCGTTCATTTTCTTATCTTATTTCTCAATCCCTCATTGTCTCTTTTTTTGTTCCGACATGCAGCTTTCTGGTGCTCATTACTTGTTCGTGGTTACCCCATGTTTATGTTTACAAGTTTTGTTAGTCTCATCTTTCATCCATGTATAGAAACTGGCGAAACCTTTCAGAAATTCTTTATTAAGATATATATTCTTTGTGTAGTTTGTGAATGTAAAACTGATTGTGATTGTGCATTGTTTTCCTGCAAATCGTGATTGTGCCTTTGTTTTCTGTTTTGTTTAAACATTAACAATTACTTTGATGACAGGTCTTTGGCAACATGGGCTTTCTCTTTACTATCTGGATAAGGTACTAACTCCTACTCATCATCTCTTCTTTCTTGCGTAATTGAGTTGATTCTGTTTATTGTGGATTTTGGTCTCTTTATATTGTATGAAGTAATGAAATGTCCTGCATATAACCAATAAGTTTGATGAGTTATGTTTCTGGTTTTGATTTTTGAGTTTGAAAGTTATATTCCTGGTTTTGATTCATATGCTTGAATATGTTTCATAGTTTTTTAGATTTGCTAAAATCTTGATTTATTTGTGAAGGTGGGAAAAATGAGATCGTGAAATGCCTTCGAGAATTTGAGGAGAAGGAGAAGAAAAAATTGAAAAAAAAAAGAATTGTTGTGGCCATCTTGTAAAGTTATCAAGGCTATAACCTGGGAAAATTCTTCTACCGTCGATATCACAATTGTCTATTCAGGTTAGAATTTTCTCCTTATGAACTTATGATGGATTGGTCTCTAATTTCGTGAGCTTCTTGTCTGAGAATGTAAAATTTTAGAGCGTCGCACACCAGGTGTTTGCTATAATGCCCAACAGAGCCCGTAAGATAAACACAATCTCTTTTACGAATTCACTGAATCAAATGAACTTTTAGGTGACAAAATTCAAAAGAATTTAAGTGCCATTACTTGATTGTGTTCTTCTTTGGTTTGTAATAAGAAATGTTTTGGTTGCAGGTTGCATAGGATGTTGTTATAGCCATGCGTAGAATTGTGAAACATCCGGTGATTGCTCTTTTAGATTCTGGCATTACATTTAAGGAAGTCCGGCAAATCCATGCCAAGCTCGTCATCGATGGGACACTCAACGACGATCATCTCGTGGGTCAGTTCGTAAAGGCTGTGGCTTTGAGCGACCAGAAATACTTAGATTATGCGAATCAGATCCTGGATCGGTCTGATAAGCCTACATTGTTTGCTCTCAACTCTCTGATCCGAGCACATTGCAAGAGCCCTGTTCCAGAAAAAAGCTTTGGTTTTTATAGAAGGATACTTGGTTCGGGAAACGATCTTAAACCAGATAATTACACTGTCAACTTCTTGGTTCAGGCGTGCACTGGGATAGGTATGCATGAGACAGGGCTTCAAGTTCATGGTACGACCATCAGACGTGGTTTTGACAATGACCCGCATGTCCAAACCGGGTTGATTTCCTTTTATGCGGAGCTGGGGTGTCCTGATTCTTGTCATAAGGTGTTCGATGCAGTTTCTTACCCAGATTTTGTGTGCCAGACAGCAATGGTCACAGCCTGCGCGAGATGCGGGGATGTCGCTTTTGCGAGGAAGTTGTTTGAGGAAATGCCAGAAAAAGACCCGATTACCTGGAATGCGATGATCTCTGGCTATGCTCAGGTTGGAGAATCAAGGGAAGCTCTAGACCTGTTTCATTTGATGCAGTTGGAAGGTGTGAAAGTCAATGCGGTTTCTATGATTTCGGTTGTATCGGCTTGCACTCAATTGGGAGCTTTAAAGCAAGGGAGATGGGCTCATGCTTACATAGAGAGAAACAAAATCAAAATCACTGTGAGGCTTGGTACTACACTGGTCGACTTGTATGCAAAATGCGGTGACATGAACAAAGCTATGGAAGTTTTCTGGGGTGTGGAAGAGAAGAACGTGTACACATGGAGTAGCGCCCTGAATGGGTTTGCCATGAATGGATTAGGGGAGAAATGTCTCGAGCTTTTCACTCTTATGAAACAAGATGGTGTTACTCCAAATGCTGTCACATTCGTCTCTGTTCTCAGAGGTTGCAGTGTGGTTGGTTTGGTAGATGAAGGCCAAAGACATTTTGATTCCATGAGGAATGAGTTCGAGATAGAGCCTCAGCTCGATCACTACGGCTGCTTAGTGGATTTGTATGCTCGTGCAGGCCACTTAGAAGACGCATTGGGTATCATCCAGCGAATGCCCATGAAGCCTCATGCTGCTGTTTGGAGTTCTTTGCTCCATGCATCTAGAATGTACAAGAACCTTGAACTTGGCGTGCTTGCATCTAAAAAAATGCTCGAGCTAGAAACCACAAACCATGGGGCTTATGTCCTCTTATCAAACATATATGCAGATTCAGACAATTGGGACAATGTTAGTCATGTTAGACAGTCGATGAAATCTAGAGGAGTCAAAAAGGAACCAGGGTGCAGCGTAATGGAGGTTAATGGAGAAGTCCACGAATTTTTTGTCGGTGATAAATCTCACTCAAGATATTCCGAAATTGAGACGGTTTGGAAGGATATCTCGATGAGGCTGAGACTTGCTGGGTATAAAGCAGACACGAGCCCGGTTATGTTCGACATTGATGAAGAAGAGAAAGAGGATGCGTTGTGTCTACATAGCGAAAAGGCCGCGATTGCGTTTGGTATAATGAGTTTACAAGAAGATGCCCCAATTAGGATCGTGAAGAACCTTCGGGTTTGTGGGGATTGTCATCAGGTTTCTATGATGATCTCCAAGATTTTTGACAGAGAGATCATTGTGAGAGACAGAAATCGGTTCCACCATTTCAGGGACGGTCACTGTTCTTGCAATGGCTTTTGGTGAATCTAGTTTTGATCTTCTATGTTTACAGAATATTAAATTAATCGGAATTTTTTATACTCTCAATCATTGGAACTAGATAGATAAAGATTACTAGAAATACATCTTGAAGTACCAAACAGAAGATTTAGGAGAAAATCAAACAATACGTTAACGATTAGTTGATAGGTTTGTGACCGTGCTTGCATAGAACAGATTCAACCATTTAATTTAAGAGTGGTTGCTCGTCGTCAGCGAGTGTGACATGTGGACGATCGATGAGGAAGTTCTCATAGATGAATCCGGCGAGTCCACCGCCGATCAACGGTCCAACCCAATATACCCAATGGTCAGTCCAGTTTCCGGAGACCAAAGCGGGTCCAAAGGACCGTGCCGGGTTCATCGAGGCTCCGGAGAAGGCGCCGCCTGCAAGGATGTTGGCTCCAACGACAAATCCGGTTAGAAGTGGGCCTAACCCATCAAGAGAACCTCTCTTGGGATCCACAATAGTGGCGTAGACAGTGAAGAGAAGTGAGAATGTCAAGATGATCTCCCATATGATACCTTGAGTGTAACTCACTCCACTTGCCAACGTGTGAACCGGAGTTCCCTAATCACAAAGCGTAATTGTATAAATATCAAACTAGGTAATAAATCGAACATGTAGGAAATACATAATCTTTCCTAAAAAAAAGTTTTAACAAGTATTAAGTATGATTAGTCATAGAAATCACATTTTATTTTATAAGTTTAATTTGAATGGAGATAAAAGTATATACCAAAAACCGTATAGAATATAGTAGTTTTAAATTATTTTGGTTTCTAGTGTCAATTGAAAGTTGCTAAATTACGGAAAGAATACAATCATGTGAGAATATAAATTATTGGATCATATTTTATATCATTTTCCATCCTAACATGTCTTTTAGTAGTGTTAAAATATATTAATGAGCGATTAATTAATTTTGGTATTATTAAATTAGATTATGTACCATTCCTCCGGTGAGGTAATTGAGGAGGAAGCAGGCTGCGGATGAAGCTAACAACTGATCAATCCAATAGAGGAATGCGCGGAAGACGGTGATGTGGCCGCCGAAAAGTAGGCCGAGAGTAACAGCGGGGTTGAGGTGGCCACCAGAGATATGGCCGGCAGATATCATTACTGCCACCACAAATGCATGAGCCACAGCGACCGCGAAAAGTCCCACCAGTGTGTTTCCGACTAAACTGTCTATATCATGAACAAAATATAAACACCATGTGTTATAAATTCAAATGCAGCATGGTTTCAAGTACCAATTTGAAATGACTTAGATCCATTGGTATGGTTTGCTTGTACAGAAACGAAAACTAACTTGGTATGACCAAACTGTAGGATGAATGTGATATAGATAAAAGAAAAAACTTTACCGGTGGCCATGGCGGATCCGACGCCGGCGAAGACAAAGAAAAAGGTGGTGATGAATTCGACAATGAGGGCTTTGATGCAGTCCGGTTGAGCCGCGTCGCCGTGGTTCCCTAAGTTGATCTTCCTCATGTCTGCAGAATAAATTTAAACAAAAAAAAAAAATGTATTTGGATAGTTCTAGTTGATGCTGCACATAATACAACGGAGCTACTTATATAATAAGTTTTTTTTTTTTTTGGTTTTGGTCAAACAAAAATCAAGGACAGAAATGACAAGAAATTGGTAAGGGAGCACATGGAATAAAATTATTGGATGATAGATGATTGATTTGAGCACGAATGTTGACTTGTATAATGTTCTTTACTGAGATATGAGATGTATTACTTTCTTTAACATATCGTTTTGGAGATTAGGTAACAGTTTGAGACATAATACACATTACAATGCTCTAATTGGGGGAGAAAAGGCTAATTAGTATCTTAACTAACACCGCTGGTACTGATTAATACCCGAACTAATGAGCTGTGCTCAGACATACCCAAACCTTTAAAAATTTAAATATCCATACACGAACTTTTTTTTTTTGCCAAATCATACATTGACCCGGATTCTGTCAGTCAACCCCGTTAAACCGTTAACGAGGATGACTCAGCTGCCACAGTGGAATCCCTGTTGGAACCGTAGTCAAAACGACGTCGTTTTGAAGGAAAAATAAATAAAAAAATTTGTCAACCAAGGGATTCGAACCTGGGTTGATCGGATCATGAGTGAGATATGCCAGTAAGCCAGAGTGTTTAATTGGTATCTAGCACACAATAAAACCTTATGCGGATGAGGCTAACAACTGATCAATCCAATAGAGGAATGCACGGAAGACGGTGATGTGGCCGCCGAAAAGTAGGCCAAGAGTAACAGCGGGGTTGAGGTGGCCACCGGAGATATGGCCGGCATATATCATTACTGCCACCACAAATGCCTGAGCCACAGCGACCGCGAAAAGTCCCACCAGTGTGTTTCCGACTAAACAGTCTATATCATGAACAAAATATAAACACCATGTGTTATAAATTCAAATGCAGCATGGTTTCAAGTACCAACTTGAAATGACTTAGATCCATTGGTATGGTTTATTTGTACAGAAACGAAAACTAACTTGGTAGGACCAAACTGTAGGATGAATGTGATATAAATAAAAGTAAGGACTTTACCCGTGGCCAGTGGCGGATCCATAATTTTTTTTACTGAGTTCAAATTTAATATTAAATATTAATTTCATATATATTTACTAAATTAACAAATATAAAACATTAAAAATGATACAGTTTAGTTTTTTTAAATCATTTCGATATGAGAGCAATCTCAATGGGGGTATCTCAATGAGATACCCACCATTAAAAAAAAGAGAAAATTAGTCAGAATAACACTAATCTTTTATGTAATTACTATAATAACACCCTTAGAACTGAGTTGACTAGAATAACATAACTCTTTTGTTAAAAGACAGAAAACCCTATCCGAGTTACTTATTTACACAAATGCCATTTTGATTTATTTTTTTAGAAAAAAATAAAAATATAAAACTCAAAAAAATATATCTTCTCTCCCTTAAATCTATTCAGACGAAAAAAAAAATCAAAACTCTGAGTAGTCATCAAACGACGACCCTAAACCTCTCAACCCTAAAATTTTTCTTCACCGTCGTCGTCCATCGTCGCATCTTCGCCGTCGTCGTCACCGTTTTCCATAGATGTCGTCGTCGTTGTTCTTCAGCGTTGTTGTACCCTCGTCGCCGTCCTTCTTAACCAAACCTTCGTAGTTTCTCTCTTCCCTCTTTTCTTCAAAGTTCGTCGTCATCGTCGTTCTCAGCGTCCATAATTATCCTCGTCGTCCTCGTTCATCACCGTCGTCGTCTATTTTCTCTCTCTCTCTCCCTCGCGTCTCTTCATCTTCCTCACAGATGCAGACTTGTTTTCATGTGTTGCAGACTTGTTTTTAGATGCTTAAAATCGCCGCGCTGCCCTCGCGTCTCTTCATCTTTCTCACAGATGCAGACTTGCTTCATTTGTCACAGACTTGTTTTATTTGTTGCAGACTTGTTTCATTTGTTGCAGACTTGTTTCATTTGTTGCATATTTGTTTATCGCATACTTGTTTCATTTGTTGCAAACTTGTTTCATTTGTTGCAGACTTGTTTTATTTGTTGGAGACTTGTTTCATTTGTCGCAGACTTGTTTAATTTGTTGCAGACTTTGTTGTTATTGTTGCATATTTGTTTATCGCAGACTTGTTTCATTTGTTGCAGACTTGTTTCATTAGTTGCAGACTTGTTTTATTTGTTGGAGACATGTGTCGCGAACTTGTTTCATTTGTTGCAGACTTGTTTTTAAATGTTTAAAACTCTAGCCCGAGTCGTCCTCTAAGCTCGGTTTTAATTTTTGTTTCAGTTTTCATTAAGTTACACTTTTAAACATTGAAATAAAATCACATTTTCGTTAGTTCCAACTGGATTTTTGATCAACCTAAGTACATTTTCAAGACATGACTCTAATTCCCCTAATTTGATAAATTTGAACAAATCCCATCTATAAATACACACTGCTCAGAGACAAAAAAAACAATCCCTGGACATAAAAATAGAAAGTTTTGATGCGCCGGGGATAGATGAAAAGACAAGCTCTGAAATGGTTAAGTAGCGGAGAAAAAATAAGTCTGCGACAAACAAATAAGTCTGCGACAAACAAATAAGTCTGCGACAAATGACAAAGAGGAAACAAAATGTATAAGTGTACGACAAAGGAAAACAAAACTGCAACACACATAATAAGTCTGCGACAAAGGAAAAAAAATGCAACAAAACAAATAAGTCTGCAACAAATGACAAAGAAAAAACAACAATATCATTTGCAACATGATCGCCACGGAGAACGGGATCTCCGACGACGATGGAGAACGGCGGCGATGAAGAAATTTTTCGGGTTGCAGAAAATGATGATGGCGGCTGCACATAACCCTAATGGTGCAGTGGCATATTCTGTAAATTTGTTACTTATTAAGGACATATTAGGAACATCAACTTACTCCTCGAAGTTTAAAATATGTGTGCAACACATTCAATAAGTATGCAACGAAATTCTAGGACAAACAAATTCGTTAAGTCTGCAACACATTCAATAAGTCTGCATAACAAGTCTGCGACAAACAAAGTGTTATTGTAGTCTGAAAACAAGTCTGCATCACAGTCTAATAAGTCTGCAGTTTTTAATGCCACATAAGCAATTTACAAATAAGTCTGCGACGTTAAGCATTAAATCTGCGACATTGTAAATAAATCTGCGACAAGCGATGTTATTTCAGTAAGACATTTTAAGTGTCGCAGACTTAGTCTTTTTGTCGCAGATTTTTCCAAAGTCTGCAACAAAGCATTTAAGTCTGTAACAAACAGCTGCAGATTTTTTATAAGTCTACATAATAAGTCTGCAAATGAACATAAGTCTGCGTCAAAGGGAATAAATCTGCGTAATAAGTCTGCAATCAAAACAAGTTTGTGCAGACTTATTAAGTCTGCAACAAAGCACATTAAGTCTGCGTCGAAAAGTCTGCAACACGCATAATAAGTCTGCAGATGTGCGCAGACTTAATAAGTCTACAACATTGAAAAATAAATATGCATATTAAGTTTGCATAACAAGTCTGTGCAGACTTATCGATTTATTAAGTCTGCAACAAAGGTCTGCAGACTTATTCTGAAAACCGCGGTGATATTTTTGTAAATAACTCAAATTTTTTCTTACATGGAATTAATTTCGTAATGGCAGTGTCGTAATAACGGTTTTCCTAACAAGAGCAAATAAGGGTATAATGGGCAAAAAACACACTTTTTCCTTCCCAGTAAATATATATTAGTCTAGTACTTAGCCAATTTATATGTGTTATTCTAGTTTTTTTCCAAAAAAAATTCAAAAGAGAAGATAGATAGAGACATGGGTATCTAATTTGAGATACCAAAAAAAAAACTTGAGATACCATTTTTCATTGGTCCAGTTCTTTTTTCTTTTTATAAATTTAATTATTTATAAATTTTTCATTGAGGTTGCTCTGAACTAATATCTCTAACTAACATGTTTGGTGGGCAATAGGTCATGTGCCAATAAGAGAACTTAGAGAAAACAAATAAAAATTGGGTGGAACTAAATTACGGGGTCAAAACAAGTGCACACAACCAAATTATCCAACACTTATCTATTAACTTGAAGTAAAATAACCTTTTATATAATTTAAGAGGTGTCACTTGAACCCCCTATCCACAACGTAGATCCGCCTCTGCCGGTGGCCATGGAGGATCCGACGCCGACAAAGACAAAGAAAAATGTGGTGATGAATTCGACAATGAGGGCTTTGATGCAGTCTGGCTGAGCCGCCTCGCCGTGGTTCCGTAAGTTGATCTTCCTCATGTCTGTAGAATATTGATGATGCACATAATACAACGGAGCTACTTATAATAAGTTTTTTTTTTTTTTGGTTTTGGTCAAAAAAAAAATAAAGAGAGAAATGACAAGAAAATGGTAAGGGAGCACATGGAATAAAATTATTGGATGATAGATGATTGATAAAGTTGACTTGTATAATTTTCTTATTGTAGCTGGAAATACAATTATTCAAAATTTGTAAATAGCAATAATTGAGGGATTTTGACTTATCTTTACGAAAAAGAGGCGAAAGATTATCGAGCAATAAACAAAGAATTTATTGCTCGATGAGAACATACATGATATGAGAGCGATTTGGACTGAGTTTTTGCGGAGTAAACGGTTTTAGTATTTTGATTCTCAAGATAAATTTACAAGAACAAGATCAAAGAGAAGACAAGTGTCTGAATCTAGAGATAAGTTGTATTTGAGAGTGGTGTCGAGAGTTGGATTATGGTCCCCTTGCTCCTTACTCTTGTCCTTATTTTATACTCCGAGATCGTGTTTAACGTCTCCGTTTACTCCGTCTAATTCGCGATGAATGGTCTTTAAGTTCGAGGCTCTGGCCGTTACGTTTAGGCGACTTAACTCACCAGTTTGAACCAGTCTTTGGTCTTGGCGGAGTTGACTAATGGTTCTGCATTTAATCCCCTTACCGTAGATGTTTACTCCGATGGGCCTTTCAGCTCGGCCCGTCATCTCGTTTAATCATTTGACATCGCTTGACTTCTTTGACTTCAGTGGACTTTTTTTACCATAGGTTTATTGGGCCCAATTTACTGGGCTGAGATTTTAACCCCGCAATCAGCCCCCAATTCCTTAAATACGGAGATTTAATCCCGTTTGAGGAATTTCACTTCGTTAATACCTTCGCGATTGAAAACCTTGTCTCGGTTGATTTACTTTCTTCTTCTTCGCGTTGATCTTTCATCTTTCCTTTTGATTCGATGGTTTTTGTTCATTCCTCCAATGGTCGGTTCAATACCTAGCCAAAGAGCAGTTGTACGCCGGAATCGATAAAAATTGTCCGTGAAGACCTTACTGAAAGAATTGAAATTGTCATTCATTCTCCGCAAGAGAATCCTGAAGAGGCTCCGTCGGGATACTGATGTGCTTAGAGCATCTCCAATGTATTCCCTCATTTTTATCTCCAAAATGGAGTTGGATTTCTCTCCAATGTATTCCTCCATTTTTTACTCCAAAAATAATATTCTTAGTATATTCTTTATTTTTTATTTTATTATTAACTGCTAAAAATATACTTTATCTATAAAATTTACAAATTAACTCATTATTTTTTTTCTTTCAAAACTTTCACAAATTGTGATATTATTTGAATTTAACCATTACAATATCATAAAAAATAACAAAAAAGCACATTTTAATTTAAACATCACCATTTGAATATTTTTCCCATACATGATCAATTAACGTATTTCGTAGTGAGAAATGAGCGTTTTTATCTTTGATTTCTCTGAATCGAGCAAGAAAATTTTGGAACCGAATATTTTCGTCCTCAGCTACTTCTACCTCTGGAGGTGGAGCTTCTTTTCCAAATTCAATTGGAGCATCGAGATCGCATTCATCCTCGATGATCATGTTATGTAAAATTACACATGTAGTCATTATGTCATGTAACACATTCCTTTTCCAAAAACGAACCAGGTTATTATTAGTTCATTTGGATAATATTTTAATGATCTTGGTGGATCTGGAAGCTGTTTACCAGATTATTAGTAGTCGTTTTTGCATTAAGTTTACTTTATGTTATTTATAATTTCAGTATTTTTATGTATTTTTAAATTTAATATTAGTTTATGCTATTATTGTAACATCCCGATTTCTTGTATATGCGGAGAGGCTTATAAGAATTGATTTGACTACCTATGTCACCAAAGTGCACTTATCTTTTCGGGAACTTGTCCAGAGAGAACTCCAGAGTTAAGCGTGCTTGAGCTGGAGCAATTTAAGGATGGGTGACCTACCGGGAAGTGATTCGCGGTACTGTGCGAGTGAGGACAAAACACGGGGAAAGATCACGTGGTGATTGCAGGGCCAGTAAACAAGTATTACAAGCCTCCCGGACTAACGCACCGGCCGTCGGACAAGGGTGGGGCCCACAGGCCGAGAGAGGGCATGGGGCCCACAGGTAGGGGCGGTCGGGGCGTTATAAGTGGTATCAGAGCCGAACCCAAACACGTGTGTGGAGTCAGGTGGGCTCACACCGTCTAGGGTGACGATCCTGGTGCGCAACGAGGATGTTGCGCTCTATGAGTGGGGGTGATTGTAACATCCCGATTTATTGTATATGCGGAGAGGCTTATAAGAATTGATTTGGCTACCTATGTCACCAAAGTGCACTTATCTTTTCGGGAACTTGTCCAGAGAGAACTCCAGAGTTAAGCGTGCTTGAGCTGGAGCAATTTAAGGATGGGTGACCTACCGGGAAGTGATTCGCAGTATCGTGTGAGTGAGGACAAAACACGGGGAAAGATCACGTGGTGATTTCAGGGTCAGTAAACAAGTATTACAAGCCTCCCGGACTAACGCACCGGCCGTCGGACAAGGGTGGGGCCCACAGGCCGAGAGAGGGCATGGGGCCCACAGGTAGGGGCGGTCGGGGCGTTATAATTATACTAAAATCCCATCATCATATCTATAAATTTTAATCGAGTCCAAATATATTTTAATTATTTAATTATATTAAATAAGAAGTGAAATTATTACAAGAATATTTGACGAGTCATATTTTGTTGTACTGTTGTGCATATGTGACAAGTACATTACTTAAAATTTTTTGGAAAATAATGAAACCATAAAATCATTGTCTCATAATATTTGTTAAAATGAAAGGTACAGTTTTAGAAAATGATAAAATATGAAGGATTAAATTATAAATAAAAAAGTTCAACTCCATTTTGGAGTTGAAAATGGAGTTACTCCATATTTGGAGGAAAAAATGGCATTTTCCCATTTTGCATTTAAAAATGGAGTAGGATTAGAGATGATTTTACTGCAAAATGGCATTTAGAGTAGAAAATAAGGTAGGGTTGGAGATGCCCTTATGATGTCCTCTTTAGTGATTGTGGCTCGCATTTTCCTATCCCAAAACTCTTGACTCGATATCTTTCCGAAAAGGGGCTTTGTCTTTCTCAACTCTCACCAAATTTCCATTAGGTGATTGACCTTATTGATGTTGCTTATAATTCCGGCACTTCCTTGCATATGCGCGGTGTGCTGTCATTTTATTATCGCTCTCATCAGAAAGTGTTTCCGGATGGATGGTGAACTTCGTTCATCTATTTTAAGGTTGGCAATACTTCCGTGGAATTGAACTCTAATCTTCTTTCGAGATGGGAGAAAAAGACATGTAATAAGAAATGTTTTGGTTGTAGGTTGCATAGGATGTTGTTATAGCCATGCGTAGAATTGTGAAACATCCGGTGATTGCTCTTTTAGATTCTGGCATTACGTTTAAGGAAGTCCGGCAAATCCATGCCAAGCTCGTCATCGATGGGACACTCAACAACGATCATCTCGTGGGTCAGTTCGTAAAGGCTGTGGCTTTGAGCGACCAGAAATACTTCGATTATGCGAATCAGATCCTGGATCGGTCTGATAAGCCTACATTGTTTGCTCTCAACTCTCTGATCCGAGCACATTGCAAGAGCCCTGTTCCAGAAAAAAACTTTGGTTTTTATAGAAGGATACTTGGTTCGGGAAACGATCTTAAACCAGATAATTACACTGTCAACTTCTTGGTTCAGGCGTGCACTGGGATAGGTATGCATGAGACAGGGCTTCAAGTTCATGGTACGACCATCAGACGTGGTTTTGACAACGACCCGCATGTCCAAACCGGGTTGATTCTTGTCATAAGGTGTTCGATGCAGTTTCTTACCCAGATTTTGTGTGCCAGACAGCAATGGTCACAGCCTGCGCGAGATGCGGGGATGTCGCTTTTGCGAGGAAGTTGTTTGAGGAAATGCCAGAAAAAGACCCGATTGCCTGGAATGCGATGATCTCTGGCTATGCTCAGGTTGGAGAATCAAGGGAAGCTCTAGACCTGTTTCATTTGATGCAGTTGGAAGGTGTGAAAGTCAATGCGGTTTCTATGATTTCGGTTGTATCGGCTTGCACTCAATTGGGAGCTTTAAAGCAAGGGAGATGGGCTCATGCTTACATAGAGAGAAACAAAATCAAAATCACTGTGAGACTTGGTACTACACTGGTCGACTTGTATGCAAAATGCGGTGACATGAACAAAGCTATGGAAGTTTTCTGGGGTGTGGAAGAGAAGAACGTGTACACATGGAGTAGCGCCCTGAATGGGTTTGCCATGAATGGATTAGGGGAGAAATGTCTCGAGCTTTTCACTCTTATGAAACAAGATGGTGTTACTCCAAATGCTGTCACATTCGTCTCTGTTCTCAGAGGTTGCAGTGTGGTTGGTTTGGTAGATGAAGGCCAAAGACATTTTGATTCCATGAGGAATGAGTTCGAGATAGAGCCTCAGCTCGATCACTACGGCTGCTTAGTGGATTTGTATGCTCGTGCAGGCCACTTAGAAGACGCATTGGGTATCATCCAGCGAATGCCCATGAAGCCTCATGCTGCTGTTTGGAGTTCTTTGCTCCATGCATCTAGAATGTACAAGAACCTTGAACTTGGCGTGCTTGCATCTAAAAAAATGCTCGAGCTAGAAACCACAAACCATGGGGCTTATGTCCTCTTATCAAACATATATGCAGATTCAGACAATTGGGACAATGTTAGTCATGTTAGACAGTCGATGAAATCTAGAGGAGTCAAAAAGGAACCAGGGTGCAGCGTAATGGAGGTTAATGGAGAAGTCCACGATTTTTTTGTCGGTGATAAATCTCACTCAAGATATTCCGAAATTGAGACGGTTTGGAAGGATATCTCGATGAGGCTGAGACTTGCTGGGTATAAAGCAGACACGAGCCCGGTTATGTTCGACATTGATGAAGAAGAGAAAGAGGATGCGTTGTGTCTACATAGCGAAAAGGCCGCGATTGCGTTTGGTATAATGAGTTTACAAGAAGATGCCCCAATTAGGATCGTGAAGAACCTTCGGGTTTGTGGGGATTGTCATCAGGTTTCTATGATGATCTCCAAGATTTTTGACAGAGAGATCATTGTGAGAGACAGAAATCGGTTCCACCATTTCAGGGACGGTCACTGTTCTTGCAATGGCTTTTGGTGAATCTAGTTTTGATCTTCTATGTTTACAGAATATTAAATTAATCGGAATTTTTTATACTCTCAATCATTGGAACTAGATAGATAAAGATTACTAGAAATACATCTTGAAGTACCAAACAGAAGATTTAGGAGAAAATCAAACAATACGTTAACGATTAGCTGATAGGTTTGTGACCGTGCATGCATAGAACAGATTCAACCATTTAATTTAAGAGTGGTTGCTCGTCGTCAGCGAGTGTGACATGTGGACGATCGATGAGGAAGTTCTCATAGATGAATCCGGAGAGTCCACCGCCGATCAACGGTCCAACCCAATATACCCAATGGTCAGTCCAGTTTCCGGAGACCAAAGCGGGTCCAAAGGACCGTGCCGGGTTCATCGAGGCTCCGGAGAAGGCGCCGCCTGCAAGGATGTTGGCTCCAACGACAAATCCGGTTAGAAGTGGGCCTAACCCATCAAGAGAACCTTTCTTGGGATCCACAATAGTGGCGTAGACAGTGAAGAGAAGTGAGAATGTCAAAATGATCTCCCATATGATACCTTGAGTGTAACTCACTCCACTTGCCAACGTGTGAACCGGAGTTCCCTAATCACAAAGCGTAATTGTATAAATATCAAACTAGGTAATAAATCGAACATGTAGGAAATATAGAGTAATAAGACTCAATATATTATTAGATGAAGTAGTACACAATATATATAGAGAGATTACATCATATAACCTAGGGATTTAATATTTATTAATCTACCCTTATATCCTCCCTCGAGATGGAGGGACATTTGTCACTCCAATCTTGTCAAATAATTCCAGAAAACGCGTGCGCGCTAACGGTTTCGTGAGAGCATCCGCAAGCTGATCTTTGGTGGAGACATGTCTGACGCGAAGAGCACCCGATTGTACATGACCGCGGATAAAGTGGTAGTCTAACGCCAGATGTTTCATCCGTGAGTGAAAGACTGGATTCACACTAAGGTAAGTGGCTCCTACATTATCGCAATACACCACGGGTGACGATGACAATGTCACTCCAAGTTCTGTTAAGAGTGAGCAAACCCACCGAATTTCCGAAGCAGTGTTGGCGACGGCTCGATATTCTGCTTCTGTTGACGATCGAGCAACACCTTTTTGCTTCTTTGATGACCATGCTATTGGGGATGAGCCCAAATAGAGTATGTATGCATTTGTTGATACGAAATCATCCGTATCACCAGCCCAATCCGCATCTGAAAAACCATGAAGCGATAACGAGGAGTGTGCTTTTAAGAAAATACCATGAGATGTCATCCCAGAGAGGTAGCAGAGTACTCTCTTCGTCGCTTGCCAATGAACGTCAGTCGGCCGATGCATGAACTGAGACAAGCGATTAACTGCGTAGGCAATATCTGGACGAGTAAACGCTAGGTATTGTAAGCTGCCAATTACCTGACGATACTCACTGGGATTTTCGAGAGCAGTGCCGGAGTGAATGGACAGTTTCGGCGTGGGAGCCATAGGCGTAGTAACGGGCTTCGCATCGAACATCTTTGTTTTGAGAAGGAGATCCTGAATATATTTTCTCTGCATCAGGTGTAGACCATGCGATGTTCTCGTTGCCTCAATTCCCAAAAAATAAGACAGATCTATCGGAGTCAAAGTGCGAGATCGGACTCGGCTTATCCTATGCATCAGGTGTAGCTTAAGGCTGAGCTCGGCGTTGTTAGTTAGGTGCGAGATCGGACTCGGCTTATCCTATGAGCGAAGTTTAAGCTCAGTTTTGATAATTCGTGCGAGACTGTGAGGTCGGCGAGCTGCGACTGCGAGTTGCCATACCGTGAGGTCGGTGCGGTCAAAAGTTATGCCAATTTTTGTGAAGACAATCCAGTCAATCGATCAGAAGAAGTATGTGCAAGATATTTTCAGAGGCCAAATAGATAGACCGATCCACTCATGGACCAATTAATCTTGCACAATAGACGCAAAAAAGTTCAAGAACTAATTAGATAGAGTGATCCTTCTTTGGGATCTACCGATCTATATGCCAGACGAAAAAGGCAATTCTAAATTTCTTGTTTTGCCCCAGGATTATCGTAACTCAACAAAACCCGATCATGGACCTATATATATTTTATTTAAGCCACTTTTTGAGGCTAAAATTTATTTTTGCCATTTGTATATATTTATCTGGGGAGAAAATCTATGAACCTCTTCAGACAAATTGGAGAAGATTTTTTGAACCCTTTTATTTATTTATTGAATTTCATTATGTTTTCTCTCATATGTATTTGCTTGATCTCTGCAACTATGTGAGTAGATTCGTAATTAGAGTTTAGGGTTCTAATTGGATTTCATGAATTGCTAATTTAGGATTATTAGATAGGAATTATCAATTGGTTTCTTCATCCATTGGTGATCATAATGTTGAAATTTGACTCGCGGTCTAATTTCTGATCTTAGGTGTATTTACGCTTCGAAAGCGTTTGTTAAATTTCTTGAAACAACATATATGATCAACATATCCTCAACCAACAGGAGGTAATGTTATTGTATTTTGTGAACTTTTCAAACTCGCGTGTAATGTATATTTAGGTAGTTAAATATTCAAAACTCCGGGAAGATTGATATAGTCTAGTGATTTGAGTTCGAGAACGATACTTAATGCTTTTCGTGGCCGATTATCTGTTTTGCAATTTGTGTTTCCTGTGAATTTTCTTGAAATTTCACACTTTTAATTCATAGTTTAAGCGGTGCTCTTATTTACGTATTTATTTTTCTGCATCAAAACAACAACAAAATCATAATTTATCTTTACTCTACTTTACTCTCGCAGATTTGTAGTGTAACATTAGTCTATGTGGATTTGATCTCATAATTACGAATGTGTATTGACGTGCACTTCCAATGTTAGTTTAAGGTTAAAACTCTTAGTACATCAAGTTTAGGACTAGAATTTAGTCTAAGACACTAATTTTCACTAACTTATTCTTTTATATATATATATATAGTTGATGGCTATGGATTACAATGATTTTCCACAAGATGAACCATATGTGGAACCACCATTAGATGAAATTGTTCTCACACCAGAACAAAATGTTGAGTTGGATGGGCTTTGCAAAGAAAACCCAGCATTGACAAGAAGTGGCCTAGCGATTATGATTCGGTTGAACATCATGTCACATCGGGTAACACTTGAAGGAAGAGAGCTCATGTTTTATGAGATAAGGATAGCTCATGCACTTGAAGAGATAATTTATTAGGATGCCAACTAGAAGGCACATGTGATCAAACTTTTGAAATCTATGATTATGATGATTATGAAGATTGAGAATACATGGTGGAATATGATGATTCGATTCAAGAGTTTGGTTTTTTCTTGGGGGTTCACATATCAAGGGTAAAACTTCATGCTCTAAGTTCTAGGTGATCAATCCAGAATTAGCTTTGGAAACAACCTATGGCGAAGAACTAATTTAGATTGTGAATCCTAATAACTAATCAACCTAGCATTCAAAGAAATCCTTTATTAGAACCCTAAACCTAACAAAAGATCTACTCAGACATGGAAATTGAAGCAATAAACATGTTTGAATAAATCATCAAATAAAATAGAGAAAGTAATAAGAAGGTTCGAAATCTTCTCTCGGACGAACAGAGTTTCAGACTTGTCTCCCTTCAAAATATCTCTCACAAAACCAAAGTAAAATAAAGCATAGCCATTAAAGTGGCTGTAAAATCCTATTAAATAACCTAAATCACGTTTTGGGGCTTCTTGTAAATAATAAAGACTTATGGGCAATTTTGCAATTCTTCAACTCTTGATTAAAGTCACGGGTCGTGTCTGCTTCGGTGAGTATCAACCGATACTAGGTAGTATCGATCGACACTGATGCTTCAAATCGGGTACTCAGCTACACGAACTTCTGCTTTGCTCCAAAATACTCCATAAAACTCCAATATCTCCAATAATGCTCCAAACGTGCTAAAACCTGTAAAATACTCTAAAACACTACAAAATAGTAGAAAGACTCTATAAAACGGACTTATATCATGGCTTAAACGGAGTAAAAACCATGATATATCAACTCCCCCAGACTTAGCCTTTGCTTGCCCTCAAGCAAAACATAAAACTAAACCAGAGAAAGAGGTTTGAAAACGCGGAGACTCACTTGTTCATGAAACATTGCAATGACCATTTTCCTTAGTGCTCCACATATCACCTAACCAGTTCCAAATCTAACCATCGTGTACTTCTCCGTAGACATTCGTAGCTTCCCAGACTACACACATTATTTCACAGCATCGTTCAATCAAGGCTTCCTTGCCAGTTTCATCGCGCGCTGTGATTAATACCAAAAACCTTCTAGATTCTTTCCCATACAATATCATGACATGGAACCACCATTTTCACACTTTCTTGTATTATTTTCTCTCTCCCAGACTTATTTCTCATTATGTTTCTTGCATACACATATTCAGGTTCGAGACGCGAGTATTGATGGTGTTTGCCACTGAATCCCCGATTCTTCCCTCAAAAGTAATCAAAGGTGTAGGCAAATAATGGTATCACAGGAAATTTTCCTAACCTCACTTCCACCTTTGTGTGATCATTTCCTCTGGAGTAAAATAATGGGATTGCTAGAAATTTTCCTAACCCTCTACTCAGAAGAAAATCATCTCATTTTTTAATGCATTTTATCAACTTGTAACAGGGAGAGAAATACCATTATTTTAAACATGTGGGTTCCTGTGTCAGATACGAATGAGGAATCAAGCTCTATGGACATCAATCACATCAATGAAGTGCAAAAAGTTTGGCTCAGGGTTTAAGGAACTTTGCTGGAAACATGGGTGTCTTCTAGTTAACTGGTCAGCCTTTGGATTTTTCATTAGTCCGATCTAGAACTGATTCTGTAACAATGGTCACTTAGAAGCAAGGTCAGAACAAAAGATTCAAGAAAAAGATCACCGTCTCCAACAAAGTTTTGACTCAATAAAACAAATTTTGACTCAAAAACGACTGACTCTAAGAAAACAAAAACAATGTCAGCGACTACCTTTCCCAGACTTGAATAACATTGTCCCCAGTGTTATCTAGCCCAAGGTGAGTGAAAGAAGACAAATGAACCAAGTGGATTGTGAAAAGACGTGAAATTACCGTGCTGGGACATCGAGTATCGACCGACACACGGCCTTGTATCGAGCGATACCAGGCTTAAGTCGACACAATGAACTTTCTTATTTGAGTAGGGTGTCGACCGATACCAACAGGGTATCAATCGATACGCAGGCGATTTCGTGTTTGCTCCTTGTTTATCCTGACACAGATGCAAGAACGAAAAATAAAAAGAAAAAGACTCAAAAACAAACTCACCAGTGGGTTGCCTCCCACCAAGCGCTCGTTTAGTGTCATTAGCTTGACTGTACTAACGATCAGGCAGGAGAAGAATGAGAACTTGCTCCGAAACAAACTCCACAATTTGACATTGCCAACTTCAGAGTTCTGCTCAACATGCTCTCCACAAACTCCTTTCCTTTCTCTTTCAGCTCCGAAGTGAGAATAACTATAGCCTTAGAGAATGGTTTCGAAGTTCCCTTGCACTTCACCTTATATTCAATTGAATCTCCATCGTACTTCTGAGGGGTTAAAGTCACATGGGGAACAATTTTTACTCCTTTGCTCTTTACCTTCTTCTTTTCCTTGGCTGTTTGGACGTCTTTCTTGGTGATGACAGAAGGACTATCTAGAAGGTCTATGACAGTTGGCTCGTCAGGAGGCTCTTCCAAAAGATCAACTACCAACATCTCTCCTGTAACAATGGTGATGCAAGAGATATGTGTGGGAGTTCCTCTAGTAGGGATGGCTTTGTAGTACACCTCCTTGTCAATGTATGAAAATGAGATTTGCTTGCTGGGTGTGTCCATAATGGCACCAACCGTAGCCATGTACGGTCTTCCAAGAATCAACTGCGTACGAGATATTGCACTCATCTCCACAACCTGAAAATCAGTAGGAACCATGCAATCTCCTACGTTAACAAGCAAATCAGGGATTGTACAATATGGAAGTGAGGTGGAACTGTTCGCGAATGTAATAGATGACTTGGGAGATCGAATATCAGCTCCCAATCTCTCTGCAATTTCCCTTGACATGACATTGACGCTAGCCCCCGAGTCAACAAGAGACTCTTTGAATTCAACTCCAGAGATAGAGCATGGAACTGAGAATATTCATGGGTCTTCCCTCTTAGTCAGCTGCTTTAGTGGAGGTGGTGTACCTCTGGCCTTAATGAAAAGTGCCTTAATCTCTTCCTCAGTTTCTCTGCAATTTCGGAAGTAACTCAGCAGAGGGTGGTATTCCAAATCTTCTTCAAAAGTCTGTGTGTGGGGAATCCGTCGTACCATCTTCTCAAAGCCAAGCAGCTGCTTTGGAGAAATGGGGTCTCTGAGGTGTCTGGGTACATCAGGAAATGGCATCTTGGGCTTGTAAACCCTTCCTGCACTCAACTCGGGTTTTTTTTCAGCAACTGAATCGATATCGACCGACACAGGTGTGGTGTCGATCGATGCTTTCGCTCTGGAATCGTCCATGACAGAACTTTGAACGTGTGTCGATCGATACAAGGGAGTATCGGTCGACACAGGGGTGGTGTTTGAAATCTCTGCTATTTGAGTTTCCAGCATCTTTTGATGAATACTGAAAGACTCAATTTTCCCATTCAGATATGTGTACATTGCGTCCATCTTCCCATTGAGGTCTACTGTCATCTTCTGTTGTCCTTGAAGAAGCTGTTCAAACATAGATTCAATCTTGCTCTCAGAAGTGTTGGGTGGTGTGGGTGGGCATTGATACCTTTGATCTTGAGATCCAACTCCACCAACGTATTTAACATATTCCACTTCATCCTTTTCAGCGAGACGAACAGCCTTCTGCTGCTTTCTCATCAACAAATTATGCATCGAATCCAGTTTCGCATGCACTTTAGCAATCTGCGGTCCGTCAACACCACCGTGCAACCTTTTTTCGCTCAACATCAACACCCTTGGCGCTATTACTAGATGCCAAGTTCTCAATAAGCATATAAGCATCGTCAGGATACCTGGTGAATAAGTTTCCATTGCTTACAAAGTCTAATGCCACCTGATACCTCCAATCGATCCCTCTGAAGAAGAAGCTCAGCAACTGAACCTGAGTGAACCCATGGTGCTGACAATCTTTCTGATATGACATGAAACGAATCCAAGCAGCCTTGAGTGCCTCTGTCGGACCCTGAGAAAACTGAGAGATCTTGTTCCTAAGCTCTTCGGACCTCTCATCATCATAGAATTTATTAAGGAACGCAGTCTTAGTCTTATCCCAAGTAGTCAGTGACCCAGCTGGCAACTGCTTGAGCCAATAAGAAGCATCTCCACCAAGAGACCAGGGGAAAAGCTTACAAAAAGGTAGTCATAGGAGACTCCATTGCACTTAATGTTAGAGACCAAATCCTCGAATTTCTCAATGTGATCCATCGGGTGTTCATGAGGAAGTCCATGAAAAGGATGCTGACCCATAAAAGTGAAGTATGCCGGTTTCACCTCAAAGTCATTCCTCTGAAATGGTGGAGGGCGAATCGCTGATCGATTGGGATAAAACTGATCAAGCTTGTTGTACTCACCAATCGTCCTACCGCGATCATCCACAACATTCCCTACATTCACAGTAATTGCAGGGACAATGATATTTCCAGCTTCATCAAGTCGCTGCCCTATCTCATTGCACAATTAACCCTCTTGGTCTCTCAAAGCTCCAGCAGCATCCTGAATCAAAATCATTGTATTGTAGCTCATCTCTGCTGGCTTCTTTGCTTTCATGTTTGCACGTTTCAAATTTGCTAGCTGCTCGTTTGAAAGATCAACTAGTGATAACCCTGTATTTTACCATCTTGAGTCCCATATTTTCCTATGTTTTCTTTGTGTTTCATGTTGTTTTCATAACATTTACGTCGCATTTAGGTCCAAATCGAGTCGCATTGCATTTAGGATGTCCTAGGTTGTTTTTGTGTTCTTTTTGGCTTGTTATAGCCTTTCTCAGGTGTTCGGGACTGATTTGGATGAGCGCGGACGGAAGGAAACCGCAAAGATTGAAGAAGGAACGTGAGAACCGGAAAAATACACAGGCGATCGGTTACAAACCGATCGCTGAAACCGATCAAGATTGCTTCAGGCGATCGGTCATAACCGATCGCCATAACCGATCGACATGCATCCGGATTTTCAGCATGATTTTGGGAACCAACCACTTATGTAATATAATTGTCAACATTTCTTCTTTTTTTGAGGAACTCTAGGCAAAAAAAATATAGACTCTCTGCTTCTTTTTAGTGTTCTAAGCCACCTACTTCTCTTCTCTTCTCTCTTGTTTTTGTATGAAAGATTCAAGATCTACAACAAGCTAGTGAAGATTTTCTTAAACTCTTTCCATCAATCTTCTTATTTTTGCTATGTCTTGCTTTTGTTCGGTTTCGTTTTCTGTTTTGACCATGTGTGAGTAGTTCATTTATGGATTGTGGGATTGGTTGATTTAGAGGAATAGATGATGATCTTTTGATGTTTAGGATGAACTACAAAGGTTCTCATGACTAGAAGTGGTCTTAAAGCTAGGATTGAACTAGCTACTCAATTTCTAGAACATGGACAGATTACACTTGAGAGAGGTTTAGTAACTGTCTAGAAGATTTCTATTTATGTTTTTGATGCTTAGCAAGGCGAGAGTCATGACTAAGAATCATTAATTGGCTTAAAAGGACTTGAGTTTTATGCTTGTCGATAAATCGGTTGCAATTGAGAGATTAGCTAATTTGAATTATCGATGAAGGGTTTAGCATCATGAGAGTGAGTTAAGCTATTTGAAAGTGTTCCTTGCCATAGAATAAGCTCAATGAGTGATTAGAAACATCATTAGAGAATCATCGAATACTCGAAATCGCATGCCATATCCTACGATCCATATCTTCGTCTTCTTGAGTTAAATCGTGTTTAGTATCTTGTCGTTCTTGAATTTGTGTCTCTAAATTTAGCTTTGATCATTACAAGTGTTCTGTATTTTTCTCGTTATCTGTTTCTTCTCTTTACTTTTAGTTTTACCGTAATTAGTTCGTTAGACAAAAGCCAACAAAAACGTTTAGCTTAGCTTGATTAGTTTCTTGTATTCTTATTGTGCTGTTCTTATTTCCCTGTGGATTCGATCCCTAAGTACAACAACGACATACCGTTATGATTGCGGTAGTGTTCACATTAGGGTAATTGATGTGATTGAAAACACGTGTATCAACTAGCTGAGTGCTCTTGTTCCTCGCGAGTGGCATACACCTGAAACACACTAGGCAAGGCACGTAAGTAACAAAAAACACGTTGAGTATCGACCGACACTGGGTAGTATCGATCGATATCAACAAAAAGAAAACGACGAGTATCGACCGACACTAGATAGTATCGATCGATACCGATGAACTTAGTCGAAATTCTCAGACTAAAATCTAATGGCGGATTGAGTCCCCGGCAACGGTGCCAAATTTGATATGCTCAAATTAATACCCTAAAAGTACTAAAGCAGTAGTTGTAGTAAAGTAGGGGTCGAACACAAGGACTCACGGAAACACACAGTAGATTATATAGACGAGAATTAAGCTAAGTGATCAATGATATTGAAAGCAGAGCGTAAATTAGAACGGTTGTAAATTCGATTGGAGAAAGATAGGTTCAGGGTATTTCTCAGGAAATCAATGAATGCAGATAAACTAACTAGTCAGGATTCAGATTTAGCGCGGTTCTTGAACTCAAATCACTAAGATATAGTTAACTAACTCTCGTTGCGAAAACTATCTAAGTCTAAGAATTCCAAATCTCTTTGCGAATCCTCAAGTCTAAACCAGTTTTTAGTTCAAGTTTGATTTGTTCACAAAACAACTAAACCAAATCTCTTTGCGAATAGTTATTTTGCTCACCCTAGGTTATGTCAGGTAATTAATCGCATTCTCGTGCCTAATCAATTATCTTAAGATCTAAGTTCTAGGTGATCAATCCAGAATTAGATTTGGAAACAACCTATGGCGAAGAACTAATTTAGATTGTGAATCCTAATAACTAATCAACCTAACATTCAAAGAAATCCTTTATGAGAACCCTAAACCTAACAAGAGATCTATTCAGACATGAAAATTGAAGCAATAAACATGTTTGAATAAATCATCAAATATAATAGAAAGAGTAATAAGAGGGTTCGGAATCTTCTCTCGGACGAACAGAGTTTCAAACTTGTCTCCCTTCAAAAGCTCTCTCATAAAACCAAAGTAAAATAAAACATAGCCATTAAAGTGGCTGTAAAATCCTATTAAATAACCTAAATCACGTTTTGGGGCTTCTTGTAAATAATAAAGACTTCTGGGCAATTTTGCAATTCTTCAACTCTTGATTAAAGTCGCGGGTCGTGTCTGCTTTGGTGAGTATCGAACGATACTAGGCAGTATCGATCGACACTGATGCTTCAAATCGGGTACTCAGCTACACGAACTTCTGCTATGTTCCAAAATACTCCATAAAACTCCAATATCTCCAATAATGCTCCAAACGTGCTAAAACATGTAAAATACTCTAAAACACTACAAAATAGTAGAAAGACTCTATAAAACGGACTTATATCATGGCTTAAACGGGGTAAAAATTATGATATATCAAATGTTCAAAATCCCGAGTTTAAGATTTCAATGCCTAAGAAATCTAGATCTCTTCTTTAAAAAAATTTTACCTAGGGGATGTGTTTGATATTGATAAGATATTGAATGAGATAGAGAATCGTAAGGTGAGATAGATTATAGGGAGGAGGATATTGTGTTCAACATGATTGATGGAGATGAAGTTGACTATTTTGTGACAAACTCATTTAAACTTGAAGTTGTCTTTACCTTTCAATCAAATGCATTTGATCCTGAAGAACATCTAACCATCAAGGAAGATTTCAGGATATATGCTACATTTGTAGTAAACTTATTTGATGAGATTTTTGTCTCTTCTCCGTGGACAATTGTGTTCCGTTTTGCACATTTTGTTTCGTGCTCTAACAGGAGAACGACTAAAGGTGCATTGACCTAAATTTTTGATTCTCATGATTAACATCTATGACCGAAGTCAAGGTAACGACTTAAAACAAGCATTTCGTGGGAGCCAACCTAATAAGTGTATATACTTTTCCTTACTTTTAAGTTTTAGTCCAAAAAAAAATAAATAAATCTAAATGTTTTTTGCCTTCGTTTTGTTTTATTTTCACACCAAAATAGTATGAAGTAAATCCGGGTAGGATCTTCGTCGTTTACTACATACTTTTCTTTTTTTTGTTTTTTTTAATCAGTCCAAGGTTTTGTTGAGTCAAATGCAACATCTAGAACCCCATGCTTATTGTAAGGTATGAGGACCTTATCTAATGATGATTTACAACCACGTGTATGCTTTTTACCTATTCTTCTAGTGACCGCTTTCATAGTATTTGCTTCAGACATGCAACATCTAGAAACCCCATGCTGGACTCTCTCCCAGAAAATGGGTCATTCTGAGGATATTTTTGTAGATCGTATTGTTAACTCTATTTTTTCTGGACTATTAACCTCATTAATATTTTTCATCAAATGTGGTAGATCAGGGAAACGAATCATACATTCATGATTTCTTATTCTATTTACCACTTTTTGTTGGTCCTGAATGGCCATCTTATTTTTAGTTTGTACCCCATCCGGAACTTTATGTTTTTTCAGATCTTATGCATTTTTGATTTTATTGTCATATGTGCATATGTGCACAAAAACGGCGGAGAGAAAAGGACTGACACAGTTTTCTAATCACTATAGATACAAAGATTGAGAATACATGGTGGAATATGATGATTCGATTCAAGAGTTTGGTTTTTTCTTGGGGGTTCACATATCAAGGGTAAAATTTCATGCTCCATGAGACTTATGTTCATAAAACACCTGTTCCCCTCGTAAAAAACGTGAAAAATGAGAGGAAATGAATCAATACTACATTAAAATAGTCTCTTATCACAGAAGAATTCTAAGGAATGCGAAAGATCAAAGTGGAAAGAGAGTCATGGAGATTTACATAGCATAAACGAAGAAATGTGCTAATGAAGAAATGGTTGGAAACTGTGGGTATCAACGGGTCCATTCTCTCTTGTTGTTTTGCATAATATCTTGCATCTTATGGAGCGTCTAGTGACCCTAAACACTCTTAATCTTACCACTAAATGATATTTTTTAATTTCCTAGTCTTGTCCACCCTGAATGATATCATTGATGAGAATTCATGCCACCCTTAAATAAATGTAGAGAGTTAACGTACATGAATTCAGAGTATGGACTGGCTTGCGAAGGTTGTGGTGGAATTATAGTGAGCATGTTCTATTCAAGTTTTCATTAATATGGTCAGAAGGCCATAGCTTAAAATATGATTGCTGAGGATTTGAGAGTTCACACGATTTCAAACCTCTTCCTTGTGCTTGGTATTTTGTTTGTTTGAGGGCAAACAAAAGACTAAAATCTGAAGGAGTTGATGATAACCTGGATTTTTACCCTTTTCTAACCTTTTTTGTATGTTTTATCGAGTCAAAGTGTCTTTTCAAAGAATTTTAGTCTTTTATCGAGTCTTTTCATGTTTTAGGTCGCTTTGGAGGAAAATGAGTCATTTTGGATGCAAATGAGCATATGAAGATGCATTATCGTGCAGAGGCATCAGAAGTTGGCATTCGTTTAAGGACATTGCATTAGCTTTTCATGTGGAAGTGGTTTTAGGTCATTCTAACAGTGCGATCGAAAGTTATGCTAGTTTTCGTGAAGACAATCCAGTCTAGCGAGCAGAAGAAGCATGTGCATGAAATTTCTAGAGGCCAAATAGATTGACCAATCTACCCATGGATCGATCGATCCATGCACAACAAACACATAAAATTCTAGAACTAAATAGTCCAACGATCCCCTTTTGGGATCGATCGATCTATCTCCCAAACGAAAAAGCAATTCTAAATTTCCTATTTTGCCCCAAAATTATCCTAACTCAATCAAATCCGACCGTAGACCTATATATACTTTATTTAAGTCAATTTTTGAGGCTAAACTTTACTTTTCTTTCCAATCTATATTTATGACAATGAAGACCTAAAATTTGAAGTTTTAAACTATTGATAATATTATATAACCATAAAACGAGCAAACTTTTATTTTCTTAACCAAATCAAAAGAAAATTATAAATTTTTAACTACTATTATAGTTATTTTTCATTTTACTTATAAATTACAATTTATCAATTATATTGTTTACAAATATATTTTTCCATTGATTTTACAATATGGTATCAATTTATTCTATAAACATTTTAAAACGTTTAGGCGCTAGGCAGAGGATCGCTGCCTATTTAGCGCCTAGCGACTTCTTGAACACTAGTGTCAAGTCTTGCCTCAGCATCTGTGTCCAAGTCTGTGTCAATTATGCCTCAGTGTCTCTGACCAAATTTCCATAGCATCTATGTCGATTCTATCTCAACAGATGTATCACGTCTTGTTATAGTAGTTGTGTCATGTCTTGTTTTAAAAGCTTTTTAACTCAGTTAACAATACACTAACAATCTTCCCCTTTGTTACTGAGTTTTAGAACTCACGAACACATCAAATAATTTGTACGCTCCATCACAACGACTTCTAGGAATAAAAGAGTAACTTATACTTTGATGATCTTCAAACTCCCCATCAACCATATAACATCGAATTAATGAGCTATTTCTGAATCTTACTCTTCAAATTGACCATCTCATCGGCTGAATCTTCTTGCTTCCTACTACATCTTCAAATGTATCGACTGGTACGATCTTGTTGTTATCTTACATAATGACATTTTTAATCTCTCATGCGCCATTGCCCGGTTGCATCAACACTTAATTCACACACTACAAGAATGCAGCTGATTCCCGACGGTCATAATGTGGGAAATGCGTCAGAAAACGTTTTTCCCGAGGGGTTTCTGACGGATTTGACCCGTCAAGATTATCTCGTCGGAAATCAAAATCCATCGGAAATTCCTCGGAATTTTCCGACGGTTTCCCGAATACTGAAAACGCCCGACCGGATTCTAACATATATCATTAGTCGGGAAAAACCCGACGATATACCGACGAGCCAAAAATGCTGACAATTTCCCGATGAAAATAGTCGCCGGAAAATATGCTAACGAGTTTTCGACAGGTTAATTTCCCGAGGAAAATTCGAGGGACTAAACCCCGACTGATTCCAAACGGGGCCCGACGGATTACCGACATAATTTTTCCTGACGACTTCCCGACACCGTAAACCCCGACCGATTCCCAACATGATTTTTCCCGACGGCATAAACCCCGACGGATTTCAAGCCAAGGGATTCCCGATCGTTTTCCGATGGGTGTAAATATAGTAGTTTTCAAAAACTGTGAATTATTTAAATTAAATTAAAAATTCGAAAATCAAAAATAAAAATTAAATATAATTACAAAAAATTTTGAAATATAATTATACATTGTTTTGAAATTAAATAAAATTGTTTTCAAACTACAAAAACATAAAAATTAATTTTCCGTTCCCGTTCCTAAAGTTCCTGTTCTCGAACTTCTCGTTCCCGGGAAATCTGGGAACTTCGATCTCATCAAACCCGCCATGCCAGCGATATCCGCCTTTGCAGTGGTAGGCTCCTCTTTCGTAGCACCTAACTTCAATTCCGTATATGCTTTCGCCGCCTCCAAAGCTTCTACTTTTGCCTTTAGCGCCTTGTTTTGATGGACAAGGTCTTCATGTAATCGGGATAACCCGAAGATGCCCCGTAGTCCCTAACCGGGATCTTACGCCCTTTTTTAGCGGAATTTCCTGCACAAATAAAAAACAATTTATAACTTTACAATTGTAATGTATAAGGAAAATCAAAACTAAAATAAAACTTACTTCCAGAACCAAGCGGTGTATTTCCACCCGCGGCAAATCAGTGGAATAGGAGGAGTCCCCTTGAGACTGATGGGTCAACTCGGTCATCTTCTTATTCACCTATCGTATATCTCACTCATGAGAACGTCTTGAATAACACCGGTTTTCTTGTTGGTGTGCACCTTCCTCATCAACTCACCTCCGGCTTCCTTTGTCTAGAAAAAATGAGGAAAGTTAATTACTAATAAAAGTTAAGAATTAAATATAGAAAACAATGTAAAAAAAAAGATTACCATTTGCTCTTCTTGTCTCACGAAGTTGATCGAACCGGAGTTGTGGATGTACATCCCCTTTGGTTTTCCGAATTAGTCTGCGAGGTTTTTTCTGTCTCGGTGTTTTCTCAATATGGGATGTAGTCTTTCTAAACTGAAGCATTCAAGCCTTTCGATTTGTCTTGCCCTTTCCTCCACTTTTGATTCCACTCGTTCATGTTTCTAGAGAACTGTGTAGCCATCTCCTTCATAAACTCCTTTTCCACCATCGTCGTGTCGGTATGTGATAACACCGGTTCTTGACCATTTTTATGGATCAATTTACTATCTTATGCAGGTGTTTTAACTCCGTTTTCAATGGTTTTCAAATGATTTCCATGTTTTAGTATTATAAAAGACATTTCATGTAACTTGGGATAAGATAGTGCATTTCGGAACGAAAGTACGTTTTTGGATAAACTCGGACCGTCAGAAGTCTTGCAATCAAAGAAGACCTTCTCACGTCCAATCATCGCCAAATTTGGACACAACAAATTATATACAACCAGCTTTCAAATGCAATTGGCTTGGAAACGATCCAATGGTTGGATCCTTAAATATACGTGAAGCACTGAAGGCAGATGAAGCTGCCCCGAAGAGAAGTCCACCGCGGAATGAGAGCCCCGACCCATGGCCAAGCTTCATTTCGCCGCGCCTGGAGGAGCTCGACCCGCGGCCAGTCACCTAATCACCGCGGCCAGAAGCCACACACCCCCGGCCAAGCCCTGCTGCGACCAAAACGAGTTTTTTCATCACCCGAGGTCAAAACCATCTTTCCACATCAAACCCTAAACAAAGCCAAGGCTATATAAACTTATTTTTAGTCTTTTACGACAGACACACATCATTAGATATTTTTCTTTCACTCTTTGAGGCAGAAGCAATACTCTTGCAACTTTGTTCTTCGGTTTGAAGTGAAGATTCTCGATTCAAGCTCTTCGATAGATAAACTTTCTTCATCCATTTTCTTTACAGTTTTCTTTTCTATTTATTTATTGATTATGGCATTCTCTTTTATCTTTGTCTTTTGTTCTAAGGTGCATGAACACAAGGAGAACTCTTAGAGAAACCGTACCGTAACTAGACGATATCGACATACACGAGAGAAAACTCTGAAGAAACAAAAGAACTTTAAGGATGGCCGAGAACGACCGCCCGAAAGATCAACTAAACCATAATCAAGTTGATCCCGGGGATGACAGTGATATTTCGGAACACTAGGATGACCAAGAGGCTGTCTATGGTGCTAATGACCATCCACATCTCAATCCTAAAGAAAACCAAAACCAAAACCGAAATGCTGAAAATCTGAGGCGACAACTTTTCGTCGATCGTGATGCACCAAGGAACGATGCTCAAGCTAATGCACCGATTCCTCATATGGTGAGAAATCCAACCGTCATGTCCTACCCGCTAATTATCCAAAGAGATAAGCGCGTAACCGCATCATTGTTGAGTTTGATGCACCATATCAACACTTCCAAAACCAATCCGCAATTCAACTTCATTTACCTCATATGAACGATTTTGAGATTAAACCTCAAATCATTGCTTTGATATAGAAAAAATAATTTCATGGAGTTACTACCGAGCATCCGATGGAGCATATCGAGTGGTTCGAAGAGATTTTTAGCACGACGAGAACAAACTAAGTTCCCGCCGACTATGTGAAGTGTAAGCTGTTTTCTTTTTCTTTAGCCGATAAAGCTCACCATTGGTTGAAATCTTTGCCCGCATGATCTATTACTAATTGGGAAGAGTGCAAAGCCGCCTTCCTAAACCATTTCTACACCAAGTCGAGATCCAAGTTATTGAGAAATAAAATTCAAAGTTTTCATCAACAACCGGTGGAATCTTTCCATTAAGCGTGATAACATTTCAAGGAGTACGAGAGAGATTGCCCTCACCACGATTTTTCCAGTCCAAATTTCCGCAACACTTTTTATCGAGGCTTATTACTGAAATATCAACTTTCTCTCGACACGTCCAGTAATGAAGATTTTTCCATGAGACCATCAACCGCGGCCTCATCTAAGAGACCGAACGGAGCTTTACCTGGAAGAGTAAAAGATAACTCGAAGAGATTTTGCAACGTGGTTTCTACCATGCTTAAGAAAGTCAATAATGAACCGAAGCAAGGAGAAACTTTGAAATTCGTCCCGCTCTATGGAAGAGCCAATACCAAGTCCAACATGGTTCGAGAACCACCATTTGAAGTACCAAAACAAACACTGTTTCAAAGGCTAAGAAAAGCCGATGATCTGGGACGTTTTTCTTTCTCTTGCTCGATTTCAGGAATAAATTTTGCAGATTGTCTATGTGATTAGGGAGCCAACGTCAACATCATGTCAAAGACGTTTGCCGAGAAGGCTGGTATAAAAACTCTCACACCTTCTACCGTGAGCGTTATTTTTGGAGATTCATCACAAAAGAATCCCGAAGGAGTGATTCATGACCTTCAACTACTCGTTGAGAACAAGATTGTTCCTGCTGATTTTCAAGTACTTTAGATGGATCGAGACGAAGATAGACCATTGATTTTTGGTCGACCGTTCTTAGTTACCGTTGGCGCCATCCTTGATCATGCCAAGTGTCATGTTGTTTTCTTGAATGTGGATCGAAGAAAATTCTATCCTACTATCCCGGACGGAACTCCAATCCCGAAGGACAAGCACAAGAAGAAGAAGTCGATCCTTCCTAAGGAAAAGGAGAAAAACGAGTCAACTAAGCCAAAAACTCCAGAGGTAAGTCAACCTTTTATTTCTAAACTGTTTGCAAAAATCAGGATCACCATTCCACCCGACCTAAGAGACGTCCAGGAAGAGCGAGTGGAAGAGATTATCGAGAAAACGAAGCAAGTTCTTCCAAACGCAAGGATTCCGAAAAAACGCGGAAAGAAGGAGGGGATACAAAACATAGGCGAACCGCATTTCTAATTCGATAAAACCCAAGGAACGTTTGTTCATGGGACATCTTCTGCTCACGCCTAGATCCCACCAAAAGTCGAGCTAACGACTTTAACCAAAAGCGTTTAATGAGAGGATACCCATTTGGTACATTTTTTCTTTTATTTTACCGTTCTTTTTCTATTGACGCTTTTCTTTTTAGTATTTCAGGCTTTATATAAAAACAAAAAAACCCAAAAACATTCAAAATATCAGAAATTACAAAACAAAATGAAGAAGACGTTCGAAACGGATCGAGAAACACCAAAGAAACGAGGGAGAAAACACTCTTGAGACGAAGGCCACTCGGCCGCGGCTGGAGCAGCCCGACCCGCGGCGAGGAGGCCATCGACCGTGCCTTCGTGGGTCAGTCGCACGGTGAACCAACCATCGACCACGGGTGGAGGAAGCCGACCCGCGGCGAAGAGAGATTTGGCCGCGGTCGCTTAGGCTCGACCCGCGGCCAACCTGTTTCTGACCAGAACCATTCCCGAAATTTCCCGAACCGTTTCGAACTTTGAACCGTGCAATCCCGACATGTTTCCGACACAAAATTGAACCATTCCGGTTTAATTCCCGTGTCCCGCTAAGGTAAGTAACCAAAAGTTTTTTGAAAAACAGAAAACTTCTTTTTGTATAAAAATAACTTTTCAAGGACAAAAAGAGTATTTCAAGATTAAAAATTATATTTCTTCTTCTCTTCCAAGAGATTTGGAGATTTTGATCAATACCAACTTTTTAAATTTCTAAGTTTTTACCAAAGTTCTTTGGTCCATTCTCACTCTTTTTCAAAGGAGATTCCAATTCGACATCCATCACATCTTTTCCAACAAGGTATGAACCTAAAACTCTACTTTTTCATATGAGCAAAGTCCTAAAAATTTTCTTAATTTAGCTAGACCTATGTCTATGATAGCTAGAAATTGGTAAAGAACTTGATATTGAACTTCTAGTATGTCTAGATTTCAATTTTAGTACTTAATTATTATGGATTTGAAATTTTTAGAATTTGAAAATTTCGAGCTTTACTAAAAACGAAAATTCGAGATTAATTTTCATTAGTCTAGTCAAGTTCTGCTATATTGATAATTCTTAAACGGCAATCTACTGAAATTGCATGAAGATGAGATTAAAATCTATACTTATAATTTTTTTTTATGCAAGTGCGTCACTAACCCGGAATTTATGATTATCACCTCGATTTGTTTAATTTATGCCCAATATTTCTCGTTTGTTTATCGAATGTGTCTCTTGACACTCGAATTAGTATCTTCGCGCTTTGAAACGTTTCGATTAGAACCATATTCATATTTTTGCCGAGTTGTTTCTCTATTTTGTAGGAACAATGGAGTGACACTTAACTCACTCGTAGAAGAGTGGATACGTAGGAGAATCTTCCCAGAGATCATTATATAGGAAGCCCGAGGAGAGCCAAGGTGGCTCGGACACAACAAGCGTAGAAGACGACATAAATCTTGGCGATTTCTTTGCAAGTCGAAGAAGATCGACTCGAACTCGTGTGCCTATTCCTCCACGTGACCCGACACCTTCTCATCCACGTGAACCAACGCCACCTCCGGAACGAAGACCAAATGTACGATATGTCGGACATCCTATGGACCCGAATATCGATTACCTAGAGAAGCTCAAGAGGATGGTTATCAAATCAATACCTTGCATAGATTACTCGACTCTTGACGTGCTCGAGATTAGAGAAGATGTGGTTTGGTACCTCGAGAAGCTTAATCTTAGACATTTCATGGAGCTCAACCTTCCCACCTACGTAGATCTTACCAAAGAATTTTTAGCGACCATCACCATATGTTACAAGAGATGCTCTAATCCGAGAGCCAATGACGGTACACTTACTTTTACCGTACGTGAATATTCTTATGCTCTAATTATCCTGGAACTTTGTGAAGCTCTGAAACTTCAATATCTCGATGAGATTCACCCCGAGAGGGATCCCGATAAAGATCTATGGAGCATAATAGGACAAGGAGTCTATGACAACGGAAGATCCAAAGCTTCTTTACTCACGCATCCCGCTGGATACCGGAGACGATGGACTATGTACCTACCGCCCCGCGTCTACCATACAATATTGGCGAATTTTAAGTGGCCAAGGCCAACCGAGACGCAGCTGCTGAGCGTACTCGACTACTTATATAATCACAAGACCGTGCACCATCAGCTCCCGTGAGCTCATCACACGCACGCGGACAAGAATACGCAACCATGGAGAAGAAGATAGCACGACAAGAGAAACAATATAAGCGTCTCATGCGCTTCCTCGAAGAATACCACCAGTTCGTTGGCAACATGCCCGACCCGGAGATAGATGGCTCAGGCGACCCCTAGCCCCACACTTCATCACCACGGTTCAATAAATCTTTTTCCCTTTTCATCTTTTTATTTTTATTTTATTTTCGAACTGATTTATTTTATTTTGCTATTTTATATTGATGTTTTTCCATCTTCTCACCAAGTTTTTCACACTGGGGACAGTGTGATTTAAGTCTGGGGGAGGATGTTTATCCTTTACTAATCTATTTTCTTTTCTTTTCTTATTTTTCGCTTTATTTAAAAATTTTATGTAATCTTTTCTATTTTTATTAAGTAATTTTCAGGAACATTGAAACAAAATCTATGATGATTTCGACCGGTGTGCTTCTACGCTATCTCCACATGCCTGCTCTTTTGTTGTTTGGTACTATACTAGGCGGTAGCTAGAGTACTTGCAATGCGACATCCCCAGAGGATTTCGACCCATAGAGATTCTTTCTGACAGGATATACTAGCTCACTTTATTTGAACTTAATCTATATTTAATTTTCTTATCAAATGTCTTAGGCGAGACAACGAGTCATACATCTAGGACATCTTTTCCTTTTTACCACTCTTTGTTGTCCTAGATGGCCGGTTCATCTTTAGCTGGTACCCCACCCGAAACTTAACCATTGTTCAAACCTCATGCAACACTCTTTGTGTCTATGTGCAAATATGTGCAAAAACGGCGGGAGGGAGGAATGACACAATTATCAGTCATTAAAGACGAAGACAATACACGATTGGTGGAGGTAAATTCAAAAAAGATAAGAGCTTGGTTATGATTTGGAAAAACTCAAAATCATGGTAAATTTTTGTGCCCCTAAGACTATATAAATAAAAAGCGTTTCCCCCTTTCGAAAAAAAAAATCGAAAGGGAAAGGAAATAAAAGCCTAAAAAGAGTCTAGGTTGGTCGGAAATATTATAAGGCAACCATGTTTCGTTTATAAGGAGTGAGAAGTACTTCCCGGAAATCTAAGTCCGTGGGAAAAACAGAAAAGTTCTGTCAAAGGAAGAAAAGTCCCGAAGAAGAAAGAATTCGCAACTACACTTGTGCGAGTAGGAAGTGACTGGAAATTGTGGATATAAACAGCTTCATCCTCTCTTGTTGTTTTGGCATAATATCTAGCATCCTCCGGCGAAAATACGGTAACCCAAAATACTTTTAACCTCACCTCTAAATGCCTAGTCTCGATTGGCTTGGTTAGCATTTTTGATAAGAATCACGCAACCTTTTAATGAATGTAAAGAGCTAGTTAAATGAAGGTTAGGTTTCGAATGGTTAGATTTTTGCATGACGGATACCATGGACTAGCGTTGCAGTACTTTGGTGAGAATTTTCTAGACAAGACCCGATTGTTGCATTACGTTGGTTATGGTTTAGAAGAACGGTCACTGAGAATTTTGTTAGTTCCTATATTTTCGAAAACCTCTTTCCGAATTTAGATATCTGTTTTGTTTGAAGACAAACAAAGGTCTAAGTCTGGGAGAGTTGATAACAGCGGTTTTTGACCATTTTTATGGATCACTTTAATATCTTATGCAGGTGTTTTAACTCCGTTTTCAATGGTTTTCAAATTATTTCCATGTTTTAGTATTTTGAAAGACATTTCAGGTAACTTGGGATAAGAGAATGCATTTCGGAACAAAAGTACGTTACTTAGACCGTCAGAAGTCTTGCAGTCAAAGAAGACATTCTCACCGTCTGATCATCACCAAATTTGGACACAACAAAGTAGATACAACCAGCTTTCAAATGCAATTGGATTGGAGACGATCCAATGGTTGAATCCTTAAATATACGTAAATCACAGAAGGAAGATAAAGCTGCCCCGAAGAGAAGTCCCCCGCGGCCAAGCTTCATTTCGCCGCGCCTGGAGGAGCTTGACCCGCGGCCAATCACCTGTTCGTCGTGTCCAGAAGCCATGCACCCGCGGCCAAGCCCTGCTGCGACCAAAACGAGTCTTTTTTCTCCCGAGGTCAAAACCGTCTATCCACATCAAACCCTAAACGAAGCCAAGGCTATATAAATTTCTTTTTAGTCTTTTACGACAGACACACATCATTAGACTTTTGTTTTTCACGATCTGAAGCAGAAGCAATACTCTTGCAACTTTGTTCTTCGGTTTGAAGTGAAGATTCTCGATTCGAGCTATTCGATAGAGAAACTTTCTTCATCCCTTTTCTTTACTGTTTTCTTTTCTTTTTATTGATTATGTTTACCTCAGATATGGTTGAGTAGTTCTCTTGTTGGGTATAAGGTTTCGAAGGGGCTCTCATGGTTTGATTTCTTATTAAGTTTTTAGACTAGGATACGATTAGGGTTCTTCGTTTTATCTTTTCTCGTAATGCATGTTTGCTTGATTGAACTCCTTGCAACTGAACTTATGTATTTTTAGAACTATGAAAATACTGAATCCATATGCTTGACTTAGGGTAAACGAGCAAAACCGTCACACGATTTCGAAAGTATACTTGTGGAGGAGTTGTGAGCGTTAACGACTTTTGAGTATAATCACTAACTTTTTAGACGGGCGGAGACGAAAGCTACTGGTTGAGTATTAAAGTTGTAAGTGTATAGGGTGTACAAAAGTAGACTACACATAGTGTCCGTGTTCCAAGTTCAAGAATCCAAAGACGACAAAAAGGTCGCTTTAGAAGTCCTAGCAAAGTCTTAATAGAAATCGGCCATGAACCCTAGAGAATACCCATTGCCCAACGTTTCGTTTAATTGTTTTACAACCTCTTTATAATCATTTGCTTGCTTATTTTCTGTTTTATTTCATCGCTTAATTTAGTTTATTTTCCTAGCTACAATCGTGACAAAAAAACCCATAAAAATATAGCTTACGTCTAGACACAAGGTAGAAATCGTTAGAAATTAGACAACATCACCATGTGGATTTGATCCCTAAATACTACTTCACGTATTGTACTTTTGTAGCCTAGTAAAAGGGTAAACCCAACACGTCGGCACTCATTCTGATAGTGTTAGTATGATGTCATTTAAACTCTTGCTAAGAAAATGGAAAAAAACTTATCAAAATTATAATGAAAACTTTTAAATATAAAAAATAATAGTAATTTAAAACTTACCGTAAATTGTCTAAACCAAATTTTTTCTCGTCAGACGGGATGTCCGAAAACTTCTTGTACGGTTTGTCGAGGATCGAATGCAACTTCCTCGAAATGGACTTGATAATACCGTTGTTATAAATACCAAACCTACGAAAAAAGAAAAATTATCAATTTCATCAATAAATACTTTGTCTATCATGATTAATCTACGATTCCGACAATTGGTACAAGGGCATTAGATTTTACCGGTTTTTTTCTTTCCTCTGCATACTCAAAGATGCCATGAATTGCTGAAAACCTTGTTTGTATTCTTCCGTAATTAGGCCCGTCTCCAGAATTTGATAAGGCTTGTTCATCCATGATCGAAAATAATTATAAGGATCTGAATAAGATATTTTGTAAGGTTTTAGATGAGAGTTTTTTTGTAATTGTAGTGAATGAATGAGTGAATGAATGAGGGAGGTGGAGACGTTTTTATAGGGAAAGTGTGTGTGATTTCCGACGGAAAGTGTGTGTGGTTTCCGACGAAAATCTGACAATACTCAAACGGCTAGCTAACAGCTATATTATTTCAAAAGGCTACAAAATCCGTCTAATCTCCGTCGGATTGTCGTCGCAACTTTTTAGACGGATGGTTGTCGTCGGAACTCCATCAGAAGAGTACTACAAGAAAACACAGTTTTTGTGACCACTTTTTGCGACTATTTTTTTAGTCACAAAAATGCGGGACAAAAGTTTGAGTAATTTGCGACTACTCGCAATGCAAAGGCAAAACAATCGCAAATTAACAATGAAACGTAGTAGTCACAAAAGAGTCGTTTATTTGCGACTGTTTAAGGACTTAGCGACTCATGTTTTAGTCTGACTTTGTAGTCGCAAAAATAGTCCCAAATTTGTGACTGATTTGTTTCGGTTTAGCAACTCCATTCGATTTTTTTAAAGAAATTCATCAATATATAATTATAAATATGTTAATTTATAAGTTTTAAAATATATTTGAATTGCTATATACACATAATCATTGTAAAATCATATTCAAACCTTTTACGTTCTCAAAGTTTAGGGTTTAGGGTAAAGGTTTTTTATTTTAAAAAGTGTTACAAAAGGGTCCCAAATTTGCGATCGTTTAACAACTCCACTCGATTTTTTTATTAGTAGTCACAAAATGGTCCCAAATTTGCGACTGTTTAGCAACTCCACTCGATTTTTTTTTAAAAAATCATCAATATTGAATTGTAAATATGTTAAATTGTACGTTTTTACATAGATTTGAACTAATATATACACTGAATCATGATAACAGAGAAAAAAAACTTTTGAATTCCAATATTGTAAACTTATGTTTGTATATTCTCAAAAATGTAGTAAGTGTATTTGTGTTTTATATGGAATGATTTTGAAAGATAGAAAATTTACAAAATTTACTTACCATATCTTAGTTTACTGTTTAAATAGAGAGTTGTAGTGTTAGAATTAGAATAAGAATGATTGTAAAGTCATATTTAGAATAAGAATAATTGAAAATTTAGGGTTTAGGATAAAGGTTTTTGATTTAAAAAAAGGTTTCACAAAAGGGTTCCAAATTTATGACTCTTTAGCAACTCCACTCGTTTTTTAATAGTAATCACAAAAGGATCCAAAATTTGCGACCGTTTAGCAACTACACTCGAATTTTTTAAAGAAATTCATCAATATATAATTGTAAATATGTTAATTTATAAGTTTTAACATATATTTGAACGGCTATATACACATAATCATTGTAAAGTTATATTCAAACTTTCTAGGTTCTTAAAGTTTAGGGTTTAGGGTAAATGTTTTTTTTTTAAGTGTCACAAAAGGGTCCTAAATTTGCGACCGTTTAGAAACTCCACCCGATTTTTTTAAAAAAATCCTAAATTATAAACCCCAACCACAAACTCTTAACCTTAAACCGTAAACCTCTAACCCGTAATCATAAACTTGATCTAAATCTTAAATTGTAAACTAGATCTTACACATAAGCATCAAATAATATACAAAAAATCAATATTTATAATTTTTTAAAATATAATCATTTTATAAAGCATAAATTCTAAACCCTAAACCTCTAACCATTAATCATAAACTCGAAATTTTAAATTGTAAACTAGATCTTACACATAAATATCAAATAATATACAAAAATTTAACATTTACAAAAAAAATCAATCTAATCATAACATGTACTAAGTATTACATGTGTTTTATAAGGAATTATTTTGAAAGATAGAAATTCTCTAAAACTTTACTTAACATATCTTACTTTACTCTTTAAATAGAGATTTCTACTTTAGAATTAGAATAAGAATTATCTATATAATATTATTTAAGAAGACATTTTTGAAAATGAACTTTGTTTTGTAAGTTATTACATAAAATGTCATTACAAATAAGAAAAGATAATTGAAATAGGAAATGATATAATTGTCTTTTAAAATTATTGATAAGAATATGGAAAGTATTTATTTTTCATTAAAGAGGTTATTTACTATTTATTTTATTAATTATTATGATATTATTATATATTAATCAATCTATACATATTCAACGAAAATATATTCGAGATCTTACAACATTTTCACTATGATTATTATATTTTATTTGAATATATATCAAAACAAAAGTTTGAAAAAATATTATACTAATATTATAAAGAATTAGACAAGAGAAAATTGATTTTTTAAGAGTTTGTGAACTGACCACAAAAATTATAGTCATTAAGCGGTGCATATTATAGTTATGTTTTCAAGATTATAGGTTTTTGCGTGTTAGCCCGAATAATATTTACTTCATTGCAAAATGGATTAAATAGACAGTTCTATATATAATCATTAGTTAGACATATTATAAAATTCAAATAATTTTATTATTATTTCAAAACATTTTTTAAAAAAACTTATTCTGCGCTATATAGTTAGCGCGGATTGAATCCTAGTTATAAAATAATATATAAACCTTATATGCTCTTAAAATTTAGGGTTTATGGTAAAAATTTGTAATTTACAAATTATAATCACAAAACAGTCACAATTTGTGACTACTTTGCTACTATTGTCTTTAGATTTGGTCGCTAAGAGCATGTCCAATGGTGAGGTTCTAAAAATGGGTATCTAAAATTTTTAGAACCTCACCCTTTAGAACCCTAACATTTTGTATGTTAATTTTTAGAATCTGTATCTAAAAGTTCTAACTTTAGAACCCTTCTCTCTTCTTTTTAGAACCTCTCCAATATTTATCAATTATATATCATTATAATTTTTTAGAACTCTTCTATTTAGAACCCCCATTGAACATGCTCTAAGTAGTTTTATATTTGAGACGTATTTGCGACAATTTGAATTTTTTTGACCGCCAAATGTCCCTCCCATTAATCATTGGCGGTAAATTTCCCCCTATAATATTTCATTTGCGACCAAAATGAGACTTAGAAAATAAGATGTCGAGACTCTTCAGTTTTTATTCTATTTCCCAAAAAAATCATAACTCTTCTCTTCTTTCCCCAGATTTTTGTTTCCAAATTCTCTCGTTCCTTCCCAAATATTTCTCTTCTCTCTTGTTCTCTTCTTTCTCTCGTCTCTGGCGGCTTTTCTTCCTTCTCTGATAAGATCCTAAATGGATCCGATCAACAAGAAGAGAAATGGAGGAAGGATAGAGGAAGAGCAAAGGTAGAACAAGAAGATAGAGAGGAAGAAAGTTCTGGAAATTAATCCTTTTTACAATGATCGTAATTCGATAAGTTTCTCAGAAGGACAACAAAGACTAAATACAACTCATAAAGGGCCTAATTAACTAAATAGAACTCATTATTTATGAAAGCCCAATCTTGAGCCCACACAACTAAACCGATCGTATCAATACCGCCCCGTTTGTTAGAGGGGGATTTAGCACTCCCCCGGTTTAACCCGGTTTGAATAGAAATCAGCCCAACAATCAACTTCAAGGCCCATCGAAACCGATCTACGTAATTAAAGGGAAATTTCCTTTTATTAATAAAGAGAATATTTCCTTTATTTGGATAAAGGCAAATCCCGGAAAGAAAGGAAATTATCCTTATCAGCTTCAAGGAAAAAGGATAATTGCCAATACAAAGTCAAGAAGGAAAAGGAAGAGCTAAGGACTTCAAGACTTATAAATAAGGAGGCCATCGCCTCATTCTTAATCATCTAAAAAAATCCCATCACATCCTTTGTAACAAGAACTACGTTTTGGCTTGATCCCTATTTGAAGGGTACGTAGGCAGCCTTCAACGGCACAGCTATAAATCTAATAAAAATAATTCTCCTAAACTCTAAACTGAATTCGCCAATCTACGATATGTGCGAATTCCGGTTCCTTCAATTGGCGCTAGAAGGAGGGGGCAAGAAAAATCTGGTGTTTATGGAGAATTATTTTTAAACCCTAGATATCCGACAAAGTCTCCGACTCTTCTCGTCATGTTCAACAATTCTCCAATCACCGACATGAGCTTCCGTTCTTACCACATTTTTCAATCGTCGATCAAAAAAAAAAAAAAAAAAAAAAAAAAGGACATCCACTGATAGATCCAGCTCGTCACTTATCGATTATAGCTCGTCCACAGAGCTCCCTAAAATTCAGGTATTTTTTATCAAATTTTTTACTTGTTATTCGAAGATATTTTCTTTTCAGATTATATCATAGGATCCGTTCCTTCAAGCCGAACTTAAGCAGTTCGCCGAACTCGTACAGTTCGTATCATCAAGCCGAACTTAAGCAGTTCGCCGAACTCGTACAGTTCGTATCATCAAGCCGAACTTAAGCAGTTCGCCGAACTCGTACAGTTCGTATCATCAGGCCGAACTTAAGCAGTTCGCCGAACTCGTACAGTTCGTATCATCAAGCCAAACTCAAGCAGTTCACCTACCTCCCAATCGAACATATCGCCTACTTCGCAGTAAAGCAGCTCGTGGTCGTAGCTCGACGATCCGACAGTAAGGTAGCTAGCGGTCGCAGCTCGTCGGTCTAACAGTTAGGTAGCTCAGTCGCAACTTACTCATCATGCAGTCACAGTTCGCCGATCTCGCAGCCCCACCTAACTCACGGCCACAGCTCGCCAACCCCCTGCTCGCCAAACTCACGATCGCAGTTCTCCGACCGCACAGCTCGCTGACCCCGCAGTATGGCAACTCGTAATCGTAATTCACCGATCTAAACAATTGGGCAGCTCGCAATCACAGCTCGCCGACCTCACAGTCCCGCACGAACTATCGAAACCGAACTTGGAAAAGCCGAGACCGACCTCGCACCTAACTAACAAACGCCGAGCTCAGTCTCGAGCTCAATCTCTCGTCTTTAGTAATTTTTGCAGGAACAAAGACGAACAACGTCTAAAAGTAAATTCGACCAGATGCTGATTTCAACTCCAATCGGGCTAAAGAAATCCGCCGAACTCGAACACTCCTTCGCCGAACTGAGGGGGGGACTAATTGTTAGAGGGGGATTTAGCACTCCCCCGGTTTAACCCGGTTTGAATAGAAATCAGCCCAACAATCAACTTCAAGGCCCATCGAAACCGATCTACGTAATTAAAGGGAAATTTCCTTTTATTAATAAAGAGAATATTTCCTTTATTTGGATAAAGGCAAATCCCGGAAAGAAAGGAAATTATCCTTATCAGCTTCAAGGAAAAAGGATAATTGCCAATACAAAGTCAAGAAGGAAAAGGAAGAGCTAAGGACTTCAAGACTTATAAATAAGGAGGCCATCGCCTCATTCTTAATCATCTAAAAAAATCCCATCACATCCTTTGTAACAAGAACTACGTTTTGGCTTGATCCCTATTTGAAGGGTACGTAGGCAGCCTTCAACGGCACAGCTATAAATCTAATAAAAATAATTCTCCTAAACTCTAAACTGAATTCGCCAATCTACGATATGTGCGAATTCCGGTTCCTTCACCGTTGAGATCCACCTTGTCCTCAAGGTGGAAGAAAATCGAAAACTTGAAATGTGGAAGCGACTCCGATCAGTACATCTCTTGCCGGTTGGAACTCATCTACCATCAACTGAGATTGTAGCAACGTTCCATTTTTACACGTCTTAGACTGTAACTCGTGAGTTATAACCTGAGTGAGCTTGTCGATGAAGGATAACCATACGAATTCTCTCATTGGTTGAAGGATCAGACTTCCAATGTCTGTCATGTTAAGATGTCCCTCCATTGTCCTTGAACTAATCAAATTCACACCTGTGGTTGTTATCTTGCTAATGAAGATCACTTTGAAAGCCATAGAAGCTTCTTTAAGGTTTCTCAGAACTTTTTTTGGTGTGTATGGTTCGTTGTTGATACTGAAAAAGTCTGGTTCCCCTGTAAGAAAATTCAAGGTTGGTTTGAAATCACCATGGGTATTTGGATTCCACTTCTCTTCGCTTGCCTTCATCTCCATTGATAGAGCAACACATGGCTTCCAGTAAACAAGCAAAACAACTTTTTCAAGGTGAAAATTTTCTTTCGTTTCATTCCTTATGTATGGGTATGCATATGCAACTTCCCAAATTTGCGACTGTTTTGTGACCACTTTATTTAACGACCAAATATTTGCAACTAATTTTTTTGGTACCAAAATAGTTTTTTGAGATCGCAAAAACTGTGTTTTCTTGTAGTCCGACAGAATACAAACGATACTTTTGTCCAATAATCGTCGAAAATCTGTCGGAAAACTCAGACGACTATATGTCCGTCGGAATTTCCTTCGAAAATGGACCGATTTTCTTGTAATGCGCTTGCGAAAGAGAGATTTGAATGATCTATTAACATTCGATTCTTATTTCTGAGGAAGCTATGATCGTAATCAATCAACTGAATACAGACGAGGGGATGAATAACAACAATAGAGACATATTAACTCGTGGGGCTGAATATATGTGGGATACGCTGCAGATTTTCTTGGGAGAAAACTTTTCGGGAAGAGATGTCAAAATTTTCAATATATCTCAATACAGTTTGTCACCAAATATATAAATTACTTTGGTTTACATACGCCCAAATCACTTATTACCACCGTGGCGGCTTCCACCATTGTTGCTTCCGCCAAAAACACCATTACAGACGGAGCCGAGGCTAGTACTTGTGGACCTGTGGTGCATGTATTGGCCGTTGTGGTTTTACTTAAAATATACAAAAATAAGTTGTTAATTAATTCAATAAAAAAATAAAGTTTTCGTGACCAAATTTAGATATGGAAAATATTCGTCACAAATCTATGAAATTTTTGATATAATATTGTGACCAAAGTTTCATGTCACAAAAATGAATTGATATTTCGTCACAATATTGTGATGATCTAAGTCGTAGCCAATTTGTATCGCAATTAGTGACAAAATTGTGACGAAAGTAGCAATCGTAACGACATTGTGACAATATTGTGAGCAAACGTGTTGTCAGAACTTGATTAAGAAATAAGAACTTGTGATGAAATGAACAATAACAACTTGCGACGATAGAATGATTAAATGCCAAATGACTCTTTTGAAGGTCGCAAAAACTGTGTTTTCTTGTAATCCGATAGACTACAAACGGTACTTTCTTCCAATAATCGTCGAAAATCCGTCGGAAAACTTCGACGGCTATATGTCCGTAGGAAATGGACCTGTTTTCTTGTAATGCGCTTGCGAAAAAAGAGATTTGAATGATCAATTAACATTCAATTCTTATTTCTGAGGAAGCTATGATCGTAATCAATCAACTGAATACAGACGAGGGGATGAAAAACAACAATAGAGACATATTAACTCGTGGGGCGGAATATATGTGGGATACGCTGCATATTTTCTTGGGAGAAAACTTTTCGGGAATATATGTGGGATACACCGTAGATTTTCTTGGGAGAAAACTTTTCGGGAAGAGATGTCAAAATTTTCAATATATTTCAATACAGTTTGTCACCAAATATATAAATTACTTTGGTTTACATGCGCCCAAATAACTTATTACCACCGTGGCGGCTTCCACCATCGTTGTTTCCGCCAAAAACACCATTACAGACGGAGCCGAGGCTAGTACTTGTGGACATGTGGTGCATGTAGCATGTATTGGCAGTTGTGGTTTTACTTACAAAAATAAGTTGTTAATTAATTCACTAAAAAAATAAAGTTATTGTGACTAAATTTTGATACGGAAAATATTCGCCACAAATCTATGAAATTTTAGATATAATATTGTGACTAAAGTTTTATGTCACAAATGAATTGATGTTTCGTCACAATATTGTGACGATCTAAGTCGTAGCCAATTTTTATCGCAATTAGTGACAAAACTATGACAAAAGTAGCAGTCATAATGACACTGTGACAATATTGTGAGCAAATGTGTCGTCACAACTTGATTAAGAAATTATGATGAAATGAACAATAATAATAACAATTTGCGACCATAGAATGATTAAACGCCAAATGACTAATTGGTACGAGTGAAGCACACAAAAAAATAATAATCATAAATGTAAATTGCAACCGTACGTTAGAATCCACATTGGTGAAACAACTCATACAATATTAATTTTTTTTAAAATTAAATAATTGAATTAAAAAAAAAAAATTGGGACCAATCACAATGTGACATGTCATATTGGGTGTCTCAAATTTGTTTTTTGAGTGTTTCTCTTTCTTTTCTTTTTGTATTTGTTTTTCTTTTGTTTAATGGAAGGTGACACCCCATTGTGGATGCTCTTAGATTCTTATAACTTTTGTTTGTTTTGTCAAAATATTTCGATTTTTATACCACGATTTGCTTAGATGATAATTAAAGAGCCGTATATCTTATACAAAGAAACAACAAAAAATAGCCTGATACAAAAAAAAAAATTTCTTTCAAAAAGGGCTCAATGGTCAAGAATTTTTGTTCTTTTTTTTTTGGTTTAAATTGTCAAGAAAATTAATGAAACGTGTGAGGTTATCTGATAGTTCAATGAGTTTCTCGTTTCTTACTTTTATAAATTCTGATAGCATAATTCTTTGCCCAAAGTGTAAATAATTGAATAAAAAAAGAGAGAAAAAGTTTGTATCGGTTGCACCAAGTTGGACGCAATTTAAAAATGCTCCATATTAAATAGCCTCACATTTACGTAACTTATTAGTTGATCCTCCTTTTGTGATCTTATATAATCTTACGTTTTGTAATAAACTAATAATCCATTGCAAACAACATCAACAAGGTTCGAGTGAGAAACTAAAGCTTCTTTCGTTTTACACTTGCAACGCTTTTTTATTTATATATACATTTTTGGTTCTTTTATTAAAATATATTTTTGTTGTTGTTCTCTTAGGATTAAAATATCTTTCGTCAACAAGGACTGGACCATGAATGTCCCAACTGAATCGGATTCTTGGTCTGATGAAGAAATTTCCGGTTTATGGCTTTCTTCGATTAACGAAGAGTACTGTTGCATCTATAGAGTGCCGAACCAATTGCGGAGAGTGACCCCCGAGGCATACACTCCTCAGATGCTTCTCATCGGTCCTCTTCACTGTTCTAAGAAATTCGACAAAACAGATTCAAGGTATATATGCAACACTTATCATCATATATATACTCTCTTCTTATATATATAAACTTACATTATGCGTTTTGTAAACACATCTAAACGTCACGTCATTTTCCACATAGAAACCAATTTAGAAATTGGTTTTTCATACTGAATCTATTAATTTATTATCATGAATGGATTATAATATAATTGATATTCATGTCATAAGATTTTAGTAACTCAAAAGGACTTATATAAGAACCGTATACACTAAACAGATGCATTCATTGTAAACAAGTTTTTTGATAGAATACAATTTTACATTCATTCAAAAAAAAAAACAAAACTGTATACACTACTTATTGATATCATATTTTATATAAAAAAATAATTTTGTACTTCATTATCTTTGTTATATAACTCACAAAGAGTGTTGTTTTACATTTTCAATGTAATGTTTTAGACAAAGTTCCTATTTAATTAATCTTTCTCTCAAAGCTTATTTTCTCTAAAATTTAAGTTATTCTCATCTAATTAATAATATATTAAATAAAAACATATTTGTATGCTGTTCAAAAAGAGAGAGCATATTTGTATAATTAAGATTTTTTTTTTAATTTGTGCGAAATATATATGTATAAATGACATTGTTTATGAAACGGAGAAAGTATAAATAAAATAAACATATTCTTGAAAAGTTTCTCCATGATGGAGTTCTCATCTAGATCTAGTGTAAACATAATAATAGGCTAATAGTCAAATTGGTCTACACTTTTCAGATATGTGGACTATATAAACCTAGAACGTATCAAGAAGAAGTACCTTAAGAACATCACAAATATATATGGGACTCAAACGGTCGAAGAGTTTAGGGAAATCATTAAGAAAAATGAATAACTCATAAGGGAAAGTTATGCGGAATCAACGGTCTGGATCAAGTCTGAAGAATTCATGGAAATGATCCTCCGCGACTCAGTTTTCATATTCTGTGTCATGGATCATCACTACAAGAAAACAGCCGATTTCCGACGGCTATATCGGTAGAAAAACAGTCGAAAAACAGGTTTTCCGACCAATTCCCGACCGATTTGGTTCGTCGGGACTATTACGTCGGAAATCAATATTGGTCGGAAATTGGTCTGGAATTTCCGACGGATTACCGACTATTATTTTTCCGACCAATTACCGACGTTATAAAGCGTCGGGTAATACCCGACGAGTTACCGACAACAGTCCGACTAACTTATTTCTGACCAAATTCCGATTAACCTAAATTCTGACTATATTCCGACCACCCTAAATTCCGACCAACCTAAATCCCGACCAAATTCCGACCAACCTAAATTCCGACCAACTTGAAATACTGAGCTATTATCCTACAGACTACAGACTACTCTGATTTGGTATCAGAGCCGACAACTTATGATTTGAGGGAATGAATCTTTGTTTATGACTGATTGTTTTGAATGTTCTGAAAACAATTTCTCATTATGTCAATTTCAAATCCTTTAGCGATCGATTCTCAATTTGCTATTTCCACATTACCAAAAACAAAAAGCCAAAAAATCATTCTGATATTAATTCACTCTATGAAATCGAGTACGTTCCAGGAGATCAAATGCCTGAAACTACTCTCCCACTTGTCAATCCATATGAGTACTTTACTAAAAAACCTAGTGTTTTCTCGGTCAAAAACGTTCGCCAGCTCATACATCCTTCATCAAGCAGGCGAGTCCGTGAATATGTTCAAGCCAGCAAGTTCTCATCTTGCCAAGCCCCAGCCACGGAGGAAGAACAATTCATTTCACTCAATATCCCAGAAGGTCTACCTACGCTATGGCGGCAACAAGGATACACCCATCTCCACTTTGGGGTGGTACGGATCGGGGTGACCTTACACAGTCGAAAAGGTCTACCGGTCATAGCACGAATCGCTCTAGTCGACTCTAGACTAAAGTCATATCAACAAGCCTGCATCGGTACGGTTCCAAACTTTAATGTCTCTTTGCAAGATCCAAATCTACTCAAGACACTCAAAGTCCAATTACAAATAATTGGAGCGCCTATGCAAGAGAAAAGCGTTGTCGCAACGCTACACCACCAAATCGTCTACCGGGTTCAAGACCACGCTCTTGATCTTGTTTTACCCTCCTCTGACGAAGCGCTCTATCTCGAAGTCTCATCAGCTTCGCAAGCACCAAGCACAACACAAATACCTCGACAGATTTCTCGAGAGGAATTAATCAAGAAAATACCAGAGTCATGGGTGACTAGCTACGAAAAGCTGCATCAAGCAACCCAAGCACCTGTCCAAACTTCCGAAGTAAGCTTCAACACGCGCGTTGATGGAACAATGGAAATCAAGTTGGACAAACCAATATCATCTTCGTTTCGGAAACAACTGTTCACACAATTTTCTATCCAAATTGAAGAACACGAATTTCGCGGTCCATACAGAGATCATAATCCAAAGCCAATATCTTTTGGTCAATACGGCCAAATAATATATCATTTCAAGGACGAAGACGGCCATCAATATTTTGATGTCTGTTCCTGCTCGTCCTGCATAGAGGATTCCTACGAATCTGATGATGAAATTCGCCAACGACGTAGAAAGAAAAGAGATCCCCTATGCAAGAGATACCTCGAAGGAGATCCTACTGTCGGTCCCCTCGGCGAAGGCAATGGACGATATGAATACATAGTCCAATACTTTGATAAAAATGAGTCATCCGAGCCAGAAATCATGGTGATAGAAGCAGATAGCTTTCCTCCACCGGAAGATTTTATCACTAACAACGTATCCCACTCTCCAAAAGTACTTTTCAAGGCGATCAGCGCCTCTAGACCAGAGCAATTAAGTCAAAGAGAAAAGGTTCTCAACTGGCAATCGGAAAACGCCATGGCTCAAAACCGACTGCTTACTACAATTAATCTAAAAATCGATCAGTTTGCAGAAGGCTATACCAAAAGATTGAGCGTTCTTCAGAATTCAATCTCAGAAATCCATAATAGACTCAACACTCTACATCAAGAGATGATGTCTATGGCCCAGCACATGATGGTCAATACATCTCAATTCAAAGGAAAAGAAGCTGAGATGACTAATCTCAGATTTCGGTTAAAAGACCTTCAACGATGCCTCGAAAGTATGGTCCAACAACAAAGCTCTTCCAACGCATACCTTCCTCACCTCAGAAGCATGACATCAATGATGCCCATACACCCAGGATCTTACTCCTCGGGATTCCTTTCAAGAGAACAATATCAAAGACGTAGACACCCAGTTCCCGGATTCTTATCGTCTGACGAAGCATTCACGTCCCGATATGGTATAACTCCTACGAGCGAGTTCAAACAACGGCCAATATGAGAAAGGGCTAGAAGACAAAAGGAATCAGAATTCTGTGTCAATCCAACAAAAACTCGGACCACCGCATCCTCCCATTCTAGTCAAGATTCGCACGAACATGACAAATGAAAAGGAAAGGATATAGGAATGATCGAGTCTACGGAGTTTACAATGTCCAATTTACTAGAGCACCTAGCGGATCGAGACGAAAAAGCAAAAGGGCCAGAATACGCTCAAACGCAAGAGTCGACAAAAATCCCGCATCCGACACCGATGATTGCTCACTTCTCGGACTCAAGCTCCTCTTATAGAACTGACTCTAAAGAAGAATCCTTACCAAAGCAATTTGTTATCGGTGAAGGATCAAAAAGAGAACCAGATATTGACGAAGTGTTCTCTGACAACGATGAGATGAATAGAACCCCTTTCCAAGAGCAAGAAAGACCACCAAGACAATTCGCCTCAAAGGTCGTAACATTTACGTTTGACGACATTCCCTTCGAAAAATGGAATGACCGCTTGGACGAATTTCACGCATGGATGAATTCAGAGGCTATCACCTCATCATCAATCCTCGTCATACAGCAATTCACTGCACGATTTTCGGGTGCACTGAAAAAATGGTGGAATTCGCTTGGCGAATACAGACAACAACAGGTCTATCAAACCACCATACCATTACTCCTTGGAGAAATTCACAGAGAATTCATTGGCACCCCAAGCCACCTCAAGGAGCAACTACAAGAAGAATACTTCTCAGCGAAATGTTGTTCGCTAAAGAAGAGAGATCTTGCAACGCATTTCGAGCGACAAACACGGAGGTACTATGCGCTGAACGACCTCAATAACCCAAGCCTGAAACAGGTCTACCTATCCTCTATCGATGATTATTTGAGCCAGCAAACAAAGCTCAACATCAGAGAACAAGGCCAATCAGTCGAGGAGATCTCAATCGGGCAAATCCAACAATACGTCTTCAGGACGCTCGACAAGCTTTGCAAACAAAAGGAGTTTTGGACAGAACTCATGGACAATTCAAAATATTTGTCCAAGGTATGCGCAAGACCAGATCTATCCATCAAGTGCTCTAAGTCCAAAAAACATTGTTCGTGTGATGAAAGGAGCAAAACTCGCCGTTTTCATAAATCGGCATATAAACCCAACTTTGGAAGATTCAGGCGCAAGCGCTTCTTCAAAAGAAAGCAATCATTCGTTAAAGAAACAAAATGCTTCCTATGCCACAAAGAAGGACATTTCGCCAAAAACTGTCCAAATAATTCAAAAAAGAAGAGACAATCTCATCAGCTCCATATCCGATCTAGCCAATGATATCGATCTTCAAAATCATGATCTCAAATCGGTGCTATCTTACGACAGCGATGAGAAAGATGCCATCTGTGGCTACTCAGATTCCGATATCTCGGAATCCTACGACGATGAGGAAGAATGCTGCTTCAAGATTACTCGAGCGCCTCATAATGAAGAAATACAATCTCCACAACTACCGGTGACAATCTTCGATCCTGCAAAGAACGAAGATCCAGTCCATGCTATTGCATTCATAGACAATAATGAATCCAAAGGTACTTTCAGCATCCATGTGGCGGCCGTACCAGCAAGAATTCAGTGGCGAATTCATGATCATTATCAATCAAGCTCAAATCGAAGCCGATCACCATTGAACTCTTTCCAGGATGTCAAATAACTACAAAAGTTCTAGGCTCCTCCGCACTCGGAAAGGACATAATCCTAGGATGGGATTTGTTTTATGCGCTAAAGAAATGTTTTGACATTTCGATCGAGCCAAGAGGAATAAAATGGAAATCTTTATTCAAAGCCTTCACAGCAGTTCCTCGGCTATTTACAATTGAAGAGCTTCGGTCCCCCAAATTCAACAAAATCGAAGAAAAAATCACAGCAAAATCATGTGCAGACTCTCATACTGAGTTCCTTCAGATATGCCAAAACCCGCTGTGGCTAAACCAGGAGTTCTTCGTGGCATTACCTTTCAAATAAGATATCCACACAACGCCGACAAAGGCGAGTCACGCAGGGATGCCACCTGCATTGCTTAAACAAGCAAACGAAGAGTGTGACCAACTGGTCAGTCAAAAGGTAGTCTCATCGACTAACTCTCCATGGGCGTGTAAGGCATTTTACATTAACAACAGAGCTGAACAAGCAAGAGGGAAGTTAAGGCTGGTCATCGACTATAAACCGCTGAACCAATACCTCCAAAATATCAAGTTCCCATTGCCAAACAAAAGGGCACTATTTCAACACCTTCAAGGTGCAACAATCTTCTCAAAGTTCGATCTAAAATCCGGTTTTTGGCAAATCGGTATTGCACCAGAAGAAAGGTACAAGACAGCTTTATGGCTACCCAATCGACATCTTCAATGGAATGTCTTACCGTTTGGCCTCAAAACAGCGCCATCGTTATTCCAACAAGCCATGCTACGAATTTTCAAGCATCTACTCCATACGGCCTTGATATACATCGACGATATCCTCTTATTCTCGTCAAGCCACGAAGATCATATCCGAACTCTCCAACTGTTCCAGATCATAGTAGAAACTCATGGAATAATGCTCTCGGTCCGAAAAATGATCATAGCCCAGCCCAACATCGAATTCCTAGGAATGCATATTGCAAATGGGCAATTTGCCCCGTAAGCCCATCTAGCAACGACACTACTCGAGTTTCCGGACGGGGACCTCTCGAAAAGACAGGTCCAACAGTTCATTGGGGTAATCAATTATCTAAGCGACTTTATCCCGCAACTTTCGCAGCTGACACGTCCACTACAGAAGATGTTATCGAAGAATCCTCCTTTATGGACAAACAGACAAACATAGGCGGTCAAAAGGTTAAAGCTAGAAATACAAAAGCTGCCACCTTTAAAGATTCCCTGCGAAGGCACGCGTGTTCTCCAGACAGACGCAAGCGATAAATATTGGGGTTCTGTCCTACTCGAAGAAATAAATGGGAAACGTCAAATCTGTGGATATCAAAGCGGATGCTTTAAAGATTCGGAGTTGCACTATCACTCCACGTTCAAAGAAATTCTAGCTGTCAAAAGGGCCATTGAGAAATTTGAGTTTCATCTGATTGGACACAAATTTCGCATCGAAGGGACATGTTATATTTCCCAAAGATGCTACAGTTCAAGCAAAAGATGGTCCCACATCAACAACTATTACGGTGGAGCGAATGGTTTTCCAAGTACGACTTCGTTTCCATCTATTTAAAGGGCACAAAAAATATTCTTGCCGACATGCTCAGCCGAAATCCTCTGAAGGAAATTCAAATGATGGCAAGATCCTCCGCATCTGAAAAGGAATACTTCGACTTTGGTATCAACATGCCTGAAGATGCTCATCAGCACGTCAACATGAAGATTATTCATGAACATCTCAAAGAAAGAATCTTCAGATACCAGTTAGTCATCCTATCAAAATATGGCGTCAATACTCAGTACATCGCACCATTAGGAATCCATCCAGATCATCTGTTCGCTCATCTCTACAGAATCGAGAGTACCGACATACCAGAAGAAGTCCTCTGTTTCCTTTGGTATCTCTGTTCGGTATACACCATTGGCATCTCGTTCGACATCCATTGGCTTTACCAATTCATCAACTCGCGCCAATGACACAAAGATTGCCTCTCTACGTTCTTAACATGGTTCGCACCATTAAGTACTTGGAGCGGAAAGCTGAGGAGGTCAGCAAAAATGGTGAACATATCATATAAGAAGCTAAAAGGACAAGGGTGCCTCAACCCTTTCTTCAATCCTCATAGGATATACTTCTTCCATCGCCCCATTAAAGTCAACATCCGAACCAACAAAATGCACGCACTACCAACCCTCATTCACCACGACGACTTCAAACGAGGTGTTCGCCCAGACTTTAACGTTTATGACAACAAAGGGTTTGAAGACTTCCAGAATCATGCATTTCGCCTCAACAGTGCCAGACAAATGTTCCCCATTCCGTTCAAACTTAACTGGAGCTATTATCCTACAGACTACCAAATGAGTCTAGACGAAGATCTACAATATTTAGAAAGCAAGCCGACCCAACCAACCCCTAAACTGATCCATCCAAAAGTGGTAATTCCACAACCAGCTCCGGCAGAGGTCCCTCCGGAACACTTCCAAGATGCACAGTCTCCAAACGATTCGATGAACATCGACGAGATCGGAAAAAGGTTCGGTTTAAGTAAAAACGAACCACTAGAAGACTTCGATGAACCAGAGGCCGAATACAAATGCCCAGATGATTATTATGGCTGCTGCGACGACCATATCATCGAGTTCGAAATAGATCATTGAAGTATATCTCAATGATCTACCTATGTATAATTATATGTGTGTATGTATAATTATGTGTGTGATGTAAGCGATGATGTAATCGCCAGAATAATGTATAATATGTGTGATGTAAGCGATGATGTAATCGCAATTAGGTATGTGATGTAAGCGATGATGTCATTGCTGAGGTAAGCGCTTATGTCAGCGCAATAATCCTCCACTATATATATATATGTGTGCACTCCCTTGTGAAATATCAACTCATAATTTCCCTTAAAACCTCTCTCTATGAGTCTCTAAACTCTCTCTAGTTTTCAGACTTCTCTACATCTTTCATAAGCTCTGGTTACTTTCTCTCATCTCATGAGTTGCGATTCTGACGTCGTGTGCTTTCAATGAGCATATCGTTTAACCGATACGACGGTCAATACGACGGTTGTGTTAGTCAATACAACGGTTGTGGGGGGGGGGGGGAGATAAGGTTCCTAACAGTGGTTGAGCCAAGGCTAGAGAGTGCCGCTTATGCTCCCTTTACCTAGAACTTATCGAATCCCATGACTATCAACACGGCTCTCACGATCTTCAACACGACTTAGTCGTTCGGTTTCTTGTTTACTCATGCACATCTGTTTTTAAAACATTAAACATATTAAACATTTGCGGATCCCGATCCCGAACCCGTTCTCGGGAACTTCGCTCTCATCCAAACCGAACCACCGCTATGTCTAGGTGGTTGCATCTCTCGAGGCGAACCACCAAGATGCATGTTCGCGAAACCCTCGTACGTCCTACAAAAAAACGCAAACTTAGTTAGATATTAAATGCAAACGCAAACTAGAAATAAAACGGGAAAAATACCAAAACCGAAAAATATTCACAAAAAGACGAAAATACCTAAAACCGAAAAATATTCACAAAAAAATACCAAAAACCACAAACTATTCACAAAAAATACCAAAAACCACAAACTATTCGCAAAAATACCAAAAACCGGAAAAATTACAAAAACATGATATATTTCAAAAAACCCAAAAAAGTTATGAAAATTCTCGAAACGGTTTTTATAAAAAGAATAAAAATTCATAAAACAATTTTTATGCAAAAAAATGAATAAATTATTCTTTTCAACTCAAATCTAACAACAAATCTAACCACAAATCTAAGTAATCTAACTAATCTAACTATAAATCTCACAAAACCAACAAATCCTAACAACTAACATCATTATGCATGGCTTACATGGTGATAGATGAAGGAGGCGGCGGAGGAGGACAGAATTCTCCAGCAGATGGCGGCTCCGTGAAGAACTAATTTACAAAAAAAAAAAAATTACCGTGAGTACAAGAGAAGAGAGGAAGAGAAGAGGAGAAGAGGAAGAGAAGAGGAAGAGGAAGAGAAGAGGGAGAGAAGACTTACCGTGACAAGAGAACGGCGGCGGTGAGAGCAAACGGCGGAGGGAGAATCGCCGGAGAGAGAGAGACGAAGAGACGAGAAGTGAGGAAGAAGAAGAACAATCTGGGTTTTAGATCTATTTATTTCAGACAAACCCATACGGTCGGAAATCGGTCGGTTTATGAAAAAAATAAACCGCCTCACTTTTCATTTCGCGGTAAGGTTTCCCGGGTTTTTTTTGGGGTTGGTCGGAAATTCTAAATCCAACATAAAACTTTGAAATTTATAAAAATTAGTATATAAATCCAACATATAGGGTTTAGGGTTTATAAATCCAAGAAAACTTTAGAATTTATAAATTTCCGACCAATTTCCGACCATTTATTCATATTGGTCGGAAATTCCTAAGATTTTCCGACTAAATTCTGACCATATAGGGTTTAGGGTTTAAAATTCTAAACACTTAGCATTTGAAATTCTAAACACTAACCCCTATTTGAAATTTACAAAAAATTGTAAATACTTTGCATTTTTTTCGATTGGGTGTTGGATTTATAAACACTTAGCATTTTTTTCTGAAATGCTCTCCGACCAATTTCCGACCAAATAGGGTTTAGGGTTTATTAATGCTAAGTGTTTATAAATCCAACATTAAACTTTGAAATTTATAAAAATTAGTATTTCATATGGGGTTTAGGGTTTATAAATCCAACATAAAACTTTAGAATTTCCTTGTAATTTCCGACCAAATACCGACCATATAGGGTTTAGGGTTTAAAATTCTTAATTTACAAACTGTATACTGTTTAAAAAACATGTAAATATCTTATGTCTAACAAATATATGGCAAAATAAATATTTAATAGAGTATATGATGTTTTTATAAATTGAAAGTAGATTGAGTTAAACCTTTCATAACGAAACATTGACCTTATACTTATACTTTTCGGTTTCTTGTAGGTTTTTTATTATATGCCCCAAAATTGAATTACTTAAGCTATATGGACATTGAATTCTTTCAAAATATTATATATAACCATATTAAACATAGTCCAAATCAAATTTATGCCGTTTGAGGTTTCGGAACCTCAAATGGTCGGAATTTGGTCGGAATTTACCAGGAATTCCGACCACATTCAGACCAACTAATAAACACCACGTTCTTTGATAATTTTAGCACGTTTATTGATAATTTTAGCACGTTTATTGTGAGTATGAGGTTAAATTTCTGACCATATTCCGACCGGCTATAAAATGGCCAGTGTAACGGGCATATTAACGTATATATTTCGTTGAAAATTGGTCGAATTCTATAATGGTCGGAAATTGGTCCAAAATTCAACCCAATTTCCGACCAATTTCCGACCATTTTAATATTTGCCAACGGCTATAAACGGCAAATGCAACGGATATATCAACGTATATATCCCGTCGGAAAACAGTCGGGAATCGGTCTGAAATACCGACCAATTTCCGACCACCTGAAAATAGTCGGGAATTACCGACCAACTTCCGACGGCTCTCTTTTCATCGGAATTTCATCGTTATGTGGTCGGGAATTCCCGGCCATTTTCAGTTGGTCGGAAATCGGTACATATCGATATCTAAAAAAAGAAATATTCTTTTCGACCAGCCTTTTCTGTTCAGTATTATCGAAGACGACCTCCTCTTGCTCGAGAACCAACTTCATTTTTTCACCCTAACAGAACTCTTCGAACCATTCTACATAAAGTTTGAACCTCGTAGAACGTTCCGTAGACAAGTACTCAGATTTTTCGATTTTATTATGAAGGTCAAAAGTGATGTAAATGTTTTACATTTCACGGATTTGTTACGGCATGTCCGTGTGATGACACTTGGTCTATCAGAAGAGGAGATTTACGCAAAGGATACCAATAAATCTCTGCTGTCGCTGGTAATGGAAATGCAGAACGCAGACATGCTAAACTGTGCTGGAGTAGAATTTGTAGGCCGGCTTGAAAAGGAAATATCGTTGGCCATTGAATTCAAGGATAGAAGTCTAGTTCGTATAGGACTCAAACAAGGCAGCTCAAGAACACGAGAGAATCACACAAGTATAAGAACTTCTTTCTTATTGATGTTTAGAAAATATAACTCAAACAACTAAACACCTCTCTTGCGGATACCTTTGACACAACTCATCAAAGTGTATTTATAGGCTTGGTACAGCTCACCAAAGTCTATCTATTAAGATTTAGATAACTCCTAATCTTATTCATCCTTATCAAGTCTAAACTAATCCTTATCTCAATATACTTATGAGATATCTAGAAGAATGGACTTGGGCCTGATATTTGGTGATTAACTAACATTGACCCCCTTAATCTCCAAATGAGATTTTGCAAGGTCTTTGACTCCAATCATGTCTCGCATCTCACGAAACTTGAACTTGGCCAACGGCTTTGTTAGTATATCAGCCTTTTGCTCGACTCCGGGTGCGTGCTCCATCTCTACCTGGTCGTTTTCAACACACTCACGTATAAAGTGATAGCGCTTGTGTATATGCTTACTCCTACCATGGAAGACTGGATTCTTGGTGAGAGCAATTGCGGACTTGTTGTCCACTCGTAACACCACTTTCTTGCGTTCCCATCCCGTGACTTCACTCAAGAGATCTTGAAGCCATATAGCTTGACACGCTGCTGTTGTGGCTGCCATAAACTCTGCCTCACACGATGATAACGCCACCGTTTCTTTTTTTTGTGAACACCAAGTGATTGGTGAGTTCCCAAAATAGAAGATGTGACCGGTTGTGCTCTTACCGTCATCTTGATCGACATTGTGACTGCTGTCACTATAGCCTATGATTTGTTTTGAGCCAGCATACTCAAACTTCAGACCATGTCCAACCGTTCCTCGAAGGTATCGTAAAATATGCTTCATTGCGGCTCCATGAGACTCACGTGGGGCTTGCATATAACGGCTAGCAACTCCAACTGAGAATGCCAAGTCTGGACGAGTATGGAGAAGATATCTTAGACAGCCAACATGTCTTCGATATACTGTAGCATCGATCTCAGGTTCGTCTTGTGCCTTTGATAACTTCAACCCGGGTTCCATTGGGACATGCGTAGGATTACATGAATCCAGTCCGGCTTCTTCTAGGATTCTGCGAGCATAGGCTTCTTGTTTGATCTCAATACCATCCGATCCTTGAGAGACTTCCATACCGAGATAGTATGACAATTTTCCTAGATCAGACATCTCGAAGTTTGTTGACATCCCCTTCTTGAAATCATCAATAATCTTCATTGTATTTCCTGTGACAAAGAGATCATCGACATAGACTGCAATAATGAGAAAGTTGTCTCCTTCAACCTTGTGATACACAGAGTTCTCCTTGAAGCATTGATTAAACTTCATCCCTTTCAAGATCTGATCTAACTTTGTGTTCCATGCCCTAGGAGCTTGCCTCAAACCGTAAAGTGCCTTTGAAAGCCTATAAACTTTGTGTTCTTCTCCTTTCTTCTCAAAGCCTTCCGGTTGAGTCACATACACTTCTTCTCGTAATTCTCCATGTAGGAATGCGGTTTTAACATCAAGATGATGTATTTCCCAACCATGTGAAGCTGCTAATGCAATTAACAAGCGTATAGTCTCAATACGTGCTACCGGTGCAAACGCTTCGTCAAAGTCGATCCCTTGTCTTTGCACATAGCCCTTTGCAACTAGACGAGCTTTGTACTTGTTAATTGTACCATCTGCATTTTTCTTTAGTTTGAATACCCACTTCAAGCCAATGATCTTCTTTCCCTTTTTCTCGTCCACTAATCTCCAAGTGTTATTTTTGTTGATTGAATCGATCTCTTCTTTGCATGCGGTTCTCCATTCAACCGAGTTTCTTGCTTCTTCATAACAGCTTGGTTCATCATTGATGTTTAGTAGCAATCTCTCACATTCAATGTCTGCTAGAAGTACGTAATCACTAAGGTACTTCGGTTGTTGTGCTTGGCGACTCGATCTTCTTAGATCATTTCGAACTTCCTCTCCTTGGTCTTCGCCAGAACTTTGTATGCTGCTTGATTGTGCTTGTTCTTGTGAATTGATGGAGCTGTTCTGATTTACGGGATCGTCTTCATGGATCAAATATCCATTTTCTTGATTAACGTTCTCGGATTCACTTGCGTGGTTTGTCACTATGAATGGACCTGCTCCAGCATCAATAATTCCTCCCCGAGTTATTTGAAACATGCCTGGATTTCTCTCCTCTTCGTTAGACTCTTTCCACTTCCATCCAGCTCACTCATCGAATATAACATCTCTACTCACGACAACTCTTCTTGTTGACGGATTATAGAGCCTATAAGCCTTGGATCCAGGCTCGATTCCAAGGTGAACAAGCATTTCTGATCTATCATCAAGTTTCTTAAGACCAGCAGTTTCGATTTTAGCATAGGCGAGACATCCAAACACTCTCAAGTGGTCGACGTGAGGCTTCTTGTTTCGCAGGGTTTCATATGGAGTTTGATCCTTTAGGGCTCTTGTAGGTACACGGTTAATTACATACGTTGAATGACGTACTGCCTCCCCCCATAAATAATTGGGTACCTTCATAGCTTTAAGAATACTTCTTGTCATCTCCATTAGTGTGCGATTCCGACGCTCTACGACTCCGTTTTGCTGTGGCGTATAGGGAGCTGTTAGGTGACGAGAGATGCCATTTTCCTCACAGTAATCTTGAAATTCTTTTGAGGTAAACTCTCCCCCCCTATCAGTTCTTAGAGTGTTTACGGCGACGCCCATCTCCTTCTCGATTAATGACTTGTAGCGTTTAAATCTCTCAAACGCTTCACCCTTTTCTTTCAAGAGTATAGTCCACATATATCTCGAATAATCATCAATGATTACAAAGATATACCTATTATTAGCAGTGGTTGAGGGAGAGATCGGTCCACATAAGTCACCATGTAAGAGTTCCAACGGCCGTGACGCTCGAAAGGATGTTGCTTGCGGAAACGATTTTCTTGTTTGCTTGCCTACCAAGCAAGATTAACAAACCTCCTTTTCAAGCTCGATTTTAGGTAAACCATGAACCATCTCCTTTGTTGACATCACCTTCATCGAGTGGAAACCAATATGCCCTAACCGTGCATGCCATCTCCATGTATCCTCTTCAATCTTCGAATACAAGCATGTTGGTTTGCCGATTTTTAGATTTATTTTGTAAAGTCTATTTGCCGATCTCTCCACTCTTATCAAGAGTCTTCCACTTGAATCTCGTAGGGTTAGATAATTCTCCCTCATTCTCACGTCACAACCATTCTCGGTTGCCTGTCCGAGACTCAATATGTTGCTCTTGAGCTCGGGAATGAAATAGATATCTGAGAGTAATCTTTGTTCTCCGGTTTTTCCTTCGAAGATGATTGACCCTTTTCCCCCAATATCGATACATGACCCGTCTCCAAACTTCACTTTGCCTCTGATTTGTTCATTCAGCTCGGAGAAGTATGTTTTCTCACCGGTCATATGGTTACTAGCGCCGTTATCTAGGTACCAAATACCTTCTCCACCTTGTCTTGATTCATAGATGGTAGGAATGAGATTTTCTTCATTCAAGAAAACCACTTCATGCATATACAAGGCTGCGTCCGCTTCTACCGTCTCAGCCATGTTTGCTTCTTTTAGTTTCTTAGTTCGCTCGGGGCATTTGCTTGCATAATGACCCGGTTTATCACATCGGTAGCAAACCAGTTTTGATCGGTCCTTCTCCTTAGAGCGATCTTGATTTGCTTGCCCTTGATCTTGTGAAGTAGACCCTGCTCGTCCTCTTCCACGGTTTCCTCTTCCACCACGACCTCTTCCACCTCGGCCTCGTCCTCTTGATCCACCAGAATTGTCATTTGACTCAGCATTTGCAAAAAACAGCTTGCTTTGATTTTCGCTTTGAGCATCGTCATCTTTGATACGTTCTTCATATGCTTTAAGTCTTCCAACAATCTCTTCAAAGCTGGTTTTATTTAGATCAAGGACTTGTTCAAGTGCCGCCGTGATGTGAATATACTTCGTTCGTGGTAAGCTTTTGAGAAATTTCTTCACTATCTTAGACCCCTCAATGCTTCCTCCCAAGAACGTTGCTTTTGATGCTATTCCCGATAGTTTTTCCGAAAAACTATCAATAGTATCATTGTCTCTCATCTGGAGCTTGTCAAACTCGGTCATTAAGGTTTGCAAGCGTGCTTCCTTCACCCGATCAGCTCCTAGATGACGAGTTTTGATTGACTCCCATATATCTTTTGCCTTCTCATAGTTACCAACTTGTAAGGTTAACGTCTCCGGTATGGCTTGAAACAACAAAGCGATAGCTATGTCGTTTTTGTCCGTGTCTGTTGAACCAGGATCTATTGACTCCCATACCTTATAGACTTTTAACATTACTTTCATCCTCATCGACCAGACTGAGTAATTGGTTGATGAGAGCATCGGACATTGGATTGCCGAGGGACTCGGCTCCTTTGTCTTTGTCGAACCCCCACCATCTCGGGCTGGTTCGATCTCAGTCATCTCCTCCGTAAGGTTACGTTCTGGATCGTAATACCTTGACGCTCTGATACCAAATCTAGTTCGTATAGGACTCAAACAAGGCAGCTCAAGAACACGAGAGAATCACACAAGTATAAGAACTTCTTTCTTATTGATGTTTAGAAAATATAACTCAAACAACTAAACACCTCTCTTGCGGATACCTTTGACACAACTCATCAAAGTGTATTTATAGGCTTGGTACAGCTCACCAAAGTCTATCTATTAAGATTTAGATAACTCCTAATCTTATTCATCCTTATCAAGTCTAAACTAATCCTTATCTCAATATACTTATGAGATATCTAGAAGAATGGACTTGGGCCTGATATTTGGTGATTAACTAACAAGAAGTAGAACCTTGACAATGCCTTGCTTCACAGCGGATGACAAAACCGAAAAGATGTTGAGGAACATAATGGCGCTCGAGCAATCTCATTACTCTTTCTCAGCTTATGTTTGTAGCTACATCAAATTCTTGAACGTCCTCATTGACACCGAGCAAGACCTTGACTTGCTTGTCAAGAAAGTTAAAACTATTTCTCTTCCCATAAATAATAAGTAATACACATGAGACATCTCCTAATAGGAATTCCTAATCCGGCTTAATTGGTTTACGAAATATAGAAATCGATAGATATGATTTCAGTATTTAACAAAATATAACACATTTTAAAGAATTTAAATTGTTTTTTTGTTCCTTTCAGTTTTGTTTAGTTCGGATAGGGTTTGTTCCAATATTGGAAAAAGAAAAATGAAAGGTTTTATTTCCTCTTTGGTTTCTTAGTCGTATTGGGCTCTTTTCCTTCCTTTTTTTTTTTTCTTTTTTAGCATTGAGATTCTTAATAAATTTTACAGGGGTTATAAAAAACTGCTTGGATATAGTAGTCAAAGAGCAGTGATGAAAATGGTGGATAAGCTGTGTGAAGGGATCTTTATCCCTGACACTTGTAACTATTATGCCGGCGTAGCCTCAGAACTCAACTGTTACTACAAAAGCAGTCTCACCACTTTGTAAGCTTTTATTTGTTAGTTAAACCTCTAATTATTTAATTTTGTTCATTAATGCATTTTAGTTTTCATTTGATTAGCAAATTTTAACCTTTTATAGACGTATCAACTTGTCGATAGCCACACTCCGGCGAGTCTACTTCAAAGATCTTTGGACCGGAACTGCCACCGTGAGCGCCGTTATTCTCCTCGTGCTGACTTTGATAGGGACGGTGGCTTCAGTCCTCCAGGCTAAGCAGGGCCTCAACAATCCCTCCACTAAGTCACCGTCGCCCCCAGCTCCTCCCCGAGGACTGTAGATCGTTTCTTGTTCTACACCAAACAAAATATGTTTTTATATCTATATATACTTAATCAAAGCAATAATTCATAAATAATTCCGGGTGGTATTTATAAGAGATTTCGGAGATTATGAGTGTAATAACGTTTGTGTTGTAACTGATAATGTGATGAGAGATATATTGGAAGAATTGTATTGACTTTCATAAGAATAAATATTAGGACTACATTCATATTTATACTAAAGACTAGATTTTGGCCTGTGCCATGCACTGGATGAAAGTTAAACTTTTTTTATGTTGGCGTTGGTATTTTTCAAATGAGATGTATAATTAGATACGAAAAACTATTGAATTAAACATTGAAAATATGTAATAAAATAATTTTTGAAATATGACAGTATTTTAATTATATTTTATTGTGTACGGGATTTATTGTAACTATTAAATTAGTTTATTAAGTTGTTTTCATTAGATGTATATATGGTCTAAAGATTGTTGATGGCTTGTGGCTCATTTTTCGCTATCTTTTACTTTTTCCGTCTCAGATTTTGAAGTTTTATTTTATTTTAAATGCGAGACTTTATAAATTTTTACTTTATTTTAAAATCTCTAAAGTTTTAATTTATCCAATCAAAGTTTAACATCTCAAAAATATAAATTCTACTAAAAATTCACCCAGTTTAACCTTGTCTTTTTGTTCCTACAATGTTTATTTTTAAAAAGCCAACAAAATAAAACCTTATTTTTTTATTTTAAATCGCTACAACATTTTTTTGAAGTACATTAATAACCTAAAATTAAAGTCTATATTAATCACCTCTCTATCAGATCGAGAAAATCCAACTGAGAATAATTGTGGGAATGACACATCAAAAAAACATTTTTGAGTCAAGCTCAAACTAATCGCTTAAACTTTTTTCTGTATTGTGATTATACATTCAAACCGTTCAAAATCTCAACTCAACTTTTGCTATCTCTCTCCCTCTTATACTCGGGTTTGAACTCAATCTTATTGGGTTTTTCATTTGTAATTTCATATCTAAATCGTTCATTTATAATTTCAACTCAACTATCGTCATCCGTCTCCTTTTTATACTCGCGTTTAAATTCAAACTCAATCTTATCGATTTTGTTATTTATAATTTCATATCTAACTCGCTCCGTTCTCGCTATCTTTATAGTTTTTCCGTGTGAGACTTTGAATTTAAATTCCAACTCAATCTTATCGATTTTTTTATTTGTAATTTCATATCTAACTCGCGCTTTTCTCGCTATCTTTACTGTTTTCCGTGTGACACTTTGAAGATTTTTATTTTCTTTGAAAATCTTTAAAGTTTTAGTTAAACCAACTAAAGTTTAACACTATTAAAACTCTTAAAATTCTAGTAAAAATTCACACAGTCTAACTTCCTCTTTATGATCTTGCGGTGGTTTATTTTTTAAATGCCAACAAAATAAGACATAATTTGTTTTTTTAATTGCTACCTATTATTTTAAAATCAAATTCTTTACAACATTGTTTTTTGAAATACTTTAACAACCTTAGGTTAAAGTCCCTACTAATTTATCCAATCAAGGTTTAACACTTTTTAAACCCTTAAAATTCTACTAACACATTTTAATACCGCCTTTTTGTTCTTGCAATGGTTATTACTTTCAACACATTTTATCACATTTTAACACATTTTAACACATTTTAATACTTTCATGGTTTAGAAATATTTAAAGTTCTAATTTCCCTCCAATGTTTATTTAGAAATAATGAAATTCATTTTTAAATTTCATTTCCCTCCACCGATGACATACAAAATTAGTTAAATCAGTAATATTGTTTGGAAGCAAGAATAGCAAAGGCAAAAACCAAAAAAGATAATAATTAGTATTGAATTAATGAGGTGATGATACGTAAGCAAATTAATTAGTTGTCATTAACAAATGTATTTGGCAATAGAGATAGTAAGAGAAAAAATATGAATTAACAAATCAGTCAAATGCTAATTTTAATTGTGGTGCTGCCATGTGTACTTTTGTGCTTCCTCTTTAATATACTTTAGATCTTCTCGGTTTTCATTTGTAATCTCTTATCTAAATCATTCCTTTATAGCTATCTTTAATAGTATTATATCCTTATACTATTAGTATCTACATGAAATCCATAAAATAGAATGTCAATTTATTGTATGTACCAAAATAATTTTGCAACTTAACAAAATGATCTAAAATATAGTGTAAATAGTAAAATATATGTTAAATAACATATTATTCTGCTATATTCTATGTAAATAGTATAATACAATATTCAATTCTATTCGTATAGTATAGTTTCCTTGCAATAGTATGTTTTACTGTGCATGGAATTTTTCGTAACCTTTAAAAAAATCTACCCATTATTTTAAATTCAAATACTCTACAACATGTATTGTGATTATACATTAGAACCGTTCAAAATTTCAACTCAACTATTGTCATCCATCTCTTGCTTATACTCGGTTTTCTACTCAAACTCAATCTTATCGATTTTTTCATTTGTAATTTCATGTCTAAATCGTTCATTTTCGCTATCTTTACTGTTTTTCGGTGTGTAAACTTTTATTTTATTTTAACTGAATTGTGATTATACATTAGAATCGTTCAAATCTCAACTCAACTATTGTCACCCCCTCTTGCTTATACTCGGTATTCTACTCAAACTCAATTTTTTCAGTTTTTTCATTTGTAATTTCTTGTCTAAATCGTTCATTTTTTGCTATTTTTACTGTTTTTATGTGTGAGACTTTGAAAACTTTTACTTTATTTTAACTGTATTGTGATTATACATTAGAACCGTTCAAAATGTCAACTCAACTATTTTCATCCGTCTCTTGCTTATACTCGGTTTCCTACTCAAATTCAATCTTATCAGTTTTTTCATTTGTAATTTCATATCTAAATCGTTCATTTTTCTGTTTCTCTGTTTGAATATTTGAAAACTTTTATTTTATTTTAATTGTATAGTGATCATACATTAGAACCGTTCAAATCTCAACTCAACTATTGTCATATGTCACTTGCTTATACTCGGTTTTCTACTCAAACTCAATTTTATCAGTTTTTTCATTTGTAATTTCATTTCTAAATCGTTCATTTTCTGCTATCTTTACTGTTTTTCTGTGTGAGTTTTGAAAACTTTTACTTTATTTTAAATATATTATGATTATACATTATAACCGTTCAAAATATTAACTCAATTATTGTCATCCGTCTCTTGCTTATACTCGGTTTTCTACTCAAAATCAATTTTATCAGTTTTTTCATTTGTAATTTTATGTATAAATCGTTCATTTTTTGCTATATTTACTGTTTTTCCGTGTGAGACTTTGAAAACTTTTACTTTATTTTAACTGTATTGTGATTATACATTAGAATCGTTCAAAATCTCAACTCAACTATTGTCATCCGTCTCTTGCTTATACCCGGTTTTCTACTCAAACTCAATCTTATCGGTTTTTTATTTGTAATTTCATGTCTAAATCGTTCCTTTTTCTGTGTGAATATTTGAAAACTTTTATTTTATTTTAACTGTATTGTGATTATACATTAGAATCGTTCAAATTTTAACTCAACTATTGTCATCCGTCTCTTGCTTATTCTCGATTTTCTATTCAAATTCAATTTTATCAATTTTTTCATTTGTAATTTCATGTCTAAATCATTCATTTTTGCTATCTTTACTGTTTTTCTGTGTTAGACTTTGAATTTTTTTACTTTATTTTAACTGTATTGTGATTATACATTAGAACCGTTCAAAATCTCAACTCAACTATTGTCATCCGTCTCTTGCTTATACTCGGTTTTCTACTCAAACTCAATCTTATTGGTTTTTTCATTTGTAATTTCATGTCTAAATCATTCATTTTCTGTTTTTCTATGTGAATATTTGAAAACTTTTATTTTATTTTAACTGTATTGTGATTATACATTAGAACCGTTCAAATCTCAACTTAAACTACTGTCATACGTCTCTTGCTTATACTCGGTTTTCTACTTAAACACAATTTTATCAGTTTTTCATTTGTAATTTCATTTCTAAATCGTTCATTTTCTGTTATCTTTACTGTTTTCTGTGTGAGACTTTAAAAACTTTTATTTTATTTTAAATGTATTGTGATTATACATTAGAACCGTTCAAAAATCTCAACTCAAATATTGTCATCCGTCTCTTGCTTATACTCGGTTTTCTACTCAAACTCAATTTTATCAGTTTTAATCATTTGTAATTTCATGTATAAATTGTTCATTTTTTGCTATCAAGGTGAAACTATGTTCTCCTTCTCTACTTCAATTGACCCTGAGTGAAATTACAAATTTTAAAACGACCAAGTAAATAAGTCAAAACGAATAAGAAGAAATTCAAGCTTTTTACCAATAAATAATAACCATTATTTTTGTTATGAAAATGATTGTAGAAGGGAGTAATTTCTTACAACTTTTCACATCAAATTTGTGTAGTCTTCTATTGATGGTAAAATTTTAAAAACTAAAACTGATTATCTAAAATACTATGATGAGTGCTATCGTTATCTGTCTCTTGCTTATACTCGGGTTTACCTGCAAAATTAAGAAAACACAGTTCACTATTACAAAATTCGAATATAATCAACCGATACACTACTCTTTATAGAGAAAGAATGAGTCAATCCAATCAGAATAATCAATATAACAGAATAATCAATCTTTGTGTTATTTTTGTTGTAAGCTATCAACCCGGTTATTGTCTTCGCCTTCAAAACCAGACACATTCAAAACCAGAAACCAAGTCGAGATCAGAGGAGCATAAAAGATTTGAGATCCGTTTACGCTTGTCTACTCTGTTACTCAACAATGTTAAATATATATAACCATGTTTTAGAATATATAGAAATATTTATTTAACTAAATTACGATTATCTCTCAACTTAGTTAAATGAATCATAATAGAATCAAAAATTTATATTATATTTTTTTTCTACTATATTCACCAGACAGAGTAACAGAGTATAGTTGGAAGTTGTTATTCATTATCGCCTAAAAGTTAAACACTCCCAAAGTTATATCTTAAGCGAATTTTCTAAAACGTGTTTCAATCGTAAAATTTAGAACTATATTCGGCTTCCAATATTTCATAGAAAGAATAATCTCCACATAATAATTTTTTTTATTATTTGAGACATATTCTTCCAATTATATTATAAAATATTAATATTAGATTCGGTCTTTTTATAATAACTCAATGAGATTCTAAGTAAAAAACACAAACACGCATTTATAAATTCAATATAACAAATAATAGAATTATAATTTTCCTTGTAGCAAATAATATTAAATACTAAAGAAACACGATAAAATATTCAACTACCCAAACAAACTAAAAAAATTAATAAAATAAAACATAGTTCGAAAGTAGAAAAATAGGAAGAAAACAAAATAAGACACAAAATTCATTATTACAAACAAAAGAAATTGACTAACAAAAATTCGGAGATTGGGAATCAAGAAATACGAAAAGGGGATATTATAAATATGTAGAACAAAGTCGCTTCTTTGAACAAAGTCACTTCAACATATGACCTGTAAAATAATGGGGCATACACTTAGTTAGGGTAAATCTTTGTGCAATCTTTTTTTGAATACTTGTTTTGAAGGTAAATGAATTTTAATTTTGAATAGTAATAAATAACGAATATATTATGTGTAGTTATTATAGGAAGTGTATTATGTGTAGATATTTGAATTTCCCTTATTATTTTGAAAGAACCTATTTTAAGTAAATCGTTTGGGATGTTGCTATATTTTTGTAGATTTAGCAATTAATTAAGCTTGCGTCAAAAGTTTTAGGCTGCAACTGGTTGTCTTTCAAAGTAACAAGATGAATAAAAATGAGTGGAAAAAATATAGAAGAATATTTTTCAAGTTGGACTCTCCTTATTAGTGGAAGAAAGTTTTCTTTATATTTCTCTTATTTGTTCATCTAATTAACGTGGAATGAGTTGAAAAATTTATTTTTCATTTTCAACCTAAATAGTAAAACTTGAGAGGAATATATTTTTCCTCTGATTTTTTTTCTCTAAAAGTGCAACCAGTTGCAGCCTTAGAATATATTCCAAGCATAATTAATTGTTACATGTATATAATATTAGGAAAATGAATTAAATAGAATATATTGTAATAAAGTATCCCTCAAATATAGCAAATAATCCGATTTGATTATATTCATGGTTTAAACGATCCCTCCATTATAGCTAAATAACAACCGATCTGAATTAGATTATTATCTTATTGTGAGTATATTTTTAAGTATTGTTAGTTTATTATGGTAGTTTCTATTTTTGTTAAGAACTCAAGATTTTGTATTTAAATATTTTACATTTTTTATGGCATTTAATAAAGATTGCAGCAAAAGTTTAGGGAGTGTATACAAATCCCTCTAATAAATGTGATGGTATAATTTTAGGTAAAAAACATTAAATGTTATCCGATATATATATATGGTAGTAACAAATCCCTCTAATATAGTAAACTGTCGGATTTGATTTTTGTTTTAATTTCGTAAAACAAAATATGTTGTTGTATAAAATATATCAAATCAATTTTGTATTCTGTAACTCAGAACAATTTATTTTATTTTTTTAATTATTTGAATATGAACAAAAAATAAATAATTTAATCAATTGTGTTACAGTTTCATAAATAAATGAAACTGTTATTGTTAAAACATATATATGAAAATTTGATTAAATTATGCAGTGTATATTTATATATAATATGTATATATGTAATTTATTAAATTATGTAAATTATTAAATTATGTCAATTTGTATCTATTTTTTTGTCAACATTCCATTTCATTAAATCAAGTTGTGCCGACAAGGTAAAAACATCACCGGCATTGTCTGACTTACATGGCAACTGGGCCCCATAGGGCCGGCCCAGTAACCAAACCCTTACATAAAAAAAATACCTTACCGTAGTGAGATACAATCTTGAGGGATCTGATAGTAGAATTTTTACTAGTCAATTACTCAAATCCCACTCATGTCATTGTAGTATTTGAGATATCGAACCACGGAGGTTAAGATTGAAGTACTAAGAATACATGAATCTTCCTAAGCTAGAGCAAATGTTTTTGGGTTTTTATGTTTTTAAACTAAAGAAAACAAATGCAAGAAAGAAAACAAAAGATAGAAGTGTTGGAAAATGAATTAACTATCAAGAAGATGATTAATGAACAAACAATGATTATAAAGATTGCATTAAATACTATCCTAGAACATGGGATTCATAATTATGATTAATCCACTCTCGTGGCACTAATCACATTGTTAATCATCAAATCAAGATCAAACTCTCGTTTGTGATAAGATGATTAACAAGCTTTAATCTCCAATCCCACTTAGTTCACTAATCACCCTAGACATCAACTCTCATTGGCTAGGCATGAAAAGCTCATAAAAGGTTTGGTTCAAGCATTTCATCGAGCACCTATCGGGCGTGAAATACTTAAGCTCTAGCTTTGATCTCTCAATCCAAAACTAGCTTTAAGATCAACCTAAGTGAAGGACCTAACAAGATGCAACCTAAATTATCATCATCTAACCATCAAGACAATTACCTAACGATGCCTAAACTTTCAATGCACATTTATTCTTATGACATGAAACACTTTCAAGTAGATTAGTTCACTTCCATGACACTAATCATTATACGAATCATCTAAAGTCAGCATCCACCGATCACTTAGATAATCCATAATTTACCACAAGTCTATTTTAGTCAACAATTCATCCTTAAGTCAGCATCCACCGATCACTTAGAATGAAAAGCATGCTTAGAAGTTTTCTAGACATTTCATCGAACACCTTGTGTGCATGAAATGTCTAATTTCTAGAAATGAGTTTTCAATTCAATCCTACCATTACGATCCTTCCTAACATGTGAACAAATATTTATCTAGTCATAAACATCAACAATAAATCATCAAACCATCCAAATCAAGCAAAATCCAAAATCCAACGAAAAGGGCCTAAAGCCTAAACATGAAGAACAAGGAAGAACACAAGGGAAAAAGAGACATAAAGATAGAGAAAAAAGATTAAATAAACATAATATAAATATAGGTTGAAGAATCCTTCACTAGAGTGGCATGAATGATGAAGATCCATCCAAAATCATCATAAGAAGAGTTTTGGATAAAACCCAACTCTAGAAAGAAGAAAAATTAACTTGAAAATTAGGTTTTTAGGGTTTTACTAGTGATATGGCCCGCACCATGTGCGGGCTCCAAAGTATGACAAAGTTATATTATCGAACATGGAATCTGAAAATCATTTACAAAACAAATAGATGTCTTTAAGATCATGAATGTACCTACCAATTCGGTGGAAGAAGAAAAAGAATAAAAAGACCATACAAATGTTAACAAATTAGGCGCAACCAAAAAGAAACACAAAAAATATAATTTCTGTAAGTTATGATATTTGATGTCTCGATAGACGTAGGTTGAGACACAATGTCTAAGAGTACAAATGTTAACATGATCTTACAGACATCTATTAAAAAACCGCTAAACCAAAATATGCTTTCTAACAAAATATTAAACACGAAAAATCTACGATCAATTATTGCGAAACCCGTATGAAGACACATACGAAATTAACTAAAGATGTATTGTATTAAGATTTAGTTACTCATAATTAATCAATTATGAACATGTGAGCAATGGCGGCTCCTTCACTGGGTATAAGGTATGAGATTAAAGGCAACCAATATCACCTATTTTATATGAATTAATTTATAAAAAACGTCTTCTATTTTTTATTTTATTAAGGTCCAAAACAAATATATTTGAAAATATATTTGAAAATTAAACAATGATATCGATAAAAAGAAACAAACCTGAAGAATGTGCACGGATAGATTTGAAGCCTCAAGTCGCGTTACATCAAACAAATTCATTACTAAAACAGTAGTGTAAGAAAATAATCAAAAGACAAAGAACCGATGTGCTCCTGTTAGGCATGTCAATTTTAGTCCAAACCCATGGGCCCCGCCCCAATAGACAAAGAACCGATTTTTTTTCATGATTATCGTATATATGATATACTTCAATATTTTCTATATTTATCTTTACTGATTTTTATTTTAAATGAAAATTCTTTTCAAAACCCTAGCGTCTTCGTGAGGCTATATATACCACCCATACAATACCCGTCTCTTTTATACCAAATCTCCGAGAAGGTCATACCCCACCACTTCTTTTCTTTGTCTTTCGTTATTTGTTATTTGGCTTTCGTTTGATGTGTTTTTAATAACCGAAACATTTTTGTTTTTGTTTTTTTGGAACGTTATAAGGAGTTCATTACGAAATAAAAGATTGGGAGTGTTCTAACATATTCAACCACCCCGATTCCTCAGAAAGAAAACCGATATCTAAAAACCTACAAAATATCTCGAAATCAGTATTTAAAAAACAATTATACAAAAGAGTGGATTAAACCAACTTGTTTATTGATTAATACCTTCAAATCACGTATTGTTGCCGGGTTTAAAAAAAATTCTAAAATTATACATTATCCACAACTTGTTTATCGATTATCATAATTAGTTATCCAACAATGAAAATTCGAATTGACCTATAGATGAAGAGGAAGTAAAAAATGTTATCCATTAGGATGCACATACCCGAATATGTGATAAGGATGAACCCGGTGAACTTTTTTATAAACGATATCTTTCACCACTTTTATTCCATAAGTCCTCCATAACACTATCAAAGACATGCGCCAATCATAACCCTCATGTTTGAGCATTTCGTAGCCTTAATCTTTCGCAAACATCTTTTAATAAGGATGTGATTGGCTCATGTTTATGAGGTGGTACCGGAACAACTATTATTAATATCCACATAGAGAGCATAATTAATAGCTATCTAATATGGATCCTTTGGTCTCAGTTAGACGCTAGCTTCTTTTCGAGTCCACATGCTATAAGGAACCATCAGTCACGAGAGATAAGAAGGTGATGGTGGTGACGATATTGGCGGTGATACAAACATTAAAACGACCGCCCAAAAATGAGTACTTTCGCCAAATGTATTTATTGCCAAATCATACTCCTAGCGATTCAAGTTTTCTACAAAGTCAACAACTTTTTATTGAATGTTTTACTCGTTACCACAACTGCTTAAGGTACACCTAAAGTGCTTACAAAAAAATTCAAGTCTTTGTGAGCTCACCCACATACTCTGTTTTGCATGCATTGTATGTTTTAAAAAACTATACTTTTAAAGAGCTAGAAATCTGAAAATATCCTTTAAACACTACTATAATAGCCTATTGGTATGACCTCAATCATCTCTCTCAAAGACAAAACCAAATAATTTCTAGCCTCAAACTTTTCCTCAAACCTCAAACGCCACCGACTCAGTCATCGGACTCATATGATCACCAACAGGGGCGGAGCTACTTGGGCTATAGTGGGGTCAGCTGACTCCTATGATTTTTGTTTTTGTTTTTATGTTATATCCTAAAATAAATTTAACTGACCCCACTTTAAAAAAAAAGTTTGACCCCATCAAAAAATAATTTAGTAGTAAAAAGTCTAATTTATTTGTTTAGTTGAGATCACGTTTAGTTTGAAACTCAATTAAAATGCAATTATGAATGATTTATTGCTTATCCATAAATTAAATAAAAATGTTATCTATTTTTGGTTGACGGTTTTGAATACAACAAAACGAAACCAAAACTTTGAAACATGATGGTGTTGCACCGAATCTTTGACGTAATACACATTCTACGATCATTGACTCCATAGTCTCCCTTTAGAATGGGGAAAACACCAGACAAAACAAACACACAATAAAAAAACATGTTGTTAAATTTAAAATAAAATATCATTCTACACAGTTCTATAAACAAACCTTCTTCACCCAACACTCGTCGACGAACCACCCACTCATTCGATCGAAAATCCCAAAGAAACTTAAGTGAAAGTTTTGAATACAAAAAGCTGTCATTAAAGAACCTGCAACTCGCCAAATCAGCAGCGAATCTCCGAGAGAAAACCCACGAGTTGAATGCTGCATAGCATGACATCCAATTTTATTTTATTTTAAATAACAAAAACACTTATTTTTACCCCCAAACAAAAAAAAACACTTATGAGCAATTTCTAAGATAAACACGAAAACATATAAGAAATGAATTCCACAAAAATAGACAAAATCTATGAAGGGTGTCTTTGTCCTCACGAAAGACATAGGGAACATTATATGAACGCAACGGATTGCAAGCGGTACGATCGATACCTCCATGGCAACAAAACGCATTGGTGCCCGATATAGGCCGATACAACCAAATAGGAAGAGACTCCCACGAATTCGCGAGCATATCAAGATGAACAACGGAAGCAAATTGATCTGAAAAAGCCAGAAAAAACTGTAAGAACCTAACCAACCAAGAAAAAAAATCAAAAGGCGAGGAATATTATAAATAGCAACAAATAAACAAACAATCAGTCCAAATGTCAAACCCAAAAGAAACCTAGACAAAACACAGGAACATATAATCCATATCATTATTAAATTGTCACTGTGAAACAGGTTGCCCTGTCCAAAGGCCACAAAAGATGTATTAGAACCGGAAAAAAATATAGAGAACATGTAACTAAATAAAATACGCAAGCAACGCTGTGATGCAAAATTACCGGGTTGTAAGAACGACTCCACCCACGCACCATGTTCATCAATGGAGAGTCCAAGTTCACGAGCTGATGAACACACAAAAGAATCATTAGAAAGGTAAAGAGAGAGAACACCATATTGCAAAATTAGGTAAAATAAAATTACATTAATTTTTGGATGCATAAAAAGACTTAAGATGAGTCGTATTTATATAATATCATGATATGCATTAGGGTTTTATTTTTAACGATAATCATTATAATTTACCATATTTTTTTTCAACTAACCAACAGCCGCGATATTAACAAATTTTATTCATATCTAACTTTTTGGATATGGACATGATTTACCTTAATCATTATCGATAAAATATAAAAATTCATTTTATACAACTATCAATATAACCAAAATTTTACTTTTTTATCAACATTTACGATTCAAATATATTTCTGCTTATTTTGGGCCTATCGCAGCTCACGCAAAAACACTCAACAACCGAATATAACCTGATCCCGGACCAAAACTTTGCAACCGTTAACATGAACTAACATTGACAGTTTCAAAATCTAACCCACATTAATTGATTATACCGTGCAATCCAAAGAATAAAAAAATAAACAAAACTATCTAACCAAACCAAAGTGGTATCAACATGCTATCGAAATCATAAACCGTCCAGCTCAAAAAAATAATAAAAACTTGACTAATCAAATCATACGGCTTATAACCACATAATGGAAGAACCATATCAAAATCGTAAAGCGTACCACATGAATAACTCGGCTCTGTTTTTAAAAAAAGAAGAGAACCGGTTCCAATTGAGCCAAACACAAAATAACGCATCGAACCGGGTTTAGGAGATTAAAAATTTGAACCAAGAAATAGTATATTCTCCTTATCTAGGCGCCATTTAAATTGTATAATTTCCAATTTAGATAAGTCCATGGTTGTCATTATCATTAGCATTATATTATCAGAATATATTTACTTACAATTATCGAATATAACATATGATATTTGGTTTGTTTTTTTCAACAGAACACAAACCGGTTAACCATCGGGTTTTTATCTTTCTTGATTAGCATCATTGGTTAATTGCCTGGATTAACACTAAAGGGCGACGACTATAGGTGACAAATACGATGCATAACCAAATAAACGTTACTTGGTTTACTACTGCTCATTGGTTAATCACCTGGATTGGTCTAGACGCATATTCAGATTATTTCGTTTTATTACACATTATTTATATTTTTTTTGTTTTCTACAAATTTGAGTGTCGATTACTACCCGACCGGGTTGGTATGGGACCTAACAATCGGTTTGGTATGAAAAATCATTCATATATACCAATTAGAAGACGGATCGAGCCCCCGGTTTTGTTAAACCCTAATAATAACAAAAAGCGACCAACCGATAAACCAAGAGTAAGACATGAAATTTGGAATAAACCAAGCGATTAAGTTAAACCGAGCGTCGGTTTGATTTAAGTGATAAGGACATGTCATCATATAGTAACGAATGAAATTATGACAAATAATCAAAAAAAATTTGAATGAGGGAGGATTATTCCGAGGCCGCCACATAAGATTATGACTTCACAAATAATAGTATGATAGAGAAAGAGGGCGGACCGGGTCGACCCGGGACAAACCGGGTACCGACCCGGTTAAAATGGGTCAAATCCGGTCTTGTGTAGAACCTTCCCTAAAACCGTGATATCTCCTGGGATACATGTCCGAATGGCCTCAAACCACCTCCTGTGGACAGCTAATACACATGGATACAACGTTTGTGAAGGCTACCGAGGCTAAATCAGATTGGAGACCATTCGTCCAGCCAGGTCTTTCAGGCATGTTAGATGGCTTCGTTCAGACGGACATACTCTCAGTAAAGTGGCCATATATAACGAACCATGTATCCGAATGACCCGAAACCACATCCTGTAGTCAGGTAATTCACTTGGCTACAACTCTCATGAAGACTTCAAGAGCTGGATCAAATCGGATCGCCTTCTTCTGATCAGTTTTTTGAGACGTTCCGGATGGTTCCTCTCTAGTCTTTAGGCACCAAATCTCCAAACGCCACCAAGTGTCTCCAAGACACCTAGAAACACTCCAAATGTATGCAAAACTCACTAAGACCTAATGCAAACACCTATTACTCTAAATGAGACCTAAATGCAAGACAAGACCATGATCATGCATGTGAATTACACAAAACTCTAAATGAAATGCATGCTAAAACATGCAATATATGAGTATATCAATTCCCCCAAACTTAAACCTTTGCTTGACCTCAAGCAAACAAGAATAAAGAAAGGGAGAGGACTAAAAATGGGAGCTCAAATCCAAAAGTGTCATAAAAAGAATTCAACTCAATGTCCAAGTTACTAGCTCTAAGATGCGATCAAACAAGTCTACTCAAAAATAGCTAGCCATATCCTTCCCTATACGAATCAAATTCAAGCCTCAACCTACACAAGTATTCATGTCATCCAATACTTTAACATTCATTAATCGTTTCAAGTGAATCATGCTTATGCAAGGCAAGTGAATCCATTTGGCTAGGGTGAAGGTCTTGAGATAAAGATGATCTCAAATGTAGGGGATTATTCTAATGCAAGGGATCTCTCAATGAATGAGCAAACTTTAGCAAAATGCTAAGAGTAAAAGGCAATCTATGCATACAAAGATAGACTCATATCTACCCAATGCCTAAATCATCTCTAACCCTAGCATATCTACCCATGAAGTCTTCATCCTAAGCTACCCTTTTCTCACTTGGCCTTTTTGCCGTCATGTCCCATACTTGAACTCCTTATTCCACTTCATCCTTTCTCACTTGGGGAATTTCTTCTTCTCCACTGAATCTTGTGGTCTCGTGCTTCTTTTTGTTGTTTCTTTAGCTCTTCTTTCTTTCTTTTTCTTTGCATTGCCTCATCATTTACCAATTGATGCCTTAGCCAATTTTTGGCTTTTTCCTTTGTTTCTATGAGGCTATAACTATCACTAAGAGTTATTCTTGATAACTTGCACTAACCACATCACAATATTGCATTCCCCTTTTACCTTCACTTCATTCTTTTGAACTCACTTCCTTCTTATCCACAATCCCATTAGTCACACCATTTCGTTCACACCAAACCCAAAACTTCCCTTTCCCACGAGCCTAACCTAGTCTAGCCTTTGATGTTCGGCTAGATATACATGCAAACCTATCCTTGTCGCCCTAAACTCAACACTTTTTGCCAAGCTTACTCGAAAAATTAGGCCTCACATACGCACACTAAATATTTTGGCTTGAACGGAGGGTAGGTTAAAGGTATGGTAAACCGTTACAATGATAGGAATCGGCTACTTGGACTAGCAAAAGAGTGGTGAAAATGATAAAAGAGCCCAAATATGTATATGGTAACCATGAATTCACTATGCAATGCACAAGCATGATAATTTCAATGTCAAAATTATGGTTTTCACTTAGGTAGGATTTGAATCAAATCAAAACTTGTTTTAGCTAAGACCCTAGTAATGAAATGCAAGATCGAGATATGGTTCATCATTGATTTCAACACGAGATCAAAAGCATCAAACAACAAGCAACGAGGGCATTGAATCAAGCTCTAAAAATGATACTTTACAAGGATAATCTATCATTACTCCTAATGCTCATGCAAAGCTACCTAATATGATATGCATCTAGACTCAATCCTAGATATGAAATGCAAACAATTTCAAAAAAATTCAAAATTATTGAAAATGCATGAGACTCAAGATGCAAAAGGCAAAATAAGATCACAAAACACATAATTAGACACCGGTCCCTCCCTCAAACTTAAATCACAACGTCTCGGTGTGAAAGAAGTTCAAGAGAGAGACCAAAAACGAAAGATAAAAATGCAAAGATACTCAAAAGGAAAGAAGTACTTACAAATGGGGAGTGAGGCTAGATGAATGGAGATGAAGGAAGAGCTTTCGACATCACCACCAATGAGCCTTGCCACGACCTTGGACTCAAAAGACCCTTATTGATTGCTTGTTTTGTGTCTCAAGCTCGACAATGGATATGCTTGGGGAGGTCCCCAAGGGCGCGTTTAACGTCACTAGCTTGACAGTTGCTTCCTCATTGTCACTCCCTTCATGAAAATCATAAGAAAAGTGAAAAGATTAGCAACAAAAGAAAATAAAAAGCTATAGTCTCAAGACGAATCAAAATCCTAATGATCAATGCTAAACCTCCCCGGCAACGGCGCCAAATTGATAGTAGGATTTTTACTAGTCAATTACTCAAATCCCACTCATGTCATTGTAGTATTTGAGATATCGAACCACGGAGGTTAAGATTGAAGCACTAAGAATACATGAATCTTCCTAAGGTAGAGCAAATGTTTTTGGGTTTTTATGTTTTTAAACTAAAGAAAACAAATGCAAGAAAGAAAACAAAAGATAGAAGTGTTGGAAAATGAATTAACTATCAAGAAGATGATTCATGAACAAACAATGATTATAAAGATTGCATTAAATACTATCCTAGAACATGGGATTCATAATTATGACTAATCCACTATCGTGGCACTAATCACTTTGTTAATCACCAAATCAAGATCAAACTCTCGTTTGTGATAAGATGATTAACAAGTTTTAATCTCCAATCCCACTTAGTTCACTAATCACCCTAGAAATCAACTCTCATTGGCTAGGCATGAAAAGCTCACAAAAGGTTTGGTTCAAGCATTTCATCGAGCACATATCGGGCGTGAAATACTTAAGCTCTAGCTTTGATCTCTCAATCCAAAACTAGCTTTAAGATCAACCTAAGTGAATGACCTAACAAGATGCAACCTAAATCATCATCTAACCATCAAGACAATTAACTAACGATGCCTAAAATTTCAATGCACATTTATTCTTATGACATGAAACACTTTCAAGTAGATTAGTTCACTTCCATGACAATAATCATTGTACGAATCATCTAAAGTCAGCATCCACCGATCACTTAGATAATCCATAATTTACCACAAGTCCATTTTAGTCAACAATTCATCCTAAAGTCAGCATCCACCGATCACTTAGAATGAAAAATATGCTTAGAAGTTTTCTAGACATTTCATCGAACACCTTGTGTGCATGAAATGTCTAATTTCTAGAAATGAGTTTTCAATTCAATCCTACCATTAAGATCCTTCCTAACATGTGAACAAATGTTTATATAGTCATAAACATCAACAATAAATCATCAAACCATCCAAATCAAGCAAAATCCAAAATCCAACAAAAAGAGGCCTAAAGCCTAAACATGAAGAACAAGGAAGAACACAAGGGAAAAAGAGACATAAAGATAGAGAACAAAGATTAAATAAACATAATATAAAGATAGGTTGAAGAATCCTTCACTAGAGTGGCATGAATGATGAAGATCCATCCAAAATCATCATAAGAAGAGTTTGGGATAAAACCCAACTCTAGAAAGAAGAAAACTTAACTTGAAAATTAGGTTTTTAGGGTTTTATAGAGAAAGAGGGCCGACCAGGTCGACCCCGGACAAACCGAATACCGACCCGGTCGAAATGGGTCAAATCCGGTCTTGTGTAGAACATTCGCTAAAACCGTGATATCTCCTGGGATACATGTCCGAATGGCCTCAAACCACCTCCTGTGGACAGCTAATACACATGGATACAACATTTGTGAATTCTACCGAGGCTAAATCAGATTGGAGACCATTCGTCCAGCCAGGTCTTTCAGGCATGTCGGGTGGCTTCGTTAAGACGGACATACTCTCAGTAAAATGGCCATATATAACGAACCATGTATCCGAATGACCCGAAACCACCTCATGTAGTCAGTTAATTCACTTGGCTACAACTCGTATGAAGACTTCGAGAGCTGGATCAAATCGGATCGCCTTTGTCTGATCGGTTTTTTGAGACGTTCCGGATGGTTCCTCTCTAGTTTTTAGGCACCAAATCTCCAAACGCCACCAAGTGTCTCCAAGACACCTAAAAACATTCCAAATGTATGAAAAACTCACTAAGACCTAATGCAAACACCTATTACTCTAAATGAGATCTAAATGCAAGACAAGACCATGATCATGCATGCGAATTACACAAAACTCTAAATGAAATGCATAATAAAACATGCAATATATGAGTATATCAGGATCCATCACAAGGGAGAAGCCCTTCACGAGGGAAGGTGGATTCGAACTCACGTGTCAATTTGTATCTAATGAAGTGTATTTTTAATGTGTACAATATACCTCTATAGGAGAAAAAAAGATTTCTCGTAATTACGTACCTCTATTGCTTTGTTGTTACATCCGAGTGTATATTTGTTGGTCTAACAGATTTATTTTTCTTAATACATAGATTTGCTGGACTTGGCTTCTAGTTTTCACCTAGCGATGTGATGATTCTGCTTATAACTCTTTTAGTCTTATCACGCCCTGCTTGTCCAAGATCATGAGTTATTTATTAATTATTAAGTTCTCATCTTATTCCCTTAATAGAAAACTAATAAATAAAATATTTTCAAATTCCCATCCCAGTTTTTTTTTTAGGATATTATCTTATCAATGTAGCTAGAGACAATCCCAGAAGCTGCTTCTTAATTCCCGAACAACAAAGATTAAAAGGTACTGAGAACATACTAGTAACAGTAATTTAGATTTGTCGGCTTATTACAATAGGCAAATAAATGGTATAGATACGATACATCTATAATTATATGGAAAAAATTCATAAATAATTTCCTTACAAAATATAAAAAAACATAAATTATGCAATATCTAATTTGTTTCATGATGATGATATTTTGGGAGACACAAATATTAATATAAGGAAATATTTATTCAAAATTTGACTATTACGAATAATATGAAAATTTTAAATTAGATGATTACCTTATTGTGAGTATATTCTTAATTATTGTAAGGTTGTTATGGTAGTTTCTATTTTTGTTAAGATTATGATATTTTGTATTTAAATATTTTACATTTTTGATGGCATTTAATAAAATTTGCAGCTAAAGTTTAGAGAGTATATACTACGCATAATTTGTTGTCACTTAATTGATTTCGTAGATTCTTTTAAATAAATAATAATAGATTTGAAGAGTGTTTGGAAGTATGAATAGTAGAGTTAGATTAAAAAATAATAATAATTTATCAAAGTAGATATTTCAAAATAATAAAATATTGTATTTCACTTTTATTTCATCTCAACAAAAATAAATATTTCATCTCAACAAAAATAAAAATATTGCATCTCAACAAAAATAAAAATATTACACATATCAATATTTTATTTCAAAAAAAAGTAAATTAGTATTTTGACAGTTTCATGTAAATAAGTAAATTATTTAAAATAAAATAATTAAATTATAATTTTTTTTTGTTTCTTGATCGTTACATATTTAAGTAGTTAAATTATTAATTTTGACAATTTTATGTATTTTTAATGTGTACAATATAAGTTACGTAATTTAATATATTGTGAATTTCAAGTACTGTTTGAATATTGTGATAGTGGAAAGATATAATGAAATTAGTTAAATCCAAATTAATTGATAAAACCATTTAAAGGAAGTAATTGTGTTTGGATGTAGAGATAGTTTGAGAAAATCCTGGTATTATCCATATACAAAATTTAAATTTTCAAATCATCATGTTTGGGAGCAAGGATAGCAATGAAATAAAAAAAAAATCTAAGGAAATTAAAAAAAAATCGAAACTAATGAGGTGATGACACATAAGTAAATTAATTAGTTGTCATTAAAAATTGTGTTTGGAAATAGAGATAGTAGGAGAAAAAAATTAATTAAAAAATCAAACAAATGCTAACTTTAATTGTGGGCTTGCCATGTGTACTTTTGTGCTTCATCTTTATTATACTTTAGATATTTCTTAAACTAGATAGATACAAATTTCTATAATATCTAAATAATAATTATACAATATTTAATTATAATATAGTGGATCTTCTAGATCCTTCTATAGTATATATAATCAAAATTTCAAAAAAAAAAAATTGTGTGTATATTTTGTATGGTGTGTCTGTTGTAACAATAATTACGAGTGTAATAATGTTTTTGTTGTAACATATATAATCAAAATGCCAAAAAAAAAGTTTCTGTTCACTTTGATCATTCAGTGAAGTGTTCTCTACCCCTTTCATCCTTCAACCTGATTATTTTTTTAGATTTATTTGGCAAATTTTAGCATTTATTTAAAGTTTCATTAGCTTTTTAGCATTTTCCCAAAGTGCTATTTTATTTAAAGTTTCATTAGCTTTTTAGCATTTTTCCAAAGTGCTATTAGAAAGTAGCACTTTTGCTACGGTTCATGACCAATTTAACTTTATACAATCCGGCGTGTACGATACACAGAGAAATAAATATGAAGATAATTTCGTCTTTTACTAGCTAAAAACAAAAAAAAATAACACTAAAAAACTGAAAGTGTTAAAAAAAAAACTAAGAAATTTAAAATTAATTACTAATATGTGCAATATTGTCATGTTTTTTTTATGAATCTTCCGGCCTTTGACACAGTTGTGGAAGTACTTTGTATTTTTGTCACCCGATTTGAGCCACTGTTCACGACTTTTTTGTTTCCAAAATTGTTCCTTCTCATTGTAAGTTTCAACCAAATCGTATTTGATCTTCTGCATCAGAGATGGATCCGTCTGACTTTTGAGATGAGTATCTTTTGCAAACATTGGATTCTGGTCTTGGCATTCTTGTTATCAGAATTCTTCCATCGAAAGAGTTCAGTTGTGTGATATATCATGGTTTTTACCCCTTTTAGACCATAATATATATCTTATTTATGGAGTCTTTCTAGTATTTTGGAGTCTTTTCGAATCTTTTACAGGTTTAGGTACGTTTGGAGCACAATCGGAGAAAAGAAGCCGTTTTGGGTGAAAATGAGCATATGGAGATGTAGAGTCATGCAGAGACGTCAGAAGTTTGGCATTCGTTGAAGAACTTCCCACCAATGGATTGAACTCAAATATGGATACAAGACATATCAATGGATTAGCTTTCATTTGGAAGTGGTTGGAAGCAATTCCAGCGGTGCGATCGAAAGTTATGCCAGTTTTCGTGAATACAGTCCAGTCTGGCGAGAGAAGAGTCGGCACAGAGGATGAGTATCGACCGATACTACTAGTATCGACCGATACCGACTTCAGAGAGAAGGAAACGTGACTTTTTACAAGGTTGAAGTTTGCAACTTGGTCCAGGAGTCTTTAATTATTACCAAAAGCCCCAAAACGTGTTTTAGCTTTATAATTAGGTTTTTCAGGCACTTTGGTGGCTACGCTTTCATAACTTGAGACAAATATTATTCTACTTTTATTTTTGGAGAGACAACTCTGAACTCCGGTTTCTTATTGATTTCTTTGATGATCTATTCAATCATGTTGTTTTCATTCTCCATGTCTGAGTATATCCACTTTAGGTTTAGGGTTTTCATAAGGGTTTTCTCTGAATGCTAGGTTGATTAGTTGATTAGGATTCACCATCTGAATTAGTTTTTCACCATAAGTTGTTCTCAAAGCTATTTCTAGGTTGACGAATCTGGAATTTAGATTTTAGGATAATTGATTAGGTACGAGAGTGCGATTAATTACCTGATAGAACTTAGAGTGAGCAAAATAACTATTCACAAAGAGATTTGGTTTAGTTGTTTTGTGAACAAATTAAACTTGAACTAAAACTGGTTTAGATTTTAGGATTCGCAAAGAGATTTAGAATTCTAGGATTTAGACTTAGATAGTTTTCACAACGAGAGTTGGTTAGCTGTACTTTAGTGATTTGAGTTTAAGAACCGCGTTAAATCTGAATCATGTTAGTTAGTTTATCTGCATTCATTGATCTCCTGAGAAATACCCTGAACCTATCTTTCTCCAATCGAATTTACAACCATTTTAATTTACGCTCTGCTTTCAATATAATTGATCACTTAGCTTAATTCTCGTCTATATAATCTACTGTGTGTTTCCGTGAGTCCTTGTGTTCGACCCCTACTTTACTACAACTACTGCTTCAGTACTTTTAGAGTATTAATTTGAGCATATCATTGTGTAACTGCTAATGCGGTCCATCAGAGATGTTTTTATGGACTCGATCTGTAACACCCGTCTTCTAACTTCCTCAAGATGGCATGTCACGAGTTAACTTATACCACAAGTGACCGTCATTAGCCGGGAATAACCAAATTTAATTGTTATTTCAGTTCAACCGTCTTTCAATAAAACCAATTCAGTCTTTACTAAAATCCAATAACTTAAAATAATAAATCCAATAACGAATAATTTCAATAAATAAATCCCCGGAGCCCAAAATTCAGCACCAGACGGACAAACATCACCAGCTACTCCTCCTCACCTTAGCCAATCGGGTTGAAACTCGGGTACTGACGATTTAGGAATTATGGTTAAATTCAGATCTTCTCGGAAAGCAATCGTCGGTGCCACTCAACGGTGGTGGCTGCAATTTTTCCGCGGTTCCAAGGGCTCTTTGGTTACTCGATTGGCAAACGACGGCGAGGAAGATGACAGCGGTGGGTTCGGGAGTAGCGGCAGCGCTATGGTTCTCGGCTCGAGCGGCTACTGTTTCTAAACCTTTCCTCTATGTTCCTCTTCTTCTTCTTTTCTCTCTCACCGTGAGTTCTCTCCCTCTCTCAAAGGAAGAGGGAGATACATACACATGTATATATACATCCTTGGGATTTCTGGATTCTAGTTGGGCTTCCGCTGTGGTTTTGGGCCTTTGACACGCGGAATTTTTATATGGGCCTCAGTTATCGGATACGGGATGTTACAATTTTTACCCACTACAAAAGAATTCGTCCTTGAATTCGGCATGTCGTCCCATTCACTACTCTTGTCTTTAAAGAGTTCGGGATAGTCCGTTTACAACACGGAGTATAACACCGGTATTGAACAAATTGTGAGCTATCCAGCCTCTCACAAAAAAAACAAGCTTATCGATTTTCCTACCGCTATGCACGCAATTTACTCAAAATTTTGTTTTTGACAATTGAGAAGAATAAGGCAACGAGGAAAAACAATTACTTACCAGCTGTTGGCTCAGTTCCCTCGTGGTCTCCAACAAACATCACGCGGGGTCCCACGTCTTGATGGTGAATTGAGACCCCGGCGACGGTGCCAAATTTGATATGCTCAAATTAATATCCTAACATATACTAAAGCAGTAGTCGTAGTATAGCTAGGGGTCGAACCACAAAGACTCAAAGAGACACACGAAAACAAGTACGCAATTAAAAGTGTTGTAAATCAATGGAGGAAAATATAGGCCCAGTGTTTTTCTCAGGAAATCAATGAATGCAGCTAAATTAACTAACAAGATTCAGATTACGCACGGTTCTTGAACTCAAATCACTGAAATATAGCTAACCAACTCTCATTGCGAAAACTATCTAAATCTAAATCCTAGGAATTCCAAATCTCTTTGCGAATCCTAAAGTCTAAATCAGCTTTAAAGTTCAGGTTTGATATGTTCACATATCAATTAAACCAAATCTCTTTGCGAATAATCAATTTGCTCACCTAGGTTTTATCAGCTAATTAATCGCACTCTCGTGCCTAATCAATTATCCTAAGATCTAAGTTGTAGGTGATCAATCCAGAATTAGCTTTGAGAACAACCTATGGTGAAGAACTAATTCAGATGGTGAATCCTAAACAGATAATTAACCTAGCATTCGAAGAAATCCTTTATGAGAAAACTCTAAACCTAAAGTGGATCTACTCAGACATGGAGAATGAAACAATCAACATAACTGAATAAATCATCAATAGAATAGAAAGAGTAACAAGAGGTTTTGAGATCTGATCTCGGACGAAGGGAGATTCAGACTTGTCTCTCTCAAACCAAAGTAAAATAAAGAATACAGAATAATGCATAGACAACAAAGTGGCTGTAAAATCCCTATAAATAACCTAAAACACGAATTGGGGCTTCTTGTAATTATTAAAGACTTCTGGGCACTTTTACAATTCTTCAAGTCCTGGAAAACTCTCGGGTTGTGTCTTGCTGCGATGGGTATCGATCGATACTAGCCAGTATCGATCGATACCAAGGCTTCATATCGGGTTCTCAGCAACACGAACTTCTGCTTTGCTCCAGAAAGCTCCAATATCTCCAATAATGTTCCCAACGTGCTATGACCTGTAAAAGACCCTAAAAGATTACGAAATAGCATAAAGACTCTATAAAACGGACTTATATCATGGCCTAAAAGGGGTAAAAACCATGATATATCAGGGTCGGATTTCACCTGTTCGAGATTAAAGATTCAAAACAAGAAGTACCGACCCACGGGGATGAGAAAAGCCCGAGCTGCGGCATGACAATCCCGAACAACTTGCCTCGACTACCCTGCCTCGGCGAAACAATCCGGAGCCCAAAGATTGACATTTTATGCTCGAACCGAGGCCAAACCAAGACGAACCAGTTCGCCCCAAAAGGAGAAACCAAGCCCACCAAGTTACGAACGGGCCGAGACAAACATTTATGGGCCTGAGATACGAATTATTCGCCAACTCTTGCGGGCCGAACTAAAGGCCCAAATCATCAATTGCCCTAGTCGATGGCGGCGCGAAGTAAAAGGGAAACACTCCTTTTACTCTCCGAGAATCTCGCATACGAACTTGTATAGATAGTCATCATAATCACTTCTAATGGGACATCTTGAAACCCTAGCAGAAACCCTTAGCAATACTGCTGTTGTACCGAAAAGCTTACAAACATGAATAATAATAAAAAATCATCTTTGGATCTCTGCTTTTGTTTTTCCCCAGAAACTTTTGTTCCCTTAAAAGTTCTTTACAAAAATCGATTGTGCGGGTTTCGGCTCAAATAATTTGGCGCCGTCTGTAGGGAGCTTAGAAGTATTCTTACTCACGAAAACACCAGGAACGAGATCAGAAGTGATGACCGGAGACTAAAAAGAGTCGCCGATGATGCGTACACCGGCGGCGGTAGGGTAGATCCCAACGAGACTCCCCTCGCAACCATGGAAGCAATCTCAACGCCTTAAACCGAACTGAAGGATATGCTCACCTCGCTGATGAAGAAGGCGGAGGAACAAGACAAACGGAACAAAATCCTATCAGAGAAGGTCAAGATGATGACTTCGGAAAATCGGACCAAGGACCGGCAGACTGAATACTTCGGCACGGACATCCCCCCAAGGATGCTTACAAGGAGGTTCGGCCTCAACTCAACGGTCCTCGACTTCTCCACACCCACAAGAACCTCGTCTAACGAAGGACTGCAACCTTGCATCCGTCTGGAGAGGGAACACCCATGGTGACAAGGTCATTCTTATTTGACCCACTTCAGTCGGGTCGCAGAACGGAGCAACAAACCCCCGAGCCCATAGAGTCTCACCTCGGAACAATCAAAACCGCCAATGATAAAGCGATCCGAGGCGAAAGAACCAATGCCTCGGAGCGTAGAGCCCACCTTGGCACGAGAAGGGGAAAGATCCGTAGGAGACATCCCTCGCTCAAGCTGGCTCGGTCTCAACTCGACCATCCTCCACTTCTCCATACCTACGACGACCTCTGCAAGAAGGCTCCCACCATTGACCAGTCTGGATGGGTAACACCCATGGCGGCAAGGCCGCTCTCACTTTATCCATTTCAGTCAGATCGCCAAACGGAGCATCAAACCCCCGAAGCCGTTGGAACTAAGCTCGGAGCAACGATCAAAACTACCAACGACGAAACGATCCGAACCAAAAAAATAAACACCTCGGATCGCGTCATAAGCACTGAACTTTCCTCGACACTGGAAGGAACGACAGCCGCGGGTAAACATCCCCAGTCCAAGTCGGCTCGACAACAACTTGACAAAGGAGGAAGAAAATATTCTCTGGGTGAAGCAAATGCAATGTGTTGATGAGCTGAGAAGGATGAACCTTAAACGACGTAACGAACTAGAAGAAGCGACATTTTTGGAGAGTAGCCATAGCTCAGGTCAGTTCGGCAACGACCTCACGAAAGAGGAAGGAAACATTCTCTAGGTGGAGCAAATGCAGCGCGCCGACGAGTTAAAGACGAATCAGAGCCGATATGACATATTGGCAAAGACGAACCGACCCCAGACAGATGAAGCAAACAACGCCGAGCGATGAACCATCTGTTCGAAGGAGTATCGTACAATCAGCGCAGCGCCCGAGATCGATCGAAAGGAAAAGCGAGGAACTCCCTTTTCGGCAAGGATTACCGATGCAATCGTTGCCGCCCAAGAAAAGGTCAGAATCCCGCTCTACGACAGATCAACCGATCCTAAATACCATATAACGGTCTTCCGCATGGCAATATGCCGAGCCGGAGTCGAGGAAAGTAAAGAAGACGCGAGATTTTGCCGCCAATTCGCAGATCATTTAAAGGGTTCCGCCCTCGATTGGTTCTCAGATCTCGAATGAAACTCAATCGAAAACGTTTGGCAACTGTCCATTCAATTCCTGAAGCAATCCGCTGTGTACATAGGGCGAGAAACATCTGATGCCGATATGTGGATCCTTACTCAAGGACCAACATAATCATTACAGGGTTTCATAGAACGATTCAAAGCAACAATCTCGAAAGCGGGGGATGTGAGCGATCAAGCCGCGATCAACGCACTAAAAGGGGGACTACGCCAAGATTCAGACTTCCGAAGAGAACTCATGCTGAGAGAACCCCCGCCGATCCAGGATGCCCTGCACTGATAGATGGATTTTTGATAATCGAATATCAATTACCCAAATGCTATCGCTGTAGCAAATGGTTTTTTTGGATTTTTATGATTTAATCGGAAAGAAAAAAAAATGCAAGAAGGAAAACAAAAAATAGAAGTGTTGGATCATGAATTAGACTATCAAAAAATGATTAACAATCTAATAATGATGACAAAAATTTAATTAAACACTATCCTAGAACATGGAATTCACAAATATGACTAATCCATTCTCATGACACTAATCACTTCACTAATCACCTAATTGACATAAACTCTTGTTTGCAATTAGATAATCAATGAGCATTATTAAATAAATCCAATTAGTTCACTAATCACCCTAAACATCAACTCTCATTGGCTAGGATGTGAAAAGCTCACAATAAGTTTGGTTCAAGCATTTTCACAAGCACCTCTCGGGCATGAAATGGTTAAGTTCTAGATTTGATTTCTCAACTCAAAACTACCATTAAGATCAACCTATGTGAAGGATCTAACAAGATGCAATCCAAATCATCATCATTCATGATGTCAATGTACACTATCTATGCTATTCCTTAGGTCTAGAACACTTGTATTAGATTAATTCATTATCATGACACTAATCTCTTTGTTAATCACTTAATCAATTCAAATCCTCATTTGTGATTATATTATTAACAAGCATTAATAACAAGTTCCATTAACCAACATACACCTTAAACATTCATCCTCATTACTTAATTATGAAAATCTCATATTTAGTTCATTGGAGAATTTCATTGAACACCTTGTGTGCATGAAATTATCTATGATCTAGATTAAATTTCTCAAGCCTAATCTAGCATTAAGAATACTAAATAATAAAATAAAGCAAGGATTTAGAACTTAAGCATCACAAATCAATCATCAAACCATCAAAATCAAGCATAATCCAAAATCCAAAAAAGTCAACTCACAAAGAACATGAAAACACAAGAGAAAAGACATAAAAATGAAGAACAAGAATCAAATAAACATAATATAAAGATAGAGTGAAGAAATCTTCTCTAAAATGGCATTTGTATGAAAAAGAAATCCCAATCCCTCAAAAGAGAGAGTTCGGGTCAAGCCCCCACTCTTACAAGAAGAAAACTTGTTTATAAAATAAGGTCTAGAGTATTTATAGAAGTCTGGGCCGAGTTCCAACACATAGCGGAGGTTGGCCGGTGTAGGAGGTTTTGGTCAAGAGCTTCAACACCTGGTGGAATTCGGCTGGTGTGCTTGGCCGGTGTGAGACATGGGCTTCAACACCGGGTGGAGTTGGGGAGGTGTGAGCGGGCGGTGTGGAGATGAGGCAGCAACACCAGATGGTCTTCAAGGGATGCAGCTGGCCGGTATTGTCCCTGCTCACACACCGGACATTGACACCAGTCCATGGTTGGTCAGTGTTGTTTGATGGTCTCGCAGCCAGACGGACATATTTTTGGTAAAATCGCCATATCTCCTAAACCACTTATCCAAATGACCTGAAACCACTTTCAGACGACAGCTAACTCATTTTAAATCATTGTCATGAAGACCTCATAAGCTGAATCCGAATGGAGACCCTTCGTCCGGCCTGATCTTTCAGAAACCTCGGGTGAACTCTACATTTGCCTTTGCTCCATAACTTCAATCATCCCCAAAATGTCTCCAAGCACCTAGAAAACACTCCAAATGATGCAAGACTCACTAGGACCTAATGAAAATTAGCTAAACTCTAATTAAGACCAAAACACTAAAGAAAACTATGAAAACACATGCATGAGACTCAAAATGCTAAGTTAAATGCATGCTAAAATAGGTAAAATATGAGAATATCATGCACAAAGCCTCGGATTTCAATGAAAAACGGAGAGATGCTCCGCCTCGAAGCCAGACCAACGATCAATCAAGAATGCACCTTAGCAAACAAAATGCGATCTCTCTTGAAGCAGTTATCCGCCATTCAGGAAAAATCCCATTCTACGACGGAACGACGGACCCCAAAGCCTATATATAATAGTTTTTTCGCATGACAATGGAGCAAGCCGATCCCGAGGGAAGCACGAGAGAAGATGGTTTTAGTTTATCGTTCGTGAAAAATCTAAAGGGAGTCGTCCTCGACTGGTTCTCAAAATTCGATCGGAACTCGATCCATAATTTTCAACAATTGTCTACCGAACTCATAAGGCATTTTTCTACGTTCACAGAATGAAGAGCCTCCGACATTGATTTATCGACTATAAGTCAAAGCCCAATAGAGTCGCTACAGAATTTTATGGGGTGTTTCAAAATGGCACTTTCAAAGGAAGAAGGCGAGAGTGATTGAGTTGCAATTAATACACTAAAATGGGCGATGTGGCATAGATTATACTTCCGAAGATAAATCACACTCAAAAAGCCTTTGACATTCCATGACGCCCTGCACCGAGCCTCAGATTCATCTCTAAGGAGGAAAAAATCATAGATGCTCCATCCAAAATTTAGATCAACGATTAGCCAAGAGCACACCTCTGTGAATGTGGTGGGCCCATCCCCGATAGAAGACACAATACCTCGAGAAGCTCTAAGCTTAAAAGATTCACTTCGGAAGTAGAAGACAGATTCGAAGAAATCCCTAGCCCACCCCGTAAGAAGAACCTGCTGAAGACAGCAGATATGTCATACATCGATTCCTTCATGTGCCACGATACCACAAATTCCTATTGCGAATCTTACTCGGCCTTCGTACCTAACCCTCCCATGTCCACACCACATCGCTCGTATCCGAATAAGATAGGCACGGAGAAGCTCAAAAAAAATTTTCAATAAGTTTGCAGTCTACCCGTAGAAGTCACGTTTGCCAGAGCATTCACGGATTGCAAACTTGGGCGTTTCTTCCACGACAGCACTGAATCCACATAAGAAATAGAGGACATCTTCACTTATGCAAGACACGGAAGACCAATTAAGATAATTTACAAAACTCGGGAACAAGGGAAATTTCTCATCTCGTGCAACATCCAAGGCGTCGATTTCACTAACGTCCTATGCGACTCCAGAGATTGCCTTAGCATCATATCCAAATCAACTGCCAAACGCCTCGACATCAAGCATATCCAACTAACCCGAACAAGGATTAGCATAACCAATCAGTCTCGTACAACACCAAAAGGGATCGCACGTGATGTACCTGTAAGGATCGGAGATTTCATAGCCCCCGTCGACTTCTATATTTTTGAAGCAGAGTAGATCTATCCGACACCAATAATCCTCAGATGGCCATTCTTAGCTACAACCGTAGCAATCATGGATTGGCCACGTCAACGCCAACATTTCACTCACATAGATAGCAATGTCTTCTATCCCGCCACCCAGCTCAAACACGAAGAAGAAGGTTCCTCTTTTATGAGGCTAAAAACAAGTATATATAGGTCTTGGGTCGAATTAGGTTAAGTTAGGATGATTCTAGGGTAAAATAGGAAGTTTAGAAAATGCAGAAACTGCCTTTTTCTCGTCTGGGAAATGCATCGGTCGATACCAATATGTACCGGTCGATGCTACCCCTAACAAAGAGTTCATCATCGACCGATGCTAGATATGCATCGATCGATGCCACTCTCCATGTTCTGCGCTTGCTTCTTATACGAGGCAGATTGACCTGTCTTTAGTAAATTGGGTATACCTCTTGATCGCACCATTAGATTTCCTTTAAAAAAACTTGCAAATGAAAGCTAATTCACAGCTCTATCTTGTGTCCAAATATCAGCTCGATCCATCGGTGGGAAGACCTTAAAAGACTGCTACACTTCTGACGTCTCTGCATGATTCTGCATCTCCATATGCTCATTTTCACCCAAAACGGCTCTTTTTCTCCCAAAGCCTCCTAAAACCTGAAAAGACTCGATAAAGAACTAAAAAACTCTAAAAGCACACTTTGACTCAATAAAATACTCAAAACAAAACACCAAACATGTGTTAAAAACGGTAAAAACCAAGCATATCAATTCCCCCAGACTTAGTTCTTTGCTTGTCCTCAAGCAAACATAAAACTAAGCACGAAATAAGAGTTTGAAAAACACGAATACTCAAACTTCTTTTAAAGTTCCGCAATGACTGTTACCTTATTAATCCACGTATTGCTAGACTAGCTACTGATTGGACCACCATGTACTTCTCTGCAAGCATTCGCAGCCTACCAGATTCAACACATAATCTCACAGAATAATTCCAAGCTATCATTGCTGGGTCTCATCAAAGATCATAGTGCCAAGAACCTTCTAGACTCTTTCCCTTTCGATATCGCGACAAGACAACAATACAACCCTTGGTACCTTTCCTCTCCCCCATACTTATTATTTTCTCATTTCTTTTCCATAGGGTTAATGGCTTATGGAACGCGAGGATTGATGGTTTTTGCCATAGAATCCCCGGTTCATTTTAGTGCCACCCTTTTAATCTAAGGTGTAGGCGAATAGTGGTATCTACGGAAATTTTCCTAACCTCGCTTCCAACCTTAGTGTGATCATCTCCTTCGAAGTAAAATAGTGGGATCGATGGAAATTTTCCTAGCCCTTTACTCGAAAGAAAATCATTTCATCTTTTCTGCTTTTTAATTAAAAATGAGGGAGATAAGTACCATACTTTAACACGGGTTGCCTTGTCAGATACGAATGAGGAGTCAAGCTCTGAAGATACCAATTGATATATCATGGTTTTTACCCCGTTTAAGCCATGATATAAGTCCGTTTTATCGAGTCTTTATTCTATTATAGAGTCTTTTAGAGTCTTTTACAGGTTTTAGCTCATTTGGAGCATTATTGGAGATATTGGAGATATTGGAGTTTTATGGAGCATTCTGGAGCGAAACTGAAGTCTGGTGACTAAGTACCTGATCGAAGCGTCAAGCATCGATCGATACCCCTTGGTATAGATCGACACCCATCGAGGAGATCACAAGTCGCGACTTTTAATGAAGTTTGAAGAATTGCAGAACTTGCCCAGAAGACTTTAATATTTACAAGAAGATCCCAATTCGTGGTTTAGGTTATTAATAGGATTTTAGAGCCGCTTTCGTGGATAAGTTTACTTTGTTCTATGTTTTTTGAGAGAGCTTTTAAAGGGAGACAAGTCTGAGACTCTGTTCGTCTGAGAGAAGATTTTGAGCCCTATTATTACTCTTTCTGTTTTATTTGATGATTTATTCAAACATCTTTATTGCTTCAATTTCCATGTATGAGTAGATCCCTTGTTAGGTTCAGGGTTTTCAATATGGTTTTCTCTGAATGCTAGATTGATTTATCATTAGGATTCACCATCTAAATAAGTTCTTCACTTAGGTTGTTTGCAAAGCTAATTCTAGATTGATCACCTAGAACTTAGATCTTAGGATAATTGATTAGGTGCGAGAGTGCAATTAATTACCTGGTAGAACCTAAGGTGAGGAAAATAACTATTCACAAAGAGATTTGGTTTAGTTGTTTTGTGAACAAATCAAACCTCTGATTAAAAAGCTGATTTAGACTTTAGGAATCGCAAAGAGATTTGGAATTCCTAAGATTTAGATTTAGATAGTTTTCACAACGAGAGTTGGTTAATTATATTTTAGTGATTTGAGTTCAAGAACTGCGCTAAATCTGAATCCTGCCAGTTAGTTTATCTGCATTCAGTGATTACCTGAGAAATTCTCTGAACCTAGCTTTCCTCCAATTGATTTCACAACCGTTTAGTTTACATTCTGTTATTCGATACTATTGATTGTTTAGCGTAATTCTCACTTATACAATCTATTGTGTGTTTCTGTGAGTCCTTGTGTTCGACCCCTAGCTATACTATAACTACTGCTTTAGTATCTAAATAGGGTATTAATTTGAGCATATCAAATTTGGCGCCGTTGCCAGGGACTCAATTCGCCATTAGATTTTAGTTCGAGAAGTTCGACTAAGCTCGACGGTATCGGACGATACTACCAGTATCGGTCGATACTCGCCATTTACTCTTTTGTTGATATCGATCGACACCACTTGGTATCGATCGATACTCATCGTGTTACTATGTTACTAACGTTCCTGCCTTTGTTTTCAGGTGCATGCCTAATCGTGATAACAGAAGAAACAAGAACACCGAGCTAGTTGATCTGTCACTCGAGCAGCTAGCACTTTTGGAACGCACAAACAGACGAGCAAAGAAGCCAGCAACGATGAACAACAATCAAGTGGAGTTATTTCAAGATGCAGCTGGTGCTTATAGAGACCGAGAGGGTCGTTTGTGCAATGAGCAAGGACAACGTCTGGATGGAGAGGGGAACATCATTCAACCTACTCCTGTTGTCGAAGAGATAGCCGCTGGGAATGTCGCTAGGAACGCGAACGCTGAGAATGCTGTGGTTAATCGTGGGAGAACGATTGGTGAGTACAACAGACCTGACCAATTTTACGCCAATCGATCAGTGATCCGTCCTCCTGCTTATCAGAGGAATGACTTTGAGCTGAAGCCTGCTTACTACACTCTCGTGGGACAGCACCTTTCCCATGGTCTTTCCAACGAACATCCCATGGATCACATTGAGAAGTTCGAGGACTTGGTCACTAGCATCAAGAGCAATGGAGTGTCCTACGACTACCTCTTTTGCAAGCTCTTCCCATACTCTCTTGGTGGAGATGCGACATACTGGCTGAAACAACTACCTCCTGGATCGCTGACTAACTGGGAGGATACTAGGACTGCTTTTCTGAACAATTTCTATGGTGATGCACGATCTGAGGATCTGAGGAACAAGATCTCCCAGTTTTCTCAAGGACCTACTGAGGCGTTCAAGGCTGCTTGGACGAGATTAAGATCGTATCAAAGAGATTGTCCATATCACGGATACTCTGATGTTCAGCTGATGGGTTTCTTTTTCAGAGGGCTTGATTGGAGATATCTACTGACTCTGGATGCTGCAAGCAATGGAAACTTCAACACCAAGTATCATGAGGAAGCATATGTGTTGATTGAGAACTAGGCGTCTAGTAATAGCACCAAGAATGTTGATTTTGAGAGGAAGAAGCTAACTAGTAACATGGAAGGTTCACAGATTGCTGATGTTCAAGCCAAGTTGGACTCTATGCACAGTCTCCTAATGGGCAAGACGCCCAATGCTGTTTACTTTGCTGAAGAAGTTGAGGTATTCAACGAGGACGAAGTAGAGGATGTTAACTACATTGGTGGTTCTGGTTTTCAGGGTCAGAGAAATCAATTCAACAACAATCGCAACTTCAACAACAACAACTCGGAGTAAGGAGGGTCGAATCAGTTTGGTCATAAATCATCACAGAACAGCAGGTACACTAGGAACTATGGGAATTCATCTTATCAACCCGTACCTGCTAAGTTTCCAGACAGCAAGATCGAGGCTATGTTTGAGCAGCTTCTCCAGGGACAGCAGAAACTTACAGTAGATTTCAATGGGAAGATTGATGTCCTATACAATGATCTGAGTGGAAGGATCGATGCTATCAATATTCAGCAGAAGAAGTTGGAACTTCAGATAGCTCAGACTTCAGAGGCTGTGAAAAGGCAAGAAAGTTTTCTTCCAGGTAAAGTAGAGAACCCAAGGGCTCACATCAATGTAATCACCTTGAGAAGTGGAAAAGAAGTCCATCCAGGAGTAAGAATTGACCCGATTGCAGATATTCTTGCTGATCTTGACGATGAGGATACCAAAATCGCTACAGTATCGATGGACACTAGCCAGCATCGATCGACACCTCTCAAGATTCTTTCATCGGACAAGTCAAAACCACAAGTGTCGATCGACACTACTCCAATATCGATCGATACTGATCCCGTAGACATATCGACTCCTAAGGTTTCCAAGGAAGTGCCTAATGTGGTCGCAGCAAGAGTTTACACGCCAAAGATACCTTATCCCAGAGCTGCTGGGAAGACTAAGAAGGAGGTAGAAGACTCTAGGTGCAAGGGAATAATGGATAAGTTGATCGTTGAACTACCTTTTATCGATGCCATCAAGACTTCCCCAGCTTTCATGAGATATGTCAAGAGAATGGTATCCAGCAGCGTGAACCTTCAGGAGGGATGCTTGATGATTACTCATGAGTGCAGTGCAATCCTGACCAACAGAATCCCAAAAAGCTGCCAGACCCAGGGAGTTTTGTATTGGATTGTACCATATTCACAGATAGGTTTGAGCGTTCCCTTTGTGATCTTGGCTTAAATGTCAACCTCATGCCATACTCAGTTCCCAAAAGGATGGGGATGACAGACTTCACAACCATGAGGATATCCCTAATACTTGCTGATCGATCAGTTAGACTTCCAGAGGGACTACTTGAAGACGTCCCGATTAAGATTGAGAATTGCTTGATCCCAACTGATTTCATCGTCCTGCAGTACGATGCTGAGCCTAAGGATCCTCTTATCCTAGGCAGACCTTTCCTTGCAATAGCTGGTGCTTTGACTGATTGCAAGAATGGGAAGATCGCTCTTAACATTGGTGATTTGGTTATGACTTTCCACATGGATAAGATGATGAAGAGACCAACCATCGATGGGCATACTTTCTTCGTCGACACCTTTAGTGATATTGCTGAAGAGTACTTCCTGGAGATGCATCCTGAAGATCCACTAGAGAGAGCGTTGGTCTGTTCAACCACTTCAGAGGTGCATTCGTGTGATGACACAGCTGGATACTCGAAGATGCTTGATTCAGCATCGCCAGTATCGATCGATACCCCCTTGGTACCGGTCGATACCCTGCGACTCGATGGAGAGTTGGCCGAGAATCCTAAGCAAGCTGCTGGACTTGGAGATTGGAGTGCATAGAATGCTCCTAAGGTGGAACTAAAGACACTCCCACCAAATCTGAGATATAGCTTTCTTGGTCCTAATTCTACATACCCAATCATTGTTAATGCTTCCTTGAACAACACAGAGATTACTTTACTGCTGAGTAAGCTGCGCCAATACCGCAAAGCTCTTGGCTATTCTCTTGATGATATTTCAGGTATATCACCGGACCTGTGCATGCATAGGATTCACCTTGAGGACGAGTCAAAGACCTCAATTGAGCATCAGAGGAGGCTGAATCCGAATCTGATGGAAGTGGTCAAAAAGGAGGTGATGAAGCTTTTGAAAGCTGGAGTTATCTATGCTATTTCAGATAGCTATAGGGTCAGTCCAGTGCACATTGTTCCTAACCGTGGTGAAGAATGAAAAAGATGAGATGATTCCTACTAGGATTATCACTAGGCATCGAATGTGCATTGATTACAGGAAGATGAATGCAGCTACACGGAAGGATCATTTTCCATTGCCATTCATTGACCAGATGTTAGAGAGGTTGGCTAGTCATCCCTACTACTGTTTCCTAGATGGATATTCAGGTTTCTTCCAGATTCCAATACATCCAGATGACAAAGGGAATACGACCTTTACATGTCCATATGGCACATTCGCATAAAGGAGAATGCCATTTGGATTGTGTAACGCTCCAGCCACTTTTCAGAGATGCATGATGTCTATCTTGACAGACATGATTGAGGATTTCATGGAGGTGTTCATGGATGATTTTTCAGTGTATGGATCATCGTTCAAGGACTGTTTGGCTAACTTGTGCAAGGTGCTACACAGATATGAAGAGAAACACTTGGTCCTCAAATGGGAAAAGTGTCACTTTATGGTTCAGGATGGCATCGTACTTGGGCACAAAGTTTCTGAGGCTGGGATCGAAGTTGACAAGGCGAAAATTCAGGTTATGACGAGCCTCCAACCACCGAATTATGTGAAGGATATTCGAAATTTTCTTGGTCATGATGGGTTTTATAGGAGATTTATCAAGGATTTCTCCAAGATAGCACGCCCACTCACTGCTTTATTATGCAAGGAGATCAAATTCGATTTTACATCTGACTGTCTTGCAGCCTTTGAGGAGATAAAGAAGGCTTTAGTGAGTGCCCCCATTGTAAAACCTCCATATTGGACTCTACCTTTTGAGATTATGTGCGATGCTAGCGATTTTACTGTTGGGTCTGTTCTGGGTCAGAGGAAGGATACGAAGCTGCACGTCATCTATTATGCCAGCAGGACTTTGGATGATGCTCAGAGAAACTACATCACCACAGAGAAGGAACTACTTGCCGTCGTTTTCTCTTTTGAGAAATTTCGGTCATACTTGATTGGGAGCAAAGTGATTGTCCACACTGATCGTCTTTGTCGTTGGGTTCTTTTGCTACAAGGTTTTGACATCGAGATTAAGGACAAGAAGGGCATAGAGAACGGGGTTGCTGACTATCTTTCGAGGATTCAGATCGATGCAGACGTCCCCATTGATGACCAACTACCGGAAGAATCCATTTACTTCATCGAGACTGACTTTCGGATGGGCTTCGTAGAAACTCAGCAATTCCCACAAATTGCAGGACTTGGTATCGATCGACACTCCTATCGTATCGGTCGATACCAAGCGACTCCCGAACCAGTTTTGACCGATGAACATCTTGGTGATTCAGAGGAGTATCTAGTAGTTGCGGCCGATTCTGATGAACCATGGTATGCTGATATCGCCAACTTCCTCGCTGCAAATGCAGAACCAAAGCATCTCAAGAGCTATCACAAGAAAAAATTCCTGCGCGACATAAGGCGATACTTCTGGGATGAACCTTACCTGTACAAGCACTGTTATGATGATATTTACAAGAGATGCATTGCTGAGTCCGAGGTACCTAAGGTGTTGTTTCATTGCCATGGATCTGACTATGCTGGGCACTTTTCCACTTTCAAGACAGTGTCCAAAATTCTTCAAGCAGGTTTCTGATGGCCTACCATGTTCAAAGAAGCACATGCTTTTGTTTCGCAGTGCGATGCCTGCCAGAGGAGATGGAAGATCAGTAAGCGTCATGAGATGCCACATAATTTCATCCTTGAGGTTGAGATTTTCGATTGTTGGCGCATTGATTTTATGGGTCCTTTTCCCGCATCATACGGACACAAATACATCTTGGTTGCTGTGGATTATGTGTCTAAGTGGGTTGAAGCCATTGCTAGCAGAACCAATGATTCTTCGGTGGTCCTTAAGCTGTTTAAGACCATCATTTTTCCTCGATTTGGTGTGCCTCGAATTGTGATAAGTGATGGTGGTTCTCACTTTATCAACAAAATATTCGCGAGATTGCTAAAGAAGTATGGTGTGAACCATCGCGTTGCTACTCCGTATCATCCTCAGACAAGTGGACAAGTTGAGGTTTCCAACAGACAGATCAAAGAGATTCTGGAGAAAACGGTGAATGTTACAAGGAAGGATTGGTCTGTGAAACTGGACGACGCACTTTGGGCTTACATGACTGCTTACAAGGCACCACTTGGGACTACACCTTTTCACTTGCTGTATGGGAAATCATTCCACCTTCCAGTGGAAATCGAGCACAAGGCAGCATGGGCTACAAAGCTGTTGAATTTCGACATCAAATCTGCTGCTGAGAAGCGACTGATGAAGCTGAATGAGCTCGATGAGATTAGGCATCTGACCTATGAGAACTCAAGGCTGTACAAGGAGAGGACTAAGGCTTACCATGACAAGAAGATCATTTCCAGGCACTTTGAATTAAATGATCAGGTGCTTCTGTATAACTCTCGTTTGCAATTGTTTCCTGGTAAATTGCGTTCTCGTTGGTCAGGTCCTTTCACAGTCAAAGAAGTTAGACCACATGGTGCGATCGTCCTTACAAATCCTTCTGGAGAGGAGTTCACTGTCAACGGACAAAGGGTGAAACACTATTGGGCGAAAGCCGAGATTCCAGAGGGACACATAACACCTCTGGATGATGCACCCACTGCCTAAACAGCGGTAAAGTCAAGCTAATGACACTAAACGAGCGCTTGGTGGGAGGCAACCCACTGGTGAGTTTGTTTTTGAGTCTTTTTCTTTTTATTTTTCAATTTTTTTTATCTATGTCAGGATAAACAAGGAACACATACGAAATCGCCTCAGTGTCGTTCGATACCCTCTGGTATCGGTCGACACCCTACGCGAATACAGAGACCATGTGTCGATTTAAGTTTGGTATCGCTCGATACCAAGCTGTGTGTCGATCGATACCCTATGTTCCAGCACGGTAACTTCTTGTTTCTCATGACTCCACTTGGTTCATTTGTTTTCTTCCACCAACTCTAGGCTAGATAACACTGGGGAAAGTGTCGTTCAAATCTGGGGGTGGTAGTCACTGACTTTGTTTTTGTTGTTCTTAGAGTTAGTCCGTTTTTGAGTCATTCGTTGTTTTATTGAGTCGTTTTATTGAGTCAAAATTTTGTCTGAGATTGTGATCTTGTTCTCGAATCTGTTGATTTGACTTTGCTTCTAAGTGACCATTGTTACAGAATTAGCTCTAGATCGAGTAATGAAAAATCCAAAGGTTGACCAGTTAACTAGAAGACACTCATGTTTCCAGCAAAGTTCATTAATGTCTGAGCCAAATTTTTGCACTTCATCAATGTGGTTAGTACTCGTAGAACTTGATTCCTCATTCGTATCTGACAAAGGAACCCATGTGTTTGAAAATTATGGTATTTCTCTTGCTGTTACAAGTTAATTAATAAATAGATGCATTAAAAGATGAAATGATTTTTTCTGAGTAGAGGGTTAGGAAAATTTCCAGCGATCCCATTATTCTACTTTAGAGGGAATGATCACACGAAGGATTGGAAGTGAGGCAAGGATTTTCCTATGATGTCATTATTCGCCTACATCCTTTGATACGTTGAGAGGAAAGAATCGGGGATTCGGTGGCAAACACCATCAATACTTGCGTCTCAAACCTTAATATGTATATGAAAGGAATATAATAAGAAATAAGTTTGGGGAGAGAAATAATACCAAAATTGTGAAAAAGGGTGGTTCTTTATCATGATATTGTATGGGAAAGAATCTATAAGGATCTTGGTACTAATCGCAGCGATGGAACTGGCGAGGATGGCTTAATTGAACAATGCTGTGAGATAATGTGTGTAGTCTGGGAAGCTGCGAATGTCTACAGAGAAGTACATGGTGGTTAGATCGAAAGCTGGTTAGGTGACATTTGGGTGCTTGGGAAATTGGTCATTGCAACGTTTCAAGAACATTTGAGTCTCTACGTTTTCAAACATCTTTCTCTGGTTTAGTCTTCTATTTGCTTGAGGGCAAGCAAATGCTAAGTCTGGGGGAGTTGATATATCATGGGTTTTACCCCGTTTAAGCCATGATATAAATTCGTTTTATCAAGTATGTATTCTATTATAGTGTCTTTTAGAGTCTTTTACAAGTTTTAGTACATTTGGAGCATTATTGGAGATATTGGAGTTTTATGGAGCATTCTGGAGCGAAACTGAAGTCTGGTGACTAAGTACCTGATCGAAGCATCAAGCATCGATCGATACCCCTTGGTATCGATCGACACCCATCGAGGAGATCACAAGTCGCGACTTTTAATGAAGTTTGAAGAATTGCAGAACTTGCCTAGAAGACTTTAATATATACAAGAAGACCCCAATTCGTGTTTTAGGTTATTAATAGGATTTTAGAGCCGCTTTCATGGCTAAGTTTACTTTGTTCTAAGTTTTGTGAGAGAGCTTTTGAAGGGAGAAAAGTATGAGACTCTGTTCGTCTGAGAGAAGATTTCGAACCCTCTTATTACTGTTTCTGTTTTATTTGATGATTTATTCAAACATGTTTATTGCTTCAATTTCTATGTCTGAGTAGATCCCTTGTTAGGTTCAGGGTTCTCAATAGGGTTTTCTCTGAATGCTAGATTTATTTATCATTAGGATTCACCATCTAAATAAGTTCTTCACTTAGGTTGTTTGCAAAACTAATTCTAGATTGATCACCTAGAACTTAGATCTTTTGATAATTGATTAGGCGCGAGAGTGCAATTAATTACCTGATAGAACCTAAGGTGAGCATAATAACTATTCGCAAAGAGATTTGGTTTAGTTGTTTTGTGAACAAATCAAACCTGATTAAAAAGCTGATATAGACTTTAGGATTCGCAAAGAGATTTGGAATTCCTAGGATTTAGATTTAGATAGTTTTCGCAACGAGAGTTGGTTAATTATATTTTAGTGATTTGAGTTCAAGAACCGCGCTAAATATGAATCCTGCCAGTTAGTTTATCTGCATTCAGTGATTCCCTGAGAAATTCCCTGAACCTAGCCTTCCTCCAATTGATTTCACAACCGTTTAGTTTACATTATGTTATTCGATACTATTGATTGCTTAGCGTAATTCTCACCTATACAATCTATTGTGTGTTTCTGTGAGTCCTTGTGTTCGACCCCTAGCTATACTATAACTACTGCTTTAGTATCTAAATAGGGTATTAATTTGAGCATATCACCAATAATGATGATGAGGTAAAAGGAAGAGCGCAGAAACTAGCTCAAATTTTGAAATTTTTCTGGAAATATGGATGCCTCTGATTAACTGTTTGGCCTTTAGATTTTCCATTAGTCTTATCGGGAGCTAAATCTGTAACAAAAGTCACTTAGATGCAAAATCACATTAAAAATTCAAAGGTAGTGATCTTAATCTCCAACAAGTTTTGACTCAATAAAACATAAAAATGACTCAAGAGAAAAACTAAAGAAAGAAATGATAGCGTTAGTAACGATAGATACCCTCTCCCAGACTTACTTCTCACCGTCTCGGTGTGAAAATAAATTAGGAAGAAGGTGAAACAGACTCAAGAAAAATAAAATAAAAGCGAAAATAAAAGAAAACATACCGGTGGGTTACCTCCCACCAAGCGCTTGTTTTAAGTATTTAGCTTGACTTCGGTCTCAGATGTTAATTATGAGAATCAAAAGGTTGAGCCAATGTACCTTTGGTCCTTCTCCTGTTAGGGCAAGAAACAGAATGTGCAACATGGCACACAACTATCCATGACAAAGAAACAAAACTCACATCAAGGAAGTTTACTACGAATCTAGCATATATCTTGGAATTTTCCTTGATGGTGAGATTCTCATGAGGATCAAATGCACTTGATGGAAAGATAAAGTCAACTTTAGGTTTAAACGAGATCTTATCTACATCAAGCACATCCCATAGGTAAGACTTTTCAAGAAGAGATCTAGATTCCTCAGGCATTGAAAGCTTAAAATTGAGATCATGAAAATTCAAAGCACATAGATAATTAATATCAAAACATACTTCATGATAATCTCTAGCAAGTTTTCCTACTCTTAAGGAATCTAGTCTTTGAGACTCACATATTAAATTATAGCATTCATCAATGAGCCAATGAGTATGCAAACTAGAATCTACATCTTCAATGCAAGGTAAATGACTATCCTCATAATCATAGATTTCAAAGGTTGAGTCAAAATTACCTTTTAGTAGGCATGGTGGAACCCAATAAATTACCTCTTTAAGCGCATGAGCTACCATTGTCTCGGACGTTGTGAGCTCCTTTACCTCAAGTGATGCCCGATGTGACATGAGGTTCAAACGGATCATAATCGCGAGATCACCCCTTGTCAATGTCGGGTTTTCTTTGCAAAGCTCATCCAGCTCCTCCTTCTGTTCAAATGTGAGTACACTTTCATCAAATTGTGGCTCCACATATGGCTCATCTTGAATGTAATCATCAAATGTGGCACCCTCTTCTTGTGGTCAATCATTGTAATTCATGGCCATCAACTATGAGAAACAAAAAGGAAGAAAATAAAAAGTTAGTAAATCTTAGACTAAATTTCAAATTCAGAATCGAAGGTAACGCTATTGGTCCTAGGAAACGGCGCCAAATTGATTTAAGCGTTTTCACTCAGTCAATTAAAACTAAAGTTCACACTACCGCAATCATAACAGTTGTCAATGCAATACTTTAGGATCGAATCCACAGAGATCAAGGTTACACTACTATTCTCACAATTATGAAATTAAGCTAAGACAGAAATATGGTTTGTTTTCGAAAAGTAACAAGAGCAATTTAAACGATGTAAATTCAATAAGGGAAAGGCGTTAGGTCGAGGGTTTATTCGCATGAATCCAGAGATCATAAATCAGAAAACTATTCAGGGAATAATTAAAAGTAAGTTTCAAACTCAAACATAAATATCTAACCAATCCACTTCCGTGCTCATGGTTACTAAATCTAGCACCCTAAAATCCTAACTTCCGTTGGCATAGAATTCTAGATCAGCATTAACGAGCTGGTTCAATATGTTCACGAATCGCCTTAACATCAACTTCCGCAGGCTAAGGAGAATTCGCTCACTTATGTTATTTCTAGCAACCTAAGACACTTCCGCACTCTTAGATTGCCCTAGTTCATAGACCTAGCGGCCAGCTCAAGTTTAAGCAATAAACACAACAATAAGCGAAAACCACAAAAGATAAATCCCTATCTGTGTCTAATTCAATGATTCATGGATCCCCTTGAAACCCTAAACCTAACTATGAAACTACTCACACATAGTTGCAGAGAATAAGAAAAGAGGTATGAGAGAAATCATAGAAAAATTCAATAGATAATAAGAGGGTTCATAAATCTTCTCTATATCGAGATACAAAGGCGAGATCTTCTCCCGGGAAGCTCTTGTATCGAAAACTATGAAAAAGTTATAAGAATCGTGTCTGATGATAAGGGGGGCCTGTTTCCTCTTTTATGAGGCATTGGGTCTAATTAGGTTAAGTTAGGATGATTCTGGGGCAAAATAGGAAGTTTAGAAACTGCAGAAACTGCCTTTTTCTCGTATGGGAAGTGCATCGGTCGATACCAGTATGTACCGGTCGATGCCACGGTCGATGCTACCCCTAACAGAGAGTTCAGCATCGACCGATGCTAGATATGCATCGATCGATGCCACTCTCCATGTTCTGCGCTTGCTTCTTCTACGAGGCAGATTGACCTATCTTCAGTAAATCAGATATAACTCTTGATCGCACCGTTAGATTTCCTTCAAAACACTTGCAAATGAAAGCTAATTCACAGCTCTTTATCGTGTCAAAATATCAGCTCGAGCCATCGGTGGGAAGACCTTAAAAGACTGCTAAACCTCTGACGTCTCTGCATGATTCTACATCTCCATATACTCATTTTCACCCAAAACTGCTCATTTTCTCCCAAAGGCTCCTAAAACCTGGAAAGACTCGATAAAGGACTAAAATACTCTAAAAACACACTTTGACTCAATAAAAGACTCAAAAGAAACACCAAAACATATGTTAAAAAACGGTAAAAACCAAGCATATCAATAAGCATCATGAAGAGAACCCAACGATGAAAAGGAGTGACCTAGCCGCTATGATTCGTTTGAACCTCATGTCACATCGGGCATGCACTCACAATGTCCGAGATAATGGTAGCGCATGCAATTAGAGAGGTAATTTATTGGGTTCCACCATGCCAACTAGAAGGTATTTTTGACTCAACCTTTGAAATCTATGATTATGAGGATAGTCATTTGCCTTGAATTGAAGATATAGATTCTAGTTCACATACTCCCATGCTCATTGACGAATGCTATGATTTAATATGCGAGTCTCAAAGACTAGATACCTTAAGAGTAGAAAAGCTTGCGAGAGATTATCATGAAGTATGTTTTGATATTAATTATCTATGTGCTTTGAATGCTCATGATCTCGAGTTTAAGTTTTCAATACCTGAGGAATCTAGATCTCTTCTTGAAAAATCTTACCTAGGGGATGTGCTTGATGAATATAAGATCTTGAATGAGATAGATGACCATAAGGTTAAGATGGAATCTACGAAGGAGAATATTGTGTTTTACATGATTGATGGAGATGAAGTTGACTATTTTGTGATAAACTCGTTTAAACCTGAAGTTGACTTTATTTTTCCATCAAGTGCATTTGATCCTCATGAGAATTTCACCATCAAGGAAAATTTCAAGATATATGCATTCGTAGTAAACTTCCTTGACGTAAGTTTTGTTTCTTTGCCATGGATAGTTGCATGCCATGTTGCAAATTTTGTTTCTTGCCCTAACAGGAGAAAGAACAAAGGTGCATTGGCTCAACCTTTTGATTCTCATGATTAACATATGAGATCGAAGTCAAGCTAACGACTATAAACAATCGCTTGGTGGGAGGCAACATTCCGGTAAGTTTTCTTTTCTTATATTTTCCTTTATTTTTGCTTTCACTAAAATTTTCTTTCTTTTGTTTTGAGTCTAAATGTCTCATGTATTAAAAAAAAAAAAGAGGGGTCGGTCAGAACATAATCGATCGATGCCAAGGGTCTAGAGAATCGGAAATCGATCGATGCAGTGTACACATCGATCGATGCCAAGGGTCCAGAAAATCGGAAATCGATCGATGCAGTGTATGCATCGATCGATGCAGGGCGACCAGAGAAAAACAAATCGATCGATGCATATCTTGGATTAACCGATACCGACCCAGGTGGGTCAACTTTGACTTTTTCTTGATTTTCTTTCTTTAAGTCTCTTTTACATTTTTCTTGGTTTATTTTCACACCGAGACGGTGTGCAGTAAGTCTGGGGGAGGGTCTTTATCGTTTACTAACACTATTTTCTTTCTTTTGTTTTTCCCTTTGAGTCATTTTGATGTTTTCTTTGAGTCATTTTGTTTTATTGAGTCAGATCTTGTTGGAGATTATGATCATGAACTTTGAATTTTTATATGATTTTCATCTAAGTGACCATTGTTGCAGAACTAGTTTCAAACCAGAATAATCAGAGACATCCATCTTTCCAGAAAAATTCAAAAAGCTTGAGCTAATTTATGAGCTCTTCCTTTTACCTTATCATCGTGATTGGTGTCCTCAGAGCTTGACTCCTCATTCGTATCTGACAAGACGACATGTGTGAAAGTATGGTACTCCTCTCTTTTATTTAAAATAAAAATCAGAAAAGATGATATGATTTTCTTTCGAATAAAGGTCTAGGAAAATTTCCATCGATCCCATTATTTTACTTCGAAAGACATGATCACACTAAGGTTGAAAGCGAGGTTAGGAAAATTTCCAGAGATACCACTATTCGCCTACACTTTAGAATGAACAGGGGATTCGGTGGTAAAAACTATCAATACTCGCGTTCAATCAGCCATTGAACCTACATAAAGAAAATGAGAAAAGAATAAGTCTGGGGGAGGGAAAAAGTACCAAAGGTTGTGTTGTTGTCTCGTCACGATATCGAAAGAGAAAGAGTCTAGAAGGTTCTTGGTACTATGATCTTTGATGAGACACAACAATGATAGCTTTGGATTATTCTGTGAAATAATGAGTTGAATCTGGTAGGCTGCGAATGCTTGCAGATAAGTAAATGGTGGTTCGATCTGGAGCTAGTTTAGCAATACATGGATTACTAAGGTAATGGTCATTACAGAATTCTAAAGTAAATGTGAGTCTCCATGCTTTTTCAAACTTTTTCTTCTTGCTTAGTTTTCTATTTGCTTGAGGACAAGCAAAAGGCTAAGTCTGGGATAATTGATATACTCGGTTTTTTACCGGTTTCTAACCCTTGTTTTTGTGTCTTTTATCGAGTCAAAGCTTGCTTTTAGAGTCTTTAAGTCCTTTATTGAGTCATTTCAGGTAAAAATGTGTTCTAGGTTAATTTGGAGGAAAACAAGGTATTTTGGTTGCAAAAGGGTGAAAATGAGCATATGGAGGTGCATAATCATGCACAAATGTCAGAAGTTTGGCTGTCTTTGAAGGTCTTCCCACCAATGAATCGAGTTGAAATTTTGATACAAGATAGATCTTTGAGTTAGCTTTCGTGTAAAATTGTTTTGAAGAGAATCCAACGGTGCGAGCAAGAGTTATACCTGGTTTACTGAAGACATGTCAATATGCCTTGCAGAAGAAGCCTGTGCAGAACATGGAGGCTTGCATCGATCGATGCACATGTCCACAAACTTCAAAATCGACCGATGCACTCTTGCATTGATCGATGCACTTCCCAGACGCGAAAAAGGCAGTTTCTGCAGTTTCTAAACTTCCTATTTTACCCTAGAATCATCCTAACTTAACCTAATTCGACCCATGACCTATATATACTTTTTCAGCCTCTTTTGAGGCTAAGCTTTATTTTTCTTAGACATTTTTCATCTCTGTTATGACGGCTCTTTCTTCTACTCATATTTTGGCTATTGATCTTATAAGCAAGGAGAATAATCTCTGCAACTATTGAGAATAATTCTAAACCCCTTTATCTCTTTCAATATTATTATGAGCTTCTTTCTATATTCTTGCTTGTTCTCCATTTTCATGTCCGAGTAGTCTCATAGTTAGGTTTAGGGTTTCAAGGGGATCTATGAAACATTGAATTAGACATAGATAGAGATTTATCTTTTATGGTTTTCGCTTATTGTTGTGCTTATTGTTGTGCTTATTGCTTAGGCTTAAGTTATCAACAGTGTTGTAGGTTGATAGAAAGAACTTAAGCGAGCGAATTGTCCTTAGCCTGTGAAAGTTGATGTTAAGGCGATTCGTGAACATATTGAACCTGCTCATTAATGCTGATCTAGAATTCTATGCCAACGAAAGTTAGAATTTTAGATTGCTAGGTTTAGTAATCATTGCCACGACAGTGGATTGGTTAGACTTTTATGTTTTAGTTTGAAACTTGTATTTAGTTTTTCCCTGAATAGTTGTCTGATTCGTGATCTCTGGATTCCCGAGAATAAACCCTTGACCTAACGCCTTTCCTTCTTTGAATTTACATCGTTTTAATTGCTTTTGTTACTATTCCAAAACCAACCATATTCTTGTCTTAGCTTAGTTTCATAATTGTGAGAATTGTGGTGTAACATTGGAGACCATTGAAGCTGGATCTAACTGGAAACTCTTCGTCCGACCCGTTCATTCAGACACTCCAGACGGACTCTTCTTTCTCTTATGCTCCATAACTCCAAACATCATCAAATGTCTCCAAAACACATAAAAACACTCCAAATGCATGCAAAACTCAGTAGAACCTATTGCAAACACCTAATACTATAATAAAGACCAAAATGCTATAAAAACTATGCAATACACTTGCATGATACACAAAACAATAACATAAATGCATGTTAAAACGGGTAAAATATGGGAATATCATTGTCGCACTCCTATCATCCGGAAGATTCTTAAAAGCGTACCCTTGTGTGCTATACATCACATGTGACTGCACAGTTGCTAGTGGAAAGCGCACAATTTCTTCTAACCACGTGGGAAATCTTTGTTTGTTAGCCTTCTCTATCGTGACCTGCACAATTAAAATTAAAAACTGTCAAATAAATCATTCATTATATATGATAGTTAAACACAAGGCAATTAAAATACTTACATAATCTCTTAACCAACGTCTGAACACTTCTTGTTTGAGCTCGATTAGCTCATCCTTTGTTTTGTTCGGAAATGCAAAACGTTGATATGCCATATACATCCTCTGAGATTGAAGTGATCATCACGTAAACATATTTATAATCAATGACCCAATAAATAATTAATAATTTGGTTCAATATATATAATACTTCTCATATTCGTCAACTCCGTCGCAGTTTGTGAGAATATACATATGCAATTTCTCTCGCTCCTGTGTTGAAAGTCTCCGCTTCTTACCTTTTCCACTAAGTCGTCCAATCTCTAAAAATATATGAGGAACATCGACAGGATAGAAAGGTATTACGCCTCCATCATCATGTCGACCTTGTATACGACTCTTCGTTTTGACTTGTGATGGAAAGTAGAACTCGGAAAAATGTGAGGTTTCTTCATTGATGATATGTGCGACAATAGAACCCTCCAGTTTGCTCAAAATTATCACATTTTTTTTAGATGAAACATACACCGTTCGAAAGGATACATCCAACGGTAATGAACCAGGCCCCTAGCTATGCTTCTCGAGGGAGATGAATTGTTAGATGTTCTATAACATCAAAGAAGAAATATCTTCTCCAAATTGCAAAGGATTACGGGTATATTATTTGCAAGGTTGTGAATACCGTCTGATGTAAAAGAGCGCAAACATATTTCTCAAAAAGGCACCAATCCCTGCATAATATGCATACCAAATGAATAAATAGATACTAAAGTATTGTGTAAAGTATTAAAATATAATTTAATGATCGTACATGCAATTTCTTCGTGGATATTACGTGGTAGAATACATGCAAAAACAAATGGAAGGAGGCACTGGATCACAACATGGCCATCATGACTCTTCATCCCAGTAAACTTTCCTTCTCCATGATCAACGTAGTTCCGAAGGTTAGATGCGTATCCGTCCAGGAATCTAACACTATCGGAAATCTAGTTAAAAAAACTCGACCTTTGAAGGTCCATCGAACCGAAAAGCCGGGACCGGAGGCTTCCCGTTCCCTGTCACATGTAGTGCTCTACGAGAACAAATGTATCGAAAGTCCAATTTATACTTCATATTTTCCTTCGTCTTCCTTTGGACATTGAGAACGGTGTTCATAATGTTGTCCAAATTGTTTTTCCCAATGTGCATGACATCCATATTATGCCTCAAAAGATGATCCTTCCAAAAAGGCAAATCCTAAAAAATACTCCTCTTGTGCCAATTATGTACACAACCATCAACTGGGTCGTTGACTCGATGTCCTCATCAAATGTGGTGCTCCGACGATAAGGATGATCGCTTGGTAGGAATCGCCTATGACAATCAAACCAAGACGTTTTGCGTCCGTGATTCAATTGGAACGCATTTGTGTTATATTGACAGCATGCGCACAATAACCTTCCGTGCGTTGTCCATCCTGATAACATGCCATATGCTAGAAAATCGCTAATGGTCAACATAAGTACCGACCGCATGACGAAATTCTGCTGACAAGAAACATCAAATGCCTCAACACCTTGGTCCCATAATATTCGCAGCTCATAAATCAATGGCTGCAAAACACATCAAGTGATCTATTCGGATTCTCTGGTCCAGGAACGAGAATGGTAAGGAACAAGAACTCCCGTCTCATGCACAAAGATGGCGGCAAATTGTAAGGTGTTACAATTACTGGCCACAAAGAATATTGCATGCAATGCTTCGCAAAAGGGTTGAAACCATCAGTACATAATCCAAGGTATACGTTCCTCGCCTCATATGCAAAACTGGAATACATTGATTGAAAATGTTTCCATGCTCCTACGTCTGACGGATGAGCGATTTCTCCATCCGGTGTATGCTCTGCATGCCATCTCATTGCTCCCGTTGTGCGCTCTGACTGATATAATCGCTTCAACTCTCTATTAACAGCAAATACCATATCCGTTTATATGGCACTGACACTCTTCCACCTATTTCATTATACCGAGGTTTCTGACAAAAATGACATGTCGAACGGTATGCGTACTCTATCCAGTAGAGCATACAGTTGTCGATGCATACATCTATCATCTGATACGGCAATCCTAGACAAGCAACAAGTTTCTGTATCTCATAGTATGATGCCAGTGCAAGATTATCTTCTGGCAAAATGTCTTTCACAAAACCAGCGATTGCATCCACACACTCCTCACTCAAATTGAAATTCGTCTTTATACCCATCATCCTAGTTGCAGTTGATAAAGGGGAATGCCCACCTCTACACCCATCATATAACAGATGTTTAGCAGCGTCTAACATATCAAAGAATCTTCGAGCTTCTAAGTTAGGTTCTTCTCCTCTATCTCCATACTCATCAACCGATATTATACTTTCATGAAATGCATCGTTCACCATCTGAACATGACCTACAGTACTTTCTACTTCCATTATAGGTTTTTCTAAGTTAGTGTTATCCCTAATATATTGTTCAGTAGTACTAGCATAATTATCCACCATGTTATCATTTTCTCCATAATAATACCAAATCTGGTAACCCGGAACAAACCCATTACAATACAGGTGTGACCATACTTCATCTATCACAATTAATTTATGATTACTACATTTCGTACACGAGCAGTAGATTTTACCGGTTTTTATCGCTTAATTTCTTCTGCATACCCGCAAATGTCATGAATTCCTGCACACATTCTTTGAATTCCTCTGTAACTAGGCCAGTCTCCGGAATTTGATGAGGCTTGTCCATCCATGATCGAAAATAATTAAAAGGATCTGAAGAAGACATTTTGGTAAGAGAGAGAAGAATATAGTTTTTTTGTAATTGTATTGAATGAAAGAAGGTGTGGAAATAGAGAAATTCAGCGCGATTTCCGACGGATTTAACAGCTATATTCAAACAGATACGGACAATTTTCAAACGGCTAAATAACATATATATTCTTTCAAATGGCTACAATATCCGTCAGAATATTCCGAAGGACACAATTCGTCGAAAATCCGTTGGAAATTACCGACGAGCACAAATTTCCGACGGAGCTTAATTTTGTCAGAATTGCTGCCGTCGTAAAGTCCGTCGGAAATGCCCTTATTTTATTGTAGTGAGTTTTCCAACCACTGTAGATACAGAGATTGAGAAGTTATTGTGGAGTATGATGATTCGATTCAAGATTTTTTTTTTTTTTTTTTTTGGGGATTCACACATCAGGGGTAAAATTACTTGCTCCATGAGACTTATGTTCATAAAACACCGGTTCCCCTCTTAAAAACGTGAAAAATGAGAGGAAAGGAATCAATACTACATTAAAATAGTCTCGTATCACAGAAGAATTCTAAGGAATGTGAATGATCAAAGTGGAAAGAGATGTAAGCGCAAAAGTTATTGTGACACGAATTGAAACACAATCTAACACAAGGGGGTTTTTTTACAACAATATATTACTAGTGAATCTTTTAAGTGCATTTAAAAGTTTCACCTAAAATGATCTACAACAAACTCAAGACACACCTTGACTTGTCTAACTATCTAGCCTCACACGTTCATGGATCTATACACTATCCAAGAACCCCATAGACAAAACCCCTTGGCACCTTAGCTTTGATCTTTTACAAGACAACCAAAAACCCTATTGCTAAGAATTCTCTCTCATATTGTGTTAAGCCCGTACAATGCATCAACACCCTATTTATACACAATAGGCAGGTGGCTAACCAAATCCTCTCTTGGAGATAAAGGCAAATCTCCAAGAATATGTAATATTTCATTTTTCTTCTCTTAAGAATAAGGGATATTCACATAGTTGCAATATCCTCTCCAAGATACATCCAGTTCAGCTACACCTCTTGGCACATCCATGACAACATCTAAGCCCAATTCAGAAGTCCAATCCAGCCCACGACTTCTTCTCCTCGTCATTAGTCGCCTAGCAACGCTCCCTTGTACCATTTCATGAGCTACTTCAACTGGTACATCGACTGCTACAAAATATGCATCTTCAATCTCCCCCGTTTTAGTTTTGTGTATCTCACAAGCACATGCATCAACCACTCATACCACACAAGCGTCCAAGCATGAAAAAAATTCCTTGACTCCCCCATAATCTCTGATTTGGTTACTCCGCCACAATTCAAGGCTCTTTCTCCTAGCCACTTTATCTCTCCCCCTGCTTGTGAGCACACAAGTTAAAAACATACACCTTTTCTTTTGAAGTGTTTCACGAAGTAACACATCACTTGAAGCAGTATGCACACTTAGCTCGGCATGACTATCTTGACTTCAGTGGTTAGTTTTCAATTTAAGCATCTCTCTGAAGTAAGTTTGAACTCCACGGGTTTTACTCCCTTCAGCCAGATCTCTGATAACATCAGATAGTGAATGATTCTGATGAACTCGATATATTACTCCCTATTCTTAGACAGAACCAGACTGATCTTCTGAAATAGTACACGTCTTTAATTCATCACATTATGTTTGTTCTGAGTCGATGTCTGTACTAAATCCATTCCACTTCAGGCCAAAATAATCATTAAACACCACATTAACTGATTCCATGACCACATGAGTTTGAGTGTTGTACACTATGAAGGCTATACTACTTCCTGAGTAGCCCAAAAACATTCCTTCATCACTCCTTCCATTGAACTTTCCAAAATTATCCATGTCATTCAAGATGTAGCATTTGCATCCAAATGCATGAAAGTAGCTCATGTTAGGCGTGTTCCCTTTCCACAACTCATATGTATTCTTAGTAGTCCCCTTCATGACATAGACTCTGTTGATGATATAGCATGATGTGTTTAACGCCTCAGTCCAAAATTTTATAGGAACATTGTTGCCACGGATCATTGCATGTGCCATCTCATGAAGAGTTATGTTCTTCCTCTCTACAACCCCATTATGTTGTGGTGTTCTTGGAGCTAAAATTTGATGTTCGATTCCATGACTTTCACAAAACATCTTCATGGATTCACTTTGAAATACGCTACCATAACTGTGAATCCTCTTGATACTTCCTTTTTAGTTGATCAGCTGAAGTGCCCATATTATGAAGTTGTTGGCTATCTCAGATTTTTCACGAATAAATCTGATCCAAGTAACTCTGGAATAGTCATCCACAAGAACAAGCACATACCTCTTGCCAGCTAAGTTATCAACTTGCATTGTCATTAAATCCATGTGAACCAGATCCAACACTTGATATGATCATGGACAACATGCATAACAAAGACTTAGCCGAGAGAAAGTTAGCCGAGGAGCATTTAGCCGAGGGACTTGTTGCCGAGGGAAAGTTAGTCGAGGAGCATTTAGCCGAGGAACTTGTTGCCGAGGGAAAGTTAGCCGAGGACCATTTAGCCGAGGGACTTTTTGCCGCGGAAAAGTTAGCCGAGGAGAATTTAGACGAGGGACTTGTTGCCGAGGAAAAGTTAGCCGAGAAGATTGTTACAGAGGGATTTGTAGCCGAAGGGAAATCTTCAAAACAAGCTAGTTCTAAGATAAGAGCCAAAACCATACGATTCAAGAAAGTCTTGGGGAAATTGTTTCATCAAGTTGGACTAGATCAGGTTGTTTGGGCCAGGACGAAGAAGATGTATTCAAACCTCCTTGATTTTGAATTCAGGCCCAAATAGATTAACAAATGGCTCAAGTGATTTACTTGTTCTCTTTTCCTCCTCTTTGGTTTTGTCCCATTGGGGATTTTTCAAAGAGAGATTTTTAATGAGGCAAGTAGATCACTTCTAATAAAACCCATTTGTTGATCTAAGACCCAACGCCCATCAAGCTAAATCTTGACCAAGAAGACCAAGGGCCATGCGCATGAAAAGTCTAAATTTGAATTCAAACTTGTGTTTAATTTATGTGTAATTTTCGAGTAGCTTTCTCCCTCCCTCATGCAGCCTTGTTGCATTTCTTTTTAAACTCCTTTGTAACCCCATTTGCGATTTCATCTAGCTTTTTAATCAAAGTTCTTCTAAATTTCTAGATCATCTTGTTGGTGAGTCATATCCAACCAAAATCCTTTGATGCTTTTGGTGAGTCATATCCGAGAGCATCAAAGAGGAATATCAAGGGTCTTTCTACATCCCTTGTGAGACCAAACAATCCACACTCCTTGAAGAGATTATGTTGCTTGCAAGGCTTATCCAATTCCGTTACCCATACCTTAGATTGGCGATTCAAGGGAGTTCTTGTTATGTGGTATCAGTGCAACGCTCAACAAATCGGGTAATTTCGTTCCTTTCAATTCTGTTTCATTTGTGTTTTGCATATGTTTGTCTTCTTTTTGTGAGTCAAAGTATGTTCTTCAAATTTTAGTTGTGTTTTATTTTTTTCGCATGTAGATTGTTGTTTAGGTGTTGTTGTCGCTTTGTTTGCATCATAAATCAAAAAAAAATATTAGGGTTCATAGTTGTTGTCGATTTGTTCTTCATCGTATTGTCTCTTCATATTCTGTTTAGATCGTTGATTTTGTGTGTTGTGTGTCGAGTGATTCGAGGGAAATATGTGTTGTGTGTCTGCATCGATCATCTCTTAGGTTGTGAGTTTTGTTTCCCTCAGTTTCTGTTAGTAAAACAATCAGTTCATATCTTTGCATCAATAGATTTGAGAGTTTCGATTTTGTTTTTTCTTAAACTTTTACAAGTTTGTCCGTGACACTCTCTTTTCAAGGACTTGTTACTAGTTATGCGTTTGTGATTTTTATGTCAGGTACAGCTATGTCTGAAAACGATGAACAACAGCCTCGAAATGGAACCAATACCTTACGACTTGAAGCCATGATAGCAGAACTGACTAGAGATTTTCGTGGGGAAGTTGAAACACTCAACCGACGGTTTGATGAAGTGATTCAGCTGAGGCAAGCACGAGTAGGAGAAGAACAAGGCAGAAGCCCAAGGAGAGACTTGCAAAGACATCAAAGAGATGAGGCAGCTAATGAATACTACGGAGGTGATGGTTATTCCTTTCGTGGCAGCCAAGGAAGGCAGAGGCGTGTTAGAATACAACAACAAGATAATCTCGGAGGCCTCTAACTGAAAATTCCATCTTTCCATGGGAAGAACGATCCAAATGCTTATTTGGAATGGGAGAAGAAGATCGAACTGGTTTTCAATTGCCAGCACACTACGGAAGTCAATAGAGTGAGGGTAGCAGCAACGAAGTTCTATGATTACGCTCTTAGTTGGTGGGATCAACTTCTGACTTCTAGAAGACGTAGCAGTGAGGATCCAATGGAGTCATGGAATGAGATGAAAACTATCATGAGAAAGCGGTTCATTCCAAGTCATCATCATAGAAAACGGCATCATCAACTTAGAAGGCTCACTCAAGGAAACCGAAGTGTTGAAGAATATTATCAAGAAATGGAGACGCTCATGATACGTGCTGATGTTGCTGAGGATAGAGAGGCAACCATGTATCGATTTCTAGGTGGCCTGAATAGAGACATCCAAGACATATTGGAGATGCATCATTACGTTGAACTAGAGGAGATGCTGCACAAAGCTATTCTAATCAAGCAACAACTCAAAAGGAGGGGGTCTTCTCGAACTTCCTATGGTGCTAAGGTATCTTCTATTAAATCGAGCTATCAAGGTGATGAGAAGAAGATTGCTAAACCCAAAATGGAGCCTAAGCCGTATACAGCAAGTCAAGACTACAAAGGGAAAGCCGAGGCTACTACTTCTACGGTTCGTGATGTGAGGTATTTCAAGTGTCAAGGCAAAGGACACTTTGCAAAGGAATGTTCAAACCAGAAGATCTTGGTCCTCTTAGAAAATAGCGAGATTGAAGAAGAAGAAGTGATTTCTGGTTCATCAGAGGAACACAAGGAAATAGATGTTAAAGGAGATCTCTTGGTGATTCAAAGAGCATTGAACGTTCAAATCAAAACGACGAGCATGAGCAAAGGAAGAACCTGTTTCATACGAGATGTCACGTTCAAGGCAAGGTGTGCAGCCTTATCATAGATGGAGGTAGCTGCACTAATGTAGCAAGTGAGACACTAGTCAAGAAACTAGATATTCACGTGAAGAATCATCCGGAGCCTTACAATCTTCAATGGCTCAACAACGAAGAGATGAGAGTGAGCAGCCAAATTTCGGTTCCTATAACCATTGGCAAGTATCAAGACGATGTTCTATGTGACGTCCTGCCCATGGAAGCAAGCCACATTCTTCTAGGGAGACCATGGCAGTATGATCGAAGAGTGGTTCATGATGGTTTCAACAATCGGTATTCTTTTGAATACAATGGAAAGAAGACCACATTGGTTCCCATGACGCCATAAGAAATTTATCAAGACCAACGGCTTCTAAAGCACAAAGGAAAGTAGGTTGTAAGTGAAACTCTTAACTCTCACCACTAAAAAGAATAGAAAGTTCTTTTGATTGATTTTAAGGAACCTCCTTTGAGCTTAACTAACCTAGCACCGGAGCTGCCAAATCTGAGTGAAACATCTTTTCTTTTGCAGAAATCTCAGGGTATGATCAAAGGAGATGATCCAAAGGAGTTTCCATCCATTTATGAAGAAGAAAATCCGCTCAAAACATGCCAAGAAGAAACGATCGATCGGTCCTTCACTCGATCGATCGATCCAATGAGGTCGGCCAAAGAAAAACCAAAACGACCGATTGATCCACTTAACGATCGATCGATCCACAACTTTTGGGCAGGCATGAAGAAAATCGACTAATCGATCCTCCCACAGACCGATCGATCCTTTTGGCCTGAACCTAAAACGTGCAATTACTTGGAACGGCTGAGGGACGAGCTGAATCAACAAATTTCCACTGAGGGAAATTAGTTTTTTCCCACCAACAGGATCCTTAGAAGATAGTTGATATGATCATGAAACCATTCCAAAAGATCTATGAGCCTTGTCCAATACAAACGAAGTCCGTGATCAACTCGAATGGCCCTAAGACAACTTGGAATACATTCTCACCTCAAATAGAGCACTCCTCGAAGTTGAATCAATCCATTCCGATTTCAGGTGAAGAAGTTATTCAACTTCCAAGACAAGTGAATCCCAGCCGACGCAAATCGGATATACGGGCGTTCAAAGAATTCTTCCAACCAAACCAGAAAGAATTAAGTTACAAACCAAATTGTTCTGGAATCTAGATTCACCAGAGCATCTGTGAAAATTGGATTCACTCCAAAACCGGTTCAGACCTGGAAGCGACAGAATTTACAAATCAATGGATTTCCTTCAGGCACTATTGCACGACTGGACCAAAGATCGAGTTGCACAGCCCAACTCCTAAACTATCTGGACTCGAAACCAATTGGAGAATCTCACTGGGTCTCGTAGGATGCCAACAAGCCCAAGATCAGACAAAATGGGCACCATACCCCAAAGTTATTGCCCATATGCCTATATGGGTCGACCTGGTGCTATACTTGAAGAATTCAAGGCTCAATTCATTTAGCAGTTTACAGACTTATGTGTGGCATCCATGATACATTTATAAGCCCAATAAGGAGTTATAATTTGTGGCCCCAAGAAGAATATACAAGAGGAAGAGCAAAAGTCATATTTCAAATTTCAAACTAAGTTTTAATGTTCTGTCATTTCCGAGGAGAGTTATTGTTCTCTCTCTCCTTCATGCAAGTCTTTTGTTTTTCTTTATAATATCTTGTAATCCAGACACGAAAATTATCTATCTTTTTTATCAAGATCTCTTTTCAAGTTAGATCTTTTGTTGGTGACTAATATTCAACAAAAACCTTCGATTCTTTGGGTGAGTAATATCCTTGAGAATCGATTGAGGAATATCAAGGGCCTTCCGCAACCCTTGTGAGACCATTCATTCCACAACCCTTGAAACAATCTGATTGTTTGCAAGGCCTATCCTATTCTTACCCAACCGAAGAGTGTCGATTCAAGGGAGTTCGTGTCAAGTGGTAGCAGAGCAACACTCTGAAATTTGGGTATTTTCGTTCTATCTATTCCATTTTCTCATCTTTCATCCTTCATCTTCTATCATTTCTATCTTTTCATCTTCTTATAAAAAAAAAAAGAACAATGTCTTTTGGAGATCTCTTCAAGAGGGATAACACAGGCCCAAGATCTGATGGTGATCGACCATTTTATGTATATGAGGCATTGGCCCGACCAAGTTATCAAAAAGAGAAGAAAGTCGTTCGAGACAGCCAAGAAGATCGAGAAGAGCGGAGGAACAACCCAATTACAAGTTCGGACTGCTCAAAAGGAGAGAAGATGCTTGAGCCATGACGAAGAAGATGCATTCAAACCTCCTTGGTTTTGAATTCAGGCCCAAGTAGATCAACAAATGGCTCAAGTGATTTACTTGTGCTCTTTTCCTCCTCTTTGGTTTTGTCCCATTGGGTTTTCCAAATAGAGGTTTTTAATGAGGCAAGTAGATCACTTCCAATAAAACCCATTTGTTGATCTAAGACCCATTTGGAGACAAAAATATGAAGTTTTACCATGCCATTACCAAACAGAGACGAGCCCAGAATCGTATTATTTCCCTGAAAGACCACAATGGGAACTGGGTAGAAAACGCAAGTGGGATAGAACGAGTCGCGACTAATTACTTTCAGGAATTATTTACCACTTCGCAACCTACTAAACCAGGTGATTCCCTCCGGTATATTATCGACAAAGTCTCAAAGGATACTAATCGCCTTCTAGTCATGGAACCGTCTGAGGAAGAGATCAAAGCATCTATTTTTGATATTAACCCAGATAAGGCGCCAGGCCCAGATGGAATGACAAGTAGATTTTACCAGAAATTCTAACAATATATTCGCCAAGACATAGTTAAACTAGTTAATGACTTATTTTTGTCTGGAATTTTTGACCCGATACTGAATCAAACCAATATTTGCCTTATCCCCAAAAAGGAAAGGCCAAGAGCGATGCCGGAGTTCCAACCGATTAGTCTTTGCAACGTGAGGTACAAAATTATTTCTAAGCTCATGTGCAAAAGACTAAAGAAATCACTACTGCACCTAATTTTCAGACCCAATCGGCCTTCATGGCTAGACGTTTGATAACATATAACATTCAGCTGGCACAGGAAAACTTCCATGCCCTTCGCACAAACCCTATGTGTAGAGAGAACTGTATGGGTATAAAGACTGATATGAGTAAAGCTTATGACCGGGTAGAATGGGAATTCCTTGAAGCCCTCTTGATTAAGCTAGGATTTGCGGAGCATTGGGTCAAGCTATTGATGTTCTGTATTTCTTCGGTTTTGTACCAAGTCCACATTAATGGAGAACCAACAGGAAGAATAAAACCCTCAAGGAGACTTCGGCAAGGAGATCCCTTATCTTCTTTCCTCTTTACCTTGTGCATAGAAGCGCTTATCTCCCTCCTCAAAGGAGCGGAAGAAGAAAATCGTTTTACAGGTCTGAGGATAGCTAAAGTGAGTCCCACGATCTCACATCTTTTATTTGCAGATGATAGTCTTTTCTTCTGCAAAGCGGATAGCCTGCAAAGCGTATAGATCTTCAAAATTATTAATACATATGGTACCGCTTCGGCTCAAAAGCTGAACCTAGGAAAATTTTTCTTTATGTTTGGAAGGAGAGTAAAAAATAACGTAAAAAGAGGGATAAAAATGCCATTGGAATTATGAATAAAGGGGGCATGGGTATGTATATGGGACTACCAGAACAAATATGTGGTTCAAAGAAGAAAGTGATATGCTCAAATTAATACCCTATAAGTACTAAGCAGTAGTTGCAGTATATGTAGGGGTCGAACACAAGGACTCACAGAAATCACACAATAAATTAAATAGATTCGAATTAAGCTAAACTAAAAGATGTAATTGAAAGCAATGCGTAAATTAAACAAGTTGTAATTCGATTGGGAGAAAGATAGGCTCAGGGTATTTCTCAGGAAATCAATGAATGCAGATAAACTAACTAACATGATTCAGATTTAGCGCGGTTCTTGAACTCAAATCACTAAGATATAATTAACCAACTCTCGTTGCGAAAACTATCTAAATCTAAATCCTATGAATTCCAAATCTCTTTGAGAATCCCAAAGTCTAAATCAGCTTTTAAATCAGGTTTGATTTGTTCACAAAACAACTAAACCAAATCTCTTTGCGAATAGTTATTTTGCTCACCCTAAGTTCTATCAGGTAATTAATCGCACTCTCGTGCCTAATCAATTATCCTAAGATCTAAGTTCTAGATTCTTCAACCAATAATTAGCTTTGAACACAACCTAAGGTGAAGAACTAATTCAGATGGTGAATCCTAATCAACTAATCAACCTAGCATTCAGAGAAAACCCTTATAAGAACCCTGAACCTAAAGTGGATCTACTCAGAAATGAAGAATGAAAACAACATGATTGAATAGATCATCAAAGAAATAAATAAGAAACAGGATTTCAGAGTTGTCTCTTCAAAAATCAAAGTAGAATTAAGAGTAATTAAAGCGTAGCCATCAAAGTGGCTGAAAAACCTAATTATAATGCTAAAACACGTTCTGGGTCTTTTTGTAATTATTGAAGTCTTCTGGACAAAACGCGTTTCCTATTTTCCCGAGCAGTATCGATCTACTAGGTAGTATCGGTCGATACTCATCCTATGCGTCAACTCTTCTGCTCGCCAGACTGGACTGTCTTCACAAAAACTGGCATAACGTTCGATCGCACCGTTGGAATGGCCTCAAACTACTTCCAAATGAAAGCTAATCCATTGGTCTGTCTTGTATCCAAATTTGAGCTCAATCCATCGTTGGGAAGTTCTTCAACTAATGCCAAATTTCTGACGTCTCTACATGACTCTGCTGCTTTTCTCTCAAAATGCTCCGGAATCCTCCAAAAACTCCAATTAATCTCCAAACGTACTAAAACCTGTAAAAGACTCTAAAAGACTCTAAAATACTAGAAAGACTCCATAAATAGGACCTATACCATGGCTTAAAAGGGGTAAAAACTATGATATATCAACTACCCTAGACTTAGCCTTTGCTTGCCCTCAATCAAATAGAAGACTAAACCAGAGAAAGAGGTTTGAAAACACGGAGACTCACCTATTCATTAAACATCTCAATGACCCTTTTCACAAGCACCCAATTGTCACCTAACCAGTTCTAAAACTAACCACCATGTACTTCTCCTTAGGCGTTCACACTTTCCCTAGACTACACACATTATTTCACAACATCTTTCAAATAAACCCATCATCGCCAGTTTCATCGCTGTGATTAATACCAAGAACCTTCTAGATTCACTCCCATACAATATCATAACAAGGAACTACCATTTTCACACTTTTTTGTATCGATTTCTCTCCCCCAGACTTATTTATTATTATGTTCTCTTCTTTTTCTTTTTAGATCATGCATATACATATCAAGGTAGGAGACGCGAGTATTGATGGTATTTGCCACCGAATCCCCGGTTCTTCCCTCTCAAAGTATCAAAGGATGTAGGCGAATAATGGTATCGTAGGAAAATCATAGCCTCGCTTCCAATCCTCTGTGTGATCATTCCTTACTAGGCAGAATAATGCCATCGTAGGAAAATCATATCCTCTACTTAGGAGAAAATCATTTCATCTTTTATGCTCTTAATTATTAACTTATAACAGGGGAGAGAGATACTATCACTTTTAAACACATGGGTTCCTTTGTCAGATACGAATGGGGAATCAAGCTCTATGAATACTAACCACATCGATGAAGTGCCAAAATTTGGCTCAGGCTTTAAAAGAATTTTGCAGGAAACATGTATGTCTTCTAGTTGACTGATCAGCCTTTGGATTTTTCATTAGTCGGTCTGTAGCTGATTCTGTAACAGTGGTCACTTAAAAGCAAAGTCAGAACAATAGAATCAAGAATAAGATCATCATCTCCAACATGTTTTGACTCAATAAAACAACGAATGATTCAAAAACAACTGACTCTAAGAAAAACAAAAACAATGTCAGCGACTACCTCCCCCAGACTTAAACAACACTGTACCTAGTGTTATCCAGCCTAGAGTTAGTAAAAGAAATCAAATGAAACAAGTGGATTGTGAAAATCGAAAATCTTACCTGTGAAGGTGATGAGTGTCGATCGATACACTGGTTTCAAATCAGTGGCAACGAGTTGCTTAACCCAGGGATAATGATCCAAAGTGTTAGGAATTATCACTGTTAGGAACACTAAAAACAAGTTAATAGCAACAAGATAATCAAGCATAAATCCATGAGTTCAAATGAAAAAATAAAGCTGACATAGGTTCAAAAGAAACAAAAAAATAAAAAGAAAACAAACGTGATGATAGAAGAATACTAATCCTCTGTCGCCTCGGAATCACCCTCAGCATCATGATCATCGACAGTGGTATCGATTGACATGGACTGGTGTCGATCGGTACTCCTCCTCTTAATCTGCTTCACGTTAAGACACAAGACACATAACCAAAAATAAAAACAAAAATAAAAGACTTATGTAAAGACTCACCAGTGGGTTGCCTCCCACCAAGCGCTTGTTTTACGTCACGAGCTTGACTTTACGGACGATCAGTCAGGAGAGGATTGAGAGCTTACTCCCATGCAAGTTCCACAGCTAGATACTTGCAGACTTAGAGTTTTGCTCAACATGCTCTCCACAACCTCCTTTCCTTTCTCTTTCAGCTCCGAAGTAATAATGACTCTGGCCTTAGAGAATAGTTTTGAGGTTCCTTTGCACTTCACCTTGTATTCAATCGAATCCCCATCACACTTCTGAGGGATTAAAGTCATAGAAGCAGCACCCTGCACTCCTTTGCTCTTCACATTATTCTTTGCCTTAGATGTTTTGACGTCTTTCTTGGTGACGTAAGAAGGACCATCCAAAAAGTACATGACAGTTGGCTCGTAAGGAGGCTCTTCCAAAAGATCAACTACCAATGTCTCTCCTATGACAACAGTGAAGCAAGAGACATGTGTGGGCGCTCCTCTAGAGGGAATGGCATCATAGTAGGCCTCCCCGTCAATGTAAGAGAAAGAGATTCTCTTATTAGGCGTGTCTATGATCGCGCCAGCAGTAGCCATAAACGGTCGTCCCAGGAGCAAAGGCACCTCAGATCCTTCGCTCATCTCCACAACCTGAAAATTAGTAGGCACCAGACAATCGCCTACTTTAACAAGCAAAGCAGGGATAGTACCGTATGGAGGTGAGATGGAGGAGTTCGCAAACGTGAGAAGCATCGTAGGGGGTCTTATATCAGCCCTCAATCGTTCAGCAAGTTCCATGGATATTACATTGACGCTAGACCATGAGTCAACGAGAGAATCATTGAATTCAACTCCAGAGATGGAGCATGGAACCGAGAATTTCCCTGGGTCTGCCCTCTTGGTCAACTTCCTCAGCGGTAGTGACTTGCGTCTTGCCTCGATAAGGAGTACTTCGATCTCATCCAGAGTTTCTCTGCAATCCTTGAAGTGGCTTAGCAGAGGCCAGCCCTCTAGAGCTTCTTCAAAAGTGAACGAGTGGGATATCTTTCATACCATCTTCTCAAAGCCACGCAGTTGCTTTAAAGTGATGGGGGATCGGTGGTGTTGAGGAATAGGATTTAACTTCTTGGACTTGTGAAGTCTGTCAACACTCATACGCGACTCCTTTGCAGTATCTGGGAGGGTGTCGATTGATGTATGGAGGGCATCGATCGATGCTTGCTCCTTCGAGATGTCCTTGACAGATTCTTGGACGGGTGTCGATCGATACAAGAGGGTATCGGTCGACACAGAGGTGATTTCTGAAATCTCTTCGTCATCCTTGGCAAGATTGACCAAAATCTTTGCAGTCGAGCTCCTCTGCACTCCTGGGTGTACCTCACTTCCAATCCGTGAGGGGATAGCAGTTACGTCTTTGTTCTGTGAATGATCCATCAATCCCTTGACAGTTGATGAATTCTGGGCTACCTGAGTATCCAAAATCTTCTGATGAATAATGAGAGTTTCGATTTTTCCATTCAGATCACTGTACATGGCATCCAACCTCCCATTGAAATGCACTGTCATCTTCTCCTGCCCTTGAACCAGCTGTTCAATCATAGCCTCAATCCTACTCTCAGAAGTTCTGTGTGGTGTAGGTGGGCATTGATACCTTTGATCTCGAAATCTAACTCCATCAATGTGGTTAACAAATTCCACTCCATCCTTTTCAGCAAAACGAACAGCCTTCTGCTGCTTGCCCATCAACAAATCGTGCATTCACCTCTGCAATCTGACTGCAATCCAAGTTACCAGCTTGCTTCTTGCGCTACATGTTTGCATTCTTGGTAATATTGCTAGAAACCAAGTTCTTAGTAAGCACATAGGCATCGTCAGGATACCTTGTGTAGAAATTTCCATTCCTCACAGCATCTAAAGCCATCTGATACCTCCAATCAATCACTCTGAAGAAAGTACCCAACAACTGAACCTGAGTGAACCCATGGTGCGGACAATCTCTCTGATATGACTTGAAACGAATCCAAGCAACCTTGAGTGCTTCTGTTGGTCCGTGAGAAAACTGAGAGATCTTGTTCCTGAGCTCCTCGGATCTCGCATCATCGAAAAAGTTGTTCAAGAAGGTTTTCTTCGTCTTTTCCCACGTATTCATCGATCCAGGAGGTAACTGCTTCAGCCAGTAAGTTGCATCTCCACCAAGAGAGTATGGGAAGAGCTTGCAGAAGAGGTAATCAAAGGTGACATATCATGGTTTTTACCTTGTTTAAGCCATGATATAAGTCCCATTTATAGAGTCTTTATAGTATTTTGGAGTATTTTAGAGTCTTTTACAGGTTTTAGCACATTTGGAGCATTATTGGAGATATTGAAGTTTTATGGAGCGTTCTGGAGCAAAACTGAAGTCTGGTGACTAAGTGCCCGATCGAAGCATCAAGCATCGATCGATACCTCCTTGGTATCGCTCGACACCCATCGAGGAGATTACGAGTCGCGACTTTTAATGAAGTTTGAAGAATTGCAGAACTTGCCAAGAAGACTTTAATATTTACAAGAAGACCCCAATTTGTGTTTAGGTTATTTAATAGGATTTTAGAGCCGCTTTCAGGGCTATGCTTATTTTATTCTGGTTTTTGTGAGAGAGCTTTTGAAGGGAGACAAGTCTGAAACTCTGTTCGTCCAACTTATTTTATTCTGGTATCGGTCGATACTCACCTAAGCAGACACGGATCGCGACTTAGGAAGAGTTGAAGAATTGGAAAATGGCTCAGAAGTCTTTATTATTTACAAGAAACCCCAAAACGTGATTTAGGTTATTTAATAGGATTTTACAGCCACTTTGTTGGTTACGCTTTCATTACACATTATTTTACTTTGGTTTTGTGAGAGAACTTTTGAAAGGAAACAAGTCTGAAACTCTGTTCGTCCGAGAGAAGATTTTGAACCCTCTTGTTACTCTTTCTATTTATCTATATGATGATTTATTCAAACATGTTTATTGCTTCAATTTCCATGTCTGAGTAGATCCATTGTTAGGTTTAGGGTTCTCATAAGAGTTTTCTCTGAATGTTAGATTGATTAGTTATTAGGATGCACCATCTGAATTAGTTCTTCTCCATAGGTTGTTTGCAAAGCTAATTCTAGATTGATCACTTAGAACTTAGATCTTACGATAATTGATTAGGCGTGAGAGTGCGATTAATTACCTGATAGAACCTAAGGTGAGCAAAATAACTATTCGCAAAGAGATTTGGTTTAGTTGTTTTGTGAGCAAATCAAACCTGATTTAAAAAGTTGATTTAGACTTTAGGATTCGCAAAGAGATTTGGAACTCCTTGAATTTAGATTTAGATAGATTTCGCAACGAGAGTTGGTTAACTATATCTTAGTGATTTGAGTTCAAGAACCGTGCTAAATCTGAATCCTGACTAGTTAGTTTATCTGCATTCATTGAATTCCTGAGAAATACCCTGAACATATCTTTATCCAATTGAACTTACAACCGTTTTAATTTACGTTCTGTTTTCAATATCATTGATCGCTTAGCTTAATTCTCATCTATATAATCTATTGTGTGTCTCTGTGAGTCCTTGTGTTCGACCCCTACTTTACTGCAACTACTGCTTAGTACTTTTAGGGTATTAATTTGAGCATATCAAATTTGGCGCCGTTGCCGGGGACTCAATTCGCCATTAGATTTTAGTCTGAGAATTTCGACTAAGCTCGTCGGTATCGGTTGATACTATCTAGTATCGGTCGGTACTCACCGTTTTCTTTTTATTGATATCGATCGACACCACTTGGTATCGGTCGATACTCATCGTGTTACCGAGTTACTAACGTTTTGACTCTTGTTTTTAGGTGTATGCCTAATCGTGAAACCAGAAAGAACAAGAGCACTCAGCTAGTTGATATGTCACTTGAGCAACTAAAACTTGTGGAACACACAAACAGAAGAGCAAAGAAGCCAGCAAGGATGAACAACAATCAAGTGGAGTTGGTTCAAGATGAAGCTGGTGCTTACAGAGACATAGAGGGTCGGTTGTGCAATGAGAGAGGACAACGTCTGGATGAAGAGGGGAACATCATTCCACCTGCTCCTGTTGTCGCTGGAAATGTCGATGGGAACGCGAACGCAGTGAATGCTGGGAATGTTGTGGTTAATCGTGGTAAAACGATTGGTGAGTGCAACAGGTCGGATCAGTTTTACGCAAATCGATCCGCGATTTATCCTCCTGCTTTTCCGAGGAATGACTTTGAGATGAAACCTGCATACTACACTCTTATCGGACAGCGCCCTTTTCATGGTCTTCTCAATGAACATCCCATGAACCATATCGAGACGTTTGAGGATTTGGTCACTAGCATCAAAAGCAATGGAGTGTCCTACGATTACCTTTTCTGCAAGCACTTCCCATATTCTCTTGGTGGAGATGCAGCTTACTGGCTGAAGCAGTTACCTCCTGGATCGCTGACTACTTGGGAGGAGACTAAGACTGCTTTCCTGACCAATTTCTATGATGATGCAAGATCTGAGGATCTGAGGAACAAAATCTCCCAGTTTTCTCAAGGACCTATTAACGCGTTCAAGGCTGCTTGGACGAGATTCAAATCATATCAGAGAGATTGTCCACATCATGGATACTCTGATGTTCAACTGATGGGTTTCTTCTTTAGAGGACTTGATTGGAGGTATCAGATGGCTTTGGATGCTTCGAGCAATAGAAACTTCAACACCAGGTATCCTGATGAAGCCTATGTCCTGATTGAGAACTTGGCGTCTAGCAATAACACCAAGAATGCTGATTTTGAGCGCAGGAAGCTAGCTGGTAACGTGGATGGTTCACAAATTGCTGATTTTTAAGCTAAGTTGGATTCTATGCACAGTCTTCTGATGGGAAAGACACCAAAGGCTGTTCATTTTGCTGAAGATGTCGAGGTATTCAACGAGGAAATGTAAAGAGGATGTTAACTACATTGGTGGTTCTGGTTTTCAAGGTCAGATGAATCAATTCAACAACAACCGAAACTTCAACAACTTTCAGCAAGGAGGTTCGAATCAGTTTGGTTAGAAGTCATCTCAGAACAGTGGGTACACCAGGAATTATGGAAATTCATCTTATCAGCCTATACATGCTAAGCTCCCAGACAGCAAGATCGAATCTATGTTTGAACAGCTGCTTCAAGGACAGCAGAAGTTCACTGTGGATTTAAATGGGAAGATTGATGTCCTATACAATGATCTGAGTGGAAGGATCGATGCTAATAACATTCAGCATAAGAAGCTGGAACTTCAGATAGCTCAGACTTCAGAGGTTGTGAAAAGGCAAGAAGGCTTTCTTCCAGGGAAAGTAGAGAACCCAAGAGCTCACATCAATGCAATCACCTTGAGGAGTGGAAAAGAGGTCACTCCAGGAGTAAAAATTAGCCAAACTGCAGACATTCTCGTCGATCTTGACGATGAGGATACTGAAATCGCTCCAGTATCGATCGACACTAGGCAGGATCGATCGACACATATCAAAATACTTTCACGGGACAAATCGGAATTGCGTGTGTCGATCGATACTACTTCAGTGTCGATCGATACTGATCCCACAGTCAAATCAACTCCTAAGGTTTTGAAGGAAGTGCCTACTGTGGTTGCAGAAAGAGTTTATACACCAAAGATACCGTATCCCATAGCTTCTGGGAAGACTAAGAAGGAGGTAGAAGACTCTAGATGTAAGGCAATTATGGATAAGTTGATCATTGAACTTCCTTTTATTGATGCCATCAAGACTTTCCGTCCTTCATGAGATATGTCAAGAGGATGGTGTCCAACAACGTGAACCTTGAAGAAGGATGTTTGATGATTACTCATGAGTGTAGTGCTATCCTGACCAACAGAATCCCAAAGAAGCTGCCAAACCCAGGGAGTTTTGTATTGGATTGTACGATATTCACAGATAGATTTGAGCGTTCTCTATGTGACCTTGGCTCAAGTGTCAACCTCATGCCATATTCAGTTGCCAAAAGGATGGGGATGACATACTTCACAACCACAAGGATCTCCCTGATACTTGCTGATCGTTCAGTTAGACTTCCAGATGGTTTACTCGAAGATATCCCGATTAAGATTTTGAATTGCTTGATCCCAACTGATTTCATCGTTCTGGAGTACGATGTTGAGCCTAAGGATCCTCTTATCCTAGGCAGACCACTCCTTGCAACAGCTGGTGCTTTGATTGATTGCAGGAATGGGAAGATCACTCTCAACATCGGTGATCTTGTCATGACTTTCAATATGGATAAGATGATGAAGAGACCAACCATCGATAGGCAGACTTTCTTTAATGATACCTTCAGTGACATAGCTGAAGAGTACTTCCTGGAGATGCATCCCGAGGACCCACTAGAGAGGGCACTGGTCTGTTCAGCAACTTCAGAGGTCCATTCGAGTGATGCTCGATTCAGCATCGCCGGTATCGATCGACACCACCCTAGTATCGGTCGATACCCTGCGGCTCGAAGGAGAGTTGACCGAAAGTTCTAAGCAAGCTGCTGGACTTGGAGATTGGAGTGCAGAGAATGCTCCTAAAGTGGAACTCAAGCCACTTCCATCAAATCTGAGGTATAGTTTTCTTGGTCCTAATTCTACATACCCAGTGATTGTTAATGCTTCCTTGAACAACTCATAGATTGCCTTACTGCTGAGCAAGCTGCGCCAATATCGCAAAGCTCTTGGCTATTCTCTTGATGACATTTCAGGTATATCGCCGGACCTGTGCATGCATAGGATTCACCTTGAGGACGAATCAAAGACTTCGATTGAGCATAAGAGAAGGCTGAATACGAATCTGATGGAAGTGGTCAAAAAGGAAGTGATGAAGCTTTTGAAAGCTGATGTTATCTATGATATTTCAGATAGCTCTTGGGTCAGTCCGGTTCACGTTGTTCCTAAGAAAGGAGGGATAACTGTGGTGAAGAATGAAAAGGATGAGATGATTCCTACTAGGACTATCATTGGACAACGAATGTGCATTGACTACAGGAAGCTGAATACGGCTACACGGAAAGATCACTTCCCATTGCCATTCATTGACCAGATGTTGGAAAGGTTGGCTAGTCATCCCTACTACTGTTTTCTCGATGGGTATTCAGGATTCTTCCAAATTCCGATACATCTAGATGACCAAGGGAAGACGACTTTCACATGTCCCTATGGCACATTCGCATACAGGAGAATGCCATTTGGATTGTGTAACGCTCCAGCCACTTTTCAGAGATGCATGATGTCTATTTTCACAGACATGATTGAGGATTTTATGAAAGTGTTCATGGATGATTTTTCGGTATATGGATCATCGTTCAAGGACTCTTTGGATAATCTGTGCAAGGTGCTTCAGAGGTGCGAAGAGAAACACTTGGTCCTTAATTGGGAAAAGTGTCACTGTATGGTTCAAGATGGCATCGTACTTGGGCACACGGTTTCTGAGGCTGGGATCGAAGTCTACAAAGCCAAAATTCAGGTTATGACAAGCCTCCAACCACTAAATTATGTGAAGGATATTCGAAGCTTCCTTGGTCATGATGGGTTTTACAGGAGGTTTATCAAGGATTTCTCCAAGATAGCACGCCCACTCACTTCTTTATTTTGCAAGGAGATCAAATTCGATTTCACACCTGACTGTCTTGCAGCCTTTTAAGAGATTAAAAAGGCTGGTGAGTACTCCTATTGTGCAACCTCCTGATTGGATTTTGCCTTTTGAGATCATGTGCGACGCTAGTGATTTTGATGTTGGATCTATTTTAGGTCAAAGAAAGGATAAGAAGTTGCACGTCATCTACTATGCTAGTAGAACATTGGATGATGCTCAAAGGAACTACAGCACCACGGAGAAGGAACTACTTGCAGTCGTTTTCTCCTTTAGGAAATTTCGATCCTACTTGATTGGGAGCAAGGTGATTGTTCATACTGATCATGCTGCTCTCAAATATCTGATGCAGAACAAAGATCTCAAGCCTCGCCTTTGTCGTTGGGTTCTTTTGCTTCAAAGTTTCGACGTCGAGGTTAAGGATAAGAAATGAATAGAGAACGGGGTCGCTAACCATCTCTCGAGGATTCGGATCGATGCAGACGTCCCTATTGATGATCAACTACTAGAGGAATCCATTTACTTCATTGAAACTGAGTTTCGAATGGGTTTTGCCGAAACTCAGCAATTCCCACGAATTGCAGGTCTCGGTATCGATCGACACTCCTATGGTGTCGGTCGATACCCTGCGATTTCCGAACCAGTATTGACTGTTGAACACCTTGGTGTTTCGGAGGAATATCTAGTAGCTGCAGCTGACTCTGATCAACCATGGTATGCTGATATCGCCAACTACCTCGCTGCCAATGCATAACCAAAGCACCTCAAGAGCTATCACAAGAAGAAGTTCCTGCGAGACATAAGGCGATACTTCTGGGATGAACCATACATGTACAAGCACTGTTCTGATGCTATTTACAGGTGATGCATTGCTGAGTCCGAGGTACCTAATGTGTTGTTTCATTGCCATGGATCCGACTATGTTGGGCATTTTTCCACTCTCAAGACAGTGTCCAAGGTTCTTCAAACAGGCTTCTGGTGGCCTACTATGTTCAAGGATGCTCATACTTTCGTTTCGCAGTGCGATGCATGACAGAGGAGAGAGAAGATCAGTAAGAGACATGAGATGCCACATAATATCATCCTTGAGATTTTTGATTGTTGGGGCATTGATTTTATGGGTCCACATAAGCTCTTACTAACATGATTCTAGATTTTAACTCCACGAACTGAACATAATAAACGATGTAGCCTACTTTCGTACATCCTACGCACCAACAATATATATACTCGACCAGTAGCTTTCATCTCTGGAAGCGCAGAAAATCGTGCTGTTCGCGCTGGTTCTTCGTTCACGGCACTCCGTAAGTATACTTATGTATCTTACGATGCGACACGCTCTTATAAATGAACGATTCGGGCATTTATGTTGGGTCAAAATTCCACACCTAAAGTTCATCATGATTAAATAGGTCTGGAATCGAGCCCAGCTTATCGAAAGGCCGGGTAGAGTAAGCTCGCGAGCTTGACAAGAGTCGAGTACGCAGGAAGGGGGAGATCGTTGAGAAAAGGAACTCGCAGCAAGCCGGTCAAGGTCATTAAATGTGTTCCCCCCGAATCAAGCTGAGCATTTAATTTAAGATCACAAATTAATTTCAATGTTTTAATTTAGTAATTAGCGGTTACATTCTTTTTTGAACATGTATAAGCTCGGAATATCGATTACAAGGTACGGGACCGAATTCTTGACTACGAAAAAGGCAATAATAACATATAATATTTCTCTCTCAAATTCCTCTCGAGTTCTTACAAGTTTTTCCTAAGTCTTTTTAATACACTTCAACCTCAAAGTAGTCAAGGATTGAGGTTGTGAGATTCTGCTCTCACAATTTGGCGCCGTCTGTGGGGAAGAGAAAAACAACTTCCTCTTTGTAACCTACGAAACTAACCACTCAAAAGAAGACAATGGCGAACACAACAAGTGCGGCGGTTACTACATCATCCGGAGTCATAAACACCTTAATTCCTCTAACTCAGTCCACCGACGTCACTCCAACAGACCTGGACAGAATGGCAAACGTTCCCATTACCACCTCGGGAGCAAGCGTCTCGACTGGGATCGACGATATTGTCGACCCCTCGGGACCTGCAGTCTTGAACCAATCGGCTCCAAATCAAATAGCTGAGATCCGGAACCTGATATCGTGCCTCATAGAGCAGAATCGCTCAATGGCATCACGCCAGGATGACCTCGAAAGAGCGAATCGGGCAGGCACCTCTGGGTGGTTCGCCCTCCCACCTGGGACACAACCCCTTTTTGCCCCTGGGCAGGGAGGATTGCCATTCCCACCTCCACCGGTGAGAAGACTAAACTTTTCCGATATTAACGCTTCAACCAGCAGGATGATCGGCTCAGCCACAGACTCGCGGTTCAATTCAGCGATATCGGACCCCATATTCACTCCTTCCACGGTCCAGGTCTCGGAAGGTGAGGTTACGCCAATTGCGACCTTACCAGGAGTAGACCCGACTTCGAATCTACTAATCGGCCAGGCCCGCTCTGGGGCGTAAACGAGTTTGAACCTCGAGATAATCCCAATGGCAATAACCATTCCCAACCTCCCGGAGAATCCCTGCTCCGTTTCCCGAGTAATAACGAGAACAACTTGGGATCCGGCAGCTCACATGGGTTTGAATCAATCAAGAAATATTGCGAAGAAACGAACGCCGAGCTACATCGGATGAGATCGCAGGTCCACGCTGCACTAAGCTCAGCCCTGAGATAGACAGAGTGATTGATGAAGTCAATCAGACTCCATTCACCTCGCGAATCGCGAGCCCTCACCTCGGCGATGTCGGGAATATCCGATTTTCTAGATATAACGGAAAAACCGACCCCAAGGCATTCATGAGAAGTTTCAAATTCGCCTTTTCAAGGTGCGACTACTCGGGGGCCACCTAAAGTCAGCGTGCTACTGTTTCTTCGCCAAAAATCTAACTGATTCGGCCTTGGGATGGTTTACATCCCTGAAACCGAACTCAATTGACAACTTCACCCAGCTTCAAGCTGCATTATTGAAGCAATATTCGGTATTCATCCATATCGAGACCTTGAAGGCCGATCTGTGGGTACTTACTCAAAAGCCAGGCGACTCATTGTGAAGGTATATTGACAGCTTTGAAGCCGTCAAAGCAAAAATCGCTGATCTGCATAATCCAACGGCCCTGAAAGCTCTCCAAAACAGATTGTTAAAAACCTCGAAATTCTTTGAGGAGCTTATAGTTCGGGAGCCCGTATCGCTAGATGATGCATTACATCGTGCCTCACACTGGATTATCCTCGAAGAAGCGAGCACAGCTCAACCAAAGCAGCATGCATCCGCAACCTCATTTAAGCAAGCTCAGAAAACCAACTCCCAAGGATCCAAAAAATCAGGGAACAAGGAGTCCCAGGATCAGAAACAAAGCCAGGGGATACACTCATACTCAAGGGGAAGCCCACCTCGTAATAGATTCAAACCTTACGATCCCAGTAAGTGGTGTGATTTCCACTAGATCAAGGGCCACTCGACGGAGGAGTGCCATGAGGTGAAGAAGCAGCTCGCTGCTAAATTCGCAGCGAGAGAGCTGGGAAAAATCGAGTTGGAAAAACCTCCTCCGAGGAAGAACTATTACCCAGCGTGAGACGATGAAAGGCGGGATCGCCCATCCGAGGATGATCGTAAGCGAGAACGTTCATCCGAGGATGCGACAAGGCGAGATCCCCCCAAAGACAGGAAAACAGATCTGCTTCCTCCCATCACGAAGATAAGAATTAACTTTATTCATGGAGGATCCCAGCTATGTCGCAACTCCGTAAACTCAATCACTAAACATTAACGAAGGGTAAACACCGACACACGTGACAGGACCCCATTCAAGGGACCTGACATACAAATTTCATTCTGGGAAAGCGAGGCCTTTGAGCTCGATTCTCCACATGACGATATTCTCCTCATCATGCTAGAAGTGGGTGAATACGAGCTCACTAAGATGTTGGTAGACACAAGGAGCTCTATAGAACTCATCCTCCTAAGCGTCCTTAGGAAAATGGATATACCAGATTACGAAATCGAAGAAAATAAGATGGTGTTAACCGGCTTTTCCGGGGAAACCACGCTATCTCTCGGAACGATAAAACTCCCGGTAATAGCAGTCGGAGTAAGAAGAATGGTCGAATTCACGGTGATAGACAGGCCAGCTCCATTCAATGCCATCCTGGGAAGAACCTGGATACATTCAACGAGGGCTGTGTCCTCGACATACCATCAATGCATAAAAATTCCCGCCCAGAATGGGATCGCAACAATTAAGGAACATCAAAAGGAACCCAGAATGTGCTACATGGCAGGTTTCCAAATTGCAAAGGAAAGTGCTATATACCAACTACAACGAAAATATGAGCTCACATACCGCCTAGCCAAAAAGAAAAGTGGTCCAGGCTTCATCGGACCTCGCAAAGACTTTATTGAGAAAATCGTGGTCAACGAGTCTCATCCTAACCAGAAAGTAGGAATTGGGTCCGAGCTCTGCAAATCCCAAAAAGAATAATTAATAACATTCTTCAAAGAAAATTTCGGCTCATTCGCATGGACAACAACTGACATGCCCGAAATCGATCTAAACATCATTTCACATGAGCTCAATGTGGATCCAAACCACAAACCTGTACGCCAAAAGCGTCAGAAATTCGGACCTGACAAGACTGAGGCTATTAACAGTGAGGTCACCAGAATGCTAAACGTTGGATTCATCAAAGAAGTAAAATATCCTGACGGGCTAGCAAATCCGGTTGTAGTAAAAAAGAAAAAGGGCACCTGGCCAGTATGCGTAGATTTTACGGATCTAAACAAAGCATGTCCTAAGGATAGTTTCCCACTACCTCACATTGACCAGCTGGTGGAAGCTACCATAGGGCACGGGCTCCTCAGCTTTATGGACGCATTCTCAGGATATAATCAAATACAAATGAACCCTGAGGACCAAGATAAAACATCCTTCATAACAGAACGAGGAACGTACTGCTATAAGGTGATGCCATTTGGCCTTAAAAACGCGGGAACAACCTATCAAAGACTTATGAACAAGATGTTCGCCAGCCTCCTGGGGATGACGATGGAAGTCTACATTGATGATATGCTGGTCAAATCTCTGAAAGAGGAAGATCACATAGGTCAGCTGGGAGAATGTTTCACCTTACTAAACAAGTACGGGATGAAACTCAACCCTTCAAAGTGCACCTTTGGGGTCGCCTCAAGCGAATTCCTAGGTTACAAAGTAACTCAACGAGGAATAGAAGCAAACCCCAAACAAATCAGTGCGTTCTTGGAAATGCAACCTCCGAGCTCGGTAAAAGAGGTGCAAAGGCTGACAGGCCGCATTGCCGTGTTAAATCGGTTCATTTCCAAGTCAACTGACAAATGTCTCCCCTTTTACCAGTTACTAAAGGGAAACAAAGAAATCATATGGGATGACAAGTGCGGGGAAGCCTTTAAGCAACTAAAAGCGATTAAGAGTGAGCCACTTTACCTATACGTAGCAATCTCAGAAGCCGCAGTGAGTGGCGTCCTCATAAGAGAAGAACGAGCTGAGCAAAAACCGATCTACTACGTGAGCAAATTCTTAGTAGACGCCGAAACCAGATATCCACGAATGAAAAAACTGGCTCTTGTAGTATTAATCTCAGCTCGCAAACTCAGGCCATATTTTCAATCACACCCCATCATAGTAATGACAACACATCCATTACGCACAGTATTGCACAGCCCTAGCCAGTCTGGCAGGCTAGCAAAATGAGCCATCGAACTGAGTGAGTATGATATCGAATATCGACCTCGGACAAGCGCCAAAGCACAAGTACTAGCTGATTTCATTATCCAGCTCACAGCTAATAGCCAGGTTACTGGAACGAGCATCGAGACCTGGCAGCTTTATGTCGATGGAGCCTCCTCGAAACAAGGGGCAGGTGTGGGAATCCACCTTATATCCCCGACTCACGAAGTCGTGGAAGAGTCTTTCAGACTCACATTCTAAGCATCAAACAACGAAGCCGAGTACGAGGCCTTAATAGCGGGTCTCCGACTCGCAGCAGGAATAGGAATACGCAAACTGAATGCGTTCAGCGATTCCCAGCTCATTACAAGCCAGTTTCATGGAGAATACGAAACCAGAGACAGCACGATGGAATCCTATCTAGCCATAGTCCATGTGCTAGTCAAACAATTCGAAGCCTTCAGTCTAACGCGAATACCGCGGGGTGAGAACACGATCGCAGACGCACTGGCAGCTCTGGCATCAACCTCGAGTCCACTTGTAAAAAGAGTAATTCCAGTATAAGGAATTGAAAAACCAAGCATCAAAATCGATAAAGATATCGAGGATTCAATGGAAATAGACAATGACGATATGGAGTTGGACATAATAATAGCCCCAGTAACGGGCGACCTCCCCTCGAAGAAGTTGAATTCGCAGACCCGTAGCCAGACCTGCTTGACGCCAGGCACGTTACGCTCCGCGAAAAAATGATCGCGAGAGCTGACTGGCGAGTAGCGATTATATAATACATTAAGGGGGAGAGGCTCCCCCCAACAAGTGGGAAGCTCGCAATCTCAAAACCATAGCTTCAAGATATTGTATAATCATCTCCCGCCTTTACAAGCGAAGTGTAAATGGCCCCTACCTAGTATGCGTCCACGGGCTCGAAGCTTTTACGATATTATCGGAAATTCACGGAGGCTCGTATGGCAGCCACTCAGGAGGAAGGGCATTAGCCATTAGGATCAAAAGGCAAGGATATTTTTGGCCCACCTTGGTCGCTCACTGCGAAAAACATTCTAAAGCATGTGACAAATGCCAACGGCATGCTCCGACTTTGCATCAACCTACTGAAAACGTATCTTCCAGGTATCGTTTCTTACTCGTCCTCACCAAATTGGTGGAGGCAGGAGCTTTCCAGCAAATTAAAGCAAATCACGTACACGAATTTGTATGGCAAAACATAGTCTGCCGACACGGAGTCCCGTACGAGATCGTGACCAACAATGGTTCACAGTTCATCTCAAATCAATTCCTCAAATTCTGCGGAGATCACGGGATCAGATTAATAACCTCGACCCCACGTTACCCTCAGGGTAACGGGAAAGCTGAGGCAGCAAACAAGCTAATACTGAGCAATCTCAAAAAACGGCTGGATGCTAAAAAGCAAAAGTGGTCTGACGATCTCCCTGGAGTCCTGTGGGCCTGTCGGACCTCACCTCGCAAGGCAACCTCAGAAACACCATTCTCCTTAGCTTACGGAATCGAGGCTGTGGTTCCCGCTGAGGTCGCAGTCCCCAGCCTGAGAATAGACATATGTCCCATAAACGAGGAGCTGAACAACGAAATGCTTCTCGACCTTATCGATGAACGTCGAGATCGAGCACTCGTTAACCTTTAAAATTATCAACACGCGGCAGCACGCTACTATAATTCAAAGGTCAAATATCGAAGATTTTGAGTCGGCGAGCTCGTCCTACGAAAAACATACGAGAACACAAGGGAAAGAAACGCTGGAAAACTAGGCACCAACTGGGAAGGTCCATACCGGATCTCCGAGATAGTAAAAGACGGCGTATACAAGTTCACCAGGATGCACGTCAATACGCCTGAAAGGAACTCATGGAATGCCATGAATTTAAAGAAGTACTATCATTAAAAAAGACACTTGTAAAAATTGAACTACGAAAAGGCTTGATCCCTCCTCAGGGTACGTAGGCAACCTCACAAGGGTGCAACTATTAAAATAAAAAATCATCTTCTTTGACCCTGGTATAAATAGCCTGAGACCTTTCAGCTACCACCTACAAGCCAAAAGCTTTACTCTATAAATTAACAGCCTTACAAGCTAAAGCGTGCTACCATCTAGCATGACTCGACTTTGCGTCTAAATTGCAGAGTCACAACCTTTCTAGTCTCTAAATGACAACAACCTCTACGTCTAAACTGTTTAGGTTACATGCATGTCTCTAAACGGCTTCGACCTTGCGTCTTTAAATCGTTTGGTCAGCTCCCGAGATCTCTAAACGACCTGGGAGCAAGGTCTCTAAAACGTCATGGGTCTTTGGCTGAAAAAACCGCCTTTGATATAAAAACACAACCTCTAAATGGTAAAAATCATGAACAACCATAAAAATAAGGATTTTTAAAATCATGAAAATAAATAAAGCCTCCTCAAAGGAGCATGAGTTCAAACCAAAAAGCCCACTAGGGCATAAACAAGTTCAACAAACAAACCGGAAAAGGGTTTAAAATCCTCCCCAAGTAGCAAGTTCAAAAGAACAACACGAAACGAAAACAGTAAAGATATTTTTAACAAGTAGGATCAGCTGGTTTATCCTCCAGGGCAGCTTGATTCAAGGGCAGCGGGAACACCTTCCTGAGCTCCTGAGAACCAAGGTCCAGCTGATCATTCAATTGTGCGCTTGGCCCAGCAGGCAGCGTAACCGAGTCATCGGATACCTGAGGAATATCAATTTTACCCAGGGAAAAATCTGATACCTGAACGATGGCGAGCTCCGCGTCCAACCTCAGCTTCTCAACGTCGATGCTCTTCTTTTCGGCCTCAAAATCATTGATGGTCTGGCTGATAATGTCATCCAGAAGAAGGATATTGGATTTACACTCCATAATTTGAGTCTCGGTATAAACCTCGATCTTCTTCTTCTCCCATTTATCCTTTATCCCCAAAAGAATAGTACGATACTGCTTGGATATCTCCCTCCTCGCGGCTTTCTCAGCTTCTTCACCATCTCTTTTTGCCTCTTGGAAAGTTTCTTCGAGTCCTCAGTAACCTTCTCAACCTGGACCCTCAAGTCCACTATGTTTTCACTAGCTGAACGCAAACCAACCTCAGCAGCTCCAGCTCGCCCCTCGGCGACACAGAGATCCACCTTTAAGTCCTCGTTTCAAACTCGAGTTTGAGCCTCCCGAGCGGAATCTTCCCATCTTTGGGCCGAAATAGCTTGGTCCTTAACCTGGCCTTCCAAAAGAGTAACCTCGGCCATCCTCTCCTCATTACGAGCAATTCTCCTCTCCAGCTCGTCCCTTTCAGTGACGAGGTCAGTAATGGTCCTAGCTGCCCTCTCCACCTCCTAAGGCTGGGTAGCAGAACGGAGATCTCGCTCAAAAGAGGTAATCAGCTCATTGGCGGCGGAAACGGCCTGGGAAAGGGATGTAAAAGCTCAGCAGAAAAAAATATATATATAAATCAAAGTAATGAAAAAAAAACAGCTAGAACTACCTGGCCCATCGCACTTGCGAACTGAATATAGCCCTCAGGCTTCTTCGTATTCCTAAGTGATGGCAAGTAGCAAGACGAAGGCCTAACATGCCTAAAGAGATTTGCAAGCTGAGAGCTGTTCTCCACGATTGCCTCAGGTCCATCAAAATCGAACCTAAAGGCATTCGGAGAAACACCTCCACTACCCTGAGAACGAGGTATCACATGCCTCCTTGATGTCTCATCGCCATCAAAACCATCACCACGAGGTCGTTTGGAACGGGATTTCTGCTCAGCAGAATGACTTGGCTCCTTAGAAGACACCCTGGAAGTTGACTTTTAAGGACCTTTAGCTCGAGCATCACGTTGGGTGGTCTCGGTTTCACCACATGTTGGCAATATGCCATCACCACCAAGATCAGCTCCGAGCTCACAGTGATCACCCTTTTCGACCTCCTCTCGACACGGGATCTCAACATGAACAGACTTACTAAGAGCCTCCTTAATCCTCTTATCAAGAGCACTAGCTGCCGTCGGGGCAGGGCGCAAATGCATCATTTCCCTATAAGAAAGGCGCAGCAGCTTCTTGGGAGGAATCATTTTGCTGGACTCGGTGGAACTTTCGCTCCGAGTAAGATCAACTTGGGAGGTAGCAGGTGCAGTATCCGGCATCTGGGAGACAGCCGGGGGATCAACCTCAATACGGGCTAGATCTTTAGCAACAGCCTCGAGCCTCGGAATAATAGATGGATCGGGAGCCGGAGCCTGAATTTGAAGTAGGGGAGACGGAGTCGGAGAATCTGCGGAATCAAACGAAGAAGATTTGAGTAAATATACAATTCTTAAATCTATAAGGATAAAAATATAAATCCACCCAGACCTATGAGCCGGAAAGCAGATGCAACGGATAACCCGGGCGCTCGGTGATCGTGAGCTTGCTGAATTCTGTCTAGGGAGAAACCCTTCCAGTCGGAACCCTCACCCTTGACAAGGTCAATAAGCCGCTGAACCTCAGCCGTGACTATCTTTGAAGAATCAATTGACTCCATAAGGAATGCTCAAATCAGCATATGGGAGATCGCGCTGACCAGTGATCTGAGCCCAGGAATGTCGGAGCACCGACTCGCCCTCAACTGACCCACTGGAAATCCTGAAATAGAACCATTGCTCCCACCATTTTTCATCCCTCACATTGAACCTGAAAACAGATCGATTGACTTTCGCCGGAAAATAATAGGTTCCGCGAAGATGAGAGTTCCCCTTGACATTGAAAAGCTGACGAAATACCACAGTGTCAAACACAACCCCAGACTCCTTAGAACGCACCCAGAGTGCGACAAGGGACCTCATCGCACTGGGCATATGCTGCGGGAGGGCAAGTCCGAAGTCATTGATGATGTTAGAGATAGCTGCCAGGATGGGCAAAATAAGGCGGAATCTCAAGAAGAACGCGGCGTAACCACATGCGTAACCCTCCGGAGGACTCTCCGGGGAGCTATCAGCCGGTGGGATGAGCAGATCGCCGATATCAAGCTCACACAAAGAAGAGATATTCGCGAGCTCGGCAGCCAAAATCGTGCTCTTCGAGTGAAAATCGAACCGCTCGACAAGGGGAGAATGAGCATCCAGCTGAGAAGTAGAAGCCATCGCAGAAAAATGCAAAAGAAAATCGAGTTCGAAAAAGAAAGAAACTCGATCGGAAACGATGGAAGCTGAACTTTCACAAAGAAATATCTAAGATAAAAATAAAAAGAAAAGGGGGTGAAGACAGTTCAGTTAATGAAAGTAAAAATAATAATAAAATGGAGAGAGAAGGGAAAAAGAGAAAAGACATCATTACCTTGGTAAATGGGAGCTGGAGCGGTGTGGGAAGTTGAAGCAACGAGAACCGCTCATTTATACCCACTCGCCCACTCATCTTGTCACATCCCTTAAAAGTCACGCAGACGCTACAGGATCCCTGCAAACTCGCCCTGTGAACAAGCTAAAGATCAATCAGAAGCCCGAGATTGCGAGATCGTGTCAGTTGAAGGATCAATCAAATCCTGAGATCGCAGCTCCGCATCCTCAATGACGTTTCATTAAAGATGATGGGGGGCAACTATTGGGCCCAAATTCCACACCTAAAGTCCATCTTGATTAAATAGGCCTGGAATCGAGCCCAGCTTATCGAAAGGCCGCGTAGAGTAATCTCGCGAGTTGGGAAAGAGTCGAATACGCAGGAAGGGGGAGATCGTTGAGAAAAGGAACTCGCAGCAAGCCGGTCAAGGTCATTAAATGTGTTCCCCCCACAATCAAGATGAGCATTTAATTGAAGATCACAAATTCATTTCAATGTTTTAATTTAGTAATTAGCGGTTACATTCTTTTTTGAACATGTATAAGTTCGGAATATCGATTACAAGGTACGAGACCGAATTCTTGACTACGAAAAAGGCAATAATAACATATAATATTTCTCTCTCAAATTCCTTTATAGTTCTTACAAGTTTTTCCTAAGTCTTTTTAATACACTTCAACCTCAAAGTAGTCAAGGATTGAGGTTGTGAGATTATGCTCTCACAATTTAGATTCAGCACTTATGGTGGTTCTTTAACGCCTATGAATCAGCCTTTAGTTCATGACGCTAGATTCATGCATTAACAACGATCTATAAGAAAGAGCTCTAGAATTCCGCTAGGGTTTTACCTTGTGAAATCCTTATCAAAAATAGAATTCCCCTCTATAATGCCTTTAAACCAAACGATTAAACTACTCTCACATAGACAAAACAAAAGACATAATTAAATATAACAGGAGATTGATGAAAGAGGATTCTCGAATTTAAGAACGATGTCCGGAGAAAACCACTTCACCAATATCGAAGAGTAGTCGAACAAAAAGTAAAGTGCGGAAAAGTAAGAACAAAACTAAACTAAAAAATGGTGTAAAAGTAAGCACACGAAAATTGGTATTTAAAACGCATATTTATAGGTTTTGAGCTATGCTTTCGTCGGTCTTTAGGGTTTTAAGTTTACGGAAATTGAACAGGCCTTGAGATTGGGCTTCCGGGATGAAATTGGCTTGGTCGCAGGTCCAGGGTCTCTGGCCACGGTGAAACATGCCTTGGCCGCGGTTGGAAGGCTCCTGGCCGCGGCAAACTGCCTTTTGGCCGCGGGTGGTGGGCTTCTACCCGAGGTGAACTGGGACGTTTTGATCTTAATGTACCTTTTGATTGAATTGTTGGATCGTCCTCAAATCACTTGGAATGGAAAGGTAGCTGGTCCTTCTTGAGTATCTCCAAAATTGGGCTTGATCAGACGGTGAGAAGAACCTATTTGGCAGTTGAACTTCTGACGGTTTGACTCTGAGCCGAAAATCTGGTTTTTCTCCAATTTGAAATGTTTTTGCCTAAGTAACCTAAAAAGAGTTTTGAAACTACAAATATGCTAAAACCGTACTAAAAACATGTAAAAGCGAATGAAAAATTATTAAAGTGTTCGGAAATAGATAGTAAAACGGGTAAAAATAGGGAACTATAATTCTCGGAGACCGTCCATACTAAAACTTTGTTTGTCCTCAAACTAAACTAAACCAAAGCCCGGAAAGATCAAACAAAAATCATAGGGAACTAGAATTCTCGGAGACCGTCCTTCTAAACCATAACCATCGAACTACATCAATCGCAACTTAGCCTAGAAAATTATCACCAGAAATCTCCGTAACACTAGTCCACGGTATCCGTCATACAAAATATAAACTTTCAAAATCCAAAATTCAGGTCAACTAGCTCTCTAAATTCATTAAGTGCAAATGTGAAATTCTCATCAAAAGGATCAAACCAAGACGATCAAGGCTAGGTATTAAAGGTATTTAGAGGTGATGTTAAAAGTGTTTTGGGTTACCGTAATTTCACCGGAGGGTACGAGATATTATGCAAAACATCAAGAGAGGATGGACATATTGAGAATCACAGCTTCTAGTAACATCTTCTTCCGTAAAAATGTTGCACTACCTCTTTTCTCCAAAAATAGTGTCATTCCCCCAGACTTAGAATACTTCTCATAAACGAACCATGGATGCCTCATAAGTATTTTCGGCCAACCTACACTCTTTTTAGGCTCTAGTTTCTTTTCATTTTCGATTATTTTTGATTTTTTTTTTTTGAAATGGGGATACGCCTTTTATTAAAACCGAGTCTTAGGGGCACGAAAGTTTACCATGTTTTTGAGTTTTCCAAGGCATAACCAAGCTCTCGTCTTTGTTGAATTCACCTCCACCAATCGCGTATAGTCTCCGTCTTTAGTGACTAAAAACTGTGTCGTTTTTCCCTCTCCGGCATTTTTGCACATATCTGCACATAGAACACAAAGAGAGATGCATGAGGTCTGAAAAATGGTTAGGTTTTGGGTGGGGTACGAACTAAAGATGAGCTGGCCATTCATGTAGGACAAAGAGTGGTAAAAAGGTAAAAGAACGTCTTGAACGTATTATTCGTTATCTTTGCCTAAACCTATGATGAGAAAATTAAGTCAAGTTAAAGTCTAAATATAATAGAGCTAGTATATTCCATCCTAAAGAATCTCTACGGTCTAAATTCCTCTGGGAATTTTGCATAAACAGAAAATCTAGCTACCGCCTAGTTTAGAACCAAATTACGAAAGAGCATGTTACTAGGAAATAGCGTAGAAGCACATTGGTCAGTTATCGTCATGGATTTCTTTCATCATTCACTCAAAACGTATTCCTAGTTTTATCGAGAAAACCTTGAAATTTTTCTTAAAGAAATCATGAAAAAATGCAAAATGCAAAGACTCATGAAAGAAAAGGTGATTAGTAAGGGATATAATCCTCCCCCATATTTAAATCACACTGTCCTCAGTGTGATATATAACGAGAAAGGACGAGAAATAGATGTATGTAATAATTGAAAAATGTTAGGGAAAAATAAAACTTACGTGGAAGTGATTGGGGAATTGATGTGGGAATGGAATAGTGGTGAGTGTGAAATGGTATGTGGTGTTGTGGTGATGAGAATGGGTGTGGGGGTGATTGGGAATGGTTTGGGATCGATCAGTGATCGAAGAAAATCGACCGGGAAGGACAGAAGGATAGTCGCGGGTCGAAGGGCTCTGAACGCGGCCAAAGGGGAGCTCACCGCGGGTCGGTGGGACGCACTCGCAGTCGACAGCTGGTTCATTGCTGGTCGAAGGGACGCACCCACGGTCGATCCTCTTTTGAATTCAAGTCCTTCCTCGCGGTTCGGGCTAGACCGAGTAGCTTCGAACCGTGTCTCCAACTTTTATTCTTTTCGGTTTTTTGATTTTTTTGTTTTTTTATTATCTTAGAAAGTTGAAACTAAGAAAAGCAAAACGTTAATAGAAAAAAAAAACCGCACCTAAAAATGGGTTGCCTCCCATTGAGCGTTTTTGTTTAAAGTCGTTTAGCTCGACGTTGGTAGTTCGACGAGATTAGACATAGAAAGACAGTGTCTTTCGACAAGTTTTCTTTGATCTCCTTTCGGTTTCCTTGTCATGTGACTCATCTCTCTATAGTGAGTCGGTATTGGGGTCGGGATCCTTCAACTTCTTAAACTTGAGCGGAACAACATCGTAAAACACGTCTTTGTCGATGTTAGCAAAGGAAACATGTCGATTTGGCCAATCCATAATGGCTCCGACGGTTGACAAAAAAAGGCCATCCTAGGATTACCGGTGTAGAATCAACTTTTGTCGCTTTGACAATGTAGAAGTCGACTGGGGCTATACAATCTCCTATCCTTATAGGCATGTCATAGGCAATCCCCTTTGGTGTAGCACAAGTCTCATCAGCCATGCTGATTTTTGTTCGGGTAGAGTGCACATGCTTGATACTGAGGCGTTTGGTGGTTGATTTTGATATGATGCTAAGGAAGGCTCCAGAGTCGCAAAAAATGTCTTTAAACTCGATTCCACAGAAGTTGCAAGTGATGAGAAACTGCCCTTGCTCTTGAATCTTATGGAGACTTTGAACAGGTCTTCCATTCATAGAATTTGCAAAGAGATCTTCTATCTCCGAGATGGGTTCTTTGCTTTCACAAGAGAGGTGACCAATCATGTGGTCCATGCACGCTCTAGCAAACGTGGTTCCTCGAGGTAAATTGTGAACCATGTTGTAGAATTCCTCTAGCTTTTCCAAGCTAATCTTGTTCGAGTATCTCTTGTGTTTCTCGGGATGAAATATACGAATAGCATAAGACGTACAATATGGTGTTGTTGAATGCCTTGCCCTCATGAAGTAAGTATGAATGTCTTCTCTACTCTCCTTGTTGTAGCAGAACAATTCTTGTGGACGAGTTTTTTCCACACGTCCGCGAAAGGTATGAACATCGGGATCGATTTCACAAAATTGTTGAATTCGATTCGGTGATGCTTTGTGTCTTCGGCTCCTCGTGTATTGAACTTGCTGGAGGTGTCGGTTCAAAGATAGAGCCATACATCGAACTAAAATCAGATTCGCGGAAGAAAAACCTTGGATCTTCTTCTTCGGAGTATTGTTCCTCGATTTCCTCGGGTGATTGAGTAGATTGAACCATGTTGCAAGGTGCGATAGAGTCTGGTTACAAGTTTCTTGAGGTGTTTTTTGAAGCTTGAGAATCAATGGAGAAGATGGCGTGCTCGAAGGGTGGTGTTCGGGTGATATATCATGGTTTTTACCCTGTTTAAGCCATGATATAAGTCTGTTTTATAGAGTCTTTCTACTATTTTGTAGTGTTTTAGAGTCTTTTACATGTTTTAGCACGTTTGGAGCATAATTAGAGATATTGGAGCTTTCTAGAGCATTTTAGAGCAAAGCTGAAGTTCTTGTTGCTGAGTAACCGATTTGACGCTCGGTGTCGATCGATACTGCCTAGTATCAGTCGATACTCATCACAGCAGACACGACTCGCGACTTTTCCAAGAGTTGAAGATTTGGAATTTGGTCCAGAAGTCTTTATTATTTACAAGAAGCCCCAAAACGTGATTTAGGTTATTTAATAGGATTTTACAGCCACTTTGTTGGCTACGTTATCATTACGCATTATTTTACTTTTGTTTTGTGAGAGAGCTTTTGAAGGGAGACAAGTCTGAAACTCTGTTCGTCCGAGAGAAGATTGCGAACCCTCTTGTTACTCTTTCTATTTATCTATTTGATGATTTATTCAAACATGTTTATTGCTTCAATTTCCATGTCTGAGTAGATCCCTTGTTAGGTTTAGGGTTCTAATAAGGGTTTTCTCTGAATGCTAGATTGATAAGTTATTCGGATTCACCATCTGATATAGTTCTTCGCCATAGGTTGTTTGCAAAGCTAATTCTAGATTGATCACCTAGAACTTAGATCTTAGGATAATTGATTAGGCGCGAGAGTGCGATTAATTACCTGATAGAACCTAAGGTGAGCAAAATAACTATTCGCAAAGAGATTTGGTTTAGTTGTTTTGTGAACAAATCAAACCTGATTAAAAAGCTGATTTAGATTTTAGGATTCGCAAAGAGATTTGGAAATCTTAGGATTTAGATTTAGATAGTTTTCGAAACGAGAGTTGTTTAGCTATATCTTAGTGATTTGAGTTCAAGAACCGCGCTAAATATGAATTCTGACTAGTTAGTTCATCTGCATTCATTGAATTTGTGAGAAATACCCTGAACCTATCTTTCTCCAATCGAATTCACATCCGTTTTAATATACGTTTTGTTCTCAATACCATTGATCGCTTAGCGTAATTCTCATCTATATAATCTATTGTGTGTCTCTGTGAGTCCTTGTGTTCGACCCCTACTTTACTGCAACTACTGCTTTTAGGGTATTAATTTGAGCATATCAAATTTGGCGCCGTTGCCGGGGACTCAATTCGCCATTAGATTTTAGTCTGAGAAGTTCGACTAAGCTCGTAGGTATCGGTCGATACTATCTAGTATCGGTCGATACTCACCGTTTTCTTTTTGTTGATATCGATCGACACCACATGGTATCGGTCGATACTCATCGTGTTACCGAGTTACTAACGTTTTTGACTCTTGTTTTCAGGTGTATGCCTAATCGTGAAACCATAAAGAACAAAAGCACGCAGCTAGTTGATCTGTCAATTGAGTAGTTAGCACTTTTGGAACGCACAAACAGATGAGCAAAGAAGCCAGCAAGGATGAACAACAATCAAGTGGAGTTGGTTCAAGATGAAGCTGGTCCTTACAGAGACCCAGAGGGTCGGTTGTGCAATGAGAGAGGACAACGTTTGGATGGAGAGGGGAACATCATTCCACCTGATCCTGTTGTCGATGGAAATGTCGTTGGGAACACGAACGCATTGAATGCTTGGAATGCTGTGGTTAATCGTGGTAGAACGATTGGTGAGTGAAACAGGCCATATCAGTTTTACGAAAATCGATATGCGGTTCGTCCTCCTGCTTTTCCTAGAAATAACTTTGAGCTGAAACCTGCATACTACACTCTTGTTGGACAGCACCCTTTTCCTGGTCTTTCCAGCGAGCACCCCATGGATCATATTAAGAGGTTCGAGGAATTTGTCACTAGCATCAAGAGCAATGGAGTGTCCTACGATTACCTCTTCTGCAAGCTTTTCCCATACGCTCTTGGTGGATAAGCAACTTACTGGCTGAAGCAGTTACCTCCTGGATCGCTGACTACTTGGGAGGAGACTAAGAATGCTTTCCTGACCAACTTTTATGATGATGCACGATCCGAGGATCTCAGGAACAAGATTTCTCAGTTTTCTCAAGGACCGACTGAGGCACTAAAGGCTGCTTGGACGAGATTCAAGTCATATCAGAGAGATTATCCACATCATGGATACTCTGATGTTCAGCTGATGGGTTTCTTCTTTAGAGGACTTGACTGGAGGTATTAGATGACTTTGGATGCTTCGAGCAATGGAAACTTCAACACCAGGTATCCTGATGAAGCCTATGTCCTGATTGAGAACTTGGCGTCTAGCAATAGCACCAATAATGCTGATTTTGAAAGGAAGAAGCTAGCTGGTAACATGGATGGTTCACAGATTGTTGATTTTCAAGCTAAGTTGGATTCTATGCACAGTCTTCTGATGGGCAAGACACCAAAGGCCGTTCATTTGCTGAAGATGTCGAGGTATTCAACGAGGATGACGTAGAGGATGTTAACTACATTGGTGGTTCTGGTTTTCAGGGTCAGAGGAATCAATTCAACAACAACCGAAACTTCAACAACTCTCAGCAAGGAGGTTCGAATCAGTTTAGTCAGAAGTCATCTCAGAACAGTGGATATACCAGGAATTATGGGAACTCATATTATCAGCTTGTACCTGCTAAGCTCCCAGACAGCAAGATCGAGTCTATGTTTGAACATCTGGTTCAAGGACAGCAGCAGCTCACATTGAATATCAACGGATAATTAGATGCTTTGTACAAGGATCTGAGTGGAATGATCGATGCTCTCGATACTCATCAGAAGATGTTGGAAACACAGGTAGCTCAGACTGCAGCAGCATTCAAGGGAAAGGCGACTCAGGCACATAAAGAGTACGTCAATGCAATCACCTTACGAAGTGCAAGAAACTTCGAAACCTCTGTCGAGGGTGATTCCGAATCTCATTTATTAGTATCGATCGACACTACTTTTGATATCGATCGATTCCAACCTGAAGAAAAGACACATGAGCCTTGTGTCGATTGACACCAACCTTGTATCGATCGACACCCCTCGGAGGCTGAGCTGGAGATCGTGAAGAAGCCAGAGATGGTTGAGGGACGTGTCTACAAGCCTAAGAAACCAGATCCTCGACCACCTAAACACCTCAGAGATCCCATTTCTCCAAAGCAGCTGCGTGGATTTGAGAAGATGGTACGAAGAATTCCAATCACACTCACTTTTGAAGAAGCTATTGAGTATCGCCCTCTTTACAGTCACTTCCGAGATTGCAGAGAAACTGAGGACGAGATTAAGGCACTCTTCATCAAGGTCAGAAGTACATCGCTTCCACTGAAGAAGCTAACTAAGAAGGAAGACCCAGGGAAATTTTCAGTTCCATGCTCTATCGCCGGAGTTGAGTTCAAGGAATCTCTGGTTGATTCAGGGTCTAGCGTAAATGTCATGTCGAAAGCGCTTGCAGAGAAGCTGGAAATCGATGACATAAGATCTACTCAGATGGCTCTCACATTCGCGAACTCTTCCACATCGGTTCCATATGGTATGATCCCTTATTTGATGGTTAAGGTAGGAGATTGTCTAGTTCCTACCGATTTTCAGGTCGTGGAGATGCACGCGAGGTCTAGCACACCTTTGATCCTTGGAAGACCGTTCATGGCTACGGCTGGTGCAGTTAGGGACACGCCCAGCAAGAGCATCTCGTTCTCATACATTGACGAACATTTCTCCTACGAAGCCATCCCCTCTAGAAGAGCTCCCACACAGATATCTTGCATCCCCGTTGGTGCAGGAGAAACATTGATGGTTGATCTTTTGGACGAGCCTTATGATGAGCCAACTGTCACATAAGTTCTAGATCCTCCTCCTATCATCGCTAAGAAGGTCATCAAAAAGACTAAGGCAAAGAAAGAGGTGAGGAGCAAAAGAGTCGACAGTGCTACGCATTTAACCTTAATCCCTCATAAGTGCCATGGAAATTCGATTGAGTACAAGGTGAAATGCAAAGGTACCTCAAGACCGTTCTCAAAGGCTAGAATTCTTCTCACTCCGGAGCTAAAGGAGAAAGGACAAGAGGTTGTGGAGATGATATTGCGCAAAACTCTGAACCTGGAGATGTCGAGTTGTCGAGCTTGTTTCAGTACGAGCTCTCATTCCTCTCTTGACTGATCGTCCGTAAAGTCAAGCTTGTGACGTTAAACAAGCGCTGAGTGGGAGGTAACCCACTGGTAAGTCTGTACATAAGTCTTTTATTTTTGGATTTGTGTCTTGTGTCTTAACGTGAAGCAAATATAGAGGAGGAGTATCGACCGACACCAGTCCGTGTCGATCGATACCACGGGGAGAAAGAGCAGGAATTGGCCAAGAAGTGTCGATCGATACCCTTCAGTATCGACCGACACCGTGCGGACAGCAAACTCCGGTCGATCCTTCTCCCGCTGATGATTCTGATACTGATGTCGATTCTGATGCGACAGAGGATTAGTCATCTTCTGTTTTCACGTTTGTTTTTTTTTTTCTTTTCTTTTGAACCTATGTCAGCTTTTTTGCATTTGAACTCATGGATTTATGCTTGAGTATCTTGTTGCTATTAACCTGTTTTTGAGTGTTCCTGACAGTACTAACTTCTAACACTTTGGATCATTTTCCCTGGGTTAAGCAACTCGATACCACTGATTTGAATTCAGTGTGTCGACACCCCACGCGAATGAGAATGTTCATCCTATCGACTTAAGCCTGGTATCGCTCAATACCAGGCTGTGTATCGGTTGATACTCGATGTTCCAGCACGGTAACTTCTTGTTTTCCAATCAATCCATTTGGTTCTTTTGTTTTCTTTCACCAACTCAAGGCTAGATAACATTGAGGATAGTGTTATTCAAGTCTGGGGGAGGTAGACACTGACTTTGTTTTTGTTTTCCTTAGAGTAAGTCGTTTTTGAGTCATTCGTTGTTTTATTAAGTCAAAACTTTGTTTGAGACTGTGATCTTTTTCTTGAATATGTTGATTTGACTTTGACTTTGCTTCTAAGTGCCCATTGTTATAGAATCAGTTCTAGATCGACTAATGAAAAATCAAAAGGCTTACCGGTTGACTAGAAGACACTCATGTTTCCAGCAAAGTTCCTTAAAGCCTAAGCCAAATTTTTGTACTTCATCGATGTGGTTAGTATCCATAGAGCTTGATTCCTCATTCGTATCTGACAAAGGAACCCATGTGTTTTAAAATAATGGTATTTCTCTCCCTGTTCCAAGTTAATTAATAAGATGCATTAAAAGATGAAATGATTTTCTTATGAGTAGAGGGTTAGAAAAATTTCCAACGATCCTATTATTCTACTTTAGAGGGGATGATCACACAAAGGTGGAAGCGAGGTTAGGAAAATTTCCTGTGATACCATTATTCGCCTACACCTTTGATTACTTTTGAGGGAAGAACCGGGGATTCGATGGCAAACACCATCAATACTCGCGTCTCGAACCTTAATATGTAAATGCAAGAAACATAATAAGAAATCAGTCTGGAGGAGAGAAATAATACCAGAAAATGTGAAAAAGGGTGGTTCCTTGTCATGATATTGTATGGGAAAGAATCTAGAAGGTTCTTGGTATTAATCGCAGCGATGAAACTGGCAAGGATGTCTTGACTGAACAATGCTGCGAAATAATGTGTGTAGTCTGGAAAACTGTGAATGTCTACGGAGAAGTACATGGTGCTTAGATCAAAAACTGGTTAGGTGATATGTGAAGCACTAAGGAAAAGGGTCATTGCAATGTTTTAAGAACAGGTGAGTCTCTACGTTTTCAAACCTCTTTCTCTGGTTTAGTCTTCTATTTGCTTGAGGGCAAGCAAAGACTAAGTCTGGGGGAGTTGATATATCATGGTTTTTACCCTGTTTAAGCCATGATATAAGTCCGTTTTATAGAGTCTTTCTACTATTTTGTAGTGTTTTAGAGTTTTTTACAGGTTTGGAGCATAATTGGAGATATTGGAGATTTCTGGAGCATTTTGGAGCAAAGCTGAAGTTCGTGTTGCTGAGTACCCGATTTCACACTCGGTGTCGATCAATACTGCCTAGTATCGGTCGATACTCATCACAGCAGACACGAGTCGCGACTTTTCCAAGAGTTGAAGATTTGCAATTTGGTCGAGAAATTTTTATTATTTACAAGAAGCCCCAAAACGTGATTTAGGCTATCTAATAAAATTTTACAGCCACTTTGTTGGCTACGTTTTCATTACGCATTATTTTACTTTGGTTTTGTGAGAGAGCTTTTGAAGGGAGACAAGTCTGAAACTCTGTTCGTCCAAGAGAAGATTTCGAACCCTCTTGTTACTCTTTCTATTTATCTATTTGATGATTTATTCAAACATGTTTATTGCTTCAATTTCCATGTCTGAGTAGATCCCTTGTTAGGTTTAGGGTTCTCATAAGGGTTTTCTCTGAATGCTAGATTGATTAGTTATTAGGATTCACCATCTAAATTAATGTTTCACCATAGGATGTTTGCAAAGCTCGTGGTTCCAAAAGAAGATAAGAGGAGAGATGATTGTTCTCAATGATCATATCTGCAAAGAGATGAACAAACTAAAACCTCATTGGATGTAAGGATATCCCAAAGAGGCCAGGTGCTGGTTGGCGCCACCTCACAAAGGGCCAAAAGAAAAGGTCAGTCTTATACATCCGTCTAGGGAAATTAAAGGGATATCTTCGTTTAAAAACTAATATAGATCACCTTCTTTTACTCTGTTATTATTACATGGAAAACCGGAAGATTTGATTCCTTGTCTCAGATAGTGGAAGGGACTCTATGGGAGATTAGCCCATGGGTAAGGTTGGAATGTGGTTCCATCCTGACCAAGACAGGATTCTCACAGTCCGTGAATGCGCGATCTCATGTAATAAAAACGCTCTTGTTCCTATTTAGCTTATGGAGTTTGGTTGCATCTACAAAAAAAAAAAAAAAATGCTAATATCAGCAAAGGACAAGAATGCTAATATCATTTCACACTGAACTTTAGTCCAAGAGCTTTACGCCATACATATTCAATTTACAATGAAGGTTTTGGGTGGTAAATAGTTCTTGCAATCCTAAAGCTTATTTGAGGTATGTTATTTAATATAACTATTACTCTAATCTATATATCCAAAATTTTGCATTTTTTCTTACATATTTTCATAAAGAGTTTCTTACACTTTTACAAAAATAAAATTAAAAAATCTTTTATCACCAAGAAAAACAAATATTCTTTGTTAGTGCATATTTGACTTTTGTAATTACCAATTTAAGGTTTGAATGGCATACACATATATGTCATTTACTCTAATGGTAAAATAATAGTGCTTGTTAATACACATGTACTAGGTGAGAATTTATGTAAATATGTGTCTACAACTCATCATATCCTCTTCTAACATGTGTTATTAAAAAAGTATATACCTAATTGAAGAGATAGGATCAGAAGAAGATGATATTGTTGTTGCTGCATTTGAAATTAGATATTTATTTTACAACATATCAGATTTAAATATACATATTTCTAGAGATTTAGATATGAAAAAGGTAAAAAAATAAAATGATATATTGTATCATTGTCGAAATATTTGACTCTTGAAATAAAATCATAAGAATTTGATTGATTTGACTATGCTCATTTGATGGTACAATGAGTATGTTTCTTTGTAACCAAAAATGGTGAGAATTACTTTCTACTTGTTGTTGCTGCTTTTGAAACAAAATAAAAAATTTACCATTAATATACATAATATAATTAATATTTTAAAATTTTATAAACCATAGTAAAGATCTTTTTTAAAATAAAACGCAAATAACATGCAATTTCTATAAGGTTGTAGGGATATATATTAATTCATCAGTTTTATTGTGGTTTGCTTAATCTTTACCATTAAAGATTGTGAATATCCATTAAACTGAATATATAAACCAATACCTTTATCATCAAATCATAATAGAGTAGTTACATAGAAAAATGAAAATAAATAAAATAAAAACTATACCATTAAGTTTGCTGACTTGGGAAAACCTAAAGGACTATGTTGTAGTGTTTGATAGTCTAAAATTGCCAAGAGAAGTCATATTTATTAGTTATCTTGGTTAAAACAAATTGATATATGAAAGATATATGTAAATTCAGCAACAACAACAAATATGATATCATATGGCAATTGTTTCCCCCCAATTGTATCAAACTAAGACATGTTTACTAAAATTAAAAATATCTATGATGTATTGATATTTTAGCTATGATGTAAATATGATTTCTTATGACGATCAAACACTACATCTTAGTTTGTAGGCTTCTTCAACTCATTGAACTTAAAAGTACATTTTTACCAAGCCAAACCCGGTTTATGACATTAACAATTGCATCTAACAACCTCACAAGAGGTAAACAAGTGAGTTTTAGCAATGAACTCTTCTTCCATAGGGTTAGTTATTTTTATATTTGTACTCTAATTAATTATGCTATTCATTTTAATATTTTTTAATACCTTTCATTGCCATTCATGAGATAAAATAGAATCACTAAACCTGGGTTGATAACTATGGTAGGCAAAGATGGTGCAAAATGGTTGGTTATGGGGAAAGTTTATGAAGATTGTATTTGGGAAATGGCTGGGAAAGTTTGCTAAAGCAAATGGCCTAAAGCTGGGTGAATTCTTCACATTATAATTAGTATGGGAAAACGTCTTTTTCCACAAATCCGGGTGAATTCTTCACATTATAATTCTTCAATTCATTCTGCACAGATAGTGTGATAGAAAGCATATAGGATAGTGTTGAAAAGTAAGTGAGAAAACGTCTTTTTCCACAAAATCTAGCAATGGAAACAAATCCAAGTAAAGACTATGTCATTCTTGTGTTTCTTGGTTTTGTTTCTGTTGCTAGGTAAGGTGGAAAATAACCTTTTTCCCCTGGCTTTTAACACTCTCATATATGCCTTCTATCACTATGTGTATAAAACAAACTTAGCATAGGAATTCCGTTTTCTCATACTAACTCCAGTGTGAAGAATTCACTCGGTTTTAAGCCATTTTCTTTAGCAAGCCCTTTCCCAAACACGGTGATCTTCCTAAGCTTTCTCCTCGAAGATTAACCGGCCATTTTGCACCATCTTTTCCTACCACAGTTATTATCCCAGGTTTGGTCATAACATTTTCTCCTGAAGAGCACTGAAAGGTACTGAAAAATGTTGAAACGTATAGCATAAGTAATAAGAGTAAAAAAATAAAACTAAATTTATGGAAGAAGAGTTGATTGGTAGAACTCACTTGTCTACCTCTTATGAGGTTGTTAGGTGCAATTGTTAATGTCATAAACCGATTTTTGCTTGGTGAAGATGAATATCTACGTCTTCGACGATTCTTCTTTCTCTCATGATCCATAAAATACCCCTTGTCGTTATTGTCTCCTTGTGTTCCATCATTGATAGATTTTTTGGAATCTTATGGAAGACAATGCAAAAAAGGGTTTAAGCATTTTCAGTATTTCTTCATGAAACCAAGCAGAATACTGTTTTAAGTGTCATGCCTCATGACTATCAAACTTAACAATAATATAGCATCAAGCGTGTTGGAACAATTAGTTCCTAATGCATTATATCAGTAAGGGAAGTAGGCAAATCAGCCTAATCAACCCACACAAACCAGAATCGAAATGAAGAGTGGTTTTACTTCAATATACATACCAAAGTAAACCATGAAAGTGTTGTGCTGACTGACTTGAGAAGCTGTCAGAAAAGAACATGTTACAGTTCTAGGAACATGATGTGTTACAGAAGCAGTTGTTGTATCAGTTGGAAGTAGCACACGAAGTGATACAAGGAAGTAGTACAGAGTAACTGATGACGTAGGGGCTAAAGCGTGAGCTGTGGGAACATGAGATGTTACATATGCTAGACAGAGACATAATCGATATACATGGTGTAGCAGTTCAGAGAGAGACATTGAACAGAACTGACACAGTTACTGAGGCAGTACTTGATGCAGGTACTAGTAGAGCAGAAACGAAGGCATCACTTCGTGCAAGTGATGATCAATGATCGACACAAGATGGAAATACATTGTGGTGATCAAGAAGATTGCAGTTGGATACATCAGAGGATGTATTAGACGATGAGTTAGTCGGTGAGTCAGTCGATGAGTCAGTCGTTGTTGTTTTAGGAAACATGGACATGTGGGTCCAGAAGCCCAAGAGGATGAATAAATCACATGGGCTTCAGTCAACTTAGGGTTTTGACCCTTAACTATATAAACCAAGAGACGACCACATAAAGACGCGCGCGTCTAGGGTTTATCATGAGATGCACACAGCTGTGTGTGGCGTCGCCCCGTCATTGAGGATTTTTAGATCTGTTGGTGATGGTTGATGGAGTACAAGCACATCTGTAAGATGGTGTTTGTATCGGTTGTAGCTGAGCGGTAGACTTTGTAGAGATATCGTGTTTGTAGTTCGTCCATCTAGAAAAGAATGATAAGCATCGTAGTGTTGTATATCATATCAATTGTAATTGCAATTTTGTTCTAGTGGATTCGTTCTGGACTAGGTCTCAGGGATGTAGGGAAACCGAACCCCGTTAACAAAGTCTATGTGTTCGTTACTTTATGCGCTTACATATATATAGTCGATGATATGTTATTGTTTAGAACACATAGATCTAGGTATAAATGCGTTATTATTTGGTATCAGAGCAGGTTCTCAGCAGAACTCGGTTCTATATTCGGGTATGATCTTGGATTTGTGGCTAGCCGTGATAAACGAAGCAGATGAGAACATGAGACTCTTAAACATATAAGAAGAGGAGCTTCAGAGGTTTATGATTTCTCGATCAGTAATGAAGTGGTTGCTGAGAATCATTATGAAAAACTGGTTCGTGATGGTTGTGCCGCCGTAAAAGTAGAAGAAGGCGTCGGGAAGAAAAAGCTGAAGGTAAACTTCATGGGCTCATTCTCGTGTTGAGGGTTCCTAAATTTTTATTGGGCTCTGCATTACTTGATAAAATGGGCTAAAGGATAAGTCAAGCCCAAGTTAAAGATAACGATGTGCAAGTGGCAAGTCTCACCATGGTTTCTAGTTTCCACCGCCGTGAAAGATGAAAACATGGTCGAAAGTGTGGCGATTCATCGGAATACGACTACTAGCGTATTTGGTGGAAGCGTCATGAGAAACGCATAGATTGTGACAAATAAATGGCTGAAAGGTTCCAGAATTTTGACCGGCAAAGCTTGCATCTGACATTGAAGAAAAAGGTTCGCAATTGTATTCATCAATAAGTTGGTTTTCGCTAATATTTGAGTCATAACCAGAGGATGATGAAGTTTGATTTGTGGCCGTTGTATTCATCAAGTGATGTGGTATTGGTTGTGTGCTTGAGCTCTACAAATCAGTCATCAAGGGAGAGATTGAAAGTGTTGTGTTGACTGACTTGAGAAGCTGTCAGAAAAGAACATGTTACAGTTCTGGGACCAGGACGTGTTACAGAAGCAGTTGTTGTATCAGTTGGAAGTAGCACACGAAATGATACAAGGAAGTAGTACAGAGCAACTGATGACGTGGGGCTAAAGCGTGAGCTGTGGGAACATGACATGTTACATATGCTAGATAGAGACATAATCGATATACATGGTGTAGCAGTTCAGAGAGAGACATTGAACAGAACTGACACAGTTGCTGAGGCAGTACTTGATGCATGTACTAGTAGAGCAGATACGAAGGCATCGCTTCGTGCAAGTGTTGATCAGTGATCGACACAAGATGGAAATACATTGTGGCGATCAAGAAGATTCACTACAAGAAAACAGGGTTTTCGCGACTACATAAACAGTCGTAATGTAGTCGCTAAAACTGGTTTTACGACTACATTACGACTAAGTGACATAGTCGGAAATGTTAAGTCGTAAAAACTAGTAGTCGCAGATCAGTCGTAAATTTACGACTGATTTCCGACTGCGGTGCGATTACATAATTCAGTCGCATACTAGTCGCAAATCAGTCGTAAATATATGCGACCATATACCGACTAAATTAACGACCAACATGCGACTAAGTATTGTGTCGTGTGGAAGTCGTTTTGCTGTAGTCGTTAAAGAGTCGTGAAATTGTGCGACTAAGTCCCGACTAATTAGCGTCTGTATTAGCGACTCATTTGCGACTAATATGTTCATCGAAATCGTGTTTTGGTCATCGTTTACGACTGATTTGCGACTCTATAGCGACTGATTTGCGACAGATTTGCGACTACATAGCGACTTATTTTAATGACGAAATTCAAAATGGTAATACTGTACCATATTTGTATTACCTAGCAATGAAATCATATGCAAACTAATAATACACACGTTAAAATGAAAGAAACATTAATTAATACAAAGAAATCATCATACATTATTTTAACATATCAAGTACAAACCAATACAAAGAAAACTTAATGTTCTAAAGTTCAAATACATGAAATACAAAGATAGACTAGGGTGTAGAGTCATGCTGCCGACCAGATTGAGAAGCCATGAAGTCCAGAAAATTTGGATCGGTTTCACGAAGATACCTTTCCACCAGTGAATAATGCTCGAACTTGTCTTTGTGGTCCGCTGCAAGTTGGGTAAGCTTGCTTTGGTTGTCAGCTGCAAGTTGGGTAAGCTCTGCCTCACGCCGAGCGTTAGAAGCAGCTTGTTCTTCTATTTGGCGTTGAGCTTCTTCCAACTTGTCTTGCAGAGCTTGAAACGATGAAGAGCTATCCTCGAACTTGCGTTTTCCACCAACATGAGACTCTGCGAGGCTTCCTATTCCAAATGGCCTACCTCTTTCATCCGTGAAAGTTGACTGCATAAATAAAACATATATTTATGAAATGCAAAAGACAGAAAACCAAAGATGACAAAGATAACATGTATTTACCTGAAGAAAGAGGTCGTTGTAGTCCTCTGTGGTAAGCTCTCGCTGCTGCGACCTACCGTCTGAAGTTTCAGGCCCGATCTCTTGCATCCTAGCTTGCAAGTTCTTCTCGTAAGTTTGGGCGATCCTCTCAGCCTTCAGATCAACAAACGTCCCATCTGATTTTGTGTGAGTCTTCACAAAAACCTCACCGATACTAACCGGTCTTCCCAATACCTCTTCCTGAAAATGTAACATATAAATTTGTTACATAATAGAAAGTTGCAAAAGTATTAGATAGTGAATTTACACTTACCATTTCTTGTTGGATTTGTTGATATGACTTTTGGCCTGATACGTGCTTGTGCACACCAAGGCCTTTACGGTCAGATTTCCGAGCAGCGGATGTGGTCTTACTCCTCTCTCGAGCTTCTTCAGTGTCCCAACACTCTGTCATTGTTGTCCAGAGAGTTGGGTTAATCCAGTGTGGTCGCTGTCGAGAAGTCCTCGCGGTGCTTACCATATCCTTCATTCGCCTTTGACAAATCCTCTCGAAATATTGTTGTACTACCCCTGAGATTAAGGGATCCCAGGTGTGCGTTTTCTACAAGAGAAGTGTGATTCGAGTTAGTGGACAGAATAGAAAGAAAGGCATAGAATAGCATGGACAGAAGAGAAATGCTTACCGCGAACTCGACAAAGTACCTTTCCTGTCTATCCCGAGGCACAACAGTCCAACTGTAGTATGGACCATCAAACTTGTTTGTGAACACCTTGGTGATCTTCCTTGTCAGCTTTCCCTTGTCACGACCAAACCTAGACAGAGACAAATAAGTGCCTTGAACATTAAAAACCTCACAATTACAGCAAAACAAAGAATACACAATCCAAACATGATATGAACTAAACATTTCCCTAGCACATAATCTTCTTTACACCAAAACAAAGAAGACCGTAAACTAACCAATGGGATGATTCAAAAATTTAAAAATTCGTAAGAAAACAGTAACTAAGATAACATTTAGAAACCACACACAACTCTCAAAGTTATGTCAAAGAGTTTTAATACATCTAAGATGCATTCTCATGGAAAATTACAGAATTGGCATATAAAAAGAATCCGAGGAGAACAAAATTACAAAGATTCAATACCTCGATCTCTATTTTGTTTCAGAAGCAAACAATTACAAAGTTTTCAAATCAAATCACTATTCAATACACGACCTGATTATCTGACCAAAATTGCATCGCAAAATTTGGATTCTTTACTTTCACACAATCAACAAAATCGACCTAAGAAGCTGGAAGTCGGCTAACTTTTACCCTGCCAATAGCACAATACAATTCAAGATTCACCTACGAAACAACAAGCAAATGAGATAACAACGCCTATAAATAAATTTTAGATTGGTCTGTTTATATCTGAGGGACACAAACCATAACAAGAGAGCTGCAAAACTCATAGAGCTTTCCACGATTGGAGAAGATGATGAGAGCAACCTCAGCATCGCAAAGAACAGAAGAGACATAACTACTAGACACAGAAGATACATAACTACTAGACACAAAACCCAAATACTAACAAGCAAAAATTTGTTCCTGTTTCTGTAGTAATGCTACGAACCATAACTAGAGACACAAACCATAACAAGAGACACAAAAGACTACACACATCATCGACAACCATCAACAGAGACAAAGAAAACTACACACATTAAGACATGAATTTAGACAGGATGTTGAAACACTTACCATGTGGTGTTTGGAAGCTGAGGGCGTGTCGGAGACAACACCGTTGTAAACGATTCCCGGTTAGGCACCCTTAGCAGCGCCTCAAGCACCCGAAGTTGCTCATCCTGGAGGTCGGCTTGAAACTGTGCATTGTCGTCAATCGTATCATCTTCGAAGTGGTTGACTGAGTGGTTGCTATGACCGTCGGAGTTCTGCAGAGGAACACTCGAATTGGAAGATCTTGGAGTCGGCAGCGCTTGAGGTTCAGATGATTGTCGATGGATTGTCGGACCTTGAGATGGAGAGCATTCGGGTGGTTGCTCTGAGGTGCTCCGGAAGAGCTGGGTCGGAGGTGGAAAGTCCCGGACATTGATGGTTGCTGCTGGCGTTGACGGTTGACGGTTCATAGGAGGTGACGACAGAAATTGCGGCGGTAGAGGGTTCACTGGTTGCGCCGGCGTGAAGGTGTACTGCGGCGGTAAAGGGTTCACTGGTCGCGACGAAGCTCCGGCTCTCTGAGAGACGTTGGGACCAAATTTATTCCGGCGTTTACCACCGTTCTTATCTGCTGGCATCGTGTGCTTCGATTGAAAGGGGATGAAGATGAAAGGCGAAGAGATGAATATGAAAGGCGAAAAGATTGAAGAAGATGAAGAGATTGAATAAGATAAAGATGAAAGACGAAGAGATTAGAAGAAGAATATCTTCTCGATTGAAAGGAGACGAAGGAGACGAAAGGCGAAGAGATTTGGGACTTAGGGTTTCGTAGGTTTTGTTTTTTTTTAATCTGAATAAACAAAGATCTAGTTAAGGATTTGTATGTGTTACTTATACCAATTAGTTACTCTAGCCCAACGGTAAATCTCAAATAAATGTTCTCTCCCCCCACGGTTCGAGCTGGGTGAGAGGACAAAAGTTTTGTTTTTTTTTCTGATTATTAAATGCTGATCTAGTTAACAATTATTATGTGTGATATAAACCAATTAATTACTTTAGCCCATTGGTAAATCTTGCACTCCAGTTCCTCTCCCCCCCACGGTTCGAGCTGGGTGAGAGGACAAAAGTTTTGTTTTTTTTCTGATTATTAAATGCTGATCTAGTTAACAATTATTATGTGTGATATATACCAATTAATTACTTTAGCCCATTGGTAAATCTCGCACTCAAGTTCCTCTCCCCCCCCCCCCCCCATAGTTCAAATTCTTGTGAGAACAAGTTTTTTAATGTTTTTTTTATTTAAAACGATAAATAAGTGAAAAAGTAAAATTACACCGAAATTGGTACATAAATGACATAGTTAATTAGTAGGGCTCTTCGTCATCTGATTCTTCATCAGAAGACGACAAACTACACCGAAATTCATCTTCTGGTTCCGCATCACCGACATCGTAATCGAGGTTTATTTGGTCTCCTTGTACGAAATCGTCGAGTACGAGATCTTCAATTGTAGTCATCAATACAGCATCATCATTTTCTGTTTGCAAAAGAGTCGGTTCTTTTTTTTCATATAATTCCCCTGAAAAAATTCCCCTCGGATTCACTTTTAGAACATTGAGCCACAACTGCTTCGGTTTCTTTATGTATGGGTACGGAATATAACAAACTTGATCCGCTTGTGAGGCTGTTTATATAACAAAATGTATATATAAGTTATACATCAGTATATATATATATATATATATATATATATATATATATATATGATATCGACATTAATAAGTACGTACCTAGAATAAATGGTTCGTATTTGTTGTATTTTCTCGATGAAAGCACGTCTACAACACCACCATTGCTCCTCCGAGTGCCTCTACCGATAACAGGGTCATACCAATTACACTTAAAAAGTGTGATTCTTAAATTGACCATCCCCTCATACTCGAGTTCTATGATATCATTTAAAGTCCCGTAGAAATCCGCTTCATCAGATGCATCAGTGTAATTTTGACCTTTAACACAGACCCCATAGTTACATGTCTTTCGTCCAGCGCCGTGATTATGCGTATGAAACAAATAGCCTCTGGTAAAATACATTGGCCATGTTTTGACCTTATTCAAGGGTCCATGCACTATCTCTTGAACCCAAGTAGGAAATGGATTCGTGGCGTTCCAGTAAGTAACCTGCATACATATAAATAAATAGTGTAAATATATATATATAAGTATAAATATATGCATAGTTATGAATATTTTTTAGACATACATATTCTTTCACCCATAAATGATATTCGTCAGCTCTTTTCGCAGATAGTTCTTTTTCGGAAAGTCCTGGATATTTTGCGGAAATAAATTCCTCGAACATTCTACACAAGACCAACATAAATATGAGAAATTAAACAAGGATTATATATATTAAAACGCAATATGCGAGAGATGCCAACTGATATACCTCTCAATGGGCTGAAAATAGTCACAATTTCGTAAAACGTATGCATGTGCGCATTGATAGTCTCTCTCTGAGAGCCATATTTCTTGCATTTCTCCACTTGGACGGCCTACGTGAGTAAATATATAAGGTACTCCAGGGACATGATATACGGGGACTTCACCTTCATTGAATCTTGTTAACCTGACCAAATGAGTGAAAAAGTAATTCACATTAAAATACATAGCATGTGTATACAAATTAAATGGCAAAGTGGACATGATGTGATTAATTTTAGCAGATACCTTGATTTCGTTTGTATATTCGCAGCAAAGTAGTGCTCTGAGAAATAAGCAATCTCGTCATTGATATATGATTCAACAATCGATCCTGCCGCATATCTTTTGTTCTTTGCTTTCCCTTTCAAAACTTTTTAAAAAACCGTTCAAAAGGATACATCCACCTATACTGGACAGGGCCTCCTAATTCAACTTCGTAGGGGAGATGTATAGGCAGGTGCTCCATCACATCGAAAAATGAAGGTGGAAATATCTTTTCCAAATTGCATAGGATTAAAACTATGTTCTGTTTTAGAATTTGAATGCAACTTCTATGCAAAGTTCTTGAACATAAGTCCCGAAAAAATGCTCCAACCCCTACAATATAAATTCAAACTGCATGAGGTTACTATATAAATTACTATAATCATATATATTTAAAGAAATAGTCGCAATTAGTACCTGATAACGCAAGGTGGACATTCCGGTCTAGGAGTTCTGCAAAGATAAATGGAAGTAACCGCTCCATAAAAACATGGCAATCATGACTCTTCATGCCTGAAAACTTTTGGTTGTTCATATCAACACAAGTAGCTAAGTCTGAAGAATAACCATCTGAGAATTTAACTGCATGTTTCACACATTCCAATAAACTTTTCCTGGCTTCTTCTGTCAAAGTGAAGGCTGGGAAAGGAGCTTTACCATCACTATCAATATGTAAGTGTGGCCGAGAACAAAATTGTTCTATATCCAATCTTGACATTATGTTATCTTTCGATTTACCTTTCACACTCATAAGAGTATACATGATGTTGTCAAAAAAGTTCTTCTCTATATGCATCACATCAAGACAATGACGGAGATTGAGGTCCCTCCAGTACGGCAGCTCCTAGAATATGCTTTCCTTGTGCCAGTTATGTTGCTTCCCATAGCCCGTCTTCTTCTTTTCGTGACCGTTTCCACCGATGTCCTTTGTTTTTGATGGATTTACACCAGCCAACCGCTCATAATAAACTTGCTCACCTGTCAAAGATGGAGGTGGATACTCTCTCGAAGCGTCTTTTCCCTTTAAGAAGTCTTTCTTATTCCTCCTCAGTGGATGACCATGAGGAAGAAATCTTCGGTGACAATCAAACCAACACGTCTTCCTTCCCTTAGGTAGATAAAAAGACTTTGTATCTTCCATGCAAACTGGACAAGACAATTTACCATGGGTTGTCCATCCAGATAACATGCTATACGCCGGAAAGTCACTTATCGTCCGCATTAGCACTGCTTTTAGATTGAAATTTTGATTCAATGACACATCGTATGCTTCGACGCCATTAGACCACAACTCTTTTAACTCCTCAATAAGAGGTCGGAGGAAGATATCGAGACTAGCTCGCGGATGATTTGGCCCAGAATTCAGAATAGTAAGAAATAAATACTCTGTATTCATGCACATACCAGGGGGTAAATTATATGGAGTCAAGATCACAGGCCACAGCGAATGATTACGAGACATTCCAAATGGATTGAACCCATCCGTACATAATCCAAGATAAACATTACGGGGTTCTTCGGCAAACCGGGGATTTTGCTCTTGAAAATATCTCCACTCCGCCGCATCAGAAGGATGACCCATTTCTCCCTCCTTTGCTTGGTGCTCGGCATGCCATCTCATTGCCGCTGCAGTCTTCTCACTTTGATACATTCTCTTTAATCTGTCAGCAATAGGTAGATACCACATACGACTGTATGGTACTTTGGTTCTACGCCGGTCGTTCTTAGGCTTCCATCTTTGTGCACCACAAAACTGACATTTATCCTCCTTCTCGTCCTCTTTCCAGAAGATCATACAATTGTTAATACAAACATCAATTGTATGATATGGGAGACCTAAATTGCGCATTAATTTTTCTGTCTCGTAATGTGAACCAGTTGACTTGTTTCCTTCTGGTAAATAGTCTGTCAAGATTCCGCAAACCGAGTCCACTAACTTTTCACTCATATTATATTCTGCCTTATTTTGCATGACTCGAGCAGCTAAGGATAACTGCGAGTGACCTTCACGACAACCATCATATAATGGAGTATTCGCTCCTTCTAACAAGTCATAGAATTTATTTGAATGGTTATGTACCGGTTCTTCTACATTATGATAACCATCGAAACTCACGTTATCACGAAATGCATCATTCACCATATCCACATATCTATCTTCTACTACATTACCCACTTCTTCACTCCCACTTAAATGCGTCGGATCAACACAACTCGTTCCTAAATCCATATTGATTTCTTCTCCATGCTTATACCAAACATAATAATCTGTCATAAATCCTCTACTATATATATGATTCCAAATTCTAGTCCCCGGGAGAAATTTTTCGTTCTTGCAAACATTACAAGGGCAGTAAAACTTACCCCCATTGCTCTGCGCTAGAGGCTGGTTATTTGCAAAAGCCATGAATTGTTCCACCCCCATGCTGAACTCTACCGAGAAATTTCCCGTCTCTTCATCGATCCGCTTATACATCCACTCCCGAAAATTACTATAATTAGAATTTCCCGACATTATAAAAAAAAATTGTTTCTCTTCAAAATTTCGTGTTTTTTTTGTATAAGAGAAAGGAGATTGTGAGAATGAGGAAAACGATGGTCTGAAGCTTTCATTTATACCCAATTTTCCGACTGTTTTGCGACTACATAGCGACTGCTGTGCGACAACGAGTTGTAGTCGCAAAAATTAGGTACAACAACAATTACTCGTGTTAAATGCTGTTATTTTACGACCAACAAACGACTCGTTTGCGACCCGCCGAAAAAGTCGCAGATTAGTCGTAAATTTGCGACTACTTTACTACTACAGGTTTCCGACTCAACAGTAGTCGTAGTTTAGTCGTAAATACGCGACTACTCTCCGACTAATAGTTTTGGTCGCAAATTACCGACTATGTTGCGACTCTATTTATGTAGTCGTAACCTAGTCGCACAATAGTCGTTAATTAGTCGTAATAAGTTACGACTACACGTGTAGTCGCAAACCGTAGTCGCGAAAACCCTGTTTTCTTGTAGTGATTGCACTTGGATACATCAGATGATGTATCAGACGATGAGTCAGTCGGTGAGTCAGTCGATGGGTCAGTCGATGAGTCAGTCGTTGTTGTTTTAGGAAAACTGGACACGTGGGTCCAGAAGCCCAAAAGGAAGAATAAATCACGTGGGCTTCAGTCAACTTAGGGTTTTGACTCTTAACTATATAAACCAAGAGACGGCCACATAAAGACGCGCACGTCTAGGGTTTATCATGAGATGCACACAGGTGTGTGTGGCGTCGCCCCATCATAGAGGATTTGTAGATCCGTTGGTGATGGTTGATGGAGTACAAGCACATATGTAACATGGTGTTTGTATCGGGTGTAGCCGAGCGGTAGACTTTGTAGAGATACAGTGTTCGTAGTTCGTTCATCTAGAAAAGAATGATAGGCATCGTAGTGTTGTATATCATAGCAATTGTAATTGCAATCTTGTTCTAGTGGATTCGTTCTGGACTAGGTCCCGGAGATGTAGGGAAACCGAACCCCGTTAACAAAGTCTATGTGTTATTTACTTTATGCGCTTACATATATATAGTTGATGATGTGTTATTGTTTAGAACACATAGATCTAGTCATAAATGCGTTTTCAAACCAAACTAAATTAAAAAAAAAAAATTGAGAAAATATATATAGTTAACTAAGATTTTTTATCAAATCGAACCAGAACCATATTGAAGTTAACTTTTGTAAATTATTTCAACAAGTTTTCTCCCAGACTGAACCACATTAGAATCTAAATGATAATGCTCAACTTTAGAAACATGTTATTTGAGTAAGTGATTAAACCCCAATATGCAATTATTGTTATAACGTTTTGGTTTAGCGCACGATAAATGACTATGGGATTGAGAAGTCAAAAACCAGAAAGCATCGAAAAACATGAGGAAAAGTTGTCAAGTGATGTCGGGTCATAAAAAAAAGAGATACATGACGTATATGTCGTTTTAGAGGCACCTTGGTAGAAAGAGAGTAAAAAAGATGGTGTTTTGGTGAAGAGGATGACTTAAAATGTGATGTGGGATCAAGTTTAAACCCTAATAAAAGAACTAGTAGGACTTCGAACTAATCTAAATTTGCATCTAGACTTATCAAAATTCAAGAGGGTTGCACGGTTTGTAGCTAGCAAAAATAAGTAAACGGAACAGAAAATAAACGATGTAAAATGCAAGGATTAAAAACGTTGTGCAGCAGAGAATTCTCCAGGGTTCATGGATCGGATCAAACAAGCTATTAGTTAGGGTTTCTAGCTACTTAGTCGAATGGTTGTAGAACTGGAATACGAAATCATATCTATCCTACTTTCATTGCATTAAACACCTAGATCTAAACAACTTAACTACTCATATTTCGCTGGTAACCACGCAGATAGATCAGCAATATAATCGAGTTCATATACGCTCACAACGCTCTATAAGTATGTTTTCGTATCTTATAACACAATTGCTCGTCTACTATAGTTCATGTTAATAAATTCAGCATATTAGTGGTTTTATCTTCCTTAGACCAGTCGCTAGGTGATTGATATATCATGGTTTTCACCCGCTTTTAACCATGATACAGGTCTTATTTATAGAGTCTTTCTAGTATTTTTTTAGTCTTTTTGAGTCTTTTCAGGTTTAGGTATGTTTGGCGCTTAATTGGAGATATTGAAACATTATGGAGCATTATGGTCCTTGTGTCGATCGACACCACCTGGTGTTGGTCGACACAGACGACACAGAGGTCCTTGTGTCGATCGACATCACCTGGTGTCAGTCGACATCGACGTCATGAAGAAGGAAACGTGAATTTTACAAGTCTGAAAAATTTGCACTTTGGTCCAGAAGTCTTTATTATTTACAAGAAGCCCTAAACGTGTTTTAGCTTATAATTAGGGTTTTCAACCACTTGTTTTGGCTACGCTTTATTCTACTTTGGTTTTTGGTTGAGAGAGCTTTGGAGGGAGACAAGTCTGAAACTATGTTCGTCCGAGAGAAGATTTTTGAACCCTTGTTTTCTTTATCCTTTATTGTTTATTTCTGATATTTATTCAATCATGTTGTTTGTTTCAATCTCCATGTCTGAGTAGATCTCCTGTTAGGTTTAGGGTTTTCAATAAATGATCTCTTTGAATGTTAGGTTAATTAGTTGGTTAGGGTTCATAATCTGAATTAGTTATTCACCATAGGTTGTTCTTAAAGCTAATTCTGGAATGATCACCTAGAACTTAGATCTTAGGTTAATCGATTAGGCACGACAGTGCAATTGATGATCTGATAGAACCTAGGGTGAGAAAAATAACTATCTGCAAAGAGATTTGGTTTAGTTGTTTTTTGAACATATCGAACATGGACTTAAGTCTAGTTTAGTCTTTAGGATTTGCAAAGAAATTTGGAATTCTGGGATTTAGACTTAGATAATTCTCGCAACGACAGTTGCTCAATTATAGCTTAGTGATTTTAGTTCAAGAACCGGGCTTAACCTGAATACTAACTAATTAGTTTATCTGCTTCTCTGATTTCCTGAGAAATACCATGAACCTATCTCCCTTCCATTGAATTTACAACCCTTAATTTACGTTACTACTTTCTTGTTTCATTGATTTACTAAGCTTAAGTCGAACCTTTATAATATATTGTGTGATTCTTGAGTCTATGTGGATTCGACCCCTAAATACTACAATTGACAAAGTTGTTAGTACTTTAGGGTATTACATTTGAGCTTATCAAATTTGGCGCCGTTGCCGGGGACTTTTAATTCGCCATTATATTTTAGTCAAGAATTTCGACTAAGTTTGATAGTGTCGAGCGACACCAACCAGTGTCGGTCGATACTCATCGTTATTTTTGTTACTTACGCAAAACCAGGAAGAACAAGAGCACTCAGCTAGTTATTCTTTCCAACAAGGAGCTAGCAAATTTGGAACATGCAAACTAGAAAACAAAGAGGCCAGCAGAGATGAATAATCCAGTGGTATTGACTCGTGATGATGATGGAGCTTTGAGAGACCAAGAGGGTCATTTGTGCAATGAGAGAGGGCAACGACTTAATGGAGATGAAAACGCCATTGCCCCTCCAATTGTTGTTGATGAGATGGCCGCGCCAGCTGCGCGCGACAACGAGGGGAACGATGTGGTTAATCGTGGTAGAACGATTGGTGAGTACAACAGACATGATCAGTTCTATGTCAATCGATCAGCGATTCGCCCTCCTGCTTTTCAGAAGAATGACTTTGAGCTGAAACCTGCATACTTCACTCTTGTGGGTCAGCACCCATTTCATGGTCTTTCTCATGTACACCACATGGATCACATTGAGAAGTTTGAGGACTTGTTTACTAGCATCAAATACAATGGAGTGTCCAATGATTTCCTCTTCTGCAAGCTTTTCCCATACTCTCTTGGTGGGGATGCAGCTTATTGGCTTAAACAGTTACCGCCTGGGTCACTGACTACATGGGAGGAGACTAAGAATGCCTTTTTGAACAATTTCTATAATGATGCAAAGTCTGGGGAGCTTAGGAATAAGATATCCCAATTTTTTCAAGGAGCGACTGAGGCATTCAAAGCTGCTTGGATTATATTCAGATCATATCAGAGGGATTATCCACATCACGGGTTCACTAAGGTTCAGTTACTGGGTATCTTATTCAGAGGGATTGATTGTAGGTATCAGATGGCCTTAGATGCTGGGAGTAATGGGAACTTCAACACCAGATATCCTGACGATGCTTATGTGCTTATTGAGAACTTGGCATCTAGCAATAGTACCAAGAATGCAGACTTTGAGCGAAGAAAGTTCAAGCTAAGTTGGATTCAATGCACAATCTCTTGATGGGAAAGACGATGAAGGATGTTCATTTTGCTGATGAGGTTGAGAACTTCAATGAGGATGAAGTGGAAGGTGTTAACTACATTGGTGGTTCTAGTTTTCAAGGTCAGAGAAATGAATACCACCAGAACAACAACCGAAACTTCACCAACAATGCACAGCAAGGAGGGTACAAATCTAAAGTCAACCCAGCTGGTTTTAGAACCTATGGGAATTCGTCCTACCAATCTCCACCACCCAAAACTCCTGAAAGCAAAGTTGAATCTATGCTGGAACAGATTCTTGAGGGACAGCAGAAGATGACAGTAGACTTTAATGGGAAGATGGATGCCATGTATACATATATGAATGGGAAAATTGAGTCTCTCAGAATTCATCAGAAGATGCTGGAAACTCAAATAGCTCAGACTGCAGCAGCTGTCAAGGGAAAGATGGTTCATTCGCAGAATGAATATGTCAATGCAATCACCTTAAAAAGTGCTAAAGAGGTCATTGCAGTGGTAGAAAAGGGTTTGAATGCAGAAAAATTCGTGGAGTTAGAAGAAGTTGAAGGTGATTTTGAGGCTGATACGGATGTGTCGGCCGACACCACTATGTGTATCGATCGACACCAACCTGAAGAGACGAGACATAAGCTTTGTGTCGATCGACACCAATATGGTGTCGGTCGACACCCCTCGCAGACAGAGCCAGAAATTGTGAAAACACCGAAGATTGTTGAGGAGAATGTTTACAAGCCTAAGGTGCCATATCCTAGACCACCTGAACATCTCAGAGATCCCATTACTGCAGAGAAGTTGCTCGTTTTTTAGAATATGGTAAGGAGGATTCCCCATACGATGTCTTTTGAAGAAGCTTTGGAAAACCGCCCTTTACTTGGTTACTTCCGAGATTGCAGAGAAACTCTAGAAGAGATCAAGGCACTCTTCATCAAGGCAAGACGCACACCACCACCAATGAAGCAGTTGACTAAGAGGGAAGACCCAGAAAAATTTTCTGTTCCATGCTCCATCTCTGGAGTTGAATTCAAAGAATCTCTCGTTGATACAGGGTATAGCATCAATGTCATGTCAAAGACAATTGTAGAGAGGTTGAGAATTGGTGATATTAGATCTGCTAAGATGACTCTTGCATTCGCGAACTCTTCAACCTCAATTCCATATGGTACCATCCCTGATTTGCTTGTTAAAGTAGGAGATTGTCTGGTTCCTACTGATTTTCAGATTGTGGAGATGAGCAAAAGTTCGAATACATTTGATTCTTGGAAGACCGTTCATGGCTACAGTTGGTGCAGTTATAGATACGCCCAACAAGAGAATCTCGTTCTCATACATTGACAAAGAGGTCTCCTACGAAGTCATTCCTTCTGGAAGAGCTCCCAAACATGTCTCTTGCATCACCGTTGTTACAGGAGAGACATTGATGGTTGATCTCTTAGAAGAACCTTATGATGAGCCAAATGGCATAGACGTTTTAGATAGTCCTTCTATCATCACGAAGAGAGACATCAAAACGGCTAAGGCAAAGAAGTAGGTGAAGAGCAAAAGAGTCAAGGGTGATGCCTATATGACTTTAACCCCTCAGAAGTGTGATGGAGATTCGATTGAATAAGAGGTGAAGTGCAAGGGAACTTCGAAACCATTCTCTAAGGTTAGAGCTATATTCACTTCAGAGTTGAAAGAGAAAGGAAAAGATGTTGTGAAGGGTATGTTGAGCAGAATTCTGAAGCTGGAGATGTCTAGTTGTGGAGCTTGTTTTGGAGCGAGTTCTCATTCTTATCCTGACTAATACATGAGCCAAAGTCAAGCTAATGACTGAAAACAAGCGCTTTGTGGGAGGCAACCCACAGGTGAGTCTGTACATATTTCTTTTATCTCTTTTGGTTTTTGGTTTTGTGTCTTGTGTTTTGCGTGAATCAGTTACAAAGGAGCTGGGTAATTATTACGGGACAGGGACAAACAGATCGAACGATGCAAAATTGCATCGACCAATGTTCCTTGTATCGAGCGACAACCACCTAGTGACGGTCGATACCACTTACCCAGGTAAGTTTTTGTGTCGACCTAAGCCTGGTATCGATCGATATAAGTGTTGTGTGTCGGTTGACACCCCTACCCCAATCTGGTAACTTCTTTGTTTTTCACGCCTCCACTCTGTTCTTTTGGTTTCTTTTACCGACTCTAGACTAGATAACACTGGGGACAGTGTTGTTTAAGTCTGGGGGAGGTAGTTGCTGACAGTGTGTTTGTTTTTCTTAGAGTCAGTCGTTTTTGAGTCAAAAATCATTTTATTGAGTCAAAACTTGTTGGAGATTATGATCTTTTTCTTGAATCTATTGTTCTGACTTCGCTTCTAAGTGACTATTGTTACAGAATCAGTTCAGGATCGGACTAATGAAAAATCCAAAGGCTGACTAGTTAACTAGACGACGCCCATGTTTCCAGCATAATCCTTTAAAGCCTGAGCTAATTCTTTGCACTTCATCGCGGTGGTCAATGTTCACAGAGCTTGATTCCTCATTCATATCTGACAAAGGAACCCATGTGTAGAAAGTAACGGTATCCCTCTCCCCTGTTATAAGTTAATAAATAAAAGCATGAAAAGATTAAATGATTTTCTTCTCAGTAGAGGGCTAGGAAAATTTTCAACGATCTCATTATTCTACTTGAAAATAAATGATCACACAAATGGTGGAAGCGAGGTTAGAAAAATTTCTTGTGATACCATTATTCGCTTACACTTTTGATACATTTTAAGGAAAGAACTGGGGATTTGGTGGCAAACACCATCAAAACTTTTTATCAAAAACAAAACACCATCAATACTCTCAACTCAAACCTTAATATGTATATGCAAGAGAACATGTTGTGAAATACGTCTGGGGGAGAGGAAACAATACAAAAAGTGTGAAAATTGGGTGGTTCTTTTGTCATGATATCGTATGGGAAAGAGTCTAGAAGGTTCATGGCATTGATTACGGCGATGAGGGCTTTATTGGACAATGCTGCGAAATTATGTGTGGATTCTGGGGAGCTACGAATGTCTACGGAGAAGTACTAAGAAAAATGGTTAGGTGATATGTCGAGTACTAAGAAAAATGACTATTGCAGTGTTTCAAGAACAAGTGAGTCTCCGTGTTTTTCAAACCTCTTTCTCTTGTTTAGCTATTTGTTTGCTTGAGGGCAAGCAAAGGCTAAGTCTGGGAGAGTTGATATATCATGGTTTTCACCCGCTTTTAACCTTGATATAGGTCTTATTTATAGAGTCTTTCTAGTATTTTTTAGTCTTTTTGAGTCTTTTCAGGTTTAGGTACGTTTGGAGCTTAATTGGAGATATTGAAGCATTCTGGAACATTATGGTCCTTGTGTCGATCGACACCACCTAGTGTCGGTCGACACCGACGACACATAAGTCCTTGTGTCGATCAACACCACCTGGTGTCGGTCGACACCGACGTCATGAAGAAGGAAACGTGAATTTTACAAGTCTGAAGAATTTGCACTTTAGTCCAGAAGTCTTTATTATTTACAGAAAGCCCCAAAACGTGTTTTAGCTTATAATTAGGGTTTTCAGCCACTTGTTTTGGCTACACTTTATTCTACTTTGGTTTTTGGTTGAGAGAGCTTTGGAGGGAGACAAGTCCGAAACTCCGTTCGTCCGAGAGAAGATTTTCGAATCTTTGTTTTCTTTCTCTTTTATTATTTATTTCAGAGATTTATTCAATCATGTTGTTTGTTTCAATCTCCATGTCTGAGTAGATCTCTTGTTAGGTTTAGGGTTCTCAATAAAGGTTATTTATGAATGTTAGGTTAATTAGTTGGTTAGGGTTCATAATCTGAATTAGTTCTTCACCATAGGTTGTTCTTAAAGCTAATTCTGGAATGATCACCTAGAACTTAGATCTTAGGTTAATCGATTAGGCACGACAGTGCAATTGATGATATGATAGAACCTAGGGTGAGCAAAATAACTATCTGCAAAGAGATTTGGTTTAGTTGTTTTGTTAACATATCGAACCTGGACTTAAAGCTAGTTTAGTCTTTAGGATTTGCAAATAAATTTGGAATTCTGGGATTTAGACTTAGATAATTCTCGCAACGACAGTTGCTCAATTATAGCTTAGTGATTTTAGTTCAAGAATCGGGCTTAACCTGAATCCTAACTAATTAGTTTATCTGCATTCTCTAATTTTCTGAGAAATACCTTGAACCTATCTCTCTTCCATTGAATTTACAACCCTTGATTTACGTTACTACTTTCTTGTTTCATTGATTTACTTAGCTTAATTCGAACTTTTATAATCTATTGTGTGATTCTTGAGTCTCTGTGGATTCGACCCCTAAATACTACAATCGACAAAGCTGTTAGTACTATAGGGTATTACATTTGAGCTTATCAATGATCAATCAAGCAACATGCATTAATGAACAAGAACAGAACGAAGAACCTAAATAATTATCATAAGTCTAACAACCTAATAAGATAGATCCATGATTAAACCCCAACAAGTAAAGTACTCATACATGGAATTGCAAATCATCATTAAATTAATAAAGAGTTGCGAAATTAGTAGAGTAAAATAGATAAGAGGGTTTCGAAATCTTCTCTATGAAGTACATAATTGAGATCTGTTCCCGACGAACGAAGAACGAAAATGAAATCTTGAACTATGCAAAGTTTGAAGTAATATTTTGGTGCTCTGCCTTAAGAGGTGTGGATGATGTGTTTATATGGTCTTCTTGTCTTTGGAGACGTATAGGGTTCTTCTTTGGGTGAAGCGAATGACGAATTTGAAGTAGGCTTGAAGTTGGGCATGATCTGGTACGAAGTGAGGCTGGTCGTGAACAAATGTTTTTGGTCGTGGTAAAAGTGTCTTTCGCCATGAGCACGAGCCTTCTGGTATTGGCCATGAGTGCTTTCACCATACTTCTGCTTATGCTTGACAACTTGACATGACTTTATTTCTCATCATGGTTGCTGAGGTTGAGCCGTTGGATCATCCTCAAATCACTTGGAGGTGAAAGGTGGTTGTTCCGTCTATCGTGTGTCCAAAATTTAGCATGATCAGACGGTGAGAAGGCCTCCATTTGATATCAAACTTCTGACGGTTTGAATATGTCCAAAAACGGGACTTATGCTCCACTTTGTGCTACTTTTGCCCAAATTACCTGAAAAGACTTTTTAAACTCCAATACACTGAAATCACTTGAAAACCATAGACACCGAATTAAAACACCTGCAAAATATTTTGAAATGATGTCTAACAATGTGTAAAAACGGGTGTTGTCAGTTTGGGTAAATAGGTGAAACCATGTCTTGAGGCCTAGGAAAGGGAATGTGTTTAATATTGAGAAGAGAGAGTTAAATGCCCGAGACTTTTTAGAGTGAGAAACAAGTGAGAGGATATTAGATTAAGTATATGAAAATGTGAATCAAGATTCGGATACATTCCTTGTAAAGAACATGATTTTATTTGAAGAAGTTACCTAATCCGGAGTAATATACCGCGTCACAGGATATCCACCGGGTTGAGCGAGGAACCTTCAAGTTGAGTCAGTACCTTCTAAATCTGTCAATTATGGAAACATTTATTTTGCATCGCTTGTTGTGTTTTTTCACTATTCAAACATACAATCTGAATTGCTTGATCGACACTTATTATGCTCAATCCATTTAACTTGTTTGGTTTACATTTATTCCGCTTGAGTTGAACGGTCTGATTTTCTTTTACCATTCAAATTTTATCTTGAATGACAAGTTAATGGATGTTAATAGGATATTTATTTTTTATAAAATATTTCAAATTATATGTTGTATTTATATTATTATTTAAGGAGTCATTAAGAAAAATTAATTTTATTTTGTAGGTTATTACATATTATCCCATTACAAATAGGATAAGATAATTCAAAAAATATTTAAGATATTGCAATATTTTCTATTTATATTTTTAATTAATTTGTATTCTATTCAAAATTAATTCAATTATGTTTAAAATAATAATAATTAAATTGAAATGTGTCTGAAAAGTACTTTTTATCGCTTCTAGTTTAATGTTATGATGGTTGATAACATCATATTTTTACTCGTTTTACCATTTATTTTAGAACATTTTAATAAATGTTTTATTTGTTTTACATGTTTTTATCGTAGTTTTTGCATATTTGTAGTTTGGGATAATCTCAAAAATACAACTTTGGAAACACCACAATTCAAAACTACCATTAGACGTTGTGTATTTTCAAAAATACACCCTATGCTAAAGTGAAAGACAAACTTAACCCTGAGTAACAAACACACGCTCTAGTCGATTTCTTTCTCATCTCTTCCGACCAAAAAAAAACGTGAGTGGTTTTTGGTTTTCTGATTTGTTTAAAAGCCCTTATAAATGAATGGTTTCTGGTTTTCTAATTTGTTTAAAAGCCCTTATAAATGAATAGTTTATGGTGTTCTGATTTGTTTAAAAGCCCTTATAAATGGTTTTTGGTCTATAAATGGCCTCTGCCTTTGTTTTATCTTCGCAGGTTTTGGTCAAACCTATCGTTGGAGACCCAAATGAATACATACATTTGGTTCCACCAACAAATCCTGATGACAAAGACTTTGAAGGGGTTATTGAACTAGTAAAGCAATTATATCGAATGAAGAGAAACGACTGGCTCCAGGAATGGGTAGATGTATTTGTTGCATCATATGAAATTGGAAATCTGCATAGCAGAAACAATCAGCCAAACAATCCGCCTTCTCCTCCACCTCCTCTCTCTGACAGCTAAAAAATTGACATGCTACTAAAGATAGTTGGAGGCTTGAAGAAAAACGTGGAGATAATCAAGAAGGCTTTGGGTGTTAACACAGAAGGGAGTGGAAAAGAAGAGGAAGTAAGTGAAAGAAAGCTATTAAGTACAAATATCTGAAATTTTGATTGATTCATGGGATTATTATTGATAATCTTATATCATTCATTCTTTTGCAGGCCGAGAAAGATCACTATCATAATGGCTTTAGTGATGGTGGAAAGACTAAAGATCTTGGAGATGGTGAAAAGACTGGAGATCCTGGAGATGGTGGAAAGACTGGAGATCTTGGAGATGGTGAAAAGACTGAAGATCCTGGAGACGGCGAATTTATATGGTTTTATATAGTTTTAAAATAATTTATATGGTTTTATATGGTTTTAAAACTAGCATATAAAACCATATAAATTAAATTATAACACCAATATCCAATAATGTAGCTTCGGCCGAGTATTTATCAAGCATTTATATGATGAAGTTAGTTGTTTGTTGTTCTTATCAGGTTTACAAGGTTTTATAAATTACAAACTAAATTGTTTTGAAAGAATTTATATGGTTTTATATATTTTTTAAATGATTTTTATGGTTTTAAAACTAGCATATAAAACAATATAAATTCAATTATAACACCCAATATCCAATAATGTAGCTTCGGCCGAGTATTTATCAAGCATTTTAAAACCATATATTAGTGCTCAAGATAAACACGTATAAAGCATTTGATGGAGTTTGATGTTTGTTGTTCTTATCAGGTTTACAAACTAAATTGTTTTGAAAGGATTTATATGGTTTTATATGCTAGTTTTAAAACCATATAAAACCATATAAACCATTCTCGCAAATGATCTTTTTCTTCATATAGTTTTTCTGGTCATGGTGGTTCAAAGTACAATTCACAACACAAATTTATATGGTTTTATATAGTTTTAAAATGATTAATATGGTTTTATTAAGATTTAAAAAAAAAATTCGGGGGAGTTTCACCAAAAATTCATATGGTTTATATGGTTTTAAAAAAATTTAACAAGATGTCTAAGTGGGAGTGCCACCAACAATCCATTAGTTATGTGACCAATTTATAACGTTTAAAAAATTCATTATAAAGCTTTGTAAGAACTAGTAACAATAATAGTTTTATATGGTTTTAAAAAACTTTATAAGAATGTGTGTAAAACCGAAACAGATTTATATGATTTATACTAGAATGATTTTCCAATAAGTACCTTTGGCTGAGTGGTTAAGGTGTGTGTCTATTAAATGCATGTGCTTTCTGTAACACTTGTGTTCCGCAATTCTGCCAAACGGGGGAAATTGGCTAAGGCGGAATGAGTCTTTCCGAGAAGAATTGGAAAGAAAAGTAAGTGTTCGGGGGAAAACTGAATTTAGTCAGGGAAAACCAGGCAGATCGGGTGATTGCCTAGCTGGAACGGACTTTCGCCGAGATGGTTAAGTTTTACCGAGCTAAAATCAGCTGGCCGGGATTTTTGGAAGTTTAGCCAGCTAAAATCAGTTGTCCGAGTTTTTCGGGATGTGGTCGGAATTCAGACAAGGCTGGTCGGAACCAGACAGCCCGTGTCGGCTTCAGACCGGGTTGGTGGGCAGTTATCGGGGGAAAGTTGATCGATCCGCGGGAACGGTTATCTGACCTAAGCGCTTGAGGAAAAGTGCGCGGGAACGGTTAATGATCTGGTCAATCAAGAAAACTCACGGGAGCGGTTTTAGCCGACGAAATTAGTCACGTGTGGGCAGTTTTAGCCGAGGAAACGCAGAAATGTAACCGTGGGAAGTTATGAGCGGTTTCTCGGGGGAAAAGAAACGCGCGGAAGCAGTTACTGATTTGGTTGATCAAATAAACCGCGGGAACGATTATTTCTTGGGGAAAACGAGTCTGGTCTATAAAAAGAAGACCTTTGGTCTCATTATTTCTTTTTCGCGCGACCAAGTACTCAGAAAGATCAGTGCGAACAATCGAGAGAAGTTATCCGAGAGAAAAACGGTTTAGCCGAGGGGAATTCAATTCTAGCCGAGGGAAGGATTTCTAGCCGAGAGAGTTTTTCGTTTCTTTCCGAGAGTAATAGATCGACTGATCGATCCGAAAGCAGCAAAGAGGTGTCAGAATGATCGAACCAAATCCGAAGGAAATCAAAGGTGAGTGCGTGACCGTGGTTATAAGTCTCGAGTAAAGCTTTGTAAATACTTTGGGCGAGTGGTTAAGGCATGTATTTGCTAAATGCATGAGGTAAATTCTTGGACGTCAAAGTTTTTATGGTTTTTATGGATTTATATATGATTTATATAGTTTTATAAAGATATAACAAGATGTAGGTGTGTGAGTTTCACCAAAAATCTATCACTTATATGACCAATTTAAAACGTTTAAAAAGTCTATTATAAAGCTTTGTATTGTAAAAATTAGTAACAATAATGTCTTTAAAAACTGTATAAAATCTTATAAATAAAACTTTGTTGTTTGTGATCCATAAACACATATAAGTAATTGAGCTCATTTCTCTCTGCAAAGTTTGAAAAAGAACATCAAAAAATTTTATAAATCCTTATAATAATGAATAGCTAAACAAATAGTTTTCTTTATATATGAATAGTTTAAACATATATGTTTTTTTGGATAAAAATACATCATTTCCAACAAGAAGTGGAAGAGCAGGAGCTGTCAAACTCTCATTGATTGAGTGAGAGAAACATGTAACTCTATAAATCTAGTTTTAAAATAAATTTATAGACCCTTATAAATTTATAAACACTTATAAATAAATAATTAAGTAAAATGTCGACGATGGCTGCAAAACATCGTTCATATTTCACTCGCCTGAGACTAAGCATTGCCGAAAAAACCTGAAACATCAAGGATCATTACATTTGTCTGACATTCTCAGGTTTGGATGTGAATAAGGAGCAAGCAAGAAGGCTAAAAGCTCGCACTGCGAGGCTTCGGGAGTGTATCCGATGACATAGTAAGTGCGGCAGGTCCAAGCGAGAGATTCAAAGAAGGAGAGAGGGACCTTTAACACTGTTGCTCTAGCAGTGAATGTCCAAATCTCACCATCCTGTAAATATCAATATCAAGTTCTTAAACATCTAATTATACAGAGCAATGTCAGCATCAAGCTGGAATTGCTCGAATTGAGAAGAGAAGTCAAACATTTGCTTTAGCAGAAGCTTTGCCACCAAGATCTCCCATGTGGATCTCACTGTTAGAGTCTTCATAAAAAGTTTTCCTCTTTGTCACCACCTCAAACTGGAGACCTTCCTACATGCCTCTGTTCAATAACATAGAGATTTTTGTATCTCCTGTTGAAATTGAAATCACAAGAAAATAATAAACTCGTACAAAGCTGTATCAGTCTTCGGTAGATTCAATTCAAATCAAACCAACAAAGAATCGAAATTTTTTGGGAACCCGGTTTCTTTCCATAAGAGTTTTTTTTTCTCTCACACACACAAGGTCATATGCATTTGGAAAAACTGCAGATTCAGAGAATTGCATAGACAAAATGAATTCAAAACAAAGAGGAAGAAGAAGAATCGTCGAGCATCTTAGTGATCCAAGGTCCTTGAGTAGGATCCGATGAAGAATCATTCAGACACGAACGAAATCAGAGTAAGGAATCCAGCTTTTCCCTATCTCGATCGGCTTCGTTTTAACGACTTCGATCTGCGCAGCTCTTAGCAACTTCTTCGCGTCTTGCGCGGTAAGACCCAACGTCTCCGTCACCACCATCTCTTCCTCCGCCGCAGATTTCAATGGAGGTGAAAGTTCATCTATTCGAATCTGGTCCTTGTTTACATCCATTTCTCGAATCTTCTCAATCAGACTCTCCCGAATCGGCATCTTCAGAGACGTATCCATCCGATTCCTAGCGATTTTGTGCAAAAACCTCCGCGAAATCGCAGACGTCTTCTTAGGTCTGAGTTAAAGGCAAAATGGTCAACAATTTATTAGATGATAGTAGTTTTTATTAAGTTTTTAGTTGATTGTAGTTTTGTAAAGTGAGGTGTAGGTGGTAGTATTTTTTAAAATTTTCCTTGTAGTTTCAAGACTCTTTTCAGGTTCCTTAGGCAAAACGACGCAAATTGGAGAAAACCCAGATTTTGGATAATTTCGTATCGTCAGAAGTTTGACATTCAATGGAGACCTTCTCACCGTCAGATCACACCCAAATTTAGATACAATATATCAGGGAGTACCACCTTTCATATCCAGTTGGTTTCAAGATAATCCAACAGTTAGATCTCAAGATACATCCAATTGACTGAAGGCATATTTTGCAGTCTCGCGAAAGAATCAAGAGAAGAACTGAAATTTCAACCTCATAGGCCAACCACCGCAGGTCCAATACTCCTGGCCGCGGTGAATAAACTCCTGGCCGCGGGTCTAGGCTCTCCAGCCGTGGCGAAACCTCCTTTGTCTGCGGGTCCAAGCCACGCACATGCGGTGAACCAGTTTTGGCACAAAAACAGCTCTTTGAAACCCAACTTCAAGCCCATTTCGTTTCCTCTTCAAAAAAACCTTAAGGACGAACAAAGCAAGAGTTGAAGACCTATAGATACTTATTTTACATACACAATTTTGTAGTCCCTTTTTGTATCACTTTTAGATTAGTTTTGGCACCAAATTTTTGTTATTTGCTCTCTGTTTAGGGAGATGGGAATTTCCCTTGAACCCTTTTTGCTTAATTTCTTATCTATTGATTATTCAATTCAGAAACTTGATTTTTTCTTGCATGGTCGTGATTGAGTAGTTTTCCCGTTGGGTAAAGGGTTCTCAAGGGGCTCTCATGGATCGATTTTTCATTAGGTTTTAATGTAGGGTATCGATTATGATTCTTCGTTTTATCCTTATTTTTAATGCATGTTTGCTTGATTAGCTACCCAGCAGCTGATCTTAAATATTTTTATAGTTAAGAAAGTTCTGGATCCATATGGTTGACCTATGGTAGACGAGCAAAACCGTCACAAGTTTTTGAAAGTATACTTGTGGAGGGGTTGTGAGCATTAACGACTTTTTAGTATAATCACTAACTTTTTGTGCGGCCGGAGACGAAAGATACCAGTCGAGTACTAAAGTTGTAGGTGTGTAGGGTGTACGAAATTAGACTACACATAGTGTCTGTGTTCCAAGTTCAAGAATCCAAAGACGAGAAAAAGTCGCTTTAAAAACACTAGAAAAATTCTTATGATTTTCGGTCATGATCCCTAGAGAGTTCCTGATTGCCCAGACTTAGTTTAATTGTTTACGTTTTCGCTTTGCTTATTCGTTTAATTTATTTACTTGCTTTGTTATTTACTTGCTTGCCTTCTTATTTTCTCGTTTAGTTTACAATCTTATTTTGCTTAAATGCTTATTAGTTTACAACCTCGTTTTTACCTACTCGCTTTGCTTACTTGCTTTCTTTACTTTCTCGCTTAGTTTAATTTAAATTTTCAGCACTCGTTTCGTGACAAAAAAAAACAAAAAACTTTAGGGAAAAAAACTAGAATAACATAAAAAAATATGTTAATTACTAGATTAACATATATTAACTGGGAAGGAGAAAACGTGTTTTTGTATACCCTTATTTGATTTTGTTAAGAAAAACGTTATTACGAAACTGCCATTACTAAATTATTTCCACGTAAGCAAACATTTGACTTATTTACAAAAATTCCATTGCATTTTTCAGAATAAGTCTGCGGATCTTTGTCGCAGACTTAATAAATCTGCGCAGATCTGCAGACTTATTTTTCAATGTTGCAGACTTATTAAGTTTGCGCAGATTTGCAAACTTATTATGCGTGTTGTAGACTTTTCGACGCATACTTAATGTGGTTTGCTGCAGACTTATTAAGTCTGTGCAGACTTGCAGACTTATTTTTGATTGCAGACTTATTACGCAGATTTATTCCCTTTATCGCAGACTTAAGTTCAATTTGCAGACTTATTATGCAGACTTATATAAAATATGCAGCTGTTTGTTGCAGACTTAATTGCTTTGTTGCAGACTTTTGGAAAATCTGTAACAAAAAGACTAAGTCTGCGACACTAAAAGGTCTTACTGAAATAACATCGCTTGTCGCATATTTATTTACAATGTAGCAGATTTGATGTTCAACGTCGCATATTTATTTGTAAATTGCTTACGTGGCAATTAAAAACTGCAGACTTATTTTGACCGTGTTACATATTTGTTTTCTGACTAGAATAACACTTTGTTTATCGCAGACTTGTTTTGCAGACTTATTGAATGTGTTGCAGACTTACCGAATTTGTTTGTCCTAAACTTTCGTTGCAGACTTATTGAATGTGTTGCAGACTTATTGAATGTGTTGCAGACTTATTTCGAACTTCGAGGAGTAAGTTGATTTTCCTAATAAGGCCAGTAAATAGTATTAAATTTACAAAATATGCCACTGCACCATTAGGGTTATGTGCGGCCGCCGTCAACCTTTTCTGCAACCCAAAACAATTCTTCATCGCCACCGTTCTCCATCGTCGTCGCCGATCCCGTTCTCCGTGGCAATCATGTTGCAAATTATATTGTTGTTTTTCCTTTGTCATTTGTCGCAGACTTATTTGTTTTGTTGCATTTTTGTTGTTTTGTTGCATTTTTCTTTTCCCTTGTCGCAGACTTATTATGTGTGTTGCAGTTTTGTTTTGTTTTCTCTTTGTCATTTGTCTCAGACTTATTTGTTTGTCGCAGACTTATTTGTTCTACGCTACTTAACCATTTCAGAGCTTGTCTTTTCATCTATCACCGGTGCAGCAAGACATTCTATTTCTATTTACAGGGATTGATTTTTTTTTATCCGAGCTGTGTGAATTTATAGATGGGATTTGATCAAATTTATCAAATTAGGGGAATAAGAGTCATGACTTGGAACTAACGAAAATGTGATTTTATTTCAATGTTTAAAAGTGTAACTTAATGAAAACCGAAACAGAAATTAAAACCGAACTTAGAGAACGACTCGGGCTAGAGTTTTAAACATCTAAAAACAAGTCTGCAACAAATGAAACAAGTCTGCAACAAAGGAAACAAGTCTGCGACAGATGAAAAATGTCTGCAACAAATAAAACAAGTCTGAAACAAATGAACAAGTCTGCGATAAACAAATCTGCAACAATAACAACAAAGTCTGCAACAAATGAAACAAGTCTGCGACAAATGAAACAAGTCTGCAACAATAACAACAAAGAAAACAAGACAGCAACAAAGGAAACAACTCAGCAACAAAGGAAATAAGTCTGCGATAAATAAAACATGTCTGCAACAAATACAACAAGTCTGCAACAAATGAAATAAGTCGCAACAAATGAAATAAGTCTGCAACAAATGAAACAAGTCTGCAACAATAACAACAAAGTCTGCAACAAATAAACAAGTATGCGACAAATGAAACAAGTTTGCAACAAGTCTGCAATAAATGAAACAAGTCTGCAACAAATGAAACAAGTCTGCAACTAATGAAACAAGTCTGCAACAATAACAACAAAGGAAACAAGTCAGCAACAACGGAAACAAGTCAGCAACAACGGAAACAAGTCAGCAACATACACAATACGTATGCGACAAATGAAACATCAGCAACAAATGAAACAAGTCAGCAACAAGTCTGCGACAAATGAAACAAGTCTGCAACAATAACAACAAATGAAACAAGTCAGCAACAAAGGAAACAAGTCAGCAACAAAGGAAATAAGTTTGCGACATACACAATAAGTTTGCAACTTATTTGTTTGTCGCAGACTTATTTGTTTGTTGCAGATTTATTTGCTTGTCGCAAACTTATTTGTCTCGTGACATGTTCATGTTCGTCTGCAGAAACCAAATCTGGGTTTTACAAGATGAATATGCTCAGAAAATGAAATGCTAAAACCCTTTGGTTAAAGTCACGGTTCAACATCCAAGCGAGAACACAACCTAGATCGAAAGGTTAAAGGCTTGCGGTTACTTCTCTTGGTGGAATCAATCCACGCGGAGGCTAGGGTTCGGCACGGCGGTGGGTTCTGGCGGCTAGGGCGGTGCTGCGGTGGCTACGGGTCAAGGGAAGAGTTAGGTTAGGGTTTGCCCAGATCGAAACCTAGACAGAGGCTGAACCTAGGGTTCAGGGTTTGCGTGTTTACCTCTCTCGGTGGCTCGGCAGATGACGGCGGCGTTTCCTGGAGTTTCTGACGGCGTCGCGAGGCTCGACTGCAGCAGGATCGAGCTTGGCGGCGACTGGAACAGGAGGCGAGGCGAGATTTTGTTTTCGTCTGAATAGATTTAAGGGAGAGAAGAGAAATTTTTTAGAGTTTTATATTTTTATTTAAAAAAAAAAAATCAAAATGACATTTGTGTAAATAAGTGATTGAAAATAGGTTTTCTGTCTTTTGACAAAAGAGTTGTGTTATTCTAGTAAACTCAGTTTTCAGGGTGTTATACTAGTAATAAAATGAAAGAGTAGTGTTATTCTGAGTAATTTTCTCTAAACATTATTATCGTTTTAGACTTCCGTACTAACTCTCTTTCTAAGGTCTCGCAGAACAGCATTCTCTCCCTGTGGATCGATACCTAAAGTACTATAATGCATGTCTGTGCACTTCCAGAACCGTTAGGTTTACAAATTAAAAACTTGAAGTTTTGGAGACGAATATGAGCGCATCAAGTTTTTGGCGCCGTTGCCGGGGAGGCAATCACTTCTTGTTCTATCTACCTTAGAGATTAGTAAATTGACTCTAAGACAAACTTTTTCTTTTGAATTTTGGTTTTTGTTTTTCTTCGTTTCAGCTTTGAAACATGGATTCGCCTCTGGAGCGAGATCACTACTACGAACAGGGTTACTACGACCCATCTTATGCTCACTACTCTCATGATTCACACTACTACTGTAACATCCCGATTTATTGTATATGCGGAGAGGCTTATAAGAATTGATTTGGCTACCTATGTCACCAAAGTGCACTTATCTTTTTGGGAACTTGTCCAGAGAGAACTCCAGAGTTAAGCGTGCTTGAGCTGGAGCAATTTAAGGATGGGTGACCTACCGGGAAGTGATTCGCGGTATCGTGTGAGTGAGGACAAAACACGGGGAAAGATCACGTGGTGATTTCAGGGTCAGTAAACAAGTATTACAAGCCTCCCGGACTAACGCACCGGCCGTCGGACAAGGGTGGGGCCCACAGGCCGAGAGAGGGCATGGGGCCCACAGGTAGGGGCGGTCGGGGCGTTATAAGTGGTATCAGAGCCGAACCCAAACACGTGTGTGGAGTCAGGTGGGCTCACACCGTCTAGGGTGACGATCCTGGTGCGCAACGAGGACGTTGCGCTCTATGAGTGGGGGTGATTGTAACATCCCGATTTCTTGTATATGCGGAGAGGCTTATAAGAATTGATTTGACTACCTATGTCACCAAAGTGCACTTATCTTTTCGGGAACTTGTCCAGAGAGAACTCCAGAGTTAAGCGTGCTTGAGCTGGAGCAATTTAAGGATGGGTGACCTACCGGGAAGTGATTCGCGGTACTGTGCGAGTGAGGACAAAACACGGGGAAAGATCACGTGGTGATTGCAGGGCCAGTAAACAAGTATTACAAGCCTCCCGGACTAACACACCGGCCGTCGGACAAGGGTGGGGCCCACGGGCCGAGAGAGGGCATGGGGCCCACAGGTAGGGGCGGTCGGGGCGTTAAAACTACCGTGACTCGTTCTACATGGATCAGAAACCGTCACCGCCCAACTACTCTCAAAGACGCTACAAGCCACATCCTTACTTCGAGCATCGTTGCCTTCAAGGTGCCACCCTTGATCCTCTCAATGATGAGGAGAACACTAGTCTTCTTTAAGAACTCAATGAATTTATGCACGAAGATGAGGAGTACTACGTACTTTCTGAACTCGATGGAGAACCCGTATTCAAATTGGTTATAAAGAAGCGATCAAATGAAAGTCCATTGGATTCTAAAGCTCGTGTCATCAAAGAAGAATATCAAGGAGCATAAGGACATGTTCCTACTCCTACACCTCACCGCGTTGAGCATGAGACAGGCCTCGTGGAGGATGAGACACTAATGGATGCATCCGAGCAACCATAGAAGACGCTTTCTAAGATGAAGGATCCCGGAAAACCTGTTGTTCCATGCTCGATCAAGGTAATGGAATTTCGTTACTCTCATTTTATGAACACATGCAGCGGAGATGAATCACTCTTAGACCATGGAGGAGCTACAAAGAACGTTCAAAACGTTCTAGAAGACGGTGCACCCGTCACACTTGGAGAAAGCATCAAATCGACGAGTTCGACGTACAAAAAGATCTCCTTTGATGCACACTCGACCCTTACTCATATGAGACGTGATGAAGACTTAAATGAAGCCAATGAGAAGCCAAATATTCCCCTAGGACCAGAAAACATCATTGAAAACGAAAGAGACGACGATCCAAGCAAGACGGCCCGAGACGCCTCCACCGCGGTCTCACTTCCTCGATCCGCGGCTAAGCCCTCTTCCACCACGGGCGCGCTTCACCAACCCGCTACCAAGCCTCCTTTTGTCGGGCCTCCGCCTCCTCGAGTCACGGACAGCCCTTGTTTTGCTATTCCTTCGACATTTCGTGATCTTGCCACACCTTTTCGAGCAAACCGTCTTCACCTTGGATGCTTGACCTTAACCACCACTTCAAATCATGAAGAACCATTCCCCATGCATTTTCCAACATGATTCGATCTTATGACGTGATGCAAGCCTCATACACTTCAACATACAAGCATCCAACACGTTCGCCAAGCACGGACAAAGCAGAAAAATCATACTCCAAGGAAGCTCCAAATCTGATTTTCCATTGTGATCCCAGAGGAGATCACCATCTTGGACTTGATGACAAAAATCACGAGTGACAATGGCGTGATATGTTTTATACGAAGGATTACAAGGTAAAATCCAAGGAAACTTGTTTTTGGACAACACATTTCTTTGACTAAGCTCACCTAGCTACCGACGTCGAGTTAAACGACTTTAAACAAAACTGTTCAATGGGAAGCAACCCATTTCGCTACGTTTTTATTTTTAGCTTTTCTTTCTTTTTCTATTGACATTAATTGTTTCTTAGTTTCACTTTTCAAAAAAAAAAACACAAAAAAAAATAAATGAAAAGACAAAAAGATGGAGACACGGTTTGGAACTGCTTGGTCCAGCACGAACAGCGAGGAAAGACTTGACCGCAAAAGAAGCCGTCGACCGCGAGTGCAAAATTCCGAGCTGCGATCACGGTCGCGATCAACCAACCCGCGGCGAAGCTTCATGAACTACAAGAAAATAGGCTAGAACCGACGGCCAAAACAGTCAGAATCCCTTCGGAAATGGCCATTTCCGAGGGATTTCCGACGTATTTTGGCCGTCGGTTTTATTTCGTCGGAAAAAAATTCGTCGGGGATAATTCCAACGGCTTTTCCGAGGCATAATCCGAGGGTAACATCCGTCGGCAATCCCTCGCAATTTTCCTACAGATTTCCGATGGATTAAAAAATTAAAACGAAAATATAAAATTAACTTATTTAATTTGTAATATATTTTTTAATTAAATATTGATTAAATTAAATAATTTTAAAAGTAAATAGAAAATTAATTATATAATAAAATTACAAAAAACAAAATTTTTAAAAGTTTTAGAAAATTGAAAAATTACAACAAAAAAAAATTGAAATCAAAACGATGGGTAATCATCGAACTTCGATGCGAACCACGCATCCATCTTGTCGCTCTTCGTTTTCTGAGTCGAGAGCTCGTCCTTTAAAACCGTGACCTTCTGCTTGAGCTCTTTGTTTTGACGGATGAGTTCTGGATCCATCGAGAAACCGGCAGAAGAAGATGCACGTTATGTCGCAAGCTTACCAACCCCGGTCGACGACCTTTTTTAACGGGTACCTCCTACGAAAACAATTAAAAAACATTAGAATTTTTTATTAACAAATAATTATCTAAATTTAAATAATAATCTATATTTTTTACTTACCTCGAGGACTAGGTTGTTCATCACGGCCCGAGTGATTTCGTTGGATCCGGTGTAGCCATCCTGCGATCTCTGGGTGAGAATCTCGTATTGCACCTTCGTCATCTTTTCGACCATCTCCCTAAAGGCTCCATCGTCAATTCGGCCCGTATTCTTGTTGGTGTGCGTCCTCACCATCACTTGCAGAAGATCGGGAACTTCGCCGTATTCCTCCGTCTACAAAATAAATAAAACCGTTAAAGATAATCGTTTTCTTATAAAAAAAAAGAACTAAAAACCGCAAAAATACTCACCATTTCGATTTTGGTTGTCAAGAAGCTCTTTGCCCAGTTGTTGTGGATAGCTTCTCCCTTCCCGCCTCGGTGACTCTTCCGGTTCTGGGAGTTAGTCTGAGATAGAGTTATGGTCTTCTCCTTTTGCCAATACGGGATGTATTCCGTATACACATCCTTGTTCAAGCCTTTTGGCTTATCTTTCCCCTTTTTCCAAGCTTTCTTCCACTCGTTCATCTGGCGCGAGAATTGCGTTCTAGCCTCCTTAAGAAATTCTGTCTCCACCGTCTTTGTGATCGTATGGTTCCAATTAAACTCTTGTTACAAAAAAAGAAATATAAATATAGATGTTAACAAAATCTCAAAATATATTACAAAAAAATAAATAAAGATTTACTTACCGCAAACGTACAAAACCACATGTTTTGTTCGTCTGCCGGAACCTCCGAAAATTTCGGGTATGGTTTGTCGAGGATGATGTGCAACATCTTGAGAACCGACTTGCTGATGCCATTCCCGGAGATTCCAAACCTAATAAAAAAACAAATTAAATAACGGTTATCAAATCTAAAAAATAATTAATTAAGAATTAAAAAAATTAATACCAAGTATATCTCGGAATCCGGAGTTGCGGATCGAGAACTTTGAGTAGTTCTCGTATCGGCTGTTGAACGAGCTCCTCGATGGTCATGATCCTCGGTTGAGCTACACTCTCTGTGTCCGGAACAGTACTCTGGCTATGACCTGCGTCAGTACCCCTCTGACGGTCTTGATCGAAACCACCGTAAGACCTACAAAAAATAAAAACGCGATCATTTTAAAAACATTTAACTAATCATAAATATGTTTCTAAAAAACCAAAAAACAATTTCAAAAAAATACTTAAATAAAAATTGTTTATTATAAAAAATTTCTCAAAACTATTTTAATAAATAAATATATAAAAAGTTTTAAACCAAATATATTTATAAAAAAAACCTTTTTAAATAATATAATTTTTAAAAACGTTTTAAAAAAATATAATTATAAAATCGTTTTTAAAAAATATATTTATAAAAAAAGGTTTTTTATAAATTACATGTATTAAAAGGGTTTTTCACAAAATAAAAAAAAAATATTTACAAAAATCATTTTTTATAAATATATTTTATATAAACGTTATTTAATTAAATCTAATAATTCTAAAAATTTCAACATACACTAATCTAAAAACTAATCTAAAATATTAACACATATTCAACATAATCCACAACAAAAAACCACAAATCCACAAAAATCAAGGTAATCTAACAACCTAATCTAATTAACAATCTAACAACCTAATCTAATTCCACAAATTCCACAAAATGAAGAAGATCGTTTGGGAATTTCTGAGGGATTTCCGACGGATTTCTGACGGTTTAGGGTTTATATTATGAAGATTTCATAAATTTTTGTGTTTAATAACCAATAACCATTAGTGTTACATACTAATAAGAAAAACCTTTGACAACCAATCAAAACAAGTTATTTGGGATTTTGTAAAAATCGATCGATGAACAAGTTCAAGCATTCATAACAACTCATAGAACATCTATGAACATTTACGGGGTTGCTCCAGGTTTTAATTAAAAAAATTAAAACGTTTGATTCTTAAAAATATTTCACAGAAACTAGTTAATTTTTCTTACATCTACAACTATCCAGACCAAACATGTTAAAAATCTGGCAAATTCGAGGTTTATAACCTTAATCCGTCGGAAATCCCTCGGAAATTTCCGTCGGAATTAAGGATTTTCAGTTTTAGTCGGGACTTTCTTAGGCACCTCGGCTAAAACTGATTTAAGGATGTTCAGATCAGTTTTCCGAGGGATTTCCGACAGAATTAAGGATTTTCAGTTTTAGCCGGGACTTTTTCAGGCACCTCGGCTAAAACTGATTTAAGGATGTTCAGTTTTAGCCGAGGATTCAGTTTTTCTCGGTCCTACACCATCGAAAATCCCTCCTGAATTTCCAAGGGATTTATGGGATTTTAGGATTTTAGCCGGGAAAAAGTTTATTAGAATACCAAGTATATATTCCCGGGATTTGCCCAAACAAGTTCAAGTTAAAAACCCAAATTAAATTAAGCTCATTATTGATGTAAAAGGAGGATCGGAAGTAACATTAATATTTGAAAAATAGGCTAAAAGGATGTGTCGGCCTCCATTTCACTACCGGACGAGTCGTCTATAACCACTCGGCTGAGCTCGGTCTCTGCGAGGCGAGCATTCCGTAGGACAATGTTGATGCGCTCTCCACAATCATGTAGTCCCATCTCGGTAAGCTGCGGTCGAAGGTCAGGTTGGAGTCCTTGGAAAAATATCATCGTCAATTCTTCTGCGGATCGGTGAAGCCCAAAGAGTCCCATAGTCCGCATGAACTCCTCATGGTATTCTTGCAGAGTCTGGTTCCCTTGCCTTGCCAAGCCTAGCCCCCAGCTACCACTGCTGGTTGAAGCCACGTCTGGCTTTTTGGGGCCTGAGGAACTTCTTTGACACTTGCGGGCCCTTCCCTCTTCAACCTCATCACAAATCCAAGGGTTGGACTTAATATTGACCGTAGATGGACAAATGACTCTCTTACGAGCAGTTTCCCGCGTAAAAGGCATCGTTTTGAAAAATGTTTTAATAAAACAATTTCGCAAATGTGACAAAAGACGGGCGTATTGTTGTGAATGAGGAGAAAAGTATTTATAGAGAAATGTTAATTTGCATGTTCTCTCCAACTATATATACACATATATATTTATAGAGATATATATATCGAATCTTCAAAATACCATAGCCAGGAAAGGTATATATATATATGTTTACAAACAAAGCAAACATATATCCAAGAGAAGAAGTATTTACAAAGTAAGTAATAGATCCGTCGGAAATCGGTCGGAAATTACCCACCGATTTCCGACGGCCGTTAATCGGTCGTAATATTCCGATTGGTTTCCGAGAGAATATAGATTCGTCGGCCGTCCCTCGGAATACAGTCGGAATATTCTGACCGATTTCCGAGGGAAATCAATCCGTCAAAATTTCCGACGGATTTTCGATCATTTTTAGTCCGTCGAAATAACCTCGGAAATCCATCGGTATTCCGTCGGAAATTTCTGACAATTTATGATACGTCGGAAACGCCATCGGAAATGCACTTGTTTTCTTGCAGTGATGTGACCGCGGGTGAAGCCCTTCGACCCGCGGCCAGCCTCATGTCGATCCCGATCGGTTCGTTTTGATCCCCGATCGATCCCCATTCTTTCCCCACCATCCCCACACCCATTCCCCATCACCACATAACCATTTTCCATCCCCCATCCACCACCATCCCATTCCCACATCACCACAAAACCATTTTCCATCCCCCATCCACCACCATCCCATTCCCACATCCATTCCCCAACACTTCCAGATAAGTTTTCTTTTTCCCTTTTAACTTTTTCAATTATTACATACATCTATTTCTCGCCCTTGCTCGATTTATTTCATAATGGGGACAGTTTGATGTAAGTCTGGGGGAGGATTCCATCTCTTACTAATCATCTTTTCTTTCATGAGTATTTTCATTTTGCATTTTTCAAGGTTTTCTTTAAAAAAAGTTTCAAATTTTTCAATAAAGTACGAATTATTTTTGAGATAATGATTAAAGAAATCCATGACGATAACCGACCAATGTGTTTCTACGCTATTTCCTAGTAACATGCTCTATCGTAATTTGGTTTTAGACTAGGCGGTAGCTAGAGTTTATGTTAATGCGAAATCCACAGAGGATTTTAGATCGTAGAGATTCTTTAGGATGGAATATACTAGCTCTATTATATTTGGACTTTAACTTGACTTAATTTTCTCATCATAGGTTTAGGCAAAGATAACGAATCATATATTCATGACGTTTTTTTACCTTTTACCACTTTTTGTTGTACATGAATGGCAAACTCATCTTTAGTTGGTACCCCACCCGAAACTTAACCATTGTTCAAACATCATGCAACTCTTTTTGTGTCTTATGTGCAGATATGTGCAAAAACGCTGGAGAGGGAGGAACGACACAGTTTCTATTCACTAAATACGAAGACTATACACGATTGGTGGAGGTGAATTCAACAAAGATAAGAGCTTGGTTATGCCTTGAAGATAACAAAGTCGAACGGAGTGTGTCTGACACCATTAAAGGCTATTTCCAAGAGCCTCACCATAATTGGCATGCGGTTCCGGACGACGTAATTGATTATCTCATCTGGATCACTATTCTGTACCGATTCCCAGGCTAGTGCTTCCATTTCCGCAAGTTTCAATATTTCTCGTGGATCTCTGTCCACATTTGAAAATGTCTTATCATTTCTCGCTTTTCAAATATACCACGCAATCCATGGAAAACTAGTGTCCTGGTTATCTGGAGGAAGTCTCCAAAAAAGATGATAAAAGTTTAAAAAAATCGATGCCATTGGAAAAGCACCCAGAGGCGTTGGTATCGTAATCCCGAAATAGCTTGCCAAATAAAGTTTCGTAATCTCGGAGTACATTTCACCTTCCATGTGTAAGCATGTAAACTCGTCACATCCGGCCCATAAAATCTATTGGAACCGATAGTTTTGCTTGATTGTTCAATTTGATAACCCGACTTAACCGTATATGTTCCCGATTTTGTGTAGTGTCATCCTAGAGAGTCTGGTTTGTGGGTGATACTTATAGGTATCTCCCGAATAATCGTTGCATCTACCGGGTCAATGATGGCGTTTAATAACCCCATATTCCATGATTGTGTAGCTGGGCCGATCAGATGATTTACCATTAGATTCGGGTAATAGTTATACCCTTTACATGTTGCTGGCCTCGGCTTAGAAGATGGTATCCACGGATCGTTCCATACTGAGATAGAACATCCTGATCCAACTCTTTTAAATAGCCATTTTTTAACCAGAGGTCTAACTGAGATGATGCTCCTCCATCCATAGGATGGGGAGTAAGATCGTATAGGGTCTAAAGGGTCTGTGTTCCGAAAGTATCGACCCTTAATAATTAGTATTTTGTATTTTGAATTTTATTTTGTATTTTAAATTTTATTTTGTATTTTGAGTTTATTTATAAAATTTTAATTTATAATTATAATTTTATGAATTATTAATTTATAATTTTAATTATTAATAAAATAAATATTATATTATATATATATATATATATATTATATACATCGAATTAGAATTTACATCGAAGTTACATCGATCAACAATTTACGACGAATTTACATCGATCAACAATTTATGACGAATTTACATCGATCAACAATTTACGACGAATTTACATCGATCAACAATTTACGACGAATTTACATCGATTTATTTCTACATCGCTTTACCAACAAATTTACATCAAAATATTACGACGATTTTACGACTGATCGCCGATACAATAATTTGAGAATTCGATGTACAATCGTCGTAATTTTACAACAATATACCAACGAGGTAATTTTCGTCGTAATTTTGATGTAACTTTACGACGATTTTACGACGGATTATTTACGACGATTTGTATACGTCCCAGTTCTTACGAAAATTATCGAGTAACGACGAACAATTTACGACGAATTGGCAATCGTCGCTAATCCGTCACAAAGCATGTTTTACATCGATTTTACGACGATTATGTAAATTGTAAAATGCATGTTTTCTTGTAGTATATGTTCTTCCGCTCTCCACGCCGGCTCCCTTCATCGGTCCAACAACCGATGTAGATGTCTTCAGGGACTTGTCCTTCTCGGCTCTTGCGCGCTCGCTATATCGCTTTCCTTCATCGGTCCAACAACTGGTGCATGCTTCTCTTCTCTTGTTTCTTCCTTCTCATTGGCTCTTCTTCATATCCATGCTTTCCACCTTTAAGCCCTTTCTACGCTTGCTCCAAAAGTACTTATAGATGACCAAAATGCAATGTAAGGGCAATATATACATCTTAGGACTCTAGTATGCAACATGAGATAAATCTAGACTGAAATGTATGAATTATGATGAAAAAAATGCCAAGATGAATGAAAACTAGTAGAAAAACTAAGTAGAAATGATGCAAAATCTACACATATCATGTTGATCACTAGATTATATTATTTATCTTTAAAAACAATTTAATAATTAAATATATTCAATATTTTGTAGTATTTCCAAGTATTTTCTATAATTAAATTGTATTATATATTTAAAAGTGTCAATCCGGGCTAGTGACATGTGAATTGAACATAAGTTATTTTGTCATAGGCGGATTAGGATTCTAATTTTTAAATACCCACAAAAATAGATCTCGCGAATCAAAATATTAGTTTTTAATTTTAAAAATAGATGTTATAGTCACTTTACTAAATAATATGAAATTTTCTTTGAAAATTAACTATAGTTTGTTATATTAGTTGAGTATATATCAGATCTAAATTTGAAAACATATTTTACTACTTTTATAAAGAGTGTCTAAAGAAAATTGATTTTTCTAGAGTTCATGGACCGACCACAAAACTCACAGTCATTAGGCAGTGCTAGAGTTGGTGCTTGCAAGATTTAAAATTGTAATTCTTTGCGAGTTAGTACAAAAAATATTTCAGACCACAACAAAATAGACTAAGTAGGCGGGTTAGCCCGTTTTGACAACCCTACTTATAATCATTATAGATTCATTAATCAAAAGTGATAATCTCTATAATATTATTTAAGAAGACATTTTTAAAAATGAACTTTTTTTGTAAGTTATTACATGAAATGTCATTACAAATAATAAATAATAATTGAAATAGGAAATGATATAATAGTCTTTTAAAATGATTGATTAGAATATAGAAAGTATATATTTTGCATTAAAGATGTTATTTATTATTTAATCTCTTAATTATTTTTAATACTATATATTATAAAATAATAATCAATTCATATTCAAAATCTTGCTAAATTTTTCACTATAATTTATTATATTTTATTTGAATATATATCAAAACAAAAACTCAAAATTATTTTACTAATTTTATTAAAAAAATTAGACACAAGAATACTATATTTTATTTAAGAGTTCGTAGACTAATCACAAAAACTAGAGTCATTATGGTGCATATTAGAATTATGTTTTCAAGATGTTAAGTTTTTTGCGGGTTAATCCAAATAATATTTTAGTTCACTACAAAACGGGTTAAATAGACAAATTATTACAAATTGACATATTTATCTACAATCATTAGTTAGCTATATTTTAAAATTCAGATAAAAGTAATTTTACTAAATTTTAAAACAATTTCTTTTTAAAAAATTACTCCGCGCTAATTATAGCGCCGGTTAAATCCTAGTATGATCTTAGATAAAAAATTCACAATCAAATTCATATGTAACAGATATACATATCAATGTTCTAATTCATGTTGAGATATATATATATAACTACGTATATATTAACATCACATCATTTTCACAACTAAAATTTACTTATATTAACTCGCACAACGAAACTGACTCAAATTCATATTCGACGGATATATACGTATATTTTGGTTGTATGATGTTAAAGTATATGTAGTTATTTGCGGGTCAATTAATTTTAATTTAACCAAAATTTTAAAATCAAATTTCAAAACAAGTTTTTAAATCCTAGTTTTGTACTATTCAAGCATCCATTCAGTATTGCTTGTTGTGTTTTTCTTCACTATTCAAATATACATTATAAACTGTTTGATCCGATCGACACTTATGCTCAATCCCTCTAAACCCATTTGGTTTTCATTTATTCCTCTTGATTTACACCCTTCGATTCAAATCCTATCTTGAATGGCTGTATTGACCGTTCCACGACTTTTTCTGCTAATCAAGATCAATCCAAATCCCTTTCATTTTACTAGGGATTAGCAATAAAATAACAAATATACAAATATAGTCTAAAGAAACTTTCATGTTCTTGACTGATCTATCAATCTCCCTGAAATAGCAGCCGCAAGAGCTGCAGTAAACTTTGGATCACTCGTCAACGAAGAGGCCATTTGTTGCATCAAAACCTCTCGAACCGTTCCTCTCTCTTTATTTTCCTCAACAGGTCCAAGACCACCTTGGACTAGATCAGGCTTCACTGTCCTGGACCCACCTATATGTGGACCCGGGTGGTTATGTGTCCCTTCGTAAGTGGCTACCAAGAAAGATGGATCTTCTGCACTTCGTTGCACCTGAACACACACCACTAAGGATTTTAACCAGACAGCAAGATAACGAATAACTCTTTTTTAAAGTTTAAACTGGACTTCAATGTTAAATTACCTTCTTCTTGACCGGACAAGACGGTGAAAAAGAGCATCTGAAGTAAGCTCTAGGAGATGGATTATCTTTCGTAATCTTTTGCCCGTATTTCCTCCATTGATATCCATCTTTCACAGTCTGCAAGTAAGTATTCCACAAAACAATCATCATTCAATCAATGATTGACAAGATCAAGACTGTGAGATATGAAGAAGAGGAACAAATATTCTTTGTTATCTTTAAATCAAGAATTGCAGACAAGAACCAACTGGTCAGAAGACCCTTAAGTCTAATGACTCTAAATCTCAGCCATTCCTATTTATACTACATACATTTGTATGCTTATCAATAAAGAACAAGACAAACACTTACCAAGCTTGAATCAGACTTATCAGCGGGATAATACGCAGTCGAAACCGCTGCTTTGTCGGCGGAGATAATCTCGGTTGTTCCGCAACCGAGTCCTACTGGGGAGGAGCTACCAAACTCACCAACGTCCTGTTTTCGTTTCCTCGTTAGCTGTTCGTTCTGAAAGTTATCATTTTCAGGACTCTTCCTACTCTGCAACTCCTCCAGATAATTTTGTAGAGCATAGTAATTCTTACAGACTCTGGCTAGCATTTCGGTTAGCTTCTTGTTCTCGGAATTTGCCCGGTTTAACTCCTCTTGTAACATATTTGCCGTCTGTTCAGAAGTCACAAACCATATAATCAAATCAACAAAACAGATTAAGTAAAGCTTCGATTTTGTTTGAATCTGACCATATTTTTGAGCCTTTTATTACATCATCACTGATCTAATTTAGATCTGTAATGTCTAAATCAGAGATCTGAGAACTTGTTCAACCTAAAAGTTTGAGGGTCGAAGTGTTGCACACAAAGTGATCGATGAAAGAACTAACCTCGTCTTTCACATAATCAACAGAAGACGAATCCGAGACTTCCCTTCTCTGAATCACGAACAAGAACAACAAAAACCCAGATTAAATCACCGCAACACCGATCCGGCAGAAATTGAGCTGAAAGAAGGAAAATTTCGAACTCACCGGAAGTTTACCGGAGAAATGAAGGTCGAAAGGGTTGGTGTTGGGATCGAGAGATGATGAATAGTCCATCACGGAAGAGAGAATAGATAGACCAAAACTCGCTTTGCTTAGAGATTTGGTTTTATAGTAAAGAGAGTGTATGTGTAAAATAATCAACGATTTCGATTTGTGTAATTGTGTGGAAGAAAAGCTTGGTTACATTTTTCGTATAAATCTGTGATCCAAAGTGTTTCTAAGTAATTTAAATCTGGTGTGACTGAAGCCATTGAAAAAGAATTTTTCTAGTAAATTTTTTGGGACAATCGTATCCATGAATTGACGGAAAACCTATATGGATTAGCTCAAATTTAACATAAGTTTATCTATGTTAACAAAGTTTTACATTCCGAGTTGACAAAAACTTATTTTCTCCTCATACAGTTTTGGTCCCCAAAAAAAAAATTTATCATACATTTCTAAAAAATTTCAGAAAAAAAAAACTTTCAAATGTTTTTCAAAAAATTCACATGTTTTCGAATATTTTGACATGTTTTTGGGAAATTTGAAAAGTTTTTTTTATATATAGTTTAGGTGTATTGAACTGAACATTTCGAGTGATTTGAAATAAAATGACAAATTATATGTTATTTAAACATGAATTTTAAAAAGATTTCTAAAATCAAATGTTATCGGATATAGAATTTGTAAATATCTCTTAAAATTTATCGTTATTAGAAATGTTTTAATTATTGAAATTTTAATGGTTTCAATGGATTTTAGAGGAGTTTCTTAGTTAAAAATACAAAGACTCAAAAAGTTATGGTTTTATGTGGGATTAGAGAAAATTTTAAAGCAAATCATAACAACTTTTTAAAATTAACCAAAAATCATCAAAATCATCTAAATCTTATTAAAACTCAAATTACTCCAAATGTTTAGTTAGTTCAATTGCAGCCCTAAGTTGTTTCTTACAAGTGTAGGTTTTCGAAAGAAAAAAAACAAGAGTAGTTCAAGTAATATGAGTACGCAAGTATGAACCTGAGTCATGTCACCACTTAGTACGCCACCCACTACAATATCTATTGCGCCATCTAAACAATAATAAAAGCAGTAAGGAGCAATTATTGCTTCTTCGTGACAAGATAACTCACAGAGATTCAGGTAACTAAGCTGGTTTAGACCCGACCCATACGGAGAACCCGTATAAAATCTATAAAACTCTCTCAAAAATAAAGAGGACTAGAAAAAAATGATCAGAACCATCGATGAAAACATTGTAGAGGACGCCGAGGAGAAGTGATCCTCGAAGAATGCTTAAGTGTAGAAGCCCTTGAACTCACCCATAAAACCACTCGGAGGAGACAAAGGCCCAAACTCAAGGTGCTTTGACGTGCCATATTAAGGCACAATCAAATATAATGTAATGTCGTATCGTTTATTCATCAATGTGCAATCATATATATACACTTTAGTATTTTCTATTTCTGATAGAATCGTTTCTAGCTAAGTATATCTTATAGTCTAATACCCCACCTCAAGTTGGTAGTACGAAATTTCGAACACCTAACTTGAACAACAACTTTTCAAATATCGGCCTAGGTAATGACTTGGTAAAAAGATCTGCAACTTGGTCCTTTGTCGAAATGTGCTCGGTTGTGATGAGACCGTCTTGAACGACATCTCGTACTTGATGACAGTCAGATTCTATGTGTTTCGTTCGCTCATGAAAAACAGGGTTCGCGGTTATGTGAATGGCCGCTTGACTGTCACAATGTAGGTGCATAGGATGAGGATGATCAAAGCCCAAGTCTGCAAGAAGTGCTTTCAGCCATTTCAGTTCCTTAAGTGTATACGCCATGGCACGATATTCTGTTTCGGCCGAAGAACAGGAAACCGTGTCTTGTTTCTTTGTCTTCCACGAGACAGGTGAATTGCCCAAATAGACGATATATGCTGAGAGTGACCGTCGAGTTCGAGGACACGCAGCCCAGTCAGAGTCGCAATAAGCAGTTATCATAAGATCGCTGTCAGACCGAAGAAGGATGTCTTGGTCCGGAGAGCTTTTGAGGTAACAAACCAGGCGTAAAGCAGCCTCCCAATGAGCAACCATAGGAGTTTGTATGAATTGAGAAAGGATGTGAACAGTATAGCTCAGATCTGGACGCGTTAAGGTTAAGTAGATGAACCTGCCAACGAGACGACGATATTGTTCAGGATTGTCAAATGTCGGACCCGTGATGGTGGCAAGCTTATGGTTAAGTTCCATTGGAATGGCAGAAGGTTTAGCTCCCAACATACCAGCTTCGGCAATGATGTCAAGAGCGTACTTTCGCTGAGAGAGACAAAAACCATCTGAACCACGAGAAACTTCAATGCCCAAAAATATTTGAGCTTCCCGAGATCCTTCATATGGAAACAGTTATTAAGCTGGATTTTGAAACGTTGAATAGCGTCCAAGTTATTTCCTGCGACGACAAAATCATCAACATACACAATGACGTGTATTACGATACCCCCTTGGTTAAGAGAGAATAGTGAGTAGTCTTGATAACTTTGAACAAAACCGAGTCGCTTGAGAGTTGTGGAGAGCTTCTCGAACCAGCAACGGGGAGCTTGTTTTAGTCCATATAACGATTTTCGAAGACGACACACTTTATTCGGGTCCGATGATTGGAAACCCGGTGGGAGTTTCATGTAGACCTCTTCTTTCAGATCGCCATGTAAGAATGAATTGTGTACATCCATTTGATGTACCTCCCAATCTTTCGCAGCTGCGACACTCAGAAGATAACGAACTGTTGTCATCTTCGCGACAGGAGCAAAAGTTTCATTAAAATATGTCCCTTCTTTCTGTCGATTCCCCATCACCACTAAACGAGCTTTGTGGCGTTCTAAGGTTCCATCAGCATTGAACTTGAGTTTGTAGACCCATTTGCTACAGATGGCTTTCTTGCCGGAAGGCAAATCGGTGATATCCCATGTATGATTAGCCTCTAGTGCGACAATTTCCTTACGCATAGCTTCACACCATTATGTAACTTTGATGGCGTCGCGAAAGTGTCTCGGTTCTGTGCTATCAAGAACAGCAGCCATAAAAGCAATATGGTTTGCTGAGAAACCGGAATCAAAAAGATACTTAGTAATGGGATAAAGTACTTTACCAGAGACCGTCGAAGAAGAGTTTGAGTCAGAGAAACCAGGTGGAAGACCGTTCGTTGAGGAGGAGTGTACGTTTTTAGTGACGAATTCTTTGAGAAGTACCGATGGTCGTTTCGGACGATGTCCACGACGTAACAATTCAGGTAATCCCGGAGATGGAGGTTCACTCGGCGAATCAGATTCTTCAAGGAGAGCTGATTCAGCATGCGCCTCAGGAGCTGTTGGCTGCGTAATCTCAGCAACGGCTAGCTCAGGAGGAGCTTCAACCAACGGCGTGTGTGAGGAAGGTACGACCGTTGCTAAGACCCATTCATCGTCAACAAAATCAGCGAATTGGTGCGGAAGCGGAGGTTGCTGATTCGTGATCTGAAATGGGAACACATTTTCGTGAAAATGAACTTCCCGCGAGACAAAAAATTGTTCCTTTTCGAGGTCATAAATGCGCCATCCCTTTTTCCCGTATGGATACTCGACGAACACACATTTGCGGCTACGAGTGCCAAATTTGTCTTTGTCTCGAGCTCGATGATGAGCGTAGCAGAGACAACCAAATGTGCGAATCATATCGTAAGATGGACGATGACCAAAGAGTAGTTCATACGGAGTTTTCTCTTTCAAGACTGACGAAGGCGTGCGATTAATCAAGTGTGTCGCTGTAAGAATACTTTCTCCCCAAAATTTGATAGGTAGATGACTTTGGAAAAGACATGCTCTAGCGACGTTGAGGATGTGGCGATGTTTACGTTCTACTCTACCATTTTGTTGAGGAGTGTCAACACACGAAGTCTGATGCAAAATGCCGTGTTCTCGAAAATACGAAGTAAGACACATAAATTTTGTGCCGTTGTCACTACGAAAAGCTTTGACTTGTTTTCCGAACTGTCTTTCGGACATAGCACAGAAGTTACGTATCAAGGCGGGAACTTCGGATTTTGCAGCCATGAGGTATGTCCAAACGGATCGAGAGTAATCATCAACTATCGTAAGAAAGTACACAGCTCCGCAAGTAGAAGGAATACGGTATGGACCCCAGACATCAATGTGCACAAGTGAAAAACAATCCAAAGCTTTATTAATGCTATCATTAAAGACTTCTCGTGTTTGTTTGGCACGAGAACAAATCTCACAACTCTTGATCTCTCCAACATCACTAGGAGATTGATCGCATTCTGTTAAATAATTTAAAATACTAGCAGAAGGATGTCCTAGTCTACGATGCCACAAGGCTCGAGAAGATGTAGTGTCTTTAGAAGCTTTGTTCACACATGCAACCAAGACTCCACTAAAATAGTACACTCCCCACGCTCTTCACCCGCTCCAATCAAAGTCCTCGAAAAACGGTCCTGCAAGAAGCACAAAGTATCAGTAAAAATAGCGATGCAGCCGGTTTGTCGCAGCAATTTAGAGACAGAGATCAATGTGCAATCGAAATCTGGAACAAAAAGCACATCATGTAGCATATAAGTGGAGCTTAGCGGGAGTGACCCACGCTTCGTGGCGCGAGAATGGTTTCCATTGGGAAACGCTACCGCAGAGGGAATAATATCCACACGTCCACTAAAATACGAACATCGCCAGTCAAATGATGCGAGGCACCTGTATCAATAATAACATCGGTAAGATGTGTTTTACCAGATAATTTTTCAGAAGAAGTGTTGGGGCGCTGAGCTTGAAGGAGTTGGATGAGATGAGCAATTTGATCATTCCCATTGTCACTGTCATTTGCAACACGAGCATTGTTTGCTCGTCCTCTTCCACTACCGCGAGCAGGACGACCTCCACGCTGAACAGGTCTGGGTGCAGTCGTGGCGTTGCCAGGAGGAGCTGGTCGAGTTCCACTATTCTTTTCGTAGTACCATTTTGGGTAACCGTGGAGTAAGAAACACTCTGTCACCTCATGCCCTTGTCGATGGCAGTGAGTGCAAGAGAGACTCGAACGGTCACGGAATCGTGGTGTAGAGACAGTGGCAACTTGCGGTGGTGTCTTCACGGCGAATCCAATAGCATCCATTTTTGTAGTGTCTTTCGATCGAGCAATGTTGAGATTCTGCTCTTGCCGAATCAAACGCGAGTATACTTGATTAAGGCCTGGAAGTGGATCTTCACAGGTGATTGTTGAACATATGTTGCTGAAGCGAGGGAGATCAAGTCCGAACAGGAATTGATGAACTTGATCATCCTCTCGTTCCTTGGCAATGTCAGGAGCTGCTTCACATTTACACACTCGGCCCATTTTGTAGTTTTGTAGTTCTTACCATAATTTCGATAATCTACCGTAGTATTCAAGTAGAGGCTGTCCATCTTGTTTCCACAACGCGATTTCGTCTTTCAAGACATGTTTTCGTACCCCATTACCCACGGAGAAACGAACACGGAGACTTTCTCAAAGACTCGAAGCCTCAGAGACAAACGAGACAGTGGATCGAATTTTGGGATCAATCGCGGTACGAATCCAACCAATTATCATTGAGTTTGCAGCAAGCCACATACTCAATTCGGGATCGGAGTCGGGTTTCTTAATGGATCCATCGATGAATCCGAGCTTCTGTTTTGCTTGAAGAGAATTCCTTAATTCAGTAGCCCATTCAGGGTAATTATCGTCCCTTAAGATTACGGAAGAGATCAATGCACCGGGATTATCCGACGCGTTGAGCGAGTATGGATTAGGTGCTGTGTTGTGTGTTGTCGCGGCAGTGAGGTATGCAGACATGGTGTCTTCACGGCGGCGATAGAAGTTGAAGAGAAGAGAAAGAAAACGGCGGCGGCGGAGCTTTAGTAAGCAATCAGCGGCGGCGGTTTTAGGTCAGAGGATTTTTAGTCTCTGATACCATGAAATATAATGTAATGTCGTATCGTTTATTCATCAATGTGCAATCATATATATACACTTTAGTATTTTCTATTTCTGATAGAATCGTATCTAGCTAAGTATAACTTATAGCCCAATACACAACATCATCAAAGTCTTGACCCATGTCGGGGAAGTACATATCTCTTCCCATCAAATATCCACGAGGTTTCTCATGACGTCACCTATCTGATGGGGAATTTCAACCTCCTTTCAGAGGATAGTTTCTTTTTTTTTCATATCCTTACACCAAGTATGACATTAGGTCTTAGTTCCTTGTCGAATAAGACCTACAATTATTATCTCATAAACCTCAGTACAATCATGTTACCCCATTTAACCTTTTTTTATATACCCTATCGGCTGATCCGGTCAGTCCTAGTAGGAACACACCGAACTGCTATAGAGTGGACTACTCCCTAGGTTCAACGGTTCAACGGACACACCATGAGTTTCGAACTGGGTCCGGGTCAACGGGCCATGAGATCCATGAGATCCAGTGGGGTTCCACACCGCATATCCCGAGTTTGGAATGCTTTCCGACTAATATCAAAGGTAAAGTAACCGGATCGCTTGTTACTAGACTACCAGGTAAACTGTCTGAGCTTTCGGCCTAGACCCACACTTCCCACGATATGTTTTTGAGATTATTTTAACCATACTAAAGCATTAAAGAGTATTCAGAGGGCTAAAAACATAATTTCAACCATACTTATGCTGCAACATAAATTCAATAGGCCTAAAAAAGGCTCAAAAGGAACACAATCTCGACTCGTAGTACCGGTTTGATTCCTGGTGGTAGTTTCTATTTTATGCTCGTCGTTTATTTTTAGTAGACGGTGTTTCCCAAAAAATAAATTCAACAATTTGGATGATCCGAAATTTCATCTGAAAACACATATATATGGAAATGGTTGAAAATAAGAGCAAATATAAATTATATAAACTAGGGGTGGGCATTTCGGTTTAATTTCGGGTTCGGTTAGGGTTCGGTTCGGTTCGGTCGGTTTGGGTTGTATAAAACTCTAGCCGAACTCAACCGAAATAAGTTTGGTTCGGTTTGTGTTAGGTTTGGGTTTAGTTCGGTTCGGTTGTAATTTGGTTTGGTTTTAGTTCGGTTTAAAAAAAATAACTTATAAAAACAAGAATCTTAACGAAACGTAAACAAAACGTAAACAAAACGAAAACATAAAAAAATCATTCCCTAAAAATCGAAAACCAAACTGAAATTATCTCACTTAATCAAAATAAAAAAATAGAAAAAAATTATGTTTCAACTCTCCCATGCCACTAAAATGAACATGCAACAAGTCAATAATTTAAATATAAGTTAATTATACAAACCAATGTTTATTGATCTTTTATATGAGCCATTATAGGCTTGTAGGATTAATATATAACTATTATAAAAAATAGTTTATCTTAGCAAAACTAAGAAAAAAAATGGAAGTTGAAAACAAAAAAAGAAAAATGTGGGTTTAAGATCTTTATCCTAAAGGATTTAGGTGAAGAACCGAAAATCTCACCAACAAAAACACATTAGGTTATCTGTTCGGTTTAAAACCGAACCGAACCGAATCATTCGGGTTGAAAAAAACTTCAACCGATTAAGTTATATATAGAATATAGTTTGGTTTGGATCGGTTTAAATTCAATTAGTTCGGTTTGGTTCGATTCGGTTCCGTTTTTTTGTCCACCCCTAATATAAACTTTAAAAAGTTATATGTACTTAGTGGGAAAGCCTTAGTAAATAGTATTTATACATGTTAATAGAAAGAAAAAAAATTAATATGGTGGACTTAGATCGTTGACGTGCATCGAAATACTTCTTACCAAATGCAGAATGATAAAATAAAATTAGGTGTTAAATCTTAGTCGAATTGTTATATTTTGTTGTCATCGGAGAAAACAACTACAATCGATCGAAAATCAACAATTTCGGCGGCTGTCCCATTTCGAAGAAAAATTGGTGCTTCTTACATTAACTTACATATGCTTTCTACATGCATTTTATTTTTCTTTCTTTGATTTATTATGGAAATGTTTTTTTTCAAATTGGTTTATTTAAAAATTATAACGAAGAAATTCTCGATCAAGACGAATTACTTTCACTTGACTTGACCCATTGACTTAGTTTCTCTCTCTCTTATTAGTATATATTAATTTAGATTTCGACTGATAATTGCAGATTGGATAGTGTGGAACAAGCAGATCCGGCAGTATGTATTACATTTATTGATCTTAAAATTATTTGATGAGAAAGTACCTTAAAAATATCTTAATTATTATTTTTTTTATCAGAAAACTACACGAACTTTCTACCTTAAATTTTTTGTATGCTATTGTTTTAGATGTCCACCAATTTAATGTTTGAAATCACTTATCCATGATGGATTCAGAGTTCACCTATTTAAAATTTAGAAATTACGTCACTGCATTTTTTTTTAAAATGTGTCCTTAGATTTGTAGCTCTTCTCACCTTGCCTCCGTTTCTATCTCGCAAACTCACACACCGATTATAAATAACGGTCTACAAGCGATAACGCCGGATTCCATAGATGCACAGAAAGGCGAAAATTTTGAGTGGCCAAGACGAACACTCTTGAAATAAACACAACGACTTGACTCTTCAAAAAGAAGAAGATTAATATTCAACGATCACCTTCAAACAATATAAACTCAAAAATCAGAAAACGTCACCTTCAAACATTCAACTTATAATTATGTTAGATTACTTTCTTACAAACGTTACTTTGATAATCTACTATCGTGTAAGTCTCACATGCGAAAAGAAACAACATGTAATTGCGTTTATTTGGTTATATGGTTTTCTTCTTAAAACAATGATAATGTATTCGTTCTAACTATCCCTCAGCATAATATCCGGATCCGAAAAAATTAACCGAAACGGATCCGAAAAAGAGGAACCGAACCCGAACTGAAACCATTAAAATATCCGAACGGATCCTAAATTCCTATATCCGAAGAACCGAAACCGAACTCGAACCGAATGGATACCCGAAATACAATTATATATCCAAAATATTAATTATATTTAGATTTGATAACCCAAAATTACAATTATAAATCCGAAGTTATGAGTTATTTTTATACCAAAATGATTGAGAGACCCAAAATAACCAAAATATACGACGTTTTTAGTTATACTTGTTAAGTTTTGTCCAAATTTTATTCAAATTTAACTAATTTTCATTTTATTTTTATGATTTTTCGAATATCCGAAACCGAACCGAACCCGAATGGATCCGAACCGAACCCGAACCAAAATTCTAAAATATCTGAATGGATAATAAATCTTAAACCCGAAAATTCAAAAACTCGAATGGATCCGAACCGAATTCGATCGGATATCCGAACGCCAAAGACTAGTTCTAACTTCTACTTCTATCTATCTATCTAGTTAATAAAATAAAATAAAATATAGCGGGAAAAAAAAAACCATTAGGATTTTAGTTTTGGGCAATTAAACCATTCCCTAACCCAATCAATTAGAAGTCCAACGGTTTGATTTCCCCTCTTCCCTCATCTTCCTCAAATTTCTGGATTCAAGTTTTAAGCATCAGTAGGCGAAATGGCTACACAGAGTCGATAAATGCTCTCTCAGCTCTCCGAGCATTTCTGAGTTTGTCTTCTGATTACGGTTCTGAGAAAAAACCGAGCCTCCAGTAAACATCACAGGTTTTTTTTTTCTAGGGTTTTATCCCGTTCTAAGCTTACAACATTCCAGATTTTTTCTAGGGTTTTGTGTCGTTCCTCTGTGTAGCTATGTTTTCAATTGTTACTAATTTGTTCTTGTTACTAAAGGTATGGACAGAATCAGTGGATTATCCGATGAATTGCTGGTTAAGATATTATTGTTTGTTCCTACAAAAGTTGCTGTTTCCACTAGCATTTTGTCTAAACGATGGGAGTTTCTTTGGATGTGGGTTCCTAAAATCGAGGTCATGATGAATCATTTTGGGCCAGACCTTGCACTTGGTGATTTTATTAACAAGAGTCTGCCATCACTTAGAGCTCCGGTCATAGAAAGCTTTCGCATCCAATGTTTTTATAAATCATTTCAACCTGAGGATATTTATAAGTGGGTTGCAATTACGGTTTCTCGCTGCATTCGTGAGCTAGATATCAGCTATTGTTCTCTTTGTCACAAGAACAAGCTTGCTGTATTACTGCCGAGCAGCTTGTATACCTGCGAATCGCTCGTGACTCTGAAACTTGACGGCAATAAGATTCTTGTGGATGTTCCTCGAACGGTTTCTCTTCCTTCTTTGAAAACTTTGTTCCTACAATCTGTGACTTACTCAAATGAAGATTCTCTTCGATTGCTTCTATCCTATTGCCCTGTTCTTGAAGATCTGCTAATTCACCGAAATGGTCATGACAATGTGAGAGGGATAGTTGTTATTAGCCCGTCCTTGCAGAGGTTGACCTTACTGATAGATGGTGGACAATTTTCTGATGAGTATGTGATAGTTACCCCTTCTTTGAAGTACTTCAAAGTTGATCATTATAGCGAAAGGTTCTCCTATTTGGTTGCGCATATGCCTACGGTGGAAGAGGCAGATATTAGCGCTGAGGAACATCTGGAGAAGCTTTTCGAATCAATCACGTCAGTCAAACGCCTTTCATTATTCGTATGGATCAACAATGAAGAAGAGGTAGTCTTTTTCTATCTATCAACTTCAAGTTGGCAATCTTAATATATCACTTAGAATAGTAAATTGTTTTTTTCTTGAGATTGAATCCTTTGTTACTACTTGTCACATGTGCAGTACATGTATCATGATGGTATTGTCTTCAATCAGCTTGAACATCTGAAGCTATGTATTAGCTTCGATTATTGGTCAAAGTTAGCTTTACGGTTGCTCCAAGATTCTCCAAAACTGCGAGTCCTCAAACTCTATGTCGATGTAAGTTTCTTCCTTGACTATTTTTCTATCTAAAATCACTCTATGGTGTAGTCTTACTAACACACTCTCTCTCTCTTTCTCCCCTTTGTTTATCTCAGTGTGATGTACGTTTTAAGAAGTATAAACCTATTACCTGGAACAATAACCAGAACTCTGTTCCAGAATGTTTGTTGGAGAATCTTGAAACTTTCGAGTTTGCAGGGTACAGTGGAAGACCAGAAGAGAGAGATTTCGTGAGTTTTATCTTCAAGAATGCTTGTCGCTTGAAGTCTTCGTCAATCACGCCTCCACTTTATTCCTTAGAAACTTCTTCCTCAGCTTCGTCAACAGAAACTTGAGATGTTCAAGGAGTTGTTTCATTCATTATGGAATTTTAGACTTGTTTTGTTGTCTTAATCGAATGTGGAACTTGCTTTCAACGAAACCTGTACCTTATCATGTGTTGATTCTCAGTTCTAACGTCTGGTTAGCTAACATGTTTTTGGATATAAGCCAACAATCTAAAACCGAGAGTTGATAATATCTCAAGATTTAGTGCAATTCAGTCATTCTAATTTTGTAAAAAATACTAAAAAATTCGTATTCTATTGGCTACAACCAAGAAAGAAATATGCCATTTCGTGCTGAAAATGATTTGAAGGATCGCAATCAATAATTTTTTAAAGAATTTATTGGAGTTTCATCACAAAGATGATCAGTTTGAAGACGAAGAAAAACAAGTTAAATTGGAGTTTTCATCACAAAGATTGAGGACCAAGAAGAACAAGTTAAATAAATATTATTAGGATTTAACCTGCCCTAGTAATTTTTTCCATAGCGGACTAATCCGCTTAGTTAACCCATTTTATGGTGGACTAAAATATTATTCAGGATAACCCGCAAAGAACTATATTTTTTGAAACACCAACTCTAATATGTATCGCTTAATGACTCTGAGTTTTGTGATCAGTTCACGAACTCTTAAAAAACAATTTTTTTGTGTCTAATTCTTTATAAAAGTAGTAAAATATTTTTCAACTTTTGTTTTAATATATATTCAAATTAAATAATATATATTATAGTAAAAAATATTGCAAGATTTCAAATATAATTTTTTCTTTGAATATATGTGGATTGATTATTATTTTAAAATGTATAATACTTTAATATCGTAAGAAACTAAATAGTAAATACTCTCTTCAATGAAAAAACTTGTCAAAACCTCACGTATAGACATCGATTAAACCTCACGTATAGACATATGGGTACCGATAGGCGTTGTCCTAGGTATGGTCCCCCAGATGAATCGATTAATCACCTCTTATTTGAATGTCTTCCGGCCTTACAGGTCTGGCCATTATCGGACTTTCCGTCCCTTCCGGGTCACTTCCCAAGTGCTTCTATATACCAAAATATGAGCTTCCTATTTTGGAAACCAGAAGAGTTAGGTCTACCTGAACCACAAAAGGATATATATCCTTGGACACTGTGGTACATTTGGAAAGCAAGAAATGACAAAGTTTTCAACGGGAAAGAGATTTTTTCGGAAGACTCTCTTCAACACGCGACCTTGGAAGTGGAAAGTTTGAGGATGGTTAATCAAAAGGAAGTTGAAGAGGAGGTATGGGCACCGCAAGACCTTCTCGTCACGACGGTCCCTTCATTGGACATCCGAACCCCGACCTGTCAAATAGATGCCTCTTGGATCGATCATGGACCGGTTAGTAGAATAGGATGGTGTTTTAAGGACAACAGGGGTTATGAGTTTCTTGGACAGCAAAGATGTCGCAGAAGCCTCTCGGCCTTACACGCTGAGATGGATGGTATTCTCTGGGCGATGGAATGCCTAAGAGAAAGACAGTTTTTTTCGATGAACTTCGAGATTGATTGCTCGGATTTGGTGAGCATAATCGACAATCCGACGAATTGGCCAGCTTTTATGGCAAAACTCGACTCCTTCCAATTTCTTAGAGAGTTCTTCGAAACCTTTAGTTTATCTTTTATCCCTCGAGTTTTAAATGTCTGGGCCGATACTCTTGCTAAAAGGGATTAAACACGAGGTTTTTTTATTTTTTCATGTATGTCATACCGAGCCAGTTGTAGATGCTCCACTTATCATCTCTTCTAGCTAACTGTGATATAATAGATGAGTAATTCACAAAAAAAAAATGAAAAAACATATATTTTCTATATTTTCTTCCATAGTTTTGAAAGACAACTATTTCATTTCCTATTTCAAGTATATTTTGTTATTTGTAATGATATAGTATGTAATAATTTACAAAATAAATTTCATTTTCCTAAATGACTTTTTAAATAATGATATAAAGATGATTTGTTAGCGAGTAAGTCTTTAATAGAAATAAAAAACAACGTATAATTTTTTTTTTTTGAAATGTTATATTAATTGTTCAACAAAAAGAATATGTACAAGAGTTCAGAGATGAAAAGTTGGAAAAAACAGAGCAACAAAACCTTTAAAACAGAGTATAAATCGTAAAAGAGAAAACTATCTCGATCTATTTGGGATTGTGCGAACTTCACGCCATCGGTTGAGGGTATCAATGTTGTCGTCACTCTGTGTAGGCCAAAGAGAACGGAGGCGAAAACATATGTCTTTGTCGATCACATGCGTGAGAAGAAGAGACGAACGAGAATACCGTTGGTGTCGACGTCCATTTCTTTCTTGCTAGATCATGTAAATTGATGTCTGAAGCGTATATCATGTTGCAGAATGTTATAGGCCGGTAATCTCGGATGTTTTGATCATTAATATTCTTTGGCGCAAGGCAGAGCATCACAGCTGTAACACCAACCCATAAATGAAGAAATATTGTACTGCGACAACAAAATCAGAAGCTATTACAAGCCACACTGCAACAAAGAACTCTGTCGTGAACTCATCAGGACCCAAAGTTTTATTCGACGGCATAGAGAGAAGAACATGCTTGATTTCTGCTTTCGTCACATCACTCACCAACATGTCAGTCTTCTCCGGAGGGCAGCGATACGGGATCAGAGATTCAAGAGACTATACCATAAATGATGGAACTTGTGGACTTTGTGCTTGGAGAAATGTTATGAAATGATTCATTTCTTCTTCTTTAAAATCGTGCAGATCCGTAAGTACGGCACCATCCACATTCACCAGCCGCATGATTGAGTATTTTTGCTTTTCTCGTTTGCGTTGTACGGTGATAAAATGTATTCTTTTGATCACCATAGCGCAACCATGTAATTATCAATTTCTGCCCAACAAAATGTGCCTCAATATCAGCATAATGATTTCAAATTTCAAAAGCCTCTGTAGCAGCAGCAATCATCTCCGAAGTGGGAGAGAGAAGAACCATATTATGTTTCTCGCATAACAAATCAAAAGTTTCTTTTATTTTCTTTGTGATGTCTCCATATATGTTTTTATTGAAAGCACGAATATGCGATTTGAGGATCTCGAATTTACGATGAAAACGATGCAGAGCTAATCTAGAAAACAACAACGTATAATTGTATTCGATTATATAGTTTTTTGAGTTTTTTCTAAACAATGAATTACTGTATTTGGTTCTAATGTCTTATGGATGGACATTTCGACTTAATTCCGAGATTGGTTTGAGTTTGGTTCGGTTTGGATAATTCAGTTTTTATAAAATTCTAATAGAACATAATCCAAGCAAGTTTGGTTTGTGTTCGGTTTAAATTTGGTTTGGTTTGTGTTCGGTGAGTTTGGTTCAGTTTGAATGTTCGGTTTAGTTTGGTTTAGTGTTATTTTGGTTTATAAAAAAAAATTACAAAACAAAAATAAAAGGAAGCGATATGATTTCTTTTATTTTATGAAAATGTGAATGTAATCTTTAGGTGTTTAGGTCAAATCTTTGAGTCTTTACTTTGATAGGTTTTTTTTTTGGTTGAAAAAATAGATTTTACAGTGTATTGGAAAAAAAATTATAAATCGAATTCAAGAAATGAAAAAGATTGGGAATTACTTTGGTTTATTGGTTTGGTGCGGTCTCGTTCGGATTGAAGAAAAACTTAACTGATCAGATATACTTTAGTTTGGTTTAAAATAGGTTTGGTTGGTTCGGTTCGGTTCGGTTTTTTACTTTTAATATTGGGATAACATTCGATTCAAGTGAATAACAAACAAACTATTTCACATGAATGTCGGCCTAGGCCCACCAAAAAATTAGAAGCCCAACGGTTTGATTCCCTTATCTTCTAATTTCCCCACTCCCTTCTTCATTTTCTGGATTCAAGTTTTTAACTCAGACAATCAGTAGGCGAAGTGGCTACACAGTGTCGACCAACGCTTTCTCAGCTCTCCGAACATTTCTGATTTGTCTTCTGTTTCCGGTTCTGAGCAAAAATCGAAACTCGACTAAACTTCACAGGTTTTATTTTTAACTAGGGTTTTTTCCTGTTCTAGGTTTCAACATTCCAGCTTTTTTCTAGGGCTTTGTGTAGGATTGATTTTCAGTTGTTGCTACTTGCTAGTTTTCTCAGTTCTCCGACTGTTTCTGATTCTGTCATTCTAGGGTTTTGTCCCGTTTTAAGCTTTAAACATTCCAGATTTTTTTTCTAGGGTTTTATCTCGTTCCTCTGTGTCAATTGTTACTAATTTCTTCTTCTTGTTTTTCTTTTTTTTCATGGACGGGTTGTAAAAGGTATGGACAGAATCAGTGGATTATCGGATGAATTGCTGGTTAAGATATTATCGTCTGTTCCGACAAAAGTTACTGTTTCAACGAGCACTTTGTCTAAGCGATGGAAAAATCTTTGGATTTGGGTGCCTAAACTCGAGTTCCTGAAGAATTGTTATGGAACAGACCCTGGAGTTGGGGATTTTATCAACAAGAATCTGCCATTGCTTAGAGCCCCGGTCATAGAAAGCTTTCGCCTCGAATGTTTTTCATCATTTCAACCCGAGGATATTAATCAGTGGGTTGAAATTACGGTTTCTCGCTGCATTCATGAGCTAGATCTCGATTGTAAGTGGTTTACTTACTCGGACCAACGTGCAGCTGCTATATTATTGCCGAGCAGCTTGTATACCTGCGAATCGCTCGTGACTTTGAAACTTAATGGCAGAAATATTCATGTGGATGTTCCTCGGACGGTTTCTCTCCCTTCATTGAAAAATTTGCTACTTGGATCTGTAACTTACCTAAATAAAGATTGTCTTCGGCTGCTTCTATCCTATTGCCCTGTTCTTGAAGATCTGATTATTCACCGAGATGGTTATGACAATGCGGACCCGATAGTTGTTATTAACCCGTCCTTGCTTAGGTTAACCTTACCGATAGTAATGGGTGGAATGTCTATTAATGGTGAGTATGTGATAGTTACCACTTCTTTGAAGTATTTCAAAGTTGAAGAACTTAATGGACTGTTCTCCTATTTGATCGTGCATATGCCTAAGGTGGAAGAGGCAGATATCAGTGTTGATGAATATCTGGAGAAGCTCTTCGAATCAATCACATCTGTCAAACGCCTTTCGTTATGCGTAAAATACAACATTGAAGAAGGGGTAATCTGTTTTCATCTATCAGCTTCAAGTTCGAAATCTTTTTATATCACTTAGAACACTAAATTGGTTTTTCTTGAGATTGAAATCATTGTTATTACGTTGTATATGTGGTGCAGTATACGTATCATGATGGTATTTTCTTCAGTCAGCTTGAACATCTGAAGCTATGTATCCGCTTTGATTATTGGTCAAAGTTACTTTTCCGGTTGCTCCAAGATTCTCCTAAACTGCGAGTCCTCAGTCTCAACGTCGATGTAAGTTTCTTCCTTGACTGTTTTTCTATCTATAATCACTCTAGGGTGTAGTCTTATTAACTCTCTCTTTTGAAAAAATAAAAATAAAAAACGCAGACTGAAGGACGTTTTAAGAAGTATGAACCGATTAGCTGGAACAATGACCAGATCTCTGTTCCTAGCTGTTTGTTGGAGAGCCTTGAAACTTTCGAGTTTGTAGGGTATAGGGGAAAGCAAGAAGAGAGAGATTTCGTGAGTTTTATCTTCAAAAATGCTTGTCGCTTGAAGTCCTCATCAATCACGCCTTGTACCAGAATAGAAGAAGCTTGTTCCTCAACGGATAGTTCACATGATTAAGGAGTTGTTGCATTCGATTAGGAATTTTTAGGCTTGTTTTGTTTTGTCCAAGAACTATTTGGTACTAAATCAGATGTGGAACATGCTTTCGAACGAAATTGTACTTCTTATCATGTGTTGATTCTACTACCGTCTGGTTCATTTGTTTTTTGGTTGCGTATCTTATTATTCGAATCACATTTTTATTTTACATATTTTACGGGGTGTATTCAATATGATATTTAAGAGTATTTGAAGAGATTTGAGTTTTAGTGAGTTTTTAGATGATTTGAATGATTTAAGAAAGTTATTATGATTTGTTTTTAAATAACTTTAAAATCTCACTTAAAACCATGAGATTTGGATTTTTATTTTTTTAACTAAAAAATTCTACCAAAACACATTCAAATCACTAAAAATTTTTTAAAACCCATTACTTCAAATATTTCTAAAATTCATGTTTGAATAACATAGAATTTGTGATTTAAATACAAATCACTCCAAATGCTAGATTGAATACACCCCTACATTTCTAACCACATTTAAGAACAGACTAGAACAAAACTTCTAAAATAATTAATTAAAAATAACAAAATACAAGCAAAGTATTTGGGTTTTTTGTTCTTCTTACTTTGCCAAACTTCTTTGCCAAATTTGGCAAAGAAAAGTATAAAAATCTGGGAAAAAAAGAGAGAAAAAGAAGTAAGAAGAGATTAACGGGTCTTATGGGGTTTGGAAATTTTCTTCTTTCTCTTCTTTACAGATTTGGGTGTTTTGTTCTTCCTAGACTCTCTCTTCTCCTCTTTCACTTTCTTCTTGTGCTCTTTCCTTGCCGCTTTCTTGTCTTCAGGACCCAATTCTTCTTCACTTTCACTTTCGTCGTCTTCTTCTTTTTCACTTTCACTTTCACTTTCTCCTTCTTCTTCTTCTTCTTCTACCTCTTTTTCCTCTTCAACATCCACCTTTATTTGCTGCTCATCTACTTTAGGAAGAGCATCCTTAAGCCCTGTTATTGTTTGGTACAGCATGTCTCCTGTGTCCTGCCCGCTCGTTATCTTCTCTACATCAGCCTCCGGGTTATTCACAGCATCCAGAGATTTCGGTATGTAAGACTGATCATCACAAAAAAAACAATAAGATTAAGATGATTATATATAGCTTCACAAATCACATATAACGACTGTATACTTTACTAACCTTCATGAATACTGAATCCGCTATTTCATCCTCTACGGATATCTCTCCTCGCTCTATAACTTTGCGTTGGACCTGCCCCCGATATTAATTACTTCATTAATTTGACTTTGCGAATACATAAATGTTACAACTTTAAACCTGAAGCTGCCACTGATTTAAGGAGCAAATTCCAAATAAATAGGTATTTACATACCTCTTCCAAATAGCTATCAACACTATCGTCTGAAATTGTCGGGTCAACAATGAAGTCAAATAGCTCCCTTATGGTCATTACAGCCACACCATGTTTTTTGAAAAAGTCCTGCAGGTGAATGTCGAAATAATCCATACATGAGAAACCATTTTCCAGTCAAATTAATCATTGTTAAAAAACAATCTAGTATTAGCACTTACTGAGACGTGGTCACAATCTTCCCGTAGAAAATTGAGGGCAAGAGGATGGTCCAGATCCACAGATTGTGAAACATCAATTATATAAAGGTGCCCCTGAAGAAAGTCAAGATAATATCAAATATATTTGGCTTCTCTCTATTGTTTAAAACTAATTTTTGTTTTCTTTTGCTGTCAGGAAAAGGAGCCATGTAAACCGAAGAGGTCCTTTAAGAACAAAATAGCTCAAAACTCACCTCAAAATAAAGTATGTTGTACTCACTAAGATCTCCATGCACCAATTTGCACTTCTGATACAGTATTCGCATTTGAATTATCAACTGAAAAGAAAATGAAAAGGTGTCAGTGAGTTCCCGATATGATAGCGATGAGACCATAAAGAGATTGATCGTGGCTGTAATGCCACCTGATATGTTTCAAAGACGATAGGTATAAGTAAAGTATTACAACAAGACACTCAGTAACCTCTAAACGAGAAAATAAGACACTCGCATACCTCTAGATAAGACTCACGTAACTTGTCCAGTGATAATGCAGCATCCTTGAGACGCGGTGCAGCCCAACCATCTCTTCCTGCAATTATATATATAAATAAAACAATCTTAGTGAGTTTGAAACATCATTACTTCATCATTTCTATGTTTCAATGAAATATGATAATGAATCAAAGTCAACAGAGAAGAGTTGCCTGGAATCAGTGACCAAAGAAACATATAATGCATTAGAGCGAACCTATAAACTCCATGACTAGAACATGAAGTCGTAGAATGATAGGAACTGGACACCGAATTCCTGCTGCCTGAAGCCTGACAATGAAACATGTATATAAACAATAAGGAGTTACAAAATTACTGTTACACATAAAATCGAAACAAGTAATTACATCTCCGGCTTATGTTTAGAAAAGAAGATATGTCAATCTACATTAACGATCTAATAAGAGTAAAGCAGAGAGGACTACCAAGATTCCTTATTCTAGGTTTTACCTCTTAAGATTTCTGTGTTCCTTTTCAGCCCATGTCTTCACCATCTTCCGGGGATTGTGGCGACAGTAGCCATGTCTAAAACGGTAATCTCCTTGTACATATCGATCTCGATCCCTGAAATCATCAAAGTTGAAAATGGTGTTTCAATAACAAAATAATCAAGTAATAACTTTTTCAGCGAAATTTTTTTAAAGAACATGTATTCCTTGTATTAGCTCACTTGAAAACCAGAACGGATGTCTTGTACACTTTTATTGCAAGTTCCGCACCATCAGATTTTGTGGCATGATAAACATTAGCCTGAAAGGTAATAAAAGAGAACGCTGTTAAGTGTTAACAAAGGAATCCAAACAGATCATCTTTCTGACTGTTGGTTAAAACGGTTGCTTCAAAATTAACACATGACTATTGACTAAACATTCAAATGTGAGAGTACTGAATGTGACGTACTTCTTTGCCTGTCGAAATACAGCCATTAACATCATTGAACACACCCCGATTAAGCATTCTAAACAAAACCATACGCGTCCTCGGATCAAGAGCCTGGAACAAAGAACAAACAACATCAGCACATTGAGGAAAACACTTGATAAAAAAACATCAGACCCTGATTTTTCTAACAGTTAAGCTTCACCTGTTCAACTGTTGCCCGATCTGCTTTATCAGTATTTCTGCTTCTGCCAATTTCTGTTTCCCTCATACTTCCACGAATCGCAGTTGTCACGGAATTCGACATTCCAACTTGAACTCTGCCTTCCCAACCCTGCTTCCGCAATCAACTCATATCAGTTTCTAGGTACATCAACCCCTATAAACTCAATGTGCATTTGAGCACAGACTTAGAGCAGTCCAGAAGATTATTCAAATTATAATCTTTGACAAAAATTTCCAAACTCTAAACTCCTAATATCAAATCAATTAAATCCAGTAACAACCAAATCAAAGACTCTGAACCTGAATTGAAAAGAAAAATCGATAACTATGCAAAGAACATCAGAAAATGGAAGACCTATGAGGTCCAAAGGAGAAGAAACGTCACCTCCAATGGAGAAGCACGGACATGACTAGAAAGCTTCTGTGCTTTGTTTGAAAGAGGCTGAAGAGCGCCTGCGTTAGGACGAGCTCCATGTCCACCGTGAGCATTAGGGCGACGCGCATGGAGAGAGAACCCACCACCAATGAGGTCGTCATCGTCTTTACCGTCGAGCCAGTCAAGAGCTTCACCGATATCGGAATCTGACGAAAGTGAGAGATCGTCGTCATCATCATCTTCAATCTCTTCCTCGTATTCCACAACCACCGGAGGGATAATCGGTTGCGGCTCTGCTACAACTTCCTCCATAGTTTTCTTCTAGCGAAGCGGCGAGATACCGGCGACTTGTGATAATCAGAGGAAGAAGATATCTTCAGTCGAAACCCTTTTTTTTTTCCTTTAACCAGTCTAATCCGGCGTCGTTTTGTAGACCTAATGATTTTAAATTACAGATAGGTATGGCCATGGGAAATTGCTAATTTAATTCCTCACATTTTTTCATTCGATTAATTTATTTCTCAATTATCGTTTGTTCAAATAAATTTTCTAAGTTATAGTTGACTTTACAAAATTAGAATTAAAAAAGTTAATCGTTAACTAAACAAACGGAGACGTTAACGTTAACTTTTTATGAGTTCAATTTTGCGAAGTCAACGAAAACTTGAGAAATTAATTTACAAACTTAAAAGTTAGACAATTAATCTGCAAAATTGCAAAACTAGAGGAATTAAATGATCATTTCCAAATATAGTATATTTTTAAAATAAAAACTAGTCTTCATTTTAATAATATACACATAAATTATTATGGTTTATTCATAACTAGATAAGTACCCGCATATATGCGGGTTTATAATTTAATATTTTATAACCCGCTAAAAAAACAGAATTAGATCACCCGTGAAAAATATATAATACATAAATTTAGAAACAAAGTTTACGATGAAATAAATATATATATTGAAATAAAAATTTGGTGAATAGATGCAGTAAATAGCTTTGGATACGTTTATTGGACTTTTATTTTTTTGGTGTGTAATTGACACACTACCAAATTGTGATTTATATAGAGGTGAGAAATTATAATTACTAGGTGAGTCCCCGCGCTAACGCACGGGTATTTTTATTTAGAAGTTTTTGGTGCTTTTAAAAAAAAATATTCGTAACAAATGCACATCTAGAGAGACATCATGCCAGCTGATATTCCGAGTACTACTATATATATATCCATATATCCATTATATATATCCACAAAATCATGCAACATATGCTTATCCAAATACATTTAAACCACAATATGAGCACATGATTTGCTATAAAACACAGGAGGTTACAACGAAAGCGTACCATGAATAGTTTAAGTAGCCATGAAACGATCAGCCAACATCTGAATCTTTACCATTCCCTCATTTCCAGGTATCCGAATCAGGATAAGCATTAGGCAGACTCTGACCTCTAAAGTAAGATCCTTTAACTGATAGACCAGCACCAACGCCTGGCTCACCAATACCACTCATCTGCAACAAATCATGGCTCAACCCACTATGGGTTAGAGCACTCGCCATATGCTGGTAAAGCTGGATTCCCCAACATTCCGGCGACATATACCGGATGGTATTGGTTCCCTAGCATAAACGGCGATGCATCCATTCCACCACCGGTAAATACATGTTGCCCTTGCGCTTGCTATTGCTGGGGATGACATTGATTAGCCATTGAACCTAAACTCATATTCACCAGACCCGCCTGGTGATGCCCCTTTCCCGACGCCGCATGCCCCATTAAAGCAAGCTGGCATGTCGCCGTTCGATTAAGAATCCTCTTCTTCTGCTCCTTAAGCGCCTATCTTGCTCCTTTCCTCGTTTGAACCCTTTAGCCTTGTCCATTGTAATTCAGGAGATTGAATCCGTGATCATTACTATTCCAAAACGAATCATCGCTGGAAGAGCCGAAGCTCTCGTCTTCGTTAGGTTGATGAATCACCATACTCCCAACTCGCGTCATCCTCAGAGACAAATATGGAGGAGGTTGCATCTACGGCGGGGGCGATCATGACCTCTTCATGGACTGGTTGTCGCCATAGCATATCGATTACCAATACCTCTTCTTCGACGACACTACTCGAGGAATCGATGAACCTTTAATATTATCTTGTATCTTTTTATCATTTTTTTTTCTTTTATAATGACCTTAGTAATCTGTTCCATTTGTTTTTTTTCTGAATATTTATGTGTTCTTCACAATTTTAAACTTTATCAATTTACCATTTTGAGTTTTTGTTCTCACATACCTTTCACTATTCCATTTCTCTTTTCTACGTTTTTAAATTCTTGTATTTATCTTTGTTTCCGCCTTTTATGTTTTTTATTTGTTATCTTCTTTTCTTCATTCTTGATAACTTGTTATCTCTTCAATTCTTTTATTGAATATTCTTTTGTCTTATGGTTTTTATTATAATTTTTATTTTAATTGCTTGAAACTTTCTTAATCTATAGTCATATTTTCCATAATTTATTATTTTTGACTTACATTTTTTGTTGAAATGTTAAATTTATTGCTAAAAAAATGAAAAACATGACCAATAAGGGGGTGACATGTGTCAAAGATGGAGAGATCCATTTCACTCTTTATAAGGTACATTTTCTTTTTTTTGATTAATTTCCTTAATCTAAATGGAAAAACTAAATAATATTTTTTCTTTTTTTATATTAATTTTGCCTTTTATGATAAATTTATTTTTTTAATTTTTATTTTTAATAACTTTACCTTTTAAGATTATAAATCGTTTATTAATTTTCAGAATATTTGAGTTTTTTATTAATCAATTTTAAGATTATAAATCAGTTATTAATTGATTTGAGTAACTTTACATTCAGTTTAATATTATAAAATTTCCTTATTTTAAACTGAAATATTATTTATTTATTTTCTAAAAAAATTGTCTTTTGTTCATTTTCTTTTTATGATTGTTATCTATTGTTTAATTTCCTTATTATAATATGAAATATAGTTTTTCCTTTTTTAAGAAAAAAAAATTTTGGTTTTTATTTATAGTTTTTATTTAATTTCCTTAATCTAAACATAACTACTATTTTTTCCTAATACCTTTTAAGATTATAGTTTTTGTCTATTTTTTTCCTAATACTTTTTAAGATTCCTAAAATTTTACTTTTATTGTTAATATTATGTGTTAAAATATAATTGTAATTTTATCAAATATGTGTCAAAATATAATTGAAAATTTATTAAACATACGCCAAAATCTAATCGATTAACTTATCACGTTTAAAATATAATTAAAAGTTTATTAAACATTTGTCAAAATATAATTAGAAATTTATTAAACATGTGTCAAAATCTGATCGTTTGACTTAACACATATCGCGATCATTCAATTTACTAACTTTGAAACATTCTATTTTATATAATACATAAAATTTGACATGATTAGATTTTTTTATATAAAATCTGAACATATTAGAAATCATATAATAAATAAAATTTGACATGTTTAGATTTTTTATATGAAATATAAATATATAAGAAATCAAGTACTTAAAAAAAATTTATGATTAATTTCAAAAACTTATGAAGTAAATCTTTGAAGGAAAATTTTGGTGAAACATATGCTGTAAATACCTTTTGTACTTTAAATAAAATTTATGATTTTTTGCTTTTTAATTTTAATGGGTAAAAGTATATATTTATCTTTTGTAAATAATTAATAACACATATTCAACTTTAATAAAATATTATGTGGTTTTTTGTCTTCTTCGTTGCCGCATCCGTTCACTTCTTTCTTGGACGGATGGGTCAGGGATCATCGTGATGGCGATGTGAAGGGAGAGGTTGTGGTAGTTGTATGGATCTGGGCAACAATGACCGCCATTTCAAGGATTCTCTTAGGGAGACATTACGTGCTCGACGTAGCTTCTGGTGCTTGCTTGGGGATTCTAGAGGCTCTCTTTGCTCTTCGATTTCTGAGATTCGAACAGATCTTTGGGAGGTAAAACAAAAGTATCCAACTTTGTATCAGTTGTTGAATCACAATCTTGCTGTAATTTTCGTGACATGAGAGATCCAAATTTTGAAATTGTTTCGATTGCTTTGAAGAATCAAAGTTTGTCCCTTTTCGTTTTCACTACAGGCTCTTGTATGAAATATTGTGTTATATGATTTGATTAATGAAAGAGATCTGCTACTCATCTATGAAAATCCCTTACTCATCATGTTACACTTGCAATTTAATTGATGTACACAATTTGAAAAAAAATGAAAGGCTAAACCTTTCACATCTTGATACATTGAGTTACATCTGAAATTTCTGCAATTGTTACCTGAACAATACTTTGACCTGGGATCATCTGTGAGCCATCTAAATTGTTTGGAACGATGAGCTTGTGGATGAATATTTAATGGGTAAACTCATTAAAACCATTAATTCATTAACATAATGAGTTAATGGTTTGATCCTAACCATTTGCTTAATGAGTTGGATAAAACCATAACTCATTTAGTAATGAGTTAATGAGTTAATGGATTGGTTTGGTTTGGATCAACCAATTTGACACCCCTAGTGGTTTATCTTTTAGCTAAACAGAATAATAAATTTCTTTTTTCAGTTTATAAGATAATTTTGATCGATTTTTTAATTTTTAAAAATCACACATTTTAAAATTAAAAAGGTGTAGATTATTATATAGAGTTTGGTCGTGGTTGTATATTAATACTTTTCTTTTTTAAGTTTCTTTTTGTCATAATGGAAAGGATTATAAACTTTTAATTTTGGTCGTATATTAATAATTTTTTTTTAAAGTTTATAGTATATTTATAATTTTCCATTTCTAATTTTGGTCATTGTATAAACTTATAATAGTTTTCTTTTGTCATTTTTATTTATTGTAAGTTTTCCTTACTTTTTTTTTTAATTGCTTTTTTAGTTTAACATTATTTAATATTTACTTTAATTTATTTTTACCTTTTTAATTAAATTGACACATGTCAAAATCTAAATTGATAATCGTGACAAATGTCACAATCTCGTGATTGAAAATTATCTTACTTATCACACTCATGTCGAGGGATCAAGGTTTATATAATAAGAATGTGTAAAAGTATATATTATCTTTTGTAAATAATTAATAACACATATTCACCTTTAATAAAATATTATGTGGTTTATCTTTTAGCTAAACAGAATAATTTTTTTTTTTCAGTTTACAAGATAGTTTTGAACGATATTTTTAAGTTTTAAAAGTCACACATTTTAAAATTAAAAAAGTGTAGATTATTATATAGAGTTTAGTCGTGGTTGTATATTAATAATTTTCATTTTAAGTTTCTTTTTGTCATAATGTAAATGATTATAAATTTTTAAGTTTGGTCGTATATTAATAATTTTATTTTTATGTTTATAGTATATTTATAATTTTCCATTTTTAAGTTTGGTCGTGATATAAACTTAAAATAGTTTCCTTTTGTCACTTTTCTTTATTGTAAGTTTTCCTTACTTATTATTTTTTTTTTTTGAAATTGTTTTTTTTAGTTTAACATTATTTAATATTTACTTTAATTCATTTTTATATTTTTTTATTAAATTGACACATGTCAATATCTAAATTAAAAACTGTGACAAATGTTACGATATCGTGATTGATAATTATCCTACGTGTCACGTTCACGTCGAGGTATCCAGCTTTATATAATAAGATAATTTTCAAAATTGTCTTGTAACATTTAAAACTATTAAATTTGATAAAAATCAAAATAACTATATTCAGCTATATAAGAACTTAACCAACAAATTTTTATAGTTACAGAAAGTATGTTTTATTTATTTTATGATATTAATAAAGTAATCTTAGTTGATTCTCCATTTGTTCATGTGTGTAGGCCTATGGGCCACATTTTTTATTTTGTAATGTCGGATATATTTTTAGACGGGAGTCTTACACTACAAGAAAAAGTGATATTGCAACATATATTTTGCAACGTTAGATTTTGTCAAAATTTTGCAACAAAATTTACAATATTTTTGCAATGAAGAATATACCCCGCAAAATTATTACAAATTCTTTACAAAACGGCGACAGATTTTTTCACTTCAAATTTTCGTTACCAATTTACAATTTTTTTACTGCATGTAAAAATCTCTTGCAAAATTTGCAAGACATATTCAACAACCTAAAAAACGTGATTTTTGCAAAAAAAAAAAAATGAGTCAGAATACGTGACAAAGTATGTGACATTTTTATCACTAAATTTGCAACATCTTAATAGTTATTTTGCAACATTTAATTTCTATAAACTACTGACAACATCTTTATATATATATATATATATATATATATATATATTATCGTATATTTTTAGCTGACTTGGTAATTTTTTTAAAAAAATCATCAATCCAAACCAGAAAACTATTTTATATTTTAAGATTAAATCAAAAGGTTGTATTACATGTTTTCCCGCTTTTGGTATTAATTTGCGCCATCTTATTTAAAATAATTGGATTACTCCAACATCGTGAATCCAGGGATATATATTTTATATGATTACCCTTTTCTTAATTCATTCTTATATCTATGTAAGTTATACTTGTGTGGAGATAAGTTCGCATCCTCTGCCGGAGAAAAGTTGTGGAGTTCAATTTGTACTCTAATGAACGACGGTAACTGAAACACAGGCCAATTTCTTATAAAAATTTTGATTCAGTTTAAAATAGGTAAATTGATTGAAGTTTGTATTTGTTTTATCTTTGAGATTCGTTTAACATATTGTTTTTTTCTTTCTAAAATTCAGATTTAACCTATAGCCGGGTTGCTAGAGAAACTGGAGAATTAATTCAACCAATACGAAAGCCCAATCAATGTCTGTTTTATGTATTCTTAATCCATCCAAACAAAATGAAATGTTGTGGAACTTTACTGGTTACTTTTAAAATTTTGGTATTTATGCATTCTTGGATATTGTAATATTTGATTATTTAATTAAATTAGTTATTTTTGTTAGCTCTTATTTTTATTATAATTTTATTATTAATATAGGATATTCTAATATATACCATATGTGAAATAAAAAATATAGAAAACATATTGTGATGAAATGAATGTTGCAAAACAAACTTCAATTTAAAGAATTCATTGGATGATGAGTCTTGTCATGATGAGGCAACAAAATATTAATTGCATATCATAAGACTATTTACAATGGTTTTAATATTACAACACATTTTGTTTTTAATACTCCACATCATCTTCTCTCTCTTCCACATCATCTTTTCTTTCTTCCACATCATAATTCAACACCCATTCGGATCAGTTTCATTACCCGTTGGAGTATAATAATAAATGGGTGTTTAAGATGAATATGTCATCATCGATCCATAATATGGACGATAGTTTGGAACAGCTGACGACATAAAGAAATTTGGTGGATAACCATAGTTTGGTATATTTTGGGGTTAGAAAATTGATTTTGAAATTGAGAATTGTTGGGATTTGGATAGTTGAAAGGGTAATTAGAAGAAATTTGGATGTTAAAAGGGTTATTATTGGGATCCATAAAAAAATCGATTTTTTTTGTCTCCAAATCAAATGAAACAAGTCTATATTTATAGAGTACGTAAAATTTGTAAAATTTGTAACTGTCTTTGCAACAAACACGAATTTGCAATACTCAAACAACAACGATATAAAGTTTGTTGTACTTTTATTGTAACTAGATGAGTCCCCGCGCGCGGGTATTTTTATGTAAAATTTATTTGGTGCTTTTAAAAAAAAAAAATTTGTGCAGATCTAGAGAGACATCATGCCAGCTGAATAACTGATATTTCGATTACTACTACGAAGTCGTAACCCATTATATATATTCATTAAGACATATACATACGCTCTTACTATAAATCATGCAACATATGCTTATCCAAAGACATTTAAACCACAATATGAGCACATGTGTTGCAATAAAACACAAGATGTTACAGCGAGAGCGTGCCATGAATAATTTGTGTAGCCATGAAATGAGCTGCCAGCATCTGAATCTTTACCATTCCCAGAAATGATAGACCATCACCAACGCTTGGCTCACCAACACCACCTATCTGGCTCGACTGCAACAAATCGTGGTTCAACCCACCATGGGTTAGAGCACTCGCCAACATCGGATACGTGTAACCTCCTCCGGCTGCTGCTGCTAAAGCTGGATTCCCCAACATTCCGGTTACATAAACCAGATGATATTGGTTCCCTAGCATGAACGGCGATGCAACCATTCCACCACCGGTAAATACATGTTGCCCTTGCGCTTGATGTTGCTAGGACCGACCCTGATTAGCAATCGAACCTAATTAAACTCATCTTCACCGGACCCACTTGGTAATGCCCCTTTCCCGAGGACGCATGCCCCATTGAAGCAAGCTGGCATGTCGCCGTTCGATTAAGAATCCTCTTCTTCGGCTCCTTAGCGCCTCTCTTGCTCCTTTCCTCGTCCAAAACCTTTAATCTTGGCCCTTGTAATCCAGGAGATTGAATCCGCGATCATTACTATTCCAAAACGAATCATCGCTGGAAGAGCCTTGTTTATATGTTATATATATTTTCTAATTTGTGTTTAGTAAAATATGATTTAAAAAAAATTAGTTTAACGAATACAACCTAATTTGAGATAGAGGCTATTTGATGAATTTGTTTTATAATGTATAATTAATTTGTGTTCTCCAATTTTCTTTTTTATTAAACTAAAATAAAAATATAAAATAAAACAATGAGTTTATAATATTGTGATGAGCCCATGTGTGTTTACAAATAAAATAGTTTGACTTTCATCTTCTTATAATCTATTTGCCTTCTTTTCTAATGTTTGCATCTGTCTCCTCCATACTTCGAAACCATTCACTATGTGTTACCACCATGTTCTGATGCGGCCATTGATTCATATCATTCTTTATCACCATCAAAGAGTCTTATGGCATAACAATTTTCTTTGAAAATTTTATATGTAACGCTTCTAACGATTTGAATAACTTCATAACTCATATAATTTTTTTGTGATTTATCATCATTCGTAGATAATATAGCTCACATGCTGATGAATAAATGTTAAATGTCTTATCGGTGCTCTTTCCTCTTAGTCATATTTTTTTTATCCTAAATAAATATTTCATATGTTAGACTGTTTGCATGCCAAAAAGTAGCCAAATTTCCGTCTTGTGCAGCTATAAGATAAAATCTATAAATAACATAATTAAAAGAATCTACACTTATTTAAAAGGACAATTTAACATAACTTTGAATTTAGATAAAATTTGTTATATGAATAGAATAGCAACTATTGAGTGGGTATTTATATTTTTTTTCTTTATATTTATTAAATATTTTAAGTTAATTTTGTCTTCTCGTTTTTCGTAGATACAATTTAGATATATGAATAGCATGAATTTAGACTTGTTTTAGTTATTTATTTTTACTTTAAAATACAATGAATTTGGAAAGGATTGTGTAAAAGCGTAATTATTGTAAATAAGTTCTTTAACAAAAAATTATTGTTAGTAAGTTGAAAAGGTTTTTATATATTTTTGAATTAAATAGAAGTTGGAAGGTTTAAAAAGTTATTATGGGTTTTTTAATTTTGAATTTATTGAGAAAAAAATAAAAATAAAAAATAACCAATGAGGGGGGGACAAGTGTCAAAGCTGGAGAGCACCTCTTCTCTCTTTATAAGGTAGACTAGTGTGTGATCCGCGCTACGCGCGGACGTGAACACAATTTTGTTTTTAATTTTTTTGTTATAATAATATTTTAGTTTTATTAGTATGATTGTTAATGAATTTGTCTCAATTAGCTTAAGAAATGTGGATTGTTTATTCTTAAGTTTTTTTCCTTTCTTAATTTTATGTTTATTTATGTATTTATTTAGTGAGTGATCGACAATTTAAAAAAAAAATTCTTTGGTTGAATATTTATTCAATTAGTTGGTTTTTAAAAGTTAAGTTTTTGTCATTTTAAAGTTTAGAGAATTGTATATTTTTTTAACCCAACTGAATACTAATAAAATAAATACTTTGAAATAGGGTTAGTTTTGTATAGTCCGAAAGTTACTTCGAATACTAATAAAAGGAAAGTTAGTTTTGTGAATTTAGAATTCTCCGAACTTTAAAAAAAAAAATACTTCGAAATAAGTCACTGTATTTTTATCTATTTTTACGTAAAACCGAATACTAATAAAATGTTCAGAATTTACTATTATTCATCTTCGATGATCTAGTGTTGGTGACTACAAAATGAATCTAATTTTATTTGAAAAACGATTTAATTTCTATCTCTAATTTACTATCAAAATCATCGTAGATGTATAGGTTAATGAGAACATTTGAGATAATATGGGCCGATTTGGAAAAATATAAGAAATATGGGGTCGAGCGTCGATTCAAACATTTAGAGAAAGAGAGAGAGAATTCTTGTGAATAGGATTATCCTGTAAAAAACATTACCCACAGCTCTAAAACCCTCGTCTTCTCCGATATCTTCCCCCAACACCAGTGAGATTTCACTTTCAATTTTATTCATAAAGGATCTGATCCGCGCGGAGTGGTAAACAATTTTTTTAATCTAATAGTATTTTATTTTATTTGGTCTCGTAGTTAATTTAATTATCTCTATCAGCTTAAGATCTGTGTATTTTTTTTTTTTTTTTTTTAATTTATGATAATCTATGTGTTTATTTATTGGATGATACACATTTTTACCTCTCTTTTTTTCTTTGGTGATCAATTTTATGCAATTAGTTGAGTTTTTTAAAAGGAAGATATTTACATTTAAAAGTTGCATAATTTTTTGTTTTTTTTTGTTTCATGTGAAGTTATTATTTTTGGAGTGTTTCATGTATGATTTTAACCCTATTTATGCGTGCAATATGTTTGTGATTCCTAAATCTATTTATTTTTGTTGAAAAAGATTTCCATTCCATATATAACTGATTGTTTGAAGTCACAACATTTGTTTGATTTTAGTTAGAAAAAATATAATCCATAATTTATAAACACTAAATTCTATAGTTTTTCTAAACTATATAAATAAACTAATAAAACTAAATTATTAAATTGAAATTTCTTTAGATTAATTCAATATCATCTATCTTTTATTAAGTAAATGTCTTTTCAAATTCTAGGGAAAACTATTGTATTAATGGATGGTAATTATTATGAGAATTGAAATATATTTACATCACATGATATATATTTTGCATATACAAAGCTTTTATTTTATTCTCTTATTGTAGTTACATTTATTTTTATTTTTATTTTGTTAAAAATAATATCACAAAACACAACGATCTTAAATTTTCAAATTTAATTTATATTTGTGTGTAAATACTTTTAATATGTTTCTTAATTTTTCTGGCTCTTATTCTCCTTTTCATAGTTATGTATAATTGCAATTATTATGTTAAGTATACCTTAATTTTATTTATTTGTCTCTTTATTAGATGTAAAACTTACCAACTTATATTTTGCTTTATGAATTTAGTTACATATTTAACTTATTTATTTAATCGTTAGGACTTGTTTGATATTTTAGTTTTTTTTAATAATATTTACGATACAACTTAACCTAATTAAATATTTATAAAAGTTGAAATATATTATGATAACCAAATTTATTAAACCTGTTATTATTTCAAAGAACTATATTCATATAAATTTATTATTTTCTGGTTTAATTTAGAATATGAGTAATGCCTTTTCAAATTCTTTTCATAATGTTAAAACCAAATATATAATTAATATATGTATTTAGTATGTGTATTAAATTTTTAGGATGCTGAGGTGGCAGCATGAGAAGAGAGAAAAGCTTACTTTATGTATATAGATTCCATATTTGCAACAATATATTAACCTATTGCAACATCTTTTCCTTATTGAAATATCACTATTTTCTTGTAGTGTTAGGGATGACGAAAATTACCAATAATGCTGAATATAGTTATTTTGATTTTTATCAAATCAAATAGTTTTAAATGTTACAAGACAATTTTGAAAATTATTATGAATAAACCGTAATAATTTATGGTGGCCCTAATTTATGTGTATACTAGTATTATCACTCATGCATAGCACGAGAACATTTTTTTTTCATATGAACTCATCTTTATGCATAGCACGAGACGGTGTATTGTCATACTAACTTGAGATCTCTAAGTTGAATATCCAACAACTTTGAAGAATTGCCTGAAAAGTTTTTCTCCATAATATCACTCATGCCTACAATTTCACAAGTATATCTGTAGAAAAAAAAGGAGGAAATAAAGCATGAGATTAATTCAATTATATGATTTATAAACCTGTTAAAGTAAATTCAATATCAAAACATGTTGCGCTTGAAACAAAATAACTTACCAATAAAAACATCATCAACATTATACTAAGCTAAAACCTCTGCGAATGTGCATAAATTGAAACGTGATAGATTTGGAATCTGCTCACACGGCTTCACATATGTCGTAAATAAAAAGTTAATCTTGTAAGGGTGTGTGGTTCCTCTGTAATCACCATGGTTCTCCACCACTTCGAAATTCATGATATCACGACACTCTCCTTATTTTAAATCACTTTTGATTTTTTTTTATCAGTTTCTGTTTCACAGAAACTTGAATCCTACCACCCTGTTACATAAACCAGCATCACTTTAGACAGAAGAAGATGGCAGATTCTTGCATAAGTATCATGAATGATGAACCCAAATTAAAGGTAACAATGAGATTTGAGATAGTTTGCAATAATGTCGTTATATCAATCCAACACACCTGATTTCTCAACGGTTCCTCCACAAGAATATTTCCCCACGATCATCAATTATATTAACACCATAAAATCACTTCACCATCATTGATTTTACTTTTCAAAATGCTACGCATATAATCTCATTAAATCAAGTTTTTAATCAAATATTACAACAAAAGCTACTTTACTTTTCAAAATGACTACGAATTGTTGGAACTCGTTTTTGACGAAATGGCGTTGACCACTTTTCCGGTGGATTTTCCGGCGGAGACGTCTGTCGGAATGACCGGATTTCGGGCACGATGAAATCACTGCCGTGAGCACTATAACATAGTGTATTCACTTGTCAAAATCTGAGTTGATTTGAATGAGAAATGGAGATCCAAAGTGGCTGACTTGGAAAGCTTGAAATGTTTCAAAATTTGGCTAAGTGTAAAAACTAGCAAATATCCCACATTGGAAACTTGAGGTGAAATCCTCTTGTATATATATTGGAGAAGTCCCAACAAGGTTCAAAACCTTAGGACCACTTTGTGGGGAGAAGAGCAAACTCACACTAAACCATCTGCACGCGCGCGCTGCGAATCAAGTCGAGTCGAGCTCGGACTCAGGTTTGAGTGTTGGTTCGGGTAGATGGGTCTTGACCCTAACCCATTTTTTTTTGCATCAAATTATTATTTGTGTAATTGATCACTACATAAATTATATATTTGGTCAAAATATAATAATAAATAATTATCATCATTATTTGAGAATTGATGTGGTCAATTCTATAACTCCTCCTTCTCCTTTATTACCACAAATTAATTTGGCAATTAATTGTGCATTACTCCTAGAAAATAGAGACCACACAAGTCTTGTAACTCCTCTCTCATTTCATATATATATATGAACAATCTCTCATATGAAGGAAGATGAATCATCACTTTCTTTTTCTTCTCCTGTCTTATGGTTTTTCTCCATGAGAGTACAACACAGAAAAAATGGTTCGAAAGCTTATGATATATTTTGGGTGATGCGAATCATAAGAAAAATGCAGTTGTATCCTGGGATTCGGAATGATATGCAACCGTCACACTACGGAGCATTTTCAGAATTAAGGAAAGAGTGTCTCGCCTCTGCAAATCCGTTCTTCCCCAAATTCTTGTATCGGTATCATTTTAATATTATGATCATCGATTTATTTATGTATTGTTTACAAATTTATCAGTTTGCCCTATTATAAAATATGCGTTCCTACACGAATTAGTTTTTAATTGACTCGTGCCTACGACAAAAGTTTAAGTAAAAAGAAAACTATTCCAACGTAAAGATTCAATAACTCTGACCTATACCATCACTTTTTATATGCCATCAAAAGTGCTCCAATATCGGTATTAACAATTGAAAACTATTATCATCTAGTTTACAACATGTATGCCATCATGTTGTTCCAAAACAAATCCGGTTTATCAAACATATTGTCAACGATTTTAACAGATAATATGTTGTTCCAAATACTATAACGCCCCGACCGCCCCTACCTGTGGGCACCACCCCCACTCTCGGCCCGTGGGCCCCACCCTCGTCCGACGGTTGGTGCGCTTATCCGGGAGGCTCGTAAGACTTGTTTACTGACCCTGCAATCACCACATGATCTTTCCCCGTATTTTTTCCTCACTCGCACAGTACCGCGAATCACTTCCCGGTAGGTCACCCATCCTTAAATTTTTCCAGTTCAAGCACGCTTAACTCTGGAGTTCTCTCTGGACAAGTAACCGAAAAGATAAGTGCACTTTGGTGACATAGGTAGCCAAATCAATTCTTATAAGCCTCTCCGCATATACCAGAAATCGGGATGTTACAAATACGATATTAACAGACATCATGTTGTTCCAAAAACCTAATTATCACTCCGAGTATTATCTTATTATATATACACTAAATCGTTGGCAATATGTTTGATAACCGGATTTGTAATAGACAATCTCAAACTACGCACCTATGAGACCAAAAACTTGAATCAAACTTTTAGAAATCATAACTTTAAGGAGGACGCTGATTTTTCTTGTTCTTCGGTCAGGCGGAGAGTTGGTTGGAGGAGAAGGAGGAATCTGACCTTGAAGATGTCTATATTGAAATGTGTGTTGTTTTACTTACACTTTGGTAAACATCCTGCTATTTTTTATACAATGAAACACTACGTTTTAATTTATGTTAGTTTTTCACAGCCGTTTCATTTTGCCACATCATCGATATGGGCTTGGGTAGTTTTGTGGGTGACTTTGGAGGTGAAGGAATTGACTTGCATTTTTTTGAGCTGAGGGGTATTCTTACAAAAACAATAAAGGTTATGAGTTTTTTTGCAGAAAATCCTAACTTTAAATGCATGTATGTACCTTTTCATCCACAAGGATAACTTCTATGTCGAGAATAACTCCAGGTTTATCTTTGGGATAAAAATCCCAAGTTCGGGATAATAGAGCTCTGATTTTTCATTCTTTTTTGAAGAATTCAGCTGGTTAATAGGAGTATACTCCAGTGGCATCTTGAACCTGAATCACACAGAAAGAATCAGAGTATTAATATGAGAAGAACCAGAATCAGATATCAGAAAAAGAGATGAATATGAGAAAGAGATGGATCGATGGAGAAGAAGTTAGAGAGAGGGACCTGAAATAGTTTGAAAGTATCGACAATTGTAGTTCATCGTGAGAATATGAGAAAGAAAGTTGAAATTGTGAATAGATCGTGAAGTAGTGGGAGAAGATATTAGAGATTTTAGTTTTTCTTTTTTGCGTGATTTTTTTTTGTATATTTGCCACATGTCAACATGTAATTGGTCATGCGACTTGTGCCTTAGTAGATAAAGATTATTAAAATGAAGACTAATTTTTATTAAAAAGCATACTATACTTGGAAATGATCATTTAATTCCTCTAGTTTTGCAATTTTGCTGAATAATTTTTTAATTCTTAAGTTGGCAAATTAATTCATCAAGTTTATGTTGACTTCGCAAAATTGGACTCATAAAAAGTCAACGTTAACGTCTCCGTTTGTTTAATTAACGATTGATTTTTTAATCCTGATTTTGCGAAGTCAACTACAAATTCGAGAATTTATTTAAACAAGCGATAGTTGGAGAATAAATTAACCGAGAGAAAAAGGTGAGGAATTAAATGAGCAATCTCGTATGGCCATTCTGTTTTTCGGTTGAGTTCGATTCGATTCGGTTCAGTTTTTTTTTTTGATGAAAAATGAATCAAAATAGAAAATAACGTTGTTCGATTTGATTATGTTTGGTTAGAAGAAATTCGGTTTGATTTGGTTCAAATCTTCGTGCCAAAAACAAAAATTGGTTCAAATCCAATTCGGATTGAAATAAAAGAATTATTGTGTTTTTGTAGTTAATATTACATATTTTAACTTTATTTAAAGAGTAATACCATTTTATAGTAACATATAATTTGGAAATTAGAGAATACATTTTTAGACTATTTGAGATGTAACTGTTCACGATGAAATGTCGAACCAACCTCTATTCTACAATTAATTTGTTGCTTTTGGAAACCATATCAATTAATTTGTTGCTTTGGAAAACCATATACGATATAGTTGTAGGACCTACTTCTATTGTATGTGTTAGACACCAACATGTTTATATTTTAACTTTTATTAATAGATTTCAATAAAAACAAAAAAAAATTTACGGGAGAGGGGCTTTTTTTTGGGTGAGGGGATGATAATTGAAGTTGCTTGGGTTATTATATTTTATATTTGTGAACTTGTTAACCTTACTTGTTAATTCTATCGGATAACTTAAGTGGTTAACTTGATTTGACTTGTTATCTTCACAAGTTAACATGTGATCACCGCCTCTTCACAAATTAATATTGCGTCACACACTCACCAACAAACTTAGGGTTTGGGTGGTCAATTACTATAACATGTTGGAACTAATTTTTTTATCAAAGCTTGAAGGCTTGATAAAATTGTGTTAGTGTGAAAAGAAATGAGTTAAGCTCATTCGAATGAAATATTTTCATTGGCTGAGAAATATTTTTTCGTGTATATATTTTGGAATAGTTGTGTGATCGAATTAAATGATTAACAACAAGAGAGAAGAAAAGACCACACGCGTGTCGATCGCATCTTGGGCCTGTTGGGCTCGTTGACTTTTAGAGGTATCGATCGATACCCCTTGGTATCGATCGATACTCGACGGGCCGACTTAAAAAATCGCAGCCCCTAGAATATTCCATATCTGTCTGGGAAAAACCCTAACCTCTCTCCTATATATACTGGCCGATTTTCACAGGGAAGATGATCCTGGTAATCCGATTAAACACTAAAAACACATCCTAAAAGTTTTAGCAGAAGTTCCTTCAATTCCCTACCGTTTAGAGTAAGTTGTTATTCGAGAGTATCGTAGTTATAATGTTCGACAGATCTGATATCAAGTGTAGATGATACATATAAACTTTGGTTGTATCCTGGGACTCATGGATCTATTATAATCCGTCGCACTACGGAAGATTCTTTGAGTTAAGGAAAGAGATTCATCTCGCCTCCTTAGATTTATTTATTGCTTATCGTTTTATGAATCGTCTGTTTCTTACTGTTTATTTATACAATCGTGATTAAATCTTATCCTGTCTATTGTGCGAAATTTTGGTCCTACAATCTTAACTCAAAGAAGATCCGATTTTGTTTTATTACTTCAATCGGATCTTTAATCACGAGTAAATAAACGTTTTCAAAAGGTTTTTTAAAACTATTCTTCTACTGCTGATGATACTCAAACGTTATCAAAAAACTTTTTGGCAACTTGAAACGTGTAGTAGAAGCAATTTCTGTTTATTTTTTAAGAAGATGTTCAACTGCTAGTGATACTCAAACGTTATCAAAAGACTATTTAGCAACTTGAAACGTGTAGTAAAAGCAGTATTGCTTTAAACATCTTCTACAACCGTCATCAATTGCGATTAATGAACGGTGTAATCAACGAACGCACCATGTGGTTCTTGATAGGTTCGATTACGATCGAAACCGTGCAAGTATCGATCGACACCCTGTGGTATCGATCGATACTAGGCAAAATCTGTATCGGTCGACACTGAGGTGTATCGATCGATATTATGCAAAAGTTTGTATCGGTCGACACTGAGGTGCATCGATCGATACTCTGCATCGACCAAGATGGGTCATGTCGATCTATACTGTGTAAAATTCACATGTATCGATCGACACAGCGGTGCATCGATCGATCCTGTGAAAGATTCACTTGCATCGATCGACACCAAGGGTGCATCGATCGATACCAGTTGAGAATCGATCGACACCGTGGTGCATCGATCGATCCTGTGCAAAAATTCACTTGCATCGATCGACACCTAATGTGTATCGATCGACACCGAGGGTGTGCATCGATCGATACCAAGGAGTATCGATCGACACCTAGGGTGCATCGATCGATATTGAGGGTATCGATCGACACCAGATGAGCATCGATCGACACCGTGGTGCATCGATCGATCCTATGCAAAAGTTAAGTGCATCGATCGACACCAAGGGTGTATCGATCGACACTGAGTGCATCGATCGATACTGAGTGTGCAACGATCGACACTAAGCAAAAATTACTTTGCATCGACCAGTTCGGGTCTGTATCTATCGACACTTATGGTGTATCGATCGACACTGTGTGCATCGATCGATAACAAGGGGTATTGATCGACACCAATGCTGTGTGGTTCGATATCAGTATTAAAATTGCGATTCTTAACTATAGAAATAAGTCAAGTATATATAAATCAGCCATCAAGTGTACATAAATCAGCCATCAAGTATCCATAAATCGGCCATCAAGTTTACATAACCAGCCATCAAATATACATAAATCAGCCATCAATGTAGCGTGGATGATTCTGGCACTGGTTTTCATGGCAGATTTTGACCAGTTATAGGCGATTGAACCAGAGATACCACAAAGCCATAAACAACCTATGAAGAGTCAAATTGAGATAATAATATCAGACAAACTCAAAAGCGTCAACGAAATTAAGAACACAGATAAATAAATCGGATCTGAGGAATAATTCAGATAAATACGACATAACCTAGATCTATAATCGATTTGGTTTCAAATATAAATAAGTCAAGTATGTATAAATCAGCCATCAAGTGTACATAAATCAGCCATCAAGTATCCATAAATCGGCCATCAAGTTTACATAAATCAGCCATCAAATATACATAAATCAGCCATCAAATATACATAAATTAGCCATCAATGTAGCGTGGATGATTCTGGCACTGGTTTTCATGGCAGGTTTTGACCAGTTATAGGCGATTGAACCAGAGATACCACAAAGCCATAAACAACCTATGAAGAGTCAAATTGAGATAGTAATATCAAATAACTCAAAAGCGTCAACAAAATTAAGAACACATATAAAAAAATTCGGATCTAAGGAACAATTCAGATAAATACAACATAACCTAGATCTATAATAACGATGAAGCAACACAAATATTTGACGAAACTAGATTCGGGTATTCTTATTAGATGAGGTTACCAACACAAAAAGATTAGATCTGAAGAATATGAAGATGGAGAATAAGAAGATGAGAAGAAGAGAAAGAAGGAGACAAAGAGGAGAAAATAAGACTTACCGTGGGTCGACGCGGCGGTAGAGGATGAAGGAGACGAAGAGTAGAAGGAGACGAAGAGAAAGAAGGAGAAAATAAGACTTACCGGTATCAACGACGTCGGAATCTGAGACGAGGAGGAAATCCGGGAACAAAACTGGGTCTTCGCCGGAGCCGGAGCCAGAGCGGAGGTGATTCGGCGAGTGAGAGATGCGGATAGGGTTTTATATATCTCACTTAAAAAATCTAAATGGCATTATCGTTAATTACAGTTTGTACGCAGCCCTTAATGGATATTTCCTTTAAAAGTTGTATCATTTAAGTAATATCAAAAAGGTATATATTACTCTAATCATATCACAACGTTTTTGTGCTATTTGAGTAATTGTCTCAAAAAATAGTCAATGGTTTTATATTTTATTTGGTGACGCAATTCTTGCTGGAAATGATTTTATATCTAAAATTGATAATATTTCTATACTAGCGCTTTTCTTAACGAATGACACATTGAATTTTTTTTTTTTTTTGTGGTGTGTGTCATGATGAAAATAATTTTATATTTAAAATTGATAATATTCTACACGCGCACTTTTTTTAAATTTATGACACGTTGATTTTTTTATTTTATTTTATATGCGTGTTTTGCTAAAAATGATTTTATATCTAAAATTGTTAATATTCTATGTTGATGCTTTCTTTTAATGTAAGACACAATAATGTTTTATATTATTTTGTGACAAGTGTATTGCATCAAATGATTTTATATCTAAAAATGATGATATTCTATACTCGCGCTTTTCTTAATGTATGATCCGTTGAATTTTTATTTTATTTTATTACACTTGTTGCTAAAAATATTTTTAAATCTAAAATTGATAATATTCTATACTCGTGTTTATCTTAATATATGACACAATAATTTTTATTTTATTTTTTTGGTGTATGTCATGATAAAAAAGATTTTATACCTAAAATTGAAATATTATATGTTGGCGCTTTTTATAATGTATGACACATTGAACTTTTTATTTTATTTTTTGATGTGAGTAGTGCTGAAAATGATTTTGTATCTAAAATCGATAATATTCTATATTGGCACTTTTCTTAATGTATGACCCGTTAAATATTTATTTTATTTTGTGATGCATGTCTTGCTGAAAATAATTTTATGTTTAAAATTGATAATATTATATACTAGCGCTTTGCTTAATGTATGACACATTGTTTTTTTTAAATTTTATTTTGTGGTTCATGGCATGATGAAAATGATTATATATATAAAATTGATAATATTCTATATTAGCACTCTTCTTAATGTATGACACATTGATTTTTTTATTTTATTATGTGACTTGTGTCTTGGTAAAAATGATTTTAAATCTAAAATTGATAATATTTTATACTGGCTCTTTTCTGAATATATGACACATTGATTTTTTATTTTATTTTGTGACGTGTGTTTTGCTGAAAATGATTATATATCTAAAATTGATAATATTATATATTGGCGTTTTTTAAATGTGAGACACATTAATTTTTTTATTTTATTATGTGACAACATTTTTGCTCAAACTGATTTTATATCTAAAATTGATAATATTCTATACTCACATTTTGTAATGTATTGACCTGTTGAATTTTCATTTTAATTTGTGACGTGTCTTGCTGGAAATTATTTTATATCTAAAATTGATAATATTCTGTACTGACGCTTTTCTTAATGGATGACACATTGATTTTTTTTTTTTAATTTCGTGGTGCACGTCATGATGAAAATAATCTTATATCTAAAATTGATAATATTCTATACTCACACTTTTTTAATGTATGACACATTGATTTTTATTCTATTTTGTGACGTGTGTCTTCCTGAAAATAATTTTATATCTATAATTGATAATAGTCTATGTTGGTGCTTTTTTAATATATAACATAATAATATTTTATTTTATTTTGTGAAAAATGTATTGCTGAAAATGATTTTATATCTAAAATTGATGATATTATATTCTCGCGCTTTTCTTAATGTATGATCCGTTGAATTTTTATTATATTTTGTTACGTGCCTTGCTAAAAATTATTTCATATCTAAAATTGATAATATTCTATACTCGCGCTTTTCTTAATGTTTGAAACATTGATTTTTTTTTTGTGTGTGTGTGTGTGTATGTCATGATAAAAATGATTTTAGACCTAAAATTGAAATCTTCTATACTAGCTCATTGTTAATGTATAACACATTGATTTTTTTATTTTATTTTATGCTGTGACATGTATCTTGTTGAAAATGATTTTATATCTAAATTGATAACATTCTATATTATCGTTTTTCTTAATGTATGACACATTAAATATTTATTTTATTTTGTGACGTGGGTCTTGCTGAAAATAATTTTATATCTAAAATGATAATATTCTTTATTGGTGCTTTTCTTAATATATAACACATTATTTGTTTTTAATTTTATTTTGTGGTGCATGTCATGATGAAAATGATTTTATATCTAAAATTGATAATATTTTATACTGGCACTCTTCTTAATGTATGCCATGTTGATTTTTTTATTATTTTATGTTGTGACTCGTGTCTTGCTAAAAATAATTTTATATCTAAAATTGAAAATATTCTATATTGACGGTTTTAATGTATGAGATACGTTCACTTTTATTTTATTTTGTGACGCTTATCTTGACGAAAATTATTTTATCTCTAAAATTGATATTATTTTATATTGGCGTATGGAACATAATTTTTAAAAAATAAAAAAATATTTTTAATTGAAATTTCAAATTTATAAATTAAGAAAAATAGTATTTACAAGAGGAAAGAAAAAAATATATATTCAAAGAAGAAAACAGAGCATGGCTTTTGAAAACCATTTCAGGAAACATAGTACACGCAAATTAATGTCATGAGTACAAGGAGAGACTCGATCAACAACTTAGGGAGTACGACTTGACTCCGGTCTTACAGCGACCCACCTACATATATATGAGGCACTCAATTACATAGTTTGATATGGGTTCTCGTGTGTTTAAGAAGACATTATCGGTATTGTATACTAACTCCCAGGATCTCGTATAAATTGATTAAAAACCAAATGAATGGCCAGCTTTCGCAACAGATCTTAGCGAGATTAAGAACCTATGTAATGATCTCCAAGACGTCAAAGTGGTTTTTGATCCGAGAATCAGTAATAAACTAGCGAAATTCATGGCTGGGAACACACGTACCAGAATCCGTGTCTTCCCTTATGTAGGCATGTCAGTGCTATACTGGTTAGATATCAAAAATCCGCTTTTTACAAAATTCTTACTAATGAGTGCATTTGGTATTAAAAAAATATGAGACACTTAATCTAACGAGTTGTTCGTGTTGGGTTTAGCTTGGTTCAGTTCGATGAAATTGGGTTGGTTTACTGGTTTACTTTGGTTCTGCGAATAAGATCCTATTATTGAGGGGTCAAACTGTTGTCCGATTCTTGCTCTGCTTTCAAGTGTTTAGTGCTTTCTATTCTTTCGGGTTGTTGAAGACTGAGTCTTCCTTGTAAGGCTTTATAAGCCATTGTTTCTGTTCTGAATAAAATCATCGAAGCATTTTCAGCTTTTGTTGTGTGTATTTGTTCTGATTCCTACAAATTTGGTATCAGAGCTTTGAAATTAAACGAGAGAAGAGAGAGGGGAAACACCAGTGAGAGAGAGAAAACACCGGTGAGAGAATGGGAGAATCAAATAGCTTCGCTCAGGCAAGCATCCCCAAATTCGATGGAGATTACGATCATTGGAGTCTCCTCATGGAGAATCTCCTCCGATCGAAAGAATATTTCGGAGTGGTGAAAGATGGGTTTGCTGAGCCAATTAATGAGGAAACACTGACCGAAAATCAAAAGAAAATTCTTAGCGAAGCACGTTTGAAGGATTTAAAGGCGAAGAACTATCTATTCAGTGCGATTGATAAATCGATCCTCAAAACAATCACACTAAAAGAGACTTCTAAGCAACTTTGGGACTCAATGCGAACGAAGTATCAAGGAAGCTCGAGGGTAAAGCGAGCTCAGCTTCAAACACTAAGAAGAACCTTTGAATTGCTGGAGATGAAGAACGGAGAATCCATCTCCGATTATTTTACAAGAGTGATGACTGTGGCAAATGATATGAGAAATTGTGGGGATGACATGCAAGATGTCAAGGTTGTAGAGAAAATTCTGCGCACTCTAACCGAGAATTTCAACTACGTTGTCTGTTCGATTGAGGAATCGAAGGACATTGAAAATCTCTCGGTCGATGAGTTGCAGAGCTCTCTATTGGTTCATGAGCAAAAAATGAAGAAACCAAGCTACGGGGGTGAAGAACAAGTTTTGAAGGCAGCGTATGAAGACAGAAGCGGAAGAGGAAGAGGAAGAGGAATGGGAAGAGGCCGAGGCAGAGGAAGAGTGTTTAACAAAGCGACGATTGAATGTTTTAAGTGTCACAATCTTGGACACTTTCAGTATGAATGTCCAAGATGGGAAGGAAGAGCCAATTATGCAAAAACCGATGGAGAAGAAGATGACGTTCTGCTGATGTCTTTCACGGAGAATCATGTCAAGGAGGAAAATTCTTGGTTTCTCGACTCAGGTTGTAGCAACCATATGTGCGGAGATAGGTCTTGGTTTTCAACCATTGATGAAGACTTTCGTCACTCTGTGAAGCTGGGAAACAATTGTGCTCTGTTGGTGATCGGAAGAGGAAGCGTGAATCTACAAATCAATGGAAGATCACACAAGATAACCGATGTTTATCTCGTACCGGAGCTAACAAGTAACTTGATCAGCGTGGGACAGCTGGTAGAAAAAGGGTGTGAAGTGCTGATGAAAACCGGAGAGTGCAGGCTCTATCATCCTACATTGGGTCTGATCATACAGTCAAGAATGACAGGGAACAAGCTGTTCCGTGTTACAGCAACTAAGACTACACCAAGAGGAGTATCCGAGTGTTTACAAGTCACTACATCAAGTGAGTTACAGTTGTGGCATCGAAGGTATGGGCACTTAAACTATAAGGGCTTGAGGACTTTGAAATATCAAAATATGGTGAAAGGGATACCGTTTTTGAAAAACACACAAGAAGTTGTGACGTGTGTACATTGCTTGGTGGGTAAGCAACACCGAGAAAGTCTTCCCAAGAAGAGTTTATGGCGGTCATCACGGAGACTACAACTTGTACACTCGGATCTCTGTGGCCCTATCTCCCCAGCGTCCAAAAGTGATAAGAAATACATTCTTACCTTCATCGACGACTATAGCCGAAAGGTGTGGATTTATTTCTTATCAAACAAGTCTGAAACTTTTGTCTCATTTGAAAAGTTTAAAAGTCAGGTGGAAAGAGAAACTGGAGATACTTTAGTGTGCCTAAGAACGGACCGAGGTGGGGAATTCTTGTCGAATGAATTCAAGTCATTCTGTGAGAAGACGGGGATAAGTAGACAACTTACGACGGCATTCACACCACAGCAAAACGGAGTGGCTGAGCGGAAAAACCGCACGATTATGAATATGGTACGTTGCATTCTCGCTGATAAAGAAGTCCCCAAACAGTTCTGGCCAGAAGCGGCACGTTGGGCGGTTCATGTATTGAACCGGAGTCCGACTAAGATTTTGAAAGAAACAACGCCTGAGGAAATGTGGAGCGGTATTAAGCCTACGGTGGATTATTTCAGGGTTTTCGGTTGCCTAGCTCATGCTCACGTTCCAGATCAGAGAAGAAGAAAGTTAGATGATAAAAGTGTCGCATGTGTGCTTATTGGAGTAAGCAATGAATCCAAAGGATATCGGTTATATGATCCGATTACGGAGAAGGTTATAACGAGTCGCGATGTTTTTTTCGAAGAGGAGAAGGGCTGGAACTGGGAAAATTCAACTGGAGAAGCAAACGATGATGAATTAATCTGGGAGGACTCTGTTTCTGAAAACAGAGCTGAAACAGAAACAGAGCAGGTCGAAGAAAATCTGCAGCCGATACTTCAAGCCCCAGCCGAAAGATCATCGGCACCGACGGTCACTCAGGCACCGTTGGAAACGTCTCCAGTACAGCGAAATCGTAGACAACCAACATACTTACATGATTATACCGCAGGTGACGATCTATCCGAAGAAGAAGATGGAGAAGATACAGTCAACTTTGTTATGTTCGCCTCCATTGCTGATCCAGTGACGTTTGATGAAGCTAAAGAAGATGATAAGTGGATTAAGGCAATGGAGATTGAGCTAGAAGCAATCGAGAGAAATGATACTTGGTATCTCACAGATTTGCCAAGAGGAGCAAAGAAGATTGGGGTAAAGTGGGTTTATAAGACAAAGCTCAATGAAAGGGGAGAGGTCGACAAACACAAGGCTAGACTGGTCGCCAAAGGCTACGCGCAACAGCAAGGGATTGACTATAATGAGGTCTTTGCGCCGGTAGCGCGATGGGACACGATTCTCGCCACAGCTGCTTACGAGGGCTGGTATGTTTTTCAATTGGATGTAAAAAGTGCTTTCTTGCATGGTGATTTGTCCGAGGATGTCTATGTGGAACAGCCGCAAGGCTACACAAAACATGGTGAAGAACATAAGGTCTATAAATTGAAGAAGGCACTGTACGGGTTAAAACAAGCACCACGTGCTTGGTATAGCCGAATTGAGGCTTACTTCATTAAGGAGGGATTTCTCCGGTGTGAGTACGAACACACACTATTCGTCAAAACCGGAGAAGGTAACACGATCTTGATTGTGTCTCTTTATGTGGATGATTTAATCTTTACGGGGAATGATGAAGCTATGCTTGAAAAGTTTAAATCATCGATGATGGAGGAATTCGACATGACCGACTTAGGAAGGATGAAGTATTTTTTAGGCGTTGAGGTGATACAAGATGGCGATGGTATCTTCATTCATCAGAAGAAATATGCTACTGAAATTCTTGAGCGTTTCAATCTATCAGAAGGGAATGAAGTAAAGAATCCCATTGTACCCGGAATGAGATTGTCGAAAGAAGGAGATGGGAAAAAGGTGGATCCGACTTTATATAAACAGCTGATAGGAAGCTTAATGTACATTACATCTACAAGACCAGACTTGATGTATGTAGGTGTCTATTGAGCAGATATATGGCGGATCCATTTGAGCAGCATATGCAAGTTGCTAAGAGGGTGTTACGATATTTGAAAGGAACTCTTGGGTTTGGCGTGTTCTACAAGAGGGAAGCCGTAAATGAACTTATTGTTTACACAGATAGTGACTATGCAGGAGACATTGACGATAGGAGAAGTACAAGTGGCTATGCGTTTCTCTTGAGTGGTGGAGCTGTAGCTTGGGCATCGAAGAAGCAGCCGGTGGTAACGCTATCCACGACCGAAGCTGAGTTTGTTGCTGCAGCTTCTTGTGCTTGCCAATGTGTGTGGATGAGGAGAATCTTAGAAGAACTTGGTCTGAAGCAGTTCGGAAGCACAACGATTAGATGCGACAATAGTTCAGCTATCAAACTCTCAAGGAATCCTGTTCTTCATGGCCGGAGTAAACACAATGACGTAAGGTTTCATTTCTTGAGAGATTTAACTAAGGATGGTGTAGTTAAGCTTGTGCATTGCGGAACAAATGAGCAAATTGCAGATATATTGACCAAACCTCTGCGCTTGGAGACTTTCGTTCGTCTTAGGGAGCTGCTTGGAGTCTGCGATAGAGTAAACTGAAAGCTTGGAGTCGACCGCTTTCAGTTTAGGGGAGGCAATGTTGGGTTTAGCTTGGTTCAGTTCGATGAAATTGGGTTGGTTTACTGGTTTACTTTGGTTCTGCGAATAAGATCCTATTATTGAGGGGTCAAACTGTTGTCCGATTCTTGCTCTGTTTTCAAGTGTTTAGTGCTTTCTATTCTTTCGGGTTGTTGAAGACTGAGTCTTCCTTGTAAGGCTTTATAAGCCATTGTTTCTGTTCTGAATAAAATCATCGAAGCATTTTCAGCTTTTGTTGTGTGTATTTGTTCTGATTCCTACAGTTCGAAGATGAATCAAGTCATTTTTCGAATACGATAATATTGGGATTAGGTAGAGATTAATAGGCCATGGGTCATAATCTCTAGGGGATGTGTGAAGATTGTCCCATATCGGAATATAGAATTCCAATATTGAAAGCACAAGAAATCAATAAGAATAACTCTCTTATTTGCTCAAGAAAAATAACTCAAAACCTTAAGCTCTTAAATCTCTCTCTCTCAATTCATAAGTTATGTCACACTTTGACATCTCCTTATATAAGACTTAGACAGTTCTTAATCCTACTAAGAAACACAAATATTTAGATAGCTCCTAAATATTCTCTCTTATCCTAATCTCTTTAAAACATAACTTGTTTGGGATTAGGATATCTTCAAGCTTAAGTCAACATTCTCCCTCCTAAGCTTGAAGTCGATTTCGCCAAGTCTTTCATACCAATGAGATCTCTCATTTCTTTAAACTTGATCCTTCCAAGTGCCTTTGTTAGGATGTCCGCCTTCTGTTCATTACCAGGAACATACTCTACCTCCACTTGTTCATTCTCGACACACTCCCTTATGAAATGATATCTAGTGTGTATGTGTTTACTTCGTCCATGAATCCCTAGGTAAAACCGGGTTCTTGGTAAGTGCGATCGCAGACTTGTTATCGACTCGTATTACCACTTTCTCGCAAGTCTTTCCAACTACCTCTCTTAAAGGCTCTTGAAGCCATATTGCTTGTTTGGATGCCTCCGTGGCTGCCATGAAATCAGCTTCACAAGAAGATAATGCCACCGTTTCTTGCTTTTGTGAACACCAAGTGATTGGACAATCGTCAAGATAGAAGATATGTCCTGTTGTACTTTTGCCATCGTCTATGTCAACGTTATGCGAACTGTCACTATAGCCCACCAAATTTATCTTGTTTGTGCGTTGAAACAGAAGACCGAGAGACGACGTTCCGCGTAAGTACGTTAGGACTTGTTTCAAGGCTGCTCCATGGGATTCCTTAGGTTCTTGCATATATCTGCTTAACACCCCTACGCTGTAAGACAGATCTGGACGTGTGTGAAGCAAATATCGAAGGCATCCTATGCTTCTTCTATAATCCCTTTCATCGATGCCTTTCTCCTCTTGAGATTTAGACAACTTTAAGTTCATGTCCATTGGTACATGAGTTAAATTGCAATCTTCCATTCCTGTTTCTCTTAGTATCTTTTGAGCATATCTCTCTTGCTTCAAAGTGATGCCTCCTTCATGCTGATGTACTTCAATCCCAAGATAATATGTCAGTTTTCCAAGGTCACTCATCTCAAATTTTGTTGCCATCTCTCCTTTAAACTCCAGTATCGATTTCCTAGATGATCCTGTAACAAGCAAGTCATCCACGTACACAGCCACAACAAGGAGATCCGATTTCTCTTTTCTTTGGTATAGTGATGGTTCCTTCAAGCACCTATGGAATTTCAATTCTCTGAGAATTTTGTTTAGCTTGGTATTCCACGCTCTTGGTGCTTGTTTTAAACCATAGAGAGCTTTATTCAATTTGTAAACCTTGTCTTCACTCCCTGATATTACGAAACCTTCTGGTTGAGTAACGTAGATTTCTTCCTTCAAATCTCCATGGAGAAATGCTGTTTTTACGCCAAGGTGGTGTATTTCCCAACCACTTGAGGCTGCAAGGGCAATGATGAAACGAATTGTTTCAATGCGTGCCACCGGAGCAAAGACCTCATCATAATCAATGCCGTGTCTTTGAACATATCCTTTTACCACTAGTCGTGCTTTGTACTTGTTGATACTTCCATCAGAGTTGCGTTTTAACTTGAACACCCATTTCAATCCGATTGGCTTAGCTCCATTAGGAAGATCAACTAAATTCCATGTTTTATTCTTCTTTATCGAAGAGATCTCATCCTTGCACGCTTCTATCCAGACTTCTAATTCTCTTGCTTCGTTAAAATCACACGGCTCATCATTTATTACCATCAAGAGCCGTTCGCACTCTGTTTCGGAGAAAAGAATGTAATCGTCTAGATATGCTGGCTTCACACTTGCTCTCGTTGATATTCTTAATTGTGGTTGTGACTCTTCTAGCTCCTCATTACCATCTTCATCATCTTCTTCATCTCCAAGACCATCGTCCTCTTTTTCTTCTTGGTTCGTCTCGTCATTCACCACGTTCTCACTCATATCTCGAGTGTTTTCTTTTGTTTTTTCGAACTCTCCCAAGTCAGTACTAAACGTTCCAGAGTTTCGCCCAATTTCCCTTTTCCCGTTGCTCCAGCTCCAACTTTTATTTTCATCGAATATCACATCTCGGCTTACTATTATTTTCTTGGTTGTAGGGTCAAGTAGGCGATAGGCTTTCGAACCGGGCTCTGTTCCTAGATGTACCAAAACTCTAGATCTATCATCTAGCTTCTTTCTACCAGCCGCTTATGTTCTTGCGTAACCAATGCACCCAAAAACTCTAAGATGCGCAAGATTGGGCTTCTTTCCTTTAAGCACTTCGTATGGAGTTCTTCCAACTAGGGATCTCGTTGTAATCCTATTGATTAGATATGTAGCATGTCTCACAGCCTCTCCCCATAGATAGTTTGGTATACTCATGTGCTTAAGAATGCTCCTAGCCATCTCCATGAGCGTTCTATTACGTCTTTTGAGTACTCCATTTTGCTGAGGGGAATAAGGTGCAGTTAAGTGTCTCTTAATGCCATTTTCTTCACAGTAGATTTGAAACTCATGAGATACGAACTCTCCACCTCTATCCGTTCGAAACGTTTTGATCATAGCTTTTGTTTCTTGTTCAGCATGTGTCTTGAATGTCTTGAACTTGTAAAAAGCTTCACTCTTTTCTTTCAACAAAATTGTCCACATGTAGCGTGAGTAATCGTCAATGATTACAAACACGTACCTCTTATGTCCTGGGGTCGGAGGTGTGATAGGTCCACAAAGGTCTCCATGAATGAGCTCAAGATACTTGTTGGCTCGGTAAGATGTCGCTTGTGGGAAGGGTTGCCTTGTCTGTTTTCGAAGTAGACATTATACACACGTTTCTTTCCCTACCGCGATGCTTGGTATACCAGTCACTATCTCCTTATTGATCATCGTCTTCATTGTGTCTAAGTTAACGTGGCCTAATCGTGCGTGCCACTTGTTTGACTCGGTTGATGATATCAACTGTAGACACTTGATGTTTTCAACATCTAAGACGACTTTGTATAGACGATTTCTTGACCTGGTTGTCTTCACCGACATTTTACCCAATCGATCATAGAGCACCAATAGATCTTCTTTCATTCGTACTTCACATCCAGCCTCTGTTGCTTGCCCAAGGCTTACGATGTTGCTCTTTAGATCCGGTATATAGTATACGTTGTTTAAGACCTTCTTCTCACCATTCTTAAACATAAAACGAATTGAGCCTTTACCTTTTATATCAATACGTGAATCATCTCCGAATCTTACCTTTCCGGTAACTGTTTCATCAAGGTTGAAGAAAAAACTTTGGTTTCCACTCATATGATTACTCGCACCATTATCAAGGTACCACATATTCTTTGTGTCTAGGTCAGCTTCAAAGTTGCTTGGTTTCACCTTTTGTTCATTGAGAAACACCAACTCGTGCATCATCAATTCATCAGCTTCTTGTGATTCATCGTCCTTTTTCTCAACGGCTTCTTGAGAGTTTGAGTAATCTATCGGGACAGTCGGATGCATAGTGACCTTGTTTATCACATCGGTAGCATGTTATCATGGAGATATCTCGTTGCTGTTTGTATGATCCAGTTTGATAACTACCGAAACGTCCACGTCCTCTTCCTCTCCAATTTGAGCGACCTCCTCGTCCTCTTCCTCTGCTACCTCCGTAGCTTGTCTGCGAGTCCGTGTTGGCGTACATTAGTTTGCCTTGTTCTTCCTGATGTTCTTCCTCTTCTTCTTCACCAATTCTTTCTTCATATGCCTTTAATCTGCCAACAATATCCTCAAAGCTGGTTGTCTTTAGATCAAGGACTTGCTCGAGAGCTGCGATGATGTGAATATATCTTTTCCGCGGCAAACTTTTCAGAAACTTCTTTACGAGCTTTGATTCTTCGATGATTTCTCCAAGAGATGCTGATTTGGATGAAATTTCTGAGAGTTTTCCCACAAAATTATCGATTGTATCATTTTCATTCATCTTAATTCTATCGAATTCTGCATTTAAAGTTTGCAATCTGGCCTCTTTTACTCTCTCGGCTCCAACATGTCTTGCCTTTATCGCATCCCAAACTGCTTTCGATGTGTCAAGGTCTCCAACTTGTAGGATCAGAACTTCTGGTATGGATTGGAACAACAAAGCAGTTGCTGTGTTGTTCTTGTCTTCGTTCTTGATTCCAGGTTCGATGGTGTCCCACACTTTGTTTACCTTGAGAACAATCTTCATTCGCATAGCCCAGACGGTGTAATTGGAAGAACTTAACATCGGACATTGAATGGAGGAGGATCCGATCTCCTTGGATTTTGTTTCGTCCGTGGCCGTGATCTCCTTCGACGGGTCACCCATGATGTGATAGTCTCTCTCGCTTCTTCGATGGATTGTTTACTTGTTTGGCTCTGATACCAAATATAGAATTCCAATATTGAAAGCACAAGAAATCAATAAGAATAACTCTCTTATTTGCTCAAGAAAAATAACTCAAAACCATAAGCTCTTAAATCTCTCTCTCTCAATTCATAAGTTATGTCACACTTTGACATCTCCTTATATAAGACTTAGACAGTTCCTAATCCTAATAGGAAACACATATATTTAGATAGCTCCTAAATATTCTCTCTTATCCTAATCTCTTTAAAACATAACTTGTTTGGGATTAGGATATCTTCAAGCTTAAGTCAACACTGAAGTGGGAAGGGACATTGAGTAATATATAAGGGACTTGGACCAATCCACTCATTGGTAATTGGTTTTGAGTTCGAAGCCCAGAAAACTTAACATGGTATCAGAGCCCGAACACACACTGCTCGTAATCCGGCTCAGAAGAAGGCCCAACCGCCATGACCCGAAGATTGATGATCTGTCGAGATTAATGGCTAGAAGTGCCATTATCTCAAGGGGAGGTATTGGGATTAGGTAGAGATTAATGGGCCATGTGAGTTTGGTAGCTCCGCAATAGGACTCGGTTGCGGAACAACCAAGATTATCACCGCTGACAAAGCAGCGGTTTCGACTGCGTATTATCCCGCTGATAAGTCTGATTCAAGCTTGGTAAGTGTTTTTGTCTTGTTCTTTATTCATAAGCATACAAATGTATGTAGTATAAATAGGAATGGCTGAGATTTTGAGTCATTAGACTTAAGGGTCTTTTGACCAGTTGGTTATTGTCTGCAATTCTTGATTTAAAGATTACAAAGAATATTTGTTCCTCTAATTCTTCATATCTCACAGTCTTGATCTTGTCAATCATTGATTGAATGATGAATGTTTTGTGGAATACTTACTTGCAGACTGTGAAAGATGGATATCAATTGAGGAAATACGGGCAAACGATTACGAAAGATAATCCATCTCCTAGAGCTTACTTCAGATGCTCTTTTTCACCGTCTTGTCCGGTCAAGAAGAAGGTAGTTTAACATTGAAGTCCAGTTTAAACTTCGTAAAAGAGTTCTTCGTTATGTTGCTGTGTTAAAATCCTTAGTGGTTTGTGTGTTTGTTCAGGTGCAACGAAGTGCAGAAGATCCATCTTTCTTGTTAGCCACTTACAAAGGGACGCATAACCACCCGGGTCCACATATAGGTGGGTCCAGGACAGTGAAGCTTGATCTAGTCCAAGGTGGTCTTGGACCTGTTGAGGAAAATAAAGAGAGAGGAACGGTTCGAGAGGTTTTGATGCAACAAATGGCCTCTTCGTTGACGAGTGATCCAAAGTTTACTGCAGCTCTTGCGGCTGCTATTTCAGGGAGATTGATAGATCAGTCAAGAACATGAAAGTTTCTTTAGATTATATTTGTATATTTGTTATTTTATTGCTAATCCCTAGTAAAATGAAAGGGATTTTGGATTGATAGCAGACAAAGTCGTCGAATTTATGTAGTGAATGGAGATGGTGTGTGGGGTGGATTTGAATCGAAGGGTGTAAATCAAGAGGAATAAATGAAAACCAAATGGTTTTAGAGGGATTGAGCATAGTAAGTGTCGATCAAACGGATCAAGCAATTTAGAATGTATATTTGAATAGTGAAAAAACACAACAAGCAGTACTGAATAGATGCTTGAATAGTACAACACTAGGATTTAAAAACGTGTTTTGAAATTTGATTTAAAAAATTTGGTTAAATTAAAATTAATTGATCCGCAAATAACTACATATACTTTAACATCATACAACCAAAATTTACGTATATACATATCCATCAAATATGAATTTGAGTTAGTTTCGTTGTGCGAGTTAATATATAAATAAATTTTAGTTGTGAAAATGATGTGATATTAATATATACGTAGTTATATATATACCGACATGAATTAGAACATATATATGTATATCTGTTACATATGAATTTGGTTGTGAAATTTTTATTTGAGATCAAACTATCACTTTTGATTAATGAATCTATAATAAGTCTTACTAATGATTATAAATAGAATTGTCAAAACGGGCTAACCCGCCTGTTTAATTTACTAGGGATTGACCCACGCGCTTCGCACGGACTTATTTTACATTCATGTTTTATAAATTTATATATATACTATTTTATAGGAAACAATTTTTTTTTTAATTTTGAATTTTAGCTTAATAGTCGGATTATGTGTATAGTTGCATTGTGTGTACATGCATGTGTTTTATTTGTTCTCATCATTAGTGTTTGTATATAACAACAATTTTCTCTTAATTATGTTGTTAACTTATGTTGAAATATTTTTTTTTTTTCATGTGTTTATATGTTGTATGTGACTACTGTGTTATTCTAATTACAGTTTTATATTTATTTTTATTTAACACCATTTCAAATCTCTCATAAGTTACATATTTAGTTGAACGTATAATATTATATTGTTGTTCCGGAATCTATATTTCATACTGAGACCAATTATAACCTCATCAGCACGTCTACACATTAACTAAACAAAGCACTTACATTTGATTATAAATGATTTAAGTACATGTACATATTTGAGTATTTAAAATTATATCTTTATGTACGTATAGTTTTAGGTTGTTTAGAGTTACACCCTCTAATAGAAAATCTTTTCTAAAGTTTGGGCTTTTATGCTTATATATATTTTGGCCCAAGTATTGCTTTCTTTGTGAAAGACCACTGACAAAAGATCTGTGATTTTTTCGTTGTTCCCCATCTCCGAAAAACATATCATCTCTAGCTTCTAAAAATCCAACCAATCCTACTCCCATAAATGTATGCATGGAGCATGTCTATGTATGCATATTTTATCCAAATATATATATTTTAGCAATTGTTGGTGACAGATATAATTAGTTTGCAGACTTTATGCTATAAAAAGTATTCGTTACACTTTAGTTAAATCCTAGAAATAGACTATATTTTTGTTAATGTGACTTAATGATATTGTGCATTTAATTAACTTTACTATATAGAAGATTGTAGTGATGATGTGGATAGCTTAGATTGAAAGAAACTCTCTCATTATATAATAGAGTAGTTATATGTCCCGCGTGTTGCGCGAGATAATATTTTTAAACAGCTATCAATACAAATCGTTGAATATAAATATAATCATTTGAAGTTTTTATAACTATTTATATTAACATTTGTAGAAACAACAAACTTATTTTACCAAATGATATAAAACATAGCTATTGCCAAATATAAAATTTTCCTTGAAAAAGCAATAAATCCTTCAGTTGAAAACTTCCTAAGAGGAAGAAACGACATCGGCGACCATCTTATGACATTTTATCCCAAAGAAAATTCATTCCAGATTCAGGTCCCGTGACTAGATCTCCTTAGAAGCTTTAATGTTAACTATTAACCTAATCATACATATGATTAAATACCAATGAGAACTTACCACCACCCCGAAATTAATGTAAATATGGCAAATTTAAATATCAGTAAATGCAAATGTATAAACATAACACCCATGACGTTACAATAGGTTTGGTAAGCATGTTTTACCCACCAAAGCAAGTGCATTGTGCCATATATAAAGAAATTGTCGACCAAGTCATAAATGTTCCTATCTAATATCACCAATTATGTTGCATGGTCAAACAATTTAATATTTTTATATAAAAAACTCATTAATTTCACTTGCTAAAAAATATTAAAAAAATATATTTTATTTTAGTTTTGTGCATACATATTTGATATTTCTGAACTTTAGTCAATTTTTTTTCACACTTTTTACCGCCAATTCTTTTGTTATCTTGCACTCATTCCCTTTCCGGCACTTATTTCTTTTCACTTTCTCTTCACTCACATTTAAAAGATTGGAAAGTGATTTGATTTTCAACTCATTGTAGAACTATTTTCTCATTTTCATCTTCATACACTATGCTTTCTCTTATAAGTTGTTTGAAGTTTTTACTGATTTGAGTGTCAAAAAATCTTACTGGCGATACACATTTGTCGTAGCGAGGATGTTTTCACCTATTGTGATGTAAGTCAAATCTGTTTATTAAATATCGAATCTTATCTTTGAACCCGTTTCTATCTACCAGACATCATATATCATTGACACACCTTGCACTCTAACCTTACTATTTTTTAAAAAGAACCAAAATTCTCTCATGATATTATATTTTTCATCTATATTATATTATGATTTTAGCTACACATAATTTTTGATTTTGATTTTCTTAAAATGTGTAACTTGTTGCAAGAAAATGTAACTTAAAAACTCATTAAGAAGTCTAATTTTTTCTTGAAAAATAATTATTCTTATTTTGAGTAAAAACCGTTTAAATTTTGTATTTACTATTACAATTAACTTGTAATTTTTTTATTATCCTAAATAATTTGTAACTATTAGAAAAATGTTTTTTGATCTATTTAATATATTTTAACGTGATAATTGTTTTCCCTATTTCTTAAGAAGTAATTACTACTCCATTAACTCTATGTTAATATATAATTTTATATTCATCCAATCTCTATTCAATTTTTTTTTATTGTGTTGTATTTTTCTCAATTTTGTTTTTTTGTAAATTTTGTTTTGATGAAAAATAATAATTATAAAAAATGTGTTAATTAATTGAGTCATCAAATTTAGTGTAAGTGTTCTTCTCTCTTTTTTAATGAAAAATATTATTATTACAAGGTGTGAATTAATTGAGTCATTAACTTTAGTTTTAGTTTTCTTTAGTTTTAAATTTTATTTTATTTTATTTTTGCTGATGTGGACACTCTAGATTGAGAGAGAACTCTCCTATTATATAATAGATTTTGATGTGGTATGAAATATTGTTTGGACTAACTCGCAAAGAATTACAATTTTGAATTTTGAAAGCACCAACTCTATCACTGCTTAATGATTGTGAGTTTTGTGGTCGGTCCACGAACTCTTGAAAAATTAATTTTCTTGTGTCTAACTCTTTAGAAAAGTAGTAAAATATGTTTTCGAATTTAGATCTGATATATACTCAACTAATATAACAAACTATAGTTAATTTCCAAAGAAAATTTCATATTATTTAGTATAGTGATTATAACATCTATTTTTAAAATTAAAAATTAATATTTTGACTCACGAGATCTATTTTTGTGGGCATTTAAAAATTAGAATCCTAATCCACCCCATGAAAAAATAACTTATGTTCAATCCACATGTCATTAACTCGAATTGACACTTTTAAATATATAATACAATTTAGTTATAGAAAATACTTGGAAATACTACAAAATATTGAATATATTTAATTAGTAATTTTTTTAAAAGATAAATAATATAATATACTGATCAACATGATATGTGTAGATTTTGCATCATTTCTACTTAGTTTTTTTACTAGTTTTTATTCATCTTTGCATTATTTTCATCATAATTCATGCATTTCAATCTAGATTTATCTCATGTTGCATATTAGAGTCCTACGATGTATATATTGCACTTGCATTGCATTTTGGTCATCTATAAGTACTTTTGGAGCAAGCGGAGAAGGGGCTTAAAGGAGGAAAGAATGAAGATGAAGAAGAGCCAAGGAGAAGGAATAAACAAGAGAAGAGAAGCATGCACTGGTTGCTGGACCGATGAAGGAAGGCGATATAACGAGCGCGCAAGAGCCGAGAAGGACAAGTCCTTGAAGACATCTACTTCAGTTGTTGGACCGATGAAGGGAGTTGGCGTGGAGAGCTGAAGAACAAAGCAAACTCCCTGGTGTAAATGGCGGCAGTCCAAAAGGCGATGTAGGCGACCGATGGGATGAGACAACCCGCAACGAAAAAGTGACATCCTCGAAACACTCACACCGGTCCACCAATAGGCGCCCTAAACCGATGCCACAAAGCTAAATCCGAAGAAGAAGATCCGCATTCAGGTGTTTAACATCATTAACCAAACTTCTAATCAGGGGCGAATCTACGCTTAAGTAAAGGGGTGCACGTGCACCCACACTTTAAAAAAAAATCAATGTAATTTTTAGTTAAATTTAATTGTGCACCCAAAGATTTTATAATTAGTGCTCTCATTCAGTAATTGGACCAACTAAATTAGACTAACTTAAAAAGAAAAAAAAACGAATCCCAAAAAAAAAAACACAAACAAAGCCTAGAAAAAAAGAAGAAATTATACCCACTTAAAAATAAAAAATCAACTTACATTATATCATCAAGCCCATTAATTTAGTTTTCTTAATTGAAAACCTAAATAACCAATTGACATCAAATTGCCGAACAAAAAAAAACTTATCGACATTAACACAATTTTTTACTTTACAGGTTCGTCGTCTTCTTTGTCAAGATAAATTTTCAAAACTTTCTTTATTCTACTATTGTAATTCGTATATCTATTCATTAATTTTTATTTTATACTTTAATGTTTTACAGATTAAATAATGAAACGATATTTCAAAAGAAAAGAATCTTCATCATCTGATAATATTATAGATGATTTGTCATCAGATCCTGCTAAAAGGAAAAACATATTGGATTATCATCCAAATCAAAGAGATGAGGTAAGACGCAAGTACTTGATTAGTGGTTTTTGTCAACCTTATGATCATAATTTTGAGAAAAAGTGATAGGAGGCAAAACGAGACGATTTAATCCCGCTTGGTTTGATCAGTATGGTAGTTGGTTAGAGTATAGTGTATCAGACGAAAATGCCTACTATTTGTGTTGTTATTTGTTTAGAGATGATGGACTTCTTGGATTTGTGAGAGAAGGATTTTCAAGTTGGAATAAGCCTAAGAGATTATTATTCCATGTAGGTCAACCTAATAGTTATCACAATATTGCTGTCAAGAAATGTGATGATTTGATGAACCAGGGCCAGTCTATCATACATGCTCTGTATAAGAAGGAGGATGCAGTGAAAAATGCTTATCATATCTGGTTAAATGTTTTGATTGATGTTTCAAGATATTTGTTGCGACAAGGGTTAGGTTTTCGTGGTCATAATGAAAAAGAAGAGTCAGCTAATAAAGAATTTTTTTTAGAACTCCTGAAATACGCATCATATCACAATGATGTTATAGATAAAGTTGTTTTGAAGAATGCTATAGGAAATAACCAGATGGTTTCTTCCGAGATTCAAATGGATATCGTAAATTCTTTCGCTGAGGAAATAGTAAATTCTATCATAGAAGAAATTGATCATGGTGTGTTTAGTCTGTTAGTAGATGAATCTGATGATGTTTCTGGCAAATAACAAATGGCTATTGTATTTTGATTTGTTGATAAAAAATGGAGTAGTCAAAGAAATATTTGTTGGGCTTGTACATGTGAAAGAGAAATATTCTTTATCTTTGAAGTATACTATTGGTGAATTGTTTGCAAAATATGGATTGAGTTTGAATCAGGTGAGAGGACAAAGTTATGATGGAGCTAGTAACATGAAATGTGAGTTTAATGGATTGCGATAATTGATTTCCAAGGAAAACAAATCATCATACTATGTTCATTGTTTTGCTCATCAGCTTCAGTTAGTTGTAGTGGCGGTCGTGAAAAAACATTTTGATATTGGTGATTTTTTTTATATGATTTCTACATTGTTGAATGTGGTTGGAGCTTCTAGCAAACGAAAAGATATGCTTCGAGACCATCAATGGAGAGAAATAGATGAGAGAAGTAAGAGTGGTGACATTGGCACGGGAACATGACTGAATCAAAAAAATTATTTTCAAAGGCCTGGAAATACTCGGTGGGGTTCTCACTACAAAATATTATGAGAGAATTTTTGAAATAATACAAAATGAAAAACTAATTGTTAGAATAGTACAAAGTTTGGGAAAATTATAAAAATAGTCTTTTTGTGAAAAGTTTTTAGGGTTTAGGGTTTAGGGCGAAAACTCTTCACCTTAAACCCTACACCCTTAAAACTAAACCCTACACCCTAAACAACCCAACCCTAAACCCTACACCCTAAACAACCCAACCCTAAACCCAAAAAAATTCAACTTTTTTTTGAAAAAGACTATTCTAGCAATTTTCTCAAACTTTGTACTATTCTAATTTTTTTTTGTCATTTTGTACTGTTTTGGAGCATTGCCACAAATATTATTGCGTTTGGTTGAATTGTTTTCTTCTATAGTTAAAGTTCTTAAGCATATTGTGATGAAGCGGAAGCTTCTATGGATAGAACTAGATCCGTTGATTCTAAGAATACCCGGAAACTAGGGTTTGTGAATACTCTTCACAGTGGTTTATCAAAACCTCTTTTAAATCTTTTTATTAATCAAATCATTAACTGAATACAATAGAAGGCCTAAACGGCTTATTTATAATAAATCATAAAACCCTAAAACCTATAAAATCTAGAATAATCTTAATTAATTAAATAAAATATAATAATGAAGATATTTGGAATATTTCCAAATATCTCGCTGCATCAGGTCTCGCCGACCAAAAAAGATTAGTCCTCGAATCTTCAATTCTTCGCTGCATCAGGTCCCGTCGGCCAAGAAATATTCGCCCTCGAATCTTCAACAACATTCTTAACACCATATAGATCTTCTTAAATATATTAGTTTGGATATGCACAAGATCTCTCACACATTCTGTCAGAAAATCGCTCCACCCGGATTTTGCACAAATTTCGCACGAACCGGATTCTGCAGAGTTTTTCCAGAAACCTGATTCTGCACAATTTTCGCACCAACCGGATTCTGCATGAAATCGAAATCAGAATCAATCTGATTGCGCACGGATTTTGCACGTCTCAAATTTTCTTCAAAGACAAAATCAATAACGAGGACATCGTCTTCATAGGTGTCGTAGATCGGATCGCCATAGATCTCTTTGTATATCTCATGGTATTCTCTCTCGACAAAAGGACTTTCGTCCTCAGAAGTATAGATAATGTCACTCACCATGACATCTAGAAACGGTCTCTGATTAAGAAATCAAAGAACCTGGCTCTGATACCAACTGATGAAGCGGAAGCTTCTATGGATAGAACTAGATCTGTCGATTCTAAGAATACCCGGAAACTAGGATTTGTGAATACTCTTCACAGTGGTTTATCAAAATCTCTTTTAAATCTCTTTATTAATCTCTTTATTAATCAAATTATCAACTGAATACAATAGAAGGCCTAAACGGCTTATTTATAATAAATCATAAAACCCTAAAACCTATAAAATCTAGAATAATCTTAATTAATTAAATAAAATATAATAATGAAGATATTTGGAAATATTCCAAATATCTCGCTGCATCAGGTCTCGCCGACCAAAAAAAATTCGTCCTCGAATCTTCAATTCTTCGCTGCATCATATTGAGAATGAAGGCATAGAGAACGTAAAGAGACGCCAGACACATGGTCTTCTCAAGACATTCACACATTTGATTGTCTGTTCTATACGCACTTAATGTTATTTATTTTGGGATTAACTGAGAATTTGTCGATGGCTTTGCAAAAGAAAGATCAAGAAATTTTGAATGCTATGTCACTGGTAGAATCCACCAAGCGGGAATTGTAGAAGCTTGGAGATGATGGATGATATTCTCTTATGATTGAAATTTCTTCATTCTGTAAAAAACATGATGTTGATATGCTCATAATGGAAGAAGACTGTATCGACTTGAAGGATCCTCGCTCAACCCGGTGGATCTCCTGTGACGCGGTATATTACTCCGAATTAGGTAACTTCTACAAATAAAATCATGTTCTTTACAAGGAATGGATCTGAATCTTGATTCACTTTTTCACCCAATATCCTCTCACTTGTTTCTCACTCTAAAAAGTCTCGATCATTCAAATCTATCTTCTCAATATTAAAAACATTCCCTTTCCTAGGTCTCGAGACATGGTTTCACCTCTTTATCCAAACTGATAACACCCATTTTTACACATTTTTAGACATCATTTCAAGATCTTTTGCATGTGTTTTAACTCGGTTTCTATGGTTTTCAAGTGATTTCAGTGTATTGGAGTTATAAAAGTGTTTTCAGGTAATTTGGGCAAAAGTAGCACAAAGTGGAGCAAAAGTCCCGTTCTTGGACAAATTCAAACCGCCAGAAGTTCAACATCAAATGGAGGCCTTCTCACCGTCTGATCACGCTAAATTTTGGACACAAAATAGAAGGAACAAACCCCCTTTCACATCCAAGTAATTTGAGAACGATCCAACAGTTCAACCTCATCAACCATGAGGAGCAATAAAGTCATGTCAAGTTGTCAAGCATAAGCAGAAGCATGGTGAAAGCACTCATGGCCAATACCATAAGTGTTAGAGGGGGGATTAGCACCCCCTGGTTTAACTCGGTTCGAACCGAGATCGGTTCAATCAAGACCGGTTTACGATGGTTCGGATCGAGGATAAGTCGGCCCGAAAACATTGGGCCGAGCTCGGGATCTCGCTGAAAGCCCACCTCGGCTACCGATCTGGGCCCAGCACAAGCCCAGTCCGTTACAACAGATGAAACCGGAATATTTCCTCTTTCCCGCCGATCTCAGAAATGGAGATATTCTCTTCGGTTGATTCATCGAGATATCAGGAATTTATCCTTATCTCGGCGAGAAAACCGGAAGATTTCCTTTTCCTAATCGAACTCGGAAAAGGAGAAGTCCTCCTGTCAACCGCCTCAAAAACACTATAAATAAGGAGGCCATCGCCTCATTCTAAGGATCCACAACTTCCGCAGAGACAGAGAATACAAGAGAGAGCTCATTACCGATCTCAAGTCTTTTGTCTTTGCCTACTTACTTAAATTCTGTTGTAACGCCGACCTTGATCAATAAACGAGATTCCGACTAAAAAGTACTGTTTTACCCCTTTTGTGTGATTTACGGATCAACAATTGGCGCCGACTGTGGGGAGAAATAGAACAGTACTTTCGGATATCGTTTGATTGAAGTTCGGCAATGGTTCTTCCAGTCGATACCACCGCAGCCCTCGTCAACGGCTCAGAAACCGATGATCAAAACCCACGGATCGACGAGCTCAATCCTGTCAATACCGAACTACAGACAACCAGAGGAGGACCCCCTCCGACCATACCTGTCGGAGAAGACAACCAGGACCATCCACCTGGGACTCTCCCACAGCCTCCGGCTGCTTCGATACTCATAGATCCGACCGTCTTCATGGAAGCCATGGCGGCACAGTTCGCCGAGATCAACAAAAAGAACGAAGAGCGGATCACCTCACTGATAGCATCCCACTTCGAACGTCGAAACCAGATCGGCACCCTCGATCCAAACCTGATCACACCCGCCGGAGAAAACACGTTACGCCGAAACCTCTTGTCCGACTTAACCGACGCTCAACCCCCAGGCACGATCGACCCGCCGACAAGAAGATCCTCCTCGACCGATTCGGAAATCAACATCACGGACCAAGCCGCCGTGAACTTGGAATTCGCCAAGTTCCAGGCCCAACTACAAGATATGCGGACCAAAGTCCATCAGGCTACAAGTTCGGCGCCGGAGATTGACCGGGTAATTCAAGAGTCACAGAGGACGCCGTTTACCGACAAAGTCGTCAACACTCCAGTCCGACGATTGGAAAGAGTCAAGATCACATCATACGACGGGTTTACCGATCCTAAACACTTCTTGACCTCGTTTGTCATCACAATGAACCGATTTCGTTTCGGCTCGGAAACCGAGAAGGACGCAGCCATGTGCCAACTATTCGTGGAGAACTTATCCGGAGCCGCGCTCGATTGGTTTTCAACGCTCGAGCCAAGTTCGGTAAACAGCTATAACGAGCTCACTACCAAATTCCTCAAACGCTTCACCATGTTTATCAAGCAGAAAACAAAGAATGCCGAACTCTGGGCCCTCGAGCAGAAGCAGGACGAGCCCCTACGCAACTTCATGGAACGTTTTAAAGCGGTTGTATCCCATTGCACGATCGACGACGAAGCCGCAATCGAGGCTCTTTACAAAGCCACCTGGTACGAATCGGATTTTCACAGGGAGATCAAACGCAATAATCCAAAGACGCTGGAGGACATCCTGCACAGGGCGCATATCTTCATCATGGAGGAGGAGGAAAGATCCGAGAAAGATAGGCGACACGCTATCACGAAACAGCCCGCCACTAAGGACAAACTGTACGTTCCCCCGAGACAACCCGTCAATACGGTCCAAACTCAGCAATCCAGGTCAAACACTTGGGTTCGGTCGGATGAGCCAAACGAGCCCGACACCACTGAATCCGCATCGTACTGCAATTTCCATAACCGGTATGGAAACCATTCGACCGAAGAGTGCCGACATCTACAGGAGTTCCTGATGATGAAGTACAAAAAGGGGGAAGTTCCAGTCGAAGGAGCCTTCCAACCCTCGAATAGACCGCGCCGTAACGATAACGGTAGGAGACACAACTCCAAACCGAATAAGCCTGCCGAGCAAAAGAAAGACAAAACCGACGACGAACAACCGAAACGAGATCGGGAGGACAACGTGGAAACTCAACAACCTCCGCAGGTTCGAAAACGTATCAACATGATCATGGGTGCGTTGGAAACATGCTACTACTCCGTCCGAGCTCTGAAGACATACAGCAAAGAAGCAGTGGCCGCAAAACAGTCACATCAGACTACACCCTGCGGAACGCCGATCACCTTCTCTGAGGCCGACACGGAAGGACTTCATATGCCGCATAACGACCCGTTAGTCGTCGAGACACTCATCGGTGATGTCGTAGTCGGGCGAATTTTGATCGACACTGGGAGCTCGGTTAACGTGATTTTCAAGGATACGCTGAAAAATATGGATTTTCCCGACAACCAAATCAGACCGAACATCGAACCACTCACCGGATTCTCAAGCGAGCAAACCATGACAGCAGGAACGGTCAAAATTCCTATGTATACCGGGGGAATGTGTCGAATGGTCAAGTTCTTGGTGCTAAACAAACCCGCGATCTACAACGTAATACTCGGCACGCCGTGGATATTCTCGATGAAAGCAGTCGTGTCAACGTATCATCAATGCGTCAAGATCCCGACACCTTCCGGAATCTTCACCCTTAGAGGCGACCAAGTGATGTCCCGAACGTGTTTTATCAACGAATGCAAACTGAGGACCACTCCCCGCACCTACGTGATCAATAAGAAGAAAAATCCAAACGATCCCGATTTACCGCGACGCGAAACGATCGTCCAGGTCAATATCGACGATTTCAATCCGGGGAGATGCGTAGGAATCGGAGCCGAGCTCCACGAGGACATCAAAGCGGATTTAATCCGACTCCTCAAAAGAAACATCTCGACCTTCGCCTGGTCGATCACAGATATGCCAGGAATCAATCCAAGGATAATAAGCCACGAGCTCAACATTGATCCCACCTTCAAACCGATCAAGCAAAAACGACGCAAGCTCGGTCCTGAGAAGGCTCGAGCCGTGAACGATGAGGTCGAAAGATTACTTAGCGCAGGATCAATTACGGAGGTTCGGTATCCCGACTGGTTGGCGAACCCAGTCGTTGTGAAAAAGAAAAACGGAAAGTGGAGGATATGCGTCGACTTTACCGACCTGAACAAAGCCTGCCCAAAGGATAGTTACCCACTCCCGCATATCGACAGACTCGTCGAAGCCACCGCCGGGAACGAACTCCTCTCGTTCATGGACGCCTTTTCAGGTTACAATCAGATACTCATGCATTCGGATGATCGTGAGAAAACTTCGTTCATCACGGATCGCGGTATCTATTGCTACAAGGTGATGCCCTTCGGCCTAAAGAACGCCGGTGCAACTTATCAACGACTCGTCAATCGAATGTTCGCTAGTCAGCTCGGCAAAACGATGGAGGTTTACATCGATGACATGCTCGTCAAATCTTTAGTTGCGAAGGATCACGCCGGACATCTCAACACCTGTTTTGATATCCTGAACGAGTACGGCATGAAGCTAAACCCGACCAAATGCACATTCGGTGTAACCTCCGGAGAGTTCCTCGGGTATATCGTAACTCGAAGGGGAATCGAGGCCAATCCTAAACAGATCTCGGCAATCCTCGACCTACCATCTCCAACAACGAGAAGGGAAGTGCAAAGACTCACGGGACGCATCGCCGCACTCAACCGGTTTATCTCCCGTGTTAGAGGGGGGATTAGCACCCCCTGGTTTAACTCGGTTCGAACCGAGATCGGTTCAATCAAGACCGATCTACGATGGTTCGGATCAAAGACAAGTCGGCCCGAAACGTTGGGCCGAGCTCGGAATCTCGCTGAAAGCCCATCTCGGCTACCGATCTAGGCCCATCACAAGCCCGGTCCGTTACAACAGATGAAACCGGAATATTTCCCTTTTCCCACCGATCTCGGAAAAGGAAATATTCTCTTTGGTCGACTCCTCGAGATATCAGGAACTTATCCTTATCTCGGAGAGAAAACCGGAAGATTTCCTTTTCCGAATCGAACTCGGAAAAGGAAATCTTCCTTTCAACCGCCTCAAGACACTATAAATAAAGGAGGAGGCTCATTCATTCAAGGGATCCACAACTTCCGCAAAGACAGAGAATAGAAGAGAGCTCGTTACCGATCTCGAATCCTTTTGTCTTTACCTTCTTACTTAAACTCTGTTGTAACGCCGACTCAGATCAATAAACGAGATTCCGATTAAAAGTACTGTTTTACCCCTTTTGTGTGATTTACGGATCAACAATTGGCGCCGTCTGTGGGGAATATTTAGAGCAGTACTTTCGGATATCGTTAAATTGAGTTCGGCGATGGCTCTTCCAGTCAACAATGCCGTTAACACCGAACGTGAATGAGGGGAGAAGCCGCGAGCAGCACCACCTCCGTCCGTGACCTCCTACGCCGACCACAGTCAGCAATCTGGGACCACGTCGAGCTTCCCGGAGCTCCGCCATGGCCGCCGCCATTAACACCGACCTACGACGTAAAGACGAAAACCAGATCTTCTTCCTTTTGGGCTTGAGCAGATTCTCGGCCCACCTGATGTTTACTGGGCCCAAATTCTGGTCTATCTTAGATTAAGCCATCCCCTGGCCCAAAGTATTGAGAATATCGAAAGCCCAACCCCGACCAGATTCGTTAAAGAAAACAAAAAAAAAGGGGAGGAACGAGCTCATCAGCTCATCAACCGAACTCACGCGAGAACGAGCTCACTCATGAGTCATGACCATGAAAGAGAGGCCGAACATAATAACGAGCTCACGTACCGAGCATAAAGACCATCGTGACTTGAGAAGAAGATGTGACGTGCATGGCAAGCAACAAGTATTACGTGAGACATAAACGACGACGTCACTTACTCTCCTCACGAGCCATGCACGTCGCCACCGAACACAAACATGCCGACCATGACGTCATCACATCTCTCTGAATACGCCGAACATGCCGATCACGAGGCCACGACGAACTCACCAACTTGTCGAACTCGCCAATACACCGAGGATGACCGAGCATGATGAGCTCACGACGAGAAACCAATTCACCGGACATGAACTCACTAAACACACGACGAGAAGTAACATGCATGATGAATAGCTTGCATGCAAAGCGACGTGCATAACGACGACCTTACTCACGGTAAAAAATCGCGCCCACCTTGTTCGCAGTCAGGCATCGCGCCGACCTTGTTCGCAGTCAGGCATCGCGCCCACCTTGCTCGCAGTCAGGCATCGCGCCGACTTTGTTCGCAGTCAGGCATCGCGCCCACCTTTCTCGCAGTCAGGCATCGCGCCGACCTTACTCACGGTAAAAAATCGCGCCCACCTTGCTCGCAGTCAGGCATCGCGCCGACCTTGTTCGCAGTCAGGCATCGCGCCGACCTTGTTCGTCGAACTAAAAAGCCGAACTCCAACAGTTCGCCGACCTTGTTCGTCGAACTCAAAAGCCGAACTCCAACAGTTCGCCGAACTCGAAAGTTCACCGAATTTGAAAGATCGCCGAACTCAAAAAGTTTGCATCTTCAAAAAAAAAAAAAAAAAAAAAAAAAAAAAAAAAAAAAAAAACAGAGAAAAGAAAAGACGGACTTCAGCAGTTCGCCGAACTCAAAAAATTCGCCGAACTCCAGCAGCTCGCCGAAATCAAAAAATGAGCCGAGCCCCAGCAGTTCGCCGAATTCTAAAAATTCGTCGAACTCCAGCAGTTCGCCGAACTCAAAAAGCCGAACGCGCACAGTTCGCAAAAAAAAAAAAAAAAAAAAAAAAAAAAAAAGACGCTCTTCTACCTAGCTACGCTCTCGCTATCAAGCTTTCTCCTCTATCAAGTGACAATACACTCTCCAACAGAGCTACATCTTCTACCGAGCTACAACACGCTCATTATGACATGATTTGTCCAATTAACGGTTTATCAGTTTCAGTTCAGAATGGTTTATCAGTTTCAACTCGTCTCGGTTCAGATTGGTTTTCACAGCTTCAGTTCTTCAGATTCAGAACTTCACTGCTTCAGTTCTTCAGATTCAGAACTTCACAGCTTCAGTTCTTCAGATTTAGAACTTCACAGTTTCAGTTCTTCATTCAGAACTTCAGAATTTCAGAGTAGTTTCAGTTCAGATGAGTTTTTCGTACATAATTCAAGCTCATCATATTCAGAATTTCAGCTCGTCAACCTCATATTGAAGCCGTACTCTATAGTCTGCACTACAGTCTAAAACGACTCCCAAATCATCCGAGCCAAGTAAGCCGGGTCCGTCTCGCACACTCGGATTCGATTTGCAAAATAGTAAGCCGAATTCTCAACATTCGCAAATTATAAGCCGGATGACGCAATTTCCAGATTGTCTGAGCCAAATAAGTCGAGTCTGTCTCGCACACTCAGATCCAATATGGGAACTAAGCCGATCAATCGACGATCGCCGACCTAGAAGCAGGTCGTAAGATCGAGTTCATTCTCTACACCCCGGCTAAGACCGTATTATGTACGGCACCAATTGTGTGCACAATGAACTCGAGAGGATGTGTAACACGACCTCGATTAACAGTCAAGAAACGACTAAGTAAGATGAAGCTTCCACAGCTCGCAAAGCCATCTTATTATGAACTACGAATGGCTTGATCCTTCTTTCGAAGGTACGTAGGCAGCCCTCACAAGGCGCAGCTATAACATTAATAAAATTTTACCAAGGCATTCTACCGAACTCCAACAGTTCGTATTTTCTAAGCCAAACTTTATGTTTGCCGAACTCCAACAGTTCGTATTTTCTAAGCCAAACTTTATGTTTGCCGAACTCCAACAGTTCGTATTTTCTAAGTCAAACTTTTTGTTTGCCGAACTCCAACAGTTCGTATTTTCTAAGTCAAACTTTTAGTTTGCCGAACTCCAATAGTTAGTATCTTCTAAGTCAAACTTTTAGTTTGCCGAACTCCAACAGTTCGTATCCTCTAAGTCAAACTTTATGTTTGCCGAACTCCAACAGTTCGTATTTTCTAAGTCAAACTTTTTGTTTGCCGAACTCCAACAGTTCGTATTTTCTAAAGTCAAACTTTTTGTTTGCCGAACTCCAACAGTTCGTATTTTCTAAGCCAAACTTTTAGTTTGCCGAACTCCAACAGTTCGTATTTTACAAGTCAAACTTTTAGTTTGCCGAACTCCAACAGTTCGTATTTTCTAAGTCAAACTTTTAGTTTGCCGAACTCCAACAGTTCGTATTTTCTAAGTCAAACTTTTAGTTTGCCGAACTCCAACAGTTCGTATTTTCTAAGTCAAACTTTCAGTTTGCCGAACTCCAACAGTTCGTATTTTACAAGTCAAACTTTTAGTTTGCCGAACTCCAACAGTTCGTATCTTCTAAGCCAAACTTTTAGTTTGCCGAACTACAACAGTTCGTATTTTCTAAAGTCAAACTTTACGTTTGCCGAACTTCAACAGTTCGCATTTTCAACCACCAACGGTTCCCATATCAACGTCCTGGCCAGACGATCTGATAAAGCCGAGCTTAGCTCGCACGCATCCTCATGGTGCAATGGATAATACACTTTCCACATTCAAAGCCGAGATCAGTCTCGCACCAAATTCTCAGATTATCCGAGCTAAATAAGCCAAGTCCGTCTCGCACACTCGGATTCAATGTGAGAAACCTAGAGCATATTAAGATGGGCTGTTCACGTACTCTTAAAACTAAACTCTAGGGTCAAGCCGAACGACCTTCCTCGCAAATCTAAGCCGACTTCTCAACAGTCGCAAAACTGGTAAGCCGATTTCTCAACAGTCGCAAAAACAAGTAAACCGATTTCTCAACAATCGCAAAAGCAGTAAGCCGATCTACGATAGGGATTGCCGACCTCGAACAGGTTCAGTCGAATTTATCCTCTTCACCCGGCTAAGACCGTACAGTTTACGGCACCACTGTGTACGATAAATTCGAGAGGTTCGTATAATGTACGACTTCAAAAGACTAGTCAAACCGCGAGAATTCCGATCTTCATTCTCGAAAGAAATTCACCGGAATCAGAATCTACCGCACTCGAGACGGATTTTGATTGAACCAACCTCAATTCTAACCGAGCTAAAGAATACTCCTCAAAATTCGCCGAACTCATAAACTCCCTCGCCGAACTGAGGGGGGGACTAATTGTTAGAGGGGGGATTAGCACCCCTGGTTTAACTCGGTTCGAACCGAGATCGGTTCAATCAAGACCGATCTACGATGGTTCGGATCAAAGACAAGTCGGCCCGAAACGTTGGGCCGAGCTCGGAATCTCGCTGAAAGCCCATCTCGGCTACCGATCTAGGCCCATCACAAGCCCGGTCCGTTACAACAGATGAAACCGGAATATTTCCCTTTTCCCACCGATCTCGGAAAAGGAAATATTCTCTTTGGTCGACTCCTCGAGATATCAGGAACTTATCCTTATCTCGGAGAGAAAACCGGAAGATTTCCTTTTCCGAATCGAACTCGGAAAAGGAAATCTTCCTTTCAACCGCCTCAAGACACTATAAATAAAGGAGGAGGCTCATTCATTCAAGGGATCCACAACTTCCGCAAAGACAGAGAATAGAAGAGAGCTCGTTACCGATCTCGAATCCTTTTGTCTTTACCTTCTTACTTAAACTCTGTTGTAACGCCGACTCAGATCAATAAACGAGATTCCGATTAAAAGTACTGTTTTACCCCTTTTGTGTGATTTACGGATCAACATCCCGGTCCACCGATAAGTGCCTCCCCTTCTACCAATTGCTGCGCGGAAACAAAAATCTTGAGTGGGATGATAAGTGCGAGGAAGCATTCAAGCAGCTCAAAGATTACTTATCAACACCACCAGTTTTGGCAAAACCCAAAGACGGCGAGACCCTCTATCTCTACATCGCGATCTCAACCTCGGCGATCAGCGGGGTCCTCGTTCGGGAAGACCGGGGCGAACAAAAACCGATCTTCTATATCAGCAAATCACTAGATGGAGCTGAAGGGCGATATCCGACTCTCGAAAAGCTGGCCCTCGCCGTTGTTGTTTCAGCTCGGAAATTGCGCCCTTACTTCCAATCACACTCAGTCACCGTGCTAACCGATCAACCACTCCGGACAATCCTACATAGCCCAAGCCAGTCCGGTCGGTTGGCTAAATGGGCTATCGAACTTAGCGAATACGACATCGATTACAAAAGCCGGACAAGCATCAAATCACAAGTCCTCGCCGATTTCCTCATTGAACTATCTCCGGAATACGTCAACACTGATGTCATAACCGCCGAACGATGAATCCTTCACGTCGATGGGTCGTCGTCTCACCGAGGCTCTGGAATAGGCATTCGCCTCAAATCTCCAACGGGAGAAATCTTGGAGCAATCTTTCCGCCTGACGTTCAACGCGTCTAACAACGAGGCAGAATACGAAGCGCTAATTGCCGGACTGCGATTGGCCAAAGCCATCGGCGTTACACGCATTCACGCCTACTGCGACTCACAGCTCGTCGCAAGTCAGTTCAGCGGGGAGTATGACGCCAAGAATAATCGAATGGACGCATACCTCAAGCTCGTCAAACAACTCGCTTCCGAATTCGATTCGTTCGAACTTACCAGGATCCCGCGGGGAGAAAACGCTCCAGCCGACGCACTCGCTGCCTTGGCTTCGAGCTCCGACCCTCACCTCAAACGAACGATCCCGGTGGAAAGTATATCAGAACCTAGTATCGGAAGCACAGAACAATGCATCGTCACGACTCGTAGACGAGATTACGAGGAAAATCCTGCGACTGAACCTGTCTTACGTCGACAGAGACGGACTCCAACCGTCGAGTCCGATCAAGACACCGAACTCGAACACTCTAGTACCGCCGAAGGCAACAACGACACGCTGCAAGTCGATGAATCGGCCCGATCAGACGATGTAACGGAGGAACAGACGGACGGACTTCATGAGCCAATAGACCTCGAACAGTCCGACGAGCAGACTCCCGCCAATTGGACACTAGAGATAGAAATGTACATCATCGATGGCAAAATTCCGGCCGATAGATGGGCCGCTCGACGACTCAAAATGCGAGCCGCTCGCTACATACTTATCAAAGACGGACTGTTTCGTTGGAGTGCAACAGGAATCCTCCTCAAATGCATCTCAGGCGATGAAATTCAGGAAGTCATGAAAAAAATACACGAAGGCGATGGCGGCAATCACTCCGGCGGCCGATCTCTAGCCCTGAAAATCAAGAGAGCAAGCTATTATTGGCCAAGTATGCAAGCAGACTGCGAGAGGTTCGTCGCGAAGTGCGACAAATGCCAAAGGCATGGCCCAATGATACATCTTCCTACCGAGCTGCTAACCACTTCGACAGCTCCGTATCCATTCATGCGATGGGGGATGGACATCATCGGTCCTTTCAGACGATCCTCTACGCAGAAAAAGTTCATCCTCGTCATGACGGATTACTTTACCAAATGGGTAGAAGCCGAGGCATATCCCGTCATCCTCGCCTCTGACGTCCAGAAATTCGTCTGGAAATTCATTATCTGCCGACACGGAATTCCGTACGAGATTATCACCGATAACGGTCCCCAATTCATATCAACACTATTCAACGACTTCTGCGCTAAGTGGAAAATTCGACTAAGTTTTTCCACACCACGATACCCGCCGAGCAACGGTCAGGCCGAAGCAACAAACAAAACAATCATAGCCGGCCTCAAGAAACGATTGGATACTCATAAAGGGACATGGTCAGATAAACTCGACGGAGTCTTATGGTCATACCGAACGACCCCAAGATCGTCAACGGGGCAATCCCCCTTCTACATGGCCTATGGCGTGGAAGCCCTATGCCCCGCCGAACTCACCATCCCGACTATCCGTCGGACGATGCTCGTGCAAAATCCTGATCTTAACGACGAAATCATGCTCGACAACCTCGACAATCTCGAGGAACAACGCGATCAAGCCTTACTTCGGATTCATAATTATCAGAACTTAGCAGCACGATACTACAACAAAAAGGTCCGCGGACGTCACTTCACCGACGGCGACCTTGTCTTAAGAAAAGTCTTCGAAGGCACCGAAGAAAAGAATGCCGGCAAGCTCGGCACAAACTGGGAAGGACCCTATCAGGTCATGAGGGTAGTCAAACCAGGCGTCTACGAGCTCATGAAGCTAGACGGAACCCCCATTCCCCGTTCGTGGAATTCCATGAACCTCAAGCGGTACTACATCTAGGCAAACCCTCAAGCGCTAAAAAAAAAAAAAAAAAAAAAAAAAAAAAAGATCACCGAGCTACTACACATACGCTCGATTCTAATATGTAATATGAACTACGAATGGCTTGATCCTTCTTTCGAAGGTACGTAGGCAGCCCTCACAAGGCGCAGCTATAACATTAATAAAATTTTACCAAGGCATTCTACCGAACTCCAACAGTTCGTATTTTCTAAGCCAAACTTTATGTTTGCCGAACTCCAGCAGTTCGTATTTTCTAAGTCAAACTTTCAGTTTGCCGAACTCCAACAGTTCGTATTTTAAAAGCCAAACTTTATGTTTGCCGAACTCTAACTGTTCGTATTTTCTAAGTCAAACTTTATGTTTGCCGAACTCCAGCAGTTCGTATTTTCTAAGTCAAACTTTCAGTTTGCCGAACTCCAACAGTTCGTATTTTAAAAGCCAAACTTTATGTTTGCCGAACTCCAACAGTTCGTATTTTCTAAGTCAAACTTTTAGTTTGCCGAACTCCAACAGTTCGTATTTTACAAGTCAAACTTTATGTTTGCCGAACTCCAGCAGTTCGTATTTTCTAAGTCAAACTTTCAGTTTGCCGAACTCCAACAGTTCGTATTTTAAAAGCCAAACTTTATGTTTGCCGAACTCTAACTGTTCGTATTTTCTAAGTCAAACTTTCAGTTTGCCGAACTCCAACAGTTCGTATTTTAAAAGCCAAACTTTATGTTTGCCGAACTCCAACAGTTCGTATTTTCTAAGTCAAACTTTTAGTTTGCCGAACTCCAACAGTTCGTATTTTACAAGTCAAACTTTTAATTTGCCGAACTCCAACAGTTCGTATCTTCTAAAGCCAAACTTTTAGTTTGCCGAACTACAACAGTTCGTATTTTCTAAAGTCAAACTTTTCGTTTGCCGAACTCTAACTGTTCGTATTTTCTAAGTCAAACTTTACGTTTGCCGAACTTCAACAGTTCGCATTTTCAACCACCAACGGTTCCCTTTTCAACGTCCTGGCCAGACGATTTGATAAAGCCGAGCTTAGCTCGCACGCATCCTCATGGTGCAATGGATAATACACTTTCCACATTCAAAGCCGAGATCAGTCTCGCACCAACTTCTCAGGTTATCCGAGCCAAATAAACCAAGTCCGTCTCGCACACTCGGATTCAATGTGAGAAACCTAGAGCATATTAAGATGAGCTGTTCACGTACTCTTAAAACTAAACTCTAGGGTCAAGCCGAACGTCCTTCCTCGCAAACCTAAGCCGACTTCTCAACAGTCGCAAAACTAGTAAGCCGATTTCTCAACAGTCGCAAAAACAAGTAAGCCGATTTCTCAACAATCGCAAAAGCAGTAAGCCAATCTACGATAGGGATTGCCGACCTCGAACAGGTTCAGTCGAATTCATCCTCTTCACCCGGCTAAGACCGTACAGTTTACGGCACCACTGTGTACGATAAATTCGAGAGGTTCGTATTATGTACGACTTCAAATATATCAGAAGAAATAAAGCATAACACTCAAAATAAAAAGAAGATCGATAAAAATCAGATTCGTTAAAAAGCCCCTCGGGCAAAACGGATACCGGACTTTAAAAACCCTCCGGTCCAAGAGGTCAGGTTATAAGCCCATTCGGGCAAAGGAAAAACTAGTCATATTACAAAACAAAAAGACGATTCAGACATTCCGCTTCCGCATCGCATCAGCGCGATCAGCCGACATGGAAGCCTGATTGGATCCGAACTCGTCAAGGCCCGGTGGAACCTCATTGCCCATCGACGTCGAAACCTCTGGATGCACCGGATCACTAAAAGGCGTGACAACCAAGTCCGCCTCATCCAGCTCACAAAGGTCGATCGCGGCATATTCCTTCACCTTTTCGGCCTTACGCTTCTCAAGCCGATCGATACGAGACGAAGGGACAACAATACCGTGCTTCTTCTTAAGGCCGTCGCAAAAATCAAGTACTCCCTGAACCTGATTGATAACGAGGAACGGTTTCTTCGCCCGCTCAACCGCCGACAAGTGGTCCTTTACCTTCTGAAGCTGGACTTGGCACTTTTCTGTGACCGCTTTTCTCCTGGAGATCTGCTGGGTACGACCGGCCCTCAATCGCGAAGTTTCCGCGAACAGCTTTATCGAGAGAGCGTCTCTTTCCAACCCCAGCTCGGCATTGGATCTCTTAAGTGCGGCAATCTCTCGAGTCAGTTGGTCCACCGCACGATCGCCCGCCTCCACTCGGTCCACAGATATGTGCAGCTCCTTGCGAAGTTCCGCCACTTGAACCCTCGCCTCGAAAGCTTTACGGCGCGATTCTCCGAGCTCACGATCGTAAGACCCGACGATCTCGTTCGTCTGAGCAACCATCTGCAGGAATAACGAACTTTAAAAATAAGCAATCGAAAGAAAAAGGATAACAAAAAAAAAAAAGGGAGAAAAGGATACCTCGGCAGTAGTCTGGGCCAGCTTCTTATAAGCCTCAGGTTGGCGAAGGGAACCGATCGGCGGAAGGAAGTCCGGGCCGAAACTCAAGCGCCGATATGATTCGACATAATCCAAGGGATCGGCCTCGGGATCCGACGTTCGACGCCTCTTCTGCACTGGAGAGCTGTCCGATAGGACAATCGTTTCCCCATCAGTTTGTTGGGGGTCGGTAATCCCCTCGTCGCCTTCGCCACCTTCGGCGTGTTCGGTACCGACTCCAGCAGTCGAACCAGCAGCCCGCCGAGACCCCCTTTTTGTCTTCTTCTTTCTTTTCTTCTCGGCCGGATGAGAAGTGTGCTCCCCAGCAGGAACCTCTCCTTGGCCAACCTCTTCGTTAACGGCTGGAGCTTCCGGATCTGCCTGCTCGGTTGCTGAAGGAGCGCGATCCCCAGTAGGAACTTCATCTCGGCCGACCTCTTCATCAATGGCCGTAGCCTCGGGATTCACCTGGACATCAGGCGAGGGAATGTCCACATCCACCTCGTCGCCGTCCATCTCGGCTGAAAGATTGGGGATATCCTCGAACTTCATTTTTCTCCGACGAGATGGTTTTGCTGAGAGGAAGCAACGGGTAAATAAAAGAGGATCGGTATCAACGAACTGCGAAGAAAAGTCTGCCAACTTACCTTTAAGGGCTCTTTTCGCTTTTAGATCGAGCTTCTCCTGGTAAGCTTCAGGCCACCGAGCTTTCCCCGCAGCACTCAATTGCTTCGCGTGAGCAAAAGTGAATCCCGGTGTGGTGATAAGGAAGCTTGGAGGATGACGAGCTGAAGATAGGAAAGAAAGATATAAGTTAGGCAAAATAAGGTACTAAGATGAAATAAAGAACAAGTATCTACCAATAGGAGTTCTCCATAGAGTTCGGTAACTCCCTCCCGGACACTCGACGGAAGATTCATCGATCTTCACAAAGAAGTATCTGGCGCTCCAATGATTGACCTTGTTCGGTTTATTCCCAGTAACAAGATCGGCTTCCGGCTTCACATTTGCCGATAGAAACCACGGCTTTGCCTTCGATAGGTTCACTCGGAACAACCTCTCAAAAACCTTCGCCGTAATGGGAATACCGCACTCTTCCCCGAGAGAAAGAAGACCCATAAGGTTGATCACCGTGGCTGGCATCAACTGAGAGATCGCGACGTGCCGCCTCTTGCAGTATTTATAGACAAGCTCCGGGATGGGAAACCGAAGCCCACAACTCCTGAAATGCTCCTCGTAGACGCAAATGTAGCCATCTGGAGCATCCCACGGGCGATCAGCAGCCTTCGGGATCTTAAACAGCAAGTCATTTGGAGCATCGCACCGCTCCAAGGTGATCTGAATCGTCTCCGCGGTAGACCAAGATGGTCCGATGCTGGTTGGCCTCTCAACCATCCGCCTAGCAGTCAAAACGGGACCATCGTCTCCTTCATCAGGACGACATGCTGGAGAAACGGCACGGTTGTCCAAATCGGCCGCATCTTCGTCCTCGGCGAGCCGAGCAGCGAACTGATATATCATGGTTTTTACCCTATTTAAGCCATGATATAAGTCCTTTTTATAGAGTCTTTATAGTATTTTGGAGTCTTTTTAGAGTCTTTTACAGGTCATAGCACGTTTGGAGGATTATTGGAAGTATTGGAGCTTTCTGGAGCAGTTTGTAGCAGAGCTAAAGATCGTGTCGCTGAGAACCTGAATTCACGTCGAGCATCGATCGATACCCCTTGGTATCGATCGACACTCAGCGCAGCAAGACACAACCCGCGAGTTTTCCAAGACTTGAGGAATTGCAAAAGTGCCCAGAAGTCTTTAATAATTACAAGAAGACCCCAAATCGTGATTTAGGTTATAAATAGGATTTTACAGCCATTGTTTAGGCTATGCTTTTCTATGCGTTTCTATGCCTTTTATGCTTTATTTTATAGTTTGATTTTACTTTGGTTTTAGAGAGACAAGTCTGAATCTCCCTTCGTCCGAGATCAGATCTCTAAACCCTTCTTCTTATTCTATTGATGATTTATTCAAACATGTCTTTGGATTCAATTGCCATGTCTGAGTAGATCCACTTTAGGTTTAGGGTTTTCTCATAAAGGATTTCTTTGAATGCTAGGTTAATTATCTGTTTAGGATTCACCATCTGAATTAGTTCTTCACCTTAGGTTGTGTTCATAGCTAATTCTAGGTTGACGAATCTGGAACTTAGATCTTAGGATAATTGATTAGGCACGAGAGTGCGATTAATTACCTGATAGAACCTAGGTGAGCAAATTGATTATTCGCAAAGAGATTTGGTTTAATTGATTTGTGAACATATCAAACCTGATATTAAAGCTGATTTAGAATTTAGGATTCGCAAAGAGATTTGGAATTCTTGGGATTTAGATTTAGATAGTTTTCGCAACGAGAGTTGGTTAGCTATATTTTAGTGATTTGAGTTCAAGAACTGCGCTAAATCTGAATCCTGTTAGTTAGTTTATCTGCATTCATTGATTTCCTGAGAAAAACCCTGAGCCTATATTTCTCAATTGATTTACAACTCCTTTAATTTCTGCACTGCTTTTAATTACAACTGTTTGGCTTAGCGTAATTCGACACTATAGAATCTATTGTGCGTTTCTGTGAGTCTTCTGTGGTTCGACCCCTAGCTATACTATTACAACTGCTTTAGTACTTTAGGGTATTAAATTGAGCATATCAATTTTGGCGCCGTTGCCGGGGACTCAAATTCGCCATTAGATTTTAGTTTAGAATTTCGACTAAATTCGTCGGTATCGATCGATACTCACTAGTATCGGTCGATACCCGTCGTCTTCTTTTGTTGGTATCGGTCGACACCACTTGGTATCGATCGATACTCAACGTATTTTTCTGGTTACTTACGTGCTTTGCCTAGTGTTTTGTTTGCAGGTGTATGCCTGTTCGTGAAACCAGAAGCAACAAGAGCACACAACTAGTTGAACTGTCACTGGAACAGCTAGCGTTTGTGGAACGCACAAACAGAAAGACCAAGCAAACATCAGGGATGAACAACCCAGTGGTTTTAAGAGCTGATGAAGCTGGAATTCTGAGAGACCAAGAGGGTCACGTGTGTAATGAGAGAGGGCAGCGACTTGATGAAGCTGGTAACATCGTTGTCCCTGCTGCGGTTGTTGAGATTGTCGCGCCAGCTGGGCGCGCCAACGCAGGGAATGCTGTGGTTAATCGTGGAAGGACGATTGGTGAATGCAACAGGCCTGACCAGTTTTTCGCCAATCGTTCAGCAATTCGTCCTCCTGCGTTTGAGAGGAATGACTTTGAGCTGAAGCCTGCTTACTTCACTCTAGTGGGACAGCATCTCTTTCATGGTCTTCCTCATGAACATCCAATGGACCATGTAGAGAAATTCGAGGACTTGGTCACTAGCATCAAGAGCAATGGAGTGTCCTACGACTATCTCTTCTGCAAGCTCTTCCCCTACTCTCTGGGTGGAGAAGCTACTTACTGGCTGAGGCAGCTATCTCCTGGATCGCTAACTAATTGGGAGGACACCAAGAGAGCCTTCCTGATTAACTTCTATGATGACGGGCGATCTGAAGATCTGAGAAATAAGATATCCACTTTTTCTCAAGGACCTACTGAGGCGTTCAAGGCTGCTTGGACAAGATTCAGATCGTATCAGAGAGATTGTCCACATCATGGATACTCTGATGTGCAGCTGCTGGGTATCTTCTTCAGAGGAGTAGATTGGAGATATCAGATGGGTCTGGACTCTTCGAGCAATGGTAATTTCAACACCAGATATCCTGAGGATGCTATTGTGTTGATCGAGAACTTTGCCTCTAGTAGTAGCACCAAGAGCGCAGATTTCGAGCGCAAGAGGCTGGCTGGTAATCAGGATGGGTCGCAGATCGCTGAAGTGAAGGCTCAGCTGGATTCTATGCACAGACTTCTGCTGGGAAAGACAACAAAGGCCGTCCACTTCGCTGCTGAGAATGAAGTGGAAGATGTTAACTACATTGGTGGTTCTGGTTTTCAGGGTCAGCGATTCGGATACAACTCCAATCGAAACTTCACCAGCAATGCTCACCAAGGAGGGTACCAATCCCCAGCACCCAAAACTCCTGAAAGTAAGATTGAGGCTATGCTTGAACACCTGGTTCAAGGGCAGGAGAAGATGACGGTCACCTTCAATGGTAAGATGGATGATTTGTACACCGATTTGAGTGGAAGGATCGAAGCTCTAAAGACGAGCCACAGGATGCTGGAGACGCAAGTAGCTCAGACTGCAGCAAATTCTAAGGGAAAGACGGTTCATTCACACGTCAATGCAATCTCCTCAAGTGCAGAAAATCTCGAAGATAATCCTGAAATCGCACAAGCATCGATCGATACTCCCCAGTATCGATCGATACCAGCCCAGACATCTGCTCGAATGGATTCGAAAACCCGTGTATCGATCGATACCCCATTGGTATCGGTCGATACCGGGGCGATTTCTGAGGAAACAGTTGAAACTTCGACTGTGGTGCCTAAGGTCGTTGCAGAACGAGTGTATGTAACCAGGATGCCTTATCCTATGGTTCCTAAGCTGACAAGGGAGGAATGGGAGATTGCTAGACTACAGTATATGCTGGATAACCCGAACGTGGAGCTTCCTTCTGATGAAGATGTACCTGTCAGAAACGATTCAAATCGCATGGCGTCGATCGATACCCTACCTGGTATCGATCGATACCCCTCGCAGAAAGAACCAGAAGCCAAGAAATCACGTGAGGTGATAGGAGAAAGAGTTCGCAATTCACTACAACCACGGAAATTGACACAGAGGGAAGACCCAGGGAAATTCGCTGTTCCATGCTCCATCTCAGGAGTTGATTTCAAAGAGTCTCTTGTCGACTCAGGGGCTAGTGTCAATGTCATCTCAAAGGCAATTGCAGAGCAGTTGGGGGCTACTATTCTATCTCCTAAGACATCTATCACGTTTGCAAACGATTCCACCTCACTTCCATATGGTGAAATCGCTGGTTTGCTAGTCCAAGTAGGAGACTGTCTGGTGCCTACTGATTTTCAGGTTGTGGAGATGGGTGCGATATCTCGTATGCCTATACTCCTGGGACGACCGTTCATGGCTACTGCAGGCGCGATCATAGACACACCTAATAAGAGACTATCTTTCTCTTACATTGACGGTGATGTCTACTATGATGTCATTCCACCTAGGAGTATTCCCACACGTACCTCTAGCATCAAGGTTATCACAGGAGAGTCGCTAGCAATTGATCTTCTGGAAGAGCCTCCTGATGAGCCTACTGTCACAGACGTTCCAGCTGAACCGCCCAACATCCCCAAGAAGAGGACTAAGGCAACAAAGAAGAAGAAGGCCAAGAACAAAAAGGTCGAGAATCCCCATGTCACTCTGATTCCTCAGAAGTGTGATGGAGATTCGATTGAGTACAAGGTCAAATGCAAGGGAGCCTTGAAGCCATTCTCCAAGGCCAGAGTCCTTCTTACTTCTGAGCTGAAAGAGAAAGGGCAGGAATTTGTGGACAGCATGCTAAGCAGAACTCTGAAGCTAGTAATGTCAAGTGATGGAGCCTGTTTTGGTGCAAGCTCTCACTCTTATCCAGCCTGAAGGGCGTTACAGTCAAGCTATTGACGTTAAACGAGCGCTTGGTGGGAGGCAACCCACTGGTGAGTCTGTTTTTGATTCGTTTTTATTTTTATTTTCGTTTGTTTTGAGTCTGTGTCAGGATGAACAAGGAGCAACTCGAAATCGCCTAAGCATCGATCGATACCCCTATGGTATCGATCGACACCAATCGCGGATGAAAATTCACAAAGTCGATCTAAGCATGGTATCGATCGATACCATGCCGTGTGTCGATCGACACCGACTGTTCCAGAATGGTAATTTCTTGTTTCTCTTCGTTCTATCCTTTTTCTTTGTTTCTTTCACTGACTCTAGGCTAGATAACACTGGGGACAGTGTTGTTCAAGTCTGGGGGAGGTGTCTGCTGACATTGTTTTCGTTTTTCTTAGAGTCAGTCGTTTTATCGAGTCAAAATTGTTTTATTGAGTCAAAATTTGTTGGAGATGATGATCCTGTGCTTGAACCTATTGATTTGATTTTGTTTTTGAGTGCACAGTGTTACAGGATCAGTTCTAGATCGACTAATGAAAAATCCAAAGGCTGACCAGTTGACTAGAAAACATCCATGTCTCCAGCAGAGTTCTTCTGAAGCCTGAGCCAAATTTTTGCACTTCATCAATGTGGTTAGTGTTCATAGAGCTTGATTCATCATTCATATCTGATAAAGGAACCCGTGTGTTTAGAATTATGGTATCTCTCTCCCCTGAAATAAGTTGATAGATTAAGAGCATAAAAGATTGAAATGATTTTCTTCTGAGTAGAGGGTTAGGAAAATTTCCAGCGATCCCATTATTCTACTTAAGAGGGGATGATCACACAAAGGATTGGAAGCGAGGCTAGGATTTTCCTATGATGCCATTATTCGCCTACATCCTTTGATACATAGAGAGGGAAGAACCGGGGATTTGGTGGCAAACACCATCAATACTCGCGTCTCCTACCTTGATATGTATATGCTAAGCTGAAAATAAAAAAAATAAATAAAAAATAATAAGGATATAATAAGAAATAAGTCTGGAGGAGAGAAATTGATACAAAAAAGTGTGAAAAAGGGTGGTTCCTTTGTCAAGATATTGTCTGGTAAAGAGTCTAGAAGGTTCTTAAATATTAGCTGCAGAGATGAAACTGGCGATGAGGGCTTTACTTGAACAATGCTGTGGGATTTTGTGTGGAGTCTGGAAAAGCTGCAAATGTCTACGGAGAAGTACATGGTGGTTAGATCGAAAGCTGATCAGGTGACATTTGGGTACTTGGGAAAAGGGTCTTTTCGATGATTCAGGAACAGGTGAGTCTCTACGTTTTCAAACCTCTTTTTCTGGTTTAGTCTTCTATTTGCTTGAGGGCAAGCAAAAGGCTAAGTCTGGGGGAGTTGATATATCATGGTTTTTACCCTATTTAAGCCATGATATAAGTCCTTTTTATAGAGTCTTTATAGTATTTTGGAGTCTTTTTAGAGTCTTTTACAGGTCATAGCACGTTTGGAGGATTATTGGAAGTATTGGAGCTTTCTGGAGCAGTTTGTAGCAGAGCTAAAGATCGTGTCGCTGAGAACCTGAATTCACGTCGAGCATCGATCGATACCCCTTGGTATCGATCGACACTCAGCGCAGCAAGACACAACCCGCGAGTTTTCCAAGACTTGAGGAATTGCAAAAGTGCCCAGAAGTCTTTAATAATTACAAGAAGACCCCAAATCGTGATTTAGGTTATAAATAGGATTTTACAGCCATTGTTTAGGCTATGCTTTTCTATGCGTTTCTATGCCTTTTATGCTTTATTTTATAGTTTGATTTTACTTTGGTTTTAGAGAGACAAGTCTGAATCTCCCTTCGTCCGAGATCAGATCTCTAAACCCTTCTTCTTATTCTATTGATGATTTATTCAAACATGTCTTTGGATTCAATTGCCATGTCTGAGTAGATCCACTTTAGGTTTAGGGTTTTCTCATAAAGGATTTCTTTGAATGCTAGGTTAATTATCTGTTTAGGATTCACCATCTGAATTAGTTCTTCACCTTAGGTTGTGTTCATAGCTAATTCTAGGTTGACGAATCTGGAACTTAGATCTTAGGATAATTGATTAGGCACGAGAGTGCGATTAATTACCTGATAGAACCTAGGTGAGCAAATTGATTATTCGCAAAGAGATTTGGTTTAATTGATTTGTGAACATATCAAACCTGATATTAAAGCTGATTTAGAATTTAGGATTCGCAAAGAGATTTGGAATTCTTGGGATTTAGATTTAGATAGTTTTCGCAACGAGAGTTGGTTAGCTATATTTTAGTGATTTGAGTTCAAGAACTGCGCTAAATCTGAATCCTGTTAGTTAGTTTATCTGCATTCATTGATTTCCTGAGAAAAACCCTGAGCCTATATTTCTCAATTGATTTACAACTCCTTTAATTTCTGCACTGCTTTTAATTACAACTGTTTGGCTTAGCGTAATTCGACACTATAGAATCTATTGTGCGTTTCTGTGAGTCTTCTGTGGTTCGACCCCTAGCTATACTATTACAACTGCTTTAGTACTTTAGGGTATTAAATTGAGCATATCACGAACTCGGCATCTGCCCGAACTTGTTCATTTAGCTCAGCAATCTCTTCTTCAGGCAGGTCCTCGTCGATGAGATGCGGAACTTCGACTGAAACTTTTGAGCTGCTCGGTCCGGCCGCGGCACGCTGAGAGTTGCGCCTAAACATCTCCCGTTCGACGTCACCCAGTCCGTCCGAGCTCGAATCAGAACTATTGACGAACAGCCCAATGTCTGGGAACTCAGATGAAGGAGCTCGGTCTTCAACAGAAGGGGAAGAAGTCCTTGAAACCATATCGATCGGAGGAGAGAAGTTGACGAAGAACAGAACGAAGAACTCGAAAATCTTCGAGCAAACCGGAGAAATCACGGCGGAGAGGATGAGCGAAGAACGGAAAACCTAAAAATTCTAGAGAGAAGGGAGAGCTCTAGAGAGAGAAGGAGAAATACCTTTTTGGAGAAAATGAGCAGAAGTGAAAAACAGAAAGAGGGTCGGACAGTATTTATAAGGAAAAACGCAATGATGACAATTCCTCGAAATCCGCGATCGAAGAAGACAAATCGACGCGCGACTCTTCGAATTCCATAGCAAGAGAAGACGAATCGACGCGCGCCTCTTCGAATTCTGCGACAAGGAAAGACGAAACGACGCCCTCTTCTCAAGAAAAACTCACCAAATTCGAAAGAGGATCCGTCCTTTCAAGCCGAACTTAAGCAGTTCGCCGAACTCATACAGTTCGTATCATCAAAGCCGAACTTAAGCAGTTCGCCGAACTCGTACAGTTCGTATCATCAAGCCGAACTTAAGCAGTTCGCCGAACTCGTACAGTTCGTATCATCAAGCCGAACTTAAGCAGTTCGCCGAACTTGTACGGTTCGTATCATCAAAGCCGAACTTAAGCAGTTCGCCGAACTCGTACAGTTCGTATCATCAAGCCGAACTCGAAACAGAATCTGATCAGATCATACCGATCTCAGTTTTAACCGAGCTAAAGAATACTCCTCAAAAATTCGCCGAACTCATAAACTCCCTCGCCGAACTGAAGGGGGGACCAATTGTTAGAGGGGGGATTAGCACCCCCTGGTTTAACTCGGTTCGAACCGAGATCGGTTCAATCAAGACCGGTTTACGATGGTTCGGATCGAGGATAAGTCGGCCCGAAAACATTGGGCCGAGCTCGGGATCTCGCTGAAAGCCCACCTCGGCTACCGATCTGGGCCCAGCACAAGCCCAGTCCGTTACAACAGATGAAACCGGAATATTTCCTCTTTCCCGTCGATCTCGGAAATGGAAATATTCTCTTCGGTTGATTCATCGAGATATCAGGAATTTATCCTTATCTCGGCGAGAAAACCGGAAGATTTCCTTTTCCTAATCGAACTCGGAAAAGGAGAAGTCCTCCTGTCAACCGCCTCAAAAACACTATAAATAAGGAGGCCATCGCCTCATTCTAAGGATCCACAACTTCCGCAGAGACAGAGAATACAAGAGAGAGCTCATTACCGATCTCAAGTCTTTTGTCTTTGCCTACTTACTTAAATTCTGTTGTAACGCCGACCTTGATCAATAAACGAGATTCCGACTAAAAAGTACTGTTTTACCCCTTTTGTGTGATTTACGGATCAACAATAAGGCTCGTGCTCACGGCGAAAGACACATTCATCATGACCATAAACATTTGCTCACGGCCAACCTCACTTCGTACTAGATCATTGATGTGTTGCGTTTTTAACGCATTCTAACTCATGTTTTGAAAGGTTTCCGAGTCTTTATCGAGTCTTTTAGTCTTTTTAGAGTCATTTCAGGTCAAAAGGCATTACATGATGGAGTTTGGGGAATTAAGAGCAAAAATCGGAGAAAGGTACAAAAAAAGATTGGATCGATCGATTCACAAGGTGAATCGATCGATCCCCCCATCCGCGCCCCTTTCCTGGACCGAGCAGAACGTCTGGATCGATCGAAACAAAAAAATCGGATCGATCGAAACAAAAAAAATTGGATCGATCGATCCCCCTTTGACGAGACGAGAAAGATTTTGGGGAAAACGACCAGATTGATCGATCCCCCCCCCCCCCCCCCACTTGGGATCGATCGATCCACTTCCATATCACAAAAAGGAAATTTCGAGTTTTATTTTTCGGGTCCAAATTCGCTCAATTCCGACCCTGGACGACTCGAGACCTATTAAAAACATGTTTATAGTGATTTTCTTAGGACACTTTATTTTTCATCGAGACCTATTGCTTTTGCTCTTGTAAGCTTTTGGAGAGACGAATTTCTGACTCTGCATCTCTTGAGAAGATTTTTGAAACCCTTTGGATTTCTATTTATTTGATTATGATTTTTTTCTTCATCTCTCTGTGTTTTCTCAGCGATTATGTCTGAGTAATCTCATTGTTAGGTTTTTAGGGTTTCAAATGATTTTTATGAATCACTGAAACATATCTATTAGAATAAAAAATTATATATAGTTCTTCATCTATTGTTGAGTTTAAGGTTTAGACTAGATTGATCACCTAGTTTATGATCTTATGATTAATATATTCATCAAAAGTGTTTTAGATTTCCTGAAAGAACTTATATGAGCAAATCGTCCTTAGCCAACGAAAGTTGATGCTACTGCGATTTGTGAACTTATCAAACCAAAAATTTAATGCGTGCCTAGAACTTTAAGGTCAAACTACAGTTTATATACTTAGGTTATTATGCATAGTAGTTAGCACCACGACAGTGGGCTGGCTAGAAATTCATGTTTGAGCTCGAGAACGATTTTTAAATTCATTCCTTGTTTGATAGTCTGTTAAGTGAGTCTCGGTTTCCTGCGAATTACCTGAAAACCTAGCTCTTTTCTCATCAAACTTACATCGCTTTATTTGCATTCTTAGTTTTAGTTAATTCATAAACTCACAAATAATTGCATTTATCTTAGATTTACTTTCCTCCTGCATTCTCGTATTGTTTCACTTGTTTCATGTGGATTCGATCCCTACAATACTACAACTCTTGTTGTGCACTTGCAATAGTTATTTATAGGATTAAAACTATGTGTATCAATCATGCCCAACTTCAAGCCGACTTCAAATTCGTCATTCGTTTCACCCAAAGACGAACCCTAGAAGTCTCCAAACACCAGAAGACCATATAAATACATCATCCACACGTCTTAAGGTAGATCACCAAAATATTACTTCAAACTTAGCATAGAAGAGAGAAAGAGAAGAGAAGGACTTGCTCAAAGGAATCATCAAGGCGAGTTTCTTGAGGCTCAATGACAACGCGATAGACTTTCCCGTTGGGACTGCGACACCATCATCTGTTTTATCAGTGGATGTTGAGGCTATGGAGACACTCGAACCTCCACAGGCTGATCCAATCGAACCTCCACATGCTGATCCAATTGAACATGTTGACACTGACTTAACGATGACTGATTCAGAGCTCTCGACATCAGAGGCAGATCCGATTTTAGAGTAAGCATAGACTCTAGATCCTGAAACAGAGGTGACATCGGCTCCTACACAGATCGATGATGAACCACTTGGCCGTGGATATCGAAATAAATTCAAATCGACGAAACTGAAGGATTTTGTGGCTAATGCAATACACGATACATCGTGTTATCCTCTTGAAGATTTTTTCTCGTGTGATCGATTCTCTGTCACTCATCGGAATTTTCTAGCTGCGATTACATCTCATACAGTACCGCAACATTATTCTCAGGCTATGGATGATCCCAATTTCCAGCTAGCCATGAAACATGAGATCGTTGCACTTGAAGATAACGAGACATTTGCTGTTGAAGATTTACCTCCTGGAAAGAAAGCCCTTGGTTGTAAATGGGTTTATTGTATTAAGTACAAATCAGATGACTCTATTGAGAGATATAAAGCTCGCTTGGTTGTGTTTGGAAACCACTAAGTCGCAGGAGAAGATTTTGGAGAAACTTTTGCGCCAGTTGCCAAGATGACAACGGTGAGGTGTTTTCTCAAAGCGGTGGCTTCTCGAGATTGGGAAGACCATAAAATGGATGTGCACAACACATTTTTACATGGAGATCTCGAGGAAGAAGTCTTTATGCGCTTACCACCAGGTTTTCGTACTGATGATAAAAACAAGGTTTATCCGTTAAAGAAATCGTTATACGGTCTTCGACAGGCACCTCTTGCTGGTTCGCTAAGCTTGCTACTGCCTTGGAAGAGTATGGATTTGTTCAAGCTTTTCCCGATTATACGTTGTTTGTTTTTAACAAGGATGGCGTGGAGATTCACGTCTTGGTGTATGTCGACGATTTGATCATTTCTGGTAGTTCGTCGACGATTATCTCAGAATTTAAGACTTATTTGAGTAATTGCTTCCACATGAAGGATCTTGGTTTGCTTAAATATTTTTTGGGACTTGAGGTAGCTTGGAATGCGACGGGTATATATCTGAGCCAAAGGAAATATACCCTTGATATCATTACGGAGGCATGTCTTCTCGGAGCTAAACCTGTCGCGTTTCCAATGGACCAGAATCATGGTCTCGCTTTGGCTAAAGGTGACATGATTTCCGATCCCTCCAGGTATCGTCGTTTTGTAGGGAGATTGATTTACCTTGGAGTTACGAGGCTGGAACTATCCTATGCTATCCACATTCTTTCCCAATTTATGCATGAGCCAAAGCAAGCTCACTTGGACGCAGCGATGAGAGTGGTGAGGTATCTTAAATGGCAGCCTGGTCAAGGAATACTTCTTCGTTCAGGTCAGCCGTTGGTTCTTAAGGCTTGGTGTGACTCTGACTGGGTTGGATGTCCACTAACCAGTCGATCGTTGATAGCATGGTTTATACAACTTGGTGACTCGCCTGTCTCGTGGAAGATACGGAAACAACATACGGTATCTTGGTCATCGACGGAAGCTGAATATCGATCAATTTCTGATACGGTTCAAGAAATTTTGTGGTTGAAACAACTCCTTGAGGCGTTTGGAGTTAAGTTTGAGGCACATATTCAACTATATTGTGATAGTCAATCGGCCATTCATCTTAGTGCTAATCCGGTGTTCCATGAAAGAACAAAACATATCGAGGCGGATTGTCATTTTGTGCGCGATGAGATTGTCAATGGGACGATAGCAACAACACATGTCTCGACAAAAGAGCAATTGGCGGACATTCTTACTAAGGCACTTGGGAAGAAGGAGTTTATAGCGTTTCTTCTCAAGCTGGAAGTTCGAAATCTACACTCTCCACCTTGTGGGTGGGTATTAAGATATATGTACATATCATATTCTCCATATTCGGTTTCTATACTTTGTTATCTTCGTATATACTTTTGTATCTAGTTAAGGAAAGAACCCTTGTATAAAGTATCGGTCTATGACCAAGGAATAAGATAGGAAAACTATTCAATACCTACTGTTTTCTGACAAATATCCTCGCACTTGTTTCTCACTCAAAAAAGTCTCGAGCATTCAATCTCTTTTCTCAATCTTAAACACATTACCTTTCCTTAGCCTCGAGACATTGTTTCACCTCTTTTTCCAAACATTTTAAGTGATTCTCTTCACCAAAACACCACCTTTCTTACTCTCTTTCCGCCAAAGTGTCTTTAAAACGACATCTACGTCGTGGATCTCTTTTCATTATGACCCAACATTACTTAACCACTTTTCCTCCTGTTTTCCGATGCTTTCTGGTTTTTGACTTCTTAGTCCCATAGTCATCTATCGTGCTAAACCAAATCATGCTAACAATTATTGCATATTGGGGTTTGATCACTTACTCAAAACCATGTTTCTAAAGTTGAGCACTATCGTTTAGATCCTATTGTGGTTCAGTTTGGGAGAAAACTTGTTGAAATAAATTCAAAAGTTAACTTGAATATGGTTTTGGTTCGATTTGATAAAACATGTTAGGTAACTATATATATATTTTCTCCAAAAAATGAAATTTAGTTTGGTTTACTTTGGTATGTATACTGAAGTAACCACTATTAATTTTGATTTTCTTTGGTCTGGTATGATTTTGCTTAAATTGGTTTGATTTGGCTGATTTGGCTACTATCCCTTACTTATATCATGCATTAGGAACTAACCTTTTTTACACGTTTGCCATATTATTGTTAAGTTTGTTAGTCATGCATGACACTAAAAAAAACTTTTATAGATTGGTGTCATGAGGAAATGCTAAAAATGTTTGAACCCTTTTTTGCAGTATCTTCCTCAAGATCCCACAAAATCTATCAATGATGGAACACAATGAGAAAATAACAACAAATAGTATTGTATGGATCCGGAGAGATAGAAGAATCATTGCAGACTTAGAGATTCATCTTTACCAAGCCAAAACCGGTTTATGATATTAACAGTTGGACCTAACCGCCTTATAAGAGGTAGTGAGGTGAGTTCTAACAATAAACTATTCTTCCATAGGGTTGATTAGTTTTATATTTTGTACTCTTATTAATTATGCTATCCGTTTAAATATTTTTCAGTACATTTCAATGTCATTCATGAGAGAAAATGGTATGACCAAACCTGAGTTGATCACGATGGTAGGAAAAGATTGTGCAAAATGGGTTGTTAATCTTCGAGGGGAAACCTTATGAAGACTGTGTTTGGGAAAGGGATGGAAAGAGTTTGCTAAGAAATTGGCTTAAAGCCAGGTAACTTCTTCACACTGGAGTTAGTATGGGAAAACGGTATTCGTATGCTCAGTATATATGTTCTACACATATAGTGTTAGAAGGCACATAGGAGAGTGTTCAAAAGCCAGCAAGAAAGACTCTTTTTCCACATAACCTAGCAACGGAAACAAAACCAAGAAAGACAAGAACAACATAGATGAGAGGAGTAATTCATCTTTACTTGGTTTTGTTTCCATTGCTAGGTTATGTGGAATAAGACTATTTCTCATTGGCTTTTGAACACTATCATATGTGCTTTCTATTACACTATCTGTGTATGATAAAATGAGCGAAGGAATTCTATTTTCCCATACTAAATCCAATATGAAGAATTCACCCGGCTTTAAGTCATTTGCTTTAGCAAAATTTTCCAGCCCTTTCCTAAATATAGTCTTCCTAAACTTATCCCTCGAATATTAACCAACCATTTTGCAACATTTTTCCTACCATAGTAATCAACCTAGGTTTGGTGATAGCATTTTCTCTCATGAATGGCAGTGAAAGGTATTAAAAATATTTAAATGAATAACATAATTAATAAGAGTACAAAATATAAAACTAACTAACCATGTGGAAGAAGAGTTGATTGTTAGAACTCACCTATTTATCTCTTATGAGGCTATTATGTGCAGTTGTTAATATCATAAGCCGGTTTTGGCTTGGTAAAAATGTACTTTTAAGTTCAGTGAGTTGAAGAAGCCTAAAAACTAAGATGTAGTGTTTGATCGTCAAGAAAATCGCAAGCATCATAGATATCATATTTGTTGTTTCATACATCAATATTTTTAGCCAAGAGAACTAGCAAATATGACTTCTCCTGGCAATTTTTGACTATCAAACACTACAATATAGTCTTTTAGTTTTTTTCAAGTGAGCAAACTTAATGGTATAGTTTTTGTTTCATTCATTTTAATTTTTTCTATATAACTACTCTATTATGATTTGATGATAAAAGTATTAGTTTTATATTTTCAATTTAATTGATATTCTGCAATCTTTAATGGTAGAGATTGAGCAAACCACAACAAAATTGATGAATAAATTTATATCCGTACAACCTTCTTTCTAGCCACTCAATGATACTAGAACCACTATAAATCCACATGAAGTTGCATGTTATTTGCGTTTTGTTTTAAAACATATCTTTACTATAGTTAATAAAATTTTAAAATATTATTTATATTATTTATATTAATGGTATTTATTTTATTTCAAAACCAGCAACAATAAGTAGATAGCAATTCTCACAATCTTTGGTTACAAAAACAATATACTCAATGTACCATCAAATTAGCATGGTCAAATCAATCAAATTCTAATGATTTTATTTTAAGAGACAAATATTTCTACAATGATACAATATATCATTTTGTTTTGTTTACCTTTTTCATTTCTAAATCTTTAAAAATATGTATATTTATATCTTATTTGTTGTAAAATAAATATCTAACTTCAAATGCAACAACAACAATATCATCTTATTACAATCATATCTCTTTAATTATGTATGTACTTTTTTTTAAACACATTTTAGTACAACAACTATATTTCCTTATCACCTTTATTTAAATGATTCAGAGAACCTTTACTAAAAAATCAATACAATAGTTTTTATAATTAGAATCACAACATGATTGCGAATTCAGAGAATTTTACTCATATAGTATCCAACATTCCCATCCCAAATTGACATTGGTACTCAAATACAATATTTTGTATATCTTTAACATTAATTTATGCAAAAAATATCTTAAAATACATGACACAAAATTATTTATCAAGTGTTTTATACCAAAATATCTCATTTGTTCCAATTTTTAACATGTGGTCAGGAACCGCGGCTAGTTTGAAGAGGATACAATGAGTTGTATGATATACATATTTACATAAATTCTCACCTATTACATGTGTATTAGAGTAAATGACATATATGTGTATGCCAACCAAACTTAAAATTGGTAATCACAAAAGTCAAATATGAATGAGCAAAGATTTGTTTTAAAAAAAAATGTGTAAGAGATTTTTTATAAAAAATATGTAAGAAAAAATGAAAAATTGTGGAAATATAGGACATATTAATAGTTAGATTAGATAACATACAACAAGTTCGCTTCAGAATATGTTTGTTGTATGCTCCTCGGAAGGTCGAAGTATCAAAGGCATCCAATATGTTACGACCGATTTGAGAAATTTGTTCATTTTACTGTCATCAACAATGATAAAAAAAATCAGACCATAAAAATCCAAATTAAAACAATGAAAAAATCTAGAATATAAAAACGAACCTTGATACCATCGAAGGCGTTTCATACAACATCTTATCGTTAAACCATTGATAATGATACAAATGTGGATTTAACGTTATCATTGTCTTTTATCACCAATGAAACACAAGTAAAAGATCTGGATTCAAAAAGAATTAGTCAGTTATATGATATGCATATGTAGTGAAATTGAGTAAATGGTATATAATATATTTATTTAATTAAGAAAGTAGTAAATTAGGTAAAAAAAATTGCTTAAATTGTTCTCGTAACGCTTTTCTTAATGTATGACACGTTGTGGTAATAAATCAAATAAAAATCAACGTGTCATACATTAAGAAAAGCGTTACGAGAACAATTTAAGCAATTTTTTTGCCCAATTTTATTACTTTCTTAATTAAGTAAATAAATTATATACCATTTACTTAACAATTTATTTGACCATGCTAATAAATAAAATAAAAATCAACGTGTCATACATTAAAAAAAGCGTTACGAGAACAATTTAAGCAAATTTGTTTGCCCAGTTTACTACTTTCTTTATTAAGTAAATAAATTATATACCATTTACTCAATTTCACCACATATGCATATCATATCATTGACTAATTCTTTTTCAATCTAGGTCTTTTACTTGAGTTTCATTGGTGATAAAAGACAATGATAACGTTACAGCCACATTTTGTATTATTATCAATGGTTTAACGATAATATGTTTTATGAAACGCCTTCGATGGTATCAAGGTTTGTTTTTCTAAGCCATCTAGATTTCTTCATTGTTTAAAATTGGATTTTTATGATCTGATTTTTTTTATCATTGTTGATGACAGTAAAATGAACAAATTTCTCAAATCGGTCGGAACATATTGGATGCCCTTGATACTTCGACCTTCCGAAGAGCATACGACACGCATATTCTGAAGCGAACTTGTGGTACGTTATCTAATCTAACTATTAATATGTTCTATATTTCCACAATTTTTAATTTTTTCTTACATATTTTTTATAAAGAATCTCTTACACATTTTTTAAAAAACAAAAATCTTTGCTCATTCATATTTGACTTTTTTATTACCAATTTAAAGTTTGGATGGCATACACATATATGCCATTTACTCTAATGGTATAATAATAGTGCTTGTTAATACACATGTAATAGGTGAGAATTTATGTAAATATGCATCATACAACTCATTATATCCTCTTCTAACTGGCCGCGGTTGATGACCACATATGTTAAAAGTTGGAGCAAATGAGATATTTTTGTAAAAAACACTTGATAAATAATTTCGTGTCCTGTATTTTAAGATTTGTTTTTGCATAAATTAATGTTAAAGATATACAAAACATTGTGTTTGAGTACCAATGCCAATTTGGGATATGAATGTTGGATACTATATGAGTAAAATTCTCTGAATTCGCAACCATGTTGTGATTCTAATTATAAAAACTCTTGTATTGATTTTTTAGTAAAGGTTCTCTGAATCATTTAAATAAAGGTGATAAGGAAATATAGTTGTTGTACTAAAATGTGTTTTAAAAAAGAACATACCTAATTAAAGAGATATGATTGTAAGAAGATTATATTGTTGTTGTTGCATTTGAAGTTAGATATTTGTTTTACAACAAATAAGATATACATATACATATTTCTAAAGATTTAGAAATGAAAAAGGTAAAAAAAATGATATATTGTATCGTTGTAGAAATATTTGTCTCGTAAAATAAAATCATCAGAATTTGATTGATTTGACCATGCTAATTTGATGGTACATTGAGTATATTTTTTTTTGTAACCAAAGATTGTGAGAATTGCTTTCTACTTGTTGTTGCTACTTTTGAAACAAAATAAGTACCATGAATATAAATAATATAAATAATATTTTAAAATTTTATTAACTATAGTAAAGAAATGTTTTAAAACAAAACCCAAATAACATGCAACTTCATGTGGATTTATAGTGGTTCTAGTATCATGGAGTAGCTAGAAAGAAAGTTATAGGGATATAAATTAATTCATCAATTTTGTTGTGGTTTGCTCAATCTCTACCATTAAAGATTGCAGAATATCAATTAGATTGAAAATATAAAACCAATACTTTTATCATCAAATCATAATAGAGTAGTTGTATAGAAAAAATTAAAATGAATGAAATAAAAACTATACCATTAAGTTTGCTCACTTGAAAAGAACTAAATGACTATGTTGTAGTGTTTGATAGTCGGAAATTGCCATGATAAGTCATATTTGCTAGTTCTCTTGGCTAAAAATATTGATATATGAAAGATATATGCAAATTGTTGCAACAACAACAAATATGATATCTATGATGCTTGCTATTTTCTTGACGATCAAACACTACATCTTAGTTTTAGGCTTCTTCAACTTACTGAACTTAAAAGTACATTTTTACCAAACCAAAACCGGTTTATGATATTAACAATTGCTCATAATAGCCTCATAAGAGGCAAATAGGTGAGTTCTAACAATCAACCCTTCTTCCATATGGTTAGTTAGTTTTATATTTTGTACTCTTATTATAACGCCCCGACCGCCCCTACCTGTGGGCCCCATGCCCTCTCTCGGCCCGTGGGCCCCACCCTTGTCCGACGGCCGGTGCGTTAGTCCGGGAGGCTGGTAATACTTGTTTACTGACCCTACAATCACCACGTGATCTTTCCCCGTGTTTTGTCCTCACTCACACGATACCGCGAATCACTTCCCGGTAGGTCACCCATCCTTAAATTTCTCCAGCTCAAGCACGCTTAACTCTGGAGTTCTCTCTGGACAAGTTCCCGAAAAGATAAGTGCACTTTGGTGACATAGGTAGCCAAATCAATTCTTATAAGCCTCTCCGCATATACAAGAAATCGGGATGTTACAATCACCCCCACTCATAGAGCGCAACGTCCTCGTTGCGCACCAGGATCTTCACCCTAGACGGTGTGAGCCCACCTGACTCCACACACGTGTTTGGGTTCGGCTCTGATACCACTTATAACGCCCCGACCGCCCCTACCTGTGGGCCCCATGCCCTCTCTCGGCCCGTGGGCCCCACCCTTGTCCGACGGCCGGTGCGTTAGTCCGGGAGGCTGGTAATACTTGTTTACTGACCCTGCAATCACCACGTGATCTTTCCCCGTGTTTTGTCCTCACTCACACGATACCGCGAATCACTTCCCGGTAGGTCACCCATCCTTAAATTGCTCCAGCTCAAGCACGCTTAACTCTGGAGTTCTCTCTGGACAAGTTCCCGAAAAGATAAGTGCACTTTGGTGACATAGGTAGCCAAATCAATTCTTATAAGCCTCTCCGCATATACAAGAAATCGGGATGTTACACTTATTAATTATGTTATTCATTTAAATATTTTTAATATCTTTCACTGCCATTCATGAGAGAAAATGGTATCACCAAACCTAGGTTGATAACTATGGTAGGCAAAGATGTTGCAAAATGGTTGGTTAATCTTCGAGGGGAAAGTTTAGGAAGACTATATTTAGGAAAGGGCTGGAAAAATTTGCTAAAGCAAATGACTTAAAGCCGGGTGAATTCTTTACATTGGATTTAGTATGGGAAAATAGAATTTCTTTGCTCAGTTTATCATACACATATAATGTGATAGAAAGCAAATAGGATAGTGTTCAGAAGCCAATGAGAAAGACTCTTGTTCCACATAACCTAGCAATGGAAACAAAACCAAGTAAAGATGAATTACTCCTCTTATATCTATGGTGTTCTTGTATTTCTTGGTTTTGTTTCCGTTGCTAGGTTATGTGGAAAAAGAATCTTTCTTGTTGGCTTTTGAACACTCTCTTATGTGCCTTCTAACACTATATGTGTAGAACATACTGAGCATAGGAATATCGTTTTCCCATACTAACTCCAGTGTGAAGAACTTACCCGGCTTTAAGCCATTTTCTTAGCAAACTCTTTCCCTCCCTTTCCCAAACACAGCCTTCCTAAGCTTTCCCATAGGAGATTAACAACCCATTTTGCACAATCTTTTCCTACCATCGTGATCAACTCAGGTTTGGTCATACCATTTTTTCTCATGAATGACATTGAAATGTACTGAAAAGTATTTAAACGGATATCATAATTAATAAGAGTACAAAATATAAAACTAACTAACACTATGGAAGAATAGTTTATTGTTATAACTCACCTCACTACCTCTTATAAGGCGGTTAGGTGCAACTGTTAATGTCATGAACTGGTTTTGGCTTGGTAAAGATGAATCTCTAAGTCTGCAATGATTCTTCTATCTCTCCGGATCCATACAATACTATTTGTTGTTATTTTCTCATTGTGTTCCATCATTGATAGATTTTGTGGGATCTTGAAGAAGATACTACAAAAAAGGGTTCAAACATTTTTAGCATTTCTTCATGACACCAATCTGTATAAGTTTTTTTAAGTGTCATGCATGACTAACAAACTTAACAATAATATAGCAAACGTGTAAAAAAGGTTAGTTCCTAATGCATGATATAAGTAATGGATAGTAGCCAAATCAGCCAAATCAAACCATTTCAAGCGAAATCACACCAGACCAAAGAAAATCAAAATGAATATTGGTTACTTCAGTATACATACCAAAGTAAACCAAACTAAATTTCATTTTTTGGAGAAAATATATATATAGTTACCTAACATGTTTTATCAAATCGAACCAAAACCATATTCATGTTAACTTTTGAATTTCTTTCGACAAGTTTTCTCCCAAACTGAACCACAGTAGGATCTAAACGGTAGTGCTCTACTTTAGAAACATGGTTTTGAGTAAGTGATCAAACCCCAATATGCAATAATTGTTAGCATGTTTTGGTTTAGCACGATAGATGACTATGGGACTAAGAAGTCAAAAACCAGAAAGCATCGGAAAACAGGAGGAAAAGTGGTTAAGTAATGTTGGGTCATAATGAAAAGAGATCCACGACGTATATGTCGTTTTAAAGGCACTTTGGTGGAAAGAGAGTAAGAAAGGTGGTGTTCTGGTGAAGAGAATCGCTTAAAATGTTTGGAAAAAGATGTGAAAACATGTCTCGAGGCTAAGGAAAGGTGATGTGTTTAAGATTGAGAAAAGAGATTGAATGCTCGAGACTTTTTAGAGTGAGAAACAAGTGAGAGGATATTGGGTTATGTATATGAAAATGTGAATCAAGATCAGATCCATTCCTTGTACGGAACATGATTTTATTTATAGAAGTTACCTAACACGGAACATGATTTTATTTATAGAAGTTGAAAACCCGGGAAGGGGCCTATTCGTGGGTTGCCTTTCCCCCAGGAATTAGTCTGGGCCCTTCCATAGGCCTGGGATTTACCCTTAGTTACCAAACTAAAAAAAAAAAAAACACGGAGTATTCTACAGTGTCACGCGGAGATCCATCGGGTTGAACGAGGATCCATCAAGTTGAGTCGGTACCTTCTGAATTCAGATAGATTTGAGATAGTTATCACATGATCTCATAAGTGTCAAATCTATTAAAGCTATTTTAGTACAAAAAATTTCATTAAAAAAAAAACAGAGGAAAACAAAAATGGTCATCTTCTTTGTTGTGAATCTTGTGATATTCTTCATCTTCTTCTCCACTCGGTTTGTCTCGGCTTTTTTGTGTTCAAAATATTGTTAGTGACCAAATAAAGAGTGATTTACATTAAAATACACTTTTTGAGTTTGGTTGACAGAAAAAAAACTCTTTGTGCTATTGATGCACATTTTTACTATTTATTTTCTTTAAATTCGAAATTGCCCATCATGTACATGATAACGGTGGATGCAATGGCGTGTATGAGTTTAAAATTTAAAATTTGAGTAAAGTAATTATTATTCCCCACCTGGTTTTGTATGATGAGAAAGACATAAAGCGATTTGTTTTTTTGTTACAATAAATAATAATTCTATTTTTGCTATATTTTAAGACCAATTTTACTATAGTTTAAGTGTGAAACAAAAAATCTAAAAACAAAAAAAAAACACTAGAAATCTAGTCATGCGAAATTCAGATCGAAATGGACATGAAAACATGGACATGAATTAAGATCGACGTGGATATGATAGCGTGGACAAGTTTACATTGACATATTGGCGTGGATGAACATATAACACAAATGTCCATTACAATTGGTACACAAAAACATGTTCAAGCAGTAATTATTCGTGTTCTTGTTCCCGAAATTAGCTCAAAAGAGAATATATAGGATTTCATAGACAAATAATGAATCAATAAAGTCGTAGACATGATTGCATGGACTATTTTTATGCATATATGGACGTGGACACACCTTTTACACACACACACAAAAATCATTATGATTAATCCACATAAACATATTATATTGTCCACATAGCATAATCCATATCACAATGTCCACAAATCGACGTCCAAATGGATCGTTTGTTTTCGCATGACTAGATTTCTAGTTTTTTGTAGATTTGTTTTTTGACACCTAAACCATAGTAAAATGGATCTTAAAAATATAGGAAAATAGGATTATCATTCATTATAACCAAAAATTTATTTTATGTCTTTCACAATATAAAAAATTATAAAACAAAACAATTGCAGGATAATAATTATTTTTACTCAGATTTTTTATTTTTAAACTTATCCACGACCTTCAATCCACCGTCTCCGTGTACACGTGGGGATTTTAAAAATTGAACATTGGAATAAGAGGCAAAAAAGACTTCATACTTTCATAAATGGCCTCAATAGCACAAAGTGCCTCAATAGCACAAAGTGCCTTATTGTGTAATTGTAAATTCAAAAAGTGCATCTCAATGTAATTTTCTCTGAAATAAATATATACTTTGAAGGAAGAATTTGGTGGAGCATATACATTAAATAGCTTTTGAAACGATTATTGGACTTTTGATATTTTGTTTTTGTGTGTAATTAGCATTCTACCAAATTGTTTATATAGAAATGAGAAATTAAAGTTATTTTCCCATTAGGAGTAATAATCTATAGTTTAATTTCATTAATCTAAATGGAATAACCAAAGATTTTTTTCCTTTTTTATTAATTTTGCCTTTTAGGATAAATTCAATATTTTTTTGTTTAGTAATTTTACATTTTACGATTATAAATCGATTATTATTTTTTGAATTTTTATTTATTAATCTGTTATTAAACGATTTTATTTGTTTTCATTACTAATTTTTGATTTTTTATTATTAACTTTGGCTTTTAGGATAAATTTACATTTTCTATTTTTTCTTTTTGTTTAGTAACTTTATTTTTATGATTAGAATTCGATTATTTACCTTTTACTGTTAATATTATGTGTCAAAATCTAATTGTAAATTTTTTTTTGGAAGATTTTTTACACGTGTCATAGTCTGATCGATTGAGTTGACACTTATCACAATCAGGTGGGTAACTAACTTTGAAACATTGAGGTTATTTGATTTTTAATTAAGAAACGATTTATTAAAGAGAAAATTACCTTCTCTTTTTTTTAACATCAATTTTTACTTAATTAAAATAAGATTACATATAGCTGAACTTGGAGAGCCTGCTTGGCGAGAGAATCAGCTGACAGATTAGTTGATTTTAGAATGTAAGCAAAGGAGATTGATACAAAGGAGGATGCTAGATGATTGATGTCCTCGAGAGGTCCATATAGCTCAGCAATTTGATCACCCTAGAGAATAGCTCTGATGAGCATTTGGGTATATGATTTGAGACAGATTTTTGTCAATATGTGAGTCTTGGCTTGATGGTGAGTTTCCCGTATAGCTAGCGCTTCCTCTATTAGAGGGGAGGTCACGAAAAATTCAGCCATGTGGCCTTGGGCAATGATTTGTTGCGATGGTTTTTGGAAAACCCACCCAATCCCTGCAGATTTTAGATCTCCTTTCCCAGCTGCATTAGAGAAACAGTCGATTCGATCCGATGGATGAATCTGAGTTTTACGCTTTGGTTTTTGGGAAGGAGTGCCATTTGGAGGCTCAAACGAATTCTGATCAAGCTGAAATTTGGAGGAATGGAAGTGAACACCTTGATCTTCAAATTTGGAGGAATGCAAGTAAACCCTAGTCCTCTAGAAACCTGAAAATCCCAAGGATCTTCCTCTCTCTTCCTCTTTTCTAACCCTAGCCGCAAGTTTAAGAGAGAGGAAGAAAGAGACAAAGCTTTTCCGTGAGAGAGGAGACTCTCTATGGTTGTTTAATCAGATGGATGTGCTCGGCTAAGCTCGCGGTGGTCACAAGGATATGCCTGACTATCTCGCGTGGTCAAATGGATGTACATGACTAAGCATGGGGAGCACTCACTTGTAGTTGGTTTTTAGTCGGATGGATGTGCCCGACTAAGCTCACGGTGGTCAGAAGGATGTACATGACTAACTCGCGTGGTCGGATGGATGTGCCCGACAAGTAAAAAGTGATGGAAGAAATTAAAGAACTAGATTCTTAAGAATAAAAGTTCAACATTAATGTTATGATTGTTAAATATTGATATGCTATTTGTGATGCATGCATGTGATATTCTATGATTGAGTGGTTCCATTATTGGTTTATCGAGCTGTGCTTTAGAGTTCGGTTGGGCAGTCACGATCGCCCTCACTGAGTAACTTTGTTGCTCACCCCTCTTTTTTCCCTTTTTAGTGTTGCAGGTGTGGTAAGACAAACATTGAAATTCAAATAAGTTGGCGGGAATTTCGGTTACAAATCGTTTTGGGCCAGCCGAAAAGTCAACACGCTGACTTAGCCTGTGTGGTGGGTCGGGTGTTTTAATTTAATTCCTCACCTATTTTCGCGAACTTAATTTATTCCCCAACTATTGCTTGCTCAAAATTATTCCCCAAGTTGTAGTTGACTTTGCAAAATCGGGATTAAAAAGCCAAACGCTAATATCTAAATTGATACATGTCCACTAAATCAGTTGTAACTCCTTCAATACAACCCCTGATGAGTTGAAACTACTCCCATAGGAAAGCTACCTCAATTCACTATAAGTTTAATGAAGAGCTCCAAAACTAAATCCAAAGGGAAGGTTTACATTCGAGTCGATCGTCTAGACACATATTCTTGATGCAAGATCGACTCGGATGGAAGCAAAATCGACTCAGAAGGAAACCTTTCCTTTGGATTTTCTTAATCTAAACATAATTAATATTATTTCTATTTATTTTTTAGTATTAAGAATCGATTTTAAATCGTATATTAATAATTTTCCTTTTAAATTTAGAGTATAATTATGATTTTCTTTTTTTAAGTTTGGTCGTGGTTGTAGATTATAAACTATTAATTTTCATTTTGTCACTTTTCTTTATTATAAGTTTTCCTTACTTATGCTTTTTTTTTTGTAAGATTGCCTTTTTTAGTTTACACTTTTTTAATATTTACTTTAATTCATTTTGACTTTTTTAATTAAATTGACACATGTCAATATCTAAATAAACTGTGGCAAATGTCATGATCTCGTGAGTGAAAATTATCCTACGTGTCATGCTCACGTTGAGAAATCCAGGTTTATATAATAAAATGTTATGTGTTAAAATCCCGGATATCCCAAAATTTCTGGGATATCCGATCCGTCCTACACCTAGTTACCATAACCAAACCAAAATAATCGGTACATGTGATAAGACCTAGAGAGAAATTATAAACCGAGTCCAATTAGGTTTTAGTTCTTCATCATGCTCAAATGACCTCAAGGGTCCCAAAGTGTTTTTAATGGCATGATTAACGCATAAACCCAAATGGGTTTCTTAACCATTAGTTTAATATTAAAGTGGGTTAAGAAACTTATATAAGAGACCCTCATTTTTTGGTATGTGGTAGAACCCCATAGGGGTTCTTAAAACAAAAAAAAATTATGTTTTATTATAAAGAAAGATAATTATTTCATCAAAACCAGAAGAAGATGGAAAAAATTAAGAATCATGAATTCGAAGAAGAATCAGCAGAAGGATCGACAGTGCAGAAAATATATATAGCTGTAGGAAACGATTTACAAGAAGGTTTCAAGATGATCGATTGGACTTTAAAGAAATGGAACAACATCCCAATCACCATTGTTCTTCTCCATCTCTGCAACATTTCACATGATTTTGTTTACACCCCTTGTATAATCTCTTTCTTCTTCATTCACACCTCTTACTTTCAGCTGTTTGATCTTAAAATCAACACCTACAATCACTACAAGAAAACACGTTAGAACCGACGGCAAAATCCGTCGGTTCTATGTCGTTGGAAAAGAAAATCCGTCGGAAATCCCTCGAAAATTTCTGAGGGATTTCCGACGGCCTATTTACCGACGGATTTGCGAGGAGTTGTCCGTCGGGAATAATTCCAACGATAATCCGAGGGATTTCCGAAGGTTTGAGAATCCACTCCGACGGCTTATTTCCTGACGGATTATTTACCGACGGATTATTTACCGACGGTTTTCCGACGACCTGTCCGTCGGGAATATTTTCGACGATAATCCAAGGGATATTCCGTCGGTGAATTTCCGACGGAGTGGGTTCTCAAGCCGTCGGAAATTTCGGAAATCCGTCAGAAATTTCCGACGGTAATGTTTTGTAATTGTTTTTAATATTTATTATATATATATAATTAATATTTCTTAAAACTATATATTAATTAAATTAAATAAATTAAATGATTTAAAAAACGAAAATTAATTATATAAATAAAATCTTACAAAACATAAATATTTAAAAGTTATAGAAAAAGTTGAAATTACATAAATAAAAAAACATAATCAAAATAGATCCGGCGGCATGTCCGGGAACTTCGTCTTGAAGAAATCCGCCCACTTCGTTTGTTTGTCCTCCAATACCGTGACCTTCGCCGTGACCTCTTCGTTTTACCGGATAAAGTGTTCATCCATCGAGAAACCGGCCGAAGAAGAAGTGGATTGGGTTGCAACCTTACCCAACCCCGGCCGACGACCTTTCCTAACCGGTACCTCATACAAAAACAATTCAAAAAGTTTAGATTTTGCAATTAAAAAATAATTATGTAAATAAATATTATCATAAGTTTTACTTACCGCGAGGACTAGCTCGTTAAGCTCGGCCCGAGTGACTTCGTTGGATCCGGTGTAATCGTCTTGCGATTTCTGGGTGAGCAAATCGTCTTTCGCCCTCTTCACGGTTTCGACGTACTCCCTCACTTCTGGATCTTGAATTTGGGCCATCTTCTTGTTGAATTGTCAAGTAGCTCTTTGCCCCGTTGTTGTGAACGGCTTCTCCCTTCCCGTTCCGCTGACTCCTCCGGTTCTTGGTGTGAGTCTCAGAACAGCTATGGTCGTCGGCAATTGCCAGTACGGCTCGTACCCCTTGTACACATCCTCGTTCAAGCCTTTCGGCTTATCTTTCCCCTTCTTCCAAGTCTTCTTCCAATCGCATATGTGGCGAGAGAATTACCGGGAAGCCTCCTGGTGAAATTCTGCCTCTACCGTCTTCGTGAGCGTAGACTTCCAAGTAAACTCTTGCTACAAAAAAAAATAGAAATAAAATTTGTTAACAAAATCTCAAAATATAATACAAACAAGTAATTAAATTATCACTTACCGCAAAGGTACGAAACCACATATCATGGTCGTCCGACGGCATAGAGACATCTGTCGGGTACGGGTGTTTGAGGAGGCTGTGCAACATCCTCAAAATCGACTTGCTAATGTCATTCCCGGAGAATCCAAACCTATGAAAAAACAAATTAAAAATCAATAATAAATAAATAAATAAATTATTTAAGAAAAGACATAGTATTACCAAGTAGATCTCGGGATGCGGCGTTTCGGGTCGAGAACTGTGAGTAGTTCTCGTCTCGGCTGTTGAACGAGCTCCTCGACGGTCATGATCGTCGGTTGACCTATACTCTCTGCATCGAGAGTAGGTGAAGGCGCCGTAGGCGGGACAAAATCCGGGTTCGGATTTGAGGCAGCGGGCCTCCGCCCTCCTTGCCTCGAACCGCCGGCACGGTCACTAGCAAAATGCCCGTAAGAACTACAACAATTAAAAAACAAACAAACAAAATCATTTAAAAATTTATATAAACAATCAAAACATTGTAGCATTACATATATATATATAAACCGTTTTATATACATATTAAATATATAAAAAATTTATAAAAAATGTTTTTAATATATAACTATATAAAAAAGTTTTTTTCATAAATTTACATTTATATAAAAACCATTTTATATAAATATTAAATATATAAAAAAATTTACAAAAAACGTTTTTAATACATAACTATATAAAAAAGTTTTTTTTTAAATTTACATTTATATTAAAACCATTTTATATACATATTAAATATATAAAAAACTTACAAAAAAAGTTTTTAATATATAAATATATAAAAAAAAAATATTTTAAATTTACATTTATATAAAAACCGTTTTATATACATATTAAATATATAAAAAATTTACAAAAAACGTTTTTAATATATAACTATATAAATATTTTTTTTTAAATTTACATTTATATAAAAAAAGTTTTATATACATATTATATATAAAAAAAAATTTACAAAAAACGTTTGTAATTTATAACTATATATATAAAAACATTTTATATACATATATATATATATATATATATATATTTTTTCTTAAATACGTTATTAATATATAACTATATATAAAAAATGTTTTATATACATATATATATATATATATATATATATATATATATTTTACAAAATACGTTTTTAATATATAACTATATATAAAAAACGTTTTTTAAAATACATATATATATAGAAGGTTTTTTCATATATCTAAATTTTATAAAACGTTTTTCATATATATTTTCATATATATAAATTTTCATAAATATTTTTGTTATATATAATTTTCAAAAACGTTTTTAAAATTTTATAGATATATAACCTAAGCTAAAAACCTAATCTAAATCCACATGCAAAAATTTCAAGAAATATATCAATTTAGATCTATATCCAACCTAAATCTAAAACCATAAACACCAAATCAAACCACAAACACCAAATTTTATATATTAATCTAGATCTATATCCAACCTATATCTAAAACCACAAACACCAAATCTCTTCCACAAACACCAAAACACCAAATCAACAAATCTAAATACAAAAAAAAAAGTTCTTATATGTATAAATCCGGCGGCGAGGTTGAGCTCCGGCGGCGAAGGGGCGAGGAAAATCTCCGGCGGCGAGGGGGCGAGGATGAGCTCCGGCGAGGGGCAAGGAGGCGAGGCGAGATTGAAGAAGAGATCGAGAAGAAGAGGGGATAAGAAGAAGAGAGAAGAAGAAGAGAGAAGAAGAAGAAGAGAGTAGAAGAAGAGTGAAGAAGATTGAAGAGAGAAGAAGAAGAGTGAAGAAGATTGAAGAGAGAAGGAGAGATGAATCGGTTTTGGAAATTAAGTTACGTCGTTTCCGACGGACCGACCCGTCGGTTTCCCGTCAGAAATCGAAATAAATTAACCGATACAATTTTCAACGATTTTCGTTACGCGGTTCAATTTCTCGGAGAAAATTTATAAAGGCCGTCGGAAATCCGTTGGAAATTTCCTATGGATTTGGGGTTTAGGGTTTAAAATTGAAAAATTAGATAAATTTTTATGTTTAATAACCATTTGTGGTATTTACTTATAAGAAAAACTTTTGAAAACCAATCAGAACAAGTTATATAAGCTTTTGTAAAAATCGATCAATGAACGATATCAAGCATTCATAAAACACATAGAACATCTAAGGAAATGAACGGGATTGCTTCGGTTTCAATTAAAAAGTTTAAAATGTTTGATTCTTAGCATTTTTTTACAGAAAGTAGTTTAGATTTGTTACTTCTACACATATGAAGATCAAGTGTGTTCAAAATCTTGTAAATTTAAACCCTAAACCCTAAATCCGTCGGAAATCCATCGGAAATTCCCACGGATTTCCGACGGCTTATGATATTTTGTAAAATGCTAAGTATAAAACAGGAAATGCCTCGGCTAAACCCGAAAATACTAGCATCCGTCGGAAATTTCCGACGGATTTTTGACGGATGCTAGTATTTTCGGGTTTAGCCGAGGCACTTTCGGTTTTGGCCGAGACGGTATACGCCTGATTTACAATTTTCAGTGCCTAGGCTAAAACTTGCCCGGGGATTAACTATTTTAGCCGGGGGGATTTACGGTTTTAGCCGAGGGATTTACGGTTTTAGCTAGGGATATTTACGGTTAGCCGGGGGGATTTACGGTTTTAGCCGGGGAGATTTACGGTTTTAGCCGAGAAGATTTACGGATTTAGCCGGGGGGATTTACGGTTTTAGCCGGGGGGATTTATGGTTTTAGCCGGGGGAGATTTACGGTTTTAGCCGAGGGGATTTACGGTTTTAGCCAGGGGGATTTACAGTTTTAGCCGGGGGGATTTACGGTTAGCCGGGGGGATTTACTGATTTAGCCGGGGGGATTTACGGTTTTAGCCGGGGTATTAACGGTTTTAGCCAGTGGGATTAATTTACGGTTTTAGCCAGGGGGATTTACGGTTTTAGCTGGAATATTAACGGTTATAGCGGGGGGGATTAATTTACGGTTTTAGCCGGGGAGATTTACAGTTTTAGCCGAGTGGATTTACGGTATTAGCCGGGGGAATTAATTTACGGTTTTAGCCGGGGAAAAACTTGCCTGGTATATGTTTTAGCCTTGGGAATAAGATTTCTTCGGCTAAAACCGTAATCCGTCGGAAATCAGTCAGAAATTTCCGAGGGATTTCCGACGGATTACGGTTTTAGCCGAGGAAATCTTATTCCCCCGGCTAAAACTTGCCGGGATTACAGTTTTAACTGGGGGAATAAGATTTCCTCGGCTAAAAACGTAATCCGTGGGCAATCCCTCAGAAATTTCCGACAGGTTTCCGATAGATCACGGTTTTAGCTGAGAAAATCTTATTCCCCCGGCTAAAACTGTAATCTGTCGGAAATCCCTCGGAAATTTCCGACGGATCCCCCATTAACCGTAAATCCCCCGGCTAAAACCGTAAATCCCCTGGCTAAAACCGTAAATATTGCGTTACATTTTACTATATTTATGTTTAATTTACGGGAAGAAAGCTACGTTTTTATTTCATAAAAAGGTTAAAACATGATAGATAAATACAATATATTACATAAAATCCATTATTCGGAATCCGTTGAATAATCTGACGTAGCTGAATCGGAGTGCTCGTCAAATTCGCCGATCTCTTCCTCTGAATTCTCAAAGACCTCGTAATTCCCGTCCATGGTGAAATCAACCATGAGATCAAATTCAAGAGAATGCTCGATCGGACCTAAGTTACCTATTGCCGGAACCTGCAAATGGTCGTGCTCTGCCACACCATAATCTCTTCCCCTTGGGTGTATCGACGTAACTGTAATCCAAGGGTCTTGCTTGTTCCTAACCCGGGGGTATCGAATGTAGGAAACCTGATCCGCTTGTGAAGCAAGAATGAAAGGATCGTATTTTTGAAGTCGCCTTCGAGAGTGGACAGATGTAACACCAAATGCGTCCTGGCGTACACCTCCTACTGGACTATACCAATCACAATATAACGTAATGCACCTCAAGTCGAGTATCCCCGGATAACGGACCTCCAATATTTCGCGGAGGACACCGTAGTACACAACTTCTCCAGATTGAGTTGATATACCAGAATTACAAGTTGTCTTTGAGCTTCCTTCCCGATGAGCCTTAAAAGCATACCCTCGGGTGAAATACATCGGATAAGACTTTGCAATAAACGTCGGCCCTTTCATCATCTCAACTAACCAGGTCGGAAACTCATTACCGAGAGCAGTCATCTGACGAACATGTTAAAATTTCAAGTGGACAATAATCGACACAATGTTTATATATAAAAATTATTATTTTAATTTAAATATATAATAATAAATCATCATTTATCACTTACATGATATTTCAACCAATCACCAAAGTCATTCTGCTTGACGACATCAAGCTCATACTCTGTGTAATATGGATACCATTCGCGTATTTGGGTCATGAACATCATGTGCATGAACAAATGCATTAGAAAATTATAATAACATTAACCAATAAAAATAACATTTAATTAGGTACCTCTCATATTCTAAAACGTCATCGCAGTTTGTCAGAATATACATATGCAAGTGCCTTTGCTCCTCCTCTAATAGTCGCCGATCCTAGCTTTTTTCACTTAGTCGTCCAATCTGAGTAAATATATCGGGAACATAGACAGGATAACTAACTCTGTTCCCTCTATCATCATGACGTGCGGGGCGTCTACTTTTTGTTTGGACTTGCGCTGGAAAGTAGTAGCTAGCAAAGTTGGAAGTTTCTTCATTAATGCTCTGTGCGACAATAGAACCCTCGACTCTAGAATGATTATTCACCTTCTTCTTTAGGTGGAACATAAACCGCTCAAAAGGGTACATCCATCGGTATTGAACAGGCCCACCAAGTGTTGCTTCTCGAGGGAGATGAATAGGAAGATGTTCCATAACATCAAAAAAGGCAGGGGAAAATATTTTCTCGAGGTTGCAAAGGAGAACCGGGATGTTTTCCCCTAGATTTAGGATTCCGGTTGGTGTAAGTGATCTCGTGCATAGATCCCGGAAGAAAGCACTGATCCCTGCATATATAGTACACATACAAAATTAAATAACTTCCGTTTAATAATCACAAATATAAAATCACCATACGTAATAGTGTAAATGTATGTAAACCTGCAATAGCTCCATGGACGTTTATAGGAAGAAGACATTCAAATGCAAATGAAATGAGGCGCTGCATAACAACATGACAATCATGACTCTTTATCCCGGAAAACCTCCCTTCTGAACTATCGACGCAATTACAAATGTTAGATGCGTATCCGTATGGGAATTTGACACCATGCTTAATCCAATCAAAGAACTCCTCCTTTGAAGACGCATTCATCCAGAAAATAGGGGGATGTAGTGATTTCCCGTTCGCCATTACATGTAACTCCTTACGAGAACAAATATCTGGCAAGTCCAATCTGGCCTTCAAATTATCTTTCGTTTTTCCTTGCACATTTAGAACAGTGTTCATGATGTTGTCAAAAAAGTTCTTTTCAATGTGCATCACATCTAGATTATGGCGCAGCAAATGGTTTTTCCAATATGGTAAATCCCAGAAAATATTCTTCGTGTGCCAATTGTGGTACTCACCACAACCGTCAACGGGATAATGCCCATTACCCCCGCATGAAACTGTCTTCTCGGCACCAAAATCTCTTAACTGATTCATAATATAATTCCCATCTAACTCAGGAGGTGGATCATCGAAAACTTTTTTGTTCTTTCTAAGCAATGTTGTGCTCCGACGATATGGATGATCATGCGGTAGAAATCGACGATGACAATCGAACCAAGAAGTCTTACGTCCGTTCTTCAATTGGAACGCATCAGTGTTACCTTGACAATACAGACACGCCAACCTTCCATGCGTCGACCATCCAGATAGCATACCGTATGCTGGGAAATCACTTATGGTCCACATAAGTACCGCACACATTATAAAATTATGTTGCAGGGATACATCGAACGCTTCAACACCATCTTTCCACAACATTTTCAACTCATAAATTAATGGCTGTAAGAAAATATCAAGCGATCTCTTAGGATGCTCTAGACCTGGGACGAGGATCGTGAGGAACAAAAACTCTCGTTTCATGCACATAGATGGCGGTAAATTGTACGGTGTGACGATTACTGGCCACAACGAATATTTCCACCCATGCTTTCCAAATGGGTTGAATCCATCCGTAGATAACCCCAGGTATACGTTCCTTGGCTCACATGCAAAACTAGGATAAACCTCTAGAACATTTAGTACAAGGACAATACATTTTACCGTATTCTGATGTCATGCTATTGTTTGACGCAACGTTCATGAACTCCTCCACACATTGTGCGAACTCATCCGTCAATTCTCCCGTCGCGGGATCACGCGGAGGTTTGTCCATCCACGATCGAAAATAAGACATTGTATATGTGTTTTTTTTTTTGCTGTGATTCTAAATGAATGAGGGGTGGATACGTTTTTATAAGCAAAATTTTGTGAGTTTTCCGACGGCATTCCGACGGAATAAATAGATATTATTGATGTCGGCAACGATGTCGGCAAAGTCTAATCCGTCGAAAATCCGTCGGAAATTTCCCGATGGATGTCAATCGTCGGAAAACCGTCGGCAATCATGTCGGCAAGATCAGCATCCGTCGGAAATCCGTCAAAAATTGCCCGATGGATGCCAATCGTCGGAAAACCATCGACATCATGTCGACAAGATCAGAATCCGTCGGAAACACCGTCGGAAATCCGTCGGAACAATACCTGACGGCTTATTCCGTCGGAAATTTCTGACGGATTTCCGACGGACCCAAATATCCGACGGATATTCCGTTCATCAGAAATCCGTTGGTAATCCCTCAGATTGCCGACGGAAATTTCTGACAGCTTTTTGCCCGTCGGAAATCACCCTGTTTTCTTGTAGTGAATGTTATACCGAGTATACCAAAGACATAAATATCATTATCCAAAATCACAAGTACATATTTGACTAATAACCGATTCATAACATAACATAGCATCACATTACAAAGCTGATACATGAAACAGATAAAGCTAAACCACAAACTGTTTAAAAAACAATATAACAACTTATGCTGAAACCGAAACTCGAAACTCACGAAGTAGCCAACATCTCTGTAATGAGCTTTTTCTTTAGAGCTTCTTCAAATTCAGACAGAGGTTCTTTTTTTGCTATGAGACTGTCAAGAAGACCCATCTTCGACAGTCTCTCTTTCATTGCTAAGTCTTTCTCTTTAATGTCCCACATCCTCTGAAACTCAGACAGAGTGTTGCCTTCAGCCTTCTCTCTTTTCCCTCTGGCTTTTGCTGCCTTTACACCAGGAGGACGATTGCTAGAAAGATCATCTTCGCCACTCTTCATCTCCTTTGCACGCGAGCCCGGTGATTGTGAACCCTCCTCACTCCTTCTCCTTTTAGAGGATGCATCAGTCTTTGTTGTTGAAAGCTCACACCGTTTCTGGTCATTCCTCAACTCCTTCCATGCGTGTTCAAGAGTAAACTTCTTCTTGTGATCATTGAAAAAGATTTGGTGAGCAAGCTTAAGCACATCGTTCTCATTCCGGCCACTGGCCTTCTCTCTTGTTGCAGACTCATATGCACCGCAGAACTTGCACACCAAATCGTTGATCTTGTGCCACCTTTGCTTACAGTGGCTAGCTTCACGGTGTTCACGTGATGCAGCCTTTGGACTTGATGCATAGTAGGCTGCTATCCTCTTCCAGAATTCTCCACTTTTTTGCTCGTTGCCAACTACAGGGTCTTTGCTGGTGTTGAGCCAGGAACTGATGAGCAAAGGCCTTCTTTCTCTTCGCTCTTGAGGTGTAGACTGAGAAGAGAAGACAATGACTTGCTTAAAGGAATCATCAAGGCGAGTTTCTTGTTGACTATTCAACAAGTCAACAAAATTTGAGGGCTGAGAATATGGATATGTAAAGGACATATCCATTAAAAGGGAATAGAAGAGAGAAAGAGAGGAAGGAATGAATGAAAGAAAAGAAGGACCCATTGTAGGGAAAGAAAAGATAAGAAGGAAAGGATTTGTTTTGAACATGAAAGGAAGGAGAAAAAGCATCAGCTATTTAAAGAAGATCAAAGTGACAGATCTTCTTTAAAGCAGATCAAAGAAAAAAAACGCATTGAACACCTATCTAACCACATCAACAATACTTAAACCTAACTAAGAGCATTCAAAACCTATCTAACCAAGCCTTTATTACCATTATCTAATTCTAAACAAGCATTTATTACCAACTACAAAGAGACATTGTTATGTTAAATAGAAAAAGAAATTATATTTTGATATTTTGAAACCAATGTCATTTGAAGAAATGGTCTTAAGTTTTGTTCAATACCTTTAAACTCCTTCTAACTAAGAGCATTCAAAACCTATCTAACACAATTAGTAAGCCGTAAGAACAAAAACAATCTCATGCAAACCATTGAAATATAAAACCGGATCGAACACAAAATCAAGTTCTGATTTAAACTTAATCAAACACAAAATCCGGATCGAGATTTCTATTCTACTCTAACACAACATAACCGAGATTTCTATTTTACTCTAATAGAAAATAATCAAACCCAGCTAAACAAGAAAATAATCAAACCGATCTAAACAAGTAAAACCGATGAGTGAGATATCCGATAAAACCGAGGAAAGAGGGGAAAGAGAAAAAATCCCTTACCGTCGCGTCGTCACAGAGTTTCCAATCCTCCGATGCAGATGACCCAACGCCGTCACTGGCCGGAACTGTCGACGATGCCGACGCCGAAAGTGAAGAGTCGTCGCCTTCGACGGAGAGAACTATGAACAAATTTTGGTCGGGGAAAAAATGAGGAGAAAAAGAAAACATTTTTTCTCCCCAAATTGTAGAACCACTAACAATTGGCTACGTATCATCTAAGAACCGTATCTTACGTCTCCAAAATAAGATACGTCTCTTAATCATTTTAATCTCTTCTGATTAAATATATTAGCAAATAAGGTAAGAGACTACCTTAAAAACCGCGATAATCGAGGTCTAAGTAACCTTCACTATTCTACATAACTTCCTTATTTTATAATAATATTCTTACAATAATATTGATCTTCCCATAATACTCCTTATCCAATTAATTAAAATATTATAATTTTAATAACAATGATTAAAATAAATAAAAAAACAAAATTGTTTACCCCTTTCCAACATTGAAGATGAGAAATTCTATAAATTTTATACCTCAAAACGTCGTATCGATCACGAGCGACGCTGAGAATCGATCACGAGCGACGCTGAGACAATCATCTTTAATTAATACCCATGCATACGCGCGGATTTATATATCAATAATTCCATATCATACATTTTTTGTTCCATCTCTATGCGATACCCATATGCTTATTCTAAGTCATATGGGCTTACAAATAAGAAGACATTTATATTTTTAGGGGATGCTTTTTAGTGTTGTAGACTTTTATTTTAATAAAAAATTGTAGATAATTGTTTAAAAAAAATAGATTGTGACTTAAAAAAGAAACCATCTGTTGTTGATTTTTTTAACACTATACAAATTATTTGAACTACTACAAAAATAATTTTACAGCGCACAACGCTACCCGTTCCATAAAGATCAACGATCATGATGAACGGTTCCACTTACACTATGCCGGAGATTTCTTTATAAATTTGTCTCTATTAATCTGTAGAAATTGCATCCAATGAGAATCGAACCCCAGACCTCATGGTATAAAAACATTAATAAATCTTTTGGTTAACTACTGAAACCATGGTGGACTTTAGATGGAAAAGGAAAAAAACAGAAATGTAGAACAAACAAAAATTGATTGTGAGATACTTTAAGAGGTGTGAGTGATTTAAAAAAAAATGATTGTGAGATATTTTAGGAGGTGTGAGTGATTTTAGATCACTTAAAAGTGTGTTTGACATATACCCAAGCCTACTTGCTCACTTGCTTTACAACTTGCGTCTTCCTCCACCAATACATTTTATGCTGTTATTATTACAATCACAACTCATTTATTCCATCTCTTTTTCCCACCTCCTTGAGTGCTTATATCATTTTGTTCCTTTGGTTTATTTTTTTGAATTTTGTTTCTCCTTAATAATTTTTTTTCTTAATAAATCATTTCATGTTCTACCCTTTCTTGGATATTCCTTGTTCTCTTTTGTTTTTCTAATTTTTATTTTCCTTCAGTTTGGGAGAAACCTTGTTGAAATAATTTACAAAAGTTAACTTCAATATGGTTCCGGTTCGATTTGATAAAAAATCTTAGTTAACTATATATATTTTCTCAAAAAAAAAATTAATTTAGTTTGGTTTACTTTGGTATGTATATTGATTTGAAGTAAAACCACTATTCATTTCGATTCTGGTTTGTGTGGTTTGATTAGGCTGATTTGTTGACTACCCCTTACTTATATAATGCATTAGGAACTATATTATGTTTCGACATGCTTGCTATATTATTGTTATGTTTGATAGTCATGAGTGATGACACTAAAAACAGTCTTCTGCCTGGTTTCATGAGGAAATACTGAAAATGTCTAAACCCTTTTTTGCATTGTCTTCCATAAGATTCCACAAAATCTATCAATGATGGAACAAAAGGAGACACTAACGACAAGGAGTATTTTATGGATCACGAGAGAAAAAAGAATCGTCGGAGACGTAGAGATTCATCTTCACCAAGCTAAAACCGGTTTATGACATTAACAAATGCACCTAACAGCCTCATAAAAGGTAGACAACTGAGTTCTACCAATCAACTCTTCTTCCATAGATTTAGTTTTATTTTTGTACTCTTATTACTTATGCTATACATTTCAATAATTTTCAGTGCCATTCAGGAGAAAATGATATGCCCAAACCTAGGATAATAACTATGTTAGGAAAATATGGTGCAAAATGGCCGGTTAATCTTCGAGGGGAAGGCTTAGGAAGATCACCGTGTTTGGGAAAGGCCTTGCTAAAGAAAATGGCTTAAAACCGGGTGAATTCTTCACACTGGAGTTAGTATGAGAAAACATAATTCCTATGCTAAGTTTGTTCTATACACATAGTGATAGAAGGCATATATGAGAGTGTTCAAAGCCAGGGAAAAAAGGTTATTTTTCCACCTTACATAGCAACAGAAACAAAACCAAGAAACACAAGAACAACATAGATGAGAGGAGTAATTCATCGATCTTCACTTGGTTTTGTTTCCATTGCTAGATTTTGTTGAAAAAAACGTTTTCTCACTTACTTTTGAACACTATCCTATATGCTTTCTATCACACTATATGTGCATAATGAATTGAGCATATGAATCACGCTTTCCCATACTAATTCTAATGTGAAGAATTCACCCGGCTTTAGGCCATTTGCTTTAGCAAACTTTTCCATCCCTTTCTCAAATACATTCTTCCTAAACTTTCCCCATAACCAAACATTTTGCACCATCTTTGCCTACCATAGTTATCAACCCAGGTTTGGTGATTCTATTTATCTCAATGGCAGTGAAAAGTATTAAAAAATTAAAATGAATAGCATATGGAAGAAGAGTCCATTGTTAAAACTCACCTGTTTACCTCTTGTGAGGTTGTTAGGTGCAATTGTTAATGTCATAAACCGGTTTTGCCTTTGTAAAAATGTACTTTTAAGTTCAGTGAGTTGAAGAAGCCTAAAAACTGCGATATAGTGTTTGATCGTCATAAGAAATCATATTTACTAGTTCTCTTAGCTTAAAATATCAATACATCATAGATATTTTTAAATTTATTAAATATGTCTTAGTTTGATACAATTGGAGGAAATTATCGCCATAAGATATCATATTTGTTGTTGTTGCCAAATTTGCATATATCTTTCATATATCAATTTTTTAGTCAAGAGAACTAATAAATATGACTTATCTTGGCAATTTTAGACTATCAAACACTACATCATAGTCCTTTAGGTTTTCCCAAGTCAGCAAACTTAATGGTATAGTTTTTATTTAATTTATTTTCATTTTTCAGTGTAACTACTCTATTATGATATGATGATAAAAGTATTGGTTTATATATTCAGTTTAATGGATATTCGCAATCTTTAATGGTAAAGATTGAGCAAACCACAACAAAACTGATGAATTAATCTATATCCCTACAACCTTATAAAATCCACCTGAAATTGCATGTTATTTGCGTTTTGTTTTAAAGAAAAGATCTTTACTATGGTTTATAAAATTTTAATTATATTATTAATATTAATGGTAATTTTTTATTTTGTTTCAAAAGCAGGAACAACAAGTAGAAAGTAATTCTCACCATTTTTGGTTACAAAGATACATTCTCAGTGTACCATCAAATGAGCATAGTCAAATCAATCAAATTCTGATGATTTTATTTCAAGAGTCAAATATTTCGACAATGATACAATATATCATTTTATTTTTGACCTTTTTCATTTCTAAATCTCTAGAAATATATATATATATATAACTTCAAATGCAACTACAACAATATCATCTTCTTCCGATCATATCTCTTCAATTAGGTATGTACTTTTTAAAAAACACATGTTAATACAACAACAATATTTCTTTATCACCTTTATTTAAATGACTCGGAAAACCTTTACTAAACATTAATACAAAAGTGTTTTTATTTAGAATCACAACAACATGGTTGCGAATTCAGAGAGTTTTACTCATATAGTGTCCAACATTTACATCCCAAATTGGTTATGCTACTTTATAAGTTTAACATTAATTTATGCAGAAAATTTTAATAAAAAACATATATCTTAAATTACATAACACAAAATTATTTATCAAGTGTTTTATACCAAAATATCTCATTTGTTTCAAATTTGAACATTTGTGGTCAGCAACCGCTACCAGTTAGAAGAGGATATGATGAGTTGTAGACACTTATATTAGGGGTGGGCAAAAAAACCAAACAAAACCAAACCGAACTAACCGGACTTCAACCGACCCAAACCAAACCATATTCTATATATAACCCAATCGGTTGAAGTTTTTCTCAACCCGAACGGTTTGGTTGAAAACCGAACCGAACCGATAACCCAATGTGCTTTTGTTAATTAGTTATTTAATAATATTAAAAATATAAATACATATTCTCTAGGCTAAAGGTCCTAAACGGATAAACCCACGTTTTTCCTTTTTTTGTTTTCAACTTCCATTTTTTCTTAGTTTTGCTAAGATTAATGATTTTTTATAATAATTTTATATTAATGCTATAAACCTATAATGGCTCATATAAGAGATGAATAAATATTGGCTTGTATAATTAACTTATATTTAAATTATTGACTTGTTGCACACTTGCAGGTTCATTTTGATGGCATGAGAGAGACGAAGCTACAAAAAAAATTATATATATTTTTTTTTGATTAAGTGGGATAGTTTCATTTTGGTTTTAGACTTTTAGGGAATGGTTTTTTTATGGCTTTGTAGGATTCTTGTTATTATAAGTTGTTTTTTAAAAACCAAATTAAAACCAAACCGAATTCCAATCGAACTACACCAAACCGAACTAAACCCAAACCGAACTAAACCAAACCAAACTAAACCTAAACCGAACCAAACTTATTTCAGTTGAGTTCAGCTAGAGTTTTATTCAACCCGAATCAACCGAACCGAACCAAACCCAAACCGAACTAACCCAAACCGAACTAAATCCAAACCGAACCAAACTTATTTCGGTTGAGTTCTGCTAGAGTTTTATTCAACCCGAATCAACCGAACCGAACCGAACCCAAACCAAACCCGAAATTAAACCGAAATACCCACCCCTAACTTATATACATAAATTTTCACCTATTACATTTGTATTAACAAGCACTATTATTTTACCATTAGTGTAAATAACATATATGTGTATGCGAGTCAAACTTTAAATTGGTAATTACAAAAGTCAAATATGCACTAACAAAGAATATTTTTTTTATTGGTGATAAAAGAAAATTTTTTTTTTGTAAAAGTGTAAGAAACTCTTTATGTAAAATATGTAAGAAAAAATGAAAAATTGTGGATATATAGAATAGAGTAACAGTTAGATTAAATAACGTACCTCAACTAAGCTTTAGGATTACAAGAACTATTTACCACCCAAAACCCTCATTGTATTGTTCAAAAAAAAAAAAAAACCCCTCATTGTAAATTGAATATATATGGCGTAAAGCTCTTGGAGTAAAGTTCAGTGTGAAATGATATTAGCATTAACCAAGACGCCTTAGGCTAGAGGTACTTGAGGAGATAAAACTCCAATATGGTGCACACAGTTCGAGTCCACCTCTTGGCCACCGGGAGATTAAAATGGGGACATTGCCGGCCCTTCAGGAACACACAGGGGTAATCATGTGCTAGTCGGGACCACTTTAGTGGGGCCCGGAAACCTGAAGTAAATTCAAAAAAAAGAAATGATATTAGCATTTTTGTCCTTTGCTGATATTAGCATTTCTCTTTTTTTTTTAGATACAACCAAACTCCATAAGATAAGTAGGAACAAGATCATTTTTATTACATGAGATCGGGCATTCACGGACTGTGAGAATCCTGTCATAGAGTCCCTTCAAACCTTACCCATGGGCTAATCTCCCATAGAGTCCCTTCCACTGACAGACAAGGAATCAAATCTTCATGTTTCCCATTTGATAACTTCACCTCTAAAAGAAGGTGATCTATATTAGTTTTTAAACAAAGATATCCCTTTAATTCCCCTAGTCGGATGTATAAGACTGACCTTGTCTTTTGGGAGGTGACGCCAACCAGCACCTGGCCTCTTTGGGATATCCTTACATCCAATGAGGTTTAGTTTGTTCATCTCTTTGCAGATATGATCATTGAGAACAATCATCTCCTCTTATCTTCTTTTCGCACCACGAGACTGGATCAGCTTGATACTGCAACACACAAGATGCAAGAATCCCTAAAGAAAAAAATTCAATGATCATATCTGCAAAGAGATGAACGAACTAAACCATTGTTAATCATACAAATATGATTGTATCGCTATCATTTTCTTTTATCACCAATGAAATCCAAGTAAAAGATCCAAACTAAAAAAAAATAGTCAAACAATCACAAGACAACATAGTGCTCACTTTGATCCCTTTTTCGCTTAGGTCCTTTTGTTACAGCTAGAGTCTTCGAGTTTATTCCTGATTTTTTGAAGATTTCCCCGATACGCTCTTTTCCGACTTTTTGAATTTCCTTTCTTGTGATCTCCCGGCATTCATTGCTACGATATTTTTATTCTCTCTGCTACTGGTTTTCCCTTTTCCCTCGATTTTAATTTCCTTTGTCCTCAAACCTTCCTCTTCTGCACCCATTCTTGAGCTGTTATCTGTCAATCTCCATGATTTCTGTCAAATCGGTATCGGAATTTTGCGTAATTAAAGGCAAATTCATTGCTCTCCACATTGATTTACTTCCCAACCTTCCGGTTACCTTTCGCCGGAAATCGCTACCAAGAGACAGTAACTTCATCTCGAAGTCAGAAAATCTCCAAGCGGCGATTCGTGCAATGTCTATCCAGGATTCTGAGCATATTGAAGCCATGCGCCGCATCTGGTGTTTGTACGACAAAGTAAGAGGAATAGCCCTCTCTCGTGAAAAGTTCCAATTCATATTTCAGAGAGAAGAAGATATGCTCATAGTGTTGAAAGAAAGACCTTGATCTTACAACCAATGGACTATGTTGCTTGACAGATGGATCCCCTCTCCCCCGGAGAATTCTCTCACCAATGTCGATGTATGGATCCAGATTAGTAGAATCCCGGTGAACTACTACACGATCGAAACGATGAATTTTCTGGGTAGGAAGATTGGTGAGGTCATTGAGATCGCTTATGACCCGAAAGCCTCACAAAAGGAAACCTTTATTCGTGCTCTTGTGAAGCTTGACATTGGCAATCCTGCAATACATGAGAAAGTTCTAAATCTGCCATCTGGAGCCCAAACCACCATTGAGTTTTTTTATGAGACGATCCCGAAAAGATGTTTCCACTGCCAAAGATTAACACATGAGCGCCCATCATGCCCCTGGATGCGAAAAAGAAACCCTCCTGGAGCTGTTAAACCTCTAAGGGAAAGTCCGCTCGTTAGTCCACTGTATAAGCCGAATCTGTCTCAAGATGTTCCAAAAGGTATGGCTTATGTTCCTCCTGGTTTCCCTCCCAAGTTTCCTGGTTTATCGACCGCAGATAGGCAGATGGCTCTTCAGTACATCTCACACAGTAACAAAACTAAAAGGAATGCTCGTATTCTAAGAGTGCAGCAATCGCTAAAACCTGGTTGTGGTGAGTCTAATGTAAGAATGTCTCGCATCACGCAGGACATCCTGAAGGGAAAAGGCCATGTTTTTTATTTCGAAGAACAGAGCAGATCTTCAAAGAGACAGAGTATCCAAGTAGCTAAAATTACCGTTTCAGAACCTAACCTTCTCTTTGGGAATGTGATGGCTAGTAACCACTCGGCTGACCAAGAAGGCTCCTCCTCCTCATCTCCGATTGGTACAACGGTTTTTCGTATTGGTTCTTCTTCGGAAAACTTTTCGGCTGGTACCCGGATTGATGGAAGGAAGAGTCGGAGACGTCCTCATAAATGGAGGAGAGTGGTCAAGAAAGCGGACAATATCGACTCCAACATGGACCCTGCTACCGGAAACACAGATGGGCCCAACATTTTGGGTCATGCATCTGATGCTACTGCTTTGGATACCTCTGCCAAGAGGAAGGCAATTATGAATGATGGAGAACATTCCGTTAAAACTCCAAAAACTTGAAAATTACGTTGGCTTCCATCTTGAAGCCACTGCCATCCCAATGAGTGTATTGAGTTAGAACTGTCAAGGCACGGGAAACACCGAGACAGTTCGTAGACTTCGGAAAATGCGTAAGTTGTATTTTCTGGATTTTTTGTTTTTCATGGAGACTAAGCAAAAGTTTGAGCATGTAACGAGTTTGAAAGGAAGTTTGGGTTACGACGAAATTATCACTGTTGATCCTATTAGCTTGAGTGGGGGATTAGCGGTGATGTGGAAGGACAGTTACCATGTTGAAGTTCTTTCGATGGATAAGAGAATTATCGACCTCAAAATTACGTTGGGTTCTCTTAATTTTTTCTTGACATGTGTGTAAGGCGAGCCAGTAAGGTCGGGAAGACATGTTGTATGGGATCAACTTACAAGCATTGGCATTGTAAGAGATGATGCATGGATACTAGTTGGTGATCTCAATGAGCTAATGAGCAATGATGAAAAGCTCGGTGGCTCTCCAAGAAGCGAATCTACTTTTTGGGATTTTCGAAATATGGCTGGGGATTGTAAAACTAGAGAAATACGAAGCTCTGGTAACAGTCTTTCTTGGGCTTGATGGAGAGATAATATTTGGATTCAACGCCGTCTCGATAGAAGGTTCGGCAATGATGCTTGGTTCCATCTATTCCCTAGATCGCAAATGGAGTATTTCGACATGAGGGCATATGACCATCGCCCCATAAGGATCAGTTTTGTTTTCGAAGGGGATGTCCCTTCTAGGGGAAGGTTTTATTTTGACAAGAGAATGATTGATGCAGAGGGCATCGAAGAAGTGGTCCAACGAGGATGGGGGAATGGGGAAAACACAGCAAATCTAAATTTGTTGGATCGTATCTCGAGATGCCGTAGAGAACTATCTAAATGGAAGAACACGTCTGGGCTAAATTCGCATAATAAAATCCCGCAGCTGCAGCATAAGCTGGAGAAGGAGATCACGAAACTCGCACCAGACAGAGGCGTAATGCAGAGAGCGAAGCTTGCACTAGCACGGGCTTATAAAGAGGAGGAGATTTTTTGGCAACAACGAAGCCACGATCAATGGCTAATCGCTGGAGATAAGAATACAAAATTTTTCCATAACAGTGTCAAAGGGAAGAAACTCAAGAACCAAATTCTGATGCTTAAAGATATATTGGGTCGAGACCAATTCTCGGAAGGTTCTAAAGGCAACATTGCGGTGGAATATTTCTGAGAACTCTTCACAAGCTCCAACCCATATGATTTGGAGTCGTTTTTTCAAGGCTTTACCTAGCGAGTTAATTACTCCGGCCCTGAATACGTTATTAACATCACATATCACTACTGAAGAGATTAAGAAGGCTGCTTTCAGTGTAAAGGGCAGTAGTGCTCTGGGGGAGGATGGTCTCAGAGGAATTTCTATCAACGTTTCTGGCATATCGTAGGCCTTGCAGTAACATAGGAAGTTCAGGAATTCTTCCGCTCTAATGTCATCTCGGGTGGCTGGAATCACACTCAATTGTGCCTCATCCCTAAAATCTTCAGCCCCACTTTAATGAAGGATATGAGACCGATTAGCCTTTGCTCTGTTCAATATAAGATTATCTCTAAAATCCTATGCGACAGACTTAAGCTCATAAAAACTTCTTCATCAAGAGTACCTTGAAGAAAGGCGTTATTGACGTCTAGTTGAAGAAATGGCCAATCACGATTCACTGCAACATCGAACACCTGTCATATTGTGGTAGATTTAATGACGGGATAAGAGTTTCAGAGTAAGAGTAATCGATACCTTGTTATTGATGATATCCTTTAGCAACTAGCCTTGCTTTGTAGCGCTCAATGGATCCATATGGTTTGTATTTCAGTTTGAATACCCATTTGTTGCCGACGACGTGTTGATTTGGAGATGGTGGTTCGAGATCCCATGTCCAATTTCTGATTTGAGCGTTATACTCATCGGACAACGCGTAGCGCCAATTTGGATCCTTCATTGCTTGAATCACTGTGGTTGGTTCTGGTGGGTATCAATTATGGAAATAAGTCACGTTAATGAACTTGTTGTTGGCTTTAACAATTTTGTTTTTGCCTCTGGTGTGTTGGGTTTGGTTCGGTTCACAAATAAACTCGGTTCAGGAGTGTCGATGATTTGGTCTTTTGGTTTGTTCTGGTTTCACAAATAAACTTAGTCAATTAAGTTGTCCGATTCTTTTGGTGTTAGTTGCTGAGTGCGTTGCTATTTTGTTTCCTCGTTTGTAGAAGACAGAGTCTTCATCGATGAGCTATATAAGCCATCACTTTGATTTCAATAAACTATCGAAGTATTCAGCTTTTGTCTTTGTGTGTTCTCTGATTTCAACAAATTGGTATCAGAGCTGTTGGTTCTATCGAGTGAAAGGGAAACACGAGTGAAGAGAGTAACAAACACAGGTGAGAGAAATGGGAGAATCGAGTAACTTTGGGCAACCGAGCATACCCAGATTCGATGGTGATTATGACCATTGGAGCCTTCTCATGGAGAATCTTCTGAGATCGAAAGAGTACTTTGGTGTGGTGAAAGATGGAATTGGTGAACCAGCAAGTGAGGAGACGCTATCCGAGATGCAGAAGAAAGCTCTTGCCGAGGCAAGACTAAAAGATCTCAAAGCGAAGAATTACCTTTTCAGTTCCATCGACAAATCAATCCTTAAGACAATCACTTTGAAGGAAACTTCTAAGCAATTGTGGGATTCAATGAAGACGAAATACCAAGGTAATTCCAGAGTGAAGCGGGCTCAATTACAAACACTAAGGAGGAATTTTGAGCTGTTGGAGATGAGGAATGGAGAATCGATATCTGACTATTTTACGAGAGTGATGGTCGTGTCTAATGACATGAGGAACTGTGGAGATGACATGCAAGATGTCAAAATTGTGGAGAAAATTCTGCGCACATTAACTGAGAGTTTCAATTATATTGTGTGTTCAATTGAGGAGTCCAAGGACATTGACAATCTTTCAGTGGATGAGTTGCAGAGCTCATTGTTAGTACATGAGCAGAAGATGAGAAAGTCAATCGGTGGGATAGAAGAGCAGGTGCTGAATGTTACCTATGGAACTAGAGGCGGTAGAGGCAGAGGAAGAGGAAACGGACAAGGCAGAGGCAGAGGCAGAGGAAGGTTTTTCAACAAAGCAACAATAGAATGCTTCAAGTGCCACAAACTCGGACATTTTCAATATGAATGTCCAAGTTGGGATGGCAAAGCTAACTATGCCGAGGTTGAAGACGAAGAACCTGAGCCTGATGTGCTGCTTATGGCTTTCACGGAAAGCATTGAATCAAAGGAAGAGGCATGGTTTTTCGATTCTGGTTGCAGCAACCATATGTGCGGAGACAAAGCATGGTTCTCAACACTTGATGAAGAGTTTAAACACACGGTGAAGCTAGGTAATGATTCCTCTCTGTCAGTAGTTGGAAAAGGGAATGTGAATCTTAGAGTGAATGGGCGATTACACACCATCACCGATGTGTATCTCGTACCAGAACTAGCAAGTAATCTAGTAAGCGTGGGGCAGCTTCTTGAAAAGGGATGTGAAGTTTTAATGAAACAAGGAGTATGCAGGGTTTATCATCCAGAGTTGGGATGCATTTTTCAGTCCAAGATGACAACAAATAAGCTGTTCAAAATCATGGCAACCAAGGAGGCTAAGAATGTGATAGCTGAGTCTGAGTGTCTACAGACCACTGCAACAAATGAATTCCAGCTGTGGCATCGCAGGTATGGACACTTGAACTACAAAGGTTTAAGAACTCTGAAATTTCAGAGTATGGTGAGAGGGCTGCCGTTTTTGAAAGCATCAGGAGAAGATGAAAAATGTGTTAGTTGTCTAGTTGGAAAACAACATCGTACAAGTATTCCAAAGAAGAGTGAATGGAGATCTTCAAAGAGATTGCAGCTAGTACATTCAGATCTTTGTGGTCCAATTTCTCCAACAACAAACAGTAATAGGAGATATATCCTAACTTTCATCGATGACTACAGCAGGAAGATTTGGGTATACTTCTTATCACACAAGTCTGAAACTTTCGTGATGTTTACAAGATTTAAAAGCCAAGTCGAAAGAGAGACTGGAGAGGCACTTGTCTGTTTAAGAACTGACAGAGGAGGGGAATATTTATCTAAGGAGTTCATACAGTTCTGTGAAGAGACAAGGATAAGCAGGCAGCTCACAACCGCTTTCACGCCGCAGCAAAATGGAATTGCTGAACGAAAGAATCGTACGATCATGAACATGGTGAGAAGCATCTTAAACGACAAAGATGTACCAAAAAGACTCTGGCCAGAAGCAGTTATATGGGCTGTGCATGTGCTGAATCGCAGCCCAACATCGGTATTAAAAGAAAAGACGCCTGAAGAGATGTGGAGTGGAGTGAAACCCACAGTCGATTATTTCAGAGTTTTTGGCTGTTTAGCACACTTTCATGTCCCAGACCAAAGAAGAAAGAAGTTAGACGACAAAAGCATATCATGTGTCTTAATTGGGGTGAGCAAAGAATCAAAAAGCTATCGCTTATATAACCCTGTAACAGAGAAAGTAGTGACGAGTCGTGATGTAGTATTTGAAGAGGATAAGGGCTGGAATTGGGAGAAGAAAACTGGAGAAGCAAACGATGAAAAGCTGGTATGGGAGGATTGTGAATCAAATGATGAGCCGAATGAGGATGAAACAGTTCAAATCTCGGAAGAGGAAACTCCTGCAGAAACAGTCACGGAGGCAAGGCAAGAAGAAGTTTCTCAGGGTTCTCAAATCCAAGGTCCTCAAACTCATGTCCAGATTCCGAGAGTTAGAAAGCCACCCAGTTATCTACAAGATTATGCATTGGGAAGAGAGTTAGAAGAAGAAGAAGAAGAAGAGGTTGCTCATTATCTCATGTTTGCTGCCATTGATGATCCACTTACTTTTGATGAAGCTGCTGGAGATAGGAAATGGATAAAAGCCATGGAAAATGAGCTGGAATCAATAGAGAAAAACGGCACTTGGCATCTCATGGAGCTACCAAAAGGCGCAAAGAAAATTGGAGTAAAATGGGTTTACAAAACAAAGCTTAATGAGAAAGGAGAAGTGGATAAATACAAGGCGAGACTGGTAGCCAAGGGCTATGCGCAGCAAGAAGGAGTGGACTACAATGAGGTATTTGCCCCGGTAGCTCGTTGGGACACAATAAGAATGATTTTGGCTTTAGCAGCACAAGAAGATTGGTGTGTTTATCAATTAGATGTGAAGAGTGCTTTCCTTCACGGCGAATTATCTGAAGACGTTTATGTGGAACAACCAGAAGGGTACATAAAGAAAGGAGAGGAGCAGAAGGTTTACAAACTCATAAAAGCTCTATATGGTCTAAAGCAGGCTCCCCGTGCTTGGTACAGCAGAATCGAGACATATTTCACAAGAGAAGGGTTTCAGAGATGTGAATATGAACACACACTGTTTGTAAAAGCTGATGAAGGTAACAAAATTCTTATTGTTAGCCTTTATGTAGATGACTTGATATTTACCGGGAATGATGAGGAGATGCTTGAGAAGTTCAAATCATCCATGAAAGAAGAGTTTGATATGACTGACTTAGGGAAAATGAAATACTTTCTGGGAGTTGAAGTGATACAGGATGCAGAAGGAATATTTATTCATCAAAAGAAGTATGCTGGTGAAATCTTGGAAAGGTTTAATTTACAGTATGGAAATGAGGTCAAAAATCCGATGGTGCCAGGCACAAGACTTTCAAAGGAAGGCGATGGGATTAAGGTGGATCCTACTCTGTACAAGCAACTTATTGGTAGCTTGATGTACATCACATCAACAAGGCCAGACATGATGTATGTGGTGTGCTTATTAAGCAGGTACATGGCAGCTCCTACTAGTCAACACATGAATGCAGCAAAAAGAGTACTTAGATATCTAAAAGGAACTCTGAGTTTTGGTGTGCTTTACAAGAGAGGAGCTGTTGGGGAGTTAACTGTTTTTACAGACAGTGATTATGCTGGAGATATCGATGATAGGAGGAGTACAAGTGGTTATGCTTTCCTGCTGGGGGAAGGAGCTGTTGCCTGGGCGTCTAAAAAGCAATCTGTGGTAACATTATCTACCACTGAGGCTGAATTCGTAGCTGCAGCCTATTGTGCTTGTCAGTGTGTCTGGATGAGAAGGATCTTAGAAGAGTTTGGTCCGAAGCAGTCAAGAAGCACTACCATTTTATGTGATAACAGTTCTGCTATTAAGTTATCAAAGAACCCTGTGCTTCATGGTCGAAGCAAGCATATTGATGTGCGCTTTCACTTCTTGAGGGATCTCACTAAGGATGGAGTAGTGAAACTTGTTCACTGTGGAACCAATGAACAGGTAGCAGACATTTTAACAAAGCCTTTGCGCTTGGAGGTGTTTGTTCGGCTAAGAGAGAAGCTTGGAGTGTGTAGCAGAGTAAACTGAGACTACCGTCTTCAGTTTAGGGGAGGCATTGTTGGGTTTGGTTCGGTTCACAAATAAACTCGGTTCAGGAGTGTCGATGATTTGGTCTTTTGGTTTGTTCTGGTTTCACAAATAAACTTAGTCAATTAAGTTGTCCGATTCTTTTGGTGTTAGTTGCTGAGTGCGTTGCTATTTTGTTTCCTCGTTTGTAGAAGACAGAGTCTTCATCGATGAGCTATATAAGCCATCACTTTGATTTCAATAAACTATCGAAGTATTCAGCTTTTGTCTTTGTGTGTTCTCTGATTTCAACATGGTGGTCATGGGATGGTGATTTTTAGCGACGATAGGAAGAGGAAGGGTATTTGTCGTGACAGAGACTTGCGTGTGGGAAGGAAGGGGTGAGTGTGGGTTTTGTTGGGCTTGAGTTGGGGAATTTTGTATTTGGGCTTGGGTTATATTTTGTGTTGGGCTTTTGGATTGTGTATTAGAGATGGGTGGTTCAGATTGGTTAGGGGAGGGATTTTCATAGTCGAGGATAACGTCAGTGGGAAACGGAGGCGCCGATTGTGTCGTTGGAGTCGTGGTCGCTGGAGCTTGTCGCGGCGGAGCTTGCGGAGCTATCGGAGGCTGAGCTGATGGAAGCGACAGTGGAGTTGATTGCAGAGACAAAAGAGAAACGTGAGGGAGTGGAGCAGACGATGCGAGAGGAGCGGAGGTCAAGTGTGCCAGTGGTGTTGGAGCTTGCGGCGGAGGAGCAAAAGGGAGAGCTTTTGACGGTGAATGAAGGATTGCAGACCAATGAGTGGCGGTTGGTGATGCGGTGGATGACGAAGGAGCCTCGATATGAGGTGCGTGAACGGCTAATGACAAGGAGCCTCGATGTGAGGTGTATGAACGGCTGATGACGAAGGAGCCTCGATGTGAGGTGTATGAGTGGCTGATGACGAAGGAGCCTCGATGTGAGGTGCGTGAACGGGTGTTGACGAAGGAGCCTCAAGATGAGGTGTGTGAGCAGTTGAGAGGTGGTGAGGATCTCGACACGGATGTAGATGATCAGCTGTAGGAACAAGTGACACAGAGGGTATTCAATCGTTTGAAGTAGTAGATGAAGGGTTGGGTTAATGTGTATGAGTGGCAGCAAAAGGGATGATGTTCTCATTGAACTGAACATGACGTGATGTATAGATGCGAGAGGATTTTAGATCGAGACAGAGATATGCGCTTTGTGTGAGTGAGTATCCAAGGAAGACACATAGGGAGGAACGACTATCAAGCTTGTTGGTGGTGTATGGACACAACCATGGGAAACACTGACATCCAAAAACTCGCAGCTTGTTGTAGTTGATTTCCAAATAGCATGTGGGACAGAGAATTCATGGAGAGCACATGAGTGGGCATACGGTTTATTAAATAAACCGCAGTTGCGAAAGCATAGGTCCAGTAGCGTCGCAACATTGATGCTTGAGAGAGTAATGTCAAACCCGTCTCTACAATATGGCGATGTTTTCTTTCAGAGACTCCATTGTGTTCTGGAGTATGTGGTGGTGATGTGAGGTGAGAAATGCCACATGCTGACATGTACATCTTTAGCCCAATGAATTCACCTCCATTGTCTGAATATAGAGTACCAATTTTTGCTTGAAATTTGTTCTCGACCAGAGATTTGAATATTGGAAAAAATTCTCGAACTTGGGATTTCTGTTTAAGAGGATATAGCCATGTGTATCGGGAGTAATGATCAACTAACACAAGATAATACTTGTAATTGTCGACAAAGTGAAGTGGGGTAGTCCAAAAATCGGTGAAGATATTCAAGTGGGCGGATAGAAGTGAGAGAGGTTTGTGAAAAGGGAAGTTTGTGACTTTTATTAAGATTGCAATAAAGACAGGGCAACATTTCTGATGAAGAATTAGAGAGTGGAAGCAAAAATTTTGAAATAATAGATTTTAAAATATGAGAAGCAGGGTGGCCAAAGCGAGAGTGCCAAGAGGAGAAAGTGTTTTTGGTGGATGGAGAGGCAAAGAATGAGGTGATGGTAGATGGTGTGATTGGCCACTCATACAGCTGATCTTTAGTCTTTCCTTGGAGTAATGGGACACCCGTGCGAAGATCTTTCACCTGAAAATGAGCAGGGAAGAATTTGAATGACACTTGGTTAGTGTTGCATAATCGATATATAGAAATGAGATTGCGCTATATATTAGGCACATAAAGCACTTGTTGTAGACTAAGAGGTTTAATAGAAGAGGAAAGAGAGGTCGAACTGATGTGGGAGATAGGAAGACCAGAATTATCACCAAGGGTGACTTCATCTCCACCATTGTAAGGCTGGTGGAGTGAAAGATTATGGAGGTCTGTTGTGATGTGGTGGGTTGCACCAGAATCAAGGAGCCAAGGAGTCGCATTCTGAGAGACGGTAGCAACATTTGCTCTCGGCTGCCACTGTTAGGGGCTGTTGTAAGAGCCTGCCTGAATTTGAGAGTTTTGTGTAACATTGGACAGTTGTGGACACCTTCTTGCACTATGGCCTTGAACACCACAGAATTGACACTTTCCAAGGTAAGGTTTGTATTGACGCTGCTCCTGTTTTTGATTGTTGTGAGACTGCCATGGCTGGTTACTCTTGTTGTTGAACCGCTGGTTTGGGTGATTGTTGTTGCGATTGTTGACGAAATTGGCATATGCAGGAGGAGACAGAAGAGGCGCAGAATGGAGGATTTTGGCTTCTTGGTTGAGGAATTTCTCATACAGTTCAGTGAGAGAGGGAGGAACATCACGTCCTTCGATTTGATCTACCACAGACTTGTAGTCTTCAGGTAATCCTTCAAGAACTTAGTCAATTTGGTCTTCATGCCCTATGGCTTTGTCAAGGAGGGCCAGCTGATCGAAACGGGCAGTGAGGCCATGAAAGTATTCATGGACTGTATTGGTGCCTTTTTCTAGTGCTTTAGTTGTAGCTTGAGTTGTTTGGAGTGACTTCTGCTTGGTTTAACGTAGGTGTCGGCCAGAGTAGACCAGAGCTCAGCAGCGGTCGAAATACGAGAGAGTAGAGGTTGGACGGTAATGGAAATGGCACCGAGAAAAGCATTGTAGATGAGTTTGTCCTGCCTTTTCCAGATGTTGAAATCTGGATTGGCTTCAGCAGTACCATCAACGATGATGGTTTTGGACGGAACCAGCTTGGTTTCATCGAAGAAGCCGGCTAGTTCATAGCCATCAAGCAAGGCGTGAACTTTCCTACTCCACATAAAATAGCTTGTTGGAGTAAGACAAGACACGTTCATCATGTTGATATTGAGAATGGTCTGTGAGTTGTTGACAAGCACAGTCTCGTTGCTGGTGGCAGGGGAGGTTCTGGTGGAAGTAGCCATGATAGAATGAAAGAAAGAAGAGTAAGCGAAGGAAGAAGATGGAAAAAAATGCCCTTAATGGCTCTGATACCATATAAGTGTTTGAAAATATATAATCTTATTGAATGGTAGTGTACAACTTATATACAAGTCTACAGCATAATCACATGGCATAATTACATGGATTGACTGAATTAATGTAATTGATATGATTGAGAGAGATATGTGAGAATGAGCAATCATAGGAGATATGTTTGTATTCATTTCCTTAACATTAACATCCATTAACTTATCATTCAAGATAAGATTTGAATGGTAAAAGAGAATCGGACGGTGCAAATCAAATAGAATAAATGTAAACCAAACAAGTAAAATGGATTGAGCATAATAAATGTCGATCAGGCAATTTAGATTATATGTTTGAATAGTGAAAAAACACAACAAGTGATGAGAAATAAATGTTTCCATCATTGACAGATTTAGAAGTTACTGGCTCAACTTGAAGGATCCTCGCTCAACCCGGTGGATCTCATGTGACGCGGTACTCCGGATTAGGTAACTTCTACAAATAAAATCATGTTCTTTACAAGAAATGGATCCGAATCTTGATTCACATTTTCATATACTTAACATAATATCCTCTCACTCTGAAAAGTCTCGAGCATTCAACTCTCTCTTCTCAATATTAAACACATTGCCTTTCCTATGCCTCGAGACATGGTTTCACCTCTTTACCTAAACTGATAACACCCGTTTTTACACATTTTTAGACATCATTTCAAGATCTTTTTCAGGTGATTTAACTCGGTTTCTATGGTTTTCAAGTGATTTCAGTGTATTGAAGTTTCAAAAGTCTTTTAAGGTAATTTGGGCAAAAGTAGCACAAAGTGGAGCAAAATTTCTGTTTTTGGACAGATTCAAACCATTAGAAGTTCGACATCAAATGGAGGCCTTTTCACTGTCTGATCATGCTAAGTTTTGGACACACGATAGAAGGAACAACCACCTTTCACCTCCAAGTGATTTGAGGACGATTCAACGGTTCAACCTCGGCAACCATGAGGAGAAATAAAGTCATGTCTATCAAGCATAAGCAGAAGCATGGTGAAAGCACTCATGGCTAATAACAGAAGGCTCGTGCTCACGGCGAAAGACACTTTCACCACGAACTGAAACATTTGTTCACGGCCAGCCTCACTTCGTACCAGATTATCCCCAACTTCAAGCCTACTTTGAATTCGTCATTCGTTTCAACCAAAGAAGAACCCTAGACGTCTCCAAAGACAAAAAATACCATATAAACACATCATCCACGCCTCTTAAGGCAGAGCACCAAAATATTTCTTCAAACTTAGCATAGTTCGAGATTTCATTTTCGTTCTTCGTTCGTCGGGAACAGATCTCAACTCTATACTTCATAGAGAAGATTTCTAAACCCTCTTATCTATATTACTCTACTAATTTCGCAACTCTTTATTAATTTAATTATGATTTGCAATTCCATGTCTGAGTAGTTTACTTGTTGGGTTTTAAAGATTTTCGAAGGGGTATTTACATATACGTCGTGTATCTCTCTTTTTTATGACCCGACATCACTTGACAACTTTTCCTCATGTTTTTTTATGCTTTCTGGTTTTTGACTTCTCAATCCCATAGTCATTTATCGTGCTAAACCAAAACGTTCTAACAATAATTGCATATTGGGGTTTAATCACTTACTCAAAGAACATGTTTCTAAAGTTGAGCATTATCGTTTAGATTCTATTGTGGTTCAGTTTGGGAGACAACTTGTTGAAATAATTTACAAAAGTTAACTTCAATATGGTTCTAGTTCGATTTGATAAAAAAATCTTAGTTAACTATATATATTTTCTCCAAAAAAAAAATTAATTTAGTTTGGTTTACTTTGGTATGTATATTGAAGTAAAACCACTATTCATTTCGATTCTGGTTTGTGTGGTTTGATTAGGCTGATTTGTCTACTACCCCTTACTTATATAATGCATTATGAACTAATTGTTCCTTCACGCTTGGTATATTATTGTTAAGTTTGAAAGTCATGAGTCATGACACTAAAAACAGTCTTCTGCATGGTTTCATGAGGAAATACTGAAAATGTCTAAACCCCTTTTTGCATTGTCTTCCAGAAAATTCCACAAAATCTATCAATGATGGAACACAAGGAGACAATAACGACAAGGAGTATTTTATGGATCATGAAAGAAAGAAGAATCGTTAGAGGCATAGAGATTCATCTTCACCAAGCTAAAACCGGTTTATGACATTAAAAAATGCACCTAAGAGCCTCATAAGAGGTACACAAGTGAGTTCTACCAATCAACTCTTCTTCCATAGATTTAGTTTTATTTCTGTACTCTTTTTACTTATCCTATACGTTTTAACATTTTTTAGTACCTTTTAGTGCCATTCAGGTGAAAATGATATGACCAAACATGGGCTAATAACTATGGTAGAAAAAGATGGTGCAAAATGGCCGGTTAATCTTCGAGGGGAAGGCTTAGGAAGATCACCGTGTTTGGGAAATGGCTTGCAAAAGAAAATGGCTTAAAACCGGGTGAATTCTTCACACCGGAGTTAGTCTGAGAAAACGGAATTCCTATGCTAAGTTTGTTCTATACACATAGTGATAGAAGACATATATGAGAGTGTTCAAAGCTAGGGAAAAAGGTTATTTTTTCCACCTTACCTAGCAACAAAAACAAAACCAAGAAACACAAGAACAACATAGATGAGAGGAGTAATTCATCTTCACTTGGTTTTGTTTCCATTGCTAGATTTTGTGGAAAAAGACGTTTTCTCACTTACTTTTGAACACTATCATATATGCTTTCTATCACACTATCTGTGCATAATGAATTGATCATATGAATCACGTTTTCCCATACTAATTATAATGTGAAGAATTCACCAGGCTTTAGGCCATTTGCTTTAGCAAACTTTTCCATCCCTTTCCCAAATACATTCTTCCTAAACTTTCCCCATAACCAACCATTTTGCACCATCTTTGCCTACCATAGTTATCAACCCAGGTTTAGTGATTCTATTTATCTCATGAATGGCAGTGAAAGGTATTAAAAATATTAAAATGAATAGCATAAGTAATTAGAGTACAAAATATAAAACTAACTAACCCTATGGAAGAAGAATTCATTGTTAAAACTCACATGTTTACCTCTTGTGAGGTTGTTAGGTGCAATTGTTAATGTCATCAACCAATTTTGGCTTGGTAAAAATGTACTTTTAAGTTCAGTGAGTTGAAGAAACCTAAAAACTAAGATTTAGTGTTTGATCGTCATAAGAAATCATATTTACTAGTTCTCTTAGCTAAAATATCAATACATCATATATAGAATTGGAGGAAACAATCACCATAAGATATCATATTTGTTGTTGTTGCTGAATTTGCATATATCTTTCATATATCAATTGGAGGAAACAATCGCCAAGGAACTAATAAATATGACTTCTCTTGGCAATTTTAGACTATCAAACACTACAACATAGTCCTTTAGGTTTTCTCAAGTTAGCAAACTTAATGGTATAGTTTTTATTTCATTTATTTTCATTTTTCTGTGTAACTACTCTATTATGATTTGATGATAAAAGTATTGGTTTATATATTCAGTTTAATGGATATTCGCAATCTTTAATGGTAAAGATTGAGAAAACCACAAAAAACGGATGAATTAATATATATCCCTACAACCTTATAAAATCCACCTGAAATTGCATGTTATTTGCGTTTTGTTTTAAAAACGATCTTTAATATGGTTTATAAAATTTTAAAATATTAATTATATTAGGTATATTAATGGTAATTTTTTATTTTGTTTCAAAAACAGCAACAACAAGTAGAAAGTAATTCTCACCATTTTTGGTTACAAAGATACATACTCATTGTACCATCAAATGAGCATAGTCAAATCAATCAAATTCTTATGATTTTATTTCAAGAGTCAAATATTTCGACAATGATACAATATATCATTTTATTTTTTTACCTTTTTCATATCTAAATCTCTAGAAATATGTATATTTAAATCTGATATGTTGTAAAATAAATATCTAATTTCGGATGCAGCAACAACAATATCATCTTCTTCTGATCCTATCTCTTCAATCAGGTATATACTTTTTTAATAACACATGTTAGAAGAGGATATGATGAGTTGTAGACACATATTTACATAAATTATCACCTAGTACATGTGTATTAACAAGCACTATTATTTTACCATTAGAGTAAATGACATATATGTGTATGCGAGTCAAACTTTAAATTGGTAATTATAAAAGTCAATGATGCACTAACAAAGAATTTTTTTGTTGGTGATAAAAGAATTTTTTTTTTTTTTTGTACGTAATAGTGTAAGAAACTCTTTATGAAAATATGTAAGAAAAAAATGCAAAACTGTGGATATATAGAATAGAGTAATAGTTAGATTAAATAACGTACCTCAACTAAGCTTTAGGATTGCAAGAACTATTTACCACCCAAAACCCTCATTGTAAATTGAATATGTATGGCGTAAAGCTCTTGGAGTAAAGTTCATTGTGAAATGATATTAGCATTCTTGTCCTTTGCTGATTATAGCGTTTCTCTTTTTTTTAGATGCAACCAAACTCCATAAGCTAAATAGGAACAAGAGCATTTTTAGTACCTGAGATCGGGCATTCACGGACTGTGAGAATCCTGTCATAGAGTCCCTTCCAACCTTACCCATGGGCTAATCTCCCATAGAGTCCCTTCCACTGGCAGACAAGGAATCAAATCTTCTTGTTTCCCATTTGATAAGTTCACCTGTAACAGAAGGTGATCTATATTAGTTTTTAAATGAAGATATCCCTTTAATTCCCCTAGTCGGATGTATAAGACTGACCTTTTCTTTTGGAAGGTGACGCCAACCAGCACCTGGCCTCTTTGGGATATCCTTACATCCAATGAGGTTTAGTTTGTTCATCTCTTATCTTCTTTTGGAACAACGAGACTGGATCAGCTTGATACTGCAACACACAAGATGGCAAGAATCCCTCAAAAAAAAATTCAATGATCATATCTGCAAAGAGATGAACGAACTAAACCATTGATAATCATACAAATATGATTGTATCGCTATCATTTTCTTTTATCACCAATGAAACCCAAGTAAAAGATCCAGACTAAAAAAAATAGTCAATGGGTTTTTATATTATATGGTGACGCAATTTGCTGGAAATGATTTTATATCTAAAATTGATAATATTTCTATATTCGCGCTTTTTTTTAATGAATGACATGTTGAATTTTTTTTTTTTGTGGTGTGTGTCATGATGAAAATGATTTTATATCTAAAATTGATAATATTCTATACTCGTTTTAATGTATGACACGTTAATTTTTTATTTTATTTTGTGATACGTGTTTTGCTAAAATGATTTTATATCTAAAACTGACAATATTCTATGTTGATGCTTTCTTTTAATGTAAGACACAATAATGTTTTATATTATTTTGTGACAAGTGTCTTGCATCAAATGATTTTATATCTAAATTGATGATATTTTATATTTGCGCTTTTCTTAATGTATTATCCATTAAATTTTTATTTTATTTTGTTACGTGTCTTGCTAAAAATGTTTTTATATCTAAAATTGATAATATTCTATACTCGTGCTTATCTTAATGTATGACACATTGATTTTTTTTTTGGTGTATGTCATGATAAAAATGATTTTATACCTAAAATTGAAATATTATATGCTCGTGATTTTTTAATGTATGACACATTGAATTTTTTTTTATGTGCATCGTGCTGAAAATGATTTTATATCTAAAATTGATAATATTTTATATTGACGCTTTTTTATTGTATGACACATTAAAATATTATTTTATTTTGTGACACATGTCTTGCTGAAAATAATTTTATATCTAAAATTGATAATATTATATACTGGCAATTTTCTTAATGTATGACACTTTGATTTTTTTTTTAATTTTATTTTGTGGTGCATGTCATGATGAAAATAATTTTATATATAAAATTGATAATATTCTATATTGGCACTCTTCTTAATGTATGACACATTGATTTTTTATTTTATTTTGTGACTCGTGTCTTGCTAAAAATGATTTTAAATCTTAAATTGATAATATTTTATACTCGTACTTTTCTGAATATATGACAAGTTGATTTTTTATTTTATTTATTGACGTATGTTTTGTTGAAAAGGATTTTATATATATAATTGATAATATTCCATATTGGCGTTTTTAAATGTATGACACATTAATTTTTTGTTTTATTTTGTGACAACTGTCTTGCTGAAAATAATTTTATATCTAAAATTGATAATATTCTATACTCACGATTTTTTAATGTATGACCTGTTTAATTTTAATTTTAATTTGTGACGTGTTTTGCTGGAAATAATTTTATATCTAAAATTGATAATATTCTATACTGGCACTTTTTTAATGTAAGACACGTTGAATTTTTTATTTTATTTCTTGGTATGCGTCATGATGAAAATAGTTGTATATCTAAAATTGATAATATTCTACACTCTCACTTTTTAATGTATGACACATTGAATTTTTATTCTATTTTGAGACGTGTGTCTTCCTGAAAATGATTTTATATCTCAAAATTATAACATTCTATGTTGGTGCTTTTTTGAAAGTATGACACAATAATATTTTATTTTATTTTGTGACAAATGTCTTGCTAAAAATAATTTTATATCTAAATTTGATGATATTCTATTCTTGTGCTTTTCTTAATGTGTGATACGTTGAATTTTTATTCTATTTTGTTATGTGTCTTGCTAAAAATGATTTCATATCTAAAATTGATAATATTCTATACTCGCGCTTTTCTTAATGTTTAAAATCTTTATTTTGTTTCTTGTTTTGTGTGTATGTCATGATCGAAATGATTATAGACCTAAAATTGAAATATTCTGTACTGGCGCTTTGTTAATGTATGACATATTGATTTTTATTTTATTTTATTTTGTGACGTGTGTCTTGTTGAAATATATCTAAATTGATAATATTATATATTATCTTTTTCTTAATGCATGACACGTTAAATATTTATTTTATTTTGTGACGCATGTGTTGCTGAAAATGATTTTATATCAAAAATTATAATATTCTATATTGGCATTTTTCTTAATGTATAACACATTGATTTTTTAATTTCATTTTGTGGTGCATGTCTTGATGAAAATAATTTTATATTTAAAATTGATAATATTCTATACTGGCACTCTTCTTAATGTATGACACATTGATTTTTATTTTATGTTGTGATTCGTGTCTTGCTAAAAATAATTTTATATATATAATTGAAAATATTTTATATTGACGCTTTTTTAATGTATTCATTTTTATTTTATTTTGTGATGCTTATCTTGATGAAAATTATTTTATCTCTAAAATTGATAATATTTTATATTGGCGTATGGAACACAATTTAATAAAATAAAGGGCTGACGATCTATTTCCCCATCGGAAGTATCATATAATAACATATCTACACAAAGCTAAGGCATCGTTCTATTTCCCCATTGAATGAAAGTTCGAAACCTATTTCCCCATAGAACGAAAGTTCGAAATTTATATATTAAGAACAAGAGTATTTACAGGAGAGAAAAAAACAGATTCAAAGAAGATAACAGTCTAAACAGAGCATGGCTTTTGAAAACCATTTCAGGAAACATAGTACAAGCAAATTAATGTCATAAGTACAAGGAGAGACTCAGATCAGCAACTTAGGGAGTACGACTTGACTCCGGTCTTACAACGATCCACCTACATATATATGAGGCACTTAATTACATAGTTTGATATGGGTTCTCATCATCTCATGTGTTTAAGAAGACATTATCGGTATTGTATACACGGTGTTACTAACTCCCAGGACTTCATATAAATTGTTTCAAAACCAAATGAATGGCCAGCTTTCGCAACAGATCTTAGCGAGATTGAGGACCTATGTAATTCTCTCCAAGACGGCAAAGTGGGTTTTGAACCGAAAATCAGTAATGAACTAGCGAAATTCATGGCTGGGAACACACGTACTAGAACCCGTGTCTTCCCTTATGTAGGCATGTCAGTGCTATACAGGTTAGATATCTAAAATTCGCCTTTTGCAAATTCGTACTAATGAATGCATTTCGTATTAGAAAAAGAGGCACTTAATCTAACGAGTTGTTAGAAGATGAATCAAGTCATTTTTCGAATACGATAATGATGATATAGTGTTTGAAGTTGATGAACGATTGGAGAAGACATAATTTGAAATCGATGATCAAATTTAGTTTTTATTTTTGTTAGAATTACTGCATGTATGTGCAATGGCTTCGTGGACATTACGTGGTAAAAGACCGGCAAAGGTAAACGGAAGGAGGCGCTGCATCACAACATGGCAATAATGACTGTTCATCCCAGAAATCTTCCCTTCTCCATGATCAACACAGTTACGAAGGTTAGATGCGTATCCGTTCGGGAATTTAACACTATTATAAATCCTGTAAAAAAACTTGGCTTTTGAAGGTTCATCCAACCGAAAAGCAGGGACCGGAGACTTCCTGTTCGCTGAAACATGTAGTGCCTTACGAGAACAAATGTCTGGCAAGTCCAATCTAGACTTCAGTTTGTCTTTCTTCTTCCCTTGGCCATTCAGTTGGTGTTCATCATGTTTTCGAAAAATAACTTCTCAATGTGCATGACATCTAGATTATGCCTCAACAAATGGTCCTTCCAGTTAGGCAAATCCCAGAAAATACTCCTCTTGTGCAAATTATGTTGGTTGCCGCAACCGTCAACAAGTAATGTCCATCTAACTCAGGAGGTGGATCATCAAATACTCGATGGTTCTTCTTAAACAACGTTGTGCTCCGACGATAAGGATGATCGCTGGTAAAAATCGCATATGACAATCAATCCAACACGTTTTTCTTCCATGCTTCAATTGGAATCCATCTATGTTATCTTGGTAATACGTGCATGATAACCTTTCGTGTGTTATTCATCCGGATAGCATGCCATATGCTGCAATATTGCTAATGGTCCATATAAGTACCGACCGCATGACGAAATTCTGCTGACAAGAAACATCAAACGCCTAAACACCATACTCCTAGAACATTTGCATCTCATAAATCAATGGTTGCAGAAAAATATCAAGTGATCTATTTGGATGCTCTGGTCCATGAATGAGAATTCTAAGGAACAAGAACAATCGTCTCATGCACAAAGATGACGGCAAATTGTAAGGGTTTACAATTACTGGCCACAAAGAATATTGTCTCGTATGCTTTCCAAAATGGTTGAAACCATCAGTACATAATCTAAGGTATATATTCCTCGCCTTATACGCAAAACTAGGATATATGGATTGAAAATGTTTCCATGCTCCTGCATCTGAGGGATGAGCAATTTCTCCGTCCGTTGTATGCTCCGCATGCCATTTCATTGACCCCGCCGTGCGCTCTGATTGATATAACCTCTTCAATCTCTTTGTTAACGGCAAATACCATATTTGTTTATATGGGATTGACACTCTTTCACATGTTTCCTTATACCAAAGTTTACGACAAAAACGACATGTCGAACGGTCTGCGTCCTCTCTCCAGTAAAGCATACAGTTATCAATGCACATATCTATAATCTAATACGGCAATCCAAGACCAGCAATAAGTTTATGTATCTCATAGTATGATGTTGGTGTAATATTATCTTCTGGCAAAATTTCTTTAACAAAATCAGCTATTGCATCCACACACTCCTCACTCAAATTAAAATCCATCTTTATACCCATCATCCTAGTTGCAACTAATAAAGGGGAATGTCCACCTCTACAACCATCATATAACGGATTTTTAGCAGCGTTTAACATATCAAAGAACCTTCGAGCTTTTAAGTTAGGTTCTTCACCTCTATATGTATACTCAACAACTGATGGTATATTTTCACGAAACGCATTGTTTACCATCTAAACATGACCTATAGTTTTTACTTCCGTTGCAGGTTCTTCTAAGCTATCCCCAATATATTGTTCACTAGTACTAGCATAATTCACCATTATATCATTTTATCCATGATAATACCAAATCTTATAACCCGGAACAAACCCATTACAATACATGTGTGATCATACTTTGTCTATCACGATGAATCTACGATTTCAACAATTAATAAAAGTCAGTAAATTTTACCCGATTTTTTTTTCTTTTGGTATGCATAGTCGCAAATAACATGAATCGTTGCAGATCTTGTTTGTATTCTTCCGTAATTAGGCTCGTCTCCGAAATTTTATGATGCTTGTCCATCCATGATCGAAAATAATTATAAGAATCTGAAAAAGACATTTTATAAGGTTTTAGATGATAGTTTTTTTTTGGAAATTGTAGTGAGTGAATGAGGAGGGTGGAGACGTTTTATAGGAAAAGTGTGTGCGGATTCCGATGGATTTCCGACAATTCTCAAACGGCTATGAATTCCGTCTAGATTAGGTCGGAATTTCCGATGGATTATTGTTGTCGTCGGAAATTTGTTTATTTCGACGGATTACCGACATGCTTTGTTTCGTCAGAATTTTCCGACGTGCTACACTTTCGTCCAACAGGCGACAATTCCGACAACTATATGACCGTCGAAAATTGTCTGGTTTTCTTGTAGTGGATGTATGAGACGTTAATTTTTATTTTATTTTGTGGTGCATGTCATGATGAAAATAATTTTATATCTAAAATTGATATTATACTGACATTTTTCTTAATGTATGACACATTGTTTTTTATTTATTTTGTGACACATGTCTAACTAAAAATGACTTTGTATCTAAAATTGAAAATATTATATACTATCGCTTTTTTAATTAATGTATGCCACATTAATTTTTTATTTAATTTTGTGAGGCGTGGTTTAATACAAATAATTTATTTTCTTAAATTGATAATATTCTATCATGACCTATGGAACTCAATTTGATAAAATAAAAGAACATGTTTTAATTGAAATTTCAAATTTATATATCAATAAAAATAGTATTTACAAGAAGAAAGAGAAAAAAAAAACAGATTCAAAAAGAAGAATACAGAGCATGGTTTTTGAAAACCATTTCAGGAAACAGAGTACGAGCGAACTGAAGTCATAAGTACAAGGAGAGATTCGATCAGCAATTCACAGCCTTAGCGATACACAGCCTTCTGCTAGTAAGGACATGAGTGAAGTACTACCCTAACAATGATTATAAGCCGAAAGTTATATACAGAGAAATTATGATAAAAGGACGTAACCGTAGAATGTAATTTTTAGGATCACTTTGGTTTTCATTAATGAAAGAAGATGTTAATAAAAAAACCAAAACTTAACTTCTTTGCCTCTTCTCCAAGTATAGAGTAAAAACCTTAAACCAAACCAAATCCACGGCGTTCAGGAGATTGTCGAAATCTGCTTCTGTGCCACCATCAAGGCGCAATATCACTGGCGCAATATCACTGCCTCTGTTCCTCTCTGCTCACTTCAGCTCGCCTACTTCCTTTCTTTTCCGGCCAAATTCCTTCATCGGAGAATCGGAAACGACTTCCCTTCTGTCACTCAAGTCGGAAGGTAAACGACTTCCCTTCTGCGAAGGAGTTAGGTTTTTATGATCCACAAAGAACAATCCTTAATCGGGAAATGATGCCAAAAGATACTATATATTCACAAATTACCAAACATAATACATTTTTTTGATTGAAGGTTACAGCTTTTTTCTCAAATTCATCACAGATTTAAATACTAATTTCTCCTTAGAGATACATACATAATAAAAACACAGATGCGTGGATAGTTCGGGCAACAAACAAATGTGAACCATCTTAGTTCGACTGACTCAAATCCTTGTCTTCTTCCTGTTTGCGTAAGTCGCTTTCTTGGCAAGATTCTTTATCATGACGAAGACTAAAACAATAATCACAGTAACCAAAAAGCTTCTCGTACTCCATCCCCACGACCAGCTGCTCACCACCCGTTTCCAATCGAACCGACATTTCGAAGCACAACGGCACAGTACTATCGATAGTCACTTTGACCATCGCATTATCTTCATCCGCTTCTTGAACAGTGCCCAGCTCATCCCCAATACCCCGGAAAACCTCATCAGTCGAGAAACGCAGAGGAACACCGGAGATTCTGACCCAAAACGTGATCGCCGATGGGTAGTTCTTGTGTATAATCGGTTCCCACCTTACGATCGAAACCATCCAGTGATTAAAATTGAAAGGCTCCGTTTTCATCACCTCAAGGATATCTTCCTCTCGCTCGAAATCGAATTTGAACGTTCCCCGTCCCAAGTCCACCCCAACCACTCGATCCTCTAGTTTCCAGAGTTTGGGCATCATCAGAACTAGGGAATCAACATTTTGAAACTCGGGATTCATAATCCTACCGATGAGCGTCGTCCTCTTTAACCTTCTGATCAAATCCGAGTTGTCGACAGCGGGAAGTTGGATTATCCTTGCCATGAGATTGATCTAACTAATACAAAATTGATGCACGAAAAGAAGAATCACGGAGATGGAAGATTCAGAAAAGGAAAAGCTTGAAGAGAAGTCAGAGAGATGAGATGGGCGGCGGAATTGTTCATCGACTTGTATTCTTCTAGGGTTTTGTATATGACATGTATTGTTTTTAAAATATTTCCTTTTTATGGGGATTTTTAAGATTATGTGATTTTAGGGGTTTTGGAATTCGATTTGGGGATTTTAGGGGTTTATTTATCTATCGGGTGGGTTTAATTTTGGTATATCAGTTTTAATTGGGTCGTAACGGTGTTAAATACTGATTTAGTTTCGTGTTTAAGTTTAACTAGTTAAGGTTAGTTCGGTAAACACTAAACCAAAAATAATTGTGGTTTGTGTGGATTTTGGTTTTGAAATTTTGTTATGGGAAGAATTAAGTTTCAAATTTTCTTCTGGTGGGAAATAAGTTTCAAACTTTTTAATGATGGAAAAATAGGACAAAGTTATAATTTTATGTAGTTCTGCTCTTATATGAAAATTTTAAAGGGGAAATAAGTCGTCAACCCTCTTTTATTTGAAAACTAGTGATATGGTCTGCACTCTGCTCGAATCGACACAGACGTAGTGGAGTTATTGGTTCTTGCATTTTAATGGATTTCTCAGATTTAGAAATCCTAATTAATACATTGATTTTAAATTCAGAGAAGTGGATTTCAAAGTTAAATAATTGGATTTCAAAATCAAATAAATGGATTATTGTAAATCAACCAAATAGATTTACAAGAATTTTAGTATTATAAGAAAAGAAAAAAACAAACCAAAAATTTTTTTCGCTCTTTTTCTTATTATCTAGTATTTTCCTAAAGTATAGAATATGTCCACATATTTGTTGCAAGTATTGCTCTCAATTGATTGACATGTTCTCTTTCTTGATCATGGGATCCAAGAATTTATTCATCATTGTTACTAACTTCTTCAAAGATTTTTCTGATTATTTTATGTGTTCGATTAGATTATGGGTTTTTTTTTAATAAAATTGGTTTTTTCTATCTATCTTTTTTACCATTTCAAAAATCTATTTTAAGTTTAACGATCGTGCAGAACAATCACAATCTTTGTTTGTACATTAGCAGACACTGATTACATGAAACCTGAGAGGTCTCACGATCAGTGTTTTGAACCTCCACTTAGAAACTAGTTAGCCTCATGTCCAGCATGTAGTAGATGTTACGTATCCACTTAGAAACTAGCATTATAACATGTAGTAGTTAATGTTACGTATAGTTATTTCTTGTCTTTTCTTCTACACATTAATTGATAGGTGTCTTTTTATTTTTAATTCTACGTAGTAGTTTCATCTTGAAAAAAAAAAGTTGTAAATCCAACCAAATAACAAGGTTTCACTCGATATTTGCTCATTTGTATTTTACTCTTAAAAACACTTGTAAATCCATTCAAATCCAAATTAAAATCAAATCCTTGCTATTGAATAACACTTGATTTTAACATGAATTTTAAAATTATAGAACCAATAACACAAAATTTGAATATAGATTTCAAAATTATAGAACCAATAACACTTGATTTGGTTTGGATTTCCAAATCCATTAAAATGCAAGAACCAATAACCCCTCCGTAAGGTTCCTAAAATCGAAACAATACTTTTATGTATTATGTTTTTTTTTAATTAATTTATACCAAATCGAAAATTTTAATGAACATATTGTCGAAGAGGATAGGTTCCTACAAGCTTTATTAAAGGACATTTTACCTCAATCAATATGCAGATTATTTTAATACTATTATGTTTATAAAAAAACCAAAAAAAAAAAATTTCACGCATGTAAAAGGATTAATTTCCATATGTTTCTTTTGTTTTCCTTTCATTTAGAATGAATATAAAATATGTTTCCTTAATTATGATTTATATATATATATAAGTAATTTTCCTTAATTATGATCTTCATTTTGGTCTTCAATGTACAAGAATGTAATGTCTATTTATATATATAAGTAAGTTTCCTTAATTATAATTTCTATTGAAGCTCCAATAATTTCATTCTCCAGTACAATGTTCACAACCGAAATTCTAACACTTGCAAAACACGAAATCCTCGTTTCTCGTAGCAAGGTTTTCAATGAAAAAATCATCAACTGATGATGAATCGGATAGGAACCCTTCACCTATATTTGTAATGAAAAAATTCCCTCAAGTAAGTTTCTTTAATGATTTAATCCATCCGTCAACAGTTTCGTTAAATCAAAATGGGGCGTTTTTTTTATAAGATTGAATCTCACTATCTTATAAATCAAGTGATTTCGAGGTCTCCGGCTTGAAATGGATGGTGGGACGATGGTAGAGGTGGAGATGGAGTTGTTGTTGATTGAATCACACAAATAACCACATGAAAGAACAACTTGAATCTCACATAGGCCCGGCCCAAATAGGATGGGCAGAGGTGCCATGACCCAGGGGCCCGAAATGTTTTGGACAAAATTACATACAAAAAGGGACCCGAATTTTTTTTGTTCTTAACAAAAGGGGCCCGATTTTTTTTGTTCTTAACAAAAATGGCCCAAATTATTTTTTTGCCCAGAGGTCCCAATTTTGGTTGGGTCAGGACTGATCTCACAAGTTATTATTCCACACGAACAAGAGAGTAAAGAAATCGCACACAATACTCTAATGATCGAAACAATTGTGTTTTATGATGAAATCCACAAACTAAAATAGACAAACAAAAACAAAGCCTAAACTTTAGAGAGAAAACTCTTTCTTTCTATTTTTCAAAAATCTATATATGTTTTTACAATAAAACAATTGAGATTTTTTATAACTCTTACAATGTGATCTTTACAATAAAATACATTAAAAAAATATTTACATTTAAACAAAAAGAAGAAAATTAGCTAAATCAAATAATAGTTTTCTTGCCACCAATTTAGCTTTTGACATTGAATTAGAATCCTTTGATTATTTGTGAAGTTATGAGGATGAGATTCTCATAATAAACCCATGTATTGAAGACATTAATTCACTTTTTTTTTATATCGCATCAGTTTTGTTTTGTTTTTTTTAAACACACACACATAAAGAATTAAATGACACAAATCTTATAAAAAACGAGAGTTTTTAATGAAAATCCCTCAACTAAAGATGAATATGATAGAAACACTTCAACTATATTTGTAATATATAAATCCCTCAAGTAAGTTTCTTTAATGATTTAACCCATCAGTCAACAGTAACGTTAAATCAAAACGGGTTACAATTGTTTTTTCTTCAAAAAATGACATGAATAGTGCGCAACCGTTATAAAAAAAATTGTTTTTGTTATAGATTTTGTTCTGTCATAATTTTAATGTCTTCCACTCTTAAACAGTCATAGAAAATCAACATTAATCGCCATAAGGTTGTGATAGAATCTAGAATATATAAAAAAAATTGTAGCGAGAATCGATCTGAATCAATATATTACCGGATAAAAATCGACTTACCGGAATTTAGTGCTGCGAGAATCGAGTTGGAGATTTTCAAATTGAATAAAGAAACCTAATTTTCAAATAGATGATTTTTGGTCCATAAACGATTTGGGGGGTTCTATTTGATTATAAATTGAGATTGAACACTATTCAAGTCATTTTTTTTACAAAAACAAAACGTTATATTTTAATTGTAGTACATTTTGATTTAACGAGGCTGTTGACGGAGAGGTTAAATCATTAAAGAAACTTACTTATGGGGTTTCTACATTGCAAATATAGTTGATATGTTTCTACCATATATTCCATCTTTAGTTGAAAGGTTTTTCATTAAAAACTCTTGTTTTTTTAATAAAATTTATATCATTTAAGTCTGTATATGTGTCGTTTTTTACAAAAACAAAATGCCCCGTTTTAATTTAACGACACTGTTGACGCAGGGTTAAATCACAAAGAAACTTACTTGATGGGTTTTATCATTACAAATATATAGTTGAAAGGTTTCTATCCGATTTATCTTTAGTTGAGGGGTTATTTCATTAAAACCATATATATATATATAAAGATAGTTTTTCTCTCTTGTGGTGAAGACACATCATCATCCACATGCATGACATGTATGTCACATCATTTTGATATTTAATTTTCATAATTTAATTAGTTAAAACTTTAATATACATATTAACTATACATTTTCTTAAATTATGCAACGAATTTGAAATGTCATTTTCATATTTATATCATGAAAACTTATAAAAATCAACAAAATTTATCGAAAGAATACTAGATTTTATTTTTTTTAGTTTTACTAATATATTACACACTTTATTATAGTTACAAAGTTAAAATTTTATATCGAAAAGATGTATAGTGAATTAATATTATTTGATATAAACTAATAGTAGACAATATATACAATATTAATGTAACATATATCATCCACATGTATGCCACATCATTTTGATATTTAATTTTCAGAATTTAATTAGTTAAAACTTTGATATACGTATAACCTATAAATTTTATTAAATTATGCAAGGAATTTGAAATGTCATTTTCATATTCATATCATGAAAACTTAAAAAAATCAACAAAAATTATTGAAACAATAATAGATTTAAAATTTTAGTTTTACTAATATATTACACACTTTATTATAGTTACAATGTTAAAGTTTTATATCGAAAAATTGTTTAGTGAATGAATATTATTTGATCCAAACTAATAGTATACAATATATACAATATTAATGTAACATATCACAAATATATAGAGATTTTAAAAAATATAATATCTAATAAATAAAAAGTAAACTCATTATCGTTTAATAATGCATATTATAGTAACTTTGTTAAATAAATTATATATAAGAAAATCGGTTTTTTTTTTAAAGTACATAATTTAAAATAATAAAATGAAACGTTCAATAATTTAGATATTTGGATAACATGATTTATTTGGTCTTTAAATATAGTTAAGATATGAAAGTTCCAAACAAACATGATTATTTGTAAATAATATAGAAGTGATTGACCGTAAATATTGAAGTGATTAACTATCACTTACATTTTGATTTTAATGGAGGTGGAAATAAGAGAAACAATTAGTTAAGTTTCAAATAAAATTTTAGGCTTACAATCTACAAGCAATGGTTTGTTTTAATAAAAATAATAAAAAGTTATCATAAATAAATTAAACTATTATAAAACTTAAAAAACAAAAATTCGCGCGTCTGTGGACTGGCCTTCGGGCTTGCCACCTAAACTCAAACAACTGATGTAGTCTGGACTTCGGTCTGAGATACGCGGGTTAAAAAAAAAAAAAAACTCGCGCATCGCAAACATATAAAAACAAAGATAAAAAACACAAAACTAAACTTCAATATTAAAGTATTCAACTATAACAAACATACAACGAAGATTCTTCATCTAATATATTACACAAAATATAACCAATACAGAGCAGGAAAATAAATGAACATATTATAAAAAATAACCAAACATGTATTAAGAAAATAAAAATACATCATTTCGTATGTGCTTAAAAAAACCGAACTAATTTGAACTATGGCAAAAATTGAAATTAACACATGTTCAGATATCAATTGATAGAAAACACAAAAACTAAACTTTAATATTAAACTATAGCAAACAAACAACGAAGATTCTTCATCTAATAGATTACACAAAATATAACTGATATAGAGCCATAAAATAAACGAAGATATTATTAAAAAAAAATCAACAAGCATGTATTAAGAAAATAAAAACACACTATTGCTTTTTTCCACCACTTTGACAATCACGTCACAATAATAGTGTCACTTTGGAGGAAAATAAAAAACCAACCATGAGAATTAAGAATCATTGACTTCAACTTGGCTTCTGACTTAGATGGTGGATCCGACAATCAACAAATTATGTCAATTGATATGTGATTAGTTTCAAAATCTTTATCTGATTTTTTTAAAACTACATGCAAGATGATCCTCTGATGATAGCGGGATTAATCACCGACTTTTCAAATACTTTTTTATTTGGATTTTGGGACATCGCTGACTTCTCAGTTACCTCCGTCGCGATATTTAGGGATAGATGATTCAACTTTGACCGAATGTTAAATCTATTATTGTTGTAATGCGCTTAGCCCTTAACAATAGCTTTATGTCTTCGCTAAATTTCCATCTTTCTGTAGAGTTAAATATGTAAATCGATTTAAAAAAAAAAAAAAAAAAAACAAATAGACTTAAAAATCACAAACATATTTCTCACAATAAATAAGATTAGAATCATACATGAAACACAAAATATTATGCAACAAAAAATTTTAAAATGTAAATATCTTCCCTTGAAAAAAGCGCAACCAATTGCATAAAAATGACCACCAAAGGAAAAAAGGTTAAAATATGTACCATCCAATAAACAAACAAACACATAGATGATCATAAATTTAATAAATTAAATAAAAAACAAAAAATAAACAAATACTCAAATCTTAAGCGGACATAGACCATTATATTAACTATGAAAAAAAAAACATTAGCCATAAAAACAAATTAGAAAATTGTTTACCACGTACGCGCGTAGCGCATATCACACCCTAGTTTATATATATAAGTAAGTCTGCTTTCAAGAAGTACAAAGTTCAAAAAAAAGAAGATTAGAATGAGGACAAACATGAGAACATCTACATTTATTTATCATACATTTTTCTTAGTTCTTTTTTATTTTCCTCGCGCTCTAATAAATTTTCGATATTATATTTGCTGGAATCTATTGGTAGTATAATGAAAATATTGGATGGGTTAACCCCTGGGCCCTGGGAAATTGAGATAAAAGATTAGCTTGTAAAGAAAATTGATTTCCATATTCAGAAAATTGAGATTAAAGATTAGTCTATTTCTTTGATGGATACAATCTACTAACCCAACGGATTATCATGATGTTCAAACTTCTGCCTAATTTTTAATCTCTTATCTCATAGCTAACAACTGACTTAATAAAAGCCCAATTTGACACCTCTAGTTACGGCAAAAAGGCAGCATGCGTGACGTGTGCAAGAAGAAAGAGTGTTTGGGAAGTGTGACATGAAACACGAGTTGGAGTCTTGGACACTTTCGGCCTCTGTGGGAATATGGTTGAGGGGTTTCCAGAGTTTGAGTTGGAGTCGCGCATGTTTCCAGAGTTTGGCCATCATTAGAACTAGGGAATCAACATTTTGAACCTCGGGATTCATAATCCTACCGATGAGCGTCGTCCAGTTTAACCTTCTCATCAAATCCGAGTTCTCGACTGCGGAAAGTCGGATTCTCCTTGCCATGAGCTTGATCTAACTAATACAAAATTGATGCACGAAAAGAAGAATCACGGAGATGGAAGATTCAGAAAAGGAAAAGGTTGAAGAGAAGTCAGAGAGATGAGATTGGCGGCGGAATTGTTAATGGACTTGTATTCTTCTAGGATTTTGTATATGACATGTATTGTTTTTAAAATATTTCCTTGTTTTAATAGGAGTTTTTAAGATTTTGTGATTTTAGAATTCGATTGGGGGATTTTTGAGGTATATTTATCGGGTGGGTTTAATTTTTGTTTATCAGTTTGAATCGGGATGTAATCGGGTTAAATACTGATTTAGTTTCGTGTTTAACTAGTTAAAAGTTCGTTTGGTAAACAGTAAACCGAAACTAATCTTGGTTTGTATGGATATTGGTTTTGAAATTTTATTCCGTGGAGAATTAAGTTTTGAATTTTCTTTTGGTGACGAAATAGGTTTCAAACTTTCGAATTATGGGAAAATAGGACGAGGTCCTAACTTTGTATAGTTCTGCTGTTATATGAAATTTTTAAGGGAAAAATATCGTCAACCCTTTTTATTGTAAAACTAGTGATATGGTTCGCGCCCTGCGCATGCATGTAAGAAGTAAATGGTAGAATTAAAACAATACATTTATATAATATTTTATTTTTTGATTTTTTATTAGTTTATACCAAACCGAAAATCTGAATAAACTATTGTCGAAAAGAAAATCTAAAATCGATATCCGTTCATAAATTATCTATGCAATCTATTTATTAAAGTTTTGTACTGACAAATTAATATAGAACAAAAATGTGCAAAGATTTTGAAGAAAGAATCTAATGACTGTATAAATGACTGGTATCTGAAACAAGAAGAAGGTGATTATCGTCGTTTTAAATATCCATTAATGCTTTTCGATGTATAAATTCTTAATCGATAAAATTTCAAAAAATCCCAATAAACAATTCCATCAAAGCAATTAGCGATTTATAGAATGAAATAATGTGGAAAAGTTGCTCAACAAAATATAAATAACCTACAAATGTTTAAAATCGAAACCTAAACAATATGTAAATTAAATGTTTTCGAAGAATTCCTTGTAGAAAATATTCATTATTTTTTCTTTGTGGCACATCTTTCTTGTTCGTAGTTAAAATTTGCAGACCAGTTCAATAAACAAAAGCTGAGATAAAAAAAGATAACATAGAATCATATATAAATATTGACATCAACGCACATGTATCCGAAGACAAAATATTACATGATAATTATAATATCATATAATCATTAACTATCTCCACATCCAAGTTCAGACTCAATTTAGTTCGCTCTCTAACTAATTTGGGATCCAGCTTGTGGCAAAAGACTCACTGTAAATTTCTATCCGGGTACAAGATCATCGCAATCGGTTATCAACATATCCGGGAATATCGATTTAGTTTCATCAGTATTAGACTCGTTGATCTTTCCATCAAAAATTTCCGAAATCCACTTTGAACTAAGATCTCTTGCATCATGTTCACTAAGTCTTATGTGGAGCCTCATGTTCTTTGTAAGTTTTAGAACCTTACATCTCCTCCAAAGTATATATTAATGAATTTAGTGAAGCCAAAACAGTTTCCATTCTACCAGCATCAATGATTATTGGCAATATTTATCTAAAATCCGATATCGTTTTTCTAAAAAAATCAAGGTTGAATTAGAATATTAACCCAAATCAAGCATGTTATCAACACACAATTGGAATATCAGATTTAAATCTAGAACCGAACTACATGATGCATCTGATATCGGTTTTAATAAATGTCAGTTTCAACAAATTAGTAAACGTTAGTTTTTGTAAACCATCGAACGAATAGAGCATTTAACCAGGATCATGCGATCAGAAATCATGTTGCGAACCAAGCCACACGATTAACTCGACGCCGGTTTCTTTAAGAGTTCGGTTTTTTTCGTTCTGCAACTCGATTATATTCGGGTGAATAGGGAGCGGTCGTTTGATGGATAATGCCATGTTCTTTACAGAACGCATCGAATGGTCCATCATATTTGCCTCATGAATCACTTCGAACTATCTTTATAGTTCTATCGAATTGGTTTTCAACCTCGATTTTATATTCCTTGAATTTTTTCAAGGCTTCATCTTTGATTCTTTACAAATAGACATAACAATATTTTGTACTATCATCTATGAAAGTCACAAAATATTTTTTTACCGCCTCGAGTTTGAACAAATTTTAAATCACACAAATATGTGTGAATTAAACCGAGAGGTTCAGTTGTTCTTTCTACACGAGGGGATGGGGTTTTTGTGAGTTTAGTCTGTACGCATACTTCACATTTTTCTTTACTTGATTTGCATTTCAGAATTAGGTTCAAATTAATCAATCTTTGTACATATTTAGAATTCACATGACCTGACCGTTCATGCCAAATATTAAAAACTCAACCAAATAAAAATTGGATCATTCTTATTGATTGAAACATCTGTTACAACATTTTTGGGTAGGACTGTCATTACATTCATTTTTACCAGTACTCCCGTAAAATATCCCTTGCCCAAGTACACCTCATGTTTCTTGAGCACACGTCCGACTCGAAAGTAACATCAAATCCGGCAGCGCTAGTAAGCGTCCCATAAATCAGAGTCTTCCGCATGTCTGGCACATGTTTGACATTTTGAGAGTTATCTCATGTCCTGAGGTCATCTTGAGCTTCACTTCGCCACGACCTTCAATCTTGGACGAGCCAGTTTTACCCATTAACAACCGCTCCTCATTCTTGCATTTTTGATAAGTGTTAAACATGCCTCTAATCAATAACGATTTAATTAAATAAATAATTTAATCACAAGAGTTTCTATATAGGGAATTAAATCACAATTTAGAAACCGCTATCGAACTAATTAGAACCGCTAAAAGCGCGTTCTGAATTGAACTTCCTCAAAACGTTCTGATTCGAACCTCCGCAGAGCATTCGTCAAAGCGTTTAAGGAAACGCGTTTGATAATCGTTTCATAGAACACGATTTACTAGTTTAAGCGTTCGCAAACGTTAAACAATTGGCGATTGTCGAAGCATTTTTACAGCGTTCGCAAACCCAAAAACCATTTATTAATTGCAATTAATAATGTTTGTATAAGATTTTAAAGTAAAACCGCTTCTACTACACGTTGAGAGTCGCTAGATTAGCGTTTGATAACGTTTGAGTATCACAAGCGGTAGAACGTCTTTTTATAAAATCGTTAAAATAAAATTGCTTCTACTACACGTTTGAGAGTCGCTTAGATTAGCGGTTGATAACGTTTGAGTATCATAAGCGGTAAAAGAATCGTTTTAAAAATCGTTTGAAAAATGATTATTTACTCGCGATTAAAATCCGTTTGATGTTTATAAAATAGAAAACATATTTTCTTGAGTTAAGATTGTAGGACCAAAAATTCGCACAGTAACATGATATCGATTTAATCACAAATCATATATAGTAAAAGCGAAGTAAATTTTGAGAATGGAGCTCTCTCATTCACCCTAAACCATAAAACTTGGTTAATATCCTTAAAATCGGTTCAAATTAAGTTTTTTAAAAATTCATAATTTTTCGTACCGATTATCGAAAAATTGGGCTTTTAATTTATTAGATTTTGGGTCCATTTTCTCGAATTAGTTTTCGGGTCCATTTTCTCGAAAACCCTAGGGTCCATTTTCTCGAAAACCCTAGGGTTCATTTTCTAGAATGATTGGTGGCTATATATATATCAACTTATAGGTCTTTGTTTCTACCTCATTAGTTTTTTTTCTTATACTTTAGTCGTTCATGTTTTCTCTTAGGTCTTTTTCATCGTTTAGATCTTATTTGATTTGTTAATCATCTGTATTTTTTGTTCATGATGGTGTAATTTGATTTCTAAATTCTTATTTGTTTGTTTTCGTTTATTTTTATATTGAGCTGATCGATCGATTTTTTTATGTGTAGATGATTAATATGTCGGGATGTATTTTGCGATCACACGCAACCACACATCTAGGGGTATCAATTTCGTAAACCTCATGATCTTAAGAATATTTCTCTAACTTACTTTTAACGTTACATATATTTCTCTCCATATATTTTGCTTTCGATCTCCCTAGGTTTTACATTTGTTGCAGCCGTCGTCTCTGATTTTGAGCCCTAGGGTTTTATTTGGATCTCCGTGGAGCCAATGCGAAAGAGAAATTTATGGACGAGTTAGTCGGGTACTAGAGGATTAACTAACTGATCAATGGGCTCTTCTATGGTTCTTACGCAAGATTGAATTCAAGTAAGGGTTACAGAAAGTTTTTTTGTGTGTATTTCATGTTTTAGTTTAGGTTTGTGTTAGTTTCCTTCGTAACATATCAGTGAACTGATGTTATTTAGGTTTGTATTAGTTTTCTTGGTAACAAATTTGTGAGGTGATGTTATTTATTGTTTGATTATTGTTCGTTTGTTGTCTATGAGTAGTTGTAGTTCTAAAAATAATTTTATGATTTTTATCTTTGTGGTTGGATTTGTGGACGTGGATCTTTAGGCAGAAAAGAGTAACCAGTTCGGATTAAGCGACTTGGTACATCGAGCGGATAAAAAGAAAATTGGACCCGGTTTGTAAAGCTAAAAAAGAAACGGGGGTTAAAAATGGTAATTATATGCAAAGAAGAGAGGAGTCGAAACAATGAATCAACCATGTCCTCTTCCTTTGCGACTCGGCTCGACAGATCCTCGATGCGGCTAATATTCCTGCTCCTGCAGTTGGTTTTGCTAATATTCTGGAAGATAACCTCTCATTCATCCTGGATTTTATGAACGATGAATCTGCCGTGTTGAGTACTCGCTCTGCAGTCCCTTGGATTCTCTGGTAAATTTGGAAAAATAGGAATTCAATTCTCTTTGCCGAGAAACATGAATCTGTAGAAGTGTTATACCGGCGGGCTAGTGACGAGGCTTCTCTATGGCTGAAATTGAATTCGCCAACAACCCAAAGAGTTTCAGCTAGATCCTCTTCTCATCTGTCTGAGAATCGCTGTCATCCACCTGCAGTTGATGTGGTTAAATGCAATGTGAGTTCGATGTGGAGGAATGAAAAGCTCCATAGTGGTGGTGCGTGGTTACTACGGGATCATTATGGCTCGGTCCGGTTTCATGCAAGAGAAGCTTTCACGCCCTCCCCGAATCGCTTAGTTGCTGAGTTTCGTACTATAATCTGGGCACTCCAAAGTCTACGGGAACTACACATCTCAGAGGTGGTGGTTGTGTCAGATCTCCTATCGGCAATAGAAGCGATTAAAAAACCAAGGGGTTGGCCGAGATTCCGGGCCTTCACCTATTACATATCTTGTCTCTGTTCGAGTTTTAGCAAGTGCAATTTTGAGCATGAGTCAAGTGGAACAAACAGAGCTGCCCGGGAAATCGCCAAAAGCGTGACTCGAGATGGACGATTTCAATCGTACCTTGCCCGAGGAGGTCCGTCTTGGCTGCACGGTCTTCTTTTACAAGATTCAAATTTAGTTTGAGTATCGCTAAACCCCTTTTTTAGGCGTTCGATACTTTGGTTTGAAACCTCTTTGTACTGAACTTTTCTCTCTATCATTTATTTCAATAATACTTCAGGCGTTAAAAAAAGAACAAAAAATACTCAGTTTCCAAATTTAATATCCGAACCGACCGAAAGTGACATATAACCGAACCGAAAAATGAAAATAACCGAATGGATACTCGACCCCTACAACCGAAAAAACCAAAACCGAAAATAACCGACCGAAACTCGAACCGATTATCCGAACGCCCATGCCTACAAAGAAGGCAACTATTGTGCGAATTGTCATATATTACATGTAGAATTGAAAAATGCATTTGATGTTGTGTATGTGTTTACGTTGAGATATATTTGTACCTAATTAGTGTACCATATAGATTTTCACTGTTTTGGTAGAAATACAATGTAAACACATACACAACATCAAATTTATCACTTTGATGTTATCTGAATTTAATAATATTTATCGCTTTTTTAATTATTATCTGGTTAATTTGATTTAACTTGGAATCTTTTAATAAGTATGGAATATATTCTTTATTGACTTTTAGTTTTAATAATATCGTACTAATAGTGACCAGTGATAAGTTTACAATTCACATTTATCGTCGTGGTAGGATGCGTGGTGTGGACAGTGTGAATGTGGGTGTGCAGTGTATATTGGAGACGTTGGGTAGTGGATTAGGCGGTCAGGTCGAGTTAACACGCCAGTAGCATCAAGCTCTTGATTCATATGTATCAAAGAACTTCCCACTTCCCAACAATGAATGCATTGCCTATATGAGCCACGATACAAATGCTCTTTAATTGTAAGTCTTACATTATCTTTTAATTTGCGTGTTTGATTGAGTAAAATTTGGAGGGTGAAACTGGAGAACAAAATCGAGGAGAAATCACGGTTTTTGTGGGCACGAATTTGGAAGGTCAAACTGGAGAATTGCAATAGGTTTGTGCTCTATATTAGGTCTATATAATGGGGTTTCTTTGACATGTTCTTGCTTAATCTTATGGCATCTTCCTTGCAGACAATTCAAAGGAGAATGGTGTTGGCTGGAGTCACAATCTCTTGATTTGAAATCAATTAGGTTATCTAAGTTGAGCTTATCCTTTGGATTCTCGGGTAATCGTTGGATTATACGAATTCTGATGTTGGGCTTTGCATCTCATTTCGTTTATCCAAGTTTCAGTTGCATCGTATGTGTTAATAAGGCACATATGTCTATCCCTCATAGCATATGGAGAAGGTATAAGATCCTTGAGTACTATAAGCCTCAACTCATTTTCCACTTAGTATTATAGCTTCATTATTATGTTTAAAAAAAAAAAAATCTTGTGTGTGTTTTTTTTTTGTTTTTTTCTAGAATTTATGATCTTATTTCATGGAAAACTATTACAATAAAAGGAAAAACAACATCGGACCATCCGGTTTAAATATACCCGGGATAAAACAAGAGTTTGAACTACCGGATGGAGTTCCGGAACCACAAACCAAGAGCATCTCATTTACCGTGGTAAATGACGCCTAGCTAAGCACGTATTCCGAATACCACGATCAATAGATTTGAAAAGGATTTCAACTGGAGTGCGAGAGTTTGAGAATAACCTGTTATTCATTTCCCGCTATATTGCGTAAAATCTTGTGTTTTTTATAGTCATAATAATATTTTTTCTCAGGTTTTTTTTTTCTTCTCTTCATAAGGTCATACCTCTCTTATTTCGGTTTTGTTTGATCCTGTGATTAAACTTTGCCTTTACTGGAATTGTGTTTCACAAGGAGTTTCTGATTGGAAAAAAAGAAACTGGAGATGAAGGAGGAGTTATAAAAGGAAGGGCCGTGATAACCGGGAGAATTTGATATGTAATCAGTTCAGTAGCAATAACATCTTTTCCTATTCACTTTCTCTGTCTTGAAGGTCTGAAACATATGAAGAGACTCCAACGATTCCACCATTTTACTTCTTCTGTTTTCAAAGAATAAAAATTATAAAATCTGATTTTAAGAAATTGAAATAACATAGGGTTCCATGATCCTTATACAACTGATAAGCAAACTTTGCAAGATGATTTATGAATATGTTGTGAATGATCGGAGAATAAACACTTGTAATTCCATAAAGAAATCCATTAACGGAGAAATCAGAATCAATATAGAAACAAGGCTATAGTAATTGGGAATTGATGGAATTCGCCTATAAATTGTTCGATCTAATTCTTACGAGAAAACAATAACCGATCACAAAATCATCATACAGTTTCCCATCATTAAATATGGAGAAAATTAGCTACTTCCGTGTAAGTTGAAATGGAGAAGACTCACTCGAATTGGGAGAAGCTTGACGAGCACGATCATCAGAGGAAGCAATAGCAGTAGCAGCTGCATTTATAGTCTCCAAAACGTTTTTTCCACTAATAAGTTTCCTAAACTGTTCACTGACTCTCTTTCTTTCTTTTGATCTTTCTTCTCCTGTGATTTTCCCACTTTGATGATTTTCCGAGTGTTAGAAAGTTCCCTAAATTGTTCTCTGATTAAGTCAATTTTTGGATGTGCCCGTCAAAATATTCATGTGTGTTTCTCTGGTCGATAAACTTTCATTTAATGACATAGATCTTCTTATATAAATCAGGTTAAAGCACAGAATGTTGTCTCGATATTGTCCCGCTATAAGATGAAGAAGGATAAGGAAGAAGAAGACAAAGAGAAGTCAAAAGTAAAAGCAGAGACAAAAATCCAGAGAAGACATGACGATAAAAACGAAAAAGTAGAAATCGAAGACGATGAAGAAGAAGAAGAAGAAGAAGAAGAAGGAGAAAACGAGGAAGAAGACATGTGTTTAATCTTTTAAACTTACTGAGAAGAACACAAGTGTTTCAAAGAGAACATAGTTTCTTTTCACCCCTAAGCTATCGTTAGTTTCATCATCGTGCTTACATTTTTGGGCATCATCCATAGATATTATTTCATCGTCGAATGCTTTTTACTCCTATGAACGGAGATATTTTCACCGGAGGGACTTTATCTTACTATCAAAATTTGTGCTTAATGTTTTTTTATTCGCCTTATGGTATTTTGATATTAAACTCTTTTGTGGTGAGAAAATTTCCTATGACAATTCATGAAATAGTCGTTCTTAGGCCTCTTTTTATTTACATCTGTTTTCACAAGTCATATGCGATTAGGAGAGCGAATAAAATTTATTTAGTTTTGCATAAATATATTATTAATATTTTGTAACTTACAAAGATTAATTATATTTACAAATATTTTGTTTACTAATTAATAAGCAGTATAGAAAGACTAAGTTGAGAGTGGAGCTTAATCCTAGCGGGTTACCTGGTCGAACAATTATGCTACTTGATTGGTTAGATAAATAGGTAAATATTTGTTTTTAATTAACTCATCAGTAATGATGATTCATTTTCTATATTTCTTATGCCATTTTCATGCCCTTTGTTGATTATGGCATTGTACTTGATAATCACCAAGTATACATGTATCGAGACATCTCCGTTTGTTGAGAAAAGTAAACGACCAGTAAAGTCGATACACATAAATTTAAAAAGATCACATAAACCACACTAAGTTTATACGATCCAATTTAAAAGACTAAAACATTACTTAAATAGACACTCAAGAGTTCAAAAGGTGAAGTTTTAAAAAATCAAGACGCTAATTAGTCGAAAACCCAGGGAGCTCCTTGTGATTGTATGTACATTTATGCAAGGTGATTGTTTAGAACATAACACTCTGAAAATTACCAACGCTCTGAAAATTAATACATATTATACAATCTAATGTATATTTATTAGATATGTGAAAGTAAACGAATAAGAAGACGAAGATGAGTGAAATAAAAACTGGAAGAATAAAAATTCTGAAAAGACAGAGACAGTGAAGAATGAGAGGGACGAAGAAGACGGAAAAAGCTGAAAGAACATTAAAAAAGAAGAAGTCGGAGGAGACGAAGACGATGAAGAAGTCGAAGAAAAAAAGAAGGAAAAGAAAAGAAGAAGTCGAAGAAAAAAAAGAAGGAAAAGAAAAGAAGAAGTAAAAGAAGAGGAGAAAAAGATAAATTGAAATATAAGAAGAATACGAAGCTGATGACAAAGAAGTCGAAAAGACGAGGAAAAATACTAACAAAAAGTCGAATAAAACCATGGAGAATAAGAAGACGGGCAACACGAAATAGTGAAGAAGAATAAGGATAAGAAGATGAGGAAGTTGCAGTTGAAGAATTAATCGGGAAGAAAAAGAAGAAAAAAAAAGAAAGAAAAAACCATAAGATGAAGAAACCGAAGTAAAAGAAGAAGAAAACCGGAAAATGAAGAAAACGAAGTAGAAGAAGGTGAAGATGAGAAAGAGACGGAAAAATACCAGAAGAAGAAAAATTTGGATAAGACAAAGAATATCGAGTCTTATGACAAAAGTGATGAAGATGACATTGTTTACACTAAGGAATTCTTAAAAAGTATTAGGATTTTTGGATTGCCTAATCATGAATTTTTTTTGAAGTTGGTGCTCCCATAATACTCTTTGAAACATAGATCCCAAGGGCGGGTTGTGCAATGGCACCCGTCTAATAGTGACAAAATATCATGTTATCGATGCTAGGTTAATCGAAATATAAAGCTTCGAAAAAGAAGCAGGGGATGAAGAAGACTAATAAAAAATGCAAGAAGAATAAGCATAACTCATGGAATACAAAGATGATGGAGAATAAGTCAAAGACGATGAAAAAGAAGTAGGAAAATACGAGGAAGAAAAAAAACCAAAAGATAAAGAAGAGGAAGAAGAAGTAGAAGTCGAATACGATGATGAAGATGAAAGAAAAGGATGACGAATAAGAAAATTGAAAGATATATAAAAAGAAGAAGAAGAAGTAGAAGTCGAAGACGATGAAAAATACGAAGGAAAAGATGAGGAAGAAGAAAATCCGAAAGATGAAAAAGAGAAAGACGAATTCGATAAAAAGATGAAGAAGAAAAATACGTAGAAAAATAAAAATTGGAAGAAGAATAAAAAAAAAAATAAGTAGGACAATATGAAGACGTTGAAGGATAATAAGAAGAAGAAAAAGAAGACAAATGCGTTAAAATGGGAGAATGAGGAATAAGACGTATAAAAACCGGAAAACAAAGAAAAGAAGAAGTCGGAGAAGGAAAAGTCAAAGACAATGAAAAAGAATAAGAAAAATACGAAGAAAAAAAAAACGAAATATAAAGAATAAGAAGAAGAGTAGGACAAATCAGAAGAAGAAGACAAATCATGAGGAAGAAGAAATAGAAGTCGAAGAAAAAGATGACGAATAAGAGAATCAAAAGACAAATAAGTGGAAAAAGAAGAAGTAGAATTCAAAGACGATGAAGAAGAAGAAGGAAAAGATGAGGAAGAAGAAAATCTGAAAGATGAATAAGAGAAAGACGAATTCGATGAAGAAGAGGAAGAAGGAAAAGACGAAGAAAAGAAAAATAAAAATCAGAAGAAGAAGAATAAGAATAAAAATAAGAATAAGTAGGACTATACGAAGACATTGAACGATAAGAAGGAGAAGAAGATGAAGAATTTCGAGAAGAAAAAGAAGACAAAGGCGTTAAAATGGGAGAATGAAGAAGAAGACGAATAAAAACCGGAAAAAGAAGAAGAAGTCGAAAACGATGAAAAAGAATACGAAAAATATGAAGAAGAAAAAACCGAAAGATAAAGAATAGGAAGAGGAAGAAGACGAAGAAATATCAGAAGAGGAAGAAGAAATAGAAGTCGAAGACGATGAAGAAGAGGAAAGAAAAGATGATGAATAAGAGAATCAACAGACAAATAAGAGGAATAAGAAGAAGTCGAAGACAATGTAAAAGAACAAGGAAAGGACGAGGAAGAGAAAATCTGAAAGTTTAATAAGAGGTAGAAGAGGAGGATGAAGTTGATGAAGAAGAAGAAGGAAAAGACAAGGAAGAAGATATAAGAAAAGAAAAATAAAAATCAGAATAAGAAAAATTAGGACAAGACGAAGATGTGAAATAGTAAGAAGGGGAAGAGAATGAAGAATTTGGAGAAGAAAACCTATATAGAATCCTTGAGAAGAAATCAAGTGACAATTTTATGGTGTCGGTCCCAACTCACAATTTAATTATATATTATCTCTAGAGACCTCATAAGATAATCAACTTGAAAGTGAGAACAACATTAAAAAACTTACACCGGGAAGATAAATTGCGGAAAATACTTTATTTGACTACATATCCAAATGTGCCACAAAAGGACTATAAACGTTGTATATCCAAATGTGAAAACATCAAAAAAAATTTCATGTGGCGCGTGCATTAATTATTTGATAAAACTTTTTTGCCTGCGCAAGGCGCGGGCTATCCACCTAGTATATATACAAATAAACGTTAAATTAATACGAGTTTAAAAAACGATGTAAAAACGATGAAATTAAAACGAAACAATGGAACTTGTTTCCTCCCATATAAACCCGTTGTAACGAAGGAATCGTGGACAAGAATGTAGGAAAAGGCCCAGAAAATGAGTTTCCACTCACAATAATTTCCTCCAAGTTGCGGAGTCCATTCATGTCAGGTGGGAGCTCGGGTTCGAAGTAATTTGTTTCCGCTAAGGCTAAGGTACCTTAGTTGGGTCAAGTTTCCAATTGAAACTGGAACTTGACCTGCTATTTCATTATCTGAAAGGTCAAGATCCATGAGATGAGAAAGGTTTCCTACTGAAGAAGGAATCTCTCCATAGAATTTGCAAGAGGAAAGGGCTAGGATTTGAAGATATTGGAGTTTGAAAAGAGCACTATTTGGTTTCAAAGAGTTGTTTAGAGGGACGTTAGAGAGTTGAAGTAAAATCACCTTGCCAGATCTAGCATTGCACCTGACACCCTCCCAAGAACAACAATCACTGCTCTTGTTCCATGAACTCATATAATTTACCAGAAACTCATGTTTGAACTCGAGAAGAGGATCTCTCTGATCATGGCGACAATAGTGGAGCGTAGGAGAAGAAACAGTGTGTAGAACAAAGAAAAACAAGAAGAAGAAATACAAGGTAGCAACAATACCAGAAAAGCAATAATATTGGTTTGGAATCATCATTACCCTTTTTGAGTTTGTGTGATCTATAAGAGCATCATTATTGGGAGAAACCCATTAAAGGTTCTTAGTGTTTTGATCCTTGTTTGTTGCAACGATTGTCCTGACAAGTAAGAAATTATTCGATATCTTTGATTTCATGGCTCTTCGAAGAACCAAGTTTCAGGATTACAAAATCACAATTTAAGATTAAGATTAGCCAGAAAACCAAGTTTCAGGGATTACAAAATCACAATTTAAACAGAGAAACTAGACAAACTAAAAAGAGTATTACAAAACAACAAGGAAATCAAGATCATGTTTACTTGGAAACTTTCTTCTTCCCTGCAATGGCGATTTTCTTGCCTTTAAGAGTCCTGCAGTTGTTCTTGGTTCTCTGTCCCCAACATGGCAGCCCTTGGATGTGCCTTACCCCATGGTAACATTGGATCTCCTTCAATCTCTTGATCGCAAGAGCATTGAATCTCCTCTGCACAACAAAAATCACAAATTCATTCTCTAAGGCCAAAGAACACATACCAAAACCACATGAAACCACAAACTAAAGCAATTTAGCAGCATAAAGTTTTGTTTCCGACATGGACCTTTTCCCCATTCTCTAGATAAATCTCTTTAATCTTGGTTTCTTATTTCCCATCTCTGTGGTGAGGAATGTGGAACAATAAACCAAAAAGCACAAACAATTATAGAAGATAATTTTGTAAACAGAGATAGAGTTTCGTAACAACAAACGGACCTTTTGTTTCATGGCAGCATCATCGTAAGCTTCCCCATCCTCTTAAGTTTGAGTATCATTAAGAAAAAGAGTATCATCAAGTTTGAGTTTTCTGAAAACTTGAGCATAGAAAATCCAAGGCATAAGAGATAATATAGATCGAAGAAGCTACCAATTTTCCAGTGTGTGCATCATATCCCCAAGTTGTCATGGCCTTAGATCCCTACCAGTTGCAAACTGAAACTGAAAATTGCTTCAGCACAAAAACTTCGTTCACTACATGACTAAGAACTACATGACTAAGAACAAAACCTAATTGCAGAAGTTTGTGAAGCACAAAAACTCTCTTCTTCTTCTTCTCTTTCAAGCCTTTCTCGATTTTTCAATTTCAGGATTCCAATTAAAGCAAATGCAAAAAATCATCGAAAAAAAAAATTGAAGCATACAGTCGTCATCAGTCGTAGAAGAACCAATAGTGCTCCCGCCTGAAGATGGCGAATTTTTGGGCCTCAAGAACAATTTCTCCACCACAGCTTCGTCTTCAGCATCGCCGTCTCCTTCAGTGTCTTCGCTGTCAGCTAATTCACCGAAGAACCAGCTGCAAATTGTGAAATCGAGACATGAAAGATGGTGATGAAGATGATATTAACCTTGGAAGATTTGCAGACGAAGGGAGAGGAAGCGATTAGAGAGGAAGCCATGGTTTCTTCTTCTTCTCGTTGCGAAGGGAGAGGAACGGAGAGGAAGCCAATAAAAACATGACACGTATCACTTAAGAACCGGTTCTTAAATATCTAAATAAGAAACGGTTTTTAACAAATTCTATTTTTTTTATTTAATTTAATCTAAATTTTACCTAAGATACCCTGATAAAAAACCCCAATAATCATGTTCTAATAGGTTATGATTTGGCTTCTGCATCTCTCTTTAAAAACAAAAAAAAGGAGAAAAAATATATCAATTGTGGAGTTTAGTTTTTGACTTCTGCCGGATTAGATTTTCTATGTATTTGACTCTCATTTCTAAGTCTATATAATCGTGATTTGTGCCATAAAGTGATGGGCACATAAATGGTTCCACTAAGCTAAATCGAATTGGTATATTTTATATTTTAGCGTCAACTCATTAGTCTTGGATTGTTCGTCCAAGACCTTTGACTCTGTCTTTTATATTTTCAGTTGATATTGATTACATAATATCAGTTTTTGTTAATAATTGAAGAGACTTAGTCTTCCTTCCTTTATATTAGGAGCCATTGCCATTTGCCAATGTCCCCTTTTCCAATTTCACCTTTTGTATTTTGCCTCTATTTAAATGAATGAAAAATATAAAAAAGTAGTACAAACTACCCAAAAAAAATACTTGTGTTCTTGAATTCTCGATTTCTAAATGTTTTGGTTGTCTTTTTCTGACTTAGATTGGGACCTCTTAAAGAGAGACCATTGACTAACTATCCACCACATACTCTCTTGATTTGACCGACCTTGTTGAGTACGTTATCTTTCTTACTATTCTGAATATATATATATTCCTGAAAAATGCGAGCTCGCTAATTTCATAAATTCCAAACAAAATTTATCAATTAGAAACAATTAGGATTTAATAAGTGCTAATTATAGCGTGGAGTAATTTTTTAAAAAGAATTTTTTTGAAATTTAAGAAAATTGATTTTATCTGAATTTTACAATATAACTAACTAATAATTATAGATAAAGTTGTCAATTTGTAATAATTTGTCTATTTAACCCGTTTTGCATTGAACTAAATATTATTCGGGCTAACCCAATCTTGAAAACATAACTCAAATATGCACCGTTAAATGACTTTAGTTTTTGTGGTTAGTTTACAAATTCTTTAAAAAATAGTTTTCTTGTGTCTAAAATTTTATAAAATTAGTAAAATATTTTTCAACTTTTGTTTTGATATATATATTCAAATAAAATATAATAAATTATAGTGAAAATATATACCAACATTTTGAATATATATTTTTTCTTTGAATATATATGAATTAATTATCATTTTAAAATACATAGTATTAAAAATAATTAAGAAATTAATTAATAAATAACATTTTAATGCAAAATATATACTTTCCATATTCTAATCAATAAATTTAAAAGACTATTACATCCTTTCATACTTCAATTATTTTTTGTTATTTGTAATGATATTTCATGTAATAATTTACAAAACAAAGTTCATTTTTAAAAATGTCTTCTTAAATAATATTATAGAGATTATTGAAAAACCCCTGTTACAAAAAAACAATTATATCTAAAATTGATAATATTATATACTAGTGTCCGGAGAAAACATATTCACCAATCTTTAAACCCAACGATTAAACTACTCGCACATAATAGAATTAAAAGACATAATTAAATAACACAAGAGATTGATGAAAGAGGATTTTCAAAGTTAAGAACTAAGTACGGAGAAAATCTATTCACCAATCTCAAAGAGTAATCGAACAAAAAGTAAAGAGCGGAAAGTAAAAAGCAAAAAGTAAGAACAAAACTAAACTAAAAATGGTGTAAAAGCAAGCACATGAAATTTGGTCTCTAAAACACATATTTATAGGTTTTGAGCTCTACTTTCGTCGGTCTTTAGGGTTTTAATTTGACGGAAAAAATTATCATTTCATTCAAATCAAAGCAAAACCAAATTTCTGGAATTTTCGAAAGTAATCGTTACGGCAAAAGGGCAGCATGCGTTGGAGTCTTGGAGTGTTTGGGAGGTGTGACATGAAACACGAGTTGGAGTCTTGGAGACTTTCGGCCTCTGTGGGGAAGCAAAATTTCCATTGGATTTATTTTTACTTAGAAAGTTTTAGTAAGAAAGATTTTCGATGCAGCGTGAATTAAGGGTTTCCATGAAAGAGACAAATGAAATAACCAAAATCACATAAAAGCATATCAAATTCTTGATTACCACACAGACCGTAAGGAGTTAATCCCATACATAAGTTTTTGAATGCATTTTTGAGCCAATATATATCAAATACCACCGAAGACGTAAATAGAAAATTACAACACACAAAAGAGTTAAAATAATTTTTTTGAGAACACACCGCGAAAAATTATTACAAACACGTACATATGCTTGACAAATGCTTAGAAAAAAAAAGACAAGAGAAAGTGTTCAACGAGCGCTTATGATGATCACTATGGGCTTGTTTCTACGAAACTTTTCCATGAACCACTCATGCTTGTGCGAAACGAAGATATGTCCAATCACCAATCCGCAGAAAACACCAGGTCCATACGCTATTGCCGCTACTATCCAGTTAATGACTTGTTCTCCTGGCTCTGACACATCCTCAGATTCTTGTGGTGTAGGATTCGGGACATGAATTTTTCCACAAATTTCCTCGAGACCGTAAAGCGTGGGGTTGTCCATGAATGAAGAACAATTTTGGCGTTGAAACTGTGTGCCTCGTGGTATTGGACCTTCGAGATTGTTGTGGGAGAAGTCCATGGTTGATAGAAAGGAGAGTGCACCAAGATCTCGAGGGATTTGACCTGACAACTGATTCTGCGATAGGTCTAATGCCTCAAGCTTTGTCAAATTTGCCAATGATTGAGGTATATTGCTTGTGAATGCATTACCAGACAAGTTGAGCAGAAGCAATTCCTTCAACAATCCAATAGATTCAGGGATATTTCCACAAAATTTGTTTCCTGAAAAGTCAATGGCTCTGAAGTCTTTTCGGATTCCCTCAAATATTGTATATACACTTTTATGCACCATTTCCATAGAGTTACGGTAGGTAACAAAAGACACACTAGAATCGACAAAATCATTTCCATAGTGAAGTCATTATGTGAGAGATCAATGACTTTTAAATGTTGAAACCCAATGGATTCGTTGTTGTGATTGGTTTGATCGAAGGCTGAGGACGTTAAGCGCTTGCAGAGAACCCAACCAAGATGGAAACTTACCCTTGAATTTGTTACTTTCCACATTTAAAAGTTTCATGGCTTCGCAATTAATCAAGGATTTTGGAAGTTTTCCCTCGACCCGGTTGCGGCTAACATCAAGTGCCTTTAATGTGGTAGCATTGGCAAACACATCTGGAAGAATCCCACTGAAATTGTTGCTATGCAGAATAAGCACTTGAAGAGATTTAGTGATATTCCTTAAACAATGGAGGAATTGAGCCACTGAAGCTATTGTTGGACAGATTTACTAACCCTAACCATCTAAGCTTGCAGATCCAATGGGGAAATTGTCCTCGAAACGAATTCAGATATAGATTTGGGGATTGGCCCAATGAAACTGTTGTGACTAAGATCTAATGAAACGAGATTGAGTAAATTAGATATAGATTCGGGGATTGGGCCATCAAATTTGTTGTGATCAAGGGATAGATGATTCAGCCTAGACGATGACGATGTATTCCCAAACTCTATAGTTCCCATGAACTGGTTTACCCCCAAACAAACCCTTTTTAACGAAGGAATTGTGAACAAGGTTTTTGGATAATGAGTTTTCACACACCCAAAAGTCCTCCAAGTTACGGAGTCCATTCATGTCAGGTGGGAGCTCGGATTGGAAGTAATTACTAATGAGGTCAAGCGTGACCAATTTCGTTAAATTGGCAAATGAAACCGGAATTTTTCCAGTTAAGTTGTTTCCACTAAGGCTAAGGTACCTTAGTTGGGTCAAGTTTCCAATTGAAGCTGGAACTTTCCCTACTAATTCATTATGTGAAAGGTCAAGATCCGTGAGATGAGAAAGGTTTCCTAATGAAGAAGGAATCTCCCCATAGAGACTGCAAGAGGAAAGGGCTAGGTTTTGAAGATATTGGAGTTTGAAAAGACCACTATTTGGTTTCAAAGAGTTGTTGAGAGGGACGTTATAGAGTTGGAGTAAAATCACCTCGCCAGATCTAGCATCGCACTTGACACCCTCCCAAGAACAACAATCACTGCTCTTCTTCCATGAACTCATATAATTTACCGGAAACTCGTGTTTGAACTCGAGAAGAGCATCCATCTGGTCATGGCGGCAAAATTGGAGCGTAGGAGAAGCAAGAGTGTGTAAAACAAAGGAAAACAAGAAGAAGAAATACAAGGTAACAACAATACCAGAAAAACAATATGATTGGTTTGGAATCATCATTACCCTTTTTTGAGTTTGTGAGGTATGTAATATGTTATGATATGGCTTCTGCATCTCTCTTTAAAAAGAAAAAAAAAGAGAAAAAAATATCAATTGTGGAGTTTAGTTCTTGACTTTTGGAAAATCTAGCGTCAGCTCATAGTCTTCATATCCTCTCTCTTCCACCTTACCCACTACATACTCTCTTGACTTGACCGACCTTCAGGGCCGGCCCGGAGGTACATGTTGCCTAAAGCAAAAAAAAAAATTTGCGCCCAAAACTTTATACAAAAAAAAAAAAAAAAAAATTTGATGCCCCAAATGCTGCCCCAAAATCTTGCGCCTAAAGCTGGTGCTTCTTCTGCTTTAGCCCAAAACCGGCCCTGCCGACCTTGTCAAGTTCGTTATCTTTCTTACTATTCTGAATACATGTTCCCGGAAATGGTGAGATAGCTAATTTCATAAATTCCAAACAAAATTTATCAATTAGAAACAATCATTAAAAAAAATGCAAACTGTAAGACCTTGCAAAAGCAGCAGGAAACTCATTAGTTTTTCTACCAAAACTTAGCACCATCAAAGTAACATCATTAACCCTAATTTACAGAAATACATGTAAATAACCATCGATTCCGAAACCCAGCTCAGAAAACAGCAGCCAATTCAGTTGACAAGAGGTGAATCAAACGAGGTAAGAGTGGGAGTGACAAGTGGTGAATCAAACGAGCTGAGATACCACTGCAGTTACAGCTGCTTCTTCGATCCCGTCTTCTCTAAGCATTCATATATCCCTGAGTCCTAACTTCTTGTTGGAATAAATTCGTTTGTACCAAGTAAAAAGGAAAATCAAGAAAGAGGAAAAAAAGAAAAAGGGAAAAACAAACCAAAAGGAAATCAAGCAACAAAGAAAATTGGACAAAAAGTAAATCATGAAGAAGAGGCAAAAGGAAAAAAGAAATTGGGTAAAAAAGAAATCATAAAAAAATAGCAATTTTACTATTTTTGTTTAGAATCACAACTATATAAATAGAGTTATAGGCTTAAGGTTTAATGTATCACAAAATAATATCACAAAGATCAAAGAGAAAGAGAGAAATTAATAAAAGAGAAATGTTTTTAAGAGAAATCACAAAATTCCAACATGGTATCAGAGACAAAGTCCTGAGTGCAGTACCTAGAACTAATTCCGCTGCAGAATCGTTGGTGCAAAATCCGTGCAAAATCCGTGTTTGTGAAAATCAGGTTCGTGCAAAATCCGGGTTCGTAAAAAATCCAGTTCGTGCAAAATCCGAGTTTGTGCAGAATCCATGCAGAATCCGTGCAGAATCAAGAGAAGCGTAATCATCACCAAAAACTAAATATTCTAGTAATTGATGGGCAAAATTATGAGCTTTGGGCTGCACGGATAAAAACTACTATAAAGATTCAAGAACTTTGGAAAGTTGTGGAGAAAGGACTTCCACCGGAGCCAAAACCAAAATCAGAGTTACTAGAAGAATGGAAAAGCAAGGAGATGCAAGACATGAAAGCTCCACAACTGTTACAGATGGCTGTGACAGATCAAGCAAAACTTGTGAGACTAGATTATTTGAACAAAGAGTTTGAAGATCTGAAGATAAAACATGGAGAAAAGATTCAAGAGTATACTGATAAAATCCAGGAGATCGTGAACAAGATGAGTTTACTAGGAGAACATAAGACAAATCATCAAGTTATCATGAAGATATTAAATTAAATGCCAAAGAGTTATAACGGGCTAGTACCTTTAATGCAAGAAACGAAAGACTTAAGGAAGATTACTGTGACATGTCTTGTTGGATCACTAATCTCACATGAGGCAAAATATTTACCAGATGAGGAACCAATCGAAGGAGCACTGTATGCAAGAACAAAGTTTGGTCAAATATCATATCAACATCACAGAACGAACAAGTGGTGCAGTACATGCAAAAAGGAAAATCACAATGAAGAAGATTGTTACTTCAAAAAAGGAAATTCACCATGATGTGGTATCAGCAAGAAGAATAGTCACAATGAAGATGTTTGTTATTTCAGGAACAAGGAAGGAAAGCCATATGAAAGCAAACAAGTTCAAGGAAAATGCTTTGTGTGTGGGAAGTCTGGGCATTATGCAAAGAACTGCAAAAACATGTTTAAGGCAGAAGCTCACTTATGTCAAAGTCAAGAAACAGAGAAAAAGTTTGGTGAATTGTCTTTCACTGCAACAGCTTATGAAGCAAGTCAAATTTATGAAGAATGAGCATGGCTAATTGATAGTGGAGCAACATGTCACATAATCAGAGATGAGACATTCTTCACATGATTAGACAGAACATACAAAGTTCAGATCAAATTTGGATGTGGAGTAGTTCTTACAAGTGCAGGAAAAGGAGATATAAGCATGGAGACAACTCAAGGAAAAATTACAATCAAGGATGTTCTACTAATTCCAGGGCTTGACAGAAATTTGTTGAGTGTGACACAATTATTGGCTAAAGGTCATAAAGTTATATTTGATGAGAAGACATGTACAATCATGGATAAAGCTTGGAAGAAGCTAATAGAGGTTCAAGAAGATAATCAGATGGGAGATACTTGAAGAAAAAGCAAGAGAGAAAAAAGAAGAAAAGACACAACCAAAAAATATTATGCAAAATCAGTGTTAACCACAAAAATTCCAGTCAAAGAAGATTGCTACAAAACAATAGAGATAAAAGATGAAGAAACAACAAACGATGAAGAGGAAGATGATTCAAGCAAGATGGAGCAAATAGAAACTACAACAAACGAATCTAGATGGAGTGTTGGAATAGATTCGTTTGTACCAAGTAAAAGGAAAATCAAGAAAGAAGAAAAAAAGAAAAAAGGAAAAGCAAACCAAAAGAAAATCAAACAACAAAGGAAATTGGACAAAAAAGAAATTTTGAAGAAGAGGCAAAAAGAAATCATGAAGAAGAGGCAAAAGGAAAAAGGAAATTGGGTAAAAAGGAAATTATGAAAAAATAGCAATTTACTATTCTTGTTTAGAATCACAACTCTATAAATAGAGTTCTAGGTTTAAGGTTTAATGTATCACAAAATAATACCACAAATAAAATCACAAAGATCAAAGAGAAAGAGAGAAAGTAATAAAAGAGAAAAGTTTATAAGAGAAATCACTAAATCCCAACACTTCCGCTCCAATTAATGCAAGCTCTAAATCTGTCAATGATCCATTTCTTAATATACGTCAATGATCTTATCATTACTAGAAGTTCATCAGAAATTATTACTAGCTTCAAGTACTATTTGAGTTAGTGCTTTTACATGAAAGGTTAAGGCATTCTGTTCAAGTGTGAATTGCCATATCACGTGGAAACAGAGTATAGATCAATGTCTTATACGGTGAGTGAGATCATTTGGTTACAGACGATTCTCTTGTCGTTTGGGATCTCTCATCGCGATAGCATGGCGGCAGCTACCTGCAGTTTTCGAAGGAAGAGGTGGATAATTATGGATACTATAAACAATACATTGAAGGAAACTATTGGCTATGTAATGAAAATTTTGCATATTGGCTGTGTATAAACCCCCTGGGAAAATGAGATCAATGATTAGTTTCTAAGAAAATTAATTCCCATGTTCATAAGTTTTTTTTTTTTTTGGATGAATGTTAAATTATATTCAAACTCGAAAAAATAACGTTTCCTACATTATACATGCAAGTTCTTAAATAAAAGAGCAGCTTTTTAAAAAAGCATTTAAATACAATAATCTCAAACAACACATCCGTTCTTCAATCCACCGGTTTTGATGCAAACCACAATTACATTCCATCTTCATATCGAACATCTCCTAGATTCTTATGGAGCTGAAACGGTGTCGGACTCCTTTATCAATCTTAATGTTGATTGTGGCGGGGGGGGGGGGGGGGGGGGGTACCATGACGGCGGTCATTTCGTTCTCTCCACAGTGTATAAATTGTCATTTGTAACAGTAATCGGAAGACGAACCACTTCAATCTGTTCTGATGGGGCCGTGAGATTAGGTTGACAATAGTATTCCAATCCGAAGAAAACTCCTGTAGAAGAATCCCTCTTGTTAAATTTGTCCACACCTGCTTTGAGTAAGGACACGAGAAGAACATATGTCGACGTGTTTCAAGTGGATGTTGGCAGAGAACACAGACTGTAGGAATTTGTGAATTCCAAGCCTGCATATGATCTCCCGTTGATAGATGATTGTGCAAAGCGAGCCAAGCAATAAACCCAAATTTCGGATAATTATGAGTAAACCAAATACCATTTGACCAAGGAACCCGCAGAGACGATAATCTGAGTTGATCCCTAGTGGTATTGGTATTGAAGCAATTTTTATACTTATCCTCTTTCGTTCGCCACCAAAATACATCCTCCTCATTTGCTCTATATCTCTGTCGAGCACTCTCGAGCTCATCCTCCACATTGTTCAAAATCGGAATCCTGTGTCGTCGCCTCATATGCATAAGAATAGCTTTTTCCACCGTTGACTCTGCTCGTAATCTCATATCAATGAATCCCCTTGCCCCGATGAGAGTAAAAAGATTACCTATCGAAGACCAGTTGTAATGCCAAAATAAAGAAGATATACCATTTCCAATCTCCACTTTGAGAAACGGTATAGCTTGTTGTCGACACTTCAATATTTGTTTCCACATCCAAGAGCCCGGAGAATAGCTTAAAGTATTCAAAATCAACTAGATCGAAGAATCCCTCATGAGAGATGTGGTCACCCATCGAACCCATAGTGAGTTCTTTGCCGTAATAATCCTCCAAAATAACTTCATAACCCAAACCTCATTTGTTTCACGAAGACTCTTCAACCCAAGACCTCTTTCATCCTTAGGTTTACATAAATCTTTCCACGCAATCTTTGCCTTTCTCAGATTAAGATCTGGTCCCGACCAAAGAAAAGCAGAACAAATGCTTTCAATCTCCTCAGTGCATCTATTTGGAAGTCGAAAAGCTGACATCTAAAAGTTGTTGAGGTTCACGATAACCGAAGAAAGGAGTTGTAATCTTCCTGCAAATGATAACCAACAGGCTGTCCATGAATTAATTATGCTTCAAATCTTATCGATTAGTGGTGCATAATCTAACGATCTCATCTTCTTCGTTAACAATGGTAGCCCGATGTATCTAACTGGTAGAGAACCGAAATCGAAAGCAAATCGTTGCGAGATCATTTCCTTGGTCGCTTCGAAAACACCAGCTAGATAAGCTGTAGATTTCTACAAACTTATCTTTAATCTCGACATTCTCGAGAACTCATCAAACACTCCGATTATACCTTCCATATATCTTAGTGTTCCATCTGAGAAAACCATAATATCATCCGCAAAACAAAGATGTGTCAGCCGTAAATTCGAACACTTAGGATGAAAGCCAAATCTTCTTTGAATCGCAGCCCTGTCAAGCATTTTTGAGAGGACGTTCATGCATATGACGAACATATACAGAGACAGAGAACAACCTTGTCGCAAACCTCCAGAGCTCCCAAAATATCCTGCCAATTCTCCATTCACATGAACCGAAAAGGAAGCTGTAGATATGCAAAGCCGCACCCAATGAATGAATTCCATGGGCATATTCAGTGCTTCTAATATATTCAACAACAAGATTCAAGTTGTAGATATGCAAAGTTGGGATCCGTCTAGCATGCGTTCCACATGAATGCGGTGGTGAAATAGACCATCTCTCTGATTTTAAGCCTAAGGAACTTAGATCATAGATATAAAAGCTGTGATTCGTCTCACATATGTTCCACATGAACATGATGGAGAAATAATCCATCCCTCTAAGTTAAGCATAAGGAACTAAACTTGGGGACCTAAAGCCAGGGCCTGTCACACACTAAAAACACTTAGGCCAACTCAAAATATAAGATGAAGCCCATCTCGCACACTTTGTTCCGCTCTAGGAAATACACATTCATAAGTCGAGCCCAGACTCGCACTATAAATCAAAATCAACTTACATATCATATCTGAATCTCAACAGATCTCGCGTGAAAAGAAAATCAAGCAAAAAAAGTATTGAAAATACCGACTTATATTAATAAAAGCTCTTCCGAGCTACAATAACAAAAGCCCTATCGGGCAACAATTACAAAAAAAAACAACTGATATCTAAGAATCCTGGCATCTTAGTTCGGCAGCAAGCTTGTTCGACATCGATGGTTCATTCGATCCAAACATGTCGACTCCAAGAGGGAATTTAGCGCCGATAGGTAGAGTAATCTCTGGATGAAGGCCGTCAAGGAACGAAGACACCTTCATGTCATCCTCTTCAAGATCGGCGATTTCCATCGCTTCGATCTCAGCTTCTCTCTTTGCCTTATCACCCACAAGGTTATCTATCCTGGCTTGAGGAACGACGATATCATGCTTCAGAACCTCACAGAAGCCGAGAATACCGGAGATCTGGTTCAGCACCAAGAAGGATTTCTTGGTTTTCTTGACATCATCGAGATGTCTCTTTACCTTGTCAAAACAAAATTCACATTTGGAGATCAACTCCTTTCCTTGTAAACGAGATCCGCGCAAGACTCCCTCAGTCTGGCCGTCTCAGACTCGCACCGCGCTAAGTTGTGTTCGTGATCGTATGACTTTACGATCTCGGTCTTTTGACTCACAATCTGAACACAATAAACAATATGAACATCTTCCAACTCAAATGTGCAGTTCCTGATGTCGCTCAGGTTCATCTTCATCTTTTTCTTCCGACGAGGAACTTTAGCTGATAAAAATATCAAGTGTCAGGAACAAACATTGGCCATATACAATGAAGATAAAAAGAGCCGGACTAACCTTTACTAGCTCGGCGTAGTGTTTTTTTGAGTTTTCTTGGTAAGCTTCTAGCCAACGACGCTTCCCGCCCCCTCGCTAAGTGTCTTAGCGTCGTTCGACGAAAATCCTGGAATATGAAAAATATACGAAATGTTAGACAGAGAAAATATATATAAGGGCAGGCATATAAGAAATAATTTAGCTACCAATCGGCGAACTCCATTCCGTTCAGAAGGATATGTCAGGGTTCGACACAGACAACGAATATAAAAATATTTAGTCTCCTAATCGTTGACTTTGCTATGTTTTTACCTAGTAACAACGTTGAATCTCGGTTTCACGTTGGCCGAGAAGAACCAGAGTTTGTATTCCGTAATATTTACCGAAAATATTTCCTCTAGAATCGCGTTAGTTATCCAGATATCGCAATCCTTACCCTAATTGAGAATTCCGACGATGTTAATAATTGAAGTCGACTTAAATTGGAAGATCGCCGCCTTACGCCGATTATAATACCCAAATAAAAAATTTGGCATCTGAAATCGAAGGCCACAACTTCTAAAGTAGTCCTCGTAGACACAAATGTAGCATTCAGGGGGATTCCAAGGTCGGCAATTCTTTCTAGGAAAAAAACAATGAATCCCATATAGAGCATCGCACAATTGAAGGGTTTCTTCAATCGAGTCTTCTGTAGAGCGAGTCGGTCCGACACTAGCCGGCATGATCGACCTTCGCTTTACTGATTGATTTTGCCCCTCGCCGACCTGAGCTGCAACTCCTTCATTACCGACCTGATCGGCCATTTCTTCCTCAAACTAGCATGGAGCTTGAGTTTCTTGACTATCTCTATCTACTAGCTCAAGGACATTAACTAAAGGTCGGTGCGTACTCGACCCGGCCTCAGCATAACGATAATTGTGACGAAATAACTAATTAATCACCAGAGTACTTCCATCAGACGAACCCGAAAATTCTGCCGAGCTGAGAAGAAGTTTGAGGGGGATAGCCCAATTTCTAGGAGGATCAACGCGATCGTTAACGGATTCGAGAGACATATTGGGATCCATTTGATCTAAATTGAAGAAATTCAAAAATGAATCGAAGAACAACGAAGAAGACAATGAAGATCCACCGGAAAATTAGAAGATCTTCAAGCAGATCGGATAAATCACACCGTAAAATACTAAGGGTACATCAGTGAATTATTGAGATCACAAAGATATTCAAAACAAGCGAAATAATTTATAGAGAGAAAGTGAAAGCACTAGAGAGAGAAACAATAGCAATACCTTTATATAGCAGAAGTGAAGTGAAGAATGAAAAGAGTCGAAGATAATATATAGAGAGAAAAGAAATTATGACGACTGTTCGATTTCTACGACGGTTGGAGATATCGTAATGACACGTCTTTTTGAAAAAGATTCGCCGTACTCCAATCGCTCCACGCGATCAACTCGAATTTTGCTAAGGCATTTCATCAATATTACCGATCTCAGTTTATACCAAACTAAAGAAATTCTCATGAACTTTGCCGAACTCCTACAAGTAATCGTTCACCGAACTAGGGGGGCTAATTATTAGTGGTAAGCTCCGGTTTAACCCGGTTTAAATCGAGATCGCTCCAATTGATCTCGATCGACGACAGTTTATAATTCGACAACGACATAGTCCACATCGGCTCGATTACCGGCCTCAAAGCCTATTAAGCCCGACTCCATTAAGTCGGCGCCGACCTTCGAAATAATCGGAAGATTTCTATATCTTTTTCGAGAAAAAAGAAATCTTCCCGATCCAAACTCGCGAAGGAAAAGAAAATCGCCAAGTTTTAGCCGACAAAAGATCCTATGAATAAGAGAGACTTTCCTCATTTGAGAGCCATCCTAGAACTCATTCAAGAGACTTGAGAGATTCTGAGCTCCGAGTTTATCGGCTTTAGTCTTTTAGTTTTCTCTTGTTTTCCGATTAGTTCGTCGATCTCCAAAGACCTAATTTTCCTTGTACTTTGCTGAGATATTTAATAAACGAGATTCTGATCTTCTTTTTGTTATCTATTTAATTTAGTTGAAATAAAAAATCAACAGTCGGCAATCGGCATCTTCTGAAACTAAATTATATTTGAAGAATTTGATTATGTTGTTGCGTTTTGAAAAATGTATTTTATTAGTATTTCGGTTTAACACTTACTAATTAGTTACTAATAAATTTATTAAACTAGTTATAATTTATAGGGAGAATTGTATATTTAGAGCAAAAAATGGGAATTATTGTCCCCTTTGTACTTATTGAAAAATTATTGTCCCCTTAGTATTTATATTAAGGGTAATCCAGTTTTATCCCTTAAAATAATAATAATAAATATTTTAAAAAATGAAAATAAAATTTAAAATAAAAAAAGGCATTGATAACAAAAAAAAACAGTTTGCGACTTAAAAAAAAGAAAACAAAAATATTTCTCGCAATCTCCATCGCTTCTCTGCTTATTTTTGACTACTCCATAGTCCTCTAAAACCATCGTTTTTAACTCCACAAGAGTAGTACTTGATTCCAAAGTTAGTAATCTACCTCGTTTTTCATCATCAGCAATAAAAATCCACTCCTTATTGATTCCTGATCTCCATACACCACATCTGACATAGATATGCACCATATTTGAAGCAGAAGAAGAGAACACAAAAATAAAGAGAAGAGATATCGTGAAAAAAAAATTGAAAAATGTTACTTGAAAATAATTTCTAAAAAAAAACCAAAGGATTACAACAAAAAAGGAAAAAACGTTTTCAAAAAGGGAAAAGAAAAAAAAGAAGATTACACGACAAAATAAGGAAAAAACGATTTAAAAAAGGAAAAAAAAAATATTTTCTGAAGATTTTCAGTTGTGTTGTCCTTGATTTTCTCTCAGATTTGTTAACCGCTTGGTAGAATATGTATTCTACATTCAGTATAATCATGACAAAATGGTAGAACTTCTATTTTACAACAAAGTAGAATATAGAGGAAATGGTAGAACTTCTATTATACAAAAAGTAGAATATAGAGAAAATGGTAAAATGCGAATTCTACAATTGATAGAATAAATACAACATTGTAGATAACGGATTCTATAGGGACAGTAGAATGCAAAACAAATAGTATAATATCTATTCTATACTTGGTAGATTTTAGAGCAAATACTCTAAACCAAATTCTACAATTAGTAGAACATGAAAATAAATATTTTTTTAAAATTTTGTTTTCCTAAGATAAATTACACAATATATATTACTTACCATATATGAATTTTTGGAATTTCTAAAGTAAGCATAAATATTTATTTGACATTTTTATATTTAATAAATAGTATTTTAGTCTAAAAGTTGCAAAACTCAAATAAGTACTAAGGAGACAATAGTTCCCATTTTTTGCTCTAAATTTACAATTCTTCCTAATTTATATTGTCTCCCAATAGTTTGTGATACGACATATGATGTCCTTCATGTAATACAACTACATTCAATTGATAATTATACTGTATATCTTATTAAATCTTACTGATACTATGATATATCCGACATATTTACAAATTTATTAATTGCAGGATAAGAAATTTGTTTGTAAAACAACTATTACTGAAATTGTGTTACGTAAAGGTTGGAATTAATGTACATATGATGTTCAAGTTGCTCAACAAAGTTGACAAAGTCAGCATCAACACTTTCTTGCCAAAAATATTTTGATAGAATTTTTTAAAATACTAACGGAGATTAATAATGAAATAAACCCGTGCAACGCACGGTCCATATATCCTATAAATAGGAATCCTATATAAGTTTTTTGCCCATTCATGTGAACGTAGATAATTCACACAAAAATTTCAACGCAGCCTGTTAAGAGAAAATAGTTAAGATCGAGAGCGCATCAGAGCTATTTATGGAGGCGATCAAAGTAGTGTTATAATTTTCAGATGGAGAGGATTGGACGGAGCGAAGGGTGGATCGAGAAGATCGGTTGAGGAAATAGTTTGGCAGAATCAAGCGATTGATGTTTATAGCAAATCCGTGTGACAAAGGTGAGTGTGTGGCTGTGGCTTAGTGTTTGGATCCATGAATTGCTAATTCATACGATTAAGAGTTGGGTTAGTATGATTATTCGATTGCATAATATTGTCGATGTTTCTAAAATTAACGAAAACATTAATAGAGGTGCATAACTTGGTTTGAATACATAGTTTGGGTCCGAAGGAGACCGCAGTAGGCCAATGGCTTGGAGATTAGATTGAATCCGCCAAGACTCGACAAAACCATAAGTGTTTATACCCTTCTAAAAAACAAACAAAGCGACTAGAAAGGGCTTTTACTTAGACGAATTGCATGAAATAACATCATTGATTTGTGCCTTTAAGCCATACGGGATGACCGCTATGGTAAGTAATTGTCAAATTACTTAGGACTTGTTGGGATATCAATCCAAATCCCACATCGGAAGTTTAGACAAATATTGTCTAGTATATAAGTAATGTCTTTTTGGGAAGGAGTCCAAGAATAAATCCGTGCGGGTTTTGCAACCTGGGTCCAAATGGACAATATCATACTAATGGGGAGTTGGACATGGGTTTAAAAAAGCCCAACAAGTGGTATCAGAGCGTCAGGCTCTTCGTTCATGGATTCAACGGGAACATCGAGATCTCACATGACTCTTTAGCTTTCATGTAAGGATTGTAATCAGAAGACGGATATGGCTTCGGCGCGCGAGACTTATGCTGGAAAGATGGGTGATGGTCAGTCCGCTATCTTATGAAGTTGGTGAACTTGGAGTTTTAGTTCTTTACGATTTGTATTTTCTACATTTTGAAGATCCAAACAGTTTAATGCAGTGTGCTGCGAATGAGTTAGGTTTTTATGATCCACAAAGAACAATCCTTAATTGGGAAATAATGCCAAAAGATACTGTATATTCACAAATTACCAAACAATATACTTGTTCCCCTCAAATTCATTACAGATTTAAATACTATTTTCTCCTTAAAGATACATACATTAAAAAAAAAATACAGATAGTTCCAATTTCCAAGCATCTCTCGACTTGAGAATAATCCCAAATGTGTACCATCTCAGTTCGACTGACTCAAATCCTTAAACATGCGGGGCCTAATCTAGAATTTTGCATCCAGATTCAGCATCCATATGCATATTATAAAGTGTCCAAACGAACAACATCTTATTATTGGCATCCAGATGTAGCGCCTTAATGCAAAAACGAATATGGCTATAGTATAATATATTATTAAACGCAAAAAGTTAGTATTAGTAGATTAATGATGTTTTTAAACTATATTTTTAACTAGTTCATAGTATATATGGGAATCACTTTTTAAAAGAAGTAAAAAGATAATTAATTTTTGTTTTCTCAATTAGGTTATTGGACATGAACATAAGGATTCAACAAGCAAGAATTGGCATAAGACCACGGTCAAACGTTGGCACATAGGCAATTCGGAACAGCCGTATATTTAGTACATATAATCCATAGTTTTCAGACACATCAAGATTTTCCTATTCACCATCACGAACTGTTCATGGAGCTGTAAGACCTGCACATCCAAATGAAAATTATGAAAGTGACTATATAGGACTGATTGTTTTAAACACTAATTTCTGAGTTTGAATTTTCTCACATTTTCGTGAGAAAATTGATAGAAATCTTACATCAGAAGTGTGATGGACTTAAATAATATATATGGGACATAAACTATCAATTCACTTATTACCAATTAGTTTTAAGTAGAAAATCCATTAGACTTAACATAAGTATAGTGGCTTAAGTAGAGTTTATTTACCGATCCTAGAGTTCGAAATAGAAAGGAAGAACCATCATCATTGAAGTGTAATGGAATCTAAATTAATATATACATGACATATGCCAATACACGTTTTACAAAAAAAATTTGAGTTCGAATGCCACAAAACTTAACTTTTTTCTATGGTGACTTAAATCTCGAAATGTACTGTTAAGGGACTCTTTCGTAGACTCAACTGAAAAGTCATAGACTAAAGATATCTCGTGGTACGGTATCCTATTGGGGTTTAAATGGTTTTGGGACAGTGTAAATATAGGTTTTAAGGGTTTGTAAACATTATTATTCACACATTACAGAAAAAAACTCTAGACGGGTATATTTGGTCCCAAAACAAAAAAAACTCTAGACATGTATTTGCTTCAATTCGTTTTTCTCTCTAAAGGTTTCAAATGCTTCTTTTTATTTTGTCGCGATTTCACAACATTAACAAAAACAAATTAAAAAATAAAAAGAACTTAACTTTTTAAAAATATTTTTCAGTTTCTCATTAAATTTTCTTACAAAATCTTGACGCAAATGTCAAATATAAACATAATTTCTCTCCATTCCCATTGGTGTTTACGGTTATAATTATAAAAAAAATAAACATGGTAGTTTTATTTAGAAAGACATGTAAAAAAATAAACAACCGAGACCAAGATATATATGCATATATATGGTAACGACTCGGATTACTAATTGTGATTGATTGATATATATACACTTACTTCCACACTTTGTACCGCGAGCTACTGGTCGACCGCATTGACGGATAACCCCAAAAGCATAGCTAACATCATTGGCATTGACGAGAGCCGCAAGCTGCGGGGTTATAATAGAACAAACGCACCGCATAGGAGTCCTCCTAATTCTAAGACAACATTCAGGGGTTGGAGATAGCCTCAAGATCAACCTCTTGCACGTGTTCAGTAATATGCGACGTTGCGCATAGCAGTAGCTCTCTGCAGCCACCATTTCAATAGTAAAACAGGAAATCAACATGAATAGGATCAGTGACATCAACATAGCTCTCTTCTCCTCCATTTTCTCTTAGTGACTTTTTAAAGTTTGATGCTGAGAAAATATCCTTCCTTATTTATAAAGACAAACTTCACAAAAATGCCCTTGTTTTTCCAATAATTACAACTCTGACTTATCATTAATTGTGTTCAACTTTGAAAAAAAGTCGTGATGATAACAATGGCCACAAAACCAGTGGCAAACTAGGATTTAACCCGCGATTTAGCGCTGGGTAATTTAAATTTTTTTTTTTTTTAAATTTAAGAAAATTTGTTTTTATTTAAATAATATAACATGTCCAATTCATGATTATAGATAGAGTTGTCAAACGGAATAATTTATCTATTTCAACCGTTTTGCAGTAGACTACAATATTATTCGGGCTAACCCGTAAACCCTAATCTTGAAAACATAAATATATTATGCACCGTTTAATAACTCTAGTTTTGTTATTAGTTTACGAACTCTTAAAAAAAATCAATTTTCTTGTTTCTAACTTTTTATAAAATTAGTAAAATATTTTTCAACTTTTATTTTGATATAAATTAAAATAAAATTTAATAAAATATAGTGAAAAATATATCAATATTTTGAATAGATTTTTTTAAAATATATATGGATTGATTATTATTTAAAATATATAGTAGGTAACATCTTTATTGTAAAATAAATAATTTTCATATTCTTATCACTAATTGTAAAAGACAATTATATCATTTTCTATTTCAATTATTCTTTGTTATTTTTAATGTCATTTCATGTAATAACTTACAAAACAAAGTTCATTTTCAAAAATGTTTTCTTAAAAATTATTATAGAAAATTGGTTTTATTTGAATTTTATAATATGTCCAACTCATGATATAGAGTTGTCAAACAAAATAATTTGTCTATTAAACCCGTTTTATAGTGGACTAAAATATTATTCGGGTTAACCCGTAAAACATATAATTTTGAAAACATAACTCTATTATGCACCGTTTAATACTCTAGATTTGTGGTTAGTTTACGAACTCTTAAACAATAAAAAATCATTTTTCTTGTGTCTAACTTTTTATAAAATTAGTAAAATATTTTTCAACTTTTATTTTGATATAAAATCAAATAAAATATAATAAACTATAGTGAAAAATATATCAAGATTTCGAATATATTTGTTTTTTGAATATATATGCATATAGATTGATTATTATTTAAAAAAATATAGTAGATAACATTTTTAATGCAAAAAATATACTTTCCATATTTTTATCACTAATTGTAAAAGACAATTATATCATTTTTTATTTCAATTATTCTTTTTATTATTTATAATTACATTTCATGTAATAATTTACAAAACAAAGTTTATTTTCAAAAATGTCTTCTTAAATAATATTATAGAGATATTAATTTTATTGTCGGTGCTATTCGACGAAAACATATAAGGTCTTATATGTCATCATAATATCCGATGCACTATGTCGTTATTGTACTCTTTATGCAAAAGTTACCCAAAGTTCGAAAATAGTTGAATTAATTGAATGCACGAAACAACCTATTTGGTGAAAATACGTACTATGCTACAGTTTGATTAAAGCTTTAGTGGACCGATGAAAAATAAATATAGCTTTTTAGAAAGATAGGGTTAAATTAGATGGTTGACTTGTGCCCATGTGATGAGTATCGAAAATTATTAAATTTTTATTTAGTTTAAGATCATGGTTTATGTATAGACTATTAATAACACAAATATTTTTGTATGAAATAATATAATCCAAATCATGACACAATATGCCTCCATTATACATTCTCACGGTATAAGTATATCTAGAATTTCGCGATCAAAATCGTTCCGGCAAAGGGAATTAGCATGAGTAACGTGTGCGAGAAGAAAGAGTGTTTGGTAAATGTGACATGGAACACGAATTGGACACTTTCAGCCTCTTTGGTTTAGGAGAAGCAAAATTTCCATTGGTCTTTTTGACTTACAAAAGTCTTCATATGGATGATTCAATGCGGCGAGAATTAAGGGTTTCCATGAAAGAGACAAATGATAAAAAATCCAAAATGAGCAAATTACATATAATAGCTGTAGGACCAAAATTAGTTCCAACAATATCTTGATACTATACACACTGTAGGATTAGGACTTTAGGAGTTAATCCCATAACCGTCAAAGACGTTTATTACAAAACCATAAGCGTGTTATTGGAGAACGCTGATGGTGGCCGGCGGACTTGGGCTAAAGATGCTCTTTTTCACCGTCCGGTCAAGAAGAAGGTAATTTAACATTGAAGTCCAGTTTTAACTTTGAAAAAGAGTTATTCGTTATCTTGCTGTCTGGTTAAAATCCCTAGTGTCGTGTGAGTGTGTTTGTTCAGGTGCAACGAAGTGCAAAAGTGATAAAAATAAAAATGACCAAATTACAGATAATATCTTGATACCACAGACACTGTAGGATTAGGAATTTAGGAGTTAATCCCATACGTTAACCGTCAAAGACGTTTATTACAAAACCATAACTAGAAAATTACAAAACAAAAACATGTTATTGGAGAACGCTGATGGTATAGTGATCCAAAGTTTGATTGATGAATCTATAATATGTCTTACTAATGATTTTTTTTTTTTTTGGGGGGGCAAATGTCCTACTAATGATTATAGATAGAATTGTCAAAGCGGGCTAACCCGCATACTTAATATGTTTTGATGTTGTCTGAAATGTTTTTTGGACTAATTCGTAAAGAATTACAATTTTGATTCTTGAAAGCACCAACTATAGCACTGCTTAATGACTGTGAGTTTTGTGGTCTGTCCACGAACTCTTGAAAAATAATTTTTTTTGTGTCTAACTTTTTATAAAAATAGTAAAATATTTCTTTTCAAATTTAGGTTTGATATATACTCAACTAATATAACAAACTAATTTCATATTATTTAGTAAAATGACTAAAACATCTATTTTTAAAATTAAAAACTAATATTTTGATTCACGAGATATGTTTTTGAAGGCATTTAAAAATTATAATCCTAATCCACCCCAAGGCAAAACAACTTATGTCCAATCCACATGTCATTAGCCCGAATTAGCACTTTTAATTATATAATATGATTTAGTTATAGAAAATAATTGAAAATACTACAAAATATTGAATATATTTAATTAGTAGATTGTTTTTAAAGATAAATAGTATAATATATTGATCAACATGATATGTGTAGATTTTGCATCATTTTTACTTAATTTTTATACTAGTTTTCATTCATCTGTGCATTCTTTTCATCATCATTCATGTATTTCAGTCTAGATTTATCTAACTTGTATCCAAATTTGAACTCAATCCATCTGTGTGAAGTTCTTCAACGAATGCCAAACTTATGACTTCTCTGCATGATTCTGCATCTCCATATGCTCATTTTCACCCAAAACAACTTATTTTCTCTCAAAGTGATCTAAAACCTGAAAAAACTCGATAAATGACGAAAAGACTCTAAAAAGACACTTTGACTCGATAAAAGATACAAAAAAAAATGTTAGAAACCGATAAAAACACGATTTATCAAATCCCCCAGACTTAGTCTTTTGCCTGCCCTCAAGCAAACTGAAAACCAAGAATAAGGAAAGAGGTTTGAAAACGCGGAGACAATTGCCTTCTATTTAGAACACTACAATGATCCTACAACTTAGTAATCCACATATTGCCAAACCAACTCCAGATCGAACCACCATGTCCTTCTCTACGAGCATCGCCGCTTTACCCGATTCAACCCACAATCTCATAGAATAATCAAAAAGCCATCATTGCTTGATCTCATCAAAAAGGTCATTGTGCCAAGAACCTTCAAGACTCTTTCCCTTTCGATACCATGACAAGTCAACATTCACACCTTATGGTATTTTCTCTCTCTCCAGACTTGTTCATTTGATGCTTCATCTCTTTTTTTTTCTAGAAGGAATAGGTGAATAATGGCATCACAAGAAATTTTCCTAGCCTCACCCAAAGCTTCCAAGACAAATAATGGCATTATCGGAAATTTTCCTAGCCTTGGCATTGGGTTTTTTATTTTTATTTTATTTTTTTAGAACATGGAGAGGAAAACCATACATTCACACATGTTGTCTTTGTCAGATACGAATAATGAGTCAAGATCTGAAGACACCAATCACAACGATGAGGTAAAAGGAAGAGCCATTATTTGTCTATCATTAACTCTATGTAATTCCCTATTCTTATAGATCCGTTTCAGTGATTCATGAAAATTCCTTGAAACCCTATAAACCTAATTATGAAACTACTCGCTCATAATTGTAGAGAAAACACATAGAGATGAAAAGAATTGCATAATAAGATTAGAAATTGAAAACAAGGTTCAGAAATCTTCTCAGAGTATGCAAGTCAGAAATTCGTCTCCCCAAAGCGTGAGATGTAAAATTATGTAGAAATATAAAGCGTAGCCTTAGAAAGTGGCTTAAAATAAGTATAACTAGGTCTCGAGTCGTTCATGGTCAAAATCAGGCGAAACCGGGTCAAAATAAATGAAAACCAAATTTTCCTTTTTCTTTTGCGTCGATAAACCGGTCGATATGGGTGCGGATCGATCGATCAAAAATATTCTTGGAAATCTTGAAGATCGATCGATCGAAATGGTTCATGTTCTTCCTTTCTGCACATGATTCTTCTGCTCGGTAGACTGGACAATCGTCACGAAAACTGGCATACATTTTGATCACACCGTTGTAATGGCCTCAAACCACTTCCAAATGAAAGATAATTCATTCTTCTAACATGTATTCAAATTTGAGCTCAATCCATCGGTGGGAATTTCTTCAACGAATGCCAAATTTCTGACGTCTCTACATGATTTTGCATCTCCATATGCTCATTTTCACCCAAAACGGCTCATTTTCTCCTAAAGTGACCTAAAACCTGAAAAGACTCGATAAAGGACGAAAAGACTCTAAAAAGACACTTTGAATCTATAAAAAACACAAAAACAAATGTTAGAAACCGGTAAAAACACAGTTTATCAACCATCTTTCTTACTCTCTTTCTACCAAAGTGCCTCTAAAACGACATATATGTCGTGTATCTCTTTTTCTTATGACCCTACATCACTTAACCACTTTTCCCCATGTTTTCCGATGCTTTCTGGTTTTTGACGTCTCAATCCCATAGTAATTGGTCGTGCTAAACCAAAACGTTCTAACAATTATTGCAGATTGGGGTTTAATCAATTACTAAAAGAACATGTTTCTAAAGTTGAGCATTATCATTTAGATCATATTGTGGTTCAGTTTGGGAGAAAACTCATTAACTAATATTCAAAAGTTAACTTCAATATGGTTCTGGTTCGATTTGATAAAACATCTTAGTTAAGGGTGATTTACATAATAAGCCACATTTTGTCTTTTTCTTACACAATAAGCCACTTTCAACTATTAGTGTACTTATTCCACTGTTCCTTTTTTTTAAATCCGAAGTTGCCTCGTATGGTCATGGATGCAAGATCGTGGATGAGTCAACAAATCAAAAATCTAAGTAAAATAATTATTAACCCACCTGATTTATTTTCTGTTTTTTTTAATGTGAAAGACATAAAACAATTTTTTGGTAACAATAAATGATAATTATATTTTCCTAACATTTTAATATCTATTTTGCTATAGTTTTGATGTGAAGCAAGAAATCTGAAAAAAACAAGAAATCTAAACATATGAAATCCTGATCGACGTGGACATGAAAACGTGGACAATTGTGAGTGGACAGATGGAAATCTCGTATTATTAGTGTGAATGGTCATGTGTGGATAGTAATTTACATGCAAATATCAAGAACTACATCCACATATGACCATCAGTAAATTACTATCCACACATGACCATCCACACAAATAATACGAGATTCCCATATGTCTACACACAATTGTCCACGTCGATCTGAATTTCATATTTTTAGATTTCTTATTTATTTTTTTCACATCAAAACTATAGCAAAATAGATCTTAAAATGTAGGAAAAATAAAATTATCATTCATTGTTACCAAATAAATTATTTTATGTCTTTTACATTATTAAAAAATAGAAAACAAATCAGGTTGGGTAATAAATTTTTTTCCCAGATTCTTGACCATCTACGACCTTGCATCCATGACCATGCGGGCAATTTCCGATTTAAAAAAAAACAAAGTGAAGCATTGGGTAGTTTGATCTTTTACTCTCACAAAAGTACACCAAGAGTTGAAAATGGCTTATTGTGTAATAAGAAAGTGTAAAAGTGGCTTATTGTGTAATTGTTTCTACATAACATAATTAATATTTTAAAATTTTCTAAACTATAGTAAAGATCTTTTTTTTAAACGCAAATAAGATGCAATTTCATGTGAATTTGTGGTGTGCAAGTATCATTGAGTGGCTAGAAAGAAGGTTGTAGGGATATAAATTAATTCATCAGTTTTGTTGTGGTTTGCTCAATATTTACCATTAAAGATTTCAGAATATCCATTAAATTGAATATATAAACCAATATTATTATGGGCAAATTGTGTTTTTACCCCAAAATTTTGTTTTTATGACAAAAATACACTGTCATTTCAATCAAATGATGCGCTACACTTTCAGGGGTGGAAAATTACAGTTACCCCCTTATGACCAAACAAAAAACACGAAACCGCTATTACCATTTTAACTTTCGCGACACGTCAGACTTCTATAGAGGTCTGACATTTAGACTCTAATAGAAGTCTGATTGATTTCTCTTACCATACTTCTCTCAGACGTATTCGAGAAGCCTGATACAGATTAAAATAGTAAATTTAAATTTAAAAATTTAAAAAATTTGTTGTTAAAAACTTTTTCTAAAATAATTAAATATAGACGATTTTGATGTATAGAAATTAATATTTCATAAAATTGAATCAAATTAAACAAGGTTAGTTAATTATGTCTTTACCTCAATAAATATCAGACTTCTCGAAGAAGTCTGATACATATTTAATTAGTAAATTTAAATTTAAAAATTGTGAAAAAATATTTTGTTAAAAATTTCTTATACATAAATTAAATATAGACGATTTCGAAGTATTAAAATTAAATTTCGTAAAATTGAATCAAATTAAAAACCTGTAAGGTAAAGTAGGTTGTAAACCTCAAAACATGTTTTGTAATGGAAACATTTACATATAACTTTAGGGTTAGATTCATGATTTACCAAATTTACATTTGAAATTTTAAATTTGCACATATGTGTTGTAATGTGCATATATTTCACGAATTTGATGTTTGTTATAAGTTTTCTATATAATATGATGGTATTTAAGTAGTAATGATCAAGTTTAGGGTTTATCAGACTACCATTTCAGTCTGATCATGTCCATGGTTTATCAGACTTCTTGATGGAAACCTGTGAATTAACCTGAAATAAGTTACCCTACTTGTGATTTTACCCCATATATAAACTAAAGTTACCAACTCTAATCTGTAAAAGTCATTATCGACTCTCTCTCTCTAAAATAGGAAGAATCTCTCTCTATCTAAACTCTGTCAAACATCTCTCCGAAAACCCTCGTCGTCACCGCCACCGCCACCGCCGTCGTCAGCTTCTTCAGTCTGGTAATTACCTCTCTTTTTTTGTGTCACCTTACCAGTCCCTCCATCTATCTTTCTTCATCTTTTCATCACAACTCCATTTTCTTGTAGGTCGAATCGCCACCGCCCTCGCCGTCGTCAACTTCGTCTTTGCAACTGAGTTAAGCTTCCTAGAAACAAGTTTTTCGCCTTCTACTCTACTTTTTCTGCAAATTTTTTAGATCTATACGAAATAAGACCATTTTTCCATGTTCTTTGCCTAGATCTAAACAAACAGATGGGTTTTTAATTAATTCCGTTTTAGATCTACAAGATAGAAGTCCATTTTTCTATGTCAAACAAAAGTTCTAGGTCTGATATGTATTTTGATGCTTGGTTGTATTCAGTCAAAAAAACTTGAAAATTACTATATTAGGAGTCTGAAAGTGAATTAGACTCGATACAAAGTCTGATACTTGACCTGATCTGAATTAGACTCGATTAGAAGTCTGAAATTATACTTTCATTTAATTAGACTATGTTAGAAGTCTGAAATTTGACATGATGGAATTTTGCCGCCCAAAAAAGCGGGAATTTTGCAGCCCACAAAAAAGCGGGAATTTTGCCGCCCAAAATTTCCAGACTTCTCGCTCAATTACATTATCCCTATCAGACTGCTAAAAGAGTCTGATATCAGACTGCGTTAACAAGTCTGACATCAGATTGCGAAAGCGGTATTTTTATGTGGTAAAACCGTTTTTTTTAACCGTCGCTTAGGACACATATAAAATGGTTTTTTATCCTCTCATTTTTACAGTTACCGAAGAAAATAACAAAAAAAAAAATACCGAATCTCGTTGTCGCTGCCGGAATTCGTCGCTTACATCGTCTCATGTGCCTTCAACGGTAAGATTCTTCTACTCCTCTCTTCACCGCAAATCGTCACCTTCTCGATACTGATTTCTAGAACTCAGCGCTAAACTCTTGTCTTTTTTATTTCCAGATCTGGTTTCTCTCTCCTCGCTGTTGTCACTGCTCCTTCAAGTCTTCCATAGAGGGTAAAAGATTCAAATTGAGCAATAATGTTTAGATCTTTGGGTTTGAGTTGTATTGTGTTCTTTGGATTTTTAGGATTCGTCCGATTACTTCATGAATAGCCTTCGTAGTTAAATCTGACTATATTTCGTCAGACTGCAAATAGAGTCTGAATTTGAGTAGTCAGACTGCATATGACGTCCGACTTTAAGTTTTCAGACTGATAATGGAGTCTGGTTGTGGTTGATGCAGGTTTTAGACATAATGTCAGAACGTGAATTCCCTCCAAGGATGTTCACAACCGTGTATGAGCCTCAACCAGACAAAGGGTGTCAGACTTCTATTTCTATCTTTTGTAATGAATTTCTGTTATTAGACTTATATTTCAGTTTGGAAAGGGTGTGATTTTCTTAAGACTTATTTAGACTTGACGAGATGCAGCAAACACATAAGTACTACAAATTAAGTTTAAGCCAACAACAACAACCAACGATTAACACAACAAGTTCTTCGACTTAGACAACGATTAACGCAACATGGAAGTCAAATTACTTATCCATTACTACTGGAAAAGTAAGTCAAGAAACAAAGAACAAGAGATGCTTCATTTCCCCTTGAATCCTTGGAAACACACAGAAAAAATTATGTAATTATCATTTCATTTCTTTCAAGCTTAAAATATCATTTCATCCAAGTTTAAGCGAAACCAAAGGACTGATACATAACAGAACAAACTCATTTGCACATCAATGCAATGAATCTACATTGCAATTTGAAGTTATAGGTTCGTAGATAGATTTTTAGATCTAAATGGATTACACATTCTACCAAATTACATTAATACTCAACAAATCCAGAAGAAATCTAAAGTTTTTGGACAAAACGACTCAAGAAACCATAATTCCAGCATATTATAGTACATGAATCAGAGCAGTGAAGACAGCAAAAACGACATCCAAGTCGACATTCAGTACCTGAATCAGAGGGTTCTTTTTTAGCATGTTTGGGAAGTGTGACATTAAACACGAGTTGGAGTCTTGGAGACTTTCGGCCTCTGTGGGGAAACAAAATTTTCATTGGATTTTGTTTTACTTTGAAAGACTTCGTAAAAAAGATTTGATGCAGCGTGAATTAAGGGTTTCCATGAAAGAGACAAATGAAATAATCAAAATCACAAAAAAAAAAAGCAAATCAAATTCTTGATTACCACACAGACCATAGGATAAGGAGTTAATCCCATATATAAGCTTTTGAATGCATTTTTGAGCCAATATATATATATATATATATCAAATACCACCAAAGACGTTTATAACAAAACCATAAAATAGAAAATTACAACACAAAAGAGTTTTTTTTTAGAACACACCGTGACAAATTATTACAAACACGTAGATATGCTTGAAAAATTCTTAGAAAAAAGACAAGAGAAAGAGTTTAACGAGAGCTTTTGATGATCACTCTCAGCTTTTTTCTACGAAAGTTTTCCATGAACCACTCATGCTTGTGTGAAACGAAGATATGTCCCGTCACCACTCCACAGAAAACACCAGGTCCATACGCTATTGCCGCTGCTATCCAGTTAATAACTTGTTCTTTTGGCTCTGACACTTCCTCCGATTCTTGTGGTGTAAGATTCGGGACATCGGTTTTTCCACAAATTTCCTCAAGACCGTAAATTCTGGGGTTGTCCATGAATGAAGAACACTTTTGGCGTTGAAACTGTGTGCCTCGTGGTATTGGACCTTCGAGATTGTTGTGGGAGAAGTCCACGGTTGACAGAAAGGAGAGGGCACCAAGATCTTGAGGAATTTGACCTGACAACTGATTCCGTGATAGGTCTAATGCCTCAAGCTTTGTCAAATTTGCCAATGATTGAGGTATATTGCTTGTGAATGCATTATCAGACAAGTTGAGCAGAATCAATTCCTTCAACAATCCAATAGATTCAGGGATTTTTCCACAAAATTTGTTTCCTGAAAAGTCAATGGCTCTGAAGTCTTTTCGGATCTTCTCAAATAATTGTGATATTGTTTCCAGGGAGAGTCGAACCCTGAGGGGAGTGTTGTCCACACATTCCCAAGTCTACTCGCGACTGGACCAAAATCATTTGGGCAAAATAAATAATAAAAATTACCAGCCATACTTGAAACACTCCAATTACACATCATAACTACTATTCATAGTGGATCATGTGTTTTTGTTCATGAGTTTGAACCACTTACGGTTCACACACTGCATTTTTTTTTTTTTTAAGTTGTGAATTACATTTTGAAAATGAATGGTGAACGGAAGATATGATACGGTTCGTCTTTCTTGTGTAAGATCTGATTTTTCTCCGTTTCTCCGTTCAGAACCCTAGTCTTCCTTTATATTAGGAGCCATTGACATTTGCCAATGTGCCCACTTTCCAATCTCTCATGTACGTAGGAATTAATGATTCCACCTCTTGTATTTTGCTTCTATTTAAATGAATGAAAAATAAAAAAGAGGTAGTACAAATTACCCAAAGAAAATACTTGTGATCTTGAGTTCTCGATTTCTAAATGTTTTGGTCGTCTTTTTCTAACTTAGATTGGGACCTCTTACACAAAGACCATTGACTCACTATCTACCACATACTCTCTTGAATTGACCAACCTTGTTGAGTTCGTTATCTTTCTTACTATTCTGAATATTTGTTCCTGAAAAATGTGACCTATCTAATTTCATAAATTCCAAACAAACTTTATCAATTAGAAACAATTATTGAAAACCCTTGTTACAAAAAAAGAAAGAAAAAAAAATTATATCTAAAATTGATAATATTCTATACTAGAGTTTTTCTTAATGTACGATACATTGATTTTTTATTTTATTTTGTGACGTGTGTCTTGGTGAAAATGATTTTATTTCTAAAATCTCTATAATATTATTTAAGAATATATTTTTGAAAATGAACTTTGTTTTGTAAGTTATTACATGAAATGTCATTACAAATAAGAAAAGATAATTGAAATAGGAAAAGATATAATTGTCTTTTAAAATTATTGATAAGTATATGGAAAGTATTTATTTCCCATTAAATATGTTATTTACTATTTAGTTTCTTAATTATTATGATATTATTAAATAATAATCAATTCATACATATTCAAAAATAAAATATATTAGAAAACTTGCAATATTTTTCACTATATTTATTATAAAATATTTTACTAATTTTATAAACAGTCAGACACGAGAAAATTGATTTTTTAAAAGTTTGTGCACTGACCACAAAAATCATAGTCATTAAGCGGTGCATATTAGAGTTATGTTTTCAAGATTATAAGTTTTTGCGGATTAAGCCAAATAATATTTTAGTTTATTGCAAAATGGATTAAGTAGAAAGGTAAGTCCTGGTTGACAGTTCTATCTATAATCATTATTTAAACATATTTTAAAATTCAGATAAAAATATTTTTCTTAAATTTCAAAACAATTTTTAAACAAAAATTACTTCGCGCTATAGCGCGGGTTGAATCCTAGTTGATAATATTCTGTACTCGTGCTTTTCTTAATGTATGTGATGTTGCTAGGGTTTATCTCCAGCTTTAGGTAATAAAATTTATAACCCTAACTCCCTAAGTATCTGCAAGTGCACAGCAGTGCGATGTAGTATATAAGGTATCGATCCACAGGGAATCCTCGCTTTCCTGCAAAAACTTTAGACATGGAATTAGTAAAGAAGTCTAAAACGAAAAGAGATTTTTAAAGGGGTTTTTGGTGTCACGAATTGTAAAGTATGCAAAAGAGAAAAGGAAAAAAATCGGTTGTAAACAATAATAAACGAATGTTGGGTCGACAGGGATATCTCCAGGGAATGTTCGATTCAAAGTAGCTCTTAAATAATCGATTCTACCTAACTCCACAAACTCGAACACGGAATTGTATATAGCCTACTCTCGTAGCACTACACACCTATAATTTAACAATTTAACTACTCAGCTTTCGTTGGTAGCCACGGAGAAAATCACGCAATAAAGTCAAGTTATTCAACGTTCACAATACTCTATAATTATGCTTTCATATCTTATAGAAAAATTTCTACCTAAAGATTAGTTCCAAAATTTAGATTAAGCACTTTCGTGGCTCTAATATACCTAGGATTTGTTTCTAGTTCATGACGGTAGATCCATGCAGTAATAAAAAATCTATAAGAAAGAGTTCTAGAATTCGGCTAAGTAATCTCATGAAATCTTTATCGAACATATCGATCCCCTTCGATGATCTCTTAAACCCAACTACTAATCTACTCATACATAATCATGCAAGAAAAAAATAGAATTTTTGAATTGCAAATCAATAAAATCACAATTAAACAAAAGGGTTCAAGAGAAATCTCTATCTCCCTAAACAAAGAACAAAGAACAAAAGTAAAGAGTTTGGTGGCTCAAAGTAAGAATAATAAAGCACACGAATTAGAGTTGCTAAATCAGCATATTTATAGGTCGGAAATTTCATTTTTCCCGGGTTTCAAATCGGACAACCGGATATTCTAGTCGTGAAAGGCGTGTTTTGCGTCTCTTTTGATACGCAATCGATCTCCGGGGCCGAACTAGTCGCCCGATGGACTAAGGATGTCATGGCTTGGAGTTTAGCATTCATTTCCTCCATCTCTCGATCCCGTCAAATGTTCCCGATCTGATGAGGAGGCGTTACTGCAACAACAACAATATCATCTTCTTACAATCATATCTCTTTAATTAGGTATGTACTTTTAAAAAACACATTTTAGTTAGATTAGAAAACGTACCACAAGTTCGCTTCATAATAAGTGTGTCGTATGCTCCTCGGAAGGTCGAAGTATCAAAGGCATCCAATATGTTCCGACCGATTTGAGAAATTTGTTCATTTTACTGTCATCAACAATGATAAAAAAATCAGATCATAAAAATCCAATTAAAACAATGACGAAATCAAGATGGCCTAGAAAAACAAACCTTGATACCATCGAAGGGGTTTCATAAAACATCTTATCGTTAAACTATTGATAATGATACAAATGTGGCTGTAACGTTATCATTGTCTTTTATCACCAATGAAACTCAAGTTAAAGATCTGCATTAAAAAAGAATTAGTCAAAGATATAATATGCATATGTGGTGAAATTGAGTAAATGGTATATAATTTATTTATTTAATTAAGAAAGTAGTAAATTAGGTAAAAAAAAACTTCCTTAAATTGTTCTCGTAACGTTTTTCTTAATGTATGACACGTTGATTTTTATTTTATTTAGTGACGTGTGTCTAGCTGAAAATGGTTTTATATAAAATTAAAAATATTCTACACTAGCATAATTCTTAATGTTTGACATGTTATTTTTATTTTGTTTAATTTGGGACGAGTTTCTTGATAAAAATGATTTTATATCTAAAATTGATAATATTCTATACTGGTGTTTTTCTTAATGTAAAACACGTTGATTTTTTTATTTTAATTTTTTGACGCAAGTCTTGCTGAATATGATTTATATCTAAAATTGATAATATTCTATACTGACGCTTTTCTTAATGTATGACACATTTATATTTTGGGACAAGTATATTAGTAAAAATAATTTTATATCTAAAATTGATAATATTCTATACAGACGTTTTTCTAAATGTTAGACATGTTGATTTTTTATTTTATTTTTTGACACATGTTTTGCTGAAAATGATTTATATTTAAAATTGATAACACTAAACTTGCGATTTTGTTAATGTGTAACACATTGAGAGTTTACTTTATTTTGGGAGAAGTATATTGATAAAAATGATTTTATACCTAAAATTGAAAATATTCTATACTGATGTTTTTCTTAATGTATGACACTTTGACTTTTTATTTTATTGTTTGACGTGTATCTTGCTGAAAATTATAATATTATTTACTAGCGTTTTTCTTAATGTATGATGCATTGCTTTTTTATTATTTGGTGACGCATGTCTTAATGGAGATGATATCATATCTAAAATTGATAATATTTTATACTGGCACTTTCTTAATATTTGACACGTTGTTTTTTTTGTGACGAGTGTCTTAATAAAAATGATTTTATATCTAAAAGTGATAATATTTTATACTGGCGCTTTTCTTAATGCAAGACATGTTGATTTTTTATTTTATTTTGTGACGCGTGTCTTGCTGAAAATGGTTTATATCTAAAATTGATAATATCTATGATGACACTTTTCTTAAAGTATGACACATTTTTATTTTATTCTATTTTAATTAAAATAATTTTATATCTATAATTGATAATATTCTATACTGGCGCTTTTCTTAATGTAATACACATAGATATATTACCTTTCCTTAGCCTCGAGACATGGTAACTATATATTTATATTTTCTCCAAAAACATTAAATTTAGTTTGGTTTACTTTTGTATGTATACTGAAGTAACCACTATTCATTTTGATTTTCTTTGGTCTGGTGTGGTTTTGCTTGAATTGGTTTGATTTGGCTGATTTGGCTGATTTAGCTACTATCCCTTACTTATATCATGGATTAGGAACTAACCTTTTTTACACGTTTGCTATATTATTGTTAAGTTTGTTATTCATGCATGACACTAAAAAAAACATATACAAATTGATGTCATGAGAAAATGTTAAAAATGTTTGAACCCTTTTTTTGCAGTATCTTCCTCAAGATCTCACAAAATCTATCATTGATGGAACACAATGAGACAATAACAACAAATAGTATTGTATGGATCCGGAGAGATAGAAGAATCATTGCAGACTTAGAGATTCATCTTTTTTTTTTTTTTTGGATGAATGTTAAATTATATTCAAACCCGAAAAACAACGTTTCTACATCTTTTGAAGTAAAAAAACCATTCTAAAACAAAGATAGAGTTCTAAATCACGGAGCTTTCCTCCGATTTAAACTATGGGTCTTGATGCGAACCAGAATTGCATTCCTTCCTCGTAGCATCTATCTCCAAGCATTCGTATAGAATTAAACCAGTTACGAAGCCCCTTATCAATGAATTTTATCAATCGTGTCGCTGAGGATGGGTTGGTTCCATGTCTCTGCGCGTTCCGTTCCCTCCACAGCACATGAACCGGTTTATGACATTAACAGTTGCATCTAATCACCTTATAAGAGGTAGTAAGGTGAGTTATAACAATAAACAATTCTTCCATAGGGTTAATTAGTTTTATATTTTGTACTCTTATTAATTATGCTATCCGTTTAAATACTTTTCAGTACATTTCAATGTCATTCATGAGAGAAAATGGTATAACCAAACCTGAGTTGATCACGATGGTAGGAAAAGATTGTTCAAAAAGGGGTTGTTAATCTTCGAGGGGAAATCTTAGGAAGACCGTGTTTGGGAAAGGGATGGAAAGAGTTTGCTAAGAAAATGGCTTAAAACCGGTTAAATTCTTCACACTAGAGTTAGTATGGGAAAACAGTATTCCTATGCTCAGTTTGTTCTACATAGATAGTGATAGAAGGCACATAGGAGAGTGTTAAAAAGCCAGCAAAAAAGACTCTTTTTCCACATAACCTAGCAACGGAAACAAAACCAAGAAAGACAAAAACAACATAGATGAGAGGAGTAATTCATCTTTACTTGGTTTTGTTTACATTTCTAGGTTATGTGGGATAAGATTCTTTCTCATTGGCTTTTGAACACTATCCTATGTGCTTTCTATCACAATATATGTGTATGATAAACTGAGCAAAGGAATTCTATTTTCCCATATTAAATCCAATGTGAAGAATTCACCCGGCTTTAAGTAATTTGTTTTAGCAAATTTTTCCAGCCCTTTCCTAAATATAGTCTTCCTAAACTTTCCCCTCGAAGATTAACCAACCATTTTGCAACATCTTTGCCTACCATAGTTATCAACCTAGGTTTGGTGATACCATTTTCTCTCATGAATGGCAGTGAAAGGTATTAAAAATATTTAAATGAATAACATAATGAATAAGAGTACAAAATATAAAACTAACTAACCCTATGGAAGAAGAGTTGATTGTTAGAACTCACCTATTTACCTCTTATGAGGCTATTATGTGCAATTGTTAATATCATAAACCGGTTTTGGCTTGGTAAAAATGTACTTTTAAGTTCAGTGAGTTGAAGAAGCCTAAAAACTAAAATAAATATGATTTCTCCTGGCAATTTTTGACTATCAAACACTACAACATAGTCCTTTAGTCTTTTTCAAGTGAGCAAACTTAATGGTATAGTTTTTATTTCATTCATTTTAATTTTTTTTCTATATAACTACTCTATTGTGATTTGATGATATAAGTATTGGTTTTATATTTTCAATTTAATTGATATTCTACAATCTTTAATGGTAGAGATTGAGCAAACCACAACAAAATTGATGAATTAATATATATGAAACAACCGCACCCATTTTTTTTTTTTGCAAATAATCATTAAAATCCCATAAACAATAACTGAACTTCACCAATTAATTCCCGGTTCAAGACTAAAAATCCGAACAATGCAGATCATAAATTATTAAATTAAATACTCAAATAAACGACAAGTCTAGATCACCCCCTCTTCCTCGCCCTGATTCCACGGTCACACTTTCTCATTTCCTGCATCAATTAAAATATAAGAGATGCATAAGTATTTCGATAAATACTTAGTGAGACAATCCTCCCATCTACAGGCTAACAAATAATTAAGATAATTAATATAGACTATCACGAAAATACCGAATAAATCAAACATTTCATGAAACACTCGATCTAGACCCTCCGAGATCGTAAACGGCCTATAATCACGAAATCACACCAATTATCAAAATTATTTAATTACGCCTATGGTCCTGCACTCACCTTATTTCCGCACAGAAAGTTTCACGAGAAAATTCAGCAATTTTCTAGAACTCCCCGGGATGAATAACCTTCTATTAATCCACCTAAAATAAAAGAATAATAAAATAATCAACACAAATCAAACACACTCGATCCTATTATTAAACCGGTCTTAAACCGGTAGTCGACTTCATCGACTTCACCATCGCCGGTGCAGCGACGCCACCGCCGGAGCTCACCACCGGAGCTCGCCACAGCCCAACCCGATCACAATCCCGACTCCAACCCACGCACCGTCGCTCACCACCGGAGCTCACCACGGAAGCTCACCACGGCCCAACCTCCGATCTGCAATCCCGACTCCAAACCAACACACCGGCGAGTGCTCATCACCGGAGCTCACCACGGGAGCTCACCACGGCCCAACCTCCGATCTGCAATCCCGACTCCAAACCAACACACCGGCGAGTGCTCGTCACCGGAGCTCACCACGGGAGCTCACCACGGCCCAACCTCCGATCTGCAATCCCGAGCGACCCCGCATCGCATCAAAAAACTAAGGAGGGAGAGAAGGGTTCTTACCGTGGCGACGAGGACTTGACGGCTAGGTTAATCGCACAAGGTCGGAGAGGGAGATACATACGCGCGTATACATATGTGTGACCAATCTTTTTCGAATTCACAAATGGCCCCAAACTTCCAAACTTATCAATTAAACCCACCCGGAAAAATTGATTTACGTGAAATTAACCCCCAACTTCTAATTATTCAATTTCAACCTCAAAATTGAATTAGGGATGTTACAATTCTCCCCCACTAACGTAGATTCGTCCTCGAATCTAACATCCAGCTAACATCCACAACATAGCACAACTGCTAATCCAACTCAGCGTAGCACGACCGCTATTCCAACTCCACTAACAACGGTATCACGGCTCCACACCATAGTGCCATAGTTCCCTACTTGGTTTGGCCAACCACTCCAACGCCCAGGAGTATAACGACTTCACGACCCAACACCATGGATCGATCCGTCTAACGCATAGAGAGCCAGACAACGGCAATCTCTCTAGTGACCTGTCTCACAAATCAGGAATCACGTCGAAACCCAACCGGCCAAGTACACTCGGCAGTGACTCACCAGTGCACTCCGATGCCGCTATATGGGTCACCACCCTGTGCCAAACCAATCCGGATCTATCAGCCCTATGCAGCTACTAAACACCTAGTATCCGCACCCCCGCTATCGGACCACTACCACTAGTAGCCCGCCAACCTGTCTACTAATCCTCTAGTAAACCCACCGCTCAACATATTCAATGAAAACACCTTCTTATTGAATAATCAAAAGCTCCAAAGTACATCGATTAGTTATAACAACATAAAATAGACGAGTACAACAACGCAATAACTCCCAAAATCCCAACACCATGGTTACAACGATATGGGAACACCCGGCTAACCCTCCAGTTTGCCGAACCACTTGGGAAATTTGCGCTTCAACTTCGCTTCCGGCTCCCAAGTCACCTCCTCGGCTCCATTGCAGTCCCACAGCACCTGCATCTCAGGAACCTTCTTCCTCCTGATCACTCTCACCCGACGATCTTGGACTCTCAGAGGCCTCGCCTCCACCACCATGCTCGGTGTCAAATCTGATGGCACCCCCGTGACCACCTGATCATCCTTGTGCAAACATTTCTTCAGCATCGACACGTGGAACACCTTGTGAAATGCCTGCATAGACTCCGGCAACTCTAACCGATAAGCCACCGGTCCGACCCGCTCCAGCACCCTGACGGGACCCATATACCGTGGACTCAACTTCGTCTCGGAAATGGACCTGTTCGGACCCCTCAACATGGCCATTTTCAGGTAGACCAAATCGCCAACTGCGAACTCCAGCTCCTTCCTACGCCGATCTGCGTAGCTTTTCTGACGGTCTTGAGCTTCCTTCATGTTCAACTTCACAATCCGGACCTTCTCAGTCGTCTCCTGCACAAAGTCAGCTCCCAACAGGCTCCTCTCCCCCACTTGTGTCCAACATAACGGGGTCCTGCAAGGCCTACCATACAACGCCTCAAATGGTGCCATGCCGATACTAGCCTGGTAGCTGTTATTGTACGCAAACTCCACTAGATTCAGATGATCCGCCCAATGTCCACCCCAATCCAACACACACATCCTCAACAGATCCTCCAACGTCTGGATAGTCCTCTCCGACTGCCCATCGGTCTGGGGATGATAAGCTGTACTCATGTGTACCTTAGTGCCCATCTCCTTCTGGAAAGCGCCCTAGAACAGCGAGGAGAACTTCGGATCTCGATCTGACACTATACTCACCGGTACCCCATGCAGCTTCACAATCTCCCTGACGTACCTCTTGGCCAACACTTCCGCACCGTCGGTCTTTTTTATGGCCAAGAAGTGCGCAGACTTGGTCAACCTATCGACGATGACCCAAATAGCGTCCCTGGTTCGCGAAACCGGCAGACCCACCACGAAATCCATGGTGATCATGTCCCACTTCCACTCCGGAATGGGTAAACTCCTCAACAACCCGCTCGGAACCTGATGCTCAGCCTTCACCAACTGACAGGTATCACACCCCGCAACCCAGTTGGCAACATCCTTCTTCATCCCTACCCACTGGTAATACCGTTTGAGGTCACGGTACATCTTGGTAGCTCCTGGATGAATAGAGAAACGGCTCTGATGTGCTTCCCTCAGGATTTCCTGCCTCAGCACTTCGTCCTTCGGTACACACACCCTGCCCCTCAAAAGGATAGTTCCATTGCTGGATAACTCATACTCAGACCGCTCTGCCCTGCCAGCCTGCATTAATTCCTCATCCAACTGCTGTGCTACCCGCACCCTAGTCAGAATGTCCGCCTGATCCACCGCCTCTAAACCCAACGGCTCAGGTTCCTCAGACACAGCACACAGTCTCAGGGCACTCACCATGCCTACCAACGCTTCTGTATCTCGCTCAGTGTCTAAAATAACCCGCTTCCTGCTCAAAGCATCGGCTACAAGATTCGCTTTACCGGGATGGTAAGCTATCTCCAGGTCATAATCCGCAACAAGCTCCATCCATCGCCTCTGTCGCAGATTCAGTTCCGGCTGGGTAAAGATGTACTTTAGACTTTTGTGGTCTGTGAACACCTGAACCTTACCGCCATACAGATAAGACCTCCAGATCTTCAATGCAAACACCACTGCAGCCATCTCAAGATCGTGAGTAGGATAATTGCATTCATGTTTCCTCAGCTGCCTGGAAGCATATGCGATTACCTTACCCTGCTGCATCAATACACAACCGAGCCCCAGCCTGGACGCGTCTGTGAACACAACATATGGCTCATCCTGCTTAGGCAAGGCTAACACCGGAGTACTCACCAGCATCTCCTTGAGCTTCACAAAGCTCTCCTCACACTGGTCCGACCACACGAAAGGAACGTCCTTCCCGGTCAACTAGGTCATGGCCTGCGCCATACTAGCAAACCCCTTGACGAACCTCCTGTAATAACCCGCCAGACCCAGAAAACTGCGAATCTCCGAGGCATTCTTCGGTCTCGGCCACTCCTCAATCGAGCGAATCTTCTCCGGATCCACTGAAACACCACGATCAGATACGACGTGCCCCAGAAATCCGATCTCCCGCTGCCAGAAACTACACTTGCTCAGCTTAGCGAACAACTTCTGCTCCCGTAGCTTCTCCAGAACTTTCCTCAGGTGAACCATGTGCTCCTCAGGACTCTTCGAATACACTAGAATGTCGTCGATAAAAATGATGACGAACTCATCCAGATACTCCTGGAACACGCCGTTCATCAACCTCATAAACGCAGCCGGTGCATTCGTCAACCCAAACGGCATCACCACAAACTCGTAGTGCCCGTATCTCGTCCTGAAAGCCGTCTTCCTGATGTCCGACTCCGCTATCGGGATCTGATGATAACCCGATGCCAAATCAATCTTAGAGAACCACGAAGCACCCTGCAACTGATCTAACAACTCATCGATCCTCGGTAATGGGTACTTGTTCTTCACAGTAACCCGGTTCAGCCCCCGATAATCAATGCACAACCGGAAGCTCCCATCCTTCTTCTTGACGAACAGTACCGGTGCACCCCACGGAGAACTGCTCGGTCTAATGAAACCCTTTTCCAACAACTCCTCGAGCTGCTTCTTAAGCTCAGCCATCTCCGCTGGAGCCATCCTGTAAGGAGCCTTAGACAACGGGGTCGTCCCCGGCTCTAACTCAATGGTAAAAGGATCCGACCTGGATGGTGGTAACCCGCTCAACTGCTGGAACACATCCTCGAACTCCCAGACCACCTAAATATCCCGCACCGCTGACTCCCCAACCTCCCCAGGTATCGAAATGGTAGCCAAATAGGCCTCACAACCCTGCTCGATCAAACGCTCCGCTTGAACCGCGGAAACGACGATGCTTCCCGGCACCGGTCTCACTCCCTGATAAACCAGTCTGCTGTTAGCATGCTCGAAAACCACACGACCCCGGTGACAATCCAAATGAGCCTTGAACTTTCCCAGCCAGTCCATACCCAAAATGATGTCATAGAGTTCCACTGGGCACACTATCAAATCCGCTGGCATCAGCTCTCCGGCGATAAGAATGTCGACATTCTCCACACAGCCCTGAGTCCTCAACAAACGACCCCCAGCAACTCTCACCACACCCGAGTGGTCCCCACACAACTCTTGGATACCGCTCCCCGACACCCAATCCGGTGTGGCAAAACTGTGGGACGCTCCGGAGTCAAACAACACATGTGACTCTACCCCAGCCACATTAAGGGTCCCTAAGCACGAAAAGGATTCACGGCAAATAGCAAACACCAATTACAGAGCGAGTACCTGAAATTACAATAAAACAAGAACATAGTTAAGGTAACTAACCAGTAATCGGTCTGCTGCCGCTCGCCTCGCCTGACTCCGCGCCTATGGTGAACACCCTCGGTGCCACTGCGGCCCGTTTCGGAGGCGGTGCCTCGATCCTCACAAATGGCTGAGCCAACTTCGGACAATCCTTCCTGAGGTGACCGGGTTCCTTGCAATGGAAGCACACCGGGCCCCCTCGAGAACAATCCGCCACGCGATGTCCATGGGCTCCGCACCCGAAACAACGTGGTCCAGAACCCGCTTCCTTGGAAGTATCCTCCCACTTCCTCTTCTGTCCCTGCTGCTGACCAGACCTACCGCCCTTGCTCGGAGCAACACTCTGACTTTGAGGCCGTCGCGGAACCTCTGGTACTGCAGCCTTTAAACTAGCCTCCTGCCTCATCCCCTCCTCAAGCTGCGCTGCACACTCCACCAGTTCGGATACCGACTCGAACTTGCGGACTATGCACCGATTCCTGAGATCGATACGCATACCTCGCATGAAAGCACCAATCAACTCATACTCGGTATCTGCACCCCGACAAGCAAACCGCTTCAGCCGGTTAAACTCGGCCTCGTACTCTCGGACCGAACGAATCCCCTGTGACAAGTACAGAAACTCCGCCTGTAACCTGTCGCGAGCCTCCCGCGGAAAATACTTGAGATCGAACTCCCTCCGGAACTCGTCCCAAGGCAACACTACTCCCGCCCTCCTCGCAGCAACACCCTGCCACCACTCATGTGCATCTCCCTCCAGATAATGCACCGCCAAGTCAACCCTATACTCCTCAGGGCATCTGATCGACTGGAAGTTCCTCTCCAACCTGGACCTCCACTCATCAGACTCAATCGGTCGAGCACCACCACTGAAAAACTTGGTGCCCAACCTCTGCATATGCTCCATCACCCTCAGGTACGACGGAACCACTGGCTCGGCCTCAGCAACCACTCCCGGAACTCCCGGAGCAACAACACCCGGCATCGCGGCAACCCCCTGTGGCGCCACTGGAGCCGGTACCACACCAGGTAACCTCTCCAAGAGCTGGGCCAACATGCCCAAAACAGCCGCCATCGGGTTCGGGCCCGCACCCGCCTGAGCACCACCCGGCGCCGGCATCGCACCATACACGGCCGCTGGCTCCGACTGACCTTCCCCCTCGGCGTGATCATACGCCCCCTGCTCCACCGTGACACTCTGCGTCACATTCGCAGCTGCTCTGCCACCTCTACCACCTCTACCACCTCTGCCACCTCTGCCGCCACGGCCTGTTCTGCCGCCCCGACCACGGCCGCCGCGACCACCCCGACCTCTGAGACCTTGCCCAACGCTATCAGAATCAACCATCTGCAATAACCACTTGTTACTAATTGACAACAGCAATAGTAAAACAAACACGAGTCTTACCGTGGAATCTCATTGAAGGCTCGAAGAGGATGATCTAGAACTTCAAGCTCAACAATTGACTAACTCACATAGACAGTTCTAATAGCGGAAATTTTTTTTTTTAAAACCGTCCTAGAACCGTAAATGCTCTGATACCAAATTGAAACAACCGCACCCATTTTTTTTTTTTGCAAATAATCATTAAAATCCCATAAACAATAACTGAACCTCACCAATTAATTCCCGGTTCAAGACTAAAAATCCGAACAATGCAGATCATAAATTATTAAATTAAATACTCAAATAAACGACAAGTCTAGATCACCCCATCTTCCTCGCCCTGATTCCACGGTCACACTTTCTCATTTCCTGCATCAATTAAAATATAAGAGATGCATAAGTATTTCGATAAATACTTAGTGAGACAATCCTCCCATCTACAGGCTAACAAATAATTAAGATAATTAATATAGACTATCACGAAAATACCGAATAAATCAAACATTTCATGAAACACTCGATCTAGACCCTCCGAGATCGTAAACGGCCTATAATCACGAAATCACACAAATTATCAAAATTATTTAATTACGCCTATGGTCCTGCACTCACCTTATTTCCGCACAGAAAGTTTCACGAGAAAATTCAGCAATTTTCTAGAACTCCCCGGGATGAATAACCTTCTATTAATCCACCTAAAATAAAAGAATAATAAAATAATCAACACAAATCAAACACACTCGATCCTATTATTAAACCGGTCTTAAACCGGTAGTCGACTTCATCGACTTCACCATCGCCGGTGCAGCGACGCCACCGCCGGAGCTCACCACCGGAGCTCGCCACAGCCCAACCCGATCACAATCCCGACTCCAACCCACGCACCGTCGCTCACCACCGGAGCTCACCACGGAAGCTCACCACGGCCCAACCTCCGATCTGCAATCCCGACTCCAAACCAACACACCGGCGAGTGCTCATCACCGGAGCTCACCACGGGAGCTCACCACGGCCCAACCTCCGATCTGCAATCCCGACTCCAAACCAACACACCGGCGAGTGCTCGTCACCGGAGCTCACCACGGGAGCTCACCACGGCCCAACCTCCGATCTGCAATCCCGAGCGACCCCGCATCGCATCAAAAAACTAAGGAGGGAGAGAAGGGTTCTTACCGTGGCGACGAGGACTTGACGGCTAGGTTAATCGCACAAGGTCGGAGAGGGAGATACATACGCGCGTATACATATGTGTGACCAATCTTTTTCGAATTCACAAATGGCCCCAAACTTCCAAACTTATCAATTAAACCCACCCGGAAAAATTGATTTACGTGAAATTAACCCCCAACTTCTAATTATTCAATTTCAACCTCAAAATTGAATTAGGGATGTTACAATATATATCTCTGCAACCTTCTTTCTAGCCACTCAATGATACTAGAACCACTATAAATCCACATGAAGTTACATGTTATTTTAGTTTTGTTTTAAAACATATCTTTACTATAGTTAATAAAATTTTAAAATATTAATTATATTATTTATATTAATGGTACTTATTTTGTTTCCAAAGTAGCAACAACAAGTAGAAAGAAATTCTTACAATCTTTGGTTACACAAAAAATACTCAATGTACCACCAAAATAGCATGGTCAAACCAATCAAATTCTGATGATTTTATTTTAAGAGATAAATATTTCTACAATGAAACAATATATCATTTTGTTTTTTTACCTTTTTCATTTCTAAATCTTTAGAAATATGTATATCTATATCTTATTTTTTGTAAAATAAATATCTAACTTCAAATGCAACAATAACAATATCATCTTCTTACAATCATATCTCTTTAATTAGGTATATACTTTTTTGAACACATTTTAGTACAACACCTATATTTCCTTATCACCTTTATTTAAATGATCCAGAGAACCTTTACTAAAAAATCAATACAAAAGTTTTTATAATTAGAATCACAAAATGGTTGCGAATTCAGATAATTTTACAACATTTCGATCCCAAATTGGCATTGGTACTCAAACACAATATTTTGTATATCTTTAACATTAATTTATGCAAAAAAAAAAATCTTAAAATACAGGACACGAAATTATTTATCAAGTGTTTTATACCAAAATCTCTCATTTGTTCCAACTTTTAACAAATGTGGTCAGCAACCGCGGCCAGTTAGAAGAGGATATAATGAGTTGTATGATACATATTTTCATAAATTCTAACAAGCACTATTAGTATACCATTAGAGTAAATGACATATATGTGTATGCCATCCAAACTTTAAATTGGTAATCACAAAAGTCAAATATGAATGAGCAAAGATTTTTTTTATAAAAAAATGTGTAAGAGATTCTTTATAAAGAATATGTAAGAAAAAATGAAAAATTTCAGAAATATAGAACAGATTAATAGCTAGATTAGATAACGTACCACAAGTTCGCTTCAGAATATGTATGTCGTATGCTCCTCGGAAGGTCGAAGTATCAAAGGAATCCAATATGTTCCGACCGAGTTGAGAAATTTGTTCATTTTACTGTCATAAACAATGATAAAAAAATCAGATCATAAAAATCCAATTAAAACAATGACGAAATCTTGATGTCTTAGAAAAACGAACCTTAATACCATCGAAGGCGTTTCATAAAACATCTTATCGTTAAACTATTGATAATGATACAAATGTGGCTGTAACGTTATCATTGTCTTTTATCACCAATGAAACTCAAGTTAAAGATCTGGATTAAAAAAGAATTAGTAAAAGATATGATATGCATATGTGGTGAAATTGAGTAAATGGTATATAATTTATTTATTTAATTAAGAAAGTAGTAAATTAGGCAAAACAAAATTTTAATGTTTGATACGTTCTTTTTATTTTATTTTATTTTGGGACGATTTGATAAAAATGATTTTATATCTAAAATTGATAATATTCTATACTTGTGTATTTCTTAATGTAAGACACGTTGATTTTTTATTTTAATTGTTTGACGCAAGTCTTGCTGAATATGATTTATATATAAAATTGATAATATTCTATATTGACGCTTTTCTTAATGTATGACACATTTATATTTTGGGACAAGTATCTTAGTAAAAATAATTTTATATTTAAAATTGATAATATTCTATACTGACTTTTTCTAAATGTTAGACATGTTGATTTTTTATTTTATATTTTGACACATATTTTGCTGAAAATGATTTATATTTAAAATTGATAACACTAAACTTGCGATTTTGTTAATGTGTAACACATTGAGATTTTACTTTATTTTGGGAGAAGTATATTGATAAAAATGATTTTATACCTAAAATTGAAAATATTCTATACTGACATTTTTCTTAATGTATGACACTTTGATTTTTTATTTTATTGTTTGACGTGTATCTTGCTGAAAATTATAATATTATTTACTAGCGTTTTTCTTAATGTATGATACATTGCTTTTTTATTATTTGGTGACGCATGTATTAATGGATATGATACCATATCTAAAATTGATAATATTTTATACTGGCACTTTTCTTAATGTTTGACACGTTGTTTTTTTGTGACGAGTATCTTAATAAAAATGATTTTATATCTAAAAGTGATAATATTTTATACTGGTGCTTTTCTTAATGCAAGACATGTTGATTTTTTATTTTATTTTGTGACGCCTGTCTTGCTGAAAATGGTTTATATCTAAAATTGACAATATCTATGATGACACTTTTCTTAAAGTATGACACATTTTTATTTTATTTTATTTTAATTAAAATAATTTTATATCTAAAATTGATAATATTCTATACTGGCGCTTTTCTTAATGTAATACACATAGATGTTTTGTGATGCGTGTGTTGCTAAAAATGATATATATCTAAATTTGACAATGTTCTATACTCACGTTTTTCTTAATGTATGATACGTTCATTTTTTTTTATTTGGTGAATTTTATCTTGATGGAAACAATTTTCTATCTACAATTGAGAATATTATATATTGGCGCTTTTTTAATGTTTGAAACGTTTTTTTGTCACGAGTAAATTGATAAAAATGATTTTATATCTAAAATTGATAATATTCTATACTGGCAATTTTCATAAGGAAGACATGTTGATTTTTTATTTTATTTTGTGACCCGTGTCTTTCTGAAAATGGTTTATATATAAAATTGATAATATTATATAATGGCGCTTTTCTTAATGTATGATACAGTTATATTTTATTTTATTTTTGGATAATTATATTGATAAAAATGATTTTATATCTAAAATTGATTATATTATATATTGGTGATTTTCTTAATGTTAGACACATTGATTTTTAATTTTATTTTGTGACGGGTGTCTTGCTGAAAATGATATATCTAAAATTGATAATATTCTATACTCGCGCTTTTCTTATTGTGTGACACATTGGTTTTTTTTTGTTGTTGTAAAAAGTGTCTTTATGGAAATGATTTTTTATCTAAATTTTATAATATTCTATACTGGCGCTGTTTTTAATGTTTGACACATGGTTTTTTTTGTGACGAATTTCATGATAAAAATGATTTTATATCTGAAATTGATAATATTCTATATTTGTGATTTTCTTAATGTAAGACACATTGATTTTTTATTTTATTGTGGGACGCATGTCTTGCTGAAATTAATTTATATCTTAAATTGATAATATTCTATACTGGTGCTTTTTTTTTAATGTATGACACATTTATATTTTATTTTATTTTGGGACAACTATCTTGATAAAAATGATTTTTTTCTAAAATTAATAACATTCTATATTGATGCTATTTATTAATGTAAGACACGTTGATTTTTTATTTTTATTTTGTGATGTGTGTTTTGTTGAAATTGATTTATATCCAAGTCCATATATGCATAAAAGGTGTATCCACGTCCATATATGAATAAAAATAGTCCATGCAATCATGTACACGACTTTATTAACTATCTTGATAAAAATGATTTTGTATCTAAAATTGATAAGATTCTATAATGATGCTTTTTCTTAATATAGGACACGTTGATTTTTATTTTTTTATTTTGTGATGTGTGTTTTGTTGAAAATGATTTATATCCACGTCCATATATGCATAAAAATAGTCCATGCAATCATGTCCATGACTTTATTGATTCATTATTTGTCCATGAAATCCTATCTATTCTCGTTTGAACTAATTTCGGGAACAAGAACACGAATAATTACTGCGTGAACATGTTTTTATGTACCTGTATTGGACATTTGTTTTTATAGGTTCATCCACGCCGATCTATCAATGTAAACTTGTCCACGCTATGATATCCACGTCGATCTTAATTCATGTCCACTTCGATCTGAATTTGGCATGACTAGATTTCCAGTGTTTTTTTTGTTTTTAGATTTTTTGTTTCACACCTAAATTATAGTAAAATTGGTCTTAAAATATAGCAAAAATAGAATTATTATTTATTGTAACAAACAAAAAAATCGCTTTATCTCTTTCACATCATACAAAATTAGAAAACAAACCAAGTGGGGAATAATAATTAATTTACTCAAATTTCAAAATTTTTAACTCATACGCGCCATGACATCCACTATGAGGGGCAATTTCGAATTTAAAGAAAATGAATAGTAAAAATTACATCAATAGCACAAATTGTCTTTTGTGTCAACCAAAATAAAAAGTGTCTTTTTAAGTAAATCACTATTTATTTCATCAGAAACATACGTTTCAAAATTTGCATATTATTCATTTTCACGAGTGATCTAATTTTTTTGATCTATTTTTCGTTTTTAGTTTTTTTTCATGGGTTATAAAATATTAAATTATAAATCCGCATATAATCGGGTACTAATCTAGTATTAATATGAAAAAAATATTTGGTCACTAACAATATTTTGAACACAAAAAAGCCGAGAAACCGAGTGGCGAAGAAGATGAAGAATATCACACGATTCACAACAAAGAAGATGACCATTTTTGTTTTCCTCTGTTTTTTTTTAATGAAATTTGTCGTATTAAAATAGCTTTAATAGATTTGACACTTATGAGATCATGTGATAACCCGAAGGATCTCCGCGTGAAGGTACCGACTCAACTTGGTGGATCCTCGTTCAACCCGAAGGATCTCCGCGTGACACTGTATATTACTCCGTGTTAGGTAACTTCTATAAATAAAATCATGTTCCGTACGTGGAATGGATCTGATCTTGATTCACATTTTCATATACATAACCCAATATCCTCTCACTTGTTTCTCACTCTAAAAAGTCTCGAGCATTCACTCTCTTTTTTCAATCTTAAACACATTACCTTTCCTTAGCCTCGAGACATGGTAACTATATATATATATATGTGTATGATAAACTGAGCAAAGGAATTCTATTTTCCCATATTAAATCCAATGTGAAGAATTCACCCGGCTTTAAGTCATTTGTGTATGATAAACTGAGCAAAGGATCTATTTTCCCATATTAAATCCAATGTGAAGAATTCACCCGGCTTTAAGTCATTTGTTTTAGCAAATGTTTCCAGCCCTTTCCTAAATATAGTCTTCCTAAACTTTCCCCTCGAAGATTAACCAACCATTTTGCAACATCTTTGCCTACCATAGTTATCAAGCCAGGTTTGGTGATACCATTTTCTCTCATGAATGGCAGTGAAAGGTATTAAAAATATTTAAATGAATAACATAATGAATAAGAGTACAAAATATAAAACTAACTAACCCTATGGAAGAATATTTGATTGTTAGAACTCACCTATTTACCTCTTATGAGGCTATTATGTGCAATTGTTAATATCATAAACCGGTTTTGGCTTGGTAAAAATGTACTTTTAAGTTCAGTGAGTTGAAGAAGCCTAAAAACTAAAATGTAGTGTTTGGTCGTCAAGAAAATCGCAAGCATCATAGATATCATATTTGTTGTTGTTGCAGCAATTTGCATATATCTTTCATATATCAATATTTTTAGCCAAGAGAACTAGCAAATATGATTTCTTCTGTCAATTTTCGACTATCAAACACTACAACATATTCCTTTAGACTTTTTCAAGTGAGCAAACTTAATGGTATAGTTTTTATTTCATTCATTTTTATTTTTTTATATATAACTACTCTATTATGATTTGATGATAAAAATATTGGTTTTATATTTTCAATTTAATTGATATTCTGCAATCTTTAATGGTAGAGATTGGAGCAAACCACAACAAAATTGATGAATTAATTTATATCTCTACAACCTTCTTTCTAGCCACTCAATGATACTAGAACCACTATAAATCCACATGAAGTTACATGTTATTTGCGTTTTGTTTTAAAACATATCTTTACTATAGTTAATAAAATTTTAAAATATTAATTATATTATTTATATTAATGGTTCTTATTTTGTTTCAAAATTAGCAACAACAAGTAGAAAGCAATTCTCACAATCTTTGGTTACAAAAAAAAAAATACTCAATGTATCACCAAAATAGCATGGTCAAAACAATCAAATTCTGATGATTTTATTTGAAGAGATAAATATTTCTATAATGAAACAATATATCATTTTGTTTTTTTTACCTTTTTCATTTCTAAATCTTTAGAAATATGTATATCTATATCTTATTTGTTGTAACATAAATATCTAACTTCAAATGCAACAATAACAATATCATCTTCTTACAATCATATCTCTTTAATTAGGTATATACTTTTTTAAACACATTTTAGTACAACACCTATATTTCCTTATCACCTTTATTTAAATGATCCAGCGAACCTTTACTAAAAAATCAATACAAAAGTTTTTATAATTAGAATCACAACATGGTTACGAATTCAGAGAATTTTACTCATATAGTATCCAACATTCCCATCCCAAATTGGCATTGGTACTCAAACACAATATTTTGTATATCTTTAACATTAATTTATGCAAAACAAAATCTTTAAATACAGGACACGAAATTATTTATCAAGTGTTTTATACCAAAATCTCTCATTTGTTCCAACTTTTAACAAATGTGGTCAGCAACGGCGGCCAGTTAGAAGAGGATATAATGAGTTGTATGATACATATTGTAACATCCTGATTTCTTGTATATGCGGAGAGGCTTATAAGAATTGATTTGGCTACCTATGTCACCAAAGTGCACTTACCTTTTCCGATCACTTGCCCGAAAGAACTCCAGAGTTAAGGGTGCTTGGGCTGGAGTAGTCTAAGGATGGGTGACCTTCCGGGAAGTGATTCGCGGTAGCGTGTGAGTGAGGACAAAACACGGGGAAAGGTCACGTGGTGATTGCAGGGTCTGTAAACAAGTCTTACGAGCCTCCCGGACTAACGCACCGGCCGTCGGACGAGGGTGGGGCCCACGGGCCGGGAGATGTCGTTGGGGCCCACAGGTAGGGGCGGTCGGGGCGTTATAAGTGGTATCAGAGACTAACCCAAACACGTGTGTGGAGTCAGGTGGGCCCACACCGTCTAGGGTGACGATCCTGGTGCGCAACGAGGACGTTGCGCTCTATGAGTGGGGGTGATTGTAACATCCTGATTTCTTGTATATGCGGAGAGGCTTATAAGAATTGATTTGGCTACCTATGTCACCAAAGTGCACTTACCTTTTCCGATCACTTGCCCGAAAGAACTCCAGAGTTAAGGGTGCTTGGGCTGGAGTAGTCTAAGGATGGGTGACCTTCCGGGAAGTGATTCGCGGTAGCGTGTGAGTGAGGACAAAACACGGGGAAAGGTCACGTGGTGATTGCAGGGTCAGTAAACAAGTCTTACGAGCCTCCCGGACTAACGCACCGGCCGTCGGACGAGGGTGGGGCCCACGGGCCGGGAGATGTCGTTGGGGCCCACAGGTAGGGGCGGTCGGGGCGTTATACATATTTTCATAAATTCTCACATATTACATGTGTATTAACAAGCACTATTAGTATACCATTAGAGTAAATGACATATATGTGTATGCCATCCAAACTTTAAATTGGTAATCACAAAAGTCAAATATGAATGAGCAAAGATTTTTTTAAAAAAAAAAATGTGTAAGAGATTCTTTATAAAAAAATATGTAAGAAAAAATTAAAAATTGTGGAAATATAGAACATATTAATAGCTAGATTAGATAACGTACCACAAGTTCGCTTCAGAATATATATGGCGTATGCTCCTCGGAAGGTCGAAGTATCAAAAGCATCCAATATGTTCCGACCGATTTGAGAAATTTGTTCATTTTACTATCATCAACAATGATAAAAAAATCAGATCATAAAAATCCAATTAAAACAATGACGAAATCTAGATGGCTTAGAAAAACGAACCTTGATACCATCGAAGACGTTTCATAAAACATCTTATCGTTAAACTATTGATAATGATACAAATGTGGCTGTAACGTTATCATTGTCTTTTATCACCAATGAAACTCAAGTTAAAGATCTGGATTCAAAAAGAATTAGTCAAAGATATGGTATGCATATGTGGTGAAATTGAGTAAATGGTATATAATTTATTTATTTAATTAAGAAAGTAGTAAATTAGGCAAAACAAATTTTGCTTAAATCGTAACGCTTTTCTTAATGTATGACACGTTGATTTTTATTTTATTTAGCGACGCGTGTCTAGCTGAAAATGGTTTTTATATAAAATTAAAAATATTCTACACTGGCACAATTCTTAAAGTTTGACACGTTCTTTTATTTTGTTTTATTTTGGGACGAGTTTCTTGATAAAAATGATTTTATATCTAAAATTGATAATATTCTATACTGGTGTTTTTCTTAATGTAAGACACGTTGATTTTTTATTTTTATTTTTTGACGCAAGTCTTGCTGAATATGATTTATATCTAAAAATGATAATATTCTATACTGACGGTTTTCTTAATGTATGACACATTTATATTTTGGGACAAGTATATTAGTAAAAATAATTTTATATCTAAAATTGATAATATTCTATACTGACCTTTTCTAAATGTTAGAAATGTTGATTTTTATTTTATTTTTTGACACATGTTTTGTTGAAAATGATTTATATTTAAAATTGATAACACTCAAATCACTAATATATAATTAACCAACTCTCGTTGCGAAAACTATCTAAATCTAAATCCTAGAAATTCCAAATCTTTTTGCGAATCCTAAAGTCTAAATCAGCTTTTAGATCAAGTTTGATTTGTTCACAAAACAACTAAACCAAATCTCTTTGCGAATAGTTATTTTGCTCACCCTAGGTTCTATCAGGTAATTAATCGCACTCTCGTGCCTAATCAATTATCCTAAGATCTAAGTCCTACGTTATTAGTCTAGAATTAGCTTTGCAAACAACCTATGGCGAAGAACTAATTCAGATAGTTAATCCTAACAACTAATCAACCTAGCATTCAGAGATAACCCTTATGAGAACCCTAAACCTAACAAGAGATCTACTCAGACATGGAAATTGAAGCAATAAACATGTTTGAATAAATCATCAAATAAAATAGAAAGAGTAACAGCTTTGCTCCAAAATGCTCCATAAAGCTCCAATATCGCCAATTATGCTCCAAACGTGCTAAAACCTGTAAAAGACTCTAAACCACTACAAAATAGTAGAAAGACTCTATAAAACGGACTTATATCATGGCTTAAACGGGGTAAAAACGATGATATATCATTTGAACGTTCTAAATTTGCTAGCTCCTTGTTGGAAAGGTCAACTAGCTGAGTGTGCTTGTTCCTCTGGGTTTCGCGAATGGCATACACCTGAAACACACTAGGCAAGGCACATAAGTAACAAAAAAACACGATGAGTATCGACCGACACTGGGTGGTGTCGATCGATATCAACAAAAAGAAAACGACGAGTATCGACCGACACTAATTAGTATCGATCGATACTGACGAACTTAGTCGAAATTCTCTAACTAAAATCTAATGGCGAATTGAGTCCCCGGCAACGGCGCCAAATTTGATATGCTCAAATTAATACCCTATAAGTACTAAAGCAGTTGTTGTAGTATATGTAGGGGTCGAACAAAAGAACTCACGGAAACACACAATAGATTATATATATGAGAATCAAGCTAAGCAATTCAGATGAAACAAAAACAATAAACAGTAAAAGAGTTGTAAAATCGATGGGAGAAAGATAGATTCAGGGTATTTCTCAGGAAATCAATGAATGCAGATAAACTAACTAATTAGGGTTCAGGTTACGCACGGTTCTTGAACTCAAATCACTAACGTATAATTAACCAACTGTCGTTGCGAGAATTATCTAAATCTAAACTTCAGAATCCCAAATCTCTTTGCAAATTCCTAAGAATAAATCACCCTTAATATCGAGCTTGATATGTTCACAAATCAATTAAACCAAATCCCTTTGCGAATAATTAATTTGCTCACCCTAGGTTCTATCAGATTTCTCAATTGCAATGTCGTGCCTAATCGATTAACCTAAGATCTAAGTTCAAGATTCGTCAACCTAGAATTAGCTTTGAGAACAACATATGGTAAAGAACTAATTCAGATGGTGAATCCTAATCAACTAATCAACCTAGCATTCAAATAAAACCCTTATGAGAAGCATGAACCTAAAGTGGATCTACTCGGACATGGAGAATGAAAACAACATGATTGAATAGATCATCAAAGAAATCAATAAGAAACAGGAGTTCAGAATTGTCTCTCCACAAACTAAAGTAAAATCAAGCGTAATGAAAGTGTAGCCACCAAAAGTGGCTAAAAAACCTAATTATAATGCTAAAACAAGTTTTGGGCTAAATTATAAATAATAAAGTCTTCTGGGCAATTTTGCAATTCCTCAACTCTTCATAAAAGTCGCGACTCGTGTCTTGCTGCAGTGAGTATCGACCGATACTAGTCAGTATCGATCGATACTGAAGCTTCAAATCGGGTACTCAGCTACACGAACTTCTGCTTTGCTCCAAAATGCTCCAGAAAGCTCCACTATCTCCAATTATGCTCCAAACGTGCTAAAATCTGTAAAAAACTCCAAAACACTACAAAATAGTAGAAAGGCTCTATAAAACGGACTTATATCATGGCTTAAAAGGGGTAAAAACTATGATATATCATTGACATAGAAAAATGGACTTCTATCTTGTAGATCTAAAACAGAATTAATTAAAATCCATCTGTTTGTTTAGATCTAGGCAAAGAACATGGAAAAATGGTCTTATTTCGTATAGATCTAAAAATTTTGCAGAAAAAGTAGAGTAGAAGGTGAAAAACGTTTTTCTAGGAAGCTTAACTCAGTTGTAAAGACGAAGTTGACGACGGCGAGGGCGGTGGCGGCGGCGGTGGCGGCGGCGATTCGACCTACAAGAAAATGGAGTTGTGATGAAAAGATGAAGAGAGATAGATGGAGGGACTGGTAAGGTGACACGAAAAAGGAGAGGTAATTACCAGACTGAAGAAGCTGACGACGGCGGTGGCGGTGGCGACGAGGGTTTCCGGAGAGATGTTTGAGAAAGTTTAGAGAGAGAGATTCTTCCTGTTTTAGAGAGAGAGAGTCGATAATGACTTTTACAGATTATGGTTGGTAACTTTAGTTTATATATGGGGTAAAATCACAAGTAGGGTAATTTATTTCAGGTTAATTCACAGGTTTCCATCAAGAAGTCTGATAAACCATGAACATGATCAGACTGAAATGGCAGTCTGATAAACCCTAAACTTGATAATTACTACTTAAATACCATCATATTATATAGAAAACTTATAACAAAGATCAAACTCGTTTAACTTAGTCACAAACTAACCAGTATATGTAAAAAAAATATTATGAATTAAAAATTTAGAAACTCTCAATCTAACCCTACGGATAAGAACAGCATATCCAACTTCATATGTCGAAAATAGACAAAACTCTTGTTTTTTTTGTTATTTGTACAATGCAATATATAACTCGATATTCACACTCTTTTATAGTTAATTACACTCCAAGGGCAAACTTTGAACCCTCATCCAACAAATATTGAGCCCGTCAACCGTAAACTCTTACTTACATGGTGTTTAGATCCAAATTTATCTCATACTCACGCATTTTGACTAAATTTTATGTAATTTAAATTTATATACATCTACAATGATTATGTTTAATTTATGTATTAAAAATTTGTATGAAATTTTTTTTTTATTATTTAAATTTAAATTTTCATATTAAATACAATTCAGACTTCTCGGAAAAGTCTGAAAAACCGCAAACTTGTGTTTAGATCCAAATTCATCTCCAATGATTCAATTTGATTAATTTTTATGTACTTTTAATTTATATACAGCAACAATGAGTATGTGTAATTTATGTAGTAAAAATTTCTAAAAACTAAATTTTTAATATTTTTTAAATTTAAATTTTCAAATTAAATACGTTTCAGACTTCTCTGAGAAGTCTGAGAAACCCCGATTCTCTGAAAAGTCTGAGAAACCACGACAACCACCATCGTCGACGAGTTAATGCAGTAACTAACCCGTTTTTCTGCCATTAAAGCTTAAGAATAGAGCTCGTAAACACTTTTCGCGACTTCTCTCTCCGATTTCTCCCATTTTCCAACTGATTTTCCGATTAAAACGTACCGAAATCGAAAATTATGGCATAAAAATGGCATAACACGACTGGACTAGCGGGATTTCGGTGATATTAGACGTTTTGGGCGCTCGACGAGGGTGAAAACAAACTCTAAACGGATATAGGTATGAATTTTTGCATATCATCGATTTTCAGATTAGAGTTATATACTCAGACTGCTTTAGAATTCTGATGAAACTCATATGGTCAACGAGAGGGTAGTTTTGCAATTGACTTTTAAAAAATCAGATTAAAATTGAAGTTTGGTAATCTCTGAGAAGTCTGAGAAATCCCGATTCTCTCAGACTTCTCCGATAAGTCCGTGTAACCCTAAATCTAATATTTAGCACTTATGAGTGACAATATTAAAACATAACTTCTAGGAAGCATCAAATTCGTGAAATATATGCACATTACAACACATATGTGCAAATTTAAAATTTCAAATGTAAATTTGGTAAACCATGAATCTAACCCTAAAGTTATATGTAAATGTTTCCATTACAAAGCATGTTTTGAGGTTTACAACCTATTTTGCCTTACATGTTTTTAATTTGATTCAATTTTACGAAATTTAATTTTAATACTTCGAAATCGTCTATATTTAATTTATGTATAAGAAATTTTTAACAAAATAATTTTTTACAATTTTTAAATTTAAATTTACTAATTAAAAGAAGTTTGATATTTATTGAGGTATAGACATAATTAACTAACCTTGTTTAATTTGATTCCATTTTATGAAATATTAATTTCTATACATCAAAATCGTCTATATTTAATTATTGTAGAAAAAAGTTTTAACAAAAATTTATTTTTAATTTTTAATTTTAAATTTACTATTTTAATCTCTATCAGACTTCTCAAATACGTCTGAGAGAAGTCTGGTAAGAGAAATCAATCAGACTTCTATTAGAGTCTAAATGTCAGACCTCTATAGAAGTCTGACATGTCGCGAATGTTAAAATGGTAATAGCAGTTTTGCGTTTTTTGTTTGGTCATAAGGGGGTAGCTGTAATTTTCCACCCCCGAAAGTGTAGCGCAGCATTTGATTGAAATGACGGTATATTTTTGTCATAAAAACAAAATTTTGGGGTAAAACAGCAATTTGCCCAACAATTTATATTTAAAATGGATAATATTCTATACTGCCATAGAATATATCATATGGATCACACTTTTACAAACCAAAATAACATTTATAATTGAAATTTCAAATTTATATATCAACAAAAATAGTATTTACAAAAGAATGAAAAAATAGACAAGAAGAAAACATAGCATGGTTTTGAAAACCATCTCAGAAAACAGTGAATGAGCAACTTGAAGTCATAAGTATAATGAGAGATTTGATCAGCAGTTTAGTGAGTACGACTTGGCTCCAGTCTTACAGCGAACCACCTACATATATATGAGGCACTTAATACGTGAGGGCAATTTGTTTTAGTGTTATTTTCTATAAGAATTAAAAAAGAAAAAAAAAAATCAAATGATAGTATTTTAAAAAAAATATCCACAAAATATAAAAGAAAAATCATTATGTTTGCCACATTTTTTTAAGGCAGCAAGCACACCGCCATTTTGTTGTGTAGTGATGAGATCGATTAATTGACTATTCAATTGTTAATTAACTCTTTTAATTTCTGCTTAATTATAGGACCAGTAGTCTCCACTTTCCACTTCTCACTTTCCACTTTCTTATCTCCTTATTTGTAGGATCGATCAATTGTTTTCCTTTGTGTATTTAAAGGCCTCATGGTTAAGATAATTAATCAGATTGAAATTTGCCAAAAGAAAACTGTGTTGTTTTGTTCTTATTGTGTTCTTGTGATCACAATCTCTTAGCTTCTGAAGAGGGACCTATCAATGGTATCAGAGCAGTTCTATCATCCTTGTTGACGACATTCTTCACGAATCAACGTCATCAAGAATATCTTTCTTTTTTTCCATTCAAATCCTCAATCGACATCATTCACACCAAAACAAAAAAAAGTGGTTGTGGCTCAAATCGAGAGCGAGAATCCATGGATCTTTTCAACGAGATCTATGGAGCTCCAATCTTCGATGTCTACTACGACGACGAAGAGCCAATATTTGATGTATGCGATGATGCGGATCCAATCTCCAACAACATCTTGGTGGTTCCATGCTTTGAGTATTTTGCAAAAAATATTCAAGTCATCGATTCAAGGATTGCAATAGACATCTGTTCTTTTGATTGTGTCATGGATGATTCAAGCTTTGCGCCTTCACGAAGGAACAACGAATCATTCAAAGAATTAAGTGACGTATCTCATGTTGAAGCCTTTATCACACGATGTTGGATCCGAAGTGTTACTCACAAAACATATTGGCGCGCTAATTCTGCTCAGACGCGTCCAATCCAAAGCCTTGAACTAGTGACCCCAACACCAACGAAGCCTGGCGAAGAAGACCCAGTTCCGGGTAAACCGCCACCATTACGTGATAAGAGGTATCTAAAGCTTTGTCCATATTCAATTATCAAAGCTCGTTGGGTCAAAACGGATTTTGTGAATCACTTTGAAATTCAAGGGCAAATCGGGTCTGTGTCATACAAAATCAAGCTTCCTGAAGGAGAGTTGCCACCTCTGCGTGACAATGGATTTCTTAAGCTTACTTCAGAACGCCTACTTCAACAACACAAGGTCAAGCACGTGAAGACGGTCTCCACAGAAACAGAAGGGTCTTTTATCCAAAGAGTCCCCTTGGGAGGAGCTGCTGCACTTACAGAAATGCTTTACATGTTTCGAATCGAACCTTGAGGACAAGGTTCTGTTTGAGGGGCGGAGTATTGATGAGATCGATTAATTGACTATTTAATTGTTAATTAACCCTTTTAATTTCTGCTTAATTATAGGACCAGTAGTCTCTACTTTCCACTTCTCACTTTCCACTTTCTTATCTCCTTATTTGTAGGATCGATCAATTGTTTTCCTTTGTGTATTTAAAGGCCTCATGGTTAAGATAATTAATCAGATTGAAATTTGCCAAAAGAAAACTGTGTTGTTTTGTTCTTATTGTGTTCTTGTGATCACAATAAGAAAACAACACAGTTTTCTCTTGTTCCATGAAGTCATCGTGTCTATGATGCCAGATCTATTTCCGGGGTACTCGTGTTTGAACTCCAAAAGAGCATCTCTCTGGTCATGGCGGCAATAGTGGAGCGTAGGAGTAGCAAGAGTGTGTAGAACAAATGAAAACAAGAAGAAGAAATACGAGGTAACAACAATACCAGAAAAGCAATAAGATTGGTTTGGAATCATCATTACCCTTTTTTGAGTTTGTGTGGTATGTAATATGTTGTGATATGGATTATGCGTCTCTATTTAAAAAGAAAAAAGGGAGAAACAAAAATATCAATTGTGGAGTTTAGTTCTTGACTTTTGGAAAATCTAGCGTCAACTCATTTGTCTTCTTATCATTTCTAAGTCTATATGATCGTGATTTGTGCCACAAAGTGATGGGCACCTAAATCGTTCCACAAGTTAAATCAAAATGGTATATTTTATAATTTAGCGTCAACACCTTAGTTTTGGATTGATCGTCCAAGACCTTTGACTCTTTCTTTTTTTATTTATTTCATAATATCAGTTTTTGTTAATAATTGAAGAGACTTAGGCTCCGAATAGAGAAATTAGATCAGGCGGTGCAGATCAAACGGTTTAAACGGATCAGGCGGAACAAGTGCGAATTAGGCGGATCAGGAGGAATAAATACAGATCAAGCGTTTCAAAATATATGGTTGAATGAGAAAAACGGTACATAACATATATTTGAATAATTTTGTTTTTTCTCTCTCAGCGATCAAAAAGGCGATCGTAACTAACACATGTAACTTCTCTTGCCGGTTTCGGGGCGCCGGCTCTTGTCGGTGGCTCTGTAGTTCTTCAATTTCAATTTCAATTTAATTTTTCTTTTTCTTACAATAGTTTTAGATGGGTATCGCGTTTATAAGATGAATTTTACTCTGATCTGTTTTCTTCCTATTGATTGTGACGGAGGCCGCAATCGAGATTTCACTGGAGACCTTTCTGTCGATGCAATTTCTGGTTCAAGGAATGTCGGTGGCAGATCTGAAATCAAAAGAGAATCACGTGCATGTGTCCAATCAGTTTGTTTAGGGTCTCCTTTTTTGCAAGTGGAAACGGTTATGTTTCCGGCAACTTCCTCCGGTTATTGAGGCGTTTCATTCATGGTTCGTCGTCGACGAGTCCGCTATCTCCGTGAAAGGTTTTTCGATCTTTCATGATGTCCGATATCCACGATCCCGATCAATAAAAGGGATTAAGTTTAAATTCCGAAGAGTCATATGGTGTCTCGATCATCGAATTTGGGATCCGAGTATAGCATGTTCATGGAGAATCGTTGAATCTGTGCAAAAGAAGATATTGAATATCATCAATAACATTAGACGACTATGGAATTTCATCCAAGAGATGATAGCCAAGAACGATGATCTCATCATTTTGGGATTGATTATGGAGAAGGAAAGAAATGGGTTTATTAATCCGGTGGCGAGTAAGGCTTCGGTATCCAAAGCATCGTGGAAATTCACTTCTTCATCGTTCTTTTTAATGTTTGGTTATGTAATTATGGATGTGTATTTCGATTTGCTTATTATTGATGTGTTATGGATGTATCAACTTTTGTATACGATTTGAAATCAATTAATGAATGAGATGTTAAAAAACGTATATTTGAATTAAATATAAATGAGATAAATATGGTTATAAATATGTATAATATATTATAATTAAAATACCTTCAAATATAATACACCAAGATAGAAACAAAAAAATTAAGATCATGTATTTTGATTTTTTCATAACATATTTGCAATATGTTCTCTGGTCTGTTCTTTTGAGTTTCAAATAGTTCATATATAGACATTTAAGAACCATTTAGGAACCGAAAATAAAATCGGTTTGGATACCTTCCGGTTTGGTTCAATATGAATAGTTAATGCCAGACCCGAATTATAACAAAAAATATTTTGGTTCGGTTCGGTTATTCTAACCCGAACTACATGAAACTACCTGAAAAACCTAAAAATATTTTTAAAGTTGTGTTGGGTAATACTAATAAGAAGTGGTAATAAATTGACAACATTAACCATAAACAATTATTTTTTGTTTTATACAAAAAATTGGTTTTTTTAGAATAAAAATAATATTTTTTTTATATACCCTGTCGGCTGATTCGGTCGGCCCCGATAGGAACACACCAAAGTGTTACAGAGTGGACTTCTCCCCGAAGGGCCACCACACTGCCTATCCCGAGTTTGGAATGCCTTCCGACTAATGACAGAGGATAGTCAGATCGCCTATTACTGACCACCATGTAAATTGCATAGGCCTTTGGCCCAAACCCGGACTTCCCAAATAATTGTGATATTGTTTCCAGGAAGAATCGAACCCTGAGGAGAATGTTGTCTACACATTCCCAAGTCTACTCGCCACTGGACCAAAATCACTTGGGCAAAATAAATAATAAAAATTACCAGCCATACTTGAAACACTCCAATTACACATCATAACTACTATTCATAGTGGATCATGTGTTTTTGTTCATGAGTTTGAACCACTTACGGTTCACACACTGCATTTCTTTTTTTTAATTTGTGAATTACATTTTGAAAATAAATGGTGAACGGAAGATATGATACGGTTCGTCTTTCTTGTGTAAGATCTGATTTTTCTCCGTTGCTCGGTTCAGAACCCTAGTCTTCCTTTATATTAGGAGCCATTGACATTTGCCAATGTCCCCACTTTCCAATCTCTCATGTACGTAGGAATTAATGATTCCACCTCTTGTATTTTGCTTCTATTTAAATGAATGAAAAAAAAAAAAAAGAGATAGTACAAATTACCCAAAGAAAATACTTGTGATCTTGAGTTCTCGATTTCTAATGTTTTGTTTGTCTTTTTCTAACTTAGATTGGGACCTCTTACACAAAGACCATTGACTCACTATCTGTAACATCCCGATTTCTTGTATATGCGGAGAGGCTTATAAGAATTGATTTGGCTACCTATGTCACCAAAGTGCACTTACCTTTTCCGATCACTTGCCCGAAAGAACTCCAGAGTTAAGCGTGCTTGAGCTGGAGTAGTCTAAGGATGGGTGACCTTCCGGGAAGTGATTCGCGGTATCGTGTGAGTGAGGACAAAACACGGGGAAAGGTCACGTGGTGATTGCAGGGTCAGTAAACAAGTATTACAAGCCTCCCGGACTAACGCACCGGCCGTCGGACAAGGGTGGGGCCCACGGGCCGAGAGAGGGCATGGGGCCCACAGATAGGGGCGGTCGGAACGTTATACTATCCACCACATACTCTCTTGAATTGACCAACCTTGTTGAGTTCGTTATCTTTCTTACTATTCTGAATATTTGTTCCTGAAAAATGTGAGCTATCTAATTTCATAAATTCCAAACAAAATTTATCAATTAGAAACAATTATTGAAAACCCTTGTTACAAAAAAAGAAAGAAAAAACAAATTATATCTAAAATTGATAATATTCTATACTAGCGTTTTTCTTAATGTACGATACATTGATTTTTTATTTTATTTTATGACGTGTGTCTTGGTCAAAATGATTTTATGTCTAAAATCTCTATAATATTATTTAAGAATATATTTTTGAAAATGAACTTTGTTTTGTAAGTTATTACATGAAATACCATTACAAATAAGAAAAGATAATTAAAATCGGAAAAGATATAATTGTCTTTTAAAATTATTGATAAGTATATGGAAAGTATTTATTTCCCATTAAAGATGTTATTTACTATTTAGTTTCTTAATTATTATGATATTATTAAATAATAATCAATTCATACATATTCAAAAAGAAAATATATTGGAAAACTTGCAATATTTTTCACTATAATTATTATAAAATATTTTACTAATTTTATAAACAGTTAGAGACGAGAAAATTGATTTTTTAAAAGTTTGTGCACTGACCACAAAAATCATAGTCATTAAGCGGTGCATATTAGAGTTATGTTTTCAAGATTATAAGTTTTTGCGGATTAGCCAGAATAATATTTTAGTTTATTGCAAAACGGGTTAAGAAGAGAGGTAAGTCCTGGTTGACAGTTCTATCTATAATCATTATTTAAACATATTTTAAAATTCAGATAAAAAATATTTTTCTTAAATTTCAAAACAATTTTTAAACAAAAATTACCCCGCGCTATAGCGCGGGTTGAATCCTAGTTGATAATATTCTATACTCGCGCTTTTCTTAATGTATGTGATGTTGCTAGGGTTTATCTCCAGCTTTAGGTAATAAAATTTATAACCCTAACTCCCTAAGTATCTGCAAGTGCACAGCAGTGCGATGTAGTACATAAGGTATCGATCCACAGGGAATCCTCGCTTTCCTGCAAAAAAACTTTAGACATGGAATTAGTAAAGAAGTCTAAAACGAAAAGAGATTTTTAAAGGGGTTTTTGGTGTCGCGAATTGTAAAGTATGCAAAAGAGAAAAGGAAAAAAATCGGTTGTAAACAATAATAAACGAATGTTGGGTCGACAGGGATATCTCCAGGGAATGTTCGATTCAAAGCACATTAACACAACTCTTAAATAATCGATTCTACCTAACTCCACAAACTCAAACACGGAATTGTATATAGCCTACTCTCGTAGCACTACACACCTATAATTTAACAATTTAACTACTCAGCTTTCGTTGGTAGCCACGGAGAAAATCACGCAATAAAGTCAAGTTATTCAACGTTCAAAATACTCTATAAGTATGCTTTCATATCTTATAGAAAAATTTCTCCCTAAAGATTAGTTCCAAAATTTAGATTAAGCACTTTCGTGGCTCTAATATACCTAGGATTTGTTTCTAATTCATGACGGTAGATCCATGCAGTAATAAAAAATCTATAAGAAAGAGTTCTAGAATTTGGCTAAGTAATCTCATGAAATCTTTATCGAACATATCGATCCCCTTCGATGATCTCTTAAACCCAACTACTAATCTACTCATACATAATCATGCAAGAAAAAATCGAGTTTTTGAATTGCATAATCAATAAAATCACAATTAAACAAAAGGGTTCAAGAGAAATCTCTATCTCCCTAAACAAATAACAAAGAACAAAAGTAAAGAGTTTGGTGGCTCAAAGTAAGAATAATAAAGCACACGAGTTAGAGTTGCTAAAACAGCATATTTATAGGTCGGAAAATTCATTTTTTCCGGGTTTCAAACCGGACAACCGGATATTCTAGTCGTGAAAGACGTGTTTTGCGTCTCTTTTGATACGCGATCGATTTCCGGGGCCGAACTAGTCGCCCGATGGACTAAGGATGTCATGGCTTGGAGTTTAGCATTCATTTCCTCCATCTCTCGATCCCGTCCAATGTTCCCAATCTGATGAGGAGGCGTTACTGCAACAACAACAATATCATATTCTTACAATCATATCTATTTAATTAGGTATGTACTTTTTAAAAACACATTTTAGTTAGATTAGATAACGTACCACAAGTTCGCTTCATAATAAGTGTGTCGTATGCTCCGCGGAAGGTCGAAGTATCAAAGGCATCCAATATGTTCCGACCGATTTGAGAAATTTGTTCATTTTACTCTCATCAACAATGATAAAAAAATCAGATCATAAAAATCCAATTAAAAAAATGTATTTTCTTAGGTTATTTATTAGGATTTTACTAGTTACAATCCAATTAAAATCCAAGTTATTATTTACAAGAAGCCCCAAAACTTGACTTAGGTTATTTATTAGGATTTAACACCTACTTTGATGGCTATGCTTTCATTACGCTTGATTTTACTTTGGTTTTTGGAGAGACAACTCTGAACTCCTGTTTCTTATTGATTTCTTTGATGATCTGTTTTCATTCTCCATGTATGAGTAGATCTCATGTTAGGTTTAGGGTTCTCATAAGGGATTTCTTTGAATGCTAGGTTGATTTATTGTTTAGGGTTTATAATCTGAATTAGTTCTTCGTTTTAGGTTGTTCTCAAAGCTAATTCTATATTGATCACGTAGAACTTAGATCTTAGGTTAATCGATTAGGCACGACAGTGCAATTGAGTAATCTGATAGAACCTAGGGTGAGCAAATTAATTATTCGGAAATAGATTTGGTTTAGTTGATTTGTGAACATATCAAACTCGATATTAAGGCTGATTTATTCTTAGGAATTTGCAAAGAGATTTGGGATTCTAAAGTTTAGATTTAGATAATTCTCGCAACGACAGTTGGTTAATTATACTTTAGTGATTTGAGTTCAAGAGCCGTGCGTAACCTGAACCCTGATTAGTTAGTTTATCTGCATTCATTGATTTCTTGAGAAATATCCTGAACCTATCTTTCTCCCATCGATTTTACAACTCTTTTACTGTTTATTGATTTTGTTTCATCTGAACTACTTAGCTTGATTCTCATCTATATAATCTATTGTGTGTTTCCGTGAGTTATTGTGTTCGACCCCTACATATACTACTACAACTGCTTTAGTACTTTAGGGTATTAATTTGAGCATATCACTCATGTGACCCGACCTTCTATGCCAAAGAGATACCTGAGACATTGATCCCTTCACCTAACACATCTCTGCAGTGATGGTTTTTCCATCAAGTATATAGAGACCATTCCTCAAGGTTCCTTTTAATGCTAGCTTGTTGTTCTTATGAAAGCTGATCCTTGTATTTCCACTTGAGTGAACAAAATCTAGCTGATTTAGTGTGCATGTAGATATACGATTTCTTCTCAGGCTCATAACATATCTGACATTTTTCATCATCTTGATTGATCCACCTTGCGTGTCTAGCCGAATAGTTATGATGCCTTGGGTCTGAACAGTGTAGAAATCTCCAAACAGTATTATACTTGATGTCTTTTCTTTGAAATCCACAAACCAAACTCTTCTTGAAGTCATATGATGTGTGCATCATGAATCTATTACCCAGTTGTCCCTTGAATCATCAACTGATACATTCAACACATAAATTTCTTCTAACTGATCAATGACAACAGCTGCTTCACCATCCCCATATGTCTCCATCTTCTTCTTCTTTGCAAAGCAGTCCTTCTTCACATGTCCTTCTTTCTTACAATACCAGCAGGTCACCTTCCTACCATTCTTGGACTTACTTATGTTTCTTCCGCCATGTAAATCTCATGAATCTCTTTTCTACTGTCTTCCTCTATCATTTGTGTAGAGTGTTATAGCTGATCCTGTATTTGTCGCACCATTCCCTGACAGTTCCCTTTGCTTAGATCTTGCGGCTGAGATAACATCTTCTAAGGATATGGACTCTTTTCCATATTTCAAAGTATGCTGAAGTTGATCATAAGCACTCGGAAGCGAATTCAGGAAGACTATAACCTGGATTTCATCGCTAACAGTCACACCCAAGCTATTCATCTCAGCAACAATCTTAAGAAAATTATCAACATTGACATCAATCGATCTTGATCCATCGCATTTGAATGTGTAAAACTGAGACTGGACAAAGATCAGATTCGGTAGGGACTTAGACATATACAACTTAGCTAACAAAGACCACATCGACACATCAGTAGTGCAGTGTTTAATCTTTCTTAGGACTTGATCCCTAATATTAACTATGATCATATCATGTGCCATTTCATCTTTCTCTGGTTTCACAGGATCGATGATTACCTTAGTTTCTTGAACTTTTTCAGTCACGATCCCACCATCGGAAGTCTTCTTTGATTCCGACTTCATCACCGGAACCGTGATCTCGAAATTGTCACTCATAACCACTACCTTCAATCATGCGACTCCGAAATGAGCCATCATCCGTGTAGTCCAAATCGAGAAGTCGCTGGTGCTGTCGAATCAGACCACCTCGTTTCTCGTCGCCGTCGTCGACATAAGAGCTCAACATGGCTCTTATACTAATTATTGCGCCTAAAACCTAAATCACTCGTATATGTCAACTCACGTACCTCTCTCTCTCTCTGTTTCAATGGAGTTTCAAGAAAGAAATGTAAAAGACAGAATCGAAAGAACACACAAACACTAGTAGAAATATCTCGTATAGCCACGCTAAATTTTGTGGCTAAATCGTGGCTATAACATCGTGACCAGTTTTTTTGTGGCTAAATTGTCACGATTTAGCCACACACAAAAATTGGTCACGATGCTATAGCCACGATATTTTCGTGGTTAAATCGTGGCTATGCGAGATATTTCTATTAGTGGAATTAGTAACCCAGAGTTCGCTATCGATATGGTAAGCTATGTCTCTGTGGCCAGACTCAGTCCAACAAATTCACTACCAACGAAGGAATCGAGTTCTCTCAATCCAGAAAAGTTCAAAAGAAAACGCACACCAACTGGTTGTGATAATAACGAAGAAGAAAATAGAACTAACAGATTCTGGTTATCGACCTTTTATACTTAAGGTCTCACAACCGGATTTAACCAGGAATATATCGAACCACTTAACTGAACATTAAACCAAGTGTAATTAGCTAGACCAATGCCTTGAGTCCAGGTAACCGAATCAACCAATTTTAATTGACTAAGATTAGACCAAACTCTACAACCACAATGATTGCATTTTGGAGTGTGTTGTCTAGTCATATTATTCTCATGATAAATAACACGAAAACTCAAATTCATTTTTTTTTAATGCTTGCCGCAACATGGAAGTCAAATTACTTATCCATTACTACTGGAAAAGTAAGTCAAGAAACAAAGAACAAGAGATGCTTCATTTCCCCTTGAATCCTTGGAAACACACAGAAAAAATTATGTAATTATCATTTCATTTCTTTCAAGCTTAAAATATCATTTCATCCAAGTTTAAGCGAAACCAAAGGACTGATACATAACAGAACAAACTCATTTGCACATCAATGCAATGAATCTACATTGCAATTTGAAGTTATAGGTTCGTAGATAGATTTTTAGATCTAAATCGATTACACATTCTACCAAATTACATTAATACTCAACAAATCCAGAAGAAATCTAAAGTTTTTGGACAAAACGACTCAAGAAACCATAATTCCAGCATATTATAGTACATGAATCAGAGCAGTGAAGACAGCAAAAACGACATCCAAGTCGACATTCAGTACTTGAATCAGAGGGTTCTTTTTTAGCATGTTTGGGAAGTGTGACATTAAACACGAGTTGGAGTCTTGGAGACTTTCGGCCTCTGTGGGGAAACAAAATTTTCATTGGATTTTGTTTTACTTTGAAAGACTTCGTAAAAAAGATTTGATGCAGCGTGAATTAAGGGTTTCCATGAAAGAGACAAATGAAATAATCAAAATCACAAAAAAAAAAAAGCAAATCAAATTCTTGATTACCACACAGACCATAGGATAAGGAGTTAATCCCATATATAAGCTTTTGAATGCATTTTTGAGCCAATATATATATATATATATATATATATATATATATATATATATATATATATATATATATATATCAAATACCACCAAAGACGTTTATAACAAAACCATAAAATAGAAAATTACAACACAAAAGAGTTTTTTTTTAGAACACACCGTGACAAATTATTACAAACACGTAGATATGCTTGAAAAATTCTTAGAAAAAAGACAAGAGAAAGAGTTCAACGAGAGCTTTTGATGATCACTCTCAGCTTTTTTCTACGAAAGTTTTCCATGAACCACTCATGCTTGTGTGAAACGAAGATATGTCCCGTCACCACTCCACAGAAAACACCAGGTCCATACGCTATTGCCGCTGCTATCCAGTTAATAACTTGTTCTTTTGGCTCTGACACTTCCTCCGATTCTTGTGGTGTAAGATTCGGGACATCGGTTTTTCCACAAATTTCCTCAAGACCGTAAATTCTGGGGTTGTCCATGAATGAAGAACACTTTTGGCGTTGAAACTGTGTGCCTCGTGGTATTGGACCTTCGAGATTGTTGTGGGAGAAGTCCACGGTTGACATAAAGGAGAGGGCACCAATTCTTGAGGAATTTGACCTGACAACTGATTCGGTGATATGTCTAATGCCTCAAGTTTATCAAATTTGCCAATGATTGAGGTATATTGCTTGTGAATGCATTATCAGACAAGTTGAGCAGAATCAATTCCTTCAACAATCCAATAGATTCAGGGATTTTTCCACAAAATTTGTTTCCTGAAAAGTCAATGGCTCTGAAGTCTTTTCGGATCTTCTCAAATTTTGTATCTACTCCTTTATGCACCATTTCCATTGAGTTACGGTAGGATGCATTATGCTCCAAGAAATCCTCCATGTACGCGTCTGATGTGGTCATTTGACTCATTTCACGCCAATTGGAAAAATAAAATTCTGGGAAGATTCCAGTGAAGTCATTATGTGAGAGTGTTGAACTATAATCAAACATCTCGTATAACCTATAGTTTATATTTACATAAGTCAGTTATTTGTTTGAAGAGTCACGGTTATGTCTCACCGTAAAGTTGTGTCCTTTCGTTTATACATTCGCAATGGTTCGGTTTGTATAAATCTAGATCGAGTCAAGTTCTTAAAACCATAGTGTGTAATACTCGATTCTGATCAATAAGAAATTTCAATTCATTTCTTTCTGAAATTTCTTTCACAAACATAAATCTCTTGATACTCTCTTCCCATAAAGTTCGATAGCATCGTTAGTGTGATGGAGCAAACACGCGATTTAACCACGTTGACAAGGACTGAATTGATTGGTATCTTACGAGCACATGAAGCAAGGTTGTCAGCCAGAGAAGAGCGGACAAATGAAGGAGCATTCTATGCTTACAACAAAGGACCTATTACAAGGAGAGACGATAATAAGAATCGTGACACTCAAGGCAAGAAATGGTGTGAGTATTGCAAACGTAATAATCACTCGGAGGCCTACTGTTGGAAAAAATCAAAGGATAAAGATCCTACCAAGGTTAAATGTTACAATTGTGGTAAGTTGGGCCACTACTCGAAAGAATGTCGCTCAAGGAAAGATGAGCAAGCTCGTGTAACATTCGAAGAAGAAGAAGAAGATTCTAGTGAAGAGCACATGATCTTTTGTGCAAACGAAGTTACAACAACTATTCTAAAAGAGGATTTATGGTTAATAGATAGTGGATGCACTAACCATATGACTAAAGATGAGAGATACTTCTCTAGACTCGATAGAAGTATCAAGATTCCGATCAAAGTCGGAAATGGTGACACTATGATGACCACGGGAAAAGGAGATATTGTTGTATTGACACAGTATGGCAAGAAGACTATAAGAAATGTGTTCTTGGTGCCAAGGTTGGAGAAGAACCTGTTGAGTGTGTCGCAAGTAATCCTAAGTGGTTATCAAGTGTGTTTTCAAGACAAGAGATGTGTCATTTTGGATGCAAAAGGAAAGAAGATCTTGGATGTTCAGATGGTCAACAAGAGTTTCATAGTAAAGATGAGCTTTGTTAAAGAAGAAGAAGCCATGAATGCAAGTGTTAAGGACGATATGGCAATTTGGCATAAGAGATTTGGTCATGTAGGCAATACTCATCTACAACAATTGCAAGACCAAGATTTGGTAAGTGGTTTGCCAAAATTCGATATTTTCAAGGAAAAATGTGGAGCGTGTAACCTTGGTAAACAATCAAGGAAAAGTTTTCCAAAGGAGTCTCATACTAATACAAGAGAAAAGCTCGAGATCATACACACGGATGTGTGTGGACCAATGCATCATCAATCACTTGATGGCAGCCGATATTTTCTGGTATTTTTGGATGATTATACTCACATGTGTTGGGTATACTTTTTAAAACAAAAGTCTGAAGCCTTTCAAATGTTCAAGAAGTTCAAGGCAATGGTAGAGAATCAATCAGGCTGTACGATTAAAGTGTTGAGATCCGATGGTGGTGGAGAATTCATCTCACAAGAGTTTAACAAATTCTGTGAGGAAGAAGGGATCGATAGACAAGTAACATTGCCCTATTCACCACAACAAAATGGTGCAGCCGAGCGTAAAAATAGATCCTTGGTGGAGATGGCTCGATCAATGATATTTGAGCAAGACTTACCACTCAAGTTTTGGGCGGAAGCAATCTATACGGCGGCTTATTTGCAAAATCGACTACCATCTAAGGCCATTGGAGAAAAAGTAACGCCTATAGAGATGTGGAAAGGTCACAAACCAAACGTGTCTCACTTGAAGATATTTGGGAGTATATGCTATGTGCATATTGCGGATCAAAAGAGGAAAAAGTTAGATGCAAAAGCAAAACGGGGAGTGTTCATTGGTTACAGCTATCAATCAAAAGGTTATAGAGTTCTTATTTTGGAAAATGAGAAGATTGAAGTATCAAGGGATGTCGAGTTTGAGGAGAACAAGAAATGGGATTGGGAAAGAAACGAAGAAGTAAAGAAAAATCTTCTTTTACCGGTGAATGATCAACAAGGCTATGAAGAACATCAAAACATTGAGAATGTTACACATCCGAGTACTCCACAAGGCATTGAGTCTCAAAACATTGAAGAAGAAGAATCATCTCAACCTCAAAGAAAGTACAGATCCATGAATGAGATCATGCGCATAGCACCAAGGATTGATCTTGATGAAGAGGCGCAATTCGTAGAAGCATGTCACTTTGCACTTGACGAACCGCAAACATACAATGAAGCATGCGTACATAAAGAATGGAGAGATGCAATGGAGGAAGAAATACACATGATCGAGAAAAACAAGACATGGCAACTTGTAGACAAACCGGAAAAGAAAAATGTTATAAGCGTAAAGTGGATCTACAAAGTCAAGACTGATACAAATGGTGATCCGATCAAAAACAAGGCACGGTTAGTTGCAAGAGGATTTTCTCAAGAATATGGAACCGACTATTTGGAGACTTTTGCTCCAGTCTCAAGACATGATACTATTCGAGCCGTACTTGCCTTTGCGGCTCAAATGAAGTGGAAGTTGTATCAAATGGATGTCAAGTCGGCTTTCCTCAATGGCGACTTAAAAGAAGAGGTGTATGTTTCACAACCACCTGGTTTCGTGATAGAAGGAGAGGAAGAGAAAGTTCTAAGGCTTTACAAGGCACTCTATGGCTTAAAACAAGCCCCTCGAGCATGGTATGGAAGGATCGACTCTTACTTCACTCTAAGTGGATTTCAAAGGAGTATGAACGACGCTGCCTTGTACATCAAAAAAGAAGGAGGAGACGTGTTGATTGTAAGTCTTTATGTTGATGATATTATAATTACGGGTAGTAATACTCATCAAATCAACATGTTCAAGGAGAGTATGAAGAATGAGTTTGAGATGTCCGATCTCGGTTTGCTAAATTATTTCCTTGGAATGGAAGTAATCCAAGATGATCTCGGTATATTTCTTTCTCAAGAGAAATATGCGAACAAGCTTATTGATAAATTTGGTATGAAACAAAGCAAAAGTGTAAGTACTCCACTTACACCACAAGGAAAATGTGAAGAGAATGGAAAAGAATATGAAGATTCAACCAAATATAGAAGCATTGTTGGAGGTCTTCTATACTTATGTGCTTCAAGACCGGATTTGATGCACGCTAGTTCATACCTTTCAAGATACATGTCATCACCAAGTCTGAAACATTATCAAGAGGCCAAAAGAGTACTAAGGTATGTCAAAGGAACTTCGAATTATGGAATACAATTTACAAGTGTGGAGGTACCAAGGTTACTAGGATATTCGGACAGCGATTGGGGTGGTTCTATTGAAGATAAGAAGAGTACATCGGGCTATGCATTCACTCTTGGCTCAACAATGTTCTGTTGGAAATCAAGCAAGCAACAAACCATTGCACAATCTACTGCCGATGCTGAATACATCGCCGTTTGTACAGCCACAAATCAAGCCATTTGGTTACAACGATTGTTTGAAGATTTTGGCTTAGAATTCGAAGAAGGAGTTCCAATCTTATGTGACAACAAGTCAGCCATAGCAATTGGCAAAAATCCGGTGCAACATGGAAGAACCAAACACATTGAGATCAAGTATCACTTTGTACGTGAAGCACAACAAAAAGGACTTATTCAATTGGAGTTTTGCAAAGGAGAAGATCAACTTGCTGATATCTTCACAAAGGCATTAGGTGTTTCGAAGTTTGAAGATCTGAGGAAGAAGCTTGGAGTCAAAGCTAAAAACGAGATTTGATTAAGGGGGAGTGTTGAACTATAATCAAACATCTCGTATAACCTATAGTTTATATTTACATAAGTCAGTTATTTGTTTGAAGAGTCACGGTTATGTCTCACCGTAAAGTTGTGTCCTTTCGTTTATACATTCGCAATGGTTCGGTTTGTATAAATCTAGATCGAGTCAAGTTCTTAAAACCACAGTGTGTAATACTCGATTATGATCAATAAGAAATTTCAATTCATTTCTTTCTGAAATTTCTTTCACAAACATAAATCTCTTGATACTCTAACAGAGAGATCAATGACTTTAAATTTTGAAGCCCAACGGATTCGTTGTTGTGATATAACGACCCATAGAACTGGTTTGATCGGAGGCTGAGGACTTTTAACGCTGGCAGAGCCCCCAACCAAGATGGAAACATGTCCTTGAATTTGTTGCTTCCCACATTCAAAAGTTCCATAGCTTTGCAATTGATCAAAGATTTTGAAAGTTTTCCCTCAAATCGGTTGCGACTAACGTCAAGTGTGTATAAAGCGGTAGCATTGACAAACACATCTGGAATAATCCCACTGAAATTGTTGCTACGCAGAATAAGCACTTGAAGAGATTTAGTGATATTCTTTAAACATGGAGGAATAGAGCCGTTGAAGCTATTGTTGGACAGATCTACTAGCTCTAACGATCTAAGCTTGCAGATCCAATGGGGAAACGATCCACGAAATGAATTCGAATAAAGACACAACACGCGCATTGGTGCTTGATCAAGAACTTCGTATGGTTTTCCAAAACTGCTAAAAAAGTTATTAGAAAGCTTCAACTGAAACAATCTCCTTAAGCAACCTGGTACTTCACCTTCCAACTTATTGTTGGAAAGATCAAGGAAATATAGGTTGACTAACTATGATATAGATTTGGGGATTTGCCCAATGAAATTGTTGTAACCAAGATGTAATGAAATGAGATTGAGAAATTTAGATATAGATTCAGGGATTGTGCCATCGAATTTGTTGTGATCAAGGTATAGATGATTCAGCTTAGACGTTAAAGATATATTCCCAAACTCTATAGGTCCCTTGAACTCATTTCCTCTCAAGTTAACCACTTGTAACGAAGAAATCGTAAGCAAGAATGTAGGAAAAGGACCGAAAAATGAGTTTCAACTTACATCAAAATCCTCCAACTTGTGGAGTCTACTCATCTCAGTTGGGAGCTGATATCCGAAGTTATTATAACTGAGGTTAAGGTACCTTAGTTGGGTCAAGTTTCCAATTGAAACAGGAATTTTTCCACTTAAGTTGTTTCTGCTAAGGCTCATGTACCTTAGTTGGGTCAAGTTCCAAATTGAAGCTGGAACTTGACCATCTAATTTATTGTAGTGGCGGCAATAGTGGAGCGTAGGAGAAGAAAAAGTGTGTAGAACAAAGGAAAACAAGAAGAAGAAATACAAGGTAACAACAATACCAGAAAAGCAATAAGATTGGTTTGGAATCATCATTACCCTTTTTTGAGTTTGTGTGGTATGTAATATGTTGTGATATGGCTTCTGCGTCTCTCTTTAAAAAGAAAAAAAGGGAGAAACAAAAATATCAATTGTGGAGTTTAGTTCTTGACTTTTCGAAAATCTAGCGTCAACTCATTTGTCTTCTTATCATTTCTAAGTCTATATGATCGTGATTTGTGCCACAAAGTGATGGGCACATAAATCGTTCCACTAAGCTAACTCAAAATGGTATCTATATATATAAAGAAACCTTTTTTCATTTCTGGTGCTGCCACCTCAGCATCCACATTCTAAAAAAAAAAAAAAAAAAACTTCTATAGATCCACAGCAACGCCGGCCCTTCACTTTATATATTTCCTCAAATCAGCAACGTCCGTACTCAAATCAGCCTACTTCAGACCCACCAAATATCTCTCCGCCTACTTCACCAGCAGCAATAGCAGTCATGCCCAGAACTTCACCTCCAACAAATCCTTCACCAGAAACAGCAGCAACAGTCTCAGTGACAAGAATTCCAATAGATCAACATCAAAATAAGTAGAAAATGCAGGGTGGAATGTGGATCAAACCAAGATTTAACACATTCGTCTCCAAAGCTCACTCTTAGGGAATCTAATAAAACATCTCTTGGTCTTTCTCCAAACCTCATTCTTTTACGTCTTTTGGAACATGATAATCAAACTTTTGCACACTAGAAGATCACAGCTCTGTTCCACAATATATTTACATACCGCCAACCCAAATCATAACCCCCTGCACCTACAAAAACTGTTTCCAATTGCTCAGGGACTTGTGTTTATTAACTGGCTTCGTAGAAAAATTTATGTTAGAGATGAATTGGGTTTGTAGAAAAATGTCGATATAAATAGAAAATATCCAAATCACTTCAACCCATAATCAACTTCAGAAACATTTGATATGTGAGCTAAATTTTCTCTACCGCTAGACTTACATTAAGATATCTAGATTAAAATGAAAACAATCCACTCTTTCTTTAAAGTACGGAAATCAATTATAGTGGATCAGAAACCAAAAACGCAGGAATAGATCAGGATTACCTTTCTCCATGAAATTAAAAACAACCCGAAAAATTTCCCTAATCGTCGCCTCCAAATTTTCCAGTTCATTTCCCACTAATTCTAAAGACATCTAATCTATATATCAAAACCTAACTCAATCTTAAAGGGCCTAATATGGGCCACTGACAGAATTACTGCGCCCAATTTCTTCACTTTATGTCTACCCTACAACAATGTCCGCTTCGTAATCTTCGCCTCAAATTTTACCAGTTCGTATCCCAGTAATTCTAAAGACATCTAAGAAAATCAAAAAATAAAAAAATCTTAAAGGGCCTAATATGGGCCACCGACGGAATAAAAAAGGTTTCAACAAATAGGTTTTAACAAATAGGTTTTTTACTCTACAACGGTTTCAACAAATAGGTTTTAGGTGATAAAAAAAAAACAATTATGCAAAAAAACTTTAAATTGTTAAGATCTTTCCTAAAAAAAATCCAACTAATTGCATGAAATTGACCAACAAAAGAAAAAAATAAGTATAAATGTGTACTATCCACTAAACAAATGCATAAAAAATAATAAATTTAAGAAATTAAGAAAATAAACCAAAAAACAAAAAAAAACACATATTTTAAGCTGCTAGAGACAATTCAATTAACTACCAGATTCAAAAAATAAAATAATAGACAATAAAAACTGTTTAGAAAAATTGTTTACAATGTCCGCGCGTAGCGCGGATCACACCCTAGTATTTTATACTTCAGCGTCAACACCTTAGTTTTGGATTGATCGTCCAAGACCTTTGACTCTTTCTTTTTTTATTTATTTCATAATATCAGTTTTTGTTAATAATTGAAGAGACTTTGGCTCCGAATGGAGAAATCAGATCAGGCGGTGCGGATCAAACGGTTTAAACGGATCAGGCGGAACAAGTGTGAATTAGGCGGATCAGGCGGAATAAATACAGATCAAGCGTTTCAAAATATATGGTTGAATGAGAAAAGCGGTACATAACATATATTTGAATAATTTTGTTTTCTCTCTCTCATCGATCAAAAAGGCAATCGTAACTAACACATGTAACTTCTCTTGCCAGTTTCGGGCCGCCGGCTCTTGTCGGTGTCTCTGTAGTTCTTCAATTTAATTTTTCTTTTTCTTACAATAGTTTTAGATGGGTATCGAGTTTATAAGATGAATTTTACTCTGATCTGTTTTCTTCCTTTTGATTGTGACGGAGGCCGCAATCGAGATTTCACTGGAGACCTTTCTGTCGATGCAATTTCTTGTTCAAGGAATGTCGGTGGCAGATCTGAAATCAAAAGAGAATCACGTGCATGTGTCCAATCAGTTAGTTTTTTGAGTCTCGTTTAGGGTCTCCTTTTTTTGCAAGTGGAAATGGTTATGTTTCCGGCAACTTCCTCCGGTTATTGAGGCGTTTCATTCATGGTTCGTCGTCGACGAGTCTGCTATCTCCGTGAAAGGTTTTTTGATCTTTCATGATGTCCGATATCCATGATCCCGATCAATAAAAGGGATTAAGCTTAAATTTCGAAGAGTCATATGGTGTCTCGATCATCGAATTTGGGATCCGAGTATAGCATGTTCATGGAGAATCGTTGAATCTGTGCAAAAGAAGATATTGAATATCATCAATAACATTAGACGACTATGGAATTTCATCCAAGAGATGATAGGCAAGAACAATGATCTCATCATTTTGGGATTGATTATGGAGAAGGAAAGAAACGGGTTTATTAATCCGTTGGCTAGTAAGGCTTCGATATCCAAAACATCGTGGAAATTCACTTCTTCATCGTTCTTTTTAATGTTTGGTTATGTAATTATGGATGTGTATTTGGATTTGCTTATTATTGATGTGTTATGGATGTATCAACTTTTGTATACGATTTGAAATAAATTAATGAATGAGATGTTAAAAAAAAACGTATATTTGAATTAAATATAAATGAGATAAATATGGTTATAAATATGTATAATATATTATAAATAAAATACCTTCAAATATAATACACCAAGATAGAAACAAAAAAATTAAGATCATGTATTTTAATTTTTCCATAACATATTTGCAATATGTTCTCTGGTCGGTTCTTTTGAGTTTTAAATAGTTCATATATAGACATTTAAGAATCATTTAGGAACCGGAAATAAAATCGGTTTGGATACCTTCCGGTTTGGTTCAATATGAATAGTTAATGCCATACCCGAATTATAACACAAAATATTTTGGTTCGGTTCGATTATTCTTACCCGAACTACATGAAACTACCCGAAAAACCTAAAAATATTTTTAAAGTTGGGTTGGGTAATACTAATAAGTAGTGGTAATAAATTGACAACATTAACCAAAAACAATTATTTTTTGTTTTATACAAAAAATGGTTTTTTTAGAATAAAAATAATATATATATTTTTTATATACCCTATTAGCTGATTCGGTCGGCTCCGGTAGGAACACACCGAAGTGTTACAGAGTGGACTTCTCCCCGAAGGGCCACGACACTGCCTATCCCGAGTTTGGAATGCCTTCCAACTAATGACAGGGCTAGTCAGATAGCCCATTAATTACCACCATATAAATGGCCTGGGCCTTTGGTCCAAGCCCGAACTTCCCAAATAATTGTGATATTGTTTCCAAGGAGAGTCGAACCCTGGGGGGAGTGTTGTCCACACATTTCCAAGTCTACTCGCCACTAGACCACAATCACTTGGGCAAAATAAATAATAAAAATTACCAGCCATACTTGAAACACTCCAATTACACATCATAACTACTATTCATAGTGGATCATGTGTTTTTGTTCATGAGTTTGAACCACTTACGGTTCACACACTGCATTTTTTTTTAAGTTGTGAATTACATTTTGAAAATAAATGGTGAACGGAATATATGATACGGTTTGTCTTTCTTGTGTAAGATCTGATTTTTCTCCGTTGCTCCGTTCAGAACCCTAGTCTTCCTTTATATTAGGAGCCATTGACATTTGCCAATGTCCCCACTTTCCAATCTCTCATGTACGTAGGAATTAATGATTCCACCTCTTGTATTTTGCTTCTATTTAAATGAATGAAAAATAAAAAAAGAGGTATTACAAATACCCAAAGAAAATACTTGTGATCTTGAGTTCTCGATTTCTAAATGTTTTGGTTGTCTTTTTCTAACTTAGATTGGGACCTCTTACACAAAGACCATTGACTCAATATCCACCACATACTCTCTTGAATTGACCAACCTTGTTGAGTTCGTTATCTTTCTTACTATTCTGAATATTTGTTCCTCAAAAATGTGAGCTATCTAATTTCATAAACAAAATTTATGTAATTTCATAAACTTTATCAACTAGAAACAATTATCTAATTTCATAAACTTCAGAGCTTTTATCTCTCAATGTGACCTCTACGATCTGCGACATTCGGGTAATCACCTCTCATGGAGAGGAATCAAAGGCACCCACCTGGTGCACTGCCGCCTTGATCGAGCCCTGTCCAATAGCTCGTGGGCAGAACTGTTTCCATCTAGTCACTGCAGATATCTCCAACTCGAAGGATCCGACCACAGACCTGTTGTAACTGTTCTTGAGACAAATTTTGTGAAAAATGGTCTGTTTCGTTATGACAGAAGAATGAGAAACAATACTGAGATCTCACATCTGATTACAGAGAGCTGGAATGATAATCCATCTGATTCTGTAGAACATAAAATCTCTAAATGTCGAAAAGCTATCTCAAAGTGGAACCGCGAGCACCACAAAAACAATCAGAAAGTAATAGAAGAAGAAAAAGACAAGTTGGAGAAAGCAATGAGCTCTAATGTGCATGATGAGCAGCTCGTAATGCTAATCAACCAGAACTTGAATTCGGCCTATAATGAAGAAGAGGAATACTGGAAGCCGATGAGCAGAACGCTTTGGCTTGCTCTAGGAGACAAAAACTCAGGCTATTTACACGCCATAACCCGAGGACGTCGAACCGTTAACAAATTCTCGGTCATTGAAGATAAAAATGGTGTTGCTGTTTTTGAGGAAGAGGAAATTGTTCTCGCAGTTACTACCTACTTCCAAGACCTCTTCATTACTAAATCATCAAACAACGTCGAAACAGTGGCACAAGCTCTCCAACCCTGTATATCCCCCGAAGCAAATGAGCGATTGATCGCGGATCCAACTAAGGAAGAGATACGGGCTGCACTTTTCTCGATCCATCCGGACAAAGCTCCAGAACAAGATGGATTCTCAGAAAGTTTCTTCCAATCAAATTGGGCGACAGTTGGCCCCAAAATCACGGAAGAGATTACTGAGATCCTCTCTACGGGAATTCTGCCCAGATCAATTAATAATACACATGTTCGGCTCATCCTGAAAGTGCAAAACCCGAAGACAATCTCTGATTACAGACCAATAGCTTTGTGCAACGTTTACTATAAAATAATCTCGAAACTCCTTACACACAGACTAAGACCACTCCTCTCGACGATCATCTCTGAAACGCAGTCAGCTTTTGTGCCACAATGAGCAATTACACACAACGTGTTGATAACACACGAGACGCTACACTTCCTGAAGGCTTCAAAGGCGACAATACATTGCTCAATGGCTGTCAAAACTGACATGAGTAAAGCATATGACAGACTTGAGTGGGATTTCATTGTTGCGGTGCTGGAAAGATTAGGCTTTCATGCGAAGTGGATAAACTGGATCTTACAATGCATATCGACGGTATCCTATTCCTTTCTCTTTAATGGAGCAGCTCAAGGACATGTTCTCATGCAGCGAGGAATCCGACATGGAGATCCGCTATCCCCATTTATTTTCATCCTCTGCAGCGAAGTACTCTCGGGATTGTGTAAAAAAGCACAAGGTAATGGGTTGTTGCCTGGGGTTAGAGTCTCAAGAGGAAGCCCGAAGATAAATCACCTGTTATTTGCTGACGACACCATGTTCTTCTGCAAAACTACCCCGAGATGCTGTGAAACTCTGCTATCAATCCTACAACAATACGAAGATGCCTCTGGACAACAGATCAATTCACAGAAATCTTCGATCACCTTTTCAAGTAAAACTCCGCAAGAAACAAGGGAGAGAGTCAAAGGTACCTTGGGTATCGACAGAGAGGGAGGCCAAGGCAAGTATCTTGGTTTGCCGGAGAGTTTTGGACGGCGAAAAAAGGATGTGTTTACACTGATTGTTGACCGGATCCGACAAAAATCAATAAACTGGTCTTCGAGGTTTCTATCTAGTGTTGGGAAGCTGACAATGTTAAAGTCAGTACTGTCAGCTATCCCGACTTACTCTATGTCCATTTTCAAACTTCCTACAAGCCTTTGTAAGAGAATCCAATCAGCCCTAACTCGGTTCTGGTGGGACTCCAAACCCGGGAAAAGGAAGATGTGCTGGCTGTCATGGACAAAACTTACGAGGTCAAAGAGAGACGGTGGGCTTGGTTTCCGGGAAATTCAAAGTTTCAATGATGCACTCCTAGCTAAGCTGAGCTGGCGTATCCTCAAAAACCCAACTAGCCTCTTAGCTCGGACTCTAACCGGTAAATATTGCATTGATAAACACCTACTGGATGTCCCTGCAGTTTCTTTAATGTCCCATGGCTGGCAGGGTATTTTGTTAGGCCGAGACTTGTTACTGAAACAACTCGGGAAAGCCATAGAGAATGGCAAAGGAACATCGATTTGGAATGACCCATGGCTCTATCTGCAGAACCCGGAGAAACCAATAGGTCCCTCAAATCTGAACACAAAAGATCTGACAGTTTCTTATCTCATATCAGAGGAAACAGGGGAATGGAATAAGGAAAGAATTGAAGATATCATCCCCTACCATTCCTCTGAAATTCTCGCGCTCAGACCTAGCGTAAAAGGAGCAGAAGATTCTCACATCTGGTTACAAAGCAAATCAGGAAACTACTCAGCTAAATCAGGCTACCTAGTTGCTCTAGATGCAAAAAAGCAATCAGAAGAACAACAGACTCCGAGCCTTAATTGGAACTCTGAAATATGGACAGGAAAATTCTCCCTGAAAATGAAAGTCTTCATGTGGAAGATCATCCAACGAGCTCTCCCTGTAGGAGAAAACCTTCTGAACCGTGGTTTGCTGGCCGATTCTGGCTGTATTCATTGCGGTGACCTCGAATCGACTGAACATCTCTTTTTTACATGAACCTTTGCCCGTCGAGTTTGGTGTATGGTTCCGTTGAAAAACAGGTTTGATCCCGCCTCATTTCCAGACTTCACCTCGGGACTCCTTGCGTCAAAGAACTTTATCTGCCTTCCTCTAACAGTCATTGGAGCAGGACCCCTGTTTCCCTGGCTATGCTGGTCGATTTGGACAGCTAGAAACCACCTCCTCTTTGAAAACTGAGTGTTTAGTGCCGAGGAAACTGTGAGTAAAGCCATATCGGAAGCAAGGGAGTGGGAACAAGCACTGATTCTGGAAAATAGGGCACCCACGTCCATGACTGAGAGAGAAACTCGATGCACACACCCAAAACTCATCTTGTGCTACTCTGATGCAGCATGGAGGAAAGAATCAAAAACAGCGGGGTTAGGCGGGATGTTCTTAAATCAGTTTAACTCGGAAATCGACAACGGAAACTCTGCAGAACCCCTCGTAACGTTCCCTCTGATGGCATAAGCTTTAGCCATTCGTGCAGCGCTAAACCAAGCCTTAGAGAAGGGATTTACAAATATCGGCACCAAATCAGACGCTCTGGAACTTATCCGAGCTATCACATCGCAAGAGCAAATCAAGGAAATATATGGTCTCCTTTTCGATATTAACGCTCTTGCTTCTATGTTCACCTCTATCTCGCTTACTTTCATACCTCTTGCAGAGAATGCAAGGGATGTTGCTCTTGCTAAGAAAGCACTTCATGACTTTTTAGTTGCTGCTTCTATTATGTAAGACTCGTTTGACATTTTAATGAAAAGTTGTTCAAAAAAAAAACCCCTTGTTAGAAAAAAACAATTATATCTAAAATTGATAATATTCTATACTAGCGTTTTTCTTAATGTACGATACATTGATTTTTTATTTTATTTTGTGACGTGTGTCTTGGTGAAAATGATTTTATGTCTAAAATCTCTATAATATTATTTAAGAATATATTTTTGAAAATGAACTTTGTTTTGTAAGTTATTACATGAAATGCCATTACAAATAAGAAAATATAATTGAAATAGGAAAATATATAATTGTCTTTTAAAATTATTGATAAGTATATGGAAAGTATTTATTTCCCATTAAAGATGTTATTTACTGTTTAGTTTCTTAATTATTATGATATTATTAAATAATAATCAATTCATACATATTCAAAAAGAAAATATATTAGAAAACTTGCAATATTTTTCACTATAATTATTATAAAATATTTTACTAATTTTATAAACAGTTAGACACGAGAAAATTGATTTTTAAAAGTTTGTGCACTGACCACAAAAATTATAGTCATTAAGCGGTGCATATTAGAGTTATGTTTTCAAGATTATAAGTTTTTGCGGATTAGACCGAATAATATTTTAGTTTATTGCAAAATGGGTTAAGTATAAAGGTAAGTCATGGTTGACAGTTCTATCTATAATCATTATTTAAACATATTTTAAAATTCAGATAAAAATATTTTTCTTAAATTTCAAAACAATTTTTAAACAAAAATTACCCAGCTTTATAGCGCGGGTTGAATCCTAGTTGATAATATTCTATACTCGCGCTTTTCTTAATGTATGTGATGTTGTTAGGGTTTATCTCCAGCTTTAGGTAATAAAAATTATAACCCTAACTCCCTAAGTATCTGCAAGTGCACAGCAGTGCGATGTAGTACATAAGGTATCGATCCACAGGGAATCCTCGCTTTCCTGCAAAAACTTTAGACATGGAATTAGTAAAGAAGTCTAAAACGAAAAGAGATTTTTAGAGGGGTTTTTGGTGTCACGAATTGTAAAGTATGCAAAAGAGAAAAGGAAAATAATCGGTTGTAAACAATAATAAACGAATGTTGGGTCGACATGGATATCTGCGGGGAATGTTCGATTCAAAGCACATTAACACAACTCTTAAATAATCGATTCTACCTAACTCCACAAACTCGAACACAGAATTGTATATAGCCTACTCTAGTAGCACTACACACCTATAATTTAACAATTTAACTACTCAGCTTTTGTTTGTAGCCACGGAGAAAATCACGCAATAAAGTCATGTTATTCAACGTTCACAATACTCAATAAGTACGCTTTCATATCTTATAGCAAAATTTATCCCTAAAGATTAGTTCCAAAATTTAGATTAAGCACATTCGTTGCTCTAATATACCTAGGATTTGTTTCTAGTTCATGACGGTAGATCCATGCAGTAATAAAAAATCTATACGAAAGAGTTCTAGAATTCGGCTAAGTAATCTCATGAAATCTTTATCGAACATATCGATCCCCTTCGATGATCTCTTAAACCCAACTGCTAATCTACTCATACATAATCATGCAAGAAAAAATCGAGTTTTTGAATTGCATAATCAATAAAATCACAATTAAATAAAAGGGTTCAAGAGAAATCTATATCTCCCTAAACAAAGAAAAAAGAACAAAAGTAAAGAGTTTGGTGGCTCAAAGTAAGAATAATAAAGCACACGAATTAGAGTTGCTAAAACGGCATATTTATAGGTCGGAAAATTCATTTTTCTCGGGTTTCGAACTGGACAACCGAAAATTCTAGTCGTGAAAGGCGTGTTTTGCGTCTCTTTTGATACGCGATCGATCTCCGGGGCCGAACTAGTCGCCCGATGGACTAAGGATGTCATGGCTTGCAGTTTAGCATTCATTTCCGCCATCTCTCGATCCCGTCCAATGTTCCAGATCTGATGAGGAGGCGTTACTGCAACAACAACAATCTCATCTTCTTACAATCATATCTCTTTAATTAGGTATGTACTTTAAAAAAAAACATTTTAGTTAGATTAGATAACGTACCACAAGTTCGCTTCATAATAAGTGTGTCGTATGCTCCTCGGAAGGTCGAAGTATCAAAGGCATCCAATATGTTCCGACATATTTGAGAAATTTGTTCATTTTACTGTCATCAACAATGATAAAAAAATCAGATCATAAAAATCCAATTAAAACAATGACGAAATTTAGATGGCTTAGAAAAATGAACCTTCATACTATCGAAGGCGTTTCATAAAACATCTTATCGTTAAACTATTGATAATGATACAAATGCAAAACAAAAATCTTTAAATACAGGACACGAAATTATTTATCAAGTGTTTTATACCAAAATCTCTCAAGTGATTTTTATTTTATTTAGTGACGCGTGTCTAGCTGAAAATGCTTTTATATAAAATTAAAAATATTCTACACTGGCACAATTCTTAATGTTTGACACGTTCTTTTTATTTTGTTTTATTTTGGGACGAGTTTCTTGATAAAAATGATTTTATATCTAAAATTGATAATATTCTATATTGATGTTTTTCTTAATGTAAGACACATTGATTTTTTATTTTAATTTTTTGACGCAAGTCTTTCTGAATATGATTTATATCTAAAATTGATAATATTCTATACTGACGCTTTTCTTAATGTATGACACATTTATATTTTGGGACAAGTATCTTAGTAAAAATAATTTTATATTTAAAATTGATAATATTCTATACTGACTTTTTCTAAATGTTAGACATGTTGATTTTTTATTTTATTTTTTGACACATATTTTGCTGAAAATGATTTATATTTAAAATTGATAACACTAAACTTGCGATTTTGTTAATGTGTAACACATTGAGATTTTACCTTATTTTGGGAGAAGTATATTGATAAAAATGATTTTATACCTAAAATTGAAAATATTGTATACTGACGTTTTTCTTAATGTAAGACACTTTGATTTTTTATTTTATTGTTTGACGTGTATTTTGCTGAAAATGATAATATTATTTACTAGCGTTTTTCTTAATGTATGATACATTGCTTTTTATTATTTGGTGACGCATGTCTTAATGGAGATGATTCATATCTAAAATTGATAATATTTTATACTGGCACTTTTCTTAATGTTTGACACGTTGTTTTTTTCTGACCAGTGTCTTAATAAAAATGATTTTATATCTAAAAATGATAATATTTTATACTGGCGCTTTTCTTAATGCAAGACATGTTAATTTTTTATTTTATTTTGTGACGCGTGTCTTGCTGAAATGGTTTATATCTAAAATTGATAATATCTATGATGACACTTTTCTTAAAGTATGACACATTTTTTTTATTCTATTTTAATTAAAATAATTTTATATCTAAAATTGATAATATTCTATACTAACGCTTTTCTTAATGTAATACACATAGATTTTTTGTGACGCGTGTGTTGCTAAAAATGATATATATCTAAATTCGATAATGTTCTATCACTACAAGAAAACACAGTTTTTGCGACCCCCAAAAGAGTCCCAAAACGGTCGCAAAAACTATATTTACGACTCATGTAAGACTATTAAAAGTGGTCGCAAATTTTTTGTCGCTAAAAAAATGAGTCGCATAATGGTCGCAAATTTACGACCACTTTGTGACTACATATTTTAGTCGTTAATAAGCGACTAAATTGACACTTAAAGTATTGGTCGTTTATTAACGACTATATAGTGACTACTTTATTTTTGCGACTCTTTTCAGACTCACTCAAGAGTCGTATTATTGAGACTAATTAAGAACGGTATTTTAGTCGTAGATTTGCGACTGACTCAGGAGTCGTTTTATCGTGACTAATTAAGGACGGTATTGTAGTCGTAGATTTGCGACTGTTTGAAGATGGTCTTAAAGTGGTCGTCAATTTTTGCGACTAACCTAAGACTACTTGTTAGCAAATTAGTCGCAAAAGCGTCGCGTATTCGCAACCAATTTGCCACTCTTTTTGTTCTTGTCTTGTTGGTCGCAAATCAGGCTTGTCATGTTTGTCGCAGATCAATTCCCCCTGTACATTCAAATCCAGAATCTAAACAAACTAAAATCAAAAAAATCATTCAAACATAGGTTTTTTTATACAAAAATACTTGCAATATCCAAAAGCAATATCCAAAACAAAACATTGATGAATCAACAAAAACAAAGCTAATAGTATATTTAAGAGGGAGAGATTGAAGAACCATTTGTGCCTGGTCTGATGGTTCCTACGGTGGCTGGTACCGAGGCTGGTGTGGTGGTTGCTGCGGTGGCTGGTATGGTGGTTGATGCGGTGGCTGGGGTGGCTACTTGAGAAGCCACAAACGATGCAAACGCGGGATCATTTTTCTTGAGGTACGCCTCCAAGCTTGAGATCCGAGATTGAGCAAGTCGTTGCTCCTCATCACGTCGAGCATTTTCCGCTTCTTGTTCAGCGATCTTCTGATTTGCAGCTTGAAGTTGGTTTTGCATCTCTAAAATCAATGATGAAGAGCTTGCATAACGTTCTTTGCTTTTCTCGTTGTTGAACAACTCGCCAAGCTCGCCAAGTCCAAAAGCATTTCCTTTATCATCTGTTTCAGTAGACATGGAAAACAAAACACAAAAAGACAAAATGAATCACAACCAATTCAATCACTCAATCATCAATCAACCAATTCAGCCAAAAAAAAATGAACAGACTGAAAGAATTCAAGTTTTGTTTGCTGAACAGACATAACAAAATACACAGCAAACAGACATAAAACAGACTGAAAGAAATTGAGATTAAGAAAAACAGTTTACAATGCAAACTCAAAAAAACTAATGCAAACAGACATAACACAGCAACAAACAGAACACAGTATACAATGCAAACTAAAAAAACCCAATGCAAACAGACAGAACACAGTATACACAGCAACAAACATAACCAATGCAAACTCAAAACCTCATGGAAACTAAAAAAAAACAGTATACAACATCTAACATAACCATCGACCAAAAAAAAAAAAAAAAACCAGAAAACAGAAAAGAGAAATTACCTTAAGAAAGATGTCATTCTTTTCCTCAATGGTGAGGGTGCGATGAGTAGAATGTTGAGAAGAATTCTCTGAGGTTGCAGAACCATCGACCTCCATTTGTAACATCATCTCTTCGATGTTCTTGTCATAATTCTCAGCTACTTTTTTGGCCTTGTGATCAACAAAACTTCCATCTGCCCTTGTATGTGTTTTGATAAACACTTCTCCAAGCGAGACATGACGCCCTAATGCTTCCTCCTATAACGATACAAAAACATATTAAAAAACTGAAATGCAATATATAAAATAAACTGAAAACGTTTTACCATTTCTTGTTTAATTTGCAGGTACGATTTCTGGCCGGATACGTGCTTGTGGGGACCAAGACCGCCACGGTCAGAGTTACGACATTGTGTCGCAGTAGAGCTCCTCTCAATAGCATCCGGAGTGTCCCAATGAGCCCACATTTCAGCCCAAAGCGTCTCGCCAATCCAAGGTGGTCTCTCACCTTTGTGTTTAGCTTGACTAACGATACCTTTCATCCGTTTTTTGGCTCTCTTCAAGAAGCCTACTTTCACCAGATCGGTAATTCCGCTATCCCAATTGTACTTCCGCTACACAATACAATAATGGTAAGTATCATTTTATATATCACTTACAATGAAAACTATTTAAAGACTCTTACCGCAAACGTTCTGAAGTATCTCTCTTGAATGTCTATATGGGTTTTGTGCCAGCTATAGTACGGACCATCAAACTTCCTCCGAAATATGCCATCAAAGACTCGAGACAGTTTTCCTTTGTCTCTGTTAAACCTGTTAAATAAAAATCCACAAACAAAAAGCAGATTGTTTAGTAATAAACAATTACACAATTAACACTTAGCTATAGTATCTTACATGAACCAGATTATTAAGAACTTTGAATTAGCTCACTAAACTAATGAGACATGAACTGTTAACACTATTAATAGAATGAAAACACAAACTGCACTTTTTTTGAAAAATGATTTTGAACTATCAGACTTCATAGACTCGATCCAACAACAAACTGAAGCAATACTTGAAGATCTTTCACACCAAAAACTCGACCCAACACAACTGAAGAGACAGAAACAACAACACATTGAATTAAATCACTAAACCAGATTGGTTAAGAGACACGGAGAGACCTAGACTTCCATCTAAATCAGAGAATTCAATAATCTGAGCTGAGCCAATACTGATTCAAACCAACAACTATATATCAATCCAAGCAATACTATTTATTTCAATCAAAGCCTACAAATTCAAACCAGCAACTATCTATCAAGCAAATCAATCCAGCAACCACAATTTTATCAAAGGAAGACTTTACCATGTGTTTTGAACGTCGGGAAGAGGATGTGGACTCAAAACTGTTAGATGTTCTTGGCCAGGAAGGGCCAACAAATCATCTAACAGTTGTTGGTAGTCCGGTTGTTGCTCTGGATCATTAGGAGGAGGAGGATTATTCGGTATCTACTGCGGATTGAGATGCTCTAGGATCTGAACTTGCGGCAGTTGTTGTTGGGGAAACAGATAATGATGCGGTTTCTGCTGCTGAATGTGAAGAGGAGGAGCTTGTGACTGGGAATTAGAGGTTTGCGGTTGTTGAATCGCGAATTCGGGCTATACATTGTCTCCTTGCAGTTGTTGATTAGAGGTCTGCCGTTGTGTCGTCGGTGGATATTGGGCTGGAAGAGATGGTCTAGATGTCTAGGAATAGGATACTGTCGCATCAGAGGATCGGTTGGAGGCGTGAGAAGACGAGCCGTCACCGCGGCCTTTGCCGTCACCGCGGCCTTTGCCGGCACCGCGGCCTCTACTTGTCCTTCCCGTGGCAGGCATTATCTTCGGAGATCGAGAGAGAGATATATTCGGAGAGGAGGATCGGAGAGTGAGAGCGATTGAAAGACATGGTTGTGAAGATTGAGAGAGATATGCAGCAATTGAGAGAGATGGGGTTTCGGAGATCGAAAGAGATGCTGGTTTTTCGGAGATTGAGATCGGAGATCGAAAGATATGCGGCTGCGATTGATAAATTGTTAAGGGTTTTTCAGGGAATGGAAGATAAGAGACAAAGAAGAGAAATAGTTTCATTTAGAGTATCACGAAACAGTCTCTAAAGAGTGGCGAAAGAGTCGCAAAATAAAAAAAGGAGGGATAAATTACCGCGTGTTATTTCACCAAAAAAATTATAAAATTTGAGTTGGTCGCAAAATGGTCACAAAATGGACACAATTAGCGACTGTTAAGTGACTCTTCTTTAACTTATACCCTAAACCCTAAACTTTCCATCATTCTTAATAAAAATATGACTAAACAATAATTCTTTAAATATTTCTAACACTAAACTCTCTATTTAAAGAGTAAACTAAGAAATGTTAAGTAAATTTTGAAAATTTTATATATTTCTAAATCTTTTCATATAAAACACATATGTAGTTACTACATCTAATGATAATATACAACTAAAATTTTTAAATATGGGAATTGATATGTTTTATCTATGTTATCATGAATCAGTGTATTTAGTAGTTCAAATCTATGTAAAAAATACAAATTAACATATTTACAATTCTATATTGATGATTTTTTAAAAAAAAATAGAGTGGAGTTGTTAAACAGTAGCTAATCAGTCACAATTTCAGGTGTTGGTCCGGAAGTAGTCGCAAATTAGTGGGTATTTTAATACTCTTTTGTGACTACATATTAAATTGATGAAAAATTCGCAAACTGGTCACAAAATGGTCGCAAATTGCGAATGTTTTGTGATTATTCTTAAACATATACCTTAAACCCTAAACTTTCAATCATTCTTAATAAAAATATGATGATTTTTTAATTCTTTGACTAATCCTAACTCTAAATCTCTCTATTTAAACAATAAACTAAGAACTGTTGAAAATTTGGAAAAAATTATATATTACTAAATCATTGCATATAAAACGTATATGTATTTACTACATGTTATGAAAATATACAACCATAAGTTTAAAAATATTAGAATTTATATGTTTTTCTCTGTTATCATGAATCAGTGTATTTATAAGTTCAAATCTATGTAAAAACGTACAAATTAACATATTTACAATTCTATATTGATGGTTTTTTGAAAAAAATAGAGGGTAGTTGCTAAACAGTAGCAAATCAGTCACATTTTCATGTGTTGGTCAGGAAGCGGTCGCAAATTAGTGGGTATTTTAAGAATCTTTTGTGACTACTTAGAAAATTGTTGAAAAACTGTTTTCCAGAGTCTCGAACCGCAGAACTCTGATACATAAGATTGCTGTGTAACCAAAGTGCCATTACGATCATTCGGTATTTAAATACATTAACTATTTTATAAAGCCTCTTTTTGATTAATTAGAAAATTGTTGAAAAATTGTTTTCCCTGAATCTCGAACCACATACATGTGATCCACAATCTAGGTGTGTAACCAAAGTGCCATTACGATTATTCGTTATTTGTTAACATTTACTAATATATAAAGACTCATTTGTAACAAAACATAGACAATAATTATACATGATAATTATATTACAAAGTTATTATACATGATAATTATATTACAAAACATACATGATAAAAAATGTTTTTACAAAATTTATTACAGAGATATAAAGTAAAGTTATATTCAAATTCCTCATCTTCATCATCGGAAGATGATAAATTAGAACGAAATTCGTCCTCAGCTTCTTGGTCTTCGATTTCAAAATCAATATCTTCATAAGGATGATTTTCCTCTACTAAACTATCAATTATGATTTCATCAATCGTATCCGTGAGGCCATCATCAACTGTTTGCTGCAATATAATCACCTCTTTTTCGTTAAACTTTCCTTGAACACCTTGTCTTGGATTTACTTTGAGAACTGTGAGCCACACCTTCCGAGGTCGTTTAATATATGGGTATGAAAGATAACAAACTTGATCATCTTGAGATCCTGTACATTAAGTAGGTGTAAAACTAGGAGTATACATATATACATATACATATACATACTTAATTAAATTAAACAAAACTTACCTAAAATAAAAGATTCGTAATTTTGATATCTCCTCGATGATAGCACATCGACAACGCCTCCTTCTCGCATTCTGGTGTCTTTGCCAATCGTAGGGTCAAACCATTCACAATAGAAAAGTGTGATTTTCAAATTTAGAAATCCTGGATACTCGAGCTCTATGATGTTTTCCACAGTCCCATAAAAATCATCCCCTTCAGATGCTTCAGAATAATTTTGTCCTCGCACCCATACTCCATAATTCATTGTTTTTTTCGTGAGTCCATGGTCTCGCGTGTGAAACAAATACCCTCTTGTAAAATACATGGGCCATGACTTGACTTTATTTTCAGGATCTTCCACTATTTCAATACCCCAAGGAGGAAAAATTTCTTGACTTTTCATTGTACTCACCTATATATGTATATGCAAATATATTAATTAAAAAAAAATTCATAAAAATTCTTTAATAATCAATAGATGGATAGTAAATTAAATACGTACATATTGACGAACCCATATATGAAAATCTTCATCTCCTTTTGACTTCACCTCATCATCAGAGAGTTCCGGATATTGAAATCGAATATGGCTTCCAACAATCTGATTTGCCAATTAACAAGAATAAGAAATATAAATTAATAAAAAATCACAATTAAGTTAATGAACCGTATATAAAGTACCTCTCAAGCGGCTGAAAATAGTCACAATTCCGCAATACATATGCGTGTGCGCATTTATAATCTTTCTCAGTTAACCAAAATTCACAACTCTGGCCACTTGGACGACTTACTTGAGTGAATATATCCGGTACATGTACAGGATATACGGGTACTTCACCTTCATCATACCGACTTGACCTGAGAAATATTAATATATATATATTGACGAACAAAAATAGTCGCCTTTATTTTAGCTCGTATAATTTAAAGCGAAAATTGAAATTAATGTTCGGAGAAATTTTCTACACCATACCTTCTTCTGCGAGCTGTAGAAATGTGTGAAGCGAAGTAGTGTTCTGAGAAATAGGATATCTCGTCATTTATGTATGATTGAACTATTGATCCCGCTGGATATCTTTTGTTCTTCGCCTGTCCTTTTAAACGTTTAAAAAACCTTTCTAAGGGATACATCCACCTATATTGCACAGGACCACCAATCTCCGCTTCGTAAGGTAGGTGTATTGGTAGGTGCTCCATCACATCAAAGAAAGAAGGTGGGAAGATTTTTTCCAAATTACACAAAATCATGACAATGTTATCCTTCATAATTTTGAGGCGGGTTTGATCCAATAATCTACTACATAAGTCACGGAAAAATGCTCCAATCCCTACGACAATATTAAAATCATATAAGTTATATATATATATATATAAGTGAAACATATATGTTATATATATATATATAAGTGAAACATATATGATAATATATATATACATATACCTGATAATGCAAGGTGCACATTCCGCGGCATAAGTTCTGCAAAGACAAACGGAAGCAATCGTTCCATAAATACATGGCCGTCGTGACTTTTAATTCCCGAGAGCTTTCCACCGTTGGTGTCTGCACAACTAGATAAATCTGCTACATAGCCATTGGGGAATCTAACCTCATGTTTGACCCATTGTAGTAAGCTTTCTTTCGCTTTTGAAGTCAATCGCCAAATAGGAAATGGAGCTCTCCCTCGATCATCTACATGCAAATCTTTCCGAGAACAAAATTTTGCAATATCTGATCTTGACTTTACTGTATCTTTTGATCTGTCTTTAACATTCATAACAGTATACATGATGTTATCGAAAAAATTCTTCTCGATATGTATCACATCAAGATTGTGTCGTAGCGTCAGATCGGTCCAGTACGGTAGCTCACAAAATATGCTTTCTTTATGCCAATTATGCCACTCCCCATAGCCGTCCACTTTATTTTCATGACCATTTCCACCGAATTCAGATGTTTTGGGTGGTTCTGCATGCCTTATACGCTCATATAAAACTTGTTCGCCAGTTAAAGATTGTTGTGGGTAGTCGTTCAATGCGCGCTTTCCCTTCAAAAAGTTTGTTTTATTCTTCCGTAACGAATGACTTGCAGGAAGAAATCTTCTATGACAGTCAAACCAACATGTCTTCTTACCAGCCGGAAGATAAAAAGCATTTGTATCATCCATACAAATAGGACACGATAGTCTTCCATGTGTCGTCCATCCCGACAACATACCATATGCTGGAAAATCGCTTATAGTCCACATTAGAACAGCTTTCAGGTTGAAATTTTGATCTAATGACACATCATATGCCTCAACTCCGTTATACCATAACTCCTTTAACTCGTCGATCAATGGTTGGAAGAAAACATCAAGACTGGCTCGTGGATGATTTGGTCCCGAATTCAAAATCGTTAAGAACAAATACTCAGTATTCATGCACATATATGGCGGTAAGTTGTATGGAGTCATGATCACAGGCCACAACGATTGATTTTTTGACATACCAAAAGGATTAAAACCGTCAGTACATAACCCAAGATATACGTTTCGCGTTTCTTCTGCGAACACAGGATGCAAATATTGAAAATTCTACCACTCCGCCGCATCAGATGGATGACACATTACTCCGCCTTTTGAATCATGCTCAGCATGCCATCTCATTGATGATGCAGTCTTCTCTGATTGGTACATTCTCTTCAATCCGTTAGTGATAGGTAAATACCACATACGACAAAACGGAATTTTAGTTCGTCCCTCACTAGCCTTATATCTTGGTTTTGCATAGAACTTGCAATGCTCCAACTTCTCATATTCTTTCCAAAAGAGCATACAATTATCTATACATACATCAAATGTATGGTACGGCAATCCTAGCTTTTGCATCAAAGTTTATGTCTCGTAGTACGAACTAGGTGATTGATTACCCTCTGGTAAAACCTCCGTAAACAATTCAGACCATGCGTCCATACAGCTTTCGGCCATATTATAGTCTGACTTAATGTTCATGAACCGAGCAGCCAAAGATAACTTCGACAGACCTTCACGACAACCATCATAAAGTGAAGTATTTGCAGCATCTAACATGTCGTAAAACCGTTTTCCCGCTTGGGTAGGTTCTTCATGAACATGATGATCATATCCACTTTCATCATGTTCATGATGATGATTAAATGGCGTAGCACCATGAAATGCATCATTTACCATCCCATCATATACATTCCCCCCATCATATGTTGTTGGTTGATGATTACCACTAGTATAATCTACATTAGCATAATGACTATTCGATCCTCCCCCAACCACATCATAATCTTCACCATGTTCACAACATACATAATATCCTGGCATAAATCCTCTACTATGCAAATGCTTCGAAATTGTATTTCCATGCAAAAATTTGGAATTTTTACATTTAATACAAGGACAGTGAAACCTACCTCCACAACTTTGCTCTAGTGGTTGGCTATTAGCAAAATTCATGTACTGATCCACCCCCGCCAAGAATTCACTGGAGATATGATTTGTGTGTGGATCGATCCTATTATACATCCACTCTCGTGATGAATTCCACATTTTTTTAGTTTTTGTAACTCACTCGAGTTTTTTTGTTTTTTTCTGTTTTCCTTCGATGAATGTATATGTCGAGCGAGGGGTGTGTTATATTTATATGCAAAATTTTGAGACTCTTGTGCGACTCTAAAATAGAGTCACAAAAGTTTGGTATACCAACTTATTTCACGTATTTTCCAGGTTTTCTACCAACTTTTAGCGACCACTTTTTTCTTTAATTTTCCGTAGCAAATTGGTCGCAAATTTGCGACAACGTTTGCAACCAAATTTATCAGTCTCAAATTTGGGACTACTTTTGCGACTACATTTATCCGTCACAAATTTGGGACGACATTTATTAAACAGTCGCAAATAAGCGACTCTTTTCTGACTATTTAATTTTGTCGTTAATTTGCGACTATTTTGCTTCTAATTTATGAACAGTCGCAAAAGAGTCGCAAATTCGTCTCACTTTCGTCGCAGCTTTTTGCGACCAAAAAAGAGTCGCGAAAAGTGGTCGCAAATGCTGTGTTTTCTTGTAGTGATATATACTCACGTTTTTCTTAATGTATGATACGTTCATTTTTTTATTTGGTGACTTTTGTCTTGATGGAAATTATTTCTATCTAAAATTGATAATATTATATATTGGCGCTTTTTAATGTTTGACATGTTTTTGTGACGAGTAAATTGATAAAAATGATTTTATATCTAAAATTGATAATATTCTATACTGGCAATTTTCATAAAGAAGACATGTTGATTTTTATTTTATTTTGTGACCCGTGTCTTACTGAAAATGATTTATATATAAAATTGATAATATTATATAATGGCGCTTTTCTTAATGTATGACACATTTATATTTTATTTTATTTTATTTTTGGATAATTATCTTGATAAAAATGATTTTATATCTAAAATTGATTATATTCTATATTGGTGATTTTCTTAATGTTAGCCACATTGATTTTTTATTTTATTTTGCGACGCGTGTCTTGCTGAAAATGATATATCTAAAATTAATAATATTCTATACTCGAGCTTTTCTTAATGTATGACACGTTGGTTTTTTATTTATTTGTAACAAGTGTCTTTATGGAAATGATTTTTTATCTAAATTTTATAATATTCTATACTGGCGCTGTTTTTAATGTTTGACACATTGTTTTTTGTGACGAATTTCATGATAAAAATGATTTTATATCTGAAATTGATAATATTCTATATTTGCGATTTTCTTAATGTAAGACACATTGATTTTTTATTTTATTGTGTGACGCATGTATTGCTGAAATTAATTTATATCTTAAATTGATAATATTCTATACTGGCGCTTTTTTAATGTATGACACGTTTATATTTTATTTTTATTTTGGGACAACTATCTTGATAAAAATGATTTTGTATCTAAAATTGATAACATTCTATATTGATGCTTTTTATTAATGTAGGACACGTTGATTTTTTATTTTTATTTTGTGATGTGTGTTTTGTTGAAATTGATTTATATCCACGTCCATATATGCATAAAAGGTGTATCCACGTCCATATATGAATAAAAATAGTACATGCAATCATGTCCACGACTTTATTAACTATCTTGATAAAAATGATTTTGTATCTAAAATTGATAATATTCTATACTGATGCCTTTTTCTTAATATATGACACGTTGATTTATTTTATTTTATTTTGTGATGTGTGTTTTGTTGAAAATGATTTATATCCACGTCCATATATGCATAAACATAGTCCATGCAATCATGTCCATGATTTTATTGATTCATTATTTGTCCATGAAATCCTATCTATTCTCGTTTGAACTAATTCCGGGAACAAGAACACGAATAATTACTGCGTGAACATGTTTTTGTGTACCTGTAATGAACATTTGTTTTTATAGGTTCATCCACGCCGATCTATCAATGTAAACTTTTCCACGCTATCATATCCACTTCGATCTTAATTCATGTCCACTTCGATCTGAATTTCGCATGACTAGATTTATAACGCCCCGACCACCCCTACATGTGGGCCCCACCCTTGTCTGACGGCCGGTGCGTTAGTCCGGGAGGCTTGTAATACTTGTTTACTGACCCTGCAATCACCACGTGACCTTTCCCCGTGTTTTGTCCCCACTCACACGATACCGCGAATCACTTCCCGGAAGGTCACCCATCCTTAGATTACTCCACCTCAAGCACGCTTAACTCTGGAGTTCTTTCGGGCAAGTGATCGGAAAAGGTAAGTGCACTTTGGTGACATAGGTAGCCAAATCAATTCTTATAAGCCTCTCCGCATATACAAGAAATCGGGATGTTACAATCACCCCCACTCATAGAGCGCAACGTCCTCGTTGCGCACCAGGATCGTCACCCTAGACGGTGTGAGCCCACCTGACTCCACACACGTGTTTGGGTTCGGCTCTGATACCACTTATAACGCCCGACCGCCCCTACCTGTGGGCCCCATGCCCTCTCTCGGCCCGTGGGCCCCACCCTTGTCCGACGGCCGGTGCGTTAGTCCGGGAGGCTTGTAATACTTGTTTACTGACCCTGCAATCACCACGTGACCTTTCCCAGTGTTTTGTCCTCACTCACACGATACCGCGAATCACTTCCCGGAAGGTCACCCATCCTTAGACTACTCCAGCTCAAGCACGCTTAACTCTGGAGTTCTTTCGGGCAAGTGATCGGAAAAGGTAAGTGCACTTTGGTGACATAGGTAGCCAAATCAATTCTTATAAGCCTCTCCGCATATACAAGAAATCGGGATGTTACAAGATTTCTAGTGTTTTTTTTTTTTTAGATTTTTTGTTTCACACCTAAACTATAGTAAAATTGGTCTTAAAATATAGCAAAAATAGAATTATTATTTATTGTAACAAACAAAAAAATCGGTTTATGTCTTTCACATCATACAAAATTAGAAAACAAACAAAGTGGGGAATAATAATTAATTTACTCAAATTTTAAAAAATTTAACTCATACACGCCATTACATCCACCATGAGGGGCAATTTCGAATTTAAAGAAAATGAATAGTAAAAAGTGCATCAATAGCACAAAGTGTCTTTTCTGTCAACCAAACTCAAAAAGTGTCTTTTTAAGTAAATCACTATTCATTTCATCAGAAACCTACGTTTCAAAATTTGAATATTATTCATTTTCACGAGTGATCTAATTTTCTTTATCTCTTTTTCGTTTTTAGTTTTTTTCCACGGGTTATAAAATATTAAATTATAAATCCGCTTATAATCGGATACTAATCTAGTATTAATAGGAAAAAAATATTTGGTCACTAACAATATTTTGAACACAAAAAAGCCGAGACAAACCGAGTAGAGAAGGAGATGAAGAATATCACAAGATTCACAACAAAGAAGATGACCATTTTTGTTTTCCTCTGTTTTTTTTAATGAAATTTGTCGTATTAAAATAGCTTTAATAGATTTGAAACTTATGAGATCATGTGATAACCCGAAGGATCTCCGCGTGAAGGTACCGACTCAACTTGATGGATCCTCGTTCAAACCGAAGGATCTCCGCGTGACACTGTATGTTACTCCGTGTAAGGTAACTTCTATAAATAAAATCATGTTCCGTACGTGGAATGGATCTGATCTTGATTCACATTTTCATATACATAACCCAATATCCTCTCACTTGCTTCTCACTCTAAAAAGTCTCGAGCATTCACTCTCTTTTTTCAATCTTAAACACATTACCTTTCCTTAGCCTCGAGACATGGTAACTATCCCTGAAGTAAATTTAGTTTGGTTTACTTTGGTATGTATACTGAAGTAACCACTATTCATTTTGATTTTCTTTGGTGTGGTGTGATTTCGCTTGAATTGGTTTGATTTGGCTGATTTAGATACTATCCCTTACTTATATCAGGTATTAGGTACTAACCTTTTTTACACGTTTGCTATATTATTGTAAAGTTTGTGAGTCATGCATGACACAAAAAAAAACTTATACAGATTGAAGTCATGAGGAAATGCTAAAAATATTTGAACCCTTTTTTGCAGTATCTTCCTCAAGATCCCCCAAAATCTATCATTGATGGAACACAATGAGACAATAACAACAAATAGTATTGTATGGATCCGGAGAGATAGAAGAATCTATGCAGACTTAGAGATTCAATTTTTTTTTTTGGGATGAATGTTAAATTATATTCAAACCCGAAAACAACGTTTCTACATCTTTGATGCGAGCTTTTGAAGTAAAAAAACCATTCTAAAAAAAGATAGAGTTCTAAATCACGGAGCTTTCCTCCGATTTAAACTATTGGTCTTGATGCGAACCAGAATTGCATTCCTTCCTCGTAGCATCTATCTCCAAGCATTCGTATAGAAGTAAACCTGTTACAAAGCCCCTTATCAATGAATTTTATCAATCGTGTCACTGAGGATGGGTTGGTTCCATGTCTCCACTCGTTTTGTTCCCTCCACAGCACATGAACCGGTTTATGACATTAACAGTTGCACCTAACCGCCTTATAAGAGGTAGTAAGGCGAGTTATAACAATAAACTATTCTTCCATAGGGTTAATTAGTTTTATATTTTGTACTCTAATTATTTATGCTATCCTTTTAAATACTTTTCAGTACATTTCAATGTCATTCATGAGAGAAAATGGTATGACCAAACCTGAGTTGATCACGATGGTAGGAAAAGATTGTGAAAAATGGGTTGTTAATCTCCGAGGGGAAATCTTAGGAAGACTGTGTTTGGGAAAGGGATGGAAAGAGTTTGCTAAGAAAATGGCTTAAAACCGGTTAAATTCTTCACACTAGAGTTAGTATGGGAAAACGGTATTCCTATGCTCAGTTTGGTCTACACAGATAGTGATAGAAGGCACATAGGAGAGTGTTCAAAAGCCAGCAAAAAAGACTCTTTTTCCACATAACCTAGCAACGGAAAGAAAACCAAGAAAGACAAAAACAACATAGATGAGAGGATTAATTCATCTTTACTGGGTTTTGTTTACATTGCTAGGTTATGTGGGATAAGATTCTTTCTCATATGCTTTTGAACACTATCATATGTGCTTTCTATCACACTATATGTGTATGATAAGCTGAGCAAAGGAATTCTATTTTCCTATATTAAATCCAATGTGAAGAATTCACCCGGCTTTAAGTCATTTGTTTTAGCAAATTTTCCAGCCCTTTTCTAAACTTTCCCCTCGAAGATTAACTAACCATTTTGCAATATCTTTGAAACAACCGCACCCATTTTTTTTTTTGCAAATAATTACTAAAATCCCATAAATAATAATAATTGAACCTCACCAATTAATTTCCGGTTCAAGATTAAAATCCGAATAATCAAGATCATAAATTATTAAATAAAATAACCAATTAAACGACAAGTCTAGATCACCCCCTCTTCCTCGCCCTGATCCCACAGTCACACTTTCTCTTTTCCTGCATCAATTAAAATATAAGAGATGCATAAGTATTTCGAAAAATACTCAGTGAGACAATCCTCCCATCTACATGCTAACAAATAATTAAGATAATAAATATAGACTATCACGAAAATACCGAATAAATCAAAAATTTCATGAAACACTCGATCTAGACCCTCAGAGATCGTAAACGGCCTATAATCACGAAATCACATCAATTATCAAAATTATTTAATTACGCCTATGGTCCTGCACTTACCTTATTCCCGCACAGAAAGTTTCACGAGAAAATTCAGCAATTTTCTAGAACTCCCCGGGATGAATAACCTTCTATTAATCCACATAAAAAAACAAATAATAAAATAATCAAAACAAGTTTCAATTATTCTAAACTACAAACTCTTCGTCCGACTCTGCAACAACCGTCTTCTTCGTCCGACTCTGCAACAACCAGCCGATCACCACCGCCAGTGCCACTACACCATCACCGGAGCTTACCACCGGAACTACCACGATCCAACCACCGAACACGAACCCCGCCGCAAACACCAACACGTCGCGACAACACCGACGCTTGACCCTCACGTCACCGCCAACATCATCCATCTCCGATGACAACCACAAGACTACTTTGATTCCAACGTGAAAACCAAGCTAAGAGGAGGACCCTTACCGACTCAACTTGATGGATCCTCGTTCAACCCGAAGGATCTCCGCGTGAAACTGTATATTACTCCGTGTTAGGTAACTTCTATAAATAAAATCATGTTCCGTACGTGGAATGGATCTGATCTTGATTCTCATTTTCATATACATAACCCAATATCCTCTCACTTATTTCTCACTTTAAAAAGTCTCGAGCATTCACTCTCTTTTTTCAATCTTAAACACATTACCTTTCCTTTGCCTCGAGACATGGTAACTATATATATATATATATATATATTTTTTCTCAAAAAATTAAATCTAGTTTGGTTTAGTTTGGTATGTATACTGAAGTAACCACTATTCATTTTGATTTTCTTTGGTCTGGTGTGATTTCGCTTGAATTGGTTTGATTTGGCTGATTTAGCTACTATCCCTTACTTATATCATGCATTAGGAACTAACCTTTTTTACACATTTGATATATTATTGTTAAGTTTGTTAGTCATGCATGACACTAAAAAAAACTTATACAGATTGATGTCATGAGGAAATGCTAAAAATGTTTGAACCCTTTTTTGCAGTATCTTCCTCAAGATCCCCCAAAATCTATCATTGATGGAAAACAATGAGACAATAACAGCAAATAGTATTGTATGGATCCGGAGAGATAGAAGAATCTATGCAGATTTAGAGATTCATTTTTTTTTTTTGGGATGAATGTTTAATTATATTCAAACATGAAAAACAACGTTTTTATATCTTTGATGCGAGCTTTTGAAGTAAAAAAACCATTCTAAAACAAAGATAGAGTTCTAAATCACGGAGCTTTCCTCCGATTTAAACTATGGGTCTTGATGCGAACCAGAATTGCATTGCTTCCTCGTAGCATCTATCTCCAAGGATTCGTATAGAAGTAAACCTATTACAAAGCTCCTTGAAACAACCGCACCCATTTTTTTTTTTGCAATTAATTACTAAAATCCCATAAATAATAATAATTGAACCTCACCAATTAATTTCCGGTTCAAGATTAAAAATCCGAATAATCAAGATCATAAATTATTAAATAAAATCACCAAATAAACGACAAGTCTAGATCACCCCCTCTTCCTCGCCCAGATCCCACAGTCACACTTTCTCTTTTCCTGCATCAATTAAAACATAAGAGATGCATAAGTATTTCGAAAAATACTTAGTGAGACACGTATATACATGTATATACATAGGCGTGTTTCAAGTTTCCTTATTACACCAACCGGTCCTCGCCCTTACTCCCCTTCCGAAAGTTGACCCCAAACTTTCAAGATTATCAATCACACCCGCCCATAAAAATTGATTTATTCAATTTAACCCCCCTAACTTCTGAAAGGTCAACTTAAACCCAATTAATGGATTACGAGTGTTACAGTTCTCCCCCACTAACATAGATTCGTCCTCGAATCTAACGTCCAACGAACATCCACAACATAGCACAACCGCTATTCCAATTCAGCATCGCACGACCGCTCTTCCAACTCCACCAACAACGGTATCACGGCTCAACACCATAGCGCCATAGTTCCCTACTTGGTTTGGCCAACCACTCCAACACCCGGGAGTATAACGACTTCACGACCCAACACCATAGATCGGTCCGTCTAACGCATAGAGAGCTAGACAACGGCAATCTCTCAAGTGACCTGTCTCACCAATCAGGAATCACATCGAAACCCAGCCGGCCAGGTACACTCGGCAGTGACTCACCAGTGCACTCCGATGCCGCGATATGGGGTCACCACCCCGTGCCAAACCAATCCGGAACTATCAGCCCTATGCGGCTACCAAACACCTAGTATCCGCACTCCCGCTACCAGACCACTACCACTAGTAGCCCGCCAACCTGTCTACTAGTCCCCTAGTAACCACACCACTCGATATTTTCAATGAAAACACCTTTTTATTGAATAATCAAAAGCTCCAAAGTACATCAATTAATTATAATACCATAAAATAAAAAAATACAACAACGCAATAACTCCCCAAAACCCCAACACCATGGTTACAACGACATGGAAAAACACCCGACTAACCCTCCAGTTTGCCGAACCACTTGGGAAACTTGCGCTTCAACTTCGCTTCCAGCTCCCAAGTCACCTCCTCGGCTCCATTGCAGTCCCACAGCACCTGCATCTCAGGAACTTTCTTCCTCCTGATCACTCTCACCCGACGATCTAGTACTCTCAGAGGCCTCGCCTCCACCACCATGCCCGGTGTAAAATCTGATGGCACCCCCGTGAACACCTGATCATCCTTGTGCAGACATTTCTTCAGAATCGACACATGGAACACCTTGTGAAATGCCTGCATAGACTCCGGCAACTCTAGCCGATAAGCCACCGGTCCGACCCGCTCCAGCACCCTGACGGGACCCATATATCGCGGACTCAACTTAGTCTCGGAAATGGACCTGTTCGGACCCCTCAACATGGCCATCTTCAGATAGACCAAATTGCCAACTGCGAACTCCAGCTCCTTCCTACGCCGATCTGCGTAGCTTTTCTGACGATCTTGAGCTTCCTTCATGTTCAACTTCACAATCCGGACCTTCTCAGTCGTCTCCTGCAAAAAGTCAGCCCCCAACAGGCTCCTCTCCCCCACTTGTGTCCAACATAACGGGGTCCTGCAAGGCCTACCATACAACGCCTCAAATGGTGCCATGCCGATACTAGCCTGGTAGCTGTTATTGTACGCAAACTCCACTAGATTCAGATGATCCGCGCAATGTCCACCCCAATCCAACACACACATCCTCAACAGATCCTCCAACGTCTGGATAGTCATCTCCGACTGCCCATCGGTCTGGGGATGATAAGCTGTACTCATGTGTACCTTAGTGCCCATCTCCTTCTGGAAAGCGCCCCAGAACAACGAGGAGAACTTCGGATCTCGATCTGACACTATACTCACCGGTACCCCATGCAGCTTCACAATCTCCCTGACGTACCTCTTGGCCAACACTTCCGCACCGTCGGTCTTCTTTATGGCCAAGAAGTGCGCAGACTTGGTCAACCTATCGACGATGACCCAAATAGCGTCCTTGGTTCGCGAAACCGGCAGACCCACCACGAAATCCATGGTGATCATGTCCCACTTCCACTCCGGAATGGGTAAACTCCTCAACAACCCGCTCGGAACCTGATGCTCAGCCTTCACCAACTGACAGGTATCACACCCCGCAACCCAGTTGGCAACATCCTTCTTCATCCCTACCCACTGGTAATACCGTTTGAGGTCACGGTACATCTTGGTAGCTCCTGGATGAATAGAGAAACGGCTCTGATGTGCTTCCCTCAGGATTTCCTGCCTCAGCACTTCGTCCTTCGGTACACACACCCTGCCCCTCAAAAGGATAGTTCCATTGTTGGAGAACTCATACTCAGACCGCTCTGCCCTGCCAGCCTGCATTAATTCCGCATCCAACTGCTGTGCTACCCGCACCCTAGTCAGAATATCCGCCTGATCCACCGCCTCTAAACCCAACGGCTCGGGCTCCTCAGACACATCACACAGTCTCAGGGCACTCACCATGCCTACCAACGCCTCTGTATCTCGCTCAGTGTCTAAAATAACTCGCTTCCTGCTCAAAGCATCGGCTACAAGATTTGTTTTACCGGGATGGTAAGCTATCTCCAGGTCATAATGCGCAACAAGCTCCATCCACCGCCTCTGTCGCAGATTCAGCTCGGGCTGGGTAAAGATGTACTTCAGACTTTTGTGGTGTGTGAACACCTGAACCTTACCGCCATACAGATAAGACCTCCAGATCTTCAATGCAAACACCACGGCAGCCATCTCCAGATCGTGAGTAGGATAATTGCATTCATGTTTCCTCAACTGCCTGGAAGCATATGCAATCACCTTACCCTGCTGCATCAATACACAACCGAGCCCCACCCTGGACGCGTCTGTGAACACGACGTATGGCTCATCCTGCTTCGGCAAGGCCAACACCGGAGTACTCACCAGCATCTCCTTGAGCTTCACAAAGCTCTCCTCACACTGGTCCGACCACACGAGAGGAACGTCCTTCCCGGTCAACTTGGTCATGGCCTGCGCCATACTAGCAAACCCCTTGACGAACCTCCTGTAATAACCCGCCAGACCCAGAAAACTGCGAATCTCCGAGGCATTCTTCGGTCTCGGCCACTCCTCAATCGAGCGAATCTTCTCCGGATCCACTGAAACACCACGATCAGATACGACGTGCCCTAGAAATCCGATCTCCCGCTGCCAGAAACTACACTTGCTCAGCTTAGCGAACAACTTTTGCTCCCGTAGCTTCTCCAGAACTTTCCTCAGGTGAACCATGTGCTCCTCAGGACTCTTCGAATACACTAGAATGTCGTCGATGAAAATGATGACGAACTCATCCAGATACTCCTGGAACACGCCGTTCATCAACCTCATAAACGCAGTCGGTGCATTCGTCAACCCAAACGGCATCACCAAAAACTCGTAGTGCCCGTATCTCGTCCTGAAAGCCGTCTTCCTGATGTCCGACTCCGCTATCGGGATCTGATGATAACCCGATGCCAAATCAATCTTAGAGAACCACGAAGCACCCTGCAACTGATCTAGCAACTCGTCGATCCTTGGTAATGGATACTTGTTCTTCACAGTAATCCGGTTCAGCTCCCGATAATCAATGCACAACCGGAAGCTCCCATCCTTCTTCTTGACGAACAGTACCGGTGCACCCCACGGAGAACTGCTCGGTCTAATGAAACCCTTTTCCAACAACTCCTCAAGCTGCTTCTTAAGCTCAGCCATCTCCGCTGGAGCCATCCTGTAAGGAGCCTTAGACAACGGCGTCGTCCCCGGCTCTAACTCAATGGTAAAAGGATCCGACCTGGATGGTGGTAACCCGCTCAACTGCTGGAACACATCCTCGAACTCCCAGACCACCTCAATATCCCGCACCGCTGACTCCCAGACCACCTCAATAAGGCAAACAGCAAACACCAATTACAGAGCGAGTAACTGAAATTACAATTAAACAAGAACATAATTAAGGTAGCTAACCAGTAATCGGTCTGCTGCCGCTCGCCTCGCCTGACTCCGCGCCTATGGTGAACACCCTCGGTGCCACTGCGGCCCGTTTCGGTGGCGGTGCCTCGATCCTCACAAATGGCTGAGCCAACTTCGGACAATCCTTCTTGATGTGACCGGGTTCCTTGCAATGGAAACACACCTTACCCCATCGAGAACAATCCGCCACGCGATGCCCATAGGCTCCGCACCCGAAACAACGTGGTCCAGAACCCGCTGCCTTGGAAGTATCCTCCCACTTCCTCTTCTGTCCCTGCTGCTGACCAGACTTACCGCCCTTGCTCGGAGCAACACCCTGACTTTGAGGCCGTCGCGGAACCTCTGTTACTGCAGCCTTTAAACTAGCCTCCTGCCTCATCCCCTCCTCAAGCTGCGCTGCACACTCCACCAGTTCGGATACTGATTCGAACTTGCGGACTATGCATCGGTTCCTGAGATCGATACGCATACCTCTCATGAAAGCACAAAGCAACTCATACTCGGTATCTGCACCCCGACCAGCAAACCGCTTCAGCCGGTTAAACTCGGCCTCGTACTCACGAACCGAACGAATCCCCTGTGACAAGTACAGAAACTCCCCCTGTAACCTGTCGCGAGCCTCCCGCGGAAAATACTTGAGATCGAACTCCCTCCGAAACTCGTCCCAAGACCACACTACTCCCGCCCTCCTCGCAGTAACACCCTGCCACCACTCATGTGCATCTCCCTCCAGATAATGCACCGCCAAGTCAACCCTAAACTCCTCAGGGCATCTGATCGACTGGAAGTTCCTCTCCAACCTGGACCTCCACTCATCAGACTCAATCGGTCGAGCACCACCACTGAAAAACTTGGTGCCCAACCTCTGCATATGCTCCATCACCCTCAGGTATGACGGAACCACTGGCTCGGCCTCAGCAACCACTCCCGGAACTCCCGGAGCAACAACACCCGGCATCGCGGCAACCCCCTGTGGCGCCACTGGAGCTGGAGCCGGTACCACACCAGGTAACCTCTCCAACAGCTGGGCCAACATGCCCAAAACAGCCCCCATCGGGTTCGGGCCCGCACCCGCCTGAGCACCACCCGGCGCTGGCATCGCACCATACACGGCCGCTGGCTCCGACTGACCTTCCCCCTCGGCGTGATCATACGCCCCCTGCTCCACCGTGACACTCTGCGTCGCATTCGCAGCTGCTCTGCCACCTCTACCACCTCTGCCGCCACGGCCTGTTCTGCCACCCCGACCACTGCCGCCACGACCACCCCGACCTCTGAGACCTTGCCCAACGCTATCAGAATCAACCATCTGCAATAACCACTTGTTACTAATTGACAACAGCAATAGTAAAACAAACACGAGTCTTACCGTGGAATCTCATTGAAGGCTCGAAGAGGATGATCTAGAACTTCAAGCTCAACAATTGACTAACTCACATAGACAGTTCTAATAGCAGAATTTTTTTTTTTTTTTTTTTTTTTAAACCGTCCTAGAACCGTAAATGCTCTGATACCAAATTGAAACAACCGCACCCATTTTTTTGTTGCAAATAATTACTAAAATCCCATAAATAATAATAATTGAACCTCACCAATTAATTTCCGGTTCAAGATTAAAATCCGAATAATCAAGATTATAAATTATTAAATAAAATAACCAATTAAACGACAAGTCTAGATCACCCCCTCTTCCTCGCCCTGATCCCACAGTCACACTTTCTCTTTTCCTGCATCAATTAAAATATAAGAGATGCATAAGTATTTCGAAAAATATTTAGTGAGACAATCCTCCCATCTACAGGCTAACAAATAATTAAGATAATTAATATAGACTATCACGAAAATACCGAATAAATCAAACATTTCATGAAACACTCGATCTAGACCCTCCGAGATCGTAAACGGCCTATAATCACGAAATCACATCAATTATCAAAATTATTTAATTACGCCTATGGTCCTGCACTCACCTTATTCCCGCACAGAAAGTTTCACGAGAAAATTCAGCAATTTTCTAGAACTCCCCGGGATGAATAACCTTCTATTAATCCACCTAAAAAAAACAAATAATAAAATAATCAAAACAAGTTTCAATTATTCTAAACTACAAACTCTTCGTCCGACTCTGCAACAACCGTCTTCTTCGTCCGACTCAGCAAAAACCAGCCGATCACCACCGCCGGTGCCACTACACCATCACCGGAGCTTACCACCGGAACTACCACGATCCAACCACCGAACACGAACCCCGCCGCAAACACCAACACGTCGCGACAACACCGACGCTTGACCCTCACGTCACTGCCAACATCATCCATCTCCGATGACAACCACAAGACTACTTTGATTCCAACGTGAAAACCAAGCTAAGAGGAGGACCCTTACCTCTAAGACCCGACAACGAAAGCCCGATGGTGAATCGTTCACGGCACCGCGGACCTCCACCGATCCTTTCTCACGCCAACGAACACCACCGCCCGACTCTCTCTTCCTTCTCTACTTGCTTCCACACCGAAAACCAACACAACTTGACGGCTAGGGTAATCGGGAGCTCGGAGGCGGCGATACTTACGCACGTCTATACATAGGTGTGTTTCAAGTTTCCTTATTACACCAACCGGTCCTCGCCCTTCCTCCCCTTCCGAAAGTTGACCCCAAACTTTCAAGATTATCAATCACACCCGCCCATAAAAATTGATTTATTCAATTTAACCCCCCTAACTTCTGAAAGGTCAACTTAAACCCAATTAATGGATTACGGGTGTTACAATCTTTGCCTACCATAGTTATTAACCTAGGTTTGGTGATACCATTTTCTCTCATGAATGGCAGTGAAAGGTATTAAAAGTATTTAAATGAATAACATAATGAATAAGAGTACAAAATATAAAACTAACTAACCCTATGGAAAAAGAGTTGATTGTTAGAACTCACCTATTTACCTCTTATGAGGCTATTATGTGCAATTGTTAATATCATAAACCGATTTTGGCTTGGTAAAAATATACTTTTTAGTTCAGTGAGTTGAAGAAGCCTAAAAACTAAAATGTAGTGTTTGATCGTCAAGAAAATCGCAAGCATCATAGATATCATATTTGTTGTTGTTGCAGCAATTTGCATATATCTTTCATATATCATTTCTCTTGGCAATTTTCGACTATCAAACACTAAAACATAGTCCTTTAGTCTTTTTCAAGTGAGCAACATGGTTGCGAACTCAAAGAATTTTACTCATATAGTATCCAACATTCCCATCCCAAATTGGCATTGGTACTCAAACACAATATTTTGTATATCTTTAACATTAATTTATGCAAAAAAAAAATATCTTAAAATACAGGATACAAAATTATTTATCAAGTGTTTTATACCAAAATCTCTCATTTGTTCCAACTTTTAACAAATGTGGTCAGCAACCGTGGCCAGTTAGAAGAGAATATAATGAGTTGTATGATAAATATTTACATAAATTCTCACATATTACATGTGCATCAACAAGCACTATTAGTATACCATTAGGGTAAATGACATATATGTGTATGCCATCCAAACTTTAAATTGGTAATCACAAAAGTCAAATATGAATGAGCAAAGATTTTTTTTATAAAAAAATGTGTAAGAGATTCTTTATGAAAAATATGTATGAAAAAATGAAAAATTGTGGAAATATAGAACATATTAATAGCTAGATTAGATAACGTACGACATTATTTTGCTTAAATTGTTCTCGTAACGCTTTTCTTAATATATGACCCGTTGATTTTTATTTTATTTAGCGACGCGTGTCTAGCTGAAAATGGTTTTATATAAAATTAAAAATATTCTACACTGGCACAATTCTTAATGTTTGACACGTTCTTTTAATTTTGTTTTATTTTGGGAAGCGTTTCTTGATAAAAATGATTTTATATCTAAAATTGATAAAATTCTATACTGGTGTTTTTCTTAATGTAAGACACGTTGATTTTTTATTTTAATTTTTTTGACGCAAGTCTTGCTGAATATGATTTATATCTAAAATTGATAATATTATATACTGACGATTTTCTTAATGAATGACATATTTATATTTTGGAACAAGTATCTTGATAAAAATAATTTTATATCTAAAATTGATAATATTCTATACTGTCGTTTTTCTAATTGTTAGACATGTTGATTTTTTATTTTATTTTTTCACACATGTTTTGCTGAAAATGATTTATATTTAAAATTGATAACACTAAACTTGCGATTTTGTTAATGTGTAACACATTGAGATTTTACTTTATTTTTGGAGAAGTATATTGATAAAAATGATTTTATACCTAAAATCGAAAATATTCTATACTGACGTTTTTCTTAATGTAAGACACTTTGATTTTTTATTTTATTGTTTGACTTATATTTTACGTTTCAAAATTTGCATATTATTCATTTTCACGAGTGATCTAATTTATTTTTTATCTATTTTTTGTTTTTAGTTTTTTTCCAAGGATTATAAAATATTAAATTATAAATCCGCTTATAATCGGGTACTAATCTAGTATTAATAGGAAAAAAAATATTTGGTCACTAACAATATTTTGAACACAAAAAAGCAGAGACAAACCGAGTGGAGAAGAAGATGAAGAATATCACAAGATTCACAACAAAGAAGATGACCATTTTTGTTTTCCTCTTTTTTTTTAAATGAAATTTGTCGTCTTTAAATAGCTTTAATAGATTTGACACTTATGAGATCATGTGATAACCCGAAGGATCTCCGCGTGAAGGTACCAACTCAACTTGATGGATCCTCGTTCAACCCGAAGGATCTCCGCGTGACACTGTATATTACTCCGTGTTAGGTAACTTCAATAAATAAAATCATGTTCCGTACGTGGAATGGATCTGATCTTTATTCACATTTTCATATACATAACCCAATATCCTCTCACTTGTTTCTCACTCTAAAAAGTCTCGAGCATTCACTCTCTTTTTTCAATCTTAAACACATTACCTTTCCTTAGCCTCGAGACATGGTAACTATATATATATTTTCTCCAAAAAAATTAAATTAAATTTGGTTTAGTTTGGTATGTATACTGAAGTAACCACTATTCATTTTGATTTTCTTTGGTCTGGTGTGATTTCGCTTGAATTGGTTTGATTTGGCTGATTTAGCTACTATCCCTTACTTATATCATGCATTAGGAACTAACCTTTTTTACACGTTTGCTATATTATTGTTAAGTTTGTTAGTCATGCATGGCACTAAAAAACACTTATACAGATTGATGTCATGAGGAAATGCTAAAAATGTTTGAACCCTTTTTTGCAGTATCTTCCTCAAGATCCCCCAAAATCTATCATTGATGGAACACAATGAGACAATAACAACAAATAGTATTGTATGGATCCGGAGAGATAGAAGAATCTATGCAGACTTAGAGATTCATTTTTTTTTTTGGGATGAATGTTAAATTATATTCAAACCCGAAAAACAACGTTTCTACATCTTTGATGCGAGTTTTTGAAGTAAAAAAAACCATTCTAAAAAAAAGATAGAGTTCTAAATCACGGAGCTTTCCTCCGATTTAAACTATTGGTCTTGATGCGAACCAGAATTGCATTCCTTCCTCGTAGCATCTATCTCCAAGCATTCGTATAGAAGTAAACCTGTTACAAAGCCCCTTATCAATGAATTTTATCAATCGTGTCACTGAGGATGGGTTGGTTCCATGTCTCCACTCGTTCTGTTCCCTCCACAGCACATGAACCGGTATATGACATTAACAGTTGCACCTAACCGCCTTATAAGAGGTAGTAAGGTGAGTTATAACAATAAACTATTCTTCCATAGGGTTAATTAGTTTTATATTTTGTACTCTAATTAATTATGCTATCCGTTTAAATACTTTACAGTACATTTCAATGTCATTCATGAGAGAAAATGGTATGACCAAACCTGAGTTGATCACGATGGTAGGAAAAGATTGTGCAAAATGGGTTGTTAATCTCCGAGGGGAAATCATAGGAAGACTGTGTTTGGGAAAGGGATGGAAAGAGTTTGCTAAGAAAATGGCTTAAAACCGGTTAAATTCTTCACACTAGAGTTAGTATGGGAAAACGGTATTCCTATGCTCAGTTTGTTCTACACAGATAGTGATAGAAGGCACATAGGAGAGTGTTCAAAAGCCAGCAAAAAAGACTCTTTTTCCACATAACCTAGCAACGGAAAGAAAACCAAGAAAGACAAAAACAACATAGATGAGAGGAGTAATTCATCTTTACTTGGTTTTGTTTACATTGCTAGGTTATGTGGGATAAGATTCTTTCTCATATGCTTTTGAACACTATCATATGTGCTTTCTATCACACTATATGTGTATGATAAACTGAGCAAAGGAATTCTATTTTCCTATATTAAATCCAATGTGAAGAATTCACCCGGCTTTAAGTCATTTGTTTTAGCAAATTTTCCAGCCCTTTTCTAAATATAGTCTTCCTAAACTTTCCCCTCGAAGATTAACCAACCATTTTGCAATATCTTTGCCTACCATAGTTATTAACCTAGGTTTGGTGATACCATTTTCCCTCATGAATGGCAGTGAAAGGTATTAAAAGTATTTAAATGAATAACATAATGAATAAGAGTACAAAATATAAAACTAACTAACCCTATAGAAGAAGAGTTGATTGTTAGAACTCACCTATTTACCTCTTATGAGGCTATTATGTGCAATTGTTAATATCATAAATCGATTTTGGCTTGGTAAAAATATACTTTTTAGTTCAGTGAGTTGAAAAAGCCTAAAAACTAAAATGTAGTGTTTGATCGTCAAGAAAATCGCAAGCATCATAGATATCATATTTGTTGTTGTTGCCGCAATTTGCATATATCTTTCATATATCATTTCTCTTGGCAATTTTCGACTATCAAACACTACAACATAGTCCTTTAGTCTTTTTCAAGTGAGCAACATGGTTGCGAACTCAAAGAATTTTACTCATATAGTATCCAACATTCCCATCCCAAATTGGCATTGGTACTCAAACACAATATTTTGTATATCTTTAACATTAATTTATGCAAAAAAAAATATCTTAATATACAGGATACAAAATTATTTATCAAGTGTTTTATACCAAAATCTCTCATTTGTTCCAACTTTTAACAAATGTGGTCAGCAACCGCGGCCAGTTAGAAGAGGATATAATGAGTTGTATGATACATATTTACATAAATTCTCACATATTACATGTGCATCAACAAGCACTATTAGTATACCATTAGAGTAAATGACATATATGTGTATGCCATCCAAACTTTAAATTGGTAATCACAAAAGTCAAATATGAATGAGCAAAGATTTTTTTTATAAAACAAATGTGTAAGAGATTCTTTATGAAAAATACGTATGAAAAAATGAAAAATTGTGGAAATATAGAACATATTAATAGCTAGATTAGTTAACGTACGACAAGTTCGCTTCAGAATATGTATGTCGTATGCTCCTCGGAAGGTCGAAGTATCAAAGGCATCCAATATGTTCCGAGCGATTTGAGAAATTTGTTCATTTTACTGGCATCAACAATGATAAAAAAATCAGATCATAAAAATCCAATTAAAACAATGACGAAATCTTGATGGCTTAGAAAAACGAACATTGATACCATCGCAGGCGTTTAATAAAACATCTTATCATTAAAATATTGATAATGATACAAATGTGGCTGTAACGTTATGATTGTCTTTTATCACCAATGAAACTCAAGTTAAAGATATGGATTCAAAAAGAATTAGTCAAAGATATGATATGATTATGTGGTGAAATTGAGTAAATGGTATATAATTTATTTATTTAATTAGGAAAGTAGTAACTTAGGCAAAAATTATTTTGCTTAAATTGTTCTCGTAACACTTTACTTAATATATGACACGTTGATTTTTATTTTATTTAGCGACGCGTGTCTAGCTGAAAATGGTTTTATATAAAATTAAAAATATTCTACACTGGCACAATTCTTAATGTTTGACACGTTCTTTTAATTTAGTTTTATTTTGGGAAGAGTTTCTTGATAAAAATGATTTTATATCTAAAATTGATAATATTCTATACTGGTGTTTTTCTTAATGTAAGACACGTTGATTTTTTATTTTAATTTTTTGACGCAAGACTTGCTGAATATGATTTATATCTAAAATTTATAATATTATATACTGACGATTTTCTTAATGTATGACATATTTATATTTTGGAACAAGTATCTTGATAAAAATAATTTTATATCTAAAATTGATAATATTCTATACTGTCGTTTTTCTAATTGTTAGACATGTTGATTTTTTATTTTATTTTTTGACACATGTTTTGCTGAAAATGATTTATATTTAAAATTGATAACACTAAACTTGCGATTTTGTTAATGTGTAACACATTGAGATTTTACTTTATTTTTGGAGAAGTATATTGATAAAAATGATTTTATACCTAAAATCGAAAATATTCTATACTGACGTTTTTCTTAATGTAAGACACTTTGATTTTTGATTTTATTGTTTGACTTGTATTTTACGTTTCAAAATTTGCATATTATTCATTTTCACGAGTGATCTAATTTTTTTTATCTATTTTTCGTTTTTAGTTTTTTTCCACGATTTATAAAATATTAAATTATAAATCCGCTTATAATCGGGTACTAATCTAGTATTAATAGGAAAAAAAATATTTGGTCACTAACAATATTTTGAACACAAAAAAGCAGAGACAAACCGAGTGGAGAAGAAGATGAAGAATATCACAAGATTCACAACAAAGAAGATGACCATTTTTGTTTTCCTCTTTTTTTTTTAAATGAAATTTGTCGTATTTAAATAGCTTTAATAGATTTGACACTTATGAGATCATGTGATAACCCGAAGGATCTCCGCGTGAAGGTACCAACTCAACTTGATGGATCCTCGTTCAACCCGAAGGATCTCCGCGTGACACTGTATATTACTCCGTGTTAGGTAACTTCTATAAATAAAATCATGTTCAGTACGTGGAATGGATCTGATCTTGATTCACATTTTCATATACATAACCCAATATCCTCTCATTTGTTTCTCACTCTAAAAAGTCTCGAGCATTCACTTTCTTTTTTCAATCTTAAACACATTACCTTTCCTTAGCCTCGAGACATGGTAACTATATATATATATATATATTTTCTCCAAAAAAATTAAATTTAGTTTGGTTTAGTTTGGTATGTATACTGAAGTAACCACTATTCATTTTGATTTTCTTTGGTCTGGTGTGATTTCGCTTGAATTGGTTTGATTTGGCTGATTTAGCTACTATCCCTTACTTATATCATGCATTAGGATCTAACCTTTTTTACACGTTTGCTATATTATTGTTAAGTTTGTTAGTCATGCATGGCACTAAAAAACACTTATACAGATTGATGTCATGAGGAAATGCTAAAAATGTTTGAACCCTTTTTTGCAGTATCTTCCTCAAGATCCCCCAAAATCTATCATTGATGGAACACAATGAGACAATAACAAAAATTAGTATTGTATGGATCCGGAGAGATAGAAGAATCTATGCAGACTTAGAGATTCATTTTTTTTTTTTTTGGGATGAATGTTAAATTATATTCAAACCCGAAAAACAACGTTTCTACATCTTTGATGCGAGCTTTTGAAGTAAAAAAACCATTCTAAAACAATGACAGAGTTCTAAATGACGGAGCTTTCCTCCGATTTAAACTATGGGTCTTGATGCGAACCAGAATTGCATTCCTTCCTCGTAGCATCTATCTCCAAGCATCCATATAGAAGTAAACCTGTTACAAAGCCCCTTATCAATGAATTTTATCAATCGTGTCACTGAGGATGGGTTGGTTCCATGTCTCCACGCGTTCTGTTCCCTCCACAGCACATGAACCGGTTTATGACATTAACATTTGCACCTAACCGCCTTATAAGAGGTAGTAAGGTGAGTTATAAAAATAAACTATTCTTCCATAGGGTTAATTAGTTTTATATTTTGTACTCTTATTAATTATGCTATCTGTTTAAATAATTTTCAGTACATTTCAATGTCATTCATGAGAGAAAATGGTATGACCAAACCTGAGTTGATCACGATGGTAGGAAAAGATTGTTCAAAATGGGTTGTTAATCTTCGAGGGGAAATCTTAGGAAGACTGTGTTTGGGAAAGGGATGGAAAGAGTTTGCTCAGAAAATGGCTTAAAACCGGTTAAATTCTTCACACTAGAGTTAGTATGGGAAATTGGTATTCCTATGCTCAGTTTGTTCTACACAGATAGTGATAGAAGGCACATAGGAGAGTGTTCAAAAGCCAGCAAAAAAGACTCTTTTTCCACATAACCTAGCAACGGAAACAAAACCAAGAAAGACAAAAACAACATAGATGAGAGGAGTAATTCATCTTTACTTGGTTTTGTTTACATTGCTAGGTTATGTGGGATAAGATTCTTTCTCATTGGCTTTTGAACACTATCCTCTATGCTTTCTATCACACTATATGTGTATGATAAACTGAGCAAAGGAATTCTATTTTCCCATATTAAATCCAATGTGAAGAATTCACCCGGCTTTAAGTCATTTGTTTTAAGTCATATTAAATCCAATGTGAAGAATTCACCCGGCTTTAAGTCATATTAAATCCAATGATTCAGAGAACCTTTACTAAAAAAGCAATACACAAGTTTTTATAATTAGAATCACAACATGGTTGCGAATTCAGAGAATTTTACTCATATAGTATCCAACATTCCTATACCAAATTGGCATTGGTACTCAAACACAATATTTTGTATATCTTTAACATTAATTTATGCAAAAAAAAAACTTAAAATACAGGACACAAAATTATTTATCAAGTGTTTTATAACAAAATCTCTCATTTGTTCCAACATTTAACAAATGTGGTCAGCAACCGCGGCCAGTTAGAAGAGGATATAATGAGTTGTATGATACATATTTACATAAATTCTCACATATTACATGTGCATCAACAAGCACTATTAGTATACCATTAGAGTAAATGACATATATGTGTATTCCATCCAAACTTTAAATTGGTAATCACAAAAGTCAAATATGAATGAGCAAAGATTTGTTTTATAAAAAAATGTGTAAGAGATTCTTTATAAAAAATATGTAAGAAAAAATGAAAAATTGTGGAAATATAAAGCAGATTAATAGCTAGATTAGATAACATACCACAAGTTCGCTTCAGAATATGTATGTCGTATGCTCCTCGGAAGGTCGAAGTATCAAAGGCATCCAATATGTTCCGAGTGATTTGAGAAATTAGTTCATTTTACTATCATCAACAATGATAAAAAAATTAGATCATAAAAATCCAATTAAAACAATGACGAAATCTAGATGGCTTAGAAAAACGAACCTTGATACCATCGAAGGCGTTTCATAAAACATCTTATCGTTAAACTATTGATAATGATACAAATGTGGCTGTAACGTTATCATTGTCTTTTATCACCAATGAAACTCAAGTTAAAGATCTGGATTCAAAAAGAATTAGTCAAAGATAAGATATGCATATGTGGTGAAATTGAGTAAATGATATATAATTTATTTATTTAATTAAGAAAGTAGTAAATTAGGCAAACAATTTTTTGCTTAAATTGTTCTCATAACGCCTTTCTTAATGTATGACACGTTAATTTTTATTTTATTTAGCGACGCGTGTCTAGCTGAAAATGGTTTTATATAAAATTAAAAATATTCTACACTGGCACAATTATTAATGTTTGACACGTTCTTTTTATTTTGTTTTATTTTGGGAAGAGTTTTTTGATAAAAATAATTTTATATCTAAAATTGATAATATTCTATACTGGTGTTTTTCTTATTGTAAGACACGCTGATTTTTTATTTTAATTTTTTGACGCAAGTCTTGCTGAATATGATTTATATCTAAAATTGATAATATTATATACTGACGCTTTTCTTAATGTATGACATATTTATATATTTGGAACAAGTGTCTTGATAAATATAATTATATATCTAAAATTGATAATATTATATACTGTCGTTTTTCTAATTGTTAGACATGTTGATTTTTTATTTTATTTTTTGACACATGTTGAAACAACCGCACCCATTTTTTTTTGCAAACAATTAATAGAATCCCATAAATAATAATAATTGAACCTCACAAATTAATTTCCGGTTCAAGATTAAAAATCCGAATAATCAAGATCATAAATTGTTAAATAAAATCACCAAATAAACGACAAGTCTAGATCACCCCCTCTTCCTCGCCCTGATCCCACGGTCACACTTTCTCTTTTCCTGCATCAATTAAAACATAAGAGATGCATAAGTATTTCGAAAAATACTTAGTGAGACAATCCTCCCATCTACAGGCTAACAAATAATTAAGATAATTAATATAGACTATCACGAAAATACCAAATAAATCAAACATCTCATGAAACACTCGATCTAGACCCTCCGAGATCGTAAACGCCCTATGATCACGAAATCACATCAATTATCAAAATTATTTAATTACGCCTATGGTCCTGCACTCACCTTATTCCCGCACAGAAAGTTTCCGGAAAAAATTCAGCAATTTTCTAGAACTCCCCGGGATGACTAACCTTCTATTAATCCACCTAAAAATAAAAATAATAAAATAATCAAAACAAAGTTTCAATTATTCTAAACTACATGACTTTATAAGTCATCGTCTTCGTACAACCCTGCAACAAACAGCCGATCACCACCGCCGGTGCAACTACACCACCACCGGAGCTCACCAACACGTCACGACATCGTCGATCATCGACAAACTCCACCAACAGCACCACCGATCACCCCAACATGGATCGACGTTCGCGACAATACCGACGCTTGACCCTCACGTCACCGCCATCATCATCCGTCTACGACCACAACCACAAGAATACTTTGATTCCAACGTGAAAACCAAGCTAAGAGGAGAACCCTTACCTCTAAGACTCGACAACGACAGCCCGATGGTGAATCGCTCACGGCACCGCGGAACCTCCACCGATCCTTTATCACGCCAACGAACACCACCGCCCGACTCTCTCTTCCTTCTTTCCTTGCTTCCACACCAAAAACCAACACAACTTGACGGCTAGGGTAATGGGAGCTCGGAGGCGGCGATGCTTACGCACGTATATACATATGTGTCACCAATTATCCTTATTACGCCGAACGGTCCTTGCCGTTTTCAGAATTGGCCCCATAACTCCTTAATTGATCCAAATCACCCTTCCAAAACAACTTCCAATTCGATCAATTTAATCCTTAATTTTTTGAATTCACAAATGGCCCCAAACTTCCAAAATTATCGATTAAACCTAACCGAAAAAATTGATTTACACGAATTTAACCCCCCAACTTCTAATTATTCAATTTCATCCCCAAAATTGAATTAGAGATGTTACAATTCTCCCCCACTAACATAGATTCGTCCTCGAATCTAACATCCAGCGAACATCCACAACATTGCACAACCGCTATTCCAACTCAGCGTAGCACGACCGCTATTCCAACTCCACTAACAACGGTATCACGGCTCAACACCATAGCGCCCTAGTTTCCTACTTCGTTTGGCCAACCACTCCAACACCCGGGAGTATAACGGCTTCACGACCCAACACCATGGATCGATCCGTCTAACGCATAGAGAGCCAGACAACGGCAATCTCTCTAGTGACCTATCTCACCAATCAGGAATCACGTCGAAACCCAACCGGCCAGGTACACTCGGCAGTGACTCACCAGTACACTCCGATGCTGCTATATGGGCCACCACCCCGTGCCAAACCAATCCAGAACTATCAGCCCTATGCAGCTACTAAACACCTAGTATCCGCACCCCCGCTATCTGACCACTACCACTAGTAGCCCGCCAACCTGTCTACTAATTCCCTAGTAAACCCACCACTCAACATATTCAAGGAAAACACCTTTTTATTGAATAATCAAAAGCTCCAAAGTACATCGATTAATTATAACACCATAAAATAGACGAGTACAACAATGCAATAACTCCCAAAATCCCAACATCATGGTTACCACGATATGGAAATACCCGGCTAACCCTCCAGTTTGCGGAACCACTTGGGAAACTTGCGCTTCAACTTCGCTTCCGGCTCCCAAGTCACCTCCTCGGCTCCATTGCAGTCCCACAGCACCTGCATCTCAGGAACCTTCTTCCTCCTGATCACTCTCACCCGACGATCTAGGACTCTCAGAGGCCTCGCCTCCACCACCATGCTCGGTGTCAAATCTGATGACACCCCCGTGACCACCTGATCATCCTTGTGCAGACATTTCTTCAGCATCGACACATGAAACACCTTGTGAAATGCCTGCATAGACTCCGGCAACTCTAGCCGATAAGCCACCGGTCCGACCCGCTCCAGCACCCTGACGGGACCCATATATCGCGGACTCAACTTAGTCTCGGAAATGGACCTGTTCGGACCCCTCAACATGGCCATCTTCAGATAGACCAAATTGCCAACTGCGAACTCCAGCTCCTTCCTACGCCGATATGCGTAGCTTTTCTGACGATCTTGAGCTTCCTTCATGTTCAACTTCACAATCCGGACCTTCTCAGTCGTCTCCTGCACAAAGTCAGCCCCCAACAGGCTCCTCTCCCCCACTTGTGTCCAACACAACGGGGTCCTGCAAGGCCTACCATACAACGCCTCAAATGGTGCCATGCCGATACTAGCCTGGTAGCTGTTGTTGTACGCAAACTCCACTAGATTCAGATGATCCGCCCAATGTCCACCCCAATCCAACACACACATCCTCAACAGATCCTCCAACGTCTGGATAGTCCTCTCCGACTGCCCATCGGTCTGGGGATGATAAGCTGTATTCATGTGTACCTTAGTGCCCATCTCCTTCTGGAAAGCGCCCCAGAACAACGAGGAGAACTTCGGATCTCGATCTGACACTATACTCACCGGTACCCCATGCAGCTTCACAATCTCCCTGACGTACCTCTTGGCCAACACTTCCGTACCGTCGGTCTTCTTTATGGCCAAGAAGTGCGCAGACTTGGTCAACCTATCGACGATGACCCAAATAGCGTCCTTGGTTCGCGAAACCGGCATACCCACCACGAAATCCATGGTGATCATGTCCCACTTCCACTCCGGAATGGGTAAACTCCTCAACAACCCGCTCGGAACCTGATGCTCAGCCTTCACAACCTGACATGTATCACACCCCGCAACCCAGCTGGCAACATCCTTCTTCATCCCTACCCACTGGTAATACCGTTTGAGGTCACGGTACATCTTGGTAGCTCCTAGATGAATAGAGAAACGGCTCTGATGTGCTTCCCTCAGGATTTCCTGCCTCAGCACTTCGTCCTTCGGTACACACACCCTGCCCTCAAAAGGATAGTTCCATTGTTGGAGAACTCATACTCAGACCGCTCTGCCCTGCCAGCCTGCATTAATTCCGCATCCAACTGCTGTGCTACCCGCACCCTAGTCAGAATATCCGCCTGATCCACCGCCTCTAAACCCAACGGCTCAGGCTCCTCAGACACAGCACACAGTCTCAGGGCACTCACCATGCCTACCAACGCCTCTGTATCTCGCTCAGTGTCTAAAATAACCCGCTTCCTGTTCAAAGCATCGGCTACAAGATTCGCTTTACCGGGATGGTAAGATATCTCCAGGTCATAATCCGCAACAAGCTCCATCCATCGCCTCTGTCGCAGATTCAGCTCGGGCTGGGTAAAGATGTACTTCAGACTTTTGTGGTGTGTGAACACCTGAACCTTACCGCCATACAGATAAGACCTTCAGATCTTCAATGCAAACACCACGGCAGCCATCTCAAGATCGTGAGTAGGATAATTGCATTCATGTTTCCTCAACTGTCTGGAAGCATATGCAATCACCTTACCCTGCTGCATCAATACACAACCGAGCCCCACCCTGGACGCGTCTGTGAACACGACGTATGGCTCATCCTGCTTCGGCAAGGCCAACACCGGAGTACTCACCAGCATCTCCTTGAGCTTCACAAAGCTCTCCTCACACTGGTCCGACCACACGAAAGGAACGTCCTTCCCGGTCAACTTGGTCATGGCCTGCGCCATACTAGCAAACCCCTTGATGAACCTCCTGTAATAACCCGCCAGACCCAGAAAACTACGAATCTCCGAGGCATTCCTCGGTCTCGGCCACTCCTAAATCGAGCGAATCTTCTCCGGATCCACTGAAACACCACGATCAGATACGACGTGCCCTAGAAATCCGATCTCCCGCTGCCAGAAACTACACTTGCTCAGCTTAGCGAACAACTGTTGCTCCCGTAGCTTCTCCAGAACTTTCCTCAGGTGAAACATGTGCTCCTCAGGACTCTTCGAATACACTAGAATGCCGTCGATGAAAATGATGACGAACTCATCCAGATACTCCTGGAACACGCCGTTCATCAACCTCATAAACGCAGCCGGTGCATTCGTCAACCCAAACGGCATCACCACAAACTCGTAGTGCCCGTATCTCGTCCTGAAAGCCGTCTTCCTGATGTCCGACTCCGCTATCGGGATCTGATGATAACCCGATGCCAAATCAATCTTAGAGAACCACGAAGCACCCTGCAACTGATCTAGCAACTCGTCGATCCTCGGTAATGGATACTTGTTCTTCACAGTAACCTAGTTCAGACCCCGATAATCAATGCACAACCGGAAGCGCCCATCCTTCTTCTTGACTAACAGTACCGGTGCACCCCACGGAGAACTGCTCGGTCTAATGAAACCCTTTTCCAACAACTCCTCAAGCTGCTTCTTAAGCTCATCCATCTCCGCTGGAGCCATCCTGTAAGGAGCCTTAGACAACGGCGTCGTCCCCGGCTCTAACTCAATGGTAAAAGGATCCGACATGGATGGTGGTAACCCGCTCAACTGCTGGAACACATCCTCGAACTCCCAGACCACCTCAATATCTCGCACCGCTGACTCCCCAAACTCACCAGGTATCGAAATGGTAGCCAAATAGGCCTCACAACCCTGCTCGATCAAACGCTCCGCGTGAACCGCGGAAACGACGATACCTCCCGGCACCGGTCTCACCCCCTGATAAACCAGTCTTCTGTTAGCATGCTCGAAAACCACACGACCCCGGTGACAATCCAAATGAGCCTTGAACTTTCCCAGCCAGTCCATACCCAAAATGATGTCATAGAGTTCCACTGGACACACTATCAAATCCGCTGGCATCAGCTCTCCGGCGATAAGAATGTCGACACTCTCCACACAGCCCTGAGTCCTCAACAAACGACCCCCATCAACTCTCACCACACCCGAGTGGTCCCCAAACCCCTCTTGGATACCGCTCCCCGACACCCAACCCGGTGTGGCAAAACTGTGGGACGCTCCGGAGTCAAACAACACATGTGACTCTACCCCAGCCACACTAAGGGTCCCTAAGCACGAAAAGGATTTAAGGCAAACAGCAAACACCAATTACAGAGCGAGTAACTGAAATTACAATCAAACAAGAACATAATTAAGGTAGCTAACCAGTAATCGGTCTGCTGCCGCTCGCCTCGCCTGACTCCGCGCCTATGGTGAACACCCTCGGTGCCACTGCGGCCCGTTTCGGAGGCGGTGTCTCGATCCTCACAAATGGCTGAGCCAACTTCGGACAATCCTTCTTGATGTGACCGGGTTCCTTGCAATGGAAGCACACCTATCCCCCTCGAGAACAATCCGCCACGCGATGTCCATAGGCTCCGCACCCAAAACAACGTGGTCCAGAACCCGCTGCCTTGGAAGTATCCTCCCACTTCCTCTTATGTCCCTGCTGCTGACCAGACTTACCGCCCTTGCTCGGAGCAACACCCTGACTTTGAGGCCGCCGCGGAACCTCTAGTACTGCAGCCTTTAAACTAGCCTCCTGCCTCATCCCCTCCTCAAGCTGCGCTGCACACTCCACCAGTTCGGACACCGACTCGAACTTGTGGACTATGCATCGGTTCCTGAGATCGATACACATACCTAGCATGAAAGCACAAATCAACTCATACTCGGTATCTGTACCCCGACCTGCAAACTGCTTCAGCCGGTTGAACTCGGCCTCGAACTCCCGAACCGAACGAATCCCCTGTGACAAGTACAGAAACTCCCCCTGTAACCTATCGCGAGCCTCCCGCGGAAAATACTTGAGATCGAACTCCCTCCGGAACTCGTCCCAAGACCACACTACTCCCGCCCTCCTCGCAGCAACACCCTGCCACCACTCATGTGCATCTCCCTCCAGATAATGCACCGCCAAGTCAACCCTATACTCCTCAGGGCATCTGATCGACTGGAAGTTCCTCTCCAACCTGGACCTCCACTCATCAGACTCAATCGGTCGAGCACCACCACTGAAAAACTTGGTGCCCAACCTCTGCATATGCTCCATCACCCTCCGGTATGACGGAACTACTACCTCGGCCTCAGCAACCACTCCCGGAACTCCCGGAGCAACAACACCCGGCATCGCGGCAACCCCCTGTGGCGCCACTGGAGCTGGAGCCGGTACCACACCAGGTAACCTCTCCAAGAGCTGGGCCAACATGCCCAAAACAACCCCCATCGGGTTCGGGCCCGCACCCGCCTGAGCACCACCCAGCGCCGGCATCGCACCATGCACGGCCGCTGGCTCCGACTGACCTTCCCCCTCGGCGTGCTCATACGCCCCCTGCTCCACCGTGACACTCTGCGTCACATTCGCAGCTGCTCTGCCACCTCTACCACCTCTGCCTCCACGGCCTGCTCTGCCGCCCCGACCACGGCCGCCACGACCACCACGACCTCTGAGACCTTGCCCAACGTTATCAGAATCAACCATTTGCAATAACAACTTGTTACTAATTGACAACAGCAATGGTAAAACAAACACGAGTCTTACCGTGGAATCTCATTGAAGGCTCGAAGAGGATGATCTAGAACTTCAAGCTCGACAATTGACTAACTCACATAGACAGTTCTAATAGCGGAATTTTTTTTTTTAAACCGTCCTAGAACCGTAAATGCTCTGATACCAAATTGAAACAACCGCACCCATTTTTTTTTTGCAAACAATTAATAGAATCCCATAAATAATAATAATTGAACCTCACAAATTAATTTCCGGTTCAAGATTAAAAATCCGAATAATCAAGATCATAAATTGTTAAATAAAATCACCAAATAAACGACAAGTCTAGATCACCCCCTCTTCCTCGCCCTGATCCCACGGTCACACTTTCTCTTTTCTTGCATCAATTAAAACATAAGAGATGCATAAGTATTTCGAAAAATACTTAGTGAGACAATCCTCCCATCTACAGGCTAACAAATAATTAAGATAATTAATATAGACTATCACGAAAATACCGAATAAATCAAACATCTCATGAAACACTCGATCTAGACCCTCCGAGATCATAAACGGCCTATAATCACGAAATAACATCAATTATCAAAATTATTTAATTACGCCTATGGTCCTGCACTCACCTTATTCCCGCACAGAAAGTTTCCGGAGAAAATTCAGCAATTTTCTAGAACTCCCCGGGATGACTAACCTTCTATTAATCCACCTAAAAATAAAAATAATCAAATAATCAAAACAAAGTTTCAATCATTCTAAACTACATGACTTAATAAGTCATCGTCTTCGTACAACCCTGCAACAAACAGCCGATCACCACCGCCGGTGCAACTACACCACCACCGGAGCTCACCAACACGTCACGACATCGTCGATTATCGACAAACTCCACCAACAGCACCACCGATCACCCCAACATGGATCGACGTTCGCGACAACACCGACGCTTGACCCTCACGTCACTGCCATCATCATCCGTCTCCGACCACAACCACAAGAATACTTTGATTCCAACGTGAAAACCAAGCTAAGAGGAGAACCCTTACCTCTAAGACTCGACAACGACAGCCCGATGGTGAATCGCTCACGGCACCGCGGAACCTCCACCGATCCTTTATCACGCCAACGAACACCACCGCCCGACTCTCTCTTCCTTCTTTCCTTGCTTCCACACCAAAAACCAACACAACTTGACGGCTAGGGTAATGGGAGCTCGGAGGCGGCGATGCTTACGCACATATATACATATGTGTCACCAATTATCCTTATTACGCCGAACGGTCCTTGCCGTTTTCAGAATTGGCCCCATAACTCCTTAATTGATCCAAATCACCTTTCCAAAACAACTTCCAATGTCCACCCCAATCCAACACACACATCCTCAACAGATCCTCCAACGTCTGGATAGTCCTCTCCGACTGCCCATCGGTCTGGGGATGATAAGCTGTATTCATGTGTACCTTAGTGCCCATCTCCTTCTGGAAAGCGCCCCAGAACAACGAGGAGAACTTCGGATCTCGATCTGACACTATACTCACCGGTACCCCATGCAGCTTCACAATCTCCCTGACGTACCTCTTGGCCAACACTTCCGTACCGTCGGTCTTCTTTATGGCCAAGAAGTGCGCAGACTTGGTCAACCTATCGACGATGACCCAAATAGCGTCCTTGGTTCGCGAAACCGGCAGACCCACCACGTAATCCATGGTGATCATGTCCCACTTCCACTCCGGAATGGGTAAACTCCTCAACAACCCGCTCGGAACCTGATGCCCAGCCTTCACAACCTGACATGTATCACACCCCGCAACACAGCTGGCAACATCCTTCTTCATCCCTACCCACTGGTAATACCGTTTGAGGTCACGGTACATCTTGGTAGCTCCTAGATGAATAGAGAAACAGCTCTGATGTGCTTCCCTCAGGATTTCCTGCCTCAGCACTTCGTCCTTCGGTACACACACCCTGCCCTCAAAAGGATAGTTCCATTGTTGGAGAACTCATACTCAGACCGCTCTGCCCTGCCAGCCTGCATTAATTCCGCATCCAACTGCTGTGCTACCCGCACCCTAGTCAGAATATCCGCCTGATCCACCGCCTCTAAACCCAACGGCTCAGGCTCCTCAGACACAGCACACAGTCTCAGGGCACTCACCATGCCTACCAACGCCTCTGTATCTCGCTGAGTGTCTAAAATAACCCGCTTCCTGCTCAAAGCATCGGCTACAAGATTCGCTTTACCGGGATGGTAAGATATCTCCATGTCATAATCCGCAACAAGCTCCATCCATCGCCTCTGTCGCAGATTCAGCTCGGGCTGGGTAAAGATGTACTTCAGACTTTTGTGGTCTGTGAACACCTGAACCTTACCGCCATACAGATAAGACCTTCAGATCTTCACTGCAAACACCACGGCAGCCATCTCAAGATCGTGAGTAGGATAATTGCATTCATGTTTTCTCAACTGTCTGGAAGCATATGCAATCACCTTACCCTGCTGCATCAATACACAACCGAGCCCCACCCTGGACGCGTCTGTGAACACGACGTATGGCTCATCCTGCTTCGGCAAGGCCAACACCGGAGTACTCACCAGCATCTCCTTGAGCTTCACAAAGCTCTCCTCACACTGGTCCGACCACACGAAAGGAACGTCCTTCCCGGTCAACTTGGTCATGGCCTGCGCCATACTAGCAAACCCCTTGACGAACCTCCTGTAATAACCCGCCAGACCCAGAAAACTACGAATCTCCGAGGCATTCCTCGGTCTCGGCCACTCCTAAATCGAGCGAATCTTCTCCGGATCCACTGAAACACCACGATCAGATACGACGTGCCCTAGAAATCCGATCTCCCGCTGCCAGAAACTACACTTGCTCAGCTTAGCGAACAACTGTTGCTCCCGTAGCTTCTCCAGAAGTTTCCTCAGGTGAAACATGTGCTCCTCAGGACTCTTCGAATACACTAGAATGTCGTCGATGAAAATGATGACGAACTCATCCAGATACTCCTGGAACACGCCGTTCATCAACCTCATAAACGCAGCCGGTGCATTCGTCAACCCAAACGGCATCACCACAAACTCGTAGTGCCCGTATCTCGTCCTGAAAGCCGTCTTCCTGATGTCCGACTCCGCTATCGGGATCTGATGATAACCCGATGCCAAATCAATCTTAGAGAACCACGAAGCACCCTGCAACTGATCTAGCAACTCGTCGATCCTCGGTAATGGATACTTGTTCTTCACAGTAACCTAGTTCAGACCCCGATAATCAATGCACAACCGGAAGCGCCCATCCTTCTTCTTGACTAACAGTACCGGTGCACCCCACGGAGAACTGCTCGGTCTAATGAAACCCTTTTCCAACAACTCCTCAAGCTGCTTCTTAAGCTCATCCATCTCCGCTGGAGCCATCCTGTAAGGAGCCTTAGACAACGGCGTCGTCCCCGGCTCTAACTCAATGGTAAAAGGATCCGACATGGATGGTGGTAACCCGCTCAACTGCTGGAACACATCCTCGAACTCCCAGACCACCTCAATATCTCGCACCGCTGACTCCCCAACCTCACCAGGTATCGAAATGGTAGCCAAATAGGCCTCACAACCCTGCTCGATCAAACGCTCCGCGTGAACCGCGGAAACGACGATACCTCCCGGCACCGGTCTCACCCCCTGATAAACCAGTCTTCTGTTAGCATGCTCGAAAACCACACGACCCCGGTGACAATCCAAATGAGCCTTGAACTTTCCCAGCCAGTCCATACCCAAAATGATGTCATAGAGTTCCACTGGACACACTATCAAATCCGCTGGCATCAGCTCTCCGGCGATAAGAATGTCGACACTCTCCACACAGCCCTGAGTCCTCAACAAACGACCCCCATCAACTCTCACCACACCCGAGTGGTCCCCAAACCCCTCTTGGATACCGCTCCCCGACACCCAACCCGGTGTGGCAAAACTGTGGGACGCTCCGGAGTCAAACAACACATGTGACTCTACCCCAGCCACACTAAGGGTCCCTAAGCACGAAAAGGATTTAAGGCAAACAGCAAACACCAATTACAGAGCGAGTAACTGAAATTACAATCAAACAAGAACATAATTAAGGTAGCTAACCAGTAATCGGTCTGCTGCCGCTCGCCTCGCCTGACTCCGCGCCTATGGTGAACACCCTCGGTGCCACTGCGGCCCGTTTCGGAGGCGGTGTCTCGATCCTCACAAATGGCTGAGCCAACTTCGGACAATCCTTCTTGATGTGACCGGGTTCCTTGCAATGGAAGCACACCTGTCCCCCTCGAGAACAATCCGCCACGCGATGTCCATAGGCTCCGTACCCAAAACAACGTGGTCCAGAACCCGCTGCCTTGGAAGTATCCTCCCACTTCCTCTTATGTCCCTGCTGCTTACCAGACTTACCGCCCTTGCTCGGAGCAACACCCTGACTTTGAGGCCGCCGCGGAACCTCTGGTACTGAAGCCTTTAAACTAGCCTCCTGCCTCATCCCCTCCTCAAGCTGCGCTGCACACTCCACCAGTTCGGACACCGACTCGAACTTGCGGACTATGCATCGGTTCCTGAGATCGATACACATACCTAGCATGAAAGCACAAATCAACTCATACTCGGTATCTGTACCCTGACCTGCAAACCGCTTCAGCCGGTTGAGCTCGGCCTCGAACTCCCGAACCGAACGAATCCCCTGTGACAAGTACAGAAACTCCCCCTGTAACCTATCGCGAGCCTCCCGCGGAAAATACTTGAGATCGAACTCCCTCCGGAACTCGTCCCAAGACCACACTACTCCCGCCCTCCTCGCAGCAACACCCTGCCACCACTCATGTGCATCTCCCTCCAGATAATGCACCGCCAAGTCAACCCTATACTCCTCAGGGCATCTGATCGACTGGAAGTTCCTCTCCAACCTGGACCTCCACTCATCAGACTCAATCGGTCGAGCACCACCACTGAAAAACTTGGTGCCCAACCTCTCCATATTCTCCATCACTCTCAGGTATGACGGAACTACTAGCTCGGCCTCAGCAACCACTCCCGGAACTCCCGGAGCAACAACACCCGGCATCGCGGCAACCCCCTGTGGCGCCACTGGAGCTGGAGCCGGTACCACACCAGGTAACCTCTCCAAGAGCTGGGCCAACATGCCCAAAACAACCCCCATCGGGTTCGGGCCCGCACCCGCCTGAGCACCACCCAGCGCCGGCATCGCACCATGCACGGCCGCTGGCTCCGACTGACCTTCCCCCTCGGCGTGCTCATACGCCCCCTGCTCCACCGTGACACTCTGCGTCACATTCGCAGCTGCTCTGCCACCTCTACCACCTCTGCCTCCACGGCCTGCTCTGCCGCCCCGACCACGGCCGCCACGACCACCACGACCTCTGAGACCTTGCCCAACGTTATCAGAATCAACCATTTGCAATAACAACTTGTTACTAATTGACAACAGCAATAGTAAAACAAACACGAGTCTTACCGTGGAATCTCATTGAAGGCTCGAAGAGGATGATCTAGAACTTCAAGCTCGACAATTGACTAACTCACATAGACAGTTCTAATAGCGGAATTTTTTTTTTAAAACCGTCCTAGAACCGTAAATGCTCTGATACCAAAGTGAAACAACCGCACCCATTTTTTTTTTGCAAACAATTAATAGAATCCCATAAATAATAATAATTGAACCTCACAAATTAATTTCCGGTTCAAGATTAAAAATCCGAATAATCAAGATCATAAATTGTTAAATAAAATCACCAAATAAACGACAAGTCTAGATCACCCCCTCTTCCTCGCCCTGATCCCACAGTCACACTTTCTCTTTTCTTGCATCAATTAAAACATAAGAGATGCATAAGTATTTCGAAAAATACTTAGTGAGACAATCCTCCCATCTACAGGCTAACAAATAATTAAGATAATTAATATAGACTATCATGAAAATACCGAATAAATCAAACATCTCATGAAACACTCGATCTAGACCCTCCGAGATCATAAACGGCCTATAATCACGAAATCACATCAATTATCAAAATTATTTAATTACGCCTATGGTCCTGCACTCACCTTATTCCCGCACAGAAAGTTTCCGGAGAAAATTCAGCAATTTTCTAGAACTCCCCGGGATGACTAACCTTATATTAATCCACCTAAAAATAAAAATAATAAAATAATCAAAACAAAGTTTCAATTATTCTAAACTACATGACTTAATAAGTCATCGTCTTCGTACAACCCTGCAACAAACAGCCGATCACCACCGCCGGTGCAACTACACCACCACCGGTGCAACTACACCACCACCGGAGCTCACCAACACGTCACAACATCGTCGATCATCGACAAACTCCACCAACATCACCACCGATCACCCCAACATGGATCGACGTTCGCGACAACACCGACGCTTGACCCTCACGTCACCGCCATCATCATCCGTCTCCGACCACAACCACAAGAATACTTTGATTCCAACGTGAAAACCAAGCTAAGAGGAGAACCCTTACCTCTAAGACTCGACAACGACAACCCGATGGTGAATCGCTCACGGCACCGCGTAACCTCCACCGATCCTTTATCACGCCAACGAACACCACCGCCCGACTCTCTCTTCCTTCTTTCCTTGCTTCCACACCAAAAACCAACACAACTTGACGGCTAGGGTAATGGGAGCTCGGAGGCGGCGATGCTTACGCACATATATACATATGTGTCAACAATTATCCTTATTACGCCGAACTGTCCTTGCCGTTTTCAGAATTGGCCCCATAACTCCTTAATTGATCCAAATCACCCTTCCAAAACAACTTCCAATTCGATCAATTTAACCCTTAATTTTTCGAATTCACAAATGGCCCCAAACTTCCAAAATTATCGATTAAACCCAACCGAAAAATTGATTTACACGAATTTAACCCCCCAACTTCTAATTATTCAATTTCATCCCCAAAATTGAATTAGGGATGTTACATAGGTAGCCAAATCAATTCTTATAAGCCTCTCCGCATATACAAGAAATCGGGATGTTACAATCACCCCCACTCATAGAGCGCAACGTCCTCGTTGCGCACCAGGATCGTCACCCTAGACGGTGTGGGCCCACCTGACTCCACACACGTGTTTGGGTTCGGCTCTGATACCACTTATAACGCCCCGACCGCCCTTACCTGTGGGCCCCATACCCTCTCTCGGCCCGTGGGACCCACCCTTGTCCGACGGCCGGTGCGTTAGTCTGGGAGGCTTGTAATACTTGTTTACTGACCCTGCAATCAACACGTGATCTTTCCCCGTGTTTTGTCCTCATTCACACGATACCGCGAATCACTTCCCGGTAGGTCACCCATCCTTATATTGCTCCAGCTCAAGCACGCTTAACTCTGGAGTTCTCTCTGGACAAATTCCCGAAAAGATAAGTTCACTTTGGTGACATAGGTAGCCAAATCAATTCTTATAAGCCTCTCCGCATATACAAGAAATCGGGATGTTACAATCACCCCCACTCATAGAGCGCAACGTCCTCGTTGCGCACCAGGATCGTCACCCTAGATGGTGTGGGCCCACCTGACTCCACACACGTGTTTGGGTTCGGCTCTGATACCACTTATAACGCCCCGACCGCCCCTACCTGTGGTCCCCATGCCCTCTGAAACAACCGCACCCGTTTTTTTTTTTTTTTTTTTTTGCAAATAATTATTAAAATTCCCATAAATAATAATAACTGAACCTCACCAATTAATTTCCGGTTCAAGATTAAAAATCCGAATAATCAAGATCATAATTTATTAAATAAAATAATCAAATAAACGACAAGTCTAGATCACCCCCTCTTCCTCGCCCTGATCCCACGGTCACACTTTCTCCTTTCCTGCATCAATTAAAATATAAGAGATGCATAAGTATTTCGAAAAATACTTAGTGAGACAATCCTCCCATCTATAGGCTAACAAATAATTAAGATAATTAATATTGACTATCACGAAAATACCGAATAAATCAAACATTTCATGAAACACTCGATCTAGACCCTCCGAGATCGTAAACGGCCTATAATCACGAAATCACATCAATTATCAAAATTATTTAATTACGCCTATGGTCCTGCACTCACCTTATTCCCGCACAGCAAGTTTCACGAGAAAATTCAGCAATTTTCTAGAACTCCCCGGGATGAATAACCTTCTATTAATCCACCTAAAAATAAAAATAATAAAATAATCCAAACAAACCAAATCTTAATTATCCAACTTGATACGTCTTCTTCCTCCTCCTCCCTTCGCAGGCGCGACACCACCGCCGGAGCTCCCCACCGGAACCTCCATGACCCAACCTTCGATCACCACCACGAGACCCGCTACACACGGCCGGCCCTAAATACAGCGACCCCGCCACAACACCGCCAACCCACGGATCTCACGCACGACAAAAACCAAACGACAAGGGGCGGAAGCCTTACCGTGAAGAGGGAGGCGCGGCTCGAAGCTTCTCCTTGCTTCCACGCCGAAACCAGCGCAAATCCTTTTCCTTGACGGCTAGGGTTCGATCACCGCACGGACGAGGAGATACATACACCCATATATACTATTCAAGTTTCCTTATTACACCAATCGGTCCTCGCACTTCCTCCCCTTCCGAAGTTAACCCCAAACTTTCAAAATTATCAATCACACCCACCAGTAAAATTGATTTATTCAATTTAACCCCCCCTAACTTCTGGAAGGTCAAATTAAACCCAATTAATGGATTACGGGTGTTACAGTTCTCCCCCACTAACATAGATTCGTCCTCGAATCTAACGTCCAACGAACATCCACAACATAGCACAACCGCTATTTCAATTCAGCGTCGCACGACCGCTCTTCCAACTCCACCAACAACTGTATCACGGCTCAACACCATAGTGCCATAGTTCCCTACTTGGTTTGGCCAACCACTCCAACACCCGGGAGTACAACGACTTCACGACCCAACACCATGGATCGGTCCGTCTAACGCATAGAGAGCCAGACAACGGCAATCTCTCTAGTGACCTGTCTCACCAATCAGGAATCACATCGAAACCCAGCCGGCCAGGTACACTCGGCAGTGACTCACCAGTGCACTCCGATGCCGCTATATGGGGCCACCACCCCGTGCCAAACCAATCCGAACTACCGGCCTTATGCGGCTACCAAACACCTAGTATCCGCACTCCCGCTATCGGACCACTACCACTAGTAGCCCGCCAACCTGTCTACTAATCCCCTAGTAACCACACCACTAGACATTTTCAATGAAAACACCTTTTATTGAATAATCAAATGCTCCAGAGTACATCGATTAATTATAATACCATAAAATAAACGAGTACAACAACGTAATAACTCCCCCAAAACCCCCAACACCATGGTTACGACGACATGGAGGACACCTGGCTAACCCTCCAGTTTGCCGAACCACTTGGGAAACTTGCGCTTCAACTTCTCTTCCGGCTCCCAAGTCACCTCCTCGGCTCCATTGCAGTCCCACAGCACCTGCATCTCAGGAACCTTCTTCCTCCTGATCACTCTCACCCGACGATCTAGGACTCTCAGAGGCCTCGCCTCCACCACCATGCTCGGTGTCAAATCTGATGGCACCCCCGTGACCACCTGATCATCCTTGTGCAGACATTTCTTCAGCATCGACACATGGAACACCTTGTGAAATGCATGCATAGACTCCGGCAACTCTAGTCGATAAGCCACCGGTCCGACCCGCTCCAGCACCCTGACGGGACCCATATATCGCGGACTCAACTTAGTCTCGGAGATGGACCTGTTCGGACCCCTCAACATGGCCATCTTCAGATAGACCAAATCGTCAACTGCGAACTCCAGCTCCTTCCTACGCCGATCTGCGTAGCTTTTCTGACGATCTTGAGCTTCCTTCATGTTCAACTTCACAATCCGGACCTTCTCAGTCGTCTCCTGCACAAAGTCAGCCCCCAACAGGCTCCTCTCCCCCACTTGTGTCCAACACAACGGGGTCCTGCAAGGCCTACCATACAACGCCTCAAATGGCGCCATGCCGATACTAGCCTGGTAGCTGTTATTGTACGCAAACTCCACTAGATTAAGATGATCCGCCCAATGTCCACCCCAATCCAACACACACATCCTCAACAGATCCTCCAACGTCTGGATAGTCCTCTCCGACTGCCCATCGGTCTGGGGATGATAAGCTGTACTCATGTGTACCTTAGTGCCCATCTCCTTCTGGAAAGCGCCCCAGAACAACGAGGAGAACTTCGGATCTCGATCTGACACTATACTCACCGGTACCCCATGCAGCTTCACAATCTCCCTGACGTACCTCTTGGCCAACACTTCCGCACCGTCGGTCTTTTTTATGGCCAAGAAGTGCGCAGACTTGGTCAACCTATCGACGATGACCCAAATAGCGTCCTTGGTTCGCGAAACCGGGTTACCCACCACGAAATCCATGGTGATCATGTCCCACTTCCACTCCGGAATGGGTAAACTCCTCAACAACCCGCTCGGAACCTGATGTTCAGCCTTCACCAACTGACAGGTATCACACCCCGCAACCCAGTTGGCAACATCCTTCTTCATCCCTACCCACTGGTAATACCGTTTGAGGTCACGGTACATCTTGGTAGCCCCTGGATGAATAGAGAAACGGCTCTGATGTGCTTCCCTCAGGATTTCCTGCCTCAGCACTTCGTCCTTCGGTACACACACCCTGCCCCTCAAAAGGATAGTTCCATTGTCGGAGAACTCATACTCAGACCGCTCTGCCCTGCTAGCCTGCATTAATCCCGCATCCAACTGCTGTGCTACCCGCACCCTAGTCAGAATATCCGCCTGATCCACCGCCTCTAAACCCAACGGCTCGGGCTCCTCAGACACAGCACACAGTCTCAGGGCACTCACCATGCCTACCAAAGCCTTTGTATCTCGCTCAGTGTCTAAAATAACCCGCTTCCTGCTCAAAGCATCGGCTACAAGATTCGCTTTACCGGGATGGTAAGCTATCTCCAGGTCATAATCTGCAACAAGCTCCATCCACCGCCTCTGTCGCAGATTCAGCTCCGGCTGGGTAAAGATGTACTTCAGACTTTTGTGGTCTGTGAACACCTGAACCTTACCGCCATACAGATAAGACCTCCAGATCTTCAATGCAAACACCACTGCAGCCATCTCAAGATCGTGAGTAGGATAATTGCATTCATGTTTCCTCAGCTGCCTGGAAGCATATGCGATTACCTTACCCTGCTGCATCAATACACAACCAAGCGACAGCCTGGACGCGTCTGTGAACACAACATATGGCTCATCCTGCTTAGGCAAGGCTAACACCGGAGTACTCACCAGCATCTCCTTGAGCTTCACAAAGCTCTCCTCACACTGGTCCGACCACACGAAAGGAACGTCCTTCCCGGTCAACTTGGTCATGGCCTGCGCCATACTAGCAAACCCCTTGACGAACCTCCTGTAATAACCCGCCAGACCCAGAAAACTGCGAATCTCCGAGGCATTCTTCGGTCTCGGCCACTCCTCAATCGAGCGAATCTTCTCTGGATCCACTGAAACACCACGATCAGATACGACGTGCCCCAGAAATCCGATCTCCCGCTGCCAGAAACTACACTTGCTTAGCTTAGCGAACAACTGTTGCTCCCGTAGCTTCTCCAGAACTTTCCTCAGGTGTACCATGTGCTCCTCAGGACTCTTCGAATACACTAGAATGTCGTCGATAAAAATGATGACGAACTCATCCAGATACTCCTGGAACACGCCGTTCATCAACCTCATAAACGCAGCCGGTGCATTCGTCAACCCAAACGGCATCACCACAAACTCGTAGTGCCCGTATCTCGTCCTGAAAGCCGTCTTCCTGATGTCCGGCTCCGCTATCGGGATCTGATGATAACCCGATGCCAAATCAATCTTAGAGAACCACGAAGCACCCTGCAACTGATCTAACAACTCATTGATCCTCGGTAATGGGTACTTGTTCTTCACAGTAACCCGGTTCAGCCCCCGATAATCAATGCACAACCGGAAGCTCCCATCCTTCTTCTTGACGAACAGTACCGGTGCACCCCACGGAGAACTGCTCGGTCTAATGAAACCCTTTTCCAACAACTCCTCAAGCTGCTTCTTAAGCTCAGCCATCTCCGCTGGAGCCATCCTGTATGGAGCCTTAGACAACGGCGTCGTCCCCGGCTCTAATTCAATGGTAAAAGGATCCGACCTGGATGGTGGTAACCCGCTCAACTGCTGGAACACATCCTCGAACTCCCAGACCACCTCAATATCCCGCACCGCTGACTCCCCAACCTCACCAGGTATCGAAATGGTAGCCAAATAGGCCTCACAACCCTGCTCGATCAAACGCTCCGCGTGAACCGCGGAAACGACGATGCCTCCCGGCACCGGTCTCACTCCCTGATAAACCAGTCTTCTGTTAGCATGCTTGAAAACCACACGACCCCGGTGACAATCCAAATGAGCCTTGAACTTTCCCAGCCAGTCCATACCCAAAATGATGTCATAGAGTTACACTGGGCACACTATCAAATCCGCTGGCATCAGCTGTCCGGCGATAAGAATGTCGACATTCTCCACACAGCCCTGAGTCCTCAACAAACGACCCCCAGCAACTCTCACCACACCCGAGTGGTCCCCAAACAACTCTTGGATACCGCTCCCCGACACACAATCCGGTGTGGCAAAACTGTGGGACGCTCCGGAGTCAAACAACACATGTGACTCTACCCCAGCCACATTAAGGGTCCCTAAGCACGAAAAGGATTCACGGCAAATAGCAAACACCAATTACAAAGCGAGTAACTGAAATTACAATCAAACAAGAACATAATTAAGGTAACTAACCAGTAATCGGTCTGCTGCCGCTCGCCTCGCCTGACTCCGCGCCTATGGTGAACACCCTCGGTGCCACTGCGGCCCGTTTCGGAGGCGGTGCCTCGATCCTCACAAATGGCTGAGCCAACTTCGGACAATCCTTCTTGATGTGACCGGGTTCCTTGCAATGGAAGCACACCGGACCCCCTCGAGAACAATCCGCCACGCGATGTCCATAGGCTCCGCACCCGAAACAACGTGGTCCAGAACCCGCTTCCTTGGAAGTATCCTCCCACTTCCTCTTATGTCCCTGCTGCTGACCAGACTTAACGCCCTTGCTCGGAGCAACACTCTGACTTTGAGGCCGTCGCGGAACCTCTGGTACTGCAGCCTTTAAACTAGCCTCCTGCCTCATCCCCTCCTCAAGCTGCGCTGCACACTCCACCAGTTCGGATACCGACTCGAACTTGCGGACTATGCATCGATTCCTGAGATCGATACGCATACCTCGCATGAAAGCACAAATCAACTCATACTCGGTATCTGCACCCCGACCAGCAAACCGCTTCAGCCGGTTAAACTCGGCCTCGTACTCTCGAACCGAACGAATCCCCTGTGACAAGTACAGAAACTCCGCCTGTAACCTGTCGCGAGCCTCCCGCGGAAAATACTTGAGATCGAACTCCCTCCGGAACTCGTCCCAAGACAACACTACTCCCGCCCTCCTCGCAGCAACACCCTGCCACCACTCATGTGCATCTCCCTCCAGATAATGCACCGCCAAGTCAACCCTATACTCCTCAGGGCATCTGATCGACTGGAAGTTCTTCTCCAACCTGGACCTCCACTCATCAGACTCAATCGGTCGAGCACCACCGCTGAAAAACTTGGTGCCCAACCTCTGCATATGCTCCATCACCTTCAGGTACGACGGAACCACTGGCTCGGCCTCAGCAACCACTCCCGGAACTCCCGGAGCAACAACACCCGGCATCGCGGCAACCCCCTGTGGCGCCACTGGAGCTGGAGCCGGTACCACACCAGGTAACCTCTCCAAGAGCTGGGCCAACATGCCCAAAACAGCCGCCATCGGGTTCGGGCCCGCACCCACCTGAGCACCACCCGGCGCCGGCATCGCACCATACACGGCCGCTGGCTCCGACTGACCTTCCCCCTCGGCGTGATCATACGCCCCCTGCTCCACCGTGACACTCTGCGTCACATTCGCAGCTGCTCTGCCACCTCTACCACCTCTGCCGCCACGGCCTGTTCTGCCGCCCCGACCACGGCCGCCACGACCACCCCGACCTCTGAGACCTTGCCCAACGCTATCAGAATCAACCATCTGCAATAACCACTTGTTACTAATTGACAACAGCAATAGTAAAACAAACACGAGTCTTACCGTGGAATCTCATTGAAGGCTCGAAGAGGATGATCTAGAACTTCAAGCTCAACAATTGACTAACTCACATAGACAGTTCTAATAGCGAAATTTTTTTTTTTTTAAAACCGTCCTGGAACCGTAAATGCTCTGATACCAAATTGAAACAACCGCACCCGTTTTTTTTTTTTTTTTTTTTGCAAATAATTATTAAAATTCCCATAAATAATAATAACTGAACCTCACCAATTAATTTCCGGTTCAAGATTAAAAATCCGAATAATCAAGATCATAATTTATTAAATAAAATAATCAAATAAACGACAAGTCTAGATCACCCCCTCTTCCTCGCCCTGATCCCACGGTCACACTTTCTCTTTTCCTGCATCAATTAAAATATAAGAGATGCATAAGTATTTCGAAAAATACTTAGTGAGACAATCCTCCCATCTACAGGCTAACAAATAATTAAGATAATTAATATTGACTATCACGAAAATACCGAATAAATCAAACATTTCATGAAACACTCGATCTAGACCCTCCGAGATCGTAAACGGCCTATAATCACGAAATCACATCAATTATCAAAATTATTTAATTACGCTTATGGTCCTGCACTCACCTTATTCCCGCACAGCAAGTTTCACGAAAAAATTCAGCAATTTTCTAGAACTCCCCGGGATGAATAACCTTCTATTAATCCACTTAAAAATAAAAATAATAAAATAATCAAAACAAACCAAATCTTAATTATCCAACTTGATACGTCTTCTTCCTCCTCCTCCCTTCGCCGGCGCGACACCACCGCCGGAGCTCCCCACCGGAACCGCCATGACCCAACCTCCGATCACCACCACGAGACCCGCTACACATGGCCGACCCTAAATACAGCGACCCCGCCACAACACCGCCAACCCACGGATCTCACGCACGACAAAAACCAAACGACAAGGGGCGGAAGCCTTACCGTGAAGAGGGAGGCGCGGCTCGAAGCTTCTCCTTGCTTCCACGCCGAAACCAGCGCAAATCCTTTTCCTTGACGGCTAGGGTTCGATCACCGCACGGACGAGGAGATACATACACCCATATATACTATTCAAGTTTCCTTATTACACCAATCGGTCCTCGCACTTCCTCCCCTTCCGAAGTTAACCCCAAACTTTCAAAATTATCAATCACACCCGCCAGTAAAATTGATTTATTCAATTTAACCCCCCCCCTAACTTCTGGAAGGTCAAATTAAACCAAATTAATGGATTACGGGTGTTACACCCTCTCTCGGCCTGTGGGCCCCACCCTTGTCCGACGGCCGGTGCGTTAGTCCGGGAGGCTTGTAATACTTGTTTACTGACCCTGCAATCAACATGTGATCTTTCCCCGTGTTTTGTCCTCATTCACACGATACCGCGAATAACTTCCCGGTAGGTCACCCATCCTTAAATTGCTCCAGCTCAAGCACGCTTAACTCTGGAGTTCTCTCTGGACAAGTTCCCGAAAAGATAAGTGCACTTTGGTGACATAGGTAGCCAAATCAATTCTTATAAGCCTCTCCGCATATACAAGAAATCGGGATGTTACAGTAACTATATATATATATATATATATATATTTTCTCCAAAAAAATTAAATTTAGTTTGGTTTAGTTTGGTATGTATACTGAAGTAACCACTATTCATTTTGATTTTCTTTGGTCTGGTGTGATTTCGCTTGAATTGGTTTGATTTGGCTGATTTAGCTACTATCCCTTACTTATATCATGCATTAGGAACTAACCTTTTTTACACGTTTGCTATATTATTGTTAAGTTTGTTAGTCATGCATGACTCTAAAAAAACTTATACAGATTGGTGTCATGGGGAAATGCTAAAAATGTTTGAACCCTTTTTTGCAGTATCTTCCTCAAGATCCCCCAAAATCTATCATTGATGGAACACAATGAGACAATAACAACAAATAGTATTGTATGGATCCGGAGAGATAGAAGAATCTATGCAGACTTAGAGATTCATTTTTTTTTTGGATGAATGTTAAATTATATTCAAACCCGAAAAACAACGTTTCTACATCTTTGATGCGAGCTTTTGAAGTAAAAAACACCATTCTAAAACAAAGATAGAGTTCTAAATCACGGAGCTTTCCTCTGATTTAAAATATGGGTCTTGATGCGAACCAGAATTGCATTCCTTCCTCGTAGCATCTATCTCCAAGCATTCGTATAGAAGTAAACCTATTACAAAGCCCCTTATCAATGAATTTTATCAATCGTGTCACTGAGGATGGGTTGGTTCCATGTCTCCACGCGCTCCGTTCCCTCCACAGCACATGAACCGGTTTATGACATTAACATTTGCACCTAACCGCCATATAAGAGGTAGTAAGGTGAGTTATAACAATAAACTATTCTTCCATATGGTTACTTAGTTTTATATTTTGTACTCTTATTAATTATTCTATCTGTTTAAATACTTTTTAGTACATTTCAATGTCATTCATGAGAGAAAATGGTATGACCAAACCTGATTTGATCACGGTGGTAGGAAAAGATTGTTCAAAATGGGTTGTTAATCTTCGAGTGGAAATCTTAGGAAGACTGTGTTTGGGAAAGGGATGGAAAGAGTTTTCTAAGAAAATGGCTTAAAACCGGTTAAATTCTTCACACTAGAGTTAGTATGGGAAAATGGTATTCCTATGCTCAGTTTGTTCTACACAGACAGTGATAGAAGGCACATAGGAGAGTGTTCAAAAGCCAGCAAAAAAGACTCCTTTTCCACATAACCTAGCAACGGAAACAAAACCAAGAAAGACAAAAACAACATAGATGAGAGGAGTAATTCATCTTTACCTGGTTTTGTTTACATTGCTAGGTTAGGTGGGATAAGATTCTTTCTCATTGGCTTTTGAACAATATCCTATGTGCTTTCTATCACACTATATATGTATGATAAACTGAGCAAAGGAATTATATTTTTCCATATTAAATCCAATGTGAAGAATTCACCCGGCTGTAAGTCATTTGTTTTAGCAAATTTTTCCAGCCCTTTTCTAAATATAGTCTTCCTAAACTTTCCCCTCGAAGATTAACCAACCATTTTGCAACATCTTTGCCTACCATAGTTATTAACCTAGGTTTGGTGATACCATTTTCTCTCATGAATGGCAGTGAAAGGTATTAAAAATATTTAAATGAATAACATAATGAATAAGACTACAAAATATAAAACTAACTAAACCTATGGAAGAAGAGTTGATTGTTAGAACTCACCTATTTACCTCTTATGAGGCTATTATGTGCAATAGTTAATATCATAAACCGATTTTGGCTTGGTAAAAATATACTTTTAAGTTCAGTGAGTTGAAGAAGCCTAAGAACTAAAATGTAGTGTTTGATCGTCATGAAAATCGCAAGCATCATAGATATCATATTTGTTGTTGTTGCAGCAATTTGCATATATCTTTCATATATCAATACTTTTAGCCAAGAGAACTAGCAAATATGATTTCTCCTGGCAATTTTTGACTATCAAATACTACAACATAGTCCTTTAGTCTTTTTCAAGTGAGCAAACTTAATGGTATAGTTTTTATTTCATTCATTTTAATTTTTTTCTATATAACTACTCTATTATGATTTGATGATAAAAGTATTGGTTTTATATTTTCAATTTAATTGATATTCTGCAATCTTTAATGGTAGAGAATGAGCAAACCTTAACAAAATTGATGAATTAATTTATATCTCTACAACCTTTTTTCTAGCCACTCAATGATACTAGAACCACTATAAATCCACATGAAGTTACATGTTATTTGCGTTTTGTTTTAAAACATATCTTTACTATAGTTAATAAAATTTTAAAATATTAAATATATTATTTATATTAATGGTACTTATTTTGTTTCAAAAGTAGTAACAACAAGTAGATAGCAATTCTCACAATCTTTGGTTACAAAAAAAAAATACTCAATGTACCACCAAAATAGCATGGTCAAACCAATCAAATTCTGTTGATTTTATTTTAAGAGATAAATATTTCTACAATGAAACAATATATCATTTTGTTTTTTTACCTTTTTCATTTCTAAATCTTTAGAAATATGTATATGTATATTTTATTTGTAGTAAAATAAATATCTAACTTCAAATGCAAAAATAACAATATCATCTTCTTACAATCATATCTCTTTAGTTAGGTATATACTTTTTTAAACACATTTTAGTACAACACCTATATTTCATTATCACCTTTATTTAAATGATTCAGAGAACCTTTACTAAAAAGTCAATACAAAAGTTTTTATAATTAGAATCACAACATGGTTGCGAATTCAAAGAATTTTACTCATAAAGTATCCAACATTCCCATCCCAAATTGGCATTGGTACTCAAACACAATATTTTGTATATCTTTAACATTAATTTATGCAAAAAAACAAATCTTAAAATACATGATACAAAATTATTTATCAAGTGTTTTATACCAAAATCTCTCATTTGTTCCAACTTTTAACAAATGTGGTCAGCAACCGCGGCCAGTTAGAAGAGGATATAATGAGTTGTATGATACGTATTTACATAAATTCTCACATATTACATGTGCATCAACAAGCACTATTAGTATACCATTAGAGTAAATGACATATATGTGTATGCCATCCAAACTTTAAATTGGTAATCACAAAAGTCAAATATGAATGAGCAAAGATTTGTTTTATAAAAACAATGTGTAAGAGATTCTTTATGAAAAATATGTATGAAAAAATGAAAAATTGTGGAAATATAGAACAGATTAATAGCTATATTAGATAACGTACCACAAGTTCGCTTCAGAATATGTATGTCGTATGCTCCTCGGAAGGTCGAAGTATCAAAGGCATCCAATATGTTCCGACCGATTTGAGAAATTTGTTCATTTTACTGTCATCAACAATGATAAAAAATCAGATCATAAAAATCCAATTAAAACAATGACGAAATCGAGATGGCTTAGAAAAACGAACATTGATACCATCGAAGGCGTTTAATAAAACATCTTATCGTTAAACTATTGATAATGGTACAAATGTGGCTGTAAAGTTATCATTGTCTTTTATCACCAATGAAACTCAAGTTAAAGATCTGGATTCAAAAAGAATTAGTCAAAGATATGATATGCATATGTGGTGAAATTGGGTAAATGGTATATAATTTATTTATTTAATTAAGAAAGTAGTAAATTAGGCAAAAAAGATTTTGCTTAAATTGTTCTCGTAACGCTTTGCTTAATGTATGACACATTGATTTTTATTTTATTTAGCGATGCGTGTCTAGCTGAAAATGGTTTTATATAAAATTAAAAATATTCTACACTGGCACAATTCTTAATGTTTGACACGTTCTTTTTAATTTGTTTTATTTTGGGAAGAGTTTCTTGATAAAAATGATTTTATATCTAAAATTGATAATATTCTATACATGTGTTTTTCTTAATCTAAGACAAGTTGATTTTTTATTTTAATTTTTTGACGCAAGTTTTGCTGAATATGATTTATATCTAAAATTGATAATATTATATACTGACGCTTTTCTTAATGTATGACATATTTATATTTTGGAACAAGTATCTTGATAAAAATAACTTTATATATAAAATTGATAATATTCTATACTGTCGTTTTTCTAATTGTTAGACATGTTGATTTTTTATTTTATTTTTTGACACATGTTTTGCTGAAAATGATTTATATTTAAAATTGATAACACTAAACTTGCGGTTTTGTTAATGTGTAACACATTGAGATTTTACTTTATTTTGGGAGAAGTATATTGATAAAAATTATTTTATACCTAAAATTGAAAATATTCTATACTGACGTTTTTCTTAATGTAAGACACTTTGATTTTTTATTTTATTGTTTGACTTGTATTTTACGTTTCAAAATTTGCATATTATTCATTTTCACGAGTGATCTAATTTTTTTATCAATTTTTCGTTTTTAGTTTTTTTCCACGGGTTATAAAATATTAAATTATAAATCCGCTTATAATCGGGTACTAATCTAGTATTAATAGGAAAAACAATATTTGGTCACTAACAATATTTTGAACACAAAAAACTCGAGACAAACCGAGTGGAGAAGAAGATGAAGAGTTTCACAAGATTCACAACTAAGAAGATGACCATTTTTGTTTTCCTCTATTTTTTAACGAAATTTGTCGTATTAGAAAAGCTTTAATAGATTTGACACTTATGTGATTATATTATGTGATTATATTTAGACTTGATATAAAAATAAATTAATTATATTTTAACCCGAAGGATCTCCGCGTGACACTGTATATTACTCCGTGTTAGGTAACTTCTATAAATAAAATCATGTTCCGTACGTGGAATGGATCTGATCTTGATTCACATTTTCATATACATAACCCAATATCCTCTCACTTCTTTCTCAGTCTAAAAAGTCTCGAGCATTCACTCTCTTTTTTCAATCTTAAACACATTACCTTTCTTTAGCCTCGAGACATGGTAAATATATATATATATTCTCCAAAAAATTTAAATTTAGTTTGGTTTACTTTGGTATGTATACTAAAGTAACCACTATTCATTTTGATTTTCTTTGGTTTGGTGTGATTTCGCTTGAATTGGTTTGATTTGGCTGATTTAGCTACTATCCCTTACTTATATCATGCATTAGGAACTAACCTTTTTTACACGTTTGCTATATTATTGTTAAGTTTGTTAGTCATGCATGACACTAAAAAAAACTTATACAGATTGATGTCATGAGGAAATGCTAAAAATGTTTGAACCCTTTTTTGCAGTATCTTCCTCAAGATCCCCCAAAATCTATCATTGATGGAACACAATGAGACAATAACAACAAATAGTATTGTATGGATCCGGAGAGATAGAAGAATCTATGCAGACTTAGAGACCCATTTTTTTTTTTTTGGGATGAATGTTAAATTATATTCAAACCCGAAAAATAACGTTTCTACATCTTTGATGCGAGCTTTTGAATTAAAAAAACACTCTAAAACAAATATAGAGTTCTAAATCACGGAGCTTTCCTACGATTTAAACTATGGGTCTTGATGCAAACCAGAATTGCATTCCTTCATCGTAGCATCTATCTCCAAGCATTAGTATAGAAGTAAACCTGTTACAAATCCCCTTATCAATGAATTTTATCAATCGTGTCATTGAGGATGGGTTGGTTCGTTCCCTCCACAGCACATGAACCGGTTTATGACATTAACAGTTGCACCTAACCGCCTTATAAGAGGTAGTAAGGTGAGTTATAACAATAAACTATTCTTCCATAGGGTTAATTAGTTTTATATTTTGTACTCTTATTAATTATGATATCCGTTTAAATACTTTTCAGTACATTTCAATGTCATTCATAAGAGAAAATGGTATGACCAAACCTGAGTTGATCACGATGGTAGGAAAAGATTGTTCAAAAAGGGGTTGTTAATCTTCGAGGGGAAATCTTAGGAAGACCGTGTTTGGGAAAGGGATGGAAAGAGTTTGCTAAGAAAATGGCTTAAAACCGGTTAAATTCTTCACACTAGAGTTAGTATGGGAAAACGGTATTCCTATGCTCAGTTTGTTCTACACAGATAGTGATAGAAGGCACATAGGATAGTGTTCAAAAGCCAGCAAAAAGACTCATTTTCCACATAACCTAGCAACGGAAACAAAACTAAGAAAGACAAAAACAACATAGATGAGAGGAGTAATTCATCTTTACTTGGTTTTGTTTACATTGCTAGGTTATGTGGGATAAGATTCTTTCTCATTGGCTTTTGAACACTATCCTATGTGCTTTCTATCACACTATATATGTATGATAAACTGAGCAAAGGAATTCTATTTTTCCATATTAAATCCAATGTGAAGAATTCACCCGACTTTAAGTCATTTGTTTTAGCAAAAATTTCCTGCCCTTTCCTAAATATAGTCTTCCTAAACTTTCCCCTCGAAGATTAACCAACCATTTTGCAACATCTTTGCCTACCATAGTTATCAACCTAGGTTTGGTGATACCATTTTCTCTCATGAATGGCAGTGAAAGGTATTAAAAATATTTAAATGAATAAGAGTACAAAATATAAAACTAACTAACCCTATGGCAGAAGAGTTGATTGTTAGAACTCACCTATTTACCTCTTATGAGGCTATTATGTGCAATTGTTAAAATCATAAACCGGTTTTGGCTTGGTAAAAATGTACTTTTAAGTTCAGTGAGTTGAAGAAGCCTAAAAACTAAAATGTAGTGTTTGATCGTCAAGAAAATCGCAAGCATCATAGATATTGTAACATCCCTAATTCAATTTTGAGGTTGAAATTGAATAATTAGAAGTTGGGGGTTAATTTCGCGTAAATCAATTTTTTCCGGGTGGGTTTAATTGATAATTTTGAAAGTTTGGGGTCAACTTTCGGAAGAGGAGGAAGTGCGAGGACCGGTTGGTGTAATAAAGGAAACTTGAAAAAAACACATATGTATCGCCGTATGCATCTCCCTCTCCAACCTTGTGCGTGCGTTGACCTAGCCGTCACGATTGCTGCGTGGTGAGAGATCAAGAGAAAGCGAGTGAGTGGATCGCCGTGAGCCAAGCCGGGACGCGACCTCCTCTCCTCCACGGTGGTTTAATAGAAGGTTATTCATCCCGGGGAGTTCTAAAAAATTGCTGAATTTTCTCGTGAAACTTTCTGTGCGGGAATAAGGAAAAGAGAAAGTGTGACCGTGGGATCAGGGCGAGGAAGAGGGGGTGATCTAGACTTGTCGTTTATTTGATTATTTTATTTAATAATTTATTATCTTGATTAGTCGGATTTATAATCTTGAACCGGAAATTATTTGGTGAGGTTTAGTTATTATTATTTATGGGAATTTTAATAATTAATTGCAAAAAAAAAAAATGGGTGCGGTTGTTTCAATTTGGTATCAGAGCGTTTACGGTTCTAGGACGGTTTTAAAAAAATTTTCCGCTATTAGAACTGTCTATGGGAGTTAGTCAATTGTTGAGCTTGAAGTTCTAGATCATCCTCTTCGAGCCTTCAATGAGATTCCACGGTAAGACTCGTGTTCGTTTTACTATTGCTGTTGTCAATTAGTAACAAGTGGTTATTGCAGATGGTTGATTCTGATAGCATTGAGCAAGGTCTCAGAGGTCGGGGTGGTCGCGGCGGCCGTGGTCGGGGCGGCAGAACAGGCCATGGCGGCAGAGGTGGCAGAGGTGGTAGAGGTGGCAGAGCAGCTGCGAATGTGACGCAGAGTGTCACGGTGGAGCAGGGGGCGTATGATCACGCCGAGGGGGAAGGTCAGTCGGAGCCAGCGGCCGTGTATGGTGCGATGCCGGCGCCGGGTGGTGCTCAGGCTGGTGCGGGCCCGAACCCGATGGCGGCTGTTTTGGGCATGTTGGCCCAGCTCTTGGAGAGGTTACCTGGTGTGGTACCGGCTCCAGCTCCAGTAGCGCCACAGGGGGTTGCCGCGATGCCGGGTGTTGTTGCTCCGGGAGTTCCGGGAGTGGTTGCTGAGGCCGAGCCAGTGGTTCCGTCGTACCTGAGGGTGATGGAGCATATGCAGAGGTTGGGCACCAAGTTTTTCAGTGGTGGTGCTCGACCGATTGAGTCTGATGAGTGGAGGTCCAGGTTGGAGAGGAACTTCCAGTCGATCAGATGCCCTGAGGAGTATAGGGTTGACTTGGCGGTGCATTATCTGGAGGGAGATGCACATGAGTGGTGGCAGGGTGTTGCTGCGAGGAGGGCGGGAGTAGTGTTGTCGTGGGACGAGTTCCGGAGGGAGTTCGATCTCAAGTATTTTCCGCGGGAGGCTCGCGACAGGTTACAGGCGGAGTTTCTGTACTTGTCACAGGGGATTCGTTCGGTCCGAGAGTACGAGGCCGAGTTTAACCGGCTGAAGCGGTTTGCTGGTCGGGGTGCAGATACCGAGTATGAGTTGATTGGTGCTTTCATGCGAGGTATGCGTATCGATCTCAGGAATCGGTGCATAGTCCGCAAGTTCGAGTCGGTATCAGAACTGGTGGAGTGTGCAGCGCAGCTTGAGGAGGGGATGAGGCAGGAGGCTAGTTTAAAGGTTGCAGTACCAGAGGCTCCGCGACGGCCTCAAAGTCAGAGTGTTGCTCCGAGCAAGGGCGGTAGGTCTGGTCAGCAGCAGGGACAGAAGAGGAAGTGGGAGGATACTTCCAGGGAAGCGGGTCCTGGGCCACGTTGTTTCGGGTGCGGAGCCCATGGACATCGCGTGGCGGATTGTTCTCGAGGGGGCCCGGTGTGCTTTCATTGCAAGGAACCCGGTCACCTCAGGAAGGATTGTCCGAAGTTGGCTCAGCCATTTGTGAGGATCGAGGCACCGCCTCCGAAACGGGCCGCAGTGGCACCGAGGGTGTTCACCATAGGCGCGGAGTCAGGCGAGGCGAGCGGCAGCAGACCGATTACTGGTTAGTTACCTTAACTATGTTCTTGTTTGATTGTAATTTCAGTTACTCGCTCTGTAATTGGTGTTTGCTATTTGCCGTGAATCCTTTTCGTGCTTAGGGACCCTTAATGTGGCTGGGGTAGAGTCACATGTGTTGTTTGACTCCGGAGCGTCCCACAGTTTTGCCACACCGGATTGGGTGTCGGGGAGCGGTATCCAAGAGTTGTGTGGGGACCACTCGGGTGTGGTGAGAGTTGCTGGGGGTCGCTTGTTGAGGACTCAGGGCTGTGTGGAGAATGTTGACATTCTTATCGCCGGAAAGCTGATGCCAGCGGATTTGATAGTGTGCCCAGTGGAACTCTATGACATCATTTTGGGTATGGACTGGCTGGGAAAGTTCAAGGCTCATTTGGATTGTCACCGGGGTCGTGTGGTTTTCGAGCATGTTAACAGAAGACTGGTTTATCAGGGAGTGAGACCGGTGATATATCATGGTTTTTACCCTATTTAGGCCATGATATAAGTCCTTTTATAGAGTCTTTTCTTGTGTTTTGGAGTCTTTTAGAGTCTTTCACAGGTTATAGCACGTCTGGAGCTTAATTGGAATTATTGGAGCATTCTGGAGCGAGACTGAAGTCTGATGACTAAGAGCCCGATCTGAGCACCGAGCATCGATCGATACCCCCTGGTATCGATCGATACCCATCGAAGCAGATTTCAAAGTCGCGACTTAATGAAGTTTGAAGAATTGCAAAAAGCACCCAGAAGACTTTGATAATTACAAGAAGGCCCCAAATCGTGATTTAGGTTATAAATAGGATTTTACAGCCATTGTTTAGGCTATGCTTTATTTTTGCTTAGGTTTAAGAGAGATTTTGGTGAGAGACAAGTCTGGTTTCCCTTCGTCCGAGATCAGATCTCAAAACCTTGTTTCTCTTTCTGATTTAATATAAGAGTATTTATTCAACATGTTTATTAATTTAATATCGATGTCTGAGTAGATCACCTGTTAGGTTTAGGGTTTTCTCATAGGGATTTCTTTGAATGCTAGGTTGATTATCTGTTAGGATTCACTATCTAAATTAGTTCTTCGCCTTAGGTTGTTCTCAAAGCTAATTCTAGGTTGACGAATCTGGAACTTAGATCTTAGGATAATTAATTAGGCACGAGAGTGCGATTAATTACCTGATAGAACCTTAGGTGAGCAAATTGATTATTCGCAAAGAGATTTGGTTTAATTGATTTGTGAACATATCAAACCTGATTTTAAAGCTGATCTAGACTTTAGGATTCGCAAAGAGATTTGGAATTTCTAGGATCTAGATTTAGATAGTTTTCGCAACGAGAGTTGGTTAATTATATTTTAGTGATTTGAGTTCTAGAACAGTGCTTAATCTGAATCTTATTAATGAGTTTACCTGCATTCATTGATTTCCTGAGAAATACCCTAAGCCTACATTCCCCCAATTGAATTTACAAACGTTTTACTTGCAACTCTGTTTTTCAATTACATCATCTGGTTTAGCTTGTTTCTGATCTATAGAATCTATCGAGTGATTCTTGAGTTCTTGTGTTCGACCCCTGATTTACTGCAGCAACTGCTTTAGTACTTTTTAGGGTATTAAATTGAGCATATCAATTTTGGCGCCGTTGCCGGGGACTCAATTCGCCGTTAGATTTTAGCTAGGAAATTCGTCTAAATCGCCCGAGTATCGATCGATACCCTTGAGTATCGGTCGATACCCGTCGTAAATTTCAGTTACTTACGCTCTTTACTTGTGATTTCAGGTGCATGCATAATCTTGAAACCAGAAGCAAAAAGAGCACTCCGCTAGTTGATCTATCACTGGAACAGCTAGCACAAGTGGAACGCACAAACAGGAAAGCAAAGAAGTCAGCTAAGATGAACAACAATCAAGTCGGGTTGGTTCGTGATGCTGCTGGAGCTTACAGGGACCAACAGGGTCGGTTGTGCAATGAGCAAGGACAACGTCTGGATGGAGAGGGGATTGTCATTCCACCTGCTCCTGTTGTCGCTGAGAATGCCGCTAGGGACGCAAGGGATGCTGTGGTTAATCGTGGTAGAACGATTGGTGAACACAACAGGCCAGAGCAATTTTTCGCCAATCGCTCTGCGATTCGTCCCCCTGCGTATGAGCGGAATGACTTTGAGCTGAAGCCTGCTTACTACACTCTAGTAGGACAGCATCTCTTCCATGGTTTGCCTCATGAGCATCCAATGGATCATGTAGAGAAATTCGAGGACTTGGTCACTAGCATCAAGAGCAATGGAGTGTCCTACGATTATCTCTTCTGCAAGCTCTTCCCATACTCTCTTGGTGGGGAAGCTACTTACTGGCTGAGGCAGCTACCTCCTGGATCACTGACTAATTGGGAAGACACCAAGAGAGCCTTCCTAATTAACTTCTATGATGATGGACGATCTGAAGATCTGAGGAATAAGATCTCCACTTTTTCTCAAGGACCTACTGAGGCGTTCAAGGCTGCTTGGACAAGATTCAGATCGTACCAAAGAGACTGTCCACACCATGGATACTCTGATGTGCAGCTGCTAGGTATCTTCTTCAGAGGAGTAGATTGGAGGTATCAGATGGCTCTGGACTCTTCAAGCAATGGAAACTTCAACACCAACTATCCTGAGGACGCCTATGTGTTGATTGAGAATTTTGCATCTAGCAGCAGCACAAAGAGTGCAGATTTCGAGCGCAAGAAGCTGGCTGGTAATCAAGATGGATCGCAGATCGCTGAGTTTAAGGCTCAACTAGATTCTATGCACAGTCTTCTGCTGGGAAAGACAACAAAAGCTGTCCATTTTGCTGAGGATGTTGAGGTTTTCAATGAGAATGAAGCAGAAGACGTGAACTACATTGGTGGTTCTGGCTTTCAGGGACAGAGGAACCAGTTCAACAACAATCGGAGCTTCAACAACAACTTCCAGCAAGGAGGATTCAACCAGAAACCTGCCCAGATCAGTGGTTACACCAGGAACTACAGAAGTCCTTCTTACGAACCTGTGACTGCTAAGACATCAGAGAACAAGATTGAAGCCATGCTTGAAACACTCGTTCAAGGACAGCAGCAGATTACAGTAACCTTCAATGGTAAGATGGACGCCATGTACAAAGATCTGAGTGGAAGGATCGATTCTCTGGGTATTGGTCAGAAGAAGCTGGAAACTCAGGTAGCTCAGACTTCAGAGAGTTCAAGAAGACAAGAAGGTTTTCTACCAGGAAAAGGAGAGAACCCAAGGGCACACATCAATGCCATTACCTTGAGAAGTGGTAAGGAGGTCAAATCAGGGGCAAAGGCGGATCAGCCTACTGTAAATTTCGAGATGTCTGACGATGAAGACACTGAAATCGCTAAGGCATCGATCGACACCACTCAGCATCGATCGACACCGATCGCGATTCTCAGACGGGAAGACTCAAATTCCCGTGTATCGATCGATACCCTCCCTGTATCGATCGATACCGAACCTGAAGACGATGCAGAAGTTGAGGTTGTGAAGGAGAAGCCTAAAGCAGCACCAGAGAGGGTCTACATCCCGAGAGTACCCTATCCCAGAGCTCTTGGAAAGACTAAGAAGGAAGTAGAGGATGCTAAATGCAAGGAAATTTTGGACAAGCTGGTTGTTGAACTTCCCTTCATCGATGCTATCAAGACCTCTGTAGCTTTCAAGAGGTATGTCAAGAAGATGGTGTCCAGCAATGTGAACCTTGAAGAAGGCTGTCTGATGATCACTCATGAATGCAGTGCAATCCTAAGCAACAGGATCCCAACGAAACTTCCAGATCCAGGGAGCTTTGTCTTGGATTGCACAATCGCTACTGACAGGTTTGAGCGCTCTCTCTGTGACCTTGGCTCAAGTGTCAACCTCATGCCATACTCGGTTGCTAAGAGGATGGGAATGACAGACTTCACTGCTACTAGAATCTCGCTGATTCTCGCTGATCGTTCAATTAGACTTCCAGAAGGACTGCTCGAGGATGTTCCGATTGTGATTGGGAACTGCTTAATCCCAACTGATTTCATTGTCTTGGAGTATGATTCGGAACCCAGAGATCCTCTCATCTTGGGAAGGCCATTCCTAGCAACAGCTGGTGCTCTGATTGATTGCAGGAATGGGAAGATATCTCTTAACATTGGTGAGTTGGTCATGACTTTTAACATGGAGAAGATGATGAAGAGACCAACCATCGATGGGCGGACTTTCTTCGTTGATACCTTCTGTGATATTGCTGAGGAGTACTTCTTAGAGATGCATCCTGAGGACCCATTGGAGAGAGCATTAGCCTGCTCGGTTGAGTCAGAGGTTAAGCCACACGATGCTGCTGCTGATTACGGAAGGATACTCGATTCAGCACGACCAGTATCGATCGATACTCTGATGGTATCGATCGATACCCTACGGCCAGAAAGAAGTTTGGCCGAAAGAACTATGCAAGCTGCTGGGCTTGGAGATTGGAGCGAGGAGAACGCTCCTAAAGTGGAACTCAAACCACTTCCTGCGAATCTAAGGTATGGTTTTCTTGGTCCTAATTCCACGTACCCTGTAATCCTTAATTCTTCTTTGAACAACGCAGAGGTCACTTTACTGCTAAGCAAGCTGCGCAAGTATCGCAAAGCTCTTGGCTATTCTCTTGATGACATTTCAGGTATTTCACCGAACCTGTGCATGCATAGGATTCATCTTGAGGACGAGTCAAAGGCTTCAGTTGAGCATCAAAGGAGGCTAAATCCAAACCTGAAAGAGGTGGTTAAGAAAGAGGTCATGAAACTCTTGGATGCAGGAGTTATCTATGCCATCTCAGATAGCTCTTGGGTCAGTCCAGTGCACGTTGTTCCTAAGAAAGGAGGGATGACTGTGGTGAAGAACAACAGGGATGAGATGATTCCCACAAGGACTATCACTGGACATCGAATGTGCATTGATTACAGGAAGTTGAATGCGGCCACACGGAAAGATCACTTCCCATTGCCATTCATTGACCAGATGTTGGAGAGGTTGGCCAGTCATCCCTACTACTGCTTCCTTGATGGCTATTCAGGTTTCTTCCAGATTCCTATCCATCCAGATGACCAAGGGTATACCACTTTCACGTGTCCCTATGGCACGTTCGCATACAGGAGAATGCCATTTGGATTGTGCAACGCTCCAGCCACTTTTCAGAGGTGCATGATGTCTATCTTCACAGACATGATAGAGGACTTCATGGAGGTGTTCATGGATGATTTTTCAGTATATGGGTCATCATTCAAGATCTGTTTGGCTAATCTGTGCAAGGTGCTACAGAGGTGTGAAGAGAAACACTTGGTCCTTAACTGGGAAAAGTGTCATTTTATGGTTCAGGATGGCATTGTACTTGGGCACAAGGTCTCTGAAGCTGGAATCGAAGTTGACAATGCCAAGATTCAGGTCATGACAAATCTCCAACCACCTACTTCTGTGAAGGATATTCGGAGTTTCCTTGGTCATGCAGGGTTTTACAGGAGGTTCATCAAGGATTTCTCCAAGATAGCACGTCCACTCACTGCTCTGCTGTGCAAAGAGATCAAATTTGATTTCACAACTGATTGTCTTGCAGCCTTTGAGGAGATCAAAAAGGCTTTAGTGAGTGCTCCTGTTGTGCAACCTCCTGATTGGACTCTGCCTTTCGAGATCATGTGTGATGCCAGTGACTTTGCTGTGGGGTCAGTTCTGGGTCAGAGGAAAGACAGGAAGCTGCACGTCATCTACTATGCCAGCAGGACTTTGGATGATGCTCAGAGGAATTACAGCACCACAGAGAAGGAGCTACTTGCTGTTGTTTTCTCCTTTGAGAAATTCCGATCTTACTTGATTGGGAGCAAGGTGGTTGTTCATACTGATCATGCTGCTCTCAAGTATCTGATGAATAACAAGGATCTCAAGCCTCGTCTCTGTCGTTGGGTTCTTTTGCTACAAGGGTTTGACATTGAGGTTAAGGACAAGAAAGGCATAGAGAATGGAGTTGCTGACCATCTCTCGCGGATGCGGATCGATGAAGACGTCCCCATTGATGATCAACTACCTGAGGAAGCCATCTACTTCATTGAAACTGGGTTTCAGATGAATCTGGCCGAGAATCAGCAATTTTCACGAGTTGCAGGTTTCCGTATCGATCGATACCATTATGGTATCGGTCGATACCCTGACGGTTCAGAAGCTGTTTTCATCATCGATCGTTCAGTCGCTTCTAACCACCATCTCGTCGCTGCAACAGATTCTGATACTCCATGGTACGCTGATATTGCCAATTATCTCGCTGCAGATGCAAAGCCAAACCACCTCAAGAAGTATGACAAGAAGAAGTTCATGCGCGACATAAGGAGATTCTTTTGGGATGAACCTTACTTGTACAAGCATTGTTCTGATGGCATATACAGGAGATGCATTGCTGAGTCAGAGGTTTCAGATGTTTTGTTTCATTGCCATGGATCAGACTATGCTGGACACTTTGCCACCTTCAAGACAGTATCCAAGGCTCTTCAAGCAGGCTTCTGGTGGCCTACCATGTTCAAGGATGCTCACACTTTCGTCTCACAGTGCGACGCTTGTCAGAGAAGAGGGAAGATCAGTAAGAGACATGAGATGCCACAAAATTTCATCCTTGAGGTTGAAGTTTTTGATTGCTGGGGCATTGACTTTATGGGTCCTTTCCCATCTTCACACAAGAAGAACTACATCCTTGTTGCTGTGGACTATGTGTCCAAATGGGTGGAAGCGATAGCTAGTGAGAAGAATGACTCTGCGGTGGTTCTTAAGCTGTTTAAGACCATCATTTTCCCTCGCTTTGGAGTACCTCGAATTGTGATAAGTGATGGTGGCTCTCATTTTATCAACAAGGTGTTCGAGAAGTTGTTGAAGAAGTATGGTGTAAACCATCGTGTGGCTACTCCATATCACCCTCAGACAAGTGGGCAAGTCGAAGTCTCCAACAGGCAAATCAAGGAGATCTTGGAGAAGACAGTGAATGCTTCTAGGAATAATTGGTCTACAAAGCTGGATGATGCACTTTGGGCATACAGGACTGCCTTCAAGACACCGCTGGGTACTACACCTTTCCAAATGCTGTATGGGAAAGCATGCCACCTTCCAGTGGAGATTGAGCACAAGGCTGCATGGGCAACAAAGATGCTGAACTTCGACATCAAGCCTGCTGCTGAGAGGAGGTTGATTCAGCTGAACGAGCTGGATGAGATCAGGCACCATGCTTATGAGAACTCGAGGCTGTACAAGGAGAGAACCAAAGCTTATCATGATAAGAAGATCATCACCAGACACTTCGAGCCGAACGACCAGGTACTTCTGTATAACTCTCGTTTGCAATTGTTTCCTGGTAAACTGCGTTCACGTTGGTCAGGTCCCTTCACAATCAAAGAGGTCAGACCACATGGTGCTGTAGTGCTGATAAATCGCAAAGGCGAGGAATTCACTGTCAATGGACAAAGAGTGAAACACTATTGGGCGCAAGCCGAGATTCCAACAGGGCAGATAATGCCTCTGGATGATGCACCAACAGCCTGAATGGCGTTACAGTCAAGCTATTGACGTTAAACGAGCGCTTGGTGGGAGGCAACCCACTGGTGAGTCTGTTCTTGAGTCGTTTTTTCTTTTGATTTTTCGTTTGTTTTGAGTCTGTGTCAGGATGAACAAGGAGCAACTCGAAATCGCCTAGGTATCGATCGATACCCCATTGGTATCGATCGACACCAATCGCGGATGAAAGTTCACCAAGTCGATCTAAGCGTGGTATCGATCGATACCATGCTGTGTGTCGATCGACACTCGGTATTCCAGGAAGGTAATTTCTTGTTTCTCTTCATTCTATCCTTTTCTTTTGTTTCTTTCACCTACTCTAGGCTAGATAACACTGGGGACAGTGTTGTTCAAGTCTGGGGGAGGTGTCTGCTGACATTGTTTTCGTTTTTCTTAGAGTCAGTCATTTTATAGAGTCAAAACTGTTTTATTGAGTCAAAATTTGTTGGAGATTATGATCCTGTGCTTGAACCTATTGATGTGATTTTGTTCTTGAGTGCACAGTGTTACAGGATCAGCTTTGAATCGACTAATGAAAAATCCAAAGGCTGACCAGTTGACTAGAAAACATTCATGTCTCCAGCAGAGTTCTTCTGAAGCCTGAGCCAAATTTTTGCACTTCATCAATGTGGTTAGTGTTCATAGAGCTTGATTCATCATTCATATCTGATAAAGGAACCCGTGTGTTTAGAATTATGGTATCTCTCTCCCCTGAAATAAGTTGATAGATTAAGAGCATAAAAGATTGAAATGATTTTCTTCTGAGTAGAGGGTTAGGAAAATTTCCAGCGATCCCATTATTCTACTTAAGAGGGGATGATCACACAAAGGATTGGAAGCGAGGCTAGGATTTTCCTATGATGCCATTATTCGCCTACATCCTTTGATACATAGAGAGGGAAGAACCGGGGATTTGGTGGCAAACACCATCAATACTCGCGTCTCCTACCTTGATATGTATATGCTAAGCTTAAAAAATAATAAATAAATAAAAAAATAATAATAATAAAGATATAATAAGAAATAAGTCTGGGGGAGAGAAATTGATACAAAAGAAGTGTGAAAAGGGTGGTTCCTTTGTCAAGATATTGTCTGGTAAAGAGTCTAGAAGGTTCTTTAAAATTAGCTGCAGAAATGAAACTGGCGATGAGGGCTTTACTTGAATAATGCTGTGGGATTTTGTGTGGAGTCTGGAAAAGCTGCAAATGTCTACGGAGAAGTACATGGTGGTTAGATCGAAAGCTGATCAGGTGACATTTGGGTACTTGGGAAAAGGGTCTTTTCGATGGTTCAGGAACAGGTGAGTCTCTACGTTTTCAAACCTCTTTTTCTGGTTTAGTCTTCTATTTGCTTGAGGGCAAGCAAAAGGCTAAGTCTGGGGGAGTTGATATATCATGGTTTTTACCCTATTTAGGCCATGATATAAGTCCTTTTATAGAGTCTTTTCTTGTGTTTTGGAGTCTTTTAGAGTCTTTCACAGGTTATAGCACGTCTGGAGCTTAATTGGAATTATTGGAGCATTCTGGAGCGAGACTGAAGTCTGATGACTAAGAGCCCGATCTGAGCACCGAGCATCGATCGATACCCCCTGGTATCGATCGATACCCATCGAAGCAGATTTCAAAGTCGCGACTTAATGAAGTTTGAAGAATTGCAAAAAGCACCCAGAAGACTTTGATAATTACAAGAAGGCCCCAAATCGTGATTTAGGTTATAAATAGGATTTTACAGCCATTGTTTAGGCTATGCTTTATTTTTGCTTAGGTTTAAGAGAGATTTTGGTGAGAGACAAGTCTGGTTTCCCTTCGTCCGAGATCAGATCTCAAAACCTTGTTTCTCTTTCTGATTTAATATAAGAGTATTTATTCAACATGTTTATTAATTTAATATCGATGTCTGAGTAGATCACCTGTTAGGTTTAGGGTTTTCTCATAGGGATTTCTTTGAATGCTAGGTTGATTATCTGTTAGGATTCACTATCTAAATTAGTTCTTCGCCTTAGGTTGTTCTCAAAGCTAATTCTAGGTTGACGAATCTGGAACTTAGATCTTAGGATAATTAATTAGGCACGAGAGTGCGATTAATTACCTGATAGAACCTTAGGTGAGCAAATTGATTATTCGCAAAGAGATTTGGTTTAATTGATTTGTGAACATATCAAACCTGATTTTAAAGCTGATCTAGACTTTAGGATTCGCAAAGAGATTTGGAATTTCTAGGATCTAGATTTAGATAGTTTTCGCAACGAGAGTTGGTTAATTATATTTTAGTGATTTGAGTTCTAGAACAGTGCTTAATCTGAATCTTATTAATGAGTTTACCTGCATTCATTGATTTCCTGAGAAATACCCTAAGCCTACATTCCCCCAATTGAATTTACAAACGTTTTACTTGCAACTCTGTTTTTCAATTACATCATCTGGTTTAGCTTGTTTCTGATCTATAGAATCTATCGAGTGATTCTTGAGTTCTTGTGTTCGACCCCTGATTTACTGCAGCAACTGCTTTAGTACTTTTTAGGGTATTAAATTGAGCATATCAACCGGTGCCGGGAGGCATCGTCGTTTCCGCGGTTCAAGCAGAGCGTTTGATTGAGCAGGGTTGTGAGGCCTATTTGGCTACCATTTCGATACCTGGGGAGGTTGGGGAGTCAGCGGTGCGGGATATTGAGGTGGTCTGGGAGTTCGAGGATGTGTTCCAGCAGTTGAGCGGGTTACCACCATCCAAGTCGGATCCTTTTACCATTGAGTTAGAGCCGGGGACGACCCCGTTGTCTAAGGCTCCTTACAGGATGGCTCCAGCGGAGATGGCTGAGCTTAAGAAGCAGCTCGAGGAGTTGTTGGAAAAGGGTTTCATTAGACCGAGCAGTTCTCCGTGGGGTGCACCGGTACTGTTCGTCAAGAAGAAGGATGGGAGCTTCCGGTTGTGCATTGATTATCGGGGGCTGAACCGGGTTACTGTGAAGAACAAGTACCCATTACCGAGGATCGATGAGTTGTTAGATCAGTTGCAGGGTGCTTCGTGGTTCTCTAAGATTGATTTGGCATCGGGTTATCATCAGATCCCGATAGCGGAGTCGGACATCAGGAAGACGGCTTTCAGGACGAGGTACGGGCACTACGAGTTGGTGGTGATGCCGTTTGGGTTGACGAATGCACCGGCTGCGTTTATGAGGTTGATGAACGGCGTGTTCCAGGAGTATCTGGATGAGTTCGTCATCATTTTCATCGACGACATTCTAGTGTATTCGAAGAGTCCTGAGGAGCACATGGTTCACCTGAGGAAAGTTCTGGAGAAGCTACGGGAGCAGAAGTTGTTCGCTAAGCTGAGCAAGTGTAGTTTCTGGCAGCGGGAGATCGGATTTCTGGGGCACGTCGTATCTGATCGTGGTGTTTCAGTGGATCCGGAGAAGATTCGCTCGATTGAGGAGTGGCCGAGACCGAAGAATGCCTCGGAGATTCGCAGTTTTCTGGGTCTGGCGGGTTATTACAGGAGGTTCGTCAAGGGGTTTGCTAGTATGGCGCAGGCCATGACCAAGTTGACCGGGAAGGACGTTCCTTTCGTGTGGTCGGACCAGTGTGAGGAGAGCTTTGTGAAGCTCAAGGAGATGCTGGTGAGTACTCCGGTGTTGGCCTTGCCTAAGCAGGATGAGCCATATGTTGTGTTCACAGACGCGTCCAGGCTGGGACTCGGTTGTGTATTGATGCAGCAGGGTAAGGTAATCGCATATGCTTCCAGGCAGCTGAGGAAACATGAATGCAACTATCCTACTCACGATCTTGAGATGGCTGCAGTGGTGTTTGCATTGAAGATCTGGAGGTCTTATCTGTATGGCGGTAAGGTTCAGGTGTTCACAGACCACAAAAGTCTGAAGTACATCTTTACCCAGCCGGAGCTGAATCTGCGACAGAGGCGATGGATGGAGCTTGTTGCGGATTATGACCTGGAGATAGCTTACCATCCCGGTAAAGCGAATCTTGTAGCCGATGCTTTGAGCAGGAAGCGGGTTATTTTAGACACTGAGCGAGATACCGAGGCGTTGGTAGGCATGGTGAGTGCCCTGAGGCTGTGTGCTGTGTCTGAGGAACCTGAGCCGTTGGGTTTAGAGGCGGTGGATCAGGCGGACATTCTGACTAGGGTGCGGGTAGCACAGCAGTTGGATGCGGAATTAATGCAGGCTGGCAGGGCAGAGCGGTCTGAGTATGAGTTATCCAGCAATGGAACGATCCTTTTGAGAGGCAGGGTGTGCGTACCGAAGGACGAAGTGCTGAGGCAGGAAATCCTGAGGGAAGCACATCAGAGCCGTTTCTCTATTCATCCCGGAGCTACCAAGATGTACCGTGACCTCAAACGGTATTACCAGTGGGTAGGGATGAAGAAGGATGTTGCCAACTGGGTTGCGGGGTGTGATACCTGTCAGTTGGTGAAGGCTGAGCATCAGGTTCCGAGCGGGTTGTTGAGGAGTTTACCCATTCCGGAGTGGAAGTGGGACATGATCACCATGGATTTCGTGGTGGGTCTGCCGGTTTCGCGAACCAATGACGCTATTTGGGTCATCGTCGATAGGTTGACCAAGTCCGCGCACTTCTTGGCCATAAAAAAGACCGACGGTGCGGAAGTGTTGGCCAAGAGGTACGTCAGGGAGATTGTGAAGCTGCATGGGGTACCGGTGAGTATAGTGTCAGATCGAGATCCGAAGTTCTCCTCGCTGTTCTGGGGCGCTTTCCAGAAGGAGATGGGCACTAAGGTACACATGAGTATAGCTTATCATCCCCAGACCGATGGGCAGTCGGAGAGGACTATCCAGACGTTGGAGGATCTGTTGAGGATGTGTGTGTTGGATTGGGGTGGACATTGGGCGGATCATCTGAATCTAGTGGAGTTTGCGTACAATAACAGCTACCAGGCTAGTATCGGCATGGCACCATTTGAGGCGTTGTATGGTAGGCCTTGCAGGACCCCGTTATGTTGGACACAAGTGGGGGAGAGGAGCCTGTTGGGAGCTGACTTTGTGCAGGAGACGACTGAGAAGGTCCGGATTGTGAAGTTGAACATGAAGGAAGCTCAAGATCGTCAGAAAAGCTACGCAGATAGGCGTAGGAAGGAGCTGGAGTTCGCAGTTGGCGATTTGGTCTACCTGAAAATGGCCATGTTGAGGGGTCCGAACAGGTCCATTTCCGAGACGAAGTTGAGTCCACGGTATATGGGTCCCATCAGGGTGCTGGAGCGGGTCGGACCGGTGGCTTATCGGTTAGAGTTGCCGGAGTCTATGCAGGCCTTTCACAAGGTGTTCCACGTGTCGATGTTGAAGAAATGTTTGCACAAGGATGATCAGGTGGTCACGGGGGTGCCATCAGATTTGACACCGAGCATGGTGGTGGAGGCGAGGCCTCTGAGAGTCCTAGATCGTCGGGTGAGAGTGATCAGGAGGAAGAAGGTTCCTGAGATGCAGGTGCTGTGGGACTGCAATGGAGCCGAGGAGGTGACTTGGGAGCCGGAAGCGAAGTTGAAGCGCAAATTTCCCAAGTGGTTCGGCAAACTGGAGGGTTAGCCGGGTTGTTTCCATATCGTTGTAACCATGGTGTTGGGATTTTTGGGAGTTATTGCGTTGTTGTACTCGTCTATTTTTATGGTATTATAATTAATCGATGTACTTTGGAGTTTTTGACTATTCAATAAAAAGGTGTTTTCATTGAATATGTTGAGTGGTGGGTTTACTAGGGGATTAGTAGACAGGTTGGCGGGCTACTAGTGGTAGTGGTCCGATAGCGGGGTGCGGATACTAGGTGTTTGGTAGCCGCATAAGGCTGATAGTTCCGGATTGGTTTGGCACGGGGTGGTGGCCCCATATAGCGGCATCGGAGTGCACTGGTGAGTCACTGCCGAGTGTACCTGGCCGGTTGGGTTTCGATGTGATTCCTGATTGGTGAGACAGGTCACTAGAGAGATTGCCGTTGTCTGGCTCTCTATGCGTTAGACGGACCGATCCATGGTGTTGGGTCGTGAAGTCGTTGTACTCCCGGGTGTTGGAGTGGTTGGCCAAACCAAGTAGGGAACTATGGCACTATGGTGTTGAGCCGTGATACCGTTGTTGGTAGAGTTGGAAGAGCGGTCGTGCGACGCTGAGTTGGAATAGCGGTTGTGCTATGTTGTGGATGTTCGTTGGACGTTAGATTCGAGGACGAATCTATGTTAGTGGGGGAGAATTGTAACATCCCTAATTCAATTTTGAGGTTGAAATTGAATAATTAGAAGTTGGGGGTTAATTTCGCGTAAATCAATTTTTTCCGGGTGGGTTTAATTGATAATTTTGAAAGTTTGGGGTCAACTTTCGGAAGAGGAGGAAGTGCGAGGACCGGTTGGTGTAATACAGGAAACTTGAAAAAAACACATATGTATCGCCGTATGCATCTCCCTCTCCAACCTTGTGCGTGCGTTGACCTAGCCGTCACGATTGCTGCGTGGTGAGAGATCAAGAGAAAGCGAGTGAGTGGATCGCCGTGAGCCAAGCCGGGACGCGACCTCCTCTCCTCCACGGTGGTTTAATAGAAGGTTATTCATCCCGGGGAGTTCTAGAAAATTGCTGAATTTTCTCGTGAAACTTTCTGTGCGGGAATAAGGAAAAGAGAAAGTGTGACCGTGGGATCAGGGCGAGGAAGAGGGGGTGATCTAGACTTGTCGTTTATTTGATTATTTTATTTAATAATTTATGATCTTGATTAGTCGGATTTATAATCTTGAACCGGAAATTATTTGGTGAGGTTTAGTTATTATTATTTATGGGAATTTTAATAATTAATTGCAAAAAAAAAAAATGGGTGCGGTTGTTTCAGATATCATATTTGTTGTTGTTGCAACAATTATCATATATCTTTCATTTATCAATATTTTTAGCCAAGAGAACTAGCAAATATGATTTCTCTTGGCAATTTACGACTATCAAACACTACAACATAGTCCTTTAGTCTTTTTCAAGTGAGCAAACTTAATGGTATAGTTTTTATTTCATTCATTTTAAGTTATTTCTATATAAATACTCTATCATGATTTGATGATAAAGTATTGGTTTTATATTTTCAATTTAATTGATATTCTGCAATCATTAATGGTAGAGAATGAGCAAACCACAACAAAATTGATGAATTAATTTATATCTCTACAACCTTCTTTCTAGCCACTCAATGATAGAAGAACCACTATAAATCCACATGAAGTTACATATTATTTGCGTTTTGTTTTAAAACATATCTTTACTATAGTTAATAAAATTTAAAAATATTATTTATATTATTTATATTAATAGTACTAATTTTGTTTCAAAAGTAGCAACAACACGTAGAAAGCAATTCTCACAATCTTTGGTTACAAAAAACAAATACTCAATGTACCACCAAAATAGCATGGTCAAACCATTCAAATTCTGATGATTTTATTTTAAGAGATAAATATTTCTACAATGAAACAATATATCATTTTGTTTTTTTACCTTTTTAATTTCTAAATCTTTAGAAATATGTATATCTATATCTTATTTGTTGTAAAATAAATATCTAACTTCAAATGCAACAATAACAATATCGTCTTCTTACAATCATATCTCTTTAATTATGTATATACTTTTTTAAACACATTTTAGTACAACACCTATATTTCCTTATCACCTTTATTTAAATGATTCAGAGAACCTCTACTAAAAAATCAATACAAAAGTTTTTATAATTAGAATCACAACATGGTTGCGAATTCAGAGAATTGTCCTCATATAGCATCCAACATTCCCATACCAAATTGGCATTGGTACTCAAACACAATGTTTTGTATATCTTTAACATTAATTTATGCAAAAAAAAAATTAAAATACAGGAGACAAAATTATTTATCAAGTGTTTTATACCAAAATCTCTCATACAGATTGATGTCATGAGGAAATGCTAAACATGTTTGAACCCTTTTTTGCAGTATCTTCCTCAAGATCCCCCAAAATATATCATTGATGGAACACAATGAGACAATAACAACAAATAGTATTGTATGGATCCGGAGAGATAGAAGAATCTATGCAGACTTAGAGATTCATTTTTTTTTTGGATGAATGTTAAATTATATTCAAACCCGAAAAACAACGTTTCTACATCTTTGATGCGAGCTTTTGAAGTAAAAAAAACCATTCTAAAACAAAGATAGATTTCTAAATCACGGAGCTTTCCTCCGATTTAAACTATGGGTCTTGATGCGAACCAGAATTGCATTCCTTCCTCGTAGCATCTATCTCCAAGCATTCGTATAGAAGTAAACCTGTTACAAAGCCACTTATCAATGAATTTTATCAATTGTGTCACAGAGGATGGGTTGGTTCCATGTCTCCACGCGTTCCGTTCCCTCCACAGCACATGAACCAGTTTATGACATTAACAGTTGCACCTAACCGCCTTATAAGAGGTAGTAAGGTGAGTTATAACAATAAACTATTCTTCCATAGGGTTAATTAGTTTTATATTTTGTACTCTTATTAATTATGCTATCCTTTTAAATACTTTTCAGTACATTTCAATGTCATTCATGAGAGAAAATGGTATGACCAAACCTGAGTTGATCACGATGGTAGGAAAAGATTGTTCAAAAAGGGGTTGTTAATCTTCGAGGGGAAATCTTAGGAAGACCGTGTTTGGGAAAGGGATGGAAAGAGTTTGCTAAGAAAATGGCTTAAAACCGGTTAAATTCTTCACACTAGAGTTAGTATGGGAAAACGGTATTCCTATGCTAAGTTTGTTCTACACAGATAGTGATAGAAGGCACATAGGAGAGTGTTCAAAAGCCAGCAAAAAAGACTATTTTCCACATAACCTAGCAACGGAAACAAAACCAAGAAAGACAAAAACAACATAGATGAGAGGAGTAATTCATCTTTACTTTGTTTTGTTTACATTGCTAGGTTATGTGGGATAAGATTCTTTCTCATTGGCTTTTGAACACTATCCTATGTTCTTTCTATCACACTATATGTGTATGATAAACTGAGCAAAGGAATTATATTTTCCCATATTAAATCCAATGTGAAGAATTCACCCGACTTTAAGTCATTTGTTTTAGCAAAATTTCCAGCCCTTTCCTAAATATAGTCTTCCTAAACTTTCCCATCGAAGATTAACCAACCATTTTCCAACATCTTTGCCTACCATAGTTATCAACCTAGGTTTGGTGATACCATTTTCTCTCATGAATGGCAGTGAAAGGTATTAAAAATATTTAAATGAATAACATAATGAATAAGAGTACAAAATATAAAACTAACTAACCCTATGGCAGAAGATTTGATTGTTAGAACTCACCTATTTACCTCTTATGAGGCTATTATGTGCAATTGTTAATATCATAAACCGGTTTTGGCTTGGTAAAAATATACTTTTAAGTTCAGTGAGTTGAAGAAGCCTATAAACTAAAATGTAGTGTTTGATCGTCAAGAAAATCGCAAGCATCATAGATATCATATTTGTTGTTGTTGCAACAATTTGCATATATCTTTCATATATCAATATTTTTAGCCAAGAGAACTAGCAAATATGATTTCTCTTGGCAATTTTCGACTATCAAACACTACAACATAGTCCTTTAGTCTTTTTCAAGTGAGCAAACTTAATGGTATAGTTTTTATTTCATTCATTTTAAGTTATTTCTATATAACTACTCTATCATGATTTGATGATAAAGTATTGGTTTTATATTTTCAATTTAATTGATATTCTGCAATCATTAATGGTAGAGAATGAGCAAACCACAACAAAATTGATGAATTAATGTTTTTTTTTTCAACATCCTTGATACCCAGCCCTATTCGGTGAACCAAATCGGGGGAATCGAGTTTACAAAAATTAAATCTGATGAATTAATTTATATCTCTACAACCTTCTTTCTAGCCACTCAATGATACTAGAACCACTATAAATCCACATGAAGTTACATATTATTTGAGTTTTGTTTTAAAACATATCTTTACTATAGTTAATAAAATTTTAAAATATTAATTATATTATTTATATTAATGGTACTTATTTTGTTTCAAAAGTAGCAACAACAAGTAGAAAGCAATTCTCACAATCTTTGGTTACAAAAAAAAATACTCAATGTACCACCAAAATAGCATGGTCAAACAAATCAAATTCTGATGATTTTATTTTAAGAGATAAATATTTCTACAATGAAACAATATATCATTTTGTTTTTTTTACCTTTTTCATTTCTAAATCTTTAGAAATATGTATATCTATATCTTATTTGTAGTAAAATAAATATCTAACTTCAAATGCAACAATAACAATATCATCTTCTTACAATCATATCTCTTTAATTAGGTATATACTTTTTTAAACACATTTTAGTACAACACCTATATTTCCTTATCACCTTTATTTAAATGATTCAGAGAACCTCTACTAAAAAATCAATACAAAAGTTTTAATAATTAGAATCACAACATGGTTGCGAATTCAGAGAATTATCCTCATATAGCATCCAACATTCCCATACCAAATTGGCATTGGTACTCAAACACAATATTTTGTATATCTTTAACATTAATTTATGCAAAAAAAAATCTTAAAATACAGGACACAAAATTATTTATCAAGTGTTTTATACCAAAATCTCTAATACAGATTGATGTCATGAGGAAATGCTAAAAATGTTTGAACCCTTTTTTGCAGTATCTTCCTCAGGATCCCCCAAAATATATCATTGATGGAACACAATGAGACAATAACAACAAATAGTATTGTATGGATCCGGAGAGATAGAAGAATCTATGCAGACTTAGAGATTCATTATTATTATTTTTTTTTGGGATGAATGTTAAATTATATACAAACCCGAAAAACAACGTTTCTACATCTTTGATGCGAGCTTTTGAAGTAAAAAAAACCATTCTAAAACAAAGATAGAGTTCTAAATCACGGAGCTTTCCTCCGATTTAAACTATGGGTCTTGATGCGAACCAGAATTGCATTCCTTCCTCGTAGCATCTATCTCCAAGCATTCGTATAGAAGTAAACCTGTTACAAAGCCCCTTATCAATGAATTTTATCTATCGTGTCACTGAGGATGGGTTGGTTCCATGTCTCCACGCGTTCCGTTCCCTCCACAGCACATGAACCGGTCCGTTCCCTCCACAGCACATGAACCGGTTTATGACATTAACAGTTGCACCTAACCACCTTATAAGAGGTAGTAAGGTGAGTTGTAACAATAAACTATTCTTCCATAGGGTTAATTAGTTTTATTTTTCGTACTCTTATTAATTATGCTATTCGTTTAAATAATTTTCAGTACATTTCAATGTCATTCATGAGAGAAAATGGTATGACCAAACCTGAGTTGATCACGATGGTAGGAAAAGATTGTTCAAAAAGGGGTTGTTAATCTTCGAGGGGAAATCTTAGGAAGACCGTGTTTGGGAAAGGGATGGAAAGAGTTTGCTAAGAAAATGGCTTAAACCCGGTTAAATTCTTCACACTAGAGTTAGTATGGGAAAACGGTGTTCCTATGCTCAGTTTGTTCTACACAGATAATGATAGAAGGCACATAGGAGAGTGTTCAAAAGCAAGCAAAAAGGCTCTTTTTCCACATAACCTAGCAACGGAAACAAAACCAAGAAAGACAAAAACAACATAGATGAGAGGAGTAATTAATCTTTACTTGGTTTTGTTTACATTGCTAGGTTATGTGGGATAAAATTCTTTCTCATTGGCTTTTGAACACTATCCTATGTGCTTTCTATCACACTATATGTGTATGATAAACTGAGCAAATGAATTCTATTTTCCCATATTAAATCCAATGTGAAGAATTCACCCGAGTTTAAGTAATTTGTTTTAGCAAAACTTTCTAGCCCTTTCCTTAATATAGTCTTCCTAAACTTTCCCCTCGAAGATTAACCAACCATTTTACAACATCTTTGCCTACCATAGTTATCAACCTAGGTTTGGTGATACCATTTTCTCTCATGAATGGCAGTGAAAGGTATTAAAAATATTTAAATGAATAACATAATGAATAAGAGTACAAAATATAAAACTAACTAACCCTATGGCAGAAGAGTTGATTGTTAGAACACACCTATTTACCTCTTATGAGGTTATTATGTGCAATTGTTAATATCATAAACAGGTTTTGGCTTGGTAAAAATGTACTTTTAAGTTCAGTGAGTTGAAGAAGCCTAAAAACTAAAATGTAGGGTTTGACCGTCAAGAAAATCGCAAGCATCATAGATATCATATTTGTTGTTGTTGCAGCAATTTGCATATATCTTTCATATATCAATATTTTTAGCCAAGAGAACTAGCAAATATGATTTCTCTTGGCAATTTTCGACTATTAAACACTACAACACAGTCCTTTAGTCGTTTTCAAGTGAGCAAACTTAATGGTATAGTTTTTATTTCATTCATTTAAAGTTATTTCTATATAACTACTCTATCATGATTTGATGATAAAGTATTGGTTTTATATTTTCAATTTAATTGATATTCTGCAATCATTAATGGTAGAGAATGAGCAAACCACAACAAAATTTATAACGCCCCGACCGCCCCTACCTGTGGGCCCCAACGACATCTCCCGGCCCGTGGGCCCCACCCTCGTCCGACGGCCGGTGCGTTAGTCCGGGAGGCTTGTAATACTTGTTTACTGACCCTGCAATCACCACGTGACCTTTCCCCGTGTTTTGTCCTCACTCACACGCTACCGCGAATCACTTCCCGGAAGGTCACCCATCCTTAGACTACTCCAGCCCAAGCACGCTTAACTCTGGAGTTCTTTCGGGCAAGTGATCGGAAAAGGTAAGTGCACTTTGGTGACATAGGTAGCCAAATCAATTCTTATAAGCCTCTCCGCATATACAAGAAACCGGGATGTTACAATCACCCCCACTCACAGAGCGCAACGTCCTCGTTGCGCACCAGGATCGTCACCCTAGACGGTGTGGGCCCACCTGACTCCACACACGTGTTTGGGTTCGGCTCTGATACCACTTATAACGCCCCGACCGCCCCTACCTGTGGGCCCCAACGACATCTCCCGGCCCGTGGGCCCCACCCTCGTCCGACGGCCGGTGCGTTAGTCCGGGAGGCTTGTAATACTTGTTTACTGACCCTGCAATCACCACGTGACCTTTCCCCGTGTTTTGTCCTCACTCACACGCTACCGCGAATCACTTCCCGGAAGGTCACCCATCCTTAGACTACTCCAGCCCAAGCACGCTTAACTCTGGAGTTCTTTCGGGCAAGTGATCGGAAAAGGTAAGTGCACTTTGGTGACATAGGTAGCCAAATCAATTCTTATAAGCCTCTCCGCATATACAAGAAACCGGGATGTTACAAAATTGATGAATTAATTTATATCTCTACAACCTTCTTTCTAGCCACTCAATGATACTAGAACCACTATAAATCCACATGAAGTTACATATTATTTGCGTTTTGTTTTAAAACATATCCTTACTATAGTTAATAAAATTTTAAAATATTAATTATATTATTTATATTAATGGTACTTATTTTGTTTCAAAAGTAGCAACAACAAGTAGAAAGCAATTCTCACAATCTTTGGTTACAAAAAAAAATACTCAATGTACCACCAAAATAGCATGGTCAAACCAATCAAATTCTGAAGATTTTATTTTAAGAGATAAATATTTCTACCATGAAACAATATATCAATTTGTTTTTTTACCTTTTTCATTTCTAAATCTTCAGAAATATGTATATCTATATCTTATTTGTTGTAAAATAAATATCTAACTTCAAATGCAACAATAACAATATCATCTTCTTACAATCATATCTCTTTAATTAGGTATATACTTTTTTAAACACATTTTAGTACAACACCTATATTTCCTTATCACCTTTATTTAAATGATTTAGAGAACCTTTACTACAAAATCAATACAAAGTTTTTATAATTAGAATCACAACATGGTTGCGAATTCAGAGAATTATACTCATATAGTATCCAACATTCCCATACAAAATTGGCATTGGTAATCAAACACAATATTTTGTATATCTTTAACATTAATTTATGCAAAAAAAAAAATCTTAAAATACAGGACACAAAATTATTTATCAAGTGTTTTATACCAAAATCTCTCATTTGTTCCAACTTTTAACAAATGTGGTCAGCAACCGCGGCAAGTTAGAAGATGATATAATGAGTTGTATGATACATATTTACATAAATTCTTACATATTACATGTGCATCAACAAGCACTATTAGTGTACCATTAGAGTAAATGACATATATGTATGTGCCATCCAAACTTTAAATTGGTAATCACAAAAGTCAAATATGAATGAGCAAAGATTTTGTTTTATAAACAAATGTGTAAGAGATTCTTTATAAACAATATGTAAGAAAAAATGAAAAATTGTGGAAATATAGAACATATTAATAGCTAGATTCGATAACGTACCACAAGTTCGCTTCAGAATATGTATGTCGTATGCTCCTCGGAAGGTCGAAGTATCAAAGGCATCCAATATGTTCTGACCGATTTGAGAAATTTGTTCATTTTACTGTCATCAACAATGATAAAAAAAAGCAGATCATAAAAATCAATTTAAAACAATGACGAAATCTAGATGGCTTAGAAAAACGAACTTTGATACTATCGAAGAAGTTTCATAAAACATCTTATCGTTAAACTATTGATAATGATACAAATGTGGCTGTAACGTTATCATTGTCTTTTATCACCAATGAAACTCAAGTTAAAGATCTGGATTCAAAAATAATTAGTCAAAGATATGATATGCATATGTGGTGAAATTAAGTAAATGGTACATAATTTATTTATTTAATTAAGAAAGTAGTAAATTCGGCAAAAAACATTTTGCTTAAATTGTTCTCGTAACGCTTTTCTTAATGTATGACACAATGATTTTTATTTTATTTAGCGACGCGTGTCTAGCTGAAAATGGTTTTATATAAAATTAAAAATATTCTACACTGGCACAATTCTTAATGTTTGACACGTTCTTTTTATTTTGTTTTATTTTGGGAAGAGTTTCTTGATAAAAATGACTTTATATCTAAAATTGATAATATTCTATACTGGTGTTTTTCTTAATGTAAGACACGTTGATTTTTTATTTTAATGTTTTGACGCAAGTCTTGCTGAATATGATTTATATCTAAAATTGATAATATTATATACTGACGATTTTCTTAATGTATGACATATTTATATTTTGGAACAAGTATCTTGATAAAAATAATTTTATATCTAAAATTGATAATATTCTACACTGTCGTTTTTCTAATTGTTAGACATGTTGATTTTTTATTTTATTTTTGACACATGTTTTGCTGAAAATGATTTATATTTAAAATTGATAACACTAAACTTGCGATTTTGTTAATGGGTAACACATTGAGATTTTACTTTATTTTGGGAGAAGTATATTGATAAAAATGATTTTATACCTAAAATCGAAAATATTCTATACTGACGTTATTATTAATGTAAGACACTTTGATTTTTTATTTTATTGTTTGACTTGTATTTTACGTTTCAAAATTTGCATATTATTCATTTTCACGAGTGATCTAATTTTTTTAATCTATTTTTCGTATTTAGTTTTTTTCCACGGATTATAAAATATTAAATTATAGATCCGCTTATAATCGGGTATTAATAGGCAAACAAATATTTGGTCACTAACAATATTTTGAACACAAAAAAGCCGAGACAAACCGAGTGGAGAAGAACAATGAAGAATATCACAAGATTCATAACAAAGAAGATGACCATTTTTGTTTTCCTCTGTTTTTTTTAATGCAATTTGTCGTATTAAAATAGCTTTAATAGATTTGACACTTGATGGATCCTCGTTCAACCCGAAGGATCTCCGCGTGAAGGTACCGACTCAACTTGATGGATCCTCGTTCAACCCGAAGGATCTCCGCGTGACACTGTATATTACTCCGTGTTAGGTAACTTCTATAAATAAAATCATGTTCCGTGCGTAGAATGGATCTGATCTTGATTCTCATTTTCATATACATAACCCAATATCCTCTCACTTGTTTCTCACTCTAAAAAGTCTCGAGCATTCACTCTCTTTTTTCAATCTTAAACACATTACCTTTCCTTTGCCTCGAGACATGCTAACTATATATATATATATATATTTTTTTTTTTTTTTCTCAAAAATTAAATTTAGTTTGGTTTAGTTTGGTATGTATACTGAAGTAACCACTATTCATTTTGATTTTCTTTGGTCTGGTGTGATTTCGCTTGAATTGGTTTGATTTGGCTGATTTAGCTACTATCCCTTACTTATATCATGCATTAGGAACTAACCTTTTTTACACGTTTGCTATATTATTGTTAAGTTTGTTAGTCATGCATGACACTAAAAAAAACTTATACAGATTGACGTCATGAGGAAATGCTAAAAATGTTTGAACCCTTTTTTGCAGTATATTCCTCAAGATCCCCCAAAATCTATCATTGATGGAACACAATGAGACAATAAGAGCAAATAGTATTGTATGGATCCGGAGAGATAGAAGAATCTATGCAGACTTAGAGAATCATTTTTTTTTTGGGATGAATGTTTAATTATATTCAAACCCGAAAAACAACGTTTCTACATCTTTTATGCGAGCTTTTGAAGTAAAAAAAAACCATTCTAAAACAAAGATAGAGTTCTAAATCACGGAGCTTTCCTCCGATTTAAACTATGGGTCTTGATGCGAACCAGAATTGCATTCCTTCCTCGTAGCATCTATCTCCAAGCATTCGTATAGAAGTAAACCTGTTACAAAGCCCCTTATCAATGAATTTTTTCAATCGTGTCACTGAGGATGGGTTGGTTCCATGTCTCCACGTGTTCCGTTCCCTCCACAGCACATGAACCGGTTTATGACATTAACATTTGCACCTAACCGCCTTATAAGAGGTAGTAATGTGAGTTATAACAATAAACTATTCTTTCATAGGGTTAATTAGTTTTATATTTTGTACTCTTATTAATTATGCTATCCGTTTAAATACTTTTCAGTACATTTCAATGTCATTCATGAGAAAAAATGGTATGACCAAACATATGTTGATCACGATGTTAGGAAAAGATTGTTCGAAAAGGCGTTGTTAATCTTCGAGGGGAAATCTTAGGAAGACCGTGTTTGGGAAAGGGATGGAAAGAGTTTGCTAAGAAAATGGCTTAAAACCGGTTAAATTCTTCACACTAGAGTTAATATGGGAAAATGGTATTCGTATGCTCAGTTTTTTCTACACAGATAGTGATAGAAGGCACATAGGAGAGTGTTCAAAAGCCAGCAAAAAGACTCTTTTTCCACATAACCTAGCAACGGAAACAAAACCAAAAAAGACAAAAACAACATAGATGAGAGGAGTAATTCATCTTTACTTGGTTTTGTTTACATTGCTAGGTTATGTGGGATAAAATTCTTTCTCATTGGCTTTTGAACACTATCCTATGTGCTTTCTATCACACTTTATGTGTATGATAAACTGAGCAAAGGAATTCTATTTTCCCATATTAAATCCAATGTGAAGAATTCACCGGACTTTAAGTCATTTGTTTTAGCAAATATTTCCAGCCCTTTCCTAAATATAGTCTTCCTAAACTATCCCCTCGAAGATTAACCAACCATTTTGCAACATCTTTGCCTACCATAGTTATCAACCTAGGTTTGGTGATACCATTTTCTCTCATGAATGGCAGTGAAAGGTATTAAAAATATTAAAATGAATAAGAGTACAAAATATAAAACTAACTAACCCTATGGCAGAAGAGTTGATTGTTAGAACTCACCTATTTACCTCTTATGAGGCTATTATGTGCACTTGTTAATATCATAAACCGGTTTTGGCTTGGTAAAAATGTTCTTTTAAGTTCAGTGAGTTGAAGAAGCCTAAAAACTAAAATGTAGCTTTTGATCGTCAAGAAAATCGCAAGCATCATAGATATCATATTTGTTGTTGTTGCAGCAATTTGCATATATCATTCATATATCAATATTTTTAGCCAAGAGAACTAAAAAATATGATTTCTCTTGGCAATTTTCGACTATCAAACACTACAACATAGTCCTTTAGTCTTTTTCAAGTGAGCAAACTTAATGGTATAGTTTTTATTTCATTCATTTTAAGTTATTTATATATAACTACTCTATCATGATTTGATGATAAAGTATTGGTTTTATATTTTCAATTTAATTGATATTCTGCAATCATTAATGGTAGAGAATGAGCAAACCACAACAAAATTGATGAATTAATTTATATCTCTACAACCTTCTTTCTAGCCACTCAATGATACTAGAACCACTATAAATCCACATGAAGATACATATTATTTGCGTTTTGTTTTAAAACATATCTTTACTATAGTTAATAAAATTTAAAAATATTAATTATATTATTTATATTAATGGTACTTATTTTGTTTCAAAAGTAGCAACAACAAGTAGAAAGCAATTCTCACAATCTTTGGTTACAAAAAAAAAATACTCAATGTACCACCAAAATAGCATGGTCAAACCAATCAAATTCTGATGATTTTATTTTAAGAGATAAATATTTCTACAATGAAACAATATATCATTTTGTTTTTTACATTTTTCATTTCTAAATCTTTAGAAATATGTATATCTATATCTTATTTGTTGTAAAAATAAATATCTAACTTCAAATGCAACAATAACAATATTATCTTCTTACAATCATATCTCTTTAATTAGGTATATACTTTTTTAAACACATTTTAGTACAACACCTATATTTCCTTATCACCTTTATTTAAATGATTCAGAGAACCTATACTAAAAAATCAATACAAAAGTTTTTATAATTAGAATCACAACATGGTTGCGAATTCAGAGAATTATACTCATATAGTATCCAACATTCCCATACCAAATTGGCATTGGTACTCAAACACAATATTTTGTATATCTTTAACATTAATTTATGCAAAAAACAAATCTTAAAATACAGGACACAAAATTATTTATCAAGTGTTTTATACCAAAATCTCTCATTTGTTCCAACTTTTAACAAATGTGGTCAGCAACCGCGGCCAGTTAGAAGAGGATATAATGAGTTGTATGATACATATTTACATAAATTCTCACATATTACATGTGCATCAACAAGCACTATTAGTATTATAACGCCCCGACCGCCCCTACCTGTGGGCCCCAACGACATCTCCCGGCCCGTGGGCCCCACCCTCGTCCGACGGCCGGTGCGTTAGTCCGGGAGGCTTGTAATACTTGTTTACTGACCCTGCAATCACCACGTGACCTTTCCCCGTGTTTTGTCCTCACTCACACGCTACCGCGAATCACTTCCCGGAAGGTCACCCATCCTTAGACTACTCCAGCCCAAGCACCCTTAACTCTGGAGTTCTTTCGGGCAAGTGATCGGAAAAGGTAAGTGCACTTTGGTGACATAGGTAGCCAAATCAATTCTTATAAGCCTCTCCGCATATACAAGAAACCGGGATGTTACAATCACCCCCACTCACAGAGCGCAACGTCCTCGTTGCGCACCAGGATCGTCACCCTAGACGGTGTGAGCCCACCTGACTTCACACACGTGTTTGGGTTCGTCTCTGATACCACTTATAACGCCCCGACCGCCCCTACCTGTGGGCCCCATGCCCTCTCTCGGCCCGTGGGCCCCACCCTTGTCCGACGGCCGGTGCGTTAGTCCGGGAGGCTTGTAATACTTGTTTACTGACCCTGCAATCACCACGTGACCTTTCCCCGTGTTTTGTCCTCACTCACACGATACCGCGAATCACTTCCCGGAAGGTCACCCATCCTTAGACTACTCCAGCTCAAGCACCCTTAACTCTGGAGTTCTCTCTGGACAAGTTCCCGAAAAGATAAGTGCACTTTGGTGACATAGGTAGCCAAATCAATTCTTATAAGCCTCTCCGCATATACAAGAAATCGGGATGTTACAATCACCCCCACTCATAGAGCGCAACTTCCTCGTTGCGCACCAGGATCGTCACCCTAGACGGTGTGAGCCCACCTGACTCCACACACGTGTTTGGGTTCGGCTCTGATACCACTTATAACGCCCCGACCGCCCCTACCTGTGGGCCCCAACGACATCTCCCAGCCCGTGGGCCCCACCCTCGTCCGACGGCCGGTGCGTTAGTCCGGGAGGCTTGTAATACTTGTTTACTGACCCTGCAATCACCACGTGACCTTTCCCCGTGTTTTGTCCTCACTCACACGCTACCGCGAATCACTTCCCGGAAGGTCACCCATCCTTAGACTACTCCAGCCCAAGCACCCTTAACTCTGGAGTTCTTTCGGGCAAGTGATCGGAAAAGGTAAGTGCACTTTGGTGACATAGGTAGCCAAATCAATTCTTATAAGCCTCTCCGCATATACAAGAAACCGGGATGTTACAATCACCCCCACTCACAGAGCGCAACGTCCTCGTTGCGCACCAGGATCGTCACCCTAGACGGTGTGAGCCCACCTGACTTCACACACGTGTTTGGGTTCGGCTCTGATACCACTTATAACGCCCCGACCGCCCCTACCTGTGGGCCCCATGCCCTCTCTCGGCCCGTGGGCCCCACCCTTGTCCGACGGCCGGTGCGTTAGTCCGGGAGGCTTGTAATACTTGTTTACTGACCCTGCAATCACCACGTGACCTTTCCCCGTGTTTTGTCCTCACTCACACGATACCGCGAATCACTTCCCGGAAGGTCACCCATCCTTAGACTACTCCAGCTCAAGCACCCTTAACTCTGGAGTTCTCTCTGGACAAGTTCCCGAAAAGATAAGTGCACTTTGGTGACATAGGTAGCCAAATCAATTCTTATAAGCCTCTCCGCATATACAAGAAATCGGGATGTTACAAGTATACCATTAGAGTAAATGACATATATGTGTATGCCATCCAAACTTTAAATTGGTAATCACAAAAGTCAAATATGAATGAGCAAAGAATTTTCTTATAAACAAATGTGTAAGAGATTCTTTATAAAAAATATGTAACAAAAAATGAAAAATTGTGGAAATATAGAACATATTAATAGCTAGATTCGATAACGTACCACAAGTTCGCTTCAAAATATGTATGTCTTATGCTCCTCGGAAGGTCGAAGTATCAAAGGCATCAATATGTTCTGACCAATTTGAGAAATTTGTTCATTTTACTGTCATCAACAATGATAAAAAAAATTAGATCATAAAAATCCAATTAAAACAATGACGAAATCTAGATGGCTTAGAAAAACGAACCTTGATACTATCGAAGGCGTTTCATAAAAAATCTTATCGTTAAACTATTGATAATGATACAAATGTGGCTGTAACGTTATCATTGTCTTTTATCACAAATGAAACTCAAGTTAAAGATCTGGATTCAAAAATAATTAGTCAAAGATATAATATGCATATGTGATGAAATTGAGTAAATGGTATATAATTTATTTATTTAATTAAGAAAGCAGTAAATTAGGCAAAACAAATTTTGCTTAAATTGTTCTCGTAACACTTTTCTTAATGTATGACACGTTGATTTTTATTTTATTTAGCGACGCTTGTCTAGCTGAAAATGATTTATATTTAAAATTGATAACACTAAACTTGCGATTTTGTTAATGTGTAACACATTGAGATTTTACTTTAGTTTGGGAGAAGTATATTGATAAAAATGATTTTATACCTAAAATCGAAAATATTCTATACTGACGTTTTTCTTAATGTAAGACACTTTGATTTTTTATTTTATTGTTTGACTTGTATTTTACGTTTCAAAATTTGCATATTATTCATTTTCACGAGTGATCTGATTTTTTTAATCTATTTTTCGTTTTTAGTTTTTTTCCACGGATTATAAAATATTAAATTATAGATCCGCTTATAATCGGGTATTAATAGGCAAACAAATATTTGGCACTAATAATATTTTGAACACAAAAAAGCCGAGACAAACCGAGTGGAGAAGAAGACTAATAATATCACAAGATTCACAACAAATAAGATGACCATTTTTGTTTTCCTCTTTTTTTTTAATGCAATTTGTCGTATTAAAATAGCTTTAATAGATTTGACACTTGATGGATCCTCGTTCAACCCGAAGGATCTCCGCGTGAAGGTACCGACTCAACTTGATGGATCCTCGTTCAACTCGAAGGATCTCCGCGTGAAACTGTATATTACTCCGTGTTAGGTAACTTCTATAAATAAAATCATGTTCCGTACGTGGAATGGATCTGATCTTGATTCTCATTTTCATATACATAACCCAATATCCTCTCACTTGTTTCTCACTCTAAAAAGTCTCGAGCATTCACTCTCTTTTTTCAATCTTAAACACATTACCTTTCCTTTGCCTCGAGACATGGTAACTATGTATATATATATATATATATATATATTTTCTCAAAAAATTAAATTTAGTTTGGGAGAAGTATATTGATAAAAATGATTTTATACCTAAAATCGAAAATATTCTATAATGACGTTTTTCTTAATGTAAGACACTTTGATTTTTTATTTTATTGTTTGACTTGTATTTTACCTTTCAAAATTTGCATATTATTCATTTTCACGAGTGATCTAATTGTTTTAATCTATTTTTCGTTTTTAGTTTTTTTCCACGAATTATAAAATATTAAATTATAGATCCGCTTATAATCGGGTACTAATCTAGTATTAATAGGCAAAAGAATATTTGGTCACTAACAATATTTTGAACACAAAAAAGCCGAGACAAACCGAGTGGAGAAGAAGATGAAGAATATCACAAAATTCACAACAAAGAAGATTACCATTTTTGTTTTCCGCTGTTTTTTTAATGAAACTTGTCGTATTAAAATAGCTTTAATAGATTTGACATTTGATGGATCCTCGTTCAACCCGAAGGATCTCCGCGTGACACTGTATATTACTGCGTGTTAGTTAACTTCTATAAATAAAATCATGTTCCGTACGTGGAATGGATCTGATCTTGATTCACATTTTCATATACATAACCCAATATCCTCTCACTTGTTTCTCACTCTAAAAAGTCTCGAGCATTCACTCTCTTTTTTCAATCTTAAACACATTACCTTTCCTTTGCCTCGAGACATGCTAACCATATATATATATTTTTTTTTCTCAAAAATTAAATTTAGTTTGGTTTAGTTTGGTATGTATACTGAAGTAACCACTATTCATTTTGATTTTCTTTGGTCTGGTGTGATTTCGCTTGAATTGGTTTGATTTGGCTGATTTAGCTACTATCCCTTACTTATATCATGCATTAGGAACTAACCTTTTTTACACGTTTGCTATATTATTGTTAAGTTTGTTAGTCATGCATGACACTAAAAAAAACTTATACAGATTGACGTCATGAGGAAATGCTAAAAATGTTTGAACCCTTTTTTGCAGTATATTCCTCAAGATCCCCCAAAATCTATCATTGATGGAACACAATGAGACAATAAGAGCAAATAGTATTGTATGGATCCGGAGAGATAGAAGAATCTATGCAGACTTAGAGAATCATTTTTTTTTTGGGATGAATGTTTAATTATATTCAAACCCGAAAAACAACGTTTCTACATCTTTTATGCGAGCTTTTGAAGTAAAAAAAAAACCATTCTAAAACAAAGATAGAGTTCTAAATCACGGAGCTTTCCTCCGATTTAAACTATTGGTCTTGATGCGAACCAGAATTGCATTCCTTCCTCGTAGCATCTATCTCCAAGCATTCGTATAGAAGTAAACCTGTTACAAAGCCCCTTATCAATGAATTTTTTCAATCGTGTCACTGAAGATGGGTTGGTTCCATGTCTCCACGTGTTCCGTTCCCTCCACAGCACATGAACCGGTTTATGACATTAACATTTGCACCTAACCGCCTTATAAGAGGTAGTAATGTGAGTTATAACAATAAACTATTCTTTCATAGGGTTAATTAGTTTTATATTTTGTACTCTTATTAATTATGCTATCCGTTTAAATACTTTTCAGTACATTTCAATGTCATTCATGAGAAAAAATGGTATGACCAAACCTGAGTTGATCACGATGTTAGGAAAAGATTGTTCGAAAAGGCGTTGTTAATCTTCGGGGGAAATCTTAGGAAGACCGTGTTTGGGAAAGGGATGGAAAGAGTTTGCTAAGAAAATGGCTTAAAACCGGTTAAATTCTTCACACTAGAGTTAATATGGGAAAACGGTATTCGTATGCTCAGTTTTTTCTACACAGATAGTGATAGAAGGCACATAGGAGAGTGTTCAAAAGCCAGCAAAAAGACTCTTTTTCCACATAACCTAGCAACGGAAACAAAACCAAAAAAGACAAAAACAACATAGATGAGAGGAGTAATTAATCTTTACTTGGTTTTGTTTACATTGCTAGGTTATGTGGGATAAAATTCTTTCTCATTGGCTTTTGAACACTATCCTATGTGCTTTCTATCACACTTTATGTGTATGATAAACTGAGCAAAGGAATTCTATTTTCCCATATTAAATCCAATGTGAAGAATTCACCGGACTTTAAGTCATTTGTTTTAGCAAAAATTTCCAGCCCTTTCCTAAATATAGTCTTCCTAAACTATCCCCTCGAAGATTAACCAACCATTTTGCAACATCTTTGCCTACCATAGTTATCAACCTAGGTTTGGTGATACCATTTTCTCTCATGAATGGCAGTGAAAGGTATTAAAAATATTAAAATGAATAAGAGTACAAAATATAAAACTAACTAACCCTATGGCAGAAGAGTTGATTGTTAGAACTCACCTATTTACCTCTTATGAGGCTATTATGTGCACTTGTTAATATCATAAACCGGTTTTGGCTTGGTAAAAATGTTCTTTTAAGTTCAGTGAGTTGAAGAAGCCTAAAAACTAAAATGTAGCTTTTGATCGTCAAGAAAATCGCAAGCATCATAGATATCATATTTGTTGTTGTTGCAGCAATTTGCATATATCATTCATATATCAATATTTTTAGCCAAGAGAACTAAAAAATATGATTTCTCTTGTCAATTTTCGACTATCAAACACTACAACATAGTCCTTTAGTCTTTTTCAAGTGAGCAAACTTAATGGTATAGTTTTTATTTCATTCATTTTAAGTTATTTATATATAACTACTCTGTCATGATTTGATGATAAAGTATTGGTTTTATATTTTTAATTTAATTGATATTCTGCAATCATTAATGGTAGAGAATGAGCAAACCACAACAAAATTGATGAATTAATTTATATCTCTACAACCTTCTTTCTAGCCACTCAATGATACTAGAACCACTATAAATCCACATGAAGATACATATTATTTGCGTTTTGTTTTAAAACATATCTTTACTATAGTTAATAAAATTTAAAAATATTAATTATATTATTTATATTAATGGTACTTATTTTGTTTCAAAAGTAGCAACAACAAGTAGAAAGCAATTCTCACAATCTTTGGTTACAAAAAAAAAATACTCAATGTACCACCAAAATAGCATGGTCAAACCAATCAAATTCTGATGATTTTATTTTAAGAGATAAATATTTCTACAATGAAACAATATATCATTTTGTTTTTTTACATTTTTCATTTCTAAATCTTTAGAAATATGTATATCTATATCTTATTTGTTGTAAAATAAATATCTAACTTCAAATGCAACAATAACAATATTATCTTCTTACAATCATATCTCTTTAATTAGGTATATACTTTTTTAAACACATTTTAGTACAACACCTATATTTCCTTATCACCTTTATTTAAATTATTCAGAGAACCTATACTAAAAAATCAATACAAAAGTTTTTATAATTAGAATCACAACATGGTTGCGAATTCAGAGAATTACACTCATATAGTATCCAACATTCCCATACCAAATTGGCATTGGTACTCAAACACAATATTTTGTATATCTTTAACATTAATTTATGCAAAAAACAAATCTTAAAATACAGGACACAAAATTATTTATCAAGTGTTTTATACCAAAATCTCTCATTTGTTCCAACTTTTAACAAATGTGGTCAGCAACCGCGGCCAGTTAGAAGAGGATATAATGAGTTGTATGATACATATTTACAGAATTTCTCACATATTACATGTGCATCAACAAGCACTATTAGTATACCATTAGAGTAAATGACATATATGTGTATGCCATCCAAACTTTAAATTGGTAATCACAAAAGTCAAATATGAATGAGCAAAGAATTTTCTTATAAACAAATGTGTAAGAGATTCTTTATAAAAAATATGTAAGAAAAAATGAAAAATTGTGGAAATATAGAACATATTAATAGCTAGATTCGATAACGTACCACAAGTTCGCTTCAAAATATGTATGTCTTATGCTCCTCGGAAGGTCGAAGTATCAAAGGCATCCAATATGTTCTGACCAATTTGAGAAATTTGTTCATTTTACTGTCATCAACAATGATAAAAAAAATCAGATCATAAAAATCCAATTAAAACAATGACGAAATCTAGATGGCTTAGAAAAACGAACCTTGATACTATCGAAGGCGTTTCATAAAAAATCTTATCGTTAAACTATTGATAATGATACAAATGTGGCTGTAACGTTATCATTGTCTTTTATCACCAATGAAACTCAAGTTAAAGATCTGGATTCAAAAATAATTAGTCAAAGATATAATATGCATATTTGATGAAATTGAGTAAATGGTATATAATTTATTTATTTAATTAAGAAAGCAGTAAATTAGGCAAAACAAATTTTGCTTAAATTGTTCTCGTAACACTTTTCTTAATGTATGACACGTTGATTTTTATTTTATTTAGCGACGCTTGTCTAGCTGAAAATGATTTATATTTAAAATTGATAACACTAAACTTGCGATTTTGTTAATGTGTAACACATTGAGATTTTACTTTATTTTGGGAGAAGTATATTGATAAAAATGATTTTATACCTAAAATCGAAAATATTCTATACTGACATTTTTCTTAATGTAAGACACTTTGATTTTTTATTTTATTGTTTGACTTGTATTTTACGTTTCAAAATTTGCATATTATTCATTTTCACGAGTGATCTGATTTTTTTAATCTATTTTTCATTTTTAGTTTTTTTCCACGGATTATAAAATATTAAATTATAGATCCGCTTATAATCGGGTATTAATAGGCAAACAAATATTTGGCACTAATAATATTTTGAACACAAAAAAGCCGAGACAAACCGAGTGGAGAAGAAGACTAATAATATCACAAGATTCACAACAAATAAGATGACCATTTTTGTTTTCCTCTGTTTTTTTTAATGCAATTTGTCGTATTAAAATAGCTTTAATAGATTTGACACTTGATGGATCCTCGTTCAACCCGAAGGATCTCCGCGTGAAGGTACCGACTCAACTTGATGGATCCTCGTTCAACCCGAAGGATCTCCGCGTGAAACTGTATATTACTCCGTGTAAGGTAACTTCTATAAATAAAATCATGTTCCGTACGAGGAATGGATCTGATCTTGATTCTCATTTTCATATACATAACCCAATATCCTCTCACTTGTTTCTCACTCTAAAAAGTCTCGAGCATTCACTCTCTTTTTTCAATCTTAAACACATTACCTTTCCTTTGCCTCGAGACATGGTAACTATGTATATATATATATATATATATATATATATATATATATATATTTTCTCAAAAAATTAAATTTAGTTTGGGAGAAGTATATTGATAAAAATGATTTTATACCTAAAATCGAAAATATTCTATAATGACGTTTTTCTTAATGTAAGACACTTTGATTTTTTATTTTATTGTTTGACTTGTATTTTACCTTTCAAAATTTGCATATTATTCATTTTCACGAGTGATCTAATTGTTTTAATCTATTTTTCGTTTTTAGTTTTTTTCCACGAATTATAAAATATTAAATTATAGATCCGCTTATAATCGGGTACTAATCTAGTATTAATAGGCAAAAGAATATTTGGTCACTAACAATATTTTGAACACAAAAAAGCCGAGACAAACCGAGTGGAGAAGAAGATGAAGAATATCACAAGATTCACAACAATGAAGATGACCATTTTTGTTTTCCGCTGTTTTTTTAATGAAACTTGTCGTATTAAAATAGCTTTAATAGATTTGACATTTGATGGATCCTCGTTCAACCCGAAGGATCTCCGCGTGACACTGTATATTACTGCGTGTTAGTTAACTTCTATAAATAAAATCATGTTCCGTACGTGGAATGGATCTGATCTTGATTCACATTTTCATATACATAACCCAATATCCTCTCACTTGTTTCTCACTCTAAAAAGTCTCGAGCATTCACTCTCTTTTTTCAATCTTAAACACATTACCTTTCCTTATCCTCGAGACATGGTAACTGTATATATATATATATATATATATTTTCTCCAAAAAAAATTAAATTTAGTTTGGTATGTATACTGAAGTAACCATTATTCATTTTTATTTTCTTTGGTCTGGTGTGATTTCGCTTGAATTGGTTTGATTTGGCTGATTTAGCTACTATCCCTTACTTATATCATGCATTAGGAACTAACCTTTTTTACACGTTTGCTATATTATTGTTAAGTTTGTTAGTCATGCATGACACTAAAAAAAACTTATACAGATTGATGTCATGAGGAAATGCTAAAAATGTTTGAACCCTTTTTTGCAGTATCTTCCTCAAGATCCCCCAAAATCTATCATTGATGGAACACAATGAGACAATAACAACAAATGGTATTGTATGGATCCGGAGAGGTAGAAGAATCTATGCAGACATAGAGATTAATTTTTTTTTTTTGGATGAATGTTAAATTATATTCAAACCCGAAAAACAACGTTTCTACATCTTTGATGCGAGCTTTTGAAGTAAAAAAAACCATTCTAAAACAAAGATAGAGTTCTAAATCACAGAGCTTTCCTCCGATTTAAACTATGGGTCTTGATGCGAACCAGAATTGCATTCCTTCCTCGTAGCATCTATCTCCAAGCATTCGTATAGAAGTAAACCTGTTACAAAGCCCCTTATCAATGAATTTTATCAATCGTGTCACTGAGGATGGGTTGGTTCCATGTCTCCACGCGCTCCGTTCCCTCCACAGCACATGAACCGGTTTATGACATTAACATTTGCACCTAACCGCTTTATAAGAGGTAGTAAGGTGAGTTATAACAATAAACTATTCTTCCATAGGGTTAATTAGTTTTATATTTTGTACTCTTATTAATTATGCTATCCGTTTAAATACTTTTCAGTACATTTCAATGTCATTCATGAGAAAAAATGGTATGACAAAACCTGAGTTGATCACGATGGTAGGAAAAGATTGTTCAAAATGGGTTGTTAACCTTCTAGGGGAAATCTTTGGAAGACTGTGTTTGGGAAAGGGATGGAAAGAGTTTGCTAAGAAAATGGCTTAGTTTCTTCACACTAGAGTTAGTATGGGAAAACAGTATTCCAATGCTCAGTTTGTTCTACACAGATAGTGATAGAAGGCACATAGGAGAGTGTTCAAAAGCCAGCAAAAAAGACTCTTTTTCCACATAACCTAGCAACGGAAACAAAACCAAGAAAGACAAAAACAACATAGATGAGAGGAGTAATTCATCTTTACTTGGTTTTGTTTACATTGCTAGGTTATGTGGGATAAGATTCTTTCTCATTGGCTTTTGAACACTATCCTATGTGCTTTCTATCACACTATATGTGTATGATAAACTGAGCAAAGGAATTCTATTTTCCCATATTAAATCCAATGTGAAGAATTCACCCGGCTTTAAGTCATTTGTTTTAGCAAAAATTGCCAGCCCTTTCCTAAATATAGTCTTCCTAAACTTTCCCCTCGAAGATTAACCAACCATTTTGCAACATCTTTGCCTACCATAGTTATCAACCTAGGTTTGGTGATACCATTTTCTCTCATGAATGGCAGTGAAAGGTATTAAAAATATTTAAATGAATAAGAGTACAAAATATAAAACTAACTAACCCTATGGCAGAAGAGTTGATTGTTAGAACTCACCTATTTACCTCTTATGAGGCTATTATGTGCAATTGTTAATATCATAAACCGGTTTTGGCTTGGTAAAAATGTACCTTTAAGTTCAATGAGTTGAAGAAGCCTAAAAACTAAAATGTAGCATTTGATCGTCAAGAAAATCGCAAGCATCATAGATATCATATTTGTTGTTGTTGCAGCAATTTGCATATATCATTCCTATATCAATATTTTTAGCCAAGAGAACTAGCAAATATGATTTCTCCTGGCAATTTTCGACTATCAAACACTACAACATAGTCCTTTAGTCTTTTTCAAGTGAGTAAACTTAATGGTATAGTTTTTATTTCATTCATTTTAATTTTTTTCTATATAACTACTCTATTATTATTTGATGATAAAAGTATTGGTTTTATATTTTCAATTTAATTGATATTCTGCAATCTATATTGGTAGAGAATGAGCAAACCACAACAAAATTGATGAATTAATTTATATCTCTACAACCTTCTTTCTAGCCACTCAATGATACTAGAACCACTATAAATCCACATGAAGTTACATATTATTTGCGTTTTGTTTTAAAACATATCTTTACTATATTTAATAAAATTTTAAAATTTTAATTATATTATGTATATTAATGGTACTTATTTTGTTTCAAAAGTAGCAACAAAAAGTAGAAAGCAATTCTCACAATCTTTGGTTACAAAAAAGAAATACTCAATGTACCACCAAAATAGCATGGTCAAACCAATAAAATTCTGATGATTTTATTTTAAGAGATAAATATTTCTACAATGAAACAATATATCATTTTATTTTTTTACCTTTTTCATTTCTAAATCTCTAGAAATAAGTATATCTATATCTTATTTGTTGTAAACTAAATATCTAACTTAAATGCAACAATAACAATACCATCTTCTTACAATCATATCTCTTTAATTAGGTATATAATTTTTTAAACACATTTTAGTATAACACCTATATTTCTTTATCACCTTTATTTAAATGATTCAGAGAACCTTTACTAAAAAATCAATACAAAATTTTTTATAATTAGATTCAAAACATGGTTGCGAATTCAGAGAATTTTACTCATATAGTATCCAACATTCCTATACCAAATTGGCATTGGTACTCAAACACAATATTTTGTATATCTTTAACATTAATTTATTCAGAAAAAACAAATCTTAAAATACAGGACACAAAATTATTTATCAAGTGTTTTATACCAAAATCTCTCATTTGTTCCAACTTTTAACAAATGTTGTCAGCAACCGCGGCCAGTTAGAAGAGGATATAAAGAGTTGTATGATAAATATTTACATAAATTCTCACATATTACATGTGCATCAACAAGCACTATTAGTATACCATTAGAGTAAATGACATATATGTGTATGCCATCCAAACTTTAAATTGGTAATCACAAAAGTCAAATATGAATGAGCAAAGATTTTTTTTATAAAAAAAATGTGTAAGAGATTCTTTATAAAAACATATGTAAGAAAAAATGAAACATTGTGGAAATATAGAGCAGATTAATAGCTAGATTAGATAACGTACCACAAGTTCGCTTCAGAATATGTATGTCGTATGCTCCTCGGAAGGTCGAAGTATCAAAGGCATCCAATATGTTCCGACCGATTTGAGAAATTTGTTCATTTTACTGTCATCAACAATGATAAAAAAATCAGATCATAAAAATCCAATTAAAACAATGAAGAAATCTAGATGGCTTAGACAAACGAACCTTGATACCATCGAAGGCGTTTCCTAAAACATCTTATCGTTAAACTATTGATAATGATACAAATGTGGCTGTAACGTTATCATTGTCTTTTATCACCAATGAAACTCAAGTTAAAGATCTGGATTCAAAAATAATTAGTCAAAGATATGATATGCATATGTGGTAAAATTGAGTAAATGATATATAATTTATTCATTTAATTAAGAAAGTAGTAAATTAGGCAAAACAAATTTTGCTTAAATTGTTCTCGTAACGCTTTTCTTAATGTATGACACGTTGATTTTTATTTTATTTAGCGACGCGTGTCTAGCTGAAAATGGTTTTATATAAAATTAAAAATATTCTACACTGGCACAATTCTTAATGTTTGACACGTTCTTTTTATTTTGTTTTATTTAGGGAAGAGTTTCTTGATAAAAATTATTTTATATCTAAAATTGATAATATTCTATACTGGTGTTTTTCTTAATGTAAGACACGTTGATTTTTTATTTTAATTTTTTGACGCAAGTCTTGCTGAATATGATTTATATCTAAAATTGATAATATTATATACTGACGCTTTTCTTAATGTATGAAATATTTATATTTTGGAACAAGTATCTTGATAAAAATAGTTTTATATCTAAAATTGATAATATTCTATACTGTCGTTTTTCTAATTGTTAGACATGTTGATTTTTTATTTTATTTTTTGACACATGTTTTGCTGAAAATGATTTATATTTAAAATTGATAACACTAAACTTGCGATTTTGTTAATGTGTAACACATTGAGATTTTACTTTATTTTGGGAGAAGTATATTGATAAAAATGATTTTATACCTAAAATCGAAAATATTCTATAATGACATTTTTCTTAATGTAAGACACTTTGATTTTTTATTTTATTGTTTGACTTGTATTTTACCTTTCAAAATTTGCATATTATTCATTTTCACGAGTGATCTAATTGTTTTAATCTATTTTTCGTTTTTAGTTTTTTTCCACGAATTATAAAATATTAAATTATAGATCCGCTTATAATCGGGTACTAATCTAGTATTAATAGGCAAAAGAATATTTGGTCACTAACAATATTTTGAACACAAAAAAGCCGAGACAAACCGAGTGGAGAAGAAGATGAAGAATATCACAAGATTCACAACAAAGAAGATGACCATTTTTGTTTTCCGCTGTTTTTTTAATGAAACTTGTCGTATTAAAATAGCTTTAATAGATTTGACATTTGATGGATCCTCGTTCAACCCGAAGGATCTCCGCGTGACACTGTATATTACTGCGTGTTAGTTAACTTCTATAAATAAAATCATGTTCCGTACGTGGAATGGATCTGATCTTGATTCACATTTTCATATACATAACCCAATATCCTCTCACTTGTTTCTCACTCTAAAAAGTCTCGAGCATTCACTCTCTTTTTTCAATCTTAAACACATTACCTTTCCTTATCCTCGAGACATGGTAACTATATATATATATATATATATATATATATATATATATTTTCTCCAAAAAAAATTAAATTTAGTTTTGTATGTATACTGAAGTAACCACTATTCATTTTTATTTTCTTTGGTCTGGTGTGATTTCGCTTGAATTGGTTTGATTTGGCTGATTTAGCTACTATCCCTTACTTATATCATGCATTAGGAACTAACCTTTTTTACACGTTTGCTATATTATTGTTAAGTTTGTTAGTCATGCATGACACTAAAAAAAACTTATACAGATTGATGTCATGAGGAAATGCTAAAAATGTTTGAACCCTTTTTTGCAGTATCTTCCTCAAGATCCCCCAAAATCTATCATTGATGGAACACAATGAGACAATAACAACAAATGGTATTGTATGGATCCGGAGAGGTAGAAGAATCTATGCAGACATAGAGATTCATTTTTTTTTTTTTTGGGATGAATGTTAAATTATATTCAAACCCGAAAAACAACGTTTCTACATCTTTGATGCGAGCTTTTGAAGTAAAAAAACCATTCTAAAACAAAGATAGAGTTCTAAATCACGGAGCTTTCCTCCGATTTAAACTATGGGTCTTGATGCGAACCAGAATTGCATTCCTTCCTCGTAGCATCTATCTCCAAGCATTCGTATAGAAGTAAACCTATTACAAAGCCCCTTATCAATGAATTTTATCAATCGTGTCACTGAGGATGGGTTGGTTCCATGTCTCCACGCGCTCCGTTCCCTCCACAGCACATGAACCGGTTTATGACATTAACATTTGCACCTAACCGCTTTATAAGAGGTAGTAAGGTGAGTTATAACAATAAACTATTCTTCCATAGGGTTAATTAGCTTTATATTTTGTACTCTTATTAATTATGCTATCCGTTTAAATACTTTTCAGTACATTTCAATGTCATTCATGAGAGAAAATGGTATGACCAAACCTGAGTTGATCACGATGGTAGGAAAAGATTGTTCAAAATGGGTTGTTAATCTTCGAGGGGAAATCTTAGGAAGACTGTGTTTGAGAAAGGGATGGAAAGAGTTTGCTAAGAAAATGGCTTAAAACCGGTTAAATTCTTCACACTAGAGTTAGTATGGGAAAACGGTATTCCTATGCTCAGTTTGTTCTACACAGATAGTGATAGAAGGCACATAGGAGAGTGTTCAAAAGCCAGCAAAAAAGACTCTTTTTCCACATAACCTAGCAACGGAAACAAAACCAAGAAAGACAAAAACAACATAGATGAGAGGAGTAATTCATCTTTACTTGGTTTTGTTTACATTGCTAGGTTATGTGGGATAAGATTCTTTCTCATTGGCTTTTGAACACTATCCTATGTGCTTTCTATCACACTATATATGTATGATAAACTGAGCAAAGGAATTCTATTTTCCCATATTAAATCCAATGTGAAGAATTCACCCGGCTTTAAGTCATTTGTTTTAGCAAACATTTCCAGCCCTTTCCTAAATATAGTCTTCCTAAACTTTCCCCTCGAAGATTAACCAACCATTTTGCAACATCTTTGCCTACCATAGTTATCAACCTAGGTTTGGTGATACCATTTTCTCTCATGAATGGCAGTGAAAGGTATTAAAAATATTTAAATGAATAAGAGTACAAAATATAAAACTAACTAACCCTATGGCAGAATAGTTGATTGTTAGAACTCACCTATTTACCTCTTATGAGGCTATTATGTGCAATTGTTAATATCATAAACCGGTTTTGGCTTGGTAAAAATGTACTTTTAAGTTCAATGAGTTGAAGAAGCCTAAAAACTAAAATGTAGCATTTGATCGTCAAGAAAATCGCAAGCATCATAGATATCATATTTGTTGTTGTTGCAGCAATTTGCATATATCATTCCTATATCAATATTTTTAGCCAAGAGAACTAGCAAATATGATTTCTCTTGGGAAGTTTCGACTATCAAACACTACAACATAGTCCTTTAGTCTTTTTCAAGTGAGCAAACTTAATGGTATAGTTTTTATTTCATTCATTTTAAGTTATTTATATATAACTAATCTATCATGATTTGATGATAAAGTATTGGTTTTATATTTTCAATTTAATTGATATTATGCAATCATTAATGGTAGAGAATGAGTAAACCACAACAAAATTGATGAATTAATTTATATCTCTACAACCTTCTTTCTAGCCACCAATGATACTAGAACCACTATAAATCCACATGAAGATACATATTATTTGCGTTTTGTTTTAAAACATATCTTTACTATAGTTAATAAAATTTAAAAATATTAATTATATTATTTATATTAATGGTACTTATTTTGTTTCAAAAGTAGCAACAACAAGTAGAAAGCAATTCTCACAATCTTTGGTTAAAAAAAACAAATACTCAATGTACCACCAAAATAGCATGGTCAAACCAATCAAATTCTGATGATTTTATTTTAAGAGATAAATATTTCTACAATGAAACAATATATCATTTTGTTTTTTTACCTTTTTCATTTCTAAATCTTTAGAAATATGTATATCTATATCTTATTTGTTGTAAAATAAATATCTAACTTCAAATGCAACAATAACAATATTATCTTCTTACAATCATATCTCTTTAATTAGGTATATACATTTTTAAACACATTTTAGTACAACACCTATATTTCCTTATCACCTTTATTTAAATGATTCAGAGAACCTGTACTAAAATATCAATACAAAAGTTTTTATAATTAGAATCACAACATGGTTGCGAATTCAGAGAATTATACTCATATAGTATCCAACATTCCCATACCAAATTGGCATTGGTACTCAAACACAATATTTTGTATATCTTTAACATTAATTTATGCAAAAAACAAATCTTAAAATACAGGACACAAAATTATTTATCAAGTGTTTTATACCAAAATATCTCATTTGTTCCAACTTTTAACAAATGTGGTCAGCAACCGCGGCCAGTTAGAAGAGGATATAATGAGTTGTATGATACATATTTACATAAATTCTCACATATTACATGTGCATCAACAAGCACTATTAGTATATCATTAGAGTAAATGACATATATGTGTATGCCATCCAAACTTTAAATTGGTAATCACAAAAGTCAAATATGAATGAGCAAAGAATTTTCTTATAAACAAATGTGTAAGAGATTCTTTATAAAAAATATGTAAGAAAAAATGAAAAATTGTGGAAATATAGAACATATTAACAGCTAGATTCTATAACGTACCACAAGTTCGCTTCAAAATATGTATGTCGTATGCTCCTCGGAAGGTCGAAGTATCAAAGGCATCCAATATGTTCTGACCGATTTGAGAAATTTGTTCATTTTACTGTCATCAACAATGAAAAAAAAAATCAGATCATAAAAATCCAATTAAAACAATGACGAAATCTAGATGGCTTAGTAAAACGAACCTTGATACTATCGAAGGCGTTTCATAAAAAATCTTATCGTTAAACTATTGATAATGATACAAATGTGGCTGTAACGTTATCATTGTCTTTTATCACCAATGAAACTCAAATTAAATATCTGGATTCAAAAATAATTAGTCAAAGATATGATATGCATATGTGGTGAAATTGAGTAAATGGTATATAATTTATTTATTTAATTAAGAAAGCAGTAAATTAGGCAAAACAAATTTTGCTTAAATTGTTCTCGTAACGCTTTTCTTAATGTATGACACGTTGATTTTTATTTTATTTAGCGACGCTTGTCTAGCTGAAAATGATTTATATTTAAAATTGATAACACTAAACTTGCGATTTTGTTAATGTGTAACACATTGAGATTTTACTTTATTTTGGGAGAAGTATATTGATAAAAATCATTTTATACCTAAAATCGAAAATATTCTATACTGACGTTTTTCTTAATGTAAGACACTTTGATTTTTTATTTTATTGTTTGACTTGTATTTTACGTTTCAAAATTTGCATATTATTCATTTTCACGAGTGATCTAATTTTTTTAATCTATTTTTCGTTTTTAGTTTTTTTCCACGGATTATAAAATATTAAATTATAGATCCGCTTATAATCGGATATTAATAGGCAAACAAATATTTGGTCACTAACAATATTTTGAACACAAAAAAGCCGAGACAAACCGAGTGGAGAAGAAGATGAATAATATCACAAGATTCACAACAAAAAAGATGACCATTTTTGTTTTCCTCTGTTTTTTTAATGAAATTTGTCGTATTAAAATAGCTTTAATAGATTTGACACTTGATGGATCCTCGTTCAACCCGAAGGATCTCCGCGTGAAGGTACCGACTCAACTTGATGGATCCTCGTTCAACCCGAAGGATCTCCGCGTGACACTGTATATTACTCCGTGTTAGGTAACTTCTATAAATAAAATCATGTTCCGTACGTGGAATGGATCTGATCTTGATTCTCATTTTCATATACATAACCCAATATCCTCTCACTTGTTTCTCACTCTAAAAAGTCTAGAGCATTCACTCTCTTTTTTCAATCTTAAACACATTACCTTTCCTTTGCCTCGAGACATGGTAACTATATATATATTCTATTAATCCACCTAAAAATAAAAATAATAAAATAATCAAAACAAAGTTCAATTATTCTAAACTACAAACTTAATAAGTCGTCTTCTTCGTCCGACTCTGCAACAACCAGCCGATCACCACCGCCGGTGCCACTACCCATCACCGGAGCTAACCACCGGAACTACCACGATCCAACCACCGAACACGAACCCCGCCGCAGAGACCAACACGTCGCGACAACACCGACGCTTGACCCTCACGTCACCGCCATCACAACCACAAGACTACTTTGATTCCAACGTGAAAACCAAGCTAAGAGGAGAACCCTTACCTCTAAGACCCGACAACGAAAGCCCGATGGTGAATCGCTCACGGCACCGCGGACCTCCACCGATCCTTTCTCACGCCAACGAACACCACCGCCCGACTCTCTCTTCCTTCTCTCCTTGCTTCCACACCAAAAACCAACACAACTTGACGGCTAGGGTAATCGGGAGCTCGGAGGCGGCGATGCTTACGCACGTATATACATAGGCGTGTTTCAAGTTTCCTTATTACACCAACCGGTCCTCGCCCTTACTCCCCTTCCGAAAGTTGACCCCAAACTTTCAAGATTATCAATCACACCCGCCCATAAAAATTGATTTATTCAATTTAACCCCCCTAACTTCTGAAAGGTCAACTTAAACCCAATTAATGGATTACGAGTGTTACAGTTCTCCCCCACTAACATAGATTCGTCCTCGAATCTAACGTCCAACGAACATCCACAACATAGCAAAACCGCTATTCCAATTCATCATCGCACGACCGCTCTTCCAACTCCACCAACAACGGTATCACGGCTCAACACCATAACGCCATTTCCCTACTTGGTTTGGCCAACCACTCCAACACCCGGGAGTATAACGACTTCACGACCCAGCACCATGGATCGGTCCGTCTAACGCATAGAGAGCTAGACAACGGCAATCTCTCAAGTGACCTGTCTCACCAATCAGGAATCACATCGAAACCCAGCCGGCCAGGTACACTCGGCAGTGACTCACCAGTGCACTCCGATGCCGCGATATGGGGTCACCACCCCATGCCAAACCAATCTGGAACTATCAGCCCTATGCGGCTACCAAACACCTAGTATCCGCACTCCCGCTATCAGACCACTACCACTAGTAGCCCGCCAACCTGTCTACTAATCCCCTAGTAACCACACCACTCGACATTTTCAATGAAAACACCTTTTTATTGAATAATCAAAAGCTCCAAAGTACATCAATTAATTATAATACCATAAAATAAACGAGTACAACAACGCCATAACTCCCCAAAACCCCAACACCATGGTTACAACGACATAGAAAACACCCGGCTAACCCTCCAGTTTGCCGAACCACTTGGGAAACTTGCGCTTCAACTTCGATTCCGGCTCCCAAGTCACCTCCTCGGCTCCATTGCAGTCCCACAGCACCTGCATCTCAGGAACCTTCTTCCTCCTGATCACTCTCACCCGACGATATAGTACTCTCACAGGCCTCGCCTCCACCACCATGCTCGGTGTCAAATCTGATGGCACCCCCGTGACCACCTGATCATCCTTGTGCAGACATTTCTTCAGCATCGACACATGGAACACCTTGTGAAATGCCTGCATAGACTTCGGCAACTCTAGCCGATAAGCCACCGGTCCGACCTACTCCAGCACCCTGATGGGACCCATATATCGCGGACTCAACTTAGTCTCGGAGATGGACCTATTCGGACCCCTCAACATGGCCATCTTCAGATAGACCAAATTGCCAACTGCGAACTCCAGCTCCTTCCTACGCCGATCTGCGTAGCTTTTCTGACGATCTTGAGCTTCTTTCATGTTCAACTTCACAATCCGGACCTTCTCAGTCGTCTCCTGCACAAAGTCAGCCCCCAGCAGGCTCCTCTCCCCCACTTGTGTTCAACACATCGGGGTCCTGCAAGGACTACCATACAACGCCTCAAATGGTGCCATGCCGATACTAGCCTGGTAGCTGTTATTGTATGCAAACTCCACTAGATTCAGATGATCCTCCCAATGTCCACCCCAATCCAACACACACATCCTCAACAGATCCTCCAACGTCTGGATAGTCCTCTCCGACTGCCCATCAGTCTGGGGATGATAAGTTGTACTCATGTGTACCTTAGTACCCATCTCCTTCTGGAAAGCGCCCCAGAACAACGAGGAGAACTTCGGATCTCGATCCGACACTATACTCACCGGTACCCCATGCAGTTTCACAATCTCCCTGACGTACCTCTTGGCCAACACTTCCGCACCGTCGGTCTTCTTTATGGCCAAGAAGTGCGAAGACTTGGTCAACCTATCGACGATGACCCAAATAGCGTCCTTGGTTCGCGAAACCGGCAGACCCACCACGAAATCCATGGTGATCATGTCCCACTTCCACTCCGGAATGGGTAAACTCCTCAACACCCGCTCGGAACCTGATGCTCAGCCTTCACCAACTGACATGTATCACACCCCGCAACCCATCTGGCAACATCCTTCTTCATCCCTACCCACTGGTAATACCGTTTGAGGTCACGGTACATCTTGGTAGCTCCTGGATGAATAGAGAAACGGCTCTGATGTGCTTCCCTCAGTATTTCCTGCCTCAGCACTTCGTCCTTCGGTACACATACCCTGCCCCTCAAAAGGATAGTCCCATTGTTGGAGAACTCATACTCAGACCGCTCTGCCTTGCCCGCCTCCATTAATTACGCATCCAACTGCTGTGCTACCCGCACCCTAGTCAGAATATCCGCCTGATCCACCGCCTCTAAACCCAACGGCTCAGGCTCCTCAGACACAGCACATAGTCTCAGGGCACTCACCATGCCTACCAACGCCTCTGTATCTCGCTCAGTGTCTAAAATAACCCGCTTCCTGCTCAAAGCATCGGCTACAAGATTCGCTTTACCGGGATGGTAAGCTATCTCCAGGTCATAATCAGCAACAAGCTCCATCCATCGCCTCTGTCGCAGATTCAGCTCGGGCTGGGTAAAGATGTACTTCAGACTTTGTGGTCTGTGAACACCTGAACCTTACCGCCATACAGATAAGACCTCCAGATCTTCAATGCAAACACCACAGCAGCCATCTCAAGATCGTGAGTAGGATAATTGCATTCATGTTTCCTCAACTGCCAGAAGCATATGCAATCACCTTACCCTGCTGCATCAATACACAACCGAGCCCCACCCTGGACGCGTCTGTGAACACGATGTATGGCTCATCCTGCTTCGGCAAGGCCAACACCGGAGTACTCACCAGAATCTCCTTGAGCTTCACAAAGCTCTCCTCACACTTGTCCGACCACATGAAAGGAACGTCCTTCCCGGTCAACTTGGTCATGGCATGCGCCATACTAGCAAACCCCTTGACGAACCTCCTGTAATAACCCGCCAGACCCAGAAAACTGCGAATCTCCGAGGCATTCTTCGGTCTCGGCCACTCCTCAATCGAGCGAATCTTCTCTGGATCCACTGAAACACCACGATCAGATACGACGTGCCCCAGAAATCCGATCTCCCGCTGCCAGAAACTACACTTGCTCAGCCTAGCGAACAACTGTTGCTCCCGTAGCTTCTCCAGAACTTTCCTCAGGTGTACCATGTGCTCCTCAGGACTCTTCGAATACACTAGAATGTCGTCGATGAAAATGATGACGAACTCATCCAGATACTCCTGGAACACGCCGTTCATCAACCTCATAAACGCAGTCGGTGCATTCGTCAACCCAAACGGCATCACCACAAACTCGTAGTGCCCGTATCTCGTCCTGAAAGCCGTCTTCCTGATGTCCGAATCCGATATCGGGATCTGATGATAACCCGATGCCAAATCAATCTTAGAGAACCACGAAGCACCCTGCAACTGATCTAACAACTTATCGATCCTTGGTAATGGATACTTGTTCTTCACAGTAACCCGGTTCAGCCCCCGATAATCAATGCACAACTGGAAGCTCCCATCCTTCTTCTTGACGAACAGTACCGGTGCACCCCACGGAGAACTGCTCGGTCTAATGAAACCCTTTTCCAACAACTCCTCAAGCTGCTTCTTAAGCTCAGCCATCTCCGCTGGAGCCATCCTGTAAGGAGCCTTAGACAACGGCGTCATCCCCGGCTCTAACTCAATGGTAAAAGGATCCGGCCTGGATGGTTGTAACCCGCTCAACTGCTGGAACACATCCTCGAACTCCCAGAACACCTCAATATCCCGCACCGCTGACTCCCCAACCTCACCAGGTATCGAAATGGTAGCCAAATAGGCCTCACAACCCTGCTCGATCAAACGCTCCGCGTGAACCGCGGAAACGACGATGCCTCCCGGCACCGGTTTCACTCCCTGATAAACCAGTCTTCTGTTAGCATGCTCGAAAACCACACGACCCCGGTGACAATCCAAATGAGCCTTGAACTTTCCCAGCCAGTCCATACCCAAAATGATGTCATAGAGTTCTACTGGACACACTATCAAATCCGCTGGCATCAGCTCTCCGGCGATAAGAATGTCGACACTCTCCACACAGCCCTGAGTCCTCAACAAACGACCCCCAGCAACTCTCACCACACCCGAGTGGTCCCCAAACCCCTCTTGGATACCGCTCCCCGACACCCAATCCGGTGTGGCAAAACTGTGGGACGCTCCGGAGTCATACAACACATGTGACTCTACCCCAGCCACACTAAGGGTCCCTAAGCACGAAAAGGATTTAAGGCAAACAACAAACACCAATTACAGAGCGAGTAACTGAAATTACAATCAAACAAGAACATAATTAAGGTAGCTAACCAGTAATCGGTCTGCTGCCGCTCGCCTCGCCTGACTCCGCGCCTATGGTGAACACCCTCGGTGCCATTGCGGCCCGTTTCGGAGGCGGTGCCTCGATCCTCACAATTGGCTGAGCCAACTTCGGACAATCTTTCTTGATGTGACCGGGTTCCTTGCAATGGAAGCACACCTGACCCCCTCGAGAACAATCCGCCACGCGATGTCCATAGGCTCTGCACCCGAAACAACGTGGTCCAGAACCCGCTGCCTTGGAAGTATCCTCCCACTTCCTCTTCTGTCCCTGCTGCTGACCAGACTTACCGCCCTTGCTCGGAGCAACACCCTGACTTTGAAGCCGCCGCGGAACCTCTGGTACTGCAGCCTTTAAACTGGCCTCCTGCCTCATCCCCTCCTCAAGCTGCGCTGCACACTTCACCAGTTCGGACACCGACTCGAACTTGCGGACTATGCATCGGTTCCTGAGATCGATACGCATACCTCGCATGAAAGCACAAATCAACTCATCTTCGGTATCTGCACCCCGACCAGCAAACCGCTTCAGCCGGTTAAACTCGGCCTCGTACTCCCGAACCGAACGAATCCCATGTGACAAGTACAGAAACTCCCCCTGTAACCTGTCGCGAGCCTCCCGCGGAAAATACTTGAGATCGAACTCCCTCCGGAACTCGTCCCAAGACCACACTACTCCCGCCCTCCTCGCAGCAACACCCTGCCACCACTCATGTGCATCTCCCTCCAGATAATGCACCGCCAAGTCAACCCTATACTTCTCAGGGCATCTGATCGACTGGAAGTTTCTCTCCAACCTGGACCTCCACTCATCAGACTCAATCGGTCGAGCACCACCACTGAAAAACTTGGTTCCCAACCTCTGCATATGCTCCATCACCCTCAGGTATGACGGAACTACTGGCTCGGCCTCAGCAACCACTCCCGGTACTCCCGGAGCAACAACACCCGGCATCGCGGCAACCCCCTGTGGCGCCACTGGAGCTCGAGCCGGTACCACACCAGGTAACCTCTCCAAGAGCTGGGCCAACATGCCCAAAACAGCCCCCATCGGGTTCGGGCCCGCACCCGCCTGAGCACCACCCGGCGCCGGCATCGCACCATACACGGCCGCTGGCTCCGACTGACCTTCCCCCTAGGCGTGATCATACGCCCCCTGCTCCACCGTGACGCTCTGCGTCACATTCGCAGCTGCTCTGCCACCTCTACCACCTCTGCCGCCACGGCCTGTTCTGCCGCCCCGAGCACGGCCGCCACGACCACCCCGACCTCTGAGACCTTGCCCAACGCTATCAGAATCAACCATCTGCAATAACCACTTGTTACTAATTGACAACATCAATAGTAAAACAAACACGAGTCTTACCATGGAATCTCATTGAAGGCTCGAAGAGGATGATCTAGAACTTCAAGCTCAACAATTGACTAACTCACATAGACAGTTGTAATAGCGGAATTTTTTTTTTTTTTTTTTTTTAAACCGTCCTAGAACCGTAAAGGCTCTGATACCAAATTGAAACAACCGCACCCATTTTTTTTTTGCAATTAATTACTAAAATCCCATAAATAATAATAATTGAACCTCGCCAATTAATTTCCGGTTCAAGATTAAAAATCCGAATAATCAAGATCATAAATTATTAAATAAAATCACCAAATAAACGACAAGTCTAGATCACCCCCTCTTCCTCGCCCTGATCCCACGGTCACACTTTCTCTTTTCCTGCATCAATTAAAACATAAGAGATGCATAAGTATTTCGAAAAATACTTAGTGAGACAATCCTCCTATCTACAGGCTAACAAATAATTAAGATAATTAATATAGACTATCACGAAAATACCGAATAAATCAAACATTTCATGAAACACTCGATCTAGACCCTCCGAGATCGTAAACGGCCTATAATCACGAAATCACATCAATTATCAAAATTATTTAATTACGCCTATGGTCCTGCACTCACCTTATTCCCGCACAGAAAGTTTCACGAGAAAATTCAGCAATTTTCTAGAACTCCCCGGGATGAATAACCTTCTATTAATCCACCTAAAAATAAAAATAATAAAATAATCAAAACAAAGTTCAATTATTCTAAACTACAAACTTAATAAGTCGTCTTCTTCGTCCGACTCTGCAACAACCAGCCGATCACCACCGCCGGTGCCACTACCCATCACCGGAGCTCACCACCGGAACTACCACGATCCAACCACCGAACACGAACCCCGCCGCAGACACCAACACGTCGCGACAACACCGACGCTTGACCCTCACGTCACCGCCATCATCATCCATCTCTGATCACAACACAAGACTACTTTGATTCCAACGTGAAAACCAAGCTAAGAGGAGAACCCTTACCTCTAAGACCCGACAACGAAAGCCCGATGGTGAATCGCTCACGGCACCGCGGACCTCCACCGATCCTTTCTCACGCCAACGAACACCACCGCCCGACTCTCTCTTCCTTCTCTCCTTGCTTCCACACCAAAAACCAACACAACTTGACGGCTAGGGTAATCGGGAGCTCGGAGGCGGCGATGCTTACGCACGTATATACATAGGCGTGTTTCAAGTTTCCTTATTACACCAACCGGTCCTCGCCCTTCCTCCCCTTCCGAAAGTTGACCCCAAACTTTCAAGATTATCAATCACACCCGCCCATAAAAATTGATTTATTCAATTTAACCCCCCTAACTTCTGAAAGGTCAACTTAAACCCAATTAATGGATTACGGGTGTTACAATCTTTGCCTACCATAAAAAAATGTGTAAGAGATTCTTTATAAAAAATATGTAAGAAAAAATGAAAAATTGTGGAAATATAGAACATATTAACAGCTAGATTCTATAACGTACCACAAGTTCGCTTCAAAATATGTATGTCGTATGCTCCTCGGAAGGTCGAAGTATCAAAGGCATCCAATATGTTCTGACCGATTTGAGAAATTTGTTCATTTTACTGTCATCAACAATGAAAAAAAAAATCAGATCATAAAAATCCAATTAAAACAATGACGAAATCTAGATGGCTTAGTAAAACGAACCTTGATACTATCGAAGGCGTTTCATAAAAAATCTTATCGTTAAACTATTGATAATGATACAAATGTGGCTGTAACGTTATCATTGTCTTTTATCACCAATGAAACTCAAATTAAATATCTGGATTCAAAAATAATTAGTCAAAGATATGATATGCATATGTGGTGAAATTGAGTAAATGGTATATAATTTATTTATTTAATTAAGAAAGCAGTAAATTAGGCAAAACAAATTTTGCTTAAATTGTTCTCGTAACGCTTTTCTTAATGTATGACACGTTGATTTTTATTTTATTTAGCGACGCTTGTCTAGCTGAAAATGATTTATATTTAAAATTGATAACACTAAACTTGCGATTTTGTTAATGTGTAACACATTGAGATTTTACTTTATTTTGGGAGAAGTATATTGATAAAAATCATTTTATACCTAAAATCGAAAATATTCTATACTGACGTTTTTCTTAATGTAAGACACTTTGATTTTTTATTTTATTGTTTGACTTGTATTTTACGTTTCAAAATTTGCATATTATTCATTTTCACGAGTGATCTAATTTTTTTAATCTATTTTTCGTTTTTAGTTTTTTTCCACGGATTATAAAATATTAAATTATAGATCCGCTTATAATCGGATATTAATAGGCAAACAAATATTTGGTCACTAACAATATTTTGAACACAAAAAAGCCGAGACAAACCGAGTGGAGAAGAAGATGAATAATATCACAAGATTCACAACAAAAAAGATGACCATTTTTGTTTTCCTCTGTTTTTTTAATGAAATTTGTCGTATTAAAATAGCTTTAATAGATTTGACACTTGATGGATCCTCGTTCAACCCGAAGGATCTCCGCGTGAAGGTACCGACTCAACTTGATGGATTCTCGTTCAACCCGAAGGATCTCCGCGTGACACTGTATATTACTCCGTGTTAGGTAACTTCTATAAATAAAATCATGTTCCGTACGTGGAATGGATCTGATCTTGATTCTCATTTTCATATACATAACCCAATATCCTCTCACTTGTTTCTCACTCTAAAAAGTCTCGAGCATTCACTCTCTTTTTTCAATCTTAAACACATTACCTTTCCTTTGCCTCGAGACATGGTAACTATATATATATTCTATTAATCCACCTAAAAATAAAAATAATAAAATAATCAAAACAAAGTTCAATTATTCTAAACTACAAACTTAATAAGTCGTCTTCTTCGTCCGACTCTGCAACAACCAGCCGATCACCACCGCCGGTGCCACTACCCATCACCGGAGCTAACCACCGGAACTACCACGATCCAACCACCGAACACGAACCCCGCCGCAGAGACCAACACGTCGCGACAACACCGACGCTTGACCCTCACGTCACCGCCATCATCATCCATCTCCGATCACAACCACAAGACTACTTTGATTCCAACGTGAAAACCAAGCTAAGAGGAGAACCCTTACCTCTAAGACCCGACAACGAAAGCCCGATGGTGAATCGCTCACGGCACCGCGGACCTCCACCGATCCTTTCTCACGCCAACGAACACCACCGCCCGACTCTCTCTTCCTTCTCTCCTTGCTTCCACACCAAAAACCAACACAACTTGACGGCTAGGGTAATCGGGAGCTCGGAGGCGGCGATGCTTACGCACGTATATACATAGGCGTGTTTCAAGTTTCCTTATTACACCAACCGGTCCTCGCCCTTCCTCCCCTTCCGAAAGTTGACCCCAAACTTTCAAGATTATCAATCACACCCGCCCATAAAAATTGATTTATTCAATTTAACCCCCCTAACTTCTGAAAGGTCAACTTAAACCCAATTAATGGATTACGAGTGTTACACCCCTTATCAATGAATTTTATCAATCGTGTCACTGAGGATGGGTTGGTTCCATGTCTCCACGCGTTCTGTTCCCTCCACAGCACATGAACTGGTTTATGACATTAACATTTGCACCTAACCGCCTTATAAGAGGTAGTAAGGGGAGTTATAACAATAATCTATTCTTCCATAAGGTTAATTAGTTTTATATTTTGTACTCTTATTAATTATGCTATCCGTTTAAATACTTTTCAGTACATTTCAATGTCATTCATGAGAAAAAATGGTATGACAAAACCTGAGTTGATCACGATGGTAGGAAAAGATTGTTCAAAATGGGTTGTTAATCTTCTAGGGGAAATCTTAGGAAGACTGTGTTTGGGAAAGGGATGGAAAGAGTTTGCTAAGAAAATGGCTTAAAACCGGTTAAATTCTTCACACTAGAGTTAGTATGGGAAAACGGTATTCCTATGCTAAGTTTGTTCTACACAGATAGTGATAGAAGGCACATAGGAGAGTGTTCAAAAGCCAGCAAAAAAGACTCTTTTTCCACATAACCTAGCAACGGAAACAAAACCAAGAAAGACAAAAACAACATAGATGAGAGGAGTAATTCATCTTTACTTGGTTTTGTTTACATTGCTAGGTTATGTGGGATAAGATTCTTTCTCATTGGCTTTTGAACACTATCATATGTGCTTTCTATCACACTATATGTGTATGATAAACTAGGCAAAAGAATTCTATTTTCCCATACTAAATCCAATGTGAAGAATTCACCCGGCTTTAAGTCATTTGTTTTAGCAAAAATTTCCAGCCCTTTCCTAAATATAGTCTTCCTAAACTTTCCCCTCGAATATTAACCAACCATTTTGCAACATCTTTGTCTACCATAGTTATCAACCTAGGTTTGGTGATACCATTTTCTCTCATGAATGGCAGTGAAAGGTATTAAAAATATTTAAATGAATAAGAGTACAAAATATAAAACTAACTAACCCTATGGCAGAAGAGATGATTGTTAGAACTCACCTATTTACCTCTTATGAGGCTATTATGTGCAATTGTTAATATCATAAACCGGTTTTGGCTTGGTAAAAATGTACTTTTAAGTTCAGTGAGTTGAAGAAGCCTAAAAACTAAAATGTAGTGTTTGATCGTCAAGAAAATCGCAAGCATCATAGATATCATATTTGTTGTTGTTGCATCAATTTGCATATATCTTTCATATATCAATATTTTTAGCCAAGAGAACTAGCAAATATGATTTCTCCTGGCAATTTTCGACTATCAAACACTACAACATAGTCCTTTAGTCTTTTTCAAGTGAGTAAACTTAATGGTATAGTTTTTATTTCATTCATTTTAATTTCTTTCTATATAACTACTCTATTATGATTTGATGATAAAAGTATTGGTTTTATATTTTAAATTTAATTGATATTCTGCAATCTTTAATGGTAGAGAATGAGCAAACCACAACAAAATTGATGAATTAATTTATATCTCTACAACCTTCTTTCTAGCCACTCAATGATACTAGAACCACTATAAATCCACATGAAGTTACATATTATTTGTGTTTTGTTTTAAAACATATCTTTACTATATTTAAAATTTTTTTAAAATTTTCATTATATTACTTATATTAATGGTACTTATTTTGTTTCAAAAGTAGCAACAAAAAGTAGAAAGCAATTCTCACAATCTTTGGTTACAAAAAAGAAATACTCAATGTACCACCAAAATAGCATGGTCAAACCAATAAAATTCTGATGATTTTATTTTAAGAGATAAATATTTCTACAATGAAACAATATATCATTTTATTTTTTTACCTTTTTCATTTCTAAATCTTTAGAAATAAGTATATCTATATCTTATTTGTTGTAAACTAAATATCTAACTTAAATGCAACAATAACAATATCATCTTCTTACAATCATATCTCTTTAATTAGGTATATAATTTTTTAAACACATTTTAGTACAACACCTATATTTCTTTATCACCTTTATTTAAATGATTCAGAGAACCTTTACTAAAAAATCAATACAAAAGTTTTTATAATTAGATTCACAACATGGTTGCGAATTCAGAGAATTTTACTCATATAGTATCCAACATTCCTATACCAAATTGGCATTGGTACTCAAACACAATATTTTGTATATCTTTAACATTAATTTATTCAGAAAAAACAAATCTTAAAATACAGGACACAAAATTATTTATCAAGTGTTTTATACCAAAATCTCTCATTTGTTCCAACTTTTAACAAATGTTGTCAGCAACCGCGGCCAGTTAGAAGAGGATATAAAGAGTTGTATGATAAATATTTACATAAATTCTCACATATTACATGTGCATCAACAAGCACTATTAGTATACCATTAGAGTAAATGACATATATGTGTATGCCATCCAAACTTTAAATTGGTAATCACAAAAGTCAAATATGAATGAGCAAAGATTTTTTTTAAAAAAATGTGTAAGAGATTCTTTATAAAAAAATATGTAAAAAAAAATGAAAAATTGTGTAAATATAGAGCAGATTAATAGCTAGATTAGATAACGTACCACAAGTTCGCTTCAGAATATGTATGTCGTATGCTCCTCGGAAGGTCGAAGTATCAAAGGCATCCAATATGTTCCGACCGATTTGAGAAATTTGTTCATTTTACTGTCATCAACAATGATAAAAAAAATCAGATCATAAAAATCCAATTAAAACAATGACGAAATCTAGATGGCTTAGAAAAACGAACCTTGATACCATCGAAGGCATTTCCTAAAACATCTTATCGTTAAACTATTGATAATGATACAAATGTGGCTGTAACGTTATCATTGTCTTTTATCACCAATGAAACTCAAGTTAAAGATCTGGATTCAAAAATAATTAGTCAAAGATATGATATACATATGTGGTAAAATTGAGTAAATGATATATAATTTATTTATTTAATTAAGAAAGTAGTAAATTAGGCAAAAATAATTTTGCTTAAATTGTTCTCGTAACGCTTTTCTTAATGTATGACACGTTGATTTTGATTTTATTTAGCGACGCGTATCTAGCTGAAAATGGTTTTATATAAAATTAAAAATATTCTACACTGGCACAATTCTTAATGTTTGACACGTTCTTTTTATTTTGTTTTATTTTGGGAAGAGTTTCCTGATAAAAATGATTTTATATCTAAAATTGATAATATTCTATACTGGTGTTTTTCTTAATGTAAGACACGTTGATTTTTTATTTTAATGTTTTGACGCAAGTCTTGCTGAATATGATTTATATCTAAAATTGATAATATTATATACTGACGCTTTTCTTAATGTATGACATATTTATATTTTGGAACAAGTATCTTGATAAAAATAGTTTTATATCTAAAATTGATAATATTCTATACTGTCATTTTTCTAATTGTTAGACATGTTAATTTTTTATTTTCTTTTTTGACACATGTTTTGCTGAAAATGATTTATATTTAAAATTGATAACACTAAACTTGCGATTTTGTTAATGTGTAACACATTGAGATTTTACTTTATTTTGGGAGAAGTATATTGATAAAAATGATTTTATACCTAAAATCGAAAATATTCTATAATGACGTTTTTCTTAATGTAAGACACTTTGATTTTTTTATTTTATTGTTTGACTTGTATTTTACCTTTCAAAATTTGCATATTATTCATTTTCACGAGTGTTCTAATTGTTTTAATCTATTTTTCGTTTTTAGTTTTTTTCCACGGATTATAAAATATTAAATTATAGATCCGCTTATAATCGGGTACAAATCTAGTATTAATAGGTAAAAGAATATTTGGTCACTAACAATATTTTGAACACAAAAAAGCCGAGACAAACCGAGTGGAGAAGAAGATGAAGAATATCACAAGATTCACAACAAAGAAGATGACCATTTTTGTTTTCCGCTGTTTTTTTAATGAAATTTGTCGTATTAAAATAGCTTTAATAGATTTGACACTTGATGGATCCTCGTTCAACCCGAAGGATCTCCGCGTGACACTGTATATTACTGCGTGTTAGTTAACTTCTATAAATAAAATCATGTTCCGTACGTGGAATGGATCTGATCTTGATTCACATTTTCATATACATAACCCAATATCCTCTCACTTGTTTCTCACTCTAAAAAGTCTCGAGCATTCACTCTCTTTTTTCAATCTTAAACACATTACCTTTCCTTAGCCTCGAGACATGGTAACTATATATATATATATATATATATATTTTCTCCAAAAAAAATAAATTTAGTTTGGTATGTATACTGAAGTAACCACTATTCATTTTGATTTTCTTTGGTCTGGTGTGATTTCGCTTGAATTGGTTTGATTTGGCTGATTTAGCTACTATCCCTTACTTATATCATGCATTAGGAACTAACTTTTTTACACGTTTGCTATATTATTGTTAAGTTTGTTAGTCATGCATGACACTAAAAAAAACTTATACAGATTGATGTCATGAGGAAATGCAAAAAATGTTTGAACCCTTTTTTGCAGTATCTTCCTCAAGATCCCCCAAAATCTATCATTGATGGAACACAATGAGACAATAACAACAAATAGTATTGTATGGATCCGGAGAGGTAGAAGAATCTATGCAGACATAGAGATTAATTTTTTTTTTTTGGGATGAATGTTAAATTATATTCAAACCCGAAAAACAACGTTTCTACATCTTTGATGCGAGCTTTTGAAGTAAAAAACACCATTCTAAAACAAAGATAGAGTTCTAAATCACGGAGCTTTCCTCCGATTTAAACTATGGGTCTTGATGCGAACCAGAATTGCATTCCTTCCTCGTAGCATCTATCTCCAAGCATTCGTATAGAAGTAAACCTGTTACAAATCCCCTTATCAATGAATTTTATCAATCGTGTCACTGAGGATGGGTTGGTTCCATGTGAAACAACCGCACCCTTTTTTTTTTTTTTTTTTTTTTTTTTTTTGCAAATAATTATTAAAATCTCACAATAATAATAATTGAACCTCACCAATTAATTTCCGGTTCAAGATTAAAAATCCGAATAATCAAGATCATAAATTATTAAATAAAATAACCAAATAAACGACAAGTCTAGATCACCCCCTCTTCCTCGCCCTGATCCCACGGTCACACAATCTCTTTTCCTGCATCAATTAAAATATAAGAGATGCATAAGTATTTCGAAAAATACTTAGTGAGACAATCCTCCCATCTACAGGCTAACAAATAATTAAGATAATTAATATAGATTATCACGAAAATACCGAATAAATCAAACATTTCATGAAACACTCGATCTAGACCCTCCGAGATCGTAAACGGCCTATAATCACGAAATCACATCAATTATCAAAATTATTTAATTACGCCTATGGTCCTGCACTCACCTTATTCCCGCACAGCAAGTTTCACGAGAAAATTCAGCAATTTTCTAGAACTCCCCGGGATGAATAACCTTCTATTAATCCACCTAAAAATAAAAATAATAAAATAATCAAAACTAAATCTCAAATAATCAAACCCCTTCGTACGATACGTCTTCGTCTTCGTCTTCCCTTCGCCGGCGCGACTTCACTACCGCCGGAGCTCACCCACCGGAACCGCCATGATCCAGCCTCCAATCACCACCACGAGACCCGCTACACACGGCCGGCCCTAAATACAGCGACCCCGCCACAACACCGCCAACCCACGGATCCCACGCACGACAAAACCAAACGACAAGGGCGGAAGCCTTACCGTGAAGAGGGAGGCGCGGCTCGAAGCTTCTCCTTGCTTCCACGCCGAGACCAACGCAAATCCTTTTCCTTGACGGCTAGGGTTCGATCACCGCACGGACAAGGAGATACATACACCCCTATATACTATTCAAGTTTCCTTATTACACCAATCGGTCCTCGCACTTCCTCCCCTTCCGAAAGTTAACCCCAAACTTTCAAAATTATCAATCACACCCGCCAGTAAAATTGATTTATTCAATTTAACCCCCCCTAACTTCTGGAAGGTCAAATTAAACCCAATTAATGGATTACGGGTGTTACAGTTCTCCCCCACTAACATAGATTCGTCCTCGAATCTAACGTCCAACGAACATCCACAACATAACACAACCGCTATTTCAATTCAGCGTCGCACGACCGCTCTTCCAACTCCACCAACAACGGTATCACGGCTCAACACCATAGTGCCATAGTTCCCTACTTGGTTTGGCCAACCACTCCAACACCCTGGAGTACAACGACTTCACGACCCAACACCATGGATCGGTCCGTCTAACGCATAGAGAGCCAGACAACGGCAATCTCTCTAGTGACCTGTCTCACCAATCAGGAATCACATCGAAACCCAGCCGGCCAGGTACACTCGGCAGTGACTCACCAGTGCACTCCGATGCCGCTATATGGGGCCACCACCCCGTGCCAAACCAATCCGAACTATCAGCCTTATGCGGCTACCAAACACCTAGTATCCGCACTCCCGCTATCGGACCACTACCACTAGTAGCCCGCCAACCTGTCTACTAATCCCCTAGTAACCACACCATTCAACATTTTCAAAGAAAACACCTTTTTATTGAATAATCCAATGCTCCAAAGTACATCGATTAATTATAATACCATAAAATAAACGAGTGCAACAACGCAATAACTCCCCAAAACCCCAACACCATGGTTACAATGACATGGAAAACACCCGGCTAACCCTCCAGTTTGCCGAACCACTTGGGAAACTTGCGCTTCAACTTCTCTTCCGGCTCCCAAGTCACCTCCTCGGCTCCATTGCAGTCCCACAGCACCTGCATCTCAGGAACCTTCTTCCTCCTGATCACTCTCACCCGACGATCTAGTACTCTCAGAGGCCTCGCCTCCACCACCATGCTCGGTGTCAAATCTGATGGCACCCCCGTGACCACCTGATCATCCTTGTGCAGACATTTCTTCAGCATCGACACATGGAACACCTTGTGAAATGCATGCATAGACTCCGGCAACTCTAGCCGATAAGCCACCGGTCCGACCCGCTCCAGCACCCTGACGGGACCCATATATCGCGGACTCAACTTAGTATCGGAGATGGACCTGTTCGGACCCCTCAACATGGCCATATTCAGATAGACCAAATCGCCAACTGCGAACTCCAGCTCCTTCCTACGGCGATCTGCGTAGCTTTTCTGACGATCTTGAGCTTCCTTCATGTTCAACTTCACAATCCGGACCTTCTCAGTCGTCTCCTGCACAAAGTCAGCCCCCAACAGGCTCCTCTCCCCCACTTGTGTCCAACACAACGGGGTCCTGCAAGGCCTACCATACAACGCCTCAAATGGTGCCATGCCGATACTAGCCTGGTAGCTGTTATTGTACGCAAACTCCACTAGATTAAGATGATCCGCCCAATGTCCACCCCAATCCAACACACACATCCTCAATAGATCCTCCAACGTCTGGATAGTCCTCTCCGACTGCCCATCGGTCTGGGGATGATAAGCTGTACTCATGTGTACCTTAGTGCCCATCTCCTTCTGGAAAGCGCCCCAGAATAACGAGGAGAACTTCGGATCTCGATCTGACACTATACTCACCGGTACCCCATGCAGCTTCACAATCTCCCTGACGTACCTCTTGGCCAACACTTCCGCACCGTCGGTTTTTTTTTATGGCCAAGAAGTGCGCAGACTTGGTCAACCTATCGACGATGACCCAAATAGCGTCCTTGGTTCGCGAAACCGGCAGACCCACCACGAAATCCATGGTGATCATGTCCCACTTCCACTCCGGAATGGGTAAACTCCTCAACAACCCGCTCGGAACCTGATGCTCAGCCTTCACCAACTGACAGGTATCACACCCCGCAACCCAGTTGGCAACATCCTTCTTCATCCCTACCCACTGGTAATACCGTTTGAGGTCACGGTACATCTTGGTAGCTCCTGGGTGAATAGAGAAACGGCTCTGATGTGCTTCCCTCAAGATTTCCTGCCTCAGCACTTCGTCCTTCGGTACACACACCCTGCCCCTCAAAAGGATAGTTCCATTGCTGGAGAACTCATACTCAGACCGCTCTGCCCTGCCAGCCTGCATTAATTCCGCATCCAACTGCTGTGCTACCCGCACTCTAGTCAGAATATCCGCCTGATCCACCGCCTCCAAACCTAACGGCTCAGGCTCCTCAGACACAGCACACAGTCTCAGGGCACTCACCATGCCTACCAACGCCTCTGTATCTCGCTCAGTGTCTAAAATAACCCGCTTCCTGCTCAAAGCATCGGCTACAAGATTTGCTTTACCGGGATGGTAAGCTATCTCCAGGTCATAATCCGCAACTAGCTCCATCCATCGCCTCTGTCGCAGATTCAGCTCCGGCTGGGTAAAGATGTACTTCAGACTTTTGTGGTCTGTGAACACCTGAACCTTACCGCCATACAGATATGACCTCCAGATCTTCAATGCAAACACCACTGCAGCCATCTCAAGATCGTGAGTAGGATAATTGCATTCATGTTTCCTCAGCTGCCTGGAAGCATATGCGATTACCTTACCCTGCTGCATCAATACACAACCGAGCCCCAGCCTGGACGCGTCTGTGAACACAACATATGGCTCATTGATATGCTCAATTTAATACCCTAAAGTACTAAAGCAGTTGTAATAGTATAGCTAGGGGTCGAACCACAGAAGACTCACAGAAACGCACAATAGATTCTATAGTGTCGAATTACGCTAAGCCAAACAGTTGTAATTAAAAGCAGTGCAGAAATTAAAGGGGTTGTAAATCAATTGAGAAATATAGGCTCAGGGTTTTTCTCAGGAAATCAGTGAATGCAGACTAACTAACTAACAGGATTCAGATTTAGCGCAGTTCTTGAACTCAAATCACTAAAATATAGCTAACCAACTCTCGTTGCGAAAACTATCTAAATCTAAATCCTAGGAATTCCAAATCTCTTTGCGAATCCTAAATTCTAAATCAGCTTTAATATCAGGTTTGATATGTTCACAAATCAAGAAAACCAAATCTCTTTGCGAATAATCAATTTGCTCACCTAGGTTCTATCAGGTAATTAATCGCACTCTCGTGCCTAATCAATTATCCTAAGATCTAAGTTCCAGATTCGTCAACCTAGAATTAGCTATGAACACAACCTAAGGTGAAGAACTAATTCAGATGGTGAATCCTAAACAGATAATTAACCTAGCATTCAAAGAAATCCTTTATGAGAAAACCCTAAACCTAAAGTGGATCTACTCAGACATGGCAATTGAATCAAAAGACATGTTTGAATAAATCATCAATAGAATAGGAAGAAGGGTTTAGAGATCTGATCTCGGACGAAGGGAGATTCAGACTTGTCTCTCTAAAACCAAAGTAAAATCAAACTATAAAATAAAGCATAAAAAGGCATAGCCTAAACAGGTGGCTGAAAACTCCTATTTATAACCTAAAACACGATCTAGGGTCTTCTTGTAATTATTAAAGACTTCTGGGCACTTTTGCAATTCCTCAAGTCTTGGAAAACTCGCGGGTTGTGTCTTGCTGCGCTGAGTGTCGATCGATACCAAGGGGTATCGATCGATGCTCGACGTGAATTCAGGTTCTCAGCGACACGATCTTTAGCTCTGCTACAAACTGCTCCAGAAAGCTCCAATACTTCCAATAATCCTCCAAACGTGCTATGACCTGTAAAAGACTCTAAAAAGACTCCAAAATACTATAAAGACTCTATAAAAAGGACTTATATCATGGCTTAAATAGGGTAAAAACCATGATATATCAACTCCCCCAGACTTAGCTTTTTGCTTGCCCTCAAGCAAATAGAAGACTAAACCAGAAAAAGAGGTTTGAAAACGTAGAGACTCACCTGTTCCTGAACCATCGAAAAGACCCTTTTCCCAAGTACCCAAATGTCACCTGATCAGCTTTCGATCTAACCACCATGTACTTCTCCGTAGACATTTGCAGCTTTTCCAGACTCCACACAAAAGCCCACAGCATTGTTCAAGTAAAGCCCTCATCGCCAGTTTCATCTCTGCAGCTAATATTTTAAGAACCTTCTAGACTCTTTACCAGACAATATCTTGACAAAGGAACCACCCTTTTTCACACTTTTTTGTATCAATTTCTCTCCTCCAGACTTATTTCTTATTATATCCTTATTATTTTTTTATTTTCAGCTTAGCATATACATATCAAGGTAGGAGACGCGAGTATTGATGGTGTTTGCCACCAAATCCCCGGTTCTTCCCTCTCTATGTATCAAAGGATGTAGGCGAATAATGGCATCATAGGAAAATCCTAGCCTCGCTTCCAATCCTTTGTGTGATCATCCCCTCTTAAGTAGAATAATGGGATCGCTGGAAATTTTCCTAACCCTCTACTCAGAAGAAAATCATTTCAATCTTTTATGCTCTTAATCTATCAACTTATTTCAGGGGAGAGAGATACCATAATTCTAAACACACGGGTTCCTTTATCAGATATGAATGATGAATCAAGCTCTATGAATACTAACCACATTGATGAAGTGCAAAAATTTGGCTCAGGCTTCAGAAGAACTCTGCTGGAGACATGGATGTTTTCTAGTCAACTGGTCAGCCTTTGGATTTTTCATTAGTCGATCTAGAACTGATCCTGTAACACTGTGCACTCAAAAACAAAATCAAATCAATAGGTTCAAGCACAGGATCATCATCTCCAACAACTTTTGACTCACTAAAACAGTTTTGACTTGATAAAACGACTGACTCTAAGAAAAACGAAAACAATGTCAGCAGACACCTCCCCCAGACTTGAACAACACTGTCCTCAGTGTTATCTAGCCTAGAGTCAGTGAAAGAAACAAAGAAAAAGGATAGAACGAAGAGAAACAAGAAATTACCGTTCTGGAACAGTCGGTGTCGATCGACACACGGCATGGTATCGATCGATACCATGCTTAGATCGACTTTGTGAATTTTCATCCGCGATTGGTGTCGATCGATACCATAGGGGTATCGATCGATGCTTAGGCGATTTCGAGTTGCTCCTTGTTCATCCTGACACAGACTCAAAACAAACGAAAATAAAAATAAAAACGAATCAAAAACATACTCACCAGTGGGTTGCCTCCCACCAAGCGCTCGTTTAACGTCAATAGCTTGACTGTAACGCCCTTCAGGCTGGATAAGAGTGAGAGCTTGCACCAAAACAGGCTCCATCACTTGATATTACTAGCTTCAGAGTTCTGCTTAGCATGCTGTCCACAAACTCCTGCCCTTTCTCTTTCAGCTCAGAAGTAAGAAGGACTCTTGCCTTGGAGAATGGCTTCAAGGCTCCCTTGCATTTGACCTTGTAATCAATCGAATTCCCATCACACTTCTGAGGAATCAGAGTGACATGGGGATTCTCGACCTTTTTGTTCTTGGCCTTCTTCTTTGTTGCCTTAGTTTTCTTGGCAACTTCTTTGGGGGTGCTGGGCGGTTCACCTGGAACATCTGTGACAGTAGGCTCATCAGGAGGCTCTTCCAGAAGATCAATTGCTAGCGACTCTCCTGTGATAACCTTGATGCTAGAGGCACGTGTGGGAATACTCCTAGGTGGAATGACATCATAGTAGACATCACTGTCAATGTAAGAGAAAGATAGTCTCTTATTAGGTGTGTCTATGATCGCGCCTGCAGTAGCCATGAACGGTCGTCCCAGGAGTATAGGCATACGAGATATCGCACCCATCTCCACAACCTGAAAATCAGTAGGCACCAGACAGTCTCCTACTTTGACCAGCAAACCATGGATAGTACCGTGTGGAAGCGAGGTGGAGTTGTTCGCGAATGTGATAGATGCCTCTGGTGATCGAATATCAGCTCCTAACCGCTCTGCAATTGCCCTTGAGATGACTTTGACACTAGCCCCTGAGTCGACAAGAGACTCTTTGAAATTAACTCCTGAGATGGAGCATGGAACAGCGAATTTCCGTGGGTCTTCCCTCTGTGTCAATTTCCGCGGTTGTAGTGAATTGCGAACTCTTTCTCCGATCACCTCAGGTGTTTTCATAACTTCTGGTCCGTTCTGAGAGGGGTATCGATCGACACCAGGTAGGGTATCGATCGATGCCATGCGATATGAATCGTTCCTGACAAGTACATCTTCATCAGAAAGAAGCTCCACGTTCGGGTTATCCAGCATATACTGTAGTTTAGCAATCTCCCATTCCTCCCTTGTCAGCTTAGGAATCATAGGATAAGGCATCCTGGTTACATACACTCGTTCTGCAACGACCTTAGGCACCACAGTAGAACTCTCTGTTGTCTCCTCAGAAATCACCTTAGTATCGACCGATACCAATGGGGTATCGATCGATACACGGGTGATTGAATCCATTCTAGCAGACGTCTGGGCTGGTATCGATCGATACTGGGGAGTATCGATCGATGCTTGTGCGATTTCAGGAATGGCTTCGAGATTTTCTGCACGTAAGCTGATGGCATTGACGTGTGCATTGTGTGATTGAACCGCCTTTCCCTTGGAATTTGCTGCAGTCTGAGCTACTTGCGTCTCCAGCATCCTGTGGCTCGTATTTAGTGCCTCGATCCTTCCACTCAAATCGGTGTACATGGTGTCCATCTTACCATTGAAGGTGGCTGTCATCTTCTCCTGCCCTTGAACCAGGTGTTCAAGCATAGCCTCAATCTTACTCTCAGGAGCTTTGGGCGGTGGGGATTGGTACCCTCCTTGCTGAGCATTGTTGGTGAAGTTTCGATTGGAGTTGTATCCGAATCGCTGACCCTGAAAACCAGAACCACCAATGTAGTTAACATCTTCCACTTCATTCTCAGCAGCGAAGTGGACGGCCTTTGTTGTCTTTCCCAGCAGAAGACTGTGCATAGAATCCAGCTGAGCCTTCACTTCAGCGATCTGCGACCCATCCTGATTACCAGCCAGCCTCTTGCGCTCGAAATCTGCGCTCTTGGTGCTACTACTAGAGGCAAAGTTCTCGATCAACACAATAGCATCCTCAGGATATCTGGTGTTGAAATTACCATTGCTGGAAGAGTCCAGACCCATCTGATATCTCCAATCTACTCCTCTGAAGAAGATACCCAGCAGCTGCACATCAGAGTATCCATGATGTGGACAATCTCTCTGGTACGATCTGAATCTTGTCCAAGCAGCCTTGAACGCCTCAGTAGGTCCTTGAGAAAAAGTGGAGATCTTATTCCTCAGATCTTCAGATCTTCCGTCATCGTAGAAGTTAATCAGGAAGGCTCTCTTGGTGTCCTCCCAATTAGTTAGCGATCCAGGAGATAGCTGCCTCAGCCAGTAAGTAGCTTCTCCACCTAGAGAGTAGGGGAAGAGCTTGCAGAAGAGATAGTCGTAGGACACTCCATTGCTCTTAATGCTAGTGACCAAGTCCTCGAACCTCTCTACATGGTCCATTGGATGTTCATGAGGAAGACCATGAAAGAGATGTTGTCCTACTAGAGTGTAGTAAGCAGGTTTCAGCTCGAAGTCATTCCTCTCATAAGCAGGAGGACGAATCGCTGACCGATTGGCGAAAAACTGCTCTGGCCTGTTGTACTCACCAATCGTCCTTCCACGATTAACCACAGCATTCCCTGCGTTGGCGCGCCCAGCTGGCGCGATAATCTCAACAACCGCAGCAGGGACAACGATGTTACCAGCTTCATCAAGTCGCTGCCCTCTCTCATTACACACGTGACCCTTTTGGTCTCTCAGAATTCCAGCTTCATCAGCTCTTAAAACCACTGGGTTGTTCATCCCTGATGTTTGCTTGGTCTTTCTGTTTGTGCGTTCCACAAACGCTAGCTGTTCCAATGACAGTTCAACTAGCTGTGTGCTCTTGTTGCTTCTGGTTTCACGAACAGGCATACACCTGCAAACAAAACACTAGGCAAAGCACGTAAGTAACCAGAAAAATACGTTGAGTATCGATCGATACCAAGTGGTGTCGATCGATACCAACAAAAGAAGACGACGAGTATCGACCGATACTACAGAGTATCGATCGATACCGACGAACTTAGTCGAAATTCTAAACTAAAATCTAATGGCGAATTTGAGTCCCCGGCAACGGCGCCAAAATTGATATGCTCAATTTAATACCCTAAAGTACTAAAGCAGTTGTAATAGTATAGCTAGGGGTCGAACCACAGAAGACTCACAGAAACGCACAATAGATTCTATAGTGTCGAATTACGCTAAGCCAAACAGTTGTAATTAAAAGCAGTGCAGAAATTAAAGGGGTTGTAAATCAATTGAGAAATATAGGCTCAGGGTTTTTCTCAGGAAATCAGTGAATGCAGACTAACTAACTAACAGGATTCAGATTTAGCGCAGTTCTTGAACTCAAATCACTAAAATATAGCTAACCAACTCTCGTTGCGAAAACTATCTAAATCTAAATCGTAGGAATTCCAAATCTCTTTGCGAATCCTAAATTCTAAATCAGCTTTAATATCAGGTTTGATATGTTCACAAATCAAGAAAACCAAATCTCTTTGCGAATAATCAATTTGCTCACCTAGGTTCTATCAGGTAATTAATCGCACTCTCGTGCCTAATCAATTATCCTAAGATCTAAGTTCCAGATTCGTCAACCTAGAATTAGCTATGAACACAACCTAAGGTGAAGAACTAATTCAGATGGTGAATCCTAAACAGATAATTAACCTAGCATTCAAAGAAATCCTTTATGAGAAAACCCTAAACCTAAAGTGGATCTACTCAGACATGGCAATTGAATCAAAAGACATGTTTGAATAAATCATCAATAGAATAGGAAGAAGGGTTTAGAGATCTGATCTCGGACGAAGGGAGATTCAGACTTGTCTCTCTAAAACCAAAGTAAAATCAAACTATAAAATAAAGCATAAAAAGGCATAGCCTAAACAGGTGGCTGAAAACTCCTATTTATAACCTAAAACACGATCTAGGGTCTTCTTGTAATTATTAAAGACTTCTGGGCACTTTTGCAATTCCTCAAGTCTTGGAAAACTCGCGGGTTGTGTCTTGCTGCGCTGAGTGTCGATCGATACCAAGGGGTATCGATCGATGCTCGACGTGAATTCAGGTTCTCAGCGACACGATCTTTAGCTCTGCTACAAACTGCTCCAGAAAGCTCCAATACTTCCAATAATCCTCCAAACGTGCTATGACCTGTAAAAGACTCTAAAAAGACTCCAAAATACTATAAAGACTCTATAAAAAGGACTTATATCATGGCTTAAATAGGGTAAAAACCATGATATATCACTCATCCTGCTTAGGTAAGGCTAACACCGGAGTACTCACCAGCATCTCCTTGAGCTTCACAAAGCTCTCCTCACACTGGTCCGACCACACGAAAGGAACGTCCTTCCCGGTCAACTTGGTCATGGCCTGCGCCATACTAGCAAACCCCTTGACGAACCTCCTGTAATAACCCGCCAGACCCAGAAAACTGCGAATCTCCGAGGCATTCTTCGGTCTCGGCCACTCCTCAATCGAGCGAATCTTCTCTGGATCAACTGAAACACCACGATCAGATACGACGTGCCCCAGAAATCCGATCTCCCGCTGCCAGAAACTACACTTGCTCAGCTTAGCGAACAACTGTTGCTCCCGTAGCTTCTCCAGAACTTTCCTCAGGTGTACCATGTGCTCCTCAGGACTCTTCGAATACACTAGAATGTCGTCGATGAAAATGATGACAAACTCATCCAGATACTCCTGGAACACGCCGTTCATCAACCTCATAAACGCAGCCGGTGCATTCGTCAACCCAAACGGCATCACCACAAACTCGTAGTGCCCGTATCTCGTCCTGAAAGCCGTCTTCCTGATGTCTGACTCCGCTATCGGGATCTGATGATAACCCGATGCCAAATCAATCTTAGAGAACCACGAAGCACCCTGCAACTGATCTAACAGCTCATCGATCCTCGGTAATGGGTACTTGTTCTTCACAGTAACCCGGTTCAGCCCCCGATAATCAATGCACAACCGGAAGCTCCCATCCTTCTTCTTGACGAACAGTACCGGTGCACCCCACGGAGAACTGCTAGGTCTAATGAAACCCTTTTCCAACAACTCCTCAAGCTGCTTCTTAAGCTCAGCCATCTCCGCTGGAGCCATCCTGTAAGAAGCCTTAGACAACGGGGTCGTCCCCGGCTCTAACTCAATGGTAAAAGGATCCGACCTGGATGGTGGTAACCCGCCCAACTGCTGGAACACATCCTCGAACTCCCAGACCACCTCAATATCCCGCACCGCTGACTCCCCAACCTCAACAGGTATCGAAATGGTAGCCAAATAGGCCTCACAACCCTGCTCGATCAAACGCTCCGCGTGAACCGCGGAAACGACGATGCCTCCCTGCACCGGTTTCACTCCCTGATAAACCAGTCTTCTGTTAGCATGCTCGAAAACCACACGGCCCCGGTGACAATCCAAATGAGCCTTGAACTTTCCTAGCCAGTCCATACCCAAAATGATGTCATAGAGTTCTACTGGACACACTATCAAATCCGCTGGCATCAGCTCCCCGGCGATAAGAATGTCGACACTCTCCACACAGCCCTGTGTCCTCAACAAACGACCCCCAGCAACTCTCACCACACCCGAGTGGTCCCCAAACCCCTCTTGGATACCGCTCCCCGACACCCAATCCGGAATGGCAAAAATCTGGGACGCTCCGGAGTCAAACAACACATGTGACTCTACCCCAGCCACATTAAGGGTCCCTAAGCACGAAAGGATTCACGGCAAATAGCAAACACCAATTACAGAGCGAGTAACTGAAATTACAATCAAACAAGAACATAATTAAGGTAACTAACCAGTAATCGGTCTGCTGCCGCTCGCCTCGCCTGACTCCGCGCCCATGGTGAACACCCTCGGTGCCACTGCGGCCCGTTTCGGAGGCGGTGCCTCGATCCTCACAAATGGCTGAGCCAACTTCGGACAATCCTTCTTGATGTGACCGGGTTCCTTGCAATGGAAGCACACCGGACCCCCTCGAGAACAATCCGCCACGCGATGTCCATAGGCTCCGCACCCGAAACAACGTGGTCCAGAACCCGGTGCCTTGGAAGTATCCTCCCACTTCCTCTTCTGTCCCTGCTGCTGACCAGACTTACCGCCCTTGCTCGGAGCAACACCCTGACTTTGAGGCCGCCGCAGAACCTCTGGTACTGCAGCCTTTAAACTGGCCTCCTGCCTCATCCCCTCCTCAAGCTGCGCTGCACACTCCACCAGTTCGGACACCGACTCGAACTTGCGGACTATGCATCGGTTCCTGAGATCGATACGCATACCTCGCATGAAAGCACAAATCAGCTCCTCTTCGGTATCTGCACCCCGCCCAGCAAACCGCTTCAGCCGGTTAAACTCGGCCTCGTACTCCCGAACCGAACGAGTCCCCTGTGACAAGTACAGAAACTCCCCCTGTAACCTGTCGCGAGCCTCCCGCGGAAAATACTTGAGATCGAACTCCCTCCGGAACTCGTCCCAAGACCACACTACTCCCGCCCTCCTCGCAGCAACACTCTGCCACCACTCATGTGCATCTCCCTCCAGATAATGCACCGCCAAGTCAACCCTATACTCCTCAGGGCATCTGATCGACTGGAAGTTCCTCTACAACCTGGACCTCCACTCATCAGACTCAATCGGTCGAGCACCACCACTGAAAAACTTGGTGCCCAACCTCTGCATATGCTCCATCACCCTCAGGTATGACGGAACCACTGGCTCGGCCTCAGCAACCACTCCCGGAACTCCCGGAGCAACAACACCCGGCATCGCGGCAACCACCTGTGGCGCCACTGGAACTGGAGCCGGTACCACACCAGGTAACCTCTCCAAGAGCTGGGCCAACATGCCCAAAACAGCCCCCATCGGGTTCGGGCCCGCACCCGCCTGAGCACCACCCGGCGCCGGCATCGCACCATACACGGCCGCTGGCTCCGACTGACCTTCCCCCTCGGCGTGATCATACGCCCCCTGCTCCACCGTGACGCTCTGCGTCACATTCGCAGCTGCTCTGCCACCTCTACCGCCTCTGCCGCCACGGCCTGTTCTGCCGCCCCGACCACGGCCGCCACGACCACCCCGACCTCTGAGACCTTGCCCAACGCTATCAGAATCAACCATCTGCAATAACCACTTGTTACTACTTGACAACAGCAATAGTAAAACAAACACGAGTCTTACCGTGGAATCTCATTGAAGGCTCGAAGAGGATGATCTAGAACTTCAAGCTCAACAATTGACTAACTCACATAGACAGTTCTAATAGCGGAAATTTTTTTTTTTAAAAGCCGTCCTAGAACCGTAAATGCTCTGATACCAAATTGAAACAACCGCACCCTTTTTTTTTTTTTTTTTTTTTTTTTGCAAATAATTATTAAAATTTCACAATAATAATAATTGAACCTCACCAATTAATTTCCGGTTCAAGATTAAAAATCCGAATAATCAAGATCATAAATTATTAAATAAAATAACCAAATAAACGACAAGTCTAGATCACCCCCTCTTCCTCGCCCTGATCCCACGGTCACACAATCTCTTTTCCTGCATCAATTAAAATATAAGAGATGCATAAGTATTTCGAAAAATACTTAGTGAGACAATCCTCCCATCTACAGGCTAACAAATAATTAAGATAATTAATATAGATTATCACGAAAATACCGAATAAATCAAACATTTCATGAAACACTCGATCTAGACCCTCCGAGATCGTAAACGGCCTATAATCACGAAATCACATCAATTATCAAAATTATTTAATTACGCCTATGGTCCTGCACTCACCTTATTCCCGCACAGCAAGTTTCACGAGAAAATTCAGCAATTTTCTAGAACTCCCCGGGATGAATAACCTTCTATTAATCCACCTAAAAATAAAAATAATAAAATAATCAAAACTAAATCTCAAATAATCAAACCCCTGCGTACGATACGTCTTCGTCTTCGTCTTCCCTTCGCCGGCGCGACTTCACTACCGCCGGAGCTCACCCACCGGAACCGCCATGATCCAGCCTCCAATCACCACCACGAGACCCGCTACACACGGCCGGCCCTAAATACAGCGACCCCGCCACAACACCGCCAACCCACAGATCCCACGCACGACAAAACCAAACGACAAGGGCGGAAGCCTTACCGTGAAGAGGGAGGCGCGGCTCGAAGCTTCTCCTTGCTTCCACGCCGAGACCAGCGCAAATCCTTTTCCTTGACGGCTAGGGTTCGATCACCGCACGGACAAGGAGATACATACACCCCTATATACTATTCAAGTTTCCTTATTACACCAATCGGTCCTCGCACTTCCTCCCCTTCCGAAAGTTAACCCCAAACTTTCAAAATTATCAATCACACCCGCCAGTAAAATTGATTTATTCAATTTAACCCCCCTAACTTCTGGAAGGTCAAATTAAACCCAATTAATGGATTACGGGTGTTACACCATGTCTCCACGCGCTCCGTTCCCTCCACAGCACATGAACCGGTTTATGACATTAACATTTGCACCTAACCGCCTTATAAGAGGTAGTAAGGTGAGTTATAACAATAAACTATTCTTCCATAGGGTTAATTAGTTTTATATTTTGTACTCTTATTAATTATGCTATCCGTTTAAATACTTTTCAGTACATTTCAATGTCATTCATGAGAGAAAATGGTATGACCAAACCTGAGTTGATCACGATGGTAGGAAAAGATTGTTCAAAATGGGTTGTTAATCTTCGAGGGGAAATCTTAGGAAGACTGTGTTTGGGAAAGGGATGGAAAGAGTTTGCTAAGAAAATGATTTAAAACCGGTTAAATTCTTCACACTAGAGTTAGTATGGGAAAACGGTATTCCTATGATCAGTTTGTTCTACACAGATAGTGATAGAAGGCATATAGGAGAGTGTTCAAAAGCCAGCAAAAAAGACTCTTTTTCCACATAACCTAGCAACGGAAACAAAACCAAGAAAGACAAAAACAACATAGATGAGAGGAGTAATTCATCTTTACTTGGTTTTGTTTACATTGCTAGGTTATGTGGGATAAGATTCTTTCTCATTGGCTTTTGAACACTATCCTATGTGCTTTCTATCACACTATATATGTATGATAAACTGAGCAAAGGAATTCTATTTTCCCATATTAAATCCAATGTGAAGAATTCACCCGGCTTTAAGTCATTTGTTTTAGCAAAAATTTCCAGACCTTTCCTAAATATAGTCTTCCTAAACTTTCCCCTCGAAGATTAACCAACCATTTTGCAACATCTTTGCCTACCATAGTTATCAACCTAGGTTTGGTGATACCATTTTCTCTCATGAATGGCAGTGAAAGGTATTAAAAATATTTAAATGAATAAGAGTACAAAATATAAAACTAACTAACCCTATGGCAGAAGAGTTGATTGTTATAACTCACCTATTTACCTCTTATGAGGCTATTATGTGCAATTTTTAATATCATAAACTGGTTTTGGCTTGGTAAAAATGTACTTTTAAGTTCAGTGAGTTGAAGAAGCCTAAAAACTAAAATGTAGTGTTTGATCGTCAAGAAAATCGCAAGCATCATAGATATCATATTTGTTGTTGTTGCAGCAATTTGCATATATCTTTCATATATCAATATTTTTAGCCAAGAGAACTAGCAAATATGATTTCTCCTGGCAATTTTCGACTATCAAACACTACAACATAGTCCTTTAGTCTTTTTCAAGTGAGTAAACTTAATGGTATAGTTTTTATTTCATTCATTTTAATTTTTTTCTGTATAACTACTCTATTATGATTTGATGATAAAAGTATTGGTTTTATATTTTCAATTTAATTGATATTCTGCAATCTTTAATGGTAGAGAATGAGCAAACCAAAACAAAATTGATGAATTAATTTATATCTCTACAACCTTCTTTCTAGCCACTCAATGATACTAGAACCACTATAAATCCACATGAAGTTACATATTATTTGCGTTTTGTTTTAAAACATATCTTTACTATATTTAATAAAATTTTAAAATTTTAATTATATTATTTATATTAATGGTACTTATTTTGTTTCAAAAGTAGTAACAAAAAGTAGAAAGCAATTCTCACAATCTTTGGTTACAAAAAACAAATACTCAATGTACCACCAAAATAGCATGGTCAAACCAATCAAATTCTGATGATTTTATTTTAAGAGATAAATATTTCTACAATGAAACAATATATCATTTTATTATTTTACCTTTTTCATTTCTAAATCTTTAGAAATATGTATATCTATATCATATTTGTTGTAAATTAAATATCTAACTTAAATGCAACAATAACAATATCATCTTCTTACAATCATATCTCTTTAATTAGGTATATAATTTTTTAAACACATTTTAGTACAACACCTATATTTCCTTATCACCTTTATTTAAATGATTCAGCGAACCTTTACTAAAAAAATCAATACAAAAGTTTTTATAATTAGATTCACAACGTGGTTGCGAATTCAGAGAATTTTACTCATATAGTATCCAACATTCCTATACCAAATTGGCATTGGTACTCAAACACAATATTTTGTATATCTTTAACATTAATTTATTCAGAAAAAACAAATCTTAAAATACAGGACACAAAATTATTTATCAAGTGTTTTATACCAAAATCTCTCATTTGTTCCAACTTTTAACAAATGTTGTCAACAACCGCGGCCAGTTAGAAGAGGATATAAAGAGTTGTATGATAAATATTTACATAAATTCTCACATATTACATGTGCATCAACAAGCACTATTAGTATACCATTAGAGTAAATGACATATATGTGTATGCCATCCAAACTTTAAATTGGTAATCACAAAAGTCAAATACGAATGAGCAAAGATTTTTTTTATAAAAAAATGTGTAAGAGATTCTTTATAAAAAAATATGTAAGAAAAAATGAAAAATTGTGGAAATATAGAGCAGATTAATAGCTAGATTAGATAACGTACCACAAGTTCGCTTCAGAATATGTAAGTCGTATGCTCCTCGGAAGGTCGAAGTATCAAAGGCATCCAATATGTTCCGACCGATTTGAGAAATTTGTTCATTTTACTGTCATCAACAATGATAAAAAAAAATCAGATCATAAAAATCCAATTAAAACAATGACGAAATCTCGATGGCTTAGAAAAACGAACCTTGATACCATCGAAGGCGTTTCCTAAAACATCTTATCGTTAAACTATTGATAATGATACAAATGTGGTTGTAACGTTATCATTGTCTTTTATCACCAATGAAACTCAAGTTAAAGATCTGGATTCAAAAATAATTAGTCAAAGATATGATATGCATATGTGGTAAAATTGAGTAAATGATATATAATTTATTTATTTAATTAAGAAAGTAGTAAATTAGGCAAAAATAATTTTGCTTAAATTGTTCTCGTAACGCTTTTCTTAATGTATGACACGTTGATTTTTATTTTATTTAGCGACGCGTGTCTAGCTGAAAATGGTTTTATATAAAATTAAAAATATTCTACACTGGCACAATTCTTAATGTTTGACACGTTCTTTTTATTTTGTTTTATTTTAGGAAGAGTTTCTTGATAAAATGATTTTATATCTAAAATTGATAATATTCTATACTGGTGTTTTTCTTAATGTAAGACACGTTGATTTTTTATTTTAATTTTTTGACGCATGTCTTGCTGAATATGATTTAATGATTTATATCTAAAATTGATAATATTATATACTGACGCTTTTCTTAATGTATGACATATTTATATTATGGAACATGTATCTTGATAAAAATAGTTTTATATCTAAAATTGATAATATTCTATACTGTCGTTTTTCTAATTGTTAGACATGTTGATTTTTTATTTTATTTTTTGACACATGTTTTGCTGAAAATGATTTATATTTAAAATTGATAACACTGAACTTGCAATTTTGTTAATGTGTAACACATTGAGATTTTACTTTATTTTGGGAGAAGTATATTGATAAAAATGATTTTATACCTAAAATCGAAAATATTCTATAATGACGTTTTTCTTAATGTAAGACACTTTGATTTTTTATTTTATTGTTTGACTTGTATTTTAAGTTTCAAAATTTGCATATTATTCATTTTCACGAGTGATCTAATTGTTTTAATCTATTTTTCGTTTTTAGTTTTTTTCCACGGATTATAAAATATTAAATTATAGATCCGCTTATAATCGGGTACTAATCTAGTATTAATAGGCAAAAGAATATTTGGTCACTAACAATATTTTGAACACAAAAAGCCGAGACAAACCGAGTGGAGAAGAAGATGAAGAATATCACAAGATTCACAACAAAGAAGATGACCATTTTTGTTTTCCGCTGTTTTTTTAATGAAATTTGTCGTATTAAAATAGCTTTAATAGATTTGACACTTGATGGATCCTCGTTCAACCCGAAGGATCTCCGCGTGACACTGTATATTACTGCGTGTTAGTTAACTTCTATAAATAAAATCATGTTCCGTACGTGGAATGGATCTGATCTTGATTCACATTTTCATATACATAACCCAATATCCTCTCACTTGTTTCTGACTCTAAAAAGTCTCGAGCATTCACTCTCTTTTTTCAATCTTAAACACATTACCTTTCCTTAGCCTCGAGACATGGTAACTATATATATATATATATATTTTCTCCAAAAAAATTAAATTTAGTTTGGTATGTGTTGTAACACCCGTAATCCATTAATTGGGCTTAATTTAACCTTTTAGAAGTTACGGGGGGTTAAATTGAATTAATCAATTTTACCGGCGGGTGTAATTGATAATCTTGAAAGTTTGGGGTCAACTTTCGGAAGGGGAGGAAGGGCGAGGACCGATTGGTGTAATAAGAAAACTTGAATACACCATGTATATATGTGTGTATGTATCGCCTCTTTCGGAACGTGATCGAACCCTAGCCGTCAAGGAGAAGGATTTGCGCTGGTTTCGGTGTGGAAGCAAGGAGAAGCTTCGAGCCTGCGCCTCCCTCTTTCACGGTAAGGCTCCTGCCCCTTGTCGTTTTTGTTTGGTCGTAGTGTGGTTCCGTGGGTTGGAGGCGTTGTGGTCGGGGTCGCTGTACTAGGGCCAGTCGTTGTGTTAGCCAGAGAATGGTTCGTGATCGGTGGTTGGATCATGGTGGTTCCGGTGGTGAGCTCAGGTGGTGGTGTAGTGAGCCGGCGAAGGGAAGAAGAAGACGCTGGGTTGAGTAATTGAAATTATTGGTTTTGATTATTTTATTATTTTTATTTTTAGGTGGATTAATAGAAGGTTATTCATCCCGGGGAGTTCTAGAAAATTGCTGAATTTTCTCGTGAAACTTTCTGTGCGGGAATAAGGTGAGTGCAGGACCATAGGCGTAATTAAATAATTTTGATAATTGATGTGATTTCGTGATTATAGGCCGTTTACGATCTCGGAGGGTCTAGATCGAGTGTTTCATGAAATGTTTGATTTATTCGGTATTTTCGTGATAGTCTATATTAATTATCTTAATTATTTGTTAGCCTGTAGATGGGAGGATTGTCTCACTAAGTATTTTTCGAAATACTTATGCATCTCTTATATTTTAATTGATGCAGGAATTGAGAAAGTGTGACCGTGGGATCAGGGCGAGGAAGAGGGGGTGATCTAGACTTGTCGTTTATTTGGTTATTTTATTTAATAATTTATGATCTTGATTATTCGGATTTTAATCTTGAACCGGAAATTAATTGGTGAGGTTCAATTATTATTATTTATGGGATTTTAGTAATTATTTGCAAAAAATACAAAAAAAATAAAAAAAATGGGTGCGGTTGTTTCAATTTGGTATCAGAGCATTTACGATTCTAGGACGGTTTAAAAAAAAACATTTCCGCTATTAGAACTGTCTATGTGAGTTAGTCAATTGTTGAGCTTGAAGTTCTAGATCATCCCCTTCGAGCCTTCAATGAGATTCCATGGTAAGACTCATGTTTGTTTTTCTATTGCTGTTGTCAATTAGTAACAAGTGGTTATTAAGATGGTTGATTCTGATAGCGTTGGGCAAGGTCTCAAAGGTCGGGGTGGTCGTGGCGGCCGTGGTCGGGGCGGCAGAACAGGCCGTGGCGGCAGAGGTGGTAGAGGTGGCAGAGCAGCTGCGAATGTGACGCAGAGTGTCACGGTGGAGCAGGGGGCGTATGATCACGCCGAGGGGGAAGGTCAGTCGGAGCCAGCGGCCGTGTATGGTGCGATGCCGGCGCCGGGTGGTGCTCAGGCGGGTGCGGGCCCGAACCCGATGGGGGCTGTTTTGGGCATGTTGGCCCAGCTCTTGGAGAGGTTACCTGGTGTGGTACCGGCTCCAGCTCCAGTGGCGCCACAGGGGGTTGCCGCGATGCCGGGTGTTGTTGCTCCGGGAGTTCCGGGAGTGGTTGCTGAGGCCGAGCCAGTGGTTCCGTCATACCTGAGGGTGATGGAGCATATGCAGAGGTTGGGCACCAAGTTTTTCAGTGGTGTTGCTCGACCGATTGAGTCTGATGAGTGGAGGTCCAGGTTGGAGAGGAACTTCCAGTCGATCAGATGCCCTGAGGAGTATAGGGTTGACTTGGCGGTGCATTATCTGGAGGGAGATGCACATGAGTGGTGGCAGGGTGTTGCTGCGAGGAGGGCGGGAGTAGTGTGGTCTTGGGACGAGTTCCGGAGGGAGTTCGATCTCAAGTATTTTCCGCGGGAGGCTCGCGACAGGTTACAGGGGGAGTTTCTGTACTTGTCACAGGGGATTCGTTCGGTTCGTGAGTACGAGGCCGAGTTTAACCGGCTGAAGCGGTTTGCTGGTCGGGGTGCAGATACCGAGCATGAGTTGATTTGTGCTTTCATGCGAGGTATGCGTATCGATCTCAGGAACCGATGCATAGTCCGCAAGTTCGAGTCGGTATCCGAACTGGTGGAGTGTGCAGCGCAGCTTGAGGAGGGGATGAGGCAGGAGGCTAGTTTAAAGGCTGCAGTACCAGAGGTTCCGCGACGGCCTCAAAGTCAGAGTGTTGCTCCGAGCAAGGGCGGTAAGTCTGGTCAGCAGCAGGGACAGAAGAGGAAGTGGGAGGATACTTCCAAGGAAGCGGGTTCTGGACCACGTTGCTTCGGGTGCGGAGCCTATGGACATCGCGTGGCGGATTGTTCTCGAGGGGGACCGGTGTGCTTCCATTGCAAGGAACCCGGTCACATCAAGAAGGATTGTCCTAAGTTGGCTCAGCCATTTGTGAGGATCGAGGCACCGCCTCCGAAACGGGCCGCAGTGGCACCGAGGGTGTTCACCATAGGCGCGGAGTCAGGCGAGGCGAGCGGCAGCAGACCGATTACTGGTTAGCTACCTTAATTATGTTCTTGTTTGATTGTAATTTCAGTTACTCGCTCTGTAATTGGTGTTTGCTGTTTGCCTTAAATCCTTTTCGTGCTTAGGAACCCTTAGTGTGGCTGGGGTAGAGTCACATGTGTTGTTTGACTCCGGAGCGTCCCACAGTTTTGCCACACCGGATTGGGTGTCGGGGAGCGGTATCCAAGAGGGGTTTGGGGACCACTCGGGGGTGGTGAGAGTTGCTGGGGGTCGTTTGTTGAGGACTCAGGGCTGTGTGGAGGGTGTCGACATTCTTATCGCCGGAGAGCTGATGCCAGCGGATTTGATAGTGTGTCCAGTAGAACTCTATGACATCATTTTGGGTATGGACTGGCTGGGAATGTTCAAGGCTCATTTGGATTGTCACCGGGGTCGTGTGGTTTTCGAGCATGCTAACAGAAGACTGGTTTATCAGGGGGTGAGACCGGTGCCGGGAGGTATCGTCGTTTCCGCGGTTCACGCGGAGCGTTTGATCGAGCAGGGTTGTGAGGCCTATTTGGCTACCATTTCAGTACCTGGTGAGGTTGGGGAGTCAGCGGTGCGGGATATTGAGGTGGTCTGGGAGTTCGAGGATGTGTTCCAGCAGTTGAGCGGGTTACCACCATCCAGGTCGGATCCTTTTACCATTGAGTTAGAGCCGGGGACGACGCCGTTGTCTAAGGCTCCTTACAGAATGGCTCCAGCGGAGATGGCTGAGCTTAAGAAGCAGCTTGAGGAGTTGTTGGAAAAGGGTTTCATTAGACCGAGCAGTTCTCCGTGGGGTGCACCGGTACTGTTCGTCAAGAAGAAGGACGGGAGCTTCCGGTTGTGCATTGATTATCGGGGGCTGAACCGGGTTACTGTGAAGAATAAGTATCCATTACCGAGGATCGATGAGTTGCTAGATCAGTTGCAGGGTGCTTCGTGGTTCTCTAAGATTGATTTGGCATCGGGTTATCATCAGATCCCGATAGCGGAGTCGGACATCAGGAAGACGGCTTTCAGGACGAGATACGGGCACTACGAGTTTGTGGTGATGCCGTTTGGGTTGACGAATGCACCGGCTGCGTTTATGAGGTTGATGAACGGCGTGTTCCAGGAGTATCTGGATGAGTTCGTCATCATTTTCATCGAAGACATTCTAGTGTATTCGAAGAGTCCTGAGGAGCACATGGTTCACCTGAGGAAAGTTCTGGAGAAGCTACAGGAGCAAAAGTTGTTCGCTAAGCTGAGCAAGTGTAGTTTCTGGCAGCGGGAGATCGGATTTCTAGGGCACGTCGTATCTGATCGTGGTGTTTCAGTGGATCCGGAGAAGATTCGCTCGATTGAGGAGTGGCCGAGACCGAAGAATGCCTCGGAGATTCGCAGTTTTCTGGGTCTGGCGGGTTATTACAGGAGGTTCGTCAAGGGGTTTGCTAGTATGGCGCAGGCCATGACCAAGTTGACCGGGAAGGACGTTCCTTTCGTGTGGTCGGACCAGTGTGAGGAGAGCTTTGTGAAGCTCAAGGAGATGCTGGTGAGTACTCCGGTGTTGGCCTTGCCGAAGCAGGATGAGCCATACGTCGTGTTCACAGACGCGTCCAGGGTGGGGCTCGGTTGTGTATTGATGCAGCAGGGTAAGGTGATTGCATATGCTTCCAGGCAGTTGAGGAAACATGAATGCAATTATCCTACTCACGATCTTGAGATGGCTGCTGTGGTGTTTGCATTAAAGATCTGGAGGTCTTATCTGTATGGCGGTAAGGTTCAGGTGTTCACAGACCACAAAAGTCTGAAGTACATCTTTACCCAGCCCGAGCTGAATCTGCGACAGAGGCGATGGATGTAGCTTGTTGCGGATTATGACCTGGAGATAGCTTACCATCCCGGTAAAGCGAATCTTGTAGCTGATGCTTTGAGCAGGAAGCGGGTTATTTTAGACACTGAGCGAGATACAGAGGCGTTGGTAGGCATGGTGAGTGCCCTGAGACTGTGTGCTGTGTCTGAGGAGCCTGAGCCGTTGGGTTTAGAGGCGGTGGATCAGGCGGATATTCTGACTAGGGTGCGGGTAGCACAGCAATTGGATGCGGAATTAATGCAGGCTAGCAGGGCAGAGCGGTCTGAGTATGAGTTCTCCAACAATGGAACTATCCTTTTGAGGGGCAGGGTGTGTGTACCGAAGGACGAAGTGCTGAGGCAGGAAATCCTGAGGGAAGCACATCAGAGCCGTTTCGCTATTCATCCAGGAGCTACCAAGATGTACCGTGACCTCAAACGGTATTACCAGTGGGTAGGGATGAAGAAGGATGTTGCCAGCTGGGTTGCGGGGTGTGATACATGTCAGTTGGTGAAGGCTGAGCATCAGGTTCCGAGCGGGTTGTTGAGGAGTTTACCCATTCCGGAGTGGAAGTGGGACATGATTACCATGGATTTCGTGGTGGGCCTGCCGGTTTCGCGAACCAAGGACGCTATTTGGGTCATCGTCGATAGGTTGACCAAGTCTGCGCACTTCTTGGCCATAAAAAGGACCGACGGTGCGGAAGTGTTGGCCAAGAGGTACGTCAGGGAGATTGTGAAGCTGCATGGGGTACCGGTGAGTATAGTGTCGGATCGAGATCCGAAGTTCTCCTCGTTGTTTTGGGGCGCTTTCCAGAAGGAGATGGGTACTAAGGTACACATGAGTACAGCTTATCATCCCCAGACCGATGGGCAGTCGGAGAGGACTATCCAGACGTTGGAGGATCTGTTGAGGATGTGTGTGTTGGATTGGGGTGGACATTGGGCGGATCATCTGAATCTAGTGGAGTTTGCGTACAATAACAGCTACCAGGCTAGTATCGGCATGGCACCATTTGAGGCGTTGTATGGTAGGCCTTGCAGGACCCCGTTGTGTTGGACACAAGTGGGGGAGAGGAGCCTGTTGGGGGCTGACTTTGTGCAGGAGACGACTGAGAAGGTCCGGATTGTGAAGTTGAACATGAAGGAAGCTCAAGATCGTCAGAAAAGCTACGCAGATCGGCGTAGGAAGGAGCTGGAGTTCGCAGTTGGCAATTTGGTCTATCTGAAGATGGCGATGTTGAGGGGTCCGAACAGGTCCATTTCCGAGACTAAGTTGAGTCCGCGATATATGGGTCCCGTCAGGGTGTTGGAGCGGGTCGGACCGGTGGCTTATCGGCTAGAGTTGCCGGAGTCTATGCAGGCATTTCACAAGGTGTTTCATGTGTCGATGCTAAAGAAATGTCTGCACAAGGATGATCAGGTGGTCACGGGGGTGCCATCAGATTTGACACCGAGCATGGTGGTGGAGGCGAGGCCTCTGAGAGTCCTAGATCGTCGGGCGAGAGTTATCAGGAGGAAGAAGGTTCCTGAGATGCAGGTGCTGTGGGACTGCAATGGAGCCGAGGAGGTGACTTGGGAGCCGGAAGAGAAGTTGAAGCGCAAGTTTCCCAAGTGGTTCGGCAAACTGGAGGGTTAGCCGGGTGTTTTCCATGTCGTTGTAACCGTGGTGTTGGGGTTTTGGGGAGTTATTGCGTCGTTGTACTCGTTTATTTTATGGTGTTATAATTAATCGATGTACTTGGAGCTTTTGATTATTCAATATAAAGGTGTTTTCATTGAAAATGTTGAGTGGTGTGGTTACTAGGGGATTAGTAGACAGGTTGGCGGGCTACTAGTGGTAGTGGTCCGATAGCGGGAGTGCGGATACTAGGTGATTGGTAGCCGCATAGGGCTGATAGTTCCGGATTGGTTTGGCACGGGGTGGTGGCCCCATATAGCGGCATCGGAGTGCACTGGTGAGTCACTGCCGAGTGTACCTGGCCGGCTGGGTTTCGATGTGATTCCTGATTGGTGAGACAGGTCACTAGAGAGATTGCCGTTGTCTGGCTCTCTATGCGTTAGACGGACCGATCCATGGTGTTGGGTCGTGAAGTCGTTATACTCCCGGGTGTTGGAGTGGTTGGCCAAACCAAGTAGGGAACTATGGCACTACGGTGTTGAGCCGTGATACCGTTGTTGGTGGAGTTGGAAGAGCGGTCGTGCGACGCTGAATTGGAATAGCGGTTGTGCTATGTTGTGGATGTTCGTTGGACGTTAGATTCGAGGACGAATCTATGTTAGTGGGGGAGAATTGTAACACCCGTAATCCATTAATTGGGCTTAATTTGACCTTTTAGAAGTTACGGGGGGTTAAATTGAATAAATCAATTTTACCGGCGGGTGTAATTGATAATCTTGAAAGTTTGGGGTCAACTTTCGGAAGGGGAGGAAGGGCGAGGACCGATTGGTGTAATAAGAAAACTTGAATACACCATGTATATATGTGTGTATGTATCGCCTCTTTCGGAACGTGATCGAACCCTAGCCGTCAAGGAGAAGGATTTGCGCTGGTTTCGGTGTGGAAGCAAGGAGAAGCTTCGAGCCTGCGCCTCCCTCTTTCACGGTAAGGCTCCTGCCCCTTGTCGTTTTGGTTTGGTCGTAGTGTGGTTCCGTGGGTTGGAGGCGTTGTGGTCGGGGTCGCTGTACTAGGGCCAGTCGTTGTGTTAGCCAGAGAATGGTTCGTGATCGGTGGTTGGATCATGGTGGTTCCGGTGGTGAGCTCAGGTGGTGGTGTAGTGAGCCGGCGAAGGGAAGAAGAAGACGCTGGGTTGAGTAATTGAAATTATTGGTTTTGATTATTTTATTATTTTTATTTTTAGGTGGATTAATAGAAGGTTATTCATCCCGGGGAGTTCTAGAAAATTGCTGAATTTTCTCGTGAAACTTTCTGTGCGGGAATAAGGTGAGTGCAGGACCATAGGCGTAATTAAATAATTTTGATAATTGATGTGATTTCGTGATTATAGGCCGTTTACGATCTCGGAGGGTCTAGATCGAGTGTTTCATGAAATGTTTGATTTATTCGGTATTTTCGTGATAGTCTATATTAATTATCTTAATTATTTGTTAGCCTGTAGATGGGAGGATTGTCTCACTAAGTATTTTTCGAAATACTTATGCATCTCTTATATTTTAATTGATGCAGGAATTGAGAAAGTGTGACCGTGGGATCAGGGCGAGGAAGAGGGGGTGATCTAGACTTGTCGTTTATTTGGTTATTTTATTTAATAATTTATGATCTTGATTATTCGGATTTTAATCTTGAACCGGAAATTAATTGGTGAGGTTCAATTATTATTATTTATGGGATTTTAGTAATTATTTGCAAAAAATAAAAAAAAATAAAAAAAATGGGTGCGGTTGTTTCATGTATACTGAAGTAACCACTATTCATTTTTATTTTCTTTGGTCTGGTGTGATTTCGCTTGAATTGGTTTGATTTGGCTGATTTAGCTACTATCCCTTACTTATATCATGCATTAGGAACTAACTTTTTTTACATGTTTGCTATATTATTGTTAAGTTTGTTAGTCATGCATGACACTAAAAAAAAATTATACAGATTGATGTCATGAGGAAATGCAAAAAATGTTTGAACCCTTTTTTGCAGTATCTTCCTCAAGATCCCCCAAAATCTATCATTGATGGAACACAATGAGACAATAACAACAGATAGTATTGTATGGATCCGGAGAGGTAGAAGAATCTATGCAGACATAGAGATTCATTTTTTTTTTTTTGGGATGAATGTTAAATTATATTCAAACCCGAAAAACAACGTTTCTACATCTTTGATGCGAGCTTTTGAAGTAAAAAACACCATTCTAAAACAAAGATAGAGTTCTAAATCACGGAGCTTTCCTCCGATTTAAACTATGGCTCTTGATGCGAACCAGAATTGCATTCCTTCCTCGTAGCATCTATCTCCAAGCATTCGTATAGAAGTAAACCTGTTACAAAGCCCCTTATCAATGAATTTTATCAATTGTGTCACTGAGGATGGGTTGGTTCCATGTCTCCACGCGCTCCGTTCCCTCCACAGCACATGAACCGGTTTATGACATTAACATTTGCATCTAACCGCCTTATAAGAGGTAGTAAGGTGAGTTATAACAATAAACTATTCTTCCATAGGGTTAATTAGTTTATATTTTGTACTCTTATTAATTATGCTATCCGTTTAAATACTTTTCAGTACATTTCAATGTCATTCATGAGAGAAAATGGTATGACCAAACCTGAGTTGATCACGATGGTAGGAAAAGATTGTTCAAAATGGGTTGTTAATCTTCGAGGGGAAATCTTAGGAAGACTGTGTTTGGGAAAGGGATGGAAAGAGTTTGCTAAGAAAATGGTTTAAAACCGGTTAAATTCTTCACACTAGAGTTAGTATGGGAAAACGGTATTCCTATGATCAGTTTGTTCTACACAGATAGTGATAGAAGGCACATAGGAGAGTGTTCAAAAGCCAGCAAAAAAGAATCTTTTTCCACATAACCTAGCAACGGAAACAAAACCAAGAAAGACAAAAACAACATAGATGAGAGGAGTAATTCATCTTTACTTGGTTTTGTTTACATTGCTAGGTTATGTGGGATAAGATTCTTTCTCATTGGCTTTTGAACACTATCCTATGTGCTTTCTATCACACTATATATGTATGATAAACTGAGCAAAGGAATTCTATTTTCCCATATTAAATCCAATGTGAAGAATTCACCCGGCTTTAATTCATTTGTTTTAGCAAAAATTTCCAGCCCTTTCCTAAATATAGTCTTCCTAAACTTTCCCCTCGAAGATTAACCAACCATTTTGCAACATCTTTGCCTACCATAGTTATCAACCTAGGTTTGGTGATACCATTTTCTCTCATGAATGGCAGTGAAAGGTATTAAAAATATTTAAATGAATAAGAGTACAAAATATAAAACTAACTAACCCTATGGCAGAAGAGTTGATTGTTAGAACTCACCTATTTACCTCTTATGAGGCTATTATGTGCAATTGTTAATATCATAAACCGGTTTTGGCTTGGTAAAAATGTACTTTTAAGTTCAGTGAGTTGAAGAAGCCTAAGAACTAAAATGTAGCATTTGATCGTCAAGAAAATCGCAAGCATCATAGATATCATATTTGTTGTTGTTGCAGCAATTTGCATATATCATTCATATATCAATATTTTTAGCCAAGAGAACTAGCAAATATGATTTCTCTTGGCAATTTTCGACTATCAAACACTACAACATAGTCCTTTAGTCTTTTTCAAGTGAGCAAACTTAATGGTATAGTTTTTATTTCATTCATTTTAAGTTATTTCTATATAACTACTCTATCATGATTTGATGATAAAGTATTGGTTTTATATTTTCAATTTAATTGATATTCTGCAATCATTAATGGTAGAGAATGAGCAAACCACAACAAAATTGATGAATTAATTTATATCTCTACAACCTTCTTTCTAGCCACTCAATGATACTAGAACCACTATAAATCCACATGAAGTTACATATTATTTGCGTTTTGTTTTAAAACATATATTTACTATAGTTAATAAAATTTAAAAATATTAATTATATTATTTATATTAATGGTACTTATTTTTTTTCAAAAGTAGCAACAACAAGTAGAAAGCAATTCTCACAATCTTTGGTTACAAAAAAAAAATACTCAATGTACCACCAAAATAGCATGGTCAAACCAATCAAATTCTGATGATTTTATTTTAAGAGATAAATATTTCTACAATGAAACAATATATCATTTTGTTTTTTTACCTTTTTCATTTCTAAATCTTTAGAAATATGTATATCTATATCTTATTTGTTGTAAAATAAATATCTAACTTCAAATGCAACAATAACAATAATATCTTCTTACAATCATATCTCTTTAATTAGGTATATACTTTTTTAAACACATTTTAGTACAACACCTATATTTCCTTTTCACCTTTATTTAAATGATTCAGAGAACCTTTACTAAAAAATCAATACAAAAGTTTTTATAATTAGAATCACAACATGGTTGCGAATTCAGAGAATTATACTCATATAGTATCCAACATTCCCATACCAAATTGGCATTGGTACTCAAGCACAATATTTTGTATATCTTTAACATTAATTTATGCAAAAACAAAATCTTACAATACAGGACACAAAATTATTTATCAAGTGTTTTATACCAAAATCTATCATTTGTTTCAACTTTTAACAAATGTGGTCAGCAACTGCGGCCAGTTAGAAGAGGATATAATGAGTTGTATGATACATATTTACATAAATTCTCACATATTACATGTGCATCAACAAGCACTATTAGTATACCATTAGAATAAATGACATATATGTGTATGCCATCCAAACTTTAAATTGGTAATCACAAAAGTCAAATATGAATGAGCAAATATTTTTTTTATAAACAAATGTGTAAGAGATTCTTTATAAAAAATATGTAAGAAAAAATGAAAAATTGTGGAAATATAGAACATATTAATAGCTAGATTCGATAACGTACCACAAGTTCGCTTCAGAATATGTATGTCGTATGCTCCTCGGAAGGTCGAAGTATCAAAGGCATCCAATATGTTCTGACCGATTTGAGAAATTTGTTCATTTTACTGTCATCAACAATGATAAAAAAAATCAGATCATAAAAATCCAATTAAAACAATGACGAAATCTAGATGGCTTAGAAAAACGAACCTTGATACTATCGAAGGCGTTTCATAAAAAATCTTATCGTTAAACTATTGATAATGATACAAATGTGGCTGTAACGTTATCATTGTCTTTTATCACCAATGAAACTCAAGTTAAAGATCTGGATTCAAAAATAATTAGTCAAAGATATGATATGCATATGTGGTGAAATTGAGTAAATGGTATATAATTTATTTATTTAATTAAGAAAGCAGTAAATTAGGCAAAACAAATTTTGCTTAAATTGTTCTCGTAACGCTTTTCTTAATGTATGACACGTTGATTTTTATTTTATTTAGCGACGCTTGTCTAGCTGAAAATGATTTATATTTAAAATTGATAACACTAAACTTGCGATTTTGTTAATGTGTAACACATTGAGATTTTACTTTATTTTGGGAGAAGTATATTGATAAAAATGATTTTATACCTAAAATCGAAAATATTCTATACTGACCTTTTTCTTAATGTAAGACACTTTGATTTTTTATTTTATTGTTTGACTTGTATTTTACGTTTCAAAATTTGCATATTATTCATTTTCACGAGTGATCTAATTTTTTTAATCTATTTTTCGTTTTTAGTTTTTTTCCACGGATTATAAAATATTAAATTATAGATCCGCTTATAATCGGGTATTAATAGGCAAACAAATATTGGGTCACTAACAATATTTTGAACACAAAAAAGCCGAGACAAACCGAGTGGAGAAGAAGATGAATAATATCACAAGATTCACAACAAAAAAGATGACCATTTTTGTTTTCCTCTGTTTTTTTAATGCAATTTGTCGTATTAAAATAGCTTTAATAGATTTGACACTTGATGGATCCTCGTTCAACCCGAAGGATCTCCGCGTGAAGGTACCGACTCAACTTGATGGATCCTCGTTCAACCCGAAGGATCTCCGCGTGACACTGTATATTACTCCGTGTTAGGTAACTTCTATAAATAAAATCATGTTCTGTACGTGGAATGGATCTGATCTTGATTCTCATTTTCATATACATAACCCAATATCCTCTCACTTGTTTCTCACTCTAAAAAGTCTCGAGCATTCACTCTCTTTTTTAAATCTTAAACAAATTACCTTTCCTTTGTCTCGAGACATGGTAACTATATATATATATATTTTCTCAAAAAATTAAATTTAGTTTGGTTTAGTTTGGTATGTATACTGAAGTAACCACTATTCATTTTGATTTTCTTTGGTCTGGTGTGATTTCGCTTTAATTGGTTTGATTTGGCTGATTTAGCTACTATCCCTTACTTATATCATGCATTAGGAACTAACCTTTTTTAAACGTTTGCTATATTATTGTTAAGTTTGTTAGTCATGCATGACACTAAAAAAAACTTATACAGATTGATGTCATGAGGAAATGCTAAAAAAATTTGAACCCTTTTTTGCAGTATCTTCCTCAAGATCCCCCAAAATCTATCATTGATGGAACACAATGAGACAATAACAGCAAATAGTATTGTATGGATCCGGAGAGATAGAAGAATCTATGCTGACTTAGAGATTCATTTTTTTTTTTTTTGGGATGAATGTTTAATTATATTCAAACCTAAAAACAACGTTTTTACATCTTTGATGCGAGCTTTTGAAGTAAAAAAAACCATTCTAAAACAAAGATAGAGTTCTAAATCACGGAGCTTTCCTCCGATTTAAACTATGGGTCTTGATGCGAACCAGAATTGCATTGCTTCCTCGTAGCATCTATCTCCAAGGATTCGTATAGAAGTAAACCTGTTACAAAGCCCCTTATGAATAAATTTTATCAATCGTGTCACTGAGGATGGGTTGGTTCCATGTCTCAACGCGTTCCGTTCCCTCCACAGCACATGAACCGGTTTATGACATTAACATTTGCACCTAACCGCCTTGTAAGAGGTAGTAAGGGGAGTTATAACAATAAACTATTCTTCCATTGGGTTAATTAGTTTTATATTTTGTACTCTTATTAATTATGCTATCCGTATAAATACTTTTCAGTACATTTCAATGTCATTCATGAGAAAAAATGGTATGACAAAACCTGAGTTGATCACGATGGTAGGAAAAGATTGTTCAAAATGGGTTGTTAATCTTCTAGGGGAAATCTTAGGAAGACTGTGTTTGGCAAAGGGATGGAAAGAGTTTGCTAAGAAAATGGCTTAAAACCGGTTAAATTCTTCACACTAGAGTTAGTATGGGAAAACGGTATTCCTATGCTCAGTTTGTTCTACACAGATAGTGATAGAAGGCACATAGGAGAGTGTTCAAAAGCCAGCAAAAAAGACCCTTTTTCCACATAACCTAGCAACGGAAACAAAAGCAAGAAAGACAAAAACAACATAGATGAGAGGAGTAATTCATCTTTACTTGGTTTTGTTTACATTGCTAGGTTATGTGGGATAAGATTCTTTCTCATTGGCTTTTGAACACTATCCTATGTGCTTTCTATCACACTATATATGTATGATAAACTGAGCAAAGGAATTCTATTTTCCCATATTAAATCCAATGTGAAGAATTCACCCGGCTTTAAGTCATTTGTTTTAGCAAAAATTTCCAGCCCTTTCCTAAATATAGTCTTCCTAAACTTTCCCCTCGAAGATTAACCAACCATTTTGCAACATCTTTGCCTACCATAGTTATCAACCTAGGTTTGGTGATACCATTTTCTCTCATGAATGGCAGTGAAAGGTATTAAAAATATTTAAATGAATAAGAGTACAAAATATAAAACTAACTAACCCTATGGCAGAAGAGTTGATTGTTAGAACTCACCTATTTACCTCTTATGAGGCTATTATGTGCAATTGTTAATATCATAAACCGGTTTTGGCTTGGTAAAAATGTACTTTTAAGTTCAGTGAGTTGAAGAAGCCTAAAAACTAAAATGTAGCATTTGATCGTCAAGAAAATCGCAAGCATCATAGATATCACATTTGTTGTTGTTGCAGCAATTTGCATATATCTTTCATATATCAATATATTTAGCCAAGAGAACTAGCAAATATGATTTCTCCTGGCAATTTTCGACTATCAAACACTACAACATAGTCCTTTAGTCTTTTTCAAGTGAGCAAACTTAATGGTATAGTTTTTATTTCATTCATTTTAATTTTTTTCTATATAACTACTCTTTTATGATTTGATGATAAAAGTATTGGTTTTATATTTTCAATTTAATTGATATTCTGCAATCTATAATGGTAGAGAATTAGCAAACCATAACAAAATTGATGAATTAATTTATATCTCTACAACCTTCTTTCTAGCCACTCAATGATACTAGAACCACTATAAATCCACATGAAGTTACATGTTATTTGCGTTTTGTTTTAAAACATACCTTTACTAAATTTAATAAAATTTTAATATATTAATTATATTATTTATATTAATGATACTTATTTTGTTTCAAAAGTAGCAACAACAAGTAGAAAGCAATTCTCACAATCTTTGGTTACAAAAAACAAATACTCAATGTACCACCAAAATAGCATGGTCAAATCAATCAAATTCTGATGATTTAATTTTAAGAGATAAATATTTCTACCATGAAACAATATATCATTTTGTTTTTTTACCTTTTTCATTTCCAAATCTTCCGAAATATGTATATCTATATCTTATTTGTTGTAAAATAAATATCTAACTTCAAATGCAACAATAACAATATCATCTTCTTACAATCATATCTCTTTAATTAGGTATATACTTTTTAAACACATTTTAGTACAACACCTATATTTCCTTATCACCTTTATTTAAATTATTTAGAGAACCTTTACTAAAAAAATCAATACAAAAGTTTTTATAATTAGAATCACAACATGGTTGCGAATTCAGAGAATTATACTCATATAGTATCCAACATTCCCATACAAAATTGGCATTGGTACTCAAACACAATATTTTGTATATCTTTAACATTAATTTATGCAAAAACAAAATCTTAAAATACAGGACACAAAATTATTTAGCAAGTGTTTTATACCAAAATCTCTCATTTGTTCCAACTTTTAAAAAATATGGCCAGCAACCGCGGCCAGTTAGATGAGGATATAATGAGTTGTATGATACATATTTACATAAATTCTTACATATTACATGTGCATCAACAAGCACTATTAGTGTACCATTAGAGTAAATGACATATATGTATATGCCATCCAAACTTTAAATTGGTAATCACAAAAGTCAAATATGAATGAGCAAAGATTTTTTTTTATAAACAAATGTGTAAGAGATTCTTTATAAACAATATGTAAGAAAAAATGAAAAAATGTGGAAATATAGAACATATTAATAGCTAGATTCGATAACATACCACAAGTTCGCTTCAGAATATGTATGTCGTATGCTCCTCGGAAGGTCGAAGTATCAAAGGCATCTACTATGTTCCGACCGATTTGAGAAATTTGTTCATTTTACTGTCATCAACAATGATAAAAAAAATCAGATCATAAAAATCAATTTAAAACAATGACGAAATCTAGATGGCTTAGAAAAACGAACCTTGATACTATCGAAGGCATTTCATAAAACATCTTATCGTTAAACTATTGATAATGATACAAATGTGGCTGTAACGTTATCATTGTCTTTTATCACCAATGAAACTCAAGTTAAAGATCTGGATTCAAAAATAATTAGTCAAAGATATGATATGCATATGTGGTAAAATTGAGTAAATGATATATAATTTATTTTTTAATTAAGAAAGTAGTAAATTAGGCAAAAAAAAAATTTGCTTAAATTGTTCTCGTAACGCTTTTCTTAATGTATGACACGTTGATTTTTATTTTATTTAGCGACGCGTGTCTAGCTGAAAATGGTTTTATATAAAATTAAAAATATTCTACACTGGCACAATTCTTAATGTTTGACACTTTCTTTTTATTTTGTTTTATTTTGGGAAGAGTTTCTTGATAAAAATGATTTTATATCTAAAATTGATAATATTTTATACTGGTGTTTTTCTTAATGTAAGACACGTTGATTTTTTATTTTAATGTTTTGACGCAAGTCTTGCTGAATATGATTTATATCTAAAATTGATAATATTATATACTGACGATTTTCTTAATGTATGACATATTTTTATTTTGGAACAAGTATCTTGATAAAAATAATTTTATATCTAAAATTGATAATATTCTATACTGTCGTTTTTCTAATTGTTAGACATGTTGATTTTTTATTTTATTTTTTGACACATGTTTTGCTGAAAATGATTTATATTTAAAATTGATAACACTAAACTTGCGATTTTGTTAATGGGTAACACATTGAGATTTTACTTTATTTTGGGAGAAGTATATTGATAAAAATTATTTTATACCTAAAATCGAAAATATTCTATACTGACGTTTTTCTTAATGTAAGACACTTTGATTTTTTATTTTATTGTTTGACTAGTATTTTACTTTTCAAAATTTGCATATTATTCAGTTTCACGAGTGATCTAATTTTTTTAATCTATTTTTCGTTTTTAGTTTTTTTCCACGGATTATAAAATATTAAATTATAGATCCGCTTATAATCGGGTATTAATAGGCAAACAAATATTTGGTCACTAATAATATTTTGAACACAAAAAAGCCGAGACAAACCGAGTGGAGAAGAAGATGAAGAATATCACAAGATTCATAACAAAGAAGATAACCATTTTTGTTTTCCTCTGTTTTTTTTAATGCTATTTGTCGTATTAAAATAGCTTTAATAGATTTCACACTTGATGGATCCTCGTTCAACCCGAAGGATCTTCGCGTGAAGGTACCGACTCAACTTGATGGATCCTCGTTCAACCCGAAGGATCTCCGCGTGACACTGTATATTACTCCGTGTTAGGTAACTTCTATAAATAAAATCATGTTCCGTACGTAGAATGGATCTGATCTTGATTCTCATTTTCATATACATAACCCAATATCCTCTCCCTTGTTTCTCACTCTAAAAAGTCTCGAGCATTCACTCTCTTTTTTCAATCTTAAACACATTACCTTTCCTTTGCCTCGAGACATGCTAACTATATATATATATATATATTTTTTTTTTCTCAAAAATTAAATTTAGTTTGGTTTAGTTTGGTATGTATACTGAAGTAACCACTATTCATTTTGATTTTCTTTGGTCTGGTGTGATTTCGCTTGAATTGGTTTGATTTGGCTGATTTAGCTACTATCCCTTACTTATATCATGCATTAGGAACTAACCTTTTTTACACGTTTGCTATATTATTGTTAAGTTTGTTAGTCATGCATGACACTAAAAAAAACTTATACAGATTGATGTCATCAGGAAATGCTAAAAATGTTTAAACCCTTTTTTGCAGTATCTTCCTCAAGATCCCCCAAAATCTATCATTGATGGAACACAATGAGACAATAACAGCAAATAGTATTGTATGAATCCGGAGAGATAGAAGAATCTATGCAGACTTAGAGATTCAATTTTTTTTTTTGGGATGAATGTTTAATTATATTCAAACCCGAAAAACAACGTTTCTACATATTTGATGCGTGCTTTTGAAGTAAAAAAAAAACCATTCTAAAACAAAGATAGAGTTCTAAATCACGGAGCTTTCCTCCGATTTAAACTATGGGTCTTGATGCGAACCAGAATTGCATTCCTTCCTCGTAGCATCTATCTCCAAGCATTCGTATAGAATTAAACCTGTTACAAAGCCCCTTATCAATGAATTTTTTCAATCGTGTCACTTAGGATGGGTTGGTTCCATGTCTCCACGTGTTCCGTTCCCTCCACAGCACATGAACCGGTTTATGACATTAACATTTGCACCTACCCGCCTTATAAGAGGTAGTAAGGTGAGTTATAACAATAAACTATTCTTTCATAGGGTTAATTAGTTTTATATTTTGTACTCTTATTAATTATGCTATCCGTTTAAATACTTTTCAGTAAATTTCAATGTCATTCATGAGAAAAAAGTGTATGACCAAACCTGAGTTGATCACGATGTTAGGAAAAGATTGTTCAAAAAGGGGTTGTTAATCTTCGAGGGAAAATCTTAGGAAGACCGTGTTTGGGAAAGGGATGGAAAGAGTTTGCTAAGAAAATGGCTTAAAACCGGTTAAATTCTTCACACTAGAGTTAGTATGGGAAAACGGTATTCCTATGCTCAGTTTGTTCTACACAAATAGTGATAGAAGGCACATAGGAGAGTGTTCAAAAGCCAGCAAAAAAGACTCTTTTTCCACATAACCTAGCAACGGAAACAAAACCAAGAAAGACAAAAACAACATAGATGAGAGGAGTAATTCATCTTTACTTGGTTTTGTTTACATTGCTAGGTTATGTGGGATAAGATTCTTTCTTATTGGCTTTTTAACACTATCCTATGTGCTTTCTATCACACTATATGTGTATGATAAACTGAGCAAAGGAATTCTATTTTCCCATATTAAATCCAATGTGAAGAATTCACCCGTTTTTAAGTCATTTGTTTTAGCAAAAATTTCCAGCCCTTTCCTAAATATAGTCTTCCTAAACTTTCCCCTCGAAGATTAACCAACCATTTTGCAACATCTTTGCCTACCATAGTTATCAACCTAGGTTTGGTGATACCATTTTCTCTCATGAATGGCAGTGAAAGGTATTAAAAATATTTAAATGAATAAGAGTACAAAATATAAAACTAACTAACCCTATGGCAGAATAGTTGATTGTTAGAACTCACCTATTTACCTCTTATGAGGCTATTATGTGCAATTGTTAATATCATAAACCGGTTTTGGCTTGGTAAAAATGTACTTTTAAGTTCAGTGAGTTGAAGAAGCCTAAAAACTAAAATGTAGCATTTGATCGTCAAGAAAATCGCAAGCATCATAGATATCATATTTGTTGTTGTTGCAGCAATTTGCATATATCATTCATATATCAATATTTTTAGCCAAGAGAACTAGCAAATATGATTTCTCTTGGCAATTTTCGACTATCAAACACTACAACATAGTCCTTTAGTCTTTTTCAAGTGAGCAAACTTAATGGTATAGTTTTTATTTCATTCATTTTAAGTTATTTATATATAACTACTCTATCATGATTTGATGATAAAGTATTGGTTTTATATTTTCAATTTAATTGATATTCTGCAATCATTAATGGTAGAGAATGAGCAAACCACAACAAAATTGATGAATTAATTTATATATCTACAACCTTCTTTCTAGCCACTCAATGATACTAGAACCACTATAAATCCACATGAAGTTACATATTATTTGCGTTTTGTTTTAAAACATATCTTTACTATAGTTAATAAAATTTAAAAATATTAATTATATTATTTATATTAATGGTACTTATTTTTTTTCAAAAGTAGCAACAACAAGTAGAAAGCAATTCTCACAATATTTGGTTACAAAAAAAAATACTCAATGTACCACCAAAATAGCATGGTCAAACCAATCAAATTCTGATGATTTTATTTTAAGAGATAAATATTTCTACAATGAAACAATATATCATTTTGTTTTTTTCACCTTTTTCATTTCTAAATCTTTAGAAATATGTATATCTATATCTTATTTGTTGTAAAATAAATATCTAACTTCAAATGCAACAATAACAATATTATCTTCTTACAATCATATCTCTTTAATTAGGTATATACTTTTTAAACACATTTTAGTAAAACACCTATATTTCCTTATCACCTTTATTTAAATGATTCAGAGAACCTTTACTAAAAAATCAATACAAAAGTTTTTATAATTAGAATCACAACATGGTTGCGAATTCAGAGAATTATACTCATATAGTATCCAACATTCCCATACCAAATTGGCATTGGTACTCAAACACAATATTTTGTATATCTTTAACATTAATTTATGCAAAAAACAAATCTTAAAATACAGGACACAAAATTATTTATCAAGTGTTTTATACCAAAATCTCTCATTTGTTCCAACTTTTAACAAATGTGGTCAGCAACCGCGGCCAGTTAGAAGAGGATATAATGAGTTGTATGATACATATTTACATAAATTCTCACATATTACATGTGCATCAACAAGCACTATTAGTATACCATTAGAGTAAATGACATATATGTGTATGCCATCCAAACTTTAAATTGGTAATCACAAAAGTCAAATATGAATGAGCAAAGATTTTTCTTATAAACAAATGTGTAAGAGATTCTTTATAAATAATATGTAAGAAAAAATGAAAAATTGTGGAAATATAGAACATATTAATAGCTAGATTCGATAACGTACCACAAGTTCACTTCAGAATATGTATGTCGTTTGCTCCTCGGAAGGTCGAAGTATCAAAGGCATCCAATATGTTCTGACCGATTTGAGAAATTTGTTCATTTTACTGTCATCAACAATGATAAAAAAATCAGATCATAAAAATCCAATTAAAATAATGACGAAATCTAGATGGCTTAGAAAAAGGAACCTGATACTATCCAAGGCGTTTCATAAAAAATCTTATCGTTAAACTATTGATAATGATACAAATGTGGCTGTAACGTTATCATTGTCTTTTATCACCAATGAAACTCAAGTTAAAGATCTGGATTCAAAAATAATTAGTCAAAGATATGATATGCATATGTGGTGAAATTGAGTAAATGGTATATAATTTATTTATTTAATTAAGAAAGCAGTAAATTAGGCAAAACAAATTTTGCTTAAATTGTTCTCGTAACGCTTTTCTTAATGTATGACACGTTGATATTTATTTTATTTAGCGACGCTTGTCTAGCTGAAAATGATTTATATTTTAAATTGATAACACTAAACTTGAAATTTTGTTAATGTGTAACACATTGAGATTTTACTTTATTTAGGGAGAAGTATATTGATAAAAATGATTTTATACCTAAAATCGAAAATATTCTATACTGACGTTTTTCTTAATGTAATACACTTTGATTTTTTATTTTATTGTTTGACTTGTATTTTACGTTTCAAAATTTGCATATTATTCATTTTCACGAGTGATCTAATTTTTTTAATCTATTTTTCGTTTTTAGTTTTTTTCCACGTATTATAAAATATTAAATTATAGATCCGCTTATAATCGGGTATTAATAGGCAAACAAATATTTGGTAACTAACAATATTTTGAACACAAAAAAGCCGAGACAAACCGAGTGGAGAAGAAGACTAATAATATCACAAGATATACAACAAAGAAGATGACCATTTTTGTTTTCCTCTGTTTTTTTTAATGCAATTTGTCATATTAAAATAGCTTTAATAGATTTGACACTTGATGGATCCTCGTTCAACCCGAAGGATCTCCGCGTGAAGGTACCGACTCAACTTGATGGATCCTCGTTCAACCCGAAGGATCTCCGCGTGACACTGTATATTACTCCGTGTTAGGTAACTTCTATAAATAAAATCATGTTCCGTACGTGGAATGGATCTTATCTTGATTCTCATTTTCATATACATAACCCAATATCCTGTCACTTGTTTCTCACCCTAAAAAGTCTCGAGCATTCACTCTCTTTTTTCAATCTTAAACACATTACCGTTCCTTTGCCTCGAGACATGGTAACTATATATATATTTTCTCAAAAAATTAAATTTAGTTTGGTATGTATACTGAAGTAACAACTATTCATTTTGATTTTCTTTGGTCTGGTGTGATTTCGCTTGAATTGGTTTGATTTGGCTGATTTAGCTACTATCCCTTACTTATATCATGCATTAGGAACTAACCTTTTTTACACGTTTGCTATATTATTGTTAAGTTTGTTAGTCATGCATGACACTAAAAAAAACTTATACAGATTGATGTCATGAGGAAATGCTAAAAATCTTTGCCTACCTTTTTTGCAGTATCTTCCTAAAGATCCCCCAAAATCTATCATTGATGGAACACAATGAGACAATAACAACAAATAGTATTGTATGGATCCGGAGAGATAGAAGAATCTATGCAGACTTAGAGATTCATTTTTGTTTTTTGGGATGAATGTTTAATTATATTCAAACCTGAAAAACAACGTTTCTACATCTTTGATGCGAGCTTTTGAAGTAAAAAAACCATTCTAAAACAAAGATAGAGTTCTAAATCACGGAGCTTTCCTCCGATTTAAACTATGGGTCTTGATGCGAACCAGAATTGCATTGCTTCCTCGTAGCATCTATCTCCAAGCATTCGTATAGAAGTAAACATGTTACAAAGCCCCTTATCAATTAATTTTATCAATCGTGTCACTGAGGATGGGTTGGTTCCATGTCTCCACGCGTTCCGTTCCCTCCACAGCACATGAACCGGTTTATGACATTAACATTTGCACCTAACCGCCTTATAAGAGGTAGTAAGGGGAGTTATAACAATAAACTACTCTTCCATAGGGTTAATTAGTTTTATATTTTGTACTCTTATTAATTATGCTATCCTTTTAAATACGTTTTAGTACATTTCAATGTCATTAATGAGAAAAACTGGTATGACCAAACCTTAGTTGATCACGATGGTAGGAAAAGATTGTTCAAAATGGGTTGTTAATCTTCGAGGGGAAATCTTAGGAAGACTGTGTTTGGGAATGGGATGGAAAGAGTTTGCTAAGAAAATGGCTTAAAACTGGTTAAATTCTTCACACTAGAGTTAGTATGGGAAAACGGTATTCCTATGCTCAGTTTGTTCTACACATATAGTGATTGAAGGCACATAGGAGAGTGTTCAAAAGCCAGCAAAAAAGACTCTTTTTCCACATAACCTAGCAACGTAAACAAAACCAAGAAAGACAAAAACAACATAGATGAGAGGAGTAATTCATCTTTACTTGGTTTTGGTTACATTGCTAGGTTATGTGGGATAAGATTCTTTCTCATTGGCTTTTGAACACTATCCTATGTGCTTTCTATCACACTATATGTGTATGATAAACTGAGCAAAGGAATTCTATTTTCCCATATTAAATCCAATGTGAAGAATTCACCCGGCTTTAAGTCATTTGTTTTAGCAAAAATTTCCATCCCTTTCCTAAGTATAGTCTTCCTAAACTTTCCCCTCGAAGATTAACCAACAATTTTGCAACATCTTTGCCTACCATAGTTATCAACCTAGGTTTGGTGATACCATTTTCTCTCATGAATGGCAGTGAAAGGTATTAAAAATATTTAAATGAATAAGAGTACAAAATATAAAACTAACTAACCCTATGGCAGAAGAGTTGATTGTTAGAACTCACCTATTTACCTCTTATGAGGTTATTATGTGCAATTGTTAATATCATAAACTGGTTTTGGCTTGGTAAAAATGTACTTTTAAGTTCAGTGAGTTGAAGAAGCCTAAAAACTAAAATGTAGTGTTTGATCGTCAAGAAAATCGCAGGCATCATAGATATCATATTTGTTGTTGTTGCAGCAATTTGCATATATCTTTCATATATCAATATTTTTAGCCAAGAGAACTAGCAAATATGATTTCTCTTGGCAATTTTCGACTATCAAACACTACAACATAGTCCTTTAGTCTTTTTCTATTGAGCAAACTTAATGTTATAGTTTTTATTACATTCATTTTAAGTTATTTCTATATAACTACTCTATCATGATTTGATGATAAAGTATTGGTTTTATATTTTCAATTTAAAAGATATACTGCAATCTTTAATGGTAGAGAATGAGCAAACCACAACAAAATTGATGAATTAATTTATATCTCTACAACCTTCTTTATAGCCACTCAATGATACTAGAACCACTATAAATCCACATGAAGTTACATATTATTTGCGTTTTGTTTTAAAACATATCTTTACTATAGTTAATAAAATTTTAAAATTTTAATTATATTATTTATATTAATGGTACTTATTTTGTTTCAAAAGTAGCAACAAAAAGTAGAAAGCTATTCTCACAATCTTTGGTTACAAAAACAAAATACTCAATGTACCACCAAAATAGCATGGTCAAACCAATCAAATTCTGATGATTTTATTTTAAGAGATAAATATTTCTACAATGAAACAATATATCATTTTATTTTTTTACCTTTTTCATTTCTAAATCTTTAGAAATATGTATATCTATATCTTATTTGTTGTAAACTAAATATCTAACTTAAATGCAACAATAACAATATCATCTTCTTACAATCATATCTCTTTAATTAGCTATATACTTTTTTAAACACATTTTAGTACAACACCTATATTTCCTTATCACCTTTATTTAAATGATTCAGAGAACCTTTACTAAAAAATCAATACAAAAGTTTTTATAATTAGATTCACAACATGGTTGCGAATTCAGACAATTTTATTCATATAGTATCCAACATTCCTATACCAAATTGGCATTGGTACTCAAACACAATATTTTGTATATCTTTAACATTAATTTATGCAAAAAAAACAAATCTTAAAATACAGGACACAAAATTATTTATCAAGTGTTTTATACCAAAATCTCTCATTTGTTCCAACTTTTAACAAATGCTGTCAGCAACTGCGGCCAGTTAGATGAGGATATAAAGAGTTGTATGATAAATATTTACATAAATTCTCACATATTACATGTGCATCAACAAGCACTATTAGTATACCATTAGAGTAAATGACATATATGTGTATGCCATCCAAACTTCAAATTGGTAATCACAAAAGTCAAATATGAATGAGCAAAGATTTTTTTTTATAAAAAAAATGTGTAAGAGATTCTTTATAAAAAAATATGTAAGAAAAAATGAAAAATTGTGGAAATATAGAGCAGATTAATAGCTAGATTAGATAACGTACAACAAGTTCGCTTCAGAATATGTATGTCGTATGCTCCTCGGAAGGTCGAAGTATCAAAGGCATCCAATATGTTCCGACCGATTTAAGAAATTTGTTCATTTTACTGTCATCAAAAATGATAAAAAAAATCAGATCATAAAAATCCAATTAAAACAATGACGAAATCTAGATGGCTTATAAAAACGAACCTTGATACCATCGAAGGCGTTTCCTAAAACATCTTATTGTTAAACTATTGATAATGATACAAATGTGGCTGTAACGTTATCATTGTCTTTTATCACCAATGAAACTCAAGTTAAAGATCTGGATTGAAAAATAATTAGTCAAAGATATGATATGCATATGTGGTAAAATTGAGTAAATGATATATAATTTATTTATTTAATTAAGAAAGTAGTAAATTAGAAAAAAAAAATTTTGCTTAAATTGTTCTCGCAACGCTTTTCCTAATGTATGACACGTTGATTTTTATTTTATTTAGCGACGCGTGTCTAGCTGAAAATGGTTTTATATAAAATTAAAAATATTCTACACTGGCACAATTCTTAATGTTTGACACGTTCTTTTTATTTTGTTTTATTTTGGGAAGAGTTTCTTGATAAAAATGATTTTATATCTAAAATTGATAATATTCTATACTGGTGTTTTTCTTAATATAAGACACGTTGGGTATAAATAGGCAAACAAATATTTGGTCACTAACAATATTTTGAACACAAAAAAGCCGAGACAAACCGAGTGGAGAAGAAGATGAAGAATATCACAAGATTCACAACAAAGAAGATGACCATTTTTGTTTTCCGCTGTTTTTTTTAATGAAATTTGTCGTATTAAAATGGCTTTAATAGATTTGACACTTGATGGATCCTCGTTCAACCCGAAGGATCTCCGCGTGACACTGTATATTACTCCGTGTTAGTTAACTTCTATAAATAAAATCATGTTCCTTACGTGGAATGGATCTGATCTTGATTCACATTTTCATATACATAACCCAATATCCTCTCACTTGTTTCTCACTCTAAAAAGTCTCGAGCATTCACTCTCTTTTTTCAATCTTAAACACATTACCTTTCCTTAGCCTCGAGACATGGTAACTATATATATATATATATATATATATATTTTCTCCAAAAAAATTAAATTTAGTTTGGTATGTATACTGAAGTAACCACTATTCATTTTTATTTTCTTTGGTCTGGTGTGATTTCGCTTGAATTGGTTTGATTTGGCTGATTTAGCTACTATCCCTTACTTATATCATGCATTAGGAACTAACCTTTTTTACAAGTTTGATATATTATTGTCAAGTTTGTTAATCATGCATGACACTAAAAAAAACTTATACAGATTGATGTCATGAGGAAATGCTAAAAATGTTTGAACCCTTTTTTGCAGTATCTTCCTCAAGATCCCCCAAAATCTATCATTGATGGAACACAATGAGACAATAACAACAAATAGTAGTGTATGGATCCGGAGAGATAGAAGAATCTTTGCAGACATAGAGATTCATTTTTTTTTTTTTTTTGGGATGAATGTTAAATTATATTCAAACCCGAAAAACAACGTTTCTACATCTTTGATGCGAGCTTTTGAAGTAAAAAAACCATTCTAAAACAAAGATAGAGTTCTAAATCACGGAGCTTTCCTCCGATTTAAACTATGGGTCTTGATGCGAACCAGAATTGTATTCCTTCCTCGTAGCATCTATCTCCAAGCATTCGTATAGAAGTAAACATGTTACAAAGCCCTTTATCAATGAATTTTATCAATCGTGTCACTGAGGATGGGTTGGTTCCATGTCTCCACGCGCTCCGTTCCCTCCACAGCACATGAACCGGTTTATGACATTTACATTTGCACCTAACCGCCTTATAAGAGGTAGTAAGGTGAGTTATAACAATAAACTATTCTTCCATAGGGTTAATTAGTTTTATATTTTGTACTCTTATTAATTATGATATCCGTTTAAATACTTTTCAGTACATTTCAATGTCTTTCATGAGAGAAAATGGTATGACCAAACCTGAGTTGATCACGATGGTAGGAAAATATTTTTCAAAATGGGTTGTTAATCTTCGAGGGGAAATCTTAGGAAGACTGTGTTTGGGAAAGGGATGGAAAGAGTTTGCTAAGAAAATGGCTTAAAACCGGTTAAATTCTTCACACTAGAGTTAGTATGGGAAAACGGTATTCCTATGCTCAGTTTGTTCTACACAGATAGTGATAGAAGGCACATAGGAGAGTGTTCAAAAGCCAGCAAAAAAGACTCTTTTCCACATAACCTAGCAACGGAAACAAAACCAAGAAAGACAAAACAACATAGATGAGAGGAGTAATTCATCTTTACTTGGTTTTGTTTACATTGCTAGGTTATGTGGGATAAGATTCTTTCTCATTGGCTTTTGAACACTATCCTATGTGCTTTCTATCACACTATATATGTATGATAAACTGAGCAAAGGAATTCTATTTTCCCATATTAAATCCAATGTGAAGAATTCACCCGGCTTTAAGTCATTTGTTTTAGAAAATATTTCCAGCCCTTTCCTAAATATAGTCTTCCTAAACTTTCCCCTCGAAGATTAACCAACCATTTTGCAACATCTTTGCCTACCATAGTTATCAACCTAGGTTTGGTGATACCATTTTCTCTCATGAATGGCAGTGAAAGGTATTAAAAATATTCAAATGAATAAGAGTACAAAATATAAAACAAACTAACCCTATGGCAGAAGAGTTGATTGTTAGAACTAACTCTTATGAGGCTATTATGTGCAATTGTTAATATCATAAACCGGTTTTGGCTTGGTAAAAATGTACTTTTAAGTTCAGTGAGTTGAAGAAGCCTAAAAACTAAAATGTATTATTTGATCGTCAAGAAAATCGCAAGCATCATAGATATCATATTTGTTGTTGTAGCAACAATTTGCATATATCATTCATATATCAATATTTTTAGCCAAGAGAACTAGCAAATATGATTTCTCTTGGCAATTTTCGACTATCAAACACTACAACATAGTCCTTTAGTCTTTTTCTATTGAGCAAACTTAATGTTATAGTTTTTATTTCATTCATTTTAAGTTATTTCTATATAACTACTCTATCATGATTTGATGATAAAGTATTGGTTTTATATTTTCAATTTAATTGATCTTCTGCAATCTTTAATGGTAGAGAATGAGCAAACCACAACAAAATTGATGAATTAATTTATATCTCTACAACCTTCTTTCTAGCCACTCAATGATACTAGAACCACTATAAATCCACATGAAGTTACATATTATTATCTTTTTGTTTTAAAATATATCTTTACTATAGTTAATAAAATTTAAAAATATTAATTATATTATTTATATTAATGGTACTTATTTTGTTTCAAAAGTAGCAACAACAAGTAGAAAGCAATTCTCACAATCTTTGGTTACAAAAAAAAATACTCAATGTACCACCAAAATAGCATGGTCAAACCAATCAAATTCTGATGATTTTATTCTAAGAGATAAATATTTCTACAATGAAACAATATATCATTTGCTTTTTTACCTTTTTCATTTCTAAATCTTTAGAAATATGTATATCTATATCTTATTTGTTGTAAAATAAATATCTAACTTCAAATGCAACAATAACAATATTATCTTCTTACAATCATATCTCTTTAATTAGGTATATACTTTTTAAACACATTTTAGTACAACACCTATATTTCCTTATCACCTTTATTTAAATGATTCAGAGAATCTTTACTAAAATATCAATACAAAAGTTTTTATAATTAGAACCACAACATGGTTGCGAATTCAGAGAATTATACTCATATAGTATCCAACATTCCCATACCAAATTGGCATTGGTACTCAAACACAATATTTTGTATATCTTTAACATTAATTTATGAAAAAAAAAAATATTAAAATACAGGACACAAAATTATTTATCAATTTTTTATACCAAAATCTATCATTTGTTCCAACTTTTAACAAATCTGGTCAGCAACCGCAGCCAGTTAGAAGAGGATATAATGAGTTGTATGATACATATTTACATAAATTCTCACATATTACATGTGCATCAACAAGCACTATTAGTATACCATTAGAGTAAATGACATATATGTGTATGCCATCCAAACTTTAAATTGGTAATAACAAAAGTCAAATATGAATGAGCAAATATTTTTTTTATAAACAAATGTGTAAGAGATTCTTTATAAAAAATATGTAAGAAAAAATGAAAAATTGTGGAAATATAGAACATATTAATAGCTAGATTCGATAACGTACCACAAGTTCGCTTCAGAATATGTATGTCGTATGCTCCTCGGAAGGTAGAAGTATCAAAGGCATCCAATATGTTCTGACCGATTTGAGAAATTTGTTCATTTTACTGTCATCAACAATGATAAAAAAAATCAGATCATTAAAATCCAATTAAAACAATGACGAAATCTAAAATTTTAAATATAAATCGAAAATATTCTATACTGACGTTTTTCTTAATGTAAGACACTTTGATTTTTTATTTTATTGTTTGACTTGTATTTTAGGTTTCAAAATTTGCATATTATTCATTTTCACGAGTGATCTAATTTTTTTAATCTATTTTTCGTTTTTAGTTTTTTTCCACGGATTATAAAATATGAAATTATAGATCCGTTTATAATCAGGTATTAATAGGCAAACAAATATTTGGTCACTAACAATATTTTGAACACAAAAAAGCCGAGACAAACCGAGTGGAGAAGAAGATGAAGAATATCACAAGATTCACAACAAAGAAGATGACCATTTTTGTTTTCCTCTGTTTTTTAATGCAATTTGTCGTTTTAAAATAGCTTTAATAGATTTGACACTTGATGGATCCTCGTTCAACCCGAAGGATCTCCGCGTGAAGGTACCGACTCAACTTGATGGATCCTCGTTCAACCCGAAGGATCTCCGCGTGACACTGTATATTACTCCGTGTTAGGTAACTTCTATAAATAAAATCATGTTCCGTACGTGGAATGGATCTGATCTTGATTCTCATTTTCATATACATAACCCAATATCCTCTCACTTTTTTCTTACTCTAAAAAGTCTCGAGCATTCACTCTCTTTTTTCAATCTTAAACACATTACCTTTCCTTAGCCTCGAGACATGGTAACTATATATATATATATATATTCTCCAAAAAATTAAATTTAGTTTGGTATGTATACTGAAGTAACCACTATTATAACGCCCCGACCGCCCCTACCAGTGGGCCCCACACCTTCTCTCGGCCCGTGGACCCACCCTCATCCGACGGCCGGTGCGTTAGTCCGGGAGGCTTGTAATACTTGTTTCCTGACCCTGCAATCACCACGTGATCTTTCCCTGTGTTTTGTCCTCACTCACACAATACCGCGAATCACTTCCCGGTAGGTCACCCATCCTTAAATTGCTCCAGCTCAAGCACCCTTAACTCTGGAGTTCTCTCTGGACAAGTTCCCAAAAAGATAAGTGCACTTTGGTGACATAGGTAGCCAAATCAATTCTTATAAGCCTCTACGTATATACAAGAAATCGGGATGTTACAATCACCCCCACTCATAGAGCGCAACGTCCTCGTTGCGCACCAGGATCGTCACCCTAGACGGTGTGGGCCCACCTGACTCCACACACGTGTTTGGGTTCGGCTCTGATACCACTTATAACGCCCCGACCGCCCCTACCAGTGGGCCCCACACCTTCTCTCGGCCCGTGGACCCACCCTCATCCGACGGCCGGTGCGTTAGTCCGGGAGGCTTGTAATACTTGTTTCCTGACCCTGCAATCACCACGTGATCTTTCCCTGTGTTTTGTCCTCACTCACACAATACCGCGAATCACTTCCCGGTAGGTCACCCATCCTTAAATTGCTCCAGCTCAAGCACCCTTAACTCTGGAGTTCTCTCTGGACAAGTTCCCGAAAAGATAAGTGCACTTTGGTGACATAGGTAGCCAAATCAATTCTTATAAGCCTCTCCGTATATACAAGAAATCGGGATGTTACAACTATTCATTTTTATTTTCTTTGGTCTGGTGTGATTTCGCTTGAATTGGTTTGATTTGGCTGATTTAGCTACTATCCCTTACTTATATCATGCATTAGGAACTAACCTTTTTTACATGTTTGATATATTATTGTCAAGTTTGTTAGTCATGCATGACACTAAAAAAAACTTATACAGATTGATGTCATGAGGAAATGCTAAAAATGTTTGAACCCTTTTTTGCAGTATCTTCCTCAAGATCCCCCAAAATCTATCATTGATGGAACACAATGAGACAATAACAACAAATAGTAGTGTATGTGTAACATCCCTAATTCAATTTTGAGGTTGAAATTGAATAATTAGAAGTTTGGGGTTAATTTCGCGTAAAATCAATTGTTCTGGGTGGGTTTAATTGATAACTTTGGGAGTTTGGGGTCAAAAAAAAGGGATCCCACACACATATGTTTATATGTGCGTATGTATCTCGCTCTCCAACCTTGTGCAATTAACCTAGCCGTCAGCCCTCGTCGTCAACGGTAAGAACCCTTCTCTCTCTCTCCTTAGTTGATTCGTGTGGTGTTTGGAGTCGAGGCTGTGGTGTTTCGACGGGTTGTTTTCCGGCAAGTCCCGTGGTGGCCGTTCGGAGGGTGTGTGTGGCGTTGGCTTCTCTCCCTGTGGGTTTCGCAGATTCAATCCCGGGCCTAGGTTTCGTCGGTTGGGCGGTCTTGGGCGGTGGTTCTTCGTGTGGAGAGATCCCTCGGCCGGAGCTCCGAGACGGCGGGTCTAAGGGGGTCCTTGAGGACAGATCTCCGGCGCCGGCGGTGGTAGATCTGCGCATCCCTCTCCTCCTCTTCTTCCCGGGGTTCGGCTGCCGTTGGTGACAGTCCGGTGGTCGTACCGGCGATGGGAAGTCGACGAAGTCGACTAACCGGTTTAGACCGGTTTATCAAACGTTCTATACGTGTTGATTTAGTTTGTTTGTTTTTTTTTAATTATTTAATTATTTTTATTTCTAGGTGGTTTAATAGAAGGTTATTCATCCCGGGGAGTTCTAGAAAATTGCTGAATTTTCTCGTGAAACTTTCTGTGCGGGAATAAGGTGAGTGCAGGACCATAGGCGTAATTAAATAATTTTGATAATTGGTGTGATTTCGTGATTATAGGCCGTTTACGATCTCGGAGGGTCTAGATCGAGTGTTTCATGAAATGTTTGATTTATTCGGTATTTTCGTGATAGTCTATATTAATTATCTTAATTATTTGTTAGCCTGTAGATGGGAGGATTGCCTCACTAAGTATTTATCGAAATACTTATGCATCTCTTATATTTTAATTGATGCAGGAAAGGAGAAAGTGTGACTGTGGAATCAGGGCGAGGAAGAGGGGGTGATCTAGACTTGTCGTTTATTTGATTATTTTATTTAATAATTTATGATCTTGATCATTCGGATTTATAATCTTGAACCGGAAATTATTTGGTGAGGTTTAGTTATTATTATTTATGGGAATTTTAGTAATGCATAAAAAAAAAAAAATGGGTGCGGTTGTTTCAATTTGGTATCAGAGCATTTACGGTTCTAGGACAGTTTAAAAAAAAAAAAAAAAAATTTCCGCTATTAGAACTGTCTATGGGAGTTAGTCAATTGTTGAGCTTGAAGTTCTAGATCATCCTCTTCGAGCCTTCAATGAGATTCCACGGTAAGACTCGTGTTTGTTTTACTATTGCTGTTGTCAATTAGTAACAAGTGGTTATTGCAGATGGTTGATTCTGATAGCGTTGGGCAAGGTCTCAGAGGTCGGGGTGGTCGCGGCGGCCGTGGTCGGGGCGGCAGAACAGGCCGTGGCGGCAGAGGTGGCAGAGGTGGTAGAGGTGGCAGAGCAGCTGCGAATGTGACGCAGAGTGTCACGGTGGAGCAGGGGGCGTATGATCACGCCGAGGGGGAAGGTCAGTCGGAGCCAGCGGCCGTGTATGGTGCGATGCCGGCGCCGGGGGGTGCTCAGGCGGGTGCGGACCCGAACCCGATGGCGGCTGTTTTGGGCATGTTGGCCCAGCTCTTGGAGAGGTTACCTGGTGTGGTACCGGCTCCAGCTCCAGTGGCGCCACAGGGGGTTGCCGCGATGCCGGGTGTTGTTGCTCCGGGAGTTCCGGGAGTGGTTGCTGAGGCCGAGCCAGTGGTTCCGTCGTACCTGAGGGTGATGGAGCATATGCAGAGGTTGGGCACCAAGTTTTTCAGTGGTGGTGCTCGACCGATTGAGTCTGATGAGTGGAGGTCCAGGTTGGAGAGGAACTTCCAGTCGATCAGATGCCCTGAGGAGTATAGGGTTGACTTGGCGGTGCATTATCTGGAGGGAGATGCACATGAGTGGTGGCAGGGTGTTGCTGCGAGGAGGGCGGGATTAGTGTTGCCTTGGGATGAGTTCCGGAGGGAGTTCGATCTCAAGTATTTTCCGCGGGAGGCTCGCGACAGGTTACAGGCGGAGTTTCTGTACTTGTCACAGGGGATTCGTTCGGTCCGAGAGTACGAGGCCGAGTTTAACCGGCTGAAGCGGTTTGCTGGTCGGGGTGCAGATACCGAGTATGAGTTGATTGGTGCTTTCATGCGAGGTATGCGTATCGATCTCAGGAATCGGTGCATAGTCCGCAAGTTCGAGTCGGTATCCGAACTGGTGGAGTGTGCAGCGCAGCTTGAGGAGGGGATGAGGCAGGAGGCTAGTTTAAAGGCTGCAGTACCAGAGGCTCCGCGACGGCCTCAAAGTCAGAGTGTTGCTCCGAGCAAGGGCGGTAGGTCTGGTCAGCAGCAGGGACAGAAGAGGAAGTGGGAGGATACTTCCAGGGAAGCGGGTTCTGGGCCACGTTGTTTCGGGTGCGGAGCCCATGGACATCGCGTGGCGGATTGTTCTCGAGGGGGCCCGGTGTGCTTTCATTGCAAGGAACCCGGTCACCTCAGGAAGGATTGTCCGAAGTTGGCTCAGCCGTTTGTGAGGATCGAGGCACCGCCTCCGAAACGGGCCGCAGTGGCACCGAGGGTGTTCACCATAGGCGCGGAGTCAGGCGAGGCGAGCGGCAGCAGACCGATTACTGGTTAGTTACCTTAACTATGTTCTTGTTTGATTGTAATTTCAGTTACTCGCTCTGTAATTGGTGTTTGCTATTTGCCGTGAATCCTTTTCGTGCTTAGGGACCCTTAATGTGGCTGGGGTAGAGTCACATGTGTTGTTTGACTCCGGAGCGTCCCACAGTTTTGCCACACCGGATTGGGTGTCGGGGAGCGGTATCCAAGAGTTGTGTGGGGACCACTCGGGTGTGGTGAGAGTTGCTGGGGGTCGCTTGTTGAGGACTCAGGGCTGTGTGGAGAATGTCGACATTCTTATCGCCGGAAAGCTGATGCCAGCGGATTTGATAGTGTGCCCAGTGGAACTCTATGACATCATTTTGGGTATGGACTGGCTGGGAAAGTTCAAGGCTCATTTGGATTGTCACCGGGGTCGTGTGGTTTTCGAGCATGCTAACAGAAGACTGGTTTATCAGGGAGTGAGACCGGTGCCGGGAGGCATCGTCGTTTCCGCGGTTCAAGCGGAGCGTTTGATCGAGCAGGGTTGTGAGGCCTATTTGGCTACCATTTCGATACCTGGGGAGGTTGGGGAGTCAGCGGTGCGGGATATTGAGGTGGTCTGGGAGTTCGAGGATGTGTTCCAGCAGTTGAGCGGGTTACCACCATCCAGGTCGGATCCTTTTACCATTGAGTTAGAGCCGGGGACGACCCCGTTGTCTAAGGCTCCTTACAGGATGGCTCCAGCGGAGATGGCTGAGCTTAAGAAGCAGCTCGAGGAGTTGTTGGAAAAGGGTTTCATTAGACCGAGCAGTTCTCCGTGGGGTGCACCGGTACTGTTCGTCAAGAAGAAGGATGGGAGCTTCCGGTTGTGCATTGATTATCGGGGGCTGAACCGGGTTACTGTGAAGAACAAGTACCCATTACCGAGGATCGATGAGTTGTTAGATCAGTTGCAGGGTGCTTCGTGGTTCTCTAAGATTGATTTGGCATCGGGTTATCATCAGATCCCGATAGCGGAGACGGACATCAGGAAGACGGCTTTCAGGACGAGATACGGGCACTACGAGTTTGTGGTGATGCCGTTTGGGTTGACGAATGCACCGGCTGCGTTTATGAGGTTGATGAACGGCGTGTTCCAGGAGTATCTGGATGAGTTCGTCATCATTTTCATCGACGACATTCTAGTGTATTCGAAGAGTCCTGAGGAGCACATGGTTCACCTGAGGAAAGTTCTGGAGAAGCTACGGGAGCAGAAGTTGTTCGCTAAGCTGAGCAAGTGTAGTTTCTGGCAGTGGGAGATCGGATTTCTGGGGCACGTCGTATCTGATCGTGGTGTTTCAGTGGATCCGGAGAAGATTCGCTCGATTGAGGAGTGGCCGAGACCGAAGAATGCCTCGGAGATTCGCAGTTTTCTGGGTCTGGCGGGTTATTACAGGAGGTTCGTCAAGGGGTTTGCTAGTATGGCGCAGGCCATGACCAAGTTGACCGGGAAGGACGTTCCTTTCGTGTGGTCGGACCAGTGTGAGGAGAGCTTTGTGAAGCTCAAGGAGATGCTGGTGAGTACTCCGGTGTTAGCCTTGCCTAAGCAGGATGAGCCATATGTTGTGTTCACAGACGCGTCCAGGCTGGGGCTCGGTTGTGTATTGATGCAGCAGGGTAAGGTAATCGCATATGCTTCCAGGCAGCTGAGGAAACATGAATGCAATTATCCTACTCACGATCTTGAGATGGCTGCAGTGGTGTTTGCATTGAAGATCTGGAGGTCTTATCTGTATGGCGGTAAGGTTCAGGTGTTCACAGACCACAAAAGTCTGAAGTACATCTTTACCCAGCCGGAGCTGAATCTGCGACAGAGGCGATGGATGGAGCTTGTTGCGGATTATGACCTGGAGATAGCTTACCATCCCGGTAAAGCGAATCTTGTAGCCGATGCTTTGAGCAGGAAGCGGGTTATCTTAGACACTGAGCGAGATACAGAGGCGTTGGTAGGCATGGTGAGTGCCCTGAGACTGTGTGCCGTGTCTGAGGAACCTGAGCCGTTGGGTTTAGAGGCGGTGGATCAGGCGGACATTCTGACTAGGGTGCGGGTAGCACAGCAGTTGGATGCGGAATTAATGCAGGCTGGCAGGGCAGAGCGGTCTGAGTATGAGTTATCCAGCAATGGAACTATCCTTTTGAGGGCAGGGTGTGTGTACCGAAGGACGAAGTGCTGAGGCAGGAAATCCTGAGGGAAGCACATCAGAGCCGTTTCTCTATTCATCCCGGAGCTACCAAGATGTACCGTGACCTCAAACGGTATTACCAGTGGGTAGGGATGAAGAAGGATGTTGCCAACTGGGTTGCGGGGTGTGATACCTGTCAGTTGGTGAAGGCTGAGCATCAGGTTCCGAGCGGGTTGTTGAGGAGTTTACCCATTCCGGAGTGGAAGTGGGACATGATCACCATGGATTTCGTGGTGGGTCTGCCGGTTTCGCGAACCAATGACGCTATTTGGGTCATCGTCGATAGGTTGACCAAGTCTGCGCACTTTTTGGCCATAAAAAAGACCGACGGTGCGGAAGTGTTGGCCAAGAGGTACGTCAGGGAGATTGTGAAGCTGCATGGGGTACCGGTGAGTATAGTGTCAGATCGAGATCCGAAGTTCTCCTCGCTGTTCTGGGGCGCTTTCCAGAAGGAGATGGGCACTAAGGTACACATGAGTACAGCTTATCATCCCCAGACCGATGGGCAGTCGGAGAGGACTATCCAGACGTTGGAGGATCTGTTGAGGATGTGTGTGTTGGACTGGGGTGGACATTGGGCGGATCATCTGAATCTAGTGGAGTTTGCGTACAATAACAGCTACCAGGCTAGTATCGGCATGGCACCATTTGAGGCGTTGTATGGTAGGCCTTGCAGGACCCCGTTATGTTGGACGCAAGTGGGGGAGAGGAGCCTGTTGGGAGCTGACTTTGTGCAGGAGACGACTGAGAAGGTCCGGATTGTGAAGTTGAACATGAAGGAAGCTCAAGATCGTCAGAAAAGCTACGCAGATCGGCGTAGGAAGGAGCTGGAGTTCGCAGTTGGCGATTTGGTCTACCTGAAAATGGCCATGTTGAGGGGTCCGAACAGGTCCATTTCCGAGACGAAGTTGAGTCCGCGATATATGGGTCCCGTCAGGGTGCTGGAGCGGGTCGGACCGGTGGCTTATCGGTTAGAGTTGCCGGAGTCTATGCAGGCATTTCACAAGGTGTTCCACGTGTCGATGCTGAAGAAATGTTTGCACAAGGATGATCAGGTGGTCACGGGGGTGCCATCAGATTTGACACCGAGCATGGTGGTGGAGGCGAGGCCTCTGAGAGTCCTAGATCGTCGGGTGAGAGTGATCAGGAGGAAGAAGGTTCCTGAGATGCAGGTGCTGTGGGACTGCAATGGAGCCGAGGAGGTGACTTGGGAGCCGGAAGCGAAGTTGAAGCGCAAATTTCCCAAGTGGTTCGGCAAACTGGAGGGTTAGCCGGGTTGTTTCCATATCGTTGTAACCATGGTGTTGGGATTTTGGGAGTTATTGCGTTGTTGTACTCGTCTATTTTTATGGTGTTATAATTAATCGATGTACTTTGGAGTTTTTGACTATTCAATAAAAAGGTGTTTTCATTGAATGTGTTGAGTGGTGGGTTTACTAGGGGATTAGTAGACAGGTTGGCGGGCTACTAGTGGTAGTGGTCCGATAGCGGGGGTGCGGATACTAGGTGTTTGGTAGCCGCATAAGGCTGATAGTTCCGGATTGGTTTGGCACGGGGTGGTGGCCCCATATAGCGGCATCGGAGTGCACTGGTGAGTCACTGCCGAGTGTACCTGGCCGGTTGGGTTTCGATGTGATTCCTGATTGGTGAGACAGGTCACTAGAGAGATTGCCGTTGTCTGGCTCTCTATGCGTTAGACGGACCGATCCATGGTGTTGGGTCGTGAAGTCGTTGTACTCCCGGGTGTTGGAGTGGTTGGCCAAACCAAGTAGGGAACTATGGCACTATGGTGTTGAGCCGTGATACCGTTGTTGGTAGAGTTGGAAGAGCGGTCGTGCGACGCTGAGTTGGAATAGCGATTGTGCTATGTTGTGGATGTTAGCTGGATGTTAGATTCGAGGACGAATCTATGTTAGTGGGGGAGAATTGTAACATCCCTAATTCAATTTTGAGGTTGAAATTGAATAATTAGAAGTTTGGGGTTAATTTCGCGTAAAATCAATTGTTCTGGGTGGGTTTAATTGATAACTTTGGGAGTTTGGGGTCAAAAAAAAAGGGATCCCACACACATATGTTTATATGTGCGTATGTATCTCCCTCTCCAACCTTGTGCAATTAACCTAGCCGTCAGCCCTCGTCGTCAACGGTAAGAACCCTTCTCTCTCTCTCCTTAGTTGATTCGTGTGGTGTTTGGAGTCGAGGCTGTGGTGTTTCGACGGGTTGTTTTCCGGCAAGTCCCGTGGTGGCCGTTCGGAGGGTGTGTGTGGCGTTGGCTTCTCTCCCTGTGGGTTTCGCAGATTCAATCCCGGGCCTAGGTTTCGTCGGTTGGGCGGTCTTGGGCGGTGGTTCTTCGTGTGGAGAGATCCCTCGGCCGGAGCTCCGAGACGGCGGGTCTAAGGGGGTCCTTGAGGACAGATCTCCGGCGCCGGCGGTGGTAGATCTGCGCATCCCTCTCCTCCTCTTCTTCCCGGGGTTCGGCTGCCGTTGGTGACAGTCCGGTGGTCGTACCGGCGATGGGAAGTCGACGAAGTCGACTAACCGGTTTAGACCGGTTTATCAAACGTTCTATACGTGTTGATTTAGTTTGTTTGTTTTTTTTTAATTATTTTATTATTTTTATTTCTAGGTGGTTTAATAGAAGGTTATTCATCCCGGGGAGTTCTAGAAAATTGCTGAATTTTCTCGTGAAACTTTCTGTGCGGGAATAAGGTGAGTGCAGGACCATAGGCGTAATTAAATAATTTTGATAATTGGTGTGATTTCGTGATTATAGGCCGTTTACGATCTCGGAGGGTCTAGATCGAGTGTTTCATGAAATGTTTGATTTATTCGGTATTTTCGTGATAGTCTATATTAATTATCTTAATTATTTGTTAGCCTGTAGATGGGAGGATTGCCTCACTAAGTATTTATCGAAATACTTATGCATCTCTTATATTTTAATTGATGCAGGAAAGGAGAAAGTGTGACTGTGGAATCAGGGCGAGGAAGAGGGGGTGATCTAGACTTGTCGTTTATTTGATTATTTTATTTAATAATTTATGATCTTGATCATTCGGATTTATAATCTTGAACCGGAAATTATTTGGTGAGGTTTAGTTATTATTATTTATGGGAATTTTAGTAATGCATAAAAAAAAAAAAATGGGTGCGGTTGTTTCAGTATGGATCCGGAGAGATAGAAGAATCTATGCAGACTTAGAGATTCATTTTTTTTTTTGGGATGAATGTTTAATTATATTCAACATTATTGTTAAGTTTGTTAGTCATGCATGACACTAAAAAAAACTTATACAGATTGATGTCATGAGGAAATGCTAAAAATGTTTGAACCCTTTTTTGCAGTATCTTCCTCAAGATCCCCCAAAATCTATCATTGATGGAACACAATGAGACAATAACAACAAATAGTATTGTATGGATCCAGAGAGATAGAAGAATCTATGCAGACATAGAGATTCATTTTTCTTTTTTTTTGGGATGAATGTTAAATTATATTCAAACCCGAAAAATAACGTTTCTACATCTTTGATGCGAGCTTTTGAAGTAAAAAAATCCATTCTAAAACAAAGATAGAGTTATAAATCACGGAGCTTTCCTCCGATTTAAACTATGGGTATTGATGCGAACCAGAATTGCATTCCTTCCTCGTAGCATCTATCTCCAAGCATTCGTATAGAAGTAAACATGTTACAAAGCCCCTTATCAATGAATTTTATCAATCGTGTCACTGAGGATGGGTTGGTTCCATGTCTCCATGCGCTCCGTTCCCTCCACAGCACATGAACCGGTTTATGACATTAACATTTGCACCTAACCGCCTTATAAGAGGTAGTAAGGTGAGTGATAACAATAAACTATTCTTCCATAGGGTTAATTAGTTTTATATTTTGTACTCTAATTAATTATGCTATCCGTTTAAATACTTTTCAGTACATTTCAATGTCATTCATGAGAGAAAATGGTATGACCAAACCTGAGTTGATCACAATGGTAGGAAAAGATTTATAACGCCCCGACCGCCCCTACCTGTGGGCCCCATGCCCTCTCTCGGCCCGTGGGCCCCACCCTTGTCCGACGGCCGGTGCGTTAGTCCGGGAGGCTTGTAATACTTGTTTACTGACCCTGCAATCACCACGTGACCTTTCCCCGTGTTTTGTCCTCACTCACACGCTACCGCGAATCACTTCCCGGAAGGTCACCCATCCTTAGACTACTCCAGCTCAAGCACCCTTAACTCTGGAGTTCTTTCGGGCAAGTGATCGGAAAAGGTAAGTGCACTTTGGTGACATAGGTAGCCAAATCAATTCTTATAAGCCTCTCCGCATATACAAGAAACCGGGATGTTACAATCACCCCCACTCACAGAGCGCAACGTCCTCGTTGCGCACCAGGATCGTCACCCTAGACGGTGTGAGCCCACCTGACTTCACACACGTGTTTGGGTTCGTCTCTGATACCACTTATAACGCCCCGACCGCCCCTACATGTGGGCCCCATGCCCTCTCTCGGCCCGTGGGCCCCACCCTTGTCCGACGGCCGGTGCGTTAGTCCGGGAGGCTTGTAATACTTGTTTACTGACCCTGCAATCACCACGTGACCTTTCCCCGTGTTTTGTCCTCACTCACACGCTACCGCGAATCACTTCCCGGAAGGTCACCCATCCTTAGACTACTCCAGCTCAAGCACCCTTAACTCTGGAGTTCTTTCGGGCAAGTGATCGGAAAAGGTAAGTGCACTTTGGTGACATAGGTAGCCAAATCAATTCTTATAAGCCTCTCCGCATATACAAGAAACCGGGATGTTACAAGATTGTTCAAAATGGGTTGTTAATCTTCGAGGGGAAATCTTAGGAAGACTATGTTTGGGAAAGGGATGGAAATAGTTTGCTAAGAAAATGGCTTAAAACCGGTTAAATTCTTCACACTAGAGTTAGTATGGGAAAACGGTATTCCTATGCTCAGTTTGTTCTACACATATAGTGATAGAAGGCACATAGGAGAGTGTTCAAAAGCCAGCAAAAAGACTCTTTTTCACATAACCTAGCAACGGAAACAAAACCAAGAAAGACAAAAACAACATAGATGAGAGGAGTAATTCATCTTTACTTGGTTTTGTTTACATTGCTAGGTTATGTGGGATAAGATTCTTTCTCATTGGCTTTTGAACACTATCCTATTTGCTTTCTATCACACTATATGTGTATGATAAACTGAGCAAAGGAATTCTATTTTCCCATATTAAATCCAATGTGAAGAATTCACCCGGCTTTAAGTCATTTGTTTTAGCAAATATTTCCAGCCTTTTCCTAAATATAGTCTTCCTAAACTTTCCCCTCGAAGATTAACCAACCATTTTGCAACATCTTTGCCTACCATAGTTATCAACCTAGGTTTGGTGATACCATTTTCTCTCATGAATGGCAGTGAAAGGTATTAAAAATATTTAAATGAATAAGAGTACAAAATATAAAACTAACTATCCCTATGGCAGAAGAGTTGATTGTTAGAACTCACCTATTTACCTCTTATGAGGCTATTATGTGCAATTGTTAATACCATAAACCGGTTTTGGCTTGGTAAAAATGTACTTTTAAGTTCAGTGAATTGAAGAAGCCTAAAAACTAAAATGTAGTGTTTGATCGTCAAGAAAATCGCAAGCATCATAGATATCATATTTGTTGTTGTTGCAGCAATTTGCATATATCTTTCATATATCAATATTTTTAGCCAAGAGAACTAGCAAATATGATTTCTCCTAGCAATTTTCTACTATCAAACACTACAACATAGTCCTTTAGTCTTTTTCAAGTGAGTAAACTTAATGGTATAGTTTTTATTTTATTCATTTTTATTTTTTTCTATATAACTACTCTATTATGATTTGATGATAAAAGTATTGGTTTTATATTTTCAATTTAATTGATATTCTGCAATCTTTAATGGTAGAGAATGAGCAAACCACAACAAAATTGATGAATTAATTTATATCTCTACAACCTTCTTTATAGCCACTCAATGATACTAGAACCACTATAAATCCACATGAAGTTACATATTATTATCTTTTTGTTTTAAAACATATCTTTACTATAGTTAATAAAATTTTTAAATTTTAATTATATTATTTATATTAATGGTACTTATTTTGTTTCAAAAGTAGCAACAAAAAGTAGAAAGCAATTCTCACATTCTTTGGTTACAAAAAACAAATACTCAATGTACCACCAAAATAGCATGGTCAAACCAATCAAATTCTTATGATTTTATTTTAAGAGATAAATATTTATACAATGATACAATATATCATTTTATTTTTTTACTTTTTTCATTTCTAAATCTGTAGAAATATGTATATCTATATCTTATTTGTTGTAAACTAAATATCTAACTTAAATGCAACAATAACAATATTATCTTCTTACAATCATATCTCTTTAATTAGGTATATAATTTTTTTAACACATTTTAGTACAACACCTATATTTCCTTATCACCTTTATTTAAATGATTCAGAGAACCTCTACTAAAAAATCAATACAAAAGTTTTTATAATTAGATTCACAACATGGTTGCGAATTCATAGAATTTTACTCATATAGTATCCAACATTCCTATACCAAATTGGCATTGGTACTCAAACACAATATTTTGTATATCTTTAACATTAATTTATGCAAAAAAAATAAATCTAAAATTGATAATATTATATACTGACGCTTTTCTTAATGTATGACATATTTATATTTTGGAACAAGTATCTTGATAAAAATAGTTTTATATCTAAAATTGATAATATTCTATACTGTCGTTTTTCTAATTGTTAGACATGTTGATTTTTTATTTTATTTTTTGACACATGTTTTGCTGAAAATGATTTATATTTAAAATTGATAACACTAAACTTGCGATTTTGTTAATGTGTAACACATTGAGATTTTACTTTATTTTGGGAGAAGTATATTGATAAAAATGATTTTATACCTAAAATCGAAAATATTCTATAATGACGTTTTTCTTAATGTAAGACACTTTGATTTTTTATTTTATTGTTTGACTTGTATTTTACGTTTCAAAATTTGCATATTATTCCTTTTCACGAGTGATCTAATTGTTTTAATCTATTTTTCGTTTTTAGTTTTTTTCCACGAATTATAAAATATTAAATTATAGATCCGCTTATAATCGGGTTCTAATCTAGTATTAATAGGCAGAAGAATATTTGGTCACTAAAAATATTTTGAACACAAAAAAGCCGAGACAAACCGAGTGGAGAAGAAGATGAAGAATATCACAAGATTCACAACAAAGAAGAGGACCATTTTTGTTTTCCGCTGTTTTTTTTAATGAAATTTGTCGTATTAAAATAGCTTTAATAGATTTGACACTTGATGGATCCTCGTTCAACCCGAAGGATCTCCGCGTGACACTGTATATTACTCCGTGTTAGTTAACTTCTATAAATAAAATCATGTTCCGTACGTGGAAGGGATCTGATCTTGATTCACATTTTCATATACATAACCCAATATCCTCTCACTTGTTTCTCACTCTAAAAAGTCTCGAGCATTCACTCTCTTTTTTCAATCTTAAACACATTACCTTTCCTTAGCCTCGAGACATGGTAACTATATATATATATATATTTTCTCCAAAAAAATTAAATTTAGTTTGGTATGTATACTGAAGTAACCACTATTCATTTTTATTTTCTTTGGTCTGGTGTGATTTCGCTTGAATTGGTTTGATTTGGCTGATTTAGCTACTATCCCTTACTTATATCATGCATTAGGAACTAACCTTTTTTACACGTTTGCTATATTATTGTTAAGTTTGTTAGTCATGCATGACACTAAAAAAAACTTATACAGATTGATGTCATGAGGAAATGCTAAAAATGTTTGAACCCTTTTTTGCAGTATCTTCCTCAAGATCCCCCAAAATCTATCATTGATGGAACACAATGAGACAATAAAAACAAATAGTATTGTATGGATCCAGAGAGATAGAAGAATCTATGCAGACATAGAGATTCATTTTTCTTTTTTTTGTGATGAATGTTAAATTATATTCAAACCCGAAAAATAACGTTTCTACATCTTTGATGCGAGCTTTTGAAGTAAAAAAATCCATTCTAAAACAAAGATAGAGTTATAAATCACGGAGCTTTCCTCCGATTTAAACTATGGGTATTGATGCGAACCAGAATTGCATTCCTTCCTCGTAGCATCTATCTCCAAGCATTCGTATAGAAGTAAACCTGTTACAAAGCCCCTTATCAATGAATTTTATCAATCGTGTCACTGAGGATGGGTTGGTTCCATGTCTCCACGCGCTCCGTTCCCTCCACAGCACATGAACCGGTTTATGACATTAACATTTGCACCTAACCGCCTTATAAGAGGTAGTAAGGTGAGTGATAACAATAAACTATTCTTCCATAGGGTTAATTAGTTTTATATTTTGTACTCTTATTAATTATGCTATCCGTTTAAATACTTTTCAGTACATTTCAATGTCATTCATGAGAGAAAATGGTATGACCAAACCTGAGTTGATCACAATGGTAGGAAAAGATTGTTCAAAATGGGTTGTTAATTTTCGAGGGGAAATCTTAGGAAGACTATGTTTGGGAAAGGGATGGAAAGAGTTTGCTAAGAAAATGGCTTAAAACCGGTTAAATTCTTCACACTAGAGTTAGTATGGGAAAACGGTATTCCTATGCTCAGTTTGTTCTACACAGATAGTGATAGAAGGCAAATAGGAGAGTGTTCAAAAGCCAGCAAAAAGACTCTTTTTCACATAACCTAGCAACGGAAACAAAACCAAGAAAGACAAAAACAACATAGATGAGAGGAGTAATTCATCTTTACTTGGTTTTGTTTACATTGCTAGGTTATGTGGGATAAGATTCTTTCTCATTGGCTTTTGAACACTATCCTATGTGCTTTCTATCACACTATATATGTATGATAAACTGAGCAAAGGAATTCTATTTTCCCATATTAAATCCAATGTGAAGAATTCACCCGGCTTTAAGTCATTTGTTTTAGCAAATTTTTCCAGCCCTTTCCTAAATACAGTCTTCCTAAACTTTCCCCTCGAAGATAAACCAACCATTTTGCAACATCTTTGCCTACCATAGTTATCAACCTAGGTTTGGTGATAACATTTTCTCTCATGAATGGCAGTGAAAGGTATTCAAAATATTTAAATGAATAACATAATGAATAAGAGTAAAAAATATAAAACTAACTAACCCTATGGAAGAAGAGTTGATTGTTAGAACTCACCTATTTACCTCGTATGAGGCTATTATGTGCAATTGTTAATATCATAAACAGGTTTTGGCTTTGGTAAACATTTACTTTTAAGTTCAGTGAGTTGAAGAAGCCTAAAAACTAAAATGTAGTGTTTGATCGTCAAGAAAATCGCAAGCATCATAGATATAATATTTGTTGTTGTTGCAGCAATTTGCATATATCTTTCATATATCAATATTTTTAGCCAAGAGAACTAGCTAATATGATTTCTCCTGGCAATTTTCGACTATCAAACACTACAACATAGTCCTTTAGTCTTTTTCAAGTGAGCAAACTTAATGGTATAGTTTTTATTTCATTCATTTTAATTTTTTTCTATATAACTACTCTTTTATGATTTGATGATAAAAGTATTGGTTTTATATTTTCAATTTAATTGATATTCTGCAATCTTTAATGGTAGAGAATTAGCAAACCATAACAAAATTGATGAATTAATTTATATCTCTACAACCTTCTTTCTAGCCACTCAATGATACTAGAACCACTATAAATCCACATGAAGTTACATGTTATTTGCGTTTTGTTTTAAAACATACATTTACTATATTTAACAAAATTTTAAAATATTAATTATATTATTTATATTAATGGTACTTATTTTGTTTCAAAAGTAGCAACAACAAGTAGAAAGAAATTCTCACAATCTTTGGTTACAAAAAACAAATACTCAATGTACCACCAAAATAGCATGGTCAAACCAATCAAATTCTGATGATTTTGTTTTAAGAGATAAATATTTCTACAATGAAACAATATATCATTTTGTTTTTTTTACCTTTTTCATTTCTAAATGTTTAGAAATATGTATATCTATATCTTATTTGTTGTAAAATAAATATCTAACTTCAAATGCAACAATAACAATATCATCTTCTTACAATCATATCTCTTTAATTAGGTATATACTTTTTAAACACATTTTAGTACAACACCTATATTTCCTTATCACCTTTATTTAAATGATTTAGAGAACCTTTACTAAAAAATCGATACAAAAGTTTTTATAATTAGAATCACAACATGGTTACGAATTCAGAGAATTTTACTCATATAGTATCCAACATTCCCATCCCAAATTGGCATTGGTACTCAAACACAATATTTTGTATATCTTTAACATTAATTTATGCAAAAAATAAAACCTTAAAATATAGGACACAAAATTATTTATCAAGTGTTTTATACCAAAATCTCTCATTTGTTCCAACTTTTAACAAATGTGGTCAGCAACCGCGGCCAGTTAGAAGAGGATATAATGAGTTGTATGATACATATATACATAAATTCTCACATATTACATGTGCATCAACAAGCACTATTAGTATACCATTAGAGTAAATGACATATATGTGTATGCCATCCAAACTTTAAATTGGTAATCACAAAAGTCAAATATGAATGAGCAAAGATTTTTTTATAAAAAAAATGTGTAAGAGATTCTTTATAAAAAAATATGTAAGAAAAAATGAAAAATTGTGGAAATATAGAACAGATTAATAGCTAGATTAGATAACGTACCAGAAGTTCGCTTCAGAATATGTATGTCGTATGCTCCTCTGAAGGTCGAAGTATCAAAGGCATCCAATATGTTCTGACCGATTTGAGAAATTTGTTCATTTTACTGTCATCAAAAATGATAAAAAAATCAGATCATAAAAATCCAATCAAAACAATGACGAAATCTAGATGGCTTAGAAAAACGAACCTTGATACCATCAAAGGCGTTTTATAAAACATCTTATCGTTAAACTATTGATAATGATACAAATGTGGCTGTAACGTTATCATTGTCTTTTATCACCAATGAAACTCAAGTTAAAGATCTGGATTCAAAAAGAATTAGTCAAAGATATGATATGCATATGTGGTGAAATTGAGTAAATGGTATATAATTTATTTATTTAATTAAGAAAGTAGTAAATTAGGCAAAAATGTTTTTGCTTAAATTGTTCTCGTAACGCTTTTCTTAATGTATGACACGTTGATTTTTATTTTATTTAGCGACGCGTGTCTAGCTGAAAATGGTTTTATATAAAATTAAAAATATTCTACACTGGCACAATTCTTAATGTTTGACACGTTCTTTTTATTTTGTTTTATTTTGGGAAGAGTTTCTTGATAAAAATGATTTTATATCTAAAATTGATAATATTCTATACTGGTGTTTTTCTTAATGTAAGACACGTTGATTTTTTATTTTAAATTTTTGACGCAAGTCTAGCTGAATATGATTTATATCTAAAATTGATAATATTCTATACTGACACTTTTCTTAATGTATGACACATTTATATTTTGGAACAAGTATCTTGATAAAAATATTTTTATATCTAAAATTGATAATATTCTATAATGTCGTTTTTCTAAATGTTAGACATGTTGATTTTTTATTTTATTTTTTTACACATGTTTTGCTGAAAATGATTTATATTTAAAATTGATAACACTAAACTTGCGATTTTGTTAATGTGTAACACATTGAGATTTTACTTTATTTTGGGAGAAGTATATTGATAAAAATAATTTTATACCTAAAATCGAAAATATTCTATAGTGACGTTTTTCTTAATGTAAGACACTTTGATTTTTTATTTTATTGTTTGACTTTTATCTTGCTGAAAATGATAATATTATTTACTAGCGCTTTTCTTAATGTATGATACATTGCTTTTTTATTATTTGGTGACGCATGTCTTAATGGAGATGATATCATATCTAAAATTGATAATATTTTATACTGGCACTTTTCTTAATGTTTGACACGTTGTTTTTTTTTGACGAGTCTCTTAATAAAAATGATTTTATATCTAAAAGTGAAAATATTTTATACTGGTGCTTTTCTTAATGCAAGATGTGTTGATTTGTGAAGCGTGTCTTGCTGAAAATGATATATCTAAAATGATATGACACATTTATTTTTTTATTTATTTGTGACACGTGTCTTGATGGAAACGATTTTGTATCTAAATTTTATAATATTCTATACGTGCGCTGTTTTTAATGTTTGACACATTGTTTTTTTGTGACGAGTTTCTAGATAAAAATGATTTTATATCTGAAATTGATAATATTCTATATTTGCGTTTTTCTTAATGTAAGACACATTGATTTTTTTTTTGTGAAGCATGTCTTGCTGAAATTAATTTATATTTTAAATTGATAATATTCTATACTGTCGCTTTTCTTAAGGTATGACACGTTTATATTTTATTTTATTTTGGGACAATTATCTTGATAAAAATGATTTTGTATCTAAAATTGATAACATTCTATATTGATGATTTTTTCCTTAATGTAGGACACGTTGATATTTTTATTTTATTTTGTGATGTGTGATTTTTTTTTAATGAATTATATATAAAATTAATAGTATTCTATACTGGCGCTTTTCTTCATGTATGACATGTTGATTTTTTTTATTTTATTTTGTGATAAGTTTCTTGATGAAATAGATTATAAATATAAAATTAATAGTATTATATAGTGATACTTTTCTTAATATATGACACTTTGATTTTTTATTTTATTTTCTAACGCGTGTCTTATTAAAATTAATTTATATCTAAAATTGAGAATATTCTATATTGCCGTTTTTTTGTATGACGCGTGTCTTGGTAGAGTTGATTTATATCTAAAATTTATAATATTCTTTATTGGTGTTTTTCTTATGATACATTGATTTTTTTTTTTGATGCGTGTTTTGGTATAAACAATTTAGGCATTTTTACAAAAATACCCTACAATTTGAAATCAAAGCTAAAAATGCCCCCTTACTCTCCTTTTTCAGAATCCCACGAATAACCTTTAAGAATATGTGTATTCACGCAAATGCCATTTCTCAGACTGCTATTAGAGAACGTTTTTTTCAAAAGACAAAAAACAATTTCAGATCTAACTTAATTATGGAAATGCCATTGCCATCAATTCTCAACCTCCACGACAACCACCATCGTCGACGAGTTAATGCAATAACTAACCCATTTTTCAACATTAAAGCCCAAGAATAGAGCTCGGACTTCCTTTTCGCGTGTTCTCCTCTCAGATTTCTCCCATTTCCCCTCGATTTTCCGATTTAAACTTACCGAAATCATTTTTATGGCATAAAAATGGCAAAACTCGGCTGAGCTTGCGGGATTTTGGTGATATTAGACGTTATGGGCGCTCGACCAGGGTGAAAAAAACTCTAAACGGATATAGGTACGAATTTTTGCATATCGTCGATTTTCAGATCTGAGTTGTATACGCAGACTGCTTTAGAAGTCTAATTAAACCCACATGGTCAACGAGAGGGTAGTTTTGCAATTGACTTTTAAATACTCAGATTAAAATTGAAGTCTGGTAATTTCCTTTGAAAACAAAAAAAAATCAAGAAAAATCCTCTAATCGAGCCATAGGGTAGTTTATAATTGACCGAAAACTTGACTTTTTATTCAGACTTCATATCCAGTATGAAGGAAAAATGAGCGACTTTGACCGGAAGTTAACATTTTTTTCAAACGGAATCAGAAGTCTGAAAAAAAAACAGGGTACTGGTAGTAATTGACCGAAATTTTTCAAAAGTTGACCAAAATGGGGGGAAAAGTATCAGACTTCTTTGGCAGTCTGAATAGGAGGGGAAAAATTTCAGACTTTTATGGCAGTCTGAAAATGATGAAATCTTTCATATTGCTAAAGAAGTCTGATATCAAAGATTTTGGTCAACGCAAAAAATACACCAATTTCTGTCAGACTTCTATCGCAGTCTGTATCGCAGTCTGAAGGATTTCTTAAGACTGCCTTGGAAGTCTGGGAACGAAAGTCAAATTTCGGTCAATTGCAAAACTACCCCATAATTTTTTTCAGACTGCAGGAGAAGTCTGACAAAAAGTCAAAATTTTGGTCAATTGCATAAATACCTTTTTCTTTTTCTCAGGCATCTAATGCAGTCTGACAAAAAATTCAAAGTTTGGGTCAATTGCAAAAATACCTTTTTTGTCAGACTGCGATAGAATTCTGATTTGATAATCTGTCTTTATGTCTCGAGCCGATCCGGTTTGGCATATCAAGATACGGGGAATCACGATGTAAAAGATGAAGATGACGAAGGCAAAGACTGGGAAGACGAAGATGTGGGCTCAGTATCAGATGATTCTATTTGTGGTGGTGGTGGTGGTGGTGATGATGGTGGTGTTGGTGGTGGTGGTGATGGGCCAGAGCATGTTTTCAAGAAACAGGCTGAGTCTTACTATGATGGTGTAGATTATAGCATGTATGGGAAAGTGGGAGATGAAGATGAAGATGATAAAGAAGATGAAGATAATAAGACTTACGAGTTGCAGCGTGTGGCTGAACGATTTGCTGGTCGAGGAAGAAATTGGTCCGACGGCATCTTTCTCGGAAAGTCTTTTGATAGCAAGCACGATCTTATATCAGAGCTGCGTTTGACGGCGATAACGAGGAAATACGCATTTATAGTAGGTAAGTTTGACAATAGTCTGTTTGTCACTAAATGTCTTGTGGAAGGATGCAACTGGAAGCTTCGAGCGGCTGTCAAGAACGAACCAAACAAGTTTTGGGTGATGATCTACAATAGAGCTCACACATGTTCAATGCTGGACCAGATGGCTAAGAAAAAATGGCATACTCCGCGTTATACTGGTTGGTTGTTTCTAGAATGCTTTGAAAAAAAACGGTTTTACCACATAAAAATACCGCTTTCGCAATCTGATGTCAGACTTCTTAACACTGTCTGATATCAGACTCTTTTAGCAATCTGATAGTGATGAGATAATTGAGCGTGAAGTCTGGAAATTTTGGGCGGCAAAATTCCCGCTTTTTTCTACGGTTTTTTCTAATATTTTTAATTGTCGCTTCAAATACTTCTACTGCCAGACTCGTTTTGCAGCCTGAAATGGTGATATTTTTAGGACCAGACTTGTGAAAGTTTTCAAAAGTTTAAGTTTTTCAGACTTCGAAAGAAGTCTAATAAATTCAGACTTCATAAACAGTCTGACATAGTAAAGAAGGACACAGATAAATTAAACCGACTTCATAATCAAATATCTCGTTCCATGGAAAAAATAGAAATTTTGGTTACAAATTGTCACATATTACAAGAAACCAAAACATATAAACATGATCAGGATGATAATAATAGCACCAGCGAACGTCAGACTCTTCAACTCGACGCCACGCATTATCTGGCCACATGGCTTCTCCGTCAACCGCTCCTTCAATTGAGCTATCTCTGCCTTCGTTACCTTGACGTCATCGAGCAACGTGGACAAATACTTGTCGCTTTGAGCATTAGAAACGAACATGCCATCAATTAGTTGACCATGTTGGTCAACATACAGCTTTACATCATTAAACTCCTCAGTCATAGCCTCATCCAACCACTTCATTATATGGTAGCCACCATCCTACACAGCCACATTTATACAATCATATTAAGATCCCAAATTATAATAAGCAGAAAAAAAACAAACGAACCACATGACATATAGAGGCCATTACATCATAGTTACGACATCCGAAGAATCTTCTTCCCGGATTATCGGCAGTAGTGGATGTTCGAATGACGGGCTTATGACTTCTAATCGAGTCTAATTCAAATCAGGTCAAGTATAAGACTTCGTATCGAGTCTAATTCACTTTCAGACTTCTAATATAGTAATTTTCAAGTTTTTTGGACTGAATACAACCAAGCATCAAAATAAATACCAGACCTAGAACTTTTGTTTGACAGATATGCTCAAATTAATACCCTAAACGTACTAAAGAAGTTGTTGTAGTATATGTAGGGGTCGAACACAAGAACTCACGGAAACACACAATAGATTATATAGGTGAGAATCAAGCTAAGCAATTCAAATGAAACAAAAACAATAAACAGTAAAAGAGTTGTAAAATCGATGGGAGAAAGATAGGTTCAGGGTATTTCTCAGGAAATCAATGAATGCAGATAAACTAACTAATCAGGGTTAAGGTTACGCACGGGTCTTGAACTCAAATCACTAAAGTATAATTAACCAACTGTCGTTGCGAGAATTATCTAAATCTAAATTTCAGAATCCCAAATCTCTTTGCAAATTCCTAAGAATAAATCAGCCTTAATATCGAGCTTGATATGTTCATAAATCGACTAAACCAAATCTCTTTGCGAATAATTAATTTGCTCACCCTAGGTTCTATCAGATTTCTCAATTGCACTGTCGTGCCTAATCGATTAACCTAATATCTAAGTTCCAGATTCGTCAACCGAGAATTAGCTTTGAGAACAACCTATGGTGAAGAACTAATTCAGATGGTGAATCCTAATCAACTAATCAACCTAGCATTCAAAGAAAACCCTTATGAGAACCCTGAACCTAAAGTGGATCTACTCTGACATGGGGAATGAAAACAACATGATTGAATAGATCATCAAAGAAATCAATAAGAAACAGGAGTTCAGAGTTGTCTCTCCAAAAACCAAAGTAAAATCAAGCATAATGAAATCGTAGCCACCAAAAGTGGCTGAAAAACCTAATTATAATGCTAAAACACGTTTTGGGCTAAATTGTAAATAATAAAGTCTTCGGGGAAATTTTGTAATTCCTCAACTCTTCATAAAAGTCGCTACTCGTGTCTTGCTGCAGTGAGTATCGACCGATACTAGTCAGTATCGATCGATACTGAAGCTTTAAATCGGGTACTCAGCTACACGAACTTCTGCTTTACTCCAAAATGCTCCAGAAAGCTCCAATATCTCCAATTATGCTCCAAACGTGCTAAAATCTGTAAAAGACTCTAAAACACTACAAAATAGTAGAAAGACTCTATAAAACGGACTTATATCATAGCTTAAAAGGGGTAAAAACCATGATATATCAACTTTCCCAGACTTAGCCGTTGCTTGCCCTCAAGCAAATAGAAGACAAAACCAAAGAAAGAGGTTTGAAAACACGGAGACTCACATGTTCATGAACCATCACAAAGATCTTTTTCAGAAGCAGCCAAATGTCACCTAACCAGCTTTCAATCTAACGACCATGTACTTCTCCGTAGACATTCGCAGCTTTTCCAGACTCCACACATTATCCCGCAACATTGTTCAAACAAAGCCCTCATCGCCAGTTTCATCGCTGCAGCCAATGTTCAAGAACCTTCCAGATTATTTACCATACAATATCACGACAAGGAACCATCCAATTTCATACTTTCTGGTATTATTTTCTCTCCCCCATACTTGTTTCTTATCATGTTCTTTCTTTCTTTTTGGATCTGCATATACACATTAAGGTCTGAAACGCGAGTATTGATGGTGTTTGCCACCGAATCCCCGACTCTTTCCTCTCTATGTATCAAAGGCTTAGGCGAATAGTGGTATCACTGTAAATTTTCTTAACCTCGCTTTCAACCTTTGTGTGATCATTCCCTTTTAAGTAGAATAATGGGATCGCTGGAAATTTTCCTAGCCCTCTACTCAGAAGAAAATCATTTCATCTTTTATGCTCTTATTTATCCACTTATAATAGGGGAGAGAGATATACCATTACTTTAAACACATGGGTTTCTTTGTCAGATATGAATGATGAATCAAGCTCTATGAACACTAACCACATTAATGAAGTGAAAAATTTTGGCTTAAGCTTTAGAAGAACTCTGCTGGAGACATGGATGTTTTCTAGTCAATTGGTCAGTCTTTGGATTTTTCATTAGTCGATCTAGAACTGATCATGTAACACTGTTTACTCAAAAGCAAAATCAGAACAATAGGCTCAAGCACATGATCATCATCTCCAACAAGTTTTGACTCAATAAAACGAATTTTTGACTCAATAAAACGACTGACTCTAAGAAAAATAAAAACAATATCAGCAACTACCTCCTCCAGACTTGAACAACACTGTCACCAGTGTTATCTAGTCTAGAGAGTCAGTGAAAGAAACAAAAACAGCTAAGTGGAGACGTGAAAAATCAGAGAAGTTACATGCGCGTTGGGTATCAACCGATACCATTACTGGTGTCGATCGATACAAGGACCATTGGTCGCTACAACGTCTGTTTCTTCTGGTGTCGATCGATACCAGTGATGGTATCGGTCGACACTAATATTTTCATCTGATTTACACGTAAACACAAGACACAAAAACAAAAAATACTAAAATAAAAGACGTATATACAGACTCACTAGTGGGTTGCCTCCCACCAAGCGCTCGTTTAACGTCAGTAGCTTAACTGTACCTCAGGTGATCAGTCAGGAGAAGATTGATAACTTACTCCCAGGCAAGTTCTACAACTAGACACTTCCAGCTTCAGAGTTCTGCTCAACATGCTCTCCACAACCTCCCTTCCTTTCTCTTTCAGCTCCGAAGTAAGAATGACTCTAGCCTTAGAGAATGGTTTTGAGGTTCCTTTGCACTTCACCTTGTATTCAATCGAATCCCCACTACACTTCTAAGGGATTAAAGTCATAGAAGCAGCACCCTTCACTCCTTTGCTCTTCACCTTCTTCTTTGCCTTAGATGTTTTGACGTCTTTCTTGGTGATGACAGAAGGACTATCTACAAGGTTTATGACAGTTGGCTCGTCAGGAGGCTCTTCCAAAAGATCAACTACCAACGTCTCTCCTGTAACAATGGTGATGCAAGAGATATGTGTGCGAGTTCCTCTAGTACGAATTGCTTTGTAGTATACCTCCTTCTCAATGTATGAGAACGAGATTCTCTTGCTGGGTGTGTCCATAATGGCACCAACCATAGCCATGAACGATCTTCCAAGAGTCAACTGCGTACTAGATCTTGCACTCATCTCCACGACCTGAAAATCAGTAGGAACCAGGCAA